>OX465600.1:157437781-162437781 GCA_950022295.1 Bromus sterilis
TAGAGAAAAGGAATAAAACAAAATAGGAAAGGCACTATATCTCGCTCAGGGCGAACACCAACTGGGCCCAGCCCACCTTGGCGCCCCTCTCCTTCTCCCTCTCTGTTCACCCCTGCGTGTCACGCATCCCGCGGTGCCGTGGCCGTCCTCGTCGTCGTGGCGGCAATCCGGTGGCCGGCGACGTGGATAAAGGCCCCCTCCCGCGCCCCTTGCACTAGAAACCCTAGCCGCCCGCCCAGTTCCCCCTCATGTCTCCATTTTCCCTCTCCCTTGCGCCATTGTCCCCTGGCCCGAGCTCCGCCGTACGCGCCGCCGCGCACCACCGTGGCCAACGACCACCCCGGACCTCACCGTCGTGTCCAGGAGCCCCACAGGCGTCTTCCTCGTCTTCGTGCGCAAGGATTCGTACCCGGAGCCACGGCACGCGGTGAATCGGCGCCGTCTTCTTCCTCTGCCCCGCCGCTCGCCATAGAAAATTCCGGCCGCACCGCTCCCCCTCCGGCCTCCTCAAGCTCCTCTTCCGCTCCCTGGAGAGCGTCCGCATCTACCCCCAACTCCCCGCGGTCGATCCCATGCTCCATTCGTCGTCCCCGATGTGCCCCTCGTCGGCGTCCGCCATGGCCAAAGCGCATGCTCGCCGCGCGCTCTAATCGGCCATGGTCGCGCCCCGCGTGCACCCCTGTTTCGTCCGGCCGCGCCGCGTGCACGCCTGGCTGCGCGTGGCCAGTGGATCCCCCTCCCCCACTCGCCGCTCTGCTCGGGTCCGGCCAACCATGGCCGCGCGCTCGCGCTCCCTCCTGCGGCCTCGGACCTCGCCTCCCCTGGCGCCGGAGGCCACACCCCACACACGCCGGCCTCCGCCCACCGCAGCCCACACCCCCTCTCGTCGCTCCTCCTCTGCCTCACCGGAGGTGGCCGTGAGTACCTCCCGTGCCCCTGCGCTAGCCGCCGGCACGGGCCGGGTTAACCTCCCGTGCCTCTGACAAATGGGCCAATCAGTTTAGCTTAGGGGCTAAACCCAAATTAACCAACCATGCCCCTTAATTAACCTGCTGATTTAATTGGCACAATCTATTACATATGGGCCCCCAGCCTTTGTTAAGCTAAAATAACTGTTAAAATTATTATTTATCACTGACTGTTGGGCCCAACTTGAGTGACAAATAAATATAATGATTTATTAAAACCAGTGTGTATGACATGTGGGTCTAGTGGATAAATCAACTCTCAGGTTCTGGATAATTTTGATTTTAATAATAAAAGAAATTCTAGAAATATTTATAAAATGATTAAATATTAGAAATTCAATATCTTTTAAACCGTAACTCGGATCGAAAACTTTATACATGAAAATTGATCAGAAAAATATAACGAATACCTACCCGCATACCCACAGCACCCCTCTAACTTACCGAACCCAAGACTTTCCCCCTCCGGATCGTTTGTCCGATAATAACCAGGTACCGGTAAAACTTTCCGGATGGAAATGTTCTGAACATAAAAGTTTTTCGGAACGCATCAACGATCACGAATACACTATCCACGTGTCTATCAGATGTCTCTAACACTACAGACATGGAAACCTTCCCCCTTCGGTCCGTCTGTCGATAATCACTCGGAGCCGGTAGTTCATCCCCAGATGAATTCCCGCTCCGAGCAATACCCCTTTCACTGCGTTAGAACACCGCCAACAATGTGTTGCCTTGTCTTGAATTTGTATTGCTATTGTTGCTGTGTATTTATTGTTTCTCCCCCTTATTCTTTGATAGACCTCGACACTGCCGCCGACGACATCGTTGCCGAGTATGACTACTTCGTCGACGACCATACTCCTACCGTCAAGCTTCCAGGCAAGCAGAGCCATTTTATTCCCCAGATATCGCCTATCTATTTCGTAATTTTCCTGCACTAGGCATTGTTACTGTTGCTGCTATGTTACAATCCTATTCAATTGCATAGCCTGTTTTTGTCACCCCTTGATGTACCTTCCTTTGTCCTATGCCGCCCGTTATAATTATATGCCTTATTCAGCAGTGAGCCCTGCGCTTTGTTAGTCAAATAGGATTAGATCGCGGGCTGTGATCACTCAGGGGAGTGACGCGGATACGAAATATATACAACTGCACAGGTACGGTACAATGCAGACACCGCCTAAGGCCCCCTACCTCGGCTCTGCCGAGCCACCTCAAGTGGAGCTATCAAGGAGTAATCCTTGTACTCCACTCGTTGCTGACTCTGTATAGCCGCTCTAGGTACCTGAGCACGGTTGTCCTTAAAGGTAAGAAGTCGGGCGACCCAACGGTGCCCGCGAGCGGTATTGCGCCGGGAACGACAGGGAGGGTACGACTGACGTTACTAGCGTGCTTGGCCCCTGATCGTATCTCGCGAGAGTTACCAAACCACGAAAGTCGTGCTCTACCAAGAGCACACACGAGATAAGGTAAGGAGACGGTTCACCTTGTTGGTAACCGCAGAGACTTGGTGGGACGACAGGGCAGGCACCGATGTACTGGTGGTCCTGACTGCTGTCGTTGTCCGCGAGTTAGTTAAGTCGAGGCAACGATAACGGTTGTCACGCAGGTTAATTAAAATGCTAAATGTTTTGGCGGATGTCTTGAGTAGCCTTTTGGCTTGTACGCACTACCTACACGTGGGATGAGGAGTGTGGGCTCCCCTGCATCGTATACTCGTTCGAGGGTCTTTAGACGTCAGCAGTATCGCGGGCTAATTGCCGAGAAGTGGTGTTGTCTTCTCTTGCTCGAGCGGTGTATTTGTATTTGCTTTGATTTGGCTTCACCGGCCAGTCACGCACCGTGCAGGAGTATGTTCGGGTTATGGTGAAAATCCCGTCGTACATAGGATATAGTCCAGCGGATGACCTCTCTGTTGATTGCCGAAGGATGGGCTACTTTGTGTTGGATAGCTTCGGTGGGGTGTTTCCTAACAAGGTGTATGCCACCCTGGAGATCCGAGCGTCGTAGAGTCACGCTAGTGCACCCCTGCAGGGAAGATTAATCTATACGAATAGCCGTGTCCACGGTAACAGGACGCTTTTTGCTGAAGATGGATCTTACCACTACAAACTACTACTATTAAACTGTATGGTTCCGGGTCTTCTTCCTCGCAGGGAAGTCGAGGAAGGGAACTCGAAGGAATTATTATTATTAATCATTACAACTTACTATTATACAATGTTGCAACAACTTCTGCTGCATTGTTACTTTATGCTTTATATAAACTGTTGGTTGTTCTCTTCTAGTGCTGCAAGACTCGTCAGAAGATGCTAGTCTTCGATAGGCCTAGCTTCTTACCCTTATTCTGATTTCTACCTTGCAGTCCACTATATACAGCCTCCCCTTTCCATTTGATACAATGCATAAATGCTTAGTAGCGGACGTAAAACTCGCGGGTATGCTAGATACTCATCTTTGCCTTATTTTCCCCCTGTTCGTTTTGCCTGATCGGCCGCTGCAGTCGATGTTGGAGCCGTGGAGTCCAGGAGCAGGAGATCCCCGATGCCGACCACCGTAACGTGAAGATCCCCGATGCCTTCTACAACGTCGAGTTCCCCGTTGGCCAGGAGTAGTTTGGAGGTTCCCAGGCAGGAGGCCTCGCCTTTTGAATCTGCTGTTATTTGTGCTAGCCTTCTTAAGGCAACCTTGTATTCTTGTGTCTGTACTCAGATACTTTTGCCTCCGCTAACTTTGTGCTTTCGAGCTGTTGTATTCGAGCCCTCGTGGCCCCTGGCTGGTATTAAACATCTTGTATTATTTTATTTGTAGATTTGTGTTGTGATATCTCACCGTGAGTCCCTAATCTCGATCGTGTACCTTGCGTGTATGATTACTGTACATGACTTGATTTTGGGGGCGTCACAAGTTGGTATCAGAGCCGACTGCCTGTAGGACACCCCCTTCCAACTCCTCGGTCGAAGTCGAGTCTAGTCTTTGCAAAACTACTTTACTGACAGTGTCGTGTGGCTTATCGGCCCACGTCGCAAACTGGGATGGTATTAGGATCTTTTTATCTGCACCTTTACTCTGGGACTCTGATCTCTCTCCTCTTTTGGGTTAATGATTTTTCTAACTCTGACGTTAGGTTCTCGTGACTACTTTCCTTACGGAGTGCCCCTCATCGAAGATGATCACCAGATTCACCAGAAGATCTCGAAGATGCTCTCCGATAAATTGTCGAGACCTTGTGTGTCTATCACCCTTGCTATCCCATGCCACCGATAAGTGTGTATGGATAATTACCTATACTTTCCGATCATCCATTCAATCCCAGTTGCTCTTGTATTCACAAGATGCATCGAAATACTTTCCGTTGTTTCAGAAATACTTTGAGCCTACGGCCTTGCAGCTTCTTTTCACCCTGCGGATAATTCCTCACATTTAACGAGGATCCATTCATCCTAAGTGGTTCCTATGATTCCCAAAATACTCTGAAATACTATTTGGTCTAGCGACAATCCTCGGCAGTCTATTGCTTTGGAGATTCTTCTTACCTGCTTGCACTATGATTAATCCCGTTTGTCTTGTAGACTTTGATGACCTCCCTTGGCATTGCCATTCTGATCTGTTGAATCATCGTGTGTGCTAGTGCACGCAATCATCAGTTGATCCCTATGAATCCATTCTTCTGGCTCAGACGTCATTCCAGACATGAGGTGGTTCTCGGTAAATCAAACCTTAATTGATTAGTTGTCAAGCTTCTATTCAACTTATTCATGTTTGATCGATGTATCTGGATCTGATACACCGATATGAAAGTCATAATTCCTTTGTACGCCGCCTGACCTTCTTGGTGGATTACTACCTGTCGTTCCCTTGTGTCCTAATTCATTGAAGAATTTCCCCTGATACCAGATGCCTCTTGAGAATGGTATCATCTACTCTGTGTCGTCAGCCTTCTGCTTTTCAGACTTGTATTCCTTACTATTGTTGTTGGTTGTATAGGTTCATTAAATGTCCCGTTGGGTTAACCCTATGCTTCCCCTAATATGTATGAACCCAAACTTTATGCGGGTTATACTCTAATGACCTTCCGTCAAATGAACTTAAAATCCCATAACCTCCCGAAATGCGAGGAGTGATTGAAAGGTTATGCATTGAAGAAGTGGGAGTCAACCCTGAAACTTTGTGTTCATGCCCATGGATACTATGTAGAACTTATCATGAAAGCTTCCCGTAAAGATAATTAACCCCCTTGGTATAAATTCATCCTGCACCTATGATCAAGACTTGCGATCATGGTTATAACCATGATATTCTCCTTTGATTCCATTTCACAGACAAAACTGAACACTTGTCTTCTACAAATCAATGATCCAACTCAACTACTATTACATTGTACCTTCGAGGATTACCCCCCTGGCGTCTCGAGGATATCATGCCTTTGCACTACATCTTATGAATTGTGATGAAACAATGCATATCCCTGTCATAGCCATTTCATGGTTCTGGGTTTTCGTGAACCAGGAACACCGAATACTTTTGCTTCACCATTCCTTTTGCTTGGTGTCGCCGTTGTTCGATTGTATTTTCTTGAAACCTTTTGACATGAGGTGTCGTGTTCATCATCAACATTTTGACTTCTCCTATGTGTATATTGAGTTCATGGTGTGAAATACCATCCTTGCCCCTCGATGATTTGTGTTCCCATCGACAACATCCTTTGACTCCCTGCCAATACAAACTTGGTCATGTATATCTTGCCCTCTTTTCCCTCCGGAAAGATTTACGCCTGATACTTGCGTATCACCACAATTTCCCTTCCATTGGACTGTTTAACCTTTATTGTTATGTATCTTATCTAAGCAGTGATAATTCCCTGCTTATGTAAACACTTCGGTGTGCTACCTTGTCCGTACCACCTGTTACTATTGTTGATGACTTTTCGGTGACCACCGATGGACAAGAACTTTGCCAATTGGTCCGCCTCGTCTTAACGAGCAGGAAAATGGTTCTCTTCGTCCCTCGCCCTTGGAACTGTTGTTGTTGCCGACATAGTTGACAAGCTATTCTCTGACTTACTTTACAACTTGATCGCATTGGTTGTCGCCACCCTTCTTATTCAATGTGGGCCCATAACCCACAGTTCCACAGGATCGAAACCTGACTCTCTTGTACCTTTCTGTTCTCGAGGTTATTCCTCTTGCTTGACCTCATATGCAACTCACGAGTCCTCTACCTTGTGATATTCAGTTCGATATCAGACTCAGTGCTTATGACTGATGCTCTGGACCCCTTTTCATCCTCCGTTATCATCGACGAATGCTTCCATATCCACTTGAAAACTTCTCATGCCTTCTTTTGTTTCTCTCGATGTATCCCACTGAGTTTAACTCGTGAGATTCTTTGTACCCTATTCCCTTGGACCATCTCGGTTGATTAACCTTGTACCGATCCGACCCCCCCCTCAAGTTTTCCCCCCTAACCTGTTCGTAGGTACGATGCTGCCCCGAAAGAAGAATGACAAATCGTCGAGATGCACTGATGCAGAGAAATGAAGAATTCAACAAGAAGGGTCAACTCCTTCGAGAAGGACAACAAGCACTAGAAGAATCGTTAGAATACGAAACCGAAACCTTACCCCTTCCACTATTGTTAATTCGCGGGACAAAAATTATTTGTAGTGGGGGAGATTTGTAACACCCTCAGTGTCAAGCATCAGTGATCACTATTGTTAATGATAATTCCCTGTGAATAGCAAGTCATTGGTCACCCTTGATCATGCCAAGTCAACTTGAAACCTAATTGAATTTCCAAAACCACGGTGGAAATAAAACTTTGTCCAAAAATTATGGAACCAATGTTTTTAAATGTGTAAAAATCAGTGGGCCATGTTAAACTAACATTGGGCATTTATTGCAATGATTAATAATAATAAACAATTCAAACAGTAGTTTAAACAGTCAAATTTAAGCATTTATTATTTAAATAAAATATTAAATGATGTGTATAATTGCCCAAACTTTTTGTAGCAGTAGTATAAAGTGCAACCATAATTATGGGACAAGTTCCATATTTTACAAAAATCCAAAAACTAACTAAATAAATACAAACAAAAAGAATAGAGAAAAGGAATAAAACAAAATAGGAAAGGCACTATATCTCGCTCAGGGCGAACACCAACTGGGCCCAACCCACCTTGGCGCCCCTCTCCTTCTCCCTCCCTGTTCATCCCTGCGTGTCACGCATCCCGCGGCGCCATGGCCGTCCTCGTCATCGTGGCGGCAATCCGGCGGCCGGCGACGTGGATAAAGGCCCCCTCCCGCGCCCCTTGCACTAGAAACCCTAGCCGCCGGCCCAGTTCCGCCTCGTGTCGCCATTTTCCCTCTCCCTTGCGCCATTGTCCCCTGGCCCGAGCTCCGCCGTGGGCGCCGCCGAGCACCACCGTGGCCAACGGCCACCCCGGACCTTCCATCGTGTCCAGGAGCCCCACAGGCGTCTTCCTCATCTCCGTGCGCAAGGAATCGTGCCCGGAGCCACGACACGCGGTGAATCGGCGTCGTCTTCTTCCTCTGCCCCGCCGCTCGCCGTCGCAAATTCCGGCCGCACCGCTCCACCTCCGGCCTCCTCAAGCTCCTCTTCTGCTCCCTCGTGAGCGTCCGCATCTTCCCCCAACTCCCCGCGGTCGATTCCGTCCTCCATTCGCCGTCCCCGATGTGCCCCTCGTCGGCGTCCGCCATGGCCAAAGCGCATGCTCGCTGCGCGCTCTAACTGGCCATGGTCGCGCCCCGCGCGCACCCCTGTTGCGTCCGGCCGCGCCGCGCGCGCACGCCTGGATGCGCGTGGCCACTGGATCCCCCTACCACACTCGCCGCTCTTCTCGGGTGTGGCCAACCATGGTCGCGCGCTCGCGCTCCCTCCCGCGGGCCTCGGACCTCGCCTCCCCTGGCTCCGGAGGCCACACCCCACACACGCCGGCCTCCGCCCACCGCAGCCCACACCCCCTCCCGCTGCGCCTCCTCTGCCTCACCGGAGGTGGCCGTGAGTACCTCCCGTGCCCCTGCGCTCGCCGCCGGCACGGGCTGGGTTAACCTCCCGTTCCTCTGACAAATGGGCCAAGCAGTTTAGCTTAGGGGCTAAATCCTAATTAACCAACCATGCCCCTTAATTAACCTGCTGTTTTAATTGGCACAGTCTATTACATATTGGCCCCCAGCCTTTGTTAAGCTAAAATAACTGATAAAATTATTATGTCTCACTGACTGCTGGGACCAACTTCAGTGATAAATAAATATAATGATTTATTAAAACCAGTGTGTATGACATGTGGATCCAGTGGATAACTATATTAATTAAATGATATATAAAACATGTGAGGCTTAAATATTATAAATTTAATTAAATGATATATAAAACATGTGAGGCTTATATATTAGAAATTTAATTAAATGATTAAATATTAGAAATTCAATATCTTTTAAACCGTAACTTGGATCGAAAAACTTTATACATGAAAATTGATCAGAAAAATATAACGAGTACGGATACGCTACCCGCATACCCACCGCACCCCTCTAACTTACCTAACCCGAGACTTTGCCCCTCCGGATCGTTTGTCGGGTAATTACCCGGTATCGGTAAAACTTTCCGGATGGAAATATTTCTGAACATAAAAGTTGTTCGGAATGCATCAACGATCACGAATACACTATCCACGTGTTTTTCAGATATCTCTAACACTACAGACATGGAAACCTTCCCCCTTCGGGCCGTCTGTCGATAATCACTCGGAGTCGGTAGTTCATCCCCGGATGAATTCCCGCTCCGAGCAATACCCCTTGCACTTCGTTAGAACACCGCCAACAATGCGTTGCCTTGTCTTGAATTTGTATTGCTATTGTTGCTGTGTATTTATTGTTTCTCCCCCCTTATTCTTCAATAGACCTCGACACTGCCGCCGACGACATCGTTGCCGAGTACGACTACTTCGTCGACGACCATACCCCTATCATCGAGCTTCCAGGCAAGCAGAGCCATTCTCTTCCCCAGATATCGCCTATGTATTCCGCACTTTTCTTGCACTAGGCATTGTTACTGTTGCTGCTACGTTATAGTCCTATTCAATTGCATAGCCTGTTTTTGTCGCCCCTTGATGTACCTTCTTTTTTCCTATGCTGCCCGTTATAATTATATGCCTTATTCAGTAGTGAGCCCAGCTCTTTGTTAGTCAACTAGGATTAGATAGCGGGCTGTGATCACTCAGGGGAGTGACGCGAATAAGAAATATATATACAACTTCACAGGTACGGTACAATGCAGACACCGCCTAAGACCCCCTACCTCGGCTCTGCTGAGCCACCCCAAGTGGAGCTATCAAGGAGTAATCCTTGTACTCCACTCGTTGCTGACTCTGTATAGCCGCTCTAGGTACCTGAGCACAGTTGTACTTAAAGGTAAGAATTCGGGCGACCCAACGGTGCCCGCGAGCGGTATTGCGTCGGGAACGACAGGGAGGGTACGACCGACGTTACTGGCGTGCTTGGCCCCTACTCGTATCTCGTGAGAGTTACCAAACCACGAAAGTCGAGATCTACCAAGAGCACATGCGAGATAAGGTAAGGAGACGGTTCACCTTGTTGGTAACCGCAGAGACTTCGTGGGACGACAGGGCAGGCACCGATGTACTGGTGGTCCTGACTGCTGTCGTTGTCCGCGGGTCAGTTAAGTCGAGGCAATGATAACGGTTTTCACGCAGGTTAATTAAAATGCTAAATGGTTCGGTGGATGTCTTGAGTAGCCTGTTGGCTTGTGCACATTACCTACACGTGGGATGAGGATTGTGGGCTCCCCTGCATCGTAGTCTCGTTCGAGGGTCTTCAGACGTCAGAAGTATCGCGGGGTGATTGCCGGGAAGTGGTGTTGTCTTCTCTTGCTCGAGCGGTGTATTTGTATTTGCTTTGATTTGGCTTCACCGGCCAGTCACGCACCGTGAAGGAGTACGTTCGGGTTAGGGTCCAAAGCCCGGCGTACATAGGATATAGTCTGGCGGATGACCTCTCTGTTGATTGCCGAAGGATAGGCTACTTTGTGTCGGATAACTTCGGTGGGCTGTTCCCTAACAAGGTGTACGCCACCCTGGAGATCCGAGCGTCGTAGAGTCACGCCAGTGCACCCCTGCAGGGAAGATTAATCTATTCGAATAGCCGTGTCCACGGTAACAGGACGCTTTATGCTGAAGCTGGATCTTACCACTACAAACTACTACTATTAAACTGTATGGTTCCGGGTCTTCTTCCTCGCAGGGAAGTCGAGGAAAGGAACTTGAAGGCATTATTATTATTAATCATTACAACTTACTATTATACAATACTGTAGCAACTTCTGCTGCATTGTTACTTTATGCTTTATATAAACTGTTGGTTGTTCTCTTCTTGTGCTGCAAGACTCGTCGGAAGATGCTAGTCTTCGATAGGCCTAGCTTCTTACCGTTATTCTGATTTCTACCTTGCAGTCCATTTGATACAATGCATAAATGCTTAGTAGCGGACATAAGATTCGCGGGTATGCTAGATACTCACCTTTTCTTTAGTTTCCCCCTTTTCGTTTTGCCTGATCGGCCGCTGCAGTCGACATTGGAGACTTGGAGCCCAGGAGCAGGAGATCCCCGATACCGACCAACGCAACGTGAAGATCCCCGATGCCTTCAACGACGTCGAGTTCCCCGTTGACCAGGAGTAGTTTGGAGGTTCCCAGGAAGGAGGCCTTGCCTTTTTGATCTGTTGTTATTTGTGCTAGCCTTCTTAAGGCAACCTTGTATTCTTGTGTCTGTACTCAGATACTTTTGCTTCCGCTAACTTTGTGCTTTCGAGCTGTTGTATTCGAGCCCTCGTGGCCCCTGGCTTGTATTAAACAGCTTGTATTATTTTATTTGTAGAGTTGTGTTGTGATATCTCACCGTGAGTCCCTAATCTCGATCGTGTACGTTGCGTGTATGATTACTCTACACGACTTGATTTTGGGGGCGTCACAATACGACACCTATCACTGATAGGCTAGAGCTCTTGACACCAAAAGTTCAAACATTACTCACAACAATACCTCAAAACTATTGCAAGTTACTAATGAAATTAAATAGCACCTCAATTACCTACTCTCAAGACAAGACACAACTCAGTGCAACAACCAACTCTCTTAACAAGATAAACATGAAAATCAAAGAGAGTTACAGCAAGAAACTAAACAAAAGCCAAGGCTCTTCCTAAAGACAAACTTAAATTAAAACTAAACATGGCAGTAGCTACGAAAAGATAAAGAACACACAACAACCGAAAGATAAGCATGAAAAATCCTATGATGTGTTCTAGATTGGAGTGGAGCGTGTTTCTCTACCACACAAAGTAATCTGGGGTATAACTTGTTATGAACAGCAAGCAAAGATAAAGAAAACTAAAAAGTAAACCTAAGAGCGAGACGCTCCAATAATAGCACATAACGCATGAAGTGATAAAAATATAGTGAGACGGAGGACGAACTGATGATTGTTGATGGAGAAGGGGATACACGGGGGCATCCCCAAGCTTAGACGCTTGAGTCTCCTTATATATTTATTGGGGATGCATGGGGTCATCCACAAGCTTGAGCGCTTGACACTCCTGAATCTTCTTTCATCATCTTCCCTCGCACACTTGAAAACTCCCTTCATACCTAACTCGTCATAATCTGATTAGCGAGGTTAGTACCCATAATAAAATAATTTTTCTCTACTGTAAACAAAGATATTCTTGAAGAGCTACTGTTTCTCAAGAATGCCAAAAGGTTTTTGCAAAGAAAAAGAAAGCTTGAGTTTTGCAAAACGAAGGAAGGCAAAACAGGACAGAATTTGTAAAAAACTGACAAGCAGGTAGAAAATAATATTTAGGGATACTTCTGCAACTCAAATCAAAAAACTCAGAACATACGAAAGTTCCGTAATTGTATATAGCATGCTGTGTAAAACATTCAGCTCAAAAAGATGAATTGGTGATTTGTTTCGATTTTTTCCGTCAAGCAGACAGAATCTGTTTTCTGGACAGCATGTCACAACTTTTGCTTCCCTTATCATAAGAGGTTAGAACTTGGCACAAAGCTTGAAAATAAAGATACAATGATGTTGCTACAGTAGTAACAATCATCAAGACCACTAAAAACAGAAGTAAAAACATCTTGGGTTAGCTCCCAACAAGCGCTTTCTTTTACGCCTTTATGCTAGGCATAAAGCAAAAGAAGAATGAAGTTTTATCAAGAGAGAGAGAGAATAGCTAGCCCGCGTAACGGACTCAAAAAATAACTTGATTTTATTTCTAGGGAAGTGTTCCATCCCATTTTTTTGAGGGAATTGAAATTTTATATTCCCCTCTTTCATGTCAATAACAACACCAACGGTGCGAAGAAAAGGACGTCCCAAAATAATTGGACATAAAGGTTCACACTCTATGTCCATAATAGTAAAATCAACGGGAACATAATTGTAATTGACAATGATAAGAACATCATCGATCTTCCCCAAAGGTTTCTTTACGGAAGAATCAACGAGACAAACACCAAAAGAACAAGGCTCAAAGGGCTTCAATTCAAACATATCATACATTATTTTGGGCATAACGGAGGTACTAGCTCCAACATCACATAAAGGATAGCAAGAGAAGTTATCCAATTTAATTTTTATCATAGGATCCCAACCATCATCTAGCTTCCTAGGTATGGAGGCTTCTATTCTAAGCTTCTCCTCCCTACATTTGATGAGAGCATTAGTGATATGCTCCGTGAAGGAAAGATTTAGTGTGCTAGTGTGGGGGTCTCTAGACATTTTGTGCAGTAAGATAATAACTTATGAGAGGGTACAACTATCAAAATCTATATCACTACTATCAAAGGTGGTAGTGGTGTCATCTAGGCTCACTTGTTTGAAACCCTCTATGTTCATAGGAGTTTCTTCTTCTACGGTTGAGGTACTAGCATCACCTATAATAGGTCCAATGGGACTAGGAGTGTTCTGGGTGCTAATAGTTTGGGTGTCCTCAACAATTTGGATAGTAGCAACTGTGTGGTGTGTAGGAAGGCTCTTAATTCTATCGTCTTCCTCTTTTTCTGTAGCCCAACTTTCTTTAAATTTATCCATCATCCTAATATTTTCATTAATTTGCAATTGGATATCATTAATAGGAGTGGCCTTACTCTCCTCAAGGGGAGAGGTTGTAATTTTAAGCATCTCAACATCAAGGGCTAAACTGTCTACCTTCAAAGAGAGATTATCTAATTTGGCTAATTTCTCTTCTACACTCTTGTTGAAGGCTTTTTGGTAGTGGTAAAGTCTCTAAGCATGCTTTCTAATTCAGAAGTGGGGTTCTTGTTGCTAGGATAAGTGTTGTTGTTCCCATAGTTGGATGGAAATGGTCTGGGATTTCTAGAAAAATTACCCCTATAAGTATTGTTGTTGAAGTTGTTTCTAGAAATAAAGTTCACATCTACTTGAGCAACCAAAGAATTTAATAGGACATCATGGGGATCAATAGAGGGTTTCTTGGTAAGTAGAGACATAATTAAGTCAACTTTTTCATTTAGGGAGGTAATCTCCTCGACAGAGTTTACCCTCCTACCTGTTGGAGCTCGTTCGGTGTGCCATTGGGAATAGTTGGTCATCATCTCATCGAGAAGTTTTGTGGCAACACCAAGTGTAGTTGACATAAAGGTTCCTCCGCGGACGAATCTAACAGGTTCTGTGAGGTAAAGTTCAAGCCTGCATAAAGAATCTGGATAACCATCAAAGTAGTCAAACCATGTGTAGGGCATTTCTTAACAAGAGATTTCATTTGTTCCCAAGCTTGGGCAACGTGTTCATTATCCAATTGCTTAAAATTCATAATGTTGCTCCTCAATTGGATAATTTTAGCAGGTAGGTAGTACTTTCCAATAAAATCATATTTGCACTTATCCCAAGAATCTATGCTATTCCTAGGCAAAGATTGAAACCAGATTTTAGCTTATTCCCTTCAAGAGAAAGGTAAAAGCTTAATCTTAACGACATCACCTTCTACTTCTTTATACTTTTGCATATCACATAGCTCAACAAAATTGTTCAAGTATAAAGCAACATCATCTCCAGCACCAGAGAATTGATCTCTCATAACAAGGTTTAGCAAGGCAGGTTTAATTTGATAAGAGGTAGCTGAAGTGGCAGGTGTGGCAATAGGAGTGCAGATAAAGTCATTGTTGTTGTGACTAGTGAAGTCACACAACTTGCTGTTTTCAGTGGAACCCATAGCAGCAGCAAGTGTGGCAGATTTTTTTGTGATTTTTGATATAGGACATTAAGATAAAAGTTGAAAGATAAACTAACAAGACTAAAAAAGCAAAGGTAAAAGATAGTGTGCAAATCCCCTATCTTGACGATTGGAGTCCCCAGCAACGGCGCCAGAAATTTGCTTGATGCGCGAGAGATGATAATGGCTTCTCGCCCTTCGTTGGTTACCCCAAGTGGAAGGTGAGATGTAGGATAGCAGCAAATTTCCCTTGGCAAAGATGCCAAGGCTTACCCCAAGTGGAAGGTGAGATGTAGGATAGCAGAAATCTCCCGTAGGACTCTGAAAACGACAAGTAGGTCGTTCGGCAAGTGATGCGCCGTCTGAAAAGAATCACTTGCTTCTCCTGGACCTGCACACAAATAAAAATCACTTTGCTCCCAACAAAGTTCAGAGACATTGTCAATCTCTCCGGTCTTGTTGGTTACAAAGGATCAAACGCAAGGGATAATGATGGTGATAGCAGCTAGAAAGTAAAAGCGGAAAATAAAAGAGCATTTAAAGAGTGATGAGAATATGGAGCGGGGTCCCGTGATGTTCACTAGTGATGTATCTCTCCCAAAAGACGATAAAATTGCTATGCGAGGTTAACAAATCACAACTGGGCAATTGACAGGATTACGGGCGCAAACCAATGCTAACTTTGTTAGAAAGAAAGGTCGAGGCTCAAAAGCATGGGTGGTACGCCAAAATAAGTAGACCTAAATCCAACTGCATCTACTACTAATCATCCACCTTTAGATATCTATCCAAAACATCTTGCTGGTTTTAAGTTGCGAGCCAAGCCCAAAGTGTCAACCCAAAGTAACAAACAACTGCATTAAAAAGCACTTTGCGTAAAGTAAACAATCCTTGCAACCGCGGTTACAAGCACCATTGTTTTCCCCCTTGTGGCAACATCACATTCCCTAGACTCATGTTTCTGTCACTCAAGCGTGTCATCAGGGGGCATGAACCCACAATCGATCAGAACGTTCCCTCTTGGAGTCACTACCTACTACTTGGCCAAAGCAATAAACAACAACGGAGAACATGCAAGAATTACTCAAGAACATAAATATAAAAGATAAGAACCAAATATATTACTCAATCACAAACTCAACATAGTCTCATAATCCATCAGATCCCGGAAAAATCAGCATAGCAACAGCAGAAAATTACATATGTGCCTCGATCATGTAGGGCAGATCACGAGGTATAATCCA
Source organism: Bromus sterilis (assembly GCA_950022295.1). NCBI lineage: Eukaryota > Viridiplantae > Streptophyta > Magnoliopsida > Poales > Poaceae > Bromus > Bromus sterilis. Next base: position 157,453,277 of record OX465600.1, read on the forward strand.
TGAAGAACAAACAGGGGAGGAGAAAAACACATAGCTACTGACCGCGGCCCCATGGTCCAAGGTAGACTACTCACGGATCATCCGAGAAGCGTCCATTGTGGAGGAGAGGGTCCCGAAGGTCAGTCCTCCCTCCGGCAGAGTGCCAGGAAGAGGTTTGCTGGCGCACCCAATCTTGGAAGCACGGCGGCGGCGGAACAGAGGCGAGATCGCGAAAAAGGGTTATGTCTTTGAAAGAATCCTGTAACGGGGAATATATAGGCGAAGGGGGGCAGCCAGGGGAGCCACCAGGGGTCTAGGCGCCCCCTGGCGCGGCCAGCCCCTAGGGCGCGCACCAGGGTGCCTGGGCCCGTGGTGGTGGCCCTCTGGCCCCACCTTGGTGATTCCGGAAGGGTTCCTTCACGCTGATTTTTTATCTGTTTTTCCTGAATTTTTGGAGCACTTTTAATATGGGGGAAACCTGAAATAGAAACACATGAGAAAACAGGAACTGACACTGTGGTGCACTGATTTCATAAGTTAGTCCAAATATGATCAGAAGTATATGAAAATGTATCTAGATCATAGAAATATCACACAAAACATCCATTGAGCAATGATACGTCCAAAACGTATCTATAATTTCTGCTTGCTCCATGCCTCTTTTGTGTGATATTTCTATGATATTCATGAACTTCCATACACTTTTGATCATATTTGGACTAACCTATTAACTCAGTGCACCCCAGTGCCAGTTCCTGTTTTCAGCTGTTTTTGTATTTCAGGTTTTCCCATTACTTAAAGTGCCAGAAAATTTTCGGGAAAATCCAATAAAAAATCAGCGATCAGGAAGCTTCCAAAATCACCGAGGGGGGGGGGGCAGAGGGGACCCACCAGGGCTCCAGGCGCCCTCCCGGCGCGCCCCAGGGTGTGGTCGCGCCAGGGGGGCGCCTGGACCCCTGCTGGACCCCTGGCTGCCCCCCTTCGCCTATTTATTCCCCGTGACGCAAAACCCCCGAGACGGAAACCCTTTTCGCGATCTCTCCTTTGTTCCGCCGCCGTTGCGCTTCCAAGATCGGGAGCACCAGAAGACCTCTTCCCGGCACCCTGCTGGAGGGAGGAATCACCTCCGGGAGCTTCACCACCACCATGGATGCTTCCCGGATGAACTGTGAGTAGTCCACCTTGGACCATGGGTCTATGATCAGTAGCTATGTGATGTTATCCTCCCCTCTTTGTTCTTCATGGATTAGACCTCGTGAGCTGCCCTACATGATTGAGGCACTTATGTAATATTTCTGTTGTTGCTATGCTGAGTTTGCTGGGATCCGGTGGATTATGAGATTATGTTCAGATTGTGTTTGAGTTATATATCTGATTCTCCTCTTGTATATTTATATTCTCTTGTATATTTATATTCATTAGTAATTCTTGCATGTTCTCCGTTGTTGTTTATTGCTTTGGCCAAGTAGTAGGTAGTGACTCCAAGAGGGAGCGTTATGCATGATTGTGGGTTCATACCCCCGATGACTAGCTTGAGTGACAGAAACATGAGTCTAGGGGTTGTGCTGTTGCCATAAGGGGGAAAACAAGGGTGCTTGTACTTGCGGGTGCAAGGATTGTTTACTTTACAGAAAGTTCTTTAATGCAGTTGTCTGTTGCTCTGAGTTTACACTTTGGGTGGGATTCGCAACTTAATACCAGCGAGATGTTCTGGATAGATATCTCATGGTGGATGATTAGTAGGTAGATGCAGATGGATTTCGGTCTACTTGTCTTGGTGTACCGCCCATGCTTTTGAGCCTCTTCCTTTCTTTATAGCATAATTAGCATTGGTTTGCGCACATAATCCTGTCAATTGCCCAGCTGTAATTTGTTTACCTCGCATGGCTATTTTATCGTCTTTTGGGAGAGTGACATCACTAGTGAACATCATAGGACCCCGGTCCATATTTCCAATACTATTTACACCCTCTATCAATTTACTGCTTTATTGTTTTTCCGTTGCTATCGCTATCATTATTATCCCGTGCATTTTATCCTTTGTAAACAACAAGGCCGGAGGGATGACAACCCCTTTGTACTCGTTGGGAGCAAAGCTATCTGTTGTGTGAGCAGGTCCACGACAACCGGTAATCTCTGGCACCGTTGTCACCTTCTTGTCATTATCGGAGTCCTATTGGAGACAAACCTTGGTATCTTCACGGAGGGAAATTTGCTGCTGTCTACATCTCAACCTTCCACTTTAGGTAACCAACGAGGGGCGAGAAGTAAACTCTCGTGACATCAAAGAAATTTCTGGCGCCGTTGCCGGGGACTCCCCTCTTCAAGATAGGGGAGTTGCACACTATCTTTTATCTTTGCTTTTTAGTCTTGTTTGTTTACCTTTCAGTTTTTGCTTTAGTGTCCTTTATCAAAAATCAAAAAAATAGTTATCTTGCTTGCTTCTGCTATGGGTTCCTCTGAGAACACCAAGTTGTGTGACTTCACTAGTCACAACAACAGTGACTTTATCTGCACTCTTATTGCTACACCTGCTACTTCAGCACCTTCTTATGAAATTAAACCTGCTTTGCTGAACCTTGTTATGAAAGATCAATTCTCTGGTGCTAGAGATGATGCTGCTTTGCACTTAAATAATTTTATTGAGCTTTGTGATATGCAAAAGTACAAGGAAGTAGATGGTGATATTGTTAAGCTTAAGATTTTTCCTTTCTCCTTGAGAGATGAAGCTAAAATCTGGTTTCAATCCTTGCCTAAGAATAGCATAGACTCTTGGGATAAGTGCAAGGATGCTTTTATTGGGAAGTACTATCCCCCTGCTAAGATTATCCAATTTAGGAGCTTTATTATGAATTTTAAACAATTGGATAATGAACACATTGCCCAAGCTTGGTAACGCGTGAAATCTCTTGTTAAGAGTTGCCCTACGCATGGTTTGACTACTTGGATGGTTATCCAAACTTTTTATGCAGGCTTGAACTTTACCTCGCGGAACCTGCTAGATTCGGTCGTGGGAGGAACCTTTATGTCAACTACACTTGGTGCTTCCACAAAACTTCTCGATGAGATGATGACCAACTATTCCTAATGGCACACCGAAAGAGCTCCAATAAGTAGGAAGGTAAAATCTATCGAGGAAATCTCTTCCCTAAATGAAAATTTTGACTTGATTATGTCTCTACTTACCAAGAAATCTCCTATTGATCCTCAAGATGTTCCTTTAAATTCTTTGATTTCTCAAGATCAAGTAGATGTGAACTTTATCTCTAGAAACAACTTCAACAACAATGCTTATAGGAGTAACTTTGGTAGCAATCCTAGACCGTTCCCCTCCAACAGCTATGGGAACAACATCACTTATCCTAGCACCAAAAACTCCACTTTTGAATTAGAGAGTATGCTTAAAGACTTAATCACTACCCAAAAAGCCTTCAACAAGAGTGTAGAGGAAAAACTAGACAAATTAGATAACCTCACATTGAAGGTAGACAATTTAGCCCATGAAGTAGAATTGCTTAAAATTAGAACTTCTCCCCTTGAGGAGAGGAAGGCCACTCCTATGAATGCTATCCAAGTGCAAATTAATGAAAACATTAGGATGATGGCTAAACTCAAAGAGAGATGGGCTAGAAAAAATGAGGAAGAAGATAGAATTAAGATCCTTCCAACACACCATACTGTTGCTACTATCCAAGTGGTTGAGGATATCCAAACTCTTAGCACCCAATGCACCCCTAGTCCCATACGACCTATTAATGGTGATGCTATGACCTCAACCGTAGAAGAAGAAACTCCTATGACTGTAGAAGCTACCAAACAAGTAAGCCTAAAGGACACCACTACCACTTTACTTGATAGCAGTGACCTTGATTTTGATAATTGCACCCTTTCTGAAGTTATTCGTTTCCTTCACAAGATGTCTAGAGACCCCCACACTAGCACACTTAATCTTGCCTTCACGCAACATATCTCTAATGCTCTCATCAAAGCTAGGGAGGAGAAGCTTAGGGTAGAAGCCTCCATACCTAGAAAGCTAGAAGATGGTTGGTATACTATGATTAAAATTAAGTTGAATAACTTTTCTTGCTATGCTTTATGTGATGTTGGAGCTAGTACCTCCGTTATGCCCAAAAGAATGTATGATATATTTGAATTGAAACCTTTTGATCCTTGTTCTTTTTGTGTTTGTCTTGTCGATTCTTCCGTAAATAAACCTTTGGGGAAGATAGATGATGTTCTTATCATTGTCACTGACAACTATGTTCACGTTGATTTTACTATTATGGACATTGAATGTGAACCTTCTTGTCCAATTATTTTGGGACGTCCTTTTCTACGCACCGTGGGTGCTATTATTGATATGAAAGAAGGGATTATAAAATTCCAATTCCCTCAAGGGATGGAACACTTCCCTAGGAAAAATATTAAGTTGCCTTTTGAGTCCGTTACACGGGCTAGTTAGTTTCTTGAAAAGACTTGATCTATTTGCATTAAGCCTAGCTAATGGCTTTAAAGAAGCGCTTTCGGGAGGCAGCCCGCAACTAATTTAGGATTTACTTTTTGTTTTCCTTCTGTTTTTAGTGGCCTTGATGATTGTTACTACTGTAGCAACATCATTGTATCTTTACTTTTCAAGCTTTGTGCCATTTATAGCCTCATATGACAAGGGAAGTGAAAGTTGTGACATACTGTCCAGGAAACAGATTATGTCCTCAAAATTAGAAAAATCATGGAAAAATACCAGTTCATCTTTTTGAGCTGAATGATTTACACAGCATGCTCTATACAATTACAGAACTTTCGTATGTTCTGAGTTTTTTTATTTGAGTTGCAGAAGTATCCCTAAAAAATTCTTTTCTACCTGCTGGTCTGTTTTTCACAGATTCTGTCCTGTTTTGCCTTTCCTTCGTTTTGCAAACCTCAAGCTTGCTTTTTATTTGCAAAAACCTTTTGGTATTCTTGAGAAAAAGTAGGTCTTCAAGAATATCTTTGTTTACAGTAGAGAAAAAACTATTTTATTATGGGTACTAACCTCGCTAATCAGATTATGATGAGTTATGTATGAAGGGAGTTTTCAAGTGTGCGAGGGAAGATGATGAAAGAAGATTCAGGAGTGTCAAGTGCTCAAGCTTGGGGATGCCCCCATGCATCCCCAAGAAATATTCAAGGAGACTCAAGCATCTAAGCTTGGGTATGCCCCCATGCATCCCCTTCTCCATCAACAATTATCAGTTCGTCTCTCGTCTCACTATATTTTTATCGCTTCATGCGTTATGTGCTATGCTTGGAGCGTCTCGCTCTTAATTTTTATTTTTAGTTTTCTTTAGATTGGTTGCTGTTCATAACAAGTTAGAACCCATATTTCTTTGTGTGGGAGAGAAACACGCTCCACTTCCAAAATCTAGAACACAACATAGGACTTTTTCATGCTTACCTTTGTTGTGTGTGTTCTTTATCTTTTCATAGCTGCTTTCATGTTTAGCTCTTATTTTTCATGCTTATCTTTTCAAAGAGATTTGGTTTAGTTTGTTGCTGTAACTCTCTTGAGTTTTCATGTTTATCTTGTTTAGAGAGTTTGCCTGTTGCACTGAGTTTTGTGTCTTGACTTGAAGTAGGTAATTGAGGTTGCTATTCTTTTGTAGTAGTAACTTGCAATAGTTTTGAGGTATTGTTTTGAGTAATGTTTGGAATTTTGGTGTCAAGAGGTTTAGCCTATTAGTGATAGATGTCGTATTTTGGGCAATCCGTGTTTATTTTCAAAGCTTACAAAATTAGTTGAGAACTTTAGCTACTAGATGGATCACTACTCTTCTGAGGGGTTTTATATTAGAGTACACTCACGTACCATGAGTTGAGGATGCGCAATGATAACCAAACCCCCATACACTCCTCCTCGGGGTCCTTTTCTCTTTGTGAACCTCCTTATTAGATTGAGAGTTACCGATAATAAGTGCATGAGTTCTTCGGACTAATGTGAGTATTCGAAAGTTGACACCTCCACCTTCCCATATTTTGCTAGCCTCTCCTGTGTCGTGCATTGCTTTCTTCTCACTCCGAGAATTAGCGTCCACCTTTGCCGGTACATACAAACCCTTGGCACGATACGATCTGTCATCATAAACCTCCTTATATCCTTCCTCAAAACAGCCACCATACCTACCTATAAAGGTATTTCCATAGCCTTTCCGAGATATATTGCCATGCAACATCCATCTTCTCATGACTTGATCTTCATGTCATACATGTTACTTGCTTGATAGATGAGCCGCATGCTAGTTGGGCCTTGCCCTAATCATTGCTACATGACGCACTAGTATCATTGTATATCCTGCTACACTGGCAGAGGCATTCATTTGCATACATAATGATAGTTACATCTTCTTTATGATTTGAGTACTTTGTAAAGTGTGAAAGATCTTCTATACTTCTTGTAATTTATAGAGTGTTGCCCCTAAAGTGAGGAAAAGATCCCGAAGTGGACAAATTAAAATATCCCAAAGAGGACAAATGAGAGAAATAGAAAGAGCCATAGAGGCCACCAAAAAAATACAAAAAAATAGAAAAAAGAGAAAAAGAAATAAAAAGAGAGAAGGGGGCACACTACTATTCCTTTTGAGATATCCACACTCGTACTCCCTCTTATATCTTGTACTCCATAGAGATTAACATTCATGCATATAGCTATGTGGGGACCTTCACATTATAGAACTTGGCTTGTATATTCCAATGATGAGCCTCCTCAAATGAGCTCTAGGTCTTCTTGAGAAAGCAAGTTGGATGCAACCCCACTAGTTCCATTGGAGATCTTACCTTAGCTCATATGTGCATCAATTGCATGGCAATCCCTACTCCTCACATCATATCTATCATTTGGCTTTCTCTTGCCTATGATTGTCCTCATTGATGTGAGCCTTTCACACCTTTTTGTCTTCCTCCTCCACCATATTCTCTCTTTGCCATCCTAAGTGTCAACTTTCTTGCTTACACTCATCCATTGCATGAGTGCTCAAAATGTCGAAAAGGAGTGGATAATTTTGACTTGTACTTGGCTAGTGGTCTGGGGATGAGTCAAGATAAGATTCCAAAGAAGACCAAGTGTGAAACTTTAGTAGATTGAGTTCTCAACACAAAAATACTTTTCCTCGTATATCCCTATCCCCTTTCTTGCACGCAAACACCATTTGGATACATTCGAGTCACGGACAGTGAGAGATCTTGCACCTTTATGTTCTTATGTTGCTTGTCTCAATGCTAGATATAGATTGTTGCCTGTTATGACTTGAATTGAATTACATGCCTTGATTTCTTTACTTAAAAGTTCTTATATGGTTGTTAGCATGTCACCATAGAAATTATGCTTGTTATCATTTACCTACTCGAGGACGAGCAGGAATTAAGCTTGGGGATGTTGATACGTCCAAAATGTATCTATAATTTATGCTTTCTCCATGCCTCTTTTGTGTGATATTGCAATGATATTGATGAACTTCCATACACTTTTGATCATATTTGGACTAACCTATTAACTCAGTGCACCCCAGTGCCAGTTCCTGTTTTTTCCTATTTTTCTATTTCAGGTTTCCCCCATATTAAAAGTGCTCCAAAAATTCTGGAAAATCCTATAAAAAATCAGCGATCAGGAAGCTTCCGGAATCACCGAGGGGGCGGGCCAGAGGGGACCCACCAGTACCCCAGGCGCCCTCCCGGCGCGCCCCAGGGGGCGCCTGGACCCCTCGTGGACCCCCTGGCTGCCCCCCTTCGCCTATTTATCCCCCGTGGCGCAAAAACCCCGAGACGGGAACCCTTTTTCGCGATCTCTCTTCTGTTCCGCCGCCGCTGTGCTTCCAAGATCGGGAGCACCAGAAGACCTCTTCTCGGCACCCTGCCGGGGGAGGAATCACCTCCGGGAGATTCTCCACCACCATGGATGCTTACCGGATGAACCATGAGTAGTCCACCTTGGACCATGGGTCTATAATCAGTAGCTATGTGATGTTCTCCTCCCCTCTTTGTTCTTCATGGATTAGACCTCGTGAGTTGCCCTACATGATCGAGGCACTTATGTAATATTTCTTATGTTGCTATGCCGAGTTTGCTGGGATCCGATGGATTATGAGATTATGTTCAGATTGTGTTTGAGTTATAATTTGATTCTCCTCTTTTATATTTATGTTCTTGAGTAATTCTTGCATGTTCTCCGTTGCTGTTTATTGCTTTGGCCAAGTAGTAGGTAGTGACTCCAAGAGGGAGCGTTATGCATGATTGTGGGTTCATGCCCCCCGATGACTAGCTTGAGTGACAGAAACATGAGTCTAGGGGATGTGTTGTTGCCACAAGGGGGATAACAACGGTGCTTGTACTTGCGGGTGCAAGGATTGTTTACTTTATGCAAAGTTCTTTAATGCAGTTGTCTGTTGCTTTGAGTTTACACTTTGGTTGGGATTCACAACTTAATACCAACGAGATGTTCTGGATAGATATCTCCAATTGGATGATTAGTAGGTAGATGCAGATGGATTTTGGTCTACTTATTTTGGCGTACTGCCCATGCTTTTGAGCCTCTTCCATGGGCGGTACGCCAAGACAAGTAGACCGAAATCCATCTACATCTACCTACTAATCATCCACCTTGAGATATCTATCCATAACATCTCGCTGGTATTAAGTTGTGAATCCCACCCAAAGTGTAAACTCAAAGCAACAGACAACTGCATGAATGAACTTTGCGTAAAGTAAACAATCCTTGCACCCGGAAGTACAAGCACCATTTTTTTCTCCCTTATGGCAACAGAACATCCCCTAGACTCGTGTTTCTGTCACTCAAGCTATTCATCAGGGGGCATGAACCCACAATCATGCATAACACTCCCTCTTGGAGTCACTACCTACTACTTGGCCAAAGCAATAAACAACAACGGAGAACATGCAAGAATTACTCAAGAACATAAATATAAAAGAGGAGAATCAAATACATTACTCAAACACAATCTGAACATAGTCTCATAATCCATCAGATCCCAGCAAACTCAGCATAGCAACAACAGAAAGATTACATATGTGCCTCGATCATGTAGGGCAGCTCACGAGGTCTAAACCATGAAGAAAAAAAGAGCGGAGGAGAACATCACATAGTCACATATCATGGACCCATGGTCCAAGGTGGACTACTCACGGTTCATCCGGGAAGCATCCATGGTGGTGGAGAAGCTCCCGGATGTGGTTCCTCCCTCCGGCAGGGTGCCGGGAAGAGGGCTCCTAGTGCTCCCGATCTTGGAAGCGCAGAGGCGGCGGAACAGAGGAGAGATCGCGAAAAATGATTTTGTCCTCATGGGTTTCGGGACGAGATGGATATATAGGCGAAGGGGGCCTGCCAGAGGTGGAACAGGGGCCCTAGGCACCCCCCTGTCGCGGCCTAGGGGGTGGCCGCGCCAGGTGGCCGCCTGGGCCATCCCTGGATCCCCTCTGGCCCCACTTGGGCTCTTCCCGAAGCTTCCTGTACGCTGATTTTTCCTATATTTTTCCCGGAATTTTTCTGGCACTTTAAGTAATGGGAAAACCTGAAATACAAAAACAGCTGAAAACAGGAACTGGCACTGGGGTGCACTGAGTTAATAGGTTAGTCCAAATATGATCAGAAGTGTATGGAAGTGCATCAACATCATAGCAATATCACACAAAAGAAGCATGGAGCAAGCAGAAATTATAGATACGTTTTGGACGTATCACCATGCAATAGATGCACATATGAGCTAAGAAAAAGTTCTGCAATGGAACTAGTGGGGGTGCATCCAACTTGCTCGCTCATGAAGACCTAGAGCTCGTTTGAGAAGGCTCATCCTTGGAATATGCAAGCCAAGTTCTATAGTGTGAAGGTCCGCACATAGCTATATGCATAATTGATCATCTCTATGGAGTACAAGAATATGAGGGAGTACGAGTGTGGATCTTTCAAAAGCATAGTAGTGTTGCCCCTTTCTCTCTTTTTATTTATTTTTCTATTTTTTATATTTTTTTGTATTTTTTGGTGGCCTCAATGGATCTTTCTATCTAACTCTCATTTGTCCTCTTTGGGATCTTTTAAATTTTGTCCTCTTTGGGATCTTTTAAATTTTGTCCTCTTTGGGATTTTTTCCTCAATTAAGGGCAACACTCTATTTTCCAGAAGGTATAGAAGATCTTCACAATTTACAAGGTACTCAACATAAAGAAGATGTAGCTGTCATGTTGTATGCAAATGTATGCCTCTGCTAGTGTAGCAGGAACATGTATGACATGAAGATCAAGTCATGAAGAGGTGGATGTTGCATGGCAATATATCTCGGAAAGGCTATGGAAATGCCTTGATAGGTAGGTATGGTGGCTGTTTTGAGGAAAGATATAGGGAGGTTTATGATGACAGAGCATATCATGCCAAGGGTTTGGATGCACCGGCGAGGTGGACGCCAACTCTTGGAGTGAGAAGAGGGCAATGCACGGTACCGAAGATGCTAGCAAATATGAGGAGGTGGAAGTTTCACCTTTCAATACTTACGTTAGTCCGAAGAACTCATGCACTTATTATCGGTAAATCTCAATCTAATGAGGAGGTTCACAAAGAGACTAGTACCCTGAGGAGGAGTGTATGGGGGTTTGGTTATCCTTGCGCATCCTCGACTCATGGTACGTGAGTGTACCCTAATATCTAATCCCTCAAAAGATTAGTTATCCATCTAGTAGCTAGAGTTCTCAACTAGTTTTTTGTAGGTTTTGAAAATAAGCACAGATTGCCAAAAATACAACACCTATCACTAATAGGCTAGATCTCTTGACACCAAAAGTTCAAACATTACTCACAACAATACCTCAAAACTATTGCAAATTACTACTACAATTAAATAGCAACCTCAATTACCTACTTCAAGACAAGACACAACTCAGTGCAACAACCAACTCTCTTAACAAGATAAACATGAAAACTAAAGATAGTTCCAGCAACAAACTAAACTAAACTAAAACTAAAGCTCTTGAAAAAAATAAACATGAAAACTAAGAGCTAAATATGGCAGTAGCTACGAAAAGATAAAGAACACACAACATAAGAAAGATAAGCATGAAAAATCCTATGATGTGTTCTAGTTTTTAAGTGGAGCGTGTTTCTCTCCCACACAAAGTAAGCTGGGTCTAACTTTTTATGAACAGCAAGCAAAGATAAAGAAAACTAAAAAGGAAACCTAAGAGCGAGACGCTCCAAGCAGAGCACATAACGCATGAAGTGATAAAAATATAGTGAGACGGAGGACGAACTGATGACGGTTCATGGAGAAGGGGATGCACAGGGGCATACCCAAGCTTAGACGCTTGAGTGTCCTTGAATATTTATTGGGGATGCATGGGGGCACCCCCAAGCTTGAGCGCTTGACACTCCCGGATCTTCTTTCATCATCTTCCCTCGCACACTTGAAAACTCCCTTCATACATAACTCATCATAAGCTGAGTAGAGAGGTTAGTACCCTAAATAAAACAATTTTTCTCCACTGGAAATAAAGATATTATTGAAGATCTATTGTTTCTCAAGATTGCCAAAAAAAAATTGCAAATAAAAAGCAAGCTTAAGGTTTGCAAAAGTAAGGAAAGGAAAAACGAGGAAGAATCTGTGAAAAACAGAACATTCAGTAGTAAATATTGTTTTCGGGGTACTTATGAAACTCAAATCAAAAAACTCGGAACATATGAAAGTTTCAAAATTGTATAGAGCATGCTTTGGAAAAACTTCAGCCCAAAAAGATGAATTGGTGATTTGTTTTGATTTTTTCCATCAAGCAGACAGAATCTGTTTTTGGACAGCATGTCACAACTTCTGCTTCCCTTATCATAAGAGGCTTGAACTTGGCACAAAGCTTGAAAATGAAGATAGAATGATGTTGCTACAGTGGTAACAATCATGAAGACCACTAAAAACAGAAGTAAAAACATCTAGGGTTGCCTCCCAACAAGCGCTTTCTTTTATGCCTTTAAGCTAGGCATAAAGTAAAAGAAGAATAAAGTTGTATCAATCGAACCATCATCAAGATCATCAAAAATCTCTTCAATTGTACAACTTGTTTTAAGAGGTCTTTCAAATAAAGGCCTAATAAAGATACTTTAGGGATAAAACCAAAAGGCGGAAAATCAATGGGATTTTTATTTATAAATTTATCTAGGAGGGGTATTTCTTCCAAAGTTTTCACGATATCAACTCCTTTGGAACTAGGTGGATTACTCTTGGGTCGGGGAACTGTAAGGCCCGATATGCGGTACTGTTCTAGATCTAGATGTTTCCATCCAGATCCGGGGACGAATCACATATCAGTCCCACCGCGACATATGAAAAATTCCATATGCCCCGGATTTCCAACATGATATCACAACATTACTGATACAAGGATACTACATCTCATACAATCGTCATACAACTGCCTCAAATACAATACAACAGCGGAAGATACATGTCTGAGTACAGAATACAGTCAAATGCCTAGTGGAAAAGAGAAAATCATCGATCCCCATAACCACACGAGTCCAGGCCTCCGCCGGGATCCGCCTAACTAGTCGGCGTCGAGTCTCCACGTGAAACGTTGGTCACCATACCTGTTGTCGATCAAGAACCCTGAAAAGAGTTTGGGGTAGTATCATGAGTACAGAGGTACTCAGCATCCAACTGTAGTGGTCATCTGACCCAGCAAGGACTTCATCACTCGTCGTTCTAGGACAACTAGTAGTTTACAGTAAGGATGGGGTAAGTGGTGAGGTTGTTGCCGCACTAGCATTTATGAAGTGGCTAACGATCTAGAGAGTAAGATAAGAAGCCAAGCATTCGATGAGGAATCGCCTCCAACAATTCTGCTATCCACCTACTTATGCAAGCATAACACCTATCATATCCTTGTCTTCCTCTTTGCATCCCGACGAAGAAGAAACTGTCAAGGCACACACACATTGATCAAGTTATAGTTATGATTCAGTTGATGTTATCTATGAACAAGACGTAGGTTCCAAGTTGTCCATAACCGTGGACACGGCTTTTCGAAAAGATTTAACCCTGCAGAGGTGTACCAACTGCCCATTACAAGGCTCCGCACGCACGCCCATCTCTCTCAGTTGCTACCCATGATAGACAACCATTTTATGATTTAGTCCCAAGAGATCCGGAATGACAGGTCCCTCTACCTAACAACGAACAAATCCGGGTGGCCCCCGGTGAGTCGACACCCAACTCAAAAGCCGGTCGCGCTCTCGAATCGGCCTCTACCGTCTGGATGAGGTCGGGTTAGTTTCCCAAACAGATGTGGACAACCCACTAGCTCCCTGGGGTGGAACAACAAGAGAAACCATGTCTCCGCTGGCCCGGGTTGTTTCGAAAACTGCTGGGGTACCAACCAAGCACACACACGTTTGCAAAAAGTAAATCAGCTCGGGCCACCACTAGAAATGTTTGAAGGTAGGTAGGTAGGTAAGAAAAGGGGACCCCATAAAATCCCACACGCGGTTAGGCACGCTTAGTCTTAGAACCAATACCCGGAACTCGGATCCTAGGTGACTCGAATGGAACAAAACGTCGGAGCGGGATAGCCTAGACCTTCCATCCTTCGTCGAATATAGTCACCATTTACAATAATCATATCATCAACAACAATATAATAATGTGATAGCCCAAACCAAAAGTAACAGGGTAACATCGTAGAATCCTAAGCATGTATACTAAGCAGGGGCTGAGCAATGAGCAATAGTAACATAGCTATACATGGTTTGCTGGGAGGGGACATGGCTGTATCAGTTTGAAAGAGGCTATAAACATGTGGTAGGATCAAACATCGAACCTAACCTAGACTAGCATGCAAACCGCTGGTTGAAATAGAATGGATCATAAGTAATGTATAGTCCTTGCCTGTGGATAAGTCGGGTTCCGAAGGTGTAGTTGATCGCAAGCTCGCATCGTCTCTGAGAGGTACCCGCGGAAGCACACAAGACGGTAAATACTGGAAAGCAATCAACGAGCAAGCATCTATTACTACGAATCAAACACGAGCAAGCATCAACAAGAAGGCAACACGAGACATCGCACCTACCGTCGAGCGCGGTTACTAACAGGTTAAGTGGAGTACTCGTCACACACGACGATACCGCACATTTGGAAAGTTTCAAGTTGTTTAGCTACAGGTGAGCAAGGTTGTTAACATGGCATATCACTCAGGCATGGCATAGCACACAAACATGTCAAGAGGTGAAGCATAAGATAAACTATCTATGCTAGTCAATTTAAGTGAGGCACAACCTAAACATGGCATATCACTAAGTGTCCCACGACCATTAAAAGATTTGGTACTGTTCTGCCCTAAACCATATTTTAGGTTGGTTAACAACAGCAAACAATAGCATAAACACAAAGTACACGAAAAACTAATCAAGTTACATATAAAGAACACTCCAAACAGAGTTACGGTTAAAAAGATACAAGCAAAACAAGTTTGGAACACAATCTGCCAACATCACGAAGCACACTTTAGAGCAATGCATAAACATGATAATGAATGCAAACATGCTCACAAATGATATGAAATTAAAGTATAAATGACAAGGAAGGCATGGAAAAAGGAATCATGCAAATAGGCATCATGAACAACTAGTTATAGCTCATGCAAAATGCAATAAAACATTACTGGTCTAGGACTTGGTGAAAATCAAGAAAACAGGGCATAAACTGTTATTTTTATGCTGTATAAACAGGAGCAAAGCTATATGCAAAAGTGAAGAAACATGACATAGAAATATATGGGCATGAACTAGACATGATGATGATCAGGTACAAAAAAGAATCAAGGTCATAGGCATCACAGATCAAAAGATATTAAGAATGCAACATGGCATCGGAACGTTACAGAGAAAAACAGAGGTGGCTGTCAAAAACAGCGGGATAGCAACTTTGGATCTCAATAACTATATGACCATCAAGCATATCATGACAATTAAATACATATAATGGAAGTAGACATGATGCTTAACAATATGCAATTGGAATCACTCAATTCCGATAAAAGGTTGCGACGCAACCGTCACCTGAAGTTGCAACAGATTAACAGTTTTCAGCACAGCAGCACATTAACAGCAAGGTCACCACTTTGGAGCAAGATTTAATATAGCTAAAACACCCAAACATGACAAGTTAAAGCATGGGAATGAAGTACACATGATGCTTAACACATAGGAAAAAGAATCAATGCAATAGGCCTCATGGATTTGACACAAGCATCACCCAAAGTTTGAACAAAATAACAGCAGCAGTAGTTAACAGCCGATTAGCAACTTAACGATCTGGTGCCCTATTCAACACACAATTACATATTCAAGATGACCTCAAAACAAATAACTTCCTAAAGATGAACTCTAGAGCACACAAAGCACAACCAAACAAAAAAAGAATCACTTCATTTGGACCTACGAGTCAACGGGAATTAACGTTGCAAAACAGGACAGCAGACAAAATTTTACCATACTTAGTGAAAATATGACAGGGAAAAAAATAAAGAAAAAATAAAAAAAGGGACTCGGGCCTCTTCTCACCATGGGCCTCAGGGGCCCATCTGGCCTGGACTGGGCCACTGGGTGGCTGGCTCGGGCCGCGAGAGCTAGTGGGCCGACGGGGCGTGGCCGGCCCACGTGGAGGTGACGGCTGGCTGCTTCCCTCGCCCGATCCAGATCGGGGTCGAGGTAGGCCACGCCGGCGTGCGGCAGCGGCCCTCTGGCCGGCCGGCGGCGGAGCGAGCAGGTCGGGGAAGGCGACGGCTCCTGGCTGCTGGATCTGGGCGCCGCCAGCTGGATCGGGTCGGCGGTGAGGCGAACGGACGCGGGGCGGTGGAGCTCCGGCCTCGGGACGCCATGTCCATGGCGCGGCAGCCCATGGCGACCTCGACGGTTGCCAGTGTCCTGCGGGGAAGGAAACAGAGGGGAGTGAGGGGAGGAGACGGAGGGAAGGAGGAGAGGGCGCGGGAGAATGGAGAGGAGAGGGAGGCTGGCTGCCGGCGGCGCCGGTGGCCGGAGGCGGCGCCGGTTGCCCACGGGCAAGAGGCGGCGGCTAGGAGGAGAGGAGAGAGGAGGGAGGTCAGTGGAGGTTTCCTGGCCGTCATATCGGAAGATCTGACGGTCCAGATCGCTCAGGAGAAAATTCCAGATCTGATGGGCTAGGGTTGCGAAAATGGGGGTGTTTTGGGGCAATTGTGAGGGGGGTGGCTGCAATTTTGTGGCTAGGGAAACAGTAAGTGTGGGTGGGAGAATGGTGGTCTTTATATAGCCCAGGTAGCTGGCAGTTTGCAAAAACATCCTCGGTTTTTCTCTCGCGCGCGCGGTGTTTACGTTTCTGACCGCCGGGGGTCCGCAGGACCTCCGATTCGGGTAAAACTTCGAACTGCGCGATCAGCGTGTCGAGCTGGCGGCGTTCACCTCGCGCTGGAACCGTTCCGAGAAAACTTTCCGGCACGCTATAAAAATAACCCGTTTAATTATTAAACGAGGTTTTTCGTTCTGTTGGCTGCGGCTGGTCTCGTGCGGTTTCGCGACGGTGATCGGGCGAAACCCGGTGTCGCAAAGGTCGAGTGTCAAGGTGGAAAGGGTCGGTCTCCGTCCCGTACGAGATAAGAGGGGGGAAATAATCAAACACCGCAAACAAATCAGACAATCAAACAAATCACACCGAAAACAAAAATTTTATTTTTTGTGAAATCTGGACTGTTACAGGAACCTTAGGGACATAATTGAAATTTGGTTCCCTTCGTGCAGGAGTTTCTACCTTTTTTGGTTTGATTTAGGAGAAAGTAGTTCCTAAAGTGTTAATGATTTCCTCAATCTTATTGATCCTAGAAGGATCCATATCATGGCATTTGATGGTCTCCAAAGTTTTAATAGTTTTGTGCCTGAAGCTATCAAGTCTATTCAAATTCCCTTGAATCTTGCAATCCAACTCATTTATCCTATTTATACTTGGTATTTCTAACTCTATATTTTCAAGTTTTTTAATAATGTGAGCTAAAGTGATATACTCTTGTATGATAGAAACACGGAGATTTCCAACAAGATTTTCAATAACATTAAGAGACTCCCAAATTGGGGCTTCTAGAAAATTCCCATTGATAGTAGTATCTAGAATAAACATGTTCCAAGGAGTAATCTGATGTCTACGCACGCTTCTATTCTTGTAGACTATGTTGGGCCTCCAAGCGTAGAGGTTCGTAGGATAGTAGCAATTTCCCTCAAGTGGATGACCTAAGGTTTATCAAACTCAGGGAAGTAGAGGTTGAAGATGGTCTCTCTCAAGCAACCCTGCAATTAAGAAACAAGAAGTCTCTTGTGTCCCCAACACACCTAATACAACTAGGAGTTGTATAGGTGCACTAGTTCGGCTAAGAGATGGTAAAATATGGGTGATAGGTGTGGCAAAGCAAGGTAATATAAATCTGTAATAAAAAGTACAGCAAGGAAACAAGTGATAAAAGTGAGCACAAATTGTATTGCAATGGTGTAAACAAGGCCTATGCTTCATACTTTCACTAGTGGCAACTCCCAACAACATTAACATAGTCTAACCACATGATATTTCCCATCAAACATGCAATGAAGACGTACTCTGAGGTCATTCCTTTGTGGTCAAGAGAGGACGAGAATTGTGTAGGGCTACAAAAGAACACCTCAGAGTTCGTAGTTCTCAATCTATGGATTTCCCAATGTCATCGCGGCCATCCAAAGAGAGTACCACAATCACCACAACATATATAAAGGATAGTCAAAGACAAGCACCAAAAGACTCTCAATCTTCAATCCACACACAAAAGAGGAAATCACTCATGAAAATATTCTTCTAATCCATGTGCAATAGACCAGCTGTCACCATGGTCTCGAGGATTATACTAGATAAGATAAATTGAGTACATCAATCCAATACATAGAACAAGGGGAACATCATGGGATCACCCTAGATTAACATTGCCTATGATCACAATCAAGATCACTAAAGGGAGAGAGAGAAGACCACATAGCTACTGGTAGAAACCTTAGCCCCGAGGAGGAACTACTTCCGCTTCATGGAGGAGGGAAGCAACGGCGATGGAGATGAATCCGGGGGAACTTTCCCGTCCCGGCAGGGTGCCGGCACAGGAATTCTGTCCCCCCGAAAATTGATGGCGATGGTGGCGGAGATTGGAATTGCTTCTGGAGAAAAGGGGCCCGCAATCAGGGTTTCCTCCGCGGGGGTAAAAATAGGGCCAAAGGGGGGCACCAGGGGGGCCACAGGGCAGCCAGGAGGGTGCCCGGCGCGGCCTAGGGTGGGGCCACGCCAGGGACCCTTCTGGAGTCCCTGTGGTGGCCCTCCCCTCCTTCCTTGGTGATTCCGGAAGCTTCCGGGACGCTGATTTTTTATATAATTTTTCCGGAATTTTTGGAGCACTTTTAATGGCCGGAAAACCTGAAATACAAAAACAGCAGAAAACAACAACTGGCAGCTGGGTGCACTGGGTTAATAGATTAGTCCAAATATGCTCAAAAGTGTATGAAAGTTCAAGCAAAACATGGCAAAGTCACACAAAACATGCATGGAGCAAGCAGAAATTTGGACTAATCAATAAACGAGTGCACCCAGCTGCCAGTTGCTGTTTTCTGCTATGTTTGTATTTCAGGTTTTCCGGCCATTAAAAGTGCTCCAAAAAATCCGGAAAAATCAGATAAAAAATCAGCGTCACGGAAGCTTCCGGAAACACCAAAGGAGCAGAGGGGGCCACCGCCAGGAGGCCTGCTGGCTGCCTGGTGGGTCCCCTCGACACCCACATTCGCCTATATTTACCCCTTGGGGTGGAAACCCCTAAGACGGACTCCTTTTTCGCGATCTCGCCTCTGTACCGCCGACGCCGCTGTTTCAAGATCGGGGTTGCCTGGAGAAGCTGCTCCGGCACCCTGCCAGGAGAAGCTACCCCCTCCAGGAGACCATCCATAGCCATGGACGCCTCCCGTATGTACCATGAGTAGTTTCCCTTGGACCATGGGTCCGTGACCAGTAGCTATGTGATATATCTCTCACTTCTTTGTGCTTCCACTTTCGAGACCTCGTGAGCTGCCTCACATGATCGAGGCACCTTTGTAATTTTCTGCTATTGCTATGCTGAGTTTGTTGGGATCTGATGGATTAGGAGACTATGTTCAGATTGTGATGAGTAATATATTTGGTTCTTCTCTTTTATATTTTGTTCTTGAGTAAATTCTTGCATGTTCTCCGTTGCCGTATTTTACTTTGGCCAAGTGATTTATTGCAACTCCAAGAGGGAGCGTTATGCTTGATTGTGGGTTAAGTCCCTTGATGTCTAGCTTGAGTGACAGAAACATGAGACTAGGGGATGTGTTGTTGCCACCAGGGATAAAACAACGGTGCTTGTATCCGCGGGTGCAAGGATTGTTTACTTTACGCAAAGTTCTTTTAATGCAGTTGTCTGTTGCTTTGAGTTTACACTTTGGGTGGGATTCGCAACTTAATACCAGCGAGATGTTCTTGATAGATATCTCAAGGTGGATGATTCGTAGTAGATGCAGATGGATTTCGGTCTACTTACCTTGGCGTAATGCCCATTGCTTTTGAGCCCTTCCTTTCTTTGCAGCATAGTTAGCATTGTGGTGCCTTCATAATCCTGTCAATTGCCCAACTGTGATTTGTTTACCTCGCTAGCACTTTTATCTTCTTTTGGGAGAGAGACATCACTAGTGAAAATCACGTGACCTTGGTCCATCTTCATATCATTGTTTACACCCTCAATTTACTTTCAGTCTTTACTTTCAGTTGCCACTATCATTATCTCTTGCGTTGATCCTTTGTAAACGGCAAGGCCGGAGGAATTGAAAACTCCTCTGTACTTGTTGGGAGCAAAGTTATTTGTATCTGTTTGCAGGTCCAGGTGAAGTTAGCAACCTCGGCTCCATTGTTCACTTTACCACCTTCTTGTATCCTTCGGAGTCCTACGGGAGACAAACCTTGGTATCTTTGCCAAGGGAAAACTTGTCGCTGCACTATATCTCACCCTGCACTTGGGGTAATCAACGAGGGCTTGAAGAGTATTGACACTCTCCTGCCATCAGACGTATCAACATCCCCAAGCTTAATTCCTTCTCGTCCTCGAGTAGGTAAATGATAACAAGCATAATTTCTGTGGTGACATGCCACACAACCATATAAGGACTTTTAAGTAAAGCAATCAAAGCATGCAATTCAATTCAAGTCTTAACAATCAAGAGTCTATATTAGTATTGACACAAGCAACAAAAGAACAAAAGGTGCAAGAGCTCTTGCTGTCCGTGACTCGAATGTCTCCAAATGGTGTTTGCGTGCAAGAAGGGGATAGGGAATACGAGAAAAAAAATTGTGTTGAGAACTCAATCTACTAAAGTTTCACACTTGGTCTTCTTTGGAATCTTATCTTGACTCGTCCCCAGACCACTAGCCAGGTACAAGTCAATTTGATCCACTCATTTTCGATATTTTGAGCACTCATGCAATGGATGAGCGTAAGCACGAGAGTTGACACTTAGGATGGCAAAGAGAGAAATACGCTGGTGGAGGAAGACAAAAATGGTGAGAAAGGCTCACATAAATGAGGAAAATCATAGGCGAGAAGGCCAAATGATAGATATGATGTGAGGAGTAGGGATTTCCATGCAACGGATGCACATATGAGCTAAGAAAAGCTCTCCAATGGAACTAGTGGGGGTGCATCCAACTTGCTCGCTCATGAAGACCTAGAGCTCGTTTGAGGAGGCTCATCCTTGGAATATGCAAGCCAAGTTCTATAGTGTGAAGGTCCCCACATAGTTATATGCATGAATGATAATCTCTATGGAGTACAAGGGATAAAGGATGAAGTACTAGTGTGGATCTCTCAAAATGAATAGTAGTGTGCCCCCTTCTCTCTTTTTATTTTTATTTTTCTCTTTTTTCTATTTTTTTGTATTTTTTTGGTGGCCTCAATGGCTCTTTCTATTTAGCTCTCATTTGTCCTCTTTGGGATCTTTTGATTTTGTCCTCTTTGGGATCTTTTTCTCACTTTAGGGGCAACACTCTATATATTACAAGAGTATAGAAGATCTTTCACACTTTACAAACTACTCGAATCATAAAGAAAATGTAAATATCACGGTGTATGCAAATGTATGCCTCTGCCTGTGTAGCAGGATATGCAATGATACTAGCACGTCATGTATCAACAATTAGGGCAAGGCCAAACTAGCATGTGGCTCATCGATCAAGCAAGTAGCATGTATGACATGAAGATCAAGTCATGAGAAGGTGGATGTTGCATGGCAATATATCTCGGAAAGGCTATGGAAATGCCTTGATAGGTAGGTATGGTGGCTGTTTTGAGGAAGGATATAAGGAGGCTTATGATGACAGAGCGTATCATGCCAAGGGTTTGGATGTACCGGCGAAGGTGGATGCTAACTCTCGGAGTGAGAAGAAAGCAATGCACGACACAGGGAAGGCTAGCAAAATATGGGAAGGTGGAAGTATCAACTTTCGAATACTCACATTAGTCCGAAGAACTCATGCACTTATTATCGGTAACTCTCAATCTAATAAGGAGGTTCACAAAGAGACAAGTACCCCGAAGAGGAGTGTATGGGGGATTGGTTATCCATGTGCATCCTCGACTCGTGGTACGTGAGTGTACTCTAATCTCCGACCCCTCGGAAGAGTAGTGATCCATCTAGTAGCTAGAGTTCTCAATTAGTTTTGTAGGTTTTGAAAATAAACACAGATTGCCCAAAAGTCTACACCTATCACTAATAGGCTAGAGCTCTTTACACCAAAAGTTCAAACATTACTCACATCAATGCCTCAAAACTATTGCAAGTTACTACTGAAATTAAATAGCAATCTCAATCACCTACTTCTCAAAACAAGACACAACTCAGTGCAACAACCAACTCTCTTAACAAGATAAACATGAAACTAAAGAGAGTTCCAGCGACAAACTAAACAAAAGCTAAGGCTCTTGCTAAGAAAAACTAAGACTAAAACTAGACATGACAGTAGCTACGAAAAGATAAAGGACACATAACAGCAAAAAGATAGGCATGAAGAATCCTATGATGTGTTCTAGATTTTGAAAGTGGAGCGTGTTTCTCTCCCACACAAAGTTAGACGGGATCTAACTTGTTATGAACAGAAACCAAAGCTAGAGAAAACTAAAAATAAAACCTAAGAGCGAGACGCTCCAAGCATAGCACATAACGCATGAAGTGATAAAAATATAGTGAGACGAAGGACGAACTGATGATTGTTGATGGATAAGGGAATGCACGGGGGAATCCCCAAGCTTAGACGCTTGATTCTCCTTGAATATTTATTTGGGATGCATGGGTGCATCCCCAAGCTTGAGCGCTTGACACTCCGAAATCTTCTTTCATCATCTTCCATCGCACACTTGAAAACTCCCTTCATACCTAACTCATCATAATCTGATTAGCGAGGTTAATAACCATAATAAAATAATTTTTTCTCAACTGGAAATAAGGATAGTCTTGAATAGCTACTGTTTCTCAAGGTTTCCAAAAAGTTTTTTCAAAGAAAAAGCAAGCTTAAAGTTTGCAAAATGAAGAAAAGGAAAAACAGGACAGAATCTGTGAAAAACAGACCAGCAGGTAGTAAAGAATTTTTTAGGGATACTTATGCAACTCAAATCAAAAAACTCAGAACATACGAAAGTTCCGTAATTGCATAGAACACGCTGTGTAAAAAATTTCAGCTCAAAAAGATGAACTGGGATGTATCTGTGATTTTTCTAGTCAAGAGGACAGAATCTGTTTTCTGGACAGCATGTCACAACTTTCACTTCCCTTGTCATATGAGGCTATAAATGGCACAAAGCTTGAAAAGTAAAGATACAATGATGTTTCTACAGTAGTAACAATCATCAAGACCACTAAAAACAGAATAAAAATAAAAAGGAAAGCCTACATTCGTTGCGGGCTGCCTCCCGAAAGCGCTTCTTTAAAGCCATTAGCTAGGCTTAAGATTTTAATGATGCTCTCGCAAGAATAAGAGTTGAAGAACAAAAGAGAGCATCAAGAAGCAAATACGAAACACATTTAAGCCTAACATGCTTCCTATGCATAGGAATATTGCAATGAAATAACTTATTGAAGCACAAATCAATAAGCATAGGAAGGCAAAACAAGTGCAACCTCAAAACCTTCAACATAAAGAGAGGGAACTTGATATTCTTGAAATATCTATAAGCATGTGTTCCCTTCTCATAATAATTTCCAGTGGGATCATGAATAAACTCAACAATATAAGTATCACATAAAAAATTCTTATCATGATCCACAAGCATAGAAAATTTATTACTCTCCACATAAGAAAAATCCTTCTCATTAGTAATAGTGGGAGCAAGCTCAAGAAAATAGCTATCACATGAATCATTCTTATCATGATACACTTGCAAACATTTATTATTTATAGAATAAGTGTCATCACAATAATCATCATAGATAGGAGGCAAAGTATCATCAAAATAAATTTTCTCATCAAAATTTTGGGGGCTAAAAAGATCATCTTCATAAAACGTAGCATCCCCAAGCTTATAGCTTTGCATATCATTAGGGTCAAAGGTATTCAAAGAAGACATACTAATAACATTGCTACTAACATGAGTGTTGTGCAAATAATGAAGCTCCATAGGCTTTTTGATTTTCTCTTCAAACACTTCATGTCCTAACTCAAGGTAGAGCTCATAAAGCTCTCTCATAATATTTTTGTTGTTTTCAATAAGCCTAACTAGTGAAAATAAAAACAAGAAACAAAAAGAATTAATTGCAAGATCTAAAGATATACCTTCAAGCACTCACCTCCCCGGCTATGGCGCCATAAATAGCTTGATGTCTACGCACGCTTCTATTCTTGTAGACTATGTTGGGCCTCCAAGCGCAGAGGTTCGTAGGACAGTAGCAATTTCCCTCAAGTGGATGACCTAAGGTTTATCGAACTCAGGGAAGTAGAGGTTGAAGATGGTCTCTCTCAAGCAACCCTACAATAAAGAAACAAGAAGTCTCTTGTGTCCCCAACACACCTAATACAACTAGGAGTTGTATAGGTGCACTAGTTCGGCGAAGAGATGGTAAAATATGGGTGATAGGTGTGGCAAAGCAAGGTAATATAAATGTAACAGCCCACATGTAATAAGCTACCAAACACTATGTATTTTACTCCCTCTGTTGGACTTGTAACTTGGCATGGTGGATGTGTATGTCATTTCATGTGGTGATTTAAATTGGCTTTGGGATTGGAGTCATGTTGGGTTGTTTTCCTTTGCATCCAAGGTGGTTCAAGAAGGGCATTGGAGTAATTTTACCTTGTTGCATGCTCACCCCTCTTGACCCCAATTTTGGCCTAGCCATTTCTTTGACTTTGGCAAGGGTTTTAAAATCATCAAAACATTTTTGCCATCATCAAAAACAGGGGCTCTAGTTCAAAGTGAATTTGAAATTCAAAATGAGCTCACACTTTTGTTGTTGCCAAAAATGCCCAAACCATTTTTAGAAATTGAGGAATAATGCAAGGATAATTATACATATTTTTGTGTGATTTTTACACTTGTATTTAATCCAGGAAAATCCTGTATCTCTTTTCTGTTTAATTGAATAGAAAAGGGATCCAGCAACCCTTTTCTCTCCTCTGCTCTAAGTCTTGCTGGAGGCCCAGCCCAGCAGCCCTCCGCTCCGCAGCCCACCTGGAGGTCCGCCAGCGAAGCGGTACGCGGGGTCGTCGTTGGCCGTTGGATCAAGATCGAGCGACCCGTGGTCGTCGTCTTTCCACCGTGTCCAGGGTCCCCTCCCCCTCTCTCTCACAGCCGACGGGAGGCGTCGATGTCGATGCGGCCGACGTGGCCAGGGAGCCTCCCCCTTTATAAGGAGAGCACCAGAAGCCCCCACGCGAACCCTAGGTCCCGTTCCTCCCTCCAGTTTTTGCCGCCACCGCCTCGTTCATTGTCATGGAGCTCCCCTGTTCCGCCTGACCCGGTGAGCTCCGACGAGCAATTCGTCGTCTCCAACTGTCGTCGTTGGCCGCGTTCCCGTCTGAGGCATCTTCAGCACCTCACCTCCTTGTTCCCGCCGTGCAGGTTTAGCAGAGAGCCTCGATTCAAGCCCGCGGCGACGCCGTCAAGTTGCGGGACTTTTCTTCCACGTCGACGGCGAGATTGACGACGTCCACTCCAGTAGCTTATCGAGGTCGTCCGCAAGCCACCCAAGGTGACTGAGCCGCCCCCTTCCTCTCCTAGGTTCTGCGTGTAGTTTCTCTCCGCATCAGTAGGCCGTTTGTCGCGTAGCTCGTCGCCGGCGAGGAATTCGTGATCACCGTGCCCGTGGTGCGTCTCGAACGACCTCCCGCGTGCTCTAGGGGTGTCCAGGGCATGTCTTTGGCGTCAAAAGTGCCCCCTTTCCGCGTAGCTGCTTTGAATTTCGCCGTGTCTGAATCCTTGCGCGTCTCTGTCAGTCAGATCCGCCATGGATTCAGACGAGCGTAGCTTTCCCCCCGGTGAGATCCAGGTCGGGGCCAGGGCAGCCACGTGATCGTGGTACTCCCCTCTCGCGATTACAAGCAGCCCATGGCCGGAGGCATCGTGTGCATGATGCACGGTTCGCCTGAATGTGAGGATGCATGGCGTGGTCTGAAGCTGTAGCCGTTCTGCCGCCGTGTTGTTTCGGTGAGGCTAGCGAGCATTAGAGTTGGAGATAGAAGCCCTGGCGCACCTCCTCGTGTAGAGCTAGGTGCCCTCTCGGGTTCGTTCCATGGCGGGGTGGCCGGAGCTTGCCGGTACACTATGCGCGGTTCGCCGCAGTAGAGCGTCGCCGTCGCGGTTCAGAGTTTGCAGCTGTTCTAAGTTCAGAGAAGCTGGATACTGAACCTCACCTAGCCTGGGTAGCGTATATGTTCAGAAAACGCTTCGTGGCGCAGTGGTAGCGAGCAGTGGAATAAGTAGCGAGTCGCGGGATCGAGTCCAGCCGGCGCCACCCCATTTTTTTGATTTTTCATCTGAGACTGACGTCTGGGACCCGCTTGTCAGCGACCCAGGCCGCGTGGGCTGAGCCCACTGCGGGCCAGACGAGTTGGTTGGGCCGGTTTCGCCCGAGATCAGCCCATGGGGCTGAGTCCTTTTTTCTTTTTTTATTTCTTTTCTTTTTCTTGGATTTCTTTTCTGTTTAAATTCAAATTTGAATTTGCTTCCAAATTCAAATCTGATTTGAGGAACTTTTGCATTTGGGGGCATGCCATATATGTTTTTGGGGTAGCTTGAGCTACTGACCAACATGATGAGGTTAATTTTTGCATCTGACCCCTTCTAATAATTGAAGTGTGGCCATTTTGCAAATAAGCCCCTTTTCTTTTCTTTGATCTTTGTAAAGTGGTTCAAATTCTAAATTGCCCATGCCATATATGGTTTTTGGGTAGTTTTGCACAAGGAGATGCATGGTGATGGTGATGAAGTAATTTGAACCTTTTCAAAATTCATGTGGTGCAATTTTGCACTCAGCCCCCTGAACTTCAGTTGAATTTGCAACTGCCTTTGCAAATTCAACTGGAGACATGTCTTATATGCTTTTGGGGTGCCTTTCTGCAAGGTTTTCAGCAGTGATGTTTTCATGATGTTTTGTGCAACTCATGAATTCAGTTGTATTCATCTGGTCCAGAGGCGTTCAAATCTTTCTGCCTACAACATTCCAACTTCAGTGCATTTGAAATGTTGATCATCTGATCTGTTCAATCTTGTTCCATGTCATCTTCTTATTCATTTCAGCCCTAACATATTTTCATATGTAATGTGGCTGGGATCCAATTTTTGTTGCACCTTCCTGTGTGTCAAGTTCACCGACACTACTCCGTCTCCGGAATCATTGTTTTACCTTCATGTTGTTTAAATTCTTGTAATGCTTTGTTGATCATGTCATGCTATCATGCTACTTACACCTAAATTAAGTCTTAGACCAAAGCCATTACAATGTAATAAATGCATATGGAAGTGATGACTTGTCGTCATCACCTTCATTTAAACTTCACTAGACAGGGTCATACCATGTAAATAAAACTTGAACATGCCATCCTTGTTTGAGTTTGCATCAGTTGCTTACTTGAGTGTTTTTCCTTGCCGGTATCGTACGTTAGCACCCGAGACTGACGAGGAGACTTACGTGGAGCTGTCCGACACCGAGCCCGAGGGTACTGTGGGTGCTGCTTCGACTACCTTACTAGGCAAGGGGGAGAACTGTGTCATTACTTTATAACTTCTGCGCATGCTTAGCTGTAGATCTAGAACGTTTTTGCTTGATCCTATCTACCTTATATGCCATGATTAAACCCATACAGCCATGATCCCCACATCCCAGCAAACCATTGTACTGCTAAGTTACCGCTGCACAGCCATTGCTTAGTATGGATAGAAGACTTGCTTCTTACCTTATATATTTATGGTTGGGATATCATGCTATAACAGAAGTTGGTTGATATATATTATTGTTACATGATGTTAATTTATATTCGACGAAAGGTGGAAGGCTGGACAATCCCGTCTGGTGCTTTGTTCCATTCGAGTCACCTAGGACCCGAGTTCCGGGTATTGGTTCTTTGATCGAGCGTGCCTAATCGTGTGTGGGGTTTTATGGGGCCCCCTTGTCTTACCTACCTAGCTTCGTACATTCTAGTGGTGGCCCGAGCTGATTTACATTTGCAATGTGTGTGTGCTGGTTGGATCCCCAGTTGTTTCCAAACCAAACCAGGGCCAGGAGGACATAGTTTCTTGGCTGGCCCAAATAGACCGGCTGAGGACCCGGTCTCATAAGAGAACTAACCGGTAATCCAAACCTGGAGTCATACGGTAGAGACCGATTCGAGAGCGTGGCCAGCTTTTGAGTTGGGTGTCGACTCACCGGGGGCCACCCGGATATGTGCGTTGTTAGTTAGAGGGATTCTGACGTTCCGGAGTTTCAGGCGCTTACCTAGCCAAGTGGAAACCGAGCGTACATGCGACGTCTATAATGGACAGTTGGTACACCCCTGCAGGGTAAATCTTTTCGAAAGCCGTGTCCGCGGTTATGGACAACTTTGAGCCTACGTCCTGTTCATAGAATAACATCAATTATAATCATACTATAAAACTTGACAAACCATGTGCGTGCCTTGGTTGTCTTTCTTCGTCCAGGGGGACCGAGAGAGAAACGAGGTTGTGTTATGTTTGCGTAAGTAGGTGGATAGTCGACTCTTGACACGTTGTCTACGTAACTTCTTGGACCTCATCTTTATTCTGATAGAACGAGTAGACACCATATATGCTAGTACTGCAACCTGTCTTTGTCTTTACCTTTCCTGTAGTGTTAGTTATTCCGTAATGACATGTTCTCACCCCCGTTTACATTTCTGTCTTTACCGCTTTGCCTGATCGGCCGCTGCAGTGAACTACTACCTCGACCCCAGCACCGGACATTACTTTGTGGAGGTGCCCCCGGAGGATGACGACGAGTACGAGTACCTCGACCAGTAGGATCTTATAGTTGGGTTCAGACGTTCCCGTGGGTGGACATTTATGTGTAGCCCTCTCTAGGGCAATTTGGATCTTGACCGTACCCGGTCCCTATTATGCTTCCGCTTGATGTATTGACGTATTGTTGAGATGTACTCATGGTGATGTTGTATTATTTAGACAGTGGCGTTGTATGCCCTGTTCTATTTTATCTATCTATATGTATTTCTGTCTTGTAGAGTTATGCTTTTATACCTGTTGTCGAGAATCCGGTAGCGACACGAGTGCGAGTGTCGTGCGCCGGTGGCGTTTGATGCGCTTCTAACTCCGACCGGACGCGAAAGCGACTAGTTAGAGTTAGTATCGCATCAGGGGCCTTACAACTTGGTATCAGAGCAGGACTGACTGTAGGACCCTTTACTGGCCGAAGTTGAGTCTAGAAACTATTTTGGTAGTTATATAGGAAAATTTCGGAGAGTAGGACCTCTTTATGTTTTCTCCTTATCCCACCCTCCCACCCCTGTTTCCGTGAGGAAGTGAAACGATGTTTTGTCTCTGCAACTTATCCCCTTTCAAAACAATCTAGGTTCTCGTTTAGATGAGGCTCCGATTCCTCTATATTTTTTTTGCTAGCGACGAGATGTGTTGGCGTCTTTGAGACCACTGAGCCGCCACTTGGGGTTGACTGCTCTACCTCGCTTACGGCGTACCCCAGGTGAACCGTCCATACAGGATTGGCGGGTATCCTATGGTAATATGGATGTGGTGTCTTTCCCCTATGGACGACCGTGATGGCGGGCCGCTCAGGGCAGATGTCTCATTGTTCAGGTTTCCAACCGCTCGTATATATTGTTGTGTGCTCGCTAGCACATTATTATCTTGGATTCGGATGATCTTGGTTTGGGAATTCCAGTAGCACCTAGCTGTCGACTTTACGGGTTAACCTTGGTGGAATTTCAGCCTTCGGCTTTCTCATACCTCGTGAGGAAGTTTTGTTGTCAATATTGCTTTAACTTCTGGTTACTTCAATGATTCGAACATGTTCTCATAAGTGTTCCTGTATACAGGATGCCAAGAGCGAACATGCCACCGCCAGAGAACCCTATCCTTGGGGAGGCTGTAGCCGCAGTGGCTCAGGGCACAGCTGCGATCCTTCAGATGCTGCAGAACTAGGGTGCTCAGAGGAATGATCGTCCACAGTACACCACACTGCAGCAGTTCCTCGCGATCAGCCCCCCCCCCAGGTTCTCCGAGGCTCGAGACCCGCTGGAGGCGGATGACTGGATCACAGAGATCAAGAAGCACTTCAATGCCAACGCCGTCAGAATCGTCGACTACGTCACCTTCGCCTCCTTCCAGCTCCAGGGTGCCGCAGGCAGTTGGTTCTCGACGTACAAGGCCAACAAGGGTGATGCAGAGATCACGTGGGAGGACTTCGTCAGGGATTTCAGAGCTGCTCATATTCCTAGTGGACTGATCGAGAGGAAGCGCGAGGAGTTCTTAGCTCTGAGGAAGGGGGACAGGTCTGTGCAGGAGTATAACCTGGCTTTCGTCAGGCTCGCCAGGTACGCTCTAGAGGAGGTCTCGACAGAGGCCAAGCGCATTGCCAGGTTCCGCGGTGGTCTTGCCACGGACATCAAGTATGCGCTCACCTTGTCCACGCCACGCCTGTTCTCAGAGTTCGTCGACCAGGCTATCAGACAGGAGTCAGCTGAGGCAGAGCGTTCCGCAGAGAAGAGGAAGCGGAGAGAGCACAGTTCAGCAGTGATGGTCCACAAGAAGGCCAAGTCCTGGGTTGCAGAGCCGCAGTCTCAGCCGCAGCGTCAGCAGTTTCAGCAGAGGGCGGCAGTTGTCCGCACTTTTGCCCGCCCTCCCGTCCCACTGCAGCACGGACCTCGCTCTACTCCACCCTCCGCGAGGCCGCCTGCTCCACAGGGCCAGCCCAGGCCAGAGATCACGTGCTTCAAGTGTGGCAAGCCGGGCCACAAGTCTCCGCAGTGCACCGACCCTCGTTACGCCCGACTGCCTCCGCCTCCACCTCGCTCTACACGGAGCAACGCGATGGTGCGGGCCCAGCCACGAGCAGTCAGGGTGAACAACTTGACCGTCGCAGAGGCCCAGCAGTCGTCCGAGATTATGCTTGGTAGGTTGCTTGTGTGTTCAGTTCCAGCGTCAGTTTTGTTCGATTCCGGAGCATCCCATTCCTTCATATCTCAGTCCTTTGCTTCATCCAGTGACCTTCAGTCCGAGTTGCTTTGTCCGCCGCTTGCAGTCCACACTCCTGGTTCCAGATGCAGCTCATCGGTATTTGTTCCAGATGTGGAGATCAGTATCCAGGGTGCCATATTTTCCTCGCCCCTGATTGTCTTGCCCCGTTCCGACATTGATGTCATTTTGGGCATGGATTGGCTTGTCAAGTACAAGGCCAAGATTGATTGTCCGTCCAAGACCGTGTCACTGACGCACGATTCAGGCGCAGAGATTTGGTACACTTGTGGCTCGACAGCAGGATCAGCACAGTTGTACGCTCTGAACGCTGGAGTTGCTCCATTGATCGAGGAGGTCAGAGTTGTTCGAGAGTTCCCAGATGTCTTTCCAGAGGAGTTTCCAGGTATTCCACCCGTGCGTGCTATTGAGTTTGTGATCGAGCTAGAACCTGGTACATAGCCGATATCTCGGCAGCCTTACAAGATGTGTCCGGAAGAGCTGATTGAGTTGAAGGAGCAGCTGGTGAAGCTTGAGAAGGATGGACTCATTCGTCCGAGCACTTCCCCTTGGGGTGCCCCGTGTCTTTTTGTCAAGAAGAAAGATGGTACTAGCCGGTTGGTTCAAGACTACCATGGTATCAACAAGAAGACGATCAAAAACAAGTACCCTTTGCCCAACATCAATGACATATTCGAGCAATTGCATGGGGCAAAGGTGTTTTCAAAGCTTGATCTAAAGATGGGGTACCACAAAATTCGTGTCCGTGAGGAGGACATTCCCAAGATAGCCTTCCGCACTCGTTATGGTCTGTACGAGTTTACGGTCATGATGTTTGGCTTTTCTAACGCACCTCCGACGTTCATGAGGGCCATGAACTATCTGTTCCAGGAATGGCTAGATGTGTTCGTACTCCTCTACCTCGATGACATCCTTGTCTTTTCCAAGTCAGAGTCTGAGCATGAGGAGCATCTCAGATTGGTGTTACAGAAGTTGAGAGATCACCAGTTTTATGCCAAGTTCTCCAAGTGTGAGTTCTGGATGAATAAGGTCAACTTCCTTGGCCATGTAATTTCCTCAGAGGGCATTGCCGTTGACCCAGACAGAGTCCGGACGATTCAGGATTGGACTCCGCCGAGGAATGTCAAGCAGCTGAGGAGTTTTCTCGGACTTGCCAGCTATTGCAGGAAGTTTGTCGAGAATTTCTCCAAGATAGCAAAGCCGATGACCGAGCTGTTGTGCAAGGGAAAGAAGTACGTTTGGTCACAGGCTTGTCAGGCAGCTTTTGATGAGTTGAAGCTAAGGCTGACCACAGCTCCGATCCTTACACCGCCAGACGAGTCACAGCCGTTTCAATTTTTCTGTGACGCCTCGTTGAATGGCCTTGGCGGAGTGTTGATGCAGGGAAAGAATATTGTGGCTTACACCTCTAGACAGTTGAAGCAGGCTGAGAGGAACTATCCGACCCACGATCTTGAGCTGGCTGCAGTGATTCATGCGTTGGTTACTTGGCGACACCTCCTCTTAGGGAGGAAGGTTGATGTGTTCACCGATCACAAAAGCTTAAAGTACTTGTTCACGCAGCCTAATCTGAATTTGAGGCAAAGGAGATGGCTCGAGACTATTACTGAGTACTCCGTGGATATTCAGTATACGCCTGGCAAGGCGAATGTCATAGCCGATGCGTTGAGCCGCAAGGGTGATTGCAACAGTGTCCAGGTACAGAAGATACACCCTGATTTGTGTGAGGCATTTCGAAGGCTCAATCTTGAGTTAGTTCCAGCAGGCTATCTAGCCAGCCTTGTGGTAGAGCCCACTATCCGTGAGAAGATTCGTGAAGCTCAGTCTGGTAGCTTGATGATTCAGAAAGTCAAGAAGGGTATTGCCGCCTCAGTTCCGAAGTACGGTAGCTTTTCAGTGCATAATGACGGCACCGTAATGTTCGAAGAGAGAGTTGTTGTTCCCAAAGAAGGGGGTTTCAGAGAGGTCATCTTGAAAGAAGCCCATGACTCGAAGCTCTCTATCCACCCTGGTAGCACCAAGATGTATCAGGACCTCAAGCAGAGTTTTTGGTGGACTCGTATGAAGCGGGATGTTGCCCGTTTTTTCTCCCAGTGTGATGTGTGCAGGAGAGTGAAAGCACAACACCAGAAGCCAGCAGGGCTGCTTCAGCCACTCGAGGTTCCGGAATGGAAGTGGGACCACATAGAGATGGACTTTGTCACGGGTTTTCCGAGGTCTCAGAAGGGCAACAATGCTATCTTTGTTGTCATTGATAACTTGTCCAAGGTTGCCCATTTTCTGCCTGTCAAGGAGACTGTCTCAGCTAGCCAGTTGGCAGAGCTGTACACCGTAAGAATTGTTTCGTTGCACGGCATCCCCAAGCAGATAAGTTCTGATCGTGGAAGGCCTTTCAAGAGGCATTGGGTACGAAGATTCTCTTCAGTACCGCGTATCACCCTCAGACAAGTGGGCAGGTTGAGCGTGTCAATCAAATCCTCGAGGACATGCTTCGGGCATGTGTCATCTCGTTTGGTATGAAGTGGGAAGAGTGCTTGCCGTATGCTGAGTTCTCTTACAACAACAGCTATCAAGCAAGTCTGCAAGCAGCGCCATTTGAAGTCTTTTATGGCCGCAAGTGCAGGACACCTTTGAACTGGTCCGAGACGGGTGAGAGGCAGTTGTTCGGTCCAGATGTGATACAAGAGGCAGAGGACAGAGTGAAGATTGTCCGGGAGCACCTAAAGGCAGCACAGTCTAGACAGAAGGCCTATTATGACAAGAAGCACCGTGGTGTTGACTTCAAAGTTGGTGACTTCGCTTACCTCAAAGTGTCTCCACTTCGGGGCACTCACCGCTTTGGGATCAAAGGCAAGTTGGCTCCCAGGTTCGTTGGTCCGTTCCGCATCCTCGAGACTCGGGGACCTCTCGCATTCCGCCTCGAGCTTCCAAACAGCTTGGCTATGGTGCATGATTTGTTCCACCTGTCTCAGTTGAAGAAGTGTTTCAAGCAGCCAGAGCAGGCAGTGGACTTGGGCGAGATCCAGCTCAGTGCGGATCTTTCTTACTCAGAGCGTCCAGTCCGTGTTCTTGACTCGTCCGAGCGCAAGACTCGCAACAAGACCGTCAAGTTCCTCAAGGTGCAGTGGGCACATCACTGAGAGAAGGAGGCAACGTGGGAGCGTGAAGACCATCTCCGTTCTGAGTATCCCGAGCTTTTTCTTCCTTAGATCTCGGGACGAGATCCTATGTTGGTGGGGGAGAGCTGTAACAGCCCACATGTAATAAGCTACCAAACACTATGTATTTTACTCCCTCTGTTGGACTTGTATCTTGGCATGGTGGATGTGTATGTCATTTCATGTGGTGATTTAAATTGGCTTTGGGATTGGAGTCATGTTGGGTTGTTTTCCTTTGCATCCAAGGTGGTTCAAGAAGGGCATTGGAGTAATTTTACCTTGTTGCATGCTCACCCCTCTTGACCCCAATTTTGGCCTAGCCATTTCTTTGACTTTGGCAAGGGTTTTAAAATCCTCAAAACATTTTTGCCATCATCAAAAACAGGGGCTCTAGTTCAAAGTGAATTTGAAATTCAAAATGAGCTCACACTTTTGTTGTTGCCAAAAATGCCCAAACCATTTTTATAAATTGAGGAATAATGCAAGGATAATTATACATATTTTTGTGTGATTTTTACACTTGTATTTAATCCAGGAAAATCTTGTATCTCTTTTCTGTTTAATTGAATAGAAAAGGGATCCAGCAGCCCTTTTCTCTCCTCTGCTCCAAGTCTTGCTGGAGGCCCAGCCCAGCAGCCCTCCGCTCCGCAGCCCACCTGGAGGTCTGCCAGCGAAGCAGTACGCGGGGTCGTCGTTGGCCGTTGGATCAAGATCGAGCGACCCGTGGTCGTCGTCTTTCCACCGTGTCCAGGGTCCGCTCCCCCTCTCTCTCACAGCCGACGGGAGGCGTCGACGTCGATGCGGCCGACGTGGCCAGGGAGCCTCCCCCTTTATAAGGAGAGCACCAGAAGCCCCCACGCGAACCCTAGGTCCCGTTCCTCCCTCCAGTTTTCGCCGCCACCGCCTCCTTCGTTGTCATGGAGGTCCCCTGTTCCGCCTGACCCGGTGAGCTCCGACGAGCAATTCGTCGTCTCCAACTGTCGTCGTTGGCCGCGTTCCCGTCTGAGGCATCTTCAGCACCTCACCTCCTTGTTCCCGCCGTGCAGGTTTAGCAGAGAGCCTCGATTCAAGCCCGCGGCGACGCCGTCAAGTTGCGGGCCTTTTCTTCCACGTCGACGGCGAGATTGACGACGTCCACTCCAGTAGCTTATCGAGGTCGTCCGCAAGCCACCCAAGGTGACTGAGCCGCCCCCTTCCTCTCCTAGGTTCTGCGTGTAGTTTCTCTCCGCATTAGTAGGCCGTCTGTCGCGTAGCTCGTCGCCGGCGAGGAATTCGTGATCACCGTGCCCGTGGTGCGTCTCGAACGACCTCCCGCGTGCTCTAGGGGTGTCCAGGGCATGTCTTTGGTGTTGGGGTTCGGGGCAGAAAACACAAATTTTTCCTTGACCTACGATACCCAATCCCAAGACCTATGCTATGCTGATGCAAGTAACGGACAGAAATAGATCACATACCAGTATGTAGTCCGTTAAGCGGGAAACGTTCCCGCATGAACGTGGTTGGTGTAGTCGTACCGGCAATCCCCGATGCCGCGCAGATCCACGATGACTCCTGTAGCCACCCGATCCTTGCGGACCGATGACGGGATTACGTCCCCGTCGGAACGTTGCTGATGAAGACCTCGCGATACGACCACGACGATGAAGTAGCACCACAAGTGTAGTGCCTCGCGGGATTATACACATACAGTATACCCGACGTCCCTCCGGGCTCCGAACCAGTAGAGCAGCGGAAAGAAGATGGATTCGGATCCCGATTCCAGCAGCACGACGGCGTGCGTATAGTGGAGAAATCCCCAACCCAGAGCAGCCTCCAAACAAGGGGAGTCCGCTCAATAGGAAGGAGAAAGGAGGGAGAGAGATGAGAAACTTTTCTCAAAAAATTCATGATTAAAAGGGCACCCCTACCCCTCCTTATATAGGCCAAGGAGGGGTGACACCCCCCCTCCACTTCCGGGGTGGGACTAATCCCAAGGGGGGTGGCGCACCAAATAAAGGGGGTGGGCCCCTCTATGGCGCCATGGCCCATGGGGGAGGACTCCCTCTCCCCCTAATGGGCCCTATGAGGCCCATATGCCTTTTAATTCATTTTTAATTATATTTAAATACATTTTAATATTTAATTCAGATAATTAAATAATAAAACATATATTAAACATTATTAAATATATTTTGAACCTTTCAAAATACCCAGAACAACTTCCGGCCTTCATCGGAACAATTCCGGCCATCACCGGAACAATTCCGGTGTTCTCTCCAATTTCTCCGATGATCCCGAATCAATCCTTACTGCGTCGAGTACCCTTAAGTGTAACACCCTACGGTCCGGGAAACAGCAGACATGATCGAGAAAATTCTCATTGATCAATGACTAATCAATTGGACCTGGTTACAATCCTTGATAGCCCCTGCGCTTCCATCGAATGAACTTCAATCGCTGTTGGATCCGTTAACCGTGTGCCTGTTCCCTTTGTCCCGTGGTACTTTGCTTGTCCGAGGTTTGATCATCGGTATCCACTATACCTAGTTCGTCCTCGTTCTCAACAAACAAGTTTACTCGTTCCCGTGATATTACAACTCCGTGACCTAGTCACACGTTTGCAAACTTTATGATGCAATATCACCGAGTGGGCCCAGAGTACCTATCCGTCACACGGATTGACAAATCCCGCTTTGATCTATTTGCATACTCATCAACCATCTATTTCGGAATACCCAAAGTGCACCGTTATAGCCAGCATATTTCAGTCAGGCGGTGGGATACAAATCAAAGTCTCCTCATAGATGACAATTACGTATGATCATTACGGTCAAAGGAACTGGTCACTACGTTATAGTTATCGCAATGTCGAACTATGTGACTTGATCACATCGCAACACTTCTGGTGGGTGTATGTCCATCATATCATTATCCAATGATACGACTCCATTGTCAACAGATGCCATTGTCTCATGATCAGGAAACCTTGATCATCAATCGCCCAATGGACTAGTATACTAGGGTTAACTAGGGACCTGGTTGTTTGTATACTACACCTGTATTAATGTTTCCCCTTAATACAGTTCTAGCATAGTATCAAACGTATTATGAACTAATGGAATATGCTCGATAAAACATATTTTATTTGCCTCTAGGGCACATTCCCAACAGTCTCCCACTTGCACTAGAGTACAAATAAACTAGTTGCATTTTCTCTGGATCATAACTCCTTATTGATCATGCTTGCCCGTGGAAGAGGTTGTATCAACAGTCTGGGTACCATTCAGAACCATATGTCCTTTTGCAAATCATAATGTCACCTAATTTGACATTCCTTCATTATCCACTATAATGATGAGGTATATATATTTGGCGGTGAAGTGAGACTTCGTT
The DNA here is from genome assembly GCA_950022295.1 of Bromus sterilis. Lineage (NCBI taxonomy): Eukaryota > Viridiplantae > Streptophyta > Magnoliopsida > Poales > Poaceae > Bromus > Bromus sterilis. The sequence goes on from OX465600.1 coordinate 157,490,566, forward strand.
TGCTGTGTCATAGCAATGACATCCGGTGGGTCACGCGGACTTTCCCATAGTCATGCACACTTGAAACTCACTCAATCAGAAGTCGAACTTCTTAAGCCATAATATAACTCCTGCTACTTCTAAAGCAGTCACATCAATGTAGATTCAATCCTTAGTGCATTGTATGCAACTTTGATGTCTAACCATGTTTCTTTCAACTTAGGCATTCATTAGTATGATATCTCAATTTTCTAGGTTAGTGTCAAAACTTGAACCAGCATAACATTTATGGTCAAGTCCACTATCCTTTACAAATTTGAGATGTATCCTCAGTTCTCTCCAGACACTGAAGGATAAACTTAACTCTTTGTTCAATGATTTACTCATAAATCATATCACAACATGTTCTTACTACTAAGAACTTGGGTCACATTACGTCGAGTACATAACTCTGGTTTTATATGAAAGAACCTATGACAAAGGCATAGAGGATCCAACACATCCATTTCTTTCATTAACCATTAACCATTGTTCTTGTACTGAGATTAACTCAACACTTTTCTTGGATATACAAGTAAGCACCACTTCTTGACTTGTCCCATTCTGAACTCCATCAGAATCTTATCCAGGAAAGTATTACGACTCAATGTTATTAAACACATATCTATCTCAATAGATCTTCAATGCTTAATACTTATTCATCTTCATTTATGAAAGATTCAAATAATCATTAACACCAACTGCACCATTCATAATATGTTATCCATATATGAGAATGTTATCATGCTCCCACTCAAATATGTCATGCACATATTAAGTCTTTAGGTAACACTCATATTGCTCCCACTCAAATATGTCAGCCACATATAAGACAAGGATAACATCCACATGGCTCCCACTTAGATATGTCAGACACATATTAAGTTCAGGATACTAACCACATGGCTCCTACTCAAATATGTCATTTACATATAAGACAAGGATAATACTCCCATAGCTCCCACTCAAAATATGTCGTCTACATATTAAGTTTCAGGAAACTATTCAGCTCCCACTCAGTTTCATGCAAATGCATGTTTCCTCGATATTTTGGTTAAGTCCAAAATCCTTTGATCATCCATCAAAATGAGAATTCAGTTTACGAGACACTAGTATCCATATGTTTTTCAAAACCTTCTTGTTGTACCAATTACAACACTTCTTCAAATACAGGATTTGAGGAAGCCACGATATTGATAACAATCCTGGATCAATCGTAGTGAATATCCCTTTGACTCAAGCATTGCTACACATTGTAGTCAACCCATTGAATTTGTCAGAAACAATCTTTGTGACAAACCAATCTTGACGTCCCTTTGATGTTCACATTTATTCCTCATAACTCTGAAGTTATTGTGAATATCAAGTAACCTCCTTACTTGATAAGATTCAAGCAATCTTAAATGTAACTCAACATAGGATTTTATGACTCATAGTCATATCTCGTACTTAGGTCCACCATCGCTTCTTTGTAGTTCGTAGGAATGTCTTGTTCCATTAACATGACAAGTGAACCATGAATATCATTTTGCACCAGGGGCAAACATATATTCTTGAATCCTACCTTTATCAGTAAAAGCTCCCTTCAAAACATCATGATCTTCATCATTAGTTTCTCCTCTTATTGTAGAGCCTTTCTTCCGGAACATATTCCGTTGCACTACTCTGACATTTGGAGGCAAGGTCAATTACCTTGGTTGAACTTTCACTTTTCTTCCATTACCACATTTATCAAGAACAATTCTTGACAAACACCAAACATAGCAATACAAGTTTTGCTCCTTTTGGTTCTAGTTGTGGAAGATGCATCCATAGTTGTCTAAGGATACACTACAAAGATAATTTATCTTACATAAATCAAGCTTCCTAGAAACCACAACACACCATGACATATATAGTGTTGGTTTCCACGAACTCAGATGGTTCCCTATGCTGAAGTGAGTGTTTGCATATTAAATTAATAACTCTAAACAATAATAACGTAACTTGGTAAGAGATAACTTAGACCATACACTTTTTCATAGAATATGATCACAATGTTTATGCACGTCAATCATATTGAAGTGTCTCAAGACATTGCAATTTGTGGAACAACTTTCACACAAGTCTTTATGCCCAAGACTAACTCAAAACATTTGTCACTTTGATCAAATCGTAGAGACTTGTCTTTCTTGTTAATTTAATATCCATCTTTACTCTGAAATCCCTTTTGATCATATCAAATTATTTCAGACTCATGTTTCATTAGTGAATACCAATATTCATCTAAGTCCACACATGAAGTTCACAAAATAATGAAATTCACTACATGCTGATATACAATACATCACGATGTATGATATTCAACAATCAGTACACATTCTGTTTTACCAGAATGCGAGGTTTTAGTCATCTCACCTCAAAGGCATGGTTTGTATATGTCAAGAGATCAAGTATCTTAAGACATCATCATACCATTCATGACTTAAACTGTAGTGTCATTATTAAGCCTGGATATTTCTTGGCATTACAATATTTCTTATAAATGATCAAACAACTATCATCAATATAAGAATAGCTCATTCATAATCGTAATGTGACCATAATAGATATCATTCATAAAAGGAGAACAACTGACTTGTTTCTCACTAATATGAATAATTTTCATTGCGAGATGCAAGACACACTAATAAAGTCCTCATTCAAACGATCATAAAATTTATTCATATATTAATCAATTGATAGATGTAGAGGGAGAGTGTTGTCGACCATCAACTATCTTGATTGCCGTCAGCACACATTGTCACCTCATCCCTTCCAAGCCACTCTCAAGCAGTAAGTTCAAGCATCGAATACTTAATCAACCGCAATTAGTGTTTCGTGGGAAAGACATTCATAACTCGTATATCAAATATACCTTCTCCTTCAATGACCATTCCTGCATTGGTTCTACTCTTAAAGTTCTTAACTTTAACCATGACCTCATGACAGGTGAACGATTCTCCTTCATGACATAGTCCAGACATGGTCTTTGTAACTGGGAGGAAGTGGATGCAACTCCCCAGTTATCGCAAAGTGACCAGTCATTCAGTAGTCCAAGTTATACACAAGGTGTTCCATGTATCTTATACAATTTCCAAGTGACTTTCTCAGCAGGTTGTTCCTTCCACCATAGTTGAAAGAAACCCCGTCCATATACTCATATTCCATTACTCTGATTTGTGACCAAGTGCTTTCAAGTTCACCTAGCACGTCATACGTGTTGGTTAACATGCATTCACAATTCAGACTCATAGAATGAAGTATGGTGTATTGGACAGTCATTCATAAGTGACGGTGAGTACGATACTCATCATCATCTTCCTTGAATACGGAGTTATCAGGTGTATCTCCTAGCAGTTCTTCGTATTATGTTTAACAAGTCATTACTAACGAGTATGTCTCTAATGGTGTTGGTACACATCAATGAAGTAAGACCCATTTACCTTAAGTTCTATCATACTAAAAGAGCCATAGTTCTAAACATTGGTATGACATTATCTACAATGATATTTGCAAAGACATGAAGATTAAGTTCATAATATGGAGTTCATGTTTCAAAAACAATTCTGGAACTCCCACTCAGACAAACATCCCTCATAGTTTATTCTAAGTGATTACACGATCCTTGAAGAACATACCTCCCCCGTGTGACACGACCATCAGTATGTTGTTCAAGGTAGGCCATCATGCCAATCACATCATCCATGTGACTCATGCTCGACCTTTCGGTCTCTTGTGTCCCGAGGCCATGTATGCACATGCCAGGCTCGCCACAATAACCTTAGTGAGTATATGTTGCGTATGCAAGGCCATGTTTCTGGACATGCTAGGCTTGCTCCACCCATCTCTTGTGAACGTAAAAATGTTTGACACCCGTGTGACACGTGATGCCTCCATAATGAAGAACTTTCCAGATGGTGCTTCACTAAGGAAGGACACTTTGTTGGATTAGTGAGGGATCATCCTGTTATGCTACCGTCGTATATCTAACATATTAGCAAAAACAGGATGCAACATAAATCATACATGCTATGATTCCCCCCGACATGCAAATTAAAGTTGAAAACGCCTTTCTACTTTATCTTTTGCAGGTTTTACGTGGCTGCTAGGGGTTTCGAGAAAAGAACCGCTTTCTATCCTGCGAAAACAAGCCACAACACCAATCCCGCAATTGTCTCTATTACACCCCTGTCGGGGCCCTCCGTTGCAAACATCTTCGCATCGCTAATGCAGAGAGACAGACACCCCCCCCCCCCGCCACTTTATATGGTACAAGCCATATGTCAAGCGTGGAACCAGTCTCGCGTAAACGCGTAAGGTCGGTCGGGGGCCGCTTCATCAAACATTGCCGCAACGCTAAATGAGTACACGTGAGAGGGTAACAATTGAGAATTTATGCCCACATACTAGATGTGTTCTATCCGTATAATACATCTACGCATAGCCTTGCTTTGATACCACTGTTGGGGTTCGGGGCAGAAAACACAAATTTTTCCTTGACCTACGATACCCAATCCCAAGACCTATGCTATGCTGATGCAAGTAACGGACAGAAATAGATCACATACCAGTATGTAGTCCGTTAAGCGGGAAACGTTCCCGCATGAACGTGGTTGGTGTAGTCGTACCGGCAATCCCCGATGCCGCGCAGATCCACGATGACTCCTGTAGCCACCCGATCCTTGCGGACCGATGACGGGATTACGTCCCCGTCGGAACGTTGCTGATGAAGACCTCGCGATACGACCACGACGATGAAGTAGCACCACAAGTGTAGTGCCTCGCGGGATTATACACATACAGTATACCCGACGTCCCTCCGGGCTCCGAACCAGTAGAGCAGCGGAAAGAAGATGGATTCGGATCCCGATTCCAGCAGCACGACGGCGTGCGTATAGTGGAGAAATCCCCAACCCAGAGCAGCCTCCAAACAAGGGGAGTCCGCTCAATAGGAAGGAGAAAGGACGGAGAGAGATGAGAAACTTTTCTCAAAAAATTCATGATTAAAAGGGCACCCCTACCCCTCCTTATATAGGCCAAGGAGGGGTGACACCCCCCCTCCACTTCCGGGGTGGGACTAATCCCAAGGGGGGGGGGTGTGGCGCACCAAATAAAGGGGGTGGGCCCCTCTATGGCGCCATGGCCCATGGGGGAGGACTCCCTCTCCCCCTAATGGGCCCTATGAGGCCCATATGCCTTTTAATTCATTTTTAATTATATTTAAATACATTTTAATATTTAATTCAGATAATTAAATAATAAAACATATATTAAACATTATTAAATATATTTTGAACCTTTCAAAATACCCAGAACAACTTCCGGCCTTCATTAGAACAATTCCGGCCATCACCGGAACAATTCCGGTGTTCTCTCCAATTTCTCCGGTGATCCCGAATCAATCCTTACTGCGTCGAGTACCCTTAAGTGTAACACCCTACGGTCCGGGAAACAGCAGACATGATCGAGACAATTCTCATTGATCAATGACTAATCAATTGGACCTGGTTACAATCCTTGATAGCCCCTGCGCTTCCATCGAATGAACTTCAATCGCTGTTGGTTCCGTTAACCGTGTGCCTGTTCCCTTTGTCCCGTGGTACTTTGCTTGTCCGAGGTTTGATCATCGGTATCCACTATACCTAGTTCGTCCTCTTTCTCAACAAACAAGTTTACTCGTTCCCGTGATATTACAACTCCGTGACCTAGTCACACGTTTGCAAACTTTATGATGCAATATCACCGAGTGGGCCCAGAGTACCTATCCGTCACACGGATTGACAAATCCCGCTTTGATCTATTTGCATACTCATCAACCATCTATTTCGGAATACCCAAAGTGCACCGTTATAGCTAGCATATTTCAGTCAGGCGGTGGGATACAAATCAAAGTCTCCTCATAGATGACAATTACGTATGATCATTACGGTCAAAGGAACTGGTCACTACGTTATAGTTATCGCAATGTCGAACTATGTGACTTGATCACATCGCAACACTTCTAGTGGGTGTATGTCCATCATATCATTATCCAATGATACGACTCCATTGTCAACAGACGCCATTGTCTCATGATCAGGAAACCTTGATCAACAATCGCCCAATGGACTAGTATACTAGGGTTAACTAGGGACCTGGTTGTTTGTATACTACACCTGTATTAATGTTTCCGCTTAATAGAGTTCTAGCATAGTATCAAACGTATTATGAACTAATGGAATATGCTCGATAAAACATATTTTATTTTCCTCTAGGGAACATTCCCAACATTTGGCGTCAAAGGAGCCCCCTTTCCGCGTAGCTGCTTTGAATTTCGCCATGTCTGAATCCTTGCGCGTCTCTGGCAGTCAGATCCGCCATGGATTCAGACGAGCGTAGCTTTCCCCCCGGTGAGATCCAGGTCGGGGCCAGGGCAGCCACGTGATCGTGGTACTCCCCTCTCGCGATTACAAGCAGCCCATGGCCGGAGGCATCGTGTGCATGATGCACGGTTCGCCTGAATGTGAGGATGCACGGCGTGGTCTGAAGTTGTAGCCGTTCTGCCGCCGTGTTGTTTCGGTGAGGCTAGCGAGCAGTAGAGTTGGAGATAGAAGCCCTGGCGCACCTCCTCGTGTAGAGCTAGGTGCCCTCTCGGGTTCGTTCCATGGCGGGGTGGCCGGAGCTTGCCGGTACACGATGCGCGGTTCGCCGCAGTAGAGCGTCGCCGTCGCGGTTCAGAGTTTGCAGCTGTTCGAAGTTCAGAGAAGCTGGATACTGAACCTCACCTAGCCTGTGTAGCGTATATGTTCAGAAAACGCTTCGTGGCGCAGTGGTAGCGAGCAGTGGAGTAAGTAGCGAGTCGCGGGATCGAGTCCAGCCGGCGCCACCCCATTTTTTTGATTTTTCATCTGAGACTGACGTCTGGGACCCGCTTGTCAGCGACCCAGGCCGCGTGGGCTGAGCCCATTCGGGCCAGACGAGTAGGTTGGGCCGGTTTCGCCCGATAGCAGCCCATGGGGCTGAGTCCTTTTTTATTTTTTTATTTCTTTTCTTTTTCTTGGATTTCTTTTCTGTTTAAATTCAAATTTGAATTTGCTTCCAAATTCAAATCTGATTTGAGGAACTTTTGCATTTGGGGGCATGCCATATATGTTTTTGGGGTAGCTTGAGCTACTGACCAACGTGATGAGGTTAATTTTTGCATCTGACCCCTTCTAATAATTGAAGTGTGGCCATTTTGCAAATAAGCCCCTTTTCTTTTCTTTGATCTTTGTAAAGTGGTTCAAATTCTAAATTGCCCATGCCATATATGGTTTTTGGGTAGTTTTGCACAAGGAGATGCATGGTGATGGTGATGAAGTAATTTGAACCTTTTCAAAATTCATGTGGTGCAATTTTGCACTCAGCCCCCTGAACTTCAGTTGAATTTGCAACTGCCTTTGCAAATTCAACTGGAGACATGTCTTATATGCTTTTGGGGTGCCTTTCTGCAAGGTTTTCAGCAGTGATGTTTTCATGATGTTTTGTGCAACTCATGAATTTAGTTGTATTCATCTGGTCCAGAGGCGTTCAGATCTTTCTGCCTACAACATTCCAACTTCAGTGCATTTGAAATGTTGATCATCTGATCTGTTCAATCTTGTTCCATGTCATCTTCTTATTCATTTCAGCCCTAACATATTGTCATATGTAATGTGGCTGGGATCCAATTTTTGTTGCACCTTCCTGTGTGTCAAGTTCACCGACACTACTCCGTCTCCGGAATCATTGTTTTACCTTCATGTTGTTTAAATTCCTGTAATGCTTTGTTGATCATGGCATGCTATCATGCTACTTACACCTAAATTAAGTCTTAGACCAAAGCCATTACAATGTAATAAATGCATATGGAAGTGATGACTTGTCGTCATCACCTTCATTTAAACTTGACTAGATAGGGTCATACCATGTAAATAAAACTTGAACATGCCATCCTTGTTTGAGTTTGCATCAGTTGCTTACTTGAGTGTTTTTCCTTGCCGGTATCGTACGTTAGCACCCGAGACTGACGAGGAGACTTACGTGGAGCTGTCCGACACCGAGCCCGAGGGTACTGTGGGTGCTGCTTCGACTACCTTACCAGGCAAGGGGGAGAACTGTGTCATTACTTTATAACTTCTGCTCATGCTTAGCTGTAGATCTAGAACGTTGTTGCTTGATCCTATCTACCTTATATGCCATGTTTAAACCCATACAGCCATGATCCCCACATCCCAGCAAACCATTGTACTGCTAAGTTACCGCTGCACAGCCATTTCTTAGTATGGATAGAAGACTTGCTGCTTACCTTATATATTTATGGTTGGGAAAGCATGCTATAACAGAAGTTGGTTGATATATATTATTGTTACATGATGTTAATTTATATTCGACGAAAGGTGGAAGGCTGGACTATCCCGTCTGGTGCTTTGTTCCATTCGAGTCACCTAGGACCCGAGTTCCGGGTATTGGTTCTTTGATCGAGCGTGCCTAATCGTGTGTGGGGTTTTATTGGGACCCCTTGTCTTACCTACCTAGCTTCGTACATTCTAGTGGTGGCCCGAGCTGATTTACATTTGCAATGTGTGTGTGCTGGTTGGATCCCCAGTTGTTTCCAAACCAAACCAGGGCCAGGAGGACATAGTTTCTTGGCTGGCCCAAATAGACCGGCTGAGGACCCGGTCTCATAAGAGAACTAACCGGTAATCCAAACCTGGAGTCATACGGTAGAGAGCGATTCGAGAGCGTGGCCAGCTTTTGAGTTGGGTGTCGACTCACCGGGGGCCACCCGGATATGTGCGTTGATAGTTAGAGGGATTCTGACGTTCCGGAGTTTCAGGCGCTTACCTAGACAAGTGGAAACCGAGCGTACATGCGACGTCTATAATGGACAGTTGGTACACCCCTGCAGGGTAAATCTTTTCGAAAGCCGTGTCCGCGGTTATGGACAACTTTGAGCCTACGTCCTGTTCATAGAATAACATCAATTATAATCATACTATAAAACTTGACAAACCATGTGCGTGCCTTGGTTGTCTTTCTTCGTCCAGGGGGACCGAGAGAGAAACGAGGTTGTGTTATGTTTGCGTAAGTAGGTGGATAGTCGACTCTTGACACGTTGTCTACGTAACTTCTTGGACCTCATCTTTATTTTGATAGAACAAGTAGACACCATATATGCTAGTACTGCAACCTGTCTTTGTCTTTACCTTTCCTGTAGCGTTAGTTATTCCGTAATGACATGTTCTCACCCCCGTTTACATTTCTGTCTTTACCGCTTTGCCTGATCGGCCGCTGCAGTGAACTACTACCTCGACCCCAGCACCGGACGTTACTTTGTGGAGGTGCCCCCGGAGGATGACGACGAGTACGAGTACCTCGACCAGTAGGATCTTATAGTTGGGTTCAGACGTTCCCGTGGGTGGACATTTATGTGTAGCCCTCTCTAGGGAAATTTGGATCTTGACCGTACCCGGTCCCTATTATGCTTCCGCTTGATGTATTGACGTATTGTTGAGATGTACTCATGGTGATGTTGTATTATTTAGACAGTGGCGTTGTATGCCCTGTTCTATTTTATCTATCTATATGTATTTCTGTCTTGTAGAGTTATGCTTTTATACCTGTTGTCGAGAATCCGGTAGCGACACGAGTGCGAGTGTCGTGCGCCGGTGGCGTTTGATGCGCTTCTAACTCCGACCGGACGCGAAAGCGACTAGTTAGAGTTAGTATCGCATCAGGGGCCTTACAATAAATCTGTAATAAAAAGTACAGCAAGGAAACAAGTGATAAAAGTGAGCACAAATTTTATTGCAATGGTGGAAACAAGGCCTAGGCTTCATACTTTCACTAGTGGCAACTCCCAACAACATTAACATAGTCTAATCACATGATATTTCCCATCAAACATTCAATGAAGACGTACTCGGAGGTCATTCCTTTGTGGTCAAGAGAGGACGAGAATTGTGTAGGGCTACAAAATCACACCTCAGAGTTCGTAGTTCTCAATCTATGGATTTCCCAATGTCACCGCGGCCATCCAAAGAGAGTACCACAATCACCACAACATATCTAAAGGATAGTCAAAGATAAGCACCAAAAGACTCTCAATCTTCAATCCACACACAAAAGAGGAAATCACTCATGAAAATATTCTTCTAATCCATGTGCAATAGACCAGCTGTCACTATGGTCTCGGGATTATACTAGATAAGATCAATTGAGTACATCAATCCAATACATAGAAGAAGGGGGAACATCATGGGATAACCCTAGATTAACATTGACTATGATCACAATCAAGATCACATAAGGGAGAGAGAGAAGACCACATAGCTACTGGTAGAAACCTTAGCCCCGAGGAGGAACTACTCTCGCTTCATGGAGGAGGGAAGCAACGGTGATGGAGATGAATCCGGGGGCACTTCCCTGTCCCGGCAGGGTGCCGGCACAGAAATTCTGTCCCCCCGAAACTTGATGGCGATGGCGGCGGAGATCGAAATTTCTTCTGGAGAAAAGGGGTCCGCAATCAGGGTTTCCTCCGCGGGGGTAAAAATAGGGCCAAAGGGTGGCACCAGGGGGCCACAGGGCAGCCAGGAGGGTGCCCGGCGCGGCCTAGGGTGGGGCCGTGCCAGGGACCCTTCTGGAGTCCCTGTGGTGGCCCTCCCCTCCTTCCTTGGTGATTCCGGAAGCCTCCGGGACGCTGATTTTTTATATAATTTTTCTGGAATTTTTGGAGCACTTTTAATGGCCGGAAAACCTGAAATAAAAAAACAACAGAAAATAGGAACTGGCAACAGGGTGCACTGAGTTAATAGGTTAGTCCAAATATGCTCAAAAGTGTATGAAAGTTCAAGAAAAACATGGCAAAGTCACACAAAACATGCATGGAGCAAGCATAAATTATAGATACGTTTGGGACGTATCATAATCCCAACATAAAAAATTCCGAAACAGCTCCAGCACGAGCGATTGTTTGCGCGAGAGACTCTTCTGCGCACGGCGCTCGGCTGCTAGCCGACAGATTCGGCTGGAACATTAACACAGGACCACCAGCGAAGCGCAACGGGAGCAGGGTAGCTCTTCCTTTTTTTTCCAATGTAGCCAGAGTGCAACTGGCCTTTTTATTACGGCGTGCGCTTGGCTAGCTTGCTTCATTGTTATTTCAACGCTCCTCTTCCATGTGTCTTTTTATTTTTACATTTTTTGTATTTTCATTTTTTAATTTATTTTTACTACTTTTCGCCGTGACACCAAATGCCATAACATTCGCCGAAACGAGTCTGTGACACCGGGGCCATACCAACTTAGTGTATGCGAAGTTGAGGCGGAAGTCATCGCGGCAGTGACGACGGACGCCGAAACGAGCCCGTGACATCAAAGCCTCACCATCTTAGTGTACGCGAAGTCGAGGTGGACGTCGTCGCGGCAGCGATGACGGACACCGAGACGAGCCCGTGACATCAGAGCCTCACCAACTATCATAGGGTGGGGGTGGATAGGCACCATTTTATATAACTTTTTAAAAGAAAGAGAAACACAAATGAACTAGAACTAAGCTTAGTGTGTGCGAAGTCAAGGCGGACGTCGTCGCGGCAGCGACGACGAACGTCGAGACGAGCCCATGACATCAACGCCGTATCAGCTTAGTGTACGCGAAGTCGAGGCGGACGTCATCGTGCAGCGACGACGGACGCCGAGACGAGCCCGTGACATCAGAGCCTCACCAGCTATCTTAGGGTGGGGGGTGGATAGACACCATTTTATATAAATTTCCAAGGGAAAGGGAAACTGAAGTGAACTAGAACCAAGCTTAGTGTGCGCGAAGTCGAGGCGGACGTCGTCGAAAGGGAAACAGAAGTGAACTAGAACCAATCTTAGTGTGCGCAAAATCGAGACGGACGTCGTCGCGGTAGCGACGACGGACGCCGAGACGAGCATGTGACACCAGAGCCACACCAACTTAGTGTACGCGAAGTCGAGGCGGACGTCGTCGCGACAGCGACGACGAATGCCAAGACGAATGCGTGACATCATAGCCTCACCAGCTATCTTAGGGTGGGGGTGGATAGACACCATTTTATATAACTTTCTAAAGGAAAGGGAAAGAGAAGTGAACTAGAACCAAGCTTAGTGTGCGCGAAGTCGAGGCGGACGTCGTCGCGGTAGTAACGACGGGCGCCGAGACTAGCACGTGACACCAGAGCCACACCAGCTTAGTGTACGCGAAGTCGAGGCGAATGTCGTCGCGGTAGCAACAATGAACGCCGGGACGAGCACGTGACACTATGGCCACAACAGCTTAGGGTACACGAAGTCGAGGCAAAGATCGATGTATTTTTTAATGGTACAATAATAAAATGAAATAGAGGAATATAATTAATATTTGCGCAAAAAAATAGTTTTTTTTACTAAATAGTTATTTATTTTCAATTAAAAGTGCTTGTTTATTTTATTTAAAAATGATATTTCCCATCCATAATTATTCTTGAAAAACCATTGACCTGGAAAGGAAATGTGATTAATTAAAGATTAGAATAGCTTGGAAAGGAAATGAATGGGCGTTCATGTGCTTGAAAGGGAATATGCTAATTGGTGTAGCGTGAAAAGGAAATAGACTGACTGAGTGAGCCTGCTTAGTGTCAAATCAAAAAAGGAATAGTGCGCCGGCTGATTACCCTAAACGGAAAGGGCACCCGCCGGCTGATTACCCTAAACGGAAAGGGCACCCGGTCTGAAATCGAGCGCGCCCGCTGGTCCGCGCGCTCAATAGCCACGCCCAAAAATTTCTAAACAGGATAATAGTGGATTGCTTCTTGGCGGCTCTTTTCTGGGAATCATTAATTCTATATCAAGCTTCTCTTAAACTTCCACCATATTTTTGTTTAAAGGTGACAATCTTTGTCTCAACAAAGGAAAAAGGACCAGTCATAATGACAACTACTAGCACGGTAAAATTTTTTGTGATTTTTGATATAGGACACTAAGACAAAAAGTTAAAAACGGAAAGGTAAACTAAACAGACTAAAAAGCAAAGGTAAAAGATAGTGTGCAACTCCCCTATCTTGGGACTTGGAGTCTCCGGCAACGGCGCCAGAAATTTGCTTGATGCGCCAGAGATGATAATGTCTTCTCGCCCTTCGTTGGTTACCCCAAGTGGAAGGTGAGATGTAGGATAGAAGCAAATTTCACTCAGTGAAGATACTGAGGTTGAGTATCGAATCGGTAGGACTCCGACAGTGATAAGTAGGTGGCAAGGAAACAATGGCACCGTTTTAGACAAAAGTTGCTTCCTTTACCTGGACCTGCACACGACACAAATAACTTTGCTCCCAACGAAGTTGAGAGAGGTTGTCAATCTCTCCGGCCTTGTTGTTTACAAAGGATCAAACGCAAGGGATAATGATAATGGCGATAGCAGCTAGAAAGTAAAAGTAGAAAATAAATGAGCGTGTAAACAGTGATGAGGATATGGACCGGGGTCCCGTGATATTCACTAGTTATGTCTCTCTCCCAAAAGACGATAAAACTGCTATGCGAGGTAAAAAAATCACAGCTAGGCAATTGACAGGATTAAAAACGCACCGCAATGCTAACTATGATACAAAGAAAGGAAGAGGCTCAAAAGCATGGGAGGTACGCCAAAATAACTAGACCGAAATCCAACTGCATATACTACTAATCATCCACCTTCATATATCTATCCAGAACATCTCGCTGGTATTAATTAAGTTGCGAGCCCCACCCAAAGTGTAAACCCAAACCAACAGACAACTGCATCAAAAGAACTTTGCAAAAAGTAAACAATCCTTGCAACCGCGGTTACAAGCGCCGTTGTTTTCCCCCTTGTGGCAACAACACATCCCCTAAACTCAGCATAGCAACAGCAAAAAATTACATATGTGCCTCGATCATGTAGGGAAGCTCACGAGGTCTAATCCATGAAGAACAAAGAGGGAGGAGAACATCACATAGCTACTGATCACGGACCCATGGTCCAAGGTAGACTACTCATGGATCATCCGGAAGCGTCCATGGTGGAGGAGAGGCTCCCGGAGGTCAATCCTCCCTTCGGCAGGGTTCCGGGAAGAGCTCTGCTGGCGCTCCCGATCTTGGAAGCGCGGCGGCGGCGGAACAGAGGCGAGATCACGAAAAAGGGTTCTGTCTTCAGAAGAATCCTATCACGGAGAATAAATAGGCGAAGGGGGCAGCCAGGGGGGCCACTAGGTGTCCAGGCGCCCCCTGGCGCGGCCAAGCCCTAGGTTCAGCCACCTGGCCGCCTGGGCACCAGGTGGGCCCCTCTGGCCCTGCTTCGGGACTCCAGAAGCTTCCGTTACGCTGATTTTTATCTGATTTTTCCTGAATTTTTGGAGCACTTTTAATATGGGGGAAACCTGAAATATAAAAACATCAGAAAACACGAACTGGCACTGTGGTGCACTGAGTTAATAAGTTAGTCCAAATATGATAAAAAGTGTATGAAAGTTTATCTAGATCATAGATATATCACACAAAACATGCATGGAGCAAGCAGAAATTATAGATACGTTTGGGACGTATCAGTCTCCCTCGGGATCTTATTTTGACTCATCCCGAGAACACTAGTCAGGTACAAGTCAAACTGATCCTCTCCCTTTCGACTTTGAGCACTCATGCAATGGATGAGCGCGAGCAAGATACGTTAGCACTTAGGATGGAAAAGAGAGAAATGATGGGGAAGGAAGACAAAATGTGAAAGGTTCACAAAAATGAGGACAATCATAGGCGAGAGAAATCCAAATGATAGATATGATGTGAGGAGTATGGATTGCCATGCAACGGATGCACATATATGCTAAGGTAAGCTCTCCAATGGAACTAGTGGGGGTGCATCCAACTTGCTTTCTCATGAATACCTAGAGCTCATTTGAGGAGGCTCATCCTTGGAATATGCAAGACAAGTTCTATAGTAAAAGGGTCCCCACATAGTTATGCATGAATGATGATCTCTATGGAGTACAAATATAGCAATGGAGTACGAATGTGGATCTTTCAAAAGGAATAGTAGTGTTGCCTCCTTCTCTCTTTTTATTTTTATTCTCCTTTTTCTCCTTTTTTGTATTTTTGTGGCCTCTTTGGGTCTTTCTATTTATCTCTCATTTGTCCTCTTTGGGATCTTTTAGTTTGTCCTCTTTGGAAACTTTTCCTCACTTAAGGGCAACGCTCTATATTTTACAAGAATATAGAAGATCTTCAACTTTATAAGAAGTAATCAACATAAAGAAAGAGAAAAACTATCATGATGTATGCAAATGTA
This sequence comes from Bromus sterilis, assembly GCA_950022295.1. NCBI lineage: Eukaryota > Viridiplantae > Streptophyta > Magnoliopsida > Poales > Poaceae > Bromus > Bromus sterilis. The sequence goes on from OX465600.1 coordinate 157,505,897, forward strand.
TGCCTCTTCCAGTGTAGCAGGATATGCAATGATACTAGCGCGTCATGTAGCAATAATAAGGGCAAAGCCCAACTAGCATGCGGCTCATCGATCAATCAAAAGCATGTATGACATGAAGATCAAGTAATGAGATGGTGGATGTTGCATGGAAATGTGTCTCGGAAAGGCTATGGAAATGCCTTGATAGGTAGGTATGGTGGCTGTTTTGAGGAAGATATAAGAGGTTTATGATGACAGAGCGTATGATGCCAAGGGTTTGGATGCACCGGCGAAGTATGCGCCAACTCTCGAGGTGAGAAAGGGCAATGCACGGTACCGAAGAGTCTAGAAAAATATGGGAAGGTGGAAGTGCCAACAATCGAATACTCGCATTAGTACGAAGAACTCATGCACTTATTATCGGTAACTCTCTATCTAATCGGGAGGTTCACAAAGAGACGAGTACGCCGAGGAGGAGTGTATGGGGGTTTGGTTATCCTTGCGCATCCTCGACCCATGGTACATGAGGGTACTCTATATATTCCAACCCTTCCAGAGGTTAGTGATCCATCTAGTAGCTAGAGTTCTCAACTAATTTTTGTAGTTTTTGAAAATAAGCACGGATTGCCCAAAATACGACACCTATCACTAATAGTCTCAAGCTCTTGGCACCTTGATGTCCAAACATTACTCTAATCAATAACTCAAAACTATTGCATGTTACTACTACACTTGTAATAGCAACCTTAATTACCTACTCATGCAAGATACACAAGTCAGTGCAACAAGCCAACTCTCTAAACAAGATAAATATGAAGACTCAAGAGAGTTCCTAGAACAACCTAAACAAAATCTCTTAAAAAGATAAGCATGAAAACTAAGAGCTAAGCATGACAGCAGCTATGAAACAGATAAAGAACACACAAAAAGAAAGATAAGCATGCAATCCTATGTTGTGTTCTATGGTGGAGTGGAGCATGTTTCTCTCCCAAACAATGAAGGCTAGGATCCAACTTGTTATGAACAACAAGAAAAACTAAAACAAACTAAAAATTAAAGAGCGAGACGCTCCAAGTCTAGCACATAACATATGAAGCGATAAAAATATAGTATGGAGAAGGACGAACCGATGATTGTTGATGGAGAAGGGAATGCACGGGGGCATCCCCAAGCTTATAAGCTTGAGTCTCCTTGGATATTTCTTGGGGGTGCATGGGGGCATCCCCAAGCTTGATAAAATAAAGTGGTTAGTACCCATGATAAAATATTTTTTCTCCATTGGAAATAAAGATATTCTTGAAGAGCTACTGTTTCTCATGATTTCCAAAAAGTTTTTGCAAAGAAAAAGTAATCTTAAGGTCTGCAAAACAAAGAAAACACAAAACGTGGCAGAATCTATGAAAAACAGACCAGCAGGTAGTAAATATTTGTTTGGGGTACTTCTGCAACTCAACTCAAAAAAGTCAGAACATATGCACAAAAGAAAATTGTATGGAGCATACTGTGAAAAAAATTCAGATCAAAATGATAATCTGGTGATTTATAGCCAATTTTTTCGTCAAGGGGACATAATCTGTTTCTGGACAGCATGTCACAACTTTTGAACTTTCTTGCAATCCGAGACTAAAACTTGGCACAAAGCTTGAAAATAAAGATACAATGATGTTGCTACAGTAGTAACAAGCATCAAGACCATTAAAACTGAAAGTAAAACATCTTGGTTTGCCTCCAAACAAGCGCTTTCTTTTATGCCTTTTAGCTAGGCATGATACAAGAAAATCAAGTTTTATCAACATCAAAGGAATAGCTTGCCCGTGTAACGGACTCATAAGGTAACTTGATTTTCTTTCGAGGGAAGTGTTCCATTCACCTTTTGAGGGGGAACTGAAATCTAATTGACCCCTCTTTCATGTCAATGATAGCACCAACGGTGCGAAGAAAAGGACGTCCCAAAATAATTGGACATGAGGGATCACACTCAATGTCCATAACAAGAAAATCAACGGGGACATAATTATCATTGACAATAATAAGCACATCATCAATCCTTCCTAATGGTTTCTTTACGGAAGAATCAAAAATACGAACACCAAAAGAACATGTATCAAAAGGTTTCAAATTAAGCATATGATACATTCTTTTGGGAATAACATAGGCACTAGCTCCAACATCACATAAAGCATAGCAAGAGAATTTATCCAATTTAATTTTGACTATAGGATCCCAACCATCTTCTAACTTCCTAGGGATGTAAGTCTCAAGCTTGAGCTTCTCCTCCCCAGATTTGATAAGAGCAGTGGTAATATGCTCGGTAAAGGCATTGTTAAGTGTGCTAGTGTGGGGGTCTTTAGCCATTCTTTGCAAAAAGGTGATAACTTCTGAGAGACTACAATTATCAACATCAAGATCACTACCATTAATTAAAGTGGTGGTGATGTCAACTAAGCTCATAGGTTTGGTAGTCTCTAGATTGATAGGAACTTCTTGTTCTAAGGTTGAGGTATTCGCATCACCATTAATACGTCCTGGGACGAGGGATGTGTTGGGTGCTAAAAGTTTTGAGATCCTCAACAAATCGTATAGTGGAGACAGTAGTGTGTGTAGAAAGGCTCTTAATTCTATATTCCTCTTCCTTTTCTCTAGCCCATATATCCTTAAGTATGGCTAGCATTCTAATATTCTCATTAATTTGGACTTGCATATCATTCATGGGTGTATTTTTCCTCTCCTCTAGGGGAGAAGTTCTAATCTTAAGAAATTCTACCTCATGAGCTATATTGTCAACCTTCGAAGAGAGGCTATCTAGTTTTTCTAATTTATCTTCTACATTCTTGTTGAAGGATTTTTGAGAAGTGGTAAAGTCCTTAAGCATGCTCTCTATTTTAGAAGTGGAGTTTTTGGTGCTAGGATAAGTGTTGTTGTTCCCATAGTTGTTGGATGGGAAAGGTCTAGGATTGCTACCAAAATTAATCCTATAAGCATTATTATTAAAGTTATTCCTAGAAATAAAATTAACTTCAACTTGCTCTTGAGCAACCAAAGAATTCAAAGGAACATCATGAGGATCAATAGGAGCTTGCTTAGTAAGTAAAGACTTGATCATGTCAACTTTTTCATTTAGGGAGGAGATTTCCTCGACAGAGTTTACCTTCCTGCCTGTTGGAGCTCTTTCGGTGTGCCATTGGGAATAGTTTGTCATCATCTCATCTAATAGTTTTGTGGCAGCACCAAGTGTAGTTGACATAAAGGTTCCTCCCGCGGCCGAGTCTAACAAATTTCGTGAGGTAAAGTTCAAGCCTGCTTAAAAAGTCTGGATAACCATCCAAGTAGTCAAACCATGTGTAGGGAAATTCTTAACAAGAGATTTCATACGTTCCCAATCTTGGGCAACGTGTTCATTATCCAATTGCTTAAAGTTTATAATATTACTCCTCAATTGGATAATCTTAGCAGGTGGGTAGTACTTCCCAATAAAAGCATCCTTGGACTTATTCCAAGAATCTATAATATTCCTAGGCAAGGATTGAAACCAAAATTTAGCTCTTCCTCTCAAGGAGAAAGGAAAAATCTTAAGCTTAACAATATCACCTTCTACTTCTTTATACTTTTTCATATCACAAAGTTTAAAAAAATTATTCAAGTGTAAAGCAGCAGCATCTCCAGCACCAGAGAATTGTTCTTTCATAACAAGATTTAGCAAAGCAGGTTTAATTTCATAAGAAGATGCTGATGTGGCAGGTGTAGCAATAGGAGTACAGATAAAGTCATTGTTGTTGTGACTAGTGAAGTCACACAACTTAGTGTTTTCAGTGGAACCCATAGTAGCAGCAGCAAGCAAGAACAAGGTAAACATTTTTTTGTGATTTTCGATAAAGGACACTAAGATAAAAACGATAAGGTAAAGTAACAAGACTAAAAAGAAAGGATAAAAGATAGTGTGCAAGTCCCCTATCTTGAAGAGTGGAGTCCCCGACAACGGCGCCAGAAATTAGCTTGATGGCACCAAAGTAGTGCTCCTCGTTGGTTACCCCAAGTGGAAGGTAGAGAAGTAGATAGCGGCTAATTTCCCTTACACGAGGACTGTAAGGTTTATCGAATCCAGGAGGACTCCACGGGTTGACAAGTAGGTGGTGAAGCGAGCAACGCGCCGTTTGAATGATATTTCTCCCTTAACCTGGACCTGCACACACAACAAGTGACTTTGCTCCCAACGAGTACAGAGGGGTTGTCAATCCCTCCGGCCTTGTCATTTACAAAGGATCAAACGCAAGAGATAATGATAATGATAATTGCAACGGAAAGTAAATGCAGTAAATAAAGTGAAGGGGTAAACAATGGTGGCAATATGGACCGGGGTCCCATGATATTCACTAGTGAAGTCTTGATACGTCCAAAACGTATCAATAATTTCTGCTTGCTCCATGCCTCTTTTGTGTGATATTTCTATGATATTGATGAACTTCCATACACTTTTGATCATATTTGGACTAACCTATTAACTCAGTGCACCCCAGTGCCAGTTCCTGTTTTCTGCTGTTTTTCTATTTCAGGTTTCCCCCATATTAAAAGTTCTCCAAACATTGGGGAAAATCCAATAAAAAATCAGCGATCAGGAAGCTTCCGGAATCACCGAGGGGGGGCAGAGGGGAGCCACCAGGGCCCCAGGCGCCCTCCCGGCGCGCCCCAGGGTGGGGCCGCACCAGGGGGCACCTGGACCCCTGGTGGACCCCCTGGCTGCCCCCCTTCGCCTATTTATTCCCCATGACGCAAAAACCACGAGACGGGAACCCGTATTCGCGATCTCTCCTCTGTTCCGCCGCCGCTGCGCTTCCAAGATCGGGAGCACGAGAAGACCTCTTCCCAGCACCCTGCCGGAGGGAGGAATCACTTCCGGGAGATTCTCGACCACCATGGATGCTTCCTGGATGAACCATGAGTAGTCCACCTTGGACCATGGGTTTATGATCAGTAGCTATGTGATGTTCTCCTCCCCTCTTTGTTCTTCATGGATTAGACCTCGTCAGCTGCCCTACATGATCGAGGCACTTATGTAATATTTCTGTTGTTGCTATGATGAGTTTGTTGGGATCCGATGGATTATGAGATTATGTTCAGATTGTGTTTGAGTTATATATTTGATTCTCCTCTTTTATATTTATGTTCTTGAGTAATTCTTGCATGTTCTCCGTTGTTGTTTATTGTTTTGGCCAACTAGTAGATTGTGACTCCAAGAGGGAGCGTTATGCATGATTGTGGGTTCATGCCCCCCGATGACTAGCTTGAGTGACAGAAACATGAGTCTAGGGGATGTGTTGTTGCCACAAGGGGGAAAACAACGGTGCTTGTACTTGCGCGTGCAAGGATTGTTTACTTTACGCAAAGTTCTTTAATGCAGTTGTATGTTGCTTTGAGTTTACACTTTGGGTGGGATTCGAAACTTAATACCAGCGAGATGTTCTGGATAGATATATCAAGGTGGATGATTAGTAGGTAGATGCAGATGGATTTCGGTCTACTTGTCTTGGCGTACCGCCCCTGCTTTTGAGCCTCTGCCTTTCTTTATAGCATAATTAGCATTGGTTTGCGCACATAATCCTGTCAACTGCCCAGCTGTAATTTGTTTACCTCGCATGGCTATTTTATCGTCTTTTGGGAGAGAGACATCACTAGTGAACATCATAGGACCCCGGTCCATATTTCCGATAATGTTTACACCCTCTATCAATTTACTTCTTTATTATTTTTCCGTTGCTATCGCTATCATTATTATCCCGTGCTTTTTATCCTTTGTAAACAACAAGGCCGGAGGGATTGACAACCCCTTTGTACTCGTTGGGAGAAAAGCTATCTGGTGTGTGTGCAGGTCCACGACAACCGTTTATCTCTGGCGCCGTTGTCACCTTCTTGTCGTTATCGGAGTCCTACTGGAGACAAACCTTGGTATCTTCACCGAGGGAAATTTGCTGCTGTCTACATCTCAACCTTCCACTTTGGGTAACCAACGAGGGGCGAGAAGTAAACTCTCGTGACATCAAAGCAATTTCTGGCGTCGTTGCCGGGGACTCCGCTCTTCAAGATAGGGGAGCTACACACTATCTTTTATCTTTGCTTTTTAGTCTTGTTTGTTTACCTTTCAGTTTTTGCTTTAGTGTCCTTTATCAAAAATCAAAAAAATAGTTATCTTTCTTGCTGCTGCTATGGTTTCCTCTGAGAACACCAAGTTGTGTGACTTTACTAGTCACAACAAAAGTGACTTTATCTGCACTCCTATTTCTACACCTGCTACTTCAGCACCTTCTTATGAGATTAAACATGCTTTGCTGAACCTTGTTATGAAAGATCAATTCTCTGGTGCTAGAGATGATGTTGATTTGCACTTAAATAATTTTATTGAGCTTTGTGATATGCAAAAGTACAAAGAAGTAGATGGTGATATTGTTAAGCTTAAGATTTTTCCTTTCTCCTTGAGAGATGAAGCTAAAATCTGGTTTCAATCCTTGCCTAAGAATAGCATAGACTCTTGGGATAAGTAAAAGGATGCTTTTATCGGGAAGTACTATCCCCTTGCTAAGATTATCCAATTGAGGAGCTTTATTATGAATTTTAAACAATTGGATATTGAACATGTTTCCCAAGCTTGGGAACGCATGAAATCTCTTGTTAAGAATTGCCCTACGCATGGTTTGACTACTTGGATGGTTATCCAAACTTTTTATGCAGGCTTGAACTTTACCTCGCGGAACTTGCTAGATTCGGCCGCGGAAGGAACCTTTATGTCAACTACACTTGGTGCTTCCACAAAACTTCTCGATGAGATGATGACCAACTATTCCCAATGGCACACCGAAAGAGCTCCAACATGTAGGAAGGTAAACTCTATCGAGGAAATCTCCTCCCTAGATGAAAAAGTTAACTTGATTATGTCTCTACTTACCAAGCAATCCGCTATTGATCCTCAAGATGTTCCTTTAAATTCTTCGATTGCTCAAGATCAAGTAGATGTGAACTTTATGTCAGAACCCCAACTTGGGTAAGTGCTAGGGTTTGAGTGCCCCTTTGCATCATGTGAAAATTTCAAAAGAAATTCAAAAATGGGGAAAAGAAAAGCCTAGAGAATTTAATTCAAATGGACAGATAAAAATTTCTTCCAAAAATTCCTCTGTTATTTTTGAAAAGTCTTATAAATATGCATGATCACATATAAAGTGAAGTGGGTCCCACTGCATGCACCAAGATTTCTCAAAAATTCCAAACAGGGCTTGGAAATTAAATAATAACCCTATTTGATTTGAAATTCAAATTATTTGAATTTCAAAAATCCCCAAACTTTGTGAGTGGCTAGATATATCTCTAGTAAGGCCACATAAAATATTTGGGCATTTATAAAAATGCTTTGGTATTTTATTCACTAAAGCTAAATAAATAGCAGAAAACTAAAAGAGAAAAGAAAGGAAGAGAGGAAACTTAACTGGCCTTGGCCCACCAGGCTGGCCCAGCCCAGCCCAGTAGCCAAAGTCAGCTGTCGTCTTCCTCCCCGCCGAGCCAAGCTGCTCGGTGGCGAGGGCCGACGCCACCGCGACGACCAGGTCGTCTACGTCTCTCCCCGGACTCCCTCTCCTCGCCACGACGACGCCTAGAAGGCCCCCTCACCTTTCCCACTCCTCTGGCTCTATCTCCACCCCTCCCTCGCCGGAAAACCGCGACGTCCGACAGCCGCCGTAGAGCGCGCCGCCGTGCCCGCGTGGCCAACGGCCCTCTCTCGCCGCGCCATCGTGTCCATCCTCTTCTCCGATGACGACTACCTCGAGCTGCCCCTTCAATTCGAGCCCAGAGGCCCCGACGATGTCGCCCGCTTCAAGTCTTCCCCGCCGGCCGCAGAAGATTCCGGCGAGAAATTGCTCACCGCTGAGCCCTCCCTGGCCCCGCCTTGCTTATCTTTGCGCTCAGTGTGAGCCCCTCGTCGTGCCTCGCCGTCCCATCGAGGTCAGTGACCTAGCCGCCGCGCCCATCGTCGTAGCAATGGCCAGAGACGTCGTCGTGACACCCCACTCGCCCTAGCAGACGCGGAAGAGAGAGAGCTATGCTCGAGTGCCTCCAAAACCCCTCCCCGTGCCCTGGAACCCGATTCCGGCGGTGCTCCGGCAAGCATAGTGACGCCGGCGACGAACCCCTTGCCATTAGGGCCTTAACCCCCCACCCCCTAATTACACCCCTGGGCCACTGACAGTGGGCCCAGGCACTGTTAATTAAACCCGGTTTAAATTAAACAGAGGGGATTAACCCCCAGTCACTGACCGGAGGGACCCACTGGTCAGTTTGACCAGTCAGCAGCGCTGATGTAGTAATTCAATTTTCTTTTTAAAAGAAAATCCAAAAAATCCAAAAAATACAATAAACTTTGAAAAATCATAGAAAATTCATACTAACTCCAAATTGGACAAATAATATAAGAACAATTATTAGAAAAATACACGGATTAAGAATATGCAATTTTTTTCTATGTTTGACCATTTTAAAATGGGTGAACAGTAGCAAACATGCATATGGCATAATTTGAATTTGAATTTGAAGTTTGAATTTGCATTCCAAATGCAATACACATCAATTAAGATGAATTTTCCACAAACCAGTAGCTTTCACATCATGGACAACTATATCATCTGCTTGTGCATTTTATTTCGATGTTGCCCCCTTTGTTGATGATTGTTCCGGTAACAGTGTTTCCGAGACGGAGATCACCCCCTAAGAAAAAGTTCGATAAACCAGTGTATCGTTAGCAAGGAAAGCAAACCCTATTGATCATGTCTATAAAATCCCACTTCCCTCTCAGTCTCGCTTATGCATGTTTAGGAGATTACCTTGTTATCGATTCTACTTCATAGTTGAACCCATATCCGATGCATGACCTATCATCTTGTCACAGTAGTAAGCAAACCACAATCCTAGCTGACATAGGAATTGATTGATATCATGTGGCCCCTGCAACTATTACTGCTTATTGCATGCTTAGAGTTTACAATGAGGATACTTTGATCTGTGAGTCGAGATGGTAGCAATCATGTTGAAGAAGGTGAAACTGTGTTGGTGAATCCACCCTAATACAAGGTGAACGATGAGAGGCTGTGTAGGAGTACACAGTGGGTTGTCTCGTTGAACACCGCCTTAAGCCCGAGTTCTTGTGTGGTGATCCAAGACGAAGAGTACTACCACATGTTGGGCACATGGACCCCCGCTCAACCTACTAACTCACCCCAGTTCAAATCTAGGAGTCACTCGTTCGGGCTTTCCATTTGGCATATGCTTAGAAAACGAATGAATGAAAGTTTGCATCATTTAGATATGTGGGTGGACCTGTGAGACAGTAAAACCATCTGCTAAGGTGGCGTCTCGGTCGCCTGCATCGTCTGAGTCCGTATCGTTGACCCGGCCGGACTCTTGAGCGGTGAGAAACTCAGATGGTTGATTCCTGGATTAGAATTGGCTGTGAGGTAAAAGTTGTGGAAATTATCCTCGCCGACACCCTCTTGAAGGGTGACGAGATACCGGCGGTAACTGATGGTTTCATGTGTATAGCAATACACCCCTGCAGGGTTAACAAAACTATTCGAATAGCCGCGTCCGCGGTAAGGGACTACTTGGAAAGTTGTGCTTGATTATTAGACAACTTGAATGGATACTCTAAAATTCGCAAGATAAGCGTGAGTGCTATGGCGTGCTTCCTCGTGGGGAAGTCGAGGAAGTATCCATAGTGGTGTATTGGTTGGAGACTTGGTAGTGGACTCGTGTACGCTTCTTACCTCAAGTCTGGTACTCGTAGTACAGGACTAGCCAAGTCAAAGCTGGCATTTCTGCATGTTGAAACCCCACCTCCTTTACCATGAAACTTGAGCATGAGTAGTGTAGCTTTGATGTAAGTCTTGATGAGTACGACTTTGTACTCATGTTTTCTTATTCTATGTTTTAGATGAGAACCCGGATCCCGATGGAGTCACCTTCGTGAAGCTCGACGTTGACCTTTGTAGTATAGTTCCAGACAGCAGTCTGGTCCCTCGTGGATGGGCATGTATGTTGAACAAGGATTCTCTAAGCCATTTGTTAATATTGTCTGTACTCAGACCTAATTTGCTTCCGTTGTTTGATGTAATGATGGATCATAGTCATATGATCTTTGAATGCTCTATCTGTAAGTCAATAAAAAAGTACATTGTAGAGTTATGTGATGATACCTGATGTTCATACTAGACATGTGTGCTGCATATATGATTATAACATGCATGTCTTAGTATGGGTTTTCGATACTTAGTTGTGTTCTTGCCGGCGGTCTTTTATACACCAAGTGGCCCTTAGATGTGCGCAGCTTGGGGCATCGCGATGCGCTTGCTCGTGACTCTGTCACATGCCACACTTTGTTGTATGATCGAGCCCGCCCGAGACCCCGACTAAGTGATCGGTCTGGAGTCTGATTATGTAAGTGCTATGATTCAATCGATATTATGGTTGAGGCGACTTGTCTATGAGTGTGGGATTTCACCACTGATGTCTCCGCACGCTTCTATTCTTGTAGACTATGTTGGGCCTCCAAGCGCAGAGGTTTGTAGGACAGCAGCAGTTTCCCTCAAGTGGATGACCTAAGGTTTATCGAACACAGGGAAGTAGAGGTGGAAGATGGTCTCTCTCAAGCAACCCTGCAATTAAGATACAAGAAGTCTCTTGTGTCCCCAACACACCTAATACAACTACGAGTTGTATAGGTGCGCTAGCTCGGCGAAGAGATGGTAAAATATGGGTGATAGGTGTGGCAAAACAAAGCAATATAAATCTGTAATAAAAAGTGCAGCATGAAAACATGTGACAAAAGTGAGTGAAAACGGTGTAACAATGATGGAAACAAGGCCTAGACTTCATACTTTCACTAGTGGCAACTCCCAACAACATTAACATAGTCTAATCACATGATATTTCCACTAAAACATGAATTGGAGACGCACTCTAAGGTCATTCCTTTGTGGTCAAGAGAGGACAAGAATTATGTAGGGCTACGAAAGCACACCTTAAAGTTCATAGTTCTCAATCTATGGATTTCCCAATGTCACCGCGGCCATCCAAAGAGAGTACCACAATCACCACAACATATCTCAAGGATAGTCAAAGACAAGCACCAAGAGACTCTCAATATTCAATCAACACACAAAAGAGGAAATCACTCATGATAATATTCTTCTAACCCATGTCCAATAGACCGTTGTCACCATGGTCTCGGGGATTATACGAGATAAGATCAAGTGAGTACATCAATCCAATACATAGAGGAAGGTGAAATATAATGGGATCACCCTAGATTAACATAGCCTATGGTCACAATGAAGATCACATCATGGGAGTGAGAGAAGAACACATAGCTACTGGTAGAAACCTCGGTCCCGAGGAGGAACTACTCCCGCATCATGGAGGGAGGAAGCAACGTCGATGGAGATGAATCCGAGGGCACTTCCTCGTCCCGGCAGGGTGCCGACACAGGAATTCTGGTCCCCCGAAGCTTGTCGGCGATGGCGGCGGAGATTGGAATTGCTTCTGGAGAAAAGGGGTCTGGAATCAGGATTTCCTCCACGGGGGTAAAAATAGGGCCAAAGGGGGGCACCAGGGGGGGCATAGGGAAGCCAGGAGGGCAGGTGGCGCGGCCTAGGGTGGGGTCACGCCAAGCACCCTTCTGGGCTCCTGGTGGTGGCCCTCCTGCCATGTCTTGGTTATTCCGGAAGCTTCCGGAGCGCTGATTTTTTATATAATTTTTCCGGGATTTATTGGGCACCTTAATTATTGGAAAAGCCTGAAATACAAAAACAGCAGAAAACAGGAACTGGCAACTGGGTGCACTGAGATAATAGGTTAGTCCAAATATGATCAAAAGTGTATGAAAGTTCAAGCAAAACATGGCAAAGTCACACAAATCATGCATGGAGCAAGCAGAAATTATAGATACGTTTGGGACGTATCAACATCCCCAAGCTTAATTCCTGCTCGTCCTCGAGTAGGGAAATGATAACAAGCATAATTTCTGTGGCGACATGTCATACAACCATATAAGGACTTTTAAGTAAAGCGATCAAAGCATGCAATTCAATTCAATTCTTAACAAGCAAGAGTCTATATTAGCATTGACACAAGAAAAGAAAGAACAAAAGGTGCAAGAGCTCTTGCTGTCCGTGACTCGAATGTCTCCAAATGGTGTTTGCGTGCAAGAAGGAGGATATGGGAATACGAGAGAAAAAAAAAGTATATTTTTGTTGAGAACTCAATCTACTAAAGTTTCACACGTGTCTCCTTTGGAATCTTATCTTGACTCGTCCCCAGACCACTAGCCAAGTACAAGTCAATTTTATCCACTCCATTTCGATATTTTGAGCACTCATGCAATGGATGAGCGTAAGCACGAGAGTTGACACTTAGGATGGAAAAGAGAGAAATATGGTGGAGGAGGAAGACAAAAAAAGGTGTGAAAGGCTCACATCAATGAGGACAATCATAGGCGAGAGAAAGCCAAATGATAGACATGATGTGAGGAGTAGGGATTTCCGTGCAACGGATGCACATGTGAGCTAAAAGCTCTCCAAGGGAACTAGTGGGGGTGCATCTAACTTGCTTGCTCAAGAAGACCTAGAGCTCATTTGAGGAGGCTCATCATTGGAATATACAAGCCAAGTTCTATAGTGTGAAGGTCCCACATAGCTATATGCATGATGATGATCTTTATGGAGTACAAGGGATAGAGGATGAAGTACTAGTGTGGATCTCTCAAAAGGAATAGTAGTGTTTCGCCTTCTCTCTTTTTATTTTTAGTTTTCTCTTTTTTCTATTTTTTGTATTTTTTTGGTGGCCTCAATGGCTCTTTCTATTTAACTCTCATTTGTCCTCTTTGGGATCTTTTGATTTTGTCCTCTTTGGGATCGTTTCCTCACTTTAGGGGCAACACTCTGTATTTTACAAGAATATAGGAGATCTTTCACACTTACAAAAGTACTCAAATAAAGAAGATGTAGCTATCATGATGTATGCAATGTATGCTGCTGCCAGTGTAGCAGGAACATGCATGACATGAAGATCAAGTCATGAGAAGATTGATGTTGCATGGCAATGTATCTCAGAAAGGCTATGGAAATGCCTTGATAGGTAGGTATGGTGGCTGTTTTGAGGAAGGATATAAGGAGGTTTATGATGACAGAGCGTATCATGCCAAGGGTTTGGATGTACTGGCGAAGGTGGATGCCAACTCTCGGAGTGATAAGGAGGCAATGCACGGCACGGAAGAGGCTAGCAAATATGAGGAGGTGGAAGTGTGAACTTTCAATACTTACATTAGTGTGAAGAACTCATGCACTTATTATCGGTAACTCTCAATCTAGTAAGGAGGTTCACAAAGAGACAAGTACCCCGAGGAGGAGTGTATGGGGGTTTTGTTATCCTTGCGCATCCTCAACTCATGGTACGTGAGTGTACTCTAATATTCGATCCCTCCAAAGAGTAGTGATCCATCTAGTAGCTAAAGTTCTCAACTAATTTTGTAATTTAAAAAAAATAAACACGGATTGCCCAAAATACGACACCTATCACTAATAGTCTAGAGCTCTTGACACCAAAAGTTCAAATATTACTCACATTAATACCTCAAAACTATTGCAAGTTACTACTAAAATTAAATAGCAACCTCAATTATCTACTCTCAAGACAAGACATAACTCAGTGCAACAAACAACTCTCTTAACAAGATAAACATGAAAACTAAAGAGAGTTCCAGCAAAAAACTAAGCAAAAGCCAAGGCTCTTGCTAAACACAAACTATGACTAAAACTAGACATGGCAGTAGCTACGAAAAGATAAAGAACACACAACAGCAAACGATAGGCATGAAGAATCCTATTATGTGTTCTAGATTTTGAAAGTGGAGCGTGTTTCTCTCCCACAAAAAGTAAGACTGGATCTAACTTTTTATGAACAGCAAGCAAAGCTAAAGAAAACTAAAAATAAAACCTAAGAGCGAGACGTTCCAAGCATAGCACATAACGCATGAAGTGATAAAAATATAGTGAGACGAAGGACGAACTGATGATTGTTGATGAGGAAGGGGATGCACGGGGGCACCCCCAAGCTTAGACGCTTGAGTCTCCTTGAATATTTATTGCGGATGCATGGGTGCATCCCCAAGCTTGAGCGCTTGACACTCCGGAATCTTCTTTCATCATCTTCCATCGCACACTTGAAAACTCCCTTCATACATAACTCATCATAAGCTGATTAGAGAGGTTAGTACCCTTAATAAATAATTTTCCCCACTGGATATAAATATATTCTTGAAAAGTTACTGTTTCTCAAGATTGCCAAAAGGTTTTTGCAAAGAAAATGCAAGCTTATGGTTTGCAAAAGTTAGGAGAGACAAAACGTGGCAGAATCTGTGGAAAACAGAACAGCAGGTAGTAAAGAATGTTTTAGAGGTACTTCTGCAACTCAAATAAAAAAATCAGAACAGATGCTCGAAAGTCAATTGTATGGAGCACGCTGTCAAAAAAATCAGATCAAAAAGATGATCTGGTTATTTTAGGATAATTTTTCCGTCCAAGGACAGAATCTGTTTTCTGGACAGCATGTCACAACTTTTGAACTTTCTTGCAATCGGAGGCTAGACTTGGCACAAAGATTGAAAATAAAGATACAATGATGTTGCTACAGTAGTAACAATCATCAAGGCCACTAAAAACTGAATGTAAAAACTCAAACTAAAGATAACAAGGGTTGTCTCCCTAGAGCTCTTTCTTTATAGCCATAAAGATAGGCTTAAGATTTTAATGATGCTCTCATAGGAATAAGGAATAAGAGTTGAAGAACAAAAGAGAGCATAAAGAAGCAAATAACAAACACATTTAAGTCTAACATGCTTCCTATGCAAAGGGATCTTGTAGAGGAAAAACTCATTGAAGCATAAAGATATTAGCATAGGAAGGCAAAATAAGTGCAACTTCAAAGCCTTCAACATAAAGAGAGGGAACTTGGTATTATTGAAATATCTATAAGAATATGTTCCCTTCTCATAATAATTTCCAGTAGGATCATGAATAAACTCAACAATATAAGGATCACATAAAGCATTGTTACCATAATCCACATGCAAAAGGGTACTCTTACTCTCCACATAAGCATAATCTTTCTCATTGGTAATAGTGGGAGTAGGCTATCATAAACAACTTGAACACTATAGATTAATTGTGTATTAGGAAGATGGTGTTCAACAAGGGAGTAATTACCTCCATGATTATGACAAGTTTCATAAGGATAATTTCTCCTTATGTCATAAGTACCTTCAAAATCACTATAGATAGGAGTTATAACATCATCATAATAGAGAAGAGCATTATCATTGCTAGAAACTATATTTGTAAACATGATGTCTTTATTCTTACTAGAAAAATAATTATCAATTACCACATCACTAATGGTTAAAGGACTTGCAATCCTATCATCCCCAAGCTTGGAGCTTTCCATATCATCACTCTCAGAGTTGGTACCAAAAAGATTTTCAAGGTCATAAGTAGCATTATCATCATTTTCCCAATCACAAAAAGTAACATGCATATCATAATCAAAATCATCTTCAATAGTACCTACAGACTTATCTTCAAGATAATAATGAATGAAATCAAGCTCACCATCCTCCATAAATTTCTGTCCGTTAGGATAAAAATCGATGCGAGGAATATGCTCAGGCCAGGTTGTTACCCATTCTTCTTCCTTCTTGCTCCTCTTCCTCCTCCTCTTCTTTTTCTTCTTCTTCACCTTAGGAAGGAGTGGTTCGAGAGAGAGCTTCTCCACATATCCTGGTTTATCATTAGAAACAATAGGGGAAACTTGGGAGAAACTCTCCTTTTTATTAGTAGAAACATAAGAGACATTTTTATACTTTGGTAAAGTTCCCTCCTTTCTAATATTTTTTATGTAATCATTATCATGGCAATTAACAACACAATAGATATGGCAATTCTGCAAAGTGTTAGTTATTCCCAAAGCATGAACATCTAGCCAAGAAGTCTTTTCTGATAACTCTTCACACATCAAAAATAACATAAGCTCATCATAAAGATCAGGGGTGATCATGTCATCACACAACTGGCTAACAGTTATGTTTTGAAAGTACATGCACTGAAAATTGAAGTGACCCTTTATGCAGCAAAGTTCACAAGTAAAAGGATAAAGGTCACATAATTCTCTAGCAATTTCATTTAAATCTCTAACCCAAGTGATTGTTCTTTCATTCTTATGTTGCTTACAATACTTCTCTTCTTCAATCATATGCCTTTCACAAGGTCTATCCACTCCACAAAAATTAACATGCTTATATAAAACTTCATTTTCAGGAATTGGATCATGCATGTTGCAATCATCATTAACAATTTCATTTTCTTTGCAAATCTCTTTAAAAGGTTCATGATGCTTGATCCAATTCTCCTTAGGCATATTAAGATGTGAAGCAAAAGATTTGAGGAAATCAACAAGGAGTTGAGAATCAAGCCCAAACTTAGCAATAAACTTATCAAAACTTGCAGTTTCAACAAAGGACTTAATGCAATCATACTCATAAATTATACATGACTCTTTACCTTTATCGATCTCCCAATCTTCAGTATTGTGTTGGATTCTTTCAAGGAGTTCGCATTTAGCATCAATCTTTTTGTTTGTGAAAGAACCCATCGAGGAAGTATCAAGCAGGTCTTTATCCTGTCGAGATAGCCTTGCATAGAAATTAGTAATAATCGTATCTTTGGGGAGCCCATGGTTAGGACATTTTAGCATTAAAGTTTTCAGTCTCCCCCAAGCTTGAGCTATGCTCTCTCCGTTGTGAGGATAGAAATTAAAAATATAATTCCTATTCTTATAAACTTCATGAAGAGGATAAAACTTGGAGTAAAAGAGAGACTGGATCTCTTCCCAATCCCATAGGTGAGAATCATCTAGTAGCCTATACATTTCCAATGCTTTTCCTTTTAGTGACAAGGAAAATAATTTCTTCATGACTTCACCTCTTGTCAAACCTGAAATCTTAAATAACTCACAAAGTTCTGTAAGTTTCAATGTAACATCCCAATTTTTGTAAAATTTGGATGTTAATAGAATCATTTGTGCATATCATTTTTTTTTCCATCGCATATTGGATCTTTTGGATTTTCTTTCCAATTTATTTTCACCCAATAAAAAAATCAAGAGAGAAGATAACATGACTTCTTCATCATAAAAAGGGTTAAGAAAATATTGGAGCATTTTTTTATTTTAATGAAGCATTTTGGGAATTTAATAAATCCTAAAATTCCTTTTGGAATTTATTAATATTCCAAAATGACTTTATAAATAAATTTTCGCATTTTATAAAATTGCATTGAGCTAGGAATATTTATCCTAGGCTTTATGGAAAAAAATATATATATATTTGTTGAGGTTTTATTAGAGTTTTATTAAACTTATTTTTGAAATATATTTTTATAGTATTTTATTTTAACAAGGCAAATTTACAGTATTTTTTATATATTTATAAGATTTTTTTAAATTTATTACGTATTTTTTTGAGGTATTTTTTTGTAAAAAAAACAAAACAAAAATCCGGCCGCCAGGCCAGCCAGGCCACCCACCCCACCCTGTCTTCTCCCATGCATGTGCGTACGCACGTACGTGCGTGTGTGCACGCACACAGCGCGCAGCGCTGCAGCGCCATGAGCGCACCGGCCATGCCCGGCTATGCCGCCCTTCCCTCCGTTCCTTCCTTCCTTCCCCGCATACCCCGCACCTTCCTTCTCCGCCCGGACACCATTAAATCCCTCATTAATCCTCCATTAAAGAGTTCGCCGGAATTTTCGCACTTGCCGGTTTTCGTCGCCGGGAGCACGAATCTGGACACCCCCTCCCCCTATATAAACCACCCCTGCATGCCCCTCCTCCCACTCGTCCAAAGCCCCCAAAAATCTTGCCCAAAGCCGCACCGTAGCTCGCGTATTTGCTCGCCGAAGTTCGCCGGTCAAGCTCCGCCTCGGCGTCGATCACGTCGCCGGTAAGCCGTCTTGAGACCCCAAACTCTAGAAATCGGTTGCCCTCGTCATTGCGCACCTCATGGACAAACTTTTGTCTCTTCTCGTGCACCACAGCAGCGTCCCGGAGCTCGCGCGTCCACCGGAGTTCGCCAGAGTTCGCCGCCGCCCCGCCACGTCGTAGCCAAGCCGGAGACCGCCGCCACCACCCCGCGCTTCCCCACGCCAAGCCGCCCCTCCCCGACACCTCCCTCGCCGCCAATCCCCGCCGGAGCCGCCGCCCCACGAAGAAGACGCTGACGGCCACGTACAGTACGTGTACGTTTCTTCCTGTGTAGAAGAAGATGAAAAAAAAACATTTTTTTAGAGCACTCACTAGATTAAAATTTTAGCCCTAGTATTGTTTTAGCTATATTATTTTACTCGTTTATTAGTTATTTATTTTAGAGCTTTCACTAGATTAGAATATTACCCCTAGTCTTGTTTTAGCTATATATATTTTTTTTACTCGTTTATTAGTTTTAGACGACACCAAATCCCGCGTTTAATTTTTTTTTCTTTCCCATCCCGCTATAGCGTGGAAACCTATTTTCAAAATTTTGGAATTTTAAAATATGTGTTTGAACATATTTTAATTCAAACTTCGTTTGACCATAATTTTATAACCGTAGCTCGGTTTTGACCGATTTTTTTTTTCAAATCGAAACCTAAATTATCTAATTCACTTAGGACTTTCATCAACAAGTTTCACACAAATTTTGTTCCGTTTTACAAAAACCTTTTTCATTCCTTTTCTATTCAAGATTTGTCGAAACTTTGTTTTTTTTTCCTTTGTATTATGTTTTGATTGGATGCACTTGTTTGTTTGCGATTAGATTGCCCCGAGTGCGAAGCGGAATATTTCCAGTCCTTAGAGTTTGACCAGCAGCAGCCAGGCATGTCTACCTTTGATCATTTTCCACCTTACCTATGTTTTATTGCATGTAGTACCCCTTTCTTAGAATGCATAACTAGAAGTTTACTTTCTCGCAAACCCAGTAGTTCAATTTGTGGTAGGTTTAACTTGTCACCATCGTGTAGGAAATTGTAGTGCTATGCTATTGTAGACGTGGATTGGGGAGTGAATTCACGATGAGATGAGTGACTTTGTAGTAAATCAGGACCAAGTTAAACTCAATGAACTACTTGGGTGGAATGGTTGGAGGCACCCTGGACGAACCAGTGCAGATGCCTAAGTGACCTGGAGATGGCCAGGGATCACTGCGGAAAGCCACCCAGGCTTAAAGGGATTTTATCATATTGTCATTTTCTAGAAGCTTACGTGTGCAGCCACAAGCCATTATGGGCTCTGGCTTGGTTAATTAGTAGTAGTGACTCTTGCTAGGTGGTGCTATGAACGTAGTGTTGGTAGGTGGGATGGACACCGCCAGAGTAAGGGAAACTCTTCTAAAAGACCATGTCTCGACCTTCCTATTTCCATACAAAGTGTAGTGTGGCGAATACCAATGGAGGTGGTCGAGTCTTGTGGGGAAAAGTGCACAAACCTCTGCAGAGCGTATAAATCTAATCGATTAGCCGAGTCCCCGGTATTGGACAATTTGAGCGTCTAGTTATGGTAATTTTGAGAAATCTCATCATCTTTAATTAATAATTTTGGGCATAATTACCATGGGTTGTCTTGTGCTTTATTGAGATTATATTTTTTTTGTTGAACATTTATTCTATAGGGAAAAATTTAGCTTTATGCAAATTGAAACGTAGAAGCCCCACCAGCCAAATGCATGTATTGTAGGACATCATTTTCTTCTCCTTGGTATGTCTTGCCGTACATTCAAAGTACTGACCCTATTTGGGTTGTACGATTGTTGCAGATTACTCTGACGGTGATTAAGGTGCGAATAGGTTATTGTCCTATACTCAACGTTTTGCCGTGGAGTCGGATGGACCACTACTACTACTATTGCTTCCGCAGTTTTTGATGGCCTTAAGCCATACTATTGTAATAAATTTTCTTTATTTTGAACTCTCCGATGTAATAAAATACATGTGATTTATTCTGTTATTCATCGAGTACTGTGTGTGCCAGCAAATTGATCCAGGGACTGGCACAGATCACAGAGACTTGGTCCCATTCGGGATCGGGTCGTTACAAGATGGCATCAGAGCACATGTTGACTGTAGGACGTGACCTTAGAAATGGAAAAGCCATAGGACAAAATTTTATTTTGCAAACCTTCTACTTTTCGTTGTTCTCGTATCCTTGTCTATTCAAATCTAACTTCTCTCTTTTAAAAATATAGATGTCGACTACCATGACCCGGTTCACCCAGCCCGATGAGACCATGCCTTTTGGGAGACGCTTGACGAAGATCACCAAGTACCTGAACATCGGCCTGCCCAGTTTTACTGGAACCCTCAGGACCTCGACGCGAGAAGATAGATGCTGGAGGATCAACGTCCACATTCCAGGACGCACCTTCGGGAAGAACATCAAGCCTAGTGACTTCTTCTTGGAGGCACCAACTTGGAGTTTGGGCCAGAGCATCGCAGCACACACCTCCCTTGGACGCATCCGCGAGGAATACAAAGAGGATCTCAAGGGAACCACCTTCATGGCATGTGGACGTCGGGATCACCATGGAGAGATTGTGCGCACCGTTGAGGACGACACTATATCATCCTATATCCAAGACCTGGAGGAGCACATCCGCAGCTTGGAGAAGGTGATGCACCGTGGCATGAAGACCTCCAGGAAGCTGGCCATCCGCCAAGAGGAGCTGGAGGAGGAACTCAAGGAAACTCGTGAAGGGTACGAGGATGAAATCGACACGCTACTGAAGAAGCATAAAGAAGTGAAGCGCCTGCTAGAAGAAGCCGAAGAGAAGCTTGACCATGGATAAAACATCCAGGACGACAACTCTGATGGAGATTTCGTCAGCCAGGATAAGGATCATGAGGGGTCACAGGACGTTGAGATGAGCGAGTCTTCAACCGACTCGAATTAGTTACGGACCACCATCATAGATGATTATCCTTAGCTACTCGAGTAGAGTTTCGATCTATCGATTTTTTTTGTTACCATGTCAACTTTGTGACATGGATTATCTTAGGTTGCTTGTTTGAAACTTGATTTGAGTGAATTGAATTGAAACTTTGCCATCATTTTTGCATATGGGTAGTGTTTTCCCCTTAGGCCCTTTTCTCCCTCTATATCTCATCTATTCTAACCCAACAGATGACACCAAGAAGGAACCCTTCCGGAAGTGGATCAGGGAGTGGAATCCCCGGCCTAGAGCAGCTGCTTCAGACCCAAAACCAGTTGATGCAGCTTCTGATGCAGAACATGAACACCACCAAGAACAACGCACCACCACCTCCACCACCACCGCCTCCGGTGGATAGTCTCACCCGTTTCCTGAGATTGAACCCACCATCGTTCTCAAGCATCCCAGAGCCGATTGTTGCTGATGATTGGCTTCGTAATATGGGAAGGAAGCTGGCAACCGCTGGATGCACTGATGGGGAGAAAGTGAGGTTCGCCTCGCACCAGCTGGATGGACCTGCAGCCGCATGGTGGGATAACTATACCACCACATACCCCATGGCTAATGTGACTTGGGATCAGTTCCAGCAGGCCTTCCGCACGGCTCATGTTTCAGCTGGAGCTATGAGTCTCAAGAAGAGGGAATTCCGCAACTTACGCCAAGGAGGTCGTTCAGTGACAGAATATGTGGAGGAGTTCAACAAGCTATCCCGTTATGCTCCAGGAGATGTGGCCTCGGATGCCGCTAAACAAGAGAAGTTTCTGGAGGGACTAAATGATGAGCTTGGCGTTCAACTGACGGTGGCAACTTTTGCTAATTATCAAGAGATGGTGGACAAGGCTATCATTCTTGAAGGCAAGCATCAGATAATGGAGAATCGCAAGAGGAAGTACGGTCAGGGAAAGTTTCACTCTGGAGCTCAGCAGAAGCCCCGTCCCGCACCATTCTCAGGATATGGTGGATCAGGACACAACAAGTTTGGAGGACACAACCATCATAACCATGGAGGCCATTCTCAGCATGGGAACCATGGAAACAATCATGGTGGCCCTAGGAATGGAAATGGAGGAAATGGGAATCAACACCGTCCCAACAATACTGCACCAGTGAGGAAGGATCTGAGTCAGATCACCTGCTTCAAGTGCAACAATAAAGGACACTATTCAACAGATTGTCCTGAGAACAAGAATGGGAATGGCAATGGAAATTGTGGAAACAAGAAGCCAAATCCTTTCGCCAAGGGACAAGTGAACCATGTCAATGTGGAGGAAGTCTATGAACAGCCAGATGCAGTGTTTGGTAAGTTTCTCCTAAACTCTCATCCGGTATTAGTTCTTTTTGATATTGGTGCATCACATTCATTCATATCAAGGGTATTTGTGGATAAGTATGGATTTCTACCAAGACCCTTAGTATGCCCATTATGGTGAGTTCCCCGGGAGCCGAGATGGAGGCAGGATTAGGTTGTCCCCAGTTGAACCTCGCCATTGGCAGGCATGTTTTCCCCACAGACCTGATCATCCTGAAGTCACAAGGATTAGATGTCATTCTAGGCATGGATTGGATGTCGAAGTATGAAGGCAACATTGACTGTGTTAGAAGATCGATTTCTCTCACCACTCCAGAGGGAAAGAGGATCAACTATGTGTCCAAGCATAAGCCTAGAAAGGTCCAGGTATACTCACTTAAGGGGGTTAGCCTGGAGGAAGTGCCGATATTCAAGGAGTACCCTGATGTATTCCCGGAGGAATTGCCCGGAATGCCACCGGATCGAGACATTGAGTTCTTGATTGAGTTGTTGCCAGGCACCGGACCAATATCCAAGAGACCGTATAGAATGCCCGCAAACGACCTGGTAGAAATTAAGAAACAGATTGAGGAGTTGTTGGAGAAAGGGTATATACGTCCGAGTTCATCACCTTGGGGAGCCCCAGTGCTCTTAGTGGCGAAGAAAGACGGAACCCTAAGAATGGTGGTGTATTATCGCTCATTGAATGAGGTGACTATCAAGAACAAGTATCCACTACCAATGATCAATGATTTGTTTGATCAACTGGAAGGAGCTAGTGTTTTCTCCAAGATCGATCTTCAATCTGGATACCACCAGTTGAAGATTCGAGAACAAGATATACCCAAGACCGCTTTCACCACCAGATATGGACTTTATGAGTATACAGTCATGTCATTTGGATTGACCAATGCCCCTGCATATTTCATGAGTATGATGAACAAGATATTCATGGAGTTTTTGGACAAGTTTGTTGTGGTATTCATAGATGATATCTTGATCTACTCCAAGAATGAAGAGGAGCATGAAGAACATCTGCGCTTAGTTTTGGAGAAGCTCAGATAACATCAACTCTATGCTAAGTTCAGTAAATGTGAGTTTTGGTTGAAGGAGGTGGGATTTCTTGGGCACGTTGTGTCAGGTGAAGGCATAGCAGTGGACCCTTCCAAGGTTGAAGCAGTCACGGAATGGATTGCACCCACATTAGTTACTGAAATCCGTAGTTTCCTTGGACTTGCGGGATATTACCGGAGATTCATTGAGAGTTTCTCCAAGATCGCCAAGCCCATGACAGAGTTGTTGAAGAAGGAAACCAAGTTCGTGTGGACAGAAGAATGTGAGGCTAGTTTTCAAGAATTGAAGAAAAGGTTGGTTACAGCCCCAGTGCTGATTTTGCCTAATATACACAAGGATTTTCAAGTGTATTGTGATGACTCTCGTCAAGGACTTGGAGGTGTCCTTATGCAAGACGGAAAGGTCGTAGCTTACACCTCACGTCAGCTTCGACCTCATGAGGTGAGCTATGCCACACATGATCTGGAGTTAGCAGCCGTAGTGCATGCACTCAAGACCTGGAGACATTTCCTTGTTGGGAATAGTTGTGATGTGTACACTGATCATAACAGTTTGAAATATATCTTCACTCAGAAGGAGTTGAACCTTAGGCAGAGGAGGTGGTTAGAGCTCATTAAAGATTATGATATGAGATTGCACTATCATCCAGGAAAGGCCAATGTGGTGGCTGATGCTTTGAGCCGGAAGAGTTATGTCAATACTCTCATAGCAGGAGGTTTACCTCAAGAATTATGCGATGACCTCAGAGATCTCCGATTGGAGATTGTTCCTCAAGGATTTATCGCCACTCTGGAGATTCAATCCACATTGTTGGAAAAGATCCGCGAGGCTCAGAAGACGGACAAAGGCATTGCTGAGATAAAGGAAAGTATGGGCAAAGGAAAGGCCAAAGGATTTCGTGAGGGTGAACATGGAACCTTATGGTTTGAACAACGTATTTACGTGCCCAATAACCCGGAGATAAGGAAGCTGATTCTTCAGGAAGCTCATGATTCACCTTACTCCATACACCCAGGCAACACCAAGATGTATTTGGACTTGAAGGAAAAATTCTGGTGGACCGGTATGAAGAAGGATATTGCAGAATATGTAGCAGTGTGTGATGTATGTCAGAGAGTGAAGGCAGAACATCAGAAGCCGGCCGGGTTAATTCAGCCCTTGCCGATACCCGATTGGAAATGGGACAAACTTGGCATGGATTTCATCACTGGATTACCCCGGACTCGATCAGGATATGATTCTATCTGGGTAGTGGTGGATCGTTTGACTAAGGTAGCTCACTTCATCCCCGTGAAAACCACCTATACGAGTGCAAAGCTGGCAAAGATATATATGTCGAGAATCGTATGTCTGCATGGAGTCCCGAAGAAGATTGTGTCAGATAGAGGCACTCAGTTCACCTCAAAATTCTGGCACCAGTTGCATGAAACCTTGGGAACCAGACTAGAATTCAGCATGGCTTTTCACCCGCAGACAGATGGGCAGACAGAGAGAGTGAATCAAATTCTGGAAGACATGTTGAGAGCTTGTGCACTAGATTATGGATCCAGTTGGGATGATAATTTACCTTATGCAGAGTTCTCATACAACAACAGTTACCAAACTAGTTTGAAGATGGCCCCGTTTGAAGCCCTCTATGGAAGAAGGTGTAGAACACCGTTAATGTGGGATGAAGTTGGAGATCGTAAATTGTTTGGACCAGACTTGATTAAGGATTCTGAAGAGAAGGTTAAATTGATCCGTGATAGATTGAAGATAGCCTAGTCCAGGCAGAAGAGTTACGCAGATGCAAAACGCAAGGAGGTAATATACGAAGTGGGAGATCGAGCATATCTTCGTGTGTCCCCACTTTGAGGAATCAAGAGATTTGGAGTCAAAGGGAAACTAGCACCACGGTTTGTGGGGCCATACAAAATAGTGGAACGCAAAGGAGAGGTTGCATACAAGTTGGAATTGCCAGAAGCATTATCTGGAGTTCACGATGTGTTTCACGTATCCCAGCTGAAGAAGTGTCATGCAGAGATGGAGGATATTCCGTTGAGAGACACGGTACCCTTGGAAGCAATTCAACTGGGAGTGACTTGACCTACGAAGAGAAGCCGGTTAAAATTCTTGACACCAAGGACAGAGTCACTCGTACCAAGGTTATCAAGTTCTGCAAGGTTCAGTGGAGTCACCACACTGAGGAAGAAGCCACTTGGGAGCGAGAAGAAGAACTCAAGCAGGATCACCCACACCTTTTTGTTGGCCAACCCGAATCTCGAGGGCGAGATTCATCTTAAGGGGGGTAGGTTTGTAACATCCCATTTTTTGTAAAATTTGGATGTTAATAGAATTATTTGTGCATATCATTTTTTTTTCATCGCATATTGGATCTTTTGGATTTTCTTTCCAATTTATTTTAACCCAATAAAAAAATCAAGAGAGAAGATAACATGACTTCTTCATCATAAAAAGGGTTAAGAAAATATTGGAGCATTTTTTTATTTTAATGAAGCATTTCGGGAATTTAATAAATCCTAAAATTCCTTTTCGAATTTATTAATTTTCCAAAATGACTTCATAAATAAATTTTCGCATTTTATAAAATTGCATTGAGCTAGGAATATTTATCCTAGGCTTTATGGAAAAAATAATATATATATTTGTTGAGGTTTTATTAGAGTTTTATTAAACTTATTTTTGAATATATTTTTATAGTATTTTATTCTAACAAGGAAAATTTACAGTATTTTCTTATATATTTATAAGATTTTTTTAAAATTTATTACGTATTTTTTTTGAGGTATTTTTTTGAAAAACAAAATCCGGCCGCCAGGCCACCCACCCCACCCCGTCTTCTCCCGTGCATGTGCGTACGCACGTATGTGCGTGTGTGCACGCACACAGCGCGCAGCGCTGCAGCGCCATGAGCGCACCGGCCACGCCCGGCCATGCCGCCCTTCCCTCCGTTCCTTCCTTCCTTCCTTCCTTCCCCGCATACCCCGCACCTTCCTTCTCCGCCCGGACACCATTAAAGCCCCCATTAATCCTCCATTAAAGAGTTCGCCGGAATTTTCGCACTTGCCGGTTTTCGTCGCCGGGAGCACGAATCTGGACACCCCCTCCCCCTATATAAACCACCCCTGCGTGCCCCTCCTCCCACTCGTCCAAAGCCCCCAAAAATCTTGCCCAAAGCCGCACCGTAGCTCGCGTATTTGCTCGCCGAAGTTCGCCGGTCAAGCTCCGCCTCGGCGTCGATCACGTCGCCGGTAAGCCGTCTTGAGACCCCAAACTCTAGAAATCGGTTTCCCTCGTCGTTGCGCACCTCATGGACAAACTTTTGTCTCTTCTCGTGCACCACAGCAGCGTCCCGGAGCTCGCGCGTCCACCGGAGTTCGCCGGAGTTCGCCGCCGCCCCGCCACGTCGTAGCCAAGCCGGAGACCGCCGCCACCACCCCGCGCTTCCCCACGCCGAGCCACCCCTCCCCGACACCTCCCTCGCCGGCAATCCCCGCCGGAGCCGCCGCCCCACGAAGAAGACGCCGACGGCCACGTACAATACGTGTACATTTCTTCCTGTGTAGAAGAAGATGAAAAAAAACATTTTTTTAGAGCACTCACTAGATTAAAATTTTAGCCCTAGTATTGTTTTAGCTATATTATTTTACTCGTTTATTAGTTATTTATTTTAGAGCTTTCACTAGATTAGAATATTACCCCTAGTCTTGTTTTAGCTATATATATTCTTTTTACTCGTTTATTAGTTTTAGACGACACCAAATCCCGCGTTTAATTTTTTTTTCTTTCCCATTCGCTATCGCGTGGAAACCTATTTTCAAAATTTTGGAATTTTAAAATATGTGTTTGAACATATTTTAATTCAAACTTCGTTTGACCATAATTTTATAACCATAGCTCGGTTTTGACCGATTTTTTTTTTCAAATCGAAACCTAAATTATCTAATTCACTTAGGACTTTCATCAACAAGTTTCACACAAATTTTGTTCCGTTTTACAAAAACCTTTTTCATTCCTTTTCTATTCAAGATTTATCGAAACTTTGTTTTTTTTCCTTTGTATTATGTTTTGATTGGATGCACTTGTTTGTTTGCGATTAGATTGCCCCGAGTGCGAAGCGGAATATTTCCAGTCCTTAGAGTTTGACCAGCAGCAGCCAGGCAAGTCTACCTTTGATCATTTTCCACCTTACCTATGTTTTATTGCATGTAGTACCCCTTTCTTAGAATGCATAAGTAGAAGTTTACTTTCTCGCAAACCCAGTAGTTCAATTTGTGGTAGGTTTAACTTGTCACCATCGTGTAGGAAATTGTAGTGCTATGCTATTGTAGACGTGGATTGGGGAGTGAATTCACGATGAGATGAGTGACTTTGTAGTAAATCAGGACCAAGTTAAACTCAATGAACTACTTGGGTGGAATGGTTGGAGGCACCCTGGAGGAACCAGTGCAGATGCCTAAGTGACCTGGAGATGGCCAGGGATCACTGCGGAAAGCCACCCAGGCTTTAAAGGGATTTTATCATATTGTCATTTTCTAGAAGCTTACGTGTGCAGCCACAAGCCATTATGGGCTCTGGCTTGGTTAATTAGTAGTAGTGACTCTTGCTAGGTGGTGCTACGAACGTAGTGTTGGTAGGTGGGATGGGCACCGCCAGAGTAAGGGAAACTCTTCTAAAAGACCATGTCTCGACCTTCCTATTTCCATACAAAGTGTAGTGTGGCGAATACCAATGGAGGTGGTCGAGTCTTGTGGGGAAAAGTGCACAAACCTCTGCAGAGCGTATAAATCTAATCGATTAGCCGAGTCCCCGGTATTGGACAATTTGAGCGTCTAGTTATGGTAATTTTGAGAAATCTCATCATCTTTAATTAATAATTTTGGGCATAATTACCATGGGTTGTCTTGTGCTTTATTGAGATTTTTTTTTGTTGAACATTTATTCTATAGGGAAAAATTTAGCTTTTTGCAAATTGAAACGTAGAAGCCCCACCAGCCAAATGCATGTATTGTAGGACTTCATTTTCTTCTCCTTGGTATGTCTTGCCGTACATTCAAAGTACTGACCCTATTTGGGCTGTACGATTGTTGCAGATTACTCTGACGGTGATTAAGGTGCGAATAGGTTATTGTCCTATACTCAACGTTTTGCCGTGGAGTCGGATGGACCACTATTACTACTATTGCTTCCGCAGTTTTTGATGGCCTTAAGCCATACTATTGTAATAAATTTTCTTTATTTTGAACTCTCCAATGTAATAAAATACATGTGATTTATTCTGTTATTCATCGAGTACTGTGTGTGCCAGCAAATTGATCCAGGGACTGGCACAGATCACAGAGACTTGGTCCCATTTGGGATCGGGTCGTTACATTCAACAAATGAATACTAGGATTGATTGTCCCATCATAACAATCATTAATAATTATTTCAACTATCCCAAGTGGTATTTTGAACGGGATACATTAAGTAGGTGGAGGATACTTCTCTACCACGGGCGTGGTAAAACGTCCTTCCCCAAACAACGAACTAAGAGTGCGTTTTTCCATAAGCATAACTAGTGAAAATTAAAAACAAGAAACGAAATGATTTAATTGCAAGATCTAAAGATATACCTTCAACGCTTACCTCCCCGGCAACGGCGCCAGAAATAGCTTATGTCTACGCACGCTTCTATTCTTGTAGACTATGTTGGGCCTCCAAGCGCAGAGGTTTGTAGGACAGCAGCAATTTCCCTCAAGTGGATGACCTAAGGTTTATCGAACTCAGGGAAGTAGAGGTTGAAGATGGTCTCTCTCAAGCAACCCTGCAATTAAGATGCAAGAAGTCTCTTGTTTCCCCAACACACCTAATACAACTAGGAGTTGTATAGGTGCACTAGTTCGGCGAAGAGATGGTAAAATATGGGTGATAGGTGTGGCAAAACAAAGCAATATAAATATGTAATAAAAAGTGCAGCAAGCAAACATGTGACAAAAGTGAGTGCAAAAGGTGTAATAATGATGGAAACAAGGCCTAGACATCATACTTTCACTAGTGGCAACTCTCAATAACATTAACATAGTCTAATCACATGATATTTCCACTAAAACATGCATTGGAGACGCACTCGGAGGTCATTCCTTTGTGGTCAAGAGAGGACGAGAATTATGTAGGGCTACGAAAGCACACCTTAAAGTTCATAGTTCTCAATCTATGGATTTCCCAATGTCACCGCGGCCATCCAAAGAGAGTACCACAATCACCACAACATATCTCAAGGATAGTCAAAGACAAGCACCAAGAGACTCTCAATCTTCAATCAACACACAAAAGAGGAAATCACTCATGATAATATTCTTCAAACCCATGTCCAATAGACTGCTGTCACCATGGTCTCGGGGATTATACTAGATAAGATCAAGTGAGTACATCAATCCAATACATAGAGGAAGGGGAAATATCATGGGATCACCCTAGATTAACATAGCCTATGATCACAACGAAGATCACATCATGGGAGAGAGAGAAGAACACATAGCTACTGGTAGAAACCTCAGCCCTGAGGAGGAACTACTCCCGCATCATGGAGGGAGGAAGCAACATCGATGGAGATGAATCCGGGGGCACTTCCCCGTCCCGGCAGGGTGCCAACACAGGAATTCTAGTCCCCTGAAGCTTGTCGGTGATGGCGGCGGAGATCGGAATTTCTTCTGGAGAAAAGAGGTCTGGAATCAGGATTTCCTCCGCGGGGGTAAAAATAGGGCCAAAGGGGGGCACCAGGGGGGGCATAGGGCAGCCAGGAGGGCAGGTGGCGCGGCCTAGGGTGGGGTCACGCCAAGCACCCTTCTGGGCTCCTGGTGGTGGCCCTCCTGCCATGTCTTGGTTATTCCGGAAGCTTCCGGAGCGCTGATTTTTTATATAATTTTTCCGGGATTTATTGGGCACCTTAATTATTGGAAAAACCTGAAATACAAAAACAACAGAAAACAGGAACTGGCAACTGGGTGCACTGAGATAATAGGTTAGTCCAAATATGATCAAAAGTGTATGAAAGTTCAAGCAAAACATGGCAAAGTCACACAAATCATGCATGGAGCAAGAAGAAATTATAGATACGTTTGGGACGTATGAACCACTCATAAGCATTTAGACTTGTGAGTGGACGATGAGGACCCATCTCAGATGATCATCCGGGCCTGGATGGGATGCCCCTCACGTTCGATGATTTCCGAGAGTGTTCTGTGCTTGGCCTTGTCTGCTTAGACAAGTGGGTACGGCTCTCGGGTCTCCATATGATTGTGTTATAACAGGAATTACATAGGCATATTCTGGGTCCCGGCAGACTTGGTATCATAGGAGGACTGTTTGTAGGATTATCAAACCCTTGGTCGAAGTCGAGTCTAGCATTCTATAGTTATATAGTTACTTGGGTATAAGGGAACAACGTAAGGCTTCTTTTTCTCCTTACCCTCATCGATCTGAGTTCTGAGTCACCCCCATCTTGTTCTACGGGAAGATAGGACTAGGCTCATCTATGTCTTACTAGAACATCTCGTTGTTTGCTTCCTTGTAGCCATAGGAAAGTTGTATTCGGTTGTCTAGATTCGTTGTGCTTCATGTTTTGAACTTCTTATGTAAGTGTTGTTGAAATGTTGTGAGGATTTTCACTTCTCTTACAATTACAGCCGTTATGTTGTCCGAGTCATTCCAGGTTTCTTCATAATCTGATGCATTTGCAAAATCCTTCCCTCCATTTCGGTTGTCTTTCCATAAGAATTATTAGGTGGCATGCCCGACAGTTCTCTAGAGTTTGTTGTAGGTTTTGTTCTAGAAACCTATAGTGATTCATTTGCAGCTCTTCCTCCCACTTTATATGTCTTCTAGCAAGAAGAACCACACTAACCATCGTGTTGGGGTACTTTGCTACTCTGACATATCTGTTGTAGCCCTTAGTAATCCATGGTCATCCTTTAGAAAACTATCTAGTAACCCAACCCCTTAAATCTAGTCAACCGACAGATGCGTAGAATTCATAGTGGATCTTATACCAGGCACAACCCCAATTACCAGACGCCCATATAGAATTGCCCCACATGAGTTAGCTGAGCTAAAAACCCAACTTGATGCTTCGTTGGCAAAAGGCTTCATCCTCCCTAGCTCATCGCCATGGGGTTCCCCCGTTCTGTTCGTAATGAAGAAAGATGGAACAGAAAGGATGTGCGTAGACTATCGCCCACTAAATCTAGCGACGATAAAGAACAAGTACCCACTGCCCAGGATCAATGATCTATATGATGAACTTGCTGGATCCCCGGTCTTCTCCAAGATGGATTTGAGATTAGGCTATCATCAAATCAAAATCCAAAACGAGGACATTCCCAAGACGGCTTTCACTACTCGATATAGTCTTTACGAGTACACCGTCATGTCCTTCGGTTTAACCAATTCCCCCGCCACATTCTCGCGCTTGATGAATTCGATCTTCATGGAGTACCTAGATAAAAAAATTGTAGTTTATCTTGATGACATTCTCATCTACTCGAAGAACGAAGAAGAGCATGCAGAACATCTTAGGCTAGTATTGATGAAACTTCGAGAGCATCTCCTTTATTCCAAGTTCTCTAAGTGCGAATTTTGGCTACCAGAAGTGACCTACTTAGGCCATGTGATTCCTTCCAAAGGCATTGCTGTCAATCCCGAGAGAGTTCAGGCCATCCTTGGCCGGAATCCACCTGAATCGGTTAAGCAAGTTAGGAGTTTTCTTGGCTTAGCAAGCTACTGCCGCCGCTTCGTTGAGAACTTCTCCAAAGTTTCAAAGCCTCTAACTGAACTCCTCAAGAAAGATAAGAAATTCGAATGGACTCCCAAGTGCGAGGAAAGATTTCAAGAGCTAAAAAGAAGATTGACTTATACACCCGTACTTGCGCCTCCATACACCAAAAGGGATTTCGAGATCTATTGTGACGCTTCACGGCAAGGGTTAGGATGCATACTTATGCAAGATAGACATGTGGTAGTTTATGCTTCACTCCAGCTGCGGCCACATGAAGAGAACTATCCTACCCATGATCTTGAACTCGCTGTCGTAGTTCATGCCCTGAAGACTTGGCGACATTACCTCCTTGGTGATCGTTGTGAGATCTATTCCGACCACCAAAGCCTCAAATACATATTCACCTAGCCAGATCTTAATCTCAGGCAAAGACGCTGGATAGAGTTGATAAAAGATTATGACTTAGGAATTTCTTACACCCCAGGCAAAGCCAATGTCATGGCTGATGCACTAAGTCGTAAGTCGTATTGTAACAACCTCATGTTACAACAGTGTCAACCACTTCTTCATGAGGAATTTTGCAAGCTCAATCTTGAGATTGTTCCTCATGGCTTTCTTTCTACGTTGGTGGCAAAACCAACCCTTGAAGATAAAATCATAGCCGCCCAGAAACGTGATAGTGGTATTCGAGAGATCAAGAAGAACATTGCTAGCGGAGTTGCTAAATGTTTCTCCAGAAATGATCAAGGTGTCGTTTTCTTTGGCACTCAATTAGTTGTACCACGAAAACACAATCTTAGAAGGCTAATTCTTAAGGAGGCTCATGACACTCCCCTTTCGATTCATCCCAGTAGCACAAAGATGTACCGAGACCTACGCGAGAGATTTTGGTGGACTAGGATGAAGCGAAAAATTTCTGAGTATGTTGCCAATGTGATGTTTGTCGTCGCATTATGCCCGAACACCAAAGACCTGTTGGCACTCTTCAACCTTTGCCTATTCACGAGTGGAAATGGGACAAAGTCAGTATGGATTTCATCACTGGCTTTCCAAAAACCCAAAAAGGAAATGATGCCATCTTCGTTGTCGTTGATAGGCTTTCCAAAGTTGCTCACTTCCTTCCAGTTCGCGAGTCTATAACTGCTATTCAGTTAGCGGACTTGTATGTCTCTAGAATTGTGTCTCTTCACGGTGTTCCTTTGGAAATCAATTCTGATCGTGGTAGCCTTTTCACCTCTAGATTTTGGGGAAGCTTTCAAAATGCTATGGGAACTCATCTCTCCTTTAGTACAACTTTCCGTCCCCAGTCTAGCGGTCAAGTTGAAAGGGTTAACCAAATTCTCGAAGACATGCTCAGAGCTTGTGTTATATCTTTTCGGAAAGAATTGGGAGAAGTCTCTTCCATTGCCGAATTTGCTTATAACAATAGTTTCCAATCTAGTCTGAACATGGCTCCTTTTTGAACTCCTCTATGGACGAAGATGTCGAACACCCTTAAACTGGTTAGAAACTGGTGAAAGAAAATTCTTTGGACTGGATATGATCATGGAAGCAGAAGAGAAAGTTTGCATTGTTCGTGATCAATTGAAAGCAGCCTAGTCTCGTCAAAAAAGCTACTATGATCGTCATCTTAGGCAAGAAAGCTACAATCTGGATGAGCAGGCCTACCTTCCGGTTACTCCTCTAAAGGGAACCCAACGCTTCGGTATCAAAGGCAAGTTGGCCCCACGTTACATCGGACCTTTCCGCATTCTTGCTGAATGTGGAGAAGTTGCCTACCAAATTGAACTACCCCTGCACCTTTCCCGAATACATGATGTATTCCATGTGTCACCACTCAGGCGTTGCTTCAAGGACCCCATCCGCGAAGTCGACCATGAAACGCTTGATCTCCAAGATGACCTTTCTTATCGAGAGTACCCTGTTCGTATTCTTGATTCCGCAGAGCATGTCACTCATCGTCAGAAGATCAAGTTTCTCAAAGTGCAATGGTCACACCACTCCGAGAAAGAAGCTACGTGGGAAAGAGAAGACCGTCTCAGTGCTGAGTACCCCACCTTCCTCCCGACGACTTCTGAATCTCGGGACGAGATTCTTTTGAGTGGGGGCGAGTTGTCAGAACCCCAACTTGGGTAAGTTCTAGGGTTTGAGTGCCCCTTTGCATCATGTGAAAATTTTAAAAGAAATTCAAAAATGGGGAAAAGAAAAGCCCTAGAAAATTTAATTCAAATGGCCAGATAAAAATTTCTTCCAAAAATTCCTCTGTTATTTTTTAAAAGTCTTATAAATATGCATGATCACATATAAAGTGAAGTGGGTCCCACTGCATGCACCAAGATTTCTCACAAATTCCAAACAGGGCTTGGAAATTAAATAATAACCCTATTTGATTTGAAATTCAAATTATTTGAATTTCAAAAATCCCCAAACTTTGTGAGTGGCTAGATATATCTCTAGTAAGGCCTCATAAAATATTTGGGAATTTATAAAAATGCTTTGGTATTTTATTCACTAAAGCTAAAAAAATAGCAGAAAAATAAAAGAGAAAAGAAAGGAAGAGAGGAAACTTACCTGGCCTTGGCCCACCAGGCTGGCCCAGCCCAGCCCAGCAGCCAAAGGCGGCTGTCGTCTTCCTCCCCGCCGAGCCAAGCTTCTCGGTGGCGAGGGCCGACGCCACCGCGACGGCCAGGCCTTCTATGTCTCTCCCCGGGCTCCCTCTCCTCGCCACGACGACGCCTAAAAGGCCCCCTCACCTTTCCCCCTCCTCTGGCTCTCTCTCCACCCATCCCTCGTCGGAAAACCACGACGTCCGAGAGCCGCCGCAGAGAGCGCCGCCGTGCCCGCGTGGCCAACGGCCCTCTCTCGCCGCGCCATCGTGTCCATCCTCTTTGCCGACGACGACTACCTCGAGATGCCCTTCAATTCGAGCCCGGAGGCCCCGACGACGTCGCCCGCTTCAAGTCTTCCCCGTCGGCCGCAGATGATTCCGGCGAGCAATTTCTCACCGCCGAGCCCTCCCCGACCCCACCGTGCTTCTCTTTGCGCTCAGGGTGGGGCCCTCGTCGATTTCCCCCTCCCCTTGCTCCTCCCCGCGTCGTGCCTCGCCGGGCCGTCGAGTTAAGTGACCTAGCCGTTGCGCCCGTCGTCGTAGCCATGGACAGAGACATCCTCGTGACACCCCACTCACCCTAGCAGACGCGGAAGAGAGAGAGAGATATGCTCCAGTGCCTCCAAAACCCCTCCTCGTGCCCTGGAACCCGATTCCGGTGGTGCTCCAACGAGCACAGTGACGCCGGCGACGAACCCCTGGCCTTTAGGGCCTTAACCCCTGTGACGCCCTCAAAATCAAGCCGTGTACAGTAATCATACACGCAGGGTACACGACCGAAATCAAGGACTCACGGTAAGGTAATCACAACACAACTCTATAAATAAAATAATACAAGCTATATATTACAAGCCAGGGGCCACGAGGGCTCGAATACAATAGCTCAAGAGCACAAAGTTAGCGGAAGCAATAGTATCTGAGTACAGACACAAGAACTCAAGGTTGCCTTAAGAAGGCTAACACAAAAACAACACGATCGAAAAGGCGAGGCCTCCTGCCTGGGAACCTCCAAACTACTTCTGGTCAAAGGGGAACTCGACGTCGTAGAAGGCATCGGGGATCTTCACGTTGCGGTGGTCGGCATCGGGGATCTCCTGCTTCTGGACTCCAAGGCTCCAACGTCGACTGCAGCGGCCGATCAGGCAAAACATTAAAGGAAATAAAGCAGGTGAGTATCTAGTATGCCCGCGAGTCTTACGTCCGCTACTAAGCATTTATGCATTGTATCAAATGGAAAGGGGAGGCTGTATATAGGGGACTGCAAGGTAGAAATCAGAATAAGGGTAAGAAGCTAGGCCTATCGAAGACTAGCATCTTCCGACGTTGTCTTGCAGCATGAGAAGAGAAACAGCCAACAGTTCATATAAAGCATAAAGTAACAATGAAGCAGAAGTTGCTGCAACATTGAATAATATAAGTTGTAATGATTAATAATAATAATGCCTCCGAGTTCCCTTCCTCGACTCCCTGCTAGGAAGAAGACCCGGAACCATACAGTTTAATAGTAATAGTTTCTAGTGGTAAGATCCAGCTTCAGCATAAAGAGTCCTGTTACCGTGGACACGGCTATTCGAATAGATTAAATTCCCTGCAGGGGTGCACTACTGTTCAGCCTGCACGCTCAGATCTCCAGGTTGGCGTGAACCTTGTTAGGGAACGCCCCACCGAGGCTATCCGACACATCGCAACCCATCCTAGGCTCGGCAGAGAGGCCATCGGCCGGACTATATCCTATGCGCCAAGGGGTCTAGGTCCCTCACCCTTGCACGCTCCTGCACGGTACGAGACTGGCCGGTGAAGCAAAAGCAAATCCAAAACACACCTGCTGCAGCAAAAAGACAAGACCGCTTCCCGGCTATCAGCCTGTGGTACTGCTGACGTCTGAAGAGCTTTCGGACGAACTACGACGCAGAGGGCCCACACCGTAATCCCACGTGTAGGTAGTGCGTACAGACCAACGGGTCTCTCAAGTCATCCGCCGAACCATTTAGCATTTTAATATTATCTCGCAGACAACCGTTATCGCTGTCTGACTAACAACACAACGGACAACGAACAGCAACAAGGCCCACCGGTAACGTCGGGGCCTGCCCTGTCGTCCCGTCAAAGCGCGCGGTCACCGACAAGGTGAACCGTCTCCTTACCTTGTCTCGCGTGTGCTCTTGGTAGAGCTCGACTTTTGCGTGGTTTGGTAACTCTCGCGAGATACGAGCAGGGGCCAAGCACGCCTGTAACGTCGGTCGTACCCTCCCTGTCGTTCCCGACACAATACCGCTCGCGGGCACCGTTGGGTCGCCCGACTTCTTACCTTAAATACAACCGGTGTTAAGGACCCTATGGCGGCAAGACAAAGTCAGCCTCGGGTGGAGTACAAGGATTACTCCTTGATAGCTCACACTTGACGTGACTAGGCATAACCCAGATAGGGGCCTTTGGCGGTGTCTGCTTTGTTCTGTACCTGTGCAGTTGTATATATAGTATCCGTGTTCACCCCCCCTGAGTGATCACGTCCCGCTATCTAGTCCTAGCTAACAATGCGCAAGGCTCACTGCTGAATCTATGCGTAATTATAACAGGCAGCATAGGATAAAGGAAGGTACATCAAGGGGTGACAAAAACAGGCTATGCAATTGAATAGGATTGTAATCGTAGAAGCAGCAGTAACAATGACTAGTGCAAGAAATGTACGGAAAGATAGGCGATATCTGGGGAAGAGAATGGCTCTGCTTGCCTGGAAGCTCGACGGTAGGGGTAGGGTCGTCGACGAAGTAGTCGTACCCGGCGGCGGTGTAGTCGGCGGTAGCAGCGGGGTCTACCGGAGATTAAGGGGGGAGGAAACAGTAAATACACGGAAATAATATACAAACATATGCATGACATGACAGACGCAATGTTAACGGTGTTCTAACGCAGTGCAATGCACGTTGCTCGGAGCGGGAATTCATCCGGGGATGAACTACCGGCTCCGGGTGATTACCGGACAGGGTGTCCGGAGGGGGAAGGGTTCATGCCGAAGGTGTCGTGGACATCCGACAAAGATAACGGGGGTGTATCCGTGTTAGTCGAACCATTCCGGACAACTTTCTTGTTCGGAGTAAATTCATCCGACAGGTTTTTACCGGCACCGGGAATTATCGACAGACAGCCCAAAGGGGGGGACTGTCGATGATCGGTGTGTTAGGGGGTTGGGATAGACATACAGATAGCGTATCCTTATTCGTCATATTTTTCTGATCAATTTTCATGTATAAAGTTTTTGAATCTGACTTACGGTTTAAAAGATATTGAATTTCCAAATTTTAATTCATTTTAAAAGATTTTCTGAATTTATTTTATTAATTAAATACTAACATTATCCACAACAGTTGACTGGTCAAACCTGACCAGTGGGACCCACTGGTCAGCCTCACAGTTAATAAAAATGGTTTTATTAATTCTAAAAATCCAGTGGACCCACATGTCAGTGACTGTTAATATTAGCTAAATTATTTTAATCAATATATGACAGGTGGGGCCCAGGTGTAAGTGTCTTAGGTTTAATTTAACAGTTTAATTAATTTTAAAAAGGCCTAGGGCCCACTGTCATACACACATGGGGGGTTATTAGCTTCAGTGTTAATTTAACCACGTGATTAGCCGGGGTGGCCCGCATGTCAGTGTAAGGGGGGGCAATTAGCTTAATGCTAATGACCCAGCACAACGGCGCGCCGGAGACAAGCCACCGGGTGTCTTCCCGCACGGCGGCGCACCGTGCAAATGGCACACGGCCCGCCATCTACTGCGCCGAGACCACCTAGCGGAAGTGTGTACCCGCGCGTGACGTTTGGTGCCGATACGAGCCACGGGGGAGGCCAAAATCCTCGCCGGCGAGGACCAAATGCGGCGGCCGGAGCAAGCCATGGTGGGTAGGGTGTTCCGGAGCACGGGATCGAGCACAACTATGGGCCAATTGACGAGAAGCTCACCCAGGAGGTCGTCGGGGAGGCAGCGGGCACGGGGAGGGCTTGGCGTGGCCGGAATCGCGTCAATGGCGAGGTGGCCGTGGCAGATGTCGATGGCGATGGCGAGGGATGCGGCCCACCTCGACTCGAATTGAGGAGCGGGATGGACGTAGCCGACGACGGCGGTGCTCCGGGACATGCTTGCTCGGCCGAAGGTGCCCGTTGGCCGCGTGGGTGCACGCCGGCACGCCCACGGCGGAGCTCGGGCGGGGCGGGCGAGACGAACAGGGGGCGCGAGAGGGAGGGGGGATATAGGAGGAGGACTAGGGTTAGGGTTCGCTCAAGGGGGAGGACAGCGGCCTTATCTCGCCGGAGGGGGCCTGGATGCCCTCGACGGCACCGTCCATGGCGTGCAGCCGGGGGATGCCCTCCACGGCACCCCCTGCGCACTGTAGGTAGGGGAAGAGGGGGTTAAGTGGATCGGGGCTGGGGTGTGGGCTGGTTGGGCTGGATTCGGTTCACAGGGAGACAGGGGGTGGGCTCCATTTCTTTTATTATTATTTTTGTATTTTCTTTTCTGTTTAATTTCTTTTGCATTTCTTTTTATAGTCTTAGGCATTTTGTAAAATATGGGATGTGTCCCATATTTATTGTTACACCATATATTACTGCCACAAAAAGATTGGGCAATAATAAAAGTCATTTAATATTTCAATTAAATATTAAATGATTCAAATAGGGTTTTTGGCCACTGTTTTGATTTGTTTGAAATATTTTATAACTTAATAAATACCCAAACCCATTTGGATTTGGTCCAGTGATTATTTGGGATTTTATAAAAGTGGTTCCAAGATTTTTGGAAAAGATTTATTGTCACCATATTTTTAATATTCATCAAAAGGCATCTTAGGGTTTGTTTGAATTTTATTTCAAATGGCTTGGAATTTGTTTTCATCCATGATGATCAAGGCCCATGGTTCACTTTGCTTGCCACCATATCAAAGGGGAATTTGAATTTGAACTGAACCATTTGATTAAAGCAAAAAATTTGAACAGTAGTGATAAACAGTAACAGTGATTACTGTTCACTGACAGTGAGGGTGTTACAAATCTCCCCCACTATAGGAATTCTCGTCCCGAGAATTTAGGCGGTAGAGGGGAAAAGATCGGGGTATTCCTCATGAAGACGATCTTCGCGTTCCCAAGTGGCTTCATCTTCAGAATGATTCGACCACTGAACTTTGAGAAACTTCGTTGTCTTGTTGCGGGTTTTGCGTTCAGACTGATCGAGAATGCGGCTTGGATGTTCTTGATAAGTCAAGTCCTGTTGCAGCTCGATCATATCATGCTCCACTTCACGAATAGGGTCTTTGAGGCAGCGTCGGAGTTGCGACACGTGGAATACATCGTGGACTTGAGAGAGGTTTGACGGCAATTCCAAACGGTATGCCACCGGTCCACTCCTGGAAAGGATACGGAACGGGCCAATGTAGCGAGGAGCTAACTTGCCTTTGATCCCGAAGCGGTGAGTGCCTCTCATTGGAGTGACACGGAGGTACGCGTATTCGCCAGGTTGATAGACCATTTCTTTGTGCTTGCGATCATAGTTACTCTTCTGACGGGACTGAGCAGCTTTCAGGTGTTCACGAATAACGCGAACCTGATCTTCAGCGTGTTGTATGATGTCCGGACCAATGAGAGTTCGTTCTCCAGTTTCTGACCAATTCAGAGGGGTTCGACACTTACGTCCATAGAGAACTTCAAAGGGTGCCATCTTCAGACTAGCTTGATAACTATTATTGTACGAGAATTCAGCAAATGGAAGAGATTCCTCCCATTTCTTACCGAATGAGATGACACAAGCTCGGAGCATATCTTCAAGCACTTGGTTGAGTCGTTCGACCTGTCCTTGCGACTGGGGGTGATAAGCGGTGCTGAAATTTAGGTGAGTGCCCATAGCTTCTTGGAAACTATCCCAGAACTTCGAGGTGAAAATGCTGCCACGGTCTGAACTGATCTCCAACGGAATACCGTGGAGGGAAACAATTCTGGAAACATATAAGTCTGCCAACTGACTAGCAGAGATCGTCTCCTTGACAGGCAGAAAATGAGCAACCTTGGAGAATCGGTCGATGACGACAAAGATGGCATCATGACCTTTCTGTGATCGGGGAAATCCGGTGACGAAGTCCATTTCAATCTTGTCCCATTTCCATTCAGGAATAGAGAGTGGTTGCAGAGTACCAGCAGGTCTTTGATGTTCGGCTTTCACGCGACGGCAAACGTCACACTCATCAACATAACGAGCAATGTCTTGTTTCATGTTGGACCACCAG
Organism: Bromus sterilis; assembly: GCA_950022295.1. Taxonomy (NCBI): domain Eukaryota; kingdom Viridiplantae; phylum Streptophyta; class Magnoliopsida; order Poales; family Poaceae; genus Bromus; species Bromus sterilis. Next base: position 157,546,978 of record OX465600.1, read on the forward strand.
TACCGCTGACGAATGTCTTGGTACATCTTGGTACTACCAGGGTGAATCGACAAAGGTGTATCATGAGCTTCTTTCATGACATCAGAGGCGTAATTCAGGTTGGCCTTGGCTACCGGAACCACTAAACGACCCTTGAAGTACACCGCATTATCATCATTTGCATCAATAGTGAAGAATGAGGGCTCTCCGCTGGCGACACGACGCTTAATCTTCCAGATGTCAGTCATAATGTTGTACCGTCTTGATGCGGGTGTCGAGGTCTGGTTGGACCACCATGGAGTTCACATATCCCTGCGGAACAATTTCGATGTTCAGCTTGCGGAGTTCTGCATACAGACGTGGCTGTTGCACTTGAACTTCAAGTTCACTACAATAGGCTTTGCGGCTTAAGGCATCGGCCACCACATTAGCTTTGCCCGGGGTGTAAGAAATTCCCATGTTGTAGTCGGCTATTGTCTCGAGCCATCTCTGTTGGCGGAGATTCGGGTCGGGCTGAGTAAACAGGTACTTCAGGCTTTGGTGGTCGGTGAAGATCTCGCAACGATTACCGACGAGGTAATGTCGCCACAGCTTCAATGCATAAATTACCGCTGCCAATTCGAGATCATGAGTTGGATAGTTTTCTTCGTGAGCACGCAACTGACGAGAGCCATAAGCAATTACTTTGCGCTCTTGCATTAGGACACAGCCTAATCCTTGACGAGACGCGTCGCAATAAATCACGAAGTCCTTCTGGGTATCAGGGGGAGCAAGCACTGGGGGTGAAGTGAGCTTGTCCTTCAGAGCTTGAAAACTTTCTTGACATTTATCAGTCCACTCAAACTTGACGCCTTTGTGAAGAAGATTAGTCAGAGGCTTGGCAATCTTGGAGAAATTCTCAACAAAACGGTGGCAATAGCTGGCAAGGCCGAGGAAACTTCGGACTTGCTTGACAGTCCTGGGCGGAGTCCAGTCAAGAATAGCCTGGATACGTTCGGGGTTGACGGCAACGCCATCCTTGGAAATCACATGACCAAGGTAGGTTACTTCGGGAAGCCAGAACTCACACTTAGAATACTTAGCATAGAGTTTGTGTTCTCGAAGCTTTTCCAGTATAAGACGAAGATGTTCAGCATGTTCTGCATCGGTCTTGGAGTAAATCAATATATCATCCAGATAAACCACGACAAACTTGTCGAGATATTCCATGAATATAAAGTTCATCAATCTGGAGAAAGTGGCTGGGGCATTCGTCAAGCCAAAGTACATGACAGTGTACTCGTATGAACCATAGCGAGTAATGAATGTGGTCTTCGGGATGTCCTCATCACGGACTCGGATTTGATGGTAACCCAACCTTAAGTCGAGTTTTGAAAACACCGTGGATCCAGCAAGTTGATCATAAAGATCATTGATCCGAGGGAGGGGGTACTTGTTCTGTATCGTGGCTTGGTTGATAGGTCGGTAATCTTGGACCAAACGGTTCATGCCATCACTCTTCTTGACAAAGAGCGAAGGTGCTCCCCAAGCAGAGGAACTAGGACGGATGAAGCCTTTCTTGAGGGCCGTGTCGATCTCCTTCTTCAATTCAAGGAGGTGGTGAGGTGGCATCTTATATGGGCGCTTGGCAATAGGGACGGTGCCAGGCTTCAAGTCGATGACGAATTCAACTTCCCTAATCGGGGGTATCCCCGGCAGTTCTTCTGGGAATACGTCGGTAAAATCACAAACGATTGGGACCTTTTCAATCCCTTCGAGAGGTGCGACATTCAAGGCATTCAGAGCATATATACGAGCTTCGGCATTCATCGACATAATGGCAGTGTGACTCACAATCGCGCCAGAAGGATGAAAAAGTTGAATGACCTTGGTGCCAGAATAAAGTGCGGCATCGTGGGCTTTCAGCCAATCCATACCCAAGATAAGGTCAATAGTGCATGTTTTCAGAATATGTGGGGATACAAGGAAATCAATCCTTTCGATCTCGACGGTGATGTTAGGTGCTAGCATGTCAACGTGACACATCCGCCGGGTGTTTTAACGGCCAAGGGGGTGCGCATCTTTTCGTGGAATATGCCATGCTTAGACGCAAATGCTCCAGACATAAATGAATGCGATGCTCCTGTATCAAATAAAACAGTAGCAGGTATTGAGTTAACGAGGAGTGTACCCATCACAGTAGCGGGCTTTTCCTGAGATGCTTCAACATCAATGTTGTAAGCATGACCACGAGCATGAGGATTTGACCCAGTATTATAGTTGAGGGTCCCATTGTTGCCACGACCATTTCCGCGGCCAGCAGGGTGAACTACCAGTTGATTCTGTCCCAGAGGGCAGTCTCTGGAAATATGGCATGGCTGACGACACTTGAAACACAGGCCATCTTGAGGACGGAGGGGTGCAGTCTCAGTCTTCGGCTGTCTCGGCGGGGGTGGAGGCAGGCGAGGTGCAACATACGACGGCCTTGGTGCAGGGACAGTTGGACGCATAAGACTGTGTGGAAGCCAAACGCGTTGCTTCTGTGATGTGCCCGAAGATGAGCCAGCATCACGGGGGCGCTTCGGCAAACCACCGAACTTAAGCTGAGTTGTCTCAAGAGTGATAGTCTGGTTCACCATGGTGGCGAATTCGGGGAAGGCGTGCAAAGCCAGTGCAAGCTGGAGATCTGGGTTGAGTCCATCACGGAACTTCTCTTGCCTACTTGCATCATTCGGAAGGTCACTTGCAGCATAGCAGGAGAGGCGGAGGAATTCCCTCTGGTATGCCTCGACAGTTTTGTTGCCCTGAACGAGGTTGCGGAACTCGGCCTTCATACGGTTCATAATCGCCTGGGGGACATAACGAGCACGGAAGGCAGTCTTGAAGTCATTCCAGGTGACGACTGTCCCTTCAACTAGCGAGCCCTTGTAGGTGTCCCACCACTGAGCAGCGGGACCACGCAGGAAATAGGACGCGAAGTTGACGTAATCAGCAGCGCTCACATTAGCGAACTCCAGCTGTCGAGTGATGTCACGAAGCCAATCATCAGCATCCAGCGGCTGTTCAGGTTGGTGGAAGAGAGGGGGATTGAGACGCATGAAATCCCGCAGAGTAACCACAGGCGGTTGGTTCTGGTGCTCGTTCTAGTTCTGATTCTGGTTCTGGAGCTGATCTATGACTCCTTGCATGAACACCTGGTTCATCTGAAACTGCTGCATCATCGCGGCCATGTAGTCCGGCGGCGGAGGTGGATCGTTGGCACCACGACCACGACCAGGACCACCACGACCAGCCATCCTGCTAGAATTTAACAGGGGTATTTTAGCGATGAACATTTTAACGAGATGCCGGAAACGAGTAATAGGTAAAGCGACAACAAGAGGAGGCGCGGATATATATAGTAGTCATATAAGACATACACATCCACACATAGAATCAATCGAAAATCGGGCAGCGTAACGTCGTAGAAATTAAGGAAAAAGGACACACTAGGCGGCGCGCAGACCGCGGTAAGGATTACACGACGCGACATAGATTCCACTATGTCAATCACGCCGCAAGAAAACTGTTGGCCACAGGAGTTAATGCCAGAGGACGCGCGGCCTGCCCAGAATGAGAATGGGATCCGCGGTCCGGGACCTGGGGTAGAACTCCTGCAACACGACTCAATCAATGGGGAAGCACCAAAACGCCGGATGGAATCAAGAGAACGTGATCCTAATGTCAGATTTTGTAAAACTTACCAGCAAGGATAAGAGAGCAGATTCCCAGAGCATAGGTAAGGTGAAAAGGATCCTAATACCATAGATATCACACGTAGTGACATCGATGTGGGCCCGTAAGCCAAATATTAAGTTAGCAAAATAGTTTTTCAAAGTCTAGACTCAACTTCGACCAGGTAGTGTTGGGGTGGCTTCCTACAGGCAGTCGGCTCTGATACCAACTTGTGACGCCCTCAAAATCAAGCCGTGTACAGTAATCATACACGCAGGTTACACGACCGAAATCAAGGACTCACGGTAAGGTAATCACAACACAACTCTATAAATAAAATAATACAAGCTATATATTACAAGCCAGGGGCCACGAGGGCTCGAATACAATAGCTCAAGAGCACAAAGTTAGCGGAAGCAATAGTATCTGAGTACAGACACAAGAATTCAAGGTTGCCTTAAGAAGGCTAACACAAAAACAACACGATCGAAAAGGCGAGGCCTCCTGTCTGGGAACCTCCAAACTACTTCTGGTCAAAGGGGAACTCGACGTCGTAGAAGGCATCGGGGATCTTCACGTTGCGGTGGTCGGCATCGGGGATCTCCTGCTCCTGGACTCCAAGGCTCCAACGTCGACTGCAGCGGCCGATCAGGCAAAACAGTAAAGGAAATAAAGCAGGTGAGTATCTAGTATACCCGCGAGTCTTACGTCCGCTACTAAGCATTTATGCCTTGTATCAAATGGAAAGGGGAGGCTGTATATAGTGGACTGCAAGTTAGAAATCAGAATAAGGGTAAGAACCTAGGCCTATCGAAGACTAACATCTTCCGACGTTGTCTTGCAGCATGAGAAGAGAAACAGCCAACAGTTCATATAAAGCATAAAGTAACAATGAAGCAGAAGTTGCTGCAACATTGAATAATATAAGTTGTAATGATTAATAATAATAATGCCTCCGAGTTCCCTTCCTCGACTCCCTGCTAGGAAGAAGACCCGGAACCATACAGTTTAATAGTAATAGTTTCTAGTGGTAAGATCCAGCTTCAGCATAAAGCGTCCTATTACCGTGGACACGGCTATTCGAATAGATTAAACTCCCTGCAGGGGTGCACTACTGTTCAGCCTGCATGCTCAGATCTCCAGGGTGGCGTGAACCTTGTTAGGGAACGCCCCACCGAGGCTATCCGACACATCGCAACCCATCCTAGGCTCGGCAGAGAGGCCATCGGCCGGACTATATCCTATGCGCCAAGGGGTCTAGGTCCCTCACCCTTGCACGCTCCTGCACGGTACGAGACTGTCCGGTGAAGCAAAAGCAAATCCAAAACACACCTGCTGCAGCAAAAAGACAAGACCGCTTCCCGGCTATCAGCCTGTGGTACTGCTGACGTCTGAAGAGCTTTCGGACGAACTACGACGCGGAGGGCCCACACCGTAATCCCACGTGTAGGTAGTGCGTACAGACCAACGGGTCTCTCAAGTCATCCGCCGAACCATTTAGCATTTTAATATTATCTCGCAGACAACCGTTATCGCTGTCTGACTAACAACACAACGGACAACGAACATCAACAAGGCCCACCGGTAACGTCGGGGCCTTCCCTGTCGTCCCGTCAAAGCGCGCGGTTACAGACAAGGTGAACCATCTCCTTACCTTGTCTCGCGTGTGCTCTTGGTAGAGCTCGACTTTTGCGTGGTTTGGTAACTCTCGCGAGATACGAGCAGGGGCCAAGCACGCCAGTAACGTCGGTCGTACCCTCCCTGTCGTTCCCGACACAATACCGCTCGCGGGCACCGTTGGGTCGCCCGACTTCTTACCTTAAGGACAACCGCTGTTCAGGACCCTATGGCGGCAAGACAAAGTCAGCCTCGGGTGGAGTACAAGGATTACTCCTTGATAGCTCACACTTGAGGTGACTAGGCATAACCCAGATAGGGGCCTTTGGCGGTGTCTGCTTTGTTCCGTACCTGTGCAGTTGTATATATAGTATCCGTGTTCACCCCCCTGAGTGATCATGTCCCGCTATCTAGTCCTAGTTAACAATGCGCAGGGCTCACTGCTGAATCTACGCGTAATTATAACAGGCAGCATAGGATAAAGGAAGGTACATCAAGGGGCGACAAAAACAGGCTATGCAATTGAATAGGATTGTAATCGTAGCAGCAGCAGTAACAATGACTAGTGCAAGAAATGTACGGAAAGATAGGCGATATCCGGGGAAGAGAATGGCTCTGCTTGCCTAGAAGCTCGACGGTAGGGGTAGGGTCGTCGACGAAGTAGTCGTACCCGGCGGCGGTGTAGTCGGCGGTAGCAGCGGGGTCTACCGGAGATTAAGGGGGGAGGAAACAGTAAATACACGGCAATAATATACAAACATATGCATGACATGACAGACGCAATGTTAACGGTGTTCTAACGCAGTGCAATGCACGTTGCTCGGAGCGGGAATTCATCCGGGGATGAACTACCGGCTCCGGGTGATTACCGGACAGGGTGTCCGGAGGGGGAAGGGTTCATGCCGGAGGTGTCGTGGACATCCGACAAAGATAACGGGGGTGTATCCGTGTTAGTCGAACCATTCCGGACAACTTTCGTGTTCGGAGTAAATTCATCCGACAGGTTTTTACCGGCACCGGGAATTATCGACAGACAGCCCAGAGGGGGGGAATGTCGATGATCGGTGTGTTAGGGGGTTGGGATAGACATATAGATAGCGTATCCATATTCGTCATATTTTTCTGATCAATTTTCATGTATAAAGTTTTTGAATCTGACTTACGGTTTAAAAGATATTGAATTTCCAAATTTTAATTCATTTTAAAAGATTTTCTGAATTTATTTTATTAATTAAATACTAACATTATCCACAACAGTTGACTGGTCAAACCTGACCAGTGGGACCCACTGGTCAGCCTCACAGTTAATAAAAATGGTTTTATTAATTCTAAAAATCCAGTGGACCCACATGTCAGTGACTGTTAATATTAGCTAAATTATTTTAATCAATATATGACAGGTGGGGCCCAGGTGTAAGTGTCTTAGGTTTAATTTAACATTTTAATTCATTTTAAAAAGGCCTAGGGCCCACTGTCATACACACATGGGGGTTATTAGCTTCAGTGTTAATTTAACCACGTGATTAGCCGGGGTGGCCCGCATGTCAGTGTAAGGGGGGGCAATTAGCTTAATGCTAATGACCCAGCACAACGGCGCGCCGGAGACAAGCCGTCGGTGTCTTCCCGCACGGCGGCGCACCGTGCAAACGGCACACGGCCCGCCATCTACTGCGCCGAGACCACCTAGCGGAAGTGTGTACCCGCGCGTGACGTTTGGTGCCGATACGAGCCACGGGGGAGGCCAAAATCCTCGCCGGCGAGGACCAAATGCGGCGGCCGGAGCAAGCCATGGTGGGTAGGGTGTTCCGGAGCACGGGATCGAGCACAACTATGGGCCAATTGACGAGAAGCTCACCCAGGAGGTCGTCGGGGAGGCAGCGGGCACGGGGAGGGCTTGGCGTGGCCGGAATCGCGTCAATGGCGAGGTGGCCGTGGCAGATGTCGATGGCGATGGCGAGGGATGCGGCCCACCTCGACTCTAATTGAGGAGCGGGATGGACGTAGCCGACGACGGCGGTGCTCCAGGACGTGCTTGCTCGGCCGAAGGTGCCCGTTGGCCGCGTGGGTGCACGCCGGCACGCCCACGGCGGAGCTCGGGCGGGGCGGGCGAGACGAACAGGGGGCGCGAGGGAGGGGGAGATAGGAGGAGGACTAGGGTTAGGGTTCGCTCAAGGGGGAGGACCGCGGCCTTATCTCGCCGGAGGGGGCCTGGATGCCCTCCACGGCACCGGCCATGGCGTGCAGCCGGGGGATGCCCTCCACGGCACCCCCTGCGCACTGTAGGTAGGGGAAGAGGGGGTTAAGTGGATCGGGGTTGGGGTGTGGGCTGGTTGGGCTGGATTCGGTCCACAGGGAGACAGGGGGTGGGCTCCATTTCTTTTATTATTATTTTTGTATTTTCTTTTCTGTTTAATTTCTTTTGCATTTCTTTTTATAGTCTTAGGCATTTTGTAAAATATGGGATGTGTCCCATATTTATTGCTACACCATATATTACTGCCACAAAAAGATTGGGCAATAATAAAAGTCATTTAATATTTCAATTAAATATTAAATGATTCAAATAGGGTTTTTGGCCACTGTTTTGATTTGTTTGAAAAAATTTATAACTTAATAAATACCCAAACCCATTTGGATTTGGTCCAGTGATTATTTGGGATTTTATAAAAGTGGTTCCAAGATTTTTGGAAAAGATTTATTGTCACCATATTTTTAATATTCATCAAAAGGCATTTTAGGGTTTGTTTGAATTTTATTTCAAATGGCTTGGACTTTGTTTTCATCCATGATGATCAAGGCCCATGGTTCACTTTGCTTGCCACCATATCAAAGGGGAATTTGAATTTGAACTGAACCATTTGATTAAAGCAAAAAATTTGAACAGTAGTGATAAACAGTAACAGTGATTACTGTTCACTGACAGTGAGGGTGTTACAACCCCCCCCTAATTACACCCCTGGGCCACTGACAGTGGGCCTAGTGTAACGACCCGATTCACAAAAGAATCCAAGTCTCTGTGCATTCTGTGCTAGTCCCTGGATCAATAGCTAGCACACACAGTACATGATGTAATATCGAGAACAAACCACATGTCATATTTATTACATTGAAGATCCAGTATTACAAACAAACATACCTGCATATCTCAAGGCTAGCTTACAAATAAAATACAGTGGAAAAACAATAAAAGCTTCGTGGCGTCCATCATTCTACCGGCAAGTTGAGTATAGACATCGTAACCCTACATCGCATCACTTACTCATCGTATACAAACCTGCAACACCGAAGGTTACAGCCCGACAACGGGTCAGTACATCTGATTTGTACGGCAAGTCACACGAAAAAGTATATAGCAGACCTACATCTACATGCAAGGATAAGTCAAAGGAAAGGCTTATGGTTTTATTTTGCAGAAAGCTGATTTTCCCTCACATACTACAACTAATCAAATTTTAATTTATCTTGCTAGTCCTAAGTATGGTTGAATCGGGCTACACCAATTCCAACCATCCCTTTATTAAAAGTTCCCGCTCAAATTCTTATTAAGGTGAATTATCTGTCAAGACCATCCAACAACAATAATGCCCAGTTGCTCAAAGTTGTCCGTAACCGTGGACACGGCTAATCATGATCAGTTTTTACACTCTGCAGAGGTTTGTACACTTTCCCCACTGGACTCAACCCGAAGATTGAGACATAGTCTTTCAGAAAAGGTTGCCTCCACCCTTTGGTAGCCGGTACACCTATCATATCTACATAAGCTAGCTACCAGGGCCAGGTTCCCCACAACTTACTCATCTAAGCCAGAGCCCATATAGCCAGTGGTTGTACATGGAAGCTACTAGTCACACTGTCTGTCCGATCTTTTTGAGCCTGGACGGCGCCCACTGCGTTCAGAGGTTAGACACCATGTCGCACCCGGTTTCCCACCAAAACAACCATTCGGGAAGCATTTAGCCCTGGTCCCTCCTTATCCAAGGCACGAGCCCCAGGATGCATTCCCTGCCCGCCCAGAGGTAATTTCTATATAAGTTTGCTAGGCAAGTCATTAATCCTCACATAGCTCAATGATAACTCAACAAATCCCCGTCTACAAAGAAATAGCAGTATATAACAACCACGATCCTAGGGCGACAATGAAAATACAAGGTCAGAACATATGGCTATCCTACTAGGTTTAAATCATAACTAATATATAGTCATACACATGCATAGAGTGATAATTTGCTACATGCATAATACAAAATATAGGTTGAGGTATGGTCAAAATGTAACTTGCCTTATACATTCGATGAAGATCTTCGCTCTCACGTTCCAGTCAACTCTACTCGTCACCCTCCGAGAAATCTATCGCAAACGAAGGAACTCGAATAAGAAATCACATCACAAGGCAAACAAAAGATCAACAAACAAACACAAAGGGTTTTAGCAACAAAACAAAAAGGTTTTGAAGGGTAAAGGTGTAGATGTGCTCGAAGGTGATCGGTGGAAGTGACCTCGAAAGAGTCAACAGATAGAGATTCATCGGTAAGTAATTGTGACTATGGACATTGTGAATTCAAGGTGAATATCATGTCCACATGAAAAGTGCATGAATCTTACCGATAACATGTCTCAAGTGATCCGATATGCAAAAAGAATCACGTGAAACGGAATACTACAACGCAGGTCATAGCAAGTGCAAAAATTGAATTGAATTTGAATTTAAACAGATCAAGAAACATTTGAATTTTTGTGTACACATGCTATGAACAGAAAGTACATGGAACGAGTGATCCAACGCAAAAAGAATCACTCGATTTGGATCAACGGTTTACAAGATATGGCCTCCGGGATTTGAATTTGAATTTGAAATAAATTCAAATTGAAAAGTGTGCAAAGTGTGCAGAAATTTATACCATGCTAAATTACAGAACAACATGAGCGCGTAGGAAAAAGTTTCACCTCGATCCGACGCACGGTGGGGGAGATATTGCACGTACGGCGCCAGGGTGTTTTCTGCCAACAGGGACCTATCCGCAATTAAAATATTTCTTGAAAAGCGGGTCCCTGGCGGCGGATCTGGCCGGAGTTGCTCCGGCGAGGTCAAACAGGAGCTCCGGCGAGGACGACGCGTGCTCCGGCGAGTGAAGGCCGGCGCGGGGCGGTGAAGGCCGAGGGGCGCAGCGGCGGGCGAGGTGTGGGGCGGCGGTGGCGCACGGGGGCGCGTCGGCCGGCCGTGGCGCGGCGGTCCAGCGCGGCGGCGCTGGTGGCGGAGGCGACCGCGGTCGGTCCGGCGGGCGGCGCGTGCGGCCGACGAGGCGGCGGGCGCGGCGGCGGTGCGCCGGGGGCGGCGGGGTGGCGCGGCCGAGCCGGCGCGGGTGGCGCACACTCTGGCAAGGCGGGGCCCGGCGGCGGCGTCCCGCGGGTCCCGCAGCTAGGGCTTCATTTTTTTTATTTGGAAAGAAAAAGAAAAAGACCAAAAAAAGATTTTCTAATTTCTATATATAGGCTGAGAAGGAAAAACGAAAAAAAACAAACTGGGTCTGACTCGGACTCTAATGCGCTCGTGGGCGGAGACAAACTACTGGGCCGGGCTACGGATTTTATTTTCTTTTTATTAAAAATCAAAACTTCAAACAATTGTAGAAAAATAAATACTCATCAGAAAAATGTGAAATAAATTTCTAAATTCATCAAATAATACAAAGAAGTTTATTTAATGAATACATTTTCCAAAATTGAAAATAAAAATAAAAACATTTATTTAAATATAAAATACTTTTCATAAATCAAATAAAATCCAATAAATTATTAAAAGTATTTTTATTTCGTCAAAAGCATTAAAAACCCTTTTCTAAATAATAAAATATAAATTTTAAAATTGTCACACCAATAAATAATTTGGTAAAATAAATATATCCCATTGGAATACTTTTTCCACTTTTTTAAAATATTTAATAAATTAGTTCAATGAAATAAAAACTCTCTTAGCATTATAAAATCCCTAAAATAAATTTAGAGTTATTTATAATACTCATAATAAATTTTAAAAACTTTAAAGTAATATTCTAAATATTTTCCCACTATATTAAAAAGGGGATAAGTCATTTTATATCCTCTCAAATGAATTTCCTTGAGTTGAAAAATGTTTTGAATATTCTGAAGAATTCCAATAATGATTTAAAACATTTCCCAACCTTTTAATATGTTCAAGGAGTCATATTACCTTCTCTCATTTTGTTTTGTTGGTTTTTTTTTAAATAATAAATTCCAAAAACACCAATTATGAATATTAGGGAAAGTCCTTTTATCCCCTCTCTTTTTAATATTCAACAGACTCCAAAAAGTTTTAAAACCCAGAGAAGATCAAACACATCAAGCAAATAATCATTATCTATTTATTTTATTAACATTCCAAAATTCGGAGATTTTTGGGATGTTACACCGAGGCACTACTAATTAAACCCGGTTTAAATTAAACAGAGGGGATTAACCCCCAATCACTGACCGGAGGGCCCCACTGGTCAGTTTGACCAGTCAGCAGCGCTGACGCCAGCATGACTCAATGCTGATGCAGTAATTCAATTTTCTTTTTAAAAGAAAATCCAAAAAATACAATAAACTTTGAAAAATCATAGAAATTAATACTAACTCCAAATTGGACAAATAATATATGAAAAAATATCAGAAAAATACAAGGATTAAGAATATACAATTTTTTTCTATGTTTGATCATTTTAAAATGGGTGAACAGTAGCAAACATGCATATGGCATAATTTGAATTTGAATTTGAAGTTTGAATTTGCATTCCAAATGCAATACACTTCAATTAAGATGAATTTGCCACAAACCAGTAGCTTTCACATCATGGACAACTATATCATCTGCTTGTGCATTTTATTTCGATGTTGCTCCCCCTTTGTTGATGATTGTTCCGGTAACAGTGTTTCCGAAACGGAGATCACCCCCAAAGAAGAAGTTCGATAAACCAGTGTATCGTCAGCAAGGCAAGCAAACCCCATTGATGATGTCTATAAAATCCCACTTCCCTCTCAGTCTCGCTTATGCATGTTTTGGAGATCACCTTGTTATCGATTCTACCGCATAGTTGAACCCATATCCGATGCATGACCTATCATCTTGTCACAGTAGTAAGCAAACCACAATCCTAGCTGACATAGGAATTGATTGATATCATGTGGCCCCTGCAACTGTTACTGCTTATTGCATGCTTAGAGTTTACAATGAGGATACTTTGATCTGTGAGTCGGGATGGTAGCAATCATGTTGAAGAAGGTGAAACTGTGTTGGTGAATCCACCCTAATACAAGGTGAACGATGAGAGGCTGTGTAGGAGTGCACAGTGGGTTGTCTCGTTGAACACCGCCTTAAGCCCGAGTTCTTGTGTGGTGATCCAAGACGAAGAGTACTACCACATGTTGGGCACATGGACCCCCGCTCAACCTACTAACTCACCCCAGTTCAAGTCCAGGAGTCACTAGTTCGGGCTTTCCATTTGGCATATGCATAGAAAAAGAATGAATGAAAGTTTGCATCATTTAGATATGTGGGTGGACCTGTGAGACAGTAAAACCATCTGCTAAGGTGGCGTCTCGGTCGCCTGCATCGTCTGAGTCCGTATTGTTGACCCAACCGGACTCTTGAGCGGTGAGCAACTCAGATGGTTGATTCCTGGATTAGAATTGGATGTGAGGTAAAAGTTGTGGAAATTATCCTCGCCGACACCCGCTTGAAGGGTGACGAGATCCCGGCGGTAACTGATGGTTTCATGTGTGTAGCAGTACACCCATGCAAGGTTAACAAAACTAGTCGAATAGCAGCGTCCGCGGTAAGGGACTACTTGGGAAGCTGTGCTTGATTATTAGACAACTTGAATGGATACTCTAAAATTCGCAAGATAAGCATGAGTGATATGGCGTGCTTCCTCGTGGGGAAGTCGAGGAAGTATCCATAGTGGTGTATTGGTTGGAGACTTGGTAGTGGACTCGTGTACGCTTCTTACCTCAAGTCTGGTACTCGTAGTACAGGACTAGCCAAGTCAAAGTTGGCACTTCTGCATGTTGAAACCCCACCTCCTTTACCTTGAAACTTGAGCATGAGTAGTGTAGCTCTGATGTAAGTCTTGCTGAGTACGACTTTGTACTCACGTTTGCTTATTCTATGTTTTAGACGAGAACCCGGACCCCGATGGAGTCATCTTCGTGAAGCTCGACGTTGACCTTTGTAGTATAGTTCCAGACAACAGTCTGGTCCCTCGTGGATGGGCATGTATGTTGAACAAGGCTTCTCTAAGCCATTTGTTAATCTTTTTTGTACTCAGACCTAATTTGCTTCCGTTGTTTGATGTAATGATGGATCATAGTCATATGATATTTGTATGCTCTATGTGTAAGTCAATAAAGAAGTACATTGTAGAGTTATGTGATGATACCTGTTGTTCATACTAGACATGTGTGCTGCATGTATGATTATAACTTGCATGTCTTAGTATGGGTTTTTGATAACTTAGTTGTGTTCTTGTCGGCGGTCTTTTATACACCAAGTGGCCCTTAGATGTGCGCAGCTTGGGGCATCGCGATGCGATTGCTCGTGACTCTGTCACATGGCACAGTTTGTTGTATGATCGAGCCCGCCCGAGACCCCGACTAAGTGATCGGGCTGGAGTCTGTTTATCTAAGTGCTATGATATAATCGATATTATGGTTGAGGCGACTTGTCTATGAGTATGGGATTTCACCACCCATAAGCATTTAGACTTGTGAGCGGACGATGAGGACCCATCTTAGATGATCATCCGGGCCGGGATGGGATGCCCCTCACGTTCGATGCTTTCCGAGAGTGTTCTGTGCTTGGCCTTGTCTGCTTAGACAAGTGGGTACGGCTCTCGGCTCTCCATATGATTGTGTTATAACAGGAATTACATATCATATTCCGGGTCCCGACACTTTATCTCTAGAAACAACTTCAACAACAGTGCTTATAGGAGTAACTTTGGTAGCAATCCTAGGTCGTTCCCCTCCAACAACTATGGGAACAACAACACTTATCCTAGCACCAGAAACTCTACCCCTAGAGATAGAGACTTGCCTAGTTATGAGAAACTTTTGGAAATAGAGAAGGCCACTAAGAACTACATGCACACCCAGTATGAACAAAATAGGACCTTCTCTAGACAATTAGATGAACATACTTCTATCTTGAAAAACATTGGTAGACAACTAGAGAGTTTGAACATCGAGATCTCTAACTTTCAGACTAGGCTCACCACCACGGAAACCCAAGTTTCCAACATGTCTCACACATAGGCTACTTTGATAAATCAAATGGCAGCCAAACTAGAAGTTATCCCTATGGAAGAAGATAGAATTAAGAGCCTTCCTACACGCCATACCATTGCTACTATCCAAGTGGCTGAGGATATCCAAACTCTTAGCACCCAATGCACCCCTAGTCCCATAGGACCTATTAATGGTGATGCTATGACCTCAACCGTAGAAGAAGAAACTCCTATGACTATAGAAGCTACCAAACAAGTGAGCCTAAAGGACACCACTACCACTTTACTTGATAGCAGTGACCTTGATTTTGATAGTTGCACCCTTTCTGAAGTTATTCGTTTCCTTCACAAGATGTCTAGAGACCCCCACACTAGCACACTTAATCTTGCCTTCACGGAGAATATCACTAATGCTCTCATCAAAGCTAGGGAGGAGAAGCTTAGGGTATAAGCCTCCATACCTTGAAAGATAGAAGATGGTTGGGATCCTATGATTAAAATTAAGTTGAATAACTTTTCTTGCTATGATTTATGTGATGTTGGAGCTAGTACCTCCGTTATGCCCAAAAGAATGTATGATATATTTGAATTGAAACCTTTTGATCCTTGTTCTTTTGGTGTTCGTCTTGTCGATTCTTCCGTAAAGAAACCTTTGGGGAAGATAGATGATGTTCTTATCATTGTCAATGACAACTATGTTCCCGTTGATTTTACTATTATGGACATTGAATGTGATCCTTCTTGTCCAATTATTTTGGGACGGCCTTTTCTTCGCACCGTGGGTGCTGTTATTGATATGAAAGAAGGGATTATAAAATTCCCTCTCAAGCAAGGGATGGAACACTTCCCTAGGAAAAAGATTAAGTTGCCTTTTGAGTCCATAACACGGGCTAGTTATTTTCATGAAAAGACTTGATCTATTTGCATTAAGCCTAGCTAATGGCTTTAAAGAAGCGCTTTCGGGAGGCAGCCCGCAACAAATTTAGGTTTTCCTTTTTGTTTTTCTTCTGTTTTTAGTGGTATTGATGATTGTTACTACTGTAGCAACATCATTGTATCTTTACTTTTCAAGCTTTGTGCCATTTATAGCCTCATATGACAAGGGAAGTGAAAGTTGTGACATGCTGTCCAGAAAACAGATTATGTCCTCCTGACTAGAAAAATCATGGAACAATTACAGAACTTTCGTATGTTCTGAGTTTTTGATTTGAGTTGCAGAAGTATCCCTAAAAAATTCTTTTCTACCTGCTGGTCTGTTTTTCACAGATTCTGTCCTGTTTTGCTTTTCCTTCGTTTTTCAAACCTTAAGCTTGCTTTTTCTTTGCAAAAACCTTTTGGCATTCTTGAGAAACAGTAGCTCTTCAAGATTATCTTTGTTTCCAGTAGAGAAAAAATTGTTTTATTATGGGTACTAACCTCGCTAATCAGATTATGATGAGTTATGTATGAAGGGAGTTTTCAAGTGTGCGAGGGAAGATGATGAAAGAAGATTCAGGAGTGTCAAGCGCTCAAGCTTGGGGATGCCCCCATGCATCCCCAAGAAATATTCAAGGAGACTCAAGCGTCTAAGCTTGGGGATGTCCCCGTGCATCCCCTTCTCCATCAACAATTATCAGTTCGACTCTCGTCTCACTATATTTTTATCGCTTCATGCGTTATATGCTATGCTTGGAGCGTCTCGCTCTTAGGTTTTATTTTTAGTTTTCTTTAGCTTTGCTTGCTGTTCATAACAAGTTAGAACCCAGCTTTCTTTGTGTGGGAGATAAACACGCTCCACTTCCAAAATCTAGAACACAACATAGGACTTTTCATGCTTATCTTTGTTGTGTGTGTTCTTTATCTTTTCATAGCTGATGTCATGTTTAGCTCTTAGTTTTCATGTTTATATTTTCAAAGAGATTTTGTTTAGTTTGTTGCTGGAACTCTCTTGAGTTTTCATGTTTATCTTGTTTAGAGAGTTTGCCTGTTGCACTGAGTTGTGTGTCTTGACTTGAAGTAGGTAATTAAGGTTGCTATTCTTTTGTAGTAGTAACTTGCAATAGTTTTGAGGTATTGTTTTGAGTAATGTTTGGACTTTTGCTGTCAAGAGCTTTAGCCTATTAGTGATAGATGTCGTATTTTGGGCAATCCGTGTTTATTTTCAAAGCTTACAAAATTAGTTGAGAACTTTAGCTACTAGATGGACAAATACTCTTCTGAGGAGTCGAATATTAGAGTACACTCACGTACCATGAGTAGAGGATGCGCAAGGATAACCAAACCCCCATACACTCCTCCTTGGGGTACTTGTCTCTTTGTGAACCTCCTTATTAGATTGAGAGTTACCGATAATAAGTGCATGAGTTCTTCAGACTAATGTGAGTATTCGAAAGTTGAAACTTCCACCTTCCCATATTTTTCTAGCATCTCCTGTGCCGTGCATTGCCTTCTTCTCATTGCGAGAGTTAGCGTCCACCTTCGCAGGTACATCCAAACCCTTGGCATGATACGCTCTGTCATCATAAACCTCCTTATATCCTTCCTCAAAAGAGTCACCATACCTACCAATCAAGGCATTTCCATAGCCTTTCCGAGATATATTTCCATGCAACATCCACCTTCTCATGACTTGATCCTCATGTCATACATGCTACTTGCTTGATCGATGAGCCGCATGCTAGTTGGGCCTTGCCCTAATCATTACTACATGACGCGTTGGTATCATTGCATATCCTGCTACACTGGCAGAGGCATACATTTGCATACATCATGATAGTTACATCTTCTTTATGATTTGAGTACTTTGTAAAGTGTGAAAGATCTTCTATACTTCTTGTAATTTATAGAGTGTTGCCCCTAAAGTGAGGAAAATATCCCAAAGTGGACAAATTAAAAGATCCCAAAGAGGACAAATGAGAGAAATAGAAAGAGCCATTGAGGCCACCAAAAAAATACAGAAAAAAAGAAAAAAAGTAATAAAAAGAGAGAAGGGGGAACACTACTATTCCTTTTGAGAGATCCACACTCATACTCCCTCTTATATCTTGTACTCCATAGAGATTATCATTCATGCATATAGCTATGTTGGGACCTTCACACTATAGAACTTGGCTTGTATATTCCAGTGATGAGCCTCCTCAAATGAGCTCTAGGTCTTCTTGAGCAAGCAAGTTGGATGCACCCCCACTAGTTCCATTGGAGAGCTTACCTTAGCTCATATGTGCATCCGTTGCACGGCAATCCCTACTCCTCACATCATATCTATCATTTGGCTTTCTCTTGCCTATGATTGTCCTCATTGATGTGAGCCTTTTACACCTTTTTGTCTTCCTCCTCCACCATATTCTCTCTTTGCCATCCTAAGTGTCAACTTTCTTGCTCACGCTCATCCATTGCATGAGTGCTCAAAATGTCAAAAAGGAGTGGATCATTTTGACTTGTACCTGGCTAGTGGTCTGGGGATGAGTCAAGATAAGATTCCAAAGAAGACCAAGTGTGAAACTTTAGTAGATTGAGTTCTCAACACAAAATACTTTTTCTCGTATATCCCTATCCCCTTTCTTGCACGCAAACACCATTTGGAGACATTCGAGTCACGGACAGCGAGAGCTCTTGCACCTTTATGTTCTTATGTTGCTTGTCTCAATGCTAGATATAGACTCTTGCCTGTTATGACTTGAATTGAATTACATGCCTTGATTACTTTACTTAAAATTTCTTATATGGTTGTTAGCATGTCACCACAGAAATTATGCTTGTTATCATTTACCTACTCGAGGACGAGCAGGAATTAAGCTTGGGGATGTTGATACGTCCAAAACTTATCTATAATTTATGCTTGCTCCATGCCTCTTTTGTGTGATATTGCTATGATATTGATGAACTTCCATACACTTTTGATCATATTTGGACTAACCTATTAACTCAGTGCACCCCAGTGCCAGTTCCTGTTTTCTGCTGTTTTTCTATTTCAAGTTTCCCCCATATTAAAAGTGCTCCAAAAATTCGGGAAAAAACCAATAAAAATCAGCAATCAGGAAGCTTCCGGAATCACCGAGGGGGGGGCAGAGGGGAGCCACCAGGTCCCCAGGGTGGGGCCGCGCCAGGGGGGCGCCTAGACCCCTGGTGGACCCCCTGGCTGCCCCCCTTCACCTATTTATTCCCCGTGACGCAAAAACCCCGAGGAGGGAACCCTTATTCGCGATCTCTCCTCTGTTCCGCCGCCGCTGCGCTTCCAAGATCAGGAGCACCAGAAGACCTCTTCCCGGCACCCTGGATGAATCATCTCCGGGAGCTTCTCCACCACCATGGATGCTTCCCAGATGAACCGTGAGTAGTCCACCTTGGACCATGGGTCTATGATCAGTAGCTATGTGATGTTCTCCTCCCCTCTTTGTTATTCATGGATTAGGCCTCGTGAGCTTCCATACATGGTCGAGGCACTTATGTAATATTTCGGTTGTTGCTATGCTGAGTTTGCTGGGATCCGATGGATTATGAGATTATGTTCAGATAGTGTTTGAGTTATATATTTGATCATCCTCTTTTATATTTATGTTCTTGAGTAATTCTTGCATGTTCTCCGTTGATGTTTATTGCTTTGGCCAAGTAGTAGAGTGTGACTCCAAGAGGGAGCGTTATGCATGATTGTGGGTTCATGCCCCCCGATGACTAGCTTGAGTGACAGAAACATGAGTCTAGGGGATGTGCTGTTGCCATAAGGGGGAAAACAACGGTGCTTGTACTTGAGGGTGCAAGGATTGTTTACTTTACGCAAAGTTCTTTAATGCAGTTGTATGTTGCTTTGAGTTTACACTTTGGGTGGGATTCACAACTTAATACCAACGAGATGTTCTGGATAGATATCTCAAGCTGGATGATTAGTAGATAGATGCAGATGGATTTCGGTCTACTTGTCTTGGCGTACCGCCCATGCTTTTGAGCCTCTGCCTTTCTTTATAGCATAATTAGCATTGGTTTGCGCACATAATACTGTCAATTGCCCAGTTGTAATTTGTTTACCTCGCATGGCTATTTTATCATCTTTTTGGAGAGAGACGTCACTAGTGAACATCATAGGACCCCGGTCCATATTTCCAATACTGTTTACACCCTCTATCAATTTACTGCTTTATTATTTTTCCGTTGCTATCGCTATCATTATTATCCCGTGCGTTTTATCCTTTGTAAAAAACAAGGCCGGAGGGATTGACAACCCCTTTGTACTCGTTGGGAGCAAAGCTATCTGGTGTGTGTGCAGGTCCATGACAACCACTTATCTCTGGCGCCGTTGTCACCTTCTTGTCGTTATCGGAGTCCTACTGGAGACAAACCTTGGTATCTTCACCGAGAGAAATTTGCTGATGTCAACATCTCAACCTTCCACTTTGGGTAACCAACGAGGGACGAGAAGTAAACTCTCGTGACATCAAGTCTCTCTCCCAAAAGACGATAAAAAGTTAAGCTCAGTGAAAAAATTATAGTTGGGCAATTGACAGAATTATAAACGCACCACAATGCTAATTATGCTACTTGAAAGTAAGAGGCTCAAAAGCATGGGAAGTACGCCAAGACAAGTAGACCAAAATCCATCTGCATCTACTCACTAATCATCCGCCTTGAGATATATATCCAGAACATCTCGCTGGTATTAAGTTGCGAGCCCCACCAAAAGTGTAAACTCAAAGCAACAGACAATTGTATTAACAATTTATGTGTAAGGTAACAATCCTTGGAACCGCGGTTACAAGCACCGTTGTTTTATCCCTGGTGGCAACAACACATCCCCTAGTCTCATGTTTCTGTCACTCAAGCTAGACATCAGGGGGCATGAACCCACAATCATGCATAACGCTCCCTCTTGGAGTCATTACCTACTACTTGGCCAAAGCAATAAAAAGCAACGAGGAACATGCAAGAATTACTCAAGAACATAATATAAAAGGTAAACCAAATATATAACTCATCACGATCTGAACATAATCTCATAATCCATCGGATCCCAGCAAACACAACATAGCAACAGCAGGAAAATTACATAGGTGCCTTGATCATGTAGGGCAGCACACAAGGACTAAACATTGAATAGCAAGATTGGAGAGAAGACATCACATAGCTACTAGTCATGGACCCATGGTCCAAGGGGGACTACTCACGGCACATCCGGGAATCGTCCATGGTGGTGGAGAAGCTCCTGGTGGTCCTTCTTCCCTCCGGCAGGGTGCCCGGAAGGATTCTTCTGGTGCTCCCGATCTTGGAAGCGCGGCGACGGAACAGAGAGGTATTTCGCGATGCGGGATTCTCCTCGAGGGTTTCTGCGACGAGGGGTAAAAATAGGCCGAAAGGGGGCACCAGGAGTTGGACCCACCTCCCAGGCGCCCTGGTGGCGCGGCCAGGAGGTGGGCCGCGCCACCTGGTTGCATGGGCGGCACTTCTTTGGTGGTTCTGGAAGCTTCCGTGATGCTGATTTGTTTTAGAATTTTTGAAGCATTTCAAATTAGGAAAAAATCACTGCAACTAAAGACATCATCAGACAGAAAATGGCACTGGGTGCATTGAGTTAGTACGTTAGTCCAAATATGTGCAAAATGATATGAGAGTGTAGCAAAACATGTAGCAATGTCACATAAAAATGCATGGAACAAGAAGAAATTATAGATACGTTTCGGGCGTATCAGATGCCGCTGAGGAGCGCAGGCCGCAAAGGCCATCGGATCCATCCGCCTAGAAAACTTCTCCTTCGTTGTGCCCTGCTAATGGTGGCTTTCCCCGGCAAGGATAGTTCGCTGTCCCCGAGCACGACGACCTTCAGGACGGACCGACGACGTCTTGCACTATTAAAAGAGGGTGAAATTGATGAAGAAGAATTGGTTGCTCATGTGCTCAAATGTTTATGATAAGTCCTCAAAGCATCTCCCACAAATCCACTATACCCTAAGCCAAAATACCAACTCGGTCCCACCAAATCAAATCCAGTTAGACCCACTGGCTTGATCTAGATATAGCCGTTACCTACAGTCATGACTCGATCTCACCAACTCAAATCTAATTGGACCCACCGAATCATCCATACATAGCCATTGATTAAACCCTAGTACTTATGTGCGAACAATTTAACGCATTTAAATGAGAGAATATTTTGATCCACTTTTAAGTGCGAGTAGTTTAAAAATTGCATTACTGTATTTTCTAAGTGCAAACAATTTTTTAAATGCATTGACATTTTATTTAAAATAACAATTTTTTGAGTGTGAACATTCATTGAAGGTGATGAAAAAACAAACAAAAAAGAAAAAAAATTAGGGCAAAGCGAACGTTTCTAAGTTTGCTTTTTTAAAATTAAAATTTCTATTGCAATTTTTTTATAAAATTTAAAATTTTGGAATGCAATTTTTTTTTAAAGTTAACGCATATATATTTTTTTTCATGAAAAAAAATTAAACCCCCAACACTATACTTAGATTATGGACGCTGATAAGGACCTGACGTTCGGTACGAAGAGATTTGGTCGAAACACTTTCTAGCTATTCTATGCATGCATGCAAGATGATGTCAGCAGAAATCTTTTCGTTTTTTTAATTCTCAAAATATTTTATCTTTTAAATGAAAATTTCGAATAAAATTATGATTTCATCATTAAATCTACCGCGGGGTGATCTTTGGAACTAGATCACATATCGATATATTTCGCCAACTTTTTTTTTGATTAAAAGTTGTCATCGGTATTGCACGTGAATTGATATGTTGTTTATATTAAAATTGCCATCATGTAGTTCAACTATGTTTTCTTCAATGTTCTAAGTAAATTTGTCGTATTCGTAAAATAAAACTTTAAAAACTTGTATTGGACAAAACACATGTTTATTCGCCATGGCAAAAACATATCTTATATTGTCATGGCAAAAAATTTATTAAATTTTCCATGAATACAAAAAGAAAATAGTTTACCATGGATAGAAAAAATTACCACACGTGTGGTACGAATAAGAATTACTAACCTGAAGTTGCCATGGTGAAATACTAAAAATTACCAGGACATATAATTTCCGTGGTCATGGTACTAAAATTGCCGAATTAAAATTATTGTCCATCCTCCCGCCGCTGCACGTCGATATGCGGCGAAGAATCTTTTTGTATCTCGGGAATTCGCCATGTCATGCATCATAACCTCCCACCCCCTTTCAGCCGGTGAATATTTACTCGACGCAACTCTTTGGGGTGCTCGCCGACGAGTGAAAAGTATCTTAAATACAATTGTAACTTTAAATATAGAAAAAAATAGATGAAAGAAACAATGACAATTTTAGTGTAAACAACATAACAATTTTTTATCAATTTTTTTTGTCGAAACATGCCAATATGAGATCTTATTTTAAAGGTCTCATCGCGACGGATTTAATGGTACGAACAAAATTTAAAACGGATTTTTTATTTAAGAGATAAAATATTTTAAACTTCAAAAAGCCAAAAAAAATCTTTCACTTGTACGCTAGATAAAACGTTCGGGCCATCATGTTAAGTGCTTGACGTCAGGCACTTATCATCTCTACCCCTATGGGGAGTTCGTACGTGAACGTCGTATCCTGACATTCCTTCCCTCGTTCCACACCCGCATCGAACGAAACCCGCACACCCTTCGTCCATCCCACCAAATCAGGGATCTCCCCGATTCTCTTCCTTTCCTTTTCTTCCGCGAGGAGAGGTCCCCTGCGTGGGAAGTGATCCTGACGACGGCGTGTTGCCTCTTTACGACAGCGGGGATAGCCTCGACGGTTGCCACATGAGATCGAAAGTTCATCAACGCCAAGCGGCTCGTCGGCGGGGCAAGGATCTCCCCCGATTCTCTCTCGCTTTTTTCTTCGCCGCCTGCCTCCTAAGACGTTGGCTTTCTCTACGCGCGTGCGCCGCAGTGGAGATCTCTTGGTAGGGCTCGCCGGTTCGGCGTCGGGGAGGCGCCGGGGGACGTCATGGATCCGGCGGTGCACATGCTGCTGGTCGGGCTCGACGAGGACGACCGCTGGGAGGGGCTTCACAGGACGCCCAAGCGCGTCACCAAGGCCTTCCGCGATGGCACCCGAGGTATACCTGCCGGCTCCTCATATCCTCCCCATCCCCTTAGCCCGTTCGTTAATCTCTTCATCATATATTGCATTCGTTTCATTTTTCTTATCTGTGATCTGTTAGCTCCCTACTCTATCTAGATTCTAGATTCGTCCAGTACCAGACATGAGGAATTTGATTATGTTTATCTTGGATCTAATAGTGAGGGGCTTGGGTTGTGCAGGAATTTATTCCCTGAATATTCCATTTCACAAGTTTGATCGACCACTTCGCTTGAGGTTTAAGGTGGTAGTTTGCTCATCCATCGTGGTCATTGTTGATGGGGTTCCTTGTCTGGTAGAGTGATCGCATGCTTTTTGCTGATAACCCACGCTTTGAAAATTTGGTCATTGGCAACCTTTCATGTCTGATGTAGGTGTAGTCTCCATTTTTTAGTCTCCATTGACCATACCATACAGCAGCACCGAACAAATTGGAATTGATTGGGATGACCCGAATAAAACTATGATGTCTCTCACCAGTGTGAGTGTGATAGTTATATTGTGACTTTGGAGCATGATGAAAAAGAAATGAACTATAGGTGTGCGTATATCATATTAGGTTTCTTCAATGGGAAGATGCCAAATGTTGGTTTGATAGTCTCACACATATGCAAATTAACTCCATTGTTGTGCTAAAGGTTGTATGATGAATTAATTTGATGACACTATTCGCTCACTGGAGTACTTAGTTTATACGTGTACTTGGCGATTTGGTGGGCCGGTCGATTCATGGTTTCCTTTCATCAATTCATATTTTTAATTGCTCGCTGATTTGGAGAAAGATCGCCCGCAACACTTTTCTCTCCAGCTCTATCTCTCTGTCTCTTTCTGATGTGGCCGCCGCTTCCCGCCCTCGATCAGTGAAAGGTGCGTGCTTGCCGAGGTACAATTCCCAGAGCTGATTCATTTCCAGGTTGGACATGAGGTATGTTTTGTTTATTTTGACAACCTCGTCATCTCCGAATGGGGATTTCAGATTTGGCTGTCGGCAAAGAGGCCGAGTCTCCCACTCCTTCCACGGCCATCCAGGCCTGGGGTCTGGCGCTCGTGTCGTCCCTCTGACAGGCTAGAAGAGCAAGAGTTCGTATGTCACCGGCAAGTGTGCACAGCGGCGTCGGTGATGGACAGGGAAAACTCTAGGGAAGTAGGATGCAGGACAATAAGATCTGGCTCACCATTGTCTGTTCTAGATGCTGACTGACCCAGGTAATGATGGGTGACATAGGGAAGAGCAGTGGGCAGAGAGGCACTGTCGATGGAGGTATGTATCCAGATTCTTATACATGTTTATGAAAGAGGTTGTGGGCAACAAAGTTGTGGAGATTGCACCTTAAATGAAACATATAGTTTTATTTTTTGTTTTACTGCTTTTTCTTGCTAATGAAAACAGCAGGACGGTTCGACAAGCCAAAAGAGATCGTTGGATTGGTGGAATTGTTGGTTGTTCATCCGGCTGCAATCTATATGACTGGGCAAATACGTACAAATGGTTTTCAGATATGTCATCATGATCTTCATAAAAATGTATTAACATAGTTACACGTTGTGTACTGAAGACTTCCAACTTGTTTAATTCTGGAGGTAGGTGCTACCAGTTGATGGTGACCAAACCATCTGATTGTAACTGAAACTGAACCATGGCGAGCTGCACAAACACAAATTTTCCAATGAGAGAACGGTTGTTGCGGAACTAAGAAAAATAGGGATCCATGCCTTTTTGTCAGGCTTAACATACGGAGGTTGCAGAAAGTTTTAGTAAATTCTTTTGCGGGGTAGAAAGTTTTAGTATTTATTACCCATAGCATGTTATTATAATTTACAGTGTTCATCACACACTTGGAAGGTTAAAACTGAATAATCAAATTCTCTTTTATTCCCTAACTTTATTATTTATCCTTTTTTCGGCAAAGAAGCTTGGAGTACTCATTAGGTTTAATTGAAAGTCTCTTTTTTCTTCTACAAACGACACACTGGAGGTAAAAGACCTTTTTCTACTGAACCGGAGACACACGCTGGCTCTTCTCTTTTGATATTCAGTTACCATATCTAACCCCACACTAGCTATAACAGGTTTCACTATAGAACGATGTCACTTATGGCTGTAATAGATGCATCATTATCCCACTATGCAAACAAATTTGTTCAGTCAATTTTTTATATTGCGAAAAGATTTATTCTGACACTACAGTATGAATTCACAGAGAAGATGAATTTGTATTGGCCTAAAGGAATGCAAAAATACTACTCCGACGCACTGATTGGTTGATCAACATTGTACATGAGTTTGGCATGATCACTAACATGTTTAGCATGAATTTGTTTGCATCTTGGAACCCAATTGTAGGGGTGCTTTTTTAGTTGTTTAGACAAGAATATGTGGAAGAATATTTATAACCAAAGTGGAAATGGTTACAACGGTATGACGGTGTTCCCAGTTACCATTTTAATGTTTTTTCTATTTTATGCAGAAGTAGGACAAAAAATATTACGAGGTACACATGTTTTTTCTTCTTCAGGAAGGGTAAGAGATGCATATGACGTACAATGACTTAGATGGCAGATCTGTCAAAATTGTTCCTTATGAGAGTATATTAATTTTGAAGATGTATGTCAACACATTTTTTATTTTATGATGGTGTGGTATGTTATGGTTAACATTTTTAATCAGTGACCATGCTTCCCATCTTGCAGATTGTTTGTGCCGCTTGTAATTTTCAAGAGGCTACGTACATTGAATAATGACATCACTCTCTGCGATGCAACAGAGGGTTCCACCAGAATTTTCTAAACCCTCCATTACTGACTAAGATTCATCATCCAGCGTGTATGCATGTACTTAAGACATGTAACTGAACACAGAGCATCAATCATCTTATTGTTTCTTGTTTGTCAAATGCTTATTCAGGTACCCTATTAATTCTATTGTTGCTTACACGAAGGTATGCATTACAACTTGTATGATTATGGCTCTTTCCTCGTGAAGGTAAGCTTCTCCGGATGTTCCATTTATATGATACTACCTCTGTTCCAAAATAAGTATCACATATTTTCTTAGATATGGATGTTTATTTTTCAGTAACTATGAATCGTTTTTTAGAGTATTTGTGATGTATCCTTCACTGGTGGACACCAGTTGTGAGCTTGGTGGGCTAGCGCAAAATGGAATACTAGAAAAAAGTCAAATAGATCAGCCGTGATGAGGAACAATTACCTTGACAATGTCCTCAAGGATTATTAGTAGCAGGTTAGCATATGTCAAATTAGATCTGCAGATTGGGGTGAGTGCTATCTCAAATTAGCATATGCAAAAATACCTAACCCCTTGATTATTTAAGCATGGAAGCATCCATGCCTACATCGTTTGGCTAGGAGTGTCAGATTTTGTTTTAATCTACTACTCCCATGATTATTTAGAAAATGCTAAGCGTTGTCGCTTTCATGCCTGCATTTTTTGGCTAAGATTTTTTCTCACTTTAGGAGCAGACTAGATTGAGGATATTGTTCTCATCCCTTAGATGGTATCGCCCCCCCTTCCCACCTGCTATAATCAATGGATGGACAACATGTATCTTCATTTTTAAAATTTTGCATTTTTGTTTGTGCATAAGTTATGTTGGGTAAGCAACATGGTCACGAGATTCATCACAGTGAGACTATAATAGAGTACTATTACTTATGAGCTATCCTTCATTGCATGCACAATGATAATAGATTCTTGTGCCCCTTGTAGTTTGTTCTTGATAATTATTGTGTTGTTGGACAAAAAAAATTAGACTGGTAATGTTGAGTTTCCCTTGATCTACCCAGGAGAAGGCATGAGAAATGTCCACCAAGAGGAATGGATATGTAAATTTTTGGCTGTATTCTAAATCCAACAAGAGGTAGCCTAAAGGTGGTCGGTGGACAACGTTACCGGAATCGACATCTCCAAACCCGCAAGTAGCAGCAAACAACACGTTTATATGGGTTTTTCTAGGAAGGTCAGAGTAATATATTATGTGCGAGTGGAATCCACAAACTATTAAAGGTTGTTATGTCAGGGTTGCTAATGTAATATGCATCCTGATGTACAAAGTGTGTCATTAAGAGGATTCAAGAAATGTATTCCAAGTTTATATGATTTTTTATTTCATTTCTATAGCAAACCTCAAGGTGTGCAAGCCTCGGGTAGAGTCGCAACCACTATCATATCAAAGTGCTGAAAGTATTGGAGAAAAGAAATACGATGGTACTCATTCATGTATCAAGTGGATTTATTGATTTGTTCTAATCTTATTTTCTATTTTCTCAATTGTGAGGAGGCAAGGCTAGCAGGCTAGACTTTTCCATACTATATTACAATAAAATTTGAAATAGGCACATCGAACTATAGGCCAAGAAATTTTGATCAAAAATCAAAATTATGGAATGTAACTCACTTTACATTTATATGTACATTGATTTTCGTATCCTATTTTTACAGTTTTAATATTGAATCGTGATATATTCACTAGGAACTTAAATTGTGATACATTAGTTCCGTGTGTTAATCTGTATTTATGGCAATACAATTAAATATCGCACATGAGATAAGCCTTAAAATTATGTTCTTTTCAATGTTTTATATCAAAATTTACCGTTCGTGGCAACGCACGGGCACTGTACTAGTTTTTGTAGGTTATTAGCCATGAGTTTATCACACATCGCTGAAGGTGTTGGTTTGAGTAACCCAAAGCATGGTGACGAGCCTTCTGCCTGTGCGTGCGGGGTCGGGGTGCTCCACGCCTCCGGCATCGGGCGTTGCTCCTCGCCAGCGAGCTGCCGCCGGTGACTTGTGAAACCGTCGCCCTCCCCGCACCGCAATACGAACCAGAAACGGAACGGAAGCTTTGGCGCCGCGCTCCTCCTCCCACCAAAACCCGCCGGGCAAAATCCAAACCCTCGCCGCCCAAATCACCACCCAAACCCTCGCGCCGCCTCCGAATCTTGACTCCCCCGATGGCCGACGCTGCCCCTCCCTCGCCCGCGATGCTGCCCCCGCCGGCCGGTTCCTCCCTGCTCCTGCCGCCCACCGACGCCTCGACCCCCGAAGCCGCTGCCAGGACTCCCAACCTCCCAGACACCCCCGCCTCCGCGGCGGATCCCGAGACCCCCTTCTCCGACGCTGCCACCGCCTCCGACGCCGACGTTTCCGCCGTCGCCCCGCTCTACGCGGCGGCCGTGGATGACGGCGAGGACGACGGGATCAACGACCCCTCGGGCGCCTCCAGGAAGCACATGACCCTCGCGCCGCCCCCGGCCGCGCCGACCAAGAAGTCCAAGAAGAAGGGCGGCAACTGCGTCTGGACCAGGCCCACCTCCCGCAAGGGAAAGAAGAAGGCCAAGCAGCCCGGCCACGCAGTCGCTGGCGGCGCCAGCGGAGGCGGCCGCCCCAGACCCTCCTGCGTCGAGGACGAGTTCCTCCTCACCCCGGCACCCCGCCTCGCAGCCGAACGCAACGACGACGGGCCAGAACTGCCGGTGCTCCTCTCCCGTGTCTACAAGTCTGAGAAGATCGAGGTATCTGACGACCGCCTAACCGCAGGCAGCACCAAGGGCTACCGCATGATACGCGCCACACGAGGCATCGCGTCCGGCGCGTGGTATTTTGAGGTCAAGGTCATGCACCTCGGTAGCTCCGGCGCCACCCGTCTCGGCTGGGCCACTAACAAGGCTGACATTCAGACGCCTGTGGGTTGCGACAGCTTTGGTTTCAGTTACCGCAGCGTTGATGGCTCTAAGGTGTACAAGGCCTGGAGGGCCGACTACACGAATGAAGGGTATGGCGAAGGAGATATCCTGGGGTTCTACATTTCTCTTCCTCAGGGCGAGCATTATGAGCCCAAGCAACCTCACCTTGTCAAATACAAGGGGATGCCTTTCCATGCACAAGGCCTCAAGGATGAGAAGAAGATACCGGATCCAGTTCCTGGTGAGTAATCTTTGTTAAGTTTCCTCCTCATATATTTATGGTTTACACTAAACTGCATCAACGAAGCACGTAGATTTTATGATAGCATATTCAAGAGACTAATTCTTCAGTGTAAATCTATGGGGTGCTTGATTCTGTATGTATGTTAGTTATTATTATACATACTAGAAAAGTGTATTGATCATCACATGTAGCAATTGTGCACTTATATTAGGATGTTGGAATAGTAAAAATGTGTTGTTAATGAACTTGTCATTTGTCCTTTGTCATCGTACTTCCCATGCTGCACGAGTTCATTGGCAGCTACCACAACGTTTTTTGATTTGGGTGCATTGTGTCCATTTCACCCTTAAGGATCATTCAAGTTCCTAATACGTGTGTGGACAACTTATACGTGTTCCAAATCTCCATTGCACATGGTAGAAATTAGTTTCATTTCACTCACTTATAATGTGATATTTCCCATACATAGTCACCTAGTCAGCCTAATAAGTGATGTTATTTCCCCTGAAATATGGAGAGGCGTTTGATGCAGAAGCATGATGATAGATGCAGCATAGTATCCATTGGCCAAAATATAAAAGGAAAAACAATCAAGCAGCATTTAGATGGCAAATGGCATCTTCTAAAGCACGTCAGTTCTATTTCATACAAATTTCTCAGTTCTTATATGAATTTACCAAATAAGTTTCTGTTAAGGATGGTGTATAGTGTCCATGTTCCACGAAAAGCTTTGCAATTCTGACCTTCTGCCCCATTCTGCACAGTGGACTCCACTATTTACCACCCCTTCATACGAATGTATGATCTTCTTTTCCGATACATCATAGTTATGCGGGTTCGGTTGCTTCTGCACATTCTGATTAAACATTGTCTTTGTTAGCCTATTGGTATGAATTCAAAGTTTATGACGCTGTGGTTAACTTCTTGTTCATATTTTTTGCATACCCAGTTTATTGTATCACCTTCATGCCTTGCATTATTAGTGAAATCAGAAATGTCAATGGTAATGTTTACAAGGATTTTGTTACCCTATTGTAGCCCTGATAGAGATTTTTCAGTATTTGGTGTTCAGTATTGTATACAATCATCATAGCAGCTTTTGTAAAATTTATTGAACTGTTTTTTTACTGCATGGATAACGAAGGTGTTTCCTTGGTGTTTTTGCATTTTGAAATCAAGAATCCCAGCTATGATTGGCTTGCCCTTGCATGTTACTTCATGCTTCTAACTTCTCCAACTGTATTCATAGGGCCTGTTGTCTAGTTATTGATTTCAATCTAACTGCAAATGTAGGAAGTGAAATAGTTTTCTTCAAGAACGGGGTATGTCAAGGCACCGCCTTTGAGGACATTCCTGGAGGACGCTACTACCCAGCTGCATCGATGTACACACTACCTGATCAGCCAAATTGTGAGGTCAGGTTCAACTTTGGACCTGATTTTGTGTTCTTTCCTGAAGACTTCGCAGGGCGTCCTGTCCCTCGGCCAATGAGCGAGGTGCCTTACCAGGCATATGAGCTGAAGAACGAGGGACCTGCTGAAAATGGTAATGCTGAAAATGCCAGTTAGTGTAGTTATCATGCTGTTTTCATTGTTCTGTCAAACATACCCATGGAGTAGCTCGTTTATTTAGTACTATGGTGAAAGCTTACTGACGAATTTATCTTATCCTAGTGAAATGCAGCAAACAGGCTGACGGCGCTGTTGGTTAACATATTTTATTGCGTCATAGTTAATTAAAGTACGGAAGACATGTTTGATGGCTGTAACCTGTTTAAAAATTGCATTGTGAACTTTATTCATGAATACTTATCTTTATCTGGCTAGAATGTATGATATGGTGCTGTACCATCTTTGTTAGGACCCAAGTTATAGAAATACTGATTTGTGAAAAAGTTTCTGAGGTGTTGTTTGGAGCACAGTAATTTTTTTCTTGAATTCTGCAGGAATTGGATTTCTTTTCTTGTGAATTTTCTGTGTTTCATTTGAAGCAGGTGCTTGTGGTGGGTCAGCAAACAGTTTTCTCTCTCTTGTTTACGTAGCAAACAGCCCAAGACTGTTTGGGCTGGTTTTGAGCTAAAATTTGGCAGCCTTTTAAGGGCCAGTTCTTTTCGCTTCATGATTCTCCAGAATCTGATTCTGTAAAACTGCCCATAGAATCGTCTGTCCACAGAATCAATCATCGAGTTCTTTTCTGTGATTCCAGTCTGATTGTTGTAAGAGTTGTGTGCTGAAATGTCTGTAACGCCCCTATGTTGAAATGAGTGTTGAATTGCTAATATATATATATATATATACACATAAATGAGTTGCAAATATCTATACTATTACAAAATTCATACTAGTACATAAATTACAACATACAAAATGTACAACACATAATACCTGAAAAGGGGAATAACATGATTATGTTAAAAAATCCTACACGTGAGTACCTCAGGATCATACAGGATCCATGGCAAATTCCTACAACATCCATGGCAAAAATTCTCAGGATGAAACAAGGAGGAGACAGAGGGAGGCTGGGGGAGAGGAGACCTCTCCAGCGACGCAGACTGCAGCGGGATGGGACGCCGGAGCAGGGCAGCTGCGGCGTGGGGGTCTGCATCGGGACAGGACGCCGGATCAGGGCGACCGCGGCGTGGGGTCTGCAGCGGGACGGGATGCTGGAGAAGGGTGGCCACGGCGTGGGGGTCTGCAGCGGGACGTAATGCGGGAGCAGGGCGGCCGCGGCGTGGGGATCTGCATCGGGACTGGACGCCGCGGCGGCCGCGGCGGAT
The DNA here is from genome assembly GCA_950022295.1 of Bromus sterilis. NCBI lineage: Eukaryota > Viridiplantae > Streptophyta > Magnoliopsida > Poales > Poaceae > Bromus > Bromus sterilis. Next base: position 157,579,360 of record OX465600.1, read on the forward strand.
CCTGGTGTCGTCGCCGGCGGGGTGAACTGGGCGGACGCGACGGATCCCAACGTCGCTGCTGGCGGGCCGAACACGACGAATCCGGCGGATCCCAGCATGCCTAGAGAGGAGCGGCGGACGGGCGGAGACGAGATCCTGTCGAGTGTTGACAGAGGAGCGCCGCTAGGTTTCCTTTCTCGGGCCCGAATGGCATTCTTCTCGTAAATAACTATGTTTAACAGGGTAGTTGTCCAGAGCGAACCGGTACCTTTTGCGGGAAGCGCCTAGAATCGTCAGAATCGTGGGTAGATGGCGATTTTGGATTGCACTACTGATTCTAGCGATTCTCGGATGATTCCTGGGGCTGGATTGAGTTCTTTTGCGATTTTGATTCTCTGGATAGCGATTCTTCAGAATTGAGCCAAAAGAACTGGCCCTAAGGTTAGGGGGATAGAGAGAAGAACCTCGCCTAAGTTGGTAGTTTTATAAATAACTTGGCCGAGGGACAGGACGCCCTGCGAAGTCTTCAGGAAAGAACACAAAATCAGGTCCAAAGTTGAATCTGACCTCACAATTTGGCTGATCAGGTAGTGTGTACATTGATGCAGCTGGGTAGTAGCGTTCTCCAGGAATGTCCTCAAAGGCGGTGCCTTGACATACCCCGTTCTTGAAGAAAACTATTTCACTTCCTACATTTGCAGTTGCCTAAAAAAAAGTTGGCAGTTTTATAAATAAAACCTCGCAGTTAATTACTGGCTAGTATCCCCTCCATATTCAACCGTTTGGGCATAATCACACTCATAATGGGCCGAAATTCAAAACAAAGTCTCGCTACACTACATCAAGGTTGACCTAACGGTTCCAATTCCATAGTTAGCAAGGAAATAGTCACTCGTAGTAGTAATTTTTGTTCCTGCTCTTTTATTTTTGAAAGTAGAAAATCGAATGTTGAGTTGCATAAACTTGCCAAATTTTCTCTTAGTTTAGACAGAAGATGCCACTTGTTGCTCATCAATCATCATGATCTAAATTGTATGCCGCTACGGGCAGAAAGTGATAAATAAAATTTGGCAAACCCCTAAAAAAAATCAAGGTTGACCTAAAAGTTTGATTCAATTTGAGCATGCTCATTTTTCATCTATAAAAATAATTCATTTAATTAATAATGAGGTTTTACATCGTTCCTGGTGGCCAGTCTACTCGTGAATGTTAGAATAGTGATTGGGCCATTCCTTAATGGTACAGTTGGGTTGTGTGTGATGCCAAATGGTAGTTTTGATAAGTACCTTTACTGTGAACAAGAAATGCCATTACTAGATTGGGCTATGCGGTTTCATATCATCAAAGGAGTTGCATGTGGCCTACTCTACCTCCATGGGAAGTGGGATAAAGCTATTATCCACAGGGATATCAAAGCAAGCAATGTGCTTCTTGATAGTGAACCAAGGGCATGGCCAACGCGTAGCCCCAGGACGGGTGCTTCACATGCGAGGTAGGTTCGGAGTCCACGGTGGCAATAAAATGGTAGCTTGAAGGTGGCGGGTGCTTCTTGCAGAGAGGCATTTGCTTCGTTGAATAAAGCTAGAAAAAATGAGAGAAAGAAAATAGGGAAAAGGTGGGGCAAGCTGAGAAAAATATAGCTAAGGCTGGCGCTGGCAAGGAAATAAGAAGAAGCATGTGGGTTGGATGATGAACGGTGTGGGCAATGGCTCTAGCTGTTCAAACCTATGTGGATGTATGGGGGTAGCACCTTGCTACTGCTGCTCCCATGGTACATGCCCTAAATGTGCGATTAGGAGACTTTGGCCTTGCAAAGTCATATGATCATGGTACTGACTTACATACCACACATGTGGTTGTACCATGGGTTATCTTGCTCCAGAACTATCACACACAGGCAAATTGTATCCTCTTACGGATGTTTTCTCCTTTGGCGTATTCTTTCTTGAGGTCACCTGTGGGCAAAGGCCATCACTTTTCTTTGCTAGAGGTTCTACATATTACCCGATTGTGTCTTCCCACTTTGTTTATGGGTAGATATGATGTTCGTCCTTGGGGTTTTGCTTCTGCTTTTGTAGCTTTTACACTTTGGAAAAATCCATAAAAGCTTCGAAAGCACATATTTAAGAGCTTTTCTGGCTTTTGATGGGTGTAGATAACACCTCCTCGTTGGTTAACCAAAGTGGAAGGTTAAGAAGTAGTAGCAGTAAATTTCCCTCGGTGAAGATATCAAGGTTTGTCTAAAGTAGGAATCCTAGCTCAACAAGAAGGTGGCAACAGCGCCAGAGATTTAGCTGTTGGCGAGTTGACGTGGACCTGCACGCAAGAACGCAAATAACTTTGCTCCCAACGAGTTCAGACATGTTGTCAATCTCTCCGGCCTTGCTGTTTACAAAGGATCAAAACACAGGGGGAAATAATAATTGGTGCAACTGAAAGGAAACAAAAGCAGTAAATGAGAACGGTGTAAACTATGATGGAAATATGGACCGGGGTGTCATGACTTTCACTAGTGATGTCTCTCTCCCAAAAGACAGTAAACAACTATGCTGGGTGAACAAATTACAGTTGAGCAATTGACAAAATTATAAACGCATCGCAATGCTAATTATGCTACTCGAAAGTAAAGAGGCTTAATCGTATGGGCACTACACCAAGACAAGTAAACCGTTTATTCATTAACATTTACTCACTAATCATCTACCTTGAGACATCTATCCAGAACATCTCTCTGGTATTAAGTTGAGAACCCCAACCAAATTGTAGGCTCAAAGCAACGAACAACTGCCTTAACACTCTATGCGTAATGTAAGAAATCCTTGCAACACAGAGTCACAAGCACCACTGTTTTACCCCTGGTGGCAACAACACATCCCCTAGTCTCATATTTCTGTCACTCAAGCTAGACATCGGGGGGCATGAACCCACAATCAAGCATAATGCTCCCTCTTGGAGTTGCAATCTGCTAATTGGCCAAAGCAACAAACGCAACGGGGAACACACAAGAATACTCAAGAACTAAAATATAAAGGTAAACCAAATATATTACTCATCACAAACTGAACATAATCTCATAATCCATCGGATCCCAGCAAACACATCATAGCAGCAAACACATCATAATCTCACAAGTGCTAAACATTGAAGTACAAGATTGGAGAGAAGACATCATCTAGCTACTGATCATGGACCCATGGTCCAAGGGGGACTATTCACGACGCATCCCGGAGGCGATCATGGTGATGGAGAAGCCTCCGAAGGTCAATCCTCCCTTCGGTAGCGTGCCGGGACATGTTCTTCTGGCGATCCTGAGATCAAAATTGCCGAGGCGGTGGAACAGTAGATGAAATTGCATGACGGGGTCCTCTCTATAGTTTTTCGGGACGAGGGCTAAATATATGCCAAAGGGGAGCCTGAGGGGTGTCCCCTTGGCCCAGGCGGCCAGGTGGCGGGGCCACCCCCCTGGCCGCGCAAGGGAGGCGCCTGGCAAGAGGGTGGCCCCCCTCGAGGCCCCCTTCGGGCTTCTGGAGTCTTCCATTGAGGATATTTTTTTGGATTTTTCTGAGCACTTTTATTTTTCACCTTTTTCTGCAATGCACGGACAAAAATAGACAGAAACTGGCACTGGGCACTGAATTAGTAGGTTAGTCCAAAATATGTTGTAAATGATATGAAAATGCATCAAAACATATAGCAATATTACCAAAAGGAACATGGAGAAGAAAAAATTATAAATACGTTTGGGACGTATCAGTCGTCCCACCAATTTTCTCTCTGTGATGGTCCTTTTCCAACTAAATTAACTTCGGAATTACCGAAGTCTTTTTTCTTGGTCTCACAAGATGACAGGAACCTACTAGTATCCAGTGTCACTCACTTATGAAAGTCCAATTCGGTTTAGTCAGTCACACCAAGCTACACATAGTGTACCGGACAGACACTACAGAGCCACCGAACGACTTTGTATCGGTCTCACCAAAACACCAAAGTTGGCACCTTTGTACAGGTTGGTCTCACCGAGTGTTCTCATTCGGTCCCATCGAAATGTGCAAAATAGGTGGAACGGTTGGATTTTGTGTGATGCCTGTATATACCCCTACCTAATCCACCAACTCGAGAGAGAGCGCCCAAACAAAGCTTACACCTCACATATATATTTTCCGAGTTAGAAAAGCTCGTATCTTGTGTCGAGATCAAAGTGCATCCATTCCACATCATGAATCTTTGATCTCTCATGCCCTCATAGATTTTTACCCAAACCAACTAGTTCTCCACAGTCCAAATTCTTGAGAGTTAGTTTGATTGTTGAGGGAGTGATCTTCTAACACAAGGGTAGGGAATTCTTCATCAACAATCTCACCTTTTTATTTTTGGAGGATGGATCGTCTCCTATCTTGGCTAGGGGGTCACTTGGAAATCTTCAACGTCGTGAAGAAGCCAAGGATTTAATAAGGGCAAGATCATCGCCTACTTCGTGAAGAGTCTATTCTTAGTGATGCTAGTCCTTCGTGGGCATACGTCAGTGGGATAGTGTAACAGCCCAGATTTCACAAAAATTAAAATTTTTGTTTTCGGTATGAATTGTTTGATTGTCTGATTTGTTTGCGGTGTTTGCATCCCCGATTTATCGACTGACGATTATTTTTCCCCCTCTTATCTCGTATCTGACGGAGACCGACCCTTGCCACCCTGACACTCGACCTTTGCGACACCGGGTTTCACCCGATCACCGTCGCGAAAACCGCACCAGACCAGCCGCAGCCAACGGAACGAAAAACCCAATTTAATAATTAAACGGGATATTTTTATAGCACGCCGGAAAGTGTTTTCGGAACGGTTCCAGCGCGAGGTGAACGCCTCCGGCTCGACGCGCTGATCGCGCAGTTCGAAGTTTTACCCGAATCGGAGGTACTGCGGACCCCCGGCGGTCAGAAACATGAGCACCGCGCGCGCGAGAGAAAAACCGGGGATGTTTTTGCAAACTGCCAGCCACCTGGGCTATATAAAGACCACCACTCTCCCACCCCTTTCTAGGGTTTCCCTAGCCACAAAATTGCAGCCACCACCCCCAGATCTGCCCATTTTTCGCATTTTAGCCCATTTTTCGTCCAACCCTAGTCCCAACTGATTTCGGCCGTCCGATCGGGCGATCGGAGGGCTTCGAAGGCGCCACGTCAGTACCTAGCCTCTCCTCTCTCTCTCCTCACTGCCGCCCTCGCGCCCGAGCGCCTCACCGCCGCCGCTCCTCCGTCTCCGGCCACGGCGAGCCGCCGACCACCTCCCTTCCTCCTCCCGCGCGCCTCCCTCTCCTCCTTCCTCTCCTCCCCTGACCCCCTCGCCTCCTCCCTGCAGGACAAGCTGCCGCGCCGCCGTGCCATGAATGGGCTCCCGAGCTCGGTTTCGCGCCGCCTCCACCGCGCCTGCACGCCGACGCTCGTCGGGTCGCCGCCACCTGCTGGATCCGACCGGCCCCGAGCAGATCGGCCCCTCCACCGCCTCGAGCCTCTCCTCGCCGCGCGTCCTCGCCGGAGGCAGCCGGCGCCGCCGCGGTTGCCGATCGGGAGGTCGGGCTCCCGATCCAGACGCCTTCATGGCCACGTGGGCCAGCAGCCACACGGGCCGACCTGCCCCAGCCGGCCTGCCACGCGCCACGGCCCAAGGCCGCAGCCCAAGGACCTCGCCGGCCAGACGGGCCGGCCCAACGTGAGGGCCCAAAACCCCCTCTCCGTATTTTTTTTCTTTTTCAGAGCCTGCGAATTTCACTAAGTCTGGAGAATTTTGCTGTTGTGATCCGTTTTGCAACGTAATTTCCCGTTGATCCGTAGCTCCGATGAACGTGCCCCCAAAATGGAAGTTGCTTAGTTTCATGTGTACTTCAATTCATCTTTTGTGAGAATTTGCATTTGAGGTTATCTTGATTGTGTATTTTCTGGTCAAACAGGGCATCAGATCGTTAATTGCAATCTGCTGTTAAGTCCGTCTGAAAACTGTTATTTTATTGCAACTTCGGGCGACGGTTGCTTCGCAACCGTGCGTCGGAATTGAGTGATTCCTTTTGCATTGCGTTAAGCATTGTTTCTACTTCAGTTTCATGGATTCACATGCCGTAATTTCTTGCTGCATCATGATTGTGTCTTGCTCCAAAGTAGCTACCCTGATGTTAGTGTGCTGCTGTTTATATTTTGTTGCAACTTCGGTCGACGAGTGTGTCGCGACCGTTTATCGGAATTGAGTGATTCCAATTGCTTATTGTTAAGCATCATGTCTACTTTCATCCCATGTATTGCATTGCCATGATATGCTTGCTGGTCATATAGTTATTGAGCTCCAAAGTTGCTATACTGCTGTTTTTGACAACCACCTCTGTTTTTCTCTAAGTCTTTAACGTCCCGATGCCATGTTGCATGCTTATTATCTTTTGAACTATGATGCCTTTTTGCATGATTCTTTTTGCCATGCCTTCCCTTTCATGTATACTTTAGTTCCATATCATTGGTGAGAATGTTTGCATTGATTATCCTGTTTATGCATTGATCTAAAGTGTGCTTCCTGATGTTGGCAGATTGTGCCCGTAACTTGTTTTGCTTGTATCTTTTTAACCGTAACTCCGTTTGGGGTGTTCTTTATATGTAACTTGATTAGTTTTTCGTGTACTTTGTGTTTATGCTATTGTTTGCTGTTGTTAACCAACCTAAAATATGGTTTAGGGCAGATCAGTACCAAATCCTTTAATTGTTGTGCGGCACTTAGTGGAATGCCATGTTTAGGTTGCGCCTCACTTAAATTGATTAGCATAGATAATTTCCTTTATGCTTCACCTCTTGTCATGTTTATGTGCTATGCCATGCTTGCTTGAGTTGCCATGTTAATAACCGTTGGTTGATCACCTGTAGCTAAGCAACTTGAACCACCGTAAACGTGCGGTAGTCGTCGTGTGTGACCGATACCCCACTTAAACTGTTAGTAACCGTTCTCGACGATAGATCCGTATCGCGTTGCCGTGTCGTGTGATGTCTTCTTGATCGTGTTTGCCTCGTAGTAATAGAGTGCTTGTTCGTTGATTGCTTTCCAGTGTTTATCGTCTTGTGTGCTTCCGTGGGTACCTTTCGGAGACGATGCGAGCTTGCGATCAACTACACCTTCGGAACCCGACTTATCAACATGCAAGGACTATACATTACTTATGATCCGTTCTATTTCATCCAGCGGTTTGCATGCTAGTCTAGGTTAGGTCTGATGTTTGATCCTACCACATGTTTACAACCTCTTTCAAACCGATACAGCCATGTCCCTTCCCAACAAACCTTGTACTGCTATGTTACTATTGCTCGTTGCTCAGCCCCTGCTTAGTATGCATGCTTAGGATGCTACGATGTTACCCTGTTACTCCATGGTTTGGGTTATCACATTATTATTATTATTATTATTATTGTTGTTGTTGTTGATGATATGATTATTATAATGTTGACTATATTGGACGAAGGATGGAAGGTCTAGGCTATCCCGCCCCGACGCTTTGTTCCATTCGAGTCACCTAGGATACGAGTTCCGGGTATTGGTTTTAAGACTGAGCGTGCCTAACCGCGTGTGGGATTTTATGGGGTCCCCTTTTCTTACCTACCTAGCTTCAAGCATTTTTAGTGGTGGTCCAAGCTGATTTTACCTTTTGAAACCGTGTGTGTGCTGGTCGTATGCCAGTAGTTTTCCAACCAACCCGGACCAGTGAGGACATAGTTCCCTTGCTGGCCCATCATGACCGGCTGAGGACCCGGTTTTCCATGTGTGATTAACCGACAATCCAAACCCGGAGTCATACGGTAGAGACCAGATCGAGAGCGCGGCCGGCTCCTGAGCTGGATGTCGACTCACCGGGGGCCACCCGGATTTGTTCGTTGTTAGTTAGAGGGACCTGTCGTTTCGGATCTCTTGGAACTAAATCATAAAATGGTTGCCTGTGATGGGTAGCAACTGAGAGAGATGGGCGTGCGTGCGGAGCCTTGTAATGAGCAGTTGGTACACCCCTGCAGGGTTAAATCTTTTCGAGAAGCCGTGTCCACGGTTATGGACGACTTGAGACCTACTCCTTGTTCATAGACAACAACAACTGAGATAATCTTAATATAACTTGATCAGCGTGTGTGTGTGTGTGCCTTGACTGCTTCTTCTTCGTCGGGATGCGAAGAGGAGGACAAGAATAGGATAGGTGTTATGCTTGCGTAAGTAGTTGATAGCAAGACTTGTTGGAGGCGATTCCTCATCGAATGCTTGGCTTCATATCTTACTCTCTAGATCGTTAGCCACTTCATAAATGCTAGTGCGGCAGCAACCTCACCACTTACCCCTTCCTTACCGTAAACTACTAGTTGTCCTAGAATGACGAGTGATGAAGTCCTTCCTGGGTCAGATGACCACTACAGTTGGATGCTGAGTACCTCTGTACTCATGATACTACCCCCAAACTCTTTTCAGGGTTCTGAATCGACAACAGGTATGGTGATCGACGTTTCACGTGGAGAATCGACGACGACTAGTTAGGCGGATCCCGGCGGAGGGCCTGGACCCTTGTGGTTATGGGATCGATGTTTTTCTCTTTGCCACTAGGCAGTTGCTTGTAGTCTGTACTCAGACATGTATATTCCGCTGTTGTATTGTATTTGAGGCAGTCGTATGCCAATTGTATGAGATGTTGTATCCTTGTATCTATAATGTTGTGATATCATGTTGGAAATCCAGGGCATATGGCTTTGTCATATGTCGCGGTGGGACCGATATGTGCTTCGTCCCCGGATCTGGGTGGAAACACCTAGATCTGGAACAGTACCGCATATCGGGCCTTAAAACTTGGTATCAGAGCCTTACCGACCGTAGGATCCCTTTTCTGGCCGAAGTCGAGTCTAGACCAAAACTATTTTGTAGTTACTAAGTTAGTTGTTGGAGAGTAGGATTCCTTTTACTCCTTATCTTTGCTCTGGTCAGGAAAAGTGCCGTAAGTGTTTTATTCTCGCCTTGTCCCCTTCAAACTCTAGGATCTCGAGTGTGTGGAGTTTCGGAATCGTTACAATGCCTTGCTTGCAGCGTATTGTCTCGATTCCGATCTCAGGTTTGGGAATTCCTGTAGTACCTTTAGCTTCTCCGATTTTGGGTATCTTCTGGGTCATCCATTGCCGTCCCGCCTTTTACCGATGTTTTTACGACTTCCATCCCTTGATCTGGTTTTCGCGATCGTTCTCCCTCTTGTCACTGACAGTTTAGTTTTTCCGACGATGTCGTCTCTCTGCGGAAAGTATCTTGACGGAAGTTCGACGTCGACATGGAGCAGAGTCCCTTGTTGGTGGTGTTGAAGATCGTCGACTCTCTTTTCTCTCGTCTCCTCTCCCCCGGATCGTCCTAGATCTCGGGACGAGATCCATTGTTGGTGGTGTTGTATTGTAACAGCCCAGATTTCACAAAAATTAAAAATTTTGTTTCTGGTATGAATTGTTTGATTGTCTGATTTGTTTGCGGTGTTTGCATCCCCGATTTCTCGATCGGCGATTATTTTCCCCCCTCTTATCTCGTATCGGACGGAGACCGACCCTTCCCACCTTGACACTCGACCTTTGCGACACCGGGTTTCACCCGATCACCGTCGCGAAAACCGCACCAGACCAGCTGCAGCCAACGGAACGAAAAACCCAGTTTAATAATTAAACGGGATATTTTTATAGCGCGCCGGAAAGTGTTTTCGGAACGGTTCCAACGCGAGGTGAACGCCTCCGGCTCGACGCGCTGATCGCACAGTTCGAATTTTTACCCGAATCGGAGGTACCGCGGACCCCGGCGGTCAGAAACGTGAGCACCGCGCGCGCGAGAGAAAAACCGGGGATGTTTTTGCAATCTGCCAGCCACCTGGGCTATATAAAGACCACCACTCTCCCACCCCTTTCTAGGGTTTTCCTAGCCACAAAATTGCAGCCACCACCCCCAGATCTGCCCATTTTTTCGCATTTTGGCCCATTTTTCGTCCAACCCTAGTCCTAATTGATTTCGGCCGTCCGATCGGGCGATCGGAGGGCTCCGAAGGCGCCACGTCAGTCCCTAGACTCTCCTCTCTCTCTCTCCTCACTGCCGCCCTCGCGCCCGAGTGCCTCACCGCCGCCGCTCCTCCATCTCCGGCCACGGCGAGCCGCCGGCCACCTCCCTTCCTCCTCCCGCGCGCCTCCCTCTCCTCCTTCCTCTCCTCCCCTGACCCCCTCGCCTCCTCCCTGCAGGACAAGCCACCGCGCCGCCGTGCCATGAATGGGCTCCCGAGCTCGGTTCCGCGCCGCCTCCACCGCGCCTGCACGTCGGCACTCGTCGGGCTGCCGCCACCTGCTGGATCCGGTTGGCCCCGAGCAGATCGACCCCTCCACCGCCTCTAGCCTCTCCTCGCCGCACGCCCTCGCCGGAGGCAGACAGTGCCGCCGCGGTTGCCGATCGGGAGGTCGGGCTCCCGATCCAGACGCCGTCGTGGCCACGTGGGCCAGCAGCCACACGGGCCGACCTGCCCCAGCCGGCCTGCCACGCGCCACGGCCCAAGGCCGCAGCCCAAGGACCTCCTCGGCCAGACGGGCCGGCCCAACTTGAGGGCCCAAAACCCCCTCTCCGTATTTTTTTTTCTTTTTCAGAGCCTGCGAATTTCACTAAGTCTGGAGAATTTTGCTGCTGTGATCCGTTTTGCAACGTAATTTCCCGTTGATCCGTAGCTCCGATGAACGTGCCCCCAAAATGGAAGTTGCTTAGTTTCATGTGTACTTCAATTCATCTTTTGTGAGTATTTGCATTTGAGGTCATCTTGATTGTGTATTTTCTGGTCAAACATGGCATCAGATCGTTAATTGCAATCTGCTGTTAAGTCTGTCTGAAAACTGTTATTGCAACTTCGGGCGACGGTTGCTTCACAACCGTGCGTCGGAATTGAGTGATTCCTTTTGCGTTGCGTTAAGCATTGTTTCTACTTCAGTTTCATGCATTCACATGCCATAATTGCTTGCTGCATCATGATTGTATCTTGTTCCAAAGTAGCTACCCTGCTGTTAGTGTGCTGCTGTTTATATTTTGTTGCAACTTCGGTCGACGAGTGTGTCGCGACCGTTTATCGGAATTGAGTGATTCCAATTGCATATTGTTAAGCATCATGTCTACTTTCATCCCATGTATTGCATTGCCATGATATGCTTGCAGGTCATATAGTTATTGAGCTCCAAAGTTGCTATGCTGCTGTTTTTGACAGCCACCTCTGTTTTTCTGTAAGTCTGTAACGCCCCGATGCCATGGTGCATGCTTAATATCTTTTGATCTATGATGACTTTTGTGACATCCTGGCTTAATAGGAATGATAGACTACTCATATAAACAAGGTGCACCTTCTTTTTTGGGAGCCCAGATCCAAAGAACTCCAAAGTTAAGCGTGCTTGGCTTGGAGCGAGTTGAGGATGGGTGACCGACCGGGAAGTTGTTCCCGGGTGCGCACGAGTGAGGACAAAAGTGCGCCGGAAAGACTTGTGTTGGTCTGTGGGGAATGTCTAGATCCCGCCAGGCGTACGCCGGGAACCGGTGGCTGTGGCCGGGGCGTAACAAATGGTATCAGAGCCGACCCTCGCGGTTACACGGGCGTGTGTGGGTCAGTTGCGCGAACATGTGGGACATGTGTCGGCACTGGACACACAAACGTGTGCCAAGGGGGAACGTTCCTGTGGGCCGATGAGGACATCGGTTCCTTTGAGTGGGTGTGTATGTGACATCCTGGCTTAATAGGAATGATAGACTACTCATATAAACAAGGTGCACCTTCTTTTCCGGGAGCCCAGATCCAAAGAACTCCAAAGTTAAGCGTGCTTGCCTTGGAGCGATTTGAGGATGGGTGACCGACCGGGAAGTTGTTCCCGGGTGCGCACGAGTGAGGACAAAAGTGCGCAGGAAAGACTAGTGTTGGTCTGTGGGGACAGTCTAGATCCCGCCAGGCGTACGCCGGGAACCGGTGGCTGTGGCCGGGGCGTAACACCTTTTTGCATGATTCTTTTTGCCATGCCTTCCCTGTCATGTCTACTTTAGTTCCATATCATTGGTGAGCATGTTTGCATTGATTATCCTGTTTATGCATTGCTCTAAAGTGTGCTTCCTGATGTTGGCAGATTGTGCCCGTAACTTGTTTTGCTTGTATCTTTTTAACCGTAACTCCGTTTGGGGCGTTCTTTATATGTAACTTGATTAGTTTTCGTGTACTTTGTGTTTATGCTATTGTTTGCTGTTGTTAACCAACCTAAAATATGGTTTAGGGCAGATCAGTACCAAATCCTTTAATTGTTGTGCGACACTTAGTGGAATGCCATTTTTAGGTTGCGCCTCACTTAAATTGACTAGCATAGATAGTTTCCTTTATGCTTCACCTCTTGTCATGTTTATGTGCTATGCCATGCTTTCTTGAGTTGCCATGTTAATAACTGTTGGTTGATCACCTGTAGCTAAGCAACTTGAACCACCGTAAACGTGCGCTATTCGTCATGTGTGACCGATACCCCACTTAAACTGTTAGTAACCATTCTCGACGATAGATCCGTATCGTGTTGCCGTGTCGTGTGATGTCTTCTTGATCGTGTTTGCCTCGTAGTAATAGAGTGCTTGTTCGTTGATTGCTTTCCAGTGTTTATCGTCTTGTGTGCTTCCGCGGGTACCTTTCGGAGACGATGCGAGCTTGCGATCAACTACACCTTCGGAACCCGACTTATCAATAGGCAAGGACTATACATTACTTATGATCCATTCTATTTCATCCAGCGGTTTGCATGCTAGTCTAGGTTAGGTCTGATGTTTGATCCTACCACATGTTTACAACCTCTTTCAAACCGATACAGCCATGTCCCTTCCCAGCAAACCTTGTACTGCTATGTTACTATTGCTCGTTGCTCAGCCCCTGCTTAGTATGCATGCTTAGGATGCTACGATGTTACCCTGTTACTCCTTGGTTTGGGTTATCACATTATTATTATTATTGTTGTTGATGATATGATTATTTTAATGTTGACTATATTCGACGAAGGATGGAAGGTCTAGGCTATCCCGCCCCGACGCTTTGTTCCATTCGATTCACCTAGGATCCGAGTTCCGGGTATTGGTTTTAAGACTGAGCATGCCTAACCGCGTGTGGGATTTTATGGGGTCCCCTTTTCTTACCTACCTAGCTTCAAGCATTTCTAGTGGTGGCCCAAGCTGATTTTACCTTTTGAAACCGTGTGTGTGCTGGTCGTACGCCAGTAGTTTTCCAACCAACCCGGACCAGTGAGGACATAGTTCCCTTGCTGGCCCATCATGACCGGCTGAGGACCCGGTTTCCCATGTGTGATTAACCGGCAATCCAAACCTGGAGTCATACGGTAGAGACCAGATCGAGAGCGCGGCCGGCTCTTGAGCTGGATGTCGACTCACCGGGGGCCACCCAGATTTGTTCGTTGTTAGTTAGAGGGACCTGTCGTTTTGGCTCTCTTGGAACTAAATCATAAAATGGTTGCCTGTGATGGGTAGCAACTGAGAGAGATGGGCGTGCGTGCGGAGCCTTGTAATGGGCAGTTGGTACACCCCTGCAGGGTTAAATCTTTTCGAGAAGCCGTGTCCACGGTTATGGACGACTTGGGAGCTACTCCTTGTTCATAGACAACAACAACTGAGATAATCTTAATATAACTTGATCAACGTGTGTGTGTGTGTGCCTTGACTGCTTCTTCTTCGTCGGGAAGCGAAGAGGAGGACAAGGATAGGATAGGTGTTATGCTTGCGTAAGTAGTTGATAGCAAGACTTGTTGGAGGCGATTCCTCATCGAATGCTTGGCTTCTTATCTTACTCTCTAGATCGTTATCCACTTCATAAATGCTAGTGCGGCAGCAACCTCACCACTTACCCCTTCCTTACCGTAAACTACTAGTTGTCCTAGAATGACGAGTGATGAAGTCCTTGCTGGGTCAGATGACCACTACAGTTGGATGCTGAGTACCTCTGTACTCATGATACTACCCCCAAACTCTTTTCAGGGGTCTGAATCGACAACAGGTATGGTGATCGACGTTTCACGTGGAGAATCGACGATGACTAGTTAGGCGGATCCCGGCGGAGGGCCTGGACCCGTGTGGTTATGGGATCGATGTTTTTATCTTTGCCACTAGGCATTTGCTTGTAGTCTGTACTCAGACATGTATCTTCCGCTGTTTTATTGTATTTGAGGCAATCGTATGCCAATAGTATGAGATGTTGTATCCTTGTATCTGTAATGTTGTGATATCATGTTGGAAATCCGGGGCATATGGATTTGTCATATGTCGCGGTGGGACCGATATGTGCTTCGTCCCCGGATCTGGGTGGAAACACCTAGATCTGGAACAGTACCGCATATCGGGCCTTACAGATAGGCAAGATTGCTTCCGCGTGGACCCTTTGTGAGTGGAACCTTGTGTGGACTCTTGTGAGCATTATCTTAAGTGCTTGGAGGCTCCACAAACGAGAATGTACGATAGCTCCAACTATTCAAACCTCGGGACAAAAATCCTCCGCGTCATTTGTGTTTGCGAATCTCTAACTCTATATTATTACTTTCATGCACTTGCTTGAATGCTTTATTTTCGCTGCTCATACTCTTAGCATTGTGTGTGCAGGAGTGAATTGATTACCTTTGCTAGTGTCTGATACGTCACAAACGTATCTATAATTTCTGCTTGCTCCATGCTTGATTTGTGTGACTTTGCCATGTTTTTCTTGAACTTTCATACACTTTTGATCATATTTGGACTAACCTATTAACTCAGTGCACCCAGTTGCCAGTTCCTGTTTTCTACTGTTTTTGTATTTCCGGTTTTCCGGCCATTAAAAGTGCTCCGAAAATTCCGGAAAAATTATATAAAAAATCAGCGTCCCGGAAGCTTCCGGAATCACCAAGGAAGGAGGGGAGGGCCACCACAGGGACTCCAGAAGGGTCCCTGGCGCGACCCCACCCTAGGCCGCGCCGGGCACCCTCCTGGCTGCCCTGTGGTCCCCTGGTGCCCCCCTTTGGCCCTATTTTTACCCCCGCGGAGGAAACCCTGATTCCAGACCCCTTTTCTCCAGAAGCAATTCCGATCTCCGCCGCCATTGCCATCAAGTTTTGGGGGACAGAATTCCTGTGCCGGCACCCTGCCGGGACGGGGAAGTGCCCCCGAATTCATCTCCATCGACGTTGCCTCCTCCCTCCATGAAGCGGGAGTAGTTCTCCCTCGGGGCTAAGGTTTCTACCAGTAGCTATGTGGTCAATTCTCTCTCCCATGATATGATCTTCGTTGTGATCATAGGCTATGTTAATCTAGGGTGATCCCATGATGTTTCCCCTTCTTCTATGTATTGGATTGATGTACTCACTTGATCTTATCTAGTATAATCCCTGAGACCATGGTGACAGCGGTGTATTGGACATGGGTTAGAAGAATATTTTCATGAGTGATTTCCTCTTTTGTGTGTGGATTGAAGATTGAGAGTCTCTTGGTGCTTGTCTTTGACTATCCTTTAGATATGTTGTGGTGATTGTGGTACTCTCTTTGGATGGCCGCGGTGACATTGGGAAATCCATAGATTGAGAACTACGAACTCTGAGGTGTGCTTTTGTAGCCCTACATAATTCTCGTCCTCTCTTGACCACAAAGGATTGACCTCCGAGTGCGTCTTCATTGCATGTTTTATGGGAAATATCATGTGATTAGACTATGTTAATGTTGTTGGGAGTTGCCACTAGTGAAAGTATGAAGCCTAGGCCTTGTTTCCACCATTGTTACACCGTTTGTGCTCACTTTTGTCACATGTTTGCTTGCTGCACTTTTTATTATAGATTTATATTACCTTGCTTTGCCACCCCTATCACCCATATTTTACCATCTCTTCGCCGAACTAGTGCACCTATACAATTTGTCATTGTATTAGGTGTGTTGGGGACACAAGATACTTCTTGTATCTTAATTGCAGGGTTGCTTGAGAGAGACCATCTTCAACCTCTACTTCCCTGAGTTCGATAAACCTTAGGTCATCCACTTGATGGAAATTGCTGCTGTCCTACAAACCTCTGCGCTTGGAGGCCCAACATAGTCTACAAGAATAGAAGCGTGCGTGGACATCAAGCTATTTCTGGCGCCGTTGCCGGGGAGGTAAGCGTTGAAGGTATATCTTTAGATCTTGCAATTAAATCTTTTCGTTTCTTGTTTTTATTTTCACTAGTTATGCTTATGGAAAACAACAAAAATATTATGAGAGAGCTTTATGAGCTCTACCTTGAGTTGGGACATGAAGTGTTTGAAGAGAAAATAAAAAGCCTATGGAGCTTCATTATTTTCAGAACACTCATGTTATTAGCAATGTTATTAGTATGTCTTCTTTGAATACCTTTGATCCTAATGATATGCAAAGCTATAAGTTTCGGGATGCTACGTTTTATGAAGATGATATTTTTAGCCCCCCAAATTTTGATGAGAATTTTTTTTTGATGATACTTTGCCTCCTATCTATGATGATTATTGTGATGACACTTATGCTATAAAGAATAAATGTTTGCAAGTGTATCATGATAAGAATGGATCATGTGATAGCTACTTTCTTGAGTTTGCTCCCACTGTTACTAATGAGAAAGATTTTTCTTATGCGGGGAGTAATAAATTTTCTATGCTTATGGATCATGATAATAATTTTTTATGTGATACTTATATTGTTGATTTTATTCATGATTCCACTGAAAATCATTATGAGAGGGGAACATATGCTCATAGATATTTCAATAATATCAAGTTCCCTCTCTTTATGTTGAAGGTTTTGAAGCTGCACTTGTTTTGCCTTCCTATGCTTATTGCTTGGTGCTTCAATGAATTATTCTATTGCAATATTCCTATGCATAGGAAGCATGTTAGGCTTAAATGTGTTTTATATTTGCTTCCTTATGCTCTCTTTTTCTTCAAGTCCTTATTCTTATGAGAGCATCTTTTATAATCTTTATGCCTAGCTAATGGCTTTAAAGAAGCGCTTTCGGGAGGCAGCCCGCAACGAATTTAGGATTTCATTTTTGTTTTTCTTCTGTTTTTAGTGGTCTTGATGATTGTTACTACTGTAGCAACATCATTGTATCTTTACTTTTCAAGATTTGTGCCATTTATAGCCTCATATGACAAGGGAAGTGAAAGTTGTGGCATGCTGTCCAGAAAACAGATTCTGTCCTCGTGACTAGAAACATCACAGAAAAATCCCAGTTCATCTTTTTGAGCTGAATTTTTTTACACAGCGTGCTCTATACAATTACGGAACTTTCGTATGTTCTGAGCTTTTTGATTTGAGTTGCAGAAGTATCCCTAAAAAATTCTTTACTACCTGCTGGTCTGTTTTTCATAGATTCTGTCCTGTTTTGCCTTTTCTTCATTTTGCAAACCTTAAGCTTGCTTTTTCTTTGCTAAAACTTTTTGGAAATCTTGAGAAACAGTAGCTCTTCAAGATTATCCTTATTTCGAGTAGAGGAAAAATTATTTTATTATGGGTACTAATGTAACAGCCCAGTTTTCAGAAAAATCAAAAAATTTGTTTTCTGTGTGAATTGTTTGATTGTCTGATTTGTTTGCGGTGTTTGCATCCCCGATTTATCGATCGGCGATTATTTTTCCCCTCTCTTATCTCGTACCGGACGGAGACCGACCCTTGCCACCCTGACACCCGACCTTTGCGACACCGGGTTTCGCCCGATCACCGTCGCGAAAACCGCACGAGACCAGCCGCAGCCAACGGAACGAAAAACCCCGTTTAATAATTAAACGGGATATTTTTATAGCGCGCCGGAAAGTGTTTTCGGAACGGTTCCAACGCGAGGTGAACGCCTCCGGCTTGACGCACTGATCGCGCAGTTCGAAGTTTTACCCGAATCGGAGGTACTGCGGACCCCCGGCGGTCAGAAACGTGAGCACCGCGCGCCCGAGAGAAAAACAGATGATGTTTTTGTAAACTGCCAGCCACCCATGCTATATAAAGACCACCACACTCCCACCCATTTCTAGGGTTTCCCTAGCCACATTTTGCAGCCACACCCCCAGTTTTATCCCCAATTTTCGTAACCCTATTTCCCAGATCCGTTTTCGGCCGTCGGATCGCAGATCGGACGCGCCCGGTTGCGCCACGTCAGCCCTGCCTCTCTCCTCTCTCTCTCCAACGCATGCCCCTGCCCATGGAGCCGTCTCCACGCCCGAGCGCCGCCGCCCTCTTCTGGCCGGAGCAGCCGGCAGCAGCAGGCCGCCGCGCCGCGCCTCCCCTCTCCTCTTCCTCCCTCTTCCCGCGCCTCTCCTCCTCCTAGCCTCCCTCCATCTCCTCTCTCACCTCCGCCCGTTCTCCGTGTGCAGGAACCGCCCGCGCCATTGATGGCCGCCCGAAGCTCGCGCCCGCCCCGCCTCGGATCTCCTCGCCGCGGCCAAGATCCGGCGGGAACCGGTCAGTTCCGCCGCCCCCCGCGCCTGCCTTGGCCTCCCGCGCCCCCTCATCGCGCCGCCCGTCGCCGGCAGGGCGCGCCGCCAGCCGCCGTTGCCGCTGCTCGGCTCGGCTCGGGACGAGGCTGCTCGCCCAGGTGGGCCGGCCTGCCACTCGCCCCTCGCGGGCCCGGCCAGGCCACCATGCCAGATCCAGCGCGCGGCCCAGGCGCCTCCCAGGCCGGCCTCCTCACCAGCACAGGCCCAGATGGGCTCAGCCCATGGGTGAGGGCCTGCCCTGTTTTTTTATCCAGTCTTTTTTTTTCTTTTTCCAAACCCATGCGAATTTTGCTAAGTGTAGGAAAATCTGCTGCTGATTCGATTTCGCGTTGACGATAGCAAGCGATCCGTAGCCCGGATGACTTCGCGCACAAAAGACGAATTGTTTAGATTTGCGTGTACTTTAATTCATATTTTGTGAGAATTTGCATTTGAGCTCATCTTGATTGTATAATTGTGTGCTGAACAGGGCATCAGGCCGTTAAACTGCTACTTTTTCCTGTTAAGTGCTGCTGTTATTATTTTGTTGCAACTTTGCATGATGATTGTAACAAATCCATGAGGCCTATTGCATTGATTCCTTTTGCGTTGCGTTAAGAAATGTTTCTACTTCAGTTTCATGCATTCACATGCCATATTTGCTTGCTGCATCATGTTTATATCTTGCTCCAAAGTAGCTATCCTGATGTTATTGTGCTGCTGTGCTGAAAACTGTCATTTTGTTGCAACTTCGGTCGACGATTGCTTCGCAACCGTTTGTCGGAATTTAGTGATTCCAATTGCATTTTGTTAAGCATCATGTCTAATTTCATCCCATGTATTGCTATGTCATGTTGCTGCACTTTTGCATATAGATTTACCCCTGTTTTTACAGCATGTGTGCATAACTTGTCTTGCTTGTATCTTTTTAACCGTAACTCCGTTTGGAGTGTTCTTTATATGTAACTTGATTAGTTTTTCGTGTTCTTTGTGTTTATGCTATTGTTTTCTGTTGTTAACCAACCTAAAATACGGTATAGGGCAGAACAGTACCAAATCTTTTAATCATCGTGCGGCACTTAGTGTTATGCCATGTTTAGGTTGTGCCTCACTTAAATTGACTAGCATAGATAGTTACTTTGTGCTTCACCTATTGTAATGTTTTTGTGCTATGCCATGCCTGCTTGAGTTGCCATGTTAACAACCGTTGTTTGATCACCTGTAGCTAAGCAACTTGAACCACCGTAAACGTGCGGTATCGTCGTGTGTGACGAGTACTCCACTTAAATCGTTAGTAACCGTTCTCGACGATAGATCCGTATCGCGTTGCCGTGCCTTGTGTTGTCTCTTTGATCTTGTGTTGCCTCGTAGTAATAGATGCTTGCTCGTTGATTGCTTTCCAGTGTTTACTTCTTGTGTGCTCCCGCGGATACTCTCGGAGACGTTGCGAGCGTGCGATCGACTACACCTTCGGAACCCGACTTATCAACAGGCAAGGACTATACATTACTTATGATCCATTCTATTTCAACCAGCGGTTTGCGTGCTAGTATAGGTTAGGTTCGATATTTGATCCTACCACATGTTTACAGCCTCTTTTAAACCGATACAGCCATGTCCCCTCCCAGCAAACCTTGTACTGCTATGTTACTATTGCTCGTTTCTCAGCCCCTGCTTAGTATGCATGCTTAGGATGCTACGATGTTACCCTGTTACTCCTTGGTTTGGGATATCACATTATTATATTATTTTTGATGATATGATTATTATTATAATGTTGACTATATTCGACGAAGGATGGAAGGTCTAGGCTATCCCGCCCCG
Organism: Bromus sterilis; assembly: GCA_950022295.1. Classification (NCBI taxonomy): domain Eukaryota; kingdom Viridiplantae; phylum Streptophyta; class Magnoliopsida; order Poales; family Poaceae; genus Bromus; species Bromus sterilis. The sequence continues at coordinate 157,599,658 of OX465600.1, forward strand.
ACGCTTTGTTCCATTCGAGTCACCTAGGATCCGAGTTCCGGGTATTGGTTTTAAGACTGAGCGTGCCTAACCGCGTGTGGGATTTTATGGGGTCCCCTTTTCTTACCTATCTAGCTTCAAACATTTCTAGTGGTGGCCCAAGCTGATTTACCATTTGAAAACATGCATATATATCTTGTCGGGTCGCTCCTAGCAGATATCTTTTAAAACAACCCGGACCAGTGAGGACATAGTTCCCTTACTGGCCCACTTTGTCCGGCTGAGGACCCGGTTTCCCAATGTGTGATTAACCGGCTATCCAAACCCGAGACAGACGGTAGAGACCAGATCGAGAGAGCGGCCGGCTCCTGAGCTGGATGTCGACTCACCAGGGGCCACCCGGATTTGTTCGTTGTTAGCTAGAGGGACTTGTCGTTTCGGATCTCTTGGAACTAAATCATAAAATGGTTGCCTATAATGGGTAGCAACTGAGAGTGATGGACGTGCGTGCGGAGCCTCGTAATGGGCAGTTGGTACACCCCTGCAGGGTTAAATCTTTTCGAGAAGCCGTGTCCACGGTTATGGACGACTTGAGACCTACTCCTTGTTCATATACAACAACAACTGAGATAATCTTATTATAACTTGATCAACGTGTGTGTGCCTTGACTGCTTCTTCTTCGTTGGGATGCGAAGAGGAGGACAAGGATAGGATAGGTGTTATGTTTGCGTAAGTAGTTGATAGCAAGACTTGTTGGAGGCGATTCCTCATCGAATGCTTGGCTTCTTATCTTACTCTCTAGATCGTTAGCCACTTCATAATGCTAGTGCGGCGGCAACCTCACCACTTACCCCTTCCTTATCGTAAACTACTATTTGTCCTAGAATGACGAGTGATGAAGTCCTTGCTGGGTCAGATGACCACTACAGTTGGATGCTGAGTACCTCTGTACTCATGATACTACCCCCAAACTCTTTTCAGGGTTCTGCGACGACAGGTATGGTGATCGACGTTTCACGTGGAGACTCGACGACGACTAGTTAGGCGGATCCCGGCGGATGGCCTGGACCCGTGTGGTTATGGGATCGATGCTTTTCTCTTTGCCAGTAGGCATTTGCTTGTAGTCTGTACTCAGACATGTATCTTCCGCTGTTGTATTGTATTAAGGCAGTTGTATGCCGATTGTATGAGATGTTGTATCCTGTATCTGTAATGTTGTGATATCATGTTGGCAATCCGGGGCATATGGCTTTGTCATATGTCGCGGTGGGACCGATATGTGCTTTGTCCCCGGATCTGGGTGGAAACACCTAGATCTGGAACAGTACCGCATATCGGGCCTTACAACTAACCTCGTTAATCAGATTATGATGAGTTATGTATGAAGGGAGTTTTTAAGTGTGCGAGGGAAGATGATGAGAGAAGATTCATGAGTGTCAAACGCTCAAGCTTGGGGATTCCCCCGTGCACCCCCAAGAAATATTCAAGAAGACTCAAGCATCTAAGCTTGGGGATGCCCCCATGCATCCCCTTCTCCATCAACAATCATGAGTTCGTCCTTCGTCTCACTATATTTTTATCACTTCATGCGTTATGTGCTATGCTTGGAGCGTCTCGCTCTTAGGTTTTATTTTTAGTTTTCTTTAGCTTTGCTTGTTGTTCATATCAAGTTAGATCCCGTCTTACTTTGTGTGGGAGAGAAACACGCTCCAGTTTCAAAATCTAGAACACATCATAGGATTCTTCATGCCTATCTTTTTGCTGTTGTGTGTTTTTTATCTTTTCGTAGCTACTGCCATGTCTAGTTTTAGTCTTAGTTTGTCTTTAGCAAGAGTCTTGGCTTTTGTTTAGTTTGTTGCTGGAACTCTCTTTAGTTTTCATGTTTATCTTGTTAAGAGAGTTGGTTGTTGCACTAAGTTGCGTCTTGTCTTGAGAGTAGGTAATTGAGGTTGCTATTTAATTTTAGTAGTAACTTGCAATAGTTTTGAGGTACTGATGTGAGTAATGTTTGAACTTTTGGTGTCAAGAGCTCTAGCCTATTAGTGATAGGTGTCGTATTTTGGGCAATCCGTGTTTATTTTCAAAAACCTACAAAGCTAGTTGAGAACTCTAGCTACTAGATGGATCACTACTCTTTGGAGGGATCGAATATTAGAGTACACTCACGTACCATGAGTCGAGGATGCGCAAGGATAACCAAACCCCCACACACTCCTCCTCGGGGTACTTGTCTCTTTGTGAACCTCCTTATTAGATTGAGAGTTACCGATAATAAGTGCGTGAGTTCTTCGGACTAATGTAAGTATTGAAAGTTGACACTTCCACCTCCTCATATTTGCTAGCCTCTCCTGTGCCGTGCATTGCCTTCTCACTCCGAGAATCAGCGTCCACCTTCGCCGGTACATCCAAACCCTTGGCATGATACGCTCTGTCATCATAAACCTCCTTATATCTTTTTCTCAAAATAGCCACCATACCTACCTATCAAGGCATTTCCATAGCCTTTCCGAGATATATTTCCATTCAACATCCACCTCTTCATGACTTGATCTTCATGTCATACATGTTCCTGCTACACTGGATCCAGCATACATTGCATACATCATGATAGCTACATCTTCTTTATGGTTTGAGTACCTTGTAAAGTGTGAAGATCTGCTATACCTTCTTGTAAAATAGAGTGTTGCCCTTAAGTGAGGAAAAGATCCCAAAGTGGACAAAATAAAAGATCCCAAAGAGGACAAATGAGAGAAATAGAAAGAGCCATTGAGGCCACCAAAAAAATACAAAAAATAGAAAAAAGAGAAAAAGAAAAATAAAAAGTGAGAAGGGGGCACACTACTATTCCTTTTGAGAGATCCACACTAGTACTTCATCCTTTATCCCTTGTACTCCATAGAGATCATCATCATGCATATAGCTATGTGGGGAACCTTCACACTATAGAACTTGGCTTGTATATTCCAATGATGAGCCTCCTCAAAAGAGCTCTAGGTCTTCATGAGCAAGCAAGTTAGATGCACCCCCACTAGTTCCCTTGGAGAGCTTTTAGCTCACATGTGCATCCGTTGCATGGCAATCCCTACTCCTCACATCATATCTATCATATGGCCTTCTCTCTCCTATGATTGTCCTCATTGATGTGAGCCTTTCACACCTTTTTGTCTTCCTCCTCAACCTTCTTTCTGTTTCTCCTTTTAGGTGTCAACTTTCTTGCTCACGCTCATCCATTGCATGAGTGCTCAAAATATCGAAAGGGAGTGGATCAGTTTGACATATACCTGACTAGTGGTCTGGGGACGAGTCCAGATAAGAATCTAAAGAAGACTAAGTGTGAAAATTTAGTAGATAGTAGTTCTCAACAACCTTTTTTCTCTCATTTTCCCAGTCCCCTGCTTGCACGCAAACACCATCTGGAGACATTCGAGTCACGGACAGCGAGAGCTCTTGCACCTTTTGTTCTTTTTTTGCTTGTGTCAATGCTAATATAGACTCTTGCTTGTTAAGACTTGAATTGAATTGCATGCTTTAATTACTTTACTTAAAAGTCCTTATATGGTTGTGTGGCATGTCACCACAGAAATTATGCTTGTTATCATTTACCTACTCGAGGACGAGAAGGAATTAAGCTTGGGGATGTTGATACGTCCCAAACGTATCTATAATTTCTGCTTGCTCCATGCATGGTTTGTGTGACTTTGCCATGTTTTTCTTGAACTTTCATACACTTTTGATCATATTTGGACTAACCTATTAACTCAGTGCACCCAGTTGCCAGTTCCTATTTTCTGCTGTTTTTTTATTTCAGGTTTTCCGGTCATTAAAAGTGCTCCAAAAATTCCGGAAAAAATATATAAAAAATCAGCGTCCCGGAAGCTTCCAGAATCACCAAGGAAGGAGGGGAGGGCCACCACAAGGACTCTAGAAGGGTCCCTGGTGTGGCCCCACCCTAGGCCGCGCCGGGCACCCTCCTGGCTGCCCTGTGCCCCCCTGGTGCCCCCCTTTGGCCCTATTTTTACCCCCGCGGAGGAAACCTTGATTCCAGACCCCTTTTCTCCAGAAGAAATTCCGATCTCCGCCGCCATCGCCATCAAGTTTTGGGGGGACAGAATTCCTGTGCCGGCACCCTGCCGGGACGGGGAAGTGCCCCCAGATTCATCTCCATCGACGTTGCCTCCTCCCTCCATGAAGCGGGAGTAGTTCTCCCTCGAGGCTAAGGTTTCTACCAGTAGCTATGTGGTCAATTCTCTCTCCCATGATGTGATCTTCGTTGTGATCATAAGCTATGTTAATCTAGGGTGATCCCATGATGTTTCCCCTTATTCTATGTATTGGATTGATGTACTCACTTGATCTTATCTAGTATAATCCCCGAGACCATGGTGACAGCGGTCTATTGGACATGGGTTAGAAGAATATTTTCATGAGTGATTTCCTCTTTTGTGTGTGGATTGAAGATTGAGAGTCTCTTGGTGCTTGTCTTTGACTATCCTTTAGATATGTTGTGGTGATTGTGGTACTCTCTTTGGATGGCCGCGGTGACATTGGGAAATCCATAGATTGAGAACTACGAACTCTGAGGTGTGCTTTTGTAGCCCTACATAATTCTCGTCCTCTCTTGACCACAAAGGATTGACCTCCGAGTGCGTCTTCATTGCATGTTTTATGGGAAATATCATGTGATTAGACTATGTTAATGTTGTTGGGAGTTGCCACTAGTGAAAGTATGAAGCCTAGGCCTTGTTTCCACCATTGTTACACCGTTTGTGCTCACTTTTGTCACATGTTTGCTTGCTGCAGTTTTTATTACAGATTTATATTACCTTGCTTGGCCACCCCTATCACCCATATTTTACCATCTCTTCGCCGAACTAGTGCACCTATACAATTTGCCATTGTATTAATTGTGTCGGGGACACAAGAGACTTCTTGTATCTTCATTGCAGGGTTGCTTGAGAGAGACCATCTTCAACCTCTACTTTCCTGAGTTCGATAAACCTTAGGTCATCCACTTGAGGGAAATTGCTGCTGTCCTACAAACCTCTGCGCTTGGAGGCCCAACATAGTCTACAAGAATAGAAGAATGTGTAGACATCAGTGTCAACTATTATTTTTACCTAAGAACTTTCAATTTGACCAATGAAATTTGATTTAGTCACACTCCTTTCGATCCCCTTCAAATATTCGAATTGATTAATTACTAATGCAAACAACAAAGATGATGCAAAAAAATATAATAACAAGCAATTTCTAATTAGGGAAACTTTCTCGAGTTGTTATAAGGACGAAGGGTAGTAGGCCCAAAGTATGGCTCGTACAACTCGTTGAGTGGCATCTCACACGCTTTTGTGTGTCCCTTTATGCTTTGTGGTCACTACCTTCGAATTATAAATATTAAGATAAACATGACCAATAATTTGCTTATTACCTGTCCATTCTCGATATGCCAAAGCTCAGTATGCCAACGCCCATTGGAGTGATCAATGATCATCCTAACACAATAGAATGAACAAGTCAATCTCATATTACTACTTCAATCAATCAAACATTATATGACTAGTTCCATACTTGCAAAAAAATGAACAAGTGAATCTCATATTACTAGATCCATATTGCAAATAAATTAACACATGGCCTCCATCAAACATGGAAACAATCCATAAATGGCTACTACATGCCATCTAGAAATGGCCTCAATCAAACATGGCAAAAACACATGGCCTCAATCAAACATTGGTACCACAACTCAAATACACCTAAAAGAAATCGTCAATGATTTAATCTACCTAAAAATCCTAAAATAAATCCATCCACCTAAAACAAATTTATATAGGAAATAACAAAAAATTATCTCAAATCCATGTCAAAGATTCATCCACACATGCTAAACCTTAACCATGAGACTAACTAGGCAAGGGCATAGGTATTTCAGGAATCCTCATTGCAGAGCGCTAATCTGGATTCATGCCCATAAAAAAAATAAACATAGTAAAATAAAAAAATTTGGAACTCTTGTTATTCCAACGCAGAGCGCTAATTACAAACGATAAACCATTCGCTTCATATGCAAGTCATTAACCCGTGCGGGAAAGAAAAGGCTAAGCGCTCTCCACCAATTTTGTGTTGATGCCATTATCGACTCTAGGATTCGTTGGTTTAACTGCCCATCAGTCGGGAAACAAATCCCAATGACTGAGACTAGCGCCCCATGTCGGATATGCTCTCATGGTCATATTTCAAGATTCATCAAGAACTCGGGTTTCACCATAGGGTGAATAATGCATGCAAAATAGGAGGACTCAAAGGAAAAAGATCAAAGGGATCAAGGGGGGGGGGGTTACCTGAACCAATATAGCGAAGGCATGAAGCATGCAAAAAACAAAGAATTGAGGTGGTTTTGTGAGAGATTTGAGATGGAAGAGAGAGGAGGATGCCTCTCTTCTCCAAGAGGGAGAAGAAGAATGGGAGTTGCGTGTGGGTGGGATCCAGTCGTGGCCCTGTTCGGCCTTTACCTCTTGAGGAGTCTATCGCCGAAGGGCCTGACGGTAGCAGATCATATTCGAACAATAATTATAGTGAAGACAAATTATGCTAATATCTCATTAAAGTGTCAAATAGTGTGTTTGTCCATCACTGATGAGAAATGAAAAAATAGTAGTGGCGGTTGATGGGTGCGGATAACACCTCCTCATTGGTTACCCCAAGTGAAAGGTTATGATGCAGATAGTAGCAAATTTTCTTTAGTGAAAATACCAAGGTTCATGTTTATAGTAGGATTCCAAAGACAACAAAGAGGTGACAGGAAGAACAGGGGGGGGGGGAGAAACTTGGCGGGAAGAATAAAGGACGAAAGCGACAAATATGGTAGAAAAGATTAAAAGTGAAAGAATTGGACATAAGTGTAAAAGTTACACCTTTCATCATTACTGTGGCTAAAACAATCTACTCGGCTCTAAGTTTACACGAAATTTAAGATCATGGGTAGATTAGTGCGTACTACAGTGTTTCAACCGTATGAGGGCCAAAAGGTATATTTCGACCTAGCAGAGCCAAATCAACTGGTTTCGGCCCATAGTGTGCTATTTTTAAAATTTATTCAAATGTTGTGCTATTGATGGAATTGATATTAAAAAATAATATTATAGAAAAAAACAGTGTTAGCTGTCTTGATCCATTTATCCTTTAATTATGTCTCTGTGACCATCTTAAAAAAGTCCTTTTAGCCTACAAAGCACCGATACTTCCAAAATCTGTGTATCGGCGTATAATACTTCACCGATACTCTGATATGACCGATACTCCATCAATACTTATATCCATGCAATATCCCCTTTTCGATTTAAAAGAAATAAAAAAAATCCTGATACAGCCATTGTTGTATGCAAGCACCACAAGGATTGAGTAATTTGATGACCAATCCGTCATGAAGAAGAAGATGACTTGATGAAAATAGACATGAATGCAACAAATGAGACATATGTCGATTTTATCTCAAGCATTTAATTATTTATTGTCTTGATTGATGAGGACATCCTTACTACCAACACATCTCTAGTTCGTCATGAAGAACAAGTTGATTCAACAAAGAAGAAGGATGATGAAATCAGAATTGGACCTATTACAAGAGCTCGTGCAAAGTTGATAGAACAACATGTGAACTCACTCTTAATAGATTCTGATATGTTATGTAATGAGAACTTTATACTGCCTAAATCTTTGTATGTTTGCATAATCAGGTATCATGACGAAGAAGAGGATCCAGAAGGAGGAGAAGATGAAGGAATCTCCAACTTTCGGACGTCCGACACTTTTCGGACGTCCGACATCGGAGGCCAGGAGCTACGACGCCACGATGACCTTGAGTTACAGAAGGGTTACGGAACTCCGACGAGTTTCGGACGTTCCACACGACGGACGTCCGACATGGAACGGACGTCCGACACGGAGATCTTCGGGACGGCTCCCGAGTACAGTACCGATCCGGAAGTTCGACACGTTTCGGACGTCCGAAACCCATCGGACGTCCGAAACTGCCTGCGCGCAGATCTGACGGGCTGCGGCCTTGTATCCGGGTTTGACACCCCCTAGCTTATAAATACCGGACCCCCTGCGAGTTTTAGGGGCAGACCACGTTTAGATAAACCCTAGATATTGAGAATAGCTTCAAGCTTTCCTCTTGAATCATTAAGATTTCAATTCGTATCGATCTGAAGTTCTTCTACTGCAAGTTTTGTGTGATTTGTTGTTCCACTGGGAATTAGTAGATTGCAATCACCGTCTCGTGGTCGACGGCTACGTTGCGCAAGTGTGTGAAGTTGTGAATATCCAAAGGGTAGAGAGCTGTCGCATTGGCAACAGGGATCTAGCGAGGAGAGTTCATCGGCTACATACAAGTTATCTATCATCGCCCTCATATTCACCGTCCGCTTACTGAGAAGATCGGGTCACCCCATATCATTGATAATCTGATATCTTATTAAATATTTATATATACTCGCCGTATCGCAATATTTTTGTTTCTAGAAATGCCGTATCCCGTATCGCAGTACCCGTATCGTCTTATCCGTGTAACCGTATCGGTGCTTCATAGCTTTTAGCTGAGAACGCAATTATGTATTTTCTTATGTTTTTTTAAGGTAATGTATTTTCTTATGTTGATAATACAATTATTTATATGAGACACTTCCATTAGTAGTCCATATTGAAAAAGCAATAAGAAGATTTATGATTAAACTCTTCTACACGAAGCAACGACGTTGGACCGGAGTGTCGACTGTTCACCTTTACATCAATTACCTTTTTGTTTTTTGAACACAGTACATTTACATCAATTACCACAAGACATGGTTATCTATCTTGTACTACTAGTATCAATCAAAAAAAAAATTACGGTTGATCAATCAATTTTTTTGTCGCGTTGCATCTTCTACGAGAAGGCATGTCACTTTTCTCTCTATAAACAGCATGATGGAAAGGTTTCGTTTGCTTCCAAGAAAAGAAAATGCAGCCCCTTCACCATGTCTTTAAATTGGCAGCCTCAGATTTTGTTTTTCTTTCCCAGCCACGTCATGGAGAAGCAAGCAGCTGCTTGATTTGAAACACTTGCTATCTGACCAAATAGTGGCGGCACAGTACACAATTAACACCAACCTTTTGTTGCAATGTAAGATTCAGTACTTGCAGCATGTCGACAAGTTGCAAGCAAATTTACCTTTACAAAGTCAATATTGTACCTAACGGCAGAGAAAAATATGGTCCATAATTCTGACAGCTTGTTAGTCAGTTCCATTTAGAGAAGGACGTTCGGGCAGCATTCTGTTTTTTGTAATAAAAAATGTTGTTTTTATGTATTCTGTTAGAATAATTCGAGTCGTATATCGATCTAACGAGAATCAAGCAATTATCAGAAGCACAAATACGACATCGAAATTTGTTAACGAGGTTCACCACATGGCTACATCCCGGGGGCATGACTACGGGCGCTCCTCCCCATGTACCAAATCCACATGATATAGTCGACGTTAAGTCCGCCACGGCCATCCGACAACGCTCCGACCACCTCGCCACAGCCAGTCCGACCGCCCCCGTCACGGGCACCGGACCGTCCCTCTCGTGATCTCTGTCTAGCCTATCAACTTGTGTCTAGTCTATTTTGCTACCCCGCGGTGCCTTTATATAATAGGCCCGGGTTACACGTGTCCGACTCAAACACCTAACCCACCGCTATTATAAGTCCAACTGTAGCACAACTAGTACACCTAATATTTGAGACATATATTTTAGGAAAATTTCATCTTTTGTCCCAACTTACTTTGCCATTTGATAATTTGTCACCCCCCTGAGAATGACAAGTGGGGCCTGGGTCCACCCGTCATTGAGACAACCCGTAATAAATCATCAAATGACAAAGTAAGGTGGAGCAAATCATCAAATCCCCCTATATTTTAACACCCCACCTTGACGAATATATCCTCTCCACCTTAAAGCCTCCATGTGCGAACCTCCGTGTACCTTGGACTTGAACCATGAGCACCACTGTTACTCCCAGACTCCATGTGACTCCACCTGCAACTGTAGTCCCTTCTTGTCTTCTCCATAGTCAACACACGAGCAAAATTAAGTTACTCTTTACTCTACTGTGTGCTTCCAACCTTCGGAGTATCTGTTCAACACCATCACACACCGATCATTGTCTGCGTGAAAGTGAACAACTCACATATTGGTCGCCACATATAAGAGTTACCCGAACTCAACATCGTAGCTCTTTCTTGACTGATATATCAGACTTGAAGAAATTTCACCGTTGCCTTGTGTCATCCTACGTCAAATTCACAGTTATCTCACTCTTTCCCGGATAGTCTCTGACTTGTCCCACCGCTATAGCACTCCGTCTCCTTCTGTACTTATCATCTATATTTCACCATGTGTACTGAACACCACAGAATATAAGACCATGTACTCTCTCGGCTCTTGACAATTCCAGACTTTTCGCCACTTTCTTAGATTACTTATGGCTGACTCATGTCTATCACTGACGTCAATCTCCATAGACCCAGTCACCAAATTAAATCCGGTACTCGTCAACACTGCTTCAACACCCCCTGCACACCTCGTCTGACCACATTTCTGACCTCCTGTTCCATGGCATGTCGTTGTGTCCCATGCTTGTTGCACACCTCGCCGCTATCACCCGCGTCGAGCCCCTGCTGTCCTGGTCGAGTCTCCTGGGTCGCGAACCCACACCACCTCAACCTCCTACTGCAGAGAACCACCGATCATCCGCGATCGATGACGAGTATCACGTATCTCTCGAACCCTTGGCCACAGCCCGAACAACGTGTCTCTCGCTTTCCCACCGAAATAGGTTTCGACTCTCCACTAGCTTACGCCGTAGCCCCTCCATCAGCTTATATGAACTACTATAAGAAAATATTTCAAATAAGTATGGCTGAATGCTTTAAATCGGTAGAAGAGCATACAAGATTGAAAGATTAATTTAGCTCGCTATTGATAATTGACGAAGCAAGAAAAATTCCATTCGCAATTTCAATAAAATACCAGAGGGAGTGAGGATGAACCGTGAAAGAGAATGAGGGCTCCTTTTTTTTCTCTCGGGACAGATTGAGGGCTCTTGTTGGGGCGGAACCCAAAAAATTTCACTTAACCTCATCTTTGGCAGCAAGAAAGCAAGCAGGAGGCCCTGCACCTGATCCTCACCTATCGATCAGCATCCCACAGCGAGCAGCATGTGACAGCTTGTGGACGTACCGGTCCACGACCTTGACCTTCAAATCTGAACGCAAGCTCCAGTCAGTGTGAAAAGGGGCAAAACACGGACACGATCGATGGACATTGGATATCGCTGGATCTATTTAAAATTTGATGGAAGGTAAAGGGAGGGGAAGGAGAAAAGGGCAGAGGATGGCAACCAGCACCTTCAACCATTGAAATTAAGAGATAGATGCATTAGGGTGGAGCACAAAGGCGAACCACAAAGCAATGAGGCGGAGATTACCTTGTGCGGCTTAAAATCTCGCATTCCGAGGTATGCTGATGCAGGAGTAGTCTCGTTATCCGTGCGCCATCGAAGGACACAGTTGTGTCCGTTGTGAGAGCCCTGATCTGCGCGACTCGGTGATGGCGGCGGCCAGGTTATATGGACGTGCGCACAAGACGGAGGGAGCCTGCACAAGAGGAAGAGGAGGCATCGTTGAAGCTCGTGCCGGGATTCTCTCGCCGCGCCGGAAGGAGAAGAAAAGTGGATGCGGGCGTCGGTGGCGGTGGCATCAGAATAGACGGGAGGATAGTAAATTGCATCTATTTTTTTAAATAAATGTAAATTTATTGAATTAAAAGCAGTGAACAGCAGAAATTACAAAGCCAGGGATGGAGAGGGATGATAGTTTAGAAACTAGATGACATGATTCATGTCTATGAGAGGGGGCATATCACACAATTTGAGGTGAACTTGTTGAGCCAGATTGTGAGCAATCCCATTCAAATCTCTTTTGACGCGGTAGATTGAAGCTTGAGAGTGAGAAGTTGCAGCAAAGTATGCTGCAAGATCAGGAAGGATCCTGCAGTGAGCACAAGGGCTTCTTATGTTTCTGAGAGCTTCCATGTTGGCAAGCTACAGGCAATCAGTGAGGAAGATGGGGTTGTCAATGTTGAGACTTTGAGAAATCTTGGCAGCTATATGCAAGGCTTGCGCTTCTGCCTCCAAGGGAGAAGAGACCAGCAGGTCGTGACCTTGCACATAAAGAGAGACCTTCATTTGATCCTGCATGAAGGAAATATGCACACCAATTCTTGTGCCAATCTGCTCCGAGGGCAGGCCTTTGATATTGGAGCGGGCGTGAGCCGCATCCGAGAAAACCTTGGGTCCTGTAATAAGAAGATTAGAAGAAATATTGTTCCCGGAAGCCGGGAGGTCAGGTTCCAAAGTGGTTGTGCTGTTGTTCTCCATGGCGCCCCTGAGGTTAGGAGAATCAGAAGATAAAGCAAGGCTAGCAAAGTCTGAAAGAGCATTGACAGCAGCCTGAATGTGATGTGGCTGAGAATTCTTCTTCCTAAAAATAACATCGTTCCTATCCTTCCATATAGACCAAAGAAGGTTCATAATGTTGGGTAAGCTTGCATGGGGGTGATTTGAATTGAGAATAGCAGCAAATAACATAGTGATGGTAGTATCTGGAGTAATGAAGCGCTCAACAATCATGTGCCAGGGCTCTGAGAACCAAACCGCACGAGAGAAGGGGCATAGGAAGAATAAGTGAATCCTCCTCTTGGCCACATCTCACACACAGTTTAGAGATGTGAATGGAAAAGCGGCCAGCTCTGAGTCCTGTAGGAAGTGCTTTCCTGAGGAGCCTCCATGCAAAAGCTTTTATTTTGGGAATGATTGATTTTTCTTTCCAAATGGTTTTTAGCAGTTGCTTTGTAGTAGCAGCAAGCACCGAGGGAGAGTTCCTAGGATGGGAGTGAATATCCTGCAAGCACATCTTATAAGTTTATTTGGGGTTACAAACACCAGATGGTGTGAGGTCCCAACACAAGATATCAGGGCTTTCATCTTGAATGTCATTGGTATTCATAATGGCATGAGCGAGAGGCTGCTGAAAAATAGTAATAATAAGATCAGCATTCCAATTTGTACTACCAGGAAGCCATAAATCAAAGATAGTAGTAGGGTAACTAAAAGAAGGAGCCTGGATAATCAAGTTGTCATGAACATTCTGCCATCCAAGGCACCAAGGGGAACTGCATATAGAGCTGTAAATTGCATCTACGGTACTCATACTTGTTGGCGTGGTCCATGGTCCTTCAGCTTGTGAACTGCATCGCTACGGTCCTCATACTTGCAAATACATTTCATGTACGATCCTGGATAGGTCCCTTGTACACATAGATGACTACTCTCTATACGATGTCAGCGTAGAGACAACATGTATGCCCCACAAAAAAATACGACATGTAGGTACACTTGTCAGTGTATGGAGAGAAATAAATGCAAGTGCAAATTAAAATGGGGCCGTGCAGTTTCGAACTCGCGTTGTTCAAGTCGTGTCATCATCTTCCAATGTTCCTAGCAAGTCGGTTAGAGTTATTTCTTTCACGTTAAACACAAAGAGCCTTCTACTATATCATCATCCAGCACTACAACATCCTAAGGGCAATTTCAACCGATCGATCCAAATGAACACGGTTTTTGTTTTCTTTTTATCCGTTTGAATCAATCCACTCTTTTATCCACACGCGAGTAAATCGGTTCTACGCGATCAACACATTTAATCGGTCCTTAGTAACAATATTAACTTTAAGGTCCTGAGATCGAACCCAAGTGTTTTATATTCTTATTTCTTTTCACCCCAAACACTGACAAGTAAGACTTACATGTCATTTCTACATTAACATGGTATAGGGAGCATCCACGTATATATACAGAATCTAGTGCAGGACTGTACATGGACTATATCCACCAATACAAGGACTATAGCGAGGCACTTAGCAAGTTTAAGGACCGTTTCAGACCATGCCAACAAGTATGGGGACTTTGGATGCAATTTACTCACGGGAGGAGGGGGAAATCGTGCGAGGTGGGTGGTTTGCCGGCCAATTTACAGGAGCACAAAAGTAATTTTATGGTACATCCTTTTTTTATGGGGTAATTTTACGATACATCCTAACATCTTGGTCGATCGACTCGGATGAGGAATTTCTTATTCTTCACCCTGGATGCTTAATAGAGTTTTTATATACATATACTAGCACATGTGCCCGTGCGTTGCAACGGAAAAACACATTTACTACATAACACACATCATAACAACAGCGGTAGGATGATGGTGTGAAATAGAACATGCAGTATGGACAATGCTGAGGGTGTACCGAAGGAGATGTGAACCTACATTTATCATGGTCAAACAAGAATTAGTTATATATAATCCCTAAGATTATATTTGCCATGGTCTAAAAGTATAATTGCCATGTTCAAATTCTTTGACCATTTGCCAAGAAATTGTTTTTATTCCTCTCGCGAAGTTGAGTTTCCATGGCAATAAATCTAAAATTTGAGTTTTGATGGAAAAAATAATTTGAGTTGCCATGAAGAACACACATTTGGATTGAGGCATGAACTACAACTCCCTGGAAATTGCCATGCAAATTTGGTCAAATTAGAATCAAAATAGTTTAAGACTGCACAATTTGGTGGTTCGAATTGGCGCGTCGTTAGGCATCAAAATGAAGATAAAGGAGCGGCTAGGGTTTTTTTGGTGGTAGGAGCGGCTAGGTTTTTTTGGTGGTAGGAGAAGCTAGGTTTGATCAGGGAGGAGTGGAGGAAGGAGAGAATACATAGTGGAATTCTGTCGGCTACCCGCTTTCATTCCGTCAATTGATGTACCATACTCAACCATCATTATTCATTAGCAGGAAGTAGCTTTGGTTAAGATATAATTATGCAATTAATCTAACCACCATTTGAAATTATTAACTATCACGCATGCGCACATCAATTGACGCCAAATCGTTTAGGCTCATAGCTCATCCTACGTAGTATGTGGCCAACCCCACATGCATATACGAATACGATGCACTGACCTTGGGCGAGACGACTACCATCTTTCACTGCATCGCCCATGGCCATGGATCTTACACAGGTTTCTGCATGCTCTGTGTTAGAATATAAATATATTTCATAGCTCTCTCCATTAGTTCGGACTTTTGGAGTAACTGCCTGGTGCAATAATTCAATATGGTATCAGAGCCAAGAGGTTTTGAGTTCAAGACCCTGCCAATGCAGTATTAAAAAAAAAGACCTCGCGGCCTGCACCAAACCTACGCTAAGGACTAAAACAACCTAGACGTGAGGGGAGGTGTTAGAATATAAATATATTGCATAGCTCTCTCCATCAGTTCAGACTTTTGGAGTAACTGGCTTGTGCAACAATTCAATACTCTGATCTTCCTTTTCTTCGTCTCGAACGCTGAACGTGGCCGGGCGTGGTTGCATAACTGATTTTAACCCTGGGCATAGTAAGTAGTAACCCACACGATGCGGCCCTTGGACCTTGAATGGATGGACGTCAAAGAAGTTAGGCACCTGTAATTCCAGCCGGAGCGACTCTAGTGGGCCGAAGAGGAGACGGTGGACATAGAGAGGGAGTGGCCTATCGACGACCCAGTCGCCGCGTGGCTGCCGAGGTCGACTCAAGAGGCAACGATCTGGATCATCTGTATGCATGGGTATTAATCGATTCGCCGTGAGCGTCCGCGATCTAGAATGACTGTATCATAATATTCTATGCATCGCAGGTCCCCCGTCAGGTCGGCTATTAAACGATCCGTGGTGGCAATCCACGTCGTGTAAGCTTGTTTGAAGAAAGAGTTCAGGTCTTGCCCTTTTTATCTTCATCGAGTCGTGGAAGGCATCAAATTTTTTTCTAAGCAACAACCGGAGGTGCGATGTGGAGGCAGGCCCAATACACGAACGAAGCCGAGTAGGACGAAACAAAACGTGGCAAACCGTTTTTTCAACTTACCAATGGACTGCAGGTTGATTAGTTAAAAAGGAAAGGATTTTTTTTGTAAAAAGTTATGACAGAAGGAGAAACTCACCTCCCTTTATTATTAGGGAAATATATATATATATATATATATATATATATATAAAGCCGGTCGAATAACTATTCTGATAACATTCCGAACTGCATCGTATCGCAAAGAGAACCGCACTGCAGAATTCGAAGCACTGCAGCTCGGGTAAAACAGAACCGTATGCACAGTTTTCGCTTCAACTTTTTAACCGTTTGTCAGAATTGAGCGTATGATACACCGTTGGATTCGTATTGAAATGGAGCATCTTCCGTATGTTGAACACTTGTCCAGATTCCTCAGGGATTAAGAGCAGTTTCGAAAACGGTGCTGCGACATACTTTTGCAGCGGGCGTTTTTTCGCGATTTATCTTAAACCGTTCATCGGATGCAAATGATATACCGTTGGAAAGATATCAATCAGGCGCTCCATCCATATGTAGAACACTTTGTCTAATTCCTCACGGTTTGAGAGGAATTTGAAATTGAAAAAAACGCAACCAATCTGTTTTTGGTTTTCGGATCTCGTAGAGAGTCAAACTTTTTAACCGTTTGTCGAAACGACGCGTATGATACACCGTTGGATTCGTATGGAGTAGGAGCATCTTCGACATGTTGAACACTTTTCGGGATTCTGCACCGTTTTGAAGCAATTTAGAAAACAGTGGCGTTGCCCTCTTGTGGAAAGCGGCCGTTTTTGCGTAATTTTTTTTTCGATTCGTTCGTCAGATCGATGCAATTGATACACGGATGGATAGCTCTCGTCGAGGCGCTCCATTTTAATGTATAACTTTCTCTCTAACTCCTTACGGTTTAATAGTAGCGTCGATTTTACTAAAACGCGGACTCACTTTTTTCGCGGAACAAAAAATCAGCGAGTGAACTGCATTGGTTTGCATCCGACAGTCAAGCGCACTGCCTTATCGCCAAACAGAGCGTACGTGTTCTTCGCGGAGCCGAAATCCATCAAGTGAACTGCATTCGCCGGGCAACCGCACCGCATCCTACGGTGCAGGCGCACTACATTTTCGCGGACCCGGAATCGGCCAAGTGAGTGAACCGCATCCGACTGTTAAGCGCACTGCATCTCGGCTTCACAATTGAGCTTCTTCTTTTTTTTCTTTTTCTCGTAATTCACATATACGGTAAATATTATCCCGTAATTTCCATCGGAACACCAAGCGCACTGCAACTTTTTTCAGTGTATTGCATCAAAAGACCAAGCGCACTGCAATGTTAATAACATTTTTTGATGAAACATTTTAGAGACGTATTTGTATCACATGGTGAAATGCATTAATTTCTATTTTCATTTTTCTGATGTTCTTTTAAGCGCATCAGAACTGCATGCAAACATATGGAAACTGCATGATCAAAACGAGTTTGCCGATTGGCTAAAATGAACCGCAAAACAGAAACAAGTGGACCACACATTTTTTAAGACCATACATACGCACTTCACTATAAAACACATTTTAACAACTACACTTCACAAATATCCCATAGAGTAATAGTAGCATAGCATGGGTGCGCCTACGGGAGAGAATTTCTGTGAACATAGTCTAGGACGAACTGCATCATTTTCTTCCTCCAAAAATAAATTAATCGAACCTCAAAAGAAAACAACAATGGAATGCATCGCATGTTGATTCCCTTTTTCCTCCGGGAAATCACACACACAAAAAAGTGAACTGCAGTCTTGCCATCCAGAGGCAGCGGCGTCAGTGTGCGGCCACGGTGCCCAGGGAACAGGCGCCTTAAAGTCGTCCTCCTCCAGGTGCCATGCGGGGGGATTCGCCGTCCGATGGCTGGGGCGGCAAGGTCTGATGCCGGAGGACTCCCGGGTGGAGGCCGGATCCATTGGGGGTTGGCATCCCGTGGCAGCCAACCCTCCCCATCCAGTGCAACGGCGGGCGATGCGCGACCGTGGGAGAGGGAGTTGCCCCGTCGGAGCCTCCTTGCAGGAGACGGAGAGGACGACCCTGGGCACCGGAGAGGGAGAGGACAGCGGGGCGAAGGCGATCTCGGCCAGATCTGGTGGAGGAGGGCCGGTCAGGGTAGGTGGCGGCCGGATCTCCCCACAGCCGCAGCCGTGCCGGCAGAGGTAGCCGTGCCGCGCTTGGAGAAGACGCCGGATCGGTCCGCCGCGCTTGGTTATGGGAGGGGGAGGCGGCGCGGCGAAACGCGGAGGTGGAGCGACGCAGGAGGTGGTGGCCGGGGGCGGTCGTTGGCAGGTTGGCCGGGGCTGCAGCCGTGCGGCGATGGACGGTCGGGGCGGGGGTTGGTGCGGGGAGGGAGGATGGTGGTGTTGCGTGGGGGTGGGGTGGGTTAGGGGATAATGCAAGGTGTGGGTGGCCTCGTGCTTTTTTTCAATTTGCTTCCTGCGCCGCGGCTCGGTATGGCATCTGGTTTACGGTTTATCGGTGTTGGCAGAATAAGACCAAATGTTGTTAGAATAAGGTCTTAAGGGGTGTTGTTAGAATAGACCGACCCAATATATATATATATAATATATATATATATGTGTGTGTGTGTGTATATTCTACTAACACCGCTAAGACCTTATTCTACTAACACTCGGCTTATTCTGCGAACACTGAAAAAACGACCCGCACTCTCGCGCCCCCGATCCGAACCGTCAACTACAGGAAAAAATAAAGAACCATTCCCCACCAGCAAAGCCCACCACCCCACCCACCCGACCTTATTCCCTCCCCGCTCGTTCCCAAACCCACCCATGGCTCTCGCCACCGCCTCCTCCCCCTCTTCCTCCGTCGCGGTGGCCACCTCCCCCCTCCCCCACCCCCACCTGCGCGTCGGCAACCCCCGACCACCTTGTCCCCGCCCCCTCGCGTCGCCCCGCCACGACCAGAGCTGCACATCAACCGCCCCTGGCCCCATCACGCTCCCCCCTCCGCACTCCAGCCGCCACGGGCACCACAGGGCACCGCCCTCCAATCGGCGGCAGATCAGGACGGCTACGTCCTCCAAGGCGTCTCCCGGCGGCTGATCCAGACGATTTGGATCCCGACTCTCCCGTGGTCCCTCCCCTCTAAAGCGGATGACACCACATTTCTTCGGAGACAGGGGAGATTCGGCGTCGCCTGTGGGGGAGCGGTACGGTTCGCGGGATGTCTCGGGGAGTGGCTCCGATTTGGGCGTATCGCCGGCGTTCTGGGGCGGCTTAGGCGCCTACTCCCGCCTGCTGCGGAGGGATTGGATCACGGCGGCGCGGGTCGCCGGACTTGGAAGGATCTCGCGTACGCGGGGTCGTCGCGCCGTACCCATGGTTCCTCCGAGAGTCGTCACTAGTCGCCGGTCTACTCCTTCCTCCCCTGTACTGGGCTCGTGTCGGGACCCGGGGTTAGCGTATGTAATTCCAGTCACGATACAATCACATGGAGAGCCGAGAACCGTACCCACTTGTCTAAGCAGACAAGGCCAAGCACAGAACGTTCTCGGTAAGCATCGAACGTGAGGGGCATCCCATTCAGGCCGGATGATCATCTGAGATGGGTCCTCATCGTCCGCTCACAAGTCTAAATGCTTATGGGTGGTGAATCCCATACTCACAGACAAGTCGCCTCAACCATGTTATCGATTGGATCCTAACTCTTACATAGACTTACTCCAGCCCGATCACTTAGTCGGGGTCTAGGGCGGGCTCGATCATACAACAAAGTGTGCACGTGACAGAGTCACGAGCAATCGCATCGCGATGCCCCAAGCTGCGCACATCTAAGGGCCACTTGGTGTATAAACGACCGCCAGCCAGATCACAACTAAGGTCTCAAAAACCCATACTAAGGCATGCATGTTATAAACATACACGCAGCACACATGCCTAGTATGAACAGCAGGTATCATCACATAACTCTACAAAGTACTCTTTATAGATATGCACATAGATCAAACAAAGATCACATGTTTGTGATCAACATTACATCATACAACGGAAGCAAATTAGGTCTGAGTACAGACAAGTTTAACAAATGGCTTAGAGAAGCCTTGTAAACAAACATGCCCTTCCACGAGGGACCAGACTGCTGTCTGGGATTATACTACCAAAGTCAACATCGAGCTTCACGAAGGTGACTCCATCGGGGTCCGGTTTCTTATCTAAAACATAGAATAAGCAAACGTGAGTACAAAGTCGTACTCAGCAAGACTTACATCAGAACTACACTACTCATGCTCAAGTATCAAGGTAAAGGGGAGGTGGGGTTCAACATGCAGAAGTGCCAGCTTTGACTTGGCTAATCCTGAACTACGAGTACCAGACTTGAGGTAAGAAGCGTACACGAGTCCACTACATCTCCAAACAATACACCACTATGGTTACTTCCTCGACTTCCCCACGAAGAAGCACATCATAGCACTCACGCTTATCTTGCGAGTTTTATAAGTATCCATTCAAGTTGTCTATGATCAAGTAGAGGTTTCCAAGTAGTCCATAACCGCGGACACGGCTATTCGAATAGTTCATTAACCCTGCAGGGGTGTACATCTTCACACGCGTGTCATCACTTACCGCCTCGTTCTTGGCATCCTTCAAGCGGATGTCGGACGTGGATGAAACCAAGGCACTAACCTCACACCACCTTCTCTAATCTAGGACTCGACTACCTGTGTTTGCCACCGCTCGAGAGTCCGGCCGGTTCCACGAAACGGACTCAGATAATGTAAGGGACCGAGACGCCACCTCTGCCAGATGGTCTCACTGCCTCACAAGTCCACCCACATATCTAGGATGATGCAACCTTTTCTTCATTCTTTTCTGTGCACATGCCAAATGGAAAGCCCGAATCTATTGTGACTCCTGGACTGGATTGGGTATGTAAAGAGGCCAAACGGGGCTCCCATAAAACCCTACATGTGGTCATAATCTTTGTCTTGGATCACAAAACAGGAACTCAGGGCCTAGAGTAGTGTTCAACGAGACAACCCACTGTGTACTCCTACACAACCTCTCATCGTTCACCTTTGCTTAGGGTGGATTCACCAACACGTTTCACTTTCATCAACACCACTGTGTTCATTCCATCCCGACTCACAATCAAAACATCCTCATTGTATCACTAAGCAGCAAAAGCAGTAACAGTTGCAGGGGCTACATGCTCATCATTCAACTCCTAAATTTGCTAGGATTGTGGTTTGCTTAATACGGTGACAGAATGATAGGTCATGCATCGGAATGGGTTCAACTATGCGAAAGAACGTGTCTCGGTGATCTCCTAAACATGCATAAGCGAGACTGAGAGGGAAAAATAGGATTTTATAGACATGATCAATGGGGTTTGCTTGCCTTGCTGACGAGGTTCGATAACGGTGTCTTCAACGAAGGGGGTGGCCTCCGGTTCCAGTTGCACGTCTATCGAGCAAACAATCAAACAATGGTATAAATTTATTTGCAATGCATCAAACACATGATCAATATTGAAATGGTGATGTTCTTGGTCACAAAGTGTGTACAATTCCATTTAAAAGAAGTCACATGCAAAGTCATTTGCAAATGTGCTTCAAATTTGAATTTGAATTAAAGCCATATGGATGTTTTGCACTATTCACCCAATTTTAATTGGTCAAACATGAAAACAGAGCCCATATTCATAATCCTTGGATTTTTCTGATAATTTTAGACATATTATTTGTTATATTTGGAGTTCATATGAATTAGTTATGAATTTCCCAAGTTTAAATGATTTTCTGGAATTTTTTGGAATTACTTTAATTCTTTTCTATTTCTGGAAATTCTTTACTGCGTCAGCATTGCGTGGGGATGACGTCAAGGGGGGCTGACCAGTGGGTCCAGGCTGTCAGCCTCAGGGGGTTAATCCCCGGTTGGATTAAATTAACAGAGGGGTTAAATTAGGGGCAGGGCCCACCTGTCATTGGGCTAGGGGGTGGGTTAACAGGGTCATTAGGGCTAATGGCCGGCGGCTAACCGGCGGCAGCTACAGGCGCGGCGGAGGGCTCGCCGGAGTGACCAAACGGCCACGGGAGAGGGGGAGAAAGGCATGGGCGCGTAGCCCGCAGCCTCGCGCACTCACGCATGCCATCTGGGCCTCAAGAAGAAGCACGGGAGCTCGCCTACGTCGTCCATGGCGGCGGCCGGCGGCGGTTGAAGAGGGAAAACGACTACGAGGAGCGGGGCGAAGCGCGGATGGAGTCAAAATGCGCGCAAGCTCACCGTGAAGGTGATGGCGAGGTCGAGGGAGCCGGAGGGATTGCGGCAGAGGCGTAATCGACGGCGAGGTCTTGCGGGGCCGGCAGCGGCTCGTTGTCGATTCCGGCGACTCGAAGCGTTCCGGGCTCGGGGCCTTCTCCAGGGCGATGAAGAGGAGGGTGTTGCGTCTGATGGACAGCTCGGCGTCGCTTGGGAGGGCCGTTGGCCACGCGAGTCCAACAGCGGCGCTCCGGTGTGCTCACGGCGTGTGCGGGGAAGACGACGCAGAGGCGCGGGGAGGAACCGCGAGCAGAGGGGAAAGGAAGAGGGGGGTTCTGGGCGTAGCTTGGCGCAAGCAGAGGGCAGGTGGAGGCCTAGAAGCTTCTCGGCGGCCACGGCGGCGTCGCCGTGCTCTCCCAGCTCGCCACCGAGCTGGTTGAGGAAGAGGACAAACGGCGAGGTGGGCTGGGCCGTGGTGCTGGGCCAGACAGGCTTGAGTTGGGCCGAAGCCACGGTTGTTCTCCTTTTCTAAATCTTCTCTGTTTTATTTTTCTGCCCTTTTGTTTTGCCCTGGTAAAAATACCAAAGCATTTTATAAAAATGCCCAATTACTTTTATAAATACTAGGTGACCAGTAGCTAGTCACATATGAAATTTGGGCATTTTTGAAATTCAATATATTTTGAATTTGAATTCAAATAGGTTTATTTTAATTTCCAAAGCCACTGTTTGAATATTAGAAAAATCCATGTGCATGGGATTGATCCCAAATCACTTTTAAAATGATCAGCATCATTTATAGGAATTTTCCAAATGTTCAAAAGATTTTTGGAAAAAGATTTTTCTCTGGCTAATTGAATTAAAATTTCTAGGGCTTTTCTTTCCCCATTTTGAATTTCTTTTTGAATTTTTGCATGATGCAAAGGGCTCAAATAAACTTAGTACTTACCCTAGTTGGGGTTCTGACAACTCGCCCCCACTCAAAAGAATCTCGTCCCGAGATTCAGAAGTCGTCGGAAGGAAGGTGGGGTACTCGGCACGGAGACGGTCTTTTCTTTCCCACGTTGCTTCTTTCTCGGAGTGATGTGACCATTGAACTTTAAGGAACTTGATCTTCTTTTGGCGAGTGACACGCTCTGCTGAATCAAAAATACGAACAGGGTATTCCCGATAAGAAAGGTCATCTTGGAGATCAAGCGTTTCATGGTCGACTTCGCGGATGGGGTCCTTGAAGCAACGCCTGAGTTGTGACACATGGAATACATCATGTACTCGGAAAAGGTGCGGAGGTAGTTCAAGTTGGTAGGCAACTTCTCCACGTTTAGCGAGAATGCGGAAAGGTCCGATGTAACATGGGGCCAACTTGCCTTTGATACCGAATCTTTGGGTTCCCTTCAGAGGAGTAACCCTGAGGTAAGCCTTCTCATCAATATTGTAGCTCTCCTCTCTATGATGACTATCATAGTAGCTCTTTTGACGAGACTGAGCGGCTTTCAAACGATCACGAACAATGCGAACTTGTTCTTCTGCTTCCTTGATCATATCCGGTCCAAAGAGTTGTCTTTCACCGGTTTCTGACCAGTTTAAGGGTGTTCGACATCGTCGGCCATAGAGGAATTCAAAGGGAGCCATGTTCAGACTAGACTGATAGCTATTGTTATAAGCAAATTCGGCGAATGGAAGAGATTTCTCCCAATTCTTTCCGAAAGAGATAACACAAGCTCTGAGCATGTCTTCCAAGATTTGATTAACCCTTTCAACTTGACCGCTAGACTGAGGATGGAAAGCTATACTAAAGGATAGATGAGTTCCCATAGCATTCTGAAAACTTTCCCAAAATCTAGAGGTGAAAAGGCTACCACGATCAGAATTGATCACCAAAGGAACACCGTGAAGAGACACGATTCTAGAGACATACAAGTCCGCCAACTGACTAGCAGTTATAGACTCACGAACAGGAAGAAAGTGAGCAACTTTGGAAAGCCTATCTATGACAACGAATATGGCATTGTTTCCTTTCTGTGTTTTTGGAAAGCCGGTGATGAAGTCCATACCGACGTTGTCCCATTTCCACTCGGGAATAGACAATGGCTGAAGAGTACCAGCGGGTCTTTGGTGTTCTGCCTTAATGCGACGACAAACATCACATTCGGCAACAAATTGTGCAATGTCTCTCTTCATCCGGGTCCACGAAAATCTCTGGCGTAGATCTCGGTACATCTTTGTGCTACCGGGATGAATCGAGAGGGGAGTGTCATGAGCTTCCTTAAGGATCAGTTGCTTTAGGTCTTCATTCTCAGGAACTACTAAACGATTTTCAAAGAATATCGTTCCTTGATCATTTGCAGAAAAACATTTAGCAACTCCGCTAACAATGTTCTGCTTGATCTCTTGAATACTACTATCTTGTTTTTGGGTGGCTATGATATGATCCTCAAGGGTTGGTTTCGCCACCAAGTTGAAAAGAGATCCACGAGGAACTATCTCAAGATTGAGCTTGAAAAATTCCTCATGAAGAAGTGGTTGATACTGTTGTAACATGAGGTTGTTACAATACGACTTACGACTTAGTGCATCAGCCATGACATTGGCTTTGCCTGGGGTGTAAGAAATTCCTAAGTCATAATCTTTTATCAACTCTATCCAACGTCTTTGCCTGAGATTAAGATCTGGCTGGGTGAATATGTATTTGAGGCTTTGGTGGTCAGAATATATCTCACAACGATTACCAAGGAGGTAATGTCGCCAACTCTTCAGGGCATGAACTACGGCAGCGAGTTCAAGATCATGGGTTGGATAGTTTTCTTCATGTGGTCGCAACTGGCGTGAAGCATAAGCTACCACATGTCGATCTTGCATAAGTATGCATCCTAACCCTTGCCGTGAAGCATCACAATAGATCTCGAAATCCCTTTTGGTGTCCGGAGGTGCAAGTACGGGTGCAGAAGTCAATCTTCTTTTTAGCTCTTGAAAGCTTTCCTCGCACTTGGGGGTCCATTGGAATTTCTTATCTTTCTTGAGGAATTCAGTCAGAGGCTTTGCAACTTTAGAAAAGTTCTCGACGAAGCGGCGGCAATAGCTTGCTAAGCCAAGAAAACTTCTAACTTGCTTAACCGATTCAGGTGGAGTCCAGTCAAGGACGGCCTGAACTCTCTCGGGATTGACTGCAACACCTTTCGCAGAAATCGCATGGCCTATGTAGGTCACTTCTGGTAGCCAAAATTCACACTTGGAGAACTTTGCATAAAGGCGGTGCTCTCTAAGTTTCATCAATACCAACCTAAGATGTTCTGCGTGCTCTTCTTCGTTCTTCGAGTAGATGAGAATGTCATCAAGATAAACCACAACAAATTTATTCTAAGTACTCCATGAAGATCGAATTCATTAAGCGCGAGAATGTGGCGGGGGCATTGGTTAAACCAAAGGACATGACGGTATACTCGTAAAGACCATAACGAGTAGTGAAAGCCGTTTTTGGAATGTCCTCATTTCGGATTTTGATTTGATGATAACCTAATCTCAAATCCATCTTGGAGAAGACAGAGGATCCTGCAAGTTGATCATAAAGATCATTGATCCTGGGCAGTGGGTATTTGTTCTTTATCGTCGCTAGATTTAGCGGGCGATAGTCTACGCACATCCTTTCTGTTCCATCTTTCTTCGTTACGAACAGAACGGGGCAACCCCATGGCGATGAGCTAGGGCGGATGAAGCCTTTTGCCAACGAAGCATCAAGTTGGGTTTTTAGCTCAGCTAACTCATGTGGGGCCATCCTATATGGACGTCTGGAAATTGGGGTTGTGCCTGGTATAAGATCCACTATGAATTCTACACACCTGTCGGGTGGCATGCCCGGCAACTCTTCAGGAAAGACATCCGGGAAGTCACGAACCACCGGAACATCTTCAAGGTCTGGAAGTGGAAGCACATTCAAAATATGCATCTGGATTCTAGAGCTGGGTGATGTGTAGTCAATGGTACGTCCTGAAGGATGGGTGAGTTTGACTGATTTGGCTTTACAATCAAGGAAAGCATTTTGCCTTGATAACCAATCCATTCCTAGGATGACATCAATGTCCGAAGATTTGAGGGCTATAAGAGAAGCAAGGAATACTAAACCCTCAATTGCAATTTGATTGCCATGGCTTACTCTATTAGTTTGCCACTTTGAACCAGGAGTTTGAATGATCATTGGAGAAAACATTTCTTCAAAAGAAAATCCATGCCGAAGTGCATAACTCTCCGACATGAATGAATGAGAAGCTCCTGGATCGAAAAGAACGGAGGCGGGGACATGATTGACTGGGAGTGTACCAAGAAT
This sequence comes from Bromus sterilis, assembly GCA_950022295.1. NCBI lineage: Eukaryota > Viridiplantae > Streptophyta > Magnoliopsida > Poales > Poaceae > Bromus > Bromus sterilis. The sequence goes on from OX465600.1 coordinate 157,626,217, forward strand.
GACGTCAGAAGCATCAGTGGTGTCCTCAACTGAGATTTGGTTCACATATCCACTACTTGGGACTGGAAGCTTTTCTGGGATGGTTTTGGTGGTTGCTTTCTTTGGAGGCTTAGGTCGAGAATGACGTGGTGCCATCAAGACCTGAGGGCATTGACGATAGTAATGGCCTGGAAGACTACACTTAAAGCATACCCTGTCTGAATATTTGGGAGTGGGATTGCTTGGGTGCACACCATCATACCGGGGTGGAATAATGTGTTGGGGTGGATGGCATATATTTGGTGGTGGTCTCTGGAGAAAGTTTTGAGGTATGGCTCTGGTTGGAATACAAATTCGGCGTTTCTGAGGGGCTGAACTTGAAGAAGGAGCAAGCTCAAGAGCATGCTTGCGAGATTCCTCGAAAATTTCATTGCCATGCTCAGCTCTGAAGGATCTGTTGACTAAATCTTCAAAGGTGGCAGATTCGATGAGGTTGAGATCATGACGAAGGATGGGGCTAAGTCCCTTACGGAACCTTGCCTGCTTTCTGGCATCGGTGGTGATCTCATCTTGGGAATACCGAGCAACACGGTTGAACTCTCTCACATACTCATGCATGGACATCTCTCCTTGAGTCAGATTGCAGAACTCTTCCTTCTTGCGCTCCATCAACTCATCTAGAAGGTGGTACCCTCGAAAGGCAACACAGAACTCCTGCCAAGTCACTAGATGACCATCAGGCTGCATCGGAACATAGTTCTCCCACCATCCAGCGGCAGCACCTTCCAGAAAGTATGCCGCGAATATAACTCGGTCATCGGGAGCAACATGTGCAGTATCAAGATTATGCTCGATGGAACGGAGCCAATCATCAGCTTCAAGGGGCTCAGAAGAACATCGGAATACCGGTGGCTTGAGGAGGATGAAGTCCTGGATGCTCACAACCACATTGCAATGACGTGAGGTATTCTGCTCGATGAGCTCCAGAAGACGTGTTTGATCACGTTGATTCTTCTCAGCTTCCATCATTATTTCCGCTGCAGAAGGCGGTGGTAGAGGTTCATCATCATTTCGATTCCGAACACGGTCTCGATTCCGACGAACAGCACTACGAGTTCCACCTGACATCCTGTGTGATAAAAATCAACAATCAGAACAAGTTGAATGATGGATTCAAGGATAACAAGACATGATGAAGGTGGAAAGGATTGAAATGCGAAGGCAATGATCCACAGAAACACGGAATAAATCCGGCAGCATAACGGCTACACCGGGATGGAAAACAAGACAACCTCGAGGAGATTGGACAGGACTTCCTCAAGGAACTCAAAAGAACGATGAGTCTGGACGACCACAACTGTCCTACGGCTACAAGGAAGCACTCAGCGAGATGTTCTAGTCAGACATAGATGAGCCTAGTCCTATCATCCCGTAGAAAAGATAAGGGTGACCCAGAACTCAGATCGATGAGGATAAGGAGAAAAAGAAGCCTTACGTTGTTCCCTTATACCCATAGTAACTATATAACTATAGAATGCTAGACTCGACTTCGACCAAGGGTTGCTAATCCTACAGACAGTCCTGCTCTGATACCAAGTCTGTCGGGACCCGGGGTTAGTGTATGTAATTCCAGTCACGATACAATCACATGGAGAGCCGAGAACCGTACCCACTTGTCTAAGCAGACAAGGCCAAGCACAGAACGTTCTCGGTAAGCATCGAACGTGAGGGGCATCCCATTCAGGACGGATGATCATCTGAGATGGGTCCTCATCGTCCGCTCACAAGTCTAAATGCTTATGGGTGGTGAATCCCATACTCATAGACAAGTCGCCTCAACCATGTTATCGATTGGATCCTAACTCTTACATAGACTTACTCCAGCCCGATCACTTAGTCGGGGTCTAGGGCGGGCTCGATCATACAACAAAGTGTGCACGTGACAGAGTCACGAGCAATCGCATCGCGATGCCCCAAGCTGCGCACATCTAAGGGCCACTTGGTGTATAAACGACCGCCAGCCAGATCACAACTAAGGTCTCGAAAACCCATACTAAGGCATGCATGTTATAAACATACACGCAGCACACATGCCTAGTATGAACAGCAGGTATCATCGCATAACTCTACAAAGTACTCTTTATAGATATGCACATAGAGCATACAAAGATCACATGTCTATGATCAACATTACATCATACAACGGAAGCAAATTAGGTCTGAGTACAGACAAGTTTAACAAATGGCTTAGAGAAGCCTTGTAAACAAACATGCCCTTCCACGAGGGACCAGACTGCTGTCTGGGATTATACTACCAAGGTCAACATCGAGCTTCACGAAGGTGACTCCATCGAGGTCTGGTTTCTTATCTAAAACATAGAATAAGCAAACGTGAGTACAAAGTCGTACTCAGCAAGACTTACATCAGAACTACACTACGCATGCTCAAGTATCAAGGTAAAGGGGAGGTGGGGTTCAACATGCAGAAGTGCCAGCTTTGACTTGGCTAATCCTGAACTACGAGTACCAGACTTGAGGTAAGAAGCGTACACGAGTCCACTACATCTCCAAACAATACACCACTATGGTTACTTCCTCGACTTCCCCACGAAGAAGCACATCATAGCACTCACGCTTATCTTGCGAGTTTTATAAGTATCCATTCAAGTTGTCTATGATCAAGTAGAGGTTTCCAAGTAGTCCATAACCGCGGACACGGCTATACGAATAGTTCATTAACCCTGCAGGGGTGTACATCTTCACACGCGTGTCATCACTTACCGCCTCGTTCTTGGCATCCTTCAAGCGGATGTCGGACATGGATGAAACCAAGACACTAACCTCACACCACCTTCTCTAATCTAGGACTCGACTACCTGTGTTTGCCACCGCTCGAGAGTCCGGCCGGTTCCACGAAACGGACTCAGATAATGTAAGGGACCGAGACGCCACCTCTGCCAGATGGTTTCACTGCCTCACAAGTCCACCCACATATCTAGGATGATGCAACCTTTTCTTCATTCTTTTCTATGCACATGCCAAATGGAAAGCCCGAATCTATTGTGACTCCTGGACTGGATTGGGTATGTAAAGAGGCCAAACGGGGCTCCCATAAAACCTACATTGTGGTCATACTCTTTGTCTTGGATCACAAAACAGGAACTCAGGGCCTAGAGTAGTGTTCAACGAGACAACCCACTGTGTACTCCTACACAGCCTCTCATCGTTCACCTTTGCTTAGGGTGGATTCACCAACACGTTTCACTTTCATCAACACCACTGTGTTCATTCCATCCCGACTCACAATCAAAACATCCTCATTGTATCACTAAGCAGCAAAAGCAGTAACAGTTGCAGGGGCTACATGCTCATCATTCAACTCCTAAATTTGCTAGGATTGTGGTTTGCTTAATACGGTGACAGAATGATAGGTCATGCATCGGAATGGGTTCAACTATGCGAAAGAACGTGTCTCGGTGATCTCCTAAACATGCATAAGCGAGACTGAGAGGGAAAAATAGGATTTTATAGACATGATCAATGGGGTTTGCTTGCCTTGCTGACGAGGTTCGATAACGGTGTCTTCAACGAAGGGGGTGGCCTCCGGTTCCAGTTGCACGTCTATCGAGCAAACAATCAAACAATGGTATAAATTTATTTGCAATGCATCAAACACATGATCAATATTGAAATGGTGATGTTCTTGGTCACAAAGTGTGTACAATTCCATTTAAAAGAAGTCACATGCACAGTCATTTGCAAATGTGCTTCAAATTTGAATTTGAATTAAAGCCATATGGATGTTTTGCACTGTTCACCCAATTTTAATTTGTCAGACATGAAAACAGAGCCCATATTCATAATCCTTGGATTTTTCTGATAATTTTAGACATATTATTTGTTATATTTGGAGTTCATATGAATTAGTTATGAATTTCCCAAGTTTAAATGATTTTCTGGAATTTTTTGGAATTACTTTAATTCTTTTCTATTTCTGGAAAATCTTTACTGCGTCAGCATTGCGTGGGGATGACGTCAAGGGGGGCTGACCAGTGGGTCCAGGCTGTCAGCCTCAAGGGGTTAATCCCCGGTTGGATTAAATTAACAGAGGGGTTAAATTAGGGGCAGGGCCCACCTGTCATTGGGCTAGGGGGTGGGTTAACAGGGTCATTAGGGCTAATGGCCGGCGGCTAACCGGCGGCAGCTACAGGCGCGGCGGAGGGCTCGCCGGAGTGACCAAACGGCCATGGTAGAGGGGGAGAAAGGCATGGGCGCGTAGCCCGCAGCCTCGCGCACTCACGCATGCCATCTGGGCCTCAAGAAGAAGCACGGGAGCTCGCCTACGTCGTCCATGGCGGCGGCCGGCGGCGGTTGAAGAGGGAAAACGACTACGAGGAGCGGGGCGAAGCGCGGATGGAGTCAAAATGCGTGCAAGCTCACCGTGAAGGTGATGGCGAGGTCGAGGGAGCCGGAGGGATTGCGGCACAGGCGTAATCGACGGCGAGGTCTTGCGGGGCCGGCGGCGGCTCGTTGTCGATTCCGGCGACTCGAAGCGTTCCGGGCTCGGGGCCTTCTCTAGGGCGATGAAGAGGAGGGTGCTGCGTCTGATGGACAGCTCGGCGTCGCTTGGGAGGGCCGTTGGCCACGCGAGTCCAACAGCGGCGCTCCGGTGTGCTCACGGCGTGTGCGGGGAAGACGACGCAGAGGCGTGGGGAGGAACCGCGAGCAGAGGGGAAAGGAAGAGGGGGGTTCTGGGCGTAGCTTGGCGCAAGCAGAGGGCAGGTGGAGGCCTAGAAGTTTCCCGGCGGCCACGGCGGCGTCGCCGTGCTCTCCCAGCTCGCCACCGAGCTGGTTGAGGAAGAGGACAAACGGCGAGGTGGGCTGGGCCGTGGTGCTGGGCCAGACAGGCTTGAGTTGGGCCGAAGCCACGGTTGTTCTCCTTTTCTAAATCTTCTCTGTTTTATTTTTCTGCCCTTTTGTTTTGCCGTGGTAAAAATACCAAAGCATTTTATAAAAATGCCCAATTACTTTTATAAATACTAGGTGACCAGTAGCTAGTCACATATGAAATTTGGGCATTTTTTAAATTCAATATATTTTGAATTTCAATTCAAATAGGGTTATTTTAATTTCCAAAGCCACTGTTTGAATATGAGAAAAATCCATGTGCATGGGATTGATCCCAAATCACTTTTAAAATGATCAGCATCATTTATAGGAATTATCGAAATGTTCAAAAGATTTTTGGAAAAAGATTTTTCTCTGGCTAATTGAAATGAAATTTCTAGGGCTTTTCTTTCCCCATTTTGAATTTCTTTTTGAATTTTTGCATGATGCAAAGGGCTCAAATAAACTTAGTACTTACCCTAGTTGGGGTTCTGACAGCTCGACTTCCATGGAGCGGAGATCCACTGCTCTGAACTTCTAACCGATGGTAAGGGAGCCCTGGCTTGTTGCTCCGGGCTGCTTGCTGTTCACTTTGATTGAACTATATCAGGTTTCCTTTTGCATTGCAGGTTCTACAATCGTGTGCATAACAAATGCAGCTCACATCCGACGACTTTTTTTTAAAAGTGTTAGATAAGACATCTAGTACGTGCAGTTCGGAATCGCAGATTTGTATGGTTCACTGCTGCGGACGTGCAAAATACTATATGCAAATGCTGATATTTTGTTTGTAATTTTCATGTCGATGTGGGCAACAGGAATTAGAAAAAAAAACCTACTGTAGTTCATAGGAAGGACCAAAAAAATATAAAAAATAAAAGACGGGCATGCAGTTCACCCCTCGATGGTGTTGTACTATGTAGTTGAATGCTTATGTGCTATGTGGCAGAATAAATCATGCAGCTCCTTTTGCAGAATAAATCATGCAGTGCACTTGAGTCTTGATTCCTCAGTGTGATTTTGGTCTGAGTGTGTCTGCGCGTGTACGGGTGCAGTGCGGTTCAGTGCCGAGTTTCAATCCAGAAGTGGTTGTTCCTAGATTTTCCAGTTCAGTTCAGATTCGATTGAGGTGCTCCAATGCAATTTATGTTTTATATATTTAAGTTTAGTTTTTTGTGGAATGGTTTTATGTATCACAAAAGAACACACAAAAATGATGTAGAAAAATGATGCGGTTTACTTTATTTGGTGTTGTGGTTCACTTGCCCTCATTTCTGCGGTCCACTTTTATTGACAAAACGTTGAAGAAAATACAAAAAGAATCATGTAGTTCGGTGGCTTGATGCAGTGAGGTTTTCTATCTCATGCAGCGCGGTTCCCCGTCGAATGAAGTGCACCGAATGCGATTCACTTGCGGTTCGTTGTATATAAAATTTTGCGAAAAAGAAAAAATCGTGCATGTCACTTCCATTTGTATCGTGGTTCACATTCCACAAAGTGAACTGTGATGATTTGATAAAAAATAAAAAATAAAACACACGCAATTCTCTTCTGTCGATGATGCAATGCGACTGCACGTCGGATGCAGTTCACTTTGCCGATTTCCGTTCGCGAAAAACAGAGTTTCACATTTTTACTAAAATTGATGTAACTTTTAAACCGTAAGGAATTAGACAAAGTGATTTATATATAAATGGAGAGCCTCGACGATACCTTTCCAATGGTGTATCAATTGCATCGATCGGACAAGAGCATCAAAAGTTTTTACGCAAAAACTCTATGGTGCCCACATGAATGCAACCGCACCGTTTTTCAAATTACTTTGAAACCGCCAAAAAATCTCGAAAAGTGTACAACATATGGATTATTCTCCTACTCCATACAAATCCAACGGTTTATCATACACATCGTTCGGACAAGCGGTTAAAAAGTTCTACTCTCTACAAGATCCGCCGGCGAAAAACAAAGTTTGCGCGTTTTAGTTGCTTCAAAATTTCTCTCAAACCGTAGCGAACTAGACAAAGTGTGGAAGTGTTCAACATATGAAAGTTGCTCCTTTTCCATACAAATCTAGCGGTGTATCATACGCTCCATTCGGATAAACGGTTAAAAAGTTATTTCGAAAACGGTGATGCGGTTCATTTTTACCCGAGCCGCAGGGCTTTTAAGTCAGCAGTGCGGTCCGTTTAGCGATACGATACAGTGCAGAAGTGTTAGCAGAATATTATTCTTCTAATATTAGAAGAATATACCGACTGTATATATATATATACGATGATATATATATGGAGAGTAAGGCTAATAGAATAAAAGATTACAATAATCTTCCATAAACGAAGTTTAGGATACATTACACGTTAAATCTATCATGATTGATTGAGAACGTCTGATGAACATCGAAAGGGTTGGAATAATCACCTAGACAAGGAAGAGGTTCTTGTGGCTAGGAGTTATATAAAGGATGGAAAGCTAATATCACAAGTGTTATTTAATGGAAGGATTGGGATGCACTATGTCCTTAGACACATGATCCTATATGACCTATGCTATATGATTCTACCATGAAAATCAAGGTTGTGAATCCAACAAAAGGGATGACCCAAAACTTCTTGGAAAGAAGAATAGGTTCCGATGTGTTTGGTAAGTAAAACACAGAACCTGAACCAAGTCTATGCATTCAGTATTTGGAAAGAAACTGAGGAAAATTCTATAAATAATGGAAAGGATAATAGACTTGAATGTAATACTGGATTACGATTGCAAGCCTTATTATGGGTATATATATATTAGAGATGTCACCAATACCGGTTGCGAAGGAACATACGAATATGAATGGATAAAGATTGTTGACGAAACCTCTTCCATGAGCAGTGTAACACACCGGGTGTCACACTATAGTAATCACCTACAGTAATCACTTTTACTGTTGCCAAGTCACTATGGTTAAGCATGGATGATCACCCTTGATCATAGTGATCCAGATTCAGCCCAAATAAAAATTCCAAATCAAAGTGGAAATGAAACCTTTCCCCAAAATTGTGCAACCTATTTTATTAAATGGCTAAAAGTTAGTAGATCAAGATACTATAGAAATGGATATTTAATATCAAATTTAAGTATTTTAAACAATTGAAACAGTAGCTAAGTCAGCCCCATTTGATCTGTTATTATTGGACTAAGATTCAAATGATTTTATTAAACCACCAAACCTTTGGAAGCACTGCTATGTAGGGTAATAGAAATTGTGAAGGAAGTATCACATTTAACAAAAAATAGTTGATACCAAAACAAAATAGAAATAGAAAAGAAATGAGAAAAGAAAACAAAAAAAAGGAAAGGCTTATCTAGCGCATAGGGCAAAAATCCCCTGGCCCAGCCCACCTATGCCCCCCCTGCGACCTAGACTACAAGGCCGAACCGGCCTCATCCACACCCCACTCGCTCCTGACCCCATCTCTTCCCGATCCCCTCCTCTCCTCCTGGCGGCGCGGACGCCGCCGATTTCGGCGAGCCGTGGCCTCCCCGGCCGCTGCGCAACACACCCCGCCCGCCTCTGGTACCGCCGCACCTCCCATGGCCGTCGACTCCTCCTCCGTGTGCGACCTCGGCAACCTTGGCCATGGTGGCCGCGGTGCTCGGCGCCGCCCCTTCGCCACGGCCACCGCGGCAAGCGCCGCCTCCACCGCCACTCCAGCATATCCCTGAGCCCCGGCCAACCCTAGCTGCCACGACCTCCGGTGGTCGCCGCCGCCATGGCTGTCGGTGTGGCTCCGATGCCTCCCGGTGCTCTGCCCCGACCGCCTCCGGCTCGCCCTCGAGCCTCCAAGTGAGCACGCCACTCCCTCCCCTCTCCCCCTGTATCACACGGTCGCCGTGGTCGCACCCTGCTCGCACCTACTGCTGCTGCTGCCTTGCCCTGCCCCGGGTCGCCGATGAGCACATGATCCCTGTGCTGCTTGCCACACTCTTCCCCACGTGCGCCCTGGCACGCTGGCCATGCCCTGTCCTAGCCAACAACCCCCTCCTGTCCGCCGCCGCTGCTGGCCACGGCCATGGCCGTGTGCCGTGTGCTATGTGCAGCAGGTGTGGTGTGATGTGTGTGTGCGACATGTTTTGATGTTGCACTACCACATAAAACAACAACAAAATAACGATGAAACAACTAGTTAGACAAGTTCAAAATGGTTAAAAATTAATATATCCAGAAAATAAACATACTAATGTTCGTTTTGTTCCATTGGATGAACGTCAAATTATGCATAGATTGCTCACAATAAATATTGCAAAAAGCTACATTCTGTTAAAACAAAAATTCCTAGATTTAGCATTTTTTTGGCTAAGTCAGGAACATTACCTTAACCACTTAATGAGCCCAAAACTTTGAGGTATTGACTTTTATAAATAATGCAAATGACATGGGCTTGTTGTACACATAACCAACTTCACTTTACCCCACTGGACCTACTTCATTTGAGGCATGGTTGAATTCCTATGCAACTCATAAAACCCTCTTGTTTTATCAGCAAAAAAATGACAGAAAATAGTTTAGGATCATAGCTACTTTGGAGCTATAAATAACTAATTTACAACAATGTTTTATGCAAGTTGAACCCATGGCATACTAGTATAACTTATATATTGCAAATTAACCATAGGAAGTACCCTAATTTGAGTTATAGATCAATAGCTATTAACTTGCAAAGAATGAATAAAATAATAGTAATATGTAATTAACAATTTTTAGCACTCTTTAGGCAATGTTTTAACTAGGTAAATGAAATGTTTTAGGGTTGAAACTTGTACCACATTAAAGACCACCTAAAACTAATTAACTTTGATATATGGCACTAGTTCATAGGATTTACAAATCACTAGTTATAACAATTTGAAAACTACTAAAAATGCTAATATTCTCAGACTTAGCCAAATTTCAGAAAACCCAAAGTGGGTGAATGACATATGGGTCCCACTTTGACCTTGTTGACTTGACCCCACTAGGCCCACATGTCAGGTTTGACCAGTCAACCTGCTGACAGATGGGTCCCACATGTTAGTTGACCAATCAACTTCACTGTTTTGGATAATGTTGAATTAATAATTAAATAAATACCAGAAATGCTTTAAAATGATTTAAACTGGGAAATTAAATATCTTTTAAACCGTATCTCTGATTAAAATATTTTATACATAAAACTTGATCAGAAAAATACAATGGATAAGAATACATCACCTGTATACCCACCACATCCCTCTAACATACCGAACATGGAAAATTTCTCCTTCAGTTCATTTGTCTGTCAGACGACCGGAGCCGGTGAAACTTCCCGGATGAAAATGATCTGTGAATGAAAACTGTTCAGAATGGATCAACGATCGCGGATACACTATCCACATGTTTGTCAGATATCTCTAACACTGCAGACATGGAACCTTCCTGCTCTGGATCATCGGCCCGATAATCAACCAGTACAGATGAGTCATCCCAAGATAAATCCCTGCTCCGATAAAATCACCTAACATTGCGTTAGAGCCTCGTTGCTTTGTATCTTCTATGTCATACATTTGTATTGCTATTATTGTTGTGTATTTACTGTTTCTCCCCCTTATTCTCCGGTAGACCCCGTTGCTTCCGCCGATGACACCACCGAGTTCGACTACTTTGTCGAAGATCGTACCCCTACCATCGAGCTTCCAGGCAAGCAGAGCCATTTTCCTTCCCTAAATATCACCTATATTTTACGTACATTTCTTGCACTAGGCATTGCTAGCCAACATCCCCCTCCTGGCCGCCGCCGCTGCTGGCCACGGCCATGGATGTGTGTCGTGTGCTATGTCCAGCAGGTGTGGTGTGATGTGTGTGTGCAGCATGTTTTGCTGCTGCACTACCACATAAAACAACAAGAAAATAACGATGAAACAACTTGTTAGACAAGTTCAAAAGGGTTAAAAATTGATAGATCCAGAAAATAGACATACTAATGTTCGTTTTGTTCCATTGGATGAACGTCAAATTATGCATAGATTGCTCACAATAAATCTTGCAAAAAGCTACATTCTGTTAAAAGAAAAATTCCTAGATTTAGCATTTTTTAGCTAAGTTAGGAACATTACCTTAACCACTTCATGAGCCCAAAACTTTGAGGTATTGACTTTTATAAATAATGAAAATGACATGGGCTTGTTGTACACATAACCAACTTCACTTTACCCCACTGGACCTACTTCATTTGAGGCATGGTTTAATTCCTATGCAACTCATAAAAGCCTCTTGTTTTATCAGCAGAAAAATGACAGAAAAAAGTTTAGGATCATAGCTACTTTGGAGCTATAAATAACTAATTTACAACAATGTTTTATGCAAACTGAACCCATGGCATACTAGTATAACTTATATATTGCAAATTATCCATAGGAAGTACCCTAATTTGAGTTATAGGTCAATAGCTATTAACTTGCAAAGAATGAATAAAATAATAGTAATATGTAATTAACAATTTGTAGCACCGTTTAGGCAAAGTTTTAACTAGGTAAATGAAATGTTTTAGGGTTGAAACTTGTACCACATTAAAGACCACCTAAAACTAATCAACTTTGATATAGGGCACTAGTTCATAGGATTTATAAATCACTAGTTATAACAATTTGAAAACTGCTAAAAATGCTAATATTCTCAGACTTAGCCAAATTTCAGAAAACCCAAAGTGGGTGAATGACATATGGGTCCCACTTTGACCTTGTTGACTTGACCCCACTGGGCCAACATGTCAGGTTTGACTAGTCAACCTGCTGACAGATGGGTCCCACATGTTAGTTGACCAATCAACTTCACTGTTTTGGATAATGTTGAATTAAAAATTAAATAAATACAAGAAATGCTTTAAAATGTTTAAATTGGGAAATTAAATATCTTTTAAACCGTATCTCTGATTAAAATATTTTATACATAAAACTTGATCAGAAAAATACAACAGATAAGAATACATCATATGTATACCCACCACACCCCTCTAACAAACCGAACGTGGGAAATTTCTCCTTCGGTTCATCTGTCTGTCAGATGACCGGAGCCGGTGAAACTTCTCGGATGAAAATGATCTGTGAATGAAAACTGTTCAAAATTGATCAACGATCGCGGATACACTATCCACACGTTTGTCATATGTCTCTAACACTGCAGACATGGAACCGTCCCCCTTCGGATCATCGGCCCGGTAATCAACCGGTACTGATGAGTCATCCCCGGATAAAATGTCGGGACCCGGGGTTAGCGTGTGCAAGCCTCGCTACAACACAATCATATGGAGAGCCGAGAACCGTACCCACTTGTCTAAGAAGACAAGGCCAAGCACAGAACGTTCTCGGAAAGCATCGGACGTGAGGGGCATCCCATCCAGGCCGGATGATCAACTGAAATGGGACTCAGAGGAACATCGGAATACCGGTGGCTCAGAGGATGAAGTCCTGAATGCTGACCACCACATTGCGATGATGGGAGGTATTCTGCTCGATGAGCTCCAAAAGGCGTGTTTGATCACGTCTATTCCGCTCAGCTTCCATCATGATTTCCTCCGCAGAAGGCGGTGGTGGAGGTTCATCATCATTTCGATTCCGATCACGGTCTCGATTCCGAAGAACAACACTACGAGTTCCACCTGACATACTGTGTGATAAAAATAAAAAATCAGAACAGGTTGTACGATGGAGGCAAGGATAAAAGGATATGATTTAAGGAGGAGAAGACTATAATGCAAAGGCAATGATTCAAAGAAACACGGGATAATTCCGGCAGCATAACGGCTACACCGGGATGGAAAACAAGACAACCTCGAGGAGATTGGACAGAACTTCCTCAAGGAACTCAAAACACGGAGACTCTGGACAACCATAACCATCCTACGGCTATAAGGAGGCAATCAACGAGATGTCCTAGTAAGACATAGATGGGCCTAGTCCTATCTTCCCGTAGAAAAGGTAAGGGTGACTCAGAACTCAGATCGATGAGGGTAAGGAGAAAAAGAAGCCTTACGTTGTTCCCTTATATACCCAGAGTAACTATATAACTATAGAATGCTAGACTCGACTTCGGCCAAGGCTGATAATCCTACAGTCAGTCCTGCTCTAATACCAAGTCTGTCGGGACCCGGGGTTAGCGTATGCAAGCCTCGCTACAACACAATCATATGGAGAGCCGAGAACCGTACCCACTTGTCTAAGCAGACAAGGCCAAGCACAGAACGTTCTCGGAAAGCATCGAACGTGAGGGGCATCCCATCCAGGCCGGATGATTAACTGAAATGGGTCCTCATCGTCCGCACACAAGTCTAAATGATATGGGTGGTGAACTCCCATACTCATAGACAAGTCGCCTCGACCATACTATCGATTGTATTATAACCCTTACATAGACTTACTCCAGCCCGATCACTTAGTCGGTGTCTAGGGCGGGCTCGATCATACATCAAAGTGTGCACGTGACGGAGTCACGAACAATCGCATCGCGATGCCCCCAAGCTGCGCACATCTAAGGGCCACTTGGTGTATAAAAGACCGCCAGCCAGATCACAACTAAGGTCTCGAAAACCCATACTAAGACATGCATGTTATAATCATACACGCAGCACACATGTCCAGTATGAACAGCAGGTATCATTGCAATTCTCTACAAAGTATACAACTATATTGATAACTCTTACAGAGTGCACACAGAGATCACAAGTCTGTGATCCAACATTACATCAAACATGCGGAAGCATACTAGGTCTGAGTACAGACAAGTTTAACAAATGGCTTAGAGAAACCTTATCTATAAACAAGCCCTTCCACGAGGGAACAGTCGTCTGACTGGGACTACACTAGCTTGGTCTTGGTCTGAGTCTTCATTCTGTGAGCTTCACGTAGAAGCCACCATCGGGGTCGGTGGGTTCATCTAAAACATAGAATAAGCAAACGTGAGTACAAAGTCGTACTCAGCAAGACTTACGTAGGAACTATACTACTCATGCACACGTATCAAGGTAAAAGGAGGTGGGGTTTCAATTGCAGAAGTGCCAGCTTTGACTTGGCTAGTCCTGAACTACGAGTACCAGACTTGAGGTAAGAAGCGTACACGAGTCCACTACATCTCCAACCAATTACACCACTATGGTGCCTTCCTCGACTTCCCCACGAGAAAGTACGCCATAGCACTCACACTTATCTTGGTGTATTTTAGAAGTATCCAGTTCAAGTTGTCTAATAATCAAGCTAAGCTTTCCAAGCAGTCCTTAACCGCGGACGCGGCTATTCGAATAGTTTTGTTAACCCTGCAGGGGTGTACCGCTACACACACGTGTCATCAGTTACCGCCTTTTGCGTGTCACCGTTCAAGAGGTGACAGCGAGGATGCCACCACAACACTTCTCCCACAGCTCCGTTCTAGTCCAGAGAGTCGCCTATCTGAGGGGGATCCGTATGGAAGTCCGGCCGAGGTTCCAGTACAGCCTCAAACGATGTGTGCAGGGTCCCAAGTCGGTCTTGAAAGCCGTTCATCCACTTCGCAGACCGTGCCACAGCCCTACCAGAACTCAGAACTACTGCGACTTCTGGGGTTCGAACGGGGTGAGGTACTAGGATGAGAGGGGTCAGTGAGCCCGATGTGTGGTTGTACTCTTCTTCTTCGATCACCACACAAGAACTCGGACTTAAGGCGATGTTCAATGAGACAATCCACTGTGTACTCCTACACAGCCTCTCATCGTTCACCTTGTATTAGGGTAGATTCACCAACACAGTTTCACTTTCATCAACACCATGTTCACTATCATCCCGACTCACATAAAAAACATCCTCATTGTAAACTCTAAACATGCAATAAGCAGTAACAGTTGCAGGGGCCACATGATATCAATCAACTCCTATGTCAGCTAGGATTGTGGTTTGCTTACTACTGTGACAAGATGATAGGTCATGCATCGGATATGGGTTCAACTATGCGGTAGAATTGATACTAGGTGATCTCCTAAACATGCATAAGCGAGACTGAGAGGGAATTGGGATTTTATAGACATGATCAATGGGGGTTTGCTTGCCTTGCTGACGAGGTTCAGTCACGGGGTCTTCAACGAAGGGGGTGATCTCGGGTTCCGGCTCCACTTCTATCAGCAACATGACAATCATAGGATCAACATAATGTACAATGCACAATCACATGAATAAGATGATGTTCATGGTTGCATTGTGTGGACAATTCTATTTAAAAGGAGTATATTGCAATTGAATTGCAAATTCAAACTCCATTTGATTTATCGATGAATTTCAAATGCATTTGCATGCATGAATGTTTAGTTGAAAAGTATGAGCATGAAGTGATGTTGTAAAGGTGAGGTAAAGCCTCTGATGTGTGGATGAATCCATGTAAAATAAGTGTGTTGCAAAGTCATTTGCAAATTCACTACAAATTTGAATTTGAAAAGGATCCATATGCATGTTTGCTACTGTTCACCCATTTTAAAATGGTCAAACATAGAAACAAGTTGCATATTCATAATCCTTGTATTTTTCTGACAATTTTAGACATATTATTTGTCCAATTTGGAGTTAATATGAATTAGTTATCGAATTTCAAAGTTTAAAGTATTTTCTGTAATTTTCTGATTTCTTTTAATTTGGAAAAAGGTTTATTGCGTCACTGTGACACCAGGCTGACGTCAGGGGGCCACTGACAGAAGGGCCCCACTGGTCAGTGACCTGGGAATTAATTCCCTCTCTGTTTAAATTAAACAGGGGTTAATTAAGCCCTGGGCCCACTGGTCAGCCTCTGGTGGGGGGTTAATTAAGCTCGGGTTAACGACGCTAATGGCCTCGCCGGCTCGGGCTCGCCGGAGTGCTCGCCAGAGCGGATGTTTTGGCACGGGAGTGGGTTAAGGAGGCACTGGGAGGTGGCTATGGGCCGTCCGCGTCTAGTGGCGTGAGCTGGAGCTCAAGGAGAGGCTCGGGGCCACGACTACTTCAAGCTCGCGGCGGCCACAGCTTCGGTGCTCGACGAGCACGGCGATAGCGGCCACGGGATGGAGCTCGGCTAGAGGAAAAAGAAGCGCGCGCTCACCCTGAAGACGAAGACGAGCGCGACGTCATCGGGTAGGGACCGGAGAGGGCTCGATTTGTCGCCGGAGCTGCGGCGGCCGGCGGTGAAGACTCGATGCTCGCGTCGTCTGCGAAGGCTCAAGGCTCGAACCAACGGTGCAGGGTGACGAAGTCGAAGGAGGGGAGGACGTTGGACATGGCGGCGGAGCTTGAAGGGCACGGTGGCCACGGGATCTCCTCGTCGGCGCTCCGGAAGGCTCTCGGGTCTCCGCAAAAATTCGCCGTGGGAGGGAGAGAGAGATCAAGGGAGAGGGGGGAACTGTTTCGGGAGCCTTCCAGGGCGTCCACGGCGAGAGGAGAAAGGGGAGGGAGTAGTTGCGTGGCTAGGAGGAGGTGGAGGTGGCCACGGCCACGGGCATGCCGGGCACGCAGCTGCCTGGCTGCCTGGAGAAGAAGACATCGCTCCAGCTAGGCTGGGCCGGCTGGGCCTCGCCTAGGGCGAGAGGTAAGCTTTCTCCCTTCTTTTTTCTCTGTTCTTTTTATTATTTCTGGAATGTGTTGGCCCTGCTAATTTAATTAGCTAGGAATTTTTTTAAATGCCACAAATTTTTATGTGGCCTCACAATATATATAGCTAGCCACTTATAAAGTTTGGACATTTTTAAAATCCAAATTATTTGAACTTTAATTCAAATAGGGGTTTTTGAATTAATCCAAGGTCCTGCTTGAATATTTGAAAAATCCATGAGCATGGGGTGGGTCCCACATCACTTGATATGTGATCACACTCATTTATAGGACTTTTCAAAAATGCAAAAGGAATTTTTGGAGCAACTTTTTATCTGGCCAATTGAATTAAATCATCTGGGGGGGTGTTCAATCTCACATTTCAAATTCTTTTGAAATTTTTAACATGATGCAAAGTGACTTGCTAATCCTAGCACATACCTAACATGGGGTTGTGACATAAATCCCTGCTCCGAGAAAATCACCGAACACTGCGTTAGAGCCCTGTTGCTTTGTATCTTCTATGTCATACATTTGTATTTCTATTATTGTTGTGTATTTACTGTTTCTCCCCCCTTATTCTCCGGTAGACCCCGTTGCTTTCGTCGATGACACCACCGAGACCGACTACTTCGTCGAAGATTGTACCCCTACCATCGAGCTTCCAGGAAAGCAGAGCCATTTTCCTTTCCTAAATATCACCTATCTTTTCCGTACATTTATTGCACTAGGCATTTCTGCTGCTATTACGTTAATTCCAATTCATTGCATAGCATGTCATTGTCTCCCCTTGATGTGCCTTCCTTTATCCTATGCTGCTTTATAATTATATTATATTCAGCAGTAAACCCTGCGCATTGTTAGCTAGGTTTAGAATAGCGGGCCGTGATCACTCTGGTGAGTGAACGCGGATTACAAAATATTATAACTGCAACATGTACGGATCAATGCATACGCCCAGGGGAACCAACAACGGTGAGACTCTCCGACTCGCTTCAAGTTTGACTTACGAGTGGATGGACTCGTATTTCACTCGCGTCGCCGGCTCGGTAGCGTAGCACCACCGGGATGATACGGGGATATTCCTCTTTAGTTCATTCCGCTGATGTCTCGGTCGAACCTCTTCAAATGTACCATTGAGGGTGATTCCTCCTAGTTTCACTTGATGGTAGGCACCTGAATCAACTGGTGTCCTTAAAGGTAAGGAGTAGGGTGACCCAACGGTGCCCGCGCAGGGATTGTATCGGGACAGCAGGACAGGAGGATACCATCGTGGGCCTGGTCCTTGCTCGTTGGCCGTGAGATACCCTGTAGTAAAAAAGTCGAGCTCTTCCAACAGCACACGCATCCTGGAAGAGTTGCGTGGAATCACCTGACGCACAACGACCCGGAAGGCGAGGGGCGACGGTCCAAGACCCCCTTGCGCTTAGGACTTTAGACCGGCGGGACCTCTCTTATGAGTCGTAGGATAGGCCTCGGCCTGTCGGGTAGCCTCGGTGGGGCATTCCCTAACAAGGTGCATGCCACCCTGGAGATCCGAGCGTGCAGGCTGAACGGTAGTGCACCCCTGCATGGAGTTTGATCTATTCGAATAGTCGTGTCCACGGTAACAGGACGCTTTATGCTGAAGCTAGAGCCTACTACTAAAAACTACTACTATTAAACTGTTGGTTCCGGTTTCTCTTCCTCGCAGGGAGTCGAGGAAGGGAACTCGGAGGCATTGTTAATTATTAATAATTACAACTTATTATTATACAATGCTGCAGCAACTTCTGCTGCATTGTTACTTTATACTTTATATGAACTGTTGGCTATTCTCTTCTCATGCTGCAAGACTCGTCGGAAGATGCTAGTCTTCGATAGGCCTAGCTTCTCTTCCTTATTCTGGATTTCTGCAACTCAGTCCACTATATATAGCCTCTCCTTTCCATTTGATACAAATGCATAAATGCTTAGTAGCGGATGTAAGACTCGAGGGTATGCTAGATACTCACCCTTGCTTTATTTCCCCCCTTTTTTTGCCTGATCGTCCGCTGCAGTCCGTTGGAGCCTTGGAGTCTAGGAGCAGAAGATCCCCGGTGCTTGCTTCATCGTGGAGTTCCCCCCTCGACCAGGAGTAGTTCGGAGGTTCCCAGGTAGGAGGCCTCGCCTTTTTGATCTTTGTTGATATTTGTGCTAGCCTTCTTAAGGCAACCTTGTATTCTTGTGTCTGTACTCAGATACTATTGCTTCCGCTAACTTTGTTCTCTCGAGATGTTGTATTCGAGCCCTCGTGGCCCCTGGCTTGTATTATACAGCTTGTATTATTTTATTTTTAAAGTTGTGTTGTGATATCTCACCGTGAGTCCCTGATCTTGATCTTGTACCTTGCGTGTATGATTATTGTACATGACTTGATTTTGGGGGCGTCACAAGCAGCATGATCAATAAAAACTTATGCGATAAGATGATTATGGTCGTAAACATATGCAACTAGATTATTTGCAATCTAGTGCAAGTAGGAGATTGTTTGATATATGATCTAGAGGCAAATAATAAATGAATATTATGATATATCTAAATAAGTTGATAACCAGTTTCATATTGTGCTAGAAATGTAATAGTGAAACAATGATACATGTGTGGTATAGAGACAACCAGAGTTCCTAGTTATCCTCTCACAATAACTAGTTCATCGTCAACTGATGATTGTGGTTTCACATTCATGGACAATCAAGTCAATTGACGATGAGGTTACCTCATTAGATAAATGATGTGATGAACATTACCCAACGTAAGCATTGCAACACGATCAAGTGATGAAAGTTTTGTGTTGTAATTACAGAATGTGGTAGCCTGTTCCTTAGACTATGAGATCACATATAATTGTTATCTCCGGAGAATGCTTTGAGTGTATAAACCATCACACAATAATAGGGTGGCCATAAAGGTGCATCTTGGGTATTCCAATGGGATATGTTGAGGATTGTTGGATCAAGGGAGGGATTTTTCAATCTACATGATGGATATATACTGAGGGCTCACTCGGTGAGATTACATCCATAAAGCTACGCAGCATGTGACTAGGTCACGGGGAAGGAATATCACGAAACGAGTAAAGCATATTTGTCAGTAACGAGATTGAACAATGCATTGCGATGCTAAAGATGGAATCTCAAGTATCGCATGAACTAAGGAACGTAATGCAACGTGTACAGTTTAATCGGTTCAAATCTGGAATGGACATGTGGTCATTACGGGCATCCAGGTCCCTCTGATGATCATTGACCGGAGCCTTGTCTCGGTCATGTCTGGAGTATTCTTGGACCATAGGGTAACACACCTAAGGGCTCGATGAATTTCAGATACCATTTTGGAACTATCGGAGTTACTAAAGAAGAGAGAAGAACAAACCGGAAAAGTTCTGTGTTGGTCCGAAGGATGTTCGGAGTGATCTGGAAGGAGTTCTAGAGCACCGGTAGATGAAATAATATGTATTATTTATGAATTAAATTAATTAATAATTAATAACATTTTATTTATAATTAAAAAGCGCAATGGGCCTTATTTATGGATGAAGTCCATTAGGGGAAATAAAAATAGAAAATGGAAAAATAAAAAAGAGAGGGGACGGGGGCGCCACCCCCTTGGTCGGTGACCTCCCCCTAGCAAGGGGTTTAGTCCCACATTGCTAAGGGAAGAGGGGTTGACTCCTTTCCCCCATCATATATAGATGAGGAGGGTGCACTTATTTGATACACATAAATTCATAGGAAATTCAATAGACTCCCGAATTGAGATCGGTTTTATCCGGTCTTCTTCTCCCTCGTCGGGCTCCCTGTCAAGGGGATAATTCCGAGACCCGGTATGATCAGCAAGGAGGCCTCACACTAAAAACAAAGGGAGTCGGCTCATGGGCCGGTTTGTTGAAGAGAAGGCCCAGAAGAAGATACAACCTATATACCAGTCGTCTTACAAGAAATGAACCGACACACAAGGAAGGATCCTGTCAGAACCCTAATTTAGGTTTGTGTTTAACCTAGATTGCATTTTTGCATCATGAAAAAAATTGCAAAAGAAAAGGAAATGGGGAAAAGAAAAGCACTAAATGAATTAAATAAAAAGGACAGAAATAAATCTTTTTCCAATATTCTTTTGGATATGTTGAAAAGTCCTAAAAATGAGTGTGATCATTTTAAAAGTGATTTGGGATTAATCCCATGTTCATAGATTTTTCAAAAATCCAAACAGTGGCTTGGAAATTAAATCAAATGTCTATTTGAATTGGAATTCAAATAATTTGAATTTCAAAAATTCCCAAAACTTGGGGTTGACTTCTATAGAGTCATCTAGGTTTTATAAAAATGATTGGGAATTTGATTAAATGCTCTAGCTATTTTTTTAAAAGAGCAAAACAAATAACAGAAAGAAATAAAACAAAAACAAAGAAAAAGGGCAAAGCCCACCTTACCTGGCCCAGCCTGGCTAGAAGCCGGCCCAGCCCACCAGGGGCAGGGTCGTCTTCTACCCGTGGCCAGGCAGGCAGCTCGCCGCCGTGGCGAGCATGCCGTCGCCCAGGCCACGTCCTGCTTCCCCTGGCCCCCTTCTCCTCGCTTCTGGACACCTGGGGACGCCCCGCCTCTTCTCCCCCTCTCTCTAGCCGCGCTCCCCTTCTCCTTCCTCCGTTCCGAGCACCGCCCCGAGAGTAGCCGGAGCACGCCACGTGCTCCGACACGGCCACCGAGCCCCCCAGGCGCTGCAATCGTGCCTAGATGACTCCCCGGCGACGCCCACTTCAAGACGCAGCTCTAATTTTACGCGAGGACCAGCCGAGGTGACGCAAGCTCCAAGAACCGCCGCCGACCGCCATTGTTTCCGGTGAAAAATTCGTCGCGCCCGGCTTCCCTCCGGCTTCCCCGAGTGCGTCATCGCGTTCGTCGTAAGCTTCTCGAAGTTTCCCCCCCTCCTATCTCCCCTCCTTGTGCTCCTTTGCGTCGATCGCCATGGTCAGTAGCTTCGGCAGCCGCCCTCGTCGTCGTGGACGTGGCCACGAGCCTCCCCGCGTTGCCCCAATGGCACGGTTGAATGCGAGCGACCCCAAGCTTCATCCCCATGCCTTCCTTATTCTCTCCCGTGCCCGAATCCCCCTCTCTGGCGAAGCTCCGGCGAGTACAGTGCTCGCCGGCGACGACGACGCCATTAGCACCCCTAACCCAGCTCCTAACCCCCCCTCTCTCGCTGACAGGTGGGCCCAGGGCCCCCTCTAATTAACCAGGGGGTTAATTAAACCGGGATTAAACCGCTAGTCACTGACCAGAGGGCCCCACTGGTCAGGCCAGCCCCTGCGTCATCATGATGTCATCATGACGCAATAAAGGATAATTAATTTATTAATCAGTAAATTCCAGAAAATAAGCAAAACTTTGAATTTGAATAACTTCTAAACCGTAACTCGGATTGAAATGATTTTTATATGAAAATTGATCAGAATAAAATGCTCTATCCAAATATCAAACTTTCATCCATGTTTGAATTGTTTATATTGAGGAATCAGTAGCATTTTGCTATATGGATCATTTGATATAATTCAAATAAATCACTAAAGACATTCCAACTTCAACCAAAGCAATGCTAATATGATCACCTACACTTCAGAAGCATTTCATAGACATGATCACATGGTTTACAATGAACAAACTTTAGCAAATGCAACTTGGACCAATTTGAATACATTTGGAGTTTGAATTTGAATTCACTTTTCAAATCAACTTCAATTAACACGTTGCAAATTAAACCTAAGTCACATCAGTACCTTGCCATGCTATGTTTTGCATATTGAATGTGCATTGTATTATCTTGATTGTACTTTACTTCCAGTGCTTCGGTGATTGCTTCTTCTCGGTAGAGTTGATCTCGGAGACGAGTTCAGCCTCACGTCAGAAGAGTGTTACATCGTGATCGTCAGCAAGGCAAGCACCCCCTCTTTGATCATGTCGATAAAATCCCAGTTCCCTCTCATTCTCTCTTATGCATGTTTAGGATGTCACCATGATACATTCTACCGCTAATTGAACCCATTCCTTTGCATGACCTATCATTTGTCACAGTAGTAAGCAAACCACAATCCTAGCAGATGTAGGAGTTGGTTGATATCATGTGGCCCCTGCAACTGTTACAACTTATTGCATGCTTAGAGGTTACAATGAGGCTACTTTGTTGTGATTCGGGATGGTAGTGATCATGTGATTGATGGTGGTAACGTGTTGGTGAATTTGACCTAAACAAGGTGAACGATGAGAGGCTGTGTAGGAGTACACAGTGGGTTGTATCGTTGAACACTGCCCTAAGTCTGAGTTCTTGTGTTGTTATCCAAGACTAAGAGTACGACCACACATTGGGCTCACTGACGCCTCTCGGCCTAGTACCTCACCCCGGACCTGTCCAGGAGTCGCAAGTAGTTCGCCCTTTAACGATCTCAAGCAGTTGGAACCAAGGTAAGTGGTTGGCGTAGGTTGTAGGCACGTTGAATCAAGTGATCATGATCGAGTTGAGCTTGATGGCGGTCACACAACGTTTGAGTCTGCATCGGAAAAATCGGCCGGATTCCGATCGTGGTCCCAACTCAAATAGGCGACTCCCTAGGACTAGAGATGGTGCCGTGAGTGAAGTGTCGTGGCAGCATCCTCGCCGGTACTCACTTGAAGGGTCCATCCCCAGGCGGTAACTGATGAGGCGTGTGTGTAGCAGTACACCCCTGCAGGGTTAATGAACTATTCGAATAGCCGTGTCCGCGGTTATGAACTACTTGGAGACCTTTACTTGATCATAGACAACTTCAATGGTTACTCTTAAAACTTGCCAAGATAAGTGTTAGTGCTATGGCGTGCTTCCTCGTGGGGAAGTCAAGGAAGTATCCATAGTGGTGTATTGATTGGAGACTTGATACTTGGACTCGTGTACGCTCCTTACCTCTTTCTGGTATTCATAGTATAGGACTAGCCAAGTCAAAGCTGGCCCTTCTGCAATGAAACCCCACCTCCGTTTGCCTTGATACATGTGCATGAGTAGTATAGTTCCTATGTAAGTCTTGCTGAGTACGACTTTGTACTCACGTTTTCTTATTCTATGTTTTAGATGAGAACCCGGACCCCGATGGAGACACCTTCCTGAAGCTCGACGTTGACTAAGTTAGCATAGTCCCAGACAGCAGTCTGGTCCCTCGTGGAAGGGCATGTTTGTTGAACAAGGCTTCTCTAAGCCATTTCTTAAACTTTTCTGTACTCAGACCTAATTTGCTTCCGTTGTATGATGTAATGTTGATCACAGACATGTGATCTTTGTATGCTATATATGTAAGTCAATAAAGTAGTACTTTGTAGAGTTATGTGATGATACCTGATACGTCCAAACCGTATCTATAATTTATGCTTGCTCCGTGCATGTTTTGTGTGATATTGCTATGATCTAGATACACTTTCATACACTTTTGATCATATTTGGACCAACCTATTAACTCAGTGCACCACAGTGCCAGTTCCTGTTTTCTTCAGTTTTTCTATTTCAATTTTCCCCCATATAAAAAGTGCTCCAAAAATTCGGGAAAATCAGATAAAAAATCAGCGCAGAAGAACCTTCCGGAAGAACCTGAGTGGGGCCAGAGGGCCACCACCAGGGGCCCTGGTGGCGCATCCTAGGGGCTGGCCACGCCAGGGGGGAGCCTGGACCCCTGGTGGCCCCCCTGGCTGCCCCCCTTCGCCTATATATTCTCCGTGACGAGAAACCCTCGAAGCAAGAACCCTTTTTCGCGATCTCGCCTCTAATCCGCCGCCGCCGCGCTTCCGATATCGGGAGCACCAGCAGACCTCTTCCCGGCACCCTGCCGGAGGGAGGTCCGTCCTCCGGGAGTCTCCTCTCCACCATGGATGCTTCTCCTCCCCTCTTTGTTCTTCATGGTTTAGACCTCGTGAGATGCCCTACATGATCGAGGCACTTTTGTAATCTTTCTGTTGTTGCTATGCTGAGTTTGATGGGATCTGATGGATTATGAGATTATGTTCAGATTGTGATAGAGTAATATATTTGGTTCTTATCTTTTATATTTTTGTTCTTAAGTAATTCTTGCATGTTCTCCGTTGCTGGTTATTGCTTTGGCCAAGTAGTAGGTAGTAACCCCAAGAGGGAACGTTATGCTCGATTGTGGGTTCATGCCCGCTGATGACACGCTTGAGTGACAGAAACATGAGTCTAGGGGATGTGTTGTTGCCACAAGGGGGAAAACAACGGTGCTTGTAACCGCGGTTGCAAGGATTGTTTACTTTACGCAAGGTGTTTTTTAATGCAGTTGTCTGTTGCTTTGGGTTTACACTTTGGGTGGGGCTCGCAACTTAATACCAGCGAGATGTTCTGGATAGATATCTCAAGGTGGAGGATTAGTAGTACATGTAGTTGGATTTCGGTCTACTTATTTTGGCGTTCTGCACATGCTTTTGAGCCTCTTCCTTTCTTTTGTAGCATAGTTAGCATTGCGGTGCGTTCATAATCCTGTCAATTGCCCTTCTGTAATTTTCACCTCGCATAGCAGTTTTATCATCTTTTGGGAGAGAGACATCACTAGTGAACATCACGTATCCCGGTCCATATCCTCATCACTGTTTCCACACTCATTTACTTTTCTGCTTTTACTTTCAGTTTCTATCATTATCCCTTGTGTTTGATCCTTTGTGAACAACAAGACCGGAGAGATTGACAACCTCTCTGAACTTCGTTGGGAACAAAGTTATTTGTGTCTGTGTACAGGTCTGCGTCAGTTGCGCCGCTGACACCTACTTATCATCTCCGGAGTCCTACTGGAGACAAACCTTGGTATCTTTACTGAGGGAAATTTTCTGATGTGCTACATCATACCTTCCTCTTGGGGTTTACCAACGAAGGGCGAGAAATCATCATCACCTCGCGCATCAAGCAAAGAATTTCTGGCGCCGTTGCCGGGGACTCCGAGTGCTAAGATAGGGGAGTTGCACACTACCCTTTACCTTTGTTTTTTAGTCTTCTTAGTTTACCTTTCAGTTTTTATCTTTGTGTCCTTTATCAGAAATCAAAAAATATAGTATGTCTAGTTCCTTACTTGCCAATCAATGTCTAACTTCTTTGAAACTAGATCTTATTGGCATGGAGGATTCACCGAGGATCAACAAGAATATTACAGGGAATACCGCTTGTCTCAAAATGGGATACACTTATAGAGAATCATACATCAATCGTATGAGTATGCTAAAAACTTGTGCTCAATATATAATATATCTTTCTGCAGGGATGAATCTTGTTGCTTTATGAGGCACAAACACCTTGCTTTCCAATGTGAGTACAATGAGGATGAAACCTTAGCTTCTTATGCTAAGGGAAATTACGATTTTTATGATGCAGAACAAATAGAAGAATTTGTTGCTTATAAGGGTGCCTATGAAATTACTTCTCTTTTTAAAAATATTGATGAAGCCCCTTATAAATCTGAGAGTCTTGCTATACTTAACTATTTTCTGGAAAATTACGATGCAAATTATTATATTACTGATCATCTTGAGAGAATCTCTCCCCCAAAGGAAGAGACTAATGATTTGCAGGACTCTATGGAAGAAGAAATTGCTGAACCTAAAAGCTCTTTGGATGAGAAAGAGGAGGAGAGTGAAGACCAAGAGGAGGAAGAATGGAGCCATCCACGTCTACCCTCTAATGATAGTAACTCTTTGACTCCTCCCTTATATGAGTGTTATGATCCCATGGATTCTTTTGAAATATCCCTTTTTGATGAAGTTGATGCCTTCTATGCTTATGGCCATGATGCCACTATGGATGATGCTTACGGAAATGAACTCTCTATAGTTCCTTATGTTAAGCATGAAATTGTTGCTATTGCACCCACACTTGATTGTCCTATTATCCTTTTGAAATCTCCAACTCCGGAGAACTTTGCTCTTATCAAGGCTCAATGTGATAGGTTGCATTTATCTTATAATCCTAAAGACCGTGTTGAAAACTATACATGTGTGCTTGCAGTTCATGAACAACATGATTTATGTGATAGTTATATTCTTGATGTTGTTCATGATACTACTGAAAATTATTTTGAGAGAGGGAAGTTTGGTTGTAGAAAATTCCATATTACTAAAACTCCTCTCTTTATGTTGAAAGTTTTGAAGATGTTCCTGTTCCACCTTTCTATGCATGTCACTTTGTGCTTCTTTGACTTATTTTCTTACAAGATGCCTATGCATAGGAAGTGGGTTAGGCTTAAATGTGTTTCATATTTGTTTCTTGATGCTCTCTTTTGCTTCAAATTCTTATTCTTATAAGAGCACCTTTTACAATCTTTAAGCCTAGCTAATGGCTTTAAAGAAGCGCTTTTGGGAGGCAGCCCACAACGAATTAGGTTTGCTTTTGCTTTTGTTGTGTCTTGATGTTTGTTACTACTGTAGCAACATCATTGTATCTTTATTTTTCAGCTTTGTGCCAAGTTATAGCCTCTTATGATAAGGGAAGCAAAAGTTGTGACATGCTGTCCAGAAAACAGATTCTGTCCCTGGACAGAAAAATTCGAATAAATCACCAGATCATCTTTTTTATCTGAATTGTTTTGACAGCATGCTCTATACAATTCTGAAACTTTCGTATGTTCTGAGTTTTTTTATTTGAGTTGCAGAAGTGCCCCGAAAAAAATCCTCTACTACCTGCTGTTCTGTTTTTCACAGATTCTGCCACGTTTTTCCTCTCTTCGCTTTTGCAAACCTTGAGCTTGCTTTTTCTTTGCAAAAACTTTTTGGCACTCTTGAGAAACAGTATCTCTTCAAGAATATCTTTATATCCAGTGGGGAAAAATTATTTTATTAAGGCTACTAACCTCTCTAATCAGCTTATCATGAGTTATGTATGAAGGGAGTTTTCAAGTGTGCGATGGAAGATGATGAAAGAAGATTCAGGAGTCTCAAGCGCTCAAGCTTGGGGATGCCCCCATGCACCCCCAATAAATATTCAAGGAGACTCAAGCGTCTAAGCTTGGGGATGCCCCCGTGCATCCCCTTCTCCATCAACAATCATCACTTCGTCCTTCGTCTCACTATATTTTTATCACTTCATGCGTTAAGTGCTATGCTTGGAGCGTCTCGCTCTTAGGTTTTATTTTTAGTTTTCTTTAGTTTTTCTTGCTTGTCATAACAAGTTAGACCCCATCTTACTTTGTGTGGGAGAGAAACACACTCCACTTTCAAAATCTATAACACATCATAGGATTTTTCATGCCTATCTTTTTGCTGTTGTGTGTTCTTTATCCTTTCATAGCTACTGCCATGTTTAGTTTTAGTTTTAGTTTGTCTTTAGCAAGAGCCTTGGCTTTTGTTTAGTTTATTTCTGAAACTCTCTTTAGTTTTCATGTTTATCTTGTTAAGAGAGATGGTTGTTGCACTGAGTTGTGTCTTGTCTTGAAAGTAGGTAATTGAGGTTGCTATTTAATTTTAGTAGTAACTTGCAATAGTTTTGAGGTATTGATGTGAGTAATGTATGAAATTTTGGTGTCAAGAGCTCTAGCCTATTAGTGATAGGTGTCGTATTTTGGGAAATCCGTGTCTATTTTCAAAAACCTACAAAACTAGTTGAGAACTCTAGCTACTAGATGGATCACTACTCTTCTGAGGGGTCGGATATTAGAGTACACTCACGTACCATGAGTCGAGGATGCGCAAGGATAACCAAACCCCCATACACTCCTCCTCGGGATACTTGTCTCTTTGTGAACGTCCTTCCTTGATTGAGAGTTACCGATAATAAGTGCATGAGTTCTTCGGACTAATGTAAGTATTGAAAGTTGACACTCCCACCTTCCCATATTTTGCTAGCCTCTCCCGTGCCGTGCATTGCCTTCTTCTCACTCCGAGAGTTGGTGTCCACCTTCGCCGGTACATCCAAACCCTTGGCATGATACGCTCTGTCATCATAAGTGTCCTTATATCTTTCTACAAAACAGCCACCATACCTACCTATCAAGGAATTTCCATAGCCTTTCCGAGATACATTGCCATGCAACATACACCTTCTCATGACTTTATCCTCATGTCATACATGCTACTTGCTTGATCGATGAGCCGCATGCTAGTTGGGCCTTGCCCTAATCATTGCTACATGACGCGCTAGTATCATTGCATATCCTGCTATCCTGGCAGAGGCATACATTTGCGTCATGATAGTTATTTCTTCTTTATGTGAGTACCTTTGTAAAGTGTGAAAGATTTCCTTTACCTTCTTGTAAAATATAGTGTTGCCCTTAAGTGAGGAAAAGATCCCAAAGTGGACACAATAAAAGATCCCAAAGAGGACAAATGAGAGTTGAATAGAAAGAGCCATTGAGGCCACACAAAAAAAAGAAATAAAAAGAGAGAAAGGGGCAACACTACTATCCTTTTGAGAGATCCACACTAGTACTCCCTTTATATCCTTGTACTCCATAGAGATGATCATTATGCATATAGCTATGTGGGGACCTTCACACTATA
Organism: Bromus sterilis; assembly: GCA_950022295.1. Lineage (NCBI taxonomy): Eukaryota > Viridiplantae > Streptophyta > Magnoliopsida > Poales > Poaceae > Bromus > Bromus sterilis. The sequence continues at coordinate 157,655,169 of OX465600.1, forward strand.
GAACTTGGCTTGCATATTCCAAGGATGAGCCTCCTCAAACGATCTCTAGGTCTTCATGAGCAAGCAAGTTAGATGCACCCCCACTAGTTTCATTGGAGAGCTTCCTAGCTCATATGTGCATCCGTTGCATGGCAATCCATACTCCTCACATCATATCTATCATTTGGCATCTCTTGCCTATGATTGTCCTCATTGATGTGAGCCTTTCTCATTATTTTGTGTCTTCCTCCTCCTCCCCCGTACTTCTCTCTTTGCCATCCTAAGTGTCAACTCTCGTGCTTACGCTCATCCATTGCATGAGTGCTCAAAATATTGAAAAAGGAGTGGATCAAATTGACTTGTACCTGGCTAGTGGTCTGGGGACGAGTCAAGATAAGATTCCAGAAAAAGACCAAGTGTGAAACTTTAGTAGATTGAGTTCTCAACAAATAAATATTTTTCTCGTATTCCCTATCCCCCTTCTTGCACGCAAACACCATTTGGAGACATTCGAGTCACGGACAGCGAGAACTCTTGCACCTAATGTTCTTTTGTTACTTGTTTCAATGCTAATATAGACTCTTGCATGTTATGACTTGAATTGAATCTCTAACCTTGATTGCTTTACTTTTTAAAGTTCTTATATGGTTGCTAGCATGTCACCACAGAAATTATGCTGTTATCATTTACCTACTCGAGGACGAGCAGGAATTAAGCTCGGGGATGTTGATACCTCCAAAACGTATCTATAATTTCTGCTTGCTCCGTGCATGTTTTGTGTGATATTGTTATGACCTAGATACACTTTCATACACTTTTGATCATATTTGGACTAACCTATTAACTCAGTGCACCACAGTGCCAGTTCCTGTTTTATGCTGTTTTTCTATTTCAGTTTTCCCCCATATAAAAAGTGCGCCAAAAATTCGGGAAAAATCAGATAAAAAATCAGCGCAGAAGAACCTTCCGGAAGAACCTGAGTGGGGCCAGAGGGCCACCACCAGGGGCCCTGGTGGCGCGTCCTAGGGGCTGGCCACGCCAGGGGTGCGCCTGGACCCCTGGTGGCCCCCCTGGCTGCCCCCCTTCGCCTATATATTCTCCGTGACGAGAAACCCTCGAAGCAAGAACCCTTTTTCGCGATCTCGCCTCTAATCCGCCGCCGCCGCGCTTCCGAGAACGGGAGCACCAGCAGACCTCTTCCCGGCACCCTGCCGGAGGGAGGGCCGACCTCCGGGAGTCTCCTCTCCACCATGGATGCTTCCCGGATGTGCCGTGAGTAGTTTCCTTTGGACCATGGGTCCGTGATCAGTAGCTATGTGATGTTCTCCTCCCCTCTTTTTTCTTCATGGTTTAGACCTCGTGAGATGCCCTACATGATCGAGGCACTTTTGTAATCTTTCTGCTGTCGCTATGCTGAGTTTTATGGGATCTGATGGATTATGAGATTATGTTCAGATTGTGATAGAGTAATATATTTGGTTCTTATCTTTTATATTTTTGTTCTTAAGTAATTCTTGAATGTTCTCCGTTGCTTTTTATTGCTTTGGCCAAGTAGTAGGTAGTAACCCCAAGAGGGAATGTTATGCTCGATTGTGGGTTCATGCCCTCTGATGACACGCTTGAGTGACAGAAACATGAGTCTAGGGGATGTGTTGTTGCCACAAGGGGGAAAACAACGGTGCTTGTAACCGCGGTTGCAAGGATTGTTTACTTTACGCAAGGTGCTTTTTAATGCAGTTGTCTGTTACTTTGGGTTTACACTTTGGGTGGGGCTCGCAACTTAATACCAGCGAGATGTTCTGGATAGATATCTCAAGGTGGATGATTAGTAGTAGATGCAGTTGGATTTCGGTCTACTTATTTTGGCGTTCTGCCCATGCTTTTGAGCCTCTTACTTTATTTCGTAGCATAGTTAGCATTGCGGTGCGTTCATAATCCTGTCAATTTCCCTTCTGTAATTTGTCCACCTCGCATAGCAGTTTTATCATCTTTTGGAAGAGAAACATCACTAGTGAACATCACGTATCCCGGTCCATATCCTCATCACTGTTTCCCCACTCATTTACTTTTCTGCTTTTACTTTCAGTTTCTATCATTATCCCTTGTGTTTGATCCTTTGTGAACAACAAGACCGGAGAGATTGACAACCTCTCTGAACTTCGTTGGGAACAAAGTTATTTGTGTCTGTGTACAGGTCTGCGTCAGTTGCGCCGCTGACACCTACTTATCATCTCCGGAGTCCTACTGGAGACAAACCTTGGTATCTTTACTGAGGGAAATTTTCTGATGTGCTACATCATACCTTCCTCTTGGGGTTTACCAACGAAGGGCGAGAAATCATCATCACCTCGCGCATCAAGCAAAGAATTTCTGGCGCCGTTGCCGGGGACTCCGAGTGCTAAGATAGGGGAGTTGCACACTACCCTTTACCTTTGTTTTTTAGTCTTCTTAGTTTACCTTTCAGTTTTTATCTTTGTGTCCTTTATCAGAAATCAAAAAATATAGTATGTCTAGTTCCTTACTTGCCAATCAATGTCTAACTTCTTTGAAACTAGATCTTATTGGCATGGAGGATTCACCGAGGATCAACAAGAATATTACAGGGAATACCGCTTGTCTCAAAATGGGATAGACTTATAGAGACTCATAAATCAATCGTATGAGTATGCTAAAAACTTGTGCTCAATATATAATATATCTTTCTGCAGGGATGAATCTTGTTGCTTTATGAGGCACAAACACCTTGCTTTCCAATGTGAGTACGATGAAGATGAAACCTTAGCTTCTTATGCTAAGGGAAATTACGATTTTATGATGCAGAACAAATAGAAGAATTTTTTGCTTATAAGGGTGCCTATGAAATTACTTCTCTTTTTAAAAATATTGATGAAGCCCCTTATAAATCTGAGAGTCTTGCTATACTTAACTATTGTCTGGAAAATTACGATGCAAATTATTATATTACTGATCATCTTGAGAGAATCTCTCCCCCAAAGGAAGAGACTAATGATTTGCAGGACTCTATGGAAGAAGAAATTGCTGAACCTGAAAGCTCTTTGGATGAGAAAGAGGAGGAGAGTAAAGACCAAGAGGAGGAAGAATGGAGCCATCCACGTCTACCCTCTAATGAGAGTAACTCTTTGACTCCTCCCTTATATGAGTGTTATGATCCCATGGATTCTTTTGAAATATCCCTTTTTGATGAAGTTGATGCCTTCTATGCTTATGGCCATGATGCCACTATGGATGATGCTTACGTAAATGAACTCTCTATAGTTCCTTAGGTTAAGCATGAAATTGTTGCTATTGCACCCACACTTGATTGTCCTATTATCCTTTTGAAATCTCCAACTCCGGAGAACTTTTCTCTTATCAAGGCTCAATGTGATGGGTTGCATTTATCTTATAATCCTAAAGACCTTGTTGAAAACTATACGCGTGTGCTTGCAGTTTATGAACAACATGATTTATTTGATAGTTATATTCTTGATGTTGTTCATTATACTACTGAAAATTATTTTGAGAGAGGGAAGTTTGGTTGTAGAAAATTCCATATTACTAAAACTCCTCTCTTTATGTTCAAAGTTTTGAAGATGTTCCTGTTCCACCTTTCTATGCATGTCACTTTGTGCTTCTCTGACTTATTTTCTTACAAGATTCCTATGCATAGGAAGTGGGTTAGGCTTAAATGTGTTTCATATTTGTTTCTGGATTCTCTCTTTTGCTTCAAATTCTTATTCTTATCAGAGCACCTTTTACAATCTTTAAGCCTAGCTAATGGCTTTAAAGAAGCGCTTTTGGGAGGCAGCCCACAACGAATTAGGTTTGCTTTTGCTTTTGTTGTGTCTTGATGTTTGTTACTACTGTAGCAACATCATTGTATCTTTATTTTTCAGCTTTGTGCCAAGTTATAGCCTCTTATGATAAGGGAAGCAAAAGTTGTGACATGCTGTCCAAAAAACAGATTCTGTCCCTGGACAGAAAAATTCGAATAAAATCACCAGATCATATTTTTGATCTGAATTTTTATGGCAGAATGCTCTATACAATTGTGAAACTTTCGTATGTTCTGAGTTTTTTGATTTGAGTTGCAGAAGTGCCCCGAAAAAATCCTCTACTACCTGCTGTTCTGTTTTTCACAGATTCTGCCACGTTTTGCCTCTCTTCGCTTTTGCAAACCTTGAGCTTGCTTTTTCTTTGCAAAAACTTTTTGGAACTCTTGAGAAACAGTATCTCTTCAAGAATATCTTTATATCCAGTGGGGAAAAAATTATTTTATTAAGGGTACTAACCTCTCTAATCAGCTTATGATGAGTTATGTATGAAGGGAGTTTTCAAGTGTGCGATGGAAGATGATGAAAGAAGATTCAAGAGTGTCAAGTGCTCTAGCTTGGGGATGCCCCCATGCACCCCCAATAAATATTCAAGGAGACTCAAGCGTCTAAGCTTGGGGATTCCCCCGTGCATCCCCTTCTCCATCAACAATCATCAGTTCGTCCTTCGTCTCACTATATTTTTATCACTTCATGCGTTATGTGCTATGCTTGGAGCGTCTCGCTCTTAGGTTTTATTTTTATTTTTCTTTAGTTTTGCTTGCTTTTCATAACAAGTTAGACCCCATCTTACTTTGTGTGGGAGAGAAACACGCTCCACATTCAAAATCTATAACACATCATAGGATTTTTCACGCCTATCTTTTTGCTGTTGTGTGTTGTTTATCTTTTCATAGCTACTGCAATGTTTAGTTTTAGTTTTAGTTTGTCTTTAGCAAGAGCCTTGGCTTTTTTTTAGTTTATTTCTAAAACTCTCTTTAGTTTTCATGTTTATCTTGTTAAGAGAGATGGTTGTTGCACTGAGTTGTGTCTTGTCTTGAAAGTAGGTAATTGAGGTTGCTATTTAATTTTAGTAGTAACTTGCAATAGTTTTGAGGTATTGATGTGAGTAATGTATGAAATTTTGGTGTCAAGAGCTCTAGCCTATTAGTGATAGGTGTCGTATTTTGGGAAATCCGTGTCTATTTTCAAAAACCTACAAAACTAGTTGAGAACTCTAGCTACTAGATGGATCACTACTCTTCTGAGGGGTCGGATATTAGAGTACACTCACGTACCATGAGTCGAGGATGCGCAAGGATAACCAAACCCCCATACACTCCTCCTCGGGGTACTTGTCTCTTTGTGAACCTCCTTCCTTGATTGAGAGTTACCGATAATAAGTGCATGAGTTCTTCAGATTAATGTAAGTATTGAAAGTTGACACTTCCACCTTCCCATATTTTGCTAGCCTCTTCTGTGCCGTGCATTGCCTTCTTCTCACTCCGAGAGTTGGTGTCCACCTTCGCCGGTACATCCAAACCCTTGGCATGATACGCTCTGTCATCATAAGCGTCCTTATATCTTTCCTCAAAACAGCCACCATACCTACCTATCAAGGCATTTCCATAGCCTTTCCGAGATACATTGCCATGCAACATCCACCTTCTCATGACTTTATCCTCATGTCATACATGCTACTTGCTTGATCGATGAGCCGCATGCTAGTTGGGCCATCCCTAATCATTGCTACCTGAAGCACTAGTATCATTGCATATCCTGCTATCCTGGCAGAGGCATACATTTGCATCATGATTGTTATATCTTCTTTATGTGAGTACCTTTGTAAAGTGTGAAAGATTTCCTATACCTTCTTGTAAAATAGAGTGTTTCCTTAAGTGAGGAAAAGATCCCAAAGTGGACACAATAAAAGATCCCAAAGAGGACAAATGAGAGTTCAATAGAAAGAGCCATTGAGGCCACAAAAAAATACAGAAAAAATAAATAAAAAGAGAAAAAGAAACAAAAAGAGAGAAAGGGGCAACACTACTATCCTTTTGAGAGATCCACACTAGTACTCCCTTTATATCCTTGTACTCCATAGAGATGATCATTATGCATATAGCTATGTGGGGACCTTCACACTATAGAACATGGCTTGCATATTCCAAGGATGAGCCTCCTCAAACGAGCTCTAGGTCTTCATGAGCAAGAAAGTTAGATGCACCCCCACTAGTTTCATTGGAGAGCTTCCTAGCTCATATGTGCATCCGTTGCATGGCAATCCCTACTCCTCACATCATATCTATCATTTGGCATCTCTTGCCTATGATTGTCCTCATTGATGTGAGCCTTTCTCATTCTTTTTTGTCTTCCTCCTCCTCCGTACTTCTCTCTTTTCCATCCTAAGTGTCAACTCTCGTGCTTACGCTCATCCATTGCATGAGTGCTCAAAATATTGAAAAAGGAGTGGATCAAATTGACTTGTACCTGGCTAGTGGTCTGGGGACGAGTCAAGATAAGATTCCAGGAAAAGACCAAGTGTGAAACTTTAGTAGATTGAGTTCTCAACAAATAAATATTTTTCTCGTATTCCCTATCCCCCTTCTTGCACGCAAACACCATTTGGAGACATTCGAGTCACGGACAGCGAGAACTCTTGCACCTAATGTTCTTTTGTTACTTGTTTCAATGCTAATATAGACTCTTGCATGTTATGACTTGAATTGAATCTCTAACCTTGATTTCTTTACTTTTTAAAGTTCTTATATGGTTGCTAGCATGTCACCACAGAAATTATGCTGTTATCATTTACCTACTCGAGGACGAGCAGGAATTAAGCTTGGGGATGTTGCTATGTCCAAAACGTATCTATAATTTCTGCTTGCTCCGTGCATGTTTTGTGTGATATTTCTATGATCTAGATACACTTTCATACACTTTTGATCATATTTGGACTAACCTATTATCTCAGTGCACCACAGTGCCAGTTCCTGTTTTCTGCTGTTTTTCTATTTCAGTTTTCCCCCATATAAAAAGTGCTCCAAAAATTCGGGAAAAATCAGATAAAAAATCAGCGCAGAAGAACCTTCCGTAAGAACCTGAGTGGGGCCAGCTTCGCCTATATATTCTCCGTGACGAGAAACCCTCGAAGCAAGAACCCTTTTTTGCGATATCGCCTATGTCCCGCCGCCGCCGCGCTTCCGAGATGGGGAGCACCAGCAGACCTCTTCCCGGCACCCTGCCGGAGGGAGGGCCGACCTCCGGGAGCCTCCTCTCCACCATGGATGCTTCCCGGATGTGCCGTGAGTAGTTTCCTTTGTACCATGGGTCCGTGATCAGTAGCTATGTGATGTTCTCCTCCCCTCTTTGTTCTTCATGGTTTAGACCTCTTGAGCTGCCCTACATGATCGAGGCACTTTTGTAATCTTTCTGCTGTTGCTATGCTGAGTTTGATGGGATCTGATGGATTATGAGATTATGTTCAGATTGTGATAGAGTAATATATTTGGTTCTATCTTTTATATTTTTGTTCTTAAGTAATTCTTGCATGTTCTCCGTTGCTGTTTATGGCTTTGGCCAAGTAGTAGGTAGTAACCCCAAGAGGGAATGTTATGCTCGATTGTGGGTTCATGCCCTCTGATGACACGCTTGAGTGACAGAAACATGAGTCTAGGGGATGTGCTGTTTCCACAAGGGGGAAAACAACGGTCCTTGTAACCACGGTTGCAAGGATTGTTTACTTTACGCAAAGTGCTTTTTAATGGAGTTGTCTGTTGCTTTGGGTTTACACTTTGGGTGGGGCTCGCAACTTAATACCAGCGAGATGTTCTGGATAGATATCTCTAGGTGGATGATTAGTAGTAGATGCAATTGGATTTCGGTCTACTTATTTTGGAGTTCTGCCCATGCTTTTGAGCCTCTTCCTTTCTTTTGTAGCATAGTTAGCATTGCGGTGCGTTCATAATCCTGTCAATTGCCCTTCTGTAATTTGTTCACCTCGCATAGGAGTTTTATCGTCTTTTGGGAGAGAGACATCACTAGTGAACATCACGTATCCCGGTCCATATCCTCATCACTGTTTCCACATTCATTTACTTTTCTGCTTTTACTTTCAGTTGCTATCATTATCCCTTGTGTTTGATCCTTTGTGAACAACAAGACTGGAGAGATTGACAACCTCTCTGAACTTCGTCGGGAACAAAGTTATTTGTGTCTGTGTGCAGGTCCGCGTCAGTTGCGCCGCTAACACCTACTTATCATCTCCGGAGTCCTACTGGAGAAAAACCTTGGTATCTTTACTGAGGGAAATTTTCTGTTGTGCTACATCATACCTTCATCTTGGGGTTTACCAATGAAGGGCGAGAAATCATCATCACCTCGCGCATCAAGAAATACCTGCTGTTCATACTAGACATGTGTGCTGCGTGTATGATTATAACATGCATGTCTTAGTATGGGTTTTCGAGACCTTAGTTGTGATCTGGCTGGCGGTCTTTTATACACCAAGTGGACCTTAGATGTGCGCAGCTTGGGGCATCGCGATGTGATTGCTCGTGACTCTGTCATGGGCACACTTTGTTGTATGATCGAGCCCGCCCTAGACCCCGACTAAGTGATCGGGCTGGAGTCTGTTTATGTAAGTGTTATAATTCAGTCCATAATATGGTTGAGGCGACTTGTCTATGAGTATGGGATTTCACCACCCATAATCATATAGACTTGTGAGCGGGCGATGAGGACCCATCTGAGTTGATCATCCGGCCTGGATGGGATGCCCCTCACGTACGATGCTTTCAGAGAGTGTTCTGTGCTTGGCCTTGTCTGCTTAGACAAGTGGGTACGACTCTCAGCTCTCCATATGATTGAGTTGTGATTGGAATTACATACGCATATTCCGGGTCCCGACAGACTTGGTATCAGAGCAGGACTGTCTGTAGGATTATCAAACCATTGGCCGATGTCGAGTCTAGCATTCTATAGTTATATAGCTACTTTGGGTATAAGGGAACAACGTAAGACTTCTTTTTTCTCCTTACCCTCATCGATCTGAGTTCTGAGTCACCCTTATCTTATTCTACGAGAAGATAGTACTAGGCTCATCTATGTCTTTACTAGGTCATCTCGTTGATTGCTTCTTTGTAGCTGTAGGAGTGTTGTGGTCTTCTAGAGTCATCATTCCATAGTGCTTCTTTGGAAGTGATATTTGTTATCTTGCTGGTTGTCTCATTTTTCATCCCGACACAGCCGTTATGTTGTCCGTTTGTGACTTCGATGCTGTTGCATTATAGTCTAGTTGTCTTAGCATAAAATTGTATCATAAATCCTATTCTGATTGTGGATTCTTATCACACAGAATGTCAGGTGGAAATCGTTGTGTTGATTTCAGTCCCAGTAATAGAGATGATGAAGATCCTCCACCACCGCCTTCTGCAGAGGAAATCATGATGAAGGCTGAGCAGAATCGTCGTGATCAGACACGTCTTCTAGAGCGTATTGAGCAGAACACTTCTCGTCAGCATCATAGTGTTGTTACCATCCAGGACTTCATTCTCCTCAACCCGCCAGTATTCCGATGTTCTTCCGAGCCCCTTGATGCCGATGATTGGCTTCGTTCCCTCGAGCGTAAGCTTGAGACGGCCCATGTTGCTCCCAGTGATCGTATGCTATTCGCGGTATACTTTCTAGAAGGTGCTTCTCTTCAGTGGTGGGAGAATTTCATAGCAATGCAGCCCATAGGTCACGTGGTGACTTGGCAAGAGTTCTGTGATGATTTCCGAGGATATCATATTCCGGATCAGCTGATGGAGCGCAAGAGAGAACAATTTTGCAATCTGACCCAAGGAAAGATGTCTGTTCATGAGTATAGGACTGAGTTCATTTGTCTAGCACGTTATGCCCAAGAAGAAGTATCCACCAATGCCAAGAAACAAGCAAGGTTCCGCAAGGGACTTAGCCCCGTCCTTCGTCATGACCTGAACCTTCACGAGTTCGTCAACTTCAGGGACTTGGTCGACAAATCCTTTAAGGCCGAGTATGGAAATTAGTTGTACGAAGAGTCTCGCAAGCGTGATCGTGAGTTTGCACAATCTTCTGGCCCAGTTTCTCGAAAACGATGTGTATGGATTCCCTTCAGTGACGTCAGTCATGCTGTAAGTGCTTCTAGACCATCAACCACCATATATCGTCCACCTCAACCCAATCTTCCTCCTTGGAATTTTGTTGGCCAATCAAGTGCTCAAGTTCCTTTCATTCCACGTGGTGTTTTCTTCCAATGTGGAAAATCAGGTCACAAATTTTGAGAGTGTCCCCAAAATCATGTAGCCATCACACCTAATCCCAAGCAAGCTTTTTGTCGTGGTAAGCCACCACACAAAATTTCCAATGTCAAGCCTCCTGCCTATGAATATGGTTATGTGAATCATGTATCCATTCTGGATTCCCACAAGTCAACCGACGTTGTACTCGGAACCCTTCCTCTCAATTCCACCCCAGCTTCGGTTCTTTTTGACCCAGGAGCATCTCACTCATTCATATCCCAGGACTTTGCACTGTCACATGACATCTCTTTTTTGATGTTATCCACACCCTTAGTTGTGCAAGCCCCTGGATCTAGATGGCACACCACCATGGTGAGTCATGAAAATGAAGTTGCTATTGAGGGTTTAGTATTCCTTGCCTCACTTATAGCCCTCAAGTCTTCAGACATTGATGTCATCCTAGGAATGGATTGGTTATCAGGACAGAATGTTGTCCTTGATTGTAAAGCCAAGTCATAGAAACTAACCCATCCATCAGGCCAGACAATCAAGTACACCACACCAAGCTCTAAAACCCAGGTGCATTCTTTAAATGTGCTTCCACTTCCTGATCTTGAAGATATTCCGGTGGTTCGTGACTTCCCGGATGTCTTTCCAGAAGAGCTACCAAGCATACCACCTGACAGATCTGTAGAGTTTGTGGTAGATCTTATCCCAGGAACCGCCCAAATATCCAGACGCCCATATAGAATGGCCCCACGTGAGTTAGCTGAGCTAAAGATCCAACTTGAAGCTTCGTTGGTAAAAGGCTTCATCCGCCCTAGCTCATCGCCATGGGGTTGCCCCATTCTGTTCGTAACGAAGAAAGATGGAACAGAAAGGATGTGCGTAGACTATCGCCCGCTAAATCTAGCGACGATAAAGAACAAGTACCCACTGCCCAGGATCAATGATCTTTATGATCAACTTGTTGGATCCTCTGTCTTCTCCAAAATGGATTTGAGATTAGGCTATCATCAAATCAAAATCAGAAACGAGGACATTCCCAAAATGGCTTTTACTACTCGTTATGGTCTTTACGAGTACACCGTCATGTCCTTTGGTTTAACCAATGCCCCCGCCACATTCTCGCGCTTGATGAATTCGATCTTCATGGAGTATTTGGACAAGTTTGTCGTAGTTTACCTCGATGACATCCTTATATACTCGAAGAACGAAGAAGAACATGCTGAGCATCTTAGGCTGGTATTGATGAAACTTAGAGAGCATCGCCTATATGCCAAATTCTCAAAGTGTGAATTCTGGCTACCAGAAGTGACCTACTTAGGCCACGTGATTTCTGCAAAAGGCATTGCTGTGAATTCCGAGAGAGTTCAGGCCGTCCTTGAGTGGACTCCACCTGAATCGGTTAAGCAAGTTAGGAGTTTTCTTGGCTTAGCAAGCTATTGTCGCCGCTTCGTTGAGAACTTCTCCAAAGTTGCAAAGCCTCTTACTGAACTCCTCAAGAAAGATAAGAAATTCCAATGGACCCCCAAGTGCGAGGAAAGCTTTCAAGAGCTAAAAAGAAGATTGACTTCTGCACCTGTACTTGCGCCTCCAGACACCAAAAAGGATTTTGAGATCTTTTGTGACGCCTCATGGCAAGGGTTAGGATGCATACTTATGCAAGATAGACATGTGGTAGCTTAAGCTTCACGCCAGTTGCGTCCACATGAAGAGAACTATCCTACCCATGATCTTGAACTCGCTGCCGTAGTTCATGCCCTGACAACTTGGCGACATTACCTCCTTGGTAATCGTTGTGAGATCTATTCCGACCACCAAAGCCTCAAATACATATTCACCCAGCCAGATCTTAATCTCAGGCAAAGACGCTGGATTAAGTTGATAAAAGATTATGACGTAGGAATTTCTTACACCCCAGGCAAGGCCAATGTCATGGCTGATGCACTAAGTCGTAAGTCGTATTGTAACTACCTCATGTTACAACAGTATCAACCACTTCTTCATGAGGAATTTCGGAAGCTCAATCTCGAGATTGTTCCTCGTGGATCTCTTTTCAACTTGGTGGCGAAACCAACCCTTGAGGATCAAATCATAGTTGCCCAAAGGCATGCACGAGGTGTTCGCCAGATCAAGGAGAACATTGCTAGCGGAGTTGCTAAATGTTTCTCCACAGATAGTAAAGGAACGGTATTCTTTGGAAATCGTTTGGTAGTACCTAAGAATAGGGAACTAAGGCAAATCATCCTCAAAGAAGCCCATGACACACCGCTCTCGATTCATCCCGGTAGAACAAAAATGTACCGAGATCTACGCCAGAGATTTTGGTGGACTAGGATGAAGAGAGACATTGCTCGATTTGTTGCCGAATGTGATGTTTGTCGTCGCATTAAGGCCGAACACCAAAGACCTGCTGGTACACTTCAACATTTGCCTATTCCAGAGTGGAAATGGGATAAAGTCGGTATGGACTTCATCACTGGCTTTCCAAAAACCCAGAAAGGAAATGATGCCATCTTCGTTGTCATTGATCGACTTTCCAAAGTTGCTCACTTCCTTCCCGTTCGCGAATCTATAAATGCTAGCCAGTTAGCGGACTTGTATGTCTCCCGAATCGTATCACTTCACGGTGTTCCTTTGGAAATCAATTCAGACCGTGGTAGTCTTTTCGCTTCTCGATTTTGGGAAAGTTTCCAGAATGCTATGGGAACCCACCTCTCCTTTAGCACTGCTTATCACCCGCAGTCCAGTGGTCAAGTAGAAAGGGTCAATCAAATTCTCGAAGACATGCTCAGAGCTTGTGTTATCTCTTTCGGAAAGAAATGGGAGAATTCTCTTCCTTTTGCCGAATTTGCGTATAACAATAGCTTCCAATCTAGCTTGGGCATGGCTCCTTTTGAATTTCTCTATGGACGGAAATGTCGAACACCCCTAAACTGGTCAGAAACTGGTGAAAGACAATTCTTTGGACCGGATATGATTCAGGATGCAGAAGAGCAGGTTCGCATTGTTCGTGAGAGATTGAAAATAGCCCAGTCACGTCCGAAAAGCTATTATGATCGTCATCATAGGGAAGAAAGCTATAATCTGGATGAGAAGGCTTACCTTCGGGTTACTCCTCTGAAGGGTACCCATCGCTTCGGTATCAAAGGCAAGTTGGCCCCACGTTATATCGGTCCCTTTCGCATTCTCGCTAAACGTGGAGAAGTTGCCTACCAATTGGAACTACCCCCTCACCTCTCCCAGGTTCATGATGTCTTCCACGTCTCTCAACTCAGGCGTTGCTTCAAGGACCCCATCTGCGAAGTAGACCACGAAACGCTTGATCTCCAAGATAACCTTTCATATCGAGAGTACCCTGTTCGTATTCTTGATGAAGCCGAGCGCAGCACCAGACGTTAGAAGATCAGATTCCTCAAAGTGGAGTGGTCACATCATGCAGAGAAAGAAGCCACCTGGGAACGAGAGGATCGTCTACGAGCTGAGTACCCCACCTTCCTCCCGACGACTTCTGAATCTCGAGACGAGATTCTTTTGAGTGGGGGCGAGTTGTCAGAACCCTAATTTAGGTTTGTGTTTAACCTAGCTTGCATTTTTGCATCATGAAAAAACTGCAAAAGAAAAGGAAATGGGGAAAAGAAAAGCCCTAAATGAATTAAATAAAAAGGCCAGAAATAAATCTTTTTCCAAAATTCTTTTGGATATGTTGAAAAGTCCTAAAAATGAGTGTGATCATTTTAAAAGTGATTTGGGATTAATCCCATGCTCATAGATTTTTCAAAAATCCAAACAGTGGCTTGGAAATTAAATCAAATGTCTATTTGAATTGGAATTCAAATAATTTGAATTTCAAAAATTCCCAAACCTTGGGGTTGACTTCTATAGAGTCATCTAGGTTTTATAAAAATGATTGGGAATTTTATTAAATGCTCTAGCTAGTTTTTTAAAAGAGCAAAACAAATAACATAAAGAAATAAAATAAAATAAAATAAAAGAAAAAGGGCAAAGCCCACCTTACCTGGCCCAGCCTGGCTAGAAGCCGGCCCAGCCCACCAGGGGCAGGGTCGTCTTCTACCCGTGGCCAGGCAGGCAGCTCACCGCCGTGGCGAGCATGCCTTCGCGCAGGCCACGTCCTGCTTCCCCTGTCCTCCTTCTCCTCGCTTTTGGACACCTGGGGACGCCCCGCCTCTTCTCCCCCTCTCTCTGGCCGCGCTCCCCTTCTCCTTCCTCTGTTCAGAGCACCGCCCCGAGAGCAGCCGGAGCACGCCGCGTGCTCCGACACAGCCACCGAGCCCCCCAAGCGCTGCAATCGTGCCTAGACGACTCCCCGGCGACGCCCACTTCGAGCCGCAGCTCTAATTTGACGCGAGGACCAGCCGAGGTGACGCAAGCTCCAAGAACCGCCGCCGTCCGCCATTGTTTCCGGCGAGAAATTCGTCGCACACGGCTTCCCTCCGGCTTCCCCGAGTGTGTCATCGCGTTCGTCGTAAGCTTCTCGACGTTTCGGCCCTCCTAGCTCCCCTCCTCGTGCTCCTTTGCGTCGATCGCCATGGTCAGTAGCTTCGGCAGCCGCCCTCGTCGTCGTGGACGTGGCCACGGGCCTCCCCGCGTTACCCCAATGGCACGGTTGAGTGCGCGCGACCCCAAGCTTCATCCCCATGCCTTCCTTCTTCTCTCCCGTGCCCGAATCCCCCTCTCCGACGAAGCTCCGGCGAGTACAGTGCTCGCCGGCGACGACGACGACGCGATTAGCACCCCTAACCCAGCTCCTAACCCCCTCCCCTCTCTCGCTGACAGGTGGGCCCAGGGCCCCCTCTAATTAACCAGGGGGTTAATTAAACCGGGATTAAACCCCTAGTCACTGACCAGAGGGCCCCCTTGGTCAGGCCAGCCCCTGCGTTATCATGATGTCATCATGACGCAATAAAGGATAATTAATTTATTAATCAGTAAATTCCAGAAAATAAGCAAAACTTTGAATTTGAATAACTTTTAAATTGTAACTCGGATTGAAATGATTTTTATATGAAAATTGATCAGAATAAAATGCTCTATCCAAATATCAAACTTTCATCCATGTTTGAATTGTTTATATTGAGGAACCAGTAGCATTTTTCTATATGGATCATTTGATATAATTCAAATAAATCACTAAATCCATTCCAACTTCAACCAAAGCAATGCTAATATGATCACCTACACTTCAGAAGCATTTCACATACATGATCACATGGTTTACAATGAACAAACTTTAGCAAATGCAACTTGGACCAATTTGAATACATTTGGAGTTTGAATTTGAATTCACTTTTCAAATCAACTTCAGTTAACATGTTGCAAATTAAACCTAAGTCACATCAGTACCTTGCCATGCTATGTTTTGCATATTGAATGTGCATTGTATTATCTTGATTGTGATTTACTTCCAGTGCTTCGGTGATTGCTTCTTCTCGGTAGAGTTGATCTCGGAGACGAGTTCAACCTCACGTCAGAAGAGTGTTACATCGTGATCGTCAGCAAGGCAAGCACCCCCTCTTTGATCATGTCGATAAAATCCCAGCTCCTCTCATTCTCACTTATGCATGTTTAGGATGTCACCATGATACGTTCTACCGCTAGTTGAACCCATTCCTTTGCATGACCTATCATTTGTCACAGTAGTAAGCAAACCACAATCCTAGCAGATGTAGGAGTTGGTTGATATCATGTGCCCCCTGCAACTGTTACAGCTTATTGCATGCTTAGAGGTTACAATGAGGCTACTTTGTTGTGAGTCGGGATGGTAGCGCCCTTGTAACCGAGACCTCCCACATATAATACAGAAAAGGCACGAAGTAGGTCTTTACCTCATCGAGGGGACGAACCTAGATAAATCCCTGTGTCTCTCTTGTGCGGACTCATCGTTGCTCACTCTCCATTCCTTCCTCCTCGTATCCACTCGTAGCCAAGGCCCCGCTTAAGTTCTCCTATGAGGACATCTGGCATGTTTTTCCCAGGGCAGTTGGTTCCCACCGTTGGGCCTATGCGCAATGGTGTTGAGATCCAGGAGGGATCTCGACGCGACACAGAGGGAATCGCCGTTGGTCGGGTATCAAAAGCCAGCGTGGCAAGCTCTACATCGACACTGTTTAGGCAAGGTTTTAACTAGGTAAATGAAATTTTTTCGGGTTGAAACTTGTACCACATTAAAGACCACCTAAAACTAATCAACTTTTATATAGGGCACTAGTTCATAGGATTCACAAATCACTAGTTATAACAATTTGAAAACTGCTAAAAATGCTAATATTCTCAGACATAACAAATTTTCAGAAAACCCAAAGTGGGTGAATGACCTATGGGTCCCACTTTGACCTTGTTGACTTGACCCCACTGGGCCCACATGTCAGGTTTGACCAGTCAACCTGCTGACAGATGGGTCCCACGTGTCAGTTGACCAGTCAACTTCACTATTTTGGATAATGTTGAATTAATAATTAAATAAATACCATAAATGATTTAAAATGATTTAAATTGGGAAATTCAATATCTTTTAAACTGTATCTTTGATTAAAATATTTTGTACATAAAACTATATCAGAAAAATACAGCGGATGAGAATACATGACCTCTATGCCCACCACACCCCTCTAACATACCGAACGTGGGACATTTCTCCTTCGGTTCATTTGTCTGTCAGACGACCGGAGCCGGTGAAACTTCCCGGATGAAAATGATCTGTGAATGAAAACTGTTCAGAATGGATCAACGATCGAGGATACACTATCCACATGTTTGTTAGATGTCTCTAACACTGCAGACATGGAACCTTCCCCCTCCGGATCAGTCCGGTAATCAACCGGTACTGATGAGTCATCCCCGGATAAATCCCTTCTCCGAGAAAATCACCGAACACTGTGTTAGAGCATTGTTGCTTTGTATCTTCTATGTCATACATTTGTATTGCTATTATTGTTGTGTATTTACTGTTTCTCCCCCTTTATTCTCCGGTAGACCCAGTTGCTGCCGCCGATGACACCACCGAGTACGACTACTTCGTCGATGATCGTACCCCTACCATCGAGCTTCCAGGAAAGCAGAGCCATTTTCTTCCCTAAATATCACCTATCTTTTCCGTACATTTCTTGCACTAGGCATTGCTGCTGCTATTACGTTAATTCCTATTCATTCCATAGCCTGTCATTGTCTCCCTTGATGTGTCTTCCTTTATCCTATGTTGCCTTATAATTATATTATATTCAACAGTAAACCCTGCGCATTGTTAGCTAGGTTTAGAATAGCGGGTCGTGATCACTCTGGTGAGTGAACGGGGATTACAAAATATTATAACTGCAACATGTACGGATCAATGCATACGCCCAAGGGAACCTACAATGGTGAGACTCTCCGAGTCGCTTCAAGTTTGACTTACGAGTGGATGGACTCGTATTTCACTCTCGTCGTCGGCTCGGTAGCGTAGCACCACCGGGATGATACGAGGATATTCCTCTTTAGTTCATTCCGCTGATGTCTCGGTCGAACCTCTTCAAGTGTACCATCGAGGGTGATTCCTCCTAGTTTCACTTGATGGTAGGCACCTGAATCAACTGGTTTCCTTAAAGGTAAGGAGTCGGGTGACCCAACGGTGCCCGGGCAGGGATTGTATCGGGACGGCAGGACAGGCGGATACCATGGTGGTCCTGGTCCTTGCTCGTTGGCCGTGAGATAGCCTATAGTACGAAAGTCGAGCTCTTCCAAGAGCACACGCGAGATACGGTAAGGAGACGGTTCACCTTGTTGGTAACCGCAAGAGTTGGTGGAACGACAGGACAGGCACCGATGTACTGGTGGTCCTGGCTGCTATCGTTGTTCGCGACTCACCCAGAAAGGGGCAAAGATAACGGTTGTCTCGAAAGATAATAATAAAATGCTTAATGGTTCAGGTGGATGACTTGAGAGACCGCAAAGGCCTGTACGCACTACATTCATGCGGGATTACGGTGTGGGCCCTCCGCGTTGTGGTCTCGTTCGAAAGCTCTGAAAGACGTCCAGTTCAGCATTGTGGTTGGGTCGATCCACATCCTGGAAGAGTTGCGTGGAATCACCTGGCGCACAATGACCCGGAGGGCAAGGGGAGACTGTCCAAGACCCCCTTGCGCTTAGACTTTAGACCGGTGGAACCTCTCTTATGAGTCGTAGGATGGGCCTCGGCGTGTCGGATAGCCTCGGTGGGGCAGTCCCTAATAAGGTGTATGCCACTCTGGACATCCGAGTGTGCAGGCTGAACAGTAGTGCACCCCTGCAGGGAGTTTGATCTATTGGAATAGCCGTGTCCACGGTAACAGGACGCTTTATGCTGAAGCCAGAGCCTACTACTACAAACTACTACTATTAAACTGTTGGTTCCGGTTTCTCTTCCTCGCATGGGAGTCGAGGAAGGGAACTCGGAGGCATTGATAATTATTAATAATTACAACTTATTATTATACAATGCTGCAGAAACTTCTGCTGCATTGTTACTTTATGCTTTATATGAATTGTTGGCTATTCTCTTCTCATGCTGCAAGACTCATCGGAAGATGCTAGTCTTCGTTAGGCCTAGCTTCTTTTCCTTATTCTGGATTTCTGCAACTCAATCCACTATATATAGCCTCCCCTTTCCATTTGATACAAATGCATAAATGTTTAGTAGCGGACGTAAGACTCGCGGGTATGCTAGATACTCACCCTTGATTTATTTCCCCCTTTTTGTTTTTCCTGATCGGCCGTTGCAGTCGACGTTGGAGCCTTGGAGTCTAGGAGCAGAAGATCCCCGGTGCTTGCTTCATCGTGGAGTTCCCCCCTCGACCAGGAGTAGTTCGGAGGTTCCCAGGCAGGAGGCCTCGCCTTTTCGATCGTTATTGATATTTGTGCTAGCCTTCTTAAGGCAACCTTGTATTCTTGTGTCTGTACTCAGATACTATTGCTTCCGCTAACTTTGTGCTCTCGGGCTGTTGTTTTGAGCCCTCGTGGGCCCTGGCTTGTATTATAAAGCTTGTATTAATTTATTTGTAGAGTTGTGTTGTGATATCTCACCGTGAGTCCCCAATCTCGACCGTGTACCTTGCATGTATGATTATTGTACACAACTTGATTTTGAGGGCGTCACAAGCAACATGATCAATAAAAACTTATGTGATAAGATGATTATGGTCGTAAACATATGCAACTAGATTATTTGCACTCTAGTGCAAGTGGGAGATTGTTTGATATATGGTCTAGAGGAAAATAATAAATGAATATTATGATATATCTAAATAAGTTCATAACTAGTTTCATACTGTGCTAGAAATGTAATAGTGAAACAATGATACATGTGTAGTATAGAAACAACCAGAGTTCCTAGTTATCGTCTCACAATAACTAGTTCATCGTCAACTGATGATTCTGGTTTCACATTCATGGACAATCAAGTCAATTGACGATGAGGTTACCTCATTAGATAAATGATGTGATGAACATTACCCAACGTAAGCATTGCAACACGATCAAGTGATGAAAGTTTAGTGTTGTAATTACAGAATGTGGTAGCCTGTTCCTTAGACTATGAGATCACATATAATTGCTATCTCCGGAGAATGCTTTGAGTGTATAAACCATCACAAAATAATAGGGCGTCCATAAAGGTGCATCTTGGGTATTCCAATGGGATATGTTGAGGAGTGTTGGACCAAGGGAGGGATTTTTCAATCTACATGATGGATATATACCGAGGGCTCACTCGGTGAGATTACATCCATAAAGCTACACAGCATGTGACTAGGTCACGGGGATGGAATATCAAAGAACGAGTAAAGCAGATTTGTCAGTAACGAGATTGAACAATGCATTCCGATGCTAAAGATTGAATCTCAGACTAATATAGTATCATAGGACAAAGTAATGTAATGCAACATGTACGGTTTAATCGGTTAAAATCCGGAATGCACATGTGGTCATTACGGGCATCCAGGTCCCTCTGATGATCATTGACCGGAGCCTTGTCTCGGTCATGTCTGGAGTATTCTCAGACCATAGGGTACCACACTTAATGGCTCGATGAATATCAGAGACCGTTTTGGAACTATCGAAGTTACTAGAGAAGAGAGAAGAACAAACCAGAAAAGTTCCGTGTTGGTCCAAAGGATGTTCGGAGTGATCTGGAAGGAGTTCTAGAGCACCGGTAGATGAAATAATATGTATTATTTATGAATTAAATTTACTAATAATTAATAACATTTTATTTATAATTAAAAAGCACAATGGGCCTTATTTATAAACGAAGTCCATTAGGGGAAATAAAAATAAAAAATGGAAAAATAAAAAAAGAGAGAGGACGGGGGCGCCACCCCCTTGGTCGGTGACCTTCCCCCAGCAAGGGATTTAGTCCTACATTACTAAGGGAAGAGGGGTTGACTCCTTTCCCCCATCATATATAGATAAGGAGGGTGCACTTATTTGATACACATAAATTCATAGGAAATTCAATAGACTCCCGAATTGAGATCGGTTTTATCCAGTCTTCTTCTCCCTCGTCGGGCTCCCTGTCGGGGGGTTTATTCTGAGACCCGACATGATCAGCAAGGAGGCCTCACACTAAAAACAAAGGGAGTCGGCTCATGGGCCGGCTCGTTGAAGAGAAGGCCCAGAAGAAGATACAACATGTATACCAGTCGTCTTACAAGAAATGAACCGATGCACAAGGAAGGATCTGAAGCCACCTTAGGGGACAAGATAGCCGTCAAGGAGATAGAATAGAACTCCATCTCGTGTAGTAGTCGGATTGGTTGTAAATCCTAAGACCCGATGTGTATATAAACCGAGGCCCTGGGACGTCCTAAGGGCGAATCATCTTAGACTAGTTCTTGAGACACCGGTGACTTCTAGCGCCCTTGTAACCGTGACCTCCCACATATAATACAGAAAAGGCACGAAATAGGTCTTTACCTCATCGAGGGGACAAACCTAGGTAAATCCCTGTGTCTCTCTTGTGCGGACTCATCGTTGCTGACTCTCCATTCCTTCCTCCTCGTATCCACTCGTAGCCAAGGCCCCGCTTAAGTTCTCCTATGAGGACATCTGGAATGTTTTTCCCAAGACAGTTGGCGCCCACCATTCGGCCTATGCGCAATGGTGTTGAGATCCAGGAGGGATCTCGACGCGACACGTAGGGAATCGTCGTTGGTCGGGTGATCAGAAGCCAGCATGGCAAGCTCTACATCGACACTGTAGCATGGGGCCCCGAGGCTACTGGGTCCCCATCGGATCTACTAACCTTTTCATCGACCGGACCAACGGATCTGAGCCAGAGCCAGATATGGACGCTCCGGTCAAACATGCAAGCCATTCTCCGAATCGACCACCCACACTTTTGTCGGATTCATCGCCGGGTAAGCAGAAGCTCTAGAGAATCCCATCGAGATCCCCGACAAAGACGACCTCGATGATGACGGCGGCCCGGAAAAATCCAATCCCGGGTCACCCTCGGGCAACGGACGCGATACGGACATGAAGCCAGCATGACTCTTCGAAGAAGACGACTAGGAGAAATTTTGAATGCAAATGAGTATTATCCTCTTCCCGTTCAGCCACCTCACCCGGACATTCTCACCTGAGGGGAAAACAAAACAACATTGGAAGAAGCGTCACGAAACCAAATCCAGGAAAGAACCGGCTCAGCTTCCACGGACTTGGTGGCGTTTGCGGCAACCCTAAACTCCCTGCATGCGCTCCTACAGGAGGAGATCACCCCAAAAATCAAACCCTGCTGAACGCACTGATAGCAGAACACAAGGAGGAAATAGCGCAATTACGCGCAGGAATCGAACGAGAAACAGGGACGCCTATCTGAAGACACTATCAATCCAATGGAGAGACGACTCACTGACAGATCCAAATGCCTGATATCAGTACATGGGTAACAACATTGGCAGGCGCGTTACCAAAAAGACGCGCCGACCGGATCCAGTAAGAAACAATGGACGTGCCTTTGGACGTGATTGATCAGCTCTATATTCCGCCAGGGCACTTCAGCAACCTGATGGAGAATGTCATGGCCACAACTCAATACCTAACCAGCCTCCCCATACTCGAACACTCCACCGGAGAGAAAATAACATGATAGGCAATAGCGTGGCTACAGATAGCGATAACCCAACATGCACATTATACAGTAAGTTTCCCACACCTACACGCGAGAATAAAACCGGATCCCAGCAGAGGACATCAAAACTACAGCGGAGACCCGCAACCTACAGGTTGTCTGTGACACGGTAACCAAGGAACTGTCTCGGTGGAACGTACGAGCAAGCCATGCAGGGACCATGCCCCAAACACAGGAAACCCGGCACGCCGTCAAGCCACGCCTGGAAGGACTCACTACTAGGAAAGGGCCTTATAGTGGCGTCCTTTTTTTGGCCTTTAGTGGCGCATTTCAAATGCGCCACTAAGGACAAGCCACTAATAAGTCCTTAATAGTGGCGCATTTCAAATGCGCCACCCCTAAAACTCTTATGCGTGGCGCTGCGCCACCCATAAGGTGCGCCACCCATAAGCCCTTATGGGTGGCGCATTCTGAAAATGTGCCACCCATAAGAGTCTTAGGGGTGGCGCATTCTGAAAATGCGCCACTATTAAAAAAATTAAATTTTGAATCTGGATCTGGATAACGATTTTTTATTTTTTCTTAATCTCAGGTTAGTATGCTTAATGCTCGGTCACTATGCTTAATCTCAGGTCAAACTTCCGCGAGGGTCACCCATCCTAGCACTACTCCATCCCCAGCACGCTTAACTTCATTCCCAATCCAGCTCACCTAGCAGGCACTTGTTGATATATATATCATATAAATCCTATTAAACCATGTTGATGTCTAGCACCTTGTTGATGTTCGTGGGTGTCCTAAAATTTTCAATATTTTATTGAAACTTTCTCAATGGAACCATTATCATATTTTGAACTTAAAAAAATGAAAATAAAAATTGAATTTTTTTTATTTTTTTATTTGTTTAATGTTACTAGCTAAAATTTTCAACTTTTTTTTGAAACTCCCCGATCGGTCCTCTAGCCTATTTTGAATTTTTTGCTTAGTAGTGGCGCATATGCAAGATGCGCCACCCCTAAGAGCTTATGGGTGGCACATTCTGAATGCGCCGCTAATAATTCCTTAGGGGTGGCGCATTTCCAGAATGCGCCACCCATAAGCTCTTAGGGGTGGCACATTTCCAAAATGCGCCACCTATAAAAGTTCTTAGGGGTGGCGCATTTCTCCAAATGCGCCACGTATAAGGGGATCTAGGGCTGGCCCACTCTTAGGGGTGGCGCATTTTAAAAAATGCGCCACCTATAAAAGCTTATAGGTGGCACATGTTTTACCAGTGCGCCACCTCTTACAACATAGTGGCGCATTACATATAAAATGCGCCACTAATAAGGTTTCCATGTATAGCTATTTCTCTAGTAGTGACTGTTACTACATGGAAGGCTTCGAACAAGAGTCTCTGGAGCACAATAGCCAAAACCGTCAAGGCTTTCCTGAGGAACATACCTCCGGCTCCCACCAGGTCACTTACGATCGGCCCAACGACCCTTACCTCTGGCTCCACAAGAAAAAGAACCAGGGATCACATAGCCAGGGAGACGGGGCCAGACACCACCCCTATCCGGCCCCAGCGGAATACAGCAAGAACCCTAAGTCACCCGAAAACAATGGACTTTTCTATATCTTCACCAGCAACCACGACAGAGGCACAGACACCACGCACCAGATGAACATGATGCTGACCACCAAGAAGCAAACAGATTCAAGAAGACTCAATTGGATTGACCCAACAATAACATGGAGCCGGGCAGACCATCGGCCAGGGATGGATAACACAAAGGCACTAGCCTTGGTTGTTGGTCCACAGATAGCTGGCTTCACGCTAAATAAAGTCCCCGTGGATGGCGGAAGCATAATCAACATATTGTACTGCAATAAATTTACTCTTCTAGGCCTGACCAACGGACTACTACAACCTTTAGCTACCACTTTCCATGGAATCGTCCTGGGCAAGTCGGCTTAGCCAGAGGGACGGATTTCCCTAGAAGTAACCTTCAGAGACAACACAAATTTTCGCTCAGCAACTCTCTCATTTGAAGTAGTCAAGATCCAAAGTTCATACCACACCATCTTCGGCAGGACGGCTTACATAAAGTTCATGGAACGACCCTGCTATGTCAATCTCAAACTAAAGATGTCGGGTCCTCGAGACGTGATCACAATACAAGGCAGTTACGACATAGCTTTATCCTGTGAGAAGAGTGATGCCTCCTATGCAGCAGCAGAAAAAGAAGACGGTGCGCCAAACCCGGCCTCAAAGTTGGAATCCACCACACATTAAGCAAGCGTACCTCCCCGCGAACACAATGGAGGCTCCCTTCTACATTCCGGAAAGGATCCCAAGTATTTCCTTCTCAAATATGATGGCATGTCGTTCTGCCAACATTCGAACGATACCCCCACCTTGACAAAAGAGAGCCGGCCACCACTAGCAATTTCAGCACTGTGGATGAACAACCGATTTCATTGTCTCCCCAAATCCTGAAAATAAAAAAATTTTATGAAAGTTTATTATTTCTTTTTGCCTTAGTAAAGCTGGCCGAAAAACAACGCATAAAAAAATCGTAAAGCCTACAATACTATGGGGTCCTAATAACACCTTGTTTGTGGCCTTACACCCACCTGTAAGCTAGATGCAGAATCACACTCATATGACCTGGTTCTATCGTCTTTAGTCCAATCAAGTACGACTCTACACTAGACGCCACTTTGACACTGAACCAAAACTCCGCATAGCACCACCACAAGTCATGTGATACCGGCTTACAGAGAAGTTCATACCAACACGCACCATGTGACCAAAAAATATTTTTCATAAGTCAATCGGAGGCATCTTATCGTGGAGCCGGTCGACCCTGCACTTATCTGATTAAAGATTGTTGCTATCGCGCGTACAGTTGACTTCTATGTGTTTTAAACATAATATTTGTGTTTAGCAACACTTCCATTTTTACGCACATAATATCATAATATTGACATCTGCATACTATTCAGCACATAGTAGTATCACATACTACAAAAGTTTCCATCCAATGACAAAAGTTGACTAAACTTGGGGGCTTACACAAGTTACTACCCCTGGAGAGTATCTGGTGGCGGTGATAATGACTTTTCTCCCTCTGCGCCACTAGTGTCCTTTCCAAGCGCGACAGGTGTAGAGGATCTGATAGTCGACTCCCCACCGGTGACCTTCGGGGAAATAGCCTTGGGAGTCAACATCAACCATCTTTTGTTCTTTTGATCATAACTGGGCTCAAACAAGTCTAGATTTATTTCATCAGCGATCTTGGTGGCATGTGATACGTCCCAAACGTATCTATAATTTATGCTTGTTCTATGCTCTTTTAGATGACATTGCTATGTGTTTTACTACACTTTTATATCTTTTTACACATCTTTGGCCTAACCTACTAACTCAGTGCACCCAGTGCCAGTTTATGTCTGCAGATGTCTGTAAGTTGAAGGTTTTTACCCATATGTACAGAGCTCCAAAAATTCCAAGAAAATCAGCGTATAAGAAGCTTCCGAAATCACAGAAGGAGGGCCAGAGGGGGGCCACCCCCTCCCAGGTGGCCAGGGGGCGCGACCCCACTCCTGTCCGCGCCAGAAGGGCGCCTGCCAGGAGGGGCCACCCCCTGGTGCCCCCCTTTGGCATATTTTTACCCCTCGCTCCGAAAACACTTGGAGGGACCACCGCATCGCGAATTTCCTCTCTGTTCCGTCGCCGCCGCGCTTCCAAGATCGGGAGCACCAGAAGACCTCTTCTCGACACCCTGCCGGAGGAAGGATTGACCTCCGGGAGCTTCTCCACCACCATGGACGCTTCCCGGATGTGCTGTGGGTAGTCCTCCTTGGACCATGGGTCCATAACCAGTAGCTATGTGATGTATTCTCTCACATCGTGTGCTTCAATTCTTAGCCCTTGTGAACTTCCTACATGATCAAGGCATCTATGTAATTTTCCTGCTGTTGCTATGCTTTGTTTGCTGGGATCCTAAGGATTATGAGATTATGTTCAAATTGTGATGAGTTATATATTTGGTTTACCTTTTATATTTTTCTCTTGAGTAATTCTTGCATGTTCTCTGTTACTTTTTATTTCTTTGGCCAAGCAGTAGATAGTAACTCCAAGAAGGAGAGTTTATGCATGATGGCGGGTTCATTCCCCCCGATGTGTAGCTTGAGTGACAGAAACATGAGACTAGGGGATGTGTTGTTGCCACCAGGTAGAAAACAACGGTGCTTGTAACCACGGTTGCAAGGATTGTTTATCTTACACAAAGTTTGTTAATGCAGTTGTCTGTTGATTTGAGTTAACACTTTGGGTGGGGCTCACAACTTAATACCAGCGAGATATTCTGGATAGATATCTCAAGGTGGATGATTAGTGAGTAGATGCAGATGGATTTCGGTCTACTTGTCTTGACATACTGCCCATACTTTTGAGCCTCTAGCTTTCCAGTAGCATAATTAGCATTGCGATGCATTTATAATTCTGTCAATTGCCCAGCTGTAATTTGTTTACCCAGTTTAGCTATTGTATCGTCTTTTGGAAGAGAGATATCACTAGTGAACATAATGGGACCCCGGTCCTTATTTCCACCACTTTTTACACCTCCATTTTACACTACAAGAAAGGTGTTAATCAATGATAGTTAGAATCCGTCATCGATCGATGAAAAACCATCGTGGATGGGCACCGATGACAAATTTGAAATCTGTCATGTATCACGCGTCATAATTTGACATCATACCTTCCATGACGGTTCTTGGCTGTCACAGGTCTGCCTCCAGGCACTCCCAACCCAAACTAAACCCAAACCTTCATGACAGAACA
The DNA here is from genome assembly GCA_950022295.1 of Bromus sterilis. Lineage (NCBI taxonomy): Eukaryota > Viridiplantae > Streptophyta > Magnoliopsida > Poales > Poaceae > Bromus > Bromus sterilis. The sequence goes on from OX465600.1 coordinate 157,682,157, forward strand.
AACCATCATTGACTAACGCCACATAGGATTCTGAATTCACCTATTGGAATGACGTGGCTATCTACATGGCTGCTATTTTTCGTCACTCATTCTGTCATGAATTTAGTGTAGCTAATTAGGCCATTTTCTCTCAAAGCAATTTTGAGCCTATAAATTTTTGTAGCATAATGCATTGCACAGATCATAATGCCAACTTTGGGCAAAGATAAGATATTTGCAAAGTGCCATACAACACAAAAATCATGTATTAATATTTATGCAACTATCCACCGATATTTACATACAACATAGCAGTTTACAAAATCCTCCATGTACTAATAACTTACAACAATAATTGAAAAAATATAACACGTTGCAAGGTTAGAACTAACGATCTAACTCACATCAACAAAATATATGAAAGGTTCATATTCAGTTTTTTGTCGTCGCCCTTCTATGGCAACTATCATGTCATGGCAGATTTGATAGGCAACAAGTAGAAATAATATGACCTGTCAAAAATTAGAACAAAAATTTAATATTTATTGATAAAAATAGATACTCCCTTCGATCCATATTAATGGACTTAAATTTGTCTAGATACACATGCATCTAATCTATATACTTAACTAGATACATACGAATCTAGACAAATTTGAGTTCATTAATATGGATCGGAGGTAATAGTAGAAAAGAGCATTTGGAACAACCATTTGATAGTAGATAAAATAGATAGTACGTAAAGGATGGCATGTCATCTTGTAGACTAGATTATTGTTCAACAAGACTACATATGTAAATATAATTTAGATAATTAGTAAGTGAATTTTGGTAGCTACCATCTCTTACAATGTGACTTGTTATGCAACGATCCACTCTATTATGTTAAAAACTACTAGTGTTAACATGTCTACAGAACAATGCTAGCATTTCTTGCGTGAGATCTGCAATATTTTGAAAAAAGAACTGAAATAGCAATGGGAAGAGACTGATATTACACCTCATCTTGGTGAAAGTAACTTCACTTCATATCTAGATTTGTATCTCAGTTTTTTATACTCAATATGCTATTTGTTATTTCGCAATGCCAGATTTCACTTTTCGCAAGTGTATTCTCATAGGAGTATGGCAGATATTTATTCATGAGAACACTTTGGAGATGAAGGCCAAAGGACAAAGTGAAAAACCATACCATCATAAAGAGACAAAGCTCTTATATCTCTTACAGATCATGAATCTTCAGTTTTTTCTTTTTGTATTTTTGACCTGAATATGCTGAATGTTATAAGCCTTCATCCGACTTCCACTTTGATGAAATTGCAACCTGAGATGAACCTAAAGAGGAAATCTACACCAAAGAAAAGCAGAAGCCATGTATCAGTGAATAAGAACAAAAAAACAAAGGCAATAATCATGTATCAGCCAAAAAAAGGCAGCAACCATCTACACCCAACAAAATACATCTACAACAGTATGACAACACGTAATATTTCAATTAATCTGAATTCAATCCCCATAAATGTAAATAATTTTATTAATCTTGCAGCTGACCAGCCTAGAGATTTGTTGTGATATAAATCTAGTTTCCATAGCAAAACTGATCAGTTCCTACTATGCGCAGTTAGCCACCACATAGATGATTGATTCAGCCTCATCTTACAACGCACATACGCAACAGAGAGCAAACACATAGCTGACTGATTCAGCTGATGGATTCCCTAGCCATTACCATACCTGATGTATTCATTCCCGACCAGAAAGACAATCCAGTACATGTACGTATGCAGCTGTATCAATATGGTCTGCATCAAAATCGTAATACATCAACAGCGGCAAGCAATAGTGCGTGACAAAACTGAAGATTAGAGAGAGAGGAGATTACCTTGGTCCGTGGGGATCCGGAGCTTCTCCAATTGCCGGTAGATGAGGGGTGGCTAGGGGGCAGTTGCTCTGTTGCCCGCTGGTAGAGAGAGTGGCAGGGGATGCTGCTCCAGCCACAGTATGCACGACCACGCTGGAGATGCGGAAGAGGAGGTCGAGGTCACTGCCATCCATCCATACGCGCACGCACACTGAGCTAGGGACGCCATACAGGGGGCGGAGAGGGCGAGAGGGTGTGGTGTGCACTGGAGAGGAGCCGCCGGAGACTCACCGGTGATGGACCCGACGCCACGGCCAAAACCCTAGCGCGGTCCAGCGCTGGAGATCGGGAGCGGTGAATCTAGACGAACTGGAGAACATAGGGGTCGAACACCAGCTCGCGTGTGTGCTACGCGGTGGCAGACGTCGCTGGATTCGTCAGGTGTTGGTCGCAGCAGAGGAGTCACATGAGAGAAAGATGTGGATTGAGAGAAGGATGGATTGATGCGGGATGCGACAGATCTAGCGGCTGCCGGAGCTACAAGGTGTGGAGGGGAGGTAGAGGGAGGGCGGCGAGCTGTGGGAGGCAAAGAGGTTGTGAGTGGGACTGGGAGGCGTCTGCAGAGGAGGAAGAGAGGGGTCCGAGGATAAGGCATTAGGGTAAGCCTTTTATACCAGGAACAATAAGGCGAGCTTCGGGTTTTAACGGGCTTTAGCGGGCCTGTAGGTTCGTCCATGACAGTTCTTTAAAACGTCATTGAAAATCCGTCATGCATAAGCAGTTTTCTTGTAGTGTTATTTACTGCTTTTACTTTTCGTTGCAATTATCACTACTATCTATCCTTGCGTATAATTCTTTTTAAATAACAAGGCCAGAGAGATTGACAATCTCTTTGTACTCGTTGGGAGCAAAGCTATCTGTTGTGTGTGCAGGTCCAGGTCAAGGAAGCAACTTTAGTCTTAAAACGGTGTCATTGTTTTCTTGCCACCTACTTGTCGACCTTGGAGTCCTACTGGACTGACTTAAACCTTGCTATATTTTCCAAGGGAAATTTGCTGCTAGGCTACATCCAACCTTCCACTTAGGTAACCAACGAGGAGCGCTATCCGGCGCCAGCAAGTAATTTTCCAGTGCTGTTGTTGGGGAATCCAATCTTCAATATTGGGGAGTTGCACACTATCTTTTACCTTTTTTTTTAGTCTTGGTAGTTTACTTCTAAGTTTTTTCTTTAGAGTCTTATATGAAAAACCAAAAAACATAGTTGCTACCTTTTTTCTTTGTCTTTCTCTGCCTACTGATGTTATCTTTACCATGGGCGTGGAACCATCCAAATATGGTAGGATGGACATGTTTCACTTGGTCGTCTTCGATCTATTTGTGCTCGCACTATAAACCCAACCGACTTGGTTGAGGGAAATCATTGGATGAGAATGTTCATTATAAGCGGCACCACCTATCTCAGAAAGGGAAACACTTATGGAATCAAATACACATTTCTTATTGCTATGCTGAATCGTTGTGCCACATTTATGATTTCACTTGTTGTTCGAAAATAAATCGTAAAAACCTTCCTTTCCAATGTGAGTTTAATGAAAATGAGATCCTATCTTCTTATGCTAAAGGTGCTTATGATTACTTTGATGTTGAAAAGATTGAAGAATTTGTTGCTTTTAAGGGTGCTTATGAGATTGCTTCTTTGATTGAAAGTATTACGATCCTATTCACAAGTCCGAAAACCTTACAGTTCTTGCTTATTGCTTTGAGAATTATTGTTGCAACGTGTATATTGAGGATCTTAAAAACAAAATGTTTGCTGCCCAAGAAGTGGCCAATGATTTCTATGATGAGGAATCTTATGATTCCGAGGACTCACTTGATACATCCCTTTCTGAAGATCTTGATACTTGCTTTATTGATGGCCATGATGCCAATATGGATTATGCTTGCAAAGATGAACTTGCTATAGTTCCTTATGTTAACTATGAAATTTTTGCTATTCAACCCACACTTGATTGTCCTATTATCCTTTTGAGATCTCCAACCCATATTTCGGAGAATTATGCTCTTATTAAGGCTCAATGTGATGGGTTGTATTTATCTTATGTTCCTAAAGACCGTGTTGAAAACTATACATGTGTGCTTGTAGGTCATGAACAACATGCTTTATGTGATAGTTATATTCTTGATGTTGTTCATGATGCTACTTAAAACTATTTTGAGAGAGAAAAGATTGGTTGTAGAAACTTCCATGTTACTAAAACTCCTCTCTTTATGATGAAAGTTTTGAAGTTGCTCTTGTTCCACTTTCCTATGCTTGTTGCTTTGTGCTTTCATGATTTTTTACCACTTTACTATGCATAGGAAGTGGGTTAGACTTAAATATGATTGATATTTTCTTCTTGATGCTCTCTCTTACTCCATCTCTTATTCTCTTGTGAGAGCATCTTTATATTCCATCATGCCTAGCTAAAAGGCATAAAAGAAAGCGCTTGTTGGGAGGCAACACAATTTGTTTTAATTTCATTTTTAGTGATCTTGATGCTTGTTACTACTGTAGCAACATCATTGTATCTTTATTTTCAAGCTTTGTGCCAAGTTTTAGCCTCCGATTGCAAGAAATATGAAAACTTGTGACATGCTGTCTAGAAACAGATTCTGTCAGCTTGACAAAAAAGTTCACGATAAATCACCAGATCATATTTTTGATCTGGATTTTTGGGACAGTATACTCTATAAAATTAGCTTTCAGGAGTCTTTTCTGAGTTTTTTTTATTTGAGTGTCAGAAGTACCTCGAAAAAATTATTTACTACCTGCTGGTCTGTTTTTCACAGATTCTGCCACGTTTTGCGTTTTCATCGTTTTCCAAATCTTAAGCTTGCTTTTTCTTTGCAAAAACCATTTGGAAATCATGAGAAACAGTAGCTCTTCATGAAAATCGTTATTTAAAGTGGAGAAAATTTATTTTATTATGGGTACTAACCACTCTAATCAGCTTATGATGAGTTTCGTATGAAGAGAGTTTTCAAGTATGCGAAGAAGATGATGAAAGAAGATTCGGGAGTGTCAACCGCTCAAGCTTGGGGATTACCCCATGCACCCCAAGAAATATCCAAGAAGACTCAAGCGTATAAGCTTGGGGATGCCCCCGTGCATCCCCTTCTCCATCAACAATCATCGGTTCGTCCTTCTCCATGCTATATTTTTATCTCTTCATATGTTATGTGCCAAACTTGGAGCGTCTCACTCTTTACTATTTAGTTTGTTTTAGTTTTACTTTCTATTCATAACAATTCGGATCCTAGCCTTCATTGTTTGGGAGAGAAACACGCTCCACTCCACCCTAGAACAGAACATAGGCTTGCATGCTTATCTTTCTTTTTGTGTGTTCTTTGTCTTTTCATAACTGTTGTCATGTTTAGCTCTTAGTTTTCATGCTTATCTTTTTAAGAGCTTTTATTTAGGTTGATTTAGGAACTCTCTTGAGTTTTCATGCTTATCTTGTTTAGATGGTGGTCTTGTTGCACTTAGTTGTGTGTCTTGCATGAGTAGGTAATTAAGGTTGCTATTACAAGTGTGGTGGTAACTTGCAATAGTTTTGAGGTATTGATTTGAGTAATGTTTGGACTTTTGGTGCCAAGAGCTTGATCCTATTATTGATAGGTGTCATATTTTGAGAAATCCGTGCTTATTTTTAAAAACTACAAAAAAATTAGTTGAGAACTCTAGCAACTAGATGGATCTCTGACCTCTGGAGGGGTTGGAATATATAGAGTACCCTCACGTACCATGGGTCGAGGATGCGCAAGGATAACCAAACCCACATACACTCCTCCTCGGGGTACTTGTCTCTTTGTGAACCTCTTGATTAGATAGAGAGTTGCCGATAATAAGTGCACGAGTTCTTCGGACTAATGCGAGGATTTGATTGTTGGCACTTCCACCTTCCAATTTTGATAGCCTCTTCGGTACCGTGCATTGCCCTTTATTATCTTGAGAGTTGGCGCATACTTCGCCGGTGCATCCAAACCCTTGGCATGATACGCTCTGTCATCATAAGCCTCCTTATATCTTCCTCAAAACACCCACCATACCTACCTATCAAGGTATTTCCATAGCCTTTCCGAGATACATTACCATGTGATGGTCGAGATTATGATAATGGTTTCTCGCCCTTCGTTGGTTACCGCAAGTGGAAGGTGAGATGTAGGATAATATCAAATATCCCTTGGTGAAGATGCCAAGGTTGAGTATCGAACCAGTAGAACTGCGGAAATGATAAGTAGGTGGTGAAGCGAGCAGCGCGCCGTTTGAGATATTGCTCTCTTAACCTGGACCTGCACACAGAAACAAATAACTTTGCTCCCAACGTAGTTCAGAGAGGTTGTCAATCTCTCCGGTCTTGTTGTATAGGAAGGATCAAACGCAAGGGATAATGATAATGGTGATGGCAGCTAGAAAGTAAAAGAAGGAAAATAAAAGAAGTGTAAACAGAGATGAGAATATGGACCGGAGTCCCGTGATGTTAACTAGTGATGTCTCTCTCCCAAAAGACTATAAAACTGCTATGCGAGGTAAACAAATAACATCTAGGCAATTGACAGGATTAAAAATGCACCGCAATGCTAACTATGCTACAAAGAAAGGAAGAGGCTCAAAAGCATGGGCGGTACGCCAAAATAAGTAGACCGAAATCCAACTGCATCTACTACAAATCATCCACCTTAAGATATCTATCTAGAACATCTCGCTGGTATTAAGTTGCGAGCCCCACCCAAAGTGTAAACCCAAAGCAACAGACAACTGCATTGAAAAGCACTTTGTCTAAAGTAAACAATCCTTGCAACCGCGGTTACAAGCACCATTTTTTTCCCCTTGTGGCAACAACACATCCCCTAGACTCAAGTTTCTGTCACTCAAGCGTGTCATCGGGGGGCATGAAACCACAATCGAGCATAACGTTCCCTCTTGGAGTCACTACCTACTACTTGGCCAAAGCAATAAACAACAACGGAGAACATGCAAGAATTACTTAGGAACAAAAAGATAAAAGATAAGAACCAAATATATTACTCAATCACAATCTGAACATAGTCTCATAATCCATAAGATCCCAGCAAACTCAGCATAGCAACAGAAGAAAATTACATATGTGCCTCGATCATGTAGGGCAGCTCACGAGGTCTAAACCATGAAGAACAAAGAGGGGAGGAGAACATCACATAGCTACTGATCACGAACCCATGGTCCAAGATGCGTCCGAGAAGCGTCCATGGCAGAGGGGAAGCTCTCGGTGGTCAATCCTCCCTCTGGCAGGGTGTCAGGAAGAGGGCTGCTGGCGCTCCCAATCTTGGAAGCGCGGCGGCGGCTGAACAGAGGCAAGATCGCGAAAAAGGGTTATGTCTTCGAAGGTTCTGCGTCACGGAGAATATATAGGCGAAGGGGGGCAGCCAGGGGGCCCACCAGGCGCCCCCCCCGGCGCGGCCAGACCCTAGGCCGCGCCAGGTGGCAGCTTGGGTCCCTGGTGGTCGCCCTCTGGCCCCACCCAGGTGATTCTGGAAGGTTCCTTCACACTGATTGTTTATCTGATTTTCCCGAATTTTTGGAGCACTTTTAATATGGGGGAAACCTGAAATAGAAAAATAGCAGAAAACAGGAACTGGCACTGTGGTGCATTGAGTTCATAAGTTAGTCCAAATATGATCAAAAGTGTATGAAAGTGTATCTAGATCATAACAATATCACACAAAACATGCATGGAGCAAGCAGAAATTATAGATACGTTTAGGACGTATCAACATCCCCAAGCTTAATTCCTGCTCGTCCTCGAGTAGGTAAATGATAACAAGCATAATTTCTGTGGTGACATGCTAGCAACCATATAAGAACTTTGAAAGTAAAGAAATCAAGGTATGTGATTAAATTCAAGTCATAACATGCAAGAGTCTATATTAGCTTTGAAACAAGCAAAAAAATAACATTAAGTGCAAGAGCTCTCGCTGTTCGTGACTCGAATGCCCCCAAATGGTGTTTGCGTGCAAGAAGGGGATACGAGAGAAAAGTATATTTGTTGAGAACTCAATCTACTAAAGTTTCACACTTGGTCTTCTTTGGAATCTTATCTTGACTCGTCCCCAGACCACTAGCCAGGTACAAGTCAATTTGATCCACTCATTTTTGATATTTTGAGCACTCGTGCAATGGATGAGCGTAATAACGAGAGTTGACACTTAGGATGGAAAAGAGAGAGATATGGTGGAGGAGGAAGACAAAAAAAGGGTGTGAAAGGCTCACATCAATGAGGACAATCATAGGCGGGAGAAGGCCACATGATATATATGATGTGAGGAGTAGGGATTTCCATGCAACGGATGCACATATGAGCTAAGAAAATCTCTCCAATGGAACTAGTGGGGGTGCATCCAACTTTCTCGCTCAATAAGACCTAGAGCTCGTTTGAGGAGGCTCATCCATGGAATATGCAAGCCAAGTTCTATAGTGTGAAGGGTCCCCACATAGCTATATGCATAAATGATCATCTCTATGGAGCAAAAGGATAAGAGGGAGTACGAGTGTGGATCTTTCAAAAGGAATAGTAGTGTTGCCCCTTTCTCTCTTTTTATTTCTTTTTCTCTTTTTTCTATTTTTTCTATATTTTTTTGTGGCCTCAATGGCTCTTTTTATTTAACTCTCATTTGTCCTCTTTGGGATCTTTTAATTTGTCCACTTTGGGATCTTTTAATTTGTCCACTTTGGGATCTTTTCCTCACTTAAGGGCAACACTCTATTTTACAAGAAGGTATAGAAGATCTTTCACACTTTACAAGGTACTCAACATAAATAAGATGTATCTATCATGATGTATGCAAATGTATGCCTCTGCCAGTTTAGCAGGAACATGTATGACATGAAGATCAAGTCATGAAGAGGTGGATGTTGCATGGCAATATATCTCGGAAATGCTATGGAAATGCCTTGATAGGTAGGTATGGTGGCTGTTTTGAGGAAAGATATAGGGAGGTTTGTGATGATAGAGCGTATCTTGCCAAGGGTTTAGATGTACCGGCGAAGGTGGACACCAACTCTCGGAGTGAAAAGAGGGCAATGCACGGTACAAAAGAGGCTAGCAAATATGAGGAGGTGGAAGTGTCGACTTTCAATACTTACATTAGTCCGAAGAACTCATGCACTTATTATCGGTAACTCTCAATCTAATAAGGAGGTTCACAAAGAGACAAGTACCCCGAGGAGGAGTGTTCGGGGGTTTGGTTATCCTTGCGCATCCTCGACACATGATACGTGAGTGTACTCTAATATCTGATCCCTCCAAAGATTACTGATCCATCTAGTAGCTAGAGTTCTCAACTAGTTTTTGTAGGTTTTGAAAATAAACATGGATTGCCCAAAATACGACACCTATCACTAATAGGCTAGAGCTCTTGACACCAAAAGTTCAAACATTACTCACAACAATACCTCAAAACTATTTCAAGTTACTACTATAATTGAGTAGCAACCTCAATTACCTACTTCAAGACAAGACACAACTCAGTGCAACAACCAACTCTCTTAACAAGATAAACATGAAAACTAAGGAGAGTTCCAGCAACAAACTAAACAAAAGCCAAGGCTCTTGCTAAAGACAAAAACTAAAACTAAAACTAAACATGGCAGCAGCTACGAAAAGATAAAGAACACACAACAACAGAAAGATTAAGCATGAAAAATCCTATGATGTGTTCTAGATTGGAGTGAAGCGTGTTTCTCTCGCACACAAAGTAAGATGGAGTCCAACTTGTTATGAAAAACAAGCAAAACTAAATAAAACTAAAAAGGAAACCTAAGAGCGAGACGCTCCAAACATGGGACATAACGCATGAAGTGATAAAAATATAGTGAGACGAAGGACGAACTAATGATTGTTGATGGAGAAGGGGATGCACGGGGGCATACCCAAGCTTAGAAGCTTGAGTCTCCTTTAATATTTATTGGGGATGCATGGGGGCATCCCCAGGCTTGAGCTTTTGACACTCCCAGATCTTCTTTCATCATCTTCCCTCGCACACTTGAAAACTCCCTTCATACATAACTCATCATAAGCTGATTAGAGAGGTTAGTACCCTTAATAAAATAGTTTTTCCCCACTGGATATAAAGATATTCTTTAAGAGCTACTATTTATTAAGATTGCCAAAAGGTTTTTAGCAAATAAAAATTAAGCTTAATGTTTGCAAAATTAAGGAAAGGCAAAATGTGGCAGAAACTGTGAAAAATAGAACATCAGGTAGTAGAGAATTTTTTTGGGGCACTTCTGGAGCTCAAATAAAAAAACTCTGAACATACGGAAGTTTCACAATTGTATAGAGCATGTTGTGTAACAAATATATCCCAAAAAATGAACTGGTGATTTGTTCCGATTTTTTCCGTCAGGCAGACATAATCTGTTTTCTGGACAACATGTCACAACTTTTGCTTCCCTTATGATAAGAGGCTATAACTTGGCACAAAGCTTGAAAATAAAGATACAATGATGTTGCTATAGTAGTAAAAATCATCAAGACCACTAAAAACAGAAACAAAAACATCTTGGGTTTCCTCCCAACAAGCGCTTTCTTTTACACCTTTAAGCTAGGCAAGAAGCTTATAAAAGTTGCTCTCATAAGAATAAGGATTTGAAGAAAAAGAGAGCATCAAGAAGCAAATATGAAACACATTTAATCCTAAACCACTTCCTATGCATAGGCATCTCATAAAAAAATAAATCAAAGAATCACAAAGTGACATACATAGGAAGGTGGAACAAGAACAACTTCAAAACTTTCAACATAAAGAGAGGAGTTTTAGTAACATGAAATTTTCTACAACCAAACTTTCCTCTCTCAAAATAATTTTCATTAGTATCATGAACAATATCAAGAATATAACTATCACATAAAGCATGTTGTTCATGACTTACAAGAACACGTGTGTAGTTTTCAGCACGTTATTTAGGAATATAAGGTAAATGAAAACCATCACATTGAGCCTTGATAAGAGAAAAATTCGCCGAAATATGAGATGGAGATTTCAAAAGTATAATATGGCAATAAAGTGTGGGTGCAATAGCAACGATTTCATGCTTAACATAAGGAACTATAGAGAGTTCATCTTTGTCAGCATCATCCATAGTGGCATCTTGGCCATAAGCAAAACAAGTATCAAGTTCTTCAGGAAGGGATATTTCAAGTGAGTCCTCGGAATCATGGGATTCCTCATCAAAGCAATCATTAGCCTCTTCTTGGGCTGCAAGCATTTTATTTTTAAAATCCTCAATATAAGCATTGGAAGTATAATTCTCGAAGCAGTAAGCAAGAACTGTACAGTTTTCGGACTTGTGAATAGTATCGTAATACTTTTCAATCAAAGAAGAAATCTCGTAAGCACCTTTAAAAGCAACAAACTCTTCAATCTTTCCAACATCAAAGTAATCATAAACACCTTTAGCATAAGAACATAAGATCTCATTTTCATTAAACTCACATTGAAAAGGAAGGTGTTTATGATCTATATTAGAACAACAAGTAAAATCATAAATGTGGCATAAAAATTCAGCATGGCAATAAGAAACATGTATTTGATCCCATAAGTGTTTCCCTTTCTGAGATAGGCGGTGCCGCGTATAATGAGCATGCTCATCCAATGATTTTCCCTCAACCAAGTCAAGTGGGATTTTAGCGTGAGCACAAATTGATCGAAGACGATCCAAGTGAAACATGTCCATCCTACCATATTTGGGTGGTTCAACACCCATGGTGAGGATAGCATCACTAGGAAAAAGGTAGCAACTAATTTTTTTGGTTTTTCATAAAGACACAGCAAAGGTAAAAGATAGTGTGCAACTCCCCTATCTTAGCAATCGGAGTCCCCGACAACGACGCCAGAAATTCGCTTGATGGTCGAGATGATGATAATGGTTTCTCGCCCTTCGTTGGTTACCCCTAGTGGAAGGTGAGATGTAGGATAATATCAAATATCCCTTGGTGAAGATGCCAAGGTTGAGTATCGAGCCAGTAGGACTCCGGCAATGATAATTAGGTGGTGAAGCGAGCAACGCGCCGTTTGAGATATTGCTCTCTTAACCTGGACCTGCACACATAAACAAATAACTTTTCTCCCAACGAAGTTCAGAGAGGTTGTCAATCTCTCCGGTCTTGTTGTTTACAAAGGATCAAACGCAAGTGATAATAATAATGGTGATGGCAACTAGAAAGTAAAAGCAGGAAAATAAAAGAGCGTGTAAACAGTGATGAGAATATGGACCGGAGTCCCGTGATGTTCACTAGTTATGTCTCTCTCCCAAAAGACGATAAAACTTCTATGCGAGGTAAACAAATCACAGGTGGGAAATTGACAGGATAAAAAACGGACCGCAATGCTAACTATGTTACAAAGAAAGGAAGAGGCTCAAAATCATGGTAGGTAGCCAAAATAAGTAGACCGAAATCCAACTGCATCTACTACTAATCATCCACCTTGAGATATCTATCCAGAACATCTCGCTGGTATTAAGTTGTGAGCCCCACCCAAAGTGTAAACCCAAAGCAATAGACAACTGCATTAAAAAGCACTTTGCGTAAAGTAAACAATCCTTGCAACCACGGTTACAAGCACGGTTGTTTTTCCCCTTGTGGCAACAGCACATCCCCTAGACTCATGTTTCTGTCACTCAAGCGTGTCATCGGGGGGCATGAACCCACAATCGAGCATAACGTTCCCTCTTGGAGTCACTACCTACTACTTGGCCAAAGCAATAAACAGCAACGGAGAACATGCAAGAATTACTTAGGAACAAAAATATTAAAGATAAGAACCAAATATATTACTCAATCACAATCTGAACATAGTCTCATAATCCTTCAGATCCCAACAAACTCAGCATAGAAACAACAGAAAATTACATATGTGCCTCGATCATGTAGGGCAGCTCACGAGGTCTCATGAAGAACAAAGAGGGGAGGAGAACATCATATAGCTACTGATCACGGACCCATGGTCCTAGGGAGACTACTCACGGCACATCCGGGAAGCATCCATGCTGGAGGGGAAGCTCCCAGAGGTCAATCCTCACTCCGGTAGGGTGCCGGGAAGAGGGCTGCGGCGCTCTCGATCTTGGAAGCGCGGCGGGGGCGGGACAGAGGCGAGATCGCAAAAAAGGGTTCTGTCTTCGGAGGTTTCGCGTCACTGAGAATATATAGGCGAAGGGGGGCAGCCAGGGGGGCCACCAGTGGTCCAGGCGCCCTCGGGGGCGGCCATACCCTAGGCCGCGCCAGGTGGTCGCCTAGGTACCTGGTGGTGGCCCTCTGGCCCCACCCAGGTGATTTCGGAAGGTTCCTTCACGCTGATTTTTTATCCGATTTTTCCCGAATTTTGGAGCACTTTTAATATGGGGGAAACCTGAAATAGAAAACGACAGAAAACAGGAACTGACACTGTGGTGCACTGAGTGAATAAGTTAGTCCAAATATGATCAAAAGTGTATGAAAGTGTATCTAGATCATAGCAATATCACACAACACATGCATGGGGCAATCAGAAATTATAGATACGTTTGGGACGTATCACCATGCAATATCCACCATCTCATGACTTGATCTTCATGTCATACATGCTTTTTCTTGATCGAGGATCCTCATGCTAGTTGGGCTTTGCATTTATCATTGCTACATGACGCGCTAGTATCATTGCATATCCTGCTACACTGGCAGAGGCATACATTTGCATACATCATGATAGTTTTCATCTTTCTTTATGTTGAGTACTTCTTGTAAAGTGTGAAGATCTTCTTTATATACTTGTAAAATATAGAGTGTTGCCCTTAAGTGAGGAAAAGATCCCAAAGTGGACAAATGAGAGATAAATAGAAAGAGCCAATGAGGCCACAAAAATACAGAAAAATAGAAAAAGAGAAAAAAGAAATAAAAAGAGAGAAGGGGGCAACACTAATATTCCTTTTGAAAGATCCACACTCGTACTCCATTGTCATAATTGTACTCCACAGAGATTATCATTCATGCATAGCTATGTGGGGACCCTTACACTATAGAACTTGGCTTGCATATTCCAAGGATGAGGCTCCTCAAATGATCTCTAGGTCTTCGTGAGCAAGCAAGTTGATGCACCCCCACTAGTTCCATTGGAGAGCTTACCTTAGCTCATATGTGCATCCGTTGCATGGCAATCCCTACTCCTCACATCATATCTACCATTTGGCTTTCTCTCGCCTATGATTGTCCTCATTGATGTGAGCCTTTCACACCTTTTTTGTATTCCTTCCCCATCATTTCTCTCTTTGCCATCCTAAGTGCCAACATATCTTTCTCGCGCTCATCCATTGCATAAGTGCTCAAAGTCGAAAGGGAGAGGATCAGTTCTACCTGACTAGTGGTCTAGGGACGAGTCAAAATAAGATCCCGAAGGAGACCAAGTGTGAAGTTTTAGTAGATTTAGTTCCCAATTAAACTATATAGTATTTTTTTATTCTCTAAACCCATCTCCCACTTCTTCCACGTAGTTACCATTTGGAGAAATTCGAGTCACGGACAGCGAGAGCTCTTGCACCTTTATGTTCATGCTTTGCTAGTTTCAATACTAGATATAGACTTTTGCTTGTTATTATCTTGACTTGAATTGCACGTCTTACTTGCTTTACTTTGAAGTTATTATATGTGTGTTAGCATGTTATCATTTACCTACTCGAGGACAAGCAGGAATTAAGCTTGGGGATCTTGATACGTCCCAAACGTATCTATAATTTTTGCTTGTTCCATGCTCTTTTAGGTGACATTGCTATGTGTTTTTCTACACTTTTATATCTTTTTACACATATTTGGACTAACCTACTAACTCAGTGCACCCAGTGCCAGTTTCTGTCTGCTGATGTCTGTAAGTTGCAGGTTTTTACCCCATATTTACATAGCTTCAAAAATTCCAAGAAAATCAGATAAAAAATCAGCGTACATGAAGCTTCCGGAATCACCCAAGGAGGTCCAGAGGGGGGCCACCCCCTCCCAGGCGGCCAGAGGGTGCGGCCCCACTCCTGGCCCTGCCAGAAGGGCGCCTGGGAGGAGGTGCTACCCCTGGTGCCCCCTTCGGCCTATTTTTACCCCTCGCTCCGAAAAACCTCGAAGAGACCCCCCGTATCGCGAATTTCCTCTCCGTTCCGCCGCCGCCGTGCTTCCAGGATTGGGAGCACCAGAAGACCTCTTCCCGGCACCCTGTCGGAGGGAGGATTGACCTCCGAGAGCTTCTCCATCACCATGGACGCTTCCCGAATGTACCGTGAGTAGTCCTCCTTGGACCATGGGTCCATGAACAGTAGCTATGTGATGTCTTCTCTCCAATCTTGTGCTTCAATTCTTAGACCTTGTGAGCGGCCCTACATGATCAAGGCATCTATGTAATTTTCCTGTTGTTGCTATAATGTGTTTGCTGGGATCCGATGGCTTATGAGATTATGTTCAGATTGTGATGAGTTATATATTTGGTTTACCTTTTATATTTTGTTCTTGAGTAATTCTTGAATGTTCTCCATTACTTTTTATTGATTTGACCAAGTAGTAGATAGTAACTCCAGGAGGGAGCGTTTATGCATGATTGTGGGTTCATGCCCCCCAATGTCTATCTTCAGTGACACAAACATGAGACCAGGTGATATGCTGTTGCCACCAAGGAGAAAACAACGGTGCTTGTAACCGCGGTTGCAAGGATTGTTTACCTTACGCAAAGTTTCTAAATCCAGTTGTCTGTTGCTTTGAGTTTACACTTTGGGTGGGGCTCGCAACTTAATACCAGCGAGCTGTTCTGGATAGATATCTCAAGGTGGATTATTAGTGAGTAGATGCATATGGATTTCGGTATACTTTTCTTGGCGTACTGCCCATACTTTTGAGCCTCTAGCTTTCCAGTTGCATAATTAGCATTGCAGCGCGTTTAGAATTATGTCAATTGCCCAGTTGTAATTTGTTTACCTAGCTTAGCTATTTTATCGTCTTTTTTGTGAGAGAGAAATCACTAGTGAACATCATGGGACCCCGATCCATATTTCCACCACTGTTTACACCTCCATTTTATTTACTGCTTTTACTTTCCATTGCAATTATCAGTACTATCTACCCTTGCGTTTAATACTTTGTAAACAACAAAGCCGGAGAGATAGAGAACCTCTCTATAGTCGTTGGGAGCAAAGCCATCTGTTGTGTGTGCAAGTCCAGGTCAAGGTAGAAACTTTTGTCTTAAAAACGGTGCCATTGTTTCCTTGCCACCTACTTGTCGACCTTAGAGTCCTACTGGACTGACTCAAACCTTGCTATCTTTGCCAAGTGAAATTTGTTGCTAGGCTACATCCAACCTTCCACTTGGGGTAACCAATGAGGAGCATTATCCTGCGCCAGCAGCATGATGACGCACCTCCTTCACGACCTAATAATAATGACTTGGCTGATACTTTGAACCGTCAACCTTGAGCTCGGGAAAACCACGGGTTAACCTGCTCGGATCCAAGCTAGGATGATACACCTTGAAAAGGGTAAGAGCTTTTATCACTCCTTTTTGGCAAGCTGACCCTTTTACTTCCTCAACCCATGCATGCGTCCTCGAAAACTCCTGTAAGAAGTTGCTAGTCAAAGTCGGATATTGGGAACGTCCCATAAGGGACCCGATAACATGGCAGACGCCCAAGTGCATGATGGATATCGTTGATGGATGAGAAGTCGTCACCACCGGCTCCTTTTCTCAATGAACGCTTTTCACCTAAATTTTTTCCTCAAGTTATCAGAACAAAGCAAACACACTCTCCCTTGCCAAAATTAGATGGCAGATAACATGAATGTTTGGGGAAACTTTAACTTACCTAGCATGGTTGTCGCCAGTTCAGACTTCAGAGAGACGATGACGCAAGGCCTCCAAGTCATCACGAGTAGCACGAGAGTCAGCTACAACCTCCTCTTTAGACCGTTCCTTGGACGCTATGTCGGCTCTCAGAATCTCCAGCTCCTGAAGACACTTTTCATGTGCTCGCGCGGCCTCACGCTCAACCTCTTACAGCTTGCTAACCTTAGCGGTTATTTGGTCCCGCCACTTGGTTTCAATTTCCCCAGATTTCAACACCAGAGCCTGCAAACCAAAACCTGGGAAAGTAAGGAACAAACATCCACGGCTACACACGTGTCTGATTATATCGTTTTCCTTCACTATGATAATTCGCCGTAAATGACCAAAATCACTTACGCCAAATCATGGGGGATGGATACCTATAGAAGGAAGGAATAACTTAGAAAATTACCTCATATTCACGCTTCATCTTCACTAACAAATTATGCTGCTCACCAAATCGGGTCATCATGCCCGTATACATACTAGGAAAAGATGCATATCCGTGGGTCGGCATCTTCCCTGGAGGAGCAAACTGCTGATTCGGAAGCGTCTTGCCATGACCACTCGCCGTTCCACCAGTTTCCTCGATGACGACGGCATGGACGCTGAGGATGTTGCCCCTTCTTGTTGAGACAAATTCATGGCATCACCAGCTTCAACAACGACTCCCTTGTTAGCCGACAAACATTCAGTGCCAAGATAGGAGACTACCTTGTTTGAAACCAGTGGCTCATCTAACATAGCTCGCGCCCTACAAAAGATACCAAAGATCGTTAAAAGCACGACAACTCGCAATACGATTATGAGAAAGCCGACCGATGAAAGATGATTTACCCGATGGCCACCTTGAAATCACCAAAATTCTCGTCCTCCAAATCCTCGAATGGCGGTGAATTAACCCGGCCATCCTTTCCACCGAATGTAGGGCCCTCATGGCTCGACAGACGAGGGCGAACTCGCCTGTCAATAGCTTGGGGGCTCATATCCGGAGGGAAGGCCGAATCCACCTCATGGACCCTCTTCCTACCTCCCGCCACCTACAAAGGCGAGAGTGAGAGGGATTTATAAAGAGAACATGCGAAAGAAATGTTCATCCACAAAATGATAATTAGCATAATAACTCATCATCAGAGGGAACCACATTCGACTATTCTGTGTCATCTATGGATAAGTCCATTCCACCGGCTTCTTGATCCTCCTGAAGAGTCGACCGAGCATGGTCATTATAATAAGAGAAAATTCGTTAAAATAAAAAAAGAAAAATAAATACCTTCTCTAACTCCTCCTCTTTGTCTTCATCAAAGTCGTCATCTTCTCCAACTCCCTTGGTATGAGTCGAAGAACGACCGGTCGACCACCACGGATTGTTAGGCTACGGAGCGGGAGAATCAATAATGAGGCTACATTTCTGCTAATGTCAGAGACAAGGAAATGTATACCTAAGGAGCCCGGTTGCATTTCCAAAAAGGGTTTAAAGCCACTTGACTAATCACACTGATCGACTCTCCAAGGAGCCTCTTAGTTGACCAGATTACTTCATCCAGCTTCAAAACGACTTGATAGAACCTCATGTCATCTCTAGGACCGGAGTATTCACACATAATCCGGTAACGGATACTCAATAGTTGGATTTGCCATCTGACCCAGCACTTCACCAGATCGACAACACTCAGTCCATGAAATAAAAGAGTGCTAACCTGGTGGAGAACCGGCTCAAGTTTCTTCTTGTCCTCTTTGCTGGGCCAGGAATTTAGGACTAGGGAATATACAAGTCGATCTCCGCGTAGACTGGGCAACGACGGCTCACCCTCTGGACTATTGTCCCTATAGTAGAAGAAGGATTTTTGCCACACTTTGGCATGACTGTGAAGTTTCATCTTGGGAAAATCGGGACGATCTCTCCGCTGAATGGCGATGGCTTCGCACTCTCATGACGCCCTCCACTCTTCTCTGGCTGTTTGTTTCCATAGAAAAATTCTTGGAACAGGGAAATAGACGGCTCAATCTTAAGATACACCTCACGGAAGACAGTGAAGTTGCTGATGTTTATAACGGAATTTGCCGACAGGTTTTGAGGGTCTAACCCAAGGAATTCTGGGAAACTTCTGAAAAACGGGACCCAAGAGGGAGAAACCCGCGGGTTACATGGTCCTCAAATACCATGACCTCATCTTTCTTAGGTTGGGGTCAAATCTTGTTAATAGGAGGACGTCATCCGATGTACTCGTGCGATGAGAGTAGCCCTTGAACATGAAACTCAGTGAGTCGGGCATGATTGACCAAAGACCCGGCCTAGTCGGTGTTCAGGGTAGTCTTGGCTTAGGCCTTGGATTTCCCGGCTACCTCTTTCTTCTTGGCTATCTCGGAATTTTTGGTAGCATCGACTCCTGACATCGCAGTGCTGTCCAAATGATTGAAGAAGAAAGGCACCGAGTCAAAGGCGAGATAAGAATTGGAAAAAATTAAAATCCAACCCTAGAAGTATAATGGGAAGGACACAGATCGATTATGAATAATCCGAAGATGAGTGAAAAATCCGCCAACCACTTCCTAAAATTTCAATGAAGAAGGAATAAAACAACAGTTCATTCAATTAAAATAACAAGATTTGCCGGGGAAGCTTGGACTACTCAAGATGTAAGCTAGAAGTTTAAAATTAAAGGAGGGATGAATAGACACGCAATTCGATGGAAGGGAACTTACAGATGTAAGGATTGATGCGGTCTCGCACGATCCAGAAGCAAGAAAAGAGCGTTTTCAAATCGAAAGGCCCGATATAAAAAATCCTCTTCCGAAGTCCTTGAGCAAGCAGGAGGAAGAAGACGAAAGATGAGGAGAGGGGACGATAAGTGGAAGGTCAAAATGGATCATATTTATGAGGACCCAGATTCAACCAACAGTGCAAAACCCGTAGCACGAATAAATGTGATCTCCTCGATCCACGTGAATGACATGACTAGACTAGCGGGCGGCGCCTCGATCTTGGTGGCCTAAAAGATTGCATGCAAGATTTTATGAATAAGACCGTCAAAGCTGTCTACGTGTGAAAGATACCGACTCATTTCTACCGACCATACGAAAGACTTCCTTCTGAAAGAAGATTGCCCTAGAGTCGGATCCACGTAAATTTTGGGGGCTACTATTGGGGGGATAATTCTGAGACCCACCTGACCTCCCCCCTGGATAAATGGGGCTACGGCGCGGGACAGGTCGTCGTCACCACCTAAAAACATCAGAGTAGAGGCTTGAGTACTCGCCCCGTTATACGAGGAAGCGAAGACGAGTGCTTCGGCCGAAAAAAAGAATGCATGATCAGCAAGGAGGCCTCACACTCAAAACAAAGGGAGTCGGCTTATGGGTCGGCTCGTTGAAGAGAAGGTCCAGAAGAACATACGGCATGGATACAGGCCGTCTTACAAGACAAGAAACGGCGGACAAGCATTATAGAATCGGGGATATTTTTTGACAAAAACCCGCGTGACAGAGGGACAAACATGCGAAGCATATTTTTCCTTGACGGATACCGTCACTAGGTAATCACCCTCCCGTCCCAGCGCCCGGGCCAATTTCGGTGACAATCCCGCCTGATTTTAGAGGACGTATTTGGCTGTCACCGGACCTTCTTATTTTCTGCGACAGTTGTACGTGTGATAAAAAATGGCTTAACTCATCCACCCGATTGTATTTCGATTCTCGGCAAATAAAAGAACTAAAATGTCTTAGTGTTCCAAAATAAGTATGTTCGTCGGGTTAAAGATAGGAAATTAAATACTTCCTCCGATTCATAATAAGTGTCGCTCATCTAGTACAAAGTTATACTAGCTTAGTACAAAATGAACGACATTTATTATGGATCGGAGGGAGTCATAAATACTACCAAAATAGCAGTCTACGAGATTCGAACCTTGGAACCTCACGCTTTCATACGTGTTCGCCTCAGTGATTTACCAGTAGGCTAGTGTTTGACTTGTGAAATTTTTAAGTAGGATAGTTATTTTCGAGTGTATGTAACAATCATTTCTGTATGATTTAGCACAATGGCTCCATCAATTAAAAAACAATACATGCTCACATATTAGTACATAACCACCATGCATTTTTTACATCAACACAACACTTTGTTTTTGCATACAACAATTAAATACGATTACAAAAAACTTATTGTTCTACATAATTTAGTAATACGATACGTACAACATGAATGATCTAGTACGATCCTAGTAATAACATAGGATGATTCAATCTAAATTAATCTACAATACATACTACTATGTACACTAGTTGAACGTAGGCATGCACGTGATACGTCCCAAACGTATCTATAATTTCTTCTTGCTCCATGCATGTTTTGTGTGACTTTGCCATGTTTTTCTTGAACTTTCATACACTTTTGAGCATATTTGGACTAATCTATTAACCCAGTGCACCCAGCTGCCAGTTGCTTTTTTCTGCTGTTTTTGTATTTCAGGTTTTCCGACCATTAAAAGTGCTCCAAAAAATCCGGAAAAATCAGATAAAAAATCAGCGACCCGGAAGCCTCCGGAATCACCAAGGTAGCGGAGGGGGGCCACCACCAGGCGACCAGGAGGGTCCCTGGCGCGGCCCCACCCTAGGCCGCGCCAGGAGGCCTCCTGGCTGCCTGGTGGGTCCCCTCGACACCCGCCTCCGCCTATATTTAGCCCTTGGGGTGGAAACCCCTAAGATCGATCTCTGTTCCGCGAACTCGCCTCTGTACCGCCGCCACCGCCTTTTCAAGATCGGGGCTGCCTGGAGAAGCTGCCCCGGCACCCTGCCGGGAGGAGGAAACCCCCTCCGGGAGACCATCCATAGCCATGGACGCCTCCCGGATGTGCCTTAGTAGTCCCCCTTGGACCATGGGTCCGTGACCAGTAGCTATGTGATGTACCTCTCCCCTCTTTGTGCTTCCACTTTCGAGACCTCGTGAGCTGCCTCACATGATCGAGGAACTTTTTTAATTTCTGCTGTTGCTATGCTGAGTTTGCTAGGATCTGATGGATTATGAGACTATGTTCAGATTGTGACGAGTAATATATTTGGTTCTTCTCTTTTATATTTTGTTCTTGAGTAAATTCTTGCATGTTCTCCATTGCAGTATTTTGCTTTGGCCAAGTAGTTTGCTTGCAACTCCAAGAGGAAGCATTATGCTTGATTGTGGGTTCAGCCCCCTGATGTCTAGCTTGAGTGACAGAAACATGAGACTTGGGGATGTGATGTTGCCACCAGCGATAAAACAACGGTGCTTGTACCCGCGGGTGCAAGGATTGTTTACTTTATGCAAAGTTCTTTTAATGCAGTTGTCTGTTGCTTTGAGTTTACACTTTGTGTGGGATTCGCAACTTAATACCAGCGAGATGTTCTAGATAGATATCTCAAGGTGTATGATTCATAGTAGATGCAGTTGGATTTCGGTCTACTTACCTTGGCGTACTGCCCATTGCTTTTGAGCCCTTCCTTTCTTTGCAGCATAGTTAGCATTCCGGTGCCTTCATAATTCTGTCAATTGCCTAGCTGTGATTTGTTTACCTCGCTAGCACTTTTAGCGCCTTTTGGGAGAGAGACATAACTAGTGAAAATCACGGGACCCCGGTCCATCTTCACATTATTGTTTACACCCTTAGTTTACTTTCAGTCTTTACTTTCAGTTCCACTTTTATCTCTTGCGTTGATCCTTTCTAAACAGCAAGGCCGGAGGAATTGACAACTCCTCTGTACTCGTTGGGAGCAAAGTTATTTGTATTTGTGTGCAGGTCCACGTCAAGCGCGGTGACACCTACTTGTATCTCTTGGAGTGCTACATGTTTGATACTCAACCTTAGCATCTTTGCTAAGGGAAACTTGCTGCTACACTGCATCTCACCTTCCACTTGGGGTAACCAACGAGGGGAGTTGCCACTCTGTTAGATGTCCCCCTTCTGGCGCTTCAAAACACTAGAAGTTCCGTCGTCTATCTTCTCATGGGGGCTGAGCCGTTCGCACAATTCTGATGGTTCGAGAAGGTGAAGCAGACCATGCTTAATGACTAGGATCCTACAATAAAACTAGTAACTCACGTACCCGTCTTTTGCTCCATACTCGAGGTGCAGCGGGGATGGCGTCTTCCACTCCCAGTAGTCGTGCTTGTACTTTGGGAATGATGTCTTCATGGTCTTGTAAGAAGGGTCGATGATGGCCTCTGCCAGGTCGGCCATGGAGTCCCTTTTACCGCCACCTTTGATACGGAACTCCATTTGGATGTCGACATGGTGCTCGTCTGGAATTCAGATCCTTTCCTTGAAGAGAATGCTCTTCTCTCCCCTGGTGTCCACGCTAGCAAAATTTATCCCTCTGTGTTGTAGGAAATGATCCAACGACTGGCACCACTCCGACCTGCAGAAGTGGTACACGAGGACGTGATCGCGCATGGCGATTTGCACGACGATGAATACTCGTGGTTCGTAAGAGACCCAATGAGTGTACTCGATTTCAATGCCCACGAACTTGTACTTCTCCTTCTTGAGCCATTGCTTGTACATGGCAATTATTCACTCCACGGTCTCTGGCATATTGGTGTACAACACCTCCACCACGGTGGTGCCATGGGAAGTAATTCTATGGGTCTTCGTTGTCAGTTTCTTGTCATCTATGGCTTACAATGAGGGAACGCGTCCGACGAAAAGGAAAGAGCGAGGAAGAAGAGAGAAATGGGTGTGCAAGAAGAATGCGATCGTTAATTGCACTGAACAATATGGAAAGCGCGATGTAATGCAGTTACCAAGAAGGACTCGCGGTTCCAGGAATCAGGCACCTGTTTGTTTTTTGGCGGTTCAAGAAATCACGCATCTGTTTGTTTTTTTGGCGGTTCCACGAATCAGGCGATAGTATGTTTTTGTTTTTATTTCCAGTTTCTTTAGTGTTGAACGAAAAATGTGATAACTAGTGCGGTAGAAGTATGATTTATGTTTGCTTATTTGTTTGCAACTTTCAGTTATTGTTGGTGTAGCAGGGTCGCCAGACTTATGAAACCAAATAGGAGTTGAGGATCTCGCAGCCGTGGAGAACTTCCGAACAGGAACCTAAGTACGGCCTTCAAGTGACGTATGTTTAGACGAATGGATCCATTGATTAAAATAAAACCCATCTAGCATCAAAGAAGAATCACTCCGTAGTTGTGGAGCAGAAAATTTAAAGACAGGATGCAGATAAGCATCAATGCAAAGGTACGTGCACTGTATAATACCTTACTATACATAATTAAACTCAAAAGTACTTGGTATATGTACAACTAAAATGGACATGCCCGAGATGTCTGCTCGACATCTTTGTGGACCCCTTGATTACCCTCAACTGTAGGGGGTCGTTTGTAGCATTTTCGATAACTAAGAGTGTCGAACCCAACGAGGAGAAGAAGGTATTGGTAAGTGACTTTGGTAAGGAAATAGCTGCAGGAACTGAAAGATAACTTTTTAGGGGTTTTCGATATAAGCGACAAGAAGGTAAAAGCGAGCAAAATAAAGAGCACTGAGGAGTAACAAGTGGCCCGATCCTTTTGAGCAAAGGATAGGCCTAGCAACTGAACTTATAAATGCTAAAGCGTTCTTGAGGACGCACGGGAGAAATTGTCACGTGCTTTCGCCATATTTCGTATCGGTACTATGTGCCGTGTTGATAAGTGTTGAGTGGGTAGATCTATTCTAGTGCACCCTCTAGACTAAGATTAGTGCACTCTTATGATTAAACATCTTGCAAGCATCCGCAAATACAAGATATTAATTAAGGCAGAAGCCTAACCATAGCAATACGATCGATGATCCTTTGTTCCCTTGTGAAAAAGAGTGCGAACTGGGGTTCAGGTTTCTGTCACTCCGGCAACCCACCGTAAGCATCCTTTGTACACAATGTATTCCCCTAGATCCTTAATAAGGCGAAGTGTCGAGTGTTCGACTCACACAACACCACTAGGAAAATAACAACACAACTTAAATATCAAACAACACATATTACTTCAACATCATATGACTACTAACAACTAGACTTCTCCCATGTCCTAAAGAACTAAAGTAACTACTCAAAAGACATAAAAGAGATCAGATCAGTGGGGATGAATAGATGATAAAAAATCTGGACACAATGATAATTCTCGAACAAAACTCAATAGCATTCATCACACGGTAGTAATCAACACCGGTAGAGTAGAGAGGATAGATAGTACGGATTACTACACAAGTTGGACTTGTGAGGTGAGATTGGATGGTGGTGGAGATAGTCCTGATGTTGGGGATGATGTTGATGATGATATCGATGATGCCCGTAACGACGGTGATGACGATGGCGACGATCTCTCCTTCTGGGAGGTGTTCTCCCCGGCGGAATCTTCCCGCCGGAGGTGTCCTTTCTCCTCTGTAGGTTTCCTCCATGGAGCGGCGAAGGAACTCCGGAAACTCTCTCTGTTTTAGGGTTTTTGATATATATGAGCGATATATAGGCCAAAGGGGGCAGCCGGGAGTGGCCCCAGGGGTCCAGGCGCCCTCCCGGCGCGGCCAGGGGTGGGGTCCCGCTAGGTGGCCGTCTAGGCACCCTGTGGCCCCCCTCTGGCCCCTCTTCGGCGTGTCTTCGTTAATCTTCTGAAAAATTCCCTCCGTCGATTTTCAGGTAGTGTGGAGGTATTCTTCTTCAGCAACTCAGCGTCCACTTTTTACCGCTGAATCCTGCGTCTACAGCTTTGGCATCGGAAAGTTTCAAACTGTGTAAAATAAGCCAAAACAACAACAAGATCATAACATGAAAAATATCAATGAATAAGAAATAATTACTATATAAAATAGTGATGCATTTTGGACGTACCAACTCCCCCAAGCTTAGACCTCGCTTGTCCCCAAGAGAATACGGAGCTCGGTAAACCCGTCCACAAGTTTAGAGAGTGAAGTGTTGATAAATAGAATACGCACAAGAAGCATCAAAGTTTCTTCACCAAACTCAAACATCCTCAACAGCAACCTCAACTCATAAGGCCCTTATGAGAAAGTAATAACAATTATAATAAAAAGTAGGGCTGAGAAAACTCATCAAATTATGGCAAACATATCCTTGGTCAAAGGACAACTAATAACTTTTACTTTTGCTCTTTCTAAATAAGATGAAACAAATTGAAGATTTTGAAAGAACATGTTATTAGTCAGGAAGCGGAAATGCTAACACAAAGGAAGATGTTTGCTCGGCAAAAGCTTTCGCAAACAACTTACTTATCAAAAGATAATGTCAATGATGATATGGAATGGCAAAACTTAATGGAACATTATATGGATGAATCCTTATCAACATCAAGTGTCTGTTCTCTTTGGGAAAGGAAGAAGTAGGAAAAACTGACTCAACATAAAAGTAAAGGAAAGGCCTTGTTAAAGGCAAGCAGGGAAAACTTATATGCTATCCTTAAATCAAACAGAATGAAAATGGATTTTGGGAGGTGCATAGTTTGTCAACGAATGCTAATAGATAGCTCAATTACTTCTCAAGATGGACGAGTGTCGGGACCCGGGGTTAGCGTATGCAAGTCCCGCTACAACATAGTCATATGGAGAGCCGAGAACCGTACCCACTTGTCTAAGCAGACAAGGCCAAGCACAGAACGTTCTCGGAAAGCATCGTACGTGAGGGGTATCCCATCCAGGCCGGATGATCAACTGAGATGGGTCCTCATCGTCCTCACACAAGTCTAATGATATGGGTGATGAACTCCCATATTCAAAGACAAGTCGCCTCAACCATACTATCGACTATCTCATAACTCTTACATAGACTTACTCCAGCCCGATCACTTAGACGGGGTCTAGGGCGGGCTCGATCATACCACAAAGTGTGCACGAGACGGAGTCTCGAGCAATTGCATCGCGATGCCCCAAGCTGCGCACATCTAAGGGCCACTTGGTGTATGAAAGACCGCCAGCCAGATCACAACTAAGGTCTCGAAAACCCATACAAAGACATCCATGTTATAAACATACACGCAGCACACATGCCTTGTATGAACAGCAGGTATCATTGCAATTCTCTACAAAGTATACATTTTATTGATAACTCTCACAGAGTGCACACAAAGATCACAAGCATGTGATCCAACATTACAACAAACAAGCGGAAGCAAAGTATGTCTGAGTACAGACAAGTTTAACAAATGGCTTAAGAAGCCTTATTTAAACACAAGCCCTCCACGAGGGAACCAGTCGTCTGACTGGGACTAGACTAGCTAGATCTTCAGTCGTCGAGCTCGATGAAGAAGCCACCTTCGGGGTCAGTGGGTTCATCTAAAACATAGAATAAGCAAACATGAGTACAAAGTCGTACTCAGCAAGACTTACATAGGAGCTATACTACTCATGCACATGTATCAAGGTAAAGGGAGGTGGGGTTCACTTGCAGAAGTGCCAACTTTGACTTGGCTAGTCCTGAACTACGAGTACCAGACTTTGAGGTAAGAAGCGTACACGAGTCCACTACTTTCTCCAACCAATTACACCACTATGGTGCCTTCCTCGGCTTCCCCACGAGAAAGCACGCCATAGCACTCACACTTATCTTGGTGTGTTTTAGAAGTATCCAGTTCAAGTTGTCTAATAATCAAGCTAATCTTTCCAAGCAGTCCTGAACCGCGGACGTGACTATTCGAATAGTTTTGTTAACCCTGCAGGGGTGTACCGCTACACACACATGATCATTAGTTACCGCCTTTGTACTCGACACCGTTCAAGAAGAGTCGGCGAGGATGCTCACCACAACTGTTACCTCATAGCCTATCTAGTCCAAGAAAGCCGCCTACCTGGGTTGGCTACCACTATCGTGAACCCGAACGGTTTACCGAAGTGGACCCAGGTGATGTGTGCGTGGTGCATAAGCCGGTCTCGGTTGAGCCGTTCTCTCACTTAGCAGCCAGGACACAAGCCTACCAGAACTCTGAACTATTGCGACATCTGGAAATCAAAAGGGATGAGTTGATAGGTTGAGAGGGGTCAGTGAGCCCAATGTGTGGTTGTACTCTTCATCTTGGATCACCACACAAGAACTCGGACTTAGGGCGGTGTTCAACGAGACAACCCACCGTGTACTCCTACACAGCCTCTCATCGTTCATCTTGTATTAGGGTAGATTCACCAACACCTTTCCACCAACATCAACATGATCACTACCATCCCGACTCACATAACAGTATCAACATGGTATCATTCTAAGCATGCAATAAGCAGTAACAATTGCAGGGGCCACATGATATCAATCAACTCCTACATTTTCTAGGATTGTGTTTTGCCTACTACTGTGACAAATGATAGGTCATGCAAAGGAATGGGTTCATCTATGCGGTAGAAACGTAGCATGGTAAACATCCTATACAATGCATAAGCGAGACATGAGAGGGAAGTGGGATTTTATCGACATGATCAATGGGGGTTTGCTTGCCTTGCTGACGAGGTTCGGGTTCGGGGTCTTCAACGAAGGGGGCAGCCTCCTGTTCCGGTTCCACCTCTACTAGACAAACAACAAACAAGGTAGCAAAGTAAATACAATGCACAAGCACATGATTGAAGGTTGAAACTTGATGTATATGTTTCTGATGTGTTAGGCAATTCCATTTAAATGGAGTATATTGCAAATGAATTGCAAATTCAAACTCCAATTTGAATTCAATTTAGCCAAGTTGCATATGACATTGTTTGATCAAGTTAACCCATTTTGAAAATGTGTATGATGTGCCTCTGAAGTTCAAGTATAATATGGTATGTTGATATGGTTCAAATTGCAAAAGCATTTGAAATGAATTTGATTTAATTCTATTTAAATCAAATAGCAAATGCTACTGATCACATTTTAAATTCAACTCAAACATGGTTGAAAGTTGGATATTTGGATAGCTTATTTTCTCCTGATCGTTTTTCATATATTATTTGTTAAATTTGGAGTTAATATGAATTTTCTATGAATTTCCAAAGTTTTAGCCTTTTTCTGGAATTTTTGTAATTTCTCTGATTTCTTTTTATTCTGGATTTTTTTGTTGCGTCACTCTAACATCAGTGTGACGTGGGGGGGGGGGTCTGACCTGTGGGGCCGGGGTGTCAGTCACTGGGTTAAATAACCTGGTTAGTTTAAACTAACCGGGGGGATTAAGGGCCCTGGGCCCACTTGTCTGCCTCACTGGGGGTGGATTAGGGGGGTGGTTATTGTTTAAACACGCCGGCCACGTGGACCTCACCGGCGGCAAGTCGCCGACGACCATCCCGTGCGGCGGCGTCCTCTGCAACGGCGTTCCCGTGGGCCAAATCGGGCGCTGCTTCCACCAGGTTGAAGCCCTTGTCAACGCGCGTCGATTGGGACCGGTTGGAGAGGCTGGGGTGCTCTGTACGCTCGCCGGCGACGAGCTTTGAGGCAATAGGGGCACGGCCGCGAGGTGGAATTCGTTACAAGGCGCCATTTTAAGCGGGGTTGGGATCAAACGAAGCAGTAGTGAGTGGGGCTTGCGAAGGACATGACCGTGGGGTGTTGGGGTTCAAGGTTGTGCGGCGAGGAACTTCCCGGCGGCGAGGTGCCCCGACTTCCATGGCAAAAGGCGGTACAGGCCAAGGGGGCAACCATGGAATAGATGGGGTGAAGCAGAAGCTCACCACGGTTGCAGTGGAGGCGGTGGTGTGGTCGGAGGAGCTCTGTGGCCGGAGTAATTGGCGATGGAGTTTCCCGGCGGCCGGAGCTTGAAGATGAAGCTGGCGTCGTCTGCTGAGGCGCTCGGGCTCGATTGACTGGGGGGAACGGCGAAGACATCTTCTGCGGTTCTTCTGGACACGGTGGCACGACTCGGGGACGACGGTGGCTGCGTGGACTCGGCGGCGTGCTGCACGGTGGTCCTTGGTTCGTCTTCGAATCCGGCGAGAACGAAGGGGGCAAGTGCACTGGAGGGAGGGGAATGGAGCTGGGCGTCTCCAGGACGTCTCCAGACGCGATAACGACGCCTGGGAGGCCTCCAGGCAGGCAGGTGGCATGGCGGCCGCGGCATGCCGGCCACCGAGCTGCTTGCCGCCGCGCTGGAAGAAGAGAAGGGGGGTCCAGGTGGGCTTGGGCCAGGGGGCGTTGAGTTGGGCCAGAAGCAAGGTAAGCCCTTTTCCCTTTTTCTGTTTCTTTTCTAATTTCTTTTCTGCCTTTTCGTTTTGCTGTGCTAAATAAATAGCTAGGCATTTTATTAAATGCTCATAATTTTTATATGGCCTCACAAAATAATATACTAGCCACTTATAAATTTTGAACATTTTTAAAATTCAAATAATTTGAACTTTAAATCAAATAGGGGTTTTTGATTAATTCCAAGGAACTGTTTGAATATTTGAAAAGTCCATGAGCATGGGGTGGGTCCCACATCACTTGATATGTGATCACACTCATTTATAAGACTTTTAAAAAATCTAACATGAATTTTTGCAGAAGATTTTTATCTGGCCTTTTGAATTAATTCATCTGGGGGGTTCCTTCTCCCATTTTGCTTTTGAATTTGATTTCAAATGATTTCTTTGAAAATTTTAACATGATGCAAGAAGACTTTGATCCTAGCACATTACCGAAAGAGGGTTCTGACAACTCGCCCCCACTCAAAAGAATCTCGTCCCGAGATTCAGAAGTCTGCGGGAGGAAGGTGGGGTACTCGGCACTGAGACGGTCTTCTCTTTCCCACGTAGCTTCTTTCTCAGAGTGGTGTGACCATTGCACTTTCAGAAACTTAATCTTCTGACGACGAGTGACACGCTCTGCGGAATCAAGAATACGAACGGGGTATTCTCGATAAGAAAGGTCATCTCGAAGATCAAGCGTTTCATGGTCGACTTCGCGGATGGGGTCCTTGAAGCAACGCCTAAGTTGGGGCACATGGAATACATCATGTACTCGGGAAAGGTGCTGGGGTAGTTCAAGTTGGTAGGAAACTTCTACACGTTTAGCAAGAATGCGGAAAGGTCCGATGTCACGTGGGGCCAACTTGCCTTTGATACCGAAACGTTGGGTTCCCTTCAGAGGAGTAACCCGAAGGTAAGCCTTCTCATCCAGATTGTAGCTCTCTTGCCTATGATGACGATCATAGTAGCTTTTGTGACGAGACTGGGCTGCTTTCAATTAATCACGAACAATGCGAACTTGCTCTTCTGCTTCCTTGATCATGTCCGGTCCAAAGAATTGTCTCTCACAGGTTTCTGACCAGTTTAAAGGTGTTCGACATCTTCGTCCATAAAGGAGTTCAAAAGGAGCCATGTTCAGACTAGATTGGAAGCTATTGTTATAAGCAAATTCGGCAAATGGAAGAGACTTCTCCCAATTCTTTCCGAATGAGATAACACAAGCTCTGAGCATGTCTTCAAGAATTTGGTTAACCCTTTCGACTTGACCGCTAGACTGAGGATGGAAAGCTGTACTAAAGGAGAGATGAGTTCCCATAGCATTCTGAAAGCTTCCCCAGAATCTAGAGGTGAAAAGGCTACCGCGATCAGAATTGATTTCCAAAGGAACACCGTGAAGGGATACAATTCTAGAGACGTACAAGTCCGCTAACTGGCTAGCAGTTATAGACTCGCGAACTGGAAGGAAGTGAGCAACTTTGGAAAGCCTATCTATGAGAACGAATATGGCATCGTTTCCTTTCTGGGTTTTTGGAAAGCCGGTGATGAAGTCCATACCGACTTTGTCCCATTTCCACTCTGGGATAGGCAAAGGTTGAAGTGTACCAGCAGGTCTTTGATGTTCTGCCTTAATGCGACGACAAACATCACATTCGGCAACAAATTGAGCAATGTCTCTCTTCATCCTAGTCCACCAAAATCTCTGGCGTAGATCTTGGTACATTTTTGTGCTACCGGGATGAATTGAGAGGGGTGTGTCATGGGCTTCCTTGAGGATGAGTTGCCTTAGTTCCCTATTCTTAGGTACTACCAAACGATTTCCAAAGAATACCGTTCCCTTGCTATCTGTGGAGAAACATTTAGAAACTCCGCTAGCAATGTTCTCCTTGATCCGGCGAACACCTCGTGCATGCCTTTGGGCAACTATGATTTGATCCTCAAGAGTTGGTTTCGCCACCAAGGTAGAAAGATAGCCATGAGGAACAATCTCAAGATTGAGCTTGCGAAATTCCTCATGAAGAAGTGGTTGATACTGTTGTAACATGAGGTTGTTACAATACGACTTACGACTTAGTGCATCAGCCATAACATTGGCTTTGCCTGGGGTGTAAGAAATTCCTACGTCGTAATCTTTTATCAACTCAATCCAGCGTCTTTGCCTGAGATTAAGATCTGGCTGGGTGAAAATGTATTTGAGGCTTTGGTGGTCGGAATAGATCTCACAACGATTACCAAGGAGGTAATGTCGCCAAGTTGTTAGGGCATGAACTACGGTAGCGAGTTCAAGGTCATAGGTAGGATAGTTCTCTTCATGTGGCCGCAACTGGCGTGAAGCATAAGCTACCACATTGCGATCTTGCAGAAGTATGCATCCTAATCCTTGCCGTGATGCGTCACAATAGATCTCGAAATCCTTTTTGGTGTCTGGAGGTGCAAGTACGGGTGCAGAAGTCAGTCTTGTTTTTAGCTCTTGAAAGCTTTCCTCGCACTTCGGAGTCCATAGGAATTTCTTATCTTTCTTGAGGAGTTCAGTTAGAGGCTTTGCAACTTTAGAAAAGTTCTCGATGAAGCGACGACAATAGCTGGCTAGGCCAAGAAAACTCCTAACTTGCTTAACCGATTCAGGTGGAGTCCAGTCAAGGACGGCCTGAACTCTCTCGGGATTCACAACAATGCCTTTTGCAGAAATTACGTGGCCTAAGTAGGTCACTTCTGGTAGCCAAAATTCACACTTGGAGAATTTAGCATACAGGCGATGCTCTCTAAGTTTCATCAATACCAGCCTTAGGTGTTCGACATGTTCTTCTTCGTTCTTCGAGTAGATGAGAATGTCATCGAGATAAACTACAACAAATTTATCGAAGTACTCCATGAAGATCGAATTCATCATGCGTGAGAAGGTGGCGGGGGCATTGGTTAAACCAAAGGACATGACGGTGTACTCGTAAAGACCATAACGAGTAGTAAAAGCCGTTTTGGGAATGTCCTCGTTTCGGATTTTGATTTGATGATAACCTAATCTCAAATCCATATTGGAGAAGACAGAGGATCCTGCAAGTTGATCATAAAGATCATTGATCCTGGGCAATGGGTACTTGTTCTTTATCGTCGCTAAATTTAGCGGGCGATAGTCTACGCACATCCTTTCTGTTCCATCTTTCTTCGTTACGAACTGAACGGGGAAACCCCATGGCGATGAGCTAGGGCGGATGAAGCCTTTTTCCAACAAAGCTTCCAGTTGGGTTTTAAGCTCAGCTAACTCACGTGGGGCCATTTTGTATGGGCGTCTAGAAATTGGTGCGGTTCCTGGCACAAGATCCACTATGAACTCTACACATCTGTCGGGTGGCATGCCCGGCAGCTCTTCAGGAAAGACGTCCGGGAAGTCACGAACCACCGGAACATCTTCAAGGTCGGGAAGGGGAAGTACATTCAAAGAATGCACTTGGGTTCTTGTTCTAGGTGAGGTGTAGTTGACTGTCTTGCCTGAAGGGTGGGTGAGTTTCACTGATTTGCCTTTGCAATCTAGGTAGGCATTTTGTCTTGATAGCCAATCCATGCCAAGGATGACATCAATGTCTGAAGACTTGAGGGCTATGAGTGAAGAAAGGAATACTAAACCCTCAATTGCAATTTGATTACCATGGCTTACTCTATTAGTCTGCCATCTTGACCCTGGAGTTTGAATAATCATTGGGGTGGACAATTCAACAAAAGATAACTAATGACGAAGTGCATAACTTTCCGACATGAATGAATGAGATGCTCCTGGGTCAAAAAGAATGGAAGTAGGAACATAATTGACTGGGAGCGTACCAAGAATGACGTCAGTGGTGTCATCAGTCTCTTCGGCGGCAATCTGATTCACACGTCCACGAGTGGCGGGAGGAGCGGGTTTGGTGGTGTAGACCTTCTGGGTGGCTTGCCACGACCATTGTTGTTGCCTCCGGCACGGGGTGGAGCATTTTGATTCTGGAGATGGTTCTGGGGACAATCACGGGAGTAGTGGCCTGCCTGACCACACTTGTAACAGGCTCCAAAGACAGTGCGTGGAGCTGGGTGGAACTGAGCTAGGGGACGAGGCGCCACATAGGATGGCCTCGGTGGGTTGTTCTGGCAGAACATACTGTTGGGGATCCAGATCTTGCGCTTCTGAGAGCCTGAACTGGATGAACCATCGTATCTAGGGTGTTTGCGAAGGTCATTGGGGGTGTTCATGTCCTCTTCCTTGATGGCCTTGTTGACAAGGACCTGGAAGGTGGCAAAGTCATGTAGGTTGAGCTCACGACGGAGTCCAGAATTGAGTCCACGACGGAACCTCTCTTGCTTCTTTGCGTCGGTGGAGACTTCTTCAGTAGCATAACGAGCAAGTCGGTTGAACTCACGACTAAACTCGTCAACAGTCCTTCTGCCTTGGGTGAGGTTGCAGAACTCCTCACGCTTGCGGTCCATAAGACCCTTAGGAATGTGGTGCTCACGGAAGCAAGTGCAGAATTCATCCCAAGATGTGAGCGGTCCAACGGGACGCATGTTCAGGAAGTTCTCCCACCAAGAGCTAGCTGCACCCTCAAGGTGGTAAGTGGCATAGCTGACCTTGTCGCCATCTGCAACATGGCCTGCCTGGAGCTTCCTCTCGATGATGCGAAGCCAGTCATCGGCGTCAAGGGGCTCGGTGGAGTAACTGAAAACCGGGGGATGAAGCCGGATGGAGTCGTTCAGAGACACCAAATCGTTGCGCTGCTGAGTGGTGTTGCGGGCAATGACCTCCAGCAAATGGTGAGAGTCTCGGCGGTTCCTCTCAACCTCCATCAGAACCCGAGCCATCGTGGGTGGGGGTGGAAGGTTGCCTTCCTCCTGTTCATTCCCACGACCCTGGGCACGACCAAGCTGGCCACGGGTTCCTTGAGACATCCTGAAGGTGAAAACCAAAGTCAAACAGAGTTGATTTGAAGAGTCTAAACAAGGTATTGAAGTACTGGAAGGATTACAAAGCAAAGGAAGTAATCATCTTGACAACATGGTGATAAAAGCATACAAGCCATATATTCACAAGCTGTCATACAAACCATACATCGTTTTAGTACAAGCACCAAGCTAATACAAACGTGATGAAGATGATGCATCCTTCAGAGGCACTCTGACTTCCTATACATTATTTATCTAAGCCTCTGGAACTTAGAACACCTTGCGTACAATATACTAAGATACTACTACATCCTCACTAAGTAAGACCACAGGCGGTCTCACTCATCTCCATCTCCATAGTAGTCCTCGTAAAAGTTACCCGCGTATACCAGTAGCTGAAGGTGACCATCGGAAAACACGGAGGCCTGTGGACCCTGATATCCATTTGGGCAAGGATGGGGCCTAGGTCCAGCGTAGGGTGGAAGCAAAGGACCACGGGGTGGAAAAATGCCTCCAATCTCGGGCCAAGCAACTCGAGAAGGCATCTGCGTCCTGGCTGGGTAGATAGCATCATACCCGACTGATCCAACACTCACAAAAGGAGCCAGGAGTGTAAGTGCTCGATACAGATGAACACGGGTGGCATGAAGCTCAAAACGGAGAGCGCGTGCGTCACGATCTCGATCACAAGCAAACCTAGCAGTCATCTGAAGTATTGGATCCTCTGCAGAGTGATCTGAGTAGAGTCCGGTGTAGTATCCCTCCTCTCCTGGAAGTGTAATAGGGATATAGCGGAAAGGTGATCCTGCAAGCAGTGCATGTTCCTCTCTCAGCAGTGTAATACATGAGTATGCAGCATCCTGCACAGCCATGTTCTCGGTGACACCAATGCCATGCCCAAAAAGGACAGGCTGAGAGACTCCAATGTGGTGCGGGTAAATCCTGATAGTGCAGTGGAACTGAGTCTGGCTGAAGTCAAGGAACTGCTCCTCAACTGTGTTCTCAGGATACCACCGATATCCAATGAAGGACATCATCTCGGTGAGCATGGCTGGATGCCCACGCACATCGAGGCACCGGGTCAAACGAACAATCTGCCGAGGGGGAAGATCTGCCATCTGAAACAGAAAGAAGGAGTTTGCATATGCATCAGATTATGAAGAAACTTGGAATGACTTGGACAGCATAACGGCTGTAATTGCAAGAAAAAGACAATTTCTTACAACATGGAAACATCACTTACATACGATGTAAGAAATCAGGAAGCACAACAACTCTAACGAACCGAACACAAACTTCCTACGACTACAAGGAAGCAAACAACGAGATGTTCTAATCAGACAGAGGTGAGCCTAGTCCTATCTTCCCGTAGAATAAGATGAGGGTGACTCAGAACTCAGAACGATGAGGGTAAGGAGAAAAAAGAAGCCTTACGTTGTTCCCTTATATACCCAGAGTAACTATATAACTATAGCAAGCTAGACTCGACTTCGGCCAAGGCTGCTAGTCCTACAGTCAGTCCTACTCTGATACCAAGTCTGTCGGGACCCGGGGTTAGCGTATGCAAGTCCCGCTACGACATAGTCATATGGAGATCCAAGAACCGTACCCACTTGTCTAAGCAGACAAGGCCAAACACAGAACGTTCTCGGAAAGCATCGTACGTGAGGGGTATCCCATCCAGGCCGGATGATCAACTGAGATGGGTCCTCATCGTCCGCACACAAGTCTAATGATATGGGTGATGAACTCCCATATTCAAAGACAAGTCGCCTCAACCATACTATCGACTATCTCATAACTCTTACATAGACTTACTCCAGCCCGATCACTTAGTCGCGGTCTAGGGCGGGCTCGATCATACCACAAAGTGTGCACGAGACGGAGTCTCGAGCAATCACATTGCGATACCCCAAGCTGCGCACATCTAAGGGCCACTTGGTGTATGAAAGACCGCCAGCCAGATCACAACTAAGGTCTCGAAAACCCATACAAAGACATGCATGTTATAAACATACACGCATCACACATGCCTTGTATGAACAACAGGTATCATTGCAATTCTCTACA
Organism: Bromus sterilis; assembly: GCA_950022295.1. NCBI lineage: Eukaryota > Viridiplantae > Streptophyta > Magnoliopsida > Poales > Poaceae > Bromus > Bromus sterilis. The sequence continues at coordinate 157,719,012 of OX465600.1, forward strand.
AAGTATACATTTTATTGATAACTCTCACAGAGTGCACACAGAGATCACAAGCATGTGATCCAACATTACAACAAACAAACGGAAGCAAAGTATGTCTGAGTACAGACAAGTTTAACAAATGGCTTAAGAAGCCTTATTTAAACACAAGCCCTCCACGAGGGAACCAGTCGTCTGACTAGGACTAGACTAGCTTGATCTTTAGTCGTCGAGCTCGATGAAGAAGCCACCTTCGGGGTCAGTGGGTTCATCTAAAACATAGAATAAGAAAACGTGAGTACAAAGTCGTACTCAGCAAGACTTACATAGGATCTATACTACTCATGCACATGTATCAAGGTAAAGGGAGGTGGGGTTCACTTGCAGAAGTGCCAGCTTTGACTTGGCTAGTCCTGAACTACGAGTACCAGACTTTGAGGTAAGAAGCGTACACGAGTCCACTACTTTCTCCAACCAATTACACCACTATGGTGCCTTCCTCGACTTCCCCACGAGAAAGCACGCCATAGCACTCACACTTATCTTGGTGTGTTTTAGAAGTATCCAGTTCAAGTTGTCTAATAATCAAGCTAAGCTTTCCAAGCAGTCCTTAACCGCGGACGCGGCTATTCAAATAGTTTTGCTAACCCTGCAGGTGTGTACCGCTACACACACATGATCATCAGTTATCGCCTTTGTACTCGACACCGTTCAAGAAGTGTCGGCGAGGATGCTCACCACAACTGTTACCTCATAGCCTATCTAGTCCAAGAAAGCCGCCTACCTGGGTTGGCTACCACTATCGTGAACCCGGCCGGTTTACCGAAGTGGACCCAGGTGAAGTGGACCGGCTGGGTGCATAAGTCGGTCTCGGTTGAGCCGTTCTCTCACTTAGCAGCCAGGCCACAAGCCTACCAGAGCTCCGAACTACTGCGACATCTGGACATCGAAAGGGATGAGTTAATAGGTTGAGAGGGGTCAGTGAGCCCAATTTGTGGTTGTACTCTTCATCTTGGATCACCACACAAGAACTCAGACTTAGGGTGGTGTTCAACGAGACAACCCACCGTGTACTCCTACACAGCCTCTCATCGTTCACCTTGTATTAGGTTAGATTCACCAACACCTTTCCACCAACATCAACATGATCACTACCATCCCGACTCACATAACAGTATCAACATGGTATCATTCTAAGCATGCAATAAGCAGTAACAATTGCAGGGGCCACATGATATCAATCAACTCCTACATTTGCTAGGATTGTGGTTTGCCTACTACTGTGACAAATGATAGGCCATGCAAAGGAATGGGTTCATCTATGCGGTAGAAACGTAGCATGGTAATCATCCTATACAATGCATAAGCGAGACATGAGAGGGAAGTGGGATTTTATCGACATGATCAATGGGGGTTTGCTTGCCTTGCTGACGAGTTTCGGGTTCAGGGTCTTCAACGAAGGGGGCAGCGTCCTGTTCCGGTTCCACCTCTACTAGACAAACAACAAACAAGGTAGCAAAGTAAATACAATGCACAAGCACATGATTGAAGGTTGAATCTTGATGTATATGTTTCTGATGTGTTAGGCAATTCCATTTAAATGGAGTATATTGCAAATTCAAACTCCAATTTGAATTCAATTTAGCCAAGTTGCATATGACATTGGTTGATCAAGTTAACCCATTTTGAAAATGTGTATGATGTACCTCTGAAGTTCAAGTATAAGGTGGTATGTTGATATGGTTCAAATTGCAAAAGCATTTGAAATGAATTTGATTTAATTCTATTTAAATCAAATATCAAATGCTACTGATCACATTTTAAATTCAACTCAACCATGGTTGAAAGTTGGATATTTGGATAGATTATTTTCTCCTGATCATTTTCATATATTATTTGTTAAATTTGGAGTTAATATGAATTTCCAAAGTTTCAGCCTTTTTCTGGAATTTCTGTAATTTCTCTGATTTCTTTTTATTCTGGAAATTCTTTTATTGCGTCACTGTGACATCAGTGTGACGTGGGGGGGGGTCTGACCTGTGGGGCCGGGGTGTCAGTCACTGGGTTAAATAACCCGGTTGGTTTAAACTAACCGGGGGGGATTAAGGGCCCTGGGCCCACTTGTCTGCCTCACTAGGGGTGGATTAAGGGGGTGGTTAACGTTTAAACACGCCGGCCACGTGGACCTCACCGGCGGCAAGTCGCCGGCGACCATCCCGTGCGGCGGCTTCCTCTGCAACGACGTTCCCGTGGGCCAAATCGGGCGGTGCTTCCACCAGGTTGAATCCCTTGTCAACGCGCGTCGATTGGGACTGGTTGGAGAGGTTGGGGTGCTCTGTACGCTCGCCGGCGACGAGCTTTGCGGCAACAGGGGCACGGCCGCGAGGTGGAATTCGTTACAAGGCGCCATTTGAAGTGGGGCTGGGATCTAACGAAGCAGCAGTGCGTGGGGTTTGCGAAGGACATGACCGTGGGGTGCTGGGGTTCAAGGTTGTGCGGCGAGGAACTTCCCGGCGGCGAGGTTCCCCGGCTTCCATGGAAAAAGGAGGTACAGGCCAAGGGGGAAACCATGGAATAGATGGGGTGAAGAAGAAGCTCACCACGGTTGCAGTGGAGGTGGTGGTGTGGTCGGAGGAGCTCTGTGGCCGGAGTAATTGGCGATGGAGTTTCCCGGCGGCCGGAGCTTGAAGATGAAGATGGCGTCGTCTGCTGAGGCGCTCGGGATCGATTGACTGGGGGGAACGGCGAAGACGTCTGCTGCGGTTCTTCTGGACACGGTGGCACGACTCGGGGACGACGGTGGCTGTGTGGACTCGGCGGTGTGCTCCACGGCGGTCCTCAGTTCGTCTTCGAATCCGGCGAGAACGAAGGGGGCAAGTGCACTGGGGGGAGGGGAATGGAGCTGGGCGTCTCCAGGACGCCTCCAGAGGCGATAACGACGCCTGGGAGGCCTCCAGGCAGGCAGGTGGCGTGGCGGCCGTGGCATGCCGGCCACCGAGCTGCTTGCCGCCTCGCTGGAAGAAGACAAGGGGGGTCCAGGTGGGCTTGGGCCAGGGGGCGTTGAGTTGGGCCAGAAGCAAGGTAAGCCCTTTTCCCTTTTTCTGTTTCTTTTCTAATTTCTTTTCTGCCTTTTTTTTGCTGTGCTAAATAAATAGCTAGGCATTTTATTAAATGCTCATAATTTTTATATGGCATCAAAAAATAATATACTAGCCACTTATAAATTTTGAACATTTTTAAAATTCAAATAATTTGAACTTTAAATCAAATAGGGGTTTTTGATTAATTCCAAGGCACTGTTTGAATATTTGAAAAATCCATGAGCATGGGGTGGGTCCCACATCACTTGATATGTGATCACACTCATTTATAAGAATTTTCAAAAATCTAACACGAATTTTTGGAGAAGATTTTTATCTGGCCTTTTGAATTAATTCATCTGGGGGGGTTCCTTCTCCCATTTTGCTTTTGAATTTGATTTCAAATGATTTCTTTGAAACTTTTAACATGATGCAAGAAGACTTTGATCCTAGCACATTACCTAACAGAGGGTTCTGACAACGAGTTTCGAGGAATGGCTCCCAAGTGGGGACGATCACATCCCCTTAATCTCCTTTTTTTATCACTGCCAAAGTTTCTGATTTCTCATAGACCAAGCGTGAAGGAGGGTTTGTTTGTTATATTATCTTTCGAGCGGGGCGCACTCATGCCAGTTCCTCCTCGAATTATGGGTTTGCACATTAGATATGCAATCCCAGGGTAAAACTTGTCCAACTTAAGAAGGTCATGAATTACCTACTGCTTCCTCATGCGCTAAACAAGAGGCACAAAACAGAAGATTTTGAACATTTAAGGATACCACATAAATTCTATACTTATATGAGTGGTAGGGGAATACCACGAATAGGAAGGTGTGGTGGACTCATATGGAAGATAATGGTTTCAGGGTATGGATGCACAAGCGGAAATCTGCTTAGGCAAGGAGTTTGGCTAGGAAAGACTTTGAGAGAATAGACCATTGATGCTAAATTAGATGCAAAACATATAAAGCATAAACATTAAGGTAAGCATAACACATCAAGTTGTCTTCCTTGTCAACATAACACTTCAAGCATAATAACATAAATGTTTTAGCTAAGTTGCTACTTGAGAAAACGTGCATGTTGTCAAGACCAAAGCTATGTTTGCCAAAATTAAATAAAGTTTTCAAAGCCATACCTGTTATAAGGTCAATACTCCCCATAAGAAACATCATATAAGGTCGATTGCGCAAAGAGAATACCGAGTGCAGCGAAGAAACCAATAGACTTCTCATTAATATTCCAATATAGACGACTCCACACTCACGGATACAAAATCTCCATAGAAGGAGTGATAGACCTCAATGCAAACACCTATTTCATAAAATAACTTCCCTAGACATGATACGACTCTACTTGACTCTAAAAGACTAAGATAAAGATAAAGATACCGGGCACTCCCCCAAGCTTGGAACAATCTGAGGGGATGCCATCACCCAAGGAGATTTACTCCTCATTCTTGTTGTGGTTGTTGTTGATGTAGTCATGGACGAAGCGCTTCCATGGTAGAGGTTCCCCGGTCCCATGAGAGGCTTCGGTCTCCAAGATCATGCTTCCAGCACCTAAACCCATGCACATAAACTTTAGTTCATACTCACAGTTCTGGTTGTGCAGATCATAGATCTGCCCTTGGAGATCATCAATTCTTTCTTGTGCAGCGGTGATGCTTGCCCAAATCCCCCCCTCATCTCGTTCTTGTAGAACGTCTTCAGCTCGTTGATGATGTCGAAGTTGGCTTCAATACCCCTCTCAACCATCTTCTTGTACTTGAAGACTTCTTGATCCATCTCTTCTAGCATGGCCTCGATGCTCCCCTCCTTGACAGGTTCCTTCAGATCTTCTTGGTGAAGGTCACCATCCTCCAACTGGACAGTTTGAGGATGGTTCTTCACCTGATCAAGGTAAGGGTTGATGACGTTGACGACGAAATTGTCCTTGGGGGAACTTGGGGAAGCCAAGGCACCTAGGTCTAGCTAAAAGATTTCCTGGTAGAAACAAATCGAGAAGAAAACACGCGAAATCAAGAGATACGGTGTCGGCACTATCCGAGCAAATATATAGCAAAACTTTCTGCAACATATGGAAGGAAATGATCCAAAGTGGAGTCGGAGACGGGCTCCGGGGTGCCTAGGCGGCCTCCCGGCGCGGCCAAGATGTAGTCCGCACCAGGGGGGCGCCTGGCCCCCCTGGAGCTCCTCTCCGGCTCCAATCAGGCTCTGAATTTTCTAGATTTTGCAAAAACGCGTAATCTGGAACTTTTAAGGTGGTTTCGCGATGTTTCCTTACCGTAATACATACCTTTTCTTATTCTGATTCTACTGGAATCTGAAACGGGGCTGCAACATATTCTTCATGAGTTGTTGTGTGTATTATATTTACATCAACGTTGACGGGGTCTTCCGCCATGTAATGCTTGAGACTTTGCCCATTCACAACTTGAGGTTTGGTGCCATCAAAATTGTTAATCTTGATCGCACCTGACCGGTAGACTTCTTCGATATGAAACGGTCCTTCCCATCTGGAAAGTACTTTACCTGGAGAAAACCTGAAATAGGAACTAAACAATAAAACTTTATCACCAACATTAAATTCACGTTTCAAAATCCTTCTATCATGCCACTTCTTTACCTTTTCTTTAAATATTTTAGCACTCTCGCAAGCTTAACTTCTCCACTTATCTAGAGAAGTCAAGTTCATGAGACGCTTTTCACCGGCTAAATTTGGGTCAGCATTATGCTCTCTAACAGCCCAGATGGCTTTATGTTCTAATTCTAGTGGCAAGTTGCAAGCCTTGCCATAGACCATCTTATACGGGGACATGCCCATGGGATTTTTATAAGCAGTTCTATACGCCCACAGAGCATCTCCTAACTTCTTTGACCAGTCCTTCCTAGAATTGTAAACCGTCTTTTGCAAGATCAGCTTGATCTCTCTATTGGTGAGCTCAACTTGCCCACTTGTTTGAGGATGGTACGGTGAAGAAATCCTATGATTGACATCGTACTTTGCTAGAGCTTTTCTAGAAGCTCCGTGTGTGAAGTGTGATCCTCCATCAGTCATAAGATACCTAGGTACACCAAATCTAGGAAAAAATACATCTTTGAGCATTTTCAAAGATGTCTTGTGATCAGCACTCTCAGTGGGGATTGCTGTAGGAGATATGCCCTAGAGGCAATAATAAATGTTATTATTTATCCCCATGTTCCTAATTATGTTTATATTCCATGCTATAACTGCAATGGTTCTCGAGTCTGCAATAACCACGAGGCTCGGAGGAAGACTCATATGCACGTGTGGAATAATAAACGGATAAAAAATATATATTCCTAGTCTCGCCTCTAAGACTAGCTCAAGTGTTGCATGATGGTTCTGTTTTCCTGATCATGGGCATGACTATGCCGGCAATTTTTAGGGCACAATGTTAGAAGAACATTTATGTTGAATCGACCCAGATTGATGTTATGCTATGAGATACATTCGTCACCAGTTAATGGATTATAACACAGAGAAAGTTGAGCGTTTGCATAATTCCTTAGACCATGAGAGTATCGAGTTCCTTCGTACTTGCTTCGTGAACTTTGGGGTTTGTTAAACGTCATCTGTAAAAGGGTGGCTATTACGGCGGCTTACGGGTTCACGGAAAAGTATGACAAGGAACTAGGTAGCTCAAGATTGGGATTTTCTCCTCCGTCGATGGAGAGATATTCTTCGGGCCCTCTCGGTGTTACGGTATCCACCATCGTCTGGCCAGACACAGTGTGATTTGATCACAGGGATGCCGGAACGCGGGAACGAGAAAAGAGAACAATACCAGTAACGAGGTAACTGGCATAGTGGACAAGTGTTGATCCACGGGGATGCCAATAAGTCTCACCTCGGGTATTTGTAACATATCGCGAAGCAACAGGAATAGCACACGGCAACTGGAGGTTCACTCGAATTTTTATTCGTGTGGGTATAGGGGTCAATATGGGTGTCCACGGCTCCGATGTTGATCATTGATCGGAAAGTGTTCCGGGTCATGTCTATACTTCACCGAACCTATAGGGTCACACGCTTAAGGGTCATCTATCTGCTGAATACTAGACAGGGAGTCTGAGAGAAAGTCACCGGAAAGGTTTCGAAGAAAACGGAAAAGTTCCGGAAAGAGAACACCGGAATAATTTCGGTAAAACCGAAAAGTTGTTTCGGAATATATCATTAAGTCAAAATGGTTTCCGCACACGCCTGGAAATTCTTGGAGGGTGCCAGAATTGTTCTGGGAACTTCTGGGATTTTTCCAGAGAGAAAAAACCGGAAATGTTTCGGAGCTGCCGGAACCGCTTTGGTTGCTTTTCGCAGATGAAAATCACTAATCCGGAATTGTTTCGGAACGCGTCCAAAATCCTTTTAGTGGGTACTGGAATTTTTCTAAGACCTACAGAAAAGTTTCGGATTTTACGGTCGCAGATAAATGTCTTCATGAATAGTGGATACACTATTCATGATGATGCAGGCGATGATGCATCTTGCATGATGATGCAGGCGATGATGTAGCTTGCATGATGATGCAGGCGATGATGCAGCTTGCATGATGATGCAGGCGATGATGCAGCTTGCATGATGATGCAGGCAATGATGCAGTTTGGAGGGCATTTTGGGTTTTCCCCCATAGCCTCTCACCCTATAAATAGGGGTGGAGAGGGGTCTCTCAAAGCTGATCCAAGTTCTCACTTGAACTCTCAACAAGTGCCATTGCATGATCTGGCTTTCTTCTCTCCCTCCCACGAAATAGTTTCGTAGAGCCGAAAGGCTGTCTGGGTTCCGGCAGGAACTAGTTCTGGACGGCGAAGCCCTGCCGGATAGATGACACCGTATGTGTGCAACCCCGTAGAGAGGTCGTAGTTTCGATCTTTTTCCCGAGGGACTGTTCGAGGGTCCTCCCGAAGGGCTGTCCGAGTTACCGTTCAAGTTTCGAGGGTCCTCCCGAAGGGCTGTCCGTGACATCGTCCGAGGGACTGTCCGACCGCCTCTCGGAGCGCTGTCCGAGGAGCAGACGAGGGAGAACATCCTCGCGGTTGGGAGGTTGTAAATCCTAGCTGCGGGGGTCTGCACCAACGATCTACATCGACTCTACTTCCGCTGCGCTACGAGTCGGTAACGATTAGATCAAAACCTTGTATGCAGTCTCCATAGTGGTCCTGGGCTGTTCGTAGTGCGGAAAATTTTTGTTTTCTGCCGCGTTCCCCTACAGTGGCATCAAGAGCCGTGCTATGCGTAGATGCATGTTGCGATCTAGAATACATAGAGATGTATGGGTATTGCATAATATAATTTTGGAGTAGATCAGATCTATTGCTGAAAATTATTTATGTGGGTGGCAGATGAAATCTGTTACCCGATGTTCTTGTTGCTTCCCTGGAATTTGTGTATTTCTGATCTCAATAACAGTATGGTGGAGTTTCAAAGTTCTGGCAATCTGCGATCCTGATTGATCAAAGAAGTGCTAACAGTTCGTTGAATTCCACCGTAGTTAGAGAAAGAAGAAATTTTGCAGACTAAAGGGCAATGCAGATATGATCTGCACGGGGATCACGCGTATGACGAAGTTCAGTATGGGTCTCGAGATTTTATTATCTCGTGTTTCATACACCCCGCAAAGTTAATCTAGCGACTTGAATAATCATGCTTGATGATAAACGTTGGTAGCTGCGGTTTAAGTCAAAACCTTAGAAGCCACGTAAAATAAAATTTTGCATAAACCGATTAGAGGCGTCTAACTTGGTTTTGCAGGATGTGCATGTGATGTGGTATAGCAAAGCTCATATTAATTTGATTATGTATGAGATGACTATATAATGTAAATTTATTAACGTGACCTGCGTGTCATGATTCGGCATGATGGCTGGAGCCATATGATTGTCACTTTAATGACCTGCGAGTCAACCTTATGTAATGCACTTATTTTATTAGCTATAGAGATAGCAATATTATTTGGTGCATCGACAAGGTGGTGGCAAACTTCGCGAAGGTGAACTCCGACGCAAATGCCAAAGACGAAGAAATACTTGACTTCTCCGTCAGAAGGGGCTATACCATATCATGCAATTATGAATTACCTGAGATGTTTATCCCTTAAGTTGCAACCTTCTTGATTGCGCGGTAGTCGCTTTTTATTAGGGTGATCTCTCACTTAAAATATCAAGTAGTTAGTGTTCTCCCAAATGTAGCACCGTCACAGCATCTATCCTTTCGGGGTGCGCCATGGATGCATGGGTACGAACGATTGGAGAAATGTAAGGCGGGTGAGGTCAGACCTCGCAGCAAGATCACTTGGTTGTCTTGACGTTCATGGCAGGATCGTCCTGAGCTCGGAACACACGCATCGAAAGATGAACAAGATTCACATAGAGATGTGATCGGCAAGTTGGCCTACCAAATCAAAATCCTCGTCATGAGATGATGATTCTATGGCGTTGTATTGATATTTGGATCTTGAATCACTCATAATCAATTTTGAGAGATATTGATTTGAGTGGGAGCGCATTTTAGAATTAACTTGTTTAATTCTGAGTGCAATTAATTATGAACACTGTCTAAGTATAATTTGCTAATAGTTGTAGAATAATGGCTCGCGTTTCCACCTTCCCTATTAAAATTGAATAAGCTGTTAAATATTTGGTCAAAACTTTACGGTTGGTAACGTAATGCGAGGATTGTCCTCAAGAGTGCCGAGAAGGATTTTGTCCTATCGCATGCTTTCGGTGTCCTCCCGCTAATGCTATGGATGATGTGACTCTCGTCCTTCGATCCAAAAGCTAGAATTCCATTGTGGTCAAGTGCAATACGTTTGCTTCCATAAGACCCGAACTTCACAAGTTTGGGATAGTTATGTAATATTCATGGAACTGAAAATTGTTTTCAGATACAGACAAAGGCTAAAAGATATGAGATATCCAAAGCAATATTTGTTTGCAAAGTATTAGTAAAGTGTTTATTGGGCATTTGACTGATAGGAGAGGGATCCAGAAGAACGCCTGTCATATGATGAAGGTGAATAAAACAAACAACTTAAAGAGAAAGGAAATGTCCAAAGGGTGTTAGTGTGACTCACACGCCTAGGAAGTCCGGGGCTAACGCCGCTCTTAAAGTTGGGTGCTTCTTCTGAGAGTAGGAGAAATATTGAAAGTTAAACTGTTAGAAGTATAAAGGCAAAAAGGAAAGAAGACTGGAATATCCAGCTCATGTATGAATGTCATACAAGTTTTTGATGTATAGAAGGCTGGTCAAAAATATAGTTCTTGGGAATTATGGTTAAACATGTTAATCACTAATTCTTGGGTATTGTGAGTTAAATCACAAAGATACCCGCTCGATTGCATTCTGTTGAAACTCGATGTAAGAACTACAACGGCCTAAAAGACTTGCCAGTAATGAGGTTTAGATACGCGCTGGGAACATAGTAAAAGTTACTATACCTTCCATCGGTGTATCACCATCTGTATTTATTTTCATAATTCGTTTTAGAGTTTTATACACTCTAGCCCAATGCATAAAATATGTTGCAAGAAGGTTGTTCATAAAAGAACAATTGTTGTTCAGTATTATGAATAACATAAAGGGCCATGCTTCCATCGGGGATGGGATGTATGTTACGAATATTGATGGTAATATGATACATCCATAACAATGACGCTAAATGTCGAAAGACTAAAAGAATACCACATATGTGTGGCACTGCATTTGGTCACATTGGAGAAACCCGCATGGAGAAATTCCATAATGATGGATTTTAAAGTCATTTGATTATGAATCATCTGACAGTTGCAACCTTCGTCCGAAAGGTCAAGTGACTGAAATACCGTTCACAGGCCATAAGGAACGAGCAACAAACTTATTCGTGATCATACATTTTGATGTATGTAGTCCGATAAATGTTTTTACTAGTAGTGGAAGTTATTGTAACAAGAAAATTATGTTTCTACAATTCGATTGCAGAAAGGAATATTTTGAGTTACAAGTTTAGCGAATGTCTGATGAGTTATGAAAAGAGTTTTCATAACTTACACCTCCCGCAACACCACTGCAAGTGGAAAGTCCGTGAAGAATTAATCGAACCATTCATGACATGGTAAGATCAAAGATGACATAAATAAATTTACCATTATCCGTTTTAATGTAATGCTTTAGAGACTGCGGCTTTTACACTGAAAAGAGCGCCATCAGGTCTGTTGAAATGACGCCATGGTATGTTACGCCCAACCATGTTTTATCTTTTCTTAACATTTGGAATATGGGGCTTGTGTAAACTGTTTACAAACCTATTCCAAATCAGACAAGTGCTACTTCGTAGGTTATCCCAAATTATTGGGAATTCCTCCACCACTATACCGAGGCAAAAGGTTTTGCCACAAAGAACGGTATGCTTTTAAAGAGAATGGTTCTTGCAAAAAGGTGAGTGGGAGGACAGTGCAACTCGACGAGATAACAGTATCTTCGTCATCAGATCAAAGGAAAGGAACCTTGGAAGTGATTCCAGAGTTTCCTACTGCAACTGATACGGAAGCCTCTACATGAGATGTATGGACTTCGGTCAAACTTGCAACTGAGCCACGTAGGCAAAACTCGTGCAAACCTCTCAGGTGCGCAAACGAGATATTGTTGTTAGACAACAGCATACCTACGATAATCAGGGAAGCGATGATGGGCCCTGACTCCGGAATTGGCTAAATGCCAATACAAATCCGAGATAGTTTCCATATACGTAATTCAAGATTGTATCTTGATGGACCATTCGGAAGACTTAGAGTCTAACGAATATTAATGGAACTATAAACTGATACGGATAAAAATGTTTTATCCATAAAGCTCGACTTGTTTCTTATAACAATTTCAAGGAATTAACTACGTCGAGATTGTCTCTCCGTAGCGATGCTTAAAGTCGGTTCGGGTTAAACTAGCAATTAATACGTATTTCATTCATGAGATATGAAACATGGATGCCAAAAGGATTTCCATGAGATGGAAATACTGCCTTGGAGATACAGTCCAAGGTATTTTGTCAGTCCAGAGGATGCTAGTAAGTATGCAAACTTCAGAGTTCCTGCGATGGACAAAAGAGAGCATAATGGAGTTGGAATCTTTGTTTTTGATGAAATAGTCAAAATAGTTTGATTTCATCAATGGATAACGAAGATGCTTGTGATTGCAAGAAAGTAAGTGGGAGCATAATAATATTTCTAAAAACCTTGTGTGTGCTTGACACATTGTTAATTAGAAATAATATAAATTTCTTGACATGAATTAGGATTTCATTGAAAATAGTTTTTTGATGAAGTGCTTGGGCTAAGTAGCCTTGATATTAGGCATAATTATCTGAGAGATAGAATTGCCTAATAGGGCTAAGCCAAAATACATACTGACAAGATGCCAAAACAATTTAGCATTAAAAACGACAAGGAGTGATTCTTGCCAAAGTCACATGGAAAGAGTTTTTGCAAGACTCAGTGTCCCAAAACACTGATGAGCAAATTACATGATGGAGATTCCACACACCTTCGTGTTGGGATTAATCATGTATTCCATGGTATGTAAAACAACCAGATATGTCCAATACTCCAAAGTTGTTGCGAGTATAGATACCAAAGTGATCAAAGAACTGATCGTGGGACAACAGTGAAAAATGTCATTGAGTACTAAAGTAGCACTGATGACATGATTTCTCGCAAGAAGAGATTATGAAGTACTTGTTGTAAGTAATTACATCGATACGGTCTTCATCAATGCTCCATGCGATTTTTGATTTGAGTTAAAGTTTTTTTGTGTGTAATACACAATATGGTGGCACAGTAAGTTGGAATTGTTCATAACAGGTTACTGTGGCGAAATTCTATAACAAATGGCTATGTATGTTGCTGCTTTAGAAGCAACAAAGAAAATGTTGAATCATATAGTTCATTCATGAACTTAGTATGGTTCCAATATGGCTTTGGTCAATGGAACACTATTGAAGATAGTTGCTCCATAGCTCAGTCTGAGTAATCCAGGTTCGACCAGTGATTCGCATATATACAAAGCCAAGTCCACACAAAATATGAATTTTGTGAAAGCGTGAAAACGCGAGGATATGCAAAGATACACACGGAGTTGAAGTTGTCAGATCCGTTGGACATCAGGCTATACCACATGTGAAGCATATTTTACACCAGTATGCCGTAGGTGTAAAGTGCATTAGCATTGACTAGATTATTGACTCTAGTGCAAGTGGGAGTCTGTAGGAGATATGCCCTAGAGGCAATAATAAATGTTATTATTTATCCCCATGTTCCTAATTATGTTTATATTCCATGCTATAACTGCAATGGTTCTCGAGTCTGCAATAACCACGAGGCTCGGAGGAAGACTCATATGCACGTGTGGAATAATAAACGGATAAAAAATATATATTCCTAGTCTCGCCTCTAAGACTAGCTCAAGTGTTGCATGATGGTTCTGTTTTCCTGATCATGGGCATGACTATGCCGGCAATTTTGAGGGCACAATGTTAGAAGAACATTTATGTTGAATCGACCCAAATTGATGTTATGCTATGAGATACATTCGTCACCAGTTAATGGATTATAACACAGAGAAAGTTGAGAGTTTGCATAATTCCTTAGACCATGAGAGTATCGAGTTCCTTCGTACTTGCTTCGTGAACTTTGGGGTTTGTTAAACGTCATCTGTAAAAGGGTGGCTATTACGGCGGCTTACGGGTTCACGGAAAAGTATGACAAGGAACTAGGTAGCTCAAGATTGGGATTTTCTCCTCCGTCGATGGAGAGATATTCTTCGGGCCCTCTCGGTGTTACGGTATCCACCATCGTCTGGCCAGACACAGTGTGATTTGATCACAGGGATGCCGGAACGCGGGAACGAGAAAAGAGAACAATACCAGTAACGAGGTAACTGGCATAGTGGACAAGTGTTGATCCACGGGGATGCCAATAAGTCTCACCTCGGGTATTTGTAACATATCGCGAAGCAACAGGAATAACACACGGCAACTGGAGGTTCACTCGAATTTTTATTCGTATGGGTATAGGGGTCAATATGGGTGTCCACGGCTCCGATGTTGATCATTGATCGGAAAGTGTTCCGGGTCATGTCTATACTTCACCGAACCTATAGGGTCACACGCTTAAGGGTCATCTATCTGCTGAATACTAGACAGGGAGTCTGAGAGAAAGTCACCGGAAAGGTTTCGGAGAAAACGGAAAAGTTCCGGAAAGAGAACACCGGAATAATTTCGGTAAAACCGAAAAGTTGTTTTGGAATATATCATTAAGTCAAAATGGTTTCGGCACACGCCTGGAAATTCTTGGAGGGTGCCAGAATTGTTCTGGGAACTTCTGGGATTTTTCCAGAGAGAAAAAACCGGAAATGTTCCGGAGCTGCCGGAACCGCTTTGGTTGCTTTTCGCAGATGAAAATCACTAATCCGGAATTGTTTCGGAACGCGTCCAAAATCCTTTTAGTGGGTACTGGAATTTTTCTAAGACCTACAGAAAAGTTTCGGATTTTACGGTCGCAGATAAATGTCTTCATGAATAGTGGATACACTATTCATGATGATGCAGGCGATGATGCAGCTTGCATGATGATGCAGGCGATGATGCAGCTTGCATGATGATGCAGGCGATGATGCAGCTTGCATGATGATGCAGGCGATGATGCAGCTTGCATGATGATGCAGGCAATGATGCAGTTTGGAGGGCATTTTGGGTTTTTCCCCATAGCCTCTCACCCTATAAATAGGGGTGGAGAGGGGTCTCTCAAAGCTGATCCAAGTTCTCACTTGAACTCTCAACAAGTGCCATTGCATGATCTGGCTTTCTTCTCTCCCTCCCGCGAAATAGTTTCGTAGAGCCGAAAGGCTGTCTGGGTTCCGGCAGGAACTAGTTCTGGACGGCGAAGCCCTGCCGGATAGATGACACCGTATGTGTGCAACCCCGTAGAGAGGTCGTAGTTTCGATCTTTTGCCCGAGGGACTGTTCGAGGGTCCTCCCGAAGGGCTGTCCGAGTTACCGTTCAAGTTTCGAGGGTCCTCCCGAAGGGCTGTCCGTGACATCGTCCGAGGGACTGTCCGACCGCCTCTCGGAGCGCTGTCCGAGGAGCAGACGAGGGAGAACATCCTCGCGGTTGGGAGGTTGTAAATCCTAGCTGCGGGGGTCTGCACCAACGATCTACATCGACTCTACTTCCGCTGCGCTACGAGTCGGTAACGATTAGATCATAACCTTGTATGCAGTCTCCATAGTGGTCCTGGGCTGTTCGTAGTGCGGAAATTTTTTGTTTTCTGCCGCGTTCCCCTACAATTGCTTCAACCGACTTGGTCACGTAATCAACGGCTACTAAAATGTGAGTGTACTTGTTTGAGGGAGGAAAAGGACCCATAAAATCAAAACCCCAGCAATCAAAAGGCTCAATCACTAGTGAGTAATTCATAGGCATCTCATTCCTCCTACTAAATTACCAACTCTCTGACACTTATCACAAGATAAAACATAATTTCTAGCATCTTTAAAGAGAGTAGGCCAATAAAAACCTGATTGGAGAACCTTATGTGCGGTCCTCTCACCGGCGTGATGTCCTCTATAGGGACTATCATGACATTGCTTGAGAATGTCCTTCTGCTCATGTTCCGGTATGCATCTTATCATGATCCCGTCAGGACCTTCTTTGAAAAGATGAGGGTCATCCCAAAAGTAGTGCCTCAAATCATGGAAGAACTTCTTTCTTTGCTGAAATGTTAAACCTGGAGGCAAATACTTTGCAACGATAAAATTAGCATAATCTGCAAACCAAGGATTGGAGAGAGATTCTACTTTTACCACGGCAAGTTGTTCATTTGGAAAACTATCGTTGACTGGGATGGGGTCATGCAGTATATCTTCCATACTTCAAAGATTGTCCGCCACCGGATTATCTGATCCTTTTCTATCAACAATCTGTAGGTAAAATTCTTGAAGGAGTACCCACCAGATGAGTCTTGGTTTGGCATCCTTCTTCGCCATAAGGTACTTAAGAGCAGCATGGTCAGTATGAATAATGACTTTTGAATCAACAATATAAGGCCTAAATTTATCACAAGCAAATACTACTGCTAAGAATTCCTTCTCAGTAGTAGCATAATTCTTTTGAGAACTATCAAGGGTCTTGCCAGCATAATGTATAACATTCAATTTCTTATCAACCCTTTGTCCTAACACAGCTCCAACAGCAAAATCACTAGCATCACACATAATTTCAAAGGGAAATTTCAAGTCAGGAGGTTGTACTACAGGAGCGGTTATCAAAGCTTTCTTAAGAATTTCGAAAGCCTCCATACAATCTTCATCAAATACAAAAGGAACATCCTTCTGGAGAAGATTAGTAAGGGCTCTCGAAGTCTTAGAAAAGTCCTTAATAAATCTTCTATAGAAACCAGCATGACCGAGAAAACTATGAATACCTTTAATGTCCCTTGGATAGGGCATCCTCTCGATAGCTTCAATCTTCGCCTTGTACACTTCAATTTCCCTCTCAGAAATCTTGTGACCAAGCACAATCCCTTCGTTAACCATGAAATGGCATTTTTCCCAATTTAGAACTAAGTTCGTATCCTCACATCTCTGCAAAAATTTATTAAGACTGTGGAGACAGTGGTCAAAGGAAGTTCCATAGATGGAGAAATCATCCATGAAGACTTCCACAATCTCCTCACAGAAACCATGAAAAATTGCAGACATACATCTCTGAAAATTAGCAGGCGCATTGCTTAAACGAAAAGGCATACGCCTGTAAGCATAAGTACCGTAGGGAAACGTGAAGGTGGTCTTCTCTTGATCGGCGGTGTTAACATGAATTTGAGAGAAGCCAGAGTACCCATCAAGATAGAAAAAGTGGGTGTTTTTAGAGAACCTCTCTAGCATCTGATCAAGAAAGGGAAGCGGGTAGTGGTCCTTCCTGGTCGCTTTATTCAACTTCCTGTAATCAATACACATTCTATATCCAATAACAATTGACGGGGATCAACCCCGGCAAATCCCATGGTCAGGGACCCTGGGTTGGTCATAGAGATAGGCACAGGTTGGACGATACTCGTCGGCTAATAGGAGAAGCACTTCCTGCTCGATATTATTGCTTGAGGGGGCGATTACAATGGAGGACAAGGCGAGTTCTCGCAAGGCTAGATTAGTAGATGCGTATTGAGTTGAGTTGGACGTCTCCCCTCCTAGCCTTTATATACTATGCTAAGTCTCGGGGAGTCCGTGCTAGGTTACATAGGTAGTTTCCTAATTCTAGTCCTGCCTTGTACGCCAAGTTGCACCTTCCATGTTAGTCGCGAACTCCTACGTCGGTGCTTGGTTGGGCTAATCGCGGGCCTGTCGTAGCTTCCCCGCGGGCCTCCTGTCTTCACACGCACCAGGTAGTCTCACATGTAGGATTCGTGGGGTCACCGCCTCGTCAGTAGCCCCCGAGTGCCTGGGGGAGTCGAAGAGTCGCGCAGGGACTCGAATTCATCTGTGCCTTTATTGTTTGTAAGCGCGGCATCGCCACGGGCCGCTGGCAGTTTTGAGCCATGACAATATCTGTTTCGAGGGATTGCTAAGCTGAAATGGCCCAAGGAGTCAACTGGTCGAGCCTTGGTGAATTGTGCTAGTGACAAATACCACAGTAGCCCAATCAAGCCCACGTCCTTCGACATGAACTTGGAACACTGGTGTCAAGCAAAGTCATGCCGTTGCAGGTCTTATAGGATCAATTGCTGCCAGTCTAAGCACATAGCCTGAGCGCGTCCGCTCGGCTCTTTCTATCATGCGAGTGCATGGAAAAGGTCGGGAGTGCAATCGCTCTGCGGCAAGTCCCGACCCGGCCTTTCTTCGAAGCGGGGTCTTACCTACACGCTAAGCTTGTGTGGCATCTAGGTACAGTGTGTCGTAGCCTAGGCATAATTTGTTTTTGTTGAGGCACGAAGCCTGATTTAGCAATGCACCCACTTGGAATAAAACAATCAAGTGAGCTATTTTAGTCGTCACTCGCAGAGCTTGTAATGAACTCATGCGAGGAAAATAAGATAGCACCCACTCGGAAAGTCGTCGAGTGTGCGAGTAAGTCATGTTTATTGAATTGTTGGGTCCTTCTGCTCTCGGGGTGAGGGAGCTCCCGACTCTGAGAGTATGTAAATTTCTGCTGGTGCGAGTGATCACTCGAGCACTTTTTTTCCTTTTGGGGTGAGGGAGCACCCGAACTCAACAGGGTACTCCCAATGGGAGTAAGAATTTTTTAGAGTCAAAAAATTTAGGCATATAGCTGGCTCTTGGAATCGTTTGGTTTTTTCCCAACTACTTTAGCCTTGATCCGTTCCCTTTGGGGTGCCATGCTGATATGTATTGTCATCATGTTTGATGACCTATGATGATGCTTGATTTTTTTGATCTGTCGCGTCTTCTGGACTGTCATAATGACGGTTTGGATGGCGCACAGCCTGTTGCCTGTTGGGTTTCCAAGGCTTTGTGTGGGAAGCAAGCGAGATTTGACGCGTCCTGTAAATAATGTTGACCGTGTGAAGGCATCTTCGTCTTGGAATTCGTAACGCTCGGCCCGTTCGGTCTTTGATGCAATGATGGTGCCGCATGGGCTTCTGTGTGTTTTTCCTCTTTGGCCCTTGGATTGAGCTATAAATGCCTCCTTTGGTTGCCCGTCCTTAGCATCCCATCTTCGCATCTTTTCCCTCTGCTTCTTCTTCATATGGCACCCAAGCGTGGTAGCGGTATAGCTGGGCGAGGCCGTGGTGCTGCAGGGCGAGGTCGTGGCCGCCCTGGTCGTGGTGGCCGCACCCCTCGTTCCTCACATGGTGGGCGTCATGGTACTGCGTTGACGCTTTCTTCTTCTTCCTCCATGGAAGAGGGATTTTGGCGCCATGGTTTTCTTTTGCATGTTCTTGGGCGGAATGCTGCCCGGATTCCT
Organism: Bromus sterilis; assembly: GCA_950022295.1. Lineage (NCBI taxonomy): Eukaryota > Viridiplantae > Streptophyta > Magnoliopsida > Poales > Poaceae > Bromus > Bromus sterilis. The sequence goes on from OX465600.1 coordinate 157,738,036, forward strand.
CTTTCTGCCTCGTTTGCCTCCATTGCTTCTGAGCGTGGCTTAAAGGGCCTCTGGCTCCGTCTTCATGGATGCTCTCGTTCTTCTTCTTGGGTGGAGCTGGATTTTGATAGTTCGTCCTTGATCTTCCTTGGGTTTGGCTGGAGGGTGTTTTCTCGTCAGTTGAATTTGCGCGGCGGGGACTGTAACATCCCAAAATTCTCTGAATTTTGGAATGTTAATAAAATTAAATAGATAATGATTGTTTGATTGCTGTGTTTGATTTTCTCTGGGATATTTTTTTGGAGTTTATGGAATATTAAAATGAGAGGGAATAAAAGGACTTTCCCTAATATTAATAATTGATGTATTTTTTGAAGTTTATTATTTACAACAAAACCCACAAAACAAAATGAGAGAAGGTAATATGACTCCTGCAACATATTAAAAGGTTGGAAAATGTTTTAAATCATTATTGGAATTCCTCTGAATATTCAAAACATTTTTCAACTCAAGGAAATTCATTTGAGAGGATATAAAATGACTTATCCCCTTTTTAATAAAGTTGGAAAATATTTAGAATATTACTTTAAAGTTTTAATATTTATTATGAGTATTATAAATAACTCTAAAAATTATTTTAGGGATTTTATAATGCTAAGAGAGTTTTTATTTCATTGAAAAGATTTATTAAATATTTTAAAAGAGTTGAAAAAATATTCCAATGGGATATCTTTATTTTACCAAATTATTTATTGGTGTGACAATTTTAAAATTTATATTTTATTAATAGAAATCGTTTGTCAATGATTTTGACCAAATAAAAATATTTATAATAATTTATTGGATTTATTTGATTTATGAAAAGCATTATATATTTAAATAAAGTATTTAGAAAATGTTTTTATCTTTATTTTCCTTTTTGGAGAATCTATTCATTAAATAATTTTCTTTGTATTATTTGATGAATTTAGAAATTTATTTCGTATTTTTCTGATGAGTATTTATTTTTCTACAATTGTTTGAAGTTTCGGTTTTTAAAGAAAAAGAAAATGCGTACCGAGCCGGCCTAATAGCCTTTTCCGCCACGAGCGCAATTTGAGCCCTAGGCGAAACTCAAAAAAAAATTGGGCTATATCAAATTTCGATTTTTTTTCTTTTTCTTTTTTTCCAGAAACCCTAAAATGTCCGCACCTCGATTTTCGCGCCGCCGTAACTCGATTTCCGCGCCGCCGCCGGCGAACCTTGATTTTCGTGCCTGGCGAACCTCGATTTTCGTGCCCGGCGAACCTCGACTTCCATGCCCGGCGAACCTCGATTTCCCTGCCCGACGAACCTCGGTTTCCGCGCCATCGCCACGTCATTGGTACGTCAGCAATTTTGTCCTGTAGTGAAAAGGATCTGTCTGCGACAGAAACTTTTATTTTATTCACGAATAGGCCCTTTTTCACAGTTTGCACCCTATAATCTTCGTAGCCGTATCTTTTAAACCGTGTATCTGAATTAGGTGATTTTTTTCCTACACGCTCGTAGTGATCTATACTTTATCATAGATTAAACTTTTCACACCTTTGCACACTTTTGAATTTGAATTTATTTCAAATTAAAATTCAAATTCCGGAGGCCGTATCTTTTAAACCGTTTATCCAAATCGAGTGATTCTTTTTGCATTGGATCACTCGTGTCATGTACTTTCTGTTCCTAGCATGTGGACACAAAAATTCAAATTTTTCTTGATCTGTTTAAATTCAAATACAATTCAATGTTGCACTTGCTATGACCTGCGTAGTATTATTCCGTTTCACGTGATTATTTTTGGCATATTGGATCACTTGAGACATGTTATCGGTAAGATTCACACAATTGTCATGTGGGCATGATATTCACATTGAATTCATAAGTGTCCATGATCCCAATTCTTTACCGATAATCCTCTATCTGTTCTCTCGAGTTCACCTTCCACCGTTCACCTTCGAGCACATCGACACCTGTGCATTTCAAACCTTTTTGTTTTGTTGCTAAAACCTTTGTGATTGTTTTGTTGATCTTTTGTTTTGTCCTTCTGATGTGATTGCTTATTCGAGTTCCGTCGTTGCGAAAGATTTGCTTAGAGTGTGACGAATAGAGTTGACTGCACCGCGAGAGCGAAGAACTTCACCGAATGGAAAAGGCAAGTTACACTTTGACCATACCTCAACCTATATTTTCTATTATGCATGTAGCAAATTATCACTCTATGCATGTGTAGGATTATATATTAGTTATGATTCAAACCTAGTAGGATAGCCATATGCTCTGACCTTGTATTTCATTGTCGCCCTAGGATCGTGGTTGTTATATACTGCTATTGCTTTTTAGACGGGGATTGGTTGAGTTATCATTTGAGCTATGTGAGGATTAATGACTTGACTAGCAAACTTAAATAGAAATCACCTTTGGACGGGCAGGGAATGCATCCTGGGGCTCGTGCCGGACCAGGGCTAAATGCTTCCCGAATGGTTGTGTTTGGTGGTGAACCGGGTGCGTCATGGCGAGTACCCTCTGACGTAGTGGGCGCCGTCCAGGCTCAAAAAGATCGGATAGACAGTGTGACTAGTAGCTCCCATGTACAACCACTGGCTATATGGTCTCTGGCTTAGATGAGTAAGTTGTGGGGAACCTGGCCCTGGTAGCTAGCTGATGTAGATATAATAGGTGTACCGGCTACCAAAGGGTGGAGGCAACCTCTTCTGAAAGACTATGTCTCAATCTTCGGGTTTGGTCCAGTGGGGAAAGTGTACAAACCTCTGCAAAGTGTAAAAACTGATCATGATTAGCCGTGTCCACGGTTACAGACAACTTTCAGCAACTGGGCATTATTGTTGTTGGTTGGTCTTGACAGATAATTCACCTTAATAAGAATTTGAGTGGGAACTTTTAATAATGGAATGGTTGGAATTGGTGTAGCCCGATTCAACCATACTTAGGACTAGTAAGATAAATGAAAATTTGATTAGTTGTAGAATGTGAGGGAAAAATCAGCTTTCGGCAAAACTAAACCATAAGCTTTCCATTGATATATCCTTGCCTGTAGCGATAGGTATGTTATATGCTTTTTCGTGTGACTTGCCGTACAAATCAGATGTACTGACCCGTGTTTGGGCTGTAACCTTCGGTGTTGCAGGATCATATACGACGAGTAAGTGGTACGATGAAGGGTTACGATGTCTATACTCAACTATGCCGGTGGAGTTGATGGACGCCACGAAGCTCTTTATTGTTTTTCCGCTGTATTCTTTTTGTAAGCTAGCCTTGTGCTATGCAGGTATGCTTTATTGTAATACTGGATCTTCGATGTAATATATATGACATGTGGTTTATTCTTGATATTACATCATGTACTGTGTGTTCTAGCTATTGATTCAGGGACTAGCACAGAATGCACAGAGACTCCGGTTTGTGAGGAACCGGGTCGTTACAGATGGTATCAGAGCCAAGTTGACTGTAGGTCGTGACCCTAGGAAATGGATAGAAAAAGCCATAGGAACAAAAGTATTTTATCACTCCTTGATCACTTACTCTCTTGACTAGTATCTCTCATCTATTATTCATCTTTTAAAACTTCTCATCTTGTTTTACTGTAAATACCCCTCTGAATTGCTTATGCCCCTGAAGACAAGACATTTGAGAGGTGCATCATCAACCTCGTGGATCAATTGAAGTTATGATCACAAGAACCAGAAGAATACCCTATGGCGATCAATAAGTTATGGAACTACAAGAGGAATCTTTAAGATCAGCTTAGCTGAGAAGGATGAAGCTTAGAATCAGACTACCACCTTTTAGGTGAGGTTAGATGAACGAATTTCGCGTAGCATGATGAGATCGTATGTCTTGCACATATGACCTTACCCTAGGAGTTGTTTGTGTGTTTTGACTTTTGTGAATGTATTGTTTGTTGTCATGTGTTACTGTCGAACGTAGGTGTTTTTTCCGCTTTCTTGTTTGAGTGCTTATGCTTGGTGTTATCTTTAGTTGTTGTCTTGTCGGTGTTATAGTTTTGCCCTAACCCTTGTCGTTTGGGCTTAATAGATGGAGTATGGAGTAGGACTCTCCTTTTCCGGGGCGATGTCGAGACTGAAGGTGGAGCAATAGATTCTTAATATGGAGGAGCACATGAAGATAAACAAGGTTGGAAGTGAGGACATGGTCCCCTATGCTGTTGAGTAATTGGTAGAAGAGGCTGCTGCATGGTGGAGAATGCATCAAGCGATTGACGAATCACAAAGGAGGATTACTTGGAAGGAATTTACAAAGATTTTGTTGGGATCCCACCTCGTCACCCCGATGCAAAGGACGGTAACCCTTAAGAGGATCCGTGCCTGCACAATTTGCGGAGAAACAGGGCACTCCTATGAAGAACACCAAGATGGATGTCCCTATTGTGAAGAAATTCACTCGGGTGAAGAATGCCCCACTGCACAAGTCACATGTTTTACATGTGAAGGAACTGATCATTACCCCGCTCAGTGTCAATTTTTCATCGTGACACAACAAGTGGTTCAACATCAAAAGGAAGGAATGAAGAAAGTTATCCAAGAATTGAAGGAAGCACTCATGAGTAAGAAGATAAAGGACCTTAGCCAAATTGAGTGCTATCGGTGCAGGAACATGCGACACTACAGCAATATGTGTCCAGAATTGAAGGGGAAGGAGAAGTTGTGAACGTGGAAGCAAGGATGCTGACTCGAAGAAGCTTATGTTTGGCAATTGGAGAATAGAATATTCGTGGTGTGCACTAAGTGTATGGTGGTACCTTCTAAATGTTAGTTGGAGATGTGTATCGATGCATGTTTGCTATGGATTTACTAGATGTTTTATGTCGTGATTTTTTTGTTAAGTTTTGTCTTGTACCCTGTGGCCTTGATATGTATTTGATTGATGTCGTGTGTTGTCCTTTGTGTTTCTTCTATGCGAGTAGAATAAGTTTACGTTTCATTAGACCCCTCATCTATTTAGTATTCCTCAAGACTGAAGAAGACAGAACCACAAGAAGAATGAGTTCACATGTGACTCGACGATATGAAGATTGCTTCGACAATGCAAAACTAAAGCTGCCGTCATTGAAGACTTGAAGACCTGGAAGATTCAAAGTTTCTACCGTTAGATCGTTTCTGTGAGCTGTCATTTCTTGTTTTACCGACTGCTACACATCAAAACTTATTTACAAAACTAGTGTGATGTTTGTGTGGGTATATCTCTCTATCTCTCTCTACCTCTCTATCTACATTCTATTCCCCCTCATCCTCATCCCTAAACTGAAGAAGCTACTACAATGGCTGCTAATGTCAAGGCTGGAATAAATATGGATGCAACTTAATGCTGAGTTCAAAGTTAACCCCTTGTGCCAAGATCTTACAACAAGCAGGCACAATCTTGCCGAAGAAAGAACCCTGGAGCAAGTGGTAGTTCACCAGTGAACGTTTATAGCAGTTTGCGAAAACATGAGAGTGGTGAGGAAACGATAGATGTTTTGGTTGGCTTGCAGAACCATGGATTTATCTGGACCCAGTTCAAGATAAGGAGGACTTCTACAATGCTTGTGAGAATGACCGAGTTTTAGATTGCGAGATTCACTAAACCATATACAAGGAAATGATTTGGGTGCAGAATGGATTGATCACCATGACGACTACTCTTATTATTCGCTCTTGCTATGCGGGATAGTAAATCTTGAGTGACTTACCTATAGCAGCGAGACGACGATGTTAAGCCTAAACCATAAAATGGTACGATGTGTGACCCCTATAGGAGATTACCGTTTGTGTTATACGGTGAGTATGGACCAAGACCGTCTGTTGCAGGTTTTCCGTAAAAGTATGCTTGATGACCACCATGAGGAAATCAATAGTTGCTTAGTATTGGCGCCTGACTTGTCAACCATGAAGGTTCAGTATATGGAAGACTCCTCTTTTGCTAAGGATTCAAGACCTGATAGGAGGAGGTAAATCTCTTTGAAGAAGGTCATCGATGAAGTAAGATTTTGAAGACCACGTCGCATTCCTTTTAAGGGTGGTAGCACCCTAGCTCATCGGAGGATCGATGGACTGTCATGAAGACCCGAACCCTAACCTTTCTTTCTAGCCTTCTCGAATCTCGAGGACGAGATTCCTTTTAAGGGTGGTAGTGTGTAATATCCCAAAATTCTCCGAATTTTGGAATGTTAATAAAATTAAATAGATAATGATTTTTTGATTGATGTGTTTGATTTTCTCTGGGATTTAAAACTTTTTGGAGTTTATTGAATATTAAAATGAGAGGGAATAAAATGACTTTCCCTAATATTCATAATTGATGTTTTTTTTGAAGTTTATTATTTAAAACAAAACCCACAAAACAAAATGAGAGAAGGTAATATGACTCCTTCCACATATTAAAAGGTTGGAAAATATTTTAAATCCTTATTGGAATTCTTCTGAATATTCAAAACATTTTTCAACTCAAGGAAATTCATTTGAGAGGATATAAAATGACTTATCCCCTTTTTAATAAAGTTGGAAAATATTTAGAATATTACTTTAAAGTTTTAAAATTTATTATGAGTATTATAAATAACTCTAAAAATTATTTTAGGGATTTTATAATGCTAAGAGAGTTTTTATTTCATTGAAAAGATTTATTAAATATTTTAAAAGAGTTGAAAAAATATTCCAATGGGATATCTTTATTTTACCAAATTATTTATTGGTGTGACAATTTTAAAATTTATATTTTATTATGTAGAAATCGTTTGTCAATGATTTTGACCAAATAAAAATATTTATAATAATTTATTGGATTTATTTGATTTATGAAAAGCATTATATATTTAAATAAAGTATTTAGAAAATGTTTTTATTTTTATTTTCATTTTTGGAGAATATATTCATTAAATAATTTTCTTTGTATTATTTGATGAATTTAGAAATTTATTTCGTATTTTTCTGATGAGTATTTATTTTTCTGCAATTGTTTGAAGTTTCGGTTTTAAAAAAAAGAAAATGCGCACCGAGCCGGCCCAATAGCCTTTTCTGCCACGAGCGCAATTCGAGCTCGAGACAGAATTCAAATTTTTTTTTCGGGCTATATAAAATTTCGAATTTTTTCTTTTTATTTTTTTTCCAGAAACCCTAAATCGTCCGCGCCTCGATTTCCGTGCCGCCGCACGCAAACCTCGGGAACCGCGCCGGCGAACCTCGATTTTCGTGCCCGGCGAACCTCGACTTCCGTGCCCGGCGAACCTCGGTTTCCGCGCCATCGTCACATCATCGGTACGTCAGGAATTTTGTCCTGTAGTGAAAAGGATCTATCTGCGACAGAAACTTTTATTTTATTCACGAATAGGCCCTTTTTCACATTTTGCACCCTATAATCTTCGTAGCCGTATCTTTTAAACCGTGTATCAGAATTAGGTGATTCTTTTTCCGACACGCTCGTAGTGATTTGTACTTTATCATAGAGTAAACTTTTCACACCTTTTCACACTTTTGAATTTGAATTTATTTCAAATTAAAATTCAAATTCCGGAGGCCGTATCTTTTAAACCGTTGTTCCAAATCGAGTGATTCTTTTTGCGTTGGATCACTCATGTCATGTACTTTCTGTTCCTAGAATGTGGACACAAAAATTCAAATGTTTCTTGATCTGTTTAAATTCAAATACAATTCAATGTTGCACTTGCTATGACCTGCGTTGTAGTATTCCGTTTCACGTGATTCTTTTTGGCATATCGGATCACTTGAGACATGTTATCGGTAAGATTCACACACTTGTCATGTGGGCATGATATTCACCTTGAATTCATAAGTGTCCATGATCACAATTCTTTACCGATAATCCTTTATCTGTTCTCTCGAGTTTACCTTCCACCGTTCACCTTCGAGCACATCGACACCTGTGCATTTCAAACCTTTTTGTTTTGTTGCTAAAACCTTTGTGATTGTTTTGTTGATCTTTTGTTTTGTCCTTGTGATGTGATTGCTTATTCGAGTTCCGTCGTTGCGATAGATTTGCTCGGAGTGTGACGAGTAGAGTTGACTGGACCGTGAGAGCGAAGAACTTCACCGAATGGAAAAGGCAAGTTACACTTTGACCATACCTCAACCTATATTTTCTATTATGCATGTAGCAAATTATCACTCTATGCATGTGTAGGATTATATATTAGTTATGATTTAAACCTAGTAGGATAGCCATATGCTCTGACCTTGTATTTCATTGTCGCCCTAGGATCGTGGTTGTTATATACTGCTATTGCTTTGTAGACGGGGATTGGTTGAGTTATCATTTGAGCTATGTGAGGATTAATGACTTGACTAGAAAACTTAAATAGAAATCACCTCTGGACGGGCAGGGAATGCATCCTGGGGATCGTGCCGGACCAGGGCTAAATGCTTCCCGAATGGTTGTTTTGGTGGTGAACCGGGTGCGTCATGGCGAGTACCCTCTGACGCAGTGGGCGCCGTCCAGGCTCAAAAAGATCGGGCAGACAGTGTGACTAGTAGCTTCCATGTACAACCACTGGCTATATGGGCTCTGGCTTAGATGAGCAAGTTGTTGGGAACCTGGCCCTGGTAGCTAGCTGATGTACTGATGTAGATATGATAGGTGTACCAGCTACCAAAGGGTGGAGGCAACCTCTTCTGAAAGACTATGTCTCAATCTTCGGGTTGAGTCCAGTGGGGAAAGTGTACAAACCTCTGCAGAGTGTAAAAATTGATCATGATTAGCCGTGTCCACTGTTACAGACAACTTTGAGCAACTGGGCATTATTGTTGTTGGTTGGTCTTGACAGATAATTCACCTTAATAAGAATTTGAGTGGGAACTTTTAATAATGGGATGGTTGGAATTGGTGTAGCCCGATTCAACCATACTTAGGACTAGTAAGATAAATTAAAATTTGATTAGTTGTAGAATGTGAGGGAAAAATCAGCTTTCTGCAAAACTAAACCATAAGCTTTCCATTGATATATCCTTGCATGTAGCGATAGGTCTGTTATATGCTTTTTCGTGTGACTTGACGTACAAATCAGATGTACTGACCCGTGTTCGGGCTGTAACCTTCGGTGTTGCAGGATCATATACGACGAGTAAGTGGTACGATGTAGGGTTACGATGTCTATACTCAACTATGGCGGTGGAGTTGATGGACGCCACAAAGCTCTTTATTGTTTTTCCGCTGTATTCTTTTTGTAAGCTAGCCTTGTGCTACGCAGGTATGCTTTATTGTAATACTGGATCTTCGATGTAATATATAAGACATGTGGTTTATTCTTGATATTACATCATGTACTGTGTGTGCTAGCTATTGATCCAGGGACTAGCACAGAATGCACAGAGACTCCCGTTTGTGAGGAATCGGGTCGTTACAGGGACAACCTTTGCTGTCGTTTTGACGGCGAAGATACTGTTATTATCTGTGCGTTTGACGCTGGTGGCAACCGTCTGGATCCATACTGTGAGGAGACGAGCAGCGGTGACTCTGATGGCTCGAGTGGTGGTTCGCCTGCTTCTCCCGTGTCTTCGTCTTCGGCTGATCCCTCGGGCGATGGTGTTTGCTCTTCTAGTTCTAAGGAAGAACTGGACGTCAAGCCAGTCGTCAAGCGGCAGCAGCAGTAGGCGAGGCACCTTGTAGAACTGGAGGACATCGAGCTTCTCCCTCGCCAACTAGGCTGCCACTTTGTCTGTGATGATGCCTGCCTGGTTGTGGCACGAAAGTTCCAATTATCTCAGCATGAGCACACATGTAGAAGCTGAAATGTAGCCCATCTTGTAGTTCCATAGGTCCTTCTGTAGCGGCAAACCGTCGTTTCGACTTCTTTGTAATGAAATGTCTTCGACTCCTTCGTAATGAGAATGTCTTCGACTTCTTTGTAATGAGATGTCTTCGGCTCCTTTGTAATGAGAATGTCTTCGACTTCTTTGTAATGAGATGTCTTCGGCTCCTTTGTAATGAGAATGTCTTCGACTCCTTTGTAATGAGAAATGTCTTCTCGGGTGCGTGCAAGCGCTCCCGATGGGAGTAGCCTCCGAGGCTGCGTTTGATTTGCAGAATCAAGCGTAGGATTTATGAATTTTTGACTCACTACTTTGTAGCTTGTCGTTGAATTTTTTCAAGTTTATATCGGGTGCGCGTCAGCGCTCCCGATGGGAGTAGCCCCCGAGTCTTTAGGCGATCGCTTGCGATCGGGTGAAGACTAAAGAATCGTTTTATTTTCGATGCAACTTTGTTTGGCGAGAGTCGCGTTTTTAGCTAGGGTGACGTCTTTCATGGGGAGTTGCGTACTCGAGCCCCCGAGTATTTTTTGGTGAAAGTCGCGTTTGCGAAGATAGCATCTCTCGGGAGGAGTTCTAGGCTCGAGCCCACGAGAGCTTGTAAGTAAAGGTCGCGTTTGCGAAGATAGCGTCTCTCGGGGGGAGTTCTAGGCTCGAGACCTCAAGTGCTTATAATTAAGAGTCGCGTTTGTGAAGATAGCGTCTCTCGGCGGGAGTTCTAGGCTCGAGCGCCCGAGTGCTTATAATTAAGAATCGCGTTTGCGAAGATAGCGTCTCTCGGCGGGAGTTCTAGGCTCGAGCCCCTGAGTTCTTTATAAGTAAAGGTGCTTTGGGCAACATTATTTTATTCCTTCAAATTTTACATGTGTTGCCAATCGCTGCTGCTGCCGATGTCTTTGATAATGCCTGGAGGACTATGGGTAGAACAGGCATAGGTTCGCTACGTTCCATGGATTTCCCACGTTCTCGTTGGTCTTCGGATTCTTCAATCTGTATGCTCCTCCTCCTATGAATTCCGAGATGATGAACGTCCCTTCCCATTGAGGGGCAAGTTTGTGCACTTTTTCTGTATTAGTCGTAGCACGAGATCTCTTTTATTGAATGAGCTGGTCTGTAGGCGACTGCTTTGATAGGTGCGCAGCTTGTCCTGGCATCCTTCAGATTTTGTGAGGGCTGTGTCTCGTGCTTCGTCTGCTATGTCTTTGTCGTTCTGCGTCGCTTCTTCTGCCTCTTCCTCTTCGTACCCTGAGATTCTGGGTGCTCCGAATTTTAGGTCGTGCGGTAGCACTGCTTCTGCCCCATATACCAAGAAGAAGGGCGTATATTGGGTTGAGCTATTTGGGGTGGTGCGTAGGATCCATAGTACTGCGGGGAGCTCCTCTATCCAGTTGCATGTGGCCTGTTCTAGTGGTGCTAGGAGTCGCTTTTTTAATCCTCCGCATACTAAGACGTTTGCTTTCTCCACTTGGCCCTTAGACTGCGGGTGTGCGACTGATGCGTAGTTGATTTTGATGCCCAATTCTTGACAGAAGTTTTGGAACTCTGCTGCTGTGAAGTTGGTACCATTGTCTGTGATGATGTTGTGTAGTACTCCGAATCGGAAGATGATTGATTTGATGAAGTTGACTGTCGTGAGGGCTGTTGAGCTGGTGATTGGTACTGCCTCGATCCATTTGGTGAATTTGTCGACTGCGACCAGTAGGTGTGTTCTTCCTCCTTTTGATGATTTCTTGAGTGGGCCTACCATGTCGAGTCCCCATGTGGCGAATGGCCATGATAATTGTATGGTTTTGAGTTCTGATGATGGGGCGTGCGGCCTACTGGCGAATTTTTGGCACGCGATGCAACGTCATACAATATCCTCTGCATTTCTCATGGCGGTTGGCCAATAGAATCCTGCTCGAAAGGCTTTTGCCACGAGTGCTCAACTGCTGGCATGGTGCACGCAGGTGCCTTCGTGAATCTCCAGTAGTAGGGCTTTGCCGTCTTCTTCGTCTATACACTTTTGTAGGACCTGGGAAGTGCTGCGCTTGTAGAGATTTCTGTTGATCACTGTGAATGATTTAGATCGTCGACTGATGCGCTGGGCTTCTGCAATGTCCTGTGGCAGGGTGCCCAGTGTTAGGAATCTGAGGAGCGGTTCTCTCCAAGCCAGTCTTCGGGTGCGGCTTGCTCTGGCTCCTCGACTGCGTTGTTGTCTTCTTCTTTAGCGGTTGGGTCCGCTGCTGCTGCTTGCGCTTGTTCATTTGTATTGCCGTCCTCTGTATCTGCTTCTGGTCCGAGTTCTTCGATTGTGATGATGATCTCGTGTACGTGGGTCTGGACGTTTCCTCCAATCTGGTTTCTTACGCATGCTTGTGTCATTCGCTGGTATATTGCTGCTACGTTATTTAGACCGAAGGGCATTTTTGGGCGGCGGGATGTGCCGCAGGGGGTGGTGAGCGAGGTGTGCTCTTCGTCTTCTCCCTTCATCCTGATCTGATTGTATCCTGAGTATGCGTCGAGGAAAGATAGGAGGCCGCATCCTGCTATGGAGTCGATTATTTGATCGATTCTTGGTAGGAGGAAGTGGTCTTTTGGGTAATGCTTGTTGATAGGCCCGTAGTCGACGCACATCCTCAGTACCTCGGTGTCATTTTTAGGGACTAGGACTGGGTTTTCTATCCGTGTTGATTTCTTCGTCTCCCTGATGAACTGTTACTTCGAGTATTCGATCGACTTCTTCTCCGGTTGCTCTATGTTTGGGCTCTGAAAACCGTCGCAACGCCTGTTTTACTGGCTTCATGTTTGGCTTGATGTGGAGCGCGTGTTCCGCGAATTCTCGTGGTATCCCTGGCATGTCAGCTGGGCACCAGGCGAAAATTTTCCATTCTTCACGAAGGAAGGTTATGAGGGCGGTTGCTTGCTCTTTTGGAAGGTGGGAATATACACGGACTGTCTTCTCTGGGTCTGTTGGGTGTACTTGGTGTGTGATCGTGTCGCTGTCGACGCTGAAGTCATGACCAAATTCCTTTGTCTCGCTTTTGTTTGCTAGTGGAAATATGCTTTTGTCCGTCACCATGGCTATTTCTTTGAGCTGTTGTTGGGATCGGAATGTGTCGGAGACTTTGTGGAAGTCGCGGTCGCACTGGTCCGATTTGATGAAGCTTCCCTTGACTGTGATGATTCCTTCGGGTCCTGGCATCTTGAGCTTGAGATATGCATAGTGTGGAACCGCCATGAATTGTGCGAACGCTGGTCGCCCGAGTATGGCGTGATACTGCGATTGCCAGTCGATCACTTCGAACTCGAGTGCCTGCTTTGCGAAGTTGCGCTTACTGCCGAAGATCACATCAAGCTGTATTGCTCCGATGGAGGTGGCTGCTTTGCCCGGGACTACGCCGTATATTGTGGTTCCCGACTTCTTCCAAACTGATCGTGGGATGAACATCTTGCGTAGAGTGCTGGCGAAGATTATGTTTAGACTGCTTCCTCCGTCCATGAAGATTCTGTTCATGTCGTATCCTCCGATCTGCGCTTCGAGGATCAGGGGTGCATGCCCAGGCCTCGGGACTGCGGGCGGATGGTCGCTTTGTGAGAATGTGATGCTGGTCTCGGCGCCGCTGAGTTGGTAGGTTTTAGTTGTCTTTAGGTCTTCGGCTGCTTCGGCCTAGAAGGTGCAGGTATCTTGCTTTGCTTTCGAGGGTCTTCCTTCTTGGATCATGCATATTCGTCCCTGGGACGCGGGGTATTTCTCCTCTGCACTCGGTGCAGGTGACTGCGTGCTTCTTCGAGTGCGTTTGGCTTCATGCTGCTTCTCCTCCTTGAGGCTGTTGGAGAGCTCGGAGAATAGGCAACAGTCTCCCAGTGTGTGGCTTGCTCTGAGGTGTCCTCGACTGTCTTCAAAACAATGGATCGTGCAAGGTCCTTCCAATTGCTCTTTGGCTGTGAGTTTGCTGGAGCCGGCGTGCCTTCTTCTCCTTGAGACTTGGAAGATCTGCGAGTGGTCTTCTACTCGGCTGTGAACTCCTGGGTCGAGCTCTATCACGTCGCTGAGTGATTGATTCCGGATGAAGTTGGCGAATTCGTCTGGCCTTCTATCTGGGTCGTAGTAATCTCCGGTCTGGGTCTCAGAGTCGATGTCTTGGCGTGTGGTGGGAGTCTGGGTGGCGGCGGGTCGTTGACTGATGGGCGAGCCTTCGGCCACGCGCCGCGACTCCTCGAGTATGATTCTCGAGTAGCCTCCTTGTGCTTGTCTTCTGGGTCGTCGAGTTCTTTTCCATCGGTGATGGATCTGGCAGTCGTCGAGGTGCTAGACTTGGTTCTGCTGCAGGCTGGGTGATCCTGATGGAGTGACGGAGACGCTTGCGGTGAACTTGAATCTCTCGAGTGGATTGGATCTGGCTCTAGTCCTCGAGTCTTGATCTGTTGAGGTCGGGACCGCCGAGATCGTGATTCCAACCTGTGTAGTTCCCACAGACGGCGCCAATTGACGGGGATCAACCCCGGCAAATCCCATGGTCAGGGACCCTGGGTTGGTCATAGAGATAGGCACAGGTTGGACGATACTCGTTGGCTAACAGGAGAAGCACTTCCTGCTCGATATTATTGCTTGAGGGGGTGATTACAATGGAGGCCAAGGCGAGTTCTCGCAAGGCTAGATGAGTAGATGCTTATTGAGTTGAGTTGGACGTCTCCCCTCCTAGCCTTTATATAGTAGGCTAAGTCTCGGGGAGCCCGTGCTAGGTTCCATAGGTAGTTTCCTAATTCTAGTCCTGCCTTGTACACCAAGTTGCACCTTCCATGTTAGTCGCGGACTCCTATGTCGGTGCTTGGTTGGGCTAATTGCGGGCCTGTCGTAGCTTCCCCGCGGGCCTCCTGTCTTCACACGCACTAGGTAGTCTCACATGTAGGAGTCGTGGGGTCACCCCCTCGTCAACAACTCTTTGAGGTATTAGTTCTTTTTTATCATTAGGAACAACAGTAATACCTCCTTTCTTAGGAACACAATGAACTGGACTTACCCACCTACTATCAGCTATAGGATAGATGATACCTGCGGCTAGAAGTTTGAGAATCTCTGTCCTACCCACGTCCTTCATCCTTGGGTTCAGCCGCCGTTGATGATCAACAACTGGCTTAGCATCGGGGTTGAGATTGATAGTGTGTTGGAAAATCGATGGACTAATCCCCTTAAGGTCATCAAGGGTATCTCCCAAGGCATCACGGTGTCTATGAAGTGTCTCCAATAATCGCTCTTCTTCAAATCCTAAAAGATTAGCATTGATAATGACATGATATATTTTATTTTCATCTAAATAAGCATACTTGAGCGTATCGGGAAGTGGTTTGAGGTCAAACACCATGTCTTCTATTGGTTCTGCTAGGATTCCTATGGGGTCAACCGGCTTCAGGATAGCAGTTTGTCTTGTGAATATTTCGTCCAACTCATTTCTTTCCTGCATATGCATGTCATTCTCGTGGTCTTCCATATATTGCTGCAAAGGATAATTAGGAGGAATAGCAATAGAAGCAATATTTTCAATAATTTTATCATCACTAAGTAAATCAGTACCACAAGGTTGCTTGGAAAAATTAGAAAAGTTAAATTCATATGGCTCACCATTGAATTCAACAGAGACTTTACCTTTTTTACAATCTATAACAACACCACAAGTATTGAGGAAAGGTATACCAAAGATAACAGGGCAAAAAATATCTTGCACTGAACCAACTACGAGAAAGTCGGTAGGATACTTTACCTTTCCACATAGGACTTCAACATCTCTCACAATTCTGATGGGAGAGATAGTTTCTTTGTTTGCTAGATAAACAGTAGCATCGATCTCTTCGAGTTCACAGGGGGAAATCTCACCCATGATCTCCTGATAGAATGAATAAGGAATAGCGCTAGCACTGGATCCTAGATCGCAGAGCCCGTAATAGTTGTGATCTCCTATCTTGACAGATACAACTGGTGTCCCTGAAATTGGACTCTTATTCTTGGCTGTGACAATGTTAGTTGAAACGGCACAATTTTTTTATCTTGGAATCTAAAATATCATTAGTGACTAAATCTTCAGTCACCGCAACTTGAGGATCGACCTTGATCAGGTCCTCAGGTTCGTCAGTCCTTCTGTCACTCTTATTCATTATGCTTGTCACAAAAGAGTGCTCCCTCATCCTTGTAGGAAAAGGGGTATTTTCATAGAAAAATGCAGGAAGAATAGGGTCAGCAACATTTATATCAACAGGTAATTCTTTAAAAGGTTTATGATACCGAGCCTTCTCTTCTTTCGAAGAGTCAATGTGAGAGGCAAAGTTCTTGCAAAAATCAATCATGAGCTGGGAATCAAGACCAATCTTAGAACAAAAGGTATTAAAGTAATCAGTTTTCACATAGCTCTCAATGTAATCATGCTCATAATTTATAGCGGGTTCAATACATTTATCGATTTCCCAGTCTTCCGTGTTCTTCTGGATCCTCTCAATGAGATCCCATTTTTATTCAACGCTTCTTGTTAGGAATACCCTGCTAGAGGATGCATCCAACATCTCCTTATCCTGACGAGAAAGCCTGGCATAAAAATTTGTAAGTATAATATCTTTGGGGAGTTCATGGATAGGACATTTGAACATTAGGGACTTGTAAGGCCCGATATGCGGTACTGTTCCAGATCTAGATGTTTCCATCCAGATCCGGGGACGAAGCACATATCGGTCCCACCGCGACATATGACGAAGTCATATGCCCCGGATTTCCAACATGATATCACAACATTACAGATATAGGATACAACATCTCATACAATCGACATACAACTGCCTTAAATACAATACAACAGCGGAAGATACATGTCTGAGTACAGACTACAAGCAAATGCCTAGTGGCAAAGAGAAAAGCATCGATCCCATAACCACACGGGTCCAGGCCCTCCGCCGGGATCCGCCTAACTAGTCGTCGTCGAGTCTCCACGTGAAACGTCGATCACCATACCTGTTGTCGATCCGAACCCTGAAAAGAGTTTGGGGGTAGTATCATGAGTACAGAGGTACTCAGCATCCAACTGTAGTGGTCATCTGACCCAGCAAGGACTTCATCACTCGTCATTCTAGGACAACTAGTAGTTTACGGTAAGGAAGGGGTAAGTGGTGAGGTTGCTGCCGCACTAGCATTTATGAAGTGGCTAACGATCTAGAGAGTAAGATAAGAAGCCAAGCATTCGATGAGGAATCGCCTCCAACAAGTCTTGCTATCAACTACTTACGCAAACATAACACCTATCCTATCCTTGTCCTCCTCTTCGCATCCCGACGAAGAAGCAGTCAAGGCACACACACACATTGATCAAATTATATTAAGATTATCTTAGTTGTTGTTGTCTATGAACAAGGAGTAGGTCTCAAGTCGTCCATAACCATGGACACGGCTTCTCAAAAAGATTTAACCCTGTAGGGGTGTACCAACTGCCCATTACAAGGCTCCCCACGCACGCCCATCTCTCTCAGTTGCTACCCATGATAGGCAACCATTTTATGATTTAGTCCCAAGAGATCCAGAACGACAGGTCCCTCTAACTAAGAACGCACAAATCCGGGTGGCCCCCGGTGAGTCGACATCCAACTCAAAAGCCGACCGCGTTCTCGAATCGGCCTCTACCGTCTGGACGAGGTCGGGTTAGCTACCCAAACAGATGTGGGCAGCCCCCTAGCTTCCAGGTGTGGACCAACAAAGGAACTAAGTCTCCGCTGGCCCGAGTTGTTTGAAAACTTGCGAGGTCGACACTCGCACACACACGTTTGCAAAATGTAAAACCAGCTTGGGCCACCACTAGAAATGTTTGAAGCTAGATAGGTAAGAAGAGGGGACCCCATAAAATCCCACACGCGGTTAGGCACGCTCAGTCTTAAAACCAATACCCGAAACTCGGATCCTAGGTGACTCGAATGGAACAAAGCGTCTGGGCGGGATAGCCTAGACCTTCCATCCTTCGTCGAATATAGTCAACATTTATAATAATCATATCATCCATAACAATATAATAATGTGATGTCCCAAACCAAGGAGTAACGGGGTAACATCGTAGTATCCTAAGCATGCATACTAAGCAGGGGCTGAGCAACGTGCAATAGTAACATAGCATTACAAGGTTTGCTGGGAAGGGACATGGCTGTATCGGTTTGAAAGAGGCTGTAAACATGTGGTAGGATCAAACATCGAACCTAACCTAGACTAGCATGCAAACTGCTGGTTGAAATATAATGGATCATAAGTAATGTATAGTCCTTGCCTGTTGAATAGTCGGGTTCCGAAGGTGTAGTTGATCGCAAGCTCGCATCGTCTCCGAGAGGTACCCGCGGAAGCACACAAGAAGGAAACACTGGAAAGAAATCAACGGTGCACCTCCATTACTACGGAGCAAGACAAGATAAAATAGACAACACAAGGCACGGCAACGCGATACGGGTCTATCGTCGAGAACGGTTACTAACAGTTTAAGAGGGGTATCGGTCACACACAACGAATACCGCACGTTTACGGTGGTTCAAGTTGCTTAGCTACAGGTGATTAACCAACGGTTATTAACGTGGAAACTCAAGCAAGCATGGAAAAGCACACAAACATGGCAAGAGATGAAGCACAAAGTAAACTATCTATGCTAGTCAATTTAAGTGAGGCACAACCTAAACATGGCATAACACTAAGTGCCGCACGATGATTAAAAGATTTGGTACTGTTCTGTACTAAACCATATTTTAGGTTGGTTAACAACAGCAAACAATAGCATAAACACAAAGTACACGAAAAACTAATCAAGTTACATATAAAGAACACCCCAAACGGAGTTACGGGTAAAAAGATATAAGCAAGACAAGCTATGCACACATGCTGTAAAAACAGGGGTAAATCTATATGAAAAAGTGCAGCAACATGACATAGCAATACATGGGATTAAAGTAGACATGATGCTTAACAATATGCAATTGGAATCACTCAAATCCGATAAACGGTCTTGACACACTCGTCGACCGAAGTTGCAACAAAATATAAACAACAACACACTAACAACAGGATAACTACTTTGGAGCAAGATTTAATATATATGCAGCAAGCAAATACGGCATGTGAATGCATGGAACTGAAGTATAAACAATGCTTAATAGGATGCAAAATGAATCAATAAATTCCGATGAACGGTTGCGAAGCAATCGTCGCCCGAAGTTGCAATAAAATAATAACAGCAGCACTAAACAGGAATTTCTAGCAGTTTAACGGCCTAATGCCCACTTCAACGCAGAATTAAACAATCAAGATGAGCTCAGATGCAAAAACTTTCTACATACGAATGCTAGAGCACGCAAAACTGAGCAACTTTTGTTTTGGGGGCACGTTCATCCGAGCTATCGTTTGGACGCAATCTACTCCGCGAAACAGAATCAGCAGCAAAAGTTTCCTGACTTAGTGAAATTCGCAGGGGCTAAATCAGAAAAAAAGGCATGGGCTGCTTCTCACCCATGGGCCAATTTCGGCCCATCTGGCCTGGCTGGGCGAGGCTGGCTGTCCTGGGGGCGCCTGGCTCGGGCTGGGTCTTGAGGAGGTGGCCGACCCACTGGCCGGACCAGGCCCACGTGGCCGTGGCCGTTCGTTGGAGGCGGCTGGAGCCTCTCGTCGGGCTCGCCCCTGGCCAGGAGGCGGCGGCGTCTGGTCGCCGGCCAGGTTCCGGCGGCTGGCTGCGGGACGAGGGGCGGCGGGGCGTATCGGCCAGAGGAGGACGAGGGGCACCGCGGCAGGGGCGGCGACGAGCTCGTCCGGGCGGCGTGCTGCTGCTAGGGCGCAGGCGCGAGCTCCACGCGCGGCTCCAATGGCGGCGCCGAGAAGACCTGCCCAGGACAGAGAGGGAGGGTGAGAGGGAGAGAGAGGGAGAGGGAAGGAGAGGAAGGCTCGCGGGGAAGCTGGGTGGCCGGGGCGGCTCCGGTGGCCGGCCGGATGCTGCGGGAGGCGGCGGCGCGGAGGCGGGAGATGGCGCAGACGGGCTCGGGGCAGGAGGAGAGAGGTGGGAGCAAGGACGCGTTCTGGCCGTCAGATCGCCCGATCTGACGGCCCAGATCGTTGGGGAGCTAGGGTTTGCTGGAAATGGGGCTAAATTGTGCGAAAATGGGGTAAAATATCTTAGATCTGGGGGATGGTGGCTTCCTAGGTGCTTAGGGAAAACCCTAAGTGGTGGGGTGGTCTTTATATAGCCCAGGTGGCTGGCAGTTTGCAAAAACATATCCGGTTTTTCTCTCGCGCGCGCGGTGCTCACGTTTCTGACCGCCGGGGGTCCGCAGTACCTCCGATTTGGGTAAAACTTCGAACTGCGCGAGCAGTGCGTCGAGCCGGCGGCGTTCACCTCGCGCTTGAACCGTTCCGAAAACACTTTCCGGTGCTCTATAAAATATCCCATTTAATTATTAAACGGGGTTTTTTCGTTCCGTTGGCTACGACTGGTCTCGTGCTGTTTTCGCGACGGTGATCGGGTGAAACCCGGTGTCGCAAAGGTCGGGTGTCAGGGTGGCAAGGGTGGGTCTCCTTCCAGTACGAGATAAGAGGGATGAAAATAATCGTGGATCGATAAATCGGGGATGCAAACACCGCACACAAATCAGGCAATCAAACAATTCACACCGAAAACAAAATTTTTAATTTTTCTGAAAACTGGGTTGTTACAATACAACACCACCAACAAGGGATCTCGTCCCGAGATCCTGGACGATCCGGGGGAGAGGGGGGAAGAGAAAAGAGAAAGACGACGATCTTCAACACCAGCAACAAGGGACTCTGCTCCATATCGACGTCGAACTTCCGTCGAGATACTTTCCGCAGAGAGACGACATCGTCGAATTAACGAAAATGTCAGTGACAAGAGGAAGAACGATCGTTAAAACCTGGTCAAAGGGATAGTGATTTTCGACGCAAGTCGTAAAAACACCGGGAAAAAGGATGGATGGCAACGGATGACCAAGATGTAAACCAGAGTTGGAAGAACTAAAGGTACTACAGGATTTCCCAAACCAAAGGTCGGAATCGAGACAATACGCTGCAAGCAAGGCATTGTAACGGTTCCAATACTCCACACACTCGAGATCCTAGAGTTTTGAAGGGGATAAGGCAAGAATTAAAACACTAACGACACTTGTCCTGACCAGAGAAAGGGTAAGGAGTAAAAAGATTCCTACTCTCCGATAACTAACTTAGTAACTACAAAATAGTTTTTGTCTAGAATCGACTTCGGCCAGATAAGGGATCCTACGGTCGATAAGGCTCTGATACCAACTTGTAAGGCCCGATATGCGGTACTGTTCCAGATCTAGATGTTTCCATCCAGATCCGGAGACGAAGCACATATCGGTCCCACCGCGACATATGACGAAGTCATATTCCCCGGATTTCCAACATGATATCACAACATTACAGATACAGGATACAACATCTCATACAATCGACATACGACTGCCTTAAATACAATACAAAAGCGGAAGATACATGTCTGAGTACAGACTACAAGCAAATGCCTAGTGGCAAAGAGAAAAGCATCGATCCCATAACCACACGGGTCCGGGCCCTCCACGTGATCCGCCTAACTAGTCGTCGTCGAGTCTCCACGTGAAACATCGATCACCATACCTGTTGTCGATCCGAACCCTGAAAAGAGTTTGGGGGTAGTATCATGAGTACAGAGGTACTCAGCATCCAACTGTAGTGGTCATCTCACCCAGCAAGGACTTCATCACTCGTCATTCTAGGACAACTAGTAGTTTACGGTAAGGAAGGGGTAAGTGGTGAGGTTGTTGCCGCACTAGCATTTATGAAGTGGCTAACGATCTAGAGAGTAAGATAAGAAGCCAAGCATTCGATAAGGAATCGCCTCCAACAAGTCTTGCTATCAACTACTTACGCAAACATAACACCTATCCTATCCTTGTCCTCCTCTTCGCATCCCGACGAAGAAGCAGTCAAGGCACACACACACGTTGATCAAATTATATTAAGATTATCTTAGTTGTTGTTGTCTATGAACAAGGAGTAGGTCTCAAGTCGTCCATAACCATGGACACGGCTTCTCAAAAAGATTTAACCCTGCAGGGGTGTACCAACTGCCCATTACAAGGCTCCCCACGCACGCCCATATCTCTCAGTTGCTACCCATGATAGGCAACCATTTTATGATTTAGTCCCAAGAGATCCGGAACGACAGGTCCCTCTAACTAAGAACGCACAAATCCGGGTGGCCCCCGGTGAGTCGACATCCAACTCAAAAGCCGACCGCGTTCTCGAATCGGCCTCTACCGTCTGGACGAGGTCGGGTTAGCTACCCAAACAGATGTGGGCAGCCCCCTAGCTTCCAGGTGTGGACCAACAAAGGAACTAAGTCTCCGCTGGCCCGAGTTGTTTGAAAACTTGCGAGGTCGACACTCGCACACACACGTTTGCAAAAGGTAAAACCAGCTTGGGCCACCACTAGAAATGTTTGAAGCTAGATAGGTAAGAAGAGGGGACCCCATAAAACCCCACACGCGGTTAGGCACGCTCAGTCTTAAAACCAATACCCGGAACTCGGATCCTAGGTGACTCGAATGGAACAAAGCGTCGGGGCGGGATAGCCTAGACCTTACATCCTTCGTCGAATATAGTCAACATTTATAATAATCATATCATCCATAACAATATAATAATGTGATGTCCCAAACCAAGGAGTAACAGGTAACATCGTAGCATCCTAAGCATGCATACTAAGCAGGGGCTGAGCAACGAGCAATAGTAACATAGCAGTACAAGGTTTATTGGGAAGGGACATGGCTGTATCAGTTTGGAAGAGGCTATAAACATATGGTAGGATCAAACATCGAACCTAACCTAGACTAGCATGCAAACCGCTGGTTGAAATAGAATGGATCATAAGTAATGTATAGTCCTTGCCTGTTGAATAGTCGGGTTCCGAAGGTGTAGTTGATCGCAAGCTCGCATCGTCTCCGAGAGGTACCCGCGGAAGCACACAAGAAGGAAATACTGGAAAGCAATCAACGGTGCACCTCCATTACTACGGAGCAAGACAAGATAAAATAGACAACACAAGGCACGGCAACGCGATACGGGTCTATCGTCGAGAACGGTTACTAACAGTTTAAGAGGGGTATCGGTCACACACAACGAATGCCGCACGTTTACGGTGGTTCAAGTTGCTTAGCTACAGGTGATTAACCAACGGTTATTAACGTGGAAACTCAAGCAAGCATGGAAAAGCACACAAACATGGCAAGAGATGAAGCACAAAGTAAACTATCTATGCTAGTCAATTTAAGTGAGGCACAACCTAAACATGGCATAACACTAAGTGCCGCACGATGATTAAAAGATTTGGTACTGTTCTGTACTAAACCATATTTTAGGTTGGTTAACAACAGCAAACAATAGCATAAACACAAAGTACACGAAAAACTAATCAAGTTACATATAAAGAACACCCCAAACGGAGTTACGGGTAAAAAGATATAAGCAAGACAAGCTATGCACACATGCTGTAAAAACAGGGGTAAATCTATATGAAAAAGTGCAGCAACATGACATAGCAATACATGGGATTAAAGTAGACATGATGCTTAAAAATATGCAATTGGAATCACTCAAATCCGATAAATGGTCGCGACACACTCGTCGACCGAAGTTGCAACAAAATATAAACAACAACACACTAACAACAGGATAGCTACTTTGGAGCAAGATTTAATCTATATGCAGCAAGCAAATACGGCATGTGAATGCAATTAACTGAAGTATAAACAATTCTTAACAGGATGCAAAAGGAATCAATCAATTCCGATGAACGGTTGCGAAGCAATCGTCGCCCGAAGTTGCAATAAAATAATAACAGCAACACTAAACAGGAATTTCTAGCAGTTTAACGGCCTGATGCCCACTTCAACACAGAATTACACAATCAAGATGAGCTCAGATGAAAAAACTTTCTACATACGGATGCTAGAGCACGCAAAACTGAGCAACTTTCATTTTGGGGGCACGTTCATCCGAGCTATCGTTTGCACGCAATCTACTCCGCGAAACAGAATCAGCAGCAAAAGTTTCCTGACTTAGTGAAATTCGCAGGGGCTAAATCAGAAAAATAGGCATGGGCTGCTTCTCACCCATGGGCCAATTCCGGCCCATCTGGCCTGGCTGGGCGAGGCTGGCTGGCCTGGGGGCGCCTGGCTCGGGCTGGGCCTTGAGGAGGTGGCCGGCCCACTGGCCGGACCAGGCCCACGTGGTCGTGGCCGTTCGTTGGAGGCGGCTGGAGCCTCTCGTCGGGCTCGCCCCTGGCCAGGAGGCGGCGGCGCCTGGTTGACGGCCAGGTTCCGGCGGCTGGCTGCGGGACGAGGGGCGGCGGGGCGTATCGGCCGGAGGAGGGCGAGGGGCACCGTGGCAGGGGCGGCGACGAGCTCGTCCGGGCGGCGTGCTGCTCCCAGGGCGCAGGCGCGAGCTCCACGCGCGGCTCCAATGGCGGCGCCGAGAAGACCTGCCCAGGACAGAGAGGGAGGGTGAGAGGGAGAGAGACGGAGAGGGAAGGAGAGGAAGGGTCGCGGGGGAGCTGGGTGGCCGGCCGGATGCTGCGGGAGGCGGCGGCGCGGAGGCGGGAGATGGCGCAGACGGGCTCGGGGCAGGAGGAGAGAGGTGGGAGCAGGGACGCGTTCTGGCCGTCAGATCGCCCGATCTGACGGACCAGATCGTTGGGGAGCTAGGGTTTGCTGGAAATGGGGCTAAATTGTGCGAAAATGGGGTAAAATATCTCAGATCTGGGGGCTGGTGGCTGCCTAGGTGCTTAGGGAAAACCCTAAGTGGTGGGGTGGTCTTTATATAGCCTAGGTGGCTGGCAGTTTGCAAAAACATCTCCGGTTTTTCTCTTGCCCGCGCGGTGCTCACGTTTCTGACCGCCGGGGGTCCGCAGTACCTCCGATTCGGGTAAAACTTCGAACTGCGCGATCAGTGCGTCGAGCCGGCGGCGTTCACCTCGCGCTGGAACCGTTCCGAAAACACTTTCCGACGCTCTATAAAATATCCCATTTAATTATTAAACGGGGTTTTTCGTTCCGTTGGCTACGGCTAGTCTCGTGCGGTTTTCACGACGGTGATCGGGTGAAACCCGGTGTCGCAAAGGTCGGGTGTCAGGGTGGCAAGGGTCGGTCTCCGTCCGGTACGAGATAAGAGGAGGGAAAATAATCGCCGATCGATAAATCGGGGATGCAAACACCGCAAACAAATCAGGCAATCAAACAATTCACATCGATTTTTTTTAATTTTTGTGAAAACTGGGCTGTTACAGGACTTTAGTCTCCCCCAAGATTGTGCGATGCTCTCTCCGTCGCGAGACCAAAAGTTGTAGATGTATTTCCTGTCTCGATGAATTTCATGAAGAGGGTAAAACTTTGTATAAAAGAGAGACATAAGCTCTTCCCAATTGAGTAGATGTGAGTTATCAAGGAGCTTATACCAATCTAAAGCTTTACCTATAAGTGATACAGAGAATAATTTCTTCAAGATGAACTCCAGTGACACACCGGCAAGCTTAAACAATGAACATAGTTGTGATAAATATAGCAAGTGTTCACCTGGATGTCTATCTCCTGCATAACGATTAGCTAAGACATGATCGATAATACCAGACGGTATTTTGTGAGGCACAAATTTATTAGGGGTAAGAGGGACCACCACAGTCGTGGGGCGTTTCCCCATAAACAACGATCCAAGAGTAGAGGTGTCCATAAGGACAAAAGTAGCAACGGAAAAATAAAAACAGAAATATAAAGACTTCCTTACCAGCTTCACTTACTAATAGCGCTACGCTCCTCGGCAACGGCACCATAAAACAGTACTTGATGACCCTCAACTGTAGGGGATCGTTTGTACCATTTTCGATAAATAAGAGTGTCGAACCCAACGAGGAGAAGAAGGTATTGGTAAGTGACTTTGGTAAGGAAATAGCTGCAGGAACTGAAAGATAACCTTTTAGGGGTTTTCGATATAAGCGACAAGAAGGTAAAAGCGGGCAAAGTAAAGAGCACTGAGGAGTAACAAGTGGCCCGATCCTTTTGAGAAAAGGATAGGCCTAGCAACTGAACTTATAAAGGCTAAAGCGTTCTTGAGGACACACGGGAGAAATTGTCACGTGCTTTCGCCATATTCCGTATCGGTACTATGTGCCGTGTTGATAAGTGTTGAGTGGGTGGATCTATGCTAGTGCACCCTCTAGACTAAGATAAGTGCACTCTTATGATTAAACATCTTGCAAGCATCCGCAAATACAAGATAGTAATTAAGGCAAAAGCCTAACCATAGCAATACGATCAATGATCCTTTGTTCCCTTGTGCAAAAGATTGCGAATTGGGGTTCAGGTTTGTACACAATGTATTCCCCTAGGTCCTTAATAAGGCGAAGTGTTGAGTGTACGACTCACACAACACCACTAGGAAAATAACAACACAACTTAAATATCAAAAAACACATATTACTTCAACATCATATGACTACTAACAACTTAACTTCTCCCATGTCCTCAAGAACTAAAGTAACTACTCACAAGAAATAAAAGAGATCATGATCAGTGGGGATGAATATATTATAAACAATCTGGACACAATGATAATTCTCTAACAAAATTCAATAGCATTCATCACACGGTAGTAATCAACACCGGTAGAGTAGAGAGGATAGATAGTACGGATTACAACACAAGTTGGACTAGTGAGGTGAGATTGGATGGTGGTGGATATGGTGCTGATGTTGGGGATGATGTTGATGATGATCTCGATGATGCCCATGATGATGGTGATGACGATGGAGACGATCTCCCCTTTCGGGAGGTGTTCTCCCCGGCAGAATCTGCTCGCCGGAGGTGTCTTTTCTCCTCTGTAGGTTTCCGTCATGGAACGGTGGCGGAACTCCTGAAACTCTCTCTGTTTTAGGGTTTTTGATATATGAGCGATATATAGGCCAAAGGGGGGAGCCGGGAGTGGCCACAGGGGTCCAGGCGCCCTCCCGGCGCGGCCAGGGGTGGGGCCGCGCCGGGTGGCCTCCTGGGCACTCTGTGGCCCCCCTCTGGCCCCTCTTCGGCGTGTCTTCGTTAATCTTCTGAAAAATGTCCTCCGTCGATTTTCAGGTAATTTGGAGGTATTCTTCTTGAGCAACTCAGGGTCCACTTTTTACCGTTGAATCCTACGTCTGCTGCTTCGCCATCAGAAAGTTGCAAATAAGCGAAAACAACATAAGAAAAGAATTATAACATGAAATATATCAATGAATAAGAAAGAATTACTATATAAAATAGTGATGCATTTTGGACGTATCACCCTCCGGGTCATCATGTCTACTCGTCCTTGTCCTCGTTGTCCTCCTCCTCCTCGTCCTCGTCATCGTCGTCCTCCTCCTCCATATCCTCATCGTCTGAATAGTTCATAACTGTCTCCCTTGGCCCTTCCATGAACTCGATATAATCTTCGTCTTCGGAAGATTCGGGGGTGACGGGGAAAGGCTCTTGATCATAATCCTCGCAAAAAACGGGATCAGGTTCCATGTCGTCCTCCTCATCGTTGGAGGTGTTGAAGTTAAGATTATCGTAGTCCGGGTGTCTTCTGATTTTTTTACAATAATAATTAGTATGTATAGTTGCAAAATAATTAGTCTAACTCAGGGACGAGCTCAGTCAGACCATTCTATCCTAAGATCTAGAAACTTTTGAGAAGTAATCAGTAACATGGTTTTGGATACAAACAAAAACATATGAGCAATAAGACTTGTACAAACACAATATTGTAGCTACTGAACAATTAACATTACCGGGATCGTCAGATCGTATTTACATCTATACTTGTTGAATTGTATTAGATCACAAACCCAACTCATTTATCCACTAACATATACTGCGTAGTTGCAAATATCTAGCATCTTAAACATATTGGACATGATAGATCGTATGCATAGTAGTTACGAACTAAATATATAATCAACTAGCATTTCATATAAGGTCTAGTATGGAAATACATTTATGTCAAATCCACAATAATCTAATATCACAGCACTGGATTGTTTGGGAAATTAATACTTCAGTTTCTAACATATCAAGCTCTTGCATCATACTTTTATCTAACTTGTTAAAACTTAGCCCATATCAATTGAAGAAATTTATAATTTCTCACTAATTAACTACCACTCACTTGATAGACATATCATATTTGGTACACAAACTAATAACTTATTTATTTTCACAACTAAGAATGGAAAAAAATTGGGAAAATGGGGGAAAGGATGTAAACAAAATTTATGGAAAATTACCTCCTGCGCTCGACGGGCTTCGAAAGGACGTAGAAGAAGCCACGATATTCGCCACGAGGGGGATTGGACGGAGATGCACAAGGCCTCGGCGAATGAGCCCTTTGCCGTGGCACCGGAGCCCTTTGCCTCGGTGCCGAAGCTCTTGGACGAGGTGCCGGAGATGCCCAAGGCCTCGGCGCCGGAGCCCTTGGTGGAGTCGTCCAAGCACTTGGCCTTGCCTCCGGAGCCCTTAGCCTCGTCGCCGGAGCCCTTCGCCGAGGCGCTGGATCCCTTTGGTGAGGATCCGCCGCCCTTGGAGGACGTTGGTCTGTTACCCACGACGACATTGCCTTCAGCGGCATTGCCCTTGCACCGTTTGGTTGCGAGGGACATCTTCATCGAAATGGCCTGTGAGTATGGTTGGGGTGTGTGGGAAGAAAGTGGGGAGGAGGGTGTGGAAGGCGAAAATGGGATGTCGCGGCAGGAAGGAGGCGATGGGAAGCTATGGAGACGATGAGGCGACGGTCGACGGTGACGGTTTTTGGAAGAAGACGAGACGAGAGGGGTACGATCGGAAATGGAGGTTTCGAGGTTACCACACAGTTATTATTTCTGCAAGGGTAGTGGGTGATTTGACGACGCACGTTATTCCGAGTCAGACAACACGAACAGGCGCCTGGCGAGCGATGGCGTGGTGTGTACTGCACCCAACTTGGACTTGTATGAACGCAATCAATCGTGGTTGAATATGAAAGCAAAGACTCAGACATAGTTGATATCGTCCATCGCCCATCCGACAGTCCAAAGTGTACACAAGTCCAGAAAATTTGTACTCATATATATAGTGTGAATGGCAATGACACTCATTCTAACAACCCAAATGTTACTGGATTCCAAATCGTAGGTCAACAATTATTCACTTTTTGCAAATTTTCATGTTGATTAGTGTGTAGTTTTGTAAGCTTTTCTGTTGAGTAGTGCTTAATTATTTGTGTAAGCTTTCATGTTGAGTAGTGTGCATTCAAAATAATGGTATACTAAACATGATCAAAATAATGTGACACAACATGAAATGGATGAATCGACATGTCGGTTTCACATCAAAGTACAAAAAAAAATTTCCATAATTTTTTTATTTCTGACTAACATATATACTGTCACATGTTGCCACACAATATTTTTGCCACAACTGATTGATGTTTCAAAGTTGAAAACAAATGTACAACCAAACATCCTGTAAATAAAACGAGGTGTCTTCAACGTGAATTCATTTACATACATTTGATAAGATATGCCAAGACTTGAGCATGGTA
The DNA here is from genome assembly GCA_950022295.1 of Bromus sterilis. Classification (NCBI taxonomy): domain Eukaryota; kingdom Viridiplantae; phylum Streptophyta; class Magnoliopsida; order Poales; family Poaceae; genus Bromus; species Bromus sterilis. The sequence continues at coordinate 157,767,436 of OX465600.1, forward strand.
TGTTGCTCATGACCAGAGATCACCAGCATACTCTTGTGCCTAACACATGTGCGAGCGCGCGCGCACGCGCGCACACACACACACACACGGGTCCGATTGAAATTTCCACATTGAAAGCATGATTCAACCAAGAATAAAATAAATGAGGCATCTCTTCACTGTGATTTCATTTACCCTTGCCAAGACATGCCAACATAGTTGAAACTAGTGACATGCATGCATGGATTTTGGAGCTAAGCAAGTTGTTTGCTCTCATGTCCACAAAATTTGAGGACCGACATACGGGTAGCACACACATATCACATCGATATGTACGAATTGAAACCCAAAGTATGCAACCATAACATTCCACCCAATCAAATGAGGCATCTTTGACCACCACCATGCATGATTGCATTTACCATCATGAGACATAACAACACATCAGCATGCTTGAATATTAGAACATGAGAATTGTCATCTATGAGTGTGTAATGAGCACATATATAGATCCATTGACCTATTCGAGTAAAAACCTAAAGTACAACCAAACATCCCACAAATCAAATGAGAGACGTATTCGCCAAACACTGCACGTACCCCCCTCTATTAGACATGCCGATACTTAAGCATGGCTGAAGTGACATGCATGCATGGATTTGTAAGCGCAAATCGCTCGATGATGACCACGTAAGCTAGCACGAGTATCGACATATGTGTAACACACACGTATACGTCGATTGACTTATCTGATTTGAAACCAAAATTACAACCAAGCATTGTACAAATGAAATGAGCTAGTCATCATCATTTCACTGTACCCATGCTAACAGCCATGCCAAGATCGACTTAAGCATGCTCTTAACTAACATGCATCAATGCATGGGTTTGGCCGCAAGTTTGTGTAAATTTCCCTATGACCCCACAACCATATTTGCATTTACCGTTGCTATAATTCATGCCAGAACATAAGCATGGTTGAATGATATGCACGCAAGGATTTGGCACCATGACCACATAACCAGAGGATCAACGTGTGCGTATAACACACACACGTCATATCTATTTATCTGAGAGTTGAAACCAAGAGTACAACAAAAATATCTACAAATCAAATAAGGCATCGTGACTTATATAGCTGATTGAAACCCTTCTTTAAGACATGCCAAGACTTATAGATGGTTGAAGTGAAAATATATGCAAAGGATTTGGGAGAAAGTTGGTTTCTCATGACCACAAACACATAAGGATCGAAAAGTGCGCATTGCGCATGTATAAACAAATCGATTGACTTGTCGGAGTAGAAAAAAAAAGTAGGACCAAACATTACAAAAAAATGAGAGGCATCTTCAACAAAACTACGTGGACCCTTGCAAAGACATACCAAGACTTCAAGCATGCTTAAAAGCGACATGCATACTTGGTTTTGGGAGCAAGTTGGTTGCTCATGGCCACATAACTTGATCAGGGTCGACACGTGCATAACGTATGCACATATGTGCAAATCGTTTGTCAATGCTGATTTGAACCCAAATGTACAACCAACCATTCGACAAATCAAAGTCTCGGCTTCACCATGGGCATTGATATGTGCATTGATTGATCAAACATTTTCAAATCTTTTTTTCGAAAACAAACACTTGCCATAGGTTGCGACACTTATTGAACTCAATAGTACACACAAAATAAAACCACTCGACAAATTACACATATTTTGGACCAACATTCTTGCTGGTCAAATTTTTAGATGAAACAACGCAAAGAAAATTGATAGGCTTTCACATCATATTTGTATGTATTGGACAGGTTCCTCGTCTTTCCCTCCTAGCTTTCCCCCCTAAACTGTTTTCGCTCCCTCCAACAAATTTTAAATCCCACGCTCAATTTTCAGCACCTCCTTTTTTGGGACACCTCCTCCTAAATACCTTCCCCATAAGTTCAATCTCACCTATCCGGCATACTAGTACCTAACTTTCCCCCAGATCCGCCGCCCTAGTAGAAGGCGGCGGTTCATTCACCGGCGCAAGAGATGGACGGCGCACAACGTAAACGGAAACTTGACAAGCCTTATCAGATGCAAACAGGTCCGAATTTTCTCCCACGTGAATCCCTTTCTGGAAGATTAGTAATGTTTTTTTTGAGGGAATGGTCAGAATCACCGGAATCGCCAATATTCGATGATTTTAGATTGCACACTGATTTTTGGTTGATTCCGCGTGATTCCTAGGGCAGAGATTTTTTTTTTGTAAATTTGATTCTCTAGGCAGTGATTCTTCATAATCAAGTCAAAAGAACTTACCCTAGATCGTGGATCTATATTTGTACTTCTCCTTTCTTGATGTACTTACATCCACGCATACTTCTAGATCAACTCTATTTTGTGGTTTGTAGTAGGGAACAAAGATTGTCGTTCTAACTAGGCAGATATTGATTATTTGTTGTTCGACTGCATGCATCATTCTGATTCAGAGGCAGGGGGTTATCCTCCTTTTACAAAAAAAATATAGCGATTACTTAATGATACTAGTGTATATGAGGAATATACTTCAACTTACACATTTGGATTCACATCAATTATGAACTTGCTCGTTAACAATTGGTCTTCTGTTCTCAGGTACTTCCAGTAAATCAGGACGAGTACACGCTGAACCACTGTCACATAAAATGGATGCACTGATTTCCTATGATGTTGACATTGATGAATATGTGTCTTCAGCTTCATCTGCAACAAAGATTGTCTATGTTCCATGCCCATTATTGTCCATGGTATAGAATGTAAATTACTTATAGAAATCTTACATATTGGTGATTATTAGGTGATATGCAATACTAATAAGCATGTACTTACTTTGTAAGGGTAAAACCAACAAGAGGAAAGCATCCATTGATGGGTTTTCAGAAGAAGCCATCACCATATAGGACACTAGCATGAGAAAGAGCACTCAGGAATCATCCATAACTAATCAGTTCAGAATTCGAATCTACTCTGCCGGGTACGAGCCATCATAGTATAATTCAGTTACATGAACAATAATGACTTCAATGACATGTAACATCCCAAAATTTTCTAAATTTTGGAATGTTATTAAAATTAAATAGGTAATGATTGTTTGCTTGATGTGTTTGATTTTCTCTGGGATTTGAAACTTTTTGGAGTTTATTGAATATTAAAAAGAGAGGGAATAAAAGGACTTTCCCTAATATTCATAATTGGTGTTTTTGGAATTTATTATTCAAAACAAAACCAACAAAACAAAATGAGAGAAGGTAATATGACTCCTTCAACATATTAAAAGGTTGGAAAATGTTTTAAATCATTATTGGAATTCTTCTGAATATTCAAAACATTTTTAAACTCAAGGAAATTCATTTGAGAGGATATAAAATGACTTATCCCCTTTTTAATAATGTTGAAAAATATTTAGAATATTACTTTAAAGTTTTTAAAATTTATTATGAGTATTATAAATAACTCTAAAATTATTTTAGGGATTTTATAATGCTAAGAGAGTTCTTATTTCATTGAAATGATTTATTAAATATTTTAAAAGAGTTAAAAAAATATTCCAATGGGATATTTTTATTTTACCAAATTATTTATTGGTGTGAAAATTTTAAAATTTATATTTTATTATTTAGAAATGGTTTGTCAATGCTTTTGACCGAATAAAAATATTTAAATAATTTATTGGACTTTATTTGATTTATGAAAAGTATTTTATATTTAAATAAATTATGTAGAATTTTTTTTATTCTTATTTTCCTTTTTGGAAAATGTATTCACTAAATAAATTTCTTTGTATTATTTGTTGAACTTAGAAATTTATTTCACATTTTCTGATGAGTATTTATTTTTCTATTATTGTTTGAAGTTTCGGTTTTAAATAAAAAGAAAAACTCGTAGCCCCGGTCTAGTAGCCTTTTTCCGCCCGCGAGCGCAATTGGAGCCCAAGTCGGATCTAATTGTTTTTTTCTCTCCTCTGCCTATTTAAGATTTTCCAAATTTTCCTTTTTATTTTCTCTTTTTGTTCTGGAAACCCTAGCCGCGGGACCCGCGGGCCGCCACCACCGCCGGGACCCACCTCGTCGCCGGACTTCGCCGGCCGTCCGCCTCCGCCGGAGATGCGCCGGACAGCGCCTCCTCTTCCCGCGCCTCCCGGCCGCCGTCGCCGCCGTCGCCCCCACCGAGTGTTGCCGCCGCGCCGGGCCACGCAGCGCCGCCTCAACCGCGCCACCCCACCTGCGCCGCCTCGCCGGACCGCCGTCCCGCGCCGCCACCGTGAGGCCGCTCGCCGGAGACGAGCGCCGGGCCGCCACGGGCCGCTGCTCGCGCGGGTCACACGTCGCCGCCCACGCCACCGCCGCCCCGTGCGCCGCCTCCCGCCCCCCGCCGCCTCCACCGCCTCCCACCTCGCCGGCCACCGCTCTCCGCTCACCGGAGCCGAGCCGGGCTCACCGGAGAAGTCGTCTCGCCGGAGTCAAACCAGAACCAGATATCGTCAAACTGCCCTGAGGACTCGATCGCTTTTTCCAGAAAAGTTATATTTGCGAACGGGTCCTTTTCTGCAGAAAACACCCCAGCGCCGTACTCGCAAGATCTCCTTCACCGTGCGTCGGATTGAGGTGAAACTTTTTGCTACGCGGTCGTGTTGTTCTGTACTTTAGCATAGAATCAACTTTTTAAACTTTTGCACAATTTTGAATTTGAATTTATTTCAAATTCAAATTCAAGTTCCGCTGGCCGTATCTCTTAAACCGTTGATCCAAATCGAGTGATTCTTTTTGCGTTGGATCACTCGTTACATGTAATTTTGGTCTATAACATGTGTACACAAAAATTCCGAAGATTATTGATCTGTTTAAAGTCAAATTTAATTCAAATATGAACCTGCTATGACCCGCGTTGTAGTATTCCGTTTCACATGATTCTTTTTGCATATCGGATCATTTGAGACATGTTATCGGTAAGATTCACACAATTTTCATGTGGGAATGATATTCACCTTGAATTCATAATGTCCATGATCACAATTCTTTACCGATAGTTCTTTATCTATCAACTCTCTCGAGTTCACGTTCCACCGATCACTTCGAGCACATCAACACCCTTGCACTTCAAAGCTTTTGTTTTGTTGCTAAAACCTTTGTGATTGTTTTGTTGATATTTTGTTTTGTCCTTGTGGTGTGATTGCTTATTTGAGTTCCTTCCGTTGCGATAGATTTCTCGGAGTGTGATGAGTAGAGTTGACTGGACCGTGAGAGCGAAGAACTTCATCAAATGTATAAGGCAAGTTACACTTTGACCATACCTCAACCTATATTTTCTATTATGTATGTAGCAAATTATTACTCTATGCATGTGTAGGATTATATATTAGTTATGATTTAAACCTAGTAGGATAGCCATATGTTCTGACCTTGTATTTCATTGTCGCCCTAGGATCGTGGTTGTTATATACTGCTATTTCTTTGTAGACGGGGATTGGTTGAGTTATCATTGAGCCATGTGAGGATTAATGACTTGACTAGCAAACTTAAATAGAAATCACCTCTGGGAGGGCAGGGAATTCATCCTGGGGATCGTGCCTTGACTAAGGAGGGACCAGGGATAAATCATTCCCGAATGGTTGTTTTGGTGGTGAACCGGGTGCGTCATGGTGACTACCCTCTGAACGCAGTGGGCGCCGTCCAGGCTCAAAAGGATCGGACAGACAGTGTGACTAGTAGCTTCCAAGTACAACCACTGGCTATATGGGCTCTGGCTTAGATGAGTTAGTTGTGGGGAACCTGGCCCTGGTAGCTAGCTGATGTAGATATGATAGGTGTACCGGCTACCAAAGGGTGGAGGCAACCTCTTCTTAAAGACTATGTCTCAATCTTCGGGTTGAATCCAGTGGGGAAAGTGTACAAACCTCTGCAGAGTGTAAAAACTGATCATGATTAGCCGTGTCCACGGTTACAGACAACTTTGAGCAACTGGGAATTATTGTTGTTGGATGGTCTTGACAGATAATTCACTTTAATAAAAATTTGAGTGGGAACTTTTAATAAAGGGATGGTTGGAATTGGTGTAGCCCGATTCAACCATACTTAGGACTATCAAAGAATGCACAGAGACTTGGATTCTTAGTGAATCGGGTCGTTATAGATGGTATCAGAGCCCATGTTGACTGTAGGTCGTGACCCTAGAAAATGGATAGAAAAATCCATAGGAACAAAAATATTTTATCACTCTTTGATTACTTACTCTCTTCACTAGTATCTCTCATCTATTATTCATCTTCTAAACTTCTTATCTTGTTTTAATGTAAATACCCCTCCGAGTGGGTTGTGCCCCTGAAGACTTGACTTTTGAGAAGTACATCATCAACCTCGTGGATCAATTGAAGTTACGGCTTCCAGAATTAGGAAGAGTATCCTATGGATTTAATAAGGATTAGTGTTTACACTACGAGAAGATCTTCAAGATTAGCTTAGCTGAGAAGGATGAAGCATTAGATTCAGACCACCACTTTTATGGAGTTAGATGAACGAATTTCGCGTAGTATGATGAGATCGTATGTCTTGCACATATGACCTTACTCTAGGTGTTTTTTTGTGTGTTTTGACTTTTGTGACTGTATTGTTTGTTGTTATGTGTTGCTGTTGAACGGAGGTGTTTTTACCTCTTTCTTGTTTGAGTGCATATGTTTGGTGTTATCTTTAGTTGTTGTCTTGTCGGTGTTATAGTTTTTCCCGAACCCTTGTCGTATGGGTTTAATAGATGGAGTATGGAGTAGGACTCGCCTTTTCTGGGGAGATGTCGAGATTGAAGGTGGAGCAATGGATTCGTAGTATGGAGGAGAACATGAAGATAAACAAGTTTGGAAGTGAGTACATGGTCCCCTATGCAGTTAAGTACTTGGTAGAAGAGGTTGCTACTTGGTGGACAATGCATCAGGCGATTAACGAATCAAGAAAGAAGATTACTTGGAAAGATTTTACAAATATCTTGTTGGGATCTCGCCTCGTCACCCCGATGCAAAGGACGGTAAACCTTAAGAGGCCCCGTGCCTGCAAAATTTGTGGAGAAGTCGGACACTCCTATGAAGGACACCAAGATGGATGTCCCTATTTTGAGGAAATTCACTTGGGTGAACAATGTCCCACAGCTCAAGTCACATGTTTTGTGTGCGAAGGGAATAACCATTACCCCGCTCAGTGTCAATTTTTCATCATTACCCAACAAGTATCTTAGCATCAAAAGGAAGGAATGGAGAAAATTATCCAGGAGTTCAAGGAAGCACCTGTGAAGAAGAAAAAGAAGAATATTAGAGAAATTCATTTTTTCCGGTGCAGGAATATGGGACATTACGCCAACATGTGTCCGGAATTGAAGGGGAAGAAAAAGTTGTGAACGTGGAAGCAAGGATGCTGACTTGAAGAAGCTTATGTTTGGGCAATTGGAGGATAGACGTTCATAGGTGTGCACTAAGTGTACGGTGGTACCTTTTTATGTTAGTTGGAGATGCGGATCGATGCATGTTTTGCTATTGATTGAACTAGATGTTTTATGTCATGATTGTTTTGGTAAGTTTTGTATTGTACCCTGTGTCCCTGATATGTATTTGATTGATGTTGTTTGTTGTCCTTTGTGTTTCTTCTATGCGAGTAGAATAAGTTTACATTTCATTAGAACCCTCATCTATTTAGTATGCTTCAAGACTGAAGAAGACACATCAACAAGGAGAATAAGTCGACAAGTGACAACAGTATATGAAGATGGCTTCGACAATGCAAAACTGAAGCTACCGTCATTAAAGACCTGAAGATTTGAAGACTTGGAAGATCAACGTTTCTACCGTTAGATCGTTTCCGTGAGCTGTCATCTCTTGTGTTTTACTGACAGGTACACATCAAAACTTATGTTTCAAAACTAGTGTGATGTTTGTATGGGTATATTTCCCTATCTGTCTCTCTACCTCGCTATCTACATTCTATTCCCCCTCATCCTCATCCTACACTGAAGAAGCTACTACAATGGCTGCCAATATCAAGACTGGAATAAAGATGGATGTAACTTAATGCCGAGTCCAAGGATAACCTCGTGTGCCAGGATCTTACAACAAGCAAGCACAATCTTGCTGCAGAAAGAACCCTGGAGCAAGTGGTAGTTCACCAGTACACGTTTTGTAATAGTTTACGCAAACCTGAGTGTTGTGAGGAAACGATAGATGTTTGTTTGGCTTGCAGAACCATGGATTTATCTGAACCCAGTTCATGAACAAGAAGAACTTTCTGCAATGCTCGTGAGGATGTCCGAGTGTTAGATTGCGAGATTCTCTAAACCATATACAAGGTAATGATTTGGGTGCGGAATGGATTGGCCCCCATGACGACTACCCTTATTATTCGCTCTTGCTATGCGGGTTAGTAAATCTTGAGTGACTTACCTATAGTAGAGAGACAACGATCTTAAGCCTGAACCATAGAATGGTACGATGTTGACCCCTATATAAGATTATCGTTAATAATAGTAAGTTATACGGTGAGTATAGACCAAGACCATTTCCTGCAGGTATCCCGTAGAAGTATTCTTAATGACCACCATGAGGGAATCGATAGTTGCTTAGTATTGGCGCCTGAATTGTTGACCATGAAGGTTTAGTACTTGGAAGACCCGTCTTTTGGATGCGGTACTCAAGACAACAACAGAGTATATGAATTATTCGGAGGATGTAGTCGAAGGAGTATCATCCTTGAAGATCAGTGGATTGGGAAGACCACTCCCTTGCTAAGGAATGGAAACCTCAAAGGAGGAATTCTTGAAACCTCGAAGACCGAAGGTGAAATCTTTACTAAGAATGTCATCGATGGATTAAGATACTGGAAGCCCACACTTATGATGATGAATTCAATGCCCCATGGAATATAGGAAGTCTGGGTGAAGGACTCAATGCCCCAACGGAGTATGAAGATCATGTGTGAGGAGCTCACTGAAGGAGCACTCTTTTGAAGACCATGTCGCTTTCCTTTTAAGGGTGGTAGTACCCTAGACCTTCGGAGGATCGATGGACTGTCAGGAAGACCCAAACCCTAACCTTTTTCTTTCTAGCCTTTTCGAATCTCGATGACGAGATTCCTTTTAGGGGTGGTAGTCTGTAACATCCCAAAATTTTCTAAATTTTGGAATGTTAATAAAATTAAATAGATAATGATTGTTTGCTTGATGTGTTTGATTTTCTTTGGGATTTAAAACTTTTTGGAGTTTATTGAATATTAAAAAGAGAGGGAATAAAAGGACTTTCCGTAATATTCATAATTGGTGTTTTTAGAATTTATTATTTAAAACAAAACCAACAAAACAAAATGAGAGAAGGTAATATGACTCCTTCAACATATTAAAAGGTTGGAAAATGTTTTAAATCATTATTGGAATTCTTCTAAATATTCAAAACATTTTTCAACTCAAGGAAATTCATTTGAGAGGATATAAAATGACTTATCCCCTTTTTAGTAATGTTGGAAAATATTTAGAATATTACTTTAAAGTTTTGAAATTTTATTATGAGTATTATAAATAACTCTAAAATTATTTTAGGGAGTGCTGCCGTCGTCGCCCGCACCGAGTGATGCCGCCGCGCCGGACCACGCAGCGCCGCCTCAACAGCGCCACCCCACCGGCACCGCCTCGCCGGACCGGTGTCCCGCGCCGCCACAGTGAGGCCGCTCGCCGGAGATGAGCGCAGGGCCGCCACGGGTCGCTGCTCGTGCGGGTCGCACGCCGCCGCCCACACCACCGCCGCCCCGTGCGCCGCCTCCCGCCCCACGCCGCCTCCACCGCCTCCCACCTCGCCGGCCACCGCCCTCCGCTCACCGGAGCCGAGACGGCTCACGGGAGAAGTCGTCTCGCCGGAGTCAAACCAGAACCAGATCTGGTCAAATTGCCCCGAGGACCCGATCGCTTTTTCCAGAAAAGTTTATTTGCGAACGGGTCCTTTTCTGCAGAAAACACCCCGGCGCCGTACTCGCAATATCTCCTTCACCGTCTGTCAGATTGAGGTAAAACTTTTTGCTACGCGCTCGTGTTGTTCTGTACTTTAGCATAGAATCAACTTTTTAAACTTTTGCACACTTTTGAATTGGAATTTATTTCAAATTGAAATTCAAATTCCGGTGGCCGTATATTTTAAACCGTTGATCCAAATCGAGTGATTCTTTTTGCGTTCGATCACTCGTTCCATGTACTTTAGGTCCATAGCATGTGTACACAAAAATTCCAAAGTTTACTGATCTGTTTAAAGTCAAATTTAATTCAAATTTGAACCTGCTATGACCTGCGTTGTAGTATTCCGTTTCACGTGATTCTTTTTGCATATCGGATCATTTGAGACATGTTATCGGTAAGATTCACACACTTTTCATGTGGGCATGATATTCACCTTGAATTCATAATGTCCATGATCACAATTCTTTACCGATAGTTCTTTATCTGTCGACTCTCTCGAGTTCACGTTCCACCGATCACTTCGAGCACATCGACACCCTTGCACTTCAAAGCTTTTGTTTTGTTGCTAAAATCTTTGTGATTGTTTTGTTGATCTTTTGTTTTGTCCTTGTGGTGTGACTTCTTATTTGAGTTCCTTCCCTTGAGATAGATTTTCGGAGTGTGACGAGTAGAGTTGACTGGACTGTGAGAGCGAAGAACTTCATCGAATGTATAAGGCAAGTTACACTTTGACCATACATCAACCTATATTTTCTATTATGCATGTAGCAACTTATCACTCTATGCATGTGTACGATTATATATTAGTTATGATTTAAACCTAGTAGGATAGCCATATGTTCTGACCTTGTATTTCATTGTCGCCCTAGGATCGTGGTTGTTAAATACTGCTATTGCTTTGTAGATGGGGATTGGTTGAGTTATCATTGAGCTATGTGAGGATTAATGACTTGACTAGCAAACTTAAATAGAAATCACCTCTGGGCGGGCAGGGAATGCATCCTGGGGCTCGTTCCTTGACTAAGGAGGGACCAGGGATAAATGCTTCCTGAATGGTTGTTTTGGTGGTGAACCGGGTGCGTCATTGTGACTACCCTCTAAACGCAGTGGGCGCCGTCCAGGCTCAAAAATATCGGACAGACAGTGTGAGTAGTAGTTTCCATGTACAACCACTGGCTATATGGGCTCTGGCTTAGATGAGTAAGTTGTGGGGAACCTGGCCCTGGTAGCTAGCTGATGTAGATATGATAGGTGTACCGGCTACCAAAGGGTGGAGGCAACCTCTTCTAAAAGACTATGTCTCAATCTTCGGGTTGAGTCCAGTGGGGAAAGTGTACAAATCTCTGCAGAGTGTAAAAACTGATCATGATTAGCGTGTCCACGGTTACGGACAACTTTGAGCAACTGGGCATTATTGTTGTTGGATGGTCTTGACAGATAATTCACTTTAATAAAAATTTGAGTGGGAACTTTTAATAAAGGGATGGTTGGAATTGGTGTAGCCCGATTCAACCATACTGAGGACTAGCATAGAATGCATAGAGACTTGGATTCTTAGTGAATCGGGTCGTTACATGACAATATAGAATGAAACATGGGCAAAAAAGAGGGCATGTACACAACTACCAGAATTAGACATTATCGAGGAAAACATGTCATGGTCCACGTAACTTTGAAGCTTCAGCCTCTCTGAAGAATACATACATGTGCTACAAGAGAAGATTTTATCATACAAGGCAAACACAAATCAGGAAAACACAAATTTTCAAAAGGACATGATTGCAGTACTTGATACACAGAGGAAAGAAATCAAAGAGCTCATAACGAAGCAACAAAAAGAAATTGAAATTCTCAGGATGGATCAAGAAAGGAAAACCAAAGCTTTTGAAAAAAGCAAAAAGAATTGCATTCAATGATTTGTAATTTGAAGAGCGAGTTCTCACAGTCTTCACAAGGGACAGTCCACATCCCATCAATTATTGAGGGTGAACTTTTGTTAAGCATGATAGTTTCTCTTCCATTTTTATTTTTCGTGAGTAATACACTCTTTGGATGATACTGTAATATTTAGCAAAGTGTTGTGCGGATTTCAAGTATATATGTATATGTAAGTTGTGATGGCAACATTTAATTAAATTAAAAGCCAGTGATTTAAATTTAATTTCCTATACAAATTCAAACCGGTGATAATTTTACAGGATCTCGATCATTGATGAAAATTATGACGGAGATTCGAACAGTCACCATATGTTAGGCTGCATGGTAGGCCCATCCAGACCCACCTGTCGGTAGTCACTTCAGCAACGTTTGGGCCCACCTGTATGAAACCACATCAGCATCATAAATGTCCCATATGTCAGTAACGTTGACCAGTCAACGTTAATGGAGATCGTACTTCTGCTGACATCATATATGGGCCCACATGTAAGCATACATGTCGGCACCTACCGGGTCCATTTGACAGTTCATTAGTTCCCAAAAAAGATTATTATCGACGGCATGTCGTCAACAATAACAATCTTAGGTGTCGGTTTTGGGTATTGTGCGTGACTTATTTGCACGTTGTTGAAAAAGGCAATTAGACGAAGTTCTTACGGCGTCAACGAATATATGATCTTAGACGACGGAAAAAGTGGTACCGTCGACATATTAATTTTTTTTACGGGGCGTCAGTGACAGGTGGGTTGACGGAGGCGAACCTTTATTAGTGTATTATTATTTACGAAAAATGATTTTTCATGACATAAATAGCCCGTCAACAAGAAGGAGCCGAAGTCACCTTGGAGGAAAAGATAGCCGTCAAGGAGGTAGAATAGTAATCCATCTCGTGTAGTAGTCGGACTGGTTGTAAACCCTAAGACCTGACGTGTATATAAGCCGAGGCCCTGGGATGTCCTAAGGGTGAATCATCTTAGAGTAGTTCTTGATACACCGGCTACTTCTAGCGCCCTTGTAATCGAGATCTCCCACATATAATACAAGAAATCCAGGAAGTAGGTCTTTACATCATGTAGGGTTCGAACCTGGGTAAATTCCTATGTCTCTCTTGTGCCGAATATCGTTGTCCACTCTCCACCGATCGACTCTTCCTCCTCTTATCCACTCGTAGCCAAGGGCCCGCTGAAGTTTTCATATGAGGACATCTGGCGTGTTCTTCCCATGACACTCCCCTTGTTTGGTGCTTGGACTGGGATTGAGGAATTCTCCACCATACGGACGACATCATGATGCTGAAACTCCGGTTCTAAGAGGTCTATTTTCACAAAATTCGCCGGATCAGAGAACGTATGTTGTCATCGAGTTTTGTACGTGCGTGAGTACTACGAGGTGCTTCACGTGCGGCACTATTCCTAGGGGGTTGTAAAGGTTACGTGGATTAATCAACCACGTTTGCAGGAACGTTTCCCGCGCAACGGACTACACCCCGAGGTATGTGTTTGCAATTCTCTCCGTTACAGTAATACAAATTGATAGATATTGGGTTATGGGCGACGCTAGTTAGAAAAATTATCGTTTTCTACTAGAAGACCCAACAATTTTTGTGTATGAGGGGTTTGATCGTAGATGCGGGAATCTACACTAAAGGTCTTCATCATCCTATTTTCTCTACTTCGTAGTAGGTAATGACCAAACCAAACCTATTTGCATCTTCATAGTGATCCTAGGTTTATTCGTATTTGGATTTTTTTTCTACTACATTTCCAAATAATATTTTGATCAGAAACTATGCACAACACCCCACAACAAATTTATTATAAGATAAGGAGTAGGAAAACAATATTACAAATGTAAAAAATATCCATTACGGGATACCTAAAGGAGTTTAATCAGTGCCTAATACTCAAGGGGGGGGGGAGAAAAGCAATCCATCTGAAAGGAGCATCTCAAAAGATCATGAATGAATCTATATTTCTACTTGGCAAATGTAGCTATCCTAGTGTGAGCTATGACTAGATGTAGGTGTGATATAGAGCATATAAATTGTTAGGAATAAGCAACTTGTTTTCCCTGGGGCCAAAGGCCAGTATATATACTACATGTATAGGTGGTGAATATGCAGAAAACCCCTTATAGAACAGGAAATATACAAAGGGTTACATATAAGTCACACCCTCTCAAACTCATGGTATATCAACACACTAAGTTTGGAGAGATAGAAGTCATGTTGTGCTATAGTCTGGGCCTTCGTAAAAAAAATTCGCCAACTGTACCTCAGAAGGCACATACTGAGGAGCATTAACCCGATCATGCACACTAGGACAGACAAAAGAAGCATCAACACAATTATTCTTGGTGAGCTCATGCTTCACAGGGTCACGTGCTATGATAATAACACTTGTACTGTCAGACAAGAGAAAAGTAGGTGTGGTGATAGAAACACGAAATTACTGAAGTAACCATTGTAACTAAGTCACCTCTACCGTCAAAAGAGCCATATCTCGCAACTCAACCTCTCCACTCAAACGGGAAACTACAATCAGTTTGTTCGTCTTCCAGGAAATGAAAGAACCACCAAGAAAAACACACTAAGCAGAAAGAGAACGACGATCTGACGGATCACTAGCCCATGTAGCATATGAATATGCCTGAAGCTGTAATGAGATGGAATGGGGAAAGTACAGATAGTGAGAGATCGTACCACGTAGATATCATAGAACACGAAGAAGGTGATTATAGTGGACCGAAGTGGGATATGAGATAAACTGACTCAAAATAAGGACATGATATGCGATATCCGGACGAGTAAAAACTAGATAGACAAGACTCCTAACAAGATGAAGACACCATCAGTAGTGTGGTGGTGAACATTGAGCTACATAGAAGTCTCAACAACGCACTCATCCATAAAAGTATCACAAACAAGAAGATCCTGGATATACTTTTCTTAGGAAATAAAAAAGCCATCAGAGGAAGAAGATACTTTAATCGCAAGAAAGTAGAGAAGAGGGCCAAGATCAAACATAAGAAACTGCCCATTGAGACTTGTCTTCCCAAAGGAAATATACTTGGGGTCATCAAGAGTGATAATCATGTCATCAACATATAGAAGAAGAGTCCGACCTCGAGCAAATATATTGTCACATCCCAACTTTTGTAGTCCTTTTATTAAAATGCTAAATTTTAGGGTAAACAAAAACTTTGCTATGTTGTGATGTGATAGTAGTAGATTTGCCATGCCATGTTTGCTAGGCCTGTTTTGGATCTTGTTATGCCTGCTAAATCCATGGTTGCTAATGTTTTGCATCATGTTGTTGCCTGGTTATAGTAAAGAATCAGCCTAGAAAGAAGTATAAACTCGCATAACTAATATTTAAATAACAACATCTAGTCACCTATTATAATTAGTACCAATAAACCTTTGGCCAAATAAAGATTTGATTACATAAATATTCATGATTTAAATAATTAAAAATACTCCTACAGCAGAAGTTATTTAATTAAAATATTTTAAAAGTGATAAATTATTAAATGCTATAAATATAATAGTGATAATATTATTAACACTAGTAAAATTTCCCCAAAACTCTTAAATAAAATAGGATAATACTCCTTAACTTTTATAAGTATTTAGGAGACTTTAGTTTAAAAATTTATTTAATCAAATTAAGAGAGGAATAATTGCAAATCTAATAAAACCAGTGTATACAAAAAAGAGAAGAGAAACCTAAGCTTCTTGGGCCGAAACCCATCTCTCCTCACCCCTATCCCACACCCTCTCTCTCACCTCCAGCCAGGCCCCACCTGTCAGCCTCTCACCCACCCATGCGATGATGTCATCTGTGACATCCCGCTCACGTCTCGCCAGCCGATCCATGCGCTATCGCTCGGATCCCCGCCGTGGCATGGCGAGCGCCCGTGTACCCCCAACCCTAGGCTGCGATGTGGCCGGCGAAATCCACGATGGATTCTACCCGCGGCCCTCCTCTTGCCCGCTCTCTCACCACCTCCCTCGCTGCCCAATGGAAGAAGAGGCCACGGATCGCCCCGGCGTTCGTTCCCGCGCCCGCCCCCCTTGCTCTCACCCTTTCCCGCCTAGCTCTTCCCCTTGTCGTGCCTATATAAACAGCACCCCACGCTCGCTCCTCACCTCATCTCCACACCAGACCACCCCATAACCACCTTGCCCCGCTACCCCGCTCGAGAGAGAGAGCAACAAAGGAGGAGGAGCAAGCGACTCCGAGGAGGAGCACCGCGAGGAGAGAGAAGGGGGTGGCTGGAGAGCCGTGCCCTTGCCTCGCCCCGCAGTCGACGCCCGGCAAGCACCGAGTCGTCGCCAGGAGGAGCCGCGCCCACTTCTACTCCACCAGTCGTCCACACCAAGCCATCACCGGAGCCGACTTCCCACGCCACCCGTCACAGCAAAAACAGGCCACCCTTGCCCCGCCGCACCTCCGCCGTCCCTGCAGCACCGCCGACGAGCCCGGAGAAGTCGCCCGCCGTCCGCCCTTTGTCTACCCGTCCGCCCCGTTTTCCCACGTCGAGAGCCTCCGTTTTCGGGGAAAACGGAACCCTGGTGAGCCCCTATACCTCTTTCACCCTTCCCCACTGTCCGCCACCCAACGAAGCACCGCCGGTGAGCCCTCCCCTAGCACCTGGTCGCCATGGCCTGTTGGGGCCGAGCTCCTCACGCTCGTTGAGGAAGAAGAACCGGGGTCGTCCGATCGCGCTAGATCCAACGGCCTAGAAATCCCCATACCTCTTCGTTTAAAAAAAATACACACAACCACCGCACTGCGCATGGGCTTGTCCCACTGGAGAAAGCGCCCACGGGCAAGGGATAACCATGGGCCGGATTGCTGCTGTTTTTGCTTTTTAATTAAATCATCAGCATAGAAATACTTTTAGAAAAATAATTATATCTCAGAAAAATATGAAATAAATTGTGTGGTGTTTCTAAATTTATGCTATATTTTTCTGCATGTTTAGAATATTGTTTAGCTTAAACAAAATTATGGCCTTTTCTATTAATTTGTTTGCTAGTTTAATTTCCATAATTTTTCTGTTAGTAATATTAATATTTTTAGCACTTGATTAAATTCACATTTGCTCAGTAGGAAATTGTTATGCATTTAGTTAATAAAAATAAAATAATGTAAAATGTTGTTATTGAATAAAATGGGTTAAAAAATTGCATTTAGTTAACGTTGTTTTATTTAATTTTGATATTAATAAATCCAAAAAAAATATCCTAATGCCTTGTTATAAATTTTAACCTTGTTGAGATGTTAAAAAAACAGAATATAAATCTTAGTAAATATAAAACCTTGAAAATTTGTTTGTCCTTTGTTGTTTTCTATTGTTTGTGAAAATTGAGTGATGAAATTTTTTGCTTTCTATTGCCCCGTTGTAATGGTGGATTTCTTTCCGCAACGCGTAGACGAAGCGCTTGACGTTGCAGGTGAAGACTCCTCCCAAGCTGAAGAAGCCGTACCAGGAGACACCGCCGACGCAGGAAAGCCATCTTCAAAACTCAAACCCTTGACCTACATTTTCTACTTTCTTTTGTATCATGTTATGTATCATCATAATATTATATCATCTTGGATTGAGATTGTATTAGTTGTAGTAGGTAAAACCCCCACATACCCTCATAACCTACCTATTGGGAGAAATGAAATAAAACCACGATGATCTTGATGTACTATCAAGACCATCCCCCAGCCTTGTTAAAGAACTAAGTCCAACTTAAGAATTTGGTTAATCTTGCTCCACCCGAAATAATTGGCATACATCTAAGTAGATGCGATGGCCAAGATTGTGATTGTTGGAAACATCGTTGAACATATTCGACGTCATGAAGGACTCTCCATAAGTGCCGCTAATACCTAGCCTCCCATACAACCACATTACCCTGATATGGGACAAGGATTTACCGGAAACCGTTGGGTCTAACATGAGCTACCTCACAACTTCTATGAGGGATGCGTCCCTTGAAACCGGATTCTTCCCAGAGATTGGGAGAACTAAACCAGGGGACTGCGGATCCCCGAGGCCCCGGAAGACACGGTGAGTCCCTCTAATCCATGGAGACATTGTTCCCAAGAGGGTCATTGGCTGCCATCGGAGGCTGAGGGAATATACTCATTGGGTAGGAGCTCATATTAGGGTTAATGGTGAAAGGTTTTGTTCAATTATTCGAAACCCGCATACTGAGGTATGACAATTTGTGGATGACACGACAGATGTATTGAATTGTGTGGGTAAAGTGTACAACCTCTGCAGAGTGTAAATCTATTCGAGTAGCCGGAGTCCACGGTCATGGACAGCTAGTGAGGCCACACTTCGTGGGGAAATAGATGAGAAATTCTAGTACTGAGATTATGGTTCACGATGATGATGATGATGTTCATGTTCATGTTGATGTTAAAAGAGATAGGGTTAGACATGATTAACTCAATGCTACTTGTGCGAATAAAATTTGCTCAACACTAAAATTTTGTCAACTTAATTAAGATGAGTAGCTAGGTACCCCCTTTGACAAACTCCACCATATGGCTATCCTACTATTTTCCCTATGCATAAATATTTTTTTCTTTTCTTTAGATGGTTTGCGAGTACTTTGTATGTACTCACGGCTTTGTCCCTGGTTATTCAATCAGCCAGGCTTGGAGGAGAAGGTATTTGACGATGATGCTACCGACAATTACTAGGATGTGCTATGCTCTGAACTGCCCTGTGGATTGTGCCACTACTACTTATCCTGCTTTTGCTTATTCCGCTGTTATTTGAGCCCGATGAGGCCGTGTAAGACTTTATTGTTGTATGACTTTGTATTTGGTATTTTATGAACATGTGATCTGATGTATCCATTGTCGAGTTGTGTGTCATGCGAAACTGATCATGGGAGCATGGAAGTATGCATAGCTGGCCGCTTCGGACATATAGTCCGGGGTGCCCACATATATGGACAAACAACACATGATCATGAGAACTCGCTGAAAAGCCAGCGATAGTCATCACAGAGGAAGCGCTTGAACCATGCACGAGGGGCTTGCTTAATGCCATAAAGAGAGCGACGAAGACGAAAACCATGTCGTTAGGAACAGAATACCAAGGCAGTGGCTGCATGTATACCTCCTCATACAACTCACCATTAAGAAGACATTTTTAATGTCAAGCTAAGACACAGACTTGTGACGAACAGAGGCCACAACAAGAAGGGTGCAAAAAGTGGCCATATGAGCCACATGAGACAAACTCTCATCATAATCACGATTATACTCCTGCTAAAAGCCACGAGCCAGAAGACGAGCTTTGTAACGCCCAAGAGACCATCAGAGCGAGTTTTAACCTTATAGATCCACTTATAAGTGATTAATACGTCCCAAACGTATCTATATTTTCTTCTTGTTAGATGATCATTTGGATGACATTGCTATGTGTTTTTCTACACTTACATATCTTTTTACAGATATTTGGACTAACCTACTAACTCAGTGCACCCAGTGCCAGTTTCTGTCTGCCAATTTCTGTGAATTGCAGGTTTATACCCATATTTACAGTGCCCGAAAAATTCCAAGAAAATAATAAAAAAAATCAGTGTACCATAAGACTCCAAAAGCATGAAGGAGAGCCGAAGGGGGCCAACCCCCCTCCCAGGCAGCCAAGGGCGCGGCCCCAACCTAGGTCGCGCCAGGAGGCCTCTTGGAGTGGTGGGACCCCCCTGGTTCCCTCCTTTGGCCTATATTTACTCCTCGGTACATATACCCTAAAAAAAGACCCCGCATCGCGAAATTCGCCACTGTTCCTCCGCCGCCGCGATCACGAGATCGGGATCGCCAGAAGACCTCGTCCCGGCACCCTGCCGGGGGGAGGATTTATCTCCGGGAGCTTCTCCACCACCATGAGTGCTTCCCGGATGTGCCATGTGTAGTCCCCCTTGGACCATGAGTCCAATGACCAATAGCTATGTGATGTCTTCTCTCCAATATTGTGCTTCAATTCTTAGCACTTGTGAGATGCCCTACAAGATCAAGTCATCTATGTAATATTCCTGCTCTTGCTATGTTGTGTTTGCTGGCATCCGATGGATTATGAGATTATTTTCAGATCGTGATGAGTTATATATTTAGTTCTCCTTTTATATATGTGTTCTTGAGTAATTCTTGCATGTTGTCCATTGCTTTTTATTGCTTTGGCCAAGAAGTAGATAGTAACTCCAAGAGGGAGCGTTATGCTTGATTGTGGGTTCATGTCCCCCCGATGTCTAGCTTGAGTGACAGAAACATGATACTAGGGGATGTGCTGTTGCCAGCAGGGAGAAAATAACGGTGCTTGTAACCGCGGTTGCAAGGATTGTTTACCTTACACTTAGCTTGTTAATGCAGTTGTCTGTTGCTTTGGGTTTACACTTTGGGTGGGGCTCGCAACTTAATACCAGCGAGATGTTCTAGATATATATCTCAAGGTTGATGATCAGTGAGTAGATGCTGATGAATAAGAGGTCTAGTTGTCTTTGCGTATTGCCCATAAGCTTGAGCCCCTACCTTTCTTGTAGCATAATTACCATTGCGGTGCGTTTATAATTATGTCAATTACCCATCTGTAATTTGTTCACCCAGCATAGATGTTTTATCGTCTTTTGGGAGAGAGACATCACTAGAGAACATCATGGGACCCCTGTGCATATTTCCACCATTGTTTACAGCTCCACTATTTACTGCTTTTATTTCCTTTTCGTTGCAATCACCATCACTATTTCCACCATGTGTTTGATCCTTTGTAAACAACAATACCGGAGGGATTGACAACCTCTCTGACTTGTTGGGAGAAAAGTTATTTGCTTTTGTGTGCAAGTCCACGTCTTCTGTCAGCGCTAGAGAAGCAGACACCTTCTTATTGATCCTTGGAGTCCTCCTGGATTCGATAAACCTTACAGTCCTCGTGTAAGGGAAATTTTCTTCTACTACATCCAATTCTTCCACTTGGGGTCACCAATGAGGAGCTTCAGTGCCATCAGTGATCCGCTAAACACAAGAAGGACGAGAAACTAGATCCCATGTGCCAGTGTGCTTAAGAGCATCAATCTCCTCCGCCATTGCAAGCTTCCATTCAGGATGAAGAACTACATCAAGATAAGATGTTGGCTCAAGAACAACATAACAAAAAGTTGGAAAACCATAGTGATCAATTGGCCAATGTGGGCGATGGTGTAAGCCATAAGTAGGCTGAGACGAGGAAGATGGCACATCAAAAGTGGATCGCGCATGAGGAAAGTCATCCACAATATGCAGACGTGAAAGAATACGAGGGAAGTCATAGAAGCAGACTCAGATGATGAAGATGGAGAATCCATCGGGGATGAAGGCGTGGAACCCCATGATAAGTGAGGAGAGAAAACCCTAGGAGAGGGTGATGTCGGCTTGACAATAGGGCGGAGGTGGAGTGGGAGAGATGAACAAGGGCTTAATAGGAGTGATAGGCGACTCGGGCAAAGTAAGAACAAATATATCCTCCACTAAAAAGGTCGAGCAAGATGGACGAAGATAGAAAGGTCGAGACTCATCAAAATTCACATCTCGATGAAGATGGCAGTCACACCCAATGACCAATAGGATCCCAACAACGATAGCCCTTATGCTCATTACTATAGCCTAAGAAGACACACTCAACGGACTAAGATGTTAGTTTGGTGCGCTCACCGCAGACAAGAAGAACATAACAAACACAACCAAACATACAAAGCACCGAATAATCAGAAGGACAATCAAAGAGGTTCTCAAAAGGAATGCCACCTTACAAAGCAGTAGAGGGCTGAATGTTGATGAGATAGGTGCAAGTTGAAACTGCCTTACCCCAAAAGTGAGGTAGAAGAGAGGCGACGATCATCAATGCACAAGCTTTCTCAAGAAAATGATGATGCTTGCGCTCAGCTACACTGTTCTGAGCATGAGCACCAGGACAAGCAAACTAAGAAAGAGTGCCCTACTCAGCAAGGACACCACACAACATCTTGGAGATATACTCGCCAGTAGAGTCAACACGGAAAACATGAATATGTGAATAGAACTGATTGTGAACCATCATAGAAAAACGATGATATATAGACAAAACCTCACTACACGAAGTCATTAAATAAAGCCAAGTGTAGAGAGAGAAATCATCTATGAAAATAATATAGTACCAATGACCTCCTTTCAAAGGAAAGGGAGCTGGACCCCAAACATTAGAATGAGTTAAATTAAAAGGACTATGAGACATTGACTCACTAGTAGGATAAGTTAACTAAATCTTTTTGCCGAGCCCACAACCCTAACACTCTAGAGACATGTCTCCCGAGACAGAACCCAAAAGAACTTGACGAACTAATGACGACAAACGAGAACCACAAAGATGACCAAGTCGATGATGCCACTACTGGAAGGAGCCGGTGGCAGAAAAGACGGAAGCAGACGAGCTGGCAAGAGTGGTGGCAGCGAAAGGAACGTGAAACCAGTCTAACTCCCAAAGACCGTTGGAGTAATGGCAGCGAGGGCTGGCCCCAACCAAAGTGTGGGTGCAACGATCCTGAACAGAACAAGAGTCGACATCAAGGATGACACGACAACCAGAGTCAGTAAGCTGACCAGTAGAAAACAAATTCATGGTAAGTGGAGGAACATGAGCAACATAAAGAATAAAGTAAGAAGGATTTATAAGAGTGCCTCGACTAGCAACAGAAAGAGGAGTACCATCAACAGTAAGGACATAAATAGGAATATCAAGAGAACAAAGAGAGGACAGAGATGAAGAATTAGAAGACATATGAAAAGAAGCTCTAGAATCCTGAACCTGCTGTCCTATGACCTAGATCGACTATTCTCCCATCTCCGGTCCGCGCCTCTTCCACAAACCGTAGATCGAGCTCATCTGTCTCCTTCTAGTGGTGGAGAGGAAAAGTGGGAGGCGACCTGTGCTCATTTGCAAAGGTGGTAGTAGCTCCTATGGGGGACAAGGGCAAGACTGGCGGCCGCGGGCTGCACCATGATGGGTTCGGATCTGGCCGCACTGGATGGGGTGCAGGCCCCTTCCACCGCGACCGTGGGTGTGGCCATTTCCAGTGGCACCGCGAGTACACTCAGGGCGCCTCTTCGTCCTTTCCAAACACTTTTTCGATTGTTTTGGCCTCGTTCTTGCATGATTTGACTGGAACTAACCCAGACTGACACTATTTTCAGCAGAGTTGCCTGGATGTCTGATTTTTGTGATGGGAAGGTAAGAATTAAAGTATCTTGGAAAATTCCCATAAAATTCCCAAAATTCTTTCCTTCCAGAAGAATTCGGAGGGCAAGAGATGGACCGGAGGGGGCCACCCCTGACCCAGGCGGGCAGGTGGCGTGGCCTTCCCCCTGGCCGCGCCACCAGCCGCCTGGTCTAGTGGGACACCCCCCCAGGCCCCCCTTCGGTTGGTATTTTTACTCCCGACGAGGAAACCCTGAAACAGAAGCCATCATCCCAGTTTCCGTCACAGAACCTCCACCACCTCTGTTCTTCCTCGGGGAGAGCTAATCTTGAGGGCGTTTTGGCCTCCGGTGACGGGAAATCATCACCATCATCATCACCATCGCCAATCCATCATCCTTCCATGTTTCCCCCATCCATGTGGGAGTAATTCCCTGTTGTAGGAAAAGGGGATGGTTGGGATTGGATGAGATTGATCATGTAATAGTTCATTAGATTGTTGGGGGCATGTTGCCTATCATCTACTATGATCATCTTTGTTGCATCTTGTTGCTCTTCATGCTTGACACTTTGGGCCCGAGTGCCATGATTTCAGATCTGAACACTATTTATTTTCATGAGTAAATTTGTGTTGTGGATCCTATCTACAAGTTGTAGGCACATTTTATAGTCCGGGACCGGCAATCACAATGGTGACAACTTGGGATACCAAAGTGGACGGACTATAACTTGAGGATTACATGTATCCATATATTGTTAATGCTTTGTTCCGGTGCTCTTTGACAGGAGCACCTTAATCTCCATGAGTTCCTTTTGTCCCCGTTGGTAGCGGGATGGTAGGACAAAACATGGTGTGGAAGTTCTTATTGAAAGCACGTACAACTACCTTTGGGATACATGCCTAATGTTTGATATATGCCTAGATGATCATTACTTTTCTGTGAGCCTTGCCCCATGTTAAATCTATTACATGTTATATATCATCCATGCATCACCCAATCATCCATCCCCAGCCTACAGTTTTTTAATCCTTCTTGTTATAATTTGCTTTATTTTGCTGTCTTTACTTCCGTTGTTTTGCCAGCACTATTTCCGTTGCCACCACTACTATCATCACACCG
Organism: Bromus sterilis; assembly: GCA_950022295.1. Lineage (NCBI taxonomy): Eukaryota > Viridiplantae > Streptophyta > Magnoliopsida > Poales > Poaceae > Bromus > Bromus sterilis. Next base: position 157,791,685 of record OX465600.1, read on the forward strand.
TTGCTATTAATAAATTTTTGCCAAGCAAGTATCTTTCAGGTGCGGTTGAATTGAAAACTCACCTGTTAAATCTTATAAATATCCTTTGGCTCCCCTTGCGCCGAATCTATAAATTGGATTATTCTTACCCGCGAAGGCTGTTGCGATTCCCTACACTTGTGGGTCATGAAGACTATTTTCTGGCGCCATTGCCGGGGAGCATAGCTTCATTTACAAGCTTACTTGGAGTTATTCTTCTTTCTACGATCCACTACTAGTAATAAAGGATACCCCAGAGTTCCGATTTCACCATCCACTACAAGAAAATGAACTGTTCTTAGCACTACGGATACACTTGATTCACCTTATTTTATAAGTAAGTTTGGTTCACCACCACCACATGCTGCTTCCACTGAGTCTGGTAATATGTCTGATACTTTTGATGATGCTTCTACTGCTTTTGATGAGACTGGTTCACTTGGTCATTTCATTGAGGCTCAAATTACTAAAGCTGCAAAACAAACTGGTGTTGACATACCCTTTTTCACACATTATACTATTGGTAGATCCTCTAATTACCCTGATTTGAGTAAATTCAAGGGTAAATGTTTTGCTGATGATTATATTGAGTTTGATAAGGAGTTTGATAGAGAATTTTCAGAGTGTAACAATTCTGCAGATGCTGATTCTATTATGAAGCTGCTTGAAAAGCATGCTATGCAGAACAATTTTGCTCGTGATCCTGAGTTTGCCACCTCTCCTATTTGCATTAAAGATGATGATTTTGATTTCTCTGTTGATCTTTCACTTATATCTATGGTTGAGGCTGACCCCTGTTATGGTGGAGAAAATGAAGATGCTATTGCACACCTCACTAAACTCACTGAGTTAGGGGGTTTATTTACCAACGTGGAAAAGATACAAAACTACTATGTGACGAAACTACTTCCTTTTTCTCTGAAGGAGGGTTCTAAAGCTTGGTATGATGCACTACCATGTGGTTCTATTAAGAGTCCTCAGGATTTGGCTCAATCTTTTTTTAATAAATATTTTCCTTCTCATATGCAACATGCTGCTTTACAGAGAATTTATAACTTTAAACAGTTGCCGGATGAGCACCTACCTAAAGCTTGGGGGAGGTATTGCACCTTAGTCAAGGCTAGGCCAGGACACAGAGTCCCGAGGAATGAAATCCTTGATATATTTTATAATGGAATAACCAACAAATATGGATCGTATCTAGATAGTTGTGTTGGTTGTGTTTTTAGGGAAAGAACACCTGACGAGGGCGAAGAATTAATGGGCAAGATAGCCAAAAATCATGATGATTGGTTCGTCCCTGAACCTCCCCCAACATCGAAGAAAAGGGGTATGCTTGTTCTAAACCCTGAAGATATGCAAGAAGCTAAGAAATATATTAAATAGAATGGTATTAAAGCTGAAGATGTGAAGAATTTACCTCCTATCGAGAACTTATGTGAGCATATTACTCATCCTCCTATCATAGATGTGCACTCTCTTTTAGATTTCAATGCAAGTAATGTTCCTTATGGTAAGCCTCTTGATTAATGTCTAGATGAGCTTGATAATTTTATTGTGAAGAGGATTAATTTCAATAAAATAATTCAGAATCAATTGCATGATAATTTTCGTGCTATAAAAAAATTGCTGGATGTTTTAGGTAGAATTGTTAATGATGTTAAAGGGATTGTTAAGTTTTTTCATATGGTTCCAATTCAGCTTGAAAAATTTTCTAAAGTGCAAAAATATTTGCTTGCTAACAATTCCCAACAAGTTGATACACATGCTTATGGTATTAAGACTCAGGGTGGAACACTTACCCAGGATCCTCTCTATCCAGAGGGACATCCAAAAATATTCGAACAAGATTCTCAAATGCACGAGAAATATATTGTTAGATCTCCAAAGGAAAAGAAGAAGAAGAAGAAACATAAGGAGGCCGGTTATTCTAACGCTCTTTTAGCTAATGAAGAATCTATTATTGACACTAGTAGCATATCTATTTCTGATGTTGAGACTGAAGATTGTGTTGAACCTAGTAATGATAATGAGAACAATGATCCACCTGAAGTGGAAGAATAAGAAGCACCTGAAAAGCGTAAGAATTATTCTAGAGAGTTTATTGCAAGAAAACACGGGAAATAAAAAGAACCTTGGGTACAGAAATCAATGCCCTTCCTAGGTAAGTCTCTCAAAACTAAATAAGAAGAGGAAAGTCCCCTAAGAAGCTCGAGCTCATATGAGCCCGGTATGAACAGTAAAATCCAATTTTTTTTGAAAAACAATTCAAAAAATTCTGATTTTTTTGGGTTAAACATTGACAAATGTTTGAAATGCATTTAAAATTTCATCATAAAATGACATTTGTGGAAGTCACGGCAAAAAAGACAAATTCATAACTCCAAAATGCTTCAAAATATAAAATATTGGAGCATCAATTTTGTTCTTTTTTCTGCAGCTTCCAAAAATGTTATTTCGCGATGAAAATTTACAAGCCTTTCAAACATTTGTCAATGTTTGATACAAAAGAAATTCATAATTTTTTTTTACTGTTCATCAAGCTCATATGATCTCGAGCTCAATTACTCCACGTACAGAAGAAGAGCGTTACAATAAGTTTTATGAGTGAATGAAACCTCTTTTTCTTCAAATCGCTTTGGCTGATGCTATTAAATTTCCCCCTTATTCAAACTATATGAAAGCTATTATCACTAATAAATGAAAATTTCCTAATGAGGTAATTTCTGTTATGCTTGATAATTACTCTTTCAGTGGAAAAATTCCTGAGAAGCTCGGAGATGTAGGTATACTCTCCATTCCTTGCTCCATAAAGAATAGTTATGTTAGAACTGCTTTATGTGATCTTGGTGCAGGAGTGAGTGTAATGGCTTTTTGCTTATACAAGAGGCTTTGCTTAGACAAACTAACCCCTACAGATAATTCTCTTCAAATGGAGGATAAGTCTACGACCGTTCCTATTGGGATTTGTGAGGATGTACCTATTGAAGTTGCAAATTGCTAGATTCTTACTGACTTCATTGTGCTAGACATGCTCCAAGACGGGAGCATGTCCATAATCATTGGGAGACATTTTGTTAAGACAACAGGTGCTATTGTTGATTGCAACAAAGGAAAGATTACTTTCAATGTTAATGACAAGGAGAATAGTGTTTATTTTCCAAAGAATATTGATAAAAGGCATGGCCTTAATTCCATTGAAAATATCGAGACCGTGAAAATTAGAGATTGCGATTGTCCTCTACACGTGCATCAGAAATATAAAATCATTATGGTGGGGACAATGTCCTTAAAAGTAAATGTATGATAGTTAGGTTTTAGAAGCAAAATCTTTTGTTCAATATAGAATTTGTTTGCTAGTAAGACTTGATCAACCTTACTAACAAATTCGTTCTATGTTAAGCAAAAAGTGGTCCCATTCTTTTTAGACTTTGTTTTCACCTTTAATTTGTTGTACCCTATCTCTATTTTGTTTTTGAAACTTCATAAGTATTGACCACTGTTTCGAGTTTCGGGAAGTTCTGTAGCTTTCCTTACCTCGAAAATTATCCAAAAATGAAGTTGTCAAAAAAATTCTGGAAAAAGAAAAATGTTTTTTTGTGCGAAAAAAGAGACCCAGGGGCACTTGAGGCTGAACGGGGGGGGGGGGGGCACCCTGGTCCATGCGGCCAGAGGGCACGGCCACCCCCTGGCCGCGCCACCAGGGCTTCTGGGCCCACAAGCCACTCCAAAAGGTAAGTCCACCTCCCTTCTCTCTCTCATCTTCTTCAAAAAATCCCATTTTTCTCGCTTGAGCTCGTGTTCTTGGTTCTCTTGGCTGCGATTTTTTATCTCCTGCCACAACCCTCCATTTCAACCGAGATTTGGGGCATTTTTTCTTTGGTATATGACGCCTCCACTCCTCCAAATATATTTTTGAATGGTAAAGTTATATGTGAGTATTTTGGGGTTCTTGGTGGTTGTTCATATGAGCTTGCATGCATGTTTAGAAATTTATTTTTTATGTTTTGATGCAAGTTTAGGCCTTTAGGAAGTGAGTAAAGTAGTGTGCTTCGAACCTCTTTTCTTATTTATCACTTCTTGTAACTTTCTAAAATTTTCAGATTAGGTGATAATGAGAAAGTTTAGAGGATGGTTTGCGGGGAAGCAAGCCGCACCTACGGAGTAAATAGAGCTTATAAATCATCCGCGGGTGTGAGGATAAGTTACAACGATGATGTTGAGCACCCCGCATTGCTTGACGAGATGGAAGTCGTGCGAGCCATGTCATATCCTTGCCCGGACTTTCAAGCTGCTGCGGGTTGTTAAGATCAATTTGCTAACCTTTGTGAGAATGCAGGTTTGGTGTATCTCGTGTCACATCAAGTTCCACAATATCCTAAGCTTACATATTATTTTGTCAACAGGTTCAAGTTCAATTATGGGACTTTTCCCACCATTGAATTTAGGTCTTATGAAGAAACATTGACTATGACGTTGGCAAAGGTTTGTGAAATATTAGGTGTGCAGAATGTAGGGTAGACGGATACGATGAAGGTACAACCCTGATGACCCACAAGTGTAAGGGATCTATCATAGCCTTTCTGATAAGTAAGAGTGTCGAACCCAACGAGGAGCAGAAGGTAATGACAAGTGATCTTTAGAAAGGAGTAAATACAAGTACTGAAAGGTGATTTTATGGGTTTTCTGTAGTAATCAACATGTAAATAAAAGCAAGTAAAGTAAATGATGGCAAAGTGCAGCAAGTGGCCCAATCCTTTTGAACACAAAGGATAATTCGGAGGATTAAACTTATAAAGACTAAGGCGTTCCTGAGGACACACAGGAGAGGTTGTCAATTTACTTTTGCCATATTTCGTCTACTACTATGTTTTTTGGATAAGTGTTGTGTGGGTGGACCTAAGCTAGCACACCGCCTAGACTAAGAAAAGTGCACTCTTATGATTAAACCTCTCACAAGCATCCGAAAATACAACAGAGAAATTAAGGGAAAGCCTAACCATAGCAATAAACTCTAGGATCCAACACTCCCTCGTGCAAAAGTGTGCAAACTGGGGTTCAGGTTTCTGTCACTCCGGCAACCCACCGTAAGCATCCTTTGTACACAATGTATTCCCCTAGTTCCTTACAAAGGAGATGTCCTATGTAGTTGACCTTCACATAGCACCACCAGAAGAATAACACCACAACTTAAATAACAAATAAACACATACTACTTCAACATCATATGACTACTAACAACAAGACTTCTCACATGTCCTGAATAAGTAAAGTAACTACTCACAAGACATAAAAGAGATCATGATCAGAGGTGATAAATATATGATGAAAAATCGGGTCATAACAATAATCCTCCACAAAAACTTAATATCATTCACCACAAAAGAGTAATCAACACCAGTAAAGTAGAGGGGATGAATAGTGCAAGGTACAAAATGGATTGCAATGATAAAATGAGATGGGATGAAGATGGAGATGGTGCTGATGATAGGGATGATGTTGATGATGATCTCGATGATCCTCGTGATGATGGGGATTGTCGTCGATATGTAACGGCAGATGCCATGGGGATGGCTAAAGAGGGGGACAAAGCGAGGTTAGTGTCGCTGGTACAGGAATTGAGAATGGGAACACACAGTGAGACACCGCGATGTACCAAGGTTCGGGGCTCTCCGTAGAGATAACACCCCTAGTCCTGCCGAGCTAGCTATATGAAATAACTTTGGATACAATGGTTCCTCCTTGAGCTGTATGAGATGAAGGAGAAGAGGGCTCTAGGCACAACTCTCTCCTTGCTCTCTTCAGGTGGGTGAAGTTGCAATAAGTTCTCCGTCGTCCCTCACACAGGAGGGGTACCCGGGGCTCTTATAGGCCGAGCCCGGGGTACAAAGGTAAATGTACAAAGGGGAGAGCCCAACTGCCAGTCTTAGATAAGTTAGGATCCTCACATTTGTGCTCTCCCGGATGACCCGGTGTAGACATGCGGCTCACCATGCCTCTAACTTGTAGACCTTGCTATTGAACAGTGAAGCTAGGCGCCTAGACCTGTCGGCCTGTCCACGTGATCGGCGCTGGAGGAGACCGCACGCCTCTGACAACCCGGATCCTCTGGGATTGCGAATTGAATGAACTTGTACCAGGTGTACGACTTGGGATTCTGCTCAGAGATTGCCTTGTTCTCTTCGGCCGAATGATCATAGGTTCCTATTGCGCTCTCTTGGGGCAATCGACCTCCGACCTGATCAGTTCGGCCCACTGTGTGCTAAGTCTTGATCAACTCGACCTTGACTAGACCGGCGACCATCAGGTCGGTGATCTTTGTCTTGATGAAATGTTTCCCCTGGGTGACCCTACCCGGGGGTCATTACCCCGATAGTATTCCCTGAATCTGTGGAGGTCCCGCTGAACTAAGAGATAGCGAGGCCTACACAGGTTCCTTCCATGCTTCGTAAATCCTGAGTCTTCTTTCCTGACCGATTGCTCTCACTTGGACGATTGCTTGCAATCTGCCGATTGCTCTTGATCTTCTGCCCGATTACTCTCAACTGGCCGATTGCTCGTGATCTGCCGATTGCTCTTGATCTTTTGACCGATTGCTCTCAACTAGCCGATTGCTCGCGATCTACCGATTTCTCTTGATCTTCTTACTGATTGCTCTCAACTAGCTGATTGCTCTTGATCTGCCGATTGCTCTTGATCTTCTCAGCCGATCTGGCCAACGGTTAGTTTGACTGGAATGTTGACCGAAATTTGCCGCTTCGAATTCGCCGTGGAAAGCGGAACGACGTGCCATGATTTTACATGTCATAACCGCCACCTCGAGGCACGCGCGCACGTCCCGTCCCATCCGCCGGATCCTCTGTGTTCCGAACTGGTGATGCACTAGAAATACACGCGGCCACACCGGCCACCGAGCCGGCGCACCGGATCCCACTACCTCCTTGCTGGCTCTTGAAATAGCCCGGGGATGGAGAGGCGGCGCATACCGCCCACTCCATCTTCTTCCCCGCGCCCTTCTCTGCCTCCACCGTCGCCGCGCCTTGCGCTCCGGTGCTACCGCTGTTGCAGCCGGAGCATAGATCTGCTCCACCGACGACCTCCCGACTGCTCTCTGCCACCAATGCCACCACTTCTCCTCCGCCACCATTGGTGGACGCGGATCTCGGTTTCCGCCGCCGCCCCCGCCGTCTTCGTCATCGTCTTCTTCCTCCTTGCCCACCACGGATTCCGAAGCTTCCATGGGGGACGCCGCCGCCGCCGCCCGCCTGAAGGGTTCGTGGAAAGGTTCCTCTGTCATAGAGATGCACATTGCTCTCCTCCGCTGGGCGCGCAAGATTCTGGCGGACCTCGATACCCGCGTTCCCGGCCTCGAGCTTGCACCCACGCCCAAGGTTGGTGAGCGCGTGGTGTTCCTTGCTCATTTTGCTCGCTTCTTCGGTCTCCCGGTGAGCCGATTCTTTCGTGAGTTCTTGGATTTCTTCCGATTGCAGCCGCACCACCTCGGGGCGAATGCCGTCATGCTGCTCTCTTCCTTCGTGACACTATGCTATGGCTAACTCGTAGTACGGCCCACCGTTGGCCTCTAGTCCAAGCTCTTCTATCCCCGCGCCTTCCGAGTGGGTACCGGGGTATTTACTGTCGACCCAAGACCCAGAAGAAAGGAGAGGTGAAGGTGATGTCCGAGTGCGGAGCTGCTGCCATCTACATTCGTGAATCCGGATTGTATCCTCATCCCCAGCCACCACATTCTATCAAAGACTGGCAGATGGGGTTCTTCTACGTCTCCTCGCCTCCATGGAAAGATCTTCTGAACTTGCCCAAATTCTCTCTGCCGCCCCCGACCAAACACAACTGGTCCGGGAAACTAGGGGAGGGAGATACCGATTTGGACCGCCAGATGGCCCGGATCCAAGTACTGATGGCTGAAGGGCTACACACCGCCGAACTGGTTACTACCTGGATCTTCCGCCGAGTAATCCCACTACAGCGCCGATGCCATCACATCTGCGACATGAGTCGGCCGCTAGACCCCACTCGGATCTCCACCTTCAATGTGTCAGAAACAGAGCTCGTTCGTCGATTGAACTTGCTCGCCGATGTTAGAAACAGAGCTCGTTCGTCGATTGAACTTGCTCGCCGATGTGAAAGCTACCAAACCTTTTGCGTTCGGAAAGAGGGCGTACAGCCGACTTCGACCTTACCCCGTGGTATGCCTCTGCTTCCGATCTTGTGTTAATTTTTCTTTGCTTCTTGTTGATTCTGATCGGCTGCTTTTCCCCAGGAATTCCTCGGCTGCAAGGCCATGCATGATGGTCAGGCCGCTTCCACTTATCACCCTGACCGCACAGAAGAAGACGTCGAGGACTTGGAGCTCGAAGAAGAGTCGGACTCCGAAACTGAAGCTCGGACTGCCTCCCTCGGACTCGGCCTCAACCAGTCAGGTGAGTATGATTCTTCCATGAAACGCTTCATGGCCGAATGGATCAGTGATGTTGATTCCCTTGGTGACTACAGCGCAGAATCCCAACCAACTGCACAAAAGGTGGCTGAAGGAAAACGCCCCCGAACCGATGATGTCCCTGGCACCTCCAAGGTCATCAAGAAGGTCAAACATGGTGCACGGCGCCCTACTCCATCTCCGACTGCCCTTAAGCCGAGTGGCTTTGTGCTAGCTCCCGCACCACTGAATATAATCCGCCCGAGCTTCTCTATGCCAAGTTTTGCTGCTCATCTGCCCCGAGCTGCAGGGTACTTACTTTTGTTTTCTTTTGCCTATTCCAGCTTTGTCCGATCATTATCTTCAACTTGCTCTTTGTTATACAGGGGTATCCGACATGTTGCTCCAGTGGTGCCTGGGGTGGCTCCGACTGCGCCCCCTGTTACCTCCGCTACCTCCACCGTGCCTGCCACCTCTTGTAAGAGAGCTGCCGCCGATACCTCCAAAGCCGAATGGACCAAGAAACAGAAAGCCGCCGCTGCTACGAAGCAGGAGCAACCGACTGCCCCTCCTCCAACCTCCGTGACTGCTACGGGTCCAATTGATGGCGCGCAATCGGCCACTCCCGGAGCAACCGCCGCTACTGCTCCGATCCTCCTCGACCAGTCTGGGATCTCGCACCCCACTGTGTCGATCGTGGACCTGAAAGATGCAGATGCTGCTCAGCCGGGGGCTTCTTCAGCCTAAGCCACGATTCATACCGCTCCAGCTCTTGCAGCCGGATCGGAGAGCGCCACTGCCGCCCCCATCACTCCGACTGCTCCTCCACCTGCCGCTCCTCAAGTATCTTTTCCGATTTCTTCTCACGTCCCTGCTGGGACCAGTACCGTTGTGCCTCCACCTTCCAGCACCGTTGTGCGCCAGCCGCCGACCACGACCCATCAGCTCTCGCGAGCGGATCGGTTCCGCTAGGCGTACATTGGTGCACTCGACGTCTCACTAGTCCGACCGTCTGCTGATTCTGCCACTCCTCCTCGTCCTGGGTCCGAGGATTAGATCCCGGCCCATCTGCTGCATCGATTGGGTGGCCTCGCCACCCACATTAGGAGTTTTTCCACTGGAGCTCTGGGCCAGATCCTCGCCTCCGAGCACTCTGCCTCTGTGAGTTTAACTTCCTATGGGGGCACGCCAGCGCACCCACTGGGTGTAGTCTCCGAGATTCGGGCCGATTGCTTGCAATCAACTCGGATCTTACTTTATTTTATCTGCTGCTTATTTTCGATCTGACCAACCCATTTTTCAGGCCATCTATGATAGACGTCAGTCTGTTTTTGATGAACTACTGGCCGCTTATTCAGCGAGCCAAAAATTTGTTGCCACTCTCAAGAAGAAGTCTGACGCGCAGGATGCCAAGATTCAAGAATTGACAGGTAAATCTTTCATTTGCTCTCTGCTTGCTCCCGATTGGTACTGCTTCGTTACTTGTACTTAAATTTTTAGTTGCTGCTACTCATTCCTCCGAGCTAGAAGCTTCTCAGAAGAAGATCGCGGAGCTAGAGACTCAGCTCGGTGAGAAGAATGGCCAGCTCGGAGACGCTGAGAAAGAGCGCTCCCGACTGACTGGTGTTGAGACCGAGTTGCAGGAAAAAATTCAGATAATGACCAGCGACCTCTCCGCCGCGAAGACTGCGCATGAAGCTGACATGCAAAGGTTGATAGATGCTCGGTACAAGGTGGAAGATCAACTAATGAAGCAAAGCGATGTAGCTGTCAAACGCGCAGAGGACATGGATGCTCAGCATCAGAATGAAATCCGAGGCGCCCAAGCCGATGTTGACCTTGCCCTTGCCTGCCTCCACCGAGTGGATCTTGTACTTGCTGGTACTTTTCTCTCTTCTGCTTGTCCTTACATTCCGATCTGATATTATTGCACTCCGAACTCACTTTTCCTCCGATTGCTCTTGCCAGATGCTTGTCCCAACTCCACCGTTGCTGTTGAACAAGCTGTTGCTGAAGCTCGCGGAGTGCGAAGTGTGGAGGTTGCTGCTGATGCCGGCTAGGACGCCGAAGACTTTGTTGTGGCTTTGGATGCCCGAGTACCTCCTGTGAAGGGTGCCCTGTGCACCTACAAAGCTGGGGTCAAGAAGCGAATAACATGCTCTTCAATTCCAGGGTGAAACCGATTGTTGGTGAAACAAATGAAGATGTGGCTCGGAACCTCAAGGCAGCTCCTCGCCAGCTGGACATAATGCTTGATTCTGCTTTCCGATCTGGTGTTCAGGCTGCTCTCACTACGAGAGAAATAGTTATACATGGAAACCTTATTAGTGGCGCATTTTATATGTAATGCGCCACTATGTTGTAAGGGGTGGCGCACTGGTAAAAAATGCGCCACCTATAAGCTCTTATAGGTGGCGCATTTTTTTAAATGTGCCACCCCTAAGAGTGGGCCAACCCTGGATCCCCTTATACGTGGCGCATTTGGAGAAATGCGCCACCCGTAAGAACCTTATAGGTGGCGCATTTTGGAAATGTGTCACCCCTAAGAGCTTATGGGTGGCGCATTCTGGAAATGGGCCACCCCTAAGGAATTATTAGTGGCGCATTCATAATGCGCCACCCATAAGCTCTTAGCGGTGCCGCCTTTTCAATTTGAAAAAAATTAAAAGAAAATGATAGAAATGTCAAAAAAATAAAAGAAAATAAGTTTCCCATATGATATGTGGTCTAGTTGTTAGGAAAATTTACAAATAAGAATTTCGAGTTTTTTTGCAAAATCTCTCAAGAATTTTGTAAAATGGGCATAACTTTTGCATAAGACCTCCGATCAAAAAGTTTTATATATGAAAAATCATCTACTCGACCCGTTGAACATTTATGGAATCCTCAAAAACCTAACAGAAAAAATGTTACAGGCATTTGAAGATCTGGAGACAAAAAAAATGAAATTTTTTTGAACTTTGTAGTGGCGCATTTCAAAATGCGCCACTAGTAACAGAAAAAATTGAAATTTTCTAGATTTTTTTAGAAAAATAAAAATTCAAATAAAAAAAAAATTCAATTTTTTTATTTTAGCTAGTAACATTAATTTTTTTTAAAGTTCAAAATATGCTAATGGTCCCATCGAGAAAGTTTCAAAAAAATATTGAAAATTTTAGCGCACCCATTTTTTATATGAAAAATCATCTACTCGACCCGTTGAACATTTTTAGAATCCTCAAAAACCTAATAGAAAAAAAGTTACAGGCATTTGAAGATCTGGAGACAAAAAAATGAAAAAAAAATTTGAACTTAGTAGTGGCGCATTTTGTATGAAATGCGCCACTAGTAACAGAAAAAATTGATAATTTTTAAATTTTTTTATTTTTTTTTAAAAAAAAATCAAAATAAAAAAAAAACATTTTTTTATTTTAGCTAGTAACATTACTTTTTTTTAAAGTTCAAAATATGCTAATGGTCCCATCGAGAAAGTTTCAAAAAAATATTGAAAATTTTAGCACACCCATGAACATCAACAAGGTCCTAGACATCGACATGGTTTAATAGGATTTATATGATAGATATATCAACAAGTGCTAGGTGATATGGAGTTGAAGTTGAATAGAACCGAGAAGTTAAGCGTGTTGGGGCTGGAGTTCGAGCTGAAGCTCGCGGAGTGCGAGGTGTGGTGGTTTGCTGCTGATGCCTCCTAGGTGAGATGTTAAGCGTGATGGGTGACCCTCGGGAAAGTTTGACCATGAAGGTTAGTTTGACCTGAGATTAAGCATAGTGACCGAGCATTAAGCATACTAACCTCAGATTAAGAAAAAAATAAAAAAATAAATAAAAAATCGTTATCCAGATCCAGATTCAAAATTTGAAAAAAATTAATAGTGGCGCATTTTCAGAGTGCGCCACCCCTAAGACTCTTATGGGTGGCGCATTTTCAGAATGCGCCACCCATAAGGGCTTATGGGTGGCGCATTTCGAAATGCGCCACACATAAGAGTTTTAGGGGTGGCGCATTTCAAATGCGCCACTATTAAGGCCTTATTAGTGGCTTGTCCTTAGTGGCGCATTTGAAATGCGCCACTAAAGGCAAAAAAAGGACACCACTATAAGGCCCTTTCCTAGTAGTGTCTCTCCATTGCTAAGAGCTGGTATCCCGAAGTGGATCTGGACCTGATGCACGCCTTGCGAGAAGGGTCTGAAAACGTTGTTGGTGAGGTCTGGCCCCGGATCTGGAAGGTTGCAGAATAGCTTTCAGTGGGCATGAATCTTTTGCAGTTTACTCCCTATCTTGATGATGAAGGCTCGCCGATCCCGCTAGCCTCACTCAGTGAACTTCTCTACTCCAGCAGTGAAGATGGTGCCCAGTCTCGGCCTGCTCGGCGGGCTAGAAGTACCACCTCCCACTCATCACTTTATGCCGACGATGATGAAGAAGGCGAGGACGACGAGGACTACTCCGATGGGCACTCGGCAAGCGCAGCTCATGACCCACTGAACACTCAGCCCGAGGCCACCGCTACTTCGGCTCTTGGAGGTGCCGCCAGCACGACTCTGACTTTTCCATCTGCTCCCGACGCGCCGACTGGTTGAGTTCGTCGCACCCTTATTTACCTTCTTTTTCCCCACAAACACTTTGGTCAAACTTCAAGTGCATCCGTTGAGGGCCACTTTCATGTAATAATCAACATTCGGCCAATCGGCCATGCTTGCTTGTGAACTCGGTTCCTGCTTGGTTTATATATGCTATCTTGCCTTTGTGTTTTCAAACCGATTGCCTTTTTCTTTGCCTCTTATCTTCCTTGGTGGATATTCTTACCGATCCTACAGCCGACCTGCGGTCTGTGATCGGATCAGAAAATAGGCCTTGGAGGAAATCTTGAAAAGTACTTCTAGGTTCTCAGTTTTTCACGTAAACGTAAGGTTGTGCGGACAGGCCGATTGCAACCTGCCGACTGTTGGCCAGTCGGTCTGGTCACAATCGGTAGGTCTGCTTTCGGCCAACTCCGAACTAAGAATACTTTTAGAGTACGAATTTTCCGATTGGTGATTCTGCTCGGCCCCGTTCTCCCGACATTACATCCGACCTGCGGTCTCCATTCGGTTCGAACTGAACTTTGCAAAATCATCGGTTCGAACTGAATGCACAAATTTTTGTAACCCTTCTGAATGTGGAATCATGGACGCACGACTATTCTCATTGATAACATTCTAAAGGGGGAATACAACGATACTGCGCAACTATAAAACGGGCACAACTGCTCGGCGTTCCAGGGACGCTCCGTTTCTTGTCCTGAAGTATCCACGTATCGGGTTGGCTTTCTGCAATCGATGAGGTAGTATGCATTGTTCTTGAGCGCTCTACTGATGACGAATGGACCTTCCCAAGGAGAAGATAACTTGTGCTGGCCATCTGATTTCTGGATTCGGCACAACACCAAGTCACCCTCACGAAAAGCTAGGGGTCGGATCTTCTTGCTGTGGTACTGCCGCAACTTCTGCTGGTATATTTCCGACCTGGACAAGGCCAGGAGACATGCTTCTTCTCTCAGATCAACACCGTCCTCTCGAGCTTCCTTGTCTTCTGCCTCTATGTACATGGCGTGACGAGGGGAATCGAACTCAATGTCACAGGGAAGAATTTTCTCCGCGCCATATACGAGGAAGAAGGGAGTGAATCCAGTTGAACGGTTCGGTGTGGTGCGCAAACTCCAAAGTACTACGGGCAGCTCATCGATCCATGCACCGGGTGCTCTCTCCAGTGGTTCCACCAACCTTGACTTGATTCCGTACAAACTGAGGCCATTTGCCCGCTGATACGACCAAAACGTATCTATAATTTCTGCTTGCTCCATGCATGTTTTGTGTGATATTGCTATGATCTAGATACACTTTCATACACTTTTGATCATATTTGGACTAACCTATTAACTCAGTGCACCCCAGTGCCAGTTCCTGTTTTCTGCTGTTTTTCTATTTCAGTTTTCCCCCATATAAAAAGTGCCAGAAAAATTCCGGGAAAAATACAGGAAAAATCAGCGTACAAGAAGCTTCGAGAAGAGCCCGGGAGGGGCCAGAGGGGAGCCAGGGGGCCCAGGCAGCCACCCGGCGCGGCCCCACCTCTTTCCGCGCCAGGGGGGCGCTTGGGGCCCCTGGTCGACCTCTGGCTGCCCCCTTCGCCTATTTATTCTCCGTCACGAGGAAACTCCAGAAGAGGAACCCTATTCCGAAAACTCGCGTCTGTTCCGCCGCCGCCGCGCTTCCGAGATTGGGAGCACCAGAAGACCTCTTCCCGGCACCCTGCCGGAGGGAGGATTGACCTCCGGGAGTCTCCTCTCCACTATGGATGCTCCCGGGATGTCTCGTGAGTAGTTTTCCTTGGACCATGGGTCCGTGATCAGTAGCTATGTGATGTTCTCCTCCCCTCTTTGAGCTTCATTGTTTAGACCTCGTGAGCTGCCCTACATGATCGAGGCACCTTTGTAATATTTCTGCTGTTGCTATGCTGAGTTTGGAGGGATCTGATGGATTATGAGATTATGTTCAGATTGTGATAGAGTAATATATTTGGTTTTTTTATCTCTTATATTTTTGTTCCTAAGTAATTCTTGCATGTTCTCTGTTGCTGTTTATTGCTTTGGCCAAGTAGTAGGTAGTTACTCCAAGAGGGAACGTTGTGCTAGATTGTGGGTTCATGCCCCCCGATGACACGCTTGAGTGACAGAAACATGAGTCTAGGGGATGTGCTATTGCCACAAGGGGGAAAACAACGGTGCTTGTAACCGCGGTTACAAGGATTGTTTACATTACGCAAAGTTCTTTTTAATGCAGTTGTCTGTTGCTTTGGGTTTACACTTTGGGTGGGGCTCGCAACTTAATACCAGCGAGATGTTCTGGATAGATATCTCAAGGTGGATGATTCGTAGTAGATGCAGATGGATTTCAGTCTACTTATTTTGGCGTACTGCCCGTGCTTTTGAGCCTCTTCCTTTCTTTTGTAGCATAGTTAGCATTGCGGTGCGTTCTTAATCCTGTCAATTTCCCTTCTGTAATTTGTTTACCTCGCATAGTAGTTTTATCGTGTTTTGGGAGAGAGACATCACTAGTGAACATCACGTATCCCGGTCTATATCCTCATTACTGTTTCCAAGCTATATTTACTTTACTGCTTTTACTTGCTATCATTATCCCTTGCGTTTTATCCTCTGTGAACAACAAGACCGGAGAGATTGACAACCTCTCTGAACTTCGTTGGGAACAAAGTTATCTGTGTCTGTGTGCAGGTCCGCGTCAGTTGCGCCGCTGACACCTACTTATCATCTTTGGAGTCCTACTGGAGATAAACCTTGGTATCTTCACCGAGGGAAAACTGCTGCTGCACTACATCTCAAACCTTCCACTTGGGGTAACCAACGAAGGGCGAGAAGCCATCACCCGCTCTTCTTGACCATTTGACTGGGGGTGAGCTACGGATGCTAGACCCAGTCGAATGCCATGCTAGGAAGCGTACCGAGCTAGCGCCCCTTTTGCGAAGTTTGTTTCATTTTCAGTGATGATGTTGTTCGCCACTCCATATCTGATTGTGATGTCCACAATGAATTTGACCGCAGTCGGTCCATCTAGCTTCTTGATCGGCCTTGCCTCAATCCACTTGGTAAACTTGTCCACTGCCACCAATAAATGTGTCATACCACCTCTGGCTGTCATGAATGGTCCGACCATGTCTAGTCCCCAGACTGCAATTGGACAAGTGATCGGATTGGTCTTGAGTGCTGAAGCTGGTAAATGGATCTTTGCTTTGAATCTTTGACACACATTGCAGTGCTTGACTAGCTCTTCTGTCGCTTGTTTCGCAGTCGGCCAGTAGAAACCATGGCGGAAAGCCTTGGCAACTATTGCTATAGATGATGCATGGTGATCACACTTTCCTTGGTGGATGTCTCGCAGCAACTCCAGCCCCTTGTCTTCTTCAACATAGCATTGGAGGAATCCAGTCGCACTGCGATGCACTAGCTCATTGTTGATGATGGTGTATGCTCCCGATCGGCGCTGGATTTCCCGAGCTTCCACATCATCTCGGGGGAGTGTGCCCTCCACCAAAAAAATTGTGATCGGTTCTTCCCATGATTGTGCAACAACAATTACCATTACAACAACTATTTATGGTTCTGGTTGTTCGGCTTCTACTACTGGCATTTCGGAGGAGGAGGAGTTTATTGCATCTTGCATGACCCCCTCAGTCCCGAGCTGACGACATCAACCCTTGGTTCGCAATCGGCAGCCCCTAGTGCGGCCGAATGCTTCTCCAATTTTCAATTCTTGGCTAGTTTCTGCGCTTCGAGCTCTGCCATCTTCAGGTCGGCCGGAATAAAGATTGACTCTGATTCTGGGGAAGGCTTGATAGATGGCTTCTGGATGTTTTCCAAAGACACTCCTGGTGGAATCTCCTTTATAGTGGATCCTAATTTGGACAGTGCATCTGCTGCTTCATTTTCAGGTCGGGGAATGTGATGGAATCCACATCCCTCAAAGAAACTAGATAACTGCTGCACAAGGAAGCTGTAACTTGCCATGTTTTCATCTTTTGCATCCCAAGTGCCAGTGTATTGCTGCACCACCATATCGGAATCGCCATAACATAAAATCCGCCGAATGCCAATCTCCTTGGCCAATCGGATGTCGTGGACCAATGCTTCATACTCAGCCACATTGTTTGATGCCGCAAAATGGATCTGCAGTACATACTTGAGCTTGTCACCTTTTGGAGAAATGAGAATAATGCCGGCCCCTAGTCTAGTCATCATCTTGGAACCATCAAAGTGCATTTTCAAGAACTGAGAATCCGGACAGGGGGCGCATACTGGGTTTCTTCACAATCAACAAGGAAATCTGCCAGAGCTTGAGACTTGACTGCAGTGCACGGCTCGTACTTGATTCCATGAGTTGTAATTTCAATGGCCCACTTTTCCACCCTACCAGATGCATCCCGATTGCCGATGATTTCTGCCAGTGGTGCCGAGCTGACAACCGTGATCGGATGCGCTTGGAAGTAAGGTTTCAGCTTCTTTGTCGCCATGTACACACTGTAGCACATCTTCTGGTAATGGGGGTAGTTTTGCTTGGAGGTCGAGAGCACTTCACTGACATAGTATACCGGCCTCTAGACCAACTGTGCCCTGTCCTTCTCAGGACGCATGACAACCATGACAATACTAATCACCCGAGTGGTTGCTGCGATGTATAACATCATTGGCTCTTTCTCAATCGGAGCTGCTAGCACTGGAGCAGTGGACATCATGCGCTTAAGCTGCTTGAATGCCTCGTATGCTTGTGGAGTCCAGGTGAACTTGTCCATCTTCTTCATCAATTGATACAAAGGAATTGCCTTCTCAGCCAGCCGACTAAGGAATCAGCTGAGCGATGCCAAGCATCTAGTGAACTTCTGCACATCTATAAGATTTCTGGGCTTGTTCATCCACTCGATTGCTGTAATCTTCTCGGGGTTGCACTCGATTCCTCTCTCGGACACAAAAAATCGGAGCAGTTTGCCGGCTGGCACGCCGAACACACACTTTTCTGGGTTGAGCTATATCTTGTATGCCCGCAAGTTTGCAAATGTTTCTCTGAGATCGTCCATCAGGGTTGACCCTTGCACTGACTTGACCACAAGGTCATCTACATATACATGAATGTTCCGAGCGCCGCCGTTTTTCAGGCCAAAGGGCATGGTAACATGTGATAAACATTGTCTTTATTTGATCGTTTACATCAAGCTTAATCTGGTGATAGCCAGCTGTGGTATCCAGAAAGCATAAGAGCTGACAACCAGCCGTAGAGTCAATCACTTGATCAATACGGGGCAATGCAAAAGGATCCTTGGGGCAAGCCTTATTTAGGAAAGTGTAATCTATACACATGCGCCAAGTTCCATTCTTCTTCGAAACCAGAACTGGATTTGCTAACCAGTCTGGGTAGAACACTTCTTTGATAAATCCTGCTACGAGCAACTTGGTGATCTCTTCGCCGATTGCTCTTCTCTTGTCCTCTGAAAAGCGCCGAAGTGGCTTCTTGATCGTCTTGGATCCAGGTCGGATGTGAAGCTTGTGCTCGGCAAGTTCCCTCGATACTCTACGCATGTCCTGTGGGGACTATGCAAAGATGTCTCGGTTCTCATGGAGGAACTCGAAGAGCTCGCTTTCCTATTTTCTGTTGAGCCCGGAGCCAATGATGACGCACTTGCTCGGGTCGGAGGGGTCCAGACGATCCTCTTTCTATCCTTGGCTACCTGAAATGCAGTCTCATCATCCGATCTCTTGGTCTTTGTGCTCGGCATGGGTGCCTTAATCTGAGCTTGGGCCATTGCTACGACCTTGTCGAGCTGGCGCCGTTCTGCATCAATGACCAGGGAATCGGCCAGCATGGAACTGGCGGACAAACATTCTAGCGACTTCTTGTAGTCACCGCACACAGTGATTGGACCATTCGGCCCTGGAAGCTTCATCTTCAGGTATGGCTGGAATATGTTGAACATGAACTTGGCAATCGCAGGCGATCTTAGAGGAATATGGTATGGGCTGTTCAGATCGGCCACCTCAAACCAGATCGGCTCTCGGCGGAAATTGTCTTCCGAACCAAACACTACCACCAGCCGAATGCGGCCCAGAGGAGTGCATGAAAGGCCGGGCACTATACCGAGAAACACGGTCCTACTGGGCTCTAATTCGCTCTCAATGATGCCGAGCTTGATCATTGTGTCTCGGTACAGAATGTTGATGGCACTGCCTCCATCAATGAGGGTTCTGGTAAACTTGCATGAATACAACGGTGCTGCCACAATTGCATCCACCACAAGCGCATAGCTTCCTGGGTTGGGCATTACGCTCGGGTGGTCTTCTGGGCCCCATGCTATGACATTGTCCGACCAGTTCATCCTTTGGGGATAGTGGCATTAAATGCCTTCTCTCGAGCTCTCCGACAGCCCTTGTCATCGACTCGCTGGTGAAGATCATATACGTCGCGTCCTGGCGCGGGAACTGCTGACGTGCATTTGGTGGTGGTGGACCTGGAGGTGGGGGTGATGGCGGGGGAAGGTTTCCTGCTCCTCCTTTCGTCAGACGCTCTACCCAGATGCATTGCCGAGTGGTATGGGATGCGGGCTTGCCGACTCCACTGTGAATTTTGCAGGGTTGGTTCATCATGTCCACGATGGTGTAAGGGGGCCTGATCGGGCCCTGCAGTCTTTTCGCACGTTTTTGCCTCCGACTACCTCCCGCAACCCCTTGTTCGTCTTGCTGCTGAACTACTGCCACTTGCCGATTGCCATATTGGGCATCCGGCTGCTCATCCTTCCTCTTGTTGAAGCCCGTGTTGTTGTTGTTGTTGAAGTTGTTGGGGGTGTTGTTGTTGCTGAAGTTGTTGTTGCGCTGGATCTCGCGACTCTCGCGCCGATTGGGACCATTCGTCCCTCCTTCTTCAACCGGTTGTTGCTGCTGCTGCTGTCCAGAGGACTGCCCTTGGATGAAACCGCTAGGACTCTGCTGGATCGGACGCATTGCGGCGTCAGACGCGGCGAATGAATTTGCTATCCTCATCAGATCAGCCAAAGATGTGATCTCCTTGCGCAGGAGCTTGCGCTTCAACAATGACCCATGCAAGTAGCCGTCAGTGAAGTACTGGATGGCTTGGATTTCATGAACTCCCTCGCTAGTGTTTCTGAGCTTGATCCATCGCTGAAGGTAATCGCGAAGGAGCTCGTCCTTTCCTTGTACACACAACGCCAGGTGCCGGGGCAGACCTGGGCGCTCATACGTGCCAGTGAAGTTGTGAACAAACGCATCATCAAAATCCTTCCAGCAATTGATGCTGTTGCTGGGAAAATATTCAACCAGGACTGAGCTGAACCTTGAAGCATGAGTGGTGCATAGCAAACTGCAACACGCCGGCTGCCTCCTACGATGCCGACTGCAGTCATATAATCGACCAGCCAATCCTCTGGCTTGACTGATCCATTGTACTTGGGGGTGTCCCTGGGAAATATGAAGCCTTTGGGGAACTGCTCTTGCCGAATGCGCGGGCCAAAGCATGCTGGACCCGCTAGTGCATCGTCTTCTGGTTGTTTATCTTGCTGCAGCTGCTCAATACGGTACCTTGCATCATTGTATGCGATTGCTCGGGGGCCTAGACGCTGACTCATCACCGGCCGAACTGATGCCACCGGTTTCTCATTGTGCCTGTTGTTGACTGCTAGCTCATCCCTCCGACTTCCTCCTGTAGCCCCTTGATTCTTTCGACTGCGGTGCAGACTGCCATGCGGCGAGGATGCCTGCCTCTGCTTCCGAGGTGGAGCATTCGGCTGGTTTGCGCCCGCTCTTGCCCGAGCTGATTTCAATGCTACTGGCCCTTGCTGCTCGGTGGCCGCCTTTTGCTGCTGCTAAGAGGTCACGCATTCGGCGCGTCCTCTCTCGCAGCTCCTCTCCTTCCAGGTGCTCCAGCTTGGTGGCGATATGCTCGACAGCTCTCATGTTCTTCGCAGGAGAACTGTATGAGATCTGTGGAGCGACGATGGTGGATGCTTCCGATTGCTGGGCCCCTCCCAGCTCTCTGCCGACCTCTCGGCCTGTAACACGAAGCTCGTTGATGACTGGGGGAGGATGACGTGCTGCTTGATGCCATGTGTTGCCTTATATTCCCGAACTGTTGCTTCCAGACGATTATTTTCACCATCTACGCGATCTGATTGCTCCTTCAGATCCTGACGTGCCTTCTCCAGCTCGGAGTGCGCTACTGCTGGTTCGTCGTTCAGCTCCACGGGAGTGCGAAGCACATCCGATGGGTTGCTTGTGCCTGCTGGTGCAGTGGCTACTTCCCTCGTGGCTCGGGTCACTGAAGTGGAACTGTGACGACTGGACGGTCCCGCCATCATGACCTCCGCACGGATGTACGCAGTCGTGCCCTCTGCTCCCACAACATCTGGCCCACCTGGCAACAGATCTGTGACCTTAGAAAACACACGTACCTCCCTTGGGAAAACCTCAGGAAGCGCTGCGACGAAAACGAGATGCCCATGGAAAGGAATAATGACGCCGCCTGGCAGAGGCATACCTGCCCCAAACAGTGAGGCGTTGACGATGACATAGTCCCATGCTCCCCTCCTGAGAACCAGGCCGGAGGCGAAGCGCATGCGCGATGCAGATGATGGTCCAGTCCGGATCAGAACTCCAGTCGACGCCTCGGCCTTCCCTACGGTGGGCGCCAACTGTCGTCGATATGTAACGACAAATGTCATAGGGATGCCTAAGAGGGGGACAAAACGAGGTTAGTGTCGCTGGTACCAGAATCAAGAATGGGAACACACAGTGAGACACCACGATGTACCCAGGTTCGGGGCTCTCCGTAGAGATAAGACCCCTAGTCCTGCCGAGCTAGCTATATGCAATAAATCTGGCTACAATGGTTGCTCCTTGAGCTGTATGAGATGGAGGAGAAGAGGGATCTAGGCACAACTCTCTCCTTGCTCTCTCTCAGGAGGGTGAAGTTGCAACAAGTGCTCCATCGTCCCTCACGCAAGAGGGGTACCCGGGGCTCTTATAGGCCAAGCCCGGGGCACAAAGGTAAATGTATAAAGGGGAGGGCCCAGCTGGCAGTCTTAGACAAGCTAGGATCGTCACATCGTGCTCTCCCGGATGACCTGGTGTAGACTTGCCCCTCACCATGCCACCAACTTGTAGACCTTGCTATTGAACAGTGAAGCTAGGCGCCTAGACCTGTCGGCCTATCCACGTGATCGGTGCTGGAGGAGACCGCACGCCTCTGCTAGCCCGGATCCTCTGGGATTGCGCATTGAATGAACTTGTACCAGGTGTCCAACCTGGGATTCTGCTCGGAGGTTGCCTTGTTCTCTTCGGCCGAATGATCGTAGGTGAGGTCGATTGCGCTCTCTTGGGGCAATCGGCCTCCGGCCTGATCAGTTCGGCCCACTGTGTGCTAAGTCTTGATCATCTCAGCCTTGACTAGACCGGCGACCATTAGGTCGGTGATCTTTTTCTTGATGAAATGTTTCCCCTGGGTGACCCTACCTGGGGGTCATTCCCCCGATAGTGATGACGATAAGGACGATCTCCCCCTCCGGGAGGAGTTCTCCCCAGCGAAATCTGCTCGCAGGAAAGGTCTTTTCTTCTTCGGGGTGGCGGCGGAACTTTCGATCTAACTTGCCCCCCGTGAACTTTTATGTTACGGGTGTATATGTGCCGAAGGAGAGCCTCGGGGGTGGGGCCCCCTCACCACGCGGCCGCTTAGCGCGGCCTAGGGGATGGACACACCACCAAGCCGCCTGGTGGCCCCCCTCCGGGTTCCCCTTTTGCTTCCCTTTGATAATCCTTCAGAAAATACTTCCCTAAAATTTGTAGGTCAATTGGAGATGTGCTGATATGTCCGCTCTGCGTGCACTTTTCCCCGCTGATTCCTACTTCTGCTGTTTCGGCACCAGAAAGTTGTAAACTGTGTAAAACAAGCCAAAATACCATGAGAACAACATCATAACATGAAATATATCAATGAATAATGGTAAGCTCTGATACAAAATAATGATGCATTTTGGACGTATCAACTCCCCCAAGCTTAGACATTGCTCGTCCCCAAACAAATACCGGGCTCGGTAAACCTGTCCACAAGTTTAGAGAGTGAAGTGTTGATAAATAAGAATACGGACAAGAAGCATTATAATTTCTCTACTAAACTCAAGAATCCTCAACAACAACCTCAATTCATAAGGCCCTTATGAAATAAAAATATCGACTATAATCAAAAGTAGGGCTAAGGAAACTCATTAAATCATGGCAAACATGTTCTTTGTCAAAGAACAACTAATAACTTTTAGGCTTTGTTTTTCCACTTAGATTTATAGTGACATAAGTTGAAGCTTTTGAAAGAACATATTATTAGTCAGGAAGTGAAAATGCTAACACAAAGGAAAATGTTTGATAAAGCCAAGCTCAACAAACAACTTATTTATCTTAATTGATAATGTCAACAAAGATGTTATATGGCAATTCTTAATGAAACAATATATTTGAATGCATCTTTGTCAACATAAGGTGTCTGATGTTTTAAAGGATAGAAGGAAGTAGGTTTACTGACTCAACATAAAAGTAAAGGCTAGACCCTTCGCAAAGGGAAGTAGGGAAAACTCATGTGTGCTAGAGCTTTTAATGTTTTTCAAAGCAATAAGAGTGTAAACATAGATTTTTGGGAGGAGCATAACTCGTCAACGAATGCTAGCAGATATCCCAATACTTCTTAAACTGGACAAGTTTCAAGGAACGACTCCCAAGATGGGACGATCACATCCCATTAATCTCTGATACGTCCCAAACATATCTATAATTTCTGCTTGTTCCATGCTCTTTTAGGTGACTTTGCTATGTGTTTTTCTACACTTTTGTATCTTTTTACACATATTTGGACTAACCTAATAACTCAGTGCAACCAGAGCCAATTTATGTCTGCTGATGTCAGTAATTTGTAGGATTTTACCCAAATTTATAGAGCTCCAAAAATTACAGAAAAATCATATAAAAAATCAGCATACAGGAAGCTTCCGGAAACACCGAAGGAGCACCGGGGGCCCCAGCAGGCACCTAGGCGCCCTGGTGGCGCAGCCACCCCTTGGCTGCCCTAGGTGGCCGCCTGGGCGACCTGGCCAACCTCTGGTGCCCCCCTTCGGCCTATTTTTACCCATCGTTCTGAAAACCATCAAGGAACCCCGGCATCGCGAATTTCCTCTCTATCCTGCCGCCGCCGCTCTTCCAAGATCGGGAGCACCAAAAGACCTCCTCCCGGCACCCTGTCGGAGGGAGGATTGACCTCTGGGAGCTTCTCCACCACCATGGACGGTTCCCGGATGTGCCATGAGTAGTCCTCCTTGGACCATGTGTCCATGAACAGGAGCTATGTGATGTCTTCTATCCAATCTTGTGCTTCAATTCTTAGCCCTTGTGAGTTTCCCTACATGATCAAGACATCATTGTAATTTTTTCTGTTGTTGCTATGTTGTGTTTGTTGGGATCCGATGGTTTATTAGATTATGTTCAGATCGTGATGAGTTATATATTTGGTTTACCTTTTGTATTTAGTTCTTGAGTATTTCTTGCATGTTCTCCGTTGCTTTTTATTGCTTTTTCCAAGTAGTAGATAGTAACTCCAAGAGGGAGCGTTTATGCATGATTGTGGGTTCATGCCCCCCGATGTCTAGCTTGAGTGGAAGAAACATGTGACTAGGGGATGTGTTGTTACCACCAGGGAGAAAACAACGGTGCTTGTAAACCCGGTTGCAATGATTGTTCGCCTTATGCAAAGTTTGTTAATGTAGTTGTCTGTTGCTTTGAGTTTACACTTTGGGTGGGGCTCGCAACTTAATACCAAGGACATGTTCTGGATAGATATCTCAAGGTGGATGATTAGTGGGTAGATGTAGATAGATTTTGGTCTACTTGTCTTGGCGTAGTGCCCATACTTTTGAGCCTCTCGCTTTCCAATAGCATAATTAGCATTGCGATGCGTTTATAATTCTGTCAATTGCCCAGCTGTAATTTGTTTACCCAGCTTAGCTCTTTTATCGTCTTTTTGGAGAGAGACATCACTAGTGAACATCATGGGACCCCGATCCATATTTCCACCACTGTTTACACCTCCACTTTATTTTTTTGATGCCCCCAAAATCAATACGTGTACAGTAATCATACACGCAGGGTACACGGCTGAGATTAGGGTGGCACGGTTAGAATATCACAACACAACACTAAACACAAAAGGATAAACCAATATGTTACAATAAAGGGGGGGGGGTCGCGCGGACCCGAATACATAAGTTATACAAGCCATAATATATGAGTACAGACATAGTTAGTCAAGTTTTGCCTTAAGAAGGCTAGCACAAATAACATCAGAGATACAAATCGAAAAGGCAAGGCCTCCTGCCTGGGAGCCTCCGAAACTACTCTTGGTCCTGGTCAGCGGGGGTCTCGACGTAGTAGTATTCGCCTCCGGGGTACTCCTGCTCTTGGGCTCCAACGCCGACTGCAGCGGCCGGTCAGGCAAAACATAAAGGGGGAAATAAAGCAAAGGTGAGTATCTAGCATACCCGCGAGTCTTACGTCCGCTACTAAGCATTATGCATTGTATCAAATGGAAAGGGGAGGCTGTATATAGTGGACTGCAAGATAGAAATCAGAATAAGGATAAGAAGCTAGGCTTATCGAAGACTAGCATCTTCTGACGTGTCTTGCAGCATGAGAAGAGAAACAGCCAACACTTCAATAGCATGAATGTAATAACAATGGAGCAGAAGTTGCTGCAGCATTGTATAATAGTAAGTTGTAATGATTAATAATAATAATGCCTCCGAGTTCCCTTCCTCGACTCCCTGCGAGGAAGAAGACCCGGAACCATACAGTTTAATAGTAGTAGTTTGTAGTGGTAAGATCCAGCTTCAGCATAAAGCGTCCTGTTACCGTGGACACGGCTATTCGAATATATTAAAATCCCTGCAGGGGTGCACTACTATTCAGCCTGCACGCTCGGATCTCCAGGGTGGCGTGAACCTTGTTAGGGAACGCCCCATCGAGGCTATCCGACACGACGCAGCCCATCCTAGGCTCAACAGAGAGGCCATCCGCCGGACTATATCCTATGCGCCAAGGGGTCTAGGACCCTCACCCTTGCACGCTCCTGCATGGTGCATGGCTGGCCGGTGAAGCAAAATAAAATCCAAATACACACCGCTCGAGCGAAGAAGACACAACTTCCCGGCGTAGGTCGCGGTACTGCTGACGTGTGAAGAGCTTTCGGACAAACTACGACGCAGGGGAGCCCATAACTCCTTATCCCACGTGAAGGTAGTGCGTACAGACCAACGGGTCTCTCAAGTCATCCGCCAAACCATTTAGCATTTTAATTAACCTGCGTGACAACCGTTATCGTTGCCTCGACTTAACTGACCCACGGACAACGACAGCAGTCAGGACCACCAGTACATCGGTGCCTGCCCTGTCGTCCCACCAAGTCTCTGTGGTTACCGACAAGGTGAACCGTCTCCTTACCTTGTCTCGCGTGTGCTCTTGGTAGAGCTCGACTTTTGTGGTTTGGTAACTCTCACGAGATACGAGAAGGGGCCAAGCACGCCAGTAACGTTGGTCGTACCCTCCCTTTCGTTCCCGACGCAATACTGCTCGCGGGCACCGTTGGGTCGCCCGACTTCTTACCTTAAGGACAACCGTGCTTAGGTACCTAGAGCGGCTATACAGAGTCATCAACGAGTGGAGTACAATGATTACTCCTTTACGGCTCACACTTGATGGTGTCTCGGTAGAGCCGAGCTAGGGGGGGCTTAGGCGGTGTCTGCATTGTACTGTACCTGTTGCAGTTATATATATATTGTATCCGTGTTCACTCCCCTGAGTGGTCACGGCCCGCTATCTAATCCTAGTTATCAATGCGTAGGGCTCACTGCTGAATAATGCATAATTATAATAGGCAGCATAGGATAAAGGAGGTACATCAAGGGGCAACAAAAACAGGCTATGCAATTGAATAGGATTGTAATCGTAGCAGCAACAGTAAAAATGCCTAGTGCAAGAAAGTACGGAAACATATGAATGACATGGCAAATGTATCAGGCTCGGAGAGGGAATTCATCCGGGGATGATCTGCCAGCTCCGGGTGATTACCGGACAGGGTGTACCGAGGGGGGAGGTATCATGCCGGAGGTGTCGTGGACACCCGACAAACATAAGGGGGTGTATCCGTGTTAGTTGAACCATTCTGAACAACATTCATGTTCGGAATAAATTCATCCGGATACTTTAACAGTACCGGACAAATCATCGGACAAACGGTCCGGAGGGGGCGGTTCGATGTTCGGTATGTTAGAGGGGGGTGGTAGACCAACGGATAGCGTATCCGTCTTCGCTATGTTTTTCTGATCAATTTTGATGTATAAAGTTTTTCGATCCGAGTTACGATTTAAAAGATATTGAATTTCCAAATTTAAATAAATTTAAATCAATTTCTGGATTTATTTTATTTAATAAATAAACATTATCCACAGAGGGTTGACCAGGTCAAACCTGACAAGTGGGACCTACTGACCAGTGGGTCCCACATGTCAGCCTCACATTGCTAATAAAACATTTAATTAAAATCAATTATTCACTGGACCCACATGTCAGCCACTGTGACTAATAATAATTTATTTAAAAAGTTAGCTGACAGGTGGGACCCAGGTGTCATGGACTCAGATTGTTAATTAAACCACTTAATTAATGTTAAGGGCATGGGGCCATCTGTAAGTGAATTACTAGTTGACTAATAGTTTTCTTATTGTTTTAATTTGCAGGTTAATTAATAGGGGGGTGGCCCACCTGTAAGTGACATCTAGCAGTGCAATTAACCACCTGACAGGGAGGGGCCACCTGCCAGGGGCTCAACCGTCGAAGGTGAGGACGCAGGGAGGTCGGCGGTGAGCATGCGCCGGACTCCGGCGACGAGAGCGGTCGGGGGGGGGGGGGCTTAATCGAACCGGGAGCAAAAGCCGCGTCGATCCGTACCATCAACGCGGGCTGGCATGGCCGGGGACGAGCGCAACATCGACGGGAACACGGTTCCGCTGGGTTCTGGCGAGCGCCACCTAACCGGTCGGGCTCCACGGCTCACCAGGAGCGCAACGGATCCACGAGCGAGCGCGGAGCGGCCCCGGAGCGGGTGCATGGCCGGCCATGGGCCGGCGTGTGGCGGGGTGAAGACGGCGATTGGAGGGGCTAAACTAAGCGCAGCGAGAGGGGAACCTTGCGGGAGATCACCGCGGTGCGTGTGGAGGTGGTAGTGAGCGCGATGAGTCCACAACGGAGACGAATTCCGGCCGCGAAGCTCGCCAGAGCCGGAAGGGGGGAAGTAGTCGTGCGCCCAACTCCGTGCTCCCCGACTAGATTCCCTTGACGCAGAGATGAAGCCGGCTACGGGGAATCCAACAGACACGGCGACGTGGGCTGGGGCGGCCGGTGTCCACGCTGGTGCGCGGCGGCGCCCACGGGCGGAGCTCGAGCAGTAGCAGGGCGGCGCGAGGGAGGGGAATGGAGTGGGAACGGGGGGAAACTAAGGTTTCTGGGGCAAGGGGTGCGGGGGAGGGCTTTATCCACGCCACCGGTCGTGGATGGCCGCCACGGCACGGCGGTCGGCCGTGGGATGGTCTCCGCGCAGCCGAGGAAGATGACAAGGGAGGGAGGGGCTGCTGGGCCGAGGTGGGCTGGCTAGTGGGCTAGGGGGAAACAGGGGTGGGCTCCTTTCCGCTTATCTATTTTAATTCTTTTCTGCTTTTCTTTTATGTTTGGTATTTTTGTTTTGATTTGAAATGATTTTTTCCACATGTGAAACTGGTGGGTATATTTGTGTTGCATATATTAGAGGTGCCACAAAAAGTTTTGACCTTTTATAAATTCCTTTGGTATTTGTTTTAATTTTTCCATTGATAAAAGTGGACTTTAGGATACTGTTTTTATTTGTTGGATTTATTTTATTGCTAAATAAATTCCCAAAACTATATGGATGTGATCCACTAGCTTTTATGCATTTTACAAAATTTCTTTCACAATTTTTGGACCAAGTTTTATTTCCACTTATTTTTAATATTCATCCAAAGGCATTTTGGGTTTGTTTGAATTCAAAGATGAACAAGGCATGATCAAAGGTGATTAGAGACTTGCTAATCACAGAGGTTTAATATTAAAAAAAGTTTTTCTAATGCCTGACACTGAGGGTGTTACAATTTTCCTTCTTTTTCTTTGTGTTGCAATTATCACTACTATCTATCCCTTGCGTTTTATCCTTTGTAAACAACAAGGGCGAAGAGATTGACAACCTCTCTGAACTCGTTGGGAGCAAAGTTATCTGTTGTGTGTGCAGGTCCAGGTCAAGTGAGTAATTATCTTCAAACGACGCCTTGCTCGTTTGACCACCTACTTATCGACCTTGGAGTCCAACTGGATTCGATAAACCTTGGCATCTTCGCTAAGGGAAATTTGCTGCTACGCTACATCTCAACCTTCCACTTGGTGTAACTAACGAGGGACGAGATCTATCACTTCCTCGCTAGCATGAAGCAATTTCTGACATCGTTGTTAGGGACTCCAATTTTCAATAAAGGGGAGTTGCACACTATCTTTTATATTTTCTTTTTAGTCTTGTTAGTTTACCTTATAGTTTTTATGAGTGTCTTTTATCAAAAAACCAAAAAAAAATTGTTTGCTTTGTTCTTGCTTGCTGCTACCACTATGGGTTCCACGGAAAATAGTAAGATGTGTGACTTCACTAGTCACAACAACAATGACTTTATCAGCACTCCAATTGCTCAACCTGCCACTTCAGCCCCTTCTTATGAAATTAAACCTTTTTTGCTGAATCTTCTTATGCAAGATCAATTCTCCGGTGCTGGACATGCTGCTGCTTTGCACTTGAATAATTTTGTTGAGCTTTGTGATATGAAAAAGTACAAAGAAGTAGACGGTGATATTTTTAAACTTAAGCTTTTTCCTTTCTCCTTGAGAGTAGGAGCTAAAGTGTGGCTTCAATCCTTGTCTAGGAATAGCATAGATTCTTGGGATAAGTGCAAGGATGATTTTATTGGGAAGTACTACCCACCTGCTAAGATTATCCAGATGAGGAGTAACATTATGAATTTGAAGAAATTGGATAATGAACACATTTCCCAAGCTTGGGAACGCATGAAACCTCTTTCTAAGAATTGCCCTACACATGGTTTGACTACTTGGATGGTTATCCAGACTTTCTATGCAGGTTTGAACTTTACGTCGCGGAATCTGTTAGACTCGGCCGCGGGAGGAAACTTTATGTCAACTACACTTGGTGCTGCCAAAAATTTATTGGACGAGATGATGACAAATTATTCTCAATGGCACACGGAAAGAGCTCCAACAGGTAGGAAGGTAAACTCTGTTGAGGAGATCTCCTCTTTAAATGAAAAGGTTGACATGATTATGTCTCTACTTACTCTTGATCCTCATGATGTTCCTTTGAATTCTTTGGTTGCTCAAGAGCAAGTTGATGTTAATTTTATCTCTAGGAACAACTTTAATAATAATGCTTATAGGAGTAATTTTGGTAGCAACAATGCTAGACCGTTCCCATCCAACAACTATGGGAACAACAACACTTATACTAGCACCAAAAACTCCACTTCTGAATTAGAGAGCATTCCTAAGGACTTTATCATCTCTCAAAATGCCTTCAATAAGAGTGTACAAGAGAAGCTAGAAAAACTAGCCTCTCTTTGAAGGTAGACAATATAGCTCATGAGGTAGAATTTCTTAAAATTAGAACCTCTCCTCTCGAGGAAAGCGAAACAACAACCATGAATTCTATCCAAGTCCAAATTAATGAGAACATTAGAATGCTAGCGAAGCTTGAGGATAGATGGGCTAGAGAAAAGGAAGAGGAAGATAGAATTAAGAGCCTTCCTACACACACTACTATTTCCACTATACAAGTTGTTGAGGATCTCAAAACTTTTAGCACCCAACACACCCTAGTCCCATTGGACCTATTAATGGTGATGCTAATACCTCAACTTTAGGACAAGAAGATCCCATTAATCTAGAGACTACCAAGATGATGAGCTTAGATGACATCATCACCACTTTAATTAATGGTAGTGATCTTGATTTTGGTAATTGTAGTGTTTCTGAAGTTATCGCCTTTTTGCAAAGAATGGCTAGAGAACCCCACACTAGCACACTCAACATTGCCTTTACCGAGCATATTACCAATGCTCTTATAGAAGCTATGGAGGAGAAGATCAAGCTAGAGACTTTTATCCCTAGAAAGCTAGAAGATGGTTGGGATCCCATAGTAAAAATTAAATTGAACAATTTCTCTTGCTCTGCTTTATGTGATGTTGGAGCTAGTGCCTCCGTTATGCCCAAAAGAATGTATGATATGCTCAATTTGAAACCTTTTGATACATGTTCTTTTGGTGTTCGTCTTGTTAATTCTTCCGTAAAGAAATCTTTAGGAAGGATTGATGATGTTCTTATTGTTGTCAATGATAATTACGTTCCCGTTGATTTTCTTGTTATGGACATTGAGTGTGATCCCTCATGTCCAATTATTTTGGGACGTCCTTTTGTTCGCACCGTTGGTGATATCATTGACATGAAAGAAGGGACCATTAGATTCCAATTCCCCATCAGAAAGCGAATGTAACACTTCCCTCGAAAGAAGATTAAGTTACCTTATGAGTCCGTTACAAGGGCAAGATTCTCTTTTCATATTGACAAAACTTGATCTTTTTGTATCATGCCTAGCTAAAAGGCATAAAAGAAAGCGCTTGTTGGGAGGCAACCCATGATTTTTCTACTTTCAGTTTTAGTGGTCTTGATACTTGTTACTACTGTAGCAACATCATTGTAACTTTATTTTCAAGCTTTGTGGCAAGTTTTAGCCTCCGATTACAAGAAAGTTCAAAAGTTGTGACATGTTGTCCAGAAACAGATTCTGTCCCCTTGACGAAAAATTAGCCAAAAATCACAATATCATCTTTTTATCTGAATTTCTTTACATCATGCTCTATACAATTAGCTTTCATGCGTTTGTTCTGAGTTTTTTTATTTGAGTTGCAGAAGTACCCCGAAAAAATTAATTACTACCTTCTGGTCTGTTTTTCACAGATTCTGCCACGTTTTGCGTTTTCATCGTTTTGCAGATCTTAAGCTTGCTTTTTCTTTGCAAAAACTTTTTGGTAATCTTGAGAAATAGAAGCTCTTCATGAAAATCTTTATTTCCGGTGGAGAAAAAATATTTTACTATCGGTACTAACCACTCTAATGAGCTTATGATGAGTTTCGTATGAAGGGAGTTTTCAAGTATGCGAGGGAAGATGATGAAAGAAGATTCGGGAGTGTCAAGCGCTCAAGATTGGGGATGCCCACATGCTCCCCCATGAAATATCCAAGGAGAATCAAGCGTTTTAGCTTGGGGATTCCCCCGTGCATCCCCTTCTCCATCAACAATCATCAGTTCGTCCTTCGCCATGCTATATTTTTATCACTTCATATGTTATGTGCTAAACTTTGAGCATCCCGCTCTTTACTTTTTAGTTTGTTTAGTTTTTCTTGCTATTCATACCAAGTTGGATCCTAGCCTTCATTGTTTGGGAGAGAAACATGCTCCACTCCACCTTAGAACACAACATAGGCTTGCATTCTTATCTTTCTTTTTGTGTGTGTTCTTTTTCTTTTCATAGCTATTGTAATGCTTAACTCTTAGTTTTCATGCTTATCTTTTAAGAGCTTTTTTAGGTTGTTCTAGGAACTCTCTTGAGTTTTCATGCTTATCTTGTTTAGAGAGTGGTCCATTTGCGCTGAGTTGTGTGTCTTGCATGAGTAGGTAATTAAGGTTGTTATTACAAGTGTAGTAGTAACATGCAATAGTTTTGAGGTATTTATTTGATTAATGTTTGGACTTTTAGTGCCAAGAGCTTGATCCTATTAGTGATAGGTGTCGTATTTTGGGAAATTCGTGCTTATTTTTGAAAACTACAAAAATTACTTGAGAACTATAACTACTAGACGGATCGCTAACCTCTGGAGGGGTTGGAATATATAGAGTACCCTTGACGTTGGAAGAAACTTCAAACGTTGTGACATGCTGTCCAAAAACAGATTATGTCCCCTTGACGGAAAAATTCGGCTAAAATCACCAGATCATCTGTTTGATCTGAACTTTTTGACAGCATGCTCCATATAATTGGATTTCGTGCATCTGTTCTGAGTTTTTTGATTTGAGTTGCAGAAGTAGCCCAAAAAAATTATTTACTACCTACTGGTCTGTTTTTCACATATTCTTCCATGTTTTGTGTTTCCTTCATTTTGCAAACCTTAAGCTTGCATTTTATTTGCAAAAACTTTTTGGCAATCTTTAGAAACAGTAGTTCTTCAAGAATATATTTATTTCCAGTAGAGAAAAATTATTTTATCATGGGTACTAACCACTCTAATCAGCTTATGATGAGTTTCGTATGAAGGAAGTTTTCAAGTATGCGAACGTATATGATGAAAGAAGATTCGAGAGTGTCAAGCAATCAAGCTTGGGGATGCCCCCATGCACCCCCATGAAATATCCCTTTGGGATATACTGCTACACTTCTATGCATTTCGGCTTGAAGAATGCAGGGGCTACATACCAGCGAACGGTGCAGAACTGCCTCAAGGAGCAAATTGGGCCCAATGTGCACGCTTACGTGGATGACATAGTTATCAAATCCCAGGTCTCCGACTCACTCATTAGTGACCTCTGGGAAAATTTCAAGAATTTGCGCAAGTACCAGATGAAATTAAACCCAACCAAGTGCACCTTCGGGGTCCCTGCAGGAAAGCTCCTCGGATACATAGTATCAGAGAGAGGAATCGAGGCAAACCCAGAGAAAATGAATGCTATTATGGCTCTCCAGAAGCCGGCGTCGGTGAAAGGACTCCAACAGCTCAGTGGGTGCGTACCTGCTCTGTGTCGTTTCATAAGCCGACTTGGAGAAAAGGCAATCCCATTATACCGACTCTTAAAAAAGTCGGAGAAATTTGTATGGGAAGATGAAGCAGATCAAGCTCTGGAAGAGTCAAAGAAACAATTGTCCCAGGCTCCAATCCTGGCGGCTCCTAAGCCAAAAGAGTCGATGCTACTCTATATTTCTTCCAACAACCGAGCAGTCAGCGTTGTGGTTGTGGTTGAACATATGGAAGACGGTAAAGAGCACCCTTTGCAGAGGCCAGTCTATTACGTTAGTGAGGTCTTCACGTCATCAAAGCAACGCTACCCTCACTGGCAAAAGCTGGTCCTCGGTGTGTTCATGGCGAGTCGGAAGCTCAAGCATTACTTCCAGGAGCATCCCATAACTGTAATCAGCTCCGCACCACTTGCAAATATCATCGAGAACTGGGAGGACACCGGAAGGATTGCAAAGTGGGCTATAGAGTTGGGGGCTTATCACATAAAGTATGAACCACGCACGACCATCAAATCTCAGGCGCTCGTCGACTTCATCAACGACTGGACAAAGATCCAAGCAACCCCAGAAAAGCCGGTTACGAAATACTGGACAATGAGACCCTACTCCATGGACAACACAGCAGAATATGAGGCCCTACTCCATGGGCTGCGTGTCGGGACCCGGAATATGCGTATGTAATTCCTGTCACAACTCAATCATATCGAGATCCGAGAGCCGTACCCACTTGTCTAAGCAGACAAGGCCAAGCACAGAACACTCTCGAAAAGCATCGAACGTGAGGGGCATCCCATCCAGGCTGGATGATCAACTGAGATGGGTCCTCATCATCCGCTCACAAGTCTAAATGATTATGGGTGGTGAAATCCCATACTCATAGACAAGTCACCTCAACCACATTATCGATTGAATTATAACACATAAATAAACAGACTCCAGCCCGATCACTTAGTCGGGGTCTCGGGCGGGCTCAATCATACAAAAAAGCGTGCCACGTGTGATGTCTACGCACGCTTCTATTCTTGTAAACTATGTTGGGCCTCCAAGCGCAGAGGTTTGTAGGACAGCAACAATTTCCCTCAAGTGGATGACCTAAGGATTATCGAACTCAGGGAAGTAGAGGTTGAAGATGGTCTCTCTCAAGTAACCCTTCAATTAAGATACAAGAAGTCTCTTGTGTCCCCAACACACCTAATACAACTAGGAGTTGTATAGGTGCACTAGTTCGGCGAAGAGATGGTAAAATATGAGTGATAGGTGTAGAAAAACAAAGTAATATAAATCTGTAATAAAAAGTGCAGCAAGCAAACATGTGACAAAAGTGAGCACAAACGGTGTAACAATGGTGGAAACAAGGCCTAGGCTTCATACTTTCACTAGTGGCAACTCTCAACAACATTAACATAGTCTAATCACATGATATTTCCCATAAAACATGCAATGGAGACGCACTCGGAGGTCATTCCTTTGTGGTCAAGAGAGGATGAGAATTATGTAGGCCTACAAAAGCACACCTCAAAGAGAGTACCACAATCACCACAACATATCTCAAGGATAGTCAAAGACAAGCACCAAGAGACTCTCAATCTTCAATCAACACACAAAAGAGGAAATCACTCATGATAATATTCTTCTAACCCATGTCCAATAGACCGCTTTCACCTTGGTCTCGGGGATTATACTAGATAAGATCAATTGAGTACATCAATCCAATACATAGAGGAAGGGGAAATATCATGGGATCACCCTAGATTAACATAGCCTATGATCACAACGAAGATCACATCATGGGAGAGAGATAAGAACACATAGATACTGGTAGAAACCTCAGCCCCGAGGGAGAACTACTCCCGCTTCATGGAGGGAGGAAGCAACATAGATGGAGATGAATCTGAGGGCACTTCCCCGTCCGGGAAGGGTGCCGGCACATGAATTCTGTCCCCCCCCCCAGAAAATTGATGGCGATGGCGGCGGAGATCGGAATTGCTTCTGGAGAAAAGGGGTCCGGAATCAGGGTTTCCTCCGCAGGGGTAAAAATAGGGCCAAAGGGGGGCACCAGGGGGGCCACAGGGCAGCCAGGAGGGTGCCCGACGCGGCCTAGGGTGGGGCCGCGCCAGGGACCCTTCTGGAGTCCCTGTGGTGGCCCTCCCCTCCTTCCTTGGTGATTCCGGAAGCTTCCGAGACACTGATTTTTTATATATTTTTTCTGGAATTTTTTGAGCACTTTTAATGGCCGGAAAACCTGAAATACAAAAAGAGCAGAAAACATCAACTAGCAGCTGGGTGCACTGGGTTAATAGATTAGTCCAAATATGCTCAAAAGTGTATGAAAGTTCAAGCAAATCATGGAAAAGTCACACAAAACATGCATGGGGCAAGAAGAAATTATAGATACGTTTGGGACGTATCAACATCCCCAAGCTTAATTCCTGCTCGTCCTTGAGTAGGTAAATGATAAAAAGCATAATTTTTGTGGTGACATGCCACACAACCATATAAGGATTTTTAAGTAAAGCAATTAAAGCATGCAATTCAATTCAAGTCTTAACAAGCAAGAGTCTATATTAGCATTGACACAAGCAACAAAAGAACAAAAGGTGGAAGAGCTCTCGCTGTCCGTGACTCGAATGTCTCTAGATGGTGTTTGCGTGCAAGCAGGGGACTGGGAAAAAGAGAAAAAGGGTTGTTGAGAACAACTATCTACTAAAGTTTCACACTTGGTGTAACAGCCGAGACTTCACAAAAATTAAAATTTTTGTTTTCGATGTGAATTGTTTGATTGTCTGATTTGTTTGCGGTGTTTGCATCCCTGATTTATTGATCGGCGATTATTTTTCCCCCTCTTATCTCGTATTGGACGGAGACCGACCCTTGCCAGCCTGACACTCAACCTTTGCGACACCGGGTTTCACCCGATCACCGTCGCGAAAACCGCACCAGACCAGCTGCAACCAATGGAACGAAAACCCCGTTTAATAATTAAACGGGTTATTTTTATAGCGCGCCGGAAAGTGTTCTCGGAACGGTTCCAACGCGAGGTGAACGCCGCCGGCTCGACGCGCTGGTTGCGCAGTTCGAACTTTTACCCAAATCGGAGGTCCTGCGGACCCCCGGCGGTCAGAAACGTAAACACCGACGCGCGAGAGAAAAACCGGGGATGTTTTTGCAAACTGCCAGTCACCTGGGCTATATAAAGACCACCACACTCCCACCTGATGAGGACATCTCTACTAATGTTACACCCACATCTTCACCAACTACACATACTGGACCAGTTACTAGAGCACGCGCACGTCAACTAAATTATCAGGTACTTTCGTTTCTTGCGAATCCTTCTAATGTTCAGGAACATATGATGCTGCCTAAATTAGATACTTTTGTTTGTCTTATGAATGAAGGACCTAGCATGGATAAGAAGGATGGTCATTGGAGCGGGATCAAGCATGGAGAAGGAGGTGTGCGCGCGGGAAAGGACAATGGAGCTTCCAGTGGTGATTTTCGCACTTTGAGGCCACCATAAGGTGTGCATGAAGACCTGGACGAGAGACACAAGACGCCACATTAATATTTTCGTCGAAGGGTTATTATAGGTGCTGCGTCACCTTATTATTGGGCCAGGCCCATGTAATTTCGAAATACACTTAATAGGCTATTTTTAGAGTCCGTATGTGTGGGGAAACCGAGTTAGGGTTGTTTTCGGACCCCTCCTCCAAGGGGCCACGAAATTCCCCACTGTTCCCCCATATATACAGCCCTTAGGGCGTCGTTTAGACTTGGGTTTTAATTAGATTTAAGTTAGCCATAGCCGCAACTTCGAGCTCTTCGTTTGTGTCATCCGACCAGGCCAAGACCTCATTGGAACCCCAACTTTCGTAATCATTCATCTTATATTCGCAATATCCAGATTGCAATTCTTAGTTCTTGCTTGTTCTTCGATTGCTTGCAGGAATTAGACCTTCGTGGTCAGGTTGATCGTGCATCCGCGGGATCAATAACCTCTCGGAGTTGGTTTAGCGATCGCTAAGGCGCAACGTCTTCGCACGTTCGTAGTCGGATCGTGAAAGTCGTCTCCACCCTAATCGATCTCCATCATCTCATCGAAACATCGGGACACCTTCGCCTCTATCACCACCTCTTTCTAGGGTTTCCCTAGCCACAAAATTGCAGCCACCCCCTCCACTTTGCCCAAAAAACACCCCCATTTTCGTCCTTTTGCTAGCCATCAGATCTGGACCGTCAGATCGCCCGATCTGATGGCCAGGAAGCTGTCTCCACCAACCTTCTCCCGTGGACGCAGCCGCCAGCCCGAGGTCACGCCACCGCGCGCCATGGAGGACTGCCGGGCCGCCGTCGTGCCCCACCTTCTCCTCGCCGGCCGGCAGCCACCTCCTCTCCCCGCGCCTCCTCTCCTCCTTCTCTTCCTCCCTCTCTCCTCCTGCTGACCTCCCTCCTCCTCCTCTGCCGCAGCTAGAAGCCGGCGCCGCCGCCCACCATGGAGACCCGCCGCGCGCCATAGCCAGCCTCCCCAATCTCGGGGTCGAGCCGCCGCGCCGCCCCTGGATCCGCACCAGACCGGCGCCGCCCGGCCACGCGGCCTCCTCATGCGCGGCTCCGGCGAGATGGGCGAGCGCCGCCACGCCTGCACGGAAGGAGCCGGCCGGGCAGCTCGGCCTCCCGTTCGAGCGCCCCTGTCACTACTAGGGAAATAGCTATACATGGAAATCTTATTAGTGGAGCATATAGAAGGCCATGCGCCACCATCTGTTAGGGGTGGCGCACTAGAAATAATGCGCCACCCATAAGGTCTTATGGGTGGCGCATTATTTTCCAGTGCGCCACCCCTAAGAGGTGGCCAGCCTGGATGATCTTATACGTGGTGCATCTAGCAATATGCGCCACCCCTAAGAACCTTATAGGTGGCGCATATACGGAATGCACCACCCCTAAGAGCTTAGGGGTGGCGCATTTTGTAGATGCGCCACCCATAAGGTCCTTAGGGGTGGCGCATTGCTCTAATGCGCCACCCATAAGAGCTTAGGGGTGCCTCATTTCACCAATGCGCCACCACTGACTTTCTATATGCGCCACTAAATTCCTAGAGCCGCCCTTATCTACTCCACCCCACCTACCACCTCTCATTCACTCCACACAATTCTCAAACTAGATCCACTCTTCTCACCCTAGATCTATTCTGTTTTCTCCTCCTTCCCACCTCATTTCTTCCATTTATCCATCGATACTTGGCATTACATCTATTTTGTTTCATATTGAAGTAAGTGGACCTCCTCCCAAACTCTTTTGTTCCATTTATGACCCATATACTTGCCTTTATTAGCTTGGGGTTTGTTGTATATGTGAAGCTTGGGTTTGATGTATATGTGAAGCTTGTGGTGGTTTGATGTATATGTGAAGCTTTTGGTGGTTTGATGTATATGTGTATCTTGAGTGGCCAATGTTTTGCCGAAATGTCGATTCATTTCCGTTTCGGCAAATTTCTGGCGCACTCTCCGCATGCTCCCATGCATTATTAGGGAAGGTCATGCCGATTTTTTTCCGGCGACGACAGTGATATATAATTGTGTTGCTCTATCCGTGCACGCAGGTGATCGACCATGGTCCGCGAGATGCTGAGGGATATCACCGTGGCTAGGTGGATGCAATGTGCGACAAACGACATGCTAAGGAATAATAGGCCGGATATAAGATGTCCTTGTCGGAGATGCAAACTGCAGTGCGTGACCGATCCTGATTCCGGAATATTGCAAATACACCTGAAGCGTAATGGTTTGATGGATGGCTACACACGGTGGATAAGTGATGAAGCTGGTGAGGAGGAGGACATCAATGGTGGGGTGCCAATAAATGAGGAAGGGCAACCAGAAAACTGCGGCGGGCGAGAAGACGAAGAGCATCCCGTACATGATCATGGAGAAGATGCCGAAGCGGATCATGTAGATCAAGATGCAGGACATGAAGATCAAGATGTCGGACCTGATGAGGATTCAAGCTGGGTGCGGGATCCTCATGTTCAAGAGCTGCTTGTCAAAGAGGCGTTGAACGCAAGAGGTGCAGCTAGAGAGAAAGCCAAGATGGCGCAACTCGAGAAAGACGCGATTACGAAGTTGTACGAAGGATGCAACGACGGGGATACCCGCTTGAATGTAACACTTGAGGCTATGGAGATGAAGGCAAAACACAAATGGACCGACGAAAGCTTCGATGATAACATGGCATTCTGGCACGATAGTATTCCGAAGGGCAACACGTGCCCAACTAGTATCGCTGAGGCCAAGAAAGTCCTTTGCCATCTCGATCTTCCGCACGTTAAATACCACGTCTGCATAAATGATTGCATGATCTATCGGGGTGAGGACGAAGATAAAACCACATGTTCGGTGCGCGGTGTTAGTCGATACAAGAGAGGTAAGAAAGTTCCTAGAAAAGTCGTATGGTACTTTCCGATCACTCCTCGTCTGCAGAGGTATTTCGTAGATCCCGAGGAAGCAAATCTCATGACCTGGCACGCGGATAGAAAGAAGCTAAAAGAGGATGACCCGAACCCGGATCCAGAAAAGGAGGACATGCTGAGGCACCCTTCAGATGGTAGCCAATGGACTGCGTTGGACCTCGAATACCCAGATTTTTGGAAAGAACCAAGGAACCTCAGGATTGGTGTGAGCGCCGATGGAGTCAATCCGTTTGGCGGCAAGAGCAGCACACACAGTACCTGGCCCGTGTTTGTATGCATATACAACCTTCCCCCCTGGAAGTGCATGAAGAAAAAGTACATAACAATGTGTATGCTAGTTCAAGGGCCGAAACAACCAGGTCTAGACCTCAATCTATATCTGCAGCTGTTGAAAGAGGAGCTAGAAACGTTATGGAAAGACGGATTCAATACGTGGGACGCCGCGGCAAAACAATATTTCCCAATGAAAGCCGCGGTGATCACGACGGTGCACGACTATCTCGAATACGGATATTTCTCAGGGCAGGTGGTCCAAGGATTCTGTGCATGCGTTAGGTGCATGGATAATACAACGTACCGCCGGCTACCAAAAGATCCCGGATCTTCAAAAACCATGTTCCAGGGGTCTCGGAGGTGGCTTCCCAAGAAACACGCGTGGAGAAAACAGGGACATCTGTTCGATGGAAGCGAGGAGCTCCGAGAACCCCCAGCTCGAAGGAGCGGCAAAGAAATCGACAACTTGCTGAAAACTTGGAAAGAGTGTCGCGCGCCGGGAAAGCAAAAAAAGAAGACTCAGCCGTTGATGAGGGTATGGAAAGCGAGGTCTGTTTTCTGGGATTTGGAATACTAGAGTCTACTCCACAGTCCTCATAGCCTTGATCTCATGCATATCACAAAGAACGTGTGCGAGAGCTTGTTTGGCACGCTGCTCAACATGCCGGAGAAGACCAAGGACGGGCCAAAAGCAAGGAATGACTTGAAATTTATGGGCATCAGAAGGGAACTCCCCCCCCCTAGTGACGACGATGATGAGCCGGAGGAGGAAGAGGATACGGAAACGAAAAACTCTCGCAAACGAAAAAGGACGACCAAGAAGAAGACTGGTATTGATCACTGCCCCCCGGCATGCTTCACTCTGTGCGAGGAGGAGATCAAGCGGTTTATCCACTGCCTCATAGAAGTAAAATTTCCGAACGGCTACGCGGGGAAGATAAGAAGATACCTAGACGAGGCGAAGCAGCGTTTCAGCGGGATGAAATCTCACGACTGTGCCATGCTGATGACGCGGATTCTCCCGGTTGCGATGCGAGGGATAATGGACGAGCACGTCCGTAAAACGTTGTTTGGCCTTTGCAACTTTTTTGACGTCATCTCCCGGAAGTCGATTTGCGCTACGCAACTCAAAAGGCTACATGAGGAGATCATGCTCATACTATGCGAGCTTGAGATCTATTTCCCGCCCGCGTTCTTCGACATTATGGTGCATCTGCTGATCCACGTCGTGGAGGATATCGTCCAACTCGGACTTGCGTTTCTGCGCAGCATGATGCCGTTCGAAAGGATGAATGGACACATCAAAAAATACGTTCGTAACAGGTCCCGTCCAAATGCAAGCATAGCGAAGGGCTTTCTAACCGAAGAGTGCATCTCTTTTTGCACGAATTATCTCAACACCGAGAACCCTGTTGGTCTGGCCGTCAACAAGCACTTTGGCAGGACCGATGGGTGTGGTCACCACGAGGGAAGCCGGGCAATGCATGTCAACTTTGACGGTCGAGACATCAACTTTGAAAGAGCAAGCCTAGTCACACTACAACACATCCAGCTGGTCGATC
Source organism: Bromus sterilis (assembly GCA_950022295.1). NCBI lineage: Eukaryota > Viridiplantae > Streptophyta > Magnoliopsida > Poales > Poaceae > Bromus > Bromus sterilis. Next base: position 157,833,996 of record OX465600.1, read on the forward strand.
CTTGGATAGTAAAGCACAAGGATTTAATAAGGAAGAAGTACAGTGACCAGGGCCTGCAGATAACGGACCGAGATCCACGGCTAATCAAAGAGCACAACTCCTGTAACATCCCAATTTTCTAAATTCGGATGTTAATAGATCATCATATGCATCTCATGCTGCTTCTGCATTTTTCTGGAGTTTTAAAGTATTTTTAAACATTTTTCAACACATGGCAGTTCGCTGGAGAGGATATAAAAGGACTTATCCCCATTTATAATTGTTGGAAAATAGTTTAAAATATTTTTGGGCGACTTTATAAATTTACTTTGGAGTTATAAATATTTCCTAAAAATATTTTGGAAATTTATTTATGCTCCGGAAAAGTTTTTAAATATATTTTCGGAGTTTTAGGTATTTTTAAAATGCCAGAAAAGTATTTAAAAATATTTAAAAATAAGTTGCAAATTTTTTATTTTTATTTGATTTTTTGTTAAAGCCAAAAATTCAGTTTTATTATTTTTTAAAAATTGGCGAAGACGGAATTTTAAAATAAATTTCCGTGATTTTACTATAATTGTTTTGGGCCTAACGGGCCTTCTGTTTTTTTTCGCAGACCGAATTAGAGTTTAATTCGGATTTAAAAAAAATCGCGGATCGGGTTATTTAAACCCGCGGACCCGCGGGGATTAGGGTTCCGCCCGAAACCCGACCCGCAGAAGCGCTGCCGCCCGCGAAACCGCCGCCGTCCGCCGCCGACGCCGTCTTCCGCCGCCGTGCCGCCCGTCCGCCGCCGCCGGTGAGCGCCCCACCCCGCCGCCCTTCGTCGCCGCGCCGCGCCGGCCACGGGCCGCCGCGCGCCGCCAACGGCCGGGCCGAGCCGGAGCCGCCGCCACCGGCCAGATCCGGCGAGATCTGGCACCGGGGACCCGATCGCGTTTTTTATGTTATTTTAATTACGGTTAGGCCCCTGTTTGCAGATTAGACCCCGTTTTCGCGTGGTACCGTTTTTGCGAGTACTTTTTAACCGTAACTCGGAATCGAGTGATTCCAGTTGAGTTGCGACCGTGGTGAAATTTTCTAGCCAGTAGACTAAGTTTTACAGTAGTGTGAAGTTTTCAAATTTGAATCCCAAGCAGATCCAAATTGGAACTTCCGGCAGCCGTAACTTTTTAACGGTGCGGCCGTTTGCGCTGTTTCTTTTTGCGTTGGTTTTATTTTGACAAGTAATTTAAGTTTAGCTACTTTTAGGCAAGTTTTTATACTGTTCTTTAAATGTTTATTACTGTTTGAGCATATTTGTATGGAGTATATGTTGATTGGTGCTATGTTTGCTCGTATAGATTGTCCGGAGTGCGCCGCCTCGTTTTGTGAGGATTGTGACCGTCAGGACCAGGCAGAAGGCAAGTGATTCTTTGACCATACTCATACCTATATTTTCTATATGCATTATGTTAGGAAATATCACCCTATTGCATGATAGGTAGTTTACTTTACTGTTGCTGCAGAACCAGTTAGGATAGCCACATGACTTGACTTGTTCTTGTAGATCAACCTAGCCCGTGTTGTTACTTTATTGCTAGGCTTGATAGACGTGGTTTGGGTTGTGAGAACTCATGGAGTGCATGTGAGCTATTTAATAATTTGTGTAGCAACTTCTTAATAATTAGAAATCACCTCTGGACGGGTAGGGAATGCATCCTGGTGCTCATGCCTTGGATAAGGAGGGACAAGGGATAAATGCTTCCCGAATGGTTGTTTTGGTGGTGAACCAGGTGCGTCATGGCGAGTACCCTCTGACACAGTGGGCGCCGTCCAGGCTCAAAAAGATCAGACATACAATATTACTAGTAGCTTCCATGTATAGCCACTGGCTATATGGGCTCTGGCTTAGCACGAGTACGTTGTGGGGAACCTGGCCCTGGTAGCTAGCTGATGTAGATGTGTGTTAGGTGTACCGGCTACCAAAGGGTGGAGGCAACCTCTTCAAAAAGCCTTTGTGTCAATCTTCAGGTTGAGTCTAGTGGGGAACGTGTACAACCTCTGCAGAGCGTATAAACTGATCATGATTAGCCGTGTCCACGGTTACGGACGAACTTTGAGAAACTAGTCAGTGTTGTTGATGAATGATCTTGACAGATGAACACTTAATAATAACTTTGGTGGGAAAGAGTAGCATGGGTTGCTGTGTGTTTCAGGAAGAATTCAACTTAAATTTTTGACTAGTTTAGTTCAGGAGAAAATTGGCTTTTAGCAAAACTAAATCATACGCCTTTCCTTTGACTTACCTTGCATGTAGTTGTAGGTCCTTTAGATAAAATTTTCCGTGTCACTTGCCGTACAAATCAGATGTACTGACCCATTGTCGGGCTGTAACATTCGGTGTTGCAGGTTTTTTAGACGACCAGTAAGGTGCGTTTAGGGGTTGCGAGTCTACACTCAGCATGTTCGCATGTGGCTGTTGATGGGACTCCACGTTACTTGCTTTTGCTTCCGCTATATTTTTATTGAATAAGCTAGCCTTGAGCTATGCAACTTGTTATTTATTTTACTCTGGATCATATGTTGTACTAATGATGCACTTGTACGTTGATATACATCTATGACACTGTGTGTGCCAGCGAGTTCGATCCAGGGACTGGCACTTGAGCACAGAGACTTCAATTCATTGTGAATTGGGTCGTTACAGATGGTATCAGAGCAGTGTGTTGACTGTAGGACGTGACCCTAGAAAATGGACTAGAAAAGCCATAGGAATAAAAATATTACTTTACATCACTCTGTCTTGTACTTACTTATCTTCTCTATCTCGTATTCATACCTATTCTAATCTTGCCTTACCTCTCTTTGATTTTGGATGACCACTTTGTCATACCGCGCTATGGCGTTTGGACCTGAGCTCAGGGGGATTTGCCACTACCTGAACATCTACGCGCCGGTCTTTCAGCCGGACATCGTGAAGACAAGGGGAGCTGATGACTACTGGCAAGTTGAGACTTTCATCCTTGGAAGCATGGAGAATGAGGAAAGGGTGATCACGGAGTCATTCGAGGTGCATGCCCAGGAGAAGGAGTGGTGTGTGCGCATGGCCGCTCACATAGCTCTTGGACGCATTGTGGAGACGTATGTCGCCCGGCTAAAGGGTACGGTGTACGCGGAGATGGCAAAGGTTCTCCCATCGAGGAACATAATACCGAAGAGGTTCAGGTATGTGCCTGGGGCCATTTGGCCAGGTAAAACCAGCTACATCATCCAAAGCCTAGAGAAGCACATCCATTGCTTGGAGAAGTGCACTCAGCCAGACCTCTACACCATTATTGAGTTGCAGCAGAAGAACACCAGGCTCAAGAGGGACAACAACAAGCTGAAGAAGGAAAGTTTGGAGATGCAAGCAGAGATAACAAGGCTGAAGGAGAAGATGAAGGCCAATGGAATTGAAGAACCAGAAGAGGAGCCAGAAGTAGAGACCTCGGCAGAAGAAGAGGAGCCAAGTCCCAAAAGGCGCAACCGCATTAGCGGGCGCGAATACCGCATGCTGTTTAGAAAAGACAGCATTAAGAATTACTTCACCGGCTATTAGTTGGCTATCATTATCGTGTTAGCGTATTTGACCATGTCGACTTATTCAGTGTGGCAATACTAGGTTGCCTGATATACTCTTATATTACCTGTGGTTGTTTTGAGGATATTATATCAGTTATAAAATATATTTTAAACTATATGGTGTGATATGTGATGGTTTTCGTATGAGTGCATTGGTTGATGATTGTTATATGTTTGATGCTATGGTGATGTTGGTTGGTGAAGTTGATTGGTGATATATGTATTTTATATATAATGCTTGTCATGATCATAATAAGCATACGGGTAGGAGTATATTTCCCTAGATACTTTCTATCTACAACTTACCTATTCTTACCCAACAGATGCCGCCGAGCATGAGTTACCTACCGTAGTTCTTAAGTCATCTATGCTCATAAGTTCACCGGGAGCGGAGATGTCAGCTAGTTTGGGATGCTACCAGTTGAGCCTAGCCATAGGGAAGCATGTTTTTCCTACAGATTTGATTGTGTTGAAGTCACAAGGTTTGGATATTATATTGGGCATGGATTGGTTAGCCAAGTACCAAGGTGTTATTGATTGTGCCAGTCGGTCTATCACTCTCAGTACACCGTGTGGACAGAAGATCAGATATGTGTCCAAGTATAAGCATCAGCATGCTCAGGTGAATTCTCTTAAGGGGGTAGCCTGGATGATGTGCGTGTTGTGAGGGATTATCCGGATGTGTTTCCGGAGGAGTTGCCAGGTATGCCACCGGATAGGGAGATTGAGTTCCTTATTGATTTAATACCAGGCACTGGGCCTATTTCTAAGAGACCGTATAGGATGCCCGCTAATGAACTTGCAGAGTTGAAGGAAGAGATCAGAGAGTTGCAGGCAAAGGGGTTCATTCGCCCAAGCTCGTCACCTTGGGGATCTCCAGTGTTGTTTGTTGAGAAGAAGGATGGAACCCAGAGGATGTGTGTTGATTACCGTTCTCTGAATGATGTTACTATCAAGAACAAGTATCCTCTACCTGTGATTAATGATCTATTTGACCAGTTGGAGGGAGCTTGTGTATTCTCTAAGAGTGATCTTCGTTCTGGTTATCATCAAGTGAAGATTCGGGAGAAGGATATTCCGAAGACTGCTTTTACTACAAGGTATGGGTTGTATGAGTATACCGTTATGTCATTTGGATTGACTAATGCTCCTGCATACTTCATGAATGTGATGAACAAGGTGTTTATGGAGTTCTTGGATAAATTCTTTGTGGTATTCATTGATGATATATTGGTGTATTCCAAGAATGAGCAAGAGCATGAGGCACATTTGCGTTTGGTATTGGAGAAGCTCAGGGAGCACAAATTGTATGCCAAGTTCAGCAAGTGTGAGTTCTGGTTGAAGGAGGTAGGATTCCTTGGACATGTTGTGTCAGGAGAAGGAGTAGCTGTGGACCCATCCAAGGTTTCAACAGTTACAGAATGGGAGACACCCGCGACAGTTGGATACATTCGCAGTTTCTTGGGTCTTGCAGGATATTATAGGAGGTTCATTGAGAATTTCTCCAAGCTTGCAAAACCAATGACTGAGCTGTTGAAGAAAGAGAATAAGTTTGTTTGGAGTGAGACATGTGAAACCAGCTTTCAGGAGTTGAAGAAACGGTTAGTGACTGCACCTGTTTTATGTTTGCCTGATATACATAAGGATTTCCAAGTATATTGTGATGCATCTCGTCGAGGACTTGGTTGTGTTTTGATGCAAGGGGGTAGAGTTGTTTCTTATGCTTCACGTCATATTAAGAACCATGAGCAGAATTATCCTACACATGATTTGGAGTTAGCTGCAGTTGTTCACGCATTGAAAACATGGAGGCAATATCTTGTTGGTAATCATTGTGATGTTTTTACTGATCATAAGAGTTTGAAGTATATCTTGACTCAGAAGGATTTGAATCTCAGGCAGAGTAGATGGCTGGAGCTTATTAAGGATTATGATTTGAATGTGCGGTATCATCCTGGTAAAGCGAATGTGGTTGCGGATGCATTGAGCCGTAAGAGTCATATCAATGTTGCTAATGTTGAGGATATGCCACGTGAGTTATGTGAGCAGTTCAAGAATCTCAGGTTGGAGATAGTTCCTAAGGGATATGTGGCATCATTGGAAGTGAAGCCAAATCTGTTGGAAAGAATCAGAGAGGCTCAGAAGGGTGATGCAGAAATTGATGAGATAAAAGTGAATATGACCAAGGGAAAAGCAGAGGCTTTCCATGAGGATGAGCATGGAGGCATTTGGTTTAAGAAGCGCATTTGTGTACCGGAAGATGCAGAGATCAGGAAGTTGATTCTTCAGGAGGCACATGATTCACCTTATTCTATTTATCCCGGGAATACCAAGATGTATTTGGATTTGAGGGACAGATTTTGGTGGCCTAGCCTGAAGCGAGAGATAGCCCAGTATATTGCTTTGTGTGATGTTTGTCAAAGAGTCAAAGCTGAGCATCAGAAGCCAGCAGGTTTGTTGCAGCCTTTGCCTATACCAGATTGGAAGTGGGATCAAATAGGTATGGACTTTATTACTGGTTTACCCAGGACTCGGTCAGGATATGATTCTATTTGGGTGATCGTGGATCGTTCGACCAAGGTTGCTCACTTCATTCCAGTAAAGACAACTTATAACAGTGCCAAGCTAGCCAAGATTTATATGTCCAGGATCGTGTGTTTGCATGGAGTTCCAAGCAAGGTTGTGTCTGATAGAGGTACTCAGTTTACTTCGAAGTTTTGGCGTCAGTTGCATGAGACTTTGGGCACTAGGCTGGAGTTCAGTACAGCGTTCCATCCTCAGACAGATGGGCAGACCGAGAGAGTCAATCATATCTTGGAGGATATGTTGAGGGCTTGTGCGTTGGATTATGGTTCGAGTTGGGATGACAACTTACCGTATGCTGAGTTCTCATACAACAACAGTTACTAGGCTAGTCTTCAGATGGCACCATTCGAGTTACTGTATGGCAGGAAGTGCAGGACTCCGTTGATGTGGGATGAGGTAGGAGAGCGTCAGTTGTTTGGACCTGACCTGACCAGAGATGCTGAGGAGAAAGTCAAGTTGATCCGTGATAGACTGAAGATAGCACAGTCCAGGCAGAAGAGTTATGCAGATGCTAAGCGCAAGGATGTAACCTATGAAGTTGGGGGCCGTGCATATCTCAGAGTTTCACCAATTCGCGGAATCAAGAGGTTTGGAATCAAGGGCAAGTTAGCACCACGTTTTTTGGGGCCTTACAAGATCTTGGAGCGCAGAGGAGAGGTAGCTTATCAGTTGGAGTTTCCAGAAGCTTTGTCAGGAGTTCATGATGTGTTTCACGTATCCCAGCTGAAGAAGTGTCACGCAGAGATGGCAGATATTCCGTTGAGAGATACAGTGCCACTTGAGGCAATTCAGTTGGAGAGTGACTTGACTTATGAGGAGAAACCTATGAAGATTTTGGAGACTGCAGAACGAGTTACCCGCACCAAGACGATCAGGCTATGCAAGGTTCAGTGGGATCATCATACCGAAGAGGAAGCAACTTGGGAGCGTGAAGAGGATCTGAAGCAAGACCACCCGCATCTCTTTGCTAGCCAGCCCGAATCTCGAGGAAGAGATTCATCTTAAGGGGGTTAGGTTTGTAACATCCCAATTTTCTAAATTCGGATGTTAATAGATCATCATATGCATCTCATGCTGCTTCTTCATTTTTTTGGAGTTTTAAAATATTTTTAAACATTTTTCAACACATGGCAGTTCGCTGGAGAGGATATAAAAGGACTTATCCCCATTTTTAATTGTAGGAAAATAGTTTAAAATATTTTTGGGAGACTTTATAAATTTACTTTGGAGTTATAAATATTTCCTAAAAATATTTTGGAAATTTATTTATGCTCCGGAAAAGTTTTTAATCAATTTTCGGAGTTTTAGGTATTTTTAAAATGCCAGAAAAGTATTTAAAAATATTTAAAAATAAGTTGCAAGGTTTTTATTTTTATTTGATATTTTGTTAAAGCCAAAAATTCAGTTTTATTATTTTAAAGAAATTGGCGAAGACAGAATTTCAAAATAAATTTATGTGATTTTTCTATAATTGTTTTGGGCCTAACGGGCCTTCTGTTTTTTTTACACACCGAATTAGAGTTTAATACGTATTTTAAAAAAATATTTCGCGGATCAGGTTATTTAAACCCGCGGACCCGCGGGGATTAGGGTTCCCCCCGAAACCCGACCCGGGGAAGCGCTGCCGCCCGCGAACCCGCCGCCGTCCGCCGCCGACGCCGTTTGCCGCCGTCGTGCCGCCCGTCCGCCGCCGCCGGTGAGCGCCCCACCCCGCCGCCCTTCGTCGCCGCGTCGCGCCGAGACGGAGCCGCCCCGCCGGCCAGATCCGGCGAGATCTGGCACCGGGGACCCGATCGCGTTTTTATGTTATTTTAATTACGGTTAGGCCCATGTTTGCAGATTAGACCCCGTTTCCGCGCGGTACCGTTTTTGCGAGTACTTTTTAACCGTAACTCGGAATCGAGTGATTCCAGTTGCGTTGCGACCGTGGTGAAATTTTCTAGCAAGTAGACTAAGTTTTATATTAGTGTGAAGTTTTGAAATTTGAATCCCAAGCAGATCCAAATTTGAACTTCCGGCAGCCGTAACTTTTTAACGGTGCGGCCGTTTGGGCTCTTTCTTTTTGCGTTGGTTTTATTTTGACAAGTACTTTAAGTTTAGCTACTGTTAGACAAGTTTTTCTACTGTTATTTAAATGTTTATTACTTTTTGAGCATATTTGTATGGAATATATGTTGATTGGTGCTATGTTTTCTCGTATAGATAGTCCGGAGTGCGCCGCCTCGTTTTGTGAGGATTGTGACCGTCAGGACCAAGAAGAAGGCAAGTGATGCTTTGACTATACTCATACCTATATTTTCTATATGCATTATGTTAGGAAATATCACCCTATTGCATGATAGGTAGTTTACTTTACTGTTGCTGCAAAACCAGTTAGGATAGCCACATGACTTGACTTGTTCTTGTAGATCAACCTAGCCCGTGTTGTTACTTTATTGCTATGCATTGTAGACGTGGTTTGGGTTGTGAGAACTCATGGAGTGCATGTGAGATATTTAATAATTTGTGTAGCAACTTCTTAATAATTAGAAATCACCTCTGGACGGGCAGGGAATGCATCCTGGTTCTCATGCCTTGGATAAGGAGGGACCAGGGCTAAATGCTTCCCGAATGGTTGTTTTGGTGGCGAACCGGGTGCGTTATGGCGAGTACCCTCTGACGCAGTGGGCGCCGTCCAGGCTCAAAAAGATCAGACATACAATATTACTAGTAGCTTCCGTGTACAGCCACTTGCTATATGGGCTCTGGCTTAGCACGAGTACGTTGTGGGGAACCTGGCCCTGGTAGCTAACTGATGTAGATGTGTGTTAGGTGTACCGGCTACCAAAGTTTGGAGGAAACCTCTTCAGAAAGTCTTTGTCTCAATCTTCTGGCTGAGTCCAGTGGGGACGTGTACAACCTCTGCAGAGCGTATAAACTGATCATGATTAGCCGTGTCCACGGTTACGGACGAACTTTGAGCAACTAGTCAGTACTGTTGATGAATGATCTTGAAAGATGAACACTTAATAATAATTTTGGTTGGAAAGAGTAGCATGGGTTGCTGCGTGTTTCAGGTAGAATTCAACTTAAATTTTTGACTAGTTTAGTTCAGGAGAAAATTGTCTTTCAGCAACACTAAACCATAAGCCTTTCCTTTGACTTACCTTGGATGTAGTTGTAGGTCCTTTATATAAACTTTTCCGTGTCAGTTGCCGTACAAATCAGATGTACTGACCCGTTGTCGGGTTGTAACCTTCGGTGTTGCAGGTTTTTCAGACGACCAGTAACGTGTGTTTAGGGGTTGTGAGTCTACACTCAGCATGTTCGCATGTGGCTGTTGATGGGACTCCACGTTACTTGCTTTTGCTTCCGCTATATTTTTATTGAATAAGCTAGCCTTGAGCTATGCAACTTGTTATTTATTTTACTCTGCATCATACGTTATAATAATGATGCACTTGTACTTTGATATACATCTATGACACTGTGTGTGCCAGCGAGTTCGATCTAGGGACTGGCACTTGAGAATAGAGACTTCAATTCTGTGTAAATTGGGTCGTTACAACTCCGGTTTCATGAATTGGTTCAGGTACGAGCTTCGTGCTAATCCCCCGCGAAGGAACGCTTCCGAGGACGAAAATATGATATTCACCTTGTCACAGGGTGTCGCACGCAACCTGATGACCTATCAAGCGTATGATATCAACGGCTACACATTCTACACGGAGGAAAAGGACAATAACTGCGATTACCAGAACTCAGGGGTAACGGTGATATTCTACACCGATGACGTCAAGGAAAGATTCTATGGAAGGATCGAGGACATATGGGAGATCGACTACTGTGGAGAGAAGGTGCCGATGTTCCGTGTGAGATGGGCCAAGAGCGTCGTAAAAGAAGACCGGTACTTCACCACCATGGTTATACCCAAAGCCAAATCCAAGTCTGCGGGCGCAAACGTCACAGCGAAAAATGAGCCATGGGTACTGGCTAGCCAAGTGGACCAATGCTTCTTCATTACCGACCCATCAAAGACGAGCCGCGTTGTAGTGAGGAGAGGCAAAATAAACATCATCGGAATGGATGGAGTCGCCAACGAGCAAGACTTTGACAAGTACGGCGACCCGAAGATGGAGGATGACTACGCCGCTCAGGATACATACACCACAACCCTACCGAAGAAAGGTCTCCTCCCGTTCAAGAGGAAAAGTGAAGGCGTCCCGGGCCTAAATTATTCAACCACGACAAAGAAAGGCAAGAAGAAGATCGTGAGGTAACGATAGCTAGCTCCAAATTTAAGAAGAATATTTTGTAATTCATGATCACTTTGTGTATGCATGGATTTAATATGCACTTTGTAATTGATGATCACAATCTTATGTTTCCAAATCCCGCTACACCTTGTGTTTGTAGATCTTGGTTCGGCTTCGCATATACTCCCTCCGTTTCTTTTTACTCCGCATATAAGATTTGGTCAAAGTCAATCTTAATAAAGTTTGACAACTTTATAGAAATATAATTAAATGGTTAAACTTTAATTAAAAAAATGAAATGGTTAAACAAATATAATGAAATGGTTAAACTTTATTTAAAAAAATGAAATGGTGCTTAGGGGTGGCGCATTTAGCCTAAATGCGCCACTAAGTGTTCTTAGGGGTGGCGCACTTTGTAGAAATGCGCCACCAAGTGTATCCTTATGCGTGGCGCATTCTGTAGAAATGCGCCATGCATAAGGATACACTTGGTGGCGCATTTCTACAAGGTGCGCCACCCCTAAGACTTAACCTAACCACCTACCCCCTCCCGTGCTCACACAGCAACCATTCCCCCCCCCCACCTAGCCGTCGACTCACCGCCGCACTGCAGCCCCCCCCCCCCCCGCGCGCCACCGGAGCCGCCCCGCGCCACCGAAGCTTCGTGCTAATCCGCCTCTGCCTCAACTCCGGCTGCCGCCGCCTTCAACGCCTCCTCCCCGCGGTGAGCAGCCGCCTATCCATCCTCCCCTCTCCATCCTCCAATTTTGTATAATCCGATTGGACAGCCAGCTTGAATCCATTTTTCATAATCCAATTTTGTATAATCCAATTTTGTATAATCCAATTTTGCATAATCCAAATTTTGCATAATCCAAATTTGTATAATCCAATTTTGTAGCCACACTGGATTCCAATTGTGTTGTGTGTGTGATGTGTGTGTGTGTGTGTGAGGTGTGTGTGTGTGTCCTCTGTGTGTGTGTGTGTGTGTGTGTGTCCTGTGTGTGTGTTTGTCCTGTGTGTGTGTGTCATGTGTGTGTGTGTTGTGTGTGTGTGTGTGTGTGTGAGTGTGTGTGTGTGTGTATGAGGTGTGTGTGTGTGTCCTGTAGCTAGGGAATTTGCTAAAGTAGCTAGGGAATTTTTGTAGCTTTGGTCATTCCTTGGTTCTATTTAAAAAAAATGCAACACATGGGTTATGTACTACTCCCTCTGTTCTAAAATAGCTGTCTTGTACTAAGTCTACGACAGTTATTTTTGAACGGAGGGAGTAGTTTTACTAGAATTTTAGGACAATGATGAAGTAGCTATATCATTTGTTCTTATAAAAAACCAGTAGGTAAGCATTTGTTCTTATGAACATAATGATGAAACTAGCAAGTGTAGAATCTGTTCTTCGATAGTTTTATATTTTGATGTGCCATTGTTACATGATCTCATCATGTTTATTTCATCATGTTTGTCCGCTGTTTTAGTCAAGCTCATTTTTTATCCATTTGCAAGTATATGTTTCTTGAATATCTACTGTTTGAATATCTATTTCTGTGCATTGTTGTGCCTACATGTAGGCATTTGTTTTGTGCAGGTACAAATCATTATCCCCTTTCTCCCGAAATGTTGATTAACTTCCGTTTCGGTTGAGAATGGGGCACTCTCATGTTAAGAAAAAGAGCAAAGGTCATGCCGAATTTTTCCGTGAATTCGTGCATGACCTTTGCTATTTTTCTTAACATGAGAGTATTTGCATTTATTTATTGTGCTAATTAATTAAGTAGTTGCATTTATTAATATTGTACTAGTGCAAACATGTCGACCGGAGCCGACGCCGGTCCTTCTTCTCAGCCGGGAAAAAAAGGAAGCAATTTTGGGAATACTCCCAGGAGGAGGTCGAGGAGCAGAGAGAAGAGGAAGTACCTCCGGGCGAGGAGGAGTATGAGGAGGAGATAGAGTCGGAGTCCGACTCATCAGATGATGACTTGGAGGAGGAGGCCGGTATGACAGACGGCGAGGATGATGGGACCGGTGGCTCCAACATAGATGGTACCCAGTCGAAGAAGAGGAATCGGAAACCGACCAAGGTCGGGGCCATCAGGCAAGAGATTACTGTTGTGACCGCCGTCGGGATTCCTAAACAGCTCGAACGTTTTTCGGAAGGGTACGACCGTCAAGTCGCGACGATCCTCCGCAACACCGTGTCGATCACCACGATTAACCTCAGGAGTCGTGAGAATATTCATTATTGTCAGCTTCTTATCAACAAGCTGCACGGAAGATACAAGTTTCCGGAGCCGTACGATAACACCAAACTCAGAGGGAACAAAGTAAACACATGGGCCCTCAGGAAGATGAGCAAGGCCTTGTCTAGTTGGAAAACCCGGGTGAAGAGGGCAATTTTTTAAAAGAAAAAAACCTGGGAGGAGCTCAAGGAGAAAGATCCGTTGATCGACGAAGCTACCTACAACCTTTTCAAGGCTAGGTGTGAGTCCGAGCAAGCCAAGGCCGCGAGTGCAAAGGGCAAGGCCATGCGGTCGCAGGTCATAGGTAACCACCGTCTCGGAGCCGGTGGTTACAAAAGTTCCAAGCCTAAATGGGACAAGGAGGATGCCGAGTACGCCGCTGCGGGCATACCTAATCCCTTCCAGCAATACAAAGATGATCCGCAGACCGAATTCTTTGTGAGGGCCCGGAGCTATAAGGACAAAGCAACCTCGAAAATAATTATCGATCCTAAGATTCAGGAGTTTACGACTGCCGTGGTAAGTAGTTTACCACGCCACCTTGTCGATTGAATTCTCGAGTGAAGTTCACAATTTCTTAACGTTTCACATTCTTTTTGCAGCAAGCGGAAATGAAAATCACCTCATCGCAGGAGTCGTCGGTTAAGCCGGCCGGGCCGTGGGATAACGCCTTTAACAGGGCATTGAACAAGGTCAAGAAGGATAACGACGTGACGGCGAAGCCATCGTCAGCCGGCCGTGTGGTCGGCTTTGGTGCGGACCTAAATTGGTCCGAATATTACGGAAAACCGGCGGAGCAGTCCGGTTCGAGGGGGCGCAAGGCGAGAAGGACCAAAGAAGATGCCGCTTATGTTCGTGGACTAGAGGAGAAGGTGATCATGCTTCCGCAGCTTATCCAGCACGAAGTGGCGAAGACGATGAACGCTCTCCTTCCAGATATGATGCAGTCGCTCGCGAATTGGCAAGCGCGTGGTGGACAAGGGCCCATACCAGTCCCAAGCATGGTCGGCAGCAACTCGGGCACCGCGGCGCCTGCAGTCCCGACTCCCGCCGTAGTGGTGGCTCCCGCACCGACTCCCGGCGTATTGGTGACTCCGGCCACCAACACCGCGTCGGCGGCGCTAGACGTGATGGTAACTCCTCCAGCCACGATCGAGAAACCGGGGCATAACAATAATGCACCCGGCGGCAGTGCAAATAGGGCGACCGACGCCACGGGAGGCAGCGCGCCCTTCGTCTCTTGCATGCCCGCCGTCATCGGCGGGGTCTCTTCACTAGCCGACCTCGACGCCCTCAAGGTAACTATAAGCGTCTGCAACTCAAACGAGGACTTCATCTCCTTGCCTTTTTAGTGGAATCTCTCTGATGCCGTACATGCATATATATATATATATATATATATATATATATATATATATCTCTTTCGCAGGAGGACACTCCATGCATTCTATTACAAGTCGTGGACGGCGAGTTGAAGGATGTTGCCAAAGGCAAAATCATTCAACCAGAAAATCGAATCATGCACAATATGACGATGGCACCGGAGATGCACAGGGTTCGAATCTCTCTCGTGATTTCGGGCTACGAGAGAGTTGAACCTCCCATTCAACCCCCCGGATACGATGAGGACTAGCCGGCAGTCCTCAGTAACTGTTTCAACCAAATATGCCTATGGCCGAAGAGCCAAATGCGTTTAATGACCGGGGAAAGGGGCACCATACCTAGGACAACACCGCTAGTCATCGTGTCGGCGCCACATGATCCCATCGACGCACAACAAGAATACGATGATCTTGATGATGATATGAATGCCGACCAGTTCATCAATACTTTGTATGATGTTGATGACTTATTCATGCCTCCTGTTGAAGGAGCCTATCAGCATGACAAGGAAGCTCGCGGTCTAGCTGATCCTGCGGTGAAGCCTGCTTGCTCCACGGAGCTGCTTCTCAGGGGATGTCTCCAGCAGCTTGCGCCTTCACCGAGCCTCAAGCAGATGCCACAAGGAGATCTATTCTCATCCCGTCCACACTCCATAAGGCGGCCACTGAGAAGATAAAGGCCGGTGACTGCTCAAAATCAGAAAAGAAGAAGGGACGGAAAATAAAGAAGAGCATCACTTCGAGTAGCCAACCTTCGATGTCGATCCGGGCTCAGGACGGGCCACCAAGACCCAAGGATCTCTCGTTTGAAATCCATGTGGCTGGTAGGGCGATGCTACCTAAGGACATGCTCGACCTTGCAACTTCGGATATGCAGAGTGTGCATCATAGTATTATGGCATTAGAGAAGATTCTTCTTCGAGAAGAGAATCCCTCGTACCGGGGGTTTCATGGCCAAGGTGCCACTCAACATGGGCTTCATCAACACTATCCCCGCGGATATGATAATCCTGCGATTTTCGGAGATCTTCAATTTGTACCATCTCAAGCGGCTGAACCATAGCCTTATCCATCTGTTCTCGCTCAGCCTTTCTATGAGTATCAGGAGAGATAAGACCCCGAGCGTCGCGATATTAGACCCCTTCTACATGCGTGAAAGCATCTTGATGGACGACGGGGACGCGACTCTCACGGCGGGGTACATCATAGACTTCATGCTATAGAACACCGACAAGGATTCATTTCTTATGACCTATTCTCCCAAGTAAGTCATTCGCTCGCCTCCATAGCATATATGATTTCTTAGCTTTCCATTGTCCTCTTCCAACATTCCTTTTGGATTGTTTTAATTATGCAGTGAGTTTCAAGACTGCGTGCTCATCTGCTTTTCACCGCAACACTTGCATGCCGTGTATTTAGACTCGGGGATTGTGAAGAAGAAAGGTTACAAGTATATCATGAGAGTTTTGGATGATGCTCTCGTCGGCTACATAAAAGACGGAGGCAAGATCATGAAGCACAAGTTCAGGAAAAATCAGCCTGGCATGAACGTGTTCAACCACGTAACGCAGTTCCCGTGCGTCAAGCAGCCGGCTGGCAGTGTGAGGGATGCGTACTACGCCCTTCATCACATGAGGGCGATTGTACAGGAACAACACAAACTTACGCTGCCAAGTCATCTTAGAGCGTGGGCCGAAAGGAAGGGGAAATCGCCGATGCAAATCTGAAGGAGGAGTTCTTTCACATCCAAGCGCAGATGGCGACTATCATCCGTCATGAAGTACAAATGAGGGGGTCGATCTTCCACTCGAACATTGCACCATCCAATGGGGAGATAGAAGTCCGCCTAAAGGCCCTGCGTGACACAAGGCCTTTCATGACGAAAGAAGGATGCCGCCCATTCCCCGAGCCAAGTCAGAACAATTGAACAATTTATGTTATATATGCCCTACATGTAATTTGGATGTACTCTTTGTGTAGTAGATGGTAGTGTCAAATACTCTTGGTGCTCTTTGTGTATAAAGGTCACTGCATATGCATTTTTATGCATATGTGCATGCTTCTCGCCATTGATCGACTTGCTTTAAGTTGTTGATAAGAATAGATGCTAGATTGCTTTGTTCTCCTTTGGTATGAATTCATATGGATGTGACCTCTAAAGCTTTGTTTTGTGCAGGTTGAAGAGCAAACAAGATATGATGACAAAAGTAGCTTTCGGTTTTCAATAATTGTTGGACTCATTGTAATATTGTGATGGATGTAATCTTGTGAATCTTGTTGGCCTCTAAACCTTTGTAAATCTTTGTAATAAGAATTATAATGCAATTCTTTTGTATCAATAATTTTTGGCCTCATTGTTATATTGTATTTTGCATTTCTGTAATATAATAAAAATATCTGTAATGTTTTTATTCTTTTCTGTAATTTTTTTTGTTTTCTGTAATTCTTTAGTGGCGCATTTTGTCTGGATTTATTGGCGCACTGGGAATGCGCCAACCCTAAGGAACCTTAGGCGTGGAGCATATCAGAATGCGCCACCCCTAAGAGCTTAGAGGTGGCGCATTCTGAGATGCGCCACGCGCCACGCCTAAGGGCCTTAGGGGTGGCGCATCCAGAATGCGCCACCTCTAAGCCCTTATTAGTGGCTTGTAGTTAGTGGCGCATCCCTAATGCGCCACTAAACACAAAAAAGGGCGCCACCATAAGGGTATTCCCTAGTGGGCCGCCTCCAGCCGGCCTACCAGCTCGCCCCCTTCGGCCCAGCTTGGCCAGGGCCCAGCCGGCCAGCCCAGCTCCGAACCAGCCAGTCCCAGTCCGCCTCCTCTGCCTCATGGGCCAGCCCATGGGTGAGCCTCCTCTTTTTTTCCCTCTTTTTTTTTCCTTTTATCAAATTTCTGCTAAGTCTTTTAATTATTGCTGTTGATCTGTTTTTGCGCTGTAAATTGGGAGTAATCTGTAGCCCGTAGCACGATGCGCCGAAAAGGAAAATTGCTTAGAATTGTGTGTACATCAATCCATCTTTTGTGAGAATTTTGATTTGAGTTCATCTTGATGTTGATAATCTGTGTTGAAGTGGGCATCAGGCTGTTAACTGCTACTAATTTATGTTAAGTGTTGCTGATGTTATTTTGTTGCAACTTTGATTGATGGTTGTGACAAATCCATGAGGCCTATTGCATTGATTCTTTTTCCTATGTGTTGAGCATCATGTGTACTTCATTTCCATGCTTTAACTTGTCATGTTTGGGTGCTTTAGTTATATTAAATCTTGCTCCAAAGTGGTGCCCTGATGTTAATGTGCTGCTGTTTTTGACAACCACCTCTATTTTTCTCTAAGTCTCTAACGTTCTGATGCCATGTTGCATGCTTAATATCTTTTGATCTATGATGCCTATTTGCATGATTCTTTTTGCCATGCCTTCACTGTCATGTCTAATTTAGTTCCATATCATTTGTGAGCATGTTTGCATTGATTGTCCTGTTTATGCATTGCTCTAAAGTGTGCTTCGTGATGTTGGCAGATTGTGCCCGTAACTTGTTTTGCTTATATCTTTTTAACCGTAACTCCGTTTGGGGTGTTCTTTATATGTAACTTGATTAGTTTTTAGTGTACTTTGTGTTTATGCTATTGTTTTCTTCTATTAACCAAACTAAAATATGGTTTAGGACAGAACAGTACCAAATGTTTTAATCATCGTGCGACACTTAGTGTTATGCCATGTTTAGGTTGTGCCTCACTTAAATTGACTAGCATAGATAGTTTATCTTATGCTTCACCTCTTTTCATGTTTATGTGCTATTCCATGCTTGCTTGAGTTTCCATGTTAATAACCGTTGGTTGATCACATGTAGCTAAGAAACTTGAACCACCGAAACGTGCGGTATTCGTCGTGTGTGACCGATACCCCACTTAAACTGTTACTAACCGTTCTCGACGATAGATCCGTATCGTGTTGCCGTGTCGTGTGATGTCTTCTTGATCTTGTGTTTCCCCGTAGTAATAGAGTGCTTGCTCGTTGATTGCTTTCCAGTGCTTATCGTCTTGTGTGCTTCCGCGGGTACCTTCGGAGACGTTGCGAGCGTGCGATCGACTACACCTTCAGAATCCGACTTAAAAAGAGGCAAGGACTATACCTTACTTATGATACATTCTATTTCAACCAGCAGTTTGCATGCCGGTATAGGTTAGGTTCGATGTTTGATCCTACCACATGTTTACAGCCTCTTTCAAACCGATACAGCCATGTCCCTTCCCAGCAAACCTTTTACTGCTATGTTACTATTGCTCGTTGCTCATCCCCTGCTTAGTATGCATTCTTAGGATGCTATGATGTTACCCTTTTACTCCTTGGTTTGGGCTATTACATTATTATATTGTTGTTGATGATATGATTATTATAATGTTGACTATATTCGACGAAGGATGGAAGTTCTAGGCTATCCCGCCCCGACGCTTTGTTCCATTCGAGTCACCTAGGATCCGAGTTCCGGGTATTGGTTTTAAGACTGAGCGTGCCTAACCGCATGTGGGATTTTATGGGGTCCCCTTTTCTTACCTACCTAGCTTCAAACATTTCTAGTGGTGGCCCAAGCTGATTTACCATTTGAAACCGTGTGTGTGTTGGTCAGCTGCGAGTAGTTTTTAAACCAACCCGGACCAGTGAGGACATAGTTCCCTTGCTGGCCCATCATGACCGGCTGAGGACCCGGTTTCCCATGTGTGATTAACCGGAAATCCAAACCTGGAGTCATACGATAGAGACCAGATCGAGAGCGCGGCCGGCTCTTGAGCTGGATGTCGACTCACCAGGGGCCACCCGGATTTGTTCGTTGTTAGCTAGAGGGACCTGTCGTTTCGGATCTCTTGGAACTAAATCATAAAATATTTGCCTGTGATAGGTAGCAACGGAGAGAGATGGGCGTGTGTGCGGAGCCTTGTAATGGGCAGTTGGTACACCCCTGCAGGGTTAAATCTTTTCGAGAAGCCGTGTCCACGGTTATGGACGACTTGAGACCTACTCCTTGTTCATAGACAACAATAGCTGAGAGAATCTTAATATAACTTGATCAACGTGTGTGTGCCTTGACTGCTTCTTCTTCGTCGGGATGCGAAGAGGAGGACAAGGATAGGATAGGTGTTATGATTGCGTAAGTAGCTGATAGCAAGACTTGTTGGAGGAGAATCCTCATCGAATGCTTGGCTTCTTATCTCACCTCTAGATCGTTAGCCACTTCATAAATGCTAGTGCGGCAGCAACCTCACCACTTACCCCATCCTTACCGTAAACTACTAGTTGTCCTAGAATGACGAGTGATGAAGTCCTTGCTGGGTCAGATGACCACTACAG
Organism: Bromus sterilis; assembly: GCA_950022295.1. Classification (NCBI taxonomy): domain Eukaryota; kingdom Viridiplantae; phylum Streptophyta; class Magnoliopsida; order Poales; family Poaceae; genus Bromus; species Bromus sterilis. Next base: position 157,853,363 of record OX465600.1, read on the forward strand.
TTGGATGTTGAGTACTTATGTACTCATGATACTACCCCCAAACTCTTTTCAGGGTTTTTGATCGACAACAGGTATGGTGATCGACGTTTCACGTGGAGACTCGACGACGACTAGTTAGGCAGATCCCGGCGGAGGGCCTGGACCCGTGTGGTTATGGGGATCAATGTTTTTCTCTTTTCCACTAGGCATTTGCTTGTAGTCTGTACCCAGACATGTATCTTCCGCTGTTGTATTGTATTTGAGGCAGTTGTATGCCGATTGTATGAGATGTTGTATCTTGTATCTGTAATGGTGTGATATCATGTTTAAAATCCGGAGCATATGACTTCATCGTATGTTGCGGTGGGACCGATATGTGCTTCGTCCCCGGATCTGGATGGAAACATCTAGATCTGGAACAGTACCGCATATCGGGCCTTACACTTGGTCTCCTTTGGATTCTTATCTTGACTCGTCCCCAGACCACTAGCCAGGTACAAGTCAAATTGATCCACTCCCTTTCAATATTCTGAGTACTCATGCAATGGATGAGCGTGAGCAAGAAAGTTGACACCTAAAAGGAGAAACAGAAAGAAGGTGGAGGAGGAAGACAAAAAGGAGTGAAAGGCTCACATCAATGAGGACAATCATAGGAGAGAGAAGGCCATATGATAGATATGATGTGAGGAGTAGGCATTTCCATGCAATGGATGCACATGTGAGCTAAAAACTCTCCAAGGGAACTAGTGGGGGTGCATCTAACTTGCTTGCTCAAGAAGACCTAGAGCTTGTTTGAGGAGGCTCATCATTGGAATATACAAGCCAAGTTCTATAGTGTGAAGGTCCCCACATAGCTATATGCATGATGATGATCTCTATGGAGTAAAAGGGATAGAGGATGAAGTACTAGTGTGGATCTCTCAAAAGGAATAGTAGTGTGCCCCCTTCTCTCTTTTTATTTTTCTTTTTCTCTTTTTTCTGTTTTTTTGTATTTTTTTGGTGGCCTCAATGGCTCTTTCTATTTAACTCTCATTTGTCCTCTTTGGGATCTTTTGATTTTGTCCTCTTTGGGATCTTTTCCTCACTTTAGGGGAAACACTCTATATTTTACAAGAATATAGGAGATATTTCACACTTTACAAAGGTACTCACATAAAGAAGATATAACTATCATGATGCAAATGTATGCCTCTGCCAGGATAGCAGGATATGCAATGATACTAGCGCGTCATGTAGCAATGATTAGGGCAAGGCCCAACTAGCATGCGGCTCATCGATCAAGCAAGTAGCATGTATGACATGAGGATCAAGTCATGAGAAGGTGGATGTTGCATGGCAATGTATCTCGGAAAGGCTATGGAAATTCCTTGTAGGTAGGTATGGTAGCTGTTTTGAGGAAGGATATAAGGAGGCTTATGATGACAGAGCGTATCGTGCCAAGGGTTTGGATGCACCGGCGAAGTATGCGCCAACTCTCAAGGTGAGAAAGGGCAATGCACGGTACCGAAGAGGCTAGAAAAATTATAGGTGGGTGTAAGTGTCAACTTTCGAATACTCACATTAGTCCGAAGAACTCATGCACTTATTATCGGTAACTCTCAATCTAATCAGGAGGTTAAAAAAGAGACAAGTACGTGAGTGTACTCTAATATTCAAACCCTCCAGAGGTTAGTGATCCATTTAGTAGCTAGAGTTCTCAACAGGGTTTTTGGTTTTCGAAAATCACACGGATTGCCCAAAATACGACATCTATCACTAATAGGCTCGAGCTCTTGAAACCAAAAGTTCAAACATTACTCTAGTCAATACCTCAAAACTATTGCAAGTTACTACTATAAAGAGAATAACAACTTCAACTACCTACTTTCTAGTCAAGACACAAAACTCAGTGCAACAAGAAAACTCTCTAACAAGATAAAACATGCAACCTATAGAAAGTTCGACCTGAGACGAAAGAAAAGCTCCAGAAGAAAACTAAAGCACTACAACTAAACATGACAGCAGCTAAGAAAAGAAAAACAACAACTCACAATCCTATGAGGAGTTCTAGTTCAAACGGAGTGTGTTTGTCTGCCACACCAAGACGGGATCTAACTTGTTATGAACAACAAGCAAAGCTAAAGAAAACTAAAAATAAAACCTAAGAGAGAGACGCTCCAAGCATAGCACATTACGCATGAAGTGATAAAAATATAGTGAGACGAAGGACGAACTGATGATTGTTGATGGAGAAGGGGATGCACGGGGGGAATCCCAAAGCTTAGACGCTTGAGTCTCCTTGAATATTTAGTCGGGATGCATGGGGGCATCCCCAAGATTGAGCGCTTGACACTCCCGAATCTTCTTTCATCATCTTCCATCGCACACTTGAAAACTCCCTTCATACAAATCTCATCACAATCTGATTAGCGAGGTTAGTACCCATAATAAAATAATTTTTTCTCTACTGGAAATAAAATATTCTTGAAGATATACTGTTTCTCAAGATTTCCAAAAAGTTTTTGCAAATAAAAAGCAAGCTTAATGTTTTCAAAACGAAGAAAAGGCAAAACAGGACAGAATCTGTGAAAAACAGACCAGCAGGTAGAAAAGAATTTTTTAGGGATACTTATGCAACTCAAATAAAAAAACTCAGAACATACGAAAGTTCCGTAATTGCATAGAGCACGCTGTGTAAAAATTTCAGCTCAAATAGATGAACTGGTATTTTTCCATGATTTTTCTAGTCACGAGGACAGAATCTGTTTTCCGGACAGCATGTCACAACTTTCACTTCCCTTGTCATATGAGGCTATAATTGGCACAAAGCTTGAAAAGTAAAGATACAATAATGTTGATACAGTAGTAACAATCATCAAGACCACTAAAAACAGAAGAAAAATAAAAATGAAAACCTAAATTCGTTGCGGGCTGCCTCCCAAAAGCGCTTTTTTAAAGCCATTAGCTAGGCTTAAGATTTTAATGATGCTCTCGTAGAAATAAGAGTTGAAGAACAAAAGAGAGCATAAAGAGGCAAATATCAAACAAATTTAAGTCTAACATGCTTCCTATGCAAAGGAATCTTGTAGAGGAAAACCTCATTGAAGCATAAAGATATTAGCATAGGACGGCAAAATAAGTGCAACTTCAAAACCTTCAACATAAAGAGAGGGAACTTGATATTATTGAAATATCTACGAGCATATGTTCCCCTCTCATGATAATTTTCAGTGGGATCATAAAGAAAATCAACAATAAAAGTATCACATAAAAAATTCTTATCATGATCCACAAGCATAGAAAATTTGTTACTCCCCACATAAGCAAAATCCTTCTCATTAGTAATAGTGGGAGCAAACTCATCAAAATAGCTATCACATGAATCATTCTTATCATGATACACTTCCAAACATTCATTCTTTATAGCATAAGTGTCATCACAATAATCATCATAGATAGGAGGTAAAGTATCATTAAAATAATTTCCTCATCAAAACTTGGGGGGCTAAAAAGATCATCTTCATAAAATGTAGCATCCCCAAGCTTATAGCTTTGTATATCATTAGCATCAAAAGTATTCAAAGAAGACATACTAATAAGATTGCTACTATCATGAGTGTTGTGCAAATAGTAAAGCTCCATAGGCTTTTTGATTTTCTCTTCAAACACTTCATGTCCCAACTCAAGGTAGAGCTCATAAAGCTCTCTCATATTATTTTTGTTGTTTTCCATAAAGCCTAACTAGAGAAAATAAAAACAAGAAACAAAAAGATATAATTGCAAGATCTAAAGATATACTTTCAACGCATACCTCCCCGACAACGGCGCCAGAAATAGCTTGATGTCTACGCACGCTTCTATTCTTGTAGACTATGTTGGGCCTCCAAGCGCAGAAGTTTGTACGACAGTAGAAATTTCCCTCAAGTGGATGACCTAAGGTATATCGAACTCAGGTAAGTAGAGGTTGAAGATGATCTCTCTCAAGTAACCCTGCAATTAAGATACAAGAAGTCTCTTGTGTCCCCAACACACCTAATACAACTAGGAGTTGTATAGGTGCACTAGTTCGGCGAAGAGATGGTAAAATATGGGTGATAGGTGTAGCAAAACAAAGTAATATAAATCTGTAATAAAAAGTGCAGCAAGCAAACATGTGAAAAAAGTGAGCACAAACGGTGTAACAATGGTGGAAACAAGGCCTAGGCTTCATACTTTCACTAGTGTCAACTCTCAACAACATTAACATAGTCTAATCACATGATATTTACCATAAAACATGCAATGGAGACACACTCGGAGGTCATTCCTTTGTGGTCAAGAGAGGATGAGAATTATGCAGGGCTACAAAAGACACCTCAAAGTTCGTAGTTATCAATCTATGGATTTCCCAATGTCACCGCGGCCATCCAAAGAGAGTACCATAATCACCACAACATATTTCAAGGATGGTCAAAGACAAGCACCAAGAGACTCCCAATCTTCAATCAACACACAAAAGAGGAAATCACTCATGATAATATTCTCCTAACCCATGTCCAATAGATCGCTGTCACCTTGGTCTCGGGGATTATACTAGATAAGATCAATTGAGTACATCAATCCAATACAGAGAGGAAGGGGAAATATCATGGGATCACCCTAGATTAACATATCCTATGATCACAACAAAGATCACATCATGGGAGAGAGAGAAGAACACATAGCTACTGATAGAAACCTCAGCCCCGAGGGAGAACTATTCCCGCTTCATGGAGGGAGGAAGCAACGTCGATGGAGATGAATCTGGGGGCACTTCCCCATCCCAGCAGGGTGCCGGCACAGGAATTCTGTCCTCCCAAAACTTGATGGCGATGGCGGCGGAGATCGGAATTGCTTCTGGAGAAAAGGGGTCCGGAATCAGAGTTTCCTCCGCGGTGATAAAAATAGGGCCAAAGGGGGGCACCAAGGGGGTCACATGGCAGCCAGGAGGGTGCCCGGCGCGGCCTAGGGTGGGGCCGCGCCAGGGACCCTTCTGTAGTCCCTGTGGTGGCCCTCCCCTCCTTCCTTGGTGATTCCTGAAGCTTCCGGGACGCTGATTTTTTATATAATTTTTCCGGAATTTTTGGAGCACTTTTAATTTCCGGAAAACCTGAAATACAAAAACAGCAGAAAACAGCAACTGGCAGCTGGGTGCACTGGGTTAATAGATTAGTCCAAATATGCTCAATAGTGTATGAAAGTTCAAGAAAATCATGGCAAAGTCACACAAAACATGCATGGAGCAAGCAGAAATTATAGATACGTTTGGGACGTATCAACGTGACAGATTCACGACCATTCGCATCGCCATGCCCCAACCTACGCACATCTAAGGGCCACTTGGTGTATAAAAGACCGCCGGCAAGAACACAACTAAGCTATCGTACCCCACACTAAGACATGCACGTTATAATCATACACGCAACATACATGTCTAGTGTAAACAGCAGGTACACATTGCGTGAACTCTACAAACTTTACAAATTTACTGACTTATATATAGAGTACACACAGGGATCACAAGACTGTGATCCAACATTACATCATTCAAGCGGAAGCAACTTAGGTATGAGTATAGACAAGTTTAACAAATGGCTTAGAGAAGCCTTATTTATAAACAAGCCTTCCACGAGGGACCAAAACTCTGTCTGGGACTACACTAGCCGTATCAGTCGTCGAGCTCCAGGAAGAAGCCACCATCGGGGTTAGTGGATTCATCTAAAAACATAAATAAGAAAACGTGAGTACAAAGTCGTACTCAGCAAGACTTACGTAGGAACTATACTACTCATGCTCAAGTTTTAAGGTAAAGGGAGGTGGGGTTTCAATGCAAAGGTGCCATCTTTGACATGGCTAGTATTGTACTACGAATACCAGAATGAGGTATGAAGCGTACACGAGTCCATCTATCCAAGTCTCCCAAACAATAAACCACTATGGATCCTTCCTCGACTTCCCACGAGAAAGAAAACCATAGCACTCACACTTATCTTGGCAAGTTTTAGATTTTCTGTTGAAGTTGTCTAATAATCAAGCACAGATAACCAAGTAGTTCATGACCGCGGACGCGGCTATTCGAATAGTTTTGTTAACCCTGCAGGGGTGTACTACTACACACACATGACCATCAGTTACCGTCAGGTATTGATACCATTCAAGGGGTGCCGACGAGGATGTTCACCACAACACTTCGCCCACAGCTCCGATCTAGTCCAGAGAGTCGCCTATCTGAGGGGGATCCGCATGGAATTCCGGCCGAGGTTCCAGTACGGCCTCAAATGATGTGTGCAGGGTCCCAAGCCGGTTTGAGTAGTCGTTCTTCCACTTTGTAGACCGTGCCACAGCCCTACAAGAACTTGCGAACTAATGCGACTTCTGGGGTTCGAAATGGGGTTAGGTACTAGGTCGAGAGAGGTCAGTGAGCCCAATGTGTGGTTGCACTCTTTGTCTTGGATCACCATACAAGAACTCGGGCTTAAGGCGGTGTTCAATGAGATAACCCACTGTGTACTCCTACATAGCCTCTCATCGTTCACCTTGTTTAGGTCAAGTTCACCAACACATTTCCACCATCATCATCATGATCACTACCATCCCGACTCACAAAGGAGTAACATCAATGTAACTCTAAGCATGCAATAAGAAGTAACAGTTGCAGGGGCCACATGATAACAATCAACTCCTACATCTGCTAGGATTGTGGTTTTGCTTACTACTATGACAAGATGATAGGTCATGCAAAGGAATGGGTTCAACTATGCGATAGAAACGCATCTTGGTAAACATCCTAAACAATGCATAAGTGATACTGAGAGGGAAGTGGGATTTTATCGACATGATCAATGGGGGTTTGCTTGCCTTGCTGACGAGGGTCGTACGCGGTATCTTCAACGAAGGGAGTTATCTCGGTTTTCAGCTCCACCTCTTTCGATAGCAAACAACACAAACAAGCAATCAATATAAAGACAATGCACAATCACATGATCAAATGTTATAACATGGTGTAAGTGGTGATGATGTGTTTCCAATTCCATTTAATTGAAGTCTATTGCATTTGAGTTGCAAATTCAAACTGCACATTTGAATTTAAAAGGGTTCATATGAACATTTTCTTCTGTCCCCCCCCATTTTAAAATGTTCAACATGAAAACAAAGTCCATATTCAGAATCCTTGCATTTTTTTGATAATTTTTCATATATTATATGTCCATTTTGTAGTTAAAATGAATTAGTTATGAATTTCCAAAGTTTAATTCATTTTCTGCCTTATATGGATTTTCTTTTAAATAGATATTTGATTTAATGCGTCATCATGAGGTCATGCTGGCGTCAGGGGAGCTCTAACCAGGGGCACCACTGGTCAGTGGCTCTGGGTCAATTAATCTGTCTCTTTTTAATTTAAATTAACCTAGTGGTTAATTACATGCCTTGGGCCCACTTTGAGTCTCACTTGGGGTGGGGTCAGGGGGTTAACCTCCTGGCCACATGCACCTTGCCGGCGGCGAGGCTCCGGCGACCACCCGAGACGGCGGAGTCTGCGGGGATGGCGATTCCAGGAGCCATTCGATGCGCTGCGAGTACCAAAACAAAGCCCTTGACCTCGCGCGTCGATTGGACCAAACTACGGATGCTGGGGTGCACCGTAGCGACGCTGGCGACATTCTTTGCGGCGGCATCAGCACGACCAATATGCCAATCTTGCTATGGGGCTCAATTTGAAGCGGGGATGGTTTCGTTAGACGCAGCAGAGCATGGTGTAGATGATAGACATGGCTGCGGGGTCAAATACTTAGTGAGTGCTCGCCGACAAGAGCTGCGGCTAGAGGAGGAGCGGGGCGCCATGGCTTGAGGAAAAATGCTCACCGTGCTTCCTAGAACACGATGGAGTAGTCGATGGAGGTGGGGATGAAGTGTGGTCGGAGTATTTGACGCCGACGAACTACGGATCCGGCGAGAGCGTGAGGACGATAGCGGTGGCTCGAGCCCAAATCACGGAGCCATCTTCTGCTGGGCGATGAAGTCGATGACGACGAACATGAGGGACACGTCGTCTTGAGATCTAGGGCATGGCGGCCACATCTTCCACGGCGGTGCGCTCCGATGAAATTTCTGTCGGCGGCGGGATCGAGCGTGGGAGAACGCAGGAGCAGAAGATAGGAGGGGGAATGGACGCAGCGTGCTTCTGGGCATCTGCAGGAGCAAGGAGGAGGCCTAGGAGGCAGCTGCGTGGCCAGGGGCTCGTCGGAGGCCACGGCATGGCCGCCACGCAGCTCCTTGCGTGCATGCCTGGGGAAGACGACAAGGGTAGGTGGGGTTGGGCCAGCTAGGGGATGAGTTGGGCCAGAAGCACATGTAAGCCCTTTTCTATTTTTTGTTTGTTTTCTTTTCTGCTATTTTTTTGTCTTGCTAGCATAAAATAGCTAGACAATTTATAAAATGCTCAAATCTTTTATATGGCTTTACATGACCAGTGACTAGTCACATCCAGAGTTTGAAAATTTTTAAATTCAAAATATTTGAATTCAAATTCAAATAGGGGTATTTGATTAATTCCAAGGTCGTGTTTGAATATTTGAAAAATCTATGAGTATGGGGTTGATTCCAAATCACTTGATATGTGATCATACTCAATTATGAGACTTTTCAAAAATGCAAAAGGATTTTTAGAAGAAATTTTTAAAGTGGCCATTTATATTAAAATCATCTGGGGGGTGTTCCTTCTCCCATTTCAATTTCATTTTGAATTTTTTGACATGATGCAATGTGAGGCTTGATCCTAGCACATACCTAATAGAGGGTTCTGACAACTCGCCCCCACTCAAAAGTCATCGGGAGGAAAGTGGGGTACTCGGCATTGAGACGGTCTTCTCTTTCCCACGTGGCTTCTTTCTCAGAGTGGTGTGACCTTTTCATTTTCAGAAACTTAATCTTCTGACGACGAGTGACATGCTCTGCTGAATCAAGAATACGAATGGGGAACCCTCGATGTGAAAGGTCATCTTGGAGGTCAAGCGTTACATTGATACCAAGTCTGTCGGGACCCAGAATATGCGTATGAAATTCCTTTCGCTACTCAATCATATGGAGAGCCGAGAGCCGTACCCACTTGTCTAAGCAGACAAGGCCAAGCACAGAACACTCTCAGAAAGCATCGAACGTGAGGGGCATCCCATCCAGGCCGGATTATTAACTGAGAAGGGTCCTCATCATCCGCTCACAAGTCTAAATGATTATGGGTGGTGAAATCCCATACTCATAGATAAGTCGCCTCAACCACATTATCAATTGAATTATAACACTTACATAAACAGACTACATCCCCCATTTCAAATGTTATATGTCTAAAGGAACGTGAGGGGCATCCCATCCAGGCCGGATGATTAACTGAGATGGGTCCTCATCATCCGCTCACAAGTCTAAATGATTATGGGTGGTGAAATCCCATACTCATAGACAAGCCGCCTCAACCACATTATCGATGGAATTATAACACTTACATATACAGACTCCATCCCCCATTTCGGCTCCACCTCTTTCGATAGGAAACAAAACAAACAAGCAATCAATATAAAGACAATGCACAATCACATGATCAAATGTTATAACATGGTGTAAGGGGTGCTGATGTGTTCCCAATTCCATTTAAATGAAGTGTATTGCATTTGAGTTGCAAATTCAAACTCCACATTTGAATTTAAAAGGGTTCGTATGCACATTTTCTTCTGTCCCCCCACCCATTTTAAAATGTTCAAACATGAAAACAAAGTCCATATTCAGAATGCTCGCATTTTTCTGATAATTTTTCATATATTATATGTCCATTTTGGAGTTAAAATGAATTAGTTATGAATTTCCAAAGTTTAATTCATTTTTTGCCTTTTCTGGATTTTCTTTTAAATAGAAACTCGATTTAATGCGTCAGCATGAGGTCATGCTGTCGTCAGGGGGGATCTGACCAGGGGGGCCACTGGTCAGTGGCTCTGGGTTAATTAAACTATCTCTGTTTTAATTTAAGGCATCATGTTTAAATTTTCTTTATTTAATAATTGGGGATTTGGAAAAGCCTCAAAAAGAATTTAATTCAAATGGCCAGAGAAAAATAATTTTCCAAAAATCTTCTGAACATTTAGAAAATCTCTATAAATGGGCATGATCACATTTCATGTGTTGTGGGTCCAACCTCATGCCCTAAGATTTTTCAAAAAGTCCAAGAAGGGCATGTAAATTAAATAATACCCCTATTTGATTTGAAATTCAAATTGGTTGACTTCAAAAATCCCCAAACTTTGTGAGTGGCTATCTATATGCCTTGTGAGGCCACATACAAATTTGGAGGATTTTATAAATCACCGCCTTCAATCGAGCCTAGGAGCCCCCGAGGACGTCACCATCTTCACCGAATCGCCACTGGCCGCCTTGGTTTCCCCCGTAAAATTCGTCGCCGCCGCTGCTCGTCTGCCCTCCACGACCACGGAGTCGTGCTCGTGGTGAGCTCCACCCCCTTTCCCCTCTCTCTACTCTCTTTTTGCTTCATCGCGTCACTGTTTTCCATGTGACCGAGCTCCGGCCGCCGCAATGCTCTACGCCGACGAGGCTACACTGCCCCCGAGGGTTCCCTGTGTGCACAAGATGGTGCGGATGAGCACGGGAAGCCTTCTGGTGGTCTCAGCGTGCGAAATGGTGGCTGGGAGCACCGATTCCGTGGACGCCGACGCGTCTGTGAGGTGACGTGGCCAGCGTCATTAGCGCTAACTCCCCCCCCCTCCAAATGATCCCCTAAACACCCACTGATAGGTGGGGCCCAGCCCCATAACCCCCCTGTTAGTTTTTAATTAAACGGGAATTAACCCAGAGAAAATGACAGGTGGGTCCTAGGCGTCAGGTTGACTGGTCAGCCCCCTGCGTCATGATGACGTCAGCCTGGCGCAATAAATCAATTTCTTATTTAACAGAAATTCCAGAAAACTATTAAATCTTGTAAATTCAATAACTTTTAAACCACTACTCCAAATTAAATAAATAATATATGAAAAATTATCAGAAAAATGCAAGGAATCCAAATATGCAACTTTCAAGCATGTAAAATTAATTTATAATGATCAAACAGTAGCAAATGCAATTTGGGAAATTTTGAATAATCATTTGGAGTTTGAATTTGGAATTCTTTTCCAAATATACTTCAATTAACATGTTGAAACATGAACATAAAGCACATCGGTACCATGCCATGCTATGTTATTCATCTTGATTGTGCATTGCAATGTGATGTTTAAATTGTTGTTGCCTCTTCTCGATAGATTCATCGCCGGATGTAGTTTCCGACTGCTCTGAAGAGTGGCACCTCGTGATCGTCAACAAGGCAAGCAAAACCCATTGATCATGTCTATATAAACCCATTTCCCTCTTGTTCTCTTATGCATGATTAGGTGATTCACATGTTACCATTCTATTGCTAGTTGAACCCATCCTTTGCATGACCTATCATTGCTGCCACAGTATTAGGCAAACCTCAACCTAGCAGATCCAGGATTGTTTGTGTTCATCATGTGGCCCTTCATCCATGTTATTCTTATGCTATGCTAGAGTTGTTGCAATGAAGTTGATCCATCTGGGTGATGTATCGGGATGGTAGTGTACAATGCAATATGATGGTAATGTGTTGGTGAAGTCACCCTAACAAAGGTGAACAATGAAAGGCTGTGTAGCAGTACACAGTGGGTTGTCTCATTTACACTGCCCTGGGCCCCGAGTTCTCGTGTTGTGATCCAAGAAAAGAGTATTTCCGCATGTAGGGCTATGGACCCCGTTTACTAAATCACCCCGACTATGGTCCAGGATTCGCATGGACCTGAGCATAAGTAGTATAGTTCTGATGTAAGTCTTGCTGAGTACGACTTTGTACTCACGTTTGCTTAATTTATGTTTTAGAGACGAGACCACTGACCCTGATGGTGGCCTCCCCCTCAAGCTCGACGTCGATGAAGTCATGTAGTTCCAGACAGCAGCCTGGTCCCTCTGGAGGGACGTTGTGTTTTCTTAAAGGCTTCTTAAGCCATTTGTTAACCTTGTTTGTACTAAGACATAATTCCTTTCGTTGTTCTTTGATGTAATGTTGGGTCACAGTCATGTGATCTCTGCTTGTAACAATACTATATCTGCTCTGTTTAGCAGATGCAATAAAGCTATGAGTTTGTAGAGTTCATGTTGTGTTACCTGTTGTTTACACTAGACATGTATGTTGCGTGTATGATTATAACGTGCATGTCTTATTGTGGGGTTCAATAGCTTAGTTGTGATCTTGCCGGAGGTCTTTCATACACCAAGTGGCCCTTAGATGTGCACATCTTGGGGCATCGCGATGCGATTTCTCGTGACTTTCTCACGTGGCACACTTTGTTGTATGATTGAGACCGCCCGAGACCCCGACTAAGTGATCGGGCTGGAGTCTGTTTATTTAAGTGTTATGATTCAATCGATAATATGGTTGAGGCGACTTGTTTATGAGTATGGGATTTCACCACCCATAATCACTTAGACTTGTGAGCGGACGATGAGGATCCATCTCAGTTTATCATCCGACCTAGATGGGATGCCCCTCATGTTCGAGCTTTCCGAGAGTGTTCTGTGCGTGGCCTTGTCTCCTTAGAAAAGTGGGTACGTCTCTCGGCTCTTCATATGATTGAGTTGTAGAAGGAATTACATACGCAAACCCCTGGTCCCGACAGTCAGGGGGTTAACCTCCTGGCCACGTGCACCTCGCCGGCGACCACCCGAGACGGCGGAGTCTGTGGGGACGGAGATTCCAGGGGCCATTTGATACGTCCAAAATGTATCTATAATTTCTGCTTTCTCCATGCATGTTTTGTGTGATATTGCTATGATCTAGATACACTTTCATACACTTTTGATCATATTTGGACTAAGCTATTAACTCAGTGCACCCCAGTGCCAGTTCCTGTTTTCTGCTGTTTTTCTATTTCAGTTTTCCCCCATATAAAAAGTGCCAGAAAAATTCCGGGAAAAATCAGCGTACAAGAAGCTTCGAGAAGAGCCTGGGAGGGGCCAGAGGGGAGCCAGGGGGGCCCAGGCGGCCACCCGGCGTGGCCCCACCCCTGGCCGTGCCAGGGGGCGCCTGGGGCCCCTGGTCCACCTCTGGCTGCTCCCCTTCGCCTATTTATTCTCCGTCACGGGGAAACTCCAGAAGAGGAACCCTATTCCGCAAACTCGCCTCTGTTCCGCCGCCGCCGCGCTTCCGAGATCGGGAGCACCAGAATAACTCTTCCCGGCACCCTGCCGGAGGGAGGATTGACCTTCAGGAGTCTCCTCTCCACCATGGATGCTCCCCGGATGTCTCGTGAGTAGTTTTCCTTGGACCATGGGTCCGTGATCAGTAGCTATGTGATGTTCTCCTCCCCTCTTTGATCTTCATTGTTTATACCTCGTGAGCTGCCCTACATGATCGAGGCACCTTTGTAATATTTCTGCTGTTGCTATGCTGTGTTTGGAGGGATCTGATGGATTATGAGATTATGTTCAGATTGTGATAGAGTAATATATTTTGTTTTTATCTCTTATATTTTTGTTCCTAAGTAATTCTTGCATGTTCTCCGTTGCTGTTTATTGCTTTGGCCAAGTAGTAGGTAGTGACTCCAAGAGGGAACGTTGTGCTAGATTGTGGGTTCATGCCCCCCCGATGACACGCTTGAGTGACAGAAACATGAGTCTAGGGGATGTGTTGTTGCCACATGGGGGAAAACAACGGTGCTTGTAACCGTGTTTACAAGGATTGTTTACTTTACGCAAAGTTCTTTTTAATGCAGTTGTCTGTTGCTTTGTGTTTACACTTTGGGTGGGGCTCGCAACTTAATACCAGCGAGATTTTTTGGATAGATATCTCAAGGTGGATGATTAGTAGTAGATGCAGATGGATTTCGGTCTACTTATTTTGGCGTACTGCCCGTGCTTTAGAGCCTCTTCCTTTATTTTGTAGCATAGTTAGCATTGCGGTGCGTTCATAATCCTGTCAATTGCCCTTCTGTAATTTGTTTACCTCGCATAGCAGTTTTATCGTCTTTTGGGAGAGAGACATCACTAGTGAACATCACGTATCCCGGTCCATATCCTCATTACTATTTCCAAGCTATATTTACTTTACTGCTTTTACTTGCTATCATTATCCCTTGTGTTTCATCCTTTGTGAACAACAAGACCGGAGAGATTGACAACCTCTCTGAACTTCGTTGGGAACAAAGTTAGCTGTGTCTGTGTGCAGGTCCGCGTCAGTTGCGCCGCTGACACCTACTTACCATCTCTGGAGTCCTACTGGAGACAAACCTTGGTATATTCACCGAGGGAAAACTGCTGCTGCACTACATCTCAAACCTTCCACTTGGGGTAACCAACGAAGGGCGAGAATCCTAAAGCAAGTTTTCTGGCGCCGTTGCCGGGGACTTCGAGTGCTAAGATAGGGGAGTTGCACACTACCCTTTACCTTTGTTTTTTTGTCTTGTTAGTTTATCTTTCAGTTTTTATCTTTGTGTCTTTTATCAAAATTTACAAAAAAATTATTTATCTTGCTAGTTGTCATTATGTCTGGCCCTTTTTCCTTTGTTGAGACAGAGGTTCTCACCTTTAAACAAAAAGGTGGAGAAAGTTTAAAAGATGCTTGGTATAGAATTAATGATTCTCAAAAAAGAGCCACCAAGAAGAAAACCACTACTATCCTTCTTAGAAATTTTTATGTCGGGATTACTCCTTGGAATAGGTTCATATTAGATACTGCTATCAATGGGAATTTTCTAGAAGCCCCGACTTGGGAGTCTCTTAATGTTATTGAAAATCTTGTTGGAAATCTCCCTATTGCTAGCATGCAAGAAGATATAACTCTATCTCACATTATGAAGAAACTCGAAAAGATAGATTTAGAAATACCAAGTATAACTAGGATAAATGAGTTGGATCGCAAGATTCAAGGGAATTTGAATAGGCTTGATAGCTCCACGCTTAAAATTATTAAAACTTTGGAGGTCATCAAATCCCGTGATACGGATCTTTCTAGGATAGATAAGATTGAGGAAATCATTAATACTCTAGGAACTACTTTTTCCTCAATCAAACCAAAAAAGGTAGAGACTTCGGCAAGAAGGGAACCTAAGTTCATTTATGTCCCTCAGGTTCCCCGACCTAAAAATAAACCACCTATTGCCAAAGAAGTTGAAACCGTGAAAACTTTGGAAGAAATACCTCTCTTTGATAATTTTATAAATGAATCTTCCATTGATTTTCTGCCTTTTGGTTTTCTCCCTACAAGTATCTTCATTAGTCCTTTATTTAAAATACCTCTTAAGACTAGTTGTACAATTGAAGAGCTTTTTGATGATCTTGATAATGATTCGATTGATACAACTTGATCTTTTGCATCATGCCTAGCTAATGGCTTTAAAGAAGCGCTTTCGGGAGGCAGCCCGCAACGAATTTAGGTTTTTTCTTTTTTCTTTTGTTGTGTCTTGATGATTTTTTACTTCTGTAGCAACATCATTGTATCTTTATTTTTCAGCTTTGTGCCAAGTTATAGCCTCTTACGGCAAGGGAAGTAAAAGTTGTGACATGCTGTCCAGAAAACAGATTCTGTCCTCGTGACCAGAAAAATTCCAGAAAAATCTCAGTTCATCTTTTTGAGCTTAAATTTATACACAGTATGCTCTATACAATTATGAAACTTCCGTATGTTCTGAGTTTTTTTATTTGAGTTGTAGAAGTGCCCCTAAAAAATTCTTTACTATCTGCTGTTCTGTTTTTCACAGATTCTGCCACGTTTTGTCTCTCCTAACTTTTGCAAACCTTAAGCTTGCTTTTTCTTTGCAAAAACTTTTTGGCACTCTTGAGAAATAGTAGGTCTTCAAGAATATCTTTATATCCAGTGGGAAAAATTATTTATTAAGGGTACTAACCTCTCTAATCAACTTATGATGGGTTATGTATGAAGGGAGTTTTCAAGTGTGCGATAGAAGATGATGAAAGAAGATCCAGGAGTGTCAAGCGCTAAAGCTTGGGGATGCCCCCATGCATCCCCAATAAATATTCAAGGAGACTCAAGCGTCTAAGCTTGGGGATGCCCCCATGCATCCGCTTCTCCATCAACAATCATCAGTTCGTCCTTCGTCTGATTATATTTTTATCACTTCATGCGTTATGTGCTTTGCTTGGAGCGTCTCGCTCTTAGGTTTTGTCTTTAGTTTTATTTAGATTTTCTTGCTGTTCATAACAAGTTAGATCCCATCTTACTTTGTGTGGGAGAGAAACACGCTCCACTTTCAAAATTTAGAACACATCATAGGATTTTTCCTTCTTATCTTTTTGCTGTTGTGTGTTCTTTATCTTTTCGTAGCTACTGCCATGTTTAGTTTTAGTCTTAGTTTGTCTTTAGCAAGAGCCTTGGATTTTGTTTAGTTTGTTGCTGGAACTCTTTTTAGTTTTCATGTTTATCTTGCTAAAGAGAGTTGGTTGTTGCACTGAGTTGTGTCTTGTCTTGAAAGTAGGTAATTGAGGTTGCTATTTAATTCTAGTAGTAACTTGCAATAGTTTTGAGGTATTGATGTGAGTAATGTTTGAACTTTTGGTGTCAAGAGCTCTTGCCTATTAGTGATAGGTGTCATATTTTGGGCAATCCGTGTGTATTTTCAAAACCTACAAAACTAGTTGAGAACTCTAGCTACTAGATGGATCACTACTCTTCTGAGGGGTCGAATATCAAAGAACACTCACGTACCATGAGTCGAGGATGCGCAAGGATAACCAAACCCCCATACACTCCTCCTCGGGGTACTTGTCTCTTTGTGAACCTCCTTATTAGATTGAGAGTTACCGACAATAAGTCCATGATTTCTTAGGACTAATGTAAGTATTGAAAGTTGACACTTCCACCTTCCCATATTTTTCTAGCCTCTCCCGTGCCGTGCATTGCCTTCTTCTCACTCCGAGAGTTGGTGTCCACCTTCGCCGGTACATCCAAACCCTTGGCATGATACGCTCTGTCATCATAAACCTCCTTATATCTTCCCTCAAAACAGCCACCATACCTACCTATCAAGGCATTTCCATAGCCTTTACGAGTTATATTGCCATGCAACTTCCACCTCTTCATGACTTGATCTTCATGTCATATATGTTCCTGCTACACTGGCAGCGACATACATTGCATACATCATGATAGTTACATATTCTTTATGATTTTGAGTACCTTGTAAAGTGTGAAAGATCTCCTTTACCTTCTTGTAAAATAGAGTGTTGCCCTTAAGTGAGGAAAAGATCCCAAAGTGGACACAATAAAAGATCCCAAAGAGGACAAATGAGAGTTAAATAGAAAGAGCCATTGAAGCCACATAAAAAATACAAAAAAATAGAAAAAATAGAAAAAGAAATAAAAAGAGAGAAAGGGGAAACACTACTATTCTTTTCAGAGATCCACACTAGTACTCCCTTTATATCCTTGTAGTCCATAGAGATGATCATTATGCATATAGCTATGTGGGGACCTTCACACTATAGAACTTGGCTTGCATATTCCAAGGATGAGCCTCCTCAGACGAGCTGTAGGTCTTCATGAGCGAGCAAGTTAGATGCACCCCCACTAGTTTCATTAGAGAGCTTCCTAGCTCATATGTGCATCCGTTGCATGGAAATCCCTACTCCTCACATCATATCTATCATTTGGCATCTCTTGCCTATGATTGTCCTCATTGATGTGAGCCTTTATTTTCTTTTTTGTCTTCCTCCTCCTCCGTACTTCTCTCTTTGCCATCCTAAGTGTCAACTCTCGTGCTTACGCTCATCCATTGCGTGAGTGCTCAAAATATCGAAAAGGAGTGGATCAAATTGACTTGTACCTGGCTAGTGGTCTGGGGATGAGTCAAGATAAGATTCCAAAGAAGACCAAGTGTGAAACTTTAGTAGATTGAGTTCTCAACACAAAAATTACCTTTTCTCGTATTCCCTATCCCCCTTCTTGCATGCAAACACCATTTGGAGACATTCGAGTCACGGACAGCGAGAGCTCTTGCACCTTTTGTTCTTTTGTTACTTCTTTCAATGCTAATATAGACTCTTGCATGTTATGACTTGAATTGAATCTCTAACCTTGATTGCTTTACTTTTCAAAGTTCTTTTATGGTTGCTAGCATGTCACCACAGAAATTATGTTGTTATCATTTACCTACTCGAGGACGAGCAGGAATTAAGCTTGGGGATGTTGATACGTCCAAAACGTATCTATAATTTCTGCTTGCTCCATGCATGTTTTGTGTGATATTGCTATGATCTAGATACACTTTCATACACTTTTGATCATATTTGGACTAACCTATTAACTCAGTGCACCCCAGTGCCAGTTCCTGTTTTCTGCTGTTTTTCTATTTCAGTTTTCCCCCATATAAAAAGTGCCAGAAAAATTCCGGGAAAAATGCAGGAAAAATTAGAGTACAGGAAGCTTTGAGAAGAGCCCGGGATGGGCCAGAGGGGAGCCAAGGGGGGTCCAGGCGGCCACCCGGTGCGGCCCCACCCCTGGCCGTGCCAGGGGGCGCCTGGGGCCCCTGGTCCACCTCTGGCTTCCCCCCTTCACTTATTTATTCTCCGTCATGGGTAAACTCCAGAAGAGGAACCCTATTCCGCAAACTCGCCTCTGTTCCGCCGCCGCCGCGCTTCCGAGATCGAGAGCACCAGAAGACCTCTTCCCGGCACCCTGTCGCAGGGAGGATTGACCTCCGGGAGTCTCCTCTCCACCATGGATGCTCTCGGATGTCTCGTGAGTAGTTTTCCTTGGACCATGGGTCCGTGATCAGTAGCTATGTGATGTTCTCCTCCCCTCTTTGATCTTCATTGTTTAGACCTCGTGAGCTGCCCTACATGATCGAGGCACCTTTGTAATATTTCTGCTGTTGCTATGCAGAGTTTGGAGGGATCTGATGGATTATGAGATTATGTTCAGATTGTGATAGAGTAATATATTTTGTTTTTATCTCTTATATTTTTGTTCCTAAGTAATTATTGCATGTTCTCCGTTGCTGTTTATTGCTTTGGCCAAGTAGTAGGTAGTGACTCCAAGAGGGAACGTTGTGCTAGATTGTGGGTTCATGCCCCCCGATGACACGCTTGAGTGACAGAAACATGAGTCTAGGGGATGTGTTGTTGCCACAAGCGGGAAAACAACGGTGCTTGTAACCGCGGTTACAAGGATTGTTTACTTTACGCAAAGTTGTTTTTAATGCAGTTGTCTGTTGCTTTGGGTTTACACTTTGGGTGGGGCTCGCAACTTAATACCAGCGAGATGTTCTGGATAGATATCTCAAGGTGGATGATTAGTAGTAGATGCAGATGGATTTCGGTCTACTTATTTTGGTGTACTGCCCGTGATTTAGAGCCTCTTCCTTTCTTTTGTAGGATAGTTAGCATTGCGGTGCGTTCATAATCCTGTCAATTGCCCTTCTGTAATTTGTTTACCTCGCATAGCAGTTTTATCGTCTTTTGGGAGAGAGACATCACGTATCCCGCTCCATATCCTCATTACTGTTTCCAAGCTATATTTACTTTACTGCTTTTACTTGCTATCATTATCCCTTGCGTTTCATCCTTTGTGAACAACAAGACCGGAGAGATTGACAACCTCTGTGAACTTCGTTGGGAACAATGTTATCTATGTCTGTGTGCAGATCCGCGTCAGTTGCGCCGCGAACACCTACTTATCATCTCTGGAGTCCTACTGGAGACAAACCTTGGTATCTTCACCGAGGGAAAACTGCTGCTGCACTACATCTCAAACCTTCCACTTGGGGTAACCAATGAAGGGCGAGAAGCCATCACCATTCGATGAGCTGCGAGTAAAAAAACGAAGCCCTTGACCTCACGCGTCGATTGGACCAAGCTACGAGCGCTGGGGTGCACTGTAGCGACGTCGGTGTAGTGCTTTGCGGCGGCAGCAGCACGGCCAAGATGCCAATCTTGCTACGGGGCCCAATTGGAAGCGGGGATGGTTTCGTTAGACGCAGCAGATCATGGTGCAGAAGATAGACATGGCTGCGGGGTCAAATGCTTAGCGAGTGCTCGCCGACGAGAGCTGCGGCGGCTCAGTACTCCGGCGTTCATGGCGGCTAGGCTAGAGGAGTATCGAGGCGCCATGGCTTGAGGGGAAATGCTCACCTTTCTTCCAGGAACATGATGGAGTAGTCGATGGAGGCGTGGATGTAGTTTGGCCGGAGTATTTGACGACGACGAGCTACGAATCCGGTGAGAGCTTGAGGACGATTGCGGTGGCTCGAGTTTAAATCATGGCGCCATCTTCTACTGGGCGATGAAGTCGACGAAGACGAACAAGAGGGACACGTCGGCTTGATCTCTAGGGCATGGTGGCCACGTCTGCCACGGCGGTGCGCTCCGGTGAACTTTCTGTCGGTGGCGGGGTCGAGCATGGGAGAATGCGGGAGCAGCAGAGAGGAGGGGGAATGGACGCGGCTTGCTTCTGGGCGTCTCCAGGGGCTAGGAGGAGGCATAGGAGTCAGCTCGTGGCCAGGGGCTCGGCGGCGGCCAAACCCTAAACCCTAAACCCTAAACGAAAGCCGGTTCCACCAAATGTGCTCCTGTACGTCCTGACAAAGACTTCCTTGTGTGCTGGCCTGGGGAAGATGACAAGGGTAGGTGGGCTTGGGTCGGCTGGGGGATGAGTTGGGCCAGAAGCATAGGTAAGCCCTTTTTTATTTTCTGTTTGTTTTATTTTCTGCTATTTGTTTTGTCTTGCTAGAATAAAATAGCTAGACAACTTATAAAATGCTCAAATCTTTTATATGGCTTTACATGCCAGTGACTAGTCACATCCAGAGTTTGAACATTTTTTTAATTCAAAATATTTGAATTCAAATTCAAATAGGGGTATTTGATTAATTCCAAGGTCCTATTTGAATATTTGAAAAATCTATGAGCATGGTATTGATTCCAAACCACTTGATATGTGATCATACTCAATTATGAGACTTTTCAAAAATTCAAAAGGAAATTTTGGAGCAATTTTTAAAGTGGTCATTTGAATTAAATTCATCTGGGGGTGTTCCTTCTCCCATTTCAATTTCATTTTGAAATTTTTGACATGATGCAAGGTGAGGCTTGATCCTAGCACATACCTAACAGAGGGTTCTGACACTGCAGCTGGCTCGCGAGATGAACATAAGATGAAACAGATGCTATGGCGACTCTGACCTTATTTCTCAGCAAGTGTCGGGAAGGAGGAACTCCAAAGATGCCACAATGGCAGCCTATAGGAAGGTGGTAGAAAAACAAGCCGGTTTCTTTGTTGGATACCAAGTGGACTACGTGGAGCGCAAGCTAAAAAAAGCCGCAGATGCTTTATCCCGGCTTGGCTCTCAACAAAAGTCGGTTCCACCAAACGTGTTCCTGGAAGTCCTGACAAAGACGTCTGTGCAAATACCTACGGAGCAAGACATAGCAGAGCCGGATCCAGAGCCGGCTCTGGTGGCCGCAATACATGCTACTCCCTTATGGGTTGTGCCTTACTTGTATTACAAGACCCGGGGGATCCTACTCGCTGATGACGTAGAGGCTGGATAAACCATCAGGAAAAGCAAATCCTTCGTACTCATCAACGGTGAGTTACACCGGCGAAGTCCTGCAGACGTCTTTCAGAGATGTGTGTCACCAGAAGAAGGCAGAGAGATCCTCAATGAGACACACTCCGGAGACTGCGCGCATCATGCCGGCTCTCGTTTGCTTGTAGCCAAAGCCTGTTGGCATGGATTCTACTAGCCCACGGCTCATGCGGACGCAGAGGATATAGTCAAGAAGTACGATGGATGCCAGCGTTATGCCAAGCAAGCTCATGTGTCGGCTCAAGAGCTCAGGATGATCCCTATCACTTGGCCCTTTGCAGTGTGGGGGCTTGATATGGTAGGACCCTTCAAGAGGTCAGCCAACAAGAATACACACTTATTGGTGGCAGTCGACAAGTTCATCAAGTGGGTCGAAGCAGAGCCGGTTAGCAAGTGCGATGCAGCAACGGCGCTGAAATTCTTGAAAAAGATAATATACAGATTCGGCTACCCCCACAGCATCATTACTGATAATGGGTCTAACCTATCAGAGGGGGTTATGCAACGATTCTGTCAGAACGAGCACATCCGACTCGACCTTGCGTCAGTGGCTCACCCACATACCAATGGACAAGCCGAGAGAGCCAACCACGAGTTGCTCAGAGGCATCAACCCCAACTCTTTGTTCCTTTGGAAAGGACGTTAGGTTGCTGGGAGGAAGAATTACCCTCAGTATTGTGGAGTATCAGGACGACTCCTAACAGGACGACTCCTAACAGGACGACAGGCTACACACCCTTCTTCCTGGTCTATGGAGCAGAAGCCATTCTCCCAAGTGACATCCATCACGACTTGCCAAGGGTCACAACTTATGTGGAAGCCGACAATGAAAGAGCGAAACAAGACGCCTTGGATGTTCTCGATGAAAAACGAGAACTAGCAGCAGCTCAGTCAGCTATCTACCAACAAGATCTACGATGATATCATAGTCGTCGTATCAAAAGTCGGAGGGTGACTTAGTGCTCCGAATCATACAGAAATAGGATGGAATGCACAAGCTCTCTTCTCCATGGGAAGGATCGTTCGTGGTTAGCAAGAACCTCTACAATTGATTCTACTACCTAGTTGATATACGCGAGAAGGAAAAGTCACGCACATCTATGGAGGAGACTCCCAGGCCGTGGAACATCGCATAACTCCGTCCATATTATACTTAGGTAGTACATGAACACTATTGTACAAAGTTGACACTCGTCGCACCGGCTTTCGCCATATATATATATATATATATATATATATATATATAAGCCGACATTTGTCGCACCGGCTATCGCCGCATAATAAAGTCGATTTACATCGCAACCGACTCTCGTCACAGTCAAATTAATAAAGTCGATCTTAATCGCATTTAGGCCATCTCCATAATATAAAAAGTTGACTTTCATCGCAAATAGGCTATCGCCATAAATTCGATTTTTATCGCACCGGGCATTCACCACATCTCAAAGTCGATTTTGTCGCACCGGCTCTCGCCACACTTATGCATAAAATAAACTTTTATATCGCATAGTCTTTCATACATATTTGCATCATATTGCATAATATTGCATCATAAACTACATATTTTTACACTTTTCTCAGAGACCTGGGAGCTTGAACAACCTTCTATCGGCTCTGAGCATGTATATTGCTTTGATAAGGCGAAGCGGGGAGGGCTTAATGATACTCATCGACTCCTACCAGAAAAGCCGACATATATATTTAAAACTTTACATCTATTTTCTTAAATAAGGGGTAATAGGGGAGTTCAATGGTTCCCATCGACTCTTAAAACCGATGAAACCCCGACATATACATGAATTGGCCACCCACCCCATTTGGCCTGTACAGCTCAGAGCTTACATAACTAACGCGCAACCTGCAGGACTAAATTTCGGGGTTTACATAAAACACCTACCGAATCTAGTCCTAAGAGCCGGGCATGCTAGTCATTGAAAAGCCGGCTCTACAAAGATGTTTCGACTCTTTAACCAATAATCTCTCTCCACGTGAGAAGATGAGGTCTAAGTCGACTTCTATTAGCCATTGCATTTCATTCTTGCATATAAAGCATCATGTAATCACAATTTTTTCTCACAAATAAAAGTAGTTAGACTTATGTGAGTCGGCACAAGCACCCAGGTGCATATACCGACTCATGGGGACTACACTTCAAATAATCTTCTCAAAGACCGGACACGACGCAATGATGTTTGTACCGACTCTTGGGGAGTACACTTCGAAGTTTCTTCTCAAGAAAAGACTCGGTACAGCACCCAGATGCATACACTGACTGTTGGGGAGTAACACTTCAAAAATTTCTTATTCAAATATTTGGCACGACGCCACAGTGATCATACCAACTCTTGTGGAGTATGACTTCAAAAAAATAATATATATGACCTGGTATGGCACATAAACGTGACCACACCAACTCATCGGGGCTACAAGTCGATCTATCCTATGAGTCGATTACTGATAAACAGCTATTATGAATCGAGTCAGGGGGCTACAGATATAGACATCATAAAAAACCCGGCTCTCATGCATTGAACAAAAACATTCAAAGTGAAGAATAAAAACAGACTTATAGACTCGATGGGAATTTATAATTTTCATTCATCAACAGACGAGTCTTACATCAAAAGGAGGAACCTTACATTCGAGGAAATTAAAGGCCAAAGTCGGCAAAATACTACTAATGTAAAAAACTACAGCTTCAGTCATCGTCTTCAGAGTCAGCTTCATCTTCAGAGGAAGAGTTTTCGATTTCTTCTTCATTGTCGTTGTAGAACTCTTCATCACTGCTACTGGAAATCTCCATGCAGCAGCCGACTCGGTCACCATACGAGTCAAACATTCTAGCCCACAAGGTGTCACCACCATCATACCTAAAGATAATGGTGTCTCCCCTTGAGATGTTCCTGGAACAACGATAAGTTTTCCAACCTTTTCCAAGAACATAGAGTTGTGGCTAGAAAGCCGGTAGCCACCCAAACGGGTCCATGAGGACAGCCCTCAGAGCGGAGACAAAGACCCGACGGCCTTGAATCAATCACAAGTTGAGTAAAAGACTCAGGGAGTTTGATCCAGCGACGAATCGTCTGGATATGAATCAAGAACTCTCCCCTCTCAGGAGAAGAAGGGGGAGATTCAGATGGAGAAGAGGCGCGAGGACTTCGTCCCCTACCTCTGACACAATCGACCACGATCTCGCTCATAGCCTCGACCGCGGCCACGGCCTCGACCACGAGTGCCAGCGCTAGAACCGAGCTCATAGGCCGTCAAAGGAACACGAGAACCTAGCTTGGGAGCCAAGGAAGGAGATAAGAGGAAGAAGATGATGCGGGCACTTGAAAAACAAGCTACCCAATGGTTATTTATAGCAGTTCCCGAGAGAGGATCAATCAATTCCATAATGACATGGGTGAACTACCCATGGTAGATGACATTTATGGAAAGACTCCTCGATTCCCACTACAACATCAATGCCTCGAACCGGCGTTTTGGGTAGTGTGATCATAAAGACCATACCTGATCTTTGACTGAAAAAGTCAAAAGAAATTTTTAGTTGGAAGATGAAACGAAGAGATAAGAGAAGATTGGCACCAACTCCTCGCAAGTCTCAAAAGGATATGAGAGTCGGTCAATCCAAATTAGGGAGTCGGCAACCACGATGACGACAAGAATATTGCTGTGAAGACTAAAGAATCACACCAATCCTGGGGGCTAATGTCAGGGGGATGGACCAAGCCCATAACCCGACATTAGGTGTAAAGGGCCAACTTACCCACGGAAGGCCCAAAGAGGAAGACTCGGCACAAGGCCGGCTGCGCTAAGGAAAGAAGATTGAAGCCATAGAAGGAATTCAACTTACCTTGTATAGCACATAGCAAATTTGTAAAGTAGAATAGGACTCCACCTCGTGTCGGAGTCGGATTCGCGGAATCCCGGGACCCGGTGCCTTTATAAGCCGATGTCCATGCGATCCAGGGCCAGGAATAATCTCAATCGCAGATAGGACTAGACACTTGTCGGCGTAACCTAGATCACCTTGAGATCAAGGTTGCGACCCGACTCTCTTGTAACCGATCAACCGACTCTTCTTTCGAGAGTCGGAAGCCATAATAATAAGAAGCAAGAGTAGGCTTTTACCGCGAGACAAAGAGGGGCTAAAGCCTGGGTAAATTGTCGAGTCTCTTTTCCATGTCGACTCTCTAAACGAAATCGCCTCGCAGCAAAGGTCCCATGTTAAGTTTGACTCTTCGGATATCTTCCGTGACTTTCCCACGATAGAATCTACCCGCCGGAAAGGTCCTTTATTCTCTCGTGGTTTCCTCCTCGGGGCGGCGGTCGAAGTTTCGATCTAACTTGCCCCCGTGAAGTTTTGAGTCACTAGAAGTATATGTGCCGAAGGAGAGCCCCGGGGGTGGGCCCCCCTCACCAGGCGGTCACCTGGCACGGCCTAGGGGGTGACCGCGCGACTAGGACAGGTGGCCCCCTCCGAGTGCCCTTTTGCGTGCCTTCGTTAATCCTTCAGAAAATACTTCCCTGGAATTTTCAGGTCATTTCGAGATGTGCTGATATGTCCACTCTTCGTGCACTTTTCCTCGTTGATTCCTGCATCTGTTGTTTCGGCACCGGAAAGTTGTAAACTCTGTAAAACAAGCAAAAACACCATGAGAACAACATTATAACATGAAATATATCAATGAATAATGGTAAATTATGATACATAATAATGATGCATTTTGGACGTATCAAGCCCTCTGATCTCAAGGCTCTCCTCAACTCCCTTTGTAGCGAGAACCCGAGAAGAAGCAGCGAGGCAAGAGAAGAGGCATACAATTTACCTACATCAGGTATTTTGCATATTATATTGCTTGAGGGATGTTAGCTTGTGGAAAGACGAGCAACATTAGTGCTCCAGACCTTGCTATACTGGCAACCGCCCTTGAGGGAAACCACACGTATAACATAGGTGCTTTGATTGCTCGCCGTCTCGGCTTGAACGATGAGAAGGGTCCTAATGATGGAATCATTTTGCCTCACTTGTTATTGAGAGCCTTGGCTTACTACTATACGATGATGACTTGCCTTTACCGTCCTAACATTTTGATCTTGATGCTATGAAGAGGCATGAGTTTGTTACTAGGGGTTCCACTTTGAAGACCCTTGATTATTTGATAATGTTTGATGAGAAACCAGATCGTACTTTCCGTTTTCCTACTCCTCTCTTGTTTGATTTTACTAGCATGAATGGATGGTCATTAACGGAGGTTGAGATGGACGAGTACTTGGCTCAGGAACAGTTCTACGCCGCAGTAGAGGAGGACGAGGATTTGGCACCGATTCCACCTGCAGTTAAGCAGCACGTCGTTTCTTGGGACGATGTGCCTGCCTCCTGTCAGGATAGCCGGATGTCGTTTTTCGGACACAATGCTCAGCAGGATCCACGGGGGCACCACTACTATCCCGGAGCCGGAGGAAGCTCCTGGCCTAAGCTTGGGGTAGTATGTACATTTCTCCCCTTTTATTGTACTAGTAAATTTGTACGTGCAACGCACGTGTAATCATCCGAAAAAATATTTCTACCAATAATATATTAAAACATGATGAGCAAAATTATTGAATGCGATTAACAAAACATAAAAATGAGACAATATTATACTTCTAATTGAATACGATTAACAAAAAATAAAAAATGGGACAATATTATACTTCTATCTCTATTGTATATCTAAAACAATGTAAAGACTCATATTTTATCCATCAGTGTTCCGTTTACCACCTTCTGTTGATCTTCAGTTCGTCCTCTCCTCCTCCCTCCGCTTCTTCATAATTTTTTTCTTCTCTTTTTTGGTTTTCCTGCAGATTATTATTGAAAACCACATAAATCTTATGGTTTATCAAATGAAAACATGTCTTCTTAGGTAAGTCGAAAAGTTGTTTTTTAAGAACGTATTATTTAAAAAAATCTCAAATCAAGTGACAGCTTGAATATATTTTTATTCAATCATGGTAATTGCATATAAAATATATGTGGCCCCTTTGTAACCCATGTGCAATTATCTAATGCAATAATATATAAAAATCAATTGAGAGGTCTACTAATGCTGACAAAAAATGTGCGGCTTGCACTCAAATTGTAGGTGAACTTATTTATCAACATGAGTACTCGTGTTGATATCATGTACTCGTGTTGATATAATTTTCTAGGTAAAAAAAATATATATCAAAACTTGGTAATAAAGCAGTGTCTATGTCGGTCTAAGAATTTGAGGCCCCGATGCAGAAAAAATTTGTGCTAGAACTTGACTATTAATTCACACAATTCACACTTTTCATGACATATATCGGCCAAGATGACATCACTCTATGATTTTCAATTGTGTACGTTGTTGATTATAGTCGGTCACATGCTATACATCTCATGCGGGAATTACTTCATCTTGCACATTTGCGCGATATGAACATTGAATTTAAAATGGGTCCCAAAATTTTAAAAATTCTTACACCATCTGTTTCATATTATAAGGTGCATTAATTTTTAGGGAATTATAAAACATTAATTGTATTTGGTTGATTCCAAAAGTAGATCCTTGATGGGTTCTTTCCATTTAAAATCTATTGTAAAAATGCGTCATGAATGGAACGATCTCCATGGTTCAGTTCGTCCTTAATCTTGACGCATGCAATTACCATGACAACAAATTTGAAAATAAATGCTGCATGTGTAGGGAGTTTGGCAGGAAAAATACTTCCCGTGTGAGATGAAAAGCAATGGCATGCATGCAATAAAAGATAATCAATGCAGAGGACATAATCGAGCAAAGAATCGCGTGCATGCAGGGAATAAATTAGTGCATTCATGCCACATAATCAGCGCAAGATTAATGATATTAGGGGCTTCATTATTGTAATGGAAGTGGTGGGTAATTTGTAACAAGTTTTAAGGGAATTAAACGTGTTGTGTTGCGCTAAACATGGAAGCAATTCTAATCGTTAGATTTGATGAATGGAAGGTCAAGATGTTTTGGCTCAGCCCCTCTCGTGCTTTTATATATTAGTTTAGATTATCCGTGTTTTCACTTTAATCTTTTTGAAATTTTTGTTTGTTATTCATTTTTCCTTTCTTAATTTGAAAAAACAACAAAAAGATTTCTCTTTTCTCTTTTTTTTAACCTTGGAAAACCCAAAAAGATTTCCTTTCTCTCTTTAGTTTGCTTTGTTTGCAGAGTTAATCTCACGTGCATGGTTGCACTCACTTCATTATATATTTCGACATTCGATTGTGCAAGTGACGAGGCAATAATGATGAAGATTGACGGAAGGGATGCAACAAGGTAAGTGTAACAGCACAAAACTAGCAAATTCCATATAAATTTGCATTTTTTATTTTTCCCATTGGGGATAATAATTTGCACATTTAATATTTGCCATAATCCATGTGACGGAAAATGCCCAAACATTTTTTTTGGTTATGTAAAAAGATTACTTCCATTTCTTTCATTTTTCATTTCTTGTCTTTTGCCTTTTTCCCGACGCTTCACATTTTTCTCCCCTAAGCAAGCCCTTTTGGATTCCATCATGTTTTGCCATGATAAAGATCCCTTCCAATTCCCATGATTTTATCATGTCTAAGAAAATGGGGTTGTAGTTCAAATTGCATTTGAAATAATTTAAATGCATTTTGAAATACTTAAACATATTTGACCCAAAACTTTTTCTAAAAATCCTAAAGTTGCAAATGATCCATAATCATATTTTTATATGATTTTTGGAAATATTTTGCTATTCTTTTTAGCCTTTCTCCTCTGCTGTCTTTTGTAAAAGAATAAATGCAGAAATCCCTCTAGCCTCTTGGGCCCCTTCTCCCATTTTTTTTTCTCTAGCCCACCTCTTTTCTCCCAGCCCAAACGCAGCCCATTCTCCCCCATGCCCGACATGTCATCCCCTCCACATCTCCTTCCCCCTCACCTTTTACCTCTCCTCTCTCTTGTGGCAGAGAAAAGAAGACGAGGTGGTCGGCGTGGCCACCACCAGCAGCCTCCCTGGCCTCCCCCTTATGTAGCCCTGCGTTCTCCCTCTCGCTAGGGTTTCCCCTCTCCCTGCCGCCACCATCCTCCTCTCTCTGTTCTTCTTCTCTTCCTTCATCCCCTATTTCTCTGCAGCCCACGTGGACAGGAGGTCAAGGAGCTCGATCGCGCCGTCAATCGTCGTTGTCTTCCTCCAGGAGCTCGCAGGAGTCGTCCCCAGCCGCACCCGCGACCTCTATTTCGTCCAGAGCGAGCCAACGTCGTCGCCCACGTCTTCAGCCCCTCGACCTCCTCTGCATGTTCTTCTCGGAGCCGACATCTTCTTCCTCGTCGAGGCCGGCGTCGTGATCGACTCGCAGCCGTCTTCCCCGAGCCGCGAACGACGACACCAAGCACCCCTCTGTGAGCCTCGTCCTCCCCTCCTCCCCTTCTCGCCGTAGCTGTAGGCTGCACGTGGATTCCCTGTTCCCGTCCTCCGCTAGTCATTGTCGTGGTCGTTCCAGACCCGTTTGGGTTCAGTCATCCCACGAAGTACGTGCTATGTTCGCCTAGTTAGCATCTGCGCTGTGATCCAGCAGTAGTGTAGTGGTAGATACCCTATGCTATCAACCGAGTGGGCAGGGGATCAATTCCCCACGAGCGCAAGGCGCCCCTTTTTCTGTATTTTTGCATCGAGCGCCTGTTGCAGGTTCAGTTTCTCTGTTTTCTTCAGTTTCAGATGGGGTGGAGCCTATTATTTGTTGCTATAGTGTCTTTACCAGTCAAGTTGGCTTCAATAGCCCAGTGGTGCGGGCGCCGTGGTTTCATCCACGAGGTCGCGGGACCAAATCCCAGGCGGAGAAAAAGATCCCCGGTTTTATTATGTTTTGCGCGCAGCGTCTGTTATTCAGTTTCAGTTTCGTCAGAAGCCGCCTAGTGTTGGGTTTTATTCCGCAGCGCTAGTTGTTTGTTAACTCTAGCAGCAATAGCTCAGTGGTCTGGTGCCTGGGTTGGCAACGGAGTTGTCTCGCGTTCGAGGTCCCCGTGGAGCATTAAACCCATCCTTTTTATTGCCGTTTTCCTCTGGGTTTTTTTTTGCAAAGATAGTTGGGCTCGGCCCACTGTTATTCAACGCCCGTGAGCGCTCAACAGAGCACACACCCGCGAGGGTTTGGGCCTGCTTTTTCCGAAGCCAGTCCAGGGAGGCTTCCCTCCTTTTCTTTTTATGCATTTTGATTTAAATCTTTTTGAATTGATTTATTTCTGTCATCTTTTTGCTTGCTTGTGCTATGTGCATTCTTACCCCAACTATATCATGTCATATATCGTTTTGCGGTATAAAAATGTGAGGAAGATAATGGTGCTGTTCATTTTGTCAAATGGGCATGCATTATTGGGTGATCGTGTAATTTTGCACGTAAACCCCTCACATGTTGCACTTGGCTTTGCGTGTTTCCATCACCGTGGTTCCGCGATAACCGTAGCTTGCCGGTAGAGTTTTCTCGCTCTTTCTTTCCTGCTTGCAATAGAATTCATTAGGTGCATCATATTGTGCCATGCCATTTTTGCATCTCTTTAAGTTAAGGAATCCCATCTCGAGGTCTCTCTTCGTGAGTGGGCAATTCTTGTTCATGTCTTGTTTAATTCTCCGCATCATGCCATGATCAGGCATCATAATAATTATAACATAAGGATCCTTCAGATCCATAATTCACCTACAATATGCATAGGAAGGTTGTCGGTAGCATTGCACACTTGCTTCCCGATGCTTCTTTTAAACTTGCTCGTTCTTATATTCAAGCCATGATATTAAAATGACATGCATCATACTTGATCGTGCTTGTTTGTTCCTTGCTTTCTTATGATTGCTTCGTAGTGATAGTGGTATCTCCGTTGATTGCCTTTCCAGTGTTTGCTTCTTGTGTGCTCCCGCGGATACTCTCGGAGCCGATGTGAGTTTGCGATCGACTACACCTTCGGAACCCGACTTATCAACAGGCAAGGACTATACATTACTTATGATCCATTTTATTTCAACCAGCGGTTTCATGCTAGTCTAGGATAGGTTCGATGTTTGATCCTACCACATGTTTATAGCCTCTTTCAAACCAATACAGCCATGTCCCCTCCCAGCAAACCATGTACTGCTATGTTACTATTGCTCGTTGCTCAGCCCCTGCTTAGTATGCATGCTTAGGATGCTACGATGTTACCCTGTTACTCCTTGGTTTGGGCTATCACATTATTATATTGTTGTTGATGATATGATTATTATAATGTTGACTATATTAGACGAAGGATGGAAGGTCTAGGCTATCCCGCCCTGACACTTTGTTCCATTCGAGTCACCTAGGATCTGAGTTCCGGGTATTGGTTTTAAGACTGAGCGTTCCTAACCGCGTGTGGGATACTATGGGGTACCCTTTTCTTACCTACCTAGCTTCAGACATTTTTAGAGGTGGCCCAACCTGGTTTTACCATTTGAAAACCGTGTGTGTGACTGGTGAGCTCCCAACAGATTTTCAAACAACTAGGGCCAGCGGAGACATGGTTTCTTTGTTGGTCCACACCTGGAAGCTCGGGGGCTGCCAAAATCTGTTTGGGTAGCTACCCCGACCTCGTCCAGCCGGAAGAGTCCGATCCGATAGCGCGGCCGGCCATTGGATTGGGTGTCGACTCCCCGGGGGCCACCCGGATTTGTTCGTTGTTAGTTAGAGGGACATGTCGTTTCGGATCTCTCGAAACTAAATCATAAAATGGTTGCCTGTGATGGGTAGCCACTGAGAGAGATGGGCGTGCGTGCGGAGCCTTGTAATGGGAAGTTGGTACACCCCTGCAGGGTTAAATCTTTTCGAGAAGCCGTGTCCACCGATATGGATGACTTGAGACCTACTCCTTGTTCATAGACAACAACAACTGTGATAATCTTAATATAACTTGATCAACGTGTGTGTGTGCCTTGACTGCTTCTTCTTCGTCGGGATGCGAAGAGGAGGACAAGGATAGGATAGGTGTTATGCTTGTGTAAGTAGGTGGATAGCAGACTTGTTGGAGGCGATTCCTCATCGAGTGCTTGGCTTCTTACCTTACTCTCTAGATCGTTAGCCACTTCATAAGTGCTAGTGCGACAGCAACCTCACCACTTACCCCATCCTTACCGTAAACTACTAGTTGTCCTAGAATGACGAGTGATGAAGTCATTGCTGGGTCATTTGACCACTACAGTTGGATGCTGAGTACTTCTGTACTCATGATACTACACCCAAACTCTTTTCAGGGTTCTTGATCGACAACAGGTATGGTGATCGACGTTTCACGTGGACACTCGACGACGACTAGTTACGCGGATCTTGGCAGAGGGCCTGGACCCGTGTGGTTATGGGGATCGATGATTTTCTCTTTGCCACTAGGCATTTGATTGTAGTCTGTACTCAGACATATATCTTCCGCTGTTGTATTGCATTAAGTCAGTTGTATGCCGATTGTACGAGATGTTGTATCCTTGTATCTGTAATGTTGTGATGTCATGTTGGACATCCGGGGCATATGACTTCGTCATATGTCGCGGTGGGACCGATATGTGCTTCGTCCCCGGATCTGGATGGAAACATCTAGATCTGGAACAATACCGCATATCGGGCCTTACAACTTGGTATCAAAGCCTTACCGACTATATGATCCCTTTACTGGTCGAAGTTGAGTCTAGACAAAAACTTTTTTTTTAGTTACTAAGTTAGCTATCGAAGAGTAGGATTCTTTTTACTCCTTATCCCCTCCCTCTGGTAAGGAAGTGCGACGTAATGTTTTCTCCTTCAACTTATCCTCTTCAAAACCAAATCTAGGTTCTCATTTAGGAGATTTCAGTCGGACCAATACTTTATCAGCAGCGGGGTGGTCGGTGTACTACGAACTGGCTGAGCATGGCTCTTGGGCTTGTCGCTCTACATCGACAAATGCGCGGCCCGCGTGAAACAGTTGAAATGGGTTGCCTGGTTATTATCCAACCAATGGATTCTGAACCTCCCGCTTCTTCTGTCCCCCTTTGTCCGCTGTAGTCGGCACTGTGTGTGGATCCTCCTCTGTCCCGTCTCGTTGTCCAGGTTTTCGCACCTTCCTGAGTGATGTTATTGTAGAAATGCTGGTATGTTATTGTTTCGATTCGGATTCACATGTTCGCTCTTCCAGTAGCACCTATGTAATCTTTGACAGAAACCTAGAGTTTCTTTCCCGAGTGGAATTAGTTTTGTTGTGATATCCCCACATGGAATCCGAGCTTGCTCTCGATTAGTTTCCTGCACCTTCGGAAGTTTTCTTCTTAGATATCGGCAACTACAGTCAGGTTGGATCCTGACGGAGGCAAACATCATTGTCACGGTGAGCGAAGCCTATGTTGGTGGTGTCGGGAAGTTTCACCTCTCGATTGATCTCCCTTCTTGCAACATCTCGGTCCCTTCCCCCCGGGTTATGCCGGATGTCGGGACGAGATCCTCTGTTGGTGGTGGCGAGTTGTAACAGCCCAAAACTAGCAAATTCCATATAAATTTGCATTTTTTATTTTTCCCATTGGGGATAAAAATTTGCACATTTAATATTTTCCATAATCCATGTGACGGAAAAATGCCCACACATTTTTTTTGGTTATGTAAAAGGATTATTTCCATTTCTTTCATTTTTCCTTTCTTGTCTTTTGCCTTTTTCCCAAAGCTTCACATTTTTCTCCCCTAAGCAAGCCCTTTTCGATTCCATCATGTTTTGCCATGATAAAGATTCCTTCCAATTCCCATGATTTTATCATGTCTAAGAAAATGGGATTGTATGTCGGGACCTGGGGTATGCTTATGTAATTCCAATCACAACTCAATCACATGGAGAGCCGAGAGCCGTACCCACTTGTCTAAGCAGACAAGGCCAAGCACAGAACAATCTCGGAAAGCATCGTACGTGAGGGGCATCCCATCCAGGCTGGATGATCAACTGAGATGGGTCCTCATCGCCCGCTCACAAGTCTAAATGATTATGGGTGGTGAAATCCCATACTCATAGACAAGTCACCTCAACCATGTTATCGATTGAATCATAACCCTTACATAAACAAACTCCAGCCCGATCACTTAGTCGGGGTCTAGGGCGGGCTCGATCATACAACAAAGTGTGCACGTGACAGATTCACTAGCAATCGCATCGCGATGCCCCAAGCTGCGCACATCTAAGGGCCACTTGGTGTATAAAAGAGCGCCAACCAGATCACAACTAAGGTCTCGAAAACCCATACTAAGACATGCATATTATAAAGATACACGCAGCACACATGCCTAGTATGAACAGCAGGACTTACACATAGAGCATACAAAGATCACATGTCTGTGATCAACATTACATCATACAATGGAAGAAAATTAGGTCTGAGTACAGACAAGATTAACAAATGGCTTAGAGAAGCCTTGTACAACAAACATGCCCTTCCACGAGGGACCAGACTGCTGTCTGGAACTATAATAGCTTAGTCAACGTCGAGCTTCAGGTCGGTGACTCCATCGGGGTCTGGTTTCTCATCTAAAACATAGAATAAGAAAACGTGAGTACAAAGTCATACTCAG
This sequence comes from Bromus sterilis, assembly GCA_950022295.1. Taxonomy (NCBI): domain Eukaryota; kingdom Viridiplantae; phylum Streptophyta; class Magnoliopsida; order Poales; family Poaceae; genus Bromus; species Bromus sterilis. Next base: position 157,888,580 of record OX465600.1, read on the forward strand.
CCAGACTCACATCAGAACTACACTACACATGCTCAAGTTTCAAGGTAAAGGAGGTGGGGTTTCAACATGCAAAAGTGCCAGCTTTGACTTGGCTAGTCCTGAACTACGAGTACCAGACTTGAGGTAAGAAGCGTACACGAGTCCACTACCAAGTCTCCAACCAATACACCACTATGGTTACTTCCTCGACTTCCCCACGAGGAGCACACCATAGCACTCACGCTTATCTTGCGAGTTTTAGAAGTATCCATTCAAGTTGTCTAATAATCACGTACAGGTTCGAAGTAGTCCTTAACCGCGGACGCGGCTATTCGAATAGTTTTGTTAACCTTGCAAGGGTGTAAGCTACACACACATGACCATCGGTTACCGCCTTTTGCTCGCCACCGTTCAAGAGGTGACAGCGAGGATGTTCACCACGACACTTCGCTCACAACCGGCCTATTCCAATAGTCGACTATCTGAGTTGCCTCCGCTCGAGAGCCCGGCCGAATCAACGAAACGGACTCAAACAATGCAGGTGACCGAGACGCCACCTCTGGCAGATGGTTTTCCTGCCTCACAGGTGCACCCACATATCTATATGATGCAACCATTCCTTCATTCTTTTTCTATGGAGATGCCAAAAGGAAAGCCCGAACTAATGTGACTCCTGGATGTCGACACGGATCAAGGTACTAGGCCGAGAGGGGTCAGTGAGCCCAATGTGTGGTTGTACTCTTTGTCTTGGATTACCATACAAGAACTCGGTGCTTAAGGTGGTGTTCAACGAGACAACCCGCTGTGTACTCCTACACAGCCTCTCATCGTTCACCTTGTATTAGGGTGAATTCACCAACACAGTTTCACTTTCATCAACACCATGTTCACTATCATCCCGACTCACATCAAAAGCATCCTCATTGTAAACCCTAAGCATGCAATAGGCAGTAACAGTTGCAGGGGCCACATGACATCAAACAACTCCTATGTGAGCTAGGATTGTGGTTTGCTTACTACTGTGACAAGATGATAGGTCATGCATCGGATATGGGTTCAACTATGCGGTAGAATCGATAACAAGGTGATCATCCTAATCAATGCATAAGCGAGACTGAGAGGGAAGTGGGACTTTATAGACATGATCAATGGGGGTTTGCTTGCCTTGCTGACGATACATGGGTCTTAACGGTGGTCTTCTTCTTCGGGGGTGATCACCGTCTCGGAACGTCTGTCATCGGAGGCAATCATCAACAAGGGGGGACAAGTTCGGAAGTAAAATGCACATACACATGATAAGGTTGTCCATGATGTGAATGGTACTGGTTTGTAGCATATTCATATTCATTGAAGTATATTGCATTTGAAATGCAAATTCAAACTCCAAATTCAAATTCAAATTAAGCCATATGCATGTTTGTCACTGTTCACCCATTTTAAAATGGTCAAACATAAAAAAAAGTGCATATTCTTAATCCTTGCATTTTTCTGATAATTTTTCATATATTATATTTTAATTTGGAGTTAATATGAATATTCTATGATTTATTGAAGTTTTGGCTATTTCTGGAAATTATGTAACTCTTTTAATTGTTTTTTTCTATTTACTGCGTCAGCAAGACATCATTCGTGCGTAGGGGGGCCTGTGACCAGAGGGACCCACTGGTCAGCCTCTCTGGGGTTAATCCCCGTTTTAATTAGAACAGAGGGGGGTTTAACTTGGCCTTTGGCCCACATGGCAGTGAGGTTAGGGGGGATTAAGGGGTAGTTAACTAGCACTAAACGGCCAGCCACGTCGGCACGCCGACGTCGAGTCGTCGGCCACTCCAAAACCTGGCGGCGCTCCAAGGGAACGGCGAAACTGTCACCATTTGCCGCACCGCGACCACTAGGAGGAAGAGAACGAAGGCGCGCATCTCCCTGGCTAGTCGTGCGGCCACGGGAGGGCTCGAGGCCACGTCGGCGACGAGCTCCGCGGCGGCGGCACTACTGCGTTGGCGGGCACGGTGACTTCGCGTTCGGGAAAGGCAGGGGGTTAGGGGGTTTCGCTCACCGGAGCACGGGGAGATCGATGGTCCAGTCGATGGTGGCGGGGAGAGCTCAACGGCGACAAAATCGGCGGCGAGTCCTTGCGGGTCCGGCGGGGATTCATTGATGAATTCGGGTGCTCCAAGTGGTTCTGGCTCGTGGCCTCCTTCAGGGCGATGAAGACGACGGTGGCGCGCTCAGTGGACAACCCGCCGAGGCTTGAAATGGCCGTTGGCCACGGCAGCGAGCGACGGCCCTCCGGTAGGCTCTCGGGTGCTCGCAGGATTGGCGAGGAGGAGAGGGGGAAGACGACCGTGGAGAGGGGGAAAAGGACGCGGGGTTCTCGGGCAGCTGCGTGGCGAGGTGAGAGAGCAGGGGGTGGCCTAGAAGGGCCTCATCGTCGCGGTGGAACCCGCGGCGTGCTCCCCTGCCTCCAGCGAGCAGCTTCGGGAGAGGGGGAAGAATACGACAAGGGTTCGTGGGCTGGGCCGAGGCCAGGTGGGATGGGGGGGGTTTAGTTGGGCCAAAGCCAGGGGCTGTTCCCCTTTTCCTTTTTCTTCTCTCTTTTTCTTTTCTGTAAATCTGTTGTGCCTAGAAATAAATAGCTAGGCAATTTTTTAAAATGCCCAAACATTTTTATAAATCCTAGGTGGCCAGTAGAAAACCACTTGTGACTTTTGGGCATTTTTTAAATTCAAAAAATTTGAATTTCAATTCAAATAGGGGTCAACTTTAATTTCCAAGGCACATTTTGAATTTTAGAAAAATCCTTGGGAATGGGAATGAACCCAAACCACTCTTGAAATGATCATCATCATTTATAGGAATTTTCCAAATGTTCAAATGATTTTTGGAAAAAGATTTTTATCTGGCCATTTATTTAAATTCTCAAGGCTTTCTGCTTCCCCATTTTTCAATTTCTTTTGAAGTTTTTACATGATGCAAAGGGGCACTCAAATCCTAGAACTTACCCAAGTTGGGGTTCTGAAAACTCGCCCCCACTCGAAAGAATCTCGTCCCGAGATTCAGAAGTCGTCGGGAGGAAGGAGGGGGTACTCGACACGGAGGCAGTCTCCTCTTTCCCATGTAGCTTCTTTCTCGGAGTGATGTGACCATTGCACTTTGAGGAACTTGATCTTCTGACGACGAGTGACACGCTCTGTGGAATCAAGAATACGAACAGGGTACTCTCGATAAGAAAGGTCATCTTGGAGATCAAGCGTTTCATGGTCGACTTCGCGGATGGGGTCCTTAAAGCAACGCCTGAGTTGTGACACATGGAATACATCATGTACTCGGGAAAGGTGCGGGGGTAGTTCAAGTTGGTAGGAAACTTCTCCACGTTTAGCTAGAATGAGGAAAGGACCGATGTAACGTGGGCCCAACTTGCCTTTGATACCGAAGCGTTGGGTTCCCTTCAGAGGAGTGACCCGAAGGTAAGCCTTCTCATCCAGATTGTAGCTTTCTTGCCTATGATGACGATCATAGTAGCTTTTCTGACGAGACTGTGCGGCTTTCAATCGATCACGAACAATGCGAACTTTCTCTTCTGCTTCCTTGATCATATCCGGTCCAAAGAGTTGTCTTTCACCGGTTTCAGGCCAGTTTAGGGGTGTTCGACATCGTCGGCCATCGAGGAATTCAAAAGGAGCCATGTTCAGACTAGATTGGAAACTATTGTTATAAGCAAATTCGGCGAATGGAAGAGATTTCTCCCAATTCTTTCCGAAAGATAAAACACAAGCTCTGAGCATGTCTTCAAGAATTTGGTTAACCCTTTCAACTTGACCGCTAGACTGAGGATGGAAAGTTGTACTAAAGGAGAGATGAGTTCCCATAGCATTCTGAAAGCTTCCCCAAAATCTAGAGGTGAAAAGTCTAGCACGATCAGAATTGATTTCCAAAGGAACACCGTGAAGAGACACAATTCTAGAGACGTACAAGTCCGCTAACTGGCTAGCAGTTATAGACTCGCGAACTGGAAGGAAGTGAGGAACTTTGGAAAGCCTATCTATGACAACGAAGATGGCATCGTTTCCTTTCTGGGTTTTTGGAAAGCCGGTGATGAAGTCCATACCGACTTTGTCCCATTTCCACTCAGGAATAGGCAAAGGTTGAAGTGTGCCAGCAGGTCTTTGGTGTTCTGCCTTAATGCGACGACAAACATCACATTCAGCAACAAATCGAGCAATGTCTCTCTTCATCCTGGTCCACCAAAATCTCTGGCGTAGATCTCGGTACATTTTTGTGCTACCGGGATGAATTGAGAGGGGTGTGTCATGGGCTTCTTTGAGGATGAGTTGCCTTAGATCTCTATTCTTAGGTACTACCAAAGGATTTTCAAAGAATACCGTTCCTTTGCTATCTATGGAGAAACATTTAGCAACTCCGCTAGCAATGTTCTCCTTGATCCGGCGAACACCTCGTGCACGCCTTTGGACAACTATGATTTGATCCTCAAGTGTTGGTTTCACCACCAAGTTGAAAAGAGATCCACGAGGAACAATCTCGAGGTTGAGCTTTCGAAATTCCTCATGAAGAAGTGGTTGATACTGTTGTAACATGAGGTTGTTACAATACGACTTACGACTTAGTGCATCAGCCATGACATTCGCTTTGCCTGGGGTGTAAGAAATTCCTACGTCGTAATCTTTTATCAACTCAATCCAGCGTCTTTTCCTGAGGTTAAGATCTGACTGGGTGAAAATGTATTTGAGGCTTTGGTGGTCGCAATAGATCTCACAACGATTACCATGGAGGTAATGTCGCCAAGTCTTCAGGGCATGAACTATGGCAACGAGTTCAAGATCATGGGTAGGATAGTTCTCTTCATGTGGCCCCAACTGGCGTGAAGCATAAGCTACCACATGTCTATCTTGCATAAGTATGCATCCTAACCCTTGCCGTGAAGCATCACAATAGATCTTGAAATCCCTTTTGGTGTCTGGAGGTGCAAGTACGGGTGCAGAAATCAATCTATTTTTAGCTCTTGAAAGCTTTCCTCGCACTTGGGGGTCCATTGGAATTTCTTATCTTTCTTGAGGAGTTCAGTTAGAGGCTTTGCAACTTTGGATAAGTTCTCAACGAAGCGGCGACAATAGCTTTCAAAGCCAAGAAAACTCCTAACTTGCTTAACCGATTCAGGTGGAGTCCAGTCAAGGACGGCCTGAACTCTCTCGGGCTTGACAGCAATGCCTTTCGCAGAAATCACGTGGCCTAAGTAGGTCACTTCTGGTAGCCAAAATTCACACTTGGAGAATTTAGCATATAGTCGATGCTCTCTAAGTTTCATCAATACCAACCTAAGATGTTCTGCGTGCTCTTCTTCGTTCTTCGAGTAGATGAGAATGTCATCAAGATAAACTACCACAAATTTATCTAGGTACTCCATGAAGATCGAATTCATTAAGCGCGAGAATGTGGCGGGGGCATTGGTTAAACCGAAGGACATGACGGTGAACTCGTAAAGACCATAACGAGTAGTGAAAGCCGTTTTTGGAATGTCCTCGTCTCGGATTTTGATTTGATGATAGCCTAATCTCAAATCCATCTTGGAGAAGACAGAGGATCCAGCAAGTTGATCATAAAGATCATTGATCCTGGGCAGTGGGTAATTGTTCTTTATCGTTGCTAGATTTAGCGGGCGATAGTCTACGCACATCCTTTCTGTTCCATCTTTCTTCGTTACGAACAGAACGGGGCAACCCCATGGCGATGAGCTAGGGCGGATGAAGCCTTTTGCCAATGAAGCATCAAGTTGGGTTTTTAGCTCAGCTAACTCATGTGGGGCCATTCTATATGGACGTCTGGAAATTGGGGCTATGCCTGGTATAAGATCCACTATGAATTCTACACATCTATCAGGGGGCATCCCTGGCAGTTCTTCAGGAAAGACATCCGGGAAGTCACAAACCACCGGAATATCTTCAAGGTCTGGAAGGGGAAGCACATTCAAAGTATGCATCTGAATTCTAGAACTGGGTGAGGTGTAGTCAATGGTCTGGCCTGAAGGATGGGTGAGTTTAACTGACTTGGCTTTACAATCATGGAAAGCATTCTGCCTTGATAACCAATCCATTCCTAGGATGACATCAATGTCTGAAGACTTGAGGGCTATAAGTGAAGCAAGGAATACTAAACCCTCAATTTCAATTTTATTACCATGGATTACTCTATTAGTTTGTCACTTTGAACCAGGAGTTTGAATGATCATTGGAGAAAACATTTCTTCAAAGGGAAACTCATGACGAAGTGCATAAATTTCCGACATGAATGAATGAGAAGCTCCTGGATCGAAAAGAACGGTGGCGGGAACATGATTGACTGGGAGTGTACCAAGGATGACGTCAGAAGCAGCAGTGGTTTCCTCAACTGAGATTTGGTTCACACAACCCCTACTAGTGGATGAAGGCTTTGCTTGCAAGGGTTTGGAGGTGGATTTCCTTGAAGGCTTATGTCGAGAATGACGTGGTGTCATCAAGACCGCAGGGCATTGACGAAAGTAATGGCCTGGAAGACCACACTTAAAGCATACCCTGTCTGAATTGCTGGGAGTGGGATTACTTGGTTGCACACCATCATTCCGGGGTGGAATAATGTGTTGGGGTGGATGGCATATATTGGATGGTGGCCTCTGAAGAAGGTTTTGAGGTATGGAACTAGTTGGAATCCATATTCTGCGTTTCTGAGGGGCTGAATTTGAAGAAGGAGCTAGCTCAAGAGCATGCTTGCGAGACTCTTCGAACACTTCATTGCCATGCTCAGCTCTGAAGGATCTGTTGACTAAATCCTCAAAGGTGGCAAATTCGATGAGGTTGAGATCATGACGAAGGATGGGGCTAAGTCCCTTACGGAACCTTGCCTGCTTTCTGGCATCGGTGGTGATCTCATCTTGGGCATACCGAGCAAGACGGTTGAACTCTCTCACATACTCATGAATGGACATCTCTCCTTGAGTCAGATTGCAGAACTCTTCCTTCTTGCGCTCCATTAACTCATCCAGAATGTGGTACCCTCGAAAGGCAACACAGAACTCCTGCCAAGTCACTACGTGACCATCTGGCTGCATATCAACATACTTCTCCCACCATTGAATAGCAGCACCTTCCAGGAAGTATACCGCGAAAATAACTCGGTCATCGGGAGCAACATGTGCAGTATCAAGCTTACGCTCGAAGGAACGGAGCCAATCATCAGCTTCAAGGGGCTCAGAAGAACATCGGAATACCGGTGGCTTGAGGAGGATGAAGTCCTGAATGCTCACAACCACATTGCGATGACGTGAGGTATTCTGCTCGATGAGCTCCAGAAAGCGTGTTTGATCACGTCTATTCCGCTCAGCTTCCATCATGATTTCCGTCGCAGAAGGCGGTGGTGGAGGTTCATCATTACTTCGATTCCGATCACGATCTCGATTCCGACGAACAGCACTACGAGTTCCACCTGACATCATGTGTGATAAAAATCAACAATCAGAACAGGTTGAATGATGGATTCAAGGATAACAAGACATGATGAAGGCGGAAAATATTATAATGCGAAGGCAATGATCCACGGAAACTCGGAATAATTCCGGCAGCATAACGGCTACACCGGGATGGAAAACAAGACAACCTCGAGGAGATTGGACAGAACTTCCTCAAGGAACTCAAAAACTCGATGAGTCTGGACGACCACAACAATCCTACGGCTATAAGGAGGCAATCAACGAGATGTTCTAGTCACACATAGATGAGTCTAGTCCTATCATCCCGTAGAAAAGATAAGGGTGACTCAGAACTCAGATCGATGAGGGTAAGGAGAAAAAGAAGCCTTACATTGATCCCTTATACCCAGAGTTACTATATAACTATAGAATGCTAGACTCGACTTCGACCAAGGGTTGAATAATCCTACAGACAGTCCTGCTCTGATACCAAGTCTGTCGGGACCCGGGGTATGCGTATGTAATTCCAGTCACAACTCAATCACATGGAGAGCCGAGAGCCGTACCCACTTGTCTAAGCAGACAACGCCAAGCACAGAACACTATCGGAAAGCATCGTACGTGAGGGGCATCCCATCCAGGCCGGATGATCAACTGAGATGGGTCCTCATCGCCCGCTCACAAGTCTAAATGATTATGGGTGGTGAAATCCCATACTCATAGACAAGTCGCCTCAACCATGTTATCGATCGAATCATAACCCTTACATAAATAAACTCCAGCACGATCACTTAGTCGGGGTCTAGGGCGGGCTCGATCATACAACAAAGTGTGCACGTGATAGATTCACGAGAAGTCGCATCGCGATGCCCCAAGCTGCGCACATCTAAGGGCCACTTGGTGTATAAAAGACCGCCAGCCAGATCACAACTAAGGTCTCGAAAACCCATACTAAGACATGCATATTATAAACATACACGCAGCACACATGCCTAGTATGAATAGCAGGTATCATCACATAACTCTACAAAGTACTTCTTTATTGACTTGCACATAGAGCATACAAAGATCACATGTCTGTAATCAAGATTACATCATACAACGGAAGCAAATTAGGTCTGAGTACATACAAGATTTACAAATGGCTTAGAGAAGCCTTGTACAACAAACATGCCCTTCCACGAGGGACCAGACTGCTGTCTGGAACTATACTAGCTTAGCCAATGTCGAGCTTCAGGTCGGTGACTCCATCGGCGTCTGGTTTCTCATCTAAAACATAGAATAAGCAAACGTGAGTACAAAGTCGTACTCGGCAAGACTTACATCAGAACTACACTACTCATGCTCAAGTTTCAAGGTAAAGGAGGTGGGGTTTCAACATGCAGAAGTGCCAGCTTTGACTTCGCTAGTCCTGAACTACGAGTACCAGACTTGAGGTAAGAAGCGTACACGAGTCCACTACCAAGTCTCCAACCAATACACCACTATGGTTACTTCCTCGACTTCCCCACGAGGAGCACACCATAGCACTCACGCTTATCTTGCGAGTTTTAGAAGTATCCATTCAAGTTGTTTAATAATTAGGTACAGGTTCCAAGTAGTCCTTAACGGCGGACGCGACTATTCGAATAGTTTTGTTAACCTTGCAAGGGTGTAAGCTACACACACATGACCATCGGTTACCACCTTTTGCTCGCCACCGTTCAAGAGGTGACAGCGAGGATGTTCACCACGACACTTCGCTCACAACCGGTCTATTCCAGGAGTCGACTATCTGAGTTGCCTCCGCTCGAGAGCCCGGCCGGATCAACGAAACGGACTCAAACAATGCAGGTGACCGAGACGCCACCTCTGGCAGATGGTTTTCCTGCCTCATAGGTGCACCCACATATCTATATGATGCAACCATTCCTTCATTCTTTTTCTATGCAGATGCCAAAAGGAAAGCCCGAACTAATGTGACTCCTGGACGTCGACACGGATCAAGGTACTAGGCCGAGAGGGGTCAGTGAGCCCAATGTGTGGTTGTACTCTTTGTCTTGGATTACCATATAAGAACTCGGTGCTTAAGGCGGTGTTCAACGAGACAACCCGCTGTGTACTCCTACACAGCCTCTCATCGTTCACCTTGTATTAGGGTGGATTCACCAACACAGTTTCACTTTCATCAACACCATGTTCACTATCATCCCGACTCACATCAAAAGCATCCTCATTGTAAACCCTAAGCATGCAATAGGCAGTAACAGTTGCAGGGGCCACATGACATCAAACAACTCCAATGTCAGCTAGGATTGTGGTTTGCTTACTATTGTGACAAGATGATAGGTCATGCATCAGATATGGGTTCAACTATGCGGTAGAATCGATAACAAGGTGATCATCCTAATCAATGCATAAGCCAGACTGAGAGGGAAGTGGGATTTTATAGACATGATCAATGGGGGTTTGCTTGCCTTGCTGACGATACACGGGTCTTAACGGTGGTCTTCTTCTTCGGGGGTGATCACCGTCTCGGAACGTCTGTCATCGGAGGCAGTCATCAACAAGGGGTGACAACTTCGGAAGTAAAATGCACATACACATTATGAGGTTTTCCATGATGTGAATGGTACTGGTTTGTAGCATATTCATATTCATTGAAGTATATTGCATTTGAAATGAAAATTCAAACTCCAAATTCAAATTCAAATTAAGCTATATGCATGTTTGTCACTGTTCACCCATTTTAAAATGGCCAGACATAAAAACAAAGTGCATATTCTTAATCCTTGCATTTTTCTGATAATTTTTCATATATTATATTTTAATTTGGAGTTAATATGAATATTCTATGATTTATTGAAGTTTTGGCTATTTTCTGGTAATTCTGTAATTCTTTTAATTGTTTTTTTCTATTTACTGCGTCAGCAAGACATCATGCTGACGTAGGGGGGCCTCTGACCAGAGGGACCCACTGGTCATCCTCTCTGGGGTTAATCCCCGTTTTAATTAGAACAGAGGGGGGTTTAACTTGGCCTTGGGCCCACATGGCATTGAGGTTAGGGGGGATTAAGGGGTAGTTAACTAGCACTAAACGGCCAGCCACGTCGGCACGCCGGCGTCAAGTCGTCGGCGACTCCAGAACGTGGCGGCGCTCCAAGGGAACGGCGAAACTGGCACCATTTGCCGCACCGCGACCACCAGGAGGAAGAGAACGAAGGCGCACATCTCCTTGGCTAGTCGTGCGGCCACGGGAGGGCTCGAGGCCACGTCGGCGATGAGCTCCACGGCGGCGGCGCTACTGCGTTGGCGGGAACGGTGCCTGGGAGTGCGGGAAAGGAATGGGTTAGGGGGTTTCGCTCACCGGAGCACGGGGAGCTCGATGGTCCAGTCGATGGTGGCGGGGAGAGCTCAACGGCGACGAAATCGGCGGCGAGTCCTTGAGGGTCCGGCGGGGATTCGTTGATGAATTCGGGTGCTCCAAGTGGTTCTGGCTCATGGCCTCCTTCAGGGAGATGAAGACGACGGTGGCGCGCTCAGTGGACAACCCGCGGAGGCTTGAAATGGCCGTTGGCCACGGCAGCGAGCGACGGCGCTCCGGCAGGCTCTCGGGTGCTCGCGGGATTGGCGAGGAGGAGAGGGGGAAGACGACCGTGGATAGGGGGAAAAGGACGCGGGGTTCTCGGGCAGCTGCGTGGAGAGGTAAGAGAGCAGGGGGTGGCCTAGAAGGGCCTCATCGTCGCGGTGGCACCCGCGGCGTGCTCCCCTACATCCAGCGAGCAGCTTCGGGGGAGGGGGAAGAAAACGACAAGGGTTCGTGGGCTGGGCCGAGGCCAGGAGGGCTGGGGGGGTTTAGATGGGCCAAAGCCAGGGGCGGTTCCCCTTTTCCTTTTTCTTCTCTCTTTTTCTTTTCTGTAATTCTGTTGTGCCTAGAAATAAATAGCTAGGCAATTTTGTAAAATTCCCAAACATTTTTATAAATCCTAGGTGGTAAGTAGAAAATCACTTCTGACTTTTGGGCATTTTTGAAATTCAAACAATTTGAATTTCAATTCAAATAGGGGTCAACTTTAATTTCCAAGGCACATTTTGAATTTTAGAAAAATCCTTGGGCATGGGAATGAACCCAAACCACTCTTGAAATGATCATCATCATTTATAGGAATTTTCCAAATGTTCAACTGATTTTTGGAAAAATATTTTTATCTGGCCATTTATTTAAATTCTCAGGGCTTTCTGCTTCCCCATTTTTGAATTTCTTTTGAAGTTTTTACATGATGCAAAGGGGCACTCAAATCCTAGCACTTACCCAAGTTGGGGTTCTGACATTGTAGTTCAAATTGCATTTGAAATAATTTAAATGCATTTTGAAATACTAAAACATATTTGACCCAAATCATTTTCTGAAAATCCTAAAGTTGCAAAGGATCCATAATCATATTTTTATATGATTTTTGGAAATCTTTCGCTATTCTTTTTAGCCTTTCTTCTATGCTGTCTTTTGTAAAAGAATAAATGCAGAAATCCCTCTAGCCTCTTGGGCCCCTTCTCCCATTTTTTCTCTAGCCCACCTCTTTTCTCCCAGCCCAAACGCAGCCCATTCTCCCCCATGCCCCACATGTCATCCCCTCCACATCTCCTTCCCCCTCACCTTTTACCTCTTCTCTCTCTTGTGGCAGAGAAAAGCAGAGGAGGTGGCCGGCGTGGCCACCACCAGCAGCCTCCCTGGCCTCCCCCCTTATGTAGCCCCGCGTTCTCCCTCTCGCTAGGGTTTCGCCTCTCCCCGCCGCCACCATCCTCCTCTCTCTGTTCTTCTTCTCTTCCTTCATCCCCTGTTTCTCTGCAGCCCACATGGACAGGAGGTCATGGAGCTCGATCCCGCCGTCGATCGTCGTTGTCTTCCTCCAGGAGCTCGCATGAGTCGTCCCCAGCCGCACCCGCGACCTCTCTTTCGTCCAGAGCGAGCCAACATCTTCGCCCACGTCTTCAGCCCCTACACCTCCTCTACATGTTCTTCTCCGAGCCAACGTCTTCTTCCCCGTCGAGGCCGGCGTCGTCATCGACTCGCAACGTCTTCCCCGAGCCGCAAACGACGACACCAAGCACCCCTCTGTGAGCCTCGTCCTCCCCTCCCCCCTTCTCGCCGTACTTGGAGGCCGCACGTGGATTCCTTGTTCCCGTCCGCCGCTAGTCGTTGCCGTGGCCGTTCCAGGCCCGTTTGGGTTCAGTCCTCCCACAAAGGACGTGCTATGTTCTCCTAGTTAGCATATGCGCTGTGATCCAGCAGTAGTGTAGTGGTAGATAGCCTATGCTATCAACCGAGTGGGTAGGGGATCAACTCCCCACGAGCGCAAGGCGCCCCCTTTGTCTGTATTTTTGCATCGAGCGCCTGTTGCAGGTTCAGTTTCTCTGTTTTCTTCAGTTTCAGATGGCGTGGAGCCTATTATTTGCTGCTACAGTATCTTTACCTGTCAAGTTGGCTTCAATAGCCCAGTGGTGCGGACGCCGTGGTACCATCCACGAGGTCGCGGGATCAAATCCCAGGCGGAGCAAAAGATCCCCGGTTTTATTATGTTTTGCGCGCAGCGTCTGTTATTCAGTTTCAGTTTCGTTAGAAGCCACCTAGTGTTGGGTTTTATTCCGCAGCACTAGTTGGCTGTTAACTCTAGCAGCAATAGCTCAGTGGTCTGGTGCCTGGGTTGGCAACGGAGTGGTCTCGCGTTCGAGGTCCCCGTGGAGCATAAAACCCATCCAGTGTTATTCTACGCCCGTGGGCGCTCAACAGAGCACACACCCGCGAGGGTTTGGGCCTGCTTTGGCCGAAGCCAGTCCAGGGAGGCTTCCCTCCTTTTCTTTTTATGCATTTTGATTTAAATCTTTTTGAATTGATTTATTTCTGCCATCTTTTTTCTTGCTTGTGCTATGTGCATTCTTACCGCAACTATATCATGTCATATATCGTTTTGCGGTAGAAAAATGTGAGGAAGATGATGGTGCTGTTCATTTTGTCAAATGGGCATGCATTATTGGGTGATCATGTAATTTTGCATGTAAACCCCTGACATGTTGCACTTGGCTTTGCGTGTTTCCATCACCGTGGTTCCGCGATAACAGTAGCTTGCCGGTAGAGTTTTCTCGCTCTTTCTCTCCTGCTTGCAATAGATTTCATTAGGTGCATCATATTGTGCCATGCCATTTTTGCATCTCTTAAAGTTAATGAATCCCATCTCGAGGTCTATCTTCGTGAGTGGGAAATTCTTGTTCATGTCTTATTTAATTCTCCGCATCATGCCATGCTCATGCATCATAATAATTATAACATAAGGATCCTTCGGATCCATAATTCACCTACAATATGCATAGGAAGGTTGTCGGTAGCATTGCACACTTGCTTCCCGATGCTTCTTTTAAACTTGCTCGTTCTTATATTCAAGCTATGATATTAAAATGACATGCATCATACTTGACCGTGCTTGTTTGTTCCTTGCTTTCTTATGATTGCTCTATAGTGATAGTGGTATCTCCGTTGATTGCCTTTCCAGTGTTTGCTTCTTGTGTGCTCCCGCGGATACTCTCGGAGCCGATGTGAGTTTGCGATCGACTACACCTTCGGAACCCGACTTATCAACAGGCAAGGACTATACATTACTTATGATCCATTCTATTTCAACCAGCGGTTTGCATGCTAGTCTAGGATAGGTTCGATGTTTGATCCTACCACATGTTTATAGCCTCTTTCATACCAATACAGCCATGTCCCCTCCTAGCAAACCATGTACTGTTATGTTACTATTGCTCATTGCTCAGCCCCTGCTTAGTATGCATGATTAGGATACTACGATGTTACCCTGTTACTCCTTGGTTTGGGCTATCACATTATTATATTGTTGTTGATGATATGATTATTATAATGTTGACTATATTCAACAAAGGATGGAAGGTCTAGGCTATCCCGCCCCGACACTTTGTTCCATTCGAGTCACCTAGGATCCGAGTTCCGGGTATTGGTTTTAAGACTGAGCGTTCCTAACCGCGTGTGGGATACTATGGGGTCCCCTTTTCTTACCTACCTAGCTTCAGACATTTCTAGAGGTGGCCCAAGCTGGTTTTACCATTTGAAAACCGTGTGTGTGACTGGTGAGCTCCTAGCAGATTTTCAAACAACTCGGGCCAGCGGAGACATGGTTTCTTTGTTGGTCCACACCTGGAAGCTCGGGTGCTGCCCACATCTATTTGGGTAGCTAACCCGTCCTCGTCCAGCCGGAAGAGTCCGATCCGATAGCGCGGCCGGCCATTGGATTGGGTGTCGGCTCCCCGGAGGCCACCCAGATTTGTTCGTTGTTAGTTAGAGGGACCTGTCGTTTCGGATCTCTCGGAACTAAATCATAAAATGGTTTCCTGTGATGGGTAGAAACTGAGAGAGATGGGCGTGCGTGCGGAGCCTTGTAATGGGCAGTTGGTACACCCCTGCAGGGTTGAATCTTTTCGAGAAGCCATGTCCAAGGTTATGGACGACTTCAGACCTACTCCTTGTTCATAGACAACAACAACTGAGATAATCTTCATATAACTTGATCAACGTGTGTGTTCCTTGACTGCTTCTTCTTCGTCGGGATTCAAAGAGGAGGACAAGGATAGGATAGGTGTTATGCTTGTGTAAGTAGGTGGATACCAGACTTGTTGGAGGCGATTCTTCATCGAGTGCTTGGCTTGTTACCTTACTCTCTAGATCGTTAGCCACTTCATAAATGCTAGTGCGACAGTGTTGGATATGTGCCCTAGAGACAAATTAATAAAGATATTTGTCACATATCCGTTTTGTTCATAATACGTTTTATACTGTGCTATAACTGTATTACTTGGAAATACTAATACAGGTGTAGTATAAAACATGGTCCGTAGTTTAACTCGGGTAAACTATCTCATTGGGCAATTGATTGATCAAGCTTTCCTGATCATGGCGACACTTAAGTCCATTGACAATGAGGTCATATCATTAGGGGAATGATGTGATGGACAGACACCCACCTAAAGTAATGCAATGTGATCGGGTCACATAGTTCAGCGTTGCTATGACTTTGTAACGTATGGCTTAGTCCTTAGACCGTAATGATCATACGTAATCACGATCTATGAGGAGACTTTGATTTGTATCCCACCGCCTGACTGAAATATGCTGGCTATAACGGAGCACTTTGGGTATTCCGAAATAGATGGTTGATGAGTATGTTAATAGATCAAAGCGGGATTTGTCAGTCCTTGTGACAGGACAGGTACTCTGGGCCCACTCGGTGATATTGCATCAACCCCTTGCAAGGACGTGACTAGGTCACAAAGAGATGCAATGATCATGGACGAGAGAAGTTGTTTGTCGTGAATGAGATGTGAACACGGTATGTGGGATACCGACGATCAAACCTCGGACAAACAAGGTACCGCAGAACAAAGGGATTACGTCGTATCGTTAACGGTTTCCAAAAGCGATCGAAGCTCATTCGATTGAAGCGCAGGGGCTGTCAAGGACTGTAACCAGGTCCAACTGACTAGTCATTGGTCCATGAGAAGAGTCTCGACCATGTCTGCTGTTTCCCGGACCGTTAGGGTGTTACACTTAAGGGCAATCGATGCATAGGACAGTTACGGGATCAATCGGTGAAATAGGAGAAATCACCGGAATAGTTCCGGAGGAGGACGGAATGGTTTCCGGACATTTTGAATAGTTCAAAATAAAGTTTAATTGTTTTAATAATGTTTTTATTATTTAATTATCTGAATTAAATAATTAAAACTTATTAAATAATTAAAATAATGGAAAAAAGGCTATATGGGCCTTAGAGGCCCATTAGGGGAGGAGGGGGTTCCCCCCCTTGGGCTTGGCGCCAAGGGGTGGGGCCCAACCCCCCCTAGGCCGGCGCACCCCTCCCCCCTTGGAGGTTTAGTCCCACATGGGGGAGGGAAGAGGGATCACACCCCCCCTTGGCCTTTATATAGAGGGGTAGAACCCCCTTTTTCCATACAACAATTGATCTCCTTCTTCTTCCTTCTCCATTTCTGGAAGTGGACTCCCCTTGTTTGGAGTCTGCACCAGGATTGGAGTTCTCCACCATAAGGCAGGCCGTCGCTCTGCCGGAGTCGGGATCCGTAGCCGTCTTCTTTCCGCTGCTCGCCTGGTTCGGAGCCCGGGAGGAACATCGATTGTGCCGTACGTGTATAATCTCTTCGAGGCATTACACCTGTGGTGCTGCTTCATCGCTGGAGGTTTACCGGGAGTCATCCTCGCCGGTGGTGGTCTTCTACACGACAGGGAGGTCGTAGTTCTGAGTCTACGCCAACCACGTTCGTAAGAACGTTTCCCGCTTTCGGTCTTCAAAGGTATGAACACCGATTCCCTCCGTTACTTTACATCGCCATAGCATAGATCTTGGTTTCGGGTACCGTAGGTGTGGAAAAATTTGTGTTTTCTGCCCCGTATCCCAACAGTGGTATCAGAGCTAGCTATGCGTAGATGTATTGTACGGATAGAACACACCTCGGATGTGGGCATCGAATCTTCATTCGTTACCCTCCCACGTGTACTCATTCAGCATTGCAGCAATGTTTGATGAAGCGGCCCCCGACCGACCTTACGCGTTTACGCGAGACTGGTTCCACGCTTGACATATGGCTTGTACCATATAAAGTGGCTGGGGGGGTGTCTGTCTCTCTGCATTAGCGATGCGAAGATGTTTGCAACGGAGGGCCCCGACAGGGGTGTAATAGAGACGAATAAGAGACGGTGTTGTGGCTTGTTTTTCGCAGGATAGAAATCGGTTCTCTCTCTCGAAACCCCTAGCAGCCACGTAAAACTTGCACAAGCTAAAGTAGAAAGACGTTCTAACTTTGCTTTGCATGAAGGGGGATCATAGGTTGTATGATTTAAAGTTTTACTTCCTGTTTTATGCTAGGATGCTAGATACATTGACGGTAGCACGAAACAGGACCATCTCTCACAATACCAACATTGTGTTCTCCCTTTTGATGGGCACCACCTGGAAGGTTCTCCCATATGGCTTGATGCTCCGTACATACCGGAGTTGTCCTACATATTCAACGGAGTTCGCATGAGGTTGGGTTCGGCGAGCCTGGCATATGCAGATATGGCCTTGCTGAACAGCTAACATCAAGGTTCGATTGGCAGGCTTGACGTATGTAGATGCGGGCCTGGAACACAGAAGACCGAAAGGTCGAGCACGAGTCACATGGCTGATGTGATTGGCTTAGAGGCCTACCTGGTTCGCATACTGGGCCGTACATATCGGGGGAGGTATGGGGGCTGGGATTGTGTAATCACTTAGTTAAATTGAGAGGTGTTTATCTAAGTGGGAGCTTTCTAGAATTTTAAGATTAAATTGAAACTCCACATTATGAACAAAAGTCTAAATATGTATCGTTGTGAATCCAACCTTGTAGATGGCAGCACCTCGCCCCTCGTTCAACTTAGGATCATTCCTAGAGAAAGATAAGCTAAAAACAGATGGGACAAACTTCACCAACTGGTTCCGCACCCTGAGGACTCTCCTCGTTCCCCTCAAAATGGCATACGTACTAGAGGACGCGTTAGGTGACGCACCAGCAGATGATGCCAGTCAGGACGAGAAGAATGTCTATCTCTCCAAGACTGATGATTACAACCTTGTCCAGAGTGGCATACTCTACTCCATGGAGGCTGAGCTGCAGAAACGTTTTGAGAGGATGGGTGCATATGAGATTATCACCGACCTCAAGGCGGTCTTCGCACCTCAAGCCAGGGCTGAACGGTACGAGGCTTCTGAAGCCTT
This sequence comes from Bromus sterilis, assembly GCA_950022295.1. Classification (NCBI taxonomy): domain Eukaryota; kingdom Viridiplantae; phylum Streptophyta; class Magnoliopsida; order Poales; family Poaceae; genus Bromus; species Bromus sterilis. The sequence continues at coordinate 157,906,811 of OX465600.1, forward strand.
CTTCTCAGCAAAGATGGATGAGCACGGCAGCGTGAGTGAGCACGTGGTCAAAATGTCTGGCTACGTTCAGCGCTTGAATGCTCTGGAATGTCAGATTCCAGATGAACTTGCGGTTGATAGGGTGTTGCAGTCGCTTCCCCCTAGCTACAAAGGCTTTGTGCTGAACTACAACATGCAGGGGATGACCAAAACCCCTTCTGAGTTGTTCGCCATGCTAAAGAGCGCTGAGGTTGAAATCAAGAAGGAGCACGCCGTCTTCATGGTCAACAAGACCACTGACTTCAAGAAGTCAAGCAGACGGGAGAAGGCCAGGAGAGGTGGCCCCAGGAGGGATGGCAAGTCAGTTGCCGCTCCTCCCAAGGCACCCAAGCCTAAACTCGGAGTGGAGTGCTTCTACTGCAAGGGTGAAGGTCACTGGAAGCGCAACTGTCCCAAGTACCTAAAGGACAAGAAGGCTGGCAAGGTCGCCAAGAGAGACGAAGGTATATTTGATATACATATTGTTGATCTTCTCTTGACAAGCGCTGGGAACACATCCTGGATATTTGATACAGGATCTGTCGCTCATATTTCTAATTCCATTCAGGGACTAAGGAATAGGAGACGCTTGGTCAAGGATGAAGTGACGATGCGCGTGGGGAATGGCTGCCAGATTGAAGTCTTGGCGGTCGGCACGAAGCATCTTAGTCTCCCTTCGGGATTGGTTTTAGTTCTGAATAAATGTTACTATGTACCCGCGTTGAGTGTGAACATCGTGAGTGGTTCTTGCTTGAAGCGAGACCACTATTCTTTTAAATCCGATACAATTGGTTGTTCGATTTATAAGGATGATATGTTTTATGTTCACGCACCGGAGTCGCATGGTTTATTCATACTTAATCTCGATGGTGACGTGAGTCACGTTAACAATATTGAGGCCAAAAGATTGAAGAATAATGAAGATCACATGATGATGTGGCATTGCCGACTTGGTCATATTGGTGTAAAACGCATGGAGAAGCTCCATAAGGATGGACTTCTTGACTCATTGGATTTTGGATCCCTTGATACATGTGAACAATGCCTCATGGGCAAAATGACAAGGACTCCATTCAATGGTGTGATGGAGCGTGCGGATGTCTTATTGGGGATCATACACACGGATGTATGTGGACCCATGAACATCCCCACTCGCAATGATCTTCGTTACTTCGTGACCTTTACTGATGACTTGAGTAGATATGGGTATATTTACTTGATGAAACACAAGTCTGAAACCTTTGAAAAGTTCAAGGAATTTCAGAATGAGGTCGAAAATCAACTCGGAAGGAAAATCAAGCACCTTCGATCGGATCGAGGTGGCGAGTATTTGAGTCACGAGTTTGGCAATCATCTGAGTCTTGTGGCATAGTACCACAGCTTACGCCGGCAGGCACACCTCAGAGAAACGGTGTAGCTGAGCGACGTAATCGAACCCTATTGGATAGTGTACGATCGATGATGTCTCATACTGATTTTCCTGTGTCATTCTGGGGGTATGCATTAGAAACCGCCATTCATATTCTTAATAGGGAACCATCCAAATCCGTAAAGACAACACCATTTGAAGAATGGCATGGCACTAAACCTGAGTTGTCTCACCTGAAGATTTGGGGTTGTGAGGCATATGTTAGGAAACTACAGCCTGACAAACTTGAATCCAAGGCGGATAAGTGCATCTTTGTGGGCTATCCCAAGGAAACTTGTGGGTACACCTTCTACAACAAGTCTGACAGCAAAACGTTTGTTGCCAAGACGGGACACTTTCTTGAGAAGGAGTTTCTCGCGAAAGAGTTGAGTGGGAGGAAAATAGACCTCGATGAAGTAACTGACCAGTCACTCCAATTGGATGAAATGGCTACGAAATTTGTTCTGGAACCATCTTCCACAGTGGGAGTTGAAGAGAATGGCCAGAACGACATTCATAACGATCATGACATTCACGATGATCATGATGAGAATGAAGAGGAACCTTTTATGCCCCGTAGGTCATCAAGAGTCCGTCAACCTACTGCGTTTTACGGACAGCTTGTGAATGCAATCTCGGCTGTTGAGTCGGATGAACCTACGAGTTACAAAGAAGCAATGGAGGGACCCGAGTCCGAGAAATGGCTTGAAGCCATGAAATCCGAAATAGACTCCATGTACACCAACAAAGTATGGACTTTGGTGGATATTCCCGAGGACCGCAAGGCCGTCGAGAATAAACGGATTTTCAAGAAACGTATCTGTCTACAAAGCTCGACTTGTCGCGAAGGGTTTCCGACAAATTCAAGGAGTTGACTACGAGGAGACATTCTCTCCTGTAGCGATGATAAAGTCTATTCGGATCCTACTAGCAATAGCTGCATATCATGATTACGAGATATGGCAGATGGATGTGAAAACTGCATTCCTAAATGGCAACATTGAGGAAGAGTTGTATATGATGCAACCAGAGGGGTTTGTCGATCCAAGGAATGCTGGTAAGGTTTGCAAGCTTCAACGGTCCATCTATGGGTTGAAGCAAGCATCTCGGAGCTGGAATCTTCGATTTGATGAGGTCATTAAAGCTTTTGGATTTGTCCAAAACGTCGAAGAGTTCTGCGTCTATAAGAAACTGAGTGGGAGCTCTGTAGCATTCCTTGTGTTATATGTGGATGACATATTACTAATAGGGAACGATAAGAAATTCTTAGAGGAAGTGAAGGAATATCTGAATGGACAATTTTCCATGAAGGACCTAGGTGAAGCTGCGTACATACTGGGGATTAAGATCTATAGAGATAGACCTAATCGAAGGTTGGCCTTGAGTCAGAATACTTATATTGACAAGATTTTGAAAAGGTTCAAAATGGATGACTCCAAGAGAGGTCTCTTGCCAGTCATAAAAGGTGTCAAATTAAGCGTGACTCAATGCCCGACCACAGCTAAAGAGAAAGAGGAGATGTCCTCAAAGCCCTATGCCTCAGCCATAGGTTCTCTCATGTATGCTATGTTATGTACCAGACCGGATTTAGCGCTGGCCATTAGTATGACTAATCGCTACCAGAGTAATCCGGGAATGGCCCATTGGACAGCAGTGAAGAACATCCTTAAGTACTTGAGAAGAACCAAGGATCTCTTTCTTGTTTATGGAGGAGTTGATGAGGAGCTCACTGTAAAGGGTTACATTGACGCAAGCCTCGGCTCAGACCTAGATGACTCGAAATCCCAGACGGGATATGTCTTCATGTTGAACGGAGGCGCGATTAGCTGGAGGAGCAGCAAACAGTCAGTCGTCGCTCAATCTTCAATGGAGTCGGAGTATATTGCCGCTTGCGAAGCGTCAAACAAGGCGCTGTGGCTGAAGAAGTTCGTGATCGAGCTTGACGTCTTTCCCAGTTGCACTGACCCCGTGGGAATCTACTGCGACAACACGGGTGCCATTGCTAACGCGAAGGAGCCAAGAACTCACTCTACAGCCAAGCACATCCTCCGAAAGTTCCATGTGACGCGAGACTACGTCAGGGATGGACACACTAGGATTCACAAGATACATACGGATCTGAACGCAGCAGACCCGATGACTAAACCTCTTCCACAGGGCAAGTTTGAAGAACACCGAGAGACCATTGGTGTTAGATACATACCTGATGTAAACTTGTGTAATTTGTACTCTAGTGCAAGTGGGAGACTGTTGGATATGTGCCCTAGAGACAAATTAATAAAGATATTTTTCACATATCCGTTTTGTTCATAATACGTTTTATACTGTGCTATAACTGTATTACTTGGAAATACTAATACAGGTGTAGTATAAAACATGGTCCGTAGTTTAACTCAGGTAAACTATCTCATTAGGCAATTGATTGATCAAGCTTTCCTGATCATGGCGACACTTAAGTCCATTGACAATGAGGTCATATCATTAGGGGAATGATGTGATGGACAGACACCCACCTAAAGTAATGCAATGTGATCGAGTCACATAGTTCAGCGTTGCTATGACTTTGTAACGTATGGCTTAGTCCTTAGACCGTAATGATCATACGTAATCACGATCTATGAGGAGACTTTGATTTGTATCCCACCGCCTGACTGAAATATGCTGGCTATAATGGAGCACTTTGGGTATTCCGAAATAGATGGTTGATGAGTATGTTAATAGATCAAAGCGGGATTTGTCAGTCCTTGTGACAGGACAGGTACTCTGGGCCCACTCGGTGATATTGCATCAACCCCTTGCAAGGACGTGACTAGGTCACAAAGAGATGCAATGATCATGGACGAGAGAAGTTGTTTGTCGTGAACGAGATGTGAACACGGTATGTGGGATACCGACGATCAAACCTCGGACAAACAAGGTACCGCAGAACAAAGGGATTACGTCGTATCGTTAACGGTTTCCAAAAGCGATCGAAGCTCATTCGATGGAAGCGCAGGGGCTGTCAAGGACTGTAACCAGGTCCAACTGACTAGTCATTGGTCCATGAGAAGAGTCTCGACCATGTCTGCTGTTTCCCGGACCGTTAGGGTGTTACACTTAAGGGCAATCGATGCATAGGACAGTTACGGGATCAATCGGTGAAATAGGAGAAATCACCGGAATAGTTCCGGAGGAGGACGGAATGGTTTCCGGACATTTTGAATAGTTCAAAATAAAGTTTAATTGTTTTAATAATGTTTTTATTATTTAATTATCTGAATTAAATATTTAAAACTTATTAAATAATTAAAATAATGGAAAAAAGGCTATATGGGCCTTAGAGGCCCATTAGGGGAGGAGGGGGTTCCCCCCCTTGGGCTTGGCGCCAAGGGGTGGGGCCCAACCCCCGCTAGGCCGGCGCACCCCTCCCCCCTTGGAGGTTTAGTCCCACATGGGGGAGGGAAGAGGGATCACACCCCCCCTTGGCCTTTATATAGAGGGGTAGACCCCCCTTTTTCCATACAACAATTGATCTCCTTCTTCTTCCTTCTCCATTTCTGGAAGTGGACTCCCCTTGTTTGGAGTCTGCACCAGGATTGGAGTTCTCCACCATAAGGCAGGCCGTCGCTCTGCCGGAGTCGGGATCCGTAGCCGTCTTCTTTCCGTTGCTCGCCTGGTTCGGAGCCCGGGAGGAACATCGATTGTGCCGTACGTGTATAATCTCTTCGAGGCATTACACCTGTGGTGCTGCTTCATCGCTGGAGGTTTACCGGGAGTCATCCTCGCCGGTGGTGGTCTTCTACACGACAGGGAGGTCATAGTTCTGAGTCTACGCCAACCACGTTCGTAAGAACGTTTCCCGCTTTCGGTCTTCAAAGGTATGAACACCGATTCCCTACGTTACTTTACATCGCCATAGCATAGATCTTGGGTTCGGGTACCGTAGGTGTGGAAAATTTTGTGTTTTCTGCCCCGTATCCCAACAGACAGAAACCTCACCACTTACCCCATCCTTACCGTAAACTACTAGTTGTCCTAGAATGACGAGTGATGAAGTCCTTGCTGGGTCATTTGACCATTACAGTTGGATGCTGAGTACTTCTGTACTCATGATACTACACCCAAACTCTTTTCAGGGTTCTGGATCGACAACAGGCAAGGTGATCGACGTTTCATGTGGAGACTCGACGACGACTAGTGAGGCGGATCCCGGTGGAGGGCCTGGACCCATGTGGTTATGGGGATCCATGATTTTCTCTTTGCCACTAGGCATTTGATTGTAGTCTGTACTCAGACATATATCTTCCGTTGTTGTATTGTATTAAGTCAGTTGTATGCCGATTGTATGAGATGTTGTATCCTTGTATCTGTAATGTTGTGATATCATGTTGGAAATCCGGGGCATATGACTTCGTCATATGTCATGGTGGGACCGATATGTGCTTCGTCCTCAGATCTGGATGGAAACATCTAGATCTGGAACAGTACCGCATATCAGGCCTTATAACTTGGTATCAGAGCCTTACCGACTGTAGGATCTCTTTACTGGTCGAAGTTGAGTCTAGAAAAAAACTATTTTTGTAGTTACTAAGTTAGCTATTGGAGAGTACGATTCTTTTTAATCCTTATCCCCTCCCTCTGGTAAGGAAGTGCGACGCATTTTTTTCTCCTTCAACTTATCCTCTTCAAAACCTAATCTAGGTTCTCGTTTAGGAGATTTCAGTCGGACCAATACTTTATCAGCAGCGGGTTGGTCAGCGTACTACGAACTGGCTAAGCATGGCTCGTGGGCTTGTCGCTCTACATCGACAAATGTGCGGCCCGCGTGAAACAGTTGAACTGGGTTGCCTGGTTATTATCCAACCAATGGATTCTGAACCTCCCGCTTCTTCTGTCCCCCTTGGTCCGCTGTAGTCGGCACTGTGTGTGGATCCTCCTCTGTCCCGTCTCTTTGTCCAGGTTTTCGCACCTTCCTGAGTGATGTTATTGTAGAAATGCTGGTATGGTATTGTTTCGATTCGGATTCTCATGTTCGCGCTTCCAGTAGCACCTAGGTAATCTTTGACAGAAACCTAGAGTTTCTTTCCTCAAGTGGAATCAGTTTTGTTTTGATATCCCCACGTGGAATCCGAGCTTGCTCTCGATTAGTTTCCCGCACCTTTGGAAGTTTTCTTCTTCGATGTCCGCAAATCCAGCCAGGTTGGATCCTGACGGAGGAAAACATCGTTGTCACAGTGAGCGAAGCCTATGTTGGTGGTGTCGGGAAGTTTCACCTCTCGATTGACCTCCCTTCTTGCAACATCTCGGTCCCTTCCCCCCGGGTTATGCCGGATCTCGGGAAGAGATCCTCTGTTGGTGGTGACGAGTTGTAACAACCCAAAACTAGCAAATTCCATATAAATTTGCATTTTTTTATTTTTCCCATTGGGGATAATAATTTGCACATTTAATATTTGCCATAATCCATGTGACGGAAAAATGCCCACAACTTTTTTTTTGTTATGTAAAAGGATTATTTCCATTTCTTTCATTTTTCCTTTCTTGTCTTTTGCCTTTTTCCCGATGCTTCACATTTTTCTCCCCTAAGCAAGCCCTTTTGGATTCCATCATGTTTTGCCATGATAAAGATCCCTTCCAATTCCCATGATTTTATCATGTCTAAGGAAATGGGGTTGTAGTTCAAATTGCATTTGAAATAATTTAAATGCATTTTGAAATACTTAAACATATTTGACCCAAATCATTTTCTAAAAATCCTAAAGTTGCAAAGGATCCATAATCATATTTTTATATGATTATTGGAAATCTTTTGCTATTCTTTTTAGACTTTCTTCTCTGCTGTCTTTTGTAAAAGAATAAATGCAGAAATCCCTCTAGCCTCTTGGGCCCCTTCTCCCATTTTTTTCTCTAGCCGACCTCTTTTCTCCCAGCCCAAACGCAGCCCATTCTCCCCCATGCCCCACATGTCATCCCCTCCACATCTCCTTCCCCCTCACCTTTTTCCTCTCCTCTCTCTTGTGGCAGAGAAAAGCAGAGGAGGTGGCCGGCATGGCCACCACCAGCAGCCTCCCTGCCCTCCCCCCTTATGTAGCCCCGCGTTCTCCCTCTCGCTAGGGTTTCCCCTCTCCCCGCCGCCACCATCCTCCTCTCTCTGTTCTTCTTCTCTGCCTAAGCGCTGCTGCTTGATACGTCTCAAACGTATTTATAATGTCTTCTTGTTCCATGTACTTTTATGTGATATTGCTACATGTTTTGCTACACTTTTATATCATTTTACACATATTTGGACTAACCTACTAACTCAGTGCACCCAGTGTCAGTTCCTGTCTGCTGATGTTTTTAGTTGCAGTGATTTTTTGCCAATTTAAAATGCCAGAAAAATTCTAGAAAAATCAGAATAAAAATCAGCGTCAAGGAAGCTTCCGGAAGCACCGAAGGAGAGCCGGAGGGGGCCCAGCCGCTCCCAGCCGGCCAGGTGGCGCGACCCCATCCCTGGCCGCGCTACCAGGGCGCTTGGGAGATGGGCCCCACCTCTGGTGCCCCCTTCGGCCTATTTTTACCCCTCGTCCAGGAAACCCTCAAGGAGAACCCCGCATCGCGAATTACCTCTCTGTTGCGCGGCCGGCGCGCTCCAAAGATTGGGAGCGCAAGAAGACCTCTTCCCGACACCCTGGCAGAGGGAGGATTGACCTCTGGGAGCCTCTCCACCACCATGGACGCCTCCCGTATGTGTCGTGAGTAGTCCCCCTTGGATCATGGGTCCGTGATCAGTAGCTATGTGATGTCTTCTCTCCGCCCTTGTTCTTCAATGTTTAGACCTTGTGAGCTTCCCTACACGAGCAAGGCACCTATGTAATTTTCCTGTTGTTGCTATGCTGAGCTTGCTGGGATCCGATGGATTATGAGATTATGTTCACATCGTGATGAGTTATATATTTGGTTTACCTTTTATATTTTTTCTTAGTAATTCTTGCTTGTTCTCCGTTGCTTTTTATTTCTTTGGCCAAGTAGTAGATAGTAACTCCAAGAGGGAGCGTTATGCATGATTGTGGGTTCATGCCCCCCCAATGTCTAGCTTGAGTGATAGAAACATGATAATAGGGGATGTGTTGTTGCCACCAGGGAGAAAACAATGGTGCTTGTAACTGCGGTTGCAAGGATTGTTTACCTTACACATAGATTGTTAATGCAATTGCCTGTTGCTTTGAGTTTACACTTTGGGTGGGGCTCGCAACTTCATACCAGCGATATTTTCCAGATAGATATCTCAAGGTGGATGATTAGTAGTAGATGAAGATGGATTTGGGTCTACTTGTGTTTGCGTACTGCCCATTCTTTTGAGCACTCTTACTTTCAAGTAGCATAATTAGCATTGCGGTGCGTTTATAATTATGTCAATTGCCCAGCTGTAATTTGTTCACCCAACTTATCTGTTTATTCTCTTTTGGGAGAGAGACATCACTAGTGAACATCACTGGACCCCGGTCCATATTTCCACCCAGTTTTACACCTCCGCTTTATTTATCGTATTTACTTTACTTTGCAATTATCACTACCACTATTATTATCCCTTGCGGTTAATCCCTTGCAAACAACAAGACCGGAGGGATTGACAACCCCTTTGTACTTGTTGAGAGCAAAGCTATCTGTTGTGTGTGCAGGTCCAGGTAAAGTAAGCAACCTCAGTTGTGAACGACGCCATTGTTCACTTTACCACCTACTTGTCGTTGTTGGAGTCCTACTGGACTTACTCAAACCTTGGTATCTTTGCCAAGGGAAATTACTGCTACGTGATACGTCCCAAACGTATCTATAATTTATGCTTGCTCCATGCATGTTTAGTGTGATATTGCTATGATCTAGATAAACTTTCATATACTTTTGAGCATATTTGGACTAACCTACTAACTCAGTGCACCTAGTGCCAGTTTATGTTTTCTGCTGTTTTTCTATTTCAGTTTTCCCCCATATTAAAAGTTCTCCAAAAATTCGGGAAAATGCAGATAAAAAATCAGCGTGAAGGAACCTTTCAGAGTCCCGAAGGAGGACTAGGTGGGACCCACTAGGGCCCCAGGCAGCCACCTGGCGCTGCCTAGGGCTTGGCCACGCCAGGGTGGCGCCTGGACCCCTGGGGGCCCCCCTGGCTGCCCCCCTTCGCCTATTTATGTCCCGTGACGTGAAACTTCCGAGAGAGAATCCTTTTACGTGATCTCGCCTCTGTTCCGCCGCCGCCGCGTGACGAGGATCGGCCTCGGAAAATCCCATGGCCAGGGACCCTGGGTTAGATCGTAGAGAAGGAACAGGTTGGCGATACTCGCCGGCTAACAGGAGAAGCACTTCCTTCTCAATTGTATTATGCGAGGGGGCGATTATAGTGGAAGTCTAGGCGAGTTCGCGCAAGACCGGAGGTGTTGATTGTAGATTGGATGTCCTGAGACGTCCCCCCCTCCCAGCCTTTATATACTAGGCTACGTCTCGGGGAGTCCGTCTCAGGTTACAGGGACGATTGCCTAATTCTAGCCTTGCCTTAAACGCCAAGTCTTGACTTCCATATTGATCGCGGACTCCTATGTCGGTGCTCAGAGAAGACCAGTCGTGGGCCTGTTGAAGCTTCCAGCGGGCCTCTTGTCTTCGTATGCACCAGGTATCCTCACATGCAGAAGTCGTGGGATCACCCCCTCGTCAGTATCCCCCGAGTGCCTGGGGGACTCAAAGAGTCGCGCAGGGACTCAAATTCATCCTCGTTATTGACTTATATATAGAGAACACACAGAGATCACAAGAATGTTGTAAGGCCCGATATGTGGTACTGTTCCATATCTAGATGTTTCCATCCAGATCCGGGGACGAAGCACATATCGGTCCCACCGCGACATATGACGGAGTCATATCCCACGGATTTCCAACATGATATCACAACATTACAGATACAAGGATACAACATCTCATAAATTCGGCATACAACTGCCTTAATTCAATACAATAGCGGAAGATATATTTCTGAGTACAGACTACAATCAAATGCCTACTGGCAAAGAGAAAACATCGATCCCACAACCACACGGGTCCAGGCCCTCCGCCGGGATCCGCCTAACTAGTCGTCGTCGAGTCTCCACGTGAAACGTCGATCACCAAACTTGTTGTCGATCAAGAACCCGGAAAAGAGTTTGGGGGTAGTATCATGAGTACAGAGGTACTCAGCATGCAACTTTAGTGCTCATCTGACCCAGCAAGGACTTCATCACTCGTCATTCTAGGACAACTAGTAGTTTACGGTAAGGATGGGGTAAGTGGTGAGGTTGCTGCCGCACTAGCATTTATGAAGTGGCTAACGATCTAGAGAGTAAGGTAAGAAGCCAAGCATTCGATGAGGAATCGCCTCCAACAAGTCTTGCTATCAACTACTTACGCAAGCATAACACCTATCCTATCCTTGTCCTCTGTGTAAAGCCCCTGATGCGGTACTAACTCTAAATAGTCGCTTTCGCGTCCGGTCAGAGTTAGAAGCGCATCAAACGCCACCGACGCACGACACTCGCACTCGTGTCGCTGTCGGATTCTCGACAACAGGTATATAAGCATAGCTCTATCAGAAAGGAAATATACATAGATAGATAAATAGAGCAGGGCATACAACGCCACTGTCTAATATATAACATTCTCATGAATACATCTCATCAATACATCAAGCGGAAGCAAAATATGGACCGGGTACGGTCAAGATCCAAATTTCCCTAGAGAGGGCTACACATAAATCCACCCACGGGAACGTCTGAGCCCAACTAAAGGATCCTACTGATCGAGGTACTCGTACTCGTCATCGTCCTCCGGTGGCACCTCCATGTAGTAACGTCCGGTGCTGGGGTCGAGGTAGTAGTCCACTGCAGCGGCCGATCAGGCAAAGCGGTAAAGACAGAAATGTAAACGGGGGTGAGAACATGTCATTACGGAATAACTAACGCTACAGGTAAGACAAAGACAAGACAGGTTGCAGCCGTACTAGCATATATGGTGGCTACTCGTTCTATCAGAATAAAGATGAGATCCAAGAATTTACGTTGACAACGTGTCATAGGTCGGCCATCCATCTACTTACGCAAACATAACACAACCTCGTTTCTCTCTCGGTCCCCCTGGACGAAGAAAGACAACCAAGGCACGCACACGGTTTGTCAAATTTTATAGCATGATTAACATTGATGTTATTCTATGAACAGGACGTAGGCTCAAAGTTGTCCATAACCGCGGACACGGCTTTTCGAAAAGATTTACCCTGCAGGGGTGTACCAACTGTCCATTACAGACGTCGCATGTACGCCCGGTTTCCACTTGGCTAGGTAAGCGCCCGAAACTCCGGAACGTCAGAGTCCCTCTAACTAACAACGCACATATCCGGGTGGCCCCCGGGGAGTCGACATCCAATCTGGGAGCTGGCCACGCTCTCGGATCGGCCTCTTCCGTATCAACAGGGTTTGGGTTACCGGTGAAGCCTCACATGGGGACCGGGCCCTCGCCGGTCAGTTTTGGGGCCAGCCAAGAAACTATGTCTCCTGGCCCTGGTTTGGTTTGGAAACAACTGGGGATCCAACCAGCACACACACATTGCAAATGTAAATCAGCTCGGGCCACCACTAGAATGTACGAAGCTAGGTAGGTAAGACAAGGGGGCCCCATAAAACCCCACACACGATTAGGCACGCTCGATCAAAGAACCAATACCCGGAACTCGGGTCCTAGGTGACTCAAATGGAACAAAGCACCAGATGGGATAGTCCAGCCTTCCACCTTTCGTCGAATATAATTAACATCATTTAACAATAATAAATATCAACCAACTTCTTTTATAGCATGATATCCCAACCGTAAATATATAGGGTAAGCAGCAAGTTTTCTATCCATACTAAGCAATGGCTGAGCAGCGGTACTTAGCAGAACAATGGTTTGCTGGGATGTGGGGATCATGGTTGTATGGGTTTAAACATGGCATATGATGTAGATAGGATCAAGCAATAACGTTCTAGATCTACAGCTAAGCATGAGCAGAAAGTTATAAAGTAATGACACAGATCTCCCCCTTGCCTGGTAAGGTAGTCGAGGCAGCACTCACGGTACCCTCGGGCTCGGTGTCGGACAGCTCCACGTAAGTCTCCTCGGCGGTCTCAGGTGCTAACGTAAGGTACCGGCAAGAAAAGGCACACAAGTAAGCAACTGATGCAAGTCAAACAAGGATGGCATGTTCAAGTTTTGTTTACATGATGTGACCCTGTCTAGTCAAGTTTAAATGAAGGTGATGACGACAAGTCATCACTTCCATGTGCACTTTATTTACATTGTAATGGCTTTGGTCTGAGCCTTAATTTAGGTGTAAATAGCATGATAGCATGACATGATCAGCAAAGCATTACAAGCATTTTAAATAACATGAAAGTAAAACAATGATTCCGGAGACGGAGTAGTGTCGGTGAAATCGACACACAGGGAGGAGCAACAAAGGTTGAGGCCAGCCACTATGCATATTACAATATGTTAGGGGCTGACTTGAAGAAGGAAGATGACTTGGAGCAGACAAGAAAGATCAGATAAACAACATTTCAAATGCACTGAAGTTGAAATGCTGCAGACAGACAGATCTGGAAACTTCTGAACCAGGTAATCACACCTTGTCTCAAAAGTTGCACAACACATCCTGAAAACATCACTATTGAACTCCTTGCAGAAAAGCACCCCAAAAACATATATGACATGTCTCAGTTTGAATTTGCAAGGGCAGTTGCAAATTCAGCTGAAGTTCAGGGGGCTGAGTGCAAAATTGCACCTCATGAATTTTGAAAAGGTTCAGATGAACAAATCATCATCACCATGCAATTACTTGTGTAAAACTACCCCCTTTTCATATAGGGCATGGCCACTTTGATATTTGAACAAACTTTGCAAAAATCAAGAATTTACAAGGGGCATTTCATAAAATTGACCAAGCTCCAAATTATGGAGGGGCCAATTGCAAAAATGCATATCACCATTGGGATCAGTAGCTCAAACTACCCCAAAATCATATGTGGGAAGTCCCTGTTTGAAAAGGTGGTCAAAACAGACTTGAATTTGAAATCAAATTCAAATTTGAATTTAAACCAGAAAAGAAATAAAGGAAAAAAAAGAAAAAGAAAGACGCTCGGCCACATGGGCCAGCCTCGGCTGCTCGGGCCCAACTCCTTCTCCACATCCCAAGCGAGCAGAGCCCACTCGGCTGGATGTAAAGAAATAATCAAAAAAAAGAAAAAGGGGCTGAGCCCAGAAGCTGGACGGCCCACTCGGCTCTACTCCTCCCGGCCCAGCTCGCTCGTAGCCTCCCCTGTTTCTCTGAAACTTGCGACAACGGCGACTGAAGAAAAAGAAAGCACCTTTCTCTGAACCCGACGCGCGCACGACTTCCGGCGAGGCTCCCGTGGTGCTCTGGCCAAACTCCGGCGAACCCTGCTGCGGGATCCCAGGAGGGGACCTCCCTCTACGCCCAGCTCTACTCCACGGGCTCTTAGATCTCCTCTGCACGATGGTAGCAACACCAGAACAGAGGTGCGGCGACACGCACTTGAGCTTCAGAGAAGCAGTGCATCCGGCGAACTCCCGGCGAGCCTACCGTGGGGCTCCGGTCGAACCAGGCCAAGTCGCGGTGCACAAACACGACAGGGATCTACCATCAATCGACTCACGCTCCGAACACGACCCCTAGCATCACGACGGCGAGCCTACGCTGCTCTGAACTTCACGGCGGCGACACGGCGGACCGCTGCATCTTCAGAGGCGAAAGGAACAACACACGACACTCGACACGGGCTCCCCTTTGGGGCCATAGGCGCGGCAGAGCGCGACTAGGACACACACGTGAGCACTCCGGGCACGCCACGGGCACGGCGAGCTCGGGAGGTTCACCGGCGACGTCACGGTGCGGAACAGGGCTCCGCGCACGGTGCGAACGGTCTAGTCTACGCGCGGGAGAGAAAATGGGGTCGCACGGTGATCACCTTGGGGGTGCCGGCGACGAGCTTGAGCTCCCGGAACGAAGAACGAAGACGTCCACGACGGGGTCGACGGCGAGGCGACGTTCCTGAACACGGAGCTTGCAGCTGCGGGGGGAAAACACGCACATCAGAAAGGAGAAGCGGAAGGCTCTCACGGCTTGGAGAATTGCCCAACGGCGGCGACGAATTGACGGATCCCTTACCGGCGGAATGCGGAACAGGACAGAGAGGGTTCCTCCTCCGGCGGCGGCGCGAGGGAAAAGGAGGGAGGAATGGAACCCTAGGGCTTCCGCGGCGCGTCCTGCGTGCTCAAATAGGGGGCTCGCCTCTCCCTGGCCGGAGGGCTCCACGGCCTTGGCCGGACCTGCTCCGTGAGAGGGGAAAGGGGAAAAAGCACCGCCTCCACGCTGGAAAGGGGAGGAAGAAGGGGCATACCCCTTCGTCATGGGCCAGGCCGAGGGAGGATGGGTCCAGGTGGGCTGGGCTGCCTGTCTGAGAAGAAAAACAATCCAGCCAGCCTTTGCCAATAAAAAGAAATTCCAGCCAGAAAAGAAAAGAAAAGACAGAGAAGAAAGAGGAAATAAAATATATAAAAATATATATTTCATAACCTTTGGGTCCTGGTGATCACCCAAAATTGATTAAATCAATTTTGCATGCAGTGAAAAATCCCCAAAAGTTAAACAGCACCCTTTTCTATTTAAAATTAAATAAAAAAGGACTTTGGAGAGTTTTTGAGAGAAAAATAGAAGGTTCAAAATTCCATGAGCTTGAAATTCTTAATCCTTGCATTTTTCTAGATTTTTCAAAATTGGTTTGACCAATTTAGGCAACAACAAAAATGTGGCCCTTTTGAAATCAAAAACACTTTGAACTAGGGCTACTGTTTTTGGTGGTGGCAAAAATGCTTTGAGGGTTTTAAAACCCTTGCAATAGCAAATGAAATGGCTAGGCCAAGTTTGGGGTGAAGTGAAGTGAGCATGTGACAAGGAAAATTCCAACAATGCCCTCCTTGAGCCACTTTGGATGCAAAGGAAAACAACTCAACATGACTCCATTCTCAAAGCCCATTAAACTCAGCACATGAAATGACATACACATCCACCATGCCAAGTTACAAGTCCAACAGAGAAAGTAAATTACATGGTGTTTGCAGCTTATTACATGTGGGCTGTTACAGCTCTCCCCTACCAACATAGGATCTCGTCCCGAGAGCTAAGCAAGAAAAAGCTCGGGGTACTCGGAACGGAGATGATCTTCACGCTCCCACGTTGCTTCCTTCTCCGAGTGATGTGCCCACTGCACTTTGAGGAACTTGACGGTCTTGTTGCGAGTCTTTCGCTCGGACGAGTCAAGAACACGGACTGGACGCTCTGAGTAAGAAAGATCCGCACTGAGCTGGATCTCGCCCAAGTCCACTGCCTGCTCTGGCTGCTTGAAACACTTCTTCAACTGAGACAGGTGGAACACATCATGCACCATAGCCAAGCTGTCCGGAAGCTCGAGGCGGAACGCGAGAGGTCCTCGAGTCTCGAGGATGCGGAACGGACCAACGAACCTGGGAGCCAACTTGCCTTTGATCCCAAATCGGTGAGTGCCCCGAAGTGGGGACACCTTGAGGTATGCGAAGTCACCCACTTTGTAGTCAACACCACGGTGCTTCTTGTCATAATAGGCCTTCTGCCTGGACTGTGCTGCCTTTAGGTGCTCCCGGACAATCTTCACTCTGTCCTCTGCCTCTTGGATCACATCTGGACCGAACAGTTGCCTCTCACTTGTCTCGGACCAGTTCAAAGGTGTCCTGCACTTGCGGCCATACAAGACTTCAAACGGCGCTGCTTGCAGACTTGCTTGATAGCTGTTGTTGTAAGAGAACTCAGCATACGGAAAGCATTCTTCCCACTTCATACTAAACGAGATCACACATGCTCTCAACATGTCCTCGAGGATTTGATTCACACGCTCAACCTGCCCACTGGTCTGAGGGTGATACGCGGTACTGAAGAGAATCTTCGTACCCAATGCCTCTTGAAAGGCCTTCCAGAAGTTTGATGTGAAGATGCTTCCACGATCAGAACTAATCTGCCTGGGAATGCCGTGCAACGAAACAATTCTTACGGTGTACAGCTCTGCCAACTGGCTAGCTGAGACAGTCTCCTTGACAGGCAGAAAGTGAGCAACCTTGGACAAGTTATCAATGACAACAAAGATAGCATTGTTGCCCTTCTGAGACCTCGGAAAACCCGTGACAAAGTCCATCTCTATGTGGTTCCACTTCCACTCCGGAATCTCAAGTGGCTGAAGTAGCCCTGCAGGCTTCTGATGCTGTGCTTTCACTCTCCTGCACACATCACACTGGGAGACAAAACGGGCAACATCCCGCTTCATACGAGTCCACCAAAAGCTCTGCTTGAGGTCCTGATACATCTTGGTGCTACCGGGGTGGATAGACAGCTTCGAGTCATGGGCTTCTTTCAAGATGACCTCTCTGAGACCTCCCTCTTTGGGAACAACAACTCTCTCCTCGAACATCACGGTGCCGTCATTATGCACTGAATAGCAACCGTACTTCGGAACTGAGGCGGCGATACCCTGCTTGACTTTCTGAATCATCAAGCTACCGGACTGAGCTTCAAGAATCTTCTCACGGATAGTGGGCTCTACCACAAGGTTTTCTAGATAGCCTGCTGGAACTAGCTCAAGATTGAGCCTTCGAAAGGCCTCACACAAATCAGGGTGTATCTTCTGCACCTGGACACTGTTGCAATCACCCTTGCGGCTCAACGCATCAGCTATGACATTCGCCTTGCCAGGCGTATACTGAATATCCACGGAGTACTCAGTAAAAGTCTCGAGCCACCTTCTTTGCCGCAAGTTCAGGTTTGGCTGCGTGAACAAGTACTTTAAGCTTTTGTGATCAGTGAACACATCAACCTTCCTCCCTAGGAGGAGGTGTCGCCAAGTAACCAACGCATGAATCACTGCAGCCAGCTCAAGATCGTCGGTCGGATAATTCCTCTCAGCCTGCTTCAACTGTCTGGAGGTGTACGCCACAATACTCTTTCCCTGCATCAACACTCCGCCAAGGCCATTCAACGAGGCGTCACAGAACACTTGAAACGGCTGTGACTCATCTGGCGGCGTAAGGATCGGAGCTGTGGTCAGCCTTATCTTTAACTCATCAAAAGCGGCCTGGCAAGCCTGTGACCAAGAGTACTTCTTGCCCTTGCATAACAGCTCCGTCATCGGCTTTGCTATCTTGGAGAAATTCTCGACAAACTTCCTGCAATAGCTGGCAAGTCCAAGAAAGCTCCGCAACTGCTTGACATTTTTCGGTGGAGTCCAATCTTGAATCGTCCGGACTCTGTCTGGGTCAACAGCAATGCCCTCTGAGGAAACGACATGGCCAAGGAAGTTGACCTTATTCATCCAGAACTCGCACTTGGAGAACTTGGCATAAAACTGGTGATCTCTCAACTTCTGCAACACCAATCTGAGATGCTCCTCATGCTCAGCCTCTGACTTGGAAAAGACAAGGATGTCGTCGAGGTAGAGGAGTACGAACACATCTAGCCACTCTTGGAAGAGATAGTTCATGGCCCTCATGAACGTCGGAGGAGCGTTTGAAAAGCCAAACGTCATGACCGTAAACTCGTACAGTCCATAACGAGTGCGGAAGGCTGTCTTGGGAATGTCCTCCTCACGGACACGAATCTGGTGGTACCCCATCTTTAGATCAAGCTTTGAAAACACCTTTGCTCCATGCAATTGCTCAAATAAGTCATTGATGTTGGGCAAAGGGTATTTTTTTTTATCGTCTTCTTGTTGATCCACGGTAGTCTTGAACCAACCGGCTAGTACCATCTTTCTTCTTCACAAAAAGACACGGGGAACCCCAAGGAGAAGTGCTTGGACGAATGAGCCCATCCTTCTCAAGCTTTACCAACTGCTCTTTCAGCTCAATCAGCTCTTCCGAGCACATCTTGTAAGGCTGCCGAGATATCGGCTGTGTACCAGGTTCTAGCTCGATCACGAACTCGATAGCACGCACGGGTGGAATACTTGGCAACTCCTCTGGGAAGACATCTGGAAACTCTCGAACCACTCTGACCTCCTCGATCAATGGAGAAACTCCAGCGTTCAGAGCGTACAACTGTGTTGATCCTGCTGTCAAGCCACAAGTGTACCAAATCTCTGCGCCTGAATCGTGTGTCAGCAACACGGTCTTGGACGGACAATCAATCTTGGCCTTGTACTTGACAAGCCAATCCATGCCCAAAATGACATCAATGTCGGAACGGGCCAAGACTATCGTTGATGCTGAAAAGATAGCACCCTGGATAGAGATCTCCACATCTGGAACAAAAGCAGTGGAGTTTGTCTTGGAACCGGGAGAAACAATAGACAACTGCTGAGACAAACCCTGCGGGTGTAACTCGGCACGCTCAACGAAAGCTCTTGAGACAAAAGAGTGGGAAGCTCCGGAATCAAACAAAACTGTCGCTGGAACTGAACATACAAGTAACCTACCAATCACAATCTCGGACGACTGCTGAGCCTCTGCCACAGTCACGTTGTTCACACGGAGCGCTCGTGGTTGGGCCCGCACCATCGCGTTGCTCGGTGTAGAGCGAGGTGGGGGCGGAGGCAGCCTGGCGTAACGAGGGTCGGTGCACTGCGGAGACTTGTGGCCCGGCTTGCCACACTTGAAGCACGTGATCTCTGGCCTGGGCTGGCCCTGCGGAGCAGGCGGCCTCGCGTGTGGTGGAGTAGAGCGAGGTCCGTGCTGCACTGGGACGGGAGGGTGGGCAAAAGTGCGGACAACTGCCCCCTCTGCTGGAACTGTTGGCGCTGCGGGTGAGGCTGTGGCTCTGCCACCCAGGACTTGGCCTTCTTGTGGACCATCACTGCTGAACTGTGCTCTCTCCGCTTCCTCTTCTCTGCGGAACGCTCTGCCTCAGCTGACTCCTGTCTGATAGCCTGGTCGACAAACTCTGAGAACAGGCTCGGCGTGGACAAGGTGAGCGCATACTTGATGTCCGGGGCAAGACCACCGCGGAACCTGGCAATGTGCTTGGCCTCTGAAGAGACCTCCTCTGGAGCGTACCTGGCAAGCCTGACGAAGTCCAGGTTATACTCCTGCACCGACCTGTCCCCCTGCCTCAGAGCTAAGAACTCTTCGCGCTTCCTCTCGATCAGACCACTGGGAATATGAGCAGCTCTGAAATCCCTGACGAAGTCGTCCCACGTGATCTCTGCATCACCCTTGTTGGTCTTGTACGTCGAGAACCAACTGCCTGCGGCACCCTGAAGCTGGAAGGAGGCGAAGGTGACGTAGTCGACGCGTCTGACGGCGTTGGCATTGAAGTGCTTCTTGATCTCAGCGATCCAGTCATCCGCCTCCAGCGGTTCTCGAGCCTCGGAGAACCTGGGTGGGCTGATCGCAAGGAACTGCTGCAGTGTGGTGTACTGTGGTCGATCATTCCTCTGAGCACCCTGGTTCTGCAGCATCTGATGGATCGCAGCTGTGCCCTGAGCCACTGCAGCTACAGCCTCCCCAAGGATAGGGTTCTCTGGCGGCGGCATGCTCGCTCTTGGCATCCTGTATACAGGAACACTTATGAGAACATGAACGAATCATTGAAGTAACCAGAAGTTAAGGCAAAATTGACAACAAAACTTCCTCACGAGGTATGAGAAAGCCGAAGGCTGAAATCCACCAAGGTTAACCCGGAAAGTCGATAACTAGGTGCTACTGGAATTCCCAAACCAAGAACATCCGAATCCAAGATAATAATCTGCTAGCGAGCACACAATAATATATACGAGCGGTTGGAAACCTGAACAATGAGACATCTGCCCTGAGCGGCCCGCCATCACGGTCGTCCATAGGGGAAGGACACCACATCCATATTACCATAGGATGCCCGCCAATCCTGTATGGACGGTTCACCTGGGGTACGCCGTAAACGAGGTAGAGCAGTCAACCCCAAGTGGCGGCTCAGTGGTCTCAAAGACGCCAACACATCTCGTCGCTAGCAGAAAATTATAGAGGAATCGGAGCCTCATGTAAACGAGAACCTAGATTATTTTGAAAGGGGATAAGTTGCAGAGACAAAACATCGTTTCACTTCCTCACGGAAAAAGGGGTGGGAGGGTGGGATAAGGAGAAAACAGAAAGAGGTCCTACTCTCCGAAATTTTTTCTATACAACTACCAAAATAATTTCTAGACTCAACTTCGGCCAGTAAAGGGTCCTACAGTCAGTCCTGCTCTGATACCAAGTTGTAAAGCCCCTGATGCGGTACTAACTCTAACTAGTCGCTTTCGCGTCCGGTCGGAGTTAGAAGCGCATCAAACGCCACCGACGCACGACACTCGCACTCGTGTCGCTGTCGGATTCTCGACAACAGGTATATAAGCATAGCTCTATCAGAAAGGAAATATACATAGATAGATAAATAGAGCAGGGCATACAACGCCCCTGTCTAATATATAACATTCTCATGAATACATCTCATCAATACATCAAGCGGAAGCAAAATATGGACCGGGTACGGTCAAGATCCAAATTTCCCTAGAGAGGGCTACACATAAATCCACCCACGGGAACGTCTGAGCCCAACTAAAGGATCCTACTGATCGAGGTACTCGTACTCGTCATCGTCCTCCGGTGGCACCTCCACGTAGTAACGTCCGGTGCTGGGGTCGAGGTAGTAGTCCACTGCAGCGGCCGATCAGGCAAATCGGTAAAGACAGAAATGTAAACGGGGGTGAGAACATGTCATTACGGAATAACTAACGCTACAGGTAAGACAAAGACAAGATAGGTTGCAGCCGTACTAGCATATATGGTGGCTACTCGTTCTATCAGAATAAAGATGAGATCCAAGAATTTACGTTGACAACGTGTCATAGGTCGGCCATCCACCTACTTACGCAAACATAACACAACCTCGTTTCTCTCTCGGTCCCCCTGGACGAAGAAAGACAACCAAGGCACGCACACGGTTTGTCAAATTTTAGAGCATGATTAACATTGATGTTATTCTATGAACAGGACGTAGGCTCAAAGTTGTCCATAACCGCAGACACGGCTTTTCGAAAAGATTTACCCTGCCGGGGTGTACCAACTGTCCATTACAGACGTCGCATGTACGCCCGGTTTCCACTTGGCTAGGTAAGCGCCCGAAACTCCGGAACGTTAGAGTCCCTCTAACTAACAACGCACATATCTGGGTGGCCCCCGGGGAGTCGACATCCAATCTGGGAGCTGGCCACGCTCTCGGATCAGCCTCTTCCGTATCAACAGGGTTTGGGTTACCGGTGAAGCCTCACATGGGGACCGGGCCCTCGCCGGTCAGTTTTGGGGCCAGCCAAGAAACTATGTCTCCTGGCCATGGATTGGTTTGGAAACAACTGGGGATCCAACCAGCACACACACATTGCAAATGTAAATCAGCTCGGGCCACCACTAGAATGTACGAAGCTAGGTAGGTAAGACAAGGGGCCCCCATAAAACCCCACACACGATTAGGCACGCTCGATCAAAGAACCAATACCCGGAACTCGGGTCCTAGGTGACTCAAATGGAACAAAGCACCAGACGGGATAGTCCAGCCTTCCACCTTTCGTCGAATATAATTAACATCATTTAACAATAATAAATATCAACCAACTTCTTTTATAGCATGATATCCCAACCGTAAATATATAGGGTAAGCAGCAAGTTTTCTATCCATACTAAGCAATGGCTGAGCAGCGGTACTTAGCAGAACAATGGTTTGCTGGGATGTGGGGATCATGGCTGTATGGGTTTAAACATGGCATATGATGTAGATAGGATCAAGCTATAACGTTCTAGATCTACAGCTAAGCATGAGCAGAAAGTTATAAAGTAATGACACAGATCTCCCCCTTGCCTGGTAAGGTAGTCGAGGCAGCACTCACGGTACCCTCGGGCTCGGTGTCGGATAGCAGCAAGAAAAGGCACACAAGTAAGCAACTGATGCAAGTCAAACAAGGATGGCATGTTCAAGTTTTGTTTACATGGTGTGACCCTGTCTACTCAAGTTTAAATGAAGGTGATGACGACAAGTCATCACTTCCATGTGCACTTTATTTACATTGTAATGGCTTTGGTCTGAGCCTTAATTTAGGTGTAAATAGCATGATAGCATGACATGATCAGCAAAGCATTACAAGCATTTTAAATAACATGAAAGTAAAACAATGATTCCGGAGACAGAGTAGTGTCGGTGAAATCGACACACAGGGAGGAGCAACAAAGGTTGAGGCCAGCCACTATGCATATGACAATATGTTAGGGGCTGACTTGAAGAAGGAAGATGACTTGGAGCAGACAAGAAAGATCAGATAAACAACATTTCAAATGCACTGAAGTTGAAATGCTGCAGACAGACAGATCTAGAAACTTCTGAACCAGGTAATCACACCTTGTCTCAAAAGTTGCACAACACATCCTGAAAACATCACTACTAAACTCCTTGCAGAAAAGCACCCCAAAAACATATATGACATGTCTCAGTTTGAATTTGCAAGGGCAGTTGCAAATTCAGCTGAAGTTCAGGGGGCTGAGTGCAAAATTGCACCTCATGAATTTTGAAAAGGTTCAGATGAACAAATCATCATCACCATGCAATTACTTGTGTAAAACTACCCCCTTTTCATATAGGGCATGGACACTTTGATATTTGAACAAACTTTGCAAAAATCAAGAATTTACAGGGGGCATTTTATAAAATTGACCAAGCTCCAAATTATGGAGGGGCCAATTGCAAAAATGCATATCACCATTGGGATCAGTAGCTCAAACTACCCCAAACTCATATGTGGGAAGTCCCTGTTTGAAAAGGTGGTCAAAACAGACTTGAATTTGAAATCAAATTCAAATTTGAATTTAAACCAGAAAAGAAATAAAGGAAAAAAAAGAAAAATAAAGACGCTCGGCCACTTGGGCCAGCCTCGGCTGCTCGGGCCCAACTCCTTCTCCACAGCCCAAGCGAGCAGAGCCCACTTGGCTGGATGTAAAGAAATAATCAAAAAAAAGAAAAAGGGGCTGAGCCCAGAAGCTGGACGGCCCACTCGGCTCTACTCCTCCCGGCCCAGCTCGCTCGTAGCCTCCCCTGTTTCTCTAAAACTTGCGAAAACGGCGACTGAAGAAAAAGACAGCACCTTTCTTTGAACCCGACGCGCGCACGACTTCCGGCGAGGCTCCCGTGGCGCTCTGGCCAAACTCCGGCGAACCCTGCTGCGGGATCCCAGGAGGGGACCTCCCTCTACGCCCAGCTCTACTCCACGGGCTCTTAGATCTCCTCTGCACGATGGTAGCAACACCAGAACAGAGGTGCGGCGACACGCACTTGAGCTTCAGAGAAGCAGTGCATCTGGCGAACTCCCGGCGAGCCTAGCGTGGGGCTCCGGTCGAACCAGGCCAAGTCGCGGTACACAAACACGAAAGGGATCTACCATCAATCGACTCACGCTCCGAACACGACCCCTAGCATCACGACGGCGAGCCTACGCTGCTCTGAACTTCACGGCGGCGACACGGCGGAGCGCTGCATCTTTAGAGGCGGAAGGAACAGCACACGACACTCGACACGGGCTCCCCTTTGGGGCCATAGGCGCGGCCAGAGCGCGACTAGGACACACACGTGAGCACTCCGGGCACACCACGGGCACGGCGAGCTCGGGAGGTTCACCGGCGACGTCACGGTGCGGAACAGGGCTCCGCACACGGTGCGAACGGTCTAGTCTACGCGCGGGAGAGAAAAGGGGGTCGCACGGTGATCACCTTGGGGGTGCCGGCGACGAGCTTGAGCTCCCGGAACGAAGAACGAAGACGTCCACGACGGGGTCGACGGCGAGGCGACATTCCTGAACACGGAGCTTGCAGCTGCGGGGGGAAAACACGCACATCAGAAAGGAGAAGCGGAAGGCTCTCACGGCTTGGAGAATTTCCCAACGGCGGCGACGAATTGACGGATCCCTTACCGGCGGAATGCGGAACAGGACAGAGAGGGGCTCCTCCTCCGGCGGCGGCGCGAGGGAAAAGGAGGGAGGAATGGAACCCTAGGGCTTCGCCGGCGCGTCCTGTGTGCTCAAATAGGGGGCTCGCATCTCCCTGGCCGGAGGGCTCCACGGCCTTGGCCGGATCTGCTCCGTGAGAGGGGAAAGGGGAAAAAGCACCGCCTCCACGCTGGAAAGGGGAGGAAGAAGGGGTGTACCCCTTCGTCATGGGCCAGGCCGAGGGAGGATGGGTCCAGGTGGGCTGGGCTGCCTGTCTGAGAAGAAAAACAATCCAGCCAGCCTTTGCCAATAAAAAGAAATTCCAGCCAGAAAAGAAAAGAAAAGACAGAGAAGAAAGAGGAAATAAAATATATAAAAATATATATTTCATAACCTTTCGGTCCTGGTGATCACCCAAAATTGATTTGATCAATTTTGCATGCAGTGAAAAATCCCCAAAAGTTAAACAGCACCCTTTTCTATTTAAAATTAAATAAAAAAGGACTTTGGAGAGTTTTTGAGAGAAAAATAGAAGGTTCAAAATTCCATGAGCTTGAAATTCTTAATCCTGGCATTTTTCTAGATTTTTCAAAATTGGTTTGACCAATTTAGGCAACAACAAAAATGTGGCCCTTTTGAAATCAAAAACACTTTGAACTAGGGCTACTGTTTTTGGTGGTGGCAAAAATGCTTTGAGGGTTTTAAAACCCTTGCAATAGCAAATGAAATGGCTAGGCCAAGTTTGGGGTGAAGTGAAGTGAGCATGTGACAAGGAAAATTCCAACAATGCCCTCCTTGAGCCACTTTGGATGCAAAGGAAAACAACTCAACATGACTCCATTCTCAAAGCCCATTAAACTCAGCACATGAAATGACATACACATCCACCATGCCAAGTTACAAGTCCAACAGAGAAAGTAAATTACATGGTGTTTGCAGCTTATTACATGTGGGCTGTTACATCCTCCTATTCGCATTCCGATGAAGAATAAGCAGTCAAGGCACACACACATTGATCAAGTTATATTAAAATTATCTCAGTTGTTGTTGTCTATGAACAAGGAGTAGGTCTCAAGTCGTCCATAACTGTGGACACGGCTTCTCGAAAAGATTTAATCCTGTAGGGGTGTACCAACTGCCCATTACAAGGCTCCGCACGCACGCCCATCTCTCTCTGTTGCTACCCATCATAGGCAACCATTTTATGATTTAGTTCCGAGAGATCCGAAACGAAAGGTCCCTCTAACTAACAACGAACAAATCCGGGTGGCCCCTGGGGAGTCGACACCCAATCCAAAGGCCGGCCGCGCTATCGGATCGGACTCTTCCGGCTGGACGAGGTCGGGTTAGCTACCCAAACAGATGTGGGCAGCCCGCTAGCTTCCAGGTGTGGACACACAAAGAAACCATGTCTCCGCTGGCCCGAGTTGTTTGAAAATCTGCTGGGAGCTCACCAGTCACACACACGGTTTTCAAATGGTAAAACCAGCTTGGGCCACCTCTAGAAATGTTTGAAGCTAGGTAGGTAAGGAAAGGGGACCCCATAAAATCCCACACGCGGTTAGGCACGCTCAGTCTTAAAACCAATACCCGGAACTCGGATCCTAGGTGACTCGAATGGAACAAAGCGTCGGGGCGGGATAGCCTAGACCTTCCATCCTTCGTCGAATATAGTCAACATTATAATAATCATATCATCAAGAACAATAATAATAATGTGATATCCCAAACCAAGGAGTAACAGGGTACCATCGTAGCATCCTAAGCATGCATACTAAGAAGGGGCTGAGAAACGAGCAATAGTAACATAGCAGTACATGGTTTGCTGGGAGGGGACATGGCTGTATCGGTTTGAAAGAGGCCGTAAACATGTGGTAGGATCAAACATCGAACCTAACCTAGACTAGCATGCAAACCGCTGGTTGAAATAGAATGGATCATAAGTAATGTATAGTCCTTTCCTGTTAATAAGTCGGGTTCCGAAGGTGTAGTTGATCGCAAGCTCGCATCGACTCCAAAGGGTACCCGCGAAGCACACAAGACGAGAAACACTAGAAAGCAATCAACGAGAAAGCATCTATTACTACGAAGCAAACACGAGCAAGCATCAACAAGAAGGCAACACGAGACATCGCACCTAGCGTCGAGAGCGGTTACTAACAGGTTAAGTGGAGAACTCGTCACACACGACGATACAACACATTTAGAAGGGTTCAAGTTGTTTAGCTACAGGTGATCAACAAAGTTTGTTAACATGGCAGCTCAAGCAAGCATGGCATAGCACACAAACATTACAAGAGGTGAAACACAAATAAACTACCTAAGCTAGTCAATTTAAGCGGGGTGAAATCCTAGACATGGCAAACTATTGCGGACCCCACGATAAAATAGAATTTGGTACTGTTTTTCCCTAAACAATATTTTATTATTTTTATTAGCAAGCAAGAGCAGCATAAACACAATCTACATGCAATTCTAGTCAAGTTACATATAAGAAACATTTTAATCAGAGGTACAGTTAAAAAGTTATTAATTAAACAAGTTACGGTGGCAAGTAGTGTAATTAGCAGTCAAACATAATGTAAATAAATTCAAACATGTCAAAGAGTCACATTTTATTAAACTACACGAAAAACTAAGCAAGTTTCATGTTTAACACGTCGCGATCCGAGCTACGAGCTAAAAGATACGGGCATCGCAAGAAAAACTATATAATCTGCCAAAATAATAAATAAACAGAGGAAAAAAAATACAAAGCCCCTCTGGGCCGAAACTGCTACTGACCAGGCCCAACAACACAAAAAAAATAAAAGAAAAAAAACAGGAGGGGGCGGCTGGGCCGCGCACCTTGCTGGGCCGAGCCCAGGTCGGCGGGGTGGGCGCTGGAGGCCGGCTCGGGCTGCGCTGGAGGTGGGCCGTGGGGGCTGCAGGCCGGCCCACCCGCTGGATCGAGGGGCGCGCTCCTCCTGGCGTCCTCTCTAGGACGTGGCGGCGCCGCCGTTTGGAGGAGTTCCGGCGGGGTGGTCCAAGGTGGCGTGGTGACGGGGAATGACGAAGGGTAGGTGTGGCGGCCGGATCCGGGGCCGAAGGGGTCGCCGGAGTTGTGTAGGGGCGGGGCGGCGATTTTGGCTATGTCTGGAGCTCCATCCTCGGCTTGGCCATGGCGGCTTCTTCCTGCGGAAGAACGAGAGGGAGGTGAGGGAGGAAGAGGATAAGAGAGGGAGGCGCGGGGAAGGAGAGGGAGGCCACGGGCGTGGCGCGCGGTGGCTGGGCTCGCCGGAGCGGTGGCTCGCCGGAGTGGTGGCGGCCGGCGGCGCCCTCGTCGGCGTGCGAGGCGGCGCCTCCACGGGCAGAAGGTGGGAGGAGAGAGAGGTAGGTGGGAAGTTGGGGGCGATCTGGGCCGTTGGATCGGCCGATCCGACGGTCCAGATCGCAGGGAGGCTGGGTTTTGGGGCAAAATGGGCTAATTGCGAAAATTGAGGCTATTGTGAGGGGGTGGCTGTAATTTTTGGCTAGGGAAACCCTAGAAAGAGGTGGGAGTGTGGTGGTCTTTACATAGCCCAGGTGGCTGGCAGTTTGCAAAAACATCTCCGGTTTTTCTCTCGCGTGTGCGGTGCTCACGTTTCTGACCGCCGGGGGTCCGCAGTACCTCCGATTCCGGTAAAACTTCGAACTGCGCGATCAGCGCGTCGAGCCGGAGGCGTTCACCTCACGCTGGAACCGTTCCGAGAACACTTTCCGGCGCGCTATAAAAATAACCCATTTAATTATTAAACGGGGTTTTCGTTCCGTTGGCTGCGGCTGGTCTTGGGCGGTTTTGACGACGGTGATCGGGTGAAACCCGATGTCGCAAAGGTCGAGTGTCAAGGTGGCAAGGGTCGGTCTCCGTCCGGTACGAGATAAGAAGGGGGAAAATAATCGCCGATCGATAAATCGGGGATGCAAACACCGCAAACAAATCAGACTATCAAACAATTCACACCGAAAACAAAATTTTTAATTTTTGTGAAATTTGGGCTGTTACAAATGTGATCCAACATTACATCATTCAAGCGGAAGAAACTTAGGTCTGAGTATAAACAAGTTTAAAAAATGTCTTAGAGAAACCTTATTTATAAACAAGCCTTCCACGAGGGACCAAAACTCTATCAGGGACTACACTAGCTTGATCAGTCATCGAGCTCCAGGAAGAAGCCACCATCGGGGTTAGTGGATTCATTTAAAAACATAAATAAGAAAACGTGAGTACAAATTCATACTGAGCAAGACTTACGTAGGAACTATACTACTCATGCTCAAGTTTTAAGGTAAAGGGAGGTGGGGTTTCAATGCAGAAGTGCCAGCTTTGACATGGCTAGTACTGTACTACGAATACCAGAATGAGTTAAGAAGCATACACGAGTCCATCTATCCAAGTCTCCCAAACAATACACCACTATGGATCCTTCCTCGACTTCCCACGAGAAAGCAAACCTTAGCACTCACACTTATCTTGGCAAGTTTTAGAGTTTCCGTTGAAGTTGTTTAATAATCAAGCACAGATAACCAAGTAGTCCATGACCGCGGACGCGGCTATTCGAATAGTTTTTTTAACCCTGAAGGGGTGTACTACTATACACACATGACCATCAGTTACCTCCAGGTCTCGACACCATTCAAGGGGTACCGACGAGGATGTTCACCACAACACTTCGCCCACAGCTACGATCTAGTCCAGAGAGTCGCCTATCTGGGGGGGGATCCGCATGGAATTTCGGTCGACGTTCCAGTACAACCTCAAACAATGTGTGCAGGATCCCGAGCCGGCGAGGATGTTCACCACAACACTTCGCCCACAGCTCCGATCTAATCTAGAGAGTCACCTATCTGTGGGGGCTCCGCATGGAATTCCGGCCGAGGTTCTAATACGGCCTCAAACGATGTGTGCAGGATCCCAAGCCGGTCTGAGTAGTCGTTCTTCCACTTTGTAGACCGTGCCACAGCCCTACAAGAACTTGCGAACTAATGCGACTTCTGGGGTTCGAAATGGGGTTAGGTACTAGGTCGAGAGAGGTCAGTGAGCCCAATGTGTGGTTTCACTCTTTGTCTTGGATCACCATACAAGAACTCGGGCGTAAGGTGGTGTTCAATGAGATAACCCACTGTGTACTCCTACACAGCCTCTCATCGTTCACCTTGTTTAGGTCAAGTTCACCAACACATTTCCACCTTCATCATCATGATCACTACCATCCCGACTCACAAAAGAGTAACATCAATGGAACTCTAAGCATGCAATAAGAAGTAAAAGTTGCATGGGCCACATGATAAAAATCAACTCCTACATCTGCTAGGATTGTGGTTTTGCTTACTACTGTGACAAGATGATAGGTCATGCAAAGGAATGAGTTCAACTATGCGGTAGAAACGCATCATGGTAAATATCCTAAACAATGCATAAGCGAGACTGAGAGGGAAGTGGGATTTTATCGACATGATCAATGGCGGTTTGATTGCCTTGCTGACGAGGGTCATACGCGGTATCTTCAATGAAGGGAGTTATCTCGGGTTCCGGCCCCACCTCTTTCGATAGGAATCAACACAAACAAGCAATCAATATAAAGACAATGCACAATCACACGATCAAATGTTATTACACGAGTTGCAAATTCAAACTGCACATTTGAATTTAAAAGGGTTCATATGAACATTTGCTTCTGTCCCCCCCATTTTAAAATGTTCAAACATGAAAACAAAGTCCATATTCAGAATCCTTGCATTTTTTTGATAATTTTTCATATATTATATGTCCATTTTTGGAGTTAAAATGAATTAGTTATGAATTTCCAAAGTTTAATTCATTTTCTGCCTTTTCTGTATTTTCTTTTAAATAGATATTCGATTTAATGCGTTAGCATGAGGTCATGCTGGCGTCAGGGGAGCTCTAACCAGGGGGACCACTGGTCAGTGGCTTTGGGTTAATTAATATGTCTCTGTTTTAATTTAAATTAACCTAGTGGTTTATTAGTGGCCTTGGGCCCACTGTCACTCTCACTCGGGGTTGTGGTCAGGGGGTTAACCTCCTGGCCACGTGGACCTCGTCGGCAGCGAGGCTCCGGCGACCACCCGAGACAGTGGAGTCTGCGGGGACGGTGATTCCAGGAGCCATTCGATGAGCTGCGAGTGCCAAAACGAAGCCCTTGACCTCGCGCGTCGATTGTACCAAACTACGAGTGCTGGGGTGCATCGTAGCGATGCTGGCGACATGCTTTGCGGCGGCATCAGCACGACCAATATGCCAATCTTGCTATGGGGCTCAATTTGAATCGGGGATGGTTTCGTTAGACGCAGTAGAGCATGGTGTAGACGATAGACATGGTTGTGGGGTCAAATACTTACCGAGTGCTCGCCGACGAGAGCTGCGGCGGCTCCGTACTCCTGCGTTCATGGCGTCTAGGGCTAGAGGAGGAGCGGGGCACCATGGCTTGAGGGAAAATGCTCACCGTGCTTCCAAGAACACGATGGAGTAGTTGATGGAGGCAGGGATGAAGTTTGGCCGGACTATTTGACGGCGACGAGCTACGGATCCGGCGAGAGCTCAAGGACGATAGCGGTGGCTCGAGCCCAAATCACGGAGTCATCTTCTGCTGGGCGGTGAAGTCGATGACGACGAACACGAGGGACACGTCGTCTTGAGCTCTAGGGCATGGTGGCCACGTCTTCCACGGCGGTGCGCTCCGAAGAACTTTCTGTCGGGATCGAGCATGGGCGAACGCGGGAGCAGAAGAGAGGAGGGGGAATGGACGCGGCTTGCTTCTGGGCGTCTGCAGGCGCAAGGAGGAGGCCTAGGAGGCAGCTGCGTGGCCAGGGGCTCGTCGGAGGCCACGGCATGGCCGCCACGCAGCTCCTTGCGTGCATGCCTGGGGAAGACGACAAGGGTAGATGGGGTTGGGACGGCTAGGGGATGAGTTGGGCCAGAAGCACAGGTAAGCCCTTTTCTATTTTTTGTTTGTTTTCTATTCTTCTACTTGTTTTGTCTTGATAGAATAAATAGCTAGACAATTTATAAAATGCTCAAATCTTTTATATGGCTTTACATGACCAGTGA
This sequence comes from Bromus sterilis, assembly GCA_950022295.1. Taxonomy (NCBI): domain Eukaryota; kingdom Viridiplantae; phylum Streptophyta; class Magnoliopsida; order Poales; family Poaceae; genus Bromus; species Bromus sterilis. Next base: position 157,938,351 of record OX465600.1, read on the forward strand.
CTAGTCACATCCAGAGTTTGAACATTTTTTAAATTCAAAATATTTGAATCCAAATTCAAATAGGAGTATTTGATTAATTCCAAGGTCCTTTTCGAATATTTGAAAAATCTATGAGCATGGGGTTGATTCCAAATCACTTGATATGTGATCATACTCAATTATGAGACTTTTCAAAAATGCAAAAGGAATTTTTGGAGCAATTTTTAAAGTGGCCATTTGAATTAAATTCATCTGGGGGGTGTTCCTTCTCCCATTTCAATATCATTTTGAAATTTTTGACATGATGCAAGGTGAGGCTTGATCCTAGCACATACCTAATAGAGGGTTCTAACAACTCGCCCCCACTCAAAACAATCTCGTCCCGAGATTCATAAGTCATCGGGAGGAAGGTGGGGTACCCGGCACTGAGACGGTCTTTTCTTTCCCACGTGGCTTGTTTCTTAGAGTGGTGTGACCATTGCACTTTCAGAAACTTAATCTTCTGACGACGAGTGAAACGCTCTGCTGAATCAAGAATACGAATGGGGTACTCTCGATATGAAAGGTCATCTTGGAGATCAAGCGTTTCATGGTCGACTTCGCGGATGGGGTCCTTGAAGCAACACCTGAGTTGTGACACATGAAATACATCATGTACTCAGGAAAGGTGCGCGGGTAGTTCAAGTTGGTAGGAAACTTCTCCAAGTTTAGCAAGAATGTGGAAAGGTCCGATGTAACGTGGGGCCAACTTGACTTTGATACCGAATCGTTGGGTTCCCTTTATAGGAGTAACCCGGAGGTAAGCCTTCTCATCCAGATTGTAGCTTTCTTGCCTATGATGAAGATCATAGTAGCTTTTCTGACGAGATTGGGCGGCTTTAAATTGATCACGAACAATGCGAACTTGCTCTTCTGCTTCCTTGATCATATCCGGTCCAAAGAGTTGCCTTTCATCGGTTTCTTACTAGTTTAGGGGTGTTCGACATCGTCGTCCATCGAGGAATTCAAAAGGAGCTATGTTCAGACTAGATTCGAAACTATTGTTATAGGAAAATTCGGCAAATGAAAGAGATCACCCAATTATTTTTGAATGAGATAACACAAGCTCTGAACATGTCTTCGAGAATTTGTTTAACCCTTTCAACTTGACCGCTAGACTAAGGATGGAAAGCTGTGCTAAAATAGAGATGAGTTCGCATAGCATTCTGGAAGCTTCCCTAGAATCTAGAGGTGAAAAGGCTACCACGATCAGAATTGATTTCCAAAGGAACACCATGAAGAGACACAATTATAGAGACATACAAGTCCGCTAACTGGCTAGCAGTTATAGACTCGCAAACGGGAATGAATTGATCAACTTTGGAAAGTCTATCAATGACAACGAAGATGGCATCATTTCCTTTATGGGTTTTTGGAATGCCAATAATAAAATCCATACTGACTTTGTCCCATTTCCACTCGCGAATAGACAATGGTTGAAGAGTACCAAAAGGTATGTGGTGTTCAGCCTTAATGCGATGAAAAACATCACATTCGGCAACATATCGAGCAATCTCTCTTCATCCTAGTCCACCAAAATCTCTGGCGTAGATCTCGGTACATCTTTGTGCTACCGGGATGAATCGAGAGGGGTGTATCATGTCAGGACCCGGGGTTAGCGTAGGTAATTCCAGTCACAGTGAAATCACATGGAGAGCCGACAGCCGTACCCACTTGTCTAAGCAGACAAGGCCAAGCACAGATCACTCTCGGTAATCATCGAACGTGAGGGACAACCCATCTAGGACGGATGATCAACTGAGATGGGTCCTCATCGTCCGCTCACAAGTCTAAATGCTTATGGGTGGTGAATCCCATACTCATAGACAAGTCGCCTCAACTATGTTATCGATTGAATCATAACCCTTACATAGACTTACTCCAGCCCGATCACTTAGTCGGGGTCTAGGGCGGGCTCGATCATACAACAAAGTGTGCACGTGACAGAGTCACGAGCAATCGCATCGCGATGCCCCAAGCTGCGCACATCTAAGGGCCACTTGGTGTATAAAAGACCGCCAGCCAGATCAAAACTAAGGTCAAGAAAACCCATACTAAGACATGCATGTTATAATCATACACGCAGCACACATGTCTAGTATAAACAGATGGTAATCACAACATGAACTCTACAAACTCAGTCTTTATAACTTCTGCTAAACAGAACAGACACAGTAGTTGTATTACAAGCAGAGATCACATGACTGTGATCCAACATTACATCAAACAACAACGGAAGAAAATTATGTCTTAGTAAAGACAAGGTTAACAAATGGCTTAAGAAGCCTGAAAGAAAAGTACAACGAGCCTCCAGAGGGCACATGCTGCTGTCTGGAACTATATGACCTGGTCCACGTCGAGCTCGAGGTAGAGGCCACCATCAGGGTCAGTGGTCTCGTCTCTAAAACATAGAATAAGCAAACGTGAGTACAAAGTCGTACTCAGCAAGACTTACATAGGAACTACACTACTCATGCACATGTGTCAAGGCAAAGGGAGGTGGGGTTTCATTGCGGAAGTGCCAGCTTTGACTTGGCTAATCCTGTACTACGAATACCAGAAAGAGGTAAGGAGCGTAAACGAGTCCAAGTATCAAGTCTCCAACCAATACACCACTATGGATACTTCCTCGACTTCCCCAGGAGGAAGCACGCCATAGCACTCACACTTATCTTGCCAAGTTTTAAGAGTAACAATTGAAGTTGTCTATGATCAAGTAATGGTCTCCATGTAGTCCATAACCGCGGACACGGCTATTCGAATAGTTCATTAACCCTGCAGGGGTGTACTGCTACACACACGCCTCATCAGTTACCGCCTGGGGATGGACCCTTCAAGTGAGTACCGGCGAGGATGCTGCCACCACACTGCACTCACGGCACCATCTCTAGTCCTAGGGAGTCGCCTATTTGAGTTGAGACCACAATCGGAATCCGGCCGATTTTTCCGATGCGGACTCAAACGTTGTGTGACCGCCATCAAGCTCAACTCGATCATGATCACTTGATTCAACGTGCCCACAACCTACGCCAACCACTTAACTTGGTTCCACCTGCTTGAGATCGTTAAAGGGCGAACTACTTGCGACTCCTGGACAGGTCCGGGGTGAGGTACTAGGCCGAGAGGGGTTAGTGAGCCCAATGTGTGGTCGTACTCTTAGTCTTGGATAACAACACAAGAACTCGGGCTTAAGGCAGTGTTCAACGAGACAACCCACTGTGTACTCCTACACAGCCTCTCATCGTTCACCTTTGTTTAGGGTAGATTCACCAACACGTTACCACCATCATTCACATGATCACTACCATCCCGACTCACAACAAAGTAGCCTCAGGTAACAACTCTAAGCATGCAATAAGCTGTAACAGTTGAAGGGGCCACAAGATATCAAACAACTCCTACATCTTCTTGGATTGTGGTTTTCTTACTACTGTGGCAAAATGATAGGTCATGCATAGCAATAGGTTCAACTAGCGGTAGAACGTATCATGGTGACATCCTAAACATGCATCAGCGAGAATGAGAGGGAACTGGGATTTTATCGACATGATCAAAGGGGGGTGCTTGCCTTGCTGACGATCACGAGGTATTGTACTTCTGGCGTGAGGTTGAACTCGTCTCCGAGATCAACTCTACCGAGAAGAAGCAATCACCGAAGCACTGAAAGTAATGCACATTCAACATAGTACAATGCACAACCAATATGCAAAACATAGCATGACAAGGTACTGATGTGACCTATGTTTAATTTGCAACATGTTAATTGAAGTTGATTTGAAAAGTAAATTCAAATTCAAACTCCAAATTTTATTCAATTTAGGTCAACTTGCATTTTCTAAAGTTTGTTCATTGTAACCATGTGATCATGCATGTGAAATGCTTCTGAAGTGTAGGTGATGTGTGTTGCATTGCATTGGTTCAAGTTAGAATGATCATAGTAATTTATTTGATTTAATACAAAAGAGCCAAATAGAAAAATGCTACTGATCCCTCATTGTAAACATTTCAAACAGGGTTGAAAGTTGGTTATTTGGATAGAGAATTTTATTCTGATCAATTTTCATATATTACACTTTGCATTTGGAGTTATAGATTAAAAGATATTCAATTTCAAAGTTTTGAATATTTTCTGGAATTTCTGATTTAAATTAAATCATTTTGGATTTATTGCGTCAGCACTGCATCATGCTGACGTCAGTGGCGTTGACTGGTCCAGCTGACCAGTGGGGCCCGGCTGTCAGTGGCTGGGGGGTTAAATCCCGGTTTAAATTAAACCGGCTGGTTTAATTAGCCGCTAGGGGGCCCACTGTCAGCGAGAGGAGGGGGCATTAGTGCCCAGGGTTAGTGGCTCTAATGGCCTGGTCGCCGGAGCCACTGGAGCTCGCCGGAGCTCACGCTGGAGAGAGCTAGGGGCCACGGGAGAGGGGGAGAAGGGTACGGGCGTGTGCCCCGCGCGCTTGCGCATCTGGTAGGGCGACTGGGGGGGTCAAGGGGAGATCTCGGGCCACGGCAACGTCGAAGCTTGCGGCGGCCGGACCTCTGACCTTGACGAGCATGGCGAAAATGGCCACGGGAGGACGAACGGGGAGGGGCAAACGACATGCGCGGCTCACCAGAAGACGAAGGCGTCGACGGGGAGGTCGGGGAGGAGCTGACCATGGCGAATTTGTCGAAGATGCCCACGGCGGCCGGCGGCGATGTGTTGATGCGGGCGTCGTCGTCGGGGCGCCTCGGGCTCGATTTGATGCTTGGCTCGACGAAGATGGCGACGGCGGTGCCGCTGGACAAGGTGGTGCGTCTTGGGGAGCAAGGTGGCCACGATCTCGCTCGACGGCGACCGGCGGGAAGCTCTCGGGGCGGCTCTGGATCGAAGAAAAAAGAGGAGGAGGGCGACCGAGAGGAGAGGGGAAAGGTGCGGGCGTGCGTGGCCTATCTCCTGGCGAGGAGATGAGGTCCAGGGGGGCTGGGAACCTCCTCGGCGTCGAGGTGGCGCCGCCTACGTGATCTTCCTCCACCGAGCTGCTTGGCTCGGCGGGGAGGTAGACGACAAGGAGGTGCGGCTGGGCTGGGCCAAGCCAAAGGCCAGGTGGGCCTCAGGAAGGGGTAAGTTTCCTTTCCTTCTGTTTTTCTTTTTTTATCTATTTTCTGTATTTTTGTTTTGATTTGATTTTTAAACCAAATAATTTTATAAAAATCCCAAAACTTTGATGTGGTCTTAGGTGACATGTACCAACTCACTCCCACTGTTTGGAACTTTTTGTAATTCAAATTATTTGAATTCAAATTCAAATAGGCGTTTGATTTAATTTCCAAGACCCTTTTGGACTTTTTGAAAATTCCATGAGCATGGAGTGGGACCCACTTCACATGAAAAGTGATCATGCCCATTTATAAGACTTTTCAAAATGTTCAAAGCATTTTTGGAAAAAGATTTTTGTCTGGCCTTTTTATTAAAATTATTTTGAGGCTTTTTTTGCTTCCCCAATTCTTTTTCTTTTGCAAAAAAAAAATTCATGATGCAAAAATGCTAGCTTGGAAAATCACAAACCTAAATTAGGGTTCTCACATATCATGAGCTTCTTTAAGGATGACTTGCCTTAGATCCCTATTCTTAGGTACTACCAAATGATTCTCAAAGAATACCGTTCCTTTGCTATCTGTGGGGAAACATTTTGCAACTCCGCTAGCAATGTTCTCCTTGATCCGACGAACACCTCATGCATGCCTTTGGGCAACTATGATTTGATCCTCAAGGGTTGCTTTCACCACCAAGTTGAAAAGAGATCCACGAGGAACAATCTCGAGATTGAGCTTTCGAAATTCCTCATGAAGAAGTGGTTGATACTGTTGTAACATGAGGTTATTACAATACGACTTACGACTTAGTGCATCGTCCATGACATTAGCCTTGCCTGGGGTGTAAGAAATTCCTAAGTCATAATCTTTTATCAACTCTATCCAGTGTCTTTGCTTGAGATTAAGATCTGGCTGGGTGAATATATATTTGAGGCTTTGGTGGTCGGAATAGATCTCACAGCAATTCCGAAGGAGGTAATGTCGCCAAGATTTTAGGGCATGAACTACGACAGCGAGCTCAATATCATGGGTAGGGAAGTTGTCTTCATGTGTATGCAACTGGCGTGAAGCGTAAGCTACCACATGTCGATCTTGCATAAGTATGCATCCTAACCCTTGCCGTGAGGGCAAGAGATCTCGAAATCCTTTTTGGTGTCTGGAGGTGCAAGTACGGGTGCAGAAGTCAATCTTCTTTTCAACTCTTGAAAGCTTTCCTCGCACTTGGGGGTCCATTCGAATTTCTTATCTTTCTTGAGGACTTTATTTAGAGGCTTTGCAACTTTGGAGAAGTTCTCGACGAAGCGGCGACAATAGCTTGCTAAGCCAAGAAACCTCCTAACTTTCTTAACCGAATCAGGTGGAGTCGAGTCAAGGACAACCTGAACTCTCTTGGGATTCATAGCAATGCTTTTTGCAGAAATCATGTAGCCTAAGCAGGTCACTTCTGGTAGCCAAAATTCCCACTTAGAGAACTTGCCATAAAGGTGATGCTCTCGAAGTTTCATCAATACCAACCTAAGATGTTCTGCGTGCTCTTCTGCGTTTTTTAGTAGATGAGAATGTCAGCAAGATAAACTACAACGAATTTATCTAAGTACTCCATGAAGATCGAATTCATCAAGAGCGAGAAAGTGGTGGGACCATTGGTTAAACCGAAGGACATGACGGTGAACTTGTAAAGACCATATCGAGTAGTGAAAGCCGTCTTGGGAACGTCCTCGTTTTTTATTTTGATTTGATGATAGCCTAATCTCAAATACATCTTGGAGAAGACAGAGGATCCAACTAGTTGATCATAAAGATCATTAATCCTGGGAAGTGAGTACTTGTTCTTTATTGTTGCTAGATTTAGCGGGCGATAGTCTACGCACATCCTTTCTGTTCCATCTTTCTTCATTACCAACAGAACGGGGCATCCCCATGGCGATGAGCTAGGGCGGATGATGCCTTTTGCCAAAAAAGCTTCAAGTTGGATTTTAAGCTCAGCTATCTCATGTGGGGTCATTCTATATGGGCATCTGGAAATTGGGGCGGTGCCTGGCATAAGATCTACTATGAATTCTAACATCTGTCGTGTGACTAGATTTAAGGAGTTGGATTACTGGATTGTTTTCTAGAGGATGACCATGGCTTAATAGGGGCTACAACAGATATGTCAGAGTAGAAAAGTACCCCAACACGATGGTTAGTGTGTTTATTCTGTCTAGAAGACAACTAAAGTGGGAGGAAGAACTGCAAATACATCAATATAGGTTTCTAGAATAAAACCTACAACAAACTTTATGAACTGTCAGGCATGCCACCTAGAAAATCTTCTGGAAAGACATCCAGAAAAAAGAGAAGCATTTTTCAAATGCATCAGATTATGAAGAAACCTGGAATGACTCGGACATCATAACGGTTTTAATTGCAAGAGGAATGGAAATCCTCACAACATTTCAACATCACTTACATAAGAAGTTCAAAACATGAAGCACAACGACTCTAGACAACCGAAGACAACTTTCCTATGGCTACAAGGAAGCAAACAACGAGATGTCCTAGTAAAGACATAGAAGAGCCTAGTCATATCTTCCAGTAGAAAAAATGAGGGTGACTCAAAACTCTAATCGATGAGGGTAAGGAGAAAAAGAAGCCTTACGTTGTTCCCTTATACCCAAAGTAACTATATAACTATAGAATGCTAGACTCGACTTCGACCAAGGTTTGATAATCCTACAGATAGTCCTGCTCTGATACCAAGTCTATCGGGACCCGGAATATGTGTATGTAATTCCTTTCACAACTCAATCATATGGAGAGCCGAGAGCCGTACCCACTTGTCTAAGCAGACAAGGCCAAGCACAGAACACTCTCATAAAGCTTCGAACGTGAGGGGCATCCCATCCAGGCCGGATGATTAACTGAGATGGGTCCTCATCATCCGCTCACAAGTCTAAATGATTATGGGTGGTGAAATCCCATACTCATAGACAATTCGCCTCAACCACATTATCGATTGAATTATAACACTTACATAAAAATACTCAAGCCCGATCACATAGTCGGGTCTCGGGCGGGCTCAATCATACAACAAAGTGTGCCACGTGACAGAGTCACGAGGATTCGCATCGCCATGCCCCAAGTTGCGCACATCTAAGGGCCACTTGGTGTATAAAAGACCGTTGACAAGAACACAACTAAGCTACCGAATCCCACACTAAGACATGCACGTTATAATCATACACGCAACATACATGTCTAGTGTAAACAGCAGGTACACATTGCGTGAACTCTACAAAGTTTAAAAATTTATTGACTTATATATAGAGTACACACAGAGATCACAAGACTGTGGTCCAACATTACATCATTCAAGTGGAAGCAACTTAGGTATGAGTAAAGACAAGTTTAACAAATGGCTTAGAGAATCTTTATTTATAAACAAGCCCTCCACGAGGGACCAGAACTCTGTCTGGGAATACACTAGCTTGATCAGTCGTCGAGCTCCAGGAAGAAGCCACAATCGGGGTCAGTGGATTCATATAAAAACATAAATAAGAAAACGTGACTACAAAGTCGTACTCAGCAAGACTTACATAGGAACTATACTACTCATGCTCAAGTTTCAAGGTAAAGGGAGGTGGGGTTTCAATGCAGAAGTGCCAGCTTTGACATGGCTAGTCCTGTACTACGAATACCAGAATGAGGTAAGAAGCGTACACGAGTCCATCTATCCAAGTCTCCCAAACAATAGACCACTATGGATCCTTCCTCGACTTCCCACGAGAAAGCAAACCATAGCACTCACACTTATCTTAGCAAGTTTTAGAGTTTCCGTTGAAGTTGTCTAATAATCAAGCACAGATAACCAAGTAGTCCATGACCGCGGACGCGGCTATTCAAATAGTTTTGTTAACCCTGCAGGGGTGTACTACAACACACACATGACCATCAGCTGCCGCCAGGTCTCGACACCATTCAAGGGGTGCCGGCGAGGATGTTCACCACAACACTTCTCCCACAGCTCCGATCTTGTCTAGAGAGTCGCCTATCTGAGGGGGATCCGCATGGAATTCCGGCCGAGGTTCAAGTACAACCTCAAACAATGTGTGCAAGAACCCAAGCCGGTCTGAGTAGACGTTCTTCCACTTTGCAGACAGTGCCACAGCCCTACCAGAACTTGCGAACTAATGCGACTTCTGGGGTTCGAAACGGGGTGATGTACTAGGTCGAGAGGGGTCAGTGAGCCCAATGTGTGGTTGCACTCTTTTCTTTGATCACCATACAAGAACTCGGGCTTAAGGCGGTGTTCGGCGAGACAACCCATTGTGTACTCCTACACAACCTCTCATCGTTCACCTTGTTTATGTAATGTTCACCGACACATTTCCACCATCATCATCATGAACACTACCATACCGACTCACAAAAGAGTAACCTCAATGTAACTCTAAGCATGCAATAAGAAGTAACAGTTGCAGGGGCCACATGATAACAATCAACTCCTATATCTACTAGGATTGTGGTTTTTCTTACTACTGTGACAAGATGATAGGTCATGCAAAGGAATGGGTTCAACTATGCGGTAGAAACGCATCATGGTAAACATTCTAAACAATGCATAAGAGAGACTAAGAGGGAAGTGGGATTTTATCGAAATGATCAATGGGGGTTTGGTTGCCTTGCTGACGAGGGTCGTACGTGGTATCTTCAACGAAGGGGGTGATCTCGGGTTCCGACTCCACCTCTTTCGTTAGCAAACAAAACAAACAAGCAATCAATATAAAGACAGTGCACAATCACATGTTCAAATGTTATAACATGGTGTAAGGGGTACTGATGTGTTCCCAATTCCATTTAAATGAAGTGTATTGCATTTGAGTTGCAAATTCAAACTCCACATTTTAATTTAAAAGGGTTCATATGCACATTTGCTTCTGTCCCCCCCCTTTAAAATGGTCAAACATGAAAACAAAGTCCATATTCAGAATCCTTGCATTTTTCTGATAACTTTTCATATATTATATCTCCATTTTGGAGTTAAAATGAATTAGTTATGAATTTCCAAAGTTTAATTCATTCTCTGCCTTTTTTTGGATTTTATTTTAAATATAAATTCGATTTAATGCGTCATCATGAGGTCATACTGGCATCAGGGGGGCTCTGACCAGGGGGGCCACTGGTTAGTGGCTCTGGGTTAATTAAACTGTCTCTATTTTAATTTAAATTAACCTAGTGGTTAATTAGTGGCCTTGGGCCCACTGTCAGTGTCACTGGGGTGGTGGGGTCAGTGTCAGAACCCTAGTTATGGTATGTGCTTTTTATTTCTAGAAATAAGGCATCATGTTTAAATTTTCTTTATTTAATAATTGCGGATTTGGAAAAGCCTCAAAACGAATTTAATTCAAATGGCCAGAGAAAAATATTTTTCCAAAAATCTTCTGAACATTTAGAAAATCTCAATAAATGGACATGATCTCATTTCATGTGTTGTGGGTCCAACCTCATGCCCTAAGATTTTTCAAAAAGTCCAAGAAGGGCATGGAAACTAAATAATACCCCTATTTGATTTGAACTTCAAATTGTTTGAATTTCAAAAATCCCCTAACTTTGTGAGTGGCTATCTATATGCCTTGTGAGGCCACATAAAAATATGGAGGATTTTATAAATTTCCTTGCTATTTTATTCAGGGCAAAACAAATTACCGAAAAAGAAAACAGAAGAAAACAAAGAGAAAAGAAAAAGGGGCAAACATGCCCAACTTAACCCCCCACGGCCCAACCAGCCCATGCCCACCGCGGCGCCGTTGTCGTCTTCCCCTCGGACACGAGCACACAGCTGCGTGTCCGGCATGTCGTGGCCGCCAAGGCCACGCAGCTACTCCCCGAGCCCTATCCCCTCGCCACGACGACTCCCAGAGGGGACCCTGCCACCTCCCCCTCTCGCCACTTCCTCTCTGCCTCTCATCCTCGCCGTTCTCGCGCAACCGGGAGCCCACCGGAGCGCAACACCGTGCGCAGCCGTGGCCAACGACCTCCTCCTGCCAAGCCGAGGTGTCCGTTGTGACCTCCATCGACGTTTTAGTCGATCACCGCCTTCAATCGAGCCTAGGAGCCCCCGAGGACGTCACCATCTTCACTGAATCGCCGTTGGCCGCCGTGGTTTCCCCCGTAAAATTCGTCGCCGCCGCTGATCGTCTGCCCTCCCCGACCACGCAGTCGTGCTCGTGGTGAGCTCCACCCCCTTTCCCCTCTCTCTGCTCTCTTTTTGCTTTACCGCGTCGCCATTTTCCATGTGACCGAGTTCCGGCCGCCGCAACGCTCAACGCCGGTGAGGCTACAGTGCCCCCGAGGGTTCCCCATGTGCACAAGATGGTGCGGACGAGCACGGGAAGCCTTCTGGTGGTCTCGGCGTGCGAAATGGTGGTTGGGAGCATCGATTCCATGGACGCCGCCGCGTCTGTGAGTCGCCGTTGACTCATCGCTGGCGAGGTGACGTGGCTAGCATCATTAGCGCTAACCCCCCCTCCTAATGATCCCCTAAACACCCACTGACAGGTGTGGCCCAGCCCCATAACCCCCCTGTTAGTTTTTAATTAAACATGAATTAACCCAGAGACAATGACAGGTGGGTCCCAGGCGTCAGGTTGACTGGTCAGCCCGCTGCGTCATGATGACGTCAGCCTGGCGCAATAAATCAATTTCTTATTTAAGAGAAATTCCAGAAAACTATTAAATCTTGTAAATTCAATAACTTTTAAACCACTACTCCAAATTAAATAAATAATATATGAAAAAATATCAGAAAAATGCAAGGAATCCAAATATGCAACTTTAAAGCATGAAAAAATAATTTATAATGATTGAACAGTAGTAAATGCAATTTGGGAAATTTTGAATAATCATTTGGAGTTTGAATTTGGAATTATTTTCCAAATATACTTCAATTAACATGTTGAAACATGAACATAAAGCAAATCAGTACCATGCCATGCTATGTTATGCATCTTGATTATGCATTGGAATGTGATGTTTACATTGTTGTTGTCTCGGTGTTTGCCTCTTCTCGATAGATTCATCGCCGGATGTAGTTTCCGGCTGCTCTGAAGAGTGGCACCTCGTGATCGTCAACAAGGCAAGCAAAACCCATTGATCATGTCTATATAAACCCATTTCCCTCTTGTTCTCTTATGCATGATTAGGTGATTCACATGTTACCATTCTATCGCTAGTTGAACCCATCCTTTGCATGACCTATCATTACTGCCACAGTATTAGGCAAACCTCAACCTAGCAGATCCAGGATTTTTTGTGTTCATCATGTGGCCCTTCATCCATGTTATGCTTATGCTATGCTAGAGTTGTTTTCAATTAAGTTTATCCATCTGGGTGATTTATCGGGATGCTAGTGTACAATACAATATGATGGTAATGTGTTGGTGAAGTTACCCTAACAAAGGTGAACAATGAGAGGTTGTGTAGCAGTACACAGTGGGTTGTCTCATTTACACTGCCCTAGGCCCCGAGTTCTCGTGTTCTGATCCAAGACAAGAGTACTTCCACATACAGGGCTATGGACCCTGTTTACTAACTCACCCCGACTATTGTCCAGGATTCGCATGGGTTATTGTTTCATTGATTTGATTACATATCGTAGCACGGTTTTAGGAAAGCGCACTACCATCTGTCGAGGTGGGCTTGTCGGACCTTCCATACATCGTTTGAGTCCTGCATGGAAACCCTGGCCGGATTTCTGATTGGGGTACATAATCAAATAGGCAATCTCCTGGACTAGAGTTGGAGACGTGAGGTAAGTGCCTTGGTGTTTATCCTCGTCCGACATCCGCTTGAAGGATGAAGAGTCACGGGCGGTAAGTGTTGAGACGTGTGTGAAGCGTACACCCCTGCAGGTAATGATCTATTCGAATAGCCGTGTTCGCGGTTATGGACTACTTGGAGACCTTTACTTGATTATTAGACAACTCAAATGGATACTCTAAAACAGCCAAGATAAGTGTGAGTGCTTTGGGTTGCTTCCTCGTGGGGAAGTCGAGGAAGGATCCATGCTGGTGTATTTACGTGGTGATCAAGATTAGATGGACTCGAGTGTGCCTCTCATCTCAACTCTATGTAGTCGTAGTACATGATAGCCAAGTCAAAGCTTTCTGCATTACAACCACACTTGCCTTTACCTTGATACCTGAGCATAAGTAGTATAGTTCTGATGTAAGTCTTGCTGAGTATGACTTTGTACTCATGTTTGCTTAATCTATGTTTTAGAGACGAGACCACTGACCCTGAAGGTGGCCTCCCCCTCAAGCTCGACGTCGAAGAAGTCATGTAGTTCCAGACAGCAGCCTGGTCCCTCTTGAGGGTCGTTCTGTTTTCTAAAGGGCTTCTTAAGCCATTTGTTAACCTTGAATTTACTAAGACATAATTACTTTCGTTGTTGTTTGATGTAATGTTGGGTCACAGTCATGTGATCTCTGCTTGTAGCAATACTATGTCTGCTCTGTTTAGCAGATGCAATAAAGCTATGAGTTTTAGAGTTCATGTTGTGTTACCTGCTGTTTACACTAGACATGTATGCTGCGTGTATGATTATAACATGCATGTCTTAGTGTGGGATTCGATAGCTTGGTTGTGATCTTGCCGGCGGTCTTTCATACCCCAAGTGGCCCTTAGATGTGCGCAGCTTGGGGTGTAAGGCCCGATATGCGGTACTGTTCCAGATCTAGATGTTTCCATCCAGATCCGGGGACGAAGCACATATCGGTCCCACCGCGACATATGACATAGCCATATGCCCCGGATTTCCAACATGGTATCACAACATTACAGATACAAGGATACAACATCTCATACAATCGGCATATAACTGCCTTAATACAATACAACAGCGGAAGATATATATCTAAGTACAGACTACAATCAAGTGCCTACTGGCAAAGAGAAAAACATTGATCCCATAACCACACGGGTCCAGGCCTCCGCCGGGATCCGCCTAACTAGTCGTTGTCGAGTCTCCACGTGAAACGTCGATCACCATACCTGTTGTCGATCAAGACCCCTGAAAAGAGTTTGGGGGTAGTATCATGAGTACATAAGTACTCAGCATCCAACTGTAGTGGTCATCTGACCGAGCAAGGACTTCATCACTCGTCATTCTAGGACAACTAGTAGTTTACGGTATGGATGTGGTAAGTGGGGAGGTTGCTGCCGCACTAGCATTTATGAAGTGGCCAACGATCTAGAGAGTAAGGTAAGAAGCCAAGCATTCGATGAGGAATCGCCTCCAACAAGGCTTGCTATCAACTACTTACGCAAACATAACACCTATCCTATCCTTGTCCTCCTCTTCGCATCCCGACGAAAAAGAAGCAGTCAAGGCACACACGCACGTTGATCTAGTTATATTAAGATTATCCCAGTTGTTGTTGTCTATGAACAAGGAGTAGGTCTCAAGTCGTCCATAACCGTGGACACGGCTTCTCAAAAAGATTTAAACCTGCAGGGGTGTACCAACTGCCCATTACGAGGCGTCGCATGCTCGCCCATCTCTCTCAGTTGCTACCCATTATAGGCAACCATTTTATGATTTAGTTCCAAGAGATCCGAAACGACAGGTCCCTCTAACTAACAACGAACAAATCCGGGTGGCCCCCGGGGAGTCGACACCCAATCCAAAAGCTGGCCACGCTCTCGGATCGGACTCTTCCGTATGGCCAAGGTCGGGAAATCACACCTGACATTAGGGGACCCCTAGCTCGCCAAGTGTGGACCAACAGAGGATCTAAGTCTCCGTTGGCCCGAGTTATTTGAAAACTACTGGCAGCTGACCAGCACACACACGGGTTACAAATGGTAAATCAGCTTGGGCCACCTCTAGAAATGTTTGAAGCTAGGTAGGTAAGAAGAGGGGACCCCATAAAATCCCACACGGGATTAGGCACGCTCAGTCTTAAAACCAATACCCGGAACTCGGATCCTAAGTGACTCGAATGGAACAAAGCGTCGGGGCGGGATAGCCTAGACCTTCCATCCTTCGTCAAATATAGTCAACATTATAATAATAATATCATCAACAACAATATAATAATGTGATATCCCAAACAAAGGAGTAACAGGGTAACATCGTAGCATCCTAAGCATGCATACTAAGCAGGGGCTGAGCAACGAGCAATAGTAACATTGCAGTACAAGGTATGCTGGGAAGGGACATGGCTGTGTTGGTTTGAAAGAGGCTGTAAACATGTGGTAGGATCAAACATCGAACCTAACCTATACTAGCATGCAAACTGCTGGTTGAAATAGAATGGATCATAAGTAATGTATAGTCCTTGCCTGTTGTTAAGTCCGGTTCCGAAGGTGTATTCGATCGCAAGCTTGCATCGTCTCCGAAGGTACCCGCGGAAGCACACAAGATGATAAACACTGGAAAGCAATCAACGAGCAAGCACTCTATTACTACGGGGAAACACAAGATCAAGAAGACAGCACACGACACGGCAACGCGATACGGATCTATCATCGAGAACGGTTACTAACAGTTTAAGTGGGGTATCGGTCACACACGACGAATACCGCACGTTTACGGTGGTTCAAGTTACTTAGCTATAGGTGATCAACCAATGGTTATTAACATGGCAAAGCACAGAAGCATGGCATAGCACACAAACATGGAAAAAGGTTAAGCACCAAGTAAACTACCTAGGCTAGTCATTTTAAGTGAGGCACAACCTAAACATGGCATAACACTAAGTGCCGCACGATGATTAAAACATTTGGTACTGTTCTGTCCTAAACCATATTTTAGGTTGGTTAACAACAGCAAACAATAGCATAAACACAAAGTACACGAAAAACTTATCAAGTTACATATAAAGAACACCCAAAACGGAGTTACGGTTAAAAAGATATAAGCAAAACAAGTTTGGAACACAATCTGCCAACATCACGAAGCACAATTTAGAGCAATGCATAAACAGTATAATCAATGCAAACATGCTCACAAATGATATGAAATTAAAATAGACATGACATGTAAGGCATGGCAAAAAGAATCATGCAAATAGGCATCATAGATCAAAAGATATTAAGCATGCAACATGGCATCGCAAAGTAACAGACTTAGTGAAAATCAGAGGTGGCTGTCAACAACACCAGCATGGCAACTTTGGAGATAAATAACTATATGACCAGAAATCATATCATGACAATGCAATACATTTAATGAAAGTATACATGATGCTTAACAATATGCAATTGGAATCACTCAATTCCGATAAACGGTCGCGACACACTCGTCGACCGAAGTTGCAACAAAATAACAGTTTCAGCAACAGCAGCACATTAACATCAGGATCACCACTTTGAAGCAAGATTTAATATATCTAAAGCACCCAAACATGACAAGTTAAAGCATGGAAATGAAGTACACATGATGCTTAAAACATAGGAAAAAGAATCAATGCAATAGGCCTCATGGATGAGTCACAATCATCATGCAAAGTTGCAATAAAATAATAACAGCAGCACTAAACAGGAATTTGCAACAGTGAACAGCCTGATTCCATGTTCATCACACAATTACACATTCAAGATGACCTCAAATGGAAAAACTTTCTACATACGAATGCTAGAGCACGCAAAACTGAGCAACTTTTGTTTTGGGGGCACGTTCATCGGAGTTACGGATCAACGGGAAATCATAGTACAAAACGGGATCAGCAGCAATATTTATAAGGACTTAGCAAAATTGAGCAGGCAGAACAAAAAAAAAAGAGGGGAGGCCTGCTCACCCTTGGGCCGCGGCCCAACTGGAGGCAGAGGGGGTTGGCGGCCTGGCCAACTTGGGCCTGCTGGCCGTGGGCCGCGTGGGGCGCTGGCAAGCTGGCCCACCCGGCCGTCCAGCGTGGAGGGGCGGCACCGGACCGATCCCGACCTGGATCGGGTCACGGCGGCGGCGATTTTCGCCGTTCCAGGCTCCGGTGAGGGATAGCCGGCGTTGGAGGGGGCGTGAGGGCGCGTGGAGGAGGACGGGGTTGGATGGGTGCGGATCCCGTCGCCGGCGAGGTGGATCCAGGCGACGTCGGGGTCCCGAGGGCTGGCGGCGAGCTCTGGCTCAGCTCCGGCCATGGCGGATCCCATGGTGCGCGGCGGCGCCGGCCTAGATCTGCGAGGACAGAGGAGTGGGCAGTGAGAGGAGGCGGCGCGGGGAAGAGGAGGGCCACGGTGGCCGGGGCAGCCGGCGGCGGCTGGCCTCGCTGGAAGGAGGCGGTGGCCTCGGCCTGAGATGGAGGCGGCAGCGGCGGGGTGTTGCGCTTCCACGGGCTGGAGAGAGAAAACTGGGGCGCGATCTGGAGCGTTGATCTCCAGATCCAACGTCTGGGATCGCCTGGATGGCTAGGGTTTCAGATTTTGAGGGGTTTTGGGCTTATCTGAGCAAACTCAGGGGGGTGGCTGCCATTTTTTGGCTAGGGAAACCCTAGAAATGGGTGGGAGTGTGGTGGTCTTTATATAGCCCAGGTAGCTGGCAGTTTGCAAAAACATCCCCGGTTTTTCTCTCACGCGTGCGGTGCTCATGTTTCTGACCGCCGGGGGTCCGCAGTACCTACGATTCGGGTAAAACTTCGAACTACGCGATCAGCGCGTCGAGCCGGAGGCGTTCAGCTCGCGCTAGAACCATTCCGAGAACATTTTCCGGCGCTCTATAAAAATATCCCGTTTAATTATTAAACGGGGTTTTTCGTTCCGTTGGCTGCGGCTGGTCTCGTGCGGTTTTCGCGACGGTTAACGGGCGAAACCCGGTGTCGCAAGGTCGAGTGTCAGGGTGGCAAGGGTCGGTCTCTGTCCGATACGAGATAAGAGGGGAAAAAATAATCGCCGATCGATAAATCGGGGATACAAACACCGCAAACAAATCAGACAATCAAACAATTCACGCCGAAAACAAATTTTTTAATTTTTTTGAAAACTGGGCTGTTACAGGGCATCGCGATGCGATTGCTCGTGATGTTGTCACGTGGCACACTTTGTTGTATGATTGAGCCCGCCCGAGACCCCGACTAAGTGACCCGGCTGGAGTCTGTTTATTTAAGTTTTATGATTCAATCGATAATAAGGTTGATGCGACTTGTCTATGAGTATGGGATTTCACCACCCATAATCATTTAGACTTGTGAGCGGACGATGAGGATCCATATCAGTTGATCATCCGAACGGGATGGGATTCCCCTCGCGTTTGAGCTTTCCGAGAGTGTTCTGTGCGTGGCCTTGTCTGTTTAGACAAGTGGGTACGGCTCTCGGCTCTTCATATGATTGAGTTGTAGAAGGAGTTACATACACAAACCCCTGGTCCTGACAGTCAGGGGGTTAACCTCATGGCCACGTGGACCTCGCAGGCGACCACCCGAGACGGCGGAGTCCGCAGGGACAGAGATTCCAGGGGCCATTCGATGAGCTGCGACTACCAAAACGAAGCCCTTGACCTCGCGCGTCAATTGGACCAAGCTATGGGTGCTGGGGTGCACCGTAGCGACGCCGACGTAGTGCTTTGCGGCGGAAGCAGCATGGCCAAGATGCCAATCTTGCTACGGGGCTCAATTGGAAGCGGGGATGGTTTCGTTAGACACAGCAGATCATGGTGCAGAAGATAGACATGGCTGCGGGGTCAAATGCTTAGCGAGTGCTCGCCGACGAGAGTTGCGGCGGCTCGGTACTCCGGCGTTCATGGCGGCTAGGCTAGAGGAGGAGCGGGGCGCCATGGCTTGAGGGGAAATGCTCACCGTGCTTCCAGGAACATGATGGAGTAGTCGATGGAGGCGGGGATGAAGTTTGGCTGGAGTATTTGACGGCGACGAGCTACGGATCTGGCGAGAGCTCGAGGACGATTGCGGTGGATCGTGTCCAAATCATGGCGCCATCTTCTGCTGGGCGATGAAGTCGATGACGACGAACACGAGGGACACGTCGGCTTGAGCTCTAGGGCATGGTGGCCACGTCTTCCACGGCGGTGCGGTCCGGGGAACTTTCTGTCGGCGGCGGGGTCGAGCGTGGGAGAACGCGGGAGCAGCAGAGAGGAGCGGGAATGGACGCGGCTTGCTTCTGGGCGTCACCAGGGGAAAGGAGGAGGCCTAGGAGGCAGCTGCGTGGCCAGGGGCTCGGCGGCGGCGAAACCCTAAACACTAAACCCTAAACGAAAGCCGGTTCCACCAAACGTGTTCCTAGACGTCAGACTTCCTTGCGTGCTGGCCTGGGGAAGACGACAAGGGTAGGTGGGCTTGGGCCGGCTGGGGGATGAGTTGGGCCAGAAGCACAGGTAAGCCTTTTTCTATTTTCTGTTTTTTTTCTTTTCTGCTATTTGTTTTGTCTTGATAGAATAAAATAGCTAGACAACTTATAAAATGCTCAAATCTTTTATATGGCTTTACATGACCAGTGACTAGTCACATCCAGAGTTTCAACATTTTTTTAATTCAAAATATTTGAATTCAAATTCAAATAGGGGTATTTGATTAATTTCAAGGTCCTATTTGAATATTTGAAAAATATATGAGCATGGTATTGATTCCAAATCACTTGATATGTGATCATACTCAATTATGAGACATTTCAAAAATTCAAAAGGAAATTTTTGATCAATTTTTAAAGTGGTCATTTGAGTTAAATTCATCTGGGGGGTGTTCCTTCTCCCATTTAAATTTCATTTTGAAATTTTTGACATGATGCAAGGTGAGGCTTGATCCTAGCACATACCTAACAGAGGGTTCTGACACTGCGGCTGGCTCGCGTGATGAACATAAGCTGAATCCTATGCTATGGCGACTCTGACGTTGTTTCTCAGCAAGTGTCAGGAAGGTGGAACTCCAAAGATGCCACAATGGCAGCCCATAGGCGGGTAGTAGAAAAACAAGTCGGTTTCTTTGTTGGGTACCAAGTGGACTATGTGGAGTGCAAGCTAAACGAAGCCGCAGATGCTTTATCCCGGCTCGGCTCTCAACGAAAGCCGGTTCCACCAAACGTGTTCCTGGAAGTCCTGACAAAGACGTCCGTGCAAATACCTACGGAGCAAGACATAGCAGAGCCGGATCCAGAGCCGGCTCTGGTGGCCGCAATACAGGCTACTCCCTTATGGGTTGTGCCTTACTTGGATTACAAGACCCGGGGGATCCTACCCGCTGATGACGTAGAGGCCAGACAAACCATCAGGAAAAGCAAATCCTTCGTACTCATCAACGGTGAGTTACACCGGCGAAGTCCTGCAGACGTCTTTCAGAGATGTGTGTCACCAGAAGAAGGCAGAGTGATCCTTAATGAGACACACTCCGAAACTGCGGGCATCATGCCGACTCTCGTTCACTAGTAGGCAAAGCCTGTAGGCATGGATTCTACTGGCCCACGACTCATACGGACGCAGAGGATATAGTCAAGAAATACGATGGATGCCATCGTTATGCCAAGCAAGCTCATGTGTCGGCTCAAGAGCTCAGGATGATCCCTATCACTTGGCCCTTTGCAGTGTGGGGGATTGATATGGTAGGACCCTTCAAGAGGTCAACCAACAAGAATACACACTTATTGGTTGCAGTCGACAAGTTCATCAAGTGGGTTGAAGCAGAGCCGGTTAACAAGTGCGATGCAGCAACGACGCTGAAATTCTTGAAAAAGATAATATACAGATTCGGCTACCCCCACATCATCATTACTGATAATGGGTCTAACCTATCAGAGGGGGTTATGCAACGATTATGTCAGAACGAGCAAATCCGACTCGACCTTGCGTCAGTGGCTCAACCACATACCAATGGACAAGCCGAGAGAGCCAACCACGAGTTGCTCAGAGGCATCAAACCCCAACTCTTTGTTCCTTTGGCAAGGATGCTGGGTTGCTGGGAGGAAGAATTACCCTTAGTATTGTGGAGTATCAGGACGACTCCTAACAGGTCGACAGGCTACACACCCTTCTTCCTGGTCTATGGAGCAGAAGCCATTCTCCCAACTGACATCTATCACGACTCGCCAAGGGTCACAACTTATGTGGAAGCCGACAATGAAAGAGCGAGACAAGACTCCTTGGATGTTCTCGATGAAAAACAAGAACTAGCAGCAGCTCAGTCAGCTATCTACCAACAAGATCTACGATGATATCATAGTCGTCGTATCAAAAGTCGGAGGGTGACTTAGTGCTCCGCCTCATACAGAAAAAGGATGGAATGCACAAGCTCTCTTCTCCATGGGAAGGATCATTCGTGGTTAGCAAGAACCTCTACAATTGATTCTACTACCTAGTTGATATACACGAGAAGGAAAAGTCACGCACATCTATGGAGGAGACTCCCAGGCCGTGGAACATCGCACAACTCCGTCCATATTATAATTAGGTAGTACAGGAACACTATTGTACAAAGTTAACACTCGTCGCACCGGCTTTCGCCATATATATATATATATATATAAGTTGACATTTGTCGCACCGGCTATCCCCGCATAATAAAGTCGATTTACATCGCAACCGACTCTCGTCACAGTCAAATTAATAAAGTCGATCTTAATAGCATTTAGGTCGTCGCCATGATATAAAAAGTTGACTTTCATCGCAAACGGGCTATCGCCATAAAGTCGATTTTTATCGCACCGGGCTTTCGCCACATCTTAAAGTCGAATTCATCGCACCGGCTCTCGCCACACTTATGCATAAAATAAAATTCTATATTGCATAGTCTTTCATACATATTTTCATCATATTGCATAATATTGCATCATAAACTACATATTTTTACACTTTTCTCAGAGACCTGGGAGCTTGAACAACCTTCTATCGGCTCTAAGCATGTATATTGCTTTGACAAGGCGAAGCGAGGGGGCTTGATGATACTCATCGACTCCTACCAGAAAAGCCGACATATATATTTAAAACTTTGCATGTATTTGCTTAAATAAGGGGTAATAGGGGAGTTCAATGGTTCCCATCGACTCTTAAAACCGATGAAACCCCGACATATACATGAATTGGCCACCCACGCCATTTTGCATGTATAGCTCAGAGCTTACATAACTAACGCGCAACCTGCTGGACTAAATTTCAGGGTTTACATAAAACACCTACCGAATCTAGTCCTAAGAGGTGGGCACGCTAGTCATTGAAAATCCGGCTCTACAAAGATGTTTCAAATCTTCAACCAATAATCTCTCTCCAGGCGAGAAGATGAGGTCTAAGTCAACTTATATTAGCCATTGCATTTCATTCTTGCATATAAAGCATCATGTAATCACAATTTTTTCTCACAAATAAAAGTAGTTAGACCTATGTGAGTCGGCACAAGCACCCAGGTGCATATACTGACTCATGGGGACTACACTTCAAAGAATCTTCTCAAAGACCCAACACGACGCAATGATGTTTGTGCCGACTCTTGGGGACTACACTTCGAAGTTTCTTCTAAAGCAAAGACTCGGTACAGCACCCAGATGCATACACTGACTGTTGGGGAGTAACACTTCAAAATTTTCTTGTTCAAATATTTGCCACGACGCCACAGTGATCATACCAACTCTTGGGGAGTATGACTTCAAAAAACTAATATATATATGACCTGGTATGGCACATAAACGTGACCACACCAACTCATGGGGGCTACAAGTCGATCTATCCTATGAGTCGATTACTGATAAGCAGCTATTCTGAATCCACTCAGGGGGCTACAGATATATACATCATAAAAAATATCGGCTCGCATGCATTGAACAAAAACATTCAAAGTGAAGAATAAAAACAAACTTATAGACTCGATGGGAATTTATACTTTTCATTCATCAGCAGACGAATCTACAACAAAAGGAGGAACCTTACATTCCAGGAAATTAAAGGCCAAAGTCGGAAAAATACTACTAATGTAAAAAACTACAGCTTCAATCGTCGTCTTCAGTGTCAGCTTCATCTTCAGAGGAAGATTTTTTGGTTTCTTCTTCATTGTTGTTGTAGAACTCTTCATCACTGCTACTAGAACTCTCCATGCCGCAGCCGGCTCGGTCACCACCATCATACCTAAAGATAATGGTGTCTCCCCTTGAGATGTTCCTGGAACAAAGATAAGTTTTCCAACCTTTTTCCAAGAACATAGAGTTGTGACTAGAAAGCTGGTAGCCACCCAAACGGGTCCATGAGGACATCCCTCAGAGCGGAGACAAAGACCTGAAGGCCTTGAATCAATCACAAGTTGAGTAAAAGACTCAGGGAGTTTGATCCAGCGACGAATCGTCTGGATATGAATCAAGAACTCTCCCCTCTCAGGAGAAGAAGGGGGAGATTCACATGGAGAAGCGGAGCGAGCACTTTGTCCCCTACCTCTGCCACGACCACAATATCGCCCACGGCCTCGACCGCGGCCACGGCCTCGTCCACGAGTGCCCGCGCTGGAACCGGGCTCATCGGCCGTCAAAGGAACACGAGCACCTAGCTTGGGAGCCATGGAAGGAGATAAGAGGAAGAATATGATGCGGGCACTTGAAAAACAAGCTACCCAATGGTTATTTATAGCAGTTCCCGAGAGAGGATCAATCAATTCCATAATGACATGGGTGAACTACCCATGATAGATGACATTTATGGAATGACTCCTCGATTCCCACTACAACATCAATGCCTCCAACCGGCGTTTTGGGTAATGCGATCATAAAGACCATACCGGATCTTTGACTGAAAAATTCAAAATCAATTTTTAGTTGGAAGATGAAACGAAGAGATAAGAGAAGATTGGCACCGACTCCTCGCAAGTCTCAAAAGGATATGAGAGGCGTCAATCCAAATTAGGGAGTCAACAACCACGATGATGACAAGAAGATTGTTGTGAAGACTAAAGCATCACACCAATCCTGGGGGCTAATGTCGGGGGGATGGACCAAGCCCATAACCCGACATTAGGACTAAAGGGCCGACATACCCATGGAAGGCCCAAAGAGGAAGACCCGGCCCAAGGCCGGCTGCGCTAAGGAAAGAAGATTGAAGTTGTAGAAGGAATTCAACTTACCTTCTATAGCACATAGCATATTTGTAAAGTAGAATAGGACTCCACCTCGTGTCGGAGTCGGACTCGCGGAATCCCGGGACCCGGTGCCTTTATAAGCCGATGTCCATGCGATCCAGGGCCAGGAATAATCTCAATCGCAGATAGGACTAGACACTTGTTGGCGTAACCTAGATCACCTTGAGATCAAGGTTGCGACCCGACTCTCTTGTAATCGATCAACCGACTCTTCTTTCGAGAGTCGGAACCCATAATAATAATAAGCATGAGTAGGATTTTACCTCGAGACAAAGAGGGGCTAAAGCATGGGTAAATCGCCGAGTCTCTTGTCCATGTCGACTCTCTCCACAAAATTGCCTCACAGCAAAGGTCCCATGTTAAGTTCGACTCTTCGGACATCTGCCGTGACTTTCCCACGACAGA
Organism: Bromus sterilis; assembly: GCA_950022295.1. Taxonomy (NCBI): domain Eukaryota; kingdom Viridiplantae; phylum Streptophyta; class Magnoliopsida; order Poales; family Poaceae; genus Bromus; species Bromus sterilis. The sequence goes on from OX465600.1 coordinate 157,962,875, forward strand.
ATCTACCCGCCAGATAGGTCATTTCTACTCTCGTGGTTTCCGCCTCGGGGCGGCGGTGGAAGTTTCGATCTAACTTGCCCCCGTGAAGTTTTGAGTCACTAGGGGTATATGTGCCGAAGGAGAGCCCCAGGGGTGGGCCCCCCTCACCAGGCGGCCACCTAGCGCGGCCTAGGGGGTGACCATGCGACTAGGCCAGGTGGCCCCCTCCGAGTTCCCTTTTGCGTGCCTTCGTTAATCCTTCAGAAAATACTTCCCTGGAATTTTCAGGTCATTTCGAGATGTGCTGATATGTCCACTCTGCGTGCACTTTTCCTCGCTAATTCCTGCATCTGTTGTTTCGGCACCAGAAAGTTGTAAACTCTGTAAAACAAGCCAAAACACCACGAGAACAACATTATAACATGAAATATATCAATGAATAATGGTAAATTATAATACATAGTAATGATGCATTTTGGACATATCAAGCCCTCTGATCTCAAGGCTCTCCTCAACTCCCTTTGTAGTGAGAACCCGAGAACAAGCAGCGAGGCAAGAGAAGAGGCATACAGTTTCCCCACATCAGGTATTTTGCATATTATATTGCTTGAGGGTTGTTAGCTTGTGGCAACACGAGCAACATTAGTGCTCACGACCTTGCTATACTGGCAACCGCCCTTGAGGGAAACCACACGTATAACATAGGTGCTTTGATTGCTCGCCGTCTCGGCTTGAACGATGAGAAGGGTCCTAATTATGGAATCATTTTTCCTCACTTGTTATTGAGTGCCTTGGCTTACTAGTATATGATGATGACTTTCCTTTACCGTCCTAACATTTTGATCTTGATGCTATGAAGAGGCATGAGTTTGTTACTAGGGGTTCCACTTTGAAGACCCTTGATTATTTGATAAAGTTTGATGAGAAACCAGATCGTATTGTCTGTTTTCCTGCTCCTCTCTTGTTTGATTTTACTAGCATGAACGATGGTCATTCATGGAGGTTGAGATGGACGAGTACTTGGCTCAGCAACAGTTCTACGCCGCAGTAGAGGAGGACGAGGGTTTGGCACCGATTCCACCTGAAGTTAAGGAGCGCGTTGTTTCTTGGGACGATGTGCCTGCCTCCTATCAGGATAGACGGATATCGTTCTTCGGACACGATGCTCAGCAGGATCCACGGGGGCACCACTACTATCCCGGAGCCAGAGGAAGCTCCTGGCCTAAGCTTGGGGTAGTACGTACATCTCTCCCCTTTTATTGTATTATCCGTGTTTTCACTTTAATCTTTTTGAAGTTTTTGTTTGTTCTTCGTTTTTCCTTTCTTAATTTGAGAAAACAACAAAAAGATTTCCCTTTTCTCTTTTTTTGTTTAACCTTGGAAAACCCAAAAAGATTTCCTTTCACTCTGTAGTTCGCTTTGTTTGCAGAGTTAAGCTCGCGTGCATGGTTGCACTCAATTGATTATATATTTCGAAATTCGATCGTGCAAGTGACGAGGTAATAATGATGAAGATTGACGGAAGGGATGCAACAAGAAAAGTCGGTATGAACTATATTTGTTTTCACCTTTTTACATATGCCCGTACTTATGATCTAGAGACCAACTTGTAGCGACATAATGCTATGTTTACAATACATTCCTAGTAGTTCATGTTTTTTTATGACTAGTCTCAAATATCTAGAGTGCATAATGTGTAATTGAAATGATTTGCATGAATTGCATTGTTCATGGTTTGGCATAATGAAGTGGTGACAAGAGGATACCCCCATGACTACTCACTGTGTGGGTAGTTGGTGCGTGTCATGGCTAGCGGCCCACCAGAGGCCCATTCGGGCAAACAGACATGATGGAATAAGAAGTGGAGCCCAAGGCTTGAGGTGCAAGGCAATGACTCCTACTTGTAGTTGATTTGGACTCATGTAAAGCCCTACCTGGCTATCTATATAAGGCAAGGCAGGGGCACCCCTTTAGACAGATCTTTCTCCATGCATATCTCTAGACAGGAAGCACGTCTACACCATAGCTCTCGCGACACCCCTGTACATCATCATCAATACAAGATCAGACAAGCAGCATGTAGGGTTTTCCCTCCGGGGGCATGAAGCTGGGAAAATCGTGCCCCATGTTTCGCTTGTCCACCTTCTGAATCCTACCAATGCGCGACCACCTTCCTCCTATAGGAAATCTAGGGTACCTAACCCTATGTTTTTCCGTGATCATACCACGTCAATTGGCGCAGACCATGGAGAAGACACGCGCGTTGGAATCACGGATTCGACGGCTTCAATCTATATCGACTTCAACATTAAGATGGAAGACAAGAATTCCCGTGATGGCGGCTGGTGCTCATCTGTTTGCTTGTCGACCAGGCCTCGCTCGAAGACGCCACGCGATTTAAATCAACAAGACTACATGCAGATCGAAAGATGAAGCACATCTGCCAACTACATGCATGATCAATCGGGATACGCCTCGTTCAGATCGAAAAAAATCGATCCGATCTGGGAGCTCACCTCCCTCGACTCAGCATCTTGGCCTCCTCTCGGCTTCTCCTCCTAGGCGGACAAAATTCCTCTCGACTCCACCTGGTGCTACGCCGACTTCAACACGCAGATGACTTCAACCCGACCACCCCATCCTCGTCACTGAGGCCTTCAACCAGACCTCCAGACACCCTCCCGTCTTCTCGTGCCGCGGGCTCCACATGAGCAGCCGCGGGCTCGCAAAGTGGGCAAGCTGTCGTCCGTTATGGCCTAAGCGCCGCCGCTTGATACGTCTCAAACGTATCTGTAATGTTTGCTTGTTCCATGCACTTTTATGTGACATTGCTACATTTTTTGCTACACTTTTATATCATTTTACGCATATTTGGACTAACCTACTAACTCAGTGCACCCAGTGCCAGTTCCTGTCTGCTGATGTTTTTACTTGCAGTGATTTTTCGCCAATTTAAAATGCCAGAAAAATTCTAGAAAAATCAGAATAAAAATCAGCGTCAAGGAAGCTTCCGGAAGCACCGAAGGAGAGCCGGAGGGGGACCAGCCGCTCACAGCCGGCCAGGTGGTGCGACCCCACCCCTGGCCGCGCTACCAGGGCGCTTGGGAGATGGGCCCCACCTCTGGTGCCCCCTTCGGCCTATTTTTACCCCTCGTCCAGGAAACCCTCAAGGAGAACCCCGCATCACGAATTACCTCTCTGTTCTGCCGCCGGCGCGCTCCGAAGATCGGGAGCACCAGAAGACCTCTTCCTGACACCCTAGCAGCGGGAGGATTGACCTTTGGGAGACTCTCCACCACCATGGACGCCTCCAGGATGTTCCGTGAGTAGTTCCCCTTGGATCATGGGTCCGTGATCAATAGCTATGTGATGTCTTCTCTCCACCCTTGTTCTTCAATGTTTAGACCTTGTGAGCTGCCCTACACGAGGAAGGCACCTATGTACTTTTCCTGTTGTTGCTATGATGAGTTTGCTGGGATCCGATGGATTATGAGATTATGTTCAGATCGTGATGAGTTATATATTTGGTTTACCTTTTATATTTTTCTTAGTACTTCTTGCTTGTTCTCCTTTGATTTTTATTTCTTTGGCCAAGTAGTAGATAGTAACTCCAAGAGGGAGCGTTATGCATGATTGTGGGTTCATTCCCCCCAATGTCTAGCTTGAGTGACAAAAACATGAGAATAGGGGATGTGTTGTTCCCACCAGGGAGAAAAAAATGGTGCTTGTAACTGCAGTTGCAAGGATTGTTTACCTTACGCATAGATTGTTAATGCAATTGTCTGTTGCTTTGAGTTTACACTTTGTGTGGGGCTCGCAACTTATTACCAGCGAGATTTTCTGGATAGATATCTCAAGGTGGATGATTAGTAGTAGATGCAGATGGATTTCGGTCTACTTGTGTTTTCGTACTTCCCATACTTTTGAGCACTCTTACTTTCAAGTAGCATAATTAGCATTGAGGTGCGTTTATAATTCTGTCAATTGCCCAGCTGTAATTTTTTCACCCAACTTATATGTTTATCGTCTTTTGGGAGAGAGACATCACTAGTGAACATCAGGGGACCCCGGTCCATATTTCCACCATTGTTACACCTCCGCTTTATTTATCGTATTTACTTTACTTTGCAATTATCACTACCGCTATCATTATCCCTTGCGGTTAATCCCTTGCAAACAACAAGACCGGAGGGATTGACAACCCCTTTATACTTGTTGAGAGCAAAGCTATTTGTTGTGTGTGCAGGTCCAGGTAAAGTAAGCAACCTCAGTTGTGAACGACGCCATTGTTCACTTTACCACCTACTTGTCGTTGTTGGAGTCCTACTGGACTTACTCAAACCTTGGTATCTTTGCCAAGGGAAATTACTGCTACGTGATACGTCCCAAACGTATCTATAATTTCTGCTTGCTCCATGCATGTTTTGTGTGATATTGCTATGATCTAGATACACTTTCATACACTTTTGATCATATTTGGACTAACCTACTAACTCAGTGAACCCTAGTGCCAGTTTATGTTTTCTGCTATTTTTCTATTTCAGTTTTCCCCCATATTAAAAGTGCTCCAAAAATTCGTAAAAAATCAGATAAAAAATCAGCGTGAAGTAACCTTTTGGAGTCCTGAAGGAGGACCAGGTGGGACCCACCAGGGCCTCAGGCGGCCACCTGGCGCGGCCTAGGGCTTGGCCACGCCAGGGTGGCGCCTGGACCCCTGGTGGGCCCCCTGGCTGCCCCCTTCGCCTATTTATTTCCCGTGATGATCAAGCGAGCTATTAGTAGTCACTCGAAAAGTCGTCGAGTGCGCGAGTAGATTATATTGCCGAATACTAGTTGAGTCTTGCGAGTGGTGACTCGAATGCTTTGCTTCCTTCAAGGTGAGGGAGCACCCGAACTCTGAAGGTGCGTTGTCTCTGCTAGTGCGAGTGGTCACTCAAGCACCTGTTTGTCTTCTGGGTGACGGAGCACCCGAAACTCAGTAGATGTCGTGATTACAATTGGTGCGAGTGGCCAATCGAGCATGTCTTTGCCTTCTGGGTGAGGGAGCACCCGAACTCTCGAGATTTTTAGATCTTGATCTGTTTTAATAAACGTACTCCCGATGGGAGTAAAAGATTATAGAATATGGTGAAAAAATTGTGAGGGGCGGGATGCTGACCGAGGACGCGTACTCAATATGCGTTGCTGAGATGTGAGTTGTTGTGCCGCCTGAAAAATTGGGTGGCTGTGGCTTGTGAATGGAAGTGATGTGACGCCATGCTGCCCGAAAATTTTGCATTGTGTGATTATGGCCCTCGTTTTTCGCACGTAGTGGGCGGTATGGTTACTGCGCCGGTTGAGTTTTCCATGCTTCTTGGCTATCGTGGGATCGTGCCACGTCTGCGGGGTTCCAAGATTAACGGTGATAGAATGCTTCTCGGCTGTTGGTTAAATACCGGGGGGCTGGGGTGATTTAGGTTTTACCCAGCCATCGTCTTCCCCCGCCTGTTCTTCTTACTCTTTCTTTCTCTATTCTTTGCCTCTTGCCTCTCTACTTTTTGGTGTGTGTGCGGTGAGATCCATTTCCGAGCTCCCTCGAAGTGCAGCCCAGGAGTCGGCGAGGATGACCGGCAGATGGGAGAGGTCTATTTTCGGAGCTGCAGATCTGGATGCATTGGTAGCGGACGACATGGTGGTAGATGGTGCAACTCGGATTCTAGGGGATGAGGAGGTTCCCGAACCTCGTCCTGATGAACGGGTATGCTTGCAAAGCTTCTTCCCTCGTGGTTTTGCGCTTCCAATTCATCCTTTCCTCCGGGGGTTCCTTTTTGCCTATCAGTTGCAACTTCATGACCTAACCCCTAATGGGATACTGCACATTGCCTGCTTTATCACGCTCTGTGAGGGATTTTTGGGAATCTATCCCCATTGGGGGCTCTGGAAACGCCTCTTCAATGTGAAGAGGACGAACTCTGAATATGCCATTGGGGGCGTGGGTATTTCCATCAAAGATAAGCTGCCTACTTTGATTTGGAAAAATTGGATTATGTCTATACATGGCGGAAGAGCTGGTTTTATCTGAAGGATCGACACGTTGATGGGCAGCAATTTGGTCTTTCTCCTTTCAATCATGTTGCGCGAGCGTTTAAGCGATCCTCGTGGGCGCATCCTCTATCTGCTCGCGAGGTGTCTCTCGTTGAGCCGTTGGTGCAAAAAAATTCTGCTTTGAAGGATGAGTTGACTGGCGGTCAACTTATTTCTTTGTTTGTGAGGAGACGCGTCCAGTCGCTTCAGCATCGGGTGCGTCCCATGTGGTAATATACTTGGCCCGATGACTCGACCAGGTGTTCGCCCGAGGAGTTCTCTAATGGTGACCTTTTGTCTCGGGTCCATCAAGTTACAAAGTGTACGAGTATTGGAGAGGAAAGCCTCGTCCGTCCTTACGCTGCTGATTTACGTCTCCCCCAGGTACTTGTCTTGAGTTTTTTTTTGACTAGTGTCTATTGATTATTGATGATGTTCTGACCTGCAGGATCATACTACTTTGTTGAACAATCCGCCGCAACCTGAGGATGCTGAAATACTTGATGAGACTGATGCGGCTGATGTTGGTCATGTGCCCGCGGGTGATGGGGGTGCTTTGGGTGCTGATGCTGGCGAGTCCGCGGGTGGAAAGCCGTCAGCTGCTGATGACGGTGAGGATTCGAGTCCTTTGCGTATCAAACGCAATCGCTACTCGAGTGCGAGTGACCGTGATGCAGCGGGTGGTGGTGATGATTTTCCACCAGCTGCGCCATCTGTTGTGGCGTGCCCTCCTTCGGCTGCTCCAAAGAGGCGCAAGTATGGGATGTTGCTACGTTCGGGTGTTGCACCTGCCAGGTTTGTACAACTTTCCTTGGGTGGCTTTGCTGTCTGTATTTAGCTTATGTTCTGATGATATGTCACTTGCAGTACTGCTCCTGTTCCGGCTGCTTCCTCTACGAGTACTGTTGCTGTTGATCTTTGGTCAACCGATTCGGGCGCGGCGGCTAATCGGTCGAGTGACTCAGGTGCGGAGATTGATCGGCTAGTTCCTTCGGCAACTCCTATAGCTTCAGGTGCAGGAACGACTCGTGCGACTGCTCCGTCCGGGGGATCTGCTGCGGCTACTGAGTGGATCTCTCCCTCATACGTGAAACCTCCAATTCCTGAGGAGCACTATTTGGAGAGGCGAGATCTCTTTTCTGAAGATAAGGGCAAGTTCTTTGATCGCATGGCTGAGCAGGTATGGAATTCCTTGTCCTTCCGAACTGTAACGGAGCGCGACCGCGCTCCCGATGGGAGTAGCCCCCAAGGCTGGGAGCAATCACTTGTGATTGATTGCAGTCGTAGATTTGTCTTTCTCTTTTGTTGATCTTTGTGTGACATTAGGGGCACGGCAGTGCTCCCGATGGGAGTACCCCCCGAGGCTGCGGGCAATCGCTTGTGATTGGTTGCAGCCTTTGGACTTGATTTTCTTGACTTTGACTTGTGCATTTTATTTGAATTTAGCCTTTGGTCCGGATATGTGAGCGTGTCCTCACCGATGTTGATCGGTGGCGACGTGCTCATGACTCGGCCCAGGGGAGCTTGACCACCATGAGAAGTGAGATTCTTTTTCCTTCTTTGGTCTTTGTTCGGCTGCTGGTTGGTTACCTGACTGATATCCTCTCCGCAGGTCGCAACAAGAGTGCTGAGAAGCGTGTCGAGGCTGCGGAAAAGTAACTCTCTGAGCTTCGGGACGCTTTGGAGTCCAAGGAAAAGGACCTGCAGGTGCAGCATGGCGAGCTCGAGCGGTTGCAGCGGGTGGAGGAGAAATTCCTGTGGGTGGAAAACGTTGAGTGCGAGCGCCTGCATGATTTGGCGAGTTCTTTGGTTGGTAAGGAGACTGTTCCTTTTTATTTTCTTTAGTATGTGTTCTTCTCTTGAATTTTTGAATGTTGAATCTTCCCGCTTGGTGCAGGCTCCGCGGGTGTTGAGGCGGTGGAGGCAGCTGCAGCGCGATCGAGCACTCTTTGTGGAGCTGTGGAAGCTGTGTTAGTAATTGATGGAGCCGTGAGGGATGTGTGTGCTCGGGCTTCGAATCTCCTGAAGCTTCTTCATGAGCATATGTTCCCGGATGAGGGGAAGAGGCCAGAGGGTCTTGACTCGCAGGTTGTTGCCTTTGTATCGGACGGTGATCAGCTGGAGGGCTTGGTTCGTGAGAACGTGGTGAGTGGGCTTGCCACATCTTTTGTTGTTCTTCTGGGCATGGTGTTCCTATTGAGTATTCCATGGTGGATGACCTGCCTGAGTATACCGACGAGCAAAGTGCTCGGATCACTCGGCTCGCCCGCTAGCTACAGCTGGTTGTGGAGGCTGATGTCCACAATTCTCAGGGCGAGGAGTAGGGAGAACTTGTTTTTGGTGCTTTGTCTTGGAACTTAAATTGTAATGTGCCTCCTGCGGGATGGTGGATCTTTTAATTGGTGAAACTGCTTTGTCCTTTTTGTGCTGCTTGTTGTCCCTTTTTCTTTGACTTGTTCTCCTTTGCGGTAGGCCACCCCGGTAGGAGGGTGCTCGCAAGGGTGCCTATGAGTCTGTTTGTTTGAGGCTAAAAGAGGCCGAGCGTGAGGTTGTTCGTCTCGAGGGTGTTGTCGCCGTCCATCGTTCAAAATATGAACATGTTGAAGCTGTTCTGTATAGCCTGGCTTCTTGGGTGGTAAAGTTGTCTGATCTCATGAAGGGTGAGCTTGTCTTCCGTCGACTGATCAACTGTGCAAGGTATTTTTCCTTGTGCTTGCTGCTGACTTTTGCTCTTCTTTACGAATTTCTGGTTGGGCGATCTCGCGAGGAGGAGGAGGTCGTACAGTCGAAGTTGTTGCGGTTGGATGACCCAGTCGTGCAGGCAAACAATCCCTTTTGGATGGATAGGGAGCGTGCTCGACTGTTCGCCATTCTTCGGCTGCGGGTTGAAAGGGTGTCGCGAGCTCTTGAGTACTGTTGCGGGGTACTTGGTGGGATTTCTCTGAATTCTATCTGCTGACTCCTAATCCATTGTCGCTTGAGAGGCTTTGTCGGGTGTTTTCTCAGCCCGCGGAGCTTCGCCGCGTATTAAGTCACCAGATTCATGCGGGGACCGCACTGTACTTTTTCCTTTGTCCATAGTCATTGTCCTGGTGTAGATATTATGTTGGTGGCTCAAGGTCCTCCTGGTGGTCGAGCTCAGCCGATGGATGACCATTACGCCGTAGATGAAGAGCCTGCGAGCCAAGTTGGGAAGTGGGTGGTCGAAGAGAATGACCGTCGTGTGGGTGCTCTGTGCAAGGTGAAATCGGAGCCTGGAGATTAGGCTTTTCTTGGTTTTTGTAGGTTCTTCTTTGAGTTGTAGATTGTCTTCTTCTGCTGGACGGCGTGTGCTGCTGGTCCCTTTGTCTTTGGCTTTTTTTGCTGATCTGTGTTATGAATGAATCCCCTGAGTGTTGGGAAGCTGAGTCGTGCGGTGAGAGCGAGCCCTCGAGTGTTGGTTTACAAGTCTTGAGAAAGTAACACCTCGAGGGGTGGCTGCTGCGAGCGAGCCCCCGGGTGCTGATTATTGAGTCGTGTAAGCGAGTGATGCCTCGAGGGTAGCTGCTGCGAGCGAGCCCCCGGGTGCCAACTTTCAAGTCGCGTAAGAGGATAACGCCTCGCGGGGTGGCTACTGCGAGCGAGCCCCCGAGTGCCAATTTTCAAGTCGCGTAAGCGAATAATGCCTCGGGGGGTGGCTGCTGCGAGCGAGCCCCCGAGTGCCAACTTTCGAGTCGCGTAAGCGAATAACGCCTCGGGGGGTGGCTGCAGCGAGCGAGCCCCCGAGTGCTAACTTTCGAGTCGTGTAAGCGAATAACGCCTCGGGGGGTGGCTGTTGTGAGCGAGCCCCCCGAGTGCCAACTTCCGAGTCGCGTAAGCGAATAACGCCTCGGGGGGTGGCTGCTGCGAGCGAGCCCCCCCCCCCCCCCCCCCGAGTGCCAACTTTCGAGTCACGTAAGCTAATAACGCCTCGGGGGGTGGCTGCTTCGAGCGAGCCCCCGAGTGCCAACTTTCGAGTCGCGTAAGCGAATAATGCCTCGGGGGGTGGGGTCTGCGAGCGAGCCCCCGAGTGCCAACTTTCGAGTCGCGTAAGAGAATAACGCCTCAAGGGTGGTTGCTACGAGCGAGCCCCCGATTTCCAATTTGCAAGTCGCGTAAGCACTTTTTTTGGAAAAATATTTGTAGTATCTTTCCTGTTGTTCTTACACGAGGGGGCTGTTGAAGAAAACCTTTTATTTGGGTCGATGGCTTGACATCCCTAAAGAATGTAAAGTTGCTGCTAAGATAACTTGAGTCTTTGGCATGTGGTGCCGGCGACTCCTCTGGTTGCTGCTTTGGCTTCTAAGGGAGCACTTCTTCTTCTTGTGTGGCGACTCCGTGGGTTAGGAGTGCTCCAAAGGTTTCTGATATCTTGTGGAACTCTCTGTCGCAGCGATCAGATCTGATGAAGCTGCCGCTGACTGTTATGACGCCACGCGGGCCTGACATTTTGAGCTTGAGGTTGGCGTAGTGTGGTACTCCAATGAAGCGTGCGAAGGCTGGTCAACCTAGGATGGCGTGGTACTGTGATTTCCAGTCGACCACTTCGAAGTCCAGTAACTCCTTGCGGAAGTTGCTCGCGTTCCCAAAGACCACTTCAGGCTTATTTTCCCGAGGGGGTAAATTGCTTTTCCTGGCACGATTCCATGGAAGGTTGTGCCTGAAGTATTTAGTGCTGAATTTTGGATGAGCATTTCTTCCAGGGTTTTGGTGAATATGATGTTGATTCCGCTGCCGCCATCCATGAAGACTTGCGACATGTCGTAACTTCCAATTCTTTCTTCGAGTACCAGTGCAGCGTGTCCTAGAGGCGGGATGGTTGGCGGGTGGTCTTCACGGGTGAAGGTGATGTCAGTCTCTGACCCGCGCAGGTATTCTGGGATGGCAGCGCGCGAGGAGACTACGAGGAAGACTTGTCTGATAACCTGCTTTTGCTGCCTATTTGATGGTCTTCCTTCTTGGATCATATAGATTCGACCATGTGCTTCTGGGTATTTTTCTTCTTCGCTGGGTGTCGAGCACCGCTCCTAGATGTCTGCCACCTGTCTTGCTGGTGCGGCAGGTGCGGGTGGTGCGTTGTGGGCAATTGTTCCGACTACTACGCTTGCGAGGGGTTATACTGTTGGTGATGTAGACCGTCTTTTTTTGTTCTGAAAGCTCGGTGAAACGTCTACAGTTTCTTAGTGTGTGTCCTGATCTGAGCTCTCCGCGCTCGTTTTTTAACCCATGTAGTGTGCAGGGCCCATCGAGTTGTTCCTTGGCCGAGCGATACGCTCGGGTGTCGTCTCGTGGCTGCCTTGATCTCCAGTCTCGTTTCTGGACTTGGGTTCCTTCTTCTTGGTTATCCCTCCGCTGCATTCTACTATTGTCTCGATGTCTGCCTTCTCTGTCGTCTGGGAAACCGGTCGCGACCATATCGGGTCCTCTGTCGTCATAGAAGTTACACCTGGGGTGCTTTCTTCTTCTGTCGTACCCTCTATCTCCGGTGTAGTATTCGTAGTCGCGTTCTGGGCGTGCTGACTGGATATCTGACTCGTTTCGTATGGAGTCTTCTCCGTCGGCCCAGTTGTTGGCTTGTTCTAGTAACCGCGCGAGTCTTCGGACCTTCATCTGCCCGAGTTGCTCTTTGAAGTCGATGCGATGTAGGCCCCTTATGAATGCGTGGATCGCACTCTCGTCGGATATGTCTTCAGCTGAGTTTTTGAGTATGGTCCACCGCTGGATGTACGCTCTCAGGGATTCTCTGGTCCCATTCCTGCAGGCTCTCAGCTCCTCGAGTGATGATGGTCGTTTGTATGTGGATTTGAAGTTCTCGATGAAGGCGCTGCGAAACTGTTTCCAGGAGCTGATTGTAAGGCCCGATATGCGGTACTGTTCCAGATCTAGCTGTTTCCACCCAAATCCGGGGACGAAGCACATATTGGTCCCACCGCGACATATGACAAAGCCATATGCCCAGGATTTCCAACATGATATCACAACATTACAGATACAAGGATACAACATCTCATACAATCGGCATACAACTGCCTCAAATACAATACAACGGTGGAAGATACATGTCTGAGTACAGACTACAATCAAATGCCTACTGGCAAAGAGAAAAACATCGATCCCATAACCACACAGGTCCAGGCCCTCCGTCGGGATCCGCCTAACTAGTCGTCGTCAAGTCTCCACGTGAAACGTCGGTCACCATACCTGTTGTCGATCGAGAACCCTGAAAAGAGTTTGGGGGTAGTATCATGAGTACAGAAGTACTCAGCATCCAACTGTAGTGGTCAATTGACCCAGCAAGGACTTCATCACTCGTCATTCTAGGACAACTAGTAGTTTACGGTAAGGATGGGGTAAGTGGTGAGATTGCTGCCGCACTAGCATTTATGAAGTGGATAACGATCTAGAGAGTAAGATAAGAATCCAAGCATTCGATGAGGAATCGCCTCCAACAAGTCTTTCTATCAACTAATTACGCAAGCATAACACCTATCCTATCCTTGTCCTCCTCTTCGCATCCCGACGAAGAAGACGCAGTCAAGGCACACACACACGTTGATCAAGTTATATTAAGATTATCTCAGTTGTTGTTGTCTATGAACAAGGAGTAGGTCTCAAGTCGTCCATAACCGCGGACACGGCTTCTCGAAAATATTTAACCCTGCAGGGGTGTACCAACTGCCCATTACAAGGCTCCGCATGCACGCCCATCTCTCTCAGTTGCTACCCATCACAAGCAACCATTTTATGATTTAGTTCCAAGAGATCCGAAATGACAGGTCCCTCTAGCTAACAACAAACAAATCCGGGTGGCCCCCGGGGAGTCGACACCCAATCCAAAAGCTGGCCACGCTCTCGGATCGGACTCTTCTGTCTCAACAGGGTTTGGGTTACCGAGAAGCCTCACGTGAGGCCTCGGGCCCTCGCCGGTCAAAGGTGGACCAACAGGGAAACCATGTCCTCACTGGTCCGGGTTGGTTTAAAAACTACTGGCAGCTGACCAGCACACACACGGTTTCAAATGGTAAATCAGCTTGGGCCACCACTAGAAATGCTTGAAGCTAGGTAGGTAAGAAAAGGGGACCCCATAAAATCCCACACGCGGTTAGGCACGCTCAGTCTTAAAACCAATACCCGGAACTCGGATCCTAGGTGACTCGAATGGAACAAAGCGTCGGGGCGGGATAGCCTAGACCTTCCATCCTTCGTCGAATATAGTCAACATTATAATAATCATATCATCAACAACAATATAATAATGTGATATCCCAAACCAAGGAGTAATAGGGTAACATCGTAGCATCCTAAGCATGCATACTAAGCAGGGGCTGAGCAACGAGCAATAGTAGCATAGAAGTACATGGTTTGTTGGGAGGGGACATGGCTGTATCGGTTTGAAAGAGGCTGTAAACATGTGGTAGGAGCAAACATCGAGCCTAACCTAGACTAGCATGCAAACCACTGGTTGAAATAGAATGGATCATAAGTAATGTATAGTCCTTGCCTGTTAATAAGTCGGATTTCGAAGGTGTCGTCGATCGCACGCTCGCAACGTCTCCGAAGGTACTCGCGGAAGCACACAAGACGATAAACACTAGAAAGCAACCGACGAGCAAGCATCTATTACTACGAGGCAAACACGAGCAAGCATCAACAAGAACACAACACGAGACATCGCACCTACCGTCGAGAGCGGTTACTAACAGGTTAAGTGGAGTACTCATCACACATGACGATACCGCACATTTAGAAAGGTTCAAGTTGTTTAGCTACAGGTGATCAACAAAGGTTGTTAACATGGCAACTCAAGCAAGCATGGCATAGCACACAAACATGGCAAGAGGTGAATCATAAGATAAACTATCTATCCTAGTCAATTTAAGTAAGGCACAACCTAAACATGGCATATCAATAAGTGCCCCACGACAATTAAAACATTTGGTACTGTTCTGCCCTAAACCATATTTTAGGTTGGTTAACAACATCAAACAATAGCACAAACACAAAGTACACGAAAAACTAATCAAGTTACATATAAAGAACACTCCAAACGGAGTTACGGTTAAAAAGATATAAGAAAAACAAGTTACGGGCACAATCTGCCAACATCACGAAGCACACTTTAGAGCAATGCATAAACAGGATAATCAATGCAAACATGCTCACAAATGATATGGAACTAAAGTAGACATGACAGGGAAGGCATGGCAAAAAAGAATCATGCAAATAGGCATCATAGATCAAAAGATATTAAGCATGCAACATGGCATCGGAACATTACAGACTTAGAGAAAAACATAGGTGGCTGTCAAAAACAGCGGGATAACTACTTTGGAGCTCAATAACTATATGACCAGCAAGCATATCATGACAATGCAATACATATAATGGAAGTAGACATGATGCTTAACAATATGCAATTGGAATCACTCAATTCCGATAAACGGTTGCCACGCAACCGTCACCCGACGTTGCAACAAATTAACAGTTTTCAGCACAGCAGCACATTAACATCAGGATCACCACTTTTGAGCAAGAGTTAATATAGCTAAAGCACCCAAACAGGACAAGTTAAAGCATGGAAATGAATTACACATGATGCTTAACACATAGGAAAAAGAATCAATGCAATAGGCCTCATGGATTTGTCACAATCATCATGCAAACTTGCAATAAAATAATAATAGCAGCACTTAACAGGAAATAATAGCAATTAACGGCCTGATGCCCACTTCAACACAGATTTGCAACATCAAGATAGCATCAAATCAAAATGCTCAAAAAAGAAGGATTGAACTACACACAATTCTAAAAAAATTTCCTTTTGGGCGCAACGTCATCCGGGCTATGGTTTACTCGCAAGACTACTCGCAAAATTGAATCAGCAGCATAAAAACTGGGGACTTAGTAAAAAAACAGGGACTGAGCAGAAAAATTAGAAAAACATTAGGAAAAAAAGGAGGGGGCGGCCTGGGCCTCACCCATGGGCTCGGCCCCCTCTGCTGGCAGGAGGCCGGCTCGGGCTGGAGTTGGGCCGCGGCCCACGTGGGCGCTGGTGGTTGCTCGCCCGAGCTCGCTCCCAATCGGATCGGGCAGCGGCCGTGACGGCGGCTCCGTCAGCCTTGCCGGCGAGGGCGGGCGGCGCAAGGCGGGGCGGTGGCTCGCCGGCCACCGCGGGACGGAGGAGGCGAGGAGGGGGCGAGGGAGGCAGGCGGCGGTGGTCGAGCGGCCGGCTCGAGAGGCGGCTCCGGCCCGAGCTCCTCTCGGGTCTGCCATGACGCCTCGGCCGGTGGGGGTCCCTGCACGGGGAGAGGGAGAGAAGACGAGAGACGAAAGGAGGAGGGAGAAGGAGGAGAGAGGGAAGGAGGAAGGGGAGAAGAGAAGGGGCGCAGCGCCGGCTGGTGGCTGCTCCGGCGATGGGAAGGCGGCGGCGGCGTGGAGCTTCTCCACGAGAAGGAGATGGAGAGGAGAGAGAGGGCTGGAGGTTGGCTCGATCTGGGCTGTCGGATCTCCAGATCTGACGGTCCAGATCAGAGGATGGCTAGGGTTGCGAAAATTGAGGTCTATTGGGCAGATCTGGCAATTTTTTAGGGGGGTGGCTGCAATTTTGTGGCTAGGGAAACCCTAGAAAGGGTTGGGAGTGTGGTGGTATTTATATAGCCCAGGTGGCTGGCAGTTTGCAAAAACATCCCCGGTTTTTCTCTCGCGCGCGCGGTGCTCACATTTCTGACCGCCGGGGGTCCGCAGTACCTCCGATTCGGGTAAAACTTCGAACTGCGCGATCAGCGCGTCGAGCCGGCGGTGTTCACCTCGCGTTGGAACCGTTCCGAGAACACTTCCCGGCGCGCTATAGAAATATCTCGTTTAATTATTAAACGGGGTTTTCGTTCCGTTGGCTACGGCTGGTCTCGTGCGGTTTTCGCGACGGTAATCAGGCGAAACCCGATGTCGCAAAGGTCGAGTGTCAGGGTGGCAAGGGTCAGTCTCCGTCCGGTACGAGATAAGAGGGGGAAAATAATCACCGATCGATAAATTGGGGATGCAAACACAGCAAACAAATCGGACAATCAAACAATTCACACCGAAAACAAAAATTTTAATTTTTGTGAAATCTGGGCTGTTACACTGATCGATCCTCGTGGTAGGTTCTTCAGCCAGTGCCGCGCCGATCCCTCGAGCATGAGTTGTATGTACTGCATTGCCGTGATGTTGGTTCCTCGTTAGAATTTGACAGCTGTCAGGTAGCCGTCTAGCCATTCCTCTGGCTCCTCTAGTCCGTCGTATTTGTGCGTTGTGGAGTTTAATTTAAAGCCTTTCGGCATCCGCGTCTCGCGTATGGACTGCGTGAATCATAGTGCACCGCACGGTTCTATGCCTTCGTCGGATGCGTGCTCGACTGAGCACTCTTCGCGGGTTGCGCGTCTGCGTCTTCCTCGATTGATTTTGTTTTGTGTGATGTCGTCGCGTGCGTCTCGTCAATTGTTGTTATGTCGGTGCTCGTTGTCGTCCCTGTCATTGTCTTTGATTCTGTTTGAGCGCTTGCGCCAATCATCGTTGTTGTCGTCTTCGTCGTCATCTGGTGACCTGGGGTCCATGTCCGCTATCTGTTCGTGAGGCGCTCGTCTTGTGCTTGCTTTTTTGGGTGCTGAGGTGGTGATGGCGTCCTTCATCACCTTGAGTGCCATCGTCATATTGCGATCTGCTGCGTCCTTTCTGCCCTTCTGAGCACGAGAGAGATATGCCTGGGCAGTTATAAGAGCTTCTGCTGGTGTGAGTTGTTCTTCTTCTTCATCGTCCTCTTCGAGCGTGAAGTCCTGGGCTAGTTTGCGGGCAACTTTCTTCTTATCGGTGCGTCTCAAGTTGCCGAATCTAGATTTTCCTCGGGCGGGGGAGCCGTAGTCGGAGAAGTCGCTTTGGGGCAGTGCTTTGCGGTTGGTCCTCGAGTCGATGGCGATTTTTCCTTGCTTCTCCAGTTCTAGGTGCTGATGTCTTATTTTCTTGGTGTATCACTCGCCAGCTTATTGTATGCTCTAAGCTCATCGCGAGTTGCGTTCTCTGGGAGTAGTTTTCCACGCTTTACTGCGTCTTTTACTCTGGTGATTGCTTCTTTGGATAAGTAGATTATCTCTATGGGTTGGTCCTCTTTTGCTGCTTCTGAGATCTGGCGCCTGCTCCTTTCTGGCTCGTCGATCTTGCGGTTCCTGTGCTCCTGTCTCTTGTATTGTTTTCTTGGTATGGTTCCTCGTTCTCCAAGGGTGACGATGATCTGTCTGGCATTGTCAGGATCGCTGCTTTTGCTGTTTGATCATGCGTCTCTATGACTGCTCGGTTCATCGTGTTGGCCTTTGTCGTCTGAGGTTGGCTCGCGGGTATCTGCCATGAACACCTGGAACGGTGCCCTGGTTGCTAGTCCGGTCACATCTCTGCTGTGTTTCTTCCATGTTGGCAATCCACTCGAGTAGTCGCGAGTGATGCAGTGTTTGGTGTTGGGGTGGTAGTCGCGGCTAACTCGCGGAGTTGCCGCGTGGGCGGTGATTCGTCTTCGATTGCTACTGTGGTAACGATTGTTGCCGTGGGTACTCGAGCGTGATCCGTGAGGCGAAGAGTGCCCCAATGGTTGATGTAGATCTGGTACCCGCCAAAGGTTTGGTCTACGCCAGTGCGCATGTCGGCGAAGGTTGGTCGCAGGATCGGAAGGTGAGCCACGAAGCCGAGGGACCTGAATAGATCGGAATCTACTCGAGCCATGGAGTCGTCGAGTGCTGGAAGAGTCGTTGACTTGATGGATGCTGATGAAAGGCCGCCGGGATCGTGATTCCAACCTGTGTAGTTCCCACAAACGGCGCCAATTGACGAGGATCGGCCTCGGCAAATCCCATGGTCAGGGACCCTGGGTTACATCGTAGAGAAGGAACAGGTTGGCGATACTCGTCGGCTAACAGGAGAAGCACTTCCTTCTCAATTGTATTATGCAAGGGGGCGATTATACTGGAAGTCTAGGTGAGTTCACGCAAGACCGGAGGTGCTGATTGTATATTGGATGTCCTGAGACGTCCCCCTCCCAGCCTTTATGTACTAGGCTAGGTCTCGGGGAGTCCGTCTCAGGTTACAGGGACGATTGCCTAATTCTAGCCTTGCCTTAAACGCCAAGTCTTGACTTCCATATTGATCGCGGACTATTACATCGGTGCTCAGAGCGGACCAGTCGTGGGCCATTCGTGGGCCTGTTGAAGCTTCCAGCGGGCCTCTTGTCTTCATATGCACCAGGTATCCTCACATGCAGGAGTCGTGGGATCACCCCCTCGTCATCGCGCTTCCAAGAACGGGAGCGCTAGCAGACCTCTTCCCGGCAACCTGTCGGAGGGAGGCTCGACCTCCGGGAGCTTCCCCTCCACTATGGACGCTTCCCGGATGTGCCGTGAGTAGTTTCCTTTGGACCATGGGTCCGTGATCAGTAGCTATGTGATGTTCTCCTCCCCTCTTTGTTCTTCATGGTTTAGACCTCGTGAGCTTCCCTACATGATCGAGGAACATATGTAATCTTTCTACTGTTGCTATGCTGAGTTTGATGGGATCTGATGGATTATGAGATTATGTTCAGATTGTGATATAGTAATATATTTGGTTCTTATCTTTTATATTTTTGTTCCTAATTAATTCTTGCATGTTCTCTGTTGCTGTTTATTGCTTTGGCCAAGTAGTAGTTAGTAACTCCAAGAGGGAACGTTATACTCGATTGTGGGTTCATTCTCACCCGATTACATGCTTGAGTGACAGAAACATGAGTCTAGGGGATGTGTTGTTGCCACAAGGGGGAAAACAACGGTGCTTGTAACCGCGGTTGCAAGGATTGTTTACTTTACGCAAAGTGATTTTTAATGTAGTTGTCTGTTGCTTTGGGTTTACACTTTGGGTGGGGCTCGCAACTTAATACCAGCGAGATGTTCTGGATAGATATCTCAAGGTGGATGATTAGTAGTAGATGCAGTTGGATTTCGGTCTCATTATTTTGGAGTACTGCCCATGCTTTTGAGCCTCATCCTTTCTTTCTAGCATAGTTAGCATTGCGGTGCGTTTATAATCCTGTCAATTTCCCATCTATAATTTGTTCACCTCGCATAGCAGTTTTATCGTCTTTCGGGAGAGAGAGACATCACTAGTGAACATCACGGGACCCCGGTCCATATTCTCATCACTGTTTAAACGCTCATTTAATTTCTTGCTTTTACTTTCCAGTTGTTGTCAATATCATTATCCCTTGCGTTTGATCCTTTGTAAATAACAAGACCGGAGAGATTGACAACCTCTCTGAACTTAGTTGTGAGCAAAGTTATTTGTGTCTGTGTGCAGGTCCAGGTGAAGTAAGCAACCCAGAGTTGTGAATGGCTCTATTGTTCACTTTAGCACCTACTTATCACTATCGGAGTCCTACTGGTCGACAGTCTCAACCTTGGTTTCTCCACCAAGGGAAACTTGCCGCTACGCTGCATCTCACCTTCCACTTGGGTTTACCAACGAAGGGCGAGAAGCAATTATCATCGCTCGCGTATCAAGCAAATTTCTAGCGCCGTTGCCGGGGACTCCGAGTGCTAAGATAGGGGAGTTGCCACACCGTCCACTTCAGCTACCTCATATGAAATTAAACCTACTTTGCTAAACCTTGTTATGAGAGATCAATTCTCTGGTGCTGGAGATGATGTTGTTTTACACTTAAATAATTTTGTTGAGTTATGTGATATGCAAAAGTATAAAGAAGTAAAAGGTGATGTTGTTAAGCTCAAGCTTTTTCCTTTTTCTTTGAGGGAAGGATCTAAAATCTGATTTCAATATTTGCCTAGGAATAGCATAGATTCTTGGGATAAGTGAAAGATGCTTTTATTGGGAAGTATTACCCACCTGCTAAAATTATCCAATTGAGAAGTAACATTTTGAATTTTAAACAATTGCATAATGAACACGTTTCCCAATCTTGGGAACATATGAAATCTCTTGTTAAGAAATGCCCTAGACATGGTTTGACTACCTGGATGGTTATCCAGACTTTTTATGCAGGCTTGAACTTTACCTCGCGGAACCTGTTAGATTCGGCCACGGGAGGAACCTTTATGTCAACTACACTCGGTGCCTCCACAAAACTTCTCAATGAGATGATGACCAAATATTCCCAATGGCACACCAAACGCGCTCCAACAGGTAGGGAGGTAAACTCTGTCGAGGAGATTACCTCCCTAAATGAAAAAGTAGACTTAATTATGTCTTTTCTTACCAAGAAACCCTCTATTGATCCTCATGATGTTCCTTTAAATTCTTTGGTTGCTCAGGAACAAGTAGATGTGAACCTTATTGCTAGAAACAACTTCAACAATAATGCTTATAGGGGCAATTTTTCTAGTAATCCTAGACCGTTTCCATCCAACTATGGGAACACCAACACTTATCCTAGCAGCAAGAACCCCACTTATGAACTGGAAAATATGCTTAGAGACTTTATCAGTATCCAAAAAGCCTTCAACAAGAATGTAGAAGAGAAATTAGAGAATTTAGATAATCTCTTTTTGAAGGTAGATAGCTTAGCCCTTGATGTTGAGATGCTAAAAATTAGAACCTCTCTCCTTGAGGAGAGGAAAGCCACTCCTATTAATGCTATCCAATTACAAATTGATGAAAATATTAGCATGATGGCTAAACTTAACGAAAGATGGGCTAGAGAAAAAGAGTAAGAGGATAGAATTAAGAGCCTTCCTACACACCACACAGTTGCCACTATCCAAATTGTTGAGGACACCAAAACTATTAGCACCCAATGCAATCCTAGTCCCATTGGACCTATTAATGGTGATGCTAATACCTCAACTGTAGAAGAAGAAACTCCTATGAACATAGAGGGTTTCAAACAAGTGAGCCTTGATGACACTACTACCACCTTTGATAGTAGTGATATTGATTTTGATAGTTGCACCCTCTAAGAAGTTATTATCTTGTGACACAAAATTTCTAGAGACCCCCACACTAGCACACTTAATCTTGCCTTCACGGAGCATATCACAAATGCTCTCGTCAAAGCTAGGGAGGAGAAGATTAGGACAGAAGCCTCCACACCTAGGAAGCTAGATAATGGTTGGGACCCTATGATAAAAATTAATTTGAATAACTTCTCTTGCTATGCTTTATGTGAGGTTGGAGCTAGTACCTTCGTCATGCCGAAAAGAATGTATGACATGTTTGAATTGAAACCTTTTGATTCTTGTTCTTTTGGTGTTCGTCTGTTGATTCTTCCGTAAAGAAACCTTTGGGGAAGATCGACGATGTTCTTATCATTGTCAATGACAATGACGTTCCCGTCGATTTTATTATTATGGATATACAGTGTGAACCTTTATGTCCAATTAATTTGGGACGTCCTTTTCTTTGCACCGTTGGTGCCGTTATTGACATGAAAGAGGGGAATATAAAATTTCAATTCCCTCTCAAAAAGGGATGGAACACTTCCCTAGAAATAAAAACAAGTTACCATTTGAGTCCGTTACACGGGCTAGCTATTCTCTCTCTCTTAATAAAACTTGATTCTTCTTTTCACTTATGCCTAGCTTAAAGGCGTAAAAGAAAGCGCTTGTTGGGAGGCAACCCAAGATGTTTTTACTTCTGTTTTTAGTGGTCTTGAATATTTTTACTACTGTACCAACATCATTGTATCTTTATTTTCAAGCTTTGTGCCAAGTTATAGCCTCTTATGATTAGGGAAGAAAATTTTGTGACATGCTGTCCAGAAAACAGATTATGTCTTCTTGACGGAAAAAATCAGAACAAATCACCAGTTCATATTTTTTAGCTAAAATTTTTACACAGCATGCTCTATACAATTGTGAAACTTTCATATGTTCTGATTTTTTGATTTGAGTTGCCGAAGTGCCCCGAAAAAAATTCTCTACTATCTGTTATTCTGTTTTTCATAGATTCTGCCACGTTTTGCCTCTCCTTACTTTTTCAAACCATGAGCTTTCTTTTTCCTTGAAAAAAACTTTTGGCAATCTTGAGGAACAGTAGCTCTTCAAGAATATCTTTATATCAAGTGGGGAAAAATTATTTTATTAAGGGTACTAACCTCTCTAATGAGCTTATGATGAGTTATGTATGAAGGGAGTTTTCAAGTGTGCGTTGGAAGATGATGAAAGAAGATCCGGGAGTGTCAAGCGCTCAATCTTGGGGATTCCCCCATGCATCCCCAATAAATATTCAAGGAGAATCAAGTGTCTAAGCTTGGGGATGCCCCCGTGCATCCCCTTCTCCATCAACAATCATCAGTTTGTCCTTCGTCTTAGTATATTTTTATCACTTCATGCGTTATGTGTTATGCTTGGAGCGTCTCGCTCTTAGGTTTACTTTTTAGTTTTCTTTAGCTTTGCTTGCTGTTCATAACAAGTTAGACCCCAGCTTACTTTGTGTGGGAGAGAAACACTCTCCACTTCAATCTAGAACACATCATAGGATTTTCCATGCTTATCTTTTTGCTGTTGTGTGTTCTTTATCTTTTCGTAGCTACTGCCATGGTTAGTTTTAGTCTTAGTTTGACTTTAGCAAGAGCCTTTGATTTTGTTTAGTTTGTTACTGGAACTCTCTTTAGTTTTCATGTTTATCTTGTTAAGAGAGTTGATTGTTGCATTGAGTTGTGTCTTGTCTTGAAAGTAGGTAATTGAGGTTGCTATTCGATTTTACTAGTAACTTGCAATAGTTCTGAGGTATTGATGTGAGTAATGTTTGAACTTTTGGTGTCAAGAGCTCTAGCCTATTAGTGATAGGTGTCGTATTTTGGGCAATCCTTGTTTATTTTCAAAACCTACAAAAACTAGTTGAGAACTCTAGCTACTAGATGGATCACTAATCTTTTGAGGCATTGGATATTAGAGTACACTCACGTACCACGAGTCGAGGATGCGCAAGAATAACCAAACCCCCATACACTCCTCCTCGGGGTACTTGTCTCTTTGTGAACCTCCTTATTAGATTGAGAGTTAACGATAATAAGTGCATGAGTTCTTCGGACTAATGTAAGTATTGAAAGTTGATACTTCCACCTCCTCATATTTTCTAGCCTCTCCCGTGCCGTGCATTGCCTTCTTCTCACTCTGAGATTTGGCGTCCACCTTCGCATGTACTTCCAAACCCTTGGCATGATACGCTCTGTCATCGTAAGCCTCCTTATATCTTTCCTCAAAACAGCCACCATACCTACCTATGAAGGCATTTCCATAGCCTTTCCGAGATATATTGCCATGCAACATCGACCTGTTCATGACTTGATCTTGATGTCATACATGTTCCTGGTACACTGGCAGAGGCATACATTGCATACATCATGATAGCTACATTTTCTTTATGTTTTGAGTACCTTGTAAAGTGTGAAAGATCTTCTATACCCTCTTGTAAAATAGAGTGTTGCCCTTAAGTGAGGAAAAATCCAAAAGTGGACAAAATAAAAGATCCCAAAGTGGACAAAATAAAAGATCCCAAAGAGGACAAATGACAGTTAAATAGAAAGAGCCATTGAGGCCACCAAAAAATACAAAAATAGAAAAAAGAGAAAAAAGAAATAAAAAGAGGGAAAGGGGCAACACTACTATCCTTTTGAAAGATCCACAATAGTACTCCCTCTTATCCTTGTACTCTATAGAGATGATCATTCATGAATATAGCTATGTGGAGACCTTCACACTATAGAACTTGGCTTACATATTCCAAGGATGAGCCTCCTCAAAAGAGCTCTAGGTCTTCATGAGCGAGCAAGTTGATGCACCCCCACTAGTTCCATTGGAGAGCTTTTTAGCTCATATGTGCATCCGTTGCACCGCAATCCCTACTCCTCACATCATATCTATCATTTGGCCTTCTTGCCTATGATTGTCCTCATTGATGTCATCCTTTCTCACCTTTTTGTCTTCCTCCTCCACCATATCTCTCTTTTTTCCATCCTAAGTGTCAACTCTCGTGCTTACGCTCATCCATTGCATGAGTGCTCAAAATATCGAAAAGGAGTGGATCAAATTGACTTGTACCTGGCTAGTGGTCTGGGGACGAGTCAAGATAATATTCCAAAGAAGACCAAGTGTGAAACTTTAGTAGATTGAGTTCTCAACAAAAATACTTTTTTCTCGTATTCCCTATCCCTCTTCTTGCACGCAAACACCATTTGGGGACATTCGAGTCACAGACAGCGAGAGCTCTTGCACCTAATGTTCTTTCATTGATTGTTTCAATGCTAATATAGACTCTTGCATGTTAATTATGACTTGAATTGAATCACATATCCTGATTGCTTTACTTTTCAAAGTGCTTATATGGTTGCTAGCATGTCACCAAAGAAATTATACTTTTTTATCATTTACCTACTCGAGGACGAGCAGGAATTAAGCTTGGGGATGTTGATACGTCCCAAACGTATCTATAATTTCTGCTTGCTCCATGCATGTTTTGTGTGATATTGCTATGATCTAGATACACTTTCATACACGTTTTATCATATTTGGACTAACCTCCTAACTCAGTGCACCCTAGTGCCAGTTTCTGTTTTCTGCTGTTTTTCAATTTCAGTTTTCCCCCATATTAAAAGTGCTCCAAAAATTCGGGAAAATCAGAGAAAAGATCAGCGTGAAGCAACCTTCCGGATTCTTGAAGGAGGACCAGGTGGGGCCCACCAGGGCCCCATGAGGCCACTTGGCGCGGCCTAGGGCTTGGCCGCGCCGGGGGGCTCCCGGACCCCTGGTGGCCCCCCTAGCTGCCCCCCTTCGCCTATTTATTTCCCGTGACGTAAAACTTCTGAGAGAGAACCCTATTCCGGGATCTCGCCTCTGTTCCGCCGCCGCGCTTCCAAGATCGGGAGCGCCAACAGACCTCTTCTCGGCACCCTGCCGGAGGGAGGATCGACCTCCGGGTGGTTCCCCTCCACCATGGACGCTTCCCGGATGTGCCATGAGTACTTTCCTTTGGACCATGGGTCCGTGATCAGTACTATTTTATGTTCTCCTCCCCTCTTTGTTCTTCATGGTTTAGATCTCGTGAGCTGACCTACATGATCGAGGCACATATGTAATATTTCTGCTGTTGCTATGCTGAGTTTGATGCGATCTGATGGATTATGAGATTATGTTCAGATTTTGATAGAGTAATATATTTGGTTCTTATGTTTATATTTTTATACCTAAATAATTCTTGCATGTTCTCCGTTGTTGTTTATTGCTTTGGCCAAGTAGTAGGTAGTAACTCCAAGAGGGAACGTTATGCTCGATTGTGGGTTCATGGCCCCCGATGACATGCTTGAGTGACAGAAACATGAGTCTGGCTGATGTGTTGTCGCCACAAGGGGGAAAACAATGGTGCTTGTAACCGCGGTTGCAAGGATTGTTTACTTTACGCAAAGTGATTTTTAATGCAGTTGTATGTTGCTTTGGGTTTACACTTTGGGTGGGGCTCGCAACTTAATACCAGCGAGATGTTCTGGATAGAAATCTCAAGGGGGATGATTAGTAGTAGATGCAGTTGGATTTCGGTCTACTTATTTTGGCGTACTGCCCATGCTTTTGAGCCTCTTTCTTTCTTTGTAGCATAGTTAACATTGCAGTGCGTTTATAATCCTGTCAATTTCCCATCTGTAATTTGTTCACCTCGCATAGCAGTTTTATCGTCTTTTGGGAGAGAGGCTTCACTAGTGAACATCACAGGACCCCGATCCATATTCTCATCACTGTTTACACGCTCATTTACTTTCTTGCGTTTACTTTCCAGTAGTTGTCATTATCATTATCCCTTGCGTGTGATCCTTTGTAAACAACAAGACCGGAGAGATTGACTACCTCACTGAACTTCGTTGGGAGCAAAGTTATTTGTGCCTGTGTGCAGGTCTAGGTGAAGTAAGCAACCCAGAGTTGTGAACGGCGCCATTGTTCACTTCACCACATACTTATCACTATCGGAATCCTACTGGTCGACACTTTCAACCTTGGTATCTTCACCAAGGGAAACTTGCCGCTACGCTACATCTCACCTTCCACTTGGGGTAACCAACGAAGGGCGAGAAGCAATTATCATCTCTCGCGTATACTACGCTACATCTCAACCTTCTACTTGGGGTAGACAACGAGGATCACTACTTCAGTGCCATCACCGCTCCATTGGACAACGTTCTCAAGGTCCCTGACGCTCCTCTCGGTCGCCGATCCACCTGCGTACTGCGAGTGCTCCCAATCTGATCTCTTGCTACCAGACACGCCGCTTCGCATGAGCTGTCTATGTCATACGCACAAGAATATCTGACCAGCTCAATCGGCTTGAGCTACTGGTCCGCCTCCCTCCAGCCTGCTCAAGTCCCTGTTGATTCATTGGATGGAAAAATCCCACCAGCTACACGAAGCTGCAGCTGCTACCCGCGTTGTTCGTCTGTCTGAGTAGTGCTGCTTTTCAAAGACTAAAGTTCAGAAAAACTGGACATGTGTTGATTCTTATCATCATTGCGTCACCACTGAAGAATTCAAGACTAGTTGGATCACTAGCGTTGGGTTTAATTTCCATGTTACACGCGCTGTCACTAATTCATTACATAGCCGCATGGGTCCACATGGATGCCCTCAGGACATTGTACTTGATGTCGATTGCTCATCCTTCAAAATCAACATTCGGCGAAACACTATTGGGCCTTTCCGCTCCTCGGCCGACTACAACTATACCAACGCCTTCAAGCAACATCGAATCATATACGTGGAAAGGCGAAAGGTACGTATCCCTTTCCTAAAAGGAATAAGGACGAGCTAGTTGAGGAACCATTTGAAGGTCTTTATAATTCCGATAACTATGATGACTTTTGATTTCTCTTCTTGTATCTGTTGGGAATGTGCCCTAGAGGCAAATAAAATATGTTTTATTGTAGTTCATAATACGTTTTATACTATGCTATAATTGTATTAAGCGGAAACCTTAATACATGTGTGGTATACAAAGAACCAGGTCCCTAGTTAACTCTAGTATACTAGTCCATTGGGCGATTGATGATCAAGGTATCCTGATCATGAGACAAATAAGTATGTTGGCAATGGAGTCGTATCATTGGGATAATGATATGATGGACATACACCCACCAGAAGTGTTGTGATGTGATCAAGTCACATAGTTAGACATTGCGATAACTATAACGTAGTGACCAAATCCTTTGATCGTAATGATCATACGTAATTGTCATCTATGAGGAGACTTTGATTTGTATCCGACCGCCTGACTGAAATATGCTGGCCATAACGGTGGACTTTGGGTATTCCGAAATAAATGGTTGATGAGTATGGAAATAGATCAAAGCGGGATTGGTCCATCCGAGTGACGGATAAGTACTCTGGGCCCACTCGATGATATTGCATCATAAGGTTTGCGCAAACATGTGACTAGGTCACGGAGTTGTAATATCACGGGAACGAGTAAACTTGTTTGTTGAGAACGAGGTCGAACTAGGTATATTGGATACCGACGATCAAACCTCGGACAAGCAAAGTACCATAGGACAAAGGGAACAGGCACACGGTTAACGGATCCAACAGCGATTGAAGTTCATTCGATGGAAGCGCAGGGCCTATCAAGGATTGTAACCAGGTCCAATTGATTAGTCATTGATCAATGAGATTGTCTCGATCATGTCTGATGTTTCCCGGACCGTAGGGTGTTACACTTAAGGGTATTCGACGCAGTAAGTATAGATTCGGTATCACCGGAGAAATAGGAGAGAACACCGGAATTGTTCCGGTGAAGGTCGGAAGTTGTTCTGGGTCTTTTGAATGGTTAAAAATATATTTAATTAGTGTTTTATTATTTAATTATCTAAATTATATATTAAAATATAATTAAATATAATTAATAATGGAGTAAAAGGCATATGGGCCTCATAGGGCCCATTAGGGGGAGAGGGAGTCCTCCCCCATGGGCCATGGCGCCATAGAGGGGCCCACCCCCTTTATTTGGTGCGCCACCCCCCTACCTTGGGATTAGTCCCACACCAGAAGTGGAGGGGGGTGGCACCCCTCCTTAGCCTATATAAGGAGGGGTAGAGGTGCCCTTTTATTCATCTTATTTTTGAGACAAGTTCTCTTCTCTCTCTTCCTCCTCTCTCCCTCCTATGAGCGGACTCCCCTTGTTTGGAGGCTGCACTAGGTTGGAGATTTCTCCACCATACGCACGCCGTCGTGTTGCTGGAATCGGGATCCGAATCCATCTTCGTTATGCTGCTCTACTGGTTCGGAGCCCGGAAGGACGTCGGGTATAGTGTATGTGTATAAACCCTCGAGGCACTACACTTGTGGTGCTACTTCATCGTCGTGGCCGTATCGCGGCGTCTTCACCGACAACGTTCCGACGGGCACGTAATCCCGTCATCGGTCTCAAGGACCGGGTGGCTATCGGAGTCATCGTGGAGTTGCGTAGCATCGGGGATTGCCGGTACGACTACACCAACCACGTTCATGCGGGAACGTTTCCCGCTTAACGGACTACATACTGGTATGTGACTTATTCCATCCGTTACTTGCATCGCCATAGCATAGGTCTTGGGATTGGGTAATCGTAGGTTATGGAAAAAATTGTGTTTTCTGCCCCGAACCCCAACAGTGGTATCAGAGCAAGGCTATGCGTAGATGTATTGTACGGATAGAACACATCTAGTATGTGGGCATCAATTCTCCAATTGTTACCCTCTCACGTGTACTCGTTTAGCATTGCGGCAATGTCCTGATGAAGCGGCCCCGACAGACCTTACGTGTTTACGCGAGACTGGTTCCACACTTGACATATGGCTTGTACCATATAAGTGGCTGGGGGTGTCTGTCTCTCTAAGATTAGCTTTGCGAAGACGTTTGCAACGGAGGGCCCCGATAGGGGTGTAATAGAGACAATTGCGGGATTGGTGTTGTGGCTTGTTTTCGTAGGATAGAAATGGTTCTTTTCTTGAAACCCCTAGCAGCCACGTAAAACTTGCAAAAGATAAAGTAGAAAAGCGTTTTCAAATTTAATTTGCATGTCGGGGGGAATCATAGCATGTATGATTTATATTGTTGCATCCTGTTTTTCTAATATGTTAGATATATGATCGTAGCATTATAGGATGATCCCTCACAAATCCAACAAAGTTTCATTTCTTAGTGAAGCACCATCTCGAAAGTTCTTCATTATGGAGGCATCACGTGTCACACGGGTGTCAAACATTTTTACGTTCACAAGAGATGGGTGGAGCAAGCCTAGCATGTCCAGAAACATGGCCTTGCATACGCATCATATAATCACTAAGGTTATTGTGGTCATCCTGACATATG
Source organism: Bromus sterilis (assembly GCA_950022295.1). Taxonomy (NCBI): domain Eukaryota; kingdom Viridiplantae; phylum Streptophyta; class Magnoliopsida; order Poales; family Poaceae; genus Bromus; species Bromus sterilis. Next base: position 157,992,265 of record OX465600.1, read on the forward strand.
AAGATATGGCCTCGGGACACAAGAGACCGAAAGGTCGAGCATGAGTCACATAGATGATGTGATTGGCATGATGGCCTACCTTGAGAATATACTGATGGTCGTGTCACACGGGGGAGGTATAGTTCTCAAGGATTGTGTAATCACTTAGAATAAACTATGAGGGATGTTTATCTGAGTGGGAGTTCCAGAATTGTTTTAGAAACATGAACTCCATATTATGAACTTAATCTTCATGTCTTAGAAAATATCATTGTAGATAATGTCATACCAAAATGTTTATAACTATGGCTCTTTAGCGTTATGAATAACTAAAGGTAGATGGGTCTTACTTCATTGATGTGTACCAACACCGTTAGAGACATACTCATTAGTAATGACTTGATAAACATAATACGAAGAACTGCTAGGAGATACACCTGACAACTCCGTAATCAAGAAAGATGATGATGAGTATCGTACTCACCGTCACTTATGAATGACTGTCCAATACACCATACTTCATTCTATGGAATCTGAATTGTGAATGAATGTTAACCAACACGTATGACATGCTAGGTGAACTTGAAAGAACTAAGTCACAAATTAGAGTAATGGAATATGAGTATATGGACGGGGTTTCTTTCAACTAAGGTGGAAGGAGTATCCTGCTGAGAAAGTCACATGGAAAATGTATAAGATACATAGACACCTTGTGTACAACTTGGACTACTAAATTAACTGGTTACTTTGCGATAGTTGGGGAGTTGCATCCGCTTCCTTCCAGCTACAAAGACCATGTCCAGACTATCTCATGAAGGAGAATTATTCACCTGTCGTAAGGTCAAGGTTAAAGTTAAGAACTTTAAGAGTAGAACCAATGTAGAAATAGTCATTGACGGAGAAAGTATATTTGATATACAAGTTATAAATGTCTTTCCCCACAAAACACTAATTGCGGTTGATTAAGTATTTGATGCTTGAACATTGTGACGCCCCCAAAATCGAGTCGTGTACAGTAATCATACACGCAAGGTACACGATCGAGATCAGGGACTCACGGTGAGATATCACAACACAACTCTACAAATAAAATAATACAAGCTGTCTAATACAAGCCAGGGGCCACGAGGGCTCGAATACAACAGCTCGAGATCACAAAGTCAGCGGAAGCAATAGTATCTGAGTACAGACACAAGGATACAAGGTTGCCTTAAGAAGGCTAGCACAAATCACAACAGATCGAAAAGGCAAGGCCTCCTGCCTGGGAACCTCCAAACTACTCCTGGTCAACGGGAAACTCGACGTCGTAGAAGGCATCGGGGATCTTCACGTTGCGGTGGTCGACATCGGGGATCTCCTGCTCCTGGACTCCAAGGCTCCAACGTCGACTGCAACGGCCGATCAGGCAAAACAAAAAAAGGGAAATAAAGCAAAGGTGAGTATCTAGCATACCCGCGAGTCTTACGTCCGCTACTAAGCATTATGCATTGTATCAACGGAAAGAAGAGGCTGTATATAGTGGACTGCAAGATAGAAATCAGAATAAGGGTAAGAAGCTAGGCCTATCGAAGACTAGCACCTTCCGACGATGTCTTGCAGCATGAGGTAAGAATCAGCCAACAGTTTATATAAAGCATAAAGTAACAATGCAGCAGAAGTTGCTGCAGCATTGTATAATAATAAGTTGTAATAATTAACAATGCCTCCGAGTTCACCTCCTCGACATCCCCGCGAGGAAGAAAACCCGGAACCATACAATTTAATAATAATAGTTTGTAGTGGTAAGATCCAGCTTCAGCATAAAGCGTCCTGTTACCGTGGACACGGCTATTCGAATAGATTAATCTTCCCTGCAGGGGTGCACTTGTGTTACACTACACGCACGGATCTCCAGGGTGGCGGGAACCTTGTTAGGGAACGCTCCACCGAGGCTATCCGACACTTCATAGCCCATCTTTCAAACTCAACAGAGAGGTCATCCGCCGGACTATATCCTATGTACGCGGGGCTTTAGACCATAACCCCGACGTATTCCTGCACGGTGCGAGGCTGGCCGGTGAAGTTAAAGCAAATCCAAATAAGACACCACCGCGCGAGCAAATAAGACAACACCACTTCCCGGCGCAGGCCGCGGTACTGCTGATGTCTGAAGAGTCCTCGGACGACACTACGAAGCAGAGGAGCCCATAACTCGTAATTCCCACGGGTAGGTAGTGCGTACATGGCATATAGCCAACTCAAGACATCCGCCGAACCATTTAGCATTTTAATTAACATGCGTGACAACCGTTATTGTTGCCTCGACTTAACTGACCCGCGGACAACGACAGCAGCCAGGACCACCAGTACATCGGTGCCTGCCCCGTCGTCCCACCAAGTCACTGCGGTTACCAACAAGGTGAACCGTCTCCTTACCTTGTCTCGCGTGTGCTCCTGGAGGAGCTCGACTTTCTTGGTTTGGTAACTCTCGCGGCCAACGCTCAGGGGCCAAGCACACCGGTACACTGGTCGTACCCTCCCTGTCGTCTCGTCGCAATACCACTCGCGGGCACCGTTGGGTCGCCCGACTTCTTACCTTTAAGGACACCAGTTGGTTCGAGTACCTACCATTAAGTGATACCAGGAGGTATCACCCTCGATGGCACACTTAAAGAGGTTTGACAGAGACATCAGCGGAATGAACTAAAGAGGTAAACCGCATATCACCCCGGTGATGCTACGCTACTGAGCCGACGAGAGTGAAATACGAGTCCCTTCCACTCGTAAGCCAAACTTGAAGCGACACGGCAGAGTCTCGCCGTTTTAGGTTCCCTAGGGCGTCTGCATTGATCCGTACCTGTTGCAGTTGTAATATATTGTTCCCGCGATCACTCCCAAAGTGATCACGACCCTCTAATCTAAACCTAGCTAACAATGCGCGGGGTTTACTGCTGAATAATGCATAAGTAATAATAGGCAGCATAGGATTAAAGGAAGGTACATCAAGGGGCGACAAAAACAGGCTATGCAATTGAATAGAATTGTAATCGTAGCAGCAGCAGTAACAATGCCTAGTGCAAGAAATGTACGGAAAGATAGGCGATATCTGGGGAATAGAATGACTCTGCTTGCCTGGAAGCTCGACGGTAGGGGTAGGGTCGTCGACGAAGTAGTCGTACTTAGCAGCGGTGTAGTCGACCGCAGCAGCGGGGTCTACCGAAGATTAAGGGGGGGAGAAACAATAAATACACAACAATAATATCAATTCAAGGCATGACAAATAATATACAAAGCAACGGGGCTCTAACGTAGTACGATGCACTTTGCTCGGAAGGGTAATTCATCCGGGGATGAACAGCCAGCTCTGGGTGATTACCGGACAGGGTGTCCGGAGGGGGAAGGGTTCATGCCAGAGGTGTCGTGGGTACCGGACAAACATAAGGGGGGTGTATCCGTGCTAGTTGATTTATTCTGAGAAACATTCGTGTTCGGAATAAATTCATCTGGGCACTCTAACAGTACCGGACAGTTTATCGGACAGACGGTCCGAAGGGGGACGGTTTGATGTTCAGTACGTTAGAGGGGGTGGTAGATCAACGGATAGCGTATACGTATTATACGTATTTTTCTGATCAACTTTCATGTATAAAGTTGTTTAATTCGATATACGGTTTAAAAGATATTTATTTTCAAAGTTTAAATCATTTTAAAACATTTATTAAATTTCTTTTATTATTTATTCAACATTATCTATAACATTATCCAGAATAGTGCCACTGACATGGGGGACCCACATGTCAGTGGCAGAGGCAAATTAAATGTTTTAATTAAACTAATCTTACTGTGAGGGCCCACATGTCAGTGACTATTTCTTTTCTATTTTAGTTTAATTTAATTTCTGACATGTGGGGCCAAGCTGTAATAGGCACAGAGTTAAATCAATAGTTAATTATTTAACTAACAACTAGTGGACCCACCTGTCAATGACACAGGGGGTTTAAGCTAGCAGTTTTTCTTTGTTTTAATATATGGTTAACTTAACAGGCACTGGCCCACATGTAATACACACACCACTAATAGGTTTTCTTTTATCTAATTCCAGTTTTAATTAAGGGGGGGTCCACTGGTCATAGGCTTTAACAGGAGGGTTAGTTTAAGAGGGTAATTAGCAGGGGGTTAGTCCACGGGCTGCCCACGACATGCTCGCCGGCGAGCAGGAGCGCGGCGGTGCAGACCAAAACGGCCAGGGGGACTGCGACGGGGCGCGGGCGTGGCCGTCGGTGGCAAGGCGAGCGGCAGTGATGGGGCCACGGGGGCGCGCGGCAAGGGGCATTGTAGGTACGGCCATGGCGCAGCCGGGGCTTGGCCCTCCGGCCACGGGCACGTACGGGGGGAGGGGGGCGCCAGGCTGCGGCCAGGGGACAGCCGTGGTCATGGCCAGGGCGTGGCCTGGGAGGAAGCGCGTGCGCGCGTGCCCATCCATGGGCACGGCGGCGACCGAAGGAGGGAACGACGACCGGAGCGCGGCAGGGGAAGCTATGGCGGCGAATCGGCAGAGGGGATAGAGGGAATCGGAGGCGGAGCTCACCGGGAGCCGGAAGGGGATGCCAGCGGGCACGGGGAAGGTCAGGAGTCGACGGAATCGACGCCGACATGCGGCGGCCGTGGCGGGGTAACAGCGGCGATGGCGAGGGCTCCAGGGCGTCTCGGTTCGATTCCGCGTGCGAGCTAGCGTAGGCGACGACGAGGTGGCGGTAGGACACGACAACGAGGTCTGGGAGGCGGGGTGGCCGTGCGTGCTCGCGAACCGCGGCCATGGCGGCGCGGTTGAGGAGGAGAGGTGCACAGGAGAGCTCCAGAGGGGGGTTGGCTTCGGCCTTATCCTCATCCAAAGGGGGGCAGTTGAGGGAGGGGAGGGGAGCAGGTAGAGGGGGCCATGGCGCCCTGCTCCTCTGCCATGGCGCGCGCGTACAGAGAGAGGGAGGGGGCAGGTGGGGAGGGGGAACAGGGGAGAGAGAGGGGGCTGGGCCCTGGGGTGGGCCTCGCCCCAGGCGGGTTTTAGCATTTTTTTGTGTTCTTTTTTCTTTTTGTTTTCTTTCTGTTTTATTTAGTTTAGCTACCAATAGAGTTTTGTAAAATATGGATATGGACCCATTACTTGTGTTGCTTATTATTGCAATGTTCTAAAAAGTTTGAGCCCAAAAAAAATCATTTTAACTTTGTTATATATTTTAAAGGGTTAAATGGGGGCCTTTTAGCTATTATTTCAATTGTTTAAGATAGTTAAATATTATAATAAATATTCTTAACCATGGCATATTGATCTACTAACTTTTAGGTATTTTATAAAATTGTTTGCACCATTTTTTGTTCATTTAAAATTCCCACATGTTTATTACAATTTCCCTGGCAATCTAATAATCACTAAGTAATTGTTTTTATTCCTTATTATTACCAAATCACTTTAATAAAAACCCCAATCACTTTAAGGTGACCTACTGACTATTTGCCATTTTAAAATATCTCACCCTAAAATTTGTGAAGATTTTATATGTCAATTTTATTTTAATTCTAGTGCAATTTTACTATCCCAATATCATTAGTTTTATTTGTTTCAATTTCTTGGGATCACTACCATATTAAGAACAAATTTTATTCCAGTCATTTGACAAGTTTTCCCCTTGACTAGCAGTTGCATTTTTAAAAAGAAGTTGAGTTATTTCCTTAATGGAAATTTTAAACAAGGGTGATCATGATGACAAGGCAATTTAATAACCCACCCATTATTCGTTTTATAAATATCATAGACCTGGGGATTATGCAAATGGCTAAGGTGGTTTTGGTTTGACCATGATCAAGTTGATTAACATGCATCCACAATCCTTGGAGTAAGATTTACAATCCACAAGTATTAGAAAATTTTATCAGGGTTGGAATTGACAGAGCTATGATCAAAGGTAATCATGGTTTGATCAGCAACAGTTATGATCACTAACAGTGGAATCACTGTAGTGATTACTGTACTGGATCTGAGGGTGTTACAAATCTCCATCACTACAAAGAATTCTCGTCCCGAGAATTAAAAGTAGTGTAAGGGTTAGAGTTTCGGTTTCGCCTTCTAATAAATCTTCTGGTTCTTGTTGTCCTACTCGAAGAATTTAATCCTTCACGTTGATGTCTTCATTGCACTGCGTCGGGGCATCTCGATGAGTTTTTATCCTTTCCTCGGAGCTTCATCGCAGTCATGAACAGGTTAAGACGTAAAGCTTAAGGGGGTCGGATCGATACAAGATCAATCAAATGGGGTTGCTCAAGTGTATGGGGTACAAAGTCCTTCCAAGTTTAACCTCAGGGAAGTACATCGTGAGAAGTTCTAAGCAGATAGGCACGTATTCGATGCCGATGACGAAGATGGGAAAGGGGCCCTGATCATCAGACACAATCACTGAGTCTGATATCGGACGGAATATCACAAGGTCGATGACAAGAGTCAGGTTTAGGTCCTGTGGAACTGTGGGTTATGTGCCCACATTGAACCAGGGTGGTGACATTCAATGCGATCACGACGCAGGGTTTGTCATAGAATAGCTTGTCAACGACGTCGGCAACAACATCGGTACCAGGAGCAGTGGACAAAGAGAACCATTTTCCTGCTCGTTAATACGAGGTGGACCAATTGGCAAAGTTCTCGTCCCGGTGGTTACCGAAATGTCATCAACAATGGCAACAAGGTGTTACTGACGAGGTTGCACCCCAAGGTGTTTACACAAGCAGGAGAATTTCACTGCTTAGATAAGATGCATTACAAGAAAGGTTAAACAGAGCAATGGAAAGGAAAATGTGATGATACACAAGTATCAGGTGTATATCTTTCCCAAGGGAAAGCCGAGCACGATAAACTCGACCAAGTTGTATTGGCAGAGAGTCGAGGGGGTTGTCCAAGTCAATGATAACACAAAGCATCGAGGGGCAGGATGATATTTCACACGATGAATCCAATAGACACATGGAAGAAGCCATGTCAGATTAGTCGGATAATAATCCACCAATGGTCGGGTGGTTCGCAAAGAATCTGATGTGAGTATCGACACTCAACTAGAAGAAGAAAGAATGCAAAGGCATCGGGTGATAGAAGCATCGGAATAATTCGATGATTAAGTACAAGGAAATTGTGATTTCTAGATCGGGAGGTGGATGTAATTATCCATACAGACTTATCGGTGGCAGGGGATTGCAAGGCCACGAACACGTAGGTTCAAGGGAATTTATTGGAGCGTAATCTTCGGAATCTTCAGGTGAAGCCAGCGATCATCTTTGGTGAAGGGCTCTCCGGGTAGATGCGACCACGAGATCCTAATGTCAGAGTTAGCAAAATTTCCCGAAAAGATAAGATAGTAGAATCCCAGAGTAAAGGTGCAAAGAAAAAGATCCTAATACCACCCAGTTTGCGAGGTGGGCCGATAAACCACACGACACTGTTAGTAAAGTAGTTTTGCAAAGACTAGACTCAACTTCGACCAGGGAGTTGTAAGGGGGTGTCCTACAGGCAGTCGGCTCTGATACCAACTTGTGACGCCCCCAAAATCGAGTCGTGTACAGTAATCATACACGCAAGGTACACAATCGAGATCAGGGACTCACGGTGAGATATCACAACACAACTCTACAAATAAAATAATACAAGTTGTTTAATACAAGCCAGGGGCCACGAGGGCTCGAATACAACAGCTCGAGAGCACAAAGTCAGCGAAAGCAATAGTATCTGAGTACAGACACAAGGATACAAGGTTGCCTTAAGAAGGCTAGCACAAATCACAACAGATCGAAAAGGCAAGGCCTCCTCCCTGGGAACCTCCAAACTACTCCTGGTCAACGGGGAACTCGACGTCGTAGAAGGCATCGGGGATCTTCACGTTGCGGTGGTCGACATCGGGGATCTCCTGCTCCTCGACTCCAAGGCTCCAACGTCAACTGCAGCGGCCGATCAGGCAAAAAAAGGGAAATAAAGCAAAGGTGAGTATCTAGCTTACCCGCAAGTCTTACGTCCGCTACTAAGCATTATGCATTGTATCAACGGAAAGAAGAGGTTGTATATAGTGGACTGCAAGATAGAAATCAGAATAAGGTAAGAAGCTAGGCCTATCGAAGACTAGCATCTTCCGACGATGTCTTGCAGCATGAGGTAAGAATCAGCCAACAGTTTATATAAAGCATAAAGTAACAATGCAGAAGAAGTTGCTGCAGTATTGTATAATAATAAGTTGTAATAATTAGCAATTCCTCCGAGTTCACCTCCTCGACATCCCCGCGAGGAAGAAAACCCGAAACCATACAGTTTAATAATAATAGTTTGTAGTGGTAAGATCCAGCTTCAGCATAAAGCGTCCTGTTACCGTGGACACGGCTATTCGAATAGATTAATCTTCCCTGCAGGGGTGCACTTGTGTTACACTACACGCATGGATCTCCAGGGTGGCGGGAACCTTGTTAGGCAACGCTCCACCGAGGCTATCCAACACTTCATAGCCCATCTTTCAAAATCAACAGAGAGGTCATCCGCCGGACTATATCCTATGCACGCGGGGCTTCGGACCCTAACCCCGACGTACTCCTGCACGGTGCGAGGCTGGCCGGTGAAGTTAAAGAAAATCCAAATAAGACACCACCGTGCGAGAAAATAAGACAACACCACTTCCCGGTGCAGGCGTTGGTACTGCTGACGTCTGAAGAGTCCTCGGACGACACTACGAAGCAGAGGAGCCCATAACTCGTAATTCCCACGGGTAGGTAGTGCGTACATGGCATATAGCCCACTCAAGACATCCGCCGAACCATTTTCGAGATGGAGATGAGTGAGACCGCCTGTGGTCTTACTTTAGTGAGGATGTAGTAGTATCTTAGTATATTGTACGCAAGGTGTTCTAAGTTTTAGAGGCTTAGATAAATAATATATAGGAGGTCAGAGTGCCTCTGAAGGATGTATCATCTTCATCACGTTTGTATTAGCTTGGCGCTTGTACTAAAATGATGTATGGTTTGTATGACAGCTTGTGAATATATGGCTTGTATGCTTTTATCACCATGTTGTCAAGATGATTACTTCCTTTGCTCTGTGATTCTTCCAGTACCTTCAATACCTTGTTTAGACTCTTCCAATTAACTCTGTTTGACTTTGGTTTTCACCTTCAGGATGTCTCAAGGAACCCGTGGCCAGCTTGGTCGTGCCCATGGTCGTGGGAATGATCCGGAGGAAGGCAATCTGACCAGTTTAAGGGTGTTCGACATCTTCGTCCATAGAGGAGTTCAAAAGGAGCCATGTTGAGACTAGATTGGAAACTATTGTTATAAGAAAATTCGGCGAATGGAAGAGATTTCTCCCAATTATTTCTGAATGAGATAGCACAAGCTCAGAGCATGTCTTCGAGAATTTGATTAACCCTTTCAACTTGACTGCTAGACTGAGGATGGAAAGCTGTACTAAAGGAGAGATGAGTCCCCATAGCATTCTGAAAGTTTCCCCAGAATCTAGAGGTGAAAAGGCTACCACGATCAGAATTGATTTCCAAAGGAACACCATGAAGAGGCACAATTCTAGAGACATACAAGTCCGCTAACTGGCTAGAAGTTATAGACTCGCGAACGGGAAGGAAGTGAGCAACTTTGGAAAGTCTATCCACAACAACGAAGATGGCATCATTTCCTTTCTGGGTTTTTGGAAAGCCAGTGATGAAATCCATACTGACTTTGTCCCATTTCCACTCGGGAATAGGCAAAGGTTTAAGAGTACCAGCAGGTCTTTGATGTTCTGCCTTAATGCGACGACAAACATCACATTCAACAAGAAATTGAGTAATGTCTCTCTTCATCCTGGTCCACCAAAATCTCTAGCGTAGATCTCGGTACATTTTTGTGCTACCGGGATGAATCGAGAGGGGTGTGTCATGGGCTTCTTTGAGGATGAGTTGCCTTAGGTCCCTATTCTTAGGTACTACCAAACGATTTCCAAAGAATATCGTTCCTTTGCTATCTGTGGAGAAACATTTAGCAACTCTGCTAGCAATGTTCTCCTTGATCCGGCGAACACGTTGTGCACGCCTTTGGGCAACTATGAGGTTGTTACAATACGACTTACGACTTAGTGCATCAACCATGACATTGGCTTTGCCTGGGGTGAAAGAAATTCCTAAGTCATAATCTTTTATCAACTCTATCCAGCGTCTTTGCCTGAGATTAAGATCTGGCTGGGTGAATATATATTTGAGGCTTTGGTGGTTGGAATAGATCTCACAACGATTACCAAGGAGGTAATGTCGCCAAGTTTTCAGGGCATGAACTACGGTAGCGAGTTCAAGATCCTGGGTAGGATAGTTCTCTTCATGTGGCCGCAACTGGCATGAAGCATAAGCTACCACATGTCTATCTTGCATAAGTATGCATCCTAATCCTTGCCGTGAAGCATCACAATAGATCTCGAAATTCTTTTTGGTTTCAGGAGGCGCAAGTACGGGGGCAATATTCAATCTTCTTTTTAGCTCTTGAAAGCTTTCCTCGCACTTGGGAGTCCATTGGAATTTCTTATCTTTCTTGAGGAGTTCGGTTAGAGGCTTTGCAACTTTAGAAAAGTTCTTGACGAAGCGCTGGCAATAGCTTGCTAAGCCAAGAAAACTCCTAACTTGCTTAACCGATTCAGGTGGAGTCCAGTCAAGGACGGCCTGAACTCTCTCGGGATTGATAGCAATGCCTTTGGCAGAAATCACATGGCCTAAGTAGGTCCCTTCTGGTAGCCAAAATTCGCACTTAGAGAACTTGGCATAAAGGCGATGCTCTCGAAGTTTCATCAATACCAGCCTAAGATGTTCGACATGTTCTTCTTCGTTCTTCGAGTAGATGAGAATGTCATCAAGATAAACTATAACAAATTTATCCAAGTACTCCATGAAGATCGAATTCATCATGCGCGAGAAAGTGGCGGGGGCATTGGTCAAACCGAAGGACATGACGGTATACTCGTAAAGACCATACCGAGTAGTAAAAGCCGTTTTGGGAATGTCCTCGTTTCTGATTTTGATTTGATGATAGCCTAATCTCAAATCCATCTTTGAGAAGACAGAGGATCCAGCAAGTTGATCATACAGATCATTGATCCTGGGCAGTGGGTACTTGTTCTTTATTGTCGCTAGATTTAGCGGGCGATAATCTACGCACATTGTTTCCATTCCATCTTTCTTCGTTATGAACAAAACGGGGCAACCCCATGGCGATGAGCTAGGGCGGATGAAGCCTTTTGCCAACAAAGCTTCAAGTTGGATTTTAAGCTCAGCTAACCCACGTGGGGCCATTTTGTATGGGCGTCTCGAAATTGGTGCAGTTCCTGGCATAAGATCTACAATGAATTCTACACATCTGTCGGGTGGCATGCCCGGCAGCTCTTCAGGAAAGACATCCGGGAAGTCACGAACCACCGGAATATCTTCAAGGTCGGGAAGGGGAAGCACATTCAAAGAATGTATCTGGGTTCACGAACTTGGTGAGGAATAATCTATTGTCTGGCCTAAAGGATGGGTAAGTTTAACTGACTTGGCTTTACAATCAAGAAAAGCATTTTTTTCTTGATAACCAATCCATACCAAGGATGACATCAATGTCTGAAGACTTGTGGGCAATGAGAGAAGCAAGGAATACTAAACCCTCAATTGCAATTTGATTACCATGGCTTACTCTATTAGTTTGCCATCTTGACCCTGGAGTTTGAATTATCATTGGGGTGGAAAATTCAACAAAGGATAAATCATGAAAAAGTGCATAACTTTCCGACATGAATGAATGAGATGCTCCTGGATCGAAAAAAATGGAAGTAGGAACATAATTGACTGGGAGCGTACCAAGAATGACATCAGAAGTGTTGTCAGTCTCTTCAGCTGAGATCTAGTTCACACGTCCACGAGTGGCGGGAGGAGAGGGCTTGGTGGTGAAGACCTTTGGGGTGGCTTGCCACGACCATTTTTGTTACCTCCGGCACGGGGTGGAGCATTCTGATTCTGGAGCTGGTTCTGGGGACACTCGTGGGAGTAGTGGCCTGCCTCGCCACAGTTGTAGCAGGCTCCAAAGACAGTGCGGGGAGCTGGGTTTTTAGGTGGAGCTGGGTGGAACGAAGCTGGTGGACGAGGCGCCACAAAGGAATGCCTCGGTGGGTTGTTCTGGCGAAACATGTTGTTGGGGATCCAGATCTTGCGCTTCTGAGAGCCTGAGCTGAATGAACCATCGTCTCTAGGGTTCTTGAGGAAATCATTGGGGGTGGTCATGTCTTCCGCCTTGATGGCCTTGTTGACAAGGACATGGAAGGTGGCGAAGTCATGTAGGTTGAGCTCACGACAGAGTCCGGAATTGAGTCCACGACGGAACCTCTCTTGCTTCTTGGCGTCGATGGAGACCTCTTCAGTAGCATAAAGAGCAAGTCGGTTGAACTCACGACTAAACTCGTCAACAGTCCTCCTACCTTGGGTGAGGTTGCAGAACTCCTCACGTTTTTTCACAACCCCAAGTTAGGTATGTGCTAGGGTTTGGTTGATCTTTGCATCATGTGAAAATTTCAAAAGAAATTATAAAATGGGGAAAGCAGAAAGCCCTGAGAATTTAATTCAAATGGCCAGACAAAAATTGCTTCCAAAAATTCCTCTGGTATTTTTGAAAAGTCTTAGAAATATGCACGATCACATATAAAGTGAAGTGGTATTTATTTTCCAGAAAAAAACAAATAAATAGAAACAAATAAGAAGAAAACAGGAAAAACCCGACCCCACTTACCTGGCCCATGTGGCCCAGCCTCGCCAGCAAGCCAGCCCAGCCCACCAGGGGTAGAGCTGTCTTCTACCCCGAGACAGGCAGGCTGCTCGTCGGCGTGGCGGGCATGCCGTCGCCACGGCCACCTCCTGCTTGCCCCCTGGCCCCTTAACCCTCCCCATGGAAGACTGGAAGTCCCCAGGTCCATCTCCCCCTCCCCTGGTTCTTCCCCTCTCCCTCTTTCGCCAGTTCCAGCACGCACCCGAGAGCGTCCCGTCGTTTCCGCCACGCGCCACCGCGGCCACCGTGCCCCTTCCGGCGAGATACCATGTCCAGAGGATCCGCAGCTGAAGACTTCATCGAACCACGCCTTTGATTCGAGCTCAAGACGCCCGCATACGATGCGAGCTTCTCCGAGAAGCTTCGGCCGCCGCGGAACTCCGGCGAGGAATTCCTCACCGGCCAGCTCATCCCCAACCACGCCGTGTTCTCTATCGAGTTCAGGGTGAGCATGCGAACGAATTCCCCCAACCCTTGCTTGTTCTCGCGCACTGGACGCCGAGCTCATCTTTCCAGCAGCTCCGGCCGCAGCGGGAGTTGAAGCCGCCGTGCTCTGGAGCGCCCCCGTGACCCCCCGATGGCTCCACTCGATGCGGGAGCGCGCGAGGCACGCTCCAGTGCCCTCCCCATGCCCTCCCGTGGCCATTTGGCAAGTCCGGCGAGCACCTCCGCCGTGCCAGAGGTCGCCGGCGACGACATCCCGGCGGGCCCAGCTTAATTAACGCTAACCCACTCACTAACACCCCTCCAGTGTCACAGACAGGTTGACCCAGTCCCTAAACTAACCCCTCTCTGTTAACTTAATAGGGATTAACCCCACAGAGGATGACCAGTGGGTCCCTCTGGTCAGAGCCCCCCCCCCCACGTCAGCATGACCTCATGCTGACGCAATAAGGCCCCTGTGCAGATTAAAAATAATTCCAAAAAATCCAGAAATAGTTAAAACTTTAGAAAATCATAGAAAATTCATACTGGCTCCAAATTAAACAAATAATATATGAAAAATGATCAGTAGAAAATGCTCTATCTAAATATCCAACTTTCAACCATGTTTGAGTCGATCTTAAATTGGGACCAGAAGCTTTTGCTATTTGGCTTAATTGGAATTAATTCAAATTAAATTCAAATGCTATTCTAATTTGAACCATTCCAATGCAAACCATTTCACTTGAACATCAGAGGAATATCATACACATGTCAAGATAATTTACAAAGAACAAACAATAGCAAATGCAACTTGGCTAATTTGTACAACATTTGGAGTTTGAATTTGAATTAACTTTTCAAATCAACTTCAATTAACATGGGACAAATTGAACCTAGGTCACATCAATACCATTCACATCATGTGACAACATAAGCATGTGCTTGTGCATTTACATTCAATGTTGCCCCCTTTGTTGATGATTGTGCCGGTAACAGTGCTTCCGAGACGGTGATCACCCCCGAAGAAGAAGAAGACCACCATTAAACCCCGTGTATTGTCAGCAAGGCAAGCCAACCCCATTGATCATGTCTATAAAATCCCACCCCCTCTCAGTCTTGCTTATGCATGAAATAGGATGATCACCTTGTTATCGATTCTACCGCATAGTTGAACCCATATCCTTTGCATGACCTATCATCTTGTCACAGTAGTAAGCAAACCACGATCCTAGCTGACATAGGAGTTGATTGTTATCATGTGGCCTTTGCAACTTTCACTACTTATTGCATGCTTAGAGTGATACAATGAGGATGCTTTTGATGTGAGTCGGGATGATAGTGAATATGGTGTTGATGAAGGTGAAACTGTGTTGGTTAATCCACTGTAATACAAGGTGATCGAGGAGAGGCTGTGTAGGAGTACACAGTGGGTTGTCTCGTTGAACACCGCCTTAAGCACCGAGTTCTTGTATGGCAATCCAAGACAAAGAGTACAACCACAAATTGGGCTCACTGACCCCTCTCGGCCTAGTACCTTGATCCGTGTTGACGTCCAGGAGTCACATTAGTTCGGGCTTTCCATTTGGCATACGCATAGAAACAGAATGGATGAAAGGTTGCATCATATAGATATGTGGGTGGATCTGAGAGACAGCGAAACCATCTTCTTGGATGGCGTCTCAGTTGCCTACATTGTCTGAGTCTATATCGTTGATCCGGCCGGGCTCTCGAGCAGGATCTACCTCAGATAGTCGACTCCTGCAATAGACCGGTTGTGAGCGAAGCGCCGTGGTGAACATCCTCGCCGGCACCCCTTGAATGGTGACGAGACCTGGCGGTAACTGATGGTCATGTGTGTGTAGTTTACACCCTTGCAAGGTTAACAAAACTATTCGAATAGCCGCGTCCGCGGTCATGGACTACTTGGAACTTGTACCTGATTATTAGAAAACTTGAATGGATACTCTAAAACTCGCAAGATAAGCGTGAGTGCTATGGTGTGCTTCCTCGTGGGGAAGTCGAGGAAGTATCCATAGTGGTGTATTGGTTGGAGACTTGGTAGTGGACTCGTGTACGCTTCTTACCTCAAGTCTGGTACTCGTAGTACAGGACTAGCCAAGTCAAAGTTGGCACTTCTCAATGTTGAACCCCACCTCCTTTACGTTGAAACTTGAGCATGAGCAGTATAGTTCTGATGTAAGTCTTGCTGAGTACGACTTTGTACTCACGTTTGCTTATTCTATGTTTTAGATGAGAACCCGGACCCCGATGGAGTCGCCTTCCTGAAGCTCGACGTTGACTAAGATAGTATAGTTCCATACAGCAGTCTGGTCCCTCGTGGAAGGGCATGTATGTTGAACAAGGCTTCTCTAAGCCATTTGTTAAACTTGTCTGTACTCAGACCTAATTTTCTTCCGTTGTTTGATGTAATGTTGGATCACAGACTCGTGATCTCTTTGTGTACTCTATGTAAGTTAATAAAGATATACTTTGTAGAGTAATGTGATGATACCTGCTGTTCACACTAGACATGTATGCTGCATGTATGATTATAACGTGCATGTCTTAGTGTGGGGTTCGATAGCTTAGTTGTGTTCTTGCCGGCAGTCCTTTATACACCAAGTGGCCCTTAGATGTGCGCAGCTTGGGTCATCGCGATGCGATTACTCGTGACTCTGTCACGTGGCACACTTTGTTGTATGATTGAGCCCGCCCGAGACCTCGACTAAGTGATCGGGCTGGAGTCTGTTTATGTAAGTGTTATAATTCAATCGATAATATGGTTGAGGCGACTTGTCTATGAGTATGGGATTTCACCACCCATAATCATTTAGACTTGTGAGAGGGCGATGTTGACCCATCTCAGTTGATTATCCGGCCTGGATGGGATGCCCCTCACGTACGATGCTTTCCGAGAGTGTTCTGTGCTTGGCCTTGTCTGCTTAGACAAGTGGGTACGACTCTCGGCTCTCCATATGATTGAGTTGTGACTGGAATTACATATACAAATTCCGGGTCCCGACACGTTTGCGGTCCATAAGACCCTTTGGAATGTGGTGCTCACAGAATGCAGTGCAGAACTCATCCCAAGTTGTGGGCGGTCCAGCGGGACGCATGTTAAGTAAATTATCCCACCAAGAGCTAGCTTCACCCTCGAGGTGGTAGGTGGCATAGTTGACCCTGTCACCATCTGCAACATGGCCTACCTGGAGGTTTCTCTCGATGCAGCGAAGCCAGTCATCGGCGTCAAGGGGATCGGTGGAGTCACTACTAGGTGAAATCCTAGTAGTAGCGCCCATTTTTGGGTCATCAGTAGCGCCCCCGGGCCCGCTACTGATAGCACGCTATAGCTAACTTGTAGCAGTAGCACGCGTACGCACCCGCTACTACTACACAGGGATATCAGTAGTGCCTCCCGTAGTGCCCGCTACTACTAATAATGGCAACAGCGCCCCCCTGTACCAGGCGCTACTGGTAAATGGGTGCTACTGCTATATTTAATGGGCGCTACTGGTATTTATTTTTCATTTTATGTTTCTTTTTCCCATCGTATTTTTGCTGTATTTGTACATATATTATACAATATAGTCTCATACACATACACAGGTTTTCTACAGAGTACAAATCTCATCATATCATACACATACAATAATCTGATGACCATATATATATCATCATGATCTCTCATATCCAACACAAATGATGTATCTCGTCATGTCATCTCTAAAATAGCGATAGAAGTTGTCACAATATCTTAAATACATGCAACTACAAGCAAGTTTCATCATCCATCTAAACTATGATATATACTAGAAGAGCGGTCACTATGAGGAAGAGTGGAATTATGTAGTAGCTCATGAAGCGCCGCCTCTGATCTTCCTCTCGCGCTAGCGTAAATCTCAAGTAACTAGCTTCTGCTTCCTCTCTGGTATTGAACCCTCTTTGACTGCCACCCGGGAACCGGTGCACTTGGGCCTGACACTCTGGCCACTCATTGTACACTCCTGGAACCTTCCCTATGTACACGGCATAGCACTTCTTTGCCATCGATGATCTATGTACCTGTTAGAGATGCATATTCATCTTAGGAATTCAACAATAGTACACAACATAATATACTTGAGCAACACGAAGAGATAAAGTTAGTGAATAGATGCAACATAAAGTAACATACATAATATAATATACACACGTTGTTCATCGTACCCCAACTAATTCACTAGCTAGCCAGCGTTATGCAAGTAGTTCAACATCACCGTTAAATTACATCACAAAGGTTTCATATCGCTTCCAAAAGTATAAATTCAACCGAGACATCATCGGCATAGTCAATACACTAGAACTTCCATCCATCCATCCATATCTGGGAGGACGCACCCTAGCTTATTGAACGGCGTAATGTCCAAAAGCTTCATTCCTACGCGAGTTTTAACATCAGCTCGCGATATTGGGCCGTGTTAGAACATCCCCTTCTTGTCGACGACTTCTTTCATGATGATGGTTGCAATATCCTTCAGGATGCGAATGAAGTCATCTCTTACTTTATAATCCGGTTCGGCTAAGTTTTTCCCATATCATGATATGGTTGTCATCTTTGCTTGCCATGCGAAGACGTTGCTGATCCTTTCTGAACTCCATCATGAGATGGATGACATAGTATCCATCGTTTGTACTTCCTTCCAGTTGATGGATACTGCAAAAGTTGGTTTTATGCGAGAAACACGACGCGCCCTTCCTTCGTGAATTTTTCTCGATGTGGCCACCCCTCATGCCGAAGCCTTGGAGAGCGGAATCCAGAAGACTCGTTACATTGTTGTAGTCCTTCCTTTTGAAGTTCCTAGACGAGTCGAAATACACGGCATGGGAGACTCGCGGGAAAAGAACGATAAGGACGGCGTGCCCCTCGCTGCGGAAAATAAATGCACCTCAAATTAGCTAGCCTCCATATGATCAAAGGAATGGTAAAGGCAATCGGGCAATGACTTACATTGGATGATAAGGCACGAGAACCATTTACTTCTCCTTATTCATCAGCATGAAATTTTCGATGTACTCCCTAGAAGTTTTAAATTCATAGTCACCGAGCGACAAGAAGGACTCATGCATGTAGTATGGATCTGCCAACGTGATTTGCGAGATTTCATCTCTTTTGATGACAAAGCTCATATGGAGAGCAAAAAGTCAGACGATCGTAAAATCGAGCCGCCTAGTGAGGAACATCTCAAAGATGTGATCAAACCGCAGGAAGAACACTTCCGCGGGCGCCGTGTCGACGTAGCCCATGCCCGGAGGCACATGCACCGCATAAAGTGGATATCCTGGATCCTTCGACGCGAGAAGGCTTTTCTCTGTCGACAGTACATGGTCGTGCAGTCTCCTAAGATCCCCTGATACGCTCTCCAGCGGTTTCGGCGGTAGGATCGGCTCGCCCGCGACATGGATCAACGTCGTACCTTCATCGGTACACGGTCTGCAAAACCGGTTGGCGGAACCGACTTGCTGCTAGAAGCATTGGCAGCCTTTTTGGCAGCTAAGTCTTTCCTACTCTGTCTCTTCCTCAGCTTCTTCTAGGGGAGAGGTTGTGATGAGCCTTTCATAGCGCCCTTGATCGCCACCCCAAGTGTTGACGGGCTGAGCACCTTTTCACGTAGACCATTGCCTTGTTCATGCTGGTTTGAGGCGGCATCTGGTGGCGTGTCCTGCAAGGGTTGCACGAAGAGAGACTTTTTTCACTCAGACCTAGGATGCTCCTGCTCTGGCAGAATATCCATCTCCGCGTCCACATGCTCCTTATTGGCCGAGTCATATGGCTGACTCATCAATCTACGTCGGGATTGTAGCCGGTATTGAGGTACCTCATAGGGTCATCATCCTCCCCCATGTCATCATCCTTTGCTTGCTGGAGCACGGGGGCGAAATCACGATCCACTCTTCTTGGACCCCCTTCCTCGCGTCGCTCTCCGCTCTCACCCAGCATAACATGCAGCGCTAATAATTGCGGAGGCGGGGTGGTGGTGTTCATACCTTCTTCGGGATGTGTAGTTGTTGGTGTGGTGATCACGACGGCCGACTCGACACGAATAAGACCCTTCGGCCATAGGATGAAAAAGCCCTTGTAGTCTGCAAGCCGCTTAGGGGCCTCGTCTTCCTCTCCCCGAGTCGTATCGGAGGAGCCAAATCCTCGTGGTCTGGTATGACACTCTCCACGGAAACCTTGAAAGTGTTACTGGGCATCTGCATGGTTTGGATCATCCGATGCGTGGGATTTATTATCATTGCCTTTCCCACATCCACCGTCTGGCCATCGATCATGTATAGTAAGGTGCACGGGGTTCTCTCGGCCTGCGAAGACAATTCTACGGCGTCAGACATTCAAAAGGCAACGAAAAAGGGATATATTATAGATATGTTGGTGTGACGCGTAATTACCGTGAGGGCGTCGAGCTCAGCCAAAGTCGAAGGCCCACGTAGCACGCCAAATACAGAGGACGGGCTGCTATGAGCGGCTGATGGAGCATGTCTGGATGCGAGAGCAGGCGCCGCTGGTGCGATGTTCACCGAGTTGCTCCCGACGAAGCTAGGACGGGGAAAATCCGCTGCCATTTTGTCTGGATTTTGCTTCGTCCCCTCGATAACACCCGGGATCAAGGATGAAACTAAACTTGCGAAATATTATCTACAGGAAGCTAAAGCTGCACTGACTGCCGAGTGGATCATCTCATCTTTGGTCGCTTGTTCGGTCTCAGCTGCTTTTTTCTCGACCGCAAGATTCACCTTCTCGTCGATGCTCACATCACTAAACTTCCTTCTCTGCCTTTTGGCCTCAGTGTCCTCGTGGTAGTAGTGCTTCCACTGGGCACCGTCTTCGACGCCGTGCACACGTCCAGTCTACGGCCAAGTGTCCAAAGGGATTCCCTTCAGTACGTTCAAGGCCCGGTTGAGATGGGTGTCCCACTTGGGCCTCATCGTCGACTGAGACGATGCGTCGCTTTCGGCATCAAGCTTGTGTTGCTCTTTCTGCGAAAGAAACGTGAACCATTTACAAATGTTACTACAACGTGTATTTTGACATGATGAGAAGGTAATATATATAAGGTGGAAAAAATTATTATTACCAGTAATCTCATCAATTCCCTCGTGGGCTCGTCAGCGGAGAAAACCTTTTTCTTTGAGTCTCACTTGTAGCGGGACCTGATGAAGTCATACTCTTGCGGGTCAGTGAAATCCGCCTTCACGTTCCGCATCCTCCTTTAGCCATATGGGCCTTTTGCCAATGTAACCACGTCTTCCGAGGCGGTGTTTCCTCGTGTTCAATTTCTGAAGCTCCTTGAATTTCTCGGACCTAAGCCTGGCTACATTGGTAGCGAAGTGTCCTTTAATTTTAAGAACTGGGCTTATGTAAGTGATGGATTCTCCACAAAAATCTTGGACATAGGTTTATTCTTCTCAATCAATCGCTTCACCCTCACTTTCCACGCGGACAATGCGTTGCTAAACTTGACCATGGCGGCGGCATTTATCTCATTCATGGCATCATCGTCCCACGGATGTTTGCTGTCATCCCATTCCGGGAACTTGAATCTATTGTGCAGCTTCGTAAGGAGGAGATGCTCCATATTTGGTATACTCCTCAAGTCATAGTCGTTGATGCTCGCGGTTTCCCGTAGGATGCATCCGACTTGGTTGCCGTAGCACTTGCGAGCTTCCGCCGGCGCTGTTGGCTCGAATTTGCCAGGATGAACCTCTGTCACTAGCAGTTTCTCGGTGCCGAGGTTGTTTGGTTTTCGTAGCCTTGACATCTTCTTCTTCTTTGCTGGTTCATTACCGGCTTCGCCGCCGTCGGTGTTAGTTCCATCGGTAAAATCATGAAGTGTTGTCGGACTCGATTTCAGCGTCCGTCGGATTAGCGGCATTTGGACCTCCTAGCTGAGAACACATATGGTCGAGGAAGGCGTGTTCATGCTGATGGTACTCAAAATCTTCATCTGCCCGGATTTCGTCGTTGGTCAACATGTCTCCCACGATATTTAGTCTCCAAGTTTAATTCTCAAACTATAAAAAAAGGACTAAATAACGTCCTATCAAATACCGGGCACTCGATATGTCATACTTTGTAGCACAAGTCATGTCAAAATTCACGGAAAATTTCGGCATGACCTTTGGTAAAAATTGGACATATCGGGAACCTGAAATTTGCTGGAACGGAAATAAATCAACATTCCGGCAAAACATAGGCCCCTCGGATCCCTCCATATGGAAAATAGAAGAAAATTGGTGCACAATATCATTTCATTTGCATTTTCAACTCCAGAAGTTCATACAAACTCCTACACAATATCATTTCAATTTCATTTTAAATTTCCAATGTTCCTAAACAACAAATAACTACTGTGCTAAGCTCCTAAACAATTCTCCTAAACAACAACAAAATCGTACACAACAAACATGGCATGGGCATTTTCACAAACACCTACCATTGTAT
The DNA here is from genome assembly GCA_950022295.1 of Bromus sterilis. Taxonomy (NCBI): domain Eukaryota; kingdom Viridiplantae; phylum Streptophyta; class Magnoliopsida; order Poales; family Poaceae; genus Bromus; species Bromus sterilis. The sequence goes on from OX465600.1 coordinate 158,013,971, forward strand.
CATCCATGCACCTCGCGCATCCGCAATATCCATGGCACACCTGGCATGATACATATCTGTAACCGAGATAGTCGTGCACCATCGTCAGCACCGCGGCTTTCATATAGAAATATTCTTTTCCGAAAGCGTCCCATGTCTTGACTGGTGATTTCCATAACATTTCTAGCTCTTCTTTCAATAGCCCGAGATATAGATTAATATTATTTCCCGGCTGTTTCGGCCCTTGAATCAGAATGCTCATGTGTATGTACTTTGTCTTCATGCACTTCCACGGGGGAATGGTGTACATCCATACAAACACGGGCCATGTGCTGTGGTTGGTGTTCTAGTTGCCAAACGGATTCATGCCATCTGAACTCACGCCAAGCATGAAATTCCTTGGATCAAGATGACATCCATATTCGGCGTTCAACGCTCTCCACTGGCTTCCATCCACAGGGTGTCTCATCTTTGGATCATCTCCATCATCGGGCACCTTCCTGACCGCGTGACACCGCATTAGCTCTGCTTCCTTAGGATCTACAAAATAACGCTGCAGACGAGGAGCGATCGGAAAGTACCATAGAACATTCTGAGCAGATTTCTTTCCGGCCATTTTGTATCTATCAGCATTGCACACCGGACAACTGGTTTTTTCTGTGTTCTCCTTCCGATAAATGATACGATCGTTGATGCATGCATGGTATCTAATGTGCGGAAGATCAAGAGGGCACACAATCTTCTTGGCCTCATCGACACTAGTAGGTCAAAGGTTCCCAGGGGGAAGAACCGTCTTGCTTAGATACTTGATACATCGAGGCTTTTGTCGCTCCATTTGTTTTTAGCCTTCGTCTTTAGAAGTTCGAGCGTGAAACTCAAACGGGTCACCTCAGGACAAAGAACAGGTGCTGGGATGCACCGTAGCCACGCCGGCGACGTGCCCTAGCGGCGGCGGAGCCATGGCCGTGAGGCGGATCTCACTACAGCGCGTCGTTTGAAGCGGGACTAGGCGCATTCGAAGCAGCGGACGAAGGCGAAGGTGAAGGAAATGGCCTCGAGCTCGATTGCTTCACGATTTCTCACCGATGAGCAGCATGGTGGCGAGGTTTTTCGGCTCCCATGGTGGATCACAGCAGAGGCAGTAAAAGAGGGAGGGAAGAGAGGGGTTTGAACCGCCTGCTCACCAGGAGTTCAACGGCGGTGGCGGCTTGTGCTGAGGTGGCTGGACGGCGGCGCAATCATCGTCGATCTCCTTCTGCTCCGGTGACGGCGTGAACTCAAATTCGGTGGCTACGGAGGCTCCGGCCACGCCATCTTCTGCAGATCGACGAAGCGGACGACGCTGGACATGTGGGATAGCTTGGCTAGGTCTCTCGTCGGCGTTGGCTACGCGAGCGAGTCGTCCTGCTCTAGCGATCTCTCCTGTCGACGACGAACACACCGAGGGAGGAGGGGGAAACTGCTCTGGAGGGGGAGGAATGAACGTGGCGTGTCCTGGGCGTCTCTGTGGCGCTTCTAGAGGGCTCCGGAGAGGCCAGGCAGGCTACCTGCTGCCCGCCGGCGTCGGCATACCGGGCAAGCAGCAGCGTGCCCGTCTGCCTGGGGTAGACGACAAGCGGGGAAGGTGGGCTGGGCCTGCTGCTGGGCCAGCCAGGCTTGAGTTGGGCTGCTTCAGGTAGGTCCCTCCCTTTTTATTTATTTTCTGTTTTTCTTTTCTGTCTTTATTTTTTCTGCCTTGGATTAAATACCTAGGAATTTTATAAAATGCCCCAAATTTTTAAATGGACTTCTAATGCATATAGCTAGCCACTTATAAAGTTTGGGAATTTTTAAAATTCAAATAATTTCAACTTTAATTCAAATAGGGGTTTAAATTTAAATCCAAGCTCCTGTTTGAATTTTTGAAAATTCCATGAGCATGGGAATGCTACCACATCACTTTATATGTGATCACACTCATTTATGTGAGTTTTCAAAAGTCCAACAAGAATTTTTGGAGCAACTTTATTTCTGGCCATTTGAATTAATTCAACTGGGGGGGTTCTTCTCCCATTTCAATTTCAATTTGAAAATTTTGAAATTAATGCAAGTTGATGCTAAACCCTAGCACATACCTAACATAGGGTTCTGACACGACTAAAAGTGAACTGCTTTCCCATAGATTTTTATTATGAAGACTGTAGCAGTTTTTAGTTTCTTAAGAAACATTTTTCACGACTACAAGTGAAATGCTTTCCCATAGATTTTTATTATGAAGATTGTAGCAGAATTAGCTTCTGAAGAAACTCCCTTCATTTAGTATAAGTGAACTACTTTCATATAGTTTTTTATTATGAAGATTGTAGTAGTTTTTAGTTTCTGAAGAAACATTTTCACGAGTACAAGTGAACTGCTTCCCCTTAGTATTTTATTATGAAGATTGTAGCAGAATTAGCTTCTAAAGAAACATTTTCATTTAGTACAAGTGAACTGCTATCCCATAGTTTTTTATTATGAAGATTGTAACAGCAGCAGCAGTTGAAGCTTTCCTGTGTTATTCCTTATTCATATTTTGTTCTTGTTTTGCAGAAATTCCCTTCTGGTCTAGTCAGGGTAACAGAAAGTTGTGTTAATTTGTTCTTGGTTTGCAAGAATGGATATTTTAATGTTGATGTAATGTATTTTGTTGGCTCTGATTATTGTTTGGCCCTCAAAGATGGCTGGAAGGAATTGGTAGAGGAATCTGGTCTTCAGGCTGGGGATGTTGTCATGGCTATGTTTAACAGGCATGTAACTTGTTTGGAAATCAAGTTAAATTTGCTTTAGATAAGTTCTGCTAGAGCAGCAGCAGCATGAAACAATTTGTTGTAATAATTTGACATGTTGTGTGGCATCTACTTTATTTTCTAGAGAAATCTGACTTGCATGGCGAACAATTTATTGTCTTTGTTTGCTGAAAAGGTAGTGAAACATTATCTTAATATTTTGTGTTTGTCAAATGGTTTTTGATTCATTACTGACGAAAAGGAGTTTTTGGAACTCACATGTGTGTAGTTAACACTATCTTAATATTGTAGCAGTAGCAGTTTGTGAAGAAAACATCACCACTGAGTATAAGTGAACTTCTTTCATAGAGAGTTTTTATGTGCATCCTAGTAGTAGCAGCAATTGAAGAAATATATAGACTAAAAACCCCCACTAAGCTTTCTTTTTTTCAGTAACCCATATATATAAACTACAGTGCTTAATAAAAGAGGACTACATCAACCATTATAGTAATAGAACTTTTGTGATTGTGATTCGCTCCTCCAGCTTAAAAAATTTTCTACTTTACATACCTCGTTAGCCATGTTCTCCGCGTGCTCGATGCCCTTCCTTGTCTGGATGCACCTATCCACTTTCTCTACAAAGATGTGCAGGTCGTGCCTTCCCTTACAAAGTTCCTCTTCAAGATCCGGTTCATGCTTTCAATTCTCTGTGTCGACGTCATCCGTGCATGGAATACCTCCTTGTAGTAAGCTGATATACATTCTTTCCGTTCTGTCCAGAGCGCCTTCATAATTTCATCACCATGTAGGTTATACTTCTCCATGAGATCCCACCAAACGCGGTCAAACTCCGATGCCATTAGTGGGTGGTTGAGAACTGAGGTCAGCTCATCTTTGAATGTCTCATACACTTTGTACAGCAAGGACATGTGATCCTTGTATTTTTTTTCAGTATATGCCAACGACATAACTTGTGCAGCGTGCCTAGCAGCGTACTCTTTATCGCTGCATCCATGGAGGGGCATTGATCTGCATGGTTTTGATAACAAGCAGTTAGTTATTTTGAGAGAATTGCGTTTCTTTTTTTGTGTTTTTTGCTGATTTTTTGTTTTGAATGTAAGAAATGGTCTTCCTTAGTTTACCTGTTAGTATGCAGATTGGCCGTTTGTTGTTCATGCAACGCAACAACGTCTGGAACACCCACTCGAAAGACGGTATCATTTCATCTCTGACGAGAGCCACATCAAATATTTTACTTTGCAGGTGGTGGTTTACTCCAACGAATACGACCAGAGGCATGTGAAACTTGTTTGTCTTGTACGTCGTGTCGAATGTGACACAATCTCCAAAATCTTCGTAGAACCCCCGACAGCTTGTGTTCGCCCAGAAGATGTTTCGCACACGGTTATCGACATGTTTGTCGTAATCATAGAAGAACTGTGGGTTTATTTCCTCCATCTTCTCAAAGAAATCCAGGAGTTTCTTCACGTCGTCCTCTGCTTCCTCCTTTGCGAAATTGTACTTCCTGCAGTTCAAAAGCAGAGTGTATACATCAACATTAAACAACACATAGAAACACAAAAACGAACTGCATCAAATAGACAAAGATATCCATTAGTTTAATGAACATACTTGTTCACCCAGTCATGGCTAGTGAGACCCATAAAGTGTAGCCCTCCTGACATTCTTGATAGGGTTGACATAATCTGCGTGTGCGTCAGGTTGTCGCTCTGCATGTCCTTCACCAGTTTAGCAAGCAACGGATCATCCCTCTTATGCGAGTGCATGTGCAGAAGCATAGAAGGGCTCTCAATCATCTTGTGGTTGTGATTGAGCTCAACATGTGCTATCACAAACACATCCTTGATTTTTTTCACTCTTATTCTCGCCTTGCAGCCAGTTCTTTTCGTTATTTTTTCTCGCTTTCTTCCATAATTTGCCACAGTCTCTTTGTTCTTTCCCTCCCTTGAGCAAATATGTAGTTGTTTGTCTTGAACGTGCTCCCTTTGCGTGTCCTAAAGCCTGCGTGCCTTGCATATGTTTTGTAGAAGTTTTGTGCTGCAGCGCAAGAGGTGAACTGCATACCTTTCACAGGCACAAGTTCTGGGAGCAAGTTCTCGTTCTGCACCGCAACATGAAATGTTTTTCTTTTTCTTAACGAAGAATGCTCAGGCTGACAAAGAATTCATTAGCGAACTATAGCAGTAAGGCAAGCAAGCTTACATGCGTGTATTTCTTCTTCTCCTCTCGTGTTTGCAGCTCACCGATGTTTATTGGGCATGGACGAGTTACAACCGACCTGTGTAGTCGAGGATCTCGACGAGGAAGAAGTGTTGAAAACTTTACTTTTCTTGTTGCTTGCGTCTCTTTTTGATTTGGGTTCTGATTCCTTTGTTGCACGGTAGGCAGCCTGGGTGGAATTCCACTGTCTCTGTGTTGACAAATTGGTCGCTTCTAAACTTGCTGGGGTTCAAGATTGGTTTGTGGAGGCGCAACATTTGATTGTGGAGGTATAATATTATCCGTTCTAATCTTCTGACCAAATATTGCAAAAACGTGCATGTACCTTGGTTGCATAATTGTTATGAGTTGCCCTTCATCATCATCCTCATCATCGTTTTGTTGCACGCGCCCCCATGTAGACCAGATCATCATCCTCCTCATCTTGCCCACTATCTTCTTCTCTGTTTTCATCTTCGTCATCTACATCTTCTTTCGGTGAGTACGCATTCCTGTTTGTTGTGTTGAAAAAACCCTAGGTATTTTTGGTGTTATCCATGCGGCCATCTCCCACTCGTCTCTCCCAACGCAGTTCAGGGGCTGCGTGTTGTGAATCACTCGTTGCATCTTCTGTCTTCTTTGCATAGCCATGTCCTGCATAGGGTAATAGTCAATGAACCTCACTTTTAGTATTAATTAGTGGTACACTTTTTTTTGTTAAATAGTGAACTGCACTGCATTTCCATTATATATGCCATTCTATATGCAACTGCATAAACTGGACTGGACTGCACTTCACAACACACTATATGTCATTTCTCTATTAAGTGTGAACTGCAATGTTTTCCATACTATATGGCACTTGCAACTGGAAGTTATTTAACAGGCAGAAATAACCAAACTAGTTCCTTGCATTTCAGTTTTTAGACACAATGCTCTACATATGTAACCCAATGTGCACTGCATTGTTACAAACTAGATCTTTACATGTACCCCTACACATGTAAGCCATGGAGACAGACGTGAATGCAGTTGACGCAAGAAGGAACTGCATGGATATAAATAGAGCACTGCAATTTGACTATCTCATCAATACTAGAAGCCAACTTGCACTATTCTAAACTAAGGGGTGGGGGTGTTTTTGGTAGTTGAACTGCTTACATTATCTTGATGCACCATTGTAGTTTTGTTGCTCTGCAGATGTAGTTCGGAATGCTGTCGCCATGCAGCCAACCTACGCTTCAGGAACACATGAGCTTCTTCAACTTTTTCCTTTGTCGTCGGCGAAGGCTGGATGGGCGATATGACCATTGCAGTTCGCTCCCACGACGATTGCGATTTTGCCGGAAAAGGCCTCCTTGCAGTTCTCTTTCCCCTGCCATGCAACTTCGACGCTGGATGTTCCGATTTGCTGAACGGTGGAAACTCTCCCATGCCGAAGGCTCTGATTCCCGGCGGTGCTTGAGGATGTTGTGCTTGAGAAGGCGGTGCAGCAGTCATGCGGTAGTAGGAGCGCAGAAGCGTTCCGGTGGCGCCGCCCATGGTAATTCCGCGGAGGAGAGGAGCGGCGGCAATTCCAGCGTCGAATCCGGCGGCGATTTGGGGGCGATTGGTTGAAATAGAGGCGGGGCGGCGCTGATTAGGCGTTAGTTCCGAACAAATCGCGCCCGATTGGATGTCCATCACCTGTGCCGCTGTCCGTCGGCGCTCCACGCAAGAAGGTAGGAGAGGAGGGGGTCGTCGCCGGCCGCCGGTGCTCCCGCGCAAGAAGGTCGGATCGGGAGGGGGGCGTCGCCTGCGGCGCTGCCGCGCTGGAAGATGGGGTGGGGAGGGGGGTTGCTGTCCACGAGGGCGCTCCGCGCAGGAAACCAGGTTAGGGGGGTTCTTAGCAGAATAATGGTTAGTGTTAGTAGAATAAAGTCTTAGAGGATGTTAGTAGAATAGACCCACCCTATATATATTGTGCTAACACTTCCTAATTGCGAAAAATACCTCGAACCAAACACCCGGCCACCGAGAAAAAAGGAAAACGGGCTGCCCTCCAGCCACCGACCCCACTCCTCCCTCCTTCCCAACTCATCTCCCCTCCTTCTCCCCCCACACAGACGCCTACCCTCACCCCCACCCACGCCGGCCACTTCGACACCCACCCGTTCTCCCCACACGCAACCATCTCCACCCCTGGGGCCCCCCGGTTCCTATTCACCGCGTGGTCTCCGTCATAGATCCGGCCGCCGTGGTCGTCTCGGCCATCATCGGGCCCCTCATGGAACGGATTCGGCAAATTCCACATCACGCATCGTCGCCCCTCCTGGAACCACACCACCGCTCGAGATCCCATCGCCCACTTCCTCTCCCGGGTCCTCCTGGAGTAAAATCCGGCGAGATCCACCGTCGTCTAGCATTGACCCGTATCCACCGTGGTCGGATGGAGCAGGACCCGCCGGCCCAACCTTCACGTCACGGGCGCCGCCTGCCCCGGCATCGGCACCATCCCCGCCCTCGCCGCCCGTCGCCCCGCCTCCACCTCTCCCGTCCCAAATCCGCCGTGCGTAGGACGCACCGGCCCCCGCCGCGCCGGTGGCCACGGGCACCTCGCCGGACTACGCCCCCGCCACTGTAGCCGCCTTCCTCGACTCCTCTCCGCGGCGACCCACCACTGGAGTAGGCGACGGGGACAGTGGCCAGCAATTGCTCGTGCGAGAGGAAATTGCAGTTTTCACCAGCTTCATGTCCATCCGTTGCACAAACCACCATACTTACATATGTTTTGCACTCTCCACCAGATTTATAACTAATTCGTTGCAATCCCTAGTAATCACGTTAGTAAACGGGTCCCACGTAGATAATAGATTAGCTGACCGATTCCTCCCTGAAACGCTCCCTTTCTTCTCTTCCGTGAGCTCCTCCCTTCTCTCCCGTAAGCTCCTCCCTTTCCCCCAATACTACCCAGCGAAGCAGCGCGACGGCGGCCGGCCAGATCGCGGATGAACTAGTCGCCGGCGATGGACCCAGGACCAGGATTCCCCGTCCTCTGGAATCGCCTCCCCCCCGCGAATCGGACCGGGGAAAGGGCAGAGGAGGCCACCTCGCGCCAAGCAGAGGGGGTGATGGTGTCCGGCCAAGCGGCGGCGAGATCCGCGGCGACGACGAACTCTGAGTATGTCTGCAGCCCTTTCCCTTCTTGTTCCCCAAACCTTGCGCGCGATTGATTAGGATTAGGTCGCCGCCGTGTAACCCTAGGTTTGCTGTGATTTTTTTTTATTCAACATGCTGCCTAGATGATCCTAGTCATGTATACCGTGTGCTAATTCAGACTAATTTCTGTATTTCAACTAGATTAAGCTGGAAGGAGGCCAACACGAATCAACAAATGAGCATGGAGTGGCCATCTGATTGGTTTATTGAAGAACCAAGGGCAATTAATCATGACTGGCACTTGAATTCAGGTTGCCGTGTGGACAGCAGTAGGGAAGAGAGGCAAGAAATTGATCTCAACCAACATAATGTATACTTTGGAGACGACATTGTCCATGAATCTCATTCTAGTGATGGATCAAGTTCTGATTTTGAGGAGACAATCGATTGCCAGCAAGAAGGAGATATATGTGTAGCAGAATTGTTCCCTGTACCTGAGGAAGAAGACATGGATGAGGCGTCTGCAGTGGAAAAGGCAGCTATGGCGCGGGCAGCAAGAAGCGAAGCTGCAAAAGAAAATGCAATAAAGACCCGAGAGATGAAGTTGAGGGCAGCTGCGTGCACACTTGAGGATGCATTTGTGCTCAGTGATAATTGCAGTGATGATAATAAAGATTTTGTTTATTCTAGTGACGATGATGAGGCTGTGTTGGAATCAGAGATAGCAATCAAGAAGCGACCAAGCAAACCAAAGGCAATGAAGAAAAGAGTGTACTATGATGAGACGAAGGACAATGCACATGAGCAGTTTGAATTGGATTTGTGCTTCCAGAATGTTACACAACTAAGAAAGGCATTGGAGGCTTATCACATAGCTTACATTCGAAACTTCACATACTTGAAAAATAACCAGGACAGGGTGATTGCTTGCTGCAAATCAAAGACAAAGTGTTCTTTCTTCATTTACTCGTCTCAAATCCAAAGAGAAAGCACACATTGCATTAGGCAGATCAAGTTGCCACACACTTGTGGCACTACCACAGATACCTCCAGAATCAACAGCTCTTGGATTGCAAAAAAATATGAAGATTTGATTAGGAGTGATCCATGCATGAATGTAACAGCTCTCATAGATTTAGTGATGAGAGAGCATGGACATGAAATTTCCAAGAAGATGGCATATCGGGCGAAGAATAAAGCTCTTGAAGCTATAGAAGGACACGCCGATGAGCAATATCTGCGTATTAGAGATTATTTGCAAACTGTAAAGGAGAAGAATGTTGGTTCTAGATGCCATGTAACAACAATACTTACTCTGAAAAAGGCCTATCAACCTCAAAAGAACCCGAGGTTTCATGGACTCTTCTTTGCTTTACATGCTCAAATCGAAGGGTTTAAGCATGGATGTCGGCCTTTCATAGGTAAGAATGTAACCTCTTTGCTGTAATGTGCACTATTTAACCTTTTCAATTCCCTTATATGCATTATTTTATTCGCAGGGATTGATGGCTGTTTTCTGAAGTTGGGTAATGGAGCACAAGTTCTTGCTGCGACAGCTCGAGATGGAAACAATAATTTGTTTCCACTAGCATTTGGAATTGTTGGCACAGAAGACACCCCATCATGGTCATGGTTTCTCTATCAGCTAAAGTAATCACTTGCTGGTACAACAGGTCAGTTTGGCAACTACACAATCATGTCAGATAGGCAAAAGGGTCTACTAGCTGCAGTTAATATGGAATTTCCTAATTCTTGCCATAGATATTGCCTTAGGCACATTTATGCAAATTTTAAGACTGCTGGACATAAGGCCGGGGACCTGAAAAAATTAGTTGATCGTGCTGCTTATGCTTTTGATAAACGCGACTTTGATGTAGCGATGGAAGAACTAAAAAAAGAAGATAAGGAAGCATGGGAATGGATGTGTAAAATACCTCCTAAACACTGGGCACGACATGCTCTTGACACACACTGCAAGACTGATTTAATTGTCAATAATCTTAGTGAGGTGTTCAACAGCTACATCCTCAAAGTTAGGGATAAGCCCATAGTAACTATGATTGATTCAATTAGGACCAAACTCATGGCTAGATTTGCAGCAAGAAGGGAAGGTGTAGAACACGTTCAATGGGAAATTACTCCAACTTATGTGGAAATATTAGAGTGGGAGAAAAGAAATGCTAGATGGTGCACAAATATTGTATGTTCAAAGAAGAATCTGTGGCAAGTTACACATATTGAAAGGACTTACGAGGTCAACTTAGCCGAAAGAACATGTGGTTGCTTCAAATGGGACCTAACTGGCATACCTTGTAAACATGCTGTAAGTGCTATTTATAAAGCCAAAGAGTACCCCGAGGATTATGTTAGCGACTTCTTTAAGAAACCCATGTACAAAGAGGCATACAAGAATCCAATATATCCGGTACCAGGACAACATGGTTGGACGAGAACAGAATCACCTGACATAGATCCACCTCAATATGAAACCAAACGTGGCAGAAAACAGAAGAAAAGGCGCAGGGGGCAGCATGAATCATCCAAGTCAACCGTTCAAAAAAGAATGACGACTATCAAATGCTCAAATTGTAAGCTCCAAGGCCATAGGTACACAAACTGTGTTCAGCCTTTGAAACCACACTTGGCTATAAGAAAGACACAACACAAGGTAAGCTTTGTGTTATTTTTAGTTGTGGTTAACATCTCTACATGTTTCACAAAATTTGCCTTATTTGACATGCTTTGTAGACCGTGAGAAGGCTGCCACAAGATGGTGCTCCACCTCCAGCTCCTCGGCGCAATACTGCTCCACCTCCAGTTTCTCAACATGTTGCTCCTTCGCCACCACCAGCCCCGTCACGCCCTATGCAACATCCACCTCATGAATCTACTGTCACAGGTAGGACACCATATGAAAATGGTTCACGCTTAGGAGTGCGAGGAGGGTATGAAGGCACCAGGTTGTTTTCTTACTTTACTCCCGGTCTGAACTACCAAGCACAGAATTCCCAGCAAGAATAATGGATAGCTTGTTGGCTTGGATGTTATAACTTGCTGGTTGCATCTATATTTTGTTGAAATGGCCATATGGCAGTGGATGTTATAACTTGTTGACTGCATCTATATTTTGTTGAAATGGTCATATGGCAACGGATGTTATAACTTGCTGACTGCATCTATATTTTGTTGAAATGGTCATATGGCAGCGGATGTTATAACTTGTTGGTTGCATCTATATTTTGTTGAAATGGCCATATGGCAGACCTGGATGTTACAACTTGCATCTATATTTTGGTGGCTGCATGTATGGATAACTACAATTCAACATATCCTGGTCATCGTTTTTGGTCTTCTATTTTATATAATATGTACTGAAGGTTCTTATGTACTGTGTTAATTAATTGAAACTATTGTCTACTCAATTATCATTGTAAGGTTGCATCACGTTCAACTTATCATGTGAGACATGACTGTCAATTTTGTTGTCAAAGTTGATAATGTGCTATTTTAAATGAGTAGTAACAGATTACTGATACACCTGGTGGAGAGTGCAAAAAATACGTAAGTATGGTGGTTTGTGCAACGGATGGACATGAAGCTGGTGGAAAGTGCAATTCCCTCGCTCGTGCGAGGTCAAAAGGGGCCCGATTGCTTTTTTTGAAATTTATAGGGACCTATTTGCAATTTCCATTTTTTTAAGTTCCATGGCTGCTACATGTGCAGTGATGTGTGATTGGACATGCAGTGCATCATGTAGTGTAAAAAAATTATCCGTGATGTAAAAGTTTGAAAAACTGAAGTACGCTTTTTTTGGGTGTAGATTGCTATTTTCTTTCTTGTTGTTCAAGGAGTTCACTAGAAATGATCATGCAACCTTGATATACATAGAAAGGTTGTGATGGAACATGCAGTCCCGATGACCCTGCAAAATCAAAATCCGCACGCAGTTCACTTTAATAAACAAATGCAATGTGTTTGATCCATCAAATGAATGTAAGTATAAGATAAAAACAAGTTTATCAATTCACTTTCATGTGCGGTGGTTCACTTTTCCCGGAGAGCGGTATGCGAGGGGTTAATAAGAAAACAAAAAAATATGTGCAGTTCTCTCTGTTCATAAAATGCAATTTGGTCGCCTGTTAGATGTAATTCATTTCGTCAATTTCGGACCCGTGACAAATACGTGCATTTCTATTTGGCGATAATGCAGTGCGCTTTCCTGTCGGATGGAACTCTGTTTTTCGCCGATTTCCATTCGCGAAAAACAGAGTTCCACGTTTTAAATAAAATTGATGTAACTTTTAAACCGTAAGGAATTAGACAAAGTGTTTTATATATAAATAGATCGCCTCGATGATACCTTTCCAACGTTTTTATCAAGTGTATTAAATATTTTTACGCAAAAACTCTCCGCTGCCCACATGAGTGTAATCGCGCTGTTTTTCAAATTACTTTAAAACCACAAAGAATCTCGAAAAGTGTACAACATATGGATTGATCTCCTATTCCATACGAATCCAACGATCTATCATACGCATTGTTCGGACAAGCGGTTAAAAATTTCTACTCTCTACAAGATCAACCGGCGAAAAACAGAGTTTGCGCGTTTTAGTTGTAGCAAAATTCTCTCAAACCGTAGAGAATTAGACAAAGTTTTCTATATATGGATGGAGCGCCTGATCGATATCTTTATAACCGTATATCATTTGCATCATTCCAATAAACAGTTTTAGTGAAATCGCGAAAATACTCCCGCTGTGAAAGTGGGCCGCCGCACCATTTTCAACACTTCTCTTAACCTTGAAGAATCGAGGGAAGTGTTCAACATACGAAAGTTGCTCCATTTCCATATGAATCCAACGTTGTATCACTAAATTCCGATAAACAGTTAAAAAGTTATAGCGAAAACGATGATGCGGTTCGTTTTTATAACACACACGTACGAGTAAATAAAAAACTGAGAGTCTGGGAAACGCAAACAACAAAAAGAAGGATATACAGTGAAGAACCTGCAGCACGATATCATTGCGCACAATTTTTTAATTCAAAACGTCTGCTAAGAAAATCTAGCGGTTCTCATTTCTTGCAACCATAGGTAATCTCAATACTTATCGCGCAAAGTTGTTTGTACCAATTGTCAGCTGTGTATCACTAATGTGTATTTTCCGAACCGTGCCTCACATATTTAGCATCCCACACATTTTTAGTACTCATGAACGATTGCGAAGAAGACTAGCGATTAATTGTTTGCAACCGTACGCTTTCTCAATTCTCATACCGGACGATCGATTGGACAAACTGTCAGCCTTGCTTCTTCCCACAAATTTCCAAAAAAATTCCTGGTAGATTATGCATCCCACACATTTCACCAGCTACCACCGATTGGTTAGAACGGCTAGCGGTTCCTTCTTTGCAACCGCGGGCTTTCTGAATGCTTGATTCAGCCCACGAAAGGATTTTCAGAAGCGTGCCTGATACATAATGCATACCACAAATTTTGATAACTATGAACGATTTCGAAGAAGGGCTAGCGGTCCATTATTTGCAAACGTGGGTTTTCACCCTGCATATCACGAACGATTGTTTATCCTAACCATCAACCCTATATCACCCATGCAATAATTTTTAGAATTGTGGCCATTCCCGTACGTTTCACAGATGGTTCAGTTTCGGGCACACAGTTTTTTATTTATACCATTTGCGTTGATATCATCGCAAACAGTTTTGGACAAGGCACTGGGAGAGGGGTGTAGTGTTAGCCCCTCTTTGCAGTAGTGTTGATTCATATGCCTAAACATATCCCTTTGGTATATCCGAATACACCTGTATGATCACCCTGTTACGGTATGACTGAGTGTGCAATAAAAGCATCCTCCGGTGATATCAATTACATACGATCTCACGGTCTAAGGATTAGGTTACTATGTTCAATAATCACCGCAACGTGGAACTTTGTGACTTGATCGCGTTGCAATACTTATGTTGGGTAATGTCCATCACATCATTCACCTAATGACATGACCCCATTGTCAACAGATATATAATGCCTCATGATCAGGAAACTTTGATCTTTAATTTCCCAACAGACTAGTTGAATAGAGGCTACTATGGACCAGATTTGTTTCAATAGCACACGTGTATTAATGTTTCGCTTAATACAGTTATAACATGGTATGTTGAGGTAATAAACATACTTTATTATTTGCCTCTAGGGCATATTTCCAACACTCTTATGGTTGCAGCAGACTAATGAGCAATGGTTGTTGCAAGGTGATCGTAACACTGCCTTCTACCACAAGGTGGCGAATGGTAGAAAGCAAAAAAATACTATTCATTCCCTGGAGTATGGGGGTCGGTTATTGAAGGGACTCCTGATTTGCTAGCGCATGCTACGTCCTTTTACTCTAATCTTTTTGGCCCTGCTCCTAGGAATCTATTTCACTCTCTGCTAACACTTGGGAGGTGTCTGAGAACTTGTGAAAGGCTGAAATTGCTATTCTTACCCATCCTTTTTCGGAAGATGAGATGAAAACAACCCTTTTGGGGATGGATAGTAGTCAGGCCACCGGTCCGGACCACATCCCGGCTGAATTTTAAGAAGCCAATTGGGACTTTGTGAAAATGATATCTTTGATTTGTTGATGCCTTCCCTAGTGGGAACCTTGATGTAGCTAGACTCAACTATGGGGTCATTACCCTGATCCCTAAACTTGTTGGGGCTCGAAAAATCCAGGAGTTCAGACCTATATGTTGTTGGATATGTGCCCTAGAGACAAATTAATAAAGATATTTGTCACATATCCGTTTTGTTCATAATACGTTTTATACTGTGCTATAACTGTATTACTTGGAAATACTAATACAGGTGTAGTATAAAACATGGTCCGTAGTTTAACTCGGGTAAACTATCTCATTGGGCAATTGATTGATCAAGCTTTCCTGATCATGGCGACACTTAAGTCCATTGACAATGAGGTCATATCATTAGGGGAATGATGTGATGGACAGACACCCACCTAAAGTAATGCAATGTGATCGAGTCACATAGTTCAGCGTTGCTATGACTTTGTAACGTATGGCTTAGTCCTTAGACCGTAATGATCATACGTAATCACGATCTATGAGGAGACTTTGATTTGTATCCCACCACCTGACTGAAATATGCTGGCTATAACGGTGCACTTTGGGTATTCCGAAATAGATGGTTGATGAGTATGTTAATAGATCAAAGCGGGATTTGTCAGTCCTTATGACAGGACAGGTACTCTGGGCCCACTCGGTGATATTGCATCAACCCTTGCAAGGACGTGACTAGGTCACAAGAGATGCCATGATCATGGACGAGAGAAGTTGTTTGTTGTGAACGAGATGTGAACACGGTATGTGGGATACCGACGATCAAACCTCGAACAAACAAGGTACCGCAGAACAAAGGGATTACGTCGTATCGTTAACGGTTTCCAAAAGCGATCGAAGCTCATTCGATGGAAGCGCAGGGGCTGTCAAGGATTGTAACCAGGTCCAACTGACTAGTCATTGGTCAATGAGAAGAGTCTCGACCATGTCTGCTGTTTCCCGGACCGTTAGGGTGTTACACTTAAGGGCAATCGATGCATAGGACAGTTACGGGATCAATCGGTGAAATAGGAGAAATCACCGGAATAGTTCCGGAGGAGGACGGAATGGTTTCCGGACATTTTGAATAGTTCAAAATAAAGTTTAATTGTTTTAATAATGTTTTTATTATTTAATTATCTGAATTAAATATTTAAAACTTATTAAATAATTAAAATAATGGAAAAATGGCTATATGGGCCTTTGAGGCCCATTAGGGGAGGAGGGGGTTCCCCCCCTTGGGCTTGGCGCCAAGGGGTGGGGCCCAACCCCCCCTTGGCCGGCGCACCCCTCCCCCCTTGGGGGTTTAGTCCCACATGGGGGACGGAAGAGGGATCACACCCCCCCTTGGCCTTTATATAGAGGGGTAGACCCCCCTTTTTCCATACAACAATTGATCTCCTTCTTCTTCCTTCTCCATTTCCGGAAGTGGACTCCCCTTGTTTGGAGTCTGCACCAGGATTGGAGTTCTCCACCATAAGGCAGGCCGTCGCTCTGCCGGAGTCGGGATCCGTAGCCGTCTTCTTTCCGCTGCTCGCCTGGTTCGGAGCCCGGGAGGAACATCGATTGTGCCGTACGTGTATAATCTCTTCGAGGCACTACACCTGTGGTGCTGCTTCATCGCTGGAGGTTTACCGGGAGTCATCCTCGCCGGTGGTGGTCTTCTACACGACAGGGAGGTCGTAGTTCTGAGTCTACGCCAACCACGTTCGTAAGAACGTTTCCCGCTTTCGGTCTTCAAAGGTATGAACACCGATTCCCTCCGTTACTTTACATCGCCATAGCATAGATCTTGGGTTCGGGTACCGTAGGTGTGAAAAATTTGTGTTTTCTGCCCCGTATCCCAACATATGCCTGCTTAGGTGCCCCTATAAGTTGTTCACTAAAGCCATGGATAATAGGGTTGGTCTCTTTGATGATATTCTCATTAGCAAGAGATAGAATGCTTTTAATAAGAACCGTAATATTATGGATGGTATCTTATCTTATAAGTGGTCCTGAAGCTTGATTTCGAGAAAGCATACAATAAAGTGACTTCGGACTTCCTTATTGATTGCCATAGGATGTGTGGCTTCAATACAACCTAGTGTGGTTGGGTTAAAAATGTCCTTGAAAAAAGGGCGGTGAGTGTGAAGTTCAATAATGAAATTTGTAATATTTTCAGATCTTTAAGGGTGTGCGACAAGGGGATCCCCTGTCTCCCTTTATGTTTAATTTGGCAGTCGTGTGTCTTTCTAAGATGGTGATAAATGCTCGAAAAGAACACTTTTTATGGGGCTGGCATCGGACGTAGTAGAGAATGGTATTGCTATTTTTTAATATGTAGACGATACGGTTCTATGTATCGAACATTGCCCTAAACATGCTTTTAATAATAAGCTCTTATTGTATGTCTTCGAACTTATGCCGAGCCTCAAAAATTAACTCTATTAAAAGCGAAGTTCTATGCATTGGTAGGGATGATGAGATTCTTAAACACTATGCTGATTTTTTAATTGTCAGATTAGCGATTTCCCCCATGAAATACTTGGGTGTACCTGTCAGCTTCACTAACACTAGTACCGACCGCAGCTATTAAGCGCCTCTATCGCACACGATAGCACGAAACTTTGTGCGATGACTACGAAGCACACTCCAGGAATATTGAACCGTCTACCCAAAAGTGAAGCTTGGGCGATGAACGTGACAGTACTGATGATCAAAATATGTCACGTGTGGGAGAAGTCATACACACAGTTGCATCTGAAAAATAATCTGGATTGTAAGGATGCTATTCATATATAGGCTTGTATGCGATTAAATTCTGATGGTTTTACAGTTCCCACTGTCGGTGATATAACTTATCATCGCACGCGGTTCAAAAACACTAATCATGTGCCGTGAAGTACAAAATAAATGTTGAACAAAGTATAAAGGAACCGAATCTACAAATAATTAAAAGGTAGAACGATACTAAACAATTAGTACTTAATAACGATACCAGCATTATGATGGGATCAAAATCATGGCACCACATGCCAAGTTTCAACCTTAATTAATTAAGTTGAGTGGTAGAACACACACATATACTGAAGTGATAGTATCACGAACTAGCTAGCAGTTAAGGATAGCAGGATACATCAGTACGTAAACGACACCAGAATCGATCCAAGCCATATCACTACAACTAGTATACACTTTCTCGTGGCATACACTGCAGGAAACAGGAGTTTTGCCGTCAGCAGAAGCTGACGGCAAACATATGAAAAGCGGACGGCAAAGCCTTCGCCGTCAGCTCCCGGATGGCAACACGTTTTGCAGCTGTTTAGTTGGCAGCAAGCGGCGTTCCCGTCGAAGGCTTTGTCGTCAGCAATTATCTACAGGCAGACGACAACGCCGCTTGTACAGCCAGCCGATGACTTAACCCCGTAAAGGGGTTAATGGCGCGCGTTGCCGTTAGCCTTGTCGGCAGCTGACGGCAAAGATGTTGCTCTGGGTCCCACATGTCATGCGTTTCCGTCAGCCTGATCCGTAGCTGACGGAAAAGCGGTAGAGCTTTGTCGTCGGCTAGCTGTGTGGCCGACGACGGCCAGTCTGTCTGGGCCCGCTGTCAGCCCGTTGCCGTGAGCTAGTAGGCTCGCTGACGACAAAGAAGTGACCATATGGTCACTGCCACAACCCCCAAGAAGCACAGGTTGTGGCCATGTGTCGTCTTTGCCGACAGCTTGCTGACGGCTACGCCTTTGTTGTCAGCTAGCTGATGGCAAAGTTCCTTATTTCTTTCTTTTTTATTTGTTTTCTGTTAATTCCTTGCATTTAAACAATATTATATATATGCAACAAATATATATTTCCCTCATATCCAGAATATGATCCACAATATATATTTCAACAATCGACCATCAAACACAATATATATCACAACGAACTAACATTTATTTCACAACACATTGCAAGTTCCAAAACAAAATCTCCAAAGCCACAAGTTTGGACAGTTCAACATGACAACTCCAAAGCCACATATAGAAGTGCATGAAAATATTTCTTACAAGTTCTACATCACAAAATATGCACAAAGAGCCCTAGCTCCTATATAAGAAGCATCCATCCATGAAGCACTCTATGAAGCATCCATCCATGGAATAGGAAAATCTACAAAATGAAAGGGAATGAGCCAAGTATAAGTCATTTTTGAGGTTTACAAGGTACTAAAGTCATTATTGGTGTAACTAAGCTAGTAAATTCATTTTGAGCTTTTATATGCCAAGTATAAATCAATTTTGAGAAGAAGAAGAAGAAGAAGAGAAGAAGATGGAGAAAAATAAAGAAGAGAAAAAGGATGAATAAGAAGGTCCCTTTCTTATTTTTCTTTCTTCTTCACCACTTTGTTCTTCTCTTGTTTCTTCTCCTCCTCTCCTTCATATTTTTGTACTTCTTTTTCTTCTTCTTAGACCTTAAGAGCTAAATATATCTCATTTTAGATCTAACAAAGCCAGTAATTCATTTATGAGCTTTATATGCGAAGCATAAGTCATTTTTGAGGTTTTTAAGCCACTAAAGTCATTTTTTATCTAACTAAGCTAGCAAATTCATTTTTTAGTTTTTTCAAGCCAAGTATAAGTCATTATTGACCTTAATAATCTTATAAAATCAAATTTTAGCTTTACAAGCTTATAAAGCCAAGTATAAGGTAAATAGATCTCATTTTAGATCTAACTATGATAGTATGCCAAGTATAAGTCATTTTTGAGGTTTATAGGCTACTAAAGTCATTTTTTATCTAACTAAGCTAGTAAATTCATTTTTGAGCTATTATAAGCCAAGTACAAGTCATTGTTGACCTTAATAAGCTACTAAATTAATTTTTTAGCTTTATAAGATTATAAAGTCATTTCTTAGCTTTTATAAGCCAAGTATAAGTCAATATTTATGTAACTTAGCTACTAATATCATTTTTGAGGTTTGTGAGCTTATAAAGTCATTGAGGAGCTTTTATAAGCCAAATATATGCCATTTTGACATTTACAAGCTTATAAAGCCAAGATTGAGCTTTATAAGCTTATAAAGTCATTTCTATTAGGTAACTACGCCTTACTTATCTAACTAAGCATTTTATGAGCTAACTATGCAATTTTTAATGTAATGAAGCTAAATAGTAGATAAATAACTTACTGGAGGCCACCGCAAAGCTGAGAAGCACCGCCAGGTGGTTGCTCGGGGATTCATTAGGAGATTCTTGTGGGTTGTGAGATGCAGCTCCGGAATGAGGCTGCAACAAAGGATGAGTTGCAATGTGGTAAGCACGATGACACTCAATGATATAAGACTGGGCTATATTGATCATTGAAAGAAACTCACCATCCCGAGAGGAGAAATGATAGGCATCTGCATCGGTGGAGGGATAAGACCTTGCTTCTCCCACATAGTCTGCGAGTTAGTTTTTGAGGACTCAAGCATATTAGGAAGTCAACCGAACATGCATATGCATTCTTGGCGGATATATATGCACAAGTAGTAACTTACCGAGAAGAGTTCGTAAATGGCCTTCATCTAGGAATTATTGTGTGCCTCTCCTCCTCCAATATCATTTGCGTCCTCTCCTCCAACAACCTCTGGGTCCTCTCCACCAGCCGGTCCCTCTTTGCCGCCAGCCGGTCCCTCTCCTCCAACTTCTGTGCGAACAACTCTTGTGTCAACTGTCTCTCCTTCTGAATGGCATCCTGCAAGCACTCCGCAATATAACAATTAATTCATCATTGCTACACAATCTAAAGAACGAAAGGAAGAATTTATACAAAGTTATACCTATATAGCATGATCAACTGGCCGCGGGCGAGGTCGTACAGCAGGAGCGGAGCTCATTTGCCTCGCCTTGATCTGAGGTAGAGTCTCCGGGCAAGGTACGAAGCCATTGTACATGGAGGTACTGCCATGATTCTTACCGCCACCAGAAATCATCAAGGCCTCTGGATCAATCTCTTCTTGGCTCGGGTCAAACTCAGCACCGCGCAACTCTTTCGCCACCATAGAATAGGCCATCATCTTGTGGTAGGCTGCAACGCTGGTGTACGCCTCAACCCCATCGCCCTCGGAATATGCTTTCACCTCTTTGTACTTTCCCTTATGGGCCATGGCAAGTCCGCGAAATCCCTTAGGAAGAGTCTGATTATGGTATTTGGCCTACAATGAAAAGAGAAATATCTAATCAGTACAAGAAAAACTATGAGCAAATCAATTGATTAATGATGAAAGGACATGAAACTGAAAACAAGGCACATACCCATTTTTTTGTGTACTCATGGATGTTGACATAGCCTTGGTGGTGTGCCACACCAACCATTTGTGCACGCCTAGCCTTGGCACTTTTGTGGGTGGCCATCCAAGCATCACTGAGCTATTTGTCCACTATGCCCTCAAAGAAATCCATCTTATTTTCACACCATCTCGGGGGCACCTATGAATTAACAAGCATATAAAGTCAGTTTTGAGCTTTTATAAGCTAAGTATAAGTCAAGTTTTATCTAACTAAGCTATGAATTAACAAGCTTATGAATTAACAAGCTTATAAATTCAAGTTTCGAGCTTCTTATCATTTTTTAGTTTTACAAGCTTATAAAGCCAAGTTTGAGCTAATTAGGCCTTACTTATAATTGCAGGAATTTGAATTAGTTAGTAATTTACCTCCAAGTATTCATCCTTCTTAAGGAAAACGTTTCTACACTTCCTCTTGGCCTTCTTCACTCCCTTCTTGGCATACCAATCTCGAACACACTGAACACGCATCTCATGCCTCGTGTTCGAGAGTAACCTCACTATCTCCTTCTCGAGATTCTTGTGGGCCGCCGGCTTCATCCCCTCCTAAACCCTATAGTAGCACTGAAATTGCATCGAACACATGCTTAGATGAGTGAAATGATTCCAATGCTTAGAATACTTACCCAAAAAGTAGCCACCACCATGTCGGCTCTGGTATGGCATTCAACTTTGTTGATGCGTTCATCTGGCGGGGCCGGTAGTGCGGCCAAGTGAGGCCGGGTTCAGGAACCCTACTCTCACCAGGAAACTGGAGTAGCCCGGGGAAGTGCTCCTTAAGCACGGCACCAAGGAGGCAGTTCGGATTCCGGGCACCTTCCGGGTAATTCCACGCCCTGCAAAATAAGAACACAAAGACATTAGTTGTTGTCGGAACATATATATGATACATAGAAGGAACACAAAAATTCATTAACTTACTTCTCCCCATGTGGCGCAATCAATGAACTCTGTGCGGGGTCCAGTCGAGGAGGGAGTTATGTAATACCACGCTGGTACACCGGCTTCTTGGAAGAGGAGCTCCCCTCAGCCCCACCATCACCACCCTCAACCTCGTCATCGCTATTATCATCGCTATCCTCATGGTCACCATCATCATCATGAGTGCGAGCATCATAAGGATCATCCCAACGAGGCTCCCGCTGCTCTGGTGCCTCCTCCCGCTGCTCTGGTGCCTCCGACTGCTACAGTGACTCCAACTTCTCTGGTGCCTCCCGCTGCTCCGGTGCCTCTGTCCCGTGAAAGGGTGTAACAGCCCGGATTTTCACCCAAATTAATTTTTTTGTTTGTTGCTTTATTTTGTTGCTTGTTAGAATTGTTTGTAGTATTTGCTTCGCGTATTTATTAATTGGCGAACTATATTCCCCCTCTTTCTCGTACCGGCATGCGTGACCGAACCTCTCCACCATGGCACATGACCTCGTTCTGGCACCGGGAAAGTCACCCGATCACTGTTGCAACACCTGGCACAGGACCAGCCATCGTCATCGGAACAAAAACCGCCATTTATATTTAAATGGATTATTTTATCGAGCGGTATTACATATATCCGGTTTGGTGCGAAACGATGTAGACAACGTCAGTGCGGTGTGGCAACGCCATGTTTTAGATTTCGTTCGATTTTGGTTTCGTTTAGAAGGTAGACGATCGAACGTGCCATGCATAGTAGCCGATGTAAGTCCAGGGGCGTATTTACAAAATGTTGCGTGCGCTGTTAGCTGACCACCCGGATACCCCTCTTATCTTCGGATTCAAAACCACCCAAAAACTGGACCCGAAATGGGCCATTTTGTGGCCCGAAACCCCTCCGAAGCAACCACCTGCTATATAAGTAGGCTACCCTAGCTATTTTAGGCCAAACCCTAGCCCCTAATGCCTCAGATTTCGTGCCACCCTCTCCACCGCCGCCACTTTCCACCAACAACACCAATCCCAACTTACCCAGATCTCGAAACCAGCCTCCCCCGATCTGGACCGTTGGATCGGCTGATCCGACGGCCCAGGGCCAGCCACGTCACCACGAAGCAGCCCCTACCCCAGCGCCCGAAGGCCTCCCCGCACCGTCGAGCTCCTCCCGAGCTTCTCCTCCCCACCATCCATCGCCGGCCAGCCTCCGGCGAGCACCCGCAGGTCATGGCCGCCCCATTCCTCTCCCTCTCTCTCGTTTCTTCTCCTTCCCTCACCCCGGCTCCTTCTCCTCCTCCCAGCCAAGAATCGAGCCGCCATGGAACAGAGGTTGAGCTCGATGTGCCGCCCCGAGACCTCGCCTGCAGCTGGATTTGGTGAACGCAACAGCCCCGTGCCCCGTCCCTGCCTTCCACGCCACTTGCCGGTGTCCGCCTGCCGTCGCCGGAGTTGTCGAGCGCCGACGTCGTTGGGATCGGGACGCCCCGATCTAGCCCAGTCGCACCAACCGCCGCTGGCGAGATGGGCTGGCTGCGCCCAGACGGCCTAGCGCCCCCGCATGGCCCAGCCGCACGCCCCTCGTCCCGCATCACAGCCTCTGCCCTGAGAGCATGGGAGCTATCCTCCGCCGCCCCGCCGACCTGGGATCGGCCCAGCAAGGTGAGCGGCCCAGCCGCCCCTTATGCTATTTTTTTTCAATTGTTGTGATGTGGGCTTGGCCCATTTCTGCTCGCGTGTATAGCTTTCCATGGGTGCTAGATAGGTAGCCTACGCTCATCCTGTTTAGGCCAGTGGCACTGCTTTCGGCCCGAGAGCATATAAATTAATTTCTGAATTTATTAAAAATGGTAGATTGTGTTGCGCTTTGTCGATGCTCGTATCTTGTTAACCGTAGGTTGGACTGCGAAGTGTTGTACATGAAACTTGCTTAGAATTTTGTGTAGATTAATAATATGTGATTCTTTGCCATGTTTGCACTTTTTTACATGTTGTTTCATTGCTATTTATGTCGCATGCCACCGTAAATGTAGAAGCCATAACTTTTTAACCATTGCTCTGATAAAAATATTTGTTATATGTAACTTGACTAGAATTTCATGTCGACTATGATTATGCTATTGTTTGCTGTTATTAACCAACCTAAAATATGGTTTTGGGCAGAAAAGTACCAAATGCTTTAATCATCATGGGGCACTTAGCGTTATGCCATGTTTAGGGTGTTGCCTCACTTAACTTGACTAGCATATATAGTTTACTTTATGCTTCACCTCTTTCCATAATTGTGTGATATGCCATGCTTGAGTGATATGCCATGTAAACAACCTTTTCTCTTGTTGTGTAGCTAAACAACTTGAACCATTCTAAATTTGCGGTATCGTCGTGTGTGGACGATACTTCACTTAACCTATTAGTAACCGCTCTAGATGGTAGATGCAATGCCGTAGTGCATTGTCCCGTGTTGCCTTCTTTATGTTTCTTGTTGGTGATTGCTTAGTCTTAATAGATGCTTTCTTTTCGGTTGCATTTCCAGTGTTTCCTTCTTGTGTGCTTCCGCTGGTACTCTCGGAGACGATGCGAGCTTGCGATCGACTACACCTTCGGTTTCGTCTTCTCATCTGGTAAGGGGGAGCATATATCATGCTTATAACTTTCAGCTCACTTGTGCCTAGGTATAGGATAGAATGATTGCTTCATCCTACCACTTCATATTTATGCCTCTCAAATAAACCCAAACAACCATGTCCCACACATCCTAGCAAACCATTGTTTGGCCATGTACCTTGCTTGCTTAACCACTGCTTACCATGCATGCTTAGGATGCTACAAATGTTATCCTGTTACTCCTTGGATTGGACTATCACAATATTATATTGTTGTGGATGATATGATTATTATAATGTTGACTATACTCGACGAAGGATGGAAGGTCTAGGCTATCCTGCCCCGATGCTTTGTTCCATTCGAGTCACCTAGGACCCGAGTTTCAGGTATTGTGTCTCTTGAGAGCATGCCTAACCGCGTGTGGGATACTATGGGGTCTCCTTTTCTTACCTACCTAGATTCAAACATTTCTAGAGGTGGCCCAAGTTGATTTACCATTCGCAAACCATGAATATATGTTTGTCGGGTCGCTCCTAGCAGATATCCTTTAAAACAACTTGGGCCAGCGGAGACATGGTTTCTCTGTTGGTCCACACTGGTGATCTACGGGGCTAACCACATGTGATGGGATCAGTTACCTCGACCTTAGCCTGACGGAAGAGTCCGATCCGAGAGCGTGGACGGCTTTTGGATTGGGTGTCGACTCCTCGGGGGCCACCCGGATTTGTTCGTTGTTAGTTAGAGGGGCGTGTCGTTTCCGATCTCTCGGAAGTAAATCATAAAATGGTTGCATGTGATGGGTAGCAACTGAGATGGGCCTATGTGCGGAGCCTTGTAATGGGCAGTTGGTACACCCCTGCAGGGTTAAATCTTTTCGAGAAGGCGTGTCCATGGTTATGGACGACTTGAGGCCTACTCCTTGTTCATAGACAACTACAACTGAGGTAATCTTAATAACTTGATCAACGTGTGTGTGTTCCTTTCCTGCATCTTCTTCACCAGGTGATGAAGGGGAGGACAAGGATAGGATAGGTGTTATGTTTGCGTAAGTAGCTGATAGCAGACTTGTTAGAGGCAATTCCTCATCGAATGCTTGGCTTCTCATCTTACTCTGAATAGACTGTTAGCCACTCATATATTGCTAGTGCGGCTGCAACCTCACCACTACCCCCATCATACCGTGAGAATTTAGTTACAAGACTTGTTGATATAGTTCACCCCTTTCTTTTCTCTTTTACGCACGTCATGCAAACGATCTCGTACTACAGAGGAGCTCGACCACCCTTCTTCTGAACGCCTTCGCGGAGACTCGACGACGACTATTTAGCTGGACCCGTGTGGACGTTGGAATGGTGTGTTTTACCTTTGCCATTAGGCATTTGATTGTAGTCTGTACTCAGACATATGTCTTCCGCTGATGTATTGTATTAAGGAAATTGTATGCCGAATTGTATGAGATGTTGTATCCTTTGTAGTTGTAATGTTGTGATATCATGTTGGAAATCCGGGGCATACGACAGTGCCATATATCGCGGTGGGACCGATATGTGCTTCGTCCTCGGATCTGGATGAAAACATCTAGATCTAGAATAGTACCGCATATCGGGCCTTACCAAGGGTGGCTTCGGTGAGCAGACCGAGTCGCTCGACCACCTCTGCGACCACCACCGTGACCACCTGCTCGACAACCGATTCTAGCCCTCTTTCCTCCCCGGCCTCTCCCACGGGGCTGGTCAACACCCGCGACGTGCTCGGCGGATACTATATCCGCCAGCAACTCTCTACGTAGAGGGAGGTGTGGTCGAGACTCCACCGAAGGGTCACTCGCCTTATGCCGGCCCGCCATGTGTCACCTATTACAAGAAAGAGTAAAGAATAATTAGTACAGTGAAGAAAAAAATAATACAAATTCATATATATAAAAAAATAATATATGCAACAAAAAAATAAATTTGGGATGCATACAACTAATGATAGTCGGGATCATCTGTATCTTCTCTGGGATCAATAAAAACATCATCATCGCTATCACGTGTGTCGTCATGAATGATCTCTTCTCCGGGGTCGAGTTCAGCGGGAACCACATTTCGAAAGCCCTTTGTAACCGGTCAAGCAATGATAGGTCATCCGCATCGGTAACCTCTTCGTGATCCACTTCTTCCGCCTCATCACCATCAGTAACCTCCTCATGTTCCACTTCTTCCTCCTCATCCTCCTCTACTTCCATGTTCTGACCAAACATAGAGGTGTTTTCGAAATGTTTTTTCCCACACGTGTTACGCGGAAGAATTCTCCTTCATATGTGTTTGGGTCTATGTGAGGTTGATAATCCTCTTCATTGGGGGCAGGTAGTTTACCATGTGGTGGCACATCGTACACGACATACCAATCTTCGAGATTCTTTACACTTTGGCAGGCCCATGGAAGATAGAAAACTTGTGTGTCCTGTAGAGCCACAATATAAACATCGACAACATTTAAACGGTTCTTCTGTTTAATTTCAACTAGCCCAACATGCTCATGAGCTCTTCTAGTATCCTTCGGATCGAACCAATGACATTTGAAGATAACGTCGTTCGGAGGATTTTCACCATAATATAGAAGTTCGTATATTTCTTCAACTATTCCATAATACTCGACACCACCATCTATAGCGGACACACCGGAATTTGTTGTTTTTCGATCGGGCATAGTTTCTCTTTCCTACCAGTACGAAAGTGATACCCATTGATGTTGTATTTGTCATATGTATGGACCTTAAAGTCAAAACCATTTGTGATTTGTCTCAATTCAGCGTCCATCGACTCTGAATTAGCCTAGAAGTTGATATGGAAAGGCTTGTTGTCTTAGTCAGAACTGAGACGACGAAGAAATGAAAATGCCCTATATATTATATAAGAAGTCCCGTTTGTGTAAACAAAGAGATGAAACAGGGATTGCCACCTCCCCGCTTCTCAAGAATATTAATCTCTTCGATGGAGTCTTATTCGATCGCCACTCCATTCGAGAATTGCGCGACGAATCGACTGTAACAAACGATTAAGAGAAGTTAGACACAAAACTCGTCAAGAAGTTGCGGAACAATTAATATGTACCTAGCACTTACTCGATGTACGACCGCAGTTCTGTCAAGTTGGTCAAGATATACAATGTAATGATGCCCCATTCCTCGAAGGTCAAGGTCTTTGTTTGCATAACCCCACAAGGTGCGAGGCTCCCTTTAAAGAGTTTGAACTTGGATTCACGTCACTCGGGGTCTCCAGTATTGTACTGAGGCTTTGTATTATGAAAACTTTGATTAGTGGAAGCATAGCGTGTTGTCACAAAGTTTGTCGCTGCCTCGACAAAGAATGCCTCAGCCATTGATGCTTCAATTCTCTGTTTATTTTTACATTTTGCTCAAAGCGTCTTCTGCATTCTCTCAGTTGCATAGCACCAACGGTTTTATACAGGGCCACCCAATCTTGCGTCCATCGGTAGATGAAAAATCATATGCTGCATCGGATTAAAGAAACCCGGTGGAAAGATCTTCTCTAATTTGCATATCTACTTTGGCGCCAGTTTTTCCATCTCTTATATCACAATAGGAGATAGTTCTTCAGCACAAAGAACACGGAAGAAATAGCCCAGCTCTTCCATTACTAGCCATTCCTTCTCGGGGATGTAGCCGCGCAACATCACCGGCATTATCCGCTCAAGCCATATGTGCCAATTGTGACTCTTCAGCCCAAAGATTTTCAACTTTTCAAAACTTTCTCCCCTTGCTAGATTCGCTGCATACCCATCGTGGAACATCAAATTTTTTAACCCACATGAGGATTTCCCTAATGTGTTCCCTTTTAAGATTTAACCAGGCCTTTGGCTTCTCCCAATTCTTCTTCCCTTTTTCTTGTCGCGTGTTTAGTGAATTTCTATTACACAGACTCTCCTGATCGACTCAATCCTTAACATTATCTTTCCCCTTATCAGTGCCGAACAATGTACCAAAAAGGGCCTCACCCATATATTTTTTAGTGTGCATCACTTCAATGTTTTGTGGAAGAGCAAGGTCTTTGAAATAGGGGAGATCCCAGAAGCATGGCTTGTGGATCCAGGGGTGTTCTGTATTATATCCCAAGAAATACCCTCTCTAGTCTGGATCAGGCTCCAATAAGTTCAACTGATCTAGAATTTGTGCGCCCGTCATCATAGGTGGTGCCTCGTGCTCGACAACTTCACCTTTGGTGAAATGCTTCTTGTCTTTTCTGAAGTCATGGTCCAGAGGCAGGAATTGTCTATGCAAGTCGAAAAAAGAATACTTGCTACCCTCCGGAAGCCAATGAAACTTATGAGAAACCTTGCATTGCGGGCATGGGAACCTTCCTTGCACACACCATGCAACGAAAAGGTAAAACGCCGATAGGTCATGCATCGAGTACATCAACCAAGGATGCATTCGGAAGTTTGTTTTGCTAGCTGCATCGTATATCCAGATCCCATTATCCCAGGCTACTTTCAAGTCATCCATCAACGGTTGCAAGTACACAATCTTTTTTTTTGGCGGGATAGTTGGGCCCGGAACTATCAAGGTCAAGAAGATGTGCTTTCTTTGCATAAGGACTCCAGGGGCAGATTGAGGGGCATGATGAATACGGGCCAACAACTATACTGGGTTGCCGTCATACCGAAAGGATTGAACCCATCAAGGCCAATGGCGAGTTCCATAGTGCTTGGGTCTTTGGCTTTACCTTCTTTATGTATTTCATTGATCATCTTCCATGCTTCACCATCAGAGGGGTGGGTCAACATCAAATTCCCGTATTCATCTGTAGCACGTCTAATTCCATCTCTCTACCATGTCATCTATTTTGTTGTTTCTTCAAGCATGTAAAGCCGTTGAAGTCTTGGTAAGATTGGTAGGTAACGAAGAATGTTTACGGGTATTTTGCTCTGCGTCTTCTCACCAAGACCGTTGTCTATGACAATATACCTGGAGGACTTGCAGCATGGAAAATAATTATCATCCGCATACTCATGGCTAAATAAGACGCATCCTTTCTCACAAGCATGTATCCGCTCGATGGGCATCTTCAGTGCACCCAGTATTTTGTCCGAGTGGTATAGGTTTGCAGGTATAATAGGACCGTCTGGTAGAAAGCGCCTGAATAACGTCATCATCGCATCATAGCACTCTCTACCCAAGTTCAATTGGGCCTTAAGAGCCATTGTTTATGCGATGGCATATAGCTGAAAAAGCTTGGTGTGCGCATGTTGTGGGAGTTTCGAAGACTCCAGCATGGCATAAAAGGCCATGGCAGTTTCCTCCGGTTCTTCGTCCGCATGACGAGCATCGTTGTAGTCATTGACCATGTATTCGATCCATGTACCACAATCCTCGATGCGCTGACACATGACCTCATGTCTGTCACGTTGGGCCAACTCGCCATGAAACCACGCATCTGCAGATGTTTACCCATTACATCCTTTGTCTGCCGTGAATAGTTCTTACATCTAGTGCTGGGGCACCATGTTCTTGGTTGGCCAGCACTAAACGCGACCTCTAGGAATTCCTCGGTCTTGGTCAACCATTCCTCAGTCATATATTTCTAACTAGGGTGACCAGTGTACATGCACGCACGATCATTCATTCTGGATAGCTAGCTAGTAGAAATTAACACAAGAAGACATATCACTAATTACGATGGTACGCCATATGAACCTACCAGCTAATAGGTAAAGATAGGTCCTAATCCCACCCTAGTATGTGCAGATTGGGTTCATTTCCCCATGATCTCCTCCAGATCCGACGCAAAATTTCGATAGAAGTACCTCATTGCTGTTCTCCTGATACACGTCTCGGCATAAACCGAGAGGATGAGTACCCGAAGAATAACAAGGTGGCGCTGAAGAAATCCTGCGTCCGATCAGGAGGAGAGCATATATGGGGAAATGAACCCAATCTACACATACTCGGGGATGTACATGGATAACGTTGGACAATTCGAAAGAATCCAATTATAAATATGCAAATTAATGCATATTCATAAATGGATTCTTTCGAACAGGATACGCATATGGGTTACGCAACGAAACCCATCTAAATTTTAATTATTAAATCTACCTATCTAGCTAGTGTCGTCGAACGCACAGGGAGGAGATTTGTGCTCACCCTCGAACGTACGAAGAGGTTAGAAGGAATGGAAAGGAGGAGAGGGTGTAGTGGCAGATGGAGCTCTTCTTCGTCTTTTTCCAAATGGTTGGAAATCCTCCTCCTCGACAACAGTCTGGTGAGCCTCTCCTCCTCTACCCCTCTTCTTCCTCTGCCCTACTTTTATTTTCATTAACTTCACTTTACTAACAAAGTGTTTTACTTACTAATAAATTCTTTCTTTATTTCACTTTACTTTGATTCTAACCTAATTAAACTTACTAACTAACTAATAATAGAATAAAACTAACTAAAAGATTCTACCAAACTAGTAGTAACAAACCTAGCTATAACAACTAACAATAAAAAAACAGATCCTAAATATATATCTAACCTTAACTAACCTAACAACTAACAATAACTAAAATTACTAACAACTAATTTCTGACAACAACTAACAATGAACAGAAATCTACACTAACAGATGTAGATGTACACTAAGCTAACTAAAATTCCATGCCACTAACAGATCTACACTAAGCTAACTAAAATCTATCACATAAAAAATAAAAAGGGGAGGAAGGGGTGGTCGTGGGCACACCGAAGAGAGGCGGCATCGGCCCGGAGGAAGTGCGGCGGAGGCGGCACGGACGGAGTGCAGCGGCAGCACACCGCCGAGGCAGGGGGAGATGGCTCTCTGGTGGCAGCGGCGGCGGCGGCGGGGTGGACCTACAGAGGAGGAGATGGGGAGCGGGCGTGATAAGAGAGAGAGAGAATCGTGAGCGGGGGAGGGGGAGGCCGAAGTGGCGGCGGCTCAATGGCGGCGGTGGGAAGACGCGGCCGGGATGCTCCGGTGGTGGCGGTGGCACGTTGGAGGGTGAGAGCGGGCTCGCGAGCGGGGTGAGAAAGAGAGTAGTGCCGGTTAGGTCTGGCCTGATCCGAGATAACGGCCCGCCGCTTTTCCATCAGCCAGCTGACGGCAACGCCGGCTTTGCCGTCAGCTGGCTAGCGGCAAAGCCGTGGACCGTTATCCCACAGCCGCGTGGTGGGGTCTGGGCATACGTTGTCGTCAGGGTGGTTTTGTCTTTAGTCATTCTGCGCTTTCCCATCAGCTAACTGACGGCGTTGCCTCGACTGACGGCTAACTGTTCTTTTTCCTACAACTGTTTCTATGCCGTCAACTTTTCCTCTAGCTGACGGCAACTCATGGTTTGCTGTCTGCCCCGATGAAAAAATGACGGCAAAGCCCAAAGCTGAAACAAAACTCCTGTTTCTAGTAGTGATAGCCTCAATGAACAAGAAAAGCCCATTACTTCCTTTGTAGAGCATGAACATAACATTGTCTTCTATTTTCCAAGATGGAAGGATGGCCAGGATTTCCCCCCACTTGTTAATGTGAAGGTGTCCATCTTGATGGTTGATGGAATACCATGACATCACTTTCTGATTATAACGAAGAGGAAGTGAAATTTTACCACGATGGGGTAGCTCAGGAACAACTTCACACGGCAATTTCTGTTGCAAAAACACACTGACGAGGGGATGTCCCCACGACTCCTACGGATGAGGGTACCTGGTGCGTGTCTAGACAGAAAGGCTCGATAGAAGACTCGACCGGCCCATGACTGGCCCACTCGAAGCACTGATGTAGGAGTCCTTAGCGTTATGTAAAACAAGACATGGCGTCCAAGAGTAAAAGCTATATTAGGCAACTGCCTCTGTAAACCTAGATGGACTCCTTGTGACCCAGCCTAGTATATAAAGGTTGTGAGAGCGGATGTCTAGGGAAACCAATCTCATATCACACCTCTGGTCTCGGGCGATCTCGCCTTGAACGCCACTGTAATCGCCTCCATCATAATACAAAAGATCAAGAAGTAGGGGTTTCACCGATCGAGGTCCCTAGACCTCGGTAAATCCCTGCCTCCTGTTAGCCGACAAGCATCGCCAACCTACACCTTTCTCTCTCTCTCTCTCTCTCTCTCTCTCTCTCTCCGATCTAAACCCAAGGTACCTTACCATGGGATTTGTCGAGGCCGATCCTCGTCAATTGGCGCCGAACGTCATCAAAAATCACGGTCTCGGCGGTTCCGTCATTAGAAATTGGCAACTCGGCGACTTCGACAACAACTCGAGCAAGACTCAATCCACTCAAAGAACTCAAACTCATCGCAAGTCTCTCAGTCGCACCGCCCATCACACTCGATCATCGAGTGGGCCAAGATCAGTTTTTTGGCGACTACCAGAGCCGCGCCCAACGGCGAAAGAAACGACGATCCAGAAGACGAGCCCAAGTAGAAGTTGCAGAGACAAGACCGACACCAGACCAGCCGCAGTAGATCCATATAGATATTTTGTAAGAGAAACCCTAGAATTTGTATTTCTCGATTGGCAATCCCAATACCATACCATACTCGGCCAAACAGCGTTCGCACAGTTCATGGCGGTCCCGCACTATGCATACCTCAAGCTCAAGATGTCAGGACCCGCAGGGGTCATCACAGTCAATCAAAACTTCATCAAGTCAGATCAATGTGATCGATACTTCCATTAAGCCTCAGACACATTTGGAGCGCAACAAGAACTTGAAGAAATAGAAATGGCGGTAGACAGGAGCGTTTTCCCACTTGCTAGCAGAAGTGAGATGGAGGAAATCACTCGCGAATTTAGTGTCGACAGTGACACTGTCACCCATTAGGTGCACCCAACGGATCCAGACAAGATGGTCTGGATCTACGCTCACCTACCCGAAGAACAAGCAACAACCCTTCTAGCTTTCCTTCGTGAGGAATGGAAAATCTTTGCCTGGTGCCCAGCCGACATGCCTGGAATACCATGAAAGTTTGCAGAGCACGCACTATCGATCTACCCAAACACCAAACCAGCAAAGAAAGAATTACGACGGTTCTCTGAGCTAAAACGCAGAGCCATCGGAGAAGAAGTCAATAGACTACTCAATGCAAAGTTCATTCGCTAAATGAAGAAGGCCATGTGGGTAGAAAATCACATGCTAGTGCCCAAGAAAGATACCGATGTATTACGCATGTGTGTCGACTACGGACCTGTCAACAAGCACTGCCCAAAGGATCACTTTCATCTCCCAAGGATCGACCAGATCATCGACTCCACCGCATGATGCAACCTCCTATCTTCCCTCAATGCATACTCGGGGTAAAACTAGATCCGGATGAAGGAGGAGGATGAAGAGCACACTTCATTCATCACCCCATATGGTGTATTCTGCTATAGGAAATTGCCCTTCGGGTTGAAAAAATCCAGAGCCACATACCAGTGGATGATGCAAGCATGCCTAAGGGACCAAATTGGAACAAACGTCCAAGTTTACATAGACGGCATCATCATCAAAACATATAAAGCAGACACATTACTCGACGAACTCCGAGAAACCTTCGGGGCACTCAACCGATATAGGATCAAGCTTAACCCAAAAAAGTGTGTGTTTGGCGTCCCAGCCGGAAAGCTACTAGGTGTCGGGACCCGGGGTTTGCGTATGTAATTACTGTTACAACACAATCATATGGAGAGCCGAGAGCCATACCCACTTGTCTAAGCAGACAAGGAAAAGCACATAACACTCTCGGAAAGCATCGAATGTGAGGGGCATGCCGGATGATCAACTGAGATGGGTCCTCATCGTCCGCTCACAAGTCTAAACGATTATGGGTGGTGAAGTACCATACTCATAGACAAGTCGCCTCAACCATATTATCGATTGAATCATAACACTTACATAAACAGACTCCAGCCCGATCACCTAGTCACGATCTCGGGTGGGCTCAATCATACAACAAAGTGTGCCACGTGACAGAGTCACGAGCAATCGCATCGCGATGCCCCAAGCTGCGCACAACTAAAGGCCACTTGGTGTATGAAAGACCGTCGGAAATAACTCAACTAAGCTATCGAATCCCACACCAAGACATGCACGTTATAATTATACACGCAACATACATGTCTAGTGTAAACAGCAGGTAACACAACATGAACTCTACAAACTCATATTTTTATTGCATCTGCTAAACAGAGAAGATATAGTAGTGTTACAAGCAGAGATCACATGACTGTGACCCGACATTACATCAAACAACAACGGAAGAAAATTATGTCTTAGTAAAGACAAGGTTAACAAATGGCTTAAGAAGCCTTTAAGAAAACACAACGACCCTCCAGAGGGACCAGGCTGTTTTCTGGAACTACATGACTTCGCCGACGTCGAGCTTGAGGGGGAGGCCACCATCAGGGTCACTGGTCTCGTCTCTAAAACATAAATTAAGCAAATGTGAGTACAAAGTCGTACTCAGCAAGACTTACGTCAGAACTATACTACTCATGCTCAGGTATTACTACTATAAAAGAGCCTATTCTACTCGGCCCTCCGGTGGATTTGAGCTGCCTAATCGCCCTGGTCCATAGATAAGCATGCCAAAAGTGGCTAAGTGGGTGCTGGTGGCCTAATCAAACGTTGGTTAATTTAGACCCCGGTAACTTTATCGTTCAGCCCATGACCGGTGGTCCCTCAAACACACGCGTACGTGCAAACGCGGTGAAAAATCCCAACGGTTGTCGCAACAAAAACACTGTAGCGCCGGAGGGGATAAGTCCAGTGCGCCTCCTCCCCTCTCCTCTCTCTCGTCTCCTCCCCTCCCCCCTCTCTCTCTAACCCTAGCCGCCGGCCACCTCCTCTCCCACGCCGCCGGCCACCTCATCCCCTACGCCATCCGCGCTGATCCCCTCCGCTCCCGCTCATCTACCTCATCCCTCTCGCTCCTCTCATTCGCAGCCGCCGCCTCGTCTCCTCTCCCCAGCCGCGGATGGCGGAGCCGCTCACCGCCGCGAGTGGCCAATACGGAGAGCGAGCAGAGGGAGGGGAAGCCGGCGCGCAGCCAAGCCACCCCGCAGGTCTGTCTCCCCCACGCCGTCCTCCTTCTCCCTCTTCCATCTCTTCACTGCTCTCTCTCTCTCCCAGGAACTACGCCGCCGGCCACCATGGCCATGTCGCCGACCTCGACCTCGCCGCGCCGCCTCAGACGTCCACAGCGACGGGATCCGACCAGATCCGGCGAAAGGATTGCAGGCCGCTAGTGCACCTCCCGGGTGCGTCCTCTTTGGTTTTGTTGATGCGGATGGTGTCGGCTCGCCCTACAGGTTCGTCTCCCTCTCTCTCTCTTTCTCATCCTGATTTGATTTTGTTCTTATCTGAATCATCCATGTACTAATTGGGATGCATGGACTGGTTTTCCAATGTCGGATGG
Source organism: Bromus sterilis (assembly GCA_950022295.1). Classification (NCBI taxonomy): domain Eukaryota; kingdom Viridiplantae; phylum Streptophyta; class Magnoliopsida; order Poales; family Poaceae; genus Bromus; species Bromus sterilis. The sequence continues at coordinate 158,049,868 of OX465600.1, forward strand.
TTGTCGCTTAGGGGTGGGTTTCTGATATATATTCATTAGTTCAGCAAAAAAAATAGGAGCTATGCATTTGGTTCAGACGAGCATGGTGAGGTGAGGCTCATCTTTTCCTTGATTATGTTGCTAAATGTCCATTTTTGTTATTAATCTGTTTTTTTGATATCTGCAAAAGGCTGACCATCTCTCTTGCTGCATTGTGCATAGGCCCTAAACTAACAATGTGTCTGCCAGATATTACAAAATTATTGTTTAAGCCAGCACCAGATCCTCCTGCTAATATTAGGCTCACCCATGTCAGACAGTTTTTTGTTCATTTGATTTGTTTTTATTTTTATCTTGCTATTTCAGATATTGTTATATTTACCATCGTTTCTTCCTCCATTTTTTAAATAATGTAGCCATGTCTGCAACCTATAAGATCAATAATGTAGCCGTGCTCCTGGGGCTGCTGCGCCTTCTTCGGCCGGAAGCTCCTTGCCTCGGTGTTGCCCGCTGCAGTACGCCTGAACTCCGGCCATGTGAATGCTGCCCCCAACACCAACGTTGTAAGCCAAGGACCCCTCCTTCTTTATTTTCTCACCATATTAATTTGTGCGCATGTTCAGTACCATTATTATAACAGTAATAAAATGCAGTTGCATTATGCATTTGCCTGAATGTTCTTGTGCCGTTGAAAAAGTGTATCATACATGTTTGTTTCCCCAATATGCTAAAAACTCAAGGAAAATGTGTTTATGAAATTTGCAATTATATTTTGATGCATATTCCTGAATTTGTGCACACTCAGTGTGCAAACTCATTGTGAGTTACAAGTACATGATAGTGTGTAGAATGTTGTGTGGTTATTAAATTGATGTAACTTATTAACCATGCTATTTTCTTATACCAACATAGACCTGGGTTACTGTCATTTTGTCAGAACCCTTTGTTAGGTAATGTGCTAGGATCAAAGTCACCTTGCATTCATCAAAGAAAAACAAATGGAAATCAAATTCAAATGGAAAATGGGAGAAGGAACCCCCACATGAATTAATTAAAAAGGCCAGAAATAAATCTTCTCCAAAAATTCATGTTTGATTTTTGAAAAGTCTTATAAATGAGTGTGATCACATATCAAGTGATGTGGGACCCACCCCATGCTCATGGATTTTTCAAATATTCAAACAGGACCATGGAATTAATCAAAAACCCCTATTTGATTTAAGATTCAAATAATTTGAATTTTAAAAAGTGCCAAACTTTGCAAATGGCTAGTATATATTATTATAGGGTTATATAAAAAGTTTTAGCATTTTACAAAATGGTTTGCTATTTTATTTAGCAAAACCAAAACAAAGACAGAAAAGAAATTAGAAAAGAAAAACAGAAAGGAGAGAGAAAGGCTTACCTGTCGCCTAGGCGAAAGCAGCCCAGCCAGCCCACCCGGCCCAAAGGGGCAAGGGGGTCTTCTTCCCCGACCCCGCGCCTCCAAGCTGGTCGGTGGAATGCCACCGAGATAGCCGAGCACGTCGCCGCTTCCCCAGCCTCCACCTGCCCCTCTGGAGCCTCCTAGGCGCGCCTCGCAGCTCCTGGAGACGTCGTGCGTCCATTCCCCCCCTCCTCAGTGCCTATCCTCTTCATTCTCGCTGAGCCCCGTGAAGAACCGAACGCCGCTGTCGCCATGGATTGAAACACGCGTGGCCACCGTCGTCCCCGAGCCGCGCCGTCGTGTCCCTCGTCTCCGCTGTCCTCGACTACGTCACCTTGCGCAAGGAATCGTCCCGAGGAGCTCCAGAGCCACCGCCCCCTTTGTCGTCTTCAACTCCGGACGCCGCGGATCCACTTAGAATTCCGGCGCCACCGTGACCTCCCCGCCTCCATCAGCCGCTCCGTCGTGTTCCTAGCACCACGGTGAGCTTTTCCCCTAACCCATCGAAGCCCCGCTCGCCCTCTGTGCCTTTCCACCATGTGAACCGAAGCATCCCGCCGCCGTGGTCCATGTCGGCGAGCCCCCGCTACACTAAATGTCCATGGTGATCCCCTTGCTCCGTTGCTCCGTTTGCACCTACGCTCGCTCCAAATGGCGCACCCCAGCGAGTTTCACCTCGAGCCCGTGGCTCCGCCGCCGCTAGAGCTCGTCGCCGACGACGTTCCGGTGCACCCCCGCCTTGGTTCTTGGTCCCATTCGATGCGCGGCGCCAAGAGCTACGTCTCAGTGGACGCAACACTCGATTTGGGCCACAGATTCGAGAACCCGAGCAGCGCCGCCGCAGTTTTGGCCACCGGCGGCTAGCCGCCAGCGAGGCCAACGTGGCCGCGATTAACTTAGTTGCTAATCCCCCCCTCCAGCCACTAACATGTGGGCCCTAGGCCTAATTAACCCCCTGTTATGTTTAAATCGTAATTAAAACGATTTAATTAACACAGTGACACTTACAGGTGGGACCCAGTGGTCAGTGACCCCCTGACGCTAGCATGACCTCATGCTGATGCAGTAAATCAGTTTTCTATTTAAGTAATAACTTAGAAAATCCAGAAAATGCTTTAAACTTTGGAAATTCATAACTAATTCATTTTAACTCCAAATTTAACATATAATATATGAAAAATGATCAGGAGAAAATAATCTATCCAAATATACAACTTTCAACTATGTTTGAGTTGAATTTAAAATGGGACCAGTAGCATTTTCTATTTGGTTTAATTGGAGCTTAATCAAATTAAATTCAAATGCTTTTCAAATTTGAACCTTAGCAACATGCCACATTTCACTTGAACATCAGAGGCATATCATACACATATCAAGATGAGTTAAATTGATCAAACAATAGCATTTGCAACTTGGCTAAATTGAATTCAAATTGGAGTTTGAATTTGCAATTCATTTGCAATATACTCCATTTAAATGGAATTGCCTCACACATCAGAAGCATGCAAACCAAGTTTAAACCTTCAACCATGTGCTTGTGCATTGTATTTACTTTGCTACCTTGTTTGTTTTTTGTCGAGTAGAAGTTGAACCGGAACAGGAGGCTGCCCCCTTCGTTGAAGATCCCGAGACTGAACCTCGTCAGCAAGGCAAGCAAACCCCCATTGGGCTCACTGACCCCTCTCAACCTATTAACTCATCCCTTTCGATGTCCAGATGTCGCAGTAGTTCGGAGTTCTGGTAGGTTTGTGACCTGGCTGCTAAGTGAGAGAACGGCTCAACCGAGACCGGCTTATGCACCACGCACACATCATCTGGGTCCACTTCGGTAAACCATTCGGGTTCACGATAGTGGTAGCCAACCCAGGTAGGCGGCTTTCTTGGAATAGATCGGCTATGAGGTAACAGTTGTGGTGAGCATCCTCGCTGACACCCCTTGAATGGTGTCGAGATCAAAGGCGGTAACTAATGATCATCTGTGTGTAGCGGTACACCCCTGCTGGGTTAACAAAACTATTCGAATAGCCGCGTCTGCGGTAAGGGGCTTCTTGGAAAGCTTAGCTTGATTATTAGACAACTTGAACTGGATACTTATAAAACTTACCAAGATAAGTGTGAGTGCTATGGAGTGCTTTCTCGTGGGGAAGTCGAGGAAGGCACCATAGTGGTGTAATTGATTGGAGATGTAGTGGACTCGTGTACGCTTCATACCTCAAGTCTGGTACTCGTAGTTCAGGAATAGCCCAGTCAGAGCTGGCACTTCTGCTTATGAACCCCACCTCCCTTTACCTTGATACATGTGCATGAGTAGTATAGCTCCTATGCAAGTCTTGCTGAGTACGACTTTGTACTCACGTTTGCTTATTCTATGTTTTAGATGAACCCACTGACCCCGAAGGTAGATTCTTCCTCGAGCTCGATGACTGAAGACCAAGCTAGTGTAGTCCCAGTCAGCAGACTGGTTCCCTCGTGGAGGGCTTTGTGTTTAAATAAGGCTTCTTAAACCATTTGTTAAGTTTGTCTGTACTCAGACCTACTCTGCTTCCGTTGAATGTTGTAATGTTGGATCACATGTTTGTGATCTCTGTGTGCACTCTGTGAGAGTTATCGATAAAATGTATACTTTGTAGAGAATTGCAATGATACCTGCTGTTCATACGAAGCATGTGTGTTGCGTGTATGTTTATAACATGCATGTCTTTGTATGGGTTTTCGAGACCTTAGTTGTGATCTGGCTGGCGGTCTTTTATACACCAAGTGGCCCTTAGATGTGCGCAGCTTGGGGCATCGCGATGCGATTGCTCGAGACTCTGTCTCGTGCACACTTTGTTGTATGATCGAGCCCGTCCGAGACCCCGACTAAGTGATCGGGCTGGAGTAAGTCTATGTAAGAGTTATGAGATAGTCGATAGTAGGGTTGAGGCGACTTGTCTGTGAATATGGGAGTTCATCACCCATATCATTTAGACTTGTGTGCAGACGATGAGGACCCATCTCAGTTGATCATACGGCCTGGATGGGATGCCCCTCACGTACGATGCTTTCCGAGAACGTTCTGTTCTTGGCCTTGTCTGCTTAGACAAGTGGGTACGGTTCTCGGCTCTCCATATGACTATGTCGTAGCGGGACTTTCATACGCTAACCCCGGGTCCTGACAGACTTGGTATCAGAGAAGGACTGACTGTAGGATTATCAGCCTTGGCCGAAGTCGAGTCTAGCTTGCTATAGTTATATAGTTACTCTGGGTATATAAGGGAACAACGTAAGGCTTCTTTTTTCTCCTTACCTTCATCATTCTGAGTTCTGAGTCACCCTCATCTTGTTCTACGGGAAGATAGGACTAGGCTCATCTATGTCTTACTAGAACATCTCGTTGTTTGCTTCCTTGTAGCCGTAGGAAAGTTGTGTTCGGTTTACTAGCGATGTTGTGCTTCCTGATTTCTTACATCGTATGTAAGTGATGTTTTCATGTTGTAAGAAATTGTCTTTTCTTGCAATTACAACCGTTATGTTGCCCGAGTCATTCCAAGTTTCTTCATAATCTGATGCATTTGCAAACTCCTTCTTTCTGTTCCAGATGGCGGAGCTTCCCCCTCGGCAGATTGTTCGTCTGACTAGGTGCCTCGGTGTGCGTGGGCAGCCCGCCATGCTGATCGAGATGATGTCCTTCATTGGGTACCGATGGTACCTTGAGTACACAGTTGAGGAGCAGTTCCTTGACTTCAACCAGACCCAGTTCCACTGCATTGTCAGGATCTACCCGCGCGACACTGGAGTCACTCAGCCTATCCACTTTGGACATGGCATTGGCATGACTGAGAACATGGTTGTGCAGGATGCTGCATACTCATGTATTAACCTACTGAGAGAGGAGAACGCTATGCTTGGAGGCACATCTTTCCGCTATATCCCTGCTGCACTTCCAGGAGAAGAGGGGTATTACACCGGATTGTACACAGATCACTCTTTGGAGGATCCTTTGCTTCAGATCACTGCTCGGCACACTTGTGATAGAGATCGTGATGCACGTTCCCTTCGTTTTGAGCTTCACGCCACCCGTGTCCGTCTGTATCGAGCACTTACACTTCTGGCTCCATTTGTGAGTGTTGGATCAGTGGAGTATGATGCTATCTACCCAGTCAGGAAACAGATGCCTTCTCGAGTTGCTTGGCCCGAGATTGGAGGAATGTTTCCACCCCGTGGTCCTCTGCTTCCACCCTACGCTGGACCTAGGCCCCATCCTTGCCCGAATGGATATCAGGGTCCACAGGCCTCTGTGTTTTCCGATGGTCACCTTCAGCTACCGGGTTACGCGGGTAACTTTTACGAGGATTACTATGGAGATGGAGATGAGTGAGACCGCCTGTGGTCTTACTTTACTGAGGAGGTAGTAGTGTCTCTAGTATATTGTACGCAAGGTGTTCTAAGTTCCAGAGGCTTAGATAAATAATGTATAGGAAGTCAGAGTGCCTCGAAATCATCACGTTTGTATTATCTTGGAGCTTGTACTAAAATGATGTATGGTTTGTATGACAGCTTGTGAATATATGGCTTGTATGCTTTTATCACCATGTTGTCAAGATGATTACTTCCTTTGCTCTGTGATTCTTCCAGTACCTTCAATACCTTGTTTAGACTCTTCCAATCAACTCTAATTGACTTTGGTTTTCACCTTCAGGATGTCTCAAGGATCCCGTGGCCAGCTTGGTGGTGCCCATGGTCGTGGGAATGACCCTGAGGAAGGAAATCTTCCACCCCCACCCACGATGGCTCAGGTTCTGATGGAGGTTGAGAGGAACCGCCGAGACTCTCACCATTTGCTGGAGGTCATTTCCCTCAACACCACTCAGCAGCACAACGAGTTGGTGTCCTTGAATGACTTCATCCGACTTCATCCCCCGGTTTTCAGCTACTCCACCGAGCCCCTTGACGCCGATGACTGGCTTCGCAGCATCGAGAGGAAGCTCCAGGCAGGCCATGTTGCAGATGGTGACAGGGTTAGCTATGCCACTTACCACCTCGAGGGTGCAGCTAGCTCTTGGTGGGAGAATTTCCTGAATATGCGTCCCGTTGGACCGCCCACAACTTGGGATGAGTTCTTCACTTCATTCCGTGAGCACCACATTCCAAAGGGTCTTATGGACCGCAAGCGTGAGGAGTTCTGCAACCTCACCCAAGGCAGGAGGACTGTTGACGAGTTTAGTCGTGACTTCAACCGACTGGCTCATTATGCTACTGAAGAGGTCTCCACCGACGCTAAGAAGTAAGAGAGGTTCCGTCGTGGACTCAATTCCGGACTCCGTCGTGAGCTCAACCTACATGACTTTGCCACCTTCTAGGTCCTTGTCAACAAGGCCATCAAGGCAGAGGACATGAATACCCCCAATGACTTCCGCAAACACCCTAGAGATGATGGTTCGTCCAGTTCAGGCTCTCAGAAGCGCAAGATCTGGATCCCCAACAGCATGTTTCGCCAGAACAACCCACCGAGGCCATCCTATGTGGCGCCTCGTCCACCAGCTTCGTTCCACCCCGCTCCACCGAACAACCCAGCTCCACACACTGTCTTTGAAGCCAGCTACAAGTGTGGTCAGGCAGGCCACTACTCCCGCGAGTGTCCCCAGAATCAGCTCTAGAATCAGAATGCTCCACCCCGTGCCGGAGGTAACAACAATGGTCGTGGCAAGCCACCCCCGAAGGTCTACACCACCAAACCCGCTCCTCCCGCCACTCGTGGACGTGTGAATCAGATTGCCGCCGAAGAGACTGACGACACCACTGACGTCATTCTTGGTACGCTCCCAGTCAATTATGTTCCTACCTCCGTTCTTTTCGACCCAGGAGCATCTCATTCATTCATGTCGGAAAGTTATGTACTTCGACATGAGTTATCTTTTGTTGAATTTTCCACCCCAATGATTATTCAAACTCCAGGGTCAAGATGGCAAACTAATAGAGTAAGCCATGGTAATAAAATTGCGATTGAGGGTTTAGTATTCCTTGCTTCACTCATAGCCCTCAAATCTTCGGACATCGATGTAATCCTTGGCATGGATTGGCTATCAAGGCAGAATGCCTACCTTGATTGCAAAGGAAAATCAGTGAAACTAACCCACCCTTGAGGCAAGACAGTCAACTACACCTCACCCAGAACAAGAACCCAAGTGCATTCTTTGAATGTACTTCCCCTTCCCGACCTTGAAGATATTCCGATGGTTCGTGACTTCCCGGATGTCTTTCCTGAAGAGATGTCGGGAATGCCACCCGACAGATGTGTAGAGTTCATAGTAGATCTTATGCCAGGAACCGCACCAATTTCCAGACGCCCATACAAAATGGACCCACGTGAGTTAGATGAGCTTAAAACCCAACTTGAAGCTTTGTTGGAAAAAGGCTTCATCCGCCCTAGCTCATCGCCATGGGGTTGCCCCGTTCTGTTCGTAACAAAGAAAGATGGAACAGAAAGGATGTGCGTAGACTATCGCCCGCTAAATCTAGCGACGATAAAGAACAAGTACCCACTGCCCAGGATCAATGATCTTTATGATCAACTTTCTGGATCCTCTGTCTTCTCCAAGATGGATTTGAGATTAGGTTATCATAAAATCAAAATCCGAAATGAGGACATTCCAAAAACGGCTTTCACTACTCGTTATGGTCTTTATGAGTACACCGTCATGTCCTTTGGTCTAACCAATGCCCCCGCCACTTTCTCGCACATGATGAATTCGATCTTCATGGAGTACTTAAATAAATTTGTTGTGGTTTATCTCGATGACATTCTCATCTACTCGAAGAACGAAGAAGAACATGCCAAACATCTAAGGCTGGTATTGATGAAACTTAGAGAGCATCACCTGTATGCTAAATTCTCCAAGTGTGAATTTTGGCTACCAGAAGTGACCTACTTAGGCCACGTGATTTCTGCAAAAGGCATTGCTGTGAATCCCGAGAGAGTTCAGGCCGTCCTTGACTGGACTCCACCTGAATCGGTTAAGCAAGTCAGGAGTTTTCTTGCCCTAGCCAGCTATTGTCGTTGCTTCGTTGAGAACTTCTCCAAAGTTGCAAAGCCTCTAACTGAACTCCTCAAGAAAGATAAGAAATTCCAATGGAATCCCAAGTGCGAGGAAAGCTTTCAAGAGATAAAAAGAAGATTGACTTCTGCACCTGTACTTGCACCTCCAGACACCAAAAAGAATTTCGAGATCTTTTGTGACGCCTCACGGCAAGGGTTAGGATGCATACTTATGCAAGATAGACATGTGGTAGCTTATGCTTCACGCCAGTTGCGTCCACATGAAGAGAACTATCCTACCCATGACATTGAACTCGCTGCCGTAGTTCATGCCCTGACCACTTGGAGACATTACCTCCTTGGTAATCGTTGCGAGATCTATTCCGACCACCAAAGCCTCAAATACATTTTCACCCAGCCAGATCTTAATCTCAGGCAAAGGCGCTTGATTCAGTTGATAAAAGATTACGACGTAGGAATTTCTTACACCCCAGGCAAAGCCAATGTCATGGCTGATGCACTAAGTCGTAAGTCGTATTGTAACAACCTCATGTTACAACAGTATCAACCACTTCTTCATGAGGAATTTTGCAAGCTCAATCTTGAGATTGTTCCTCATGGCTATCTTTCTACCCTGGTGGCGAAACCAACTCTTGAGGATCAAATCATAGTTGCCCAAAGGCGTGCACGAGGTGTTCGCCGGATCAAGGAGAACATTGCTAGCGGAGTTGCTAGATGTTTCTCCACAGATAGTAAAGGAACGGTAATCTTTGGAAATCGTTTGGTAGTACCTAAGAATAGGGAACTAAGGCAACTCATCCTCAAGGAAGCCCATGACACACCCCTCTCGATTCATCCCGGTAGCACAAAAATGTACCGAGATCTATGCCAGAGATTTTGGTGGACTAGGATGAAGAGAGACATTGCTCGGTTTGTTGCCGAGTGTGATGTTTGCCGTCGCATTAAGGCAGAGCATCAAATACCTGCTGGTACACTTCAACCTTTGCCTATTCCAGAGTGGAAATGGGACAAAGTCGGTATGGACTTCATCACCGGCTTTCCAAAAACCCAGAAAGGAAACGATGCCATCTTCGTTGTCATAGATAGACTTTCCAAAGTTGCCCACTTCCTTCCCGTTCACGAGTCTATAACTGCTAGCCAGTTAGCGGACTTGTACGTCTCTATAATTGTGTCCCTTCACTGTGTTCCTTTGGAAATCAATTCTGATCGTGGTAGCCTTTTCACTTCTAGATTTTGGGGAAGCTTCCAAAATGCTATGGGAACTCATCTCTCCTTTAGTACAACTTTCCATCCTCAGTCTAGCGGTCAAGTCGAAAGGGTTAACCAAATTCTTGAAGACATGCTCAGAGCTTGTGTTATCTCATTCGGAAAGAATTGGGAGAAGTCTCTTCCATTCGCCGAATTTGCTTATAACAATAGTTTCCAATCTAGTCTGAACATGGCTCCTTTTGAACTCCTATATGGACGACGATGTCGAACACCCCTAAACTGGTCAGAAACCGGTGAAAGACAATTGTTTGGGCCGGATATGATCAAGGAAGCATAAGAGCAAGTTCGCATTGTTCGTGATCAATTGAAAGCAGCCCAGTCTCGTCAGAAAAGCTACTATGATCGTCATCATAGGAAAGAGAGCTACAATCTGTATGAGAAGGCTTACCTTCGGGTTACTCCTCTGAAGGGAACCCAACGTTTCGGTATCAAAGGCAAGTTGGCCCCACGTTACATCGGACCTTTCCGCATTCTTGCTAAATGTGGAGAAGTTGCCTACCAACTTGAACTACCCCCGCACCTTTCCCGAGTACATGATGTATTCCATGTGTCACAACTCAGGCGTTGCTTCAAGGACCCCATCCGCGAAGTCGACCATGAAACGCTTGATCTTCAAGATGACCTTTCTTATCGAGAATACCCCGTTCGTATTCTTGATTCCGCAGAGCGTGTCACTCGTCGTCAGAAGATTAGGTTTCTGAAGGTGCAATGGTCACACCACTATGAGAGAGAAGCCACGTGGGAAAGAGAAGACCGTCTCCGTACCGAGTACCCCACCTTCCTCCCGCAGTCTTCTGAATCTCGGGACGAGATTCTGTTGAGTGGGGGCGAGTTGTCAGAACCCTCTGTTAGGTAATGTGCTAGGATCAAAGTCACCTTGCATTCATCAAAGTAAAATAAATGGAAATCATATTCAAATGCAAAATGGGAGAAGGAACCCCCCCCCCCAGATGAATTAATTCAAAAGGCCAGAAATAAATCTTCTCCAAAAATTCATGTTTGATTTTTGAAAAGTCTTATAAATGAGTGTGATCACATATCAAGTGATGTGGGACCCACCCCATGCTCATGGATTTTTCAAATATTCAAACAGGACCTTGGAATTAATCAAAAACTCCTATTTGATTTAAGATTCAAATAATTTGAATTTTAAAAAGTGCCAAACTTTGCAAATGGCTAGTATATATTATTATAGGGCCATATAAAAAGTTTTAGAATTTTACAAAATGGTTTGCTATTTTATTTAGCAAAACCAAAACAAAGAAAAAAATTAGAAAAGAAAAACAGAAAGGAGAGAGAAAGGCTTACCTGTCGCCTAGGCGAAGACAGCCCAGCCAGCCCACCCGGCCCAAAGGAGGAAGGGGATCTTCTTCCCCGACCCCGTGCCTCCAAGCTGCTCGGTGGAATGCCACCGAGCTAACCGAGAACGTCGCCGCTTCCCCATCCTCCACCTGCCCCTCTGGAGCCTCCTAGGCGTGCCTCGCATCTCCTGGAGACGCCGTGCGCCCATTCCCCCCTCCTCAGTGCCTATCCTCCTCTCTCTCGCTGAGCCCCGCGAAGAACCGAACGCCGCCGTCGCCATGGATTGAAGCACGCGTGGCCACCGTCGTCCCCGAGCCGCGCCGTCGTGTCCCTCGTCGCCGCCGTCCTCGACTACGTCACCTTGCGCAAGGAATCGTCCCGAGGAGCTTCAGAGCCGCCGCCCCCTTCGTCGTCTTCAACTCCGGCCGCCGAGGATCCACTTCGAATTCCGGCGCCACCGTGACCTCCCCGCCTCCATCAGCTGCTCCGTCGTGTTCCTAGCCCCACGGTGATATTTTCCCCTAACCCATCGAAGCCCCGCTCTCCCTCTAGGCCTTTCCACCATGTGAGCCTAAGCATCCCGCCGCCGTGGTCCATGTCGGCGAGCCACCGCTACGCAATCGAGCTCGCCGCCATGTCCATGGTGATCCCCTTGCTCCGTTTCCAAATGGCGCACCCCAGCGAGTTTCACCTCGAGCCCGTGGATCCGCTGCCGCCAGAGCTCGTCGCCGACGACGTTCCAGTGCACCCTCGCCCTGGTTCTTGGTCCCATTCGATGCGCGGCGCCAAGAGCTATGTCTCAGTGGTCACAACACTCGATTTGGGCCACGGATTCGAGAACCCGAGCTGCGCCGCCACAGTTTTGGCCACCGGCGGCTAGCCGCCGGCGAGGCCAACGTGGCCGCGATTAACTTAGTAGCTACTCCCCCCTCCAGCCACTGACATGTGGGCCCTAGGCCTAATTAACCCCCTGTTACGTTTAAATCTTAATTAAAACGATCTAATTAACACAGTGACACTTAAAAGTGGGACCCAGTGGTCAGTGACCCCTTGACGCCAGCATGACCTCATGCTGATGCAGTAAATCAGTTTACTATTTAAGTAATAACTCAGAAAATCCAGAAAATGCTTTAAACTTTGGAAATTCATAACTAATTCATTTTAACTCCAAATTTAACACATAATATATGAAAAATGATCAGGAGAAAATAATCTATCCAAATATACAAATTTCAACTATGTTTGAGTTGAATTTAAAATGGGACCAGTAGCATTTGCTATTTGGTTTAATTGGAATTTAATCAAATTAAATTCAAATGCTTTTGAAATTTGAACCTTAGCAACATGCCACATTTCACTTGAACATCAGAGGCATATCATACACATTTCAAGATGAGTTACATTGATCAAAAAATAGCATTTGCAACTTGGCTAAATTGAATTGAAATTGGAGTTTGAATTTGCAATTCATTTGCAATATACTCCATTTAAGTGGAATTGCCTCACACATCAGAAGCGTGCAAACCAAGTTTAAACCTTCAACCATGTTCTTGTGCACTGTATTTACTTTGCTACCTTGTTTGTTGTTTTTCGAGTAGAAGTTGAACCGGAACAGGAGGCTGCCCCCTTCGTTGAAGATCCCGAGACTGAACCTCGTCAGCAAGGCAAGCAAACCCCCATTGATCATGTCAATAAAATCCCACTTCCCTCTCATGTCTCGCTTATGCATTGTATAGGATGATTACCATGCTACGTTTCTACCGCATAGATGAACCCATTCCTTTGCATGACCTATCATTTGTCACAGTAGTAAGAAAACCACAATCCTAGCAAATGTAGGAGTTGGTTGATATCATGTGGCCCCTGCAATTGTTACTGCTTATTGCATTCTTAGAGTGATACAATGTTGTTACTGTTATGTGAGTCGGGATGGTAGCAATCATGATGATGATGGTGGAAATGTGTTGGTGAATCTACCCTAATACAAGGTGAACGATGAGAGATTGTGTAGGAGTACACAGTGGGTTGTCTCGTTGAACACCACCCTAAGTCCGAGTTCTTGTGTGGTGATCCAAGATGAAGAGTACAACCACACATTGGGCTCACTGACCCCTCTCAACCTATTAACTCATCCCTTTTGATGTCCAGATGTCGCAGTAGTTCGGAGTTCTGGTAGGTTTGTGGCCTGGCATCTAAGTGAGAGAACGGCTCAACCGAGACCGTCTTATGCACCACGCACACATCATCTGGGTCCACTTCGGTAAACCGGCTGGGTTCACGATAGTGGTAGCCAACCCAGGTAGGCGGCTTTCTTGGACTAGATCGGCTATGAGGTAACAGTTGTGGTGAGCATCCTCACTGACACCCCTTGAAAGGCGGTAACTGATGATCATGTGTGTGTAGCGGTACACCCCTGCTGGGTTAACAAAACTATTCGAATAGTCGCGTCTGCGGTAAGGGACTGCTTGGAAAGCTTAGCTTGATTATTAGACAACTTGAACTGGATACTTATAAAACTTACCAAGATAAGTGTGAGTGCTATGGCGTGCTTTCTCGTGGGGAAGTCGAGGAAGGCACCATAGTGGTGTGATTGATTGGAGATGTAGTGGACTCGTGTACTTTTCTTACCTCAAGTCTGGTACTCGTAGTTCAGGAATAGCCAAGTCAGAGCTGGCAATTCTTCTTATGAACCTTACCTCCCTTTACCTTGATAGATGTGCATGAGTAGTGTAGCTCCTATGTAAGTCTTGTTGAGTACGACTTTGTACTCACGTTTGCTAATTCTATGTTTTAGAAGAACCCACTGACCAGAAGGTGGATTCTTCCTCGAGCTCGATGGATGAAGACCAAGCTAGTGTAGTCCCAGTCAGCAGACTGGTTCCCTCGTGGAGGGCTTTGTGTTTAAATAAGGCTTCTTAAGCCATTTGTTAAGTTTGTCTGTACTCAGACCTACTCTGCTTCCGTTGAATGTTGTAATGTTGGATCACATGTTTGTGATCTCTGTGTGCACTCTGTGAGAGTTATCAATAAAATGTATACTTTGTAGAGAATTGCAATGATACCTGCTGTTCATACGAAGCATGTGTGCTGCGTGTATGTTTATAACATGCATGTCTTTGTATGGGTTTTCGAGACCTTAGTTGTGATCTGGCTGGCGGTCTTTTATACACCAAGTGGCCCTTAGATGTGCGCAGCTTGGGGCATCGCGATGCGATTGCTCGAGACTCTGTCTCGTGCACACTTTGTTTTATGATCGAGCCCTCCCTAGACCCCGACTAAGTGATCGGGCTGGAGTAAGTCTATGTAAGAGTTATGAGATAGTCGATAATATGGTTGAGGCGACTTGTCTGTGAATATGGGAGTTCATCACCCATATCATTTAGACTTGTGTGCGGACGATGAGGACCCATCTCAGTTGATCATCCGGCCTGGATGGGATGCCCCTCACGTACGATGCTTTCCGAGAACGTTCTGTGCTTGACCTTGTCTGCTTAGACAAGTGGGTACGGTTCTCGGCTCTCCATATGACTATGTCGTAGCGGGACTTGCATACGCTAACCCCGGGTCCCGACACATTTCGATATAGTTTTTGTTTTCAGATATTTTCGGTCATGCTAAGATACTGGAGATTGAAGTTTTTAGAACTAGGAGCTCACTATAATTTTTCTCTGCAGCTTCTATTTTACTAAATGTTTTGGTGAGCTAAGGGAACCCATAGAAGGTTTCTATCGGGTGATCCTCAAAACTCGCTAAATAGTTCAGTAGAGTATGAAGACTTGCATGTGTTTTCTTTGTACTAAGTACTAACGAGGGGAATCTCATCTTCAGAGAATCCTTGCTTCCTAGAAGAGCAGAACCAGCTCCATTCATGATTTTCTTGAGAAGATTTGCAAGGTGACGTCCGACGAGAAGCAACGATATGAAGTACATTGGTAGTACCCCTAGAGACCCAATCTGCCTTTTTGTTGCGTTTGCTGACACTGCTTACTTGTTGTTTTTTATAATACATTGGTACTGCCCCTACAGACCTAATATGGCTTTTTGTTGCATTTGTTGATGTTGATTAATTGTTATTGTTGATATCCTGTGTTCACTGTCATGGCAATATATGTACTAATATTAGTTTGATTCCGCTATGTATCATGGATGTGTTGTTTATTTTGGTCCACATGATAATTTTGGATGTGCAAATATGATGCCTTAGTTTATAGATCTGCTGCAAGTGGATATATTTTTATCTCATTCTACTATAGTATGGTAATAAACATGAGTGGAGGGGTAAAGTATATTTTTGTGTTAACTACGTGTTTTTCATAGAAATAGCATGGTTAATAAGTTACATATACAGTGTGCTTGTTTGGATGGCGTTGGAGGTAGGGAATGAGGTTGAGTTGGTGTTACCATGACTGGTTTGTACTAATTCCTAGGATCAGGTTACGATCTTGCAATACAACATGATTGTTAACTAATTTGTTTGGTGATCAGGTACAGCAACAGGGCAGCCGTACCGAGCAGGATGTCAGGGAGGACCAGGAGAGGCTGCTCAAGGCCGGTCTGGTTCATCGGCGTCGGTCGGCAGGGGAGGCGCGAATGGTGGCGTTGGCAAGGGACATCGACCGGGGAGAAGGCGGTGGGGCTCGGGTGGCCGGCGAGCTGCAAGGATGGGGTGGCGAGGCTGGGTTGGCCAGCGGCAACGAGAGAGAAAGGGGATCATAGGATTGTAGTGTCGAGTGAGCAGCAGTAATAACGAAGCAGTTTGCAGGTAATTTCTAATCTTCTCTACCCATTTTTATGTGAGATTTCATTTCCTTCTACTCCATTCACATAATCAACGACTCCACTTTCTTGGTAGTACTGATAGTCTACACGCTGATATGTTTTTAACGGCGCTTTGTTGGGCTCTCACAGTTTTTCATTACTAAAACGTACTGTATGGGACCGAAGTTTCAAATCTGATGCAAAGGAGTTCGTTGTACTTAACATAATTCATAAATAGTTCTGCATTCATGGAGGTTACTAAGCAAAGAAAATTTGTTCTCAGTTTTTCTGAAAGTATAGAACAGAATTGAAAGGCAATAAGTTCTATGTATGAGATCAAGATCATTGGCGATTCTAAAAAAGGGACATAATTTGGTTGTCTTGCTTATTGTAATTAACTAAAACATATGTTTCTAAGCATGAGAAAATATGTCGAAACTCAGGTCAAGGGTAAGGAATGTACAGACAGTGTACCCTTTATTGTTGAGAGTGCCGAACAAATCTGAATATCAGGTAATCAACTTTTAAGTTTAGTGTTTTATTTCCATGCCCATCTCCACTTCTTTCCAAGTATTTGTGTTTAGATGTCATATTGTCATTCCATGGAGTACACACATATAAATTCCAGTTTTACCCATCAGCAGATGTTCACTCTTGCTAAGCTTATCCCTCTGGCCTTAATAGTAGCTATCTCAGTGCAATATTCCTATCTTATTCCATATGCCATTTGTTGTATGTAAGGTTTAGCAACTTATCACACATGTCCTTATTGAAGTAGAAATAACCTGATGAGATGTGAGATACTGGGGTTGCAGCTTTTGTTTCTAAGGCTTCTTATTTTATTTTCACTTTGAATATGTAATCACCAGCAATACTATCTTACGAGGTGGTATGATTTGTCCATTACATATTTTTCATTTCATGGTTCCAGTATTTCCTATATGTGTTTTATCCATGGCGTAACTCGGTGTTAGCTTTGCTTATAGTTGTTAACTCGGTGTTAACTCTTATTGTTGTACATCCTCTCTGAAATTCTGTAAAACAAACATGTAGTAGTGATTCAAGTGGAAGTCTACTTTGCTCTGTTCTCTGGTGCGCCAGGATTGGATTCAGTTTGTTTTTTATGTACAGTTCAAGGGTTTAAACTTGATATTTTCCTCTATTTTTTTGTGTTTTTCTGTTCTCAGTTGATCTCTTGTGCAGTTAGCTGGTTCAGACGACATTCTTAATAGTTGATCTTTCCAGGTTGGCCGAGGAAGACCAGTGGACGGCAGGGCGGCAACGCCATGATCAATGGTCCTGCTGATGGAGAGGAAAAGCAAGGGCTGCCAGCGCACCGGCCTATCGATAATTAAAAAGAGGCCGGGGGCAGGGGCTGGGAGAGCTGGGTCTGAATTAGATATTCCTTTTTTTTGCAGTAGCATGATTAGAAGAGAGACAAAAAACCTACTTGAATTAGCGATTGATTGGCCTGGGGTTTAGTTGTAGGTTTATTCCTACTGATGCTCCATCGGTTATGCTGTTTTTGTCATTTGAAACAAATAGGACAAAAAACGCAGACCAATTCCTTAATAAAAAAATCAATTTTAATTCCATTTGATCATAAATTTGTACTTGGTTTTGCAAGGTTGAGGATCAATTGGAATCGATGTTGTCGCCGGGCTCAACATGGTTCCCAGCAAGGTAATATCCCTCGCCTCTCCCAGCTTCTTAGTTTTTTTGTGCTGTACATATTGGCTTGGCCAACGATGGTTGTAATCCATGATTTCATCGTGCAGGCCAGGAGCAGCGGCGGCCATAGCTCTGGGAGCTCACAGCAGCCGCAACCACAAAAGGGTCAGCGACAACGTCAATCTACTACCCCGTAGCTTATGATAAAGGCACCTCTTCCTGTTCGAGGTGATTCGAGCTCCTCATCTTGTTCAAAACTTGTTATGTATGCAGACTACAGTCACGGTTTATTGCATGTATGCTCAGTATACCCCTGGGAATTATCATTATCGGGTAGTGCTAGATGAATAGCGTTGTTTTCTGGTGCTGCTAGGATTTCCATTGTTTACTGAAACGAGTGTTTGGCCGTGATATTCAGAGTTGCTGCAGGAAGTAGTGTTGCTGTAGCAGTGGAGTTTTTATTGTGTACTCATTTGTGTTTAGTTTCATAATCTTGTGCCTCAAGAATAGATCAATAAGGTTTCATTACTATTAGAATATGTCGCTGCAAAATTGTATGGAAGTTATAGAAATCTGTGACTGAAAAATTGTAGGGAATAAGTAATAATAGTTTTTTATTTTAAATTTCTTTAGTAATTAGTAAATGTGAAATTATTGATTACTTTCAGGAATTTGTATGACAAAAGCTACAGTTTATATTTGAGTATTTTTTTTAAAATGTATGGAAAAAACTAAAGTACAGGTTTGATTAGTTCCAAAAATATGCCAGCCTTTCGTTTTTCTTTTGTCTTCCTTAGCGATGGTAGTTTTGGACTTAAAAACTTGTCATGATTTAAGGATAACTATAACTGCATTTGTTATTTTATCTTATTTAAGGATAACTATAACTAGATCCTTTTCAAGGTGTACGGTAAACATGTACAGACATCTTGAATTTCTTTAGCATAGAACATGTTAAGTAAGTCATTTATTGCTGGTATTTGATTGTTAACGACATTCAGGTCTCAAAATTACATGCCCTCCGAGTTTTATTTATGCCCATATTATGTGTACTCAGTTGCTGGAAGTACTTGTCTTGCTTCGCTTGAGATGTGTGATCTATTCTGGATCCGATAGTTTCTTTTTACCGCCTATATAGTTTTTTCCCATGTAATTAATCTCTACGTACTCATGCTCTTTTGGACTTTTGATAAAACCTAATCCACACATGATTATCACATTATTTGATGCTTCTTTTATTTATTTATTTATTTATTTATTTATGTGGTTCCTCACATCATTGGAGCATTCATGTTTTTTGCAGTTAGAACAAAATAAAAAGATAGCATTGAAGAGCTAGGTATGCGGCATTAGCACTTGCAGTCATTCTAATTCTCATCCATGACATCGCTTAGTGAAGTAATTCAGCTACCTATATATGTGTTTGTTTTATGTTGCAGCGGCAAGTTGGAAGGTCTTCATCACCCACACAAAGATGATGCAATGAAGCATCTACGCCGTCATCGCCGTCTTCATCACCCACACAGAGATGACGCAAATCTGTAGCAGTTCGGCTCTGTCTTATCGTTAATTCCTCTAAGGCACACTATAGCTAATGTATTCGTAACCATCACTACCATCGGCCTCCCATGCAAAAACTATCCCCTATTTATAGTGCTTTTGTAAAGTATTTGTGATACTCCTATATATATGTTTCTGCCCTTAATCTTAGAGCCTTTATAAAGTATGTAAGCTACCGCTGTATATGTCAGCCTTAGCTAAGTATGTACTACCTCATTTCCGGTTTATAAGGCTTGTGCGTATTTCTAGATCTATAATTTGATCAACATAAGATGACTTGTATTCTCTAAAAATTATACCATCAGAAAGTATAAGATTTGAAGTTTCTAATGATATAATTTAGGTGATATATAACTTGTATTATGTTGGTCTATTTATCAACCTAGAGATACGCGTAAGCCTTATAAACCGAAAAGGAGGTAGTACTATTATTATGCATATCATCATCTTTTCAATAGTCAATGCTATCTATGATGCTTGTAACTATGCCATATAACTGCGTATAACTGCTATGCTTACCCCTGTTTGTACTGTTTTGCTGCTCTTTATTATGCCTTGCCTCAACACAAATACATTGATGCGCCTACTTGGTATTCTATATCCCCTTGCGCCATTGGCGCAATGGGTCATCTAGTCAAGGTAAAGGCAAGTGGGGTTGTAATGCAGAAAGCTTTGACTTGGATATCCTGTACTACGACTACATAGAGTTGAGATGAGAGGCGCACACGAGTCCATCTAATCTTGATCACCACGTCAATACACCACCATGGATCCTTCCTCGACTTCCCCACAAGGAAGCAACCCATAGCACTCACACTTATCTTGGCAATTTTAGAGTATCCATTTGAGTTGTCTAATAATCAAGTAAAGATCTCCAAGCAGTCCATAACCACGGACACGGCTTGTCGGGGATGTACCTCGGAAAATCCCATGGTCAGGGACCCTGGGTTAGTCATGAGAGGCACAGGTTGGACGATAGCTCGTCGGCTAACAGGAGGATACGTTCCTGCTCGATGTTATTGATTGGAGATGGCGATTACAGGGAAGCCAAGGCTAGTGCGCACAAGGCTAGGGTTACAGATTGCGTATTGCTTGATCTCGACGTCTCCCCTCCTAGCCCTTATATACTAGGCTAGGTCTCGGGGAGTCCGTCCTGGATTACAGATGAGGTTTCCTAACCCTGATCTTGTTTCGTACGGCAGGTTTGCACCTTCCTTATGAGTCGCGGACTCCTATGTCGGTGCCACTAGTGGGCCAAGGCTGGGCCCAGGCGGCATCTTTGTGGGATCCCTGTCTTCGGGTACACCGGGTAGGCCCATCCATAGGAATCGTGGGGTCACCCCCTCGTCAGTAGCCCCCGAGTGCCTGGGGGACTCGAAGAGTCGCGCAGGGACTCGAGTCCATTCTTGCGTCGTTTCGATGTATGCACGGTTCAACCGCGGGCCGCTGGCAGTATAGGGCCATGACAAAACCTGTTTCGAGGGATGCTAAGCTGAAAGGGCCCAAGGAGTCGACTGGTCGAGCCTTGGTGAATTGCACTAGTGGCAAATACCACAGTAGCCCAATCAAACTCATGTCCCTCGACATGAGCTTGGCACACTGGTGTCTAGCAAAAGTCATGCCACTGCAGGTCTTACAGTGATCAATTTCTGCCAGTAAAGTTTATAGCCTAGGCGCATCCGCCCGCCTATTTCTATCATGCAAGCGCATGGAAAAGATTGGGAGTGAAATTGCTCTGCGGCAAGTCCCAGCTCGGCCGATCTGCGCAGCGGGGTCTTACCTACACGCTAAGCTTGCGTGGCATCTGGGCACAGTGTATCGTGTTCCAGGAATATGTATTTTTATTGAGGCGCGGAGCCTAGTAGATAGTGCACCCACTTGGAATAAACAATCAAGTGAGCTGTTTTAGCATTCCCTCGCGGAGCTTTGCCGAGTGCTCGGGCGAGGAGTAATGTAGAGGAGTACTTGCTCGGGTGGTCGTCGAGTGCTCGGGTACTCAAAGTTTTGCGTGTATCGCCTTCGCTCTCGGGGTAAGGGAGCACCCGATACTCTTGGGCCCGTACGATCTGGCGAGTGCAGGTCTTCTTATCTTGTGTCGTGGTGAGGGAGCACCCGTAACTCTCATGGGTGTGAGTAATCACTCGAGCACGTCTTTACTTCTAGATGAGGGAGCACCCGTAAATCTCATGGGTGCGAGTAATCACTCGAGAACGTCTTTACTTCTAGGTGAGGGAGCACCCGAAAACTCTCATGGGTGCGAGTAATCACTCGAGCACGTCTTTTCCTTTCCTTTCGGGTGAGGGAGCACTCGGAAATCTGTGAGTGCGAGTGATCACTCGAGCACATATTTATCCTTTAGGTGAGGGAGCACCCGAGACTCTAGTGGAGATGCTCCTGATGGGAGTAAAATATTTTGCCCATTGAGAAAAAGATTGAAAGGTTAAAACTCTGAGGCTGGGAAACGTACTCGATACGCCTTGTTGGGATGTGACGCTGGCTTGGTTTTCTGGCATCTTGACCACAGTGGCCTGTCAACGTAAATGACTTGGCGCTGTCCCGCCGAAATTTTCGCTTCGTGTGATTATGGTCCTCTTTTTGCGCGCGTAGTGGGAAGTGTTGTTTACTGCGCCGGTTCGGTTTTCCATGTTTTTCTCCTACCGTGGGATCATGCCACGTTTGCTGGACGCTGGGATTGAACGGTGCCCCTGCTCGCCTGGCTTTTGGTTAAATACCGAGCGGCTGAGTAAGTTTTAGGTTTTACCCCGCCATTGCCTTCTCCTCTCGCTTATGGATTTCCCCTGTTCTTGAGCCTTCTCCTTCCTCCTTTTGATGCTTGCTGCGAAATTGATGACAACGCGCTCCCGTGCTGCTCTGGAATCGGCCAAGATGTCTGGAAAGTGGGAGCGCTCGACCTTTGGGGCTGCGGATCTCGGCTCGCTGATTGTTGACGGCTTGGTGGCGGGAGATGCCATGCGGATTCCGGGGGATGAACCTGTTCCCGCTCCGACGGCAGATGAGCGGGTGTGCTTTGAGGCGTTCGTCCCGCGCGGGTTTGCCCTTCCGATTCTCCATTTTGTTCGTGGTTTGCTGTACACCTATCGGCTTCAGCTGCACAATTTGACTCCCAATGGGATTTTGCACATTGCTTGCTTTATTACCTTTGTGAGGCCTTCTTGGGGATCTATCCCCATTGGGGGCTCTGGAAGCGACTCTTTTGTATAAAGAGGACGAACTCTGAGTATGCTGTGGGGCAGGTGGGTATATCCATTAGGGATAAACATTCATACTTTGATTTGGAGATGCTTGACTCCGTCAGTTCTTGGAGGAAAAGTTAGTTCTATCTGAAGGATCAGCACGTTGCTGGGCAGCGATTTGGTCTTGCTCCCTTTAATCCCGAGGCGCGAGTAGTCAAGTAGGCTTCATGATCCCATTCTTTGTCTGTGAAAGAGTCGTCTGAAGTGGCTCCATTCTTGGAGAGGGTTGCTGTAGTGAAGGACAACTTGACCGGTGGGCAGCTCATTTCTGTTTTTATTGGGAGGCGCGTTCAGCCATTGCAGTCTCGAGCCCGTCCCATGTGGCAATATGAGGGACTGGAGGAATCAACGAGATGCTCCCGCGAGGAGCTTAATGCCGATGGCCTCTTGGCCCGGATCCAGTACGTGACCAAGTGCTCGAGCGTTTCCGAGATGGGTTTCGTCCTTCCTTATTCTTCTGATCACGCGCTGCCGCAGGTTCGAGTTTTTTGAATTTCTCTTCTGATTGAGATGTTTACTTGAGTGCTTGCTGATGATGCTATTTTCTTTGGTAGGATCATGTTCCTGTGTTATGCAACCCTCCACAGCCGGAGGATGCTGATATTCGCGAAGAGACGGATGCTTCCACTGCTGACGATGCTGCTCCGAGTGCTGGTGCCAGCGTGCTCGCGGGCTTACGAGTCCACGGGTGTCGGGCTACCGGGGACCGGAGATAGTGAGGAATCGGCTCCCTTTCGTGTCAAGCGGTCGCGGCCTTCGGGTGCCGAGGATCTTGACGCGACGAGTGGTGCTGTCTCGCTGTCTATACCGTTTGCTGGGCCGTCTCCTCCTGTTGCTGCGTGCAAAAGGCCCAAGTTTGGGAGGTTGTTGCGTGCTCGCTCTGCGTGTGGCGGGTAAGCATATGCTTGACTTTGCTGGGGTGTCAGAACCCCAACTTGGGTAAGTGCTAGGGCTTGTTGCTCCTTTGCATCATGTGAAAATTTCAAAAGAAATTCAAAAATTGGGAAAAGAAAAGCCCTAGAGAATTTAATTCAAATGGCCAGATAAAAATTGCTTCCAAAAATTCCTCTGGTATTTTTGAAAAGTCCTATAAATATGAATGATCACATATAAAGTGAAGTGGGTCCCACTGCATGCACCAATATTTTTCAAATATTCCAAACAGGGCTTGGAAATTAAATAAATACCCTATTTGAACTAAAGTTCAAATTATTTGAATTTTAAAAATGCCCAAACTTTGTAAGTGGCTAGCTATATGCATTACAAGTCCGCATAAAAATTTGGAGCATTTAATAAAATGCCTAGCTATTTTTTTAGCACAGCAAAACAAATAACAGAAAAGAAAACAAACAGAAAAAAAGAAAAAGGAATCACAGCCCACCCTAACAGGCCTTGGGCCCAACTAGTTCCCCCACGGCCCAGGCCCACCAGCACCCTTATCGACTTCCCCGTGCGTCGGCAAGCAGCTCGGTGGCCGCCATGCCGACGCCGGCGAGGGGCACGTCCCCCCTGGACCCTCTCGGGCCTTCTCCTCTCGCCACGCAACTCACCAGGAGCCCCCGCACCTTTTCCCCACGCCCCTGGTCGCCATCCCCCTCTCCCTCTCGCGAAATCGCCGCCGACAGTGAGCCCACCGGAGCGCGGCCGTGGAAAGCACGTGGCCGACGAGCTCCTCAGCTCCCTCCACCTTGTCCAGCACGCAGCGCACTCGTCTTCGTCCCCGAGCCGAAGATCGCGAGCCCGGAGACACTGGAGCCGCTGATTTCTTCAACATCGCCTCGCCGGAGCCGTGGGAGCTCGCCGAGAAATACGTCGTCCCCGAGCCATCCCCCCTGTAGCCGTCAGCGCCATTGACTCCGGGGTGAGCTCCCCATATTTTTCCTCTGTCCCCAGCCTCTCCCGTGCCTAGAACCCCCACACCCGTCGAGCTTGTCTTCGGCCGCCGTGCGCACGTCGTCGCCGGCGTAGTCTCCGGCAGCGCAGGCGACCCCCTCCTACACCAATCGACGCGGGCGAGCACAAGGAGTCGCCTGGTGCCGTTGGTTGGCCAAATGGAGCTCTGCGCCGCCGTTCCGTGCGTGCACCGCCGCGTCGGGTGTCGCCGTCGACATGTCGCCGGTGACCCTGTGACGTGGCCGTCATTAGCCACTAACCCTCTCACTAACTAAATCCTAACCCCTCACTGACAGTGGGCCCAAGGCCACTAATTAACCCCTTTGTTTAATTTAACCACAGGGATTAAACCCACTGTCCATGACAGGTGGGGCCCCCTATTCAGTTTGACTGGTCAACCCCCCTGCTGACGCAATAAATCGTTTTAAGTTTAAAAGAATTACAGAAAAGGCAGAAAAAACAATAAACTTTGGAAAATC
This sequence comes from Bromus sterilis, assembly GCA_950022295.1. Lineage (NCBI taxonomy): Eukaryota > Viridiplantae > Streptophyta > Magnoliopsida > Poales > Poaceae > Bromus > Bromus sterilis. The sequence goes on from OX465600.1 coordinate 158,074,495, forward strand.
ATAGAAAATTCATATTAACTCCAAATTGGACAAATAATATATGAAAAATGATCAGCAGAAAATAATCTATCCAAATATACAACTTTCAGCTATGTTTGAGTTGAATTTAAAATGGGACCAGTAGCTTTTGCTATTTGTTTTAAATGGAATTATTTCAAATTAAATTCAAATGCTATTCTAATTTGAACCATTGCAATGCAAACTTAATCACTTGTACATCAGAGGCATAAACACACATGATCACATGGTTTTCAAATAAAAAACAATAGCAATTGCAATTTGGTTAAATTGAATTTCATATGTGGAGTTTGAATTTTCCTTTCAAATGCAAAACACTTCATTTAAATTGAATTTGCTACAAACCAGCACCATTCACATCGTGTGAAAACATAAACATGTGCTTGTGCATTTAAATTCAATGTTGGCCACCTTTGTTGATGTTTTTACCGGTAACATTGCCCCCGAGACGGTGATCACCCCCGAAGGAGAAGACCACTGTTAAGACCCGTGTATCGTCAGCAAGGCAAGCAAACCCCATTGATCATGTCTATAAAATCCCACTTCCCTCTCAGTCTCGCTTATGCATGATTAGGAGATCACCTTGTTATCGATTCTACCGCATAGTTGAACCCATATCCGATGCATGACCTATCATCTTGTCACAGTAGTAAGCAAACCATAATCCTAGCTGACATAGGAGTTGATTGATATCATATGGACCCTGCAATTGTTACAGCTTATTGCATGCCTAGAGGTTACATTGAGGTTACTTTGATCTGTGAGTCGGGATGGTTGTGATCATGTTACTGATGAAGGTGAAACTGTGTCGATGAATCCACCCTAATACAAGGTGAACGATGAGAGGCTGTGTAGGAGTACACCGTGGGTTGTCTCGTTGAACACCGCCTTAAACCCGAGTTCTTGTGTGGTGACCCAAGAAGAAGAGTACTACCACATGTTGGGCACATGGACCCCCGCTCAACCTACTAACTCACCCCAGTTCAAGTCCAGGAGTCACTAGTTCGGGCTTTCCATTTGGCATATGCATACAAAAAGAATGGATGAAAGTTTGCATCATTTAGATATGTGGGTGGACCTGTGAGACAGTAAAACCATCTGCTAAGGTGGCATCTCGGTCGCCTGCATCGTCTGAGTCCGTATCGTTGACCCGGCCGGACTCTTGAGCGGTGAGCAACTCAGATGGTTGATTCCTGGATTAGAATTGGCTGTGAGGTAAAAGTTGTGGAAATTATCCTTGCTGACACCCGCTTGAAGGGTGACGAGATCCCGGCGGTAACTGATGGTATCATGTGTGTAGCAGTACACCCCTGCAGGGTTAACAAAACTATTCGAATAGACGCGTCCGCGGTAAGGGACTACTTGGAAAGTTGTGCTTGATTATTAGACAACTTGAACAGATACTTCTAAAACTCGCAAGATAAGTGTGAGTGCTATGGCGTGCTTTCTTGTGGGGAAGTCAAGTAAGTATCCATAGTGGTGTATTGGTTGGAGACTTGGTAGTGGACTCGTGTACGCTTCTTACCTCAAAATCTGTTACTCGTAGTTCACGACTAGCCAAGTCAAAGCTGGCACTTCTGCATGTTGAACCCCACCTCCTTTACCTTGAAACTTGAGCATGAGTAGTGTAGTTCTGATGTAAGTCTTGCTGAGTACGACTTTGTACTCACGTTTTCTTATTCTATGTTTTAGATGAGAACCCAGCCCCCGATGGACTCACCTTCATGAAGCTCGACATTGACCTTGGTAGTATAGTTCCAGACAGCAGTCTGGTCCCTCGTGGAAGAGCATGTATGTTGAACAAGGCTTCTCTAAGCCATTTGTTAACCTTGTCTGTACTCAGACCTAATTTGCTTCCGTTGTATAATGTAATGTTGATCACAGACATGTGATCTTTGTATGCTCTATGTGTAAGTCAATAAAGAAGTACTTTGTAGAGTTATGTGATGATACCTGCTATTCTAGACATGTGTGCTGCGTGTATGATTATAACATGCATGTCTTAGTATGGGTTTTCGAGACCTTAGTTGTGATCTGGCTGGCGGTCTTTTATACACCAAGTGGCCCTTAGATGTGCGCAGCTTGGGGCATCGCGATGCGATTTCTCGTGACTCTGTCACGTGCACACTTTGTTGTATGATCGAGCCCGCCCTAGACCCCGACTAAGTGATCGGGCTGGAGTAAGTCTATGTAAGAGTTAGGATTCAATCGATAACATGGTTGAGGCGACTTGTCTATGAGTATGGGATTCACCACCCATAAGCATTTAGACTTGTGAGCGGACGATGAGGACCCATCTCAGTTGATCATCCGGCCTAGATGGGATGCCCCTCACGTTCGATGCTTTCCGAGAGTGTTCTGTGCTTGGCCTTGTCTGCTTAGACAAGTGGGTACGGCTCTCGGCTCTCCATGTGATTGTATCGTGACTGGAATTACATACGCATATTTCGGGTCCCGACAGACTTGGTATCAGAGCAGGACTGTCTGTAGGATTATTTCAACCCTTGGTCGAAGTCGAGTCTAGCATTCTATAGTTATATAGTTACTCTGGGTATAAGGGAACAATGTAAGGCTTCTTTTTCTCCTTACCCTCATCGATCTGAGTTCTGAGTCACCCTCATCTTTTCTGCGGGAAGATAGGACTAGGCTCATCTATGTCTGACTAGAACATCTCGTTGTTTGCTTCTTTGTAGCCGTAGGACAGTTGTGGTCGTCTAGACTCATCGTTCCATTGAGTTCCTTGAAGAAGTTTTGTCCAATTTCTTCGAGGTTGTTTCATTTTCCATCCCGGTGTAGCCGTTATGCTTCCCGATTTATCTCGTGTTTCTATGAATCTTTGCCTTTGCATTATGATCCTTTCTTCAGAAATCATGTCCGCTTATCTTTGATTCCATCGTACAACCTGTTCTGATTGTTGATTTTTACCACACATGATGTTAGGTGGAACTCGTAGTGATGTTCGTCGCAATCGAGACCGTGATCGGAATCGAAGTAATGATGAACCTCCACCACCGCCTTCTGCGGCGGAAATCACGATGGAAGCTGAGTGGAATCGACGTGATCAAACACGCCTTTTGGAGCTCATCGAGCAGAATACCGCTCGTCAGCGCAATGTGGTTGTGAGCATTCAGGATTTCATTCTCCTCAAGCCACTGGTATTCCGATGTTCTTCTGAGCCCCTTGAAGCTGATGATTGGCTCCGTTCCATCGACCGTAAGCTTGACACGGCACATGTTGCTCCCGATGATCGAGTTATATTCGCGGCATACTTTATGGAAGGTGCTGCTGCTGAATGGTGGGAGAACTATGTTGCAATGCAGCCTGATGGTCACATAGTGACTTGGCAGGAATTCCGTGATGCCTTTCGAGGGTACCAACTTCTAGATGAGTTAATGGAGCGCAAGAAGGAAGAGTTCTGCAATCTGACTCAAGGAGAGATGTCCATTCATGAGTATGTGACAGAGTTCAACCGTCTTTCTCGTTATGCCCAAGATGAGATCACCACTGATGCCAGAAAGTAGGCAAGGTTCCGTAAGGGACTTAGCCCTATCCTTCGCCATGATCTCAACCTCCTTGAATTTTCCACCTTTGAGGATTTAGTCAACAGATTCTTCCGAGATGAGCATGGCAATGAAGTGTTCGAAGAGTCTCGCAAGCATGCTCTTGAACTTGCTCCTTCTTCTTGTTCATCCCCTCAGAAACGCCGAATTTTGATTCCCACAAGTGCCATACCTCAAAACCTTCTTCAGAGGCCACCATCCAATATATGCCATCCACCTCAACACAATGTTCCTCCCAGGAATGATGGTGTGCAATCAAGTAATCCTACTCCCAGCAATTCAGGTAGGGTGTGTTTCAAGTGTGGTCTGTCAAGCCATTACTTTCGTTAGTGCCCTCGTGTTCTGATGGCACCACGTCATTCTCGACGCAAGACTCCAAAGAAATCAACCACCAAAACTTTTCCAGCAAAGCTTTCAATCACAGGTAGTGGATATGTGAACCAAATCTCAGTTGAGGAAATCACTGCTACTTCTGACGTCATCCTTGGTACACTCCCAGTCAATCATGTTCCCGCCTCCGTTCTTTTCGATCCAGGAGCCTCTCATTCATTCATGTCGGAAAGCTATGCACTTGGGCATGAGTTCTCTTTTGAAGAAATGTTTTCTCCAATGATCATTCAAACTCCTGGTTCCAAATGGCAAACAAATAGAGTGAGCCATGGCAATCAAATTGCAATGGAGGGTTTAGTATTCCTTGCTTCCCTTATAGCCCTCAAGTCTTCGGACATTGATGTCATCCTAGGAATGGATTGGTTATCAAGGCAAAATGCTTTCCTTGATTGTAAAGCCAAATCAGTTAAACTCACCCATCCTTCAGGCCAGACCACTGACTGCACATCACCCAGCTCTAGAATCCAGGTGCATACCTTGAATGTGCTTCCCCTTCCAGACCTTGAAGATATTCCGGTGGTTCGTGACTTCCCGGATGTCTTTCCTGAAGAGCTGTCGGGCATGCCACCCTAAAGATGTGTAGAATTCATAGTGGATCTTATACCTGGCATAGCCCCAATATCCAGACGCCCATATAGAATGGCCCCACATAAGTTAGCTGAGCTAAAAACCCAACTTGATGCTTCGTTGGCAAAAGGCTTCATCCGCCCTAGCTCATCGCCATGGGGTTGCCCCGTTCTGTTCGTAACGAAGAAAGATGGAACAAAAAGGATGTGCGTAGACTATCGCCCGCAAATCTAGCGACGATAAAGAACAAGTACCCACTGCCTAGGATCAATGATCTTTATGATCAACTTGATGGATCCTCTGTCTTCTGCAAGATGGATTTGAGATTAGTATATCATCAAATCAAAATCCAAAAAGAGGACATTCCCAAAACGGCTTTCACTACTCGTCATGGTCTTTACGAGTATACCGTCAGGTCCTTCGGTTTAACCAATGCCCCCGCCACATTCTCGCGCTTGATGAATTCGATCTTCATGGAGTACCTAGATAAATTTGTTGTAGTTTATCTTGATGACATTCTCATCTACTCGAAGAACGAAGAAGAGCACGCAGAACATCTTAGGTTGGTATTGATGAAACTTCGAGAGCATCGCCTTTACGCCAAGTTCTCCAAGTGCAAATTTTGGCTACCAGAAGTGACCTACTTAGGCCACGTGATTTCTGCAAAAGGAATTGCTGTCAATCCCGAGAGAGTTCAGGCCGTCTTTGACTGGACTCCACCTGAATCGGTTAAGCAAGTTAGGAGTTTTTTGGCTTAGCAAGCTATTGTCGCCGCTTCGTTGAGAACTTCTCGAAAGTTGCAAAGCCTCTGATTGAACTCCTCAAGAAAGATAAGAAATTCCAATGGACCCCCAAGTGCGAGGAAAGCTTTCAAGAGCTAAAAAGATGATTGACTTCTGCACCCGTACTTGCACCTCCAGACACCAAAAGGGATTTCGAGATCTATTGTGACACTTCACGGCAAGGGTTAGGATGCATACTTATGCAAGATAGACATGTGGTAGCTTATGCTTCACGCCAGTTGCGTCCACATGAAGAGAACTATCCTACCCATGATCTTGAACTCGCTGCCGTAGTTCATGCCCTGACAACTTGGCGACATTACCTCCTTGGTAATCGTTGTGATATCTATTACGACCACCAAAGCCTCAAATACATATTCACCCAGCCAGATCTTAATCTCAGGCAAAGACGCTGGATTGAGTTGATAAAAGATTATGACTTAGGAATTTCTTACGCCCCAGGCAAAGCCAATGTCATGGCTGATGCACTAAGTCGTAAGTCGTATTGTAACAACCTCATGTTACAACATTATCAACCACTTCTTCATGAGGAATTTCGCAAGCTCAATCTTGAGATTGTTCCTCATGGCTTTCTTTCTACCTTGGTGGTGAAACCAACCCTTGAGGATAAAATTATAGCCGCCCAGAAACGTGATAGTGGTATTCGAGAGATCAAGAAGAACATTGCTAGCGGAGTTGCTAAATGTTTCTCCATAAATGATCAAGGTGTCGTTTTCTTTGGCACTCGATTGGTTGTACCACGAAAACACAATCTTAGGAGGCTAATTCTTAAGGAGGCTCATGACACTCCCCTTTCGATTCATCCTGGTAGCACAAAGATGTACCGAGACCTACGCCAGAGATTTTGGTGGACTAGGATGAAACGAAAAATTGCTCAGTATGTTGCCGAATGTGATGTTTGTCGTCGCATTAAGGCAGAACACCAAAGACCTGCTGGTACTCTTCAACCATTGCCTAATCCCGAGTGGAAATGGGAAAAAGTCAGTATGGATTTCATCACTGGCTTTCCAAAAACCCAGAAAGGAAATGATGCCATCTTCGTTGTCGTTGATAGGCTTTCCAAAGTTGCCCACTTCCTTCCAGTTCGCGAGTCTATAACTTCTAGTCAGTTAGCGGACTTGTATGTCTCTAGAATTGTGTCTCTTCATGGTGTTCCTTTGGAAATCAATTCTGATCGTGGTAGCCTTTTCACCTCTAGATTCTGGGGAAGCTTTCAGAATGCTATGGGAACTCATCTCTCCTTTAGTACAGCTTTCCATCCTCAGTCTAGCGGTCAAGTCGAAAGGGTTAACCAAATTCTTGAAGACATGCTCAGAGCTTGTGTTATATCTTTCGGAAAGAATTGGGAGAAGTCTCTTCCATTCGCCGAATTTTCTTATAACAATAGTTTCCAATCTAGTCTGAACATGGCTCCTGTTGAACTCCTCTATGGACGAAGATGTCGAACACCCCTAAACTGGTCAGAAACCGGTGAAAGACAATTCTTTGGACCAGATATGATCAAGGAAGCAGAAGAGCAAGTTCGCATTGTTCGTGATCAATTGAAAGCAGCTTCGTCAGAAAAGCTACTATGATCGTCATCATAGGCAAGAAAGCTACAATCTGGATGAGAAGGCTTACCTTCGGGTTACTCCTCTAAAGGGAACCCAATGCTTCGGTATCAAAGGCAAGTTGGCCCCACGTTACATCGGACCTTTCCGCATTCTTGCTAAACGTGGAGAAGTTGCCTACCAACTTGAACTGCCCCCGCACCTTTCCCGAGTACATGATGTATTCCATGTGTCACAACTCAGGCGTTGCTTCAAGGACACCATCCGCGAAGTCAACCATGAAACGCTTGATCTCCAAGATGACCATTCTTATCGAGAGTACCCTGTTCGTATTCTTGATTCAGCAGAGCGTGTCACTCATCGTCAGAAGATCAGGTTTCTGAAAGTGCAATGGTCACATCACTCCGAGAAAGAAGCAACATGGGAAATAGAAGACCGCCTCCGTGGCGAGTACCCCACCTTCCTCCCGACGACTTCTGAATCTCGGGACGAGATTCTTTTGAGTGGGGGCGAGTTGTTAGAACCCCAACTTGGGTAAGTGCTAGGGCTTGTTGCTCCTTTGCATCATGTGATGATTTCAAAAGAAATTCAAAAATGGGGAAAAGAAAAGCCCTAGAGAATTTAATTCAAATGGACAGATAAAAATTGCTTCCAAAAATTCCTCTGGTATTTTTGAAAAGTCTTATATATATGCATGATCACATATAAAGTGAAGTGGGTCCCACTACATGCACCAAGATTTTTCAAATATTCCAAACAGGGCTTGGAAATTAAATAAATACCCTTGAATTAAAGTTCAAATTATTTGAATTTTAAAAATTCCCAAACTTTGTAAGTGGCTAGCTATATGCATCACAAGTCCACATAAAAATTTGGAGCATTTAATAAAATTCCTAGCTATTTTTTTAGCACAGCAAGACAAATAACAGAAAAGAAAAAAAAAAGAAAAAAAAAAGAAAAAGGAATCCCAGCCCACCCTACCAGGCCTTGGGCCCAAGTAGTTCCCCCACGGCCCAGGCCCACCAGCACCCTTGTAGTCTTCCCCGCGCGTCGGCAAGCAGCTCGGTGGCCGCCATGCTGACGCCGGCGAGGGGCACGTCCCCCCTGGACCCTCTCGGGCCTTCTCCTCTCGCCACGCAACTCACCAGGAGCCCCCGCACCTTTTCCCCACGCCCCTGGTCGCCATCCCCCTCTCCCTCTCGCGAAATCGCCGCCGGCAGTGAGCCCACCGGAGCGCCGCCGTGGAAAGCACGTGGCCGACGAGCTCCTCAGCTCCCTCCACCTTGTCCAGCACGCACAGCGCACTCGTCTTCATCCCCGAGCCGAAGATCGCGAGCTCGGAGACACTGGAGCCGCCGATTTCTTCAACATCGCCTCGCCGGAGCCGCGGGAGCTCGCCGAGAAATATGTCGTCCCCCTAGCCATCCCCCCCGTAGCCGTCAGCGCCATTGACTCCGGGGTGAGCTCCCCATCTTTTCCCCCCTGTCCCCAGCCTCTCCCGTGCCTAGAACCCTCACACACATCGAGCTTGTCTTCGGCCGCCGCGCGCACGTCGTCGCCGGCGTAGTCTCCAGCAGCGCAGGCGACCCCCTCCTACACTAATCGACGCGGGCGAGCACAAGGAGTCGCCTAGTGCCGTTGGTTGGCCAAATGGAGCCCTGCTCCGCCGTTCTGTGCGGGCGCCGCCGCGTCGGGTGTCGCCGTTGACATGTCACCGGTGACCCTGTGACGTGGCCGTCATTAGCCACTAACCCTCTCACTAACTAAATCCTAACCCCTCACTGACAGTGGGCCCAAGGCCACTAATTAACCCCTTTGTTTAATTTAACCACAGGGATTTAACCCACTGTCCATGACAGGTGGGGCCCCCTAGTTAGTTTGACTGGTCAACCCCCCTGCTAACGCAATAAATCGTTTTAAGTTTAAAATAATTACAGAAAAGGCAGAAAAAGCAATAAACTTTGGAAAATCATAGAAAATTCATATTAACTCCAAATTGGACAAATAATATATGAAAAATGATCAGCAGAAAATAATCTATCCAAATATACAACTTTCAGCTATGTTTGAGTTGAATTTAAAATGGGACCAGTTGCTTTTGCTATTTGGTTTAAATGAAATTAATTCAAACTAAATTCAAATGTTATTCTAATTTCAACCATTGCAATGCAAACTTAATCACTTGTACATCAGAGGCATAAACACACTTGATCACATGGTTTTCAAATAACAAACAATAGCAATTTCAATTTGGTTAAATTGAAATTCATATGTGGAGTTTGAATTTGCCTTTCAAATGCAAAACACTTCATTTAAATTTAACTTGCTACAAACCAGCACCATTCACATCGTGTGACAACATAAACATGTGCTTGTGCATTTAAATTCAATGTTGGCCCCCTTTGTTGATGTTTGTACAAGTAACAGTGCCTCCGAGACGGTGATCACCCCCGAAGGAGAAGACCACCGTTAAGACCCGTGTATCGTCAGCAAGGCAAGCAAACCCCATTGATCATGTCTATAAAATCCCACTTCCCTCTCAGTCTCTCTTATGCATGATTAGGAGATCACCTTGTTATCGATTCTATCGCATAGTTGAACCCATATTCGATGCATGACCTATCATCTTGTCACAGTAGTAAGCAAACCACAATCCTAGCTGACATAGGAGTTGATTGATATCATGTGGCCCCTGCAACTGTTACAGCTTATTGCATGCCTAGAGGTTACATTGAGGTTACTTTGATCTGTGAGTCGGGATGGTTGTGATCATGTTACTGATGAAGGTGAAACTGTGTCGGTGAATCCACCCTAATAGAAGTTGAACGATGAGAGGCTGTGTAGGAGTACACAGTGGGTTGTCTCGTTGAACACCTCCTTAAGCCCGAGTTCTTGTGTGGTGATCCAAGACGAAGAGTACTACCACATGTTGGGCACATGGACCCCCGCTCAACCTACTAACTCACCCTAGTTCAAGTCCAGGAGTCACTAGTTCGGGCTTTCCATTTGGCATATGCATAGAAAAAGAATGGATGAAAGTTTGCATCATTTAGAAATGTGGGTGGACCTGTGAGACAGTAAAACCATCTGCTATGTTTTTATCACTTCATGCGTTATGTGCTATGCTTGGAGTGTCTCTCTCTTAGGTTTTATTTTTAATTTTCTTTAGCTTTGCTTGCTGTTCATAAAAAGTTAGACCGCAGCTTACTTTGTGTGGGAGAGAAACACGCTCCACTTCAATCTAGAACACATCATAGGATTTTTCATGCTTATCTTTCTGCTGTTGTGTGTTCTTTATTTTTTGGTAGCTACTGCCATGTTTAGTTTTAGTCTTAAGTTGTTTTTAGCCAGAGCCTTGGATTTTGTTTAGTTTGTTGCTGGAACTCTCTTTAATTTTCATGTTTATCTTGTTAAGAGAGTTGGTTGTTGCACTGAGTTGTGTCTTGTCTTGAGAGATGGCAATTGAGGTTGCTATTTAATTTTAGTAGTAACTTGCAATAGTTTTGAGGTATTGATGTGATTAATGTTTTAACTTTTGGTGTCAAGAGCTCTTGCCTATTAGTGATAGATGTCATATTTTGGGCAATCCGTGTTTATTTTCAAAACCTACAAAACTAGTTGAGAACTCTAGCTACTAGATGGATCGCTAATCTTTGGAGGGATTGGATATTAGAGTACACTCACGTACCATGAGTCGAGGATGCGCAAGGATAACCAAACCCCCATACACTCCGCCTTGGGGTACTTGTCTCTTTGTGAACCTCTTTATTAGATTGAGACTTACCGATAATAAGTGCATGAGTTCTTCGGACTAATGTAAGTATTGAAAGTTGACACTTCCAACTCCTCATATTTTCTATCCTCTCCCGTGCCGTGCATTGCCTTCTTCTCACTCCGAGTGTTGGCGTCCACCTTCGCCGATACATCCAAACCCTTGGCATGATACGCTCTGTCATCATAAACCCCCTTATATCTTTCCTACAAACAGCCACCATACCTACCTATCAAGGCATTTACATGGCCTTTCCGAGATATATTTCCATGAAACATCCACCTCTTCATGACTTGATCGTCATGTCATACATGTTCCTTTTGTACTGGCAGCGGCATACATTGCATACATCATGATAGCTACATCTTCTTTATGATTTGAGTACCTTGTAAAGTTTGAAAGATCTTCTATACCCTCTTGTAAAATAGAGTGTTGCTCTTAAGTGAGGAAAAGATCCCAAAGTGGACAAAATAAAAGATTCCAACGAGGAAAAATGTGAGTTCAATAGAAAGAGCCATTGAGGCCACCAAAAAAATACAAAAAAAGAGAAAAAATAGAAAAAGCAAATAAAAAGAGAGAAAGGGGCAACACTACTATCCTTTTGAAAGATCCACACTAGTACTCCCTCTTATCCTTGTACTCCATAGAGATGATCATTCATGCATATAGCTATGTGGGGACCTTCACACTATAGAACTTGGCTTGCATATTCCAAGGATGAGCCTCCTAAAAAGAGCTCTAGGTCTTCATGAGCGAGCAAGTTCGATGCACCCCGACTAGTTCCATTGGAGAGCTTTTTAGCTTGTATATGCATCTGTTGCATGGCAATCCCTACTCCTCACATCATATCTATCATTTGGCCTTCTCGCCTATGATTGTGCTCATTTATGTGAGCCTTTCTCACCTTTTTGGTCTTCCTCCTCCACCATATTTCTCTCTTTGCCATCCTAAGTGTCAACTCTCGTGCTTATGCTCATCCATTGCATGAGTGCTCAAAATATTGAAAAGAAGTGGATCAAATTGACTTGTACCTGGCTAGTGGTCTGGGGACGAGTCAAGATAAGATTCCAAAGAATACCAAGTGAGAAACTTTAGTAGATTGAGTTCTCAACAAAAATACATTTTTGTCGTATTCCCTACCCCCCTTCTTGCACGCAAACACCATTTGAAGACATTCGAGTCACGGACAGCGAGATCTCTTGCACCTAACGTTCTTTGTTACTTGTTTCAATGCTAACTTAGACTCTTGCATGTTATGACTTGAATTTAATCACATACCTTGATTGCTTTACTTTTCAAAATTCCTATATGGTTGCTAGCATGTCACCACAGAAATTATGCTTGTTATCATTTACCTACTCGAGGACGAGCAGGAATTAAGCTTGGGGATGTTGATACGTCCCAAACGTATCAATAATTTCGGCTTCCTCCATTCATGTTTTGTGTGATATTGCTATGATCTAGATACTTTTATGCACTTTTTGATCATATTTTTACTAACCTATTAACTCAGTGCACCCCAGTGCTAGTTTTTGTTTTCTGTTCTTTTTTTTTCAGGTTCCCCCATATTAAAAGTGCTCCAAAAATTCGGGAAAATCGGATAAAAAATCAGCGCAACGGAAGCTTCCGGAACCCCGAAGGAGGGACGGGGGGCGACCACCAGGTGCCCAGGCGGCCACCTGGCGCGGCCTAGGGCTTGGCCGCGCCAGGGGGCGCCTGGACTCCTGGTGGTCCCCCTGGCTGCCCCCATATATTCCCCGTGACGTGAAACTTACAAGGATAGAACCCTTTTCGCGATCTCACCTCTGTTCCGCCGCCGTCACACTTCCAAGATCGGGAGCGCCAGCAGACTTCTTCCCGGCACCCTGCCGGAGTGAGGATCGACCTCCGGGAGCTTCCCTTTCAGCATGGACACTTCCCGGATGTGCCGTGAGTAGTTTCCTGTCAGAACCCTCTGTTAGGTAATGTGCTAGGATCAAAGTCATCTTGCATCATGTTAAAAATTTCAAAAGAAATCATTGAAATCAAATTCAAAAACAAAATGGGAGAAGGAACCCCCCCAGATGAATTAATTCAAAAGGCCAGATAAAAATCTTCTCCAAAATTTCATGTTAGATTTTTGAAAAGTCTTATAAATGAGTGTGATCACATATCAAGTGATGTGGGACCCACCCCATGGTCATGGATTTTTCAAATATTCAAATAGTGCCTTGGAATTAATCAAAAACCCCTATTTGAGTTAAGATTCAAATTATTTGAATTTTAAAAAGTGCCAATCTTTACAAGTGGCTAGTCTACATTATTATGAGGCCATATAAAAAGTTTCAGCATTTTATAAAATGGCTAGGTATTTATTTTTGCTAGCCAAAACAAATGTCAGAAAAGAAAACAGAAAAGGAAAAGAAAAACCTTACCTCAAGCCCAGGCGAAGGCCCACCTAACCTGGCCGGCCCAGCCCAGCCCCCTCGCCTTGTCTTCTTCCTCCCCTTGCCTCCAAGCAGATCGGTGGCGAGCCGTGGACGCGCCGACGCCACCTCGACGCCGAGACGCTTCGAGGAGACCCCGAGCCTTGTACACGCGCCACGCAATGCCCCTGGACGCCCCCATTCCTTTCCCCCTCCTCAGGCTCCCTCTCCCCGTCTCCCTCTCGCGATTCCCGCGTGGCCCGAGCGCACGCCGGAGCACCACCGTGGAAATCCCATGGCCGACGAGCTCCTCAGCCCTCGCCACCTTGTCCATCACGTGCAGCGACGTCGTCTTTGCCGAAGCCCCCTTCGAATCAAGCCAAGCAAGCACACAAGCAACGCCAGCTTCAACGAGTCACCGCCGGAGCCGCAAGTTCGTCGTCGTCGATTCGCCGCCTCCCTCGCTCCTCCGCCTCTCCCGGCCTCTCCAACGTGCTCCTGGTGAGCTTCTGGCCACAACCCCTAACCCCCTTGAAACCCGCAGCGTCTCCGTCGCCGTTCGCCATGACGCCGGAGTACAGCGTCGCCGCGGTGCTCGTCGGCGAGCACACGCAACGCAGACGTGGCCCAGACCACGTCCTTTAGAACCGCCGCTCCCGTAGGCATCGAACGCACCTATCCTCGGGTCCTCTAGCGCACTGAGGCGATGCCCGCATCGCTGCCGTGTCTCCGTCGCCGCCGTTGAGGTCGCCGCTGTCTCCGTGGACCTCCCCGTGGTCTCCAGCATGCACGAGGAGATGCGCGCGTGCATGGGCTACCTCCAGGTGGTCTCGGCGCTTCAAGTCGTCGACGGAATGGCCCTCCCGAGTAGCGCCGCCGCGCACTGGAGCCACCGGCGGCTAGCCGCCGGCAGGCCATGACGTGGCGTGGTTAGTTTAACCACTAACCCCCACGGGAGTCACTGACAGGTGGGGCCCAGCCACTAATCTAATCCCCTGTTTAAATTTTAACCACGGGATTAACCCCACTGTGACTTATAGGTGGGCCCCTGTGGTCAGACCCCCCTGTGACTTCAGCACTGTGTCATGCTGGCGCAATAAACAGAAAAAAAAATTTAAAAGAATTCCAGAGAAATCAGAAAAATCCAGAAAATAGCCAAAACTTCAATAAATCATAGAAAATTCATATTAACTCCAAATTGGACAAATAATATATAAAGAAATATCAGAAAAATGCAAGGATTATGAATATACAACTTGTTTCTATGTTTGACCATTTTAAAATGGGTGAACAGTAGCAAACATGCATATGGATTAATTTGAATTTGAATTTGGAGTTTGAATTTGCAAATCCTTTGCAATACACTTCAATTAAATTGAATTGTTAACAAACCAGTACCATATACATCTTGGACAACCTTATCATGTGCTTGTGCATTTACTTTCGATGTTGCCCCCCCCTTTGTTGATGATGGCCTCCGATGACAGACGTTCCGAGACGGTGATCACCCCCGAAGAAGAAGACCATCGTTAAGACCCGTGTATCGTCAGCAAGGCAAGCAAACCCCATTGATCATGTCTATAAAATCCCAATTCCCTCTCAGTCTTGCTTATGCATGTTTAGGAGATCACCTTGTATCGATTCTACCGCATAGTTGAACCCATATCCGATGCATGACCTATCATCTTGTCACAGTAGTAAGCAAACCACAATCCTAGCTGACATAGGAGTTGATTGATATCATGTGGCCCCTGCAACTGTTACAGCTTATTGCATGCCTAGAGGTTACATTGAGGTTACTTTGATCTGTGAGTCGGGATGGTTGTGATCATGTTACTGATGAAGGTGAAACTGTGTCGGTGAATCCACCCTACTAGAACTTGAACGATGAGAGGCTGTGTAGGAGTACACAGTGGGTTGTCTCGTTGAACACCGCCTTAAGCCCGAGTTCTTGTATGGTAATCCGAGACAAAGAGTACAACCACACATTGGGCTCACTGACCCCTCTCGACCTAGTAACTCACCCCGATCCAAGTCCAGGAGTCACACCTAGTTCGGGATTTCCATTCGGCATATGCATAGAAAGATAAAGGAAATGAAATGTGGCATTCATGGTAGGGCTTGTGGAACATGGCTTGTCAAGCGGAGAACCATCCGTCGAGGTGGGCTTGTCAGTTGTGCCTACATGGTTTGAGTCCTGGCTGGAAGCTCGGCCGGAACTCCAGTTGGGTTTGGAACTCAGACAGTTGACTCCTTGGACTAGAACGGAGCTGTGGGCGAAGTGTTGTGGTGAACATCCTCGCTGTCACCTCTTGAACGGTGGCGAGACTTGGCGATATCCGATGGTCATGTGTGTGTAGCGGTACACCCTTGCAAGGTTAACAAAACTATTCGAATAGTCGCGTCCGCGGTCATGGACTACTTGGAAAACTGTGCTTGATTATTAGACAACTTGAATGGATACTTCTAAAACTCGCAAGATAAGCGTGAGTGCTATGGTGTGCTTCCTCGTGGGGAAGTCGAGGAAGTAACCATAGTGGTGTATTGGTTGGAGACTGGGTAGTGGACTCGTGTACGCTTCTTACCTCAAGTCTGGTACTCGTAGTACAGGACTAGCCAAGTCAAAGCTGGCACTTCTGCATGATGAAACCCCACCTCCCTTTACCTTGATACTTGAGCATGAGTAGTGTAGTTCTGATGTAAGTCTTGCTGAGTACAACTTTGTACTCACGTTTTCTTATTCTATGTTTTAGATGAGAACCCGGACCCCCGATGGAGTCACCTTTCTGAAGCTCGACGTTGACTAAGTTAGCATAGTCCCAGACAGCAGTCTGGTCCCTCGTGGAAGGGCATGTTTTTTGTACAAGGCTTCTCTAAGCCATTTGTTAAACTTGTCTGTACTCAGACCTAATTTTCTTCCGTTTTATGATGTAATGTTGATCACAAACATGTGCTCTTTGTACGCTCTATGTGTAAGTCAATAAAGATACACTTTGTAGAGTTATGTGATGATACCTGTTGTTCATACTAGGCATGTGTGCTGCGTGTATGTTTATAACATGCATGTCTTAGTATGGGTTTTCGAGACCTTAGTTGTGATCTGGCTGGCGGTCTTTTATACACCAAGTGGCCCTTAGATGTGCGCAGCTTGGGGCATCGCGATGCGATTGCTCGTGACTCTGTCACGTGCACACTTTGTTGTATGATCGAGCCCGCCCTATACCCCGACTAAGTGATCGGGCTGGAGTAAGTCTATGTAAGGGTTATGATTCAATCAATAACATGGTTGAGGTGACTTGTCTATGAGTATCGGATTTCACCACCCATAATCATTTAGACTTGTGAGCGGGCGATGAGGACCCATCTCAGTTGATCATCCGGCCTGAATGGGATGCCCCTCACGTTCGATGCTTTCCGAGAGTGTTCTGTGCTCTGCCTTGTCTGCTTAGACAAGTCGGTACGGCTTTCGGCTCTCCATGTGATTGCATCTTGACTGGAATTACATACGCATACCCCGGGTCCCGACAGACTTGGTATCAGAGCAGGACTTTCTGTAGTCTTATCAAACCCTTGGTCGAAGTCGAGTCTAGCATTCTATAGTTATATAGTTACTTGGGTATAAAGGGAACAACGTAAGGCTTCTTTTTCTCCTTACCCTCATCGATCTGAGTTCTGAGTCACCCTTATCTTGTTCTACGGGAAGATAGGACTAGGATCATCTATGTCTTACTAGAACATCTCTTTGAGTGCTTCCTTGTAGCCGTAGGATTGTTGTGGTCGTCCAGAGTCTTCGTGTCTTTGAGTTCCTTGAAGAAGTTCTGTCTATATCTCTTCAAGGTTGTTTCATTTTCCATCCCGGTGTAGCCGTTACGCTGCCCGATTTATTTCATGTTTCTTGGAATCTTTGCCTTTGCATTACAATCTTTTCCTTCTAGTCAAGTCCTCTTATCTTTGTTTTCCACCGAAAAACCTGTTCTGATTGTTGATTTTTATCACACAGGATGTCAGGTGGAACTCGTAGTGCTTTTCTTCGGAATCGAGACCGTGATCGGAATCGAAATGATGATGAACCTCCACCACCGCCTTCTGCGGCGGAAATCATGATGGAAGCCGAGCGAAATCAACGTGATCAAACACACCTTCTGGAGCTCATCGGGCAGAATACCGCTCGTCAGCGCAATGTGGTTGTGAGCATTCAGGACTTCATTCTCCTCAAGCCACCGGTATTTCGATGTTCTTCCGAGCCCCTTGAAGCTGATGATTGGCTCCGTTCCATAGAGTGTAAGCTTGAGACGGCGCATGTTGCTCCCAATGATCGTGTGATGTTTGCGGTATACTTCTTGGAAGGTGCTGCTGTTGAATGGTGGGAGAACTATGTTGCAATGCAACCTATTGGTCACGTAGTGACTTGGCAGCAATTTCGTGATGCCTTCCGAGGGTACCCCATTCTGGATGAGATGGTGGAAAGAAAGAAGGAAGAGTTTTGCAATCTAACTCAGGGAGATAGATCCATCCACGAGTATCTGACCGAGTTCAACCATCTTGCTCGTTATGCCCAAGAGGAGATATCCACTGATGCCAGGAAGCAAGCAAGGTTCCGCAAGGGACTTAACCCTGTTATTCGTCATGATCTCAATCTTCACGAGTTTGTCAACTTTGAAGATTTATTCAATAGATCCTTCAGAGCTGAGTATGGAAATGAGGTGTTCGAAGAGTCTCGCAAGCATGTTCGAGAGTTTGCTCCATCTTCTAGTTCGGCCCCTCAGAAACGCAGGATATGGATTCCAACTAGTGCCATTCCTTCACACCTTTTTGCAATGCCATACTATATGGTGCCTCAACCTCCTCCACCAAACACGAATCCAAATAGCTATGGTAGTGAGCCAGCCATCCTTGCTCCACCCACTGACACTAGAGTTTGCTACAAGTGTGGTCATCCTGGCCACATAGCACGGAAATGTTCATTGTCGGTGAAAGTTGATCCTCGTCCAAGACATGATGCCACCCCACCCAAGCCTTCCAAAGCTAAGTCTTCACAGAAATCCACCTCCAACTCCTTGCAAGCAAAGTCCTTAGCCACTATTGGTGGTTGTGTGAACCAAATCTCAGTTGAGGAAGATATTGATACTTCTGACGTCATCCTTGGCACACTCCTAGTCAATCGTGTTCTCGCCTCCGTTCTTTTCGATCCAGGAGCTTCTCATTCATTCATGTCAGAGAGTTATGCACTTCGTCATGAGTTCGCCTTTGAAGAAATGTTTTCTCCAATGATCATTCAAACTCCTGGTTCCAAGTGGCAAACTAATAGGGTAAGCCATGGCAATCAAATTGCAATTGAGGGTTTAGTATTCCTTGCTTCTCTTATAGCTCTCAAGTCTTCAGACATTGATGTCATCCTAGGAATGGATTGGTTATCAAGGCAGAATGCTTTCCTTGATTGTAAAGCCAAGTCAGTTAGACTTACCCATCCTTCAAGCCAGACCATTGACTACACATCACCCAGTTCTAGAACCCAGATGCATACTTTCAATGTGCTTCCCCTTCCTGACCTTGAAGATATTCCGGTGGTTCGTGACTTCCTGGATGTCTTTCCTGAAGAGCTGCCGTGCATGCCACCCGACAGATGTGTAGAATTCATTGTAGATCTTGCCCCAGTAACCGCCCCAATTTCTAGACGCCCATACAAAATGGCCCCACGTGAGTTAGCTGAGCTTAAAATCCAACTTGAAGCTTTGTTGGCAAAAGGCTTCATCCGCCCTAGCTCATCGCCATGGGGTTGCCCCGTTCTGTTCGTAACGAAGAAAGATGGAACAGAAAGGATGTGCGTAGATTATCGCCCGCTAAATCTAGCGACGATAAAGAACAAGTACCCACTGCCCAGGATCAATGATCTTTATGTTCAACTTGCAGGATCCTCTGTCTTCTCCAAGATGGATTTGAGATTAGGCTATCATCAAATCAAGATCCGAAACGAGGACATTCCCAAGACGTCTTTCACTACTCGTTATGGTCTTTACGAGTTCACCGTCATGTCCTTCAGTCTAACCAATGCCCCCGCCACTTTTTCACGCATGATGAACTCGATCTTCATGGAGTATTTGGACAAGTTCGTCGTGGTTTACCTCGATGACATCCTTATATACTCGAAGAACGAAGAAGAACATGCCGAGCATCTAAGGCTAGTATTGATGAAACTTAGAGAGCACCGCCTTTATGCCAAGTTCTCCAAGTGTGAATTTTGGCTACCAGAAGTGACCTACTTAGGCCACGTGATTTCTGCGAAAGGTGTTGCAGTCAATCCCGAGAGAGTTCAGGCCGTCCTTGACTGGACTCCACCTGAATCGGTTAAGCAAGTTAGGAGTTTCCTTGGCTTAGCAAGCTATTGTCGCCGCTTCGTCGAGAACTTTTCTAAAGTTGCAAAGCCTCTGACTGAACTCCTCAAGAAAGATAAGAAATTCCAATGGACCCCCAAGTGCGAGGAAAGCTTTCAAGAGCTAAAAAGAAGATTGACTTCTGCCCCCGTACTTGCACCTCCAGACACCAAAAGGGATTTCGAGATCTATTGTCATGCTTCACGGCAAGGGTGAGGATGCATACTTATGCAAGATAGACATGTGGTAACTTACGCTTCACGCCAGTTGCGTCCACATGAAGAGAACTATCCTACCCATGATCTTGAACTCGCTGTCGTAGTTCATGCCCTGAAGACTTGGCGACATTACCTCCTTGGTAATCGTTGTGAGATCTATTCTAACCACCAAAGCCTCAAATACATTTTCACCCAGCCAGATCTTAATCTCAGGCAAAGACGCTGGATTGAGTTGATAAAATATTACGACGTAGGAATTTCTTACACCCCAGGCAAAGCCAATGTCATGGCTGATGCACTAAGTCGTAAGTCGTATTGTAACAACCTCATGTTACAACAGTATCAACCACTTCTTCATGAGGAATTTCGAAAGCTCAACCTCGAGATTGTTCCTCGTGGATCTCTTTTCAACTTGGTGGCGAAACCAACCCTTGAGGATCAGATCATAGTTGCCCAAAGGCGTGCACGAGGTGTTCGCCGGATCAAGGAGAACATTGCTAGCAGAGTTGCTAAATGTTTCTACACAGATAGCAAAGGAACGGTATTCTTTGGAAATCGTTTGGTAGTACCTAAGAATAGGGAACTAAGGCAAATCATCCTCAAGGAAGCCCATGACACACCCCTCTCAATTCATCCTGGTAGCACAAAAATGTACCGAGATCTACGCCAGAGATTTTGGTGGACTAGGATGAAGAGAGACATTGCTCAATTTGTTGCCGAATGTGATGTTTGTCGTCGCATTAAGGCAGAACATCAAAGACCTGCTGGTACACTTCAACCTTTGCCTATTCCAGAGTTGAAATGGGACAAAGTCGGTATGGACTTCATCACCAGCTTTTCAAAAACCCAGAAAGGAAATGATGCCATCTTCGTTGTCATAGATAGGCTTTCCAAAGTTGCTCACTTCCTTCCTGTTCGCGAGTCTATAACTGCGAGCCAGTTAGTGGACTTGTACGTCTCTAGAATTGTGTCTCTTCACGGTGTTCCTTTGGTAATCAATTCTGATCGTGGTAGCCTTTTCACCTCTAGATTCTGGGGAAGCTTTCAGAATGCTATGGGAACTCATCTCTCCTTTAGTACAACTTTCCACCCTCAGTCTTCAAGGAATGCTATGGGTAACCGATGGTCATGTGTGTGTAGCGGTACACCCTTGCAAGGTTAACAAAACTATTCGAGTAGCCGCGTCCGCGGTCATGGACTACTTGGAAAACTGTGCTTGATTATTAGACAACTTGAATGGATACTTCTAAAACTCGCAAGATAAGCGTGAGTGCTATGGTGTGCTTCCTCGTGGGGAAGTCGAGGAAGTAACCATAGTGGTGTATTGGTTGGAGACTGGGTAGTGGACTCGTGTACGCTTCTTACCTCAAGTCGGGTACTCGTAGTACAGGACTAGCCAAGTCAAAGCTGGCACTTCTGCATGATGAAACCCCACCTCCCTTTACCTTTATACTTGAGCATGATTAGTGTAGTTCTGATGTAAGTCTTGCTGAGTACGACTTTGTACTCACGTTTGCTTATTCTATGTTTTAGATGAGAACCCGGACCCCCGATGGAGTCACCTTCCTGAAGCTCGACGTTGACTAAGTTAGCATAGTCCCAGACAGCAGTCTGGTCCCTCGTGGAAGGGCATGTTTGTTGTACAAGGCTTCTCTAAGCCATTTGTTAAACTTGTCTGTACTCAGACCTAATTTGCTTCCGGTGTATGATGTAATGTTGATCACAGACATGTGATCTTTGTATGCTCTATGTGTAAGTCAATAAAGATACACTTTGTAGAGTTATGTGATGATACCTGTTGTTCATACTAGGCATGTGTGTTGCGTGTATGTTTATAACATGCATGTCTTAGTATGGGTTTTCGAGACCTTAGTTGTGATCTGGCTGACGGTCTTTTATACACCAAGTGGCACTTAGATGTGCGCAGCTTGGGGCATCGCGATGCGATTGCTCGTGACTCTATCACGTGCACACTTTGTTGTATGATCGAGCCCGCCCTAGACCCAGACTATGTGATCGGGCTGGAGTAAGTCTATGTAAGGGTTATGATTCAATCAATAACATGGTTGAGGCGACTTGTCTATGAGTATGGGATTTCACCACCCATAATCATTTAGACTTGTGAGCGGGCGATGAGGACCCATCTCAGTTGATCATCCGACCTGAATGGGATGCCCCTCACGTTCGATGCTTTCCGAGAGTGTTCTGTGCTTGGCCTTATCTGCTTAGACAAGTGGGTACGGCTCTCAGCTCTCCATGTGATTGCATCGTGACTGGAATTACATACGCATACCCCGGGTCTCGACATTTCCTTTGCACCATAGGTCCGTGATTAGTAGCTATGTGATGTTCTCCTCCCCTCTTTGTTCTTCATGGTTTAGACCTCGTGAGCTTCCCTACATGATCGAGGAACATATGTAATCTTTCTGCTGTTGCTATGCTGAGTTTGATGGGATCTGATGGATTATGACATTATGTTTAGATTGTGATAGAGTAATAAATTTGGTTCTTATCTTTTATATTTTTTTCCTATGTAATTCTTGCATGTTCTCCATTGATGTTTATTGCTTTGGCCAAGTAGTAGGTAGTAACTCCAAGAGGGAACGTTATGCTCGATTGTGGGTTCACGCCCCCTGATGACACGCTTGAGTGACAGAAACATGAGTCTAGGGGATGTGCTGTTGCCACAAGGGGGAAAACAACGGTGCTTGTAACCGCGGTTGCAAGGATTGTTTACTTTACGCAAAGTGCTTTTTAATGCAGTTGTCTGTTGTCTTTTTAATGAGTGGGGCTCGCAACTTAATACCAGCGAGATGTTCTGGATAGATATCTCAAGGTGGATGATTAGTAGTAGATGAAGTTGGATTTCGGTCTACTTATTTTGGCGTACTTCTCATGCTTTTGAGCCTCTCCCTTTGTTTGTGGCAAAGATAGCATTGCGGTGCGTTTATAATCCTGTACATTGCCCATCTGTAATTTGTTAACCTCGCATAGCAGTTTTATCGTCTTTTGGGAGAAAGACATCACTAGTGAACATCACGGGACCCCGGTCCATATTCTCATCACTGTTTACATACTCATTTACTTTTCTGCTTTTACTTTCAGTTGTTATCATTATCATTATCCTTTCTATTTTGATCCTTTGTAAACAACAAGACCGGAGAGATTGACAACCTCTCTGAACTTCGTTGGGAGCAACATTATTTGTGTCTGTGTGCAGTCCACGTCAGTTGCACCACTGACACCTACTTATCATCTCCAGATTCCTACTGGTTGATACTCAACCTTGGTATCTTCACCGAAGGAAACTTGCCGCTACGCTGCATCTCACCTTCCACTTGGGGTAACCAACGAAGGGCGGGAAGCAATTATCCTCTCTCGCGTATCAGCACGCCGTCGTGGAGACTCGCGGCCACCGTGCACTATAGCCCTGAAGACCGTGTCCTTCTCCTTACCGATGTCTTCTTCTTCTTCTTCTTCGAGCAGCATATAGGTATCCGCCTCGAACCCAAGCCACCAGAATCTTTACCGAGTCGCTGCTAGCCGCCGTGGAACTCCTCGCCGGAATATGTCGCCGCCAGCTCTTCCCCGGACCAGCCGTCCTCACCATCAAGCTCCTGGTGAGCATGCAATTCGATTGCCCCTCCCCATGCTCCTCCACATTCCCTCTTCCGCCATGTCCATCTTCACCGAGCCCGGCCGCCGCCGATGTGGTCGCCTCCGTCAGGTGCGACCTTTATGGTGACTTCCAAGTGGCTCAGGTGATGAGGGCGTGCACGAGGTGCGTTTCGGTGGCCTCCCCATTCAAAATGGTGGCCATGATCAGAACTCCGGCGAGTCTCTGTCATGCAATGGGTCGATGTCAACGTTACAACGGCGAACCTTTTTAGCTTAGGGCCTTAATCACCCAGTTAACCCACCGTGACATTGCCAAGTGGGCCCCAGGCCCTAATCTAATCCACTGATTAAAAGTAAAATGTGGATTAACCCCTGGGTCACTGACCAGTGGACCCCACTGGTCAGGTTTGACCTGGAGCCCCTCTGTTCATTGGCTAACATCAGGGTGACGTAGAGCTGGCGCAATAAATGAAATTTTTAGTCATAAAATAATCCTGAAAAGCTGAAAATGGAAATTGCTATAACTTTTAAACCATAACTCCAAATTAAATTCTTAATATATGAAAAATTATTAGAAAAATTCAAAGATTCTGAATATGCAATTTATTTTTCATGTCAAAACATATTAAAATTGGGTAAAAGAAGAAAATGTGCATATGGAACATTTTGAATTCATACATGGAGTTTGGTTTGCAAATCTTTTGCAATGCACTTCATTTAAATGGAATTTTCAACACATCAGTACCTTATTCATCATGTTATAACATCTTATCATGTGATTGTGCATTGTATCATTATTGATTGTTACTTTCCGCTTTGATTTCTATCGAATAGAAGTGGAGCCGGAACCCGAGTTCACCCCTGCAGTTAAAGACTCCCAATACGACCCTCGTCAGCAAGGCACGCAAACCCCCATTGATCATGTCAATAAAAACCAAGTTCCGTCTTTATCTCGCTTATGCATTGTTTAGTCCGACATCCTGGATTTTGCAAATTTTTATTTCCAAAAACTTTTCTGATTTATTTCTAGATTAATAGTTGGTTTGATTTTGAGCAACTCTTTGGACTTGGAACTTGAGTATATTTTCTTTCCTTTCTCTACAGGACCATGATTCCCTAAGCCTTTCCAATGATCATCCCTTTATTGCCATATATTCATTTTTCCATTAAAAGGAATATTCACTTTATTTGAGGATTGTGGAGCAACCCCTATTTATATTGGTCCATAAATCCCCAAATAGTTCCCACATGTCCTTGATATCATATGTTGACAAAATCTCCAAAAACATTGCATGGCCCAAGTGGATTTTTCACCTACAGAAATTCACTTGTCTGTTGGGGCATAATAGCACTTTGTGAAGGAAGTGTTATTTATCTTGATCCCTTTCCTCTGAAACTTTTTTTGCAAGCTACCATGATCATATCATTTGCCTATGAAAAAATTCAACACCATTTGCCTAGCCAAATTCCCTCACCAAATTCCCAAAGTTTGTATGCAGCAAGGGGCATTGTGAAGCAAGTGCAAGATAGGAGCATCCTTTTACTCTTATATTTTTCCCACATGTGCCCACACCCAAATGACTCCCCTAAACAAAGTTTTAGCCAAACCCAACAACCTATGTGAGGGCACCCTCAAGATCAAATTTCTGGCCATCAGGGTACCTTGTGAAGCAAGTGCTAGCTAGGTACCTCCCCTAGCTCTAAAATTTTGCACACTTGTGCAAACCCCCAAATAACTACTGTACACCAAATTTGAGCCCAACCCATCAAGCCAAAGTGATGCCAGCTTCACCAATATATTTATGGACCAATTTGAGGTTTACAAAGGAAGTGTATTCAATTCTTGTCCCCTTGAGGTGAAACTTCCCAGGATGGTAGTCCTTCCAACCCTATACCCATGTGACAACATGGACCTCTCCCCCTCTTTATTATTTGAGGACAACTTCTCCCCCAAGATTGATGTATCAAACTTGTTAGAGAGGATATGATCACCATAGAGCTCCCCTTGACCAGTCAATGCCACCATTGTGCTTAGTGTAGGAAGGAGAACACGATAGACATGTTTGGCCACATGAAATTTCATCGTGTGCACCAGCCCAGTTGGTGAGAACGCCTTTGGTCGCACTCTGCGTGCTTTGTGCGTGTCGGCCGTCGTCCCGCAAGACGCTCGTGTCACCTAGCCCTCGTCTCTCCACGCCGGACGGCTTTCCCGAGCCACGCGTCTCCCGCTAGTGCCCTCCCACTACTAGGATTTTTGCCATACAAGAATGAACATTAGCAGCGCGCGCTACAAGACCCGCGCTCCAGGTGTACTTTAGCACCGTGGGTGAAAGCAGCGTGTTGCAGAAGATTGAGCATTGGTAGCGCGGCCCTTAGAAACCCGCGCTGCTAATATGGGTTCACGGTTCACGTGGTTAGCCACTTTAGTGGTGGATGTTTAAAATCCCACACTGCAGATTTATAGGATATCTGCAGCGCGACCTCGTAAACACGCACTTCTAAGTTTTTAGCATGGACCGTGTTTTTTTTGGGCCCACATCTCAGCAGTGTGGCCCTGCTTCCGTGCGATGTAGATGCCCTAGCCATCTACAGCGCGATTCCTACACCCCGCGTTGTAGTTGGTATACCTAAAACCAGGTCGGGCTGCCCCTCACTCTCTCCTCACGCAACTCCCCTCTCTTCACCCTCTCCCTCTCCACTCGACGCCACTGGAGCCCCTGATGGTCGTTGTCTCCACCGTCCACTCGATGTTGCCGCCGTTGTACACTCGACGCCATCTCCGCCTCCGTCCCAGGTGAGATCTCTCGCTTCCTCCCCACTCCCGCATCAACCTCTACCTCATTGCTAGGGTTTGAAAATTTTCTATGGCTATGCATGCTCTGGTGTATTGAGAATTATTCCTAGAGAATTATTGTTCATGTGTATTTGTATTGAGAATTATTGCTAGGATACTGAGTAATTAGGATCATTGTTTGCAGGATATGAGTGAGCTATGTTTTGCCGGAATGTCGATTCATTTCCGTTCCGGCAAATAGCAGGTGCTCGATATGTCTAATTTTTAGCAAATGTCATGCCGAAAATTTCCCTGGATTTCAGCATGACTTGTGCTAGAAAGTAAGACATATCGAGTGCCCGGGATTTGTCGAAAGGGGAATTAAACGGTGTTTCGGCATCAAATTACTTTTAATCATTACTTTTGCATTTTTTGAATGCCGATGATTTAAATATATTGTGACATTGTGTGACATCGAGGGAGAGCGTGCAACTACCCTTATGATATGTACAAGTACGGAACTTGTGCATCTTAATTGGGTAGATGCCACGCTCCCCCTGATTCGCTTATGTGTCCAATCTAAATATGAGGCATTATTTAAAAGTAGTTTCGTCTTAATTTGTTAATTTGTTAGTTAGTATAAATTTTTCACTCGTACATTTAAATAATTTTTTGTATATTAAATAAGTTCTCGACGATGATGTCCGACCCGCATCCTCGTCACCGCCGGTGCGAGCACCTGCTTGATCAGATGTGCAATGTCCGGGACTGGGCTCCTTCGGGCTGGCATTGGGAGGTGCTCTCCGAGGCGCGCCGCTTGGTGAGGAATCTGGGTTCTGTCGTCGACCCAGAGCTTCTTTAGTGGCAGTCGCATGGTCCACAAAGGTTGTAGAGGGAGCCGGCCCCCGAGGAGGTGGTACATCTCCGGGTCAGGGAGGAGGACCAAGCACGTCCGTCGCTACTTGGTTGCGTTGGATGTCGGGTTCTCCACGGACAATACCTGGCAGGTTCTTCATGGCTCTATCCTGAGCTATGTTCCTGTGGCGGTTCCTTACCATGGGTGTTTACCGCCCACAGCTCGCCTCCACGTAATCGTCGAGTTTGATTTTCCGAGATGTACTAGTGAATTTCCGAGATGTATTAGTGATATTATTATTGCATTGACTGGATTATTCGAGATGTATTAGTGATATTATATGATAAAATATTATTGTTGCATTTTTATTCGAGTTCACCATTTTTTCCTTTTGTTTTAAATGTCGATGATTAAAACCATTGTGACACAATGTGACACATTTGAATTATGAACACCGAAAATGGCTGACGACGATAGAATCCCCGAGTGCGACTATTATGGCGATGACTCAGGTCGGTGCGACAAGTTTCCAGGTCGGCTTAGGGAAGGTTTCGAATTTCAAACGGTATACAACTTCTGCGACATCTTCTTATTTAAGCCTGCTTCAGTTAGTTTTTGTTTTGACGTGTAATTTTTTTATAATCAACTAGCACATCCCTTGCTATGCAAGACCTCACGTCTGCGACTTTCTCAAAATCGAAGATTGGCACGAGAATGACAAAAAAGATGTAAATATTAAGACAAAACATGGTATAACTTTAAAGGTCGAGGTCTGTAATGAACCAAACAACACATATTTTGATTGTCCAAATTGGTATGCAGTATGTAAGGTATATGCATTAGAGGATGATATAAAAATAAAATTTGATCTTGGACCTCGTCGTCAAGATGGTCAAACATTTCAAAATAAGGACATTTGGATGCTAGTGGATGACATTAAGCTCGTTCTATCTCCACGTGAGTTTTTTAAACAATTTTGACTTGTTTACTTCCTTATTTCCTTGCTTCCCAAGTTGACAACTTATTTATAATTGTCAGTTTATCTCCATGCTCCGAAATAAGTTTGGAAGATGTTTGATGACACTTTTCATAATGGTAGCTTTGACCAGACAATTGACGAACAAGATGATTTCATCGATGTTCTTAAAGGTGTTCCTTCGTTGGTGAACTTTAATAATGTTGGCGAACCTTATACACCATATGTGCCATTTGTTCTCAAATTGATTCCAGTAGATGTAAAATATTATAGCATGCTAAGGATTTTTACTATTCTGTCACACTGGTCCATTTTCAGAAATCCTTTGACCTAACGTTAAGTATAATGCATTAATAAGTATTTTAATCATATGTTTTCAACAAAGGATCCCGGCACCATGTATTCCTAGGTGGATACCTCCTCAAGGCGAGCTTATAGTTGTTTCTTCACAGGCATGGGATGTCCTCTTCAAGACTAACTACTCCACTGAAAGTGGAGATGATGGTTGCGTAAGAATAAGAGGATGGAAAAGGATAGTGAATTGGATGAGAGAAAAGGATACGTAGCGAATAACTAGGAAATGTCGACCTTTGTGTTGTATATTATACTCATGGGATGATATATATATATACACTTCAGAACTGCATCGTATCGCTAAGGGAACCGCATTGCTGACTCACGAGCACTGCAGCTCGGGTAAAAACGAACCGCATGCAGTATTTTCACCTTAACTTTTTAACAGTTGGTCGGAATTGAGCGTATGATACACCCTTGGATTCGTATGGAAAAGGATCATCTTCCGTATGTTGAACACTTTCCTCGATTCCTAACGGATTAAGATCAGTTTCGAAAACGGTGCGGCGACCCACTTTCACAGCGGGTGTTTTTTCACGATTTCTCTTAAACAGTTCATCGGAATGATGCAAATGATATACCGTTGGAAATATATCGATTAGGTGCTCCAACCATATGTATAACACTTTGTCTAATTCGCTACGTATTTGAGAGAAATCTAGCCACAAAAAACGAGCACACTCTGTTTTTCGTCGCCGGATCTTGTAGAGAGTAGAACTTTTTAACCGATGTCTGATCGATGCGAATGATACACCGTTGGATTCGTATGGAGTAGGAGAACAATCCATATGTTGAATACTTTTCCAAATTCCTCACGGTCTTGAAGTAATTTGAAAAACGGTGTGACTATCCACATTTGGGGCAGCGGGCGTTTTTTCTTAAATTCTTTTGATTCGCTTATCCGATTGATGCAATTGATACACCGTTGGGTAGATATCGTCGAGGCGCTCCATTTTCATGTACAACACACTTTCTAATTCCTTACGGTTTAAAGTTGTGTCGATTCTACTAAAAACGCGGAACTCTGTTCTTCGCGGACCCGATATCGACCAGGTGAACTGCATTCGCCGGCCAACCGCACCGCTTCCGACGGGGGCAAGCGCACTGCATTATCGGTAAAGGGAAATGCACGTGTTTTTCTTGGATCCGAACTCGACGAAGCGAATTGCATGTGATTGCATCCGACGTACAACCGCACTGCATTATTGGCAAAATAGAAATGAACGTATTTTTCGCGGATCCAAAAACGACGTAGTGAACTGCATTCGTCGGGCGATCGCAACGCAAAGTTGAACAAAGAGAACTGCACGCGTTTTTTTCCCTTTTACCAAAAACGTCTATAGTTTTCTTTGGGAAAATGAATCGCGGGGCACAACCAAACTGAACTGCACATCTCTTTTTAATCTTTTGTACAATGAACCGCGAGTGAACCACATCCATTGCTTTTCATTTGACGGGGCAACTACACTGTTTCAAAATAAAAAGCGCAATGCATCAAACGATCAAACGAACTGCATCATTTTGTAATTACAGTGAACCACAAATACGAGGGCATGTCTTTATTCAAACTTTTTTCCAAAAAATATTATAAATGCAACTGGACTACAAGGTCGAGCCTCGTGAACCGCAAAACATTTTCTCAAAAAATGAATAGAGTGACATAATGAACCACACTCGCAAATAGAGACGAACTTAGGGCCACACAAAAACATATCAATGTACCATCTAGTACATGGGATCACCAGCCGAACTGCACACGTGATACAAACAAATTAATGGCTACACTGCAACACAATGAACACATTTAATTTTGAAAGGAAAAGCATTACCGAACTGCAAAATATAAATAAAATATAAAATACATAGGAACGTTCCAGCTCAATTTGTGTGGTGCTTGACCAACAGAGAAACCTACAGGAGTACATGCCTAGGACGATGGAATGTCTCTGCGTCAATGGACCCAATTGAGCCTAACAAAAACGAAATAGCTGCTTCAGAAATCATGACGGCTAAATCAATTCTGCCATGAGCGCTTGTGTTGTGGGCGTGCTCACCCTTCTGCCTTGATATATCAATTTGGATGACCATACGCTGACCAAAATCATCATGAAGTCGCACTGAACTGCAAGGTGTTAGCTCTCAATTGCTCTAGGGTTCCAATTCGAGATACAGGTTTGAATTACAACCAGAGGAAGGAGATGAGGTCGTCCTCCCCCTCACACCACACACACCTACAGGGTACTAGTCGTTCCTTCGCCACCCCCTTTAGTCGACTCGACACACATACATATATATCAGCGGACCCAATCCGGCCCAGCGAACCGAGCTGGCAAGCGAGGTGCTCTCTTGGGCCGGCCCATGGATTGAATTGTTACTTGGCGCTCTTCTCCATCGGGTTCTTCGTTGGTGTCGCTGACAATCCCACCTCCCTTGGAAAAGGCTTGCCCCCAAGCCAGTGCACGCGGAAAAGCTTGCTGCAAAGCCACCTTGTCCTCCCAGGTTGCCATTTCGACGGAAAGTCCACTCCATTTAATCAATACTTGGACGATCGAAGAAGCACCACAGCGCACCACCCTCTGCTGCAACACTTGTTCTGGTACTTGGAAGATAGCATCGGAACTAGGTAGGGTAGGAGCCACAAAACAGTCAGGTGACAATACCTTGCGTAAGAGCGAGACATGGAACACTGGGTGTACTTTGCTGGTCCGAGGAAGAGCCAACTTATATGCGACAGCACCAATACACTCCAAAACCTCAAACGGGCCATAGAACTTGAAAGCTAACTTATGATTGGCACGAGGAGCAACAGACGATTGTAAATACGGCTGCAGCTTCAGGAATACCATGTCACCCACCTCAAAAGAACGCTCAGAGCGGTGTTTGTCTGCTTGATTCTTCATGCGCTGCTGGGAACGAAGAAGGTGCTGACGGACAGAATCGAGCACCACTTGTCGTTCAGTTAACCAGTGGTGCAGATCTTCAGACTGAATTGTTGTATCCACGGTGAGACCAAACTGTCGAGGATGATGACCATAGATAACCTCAAAAGGGGTCTTACCAGTAGCAGTGTGCCAGTTAGTATTGTACCAAAATTCACACAAAGCAATCCATTTGGCCCAGCGGGATGGATGAGCACTGACGAAGCACCTCAGAAAGCACTCAATCTGTTGATTGACTCGCTCAGTTTGGCCGTCAGACTGAGGGTACCGAGCTGAACTCATACGCAACTGGACACCAGTTTTATGAAATAACTCCTTCCAAAAGGAGCTAGTGAAGATACGATCACGATCGGAAACAATGGAAAGAGGCATACCATGGAGCCGATAGACATTATCCAGGAAAGTGTCAGCAATTGCCAGAGCCGTGAAGGGGTGATGCATAGGAATGAAATGTCCATACTTGGACAGCTTGTCGATGATCACCAGAAGACAGTTGAAACGGCCAGAAGTAGGTAGTCCTTCTACAAAATCCATATTCACCATTTCCCAGGGAGCTGAGGGTACAGGTAGGGGCTGGAGTAGTCCTGGATAAGGAACACGCTCCGGTTTAGCCTGTTGGCAGATCAAACAATGAGCCACATACTCCTTGACAGCACCCCGCATGCCCTTCCATCGAAAAAGTTGCCTGATACGTCTGTAAGTTACAGGGAATCCTGAATGCCCACCAATAGGACTATCATGAAAAGCCCCGATGATTTTGTTGTGCAGGTCAGGAGACTGGCCAATCCAAATACAGTGGCCCTTTTTAAGAAGTCCCTCTTTTAGTCTGAACTTGGGATCAGCAGTAGGTTGTAACGAGAGACGCTGCAATAATTCCTTGGCCACTGGGTCATGACTGTAACTCTGAACTACC
This sequence comes from Bromus sterilis, assembly GCA_950022295.1. NCBI lineage: Eukaryota > Viridiplantae > Streptophyta > Magnoliopsida > Poales > Poaceae > Bromus > Bromus sterilis. Next base: position 158,106,578 of record OX465600.1, read on the forward strand.
TCTTCCAGCCAAGCAGGTTGACTGGATGAAACAACAGTTAATTCAGGAAGGTGTTCAGTTCCAGCGCATGGGCGACGCGACAGAGAGTCAGCTGCAGCATTCTCACTACCCTTCTTGTAAACAATGGCGTACTGCAACCCCAACAATTCAGTGAGTGCCTTCTGTTGCCACTTAGTGTGCAAGCGCTGATCATCCAAACTAGCCAAGCTGCGAGGATCAGTTCGGATAACAAATGGGGCCAACTGTAAATACTGCCTCTAGTGCTCAACGGCCAACAGGATAGCTAGGTACTCCTTTTCATATACTGACAGGGTTTGATTACGTGGTCCAAGGGCTTTACTGACATAAGCTAGTGGGTGACCTTCCTGCATTAGTACATCTCCGATGCCCACATCACAGGCATCTGTTTCAATGATGAATGGTTTGGAGAAGTTTGGCAGTGCAAGCACAGGTGCAGATATTAAGGCTTTTTTGAGAAGTGCAAAAGCTTGTTGCTCAACTGTTGTCCATTTGAAGACGACCCCCTTCTTTAACAAACTAGTTAACGGTTTGCTGATGAGACCATAAGAGCAGATAAACTTCCTGTAATATCCTGCTAGACCCAGAAATCCTCTCACCTCCTTAACACTGTTAGGAACTGGCCAATCTTGGATAGCAGCAATTTTGGCTGGATCAGTGGCTACACCCTGATCACTGATAATGTGTCCCAAATAACCAATCTGTTGCTGAGCAAAAGCACATTTGGACAATTTGACCTGCCATTTGTGTTGCAACAATAGCTGGAGCACCTGGGCCAAGTGTTCAAGATGCTGGGCAAATGTAGCACTGTAAATAAGGATGTCATCAAAGAACACCACTGCACATTTCCTGAGAACAGGGGACAGTGTATCATTCATAGCGAATTGGAAAGTAGCTGGTCCCCCAGTTACTCCAAAGGGCATAACCGAAAACTCATACAGCCCTGTATGGGTCTGGAATGCTGTCTTTTGCTCCTCCCCCGGTGCAAGCCTGATCTGGTGGTAACCTGCCCTCAGGTCCAATTTTGAGAACCAACAGGCTCCAGCTAACTCATCAAGAAATTCATCTATCACTGGAATAGGGAACTTTCCCTTGACTGTGATTGCATTCAAGTGCCTGTAGTCAAAGACTGGGCGCCAGGTCTTGTCCTTCTTTTGTACCAGGATTAGTGGGGAAGAGAATGCACTGGTGCTGGGTCTTATTACACCAGAATCCAAGAGTTCTTGCACCTGTTTTTCAACTTCATCCTTGAGTGCAGGTGCTACCCTATAGGGCCTGATATTCACAGGTTGTGCACCTGGTATAAGAGGGATAATATGATCATACTTCCTCCTAGGTGGTAATCAAGTGGGAATAGCAAAAACAGGGGCAAACTGTTGCAATAGTTGTTGAACTTCTGGTGATAGGGATTTTTGTTCTTGTGCTGGAGTAACTAGCAAAGAAGAAAGTTCCAGTAAGGCAAACAACTGTGGAATGGCATCCTCTCCCAACAGTGTAACAGAAGAACCTTGGTGTAGGAAAGACATCCAATTATCTGCCCAATCAACCTGCATAGGGCTATGTGCGGCCAACCAATCCATCCCTAAAATTCCATCATAGGACCCGAGAGGGAAAACCTTAAAGTTACTGACAAAACTATGTCCTGCACAGAGCCACTGCCCTTGCTCCAACTGTTGGTTACAAGAACCACTCCCCCATTAGCCACCTTGACCAATTGAACTGGTATATCAATTATGCCCTTCATTTTATTTGCCACTACACAATCCAAGAAGGTATGTGTACTACCAGAGTCCACTAGGAATGTCAGCTGATGGCCCTGCAACTGTATCTTCAGCTTCATAGTGGTCACCTGGGGAGCTGAAGTTTCACCCAGTGCGGCTGCAGAAATACAGATAGCGTTTACTTCTGATGTCTCCTCTTCTTCAGTATCGCTGATGTCTCCCTACAGGCTCTGCATGTACTCAAGAATTTCTTGCACAACATGTAACTGAACCTCTTTCTTACACTGATGGTCACGAGCCCATCGTTCCCCACAAGTGAAACATAATCCCTTTGATTTGCGATATGCTCACAGTGCTGCCCACTTATCTTCAGGAAATGCTGCCTTGACAGTGTCAGAGACTCTCTTGTCATCAGGAATTCTAGCCAAGGAACTCTTCTGTCGGGACCCGGGGTTTGCGTATGTAATTCCAGTCACAATTCAATCATATGGAGAGCCGAGAGCCATACCCACTTGTCTAAGCAGACAAGGCCAAGTACAAGACACTCTCGGAAAGCTCGAACGTGAGGGGCATCCCATCCAGGCCGGATGATCAACTGAGATGGGTCCTCATCGCCCTATCACAAGTCTAAATGATTATGGGTGGTGAAATCCCATACTCATAGACAAGTCGCCTCAACCATATTATCGATTGAATCCTAACGCTTACATAAACAGACTCCAGCCCGATCTCTTAGTCGGGGTCTCGGGCGGGCTCGATCATACATCAAAGTGTGCCACGTGACAGAGTCACGAGCAATCGCATCGCGATGCCCCAAGCTGCGCACATCTAAGGGTCACTTGGTGTATAAAAGACCGCCGGCAAGAACTCAACTAAGCTATCGAATCCCACACATGACATGCACGACATAAACATATACGCAGCATGCATGCCAAGTGTATAACAGCAGGTAACACAACATGAACTCTACAAACTCATAGCTTTATTGCATCTGCTAAACAGAGCAGATATAGTAGTGTTACAAGCAGAGATCACATCACTGTGATCCAACATTACATCATACAACAACGGAAGCAAATTATGTCTTAGTAAAGACAAGATTAACAAATGGCTTAAGAAGCCTTTAAGAAAACATAACGACCCTCCAGAGGGACCAGGCTGTTGTCTGGGACTACATTACTTCGTCGACGTCGAGCTTGAGGGGGGAGGCCACCATCAGGGTCAGTGGTCTCGTCTCTAGAACATAGAATAAGCAAACGTGAGTACAAAGTCGTACTCAGCAAGACTTACGTCAGAACTATACTACGCATGCTCAGGTATAAAGGTAAAGGCAAGTGGGGTTGTAATGCAGAAAGCTTTGACTTGGCTATCCTGTACTACGACTACATAGAGTTGAGATGAGAGGCGCACACGAGTCCATCTAATCTTGATCACCACATCAATACACAACCATGGATCCTTCCTCGACTTCCCCACGAGGAAGCAACCCAAAGCACTCACACTTATCTTGCAATTTTTAGAGTATCCATTTGAGTTGTCTAATAATCAAGCAAAGATCTACAAGTAGTCCATAACCACAGACACGGCTATTCGAATAGTTCATTAACCCTGCAGGGGTGTACTTCTTCACATACGTAGCTACCACTTACCGCCTAGAACTCGTCACCTTCAAGCAGTGTCGGCGAGGATAGTACCACGACACTTACCTCACGGCTCCAACTCTAGTCCAGGGGATCGCCTATCTGAGTTGTACCCCAATCGGGAATCCAGCCGGGGTTTCCGTTTAGGACCCAGACGATGTATGGACGGTCTGACAAGCCCACCTCGACGGATGGTGTTGCGCTTGCCTAAAACCGTGCTACGTTATGAAAGCAAATAGAAAAAAATTAACCCATGCGAATCCTGGACCCTAGTCGGGGTGAGTTAATAGGTCGAGAGGGGTCAATGAGCCCAACATGTGGTAGTAATCTGTGTCTTGGATCACATCACAAGAACTCGGGGCCTAAGGCAGTGTAAATGAGACAACCCACTGTGTACTCCTACACAGCCTCTCATTGTTCACTTATATTAGGGTGACTTCATCAACACGTTACCACCTTGTTGCATGTGTTCACTACCATCCCGATACATCACCAGATGGATCAACTTTATTGCAAACAACTCTAGCATGGCATATCATATCATGGATGAAGGGCCACATGATGAACACAAACAAATCTTGTATCTGCTAGGTTGAGGTTTGCTTAATACTGTGGCAGCAATGATAGGTCATGCAAAGGATGGGTTCAACTAGCGGTAGAACGGTAACATGTGAATCACCTAATCATGCATAGGAGAACAAGGGGGAAACTGGGGTTTTATAGATATGATCAAAGGGGGTTTGCTTTCTTTTTTGTCGAGACTCGGGGGTGCCACTCTTCGGAGAAAACCGGAACTACGTCCGGCGATGGATCTATCGAGAAGAAGCAAACACGGAGACAACAACAATGTAAACATCACATTGCAATGTACATTCAAGAAATGAATCATGGCATGGTACTGATGTGATCTATGTTCAATTTGCAACAAGTTTAATTGAAGTTGATTTGAAAAAGGAATTCAAATTCAAACTCCAAATGTGGTTCAAATTAGCCAAAGTTGCATTTGCTAATGTTTGGATATGGTAAACCATGTTGTCATGTGTATGATATGCCTCTGATGTTCATGTGATAAGGTTGACATTGTAAAGATTTAATTTGAAATGATTTGAACATTTATTTTGAATTATTCCAAATAACCCAAATAGCTAAATGCTACTGGTCCATCATCATAGATGTGTTTTTCATCTATGAAAGTATGATATTTGGAATCCTTGAATTTTTCTGATGATTTTTCATATATAAATTATTTGATTTGGAGTTATGGTTTAAAAGTTATTGAATTTCAAAAATTTAATCATTTTCTGGAATTTTTAATAAACAGATAAGAATTACTGCTTCAGCATGACATCCGGATGACGTCATGGGGGCGCTGACCAGTCAACCTAACACGCGGGGCCCATCTGTCATTGTCTCTGGGCTTAACCCCGTTTAATTAAAATTTAACAGAGGATTAAGGGGGGCTGGCCCCACATGTCTGTGAGAGAGAGAGGGATTAGGAGGGGGGTTAGCCCCTAATGACTCAGTGGCCAGCGTTTAGCCGCCGGCGACCACTGGACGCGGCGGCGCCCGGTCTGTACGGCGGCTCCGGCCACGAATGGTTGCGCCAAGGGCACCAGGAAGCGGCCCTTGCACGCGCGCATCCAGTGGAGCAAATGCGCCAGCAGGAGGAGGTCGGAGGCCACGACGGCGACGACCTCCGCGGCGGCGCTGCTTGGCTGGTGGGGGGAAAAGGGCACTGGGGTGCGGAACAGAGAACGGGCTAGGGGGGAAAAGCACGGGGAGCTCACCCTGAACGTGCTGGCGCAGACAGGAGGGGCGGAGGAGCTGCGGTGGCCTCGAATTTGACGACGGCGTGCCGGCAGCCGTGGCGGAGACAGAGGTCGCGAGCGTCGTTGTTGAAGCTTCGCGGCTTCGATTGGGTGCTCGAGATGGCGTGGACGACCACGGCGGAGCTTCTGGACAGCACAGCGGGGCGGCTCGACGTCGTTGGCCACGCAGACGCATGCACGGCGGCGACGGCGAGCTTCGGGTTCTTGCGGGAACGCACGGGAGAGAGGGGGGGAAGAACCAGAGGAAGGGGGAAGAACAGGGGGGCTTCGAGGGGCTCCTCGGCGCTGGATAGGGACGAGGGGGAGCTCCTGCGTGGCCTCGGCAGCCACGGCGGCCACGGCATGTCGGGCACGCAGCTGTGTGCTCGTGCCCGGGGAGAAGACGACAAGAGCCACTGGGCTGGGCTAGGCCAGGCCTGGTGGCTCCAGGTAAGTTGGACCTCTTTTTCTTTCTCTATTTTTCTTTTATTTGTTTCTGTTTCTTTTGTTTTGTTTTGTTTTTATAACAAAACATTTTTATAAAACCCTGATATTTTTATTGGGGCTATATGTGACTGATATAAAGCCACAACCAAGTTTTCAGGATTTTTGGAGTTCAAATAATTTGAATCCAATTCAAATATGAATAAAATTTAATTTCCAAGCCTCTGTTTGAATATTTGAAAAATCCATGAGCATGGGTTTGACTCCAAATCATTTTTTAAATGATCACACTCATTTATAGGACTTTTCAAAAATGTTTGGAGGATTTTTGGAAAAACTTTTTATCTGGCCTTTTTTTTAATTCTTTTTGAGGCTTTTCCAAATCCCCAATTATTAAAAAGGAAAATTAAACATGATGCAATTATTTCTAGTAATAAAAGAACATACCAAAACTAGGGTTGTGACAACTCGCCCCCACTCAAAAGAATCTCGTCCCGAGATTCAGAAGTAGTCGGGAAGAGGGTGGGGTATTCAACTCGAAGATGATCTTCTCGTTCCCAGGTGCCTTCCTTCTGAGAATGGTTGGACCACTGCACTTTGAGGAACTTGATCTTCTGACGTCGGGTGGTACGCTCAGCTTCATCGAGGATACGGACAGGATACTCTCGATAAGACAGGTTTTCTTGGAGATCAAGCGTTTCGTGGTCTACTTCGCGGATGGGGTCCTTGAAGCAACGCCTGAGTTGAGATACGTGGAAGACATCGTGAACCTGAGAAAGATGCGGCGGTAGTTCAAGTTGGTAGGCAACTTCTCCACGTTTAGCTAGAATGCGAAAGGGGCCTATGTAACGTGGGGCCAATTTGCCTTTGATACCGAAGCGATGGGTTCCCTTCAGAGGAGTAACCCGGAGGTAAGCCTTCTCGTCCAGCTCATAGATTTCAGGCCTATGATGACGATCATAGTAGCTTTTCTGACGAGACTGGGCTGTTTTCAATTGCTCACGAACAATGCGAACCTTCTCTTCTGCTTCCTGGATCATATCCGGTCCAAAGAATTGTCTTTCACCGGTTTCTGACCAGTTCAATGGTGTTCGACATTTTCGTCCATAGAGAAATTCAAAGGGTGCCATGCCCAAGCTAGATTGGAAACTGTTGTTATAAGCAAACTCGGCGAATGGAAGAGATTTCTCCCAACTCTTTCCGAATGAGATAACACAGGCTCTGAGCATGTCTTCGAGAATTTGATTAACTCTTTCTACTTGACCACTTGACTGGGGATGAAAGGCGGTGCTAAAGGAGAGATGGGTTCCCATAGCATTTTGAAAACTTTCCCAAAATCGAGAGGTGAAAAGACTTCCACGGTCTGAATTGATTTCCAAAGGAACACCAAGGAGAGAAACGATCCGGGAGACATATAAATCCGCTAACTGGCTAGCAGTTATACTCTCGCGAACAGGAAGGAAATGAGCAACTTTGGAAAGACGGTCAATGACCACGAAGATGGCATTGTTTCCCTTCTGAGATTTTGGAAAGCCAGTGATGAAATCCATACTGACTTTATCCCATTTCCACTCAGGAATGGCTAAAGGTTGAAGAGTACCAGCAGGTCTTTGATGCTCTGCTTTCACACGACGACAAACATCGCACTCAGCAACAAATTGAGCGATTTCTCGCTTCATCCTAGTCCACCAAAATCTCTGGCGTAGATCTTGATACATCTTAGTACTACCAGGATGAATCGAGAGAGGGGTGTCATGAGCTTCCTTAAGGACCTACTGCCTTAGATTCCTATTCTTCGGAACTACCATCCTATTCTCGAAGTACACAGTACCTTCATTGTCTAGGGTAAAACATCTTGCCTTACCGCTAGCAATGTTCTGTTTGATATATCGGATACCTCGAGCACGTTGTTGACCAACTTTGATTTGATCCTCAAGGGTTGGTTTCACAATCAAGGTGGAAAGGAATCCATGAGGAACAATCTCGAGATTCATCTTTCGAAATTCCTCATAGAGAAGTGGTTGATACTGTTGTAACATGAGGTTATTACAATACGATTTACGACTTAGTGCATCAGCCATGATATTGGCTTTGCCTGGGGTGTAAGAGATACTTAAGTCATAATCTTTTATCAACTCTATTCAGCGTCTTTGCCTGAGGTTAAGATCTGGCTGGGTGAATATGTATTTTGAGGCTTTGGTGATCGGTATAGATTTCACAACGATTACCAAGGAGGTAATGTCGCCAAGTCTTCAGGGCATGAACTACGGCAGCGAGTTCAAGATCATGGGTAGGATAGTTCTCTTCATGTGGACGCAACTGGCGTGAAGCATAAGCTACCACATGTCGATCTTGCATAAGTATGCATCCTAACCCTTGCCGTGAAGCATCACAATAGATTTCGAAATCCCTTTTGGTGTCTGGAGGTGCAAGTACGGGTGCAGAAGTCAATCTTCTTTTTAGCTCTTGAAAGCTTTCCTCGCACTTGGGGGTCCATAGGAATTTCTTATCTTTCTTGAGAAGTTCAGTAAGAGGATTTGCAACTTTAGAAAAGTTCTCGACGAAGCGGCGGCAATAGCTTGCTAGGCCAAGAAAACTCCTAACTTGCTTAACCGATTCAGGTGGAGTCCAATCAAGGACGGCCTGAACTCTCTCGGGATTAACTGCAACACCTTTCGCAGAAATCACGTGGCCTAAGTAGGTCACTTCTGGTATCCAAAATTCACACTTGGAGAACTTGGCATAAAGGCGATGCTCTCTAAGTTTCATCAATACCAGCCTAAGATGTTCTGCGTGCTCTTCTTCGTTCTTCGAGTAGATGAGAATGTCATCAAGATAAACCACAACAAATTTATCCAAGTACTCCATGAAGATCGAATTCATCAAGCACGAAAAAGTGGCTGGGGCATTGGTTAAACCGAAGGACATGACGGTGTACTCATAAAGACCATAACGAGTAGTGAAAGCCGTCTTGGGAATGTCCTCATTTCTGATTTTGATTTGATGATATCCTAATCTCAAATCCATCTTTGAGAAGACAGAGGATCCAGCAAGTTGATCATAAAGATCATTGATCCTGGGCAGTGGGTACTTGTTCTTTATCGTCGCTAGATTTAGCGGGCGATAGTCTACGCACATCCTTTCTGTTCCATATTTCTTCGTTACGAACAGAACGGGGCAACCCCATGACGATGAGCTAGGGCGGATGAAGCCTTTTTCCAACGAAGCTTCCAGTTGGATTTTAAGCTCAGCTAACTCATGTGGGGCCATTCTATATGGACGTCTCGAAATTGGGGATGTGCCTAGTATAAGATCCACTATGAATTCCACACACCTTTCGGGTGGCATTCCCGGCAGCTCTTCTGGAAAGACATCCGGAAAGTCACAAACTATCGAAATATCTTCAAGGTTAGGAAGGGGATGTTCATTCAACGAATATAGCTGGGTTTCTGAACCTTGAGATGTGAAATGGACTATCTTGCCGGAAGGATGAGTGAGTTGGACTGATTTGGTGGCACAATCAATCTTAGCACGGTGTTTGTACAACCAATCCATACCTAAGATGATATCGATATCTGAAGATTTGAGGGCTATGAGAGAAGCAAGGAATACAACATCCTCAACAGCAATTTCATTGTCATGACTTACCCTACTGGTACGCCATGTGGATCCTGGAGTTTTAATAATGAAAGGGTTAGGTAACTCCTCAAATGAAATGTCATGCAGGAGCGCGAACTTTTCAGACAAAAAGGAATGAGAAGCTCCAGAATCAAATAGAACAGAAGCAGGTTTGGAGTTAACAGGAAGTGTACCGAGTACAGCCTTCGTATCCTCTTGGGATTCTTTGATGGTGGCATGGTTCACACGTCCGTATTCAACAATAGCGGACTTGGCTTTGGAAGGCTTTGGTGGTTTAACTTTGGCTTTAGGTTTTGGACGAGGAGGAACATTCTCATGCAATGAACACTGTCGTGCAATGTGGCCAGGATTACCACACTTGTAGCACAAACGGGTGTTAGGTTGTGGAGTTTGTATGGCAAGCTCTCTACTACCTTTCTGGGTTTTCTTGCTTTGTGGAGATGGTCTTGGAATCAAGTGCGAAGGAAGGGCACTAGTTGGGATCCAAATTCGACGTTTCTGAGAACCCAAACTAGAAGAGGAAGCAAGATCACGATCACGCTTGCGAGACTCTTCAACGACCTCATTTCCATGCTCAGCTTTGAATGATCTATTGACCAAATCCTCGAAGTTGACGAATTCAAGGAGATTGAGATCATGACGAAGGACAGGGCTAAGTCCCTTGCGGAATCTTGCTTGCTTCTTGGCATCGGTTGATATCTTCTCAGGGGCATAACGAGAAAGACGATTGAACTCAGTCCTGTACAGATGAACAGTCCTATTTCCCTGAGATAGGTTGCAGAACTCTTCCCTCTTTCTTTCCATCGGCTCATCCAGAATGTGGTACCCTTGGAAGGCATCACGGAACTCCTGCCAAGTCTCTACGTGACCATCAGGCTGCATTGCAACAAAACTTTCCCACCATTCACCAGCAGCACCTTCCAGAAAGTATGCCGCAAACATCACACGATCATCTGAAGAAACATGCGCCGTCTCAAGCTTACGCTCGATGGAACGGAGCCAATCATCGGCATCAAGGGGCTCAGGTGAACATCGGAAAACTGGCGGGTTCAAAAGGATAAAATCCTGGATGGATATTACCGCATCTCGCTGAAGAGAAGTATTCTTCTCAATGAGCTCCAAAAGGCGTGTTTGATCACGTCGATTTTGCTCAGCCTCCATCATGATTTCCGCTGCAGAAGGCGGTGAAGGAGGATCATCATCACCACTTTGATTACCATGACCAGATTCAACACATCTAGTTCCACCTGACATTCTGTGTGATAAAAATCAACAATCAAAGTAGGATTTATCATGTAATCAAAGCAAAGATGACATAATTTAAGAGCGAACAAGATTGTAATGCAAAAGCATTGGAATCACTGGAAACACGGGACAAATCGGACAGCATAACGGCTGTACCGGGGTGGAAAATGAATCAATCTGCAAGAATGATCAAAACCTTCTCAAAAGGCTTGATGGAACGGTGACTCTAGACAACCAAAGCATTCCTACAGCTAAGGAGAAGCAAACAACAAGATGTTCTAGTATAGACATAGAAGAGCCTAGTCCTATCTTCCCGTAGAAAAGATGAGGGTGACTCAGAACTCAGATCGATGAGGGTAAGGAGAAAAATGAAGCCTTACGTTGTTCCCTTATACCCAAAGTAACTATATAACTATAGAATGCTAGACTCGACTTCGGCCAAGGTTTACTAATCCTACAGGCAGTCCTTCTCTGATACCAAGTCTGTCGGGACCCGGGGTTTGCGTATGTAATTCCAGTCACAATTCAATCATATGGAGAGCCGAGAGCCATACCCACTTGTCTAAGCAGACAAGGCCAAGTACAAGACACTCTCGGAAAGCTCGAACGTGAGGGGCATCCCATCCAGGCCGGATGATCAACTGAGATGGGTCCTCATCGCCCGCTCACAAGTCTAAATGATTATGGGTGGTGAAATCCCATACTCATAGACAAGTCGCCTCAACCATATTATCGATTGAATCTTAACACTTACATAAACAGACTCCAGCCCGATCTCTTAGTCGGGGTCTCGGGCGGGCTCGATCATACATCAAAGTGTGCCACGTGACAGAGTCACGAGCAATCGCATCGCGATGCCCCAAGCTGCGCACATCTAAGGGCCACTTGGTGTATAAAAGACCGCCGGCAAGAACTCAACTAAGCTATCGAATCCCACACATGACATGCACGACATAAACATACACGCAGCATGCATGCCAAGTGTATAACAGCAGGTAACACAACATGAACTCTACAAACTCATAGCTTTATTGCATCTGCTAAACAGAGCAGATATAGTAGTGTTACAAGCAGAGATCACATCACTGTGATCCAACATTACATCATACAACAACGGAAGCAAATTATGTCTTAGTAAAGACAAGGTTAACAAATGGCTTAAGAAGCCTTTAAGAAAACACAACGACCCTCCAGAGGGACCAGGCTGCTGTCTGGGACTACATTACTTCGTCGACGTCGAGCTTGAGGGGGGAGGCCACCATCAGGGTCAGTGGTCTCGTCTCTAAAACATAGAATAAGCAAACGTGAGTACAAAGTCGTACTCAGCAAGACTTACGTTAGAACTATACTACTCATGCTCAGGTATCAAGGTAAAGGCAAGTGGGGTTGTAATGCAGAAAGCTTTGACTTGGCTATCCTGTACTACGACTACATAGAGTTGAGATGAGAGGCGCACACGAGTCCATCTAATCTTGATCACCACATCAATACACAACCATGGATCCTTCCTCGACTTCCCCACGAGGAAGCAACCCAAAGCACTCACACTTATCTTGCGATTTTTAGAGTATCCATTTGAGTTGTCTAATAATCAAGAAAAGATCTCCAAGTAGTCCATAACCGCGGACACGGCTTTCGAATAGTTCATTAACCCTGCAGGGGTGTACTTCTTCACATACGTAGCTACCACTTACCGCCTAGAACTCGTCACCTTCAAGCGGTGTCGGCGAGGATAGTACCACGACACTTACCTCACGGCTCCAACTCTAGTCCAGGGGATCGCCTATCTGAGTTGTACCCCAATCGGGAATCCGTCCGGGGTTTCCGTTTAGGACCCAGACGATGTATGGACGGTCTGACAAGCCCACCTCGACGGATGGTGTTGCGCTTGCCTAAAACCGTGCTACGTTATGAAAGCAAATAGAAGAAAATTAACCCATGCGAATCCTGGACCCTAGTCGGGGTGAGTTAATAGGTCGAGAGGGGTCAATGAGCCCAACATGTGGTAGTAATCTGTGTCTTGGATCACATCACAAGAACTCGAGGCCTAGAGCAGTGTAAATGAGACAACCCACTGTGTACTCCTACACAGCCTCTCATTGTTCACTTATATTAGGGTGACTTCATCAACACGTTACCACCTTGTTGCATGTGTTCACTACCATCCCGATACATCACCAGATGGATCAACTTTATTGCAAACAACTCTAGCATGGCATATCATATCATGGATGAAGGGCCACATGATGAACACAAACAAATCTTGTATCTGCTAGGTTGAGGTTTTCTCAATACTGTGGAAGCAATGATAGGTCATGCAAAGGATGGGTTCAACTAGCGGTAGAACGGTAACATGTGAATCACCTAATCATGCATAAGAGAACAAGGGGGAAACTGGGGTTTTATAGATATGATCAAAGGGGGTTTGCTTGCCTTATTGTCGAGACTCGGGGGTGCCACTCTTCGAAGAAAACAGGAACTACGTCCGGCGATGGATCTATCGAGAAGAAGCAAACACCGAGACAACAACAATGTAAACATCACATTGCAATACACATTCAAGAAATGAATCATGGCATGGTACTGATGTGATCTATGTTCAATTTGCAACAAGTTTAATTGAAGTTGATTTGAAAAAGGAATTCAAATTCAAACTCCAAATGTGGTTCAAATTAGCCAAAGTTGCATTTGCTAATGTTTGGATATGGTAAACCATGTTGTCATGTGTATGATATGCCTCTGATGTTCATGTGATAAGGTTGGCATTGCAAAGATTTAATTTGAAATGATTTGAACATTTATTTTGAATTATTCCAAATAACCCAAATAGCTAAATGCTACTGGTCCATCATCATAGATGTGTTTTTCATCTATGAAAGTGTGATATTTGGAATCCTTGATTTTTTCTGATGATTTTTCATATATAAATTATTTGATTTGGAGTTATGGTTTAAAAGTTATTGAATTTCAAAGATTTAATCATTTTTTGGAATTTTTAATAAACAGATAAGAATTACTGCGTCAGCATGACATCCAGATGAGGTCATGGGGCGCTGATCAGTCAACCTGACACGCGGGGCCCATCTGTCATTGTCTCTGTTGTTAACCCCGTTTAATTAAAATTTAACAGAGGATTAAGGGGGGGCTGGCCCCACATGTCTGTGAGAGAGAGAGGGATTAGGAGGGGGGTTAGCCCCTAATGACCCAGTGGCCGGCGTTTAGCCGCCGGCGACCACTGGACGTGGCGGCGCCCGCTCTGGACGGCGGCTCCGGCCACGGATGGCTGCGCCAAGGGCACCAGGAAGCGGCCCTTGCACGCGCGCATCCAGTGGAGCACATGCGCCAGCAGGAGGAGGCCGGAGGCCACGACGACGACGACCTCCGCGGCGGCGCCGCTCGGCTGGTGGGGGGAAAAGGGCACCGGGGTGCGGAACAGAGCACGGGCTAGGGGGAAAGCACGGGGAGCTCACCCTGAACGTGCTGGCGCAGACAGGAGGGGCGGAGGAGCAGCGGTGGCCTCGAATTTGACGACGGCGTGCCGGCGGCCGTGGCGGAGACAGAGGTCGCGGGCGTCGTTGTTGAAGCTTCGCGGCTACGATTGGGTGCTCGAGATGGCGTGGACGACCACGGCGGAGCTTCTGGACAGCACGGCGGGGCGGCTCGACGTCGTTGGCCACGCAGGCGCAAGCACGGCGGCGACGGCGAGCTTCGGGTTCTTGCGGGAACGCACGGGAGAGAGGGGGGGGAAGAACCAGAGGAAGGGGGAAGAACATGGGGGCTTCGAGGGGCTCCTCGGCGCTGGATAGGGACGAGGGGGAGCTGCTGCGTGGCCTCGGCAGCCACGGCGGCCACGGCATGCCGGGCACGCAGCTGTGTGCTCGTGCCCGGGGAGAAGACGACAAGAGCCACTGGGCTGGGCTAGGCCAGGCCTGGTAGCTCCAGGTAAGTTGGGCCTCTTTTTCTTTCTCTATTTTTCTTTTATTTGTTTCTGTTTGTTTTGTTTTGTTTTGTTTTTATAACAAAACATTTTTATAAAACCCTGATATTTTTATTGGGGCTATATGTGACTGATGTAAAGCCACAACCAAGTTTTCAGGATTTTTGGAGTTCAAATAATTTGAATCCAATTCAAATATGAATAAAATTTAATTTCCAAGCCTCTATTTGAATATTTGAAAAATCCATGAGCATGGGTTTGACTCCAAATCATTTTTAAAATGATCACACTCATTTATAGGACTTTTCAAAAATGTTTGGAGGATTTTTGGAAAAACTTTTTATCTGGCCTTTTTTTAATTCTTTTTGAGGCTTTTCCAAATCCCCAATTATTAAAAAGGAAAATTAAACATGATGCAATTATTTCTAGTAATAAAAGCACATACGAAAACTAGGGTTGTGACATGTTCACTGTTGGGACAAACGGTCTTTTACTGATGGAAGAGCTTGGGACTGGACTGAACCTGGTTAGAGAGCTATCCCCCAATTCTTCAGACAGAGCAGCAAGAGCATAAGCAGAATCCAGATCCTGTGGCTGCTGAATACCCACCAGCAACCTGACAGCTGTCACTAATCCTTCCATAAATCTAGTCACATAGTGAACTACATTTGGTTCATCTTCATAGGCAGTCAACTGGTAATACAGGGCAGAAAATCTCTCCACATAATCTTCCACTGTCCCTGTCTGACGGATGTGAAACATCTGTCTCAGTAGATGTTGGTGTTTATTGCGCCCAAATCTGGACTGTAACAACGCACAGAACTCCCCCCATGTTGCTTGTGGAGCACGACGCTGCACCGATTCGAGCCACCTAGCTGCAGGTCCTTCAAACAATCCTGATGCAAATGTGATCCACTGATGCGGCGGTGTGTGCCAATACCGGAAATAATCCTCACATCGCGACTGCCACAGCTTGGGATTAGAGCCATCAAATCTCGGTAACTCCATTCGAGGCCCAAACCCTGCGCCTTCAACTGGTATTGGCGCGTGTATCTGAATAGGACGAAGAGGTTGTAGCTGTTCCAATGGCATACCTCTGGCTTGGGGGTGAACATAGCGGCCTGTTTGCCCCCTGCGCTCCAGATCGACGCGGCCGCCATCCTTGCTGCTTGATTCAGCCGGCTTGAGGTGGCTCGCGGCGGAGGGCTGAGATGTGGGAGATTCTGGAGACGACCCGCCGCCACGGTCTTGGTTGATTTCGTCGCGAAGCTCGTCGATGTTGACGCCGATAGCGAGCTTGACGTCCTCGATGCGCCCGGTGAGGAGATTGAGCTTGGAGTCGAGCTTGGAGAAAGCCGCGACTAGCTCCTCGCTGTGCTCGGTCGTGGCCTCGACCAGCGCTGCGTCAAAGTCCGCACGCAAGAGCTCGTAGATCGCCCGCGTCTCCGGCGAGATTTGCGCCATAGCGGTGGTACGGAGGCGATCGGCGAACCGGGTGTGGTGGGGGTGGGTGGGGAAATCCAGGATGGAAGGCTCTGATGCCAGATTGTTAGCTTTCAATTGCTCTAGGGTTCCAATTCGAGATACAGGTTTGAATTACAACCAGAGGAAGGAGATGAGGTCGTCATACCAGATTGTTAGCTCTCAATTGCTCTAGGGTTCCAATTCGAGATACAAGTTTGAATTACAACCAGAGGAAGGAGATGAAGTCGTCCTCCCCCTCACACCACACACACCTACATGCTACTAGCCGTTCCTTCGCCACCCCCTGTAGTCGACTCCACACACATACATATATATCAGCGGACCCAATCCGGCCCAGCGAACCGAGCTGGCAAGCGAGGTGCTCTCTTGGGCCGGCCCATGGATTGAATTGTTACTTGGCGCTCTTCTCCATCGGGTTCTTCGTTGGTGTCGCTGACACAAGGCACCTGACCGCATGCGGCGGATGGATCAATCGGCTGGGGTTTGTGGGTGGGCGCCAGCTCGAATCCATCGGGGGGACGTTGTGGGAAGACTTGCCGTCGTACTGCCGACGCACACCGCTAGGAACAGCGTCCCCGGCAGCACGTGCCGCTTGAAAGAATCCATGAGCGCCGATGTTGTGTTGGCCGGTTGTCAGATCTGCGCGCCGGTGTTGACTTGCGTCTGCTGGCCGCCTGAAACAACGGATCGAAGACCGCTCAATTAGGCTGGCTCGCGACATGCAAGACCAAATCGATGTCGCCGAACGCGTGAAGAGGAGAAGACGAGCAACGAGGAACGAGACGTACTTGCAGGAGGCCGATGCGAGAGGAGCCTGGCGAGCTCGGGCGGGCGTCCCCGGGCGGGATTGGGCGGGCGTCACCGGACGCGGACACTCGCAGGAGCCCCCGGATGGAGGCGAGGCCCTTCCTCGTCGCGCTCCGTTGCGCCGACAATGATAGCGGCGACGCGGCCGCCACAGGGGCCGCGGTGGTGGTCTTCCGGCGCGGGAGGGGGGAAGTGCGTCGGGGCCAAAAAGATCCGAGAAGGAAGGGGGAGGGGTCGGCTGGAGACGAGCCGAATGGGGGTGGGTGGCTGTTCCGGCCAGATCCGAGCGGGAAGAGGGCGGCGGCAGGCTGGAGGAGAGCGGGATGGGGACTGGGGATGGTCTCGGTCGGGGGAGAAAGAAGGTGAGGCGTGGGGGTGGGTGGGTGAGACTTTTTTCTATTCCAGGGACGGGTGGGGTGAGTTTTATTCCGTAGCGGATAGTTAAGTAGTTAGTGTTAGCAGAATAAAAAGTGTTGTTAGAATAAGGTCCTAAGGAGTGTTATCATAATATATATATACTCCCTCTGTTCCGAATTATAGGTCGTTGGGACATCCTTCCGACCAGGTGAAAATCGCTAAAAAGACCAGGTTACCCCTCCCGTCGCTAATTTGAAATCCTTCGATCGCTGGGCGTCTTCCACCTCCGCCCGTGGCCACTGCGCGTCTTCCGCCGCCTCCTCCCCCGATCTGTGTGCCTCCTCCGCCGCCCCCGATCTGGGCGCTTCCTCCCCACCCGAGCTGCAGGATCCGCACCTCCAGGCGCTCGCCAGGATCCCATCGGGATACCCATCTCCAGGGCCGTCTCCACGGCCATGAGTTCCAAGCCCTCAGGGTGATCTTCACCTCTGCCTAGATCCGGCATCCCCACCTCTGCCCAGATCCGGCATCCCCACCTCTGCCCAGATCCGGCAGCAACAGATCAAGCATCCCCACCTCCAGAGCGAGCTCTAGTCCCTGCTCCAGGCAGCAAGTCTTCTCCTACAAATCCAACAACAACAATTAGGAGCAGCAAGAGCAATTTGAAAGAAGGAGCATCAATTTGAAAGAAGGAGCATCAATTTCTACTCATTAGGATAGAAGCAACAGCAATTTGACAGCAGCAATTTGACAGAAGCAATTAAAATTATTAATAAAAACAGTTCCAGTTAATTTAAATTAAGAGAACCATTTCAGTTAATTTAAATTAAAAGAATATGTTCTCTTAATTTAAATTAAGGGAAAAGGTTCACTTAATCATTGAAACTGAAACTGGTACTCCAGCAGCAAAGATACAGAGTAAACCGTGGACACTATCACACTACTCCACCAACAAGCATGAGAAGAGAACTACCGGAACTAAGCAACACAGATGCTATAAAATTCAGTATTACTCTGCTGAGTATTTCATGTTTTAACAAAAAAGGGTTCAATTAATTAATTAGTGTGGAGTAGGAGTATTTCATGTTTTATCAAACCGAAAAAGACAATTGCTCCAGGAATTATACCGAGAAGGTGACACCGCGGTGGTGGTCGTCCCTCAGGCTCCTCATGGCGCGTCGTCTGCTCCTCCATGCTCCGACTGCTCCTCGCCGCCATCAAACACTGCAAATGCAAAGAAGATGCTTGTAAATACAGTAAAGAACTATGTAGTCACTGATAGCAAGAACAAAGTTGAGTCAGACAAAACTTTAAAAGGTGAAGAAATACTCCATTTACTTTTGTACAGCCTGATAATAAGATATGCACTGATAGCCTGTTTGCAGGAGTAAAGCACTATGTAGACAGATTTTGTACAGCCTGCAAAATCTGTTTGCAAGATCAAAGTGCTGCCTATAAAAAAAGGAAAGCAGAAGGCCCTAAAAAAGCAATTTGACCATGGATTCATCATAATCCAGAAGGCAGAAGCCCATAAAAAAGGATACTCAGCTGATATGACTAAAAGCAATTAACTATAAACCCAACCTAAAAGCAAGCAATTAACTATCCAGAGTACTCCAACCTCTGTTAATCTAGCATTCGGTCAAGCAAGCAACACTATTAATCTAGCATTTGGTGAAGTTAACAAGCAACACAGTAACCAAAATCAAGCATCTTCACCATACACAAGACTAACATGTCATCAAATCTGCCCATAACCGTAAGTCTTGTCATATTTGGTTCATCAGGGGATGCCAAAACAAATTGGCTCGTAAGTGCAGCTATATATGGTCAGAAGTCAGAGAAAGACACAGCGGCAATACCTTGAGACCATGGCAGAGACGGCTGCAGACCAGAGATGCTTGGTTCCGTTCGTGACGCCCGCTCCGGAAAAATTCATGGCGTGTCCTAGCTCCACCAGCTTCACCTGGGCCACCCTTCTCATCCCCGCTCATGAGCAGCCCCATCGGGGGCGAGCGAGAACGGCCGCCTTCGACGGACGCCATGACGAGCACGCCGTGTGCCGTCGCATAGCCTCCGTCGAGGAACAGCCCTCGCCGGCGGACACGGCAGCCGCATCTGCATGCCGGCGAGCGCAAGATGCACGCTCACGGACGGGACCTTGCGCGGTGCGTCGTCATCATCCTTGCCTGCTTGCGGCTTCAGATTGAACAGATTGACGGGGAGAATCGAAAGAGGAAGGATGAGAGGCTGTGAGCACCGAAGGGGAACGGAACAAATATGTTGGTGGCGTTTACCTTTAGGTCGAGGAGCTCCCCTGCGGGCTTGACAAGGGAAAGTCGTGCAGGTCGACGCCGACGAAGGCGATGCAGATCCAGCTCCTCCTCGCCTTCTCGCCACCGGATCGAGCTCCTTCCGCTACAGATCGAGTTCCTCGGTGGATAAAAATTTGATATTTCTGTCTCTCCGCATGGGGAAGAAGAGGGAGACGGAGACGAATGTCAAGGAGAGGGTTGAAACGCAGTGGAGACGGCGGACGAGGTGGCAGTGATGGTGGCGACGCGGCCGAGGCGGCGGCGACGCGAGCAGCGGGAGCGGTGGAGAGCTAGGGGGCTGGGGAAAGTGAGGGCTGGGGAAAGTGAGGTGCGAGTGAGCCGAGCGAGTGGCTCATGTGCGAGCGGGGGTAAAATGGGAAAGAAGGGAAATGTCGGTACGTTGCAAATTTTCTACGTGAAACCCCCAACGACCTACATTTTGAAACAGAGGGAGTATATATATATATATATATATATATATATATGATGTGGTTTATCTATGTGGGATTCTACTTTATATATAAATTTTGTGTGTGTATGCTGGAAATTTATAAAAAAATGTATAAACAAATAATATTGCAGAATAAATAAAAATGCTAAAAATGTACCTCCAGCGCAGGCTGGCTATAGGCGCTGCTAGTGGAAGTGCAATTCTGCAGCGCGGCACGCTATGCCCGCGCTGCTAATTGAAGAGTTAGCTACAACGTGGGTGACCCGCGCTGCTGCCGAAAGTTAGTTGCAGCGTGTTATCTACAGCGCGGGCACCCGCGCTGCTGAAGGCCATTATCCTAGTAGTGTCCCCTCCTTCCCTTTCCTCTCAGGACGCCAGCGCATCGCCCCGGCCACTGCTCCGCCTCGGCCGCATCTGCTCGTCGCTGCCCGAGCACGGGCATCTCCTTCCCCCTTTCCCATCTGCTCCTCTGCTCGCACGTGCCACCTATAAGGCTCCTCAAACCCTCTTGAGACACCCAGGGCACCGCCAGCTCAGCCCTCTCCTTGGTCGTTTCTCCGTGGCGCCGCCCGAGCACCACATCGTCGCCGGGCTATAAAAGGCGTACCCCAGCGACGGCTAGATCCACCAGATCACCCCTCCATATCGTAATCGAATACTAGTGCAGAGAAGCAACACCCCGAAGCCCTTCTTCCCCGTCTCCGGCCAGAGGGCCGCCGCCCTACCCTCGCCGGCTCGAGCCTGCTCTAGTGCCCCTCCGTCAAAGCTAAAGACACCGCTAGCTTCCCCTTGCTCCCCTGGACCCTCCCCAACTACCGCCCGAGTGGATTGTCGCTGGAATCCACGCCGCCGTCGAGCTCGTCAGAGCTTGTTATACGGCCGCCGCCGCGACGACCTTGCCCTCACCGTCCGGCCACGTCCCGACGTGCCACGGGTACAGGGGTGGTCGCCGTCGAACGCCCTATCCACCTGCGCCCTTCCCATCCCCGACCGTGCCCTCTCACCGGGGTTCTCGCCGCCGGTGAGCCCAGCTCCCCTCTTCTCTCTCTTCCCCTTCTAAACTGACCGGCCGGCCCACCAGTCGGCCTCACCCACATGCCCGAACCGTAATCCCAAAGTACCCCTTGACGTGGCAGTCTCTGGAATTTCCAGAAAATCCTTTTTAAATCATTTTTAAATCACTTCTGTTGACCAACTTTGACCATGAATATCTGTTAAACCACAAGTCCAAATGAGTTGATTATTTTAACCCTAGTTTTATCTTGAGCTCCTCTTTAATTTTTCATAGCTTTTGTGCCATGATGTTCTGTTGATTTTTGCTGGTTAAAAGAAAACCTTTATGTGAACTTTTCCTTTGCTATTTAAAAATGTTTTTCAGAGTGATTGCTTGTGTTGAAGACCAGGAGTTTCTTCACACCATGTTGGTGAAAGGCAAGCTAGAACTCCCATTTGCATTCTCGTAAAACTTTGACGTGGTTTAAAACTTGCTTTAACTTCAAATACTATGATGATTTCTCCAGATATGTTTGAATTATTATAATCATGTCATTTCCATGAATATGCTTGCATCATAACCTCTAGTTATGTTTATGACCTTGCTATGATGTATGTTACTATCTTGATCATTCTAACATGGATAAGTTAATCATTTGATCATGCTTTGGATTATGATATAACCATGATCGTACATTGGATTGTTCTACATATATTGCTATGACTTGGACTTAGATTTTCATGTTGCACCTGATACTTGATCATTATAAATTTGGAAACATGCTGTGTGGCAAGTTGATCAGGTGCCACCGAACCGAACTTATCAATGCAGCCACACTCGACTGAATGGGAAGGCCTTGGTTCGGTCTACCGGTGCGCCATTTTATTCGTATCACCAAGGAGGGAAGGCTATGCGCGCGTGCTTACACTGGCCCGGCAAACGACGCTAGTCTTGAGAGTCGGTTTGGTTATGTGGATCGAGTCCCCGTTTGGGACAATGTTGTTTGCCATGCGATGGCAGGTGTCTGGAGGACACAGGGCTACCCACAGCATGACTTGCGAAGTATGTCGGGTGATACGGTAAGGGAGGCACGTGGTAGAACGGTCTCGTTGGAGAAGTCCTAGTCCACTCCTATGGTACGGGTTCCGAGGTTCCTGTGGGAAAAGTTCTAAGGTACTCTATGGAGGAAGAACTCCACAGTGTGGGTAAAGTGTGCGCGGCGTCTGCAGAGGGTATGGATCTATATATTCGAATAGCCTAGTCCACAGTATTGGACACACTTCATCTAGGTCACACTATGTATCAACATGAACCCGGTTTGATGATCGTGCTAAGTTGGTGGTCATGCATGCCCCGTGAAAGTTGTTGGTCATGCGATGACCCGTGAAAGTTTTTGGTCATGCGATGATCCGTCAAAGTTGTTGGTCATGCGATGACCCATGAAAGTTGTTGATCATGCAATGACCCGTGAAAGTTGTTGGTCATGCGATGACCCGTATCCCGATTGTTGAGTCTGCAAGGACTCTGAGGTAAGCTGCATAATCATGCGATGATCATGAGATGAGTAAGTGGTCCATATGACCTTAAACAATGGTTGTTCTTGCACTAGTCTTAATCTTGGCAGTACGCTAGATTTGTGATGTTAGCATTGCTTGAACTGTTATTTCAATGTTATTATTTTGCCTTGATGTTGTGGTTTTTGTGACCTGGCGTGTCATCCCAGATTTGCAGGACATGCTGTGATTGCGTAGGACGATGTTCCCGGTGTTTCGAGCTAGAAGGTGTCCCAGTATTGTCCTTTTGGAGTGGAGAACATCACCATCGCCGTTTTTCCGCTGCTAAGATTTATTCCGCTGCTATCGAGTTATTCCACTGCTTGATGTGGTTCCGTTGCTAGCATTAGGAGCAAGTTTCTTCTCCGCCTCGCTCCACTAGAGTTGTAATAGACCGTTGTACCCATTTCATTGGTAATAGAAAGTTATTACGTTCTATATCAAGCAGTGTCGTGTTCCAGAAGATATGATCTCTGGGCTGGAGAACGGGGTGTTCTAGTACTCTGATCTGGGGTGTCAGAACGCTTGGTATCAGAGCAGGACTGACTGTAGGGCACCCTAGTTAGCATGGACGTTAGAATGACGTTAGAGCTAGAGTATATAGCATGCTTGTGTGACACATTTGATTGTTGTATTTGTTTGCCGCATAGCATGCATATAGATAGCATTGTTTATCGCTAACGATCTGATCTGATGAGTGTAGATGGAAGAGTATCCGCTTGACCGCCAATCATCCCCTTCACCAACCACCTTTGCCTATCTTCTTGCCGATGTTTGGATTTGTCTCTATCCCAGTGGGGAAATGCCGAGGTACCAAGTTTTCCAGACGCCGCTCGAAGGACCAGTACTTGAGTACCGTGCCAATTTATTCATGGCTATCAACCTCTCCATTGGCATGCGTACCTACAACTTCCAGGGCGGACACACCTCTACCCCAGATCGTGCCATCCAACTTGTTGCTTTGGCAGGCCTCCCAGGTCTTCACCACCAGGAAAGCGCGATGCATCAGAATCGTTCCTTCCAGTTCTATCCCACCTTGTCCACCACTCCTCAACGAGTAAGGTTTCCTCGACCTCTTGCGGAAGCTGATGTAGCGGTGATTGGCATGTCCCGGTACATGATCGTTGAGTACGCCCTCATCGTTGAGTTAGACAGAGATGCAAGTCATGCAAGAAGAGCTCTTGCTGCCGCTTTGGCTCCGCCAACTCTTCCGCCAGCTTCTTCAGCCTCCGGCAACCCATCGTTAGACCGTAATGCCTAAGTTTCACGTAGTTCATGTTGCATGAGTAGTAGTAGTCTTGCATGTTGTGTGTTGTTGTGTGTAGCAATCAGATGTGATATTGTTTGTTTGTGATCTTGGTGCATTTTCACTGCTATTGACCTTTGTTTCGTTGAATTTCCTCGTCGGTTCTTTATTTGGTTCTTCGGTATTTTTGTGTGTTTAATGAACATGTTTTCGTTTTAGTACATAATAGTAGGTGGTATGTGACTCAGACGGACCATTGCTTGCTTTTTCTTCGATATCGGTACCACGCCTTTGCTCTGAGCTACTTCCGGCCGTCCGGGGTAGATGCCGACTTTATATTTCTCTTTTCAACACTCGACCCGTGATCCGAGCTGCTTTTTGGCCATCTCGGAGAGTTGTTGAGTTTCTTTTCGCAATAGGGACCCCCTGCTCTGAGCTTCTTTTCGGCGGCCTTAGGGGACCTCTGCATTATTTTTATCAACGTTGTCTCATGCTCTGAGCTGCTTTTAGGCCGTCTTGAGCAGTTCTTGAGTTATTCCAGTAACGTCCGAGATCTGAGTTGTAAAGACTATTTTGGTGGTTACTGGTTTATTTGCTGATTTTATGCAAGGGGTTCAGATGGTCATCGACAACCGTTAAAACTTGTGAAGTGGCCAACTTTCTATCGATGTGAGTATGCATCTTACTTCCATGCATGTTTTCAACTGCCGTGTGAGCAGTACCAGTCATGATATCTTCTACTTGTTTGCCATGAAACTGTTTTGTTGTTTGCCTCATTCGGTCTTAATTTTTTGACGCCTTATCTACCCATATGGAAAGTTGCTCATCAACCCACCACATACCGCGAAGAATCAGTGGAAGACAACAAGGAATTGGGAAATCAGCAAGTCAAGAAGGATTCATGCATGATTATGTTGAGAGTATTTGTGTAAGGCCCGATATGCGGTACTGTTCCAGATCTAGATGTTTCCATCAAGATCCGGGGACGAAGCACATATCGGTCCCACCACGACATATGACAATGCCATATGCCCCAGATTTCCAACATGATATCACAACATTACAACTACAAGCATACAACATCTCATACAATCGGCATACAACTGCCTTAATACGATATATCAGCGGAAGATACATGTCTGAGTACAGACTACAATCAAATGCCTAGTGGCAAAGGTAAAACACACCATTCCCGTAACCACACGGGTCCAGACTCTCCGCTGGGATCCGCCTAACTAGTCGTCGTCGAATCTCCACAAAGGCGTCCAGAAGAAATATCGTCGAGCTCCACTGAAGTCCAAGATCGTTGCATAACGTGCGTAAAAGAGAGAAGAAAGCGGTGAGTTATATCAACAAGTATTGTAACTAACTTCTCACGGTAAGATGGGGGTAGTGGTTGAGGTTGCAGACGCACTATCATGATATAAGTGGCTAACGGTCTATTTAGAGTAAGATGAGAACCAAGCATTCGATGAGGAGTCATCTCCAACAAGTCTTGCTATCAACTACTTACGCAAACATAACACATATCCTATCCTTGTCCTCCCCTTCGCATCCCGACGATGAAAGATTCAAGGCACTCACACATTGATCAAGTTATTAAGATTATCTCAGTTGTTGTTGTCTATGAACAAGGAGTAGGTCTCAAGTCGTCCAAAACCGTGGACACAACTTCTCAAAAAGATTTAACCCTGCAGGGGTGTACCAACTACCCATTATAAGCTCCGCATGTTCGCTGGTACTCTCACTCGGGCCCGTTAAAGACACTCATTGAAAAGTTGTTCCAAGATTCCAGACGTCATAATCCCTCTAACTAACAACGCACAATTCCGGGTGGCCCCCGGTGAGTCGACATCCAGCTAAGGAGCCGGTCGCGCTCTCGATCCAGTCTCTACCATATGACTCCAGGTTTGGATTATCCGTATCTGCTCAACTGAGCCCGGGTCCTCAGCCGGTCAAGTTGGACCAACGGGAAACACTTCCCCCACTGGCCCAGGTTGTTTTGAAAACTGCGAGGCCGACAACTCGCACACACACGTTTGCAAATGGTAAATCAGCTTGGGCCACCACTAGAAATGTTTGGAGCTAGGTAGTAAGAAGAGGGGACCCCATAGAATCCCACATGCGGTTAGGCACGCTCGTCAAGAGACACAATACCCGGAACTCGGGACCTAGGTGACTCGAATGGAACAAAGCATCGGGGCGGGATAGCCTAGACCTTCCATCCTTCGTCGAGTATAGTCAACATTATAGTAATCACATCATCTACAATAATATAATAGTGTGATAGCCCAATCCAAGGAGTAACAGGAGGTAACAGTTGATATCATCTTAGCAAGCCTACTAAGCAGTGGTTAAGCAAGCAAGGTACATGGCCAAACAATGGTTTGCTAGGATGTGGGGGACATGGCTGTTTGGGTTTAATTGAGAGGCATGGATATGAAGTAGTAGGATAAACCAATCGTTCTATCCTATACCTAGGCGCAAGTGAGCTGAAAGTTATAAGCATGATATATGCTCCCCCTTACCTAATGAGAAGCTGAAGCCGAAGGTGTAGTCGTTCGCAACCTCGCAACGTCTCTGAGAGTAACCATGGGAGCACACAAGAAGGAAACACTGGAAAAGGCAATCGATGAGCAAGAATCCATTACTACGAATAAATCACGAGCAAGCATCATCAAGAAGGCAACACGAGACAACGCACGGTATTGCCACTATCGTCGAGAGGGGTTACTAACAGGTTAAGTGGAGTACTCGTCACACACGATGATACTGCACATTTAGAATGGTTCAAGTTGTTTAGCTACACGATATGAGCAAATCTTGTTATCATGACATCTCGCTCAAGCATGGCATATCACACTATCAAGGAGAAGGTGAAGCATAAATAAACTATCAAATCTAGTCACTTTAAGTGAGGCACAGTCCTAAACATGGCAACAATTACGGACCCCACAGTCAGTGTGCAGTTGTCTGCCTCCAGGAAACCAAATGTGAGATTGTAGACCACAATTTTATTAAATCCTTTTGCCCCAGGAGACTTGATCAATTTGCTGTGGTTCCTTCGAGAGGAGCCTTTGGGGGAATTCTGACCATTTGGAATTCATCTATCTTTGATGGGCAGTTGGTTGATACCAAAGCTTTTGGGATGGTGATCCAGTTCACTTCTTCCCATAATGCAGAATCTTGGACTCTGGTGAATGTATATGGCCCTTGTGAGGAGCAGCAAAGAGACACTTTTGTGGATTGGCTTTATCACCTATCTATCCCCTTTGATGCTAATTGGCTTTTGCTTGGAGATTTTAATTTCATCAGGTCTTTGGATAATAGAAATTTGCCTGGTGGAGATGTTAATGACATGTTCATATTCAATGAGATAATTGGTCATCTTGGGCTGCTGGAACTCCCTCTAAAAGGTAGAAGATTTACATGGTCCAACATGCAGGACAATCCTCTGCTGGAGCAGCTGGATTGGTTCTTCACCTCTGCTAATTGGATTTTATCTTACCCTACAACTCAAGTGCTGCCCTTAACTAAGACTGCCTCTGACCATGTTGCTTGTGTAGTATCTATCAACACCTCCATCCCAAAAGCTAACGTTTTTAGATTTGAGAACTTTTGGGTAGATATGCCTGGTTTTCTTGATTGTGTAAAATCTTCTTGGGATGCTGAGTCCTCTAAAGTTCATCCTGTGGCTAGAATTGTGGACAAGTTCAAGAGACTCAGAAGGGCACTCAAACATTGGCAGAAAAACTTCTGTAACTTCAAAGTGCTTATCTCCAAGTGCAACAGGATCATTTTCTTACTTGACTGTTTGGAAGAGTTCACGAAGCTGACTGTACCTGAATCTAATTTTAGGAGAATTGTCAAGCTGCATCTGGAGAAAATATTACATTGGAAACATATGTACTGGAAGAAAAGATGCACTCAGAGATATGTCAAAGTGGGGGAGGAGAACTCCAAGTTTTTTCAAGCAATGGCCTCTGAGAGACATAGAAGAAATTCAATTGCCTCTCTTCAGCTAGCTGATGGAACTAGTTGCTCCTCTCATGATTTACTTGCTAATGACTTTTGGTCTGCTTTTAAAAATAGAATGGGGGTAGCCAAGGGTATTGTAACGACCAGCAACCTGAATGATCTGCTTGTTCCTGTGGATGGACTGGAAGCTCTGGTAGCACCTTTTGATATGAAAGAAATGGATGATACAATCAAGTTCATGCCACCTGATAAATCACCTGGACCTGATGGTTTTAATGGCAGATTCTTGAAATCTTGTTGGCCTATAATTTGCAATGACTTTTACAGGTTGGCTGAGGATTTCCATAGTGGTCATGCTGATTTAGAAGGTTTAAATGGCTCTTTCATCACCCTTATCCCCAAGAAACATATTCCTGAGAAAGTGAATGATTTCAGACCTATCTCCCTCACCAGTGTGGGTATTAAGTTTATCACCAAGATGGCTGCTAATAGGCTTCAGAGGGACATCAGGAGATGCATTCACAAAAACCAATATGGATTCATCAAGGAGAGATCTATCCAAGACTGTATTGCATGGAATTTAGAATATCTTCATCACTGCCACCATTCCAAAAGACCCCTAATTCTGCTCAAGATTGATTTTGAGAAAGCTTTTGATTCTATAGAGCATGATGCCATCCTAGAAATTTTAAAGCACAAGGGTTTTCCTTTAAAATGGAGGATCTGGGTGCAGCAACTGTTGGACACTGGGTCTTCATCTGTTCTGTTAAATGGCATCCCAGGTAGATAGTTTAAATGCAAAAGGGGGGTCAGACAGGGTGATCCTTTATCCCCTCTGATTTTTGTTCTGGCTGCTGATCTTCTGCAATCTGTTGTCAATGATCTGCTGAGGAAAGGGCATCTCAGCTTGCCCATTCCATGCCATGATACTGATTTTCCAATTGTTTCGTATGCTGATGATACAATTCTGGTTATGCCAGCAGAGCCCTCACAAGTCCTCAGACTCAAGGAAGCACTTCAAAAATTCACCCAATCCACTGGTCTGGATATCAATTACAACAAATCATCCATGATCCCCATCAATATTGATGAGGTCACTATTGATGAGTTGGCCAGTGTTTTTGGTTGTCAAGTTCGGAAACTTCCTTTCACATATTTGGGGCTGCCTGTGGGCACTACCAGGCCCAAAATTGTGGATCTTCTTCCCTTAGTGGACTGCATGGAGAGGAGACTTACTGCCAGTTCTTGTTTTTTAACTCAAGGGGGCAAACTGCATCTACCCAACTCTGTGATATCTTCCATGCCCATCTACTTCCTTTGCTCTTTACACATTCCTGCTGGTATCATCAAGCAATTGGAGAGGATCCAGAGACAATGTCTTTGGAGAAAGTATGGACAGGACTCTGGTAAATCACTTGCTGCTTGGGAGCTAGTTTGCAGACCAAAGAACAAGGGTGGTCTGGGCATCCTCAATTTACATCTGCAAAATCAAGCCCTTTTGATGAAACACCTGCGTAAGTTTTATAACAAGGAGGATGTGCCTTGGGTCTCTCTTGTATGGGATTCCTATTACCATGAAAGAGTGCCTCATGCTACTGAGCTCTGTGGCTCATTCTGGTGGAAAGATGTGGCCAAGTTGATGGCTACCTTTGTGGTTGTGTCCCAGGTTAAAGTTGGTCTTGGTGACTCTGTTTTGCTGTGGAGTGATTTTTGGATCTCCAACACTAATGCCCCTTTAGCTCAGAAGTTACAAAGATTATTCTCCTTTGCTAAGGATCCTTTTCTATCTGTTAAATAGGCCATGGAGGTGGCTGACCTCACTGAGCTTTTCAATCTGCCTCTATCTACATAGGCCTTCCAGGAGCTCTCTGAGATGCAACTAATCTTACCAAGTCAAAGTGGTGATGCAATAAAGGACTGCTGGACATGGAGGTTGAATGGCAAAGGGAAATACTCTGCTAAGAAGTTCTACAGGTTGGTGCATGATCCTATACATGAAAATCCTCTTTTAAATTGGATTTGGAAATCCTGTTGCATCCTAAAGACCAAAGTTTTTGCTTGGCTGGTTATCATGGATCGTCTCAATACAAAGGATATGCTTATCAGACGACACTGGAACATCCAGGATGGTCCTGAGTGTGTGCTTTGCCATACCCAACATCTGGAGACCAGAGATCACCTCTTTTTCTAGAGCAACTTCAGTGCTAGAGTTTGGGCATACCTGCAAATTGATTGGAGCCATGGTTCTGACATGATTCGGATTGCCAAGAGCGCCAAGGAGTCTTTCAATAAACCTTTCTTCGCTGAAGTGGTGTTTACTGCCTGGTGGAACATCTGGTTGATCAGGAATGCTAAATGTTTTAAGCATGTCAGGCCTTCTTTTGCTAAGTGGAGGGTGGGCTTCATTCATGATTTAACCTTGCTTAGTTATAGAATTAAGCCTAGATTTAAGGATCTCTTGCTTAGATGGATTGACTTCCTTCCACCTTGAGAGGTGTTTTTTTGAAGCTTTTATTATACATTTGTAAATATTGTGTTCCTGGTAATAAAATGCTGGGGGGTGCTTTACCCTTCAGTTTGAAAGCTTCAAAAAAAACTTACGGACCCCACCAAAATAATAGCTTTTGGTACTATTTTTCCCTAAATATAATTTTATTATTTTTATTAGCAAGCAAGAGCAGCATATTCACAACCTACATGAAATTCTAGTCAAGTTACATGGAAAGAACATGTTAAACAGAGCAACGGTTGAAAAGTTATTAAATAAAAATTTTATAGTGGCATGCAACGTAAATAGCAGTGAAACAACATGTAGACAAGGGTAAACATGGCAAAGGACCACATTTTATAAATCTACACAAAATTCTAAGCAAGTTAGATATTCGAATCATCGCAATCCGAGCTACCATTATAAAGATATTAGCATCGCTAAACGGTAACAAAATCTGCAATTTAAATAACCAGAAAATAAATAAAGGGTCTACTGGGCCCAGACTGCTATTTTGCTGGTCCTAAACAGGCGAGCGTTGGATAACTAAATAGCGCACAAGCGTCATATAGCACATGGGCCGAGCCTAACATCACAGGAAAAAAAGAAAAGAAAAAAGAGACACGGGAGTCTCACCTCTGCGGGCCAATGCCCAACTGGCCAGGGGGCGGGGACGGATAGCAGCCTATCGCCCGGGGCGGAGGTGCGCTGCAGGTCGGGCGTGGGCTGGGCCGATGCGCGTTGGATCTGGGTCGCGGTCGCTGGGCCAACGCGGCGGTTGGGTGAGCGAGAACGGGACCTCGTCGGCTCGTCCTCGTCCCGATGAACTGGGCGGCGGCACCAGGCCCTCTCCGGCGAGGTGGGCGTGGCTCCGGGGGCGCGTAGGAGATGTCGGGGCCGGTTCCGTGCGCGGCGGTGAGGGAGGTCGCCGGATCTGGGGCGGTCGCCGGCATGGGAGGTCTGCAGGGGCGGCCACGGTGGGTTCCATGGCGGTGCCATGTACACGGAGGTCGGCTGCGGTGGTTGCCTCCTGCGGGAGAGAGGAAGGGAGGAGGTAAGGAAGAGGAGAGGGAAGGTGGCGCGATGCAGGCTCACCGGGGCGGCTTCTCACTGGCGACGCGGCTTGGCTCGCTCGAGGAGCTTGGGCGGCGGGGCTGGCCGCGGGCTGGTGCGGCCCGGACGAGCCCAACGGCGGAGCTCTAGGCCCTGCGAAGCCCGACTGCGGGAGGTGGCTGGTGGGATGCTCGGAGGTGATGTGGCGGACTTTGGAGCCGTTAGATCACAGATCTGGCGGCTGATATTGCTTGGGCTAGGGTTTCGGGGTAGGAGAGGGATTTGGGGGCACATCTGGACAATTTGAGGGGGGTGGCTGCAATTTTGTGTTAGGGGAAACCATTGAAGGGTGGGAGTGAGTGATGATCTATATATAGGCTAGCCTGGATGGAAAGTTTATGTAAACACCCTCTTGTTCTTTCTCGCGCGTCCGCTACTTCACGTTTCTGGCCCCAGGGAGTCCATACGACCTCGGATTTGGACGAAATATCGAACCACGCGCTCAGCGCGGCGAGCCCGTCAGTCCTACCTCACTTCGGTAACGTTGTGAGAACATTTTCCGGTGCCCAATAAAATAATCCATTTAATTATTAAATGGGGTTTTTCGTTCCGATGGTGATGGCTAGTCTTGTGACGGAAGTTCTGATGTTGCTCAGATGAATCCGGTGTCGCAAATGTCGTGTGCCTGTTGGGAAAAAGTTTTAGTCACGCATGATGGTACAAGAAAGAGGGGGTAGAATAATCACCGATTAATAATTCGGCGAAGCAAATACTGCAAACAATTCTAACAAGCAATAAAATAAAGCAACAAACAATTTTTTAATTTGGGTGGAATTTCCGGGCTGTTACAATTTGGCTGAAGTATGAGTTCTACCTGAATGAATCATTTAGATCAAGTCTACATCAACTATTACAGTCGTAAAGATTCAATCGAGGGAAATGATAAGTTTTGATCATAACCCATGAACATCTGCGGTCAAAGGTATGGCAGCTACAAGTTGCAATCCTCTTACCCGCAAGTTGTTGGATTATGGTATCCTTCGGAAGAAAGTCAAGATCTGTCATGAAATCGGTACCGAGCAAAGAAATGATTGGGAAAATGTTCTCCCTTGACAAGTCAGCAGCCAGTAAGTCAGTAAATTACCATGCACAGTATTGAATTTTGTGCACACACTATCATGGGAAAACTTCGGACATAAGGAACCCCAACCTTCCTTGGGTAAGATATCAGACACAGCCGACATGTACAGTGCATCAACCTTCCTCGGTACGCTATCTGGATAGCTTCTCGGCCAAGACATCTAGCCTTCTACCACAAGCCACCGAAAGAAGCTTACGGTGCAGGGCACCCAATCGTGCTCAGTACGCCACATGGATGGATTCCAGTACAAGCTACCCAACTGTCTACAGTAAACTGCCGCAGAAATTTCCAGCACAAGGAACCTGTACATCCCCCATACAAAGGGAAAACTTCTGAGGCAAGACACCGGTCTTCTTTAGCAAGCTATCAGAAAAGCTTCCCGCGTACGACACCCAGCCTTGCTCACTACACCATCGGAGAAAGCTTCCGAGACACGGTACCCCAACCTTCTTCAGCATGCTACCCCAGGAAAGCTTCGAGGATAAGCTACCCAGTCTTCTCCGACACGCCATCGTGCCTGCAACAGTGTTATTAGCAACCCGACTATTCAGAATCCATGAGAATTTTAACATCGTCAGATTACATATGGATCTGCATACCTTATGGGCATACTTCTCAAGTTATGCGAGCTACTCCTGTATGGATGCAACCATGCTCGTATTCAAGTAAGTTATACACATGGAAAGTGGTAAGGATCGCAACTCTTGAGAGACAAGCAAGAAGAAGAATCAGATACACATCCTAACCGGTTTAAAGATTGACAAGTCATGAAGGAACACCCCAAGTAAAGGAAATGATGAAGCCTTTGGTCTTGACCACAACCACAAGGTTCAGCGACTCACATCCAATAAGACCCCGAAAAAGGATAATCTTGAGGCCAAACTACTGCAACGAAGAGTAATTATGGATTGCCAAGAGATGAAGGATGAAGGAAGCCCAACTAGCTCAGAGAAAGATTCCAACAAATGGCAAGTCAATATACAATCAGTGTAAAAAGAGGGATTGTCGTGGTAGAAAGGATCAAGTCAGTCATACATGGCGTATGTTGAACCTTGATGCGATATATGCAATAAGAGTTAGATCTACACCCATAAGCTGCCAAAAGTACGCAACGCTTGCAAGCCCGACAGGTAAGGAAAAAGGATATCTGCATGGACTTCATGGTCAAATTTGCCTAGAGAAGCCGAAACCATGTTTCCGTATGGATCACCATGGACACCTAAACCAAAGGAATATCACTTCGTATGGGAAAAGATCGAGTACCCAGCCCGTCATCTTGTGCAGTTACACATGTTTGGAATTGCCAGTTTTGCTGGAATTCTCAAGTTTGTTTTGCTAAAGATCCCCTACCCAGCTCAACATTTTGACTGCAAGGACCGTGTTGAAGCATAGCACATCCTATCACCACACACGGATATGGCAACATGTCAAGTAAATCTCAGCGGGAGGAAATGTTCAAAGCTTCTGCCCCCCTGTTCAGAATTAACGCTCAAGATGGACGAGCCAAAAGCAAAGTGACGCAAAACCATGTGCAGACAGCCAAAGTTACACACAATGGGATATCACGATGATGAGCATCTTGAGTTCAACGACCACTCAGGGCAGCTAAGACTATCATCACAGAGGCCTATACAAAGGAGTCAAGAACGTGTCGCGAATAAGGCCCGAGATACCCCCGGGATAGTACGGATACCGTCAGTATTCAACCTATGACAAGATACTCGCTATCTTAGAAGTCAACCAACAAGAGGATGGAAGTCAGCAGAAAGGATCTGATACATAAAGGAGAAATGTCCCGTCAGAAATATGGATTGAGTGAAGTAAACCCCCTGAGCCAAAATATCTTGGATGCTACCGAGGGAAGACTATGCAGTAAAAAGGAAACCAGAGAAGCAATTAATTTCCTTAAGATGGTATGTTTCCAATGGTTCCCTGAGCAACCAAATCTCGAGGAGGAGATTTTCCTAATGGGGATAGGTTTGTGACACCCTGGATTTTGCAACTTTTTTTCCAAAAACATTTCTGATTTATGTCTAGATTTCCCAGTTGGTTTGATTTTGATCAACTCTTTGGACTTGGAACTTGAGTATATTTTCTTTCCTTGCTCTAGTGGACCATGATTCCATGAGCCTTTCCAATTATCATCCCTTGATCCATCCCATCCAAGCCACATTTTTATTCATGCCATATAGTCCTTTTTCCATTAAAAGGAATATTCACCTTATTTGAGGATTGTAGAGAAACCGCTATTTCTATTGCTCCATAAATTCCCAAATAATTCCCCCATGTACTTGATATCATATCTTGCCAAAATCTCCAAACACATTGCATGGCCCAAGTGGTTTTTTCACCTAGAGAAATTCATTTGTCTGTTGGGGAAGAATAGCACTTTGTGAAGGAAGTGTTATTTATCTTTATCCCTTTCCTCTGAAACTTTTTGTGCAAGATATGATGATCATATCATTAGCCTATGCCAAATTTCATCACAATTTTCCTAGCCAAACTCCCTCACCAAATTCCCAAAGTTTGTATGCAGCAAGGGGCAGTGTGAAGCAAGTGCAAGATAGGAGCATCCTTTTACTTTGAGATTTCCCCCACATGTGACCACACCCAAATGACTGCCCTAAACCAAGTTTTAGTCAAACCCAACCACCCATGTGAGGGAACCCTCAAGATCAAATTTCGGGCCAGCAGGGTACCTTATGAAGCAAGTGCGAGCTAGGTACATTCCCTAGCTCTGAAATATTGCACACTTGTGCACACCCCCAAATAACTACTCTACACAAAATTTGATCCCTACCCATCAATCCAAGATTATGCCAGCTTCACCAATGTATTTCTGGACCAATTTTAGGTTTACAAAGGAAGTGTATTCAATTCTTATCCAATTGAGCTCAAACTTCATAGGATGGTAGTCCTTCCCACCATATACCCATGTGACAACATGGCCCTCTCCCCGTCTTCATCATTTGAGCACAACTTCTCCCCCAAGATTGATGTATCAAACTTGTTAGAGAGGATATGATCACCACAGAGCCCCCTTGACCAGTCAATGACACCACTGTGCTTAGGGTAGGAAGGAGAACACGATAGACATGTTTTGCCACGTGAAATTTCACCGTGTGCACCAGCCCACTTGGTGAGCACGCCTTTGGCCGCACTCGGTGTGCTCTGCGCGTGTCGTCCGTTGTCCCGCAGCACGCTCGTGTCACCTAGCCCTCGTCTCGTCGTGCTGCACGGATTTTCGAGCCACGCGTATCCCGCCAGTGCCCTCCACTCCTTCCCTTTCCTCTCCGGTCGCCAGCACATCGCCCCGGCCACTGCTCCGCCTCGGTCGCATCTGCTCGTCGCCCCCCAAGCACAGGCATCTCCTTCCCCCTTGCCCATGTGCTCCTCTGCTCGCGTTTGCCACCTACAGGTCTCCTTGAACCCTATTGAGAACATCCAAGGCACTGCCAGCTCAGCCCTCGCCGTGGTCAGTTCCCCGTGGCGCCGCCCAAGCATAGCATTGCCGCCAGGCAATAAAAGGCGTGCTCCAGTGACGCCTAGCTCCACCATCTCACCCCTCCACATCCCAATCGAATACCAGTGCATCGAAGCGACACCCCAGATCCCTTCTTCCCCGTCTCCGGCCAGAGGACCTCCGCCATGCCCTCGCCGACTCGGGTCCGCTCCGGTGCCCCTCCATCCAAGCCAGAGACACGAAGACCTTCCCCTTGCTCCCCTAGACCTTCCCCAACCGCTGCCCGAGTGGATTGCCGTCGAGCTCGTCAGATCCCGTGACCCGTCCGCTGTCGCGACGACCCTCCCCTCATCGTCCGACCAGCTCTCGACATGCCACAGGTACAGGGGTGGTCATCGTCGAACGCCTGATGCACCTGCGCCCTTCCCAGCCCCAACGGTGCCCTCTCGCCAGGGTTCTCGCCGCCTGTGAGTCCATCTCCCCTGTTCTCTCTCTCCCCCCTTCTAAACTGACCAACCGACCCCACCAGTCAGCCTCACCCCCACGCCCGAACTATTTTCCTAGTGGAGACGTGACGCCTTCGACGTGGAAGTCTCTGGAATTTCCAGTAAATCCTTTTTAAATCATTTTTTAATCACTTCTGTTGACTAACTTTGACCATAAATATCTCCTAAACCAAAATTCCAAATGAGTTGATTATTTTCCCCCTAGTTTTATCTTGAGCTCCTCTTTAATTTGGCATAGCTTTT
Organism: Bromus sterilis; assembly: GCA_950022295.1. Taxonomy (NCBI): domain Eukaryota; kingdom Viridiplantae; phylum Streptophyta; class Magnoliopsida; order Poales; family Poaceae; genus Bromus; species Bromus sterilis. The sequence continues at coordinate 158,143,110 of OX465600.1, forward strand.
GTGCCATGATGTTCTATTGATTTTTGCTATTTAAGAGAAAACCTTTATGTGACATTTTCCTTTACTATTTAAAAATGTTTTTCAGAGTGATTGCTTGTGTTGAAGACCAGGAGTTTCTACACACCTTGTTGTTGAAAATCGAGCCACAACTCCCATTTGCATTCTCGTAAAACTTTGTCGTGGTTTAACATTTGCTTTAACTTCAAATACTAAGATGATTTCTCCGGATATGTTTGAGTTAATCATGTCATTGCCATGAATATGCTTGCATCATAACCTTTAGTTATGTTTATGACCTTGCTATTCTTCATGTTACTATACTGATCATCCTAACATGGATAAGTTAATCATCTGATCATGCTTTTTATTATGATATAACCGTGATCGTACCTTGGATTATTCTACATATATTGCTATGACTTGGACTTAGATTTTCATGTTGCACCTGATACTTGATTATTATGCATTTGGAAACATGCTTTGTGCCAAGTTGATCAGGTGCCACCGAACTGAACTTATCAGTGCATCCACACTCGCGTGAATGGGAAGGCCTTGGCTCGGTCTATCGATACGCTCTTTTATTCGTATCACCAAGGAGGAAAGGCTATGCGCGCATAATTACCCTGGCCCGGTAAATGGCGATTGTCTTGAGAGACGGTTTGGTTATATGTATCCAGTCCCCGTTTGGGACAATCTTGTTTGCCATGCGATGGCAGGTGTCTGAAGGACATAGGGCTACCCACGGCATGACTTGCGAAGTATGTCAGGTGATACGGTAAGGGAGGCACGCGGTAGAACGGTCTCGTTGGAGAAGTCTTAGTCCACTACTATGGTACAAGTTCCGTGGTTCCTGTGGGACAAGTTGCAAGGTACTGGATGGATAAAGAACTCCATAGTGTAGGTAAAGTGCGCGACCTCTGCAGAGGGTATGAATCTATTCGAATAGCCGAGTACACGGTATTGGACACATTTCGTACTAGGTTAAATTATGGATCAACATGAACCCGGTTTGATGATCGTGCTAAGTTGGTGGTCATGCGATGACCCGTGAAATTTGTTGGTCATGCGATGACCCGTGAAAGTTGTTGGTCATGCGATGACCCGTGAAAGTTGTTGGTCATGCGATGACTCGTGAAAGTTGTTGGTCATGCGATGACCCATATCCCGATTTTTGAGTCTGCAAGGACTCTGAGGTAAGCTACATGATCATGTGATGATCATGAGATGAGTAAGTGGTTCATGTGACCTTAAACGATGGTTGTTCTTGCACTAGTCATAATCTTGGTAGTATGCTAGATTCATCATGTTAGCATTGTTTGAAATTTTGTTGCCATGTTATTGTTTTGCCTTGATGTTGTGGTTGTTGTGAGCTTGCAAGTACATTCAATGTACTGACCTGGCGTGTCATGGCAGATTTGCAGGCCATGCTATGATTGCTTATGACGACTTTCTCGGTGTTTGCGAGCTAGAATGTGTCCCAGCAGTGTCCCTTTGGAGTGGAGTCCATCACGATCGCCGTTGTCCCGCTGCTAAGATTTATTCCGCTGTTATAGTGTTATTACGCTACTTGATGTGGTTCCGTTGCTAGCATTGGGAGAAAGTTTGTTCTCCTCCTCGCTCCGCTAGCGTTGCAACAGACCTCTTGTACCCATTTCATTGGTAATATAAAGTTGTTCAGTTCTATATGAAGCAGTGCCATGTTCCACAAGACATGATCTCTGGGCTGGAGCACATGGCGTTCCGGTACTCTTAGCCGGGTGTAAGGTCCGATATGCGGTACTGTTCCAGATCTAGATGTTTCCACCAAGATCCAAGGACGAAGCACATATCGGTCCCACCGCGACATATGAAAATGCCATATACCCCGGATTTCCAACATGATATCACAACATTACAGCTACATGGATACAACATCTCATACAAATGGCATACAACTGCCTTAATACAATACAACATCGGAAGATACATGTCTGAGTACAGAATACAATCAAATGCCTAGTGGCAAAGAGAAAAACATTGATCCCCATAACCACACGGGTCCAGGCCCTCTGCTGGGATCCGCCTAACTAGTCGTCGTCGAGTCTCCACATGAAACGTCGATCACCATACCTGTTGTCGATCAAGAACCCTGAAAAGAGTTTGGGGGTAGTATCATGAGTACAGAAGTACTCAACATCCAACTGTAGTGGTCATCTGACCCAATAAGGACATCATCACTCGTCATTCTAGGACAACTAGTAGTTTACGGTAAGGATGGGGTAAGTGGTGAGTTTGCTGCCGCACTAGCATTTATGAGGTGGCTAACGATCTAGAGAGTAAGATAAGAAGCCAAGCATTCGATGAGGAATCGCCTCCAACAAGTCTGCTATCCACCTACTTACGCAAGCATACCACCTATCCTATCCTTGTCCTCCTCTTCGCATCCCAATGAAGAAGAAGCAATCAAGGCACACACACGTTGATCAAGTTATATTAAGATTATCTCAGTTGTTGTTGTCTATGAACAAGGAGTAGGTCTCAAATCGTCCATAACCGTGGGCACGGCTTCTCGAAAAGATTTAACCCTGCAGGGGTGTACCAACTGCCCATTACAAGGCTCCGCACGCACGCTCATCTCTCACAGTTGCTACCCATCACAGGCAACCATTTTATGATTTAGTTCCAAGAGATCCGAAACGACAGGTCCCTCTAGCTAACAACGAACAAATCCGGGTGGCCCCTGGGGAGTCGACACGCAATCCAAAAGCCATCCGCACTCTCGGATCGGACTGTTCTGGCTAACTCAGGTCGGATTGCCGGTATTCTCAAATGAGGCCGGGTCCTAGCTGATCAGGTGGACCAACAGAGAAACCATGTTTCCGCTGGCCCAAGTTATTTTAAAAGATATCTGCTAGGAGCGACCCGACAGACATTTATGCATGGTTTGCAAATGGTAAATCGGCTTGGGACACCTATAGAAATGTTTGAAGCTAGGTAGGTAAGAAAAGGGGACCCCATAAAATCTCACACGCGGTTAGGCACGCTCAGTCTTAAAACCAATACCCGGAACTCGGGTCCTAGGTGACTCGAATGGAACAAAGCGTCGGGGCGGGATAGCCTAGACCTTCCATCCTTCGTCGAGTATAGTCAACATTATAATAATCATATCATCAACAACAATATAATAATGTGATAGCCCAAACCAAGGAGTAACAGGGTAAGATCTTAGCATCCTAAGCATGCATACTAAGCAGGGGGTGAGCAACGAGCAATAGTAACATAGCAGCACATGGTTTGCTGGGAGGGGACATGGCTGTATCGGTTTGAAAGAGGCTGTAAGCATGTGGTAGGATCAAATATCGATCCTATCCTACACTAGCATGCAAACCGCTGTTTGAAATAGAATGGATCATAAGTAATGTATAGTCATTTCCTGTTGATAAGTCTGGTTCCGAAGGTGTAGTTGATGGCATGCTCGCATCGTCTCCGAGAGGTACCCGCGGAAGCACACAAGACGGTAAACACTGGAAAGCAATCAACGACCAAGCATCTATTACTACGAAGCAAACACGAGCAAGCATCAACAAGAAGGCAACACGAGACATCGCACCTACCGTCGAGAGCGGTTACTAACAGGTTAAGTGGAGTACTCGTCACACACGACGATACCGCACATTTAGAATTGTTCAAGTTGTTTATCTACACAAGGTGAGAAAAGGTTATTAACATGGCATCTCACTCAAGCATGGCATAGCACACAAACACAACAAGAGGTGAAGCATAAGGTAAACTATCTATGCTAGTCAATTTAAGTGAGGCACAACCTAAACATGGCAACACTAAGTACCCCACGACAATTAAAAGATTTGGTATTGTTCTGTCCTAAACCATATTTTAGGTTGGTTAACAGAAACAAACAATAGCATAAACACAAAGTACATGAAATTCTAATCAAGATACATATAAAGAACACTCCAAACGGAGTTACGGTTAAAAAGATACAAGCAAAACAAGTTTTGATAACAATCTGCCAACATCAGGAAGCACACTTTAGAGCAATGCATCAACAGGATAATGAATGCAAACAGGCTCACAAATGATACGCAACTAAAGTAGACATGTCAGGGAAGGCATGGCAAAAGGAATCATGCAAAAAGGCATCATGAAAAATTAATTGTAGCCCAAGAAAAATGCAATAAAACATTACTGGTCTAGGACTTAGTGAAAATCAGGAAAACAGGGCAGAAACTGTTATTTTCATGCTGTATCAACAGGGGTAAAGCTATATGCAAAATTGCAGCAACATGACATAGAAATATATGGGCATGAACTATACATGATGGTGATCAGGTACAAACAAGAATCATGGTCATAGGCATAACAAATCAAAAGATATTAAGCATGCAACATGTCATCGGAAAGTTACAGACTTAGTGAAAAACAGAGGTGGCTGTCAAAAACAGTGGCATATCAACTTTGGAGCTCAATAACTATATGACAAGCAAGCATATCATGACAATGCAATACATGCAATGGAAGTAGACATGGCATAGATCAAAATGAGATATTGCAATGCTCAATAGGATGCACGGTTAAAAAGATATAGGGCAACAAAGTAGCAACTTTATATAAACAGCAGCATATATCATCGGGGTCACCACTTTGGAGCAATAAATAGTATAGATACAACAGGAAAACATGACATGTGAATGCATAGGATTGAAGTAGACATGATGCTTAACATTATGCAACAAGAATCAATGAAATTGGCCTCATGGATGTGTCAAAATCATCAATCAAACTTGCAATAAAATAACAGCAGCAACACACTAACAAAAATTAACAGCAGTTAACAGTCTGATGCCCACTTCAACACAGATTAACAACATCAAGATGGCCTCAAATCAAAATGCTCACAAAATATGAACTGAAGTACACCCAATTCTAAACAATTTTCCTTTTGGGCGCAACGTCATCCAAGCTACGGTTTACTCGCAAATCTATTCGCAAAATTGAATAAGCAGCAAAACATTCCAGACTTAGTAAAAATTGAGGTCCTGGAAAAATAAAAATAAATAAAAAGGCAGAAAAAAGGAAACGGGCCTCACCAGTGGGTCGAGGCCCACGAGGCCGCGGTGGGAGGCCAGGCCGGATCTGGCCGTGCTGGGCTGGGCCTTGCGGCACAGGTGGGCCGCCAGGGGCGCGCTGGCCCACGCGGCGGCTGATGGCCTGCTCGCCCCGTCGTTCCCATCGGAACTGAGGCTAGCGGCGGCGGCTGGGCAACTCCGGCGAGGTCCTGGGTTGCCTGGGCCTGCGGGATAAGGAGCGCGGCTCCCGATCCGGCAGGCGGCGGCGGTCGGGGTGGTCACCGGCGTGCGGATGCGACCGGTGCGGCTCCAGGGGCGGCGCGAGCTCCTGGCCGGCTTCCATGGAGGCCTGCTCCGACGAATCCTGCAGGGAGGCGCGGGGGAGACGGTGAGAAGGAGGAGAGGAGATGGAAGAGAAGAGGAGGGAGCGCGGGACAAGGAGGGGAGACGGCGGCTGCGCGCGGCTGCTGCCGGCGGTGGCCTCGGGCCCGATGGCGCGCGGTGCCTCCACGGGAGGGGAGAGGTAGGAGAGAGAGAAAGATGGGGCTGAGGAGCTTCCTGGGCCATCGGATCGCGATATCTGACGGTCCAGGATGGGTCTGGCAGAAAAATGGACGAAAATAGGCTAAATTGCGACAAAATGGGGCTATTGTGATGGGGTGGCTGCAATTTTAGCTTAAGGGAAACCCTAGAAAGGGGTGGGAGTGTGGTGGTCTTTATATAGCCCAGGTGGCTGGCAGTTTGCAAAAACATCCCCGGTTTCTCTCTCGCGCGCGCAACGTTTACGTTCCTGACCGTCGGGGGTCCGCTGGACCTCCGATTCGGGTAAAACTTCAAACTGCGCGATCAACACGTCGAGCCGGCGGCGTTCACCTCGCGCGGGAACCGTTCCGATAACACTTTCCGGCGCGCTATAAAAATAACCCATTTAATTATTAAACGGGGTTTTCGTTCCGTTGGCTTCGGCTGGTCTTGTGCCGGTTTTCGCGATGGTGATCGGGTGAAACCCGGTGTCGCAAAGGTCGAGTGTCAGGGTGGCAAGGGTCGGTCTCTGTCCGGTACGAGATAAGAGGAGGAAAAATAATCGTCGATCGATAAATCAGGGATGCAAACACCGCAAACAAATGAGACAATCAAATAATTCACACCGAAAAAAATTTAATTTTTGTGAAGTCTGGGCTGTTACAATACAACACCACCAACAAGGGTTCTCGTCCCGAGATCCTGGACGATCCGGGGGAGAGGGGGAAGAGAAAAGAGAGACGACGATCTTCAACACCACCAACAAGGGACTGTGCTCCATGTCGACGTCGAACTTCTGTCGAGATAAATTTCCGCAGAGAGACGACAACGTCGGAAAACGAAACCATCGGGAGATCAAGAGGAAGAACGATAGTTGGAAGCGACGAACAGGGGAAGCATTATCACTGAAATCGTGAGGATATTGGGCAAGAGAACGGAAGTCAATAGACAACCAAGATGTTTAACCCGAGTCGGAAGAACTAAAGGTACTACAGGATTCCCAACCCGAGATCGGAATCAAGACAATACGCTGCAAGCAAGGCATTGTAACAGTTCCGAAACTCCATTTAATCGAGACCCTAGAAGTTTGTTGGGACCCGGAATTTGCGTATGTAATTCCGGTCACAACTCAATAATATGGAGAGCCGAGAGTCGTACCCACTTGTCTAAGCAGACAAGGCCAAGCACAAAACACTCTTGGAAAGCATCGTACGTGAGGGGCATCCCATTCAGGCCGGATGATCAACTGAGATGGGTCCTCATCGCCCGCTCACAAGTCTAAATGATTATGGGTGGTGAAATCCCATACTCATAGACAAGTTGCCTCAACCATATTATCGATTGAATTATAACACTTACATAAGCAGACTCCAGCCCGATCACTTAGTCGGGGTCTCTGGCGGGCTCAATCATACAACAAAGTGTGCTACGTGACAGAGTCACGAGCAATCGCATCGCGATGCCCCAAGCTGCGCACATCTAAGGGCCACTTGGTGTATAAAAGACCGCCGACAAGAACGCAACTAAGCTATCGAATCCCACACTAAGACATGCATCTTATAACCATACACGCAACATACATGTCTAGTGTAAACAGCAGGTACACATTGCATGAACTCTACAAAGTACTTCTTTATTGACTTACACATAGAGCATACAAAGATCACATGTCTGTGATCAACATTACATCATACAACGGAAGAAAATTAGGTCTGAGTACAGACAAATTTAACAAATGGCTTAGAGAAGCCTTGTTCAACATACATAGCCCTTCCACGAGGGACCAGGCTGCTGTCTGGAACTATACTACAAAGGTCAACGTCGAGCTTCACGAAGATGACTCCATCGGGGTCCGGGTTCTCATCTAAAACATAGAATAAGCAAACGTGAGTACAAAGTCGTACTCAGCAAGACTTACATCAGAACTATACTACTCATGCTCAAGTTTCAAGGTAAAGGAGGTGGGGTTTCAATGTAGAAGTGCCAGCTTTGACTTGGCTAGTCATGTACTACGATTACCAGAATGAGGTCAGAAGCATACACGAGTCCACTACCAAGTCTCCAACCAATACACCACTATGGATACTTCCTCGACTTCCCCACGAGGAAGCATACCATAGCACTCACACTTATCTTGCGAGTTTTAGAGTATCCATTCAAGTTGTCTATGATCAAGTAGAGGTCTCCAAGTAGTCCATAACCGCGAACACGGCTATTCGAATAGTTCATTAACCCTGCAGGGGTGTACATCTTCACACGCGTGTCATCACTTATCGCCTCGTTCTTGTCACCCTTCAAGCGGGTGTCGTACGTGGATGAAACCAAGGAACTACCCTCACATCACCTTCTCTAATCCAGGAGTCGACTACCATAGTTTGGCACCGCTCGAGAGTCCGGCCGGTTCAACGAAACGGACTCAGATAATGTAAGGGACCGAGACGCCACCTCTGTCAGATGGTTTTACTGCCTCACAGGTCCACCCACATATCTATATGATGCAACCTTTTCTTCATTCTTTTCTATGCACATGCCAAATGGAAAGCCCGAATCTGGTGTTACTCCTGGACTGGATCGGGTAAGTAAAGAGGCCAAATGGGGCTCCCATAAACCCTACATGTGGTCATACTCTTTGTCTTGGATCACAAAACAGGAACTCGGGGCCTAGGGCAGTGTTCAAAGAGACAACCCACTATGTACTCCTACACAGCCTCTCATCGTTCACCTTTGTTTAGGGTGGATTCACCAACACGTTATCATCAACACCATTATGAATATCCATCCCGACTCACAAACAATGTAACCTCATTGTAACACTAAGCAGCAATAAGCAGTAACACTTGCAGGGGGGCACATGCTCATCATTCAACTCCTATATCTGCTAGGATTGTGGTTTGCTTAATACGGTGACAAAATGATAGGTCATGCATCGGAATGGGTTCAACTATGCGAAAGAACGTGTCTCGGTGATCTCCTAAACATGCATAAGCGAGATTGAGAGGGAAGTAGGATTTTATAGACATGATCAATGGGGTTTGCTTGCCTTGCTTGACGTTACACGAGTTTACCGGTCTTCTTCTTCTTCGGGGGTGATCTCCGTCTCGGAGGCACTGTTACCGGAACAATCATCAACAAAGGGGGGCAACAACATTGAAATAGAATGCACAAGCACATGATATAGTTGTCCATGATGTGAATGCTACTGGTTTGTGGCAAATTCATCTTAATTGAAGTGTATTGCATTTGGAATGCAAATTCAAACTTCAAATTCAAATTCAAATTCAAATTGTGCCATATGCATGTTTGCTACTGTTCACCCATTTTAAAATGGTCAAACATAAAAACAAATTGCATATTCATAATCCTTGCATTTTTCTGATAATTTTTCATATATTATTTATTAAATTTGGAGTTAGGATTAAAAAGTTATTGAATTTCAAAGTTTAATCTATTTTCTGGATTTTTCTGGATTTTCTTTTAATTGGAAAAGATATTATTGCGTCATGCTGGCATCAGCATGACGTGGGGTGGGGCCTGACCCGTGGGCCAGCCCTGTTAGTGGATCAGGGGGTTAACCCCGGTTTAAATTAATTAAGCAGAGAGGATTAGGGGTTTGGGCCCCACTGTCAGTGTCTCTAAGGGGGGATTAGGGGGTGGGTTAGTGCTAACTAACCAGGCCACGCCGGCGGTTAGCCGCCGATGGCAACGGTGCGCGGCGGCGCACATGCGGGAGGCGATTCCGGCGGCCAAAAGATGCGCGGTTAGGCACGTTCGACGCGTAGGAACCTCGCGGATCCATTGTACATGGCCAGAGTGTGGTCTGCTTTGCGTGCGCACGTTGGTGACCTCCGTGGCGGCCCTGCTCTCCGGCGAACATGGCAAAGGGCGTTGGACAGCGCTAAAGACAACGGGTCTTGCGATTTTTTGGCCGTGTGCTCATGTCAGAACCCTTTGCTGGGTATGTGCTAGGATCAAGTCTCACTTGGCATCATGTTAAAAATTTCAAAAGAAATTGAAATGGGAGAGAGAACACCCCCAGAGGAATTTAATTCAAATGGCCAGAATAAAAGTTGCTCCAAAAATTCTTTTTGAATTTTTGAAAAGTCTCATAAATGAGTGTGATCACATATCAAGTGATGTGGGACCAACCCCATGCTCATGGATTTTTCAAATATTCAAACAGGACCTTGGAATTAATCAAATACCAATATTTGAATTTGAATTCAAATAAGTTGAATTTCAAAAATGTTCAAAACTTGGGAATGACTAGCTACTGGTCATGTAAGTCCATATATAAATTTTGAGCATTTACAAAAATTCCTAGCTATTTTATTTAATGGGAAAAACAAATTACAGAAAATAAATAAAGAAAGGAAAGATTAAACAGAAGAATAAAAATAGAAAAACCCTTACCTATCGCCTAGGCGAAGCCAGCCCAGCCGGCCCAGCCAGCCCAAAGGGGCAAGGGGGATCTTCTTCCCCACCCCGCGCCCCCAAGCTGCTCGGCAAAATTCCACCGAGCCAGCCGAGCACGTCGCCGCTCTCCCAGTCGCCACCTGCCCCTCTGGAGCCTTCTAGTCGCGCCTCGCAGCTCCTGGACGAGCCGTGCTTCCATCCCCCTCCCCTCCAGAGCCTCTCCCTCTCACTCTCTCGCCGAGTTCGACGATGACCCGAGCGCCGCCGTCACCATGGATTGAAGCGCTCATGGCCACCGCTGTCCCCGAGCCGCACCGACGTGTCTCTTGTCTTCGCCGCCGTCAGCTACACCGAGCCGAGCAGTCAATCGCAGGAAGGAGCCTCTGCTCGCGACGCCCGCATCGTCTTCTCCAACTCCGGCCGACAAGCTTCGCCGGGAAATTGTGCCTCCGCCCTTCCTTCTCCAGCCACGCCGTCACCACCATTGGACTCAGGGTGAGTCACCAGTTCGTCACCAACCAGCCGTGGCCCCTTCTTCTTCCTCGTTCGGGATCCTCCATGCGAGCCGAGCTCGGCCTCCGCCATGGATGAGCCCAAGCTTGCTCTCGTGAGCTTCTGCTTGCACCAACGCGCGCACCATGATCCCCGTGCTCCCAACGTTCGAATGAGCTAACCCCCGCACCAAATGAAGCACCAAGGCGAGTTCAACCTTGAGCTTGGGCTTCTGCCGCCGCTAGGGCATGCCGCCGTCGTCGTTCTGAGGCACCCCAGCACCCCAGCTTGCTCCAATCGAAGCGCGACGATGAGAGCTTCAACCTGGTGGAAGCAGCGCTCAATTTGGACCACGGGAACGCCGTCCCTGGACGTCGCCGGCGACTAGCCGCCCGCGAGGCTGACGTGGTGGACCAGATTAACCACTAATCCCCCCCAGCAGTCACTTACATGTGGGCCCAGCCTCTGACTAACCACTGGATTAGTTTAAATCAAATTAAAATGGTTTAATTAACACAGTGAGAGAATGACATGTGGGTCCCCCTTGTCAGTGGCCCCTGACGCCAGCATGAGGTCATGCTGACGCAGTAATCTTTTTCTTTTTAAAAATATTCCAGAAATTCCAGAAAATGAATTAAAATTTGGAAATTCAACATAAATAATTCATTTTAACTACAAATTAAACATATAATATATGTAAAATTATCAGAAAAATGCAAGGATTCTGAATATGCACTTTGTTTTCATGTTGGACCATTTTAAAATGCGGGGAACAGAAAGAACAATGCATATGAATTCCTTTTAAATTCAAATTGGACTTTGAATTTGCAAAACCTTTGCAATGTACTTCATTTAAATGGAAACCCTCACACCTCATAAGCATATACATCAAGTTTCAACCTTCAACCATGTGATTGTACATTGTATTTATATTGCTTCCTTGTTTGTTGTTTGTCGAGTAGAAGTGGAACCGGAACATGAGGCTGCCCCCTTCGTTGAAGACCCCGATACTGAACCTCGTCAGCAAGGCAAGAAAACCCCCATTGATCATGTCGATAAAATCCCACTTCCCTCTCAGTCTCGCTTATGCATTGTTTAGGATGATTACCATGCAATGTTTCTACCGCATAGATGAACCCATTCCTTTGCATGACCTATCATTTTTCACAGTAGTAAGCAAACCACAATCCTAGCAAATGTAGGAGTTGGTTGATATCATGTGGCCCCTGCAACTGTTACTGCTTATTGCATGCTTAGAGTGATACAATGTTGATACTGTTATGTGAGTTGGGATGGTAGCAATCATGTTGATGATGGTGGAAATGTGTTGGTGAATCTACCCTAATACAAGGTGAACGATGAGAGGCTGTGCAGGAGTACATAGTGGGTTGTCTCGTTGAACACCGACTTAAGCCCGAGTTCTTGTGTGGTGATCCAAGCTGAAGAGTACTACCACATGTGGGGCAAACGGATCCCCGCTCAACCTACTAACTCACCCCTTCTCAGTTCAATGAGTCGCAGTAGTTCGGAGTTCTGGTAGGTTTGTGGCCTGGCTGCAAAGTGAGAGAACAGCTCAGCCGAGACCGGCTTATGCACCACGCACACATCTTCTGGGACCACTTTGTCAAACCGTCCAGGTTACGAATGTGGAAACCATCCCAGATAGGCGTCTTCATTGAACCTGAGTTGGCTGTGAGGTAAAAGTTGTGGACATTATCCTCGCCGACACTCGCTTGAAGGGTGACGAGATCCCGACGGTAACTGATAGTTTCATGTGTGTAGCAGTACACCCCTGCAGGGTTAATAAACTATTCGAATAGCCGCGTCCACGGTAAGGCACTACTTGGAAAGTTGTGCTCGATTATTAGACAACTTCAATGGATACTTATAAAACTTTCCAAGATAAGCGTGAGTGCTATGGCGTGCTTTCCCGTGGGGAGTCGAGGAAGGTACCATAGTGGTGTAATTGGTTGGAGACATGTAGTGGACTCATGTACGCTTATTTCCTCAAGTCTGGTACTCGTAGTTCAGGACTAGCTAAGTCAAAGCTGACACCTCTGCTTATGAACCCCACCCCCTTTACCTTGATACAAGTGCATGAGTAGTATAGCTCCTACGTAAGTCTTGCTGAGTACGACTTTGTACTCACGTTTGCTTATTCTATGTTTTAGATGAGCCCACTGACCCCGAAGGTGGATTCTTCCTCGAGCTCGACGACTGAAGACCAAGCTAGTGTAGTCCCAGTCAGCAGACTGGTTCCCTCGTGGAGGGCTTGTGTTTAAATAAGGCTTTTTAAGCCATTTGTTAAACTTGTCTGTACCCAGACATAATTTGCTTCCGCATGCTTGTTGTAATGTTGGATCACGGTCTCGTGATCTCTGTGTGCACTCTGTAAGAGTTATCAATAAAGTTGTATACTTTGTAGAGAATTTCAATGATACCTGCTGTTCATACTAGACATGTGTGCTGCGTGTATGATTATAACATGCATGTCTTAGTATGGGTTTTCGAGACCTTACTTGTGATCTGGATGGCGGTCTTTTATACACCAAGTGGCCCTTAGATATTCGCAGCTTGGGGCATCGCGATGCGATTGCTCGTGACTCTGTCACGTGCGCACTTTGATGTATGATCGAGCCCGCCCTAGACCCCGACTAAGTGATCGGGCTGGAGTAAGTCTATGTAAGGGTTATAATACAATCGATAGTATGGTTGAGGCGACTTGTCTATGTGTATGGGAGTTCACCACCCATAGCATTTAGACTTGTGTGCGGACGATGAGGACCCATTTCAGTTGATCATCCGGCCTGGATGGGATGCCCCTCACGTTCGATGCTTTCCGAGAACGTTCTGTGCTTGGCCTTCTATGCTTAGACAAGTGGGTACGGTTCTCGTCTCTCCATATGATTGTGTTGTAGCGAGTCTTGCATACGCTAACCTTGGGCCCCGACAGACTTGGTATCAGAGCAGGACTGACTGTAGGATTATCAGCCTTGGCCGAAGTCGAGTCTAGATTGCTATAGTTATATAGTTACTCTGGGTATATAAGGGAACAACGTAAGGCTTCTTTTTTCTCCTTACCTTCATCGTTCTGAGTTCTGAGTCACCCTATTCTTGTTCTACGGGAAGATAGGACTAGGCTCATCTATGTCTTGCTAGAACATCTCGTTGATTGCTTCCTTGTAGCCATAGGAAAGTGGTGTTCGGTTTGCTAGAGTTGTTGTGCTTCCTGATTTCTTACATCATATGTAAGTGATGTTTCTACATTGCAAGAAAAGACATTTCTTACAATTACACCCGTTATGCTGTCCAAGTCTTTCCAAGTTTCTTCATAATCTGATGCATTTGCAAACTCCTTGTTTCTGTTTCAGATGGAAGATCTTCCCCCTCGGTAGATTGTTCGTTTGACTAGGTGCCTCGGTGTGCGTGGCCATCCCGCCATGCTGATCGAGATGATGTCCTTCATTGGCTATCGATGGTACCCTGAGTACACCGTTGAGGAGCAGTTCCTTGACTTCAACCAGACCCAGTTCCACTGCATTGTCAGGATCTACCCGCACCACACTAGAGTCACTCAGCCTATCCACTTTGGACATGGCATTGGCATGACTGAGAACATGGCTGTGCAGGATGCTGCATACTCATGTATGACTATGCTGAGAGAGGAGCACGCTATGCTTGGAGGCACATCTTTCCGCTATATCCCTGCTGCACTTCCAGGAGAAGAGGGATATTACATCGGATTGTACACATATCACTCTTTGGAGGATCCTTTGCTTCAGATCACTGCTCGGCACGCTTGTGATAGAGATCGTGATGCACGTGCCCTTCGTTTTGAGCTTCACGCCACCCGTGTCCGTCTGTATCGAGCACTTACATTCCTGGCTCCTTTTGTGAGTGTTGGATTAATGGAGTATGATGCTATCTACCCAATCAGGACACAGGTGCCTTCTCGAGTTGCTTGGCCCGAGATTGGAGGCATTTTTCCACCCCATGGTCCTCTGCTTCCACCCTACGCTGGACCTAGGCCCCATCCTTGCCCAAATGGATATCAGGGTCCACCGGCCTCCGTGTTTTCCGATGGTCACCTTCAGCTACCGGGTTACGCGGGTAACTTTTACGAGGATTACTATGGAGATGGAGATGAGTGAGACCGCCTGTGGTCTTACTTTAGTGAGGATGTAGTAGTATCTTAGTATATTGTACGCAAGGTGTTCTAAGTTCCAGAGGCTTAGATTAATAATGTATAGGAAGTCAGAGTGCCTCTGAAGGATGTATCATCTTCATCATGTTTGTATTAGCTTGGCGCTTGTACTAAAATGATGTATGGTTTGTATGACAGCTTGTGAATATATGGCTTGTATGCTTTTATCACCATGTTGTCAAGATGATTACTTCCTTTGCTCTGTGATTCTTCCAGTACCTTCAATACCTTGTTTAGACTCTTTCAATCAACTTTGTTTGACTTTGGTTTCCACCTTCAGGATGTCTCAAGGAACCCGTGGCCAGCTTGGTCGTGCCCATGGTCGTGGGAATGATCCGTAGGAAGGCAATCTTCCACCCCCACCCACGATGGCTCGGGTTCTGATGGAGGTTGAGAGGAACCGTCGAGACTCTCACCAGTTGCTGGAGCTCATTGCCCGCAACACCATCAGCAGCGCAACGAGTTGGTGTCCTTGAATGACTTCATCCGGCTTCATCCCCCGGTTTTCAGCTACTCCACCGAGCTCCTTGACGCCGATGACTGGCTTCGCAGCATCGAAAGGAAGCTCCAGGCAGTCCATGTTGCAGATGGTGACAAGGTCAGCTATGCCACTTACCACCTCGAGGGTGCAACTAGCTCTTGGTGGGAGAATTTCCTGAACATGCGTCCCGTTGGACCGCCCACAACTTGGGATGAGTTCTGCACTTCATTCCGTGAGCACCACTACCCAAAGGGTCTTATGGACCGCAAGCGTGAGGAGTTTTTCAACCTCACCCAAGGCAGAAGGTATGTTGACGAGTTTAGTCGTGAGTTCAACCGACTGGCTCGTTATGCTACTGAAGAGGTATACAACGACGCCAAGAAGCAAGAGAGGTTCCGCCGTGGACTCAATTCTGGACTCCGTCGTGAGCTCAACCTGCATGACTTTGCCACCTTCCAGGTCCTTGTCAACAAGACCATCAAGGCGGAGGACATGAACACCCCTAATGACTTCCGCAAACACCCTAGAGACAATGGTTCATCTAGCTCAGGCTCTCAGAAGCGCTAGATCTGGATCCCCAACAACATGTTTCGCCAGAACAACCCATCGAGGCCATCCTATGTGGTGCTTCGTCCACCAGCTTCGTTCCATCCAACTCCACCGAACAACCCACATCCCCGCACTGTCTTTGGAGCCTTCTACAAGTATGGTCAGGCAGGTCACTACTCCCGCGATTGTCCCCAGAACCAGCTCCAGAATCAAAATGCTCCACCCCGTGCCGGAGGTAACAACAATGGTCGTGGCAAGCCACAACCGAAGGTCTACACCACCAAACCCGCTCCTCCCGCCAATCGTGGACGTGTGAACCAAATATCAGCTGAAGAGATTGACGACACTTCTGACGTCATTCTTGGTACGCTCCTAGTCAATTATGTTCCTACTTCCGTTCTTTTCGACCCAGGAGCATCTCATTCATTCATGTCGGAAAGTTATGCACTTCGTCATGAGTTGTCCTTTGTTGAAATGTCCACCCCAATGATAATTCAAACTCCAGGGTCAAGATGGCAAACTAATAGAGTAAGTCATGGTAATCAAATTGCAATTGAGGGTTTAGTATTCCTTGCTTCACTCATAGCCCTCAAGTCTTCATACATTGATGTCATCCTTGGTATGGATTGGTTATCAAGACAACATGCTTTTCTTGATTGTAAAGCCAAGTCAGTTAGACTTACACATCCTTCAGGCCAGACAATAGATTATTCCTCACCAAGAACAAGAACCCAGATGCATTCTGTGAATGTGCTTCCCCTTCCCGACCTTGAAGATATTCCGGTGGTTCGTGACTTCCCGGATGTCTTTCCTGAAGAGCTGCCTGGCATGCTACCCGAAAGATGTGTAGAGTTCATAGTGGATCTTATGCCCGGAACTGCACCAATTTCCAAACGCCCATACAAAATGGCCCCACGTGAGTTAGCTGAGCTTAAAATCCAACTTGAAGCTTTGTTGGAAAAAGGCTTCATCCGCCCTAGCTCATCGCCATGGGGTTGCCCCGTTCTGTTCGTAACGAAGAAAGATGGAACAGAAAGGATGTGCGTAGACTATCGCCCGCTAAATCTAGCGACGATAAAGAACAAGTACCCACTGCCCAGGATCAATGATCTTTATGATCAACTTGATGGATCCTCTATCTTCTCCAAAATGGATTTGAGATTAGGTTATCATCAAATCAAAATCCGAAACGAGGACATTCCCAAAACGGCTTTCACTACTCGTTATGGTCTTTACGAGTACACCGTCATGTCCTTTGGTTTAACCAATGCCCCCGCCACTTTCTCGTGCATGATGAATTCGATCTTCATGGAGTACTTGGATAAATTTGTTGTAGTTTATCTTGATGACATTCTCATCTACTCGAAGAACGAAGAAGAACATGCCGAACATCTCAGGCTGGTTTTGATGAAACTTAGAGAGCATCGCCTGTATGCTAAATTCTCCAAGTGTGAATTTTGGCTACCAGAAGTGACCTACTTAGGCCACGTGATTTCTGCAAAAGGCATTGCTGTGAATCCCGAGAGAGTTTAGGCCGTCCTTGACTGGTCTCCACCTGAATCGATTAAGCAAGTTAGGAGTTTTCTTGGCTTAGCAAGCTATTGTCGCCGCTTCGTCGAGAACTTTTCTAAAGTTGCAAAGCCTCTAACTGAACTCCTCAAGAAAAATAAGAAATTCCTATGGACTCCCAAGTGTGAGGAAAGCTTTCAAGAGCTAAAAATAAGATTGACTTCTGCACCCGTACTTGCGCCTCCAGACACCAAAAATAAATTCGAGATCTTTTGTGACGCCTCACGGCAAGGGTTAGGATGCATACTTATGCAAGATAGGCATGTGGTAGCTTATGCTTCACGCCAGTTGCGTCCACATGAAGAGAACTATCCTACCGATGATCTTGAACTCGCTGCCGTAGTTCATGCCCTGACAACTTGGCGACATTACCTCCTTGGTAATCGTTGTGAGATCTATTCCGACCACCAAAGCCTAAAATACATATTCACCAAGCCAGATCTTAATCTCAAGCAAAGACGCTGGATTGAGTTGATAAAAGATTACGACGTAGGAATTTCTTACACCCCAGGCAAAGCCAATGTCATGGTTGATGCACTAAGTCGTAAGTCGTATTGTAACAACCTCATGTTACAACAATATCAACCACTTCTTCATGAGGAATTTTGAAAACTCAATCTTGAGATTGTTCCTCAAGGATATCTTTCTACCTTGGTGACGAAACCAACCCTTGAGGATAAAATCATAGCCGCCCAGAAACGTGATAGTGGTGTTCGAGAGATAAAAAAGAACATTGCTAGCGGAGTTGCTAAATTTTTCTCCATAAATGATCAAGGTGTCGTTTTCTTTGGCACTCGATTGGTTGTACCACGAAAACACAATCTTAGGAGGCTAATTCTTAAGGAGGCCCATGACACACCCCTTTCGATTCATCCTGGTAGCACAAAGATGTACCGAGACCTTGATACGTCCAAAACGTATCTATAATTTTTGCTTGCTCCATGCATGTTTTGTGTGATATTGCTATGATCTAGATACACTTTCATACACTTTTGATCATATTTGGACTAACCTATTAACTCAATGCACCCCAGTGCCAGTTCCTGTTTTCTGCTGTTTTTCTATTTCAGTTTTCCCCCATATAAAAAGTGCCAGAAAAATTCCGGGAAAAATACAGGAAAAATCAGCATACAGGAAGCTTAGCGAAGAGCCCGAGAGGGGCCAGAGGGGAGCCAGGGGGGCCCAGGCGGCCACCCGGCGCGGCCCCACCCCTGTCCGCGCCAGGGGGGCGCCTGGGGCCCCTGGTCCACCTCTGGCTGCCCCCCTTCGCCTATTTATTCTCCGTCACGGGGAAACTCCGAAGACAGAACCCTATTTCGCAAACTCGCCTCTGTTCCGCCGCCGCCGCGCTTCCGAGATCGGGAGCACCAGAAGACCTCTTCCCGGCAACCTGCCGGAGGGAGGGCCGACCTCCGGGAGTCTCCTCTCCATCATGGATGCTCCCCGGATGTCTCGTGAGTAGTTTTCCTTGGACCATGGGTACGTGATCAGTAGCTATGTGATGTTCTCCTCCCCTCTTTGTTCTTCATGGTTTAGAGCTCGTGAGCTGCCCTACATGATCGAGGCACTTTTGTATTCTTTCTGCTATTGCTATGCTGAGTTTGATGGGATCTGATGGATTATGAGATTATGTTCAGATTGTGATAGAGTAATATATTTGGTTTTTATCTCTTATATTTTTGTTCCTAAGTAATTCTTGCATGTTCTCCGTTGCTATTTATTGCTTTGGCCAAGTAGTAGGTAGTGACTCCAAGAGGGAACGTTATGCTCGATTGTGGGTTCATGCCCCCCGATGACACGCTTGAGTGACAGAAACATGAGTCTAGGGGATGTGCTGTTGCCACAAGGGGGAAAACAACGGTGCTTGTAACCGCGGTTGCAGGGATTGTTTACTTTACGCAAAGTGCTTTTTAATGCAGTTGTCTGTTGCTTTGGGCTTACATTTTGGGTGGGGCTCGCAACTTAATACCAGCGAGATGTTCTAGATAGATATCTCAAGGTGGATTATTAGTAGTAGATGCAGTTGGATTACGGTCTACTTATTTTGGCGTACTGCCCGTGCTTTTGAGCCTCTTCCTTTCTTTTGTAGCATAGTTAGCATTGCGGTGCGTTCATAATCCTGTCAATTTCCCTCCTGTAATTTGTTTACCTCGCATAGCAGTTTTATCGTCTTTTGGGAGAGAGACATCACTAGCGAACATCACGTATCCCGGTCCATATCCTTATTACTGTTTCCACGCTATATTTACTTTCCTGCTTTTTACTTTTATTTGCTATCATTATCCTTTGTGTTTTACCCTTTGTGAACAACAAGACCGGAGAGATTGACAACCTCTCTGAACTTCATTGGGAACAAAGTTATCTGTGTCTGTGTGCAGGTCCACGTCAGTTGCGCCACTAACACCTACTTATCATCTCTGGAGTCCTACCGGAGACAAACCTTGGTATCTTCACTGAGGGAAACTTGCTGCTGCGCTACATCTTAACCTTACACTTGGGGTAACCAACGAAGGGCGAGAAGCCTTCAAGCGAATTTCTGGCGCCGTTGCCGGGGACTCCGAGTGCTAAGATAGGGGAGTTGCACACTACCCTTTACCTTTGTCTTTTAGTCTTGTTAATTTACCTTTCAGTTTTTATCTTTGTGTCTTTTATCAAAAATTACAAAAAAATATTTATCTTGCTAGTTGTCATTATGTTTGGCCCTTTTGCCTTTGTTGAGACAGAGGTTCTCACCTTTAAAAAAAGGTGGAGAAAGTTTAAAAGATGCTTGGTATAGAATTAATGATTCTCAAAAAAGAGCCACCAAGAAGCAATCCACTACTATCCTGCTTAGAAATTTTTATGTCGGGATTACTCCTTGGAATAGGTTCATATTAGATACTGCTATCAATGGGAATTTTCTAGAAGCCCCGACTTGGGAGTCTCTTAATATTATTGAAAATCTTGTTGGAAATCTCCCTATTGCTAGCATACAAGAAAATATAACTCTAGCTCACATTATGAAGAAACTTGAAAAGATAGAGTTAGAAATACCAAGTATAACTAGGATAAATGATTTGGATCGCAAGATTCAAGTGAATTTGAATAGGCTTGATAGCTCCATGCTTAAAATTATTAAAACTTTGGAGGTCATAAAATCCCGTGATACGGATCTTTCTAGGATTGATAAGATTGAGGAAATCATTAATACTCTAGGAACTACTTTTTCCTCAATCAAACCAAAAAAGGTAGAGACTTCAGCAAGAAGGGAACCTAAGTTCAATTATGTACCTAGTGTTCCCCGACCTAAAAATAAACCACCTATTGCTAAAGAAGTTGAAACCGTGAAAACTTTGGAAGAAATACCTCTCTTTGATAATTTTATAAATGAACCCTCCATTGATTTTACGCCTTTTGGTTTTCTCCCTAGAAGTATCTTCATTAGGCCTTTATTTGAAAGACCTCTTAAGACTAGTTGTCCAATTGAGGAGCTTTTTGATGATCTTGATAATGATTCGATTGGTACAACTTGATCTTTTGCTTCATGCCTAGCTTAAAGGCAGAAAAGAAAGCGCTTTCGGGAGGCAGCCCGCAACGAATTTAGGTTTTCTTTTTGCTTTTGTTGTGTCTTGATGATTGTTACTACTGTAGCAACATCATTGTATCTTTATTTTTCAGCTTTGTGCCAAGTTATAGCCTCTTACGGCAAGGGAAGTAAAAGTTGTGACATGCTGTCCAGAAAACAGATTCTGTCCTCGTGACCAAAAAAATTCCAGAAAAATCCCAGTTCATATTTTTGAGCTGAAATTTTTACACAGTATGATCTATACAATTACGAAACTTCCGTATGTTCTGAGTTTTTTTATTTGAGTTGCATAAGTGCCCCTAAAAAATTCTTTACTACCTGCTGTTCTGTTTTTCACAGATTCTGCCACGTTTTGTCTCTCCTAACTTTTGCAAACCTTACGCTTGCTTTTTCTTTGCAAAAACTTTTTTGAACTCTTGAGAAACAGTATCTGTTCAAGAATATATTTATATCCAGTGGGGAAAAATTATTTTATTAAGGGTACTAACCTCTCTAATCAGCTTATGATGAGTTCTGTATGAAGGGAGTTTTCAAGTGTGCGATGGAAGATGATGAAAGAAGATCCAGGAGTGTCAAGCGCCCAAGCTTGGGGATGCCCCCATGAATCCCCAACAAATATTCAAGGAGACTCAAGCGTCTAAGCTTGGGGATGCCCCCGTGCATCCCCTTCTCCATCAACAATCATCAGTTCGTCCTTCGTCTCACTATATTTTTATCACTTCATGCGTTATGTGCTATGCTTGGAGCGTCTCGCTCTTAGGTTTTATTTTTAGTTTTCTTTAGCTTTGCTTTCTGTTCATAACAAGTTAGATCCCGTCTTACTTTGTGTGGGAGAGAAACACGCTCCACTTTCAAAATCTATAACACGTCATAGGATTTTTCCTGCTTATCTTTTTGCTGTTGTGTGTTCTTTATCTTTTCATAGCTACTGCCTTGCTTAGTTTTAGTCTTAGTTTGTCTTTAGCAAGAGCCTTGGATTTTGTTTAGTTTGTTGCTGGAACTCTTTTTAGTTTTCATGTTTATCTTGTTAAAGAGAGTTGGTTGTTGCACTGAGTTGTGTCTTGTCTTGAGAGTAGGTTATTGAGGTTGCTATTTTCTTCTAGTAGTAACTTGCAGTAGTTTTGAGGTATTGATGTGAGTAATGTTTGAACTTTCGGTGTCAAGAGCTCTAGCCTATTAGTGATAGGTGTCGTATTTTTGGCAATCCGTGTGTATTTCAAAACCTACAAAACTAGTTGAGAACTCTAGCTACTAGATGGATCACTAATCTTTGGACGGATCGAATATCAGAGAACACTCACGTACCATGAGTCGAGGATGCGCAAGGATAACCAAACCCCCATACACTCCTCCTCGAGGTACTTGTATCTTTGTGAACCTCCTTATTAGATTGAGAGTTACCGATAATAAGTGCATGAGTTCTTCGGACTAATGTAAGTATTGAAAGTTGACACTTCCACCTTCCCATATTTTGCTAGCCTCTCCCGTGCCGTGCATTGCCTTCTTCTCATTCCAAGAGTTGGTGTCCACCTTCGCCGGTACATCCAAACCCTTGGCATGATACGCTCTGTCATCATAAGCCTCCTTATATCTTTCCTAGAAACAGCCACCATACCTACCTATCAAGGCATTTCCATAGCCTTTCCGAGATATATTGCCATGCAACATCCACCTCTTCATGACTTGATCTTCATGTCATACATGTTCCTGCTACACTGGCAGTGACATACATTGCATACATCATGATAGTTACATCTTCTTTATCATTTTGAGTACCTTGTAAAGTGTGAAAGATTGTAACAACCCAGATTTCATAAAAATTTAAAAAATTGTTTTCGGTGTGAATTGTTTGATTGTCTGATTTGTTTGCGGTGTCTGCATCCCCGATTAATCGATCAGAGATTATTTCCCCCCCTCTTATCTCATATCGAACGGAGACCGACCCTTTCCACCCTGACACTCAACATTTGCGACACCGGGTTTCGCCCGATCACCGTCGCGAAACCGCACGAGACCAGCCGCAGCCAACGGAACGAAAACCCCGTTTAATAATGAAATGGGTTATTTTCAGGGGCGCCGAAAAATGTTGTCGGAATGTCACCGCAGTGAGGTACGATCGACGGGCTCGACGCGCTGAGCGCGTAGGTCGAAGTTTCGTCCGAATTGGAGTCCGTACGGAGTCTCGGCGGTCACGAACGCGATCGCCGGACGCGCGAGAGGGGTACCGAGGGCGTTTGCGTAAACTGGCCAGCCAACCCTGCCCTACATATAGACCACCACACTCTTCTAGGCCTTCTAGGGTTTTCCCCATGTAAAAATTGCAGCGACCCCCCTGATCTATCTCAGATCTGCCTCCCCACAACCTAAATCCCCGAAACCCTAGCTCCAAGCAATTTCGACCATCAGATCTGCGAATGGAGGGCCCAGATTGATCCACGTCGCCAACCCGGAGGCAGCCAACCTCTCCACCGCACCCGGGCCGCGCGGGCCCGCAACCGCCGCCGCCAGCCCGCTCCAGGCCCGATCTGGGCCGCGGAGCCGCCGTCTCCCGTGGTGGAGCCGCCGCCTCCCACCGTCCAAGGCCGCGCCGCCAACGAGCTCGCCGAGCCTCCATGGCGCCCCGAAGCTCGCCGCCGGCCCCTGACCTTCGCCGCGCCGGGCGCCCGCGCTCCCTTCGGCCGGACCCCGCGTCCCCCACCCCTGCGCCGTCGCGGATCCGCCCCACGCCGGCCTCCTCCACCGCCTAGCTCGCCCCCCTCGCCGAGACTCAACGGCGCCGCCGCCGCCGCCGAGAACCGTCGCTGACGGGAGCCTCCCGCTCGGGAGCGAGACGGCCTGGTCGCCTCCCGCGTGGCCACGTGGGCCACGGCCCACCTCCAGCGCGCCACGACCCAGCCGCCTCTGGCCCAGCCAGCCAGCCAGCCAGCCAGATGGGCCTCGAGGCCCATGGTGAGAGCCAGGCCGCCCTCTTTTTTTATTTTTATTTTTTGTCTCTGTTTTTTTCCTAAGCCTGTGATTATTTCTGCTAAGTCTTTTAAAACTGTTGATGTGATCTGTTTTGCGCGTAGTTTTACGGTAGATATGTACCTCGGATGAACATGCCCCCAAAACGAAAGTTTCTTAGTTTTGCGTGCTCTAGCGTTCTTATGTAGAAAGGTTTTCCGTTTGAGCTCATCTTGATTGTGTAATTGTGTGCTAAAGTGGGCATCAGGCCGTTAAACTGCTACAAATTGCTGTTAAGTGCTGCTGTTATTATTTTATTGCAACTTCGGGTGACGATTGCTTCGCAACCGTTCATCGGAATTGATTGATTCCTTTTGCATCCTGTTAAGCATTGTTTATACTTCAGTTTCATGCATTCACATGCCATAATTGCTTGCTGCATCATGATTATATCTTGCTCCAAAGTAGCTACCCTGTTGTTAGTGTGCTGCTGTTTATATTTTGTTGCAACTTCGGTCGACGAGTGTGTCGCGACCGTTTATCGGAATTGAGTGATTCCAATTGCATATTGTTAAGCATCATGTCTACTTTCAATATATGTATTGCTATGTCATGTTTCTGCACTTTTGCATATAGATTTACCCCTGTTTATACAGCATGTGTGCATAGCTTGTTTTGCTTATATCTTTTTAACCGTAACTCCGTTTGGAGTGTGCCTTATATGTAACTTGATTAGTTTTTCATGTTCTTTGTGTTTATGATATTGTTTGCTTTTGTTAACCAACCTAAAATATGGTTTAGGACAGAATAGTACCAAATGTTTTAATCATCGTGCGACACTTAGTGTATGCCATGTTTAGGATTGTGCCTCACTTAAATTGACTAGCATAGATAGTTTACTTTGTGCTTCACCTCTTGACATGTTTGTGTGCTATGCCATGCTTGATTGAGTTTCCATGTTAACAACCTTTGTTGATCACCTGTAGCTAAACAACTTGAACCACCGTAAACGTGTGGTATTCGTCGTGTGTGACCGATACCCCACTTAAACTGTTAGTAACCGTTCTCGACGATAGATCCGTATCGCGTTGCCGTGTCGTGTGATGCCTTCTTGATCTTGTGTTTGTCTCGTAGTAATAGATGCTTGCTCGTTGATTTCTTTCCAGTGTTTATCGTCTTGTGTGCTTTCGCGGGTACCTTCGGAGACAATGCGAGCATGCGATCGACTACACCTTCGGAACCCGACTTATCAACAGGCAAGGACTATACATTACTTATGATCCATTCTATTTCAACCAGCGGTTTGCATGCTAGTCTAGGTTAGGTTCGATGTTTGATCCTACCACATGTTCACAGTCTCTTTCAAACCAATACAGCCATGTCCCTTCCCAGCAAACCTTGTATTGCTATGTTACTATTGCTCGTTGCTCAGCCCCTGCTTAGTATGCATGCTTAGGATGCTACGATGTTACCCTGTTACTCCTTGGTTTGGGATATCACATTATCATTATTATTATTATTGGTCATGATATGATTATTATAATGTTGACTATATTCGACGAAGGATGGAAGGTCTAGGCTATCCGCCCAGACGCTTTGTTCCATTCGAGTCACCTAGGATCCGAGTTCCGGGTATTGGTCTTAAGACTGAGCGTGCCTAACCGCGTGTGGGATTTTATGGGGTCCCCTTTTCTTACCTACCTAGCTTCAAACATTTCTAGTGGTGGCCCAAGCTGATTTACCATTTGAAACCGTGTGTGTGCTGGTGAGCTGCCAGTTGTTTACAAACCAACCCGGACCAGTGAGGACATAGTTCCCTTGCTGGCCCACCTTGTTCGGCCGAGGACCTGGTTTCCCATGTGTGATTAACCGGCTATCCAAACCCGAGACAGACGGTAGAGACCAGATCGAGAGAGCGGCCGGCTCCTGAGATGGATGTCGACTCACCGGGGGCCACCCGGATTTGTTCGTTGTTAGTTAGAGGGACCTGTCGTTTCAGATCTCTTGGAACTAAATCATAAAATGGTTGCCTGTGATGGGTAGTAACTGAGAGAGATGGACGTGCGTGCGGAGCCTCGTAATGGGCAGTTGGTACACCCCTTCAGGGTTAAATCTTTTCGAGAAGCCATGTCCACGGTTATGGACGACTTGAGACCTACTCCTTGTTCATAGACAACAACAACTGAGATAATCTTAATATAACTTGATCAACGTGTGTGTGTGCCTTGACTGCTTCTTCTTCGTCGGGATGCGAAGAGGAGGACAAGGATAGGATAGGTGTTATGTTTGCGTAAGTAGCTGATAGCAAGACTTTTGGAGGCGGTTCCTCATCGAATGCTTGGGTTCTTATCTTACTCTCTAGATCGTTAGCCACTTCATAAATGCTAGTGCGACAGCAACCTCACCACTTACCCTTTCCTTACCGTAAACTACTAGTTGTCCTAGAATGACGAGTGATGAAGTCCTTGCTGGGTCAGATGACCACTACAGTTGGATGCTGAGTACCTCTGTAATCATGATACTACCCCCAAACTCTTTTCAGGGTTCTTGATCGACAACAGGTATGGTGATCGAAGTTTCACGTGGAGACTCGACGACGACTAGTTAGGTGGATCCCGGCGGAGGGCCTGGACCCGTGTGGTTATGGGAATCGATGTTTTCTCTTTTCCAGTGGGCTTTTGCTTGTAGTCTGTACTCAGACATGTACCTTCCGCTGTTGTATTGTATTTAAGGCAGTTGTATGCCAATTGTATGAGATGTTGTATCCTTGTATCTGTAATGTTGTGATATCATGTTTAAAATCCGGGGCATATGGCTTTGTCATATGTCGCGGTGGGACCGATATGTGCTTCGTCCCCGGATCTGGGTGGAAACACCTAGATCTGGAACAGTACCGCATATCGGGCCTTACAACTTGGTATCAGAGACTTACCGACCGTAGGATCCCTTCTCTGGCCGAAGTCGAGTCTAGACCAAAACTATTTTGTACTTAATAAGTTAGCTATCGGAGAGTAGGAATCTTTTTACTCCTTACCCTTGCTTTGGTCAGGACAAGTGTCGTAAGTGTTTTATTCTTGCCTTATCCCCTTTCAAACTTTAGGATCTCGAGAGGGTGGAGTATCGGGAACGTTACAATGCTTTGCTTGGGAAGTATTGTCTCGATTCCGAGCTCAGGTGGGAATTCCTGTAGTACCTTTAGATTCTCCGATTTTTGGTATCATCTGGGTCATCCATTGCCATCCATCCTTTTTGCCGGTGTTTTTACGACTTGCGTCGAAAAGCACTATCCCTTGATCTGGTTTTCGCGATCGTTCTTCCTCTTGTCACTGACGTTTTCGTTATTCCGATGATGTTGTCTCTCTGCGGAAAATTATCTCGACAGAAGTTCGACGTTGACATGGAGCAGAGTCCCTTGTTGGTGGTGTTGAAGATTGTCGACTCTCTTTTCTCTTCCCCTCTCCCCCGGATCGTCCTGGATCTCGGGACGAAATCCCTTGTTGGTGTTGTTGTATTGTAACAGCCCAGATTTCATAAAAATTAAAAAAATTGTTTTCGGTGTGAATTGTTTGATTGTCCGATTTGTTTGCGGTGTTTGCATCCCCGATTTATCGATCGACGATTATTTCCCCCCTCTTATCTCGTATCGGACGGAGACCGACCCTTGCCACCTTGACACTCGACCTTTGCGACACCGGGTTTCGCCCGATCACCGTCGCGAAACCGCACGAGACCAGCCGCAGCCAACGGAACGAAAACCCCGTTTAATAATGAAATGAGTTATTTTCAGGGGCGCCGAAAAATGTTGTCGGAATGTCACCGCAGTGACGCACGATCGACGGGCTCGACGCGCTGAGCGCGTAGGTCGAAGTTTCGTCCGAATCGGAGTCCGTACGGAGTCTCGGCGGTCACGAACGTGATCGCCGGACGCGCGAGAGGTACCGAGGGCGTTTGCGTAAACTGGCCAGCCAACCCTGCCCTACATATAGACCACCACACTCCTCTAGGCCTTCTAGGGTTTTCCCCATGTAAAAATTGCAGCCAAGCAATTCCGACCGTCAGATCTGCGAATGGAGGGCCCAGATTGATCCACGTCGCCACCCCAGAGGCAGGCAGCCTCTCCCCCGCACCCGGGCCGCGCGGGCCCGCAACCGCCGCCGCCAGCCCAATCCGGGCCTGATTTGGGCCGCAGAGCCGCGGAGCCGCCGCCTCCCACCGTCCAAGGCCGCGCCGCCGACGAGCTCGCCGAGCCGCCATGGCGCCCCGAAGCTCGCCGCAGGCCCCTGACCTTCGCCGCGCCGGGCGCCCGCACTCCCTCCGGCCGGACCCCGCGTCCCCCACCCCTACGCCGCCGCAGATCCGCCCCACGCCGGCCTCCTCCACCGCCTAGCTCGCCCCCCTCGCCGGAGACTCAACGACGCCACCGCCGCCGAGAACCGTCGCTGACGGGAGCCTCCCTCTCGGGAGCGAGACGGCCTGGTCGCCTCCCGCGTGGCCACGTGGGCCACGACCCACCTCCAGCGTGCCACGGCCCAGCCGCCTCTCGCCCAGCCAGCCAGATGGGCCTCGAGGCCCATGGTGAGAGCCAGGCTGCCCCCTTTTTTATTTTTATTTTTTTGTCTCTGTTTTTTTCCTAAGCCTGTGATTATTTCTGCTAAGTCTTTTAAAACTGTTGTTGTGATCTGTTTTGCGCGTAGTTTTACGGTAGATCTGTACCTCGGATGAACGTTCCCCAAAACGAAAGTTTCTCAGTTTTGCGTGCTCTAGCGTTCGTATGTAGAAAGTGTTTCCGTTTGAGCTCATCTTGATTGTGTAATTGTGTGCTAAAGTGGGCATCAGGCCGTTAAACTGCTACAAATTGCTGTTAAGTGCTGCTGTTATTATTTTATTGCAACTTCGGGTGACGATTGCTTCGCAACCGTTCATCGGAATTGATTGATTCCTTTTGCATTCTGTTAAGCATTGTTTATACTTCAGTTTCATGCATTCACATGCCATAATTGCTTGCTGCATCATGATTATATCTTGCTCCAAAGTAGCTACCCTGCTGTTAGTGTGCTGTTGTTTATATTTTGTTGCAACTTCGGTCGACGAGTGTGTCGCGACCGTTTATCGGAATTGAGTGATTCCAATTGCATATTGTTAAGCATCATGTCTACTTTCATTATATGTATTGCTATGTCATGTTGTTGCACTTTTGCATATAGATTTAACCCTGTTTATACAACATGTGTGCATAGCTTGTTTTGCTTATATCTTTTTAACCGTAACTCCGTTTGGAGTGTGCCTTATATGTAACTTGATTAGGTTTTCGTGTTCTTTGTGTTTATGCTATTGTTTGCTGTTGTTAACCAACCTCAAATATGGTTTAGGACAGAACAGTACCAAATGTTTTAATCATCATGCGGCACTTAGTGTATGCCATGTTTAGGATTGTGCCTCACTTAAATTGACTAGCATAGATAGTTTACTTTGTGCTTCACCTCTTGACATGTTTGTGTGCTATGCCATGCTTGCTTGAGTTGCCATGTTAACAAACTTTGTTGATCACCTGTAGCTAAACAACTTGAACCACCGTAAACGTGCGGTATTCGTCGTGTGTGACCGAGTACTACAACATGAGACCCCTTATAGCAACGCTTTTTTCCGTATCTAAAGGGTCATATATGCGTTGCAAGTGTCATTACCAACGGTTTAGGATGCGTAGCCTTATCCAGTGTTGCTAGTGCTTAATGCAACGCTTATTCTATCGTTGGTACAAAAGATCGTTGCAAGACAACAACACATAAAACCAACTTATACAACATTTTATATGTTGGTGCTTAATGTACATCAATACTAATATGATTGCTTGTAATAGCAAATTTTTAATGCTTCAGGTGTTGGTACATATATAATTTGAATACTATTGTTATTATATATATTGCCATCATTTGAATTAATGCTTCATATTAAGAGAATAATTATTTATATCAAGTGAGAAAAATAAATAAAAGAATATACTCATGAGAATGAGAAGAAGAAATCGTATATTGGATAAAACTGTTGGATTACAATACTGAATATTACAAGAGGAACATCATCCAAATGTGATCTCTAATCTAAATATTTTCTTGACAATGGAACTTAAACTAAAAGCATCCATCAATAACCCTACGACTTAACTAAAACTTAACCAAGAAACACCATCCAACACAAACAATATCCCTACAACTTAACTAAAACTAAAAAAATCAATCATGATCATCATCATCATGAACTGGAACATCATCATCATTGTAGTATACTTGCCACACACCCATATAATCATCCATGCACCTTTTGAATCTGCAACGAAAATAACAAAATAAATTGTTAACAAACAATGTAATAACCTGATGCAAGTACTGATAGGGGCAGGGTATTTGTCACATACAAAGGTTGAAGGCCATGCAATCTTTGTTTTTTGTGTGCATTACCGAGAGTATTGCAGTTTTTGTGACTACGTACAAAATCTTCAGTTTTCACAAGTGACATAATGAGATGATGCTAGCCAAAAGAAGAAAGCAAAAGAGGCATGATTATTGACAACTATTCAGAAGCAATGCATTGAGAAATTCAAATGTCATTACATCTACGAATTATTTAGATCTCTTATAAGAATGCCATTAACAAATAATACCTCCTATGATATAACTTTGTGTTAATTAATTGATGCTAATGCATGTCCTGATAGTACAAACTAGAGCAATTAGACCAACATCAAAATGCAGAAACGTTGCTTGTGTAGATATGTAAAGGCAAGCATAAACATTCATGTAGCAGGTATGCTAGAAATTACCTTATGAGGTCTCCCTTTAAAGCATAAGAACCAACATATTCAAGGCTTAGGTCATCACCATGCTCATCCCACACTGCCAAACATGTATTAAGCATGAATACAATACATGTAAACCAATATAAAGAAGTACACTAAACATCAACACACCTTACATTTTTTAATTTTATTGTTAATGCTATGATATTGAGAGATACTTCGGCTGATGTAATGCCACCATTCGCTGCAGCTGTGAGTCAAGATTTTCTCACAAGGAAACTCTGGAAAGCAAAACTCAAAAACAATTCACCACGCCAATATGAAATAATGCTGCAAGGTGAGTAGAAAATTTAAAATAGAAAGTTCTGAATCACACAACTAAGTCTAAACCAAGTCTTAACAAATATTGCCTCAGTGTAGTTGCAAGGGAGTATAGTTGCTTCAATGGACAATTCTTAACAAATATTGCACTAGTATGGTAATTTCTATATGTGATCCCATAAGAAACTATGTCTAAACCAAGTTAGGATTATACTAGGTTTTCTAATGGAAACATGTAGGGAAACGCTCTGGTAGTAAAGTTTTATTATTATTAAAAAATGTTTACATAGAGAGATATTAACAATACTAAGGGGATATACAAATATGGATGACAGAAAAATCTACACGGATTGAACAAGGGAGCTAATCCAGGTTCAGAGAGAAGATGCAAGCTCAACCAGCCTACACTTGCAAACCGTCATATCCATTGGAACTCGAACTACAAAATATATTATAGTACCAGGATCGTGCATGAAGCAGTTTTGTAAATTATATCGAGCTTACACCCAGCCATGCATCGCGTGAGAATCATTCAATTGGATAGGAGAGTAGTACCCGTAACTAAAACAGAAAAGTAATCAAAATCTCCGTCCAGTTTAGTAGGTTTTGAGAATCCCTTTGCTAGCGTCTTGTGACATATGTTGCACTTAGCCGTCAATCACATCCCGCAGGTACCTGCCACTGCATATCGGCATAGCGTCTTCGTCCTATCATCGATTACGCGTTCTTGTCCACATCCTGGTAGCAAACAAGGACCAGCCTGCATTTAAAACACATCTACAGTTTTCTCTTTATCATGAAGTACTACTTCTTGCCGAGAACGTAGTGTAAGACATGATGAATATGCTGATGGAAAATAGCCTCTTTATTCTGGTTTCTTAGCAATTGAAACACATCACCTATCACTACACGATGGACCAAAAATGAAGGCAAAAAACTGCCGGGAAAATGGACTTACAGAGGCAGTTTAGCTGCCAGTACAAGTTTACTGTCGGGCTAAAAACAAGGTGGCAAATAAACTGCCGAAACAGAAGCACTACAGGACACCTAGTCTGTCGGTACAGAATTTGACGTGATGGGCCAAAATTAGCGCGCGGAGAAAGGAAACATTGGCGCGATGAGTGAAATATTGGCGCGGAGAAAGGAAGGAAAGCCACTAGCCTATCCCTAAATCTCGCTAAGTCAGAAAGCTGCCAGATCCCTAAATCGCCTCGCACTCGACTACCACCGTCGCCGCCCCACTCCCACCATCGCCCCCCGCGCCCCCTCCGTCGCCGCCCGCGCCCCCTCCGTCGCCGCCGCGCCCACCCTCCGTCGCCTCCGCGCTCAACCCTCGTCGCTGCCGCGCCCACCCCTTGTCGCTGCCGCCACCTCTTCTTCCTGGTCACCCGCTCGTCGCCGCCCCTCCCATCCGTCGTCATCGCCCCCACCTGTTCTTCCTGGTCGCCCGCTCGTCGCCGCCGGTAGCCACCTCGTCTATCACCCTGGCCGTCCCCTCCTTCTCCTGGTCGTCCCCTCCTTCTCCTGGTCGGACCCCTAACTCGATTTTTTTTCTGTGTGCAAGGAAATCAAGGCGCGAGACCAAGATTTGTACTCCTGTTCCTCTTCGCCCGTGGAGTCGGGAGCACGGCCAAGATTTGTAGCCGTCACGAGCAGCCCAACTCCTCCTTCTATGACCCTTTATGAAAATGGTATGTGCCCTCTCTCTCGTCTATACCCTTTATGCTCGTCCTCGTGCCCATGATTTGGCGCTGGATTCGCCATGTGCTGCTTCTTGAATTGTGTTGGGGTGTTAGATCGATCTCGTCCGTGTATATCTTCAATTGTTTGGAGAAAAACTGACAAGGATATGAAAACGAATGTTATTATGTCTGCTAGGGATTTATCTGGCTTCTTTCACATTCCTGTCTATTAAAAGTTGGAAGCAGTTGCATTTTTTTTCGAACTGAACGATTGCAATATGTAATGCCTGACTAGTTCAGATACAATTGTTTGTGACATACAACCTATCCTGAATTTATGAGAGAGTAGAGAGATACAGAGTAGAGTTGACCATTTTATTCTGATTTGGTGCCCTGCAGGTTTGGTTCAAGTAGAGCTCCAGGTTGCCGTCTAGTACGATCTAGATAATTTCAAGGTCGAGAGTCGTCGTTCAGCAAGACCAGTACGCAAAGAAGGTAATTTTCTTTTCACCTCCGTTTCCTCCTTTTGCTTTGTTAAACTAGTTCAGTATGGTTAATTTACACATCCATGATCTGATTGCTAGGGTGTGTAGTATTTGTACCTCTCATTTCTAGTGGGCAGGACCAGCAAAAGAGGTGGATCTGGGTGTGGCGAGCCCTCTCAAAATCAAACCACCCTTGGTGATGAACATCGTGCAAGGCTAGATTATGATATTGGGCTATTTTGATCCGAATCTTGAATTTGTTCCATCCACTTGATGCCTAGCAATTGCTAGGCACCTTACACTTGTGTTCAATTTGCATGCTCTACCGTATTTGTTTTCCACGGTCTTTTTTATTATTTGTGTTACTCAGACATATGAAGCATCATGATAGATATTAGAAGGGGGTTTGCAAAAGCCTTATGGTCTATAAAAAGATATCCACCTTATCAGTTTGTTCTAAAGTCCACCTTTCATACTATTGTAGAATTACAGTTTAGATGTATTTAGCCCTGTTAGAATTAATTTCTTGCTAGTATTTTGTATTGCTTAGCTCAGCCCTGTTCGGAATTTTACCCTGTGGAAGGTGTTGGAAAGAGCTACTTACATACTAAAGGAAACAACTACAAAGAGCTACTTGATTGAAGCAAGATAACAAAACAAAAGAAGACAGTATCCATACCAATCTGAACTTGACAAAAATTGTTGTACATGATAGATACCAACGACAACCTACTGTCTAGCTATGCAACATACAACATGAGAAAGCATGCTCCACACCATACGACTGGTGAGATCACCCGGCTTGGGAGCACTGTAGATCGAACCATCTTTTTACTGTCTAGCATCTGATTAACCGGCGTGACCTCACCAGGAGTACAACTGAACTGCTAGGTTTAGCTTGATTCATTTTAGAGGGGAGAATATTATGAGTTCAGATAGATGATGTAATTTGGTTGGGACATGTCATTTTTCATTTTATCTGGGGGATCATGTGGTGCTGATGTGATATACTCTCTCCGTTCCGTGATATAAGGCCATGGCCATGACGACCATTGCCATGACGAGGCAGACATGGAGGACGACAAGGCCATGGAGGTGCACCGCCACTGGTACTGGTACTCCCTCTTGCCTGCTGCTGAAGATTGCTTGCTTTGCTTAGATTTACTGTAAATTGAATTTGAAATTGCTTGCTTTGCTTAGATTTATTGAAAACTGTAAACTGAATTTACTGTAAACAGTATTTACTCCAAGTGCTAGAGTGGTGCTTGCTTTGATTGAATTACCCTAAATTTTCTGCGGTATTAAACTGAATTTATATGCCAATACTGGATCTTGGAGACTAGTGTCATGATGCTGCTGTATCTTTATTCTTGAAATGGTGACTGACTAGATGTTGTCTGGTGGTTGCAGTTCAAAGTGGGGCGCAAGGAGGAGGACACCCGGGTGGAGGCCTATTGCGCCGCCAAGCCGAGGCTGCTGCTGTGAACGATGAGCGCGCTCAACACACTGGGCCTTGACATCTAGCAGTGTGTTGTCAGCTGCTTCAACGACTTCGTCATGCACGCCTCCTGCGCTGAGGTAACTCAGTTCACCATGAATTTTCATCACCTCGCCATCAAACATCATTTTTCCAATTCCGATTGTGAGACAGACAAGTTTGAGCTGATTGATTCATCATTGTAAGTGCGTTTGTAATTGTGAGACAGACCAACACTTTTAGCATTTCTTTTCTTTTCATTGTCTTGTGTGATGTGGGTGTTGCAGCCTAGTGAT
This sequence comes from Bromus sterilis, assembly GCA_950022295.1. Classification (NCBI taxonomy): domain Eukaryota; kingdom Viridiplantae; phylum Streptophyta; class Magnoliopsida; order Poales; family Poaceae; genus Bromus; species Bromus sterilis. Next base: position 158,177,968 of record OX465600.1, read on the forward strand.
GCCTTGGATGGTTGCTAGCCTATGATTGTTAATTTTGCGATTTTGGCCAGGAGTAGTTAACTGAGGACATTTGTTTCATTCTTGTTGCTAATCATTTGCATCACCCTGATGTGTAGTTGTTGAATGTGTTTCTTTAATTAATTGGGGGGAATTCAGACTACATATTGTTTTCTAGATTCAGTATTAGAAATCTGAACAATTAGAAAATTAGTATTGGAGCAATATGCACTGAACCGATGACTGGTGATGATGTTGCATAATTTTCTGTTGTTGCTCCAAGCACAACTGCTCCATGCTTGTTGTTCATTTTTAGTTAACTGAAACATTGTCATGCTTGCTGTACATTTTTAGTAACTAGTCATTTTGAGTACTCCATGGTTGTCATTTAAACATTGTCAGACTACATATGATGCTAAATGAAACATTGCCATTTGCTGTACATGATTGCAGATTAACTGAGTGGTCATACTCAGTGGCATATAGCACTGAGCTCCTGGGCGTGGGTGCTGGGCTAGTGAGGCGCTGAGCGAGGAGCACTGGGAGAGCAGCACAGAGGCACTGGGTGCTGAGCTCCTTTGCGCGCCCACTGGACGCTGATCAGAAGGCGCTGATCAGAAGTAGCCCGGCGAGCAGAAGGCGCTGGGCTGATCGAGGAGGCGCCGATCGCCGCTGGGTGCATGTTCGAGGAGGTGGTGGGCGCTTGGCGACGACGACGATGACACAAGTGCTCGAGGAGGTGGGGGGCGCGCCCTGGCTGCTGGGAGGTGGGCGACAGGTGACGCGCTGGGAGGTGGGCGCTGGGCGGAGGTCGACGAGCGACGCGACGGCAAGGTAATGTCGAGTAGCAGAATTCAGACGGCGGCATAACCGTATTTTCACAGCTTTTCACCTGGTCGGAATCCCTCAAAAAACGTCCTATATTTTGGTACGGAGGGAGTATCACCGAAGGTGCAGGCAACCACAACTTTCTGATCCCTTCTATCACTTTCATTTTTTCAGGAGTTGTGCACATGTCCAATGTTTCTTGCTATTCTGCTTCAGAAGAGTACTTGCTGGATCCTCTTATTCGCTTCAATGAAGATTACTATTTGAGAAACACATTTAAACTCTTGTGCACTATTGTGGATGAAGTGCATTTTATTTTGAATTTGACTTGATCTTTGCAACACGGATACGAACTATGTATCCCGTCAATGTTCACTTGCGGATTAAGTGCATTTAAACTCTTGTGCACTATTGCTTCAATGTATCCTGTCAATGTTCACTTGCGGAAGAAGTAAATTATATTTTGTTACAATGTCTGTAATGTCAAAGTATTTGATTTAACTGTAAATGTGTGTACTGAACTGCTGGAGAAGCTTGAGCAATGTATCCTTTAAAGGCACTCATGTGAATTGATTTTGGCAGTGGGCCTAGAAAGGCATGCATGCTGGTGTACCATTTTGGCCAGTGGGTAGAAATTGCCGGTAGGATATTTCTGGCAGTTTAACTGCCGGTAGAGACATTGTGGCAAACAAACTGACGGTAGAAACGTCCTGGCAACACACCTGCCGGCCAAAGGTATGTGCCGGCAAAGAATTTTCCTAGGGCAAAACATCTGCCGCTAAAGAATTGGCTGCCGGAAAACATATTTGCTGTCAGGATTATAGAGGGCAGTTATACCTGCCGGCAAAATACTTGTGCCGGCAAGCTCATTGCCTCTATAAACTCCTTATGCCGGCAGTTTTTGTGCCTCCATGCTTGGTCCATCGTGTAGTGTATCCAACCTGAAAATAGGTAGAGAACGGGAAAATAGATGGATTATTATGACCTACCTTGTGCAGGCCATGCCCTACATTCTAAGGCATTGTGTTGGCCGTTTGATAAATCATGGTGGACAAACTCACCTGAAGCCAGAAGATGAGGAGGGGGAAGATCCATGGCTGCTTTGTCCCGAGCAGCAGCAAGGCTGTCGACTGGACGTTCCTCCCTGCACATCTACAAGAGCAGAGGAGCAGAGGTTAGAGAAAGGGAGAGAGAGAGGATGAAGGCAGGGGAAGGATACCCTCACCGGACAAGAGGAGGGTGACATGGCCACCAGCACCAGAGCCGACGTCCGAAACCCTAGCCGTGAGGGGAGGGCCGTGGGTGGGCGCTGGTGGCCGCGAGCACCAGATCTATTCGGATGCGAGGGGGCCTTGGACTATACTTTGTGGTGGCGGGATTCGCCGGCTGTCGCCTGAATCAGCCGCCGGAGGTGCCGCTGCGAGGATGTGTGTGAAGAGAGAGATGGGACGCGTGGGGAACAGGTGGGTGGGGGATGCGGCAGATTCGGTAGCCATCTAAGCTACGAGGTGGGAGAGAGGGAAGGGGGGATCGGCGGCGAGGTGGGTGGGAGGAGGCAGACGAGGCGAATGGGTGGCGGCGATTTAGGTTTCTCACGACGAGGGGGAATCAGGGGCTCTGTTTCTCGCGTCTCTCTCTCCTTTCCTCTATTTATTTTTTTAACTAAAATATGGTAGGCCTTGAGCTAAAATTCTGCAACGCATATGCTTGAACGCTTATATAGCGTATCTCCTATGAACTTTGCATCGTATAGTCAAAACGTTGTAGAATTTATGTTGCTTTATAGGGGGTATCCTTGTAGTGACCCCACTTAAACTGTTAGTAACCGTTCTCGACGATAGATCCATATCGTGTTGCCGTGTCGTGTGCTGCCTTCTTGATCTTGTGTTTGCCTCGTAGTAATAGATGCTTGCTCGTTGATTGCTTTCCAGTGTTTATCGTCTTGTGTGCTTCCGCGGGTACCTTCGGAGACGATGCGAGCGTGCGATCGACTACACCTTCGGAACCCGACTTATCAACAGGCAAGGACTATACATTACTTATGATCCATTCTATTTCAACCAACGGTTTGCATGCTAGTCTAGGTTAGGTTCGATGTTTGATCCTACCACATGTTCACAGTCTCTTTCAAACCAATACAACCATGTCCCTTCCCAGCAAATCTTGTACTGCTATGTTACTATTGCTCGTTGCTCAGCCCCTGCTTAGTATGCATGCTTAGGATGCTACAATGTTACCCTGTTACTCCTTGGTTTGGGATATCACATTATCATTATTATTATTGTTGTTGATGATATGATTATTATAATGTTGACTATATTCGACGAAGGATGGAAGGTCTAGGCTATCCCGCCCCGACGCTTTGTTCCATTCGAGTCACCTAGGATCCGAGTTTTGGGTATTGGTCTTAAGACTGAGCGTGCCTAACCGCGTGTGGCATTTTATGGGGTCCCCTTTTCTTACCTACCTAGCTTCAAACATTTCTAGTGGTGGCCCAATCTGATTTACCAATTGAAACCGTGTGTGTGCTGGTCAGCTGCCAGTTGTTTACAAACCAACCCAGACCAGTGAGGACATAGTTCCCTTGCTGGCCCACCTTGTTCGGCCGAGGACCCGGTTTCCCATGTGTGATTAACCGGCTATCCAAACCCGAGATAGACGGTAGAGACCAGATCGAGAGAGCGGCCGGCTCCTGAGATGGATGTCGACTCACCGGGGGCCACCCGGATTTGTTCGTTGTTAGTTAGAGGGACCTGTCGTTTCGGATATCTTGGAACTAAATCATAAAATGGTTGCCTGTGATGGGTAGTAACTGAGAGAGATGGACGTGCGTGCGGAGCCTCGTAATGGGCAGTTGGTACACCCCTGCAGGGTTAAATCTTTTTGAGAAGCCGTGTCCACGGTTATGGACGACTTGAGACCTACTCCTTGTTCATAGACAACAACAACTGAGATAATCTTAATATAACTTGATCAACGTGTGTGTGTGCCTTGACTGCTTCTTCTTCGTCGGGATGCAAAGAGGAGGACAAGGATAGGATAGGTGTTATGTTTGCGTAAGTACCTGATAGCAAGACTTTTGGAGGCGATTCCTCATCGAATGCTTGGCTTCTTATCTTACTCTCTAGATCGTTAGCCACTTCATAAATGCTAGTGCGGCAGCAACCTCACCACTTACCTCTTCCTTACCGTAAACTACTAGTTGTCCTAGAATGACGAGTGATGAAGTCCTTGCTGGGTCAGATGACCACTACAGTTGGATGCTGAGTACCTCTGTACTCATGATACTACCCCCAAACTCTTTTCAGGGTTCTTGATCGACAACAGGTATGGTGATCGACGTTTCACGTGGAGACTCGACGACGACTAGTTAGGCGGATCCCGGCGGAGGGCCTGGACCCGTGTGGTTATGGGAATCGATGTTTTCTCTTTTCCAGTAGGCTTTTGCTTGTAGTCTGTACTCAGACATGTACCTTCCACTGTTGTATTGTATTTAAGGCAGTTGTATGCCGATTGTATGAGATGTTGTATCCTTGTATCTGTAATGTTGTGATATCATGTTGGAAATCCGGGGCATTTGGCTTTGTCATATGTCGCGGTGGGACCGATATGTGCTTCGTCCCCGGATCTGGGTGGAAACACCTAGATCTGGAACAGTACCGCATATCGGGCCTTACAAAGATCTCCTTTACCTTCTTGTAAAATAGAGTGTTGCCCTTAAGTGAGGAAAAGATCCCGAAGTGGACACAATAAAAGATCCCAAAGAGGACAAATGAGAGTTAAGTAGAAAGAGCCATTGAGGCCACAAAAAATACAAAAAATAGAAAAAAATAGAAAAATAAATAAAAAGAGAGAAAGGGGCAACACTACTATCCTTTTGAGAGATCCACACTAGTACTCCCTTTATGTCCTTGTACTCCATAGAGATGATCATTATGCATATAGCTATGTAGGGACCTTCACACTATAGAACTTGGCTTGCATATCCAAGGATGAGCCTCCTCAAATAAGCTCTAGGTCTTCATGAGCGAGCAAGTTAGATGCACCCCCCACTAGTTCCTTTGGAGAGCTCCTTAGCTTGTATGTGCATCCTTTGCATGGCAATCCCTACTCCTCACATCATATCTATCATTTGGCATCTCTTTCCTATGATTGTCCTCATTGATGTGAGCCTTTCTCATCCTTTTTGTCTTCCTCCTCTGCACTTCTCTCTTTGCCATCCTAAGTGTCAACTCTCGTGCTTACGCTCATCCATTGCATGAGTGCTCAAAATATCAAGAAGGAGTGGATCAAATTGACTTGTACCTGGCTAGTGGTCTGGGGACGAGTCAAGATAAGATTCCAAAGAGGACCAAGTGTGAAACTTCAGTAGATTGAGTTCTCAACACAAAATACTTTTTTCTCGTATTCGCTATCCCCCTTCTTGCAAGCAAACACCATTTGGAGACATTCGAGTCTCGGACAACGAGAGCTCTTGCACCTAATGTTCTTTTGTTACTTGTTTCAATGCTAATATAGACTCTTGCATGTTATGACTTGAATTGAATCTCTAACCTTGATTGCTTTACTTTTCAAAGTTCTTTTATGGTTGCTAGCATGTCACCACAGAAATTATGCTGTTATCATTTACCTACTCGAGGACGAGCAGGAATTAAGCTTGGGGATGTTGATACATCAATAACGTATCTATAATTTCTGCTTGCTCCATGCATGTTTTCTGTGATATTGCTATGATCTAGATACACTTTCATACACTTTTGATAATATTTGGACTAACCTATTAACTCAGTGCACCCCAGTGCCAGTTCCTGTTTTCTGCTGTTTTTCTATTTCAGTTTTCCCCCATATAGAAAGTGCCAGAAAAATTCCGGGAAAAATAAAGGAAAAATCAGCATACAGGAAGCTTCGCGAAGAGCCCGAGAGGGGCCAGAGGGGAGCCAGGGGGGCCCAGGGGGGCGCCTGGGGCCCCTGGTCCACCTCTGGCTGCCCCCCTTCGCCTATTTATTCTCCGTCACGGGGAAACTCCGAAGACAGAACCCTATTTCGCAAACTCTCCTCTGTTCCGCCGCCGCCGCGCTTACGAGATCGGGAGCACCAGAAGACCTCTTCCCGGCACCCTGCCGGAGGGAGGGCCGACCTCTGGGAGTCTCTTCTCCACCATGGATGCTCCCCGGATGTCTCGTGAGTAGTTTTCCTTGGACCATGGGCCCGTGATCAGTAGCTATGTGATGTTCTCCTCCCCTCTTTGTTCTTCATGCTTTAGACCTCGTGAGCTACCCTACATGATTGAGGCACTTTCGTAATCTTTCTGCTATTGCTATGCTGAGTTTGATGGGATCTGATGGATTATGAGATTATGATCAGATTGTGATAGAGTAATATATTTGGTTTTTATCTCTTTTATTTTTGTTCCTAAGTAATTCTTGCATGTTCTCCGTTGCTGTTTATTGCATTGGCCAAGTAGTAGGTAGTGACTCCAAGAGGGAACGTTATGCTCGATTGTGGGTTCATGCCCCCCGATGACACGCTTGAGTGACAGAAACATGAGTCTAGGGGATGTGCTGTTGCCACAAGGGGGAAAACAACGGTGCTTGTAACCGCGGTTGCAAGGATTGTTTACTTTACGCAAAGTGCTTTTTAATGCAGTTGTCTGTTGCTTTGGGTTTACTCTTTGGGTGGGGCTCGCAACTTAATACCAGCGGGATGTTCTGGATAGATATCTCAAGGTGGATGATTAGTAGTAGATGCAGTTGGATTACGGTCTACTTATTTTGGCGTACTGCCCGTGCTTTTGAGCCTCTTCCTTTCTTTTGTAGCATAGTTAGCATTGCGGTGCGTTCATAATCCTGTCAATTGCCATTCTGTAATTTGTTTACCTCGCATAGCAGTTTTATCGTCTTTTGGGAGAGAGATATCACTAGCAAACATCACGTATCCCGGTCCATATACTTATTACTGTTTCCACGCTATATTTACTGTCCTGCTTTTTACTTTTAGTTGCTATCATTATCCTTTGTGTTTTACCCTTTGTGAACAACAAGACCGGAGAGATTGACAACCTCTCTGAACTTAGTTGGGAACAAAGTTATCTGTGTCTGTGTGCAGGTCCACGTCAGTTGCGCCGCTGACACCTACTTATCATCTCTGGAGTCCTACTGGAGAAAAACCTTGGTATCTTCACTGAGGGAAACTTGCTGCTGCGCTACATCTTAACCTTCCACTTGGGGTAACCAACGAAGGGAGAGAAGCCATCAGACCTACGCCAGAGATTTTGGTGGACTAGGATGAAGCGAAAAATTGCTCAGTTTATTGCCGAATGTGATGTTTGTCGTCGCATTAAGGCCTAACATCAAAGACCTGCTGGTACTCTTCAAACTTTGCCTATTCCAGAGTGGAAATGGGACAAAGTCAGTATGGACTTCATCACTGGCTTTCCAAAAACCCAGAAAGGAAATGATGCCATCTTCGTTGTGGTGGATAGACTTTCTAAAGTGGCACACTTCCTTCCCGTTCGCGAGTCTATAACTGCGAGCCATTTAGAGGACTTGTATGTCTCTAGAATTGTGTCTCTTCATGGAGTTCCTTTGGAAATCAATTCTGATCGTGGTAGCCTTTTCACCTCTAGATTTTGGGGAAGCTTTCAGAATGCTATGGGAACTCATCTCTCCTTTAGTACAACTTTCCATTCTCAGTCTAGCGGTCAAGTCGAAAGGGTTAACCAAATTCTCGAGGACATGCTCAGAGCTTGTGTTATCTCATTCAGAAAGAATTGGGAGAAGTCTCTTCCTATCTCTGAATTTTCTTATAACAATAATTTCCAATCTAGTCTGAACATGGCTCCTTTTGAACTCCTATATGGACGACGATGTCGAACACCCCTAAACTGGTCAGAAACCGGTGGAAGACAATACTTTGGACCGGATATGATCATCGAAGCAGAAGAGCAAGTTTGCATTGTTCGTGATCAATTGAAAGCAGCCCAGTCTCGTCAGAAAAACTACTATGATCGTCATCATAGGCAAGAAAGCTACAATCTGGATGAGAAGGCTTACCTTCGGGTTACTCCTCTGAAGGGAACCCAACGATTCGGTATCAAAGGCAAGTTGGCCCCACGTTACATCGGACCTTTCCGCATTCTTGCTAAACATGGAGAAGTTGCCTACCAACTTGAACTACCCCCGCACCTTTCCCGAGTACATGATGTATTCCATGTGTCACAACTCAGGCGTTGCTTCAAGGACCCCATCCGTGAAGTCGACCATGAAACGCTTGATCTCCAAGATGACCTTTCTTATCGAGAATACCCCGTTCGTATTCATGATTCCGCAGAGCATGTCACTCGTTGTCAGAAGATTAAGTTTCTGAAAGTGCAATGGTCACACCACTCTGAGAGGGAAGCCACGTGGGAAAGAGAAGACCGTCTCAGTGCCGAGTACCCCTCCTTCCTCCCGCAGACTTCTAAATCTCGAGACGAGATTCTGTTGAGTGGGGGCGAGTTGTCAGAACCCTCTATTAGGTATGTGCTAGAATCAAGTCTCACTTTGCATCATGTTAAAAATTTCAAAAGAAATTGAAATGGGAGAGAGAACACCCCCAGAGGAATTTAATTTAAAGGGCCAGAATAAAAGTCGCTCCCAAAATTCCTTTTGTATATTTGAAAAGTCTCATAAATGAGTGTGATCACATATCAAGTGATGTGGGACCAACCCCATGCTTATGGATTTTTCAAATATTCAAACATGACCTTGGAATTAATCAAATACCGCTATTTGAATTTGAATTCAAATAAGTTGAATTTAAAAAATGTTCAAAACTTGGGAATGACTAGCTACTGGTCATGTAAGTCCATATATAAATTTTGAGCATTTACAAAAATGCCTAGCTATTTTATTTAATGGGCAAAACAAATTACAGAAAAGAAATAAAGAAAGGAAAGATTAAACAGAAGAATAAAAATAGAAAAACCCTTACCTGTCGCCTAGGCGAAGCCAGCCCAGCTGGCCCAGCCAGCCCAAAGGGGCAAGGGGGTCTTCTTCCCCACCCCGCTCCCCCAAGCTGCTCGGTGGAATGCCACCGAGCCAGCCGAGCACGTCTCCGCTCTCCCAGTCGCCACCTGCCCCTCTGGAGCCTTCTAGTCGCGCCTCACGGCTCCTGGACGAGCCGTGCTTCCATTCCCCCCTCCAGAGCCTCTCCCTCTCACTCTCTCGCCGAGTTCGACGACGACCCGAGCGCCGTCGTCGCCTTGGATTGAAGCACGCGTGGCTACCGCTGTCCCCGAGCCGCACCGACGTGTCTCTCGTCTTCGCCGCCGTCCGCTACACCGAGCCGAGAAGTCAATCGCAGGAAGGAGCCTCTGCTCGCGACGCCCGCATCGTCTTCCCCAACTCCGGCCGACAAGCTTCGCCGGGAAATTGCGCCTTCGTCCTTCCTTCTCCAGCCACGCCATCACCACCGTTGGACTCAGGGTGAGTCACCAGTTCGTCCCCACCCAGCCGTGGCCCCTTCTTCTTCCTTGTTCGGGATCCGCCATGGGAACTGAGCTCGGCCTCCGCCATGGATGAGCCCAAGCTCGCTCCAACGCGCGCACCATGATTCCCGTGCTCCCAGCGTTCGAATGAGCTAACCCCCGCACCAAATGAAGCACCACGGCGAGTTCAACCTTGAGCTCGGGCCTCTGCCGCCGCTAGGGCACGCCGTCATCGTTGTTCCGAGGCACCCCAGCACCCCCAGCTTGCTCCAATCGAAGCGCGACGACGAGAGCTTCAACCTGGTGGAAGCAGCGCTCAATTTGGACCACGGGAACGCCGTCTCCGCGGACACCGCCGTCCCTGGACGTCGCCGGCGACTAGCCGCCGGTGAGACTGACGTGGTGGACCAGATTAACCACTAATCCCCCCAGCAGTCACTTACATGTGGGCCCAGCCTCTGACTAATCACTGGATTAGTTTAAATCAAATTAAAATGGTTTATTTAACACAGTGAGAGAATGACATGCTGGTCTCTTGTCAGTGGCCCCTGACGCCAGCATGAGGTCATGCTGACGCAGTAATCCTTTTCTTTTTAAAAATATTCCAGAAATTCCAAAAAATGAATTAAACTTTGGAAATTCATAACTAATTCATTTTAACTCCAAATTAAACATATAATATATGTAATTTTTTTAGAAAAATGCAAGGATTCTGAATATGCACTTTGTTTTCATGTTTGACCATTTTAAAATGGGGGAACAGAGAGAACAATGCATCTGAATTCCTTTTAAATTCAAATTGGACTTTGAATTTGCAAAACCTTTGTAATGTACTTCATTTAAATGGAAACCCTCACACCTCAGAAGCATATACATCAAGTTTCAACCTTCAACCATGTGATTGTGCATTGTATTTATATTGCTTCCTTGTTTGTTGTTTGTCGAGTAGAAGTGGATCCGGAACAGGAGGCTGCCCCCACTACAAGGATTTGGGTCTATTGCAACAAAATCTTTCGTCGCAATACATGACGACTTGTGGTAATAGGTACATATTACCACAAAACGACATTCGTTGGCAGCCGTTGCAACTAGACGCATGGTAATAGGTTATTTCCACGAAAAAATAACCGTGGCAATAAAGTGTGCTATTGCAACAGCCATGTGAGAAGTTTCCACAATTTTTCCCGTCGCATCTCTCGCCTGATGCCACAATTCGGTTTGTGGGGATAGAATTAATGGAACATATCACGGCTCATGGGAACTGATAGATTGTGGCGGTAGACATTTGTGGCAACAACCTATGCCAACGACGCTCGTTTCGTGGTGCATTCTCTTCCGTGGCAATGAAACTATGGAAACACAAATTCTAGTCGTCGTAACAGGAAATTGCAACGTACTCATTTGGGTAGTGATAAATAGTTATCACAACGGGAAAAAAGATTGTTGCGAGAAACTATTGCGGCAATTTAAATTTTTCGTGGCGATACTTTATTTCAACAAAACTTAGTTTGGTGGTGCAAAACAGCTATCGCAACTGGCTAAATATTCGTAGGAAGAAACTATTGCAACAATTTAAACGTTTCGTGGCTATAGTCTATCTCAACAAAACTTAGTTTGGTGGTACCAAATAGTTATCGCAACGGGCAAAGTATTTGTAGTGAGAAGCTACAACAATCTAAACTTTTCGTGGCGATAATCTATTTCAACAGAACTTAGTTTCATATCGCCAAATAGTTATCTTAACATACAAAAAAATTTAGGTGCCAAGTTACTGTGACAATATAAAGTGCTTCGTTGGAATAACCTAGTGCAACAAAACAGGTATGCAGGCGTGATCTGGCATTCATTCAAACAAAAATTAACAAGTCAGATTGGTACAAACATTATGAGTCCACCATAATCACTTGATATGTAGTGACTTGATATTTCTACCCTTGATACATATAAATTTCAATTCTGCCAAACACATCCGTCGAATCACCTTAGCCATGATCTGGCATCGTCCCTCCCACTCAAGCGTCTGGCCGCCAAGCACCGCATCCCATCTACTCCAGCTCCGAGCATCCAATTGTTTCCGTCCAGCACCCCATCGTCATGCACCATGTTGCCTCTACCACAATAGAATCGACCAACAACACAGAGTGAGCACTAATTAGTGAATCAACCAAAAATAGAGAGTAAGCACTAAGCAGTAATAATGGTGTGCATGATTTCAGGCTAGATTTTAAATGAAATTGGTGCTGTCTTTGCGATCCCTAATTCAAGGGAAAGAATAGTGAAATTCAAGGGAATGAGTGCAATATCAATTATTCCATCAGTTATATGGATAGTAAACTACGAGTATTTACATTTCATTTATAGCATAACGTGGTTATTCTGCTATCACACATTGGTTTCATACTATCTAACTTGCACATTGGACTAAACAGATACTGGTTGGAAGCTTATGATTAAATAAGTTACATATTCTATGGCATACCTGCAAGCAGATTATCAACACATCTCTTGATTATCATCACAAATCTGAATCATTTCGAGCCAACAAGCAATTGGATGGAGACTGATGAAATAAAATATATGTACATCAGAGGTCAAAAGGAGGCATGTCTAGTTGTCTACAGACAACACAGTTCATAATAATATGTCAGGACATGTTCAGTACTGCCGCATACAATAGAAAATCATACCTAATATAACGATTTACCCAAGGATTGGCAATAGAAAAATTTAGAACTCCAGTAGCTAAACCTACATATGGGTACAAACATTATCAGTCCACCATTATCACTGAAGCATACTTTAAGAATACAATCTGGTAATACGACGACAGAAACATACTATAACCATTGAATTATATTTAGTCCCAAGAGACCGTGGACACGGCTTCTCGAAAAGATTTAACCCTGCAGGGGTGTACCAACTGCCCATTACAAGGCTCCGCACGCACGCCCATCTCTCTCAGTTGCTACCCATGATAGGCAAACATTTTATGATTTAGTCCCAAGAGATCCGGAACGACAGGTCCCTCTAACTAACAACGCACAAATCCGGGTGGCCCCCGATGAGTCGACATCCAACTCAAAAGCCGGCCGCGCTCTCGAATCGGCCTCTACCGTCTGGACGAGGTCGGGTTAGCTACCCAAACAGATGTGGGCATCCCCCTAGCTTCCAGATGTGCACCAACAAGAGAAACCATGTCTCCGCTGGCCCAAGTTGTTTGAAAGCTGCCGGCCGCGGACCAGTCACACACACGTTTCAAATGGTAAATCAGCTGGGGCCACCACTAGAAATGTTTGAAGCTAGGTAGGTAAAAAGAGGGGACCCCATAAAATCCCACACGCGGTTGGGCACGCTCAGTCTTAAAACCAATACCCGGAACTCGGGTCCTAGGTGACTCGAATGGAACAAAGCGTCGGGGCGGGATAGCCTAGACCTTCCATCCTTCGTCGAATATAGTCAACATTTATAATAATCATATCATCAACAACAATATAATAATGTGATATCCCAAACCCAGGAGTAAAAGGGTAACATCGTAGCATCCTAAGCATGCATACTAAGCATGGGATGAGCAACGAGCAATAGTAACATAGCAGTACAAGATTTGCTGGGAGGGGACATGGCTGTATCGGTTTGAAAGAGGCTGTAAACATGTGGTAGGATCAAACATCGAAGCTAACCTAGACTAGCATGCAAACCGCTGGTGGAAATAGAATGGATCATAAGTAATGTATAGTCCTTGCCTGTTGATAAGTCGGGTTCCGAAGGTGTAGTTGATCGCAAGCTCGCATCGTCTCCGAGAGGTACCCGCGGTAGCACACAAGAAGGAAACACTAGAAAGCAATCAACGGTGCACCACTATTACTACGGAGCAATACAAGATCAAGAAGACATCACACGACACGACAACGCGATACGGATCTATCGTCGAGAACGGTTACTAACAGTTTAAGTGGGGTATCGGTCACACACGACGAATACCACACGTTTACGGTGGTTCAAGTTGATTAGCTACAGGTGATCAACAACCGGTTATTAACATGGAAACTCAAGGAAGCATGGCATAGCACACAAACATGGCAAAAGGTTAGGCATAAGATAACTATCTATGCTAGTCAATTTAAGTGAGGCACAACCTAAACATGGCATAACACTAAGTGCCGCACGATGATTAAAACAGTTGGTACCGTTCTGCCCTAAACCATATTTTAGGTTGGTTAACAGTAGCAAACAATAGAATAAACACAAAGTGCACGAAAAACTAATCAAGTTACATATAAAGAACACCCCAAACGGAGTTACGGTTAAAAAGATACAAGCAAAACAAGTTACGGGCACAATCTGCCAACATCAGGAAGCACACTTTAGAGCATTGCATAAACAGGATAATCAATGCAAACATGATCACAAATGATATTGAACTAAAGTAGACATGACAAAGAAGGCATGGCAAAAATAATCATGCAAAAAGGCATCACAGATCAAAAGATATTAAGCAAACAACATGACATCGCAAAGTAACAGACTTAGAGAAAAACAGAGGTGGCTGTCAAAAACAGCAGCATACCAACTTTGGAGCTAAACATCTATATGACCAGTAATGCTAACATGAAGATGCAATACATGTAATGAAATTAGACATGATGCTTAACAATATGCAATTGGAATCACTCAATTCCGATAAACGGTTGCGACGCAACCATCATCCGAAGTTGCAACAAAATAACAGTTTTCAGCACAGCAGCACATTAACATCAGGATCACCACTTTGGAGCAAGATTTAATATAGCTAAAGCACCCAAACATGTCAAGTTAAAGCATGGAAAAGAAGTACACATGATGCTTAACACATAGGAAAAAGAAACAATGCAATAGGCCTCATGGATTTGTCACAATCATCACCCAAAGTTGCAATAAAATAATTACAGCAGCACACTAACATGAAAATTAGCAGTTAACAGCCTGATGCCCACTTCAATGCAGAATTAAACTATCTAGACGACCTCAAACGAAAAAACTTTCTACATACGAACGCTAGAGCACGCAAAACTGGGCAACTTTTGTTTTGGGGGCACATTCATCGGAGCCACGGATCAACGGGAAATCGCAATACAATACGGGATCAGCAGCAATTGTTATCACGACTTAGCAATTTTCACAGGCAACAGAAAAAAAAGATAAATAACAAAAAAAAGGGGCTGGCGGCCTCACCCATGGGCCAAGGCCCACTGGCCTGGAGAGGCCGGCCTGGCTGGGCTGGCGCCGGTTGGGCTGGCTTAGCCTTGGGCCTGGGAGGCGGCTTGGGCCGCTTGGGCCTGGATCTGGCAGGCCGGCCCACCTGGGCGTCCACGCTGGAGGCAGGGGCGCGGGTCGTTCCAGGCCGAGCCGGTGACGGCGGCAGCGTCGCTGACCGGCGACGAGCGTCTGGTTGAGGCAGGCGGCGAGGCAGGGGGTTCCGGCAGCAGGCGAGACGAGCGCGGCGGCGCCGGATCCCGCCGGATCCGGGCGAGGGGCGGCACAGAGGTCCCGTGGCAGCACGGCTTGGCTGCTCGAGCTCGGCCGTGGCCTGGGGGCGCGGGTGGTGCTCCGGGCGGCCTGCAGCAGGGGAGAAGGGGAGGAGGTTAGAGAGCGGGAGGGAAGAGAGGAGAGGGAGAGGAGGGGCTAGCCAGGAGGAGGGGAGCCAGCGGCTGACGGAGTGGAGGCGGCGGCGCGAGCCCCTCGGGCGGCGGCTGCGTCCACGGACGTGGAGGAGAGAGGAGGGAGGTTGGGACGAGGTAGGTGGCTGGGCGCGATCTGGGCCGTTGGATCGGCCGATCCGACGGTCCAGATCCGCAAGGGCTAGGGTTTGACTGAAATTGGGCTAAAAATGCGAAAATGGGGGGATTTTTCCAGATCCTGGGGGCTAGTGGCTTCCTAGGTGCTTAGGGAAAACCCTAAGTGGTGGGGTGGTCTATATATAGCCTAGGTGGCTGGCAGTTTGCAAAAACATCTCCGGTTTTTCTCTCGCGCGCGCGGTGTTTACGTTTCTGACCGCCGGGGGTCCGTAGTACCTCCAATTCGGGTAAAACTTCGAACTGCGCGATCAGCGCGTCGAGCCGGTGGCGTTCACCTCGCGTTGGAACCGTTCTGAGAACACTTTCCGGCACGCTATAAAAATAACCCGTTTAATTATTAAACGGGGTTTTTAGTTCCGTTGGCTGCGGCTGGTCTCGTGCGGTTTTCGCGACAGTGATCGGGTGAAACCCGGTGTCGCATAGGTCGAGTGTCAGGGTGGCAAGGGTCGGTCTCCGTCCGATACGAGATAAGAGGGGAAAAATAATCGCCGATCGATAATTCTGGGATGCAAACACCGCAAACAATTCAGACAATCAAACAATTTACACCGAAAACAAAATTTTTTAATTTTTGTGAAAACTGGGCTGTTACACATATCCAGGTACTTGTGCATAAACAGAACACCTTTCTGGCAGTAAAGCTTCGTATAGAGTATCTTCTGTTCAGCATTCCAGAACCGAAGGTCATCAGCTGTTCTGGGCGAAGCATGTTGGCTTGTAGCAAAGAAGCGAAGCTTCTGGCGATGCACTTCAACATCGAATTCTGGCCCATGTCTGGCGGAAGTACCAACACCCAGGAAGATTAGAAAAGTTGCACGCGGGTAGTTGGAGTCCAGTTGAGTATCTTGAGCATGTGTGCAATCAGACGCTGGCCTTTGAGCAACCATAGCTCGTTCTTGCAGTTGATTCATAATGGCCAAGTCATTTGCTTCATCAGCAACATCTGCATTTTCTTCGGGCTCTTCTGGAGCAACATGTTCTTCTTCTTCTTCTTCTTCTTCTTCTTCTTCTTCTTGTTCTTCGGACTCATCCTCAGAGCAAGCCAAAGAGTAATCCTTCGATGGAGCAGGCTCTTCATGAACATGGGGGAAGGCTGTGGTTCAAAATTGTCATGGTGCGAAGGTTTTGGAGCATCTTGAGGTGGATGTGGAGCATGGGGTTGAGGAGGAGCGTGGGGTGGAACAGCTTCAGGAGCAGGGGGATGTGCAGGAGGAGAGGGGAGACGGATGTTCTTGCATCAGGGGGTGAAGCATGTCTTGGGATATTCTCAGGAGGGATGGGAGTTAACTTCGTCAACCTCATCTGCGGCATTAGTGATTAATCGTCTCTTTCTCGGCCGCAGTATGGGAAGGGGAGAAGCAAGCTCTCTGATCATTGCTTCACGCTTCTTGGCGTCAGCTGCCATTACTGAAGCATTATGCGACTTGCAACAATTTTCAACGACAGATCGAATCTTGCCTTGATAGACTTGAATATTTTGCTTAGTCTTCTCATTCACATCAGAAATTTTCTTCGAAGAAGCTTCTGATTCATCCTTGAAGTCTTCGTCAGATTCTTCGTTGGCTTTCTTCGTGAACTTCAATATTTTGGCTGTTTCAGCCCTGTCCCTAGCATGCAAGTCCCTCAACTGATTGTAAAGATTTTCAATCATAGAAGTGATAGTTGGTGGAATGTACGCATTTCCAATGTCAACTGCTTCGGGATCAACATCTTCCGTTTTCTTGTAGAAAGCCTGATGCAGGCTTATACAATCCCATAGTTAACCTTCTCTTGGATCAGGAAAGTTGTGGTGACTATGTTTAGCTTCTTCTTGAGCTTCGGGGGCAGGCGCTGTAGTTTGCTTCGGAGAGATTTCTTTAGGCGTCATTGTCGTCGATATGTAACGGCAGATGCCATGGGGATGGCTAAAGAGGGGGACGGACCAAGGTTGGTGTCGTTGGTGCCGAAGGCGAGATTGGGAACACTGCGATGTACCCAGGTTTAGGGCTCTCTGTAGAGATAAAACCCCTACTCCTACATGTCTGCACTATATGGTGGTTATCTACTACAGGGTTGCTCCTTGAGCTGTATCTGCTAACTTCTCTGCTCCTGGCCGAGCTGACTTGCTACTCTTGGCTAAGCTACTGCTACTCTATTACTCTTGCTCCTTCTCTTCTCCTCCTAGTCGTGAGTGAGGGAGAGACATGTGTGTGAAGGGAAAAAATGAGAGGGAACCCCCCACCGTGAGCTCCTTGGTGCCTTTATATAGGAGGCCCAAGGGGACAAGGGGGTGAGGGAGAGAGAGAGGGGGAGACAACAAGTACAAAGTACCAGGGGACAAGGGGACAAGGGGACAAGGGGACAAGGGGACAAGGAGGTGACCCCTTGGACCAACTACACTATTCCCTTGGACCAACTTCACTATTGCCGATGTGACTAAAGATGCCATCTCTTGACTTGTCTTGTCTTTTGTTGACTTCCGAGCAGACCGAGCTGCGGGCAACCGGCAGACGGCGGGCGAGCAGTCGGCCGGGTGCGCGGCGCAGTTGGCAGGCGCCGAGCTGGACTGAGGGCGCAATCGACGCCTGATTTCTTGAAAAATATTTCGCCTTCTTGACCCTACCGGGGGGTTATTTCCCCGAGAGTAGCCTCCAAGCCTCCGGGTGACTCAGAGAGTCATCCGGGGGCTTCTTCCTTGTCGGTGCAGATGGATGATGATTGCCCTTGGGGCAGCTTCTTTCCGGTGGGGGCGCGTCAGCGCACCCACTGGGTGTAGCCTCCGAGATTCGGGCCGATTGCATGCAGTCGGCTCGGATCTTCTCTTGCTTCTGTTGCAGTCGATGCCGTCAAGGGACTCAGCATTTTTGCCCCGGAAACGATCATGCATAAGATAGAGTTAGTAAGTGAAGACATATCAAATATTCCTTATTTTTTTGAAGTATGGATTGTGCAGCGGGAGGCCGACTCGGCTTAGCTCGAGCCCTTTGGTCATTTTTCTGTTCATTCCACCCATTGGCTTTTGCTCTCGCCAGCTTTACAGCCGACTTGCGGTCTGCATCTGGATCAAAGAGTGGGTCGCGAGATAGAGTATACAGTACTTAGACTTTGGGGAGCAAACTGAACCGAGCAAACTTTTAAAAAGGAAAGCGATCGGGTCGCCCAAGATGTTCTCTCTTCGAATGTTTTTTCATGTGCGGTGACCTTCAGGTTTTTCTCTTACAAGCATTACGGCCTACCTGCGGTCTGTTGCTGGCTTGAAGAGTGAGCCTTTGGTATCCTACACACTACTAATCCATCTGTGGGAAATAACGATTTGGGTTATCGGTCTTCCCGGAGGCAGGCGGTTTCGGCCGAGCATGCAGCCAACTAGAATTAATGCAGAGATAACCCCCGAAGACTACTCAGGTTCATCCGTCATACTTGCTGTGATAAGCTATATTGAATTTTTGGCGCAGCTGGAGCACCCACTGGGCGTAGTCTCCGGGTGACTAGGTCAGTCATCCGGTGGATCATTTGTTGTTGTAGCAATCAGAGCACTCGGCAGGTTCACCCTCCGAGCCTCCGAGTGACTCGATGAGTCAGGCACTTATTTTCCGGGGGCGCTCCAAGCATATGGCATGCCGTCCGGAACACAGCCGCACACTTTTCTTCTTCTTTTCTGCAGGGGAAATACCAGCTCAATCGGCCAATACAAAGCGCAACCGGCTCTTCTTGTTTTTTTTGCAGTCGGATGGCCGAACAGGCGCAAACGGATGCAACTGCAGACTGATGGGCGCAATCGGCCTGGCACTAGCCGAACTACTGAGCAGTCGGCTCACACTTTTCTCTTGTCGCAGCTGATCCAACGGATCACGGCAGACCTCTTTCTTTTTTCGCATCCGGATGGCCGACAGGCACAACCGGATGCCACTGCGGTCTGGCGGGCGCACTCGGCCAGACACTAGCCGAACTAGTGAGAAATCGGCTCACACTTTGCTCTTGTCGCAGCTGATCCAACGAATCACAGCCGACCTCTTTTTTTCGCATCTGGATGGACGACAGGCACAACCAGATGTCACTACGGTCTGGCGGGCTTACTCGGCCTGACACCAGCCGAACCGAGGAATCGGCCTACCATACTACCATTTTACAAATAGATCAGTCTCTCCTCTTTTTTTCTTCAGTCGGACTAAGCAGCGTAGCGCGTACTTACAGTGCAGTCGGACCTACTATAGCACAACCGGCGCTACTTCTCTGAATCTTCTCTTATTTTCTGTGTCTACTGTATCTTCAGTTGGACGGCAAAGAGCACACACGCAGCAGCCGGAGAGGGGTCGCAGTCGGATGCGGTGGCAGTCGGCGAAGGGCCGTAGCCGACGGCGGCGACAGCCAAATGGAGGGCCGCAGGGCGGCTGGCGAGGGAGTGTCGCGCTCGGGCGCGCCCCGCGGGAGGCAGCTCGGTGGAGAGGAGGCGGCGACGGTGCCGCTCGGCACATGAGCTCGGCGGAAGGAGGAGGAGGCAGTCGTCGTGGCTAGCCACCTGCGTCAGAGGCGGCTCGTACAGGAGCAGCCGGCAGGCGGGATGCGCACCTTGCGAGCGTGCGCAGGAGGCTAAGCAGGGAGTGAGCATGGCCATTATCTAGCTTGCGTACGGGACAGTGTACGTTGAGTGTATTGAACATATCTGGCTAGTATACGGGCTGCCTATGGCTTGTTTTCTAAATTTTTGTGCATACAGCTAGCTTTTTCAATCTTTGAATTATCTCTTTGCTTCTTCTCTTGCAGTCGGGAGCGCAGCACACACCCCAGTCAGCGGAAGGAGTGAGGAATCGGAGAAGGGCTCGACGACGTGGATTCGGGGCTGAGTCGAAGGTGCAGAGGCGCACGGCCAAGCTGGCGGCCACGGCGCGACACTGCGTGGCCGAGCGGAAGATCTCGGGCGTGGTAGGACGCCGCGCAGTCAGGGCCGGATGCGGGTGCGCAGTCGGATGCCGAGGTAGGAGCGCAGCGGCACAGCTCGGGGAAATTGGTTGGGGGAGGTGAGCTCGGGCTCGGGGAATATGACGGACTTGGCTTGGAGGAGCTCGGCGGCGGGGGCGACTGGCTCGGAGGAAGGAGATCGGCCACGTGGGGGAGGAGATTGAGCACCCGGGGCTGGGCCGACCACTCGGGCAGATGCCATGTGCTCGGGGACAACTTCTTTTTGCTCGGGAGGAATTTTTCTGCTGGGGCTAGTTTTTTTTTGCTCGGAGAGGATATCCGACCTGGCATCCGAACCAGACGCACTCGGGGCGAAAGACTTGCCCGAACGAGGAAATCTGACCCGGCGGGTGAACTGGGAGACTCCGGAGCCAGATGCGCAGCTGGCGATGACTGGACGCGAAATGCAGCCTCCGGGTATCCAACCTGGTAGACCCTGATCCAGATCGCGGATAGGTTGGCGCTGAAGAAATCGTTGATGAAGAATAACCCGTCGATGGTCCTATCCGGATCAATACTCTAGTCGACGCCTCGGCCTGCCCCACGGTCGGTGCAAACTGTCGTCGATATGTAATGGAAGATGCCATGGGGATGCCTGAGGAGGGGGACAAACCGAGGTTGGTGTCGCTGGTGCCGGAGGCGAGATTGGGAACACTGCGATGTAACCAGGTTCAGGGCTCTCCGTAGAGATAAAACCCCTACTCCTGCATGTCTGCACTATATGGTGGATATCTAATACAGGGTTGCTCCTTGAGCTATATCTGCTAACTTCTCTGCTCCTGGCCTAGCTGACTTGCTACTCTTGGCTAAGCTACTGCTACTCTATTACTCTTGGTCCTTCTCTTCTCCTCCTAGTCATGAGTGAGGGAGAGAGGCGTGTGTGAAGGGGAAAATGAGAGGAACCCCCACCGTGAGCTCCTTGGTGCCTTTATATAGGAGGCCCGAGGGGACAAGGGGGTGAGGGAGAGAGAGAGTAGGAGAAAACAAGTACAAAGTACCTGGGGACAAGGGGACAAGGGGACAAGGAGGTGACCTGTAAGGCCCGATATGCGGTACTGTTCTAGATCTAGATGTTTCCATCCAGATCCGGGGACGAAGCACATACCGGTCCCACCGCGACATATGACAAAGCCATATGCCCCGGATTTTCAACATGATATCACAACATTACAGATACAAGGATACAACATCTCATACAATCGGCATACAACTGCCTCCAATACAATATAACAGCGGAAGGTACATGTCGAGTAGAGACTACAATCAAATGCCTAGTGGCAAAGAGAAAAACACATCGATCCCATAACCACACAGGTCCAGGCCCTCCGCCGGGATCCTCCTAACTAGTCGTCGTCGAGTCTCCACGTGAAACGTCGATCACCATACCTGTTGTCGATCAAGAACCCTGAAAAGAGTTTGGGGGTAGTATCATGAGTACAGAGGTACTCAGCATCCAACTGTAGTGGTCATCTGACCCAGCAAGGACTTCATCACTCGTCATTCTAGGACAACTATTAGTTTACGGTAAGGAAGGGGTAAGTGGTTAGGTTGCTGCCGCACTAGCATTTATGAAGTGGCTAACGGTCTAGAGAGTAAGATAAGAAGCCAAGCATTCGATGAGGAATCGCCTCCAACAAGTATTGCTATCAACTACTTACGCAAGCATAACACCTATCCTATCCTTGTCCTCCTCTTCGCATCCCGACGAAGAAGAAGCAGTCAAGGCACACACACGTTGATCAAGTTATATAAGATTATCTCAGTTGTTGTTGTCTATGAACAAGGAGTAGGTCTCAAGTCGTCCATAACCGTGGACACAGCTTCTCGAAAAGATTTAACCCTGCAGGGGTGTACCAACTTCCCATTACAAGGCGTCGCATGCTCGCCCATCTCTCTTAGTTGCTACCCATTATAGGCAAGCATTTTATGATTTAGTTCCAAGATATCCGAAACGACAGGTCCCTCTAACTAACAACGAACAAATCCGGGTGGCCCCCGGGGAGTCGACACCCAATCCAAAAGCTGGCCGCGCTCTCGGATCGGACTCTTCCGTATGGCCAAGGTCGAGGAGATCTGGGACCGCGGAGATCGAGGAGATCTGGGAGCTCAGCTACGCTGGAGAGAAGGTGCCGATGTTCCATGTCAGATGGGCCAAGAGCATCGTAAAAGAAAGCCGGTATTTCACCACCATGGTTATACCCGAAGCCAAATCCAAGACCGCGGGCACAAACGTCACCGTGAAAAATGAGCCATGGGTACTGGTTAGCCAAGTGGACCAATGCTTCTTCATTACCGACCCGTCAAAGCGCAGCCGTGTTGTCGTGTGGAGAGGCAAAAAGAACATCATCGGAATGGATGGAGCCGCCAACGAGCAAGACTTCGACAAGAAAGGTGACCCGAAGATTGAAGGTAATGACGACGATGATGCAGTACCATACAAATCAAGAAGAAGCAGGACCACCCTACCTAAAGGCGTTCGCCCGTTCAAGAGAAGAAATCAAGGGGTTCTGGGGCTAAATTATGCAAACGCGAAAAAGAAGGGAAAAAAGATTGTGAAAAGATGATAACTAAGATCCAATCACGACGTGTCTGCCGCGTGTGTGTGTGTTTGTTTGTTAGTGCCAAGCTCAATCTTTGATGATTGTTATTTCATGTCACTTGATTTCTACCATGTCATTTATGAGCATGTAAACGATTCTATTGTGATTGAGTAAAGGAGATGGTTTAAGTGGTCTAATTAAAAATATTTTTAATTCGAAATGGAGTAAACGAGATATTTTTATATTTAGGAATGGATGGAGTATTAAAATTGTGATGGGTTTATTTTAAAGTGTTTGGATGTTTATTATAAGGTTAATTTTTTTTTAAAGTTGGTTGCCAGGATTCAAACCTGGGTGGCTTGCTTAATGTATCTAGCTACCAACCAGCAGGATGTGTAATAGGTTCTGTCCTTAAGCCCACACGCAATTTATTTAACCTATTCCTACTAACGTTAATGGCGCACCCCTCAAAAGTGCGCCATTGCTATCCCCGTGTTAATGGCGCACATCCTCAAAACTGTGCCATTGCTATCGCTTTACCATACCGCCCCCACTAACCCCACCACACATTCTCGTGAAAACCTAAATCGATCCCCTCTCCCGCACACTCCTTCCCCGCACGCTCCTCTCGATCCCCTCTCCGCCGCCGCCGTCGCCGGTCAATTCTGGCCAGCTCCAGCGCCTTCCCGCACCGACGCTCCCGGGCCCGTCTCCCCCCTTGGCCTCCTCTACAATTTACCACCGCCGACCCAGCATCCCTCCCCCGCGCGCGCCACCTGCAGCGAACCCGTGCTCGCCGGTGCACCGGTACCGTGGCCATCTCCTGTGCCCCTGCTTTGCTTGTCTGGTGCGGGCTTCCTCCCCGTCTTCGACGACCCCTCCCCTGGTGAGTCTCTCTCCCTCTCATCCCCATCCCCCCAGGGCATATCAGATCGCCTTCTCTTTCCAAGGGTTAGAGTAATTTAGAGAGAAGTACGTACTGATTTGGCCGTCTTGTTTAATTTCATCACAAGACATAGTATCAGTTTGTTGTGACTAATACCATGGTGACTATATGTAGTCCACCCAAAAAGGCAGAAAGCATGAGCATGCCTTAAACAGATCGAGCTATTTAGCTGTACTGTGTGCAGAGTCTTCTATGCTGAATTGATATATAGGTAAGTCTTACCAAACAAAGAAACATCATCCAACTATCTCTCTACAATTAACCATAAATTGTTATTACTTTTGAAGGAACCAATAAAGCTATTATCCAACCATCTCTCTACAATAAAACAATAAAACAGTTGATACAAATAGGTATTTGTCCCAACCAGGCGTACCCAATAGAGCTATTAGCGTTATACTATAGCCTGTAGACAAATAGGTCTTGTGGGCATGCCAACAATTTTGTTGTAAGGGGCCGGGAAACCATTTCCAGTACTATGCCATAGTACAGAAATACATGTCTTCATTTATTAAAGGATGGGTATGGAGAAATTTGACCCCGCGATATAATGTAGTATAGGATAAGGATGGGAAGGTCTACATCATCCTCGTTTCCCATTATATTGACAGTCTTAATCAGTGCTTCTCAAAACTTTTAGTTTTCATCTTATTAGTATAATGTCCTTGGTGTTCATGCGTTCAACTCTTAGTGCTTCAGTTGATATCAAACATCTTCTTTAACCAGGAATGCAATGCCTTGTCTGCAAATAATTAATAATGCTTGCTATTGATCCTAAAAGGAAATATTCTATGTATGGGTACATGTGTTGCAAAGTAGTGCTCAAATAGCTACTCTCGAAATAGTTTGTAGGTACTTCATATGTGTAAGTCTACTTGATGATTACATTGTGCATATCCATGTGGATCATGTAGATGATGTAAATATCATATGTCACAGATAATTTGAGCATGTGCATAAATTGTTTGAGCCTTTGAGGTATGTAGATAGAACAAACTTTGTGTTCATTCGAGTAATGCACAGGATTGGCCATGGTCAGCAGACTTAGTAGAGCATAGTTTAAATCCCGATATGCGGTACTGTTCCAGATCTAGATGTTTCCATCCAGATCCGGGGACGAAGCACATATAGGTCGCACCGCGACATATGACGAAGTCATATGCCCCGGATTTCCAACATGATATCACAACATTACAGGATACAAGGATACAACATCTCATACAATCGGCATACAACTGCCTCGAATACAATACATCTGCGAAAGGTATATTTCTGAGTACAGACAACAATCAAATGCCTACTGGCAAAGAGAAAAACATCGATTCCCATAACCACACGGGTCCAGGCCCTCCGCCGGGATCCGCCTAACTAGTCGTCGTCGAGTATCCACGTGAAACGTCGATCACCATACCTGTTGTCGATCAAGAACCCTGAAAAGAGTTTGGGGGTAGTATCATGAGTACATAAGTACTCAGCATCCAACTGTAGTGGTCAACTGACCCAGCAAGGACTTCATCACTCGTCATTCTAGGACAACTATTAGTTTACGGTAAGGATGGGGTAAGTGGTGAGGTTGCTTCCGCACTAGCATTTATGAAGTGGCTAACGATTTAGAGAGTAAGGTAAGAAGCCAAGCATTCGATGAGGAATCGCCTCCAACAATTCTTGCTATCAACTACTTACGCAAGCATAACACCTATCCTATCCTTGTTCTCTTCTTCACATCCCGACGAAGAAGAAGTAGTCAAGGCACACACACACGTTGATCAAGTTATATGAATATTATCATCAGCTGTTGTTGTCTATGAACAAGGAGTAGGTCTCAAGTCGTCCATAACCGTGGACATGGCTTCTCGAAAAGATATAACCCTACAGGGGTGTACCAACTGCTCATTACAAGTCTCCGCACGCACGCCCATCTCTCTCAGTTGCTACCCATTATAGGCAACCATTTTATGATTTAGTTCTGAGGGATCCGAAATGACAGGTCCCTCTAACTAACAACGAAAAAGTCCGGGTGGCCCCCGGTGAGTCGACACCCAACTCAAAAGCTGGCCGCGCTCTCGAATCGGTCTCTACCGTCTGTCTCGGGTTTGGATAGCCGGTTGATCACACATGGGAAACCGGGTCCTCAGCCGAACAAGGTGGGCCAGCAAGGGAACTATGTCCTCACTGGTCCGGGTTGGTTCGAAAAATACTGGCGGCCGACCAGCACACACACGGTTTCAAATGGTAAATCAGCTTGGGCCACCACTAGAAATGTTTGAAGCTAGGTAGGTAAGAAAAGGGGACCCCATAAAATCCCACACGCGGTTAGGCACGCTCAGTCTTAAAACCAATACCCGGAACTCGGATCCTAGGTGACTTGAATGGAACAAAGCGTCAGGCGGGATTGCCTAGACCTTCCATCCTTCGTCGAATATAGTCAACAGTATAATAATCATATCATCAGCAACAATATAATAATGTGATATCCCAAACCAAGGAGTAACAGGGTAACATCGTAGCATCCTAAGCATGCATACTAAGCAGGGGTTGAGAAACGAGCAATATTAACATAGCAGTACAAGGTTTGCTGGGAGGGGACATCGTTGTATTGGTTTGAAAGAGGCTGTAAACATGTGGTAGGATCAAACATCGAACCTATCCTAGACTAGCATGCAAACCGCTGGGTGAAATAGAATGGATCATAAGTAATGCATAGTCCTTTCCTGTTGATAAGTCGGGTTCCGAAGGTGTAGTTGATCGCAAGCTCGCATCGTCTCCGAGAGGTACCCGCGGAAGCACACAAGAGGGTAAACACTGGAAAACAATCAACAAGCAAGCATCTATTACTACGAAGCAAAAACGAGCAAGCATAAAAAAGAAGGCAACACGAGACATCGCACCTACCATCGAGAGCGATTACTAACAGGTTAAGTGGAGTACTCGTCACACACGACGATACCGCACATTTGGAAAGGTTCAAGTTGTTTAGCTACAGGTGATCAACAAAGGTTGTTAACATGGCATCTCACTCAAGCATGGCATAGCACACAAACATGGCAAAGGTGAAGCATAAGATAAACTACCTATGCTAGTATATTTAAGTGAGGCACAACCTAAACATGGCATAACACTATGGGCCCCACGACAATTAAAGGATTTGGTACTGTTCTGCACTAAACCATATTTTAGGTTAGTTAACAGCATAAAAAATAGCATAAACACAAAGTACACGAAAAACTAATCATTTACATATAAAGAACACTCCAAACGGAGTTACAGTTAAAAAGATACAAGCAAAACAAGTTTGGAACACAATCTGCCAACATCAGGAAGCACACTTTAGAGTAATGCATAAACAGGGTAATGAATGCAAACATGCTCACAAATGATATGCAACTAAAGTAGACATGGCAGGGAAGGCATGGCAAAAAGAATCATGCAAATAGGCATCATGAACAACTAGTTATAGTCCATGCAAAATTCAATAAAACATTACTGGTCAAGGACTTTGGTGAAAATCATGATAACATGGCAGAAATTGTTATTTTTATGTTGTATAAACAGAAGCAAAACTATATGCAAAAGTAAAGAAACATGACATAGCAATACATGGGCATGAAGTAGACATGATGATGATCAGGTACAAAAAATAATCAAGGTCATAGGCGTAACAGATCAAAAGATATTAAGCAAACAACATGGCATCGGGACGTTACAGACTTAGAGAAAAACTGAGGTGGCTGTCAACAACAGCAGCATAGCAACTTTGGAGCTCAATAACTAGATGACCAGCAAGCATATCATGACAATGCAATACATATAATGGAAGTAGACATCATGCTTAACAGTATGCAAAAATAATCAATGCAATAGGCCTCATGGATGTGTCACAATCATCATGCAAAGTTGCAATAAAATAACAACAACAACACACGAACAGGAAATTATAGCAATTAAAAGCCTGATGCCCACTTCAACAGTGATTAACAACATCAAGATTGCTTCAAATCAAAATGCTCACAAAAGATGGATTGAAGTACACACAATTCTAAGCAAATTTCCTTTTTGGCGCAACGTGATCCAAGCTACGGTTTGATCGCAATCTACAGCGCGAATTTGAATACAGCAAGCAGTAATAATAAATACTTAGCAGAAATTGGAAAATATAAACACTGGTAGAGATAAAAAAAAGAGGAGCCCACCATGGGCTTCGGCCCATCAGGCTAGCAGTTCGGCTGGGCTCGGTTGGCTGGTGCCGGGCCTCTGGCAGGCCGGCTGCGGGCCGTGCTAAGGGAGCGGCTGGGGAGGAGGCCCAACCCGCTGTGCCGGAGGGCAGCTGCGCCCGCTCGGGCCAGCCGTGGCCACGGCGGTTCCCTCCGTCGAGCGGCGCGACGTGGAGGGGACGAGGAGAGGCGGCGGTGACAGCAGGCACCGGATCCGGCTACTGGACGGCCGCCGGAGAGTCCCTGGGGGCGGCGCGGGCGCATGGCATGGAGGCGGCGGTGAACACCTCGAGGGCAGCCTGCCATGGCCATGGAGGGCGGCGGCTTCCGTGACTCCCACCGGCGACCTGCGAGAGGAGACAGGGGGAGGTGAGGAGGCGCGAGAAGGAGGAGGGCGCGGGTGAGAGGAGGAGGTTGCCGGGGCGCGCAGCCCGGCTGGCCGGCGGCGGCGTGGCAGCCGTGGAGGTCTTGGGCGGTGGCTGCACAGAGGTTGGAGATAGAGGAGAGAGGTGGGTGGGAGGCCAGAGCCGATCTGGGACGTTGGATCGGCCGGTCCGACGGTCCAGATCCGGTGGTAGGCTAGGGTTGTGAAAATGGGGTATTTGGGGGCAATTTTGGGGCAAAAACAGGGGGGTGGCTGCAATTTTGTGGCTAGGGAAACCCTAGAAAGAGGTGGGAGTGTGGTGGTCTTTATATAGCCTAGGTGGCTGGCAGTTTTCAAAAACATCCCCGGTTTTCCTCTCGCGCGCGCAGTGTTTACGTTTCTGACCGCCGGGGCTCCGCAGTACCTCCGATTCGGGTAAAACTTCGAACTGCGCGATCAGCGTGTCGAGCCGGCGGCGTTCACCTCGAACTGGAACCATTCCAAGAACACTTTCCAACGCGCTATAAAAATATCCCGTTTAATTATTAAACGGGGTTTTTCGTTCCGTTGGCTGCGGCTGGTCTCGTACAGTTTTCGCGACGGTGATCGGGTGAAACCCGGTGTCGCAAAGGTCGAGTTTCAGGGTGGCAAGGGCCGGTCTTCGTCCGGTACGAGATAAGAGGGGGAAAAATAATCGCCGATTGATAAATCGGGGATGCAAACACCGCAACAAATCAGACAATCGAACAATTCACGCCGAAAACAAAATTTTTAAATTTTTGCAAAATCTGGGTTGTTACAATACAACACCACCAATAAGGGATCTCGTCCCGAGATCCAGGACAATCCGGGGGAGAGGGAAGAGAGAAAAGAGAGTCGACAATCTTCAACACCACCAACAAGGGACTCTGCTCCATGTCGACGTCGAACTTCCGTCGAGAAACTTTCCGCAGGGAGATGGCGACGTCGAATATCGAAACCATCAGGTGGCAAGAGGAAGAACGGCTACTAAAACCTGGTCAAAGGGATAGTGTTTTTCGACGCAAGTCGTAAAAACACCGGTAAAATGAGGGATGGCAATGGATGACCCAGATGATACCCAAAATCGGAGAAGCTAAAGGTACTACAGGAATTCCCAAACCTGAGATCGGAATCGAGACAATACGCTGCAAGGAAGGCATTGTAACAGTTCCGATACTCCACACACTCGAGATCCTAGAGTTTTGAAGGGGATAAGACGAGAATAAAACACTTAGGCCACTTGTCCTGACCAGAGCAAGGGTAAAGAGTAAAAATATTCCTACTCTCCGACAACTAACTTAGTAACTACAAAATAGTTTTTGTCTAGACTCGACTTCGGCCAGAGAAGGGATCCTACGGTCGGTAAGGCTCTGATACCAAGTTGTAAAGCCCGATATGCGGTACTGTTCCAGATCTAGATGTTTCCATCCAGATCCGGGGACGAAGCACATATCGGTCCCACCGCGACATATGACGAAGTCATATGCCCCGGATTTCCAACATGATATCACAACATTACTGAAACAAGGATACAACATCTCATACAATCGGCATACAACTGCCTCGAATACAATACATCAGCGGAAGTTATATGTCTGAGTACAGACTACAATCAAATGCCTACTGGAAAAGAGAAAAACATCGATTCCCATAACCACACGGGTCCAGGCCCTCCGCCGGGATCCGCCTAACTAGTCGTCGTCGAGTCTCCACGTGAAACGTCGATCACCATACCTGTTGTTGATCAAGAGCCCTGAAAAGAGTTTGGGGGTAGTATCATGAGTACAAAAGTACTCAGCATCCAATTGTAGTAGTCAACTGACTCAGCAAGGACTTCATCACTCGTCATTCTAGGACAACTAGTAGTTTACGGTAAGGATGGGGTAAGTTGTGAGGTTGCTGCCGCACTAGCATTTATGAAGTGGCTAACGATCTAGAGAGTAAGGTAAGAAGCCAAGCATTCGATGAGGAATCGCCTCCAACAAGTCTTGCTATCAACTACTTACGCAAGCATAACACCTATCCTATCCTTGTCCTCCTCTTCGCATCCCGACGAAGAAGAAGCAGTCAAGGCACACACACACGTTGATCAAGTTATATTAAGATTATCATCACTTGTTGTTGTCCATGAACAAGGAGTAGGTCTCAAGTCGTCCATAACCGTGGACACGGCTTCTCGAAAAGATTTAACCCTGCAGGGGTGTACCAACTGCCCATTACAGGGCTCCGCACGCACACCCATCTCTCTCAGTTGCTACCCATTATAGGCAACCATTTTATGATTTAGTTCCGAGAGATCCGAAACGACAGGTCCCTCTAATTAACAACGAACAAATCCGGGTGGCCCCCGGTGAGTCGACACCCAACTCAAAAGCCGTCCGCACTCTCGAATCGGTCTCTACCGTCTGACTCGGCTTTGGATAGCCGGTTGATAACACATCGGAAACCGGGTCCTTAGCCGAACAAGGTGGGCCAGCAAGGGAACTATGTCCTCACTGGTCCGGGTTGGTTGGAAAAATACTGGCGGCCGACCAGCACACACACGGTTTCAAATGGTAAATCAGCTTGGGCCACCACTAGAAATGTTTGAAGCTAGGTAGGTAAGAAAAGGGGACCCCATAAAATCCCACACGCGGTTAGGCACGCTCAGTCTTAAAACTAATACCCGGAACTCAGATCCTAGGTGACTCGAATGGAACAAAGCATCGGGGCGGGATAGCCTAGACCTTCCATCCTTCTTCGAATATAGTCAACAATATAATAATCATATCATTAGCAACAATATAATAATGTGATATCCCAAACCAAGGAGTAACAGGGTAACATCGTAGCATCCTAAGAAGGTGCTGAGCAACGAGCAATAGTAACATAGCAGTACAAGGTTTGCTGGGAGGGGACATGGATGTATTGGTTTGAAAGAGGCTGTAAACATGTGGTAGGATCAAACATCGAACCTATCCTAGACTAGCATGCAAACCGTTGGTTGAAATAGAATGGATCATAAGTAATGCATAGTCCTTGCCTGTTGATAAGTCGGGTTCCGAAGGTGTAGTTGATCGCAAGCTCGCATCGTCTCCGAGAGGTACCCGTGGAAGCACACAAGAGGGTAAACACTGGAAAGCAATCAACAAGCAAGCATCTATTACTACGAAGCAAACACGAGCAAGCATCAACAAGAAGGCAACACGAGACATCGCACCTACCGTCGAGAGCGATTACTAATAGGTTAAGTGGAGTACTCGTCACACACGACGATACCGCACATTTGGAAAGGTTTAAGTTGTTTAGCTACAGGTGATCAACAAAGGTTGTTAACATGGCATCTCACTCAAGCATGGCATAACACACAAACATGGCAAAGGTGAAGCATAAGATAAAATACCTATGCTAGTAAATTTAAGTGAGGCACAACCTAAACATGGCATAACACTATGGGCCCCACGACAATTAAAGGATTTTGTACTGTTCTTCCCTAAACCATATTTTAGGTTAGTTAACAGCAGAAAAAATAGCATAAACACAAATTACACGAAAAACTAATCAAGTTACATATAAAGAACACTCCATACGGAGTTACGGTTAAAAAGATACAAGCAAAACTAGTTTGGAACACAATCTGCCAACATCAGGAAGCACACTTTAGAGTAATGCATAAACAGGATAATGAATGCAAACATGCTCACAAATGATATGCAACTAAAGTAGACATGTAAGGGAAGGCATGGCAAAAAGAATCATGCAAATAGGCATCATGAACAACTAGTTATAGTCCATGCAAAATCCAATAAAACATTATTGGTCAAGGACTTAGTGAAAATCATGATAACATGGCAGAAACTGTTATTTTTATGCTGTATAAACAGAAGAAAAACTATATGCAAAAGTAAAGCAACATGACATAGCAATACATGGGCATGAAGTAGACATGATGATGATCAGGTACAAAAAAGAATCAAGGTCATAGGCATAACAGATCAAAAGATATTAAGCAAACAACATGGCACCGGGATGTTTTAGACTGAGAAAAACTGAGGTGGCTGTCAACAACAGCAGCATAGCAACTTTGGAGCTCAATAACTAAATGACCAGCAAGGATATCATGACAATGCAATACATATAATGGAAGTAGACATGATGCTTAACAGTATGCAAAAAGAATCAATGCAATAGGCCTCATGGATGTGTCACAATCATCATGCAAAGTTGCAATAAAATAACAACACCAACACACTAACAGGAAATTATTGCAATTAACAGCCTGATGCCCACTTCAACAGTGATTAACAACATCAAGATGACCTCAAATCAAAATGCTCACAAAAGATGGATTGAAGTACACGCAATTCTAAGAAAATTTCCTTTTGCGTGTAACGTGATCTGAGCTACGGTTTGATCGCAATCTACAGCGCGAAATTGAATACAGCAAGCAGTAATAATAAATACTTAGCAGAAATTGGAAAATATAAACACTGGGAGAAAGAAAAAAAATAGGAGCCCACTATGGGCTTCGGCCCATCAGGCTGGCGGTTCGGCTGGGCTCGGTTGGCTGCTGGCAGGCCGGCTGCGGGCCGTGCTGGAGGGAGCGGCTGGGAGGCGACCCAGCCCGCTGTGCAGGAGGGCGGCTGCGGCCGCTTGGGCCGGCCATGGCGACGGCGGTTCGCGCCGTCGAGCGGCGCGACGTGGAGGGGACGAGGAGAGGCGGCGGAGGCAGCAGACACCGGATCCGGCTGCTGGACGGCCGCCGGTGAGTCCCTGGGGGCGGCGCGGGCGCATGGCGTGGAGGCGGCGGTGAACTCCTCGAGGGAAGCCTGCCATGGACATGGAGGGAGGCGGCTGCCGTGACTCCCGCCGGCGACCTGCGAGAGGAGACAGGGGGAGGTGAGTAGGCGCGAGAAGGAGGAGGGCGCGGGTGAGAGGACGAGGTTGCCGGGGCACGCAGCCCGGCTGGCCGGCGGCGGCGTGGCGGTCGTGGAGTTCTCGGGCGGCGGCTGCACGGAGGTTGGAGAGAGAGGAGAGAGGTGGGTTGGATGCCAGAGCCGATCTGGGCCGTTGGATCGGCCGATCCGACGGTCCAGATCCGCTCGTAGGCTAGGGTTGCGAAAATGGGGTATTTGGGGGCAATTTTAGGGCAAAAACAGGGGGGTGACTGCAATTTTGTGGATAGGGAAACCTTAGAAAGAGGTGGGAGTGTGGTGGTCTTTATATAGCCCAGGTGGCTGGCAGTTTGCAAAAACATCCCCGGTTTTCCTCTCGCGCGCGCGGTGTTTACGTTTCTGACCGCCGGAGGTCCGCAGTACCTCCGATTCGGGTAAAACTTCGAACTGCGCGATCAGCGCGTCGAGCCGGCTGCGTTCACCTCGCGCTGGAACCGTTCCGAGAAAACTTTCTAGCGTGCTATAAAAATATCCCGTTTAATTATTAAACGGGGTTTTTCGTTCCGTTGGCTGCGGCTAGTCTCGTGCGGTTTTCGCGACGGTGATCGGGTGAAACCCAGTGTCGCAAAGGTCGAGTGTCAGGGTGGCAAGGGTCGGTCTCCGTTTGGTACGAGATAAGAGGGGGAAAATTAATCGCTGATCGATAAATCGGGGATGCAAACACCGCAACAAATAAGATAATCAAACAATTCACGCCGAAAACAATTTTTTTAAATTTTTGCAAAATCTGGGCTGTTACACATAGAATGATATTTTTTGAATTAAATTTGATTACTAATAGTTCCTAGTAATTTCTAGATTGTAGGCTTAAGTGGTGAAGTTAAGTAAGATTTGTTATAGTGAAGGAATTGGCACCAATAGATCCACTTGAGAGGTCACGTTAGCTTCTGAAGAGTATTTTGTATTTTTATTACCTGCTGTTTAATCAATCCATTTTTGCCTTCTGTTATGAAATATGTTGCCTGTTGGTCCTACTTATTTTTAGAACGCTTCTTAGTATCTCATACTCTTATTCGGAAAGATATGATCGATACTGCTGTTCTGCATTGTTTTCATGTAGCGAATAATTATTTTTATGTTCAAGCTCTTATCCTTGTTGATAGAGCATTCAGACACATGCAATGCAATGTTAATTTTTGTCATGCAACAGAAATATCACAATATCTGGGCCATACAAATGTATATTTTAAAGTTCTTTTGATGTACAGTAAATACGGTTTCCTATTTAGCACTTGACGGCTTTGGAAGTACTACAACTAAAGATCTTGGTGAGCTCATGTTGCTATGAACATGATCCTTGAAGCACCAAAGGATGCCATCTGTACTTTCTTATATTTTCTAAGTTGTCATCTTGACTTAATGGTTGGAAATCTCTCTGGGCAGCCATACCTGATAGCTATATGCTGATGAGAGCAACATTTCATATACAATCGATCACTTGCTATTTTCAGTACAGTGACATCATGATGTAAGCCTAGATTAGATACCCTACCCAGCTAACCAAGACAATACTTCTCTGTTTTGTTTGAGGTACATCCTGACCAGTATTGGATTCTTTTGGGTGTTACCCATCATAGTATTTTGAAGCCCACCTGATGAATACTAGTTATACATATATATATATATGTATAAGATTCCAGCAAGATTAGCTCACTGTAGCCAGGCATATAACTTCTCTTCCTTTATACTTTCCATGTAATGCAGACTGCATGCAGTAACTAGCGAAGCTTCGTTTTCATTGATCTTATAACTGAAGGTAACTCACTGATCTTATAACTCATCTTCCTCACTGCCAAGAGCAAAGTGCATGATCTTTACAAGTAACTAGCAAAAAACGGTTTGATTTGTTTTTGAATCTTGCCCAAAACAGTGGTAGTAAAATTGAATTAGATATGTTAGTATCATTGGCAGGTTGAAACTTTTAAATCTGAGCTTGAGTTTTGGACTTGTCCTCCCTATCAAATTATCTAAGTTTTATTGTAAATGGTATATGATTCCAGGACAGCGATGCACATGCAGAAAATGATGGAAATATGATTTTGTCACTTGTCCTTTGTGCACCTGGTTGTGCCTATATGTAGGACTTTTTTGTGCAGGTACAAATAATGACCGCATTCTCCCAAAATGTTGATTAATTTCCGTTTCGGTTTATAATGGGGTCCTAGCTCAAGAAAATTAGCAAAGTTCATGCCGAATTTTTTCGTGAATTCTTGCATGACCTTTGTTAATTTTGTTGACCTAGAAGGTGCTTTGCATGCACTTTTTCTAGTTATTTATATTGACTAGTTGTTTTCTGGTTGCACATCATTCACTTGACCAATTTTTTTAAAAACATACATATCCTAAATTAGTGGGTGTATATGGCCGACAACGATGAGGCCTCCGGTTCGCACCACCAGAAGCAATATTGGGAGATGAGCATGGACGATGATCCACAACCTCAACCCCGCTAATCATGTGCATGATGGAAATAATGAAAATTGTGATGAATTAAATTGCTTTGAATACAACAAATCATAATAAAATGATTAGATGATCTTCATAAACCATTCTATAGAGACAAATATTAAAAATTCCAATAGAAATTTCTTGTAGGAATTTTAACAAACACCTTGGGTGGCTTATTTTTGTATTAACTTGGTTTTCTTATTAAATCAAGATAATACAAAAAAAAGACTTCCTAACTACCCTAACCACCCCCTAATCTCTCTCATCTTCCCTAATCTCTCCCTCACGTGGAGATCTCTCTCTCTCTCTCCTGTAACCTCTCTCTCCCCCTCTCTCACGTAGAGAGAGACCTCTCTCTCTCTCGGTTCTCTCTCCCTCCGTATCTCTCTCTCTCTCTCGTTTACCTCTTTCTCCTGCTTAGACCCAGTGCCTTCCCCGCACGCCCTTCCCTCCCTCCAGACCGAGACCACGCCTGACAGAAACCAAAACCACGGATCGGTGAGGTGGCCAGACAAGCTCACGTACCCCCCAAACTTCTTCTGCGATGTGTCCGGCGACGTCCACGTCGGAATCGACCCGCCTGCACTCCCCTCACGAGATCACCGCCGCCCCTCTCGCGCAGTCCATGGCGAGGCCACGGATCGCCCCCGTGGTCTCCCGCCCGTTGCAGCTCGCTCCTCCTTCCATCGCCTATAAAAGGGACCCCAAGCCCCTCCCTCGCTCCACTCCATCAGCGCCCAGCGCCCCTCACCACCCAGCCACCCCGCCAACCAACCCCGTCCAAAAAGCTGAAGGAGGAGAAGTAGCGAGGGAAACAAATAAGAGGAGGAAGGGAGAGAAGGAGGAGGAAGAAGGGAAAGAAGAGGTGGGAGAGGCCGGCGAGCCCCCCTGACTCTCGCGGGAGCCACGCCGACAAGGAGCCGCAGGCGAGGAGCTCGGAGAAGCCGCCGCCGTCCGCCCGAGTGTACCCCGAGCCATCCCCAAGCCGACGCCGTTCCTGACGTTGGAAGTCGCCCCCGAGTAGAAAGATGGAGCCCTGAGGCCCTCCCGCACCCGCGCCGCCCTTCCCCGCCGTTCTCTGGCCACCGGAACGCTGCCGGTAAGGCCACTGCTCGCCCCCTGTGCGCCATGGTTGCCCAGCCTGATTGGGCTCGGCCTCACGGGGAAGAAGCCTCGAAGTTGTCCGATCGGCTGCGATCCAACGGCCCCTAAGGCCCCATACCCCTTAGTGTTTTAAAGCAAAAAAAAAACAGAAAGCGAGCCAGCGCGCCTCAGTGCATGGGTTCGGCCCACTGGATAAAATTGCCATTGGGCGCCATATAAACCCGGACCGGCCTGCTGAGTTCCTTTTCTGTTTTTATATATCTGCAGAACATAAATAATATTAGAAAAATAACCGTACTTCAGAAAAATATGAAACAAATTTGGTGCTGCTAGTAAAATTGTCATTTATGTTTCTGCATGTTTAGAATTTTGGTTTGCTAAAATAAAATTGTGGCTTTTATTATTAATTTGATTGCTTGTTTAATTCCCATAATTTTTATGATAGTAATATTAATTTGTTAGATTATTATTAAAATTTCCTCTGGTCAGTAGAAAATTGATATGCATTTAGTTAGTAAAAATAAAATAATTTAAAAAGGAGTTAATGATTAACTTGGGTGAAAAATATTGCTTTTAGTTAAAGTTTTTTTATTTAATCTTGATGTTATTAAATTCACCAAAATTATCCTAATGTCTTGTTATAAATTTTAACCTTGTTGAGGTGATATAAGAATTAAATCTTAACAATTATAAAACCTTGAAAAATTATTTGTCCTTTGTTGTTTGTGAAAATTGAGTGATGAAATATTGTGCTTGCTATGGCCGTGTTTTGAAGGTGTGAATTTTTTTTGTTTCGCAACGTGTAGACGAGACGATTGACGCTGCAGGTGAAGACTCCTTCCAAGCCGTCGAAGAAGACGAACCAGGGTACATCGCCGAGGAAGGCAGGCCACCGTCAAAACTCAAACTCTGCTTTATCCAATTTTTACTTTCCTTTTGTATCATGTATATTGTATCATGATAGAATGTTCATATGGTTGGGACTATATTAGTTATAGTAGGAAAAATCCACACAACCCATAAGCCTACGTATTTGGGAGAACAAAATAGAACCCCGGTGATCCCGACGTTCTGTCGAGACCATCATTTAGCTATAGTAATTAGCATTACATAATAATCATGGAAAGTCATACTTCACGCTATATGGTACGTCATACACCTAAAAAGGTGGTATGGCCGGGATTATGGAACATCGTCGGACATGGACAAAGTCTGGAGGGACTCTCTATAAGTGCCGCCAAAACCTAGCCTTATAGTACAACCACTATACTCTGGTATGGGACAAGGCTAGTTGGAAGATTGCGAATCTTAGTACGGGGATCTTCTAACTACATAATACATAGAAGCCTGTAAGCCTACCGATGCGTCGGAGGTGAGGTCGCTGCCGAGGCAGCGGTGGCACGAAACTTTGTCGCACCTCTACTATGGTGAAGGCATGTGTCCAAGAGGAGCATGACCTTGCACGCGGACAGTTCAGGATGTGGGCATCGGGTAGATCACCTGTACTAGGGTAGGCAAGGGGAAGACTATGGTCGATTATCCGAGACCCGCATACTGAGGTATGACGATCCGTGGGGACACACGGCGGATGTATCGAATGTGGTGGGTAAAGTGTACAACCTTTGAAGAGTGAAAACTATTCGAGTAGCCGGAGTGTACGGTCATGGACAGCTAGTGAGGCCACACTTTGTGGGGAATAGATGAGAAAGCCTGATACCGAGTTTATGGTTCGTGATGATGATGTGGATGGAAAAAGGGTTGGACTTGACTTATCCAAATTCATTTGTGGGAAATAAAAATTGCAAAGTTTAAAACTTTTCCAACTTAATAATAATCTTGAGAAGATAGGAAATCCCTATGAAAAACTCCACCATATAGCCATCCCATTGTTTTCTTGTACAAAAATCATTGTTTCTTTCTTTAGGTGGTTTGCGAGTACTTTGTATGTACTCACGGCTTTGTCCCTGGTTATTCAATGGGCGAGGCTTGGAGGATCAGGTATTTGACGATAATGCGACTGACGATTACTAGGACGTGCTATGCTCTGGACTACCCTGTGGATTGTGCCGCTGCTATCTATCATGCTTTTGCTTATTCCACTGCCATTTTAGCCTGATGAGGCAATGTAAGACTATGTTATTTGTAAGACTTGTATTCGGTATTGTATGAACATTGAGACTATGATATCCATGTCGAGTTGTGTGTCATGCTACACTGATCATGGGAGCATGACAGTATACACAGCTGGCCACTCCGGGTATATAATCCGGGGTGCCCACACCTAGTCACATGATTGTAATCTTTATGATGTAATATCACTGAGTGGGCCCAGAGTACCTAACCGTCACATGGATGGACAAATCGCGCTTTGATCTATGGCATACTCATTAATGTATCTACTTCGGAATACCTGAAGTACACCTTTATGGCCAGCATATTTCAGTTAGGCGGTGGGTAGCAAACCAAGGCATCCTAATAGACACTAATTATGTATGATCATTACGGTCTAAGGATCTGGTCACTACATTATAGTTATCGCAATGTTGAACTTATGTGACTCGATCACATTGCAACACTTCTGGTGGGTGTGTGTCCACCATATCATTCTCCCAATGATATGACTCCATTTTCAATATGCGATTATGTCCTCATGATCAGGAAACCTTGATCATCCGATTATCCAATGGACTAGTATACTAGAGTTAACTAGGGACCTGGTTGTTTGTATACAACACGTGTATCAATGTTCCCGCTTAAGAAGTATTTGCATGAGAAGTATTTGGCAATCTACTAGTATTCGTTGACGAATTACAAACCTCCCAGAAGCTTATTTTATAATCTTATTGATTTCAAAAAAATTAAAAGCTCTAGCACATGAGTTTTCCCTACTTCCCTCCGCGAAGGGCTGAGCCTTTACTTTTTATGTTGAGTCGGTAAACCTACTTCCCTCCATCCCACAAAAGAGCAGACACCTTATGTTGAAAAAGATGCATTCATTTATATTGTCTCAGTGAGAATTTCCATATTACATCTTTGTTGACATTATCATCAAGATATATAAGTTATTTGTGAGCTTGGCTACATCAAACATCTTCCTTTGTGTTAGCATCTTCACTTCTTGACTAATAACATGTTCTTTCAAAAGCTTCAATTTATCTCATCAAAATATAAAGGAAAGCGTAAAAGTTAAAATTTATTAGTTGTTCTTTGACCAAGGACATGTTTGCCATGGTGTAATGAGTTTCCTTAGCCTTACTTTTGATTGTAATTAATATTACTCTTTCATAAGGGCCATATGAGTTGAGGTTTCTGTTGAGGATGCTTGAGTTTAGTAGGGAAATTATGATGCTTCTTGTCCATATTCTTATTTATCGACAGTTCACTCTCTAAACTTCTGGACAGGTTTACCGAGCTCCGTATTCTCTTGGGGACAAGTGAGGTATAAGCTTGGGGGAGTTGATACATCCAAAATACATCACTATTTTACATCATAATTTACCTTTATTCATTGATATATATTCATATTATGATGATGTTCTTATAGTGTTTTGGCTTGTTTTACACAATTTGCAACTTTCCGGTGCAGAAACAGGAGACACAGGAATCAACGGGGAAAAGTGCACATAGAGTGGGCATATCAGCACATCTCCAAATGACCTAAAAATCACGGGGAAGCATTTTCTGAAGATATGAAGAAGACTGGCCAAAGGGCAACCGGAGGGGGCCACCAGGCCTCCAGGCGCCCTGGTTGCGCGGCCCCCCCTTAGGTCGCGCCAGGTAGCCGCCTGGGGGTCCCACCTCCGGGGGGCCCCTTTGGCCTATATGACCCTCATGACCTAAAAATTCCAGAAGAAGAAGAGTTTCCGGAGTTCCTGTCGT
Organism: Bromus sterilis; assembly: GCA_950022295.1. Classification (NCBI taxonomy): domain Eukaryota; kingdom Viridiplantae; phylum Streptophyta; class Magnoliopsida; order Poales; family Poaceae; genus Bromus; species Bromus sterilis. The sequence continues at coordinate 158,218,479 of OX465600.1, forward strand.
GGGAAAGTCACGGAAGATGTCCTCATGAGAGAAATTGATTACGGGGCCTTTGCTACGAGTGTACGAGGAAGAAGAACATCACAGAGAAAGATAAACGCGATTTTATCCAGCTTCAGGCCCCGGGAAACATCATCCGGTAAAGACCCTACATGATGTTTGTGGCTAGGTCTTATTCCTTTTCTCACGGGGAGTCGCCGGCGTGTCGCCGGCTCTCTTATAGTTATTTCTAGTTGCTCCAAGTTTAGATCACTCGAGAGTAATCTAGAGTCGTCTTTTGTCTCTGGAGGAAGCCTACTTTGGTCTCTGCAGAAAGCCTACTCTGGCGAAAGCCTACTCAAGCGAAAGCCTACTCAGGAGAAAGCCTACTCTGGCAAAAGCCTACTCTGGCAAAAGCCTACTTTGGCGAAAGCCTACTCTGGCGAAAGCCTACTCTGGAAGAAGCCTACTTTGGCGAAAGCCTACTTTGGTGAAAGCCTACTCTGGCGAAAGTCTACTCTAGAGAAAGCCTACTTTTGCAAACTTGTCCTCTATGGGCACCTTACCCCTCCTCAATTATATAGGTGGAAGGGGGAGGCTTATATGTAGAGTCATATTCTGATACAACCTAGTCTCATCTTGTATTACAAGTCGGATATCAATCCGAGTACTACTCTAAGTCTTGAGGTCTTCCGAGTTAAGTAGACTCCTTCCCAGATCGGGATATGTAACCGGCCGACTCCTGTAGGAGAGTCTCCGTCAGGCCGACTCATGGAGAAGATTCTCCGTCAGGTCGACTCATGGAGGAGAGTCTCCGTCAGGACGACTCATGGAGGAGAGTCTCCTTCAGGCCGACTAATGGAGGAGAGTCTCCGTCAGGCCGACTCATGGAGGAGAGTCTCCAATAGGCCGACTCATTGAGGAGAGTCTCCATCAGGACAAATTATGGAGGAGAGTCTCTGTTAGGCCGACTCATGGAGAGGAGTCTCCATCAGGCCGACTCATGGAGAAGAGTCTTTGTCAGGCCAACTCATGGAGAGGAGTCTCCGTCAGGCCGACTCATGGAGAGGAGTCTCCGTCAGGCTGACTCATGGAGGAGAGTCTCCGTTAGTACGACTCATGAAGAAGAGTCTCCGTCAGGCCGACTCATGGGTCATGTATTTTTCAGGACATGTCTTCTGGCTGAGTCTTCCTTTTGGGTGCTGCCTTCTGGCCGGGTCTTAGCTGTGATTAATCCCCCCGACAGTAGCCCCCAAGTTTAGCTTGGACGCAATCTTGGCGTGGGCTTTATTTTTTCTCTGCTTGTCCTTGGCAATGAGATTGTCGCAGAAGAGAACGCTAGGTGCGCGTCCATGATAAACTTCCAATATAATGAATAGTTAGGATAACGACCGGGTCTGGAGGCCAAACCATTAGGCCGGCTGGCTCCACTGATTCATGTCAATGAACCCGATATGATTCAATTTTGAGCTCTTCCACGTTTGAGTTCAATGTTGATTTTTGCTCTTTCGTGTCTTGTCAAAAGGACTCGAGATATTTTTTACAGGAAATCTTATGTACATATCACCTGTAGCCCCCAAACTCTGAGTTTATCATCTCGTGATGACTTGGAGTTTTGTATATAAAATAGCCTTGCTGGTGTAGCCCTCAAGTGTCAGGTTCTCTTGCCTGCAGCAACCTGGGACTTGTACTTGTCAAATTTGCTTCGAAGTAGTGTACCCCCAAGTGTCGTGTTGTCTTGCCTGCAGCAACCTGGGACTTACAATTTCTTGCTTGTTTTCTGAAGTCGGCAAGTATTATATGCCAAAAGCTGGCAAATGTTTGCTTCCTGATAAAAACCGATGAATGCGAATTTTCTGAATCCGGTAGATATGATATGATAGGTTGTGTTCCCAGCTTCCAAATAGAGTGGCCCTTCGAGTGATGGAATAAGTTTCCTTCAGCAACCCAGAATAATGTGTGCCAACTCCAAGTCGGTATGAGCATCTTTGTATCATGCCGAGTCTTAGCAAAGTTCGAGGTATAGTCCCCATGAATCTGTATGAGCATCTTTGTCTCATGTCGAGTCACAGAGAAATTCGAGCTATAGTCCCCATGAGTCGGTATGAGCATCTTTGTGTCATACCGAGTCACACAGGTTAATGCTCATATTGTATGAAAAAAATTATGCATGGTTTTATGACATATGAAATGATAGAAAAGAAATTATGCTATGATGCTGATGTATGCAAAAAAAATTCGAAGGCTCATATAGAAGCCGACTCATGCCTCATCTTCTCGCATTGAGATAGATTATTGGTTCAAGAGTCGAAACTTCTGTGTAAGACGACAGATATGACTAACGTTCCCAGTTCCTAGGACCAAACTCGATAGGCATTTCTGTAAGCCCCAAAAGTTTAGACTAAGCTGGATTCGCGTTAGTCGTATGCGCTTGAGCTATACAGGCCAAATTTTAAGGCGTGTGTGGCAAATTTATGTATATGTCGGGCTTTCTTCGGATAAGAGTCGATGGATGTCACCGAACTCCCCTACCTCCCCTGAATAGGTCATATACATGTTGATTTTTTCATATATATGCCGGGTTCTCAGATAAGAGTCGATGATTATCATTCATCTCCCCGGTTCCCTTGACTAAGCAATATACATGCTCAGAGTCGATAGAGGGTTGAACAAGCCCCCACGTGCTTTGAGATATAAAATGTAAAAATATGCAATGTATGATGCAAGATGAAAACATGAAGATAATAAAGTAAAGAAAAATCAGTTTAACAACTAGATTGGCGAGAGCCGGTGCGAAGAAAGTCGACTTAGATATTAGATGTGGCGAAATCCTAGTGTGACGAAAGTCGACTTATTATATGTATGGCGAGAGCCGGTATGACGAAAGTCGACTTATTATATGTAGGCGAGAGCCGGTGCGACGAAAGGCGACTTATTATATGTATGGCGAGAGCCGGTGCGACAAAAGTGGACTTATTATATGTATGGCGAGAGCTGGTGCGACGAAAGTCGACTTAAGATTGCAGAAGATGCAATGCATCATGATATGAAAAATAAAGGTGCAATGAATAATGATGCATAATAATGCAATGCATCATGATATGAAAATAAAGGTACAATGCATAATGATGCAATGCATAAGGTGAAAAATTCTGGGTTCCAGAAGTGCCGAGTCTTACCAAGATTTATTGTGAAGCCGATAATTTTGAATGATCCTGGATCCATAAAGGAGCCAGAATTTTTGATGAACCGGAACTCATCGAGGAGCTAGAATGTTTGATGAGCCAGTAATAACTGAGGAACCGGAATTTTAAATGAGTTGGAACTCGTCAAGGAGCCGGAATTTTGGATGAACCGGAATCTCATTGTGGAGCCGAGATTTTCCAATACACCGGAACTCGAGAAGGGAGCTGGGATTTTTACGATGATCTAGAACTCAATGAAAGAGCCGAAATTTTTCCAATGAACCGGAATCAGAGCCGAGATTTTACCGATGATCCAGAACTTAATTAAAGAGCCGGAACTTTTTCAATGAACCGGAATCTGAGTCGGGATTTTACCGATGACTCAAGGAAAGAGCCATAATTTTTCCAATGAACCGGAATCTGAGCCGAGATTTTAGCGATGATCCTGAACTTAATGAAGGAGCCAGAATTTTCCGTATGCGGTCGGTATTTTTTTTCTTTGCCATGGACTCATCTAATTTGGTGAGTCAGAATATTTTCGTACACTCATCTCTTTAGTGAGTCGGAATTTTTCCGTGGACTCATCTCTTTTGGTGAGTCGGACTTTTTTCCGTAGACTCATCTCTTTTGGTGAGTCGGAATTTTTTCCATAGACTCATCGCTTTTGGTGAGTCGGAATTTCTTCGGTAGAGTCATCTCTATTGGTGAGTCGGAATTTTTTCCGTAGACTCTTCTCTTTTGGTGAGTCGGAATAATTTCCGTAGACTTATCTCTTTTGGTGAGTCGGAATAATTTCAGTAGACTCGTCTCTTTTGTTGAGTCGGACTCTTTTTCCGTAGAATCATCTCTTTTGCTGAGTCAGAATTTTTTCCGTAGACTCTTCAACACAAACGTTCTTCCTATCCTGCAGGATGCGCGTGAGGGTCAATGTTGAAGTCGAGTTTCGAGGTGCGCGCTCGAATTTTTTCTTGTTTTCTCCATGAGCTCGATGTAGATTCTTGATGTAGATGTTGAAGAAACCGAGGTTGCAACGCACCCGGGTCGGATCGAATCCTGCCAGAGTCGGTGGATCGTCGATGTCAGAACCCCAACAAGGGTAAGTGCTAGGGTTTGTTTGTGCCTTTGCATCATGCAAAAATTCAAATGAAATTTAAAAATGGGGAAGACGAAAGCCCTGAGAAATTAATTCAAATGGCCAGATAAAAATCTTTTTCCAAAAATCATTTGAATATTTGGAAAATTCCTATAAATGATGGTGGTCATTTTAAAAGTGGTTTGGGTATTTTTCCCATGCCCATGGAATATTCAAAAATTCAAAAGGTGCCCTGGAAATTAAATTTGACCCCTATTTGAATTGGAATTCAAATGTTTTGAATTTCAAAAATTCCCAAACCTTAAAAGTGGCTTGCTACTGGTCACTTGGGTTTTAAAAAAAAATATTGGGCATTTTACTAAAATACCTAGCTATTTTATTTAGCTAGGTCAATCAATTACAGAAAAGAAAAAAAAAACAAAAACCGAAAGCGGAGGGGCTTACCTCCGCCCAGGGCGAAGGCCCACTTCCTCTGGCCGGCCCAGCCCACTGAGCCGCCTGTCGTCTTCCTCCCCGCGGCTCAAAGCGGCTCGGTGGCGACGACAGAGCGCGCCGACGCCACGTCGCCGCCGTGAGAGGCGTCTAGGCCTCCCCTGCCTCCCTCCTCACGCCACGCAACGCCAGAAACCCCCCGAGCCTATCCCTCTCCTCTGGTTCTTCCTCCGCCCCTCCTCCGCTCGTTTCCGTCGACGGCAGAGAGCTCGCCGGAGCACAGCAGCGCGCACACGGTGGCCACCGGCCTCCTTTCGCCTCGCCTTGGTGTCCAGAAGATCCACCGCCGTCGCCTACGTCGCCTGGAGCACCCAATCGAGCCGAGGAGCCCCGGAGACGACGCCCGCCTCAAGAACTCGCCGCCAGCCACCATGTTTTCTGACGACGAACTCTCCACCTGCTGAACCTCCCCGGAGACGCCGACGCGTCTTCGAGTTCCTGGTGAGCCTCTGCTCACGTTGCCCCTTCCCGTGTCATCTCCCGTGCCCGATTTCATCTTGTCACCGTCGACAGTAGTCCGGCCACCGCGCCCGACGACGTAGCCCTGGCCCGAGACCACGGCTTTGACCCCCGCCTGCTCCCTTCGCTGCGCAACGCCGCGGGCTGCACGCCCGTGCCCTCAGTTCTTCTCCCCGTGGCCTCTATCGCCGTTTCCACCTAAGCCCGAGCCCGGCCGCCGCGCTCCTCGTCGCCGGCATGGCTCTAGACCGCCCCGAGTTCCCTGGCCTGCACCACTGGGTGCGCGAGACCATGGGCAGCCGATTGGTGCCCCTTGCGAGCCCCCTGACGCCTTGGAGCGCCATTCCGGCGAGGCGCCGCCGCCTCCCGTGGCCACCGGCGGCTAACCGCCGGCCATCCCAGTTAATTAGGGGGCTAACCCCCTGTTTAGTTTGTCCTAAGCCACTGACAGGTGGGGCCAGCCCCCCCAAATCAAATCAAATTTTATTTAAACAGAGCTTAATTAACCCCCTCTCACTGACACCCTGGCCCAACATGTCAGCCCCACTGTGACATCAGCATTGCATCATGCTGATGCAATAAACCAATTTCCAGAGAATTAAAATAATCCAGAAAAATCCAGAAAATCAATTAAATTTTAGAAAATCATAACTAATTCATACTAACTCCAAATTAAACATATAATATATGAAAAATTATTAGAAAAATGCAAGGATTAAGAATATGTAATTTGTTTTCATGTTTGACCATTTCAAATGCAATATACTTCAATTAAATTAAATATGCTACAAACCAGTACCTTTAACATCATGGACAACCTTATCATGTTTATGTGCATTTTTACTTTCGAAGTTGTCCCCCCTTGTTGATGATTGCCTCCGATGACAGACGTTCCGAGACGGTGATCACCCCCGAAGAAGAAGACCACCGTTAAGACCCGTGTATCGTCAGCAAGGAAAGCAAACCCCATTGATCATGTCTATAAAATCCTACTTCCCTCCCAGTCTCGCTTATGCATGTTTAGGAGATCATCGAGACACGTTCTTTCGCATAGTTGAACCCATTCCGATGCATGACCTATCATTTTGTCACCGTATTAAGCAAACCACAATCCTAGCAGATTTAGGAGTTGAATGATGAGCATGTGGCCCCTGCAACTGTTACTTCCTATTGCTGCTTAGTGATACAATGAGGATGTTATGATTGTGAGTCGGGATGGAATGAACACAGTGATGCTGATGATAAACGTGTTGGTGAATCCACCCTAAACAAAGGTGAACGATGAGAGGCTGTGTAGGAGTACACAGTGGGTTGTCTCGTTGAACACTGCCCTAGGCCCCGAGTTCCTGTTTTGTGATCCAAGACAAAGAGTATGACCACATGTAGGGTTTTATGGGATCCCCGTTTGGCCTCTTTACGTACCCGATCCGGTCCAGGAGTCACACTAGATTCGGGCTTTCCTTTTGACCTAACTATAGATATGTGGGTGGACCTGTGAGGCAGTGAAACCATCTGTCAAAGGTAGCGTCTCGGTCCCTTGTATTATCTGAGTCCGTTTTGTGGAACCGGCCGGACTCTCGAGCGGTGACAAACTCAGGTAGTCGACTCCTGGATTAGAGAAGGTGATGTGAGGGTAGTGCCTTGGTTTCATCCACGTCCGACACCCGCTTGAAGGGTGACAAGAACGAGACGATAAGTGATGACACGCGTGTGAAGATGTACACCCCTGCAGGGTTAATGAACTATTCAAATAGCCGTGTCCGCGGTCATGGACTACTTGGAGACCTTTACTTGATCATAGCCAACTTGAATGGATACTTATAAAACTCGCAAGATAAGCGTGAGTGCTATGGTGTGATTTCTCGTGGGGAAGCCGAGGAAGGCATCATAGTGGTGTAATTGGTTGGAGACATGTAGTGGACTCGTGTACGCTTCTTACCTCAAGTCTGGTACTCGTAGTACAGGACTAGCCAAGTCAAAGCTGGCACTTCTGCATGTTAAACCCCACCTCCTTACCTTGATACTTGAGCATGAGTAGTGTAGTTCTGATGTAAGTCTTGCTGAGTACGACTTTGTACTCACGTTTGCTTATTCTATGTTTTAGATGAGAACCCGGACCCCGATGGAGTCATCTTCGTGAAGCTCGATGTTGACCTTGGTTGTATAGTTCCAGACAGCAATCTGGTCCCTCGTGGAAGGGCATGTATGTTTACAAGGCTTCTCTAAGCCATTTGTTAATCTTGTCTGTACTCAGACCTAATTTGCTTCCGTTGTATGATGTAATGTTGATCACAGACATGTGATCTTTGTATGCTCTATGTGTAAGTCAATAAAGAAGTACTTTGTAGAGTTATGTGATGATATCTATTGTTCATACTAGGCATGTGTGCTGCGTGTATGTCTATAACATGCATGTCTTAGTATGGGTTTTCCAAACCTTAGTTGTGATCTGGCTGGCGGTCTTTTATACACCAAGTGGCCCTTAGATGTGCGCAGCTTGGTGCATCGCGATGCGATTGCTCGTGACTCTGTCACGTGCACACTTTGTTGTATGATCGAGCCCGCCCTAGACCCCGACTAAGTGATCGGGCCGGAGTAAGTCTATGTAAGAGTTAGGATTCAATCGATAACATGGTTGAGGCGACTTGTCTATGAGTATGGGATTCACCACCCATAAGCATCTAGACTTGTGAGCGGACGATGAGGACCCATCTCAGATGATCATCCGGCCTGAATGGGATGCCCCTCACGTTCGATGCTTACCGATAACGTTCTGTGCTTGGCCTTGTCTGCTTAGACAATTGGGTACGGTTCTCGGCTCTCCATGTGATTGTATCATGACTGGAATTACATACGCTAACCCCGGGTCCCGACAGACTTGGTATCATAGCAGGACTGTCTGTAGGATTATTCAACCCTTGGTCGAAGTCGAGTCTAGCACTCTATAGTTATATAGTTACTCTGGGTATAAGGGAACAACGTAAGGCTTCTTTTTCTCCTTACCCTCATCGATCTGAGTTCTGAGTCACCCTCATCTTGTTCTACGGGAAGATAGGACTAGGCTCATCTATGTCTTACTAGAACATCTCGTTGATTGCCTCCTTGTAGCCGTAGGACAATTGTGGTCGTCCAGAGTCTTCGTGTTTTGTGTTCCTTGAGGAAGTTCTATCCAATCTCCTCGAGGTTTTCTTGTTTTCCATCCCGGTGTAGCCGTTATGCTGCCCGATTTATTCCATGTTTCAATGAATCTTTGCCTTGCATTACAATATTTTCCGTCTTCGTCATGTCCTTCTTGTCTTTGATTCCATCATACAACCTGTTCTGATTGTTGATTTTTATCACACAAGATGTCAGGTGGAACTCGTAGTGTTGTTCGTCGCAATCGAGACCGTTATCGGAATTAAAGTGATGATGCACCTCCACCATCGCCTTCTGCGGCGGAAATCATGATGGAAGCTGAGAAGAATCGACGTGATCAAACACGCCTTCTGGAGCTCATCGAGCAGAATACCTCACGTCATTGCAATGTGGTTGTGAGCATTCAGGACTTCATCCTCCTCAAACCACCGGTATTCCGATGTTCTTCTGAGCCCCTTGAAGCTGATGATTGGCTCCGTTCCATCGAGCGTAAGCTTGACACTGCACATGTTGCTCCCGATGATCGAGTTATATTCGCGGCATACTTTCTGGAAGGTGCTACTGCTGAATGGTGGGAGAACTATGTTGCGATGCAGTCTGATGGTCATCTAGTGACTTGGCAGGAGTTCCGTGATGCCTTTCGAGGGTACCACCTTCTAGATGAGTTAATGGAGCGCAAGAAGGAAGAGTTCTGCAATCTGACTCAAGGAGAGATGTCCATTCATGAGTATGTGAGAGAGTTCAACCGTCTTGCTCGGTATGCCCAAGATGAGATCACCACCGATGCCAGAAAGCAAGCAAGGTTCCGTAAGGGACTTAGCTCCATCCTTCTCCATGATCTCAACCTCATCGAATTTTCCACCTTTGAGGATTTAGTCAACAGATCCTTCAGAGATGAGCATGGCAATGAAATTTTCGAGGAGTCTCGCAAGCATGCTCTTGAGCTTTCTCCTTCTTCTAGTTCAGCCCCTCAGAAACGCAGAATTTGGATTCCATCTCGTGCCATACCTCTAAACTTTCTTCAGAGGCCACCATCCAATATATGCCATCCACCTCAACACATTATTCCACCCCGGAATGATGGTGTGCAGCCAAGCAATGCCACTCCCAACAATTCAGACAGGGTATGTTTTAAGTGTGGTCTTCCAGGCCATTACTATCGTCAATGCCCTCAGGTCTTGATGACACCACGTCATTCTCGACCCAAGCCTCCAAGGAAATACACCTCCAAACCCTCGCAAGCAAAGCTTTCAGCCACAAGTAGTGGTTGTGTGCACCAAATCTCAGTTGAAGAAACCACTGCTGCTTCTGACGTCATCCTTGGTACACTCCCATTCAATCATGTTCCCGCCTCCGTTCTTTTCGATCCAGGAGCTTCTCATTCATTCATGTCGGAGAGTTATGCACTTCGTCATGAATTTCCTTTTGAAGAAATGTTTTCTCCAATGATCATTCAAACTTCTGGCTCAAAGTGGCAAACTAATAGAGTAAGCCATGGCAATCAAATTGCAATTGAGGGTTTAGTATTCCTTGCTTCTCTTATAGCCCTCAAGTCTTCGGACATTGATGTCATCCTAGGAATGGATTGGTTATCAAGGCAAAAGGCTTTCCTTGATTGTAAAGCCAAATCAGTCAAACTCACCCATCCTTCAGGCCAGATCATTGACTACACATCCCCAAGCTCTAGAATCCAGGTGCATACTTTGAATGTGCTTCCCCTTCCTGACCTTGAAGATATTCCGGTGGTTCGTGACTTCCCGGATGTCTTTCTGAAGAGCTGCCGGAAATGCCACCCGACAGGTGTGTAGAATTCATAGTTGATCTTATACCAGGCACAACCCAAATTTCCAGACGCCTATATAGAATGGCCCCACATGAGTTAGCTGAGCTAAAAACCCAACTTGATGCTTCGTTGGCAAAAGGCTTCATCCGCCCTAGCTCATCGCCATGGGGTTGCCCCGTTCTGTTCGTAACGAAGAAAGATGGAACAGAAAGGATGTGCGTAGACTATCGCCCGCTAAATCTAGCGACGATAAAGAACAAGTACCCATTGCCCAGGATCAATGATCTTTATGATCAACTTGCTGGATCCTCTGTCTTCTCCAAGATGGATTTGAGATTAGGTTATCATCAAATCAAAATCAGAAACGAGGACATTCCAAAAACGGCTTTCACTACTCGATATGGTCTTTACGAGTACACTGTCATGTCCTTCGGTTTAACCAATGCCCCCACCACATTCTCGCGCTTAATGAATTCGATCTTCATGGAGTACCTAGATAAATTTGTTGTGGTTTATCTTGAGGACATTCTCATCTACTCGAAGAACGAAGAAGAGCAGGCAGAACATCTTAGGTTGGTATTGATGAAACTAAGAGAGCACCGCCTTTATGCCAAGTTCTCCAAGTGTGAATTTTGGCTACCAGAAGTGACCTACTTAGGCCACGTGATTTCTGAAAAAGGTGTTGCAATCAATCCCGAGAGAGTTCAGGCCGTCCTTGACTGGACTCCACCTGAATCGGTTAAGCAAGTCAGGAGTTTTCTCGGCCTAGCAAGCTATTGCCGCCGCTTCGTTGAGAACTTCTCCAACGTTGCAAAGCCTCTTACTGAACTCCTCAAGAAAGATAAGAAATTCCAATGGACCCCCAAGTCGAGGAAAGCTTTCAAGAGCTAAAAAGAAGATTGACTTCTGCACCCGTACTTGCGCCTCCAGACACCAAAAGGGATTTCGAGATCTATTGTGATGCTTCACGGCAAGGGTTAGGATTCATACTTATGCAAGATAGACATGTGGTAGCTTATGCTTCACGCCAGTTGCGGCCACATGAAGAGAACTATCCTACCCATGATCTTGAACTCGCTGCCCTAGTTCATGCCCTAAAGACTTGGCGACATTACCTCCTTGGTAATCGTTGTGAGATCTATTCTGATCACCAAAGCCTCAAGTATATTTTCACCCAGCCAGATCTTAATCTCAGGAAAAGACGCTGGATTGAGTTGATAAAAGATTATGACTTAGGAATTTCTTACACCCCAGGCAAGGCCAATGTCATGGCTGATGCACTAAGTCGTAAGTCGTATTGTAATAACCTCATGTTACAACAGTATCAACCACTTTTGCATGAGGAATTTTGCAAGCTCAATCTTGAGATAGTTACTCATGGATTTCTTTCTACCTTGGTGGCGAAACCAACCCTTGAGGATCAAATCATAGCCGCCCAGAAACAAGATAGTGGTATTCAAGAGATCAAGCAGAACATTGATAGCGGAGTTGCTAAATGTTTCTCTGCAAATGATCAAGGAACGATATTATTTGAAAATCGTTTAGTAGTTCCTGAGAATGAAGACCTAAAGCAGCTGATCCTTAAGGAAGCTCATGACACTCCCCTCTCCATTCATCCCGGTAGCACAAAAATGTACCGAGATCTACGCCAGAGATTTTGGTGGACCCGGATGAAGAGAGACATTGCACAATTTGTTGCCGAATGTAATGTTTGTTGTCGCATTAAGGCAGAACACCAAAGACCTGCTGGTACTCTTCAACCATTGTCTATTCCCGAGTGGAAATGGGACAAGGTCGGTATGGACTTCATCACCGGCTTTCCAAAAACCCAGAAAGGAAATGATGCCATTTTCGTTGTCATTGACCGACTCTCAAAAGTTGCTCACTTCCTTCTAGTTCGCGAGTCTATAACTGCTAGCCAGTTGGCGGACTTGTATGTCCCTAGAATTGTGTCTCTTCACGGTGTTCCTTTGGAAATCAATTCTGATCGTGGTAGTCTTTTCACCTCTAGATTCTGGGAAAGTTTTCAAAATGCTATGGGAACTCACCTCTCCTTTAGTACAGCTTTCCACCCTCAATCTAGCGGTCAGGTTGAAAGGGTTAATAGAATCTTGGAAGACATGCTCAGATCTTGTGTTATCTCTTTCGGAAAGAATTGGGAGAAATCTCTTCCCTTCGCCGAATTTGCTTATAACAATAGCTATCAATCTAGTCTGAACATGGCTCCCTTTGAATTCCTCTATGGCCGACGATGTCGAACACCCTTAAACTGGTCAGAAACCGGTGAAAGACAATTCTTTGGACCGGATATGATCAAGGAAGCAGAAGAGCAAGTTCGCATTGTTCGTGATCGTTTGAAAGCCGCTCAGTCTCGTCAAAAGAGCTACTATGATCGTCATCATAGAGAGGAGAGCTACAATATTGATGAGAAGGCTTACCTTCGGGTTACTCCTCTGAAGGGAACCCAAAGATTCCGTATCAAAGGCAAGTTGGCCCCACGTTACATCGGACCTTTCCGCATTCTTGCTAAACGTGGAGAAGTTGCCTACGAACTTGCACTACCCCCTCACCTTTCCCGAGTACATGATGTATTCCATGTGTCACAACTCAGGCGTTGCTTCAAGGACCCCATCCGCGAAGTCGACCATGAAACGCTTGATCTCCAAGATGAACTTTCTTATCGAGAGTACCCTGATCGTATTCTTGATTCAGCAGAGCGTGTCACTCGTCGTCAGAAGATCAAGTTCCTCAAAGTGCAATGGTCACATCACTTCGAGAAAGAAGCAACCTGGGAAAGAGACGGCCGCCTCCGTGCCGAGTACCCCACCTTCCTCCCGATAACTTCTGAATCTCGGGACGAGATTCTTTTGAGTGGGGGCGAGTTGTCAGAACCCCAACTAGGGTAAGTGCTAGGGTTTGTTTGTGCCTTTGCATCATGCAAAAATTCAAATGAAATTCAAAAATGGGGAAGCAGAAAGCCCTGAGAAATTAATTCAAATGGCTAGATAAAAATCTTTTTCCAAAAATCATTTGAATATTTGGAAAATTCCTATAAATGATGGTGATCATTTTAAAAGTGGTTTGGGTATTTTTCCCATGCCCATGGAATATTCAAAAATTAAAAAGGTGCCCTGGAAATTAAATTTGACCCCTATTTGAATTGGAATTCAAATGTTTTGAATTTCAAAAATGCCCAAACCTTAAAAGTGGCTTGCTACTGGTCACTTGGGTTTTAAAAAAAAATATTGGGCATTTTACTAAAATACCTAGCTATTTTATTTAGTAGGTCAATCAATTAAAGAAAAGAAAAAAAAAAGAAAAACCCAAAGAGGACGGGCTTACCTTCGCCCAGGGCGAAGGCCCACTTCCTCTAGCCGGCCCAGCCCACCGAGCCGCCTGTCGTCTTCCTCCCCGCGGCTCAAAGCAGCTAGGTGGCGATGACAGAGCGCGCCGACGCCACGTCGCCGCCGTGAGAGGCGTTTAGGCCTCCCCTGCCTCCCTCCTCACGCCACGCAACGCCAGAAACCCCCCGAGCCTATCCCTCTCCTCTGGTTCTTCCTCCGCCCCTCCTCCGCTCGTTTCCGTCGACGGCAGAGAGCTCGCCGGAGCACAGCAGCGCGCACACCGTGGCCACCGGCCTCCTTTCGCCCCGCCTTGGTGTCCAGAAGATCCACCGCCGTCGCCTACGTCGCCTCAATCGAGCCGAGGAGCCCCGGAGACGACGCCCGCCTCAAGAACTCGCCGCCGGCCGCCATGTTTTCCGACGACGAATTCGCCACCTGCTGAACCTCCCCGGCAACTCCGACGCCGTCTTCGAGCTCCTGGTGAGCCTCTGCTCATGTTGCCCCTTCCCGTGTCATCTCCCGTGCCCGATTTCATCTTGTCACCGTCGACAGTAGTCCGGCCACCGCGCCCGACGACGTAGCCGTGGCCCGAGACCACGCCTTTGACCCTCGCCTGCTCCCTTCGCTGCGCAACGCCGCGGGCTGCACGCCCGTGCCCTCAGTTCTTCTCCCCGTGGCCTCTATCGCCGTTTCCACCTGAGCCCGAGCCCGACCGCCGCGCTGCTCGTCGCCGGCATGGCTCTAGACCGCTCCGAGGTCCCTGGCCTGCACCACTGGGTGCGCGAGACCACGGGCAGCCGATTGGTGCCCCTCGCGAGCCCCCTGACGCCTTGGAGCGCCATTCCGGCGAGGCGCCGCCGCCTCCTGTGGCCACCGGCGGCTAACCGCCGGCCAGCCCAGTTAATTAGGGGGCTAACCCCCTGTTTAGTTTGGCCTAAGCCACTGACAGGTGGGGCCAGCCCCCCCAAATCAAATCAAATTTTATTTAAACAGAGCTTAATTAACCCCCTCTCACTGACACCCTGGCCCCACATGTCAGCCCCACTGTGACATCAGCATTGCATCATGCTGATGTAATAAACCAATTTCCAGAGAATTAAAATAATCCAGAAAAATCCAAAAAATCAATTAAATTTTAGAAAATCATAACTAATTCATACTAACTCCAAATTAATCATATAATATATGAAAAATTATCAGAAAAATGCAAGGATTAAGAATATGCAATTTGTTTTCATGTTTGACCATTTTAAAATGGGGGAACAGAAGCAAATGTGTATATGACTTAATTTGAAATTGAATTTGGAGTTTGAATTTGCATTTCAAATGCAATATACTTCAATTAAACTAAATATGCTACAAACCAGTACCTTTCACATCATGGACAACCTTATCATCTGTATGTGCATTTTTACTTTTGAAGTTGTCCCCCCTTGTTGATGATTGCCTCCGATGACAGACGTTCCGAGACGGTGATCACCCCAAAGAAGAAGACCACCGTTAAGACCCGTGTATCGTCAGCAAGGCAAGAAAACCCCATTGATCATGTCTATAAAATCCTACTTAACTCTCAGTCTCGCTTATGCATGTGTCACAACCCCATTTTAGGTATGTGCTAGGTTAGCAAGTAACATTGCATCAAGTTAAAAATTTCAAAAGAAATCAATTGAAATCAAATTCAAACTCAAATTTGAGAAGGAACACCCCCAGATGATTTAATTCAAAAGGCCAGAAATAAATCTTCGCCAAAAATTCATGTTTGATTTTTGAAAAGTCTTATAAATGAGTGTGATCACATATCAAGTGATGTGGGATTTACCCCATGTTCATGGATTTTTTAAATATGCAAACATGACCTTGGAATTAATAAAAAACCACTATTTGATTTAAAATTCAAATGTTTTGAATTTTAAAAAGTGCCAAACTTTACAAGTGGCTAGTCTAATATATTATGAGGCCATGTAAAAAGTTTCAGCATTTTATAAAATGGTTTGCTATTTTATTTAGCAGTACCAAAACAAATAGCAGAAGAAAACAGAGAAGAAAATAGAAAAGAGAAAGAAGCCCACTCACCTTGGGCCCCAGGCCCAACTTACCTTCCCACGGCCCAGGCCTGCCCCTCCTTTTGTCTTCTTCCCTGGCGCGGCAAGCAGCTCGCTGGAGCGCATGCCGACGCCGGCGAGCAGCTCCCTGCCTGCCTGGCCTCTCCCGTGTCTTCTTCGCGCGCCACGGAGAACCCCAGAGACCCGCGAGTCTATCCCCTCTCCTCTATCTCAACCTCCCTCGCTCTGTCAGCGGAATCGGGGACGACCCGAGCGCCCCACCGGAGCAAGCCACCGCCCAGCCTTGGCCAGAAGCCCCCTGCGCCCTCGCCGCCATGTCCAGGAGATCGGCCACCCTCGTCTTCGTCTAACCGCGCGTCGAATCAAAGCCCAGAAGCTCCTGCTGCGACGCCAGGTTCAAGATTCCACCGCCGGCCGCTGCTACTCCGGCGAGAAATTCCCCGTCGCCGAGCCTCCTCCGGCCTTGCTTCGGTCTCCACTGCATTCGGGTGAGCTCCACGCCTCGATTGCCCCCATCCACTGCACCTCTCGTGGCTGGCAGCGCCGTCTTCGTCTAGGGCAGCAGCCGGCCGCCGCGCTCTTCGTCGTCATCATGCTCCCGAGCACCCCGAGTCCCCCACTTGGACCTAGCCGATGCACGCGAGCGAGGAGCGTCTACTGGTGGTCTTCGCAGTCATTTTGGCGCACGGGGGCAGAATCCAGAGCAACTCCGGCGAGCTCCCAGTCGCCGTCGGCGAGGTTCTAGCCACTCCCGAGTCCC
This sequence comes from Bromus sterilis, assembly GCA_950022295.1. NCBI lineage: Eukaryota > Viridiplantae > Streptophyta > Magnoliopsida > Poales > Poaceae > Bromus > Bromus sterilis. The sequence continues at coordinate 158,234,772 of OX465600.1, forward strand.
CCTGGTTGCTCCACGCGATGCGGGTGAGCGCGGGCTGCATCCCCGTGGTCTTCCCGTCGAGAATGGAGGCCGGAAACCCCCTGTCCGTGAACGCTGCCGCGTCTGCGTGTCACCGGCGACTCAACGCCGGCGGGATGACGTGGCCCCGGGCTAATTAACCTAACCTAACCACTAAACCCCCTAATCCCCAATGACAGGTGGGGCCCAAAACCCTTAACCCTCTCTGTTAACTCTAATTAAAACGGGTTTAACCCCACTGTCATTGACAGACATGGCCCACATGTCACCCCCTGGTGACTTCAGCACTGCGTCAGCATGATGCAATAAATCCTTTCCAGAGATTAAAAGAAATAAAGAAAAGAGAGAAAAATCCAGAAAATAACCCAAACTTTGGAAATTCATAGAAATTAATATTAACTCCAAATTGGACAAATAATATATGAAAAATGATCAGGAGAAAATAAGCTATCCAAATATCCAACTTTCAACTTTGTTTGAGTTGAATTTAAAATGTGATCAGTAGCATTTGCTATTTGATCTAAATGGAATTAATTCAAATTCTTTTCAAATGCTTTTGCATTTTGAACCATATCAACATATCACATTATACTTGAACTTCAGAGGCATATCATACACATTTAAAAATGGTTCAACTTGATCAAACAATGTCAATTATAACTTGGCTAAAATGAATTCAAATTGGAGTTTGAATTTGCATTTCAAATGCAATATACTCCTTTTAAATGGAATGTTCAACACATCAGTACCATGAACATCACCATTACAATCTTATCCATGTGATTGTGCATTGTATTTACTTTGCTACCTTGTTTGTTGTTTGTCGAGTAGAGGTGGAACCGGAACAGGAGGCTGCCCCCTTCGTTGAAGACCCCAACCCGAACCTCGTCGGCAAGGCAAGCAAACCCCCATTGATCATGTCGATAAAATCCCACTTCCCTCTCATGTCTCGCTTATGCATTGTATAGGATGATTACCATGCTACGTTTCTACCAAATAGATGAACCCATTCCTTTGCATGACCTATCATTTGTCACAGTAGTCGGCAAACCACAATCCTAGCAATTGTAGGAGTTGATTGATATCATGTGGCCCCTGAAATTGTTACTGCTTACTGCATGATTAGAATGATACCATGTTGATGTTACTGTTATGTGAGTCGGGATGGTAGTGATCATGATGATGTTGGTGGAAAGGTGTTGGTGAATCTACCCTAATACAAGGGGAACGATGAGAGGCTGTGTAGGAGTACACGGTGGGTTGTCTCGTTGAACACCGCCCTGTCGGGACCCGGGGTTAGCGTATGCAAGTCCAGCTAAGACATAGTCATATGGAGAGCCGAGAACCGTACCCACTTGTCTAAGTAGACAAGGCCAAGCACAAAACGTTCTCGGAAAGCATCGTACGTGAGGGGCATCCCACCCAGGCCGGATGATCAACTGAGATGGGTCCTCATCGTCCGCACACAAGTCTAATAATATTGGTGGTGAACTCCCATATTCAAAGACAAGTCGCCTCAACCATACTATCGACTATCTCATAACTCTTACATAGACTTACTCCAGCCCGATCACTTAGTCGGGGTCTAGGGCGGGCTCGATCATACCACAAAGTGTGCACGAGACGGAGTCTCGAGCAATCACATCGCGATGCCCCAAGCTGCGCACATCTAAGGGCCACTTGGTGTATGAAAGACCGCCAGCCAGAACACAACTAAGGTCTCGAAAACCCATACAAAGACATGCATGTTATAAACATACACGCAACACACATGCCTTGTATGAACAACATGTATCATTGCAATTCTCTACAAAGTATACATCTTTATTGATAACTCTTATAGAGTGCAAACAGAGATCACAAACATGTGACCCAACACTACAACACAAGCGGAAGAAAATTATGTCTGAGTACAGACAAGTTTAACAAATGGCTTAAGAAGCCTTATTTAAACACAAGCCCTCCACGAGGGAACCAGTCGTTTGACTGGGACTAGACTAGTTGGTCTTCAGTCGTCCAGCTCGATGAAGAAGCCACCTTCGGGGTCAGTGGTATCATCTAAAACATAGATTAAGCAAACGTGAGTACAAAGTCGTACTCAGCAAGAGTTACATAGGAGCTATACTACTCATGCACATGTATCAAGGTAAAGGGAGGTGGGGTTCACTTGCAGTAGTGCCAGCTTTGACTTGGCTAATCCTGAACTACGAGTACCAGACTTTGAGGTAAGAAGCGTACACGAGTCCACTACTTTCTCCAACCAATTACACCACTATGGTGCCTTCCTTGACTTCCCCACGAGAAAGCACGCCATAGCACTCACACTTATCTTGGTGTGTTTTAGAAGTATCCAGTTCAAGTTGTCTAATAATCAAGCTAAGCTTTCCAAGCAGTCCATAACCGCGGACGCGGCTATTCGAATAGTTTTGTTAACCCTGCAGGGGTGTACCGCTACACACACATGATCATCATTTACCGCCTTTCATCTCGACACCATTCAAGGGGTGCCAGCGAGGATGCTCACCACAACTGTTACCTCATAGCCGATCTAGTCCGAGAAAGCCGCCTACTTGGGTTGGTTACCACTATCGTGAACCCGGCCGGTTTACCGAAATGGACCCAAGTGATGTGTGCGTGGTGCATAAGCCGGTCTCGGATGAGCCGTTCTCTCACTTAGCATCCAGGCCACAAGCCTACCAGAACTCCGAACTATTGCGATATCTGGACATCGAAAGGGATGAGTTAGTAAGCTGAGAGGGGCCAGTGAGCCCAATGTGTGGTTGTACTCTTCATCTTGGATCACCACACAAGAACTCGGACTTAGGGCGGTGTTCAACGAGACAACCCACCGTGTACTCCTACACAGCCTCTCATCGTTCACCTTGTATTAGGGTAGATTCACCAACAATTTTCTACCATCATCAACATGATCACTACCATCCCGACTCACATCACAGTAACAACATGGTATCATACTAAGCATGCAATAAGAGATAACAATTGCAGGGGCCACATGATATCAAACAACTCCTACATTTGCTAGGATTGTGGTTTGCTTACTACTGTGACAAAATGATAGGTCATGCAAAGGAATGGGTTCATCTATGCGGTAGAAACGAATCATGGTGATCATCCTAAACAATGCATAAGCGAGACATGAGAGGAAAGTGGGATTTTATCGACATGATCAATGGGGGTTTTCTTGCCTTGCTGACGAGGTTCGGGTTCTGGGTCTTCAGCGAAGGGGGCAGCCTCCTGCTCCGGTTCCACCTCTACTCGACAAACAACAAGCAAAGTAGCAAAGTATATACAATGCACAATCACATGATGGAAGTTTGAATCTTGATGTATATGCTTTGATGTGTGAGGCAATTCCATTTAAATAGAGTATATTGCAAATTGAATTGCAAATTCAAACTCCAATTTGAATTCAAACTTAGTCAAGTTATATGTGACATGGTTTGATCAATTTGAATCATCTTCAAATGTGTATGATATGCCGCTGATGTGTGGTTGAAATGTAGCATAATTCCATGGTCCAAGTTGCAAAAGCATTTGATTTGAATTTGAATTAATTCCAAATAATTCAAATGACATATGCTACTGGTCCCATTTTAAAATCAACTCAAACATAGTTGAAAGTTTCATATTTGGAAATATAATTTTCTCTTGATCATTTTTCATATATTATTTGTCCAATTTGGAGTTAATATGAATTTTCTATGAATTTCCAAAGTTTGGGGTATTTTCTGGAATTTCTGGAATTTCTTTAATTCAATTTGATTTTCTGGAAATTCATTTAATCAATTTATTGCGCCAGGCTGACGTCAGGGGGGGGGCTGACAAGGGGGTCCCAACTGTCAGTGGCTGGGTTAATTAACCCGGCTGGTTAAATTAATCCAGTGGCTTAATTAAGCCAGTGGGCCCACTGGTCAGTGACCTAGGGTCACTTAACCCAGGTGGGGTTAAGCCCTGATCAAGGCCACGTCGGCGGGCTGCCGGCGGCTAAACGTCGGCGACCTTCCAGCACGGCGGCGTCCGCACGGGATGGCGTTCCCGTGGTCCAAATCGCGCGCTTCGACCACTGAGACGAAGCTCTCGGTGTCGCGCGACGATGGAGACCGAAAGGGAAGCCTGGGAGGCTCAGTACGCACGACGGCGTCGAGCTTTGCGGCGGCGGTGCTACTGGTTGGAGGCCGAACTCGCTACGGAGCACCATTTGAGCGGGTGATGCTCGCAATCGACGCAGAGGAGCAAGGAGAAGACGGTGCACATGCCCCCGAGCTCGTTTGCTTTACTGGTGATCGACTACGACGACCGTGGCGGCGAGGGACTTCGGCTTCCATGGCGGATCGACAAGGAGACAACGATAAGGGTCGGGGAGAGAGGGGTTTGGACTGCCTGCTCACCAGGAACTCGACGGAGGTGGCGGCTTGAGCTAGGAGGGCTCGACGGCGACGAAATCGACAAAGGCGTCCTTCGGGTCCGGCGACGGCTCGAGCTCGATTCCGGCGGCTAGGAGGGATCCGTGTTCGATTCGCTGCACTGGGAGACGTAGTCGACGACGACGAGGAGGATGGACACGGCGATGGCGCTCGACAGGCTCGCTGGCCACGCAGGTGCGGCGACGCACTCCGGCGTTCTTCACGGGTGTCGACGAATCGGGCGAGGGAGACGGGGAGAGAGCTCGTGGAGAGGGGGAATGGATCAGGACGGGAGAGAGGTGTCTCCAGGCGCGAGAAGGGGGCACGGGGAGGCCTGGAAGGCGCTCGGCGGCGACGTGGCATCCACGGCTGGCTCGGTGGCATTCCACCGAGCAGCTTGGAGGCGCGGGGCGGGGAAGAAGACCCTGCTGCCCCTTTGGGCCGGGTGGGCTGGATGGGCCGGCTTCGCCTGGGCGTCTGGTAAGTTTTTCTGATCCCTTTTCTGTTTTTCTTTTCTGACATTTGTTCTGTTTAGCTAAATAAAATAGCTAAACATTTTATTTAATGCTGAAAATTTTGATATGGCCTCATAATAATATAGACTAGCCACTTATAAAGTTTCAACATTTTGAAAATTCAAATGATTTGAATTTTAAATCAAATAGGGGTATTTCTTTAAATCCAAGGCACTGTTTGAATATTTGAAAAATCTATGAGCATGGGGTGGGTCCCACATCACTTGATATGTGATCACACTCATTTATAAGACTTTTCAAAAATCTAACATGAATTTTTGGAGAAGATTTTTATCTGGCCTTTTGAATTAATTCATCTCGGGGGGGGGGGGTTCCTTCTCCCATTTGCTTTTGAAATTTGATTTCAAGGATTTCTTTTGAAATTTTGACATGATGCAAGAGTACTTTGATCCTAGCACATTACCTAACAGAGGGTTCTGACACGCCCTAAGTCCGAGTTCTTGTGTGGTGATCCAAGATGAAGAGTACAACCACACATTGGGCTCACTGACCCCTCTCAACCTATTAACTCATACCTTTCGATGTCCAGATGTCGCAATAGTTCGGAGTTCTGGTAGGTTTGTGGCCTGGCTGCTAACCGAGAGAACGGCTCATCCGAGACCGGCTTATGCACCACGCACACATCATCTGGGTCCACTTCGGTAAACCGGCCGGGTTCACGATAGTGGTAGCCCACCCAGGTAGGCGGCTTTCTTGGACTCAATCGGCTATGAGGTAACAGTTGTGGTGGCATCCTCGCTGTCATCTCTTGAACGGTGACACGCAAAAGGCGGTAACTGATGACACGTGTGTGTAGCGGTACACCCCTGCAGGGTTAATAAAACTATTCGAATAGCCGCGTCCGCGGTTATGGACTGCTTGGAAAGCTTAGCTTGATTATTAGACAACTTGAACTGGATACTTCTAAAACACACCAAGATAAGTGTGAGTGCTATGGCGTGCTTTCTCGTGGGGAAGTTGAGGAAGGCACCATAGTGGTGTAATTGGTTGGAGATTGTAGTGGACTCGTGTACGCTTCTTACCTCAAGTCTGGTACTCGTAGTTCAGGACTAGGCAAGTCAAAGCTGGCACTTCTGCAAGTGAAACCCCATCTCCCTTTACCTTGATACATGTGCATGAGTAGTATAGCTCCTATGTAAGTCTTGCTGAGTACGACTTTGTACTCACGTTTGCTTATTCTATGTTTTAGATGAACCCACCGACCCCGATGGTGGCTTCTACCTGAAGCTCGAAGAATGAAGACTCAGACCAAGACCAAGCTAGTGTAGTCCCAGTCAGACGACTGGTTCCCTCCTGGAGGGCTTGTTTTTAGATAAGGCTTCTCTAAGCCATTTGTTAAACTTCTCTGTACTCAGACCTACTTTGCTTCCGCATGTTTGATGTAATCTTGGATCACAGACTTGTGATCTCCTGTGTGCACTCTGTAAGAGTTATTAATAAAGATGTATACATTGTTGAGAATTGCAATGATACCTGCTGTTCATACAAGGCATGTGTGCTGCGTGTATGTTTATTACATGCATGTCTTAGTATGGGTTTTCGAAACCTTAGTTGTGATCTGGCTGGCGGTCTTTTATACACCAAGTGGACCTTAGATGTGCGCAGCTTGGGGCATGGCGATGCGATTGTTCGTGACTCCGTCACGTGCACACTTTGATGTATGATCGAGCCCGCCCTAGACCCTGACTAAGTGATCGGGCTGGAGTAGGTCTATGTAAGGGTTATAATACAATCGATAGTATGGTTGAGGCGACTTCTCTATGAGTATGGGAGTTCACCACCCATATCATTTAGACTTGTGTGCGGACGATGAGGACCCATTTAAGTTGATCATCCGGACTGGATGGGATGCCCCTCACGTTCGATGCTTTCCGAGAACTTTCTGTGCTTGGACTTGTCTGCTCAGACAAGTGGGTACGGTTCTCGGATCTCCATATGATTGTGTTGTAGCAAGGCTTGCATACGCTAACCCCGGGTCCCGACAGACTTGGTATCAGAGCAGGACTGACTGTAGGATTATCAGCCTTGGCCGAAGTCGAGTCTAGCTTTCTATAGTTATATAGTTACACTGGGTATATAAGGGAACAACGTAAGGCTTCTTTTTTCTCCTTACCCTCATCTTTCTGAGTTCTGAGTCACCCTCATCTTATTCTACGGGAAGATAGGACTACGATCACCTCTGTCTGATTAGAACATCTCGTTGTTTGCTTCCTTGTAGACGTAGGAAAGTTGTGTCCGGTTTCCTAGCATTGTTGTAATGCTGATTTCTTACATCGTATTATGTAAGTGATGTATCTACATTGAAAGAAAATTGTTTTCTTGCAATTACAACCGTTATGTTGTCCGAGTCATTCCAGGTTTCTTCATAATCTGATGCGTTTGCAAAATCTTTCCCTCTATTTGGGATGTCCTTCCAGAAGTTTTCTAGGTGGCATGCCCGACAGTTCCATAGTGTTTGATATAGGTTTTCTTCTAGAGACCTATAGTGATTCATTTGCAGTTCTTCCTCCCACTTTGGATGTCTTCTAGCGATAAGAACCACATTAACCATCGTGTTGGGGGTACTTTGCTACTCTGACATATCTGTTGTAGGCCCTAGTAAGCCTTGTTCATCCTCTAGGAAAACTCCCCAGTAACCCAACCCCTTAAACCATGCCACCCGACAGATGTGTAGAGTTCATAGTGGATCTTTCCCCAGGAACCGCACCAATTTCCAGACGCCCATACAAAATGGCCCCACGTGAGTTAGCTGAGCTTAAAACCCAACTTGAAGCTTTGTTGGAAAAAGGCTTCATCCGCCCTAGCTCATCGCCATGGGGTTGCCCCGTTCTGTTCGTAACGAAGAAAGATGGAACAGAAAGGATGTGCGTAGACTATCGCCCGCTAAATCTAGCGACGATAAAGAACAAGTACCCACTGCCCAGTATCAATGATCTTTATGATCAACTTGCAGGATCCTCTGTCTTCTCCAAGATGGATTTGAGATTAGGTTATCATCAAATCAAAATCCGAAACGAGGACATTCCAAAAACGGCTTTCACTACTCGTTATGGTCTTTACAAGTACACCGTCATGTCCTTTGGTTTAACCAATGCCCCCGCCACTTTCTCACGCATGATGAATTCGATCTTCATGGAGTACCTAGATAAATTTGTTGTGGTTTATCTTGATGACATTCTCATCTACTCGAAGAACGAAGAAGAACATGCCGAACACCTAAGGCTGGTATTGATGAAACTTAGAGAGCATCACCTGTATGCTAAATTCTCCAAGTGTGAATTTTGGCTACCAGAAGTGACCTACTTAGGCCACGCGATTTCTGCAAAAGGCATTGCTGTGAATCCCGAGAGAGTTCAGGCCGTCCTTGACTGGACTCCACCTGAATCAGTTAAGCAAGTTAGGATTTTTCTTGGCTTAGCAAGCTATTGCCGTCGCTTCGTCGAGAACTTTTCTAAAGTTGCAAAGCTTCTAACTGAACTCCTCAAGAAAGATAAGAAATTCCTATGGAATCCCAAGTGCGAGGAAAGCTTTCAAGAGCTAAAAAGAAGATTGACTTCTGCACCCGTACTTGCACCTCCAGACACCAAAAAGGATTTCGAGATCTTTTGTGACGCCTCACGGCAAGGGTTAGGATGCATACTTATGCAAGATAGACATGTGGTAGCTTATGCTTCACGCCAGTTGCGTCCACATGAAGAGAACTATCCTACCCATGACCTTGAACTCGCTGCCGTAGTTCATGCCCTAACAACTTGGCGACATTACCTCCTTGGTAATCGTTGTGAGATCTATTCCGACCACCAAAGCCTCAAATACATATTCACCCAGCATGATCTTAATCTCAGGAAAAGACACTGGATTGAGTTGATAAAATATTACGACGTAGGAATTTCTTACACCCCAGGCAAAGCCAATGTCATGGCTGATGCACTAAATCGTAAGTCGTATTGTAACAACCTCATGTTACAACAGTATCAACCACTTCTTCATGAGGAATTTCGCAAGCTCAATCTTGAGATTGTTCCTCATGGCTATCTTTCTACCTTGGTGGCGAAACCAACTCTTGAGGATCAAATCATAGTTGCCCAAAGACGTGCACGAGGTGTACGCCGGATCAAGGAGAACATTGCTAGCGGAGTTGCTAAATGTTTCTCCACAGATAGTAAAGGAACGGTATTCTTTGAAAATCATTTGGTAGTACCTAAGAATAGAGATCTAAGGCAACTCACCCTCAAGGAAGCCCATGACACACCCCTCTCGATTCATCCCGGTAGCACAAAAATGTACCGAGATCTACGCCAGAGATTTTGCTGGACTAGGATGAAGAGAGACATTGCTCAATTTGTTGCCGAATGTGATGTTTGTCGTCGCATTAAGGCAGAACATCAAAGACCTGCTGGTACACTTCAACCTTTGCCTATCCCAGAGTGGAAATGGGACAAAGTCGGTATGGACTTCATCACCGGCTTTCCAAAAACCCAGAAAGGAAACGATGCCATATTCGTTGTCATAGATAGGCTTTCCAAAGTTGCTCACTTCCTTCCAGTTTGCGAGTCTATAATTGCTAGCCAGTTGACGGACTTGTACGTCTCTAGAATTGTATCCCTTCACGGTGTTCCTTTGGAAATCAATTCTGATCGCGGTAGCGTTTTCACCTCTAGATTTTGGGGAAGCTTTCAGAATGCTATGGGAACTCATCTTTCCTTTAGTACAACTTTCCATCCTCAGTCTAGCGGTCAATTCGAAAGGGTTAACCAAATTCTTGAAGACATGCTCAGAGCTTGTGTTATCTCATTCGGAAAGAATTGGGAGAAGTCTCTTCCATTCGCTGAATTTGCTTATAACAATAGTTTTCAATCTAGTCTGAACATGGCTCCTTTTGAACTCCTTTATGGACGACGATGTCGAACACCCCTTAACTGGTCAGAAACTGGTGAAAGAGAATTATTTGGACCGGATATGATCATGGAAGCAGAAGAGCAAGTTCGCATTGTTCGTGATCAATTGAAAGCAGCCCAGTCTCGTCAGAAAAGCTACTATGATCGCCATCATAGGCAAGAGAGCTACAATCTGGATGAGAAGGCTTACCTTCGGGTTACTCCTCTGAAGGGAACCCAAAGATTCGGTATCAAAGGCAAGTTGGCCCCACGTTACACCGGACCTTTCCGCATTCTTGCTAAACGTGGAGAAGTTTCCTATCAACTTGAACTACCCCCGCACCTTTCCCGAGTACATGATGTATTCCATTTTTCCCAACTCAGGCGTTGCTTCAAGGACCCCATCCGCGAAGTCGACCATGAAATGCTTGATCTCCAAGATGACCTTTCTTATCGAGAATACCCCGTTCGTATTCTTGATTCCGTAGAGCGTGTCACTCATCGTCATAAGATTAAGTTTCTGAAAGTGCAATGGTCACACCACTCCGAGAAAGAAGCCACGTGGGAAAGAGAAGACCGTCTCAGTGCCGAGTACCCCTCCTTCCTCCCGCAGACTTCTGAATCTCGGGACGAGATTCTATTGAGTGGGGGCGAGTTGTCACAACCCCATTTTAGGTATGTGCTAGGTTAGCAAGTAACATTGCATCATGTTAAAATTTTCAAAAGAAATCAATTGAAATCAAATTCAAACTCAAATGGGAGAAGGAACACCCCCAGATGATTTAATTCAAAAGGCCAGAAATAAATCTTCTCCAAAAATTCATGCTTGATTTTTGAAAAGTCTTATAAATGAGTGTGATCACATATCAAGTGATGTGGGACCCACCCCATGCTCATGGATTTTTCAAATATTCAAACATGACCTTGGAATTAATCAAAAACCACTATTTGATAAAAAATTCAAATGTTTTGAATTTTAAAAAGTGCCAAACTTTACAAGTGGCTAGTCTAATATATTATGAGGCCATGTAAAAAGTTTCAGCATTTTATAAAATGGTTTGCTATTTTATTTAGCAGTACCAAAACAAATAGCAGAAGAAAACAGAGAAGAAAATAGAAAAGAGAAAGAAGCCCACTCACCTTGGGCCCCAGGCCCATACCTTCCCACGGCCCAGGCCTGCCCCTCCTTTTGTCTTCGTCCCCGGCGCGGCAAGCAGCTCGCTGGAGCGCATGCCCTCGCTGGCGAGCAGCTCCCTGCCTGCCTGGCCTCTCCCGTGTCTTCTTCTCGCGCCACGGAGAAGCGCAGAGCCCCGCGAGTCTATCCCCTCTCCTCTAGCTCACCCTCCCTCGCTTTGTCAGCGGAATCGGGGACGACCCGAGCGCCCCACCGGAGCAAGCCACCGCCCAGCCGTGGCCAGAAGCCCCCTCCGCCCTCGCCGCCATGTCCAGGAGAGCGGCCACCCTCATCTTCGTCTAGCCGCACGTCGAATCGAAGCCCAGAAGCTCCTGCTGCGACGCCAGGTTCAAGATTCCACCGCCGGCCGCTGCTACTCCGGCGAGAAATTCCCCGTCGCCGAGCCTCCTCCGGCCTTGCTTCGGTCTCCACTGCATTCGGGTGAGCTCCACGCCTCGATTTCCCCGATCCGCTGCACCTCTCATGGCCGGCAGCGCTGTCTTCGTCTAGGGCAGCAGCCGGCCGCCGCGCTCGTCGTCGTCACCATGCTCCCGAGCACCCCGAGTCCCCCACTTGGACCTAGCCGATGCATGCGAGCGAGGAGCGTCTACTGGTGGTCTTCGCAGTCATTTTGGCGCACGGGGGCAGAATCCAGAGCGACTCCGGCGAGCTCCCAGTCGCCATCGGCGAGGTTCTAGCCACTCCCGAGTCCCCCTGGTTGCTCCACGCGATGCGGGTAAGCGCGGGCTGCATCCCCGTGGTCTTCCCGTCGAGAATGGAGGCCGAAAACCCCCTGTCCATGCACGCCACCGCGTCTGCGAGTCACCGGCGACTCAACGCCGGCAGGACGACGTGGCCCCGGGCTAATTAACCTAACCTAACCACTAAACCCCCTAATCCCCAATGACAGGTGGGCCCCCCAACCCTTAACCCTCTCTGTTAACTCTAATTAAAACGGGTTTAACCCCACTGTCACTGACAGACATGGCCCACATGTCAGCCCCCTGGTGACTTCAACACTGCGTCAGCATGATGCAATAAATCTTTTTCCAGAGATTAAAAGAAATAAAGAAAAGAGAGAAAAAACCAGAAAATAACCCAAACTTTGGAAATTCATAGAAAATTCATATTAACTCCAAATTGGACAAATAATATATGAAAAATGATCAGGAGAAAATAAGCTATCCAAATATCCAACTTTCAACTTTGTTTGAGTTGAATTTAAAATGTGATCAGTAGCATTTGCTATTTGATTTAAATGGAATTAATTCAAATTCTTTTCAAATGCTTTTGCATTTTGAACCATATCAACATATCACATTATACTTGAACTTCATAGGCATATCATACACATTTAAAAATGGTTCAACTTGATCAAACAATGTCAATTATAACTTGGCTAAAATGAATTCAAATTGGAGTTTGAATTTGCATTTCAAATGCAATATACTCCTTTTAAATGGAATGTTCAACACATCAGTACCATGAACATCACCATTACAATCTTATCCATGTGATTGTGCATTGTATTTACTTTGATACCTTTTTTGTTGTTTGTCGAGTAGAGAGTGGAACCGAAACAGGAGGCTGCCCCCTTCGTTGAAGACCCCGAACCCGAACCTCGTCAGCAAGGCAAGAAAACCCCCATTGATCATGTCGATAAAATCCCACTTCCCTCTCATGTCTCGCTTATGCATTGTATAGGATGATTACCATGCTACGTTTCTACCGCATAGATGAACCCATTCCTTTGCATGACCTATCATTTGTCATAGTAGTAGGCAAACCACAATCCTAGCAACTGTAGGAGTTGATTGATATCATGTGGCCCCTGAAATTGTTACTGCTTATTGCATGCTTAGAATGATACCATGTTGATGTTACTGTTATGTGAGTCGGGATGGTAGTGATCATGATGATGTTGGTGGAAAGGTGTTGGTGAATCTACCCTAATACAAGGTGAATGATGAGAGGCTTTGTAGGAGTACACGGTGGGTTGTCTCGTTGAACACCGCCCTAAGTCCGAGTCCTTGGGTGGTGATCCAAGATGAAGAGTACAACCACACATTGGGCTCACTGACCCCTCTCGACCTATTAACTCATCCCTTTCGATGTCCAGATGTCGCAATAGTTCGGAGTTCTGGTAGGTTTGCGGCCTGGCTGCTAAGTGAGAGAACGACTCATCCGAGACCGGCTTATGCACCACGCACACATCATCTGGGTCCACTTCAGTAAACCGGCCGGGTTCACGATAGTGGTAGCCCACCCAGGTAGGCGGCTTTCTTGGCCTAGATCGGCTATGTGGTAACAGTTGTGGTGGCATCCTCGCTGTCATCTCTTGCACGGTGACACACAAAAGGCGGTAACTGATGACACGTGTGTGTAGCGGTACACCCCTGCAGGGTTAATAAAACTATTCGAATAGCCGCGTCCGCGGTTATGGACTGCTTGGAAAGCTTAGCTTGATTATTAGAAAACTTGAATTGGATACTTCTAAAACACACCAAGATAAGTGTGAGTGCTATGGCGTGCTTTCTTGTGGGGAAGTCGAGGAAGGCACCATAGTGGTGTAATTAGTTGGAGATTGTAGTGGACTCGTGTACGCTTCTTACCTCAAGTCTGGTACTCGTAGTTCAGGACTAGCCAAGTCAAAGCTGGCACTTCTACAAGTGAAACCCCATCTCCCTTTACCTTGATACATGTGCATGAGTAGTATAGCTCCTATGTAAGTCTTGCTGAGTACGACTTTGTACTCACGTTTGCTTATTCTATGTTTTAGATGAACCCACCGACCACGATGGTGGCTTCTACCTGAAGCTCGAAGAATGAAGACTCAGACCAAGACCAAGCTAGTGTAGTCCCAGTCAGACGACTGGTTCCCTCGTGGAGGGCTTGTTTTTAGATAAGGCTTCTCTAAGCCATTTTTTAAAACTTGTCTGTACTCAGACCTACTTTGCTTCCGCATGTTTGATGTAATGTTGGATCACAGACTTGTGATCTCTGTGTGCACTCTGTAAGAGTTATTAATAAAGATATATACATTGTAGAGAATTGCAATGATACCTGCTGTTCATACAAGGCATGTGTGCTGCGTGTATGTTTATTACATGCATGTCTTAGTATGGGTTTTCGAGACCTTAGTTGTGATCTGGCTGGCGGTCTTTTATACACCAAGTGGCCCTTAGATGTGCGCAGCTTGGGGCATCGCTATGCGATTGTTCGTGACTCCGTCACGTGCACACTTTGATGTATGATCGAGCCCGCCCTAGACCCCGACTAAGTGATCGGGCTGGAGTAAGTCTATGTAAGGGTTATAATACAATCGATAGTATGGTTGAGGCGACTTGTCTATGAGTATGGGAGTTCACCACCCATATCATTTAGACTTGTGTGCGGACGATGAGGACCCATTTAAATTGATCATCCGGCCTGGATGGGATGCCCCTCACGTTCGATGCTTTCCGAGAACGTTCTGTGCTTGGCCTTGTCTGCTCAGACAAGTGGGTACGGTTCTCGGCTCTCCATATGATTGTGTTGTAGCGAGGCTTGCATACGCTAACCCCGGGTCCCGACATCAAGTTTAGGATATCATCGAGACACGTTCTTTCACATAGTTGAACCCATTCCGATGCATGGCCTATCATTTTGTCACCGTATTAAGCAAACCACAATCCTAGCAGATTTAGGAGTTGAATGATGAGCATGTGGCCCCTGCAACTGTTACTGCTTATTGCTGCTTAGTGATACAATGAGGATGTTAGGATTGTGAGTCGGGATGGAATGAACACAGTGATGCTGATGATAAACGTGTTGGTGAATCCACCCTAAACAAAGGTGAACGATGAGAGGTTGTGTAGGAGTACACAGTGGGTTGTATCGTTGAACACTGCCCTAGGCCTCGAGTTCCTGTTTTGTGATCCAAGACAAAGAGTATGACCACATGTAGGGTTTTATGGGAGCCCCGTTTGGCCTCTTTACGTACCCGATCCGGTCTAGGAGTCACACTAGATTCGGGCTTTCCTTTTGACCTAACTATAGATATGTGGGTGAACCTGTGAGGCAGTGAAACCATCTGTCAAAGGTGGCGTCTCGGTCCCTTGCATTATCTGAGTCCGTTTCGTGGAACCGTCCGGACTCTCGAGAGGTGACAAACTCAGGTAGTCGACTCCTGGATTAGAGAAGGTGATGTGAGGGTAGTGCCTTGGTTTCATCCACGTCCGACACCCGCTTGAAGGGTGACAAGAACGAGACGATAAGTGATGACACGCGTGTGAAGATGTACACCCCTGCAGGGTTAATGAACTATTCGAATAGCCGTGTCCGCGGTCATGGACTACTTGGAGACCTTTACTTGATCATAGCCAACTTGAATGGATACTTATAAAACTTGTAAGATAAGCGTGAGTGCTATGGTGTGCTATGGTTGGAGACATGTAGTGGACTCGTGTACGCTTCTTACCTCAAGTCTGGTACTCGTAGTACAGGACTAGCCAAGTCAAAGCTGGCACTTCTGCATGTTAAACCCCACCTCCTTACCTTGATACTTGAGCATGAGTAGTGTAGTTCTGATGTAAGTCTTGGTGAGTACGACTTTGTACTCACGTTTGCTTATTCTATGTTTTAGATGAGAACCCGGACCCCGATGGAGTCATCTTCATGAAGCTCGATGTTGACCTTGGTAGTATAGTTCCAGACAGCAGTCTGGTCCCTCGTGGAAGGGCATGTATGTTTACAAGGCTTCTCTAAGCCATTTGTTAAACTTGTCTGTAATCAGACCTAATTTGCTTCCGTTGTATGATGTAATGTTGATCACAGACATGTGATCTTTGTATGCTCTATGTGTAAGTCAATAAAGAAGTACTTTGTAGAGTTATGTGATGATATCTGCTGTTCATACTAGGCATGTGTGCTTCGTGTATGTCTATAACATGCATGTCTTAGTATGAGTTTTCGAGACCTTAGTTGTGATCTGGCTGGCGGTCCTTTATACACCAAGTGGCCCTTAGATGTGCGCAGCTTGGGGCATCGCGATGCGATTGCTCCTGACTCTGTCACGTGCACACTTTGTTGTATGATCGAGCCCGCCCTAGACCCCGACTAAGTGATCGGGCCGGAGTAAGTCTATGTAAGAGTTAGGATTCAATCGATAACATGGTTCAGGCGACTTGTCTATGAGTATGGGATTCACCACCCATAAGAATCTAGAATTGTGAGCGGACGATGAGGACCCATCTCAGATGATCATCCGACCTGAATGGGATGCCCCTCACGTTCGATGCTTACCGAGAACGTTCTGTGCTTGGCCTTGTCTGGTTAGACAAGTGGGTACGGTTCTCGGCTCTCCATGTGATTGTATCGTGACTGGAATTACATACGCTAACCCCGGGTCCCGACAGTCGATTTGTTGATTTAGATTCGTTCGTGCCGATTCTTCTTCGTCCGGCCTATCACGAGTTTCTCCATACCTGTGGGGACTTCCTCCAAGATGAAAACACCCTTGAGGGTAGGCCCCACGGTGGCGCCAACTGTCGCGGGAGAGTCACGGCAGATGTCCTCATGAGAGAACTTGATTACGAGGCCTTTGCTACGAGTGTACGAGGAAGAAGAAAATCACCGAGAAAGAGAAACGCGATTATATACAGCTTAAGTCCCCGGAAAACATCGTCCGGTAAAGACCCTACATGATGTTTGTGGCTAGGTCTTATTCCTTTGCTCACGAGGATTCGCCGGCGTGTCGCCCGCTCTCTTACAGTTATGTCTAGTTGCTCCAAGTTTAGATCACCCGGGAGTAATCTAGAGTCTTCTTTGGTGCCCACAGGAAGCCTACTTTGGTCTCTATAGAAAGCTTACTCTGGCGAAAGCCTACTGAGGCGAAATCCTACTCTGGCGAAAGCTTACTCTAGCGAAATCCTACTCTGGCGAAAGCCTACTTTGGCGAACTTGGCATCTATGGGTGCCTTACCCCTCCTTAATTATATAGGTGGAAGGGGGAGGCTTACATGTAGAGTCCTATTATGATACAGACTAGTCTCATCTTGTATTACAAGTCGGATATCAATCCGAGTCCTACTCTAAGTCCTGTAGTCTTCAAAGTTAAGTAGACTCCTTCCCAGATCGGGATATGTAACCGGTCGACTAATGTAGAAAAGTGTAAGGCCCGATATGCGGTACTATTCCAGATCTAGGTGTTTCCACCCAGATCCTGGGACGGAGCATATATTGGTCCCACCGCGACATGTGACAAAGCCATATGCCCCGGATTTCCAACATGATATCACAACATTACAGATACAGGATACAACATCTCATACAATCGGCATACAACTGCCTTAATACAATATAACAACGAAAGATATATGTCTGAGTACAGACTACAAGCAAATGCCTAGTGGCAAAGAGAAAAACATCGATCCCCATAACCACACGGGTCCAGGCCCTCCGCTGGGATCCGCCTAACTAGTCGTCGTTGAGTCTCCACGTGAAACGTCGGTCATCATACCTGTTGTCGAACAAGACCCTGAAAAGAGTTTGGGGGTAGTATCATGAGTACAGAGGTACTCAGCTTCCAACTGTAGTGGTCATCTGACCCAGCAAGGACTTCATCACTCGTCATTCTAGGACAACTAGTAGTTTACGGTAAGGAAGGGGTAAGTGGTGAGGTTGCTGCCGCACTAGAATTTATGAAGTGGCTAACGATCTAGAGAGTAAGGTAAGAAGCCAAGCATTCGATGAGGAATCGCCTCCAACAAGTCTTGCTATCAACTACTTACGCAATCATAACACCCATCCTATCCTTGTCCTCCTCTTCGCATCCCGACGAAGAAGAAGCAGTCAAGGCACACACACGTTGATCAAGTTATATTAAGATTATCTCAGTTGTTGTTGTCTATGAACAAGGAGTAGGTCTCAAGTCATCCATAACCGTGGACACGGCTTCTCGAAAAGATTTAACCCTGCAGGGGTGTAACAACTGCCCATTACAAGGCTCCGCACGCACGCCCATCTCTCTCAGTTGCTACCCATGATAGGCAACCATTTTATGATTTAGTCCCAAGAGATCCGGAACGACAGGTCCCTCTAACTAACAACGCACAAATCCGGGTGGCCCCCGGTGAGTCGACATCCAACTCAAAAGCCAGTCACGCTCTCGAATTGGCCTCCACCGTCTGGATGAGGTCGGATTGGTTGTCCAAAAAGATGTGGACAACCCCCTAGCTCCCTGGGGTGGACCAGCAAGAGAAACCATGTCTCCGCTGGCCCAAGTTGTTTTCAATAATATCTGCCAGGAGCGACCCAACAGACACACACACGATTTTCAAATGGTAAATCAGCTTGGGCCACCACTAGAAATGTTTGAAGCTTGGTAGGTAAGAAAATGGGACCCCATAAAATCCCACACGCGGTTAGGCACGCTCAGTCTTAAAACCAATACCCAGAACTCGGATCCTAGGTGACTCGAATGGAACAAAGCGTCGGGGCGGGATAGCCTAGACCTTCCATCCTTCGTCGAATATAGCCAACATTTATAATAATCATATCATCAACTACAATATAATAATGTGATATCCCAAACCCAGGAGTACCCCAAACGGAGTTACGGTTAAAAAGATACAAGCAAAACAAGTTACGCACACATGCTGTATAAATAGGGGTAAATCTATATGCAAAAGTGCAACAACATGACATAGCAATACATGGGATGAAAGTAGACATGATTCTTAACAATATGCAATTTGAATCACTCAATTCCGATAAACGGTCGCGACACACTCGTCGACCGACGTTGCAACAAAATAACAGTTTCAGCAACAGCAGCGCATTAACATCAGGATTACCACTTTGGAGCAAGATTTAATATAGCTATAGCACCCAAACATGACATGTTAAAGAATGGAAATGAAGTACACATGATTCTTAACACATAGGAGAAAGAATCAATGCAATAGGCCTCATGTATTAGTCACAATCATCATGCAAAGTTGCAATAAAATATAAACAGCAGCACTTTACAGGAATTTGTAGCAGTTTAACGGCCTGATGCCAACTTTAGCACACAATTACACAATCAAGATGAACTCAAATGTAAAATCTCACAAAAGATGAATTAAAGTACACGCAATTCTAAGCAACTTTCGTTTTGGGGGCACGTTCATACAAGCTACGGATCAACGGGAAAATACAGCGCAAAAACGGACCAGCAGCAATAATATCTCAGACTTGGCAGAAATTAGATAAAGAAAAAGAAAAAAAAGAACATAGGAAAAAAAGGGGGCCTCACCCTACTGGGCTTCGGCCCAAATGTGGCCTTGAGAGGCCGGCCTGGCGGCTGGGCTGTGGCGGCCTGGCTGCTGGGTACGGGCCGCTAGAGTGGAGGCTGGGCCACGGCCCACTCGCGGTGGCCGGACTGGCTCGGGCCGCTCCCGACTGGAGCCGGCGGCGGCGGCTGTGCTCCGGCACGGCGGCGCCATGGGGAGGCCGGCAGGGAGCAGTGCAAGGGGGGGCGAGAGGGACGCGGCATGGGGCGCGGGGTCGAAGGGCGGCCGGATCCGGTCACCGGAGGAGTTCCAGGGGCGGCTGCGAGCTCGGGGGCGAGCTCCTCGCGCGCCCAGCCATGGCGCGGCTTGCCGAGGTCGGCCGGACCCGGCGACGGCGGCCGGCGGCTCATGTGTGGCCACCTGTGGAGGAGGGGGCGGAGGTGTGAGACCAGGAGAGGAAGGAGGTGCGCGGAGGCGGCCTCACCGGAGGGCGCGGCGGTGCGCTCGCCGTGGACGGTGGAGACGGGCGACGCGGGCCCGCGGCGGCCCAGATCCGGCCCTGCGGGGCCCGGCGGCGCGGTGGAGGCTGGGAGGCTGGCTTGTTCTCCAAGGGGGTGACGTGGCATGCCTGAGAGCCCTCCATCTCGCAGATCAACAGTTAAGAATGGTCAGGAGCTAAGGTTTCGGGATTGGTGTCAAATTTTAGGCAGATCTGGGGTTTCTCAGGGGGGTGGCTGCAATTTGTGCAAGGGGGAACCCTAATTAGATGGGGGAAGATGAGGGGTCATTATATAGGCTAGTTGGTCCGGCGGATGACGAAAATACCCCCGACGACCACCGGATTTCTCTCTCGCGTGTCCGGCGATCACGGTCGTGACCGCCGAGACTCCGTACCGACTCCGATTCGGACGAAATCTCGAACCACGCGTTCAGCGCGTCGAGCCCGTGGATCATACCTCACTGCGGTGACATTCCGACAACATTTTTCGGAGCCCCATTAAAATAATCCGCTTATTAACTAAACGGGGTTTTCGATCCGGTGGCGATGGCTGGTCCTGTGCCGGTTGCGACGGTGCTCGGGTGAAACCCCGGTGTCGCAAAGTCGTGTGTCGTTGGGGAAAAGGTCGGTCACTCATCCGATACGAGATTACGGGGGAGAAATATTCACCGATTATTATTTCGGTGAAGCAAACACCGCAAACAAATCAGACAATCAAAAAATTCACACCGAAAACAAAATTTTTAATTTTTGTGAAAACTGGGCTGTTACAATACAACACCACCAACAAGGGATCTCGTCCCGAGATCCAGGACGATCCCGGGGAGAGGGGGGAGAGAAAAGAGAGTCGACGATCTTCAACAACACCAACAAGGGGCTCTGCTCCATGTCGACGTCGAACTTCTGTCTAGATAAATTTCCGCAGAGAGTCGGCAACGTCGGAAAACGAAACCATCAGTGTCAAGAGGAAGAACGACAACTAAAACCTGGTCAAAGGGATAGTGCTTTTCGAAGCAAGTCGTGAAAACACCGGGCAAAAGGAGGGAGGGCAAAGGACGACCCAGATGTTATCCGAAACCGGAGAAGCTAAAGGTACTACAGGAATTCCCACCTGAGCTCGGAATCGAGACAATACACTGCAAGCAAGCATTGTAACTATTCCGAAACTCCACACACTCGAGATCCTAAAGTTTTGAATGGGAGATAAGTCGAGAGTAAAACACTTACGACACTTGTCCTGACCAAAGTAAGGGTAAGGAGTAAAAAGATTCCTACTCTACGATAACTAACTTAGTAACTACAAAATACTTTTTGTCTAGACTCGACTTCGGCCAGGGAAGGGATCCTACGGTCGGTAAGGCTCTGATACCAAGTTGTAAGGCCCGATATGCGGTACTGTTCCACATTTAGGTGTTTCCACCCAGATCCGGGGACGAAGCACATATCGGTCCCACCGCGACATATGACAAAGCCATATGCCCCGGATTTCCAACATGATATCACAACATTACAGATACAGGATACAACATCTCATACAATCGGCATACAACTGCCTTAATACAATACAACAACGAAATATATATGTCTGAGTACAGACTACAAGCAAATGCCTAGTGGCAAAGAGAAAAACATCGATCCCCATAACCACACGGGTCCAGACCCTCCGCCGGGATCCGCCTAACTAGTCGTCGTCGAGTCTCCACGTGAAACGTCGGTCATCATACCTGTTGTCGAACAAGACCCTGAAAAGAGTTTGGGGGTAGTATCATGAGTACAGAGGTATTCAGCATCCAACTGTAGTGCTCATCTGACCCAGCAAGGACTTCATCACTCGTCATTCTAGGACAACTAGCAGTTTACGGTAAGGAAGGGGTAAGTGGTGAGGTTGCTGCCGCACTAGCATTTATGAAGTGGCTAACGATCTAGAGAGTAAGGTAAGAAGCCAAGCATTCGATGAGGAATCGCCTCCAACAAGTCTTGCTATCGACTACTTACGCAATCATAACACCTATCTTATCCTTGTCCTCCTCTTCGCATCCCGACGAAGAAGAAGCAGTCAAGGCACACACACGTTGATCAAGTTATATTAAGATTATCTCAGTTGTTGTTGTCCATGAACAAGGAGTAGGTCTCAAGTCGTCCATAACCGTGGACACGGCTGCTCGAAAAGATTTAACCCTACAGGGGTGTACCAACTGCCCATTACAAGGCTCTGCATGCACGCCCATCTTTCTCAGTTGCTACCCATGATAGGCAACCATTTTATGATTTAGTCCCAAGAGATCCGGAACGACAGGTCCCTCTAACTAACAACGCACAAATCCGGGTGGCCCCCGGTGAGTCGACATCCAACTCAAAAGCCGGTCGCGCTCTCGAATCGGCCTCTACCGTCTAGATGAGGTCGGATAGGTTGCCCAAACAGATGTGGACAACCCCCTAGCTCCCTGGGGTGGACCAACAAGAGAAACCATGTCTCCGCTGGCCCGAGTTGTTTTAAATAATATCTGCCAGGAGCGACCCAACAGACACACACACGATTTTCAAATGGTAAATCAGCTTGGGCCACCACTAGAAATGTTTGAAGCTAGGTAGGTAAGAAAAGGGGACCCCATAAAATCCCACACGCGGTTAGGAACACTCAGTCTTAAAACCAATACCCGGAACTCGGATCCTAGGTGACTCGAATGTAACAAAGCGTCGAGGCGGGATAGCCTAGACCTTCCATCCTTCGTCGAATATAGTCAACATTTATAATAATCATATAATCAACAACAATATAATAATGTGATATCCCAAACCCAGGAGTAACAGGGGGTAAAATCGTAGCATCCTAAGCATGCATACTAAGCAGGGGCTGAGCAACGAGCAATAGTAACATAGCAGTACAAGGTTTGCTTGGAGGGGACATGGCTGTATCGGTTTGAAAGAGGCTGTAAACATGTGGTAGGATCAAACATCGAACCTAACCTATACTAGCATGCAAACCGCTGGTTGAAATAGAATGGATCATAAGTAATGTATAGTCCTTGCCTGTTGATAAGTCGGGTTCCGAAGGTGTAGTTGATCGCAAGCTCGCCACGTCTCCGAGAGGTACCCGCGGAAGCACACAAGAAGGAAATACTGGAAAGCAATCAACAATCAAGCATCTATTACTACGAGGCAAACACGATCAAGCATCAACAAGAAGGCAACACGGGGCATCGCACCTATCGTCGAGAGCGGTTACTAACAGTTTAAGTGGGGTATCTGTCACACACGACGAATACCGCACGTTTACGGTGGTTCAAGTTTCTTAGCTACAGGTGACCAAGAAATGGTTATTAACATGGCAGCTCAATCAAGCATGGCATAGCACACAAACAAGTCAAGAGGTGAGGCACAAAGTAAACTATCTATGCTAGTCAATTTAAGTGGGGCACGACCTAAACATGGCATAACACTAAGTGCCGCACGATGATTAAAAGATTAGGTACTGTTCTGTTCTAAACCATATTTTAGGTTGGTTAACAACAGCAAACAAAAGCATAAACACAAAGTACACGAAAAACTAATCAAGTTACATATAAAGAACACCCCAAACGGAGTTACGGTTAAAAAGATACAAGCAAAACAAGTTACGCACACATGCTGTATAAACAGGGGTAAATCTATATGAAAAAGTGCAGCAACATGACATAGAAATACATGGGATGAAAGTAGACATGATGCTTAACAATATGCAATTGGAATCACTCAATTCCGATAAACGGTCGCGACACACTCGTCGACCGAAGTTGCAACAAAATAACAGTTTCAGCAACAGCAGCACCACTTTGGAGCAAGATTTAATATAGCTATAGCACCCAAACATGACATGTTAAAGCATGGAAATGAATTACACATGATGCTTAACACATAGGAGAAATAATCAATGCAATAGGCCTCATGGATTAGTCACAATCATCATGCAAAGTTGCAATAAAATATAAACAGCAGCACTTAACACGAATTTGTAGCAGTTTAACGGCCTGATGCCCACTTTAGCACACAATTACACAATCAAGATGAACTCAAATGTAAAATCTCACGAAATATGAATTAAAGTACACGCAATTCTAAGGAACTTTCGTTTTGGGGGCACGTTCATACAAGCTACGGATCAACGGGAAAATATAGCGCAAAAACGGATCAGCAGCAATAATATCTCAGACTTAGCAGAAATTAGATAAAGAAAAAGTAAAAAAAAAGAATAGAGGAAAAAAAAGGGGGCCTCACCCAGCTGGGCTTCGGCCCAAATGCGGCCTAGAGAGGCCGGCCTGGCGGCTGGGCTGTGGCGGCCTGGCGGCTGGGTACGGGCCGCTAGAGTGGAGGCTGGGCCGCGGCCCACTCGCGGTGGCCGGACTGGCTCGGGCCGCTCCCGACTGGAGACGGCGGCGGCGGCTGTGCTCTGGCACGGCGGCGCCATGGGGAGGCCGGCAGGGAGCAGCGCAAGGGGGGGGGGGGGGGGGGCGAGGGGGACACGACAGGGGGGCGCGGGGTCGAAGGGCGGCCGGATCCGGTCACCGGAGGAGTTCCAGGGGCGGCTGCGAGCTCGGGGGCGAGCTCCTCGCGCGCACGGCCATGGCGCGGCTTGCCGAGGTCGGCCGGACCCGGCGACGGCGGCCGGCGGCTCATGCGTGGCGACCTGTGGAGGAGGGGGCGGAGGTGTGAGACCAGGAGAGGAAGGAGGTGCGCGGAGGCGGCCTCACCGGAGGGCGCGGCGGTGCGCTCGCCGTGGACGGTGGAGACGGGCGGCGCGGGCCCGCGGCGGCCCAGATCCGGCCCTTCGGGGCCCGGCGGCGCGGTGGAGGCTGGGAGGCTAGCTTGTTCTCCAAGGGGGTGATGTGTCATGCCTGAGAGCCCTCCATCTCGCAGATCAACAGTCAGGAATGGTCAGGAGCTAGGGTTTCGGGATTGGAGTCAAATTTTAGGCAGATTTGGGGTTTCTCAGGGGGGTGGCTGCAATTTGTGCAAGGGGGAACCCTAATTAGATGGGGGAAGGTGAGGGGTCATTATATAGGCTAGCTGGTCTGGCGGATGACGAAAATACCCCCGATGACCACTGGTTTTCTCTCTCGCGTGTCCGGCGATCGCGGTCGTGACCGCCGAGACTCCGTACGGACTCCGATTCGGACGAAATCTCGGACCACGCGTTCAGCGCGTCGAGCCCGTCGATCGTACCTCACTGCGGTGACATTCCGACAACATTTTTCGGCGCCCCATTAAAATAATCCTCTTATTAAATAAACGGGATTTTCGATCCAGTGGCGATGGCTGGTCCTGTGCCGGTTGCGACGGTGCTCGGGTGAAACCCCGGTGTCGCAAAGTCGTGTGCCGTTGGGGAAAAGGTCGGTCACGCATCCGATACGAGAATACGGGGGAGAAATATTCACCGATTATTATTTCGGTGAATCAAATGCCGCAAACAAATCAGACAATCAAACAATTCACACCGAAAACAAATTTTTTATTTTTTGTGAAAACTGGGCTGTTACAAAGAGTCTCCATCAGGACGCATCATGGAGGAGATTCTCCGTCAGGCCGACTCATGGAGGAGAGTCTCTGTCAGGCCGACTTAGGGAGGAGAGTCTCCGTCAGGCCAACTCATGGAGGAGAGTCTCCGTTAGGCCAGACAATCAAACAATTCACACCGAAAACAAATTTTTTAATTTTTGTGAAAACTGGGCTATTACAAAGAGTCTCCATCAGGACGCATCATGGAGGAGATTCTCCGTCAGGCCGACTCATGGAGGAGAGTCTCTGTCAGGCCGACTCATGGAGGAGAGTCTCCGTCAGGCCGACTCATGGAGGAGAGTCTCCGTCAGGCCGACTCATGGAGTAGAGTCCCCGTCAGGCCGACTCATGGAGTAGAGTCTTCGTCAGGCCGACTTATGAAGAGGAGCCTCCGTCAGGCTGACTCATAGAGAGGAGTCTCCGTCAGTCCGACTCATGGAGAGGTGTCTCCTTCAGGCGGACTCATAGAGGAGAGTCTCCGTCAGGCCGACCCATGGAGGAGAGTCTCCGTCAGGCCGACTCATGGAGTAGAGTCCCCGTCAGGCCGACTCATGGAGTAGAGTCTCTGTCAGGCCGACTCATGGAGAGGAGCCTCCGTCAGGCTGACTCATGGAGAGGAGTCTCCGTCAGTCCGACTCATGGAGAGGTGTCTCCTTCAGGCGGACTCATGGAGGAGAGTCTCCGTCAGGCCGACCCATGGAGGAGAGTCTCTGTCAGGCCGACTCATGGAGGAGAGTCTCCGTCAGGCCGACTCATGGGTCCTGTATTCTTCAGGACATGTCTTCTGGCTGAGTCTTCCTTTTGGGTGCTGCGTTCTCGCCAGGTCTTAGCTGTGCGTAATCCCCCCCCCCCCCCGACAGTTCCGCCGCCACTTCGTGGTGGATACCTACAGAGAAGAAAATACCTTTCCGCCGGGCAGATTCTGCAAGGGAGAACTCCTCCGGAGGGGGAGATCGTCATCATCGTCCTCACCATTGTCACGGGCATCATCGAGATTATCATTACCATTATCCTCATCCCCAACATTATCTCTATCTTCATCCCATCTCATCTCGCCATTGCAATCCGAGTTGTAACTTGCACTATTCATCCCCTCTACTTTACCGGTGTTGAATAATCTTTTGTGGTGAATGCTATTAAGTTTTGTTGAAGAATTATTGTTATAACAAGATTGTTCATCGTATATTTATCACCTCTAATCATGATCTCTTTTATGTCTTATGAGTAGTTCCTTTAGTTCTTGAGGACATGGGAGAAGTCTTGTTGTTAGTAGTCATAGGATGTTGAAGTAATATGTGTTGATTGATATTTAAGTTGTGTTGTTATTCTTCTAGTGGGGTTATGTGAACTTCCACTACATAACACTTAGACTTTTTCAGGAACTAGAGGAATGCATTGTGTATAAAGGATGCTTATGGTGTGTTGCCGGAGTGACAGAAACCTGAACCCCAGTTCGCACACTTTTGCACGAGGGAGTATTGGATCCTAAAGTTTATTGCTACGGTTAGGATTTGGCTTAATTTCTCTTTTGTATTTGCGGATGCTTGTAAGGAGTTTAATCATAAGAATGTACTTGTCTTAGCCTAGATGGTGCACTAGCATAGATACACCCACACACAACATTTATCAACACAAAATATAATACCAGACGGAGTATGGAGACAACACTTGACTACCTCTCCCCTGTGTCCTCAGGAACGCTCTAGTCTTCATAAGTTTGATCCTTTGGCTTGTCCTATGTTTTCAAAAGGATTGGGCCACTTGCTAAACCTCAGCACCATTTACTTTACTTGCTTTTATTTCCTTGTTGCTTATACCAAAAACCTATAAAAAGTTACCTTTCAATACTTGCAGTTATTACTTTCTCAAGAGCACTTTGTCAGTACCATCTTCTCCTCGTTGGGTTCGACACTCTTAATTATCGAAAAGGCTACAATAGAGCCCCTATACTTGTGGGTCATCAATCGACCAGATAGTTGATTCCACTGCTGGCTGCGATCTTTTATGCTTCCTAGATGCTTTTTCAGGGTACAACCAGATCAATATGGGTAAGTAAGATGAAGAGAAAACTGCGTTCCTCACTCCATGCAGAGTTTACTGCTACATGTGCATGCATGCCTACATGAAGAGCGTCGGAGCCTCATTCCAGAGGCTGATGCAAATCACGCTCAGGCCCCAGATGGGGGTCAATGCGGAAGCCTACGTGAATGACATCGTAGTCAAGACCCGCGAAGCAAGCTCCCTCTTGGTGGATCTGGAGGAGACATTTTCCAACCTCCGGAAAGTGAACATCAAACTTAACCCAGCCAAGTGTGTTTTTGGTGTTCCCTCATGAAAACTACTCGGGTTCCTCGTCTCTCATCGAGGGATCGAGGCTAACCCGGACAAGATCCAGGCAATTGAAGAAATGCGCCCACCACGACGGCTCAAGGACATGCAACGCCTGGCGGGCTGCGTGACGGCCTTCAGATGTTTCATCTCCAAGATGGGCAAGAGGGCCCTCCCTTTCTTCAAGCTCATGAAGAAGACGGGTCCATTTGAATGGACCCCTGAGGCAGACGCGGCCCTGAAGGACCTCAAGAAGTACCTAACTAGCCCACAAGTGATGGTGGGCCCTCGT
This sequence comes from Bromus sterilis, assembly GCA_950022295.1. NCBI lineage: Eukaryota > Viridiplantae > Streptophyta > Magnoliopsida > Poales > Poaceae > Bromus > Bromus sterilis. The sequence continues at coordinate 158,262,707 of OX465600.1, forward strand.
CCTCGGGAGCCGCTGCTAATGTACCTTGCAGCCACCCCCACTCGGCCAGCGCTTCTCTGTTCGTGGATCGCGAGGGGCCCGGGCCTACCAAGGTCAAGCGCAAAAGTAGCCTCCTTAAGGAAGGAGAAATCGCGAAGAACGAAGCCGTCCTCATGAAGCCCCACGTTGCAGGCCCACAAGGGCCTCTTAGGGTGATAGGAGTCGAGCTAGTCGTCGTCTCGAAGCAGGGTCACGAAGCCTCCCCACTCCACCCGACGCTCGAGCCAGGCGATGGAGGGCGGGACCAGGTCTCCAATGAAGCACAAGAGGATACTCCAAGCCACCCTACCACCCCGTGCCTCATCGAGCATCCGGTCTAGTTCATCAGCACGGTGCTTCACGATGCTTGCAGGCGGTACCCCATGCAGCAGAAGCTCCTCTTTGCCCTCCTAATGACGTCAATGAAGTTGAGACACTAAATACAGGGTCACCCGATTACAGTTATTACATCTTTCCCCCTCGAACAGGTCCTTCCGAGTTCTGGAATTGTCCCTTTGCTAGGCAATGCTGGGACTTTGTCTGTCCCAATCGAAGTCAGAACCTGCACACCTTCTTATATATACTAATTGGAAGCACCAAAGGAGGCTCCAAGTTAAACCTTAGAGGAGAAAATTTGTCCATCCAATTCATAGATGAGCTATCAACGACCCTCGGATTAAGTACATATGAAACGGAGAGTCCTGGCCCGCCGTCCCACCTCGAACCCTTCCACCGGAAACATCTCCCTCCTTGGTCCTTAGATCTAAAAAAACGAATCTTGCCCAGCGAGGCATTGATCAGCTTGACCCCAATGTGCAACTCCTCATCGTCTTCCTTCTCTGATCCTTCTACAGTTAAAGTCTCAAGGGAGTAATCAGTCCAAAAAAGCATCTAGCCAACCTCTCCCTTTCCTTTGAATCTTTGCCCCCAAGCACGACTCCATGAGGATGTCTCAATCACGATTCATTGGCTGCAATTAAAGTCTCAAGGGAGTAATCAGTCCAAAAAAGCATCTAGCCAACCTCTCCCTTTCCTTTGAATCTTTGCCCCCAAGCACGACTCCATGAGGATGTCTCAATCACGATTCATTGGCTGCAATATATCTTGGTTGATGCAATGGCGAAGAAGGTCCTTTCAAACTCCTCAGTTTCCATGCCGGACAGAACTGCAACCCAAGACGTAAAATGCAACAGGGAAGAAGGTGCATCGGTGGCTGTCTGAATCAGATCGGCCAGCCGCCATTGATGTTGGGAATGCAGAGGGGAGGAACTACCGCGGCACTATCGTTTAAGTACATCCGCAATCTGTCGTGGATCAATCCCACCTGCATCCGGATATGCTACTGTGGATCCTTTCTTCTACAGTCTCTCTTTGTCCAACAACTCCGATCAGTTATGCTCTCTTTTTCTAGGGCTTACAGCCTGCTCGATTAAACCGCTGCTGCACTCAATTTCAGAGCCAAGCTGCATCCATCCCTCACACCTGATTTCAACAGCGATGAAGTGCTCCAGTACAAGTCTGTGGCGTTCAACATTCATCATTTTCTAATGGCCTTTCGTGACCATCAGGTCCATGTAGTTGGCTCTCATTATGGGTGGCCATGTAGACAGTCGAGATGGTGGCAGCATGTTGGGTCTAGGCATCGGCACGAACAACATTAGATTGATCATTTGAGTTGTTCGTGTGATAGCAGTTATGTCAATGGTTCACATGCATGGCTGCATCTTACAAGTTTTGATTGTCTCCAAAGCTGCACCCTTCACGTTGGATTGGTATAAAGTATATATAGTTGACCATATGTCTCATTTCCTTTATTTGCATGTCAAACTGCAGTAGGAGTTTTTTACGAAAAACATATATATTGTATGTTCAAATTATTCACCTCTTCTCAGGCAAACAAAATTTTCAAATATTTGAAAACTACATGAAATAGTTTCAGAATGGTCATAATAAAAATGTGCCTATTTGATGATTAAAATAATACTTGAAATACTATTCGATGGTGTGTTTGCAAAATCATGTATGGCATGCTACATCTACTTCTCAATATTTGTTCTTTAAATAATTAGTACTCTATAATGAAGCCTGAAAAATAGTAATACTATGGACAGAAGCAGCCAACACCAAATATATTGCCGTTTTTCTAATAGAACACCCCTGTTGGTTTCATTTGTACGTGTGAGGGAATTCTCTTAGATAAATATACGACCAACCATGTTAGCTTAAATACCTGTTATTCCATGCAAGATAAATGTATACCATGTATTTTCACCACACAAATGATTGCCTACTCAAGGTCATCGTCCGTACTGAAGTCGAATAGGACAAAAATATTTAGTTCAATAATTTTATTGCTTCAAAAGCTAAGAATTGTTGTATGCATACCATTCCTCAAATTTATGGTACTAACTTCCATAAATATCAGTGGGTGCATAACAATAATTCTTTAGATCATACCTCTAAAATTTATAGTTTCTAAAATAGAACAATTCTGAAACATTCATATATGATCTCCTTAAAATTAAAACATCAAAGTATGTATTGTTTCCTTTGAATTAGAACATATTTGACTTTTGTAGTTTAACATGAACTTATTGTCCTGCTACGAAATCCGAGTATTCAAATATATGTTGTATCACAAGTGAAATATTTTTCAAAATTAAGTGACAACTTCTCTTGATTAATTGTCATTTTTGTTTGCGATATAATCCTCAATAATCTAATTAGGTTGATACATGTATAAGCCAAACTTGGAAATTATAGGCTACAAAAATACTATAATATAAGTTTGTTTCATATTAAAAAAAATTATGATTATATGATACAATGCATGCCTATGATTATATTGTATTAATCGTTTCCTTGGGCAAAGTCTTGCTATTATCCTTTTCTATCAAGTCGTTGAATTTGTATAGAAATTGTGGATGTGGATTCATATCTATCAAAAAAATTGTGCATTCTATTACACTATATTTGTTTTAGATTCAAGGAATACATTGGTTTCTTTTAGAAACCTATATTAAAGATTTAATTACATACTAGATTTATAAAAAAATTTGTAATATGTAAATCACTAGCCTGTGCTAATGCACGGGTTGATGACTAGTGGACATAATTGAAGACATCAAAACCAAGCTCCACCTTCCATTTGCAATGGACATCATCATTATAGCCTCCTGGACAATTTGGATAACTCGCAATAACAAAATTTTGAAGAACATAGATACTTCTATGCAGAGTTGGCAGGACCTTTATTTTGCTAAGCTCAAGCTGTTGAGACATAGGATTAAGACCAAATTTTCTCAAGCATTCAAAGATTGGCTTCAGTCTTTCTTTTAGGCTCATGCCTATGTTTTTAGGCTTTCCACTATTTTATTTTTTGGCTTATCTCAAGCCACCATGTAACAGACACCTTTTATTTTAAATAATGGAAAAAATTGCAGTGGGGCTTTGCCCTACTGTTCTGCCTCAAAAACAGGTCCTTCGAAGCGCTAACGTTACAGGCCGGGTAGTTGAGTGGGCCATCAAGCTGCAACCTTTCAAGCTGGAGTTCCACACCACTAGAACCATCAAAGATGCCGCCCTGGTGGACTTCACGGCTGAGTGGACGAACCTCTCCCCTGAGGATCCCCTCGAGGGGGAGCCCCTCAAGGGGCTGGCGCGGTTCTCACTTCCCCAAGGGTAAGAAACTGTTCTATGTTGTGCAGCTCTACTTCAAGCATGGAGGCAAGGTCTCCAACAATATCACAGAGTACGAGGGATTTCTCGCAGGCCTCAGGGCAGCCATTGAACTGGGCATCAAGCACATCGAGGTGAGAGGGGATTCACAACTTCTGGTCAACTTCTCCAACAAGAAGTACAATCTAAAGGACGAGCACATGGCTGCATATCTGGAAGAAGTGCGCAAGCTCGAGAAGCGTTTCCTCAAAATGGGGGTCGGGCACAGCGTGCGAAGTGAGAACCATGAGGCAAATGGACCCGCCCGACAGGCTTCACGGCACGAGCCTTATCCTCCGAGGGTTTTTGAGGAACGGCTACAGCGACCTTCCGCAGCACCAGTAGCACCTGCCACAACTTGAACTGGTAGAGTCCCAGAAGAATTGCCTCGCCGCCACAGGTAGTAGGACCGGACTGCATCCTTCCTTCTGGCGTCCGACTAATCATGGTGGCGGAGCCACAGGAAGATTGGTGGGCAAGTGAGATCCTGGCCTACCTCGAGCGCAAGGTCCTCTTGGAGGATGACATCGAGGCTGAGTGCGTGGCTCGCCGGTCTGCCCTTTACGAGCTTTGCAAAGGCCAACTATAACGTAGGTGCCCCAATGGCGTTTCCCTGCGGTGCATCCCCATGAAGCAAGGCCAAGAGCTACTCGCTGAAATCCACGGGGCAAATGCGGACACCACTCATCCTGTCGCACCCTGGTCGAAAAGGCACTCCGCAGGGGCTTCTATTGGCCCATCGCACTCCAAGATTCCTCTGAGCTTATCAGGTCCTGCGAAGCCTACCAATTCCATGCCAAGAAAATACACCTGCCTGCTCAGGGGCTCTATACCATCCCACTGTCGTGGCCCTTCGTAGTTTGGGGCCTGTACATACTAGGTCTCGTCCCTCGAGCGGCTGGGGGCTACCGCTACCTCTACGTCGCCATTGAAAAGTTCACTAGATGGGCAGAGGTGGAGCCTGTGCGCACCATACCTGACGCCTCTACTATCAAGTTCATCAAGGGCATTGTATGCCTCTTCAGCGTATCAAACCGCATCATCACCGACAATGGCTCACAATTCACAAGCAAGCTGTTCAATTCATATTACGCTCAAATATGCTACACCTCAGTGGCTCACCCAAGGAGTAATGGGCAAGCTGAGCGGGCGAACGCAGAAGTACTCAAAGTTCTCAAGACCCAGATCTTCCACAAGAAACTCTGAGCATGGGGCAAGATTTGGCTCACGCTGTTGTGGTCAATTCACACGAAGACGACCAAGCCCACCGGCGAAACTCCTTTCTTCAAGGTCTACAGAGCATATGCCGTCCTCCCCAACGAGCTCAAGCATGGATCCCCAAGGGTCCTCGCCTTCAACGAGGTGCTCCAGGGGAGCCTCCTGGAAGAAAACTCTGTCAACCTCAAAGAAGCGCGCTGCCAGGTCGCCATCCGCACAACAAGGTACCAGCAAGAATTGAGGCTCTACCACAGTCGCATCATCCGCCCTCACACCCTCGAGGCTGGGGACCTCGTCCTTAGGAGGATCCTCTATCGTGAGGGACTTCACAAGCTATCCCCCATGTGGGAAGGCTCTTTCAGGGTAATCCATGTCTCGACCCGGCGCAGTCCGGCTAGAGATAGAAGACGGGACACAATTCCCAAATGCTTGGAACATCCAGCATCTCCACAAATTCTACCCATGACCATGAGTTACAAGCACCTTCGGGCTGCAAGTCCTTCCCTGATACAAGCTATCCATCGGCATACGCAGAAGCTCACTATAAATTAGTCGAGTCTTCAGGAAGCCCCCCCTCCCCGTGATACCACTTATCCAACGGCACGGGCAAAACCTAGTTGTATCCCTAGGGTACACGCTTCTGAGCCTTGCAAGTGCTCTATGCCCACCATCATCGACGGGCCGAGCATCCCAAAAGCTGATCCGCGCATACATCACGACAACATTTTACTTTGTGTGTGTTCGTTTGCATCTTTTGTGTAAAACATTTTTAAGAGAAATAAAATTTGATTGTCAGTCTCATTTTTGTGTTACCCTCGTCAACCTCACGAGTGGGAGCTACTATGGATGTCTGCGCTTGTGGTCAGTCCCAACATCTCGAGAAAATTCAAGAAATTCTAAACTCGAAAGTCCAAAGCGACCGAGCCCTGTCCCGCGACAATCTCTCGTGCACGACACCTCATTAATGTCCTTTCCACGATTACTCCTCGTGAAGCACACTCATGGGGATCGCGATCCTATTCTCGGATGGCTCGCGAAGCGTACAATACCCAATTCCCAGACGATCCAATTCCTGGATGCTTCATGAAGGATAATTCCTCGGAGTCCTTTCTTCACAAGGGTGATCATGAGGGATCATACTATCAAGGTACAAACACGACAAATGAAAGTTTAATCAAAAACACAAACTTCTCCCAAGTCTCCCTTTCTTCATTCATCCCCACCTGGGGTACCTACATAGCAGAAGATCGGATACAAACTTCACCTGTGTGTAGACTAATTCACCACCATCAAGCGGTGTGCCACGAGATTGGAAGAGATTCATCTGACCTTGCAGACCCGCCCTCAAGATGATCAGGTTCCATGAGGCCATGGAACAAGGAGGTTGGGCCGCCTAGTCCGAATCGTCTCCAGCTTGACGCGAGGGGAGGCTTCGCCACCTCCACCCGAGCTATTGTTATCGCCGTTGTACAGCGAGATGGCGCCACTGCACTCGCCCGCCGAAGAGCCCTAAGACCTTCACGAAGACCATCGCCCTACCGTTGAAAAGAAGCACAAGATGCATCCCCCGACCAAGGCTGCATGCGTGAGCGAAGGTTCTCCAGCCTCTTTCCAGGCGCATGACGTTGGGTAGCGGATACCCCACCTTGACCCAGGAGGGGCCATTGGGGCATCCTTCCATCTGAAGCCGCAGACCGGGAGGCCTCCTGTCCGCCACAAGGTCTGCAAAGGCGCTCGTCAGCTGGAGCAGCCGCCAAGGACATGAACATAAACTCACCAAGAACTCGTGGACGGCTCCAGTCGAGTGCTCCACCACCCTCGGCTCCGGTGGTGGCCTCGAGACACTGCCACATGGGTTCCCCCACCGCTTGCGACCAGAGTCGGCGATGACCGTCATTGCGGGCACCGCGGAGCGGGTTCATTTTCGAGGAGCGGGATCCGCACCGGAGGACTTGCCGTGACCCCGACCTCCTCCTCTAGCCATCCTGGGAAGTTCTTTGGAAGCAAGGCGAAGGAATCGAAGAAGAAGAAGAAGGGAGTGAGCGTTAGGGGTGAGGAACTGACCCCTTCTTATGGGACAGCGCCTCCGCAACCCACCGACACCTCGTTCCCCACGACGAAAAGCCGAGGAGGAAACCGTTCCCCCTAACCGACACTATCCTCGACAAAGAAGGGCGGCAACCTGAAGACAAAAGTCGAGCCCGAACTCCGTCTACAGGGACGTCAGATCCGCCTTGTAAGACCCGATATGCGGTACTGTTTCAAATCTGGACGTTTCCGTCCAAACCCAAGGACGAAGCTCATATCGGACCCACCGCAACATATGACGAAGCCATATGTCTCGGATTTCAACATGATATCACAAAATCACAATTACAAGGATACAACATCTCATACAATCGGCATAAAACTGCCTTATTACAATACAAAAGCGGAAAGTACATACCTAAGTACAGACTACAAACAAGTTCCTAGAGGAAAAGGTAAAACACACCATTCCCGTAACCACAAGGGTCCAGGCTCTCTGCCGAGATCCGCCTAACTAGTCGTCGTCGAGTCTCCGCAAGTCGTCCGAAAGGAGGGATATCAGGCTCCTCCGTACACCAAGATCGTTTGCATAGAGTACATAATAGAGAGAAGAAGGGGGTGAGCTATATCAACAAGTCAGATAACTAACTTCTCACGATACGATGGGGGTAGTGGTTGAGGTTGCAACCGTACTAGCAATATATGAAGTGGCTAACGATCTATTTAGGGTAAGATGGGAACCAAGCATTCGATGAGGAATCGCCTCCAACAAGTCTGCTATCATCTACTTACGCAAACATAACACCTATCCAATCCTTGTCCTCCCCTTCGCATCCCGACGAAGAAGAAGCAATCAAGGTACACACACGTTGATCAAGTTTTAGTTATGATTCAGTTGATGTTATCTATGAACAAGGAGTATGTCTCAAGTCGTCCATAACCGTGGACACGGCTTCTCGAAAATATTTAACCCTGGAGGGGTGTAACAACTGCCCATTATAAGCTCTGCATGTACGACGACTCTCTCAGTCGAGCCCGATAAAGACACTCATTGAAGAGTTGTTCCGAGAGATCCGGACGTCATAATCCCTCCAACTAACAATGAACAAATTCGGGTGGCCCCCGGGGAGTCGACACCCAATCCAAAAGCCGGTCGCGCTCTCGGACCGGACACTACCGTCTCAACTGGATTTGGGTTACCCTGGCATATTCCATGCGCTGGCCCTCGCCGGACAAGCGTGGACCAACAGGATATACCATCCCTCTGGTCCGGTTTGTTTTAAATCCACTGGTTGTAGACCAGTTACGGACACGGTTTTCAAATGGTAAATCAGTTTGGGCCACCACTAGAAATGTTTCAAGCTAGGTAGGTAAGAAGAGGCGACCGCATAGAATCCCACAAGTGGTTAGGCACTGTAACATCCCAATTTTCTAAATTCAGATGTTAATAGATCATCATATGCATCTCATGTTGCTTCCGCATTTTTCTGGAGTTTTAAAAAATATAAATTTTTAAACATTTTTCAACACATGGCAGATCGCTGGAGAGGATATAAAAGGACTTATCCCCATTTTTAATTTGTTGGAAAATAGTTTAAAATATTTTACGAGACTTTTTAAATTTACTTTGGAGTTATAAATATTTTCTAAAAATAATTTTTGGAATTTATTTATGCTCCGGAAAAGTTTTAAAATCAAATTTCAGAGTTTTCGGTATTTTTAAAATGCCAGAAAAGTATTTAAAAATAAGTTGCAAAGTTTTTATTTTTATTTAATATTTTGGTAAAGCCAAAAATTCAGTTTTGTTATTTTAAAAATATAGGCGAAGACGGAATTTAAAAATAAATTTCCGGTGATTTTTCTATAATTGTTTTGGGCCTAACGGGCCGTTCTGTTTTTTTTCGCACACCGAATTTGAGTTTTATTCGGATTAAAAAAAAAGTTTTGCGGATCGGGTTATATAAACTCGCGGACTCGCGGATCGGGTTATATAAACTCGCGAACCGTAACTCGGAATCGAGTGATTCCGGTTGCGTTGCGACCGTGGTGAATTTTCCTAGCCAGTAGACCAAGTGTTACAGAAGTTTGAAGTTTTAAAATTTGAATCCCAAGCAGATCCAAATTTGAACTTCCGGTAGCCGTAACTCTTTAACGGTGCGCCCGTTTGCGCCGTTTCTTTTAGCGTTGGTTTTATTTTGACAAGTACCTTAAGTTTAGCTACTGTTAGGAAAGTTTTGCTACTATTCTTTGAATGTTTATTAATGTTTCAGCATAGTTGTATTGAATATATGTTGATTGGTGCTATGTTTGCTCGTATAGATTGTCCGGAGTGTGCCGCCTCGTTTTGTGAGGATTGTGATCGTCAGGACCAGGAAGAAGACAAGTGATGCTTTGACCATTCTCATACCTATATTTTCTATATGCATTATGTTAGGAAATATCACCCTATTGCATGATAGATAGTTTACTTTACTGTTGCTGCAAAACCAGTTAGGATAGCCACATGACTTGACTTGTTCTTGTAGATCAACCTAGCCGTGTTGTTACTTTATTGCTATGCTTTGTAGACGTGGTTTGGGTTGTGAGAATTCATGGAGTGCATGTGAGCTATTTAATAATTTGCGTAGCAACTTCTTAATAAATAGAAATCACCTTTGGACGGGCAGGGAATGCATCCTGGTGCTCATGCCTTGGATAAGGAGGGACCAGGGCTAAATGCTTCCCGAATGGTTGTTTTGGTGGTGAACCGGGTGCGTCATGGAGAGTACCCTCTGACGCAGTGGGCGCCGTCCACGGTCAAAAAGATCAGACATGCAATATTACTAGTAGCTTCCGTGTATAGCCACTGGCTATATGGGCTCTGGCTTAGCACGAGTACGTTGTGGGGAACCTGGCCCTGGTAGCTAGCTGATGTCGATGTGTGTTAGGTGTACCGGCTACCAAAGGGTGGAGGCAACCTCTTCAGAAAGTCTTTCTCTCAATCTTCAGGTTGAGTCCAGTGGGGAACATGTACAACCTCTGCAGAGCGTATAAACTGATCATGATTAACCGTGTCCACGGTGACAGACGAACTTTGAGCAACTAGTCAGTACTGTTGTTGAATGATCTTGACAGATGAACACTTAATAATAATTTTGGTGGGAAAGAGTAGCATGGGTTGCTGTGTGTTTCATGTAGAATTCAACTTAAAACTTTGACTAGTTTAGTTCAGGAGAAAATTGGCTTTCTGCAAGACTGAACCTTAAGCCTTTCCTTTGACTCACCTTTCATGTAGATGTAGGTCCTTTATATAAACTTTTCCGTGTCACTTGACGTACAAATCAGATGTACTGACCCGTTGTCGGGATGTAACCTTCGGTGTTGCAGGTTTTTCAGACGACTAGTAAGGTGCGTTTAGGGGTTGCGAGTCTACACTCAGCATGTTTGCATGTGGCTGTTGATGGGACTCCATGTTACTTTCTTTTGCTTCCGCTATATTTATATTGAATAAGCTAGCCTTGAGCTATGCAACTTGTTATTTGTTTTACTCTGGATCATACGTTGTAATAATGATGCACTTGTACTTTGATATACATCTATAATACTGTGTGTGCCAGCGAGTTCGATCCAGGGACTGGCACTTGAGCACAGAGACTTCAATTCTGTGTGAATTGGGTCGTTACAGATGGTATCAGAGCAGTGTGTTGACTGTAGGACGTGACCCTAGAAAATGGATTAGAAAAGCCATAGGAATCAAAATATTACTTTATATCACTCTGTCTTGTACTTACTTACCTTCTCTATCTCGTATTCATACCTATTCTAATCTTGCCTTACCTCTCTTTGATTATAGATGACCACTTTGTCATACCGCGCTATGGCTTTTGGACCTGAGCTCAGGGGAATTTGCCACTACGAACATCTACGCGCCAGTCTTTCAGCCGGACGTCGTGGAGAGAAGGGGAGTTGATGACTACTGGCAAGTTGAGACTTTCATCCTTGGAAGCATGGAGAATGAGGAAAGGGTGATCACAGAGTCATTCGAGGTGCATGCCCAGGAGAAGGAGTGGTGTGTGCGCATGGCCGCTCACATAGCTCTTGGACGCATTGTGGAGACGTATGCCGCCCGGCTAAATGGTACGGTGTACGCGGAGATGACCAAGATTCTTCCATCGGGGAACATATGGCCCAAGAAGTTCAAGTATGTGCCAGGGGCCATTTGGCCAGGTACAACTAGCTACTTCATCCAAAGCCTGGAGAAGCACATCCATTGCCTGGAGAATAACACTCAGTCAGACCTCTACACCATCACTGAGTTGCAGCAGAAGAATACCAGGCTCAAGAGGGACAACAACAAGCTGAAGAAGGAAAGGTTGGAGATGCAAGCAGAGATAACAAGGCTGAAGGAGAAGATGAAGGCCAACGGATTTGAAGAACCAGAAGAGGAGCCAGAAGTAGATACCTCGGCAGAAGAAGAGGAGTTGAGTCCCAAAAGGCGCAACCGCATTAGCGGGCGCGAATACCGCATGCTGTTTAGCAAAGACAGCATTAAGAATTACTTCACCGGCAATTAGTTTACTATCGTTATCATGTTAGCGTATTTGACCATGTCGACTTATTCGGTGTGGCAATACTAGGTTGCTTGATATACTCTTATGTTATCCGTGGTTGTTTTGAGGATCTTATATCAGTTATAAAGTATATTTTAAACTATATGGTGTGATATGTGATGGTTTTCATATGAGTGCATTGGTTGATGATTGTTATATGTTTGATGCTATGGTGATATTGTTTGGTGAAGTTAATTGGTGATATATGTACGGTATATATAATGCTTGTCGTGATCATCATAAGCATATGGGGTAGGAATATATTTCCCTAGCTACCTTTTGTCTACAACTTACCTATTCTTACCCAACAGATGCCGCCAAGACGTGATCCCACGGGGAATGAGAACAACAACAATGGAGTGCCAGCTTACATGCAGCAGTTACTTCAAGGACAGGATCAGTTGATCCAGTTGCTCACTCAGAACATGGGCAACAACAACAATGCTCCACCAGCACCACCTGTGGATACGTTGGCGAGGTTCCTGAGGTTGAATCCTCAGAGGTTCTCTAGCACGCCTGAGCCCATAGTGGAGGATGACTGTCTTCGTTCAGTGGGCAGGAACATGGAGACAGTTGGCTGCACTGAGGCAGAAAGAGTGAGGTTTGCCTCACATTTGCTGGAGGGTCCTACCGCTTCTTGGTGGGACAACTACTTCCTGACTTACCCCATCGACACCATCACTTGGGCGCAGTTTCAGTCTGCTTTTCGCGCCGCACATGTTTCAGCAGGAGCCATGAGCTTGAAGAAGAAGGAGTTTCGCAGTTTGCGTCAAGGAGGCCGTTCAGTGGCCGAGTATGTTGAGGTGTTCAACAAGCTTGCAAGATATGCTCCAGATGATGTCAGGAATGATGCAGCAAGGCAAGAGAAGTTCTTGGAGGGACTGAATCATGAGTTGGGATTCCAGTTGACAGTGGATACTTTTGCTAACTGCCAGGTGCTCATAGACAAAGCTATTGTGTTGGAAGGCAAGCAGCAGGCCATTGAGAACTGCAAGAGGAAGTACAACAACAACAATGGTGGCAAGTATAACTCTGGACCGCATCAGAAGCCACGTATTTCTCATGGTGGCAATGGAGGACATAACCATGGACATAACCACAATGGTGGGAATGGCCATGTTCACAGTGGGGGACACAACCATCATGGTGGGAATGGTCACAACCATAATGGCCACAACCACCATAATGGTAACAATAATGGCAATGGCAATGTCAATGGAAGGAACAATGGGAATGGGAGAAGGAATGGAGCCAATGGAGGCAATGGAAGCAACCGTCAGAATGGCCAGGCACCAAAGGACTTGAGTCACATCCAGTGTTTCAGGTGCAAGAACATGGGACAGTATGCCACAGACTGCCCGGAGTCCAATGGGAATGGAGTCGTCAAGACCAATCCTTTCAACAAGGGGCATGTGAACCATGTCAACGTGGAGGAGATCTATGATGAGCCTGATGCTGTGATTGGTAAGTTCGTTATCAATTCAGTACCCGCACTTGTTCTTTTTGATTCTGGTGCATCGCATTCTTTCATATCGAGGGTATTTGTGGATAAGCATGAGATACCTACCGTAGTTCTTAAGTCATCTATGCTCATAAGTTCACCGGCAGCGGAGATGTCAGCTAGTTTGGGATGATATCAGTTGAGCCTAGCCATAGGGAAGCATGTTTTTCCTACAGATTTGATTGTATTGAAGTCACAAGGTTTGGATATTATATTGGGCATGGATTGGTTAGCCAAGTACCAAGGTGTTATTGATTGTGCCAGTCGGTCTATCACTCTTAGTACACCGAGTGGACAGAAGATCAGATATGTATCCAAGTATAAGCATCAACACGCTCAGGTGAATTCTCTTAAGGGGGGTAGCCTGGATGATGTGCGTGTTGTGAGAGATTATCCGGATGTGTTCCCGGAGGAGTTGCCAGGTATGCCACCGGATAGGGAGGTTGATTTCCTTATTTATTTAGTACCAGGCACTGGGCTTATTGCTAAGAGACCGTATAGGATGCCTGCTAATGAACTTGCAGAGTTGAAGGAACTGATCAGAGAGTTGCAGGCAAAGGGGTTCATTCGCCCAAGCTCGTCACCTTGGGGATCTCCGGTGTTGTTTGTTGAGGAGAAAGATGGAACCTAGAGGATGTGTGTTGATTACCGTTCTCTGAATGATGTTACTATCAAGAACAAGTATCCTTTACCTGTGGTTAATGATCTATTTGACCAGTTGGAGGGAGCTTGTGTATTCTCTAAGATTGATCTTCGTTCTGGTTATCATCAAGTGAAGATTCGGGAGAAGGATATTCCGAAGACTGCTTTTACTACAAGGTATGGGTTGTATGAGTATATTGTTATGTCATTTGGATTGACTAATGCTCCTGCATACTTCATGAATATGATGAACAAGGTGTTTATGGAGTTCTTGGATAAATTTGTTGTGTTGTTCATTGATGATATATTGGTGTATTCCAAGAATGAGCAAGAGCATGAGGCACATTTGCGTTTGGTATTGGAGAAGCTCAGGGAGCACAAATTGTATGCCAAATTCAGCAAGTGTGAGTTTTGGTTGAAGGAGGTAGGATTCCTTGGACATGTTGTGTCAGGAGAAGGAATAGATGTGGACCCATCCAAGGTTTCAACAGTTACAGAATGGGATACACCCGCGACAGTTGGAGACATTCGCAGTTTCTTGGGTCTTGCAGGATATTACAGGAGGTTCATTGAGAATTTCTCCAAGCTTGCAAAACGAATGACTGAGCTGTTGAAGAAAGAGAGTAAGTTTGTTTGGAGTGAGGCATGTGAAGCCAGCTTTCAGGAGTTGAAGAAACGGTTAGTAACTGCACCTGTTTTATGTTTGCCTGATATACATAAGGATTTCCATGTATATTGTGATGCATCTCGTCGAGGACTTGGTTGTGTTTTGATGCAAGGAGGTAGAGTTGTTGCTTATGCTTCACGTCAGCTTAAGAACCACGAGCAGAACTATCCTACACATGATTTGGAGTTAGCTGCAGTTGTTCATGCATTGAAAACATGGAGGCAATATCTTGTTGGTAATCCTTGTGATGTTTTTACTGGTCATAAGAGTTTGAAGTATAACTTTACTCAGAAGGAGTTGAATCTCAGTGTCACAACCCCAAGTTAGGTATGTGCTAGGATCAAGAGTCACTTTGCATCATGTTAAAAATTTCAAAAGAAATTGAAATGGGAGAGAGAACACCCCCAGATGAATTAATTCAAATGGACAGATAAAAACTTGCTCCAAAAATTCCTTTTGTATTTTTGTAAAGTCTCATAAATGAGTGTGATCACATATAAAGTGATTTGGATTCAAACCCATGCTCATGGATTTTTCAAATATTCAAACAGGAGCATGGATTTAAATTTAAACCCCTATTTGAATTAAAGTTCAAATAATTTGAATTTAAAAAATGTCCAAACTTTATATGTGGCTAGATATATATATTGTGAGGCCACATAAAAATTTGTGGCATTTAAAAATAACCTAGCTATTTATTTTAGCATGGCCAACATATTACAGAAAAGAAAAGAAGAAAAGAGAATAGAAAGAGAGGAACCCCTGGGCATCCGGCCCAACTTACCTCCCCCTGGCCCGTTTGGCCCAGCCCAGCCGCACCCTCTTGTCGTCTTCTTCCCGTGGCTCCAAGCAGCTCGGTGGCGGAGACAGCGCACGGCCGACGCCACCTCGACACAGAGAAGCCCCTAGGCCCCCTCGAGGCCCCTCATCATGCCACAGAGGACCCCAGAGACTCCCCGCGCTCATCCCTTTCCCCTGGACGCCCTCTCCCTCTCCCACGTCGTCTAGGTCGCCACCCCGTAGCTCACCGTCGCCGCCGCGTGCGCGAACTCATGGCCAATGGCCTTATCAAGACCCTTCGAGCTGTCCCCCATGCGAGCCTCTGACATCTTCATCGCCGTGCAAAAGGAATCGAGGCCGGAGCCCCTGTACCCACCGGATTCGACGACGAGCTGCCGCCGGACCCCGAAGCTCACCGCCACCGATTCGTCGCCGTCAAGCCTCCTACGACCTCATCGACCTCACCGTTCAAATCCTGGTGAGCACACGGCCAGAAACCCCCAGGAACCGCAGTCTTTCGTGCTGTCGTTCGCCTTTTGCCATGTTCGCTGGAGAGCAGGGCCGCAAAAGAGGTCGCCGGCGTGCGCACGCAACGCAGACCACGCTCTGGCCATGTCCAAGGGATCCGCGATGTACCTGCGCGTCGAAACAGCCTAACCGCGCATCTTTTGGCCGCCGGAATCGCGTCCCGCGTGTGCGCCGCCGTGCACTGTTGTCACCGGCGGCTAACCGCCGGCGTGGCTTGCTAATTAACCCTAAGCCCACCCCCTAAACTAACCCCCACCCCACTGACAGGTGGGACCCTAACCACTAACCCCCCCCTCTCTGTTTAATTAAACAGAGGGGTTAACCCCCACTGAGGCTTACAGGTGGGCCCCTGTTGTCAGCCCCCCCCCACACGCCAGCATGACGTCAGCCTGGCGCAATAAGTCGATTAAATTGATTAAATCAAATTACAGAAAATCCAGAAAATGCATTAAACTTTGAAATTCAATAACTAATTCATATTAACTCCAAATTGGATAAATAATATGTCTAAAATTATCAGAAAAATATAAGGATTCTGAATATGGACTTTGTTTGTATGTTTGACCAATTTAAATTGGGTGAACAGTGGCAAACATCCATATGACTTTAAATTGAATTCAATTTTGGAGTGAATTTGCAAATGATTTTGCAACACACTTCTATTAGATGGATTCATCCACACATCAGAGGCTTTACCTCACCTTTACAACATCACTTCATGATCAACCTTTTCAAATGAACTTCCATGCATTCGAATGCATTTGAAATTCATCGATAAATCAAATGGAGTTTGAATTTGCAACTCAAATGCAATATACTCCTTTTAAATGAAATGCTCAACACATCAGTACCATGAACATCACCATTAAAATCTTATTCATGTGATTGTGCATTGTACATTATGTTGATACTATGATTGTCATGTTGCTGATAGAAGTGGAGCCGGAACCCGAAACCACCCCCTTCGTTGAAGACACCGTTATCGAAACCTCGTCAGCAAGGCAAGCAAACCCCCATTGATCATGTCGATAAAATCCCAATTCCCTCTCAGTCTCGCTTATGCATGTTTAGGAGATCACCTTGTATCGATTCTACCGCATAATTGAACCCATATCCTTTGCATGACCTATCATCTTGTCACGGTAGTAAGCAAACCACAATCCTAGCAGATGTTGGAGTTGGTTGACATCATGTGGCCCCTGCAACTGTTACTGCTTATTGCATGCTTAGTGGTACAATGAGGTTGCTTTTGATGTGAGTCGGGATGATGGTGAACATTGTGTTGATGAAAGTGAAACTGTGTTGGTGAATCTACCCTAATACAAGGTGAACGATGAGAGGTTGTGTAGCAGTATACAGTGGGTTGTCGCGTTGAACACCGCCTTAAGTCTGAGTTCTTGTGTGGTGATCCAAGAAGAAGAGTACAATCACACATTGGGCTCACTGACCCCTCTCATCCTAGTACCTCACCCTGTTCGAACCCCAGAAGTCGCAGTAGTTCGGAGTTCTGGTAGGGCTGTGGCACGGTCTGCGAAGTGGATGAACAACTTTTCAAGACCGGCTTGGGACCCTGCACACATCGTTTGAGGCTGTACTGGAACCTCAGCCGGACTTCAATACGAATCCCCCTCAGATAGGCAACTCCCTGGACTAGAACGGAGCTGTGGGCGAAGTGTTGTGGTGGCATCCTCGCTGTCACCTCTTGAACGGTGACACACAAAAGGCGGTAATTGATGACACGTGTGTGTAGCGGTACACCCCAGCAGGGTTAATAAAACTATTCAAATAGCCGCGTCCGCGGTTATGGACTGCTTGGAGAGCTGTGCTCGATTATTAGACAACTTGAACTGGATACTTCTAAAATACACCAAGATAAGTGTGAGTGCTATGGAGTGCTTTCTCGTGGGGAAGTCGAGGAAGGCACCATAGTGGTGTATTTGGTTGGAGATGTAGTGGACTCATGTACGCTTCTTACCTCAAGTCTGGTACTCGTAATTCAGGACTAGCCAAGTCAAAGCTGGCACTTCTGCAAGTGAAACCCCACCTCCCTTTACCTTGATACATGTGCATGAGTAGTATAGTTCCTACGTAAGTCTTGCTGAGTACGACTTTGTACTCACGTTTGCTTATTCTATGTTTTAGATGAACCCACCGACCCCGATGGTGGTTTCTACCTGAAGCTCGAAGAATGAAGACTAGAACCAAGACCAAGCTAGTGTAGTCCCAGTCAGCAGACTGGTTCCCTCGTGGAGGGCTTGTTTTTAGATAAGGCTTCTCTAAGCCATTTGTTAAACTTGTCTGTACTCAGACCTACTTTGCTTCCGCATGCTTGTTGTAATGTTGGATCACAGACTTGTGATCTCTGTGTGCACTCTGTAAGAGTTATCAATAAAGTTGTATACTTTGTAGATAATTGCAATGATACCTGCTGTTCATACAAGGCATGTGTGCTCGTGTATTTTTATAACATGCATGTCTTAGTATGGGTTTTCTAGACCTTAGTTGTGATCTGGCTGGCGGTCTTTTATACACCAGGTGGCCCTTAGATGTGCGCAGCTTGGGGCATCGCGATGCGATTGTTCGAGACTTTGTCTCGTGCACACTTTGATGTATGATCGAGCCCGCCCTAGACCCCGACTAAGTGATCGGGCTGGAGTAAGTCTATGTAAGGGTTATAATACAATCGATAGTATGGTTGAGGCGACTTGTCTATAAATATGGGAGTTCACCACCCATATCTTTTAGACTTGTGTGCGCACGATGAGGACCCATCTCAGTTGATCATCCGGCCTGAATGGGATGCCCCTCTCGTTCGATGCTTTCCGAGAACGTTCTGTGCTTGGCCTTGTTTGCTTAGACAAGTGGGTACGGTTCTCAGCTCTCCATATGATTGTGTTGTAGCGAGGCTTGCATACACTAACCCCGGGTCCCGACAGACTTGGTATCAGAGCAGGACTGACTGTAGGATTATCAGCCTTGGCCGAAGTCGAGTCTAGCCTTATATAGTTATATAGTTACTCTGGGTATATAAGGGAACAACGTAAGGCTTCTTTTTCTCCTTACCCTCATCGATCTTAGTTCTGAGTCACCCTCATCTTATTCTACGGGAAGATATGACTTGGCTCATCTATGTCTTACTAGAACATCTCGTTGATTGCCTCCTTGTAGCCGTAGGATTGTTGTTATTGTCCATAGTCTCCGTGTTTTGAGTTCCTTGAAGAAGTTTTGTCCAACTTCTTCGAGGTTGTTTCATTTTCCATCCCAGTGTAGCCGTTATGCTGCCGGAATTGTCCCGTGTTTCTTTGAATCTTTGCCTTTGCATTATAGTCTTCTCCTCCTTAAATCATATCCTTTTATCCTTGCCTCCATCGTACAACCTGTTCTGATTGTTGATTTTTATCACACAGGATGTCAGGTGGAACTCGTAGTGCTGTTCTTCGGAATCAAGACCGTGTTCGGAATCGAAATTATGATGAACCTCCACCACCTCCTTCTGTGGCGGAAATTATGATGGAAGCTGAGCAGAATAGACGTGATCAAACACGCCTTCTGAAGCTCATCGAGAAGAATACCGCCCACCATCGTAATGTGGTGGTCAGCATTCAGGACTTCATCTTCCTCAAGCCACCGGTATTCCTATGTTCTTCTGAGCCCCTCGAAGCTGATGATTCGCTCCGTTCCATCGAGCGTAAGCTTGATACAGCACATGTTGCTCCCGATGACCGAGTTATTTTCGCGGTATACTTCTTGGAAGGTGCTGCTCTTCAGTGGTGGGAGAACTATGTTGCAATGCAGCCAGATGGTCACGTAGTGACTTGGCACGAGTTCTGTGTTGCCTTTCGAGGGTACCACATTCTGGATGAGTTAATGGAGGGCAAGAAGGAAGAGTTCTGCAATCTAAATCAAGGAGAGATTTCCATTCATGAGTATGTGAGGGAATTCAACCGTCTTGCTCGTTATGCCCAAGATGAGATCACCACCGATGCCAGAAAGCAGGCAAGGTTCCGCAAGGGACTTAGCCCCATCCTTCGTCATGATCTCAACCTCCTTGAGTTTGCCACCTTTGAGGATTTAGTCAACAGATCCTTCAGAGCTGAGCATGGCAATGAAGTTTTTGAGAAGTCTCGCAAGCATGCTCTTGAGCTTGCCCCTTCTTCCAGTTCACGCCCTCAGAAGCGCATGATCTGGATTCCTAACAGTTTGTTTCCCCGAAACAACTCACCGAGGCCATCCCTTGTGCTGCCTCGTCCACTAGCTCCACCAAACAACCCAGCTCCCCGCACTATCTTTGGAGCCTGCTTCAGATGTGGCCAGCCTGGTCACTATTCTCGTGAGTGCCCCGTCAATCAGAATGCTCCACCCCATGCCAAAGGGAACCCCACTGTTCGTGCCAAACCACCCCCGAAGATTCCCAACGCCAAGCCTTTCACTTCCACAAATCTTGGACGGGTGAACCAAATCTCCGCTGAGAAAACTGATAGTACTTCTGACGTCATTCTTGGTACGCTCCCAGTCAATTTTGTTCCCACTTCTGTTCTTTTCGACCCAGGAGCTTCTCACTCATTCATGTCGGAGAGTTATGCACTTCGACATGAGATATCCTTTGAAGAAATGTTCACCCCTATGATCATTCAAACTCCTGGTTCCAAATGGCAAACTAATAGAGTAAGCCATGGCAATCAAATTGCAATTGAGGGTTTAGTATTCCTTGCTTCCCTCATAGCCCTCAAGTCTTCAGACATTGATGTCATCCTTGGTATGGATTGGTTATCAAGGCAGAATGCTTTTCTTGATTGTAAATCCAAGTCAATTAGACTTACACATCCTTCAGGCCAAACAATAGATTACTCCTTACCAAGAACAAGAACCCAGGTGCAATATTTGAATGTGCTTCCCCTTCCCGACCTTGAAGATGTTCCGGTGGTTCGTGACTTCCCGGATGTCTTTCCTGAAGAGCTGCCGGGCATGCCACCTGACAGATGTGTAGAGTTCATAGTGGATCTTTCCCCAGGAACCGCACCAATTTCCAGACGCCCATACAAAATGGCCCCACGTGAGTTAGCTGAGCTTAAAACCCAACTGGAAGATTTGTTGGAAAAAGGCTTCATCCGCCCTAGCTCATCGCCATGCGGTTGCCCCGTTCTGTTCGTAACAAAGAAAGATGGAACAGAAAGGATGTGCGTAGACTATCGCCTGCTAAATTTAGCGACGATAAAGAACAAGTACCCACTGCCCAGGATCAATGATCTTTATGATCAACTTGCTGGATCCACTGTCTTCTCCAAGATGGATTTGAGATTAGGTTATCATCAAATCAAAATCTGAAACGAGGACATTCCAAAAACGGCTTTCACTACTCGTTATGGTCTTTACGAGTACACCGTCATGTCCTTTGGTTTAACCAACGCCCCCGCCACTTTCTCACGCATGATGAATTCGATCTTCATGGAGTACTTAGATAAATTTGTTGTGGTTTATCTCGATGACATTCTCATCTACTCAAAGAACGAAGAAGAACATGCCGAACACCTAAGGATGGTATTGATGAAACTTAGAGAGCATCGGCTGTATGCTAAATTCTCCAAGTGTGAATTTTGGCTACCAGAAGTGACCTACTTAGGCCGCGTGATTTCTGCAAAAGGCATTTCTGTGAATCCCGAGAGAGTTCAGGCCGTCCTTGACTGGACTCCACCTGAATCGGTTAAGCAAGTTAGGAGTTTTCTTGGCTTAGCCAGCTATTGTCGTCGCTTCGTCGAGAACTTTTCTAAAGTTGCAAAGCCTCTAACTGAACTCCTCAAGAAAGATAAGAAATTCCAATGGACTCCCAAGTGCGAGGAAAGCTTTCAAGAGATAAAAAGAAGATTGACTTCTGCACCCGTACTTGCACCTCCAGACACCAAAAAGGATTTCGAGATCTTTTGTGACGCATCATGGCAAGGGTTAGGATGCATACTTCTGCAAGATAGACATGTGGTAGCTTATGCTTCACGCCAGTTACGGCCACATTAAGAGAACTATCCTACCCATGACCTTGAACTCGCTGTCGTAGTTCATGCCCTAACAACTTGGCGACATTACCTCCTTGGTAATCGTTGTGAGATCTATTCCGACCACCAAAGCCTCAAATACATTTTCACCCAGCCAGATCTAAATCTCAGGCAAAGACGCTGGATTGAGTTGATAAAAGATCATGACTTAGGAATTTCTTACACCCCAGGAAAAGCCAATGTCATGGCTGATGCACTAAGTCGTAAGTCTTATTGTAACAAACTCATGTTACAGCAGTATCAACCAGTTCTTCATGAGGAATTTCGCAAGCTCAATCTTGAGATTGTTCCTCATGGCTATCTTTCTACCTTGGTGGCGAAACCAACCCTTGAGTATCAAATCATAGTTTCCCAAAGGCATGCACGAGGTGTTCGCCGGATCAAGGAGAACATTGATAGAGGAGTCGCTAAATGTTTCTCCACAGATAGCAAAGGAACGGTATTCTTTGGAAATCGTTTGGTAGTACCTAAGAATAGAGATCTAAGGCAACTCATCCTCAAAGAAGCCCATGACACACCCCTCTCGATTCATCCCGGTAGCACAAAAATGTACCGAGATCTACGCCAGAGATTTTGGTGGACTAGGATGAAGAGAGACATTGCTCAATTTGTTGCCGAATGTGATGTTTGTCGTCGCATTAAGGCAGAACATCAAAGACCTGCTGGTACACTTCAACCTTTGCCTATTCCAGAGTGGAAATGGGTCAAAGTCGGTATGGACTTCATCACCGGCTTTCCAAAAACCCAGAAAGGAAATGATGCCATCTTCGTTGTCATAGATAGGCTTTCCAAAGTTGCTCACTTCCTTCCTGTTCGCGAGTCTATAACTGCTAGTTAGTTAGCGGACTTGTACCTCTTCACGGTGTTCCTTTGGAAATCAATTCTGATTGTGGTAGCCTTTTCACCTCTAGATTTTGGGGAAGCTTTCAGAATGCTATGGGAACTCATCTCTCCTTTAGTACAGCTTTCCATCCTCAGTCTAGTGGTCAAGTCAAAAGGGTTAACCAAATTCTTGAAGACATGCTCAGAGCTTGTGTTATCTCATTCGGAAATAATTGGGAGAAGTATATTCCATTCGCCAAATTTGCTTATAACAATAGTTTTCAATCTAGTCTGAACATGGCTCCTTTTGAACTCCATTATGGACGACGATGTCGAACACCCCTTAACTGGTCAGAAACCGGTGAAAGACAATTCTTTGGACCGGACATGATCATGGAAGCAGAAGAGCAAGTTTGCATTGTTCGTGATCAATTGAAAGCCGCCCAGTATATTCAGAAAAGCTACTATGATCGTCATCATAGGAAAGAAAGCTACAATCTGGATGAGAAGGCTTACCTTCGGGTTACTCCTCTGAAGGGAACCCAACGTTTCGGTATCAAAGGCAAGTTGTCCCCACGTTACATCGGACCTTTCCGCATTCTTGCTAAACGTGGAGAAGTTGCCTACCAACTTGAACTACCCCCTCACCTTTCCCGAGTACATGATGTATTCCATGTGTCACAACTAAGGCGTTGCTTCAAGGACCCCATCCGCGAAGTCGACCATGAAACGCTTGATCTCCAAGACGACCTTTCTTATCGAGAGTACCCTGTTCGTGTTCTTGATTCAGCAGAGCGTGTCACTCGCCGAAAGAAGATCAAGTTTCTGAAAGTTCAGTGGTCACACCACTCAGAGAAAGAAGCCATGTGGGAAAGAGAAGACCGTCTCCGTGCCGAGTACCCCTCCTTCCCGCAGACTTCTGAATCTCGGGACGAGATTCTGTTGAGTGGGGGCGAGTTGTCACAACCCCAAGTTTGGTATGTGCTAGGATCAAGAGTCAATTTGCATCATGTTAAAAATTTCAAAAGAAATTGAAATGGGAGAGAGAACACCCCCCAGATGAATTAATTCAAATGGACAGATAAAAACTTGCTCCAAAAATTCCTTTGTATTTTTGAAAAGTCTCATAAATGAGTGTGATCACATATAAAGTGATTTGGATTCAAACCCATGCTCATGGATTTTTCAAATATTCAAACAGGAGCATGGATTTAAATTTAAAACCCTTTTTGAATTAAAGTTCAAATAATTTGAATTTTAAAAATGTCCAAACTTTATAAGTGGCTAGCTATATATATTGTGAGGCAACATAAAAATTTGTGGCATTTAAAAAAATGCCTAGCTATTTATTTTAGCATGGCCAACATATTACAGAAAAGAAAAGAAGAAAAGAAAATAGAAAGAGAGGAACCCCTGGGCATCCGGCCCAACTTACCTCCCCCTGGCCAGTTTGGCCCAGCCCAGCCGCACCCTCTTGTCGTCTTCTTCCCGTGGCTCCAAGCAGCTCGGTGGCGGAGACAGCGCACGGCCGATGCCACCTCGACACCGAGAATCCCCTAGGCCCCCTCGAGGCCCCTCATCATGCCACGGAGGACCCCAGAGACTCCCCGCGCTCATCCCTTTCCCCCTGGACGCCCTCTCCCTCTCCCACGTCGTCTAGGTTGCCACCCCGTAGCTCACCGTCGCTGCCGCGTGCACCAACTCATGGCCAACGACCTTATCAATACCCTTCGAGCTGTCCCCCGTGCAAGCCTCTGACATCTTCATCGCCGTGCAAAAGGAATCAAGGCCGGAGCCCCTGTAGCCACCGGATTCGACGACGAGCTACCGCCGGACCCCGAAGCTCACCGCCACCGATTCGTCGCCGTCAAGCCTCCTACGACCTCATCGACCTCACCGTTCAAATCCTTGTGAGCACACGGCCAAAAACCCCCAAGAACCGCAGTCTTTCGTGCTGTCCTTCGCCTTTTGTCATGTTCGTCCGAGAGCAGGGCCGCCACAGAGGTCGCCGGCGTGCGCACGCAACACAGACCATGCTCTGGCCATGTCCAAGGGATCCGCGATGTACCTGCGCATCGAACGAGCCTAACCACGCATCTTTTGGCCGCCGGAATCGCGTCCCGCGTGTGCGCCGCCGCGCACTGTTGCCACCGGCGGCTAACCGCCGGCGTGGCTTGCTAATTAACCCTAAACCCACCCCCTAAACTAACCCCCACCCCACTGACAGGTGGGACCCTAACCACTAACCCCCCCCCTCTCTGTTTAATTAAATAGAGGGGTTAACCACCACTGAGGCTTACAGGTGGGCCCCTGTTGTCAGCCCCCCCCAACACGCCAGCATGACGTCAGCCTGGCGCAATAAGTCGATTAAATTGATTAAATCAAATTACAGAAAATCCAGAAAATGCATTAAACTTTGAAATTCAATAACTAATTCATATTAACTCCAAATTGGACAAATAATATGTCTAAAATTATCAGAAAAATATAAGGATTCTGAATATGGACTTTCTTTGCATGTTTGACCAATTTAAATTGGGTGAACAGTGGCAAACATCCATATGACTTTAAATTGAATTCAATTTTGGAGTGAATTTGCAAATGATTTTGCAACACACTTCTATTAGATGGATTCATCCACACATCAGAGGCTTTACCTCACCTTTACAACATCACTTCATGATCAACCTTTTCAAATGAACTTCCATGCATTCGAATGCATTTGAAATTTATCGATAAATCAAATGGAGTTTGAATTTGCAACTCAAATGCAATATACTCCTTTTAAATGAAATGCTCAACACATCAGTACCATGAACATCACCATTACAATCTTATTCATGTGATTGTGCATTGTACATTATGTTGATTCAATGATTGTCATGTTGCTGATAGAAGTGGAGCCGGATCCCGAAGCCACCCCCTTCGTTGAAGACACCGTTATCGAAACCTCGTCAGCAAGGCAAGCAAACCCCCATTGATCATGTCGATAAAATCCCAATTCCCTCTTAGTCTCGCTTATGCATGTTTAGGAGATCACCTTGTATCGATTCTACCGCATAGTTGAACCCATATCCTTTGCATGACCTATCATCTTGTCACAGTAGTAAGCAAACCACAATCCTAGCAGATGTAGGAGTTGGTTGATATCATGTGGCCCCTGCAACTGTTACGGCTTATTGCATGCTTACTGGTACAATGAGGTTGATTTTGATGTGAGTCGGGATGATGGTGAACATGGTGTTGATGAAAGTGAAACTGTGTTGGTGAACCTACCCTAATACAAGGTGAACGATGAGAGGCTGTGTAGGAGTACACAGTGGGTTGTCTCGTTGAACACTGCCTTAAGTCCGAGTTCTTGTGTGGTGATCCAAGAAGAAGAGTACAACCACACATTGGGCTCACTGACTGTCGGGGCCCGGGGTTAGCGTATGCAAGCCTTGCTACAACACAATCATATGGAGAGCCGAGAACCGTATCCACTTGTCTAAGCAGACAAGGCCAAGCACAGAACGTTCTCGGAAAGCATCGAACGTGAGGGGCATCCCATCCAGACCGGATGATCAACTGAAATGGGTCCTCATCGTCTGCACACAAGTCTAAATGATATGGGTGATGACCTCCCATACTCATAGACAAGTCGCCTCAACCATACTATCGATTGTATTATAACCCTTACATAGACTTACTCCAGCCCGATCACTTAGTCGGGGTCTAGGGCGGTCTCGATCATACATCAAAGTGTGCACGAGACAGAGTCTCGAACAATCGCATCGCGATGCCCCAAGCTGCGCACATCTAAGGGCCACTTGGTGTATAAAAGACCGCCAGCCAGATCACAACTAAGGTCTCGAAAACCCATACAAAGACATGCATGTTATAAACATACACGCAGCACACATGCCTTGTATGAACAACAGGTATCATTGCAATTCTCTACAAAGTATATATCTTTATTAAATAACTCTTACAGAGTGCACACAGAGATCACAAGCATGTGATCCAACATTACAACAGACAAGCGGAAGAAAAGTAGGTCTGAGTACAGACAAGTTTAACAAATGGCTTAGAGAAGCCTTATCTAAAAACAAGCCCTCCACGAGGGAACCAGTCGTCTGACTGGGACTACACTAGCTTGGTCTTGGTCTGAGTCTTCATTCTTCGAGCTTCGGGTAGAAGTCACCAACGGGGTCGGTGGGTTCATCTAAAACATAGATTAAGAAAACGTGAGTACAAAATCGTACTCAGCAAGACTTACATAGGAGCTATACTACTCATGCACATGTATCAAGGTAAAGGAAGGTGGGGTTTCACTTGCAGAAGTGCCAGCTTTGACTTGGCTAATCCTGAACTACGAGTACCAGACTTGAGGTAAGAAGCGTACACGAGTCCACTACATCTCTTCAACCAATACACCACTATGGTTACTTCCTCGACTTCCCCACGAGAAGCACACCATAGCACTCACACTTATCTTGGTGTATTTTAGGAGTATCCGGTTCAAGTTGTCTAATAATCGAGCACAGCTCTCCAAGCAGTCCATAACCGCGGACGCGACTATTCGAATAGTTTTGTTAACCTTGCAAGGGTGTACCGCTACACACACGTGTCATCAGTTACCGCCTTTTGCATGTCACCGTTCAAGAGGTGACAGCGATGATGCCACCAAAACACTTCGCCCACAGCTCCGTTCTAGTCCAGAGAGTTGCCTATCTGAGGGGGATCCGTATGGAAGTGCGGCCGAGGTTCCAGTACAGCCTCAAACGATGTGTGCAGGGTCCCAAGCCGGTCTTGAAAAGCCGTTCATCCACTTCGCAGACCGTGCTACAGCCCTACCAGAACTCCGAACTATTGCGACTCTTGGGGTTTGAACGGGGTGAGGTACTAGGATGAGAGGGGTCAGTGAGCCCAATGTGTGGTTGTACTCTTCTTCTTGGATCACTACACAAGAACTCGGGCTTAGGGCGGTGTTCAACGAGACAACCCACTGTGTACTCCTACACAGCCTCTCATCGTTCACCTTGTATTAGGGTAGATTCACCAACACGTTTCACTTTCATCAACACCATGTTCACCATCATCCTGACTCACATCAAAAGCAACCTCATGTAACACTAAGCATGCAATAAGCTGTAACACTTGTAGGGGCTTCATGATATCAACCAACTCCTACATCTGCTAGGATTGTGGTTTGCTTACTACTGTGACAAGATGATAGGTCATGCAAAGGATATGGGTTCAACTATGCGGTAGAAACGTTATCATGGTGATCATCCTAAACAATGCATAAGCGAGACATGAGAGGGAAGTGGGATTTTATAGACATGATCAATGGGGGTTTGCTTGCCTTGCTGAGGAGGTTCAGTCACGGGGTCTTCAACGAAGGGGGTGATCTCGATTTCCGGCTCCACTTCTATCAGCAACATGACAATCATAGGATCAACATATTGTACAATGCACAATCACATGAATAAGATTGTAATGGTGATGTTCAAGGTACTAATGTGTTAAGCATTCCATTTAAAAGGAGTATATTGCATTTGAAATGCAAATTCAAACTCCAGTTGATTTATCGATGAATTTCAAATGCATTTGAATGCATGAAAGTTCATTTGAATTTGTTGATCATGAAGTGATGTGGTATAGTTGAAGTAATGTTTCTGATGTGTGGATGAAACCATTGGAATTAAGGGTGTTGCAAAATCATTTGCAAAATTACTCCAAATTTGAATTTGAAAAGGATCCATATGCATGTTTGGTACTGTTCACCCATTTTAAAATGGTCAAACATAGAAACAAGTTGCATATACATAATCCTTGTATTTTTCTGATAATTTTAGACATATTATTTGTCCAATTTGGAGTTAAAATGAATTAGTTATGAATTATTGAAGTTTTGGGTATTTTATGGAATTTTCTGAATTAAATAAACCATTTAACTGATTTACTGCGTCAGCCTGACGCCAGGGTGACGTCAGGGGGCTGCTGACGCGTGGGTCCGGGCTGTCAGTGGGGGGGGTTAATTAATCCGGTTAGTTAAACTAACCAGGGGTTAGTTAGTGGCCTTGGGCCCACGAGTCAGTGGGATTAGGGGGTGATTAGGGGTGGGTTAACTCCTAAACTAAACGGGCTCGCCGGCGGCTCAACGCCGGCGACTCCAGTGCACGGCGGCGCACACGGGATGAAGATCCCGGCCACGAATTGGTACGCCGCGACCACCAACAGGACGCCCGTGCACGTCCGCATCACCCTGCACCCAAGGGGAGTCCTAGGGGTCGCCGGAGCCTCGCCGACGACGTGGTCGGGCGGCGGCCGTAGCTTGGCCATCGTGGAAAGACGAAAGAGACCACGGGGAGGGGCGCGGAGAGAGGGGTTCGAGGCAGGGGCTCACCCTGGAGCTACTGGAGAGGACGGCGAGGTCGTAGGGTTGATGATGGTGACGGATTCTGGCGAAGACTGCGCGGCGGCCGGCGGTGAAGAAGACGAAGGGGACGGCGTGCTCGAGGCTTAAGGGTCTGATTCCTTGCGCTCCGAGATGAAGACGACCACGGCGAAGACGAGGGGCATGGCGGTGCAGCGTCCTGCCGTCGTTGGCCGTGTGGGAACGGCGTCGCGCTCCCCGGCAGCGCTCGGGCGTTGCGGATTTCCGACGAGGGAGGGGTGGAGAGAGAGCCAGAGGAGGGGGAAAGGAACGGGGCGTCGTGGGAAGCTCCGTGGTGTGCTTAGGAGGAGCGGGAGGCTCTGGAAGCCGCGAGGCGTCGCGGTGGCGTCGTCGATGGCGTCGGTGGCCTTCCACCGAGCACCTTAGGGGCGCGGGGAGGTAGAAGACAAGGGAGAAGGCTGATGGGCCGTCTGTTGGGCCTCGCCCTGGGCGAGAGGTAAGCTTTCCTTGCCTTTTCTCTTTTCTTTTTATTTAATTCTGTTCTATTTGTTCTTCCTAGGAAAAAAAAATACCTAGGCATTTTTTTAAATGCCCTAAATTTTTATGTGGCCTCATAAAATAGAGAGCTAGCCACTCATGACTTTTGGGCATTTTTGAAATTCAAATAATTTGAATTTCAAATCAAATAGGGTTTTATTTAATTTCCAAAGCCACTGTTTGAATATTAGAAAATTCCATGAGCATGGGATTGCTCCCAAACCATTTTTAAAATGATCAGCGCCATTTATAGGAATTTTCCAAATGTTCAAATGATTTTTGGAAAAAGATTTTTATCTGGCCATTTGAATTAATTTCTCAGGGCTTTCTTTTCCCCATTTTTGATTTTCTTGTTGAATTTTTCACATGAATGCAAGGTACCTCTGATCCTAGCACATACCTAACTTGGGGTTGTGACAACTCGCCCCCACTCAAAAGAATCTCGTCCCGAGATTCAGAAGTCTGCGGAAGGAAGGAGGGGTACTCGGCACTGAGACGGTCTTCTCTTTCCCACGTGGCTTCTTTCTCTGAGTGGTGTGACCACTGAAATTTCAGAAACTTGATCTTCTTTCGGCCAGTGACACGCTCTGCTGAATCAAGAATACGAACCGGGCATTCTCGATAAGAAAGGTCATCTTGTAGATCAAGCGTTTCATGGTCGACTTCGCGGATGGGGTCCTTGAAGCAACGCCTGAGTTGTGACACCTGGAATACATCATGTACTCGGCAAAGGTGCGGAGGTAGTTCATGTTGGTAGGCAACTTCTCCACGTTTAGCAAGAATGCGGAAAGGTCCGATGTAACGTGGGGCCAACTTGCCTTTGATACCGAATCTTTGGGTTCCCTTCAGAGGAGTAACCCGGAGGTAAGCCTTCTCATCCAGATTGTAGCTTTCTTGCCTATGATGACGATCATAGTAGCTCTTCTGACGAGACTGGGGCTTTCAATTGATCACGAACAATGCGAACTTGCTCTTCTGCTTCCTTGATCATGTCCGGTCCAAAGAATTGTCTTTCACTGGTTTCTGACCAGTTAAGGGGTGTTCGACATCGTCGTCCATAAAGGAGTTCAAAAGGAGCCATGTTCAGACTAGATTGAAAACTATTGTTATAAGCAAATTCGGCAAATGGAAGAGACTTTTCCCAATTCTTTCTGAAAGATATAACACAAGCTCTGAGCATGTCTTCAAGAATTTGGTTAACCCTTTCGACTTGACCACTAGACTGAGGATGGAAAGCTGTACTAAAGGATAGATGAGTTCCCATAGCACGTTGGAAGCTTCCCCAAAATCTAGAGGTGAAAAGGCTACCACGATCAGAATTGATTTCCAAAGGAACACCGTGAAGAGACACAATTCTAGAGACGTACAAGTCCGCTAACTGGCTAGCAGTTATAGACTCACGAACCGGAAGGAAGTGAGCAACTTTGGAAATCCTATCTATGACAACGAAGATGGCATCATTTCCTTTCTGGGTTTTTGGAAAGCCGGTGATGAAGTCCATACCGACTTTGTCCCATTTCCACTCTGGAATAGGCAAAGGTTGAAGTGTACCAGCAGGTCTTTGATGTTCTGCCTTAATGCAACGACAAACATCACATTCAGCAACAAATTGAGCAATGTCTCTCTTCATCCTAGTCCACCAAAATCTCTGGCATAGATCTCGGTACATTTTTGTGCTACCGGGATGAATCGAGAGGGGTGTGTCATGGGCTTCTTTGAGGATGAGTTGCCTTAGATCTCTATTCTTAGGTACTACCAAACGATTTCCAAAGAATACTGTTCCTTTACTATCTGTGGAGAAACATTTAGCAACTCCGCTAGCAATGTTCTCCTTGATCCGGCGTACACCTCGTGCACGTCTTTGGGCAACTATGATTTGATCCTCAAGGTTTGGTTTCGCCACCAAGTTGAAAAGAGATCCACGAGGAACAATCTCGAGATTAAGCTTTCGAAATTCCTCATGAAGAAGTGGTTGATACTGTTGTAACATGAGGTTGTTACAATACGACTTACGACTTAGTGCATCAGCCATGACATTGGCTTTGCCTGGGGTGTAAGAAATCACTATGTCGTAATCTTTTATCAACTCAATCCAGCGTCTTTGCCTGAGATTAAGATCTGGCTGGGTGAAAATGTATTTGAGGCTTTGGTGGTCGGAATAGATCTCACAACGATTACCAAGGAGGTAATGTCGCCAAGTTGTTAGGGTGAGAACTATGGCAGCGAGTTCAAGATCGTGGGTAGGATAGTTCTCTTCATGTGGCCGCAACTGGCGTGAAGCATAAGCTACCACATGTCGATCTTGCAGAAGTATGCATCCTAACCCTTGCCGTAATGCGTCACAATAGATCTCGAAATCCTTTTTGGTGTCTGGAGTGCAAGTACGGGTGCAGAAGTCAATCTTCTTTTTAGCTCTTGAAAGCTTTCCTCGCACTTGGGAGTCCATAGGAATTTCTTATCTTTCTTGAGGAGTTCAGTAAGAGGCTTTGCAACTTTAGAAAAATTCTCGACAAAGCGACGACAATAGCTGGCTAGGCCAAGAAAACTCCTAACTTGCTTAACCGATTCAGGAGGAGTCCAGTCAAGGACGGCCTGAACTCTCTCGGGATTCACAGCAATGCCTTTTGCAGAAATCACGTGGCCTAAGTAGGTCACTTCTGGTAGCCAAAATTCACACTTGGAGAATTTAGCATACAGGCGATGCTCTCTAAGTTTCATCAATACCAGCCTTAGGTGTTCGGCATGTTCTTCTTCGTTCTTCGAGTATATAAGGATGTCATCGAGGTAAACCACGACGAACTGGTCCAAATACTCCATGAAGATCGAATTCATCATGCGTGAGAAAGTGGCGGGGGCATTGGTTAAACCAAAGGACATGACGGTGTACTCGTAAAGACAATAACGAGTAGTAAAAGCCGTTTTGGGAATGTCCTCGTTTCGGATCTTGATTTGATGATAGCCTAATCTCAAATCCATCTTGGAGAAGACAGAGGATCCTGCAAGTTGATCATAAAGATCATTGATCCTGGGCAGTGGGTACTTGTTCTTTATCGTCGCTAGATTTAGCGGGCGATAGTCTACGCACATCCTTTCTGTTCCATCTTTCTTCGTTACGAACAGAACGGGGCAACCCCATAGCGATGAGCTAGGGCGGATGAAGCCTTTTTCCAACCAAGCTTCCAGTTGGGTTTTAAGCTCCGCTAACTCACGTGGGGCCATTTTGTATGGGCGTCTAGAAATTGGTGCGGTTCCTGGGGCAAGATCCACTATGAATTCTACACATCTGTCGGGTGGCATGCCCGGCAGCTCTTCGGGAAAGACATCTGGGAAGTCACGAACCACCGGAATATCTTCAAGGTCAGGAAGTGGAAGCACATTCAAAGATTGTACTTGGTTTCTTGTTCTGGGTGAGGTGTAATCTATTGTCTGGCCTGAAGGATGTGTAAGTCTAACTGACTTGGCTTTACAATCAAGAAAAGCATGTTGTCTTGATAACCAATCCATACCAAGGATGACATCAATGTATGAAGACTTGAGGGCTATGAGTGAAGCAAGGAATACTAAACCCTCAATTGCAATTTGATTACCATGGCTTACTCTATTAGTTTGCCACTTGGAACCAGGAGTTTGAATGATCATAGGGGTGAACATTTCTTCAAAGGATACATCATGCCGAAGTGCATAACTTTCCGACATGAATGAGTGAGAAGCTCCTGGATCGAAAAGAACAGAAGTGGGAACAAAATTGACGGGGAGTGTGCCAACAATGACGTCAGAAGTACCATCAGTTTCCTCAGCTGAGATTTGGTTCACACGTCCAAGATTTCCTGAGGTGAATGGCTTGGAAGTGGAAACCTTCGGGGGTGGTTTGGCACGAATAATGGGTTTTCCTTTGGCATGGGGTGGAGCATTTTGGTTGACGGGGCACTCACGAGAATAGTGACCGGGCTGGCCACATCTGAAACAGGCTCCAAAGATAGTGCGGGGAGCTGGGTTGTTTGGTGAAGCTGGTGGACGAGGCGGAACAAGGGATGGCCTCGGTGGGTTGTTTTGGTGGATCAAACTGTTTGGAATCCAGATCTTACGCTTCTGAGGGCGTGAACTGGAAGAAGGGGCAAGATCAAGAGCATGCTTGCGACACTTCTCGAAAACTTCATTGCCATGCTCAGCTCTGAAGGATCTGTTGACTAAATCCTCAAAGGTGGCAAATTCGATGAGGTTGAGATCATGACGAAGGATGGGCCTAAGTCCCTTACGGAACCTTGCATGCTTTCTGGCATCGGTGGTGATCTCATCTTGGGCATACCGAGCAAGACGGTTGAATTCCCTCACATACTCATGAATGGACATCTCTCCTTGATTTAGATTGCAGAACTCTTCCTTCTTGCGCTCCATCAACTCATCCAGAATGTGGTACCCTCGAAAGGCAACACAGAACTCCTGCCAAGTCACTACATGACCATCTGGCTGCATCGCAACATGGTCCTCCCACCATTGAAGAGCAGCACCTTCCAAGAAGTATACCGCAAAAATAACTCGGTCATCGGGAGCAACATGTGCAGTATCAAGCTTACGCTCGATGGAACGGAGCCAATCATCAGCTTCAAGGGGCTCAGAAGAGCATCGAAATACCGGTGGCTTGAGGAGGATGAAGTCCTGAATGCTGACCACCACATTACGATGGTGGGCGGTATTCTGCTCGATGAGCTCCAGAAGGCGTGTTTGATCACGTCTATTCCGCTCAGCTTCCATCATGATTTCCGCCGCAGAAGGCGGGGTTGGAGGTTCATCATCATTTCGATTCCGATCACGTTCTCGATTCCGAAGAACGGCACTACGAGTTCCACCTGACATCCCGTGTGATAAAAATCAACAATCAGAACAGGTTGTACGATGGAGGCAAGGATAACAGGATATGATTTCAGAAGGAGAAGACTATAATGCAAAGGCAATGATTCAAAGAAACACGGAACAAATCCGGCAGCATAACGGCTACACTGGGATGGAAATTGAAACAACCTCGAAGAAATTGGACATAACTTCTTCAAGGAACTCAAAACACGGAGACTCTGGACATCCACGACAATCCTACGGCTATAAGGAGGCAATCAACGAGATGTTCTAATCAGACAGAGGAGAGCCTAGTCCTATCTTCCCGTAGAATAAGATGAGGGTGACTCAGAACTCAGATCGATGAGGGTAAGGAGAAAAAGAAGCCTTACGTTGTTCCCTTATATACCCATAGTAACTATATAACTATAGAAGCCTAGACTCGACTTCGGCCAAGGCTGATAATCCTACAG
Source organism: Bromus sterilis (assembly GCA_950022295.1). Lineage (NCBI taxonomy): Eukaryota > Viridiplantae > Streptophyta > Magnoliopsida > Poales > Poaceae > Bromus > Bromus sterilis. The sequence goes on from OX465600.1 coordinate 158,297,486, forward strand.
TCAGTCCTGCTCTGATACCAAGCCTGTCGGGACCCGGGGTTAGCGTATGCAAGCCTCGCTAGAACACAATCATATGGAGAGCCGAGAACAGAACGTTCTCGGAAAGCATCGAACGTGAGGGGCATCCCATCCAGACCGGATGATCAACTGAAATGGGTCCTCATCGTCCGCACACAAGTATAAATGATATGGGTGATGAAATCCCATACTCATAGACAAGTCGCCTCAACCATACTATCGATTGTATTATAACCCTTACATAGACTTACTCCAGCCCGATCACTTAGTCGGGGTCTAGGGCGGGCTCGATCATACATCAAAGTGTGCACGAGACAGAGTCTCGAACAATCGCATCGCGATGCCCCAAGCTGCGCACATCTAAGGGCCACTTGGTGTATAAAAGACCGCCAGCCAGATCACAACTAAGGTCTCGAAAACCCATACAAAGACATGCATGTTATAAACATACACGCAGCACACATGCCTTGTATGAACAGCAGGTATCATTGCAATTCTCTACAAAGTATATATCTTTATTAAATAACTCTTACAGAGTGCACACGGAGATCACAAGCATTCGATCCAACATTACAACAGACAAGCGGAAGCAAAGTAGGTCTGAGTACAGACAAGTTTAACAAATGGCTTAGAGAAGCCTTATCTAAAAACAAGCCCTCCACGAGGGAACCAGTCGTCTGACTGGGACTACACTAGCTTGGTCTTGGTCTGAGTCTTCATTCTTCGAGCTTCGGCTAGAAGTCACCAACGGGGTCGGTGGGTTCATCTAAAACATAGATTAAGCAAACGTGAGTACAAAATCGTACTCAGCAAGACTTACATAGGAGCTATACTACTCATGCACATGTATCAAGGTAAAGGAAGGTGGGGTTTCACTTGCAGAAGTGCCAGCTTTGACTTGACTAATCCTGAACTACGAGTACCAGACTTGAGGTAAGAAGCATACACGAGTCCACTACATCTCTTCAACCAATACACCACTATGGTTACTTCCTCGACTTCCCCACGAGAAGCACACCATAGCACTCACACTTATCTTGGTGTATTTTAGGAGTATCCGGTTCAAGTTGTCTAATAATCGAGCACAACTCTCCAAGCAGTCCATAACTGCGGACGCGTCTATTCAAATAGTTTTGTTAACCTTGCAAGGGTGTACCGCTACACACACGTGTCATCAGTTACCGCCTTTTGCATGTCACCGTTCAAGAGGTGACAACGATGATTCCACCACAACACTTCGCCCATAGCTCCGTTCTAGTCCAGAGAGTCGCCTATCTGAGGGGGATCCGTATGGAAGTGCGGCCGAGGTTCCAGTACAACCTCAAACGATGTGTGCAGGGTCCCAAGCCGGTCTTGCAAAGCCGTTCATCCACTTCGCAGACCGTGCCACAGCCCTACCAGAACTCCGAACTACTGCGACTCTTGGGGTTCGAACGGGGTGAGGTACTAGGATGAGAGGGGTCAGTGAGCCCAATGTGTGGTTGTACTCTTCTTCTTGGATCACTACACAAGAACTCGGGCTTAGGGCGGTGTTCAACGAGACAACCCACTGTGTACTCCTAGTCAGCCTCTCATCGTTCACCTTGTATTAGGGTAGATTCACCAACACGTTTCACTTTCATCAACACCATGTTCACCATCATCCCGACTCACATCAAAAGCAACCTCATGTAACACTAAGCATGCAATAAGCTGTAACAGTTGCAGGGGCTTCATGATATCAACCAACTCCTACATCTGCTAGGATTGTGGTTTGCTTACTACTGTGACAAGATGATAGGTCATGCAAAGGATATGGGTTCAACTATGCGGTAGAAACGTTATCATGGTGATCATCCTAAACAATGCATAAGCGAGACATGAGAGGGAAGTGGGATTTTATAGACATGATCAATGGGGGTTTGCTTGCCTTGCTGACGAGGTTCAGTCACGGGGTCTTCAACGAAGGGGGTGATCTCGATTTCCGGCTCCACTTCTATCAGCAACATGACAATCATAGGATCAACATAATGTACAATGCACAATCACATGAATAAGATTATAATGGTGATGTTCAAGGTACTGATGTGTTGAGCATTCCATTTAAAAGGAGTATATTGCGTTTGAAATGCAAATTCAAACTCCAGTTGATTTATCGATGAATTTCAAATGCATTTGAATGCATGAAAGTTCATTTGAATTTGTTGATCATGAAGTGATGTGGTATAGTTGAAGTAATGTTTCTGATGTGTGGATGAAACCATTGGAATTAAGGGTGTTGCAAAATCATTTGCAAAATTACTCCAAATTTGAATTTGAAAAGGATCCATATGCATGTTTGCTACTGTTCACCCATTTTAAAATGTTCAAACATAGAAGCAAGTTGCATATTCATAATCCTTGTATTTTTCTGATAATTTTAGACATATTGTTTGTCCAATTTGGAGTTAAAATGAATTAGTTATGAATTATTGAAGTTTTGGGTATTTTCTGGAATTTTCTGAATTAAATAAACCATTTAACTGATTTACTGCGTCAGCCTGACGCCAGGGTGACGTCAGGGGCTGCTGACGCGTGGGTCCGGGCTGTCAGTGGGGGGGGGGGGGGTTAATTAACCCGGTTAGTTAAACTAACCAGGGGTTAGTTAGTGGACTTGGGCCCACGAGTCAGTGGGATTAGGGGGTGATTAGGGGTGGGTTAACTCCTAAACTAAACGGGCTCACCGGCGGCTCAACGCCGGCGACTCCAGTGCACGGTGGCGCACACGGGATGAAGATCCCGGCCACGAATTGGTACGCCGCGACCACCAACAGGACGCTCGTGCACGACCGCAGCACCCTGCACCCACGGGGTGTCCTAGGGGTCGCCGGAGCCTCGCCGGCGACGTGGTCGGGCGGCGGCCGTAGCCTGGCCATCGTGGAAAGACGAAAGAGACCACGGGGAGGGGCGCGTAGAGAGGGGTTCGAGGCAGGGGCTCACCCTGGAGCTACTGGAGAGGACGGCGAGGTCGTAGGGTTGATGATGGTGACGAATTCCGGCGAAGACTCCGCGGCGGCCGGCGATGAAGAAGATGAAGGGGACGGCATGCTCGAGGCTTAAGGGTCCGATTCCTTGCGCCCCGAGATGAAGACGACCACGGCGAAGACGAGGGACATGGAGGTGCAGCGTCCTGCCGTCGTTGGCCGTTTGGGAACGGCGTCGCGCTCCGCGGCAGCGCTCGAGCGTTGCGGATTTCCGACGAGGGAGGGGTGGAGAGAGAGCCAGAGGAGGGGGAAAGGAACGGGGGCGTCGTGGGAAGCTCCGTGGCGCGCTTAGGAGGAGGGGAGGCTCTGGAAGCCGCGAGGCGTCGCGGTGGCGTCGTCGGTGGCGTCGTTGGCCTTCCACCGAGCACCTTAGGGGCGCGGGGAGGTAGAAGACAAGGGAGAAGGCTGCTGGGCCGTCTGTTGGGCCTCGCCCTGGGCGAGAGGTAAGCTTTCCTTGCCTTTTCTCTTTTCTTTTTATTTAATTCTCTTCTATTTGTTCTTCCTAGGAAAAAAAATACATAGGCATTTTTTAAATGCCCCAAATTTTTATGTGGCCTCATAAAATAGAGAGCTAGCCACTCATAACTTTTGGGCATTTTTGAAATTCAAATAATTTGAATTTCAAATCAAATAGGGTTTTATTTAATTTCCAAAGCCACTGTTTGAATATTAGAAAATTCCATGAGCATGGGATTGCTCCCAAACCATTTTTAAAATGATTAGCACCATTTATAGGAATTTTCCAAATGTTCAAATGATTTTTGGAAAAAGATTTTTATCTGACCATTTGAATTAATTTCTCAGGGCTTTCTTTTCCCCATTTTTTATTTTATTTTTGAATTTTTCACATGAATGCAAGGTACCTCTGATCCTAGCACATACCTAACTTGGGGTTGTGACACTGACCCCTCTCATCCTAGTACCTCACCCCGTTCGAACACCAGAAGTCGCAGTAGTTCAGAGTTCTGGTAGGGCTGTGGCACGGTCTGCGAAGTGGATGAACGGATTTTCAAGACCGGCTTGGGAACCTGCACACATCGTTTGAGGCTGTACTGGAACCTCGGCCGGACTTCCATACGGATCCCCCTCAGATAGGCGACTCTCTGGACTAGAACGGAGCTGTGGGCGAAGTGTTGTGGTGGCATCCTCGCTGTCACCTCTTGAACGGTGACACGCAAAAGGCGGTAACTGATGACACGTGTGTGTAGCGGTACACCCCTGCAGGGTTAATAAAACTATTCGAATAGCCGCGTCCGCGGTTATGGACTACTTGGAGAGTTGTGCTCGATTATTAGACAACTTGAACTGGATACTTCTAAAATACACCAAGATAAGTGTGAGTGCTATGGAGTGCTTTCTCGTGGGGAAGTCGAGGAAGGCACCATAGTGGTGTATTTGGTTGGTGATGTAGTGGACTCGTGTACGCTTCTTACCTCAAGTCTGGTACTCGTAATTCAGGACTAGCCAAGTCAAACCTGGCACTTCTGCAAGTGAAACCCCACCTCCCTTTACCTTGATACATGTGCATGAGTAGTATAGTTCCTACGTAAATCTTGCTGAGTACGACTTTGTACTCACATTTTCTTATTCTATGTTTTAGATGAACCCACCGACCCCGATGGTGGTTTCTACCTGAAGCTCGAAGAATGAAGACTAGAACCAAGACCAAGCTAGTGTAGTCCCAGTCAGCAGACTGGTTCCCTCGTGGAGGGCTTGTTTTTAGATAAGGCTTCTCTAAGCCATTTGTTAAACTTGTCTATACTCAGACCTACTTTTCTTCCGCATGCTTGTTGTAATGTTGGATCACAGACTTGTGATCTCTGTGTGCACTCTGTAAGAGTTATCAATAAAGTTGTATACTTTGTAGATAATTGCAATGATACCTGCTGTTCATACAAGGCATGTGTGCTGCGTGTATGTTTATAACATGCATGTCTTCGTATGGGTTTTCGAGAACTTAGTTGTGATCTGGCTGGCGGTCTTTTATACACCAGGTGGCCCTTAGATGTGCGCAGCTTGGGCCATCGCGATGCGATTGTTCGAGACTCTGTCTCGCGCACACTTTGATGTATGATCGAGCCCGCCTTAGACCCCGACTAAGTGATCGGGCTGGAGTAAGTCTATGTAAGGGTTATAATACAATCGATAGTATGGTTGAGGCAACTTGTCTATAAATATGGGAGTTCACCACCCATATCTTTTAGACTTGTGTGCGGACGATGAGGACCCATCTCAGTTGATCATCCGGCCTGAATGGGATGCCCCTCTCGTTCGATGCTTTCCGAGAACGTTCGGTGCTTGTCCTTGTCTGCTTAGACAAGTGGGTACGGTTCTCGGCTCTCCATATGATTGTGTTGTAGCGAGGCTTGCATACGCTAACCCCGGGTCCCGACACTCAGGCAGAGTAGATGGCTGGAGCTTATTAAGGATTATGATTTGAATGTGCAGTATCATCCTGGTAAAGCGAATGTGGTCGCTGATGCATTGAGCCGTAAGAGTCATATCAATGTTGCTAATGTTGAGGACATGCCACGTGAGTTATGCGAGCAGTTCAAGAATCTCAGGTTGGAGATAGTTCCTAAGGGATATGTGGCAATATTGGAAGTGAAGCCAAATCTGTTGGAAAGAATCAGAGAAGCTCAGAAGGGTGATGCAGAAATTGATGAGATAAAAGTGAATATGACCAAGGGAAAAGCAGAGGGTTTCCGTGAGGATGAGCATGGGCCCATTTGGTTTGAGAAGCGCATTTGTGTACCGCAAGATGCAGAGATCAGGAAGTTGATTCTTTAGGAGGCACATGATTCACCTTATTCTATTCATCCCGGGAATACCAAGATGTATTTGGACTTGAGGGAGAGATTTTGGTGGCCTAGCCTGAAGCGAGAGATAGCTCAGTATATTGCATTGTGTGATGGCCAGAGAGTCAAGGATGAGCATCAGAATCCAGCAGGATTGTTGCAGCCTTTGCCTATACCAGATTGGAAGTGGGATCAGATAGGTATGGACTTTATTACTGGTCTACCCAGGACTCGTTCAGGATATGATTCTATTTGGGTGATTGTTGATCGTTTGACCAAGGTTGCTCACTTCATTCCAGTAAAGACAACTTATAACAGTGCCAAGCTAGCCAAGATTTATATGTCCAGGATCGTGTGTTTTCATGGAGTTCCAAGCAAGGTTGTGTCTGATAGAGGTACTCAGTTTACTTCAAAGTTTTGGCGTCAGTTGCATGAGACCTTGGGCACTAGGCTGGAGTTCAGTACATCGTTCCATCCTCAGACAGACGGGCAGACCGAGAGAGTCAATCAGATCTTGGAGGATATGTTGAGGGCTTGTGCGTTGGATTATGGTTCGAGTTGGAATGACAACTTACCGTATGCTGAGTTCCCATACAACAATAGTTACCAGGCTAGTCTTCAGATGGCACCATTCGAGTTACTGTATGGCAGGAAGTGGAGGACTCCGTTGATGTGGGATGAGGTAGGAGAGCGTCAGTTGTTCGGACCAGACCTGATCAGAGATGCCGAAGAGAAAGTCAAGTTGATCCGTGATAGACTGAAGATAGAACAGTCCAGGCAGAAGAGTTATGCGGATGCTAAGCGCAAGGATGTAACCTATGAGGTTGGAGGCCGTGCTTATCTCAGAGTTTCACCAATTCGCGGAATCAAGAGGTTTGGATTCAAGGGCAAGTTAGCACCACGTTTTGTGGGGCCTTACAAGATCTTGGAGCGCAGAGGAGAGGTAGCTTATCAGTTGGAGTTGCCAGAAGCTTTGTCAGGAGTTCATGATGTGTTTCACGTATCCCAGCTGAAGAAGTGTCATGCAGAGGTGGCAGATATTCCTTTGAGAGACACAGTGCCACTTGAGGCAATTCAGTTGGAGAGTGACTTGACTTATGAGGATCAACCTGTGAAGATTCTGGAGACTGCAGAAAGAGTTACCCGCACCAAGATGATAAGGCTATGCAAGGTTCAGTGGGATCATCATACCGAAGAGGGGGCAACTTGGGAGCGTGAAGAAGATCTGAAGCAAGACCACCCGCATCTCTTTGCTGGCCAGCCCAAATCTTGAGGACGAGATTCATCTTAAGGGGGGTAGGTTTGTAACATCCCAATTTTCTAAATTCGGATGTTAATAGATAATCATATGCATCTCATGCTGCTTCCGCATTTTTCTCGAGTTTTAAAATATATATATTTTTAAACATTTTTCAACACATGGCAGTTCGATGGAGAGGATATAAAAGGACTTATCCCCATTTTTAATTTTTTGGAAAATAGTTTAAAATATTTTGGGAGACTTTTTAAATATACTTTGGAGTTATAAATATTTTCTAAAAATAATTTTTGGAATTTATTTATGCTCCGGAAAAGTTTTAAAATCAATTTTTGGAGTTTTCGGTATTTTTAAAATGCCAGAAAAGTATTTAAAAATATTTAAAAATAAGTTGCAAAGTTTTTATTTTTATTTAATATTTTGGTAAAGCCAAATTCAGTTTTGTTAAAAATATTGGCGAAGACGGAATTTAAAATTAAATTTCCGTGATTTTTCTATAATTGTTTTGGGCCTAACGGGCCGTTCTGTTTTTTTTCCGCAGACCGAATTTGAGTTTTATTCAGATTAAAAAAAAAGTTTTGCGCATCGGGTTATATAAACCCGCGGACCGGCGGGCGCTAGGGTTTCGCCCGAACCCGTCAGCCGCCGCCGCCCGTTCGCCGCCGCCGCCGGAGCGCTTCCGTTCACCACCGCTGACCCGCGCCACCGCCGACGAGCCGCCCGCCCCGCCGCCCCTCACCGCCGCCCCGTCCGCCGCGCCCGTGTATGCAGTTTAGACCCCGAAATCACGCGGTACCGTTTTTGCGAGTACTTTTTAACCGTAACTCGGAATCGAGTGATTCCAGTTGCGTTGCGACCGTGGTGAATTTTCCTAGCCATTAGACCAAGTGTTACAGAAGTTTGAAGTTTTCAAATTTTAATCCCAAGGAGATCCAAATTTGAACTTCCAGTAGCCGTAACTCTTTAACGGTGCGCCCGTTTGCACCGTTTCTTTTTGCGTTGGTTTTATTTTGAAAAGTACCTTAAGTTTAGCTACTGTTAGGCAAGTTTTGCTACAGTTCTTTGAATGTTTATTAATGTTTGAGCATAATTTTATTGAATATATGTTGATTGGTGCTATGTTTGCTCGTATAGATTGTCCTTAGTGTGCCGCCTCGTTTTGTGAGGATTGTGATCGTTAGGACACGGAAGAAGGAAAGTGATGCTTTGACCATACTCATACCTATATTTTCTATAAGCATTATGTTAGGAAATATCACCCTATTGCATGATAGGTAGTTTACTTTACTATTGCTACAAAATCAGTTAGGATAGCCACATGACTTGACTTGTTCTTGTAGATCAACCTAACCGTGGTTTTACTTTATTGCTATGCTTTGTAGACGTGGTTTGGGTTGTGAGAATTCATGGAGTGCATGTGAGCTATTTAATAATTTGTGTAGCAAATTCTTAATAAATAGAAATCACCTCTGGACGGGCAGGGAATGCATCCTGGTGCTCATGCCTTGGATAAGGAGGGACCAGGGCTAAATGCTTCCCGAATGGTTGTTTTGGTGGTGAACCGGGTGCGTCATGGCGAGTACCCTCTGACGCAGTGGGTGCCGCCCAGGCTCAAAAAGATCAGACATGCAATATTACTAGTAGCTTCCGTGTACAGCCACGGGCTATATGGGCTCTGGCTTAGCACGAGTACGTTGTGGGGAACCTGGCCCTGGTAGCTAGCTGATGTAGATGTGTGTTAGGTGTACCGGCTACCAAAGGGTGGAGGCAACCTCTTCAGAAAGTCTTTGTCTCAATCTTCGGGTTGAGTCCAGTGGGGAACGTGTACAACCTCTGCAGAGCGTATAAATTGATCATGATTAGCCATGTCCACGGTTACGGACGAACTTTGAGCAACTAGTCAGTACTGTTGTTGAATGATCTTGACAGATGAACACTTAATAATAATTTTGGTGGGAAAGAGTAGCATGGGTTGCTGTGTGTTTCAGGTAGAATTCAACTTAAAACTCTGACTAGTTTAGTTCAGGAGAAAATTGGCTTTCTGCAAAACTAAACCTTAAGCCTTTCCTTTGACTCACATTGCATGTAGATGTAGGTCCTTTATATAAACTTTTCCGTGTCACTTGCCGTACAAATCAGATGTACTGACCCGTTGTCGGGCTGTAACCTTCGGTGTTGCAGGTTTTTCAGACGACCAGTAAGGTCCGTTTAGGGGTTGCGAGTCTACACTCAGCATGTTCGCATGTGGCTGTTGATGGGACTCCACGTTACTTGCTATTGCTTCCTCTATATTTATATTGAATAAGCTAGCCTTGAGCTATGCAACTTGTTATTTGTTTTACTCTAGATCATACGTTGTAATAATGATGCACTTGTACTTTGATATACATCTATAATACTGTGTGTGCCAGCGAGTTCGATCCAGGGACTGGCACTTGAGCACAGAGACTTCAATTCTGTGTGAATTGGGTCGTTACAGGCACGCTCGTCAAGAGACACAATACCCGGAACTCAGATCCTAGGTGACTCGAATGGAACAAAGCATCGAGGCGGGATAGCCTGGACCTTCCTTCCTTCGTCGAATATAGTCAACATGATAATAATCATATCATCCACAACAATATAATAGTGTGATAGCCCAATCCAAGGAGTAACAGGGGATCATTTGTAGCATCCTAAGCATGCATACTAAGAAGTGGTTAAGCAAGCAAGGTACATGGCCAAACAAGGTTTGCTGGGATGTGGAGGACATGGCTGTTTGGGTTCATTTGAGAGGCATGAATATGAGGTGGTAGGATAAAGAAATCGTTCTATCCTATACCTAGGCAAGTGAGATGAAAGTTATAAGCATGATATATGCTCCCCCTTACCTGATGAGAAGACGATTCCGAAGGTGTAGTTGATCGCAAGCTCGCATCATCTCCGAGATTAATCGTGGGAGCACACAAGAAGGAAACACTGGAGAGGCAATCAATAAACATGCAACTATTACTACGAAGGAATCACGATCAAGAAACAACAAGAAGGCAACACGAGACAACGCACCATGATATCGCATCTATCGTCGAGAGCGGTTACTAACAGGTTAAGTGAGGTATCGGTCACACACGACGATACTTCACGTTTATATAGTTCAAGTTGTTTAGCTACAACAACGTGATCAAAGGTTGTTAACATGGAATCTCACACATGCATGGAATGTCACACAATCATGGCAAGAGGTGGAGCATAAGGTAAACTATCTATGCTAGTCAATTTAAGTGAGGTAAAGCCTAAACATTGCATATACTAAGTACCCCACGACATTTAAAGCATTGTGTATTGTTCTTCCCTAAACCATATTTTACATTGGTTAACAATAGAAAACAATAGCACAATCATAATCTAAATGAAATTCTAGTGAAGTTACATATAAAGAGCACCCCGAAAGGAGCAACAGTTAAAAAGATACAAGCAACGCAAGTTATGAACACAATGTGCCAACAGCAGGTAACACACTTGCGAGCAATGCAACAACATGCTAAAGATTGCAAACATGCACAAAAACGATATGGAACAACAGTAGACATGACAAGAAATATATGGAACAAAGGTTTCATGTACAGGAGCATCAAGAATAAATAATTATAGCTCATGCAAAAAGCTAATTTATGCTACTGGTTTAGGACTTAGTGAAATCAGGAAAACATGGGCAAAAGGTTAATAACATGCTTTCTTGACAGCAGGTAAACTAGTATCAAACAATCACAAAATTGTACATGCAATATGTTAACAGCAAGCCTACATGATGGTCATGACTTCATACATTATACTTATGCTCAAAAGAATCATGGAAAAACATGTAGCAAGGATGCTAGAGAGCTATTACCGATTACAGACTTAGTGGAAAACATGCATCATGGCAAACTGTTATAATCATGCTCTATAAACAGCAACAAAAGTGGTAGAAAATGTACAGAAACATGACCATGAAATATATGAACATGTAGTCTACATGATGCTAAACAATTCATACATGGCACTTCTGGTCAAAAGACCCATGGATAAAAAGATATAAAGCATGCAAGACAGCTAATCCATACTCCACACTTAGCAGTTTTCAGGATAGTTGACAACAAACAGCAAGTAGCCACTTTGGGAACTCAAGAACAATATGAACAGGAAGGATATCATGGTATAGCAATGCATGGCATGAAAGTATAAATGACAAGTAGAAATTCATTCCATGGAAGCTAAAGCATATGTGGCATGGATCAATAACTATAAGGCTAGCAAGAATGCATAGATATGAAAATAGCAGGGCAGATTAACAAATGCACCACTTTCGAGCAATATAAATGCAACCTACAGCAAGCTAACATGATAAGTAAATGCATGGAATTAAATTACACAAGATTCTAAGCAAGTCATGTCAAAGAACTATATGCATACGATGCACGCATGCGAGGCAATCATCAAGCGACCAACGCTAAAAATAACAATCTCCAGAAGTAAACAACAAGTAGCAGTATTAGTCAAGAATTGCATCACCAAAATGAACTCAAATGACTAAACTCCCTAAAGCAATATTGTAGGGCACATCACAGAGAACGGATTTCCTTTTGGGCGCCACTTCATACTAGCTACAGATCTACCGGAAACATCGTTGCAAAATAGTAAGCAGTAACAGGAAAATAGGACATAGAAAAATAAACAGAGGGAGAGAGAAAAAAAGGGGCCTCACCATGGGCCGAGGCCCAACAGGCTGGGTCGGTGAGGCTTAGTGCCTCAATGCTCGAGTGGAAGTGAGGCGCGGGCCGCGACGAGGCGATGGGCCGCAGTGGGCACGCCGGCCAACCACAGTGGTGGCAGCGGCTGGCTCGCCCGATCCAGATCGGATCGGGCCGAGCTCGACGACCGGCGCTGGAGCTCCAGCGAGGGTCGGCTGGGAGGGCGACGTGGCGCCTCTAGGGGCTTCGGATCTGAGATCTCATGGTCCAGATTAGAGGAGGGGCTAGGGTTTCGGCTCTAGAGGGCTTGGGGGTAATTTTTGTGGCAGATCTGAGGGGGTGGCTGCAAAAATGGACTACGGGAACCCTAAATGGGTGGGAGAGAGTGGGGGTCTATTTATAGGATGCCTGGCTGGCAAGTGTACACAAACGCCCCCAATTTCTCTCTCGCGCTTCCGATGTTTACGCTTCTGACCGTCGGGAGTCCATACGACCTCCGATTCGGGTGAAATCTCGAACCACGCGCTCAGCGCGGCGAGCCGGTCACTTCTACCTTACTTCGATACCGTTTCGAGAACATTTTCTGGCACCCAATACAATATTACATTTATTAAATAAACAGGGTTCTCTTTCCGATGGCGATCGCAGGTCTTGTGCCGGAAGTTGCGATGGTGCTCGAGTGAAACTCGGTGTCGCAAAAGGGTCATGTGCCATGGTGGAAAGGTTCGGTCACGCATGCCGGTACAAGAAGGAGAGGGAAAATAATTCAAAAAATAATAAATTGGCAAAACAAATACTACAAACAATTCTAAAAATCAACAAGCAAAAGTTTTAATTAGGGTGGAATTTCTAGACTGTTACACGCCTGGTCCCGTCAATTGATTGGCCCCACGTTGTCCCATCCATCGGCCCAGCTGACGAAGCGGGCCCAGGGTCTACTGTCGGCCGAGTAGGAACTAGGGTTCCATGGGTCATGCCTAGGCCCCTAGGAATCCAATCCTCCTGAAGACTCCCCCCTTGGAGGATCTTGGCCTTAAGACCGCCCCCAAGGTAATCCACCCAAGAGAGGCCGCCTGGTGAGGGACTTGGTACCAGCTATACCCACCAAGGAAGGGAAGCTCTCAGGATTGACCACCTTTCCCTTCAAGAGGGATGAAGCTCGTGAAGGCTGATGACCTCGCGAGGGCAGCAACAAGGGCCAAGACTCGGATAGCGAGGCCCAGCTTCGTGAATGCCTCGTGATCCCACAGCGTGATCCTCACGAGTCGCGCAACATTCTACCTGAAGACGAAGTCATCGCCAAGAATAGTAACGGCCTGATCCTCCCTTTCTCAGGGATAAGGTCTCTTTAGTCAGAATAAGAGGACAATCTTGCCCCGTTGTAATGATGTCCCATGTGGGATCCCTTCCCCCAGATGAGGAGGAAGGGGACCAAGGCCAGAGTAGTTAAGTGCCCCCCAAGGCACTGTAGAATGGGACGACCATTGCCGATCCCCAAGATTGTAAGATCACCACGAACATCTCCATGAGGGCAATCCCAGACATGCAGGAGTAGGGTGTTACACCACCACGGTGGCCCAAACCTTGGTAGCTCCTTGTGTCATCTGTGTATGCTTGTTCGGCTCGCGTGCGTAGATCTGGCCATCTTCATCCTTGAGGTCGAGATTGAGAAGCGAGTCCCCCTGTGTTTGAACTAAGGTATTGGGGGATTAACTTCCAAACAAATATCTTTGACAGTTTGGGAAATGGATGATTTCCATGGACAATGAGCATCCAACAGACATAATGACCGACCAAGACCAAGCTATGGCAACAGCTATTGAGAAGGTATTCCCTTGCACCACTCATAGGTGCTGCAAGTTGCATGTGCATCGCAACGCCCGTGAGAAGATTGGATGGACGTTGCGAGATGAAGTGTTTACAGAAGTGTTTTATATGTGCTTCAATGACTCAGCGACTATTGATGAATTTGAGGAAAATTGGCAGCACATGTTGCATTGCTTCGATGTGGTGGAGAACAAGCATCTTAAAAACATGTTGCAGACCAGAGAGAAATGGGTTCCGACCTACTTAAAGAACAAATTCTTTCCGTTCCAAGCACATCCGGCAGGTCTGAAGGTCTTAAATTATATTTCAAGACGTTGATCCATCCAGCAGATTCTGTTTGGACGTTTCTGCAACAATATGAAATGTGCCAATAAACAATGCTGGATCGTGAGGATAATGCTTGTTTCGTTGCTGAAACAACCGCTCCGCCACTTTACTCTCGGTATAAAAAAGGTTTCATTTTCAATATTAATCTCCAATGCTCTTAGTTTATGTGGGAAAATGATTAAATGTTGCAATCTTATTTACCGGAAACTCATTTTGTTGTGATGTTATAGGTACAACATTGAGCGTCAGGTCGCCGAATTGTACACCATTAATGTCTTTGCCATGTTCCAGAAGAAGTTGTCCAACTCGACTGGATACATCATCAACCCATTACCTTTGCAACAGGGGGGAGGGCTTCTTTTTGAACTCAAATCTAACTACTACGAGAACCCAAAGCTCTAATCAGTACATGTTGAGTTGGAATAAGAGTTTTTTGAGTGCATTTTCCACTATTTTGAGATGAATGGCCTGATTTGTGCACACATAATAAAGGCGATGGTGAAACTAAATGTGCAAATTATCACGCTACATTACTTGTTGGAGAGGTGGTCTCAATCAGCCACAGCTAGCATGGGAAGGACTAGCGCCTGCTAGACTTTGGTCATGCCTCAACAAACACTCTCAAATACAACTCCTTGTGTCGAAGGTTGACATGGCAAGCCTCCAATGCATGTAGTAATGATGAAGCCTACAAAATATTGGATGATGTGATAATAGTTCTTGAACCTGCCATTCTTGCAGCAAGGAGAGGGGAGATGGTACAACACCAAGCTGCAATGCAAAATGAAATACTCGCAAATCCTGTTGTCCCTGTTACAGAGAGCACGAACATGTTGCAAAACCGAGCCCGTATTCCTAAGAAGGGGAGGCCAAGTGAAAAATAAAAAAAGAAGGAAGACTCTTCTTGCGCAAAGAGATGATGAGCAGAAGAAGAAAGCAAATAAAGAAGAGACTAATAAAGAGTCCAAAAGGAAGCCTCGGGCTGAGAAGAATGAGATTGTGTGCAATTATTACAGCGGGGAAGGTCACAATGTGCAGAATTGTGAATACCTGAAGGTTGCAACAGCCGCTTCATCTAAATTGTCGTTTTGCAAGGAGGTTGGACACACTGTCCAGGACTGTTTCTACTTGAAAGCTAAAATGGAAAATGATGCTGACGTTGCGAGGGAAACACAAGTTAAACTCTGAGTTGCGTGTGGCTATATAAATGACCATATTTCTCTCCCTTGAGCTACCTATAGAACCCATTTTGCAACTTTTGATGTATTGACATCCTATCAATTTATCATCCTGGATATGTGTTATTTTCGTCCAGGATATGTGTTATTTGCGTCTTAGATATTACCATAGGCTGATGATAATATGTTTGTTGTAAATAGTCAATGTTGCATAGAAAATTAGTACTGATGAAAAAATATATGTTGGTGTTGCTTCTTTCAAATTATTAATTGGTGCTTCTCCTTTCAACTTGATCGTTTATGCGGCTCCCTTTCCAAGATGTGTTTTTTTTATCTCAACAAATGGTAGCAACATGCCTCCAGTTGCGGTAAATTATTACCAAGTTTTACAATGAACTTGTTGCTTTTACAATGAACTTGTTGCTTGCATCTCGTGAAAGCAACATGAATGTGAAAACAAAACATCGTGGATACATGAGGTCTTAATAATAACAATAAAATGCGCAAGTTTGCTCATACTCTTACGACAGACAAATTCTCTAATTACATCAACAAAATGGAACAAATCATATTGGATACTAACAAAAAATGCAGTTGTGAACCCAAATAAAATCAGCAAAACAATGATGCATGAGATGAAAAATCATATATATCATTTTCTTCCAAGTACAACAAACAAATTGGTGCAGGAGATAAAGTCATTTGTATCATCAGCAAAAAAAAAGTGTGCACCCAGTCAGGTGCATCCAATATCATGTTTAGCAACAATCTCACAGTCGATGACTTGGAAGAAGCATCCTTCTTCTTCTCTCATCTCTTCGCAGACGTTTTCTTGGCAGCAACTTTTTTGGGCGACACGGAGACGGGCTCTGCCTCCTCCACCTCCCGAGACGGTGAGTCCACAATGTCGGAGAGGGACAGGGATACCGCCCTAGTTGGAAGCTTGGAGCACACAACCGACCCGGTGGTCAAGGAGGCCGAACCAATCAGGGGAGCCGCCAAGTTCCCAGCTTAGGCTTTTTCTTCCATTATTTCGCCGGTGGCCCATAGGGTTATCGGTCCTTCCCAATCAGCCTTTATTTAGGGTAGGTTTATTCTTGACAGGGTCCTTGGTCTCCATGAAATTCCATGATCTCTTGTTTGAACACTTGGTCCTTCCCGATCTCTTGTTTGAACAATTTAAAAAGGTGTTAACCTGTTGGGCCTGTTGATAGTGGAAGCTTTGTAGAGATTGGAGTCCCTTGAGAAACTTGATGATCTTTTGGAATTTTATCAAACAAAAGCTTCTCATTGAAGTGTCTCGCAACTAATAAGTTTGAAGGTGAACCGGGTGAAAAGGGGCAGCGGATATGACTCTCACCCTTGAAAAACAAATCCTCCTCGCCGCCCTCCTAAAACATGCCAAATGAACCTCATTTTTCAAGTGTGCTTTCCCTTCTTGTCAAATCACATTGTTACATTCATGTTTCAAGTTACATTCATCTTTCAAGTTGCTATGTTCTGAACGTTGAGCTGCAGATACATTGTTGGCACACTTGTTTTGCTCGTTGTTGCAATCTCCCGTAATGTTGGGTCCGGCTTCTGCCTGCTCGGTGTTGCGATTTCCCATGATGTTGCGACCGACTTCTGCAGTCAGCGCTCCTCGAATCTGAATTTGGTGGGTGCATATCCACATCAAATTTGGGCTTGTTGTTGCCTGTGGTGCCTTTTGTTACATAGGCTCTTGGGATGTTGAAAGTGACACCATCACCTTCATCCTTTTGATCCTTCAGGCTGGGTCCAACTTTGTGTGCATCAAATAGCAACAATCCCATGCGCTTATAAAACATGGTCTACAATGTGGACTGGAATTACCATAAAGGTCTCTGTGCTTCCCATATAATTCTTGCAAATGTGGTGGTAACTACTAAACAACAAAAATGATCAAAAACATTAGTATTGTTCCCGCTTTTGCAACTTGAAACATGATTTAGTAGGTCTCCTATAGTTGAAGAAGAACAATGTATTCAACACGATAAAAAGGAATCTACAGTAAAAAAGATAACAAGTGACCTCTAAATCCTTCATCGAAGGTAGTTGGTGGAGCCACTCTTCTAAATAACCGCAAACATCATCGATGTGCTATGTGTTTTCCGGAGGTGGTGTTGGTTGCTTGCAAGAGGGCTCGGGCACATCAGGTAGGGGTTTTGAGTTGCAACACTTCTTTGGGAATGTGCTCAACAGCATCGATGTGATCTTTGTTTGCCGGTGGTGGTGCATGTTTCTTGCAAGAGGAATCAGGCATATCGGGTATGGGATTTTGAGTTGCGATATTTCTTTGGGCAATGTGCTCAACAACCCCATCTTTTGGATTCAATTAAAGAAGTTGATATATGTAGGACTTGAAACTGGAGACAACGTAGGGCGTAGAGGATAAGGGAATGAACTGCATTTTAAGAAACAATGATGTGAGAAGGACAGGTTTGCAAAAAAAGGAAAACTTTAATATAAAAAATGGAAAGCCTACAAACTTAGATTGCGGTTTTCGAACTAACTATGCAAGTCAAGACTGTTGGTGTCAACTGCTATAACAACACTGAAATCCAAGTTGGACACAAAGCACATCCACGGCAGCGAGTAGTTGATGTTGTGGTCAACTATGCATGCTCTAGGTATACTAATATGATCCATGTAGATTACCTGCAAAAAACGGTCACAAGAAGTAGTACAGATCAACACATATTGTATAGTATATAGCATGATAGGAAAACAATTGTTGCGAGGGGATGTATGATAGTGTACGGGGAGGATGGGGAGGCAGCTGCCAATGGTGATAAATTTCTCTGAATCATAAAATTGTATTCTTTTTTCTTGGTATATTTTGACCTCCTTCATAAGATCATCTAGCATGTGTTTATCCCACGCATATTCCTCCAAGGACTTACCCATATCTCGAAGGCTCGATACATACTCAATGGGTACCATGTTACCAATGTCAGGGGCAAGGACAAGCGTAAGACACGGCAAAACCCATGATCTCTCGACAATTTCTGCATCATCATCTATCACCTTCAATAGAATATTAGTTTTATAGGATACATGGTATCTAATACCATCTAAATAAAGCTCTCGAAACTCTTACTTTTTGCCTCTCTTCAAGATTTTAACAGGCCTATCACCAGATGGGATGTTGAAAATTGTCTTCACCATGTCTTTGTTTAAACTGGTGGTCTTGTCATTTAATCTGGAACACACAACAACAAGAAAGAAGTGAACACATGTTGCGAGGAAAAAAACAAAACAAAAAGGACACGAGAAAAAAGATAAACGTAATCAAAAGCATTACATAAACTTTCGCTTCTTGGTGTCGATCCTCATCGCAACGAAATCGACGAGATGTTCAGGAGGAGCAGCAAAAGGAGAAATATACATCATGTCGCTGAAACTAGACTTTCTCAAGATGGTTCTCTTGTGATTGTTGAGGCTGTTAGCGATATCACATAACCGCTTTGTGGACCAGCGATTTTGATATATCATGTTGTAGTGCAGAAAAATGGAAAGATAAAACATGTTAAACAAAAAAGACAAGAATGCATGTTTGATCCAATTTGGCTTTGCAACAAACACATACATGAATGTTAAAAAAACAAAAGTTGTTCAGCAGAGCATTTCTACACACAAATAGTGTTCATAAGCAGGGAGTACATATGCAGGAGATACAAATCACAGGTCATCGAAAACATCTAAAAACATACTGAAAATATACTGCAACATGTGAACAGGTTCAAACATTCTAGTATTGTAAACAAAACCTGTTAGAGAGAAAAATTTCAACATGAATCATAGGTCATCAAAATTATCCAAAAAAATACACTGAAATTACTTGCAACATGTGCTCTGGTTCAACTATCAGAGAGCAAGAAATTCTTCATGGCAGCCACAAGAGCAAAAAAATTCATCAACATTCATCACTAATTCCCATCACATCAATGTTCAGCTGGTCCCTCTACTAATTAACTAACTAATCACCATTAGGCAGACACTTATACATAGGGCAAGATTTATCAGCTAACACATGTATGCAGTCCCTACATACCTAGCAAAGTAGCAAGTAGCTTGCAACACACACATCAACAAATTAACACACAGGCGAGGAGCTCGGGCTACAGGAAGACAGCAGCGGCAGGGACATCCTCTCATCACCACCAGGACGGCGAGGCACACTATGGCCATGGCGGGAGGTCGGCGGCGAGTGGGGTTTAGGAAGATGCTGGTGGGGCTCTTCCCCTTTCCGGCGCTGCCACCCAAGGTGACCTTCTCCATCGACGGCAGGGGTGGGCGCAACAAAGGGGCGCACGACTAAAAAACCCTAGCTCGTACACCAAGGACGAGGGAACAGAGATTGTACCTGATTGGTGATGTGGAGCCACCGCCTTCCGGTGCTGGAGTCGAGGTTGTCGGCACGCCATAGGAAGTCGTGTCGTTGATCCCCTCCTTCGGATGAAGGAGATCGTAGCGTCCGGCCTGAGTCTCCCTTGTCCTCGCCCCTTGGCTCACCTTCACTAATGTCGGCGCAACGCAGCTAGCCCCCCGCTCCACCTACTCGTCTCGCATGCAGCTGTAGTCATCGGAAAGGTTGCGGGGCATACACCGTTGACCCCTGTCGCCGCCAATCCCCTTTCTCCTACGCTGACCCCTAGTTGAGAATGGTGTGTCACTCGGCCAGTTTGGTGGAGGGTGCGTAAAGGGTGATGAACAGTTAGACCAAATCACTCATCCAACGATTGTGGAGATGGTCGACGGCGCGTATTGGAATCAGCCGAATGAACAAGATCTTTTTCTATCACTAGTAAGCGTGCACGTGCAACGCACGTCTCAAACAATAACCACATAATCATAAGTATATATAACAAGTTGATGAAAAATTCAAAAAATATATCAATTAAATAAATACACAATGGTGCCATGCCACTTAATTTTTGTTTTCAATAGTGAGAAACCGTTGTGACCGCGTTACTGGATAATAACGTTTATTATTTCACCAATTCAATATTCTCACATGTTGTAAAAGAAGGTGATTAAATCTACTAATTCTTCCTTCAAAAAATCTACTGATCTTGCACATAAATTTCCATTGATGGAACCCTATGTTGCATTCCTTGTGTTATATGTGGAAGGCATATTACTGATAGGGAACGATACAAAATTCTTAGGAGAAGTGAAGAAATACTTGAATGGACATTTTTCCATGAAGGACCTAGGTGAAGCTGCGTACATACTAGGCATTAAGATCTATTGAGATAGACCTAATCACCTATTGGGCTTGAGTCAAAGACCTTATATTGAGAAAATACTGAAAAGGTTTAGTATGGATAACTCTAAGAGAGGCCTCTTGCCGGTTATAAAAGGTGTTAAGTTAAGTGTAACTCAGTGTCCAACAACAGAAAAAGAAAAGGAGGATATGTCCTTAAAGCCCTATGCCTCAGCCATATGTTCTATAATGTATGCTATGCTATGTACTCGGTCGGATTTGGCTCTGGCAATTAGTATGACTAATCGCTACCAGAGTAATCCTTGAATGATTCATTGGACCGTAGTAAAGAACATCCTGAAATACTTATGAAGGACAAATGATCTCTTTCTCGTTTATGGAATATGTGAAGAGGAGTTGGTCGTAAAAGCTTACGTCAATGCCAGCTTTAACTCTGACAAAGATGACTCGAAATCCCAGAAGGGATATGTGTTCATGTTGAATGGTGGCGCAATTAGCTGGAGGAGTGGCAAGCAGTCAGTCGTCGCCCAATCTTCAATGGAGTCAGAGTATATTGCCGCTTGCGAAGCATCAAATGAAGCGCATTGGCTGAAGAAGTAAGTGATCGAGCTTGGTGTCTTTCCTAGCTACACTGACCCCGTTGGCATTTTCTGCGACAACACGGGTGCCATTTCTAATGCGAAGGAACCAAGAACTCACTCTACAACCAAGAATATTCTCCGATGTTTCCATGTAACATGGGACTACGTCAGGGATGGTCACTAAGATTCACATAATACATACGGATCTGAACGCAACAGATCAGACTAAACCTCTTCCACAAAGCAAGTTCGAAGAACACCGAGAGACTATAGGTCATAGATACATGCCGGATGTAAAGTAGTGTAATTTTTACTCAAGTGCAAGTGGGAGACTATTGGATATGTGCCCTGGAGGCAAATTAATAATGATATTTGTCACATATTCGTTTTGTTCATAATACGTTTTATACTATGCTAGAACTGTATTACTCGGAAACACTAATACACATGTAGTATAAAACCCGTCCCGAGTTATACTCAGGTGTACTAGCTCATTGGGCAATCGATGATCATGGTTTCCTGATCATGAGGTATGAACCGCCTATTGACAATGAGGTCATGTCATTAGGAGAATGATGTGATGGACACACACCCACCTAAAGCATTGCGATGTGATCAAGTCACATGGTTCAGCATTGCGATGACTTTGTAACATATGACTTAATCTTTAGACCGTAATGATCATACGTAATTTCTATCTATGAGGAGGCTTTGATTTGCATCCACCTCCTGACTGAAATATGCTGGCTATAAAGGTTTACTTTGGGCCTTCTGAAATAGATATGTTGATGAGTATGCAAATAGATCAAAGCGGGATTTTTTAGTCTGTGTGAAGGACAGGTACTCTGGGCCCACTCAGTGATACTGCATCAATAGGTTGCAAGCAACTGACTTGGTCACAAGAGATTTAATAGGCACGGACGAGTACACTTGTTTGTTGAGAACGAGATGTGAACCTGGTATAAGGATACCAACGATCAAACCTCGGACAAACAAAGTACCGCTAGAAAAAGGGATCATGTCTTATCGTTAACGGTTTCCAAAAGCGATTGAAGTTCATTCGATGGAAGTGCAGGGACTATCAAGGATTGTAACCAGGTCCAGTTGATTAACCATTGATCGAAAAGATTGTCTTGATCATGTGTGATGTTTCCCGGACCGTAGGGTGTCATACATAAGGTTCAACCGATGCATTAGGATTGATTCGGGATCATCGGTGAAAAAGAAGAGAGCACCGGAATTGTTTCGAGAAGTGTCGGAAGTTGTTCAGGATATTTTGAAAGGTTAAAAATAAAGTTTAATTATACTAAATAATGTTTTATTATTTAATTATATGAATTAAATATTAAAATATATTTAAATTAATTCAAATAATTGAAAAATGGCTAATGGGCCAATTGGGGCCCATTAGGGGAGGAGGGGGTTCCCCCCTTGGGCTTGGCGCCAAGGGTGGGGCCCATCCCCCCTTGGCCGGCGCACCTCCCCCCTTTGGGGTTTAGTCCCACATGGGGGAGGGGAGAAGGATCACACCCCCCTTGGCCTATATAAGGAGGGGTAGACCCCCTTTTTCCACACACAATTGAGTTTTTTTCTCTCTCTTTCTCCTACCTCAAGCGGACTCCCCTTGTTTGGAGTTGACACCTGGTTGGGAGTTATCTACCAAAGCACGTCGTCGCTCTATCGCAGTAGGGATCTGAATCTATCTTCTTTCCGCTGCTCGCCTCGTTCGGAGCCCGGAGGCAACATTGGTTGCACTGTACATGTGTAATCTCCTCGAGGCACTACACTCTATGGTGCTACTTCATCGCCGGAGGTCTCCATGATTCATCATCGCCGGTGGTCTTCTACACAACAGGGAGGTCGTAGGTTCGGAGTCTACGCCAACCACGTTCGTAGAACGTTTCCCTCTTTCAGTCTTGAAAGGTATGAAGAACGATTCCCTCCGTTACTGAGGAGGATTGACCTCAGCAAATCCCATGGTTAGGAACCCTGGGTTAGATCGTAGAGGAGATGTGCATGTTGGCAATACTCGTCGGCTAACACGAGAAATCACTTCCTGCTCGATTATATTATAATGGAGGCGATTACAGTGGAGGTTAAGGCGAGATCGCTCTAGATCGGCGGTGTTGCTAGAATATTCGATGCCCTAGATGTCCCCTCTCCCAGCCTTTATATACTAGGATGGATCGCAAGGAGTCTGTCTAAGTTTACGGAGAGGGTTTCCTAATCTAACTTCAGTCTTGGGCGCCAAGTTTCGGTTTCCATGATCGTCGAAGACTCCTTATGGAGGTTGCCTCGAGTGGGCCAGGTGTGGGCCGGTCGAGGCTTTTAGTGGGCCCTCTAGCTTGATACGCACCAGGTACCCCCTAGTCAGTAGCCTCTGAGTGCCTGGGGGACTCAAAGAGTCGCGCAGGGACTCGAAACCTTGATCGACTGTTAGCCATAAAAGATAGTTTATTCGAGGGATGATAAGCTAGAGAGGCCCAAGGTAGTGGACTGGTTGAGCCTTAGTGAATTGGTAGAAAACACCTCAAAAGCCAAAATCAAGCCACGTCCCTCGACACGAACTTGGAAAACGACCAGTGCCTAGCAATATCATGCCGCTGCAGGTCTTATATGATCAGTGCCACCGGTCTCGAAAATAGCTTTGACGCGTCCATCATTGGCTCAACTACTCATGCATTCCGCATGGAAAACATTGGGAGTGAAGTCGCAGCTGCGGCAAGTCCCGGCCCGGCCGACTGCGCAACGGGGTCTTACCTACGCGCTAAGCTTGCGCGACATCTGGGATGCAGTGTATAGCCACCCAGGCATTATTTTTTATAGAGGCGTGGAACCTGATTAGATATGCACCCACTTGGAAAAACCAATCAAGTGGACGAAATAGCGGTCACTCGCGGATTGTTTATGAACTCAATCGAGGAGTTGATAAGGTCTGCACCCACTCGGATGGTCATCGAGTGGGGTGATCACGTATAGATCCTCACGACAGTTCGAGCGCTTGGGCGGATTGCTTTCTTGGGTGTTTTGGCCAAGTCTTGTCTTCTAATGCGAGTAATTACTCAAGCACTTCGTCATCTTCTAGGTGAGGTAGCACCCGAACTCTTCAGATGTATGGGTCCTTAGTGGAGCGAGTGATCACTCGAGTACGTTACGGCCTACAGGGTGTGGGAGCACCCGAACTCTATAGACATGCTTGTTTTTTATGGAGGGGAGTAACCACTAGCGTCCTCGAGGTTTAGTCTTTGCTCTGTTTTTGTAAAGACAGGGCACTCCCGATGGGAGTGAAATTTTGAAATAAGTTCAAAACTTTTGTAGGAATGAACCTTTGACGGGTAGCGATGATGTGTACTCAGCACACCTTGATGAGATATGACATTGCAAAGCTATCTGACAAGTTGGGTGGCCACGCATAGTGGGCTTGACGTGATGCGTGTCCTGCGGTAATTTTGCCCCGCGTGATGATGGCCCTCATTTTTCATGCGGAGTGGGCAGTGTGTTTACTTTGCCATTTGAGTTTTCCAACCCACACGATTGTGATGGGATCGTGCCACGTTGATGGGATTCCGAGATCAACGGTGAGTGGATGGCCTTCGGCTGTGATTTAAATACCGAAGGGCTGAGTAGATTTAGGTTTTTACCCAGTGCTCGCCCTTTCCTGTTTCATCTTTCTCCGCTTCCTCTTGCCATCTTCTTCTTGCGGTCTGATTTCTTATTTCTTTCGACTGTGCGGCTAGATCCATGTCCAAACGTCCTCAGAGCGCAGCACATGAGGCAGCGAGGATGACAGGGAGGTGGGAGCGTTCTTTTTTCTCCACTTTGGATCTGGACGTGTTGCTGGCCGATGGATTGTGGCGGAGGGGGCTGCTCGGATTCTTGGGGATAAGGAGGTTCTCGCGCCTCGCCATGATGAACGGGTATGCTTTCAGAGCTTCTTTTTTCGTGGATTTTCTCTCCCCGTTCATCCTTGTAACAGCCCGAAAATTCCACCCTAATTAAAATTTTGGTTTGTTGCGTTGCTGTGATGTTTGCCTGTATTGTTTGCAGTGTTTGCTTCGCAGAATTATTAATCGGTGAATATTCTCCCCCTCTTTCTCGTATCGGATGCGTGACTAAAACTTTTTCCCAAACGGCACATGACCTTTGCGACAACGGGTTTCACCCGAGCACCGTCGCAACCGGCACAAGACCAGCCATCGCCACTGGACGAAAAACCCATTAAATAATTAAATGGATTATTTTATTGGGCACCGGAAAATGTTCTCGGAACATTATAGAAGTGAGGTAGAAGTGACCGGCTCGTCGCACTGAGCGCGTAGTTCGAGGTTTCGTCCTAATCGGAGGTCGGACGGAGCCACGACGGTCATAAATGTGTAACACGGTACGCGGGTGATAAAATGGGGTTTTTCCGTAATTTTCCAGCCACCTACACTACACCATGGGCAGGATCTGCCGGTAGAGGACTGCCGGAAAAGATGGACCTATGCCGGCAGTTAGGCTGTCGTTAAGTGATACCTGCCGGCAGATGTGTATCACTAATCATTATGAGATGGTGGTGGCAAATTAACTGCCGGCATAGGTTTTATCATGCCGGCAGTCGACTGCCGGCACATATATTCGACCTCGACCCGAAAATTAGCGCGCGGGAGACGAAAAAACGGAGGGGAAAAAGGCATCTGGGTGGGAATATACCCAATCTCGCGCCTCTTCCCCCCTTCTCCAAATCCCTAATCTTGTCATCCATCTCCTCTCGTCCCCAAGGTTCCCCCCTCCGCCGCCGCCTCCCCACCTCTCCCTCCCTCCACCGCCACCTCCCCACTGCTTCCCACGGCAACCGGCATGGCCATGGTCACCATACGTTTCCTCCCCTCCTCTGTCTCCCTGCGTGAGGCTTGAGCAGGTCAGGCGGCGGCCAGATCCACCACGGCCGCCGCGGCGCATCCGGTTGCGCACGTCGTGACGTGATGGAGGTGCTCGATGGTGGCCCCGACACCCCAAACTCTTGCGCTCCAGGAGACGATGATGTGCCCCCGACGGCCACGAGATCGACGAGGAGGACAAGGATGAGGGGTACGCGACGGCCGCATTCAGGGCCGACAGCAGCACGGCCGCGTCCCGGAGGAGGGATGAGTTCCAAGGGCTTGAGGAGGAGGAGGATAAAGGCTGCGGCGTCGCCAGCCCGCCCAGCCCAAGCAGCAGCAGCCTCGCCTCTAGTTCTAGTGGCGGCGGCAGGGGCGTCGAGGAGCCCGACCCCGCCTCGCCCCTTTCCCCAGGTTCTGACAAGAAACAGTCTATGAGGTTGAACCCAGCTCACTCCTCTCCTTTGTTCTGTTTTGCCTCACATTTTCTCATGGCATTCAGGTTAAATAATTTCCAAATTTTCTTGTTCTGTTAATTCTCCTGGGTGGCATTAAAGTGAAGTTTGCATGCACTACAGGGCCCGACTACTGCTGGAGGTGTAGGTGTTCTGTTACCCTACATGTGTTCCTTCCATTGATTTGTTATTGCACAACCATGATTAATTAGCTAGCTAGTCAGTGACCTCCAGTTTCTATGAGATTTGTTGATGATGTTTGGGATATAAGAATTTTAGGGGACTCCTTTTCTTTTCCTTGCAAATAAGCTCCTTTGGACTCAATCAAGATCTTCTTTTCCTTGGTTGTTTGTGTGTGTATGATAGTGACACCTCAATTGTGTTTTTAGCTGTACTAGGTATGATTTTGTAGTGCTCTGAATTTTACATGGCACTTGAGTTTGCTGCAATGTTTGTTGGTTACAAAAACCTACCAACTATCTGGGCTATTAGATGAAGGGGATGTCATCCTGACATTGAGTTTTTGATCTTGTTAAAACCTGGCAATAAGCTGTTGAACTGTTATTGTTATTCTTGTTTAGTTTGTTGGCTCAGTAGTGTCTGTTCCTCATGTTTTTTTACCTTTTCCCTCATGTTTACTGCTTCAAGAGATTACTAACTACACTTTGACATTTGATTTTCAGTACCTAAAAATGTGTTCTGCACTCATTAACCGTGTACCATTAATTATATCATGAATCTCTTTTATACTGAAATTGTTGCTGTCACAAATCATTGTAGAAACATTTATCATTCCTATTTTATGGTCTAGATGGTCGTCCATGGCGTCGTCGAAGCCAGGAAGCGGTGGTTCCTTGTTCAGGCTGCGCCAACTCCTCCATGTGCGCTGCCATCTTCCTCTGCTGCTTTGACGGTGGATTGCGGCGATGTCTATCTGCAGGTCCTGGCTTACTGCAAGTTAAGGATTGAGGTGATTAACTTTTCTTCTCAGTTTCTATAGTATGCCGACATAGAACCAATCTCCCAATGGTACTTATAATCGGTTGATGAAAATGATACAAGACTGCTGCAAGAGATCTATGGAATATTGTCAGGCTATAGTATATCTACCCATAGCATCTAGAAGATAAAAAAATCGACAAGCATTTTTATGTTGTGGTGTCTATTCATAACAACTAGAAGATTAAAAATACGATAGACATTTGTCTTTAAAAATTTATTCAGATAATTATATTTCTAATTTTTTTAATTGAGATAGGCATCTCTTCTCTAAACTGAGCTACATGGGAACGTCTATAAATAGTTGGAATATGCAGTTTTAAGAGAAGTTTATTACTTTATCTTGGGATGCTTATTATGATCCTCCCTTGGCTGCAAACAAACCAAATATGCAACTACGCAATTGAGCGGTTTTTCTTCTTCTCCATTACTATGTCCTCTTATTTAATCATATATTGTTAGGAAGGCGCCTCTATGATTTGCTGACAATTACACGCCACTTGATTGGTAATCAGATGTAGTAAATCCATCTCCTCTTTCTGCTGCATCTTCTTGCTCTTTTGTTGACATTTGAGTTGAAACATGAACTATAGGAATAAGAAATAGATAGCTTCCTTTTCGTTGAGCTTAAAAAATAGGAAAGATGCGCAAATGTATAATAGGCATGCATATGCCAAAATGGGATGTCCTAAAATGTTCTCAAGTTGTTGCTTCAAATTTTGATTAATAATCATTCAATCCTGTCATATTCTGGTATTTTCAATATTGCCAACTTACTATTCTTTGTGACGTCCTATGTTTATACAGTTTTATTTTGCTACATATTCTACTCTCAACAAACTTTGCCTATTAGCTGATAATGACTTAACGAGGATAAGTAACTCGCTGACGACCAAAGTCATAATTAATATGGCTGATGTAATACATAGAAGAGAGTAAGAATAGAAGATGCCAGATAGTCTAAATCCTCAATTATATATTGGTTGGATATATTTTCATAGTTATTTTTTGTGATTTTCATGACACAATCACAAGTATCTTGAGCATGATTTATGAACATATTTCCACAAGCTATCGAGACACTGCGATAAAATCTTCGATGTAATTGCTATCCATCCAATCAATCAATTTGCATTTAGTAATAACTCATGAAAAATATAGTATATTTCAGCGACAACAAAATAAAATGTTGCATGCTTTCAATACTAATATATTTCATTGGTAAATTTTAGTTTTTCCTAAAATTTTAAGACAATGGAATATCCTTCATTTTCAATACAATAAATTCTATCATTACTTCACTTTATTTTATGTATTCTAAATCAACTATCCCATACAATATGAATATCTATAGAATCTAACTAGCTTGCACGGGTTGAGGACTAGTAATGTTTAGTTGTGCACTCCTAATGTATGAAGATGTTCTTTTTTATTTACAATCCAGGAGTAGGAACTAAGGTGAGTGGCAGTACATAGCTTACATAGTCAACCTGGAAATGTCTGGCGCCAGCACCATTGGTCCTGAGATTCCTTTTTCTAACAATGAATTTTTTTGCTGATTAGCTGAGCAATTGTGTTCGATATCAACCAAATTTTCTAAGTGATAAACATGATTATATGATGCTTCTAGTTATATAATACTCCCTCCGTTCAGAAATATTTGATGTGGTTTTAGTTCAATTTTTTGCTAAAACCATGACAAGTATTTCTGAACGGAGATAGTAACTATGACTTTTGGCACCACTTTGGTCAAATCCATATTATAATAAGCAGAAATCATTGTTGAATGACTTAGAAACTATGCTCGTATTTTACTATTAGGCTATCTACATATACATTTGTTCAGATGTGTCCTTGATTAGGTGATGAGAAAGACTTGCAAGCAAAATACTAACTACTTGTTCGCTGCTAGGTACAAACAAGTTCTCCCCCCTTTGGGAAATTCTACTTGGTGTATACTGAAGCTTAATAACAGAATATGTTTGGTGTCAAAAACAAGGATAATTCATTAGTGTTTGATTTCTGTACACTTTTGGTAGCAGAACTTTTCTTAACCTTTTCTTTTTTAATGGATGCTTTCATTAATCCATTGGTCGTAGGAGGTGGATCAAAATTTATGCACTGATGTTCATATCATTGTCCATCTAGTTGCAGTGATGTAGAGTCTCATCCTTTTTTCTTAAGTCAGTGTTCGCTTAAAATGTGCAGAGTATTTAGTACAGTTCCAATTCCCCCCTAGATCTAGCCTCCTTTATCTCTGTGCTCATGTAAAATCCAATTTCTATAAGACGACATAAAAAACTAGTCGGGATTAGAAGGTGAATTTGAAAACCAGTGACCATATATAAGACATCAATCTTTAGACATGCATTTGAAAAACTTCAACAAAAATTTGATTTGCATAGATAGGAGGGACCAGATGTGTGTCTCGGTTGCTGCCTATCTGTAGCTACTTTAGTTTTGAGCATCCTATTTCTTGATAAGTATTGAATCGTATGATAAGTTTTGAGCATCCTATTTCAGATGGTATATATTTTTTAGACTTTATGCTTTCTTAACTATTATCTGGTTCCTTCTGGTTACATGAATAGAGTTCATGTGATAGTTCATGCTTCCTTTACAATTATCTATTGAATTATGATGGTTCAACATGTTGTGACTGATCTGTGCAGATTGGATCTCGTGAAGGAGATGCGCTTGGAACTAGGCACTGGAGGAGCAAGGCGGGGACATGAATGCATTTTATTGTTGGGTGTCGGTGGTCATCATTGTTTTAGAAACATTCTTATATACATCCAGTTCATTTTGTTGTTCGTTGCGGGTGATGTACTTGTGCACTTGCTAAAGTAATCTCACGACTTTGTGGATGAACTTCTTATATATATATATGAATTTATTTTATGCTCATGTTCAATTATATCTGTGTGATGCTATCTTATGTTTGCAAGTTTGGTTGAATGTTGCAAGTTTGAAATGAGATAGAGCATGTTGTATATGTGGTGGAGGCATGGTTTAGTTAGTTATAGCCCTCCACGGCAATCTAACTGCCGGGAAAATTAGTCCTCCACGGCAATCTAACTGCCGGCATAGGTTATCCGGGCAGGCCGGTGGCTTGCTAGGAATGATAAGGAAAACAGGGCAATTGGACTGCCGGGGAAGATTGGCTGCCGAGAAAGACTTTTCCCGACAGGGTTATTCCAGACAGGCCGACCTGCCGGCAAAGAGTCGTTGCCGACAATCCAATTGCCGTCTATAGTGGCTTTTCCCGGCAGTTAGGGCGCCCTTAGATTCTTCCCGTGGTGTAGTGCTACCCCTTGGTTATAAATAGTAGCACCTCCTAGCCATTTTA
Source organism: Bromus sterilis (assembly GCA_950022295.1). NCBI lineage: Eukaryota > Viridiplantae > Streptophyta > Magnoliopsida > Poales > Poaceae > Bromus > Bromus sterilis. The sequence continues at coordinate 158,328,097 of OX465600.1, forward strand.
GGCAGCTAACCTAAGCCAAATTAGGGTTTCCCCTAACCCCACGGTCACCTCCTCCACCTAGATTTCATGAGCCAGCCAACCCACACCCTAGATCCAGATCCATCAATCTGGGCTATCGGATCTAGATCGGGCTGTTCCCAGCCGTCCATGTCACAGAACCGAAGCCAGCCCGCGGTGGAGCTCCTCTCATGCCCGAGTGCGTCCCGGCCGCCCCGAGCTCTTCACGCCGTCGCCTTCACACGCTCCAGTAGCCGCGCCACTCCGACGAGCTGCTGCGCTCCGGTGACCTCCTCCAATCCCGCGCACGCCTCTCTTCCTTCCCTCTCCTCTCACCTACCCTTGTCTCTTCTCCTCTAGGAACCCAGTCGCGCCATGGGCGCCCAATTAGGATGCTCGCCGCGCCGCCCCCTGATGCTCGTCGCGCACCCCTGTACCACGCCGGCGTCCTCCCCAGCCTCCGGCCCCGACCGCTACACCCTGGATCTGCACCTCCCCGTCGTCCCTGGGCCGCCCCGGAACCCGCCTGCTCGCCGGTAGCCAGCCAGCAACCGCTGCCAGCTGCGACCCAATCTGGGACGGGAGCAGCGTCCAAGCGATGTGGGCCGGCGTAGCCCCAGCGTCCCAGCCGGCGCTCGTGGCCCGTCTCCCCGCATCGGCCCAGCGCCCCTCAGCCAGACCTGCTTGTCCTTCACGCCCGCCCGTGGAGAGCCAACACTATCTTGCGCCACCCCCTCCGGCTGGGCTCGGCCCGCTATGGTGAGCCACCCTTTTTTTCTTTTTTTTCTTCTGGCTGTGGTAGTTGGGCCATCCCAATAGCTATTTAGCGCATTGTGCGCATTTTAGATTATCCGCGCCACCCCCTGTTGGGCCCGTGTAGGCAGATTCGGCCCATAATGTTTTTTTTGTTTTCCTGGGCTTATTTATATTGCAAATTGTATTAATTTTTGCGATGCACGTATCCTTTTAACGGTAGCTCGGATCGCGACGCTTTAAACATGAAAGTTGCTTAGTTTTTTGTGTAGATTAATAAAAAGTGCTTTGTTTCCATGTTTGAACTTGTCTACATGTTTTTTTCCTGCTAATTACAACCCTTGCCACTGTAAAATGCAATAGGCCGTAACTTTTTAACCGTTGCTCCGATTAAAATGTTTCTTATATGTAACTTGACTAGAATTGCATGTCGATTGTGTTTTTCTGCTCTTGCTTGCTAATAAAAATTATAAAATTAAGTTCAGGACAGAACAGTACCAACTGCAATAAATATCGTGGGGTCCAAAATAGTTTGCCATGTTTAGGATTGTGTCTCACTTAAATTGACTAGCATAGATAGTTTACTTTGTGATTCACCTCTTTTTATGTTTGTGTGCTATGCCATACTTGAGTGAGATGCCATGTTAACAACCTTTGCTCACCTTGTGTAGCTAAACAACTTTAACTATCTTAAAACGTGTAGTACCGTCGTGTGTAACGAGTACTCCACTTAACCTGTTAGTAACCGCTCTCGACGGTAGGTGGGATGTCTCGTGTTGCCTTCTTGTTGATGCTTGATCGTGATTCCTTCATAGTAATAGATGCTTCCTCGTCGATTGCTTTCCAGTGTTTCCTTCTTGTGTGCTTCCGCGGGTACCTCTCGGAGACGATGCGAGCTTGCGATCGACTACACCTTCGGAACCCGACTTATCAACAGGCAAGGACTATACATTAGTTATGATCCATTCTATTATAACTAGCGGTTTGCATGCTAGTATAGGTTAGGTTTGATGTTTGATCCTACCACATGTTTACGGCCTCTCTTAAACCGATACAGCCATGTCCCCTCCCAGCACACCATGTACTTCTATGTTACTATTTCTCATTGCTCAACCCCTACTTAGTATGCATGCTTAGGATGCTACGAATGTTACTTGTTACTCCTTGGATTGGGCTATCACATTATTATATTTTTGTGGATGATATGATTATTATAATGTTGACTATATTCGACAAAGGATGAAAAGTCTAGGCTATCCCGCCCCTACGCTTTGTTCCATTAGAGTCACCTTGGATAGGAGTTCCGGGTATAGGTTTTAAGACTGAGCGTGCCTAACCGCGTGCGGGATACTATGGGGTCCTCTTTTCTTGCCTACCTAGCTTCAAACATTTCTAGTGGTTGCCCAAGCTGATTTTACCATTTCAAAACCATGCATATATGTCTGTCAGGTAGCTCCTGGCAGATATTCTTTAAAACAACCTGGGCCAGCGCGTACTTGGTTTCCTTGTTGGTCCAACATGTCCGGCTGAGGACCCAGACTCATGTGAGAATTCACCGGCAATCCAAACCAAAGACATACGGTAGAGACCAGATCGAGAGCACGGCCGGCTCCTGAGATGGATGTCGACTCACCGGGGGCCACCCGGATTTTTTCGTTGTTAGCTAGAGGGACATGTCGTTACGGATCTCTCGGAACTAAATCATAAAATGGTTGCCCATGATGGGTAGCAACTGAGAGAGATGGGCGTGCGTGCAGTGCCTTGTAATGGGCAGTTGGTACACCCCTGCAGGGTTAAATCTTTTCGTGAAGCCGTGTCCATGGTTATGGATGACTTGAGACCTACTCCTTGTTCATAGACAACAACAACTGAGATAATCTTAATAACTTGATCAACGTGTGTGTGCCTTGACTGCTTGTTCTTCGTCGGGATGCGAAGGGGAGGACAAGGATAGGATAGGTGTTATGTTTTCATAAGTAGATGATAGCAAGACTTGTTGGAGGCGATTCCTCATCGAATGCTTGGCTTCTTATCTTACTCTCTAGATCGTTAGCCACTTCATAAATGCTAGTGCGGCAGCAACCTCACTACTTACCCCTACCTACCGTGAACTACTAGTTATCCTAGAATGACGAGTGCTGAAGTTCTTGCTGCCTCAGTTGACCACTACAGTTGGATGATGAGTAATTATGTACTCATGATACTACCCCCAAACTCTTTTCAGGGTTCTTGATCGACAACAGGTATGGTGATCGACGTTTCACGTGGAGACTCGACGACGACTAGTTAGGACGATCCCGGTGGAGGGCCTGGACCCGTGTGGTTATGGGAGCGATGTCTTTTTCTCTTTGCCGCTAGGCATTTGATTATAGTCTGTACTCAGACATGTATCTTCCGCTGATGTAACGTATTTAAGGAAGTTTTATGCAATTGTATTAGATGTTGTATCCTTGTAGCTGTAATGTTGTGATATCATGTTGGAAATCCGGGGCATATGGCATTGCCATATGTCGCGGTGGGACCGATATGTGCTTCGTCCCCGGATCTGGATGGAAACATCTAGATCTGGAACAGTACCACATATTGGGCCTTACAACTTGGTATCAGAGCCTTACCGATCGTAGGATCCCTTCTCTAGCCAAAGTCGACTCTAGACAAAAACTATTTTGTAGTTACTAAGTTAGTTATCGGAGAGTAGGATTCTTTTTACTCCTTACCCTTACTATGGTCAGGACAAGTGCCGTAAGTGTTTTATTCTCGCCTTATCCCCTTTCAAACTTTAGTATCATGAGTGAGTGGAGTTTCGGAACCGTTACATTGCCTTGTTTGTAGCGTATTGTCTCGATTCCGATCTCAGGTTGGGAAATCCTGTAGTACCTTTAGTCTATCCAACTCTGGTTGACATCTTGGTCGTCCGTTGACTTCATTACTCTTGCCTAGTATCCTCATGATTTGAGTGAGAATGCTTCCCTTTATCGTCACATTTAACTGTCGTTCTTCCTCTTGACCCCTGATGGTTTCGTTTTCCGACGTTGCTGTCCTCTCTGCGGAAAGTTTCTCAATAGAAGTTCGTCGTTTGAAATGGAGCGGAGTCCATTGTTGGTGGTGTTGATGCGGTGGCGAGTGTCGCTACAGCCGTGAAGGATGTCTGCGGCCGCGCCTTAACTCTCCAAAAACTTCTTCATGATCACATGTATCCGAAGGAGGAGAATCGGCCTGAGGGCCTTGACCTGCAGGTTGCGACGTTTGGGCCGAATGTCGATCGGTTGGAGGGCTTGGTTCGCGAGACATTTGTCGTGGGAAAGTCACCGCAGATGTCCGAAGAGTCGAACTTAACATGGGACCTTTGCTGTGAGGCGATTTCGTGGAGAGAGTCGACATTGAAAAGAGACTCGGCGATTTACCCAGGTTTCAGCCCTTCTTTGTCTCGAGGTAAAAGCCTACTCCTGATTCCTCTTTTTATGAGTTCCAACTCTCGAAAGAAGAGTCGGTTTGATCGATTACAAGAGAGTCGGTCGTAAACTTAGTCTCGAGGAGATCTCGGTTACGCCGACAAGTGTCTAGTCCTATCTTAGGCTAAGATTGTTCGTTGGCCCTGGATCCCATGGACCTCCGTTTATAAAGGCGCCAGGTCCAGGGATTCCGTGAGTCCGACTCCAACATGAGGTGGAGTCCAATTCTACTTTGCAAATATGTTATGTTCCACACAAGGTAAGTCGAATTCCTTCTACGGCTTCGATCTTCTTTCCTTGGCGCAACCGGACTTGGGCCGGGTCTTCTCTCGTGGGCCTTCAGTAGGTGAGTCGGCCAATAGACCTAAAGTCGGGCCTGGGCTTTAGTCCATCCCCTCGACATTAGCCCACAGGATTGGTGTGATGCTTCAGTCTTCATGTCAATCTCTTTGTTGCCATCGTGGTTGCCGACTCCGGAGCTTTAAACAAACCGACTCCCATCCTCTTTGAGTTTTTTCTATAGAGTCAGTGCATATCTTATTGGTCTTCGAGGAATCAATCTTTCTCGAGCCGGCTTTTGCGACTGTACCGACTCACATCCTCTTTGAGGCCCGCGAGGATTCGATGCCAATCTTTCTTATCTCTTCATTTCATCTTCCAACTAAAAATTTCTTTTGACTTTTTTAGTCAAAAAATCCGGTTTGGTATTTATGATCACACTTCCCAAAATGCCGGTTTGGAAGAATTATGTTGTAGTGGGAATCGAGGAGTCTTTCCATAAATGTTATCTACCATGGGTAGTTCAGCCGTGTCATTTATGGTATTGATTGATCCCCTCCTCAGATCTGCTATAAATAGCCATTGGGTAGTTTTATATTCCAAGTGCCCGCATCTTCTTCTTCCTCTTCTCCTTCTACCAGTTTTTTTCCCATGGCACCCAAGCTAGAAGCTCATGCCTCTTAGGCATCCAACGAACCTGGCTCCAATGCAGGTGCCCGTGGTCGAGGTCGCGGCCGTGGTCGTGGACGTGGGCGAGGTCATGGACGTTGCAAAGGTAGGGGAAGAAATACTCGTGCGGCCTCTCCATCTGAATCTCCCCATACTTCTCCCGAGAGGGGTGAGCTCTTGGTTCATATCCGGATGATTCGTCACTGGATCAAACTCCATGAGTCTTTCACTCAACTTGTGATTGACTCAAGTCCTTTGGGTCTTTAGCTTCGCTTTGAGGGATGTCATCATGGGCCTGTTTGGGTAGCTGCTAGGTTTTCTAGCCATGGCACTATGTTTTTTTGAGAAAGGTTGGAAGACTTTTCTTCACTCCAGGAACATCTCAAGAGGAGACGCCATTGTCTTCAGATTTGATGGTGAAGATACCTTGTGGGCTAGGATTTTTTTACTCGGATGGTGACCGAGCTTGCTGCTGCATGGAGAGTTCCAGCAGTAGCGATGAAGAACTCCCCAATGAGGAAGAAGCTCATATTTCTTCAACTGAAGATGAATCCGGCTCTGAAGATGATGACTGAAGCTGTAGTTTTTTCTTAGTAGTATTTTGCCGATTATGGATTTTTCTTGTAAGGCTGCCTCTTTTGATGTAAGACTTGGCTAGTTTGATGAATGAAATTTATGAATTTTCATCAAGTCCACAAGTCGGTTTTATTCCTGACTTTGAATTTTTTTGCATAAAGTGTGAGAGCCGATATTTTATGATAGTGTATGTATCTTTAGCCCCCTGAGTCGATTCAGCATAGCTGTGTATTGGTAATCAACTCATAGGAGCGATCGACTTGTAGCCCCCATGAGATGGTGTGGTCACGTTTACGTGTCGTAGCGGATCATATATTTTTTTCGAAGTGTTGCTTCACAAGAAGTAGTATGATTATTATGGCGTCGAGCCGAATCTTTGGAGAATTTTTTTCGAAGTGTTACTCCCCAAGAGTCGGTGGATGCATCTGGGTACGACACCGAGTCTTTACTTGAGAAGAATTTTTTTCGAAGTGTAGTCCCCAAGAGTCGGTATGAACATCCTTGTGTCATGTCAGGTCTTTGAGAAGGAGATTTAATGTGTAGTCCCCATGAGTCGGTATGTGCAGTTGAGTGCGTGTGCCGAGTCACATAGGTCTATTTTTTATTTGTAAGAGAAATTTTTTGTAATTATGCATGATGCAAGAATGTAATGTAAAGGCTAGTAGAAGTCGACTTTAACCTCATCATCTGGCGTAGAGAGTGATTATTGGTTAGAAAAGTCGAAACATCTCTGTAGAGCCGGCTTTCCAGTAACTAGCGTGCCCAGCTCGTAGGACTAAATTCGATAGCTGGTTTATGTAAACCTCAAAGTTTAGATCAACCGGTTGCACGTTAGTCAAGGAAGCTCTAAATTGTACAAGCCGAGTGACGTGCCCAGGTCATGTGTATGCCAGGATATTGTCGGTACGTAAGGGTTGATGGGAGCCATCGAACCCCCCCTTTTATCCTTAGTTAAACAAACACAAGTTTTTACATGTATATGCCGACTTTTTCCGATAGGAGTCGATGAGTATCATTAGGCTCCCCCTCTTTCACCTTGATAAAGCAATACTCATGATCAGAGACGGTAGAGGGTTGATCAAGCCCCCAGGTATCTGAGAAGTTTTAGTAATGTAGTATGCAGTATGATGCAATATGTAATGCGATGTAATGCAATATGTATGAAAGAGTATGAAAAAATTATTTTATGCATAGTTGTGGAGAGAGCCGGTGCGACAAAGTCGACTTTATGGCGTTTAGCCTGTTTGCGACTAAACTCGACTTTTAATTATGGCGATGGCCAAAACACGATTTTAAGATCGATTTTAATTATTTGGACTGAAATTCAGTTGCGATGAAAATCGACTTTATTATGCGGCGGTGCCGATTACAACATATGTCGACTAGTATACATATATGGCGAGAGCCGGTGCGACGAGTGTCGACTTAGTACAATAGTTTCCTACCCTGTTTAGGTGTAATATGGACGGAGTTGTGCGATGTTCCACGGCCTTGGAGTTTCCTCCATCGAGGTGAGTGTCTTTTCCTTCTCTCGTATATCAACCAAGTAGTAGGATCCGTTGTACAGGTTCTTGCTGACCACAAACGGTCCTTCCCATGGGGAAGATAACTTGTGCATTCCATCTGGATAAGTCGGAGCACCAAATCACCTTCTTGGAAAGTCCGGCTTTTGATGCGACGGTTATGATACCGTCGCAGATCTTGTTGATTGATAGCCGATTGAGCAGCGACTAGTTCACGCTTCTCGTCGAGAACGTCTAAAGCGTCTTGCCTGGCTTTCTCATTATCGGCTTCCACATAAGTGGTGAATCCTGGCGAGTCATGACGGATGTCACTTCGGAGAACAGCTTCGGCTCCATAGACTAGGAAGAAGGGCGTATATCCTGTTGACCTATTAGGAGTCTTCCTGATACTCCACAGCACTGAGGGCAATTCTTCCTCCCAGCAACCCAGTGTCCTCTCCAAAGGAACGAAGATTCGTGGTTTGATGCCTCGAAGCAACTCTTGGTTGGCTCTCTCGGCTTGTCTGTTGGTTTGCAGATGAGCTACCGACGCAAGATCGAGTCAGATGTGTTCTTTTTGACAAAATCGCTGCATAACCCCCTCTGGCAAGTTAGACCCGTTATCAGTGATGATGATGTGGGGGTAGATGAATCTGTATATTGTCTTTTTCAGGAACTTCAGTGACGTCTCTTCGTCGCACTTGCTAACCGGCTCTGCCTCGACCCATTTGGTGAATCTATCAACTGCCACCATTAAATGTGTATTCTTGTTGGGTGACCTTTTGAAACGTCCCACCATATCAAGCCCCCACACCGCAAAGGGACAGGTGATTGGGATCATCTTGAGTTCTTCAGCCGACACGTGCGCTTGTTTTGTGTAGCATTGGCATCCATCACACTTCGTGACTATATCCTCCATGTCTGCATGAACTGTGTGTTGGGGCACGCGGTCCGCTAAGCTAGCGCTAAATCAAAAATTTCTACCGCGCACAACCAAGATCACTGCTACTGGAGATGAACTACATGATTAGGGTTTACCACTAGACGTGCAGTCACGGCAGCGGAAGGAGAGTTGGTGATGCGCGTCGGCGGCTGCTGCTCGAATCCCTCGAACCGATCCCTCGTACCGATCCCACGAACGGAGTCCCGCGATCCGATCCCGTGAATAGTTCGTCCAAGCGCCGCAGATGCAGCGCCTCCAAGGGATGTGCACGTACAAGGAGGAGCGTCGGGCGGCAGACTGCTAGGTCCGGCGGCTCGGCCTAGAGGTGGAGTGGCGGCTAGGGTTTTGGTCTGACCTGTACCCCTCGGGGTTCACCCTAGCCCTTATATAGGCGCCTGTGGAATGGCCTCAACCCTTGAGGCAATCCGGACCCTCCATCCATATTCCAGGATCACATCTGAATGGGCTCCTTTCCTCTTAAGCGCGCGACCCTATAGGTTCACGTACAAATGGACACGACTCAAATCACATCCGGGTCGATAGTCGGTAGCGGTTCCTAGCAGAACGTGCCGACTCCCATATATGCGTAAAGTCATAAGACGAACCATTACAAAGTGTCATATGCAACATTCCTTTTGCGTCACGATATATGTTGTCAAGCTCAAGGCGAGTACTTGTCACCCTGGTGATAGCTTGACCTCTCTTCTCAAAACCGTGATACAGATTCCTGAACTGGGTTAACACTTAACCCATATCGCATGGCCATGCTTTCTCAATCTTATCACTCGAGAGGTGCCAGAGAATATCTCTCCAAAGTGGAGGGGCAAATCCCATCTTGATCAACCATGTCTCGCGGCATGTATCATGACTCACCCGTAAGCTACCTTTATAACTACCCAGTTACGGTGTAGCGTTTGATAGTCCCTAAGTGAGTCATTCCTCATCCCGAGAACATGCGAGGACCTCAGGTCTAGGACATGGCATATACATTGTATTGAGACTAACAGATGACAATATCTCGCTGCGTCTCAAAGTGGGTCTCTGTCCAACTCAGTGACCCCATCACTAAGTCCATACTGTCGGTAGCATCTCCATGCTCATGACTTGTGAAACATAGTCATCAATCGAATCATATACTAGTCAAGGATATGTGTCCGCATAACCTTATCAACTATAGACCATTAGAACAATCATCATAGAATATATAGTCTCACAAACAAGTCACATACTTATTTATACATATCAGTGATGATGTTCAAGGACAATAAAAATAACTCATGAATACATAAGGAGATAACATCATAACATGATTGCCTCTAGGGAATATCTCCAACACTGTGGGCCAGTAGAATCTGTGTCTATAGGATTTAGCTACCAGCGAACGAGAGCTGGCATGATGCCCGTAGTCTCCAGAGGGTATCTCATTGAGGATTTCTTTTCCTTCTTCTCACGACACACATCTCTGAAAAACGTCTGTGGGACTTCGCCGATGTAGCTCATCGTTGAGGATTACAAAAGATTTGCTTCTCCGGACGATTTTCCTAGCTTCTACCTCATCAGTCGGTAGAATTCCCCGGGTCTTGTAGTCCAGGTACGGTGCCACCCATTAGGGGGTAGCATGTATTGCAGCTACCAGAACCGGCTCTTGATTTGGCTCTGCTATGTCTTGTTATGTTGGTATTTGTTGGGATGGATTTGTTAGGACGTCGAGGAAGACGTTTGGTGGGACCGGCTTTCGCTGAGAGCCGAGTCAGGACAGAGCATCTGTAGCCCCGTTTAACTTCTGTTCCACGTGGTCTACTTGGTACCCAACAAAGAAACCGGCTTGTTTTTCCACCTCACGCCGATAGGCTGCCATGGTAGCATCTTTGGAGGTCCTCCTTCTCAACACTTGTTGAGAAACAAGGTCGGAATCGCCATAGCAACGAATCCGGCTTATATTCATCTCGCGGGCCAACCGCAGTCCATGGAGTAGAGCCTCATATTCTGCCGCGTTGTTGGTGCAAGTGACCTGTAGCTGCAGGACATAGCAGAATTGTTCCCCCTTGGGGGAGGTAAGGACCACACCGGCTCCTAATCCTTGGAGTTGCCGACTCCCATCGAAGTGCATCGTCCAGTACTTGGTTATCGACTTCTCTAGAGGTGCTTGGATTTCTGTCCAATCATTGATGAAGTCGACTAGAGCTTGGGACTTGATGGCCGTGCGTGGTTCGTACTTTATGTGGTAAGCCCCCAACTCTATGGCCCACTTTGCAATTCTTCCTATGGCCTCACGGTTCTGGATGATATCTATGAGCGGTGCTGAGCTGACTATAGTTATGGGGTGCTCCTAGAAATAATGCTTGAGATTCCGGCTTGCCATGAACACGCCAAGGACCAGGTTCTTCCAATGAGAGTAGCGTTTCTTCGATGAAGTCAAGACCTCACTAACATAATATACTAGTCTCTGAAAAGGGTGCTCTTTTCCAGCTTCCATCCGTTCAACCACAACTACTGCACTGACTGCATGGTTGTTGGATGAAATATAGATTAGCATCGGCTCCTTTGGCTTGGGATCCGCCAGGATCGGGGCCTGGGACAGTTGCTTCTTCAGTGCTTCCAGGGCTTGATCGACTTCATCATCCCAGAAGAATTTTTCCGACATTCGCAAGAGTCGGTATAAGGGGATTTCTTTTTCCCCAAGCCGGTTGATAACCCGACTTAGGGCAGCCACACATCCTGTGAGTCGTTGAACTCCCTTCACCATGGCCGGCTTCTGTAGAGCCATGATGGCATTGATTTTTTCTGGGTTTGCCTCAATGCCTCTTTCTGATACTATGTACCTGAGGACTGTTCCTGCAGGGACCCCGAAGGTGCACTTGGCCCGGTTTAACTTCATCTAATACATGCGTAGATTCTTGAAGGTCTCCTGGAGGTCAATGATGAGTGAGTCAGCGACCTGAGACTTGATGACTATGTCATCCACGTAAGCGTGCATGTTGCGCCCAATTTGCTCCTTGAGGCAGTTCTATACTGTTCAATGATATGTGGATCCTGCGTTCTTCAAGGCGAAAGGCATAGAAGTATAACAGTATATCCCAAAGGGAGTGATGAAAGTAGGCATCGATAAAACACAGGAGCTCTCATCCTGCAGTAGAGTCGATAATTTGATCGATGCGAGGTAGTGCGAAGGGATCCTTCGGGCAAGCCTTATGTCGGGACCTGGGGTTAGCGTATGTAATTCCGGTCACAATGCAATAACATGGAGAGCCGAGAGCCGTACCCACTTGTCTAAGCAGACAAGGCCAAGCACAGATCACTCTCGGTAAGCATCGAACGTGAGGGGCATCCCATCCAGGCCGGATGATCAACTGAGATGGGTCCTCATCGTCCGCTCACAAGTCTAAATGCTTATGGGTGGTGAATCCCATACTCATAGACAAGTCGCCTCAACCATGTTATCGATTGAATCATAACCCTTACATAGACTTACTCCAGCCCGATCACTTAGTCGGGATCTCGGGCGGGCTCGATCATACAAAAAAGTGTGCCATGTGACAGAGTCACGAGCAATCGCATCGCGATGCCCCAAGCTACGCACATCTAAGGGACACTTGGTGTATAAAAGACCGCCGGCAAGAACACAACTAAGCTATCGAACCCCACACTAAGACATGCATGTTATAAACATACACGCAGCATACATGTCCAGTGTAAACAGCAGGTAATCACAACATGAACTCTACAAACTCATAGTCTTTATAACTTCTGCTAAACAGAGCAGACATAGTAGTTGTATTACACGCAGAGATCACATGAATGTGATCCAACATTACATCAAACATCAACGGAAGCAAATTATGTCTTAGTAAAGACAAGTTTAACAAATGGCTTAAGAAGCCTGAAAGAAAAGTACAACGACCCTCCAAAGGGCACAGGCTGCTGCCTGGAACTATACGACATTGGTCCACGTCGAGCTCGAGGTAGAGGCCACCATCAGGGTCAGTGGTCTCGTCTCTAAAACATAGAATAAGCAAACGTGAGTACAAAGTCGTACTCAGCAAGACTTAGATAGGAACTATACTACTCATGCACATGTATCAAGGCAAAGGGAGGTGGGGTTTCACTTGCCGAAGTGCCAGCTTTGACTTGGCTAATCCTGAACTACGAGTACCAGAGAGAGGTAAGAACGTACACGAGTCCAAGTAACAGTCTCCAACCAATACTCCACTATGGTGCCTTCCTCGACTTCCCCACGAGGAAGCACGCCATAGCACTCACACTTATCTTGGTGTGTTTTAGAAGTATCCGGTTCAAGTTATCTATGATCAAGTAAAGGTCTCCAAGTAGTCCATAACCGCGGACACGGCTATTCGAATAGTTCATTAACCCTGCAGGTGTGTACTGCTACACACACGCCTCATCATTTACCGCCTGGGGATGGACCCTTCAAGTGAGTACCGGCGAGGATGCTGCCACGACACTTCACTCACGGCACCATCTCTAGTCCTAGGGAGTCGCCTATTTGAGTTGGGACCACGATCGGAATCCGGCCGATTATTCCGATGCAGACTCAAACGTTGTGTGACCGCCATCAAGCTCAACTCGATCATGATCACTTGATTCAACGTGCCCACAACCTACGCCAACCACTTACCTTGGTTCCACCTGCTTGAGATCGTTAAAGGGCGAACTACTTGCGACTCCTGGATAGGTCCGGGGTGAGGTACTAGGCCGAGAGGGGTCAGTGAGCCCAATGTGTGGTCGTATTCTTGGTCTTGGATAACAACACAAGAACCCGGGCCTAAGGCAGTGTTCAACGAGACAACCCACTGTGTACTCCTACACAGCCTCTCATCGTTCACCTTTGTTTAGGGTAGATTCACCAACACGTTACCACCATCATTCACATGATCACTACCATTCCGACTCAAATCAAAGTAGCCTCAGGTAACAACTGTAAGCATGAAATAATCTGTAACAGTTGCAGGGGCCACATGATATCAACCAACTCCTACATCTGCTAGGATTGTGGTTTGCTTACTACTGTGACAAAATGATAGGTCATGCAAAGGAATGGGTTCAACTAGCGGTAGAACGTATCATGGTGACATCCTAAACATGCATTTGCGAGAATGAGAGGGAACTGGGATTTTATAGACATGATCAAAGAGGGGGCTGCTTGCCTTTCTGACGATCACGATGTAACACTCTTCTGACGTGAGGTTGAACTCGTCTCCGAGATCAACTCTACCGAGAAGATGCAATCACCGAAGCACTGGAAGTAAAGCACAATCAAAATAACACAATGCACATTCAATATGCAAAACATAGCATGGTAATGTGCTGATGTGACCTATGTTTGAATTGCCACATTTTAATTGAAGTTGATTTGAAAAGTAAATTCAAATTCAAACTCCAAATGTTATTCAAAATTGGTCAACTTGCATTTGCTAAAGTTTGTTCATTGTAAACCAAGTGATCATATGTGGGAAATGCTTCTGAAGTACAAGTGATGTGTGGTGCATTTCAAAGTTTGAAGTTGGAATAGTAATTGAATTGATTTTGAATTAAATCCAATTAAATCAAATAGCAAAAGCTACTGATCCCTTTTTAATATCAACTCCAACATAGCTTAAAGTTGGAAATTTGGATAGAGGATTTTCTCCTGATCATTTTTCATATATTACACTTTGAATTTGGAGTTTAAATGAATTTTCTATGATTTTTCAAAGTTTCAGCCATTTTCTGGAATTTTACTGAATAAATTAAATGATTTAATCTTTACTACGCCATCACTAGGTCATGCTGACGCCAGGGTTTGACCAGTCAACTGACAGGGCGGCCCCACCTTTCAGCCTCAGTGGTTTAAGCCAGGGGTTAATTTGCTCTGTTAGATTAAAACGTTGATTAGCTTAAGGCCTAGGGCCCACTGTCAGAGAGAGAGAGGGGGGATTAGGAGCTGGGTTAGGGGCTGACAGGCCGGCGGCTTGACGCCGGCGGCTCTGCCACGGCGGTGCCCTCGCCGGAGTGGCGATTTAGCCACGAGAAAAGGGAAGGAGGACACGGGCATGATGCCTGCAACGTCGCGCGTCGGCTGCGGCTACTGGGGGTTCAAGGAGGCGCTCGGGCCATGGCTGCGTCAAGGAGGGCGGCTTCCGGAGCTCCTGGTCATGGCAAACGACGATAGAAGGGGCGGGGGGAACCACAGATGGGGGGATTCGGAGCGTAGAGCTCACCAGAGACGAATGGTGGCCATGGCGGAGTCGATGGAGGCCTGGCAAGGACGAATTGGAGCTCGAGCTCCACGGCGGCCGGCGGCGGTTCTTGGAGTTTGCGTCACTTCTACTGGCCCTTTGCTCAAATTGACGCGGCGGCTCGATCTTGTGGTCGCCGGGGAACCTCGTAGACAGGTTGGCTCGCCGGGAGGATCTCGGTGGCCACGCGTGGGCACGGCGGCGGTCCGGCTAGGTCTTCGGATCTTGCGCGAGATGAAGGAAGAAGATGAGGGAGAAGGCTCCAGGGGGGGAAATGGAGGAGGGAGGCGTCGAGACGTCTCCAGGCGCCAGATAAGGAAGAGGGGAAGCAAGCAGGGAGGTGGCGTGGCGTGGGCATGCTCGCCACGCAGCGCACGACGCGGCTGCCTCTCCTTCTGTCAAGAGGAGGAAGACGACAGGGAGCTGGGTGGGCCGGGCCAGGTGGGCTGGCGCCTAGGCGATGGGTAAGGTCTTTTTCCTCTAGTTTTCTTTTTATTGTTTTCTATTATTTGTTTTGCCCTTTAAAATAAATAGTTAGGGTATTTATAAAAATCCCCAAACAATTTTATAAAACCTAGGTGACTATATAGAAGTCAACCCCAAGTTTTGGGAATTTTTGAAATTCAATTTATTTGAATTTCAATAGGCAATTGATTTAATTCCCAAGCCACTATTTGAATTATTGAAAAATCTATGAGGATGGGTTTAATCCCAAATCACTTTTAAAATGATCAGACTCATTTTTAGGATTTTTTCAATACATCCAAAAGAATTTTGGAAAAAGATTTATTTCTGACCTTTTATTTAATTCAATTAGGGCTTTTCTTTTCCCCATTTCCTTTTCTTTTGCAATTTTTTTCAAGATGCAAAAATGCAAGCTTGGAAAAGCACAAACCTAAATTTGGGTTTCTGACAACTCGCCCCCACTCAAAAGAATCTCGTCCCGAGATTCAGAAGTCGTCGGGAGGAAGGTGGGGTACTTAGGTCGTAGACGATCCTCTCGTTCCCAGGTGGCTTCTTTCTCTGAATGATGCGACCACTGCACTTTGAGGAATCTGATCTTCTGACGTCTGGTGCTACGCTCGGCTTCATCAAGAATACGAACAGGGTACTCTCGATATGAAATGTTATCTTGGAGATCAAGCGTTTCGTGGTCTACTTCGCGGATGGGGTCCTTGAAGCAACGCCTGAGTTGAGAGACGTGGAAGACATCATGAACCTGGGAGAGGTGAGGGGGTAGTTCCAATTGGTAGGCAACTTCTCCACATTTAGCGAGAATGCGAAAGGGACCGATCTAACGTGGGCCCAACTTGCCTTTGATACCGAAGCGATGGGTACCCTTCAGAGGAGTAACCCGAAGGTAAGCCTTCTCATCCAGATTATAGCTTTCTTCCCTATGATGACGATCATAATAGATTTTCTGACGAGACTGGGCTGTTTTCAACTTCTCACGAACAATGCGAACCTGCTCTTCTGCATCCTGGATCAAATCCGATCCAAAGAATTGTCTTTCACCGGTCTCTGACCAGTTTAGGGGTGTTCGACATTTCCGTCCGTAGAGAAATTCAAAAGGAGCCATGCCCAAACTAGATTGGAAAGTATTGTTATACGCAAATTCGGCAAAAGGAAGAGAATTCTCCCATTTCTTTCCGAAAGAGATAACACAAGCTCTGAGCATGTCTTCGAGAATTTGATTGACCCTTTCTACTTGACCACTGGACTGCGGGTGATAAGCGGTGCTAAAGGAGAGGTGGGTTCCCATAGCATTGTGGAAACTTTCCCAAAATCGAGAAGTGAAAAGACTACCATGGTCTGAATTGATTTCCAAAGGAACACCGTGAAGTGACACGATTCGGGAGACATACAAGTCCGCTAACTGGCTAGCAGTTATAGACTCACGAACGGGAAGGAAGTGAGCAACTTTGGAAAGTCTATCTATGACAACGAAGATGGCATCATTTCCTTTCTGGGTTTTTGGAAAGCCGGTGATGAAGTCCATACTGACTTTATCCCATTTCCACTCGGGGATAGGAAAAGGTCTAAGAGTACCAGCAGGTCTTTGATGTTCTGCCTTAATGCGACGACAAACATCACATTCAGCAATGAACTCAGCAATTTCTCTCTTCATCCTAGTCCACCAAAATCTCTGGCGTAGATCTCAGTACATTTTTGTGCTACCGGGATGAATCGAGAGGGGTGTGTCATGGGCTTCTTTGAGGATGAGTTGCCTTAGTTACCCATTCTTAGGTACTACCAAACAATTTTCAAAGAATACCGTTCCTTTACTATCTATGGAGAAACATTTAGCAACTCCGCTAGCAATGTTCTCCTTGATCCGGCGAACACCTCGTGCGCGCCTTTGGGCAACTATGATTTGATCCTCAAGGGTTGGTTTCGCCACCAAGTTGAAAAGAGATCCACGAGGAACAATCTCGAGGTTAAGCTTTCAAAATTCCTCATGAAGAAGTGGTTGATACTGTTGTAACATGAGGTTGTTACAATACAACTTACGACTTAGTGCATCAGCCATGACATTGGGGTGTAAGAAATTCCTATGTCATAATCTTTTATCAACTCAATCCAGCGTCTTTGCCTGAGATTAAGATCTGGCTGGGTGAAAATGTATTTGAGGCTTTGCTAGTCGGAATAGATCTCACAACGATTACCAAGGAGGTAATGTCGCCAAGTTGTTAGGGCATGAACTACGGCAGCGAGTTCAAGATCATGGGTAGGATAGTTCTCTTCATGTGGACGCAACTGGCGTGAAGCATAAGCTACCACATGTCGATCTTTCATAAGTATGCATCCTAACCCTTGCCGTGAAGCATCACAAAAGATCTCGAAATCCTTTTTGGTGTCTGGAGGCGCAAGTACGGGTGCAGAAGTTAATCTTCTTTTTAGCTCTTGAAAGCTTTCCTCGCACTTGGGAGTCCATTCGAATTTCTTTTCTTTCTTGAGGAGTTCAGTTAGACGCTTTGCAACTTTAGAAAAGTTCTCGAGGAAGCGACGGCAATAGCTGGCTAAGCCAAGAAAACTCCTAACTTGCTTAACCGATTCAGGTGGAGTCCAGCCAAGGACGGCCTGAACTCTCTCGGGATTGACAGCAATGCCTTTTGCAGAAATCACGTGGCCTAAATAGGTCACTTCTGGTAGCCAGAATTCACACTTGGAGAATTTAGCATAAAGGCGATGCTCTCTAAGTTTCATCAATACCAGTCTAAGATGTTCTGCGTGATCTTCTTCGTTCTTCGAGTAGATGAGAATGTCATCAAGATAAACTACAACAAATTTATCTAAGTACTCCATGAAGATCGAATTCATCAAGCGCGAGAATGTGGCGGGGGCATTGGTTAAACCGAAGGACATGACGGTGTACTCGTAAAGACCATAACGAGTAGTAAAAGCCGTTTTGGGAATGTCCTCTTTTCTGATTTTGATTTGATGATAACCTAATCTCAAATCCATCTTGGAGAAGACAGAGGATCCTGCAAGTTGATCATACAGATCATTGATCCTGGGCAGTGGGTACTTGTTCTTTATCGTCGCTAGATTTAGCGGGCGATAGTCTACGCACATCCTTTCTGTTCCATCTTTCTTCGTTACGAACAGAACGGGGCAACCCCATGGCGATGAGCTAGGGCGGATGATGCCTTTTGCCAACGACACTTCAAGTTGGATTTTGAGCTCAGCTAACTCACGTGGGGCCATTCTATATGGGCGTCTGGATATTGGTGCGGTTCCTAGGATAAGATCTACCACAAACTCTACAGATCTGTCAGGTGGTATTCCTGGCAGCTCTTCTGGAAAGACATCCGGGAAGTCACGAACCACCGGAATATCTTCAAGGTCTGGAAGAGGAAGCACATTTAAAGAATGCACCTGGGTTTTAGAGCTTGGTGAGGTGTACTTTATTTTCTGGCCTGATGGATGGGTTAGTTTCACTGACTTGGCTTTACAATCAAGGACAGCACTCTGTCTTGATAACCAATCCATTCCTAGGATGACATCAATGTCTGAAGACTTGAGGGCTATAAGTGAGGCAAGGAATACTAAACCCTCAATAGCAATTTCATTCTCATGACTCACCATGGTGGTGTGCCATCTGGATCCAGGGGCTTGCACAACTAAGGGGGTGGATAACATCGAAAAAGAGATGTCATGTGACAGTGCAAAGTCATTGGATATGAATGAGTGAGATGCTCCTGGGTCAAAAAGAACCGAAGCTGGGGTGGAATTGACAGGAAGGGTTCCGAGTACAACATCGGTTGACTTGTGGGAATCTAGAATGGATACATGATTTACATAACCATGTTCATAAACAGGAGGCTTGACATTGGAAGTCTTGGGTAGTGGCTTACCATGAAGAAAGGCTTTCTTTGGTTTAGGTGTGGTGGCTACATGATTTTGGGGACACTCTCGAACATTGTGGCCTGATTTTCCACATTGGAAACAAACACCACGTGGAATGAAAGGAACTTGAGTACTTGATTGTCCAACAAAATTCCAAGGAGGAAGATTGGGTTGAGGTGGACGATATATGGTGGTTGATGGTCTAGAAGCACTTACAGCACGCCTGACGTCACTGAAGGGAATCCAAACACGGCGTTTCCGAGAAAATGGGCCAGAAGATTGGGCAAAATCACGATCACGCTTGCGAGACTCTTCATACAACTCATTTCCATACTCGGCCTTGAAGGATTTGTCGACAAAGTCCCTGAAGTTGACGAACTCGTGAAGGTTCAGGTCATGACGAAGAACGGGGCTAAGTCCCTTGCGGAACCTTTCTTGTTTCTTGGTGTCGGTGGATACTTCTTCTTGGGCATAACGTGCTAGACGAGTGAACTTAGTCCTATACTCATGAACATACATCTTTCCTTGGGTCAGATTGCAAAATTCTTCTCTCTTGCGCTCCATCAGCTGATCCGGAATATGGTATCCACGGAAGTCATCACAGAACTCTTGCCAAGTCACCACGTGACCAACTGGTTGCATTGCCACGAAGTTCTCCCACCATTGAAGAGCAGCACCTTCCAGAAAATATGCCGCGAATAGCACACGATCACCTGGAGCAACATGGGCTGTCTCAAGCTTACGCTCGAGGGAACGAAGCAAATCATCGGCATCAAGGGGATCGGAAGGACATCGGAATACTGGCGGGTTGAGGAGAATGAAGTCCTGGATGGTGAAAACACTAAGATGCTGACGAGAAGTGTTCTGCTCAATACGCTCGAGAAGACGTGTCTGATCACGACGATTCTGTTCAACCTCCAACATGATTTCTGCCGTTGAGGTTGGTGGTGGAGGTTCTTCATCGTCTATATAACTGGAACTGGGATCAACACCTTGATTTGCAGCTGACATTCTGTGTGATAAGAATCAACAATCAGAATAGGATTTAGGACACAATTCTATGCTAAGATAGAAGACTATAATGCAATAGCATCAAAGCCACAAACGGACAGCATAACGGCTGCACCGGGATGGAAATTGAGACAACCTACAGGATAATGGACATCACTTCCACATAAACACTACGGAATGATGGTTCAGAAAGACCACAACACTCCTACAGCTACAAAGAAGCAATCAACGAGATGTCCTACTAAGACATAGATGAGCCTAGTCCTATCTTCCCGTAGAACAAGATGAGGGTGACTCAGAACTCAGATCGATGAGGGTAAGGAGAAAAAAAAAGTCTTACGTTGTTCCCTTATACCCAAAGTAACTATATAACTATAGAATGCTAGACTCGACATAAGCCAATGGTTTGATAATCCTACAGGCAGTCCTGCTCTGATACCAAGTCTGTCGGGACCCGGGGTTAGCGTATGTAATTCCGGTCACAATGCAATCACATGGAGAGCCGAGAGCCGTACCATTTGTCCAAGCAGACAAGGCCAAGCACAGATCACTCTCGGTAAGCATCGAACGTGAGGGGCATCCCATCCAGGCCGGATGATCAACTGAGATGGGTCCTCATCGTCCGCTCACAAGTCTAAATGCTTATGGGTGGTGAATCCCATACTCATAGACAAGTCGCCTCAACCATGTTATCGATTGAATCATAACCCTTACATAGACTTACTCCAGCCCGATCACTTAGTCGGGATCTCGGGTGGGCTCGATCATACAACAAAGTGTGCCACGTGACAGAGTCACGAGCAATCGCATCGCGATGCCCCAAGCTGCGCACATCTAAGGGCCACTTGGTGTATAAAAGACCGCCGGCAAGAACACAACTAAGCTATCGAACCCCACACTAAGACATGCATGTTATAAACATACACGCAGCATACATGTCCAGTGTAAATAGCAGGTAATCACAACATGAACTCTACAAACTCATAGTCTTTATAACTTCTGCTAAAAAGATCAGACATAGTAGTTGTATTACAAGCAGAGATCACATGAATGTGATCCAACATTACATCAAACATCAACGGAAGAAAATTATGTCTTAGTAAAGACAAGTTTAACAAATGGCTTAAGAAGCCTGAAAGAAAAGTACAACGACCCTCCAAAGGGCACAGGCTGCTGCCTGGAACTATACGACATTGGTCCACGTCGAGCTCGAGGTAGAGGCCACCATCAGGGTTAGTGGTCTCATCTCTAAAACATAGAATAAGCAAACGCGAGTACAAAGTCATACTCAGCAAGACTTACATAGGAACTATACTACTCATGCACATGTATCAAGGCAAAGGGAGGTGGGGTTTCACTTGCAGAAGTGCCAGCTTTGACTTGGCTAATCCTAAACTACGAGTACCAGAGAGAGGTAAGAACGTACACGAGTCCAAGTAACAGTCTCCAACCAATACTCCACTATGGTGCCTTCCTCGACTTCCCCACGAGGAAGCACGCCATAGCACTCACACTTATCTTGGTGTGTTTTAGAAGTATCCGGTTCAAGTTATCTATGATCAAGTAAAGGTCTCCAAGTAGTCCATAACCGCGGACACGGCTATTCGAATAGTTCATTAACCCTGCAGGGGTGTACTGCTACACACACGCCTCATCATTTACCGCCTGGGGATGGACCCTTCAAGTGAGTACCGGCGAGGATGCTGCCACGACACTTCACTCACGGCACCATCTCTAGTCCTAGGGAGTCGCCTATTTGAGTTGGGACCACGATCGGAATCCGGCCGATTGTTCCGATGCAGACTCAAACGTTGTGTGACCGCCATCAAGCTCAACTCGATCATGATCACTTGATTCAACGTGCCCACAACCTACGCCAACCACTTACCTTGGTTCCACCTGCTTGAGATCGTTAAAGGGCGAACTACTTGCGACTCCTGGATAGGTCCGGGGTGAGGTACTAGGCCGAGAGGGGTCAGTGAGCCCAATGTGTGGTCGTATTCTTGGTCTTGGATAACAACACAAGAACCCGGGCCTAAGGCAGTGTTCAACGAGACAACCCACTGTGTACTCCTACACAGCCTCTCATCGTTCACCTTTGTTTAGGGTAGATTCACCAACACGTTACCACCATCATTCACATGATCACTACCATTCCGACTCACATCAAAGTAGCCTCAGGTAACAACTGTAAGCATGAAATAATCTGTAACAGTTGCAGGGGCCACATGATATCAACCAACTCCTACATCTGCTAGGATTGTGGTTTGCTTACTACTGTGACAAAATGATAGGTCATGCAAAGGAATGGGTTCAACTAGCGGTAGAACGTATCATGGTGACATCCTAAACATGCATTTGCGAGAATGAGAGGGAACTGGGATTTTATAGACATGATCAAAGAGGGGGCTGCTTGCCTTTCTGACGATCACGATGTAACACTCTTCTGACGTGAGGTTGAACTCGTCTCCGAGATCAACTCTACCGAGAAGATGCAATCACCGAAGCACTGGAAGTAAAGCACAATCAAAATAACACAATGCACATTCAATATGCAAAACATAGCATGGTAATGTGCTGATGTGACCTATGTTTGAATTGCCACATTTTAATTGAAGTTGATTTGAAAAGTAAATTCAAATTCAAACTCCAAATGTTATTCAAAGTTGGTCAACTTGCATTTGCTAAAGTTTGTTCATTGTAAACCAAGTGATCATATGTGGGAAATGCTTCTGAAGTACAAGTGATGTGTGGTGCATTTCAAAGTTTGAAGTTGGAATAGTAATTGAATTGATTTTGAATTAAATCCAATTAAATCAAATAGCAAAAGCTACTGATCCCTTTTTAAGATCAACTCCAACATAGCTTAAAGTTGGAAATTTGGATAGAGGATTTTCTCCTGATCATTTTTCATATATTACACTTTGAATTTGGAGTTAAAATGAATTTTCTATGATTTTTCAAAGTTTCAGCCATTTTCTGGAATTTTACTGAATAAATTAAATGATTTAATCTTTACTGCATCATCACTAGGTCATGCTGACGCCAGGGTTTGACCTGTCAACTGACAGGGCGGCCCCACCTGTCAGCCTCAATGGTTTAAGCCAGGGGTTAATTTGCTCTGTTAGATTAAAACGTTGATTAACTTAAGGCCTAGGGCCCACTGTCAGAGAGAGAGAGGGGGGGATTAGGAGCTGGGTTAGGGGCTGACAGGCCGGCGGCTTGACGCCGGCGGCTCTGCCACGGCGGTGCCCTCGCCGGAGTGGCGATTTAGCCACGAGAAAAGGGAAGGAGGACACGGGCATGATGCCCGCGATGTCGCGCGTCGGCTGCGGCTACTGGGGGTTCAAGGAGGCGCTCGGGGCCACGGCTGCGTCAAGGAGGGCGGCTGTCGGAGCTCCTGGTCATGGAAAACGGCGATAGAAGGGGCGGGGGGAACCACAGATGGGGGGATTCGGAGCGTAGAGCTCACCAGAGACGAATGGTGGCCATGGCGGAGTCGATGGAGGCCTGGCGAGGACGAATTGGAGCTCGAGCTCCACGGCGGCCGGCGGCGGTTCTTGGAGTTGGCGTCACTTCTACTGGCCCTTTGCTCAAATTGACGCGGCGGCTCGATCTTTTGGTCGCCGGGGAACCTCGTAGACAGGTTGGCTCGTCGGGAGGAGCTCGGTGGCCACGCGCGGGCACGGCGGCGGTCCGGCTAGGTCTTCGGATCTTGCGCGAGATGAAGGAAGAAGATGAGGGAGAAGGCTCCAGGGGGGAAATGGAGGAGGGCGGCGTCGAGACGTCTCCAGGCGCCAGATAAGGAAGAGGGGAAGCAAGCAGGGAGGTGGCGTGGCGTGGGCATGCTCGCCACGCAGCGCACGGCGCGGCTGCCTCTCCTTCTGTCAAGAGGAGGAAGACGATAGGGAGCTGGGTGGGCCGGGCCATGTGGGCTGGCGCCTAGGCGAGGGGTAAGGTCTTTTTCCTCTAGTTTTCTTTTTATTGTTTTCTGTTATTTGTTTTGCCCTTTAAAATAAATAGTTAGGGCATTTATAAAAATCCCCAAACAATTTTATAAAACCTAGGTGACTATATAGAAGTCAACCCCAAGTTTTGGGAATTTTTGAAATTCAATTTATTTGAATTTCAATTCAAATAGGCAATTGATTTAAATTCCAAGCCACTATTTGAATTATTGAAAAATCTATGAGCATGGGTTTAATCTCAAATCACTTTTAAAATGATCAGACTCATTTTTAGGATTTTTCAATACATCCAAAAGAATTTTGGAAAAAGATTTATTTCTGGCCTTTTATTTAATTCAATGAGGGCTTTTCTTTTCCCCATTTCCTTTTCTTTTGCAATTTTTTTCAAGATGCAAAAATGCAAGCTTGGAAAAGCACAAACCTAAATTTGGGTTTCTGACACCTTATTTAAGTCGGTGTAGTCAATGCACATACGCCATGTCCCGTTCTTTTTCAAAACGAGGATTGGGTTCGCAAGCCACTATCGATAGAAAACTTCCATGATGAACCCGGCGGCAGGGAGCCGGGCTATCTCTTCCCTATTGGTGTTCCTCCTTTCTTCGTTGAAGCGACGAAGGAATTGTTTGACCGACTTTAGTTTTGGACCAATATTTAGGTGGTGCTCAGCGAGTTCCCTCGGGACACCTGGCATGTCGAAAGGTTTCCATGCGAAGATATCCCGATTCTCACGAAGGAACTCGATGAGCGCGCTTTCCTATTTGTCAGTTAGCTCTGTCCAAATGATGAACTGCTTGGAAGTGTTACCTTGGACAAAGTCGACCTTCTTCGTGTCCTGAGCCGGTTGGAACTTGGGGTTGTTGTCAGGAGTCTGTTTCTTCAGGATGTGGTATCTTCTGGGTCTACCTTTTCCTGGAATTCTGATAGATCCTCTTTGGCACAGGCCGACTGTGCAAACTTGAAGTGTTGCTCGTCGCACTCCGTGGCTCTGGACCGCCTCCCATCTACTGTGATAGGTCCGTAAGGACCTGGCATTTTTAGTTTCAGGTAAATGTAGCATGGCTGAGCCATGAACCTGGCATAAGCCGGTCTGCCTAAGATGGCGTGATATGGACTCTCGAGTTTCACCACCTTAGAATGTATGATTTCAGAGTGAAAGTTTTCAAGAGTTCCAAAGGCCGTCTCCAGGTAGATTTTACCTATCGGACATGCCTACTTCCCTGGGACTATTCCATAGAACACGGTGTTGGAGGTTTGCAACTGTTTGTGGGTCAGTCCCATCCTACGAAAGGTCTCCTAGCAGAGGACGTTGATGATGCTTCCTCCATCCATGATTACTTTGTCCAATGTGTAGCATCCAATTTGTGGAGAAACTACTAAAGCCAAAGAACCCAGGTTTTCTAACACAGGGAGGGTGTGCGTCCCTTGTCCACGTGATCGGCTGCTCAGACTAGTTAAGCCACCTAGGACAAGCCATCTTTGTGGCCACGGACATAACGACTCTCTGCTACAGCTTCCTGTCCCTTCGGTAGCTGCTGGTGGTAAAGACATGATAAGCCGAGTGGTCTTGGAGATGCTTTGGGTTTGATTGATATCTTGCACGCCCTGATTGGTTTTGCTGTCCGCCTCCGTGAGATCCCTTGTACTGTGGTGCTGCACCGGCTCCTTGCTGACCAAAGTTTTTTTGGTTGTTACTGTTTTGACCGGTTCCACCACCTGACCCAGGGGGGCCCTGGACTCCTCGCCTTTGGTACTCCTTCATGAAGTTGCATTGTTCCCAAGTGTGGGCGGCCGGATGGCCGGGTTTGCTGTGCAACGGGCATGGTCTTTTCACAGCTTCTTCAAAGGTAGCTGGGGGTTGGAAATTTCTTTCCTGCTTGCCGCGGTAGTCGTTGCCCCCCTGCTTCTGTCTTTTGGAGACGACAGTTGTGTTGGCTACCAAGTCGAAAGTATTCTGATCGAGTCATATTTTGCCCGGTTGATACTGGTTATGAGCCCCCTTGCTATTGCTCTTTTTGCCCTGGGTGGCTTATCTTCTTCCAGGTCGGCATCCTTAGTTTTGTCAGACTCGGCATACTTGATGACTGCGTTCATGAGCTCTCCTATGTTGCTGACCATCCTCTTGAGTCGGCCAAGCTTGGGTACTAGATGCTCAAATCTGCAGTTTCTTTCCAAGACGATTACTGTAATGGTATCCAAGGAAAGGATTATGTCTGCAACTCGTCGTGCCCAGTTTAGGGGCGACTCTCCTTATTTCTGAACGCAGTACTCCAAGTCGACTATTGTCGTAGCTCTCCGGCAGGTACCTTAGAAATTATTGATGAACTTCTCCCTGTGATCTGTCCAAGAGGTGGTGGAATTCTCTGGGAGATTCTTGAACCATGTGTGAGCCGGCATACATCTTCGCCGGCATGTAGCATGTCCATGGCAAGGTCATAGGTTTCGATCCAGGATGTCGGGTCCATGTCAGCCGTGTAATTTGGGATCTTACGCGGCCCCTTGAAGTTCGGGGGAAAGCATGTGTTCCTCAAATCCGGCACTAGGCATCGATTGCCGACTGACCTGCTGACGAAATGGGTGTTCGGCTCCGGTGGTGGCACTTTGGCTTCCGGATCTACACGTTGATTGGAGTTGGGAGCCGGTAGGTCCATGATCCTCAGTCCTCCTGGAGGGGTCAGGGGCACTCTTTGGTGGCGCTGGCTGCCTGAGGCCGCTGGAGCCGGTGATTCTTCTTGCCGTCTTACGCTTCTATACGGGGTTCCATGTAAGTATGGGACTCCTTCTGAGTAGTGACCCTACTGTGTGATCGCCGTCTTGACGAAATCGACAGCTGCTCGGGCTGCGCGATCAGCTAGGGTGTCTCCTTGGATCTGTGCATTGGCGAGGTACTGAGTCGCTTACATGACATTGGCTACCGGGTTATTGAAGTGGTGAGGAGGTGTGTGGAAGCGATCTTGACGTGGTGGAGGAGCCGGCAGCCTGGGATGTGTGAATCCTGGGGGAGTCGATTGGTCGGGACTATTGAATAGCGTTCGCCCTTGGTAATAAAGGGGGCAATGACTCATGTGTCTCTGCAGGCGTGTGTAGGCGAGGCTCAACCGCTAAGCATCTATTAGGTCCGACTCTTCCTAGATACGTGTGGCTTCCTGAACGAGCCGGAATTCTTTTTCTGTCATCTGTTCTTTCTCGGCATTGGCTTCTGCACGCAAGTTTGATACCCGATACTTGAGATCTTTTACCCTTGTCTTCCAGGATTCCTGGTTTTCGAGCCTCATCGGTACTGCTAGGGCCTCGTCGAGGGAGGTTAGGGTGTCGGCATGGTCCTGGGCACTAGTAGGAACTTGTACCGATGGCCGAGATGTCGGGTCCCTATTTATACTAGGGGCCCTAGCAGCCGCCGACTTGACTCCTTGGTTGAGAGCCGGCTGGCCTCCTTTTCCTCCAGTGTCGGCCATGAATACCGGTGCACAGTACGGAGGTTCGAAGTAGGGATAATTCGGGTCGTATTCTGGTGTGCTGGTACCGAGTCTGTGGTTTCCCACGGACCGGATAGACCCCTCATCTGAGAAACTTCCTTCACTTTGATGTGAATGGGCGTCGGTATGTTCTTCCGAGGCGTCGCACATTGGGGACTCGACAGAGCGCTCCGACTCTGGAGACTCGTCAATGAATCCGACGAAAGCACGTTTGGAGCCGGCGTGTCGCTGACTCGAGGTTTCGACAGGTACTTCGGGATCCGGCTCTGGCGTAGATCCATCCTTCTTGCCGATGAAGATGTGGATGGACCCGATCGGGACCCGATATCCTGACTCGACAGAATCGGCTTCGGGGCCCCAAGTAGAGTCGTCGATGCAAAGCTTTTCGTGCCAGCTTCTGGTGATCCGTCCGGCGACGTATCCCTCCATGCCTTGCAGAGCTCTCCAGGATCTCAATACCTGCAATCGCAGGCCCCATGGTGGTCGCCAACTGTCGTGGGAAAATCACGACAGATGTCCGAAGATTCGAACTTAACATGGGAGCTTTGCTGCGAGGTGATTTCGTGGATGGAGTCGACATTGACAAGAGACTCGGCTATTTACCCAGGTTTCAGCCCCTCTTTGTCTCGAGGTAAAATCCTACTCCTGCTTCCTGATGACCCTCAACTGTAGGGGCTCGATTGTAATGTTCTCGCGGGTAAGTTAACCCAATTTATTGATTCGACACAAGGGGAACCAAAGAGTATTTATAAGATTTGACAGTTGTGTTGTCAATTCAACCGCACCTGAAATATGCTTGCTTGCAACAAATTATTAATAGAAACTGTGATATGATAGCAATAGTGATCATAGCGAAAGTAAACTAGTAGCAATCAATAGAACTAAAATAATGTAGGCTAGGGAGATGGATGGTCGGGCGCTGGATGAATAAGAATGAACATGTAATAAATTCTAACACGGGGTAAGGCACACAGAAAAGCAATGATCATCTAGGAAAATATCAAACATTAGGCATGTATCCCATAGGTAGTTGTGCGTGCTTGCAATAAGTACTTGCACAACATCTTTTGTCCTACCATCCCGCTATGAATGGGGCCAAAAGGAACTTATGTAGATTAAGGTGCTCCTATCAAAGAGCACCGCAACAAAGCAATAAACTCAATGGATACATGGAATCCTCAAATTATGGACCATCCCCTTTGGTGTCCCAAGCTGTCACCTTTGGGATCGCCGGTTCTGGACCATAATAGGTGCATAAAACTCTTAGATAGGATCTCGAACATAAGTAAACTCCTGAAAACATAAGTGGCTCAGATCTGAAAACATGGCACTCGGGCCCAAAGTGACAAGCATTACACTACTAGAAAAACAGCTATAGATAATATGGACACTAATGGTGCACTGTGCATGCGGTGCGCCACTACTAAATAGCAATGGCGCACCGGCGTGCGGTGCGCCATTAGTGCCCGTGTTGCTAATGGCGCATATAACTTCCTGTGCATCATAGCTGAATTACTCCTGGACCAGCACCCCTTCCCCGTCTTAGCAATGGCGCATGTAGAGGCGGTGCGCTATTGCTAACCACTAATCCCTATACCGGCCCTAACCCTACCGTGACCGCACCACACATCTCTCCCCTCCTCACGCAAACCACATCTCCCCATCCCGCGACCGCCCGCCGCCGAGCCGCCCCCTCTCTTTCACAACCGGACACCGCCTCTCCTCCGTCTTCCTCCATCGCGCCGCCCCCTCCACTCCCGTAAGCCTCGTCGCGCCGCCATTCCTCCCTCTCTTCCTCCCTCTCATAGTTTATCGCCACGCCGCGTCCAGAAACCCTACCCCCACCCCCACCCCCACCCATGCTCATTCGCCGACCGCCGCATCTCCCTGTCCCGGTCGCCACCCCTCCCCCCCCATCTCCCAGCGAGCCCTCCCTGCCCTACCCGTCGCGTCGCCTCCACTTCACCCCCGTCGCCGCCCTGTCCATCCCGCGTCGTCCCATCCACCGCCGCCAGGAGTTCGAGATTCACAGCGCCGGTGAAGGTAAGATCCGCTCCGCCCCGCCTCGTCCTCCACCCCTACCTGTCCACTTTTTTTCCTCCCGTTCCCCTCCACTCTCTGCTCTTCCTGTCGCCACCACAGCCCTCACATCCGCCACCTCCGCTGCCCTAGTCTCACACCGAATCATATTTCACCTCTAACCCTAGTCTCATTCCGAGCAGGTTTGACTGGACTTCGACAGGTGGCTGGATAGGGGGAGGCGCCGGGAATCTCATCGTCTTTGCAAGAACACCCCCTTCAGGTACTGCTAGTTTCAAAATTTTCTTGTGTAATAAGGACTTGGTCTCGTGGACACATCCTGTGATTGTGTGATGCTTTTCTGTGCACATTAGTTACATCTTTAGCCAAGAAACATAAAACCCCAAGTCCTAATACATTTGTTATGTGCTGCAATCTACTTCCTTCAGTCCATTTCTCACAGTTTAATTTGGCTCCAGCAATAAAACCAGTCCAGAATGAGGCTATAGTCGAATTCTTGATCAGGGGCATGGATTGTGCCACCAGAGGAGTTAGCCTGTCAGCTTAAATTAAATGAAAGAGCAGATTGTGCCACCATCCTTTTAAAAATTGAGAAATTCTAAGCATTATTTGATATCTAAGTTGTATTGCAAAGGGTATAGTTATACAGTCTGCTCTAGTTGTTTGGCTTAATTATGAATTCAACTTATTGATTTGGTATACCCATTTGACGATGATTTATGTTAGTGCGATAAATATTGGATAATCTGATTTTGACACCAGCAGTAGCATTGATGATTTATGTAATTCAACAACACCATTGATTCATAGAGTTGTTGTGGTTAGGCCAATCTGATGAACATTTAGTTTACTTGCCATTCCGTTTTGCTGTACACAATTCTAGTCTAGACTGGAACTATAGTACTGTGGTGCTAAATCAGTGTTGTTGCATCGATTGTAATTGTAAATGATAACTATTGATTGATGTGACCACTCCAAGTTGCATTTAGCTCTTTCCTCTCATGTACATCCATATGCCTCAAATTTGTTACCTCAGTTTGCAAGTATGAGAAATTTTGGGCGTGAAGACCCGCCGATGACAATCGAAGAATACAGGAAGTTGGTAAGGACGTTCGATGATGCAAGGTGTGCGCTGATACGCGACGCATCCCGTCGTTGGTACTTCTTGATGCGTGCGCTCCAGGGCGCGCAGAACAAGAGGAGGCCAGATCAAGCGGAGATCGAGAAGAAGCGGAGCGAGATGGATCGTGCTCTGTATGAATTGGCAGAGTTGATTATGCTAGAGTCGACCAACGAGGAGCGTGCGCGGATGCCTCAGCTGCCATGGCGATACCACGCCGTTCTTTTCCTCAAGTGGGCAGTGGACGAAGGGATATCAGAAGATCCGATCCATCGACAAAGGTGGAGCTGTGTCAGGGACGTCACTAGTGGGAGCTCATCGTGACCGCAAGCCTCGATCTTGATCTATGTGATTGTAATTTAGATATCGACTTGTAATGTGAAGGCAAACTCTCTACTCGCGGGGCTAATGTTCTAACTTTGATCGGTATTTTGAATTCGGAGACTAATATGATGAATTGTACTCAGAGACTAATATTCTGTTGTATTCGGAGACTAATCTTCTATTGTATTCGATAAATCTGCTGTTTATATATTGTGTTGTTTATATCTGTGTTGTAATGTATTTCGTAACCTCTGCAATTACAGAAAATAAAAAACAAAAAACCTAATATTCATAGGAGTGGCGCACCCCTGGCCTTAGTAATGGCGCACTCCTGGTGCGCCATGAGTAACCCGGATAGTAATGGCGCACCAAATGTGCGCCATTACTATCACTTACTAATGGCGTGCTAGTAATGGCGCACCTAATGTGCGCCATTAATGTCAAAAACCAGTGCGCCATTAAAGCCCTTTTTTCCAGTGGTGTTAAGAGCAACAAGTTGTAGCAAAGATGATAAACACCAAAATAGATGATAGGCAACATGCCCCAAACAATCTGACGAACTATTACATGATCAATCTCATCCAATCCCTACCATCCCCTTTGACTACAGAAGGGAATGACTGACACATGTGAAGAGAAGTCATGGACGGATGATGGAGTGGTGATATTGATGACGATGGCGACGATCTCCCCTCTCCGGAGGCCAAATCAGCCTCCGGATTAGCCCTCCAAAGAAGAACATAGGTTGACGGAGGCTCCGCGACGGGTTTGTTGGGAATGTGCCCTAGAGGTAAATAAAATATGTTTTATTGAGCATATTCCATTAGTTCATAATACGTTTTATACGACGCTATAACTGTATTAAGCGGAAACCTTAATACACGTGTGGGTGTGGCCGGCGGCTGTTGCATGTGCATGCACATGCGTGGCTAGAATATACGTGGTAATAGTACCACGTCGCCTAGCTACGTAGCTGCGCACCCCCTTCTCCCCTATATATAGATGTGGAGGGTGCCCTTTTTCAATATAGAAAATTCAAGAAAAGTACAGAAAAATTATGTTGATCTCTCTCTCCCTCTTTCCCCCTCCTATGAGCGGACTCCCCTTGTATGGAGTCTACACTAGGTTGGAGGTTTCACCACTATACGCACGCCTTCATGCTGCTCGGGATCCGAATCCATCTTCTTTCTGCTGCTCGCCTGGTTCGAAGCCCGGAGGGACGTCGGGTACACCATATGTGTGTAATCCCGCGAGGCGTTACACTTATGGCGCTACTTCATCGTCGTGGCCGTATACGTTTGAGACGTATCAACTCCCCCCAAGCTTAACCTATTGCTTGTCCTCAAGCAATTCAGTTCAACGAGATACGTCGGTAAATACCACTTCAATATGCCACACCATGAACAATGCAATGCATGTCAATCATTCCAAGCAACACATTATATACTCTAGCTATTTGAGACTAACCACAAAGAAAGCATGTACCACTGGGAAAGCATTGTAAACATAGCACTATGTCGCTCTAATCATAAGTACAGGCATATGTACAAAAGTAGAAACAAAAAGAGTTCATACCGGCTTTCCTTGTTGCATCCCTTCCGTCGATCATCGTCATTACTGCCTTGTCACTTGCACGATCGAACGTAGGAAATTATAATCATCACGGACTCGAGCTGAACTCTGAAACAAAGCAAACTAAAGAGCAAAGGAAACATATTTTTGTGTTTTTCTAAGGTTTAGCAAAAGAAAGGAGAAATCTTTTTGGGGTTTTGCAAACTAAAGGAACAAAGAAGAACATGCAAAAACTTCGAAAAGATAAAAGAGAACCAACGGTAGATACAATGGAAAGGTAGGAGAGCACGTACTTCCCCAAGCTTAGGCTTTTGGCCTAAGTTGGGCTCGTCTATTGCGGTCCCGAGGAGCCTCCTGCTCCAGGGTAGTACTGGTATGTCCATGGGTCGTATGCGTTCTCCGATGCGTACACTGAAGTCCTGGGTTCCTCCCACGTGGAAGAAGAAGGTCCCGCCCCCCATCCAGAGGAAGACCCTTCACCCCAGGGGGTGACGGTTTCCTCCTGAACTGGTGGATATACCACGTGCTCCTCCTGAACGGGCGGATACACGACGCGCTCCTCCTCGTTTGGCTCGACCCCCTCCGTGGGGTCGTGAAACTGGTATCTCCCCGTGATCTCATCAAACTTGGCCACTAAAAAATGAAATCCGTTCCTGCGAGAAAAATCAAACACAAGTGGTGCAGGTAGAAGGACAGTGCGTGCCACAACATCTTTAAACCGCAAAATATAATCAAGTGTATAGCGGTCAGAGGTCTTAGTAACAAAGAAATGCCTCTTCATGGCAGCCAAGTCAAGGCTAACAAAAGGAAAGAGTGCATCATCTGGGCGTGGTTCTCCTTGGAGAAACTGCAAAAGAAGTGTGGCATAGACGCCACCAAAGAGGTCCCCCTTGTTACTATTAGTAGCAAGGCATTTCGCAATAAGCGAACCCACATGATACTCGTGCTTCCCTGAGAGGGCATTCACCATGATAGCAGTATCAGGCGTAGAAGTGCTTCTCGTGTTGTCTCGAGCCAACACTCCTCTAGCAATATAATAGGCGAAATACCTGAGGTGAGGGAACATAATGTTGGAAATCTTCTAACGGTTGGAAGGCCTCACTTCAGTGTTACAGAACGAGTCGAGGAGGGTGTTGAGTGCAACAGTTTGGAAATTTTTCCTCTTCTTCTTCTCGACCAAGCCTGGCAAACCTAAAGCTTCACAAAATATACTCATAGGCATGGTCAGCAATCTTTCATAAAGTCGAAACACCACAGTATCATTGTCAGAAAAAACCTGAAACTGTAAAAAATAATAGCGGTGAGTGTCTCATACTGTGGTACACGGCTCGTAACAAGCCATGTCAA
This sequence comes from Bromus sterilis, assembly GCA_950022295.1. Lineage (NCBI taxonomy): Eukaryota > Viridiplantae > Streptophyta > Magnoliopsida > Poales > Poaceae > Bromus > Bromus sterilis. The sequence continues at coordinate 158,361,709 of OX465600.1, forward strand.
ACCTGCATTAGCACACAGAGCATAGAACTCTTCTTGTATGCCGGCATCCTCCATGAAATCTTCGCATGGAAATGCCATGGATTTCGCGGGTAACGCGTCCAACATCTCTATGGGTACGATATTTTCATTGTAGCTCACCCTCGTGGTCGAAGGTGAAGTTGCGGAATGCGTAACATGGCTAGAGCGCGCGGGTTTCTTCTTCCCAAGCCACTTTCCTAGCCTCTCCATATCTAAATTTTTTAACAATTCACAAAAACGAAGATTTAAGCAAAACTAGTTTGGGAAAAACATTCTACTTACTTTACCAAGGCTCAAACTAGGAACAAAACTTGAAAAATAAAATTCTACAAAAACATTTAAGCTCAACTAAACAGCACCAAGAACCACTAAATACTCACTAATGAAGCCACCAACTAGAAAACTAATTGGAGGGGTGAGGGAGTCACATACCAGAGAGTATTTGTTCAAAATTTCAGCTCAAATGAGTGGTTGTAGAAGGAGATCGAGGTTCCGTGCTCAAGAACAGCAAGAACAGCAGAACCAGAGCAAGAACACGAGTTTTTGGGAGGAAGGAGAGAGAGTGAGGGAAGAGAGGCCACCAGGGGGTGCCTGTGAGCCCCAGGAGGGTGGGTGGCGCGGCCAGGGGCTGGGCCGCGCCACCTGGCCTCCTGGGCCAGGGGTGGACCCCCCTGGTCAGCCACAGGTGCCTCCTGACGGCTTTTTACCTGGAAATTTTGATTTTGATTTTTCTGGAATTTTCTAGGCAACTTCACTATAGAGAATTTTTCAAAGTTCAAAAAGCTGCAAAGACTTTCGTGAACTTGAGAAAAAAGTTAGAACAAGTGAGGCTTTAAACACAAAAACTTTGGTACAACAAGGAGAATAAAAGATACAGGAAATGAAAACATAACAAGCTCAACTTTTTACCTATATAAAACATGCTAGTTAGCAAGGTTGATAAAGTCTTACCAACAAACCTGTGGTATATAGCGCAGAAGGTCTCGCCTCTTATGAAGTGATCATTGCACTCTCACTTTAATGGACATTGTCCCCACCATAATTTTCTTGTATTTATGGTATACATGTAGTGGACAATCCCATTCTCCAATCTTCACGGTCTCGATATTCTCAATGGAGTTAAGGCCATGCCTTTTGTCGATCTTCTTCGGAAAATACACCGTGTGTTCTTTGTCATTCACGTTGAAGTTAACCTTCCCTTTATTGCAATCAATAACAGCACCTGCGGTGTTAAGAAAAGGTCTACCAAGGATAATGGACATGCTCCCATCCTCGGGCATGTCAAGCACAACAAAATCAGTAAGTATTAAGCAATTGGCAACTTCAACAGGAATATCCTCACAAATACCGATCGGGACGGCCGTGGACTTGTCGGCCATCTGGAGAGAGATATCTGTAGGAATTAATTTCTCTAAACAAAGTATTTTTTAGAGATAAAAGGGCATATCACTCACTCCTGCAAAAAGATCACATAAAGCAGTTCTATCATAATTATTATTTATGGAGCAAGGCATGGTGGGTATACCTGGGTCACCGAGCTTTTCAGGAATCTTGCCACTGAAAGAGTAGTTAGCAAGCATAGTAGATATTGCCTCATTAGGGACTTTTCTTTTATTAGTAACAATATCTTTCATATATTTAGAGTAAGGTGGTAACTTAATAGCATCAGTCAAAGGGATTTGAAGAAAAAGAGGTTTCATCCACTCACAAAACTTGTTGTAGTGCTCTTCTTCTTTGGTTTTGACGGACTTGCTTGGGAAAGGCATGGGTTTCTGTACCCATGGTTCTCGTTCCTTCCCATGTCTCCTTGCAAGAAAGTCGTCTCTAGTATACTTCTTGCGCTTATCTGGTGCTTCTTCTTCTCAAACCTCAGGTGGATCATTCTTTTCAGCATCTTTTTCAGGTTCAGCACCGTCTTCAGTCTCAGCATCGGAGGTAGATATGCTGTTTGGATCAACAGCTTATTCTTCTTCTTCTATAGGATCATTGGAATTGTCAGCTTCCTTGTATTTCTTCTTCATCTTTGGAGAGCTGAAAATTTCTTCTTCCTGCACTTGAGAATCTTGCTCGATCCTCTTCGGATGCCCTTCTGGGTAGAGAGGGTCCTGGGTGTGTGTTCCACCCCGGGTCTTTATACCATAAGCCTGTAAATTGTCCTGTTTGGCATTATTAGCAAGCAAATCTTTGTGCACACTAGAAATTTGTTCAAGCTGTGTTTGAACCATATGAAAATGCTTCACAAGACATTTAACATCATTAACTGTTCTACCTAGAACATCAAGCAAACTGTATCTTCTTATTGAAGTGACTCTGCTTCATAATAAAATTATCAAGCTCATCTAAACATTGGTCAGGAGGTTTACCTTTAGGGATCTCACTTGCATTGAGATCTAAAAGAGAGTGTACCTCTACCATAGGTGGGTGAGTGGTAGGCTCACACAACTTCTCAATTGGGGGTAGATTCTTCACGTCTTTAGCTTTATTTCCTTTCTCTTTTATAGACTTCTTTGCTTCTTGCATATCTTCGAGGCTTAGGACAAGCATGCCCCTCTTCTTTGGTGGTGGAGGTGGTTCAGGAACGGACCAATCTTCATGGTTTTTGGCAATCTTGCCCATCAATTCTTCCGCATCGTCCAGTGTTCTTTGCCTGAAAACACAACCAGCACAACTATCTAGATAGGATTTAGACCCATCGGCTAGACCAGCATAAAATATATCAAGTAATTCATTCTTAGGGATCTCATGTCCCGGTCTAGCCTTCAGCAAACTGCAAAATCTCCCCCAAGATTTAGGGAGATGCTCATCCTGCAACTGTTTAAAGTTATAAATTCTTTGCAAAGCAGCATGTTGCATATGAGCAGGAAAATACTTATCAATGAAAGATATAGCCATATCTTGAGGACTTTGAATGGAACCACATGGTAGTGCATCATACCATGCTCTAGCATCTCCTTTCAAGGAAAAAGGAAGAAGCTTGGTCACATAAAAGTTCTTGATCCTTTCATCAGTAGTAAACAAGCCACCCAACTCAGTGAGTTTGGTCAGGTGCTCGATAGCATCATCATTTTCTCTGACATAAAGGGATCAGCTTCAACTGTGGATATAAGTGAAAGATCAACAGAGAAATCATAATCAGGATTAGTGATGCATATAGGAGACGTAGCAAAAGTAGGATCAGGAGTAAACTTGTTCTTCAGGGAATGCTTTGCTAGCAACTTCTTTATAGTAGCAGGGTCGGAATCAGCACATTCATTAAGCTCCCTGCAAAAATCATCATCAAGCATAATATAATCATCCTCAAGGAGTTTCTCCTTAAGGCCATCAAAGTTATGAGTTTTTCCAATAGGTGTTTGGGTAACAGGAATTTCAACACCCGAGAATCAGGAAGCAGCAGCAATATGTTCTTGGATGTCGTGCTCTGTTCTTGGATTACTGCTACTTGCCTTGTTGGTATTGTAGACGCTGGCGGTGCGTTGTGGGAGATGGTTCAAACTGCTATGCTTGCGAGAGGCTTTGTTGCTCTTGTTGTAGATCGGCTTTTCTCTTCTGAGAGCTCGATGAATCGGCTGCAGTTCCTGAGGGTGTGCCCTGATCTGAGCTCCCCGTGCTCGTTTCTGAACCCGTGTATTATGCACGGTCCGTCGAGCTGTTCTTTAGCCGAACGATATGCTCGGGTGTTGATAACCCTCAACTGTAGGGAATCGAGATAGTCTTCGCGGGAAAGATAACCCAATTTATTGATTCGGCACTTGGGGACACAAAGAATACGTACAGGCTTTGACAATTGAGTTGTCAATTCAACCGCACATGAAATAAACACTTGCTTGCACAAAGGTATTAGTAGCAACTGTGATACGGTGGTAGTAGTGGTGGTGATAATAGTGGTGATGGTGGTGGTGAAACAACAAAAGTAAACAACTAGTAACTAGCAGGAAAGAAAACACTATAGGCTAGGGAGATGGATGGTTGGGCGCTGCTTGGATGAGAACGAACATGTAATAGATTCTAACTTGGGCAAGGCTCACAGAAAAGAAAGGATCATCTAGGCAAATATCAAACATCAAGAGTGTATCCCAGGGTAGTTGTACATACTTGCAATAAGAACTTTGCACAACATCTTTTGTCCTACCCTTCCGCTACAAACGGGGAAAAAAGAACTTAGGGAGATTAAGGTACTCCTGTCAAAGAGCACCGGAACAAAGAATTAACAATTCATGGATACACGGAATCCTCAAATTATAGTCCATCCCCTTTGGTGTCCCAAGCTGTCACCATTGGGATCGCCGGTTCCGGACTATAATAGGTGCATACAACTCATAGATAGGATCAAGAACACCACAAACTCAAGAAAAAAAAGGGTGATCAGATCTAAAATCATGGCACTCGGGCCCAAAGTGACAAGAATTAAGAGCAACAAGTTGTAACAGAGATGTTAAACACCAAGTAGATGATAGGCAACATGCCCCCAACAATCTAATTGAACTATTACATGATCTAACTCATCCAATCCCTACCATCCCCTTTGCCTACAGCAGGGAATTACTCACACATGAGAGAGGATTTCATGGAGGGGTGATGGAGAGGCGATGATGATGACGATGGCGATGATTTCTCCTCACCGGAGGCCAAAGCAGCCTCCAGAATAGCTTTCCCGGAGAAGAACTGAGGGTTGCGGCGGCTCCGCGACGTAGATTGGAAAAGCGACTTCTGTTCTGGGGTTTCTGCGTCGGGAGAATAAATAGGGCCAAAGTAGGGCACCAAGGGACGTGGGACTAAGCCAGGAGGGCAGGTGGCGCGGCCAAGGGCTGGGCCGCGCCAGGCACCCTCCTGGCTGCCCCCTGGCTGCCCTGTGGCCCCCCTTTGGACTTGCGGAAGCTTCCGGAATGCTGATTTTTTTTTTTGGGATTTTTCCAGCGTACCTAAATATCCAGAAACCTGCACAAAAGAAAACAACACTGGTAGCTCTGCTGAAAACAGCGTCACTCCGAGTTAGTTTCGTTCAAATCATGCAAGAATGAAGCCAAAACAATAGCAAAAGTGTTTGGAAAAGTAGATACGTTTGAGACGTATCAGGTGTCGTCTCGTGGCTGCATTGTTCTCCAGTCCCATTTTTGAATTTGGGGTGCTTCTTCTTGGTTGTCCCTGTGCTGTATTCTCCTGTCATCGCGGTGTCTGCCTTCTCTCTCATCTGGGAAACCGGCCGCGACCATATTGGGTCCTCTGTCGTCGTAGAAGTTGTGCCACGGTTGTTTTCTTCTTCTGTCGAATCCTCTGTCGCTGGTGTGGTAGTCGTAGTTGCGTTCTGAGCGCGCTGTCTGGATCTCCGATTCGTTCCATACGGAGTCTTCTCCATCTACCCATTTTTTGGCTTGCTCGAGCAGTCATGCGAGTATTCGGACTTTCATTTGCCCGAGCTGGTCCTTGAAGTCGATGCGTTGCAAGCCCCTCCTGAATGCGTCGATTGCGCTTTCGTCTGATATTTCCTCGGCTGAGTTTTTGATTATGGTACATCGCTGGATGTATGCCCGCAGGGATTCTCTGGATCCTTGTTTCCAGGCCCTCAGCTCCTCGAGTGATGCCGGTCGTTTGTAAGTGGACTTGAAGTTCTCGATGAAGGCGCTGCGGAACTTCCTCCAGGAGTCGATTGATGCTCGTGGTAGGTTCTTCAGCCAGTGTCGTGCTGAGCTCTCGAGCATGAGTTGTATGTATTGCATTGCTGTGATATTGGTTCCGCGCTGGAATTTTACGGCCGTTAGGTAGTCATCGAGCCATGCTTCTGGTTCTTCCAGTCCGTTGTAATTGCGCATTGTGGATTTTAGTTTGAAACCTTTCGGCATCCTTGTTTTCCGTATGGACACTGTGAAGCACAGTGCTCCGCATGGTTCTACGTTCTCGTCGGAGGCTTGCTCGTCCGAGTACTCTTCGCGGGCTGCTCGCCTTCGCCTTCCACAGTTGACTTTGTTTTGTGTTATGTCGTCGCGTGTGTCTCGCCGATTGCTGTTGCGTCTGTTGCTGGTGTCATCGCTGTCGTGGTTTTTTCTTGTTTGGGCGCTTGCGCCATTCGTCGCTGCTGTCGTCGTCAGGTGAACTGGGGTCCCTGTCCGGGGTCTGCTCGCGGGGAGCCCGTCTTGCGCCTGTTCTTTTGGGGGCTGAGATGGCGTCTTTCATTATTTTGAGTGCCATCGTCGTGTTGTGGTCTAAGCTGCCTTTCTTGCCTTTCTAAGCACGAGATAGGTACTCTTCGGCAGTGAAAAGGGCTTCGGCTGGCGTGAGTTGTTCTTCCTTGTCGTCCTCTTCTAGCTTGAAGTCGTCATCTAGCTTGCGGGCCACCTTCTTCTTGTCCGTGCGTTTCAAATTGCTGAATTTAGATCTAGCTCGGATGGGGGAGTCGTAGTCGGAGGAGTCGGTTCTGGGAGATGGCCTGCGGTTTTTCCTTGGGTCGATGGCAGCTTCTGCTTGCTTCTCTACTTCTAAGCGTTGTTGTCTTGCTCTCTTGGTGGCGTCACTCGCCAGCTTGTTGTATGCTCTGAGCTCGTCTCGTGTTGCGTTCTCCAGGAGTAGTTTGCCACGTTTGACTGCGTCCCTTATTCTGGCGATTGCTTCCTTGGACTGGTAGATCTTTTCTATGTGATTGTCATCTTTCGTCATGCCTGGGGTCTGATGCTTGCTGCTTTCTGGATCGTCACTCCTACGATTTCTATGCTCCGCTCCTTTGTATATTTTCTTTGGTATGGTTCCTGGTTCTCCAAGTGTGACGGTGACCTGGCCGGTGTTGTCTGGATCGCTGTTTTTGCTATTCGAGCGAGTGTTTTGGCGATTGCTCGGGTCGTCGTCTTGGTTTTTGTCATCTGTGGTTGGCTCGTCGATGTCTTCCATGAACACTTGGGACGGTGTCTTGGCTGTCATCTTGCTTGCACGCATGTTGTGCTTCTTCCATGGACCACTCGAGTAGTCAGGCTGGGAGTCGTGGCTGACTCGCGGAGTCGTCACGTGGGCGGTTGAGACTTCGATTGCCGATGTAGGATCTGCCGTTGCGGGTGCTCGAGCGCGATCTGTGAGACGGAGGGCTCCCCAGTGGTTGATGTATATTTGATATGCTCCGAAAATCAGGTTGACACCAGTGCGCAAGTCAGCGAAAGCCGGTCGAAAGGCTGGGAGGTGAGCCATGAAACCGAGGGATCCGAATAGATCGGAATCTGCTCGGGCCGTGGAGTCGATGAGTGCTGATGAAGTCGCTGTCTTGATGAGTTCCGATGACGAGGGCGCCGAGATCGCGATTCCAACCTGTGAAGTTCCCACAGACGGCGCCAATTGACGGGGATCAACCCCGGAAAATCCCATGGTCAGGGCCCTGAGTTAGTCATAGACATAGGCACACGTTGGACGATACTCGTCGTCTAATAGGAGAAGCACTTCCTGCTCGATATTATTGCTTGAGGGGGTGATTACAATGGGGGCCAACGCGAGTTCGCGCAAGGCTAGATGAGTAGATGTGTATTGAGTTGTTCTGGACGTCTCCCCTCCCAGCCTTTATATACTAGGCAAGGTCTCGGGGAATCCGTACTAGGTTACAGAGTTGGTTTCCTAGTTCTAGTCTTTGCCTTGTACGCCAAGTTGCACCTTCCATGTTAGTCGCGTACTCCTACGTCGGTACCTGGTTGGGCCAATCGTGGGCTTGTCGTAGCTTCCCAGCGGGCCTTCTGTCTTCATACGCACCAGGTAGCCTTTGATGCAGGAGTCGTGGGGTCACCCCCTCGTCAACGATGTTCTTCGATGGGTCCAAAAGACAGCAAGGAGCCGGAGCAGGCGTCGTACTAGTCTCCCCCAAAGGAACGAAGCTCAAATACGTCCTCCAGATCAACTTCAACAATGCCTCCAACAACAAAGCAGAATACGAGGCACTACTCCACGACATGCGCATGGCAAAAACTTGTGGCGCCACTCGCCTCTCGATCTACGGCGACACCAACCTTGTCGTCCAGCAGACGATGAGAGACTGTAACGCAGTTGTAGACAACATGATGGCCTACCAGAAACTCTACAACACACTAGAGGGAGGATCCGACGGCTGCGAACTCAACTACGTCTCCAGAGCAAATAACACAGAAGCCGACGAACTTGCGAACATCGGATCGACTCGAGGACCAATACCACCAGGTGTTTTTTCTCGAGAGCATCAGCCAGAGATCAATCAAAGTAAAGCCAGCGGCGCCCGAGGCAGTCACAGAGGCCGATGACATAAATGAACCAGCACAGGTGGCGGCAACGAGCACAGCCGACGACACAAGCAGCCAAGCAACCGAAGTCGCAGAGCCAGCCGCACTCGAAGACCTAGCCTGGGCAAAACCATTCCTTCGATTCCTAATCGAAGGCACCCTACCACAAGACGTTGCAGAAGCTCGACGCATCAGTCGACGATCCAAAGCATTCACTATAATCAACAGACAGCTCTACAAGCGCATCATCTCTCAGGTCTTCCTAAATTGTATCCATGAAGAAAACGGCAAAGCCCTACTGCTCGAGATTCACGAAGGCACCTGTGGGCATCACGCGAGCAGTCGCGCACTTGTGGCCAAGGCTTTTCGAGCAGTTTTCTGCTGTCCGACCGCCATGAGAAATGTGGAAGATATCGTACGGCGTTGCATCGCCTGCCAAAAGTTCGCCAGCAGACCACACGCCCCAGCATCAGAACTCAAAACTATACCGCTGTCATGGCCATTCGCCACATGGGGACTCGACATGGTGGGTCCACTCAAGAAATCTTCAAAAGGAGGACGAACACACCTACTAGTCGCAATTGACAAGTTCACCAAATGGATCGAAGCAGTACCAATCAGTAGCTCAACAGCCCTTACGGCAGTTAAGTTCATCAAGTCAATCATCTTCAGACTCGGCGTACCACCCAACATCATCACAGACAACGGTACAAACTTCACAGCAGCAGAATTCCAAAACTTTTTCCAGGAGCTGGGCATCAAAGTCAACTACGCATCAGTCGCGCACCCACAATCCAACGGCCAAGTGGAGAAAGCAAACGGCCTAGTATGTGGAGGAATAAAGAAACGACTCCTTGCACCACTGGAACAAGCCGCAGGAAACTGGGTAGAAGAACTTCCCGCGGTACTATGTAGCCTGCGTACCACCCCAAACATCTCGACCCAGTATACACCTTTCTTCCTGGTATACGGGGCAGAAGCAGTACTGCCGCACGACTTAAAATTTGGAGCTCCCCGGATCTCAGGGTACGAAGAGGAAGAAGCAGAAGAAGCACTGCAGAACGATAAAGACACAGCAGACGAAGCACGGGACACAACCATAACAAGATCTGAAGGATACCAGGACAAACTGCGCACATATCAAAGAAGTCGTCTGCGGACCAGAACCTTCAGCAAAGGGGACCTCGTCTTGCGACTGATAGAAGAAAAAGTGCACAAACTCGCCCCACAATGGGAAGGGCCATTAATAATCTCAGAAGTCATCGGAGGCGGCGCATACAGGTTGAAGAATCCGAAGACCAATGAAGAAGTGGGAAACCCATGGAATGTAACGAACCTACGCTTGTTCTACCCATATCCCCCCAAACATTAATGCGGCACCGGCAGCAGTACCGATCAGCAACCCATGTAATACCCGAAGAAATAAAATGGTGTTTCCCAAACATTATCACCTAAAAGCACTCGGGGGCTCGAGCATAAACTCCCCCCGAGAGACGCTATCCTCGCTTACGCGACCCTTTACTTAAAAAACACTCGGGGGCTCGAGAATAAACTCCCCCCGAGAGACGCTATCCTCACTTACGCGACCCTTTACTTAAAAAGCACTCAGGGGCTCGAGCATAAACTCCCCCCGAGAGAAGCTATCCTCGCTTACGCGACCCTTTACTTAAAAAGCACTCGGGGGCTCGAGCATAAACTCCCCCCGAGAGACGCTATCCTCGCCCACGCGACACTTTCTTAAAAGCACTCGGGGGCTCGAGCATAAACTCCCCCCCCCGAGAGACGCTCTCCTCGCTCACGCGACCTTTACTTAAAAAGCAATCGGGGACTCCAGCATAAAATCACCCCTAGAGATGTTATCATATCCCATGCCTGCAAATACTCGGGAACCAGACCACATGATCTCCTCGAAGCACCAAGAGTTTTCACAAGAAAATCGCATCAGAAAATGCAAAGTTCTTTAGTCTTCACTGGATCGCAAACAATCACGTAAAGACTCGGGGGATACTCCCATCGGGAGCGCTGACGCGCACCCGACCAAAACCTGGAATAAACCAAAAAAAACCACAAAAAGGGACAGTACAGGTAGACAAAAGCTCACAACCTATGCCTGATTCCACAAATCAAACGTAGCCTCGGGGGCTACTCCCATCGGGAGCGCTGCCGCGCACCCGAAGACAGTTTCCATTACAAAGGAGTCGAAGACAGCTTCCATTACAAAGGAGTCGATGACAGTTTCCATTACAAAGGAGTCGATGACAGTTTCCATTACAAAGGAGTCGAAGACAGTTTCATTACAAAGGAGTCGATGACAGTTTCCATTACAAAGGAGTCGAAGCAAGTTTCCACTACAAAGGAGTCGAAGACAGTTTCCATTACAAAGGAGTCAAATATAATTTCTCATTACAAAGGAGTCAAGGACATTTATCACTACAAAAGGACTCGAGCAGCCACCAGACGGGTTACACTTATCCCAGGGAATTATGACTTCTACATGTGCACTCATGCTGAGATAATTGGAACTTTTGTCCCACAACTTGACGAGCATCACCACAGACAAAGTAGCAACTGAGCCTGCGAAGAAACAAGTCGTCGTCCTCCATTTCTACAAGGTGCCTCGCCTACTGACGCACCCGCTTGACGACCGGCTTGACATCCAGCTCATCCTTAGAACTACAAGAGCAAGCACCACCAGCCGAGGAATCGGTAGAAGATGAAGTCACAGGAGAAGCAGGCGAACCACCACTCGACCCATTGGAACTGTCACTTCTTGTTTCCTCCCAGTATGGATCCAGACGATTTCCACCTGCGTCAAAAGCATTAACGATGAGGGTATCTTCACCATCAAAACGACAACAAAGACTATCCCCATCACGCAAGTTTAGCTGCCGTGAAAAAGACCTCCAGCCAGCATCAAGAAAAATCAAGAAGGAGCCATCAACAGAAAGCTCAACCCAAGAAGGAGATCGAACGCACCCCTGAAGCCGACGCCACAAATCCCTCAGATTGAGCTCAAAAATCACGGAGGCAAAGGAGAATGGAAGAGGGATCCGAGTAGCAGTGCGACTAAGAATACGAAGAAGGAAATCATAGCGCCAAACACCCTCGTCCGCACAAGACGAAGAGGGCGTCGCCGCAGGTCCATGACGCCCACCACGAGAAGAGCGGGGGGTGCGGCCACCACGACCACGCCGGCCACGACCTCGGGCAGAAGCACCACCACCTTGCTTGGGAGCCATAGGAAGAAGAACAAGAAGATAGGATAAGAATGGATGACCAAGCCCAAGCAATAAAACAGCGATTATTTATAGCACAACCCAGGGGAAAACCAGGAAAAAACATAGAATCCCAGGGGGCGCCATCATTAAATAAAAGACCAAACACATCGGGAGTTACAAATTCCAAGAAAAGATGCCTCCACACGGTCAGCAATACTTAAAGGAGGCGTAAAATCTCGCTTGTTTCCCATGCACACATTGGAAATCAAACGGGCAGCACGGCGTCCAAGTCATCATCATGGCTAGAAGACGCGACGGATCGAAGACCAAGCATCATCATAGGTCATCAAATCACATGACAAGGACCATCAACGCGGGGTTCCAAGAAAGACGGATCAAGATTAAAACAATCGGGAAAAAACAAAAGACTGGCAGAGGTTACTTATCTCTCAGTGCCAAAATATTCCGATTCCAAAATCTTTTACTCCCATCGGGAGTATCTTTATTCAACAACAAAAGTAAAAGACCAAAAACTTCAGAGTTCGGGTGCTCCCTCACCCATAAGATGAGGATACACTCGAGTAAACCACTCGCACTTACAGAGTTTCGGGTGCTCCCTCACCCAAAACGCGAACACGCATTCGCAGACTACTCGCGGCAGCGGCAAAAACACGTTTGTAGAGTTCGAGTGCTCCCTCACCTCGAATACAAAAAGCGTCCGAGGCCCTACTCGCAAAATCTCAATCAAGCTAAACTACTCCCGCAATCGACGAGATCCCGAGCGGATGCTTTCCTATATGACCCCTCGCCTGAGCTCATAAAAACTCCGCGAGTAACCACTAATATCCCGCTTGATTGTTTATTCCAAGTGGGTGCATCGCTAACCAGGCTCCGTGCCTCTATAAAAATGATGCCTGGGGTACGACACACTGTACCCAGATGCCACGCAAGCTTAAGCGTGTAGGTAAGACCCCGTTGCATAGAATGATAGAAAGAGCCGAGCGGACGCGCTCAGGCTATTTTCTTAGACTAGCAGCAATTGATCCTATAAGACATGCAGCGGCATGACTTTGCTAGACACCGGTCGTTCCAAGTTCTTGTCGAGGGACGTGAGCTTGATTGGGCTACTGCGGTATTTGCCACTAGCGCAATTCACCAAGGCTCGACCAGTCGACTCCTTGGGCCCTTTCAGCTTAGCAATCCCTCGAAACAGGTATTTTCATGGCTCAAAACTGCCAGCGACCCGCAACTATGCTGCTCCTACGATGATAAAGCAAGGAAGAATTTGAGTCCCTGCGCGACTCCTCGAGTCCACCAGGCACTCGGGGGCTACTGACGAGGGGGCGACCGCACGACTCCTGCGTGTGAGGATACCTGGTGTGCGTGAAGACAAAAGGCTCGCTGGAAAGTCTCGACAGGCCCACGACTGGCCCAATAAAGACACCAACGTAGGAGTCCGTGACTGATTTAGAAAGCACGACTTGGCGCACAAGGCAAGACTGTGACTAGGAAATTATATCTGTAATCTAGGACAGACTCCCCGAGACCTGGCCTAGTATATAAAGGCTGGTAGGGGAGACGTCTCGAATATCCATGATCCAATCGACTCTCCTGGCCTTGCGATAACTCGCCTTGGCCTCCCTTGTAATCGACTCCTCACGCAATAATATCGAGCAGGAAGTTCTTATCCTGTTAGCCGATGAGTATCGTCCAACCTGTTCCTTCTCTAGGACTAACCGAGGGTCCCTGGCCATGGGATTTGCCGAGGCCGATCCTCATCAGTCTCTATGACTGCTCGGGTCATCGTCTTTGGCCTTTGTCGTCTAAGGTTGGCTCGCGGGTGTCTGCCATGAACACCTGGAATGGTGCCCTAGTTGCTAGCCCGAACGCGCCTGTGATGCGTTTCTTCCATGTTGGCAATCCACTTGAGTAGTCGCGAGTGGTGCAGTGTTTTGTGTTGGGGTGGGAGTCGTGGCTGACTCGCGGAGCTGCCTCGTGGGCGGGTGCTTCATCTTCGACTGTTGTCGTCCTAACGATTGTTGCTGTAGGTGCTCGAGCGTGATCCGCGAGGCGGAGAGTGCCCCAATGATTGATGTAGATCTGGTACCCGCCGAAGGTCAGGTCGACGCCAGTGCGCAGGTCGGCGAAGGCTGGTCGCAGGATCGGAAGATGAGCCACGAAGCCGAAGGACCCGAACAGACCGGAATCTGCTCGAGTCATGGAGTCGACGAGTGCTGAAGGAGTCGTTGACTTGCTCGGTGCTGATGAAGGGGCCGCCGAGATCGTGATTCCAACCTGCGAATTTCCCACAGACAGCGCCAATTGACGAGGATCAGCCTCGGCAAATCCCATGGTCAGGGACCCTGGGTTAGATCATAGAGAAGGAACAGGTTGGCGATACTCGTCGGCTAACAGGAGAAGCACTTCCTGCTCGATTGTACTATGAGAGGGGGCGATTACAGTAGAAGTCTAGGCGAGTTCGCACAAGACCAGAGGTTTTCATTGTAGATTGGATGTCACTGAGGCGTCCCCCCTCCCAGCCTTTATATACTAGGCTGGGTCTCGAGGAGTCCGTCTCAGGTTATAGGGACGATTGCCAATTCCTAGCCTTGCCTTGAACGCCAAGTCTTGACTTCCATATTGGTCGCGGGCTCCTACGTCGGTGCCTAGAGTGGGCTAGTCGTTGGCTGTCGAAGCTTCCAACAGGCCTTTTGTCTTTGTATGCACCAGGTATCCTCACAGGTAAGAGTCGTGGGGTCACCCCCTCGTCAATAGTTTTCCTCATCGAGCTCTTCGTCGTCGTCGTCAACGCTTGGATCCAGCTGAAGTCCTGCCCGTGTTTTCCTTCGAGTCAGCATCATCTGCGGTGTCGTCCCCGCGCTGCTGTGTCCGCATGCATTTCCTCTCCAACCGTTGCTCAAGCTCCTTCTCCGTCCGAGCCCGCGGCGCGCCCGCCGCCGCACATGGCTGCCGGCCCCAGTCGCGGCTCTTTCCTCGCCGCCCCAGGCACCGGCCATTTCGGCGGCTGTGTTTCCAGCTCCGTCTTGCGCCATCGCGAGCTCCTCCTCGTCGCCCCTACGTGTTGGCCCTTTCCCCGGCTGCTAGCTGCTCCAACGCCTGGGTGGGCTGCAAAGTTCAGAGAAAGCAATCAGAGAAGCAACGAGTATTCAGAGAGAATTCAGAGAAAAACGAACGAGACAAAAAGGACGCTTGCTGCGTCCCCAAGGCTTCAGCGCCCCGGCTACCACCATCGCGAGACGATTGCCCCGTGCAGCGCGTCCCCGCTCCCCCGGTTCTGCCCGCAGCCGGCCCGTGGTTGCCGGTTACTTCTCACCTTTTTCGGCACCGAATGCGGCCGCACCCTGCCCGAGCCGCCTGCGCTGTGCGCCGTTGACGCCTCCCTGAACGCGCCTCAGATGCAGACCAAACCCCCCCATAGACAATCCATACCATAGCCAAGTTATTCCATGTACGAGTAGCCAAAAATTACATCATATACTAGCCCAATTGTCCACATACATTTGCCGGGTAAGTGCATAATGGCCAGCTCTCTTCTCGGTTTGCTGCTCCGTCTTCCTTCGCACCGGCTGCACCCAGCGTCCAGTTCGGCCGCCGCGCTCCCATCGCCGAGTGCTACTGACGGGGATGTACACCGGAAAATCCCATGGTCAGGGACCCTGGGTTAGTCATGAGAGGCACAGGTTGGACGATAGCTCGTCGGCTAACATGAGGATACGTTCCTGCTTGATGTTATTGATTGGAGATGGCGATTAAAGGGAAGCGAAGGCTAGTGCGCACAAGGCTAGGGTTACAGATTGTGTATTAGATTATCTCGACGTCTCCCCTCCTAGCCTTTATATAGTAGGCTGGGTCTCGGGGAGTCCGTCTGGGATTACAGATGAGGTTTCCTAATCCTGATCTTGTTCCGTACGGCAAGTTTGCACCTTCCTTATGAGTCGCGGACTCCTATGTCGGGGCCACTAGTGGGCCAAGGCTGGGCCCAGGCGGCATATTTGTGGGCCTCCTATCTTCGGGTACATCGGGTAGGCTCATCCATAGGAGTCGTGGGGTCACCCCCTCGTTAGTAGCCCCCGAGTGCCTGGGGGACTAGAAGACGCGCGTAGGGACTCGAGTCCATTCTTGCGTCGTTTTTGATGTATGCACGGTTCAATCGCGGGTCGCTGGCAGTCTGGGGCCATGACAAAACCTGTTTCGAGGGATGCTAAGCTGAAAGGGCCCAAGGAGTCGACTAGTCGAGCCTTGGTGAATTACACTAGTGGCAAATCCCGCAGTAGCCCAATCAAACCCATGTCCCTCGACATGAGCTTGGAACACTGGTGTCGACCAAAATTCATGCCGCTGCAGGTCTTACAGTGATCAATTGCCGCCAGTAAATTTTGTAGACTAGGCGCGGCCGCTCGGCTTTTTCTATCATGCAAGCGCATGGAAAAGGTTGGGAGTGAAATCGCTCTATGGCAAGTCCCAGACCGGCCGATCTGCGCAGCTGGGTCTTACCTACACACTAAGCTTGCGTGGCATCTGGGCACACTGTATCGTGTTCCAGGAATATGTATTTTTATTGAGGCACGGAGCCTAGTAGATAATGCACCCACTTGGAATAAACAATCAAGTGAGCTGTTTTTAGTAGTCACTCGCGGAGCATTGCCGGGTGCTCGGGCGAGGAGTAACGTAGAGGGGTACTTGCTCGGAAGGTCGTCGAGTGCTCGGATTCTCAAAGTTTTGCGAGTAATCACTTGAGTATTGCTTTTTCTCTCGGGGTGAGGGAGCACCCGATACTCTGGGATCACTCGATCTGGCGAGTGCAGCTCTGCTTATCTTCTGTCGTGGTGAGGGAGCACCCGAAACTCTTCGTGTGTGCGAGTAATCACTCGAGCACATCTTTTCTTTTAGGTGAGGGAGCACCCGAAACTCTAATGGGTGCGAGTAATCACTCGAGCACATGTTTACTCTTTAGGTGAGGGAGCACCCGAAACTCTAATGGGTGCGAGTAATCACTCGAGCACATATTTACTCTTTAGGTGAGGGAGCACCCGAAACTCTCTAGTCGAGATGCTCCTGATGAGAGTTAAATATATTTGAAAAATGTATTTGAGTTAGTAAAGACTGTGCTTGCAGGCTATATTTTATTTGCGCTGCCATTTTAATTTACCTCTTCTTGGTAAGGATAATGATCTCTTTGCTGGAGGACCGTCAAAGATGCTCTATCTGCGAACCGTCATGTATTCATGACCGGTCATAATGATGGTTGTTGATGGCGTGCTGCAGCCGCCTGTTGAGTTATCGATGCGCGTATTGAAAACGCGCGAGACTTGACGCGTCCAGGGCACAGTGCCGCCCGTGTGAAGGCATCTTTGTCTCGGAATTCGAATCGCCCGGCATGCTTGTTCTTTGAATTTATTGCTGTCGTCGCCTGGGCTTCTGCGTGCCCTTGGGGTTCTGCTATAAATAAGCCATTTTTCTCCATCTGGGCAGTAGTGTTCGTCTTCTACCTCTCTAGCTCCTCTTCTTCATCTTCTCATGGGACCAAAACGTGGTGCGGGTATGACTAGCCGCGGCCGGATTCGCCGTGGTCGCTGTGGTCGTACTCCGCGCTCTTATCACGGTGGCCGTCGTGGTACAACATCGACGCCTTCCTCCTCTTCCTCAGAGGAAGGCTTTTGGCGCTATAATTTCCGTGGCCGGAACGCCGCGCGTATTCTGCTTCCTTCTGCATTTTCTGCCCTTGTTTCTGAGTGCAGTCTTGATGGCTTGTTGTTCGTCTTCAGGAGTGCCCTCGATCTCCTTCTTTTGTTAAGTTGGAGATCAATAGTTCCCGCTTGATTTTCCTTGGCTTTTTCTGGAGATCGTTTGCTCGATGCTTTGGCTGGAGATCATTTGCTCGATGCTTGAACTAGGTTGGTTCTCTATGTAATGATCATTGTCTTCGAGTAATCAGAGCTGCCTTCTATCCAATGTACTTCGAATTTTTGTACTGAGAATGATCTTCGGGTCCTTGTGATGCGAGCTGTGCTTGAGCCCTTGCAATGGAATTTGTCTTCGAATCCTTTGCAACCGAAAACTGTGTTCGAGTCCTTTGCGCTCGAGAGCTGTCTTTGAGTCCATCAAAACTTTGCACTGTGGGTTCTATCGGGTGCGCGTCAGCGCTCCCGATGGGAGTAGCCCCCGAGGCTACGTTTGAGTCGGAGAGTCGAACGTAGGCTGAGATCTGTTTCCTTTGTCGTTCTTCCATTATTTAATGTCTTTTATCGGGTGCGTGGCAGCGCTCCTGATGGGAGTAGCCCCCGAGTCTTTGGGTGATCGTTGGCGATCAGGTGAAGACTAAAGAATTGTCTGCGTATTGCGCTCCGTCTATATTTCTTCAGAGTGTTTTGTGTTCCATCTAATTGAGTCCATGTCTACCGAACCGTTTTTCAGCAGGTGGGGCCTGTCGGGGGTTTGTTTGCTTGGGCCCCTTAAGTTTTGGACTTCGTGAGCGTTTCTCGAGGGGAGGTGGTGCTCGAGCCCTCGAGTGCTTTGATGTAAAGATCGTGTGAGCGATGATAGCATCTCTCGGGGGGAGTTTGTACTCGAGCCCCTGAGTGCTTTGATGTAAAGATCGCGTGAGCGACGATAGCGTCTCTCGGGGGAGTTTTGTACTCGAGCCCCCGAGTGCTTTGGGTAAAGATGGCGTGAGCGACGATAGTGTCTCTTGGGGGGATTTTTGTACTCGAGCCCCCGAGTGATTTGGGTAAAGATCGCGTGAGCGATGATAGCGTCTCTCGGGGGGAGTTTTGTACTCGAGCCCCCGAGTGCTTTCGGTAAAGATCGCGTGAGCGACGATAGCGTCTCTCTGGGGGAGTTTTGTACTCGAGCCCCCGAGTGCTTTGATGTAAAGATCGCGTGATCGACTATAGCGTCTCTCGAGGGGAGTTTTCTACTCGAGCCCCCGAGTGCTTTGAGGTTGTAGTATTTGGGCAACATCATTTTATTGCATCAAGGGTTACAGTAGCTGCCAGTTGAGCCTGATTGTTGGATGCTATGGGTAGAACAGGCGTAGGTTCGCCACGTTCCAAGGATTTCCCACGTCCTCGTCAGTCTTCGGGTTCTTCAGTCTATAGGCGCCTCCTCCTATGACTTCCGAGATTATGAATGGTCCTTCCCATTAGGGGGCAAGCTTGTGGACTTTCTCTTCCATGAGCCGTAGGACAAGGTCGCCTTTGTTGAAGGTTATGGTGCGCAGGCGGTTTCTTTGGTAAGTGCGCAACTTGTCCTGGTACCCCTCTGACCTTGATAGGGATGTGTCTCTTGCTTCGTCTTCTGTGTCCTTGTCATTTTGCAGTGCTTCTTATTCTTCCTCTTCCTTGTAACCCGAGATCCGGGGCGCCCCGAATTTGAGGTCATGTAGTAGCACTGCCTCCGACCCGTACACCATGAAGAAAGGTGTGTACTGGGTTGCGGTATTTGGGGTGGTACGCAGGCTCCAAAGTACTGAAGGGAGTTCTTCTATCCAGTTGCCTGCGGCTTGCTCGAGTGGTGCAAGGAGCCGCTTTTTGAGTCCTCCACATACTAGGCCATTTTATTTTTCCACCTGGCCGTTAGACTGGGGGTGCGCGACTGATGCGTAGTTGATTCTGATGCCCAGTTCTTCGCAGAAGTTCTGAAATTCAGCCGCTGTGAAGTTCGTGCCGTTGTCCAAGATGATGTTGTGTGGCACCCCGAACCTGAAGATGATTGATTTGATAAAGTTCACTACCGTGAGGGTTGTGGAACTGGTGATGGGCACTACTTCGATCCACTTGGTGAACTTGTCGACTGCTACTAGTAGGTGTGTTCTTCCTCCTTTTGATGACTTCTTGAGTGGGCCTACCATGTCGAGTCCCCATGTGGCGAACGGCCATGATAGTGGTATGGTCTTGAGTTCTGAGGCTGGAGCGTGTGGCCTGCTGGAGAATTTTTGACACGCAATGCAACGCCGCACAATGTTCTCTGTGTTTTTCATCGCAGTGGTCAAATAAAACCCTGCTCGTAACGCTTTGGACACGAGCACTCGACTGCTCGCGTGGTGCCCGCAGGTGCCCTCATGGATTTCGAGCAGTAGGGCTTTGCCATCTTCTTCGTCGATGCACTTCTGGAGTATCTGGGTGATGCTGCGCTTGTATAGCTGTCTGTTGATCACTGTGAATGCCTTGGATCGACGACTGATGCGCCAAGCTTTTGAGACGTCTTGCGGTAGCGTGCCTTCGATTAGGAATCAGAGGAACGGTTTTGTCCACGCTGGTCCTTCGAGTGTTGTTGGATCTGTAGGTTCGGCCGCTTGACTGTTGTTGCCTTCAGATGGACTTGCTGATGCCACCTGTACTGGATCTGTGTTGTCGTCATCTACAGCTTCCTCTGGTGCTGCTGTTTTTTCCTTGATGGATCTCTGGCTGATGCTTTCGAGGAAGACGCCTGGTGGTACTGGTCCTCGAGTCGAGCCAATGTTTGAGACTTCGTCGACTTCTGTGTTGTTTGTTCTCGGGATATAGTTGAGTTCGCAGCCATCGAAACTTCCTTCGAGCGTGTTGTAGAGCTTCTGGTAGGCCGCCATGTTGTCGGCTACTGCATTGCAGTCTTTCATCGCCTGCTGGACGACGAGGTTGTAGTCTCCGTAGATTACGAGGCGAGTGGCACCGCATGTTTTTGCCATGCGCATGCCGTAGAGCAGTGCCTCGTATTCGGCTTCGTTGTTGGAGGCGTGGATGAAGTTGATCTGGAGGACGTATTTGAGCTTGGTTCCTTTGGGGGAGACCAGAACGACTCCTGCTCCGGCTCCTTGCTTTATTTTTGACCCATCGAAGAACATCATCGAAGAACCAGTTCGATAGGTCCGGGGGGCATGGTGTCTGGACCTCCGTCCACTCGACCAGAAAGTCTGGGAGTACCTGGGCTTTGATTGATGTTGGGTGCTTGAATTGCAGGTCCCGCGGGCTGAGCTCAATGTTCCACTCGGCGACTCACCCAATCGCTCCGGGGTTGTTGAGGATGTCCTCTAGTGGTGCGCTGCTCACGATTGTGATAGGGTGTTCGTCGAAGTAGTGCGACACTTTTCTTGATGACGTGATGATGGCCAGTAGTAGCTTCTAGTAGTGCGGGTACCGCTGTTGGGACTTTGTCAAGATCATGCTGAGGTAGTAGATGGGCCTTTGTATGCTCTGGACCTTGCCTTCTTCTGTGCGCTCGACGACGAGTGTTGTGCTGACCACGCTATTGCATGCTGCCACGTAGAGGTACAATTTTTCTTTTTCTTTGGGGACCGCCAAGATCGGTGGGGTCGAGAGTGTCTTCTTCAGGTCAGCGAATTCTTTGCGGCCTTCTTCGGTCCACTCGAATTTCTCTTCTTTTCTCAGCAACTGGTAGAATGGCAATGTGCGTTCTCCCAATCTGCTGATGAAACGACTCAGGGCTGCGAGTCTTCCGGTGAGCTGATGTACGCCTGTGATGTCGGTTGGTTCCTTCATCCTGGCGATTGGTTGAACTTTCTCGGGGTTCGCTTCGATTCCTCGAGCGGAGACCATGTACCCGAGCAGCTTCCCGGCTGGGACGCCGAATGCGCACTTCTTCGGGTTGAGCTTGATTATGTATTTGTTGAATGCTGCGAAGGTCTCACGCAGGTCGTCGAGTAACGTGTTTGCACTGTAGGTATTGATGACGATGTCGTCCACGTAGACCTGCACGTTCCTTCCTATTTGATCTTTTAAGAAGGCTTGCATCATCCGCTGGTATGTGGCACCGACGTTCTTGAGTCCGAAAGGCATTGTTCTATAGAAAAATACACCGTAAGGGGTGATGAATGATGTATGCTCTTCGTCTTCTTCTTTCATCCTGATCTGGTTGTATCCTGAGTAGGCGTCGAGGAACGACAGGAGGTCGCATCTTGCTATCGAGTCGATTATCTGATCGATCCTTGGCAGGGGAAACTGGTCCTTTGGGCAGTGTTTGTTGACTAGCCCGTAGTCGACGCACATTCGCAGTACGTCTGTGTCTTTCTTGGGGACCAGCAAGGGGTTGGCGACCCAAGTGGCTTTCTTCGTCTCTCTGATAAATTGGGCGTCGAGTAATCGGTTGACTTCCTCCCCGATTTCTCTGTGCTTGGGTTCTGCGAATCTTCGTAGCGCCTGCTTCACTGGCTTGGTGTTTGGCTTGATGCGCAGCGCGTGTTCCGTGAGCTCGCGCGGTACTCCTGGCATGTCGGCTGGGCACCAGGCAAAGATTTCCCATTCCTTGCGGAGGAAAGCGATGAGGGCAGTCGCTTGCTCTTCCGGGAGGTGGGCGTATACGCGGACTGTTTTTTCTGGGTCCGTCGGGTGCACCTGGTAGGTGACCGTGTCGCTGTCGGTCCTGAAGTCCCGCCCGTACTCTTTTGTCTCGCTTGTGCTTGCTAGCGGAAAGATGCTTTTGTCTGTCGCCATGGCTATTTCTGTGAGTTCTTGCTCGGCTCCGAAGGCGTCGGTGACTTTGTGGAAATCGCGATTGCACTTGTCTGATTTGGTGAAGCTCCCATTCACTCTAATGACGCCCGCGGATCCTGGCATCTTAAGTTTGAGGTAGGCGTAATGCGGAATCGCCATGAACTACGCGAATGCTGGACGTCCCAATATGGCGGGGTATTGAGACTGCCAATCGAGTACTTCGAACTCGAGGGTGTGTCTTGCGAAATTGCGTCTGCTGCCAAAGACAACTTCGAGCTCGATTACTCCAAGGGAAGTGGACGCCTCTCCTGGTACTACTCCGTATAGCACGGTGCTTGATTTCTTCCATACTGATCGTGGGATCAGCATCTTGCATAGGGTGCTGACGAAGATTATGTTCATGTTGCTGCCTCCGTCCATGAAGATTATGTCAATGTCGTATCCTCCAATTTGAGCGTCGAGTACCAGGGGCGCGTGTCCTGGCCTTGGGACTACGGGCGGGTGATCCCTCTGGGAGATAGTGATGCTGGTTTCTGCGTTGTGTAGCTGGTAGACTTCGACTGCGTTTAGGTTCTCGGCTGCTCTGGCTTGCAGGGTGTAGGCGTCCTGTTGGGCTTGCGATACCCTTCCCTCTTGGATCGTGTACACCTGTCCTGGAGTCGGCGACTGCTCGGTTCGTCGGGTGCGCTTGGCTTCTCGCTGTTTTTCTTCCTTGAGGCTGTCGGCGAGTTCTTTGAATAGGCGGCATTCTCCCAGGGTGTGGCTCGATCTGATGTTTCCCCAGTTGTCTTCGAAGCAGTGGATCGTGCAGGGTCCTAGCTGTTCCCTGACCGTGAGCTTGCTGGATCCGTCATGCCGTTTCCTCCTTGAGATTCGGAAGAACAGCGCGTGGTCTGCGGGTCGATTTTGATCCTCTCGCTTAGATTCTGGTTCCTTATGAGATTTGCGAATTCGTCTAGCCTTCAATCTGGGTCGTAGTATTCGTCAGTCTGAGTCTCAAAGTCGCTG
Organism: Bromus sterilis; assembly: GCA_950022295.1. NCBI lineage: Eukaryota > Viridiplantae > Streptophyta > Magnoliopsida > Poales > Poaceae > Bromus > Bromus sterilis. Next base: position 158,384,617 of record OX465600.1, read on the forward strand.
TCCTGGCGGGCGGCGGTTGTCTGCATGGCGGCGGGTCATCGAGTGGTCGGCGATCGTGTGGCTGTATAGTTTGACTCGTCGAGTGGAGTCGCTTTGTAGAATCCTCGCGTCTGTCTTCTGGGTCGTCGACTTCTTCCTCATTGGCGATGGTCTTGGCGATCGCTGATCTCGAGCTCGGAGTCGATGTCTTGTTGTGCGGCGGGTGCCTGGGCGGCGGTGGGTCGTTGAGTGATCGGCGAGCCCTCTGCTTTGTGTTGTAGCTCGTCGATCAGGATAGACATGTGGAACCCTCGCATCTTTCTTTTGGGTGGTCGAGTTCTCTTTCGCTGGCGGTGGGCTCGATTGCCGCCGTAGTATTGGTCTTGGCACGGCTGCAGGCTGAGCGATCTCGCTGGGACAGTAGATATGCTTGCTGTGATCTTGAATTCTTCGGGTGGATTGCATCTGGTTCTTGCTCTTGAGTTGTGGCTTGCTGGAGACGGAATCGCCGAGATCGTAATTCCAACCTGTGTAGTTCCCACAGACGGTGCCAATTGACGGGGATGTACCCCGGCAAATCCCATGGTTAGGGACCCTGGGTTAGTCATGAGAGGCACAGGTTGGACGATAGCTCATCGGCTAATAGGAGGATACGTTCCCGCTCGATGTTATTGATTGGAGATGGCGATTACAGGGAAGCCAAGGCTAGTGCGCACAAGGCTAGGGTTACAGATTGTGTATTAGATGATCTCGACGTCTCCCCTCCTAGCCTTTATATACTAGGCTGGGTCTCAGGGAGTCCGTCTTGGATTACAGATGAGGTTTCCTAATCCTGATCTTGTTCTGTACGGCAAGTTTGCACCTTCCTTATGAGTCGCGGACTTCTACGTCGGTGCCACTAGTGGGCCAAGGCTGGGCCCAGGCGGCATCTTTGTGGGCCTCCTGTCTTCGGGTACACCAGGTAGGCTCATCCATAGGAGTCGTGGGATCACCCCCTCGTCATCCACTATCATTCCATCCAGCGTCCTCGCATCCGGCTGCCAATGCTCCTCCGAACTGCGCGCCGCCGCCAGCCAGCTCGGCCCGAGATCCCCGCTCCGCCAGCTCGTCCATGCCTAACGGCCTCCCGCCACTAAGCTCGGCCCCGACGACCTCCGTCCGGTTGTGCTCCACCCTGTCGATTGCGCCCGCAGATCTATTCCCCGCCATGCTCCGCCCCGAGCTCCTTTCCGGTCTTCCTACGCTGAGCTGCACTGCCGCTCCCGTTCGAGCTGGCTTCGCCGAGCTGCACTCGCCCCTCTCGGCCGAGCTAGCCAATGGCTACGCCGGGCCGACCCCCGCGCCCGATGTTCCCTTCCCACCTGGTCCATTTTCTTCTTCCCATCCGGTCGTGGCTGAGTGTGGCATGGAGAGAAAGTTCAGAAAAAAAATTGGAGAAAAAGTGGAGAAAAGTTCAAAGAAGATGCAGAGAAAGAGAAAAAAAGGAAGCTCCGACTGTGCCGTGCTCCAACTCCGAGCTCCCTGCGCCGACTGCGGCCCTTCGACCCGCGCCCCGCCGACTGCGCGCCCAAGACTGGCCTCCGCCCAGGTCGGGTGTCGCGCCGCCTGCTCGCCTCTTCGTGCTCCCAGTCGCCCCGATCTCATCCTCCATCGGCTCGGTTAGCCCGGTTCCCCCCACCCACCGGATGCGTCCAGCCTGCTCCGAGCTTCTCCTCCGCTTGCTCGGCCGGCTCGTCCCCCTTGCCGCTGGATGCAGTCGGCCCGGCCCCTCCCAGCGCCCTACCGATTGCACCCGTGCTGACCCTGATTGCCACCCAGAAAAGCATGCAGAGAAAGAAAGCACAGAAAGTTGAGAGATTCAGAAAGAGCTCGGCTAGGCCGATTGCAAAAAAAAAGGTTGGTTGTGATCTGTTAGGCCAGTTGCGAGAAGAGAAAAGTGTGAGCCGATTGCTCAGTAGTTCGGCTGGTGCCAGTCCGATTGTGCCTGCCAGTCTGCAGTTGCATCCGTTTGCGGCTGTTCGGCCATCCGACTGCAAAAAAAAGTGCCGCTCTATCCTAGATGGCATGCCATCTTCCTGGAGCGCCCACAGGAGTTAAGTGCCCGACTCGTCGAGTCACCCGGAGGCTCGAAGGACGAACCTGCCGAGTGCCCCGTCTGCTACAACAACAGAAGACTCTCCAAATGACTCACCAAGTCACCCGGAGGCTACACCTAGTGGATGCTCCAGCTGCGCCAAAAATTCAATGTGAGTTTTCAATCAGATATAGCTTAGAGTAGCAAGCATGCCGAATGAACCTGAGAAGTCTTCGGGGGTTATATCCGTGTTGTTTACAGTTGGCGGCATGCTCGGCCCGGGACCGGCTGCCTCCGGGCAGACCGGATAACCCAAATCGTTATTTCCCACAGATGGATTAGTAGTGTGTAGGATACCAAAGGCTCACTCTTCGAGCCAGCTGCAGACCGCAGGTCGGCTGTAATGCTAGTAAGAGAAAAACCTAAAGGTCACCGCACATGAACAACGGCCGAAGAGAAAACAGATTAAGCGACCCGATCGTTTTCCTTTTTAGAAGTTTACTCGGTTGAGTTTCCTCCCCAAAGTTTAAGTACTGTATACTCTATCTCGCGGTCCACTCTTTGATCTAGATGCCGACCGTAGGTCGGATGTAATGCCGGCGAGAGAAAAATCCAACGGGTGTAATGAACAGAAAAATGACCAAAGGGCTCGAGCAAAGTCGAGTCGGCCTCCTGCTGCACAATCTACACTTCAGAAAAATAATGAATATTTGATATGTCTTCACTAACAAACTCTATCTTCTGCATGATCGTTTTCAGAGGGAAAACTGTTGAGACCCTCGACGCCATTGACTGCAATAGAAGCAAGACAAGATCCGGATCTCGAAGGCTACACCCATTGGGTGCGCTGGCGCGCCCCTACCGTAAAGAAGTTGCACCAAGTGTAGTCATCATAAGGGATTTTTATTTGGCCAGAATGCGCCACGCATAAGGAACCACTTGGTGGCGCATTTTGGGAAAATGCGCCACCCATAAGGGATTTTTATTTTGCCTACTTATTATTGAAATTTCCATTCTGCCATATTTTTTGGTCCTTATTTTTTTCAATTTCCATTTTGCCATATGCAATTGTACTAGTATTTTGTACTCATTTTTTGAGATAAACAAGGATGATTTGTTAGTACCTCATACTTTTGTTTTTTAGCGTGATATATATGATCTCGTGGGCAACCAAATACTTTGATAAATTAGGAACTACAGATTAAATCCATGCATACACAAAGTGATCATGAATTACAAAATATTTTTCTTAAATTTTGAGCTAACTATCTAGCTAGCGTTTCCTCACGATCTTCTTCTTGCCCTTCTTTGTCATGGTTGAATAATTTAGGCCCAGGACGCCTTCACTATTACTCTTGAACGGGAGACCTTTCTTCGGTAGGGTTGTGGTGTATGTATCCTGAGCGGCGTAGTCATCTTCAATCTTCGGGTCGCCGTACTTGTCAATGTCTTACTCGTTGGCGACTCCATCCATTCCGATGATGTTTCTTTTGCCTCTCCTCACTACAACGCGGCTAGGCTTTTGTGGGTCGGTAATGAAGAAGCCTTGGTCCACTTGGCTAGCCAGTACCCATGGCTCATTTTTCGCGGTGACGTTTGCGCCCGCAGACTTGGATTTGGCTTCGGGTATAACCATGGTGGTGAAGTACCGGTCTTCTTTTATGACGCTCTTGGCCCATCTCACACGGAACATCGGCACCTTCTCTCCACAGTAGTCGATCTCCCATATGTCCTCGATCCTTCCGTAGAATATTTCCTTGACGTCATCAGTGTAGAATATCCCCGTTACACCTGAGTTCTGGTAATCACAGTTATTATCCTTTTCCTCCGTGTAGAATGTGTAGCCGTTGATATCATACACTTGATAGGTCATCAGGTTGCGTGCGGCACCCTGTGACAAGGTGAATATCATATTTTCGTCTTTGGAAGCGTTCCTTCGTGGGGGATTAGCACGAAGCTCATCCCTGAACCAAGTCATGAAACCGGAGTTGTGCTCTTTGATTAGCCGTGGATCCCGATCCGTTATCTGCAGGCCCTGGTCACTGTACTTCTTCCTGATTACATCCTTGTGCTTTATTATCCAAGGATCGACCAGCTGCATGTGTTGTAGCGGGACTAGGCTTGCTCTTTCAAAGTCGATGTCTCGATCCTCGAAGTTGACATGCATTGCGCGGCTTCCCTCCTGGTGACCACACCCGTCGATCCTGCCAAAGTGCTTGTTGACGGGCAGACCAAGAGGGTTCTCGGTGTTGAGATAATTCGTGCAAAAAGAGATGCACTCTTTTGTTAGAAAGCCCTTCTCTATGCTTCCATCTGGCGGGACCTGTTACGAACGTATTTTTTGATGTGTCCATTCATCCTTTCGAACGGCATCATGCTGCGCAGAAACGCAGGCCCGAGTTGGACGATATCCTCCATGACATGGATCAGCAGATGCACCATAATATCGAAGAACGCGGGCGGAAAATAGATCTCAAGCTCACATAGTATGATCACGATCTCCTCCTGTAGCCTGTTAAGTTGCGTAGCACAAATCGACTTCCGAGAGATGACGTCAAAAAAGTTGCACAGGCCAAACAACGTTTTACGGACGTGCTCGTCCATTATCCCTCGGATCGCAACCGGGAGAGTCTGCGTCATCAGCACGTCATAGTCGTGAGATTTCATCCCGATGAAACGCTGCTTCGCCTTGTCTAGGTATCTGCTTATCTTCCCCGCGTAGCCGTTCGGAAATTTTACTCCTATGAGGCAATGGATAAATCGCTTGATCTCCTCCTCGCACAGAGTGAAGCATGACGAGGGGCAGTAATCAATACCGGTCTTCTTCTTGGTCGCCCTTTTCTGTTTGCGAGAGTTTTGCTTTTCCGTATCCTCTTCCTCCTCCGACTCATCATCGTCGTCACTAGGGGGTTGAAGTTCCCTCCTGATGCTGATACGGTGAGGATAGTTCTCTCACTCCTCGTTGGTTACCCCAAGTGGAAGGTGAGATGTAGCGCAGCAGAAAATTTCCCTCGGTGAAGATACCAAGGTTTGTCTCCAGTAGGACTCGCAGAAATACAAGAAGGTGGTAAAGTGAACAATGGCGCCAAGGTTGCTAGCTTCACCTCGACCTGCACTCAGATAAAAATAACTTTGCTCCCAACGAGTACAGAGGAGCTGTCAATTCCTCCGGCCTTACTGTTTACAAAGGATCAACGCAAGAGATAATAATAGTGGCAACTGAAAGTAAGGACTGAAAGTAAACTAAGAGTGTAAACAATGATGTGAAGATGGACCGAGGTCCCGTGATTTTCACTACTGATGTCTCTCTCCCAAAAGACGATAAAAGTGCTAGCGAGATAAACAAATCACAGCTGGGCAATTGACATAATTATGAAGGAACCGCAATGCTAACTATGCTGTAATGAAAGGAAGGGCTCAAAAGCAATGGGCAGTACGCCAAGGTAAGTAAACCGAAATCCAACTTCATCTACTAAGAATCATCCACCTTGAGATATCTATCCAGAACATCTCGCTGGTATTAAGTTGCGAATCCCACCCAAAGTGTAAACTCAAAGCAACAGACAACTACATTAAAAGAACTTTGCGTAAAGTAAACAATCCTTGCACCCGTGGATACAAGCACCATTGTTTTATCCCTGGTGGAAACAGCACATCCCCTAGTCTCATGTTTCTGTCACTCAAGCTAGACATCAAGGGGCTGAACCCACAATCAACCATAACGCTCCCTCTTGGAGTTGCAACAAATCACTTGGCCAAAGTAAAATACGGCAACGGAGAACATGCAAGAATTTACTCAAGAACAAAATATAAAAGAGAAGAGCCAAATATATTACTCATCACAATCTGAACATAGTCTCATAATCCATCAGATCCCAACAAACTCAGCATAGCAACAGCAAAAATTACAAAAGTTCCTCGATCATGTGAGGCAGCTCACGAGGTCTCAAAAGTGGAAGCACAAAGAGGGGAGATAGGAACATCACATAGCTACTGGTCACGGAGCCATGGTCCAAGGGGGACTACTCACGGTACATCCGGGAGGCGTCCATGGCTATGGATGGTCTCCCAGAGGGGGTTCCTCCTCCCGGCAGGGTGCCGGGGCAGCTTCTCCAGGCAGCTCCGATCTTGAAACGGCGGCGGCGGCGGTACAGAGGCGAGTTCGCGGAAAAGAGATCGATATTAGGGGTTTCCACCCCGAGGGCTAAATATAGGCGGAGGGGGTGTCGAGGGGACCCAACAGGCAGCCAGGAGGCCTCCTGGCGCGGTCTAGGGTGGGGCCACGCCAGGGACCCTCCTGGTCTCCTGATGGTGGCCCCCCTCCGTTACCTTGGTGATTCCGGAAGCTTCCGGGTCGCTGATTTTTTATATAGTTTTTCTGGAATTTTTGGAGCACTTTTTATGGCCGGAATACCTGAAATACAAAAACAACAGAAAACAACAACTGGCAGTTGGGTGCACTGGGTTAATAGATTAGTCCAAATATGCTCAAAACTGTATGAAAGTTCAAGCAAATCATGGCAAAGTCACACAAAACATGCATGGAGCAAGAAGAAATTATAGATACGTTTGGGACGTATCAACATCCCCAAGCTTAATTCCTGCTCGTCCTCGAGTAGGTAAATGATAACAAGCATAATTTCTGTGGTGACATGCCACACAACCATATAAGGACTTTTGAAGTAAAGTAATCAAAGCATGAAATTCAATTCAAGTCTTAACTAGCAAGAGTCTATATTAGTATTGACACAAGCAACAAAAGAACAAAAGGTGCAAGAGCTCTCGCTGTCCGTGACTCAAATTTCTCCAGATGGTGTTTGCGTGCAAGCAGGGGACTGGGAAAAAGAGAGAAAAAGGTTCTTGAGAACAACTATCTACTAAAGTATCACCCTTAGTCTCCTTTGGATTCTTATCTTGACTCGTCCCCAGACCACTAGCCAGGTACAAGTCAAACTGATCCACTCCATTTCGATATTTTGAGCACTCATGCAATGGATGAGCGTGAGCAAGAAATTTGACACCTAAAAGGCGAAACAGAAAGAAGGTGGAGGAGGAAGACAAAAAGGTGTGAAAGGCTCACAACAATGAGGACAATCATATGCGAGAGAAGGCCATATGATAGATATGATGTGAGGAGTAGGGATTGCCATGCAACGGGTGCACACGTGAGCTAAAAGCTCTCCAAAGGAACTAGTGGGGGTGCATCTAACTTGCTTGCTCAAGAATACCTATAGCTCGTTTGAGGAGGCTCATCGTTGGAATATACAAGCCAAGTTCTATAGTGTGAAGGTCCCCACATAGCTATATGCATGATGATGATCTCTATGGAGTACAAGGGATATAGGATGAAGTACTAGTGTGGATCTCTCAAAAGGAATAGTAGTGTGCCCCCTTCTCTCTCTTTTTTTCTTTTTCTCCTTTTTCTATTTTTTTGTATTTTTTTGTGGCCTCAATGGCTCTTTCTATCTTTCTCATTTGTCCTCTTTGGGATCTTTTGATTTTGTCCTCTTTGGGATCTTTTCCTCACTTTAGGGGCAACACTCTATATTTTACAAGAATAGAGGAGATCTTTCACACTTTAAAAAGTTACTCACATAAAGAAGATATAACTATCATGATGCAAATGTATGCCTCTGCCAGGATAGCAGGATATGCAATGATACTAGCGCGTCATGTAGCAATGATTAGGGAAAGGCCCAACTAGCATGCGGCTCATCGATCTAGCAAGTAGCATGTATGACATGAGGATCAAGTCATGAGAAGGTGGATGTTGCATGGCAATGTATCTCGGAAAGGCTATGGAAATGCCTTGTAGGTAGGTATGGTGGCTTTTTTGAGGAAAGATATAAGGAGGCTTATGATGACAGAGCGTATCGTTCCAAGGGTTTGGATGCACCGGCGAAGTATGCGCCAATTATCAAGGTGAGAATGGGCAATGCACGGCACCGAAGAGGCTAGAAAAAGTATAGGTGGGTGGAAGTGTCAACTTTCGAATACTCACATTAGTCCGAAGAACTCATGCACTTATTATCGGTAACTCTCAATCTAATCAGGAGGTTCACAAAGAGACAAGTACCCCGAGGAGGAGTGTATGGGGGTTTGGTTATCCTTGCGCATCCTCGAATCATGGTACGTGAGTGTACTCTAATATTCGAACCCTCCAAAGGTTAGTGATCCATCTAGTAGCTAGAGTTCTCAACAGAGGTTTTTTGTTTTCGAAAAACACACGGATTGTCTGACCTGGGGTATGCGTATGTAATTCCAGTCACGATACAATCACATGGAGAGCCGAGAGCCGTACCCACTTGTCTAAGCAGACAAGGCCAAGCACAGAACACTCTCGGAAAGCATCGAACGTGAGGGGCATCCCATTCAGGCCAGATGATCAACTGAGATGGGTCCTCATCGTCCGCTCACGAGTCTAAATGCTTATGGGTGGTGAATCCCATATTCATAGACAAGTCGCCTCAACCATGTTGTCGATTGAATCCTAACTCTTACATAGACTTACTCCAGCCCGATCACTTAGTCGGGGTCTAGGGCGGGCTCGATCATACAACAAAGTGTGCACGTGGCAGAGTCACGAGCAATCGCATCGCGATGCCCCAAGCTGCGCACATCTAAGGGCCACTTGGTGTATAAAAGACCGCCAGCCAGATCACAACTAAGGTCTCGAAAACCCATACTAAGACATGCATGTTATAAACATACACGCAGCACACATGCCTAGTATGAACAGCAGGTATCATCACATAACTCTACAAAGTGTATCATTACATCATACAACGGAAGCAAATTAGGTCTGAGTACAGACAAGTTTAACAAATGGCTTAGAGAAGCCTTGTACAACAAACATGCCCTTCCACGAGGGACCAGACTGTTGTCTGGGACTATGCTACCAAGGTCAACGTCGGGCTTCACGAAGGTGACTCCATCGGGGGTCCGGGTTCTCATCTAAAACATAGAATAAGCAAACGTGAGTACAAAATCGTACTCAGCAAGACTTACATCAGAACTACACTACTCATGCTCAAGTATCAAGGTAAAGGGAGGTGGGGTTCAACATGCAGAAATGCCAGCTTTGACTTGGCTAGTCCTGTACTACGAGTACCAGACTTGAGGTAAGAAGCGTACACGAGTCCACTACCAAGTCTCCAACCAATACACCACTAAGGTTACTTCCTCGACTTCCCCACGAGGAAGCACACCATAGCACTCACGCTTATCTTGCGAGTTTTAGAAGTATCCATTCAAGTTGTCTAATAATCAAGCACAACTTTCCAATTAGTCCATGACCGCGGACGTGGCTATTCGAATAGTTTTGTTAACCTTGCAAGGGTGTAAACTACACACACATGACCATCAGTTACCGCCAAGTCTCGCCACCGTTCAAGAGGTGACAGCGAGGATGTTCACCACGACACTTCGCCCACAGCTCCGTTCTAGTCCAAGGAGTCAACTGTCTGAGTTCCAAACCCAACTGGAGTTCCGGCCGAGCTTCCAGCCAGGACTCCAACCATGTAGGCACAACTGACAAGCCCACCTCGACGGATGGTTCTCCGCTTGACAAGCCAGGTTCCACAAGCCCTACCATGAATGCCACATTTCATTTCCTTTATCTTTCTATGCATGTGCCGAACGGAAATCCCGAACTAGGTGTGACTCCTGGACTTGGATCGGGGTGAGTTACTAGGTCGAGAGGGGTCAGTGAGCCCAATGCGTTGTTGTACTCTTTGTCTCGGATTACCATACAAGAACTCGGGCTTAAGGCGGTGTTCAACGAGACAACCCACTGTGTAATCCTACACAACCTCTCATCGTTCACCTCGTATTAGGGTGGATTCACCAACACAGTTTCACTTTCATCAACACCATGTTCACTATCATCCCGACTCACATCAAAAGCAACCTCATTGTACCACTAAGCATCCAATAAGCAATAACAGTTGCAGGGGCCACATGATATCAAACAACTCCTATGTCAGCTAGGATTGTGGTTTTCTTACTACTGTGATAAGATGATAGGTCATGCATCGGATATGGGTTCAACTATGCGGTAGAATCGAAACAAATTGAACTACTAAACATGCATAAGCGAGACTGAGAGGGAATTGGGATTTTATAGACATGATCAATGGGGTTTGCTTGCCTTGCTGACGATACACGGGTCTTAACGGTGGTCTTCTCCTTCGGGGGTGATCACCGTCTCGGAAAAGATGGTACCGGAAACAATCATCAACAAAGGGGGTGGCAACTTCGGAAGTAAATGCACAAGCACATGATAAGGTTTTCCATGATGTATATGGTACTGGTTTGTGGAAAATTCAATTTAATTGAAGTATATTGCATTTGTAATGCAAATTCAAACTTCAAATTCAAATTCAAATTATGCCATATGCATGTTTGCTACTGTTCACCCATTTTAAAATGGTCAAAAATAGAAACAAATTGCATATTCATAATCCTTGCATTTTTCTGATAATTTTCATATATTATTTGTCCAATTTGGAGTTAATATGAAATTTCTATGATTTATTGAAGTTTTAAAAAAATTCTGGATTTTTCTGGAATTCTTTTAATTTGTTTTTCTGTTTAATGCGTCAGCATGACGCGGTGCTGATGTCACAAGGGGGCTGAAAACAGGGGCCCACCTGTAAGTCACAGTGGGGTTAATCCCGTGGTTAAATCTAAACAGGGGGTTAGATTAGTGGCTGGGCCCCGCCTGTCAGTGGGGTGGGGGTTAGTTTAGGGGGTGGTTAAGGGGGGATTAGGCCTAAGTGGACGGTGGCTAGCCGCCGGTGCCACTGGGCACGGCGGAGTTGCACGGTCTAGGGGTTTCCGGGCACCGTTTTGCCCGCTGAGACCACGAGTGTGTAGCCCGTGCCCGTGTGTAGCTACTGGAGGGGTCGGGCGACCACGGGGAGGCCCAACGTGACGGCGGCGAACTTCCCGGCGGCGGCCGGAGCACGGCATAGGCGGGCTCGGTGATTAGGGGAACGGGAGGAGGCGTGGAAAGAGGGGTTCGAGGCGGCGGCTCACCCTGGATCGAATGGTGAGGACGGCGGAGACGGGGGAAGCAGTACCGCGGCGCAATCGTCGACGGGCTCCACTGCGGCCGGCGGCGTCTCGTCGTCGAATTCAACGTCTTGGGGGCCTTTCGGCTCGTGATCTCCTTCGGGGTGACGAAGTAGACGGGGGCGAGCTCACTGGACAGGTCGGTGCGGCTCCTCGTCGCCGTTGGCCGCGTGGGCTCGTCGGCGTGCTCCGGGGTGCTCTCGGGCGCACGCGGGAGAGACGATGCAGAGGCGTGGGGAGGGACCGCAAGTGGAGGGGAAGGTGAGAGGAGGGTTTGGGCGTCTCCGTGGCGCCTTGGGAGAGAAGAGGGGGCTCCAGAGAGGCCTCGATGGCGTCGGCGTGCCCACGGCTCGCCACCGAGCAATTGTAAGCGAGTGGAGGAAGAAGACAGGCCCCAGGTGGGCTTGGGCTGGGATTTGGCTAGTTGGGCATGTGGCCTGTGGGGTGGGCTGGTGGTTTTCTTTTCCCTTTTCTTCTGTTATTTCTTTTCTGTTTTCGTTTTTCTTATTTTGTTTTGCTCTGGTAAAAATACCAAAGCATTTAATAAAAATGCCCAACTAATTTTATAAATACTAGATAACCAGTAGCTAGTCACTTTTAGGATTTGGGCATTTTTGAAATTCAATACATTTGAATTTCAAGTCAAATAGGGGTCAAATTTAATTTCCAAGCCCTATTTGGAATTTTTCGCAAATCTTGGTGCATGCAGTGGGACCCACTTCACTTTATATGTGATCATGCATATTTATAAGACTTTTAAAAAATACTAGAGGAATTTTTGGAAGCAATTTTTGTCTGGCCATTTGATTTAATTCTTTAGGGCTTTTCTTTTCCCCATTTTTGAATTTCTTTTGAAATTTTCACATGATGCAAAGGGGCACTCAAACCCTAGCACTTACCCTAGTTGGGGTTCTGACACGGATTTCCCAAAATACGACATCTATCACTAATAGGCTCGAGCTCTTGACACCAAAAGTTCAAACATTACTCTATTCAATACCTCAAAACTATTGCAAGTTACTACTACAAAGAGAATAGCAACTTCAACTACCTACTTCTAGTCAAGACACAAAACTCAGTGCAACAGGCAAACTCTCTAACAGGATAAAACATGCAACCTATAGAAAGTTCAACCTAAAACAAAAGAAAAGCTCTAGAAAAACTAAAGCACCACAACTAAACAGAGCAGCAGCTAAGAAAAGAAAAAGAACAACTCACAGCTAAAAGAATAAGCATGCAAATTCTATGAAGAGTTCTAGTTCAAGCAGAGCGTGTATCTCTCCCACACAAAAGAGTAAGCTGGTGTCTAACTTGTTACTACAGCAAACAAAGCAAAAACAAACCTAGAAAAGTAAAGAGCGAGACGCTGCAAGCATAGCACATAACGCATGAAGTGATAAAAATATAGTGCAACGAGAGACAAACTGATAATTGTTGATGGAGAAGGGGATGCACGGGGGCATCCCCAAGCTTAGACGCTTGAGTCTCCTTGAATATTTCTTGGGGAGTCATGGGGGCATCCCCAAGCTTGAGCGTTTGACACTCCAAGATCTTCTTTCATCATCTTCCATCGCGCACTTGAAAACTCCCTTCATACATAACTCATTGTAGACTGATTAGAGAGGTTAGTTCCTTACTAAAATATTTTTTCCTCTACTGGAAATAAAGATAACCTTGAATAGCTACTGTTTCTCAAGATTTCCAAAAAAAATTGCAAAGAAAAAGCAAGCTTAAGATTTGCAAAACGAAGAAAAGGCAAAACAGGACAGAATCTGTGAAAAACAGACCAGCAGGTAGAAACGAATTTTTTAGGGATACTTCTGCAACTCAAATCAAAAAACTCAGAACATACTAAAGTTTCATAATTGTATAGAGCACGCTGTTCAAAAAATTCAGCTCAAAATGATAAACTGGGATTTTTCCATGATTTTTCTAGTCACGAGGACAGAATCTGTTTTCTCGACAACATGTCACAACTTTCACTTCCCTTGTCGTATGAGCCTATAAAAGGCACAAAGCTTGAAAAATAAAGATACAATGATGTTGCTACAGTAGTAACAATCATCAAGACCACTAAAAACAGAAGAAAAGAAAAAATAAAAACCTAAAGTCGTTGCGGGCTGCCTCCCGAAAGCGCTTCTTTCAAGCCATTAGCTAGGCTTAAAGCAGAAGATCAAGTCTTTTCAAGAAAATAACTAGCCCGTGTGACGGACTCGAAAGGTAACTTAATCTTTTTCCTAGGGAAATGTTCCATCCCTTTATTGAGAGGGAATTGGAATTTTATAATCCCTTCTTTCATATCAATAACAACACCAACTGTGCGAAGAAAAGGACGTCCCAAAATAATTGGACAAGAGGGCTCACACTCAATGTACATAATAGTGAAATCAACGGGAACATAATTGTTATTGACAATGATAAGAACATTGTCGATCTTCCCCAAAAGTTTCTTCACGGAAGAATCAACAAGACGAACACCAAAAGAACAGGGATCAAAAGGTTTCAATTCAAGCATATCATACATTCTTTTGGGCATAACTGAGGTAGTTGCTCCAACATCACAAAGAGCATAACAAGAGAAGTTATTCAATTTGATTTTTATCATAGGATCCCAACCATCTTCTATCTTCCTAGGTATGGAGGCTTCTAGTCTAAGCTTCTCCTCCCTAACATTGATTAGAGCATTGGTGATATGCTCTGTGAAGGCAAGATTAAGTGTTCTAGTGTGGGGGTCTCTAGACATCTTGTGTAGGAAACCAATAACTTCAGGGAAAGTGCAGTTGTCAAAGTCTAGGTCACTACTATCTATCAAGGAGGTAGTGATATCATTTAGGCTCACTTGTTTGAAAGCCTCTATGTTCATAGAGGTTTCTTCATCTATGGTTGAGGTGGTAGCATCACAATTGATAGGTCCAGTGGGACTAGGGGTGTGATGGGTGCTAACTGTTTGGACATCCTCAACTACTTGGATAGTGGCTACTGTGTGGTAGGTAGGTAGGCTCTTAATTCTATCCTCTTCCTCTTTTTCTCTAGCCCATCTTTCTTTGAGTTTAGCCATCATCCTAATATTTTCATTGATTTGTAACTGGATAGCATTAATAGGAGTGACCTTACTCTCCTCAAGGGGAGAGGTTCTAATTTTTAACATCTCAACATCAAGGGCTAAGTTGTCTACCTTCAAACAAAGATTATCTAATTTAGATAGTTTTTCTTCCACATTCTTGTTGAAGGCTTTTTGGTTAGTGATAAAGTCTCTAAGCATACTCTCTAGTTCAGAGGTGGGGTTCTTGTTGCTAGGGTAGGTGTTGTTGTTCCCATAAGTGGATGGAAACGGTCTAGGATTACTAGCAAAGTTTCCCCTATAAGCATTATTATTAAAGTTGTTTCTAGCAATGAAGTTCACATCTACTTTTTCCTGAGCAACCAAAGAATTTAAAGGAACATCCTGAGGATCAATAGGAGATTGCTTGGTAAGTAGAGACATGATAAGGTCAACCTTTTCATTTAGAGAGGAGATCTCCTCGACAGAATTTACCTTCTTACCAGTTGGAGATCGTTCGGTTTGCCACTGAGAGTAGTTCAACATCATCTCATCAAGTAGCTTTGTGGCAGCACCAAGTGTGGTTGACATAAAAGTTCCTCCCACGGCCGAATCTAACAGGTTTCGCGAGGTAAATTTCAAGTCTGCATAAAAAGTCTGGATAACCATCCAGGTAGTCAGTCCATGTGTGGGGCAGTTCTTGACAAGAGATTTCATGCGTTCCCAAGCTTGAGCAACGTGTTCATTATCCAATTGCCTGAAATTCATAATGCTACTCCTCAATTGGATAATCTTAGCAGGTGGGTAGTACTTCCTAATAAAAGCATCGTTGCACTTATCCCAAGAATCTATGCTATTCCTAGGCAAAGATTGAAACCACATTTTTGTTGGATATATGCTCTAGAGGCAAATAATATATGATTATTCCAATATATCTAAGAAAGTTCATAACCAGTTTCATACCGTGCTAGAACTGTGTCAGTGAAACAATGATGCAGGTGTGGTATAGAAACCCCCAGAGTTCCTAGTTAGCCTCTACATCGATAACTAGTTCATGGTCAACATGATGGTCGTGGTTTCGCGATCATGGACAATTAAGTCTCTTGACTATGAGATCACCTCACTGGTTGAGTGACGTGATGAACATTACCCAAAGTAAGCATTACAGCATGATCAAATCTTGTGAAGGTTCAGTGTTGTAATTACAGAACGTGGTAGACCGTTCCTTTGACCGTGAGTACATGCATAATTGCTATCTTCCCGGATGCTTTGACCTACATACCACCACCTGACTGAAATATGCAAGTCATAACGGTTGTATCTTGGGTATGCCGTGGAGATATGTTGAGGAGTATTGTTACAAGAGCGGGATTTGTCAATCCATATAATGGATAGATACTCGGGACCCACTCGATGAGATTCCATCCATAAAGCTGCAGCGTGTGACTAGGTCACGGGGATGAATATCACGGGAACGAGTGAATGAGGATTAGTTCAGAACGAGGTTAAACCAGACATAGGATGTCATTGATCGAATCTCGGAACAATCCAGTATCGCGGACAAAGGAAATGCTATACGGCGTAAGGTCCAATCGGTGTTTGATATCCGGAATGCACAGGGGTCATTATGGGCATCCAGGTCCCGCTGATGATCATTGACCGTAGCCTCATCTCGGTCATGACTGGAGTGTTCTCGGACTGTAGGGTAACACACTTAAGGGCTCGATGAAATCGGAGACCTTTTCGGAACCATCGGAGTAACCAGAGAATAAAGGAAACAACATCGGAGAAGTACCGTGTAGAACCGAACAAATTCGGAGTGAACCGGAAGGTGTTCCGGATCACCGGGAGATGGAATATTATGTTTTAGTTATTAACTAATTGAATTAATAATTAAAATCATTTTATTTCTAATTAATATGTGCAATGGGCCTTAGTGGGAGAAAAGGCCCATTAGGGGAAGAAATAAAAGGGAAAAAGAAAAAAGAAAAAAAGGGAGTGGGGGGAGGCGCCATGGGCCCTAGGGCCCATGAGGGTGGCGCCCCCTCTCCCCCCTTGGCCGGCGCCCCCCCCCCCCCTAGCATGTGGGATAGTCCCACATTTCTAAGGGAGGGGGGTTGACTCCCTCCCTTACCCCTATATAAAGAAGGCCATGGTGCACATATTTAATTAAGCCAAATACACAATAAATCGGATTAAATTAGTATTTACTCCGAATTGAGATCGGTTTTCTCTGGTCTTCTCCCCTCCCTTGTCTCTTTAACGGTGGGCTCCCTAGTGTGAGCCTATAGTGGAATTGAGGCTTCTCTTCTAGAATCGGAGGCCATCGTGCTGCCGAAGCTCCGTCCGGAGGTCTGCTTCCGCCACCTTCGCTGGATCGGAGAACGGAGGTCGTCATCGAGTCTCGTACGTGTGCGAGTACTACGAGGTGTTGCACGTGTGGCACTACACCCATACGGGTGCTCAACACAGCCAGGGGGCTGTGAAACTTGATCGGCTACATCAACCACGTTTGCGGGAACGTTTCCCGCGCAACGGACTACACCCCGAGGTATGTTATTTCCGCACTCCTTTCCGTTACGGTAATACGGCTAGCTAGATCTTGTGTTATGGGAACGCTAGTTAGAAAAATTTGTGTGTTCTGCTGCGAACACCAACAGTGGTATCATGAGCTAGGTCTATACTTAGTATTACTGTACGGATAGAACACATCGGGGATGTGGGCGTTGATTGTATGATTGTTACCGACCTTACGCGTACGCTTACGCGAGACTGGTTCCACGCTTGACATATGGCTTGTACCGTATAAAGTGGCTGGGGGGTTGTCTGTCTCTCTACTTTAGCGGATGTGGCATTTGCAACGGAGGGCCCCGTGCGGGGTGTAATAGAGACAATCGTATGGTTGACGTTGTGGTTGACTCGTAGGTTAAAACCTGTGTCAGATCCCTCTGTTAGGTATGTGCTAGGGTTAGCTAGTGCCTTTGCATCATGTCAAAATTTTCAAAAAGAAATCTTGGAAATCAAATTCAAAATCAAAATGGGAGAAGGAACACCCCCAGATGAATTAATTCAAAAGGCCAGATAAAAATCTTTTCCAAAAATTCATGTTAGAGTTTTGAAAAGTCTTATAAATGAGTGTGATCACATATCAAGTGATGTGGGACCCACCCCATGCTCATAGATTTTTCAAATATTCAAACGGTACCTTGGAATTAAAGAAATACCCCTTTTTGATTTAAAATTCAAATCATTTGAATTTTAAAAATGTTGAAAGTTTATGAGTGGCTAGTCTATATTATTATGAGGCCACATAAAAGTTTTCAGCATTTAATAAAATGGTTTGGTATTTTTATCAGAGCCAAAACAAATTACAGAAAAAGAAAGGAAAGATTAAACAGAGAGAAAAGACAAAAGGCTTACCTCTCGCCTGGGCGAGGCCCAACTACCTTGGCCCAGTCCAGCCCGCTGGACCCCTCCCTTGTCTTCTACCTCCCCGCGCCCCTAAGGTGCTCGGTGGAAGGCCACCGACGCCATCAACGACGCCACCGCGACGCCTCGCGGCTTCCCGAGCCTCCCCCTCCTCCTAAGCGTGCCACAGAGCTTCCCACGACGCCCCCATTCCTTTCCCCCTCCTCTGGCTCTCTCTCCACCCCTCCCTCATCGGAAGTCCGCAACGCCCGAGCACTGCCGCGGAGCGCGACGCCATTTCCACGCGGCCAACGACGGCAGGAAGCTGCACCTCCTTGTCCCTCGTCTTCACCGTGGTCGTCTTCGTCTCGGAGCGCAAGGAATCGGACCCTTAAGCCTCGAGCACGCCGTCCCCTTCATCTTCTTCATCGCCGGAGCCGCCGTGAACTTCCTTCAATTCCGGCCAACCCCGAGCTCCTCCGACTTCGCCACCGCTTCAGTTGGATTCACGGTGAGCTCCCAGTTCGCTAGAATTACTCCGTGGTCTCCCTCTCGCTCTCTATCGTCATTCGCCATGAACACCGAAGTGCAGCGCCTCCATGGATGAGCCCGAGGTCGCCCTTGTGCCCCTTCGACTCAGCCAGCGCGCGCGTTTGGCTCCTGAGCATGCTAGCTTTCGAACGCAAGCGATTTCAGCCCGAGTCTTGCACGGTAGCGTCAACTGCGACTTCGCCGTGGTTCTGCTTCCGCCGGAGTCATCGCCGTCGTCGATACAGAGCTCCCCGTGGACCCCCAATGCCTCCAGAAGACGCGGACGACCTCCAGGAGCAAGCCGGTGCCCTCCGTTTCCCCTCCCGTGGACGGAATCGAGTTCCCGTGCAGCGCCGCCGCGGTCCAGCCGCCGGCGTCAAGCCGCCGGCGAGTCAGCTCTTAATCCCCCCGGTTAATCACCTAATTAGTGACCCCTGGGTCACGGACCAGTGGGCCCAGTGGCTTAATTAAGCCACTGGATTAATTTAACCCACGGGTTAAGTTAACCCAGCCACTGACAGGGTGGCCCCACATGTCAGCCCCCCCCCCTGACGCCAGCTTGACGTTAGCCTGACGCAGTAAATCATTTAAATGAATTTCCAGAGATTATTTGAATTAAAAGAATTCCAGAAATTCCAGAAAATACCCCAAACTTTGGAAATTCATAGAAAATTCATATTAACTCCAAATTGGAAAAATAATATATGAAAAATGATCAGGAGAAAATTATCTTTCCAAATATGCAACTTTCAACTCTGTTTGAGTTGAATTTAAAATGTGATCAGTAGCATTTGCTATTTGATTTAAATGGAATTAAATCAAATTCAAATCAAATATTTTTGCAACTTGAACCATGGCAACATGCTACATTTCAACCATACATCAGAGGCACATCTTATACAAGTGAACATGTTTAAAAATGATCAAACTATGTTAATTGCACCTTGGCTATTTTGAATTCAAATGTGGATTTTGAATTTGCATTTCAAATGCAATATACTCCACTTAAATGGAATTGCCTCACACATCAAAACTTATACTTCAAGTTTCAACATTCATTCATGTGCTTGAGCATTGCATTCATATTGATTGCTACTTCGTGCTTTGTTTGTCGAGTAGAGGTGGAACCGGAGCAAGAGGTCACCCCCTTCGCTGAAGATCCAGAACCCGAACCTCGTCAGCAAGGCAAGCAAAACCCCATTGATCATATCGATAAAATCCCACTTCCCTCTCATGTCACGCTTATGCATTGTTTAGGATGATCACCATGCTACGTTTCTACCGCATAGATGAACCCATTCCTTTGCATGACCTATCATTTTGTCACAGTAGTAAGCAAACCACAATCCTAGCAACTGTAGGAGTTGTTTGATATCATGTGGCCCCTGCAATGTTACTGCTTATTGCATGCTTAGTATGATACCATGTTGTTACTGTGATGTGAGTCGGGATGGGAATGATCATGTTGATGATGGTAGAAAAGTGTTGGTGAATCGACCCTAATACAAGGTGAACGATGAGAGGTTGTGTAGGAGTACACAGTGGGTTGTCTCGTTGAACACCGCCATAGTACGAGTTCTTGTGTGGTGATCCAAGATGAAGAGTACAACCACACATTGGGCTCACTGACCCCTCTCAACTTACTAACTCATCCCTTTCGATGTCCAGATGTCGCAATAGTTCGGAGTTCTGGTAGGTCTGTGGCCTGGATGCTAAGTGAGAGAACGGCTCATCCGAGACCGGCTTATGCACCACGCACACATCACTTGGGTCCACTTCGGTAAACCGGCCGGGTTCACGATTGTGGTAAACCAACCCAAGTAGGCGGCTTTCTCGGACTAGATCGGCTATGAGGTAACAGTTGTGGTGAGCATCCTCGCCGACACTTCTTGAACGGTGTCGAGTACAAAGGCGGTAACTGATGATCATGTGTGTGTAGCGGTACACCCTTGCAAGGTTAACAAAATTATTCGAATAGCCGCGTCCGCGGTTATGGACTGCTTGGAAAGCTTAGCTTGATTATTAGATAACTTGAACCGGATACTTCTAAAACACACCAAGATAAGTGTGAGTGCTATGGCGTGCTTTCTCGTGGGGAAGTCGAGGAAGGCACCATAGTGGTGTATTGGTTGGTGAAAGTAGTGGACTCGTGTACGCTTCTTACCTCAAAGTCTGGTACTCGTAGTTCAGGATTAGCCAAGTCAAAGCTGGCACTTCTGCAAGTGAACCCCACCACCCTTTACATTGATACATGTGCATGAGTAGTATAGCTCCTATGTAAGTCTTGCTGAGTACGCCTTTGTACTCACGTTTGCTTAATCTATGTTTTAGATGACGCCACTGACCCCGAAGGTGGCTTCTTCATCGAGCTGGACGACTGAAGTTAAGCTAGTCTAGTCCCAGTCAGCAGACTGGTTCCCTCGTGGAGGGCTTTGTGTTTAAATAAGGCTTCTTAAGCCATTTGTTAAACTTGTCTGTACCCAGACATAATTTGCTTCCGCTCTGTGTTGTAATGTTGGATCACATGTATGTGATCTCTGTGTGTACTCTATAAGAGTTATAAATAAAACATACACTTTCTAGAGAATTGCAATGGTACCTGCTGTTCATACAAGGCATGTGTGCTGCGTGTATGTTTATAACATGCATATCTTTGTATGGGTTTTCGAGACCTTAGTTGTGTTCTGGCTGGCGGTCTTTCATACACCAAGTGGCCCTTAGATGTGCGCAGCTTGGGGCATCGCGATGCGATTGCTCGAGACTCCGTCTTGTGCACACTTTGTGGTATGATCGAGCCCGCCCTAGACCCCGACTAAGTGATCGGGCTGGAGTAAGTCTATGTAAGAGTTTTGAGATAGTCGATAATATGGTTGAGGCGACTTGTCTTAGAATATGGGAGTTCACCACCCATATCTTTAGACTTGTGTGCGGACGATGAGGACCCATCTCAGTTGATCATCCGTCCTGGGTGGGATGCCCCTCACGTACGATGCTTTCCGAGAATGTTCAGTGCTTGGCCTTGTCTGCTTAGACAAGTGGGTGCGGTTCTCGGCTCTCCATATGACTATGTCTTAACTGTACTTGCATACGCAAACCCCGGGTCCCGACAGACTTGGTATCAGAGCAGGACTGACTGTAGGACTAGTAGCCTTGGCCGAAGTTGAGTCTAGCTTGCTATAGTTATATAGTTACTCTCGGTATATAAGGGAATAACGTAAGGCTTCTTTTTTTTCTCTCCTTACCCCCTTCGTTCTGAGTTCTGAGTCACCCTCATCTTATTCTACGGGAAGATAGGACTAGGCTCTCCTCTGTCTGATTAGCACATCTCGTTGTTTGCTTCCTTATAGCCGTAGGAAAGTTGTGTCAGGTTTTCCTAGCATTGTTATAATGCTGATTTCTTACATCGTATTATGTAAGTGTTGTTTTTCATGATTGAAAGAAATTGTCGTTTCTTACAATTACAGCCATTATGCTGTCCGAGTCATTCCAGGTTTATCTCATAATCTGATGCATTTGCAAACTCCTTTCTGTTTCAGATGGCAGATCTCCCCCCTCGGCAGATTGTTCGTTTGACCAGGTGCCTCGGTGTGCGTGGCCATCCCGCCACGTTGATCGAGATGATGTCTTATGTGGGATATCGATGGTACCCTGAGTACACCATCGAGGAGCAGTTTCACGACTTCAACCAGACGCAGTTCCACTGCATTGTCAGGATCTACTCGCACCACGTTGGAGTCACCCAGCCTATCCACTTTGGACATGGCATTGGCGTTACCGAGAACATGGCTGTGCAGGATGCTGCATATTCATGTATTACCCTGCTGAGAGAGGAGCACACGTTGCTGAGAGAGACTTCTTTCCGCTATATCCCTGCTGCACTTCCAGGAGAAGAGGGATATTACACTGGACTCTACTCAGACCACTCTGCAGAGGATCCCGCACTCCAGGTGACTGCTAGGTTTGCTAGTGACAGAGATCGTGATGCACGCGCTCTCCGTTTTGAGCTCCACGCCACTCGTGTTCGTTTGTACCGAGCACTGACGCTCTTGGCACCCTTTGTGAGCGTGGGATCAGTTGAGTATGATGCGATCTATCTAGTGAGGACTCAGATGCCATCTCGAGTTGCTTGGCCCGAGATTGGAGGAATTTTTCCACCCCGTGGTCCTTTGCTTCCACCCTACACTAGACCTAGGCCCCATCCTTGCCCAAATGGATATCAGGGTCCACAAGCCTCCGTGTTTTCCGATGGTCACCTCCAGCTACCGGGATATGCGGGTAACTTTTATGAGGACTACTATGGAGATGGAGATGAGTGAGACCGCCTGTGGTCTTACTTAGTGAGGATGTAGTAGTATCTTAGTATATTGTAAGCAAGGTGTCTAAGTTCCAGAGGCTTAGATAAATAATGTATAGGAAGTCAGAGTGCCTCTGAAGGATGTATCATCTTCATCACGTTTGTATTAGCTTAGTGCTTGTACTAAAACGATGTATGGTTTGTATGACAGCTTGTGAATATATGGCTTGTATGCTTTTATCACCATGTTGTCAAGATGATTACTTCCTTTGCTCTGTAATCCTTCCAGTACTTCAATACCTTGATTAGACTCTTCAATCAACTCTGTTTGACTTTGGTTTTTCACCTCAGGATGTCTCAAGGAACTCGTGGCCAGGTTGGTCGTAACCAAGGTCGTGGGAACAACCAGGAGGAAGACAACCTTCCACCCCCACCCACGATGGCACAAGTTCTGATGGAGGTCGAGAGGAACCGCCGAGACTCTCACCATCTGTTGGAAGTCATTGCTCGCAACACCACTCAGCAGCGCAATGAGTTGGTGTCCCTGAACGACTTCATCCGACTTCATCCGACTTCATCCCCCAGTTTTCAGTTACTCCACCGAGCCCCTTGACGCCGATGACTGGCTTCGCAGCATCGAAAGGAAGCTCCAAGCAGGCCGTGTTGCAACTGGTGACAAGGTCAGCTATGCCACCTATCACCTCGAAGGTGCAACTAGCTCTTGGTGGGAGAACTTTCTGAATATGCGTCCCGTTGGACCACCTGCATCTTGGGAGGAATTCTGCACTTCTTTCCGCGAGCACCACATCCCCAAGGGTCTCATGGACCGCAAGCGTGAGGAATTCTGTAACCTCACTCAAGGCAGAAGGACAGTTGACGAGTTCAGTCGTGAGTTCAACCGACTTGCTCGTTATGCAACTGAAGAAGTCTCCACCGACTCCAAGAAACAAGAGAGGTTCCGTCGTGGCCTCAACAGTGGACTCCGTCGCGAGCTCAACCTTCATGACTTTACCACATTCCAGGTCCTTGTCAACAAGGCCATCAAAGCAGAGGACATGAACACCCCCAATGATTTCCGCAAACATCCTAGAGATGACAGTTCATCCAGTTCTGGCTCCCAGAAGCGCAAGATCTGGATCCCCAATAGCATGTTCCGCCAGAACAACCCACCGAGGCCATCCTATGTGGCGCCTCGTCCAACCACCCAATTCCACCCAGCTCCACCAAACAACCCAGCTCCACGAACTGTTTTCGGAGCTTGTTACAAGTGTGGTCAGGCAGGCCACTACTCTCGCGAGTGTCCCCAGAACCAGCTCCAACACCAGAACGCTCCACCCCGTGCCGGAGGCAACAACAACAACAACAACAACAACAACAATGGCCGTGGCAAGCCACCCCAGAAGGTCTACACCGCCAAACCCGCTCCTCCCGCCACTCGTGGACGTGTGAACCAGATTGCCGCCGAAGAGACTGACGACACCACTGACGTCATTCTTGGTACGCTCCCAGTCAATTTTGTTCCTACTTCCGTTCTTTTCGACCCAGGAGCATCTCATTCATTCATGTCGGAAAGTTATGCACTTCGTCATGAGTTACCCTTTGTTGAATTGTCCACCCCGATGGTTATTCAAACTCCAGGGTCAAGATGGCAAACTAATAGAGTGAGCCATGGTAATCAAATTGCAATTGAGGGTTTAGTATTCCTTGCTTCACTCATAGCCCTCAAGTCTTCAGACATTGATGTTATCCTTGGCATGGATTGGCTATCAAGACAGAATGCCTACCTGGATTGCAAAGGCAAATCCGTGAAACTCACCCACCCTTCAGGCCAAACAGTCAACTATACCTCACCCAGAACAAGAACCCAAGTGCATTCTTTGAATGTACTTCCCCTTTCCGAACTTGAAGATATTCCGGTGGTTCGTGACTTCCCGGATGTCTTTCCTGAAGAGCTGCCGGGCATGCCACCCGACAGGTGTGTAGAGTTCATAGTGGATCTTGTTCCCGGAACCGCACCAATTTCCAAACGCCCATATAAAATGGCCCCACATGAGTTAGCTGAGCTAAAAACCCAACTTGATGCTTCGTTGGCAAAAGGCTTCATCCGCCCTAGCTCATCGCCATGGGGTTGCCCCGTTCTGTTCGTAAAGAAGAAAGATGGAACAGCAAGGATGTGCGTAGACTATCGCCCGCTAAATTTAGCGACGATAAAGAACAAATACCCACTGCCCAGGATCAATGATCTTTATGATCAACTTGCAGGATCCTCCGTCTTCTCCAAGATGGATTTGAGATTAGGTTATCATCAGATCAGAATCCGAAACGAGGACATTCCCAAAACGGCTTTTACTACTCGTTATGGTCTTTACGAGTACACCGTCATGTCCTTTGGTTTAACCAATGCCCCCGCCACATTCTCACGCTTGATGAATTCGATCTTCATGGAGTACCTAGATAAGTTTGTTGTGGTTTATCTTGATGATATTCTCATCTACTCGAAGAACGAAGAAGATCATGCCGAACACTTAAGGCTGGTATTGATGAAGCTTAGAGAGCATCGCCTGTACGCTAAATTCTCCAAGTGTGAATTCTGGCTACCAGAAGTGACCTACTTAGGCCACGTGATTTTTGCAAAAGGCATTACTGTGAATCCCGAGAGAGTTCAGGCCGTCCTTGACTGGACTCCACCTGAATCGGTTAAGCAAGTTAGGAGTTTTCTTGGCCTAGCCAGCTATTGCCGCCGCTTCGTCGAGAACTTTTCTAAAGTTGCAAAGCCTCTAACTGAACTCCTCAAGAAAGATAAGAAATTCTTATGGACTCCCAAGTGCGAGGAAAGCTTTCAAGAGCTAAAAAGAAGATTGACTTCTGCACCTGTACTTGCACCTCCAGACACTAAAAAGGATTTCGAGATCTATTGTGATGCCTCACGGCAAGGGTTAGGATGCATACTTCTGCAAGATCGACATGTGGTAGCTTATGCTTCACGCCAGTTTCGGCCGCATGAAGAGAACTATCCTACCCATGACCTTGAACTCGCTGCCGTAGTTCATGCTCTAACAACTTGGCGACATTACCTCCTTGGTAATCGTTGTGAGATTTATTCCGACCACCAAAGCCTCAAATATATTTTCACCCAGCCAGATCTTAATCTCAGGCAAAGACGCTGGATTGAGTTGATAAAAGATTACGACGTAGGAATTTCTTACACCCCAGGCAAAGCCAACGTCATGGCTGATGCACTAAGTCGTAAGTCGTACTGTAACAACCTCATGTTACAGCAGTATCAACCACTTCTTCATGAGGACTTTCGCAAGCTCAACCTTGAGATTGTTCCTCATGGCTATCTTTCAACCTTGGTGGCGAAACCAACTCTTGAGGATCAAATCATAGTTGCCCAAAGGCGTGCACGAGGTGTTCGCCGGATCAAGGAGAACATTGCTAGCGGAGTTGCTAAATGTTTCTCCACAGATAGCAAAGGAACGGTATTCTTTGAAAATCGTTTGGTAGTACCTAAGAATAAGGAACTAAGGCAACTCATCCTCAAAGAAGCCCATGACACACCCCTCTCAATTCATCCCGGTAGCACAAAAATGTACCGAGATCTACGCCAGAGATTTTGGTGGACTAGGATGAAGAGAGACATTCTCAATTTGTTGCCGAATGTGATGTTTGTCGTCGCATTAAGGCAGAACATCAAAGACCTGCTGGTACACTTCAACCTTTGTCTATTCCCGAGTGGAAATGGGACAAAGTCGGTATGGATTTCATCACCGGCTTTCCAAGAACCCAGAAAGGAAACAATGCCAACTTCGTTTTCATAGATAGGCTTTCCAAAGTTGCTCACTTCCTTCCGGTTCGCGAGTCTATAACTGCTAGCTAGTTAGCAGACTTGTACATATCCAGAATTGTATCACTTCATGGTGTTCCTTTGGAAACCAATTCTGATCGCGGTAGCCTTTTTACCTCTAGATTTTGGGGAAGCTTTCAGAATGCTATGGGAACTCATCTCTCCTTTAGTACAGCTTTTCATCCTCAGTCTAGCGGTCAAGTCGAAAGGGTTAACCAAATTCTTGAAGACATGCTCAGAGCTTGTGTTATCTCATTCGGAAAGAATTGGGAGAATTCTCTTCCATTTGCCGAATTTGCTTATAACAATAGTTTTCAATCTAGTCTGAACATGGCTCCTTTTGAACTCCTTTATGGACGACGATGTCGAACACCACTAAACTGGTCTGAAACCGGTGAAAGACAATTCTTTGGACCGGATATGATCAAGGAAGCAGAAGAGCAAGTTCGCATTGTTCGTGATCAATTGAAAGCAGCCCAGTCTCGTCAGAAAAGCTACTATGATCGTCATCATAGGCAAGAGAGCTACAATCTGGATGAGAAGGCTTACCTTCGGGTTACTCCTCTGAAGGGAACCCAACGTTTCGGTATCAAAGGCAAGTTGGCCCCACGTTACATCGGACCTTTCCGCATTATTGCTAAACGTGGAGAAGTTGCCTACCAACTTGAACTACCTCCGCACCTCTCCCGAGTACACGATGTATTCCATGTGTCCCAACTCAGGCGTTGCTTCAAGGACCCCATCCGCGAAGTCGACTATGAAACGCTTGCTCTCCAAGATGACCTTTCTTATCGAGAATACCCCGTTCATATTCTTGATTCCGCAGAGCGTGTCACTCGTTGTCAGAAGATTAGGTTTCTGAAAGTACAATGGTCACACCACTCTGAAAGAGAAGCTACGTGGGAAAGAGAAGACCGTCTCCTTACCGAGTACCCCTCCTTCCTCCCGCAGACTTCTGAATCTTGGGACGAGATTCTTTTGAGTGGGGGCGAGTTGTTAGATCCCTCTGTTAGGTATGTGCTAGGGTTAGCTAGTGCCTTTGCATCATGTCAAAATTTTCAAAAAGAAATCTTGGAAATCAAATTCAAAATCAAAATGGGAGAAGGAACACCCCCTAGATGAATTAATTCAAAAGGCCAGATAAAAATCTTTTCCAAGAATTCATGTTAGAGTTTTGAAAAGTCTTATAAATGAGTGTTGTCACATATCAAGTGATGTGGGACCCACCCCATGCTCATAGATTTTTCAAATATTCAAACAGTACCTTGGAATTAAAGAAATACTCCTTTTTGATTTAAAATTCAAATCATTTGAATTTTAAAAATGTTGAAAGTTTATGAGTGGCTAGTCTATATTATTATGAGGCCACATAAAAGTTTTCAGCATTTAATAAAATGGTTTGGTATTTTTATCAGAGCCAAAACAAATTACAGAAAAAGAAAGGAAAGATTAAACAGAGAGAAAAGGCAAAAGGCTTACCTCTCGCCTGGGCGAGGCCCAACTACCTTGGCCCAGTCCAGCCCGCTGGACCCCTCCCTTGTCTTCTACCTCCCCGCGCCCCTAAGGTGCTCGGTGGAAGGCCACCGACGCCACCGACGACGCCACCGCGACGCCTCGCGGCTTCCCGAGCCTCCCCCTCCTCCTAAGCGTGCCACGGAGCTTCCCACGACGCCCCCATTCCTTTCCCCCTCCTCTGGCTCTCTCTCCACCCCTCCCTCGTTGGAAGTCCGCAACGCCCGAGCGCTGCCGCGGAGCGCGACGCCATTTCCACGCGGCCAACGACGGCAGGAAGCTGCACCTCCTTGTCCCTCGTCTTCACCGTGGTCGTCTTCGTCTCGGAGCGCAAGGAATCGGACCCTTAAGCCTCGAGCACGCCGTCCCCTTCATCTTCTTCATCGCCGGAGCCGCCGTGAACTTCCTTCAATTCCGGCCAACCCCGAGCTCCTCCGACTTCGCCACCGCTTCAGTTGGATTCACGGTGAGCTCCCAGTTCGCTAGAACTACTCCGTGGTCTCCCTCTCGCTCTCTGTCGTCATTCGCCATGAACACCGAAGTGCAGCGCCGCCATGGATGAGCCCGAGGTCGCCCTTGTGCCCGTTCGACTCAGCCAGCGCGCGCGTTTGGCTCTTGAGCATGCTAGCTTTCGAACGCAAGCGATTTCAGCCCGAGGCTTGCACGGTAGCATCAACTGCGACTTCGCCGTGGTTCTGCTGCCGCCGGAGTTGTCGCCGTCGTCGATACAGAGCTCCCCGTGGACCCCCAATGCCTCCAGAAGACGCGGACGACCTCCAGGAGCAAGCCGGTGCCCTCCGTTTCCCCTCCCGTGGACGGAATCGAGTTCCCGTGCAGCGCCGCCGCGGTCCAGTCGCCGGCGTCAAGCCGCCGGCGAGTCAGCTCTTAATCCCCCCGGTTAATCACCTAATTAGTGACCCCTGGGTCACTGACCAGTGGGCCCAGTGGCTTAATTAAGCCACTGGATTAATTTAACCCACGGGTTAAGTTAACCCAGCCACTGATAGGGTGGCCCCACATGTCAGCCCCCCCCCTGACGCCATCTTGACGTCAGCCTGACGCAGTAAATCATTTAAATGAATTTCCAGAGATTATTTGAATTAAAAGAATTCCAGAAATTCCAGAAAATACCCCAAACTTTGGAAATTCATAGAAAATTCATATTAACTCCAAATTGGACAAATAATATATGAAAAATGATCAGGAGAAAATTATCTTTCCAAATATGCAACTTTCAACTCTGTTTGAGTTGAATTTAAAATGTGATCAGTAGCATTTGCTATTTGATTTAAATGGAATTAAATCAAATTCAAATCAAATATTTTTGCAACTTGAACCATGGCAACATGCTACATTTCAACCATACATCAGAGGCACATCGTATACAAGTGAACATGTTTAAAAATGATCAAACTATGTCAATTGCACCTTGGCTATTTTGAATTCAAATGTGGATTTTGAATTTGCATTTCAAATGCAATATACTCCACTTAAATGGAATTGCCTCACACATCAAAACTTATACTTCAAGTTTCAACATTCATTCATGTGCTTGAGCATTGCATTCATATTGATTGCTACTTCGTGCTTTGTTTGTCGAGTAGAGGTGGAACCGGAGCAAGAGGTCACCCCCTTCGCTGAAGATCCAGAACCCGAACCTCGTCAGCAAGGCAAGCAAAACCCCATTGATCATATCGATAAAATCCCACTTCCCTCTCATGTCACGCTTATGCATTGTTTAGGATGATCACCATGCTACGTTTCTACCGCATAGATGAACCCATTCCTTTGCATGACCTATCATTTTGTCACAGTAGTAAGCAAACCACAATCCTAGCAACTGTAGGAGTTGTTTGATATCATGTGGCCCCTGCAATGTTACTGCTTATTGCATGCTTAGTATGATACCATGTTGTTACTGTGATGTGAGTCGGGATGGGAATGATCATGTTGATGATGGTAGAAAAGTGTTGGTGAATCGACCCTAATACAAGGTGAACGATGAGAGGTTGTGTAGGAGTACACAGTGGGTTGTCTCGTTGAACACCGCCATAGTACGAGTTCTTGTGTGGTGATCCAAGATGAAGAGTACAACCACACATTGGGCTCACTGACCCCTCTCAACTTACTAACTCATCCCTTTCGATCTCCAGATGTCGCAATAGTTCGGAGTTCTGGTAGGTCTGTGGCCTGGATGCTAAGTGAGAGAACGGCTCATCCGAGACCGGCTTATGCACCACGCACACATCACTTGGGTCCACTTCGGTAAACCGGTCGGGTTCACGATTGTGGTAAACCAACCCAAGTAGGCGGCTTTCTCGGACTAGATCGGCTATGAGGTAACAGTTGTGGTGAGCATCCTCGCCGACACTTCTTGAACGGTGTCGAGTACAAAGGCGGTAACTGATGATCATGTGTGTGTAGCGGTACACCCTTGCAAGGTTAACAAAACTATTCGAATAGCCGCGTCCGCGGTTATGGACTGCTTGGAAAGCTTAGCTTGATTATTAGATAACTTGAACCGGATACTTCTAAAACACACCAAGATAAGTGTGAGTGCTATGGCGTGCTTTCTCGTGGGGAAGTCGAGGAAGGCACCATAGTGGTGTATTGGTTGGTGAAAGTAGTGGACTCGTGTACGCTTCTTACCTCAAAGTCTGGTACTCGTAGTTCAGGATTAGCCAAGTCAAAGCTGGCACTTCTGCAAGTGAACCCCACCACCCTTTACATTGATACATGTGCATGAGTAGTATAGCTCCTATGTAAGTCTTGCTGAGTACGCCTTTGTACTCACGTTTGCTTAATCTATGTTTTAGATGACGCCACTGACCCCGAAGGTGGCTTCTTCATCGAGCTGGACGACTGAAGTTAAGCTAGTCTAGTCCCAGTCAGCAGACTGGTTCCCTCGTGGAGGGCTTTGTGTTTAAATAAGGCTTCTTAAGCCATTTGTTAAACTTGTCTGTACCCAGACATAATTTGCTTCCGCTCTGTGTTGTAATGTTGGATCACATGTATGTGATCTCTGTGTGTACTCTATAAGAGTTATAAATAAAACATACACTTTCTAGAGAATTGCAATGGTACCTGCTGTTCATACAAGGCATGTGTGCTGCGTGTATGTTTATAACATGCATATCTTTGTATGGGTTTTCGAGACCTTAGTTGTGTTCTGGCTGGCGGTCTTTCATACACCAAGTGGCCCTTAGATGTGCGCAGCTTGGGGCATCGCGATGCGATTGCTCGAGACTCCGTCTTGTGCACACTTTGTGGTATGATCGAGCCCGCCCTAGACCCCGACTAAGTGATCGGGCTGGAGTAAGTCTATGTAAGAGTTTTGAGATAGTCGATAATATGGTTGAGGCGACTTGTCTTAGAATATGGGAGTTCACCACCCATATCTTTAGACTTGTGTGCGGACGATGAGGACCCATCTCAGTTGATCATCCGGCCTGGGTGGGATGCCCCTCACGTACGATGCTTTCCGAGAATGTTCAGTGCTTGGCCTTGTCTGCTTAGACAAGTGGGTGCGGTTCTCGGCTCTCCATATGACTATGTCTTAACTGTACTTGCATACGCAAACCCCGGGTCCCGACAGACTTGGTATCAGAGCAGGACTGACTGTAGGACTAGTAGCCTTGGCCGAAGTTGAGTCTAGCTTGCTATAGTTATATAGTTACTCTCGGTATATAAGGGAATAACGTAAGGCTTCTTTTTTTTCTCTCCTTACCCCCTTCGTTCTGAGTTCTGAGTCACCCTCATCTTATTCTACGGGAAGATAGGACTAGGCTCTCCTCTGTCTGATTAGCACATCTCGTTGTTTGCTTCCTTATAGCCATAGGAAAGTTGTGTCAGGTTTTCCTAGCATTGTTATAATGCTGATTTCTTACATCGTATTATGTAAGTGTTGTTTTTCATGATTGAAAGAAATTGTCGTTTCTTACAATTACAACCATTATGCTGTCCGAGTCATTCCAGGTTTATCTCATAATCTGATGCATTTGCAAACTCCTTTCTGTTTCAGATGGCAGATCTCCCCCCTCGGCAGATTGTTCGTTTGACCAGGTGCCTCGGTGTGCGTGGCCATCCCGCCACGTTGATCGAGATGATGTCTTATGTGGGATATCGATGGTACCCTAAGTACACCATCGAGGAGCAGTTTCACGACTTCAACCAGACGCAGTTCCACTGCATTGTCAGGATCTACTCGCACCACGTTGGAGTCACCCAGCCTATCCACTTTGGACATGGCATTGGCGTTACCGAGAACATGGCTGTGCAGGATGCTGCATATTCATGTATTACCCTGCTGAGAGAGGAGCACACGTTGCTGAGAGAGACTTATTTCCGCTATATCCCTGCTGCACTTCCAGGAGAAGAGGGATATTACACAGGACTCTACTCAGACCACTCTGCAGAGGATCCCGCACTCCAGGTGACTGCTAGGTTTGCTAGTGACAGAGATCGTGATGCACACGCTCTCCGTTTTGAGCTCCACGCCACTCGTGTTCGTTTGTACCGAGCACTGACGCTCTTGGCACCCTTTGTGAGCGTGGGATCAGTTGAGTATGATGCGATCTATCTAGTGAGGACTCAGATGCCATCTCGAGTTGCTTGGCCCGAGATTGGAGGAATTTTTCCACCCCGTGGTCCTTTGCTTCCACCCTACACTAGACCTAGGCCCCATCCTTGCCCAAATGGATATCAGGGTCCACAAGCCTCCGTGTTTTCCGATGGTCACCTCCAGCTACCGGGATATGCGGGTAACTTTTATGAGGACTACTATGGAGATGGAGATGAGTGAGACCGCCTGTGGTCTTACTTAGTGAGGATGTAGTAGTATCTTAGTATATTGTAAGCAAGGTGTCTAAGTTCCAGAGGCTTAGATAAATAATGTATAGGAAGTCAGAGTGCCTCTGAAGGATGTATCATCTTCATCACGTTTGTATTAGCTTAGTGCTTGTACTAGTACGATGTATGGTTTGTATGACAGCTTGTGAATATATGGCTTGTATGCTTTTATCACCATGTTGTCAAGATGATTACTTCCTTTGCTCTGTAATCCTTCCAGTACTTCAATACCTTGATTAGACTCTTCAATCAACTCTGTTTGACTTTGGTTTTTCACCTCAGGATGTCTCAAGGAACTCGTGGCCAGGTTGGTCGTAACCAAGGTCGTGGGAACAACCAGGAGGAAGACAACCTTCCACCCCCACCCACGATGGCACAAGTTCTGATGGAGGTCGAGAGGAACCGCCGAGACTCTCACCATCTGTTGGAAGTCGTTGCTCGCAACACCACTCAGCAGCGCAATGAGTTGGTGTCCCTGAACGACTTCATCCGACTTCATCCGACTTCATCCGACTTCATCCCCCAGTTTTCAGTTACTCCACCGAGCCCCTTGACGCCGATGACTGGCTTCGCAGCATCGAAAGGAAGCTCCAAGCAGGCCGTGTTGCAACTGGTGACAAGGTCAGCTATGCCACCTATCACCTCGAAGGTGCAACTAGCTCTTGGTGGGAGAACTTTCTGAATATGCGTCCCGTTGGACCACCTGCATCTTGGGAGGAATTCTGCACTTCTTTCCGCGAGCACCACATCCCCAAGGGTCTCATGGACCGCAAGCGTGAGGAATTCTGTAACCTCACTCAAGGCAGAAGGACAGTTGACGAGTTCAGTCGTGAGTTCAACCGACTTGCTCGTTATGCAACTGAAGAAGTCTCCACCGACTCCAAGAAACAAGAGAGGTTCCGTCGTGGCCTCAACAGTGGACTCCGTCGCGAGCTCAACCTTCATGACTTTACCACATTCCAGGTCCTTGTCAACAAGGCCATCAAAGCAGAGGACATGAACACCCCCAATGATTTCCGCAAACATCCTAGAGATGACAGTTCATCCAGTTCTGGCTCCCAGAAGCGCAAGATCTGGATCCCCAATAGCATGTTCCGCCAGAACAACCCACCGAGGCCATCCTATGTGGCGCCTCGTCCAACCACCCAATTCCACCCAGCTCCACCAAACAACCCAGCTCCACGAACTGTTTTCGGAGCTTGTTACAAGTGTGGTCAGGCAGGCCACTACTCTCGCGAGTGTCCCCAGAACCAGCTCCAACACCAGAACGCTCCACCCCGTGCCGGAGGCAACAACAACAACAACAACAACAACAACAACAACAACAACAATGGCCGTGGAAAGCCACCCCAGAAGGTCTACACCGCCAAACCCGCTCCTCCCGCCACTCGTGGACGTGTGAACCAGATTGCCGCCGAAGAGACTGACGACACCACTGACGTCATTCTTGGTACGCTCCCAGTCAATTTAGTTCCTACTTCCGTTCTTTTCGACCCAGAAGCATCTCATTCATTCATGTCGGAAAGTTATGCACTTCGTCATGAGTTACCCTTTGTTGAATTGTCCACCCCGATGGTTATTCAAACTCCAGGGTCAAGATGGCAAACTAATAGAGTGAGCCATGGTAATCAAATTGCAATTGAGGGTTTAGTATTCCTTGCTTCACTCATAGCCCTCAAGTCTTCAGACATTGATGTCATCCTTGGCATGGATTGGCTATCAAGACAGAATGCCTACCTGGATTGCAAAGGCAAATCCGTGAAACTCACCCACCCTTCAGGCCAAACAGTCAACTATACCTCACCCAGAACAAGAACCCAAGTGCATTCTTTGAATGTACTTCCCCTTTCCGAACTTGAAGATATTCCGGTGGTTCGTGACTTCCCGGATGTCTTTCCTGAAGAGCTGCCGGGCATGCCACCCGACAGGTGTGTAGAGTTCATAGTGGATCTTGTTCCCGGAACCGCACCAATTTCCAAACGCCCATATAAAATGGCCCCACATGAGTTAGCTGAGCTAAAAACCCAACTTGATGCTTCGTTGGCAAAAGGCTTCATCCGCCCTAGCTCATCGCCATGGGGTTGCCCCGTTCTGTTCGTAAAGAAGAAAGATGGAACAGAAAGGATGTGCGTAGACTATCGCCCGCTAAATTTAGCGACGATAAAGAACAAATACCCACTGCCCAGGATCAATGATCTTTATGATCAACTTGCAGGATCCTCCGTCTTCTCCAAGATGGATTTGAGATTAGGTTATCATCAGATCAGAATCCGAAACGAGGACATTCCCAAAACGGCTTTTACTACTCGTTATGGTCTTTACGAGTACACCGTCATGTCCTTTGGTTTAACCAATGCCCCCGCCACATTCTCACGCTTGATGAATTCGATCTTCATGGAGTACCTAGATAAATTTGTTGTGGTTTATCTTGATGATATTCTCATCTACTCGAAGAACGAAGGAGATCATGCCGAACACTTAAGGCTGGTATTGATGAAGCTTAGAGAGCATCGCCTGTACGCTAAATTCTCCAAGTGTGAATTCTGGCTACCAGAAGTGACCTACTTAGGCCACGTGATTTCTGGAAAAGGCATTGCTGTGAATCCCGAGAGAGTTCAGGCCGTCCTTGACTGGACTCCACCTGAATCGGTTAAGCAAGTTAGAAGTTTTCTTGGCCTAGCCAGCTATTGCCGTCGCTTCGTCGAGAACTTTTCTAAAGTTGCAAAGCCTCTAACTGAACTCCTCAAGAAAGATAAGAAATTCTTATGGACTTCCAAGTGCGAGGAAAGCTTTCAGGAGCTAAAAAGAAGGTTGACTTCCGCACCCGTACTTGCACCTCCAGACACAAAAAGGGATTTCGAGATCTATTGTGACGCATCACGGCAAGGGTTAGGATGCATACTTCTGCAAGATCGACATGTGGTAGCTTATGCTTCACGCCAGTTGCGGCCACATGAAGAGAACTATCCTACCCATGACCTTGAACTCGCTTCCGTAGTTCATGCTCTAACAACTTGGCGACATTACCTCCTTGGTAATCGTTGTGAGATTTATTCCGACCACCAAAGCCTCAAATATATT
Source organism: Bromus sterilis (assembly GCA_950022295.1). Lineage (NCBI taxonomy): Eukaryota > Viridiplantae > Streptophyta > Magnoliopsida > Poales > Poaceae > Bromus > Bromus sterilis. The sequence goes on from OX465600.1 coordinate 158,420,306, forward strand.
TTCACCCAGCCAGATCTTAATCTCAGGCAAAGACGCTGGATTGAGTTGATAAAAGATTACGACGTAGCAATTTCTTACACCCCAGGCAAGGCCAATGTCATGGCTGATGCACTAAGTCGTAAGTCGTACTGTAACAACCTCATGTTACAGCAGTATCAACCACTTCTTCATGAGGACTTTCGCAAGCTCAACCTTGAAATTGTTCCTCATGGCTATCTTTCTACCTTGGTGGCGAAACCAACTCTTGAGGATCAAATTATAGTTGCCCAAAGGCGTGCACGAGGTGTTCGCCGGATCAAGGAGAATATTGCTAGCGGAGTTGCCAAATGTTTCTCCACAGATAGCAAGGGAACGGTTTTCTTTGGAAATCGTTTGGTAGTACCTAAGAATAAGGAACTAAGGCAACTCATCCTCAAAGAAGCCCATGACACACCCCTCTCAATTCATCCCGGTAGCACAAAAATGTACCGAGATCTACGCCAGAGATTTTGGTGGACTAGGATGAAGAGAGACATTGCTCAATTTGTCGCCGAATGTGATGTTTGTCGTCGCATTAAAGCAGAACATCAAAGACCTGCTGGTACACTTCAACCTTTGTCCATTCCTGAGTGGAAATGGGACAAAGTCGGTATGGACTTCATCACCGGCTTTCCAAGAACCCAGAAAGGAAACAATGCCATCTTCGTTGTCATAGATAGGCTTTCCAAAGTTGCTCACTTCCTTCTGGTTCGCGAGTCTATAACTGCTAGTCAGTTAGCGGACTTGTACATCTCCAGAATTGTATCACTTCACGGTGTTCCGTTGGAAATCAATTCTGATCGCGGTAGCCTTTTCACCTCTAGATTTTGGGGAAGCTTCCAACGTGCTATGGGAACTCATCACTCCTTTAGTACAGCTTTCCATCCTCAGTCTAGCGGTCATGTCGAAAGGGTTAACCAAATTCTTGAAGACATGCTCAGAGCTTGTGTTATCTCATTCGGAAAGAATTGGGAGAATTCTCTTCCATTTGCCGAATTTGCTTATAACAATAGTTTTCAATCTAGTCTGAACATGGCTCCTTTTGAACTCCTGTACGGACGACGATGTCGAACACCACTAAACTGGTCTGAAACCGGTGAAAGACAATTCTTTGGACCGGACATGATCAAGGAAGCAGAAGAGCAAGTTCGCATTGTTTGTGATCAATTGAAAGCAGCCCAGTCTCGTCAGAAAAGCTACTATGATCGCCATCATAGGCAAGAAAGATACAATCTAGATGAGAAGGCTTACCTTCGGGTTACTCCTCTGAAGGGAACCCAACGTTTCGGTATCAAAGGCAAGTTGGCTCCACGTTACATCGGACCTTTCCGCATTATTGCTAAACGTGGAGAAGTTGCCTACCAACTTGAACTACCTTCGCACCTTTCCCGAGTACACGATGTATTCCATGTATCCCAACTCAGGCGTTGCTTCAAGGACCCCATCCGCGAAGTCGACCATGAAACGCTTGATCTCCAAGATGACCTTTCTTATCGAGAATACCCCGTTCGTATTCTTGATTCCGCAGAGCGTGTCACTCGTCGTCAAAAGATTAGGTTTCTAAAAGTGCAATGGTCACACCACTCTGAAAGAGAAGCCACATGGGAAAGAGAAGACCGTCTCATTGCCGAGTACCCCTCCTTCCTCCCGCAGACTTCTGAATCTCGGGACGAGATTCTTTTGAGTGGGGGCGAGTTGTCAGATCCCTCTGTTAGGTATGTGCTAGGGTTAGCTAGTACCTTTACATCATGTCAAAATTTCAAAAAGAAATCTTGGAAATCAAATTCAAAATCAAAATGGGAGAAGGAACACCCCCCAGATGAATTAATTCAAAAGGCCAGATAAAAATATTTTCCAAAAATTCATGTTAGAGTTTTGAAAAGTCTTATAAATGAGTGTGATCACATATCAAGTGATGTGGGACCCACCCCATGCTCATAGATTTTTCAAATATTCAAACAGTACCTTGGAATTAAAGAAATACCCCTTTTTGATTTAAAATTCAAATCATTTGAATTTTTAAAATGTTGAAAGTTTATGAGTGGCTAGTCTATATTATTATGAGGCCATGTAAAAGTTTTCAGCATTTAATAAAATGGTTTGGTATTTTTATCAGAGCCAAAACAAATTACAGAAAAAGAAAGGAAAGATTAAACAGAGGGAAAAAGAAAAACCTACCTGTTGCCCACAGGCGAGGCCCACCTCTCCAGCCGGCCCAGCCCACCCGAACTCCCCTGTCGTCTTCCACCCCGCGCTGCCAAGCAGCTCGGTGGCGCGGCGCCGACGCCGTGGTCGCCACCTCGACGCCCAGGACGTTCCAGGCCGCCCCGTGCCACCTTTTCCTGTCCTGGAGAACCGCCGTGAAGCCGTGCTTCATTTCCCCCTCCCCTCTCGTGCTCTCCCTTCCTCTCCTCGCTTTTCCCTTTTCCCCCGAGAGCAGCCGCCGTTCACCGTCGACGACATCCGTGGCCAACGCCGGAGAAGAGCCAGAAGATCGTGTCCCCCTCGCGCTACGTTGTCGTCCACGCCAAGCTGTTGAAGACGATGACCTAATTGTTCAAGGAGCCGCCGCAATCGCCGTTTCCTTCTCGCCGGAGCCGAGGAAGATCAACGACGAATTCGTCGCCGTCGAGCCACCTCAGCCTTCGCCACCACCTCTGCCGAGTTCCTGGTGAGCTCACGCCCGGAACCCCTAAGTTTCCCGCTTCGATTGCTTCCTCTAGCCGTGGCTGCCATGGAAGCCGGAGTACCTCGCCGCCTCGGTCGTCGTCGTCGAGCAACCGCAAAGCAGTCGACCCTGTCACCCTGTCCGTTGTCACCGCAGCACTCCTCCGGTTCGATCCAGCCCAAAGCCGCCCCAAATGGTGCCCCGTAGCCGAGTTCACCTCGAGCCCGTGCCACGGCCGCCGCTAGGGCTTGAAGCCGGCGACGCTCCGGTGAGCTCCAGCCCCTCTGGCTGGGTCCATTCGACGCGGCGCTCTTCCAGCTTCCGTTTGATGCCACTGGCGCGTCAAACGCATGCCCAGAGCACGTTACCGTACCGCGCCGCCGTGGCCAGGCCACCGGCGTTTAGCCGCCGGTGGATTAACCTTAATCCGTGATTAGTTTAATGCTAATCCCCCCCTGCAGAGGCTGACACGCGGGCCCAACCACTCTAATCCCCTGCTAAGTTAAAAGTTTAATATAAATCGTTTTAATTAACCAGTGAGAGGCTGACCAGTGGGTCCCAGCAGTCAGTGGACCCCTGACGTCATGCTGATGTCACAGTGACGCAGTAATGAATTTCCAGAAAATCAAAAATGTTAAAATAATTCCAGAAAATCCAGAAAATACCCCAAACTTTGGAAATTCATAGAAAATTCATATTAACTCCAAATTGGACAAATAATATATGAAAGATGATCAGGAGAAAATTATCTTTCCAAATATGCAACTTTCAACTCTGTTTGAGTTGAATTTAAAATGTGATCAGTGGCATTTGTTATTTGTTTTAAATGGAATTAAATCAAATTCAATTCAAATAATTTTGCAACTTGAACCATGGCAACATGCTACATTTCACTTACACATCAGAGGCATATCATACACAATTGAAGATAATTCAAAATGATCAAACTATATCACATATAACTTGGTTAATGTTGAATTCAAATGTGGAGTTTGAATTTGCATTTTAAATGCAATATATTCCACTTAAATGGAATTGCCTCACACATCAAAACTTGTACTTCAAGCATTAACATTCAATCATGTGCTTGAGCATTGCATTCATATTGATTGCTACTTCGTGCTTTGTTTGTCGAGTAGAGGTGGAACCGGAGCAAGAGGTCACCCCCTTCGCTGAAGATCCAGAACCCGAACCTCGTCAGCAAGGAAAGCAAAACCACATTGATCATGTCGATAAAATCCCACTTCCCTCTCATGTCTCGCTTATGCATTGTTTAGGATGATCACCATGCTTCGTTTCTACCGCATAGATGAACCCATTCCTTTGCATGACCTATCTTTTGTCACAGTAGTAAGCAAACCACAATCCTAGCAAATGTAGGAGTTGTTTGATATCATGTGGCCCCTGCAAATGTTACCGCTTATTGCATGCTTAGTATGATACCATGTTGTTACTGTGATGTGAGTCGGGATGGGAGTGATCATGTTGATGATGGTAGAAAAGTGTTGGTGAATCGACCCTAATACAAGGTGAACGATGAGAGGCTGTGTAGGAGTACACGGTGGGTTGTCTCGTTGAACATCGCCCTAAGTCCGAGTTCTTGTGTGGTGATCCAAGATGAAGAGTACAACCACACATTGGGCTCACTGACCCCTCTCAACTTATTAACTCATCCCTTTCGATGTCCAGATGTCGCAGTAGTTCGGAGTTCTGGTAGGCTCGTGGCCTGGTTGCTAAGTGAGAGAACGGCTCAACCGAGACCGGCTTATGCACCACGCACACATCGCTTGGGTCCACTTCGGTAAACCGGCCGGGTTCACGATTGTGGTAGCCAACCCAAGTAGGCGGCTTTCTTGGACTAGATAGGCTATGAGGTAACAGTTGTGGTGAGCATCCTCGCTGGCACCCCTTGAATGGTGTCGAGATCAAAGGCGGTAAATGATGGTCATGTGTGTGTAGCGGTACACCCTTGCAAGGTTATAAAAACTATTCGAATAGTCGCGTCCGCGGTTATGGACTACTTGGAAAGCTTAGCTTGATTATTAGATAACTTGAACCGGATACTTCTAAAACACACCAAGATAAGTGTGAGTGCTATGGCGTGCTTTCTCGTGGGGAAGTCGAGGAAGGTACCATAGTGGTGTAATTGGTTGGTGAAAGTAGTGGACTCGTGTACGCTTCTTACCTCAAAGTCTGGTACTCGTAGTTCAGGATTAGCCAAGTCAAAGCTGGCATTTCTGCAAGTGAACCCCACCTCCCTTTACCTTGATACATGTGCATGAGTAGTATAGCTCCTACGTAAGTCTTGCTGAGTACGCCTTTGTACTCACGTTTGCTTAATCTGTGTTTTAGATGACGCCACTGACCCCGAAGGTGGCTTCTTCATCGAGCTAGACGACTGAAGTTAAGCTAGTCTAGTCCCAGTCAGCAGACTGGTTCCCTCGTGGAGGGCTTTATGTTTGAATAAGGCTTCTTAAGCCAATTTGTTAAACTTGTCTGTACTCAGACATAATTTGCTTCCGCTTTATGTTGTAATGTTGGATCACATGTATGTGATCTCTGTGTGTACTCTATAAGAGTTATAAATAAAATGTACACTTTGTAGAGAATTGCAATGGTACCTACTGTTCATACAAGGCATGTGTGCTGCGTGTATGATTATAACATGCATGTCTTTGTATGGGTTTTCGAGACCTTAGTTGTGTTCTGGCTGGCGGTCTTTCATACACCAAGTGGCCCTTAGATGTGCGCAGCTTGGGGCATCGCGATGCGATTGCTCGAGACTCCGTCTCGTGCACACTTTGTGGTATGATCGAGCCCGCCCTAGACCCCGACTAAGTGATCGGGCTGGAGTAAGTCTATGTAAGAGTTTTGAGATAGTCGGTAGTATGGTTGAGGCGACTTGTGTTTGAATATGGGAGTTCACCACCCATATCATTTGACTTGTGTGCGGACGATGAGGACCCATTTCAGTTGATCATCCGGCCTGGATGGGATGCCCCTCACGTACGATGCTTTCCGAGAATGTTCAGTGCTTGGCCTTGTCTGCTTAGACAAGTGGGTGCGGTTCTCGGCTCTCCATATGACTATGTCTTAACTGGACTTGCATACGCTAACCCCGGGTCCCGACATTTGATCTGAGCATTTTGTCAATAACTTCAGTGTCCACAAACTAAAGACCCCTCTTGATAGTACGGTTTGTCCTATGACTCAAAGAACAGAAAAAAGAACTACACAAAAACAACTATGTCTTGCGCCGTCTTCCTCATTTCCTTCAATGAGTTGAGCTTCAGGACACCTTCATTTTTGGGGGTCATCCTCCGTGATTAAGCTTCGCTCAAGGGGTAATTCTTCGATAACTTGAAAATCTTCCCTGAAGCTTTATCACCTAGCTTGTCCTTCAGGAACCTATTCAACTGTTTACACTAGAAAACATTGTTAGTTCTTCTACTGTCTTGTCCAACAATATCCAAAACACACGGGGGCAAAACTTTGCTCTTACAATCTCGCCCTTTTTGGACTATTGTTGACAAAACAGACATTGATAAAAGATATTGAAGTTTTTGTGAAGTGATGAGACAAACTCTAAGATATGATGTTTTTGGCTCCCCCTGAATGCAAGTATCAAAGATTTATATAATCGAAGTTAATGCTTGAGAGAAATTTCTTCGGCGGAGAGCAAAATAAATATCTTAGCGAAGACAATTGCATTTGAAGTTGTATATCCAGAAATGTGTGCAATTGCTTCCAATAACATGGGACTTAGAAAATAATAACCACCTGCAAGATAGAGGATACGAAACTATACTTGCGAGCAAAGGGTTATTAAACTTAAGTGTAGCACAGGAGTAGCATAACCGAAAGTAAACTTAAGTTACAACCCAATCGAAGGGAATGGAATGTTTGTTGTAACTTAAACCAAGTGAAGAAAAATGCAAATAGCAAAAGCCCTTTCCCCGATGCAAATCTAACTCATCGATGCCCTCATTCTCCCCCTTTTTGTCATTGATTGGACAAAAGGTTGGGAAGAGGTTCGAGAGATCTACTGCGCGGCATCAGCACCCTTGGAGCCCGACGAAGCAGAACTTGACGAAGACTCATCCGAATAAGATCGATCTCCCGATGATTATTCTTCCGACGCAGGCGAAGGAAGAGCTTCGAGTCGCGTCTGAGTGATGAGGTTGATGTCGAGGTCGCTGTCGTCGAGGCCGTCATCGTCCTTTGAGGTGATGGAGTCGTTTTTGGAGACGGTGTCCGGCCTGATGGGTTCTGGCTCGTTCACGAAGAATACTTCATCAATCTTGTGCAGGGGAGGGAGCTTTTGATTCGGGCAGTCAACAGTATCGTCTCGGGAAAAGTTTCGCTGGAGGTGCTCATACTCTTTGTAAATGCGATCTTTACGAAGTCCTTTAACTGAGTTAAACTTCCGGAGTCCCTTCCAGGAATGATGCTTGAGCACACGGAGATATTGATTGTTGTTGAGAGCTATGTTGCCAACGCGGTTGATTTCATCAGCAAGGAACTGCATCTGGCGCTGATTTGCTTCAATAAAGTTTTCTAGCAATTGCTGCGACCGAAGATTTACTTCAAAGTGGTGGCAGTCCTTCTGGAACTTCTTCGAGATGTTACGCTCATTAACTTCATGGAGCACTCCGACATATGTGGCAAAGATGTCATTGGGTTTCCTCAGAAATTCCAAAGTGTCACGCACTGGAGGAAGGAAGAGCTTCAGATGATGGAGAGCCACAAAGTCTTCGTTGCGGCCATAATCGCAGACAACTTGCAGCCAAGGAGCATATGGCTTCAGTGTATATGGAAATTCTACAGCATGGACCAAGTTCCGAATGAAGCAGTCCTCGAAGTCAAATACGAGACCATGAGTAAGCTTCATTATCGCATGCCTTGTCTCAGGATAAATATTGGATTCCTCCGAAGCAGTACTCAATGGAATCAAAGAGTTGGACAAGATATAGAACCAAGTCTTGGAAAAGAAGTTCAAATCCTTCGGGCGATTATTTTCTGGATTATAATTTGCAGTGACTTCAGTATCCAACAAGGTAGCAAATTGTTCTTCAGTCATATCTGGCTTTAAGTGAATCTTTTCTAGTTCACCAGTATGCCTTGGGATATTGACTACTTCCAAGAACTCTGTGGAAGACATTCTCAAAATTTCACCTTGGATCATCCATTCCAGTATCCATGTGTGGGGTTCATTTGCATCACCAGAAACATATAATGTGGCGTAGAATTGCTTGATGAGTTCAGAATTGAAGGGAGTGCTCAAAGCAAACAACCGAGTCAAATTCTGATTCTCGATTGTTTCGGCGATGTTCTGAAAGCAAGCGGCTGTGGAAAGACTTCGCATATCCAGATACCTGAGCCGAAACAAAACACCTTGCTGACAGAAAACCTTTGTGTATAAAATTTGTTGTTCTGCAGTCCAGAAGCGAAGATCATCGGCAGAGCGGTCAGAAGCATATGGACTGACACCAAAGAAACGGTGACGCTTCTGATGGTGTTCCAAACTGAATTCTGGACTGTTCCTGGAAGAACAGCCAGCGCCCTTGAAAATGGGAAAATTTTCGCGAGGTTAATTTGAATCCATCTGGGTGTCTTGGCAGGGACGTGAACGAGAGAGAATCCTTTGCAGAGGAGCTATTTGGTTGCCTCTTGAAGGGCCAGCAGTCTGAGCGACTATCAAAGCTTGCTCTTGCGAGGGATTCAGAATCTGCACTTGATCATCTTCATTTGCTTGTGCTTCAGACTGGTGACATGTGCTTCCGATTCCTTAGCAGTGCGTGCTGAAGAATAATCACGCGAATTGCGCGTTCTGGAGTTGGAGGGTGAGGGTTCATTGGCTTCAGGGTGAGTTGATGGGGGTGGTGCGGGAGCAGCGGGTGGGGTAGGAGTCCTTTGCGGTCGGGGGATGGAGCACGTGTTGGTGTGGGTGCACAATGCGAAATGGGTGCAGGCGTTTGTGCAGGCGTTTGTGCAGGTGTTTGCTTGGGAGTGGATTTGGTTGGTGGAGGATTAGGAGTTTGAGTGGGTGGAGCTGAAGGTTTTGGCTTTGGCTGGGAAGGCTTTGGTTGGGGAGCAAGAGTGGGAACTGCTTTAGTATTTTCCTTCGGCTGGCTGGTTGGTTCATCACTCATATCATGTCAGCAGCCGAGGCCAAAGTGACCTTCCGTTTCTTTGTGGTCCTTTTCTTCGGAGAAGGGTTTGAAGGCTTGGCTTCAAAAGGCTTTGCTGCAGCTGGTTCAGCTTCAAGAGGGGCCTTGCACTTCCGGGAATCCCTTTCCATAAAGGAATCATTATGCGTCTTCACCTTCATCCACTGCAGCTTTGATCTTTCCCTTGTACGTTTGGATGTTTTCCTTGGCGGTGGTGTTGACGTCTGTCACCTTCTGAAGCAACTTCAAGGCGTGTTGTTTGAATTCTTCATCTGATTCAGCTTCAGCGCGCTTTTGATAGTTGTGAATCTTTTCAACTTCAACTCTATCTCTTGAATGCAAGTCCTTCAGCTGACTGATCATAGTGGAAATAATTGCTTCGATGGAGTCTGAGATGTAGACTTCACCTAGATCAACAGCTTCAGGATCTACTGCCGCACACTTCTCCCAGAGGGCTTTTGTTATGCCCAATTGATCCCATAGTTCGCCTTCACGAGGATCAGGGAAGTTGTGTCCACTGTGGCGATCTGCTTCAGCTTGAGCTTCAGGCATAGAAATACCTTTCTCCTTCAATGGAATTGCTTCAGCAGAGAGAGTCATATCAACTACTGCCTTCTTCTGGCCAGCCCTGGCTGCTTTCTCAGCCTTCTTCGTTCTGAGGCCTTCTAGTGAGGCCTTGCGTTTAGCTTCGTGTTCATCCAACAGTTTGGCTTCAATAGCAGCTTTTTCTTCATTCTTCTCGGCTTCGACAATCTTTCGCTTCGTCTTAGCCTTCTCAGCAGCAAATTTTGCGGAGTCTAGCTCCCTTTGCTTTCTTGTAGCTTCTTCTTCTGCTTTCTGCTTCTCTGCAGATTCTCTAGCAAGAACGATGTGGTCCAGTGCCTCCTCGAGGTCTTTCTGTTTCAGTTCAGCTTCAGTGAGCTTTCGCTTCTCTGAAGGATTTGGAGCAGCAGACTGCTTAGGCTTCGCTGGTGCAGCTGCCTTAGCAGATTGTTGATGCTTAGCAGGGTGATGCCTCTGCTTCGAGAGCCTCTCAGTGTTGAAGGCATCAGCCGGTGGCTTTGAGGCCAAAGGCTTCGCAACCACCAAGTTTTCCAAGTCAATGGTAGGGTGAGAAACGGGCTTATTTGTAGGGTCTTGGATCTTCAGCCCTTTAGCAGCAACAGGGGGTTTTTCTCCCAGCTTCTTCTTCAAGGGAAGCCGAATCTTTTGCTCCTTGGGGGAGCAGGTTCTGACTCATCATCCGCTTAAGATTCTGATTCATCATCAGCTTCAACATTGGATTCCAGAACAGAGTCTTCAAGAGCTGCACGCTCCAGTCTGGCTCGCTCTTCTTCATCGGTGGAAGCATGAGGGGGTGAAGAAGATTACTTCTTGAGCTTCCTCTTCTTCTTTGAGCTCGGGCCAACACCATGAGCTTCAGTGGCAGCAATCTTGGCTGGCTTCTTTGCTTCCTTGAGTCTTTTATTTTCTGCGGCGATTCTCAACCGCTCTTGTTCTTCTGGAGAGTCGTCTGGAGTCTTGAGTGATGTTGGGGTGAGGATATTTGGGTGGAACTGGATAGTACAGATGGAGATTTTCTTCAGTATATCTTCCACACATGTGTGAAGTGTATAGGAAAGGTGGATTGAAGGCAAAATGCATTGCCCATTTCCAATCAGGGATACTTTTGTATTTGTACCACCTGATGGCCCAGTAGCGGCGAATGTTTTGCAAACGAATCTTGCGCTGATCCTTGGTCTCTTCTGGAGGTTATCATATCCAAGTTCACGCCGAATTGACTCAGGAATGCCTCTTGCATTAATTGTTTCCTTCGTTTTGCCTCCTTTTCTCTTGGGAGCAACCTGTTCTGCTTCGTTGAGGTGATAAAGTACTGGCGACTCATCACCAAAGCCTAAATCCGCAGACATCCTAAATCGGGATGGGAAGCGTTTGATAGCTAAACACGATTCCCGCACGTTCACTGATCCAACGGATCAAAGAAACCATAACTTGGTGGCGTCGAGCAGCTACGGCGGCGAGGAGCGGAGAGGAGGTGCTCGTCGACGGCGTGAAGTCCACGGCGGCGGCTATTCGGCAGGAAAGCGGCGCGGTCGTCGTCGGGGAGGAGGAGCTCGACGGCGCGCTCGGGAGAAATAGGGTTCCGGAGAGGTTGGGGATGAAGTGATGAATCGGTTCGCTGGGGTGGATGCCTTATATAGGGCTGGTCTGACAGGATTTGTCAGATCAGATCGAACGGCTCCCAGCATGCGTCTCTCCGGATTCTACGGCGAGGATTTCGTGGAGTTTCGCGAGAGAATCTCAACGAACCGGATTCGACGGGATCTCAGCGACCGAAGAATATGTCTTGATCGTGAGTAAAAACTTCGATAAAAGTTGGAAGCATTTGATTCAGAACTCAATGACATTCGAAGCAAAATACTTTCCGTTTCAAATGTGCTCAACCATTTTAGACAGATAGAATAAGAGGGAAAAAGAATAGAGGGGGTAGGGTCCGAAACTTATCACCTCGAAGAAAAACTAAGCGAAGCAAAAGGTGATAAGCATGGAGGATTAAATCCAAGAAAAATAAAAACTAGAAATCGAAGCAAAAACAAATATCGAAACCAAAATCAAACAACGAAGTAAATGAATATATGCATGGAGGTAAAGGTTCGGTCTTACAGTACATTTCGTGAGTCCAAAATATTGAGCTCACACCTTAACGCACAGAACCTTTTCTCATCCAATGGTTTCGTGAATATATCAGCCAGTTGATCTTCAGTTCTGACATGACTAATCACAATATCTTCACGCTGAACATGATCACGATTTAAATGATGGCGAATGTCAATGTGCTTCGTGCGAGAGTGCTGCACAAGATTGTGAGAAATTTTGATTGCACTCTCATTATCACATAGAAGGGGAATTTTCTTCACATGAATACCATAATCTTTCAGCGTTTGCTTCAGCCAAAGAATTTGAGTACAACATGATCCAGCAGCAATGTATTCAGCTTCAGCAGTAGATATTGATACACAGTTTTGCTTCTTGGAAGCCCAACACACAACTGATCTTCCAAGGAAATGACAAGTCCCTGAAGTTGATTTCCTATCAACACGATCACCAGCCCAGTCTGAATCAGAATAGCCAATAAGATCGAACTGAGCACCCTTGGGATACCACAAGCCCAAGGTAGGTGTGTGAGCAAGATACCGGAGAATTCGCTTTACTGCAGTATGATGTGATTCCTTTGGATTGGCCTGAAAAAGAGCACAAATACATACTGAAAGCATAATGTCAGGTCTAGATGCACAAAGATATAAGAGAGAGCCAATCATAGACCGATATTTGTTCTGGTCGAAGGCTTTGCCCTTTTCATCTACATCAAGGAAGACATTGGTAGGCATTGGAGTCTTGATTGTTTTGCAATCAGTGAGTCCAAACTTCTTCAGGCAATCCTTCAGATATTTTTCTTGAGAAATAAAGGTTCCATTCTTCTGTTGACGGATTTGAAGTCCAAGGAAGAACTTCAATTCACCCATCATTGACATCTCATATTTCTTCGACATCATTTTGGAAAATTCTTCGCTGATTTCAGTGTTAGTGTAGCCAAAAATAATATCATCTACATATATTTGACAAACAAACAAATCACCATTATATGAGCGAGTGAAAAGAGTTGGGTCAGTTGTTCCTGGTTTGTAGCCTTTCTTCAGAAGGAAGTCCTTCAGGGTGTCATGCCAAGCACAAGGTGCTTGCTTCAGCCCATAGAGCGCCTTGTGCAACCTGTACACCATGTCAGGATTCTTCGGGTCTTCAAAACCTGGTGGCTGCATAACATACACTTCTTCGTCTCGGAGCGCAAGGAATCGGACCCTTAAGCCTCGAGCACGCCGTCCCCTTCATCTTCTTCATCGCCGGAGCCGCCGTGAACTTCCTTCAATTCCGGCCAACCCCGAGCTCCTCCGACTTCGCCACCGCTTCAGTTGGATTCACGGTGAGCTCCCAGTTCGCTAGAACTACTCCGTGGTCTCCCTCTCGCTCTCTGTCGTCATTCGCCATGAACACCGAAGTGCAGCGCCTCCATGGATGAGCCCGAGGTCGCCCTTGTGCCCCTTCGACTCAGCCAGCGCGCGCGTTTGGCTCCTGAGCATGCTAGCTTTCGAACGCAAGCGATTTCAGCCCGAGTCTTGCACGGTAGCGTAAACTGCGACTTCGCCGTGGTTCTGCTGCCGCCGGAGTCATCGTCGTCGTCGATACAGAGCTCCCCGTGGACCCCCAATGCCTCCAGAAGACGCGGACGACCTCCAGGAGCAAGCCGGTGCCCTCCGTTTCCCCTCCCGTGGACGGAATCGAGTTCCCGTGCAGCGCCGCCGCGGTCCAGCCGCCGGCGAGTCAGCTCTTAATCCCCCCGGTTAATCACCTAATTAGTGACCCCTGGGTCACGGACCAGTGGGCCCAGTGGCTTAATTAAGCCACTGGATTAATTTAACCCACGGGTTAAGTTAACCCAGCCACTAACAGGGTGGCCCCACATGTCAGCCCCCCCCCTGACGCCAGCTTGACGTCAGCCTGACGCAGTAAATCATTTAAATGAATTTCCAGAGATTATTTGAATTAAAAGAATTCCAGAAATTCCAGAAAATACCCCAAACTTTGGAAATTCATAGAAAATTCATATTAACTCCAAATTGGAAAAATAATATATGAAAAATGATCAGGAGAAAATTATCTTTCCAAATATGCAAATTTCAACTCTGTTTGAGTTGAATTTAAAATGTGATCAGTAGCATTTGCTATTTGATTTAAATGGAATTAAATCAAATTCAAATCAAATATTTTTGCAACTTGAACCATGGCAACATGCTACATTTCAACCATACATCAGAGGCACATCTTATACAAGTGAACATGTTTAAAAATGATCAAACTATGTTAATTGCACCTTGGCTATTTTGAATTCAAATGTGGATTTTGAATTTTCATTTCAAATGCAATATACTCCACTTAAATGGAATTGCCTCACACATCAAAACTTATACTTCAAGTTTCAACATTCATTCATGTGCTTGAGCATTGCATTCATATTGATTGCTACTTTGTGCTTTGTTTGTCGAGTAGAGGTGGAACCGGAGCAAGAGGTCACCCCCTTCGCTGAAGATCCAGAACCCGAACCTCGTCAGCAAGGCAAGCAAAACCCCATTGATCATATCGATAAAATCCCACTTCCCTCTCATGTCACGCTTATGCATTGTTTAGGATGATCACCATGCTACGTTTCTACCGCATAGATGAACCCATTCCTTTGCATGACCTATCATTTTGTCACAGTAGTAAGCAAACCACAATCCTAGCAACTGTAGGAGTTGTTTGATATCATGTGGCCCCTGCAATGTTACTGCTTATTGCATGCTTAGTATGATACCATGTTGTTACTGTGATGTGAGTCGGGATGGGAATGATCATGTTGATGATGGTAGAAAAGTGTTGGTGAATCGACCCTAATACAAGGTGAACGATGAGAGGTTGTGTAGGAGTACACAGTGGGTTGTCTCGTTGAACACCGCCATAGTACGAGTTCTTGTGTGGTGATCCAAGATGAAGAGTACAACCACACATTGGGCTCACTGACCCCTCTCAACTTACTAACTCATCCCTTTCGATGTCCAGATGTCGCAATAGTTCGGAGTTCTGGTAGGTCTGTGGCCTGGATGCTAAGTGAGAGAACGGCTCATCCGAGACCGGCTTATGCACCACGCACACATCACTTGGGTCCACTTCGGTAAACCGGCCGGGTTCACGATTGTGGTAAACCAACCCAAGTAGGCGGCTTTCTCGGACTAGATCGGCTATGAGGTAACAGTTGTGGTGAGCATCCTCGCCGACATTTCTTGAACGGTGTCGAGTACAAAGGCGGTAACTGATGATCATGTGTGTGTAGCGGTACACCCTTGCAAGGTTAACAAAACTATTCGAATAGCCGCGTCCGCGGTTATGGACTGCTTGGAAAGCTTAGCTTGATTATTAGATAACTTGAACCGGATACTTCTAAAACACACCAAGATAAGTGTGAGTGCTATGGCGTGCTTTCTCGTGGGGAAGTCGAGGAAGGCACCATAGTGGTGTATTGGTTGGTGAAAGTAGTGGACTCGTGTACGCTTCTTACCTCAAAGTCTGGTACTCGTAGTTCAGGATTAGCCAAGTCAAAGCTGGCACTTCTGCAAGTGAACCCCACCACCCTTTACATTGATACATGTGCATGAGTAGTATAGCTCCTATGTAAGTCTTGCTGAGTACGCCTTTGTACTCACGTTTGCTTAATCTATGTTTTAGATGACGCCACTGACCCCGAAGGTGGCTTCTTCATCGAGCTGGACGACTGAAGTTAAGCTAGTCTAGTCCCAGTCAGCAGACTGGTTCCCTCGTGGAGGGCTTTGTGTTTAAATAAGGCTTCTTAAGCCATTTGTTAAACTTGTCTGTACCCAGACATAATTTGCTTCCGCTCTGTGTTGTAATGTTGGATCACATGTATGTGATCTCTGTGTGTACTCTATAAGAGTTATAAATAAAACATACACTTTCTAGAGAATTGCAATGGTACCTGCTGTTCATACAAGGCATGTGTGCTGCGTGTATGTTTATAACATGCATATCTTTGTATGGGTTTTCGAGACCTTAGTTGTGTTCTGGCTGGCGGTCTTTCATACACCAAGTGGCCCTTAGATGTGCGCAGCTTGGGGCATCGCGATGCGATTGCTCGAGACTCCGTCTTGTGCACACTTTGTGGTATGATCGAGCCCGCCCTAGACCCCGACTAAGTGATCGGGCTGGAGTAAGTCTATGTAAGAGTTTTGAGATAGTCGATAATATGGTTGAGGCGACTTGTCTTAGAATATGGGAGTTCACCACCCATATCTTTAGACTTGTGTGCGGACGATGAGGACCCATCTCAGTTGATCATCCGGCCTGGGTGGGATGCCCCTCACGTACGATGCTTTCCGAGAATGTTCAGTGCTTGGCCTTGTCTGCTTAGACAAGTGGGTGCGGTTCTCGGCTCTCCATATGACTATGTCTTAACTGTACTTGCATACGCAAACCCCGGGTCCCGACAGACTTGGTATCAGAGCAGGACTGACTGTAGGACTAGTAGCCTTGGCCGAAGTTGAGTCTAGATTGCTATAGTTATATAGTTACTCTCGGTATATAAGGGAATAACGTAAGGCTTCTTTTTTTTCTCTCCTTACCCCCTTCGTTCTGAGTTCTGAGTCACCCTCATCTTATTCTACGGGAAGATAGGACTAGGCTCTCCTCTGTCTGATTAGCACATCTCGTTGTTTGCTTCCTTATAGCCGTAGGAAAGTTGTGTCAGGTTTTCCTAGCATTGTTATAATGCTGATTTCTTACATCGTATTATGTAAGTGTTGTTTTTCATGATTGAAAGAAATTGTCGTTTCTTACAATTACAGCCATTATGCTGTCCGAGTCATTCCAGGTTTATCTCATAATCTGATGCATTTGCAAACTCCTTTCTGTTTCAGATGGCAGATCTCCCCCCTCGGCAGATTGTTCGTTTGACCAGGTGCCTCGGTGTGCGTGGCCATCCCGCCACATTGATCGAGATGATGTCTTATGTGGGATATCGATGGTACCCTGAGTACACCATCGAGGAGCAGTTTCACGACTTCAACCAGACGCAGTTCCACTGCATTGTCAGGATCTACTCGCACCACGTTGGAGTCACCCAGCCTATCCACTTTGGACATGGCATTGGCGTTACCGAGAACATGGCTGTGCAGGATGCTGCATATTCATGTATTACCCTGCTGAGAGAGGAGCACACGTTGCTGAGAGAGACTTCTTTCCGCTATATCCCTGGTGCACTTCCAGGAGAAGAGGGATATTACACTGGACTCTACTCAGACCACTCTGCAGAGGATCCCGCACTCCAGGTGACTGCTAGGTTTGCTAGTGACAGAGATCGTGATGCACGCGCTCTCCGTTTTGAGCTCCACGCCACTCGTGTTCGTTTGTACCGAGCACTGACGCTCTTGGCACCCTTTGTGAGCGTGGGATCAGTTGAGTATGATGCGATCTATCTAGTGAGGACTCAGATGCCATCTCGAGTTGCTTGGCCCGAGATTGGAGGAATTTTTCCACCCCGTGGTCCTTTGCTTCCACCCTACACTAGACCTAGGCCCCATCCTTTCCCAAATGGATATCAGGGTCCACAAGCCTCCGTGTTTTCCGATGGTCACCTCCAGCTACCGGGATATGCGGGTAACTTTTATGAGGACTACTATGGAGATGGAGATGAGTGAGACCGCCTGTGGTCTTACTTAGTGAGGATGTAGTAGTATCTTAGTATATTGTAAGCAAGGTGTCTAAGTTCCAGAGGCTTAGATAAATAATGTATAGGAAGTCAGAGTGCCTCTGAAGGATGTATCATCTTCATCACGTTTGTATTAGCTTAGTGCTTGTACTAAAACGATGTATGGTTTGTATGACAGCTTGTGAATATATGGCTTGTATGCTTTTATCACCATGTTGTCAAGATGATTACTTCCTTTGCTCTGTAATCCTTCCAGTACTTCAATACCTTGATTAGACTCTTCAATCAACTCTGTTTGACTTTGGTTTTTCACCTCAGGATGTCTCAAGGAACTCGTGGCCAGGTTGGTCGTAACCAAGGTCGTGGGAACAACCAGGAGGAAGACAACCTTCCACCCCCACCCACGATGGCACAAGTTCTGATGGAGGTCGAGAGGAACCGCCGAGACTCTCACCATCTGTTGGAAGTCATTGCTCGCAACACCACTCAGCAGCGCAATGAGTTGGTGTCCCTGAACGACTTCATCCGACTTCATCCCCCAGTTTTCAGTTACTCCACCGAGCCCCTTGACGCCGATGACTGGCTTCGCAGCATCGAAAGGAAGCTCCAAGCAGGCCGTGTTGCAACTGGTGACAAGGTCAGCTATGCCACCTATCACCTCGAAGGTGCAACTAGCTCTTGGTGGGAGAACTTTCTGAATATGCGTCCCGTTGGACCACCTGCATCTTGGGAGAAATTCTGCACTTCTTTCCGCGAGCACCACATCCCCAAGGGTCTCATGGACCGCAAGCGTGAGGAATTCTGTAACCTCACTCAAGGCAGAAGGACAGTTGACGAGTTCAGTCGTGAGTTCAACCGACTTGCTCGTTATGCAACTGAAGAAGTCTCCACCGACTCCAAGAAACAAGAGAGGTTCCGTCGTGGCCTCAACAGTGGACTCCGTCGCGAGCTCAACCTTCATGACTTTACCACATTCCAGGTCCTTGTCAACAAGGCCATCAAAGCAGAGGACATGAACACCCCCAATGATTTCCGCAAACATCCTAGAGATGACAGTTCATCCAGTTCTGGCTCCCAGAAGCGCAAGATCTGGATCCCCAATAGCATGTTCCGCCAGAACAACCCACCGAGGCCATCCTATGTGGCGCCTCGTCCAACCACCCAATTCCACCCAGCTCCACCAAACAACCCAGCTCCACGAACTGTTTTCGGAGCTTGTTACAAGTGTGGTCAGGCAGGCCACTACTCTCGCGAGTGTCCCCAGAACCAGCTCCAACACCAGAACGCTCCACCCCGTGCCGGAGGCAACAACAACAACAACAACAACAACAACAATGGCCGTGGCAAGCCACCCCAGAAGGTCTACACCGCCAAACCCGCTCCTCCCGCCACTCGTGGACGTGTGAACCAGATTGCCGCCGAAGAGACTGACGACACCACTGACGTCATTCTTGGTACGCTCCCAGTCAATTTTGTTCCTACTTCCGTTCTTTTCGACCCAGGAGCATCTCATTCATTCATGTCGGAAAGTTATGCACTTCATCATGAGTTACCCTTTGTTGAATTGTCCACCCCGATGGTTATTCAAACTCCAGGGTCAAGATGGCAAACTAATAGAGTGAGCCATGGTAATCAAATTGCAATTGAGGGTTTAGTATTCCTGTCGGGACCCGGGGTTAGCGTACGCAAGTACAGTTAAGACATAGTCATATGGAGAGCCGAGAACCGCACCCACTTGTCTAAGCAGACAAGGCCAAGCACTGAACATTCTCGGAAAGCATCGTACGTGAGGGGCATCTCATCCAGGCCGGATGATCAACTGTAATGGGTCCTCATCGTACGCACACAAGTCTACTGATATGGGTGCTGAACTCCCATATTCAAAGACAAGTCGCCTCAACCATATTATCGACTATCTCAAAACTCTTACATAGACTTACTCCAGCCCGATCACTTAGTCGGGGTCTAGGGCGGGCTCGATCATACCACAAAGTGTGCACGAGACAGAGTCTCAAGCAATCGCATCGCCATGCCCCAAGCTGCGCACATCTAAGGGCCACTTGGTGTATAAAAGACCGCCAGCCAGAACACAACTAAGGTCTCGAAAACCCATACAAAGACATGCATGTTATAAACATACACGCAGCACACATGCCTTGTATGTACAGCAGGTACCATTGCAATTCTCTACAAAGTGTACATTTTATTTATAACTCTTATAGAGTACACACAGAGATCACTTACGAGTGATCCAACATTACAACACAGAACGGAAGCAAATTATGTCTGAGTACAGACAAGTTTAACAAATTGGCTTAAGAAGCCTTATTCAAACATAAAGCCCTCCACGAGGGAACCAGTCTGCTGACTGGGACTAGACTAGCTTAACTTCAGTCGTCCAGCTCGATGAAGAAGCCACCTTCTGGGTCAGTGGCGTCATCTAAAACATATATTAAGCAAACGTGAGTACAAAGTCGTACTCAGCAAGACTTACATAGGAGCTATACTACTCATGCACATGTATCAAGGTAAAGGGAGGTGGGGTTCACTTGCAGAAATGCCAGCTTTGACTTGGCTAATCCTGAACTACGAGTACCAGACTTTGAGGTAAGAAGCGTACACGAGTCCACTACTTTCACCAACCAATACACCACTATGGTGCCTTCCTCGACTTCCCCACGAGGAGGCACGCCATAGCACTCACACTTATCTTGGTGTGTTTTAGAAGTATCCGGTTCAAGTTATCTAATAATCAAGCTAAGCTTTCCAAGCAGTCCATAACCGCGGACGCGGCTATTCGAATAGTTTTGTTAACCTTGCAAGGGTGTACCGCTACACACACATGACCATCATTTACCGCCTTTGATCTCGACACCATTCAAGGGGTGCCAGCGAGGATGCTCACCACAACTGTTATCTCATAGCCTATCTAGTCCAAGAAAGCCGCCTACATGGGTTGGTTACCACTATCTTGAACCCGGCCGGTTTACCGAAGTGGACCCAAGCGATGTGTGCGTGGTGCATAAGCCGGTCTCGGTTGAGCCGTTCTCTCACTTAGCATCCAGGCCACAAGCCTACCAGAACTCCGAACTACTGCGACATCTGGACATCGAAAGGGATGAGTTAATAAGTCGAGAGGGGTCAGTGAGCCCAATGTGTGGTTGTACTCTTCATCTTGGATCACCACACAAGAACTCGGACTTAGGGCGGTGTTCAACGAGACAACCCACCGTGTACTCCTACACAGCCTCTCATCGTTCACCTTGTATTAGGTTCGATTCACCAACACTTTTCTACCATCAACACATGATCACTACCATCCCGACTCACATCACAGTAACAACATGGTATCATACTAAGCATGCAATAAGCGGTAACATTTGCAGGGGTCACATGATATCATTCAACTCCTACATTTTCTAGGATTGTGGTTTGCCTACTACTGTGACAAAAGATAGGTCATGCAAAGGAATGGGTTCATCTATGCGGTAGAAACGTAACACGGTGATCATCCTATACAATGCATAAGCGAGACATGAGAGGGAAGTGGGATTTTATCGACATGATCAAAGGGGTTTTGCTTGCCTTGCTGACGAGGTTCGGGCTCTGGATCTTCAGCGAAAGGGGTGATCTCTTGCTCCGGTTCCACCTCTACTCGACAAACAAAGCACGAAGTAGCAATCAATATGAATGCAATGCTCAAGCACATGATTGAATGTTTAAGCTTGAAGTATAAGTGTTGATGTGTGAGACAATTCCATTTAAGTGGAATATATTGCATTTTTAAATGCAAATTCAAATTCCACATTTGAATTCAACCTTAATCAAGTTATATATGATATAGTTTGATCAATTTGAATTAACTTCAAATGTGTATGATATGCCTCTGAAGTGTGGTTGATTTGCATCATAAATCCATGGTCCAAGTGGCAAAATCATTTGGTTTGAATTTGAATTAAATTCAAATAAACCAAATGACATATGCTACTGGTCCCATTTTAAATTCAACTCAAACAGATTTGAAAGTTGCATATTTGGAAAGATAATTTTCTCCTGATCATTTTTCATATATTATTTGTCCAATTTGGAGTTAATATGAATTTTCTATGAATTTCCAAAGTTTGGGGTAATTTCTGGATTTTCTGGAATTCTTTTTAAACAATTTTGATTTATTGCGTCAGCAGGGGAGTTTGACCAGTCAAACTGACAAAGGGGTCCCACCTGTCATCCACAGTGGGGGGTTAATCCCCTGATTAAAATTAACCCGAAGGGTTAATTAGTGGCTGGCCCCACCTGTCAGTGGCCCAATGGCCTAATTAAACAGGGGTTAGCCCCCCTAATTAACCTAGCCTACCGGCGGCTAGTCGCCGGCGGCACTGGACACGGCGGCGTGGTCGCCGGAGTGACCAAACGGCCACGGGAGAGCACGGGGAGGACGGCATCTTGCTCCTTGAGGTCGTCCGCATCGGGTGGAGTCATCAGGGAGCCACGGGGATCACCGGAGCGTCATCGGCGACGAGCGGCGGCGGAAGTCGTGCACTGGACTCGTCGGGTTCTTCAAATTGTGCACGGATTTGGAAACCGAGAGCATGGAAATGAAGCTGGGGTGTGTGCGGAGCTAGTGGAGCCATCCAGGGGTCAAACGGGGGCTCTGGTGAATGACCTCGACGACGAGCGGCGGCGCTTGGTCTCGGACCTCGTCGGAATCACGATTCGGGCACGGATTCAAGCGGCAAGATGAGGGGAAAAACGCGCCTGCTCACCCTGGTTGCAGAGACGGACTCGAGGAAGCCGGAGGAGCTGTGGCTGCGGCGGAATCGACGACGAGCTCTTGCGGGTTCAGCGGCGGCTCGGTGAAGAGGACGACGTGCTCGGGGCTCCTGGCTTCGATTGCTTGCACACGGCGATGAAGACGACGACGGCGCGCGTCCTGGACAAGGTGGCAGTGGCTTAGGAGGAAGGTGGCCACGGGTTTCCACGGCGGTGCGCTCCGGTGAGCTCTCGGACGTCGATGAACTCGCGAAGAGGAGAGGGGGAGGAGGTTTCCAGGGGGGAAATGGAGAGGATGAGCTCGGAGGGTTCTCCACGTCGCTAGAAGGCGGCCGGGGAGGCAGGTGGAGGGCTGCGGGGCGTCGCGGTGGCGTCGGTGGCGTCGGTGGCTTTCCACCGAGCACCTTGGGGGCGCGGGGAGGAAGACGACAGGGGAGGGTCCAGGTGGGCTGGGCCGGCTGGAGAGGTGGGCCTCGCCCCTGGGCGATAGGTAAGCTGTTCCTTTTATTTTCTGTTTAATCTTTCCTTTCTTTTTCTGTAATTTGTTTTGGCTCTGATAAAAAATACCAAACCATTTTATTAAATGCTGAAAACTTTTATGTGGCCTCATAATAATATAGACTAGCCACTCATAAACTTTCAACATTTTTAAAATTCAAATGATTTGAATTTTAAATCAAAAAGGGGTATTTCTTTAATTCCAAGGTACTGTTTGAATATTTGAAAAATCTATGAGCATGGGGTGGGTCCCACATCACTTGATATGTGATCACACTCATTTATAAGACTTTTCAAAACTCTAACATGAATTTTTGGAAAATATTTTTATCTGGCCTTTTGGATTAATTCATCTGGGGGGTGTTCCTTCTCCCATTTGGATTTTGAAAATGATTTTCAAGGTTTCTTTTTGAAACTTTTGCATGATGCAAAGGTACTAGCTAACCCTAGTACATACCTAACAGAGGGATCTGACAATTCCTTGCTTCACTCATAGCCCTCAAGTCTTCAGACATTGATGTCATCCTTGGCATGGATTGGCTATCAAGACAGAATGCCTACCTGGATTGCAAAGGCAAATCCGTGAAACTCACCCACCCTTCAGGCCAAACAGTCAACTATACCTCACCCAGAACAAGAACCCAAGTGCATTCTTTGAATGTACTTCCCCTTTCCGAACTTGAAGATATTCTGGTGGTTCGTGACTTCCCGGATGTCTTTCCTGAAGAGCTGTCGGGCATGCCACCCGACAGGTGTGTAGAGTTCATAGTGGATCTTGTTCCCGGAACCGCACCAATTTCCAAACGCCCATATAAAATGGCCCCACATGAGTTAGCTGAGCTAAAAACCCAACTTGATGCTTCGTTGGCAAAAGGCTTCATCCGCCCTAGCTCATCGCCATGGGGTTGCCCCGTTCTGTTCGTAAAGAAGAAAGATGGAACAGCAAGGATGTGCGTAGACTATCGCCCGCTAAATTTAGCGACGATAAAGAACAAATACCCACTGCCCAGGATCAATGATCTTTATGATCAACTTGCAGGATCCTCCGTCTTCTCCAAGATGGATTTGAGATTAGGTTATCATCAGATCAGAATCCGAAACGAGGACATTCCCAAAACGGCTTTTACTACTCGTTATGGTCTTTACGAGTACACCGTCATGTCCTTTGGTTTAACCAATGCCCCCGCCACATTCTCACGCTTGATGAATTCGATCTTCATGGAGTACCTAGATAAGTTTGTTGTGGTTTATCTTGATGATATTCTCATCTACTCGAAGAACGAAGAAGATCATGCCGAACACTTAAGGCTGGTATTGATGAAGCTTAGAGAGCATCGCCTGTACGCTAAATTCTCCAAGTGTGAATTCTGGCTACCAGAAGTGACCTACTTAGGCCACGTGATTTCTGCAAAAGGCATTACTGTGAATCCCGAGAGAGTTCAGGCCGTCCTTGACTGGACTCCACCTGAATCGGTTAAGCAAGTTAGGAGTTTTCTTGGCCTAGCCAGCTATTGCCGCCGCTTCGTCGAGAACTTTTCTAAAGTTGCAAAGCCTCTAACTGAACTCCTCAAGAAAGATAAGAAATTCTTATGGACTCCCAAGTGCGAGGAAAGCTTTCAAGAGCTAAAAAGAAGATTGACTTCTGCACCTGTACTTGCACCTCCAGACACTAAAAAGGATTTCGAGATCTATTGTGATGCCTCACGGCAAGGGTTAGGATGCATACTTCTGCAAGATCGACATGTGGTAGCTTATGCTTCACGCCAGTTTCGGCCACATGAAGAGAACTATCCTACCCATGACCTTGAACTCGCTGCCGTAGTTCATGCTCTAACAACTTGGCGACATTACCTCCTTGGTAATCGTTGTGAGATTTATTCCGACCACCAAAGCCTCAAATATATTTTCACCCAGCCAGATCTTAATCTCAGGCAAAGACGCTGGATTGAGTTGATAAAAGATTACGACGTAGGAATTTCTTACACCCCAGGCAAAGCCAATGTCATGGCTGATGCACTAAGTCGTAAGTCGTACTGTAACAACCTCATGTTACAGCAGTATCAACCACTTCTTCATGAGGACTTTCGCAAGCTCAACCTTGAGATTGTTCCTCATGGCTATCTTTCAACCTTGGTGGCGAAACCAACTCTTGAGGATCAAATCATAGTTGCCCAAAGGCGTGCACGAGGTGTTCGCCGGATCAAGGAGAACATTGCTAGCGGAGTTGCTAAATGTTTCTCCACAGATAGCAAAGGAACGGTATTCTTTGAAAATCGTTTGGTAGTACCTAAGAATAAGGAACTAAGGCAACTCATCCTCAAAGAAGCCCATGACACACCCCTCTCAATTCATCCCGGTAGCACAAAAATGTACCGAGATCTACGCCAGAGATTTTGGTGGACTAGGATGAAGAGAGACATTCTCAATTTGTTGCCGAATGTGATGTTTGTCGTCGCATTAAGGCAGAACATCAAAGACCTGCTGGTACACTTCAACCTTTGTCTATTCCCGAGTGGAAATGGGACAAAGTCGGTATGGATTTCATCACCGGCTTTCCAAGAACCCAGAAAGGAAACAATGCCAACTTCGTTTTCATAGATAGGCTTTCCAAAGTTGCTCACTTCCTTCCGGTTCGCGAGTCTATAACTGCTAGCTAGTTAGCAGACTTGTACATATCCAGAATTGTATCACTTCATGGTGTTCCTTTGGAAACCAATTCTGATCGCGGTAGCCTTTTTACCTCTAGATTTTGGGGAAGCTTTCAGAATGCTATGGGAACTCATCTCTCCTTTAGTACAGCTTTTCATCCTCAGTCTAGCGGTCAAGTCGAAAGGGTTAACCAAATTCTTGAAGACATGCTCAGAGCTTGTGTTATCTCATTCGGAAAGAATTGGGAGAATTCTCTTCCATTTGCCGAATTTGCTTATAACAATAGTTTTCAATCTAGTCTGAACATGGCTCCTTTTGAACTCCTTTATGGACGACGATGTCGAACACCACTAAACTGGTCTGAAACCGGTGAAAGACAATTCTTTGGACCGGATATGATCAAGGAAGCAGAAGAGCAAGTTCGCATTGTTCGTGATCAATTGAAAGCAGCCCAGTCTCGTCAGAAAAGCTACTATGATCGTCATCATAGGCAAGAGAGCTACAATCTGGATGAGAAGGCTTACCTTCGGGTTACTCCTCTGAAGGGAACCCAACGTTTCGGTATCAAAGGCAAGTTGGCCCCACATTACATCGGACCTTTCCGCATTATTGCTAAACGTGGAGAAGTTGCCTACCAACTTGAACTACCTCCGCACCTCTCCCGAGTACACGATGTATTCCATGTGTCCCAACTCAGGCGTTGCTTCAAGGACCCCATCCGCGAAGTCGACTATGAAACGCTTGCTCTCCAAGATGACCTTTCTTATCGAGAATACCCCGTTCGTATTCTTGATTCCGCAGAGCGTGTCACTCGTCGTCAGAAGATTAGGTTTCTGAAAGTACAATGGTCACACCACTCTGAAAGAGAAGCTACGTGGGAAAGAGAAGACCGTCTCCTTACCGAGTACCCCTCCTTCCTCCCGCAGACTTCTGAATCTTGGGACGAGATTCTTTTGAGTGGGGGCGAGTTGTCAGATCCCTCTGTTAGGTATGTGCTAGGGTTAGCTAGTGCCTTTGCATCATGTCAAAATTTTCAAAAAGAAATCTTGGAAATCAAATTCAAAATCAAAATGGGAGAAGGAACACCCCCCAGATGAATTAATTCAAAAGGCCAGATAAAAATCTTTTCCAAGAATTCATGTTAGAGTTTTGAAAAGTCTTATAAATGAGTGTGATCACATATCAAGTGATGTGGGACCCACCCCATGCTCATAGATTTTTCAAATATTCAAACAGTACCTTGGAATTAAAGAAATACTCCTTTTTGATTTAAAATTCAAATCATTTGAATTTTAAAAATGTTGAAAGTTTATGAGTGGCTAGTCTATATTATTATGAGGCCACATAAAAGTTTTCAGCATTTAATAAAATGGTTTGGTATTTTTATCAGAGCCAAAACAAATTACAGAAAAAGAAAGGAAAGATTAAACAGAGAGAAAAGACAAAAGGCTTACCTCTCGCCTGGGCGAGGCCCAACTACCTTGGCCCAATCCAGCCCGCTGGACCCCTCCCTTGTCTTCTACCTCCCCGCGCCCCTAAGGTGCTCGGTGGAAGGCCACCGACGCCACCGACGACGCCACCGCGACGCCTCGCGGCTTCCCGAGCCTCCCCCTCCTCCTAAGCGTGCCACGGAGCTTCCCACGACGCCCCCATTCCTTTCCCCCTCCTCTGGCTCTCTCTCCACCCCTCCCTCGTTGGAAGTCCGCAACGCTCGAGCGCTGCCGCGGAGCGCGACGCCATTTCCACGCGGCCAACGACGGCAAGAAGCTGCACCTCCTTGTCCCTCGTCTTCACCGTGGTCGTCTTCGTCTCAGAGCGCAAGGAATCGGACCCTTAAGCCTCGAGCACGCCGTCCCCTTCATCTTCTTCATCGCCGGAGCCGCCGTGAACTTCCTTCAATTCCGGCCAACCCCGAGCTCCTCCGACTTCGCCACCGCTTCAGTTGGATTCACGGTGAGCTCCCAGTTCGCTAGAACTACTCCGTGGTCTCCCTCTCGCTCTCTGTCGTCATTCGCCATGAACACCGAAGTGCAGCGCCGCCATGGATGAGCCCGAGGTCGCCCTTGTGCCCCTTCGACTCAGCCAGCGCGCGCGTTTGGCTCTTGAGCATGCTAGCTTTCGAACGCAAGCGATTTCAGCCCGAGTCTTGCACGGTAGCGTCAACTGCGACTTCGTCGTGGTTCTGCTGCCGCCGGAGTCGTCGCCGTCGTCGATACAGAGCTCCCCGTGGACCCCCAATGCCTCCAGAAGACGCGGACGACCTCCAGGAGCAAGCCGGTGCCCTCCGTTTCCCCTCCCGTGGACGGAATCGAGTTCCCGTGCAGCGCCGCCGCGGTCCAGTCGCCGGCGTCAAGCCGCCGGCGAGTCAGCTCTTAATCCCCCCGGTTAATCACCTAATTAGTGACCCCTGGGTCACTGACCAGTGGGCCCAGTGGCTTAATTAAGCCACTGGATTAATTTAACCCACGGGTTAAGTTAACCCAGCCACTGATAGGGTGGCCCCACATGTCAGCCCCCCCCCCTGACGCCAGCTTGACGTCAGCCTGACGCAGTAAATCATTTAAATGAATTTCCAGAGATTATTTGAATTAAAAGAATTCCAGAAATTCCAGAAAATACCCCAAACTTTGGAAATTCATAGAAAATTCATATTAACTCCAAATTGGACAAATAATATATGAAAAATGATCAGGAGAAAATTATCTTTCCAAATATGCAACTTTCAACTCTGTTTGAGTTGAATTTAAAATGTGATCAGTAGCATTTGCTATTTGATTTAAATGGAATTAAATCAAATTCAAATCAAATATTTTTGCAACTTGAACCATGGCAACATGCTACATTTCAACCATACATCAGAGGCACATCTTATACAAGTGAACATGTTTAAAAATGATCAAACTATGTCAATTGCACCTTGGCTATTTTGAATTCAAATGTGGATTTTGAATTTGCATTTCAAATGCAATATACTCCACTTAAATGGAATTGCCTCACACATCAAAACTTATACTTCAAGTTTCAACATTCATTCATGTGCTTGAGCATTGCATTCATATTGATTGCTACTTCGTGCTTTGTTTGTCGAGTAGAGGTGGAACCGGAGCAAGAGGTCACCCCCTTCGCTGAAGATCCAGAACCCGAACCTCGTCAGCAAGGCAAGCAAAACCCCATTGATCATATCGATAAAATCCCACTTCCCTCTCATGTCACGCTTATGCATTGTTTAGGATGATCACCATGCTACGTTTCTACCGCATAGATGAACCCATTCCTTTGCATGACCTATCATTTTGTCACAGTAGTAAGCAAACCACAATCCTAGCAACTGTAGGAGTTGTTTGATATCATGTGGCCCCTGCAATGTTACTGCTTATTGCATGCTTAGTATGATACCATGTTGTTACTGTGATGTGAGTCGGGATGGGAATGATCATGTTGATGATGGTAGAAAAGTGTTGGTGAATCGACCCTAATACAAGGTGAACGATGAGAGGTTGTGTAGGAGTACACAGTGGGTTGTCTCGTTGAACACCGCCATAGTACGAGTTCTTGTGTGGTGATCCAAGATGAAGAGTACAACCACACATTGGGCTCACTGACCCCTCTCAACTTACTAACTCATCCCTTTCGATGTCCAGATGTCGCAATAGTTCGGAGTTCTGGTAGGTCTGTGGCCTGGATGCTAAGTGAGAGAACGGCTCATCCGAGACCGGCTTATGCACCACGCACACATCACTTGGGTCCACTTCGGTAAACCGGCCGGGTTCACGATTGTGGTAAACCAACCCAAGTAGGCGGCTTTCTCGGACTAGATCGGCTATGAGGTAACAGTTGTGGTGAGCATCCTCGCCGACACTTCTTGAACGGTGTCGAGTACAAAGGCGGTAACTGATGATCATGTGTGTGTAGCGGTACACCCTTGCAAGGTTAACAAAACTATTCGAATAGCCGCGTCCGCGGTTATGGACTGCTTGGAAAGCTTAGCTTGATTATTAGATAACTTGAACCGGATACTTCTAAAACACACCAAGATAAGTGTGAGTGCTATGGCGTGCTTTCTCGTGGGGAAGTCGAGGAAGGCACCATAGTGGTGTATTGGTTGGTGAAAGTAGTGGACTCGTGTACGCTTCTTACCTCAAAGTCTGGTACTCGTAGTTCAGGATTAGCCAAGTCAAAGCTGGCACTTCTGCAAGTGAACCCCACCTCCCTTTACATTGATACATGTGCATGAGTAGTATAGCTCCTATGTAAGTCTTGCTGAGTACGCCTTTGTACTCACGTTTGCTTAATCTATGTTTTAGATGACGCCACTGACCCCGAAGGTGGCTTCTTCATCGAGCTGGATGACTGAAGTTAAGCTAGTCTAGTCCCAGTCAGCAGACTGGTTCCCTCGTGGAGGGCTTTGTGTTTAAATAAGGCTTCTTAAGCCATTTGTTAAACTTGTCTGTACCCAGACATAATTTGCTTCCGCTCTGTGTTGTAATGTTGGATCACATGTATGTGATCTCTGTGTGTACTCTATAAGAGTTATAAATAAAACATACACTTTCTAGAGAATTGCAATGGTACCTGCTGTTCATACAAGGCATGTGTGCTGCCTGTATGTTTATAACATGCATATCTTTGTATGGGTTTTCGAGACCTTAGTTGTGTTCTGGCTGGCGGTCTTTCATACACCAAGTGGCCCTTAGATGTGCGCAGCTTGGGGCATCGCGATGCGATTGCTCGAGACTCCGTCTCGTGCACACTTTGTGGTATGATCGAGCCCGCCCTAGACCCCGACTAAGTGATCGGGCTGGAGTAAATCTATGTAAGAGTTTTGAGATAGTCGATAATATGGTTGAGGCGACTTGTCTTTGAATATGGGAGTTCACCACCCATATCTTTAGACTTGTGTGCAGACGATGAGGACCCATCTCAGTTGATCATCCGGCCTGGGTGGGATGCCCCTCACGTACGATGCTTTCCGAGAATGTTCAGTGCTTGGCCTTGTCTGCTTAGACAAGTGGGTGCGGTTCTCGGCTCTCCATATGACTATGTCTTAACTGTACTTGCATACGCAAATCCCGGGTCCCGACAACCTGTTTAACTATGAAAGCCCTAGCAGCCACGTAAAACTTGCAATATACAACTAGACCGTCTAAACCTTGTATTGCTAAGTGGGGGCTATCATTCATTTGTTGGTGATGTAGCGATAGCTTTGCTATGTGTTACTAGTAAGTAGTAATCGTCATCATAAAAAAACTAAAATGGAGACACTGTAGACTTAGTGTTGCCATAGCTCAGACATTTTAAAACTTGCTAGTATAGGATACACGACGGTAGCATGTGATAAGATGATCCCTTAACAAAGCCAAACACAAGTATTCTACCGAAGTGTGCACCGCCTGGAAGGTTCTCCCATATGGCTTGATGCTTCGTACATACCGGAGTTGTCCTACATATTCAATGGAGTTTGCATGAGGTTGGGTTCGGCAAGCCTGGCATATGCAGATATGGCCTTGCTGAGCAGCATATAACATGGAGGTTAATTTGGCGAGCCTAGCATATGCAGATATGGCCTCGGAATACTAGAGATCGAAAGATCGAGCATGAGTCACAGAACATATAAGATAATGTGATCGCACAAGTTGTTGTCTACCTTTGAAACTGACCCGTCGGCCATGTGATATTCGAGGTCGGGCAATGAATCTGGATCATGTAATCCCTAAAACTTCCTATGGATGAATTGTTTTAGTGCGAGCTCATTTATAATATGATTATATGAACTCATTGTTGTGACCTAGTCTTAATTGTGTTCCTTGCAATTATGTTTGTAAAAAAATGAATGCACTAGAGCAACGTGAACTATCTTTCTTCATGGAAGGTGAAAGACTTAGAGAAAATGGGTCAAAATTTGCTGACTGGTACTTACGCCTTAGGACGTCGCTCAAGAGAGCAAACATCTTGTTTACAATAGAAGTGCATGTGGAAGAACATCCGGACGATCATGTTGGCGATCAAGGGATACTTGATCATTATGCTCGCCGACAGAAATGCTGCGTAGTCAGGAATGTCATGATCTTCAGCATGTCAGAGGTTTTGGGCATACAGTTTCAGGACACTGGCTCATATGACATGATGGACATGCTAAAGACAATGTTCGTACGTGAGTTCAGAGTTGCCAGTTTTGAGTTAGAAAGCAAGTTTCTATCTACAAAGATGGAAGAACGCACAAGCCTTGGTGATCACTTGGACAGGATGCATGAGATGTACCTAACCCTGGTGGAGGACTATGAATATTGGACAATGAACGAAAGCACCACAGAAGAGTTTGCAATAAACATGTTATTGCACTCACTCCCTCCAAGTTATGGTGATTATGTTCATAGCTATGTCGGAAGAGGAGCTAATATGAGTCTCCAGAACTTCATGACTGATCTCTTGGCCGCGGACATTGCTCCTATCGAGGATGCAGAAGTCGTCGATGGAGAAGGTATATATTTGATATACTTTATAAATGTTTATTCCCTTATACAACATTTGCAGTAAATGAGTATCTGATACTTATTCTGTTTTACGAAAACAGGACCTGCCGTTGCATGGACGGGAAGAGGTGAAATTGAGGATTGATGGATATCAAGTCAGTTGATGGCCAGCATGGATTCCGCCGAGACATCTATCATAGGAGATACTTAGAGTATTAGATAAATCTTATGTAATCATTATAGTATGAACACTTAGTTGTGTGTCTTGCATCTCGCGAGACAAAGTTATTCATGTAATGAGACAAGTCAGTTGTTCCATCTTTATGAATAAAAGTATGCTTATTCTTTGATTACGTCTTGATTTATGATATGATAGAAAGCATTTATAATACTGCTATTATTGTCAAGAAATATTCAATGTTTAATGATAAAGTTGTCTTGATTATAACAAGTCAAAGATTTGATTGCATGAGGTGACTTCATAACTGATGAATTCATTAAATGTATGATCTATTAACTTGTGAGTTCATTATCGAATGAAAGTCATAACTTGATTGCATGAGATGGATTAGATACACGGTCTATAAACCTCTGCAATAAATATAACCATGACAAGGTTCTAGCAAGTAGAACTTGTGCCAATCATTATACATAAATGATGTACTAAATGGGCACGTGAGTTATCATTAAAGACTTCATATGATTAATTGAAAGTTGTATTCAATTGAGATCATAAAACTGAGATTCAGGAATCACAGTGAGAAGTGAGAATACAAGGATACATATCACTACGCTACGATCCGAAGTGATAAGTATTGATATTGACATAATGGGAGACTTGTGGAAGTTGTACCACAAACTACGATGGAAGTTGAAAGTGCTAGACTACTTAAACCATTCGTAGTCATACTAAACCGTAGTATGGTCTAAACGTTCTTTCCCCTAGCACTATAGTTATTGTCGAATAAGGTTTCTTAATTCATTAAGTTAAAACACCCACTTCATGAATAGGAAACCATCCTGAATCTAACGAGACATGATAGCTCCATAACTGATGGTGTTATAAGGTTTCTTAAAAGAAAGAATTTCTTTGTAATAAAACTGCAAGCAATTGAAATTACATATTCTCCCCGAATAGCAAAATGTGTGTTGCTTGATTGGTAATGCAAGAAGAAGTCTCTCGACACGAATCCAATGGGAGATAATGGAAACTTTGACCGGGGTATTGGACCTTTCCTTCAGAATATCAGAGTATTGCAACGGAAGCATGTTCCACTGTAATGACACTGTATAAGGAAGGATATGCCATAGATGATTAATCTTGGTATATGAATTGAAGCCATTGTTGAATTTAGAAGGTTGTCATGAATACGTTCTGTACAGAACAATAATCATGAGTCTTCTTAATAAAACAATAAAGAATAACATTGCTTGAGACACAAAGGAATGATGGTAGCCTAGAACACGAGGAGAAATGAAATAATATTGAGTTACATATAGCATGGCTCACGTCCTGTGAAATAAATCGGTTATTTCATATTCTCGACAAACTGGAGAGTTATTGAGAATAATGTAATGGGCATAAGGCATTATTTGGTTATGACCAAAGTTCAATGGTGATTGACTACGGAAACGTAGGAATGATTTAATCAATAAAATATTTCATTTACACTACGATGGACCATAGCCTGAAATTGCATCTCAGTCAAATTTGGGATTTGAAAGAGAATTGCAATGGGCATGACGAAGGTTATTTCGTTAAAAGGATGGACTATAGTACCTCAAGACAGGAACCCTCAACCTTGATTTGATCAAGTGATTTTGTGATGACCAAAATATTGAGTGGGCCTGCAGTTTCATGAAACTGAGTGGGAGCTTTGAAGACTTCCCGGAAACTTGGAATGCAGAGGGCATTTTCTGAGTGGGATCTTTGGAAGCTTTGTCATTATGTGAGACATAGTGAACAATAAAATGACTTGATGAAAGCTGAACCACAAATATATGAGTATATGATGGATATATTTGAGTGGGAGCATGATCATTGTCTCAAACATATATGCATTGATATGTGTGAAGAATGATCTCATATGTATATATATGCATATGCATTGATTGTGTATATAGAGAATCGTCTTATATACATATGTGCATTATGATATATATAGAGCAGAAGGCAAATAAAATACAAGATTGCAAGAATCTTCTTTTATGTGAAATACCAACACATTACACGTTGAAATCTATATGAGTAGATTAAGATACGGATAATGAAACGAAGTGAAGTTTGGAATAATCTTCTAAGACAAGAAACAGGTTCTTGTGGCTAGAAATTATATAATGGATGAAATCCAAATATCACAAGCAATGTATTGATGGAAGAATAGAGATGCACCATGTACTGGACATGTGATCTTATATGTTCTTGACATATGATTCTACCATATAACATGCATTGTGAATCCAACAACAGAATGACTCAAAAGTTCTTGGAAGAAGAACAGATTCCGATGTGCTTTAGGAGTAAAACATAGAATCTGAACAAAGTCCATGCATTCAGTATATGAGGAATACTGAGGACTATTCTCTAAAATATAGAAAGGATAATAGACTTGAATGTAATGCAAGATTACAATTGCAAGCCATATTATGGGTCTATATGGAATTAGAGACATCACCAAAGACATGAAAGAAATGTGAGCAAAATTCACGGCACTACAAACATAATACTACTTAAGAAAGTAGACGTATGGATAAAAGTTTAGCGTTAGAAGTATTGGACTTCTGGTTGAGTGTATTTCCCAGTATATATGACTATGGAAGAGTCTTCTAAAGACTGAACGAAGAGATCATTGGAGGATACTGTGAAATAATAGTCTCACTCTCCCGCGAAACTTATATCCAACCATTATATGATAATGAGTGGTATGTCAAAAGAGCTTTTGACCTGTACCAGTTGCAAAAGAAACATACGAATCTGAATTGGTGCAGTTCGTTGACGAAACCTCTTCCATGAGCATGCATGATCAATGAACACTTATGTGATAAGATGATTATGATCGGAAAAATGCGGCTAGATTATTAGCACTCTAGTGCAAGTGGGAGACTGTTGGATATATGCTCTAGAGGCAAATAATATATGATTATCCCAATATATCTAAGCAAGTTCATAACCAGTTTCATACCGTGCTAGAACTGTGTCAGAGAAACAATGATGCAGGTGTGGTATAGAAACCCCCAGAGTTCCAAGTTAGCCTCTACATCGATAACTAGTTCATGGTCAACATGATGGTCGTAGTTTCGCGATCATGGACAATTAAGTCTCTTGACTATGAGATCACCTCACTGGTTAAGTGACGTGATGAACATTACCCAAAGTAAGCATTACAGCATGATCAAATCTTGTGAAGGTTCAGTGTTGTAATTACAGAACGTGGTAGACCGTTCCTTTGACCGTGAGTACATGCATAATTGTTATCTTTTTTGATCAAATCTACCACGAGGGCTTTCTCTTTTTTGTAACGGGCCGAGCCCAGCACAGCGCGTTTTTTTTCTAAAACGAAAGGGGTATGGGCTTGCCCTGGCCGTTGGATCAAGTGTGATCCGACGGCTAGGGAGCCGTCTTCTAGCTCGAGCGGACGGGGAGCTCGGAAGAGGCTCCCATGGCGTCCAGGGCCGAGCAGGGCCGCGCCGAAGGGCATGCGGTGGCCGGCGGCTGGCGGCAGGGGGCGGCGGAGGTAGGGGGCGGCCGGGGGGTTCCATTTTTTGGCAAAAGGAGGGCATGCGACGCAGAAAATGGCGGCTCTCATGGAGGACAGTAGGTGTCGGGGGAGGCTCACCGGGGGTGTTTCCGGTGACGGCGGGTGGCGTAGAGGGGCGGCGGGCATAGAGGAGCTCGTCGGGGTCTCGTTTTTGGCGACTGCGGCGGCCGGGGACGTCGGGGATGAGGTCGGGCTCGGGGTAGACGAACGGTGGCGGCTGTGGCTTCTCCGGCGCTCCTCGCCGGCGACTCCTTGCCGGCGTGGCTCTGGCGTGGGGCGGAGGTGGAGAGGCGCGCCGGCCTCTCCCTCCTCTCCTTCTTCTTCTCCCTCCTCCTCCTTCTTTCTTCCTTCTCCCGCTTCCTCTTCTACTTCTGTTCTTCTTCTACCGATTGGTGGGGGTGGAGCGGGGCTGTGGTGTTCGGGTGGAGTGGAGTGGTGAGAGCGGGGCTGTGGCTCCCCTTTTATAGCCGTGGAGGGGAGGGGAGCGAGCGCTGGAGGGAGGGGTGCGGGCACTCCCGCCTCCTCGCCTACTAGGCAGCCGAGGCGGTGAAGGCTTGCGTCATCGGGGGGCCTCCTGATGACGTAGGGGTGGGGAGTGTCATGCGGGCTGGAGAGAAAGAGGTAGATGGGCTGCGGCCCAGGTAGCGCAGGTTTCCTTTTTTTTTAAAGTACCAACAAAACCAGTTTTGCAAAAGCTTCTCCTTCGGTTTGGTTTAAATATGAAACGAAATCTTTAAATTTTAAACCTCCAAAATAATTTAATAACCTCCAAGAGTATTATTCTAATTTATTTAGAATTTTTAAGATATTTGTTTTATTGGGTTAAAAATATTATTACTATTATAGTAATAGTAATAAATTAATTAGCAGTTTTAAAATATTTTTATTAAATACTTTCTGCTATAGAGGTATTTTTCATTATTTTAATGGTGAATTTATGTGCAAGAAAAACTTCATTTGGTGAAAATATTATTGATGCTAATATGTTATGGTGGTGATAAGTTGGTTGATCAATTTGTGTGGTATGAGCTAATTATTTTTATTGGTTGATTCTTTTTGGCATGACCAGGGAAAACAAGTATGGCATTAGCACAAGGCAAGCATGGCATAGCAACGAAGCACAAAGCAAGCATGGTAGGGCAATTTTATTTGCATCACATCACAACTTTAGAAAGTTTTTGTTACCCCTAATTTTTGCTACTCTAATAACAGGGTAATAAAAGTCGGGATGTGACAGACCTTCCCCCCTTAAAAGAATCTCGTCCCCGAGATTCACAAGCTAGTGAAGAGATGCTGGAACTCGCGCTTGAGGTAGTCCTCCCGTTCCCAGGTGGCTTCCTCCTCTGTGTGGTTTGTCCACTGGACCTTGTGGAACTTGATCGCGCGCTTACGGGTGACTCGGGTGGCTTCTTCCAGGATACGAAAAGGTGTTTCGCAGTACGTGAGATCCTGGTTGATGTCCACCGTGCGGTGATCGATGTTCTTGAAAACATCGGGCTTGTCCGGCACCTCCAGACATTTCCGGAGCTGCGAGACGTGGGAGACATCGTTCACATCAGATAGCTCTGCTGGCAGTCTCAAATGATAGGCAACTTGGCCTCGTCTGGCTATCACCTCAAACGGTCCGATGTATCGAGGTGCTAGCTTTCCCTTCACATGGAATCGCTGCATTCCCTTCAATGGGGTGACTCAGAGATACACAAAATCTCCAACTGCAAAATTCACCTCTCGACGCTTGGGGTCGGCATAACTCTTCTGACGAGACTGAGCGGTCTTGAGACGCTCGCGAATCAACTGGACCTGCTCTTCGGCCTCTTTCAGAACATCGGGTCCGAAAATCTTCCCTTCTCCGGTCTGAGACTAGTTCAGGGGCGTGCGACACTTCCTTCCATACAGAGCTTCAAATGGTGCCATCTGCAAACTTGAATGGTAGCTGTTGTTGTAGGAGAATTCTGCATAGGGCATGCAGTCCTCCCACTTGGAACCGTAGGCTAGGGCACATGCGCGGAGCATATCCTCTAGTATCTGGTTCACTCGCTCAGTCTGGCCTCCAGTATGCGGGTGATAGGCTGTGCTGAATGTGAGCTTGGTTCCTAGTGCCTCTTGGACTTTCTTCCAGAACCTCGAGGTAAACTGGGTACCTCGGTCAGACACAATCTCCTTCGGGACTCCGTGCAGGCATATGATCCTCGACATGTACAATTCTGCCAGCTGGTCTCCTCGATAGGTGGTTCGCACTGGGATGAAGTGCGCTACCTTGGTGAGTCGATCGACGATAACCGAGATAGAGTCATGTCCTTTGCTCGACCTCGGTAGACCTGTGATGAAGTCCATGCCTATTTGTTCCCACTTCCATTCAGGAACTCGGAGTGGTTGCAGCAATCCTGCAGGTCTCTGATGCTCTGCTTTCACTCTCTGGCAGATGTCGCACTTGGCGATATACAAGGCAATTTCACGCTTCATACTGTGCCACCAGAACAAGTCCTTTAGGTCTTGATACATCTTAGTCCCTCCAGGGTGGATGGAGTAAGGTGTATCGTGAGCTTCCTTCAGGATAGTGAGCTTCAACTCCTCTATATCGGGCACACACAATCGGGCATCGAACCAAAGAACTCCTTCATCATCTATCGTGAACTTCGGGGCCTTGCCGAGGGGCATATTCTTCTTGATTCCCTCAATACTATCGTGTCCCTTCTGTGCCTCCTTTATCTGATCAAATAGAGTCGGAGTCAGCTCAAGGTGAGCCAGAAAACCGGGTGTAACAAGTTCCAAACCCAGCTTCTCGAACTCCTCGTGCAGAGCTGGCTGCGTCTCTCTGATCATCGCATTAAGTGTGCATGGCTTGCTGCTGAGGGCATCTGCTACCACATTGCCCTTGCCAGGAGGGTAGTGAATCTCGAGATCGTAGTCTTTGATCAAATCGATCCATCTCCTCTGCCTCATGTTCAACTCCTTCTGCGAGAAAATGTACTTCAGGCTCTTATGGTCTGTGTAGATGTCACAACGGTGGCCCATCAGGTAATGTCTCCATCTCTTAAGAGCAAGCACAACAGCGGCTAGCTACAAGTCATGCGTGGGGTAGTTCAACTCGTGCGTCTTCAACTGTCGTGACAGGTACTCAATCACCTGGACCACTTGCATAAGAACGCAACCCAAACCAATCTTCGATGCATCACATTACACATCAAAGCTCTTGGTCAGGTCAGGCATCGTCAACACTGGGGCGGATACCAATCTCCTCTTCAACTCCTGGAAACTGGCTTCACACTTTTCCGTCCACACAAACTTCTGGTCCTTCTTTAGCAGCTGGGTCATGGGTCGGGCGATGTTGGAGAAGCCTTCCACGAACTTGCGGTAGTATCCCGCTAGTCCGAGGAATCCTCTAACTTCAGTCTGAGTGGTCGGAGCTGTCCAGTCCATGACGGACTGAATCTTGGCGGGATCGACGGATATTCCTCCTTCTGACAATACATGTCCCAAAAATCTGACTTCCTTGAGCCAGAACACGCACTTGCTGAACTTGGCGTACAACTGGTGCTCACGCAAAGTCTCGAGGACTAAGCGCAAATGATCGGCGTGCTCTTCTTCGGTCCTGGAATATATCAGGATGTCGTCAATGAACACGACCACAAACTTGTCGAGATACTTAATGAAGATCTTGTTCATGAGATTCATGAAATAGGCCGGGGCATTGGTAAGTCCGAAAGACATGACAGTGTACTCGAACAAACCATAGCGGGTCGTGAAAGCTGTCTTGGGGATGTCCGACTCGCGGACCTTCAACTGGTGATATCCGGTCCTTAGATCGATCTTGGAGAAGACTCGGGCTACGTTCAACTGGTCGAACAGATCCTCGATCTTGGGGAGAAGATACTTGTTCTTGATGGTCACTTCGTTCATCTTACGGTAGTCCACACACATGCGTATGCTGCCGTCTCTCTTGTCCACAAAGAGAACTGGCGAACCCCAGGGTGAAGCGCTGGGTCGAATCAGTCCCTTCTGGAGCATGTCATTCAGCTGTTTCTTCAACTCAACCAGCTCTTCGGCATTCATCCGGTAGGGTCTCTGTGCAATAGGGGTTGTGCCAGGCACTAACTCGATGATAAACTCGATATCCCGATCAGGCGGCATACCGGGTAGCTCCTCCGGAAAGACGTCCGGGAATTCACACACAACCTTCACCTCCTCAAGTGGTGGCACCGAGACACTCTGATGACAGAAGGCTCGGGCAGTGTCTTCCTTGTCGGTGTACTTTATCTGAACTCCATCGGCACTCGTGAGGTTGACTGTCCTCTCAGTGCAATCTATCCGGCCTCGATATCTGGACAACCAATTCATGCCAAGTACCACATCTATACCTTCTGTCCCTAACACGATCATGTCAGCTGGGAACTTGACTCCATGAATCGCTATGGGAACTCCGGAACAAGCTAAACTGGCTCGGGTTTTGGATCCGGGTATTTGGACTACCATGGGGCTCCTCATTTCACTAGGTGACAACTTACTTCTATCCACAAATGTCTTCGTAACAAACGAGTGTGATGCACCAGAATCAAACAATACTTGAGCAAGTACTGAATTTACTGGAAACGTACCCAAGATAACGTCTGCTGCCTCCAGGGCTTCCTCGGCTTGCACATGGTTCAGACGTCCCTTGGCGGTGTTGGGCGCACCGCGCTGGGCATTGTTGCGGCCGGGGTTCCCTCTGGCTGGTGCTGGAGCATTGGGGCGTGGGGAAGCATTCGCCTTATTGGTGCAGGTAATGGAATAGTGACCCTTCTGGCCACACTTGAAGCAGATCACTTCTGATGCAGGGTCGCGGGGAACTCCGCCTGCTGGGCGCGGAACTCCACCAGGGCGAGCAGGAGCACTGGGGCATGGCGCTGGGTAAGGGCTCCTCTTAGGCTGGGGTGCTGGCCTTGGCGGCTGTGTCGGACGCAGTCGAGGGTTGTTGGATCCACCCTGCTGCATAATGTGGCGCTTGCGGTTCTCAGAGGCCGTCTTGAGCTTGCCCTCCATCATGATAGCAGTATCGGCAAGAGACTCAAGATCGGGGAACTGCATGGCCACCAGGACAACCTGCAGCTCATCGTGCAATCCATCCAAAAAACGGTCCTTTCGCTTATCCTCGGTGTCCACCTCCTCCGGGGCATACCTCGACAGCTGAGTGAAGCGGTCAAGATATCCAACCACAGTCATGCCCCCTTGCTTGAGGTGGCAGAACTCGTCCTTCATCATCTTGATCAGTGCAGTCGGGATGTGCGCCTTCTTGAACTTCTCGGAGAACTCAGCCCAAGTGAGTACTTGCCCTTCAGGAAGACGGGCGCACACTCCTTCCCACCAGCTCCTTGAAGTGACGGTATGGTAGTGGGTGGCATACAGGACCTTCTCGTTGTTGCCAACAGCGGCGACAGTGAGATTGTTCTCCATGGTGCGGAGCCAATCCTCAGCATCCAAAGGCTCCTTTGTCTACGAAAACACCGGAGGGTTGGTGTTCTGGAAGTCTCGGAGCCAAGACCTGGGCTCCTCATTCCCACCAGCTCCTCCGCCTCCTTGGTTGGCATTGGTGCCGGCCTGGACTAGCTGCTGGAGTGCAGCCATGTTCGCCTGGCGCTCGTCACGAGTGGCCTGGCGCTACTCCATCAGCAGTCGCAGAAGCTGCGCCATGTTCGGGTCGGGTGGTGGCGGTGGCGCGTTACCGGATCCACTTGGGTTGGCGCGGGAGCTTCTCGGCATCCTAAGGTTGTTGCGCAAGATAAGAGGGAATTTCGTCTACAAGGGGGTAATTCCCTGACAATCTATTTATCGCATACAAGCAAAACTTATAAAATAGGTAATAATCATGCAACTAGCAATCACCACATGGTAGCATAACGATAGCATAAGTCTCATACATAATCAAGTCTTACAGGTAACCAACCACACATGCAACGTCTAACGCAAA
Organism: Bromus sterilis; assembly: GCA_950022295.1. Taxonomy (NCBI): domain Eukaryota; kingdom Viridiplantae; phylum Streptophyta; class Magnoliopsida; order Poales; family Poaceae; genus Bromus; species Bromus sterilis. Next base: position 158,461,562 of record OX465600.1, read on the forward strand.
TCTCCAAAAGGGCATCCAATAACTAACGACGCCTAGAGCTCATCCTCGTCGCGATCATCGATGCAATCCTCATCATCAGTGTTCGGAGCCTCCTCGTACTCCTCATCCATCCAGTCCTCATCATCACTGATATGGGCGTTCTCCTCCTTCTGGATGTCCTCGCCATCATCCAGAGCATCAATCTCATCCTCCAAATCGTCGCACTTGCGCTTCAGGCTCTTGGTCCTCTTCCTCAGCATCTTGTTACTCTCCTCCAGACTGGCGACCTTGTCCTGCAGCTCCTTGATAATCTTGTCCCGAGTCTCCAGCTCGATGGGGGCGACGGGGGCAGGACCCTCGGTCTGGAGGTTTTAGTCATGCTTGACCCGGACCTCATCCAGCTGAGCCTGAGTCAAAGCCAGGTGTCTCTCTAGAGCGAACAAGTGGTCCCTCAGGACCGGGTGAGGCACACCAGGAGTGGGATCTCCCTCACCATCGCGCATCCCGTAGTGACGGAACCGTGTGGTACCCAGCTCGTACTGGTGAAACCTCACAAGGCGAGCAATCGCCTCCTGGCAAGCTCGGTCCAGACCCTCCTCCCAGGTACGGGCATACATCGTGAAGCTGATAGGATCCGACTGTGGGGCCACCTCCGAACCTCGGAGCTCACACCGCACAATCAGGCGGAGCTCGGTATCCTCCCCACTGGTGATCTGGAAAGCCCTGAACTCCAAAGCTGGGCGGTGAACGAGCACAAGCAGATCCATCAGATCCTGAGCAAAGGGCGTCTTCCCAGCCTGAGTCAGTTGGAGGTGGTGCATAGGAACTCCAGCCATCTACAAGTTTTAAGAGTTTAAGTTAGATGACAAGTGTGCAAAATTTTAACATAATAAAACATTTAATAGTTTACTATAGAGGGGATAAGAGAGGTAAGCATTCTATACTATGCATTTGACCATCTCTTTAGTTTAGAAAATAGTTTTTGATTTCCCCCCATCCTATCTACCGACCAACCTAACTAGGCTGCTATGGTCTGAACTTGGCTCTGATACCAAGTCTGTGGGCACCCCGGACTATATGTTCGAAGCGACCAGTTGTGTATACGGTCATGCTCCCATGATCAGTTCGCATGACACACAACTCGACATGGATATCATAGTCTCAATGTTCATACAATACCGAATACAAGTCATACATCAATAAAGTCTTACATGGCCTCATTGGGCTCAAATAGCAGCGGAAAAGCAAAAGCATCGAAGGTAGTGGCGACGCAATCCACAGGGTAGATCAGAGCATAACGTGTCCTAGTAGTCACCGGTAGCATCGTCGTCATATACCTGCTCCTCCAACCTGGCCGATGGAATAACCAGGGACAAAGCCGTGAGTACATACAAAGTACTCGCAAACCACCTAAAGAAAGAAACAAAGTTTTGCATACGAAAATAATAGGATGGCTATATGGTGGAGTTTTTCATAGGGATTTTCTATCTACTCAAGATCATTATTAAGTTGGCAAAATTTTAAACTTGGCGGATTTTATTTCCCCACAATGTATTTGGATAAGTCAAGTCCAACCTTTTCCAACAATAACAACATCATCGTCGCGAACCATAAACTCAGTATCGGGCTTCTCATCTATTCCCCACAAAGTGTGGCCTCACTAGTTGTCCATGACCGTGGACTCCGGATACTCGAATAGATTTACACTCTGCAGAGGTTGTACACTTTACCCACCACATTCGATACATCCGCCGTGTGTCCCCACGGATCTTCATACTTCAGTATGCGGGTCTCGGATAATCGACCATAGTTTTCCCCTTGTCTGCCCTAGTACAGGTGAATCCACCCCTTGCGTACTGCATAAACTTTCCGTGTGACAGATCATGCTCCTCTTGGACCCAAGCCTGCACCATAGTCGAAGAGCACCAAGGTTCCTTCCACTACTAGGAAAATAGCTATACATGGAAAGCTTATTAGTGGCGCATATAGAAAGCCATGCGCCACCATCTGTTAGGGGTGGCGCACTGGAAAATAATGCGCCACTCATAAGGTCTTATGGGTGGCGCATTATTTTCCAGTGCGCCACCCCTAAGAATGGGCCAGCCTAGATGATCTTATACGTGGCGCATCTGGCAATATGCGCCACCCCTAAGAACCTTATGGGTGGCGCATACACAGAATGCGCCACCCCTAAGAGCTTAGGGGTGGCGCATTCTGTAAATGCGCCACCCATAAGGTCCTTAGGGGTGGCGCATTTCTCTAATGCGCCACCCATAAGAGCTTAGGGGTGGCGCATTTCACCAATGTGCCACCACTCACTTGCTATATGCGCCACTAAATGCCTAGAGTTGCCCTTATCTACTCCACCCCACCTACCACATCTCATTCACTCCACACAATTCTCAAACTAGATCCACTCTTCTCACCCTAGATCTATTCGGTTTTCTCCTCCTCCCCACCTCATTTCTTCCATTTATCCATCGATACTTGGCATTACATCTATTTTGTTTCATATTGAAGTGGACCTCCTCCCAAACTTTTTTGTTCCATTTATGACCCATATACTTGCCTTTATTAGCTTGGGGTTTGTTGTATATGTGAAGCTTGGGTTTGATGTATATGTGAAGCTTGTGGTGGTTTGATGTATATGTGAAGCTTATGGTGGTTTGATGTATATGTGTATCTTGAGTGGCAAATGTTTTGCCGAAATGTCGATTCATTTCCGTTTCGGCAAATTTCTGGCGCACTCTCCGCATGCTCCCATGCATTATTAGGGAAGGTCATGCCGAATTTTTCCGGCGACGACTGTGATATATAATTGTGTTGCTCTCTCCGTGCACGCAGGTGATCGACCATGGTCCGCGAGATGCTGAGCGATATCACCGTGGCTAGGTGGATGCAATGTGCGACAAACGACATGCTAAGGAATAATAGGTCGGATATAAGATGTCCGTGTCGGAGATGCAAACTGCAGTGCGTGACCGAGCCTGATTCCGGAATATTGCAAAGACACCTGAAGCGTAATGGTTTGATGGATGGCTACACACGATGGATAAGTGATGAAGCTGGTGAGTAGGAGGACGTCAATGGTGGGGCGCCAGTAAATGAGGAAGGGCAACCAGAAAACAGCGGCGGGCGAGATGACGAAGAGCATCCCGTACATGATCATGAAGAAGATGCCGAAGCGGATCATGTAGATCAAGATGCCGGACATGAAGATCAAGATGTCGGACATGATGAGGATTCAAGCTGGGTGCGGGACCCTCATGTTCAAGAGCTGCTTGTCAAAGAGGCGTTGAACGCAAGAGGTGCAGCTAGAGAGAAAGCCAAGATGGCGCAACTCGATAAAGACGCGATTACGAAGTTGTACGAAGGATGCAACGACGGGGATACCCGCTTGAATGTAACACTTGGGGCTATGGAGATGAAGGAAAAACACAAATGGACCGACGAAAGCTTCGATGATAACATGGAATTCTGGCACGATCGTCTTCCGAAGGGAAACACGTGCCCAACTAGTATCACTGAGGCCAAGAAAGTCCTTTGCCCTCTCGATCTTCCGCACGTTAAATACCACGTCTGCATATATGATTGCATGATCTATCGGGGTGAGGACGAAGATAAAACCACATGTTCGGTGTGCGGTGTTAGTCGATACAAGAGAGGGAAGAAAGTTCCTAGAAAAGTGGTATGGTACTTTCCGATCACTCCTCGTCTGCAGAGGTATTTCGTAGATCCCGAGGAAGCAAAGCTCATGACCTGGCACGCGGATAGAAAGAAGCTAAAAGAGGATGACCCGAACCCGGATCCGGAAAAGGAGGACATGCTGAGGCACCCTTCAGATGGTAGCCAATGGAATGCGTTGGACCTCGAATACCCAGATTTTGGGAAAGAACCAAGGAACCTCAGGATTGGTGTGAGCGCCGATGGAGTCAATCCGTTTGGCGGCCAGAGCAGCACACACAGTACCTGGCCCGTGTTTGTATGCATATACAACCTTCCCCCCTGGAAGTGCATGAAGAAAAAGTACATAACAATGTGTATGCTTGTTCAAGGGCCGAAACAACCAGGTACGGACCTCAATCTATATCTGCAGCTGTTGAAAGAGGAGCTAGAAACGTTATGGAAAGACGGAGTCAATACGTGGGACGCCGCGGCAAAAGAATATTTCCCAATGAAAGTCGCGGTGATCACGACGGTGCACGACTATCTCGGATACGGATATTTCTCAGGGCAGGTGGTCCAAGGATTCTGTGCATGCGTTAGGTGCATGGATAATACAACGTACCGCCAGCTACCAAAAGATCCCGGATCTTCAAAAACCGTGTTCCAGGGGTCTGGAGGTGGCTTCCCAAGAAACACGCGTGAAGAAAACAGGGACATCTGTTCGATGGAAGAGAGGAGCTCCGAGCACCCCCAGCTCGAAGGAGCGGCAAAGAAATCGACAACTTGCTGAAAACTTGGAAAGAGTGCCCCGCGCCGGGAAAGAAAAAAAAGAAGACTCGGCCGTTGATGAGGGTATGGAAAGCGAGGTCTGTTTTCTGGGATTTGGAATACTGGAGTCTACTCCGCAGTCCTCATAGCCTTGATCTAATGCATATCACAAAGAACGTGTGCGAGAGCTTGTTTGGCACGCTGCTCAACATGCCGGAGAAGACCAAGGACGGGCCAAAAGAAAGGAATGACTTGAAATTTATGGGCATCAGGAGGGAACTTCACCCCCCTAGTGACGACGATGATGAGCCAGAGGAGGAAGAGGATACGGAAACATAAAACTCTCGCAAACGAAAAAGGACGACCAAGAAGAAGACTGGTATTGATCACTGCCCCCCGGCATGCTTCACTCTGTGCGAGGAGGAGATCAAGCGGTTTATCCACTGCCTCATAGGAGTAAAATTTCCGAACGGCTACGCGGGGAAGATAAGCAGATACCTAGACGAGGCGAAGCGGCGTTTCAGCGGGATGAAATCTCACGACTGTGCCGTGCTGATGACGCAGATTCTCCCGGTTGCGATGCGAGGGATAATCGACGAGCACGTCCGTAAAACGTTGTTTGTCCTTTGCAACTTTTTTGACGTCATCTCCCGGAAGTCGATTTGCGCTACGCAACTCAAAAGGCTACAGGAGGAGATCGTGCTCATACTATGCGAGCTTGAGATCTATTTCCCGCCCGCGTTCTTCGACATTATGGTGCATCTTCTGATCCACGTCGTGGAGGATATCGTCCAACTCGGGCCTGCTTTTCTGCGCAGCATGATGCCGTTCGAAAGGATGAATGGACACATCAAAAAATACGTTCGTAACAGGTCCCTTCCAGATGCAAGCATAGCGAAGGGATTTATAACCGAAGAGTGCATCTCTTTTTGCACGAATTATCTCAACACCGAGAACCCTGTTGGTCTGGCCGTCAACAAGCACTTTGGCAGGACCGATGGGTGTGGTCACCACGAGGGAAGAAGCGCAATGCATGTCAACTTTGACGGTCGAGACATCGACTTTGAAAGAGCAAGCCTAGTCGCGCTACAACACATCCAGCTGGTCGATCCTTGGATAGTAAAGAACAAGGATTTAATCAGGAAGAAGTACAGTGACCAGGGCCTGCAGATAACGGACCGAGATCCACGGCTAATCAAAGAGCACAACTCCGGTTTCATGACTTGGTTCAGGGACGAGCTTCGTGCTAATCCCCCGCGAAGGAACGCTTCCGAGGACGAAAAGATGATATTCACCTTGTCACAGGGTGCCGCACGCAACCTGATGACCTATCAAGCGTATGATATCAACGGCTACACATTTTACACGGAGGAAAAGGACAATAACTGCGATTACCAGAACTCAGGGGTAACGGGGATATTATACACCGATGACGTCAAGGAAAGATTCTATGGAAGGATCGAGGACATATGGGAGCTCGACTACTGTGGAGAGAAGGTGCCGATGTTCCGTGTGAGATGGGCCAAGAGCGTCGTAAAAGAAGACCGGTACTTCACCACCATGGTTATACCCGAAGCCAAATCCAAGTCTGCGGGCGCAAACGTCACCGCAAAAAATGAGCCATGGGTACTGGCTAGCCAAGTGGACCAATTCTTCTTCATTACCGACCCATCAAAGCCGAGCCGCGTTGTAGTGAGGAGAGGCAAATGAAACATCATCGGAATGGATGGAGTCGCCAACGAGCAAGACTTTGACAAGTACGACGACCCGAAGATGGAGGATGACTACGCCGCTCAGGATACATACACCACAACCCTACCGAAGAAAGGTCTCCTCCCGTTCAAGAGGAAAAGTGAAGGCGTCCTGGGCCTAAATTATTCAACCACGACAAAGAAGGGCAAGAAGAAGATCGTGAGGAAACGATAGCTAGATAGCTAGCTCCAAATTTAAGAAAAATATTTTGTAATTCATGATCACTTTGTGTATGCATGGATTTAATATGCACTTTGTAATTGATGATCACAATCTTATGTTTCCAAATGCCGCTACACCTTGTGTTTGTGGAATTGGTTCGGCGACGACACGGTTAAGGCATGGTACGTGGATCGATACGATCACATTCTTATGTTTGGATCATAGTTTGAAGTGTATGAACATCGACGATACACAATCGAAGCACCATTCTCAAGGTCGGTTAGAGCAAGTACTCCCTCCGTTTCTTTTTACTCCGCATATAAGATTGTTTAAATAAATAATCACCACTATTATTTTTAAATGGTTTCACTTTAATTAAAAAATAAATAATTGTTTAAACTTTAATTAAAAATAAAAAAAGGCTTAGGGGTGGCGCATATCACTGAAATGCGCCACTAAGTGCTCTTAGGGGTGGCGCATTGTGCCATAATGCGCCACGAACAGGTTCCTTATGTGTGGCGCATTTTGCCGAGATGCGCCACGCATAAGAAACCTGTTGGTGGCACATTCTGGCAAAATGCGCCACCCCTAAGCCTTAACCTTCATCGGGCCCCTCCCCTTGCCCGTGCACATCAACCATTCCCCCACCACTACTCGAGCCTTCTAGCCGCCACCGTCGCCGGAGCTCCCTTGTCTCCTCGCCATCGACCACCGGAGCCGCCCACGCCACCGTAGGAGGCCCCCGTCCTCCTCGTTGTCGAGCACCGAAGCCGCCCCAACCGCGCCGCCTCTCCACGACGACCTAGGCGACACCCCTCCACCGCGCCGCCTCTACCTCGACGCCGGCCCCGCCCCTGCCGTTTGAGTTGTCGACGTCGGCCCCGCCCCTACCAGGTACATCCATACCCCCCTCCTCTGCTCCCCCCTCCCCTCCATTGCCGCCCCTACCCCCACTCGCTCCTCTGCTCAAATCCCTTTGTTCAAACCCTAGAGAACAGAGGGGATTTGAGAATTGCTTTGTGTGCAATCCGTTTGGGGAATTTGATGCCTTGTGTGCTAGTGCAATTTAGGAGTTAGAGATGCTAAATTGCAATTTCTTTTAGTGCAAACCCTAGAGAACAGAGAGAGATAGAGAATTTTTTAGTGCAATTGGTTTGATCTTGATGATGCTATTTAGGAGTTAGTATGTGCTACTGATTTTCTCTCTCCACTAGCACTCTAAAAATTTGCAAAGAACTAAATATGGTTAATGATTAAGATATGCTTGAAAGTTGGAATATGCTTTAGTAAAAATTAAAAAAAAGATGAGAAAAACCAGTAGGTAAGCATTTGTTCTTATGAACATAATGATGAAACTAGCAAGTGTAGAATTTGTTCTTCGATAGATTTATACTTTGATGTGCCATTGTTACATGATCTCATCATGTTTATCTCATCGTGTTTGTCCGCTGTTTTAGTCAAGCTCATTTTTTATCCATTTGCAAGTATACAGAATTTGCAATGCATTGTTTACCATATGAAATTTTCCTATATATATGTTTCTTGAATATCTACTGTTTGAATATCTATTTTTGTGCATTATTGTGCCTACATGTAGGCATTTGTTTTGTGCAGGTACAAATCATTATCCCCTTTCTCCCGAAATGTTGATTAACTTCCGTTTCGGTTGAGAATGGGGCACTCTCATGTTAAGAAAAAGAGAAAAGGTCATGCCGAATTTTTCCGTGAATTCGTGCATGACCTTTGCTATTTTTCTTAACATGAGAGTATTTGAATTTATTTATTGTGCTAATTAATTAAGTGGTTGCATTTCTTAATATTGTACTAGTGCAAACATGTCGACCGGAGCCGACGCCGGTCCTTCTTCTCAGCCGGGAAAAAAAAGGAAGCAATTTTGGGAATACTCCCAGGAGGAGGTTGAGGGGCAGAGAGAAGAGGAAGTACCTCCGAGCGAGGAGGAGTATGAGGAGGAGATAGAGTCGGAGTCCGACTCATCGGATGATGACCTAGAGGAGGAGACCGGTACGACAGACGGCGAGAGGAACATCGGCGAGGATGATGGGACCGGTGGCTCCAACACAGATGGTACCCAGTCGAAGAAGAGGAATCAGAAACCGACCAAGGTCGGCGTCATCAGGAAAGAGTTTACTGTTGTGACCGCCGTCGGGATTCCTAAAGAGCCCGAACGTTTTTTGGAAGGGTACGGCCGTCAAGTCGCGGAGATCCTCCGCAACACCGTGCCGATCACCACGATTAACCTCAAGAGTCGTGAGAATATTCATTATTGCCAGCTTCTTATCAACAAGCTGCACGGACGATACAAGTTTCCGGAGCCGTACGATAACACCAAACTCAGAGGGAACAAAGTAAACACATGGGCCCTCAGGAAGATGAGCAAGGCCTTGTCCAGTTGGAAAACCCGGGTGAAGAGGGCAATTTTTTTAAAGAACAAAACCTGGGAGGAGCTCAAGGAGAAAGAGCCGTTGATCGACGAAGCTACCTACAACCTTTTCAAGGCTAGGTGTGAGTCCGAGCAAGCCAAGGCCGCGAGTGCAAAGGGCAAGGCCATGCGGTCGCAGGTCATAGGTAACCACCGTCTCGGAGCCGGTGGTTACAAAAGTTCCAAGCCTAAATGGGACAAGGAGGATGCCGAGTACGCCGCTGCGGGCATACCTAACCCCTTCCAGCAATACAAAGATGATCCGCAGACCGAATTTTTTGTGAGGGCCCGGAGCTATAAGGACAAAGCAACCTCGAAAATAATTATCGATCCTAAGATTCAGGAGTTTACGACTGCCGTGGTAAGTAGTTTACCACGCGACCTTGTCGATTGAATTCTCGAGTGAAGTTCACAATTTCTTAACATTTCACATTCTTTTTGCAGCAAGCAGAAATGAAAATCGCCTCATCGCAGGAGTCGTCGGTTAAGCCGGCCGGCCCGTGGGACAACGCCTTTAACAGGGCGTTGAACAAGGTCAAGAAGGTTGACGACGTGACGGCGAAGCCATCGTCAGCCGGCCGTGTGGTCGGCTTTGGTGCGGACCTAAATTGGTCCAAATATTATGGAAAACCGGCGGAGCAGTCCGGTTCGAGGGGGCGCAAGGCGAGAAGGACCGAAGAAGAAGCTGCTTATGTTCGTGGACTGGAGGAGAAGGTGAACATGCTTCTGCAGCTTGTCCAGGACGAAGTGGCGAAGACGATGAACGCTCTCCTTCCAGATATGATGCAGTTGCTCGCGAATTGGCAAGCGCGTGGTGGACAAGGGACCATACCAGTCCCCAGCATGGTCGGCAGCAACTCGGGCACCGCGGCGCCTGCAGTCCCGACTCCGGCCGTAGTGGTGGCTCCCGCACTGACTCCCGGCGTATTGGTGACTCCGGCCACCAACACCGCGGCGGCGACGCCGGACGTGATGGTAACTCCTCCGGCCACGATTGAGCAATCGGGGCATAACAATAATGCACCCGGCGGCAGCGCAAATAGGGCGACCGACGCCACGGGAGGCAGCACGCCCTCCGTCTCTTGCATGCCCACCGTCATCGGCGGGGTCTATTCACTAGCCGACCTCGACGCCCTCAAGGTAACTATAAGCGTCTGCATCTCAAACGAGGACTTCATCTCCTTGCCTTTTTAGTGGAATCTCTCTAATGCCGTACATGCATATATATATATCTCTTTCGCAGGAGGACACTCCATGCATTCTATTACAAGTCGTGGATGGCGAGTTGAAGGATGTTGCCAAAGGTAAAATCATTCAACCACAAAATCGAATCATGCACAATATGCCGATGGCACCGGAGATGCATAGGGTTCAAATCTCTCTCGTGATTTCGGGCTACGAGAGAGTTGAACCTCCCATTCAACCCCCCGGATACGATGAGGACGAGCCGGCAGTCCTCAGTGACTGTTTCAACCAAATATGCCTATGGCCGAAGAGCCAAATGCGTTTAATGACGGGGGAAAGGGGCACCACACCTAGGACAACACCGCTAGTCATCGTGTCGGCGCTACATGATCCCATCGGCGCACAACAAGAAGACGATGATCTTGATGATGATATCAGCGCCGACCAGTTCATCAATACTTTGTATGATGTTGATGACTTATTCATGCCTCCTGCTGAAGGAGCCTATCAGCATGACGAGGAAGCTCGCGGTCCAGCTGATCCTGCGGCGAAGCCTGCTTGCTCCACGCGTCTCTTTGCTGCTTCTCAGGACATGTCTCCAGCAGCTTGCGCCTTCACCGAGCCTCAAGCAGATGCCACAAGGAGATCTATTCTCAGCCCGTCCACACTCCATAAGGCGGCCACTGAGAAGATAAAGGCCAGTGACTGCTCAAAATCAGAAAAGAAGAAGGGACGGAAAAGAAAGAAGAGCATCACTTCTAGTAGCCAACCTTCAATGCCGATCCGGGCTCAGGACGGGCCACCAAGACCCAAGGATCTCTCATTTGAAATCCATGTGGCTGGTAGGGCGATGCTACCTAAGGACATGCTGGACCTTGCAACTTCGGATATGCAGAGTGTGCATCATAGTATTATGGCATTAGAGAAGATTCTTCTTCGAGAAGAGAATCCCTCGTACCCGGTTTTCATGGCCAAGGTGCCACTCAACATGGGCTTCATCAACACTATCCCCGCGGATATGATAATCCTGCGATTTTCGGAGATCTTCAATTTGTACCATCTCAAGCGGCTGGACCATAGCCTTATCCGTCTGTTCTCGCTCAGCCTTTCTATGAGTATCAGGAGAGATAAGACCCCGAGCGTCGCGATATTGGACCCCTTGTACATGCGTGAAAGCATCTTGATGGACGACGGGTACGAGGCTCTCGCGGCGGGGTACATCACAGACTTCATGCTACGGAACGCTGACAAGGATTCATTTCTTTTGACCTACTCTCCCAAGTAAGTCATTCGCTCGCCTCCGTAGCATATATGCTTTCTTAGCTTTCCATTGTCCTCTTCCAACATTCCTTTTGGATTGTTTTAATTATGCAGTGAGGATCAAGACTGCGTGCTCATCTGCTTTTCACCGCAACACTCGCATGCCGTGTATTTAGACTCGGGGAGTGTGAAGAAGAAATATTACAAGTATATCATGAGAGTTTTGGATGATGCTCTCGTCGGCTACATAAAAGCCGGAGGCTAGATCATGAAGCACAAGTTCAGGAAAAATCAGCCTGGTGTGAACGTGTTCAACCATGTAACACAGTTCCCGTGCGTCAAGCAGCCGACTGGCAGTGTGAGGGATGCGTACTACACCCTTCATCACATGAGGGCGATTGTACAGGAACAACGCAACCTTACGCTGCCAAGTCATCTCAGAGCGTGGGCCGAAAGGAAGGCGGAAATCGCCGATGCAAATCTGAAGGAGGAGTTCTTTCACATCCAAGCGCAGATGGCGACTATCATCCGTCATGAAGTACAAATGAGGGGGTCGATCTTCCACTCAAACATTGCACCATCCAACAGGGAGATAGAAGTCCGCCTAAAGGCCCTGTGTGACACAAGGCCTTTCATGATGAAAGAAGGATGCCGCCCATTCCCCGAGCCGGGTCAGAACAATTGAATGTACTCTTTGTGTAATTTGGATGTACTCTTTGTGTAGTAGATGGTAGTGTCAAATACTCTTGGTGCTCTTTGTGTATAAGAATAGATGCTAGATTGCTTTGTTCTCCTTTGGTATGATTCATATGGATGTGACCTCGAAAGCTTTGTTTTGTGCAGGTTGAAGAGCAAACAAGATATGATGACGAAAGTAGCTTTCGGTTTTCAATAATTGTTGGACTCATTGTAATTTTGTGATGGATGTAATCTTGTGAATCTTGTTGGCCTCTAAACCTTTGTAAATCGTTGTAATGAAAATTATAATGCAATTCTTTTGTATCAATAATTGTTGGCCTCATTGTTATATTGTATTTTGCATTTCTGTAATATAATAAAAATATATGTAATGCTTTTATTCTTTTCTGTAATTCTTTTTTTTTGTTTTCTGTAATTCTTTAGTGGCGCATTTTGTCAGGGTTTAGTGGCGCACTATGAATGCGCCACCCCTAAGGCCCTTAGGCGTGGCGCATACCAGAATGCGCCACCCCTAAGAGCTTAGAGGTGGCGCATTCTGAGATGCGCCCCGCCTAAGGGCCTTAGGGGTGGCGCATCCAGAATGCGCCACCTCTAAGCCCTTATTAGTGGCTTGTAGTTAGTGGCGCATCCCTAATGCGCCACTAAACACAAAAAAAGGGCGCCACTAAAAGGGCTTTCCCTAGTAGTGTTCCGACACTAAGCCTAGCAAATTTCACCCGTCAACTTCGAGGGCTATCGGATTCGTGGAATCACGCATCCATGTGTAGTTATAGGACCCCCGTACTAAGACAAACAAGCTTCCGACTAGCCCTGTCCCATACCAGAGTATAGTGGTTGTACTGTAATGCTAGATTTTGGTGGCACATATAGAGAGTCCCTCCAGACTTTGTCCATGTCCGACGATGTTCCACAAACCCGGCTATACCACCTTCTTAGGTGTATGCCGTACCATATAGGATGAAGTATGACTTTCCAAGTTGTTATGTAATGCTAAATACTAGAGCTGAGTGATGGTCTCGACAGAATGCCGGGATCATCGGGGTTCTACTTGGTTTTTCCCAAATAGGTAGGCTATGGGGTGGTGTGGATTTTTTTTTCTAATATAACTAATACAATCCCAAACCATATGAATATATAATACTAGCACGATACAATATAAGTGATACAAGAAAGGTAAAAAAATGGTAATGCAGGGTTTTGAGTTTGACGGTGGCTTGCCTTCCCCGGGGATGTACCCTGGATCGGCTTCTTCGGCGGCAAGGGAGGAGTCTTCACCTGCAACGTACGGCGTATCGTCTACACAGTGCGGAAGAGACAAATTCACCATTACAACCGGGCAAAACAAACAAGCCACACAACACTCAACTTCACTATCAAACAATAAGTAATTAAAAGAACCATTTGTACTAGCATTGAAATACTAAATCAACACTTCAAAGTTGAATACCACAACAAGGCATTGGAATAAATTTAATAGGATTACCACAACAAGATTATATTAAAGCAATTCTTAACTTAAGTTATGTTTTTTATTTAATTTATTCATTAACAACTTAATAATTTGTTTTATTTCCATAACCAAGTTCATAGCAATAACCTACTGACCATATGCTAGTTTAATATTAAACTAACAATCAAATAGTACTAACATAAGTTAAATAGGAAATAAACTAGCAATAGTAATAATAATAATAAAAGGGGTCATAAATTTATTTAAGCCAAATAATATTCTACACATACAGAAAAATCAAGAATATTCACAGGAGTATATACAAATCAACATTTCATTTTTAGGGTTTACAGGGAATTGATTAAAACTATTCTTAGATGCTAAGAAGCACAATTAACTAGTTTAAACTAAAGCAATTAATTTGGTACTGCATAAAAATTATTCTAAACATACAGAAAAATAAAACACGATTTTCTAAGTCACACAAAATTTATTTCATAATTTTCTGAGCTACGGTTATTTGTCTAAAATTATTTAAGCTCTCCAGATTTAAAACAAAAGAGAAGGGCTTAGCAGGCCGGCCCGGCTATCCTGCGCCCACGGGGGTTTTCTCTTTTTTTTCTAAAGCGAAAGGGGTATGGGCTCGCCCTGGCCGTTGGATCAAGTGTGATCCGACAGCCAGGGGGCCGTCTTCTAGCTCGAGCGGACGGGGAGCTCGGGAGAGGCTCCCATGGCATCCAGGGCCGAGCAGGGCCGCGCCGGAGGGCATGCGGTGGCCGGCGGCCGGCGGCAGGGGGCGGTGGAGGTAGGGGGCGGCCTGGGGGTTCCTTTTTTGGGAAAAAGGAGGGCATGCGACGCAGAAAACGGCGGCGCTTATGGCGGACAATAGGTGTCGGGGGAGGCTCACCGGGGGCGTTTCCGGCGACGGCGGGCGGCGGGCGTAGAGGAGATCGCCGGGGTCTCCTTTTTGGCGACTGCGGCGACCGGGGATGTCGGGGATAAGGTCGGGCTCGGGGTAGACGAACGACAACGGCTGCGTCTTCTCCGGCGCTCCTTGTCGGCGTGGCTCTGGCGTGGGGCGGAGGTGGAGAGGCGCGCCGGCCTCTCCCTCCTCTCCTTCTTCTTCTTCTCCCTCCTCCTCCTTCTTTCTTCCTTCTCCCGCTTCCTCTTCTTCTTCTGTTCTTCTTCTACCGAGTGGTGGGGGTGGAGCGGGGCTGTGGTGTTCGGGTGGAGTGGAGTGGGGAGAGCGGGGCTGTGGCTCCCCTTTTATAGTCGTGGAGGGGAGGGGAGCGAGGTCTGGAGGGAGGGGTGCGGGCGCTCCCCCCTCCTTGCCTACTGGGCAGCCGAGGCAGTGAGGGCTTGCGTCATCGGGGGGCCTCCTGATGAGGTATGGTTGGGGGGTGTCATGCGGGCTGGAGAGAGAGAGGGAGATGGGCTGCGGCCCAGGTAGCGCAGGTTTCCTTTTAAAAAAAACGTACCAACAAAACCAGTTTTGCAAAAGCTTCTCCTTCGGTTTGGTTTAAATATGAAAAGAAATCTTTAAATTTTAAACCTCCAAAATAATTTAATAAGCTCCAAGAGTATTATTCTAATTTATTTAGAATATTTAAGATATTTTTTATTGGGTTAAAAATATTATTACTATTATAGTAATAGTAATAAATTAATTAGCAGTTTTGAAATATTTTTATTACATACTTTCTGCTATAAAGGTATTTTTCATTATTTAAATGGTGAATTTCTGTGCACGAAAAACTTCGTTTGGTGAAAATATTATTGATGCTAATATGCTATGGTGGTGATAAGTTGGTTGACCAATTTGTGTGGTATGAGCTAAATTTTTTTTTGGTTGATTCTTTTTGGCATGACCAGGGAAAACAAGTATAGCATTAGCACAAGGCAAGCATGGCATAGCAACAAAGCACAAAGAAAGCATGGCAGGGCAATTTTATTTTGCATCACATCACAACTTTAGAAAGTTTTAGTTACCCCTAATTTTTGCTACTCTAATAACAGGGCAATAAAAGTCGGGATGTGTTAGTGAGTAGAAGCCAAGACATGTTTTCTTCAGGAAACCCTCTTGTTGACCACCATGAGAGTACCGATATTTTTTAGTATTGGCGTTTGACCTGTCATTCATGAAGGTAGAGTATATGGAAGATCGATTATTTTATTAAAGGATTCAATACCTCAAAGGAGTAGGGGTATATCTTCGAAGAAAGTCATCAAAGGAGCGATATTCTTGAAGACCAGGTATTTTGTTTTAAGGGTGGTAGCACCCTAGAACTTCAGAGGATCAGTGGATTTCGGAGACGGAAGACCCAACCCTAACCTTTTTCTTTCTAGCCGCTTCGAATCTTCAGGACGAGATTCATTTTAAGGGTGGTAGATTTGTAACATCCCAAAATTCTAAATTTTAGAATGTTATAATAATTAAGTTATTACGATTGTCTTGTTTGATTTATGTGTAATTGATTTGAGTGCAATAGACTAGGATCTGAAACCTTTGGAGTTTCAATAAATATTAAAAAATAGAGGGAATAAAAGGACTTCCCCTAATATTCATTTTTATTCTTTTGCAATTATTATTAAAAACAAAACCAACGGTAAACAAAAGAAAGAAGGTAATACGACTCCTTCAATAAATAAAAGAAAGTTGAAAAATGTTTTCAATAGAATATTTATTTTATTGGATCTTATTTTGAATAACTTTATATAAAAAAGAGTGAAGATAACATGACTTCTTCAATTTTATTTAAAATGATTTAAAACCTTACTTGGGTTTTATTTAGATTTACTGAAAAATTGTTTTATTCTTTTTATTTTGGAAAAAAGTCATTGAATATTGTATTTTGATTATTCTAAGATTTCAGAAATTTAGTGTGTATTTTTCCGACTTATAGTTTATTTTATAAAACTCCTTAAAGTTCAGGAAAAATATGTAAATAAATAAATAAAGATACTCACGTTTTATTTATTTATTTTATTTTTAAAAATAATGTGTTATTTTTTCCGGGTCATTTTTATTATTTTAAAAATACCTCTATACTTAGTTTTTTTTAAACTTGCGAAAAAAAGCGCCGGCCAAGCCGGGCCAGCGAGCCGCCAGGCTCAGGCGCGCGCCCGAGTGGGCGTAGCGGCCAGCGTGGCCCAGGCACACGTGCGCCTCGTCGTCTTCTCCAGCACGTAAGGACGCAGAGTTCAGAACGGACTCGGCACAACGCCGGCGGCCGTGTCTGCCCGAGACTCCTCTTCGATTGCCCTTTGCCCACGAAATCTTGTCCCATAAATACCCCACGACCCCCTCCACCGATTCCTCACAACCTTTCGCCCCAAACCGCCCCAAATCGAGCCAATTTTGAGGTAGATCTCGCCGGAAAATTTCGACTTTGCTGGTAGATCCCGTCGCCGGTGAGCCTCCCCTTGACCCCAAATTTTGCATACTGACTTCTTTCTTCGTTGTGCATCTAATGGACATCTTTTCTCTCTTTTTTTTCTTGCGCAAGATTGATCTCCAAATTTTGCGCGCACCACGGGAGTTCTCTACGCCCGTACGGGCGACGTTGGGGATCATCACCAGCACCGTTGTGATCTCCTAGTCAAGCTCTACACCCTAGACGGGAGATCGCCGGAACCATCGTCTTCGTCGCGTCAAAGTCTATCCGCCACGTTTAGTAAAAACGTTGTAACTTTTTAACCGTTGTTCCGTTTTAGATGAAACTAGCGGCCAATTGTTTGTTTCTAACCCCCCTACACATAAGGTACTGTAGATCCAAGTTTTGAGAAAAATTATTTTGCGTTTAATCAAAAAGATTTCTAAATCCTATGTAGATTTGTTCTTGTAATATCGTTTTGACCGTAGATCCATTTTGCGTGATTCCAAAGCCCACGGCTTTCTTTCGAAATACTCTGTCCAGTACAACCCTAATATTTATTTTTATTTTTCGAAAATATTCAAATCTGATCAGAATCAATTTCGACTTTAGTTGATCGTATCTTTTATTTTACAACTCGGTTTTGATTAATTCTCTTTGCAAACTAAAACCCTAACTAAACCCTATATTCTAGACACCTGGAAACCCACTTTGAACGCATTTGTGTTATGTTTTGAAAATAAAATTATTTGGTTTTTCTTTTGGAGTTTCAAAAAAATAAATTTTTTTGTCATCTTTTGGATTGTTGATTTATTGTGTGCAACCTTGTTTTCTTGGTTACGATAGATTGCTCGGAGTGTGATGATAAGAATTTTCGAAATTTTGAGCGCGAATAACTTCATCAAGATTCAAGGCAAGTCATATCTTTGATCATACTCCCTATTACCTATGTTTTCAATGCATTAATTCTTCTTCTTTAGATTGCATGATAGGTTATGCTATGCTATTACACCCAGTAGTTCATTTAGGTAGGTCTGATCCTTATATCATTGTCACCATCGTATACTATGATATTGTTATGCTAAGTAGACGTGGATTGGAAGTGAATCATTATAAGGTATGAGTGATAATGTAGTAATTAGGACCAAGATAAAGTTAATGAACTACTTGGATGGGATGGTTGCGAGGATCCTGGGGATGACCAGTGATGACTACGGAAAGCCACCTAGGCTCAAAGGGACTATTTGTATTGACATACCTAGAAGCTTACGTGTGCAGCCACAAGCTACTATGGGCTCTGGCTTGGTTGATCAGTTTTAGGGGCTCTTACTAGGTAGCGCTACGAAAGTAGTTGTGAGTAGGTGGGATGGGTGCTACCGGAGTAAGGAAAACTCTTCTGAAAGACCATGTCTCGATATTCCAATTGTCATACACCATGGAGTGTGACAAACTACAAAAGAGGCGATCGAGTCTTGTGGGAAAAAGTGCACAAACCTCTGCAGAGTATAAAACTAATCGATTAGCCGTGTCCCCGGTTATGGACAATTTGAGCAACTAGATGTGGTAATATTGATTTGTCTCATCATTTTTAATTAATTGATTGGTTTAATCACTTTGGGATAGATTGAGTGGGGGTTCCCATCTCAATCGTATGCTATTGTAGAACTTAGTTACTATTATTCTATAGGGAAAATTTAGCTTTTTGCAAAAATAAATGTAGAAGCTCCACCAGCCAAATTGCATGTATTGTAGGAAATTTTACTTCTTTCTGCGATATGATTTGCCGTACGTTCAAATGTACTGACCCGTTGTCGGGTTATAACCTTCGGTGTTGCAGGATTATATGCGACGAGTAAGTGATATGATATAGGGTCGTGAAGTCTACACTCAACTTTACCGTTGACGTTGATGGGACTCCACTTATATATTGATTGTTGTGCTGTGTATTCTAGTCTAAGGGCTGTAAGATAATAAATACCATGTATTTACGTTAATTTATGACATGTGATACTATGGTATTTCATCGAGTAAATATGTGTGTGCTAGCATACTGATCTAGGATAGCACATAAGCACAGTAGACTGGTTCCGTTTGGGACCGGGTCGTTACACCCTCCCTCCCCTATCCGCCGCCAGCCACTTCCTCCCTTCTCTATTATCCATCAAATCCCCACCTCCTCCCTCGCGCCGTCCGAGCACTACCTCCTCCATTGTGCCGCCCCCAGGTCTCCTCCAAGTATCTCTCTTTCCTCTCAATCTCTCGGTTTCCCTCTCTTAATCTCTCTCTCTCCCTGCAGATCCAATCAACCGCACGGTGCCCGCGCCCGACAGCAGGGAGGGGCCTCGCTGGGAGGATGCGCCAGATCCAATCGTCGTCGAGCTGGGTAGCGCCGATCGGAACAGTAGGAGTGAGGGGGCGGCCACCTTCTCTCCCGTACGCCGCTGCTCGCTTCCTCCGCTCGTCCTTGCTTCTTCTCTCCCGCGACGCCATCATGGATCTCCGACCCCATAACGCTCGCAGCCATGGAGGGGTCTCCTCACCGCTGGAGCTCTTCAAGGTCTCTATTCTCTTTCCCTCCTCTCTCTTCCCATCTCTTGGCTTCGATTTGGCCACTCCCTGATGCGGCTTTCTCACGCACGCAGGTGCACCATACACCACCGTGTGCCTCTTCCTGGTGCGACCCTAGTGCAGACGCCATGGAGATCATCAAGGTATCTCTCTCTCTCTCGATCTGTGTGTCCACGACCTCCGAATTTGATATCCAGTTTGCTTCTTACTGCACTAGGCTTAGAAAAAACTGAAACTTACTTATGAGAGGTCCTAGTTAGAGTACTTTTGCTGAGGTGCATGTCACAGAGATTCCATCAATTATTGTAGCCATGTGACAATGCTCCCCCTGGAAATTTACACACCAAGTTGTCGTTTGGCTTCCCTGAAAAAAGAAGAAGAGAGAACATGTCGTTTAGCTGTTGCAGGCGTGACGATCTTGCTAAAGAAGAGTCCAGTATATGATGTAATGTTTGTTTAATTAGCAAAAAATAAATGGCGTTCATGATCTTGCTGCTAGCAACTTTTTATATATTTACCTAATAGTACAACAACCTTAATCCTGATTTGTAATAAGCTTAAGCTCAAATCAAGCTGTGTGACTTTTGGTAAATTTTCAAACATGTCTAGTTTGTGGTGTAATGTTGATTTATTTAGGAAAGAGAAATGAAGTACAGGCTTTTCCTGCTAGCATATTTGTGTTTTTTACGTAATAGTGCAGTATAATATAACTCTGTGGCCTGGCTAGTCAAATTGTGCTGGGTGGTTATGGCATCCTGCATTTTATGCGGATCTGATGTAAAAACCGAGCGATGGTTCAGAATCTATCACATGGTGTTGAAGATATTATTTAGCTGGGCTTCACCTCTGTACATGACTATCGTTTCATATAAAACGGCTTATAATTTGGAGACTAGCATAATGTTTAGTTTTAAGATGTTTTACTAGACCACAGAATGAATTCACTTGTAATGTTGGAATATTTTCTACAACTACTGGCAGACCAGAATAGTCACCTTTCTCCTAACATGTGCTCTTTGCAGGTGGACATTGAGAAGCTTTTCTCATCGCCTACTCTCCTTCTTGTTGCTCTATGTTTGAATCTCAGAAGAGGTTCAGGCTTGACATATGCGTTTTGTGGCATGCAGTTTTGCATAGTTTATCTGAGATAGCGACTCTCCACACAAGGCTGGAGCAGGTAGTTTCTTATTATGTCACACAAGGCTCGTGCATCCCATCATTAGTCAATTTTGTCCCTGTTTTGTACCCTGTACATTTGAATAATGATAATATGCGAGGTCTGTTTCTCCATGTCAAAGTTGGCTAATCAATCACATCATATTGATTTTGTGTTGTCTCTCATGAAGCTTAGTTTGTTCATTGATTTTTCTTTTACTATACCATGCTAAATTATGTGGGTGGGTGTTGTCTCTGATGAAGCATAGTTCGTTCATTGATTTTGCTCTTACTGTAGTATGCTAAATTATGTGGGTGGGCGATGTTAGTCCTTAACAGTTTACATGCACACAATGTTCAGGTTCCAGCCTGGAAAACTGGTGTTAATTTTCTAGGGCTGTATAGCGCTGTTGCTCAAGTCTGGTGTTAGTTTAGTCCTTCTGCGTGTGTGGGCTGGTAGTTGTTATCTCGTAGTTGGCTTTGCGAAGAAAATGCACACGAATATATACAGGGAATTCACTACAAAAGATAGGAGTGTCTGAGCAATGAGGATCCAATGGAATGTATACCTGATAGCTTTAGTTAATCTAAGGAAAGTGTTCATGGCTATTGGTTGATAGTATAATTTGAATTCATTTCTCTGTTCATTCCATCTTGCAACTGGAAGTTCATAGTTGATGAAGGTCAAGTTGTTGTTCTGTTGCCTACTTGTGATGTTTTGAAGTTCGAATTCACATTGTTGTTCTGTTGCCTATGTACGTAGAATGTAGTACAGAAACCCATGCACGCACTCAACCCCGCGCATGTTATGGTTGAAGAAACATATTCTTCAGGCACACTTAGTATTTTTTTTCAACCCCTACATAGAATTTTGATGTACTGGTTGCTTTAGCTGAATTCTGTTAAAACCCAATATTGTTTCCTAAATAGAATTTTGAGCATTAGTTGCATCTGAAAATTGCCAAATTTAAGATGTAATTTAAACCTACAGTATTCCAGCCTTCAGAATTATGTATGCATCTCAACACTGTTTCAATTTATTGTCATTTGTTGGAGCCTTATTTTCTTGTAATCTGATGGCAGGAACCATTGGAGGTACCGTTTGATATTTCATCTGTACCCATGGAAACAAAATCACAACCCCTTGCTGAGAAAAAGGCTGCAGGTGAGAAATCAACAGGGCCAACATGTACCGTTCCTATGAGAAGCTTCTTTCATCCATTCCCCAGTTTGCTAGTTTCAGAAAACTCTTTAATGTATGTATGGTGTGGTCCTTTTCATAGAAGATAAGTTTTTTCAGAATCTGCATCTCAACCAAACACAACCTTATTCTATTGGGCATTTCAAAATATGAAGATACATGTAAGCACTGCTGCTGGCTGTCTAGCATGTCATACAAGTTTTATCTCCTCTTCTTTCAATAGCATACAGTAGTAGATAAAAGGAGGGCATATAATTTGCTCTATAACATGGATTAATTTACTTGTACTTGCACACATTAGGTAAGAAAGGATTGTCAAGATTCTGGGTGTCCAAATGATAGTAAAACCTAGGCTCTTGCATGGTTCGCAGATTAATTATTCTGTTTTATTGTAAGCATATGTTGTGGTGTGGTGCATGGCAACTGCTGCTAAAGCTAAATGAACTGATTGATTTCAGTCGCTGATATCCAGCCGGACCAGCATCACCTCGTCTTCACGGGGAAGCAGCTCAATGACGTCCGCATCCTGGCCGACCACAGCATACACAAGAAGTCCACGCTTCACTTCACACTAAGCCTCCTCGCCGGGGACAAGGGCTCCTGCTACCCACCCAAGATGGAGCCTAGCCTGCTCACGCCTGCGCTCATTTTCAGGCAGCACATGGAGCCTAGCCTGCTCACGCCTGCGCTCATTTTCAGGCAGCACAGGCTTGTGCGCCGCAAGTATGTACTAGTACTACTATTCCTTCCTTGGAAGAACTGTTGATTTAGTAGGATTGATTTTTATTTTTAGGGGAGGAAATGGAAATTCATTTGAAAGACATCTTGCTTGTAGATTAAGTAGCTATTGGCTTTTTCCTGTTCAGTTCATCCTTGGAATTTGGGTAACCTGTTATGTCTCAGTGCATGTGATAGTAGTTTTTCATGCAATTTTAATTTCCATGCATAGACTTTAGTTGGTACATATATAAGTTGCCTGTCTATTATAGATTGGTGGGTTGCTTTGTTATTAGGTATTCTGTACAGACTAGTTATATCTGAATAGTTGTGTCAAAGAGGCCTCCTACCTTCAATGTTCTTCTCCTTGAAATAAATTAATAAATGAATAAGGATCTTATTCCTTTTATTTCTTGTTTGGAAAAACTTCATTGTTTTGATTTGTAAGCCAATCTCAGCACCAATCAAAGCTTTGCAGACTCCATTCTTTTTTTGTCCAGTTGAGATTCATATATTGGTAACTACATGTTAGGATTTAGTCTGTTAAGATGTTAGTTGTTGACACTTTTTTTTATGGGCTTCTTATTAGTAAAAGTTGTTGGGGTTCGGGGCAGAAAACACAAATTTTTCCTTTACCTACGATACCCAAGACCTATGCTATGCTGATGCAAGTAACGGACAGAAATAGATCACATACCAGTATGTAGTCCGTTAAGCGGGAAACGTTCCCGCATGAACGTGGTTGGTGTAATCGTACCGACAATCCCCGATGCCGCGCAGATCCACGATGACTCCTGTAGCCACCCGATCCTTGTGGACCGATGACGGGATTACGTCCCCGTCGGAACGTTGCTGATGAAGACCTCGCGATACGACCACGACGATGAAGTAGCACCACAAGTGTAGTGCCTCGCGGGATTATACACATACAGTATACCCGACGTCCCTCCGGGCTCCGAACCAGTAGAGCAGCGGAAAGAAGATGGATTCGGATCTCGATTCCAGCAGCACGACGGCGTGCGTATAGTGGAGAAATCCCCAACCCAGAGTAGCCTCCAAACAAGGGGAGTCCGCTCAAAGGAAGGAGAAAGGAGGGAGAGAGATGAGAAACTTTTCTCAAAAATTCATGATTAAAAGGGCACCCCTACCCCTCCTTATATAGGCCAAGGAGGGGTGCCACCCCCCCTCCACTTCCGGGGTGCGACTAATCCCAAAGGGTGGGGGGTGTGGCGCACCAAATAAAGGGGGTGGGCCCCTCTATGGCGCCATGGCCCATGGGGGAGGACTCCCTCTCCCCCTAATGGGCCCTATGAGGCCCATATGCCTTTTAATTCATTTTTAATTATATTTAAATACATTTTAATATTTAATTCAGATAATTAAATAATAAAACATATATTAAACATTATTAAATATATTTTGAACCTTTCAAAATACCCAGAACAACTTCCGGCCTTCATCGGAACAATTTCGGTCATCACCGGAACAATTTCGGTGTTCTCTCCAATTTCTCCGGTGATCCCGAATCAATCCTTACTGCGTCGAGTACCCTTAAGTGTAACACCCTACGGTCCGGGAAACAGCAGACATGATCGAGACAATTCTCATTGATCAATGACTAATCAATTGGACCTGGTTACAATCCTTGACAACCCCTGCGCTTCCATCGAATGAACTTCAATCGCTGTTGGATCCGTTAACCGTGTGCCTGTTCCCTTTGTCCCATGGTACTTTGCTTGTCCGAGGTTTGATCATCGGTATCCAATATACCTAGTCCGTCCTCGTTCTCAACAAACAAGTTTACTCGTTCCCGACTCCGTGACCTAGTCACACGTTTGCAAACTTTATGATGCAATATCACCGAGTGGGCCCAGAGTACCTATCCGTCACACGGATGGACAAATCCCGCTTTGATCTATTTGCATACTCATCAACCATCTATTTCGGAATACCCAAAGTGCACCGTTATAACCAGCATATTTCAGTCAGGCGGTGGGATACAAATCAAAGCATCCTAATAGATCGTAATTACGTATGATCATTACAGTCAAAGGATCTGGTCACTACGTTATAGTTATCGCAATGTCGAACTATGTGACTTGATCACATCGCAACACTTCTGGTGGGTGTATGTCCATCATATCATTATCCAATGATACGACTCCATTGTCAACAGACGCCATTGTCTCATGATCAGGAAACCTTGATCATCAATCGCCCAATGGACTAGTATACTAGGGTTAACTAGGGACCTGGTTGTTTGTATACCACACCTGTATTAATGTTTCCACTTAATACAGTTCTAGCATAGTATCAAACGTATTATGAACTAATGGAATATGCTCGATAAAACATATTTTATTTGCCTCTAGGGCACATTCCCAACAGTCTCCCACTTGCACTAGAGTACAAATAATCTAGTTGCATTTTCTCTGGATCATAACTCCTTATTGATCATGCTTGCCCGTGGAAGAGGTTGTATCAACGGTCTGGGTACCATTCAGAACCGTATGTCCTTTTGCAAATCATAATGTCACCTAATTTGACATTCCTTCATTATCCACTATAATGATGAGGTATATATATTTGGCGGTGAAATGAGACTTCGTTTGCTGTGTCATAGCAATGACATATGGTTGGTCAACGGACTCTCCCATAGTCATGCACACTTGAAACTCACTCAATCAGAAGTCGAACTTCTTAAGCCATAATATAACTCCTGCTACTTCTAAAGCAGCCACATCAATGTAGATTCAATCCTTAGTGCATTGTATGCAACTTTGATGTCTAACCATGTTTCTTTAGGCATTCATTAGTATGATATCTCAATTTTCTAGGTTAGTGTCAAAACTTGAACCAGCATAACATTTATGGTCAAGTTCACTATCCTTTACAAATTTGAGATGTATCCTCAGTTCTCTCCAGACACTGAAGGATAAACTTAACTCTTTGTTCAATGATTTACTCATAAATCATATCACAACATGTTCTTACTACTAAAAACTTGGGTCACATTACGTCGAGTACATAACTCTGGTTTTATATGAAAGAACCTATGACAAAGGCATGGAGGATCCAGTACATCCATTTCTTTCATTAACCATTAACCATTGTTCTTGTACTGAAATTAACTCAATACTTCTCTTGGATATACAAGTAAGGACCACTTCTTGACTTGTCCCATTCTGAACTCCTTCAGAATCTTATCCAGGAAAGTATTACGACTCAATGTTATTAAACACATATCTATTTTAATAGATCTTCAATGCTTAATACTTTATTCATCTTCATTTATGAACGATTCAAATAATCATTAACACAAACTGCACCATTCATAATATGTTATCCATATATGAGAATGTTATCATGCTCCCACTCAAATATGTCATGCACATATTAAGTTATAGGATAACAATCATATTGCTCCCACTCAAATATGTCAGCCACATATAAGACAAGGATAACATCCACATGGCTCCCACTTAGATATGTCAGACACATATTAATTTCAGGATACTAACCACATGGCTCCTACTCAAATATGTCATTTACATATAAGGCTAGGATAATACTCCCATAGCTCCCACTCAAAATATGTCGTCTACATATTAAGTTTCAGGAAACTATTCAACTCCCACTCAGTTTCATGCAAATGCATGTTTCCTCAATATTTTGGTTAAGTCCAAAATCCTTTGATCATCCATCAAAATGAGAATTCAGTTTATGAGACACTAGTATCCATATGTTTTTCAAAACCTTCTTGTTGTACCAATTACAACACTTCTTCAAATACAGGATTTGAGGAAGTCACGGTATTGATAACAATCCTGGATCAATCGTAGTGAATATCCCTTTGACTCAAGCATTGCTACACATTGTAGTCAACCCATTGAATTTGTCAGAAACAATCTTCGTGACAAACCAATCTTGACGTCCCTTTGATGTTCACATTTATTCCTCATAACTCTGAAGTTATTGTGAATATCAAGTAACCTCCTTACTTGATAAGATTCAAGCAATCTTAAAATGTAACTCAACATAGGATTTTATGACTCATAGTCATATCTCGTACTTAGGTTCACCATCGCTTCTTTGTAGTTCGTAGGAATGTCTTGTTCCATTAACATGACAAGTGAATCATGAATATCATTTTGCATCAAGGGCAAATATATATTCTTGAATCCTACCTTTCTCAGTAAAAGCTCCCATCAGAAGATCATGATCATTATCATTAGTTTCTCCTCTTATTGTAGAGCTTTGCTTCCAGAACATATTCCGTTGCACTACTCTGACATTTGGAGGCAAGGTCAATTACCTTGGTTGAACTTTCACTTTTCTTCCATTACCACATTTATCAAGAACAATTCTTGACAAACACCAAACATAGCAATACAAGTTTTGCTCCTTTTGATCTATTTGTGGAAGATGCATCCATAGTTGTCTAAGGATACACTACAAAGATAATTTATCTTACATAAATCAAGCTTCCTAGAAACCACAACACACCATGACATATATGGTGTTGGTTTCCATGAACTCAGATGGTTCCCCATGTTGAAGTGAGTGTTTGCATATTAAATTAATAACTCTAAACAATAATAACGTAACTTGGTAAGAGATAACTTAGACCATACACTTTTCGATAGAATATGATCACAATGTTCAGGCACGTCAATCATATTGAAGTGTCTCAAGACATTGCAATTTGTGGAACAACTTTCACACAAGTCTTTATGCCCAAGACTAACTCAAAACATTTGTCACTTTGATCAAATCGTAGAGACTTGTCTTTCTTGTTAATTTAATATCCATCTTTAATCTGAAATCCCTTTTGATCATATCAAATTATTTCAGACTCATGTTTCATTAGTGAATACAAATATTCATCTAAGTCCACATACGAAGTTCACGAAATAATGAAATTCACTACATGCTGACATACGATACATCACAATGTATAATACTCAACAATCAGTACACATTCCGTTTTTACCAGAATGCGAGGTTTTAGTCATCTCACCTCAGAGGCATGGTTTGCATATGTCAAGAGATCAAGTATCTTAAGACATCATCATACCATTCATGACTTAAACTGTAGTGTCATTATTAAGCCTGGATATTTCTTGGCATTACAATATTTCTTATAAATGATCAAACAACTATCATCAATATAAGAATAGCTCATTCATAATCGTAATGTGACCATAATAGATATCATTCATAAAAGGAGAACAACTGACTTGTTTCTCACTAATATGAATAATTGTCTTCGCGAGATGCGAGACACACTAATAAAGTCCTCATTCAAACGATCATAAAATTTATTCATATATTAATCAATTGATAGATGTAGAGGGAGAGTGTTGTCGACAATCAAATATCTTGATTGCCATCAGCACACATTGTCACCTCATCCCTCCCAAGCCACTCTCAAGCAGTAAGTTCAAGCATCGAATACTTAATCCACCGCAATTAGTGTTTCGTGGGGAAAGACATTTACAACTTGTATATCAAATATACTTTCTCCGTCAATGACCATTCCTGCATTGGTTCTACTCTTAAAGTTCTTAACTTTAACCATGACCTCATGACAGGTGAACGATTCTCCTTCATGACATAGTCCAGACATGGTCTTTGTAACTAGGAGGAAGCGGATGTAACTCCCTAGTTATCGCAAAGTAACCAGTCATTCAGTAGTCCAAGTTATACACAAGGTGTTCCATGTATCTTATACATTTTCCAAGTGACTTTCTCAGCAGGTTGTTCCTTCCACCATAGTTGAAAGAAACCCCGTCCATATACTCATATTCCATTACTCTGATTGTGACCAAGTGCTTTCAAGTTCACCTAGCACGTCATACGCGTTGGTTAACATGCATTCACAATTCAGACTCATAGAATGAAGTATGGTGTATTGGACAGTCATTCATAAGTGACGGTGAGTACGATACTCATCATCATCTTCCTTGAATACGGAGTTAACAGGTGTATCTCCTAGCAGTTCTTCGTATTATGTTTAGCAAGTCATTACTAATGAGTATGTCTCTAATGGTGTTGGTACACATCAATGAAGTAAGACCCATTTACCTTAAGTTCTATCATACTAAAAGAGCCATAGTTCTAAACATTGGTATGACGTTATCTACAATGATATTTGCAAAGACATGAAGATTAAGTTCATAATGTGGAGTTTCAATTTATTTCAAAATTCTAGAAAACTCCCACTTAGATAAACACCTCTCAATTTAACTAAGTGATTACACAATCCCAACCCCCATACCTCCCCCGATATGTACGGCCCAGTATGCGAACCAGGTAGGCCTCTAAGCCAATCACATCAGGCATGTGACTCGTGCTCGACCTTTCGGTCTCCTGTGTTCCAGGCCCGCATCTACATACGTCAAGCCTGCCAATCGAACCTTGATGTTAGCTGTTCAGCAAGGCCATATCTGCATATGCCAGGCTCGCCGAACCCAACCTCATGCGAACTTCGTTGAATATGTAGGACAACTCCGGTATGTACGGAGCATCAAGCCATATGGGAGAACCTTCCAGGTGGTGCCCATCAAGCCATATGGGAGAACCTTCCAGGGGGTTCGGGGCAGAAAACACAAATTTTTCCTTTACCTACGATACCCAATCCCAAGACCTATGCTATGCTGATGCAAGTAACAGACAGAAATAGATCACATACCAGTATGTAGTCCGTTAAGCGGGAAACGTTCCCGCATGAACGTGGTTGGTGTAGTCGTACCGACAATCCCCGATGCCGCGCAGATCCACGATGACTCCTGTAGCCACCCGATCCTTGTGGACCGATGACGGGATTACGTCCCCGTCGGAACGTTGCTGATGAAGACCTCGCGATACGACCACGACGATGAAGTAGCACCACAAGTGTAGTGCCTCGCGGGATTATACACATACAGTATACCCGACGTCCCTCCGGGCTCCGAACCAGTAGAGCAGCGGAAAGAAGATGGATTCGGATCCCGATTCCAGCAGCACGACGGCGTGCGTATAGTGGAGAAATCCCCAACCCAGAGCAGCCTCCAAACAAGGGGAGTCCGCTCAAAGGAAGGAGAAAGGAGGGAGAGAGATGAGAAACTTTTCTCAAAAATTCATGATTAAAAGGGCACCCCTACCCCTCCTTATATAGGCCAAGGAGGGGTGCCACCCCCCCTCCACTTCCGGGGTGGGACTAATCCCAAAGGGGGGGGGGTGTGGCGCACCAAATAAAGGGGGTGGGCCCCTCTATGGCGCCATGGCCCATGGGGGAGGACTCCCTCTCCCCCTAATGGGCCCTACGAGGCCCATATGCCTTTTAATTCATTTTTAATTATATTTAAATACATTTTAATATTTAATTCAGATAATTAAATAATAAAACATATATTAAACATTATTAAATATATTTTGAACCTTTCAAAATACCCAGAACAACTTTCGGCCTTCATCGGAACAATTTCGGTCATCACCGGAACAATTTCGGTGTTCTCTCCAATTTCTCCGGTGATCCCGAATCAATCCTTACTGCGTCGAGTACCCTTAAGTGTAACACCCTACGGTCCGGGAAACAGCAGACATGATCGAGACAATTCTCATTGATCAATGACTAATCAATTGGACCTGGTTACAATCCTTGATAGCCCCTGCGCTTCCATCGAATGAACTTCAATCGCTGTTGGATCCGTTAACCGTGTGCCTGTTCCCTTTGTCCCATGGTACTTTGCTTGTCCGAGGTTTGATCATCGGTATCCAATATACCTAGTTCGTCCTTGTTCTCAACAAACAAGTTTACTCGTTCCCGTGATATTACAACTTCGTGACCTAGTCACACGTTTGCAAACTTTATGATGCAATATCACCGAGTGGGCCCAGAGTACCTATCCGTCACACGGATGGACAAATCCCGCTTTGATCTATTTGCATACTCATCAACCATCTATTTCGGAATACCCAAAGTGCACCGTTATAGCCAGCATATTTCAGTCAGGCGGTGGGATACAAATCAAAGCATCCTAATAGATCGTAATTACGTATGATCATTACGGTCAAAGGATCTGGTCACTACGTTATAGTTATCCCAATGTCGAACTATGTGACTTGATCACATCGCAATACTTCTGGTGGGTGTATGTCCATCATATCATTATCCAATGATACGACTCCATTGTCAACAGACGCCATTGTCTCATGATCAGGAAACCTTGATCATCAATCGCCCAATGGACTAGTATACTAGGGTTAATTAGGGACCTGGTTGTTTGTATACCACACCTGTATTAATGTTTCCGCTTAATACAGTTCTAGCATAGTATCAAACGTATTATGAACTAATGGAATATGCTCGATAAAACATATTTTATTTGCCTCTAGGGCACATTCCCAACAAAAGTCACATGTAAAAGCATCAATTTGTGGAATAATTTGCCTTTGTATGGTCGTTTTTTGCAGGATGGATGGACAACCTACAAGGGAGGCTTGTTCTTGTACCGGTGGTGGTAGGTAGCCAGGTGCTGGGACGTGAGGCTGGAGAGAGTGGTGCACATTGTTGTAACCTGACTGTAAACTTATGTTGTAACCCGGTTGTGAACTTGTTTTGTAATCCTGGTTGTACACTTTGTACTATTTCATCAATGGTTGTGCATTTTTTATTGTAATCTTAATTTTACGTTTTGAACTATTTTGGCTGTGAAGTTTTGTGCTCGCACTTGGCTGTTAAGTTTTGTGCATCAAAATTTTGTGTATTAGCTTTGAAGTTGTGTGGTTTGTCATTTATAGATCCAGTAACAGCATAAAAAGGAAAAAAGTAGCTGAATAACAAAGGCTAGAAGTGAACTGGACCAAAAATTCCACGATCCAAATTATATTAATAAAACAAAATCAGAGTAAACTTAAAAAAATGGAATGGGCTGTAAATAGGATTGAAGAGAAAGAATACTAACAAGAAAAGCCCAACAATCACTCAAAAAAAAGCCCAACAAGTTAAAATTAGCCCATGTGATCAACTGAAGTGGATTGGGCTGATTTCAGCCATGACGTTTTGATTTCGTCTCAATTTTGACACGTAGGACTGCCACGTAGGATTGGGCTAGATTGCCAGTGACGATTTATGATCGTCGTAAAGGTTACGACGATCCAGAAATCGTCGTGAAAGTTACGACTATTTCGACCAAAATGTCGTTGTTTTCAGTTTTTGACGCCTCGTTTTCAACGCTCAATTTTTCGTCGTAAAATTGTCATAAATTAAAAACCGTGACGATGTAGCGATGAAAATATAGCGTCGTGTATTAGCATATTTCTTGTAGTGTGAGGGAGCCGCACAGACCACTCCTCAGAAGAAGGATCTCCCTCTGGGTTGTTGCCAACAGGTCCCTACTGCTCTACAGGATTTGACCCATCACCGAATTTTTGACGAATACGTCGTGGAGAATTGGGAAGTCTGGTGTTAAGGGGATCGACAGACTCAAAACTACAAGAGCGCCTTTTCTTCTCTTGTTCCTACAACGGTATAAATATAAGAGACATATTTTTTCACAAAGATAATTTGCAAAGTCAATAAATAGTACCTTTTTTCTCCGGAACTTGGTCTTTCTCCGCTCGGGGAGATTCGGTTCTTGCCGGAGGATCTTCTTCCTCATCGTCATCGTCGCCACCTTCATCCAAGTCCTCCTAAAACGGATAAAGGAAAATGAGAAAATTTTCGCTCCATAGGAATAAGATTAAGTTATTACTTACATTACAACTCGGGCTATGGACGCCTGCCTCCTCATCAACAATGGAGCGTTCTTGAGTGGTGACCCACCATGGATCATTTTCCTGAAAAGATATGGAGAAAGACAGAGCGTCAATTCAAGATTGGTTTTATAGTAAAGACGTATATTTGGTGATTGACATACCGCTGTAGCCGGATTATCAGCGCAGAATGGGGCAATGCCAACTATAGCAATGTCTTTCTTTCTGTCTGCAAGATACTTTTTACAAGATGCCACAAGGGCAGACAGTTCTAATTCTGCGTGTGCATAACGCATGGTGTCCTTTGGACTAGTGTACTCACACAAAAGCCGGTCTCTCACGCCGAGAGGCTGGATTTGCCAGCCAACCCAGCATTGGATTAGGTTGGTGCCGAGGAGTCCATGGGCAAGCAGTGCCTTCATTCGAGCAAACAAAGGTTCAAGTTTCTCCCTTTGTTTATCATCTGGATGAGCAATCATGCCCTCATGATAAACGAGTTTACTGTCACGGAAGCCGGGAAGGGGACGCTCGCCCTCTGGGACTTTGACAGTATAATAGAAGAAATACTTTTGTCGGGTCTTCACATGAGTAGATAGCCTCAAAGACGGGAACATACTTACTTAGCGCTTCTAGACAGCGATTCCTCCACACTCCAGAAGTGGATCTGTGCTGTGCTCGGTCTGCTTGTTGCCGTGAAAGAACTCGACAAACAGGGTTAAAGTCGGTTTCCTTTGTAAATATACTTCACAAAAGACATGGAAGTGGCAGATATTCAGAATAGAATTAGGAGCCAGATCTTGGGGGTGTAAGCCGTATGCGTGCAGAAAGCTCCTGAAAAACTTGTACCCGGGAGAATCCCCGGGTTATGTGATCAACGAAAACAATCACTTCGGCCTCTCGAGGCTGTGGACGGGACTCCTCGCCAGGAGCACGCCATTTGATTTCCGACTGAGGAGGCAAAATCCCGGTTTTCTCCATCTCTTCCAACCTTAGTTGGGTCATCTATGATTTCATCTAGTTGGCTTCTAAAGTATTCTTTGAAGCCGGTTTTCCCGTAGCTTCCTTTTTTTCCTTTGGGACATACACCGGTTGTTTTCTTCCCCATGGTGAAGGGAGACCTGTGTTTACAAACATGCTAAGTAGGCTAGAGAACAGGACGACTAAATGCTATAACATGATCCATTGTTTATAAGTTGGATTTCGAGAAGTTAAAAAGTTCAACACAAACAGGTTTTGCATAAAGTAGTAAGGCAAATGGACCTATGAAACCTAGAAAATACATGTGAAAAGAGGAGTTTATTCCGATGCTTACGGGAAACAGAGATGACTGTGGTCTATCTAAAAACAGATCTGAACGAAGTAATCAAGGGGTAAAGGCAACAGACCTAAGGGCGATTCATGGATAAAATCTAGCTAATCTATAGCATCTATGGAAGCCATCATTGGTTCATCTCGTTTCTACCGAGCTCGAGCACAAAACAGCAATGGCGACATGAACAAAAGAATCGCGATGAAAGAGAGAAGTTTAGAGGACAGATTACTCTCGCATAATGGACGAGAGTGGCGAGGACCCATATCTCCTTCGTGTGGCCGAAGTTGGAGGGTGCGCTGGAGGAGACGGCAGAGGAGCTCGAGATATTCGTCTTCAGGGCGCGAGGAAGAAGAAGAAGAGATAGCGTCCGAGATGGACTAAATGGTATGTGAGTCAAGGAGGTCCATTTATAAGGCCACTCGGTCAAAAATCGAGGCGCCGCAAAGAGCAGCCCAACAGAAAGTCTCCTAGATCCTCACAGCATTAAAAGGACACATTTGTTAATGTGACCGAGGTAATCGAGGGAAACGTTTCAGGAATCTCCGTAATAAATGGAGAGCAATATTCGCTACCATAAATGCACTGATAAAGATCAACAGAAGTCGGCTTTCTAAGAGTCGCCATGGATAACTGCAAAAGGAGTCGGAAAAATTATCGAGAAGCTAAAGCATCAAGCTAAGCTTGGGGGCTAATGTCGGGGGGGGGGGGGATGGATCAAGGCCATAACCAGGCATATATAAGACCCGAGCCAACTTAGTTCATGGAAGGACTAGAAGGAGAACCCGGTTTCTAGACCGGGTCGCACCCAGTATGAAGCCCGGAGACCGTAGAAGGAATATGACTTACGTTGGTAAACAAGGAAACCACTTGTAACTAGATTAGGACTCCATCTCGTGTAGAAGTCAGATCCATGTAATCCTAGGGACCCGACATCTATATAAGACGGTACGCCGGGTAACCAAAGTGACAACTCAACTTAGATCTTCTTGAGGCATAGGTAGCGATTCCACATCTTTGTATTCGAGAAGTGGACATCCAATAATAGAAAAGCAGGAGTAGTTCTTTACCTTACGAGGGGCCGAAACCTGGATAAAATCTCGCATCTTGTGATCTCGCTGACTCTCTCCTCGTATTCACCTCACAGCAAAGGTCCCACGCTAAGTTCTCCAATGAGGACATCTGCCATGTCTTTCCCATGACAGGAGGTTCCGGCGAGATTTCTCTAGCCAGAAGTATTGCGGTGGATCGTGAAGTGCCCTAGACGTCCCCTCTCCCAACCTTTATATACTAGGTCGGGTCAAAAGGAGTCCATATAGGTTTACATAGAGAGTTTCCGATTCTATCTAGTCTTGGTCACCAAGTCTTGGACTCCTTGTCGGTTTGGACTCCATGTCGGCGCAGTCGTTGGTGCTTCGGTTGGGCTGATCTTGGACCTTCCGAAGTCTCCAACGGGCCACCAGTCTTCACACGCACCAGGAACCATCATGGTGAGTAGTCGGGGTGGTATCCCCTCATCAGTAGGCGCCGATTGTCTGGGGGACTCGAAGAGTCGCGCATCGACTTCAATCTGTATTAACTACTGTAGTGCGTGTCTATTTTACAAATTGCATGATGTTTGCGTGATATACTTTGTAAGTTTCGAGAGGTGTCACAACCCTCTTTTAGGTATGTGATAGGGTTAGCAAGTAACTTTGCATTCATGTTAAAAATTTCAAAAAGAAATTGAAATGGGAGAGAACCCCCCCAGATGAATTTATTTCAAATGGCCAGAATAAAAGTTGCTCCAAAAATTCCTCTGCTATTTTTCAAAAGTCTTATAAATAAGCATGATCACATATAAAGTGAAGTGGGTCCCACTTCATGCACCAAGATTTAAAAAAAATTCCAAACAGGTCTTGGAAATTAAATAATAACCCTATTTGATTTGAAATTCAAATTTTTTGAATTTCAAAAATTCCCAAATCTTGTGAGTGGCTAGTGTTATGCCATGTAAGGTCACATAAAATGCTCTGCTATTTTATCCAGAACAAACCACAAGCCAGAAAAAGAAAAACATAAGAGAAAATAGAAAAGGAAAGTGAGCCCACCTACCTAGGCCTCGGGCCCAACTCACCTGTACCGCAGCCCAAGCCCACCCGACGCTTTTGTCGTCTTCTCCCACGGCGGCAAGCAGCTCGGTGGCGAGCTCACCGCCGCGCACGCCACCGAGGCGTGTCTAGGTCTCCCCTGGCCACGTCTCCATGCCGTGGAGACGCCTAGAAGCCCCCCCGTCACTTCCCCTCTCCTCTGGCTAACCCTCCACCTCTTCTCCGCCCGCTTTTGTCGCCTCCAGAGAGCTCACCGGAGTGCGCCACCGTGTCAGCCGTGGCCAACGGCCACCACTCGACGAGGAAACTTGTCCAGAAGAATCCCCAACGTCGCCTTCGTCTTCACGCGCGAGGAATCGAGCCCAGCGGCCCCGAGGACGACGCCATCGACCCCGTTCCACGCCACGGCCGCCGGACGTCGTCCCCAAATACGCCGTCATTCGACCTTCCCCGACGTCCCTGGCCTCTCCGTCGCGATCAGCGTGAGCTTCCGCTTCGAACCCACCCTTCCTTGCTCAAAACCGTGCCCCCAGTCGCCATGCTCATCGAGCCGAGCTCCGGCTGCCGCCGGACCTCAACGTCGGCGAGGCTCCGGCCATTCCCAGCCTTCCCCGTGGGCACGAGGTGATGCGGACGTGCACGAGGAGCACTCCAGTGCTATCCCCGTGCCAAGCTGTGGCCAAAAGGTTAACTCCGGCGAGGCGCCGCCATCCTCTGTGGTCGCCGCCGGTTAACCGCCGGTGGCAGATTAGCTTAGGGCTAATCAGACCACTAAACCACCCCTTAAGCCTATGACAGGTGGGCCCCTGGCCCGCTAAACCCCTCTGTTAATTAAACAGAGAGGGATTTGCCCCTGTGACACTGACACCTAGGCCCCACTAGTCAGCCCCCCCCCCCCCCGCGTCATGCTGACGTCTTGATGACGCAGTAAACCCTTTTCCATTTAATTAAAAGAATTACAAAAAACCCAGAAAATAGAATAAACTTTGAAATTCAATAAATTTTTAATCCTAACTCCAAATTAAACAAATAATATATGAAAAATTATCAGAAAAATGCAAGGATTATGAATATGATTTTTTTAATGTTTGAACATTTTAAAATGGGTGAACAGTAGCAAACATGCATATGGCTTAATTTGAATTTGAATTTGGAGTTTGAATTTTCAAATCCTTTGCAATACACTTCAATTAAATTGAATTGTCAACAAATGAGTACCATACACATCATGGACAACCTTATCATATGCTTGTGCATTTTATTTCAATGTTGCCCTCCCTTTTGTTGATGATTGATCCGGTAACAGACTTTCCGAGACGGAGATCACCCCCGAAGCAGAAGACCGATAAACCCATTTATCGTCAGCAAGGCAAGCCAACCCCCATTGATCATGTTGATAAAAACCCATTTCCCTCTCAGTCTCGCTTATGCATGAAATAGGATGACCACCTTGTTATCGATTCTAGCGCATAGTTGAACCCATATCCTTTGCATGACCTATCATCTTGTCACAGTAGTAAGAAAACCACAATCCTAGCTGACATAGGAGTTGATTGATATCATGTGGCCCCTGCAACTGTTACTTCTTATTGCATGCTTAGAGTTTACAATGAGGATACTTTGATATGTGAGTCGGGATGGTAGTAATTATGTTGAAGAAGGTGAAACTGTGTTGGTGAATCTACCCTAATACAAGGTGAACGATGAGAGTCTGTGTAGTACACAGTGGGTTGTCTCGTTGAATACCGCCTTAAGCCCGAGTTCTTGTGTGATGATCCAAGAAGAAGAGTGCAACCACACATTGGACTCACTGACCCCTCTCAACCTAGTACCTCACCCCGTTCGAACCCCAGAAGTCGCAGTAGTTCGGAGTTTTGGTAGGGCTGTGGCACGGTCTGCGAAGTGGATGAACGGCTACTCAGACCGGCTTGGGACCCTGCACACATCGTTTGAGGCCGTACTGGAACCTCGTCCGGACTTCCTTACGGATCCCCCTCAGATAGGCGACTCTCTGGACTAGATCAGAGCTGTGGGCGAAGTGTTGGGGTGAACATCCTCGCCAACACCCCTTGAATGGTGTCGAGGCCAAAGGCGGTAACTGATGGTCATGTGTGTGTAGCGGTACACCCCTGCAGGGTTAACAAAACTATTCGAATAGCCGCGTCCGCGGTTAAGGACTGCTTGGAAAGCTTAGCTTGATCATCAGACAACTTGAACTGGATACTTATAAAACTTGCCAAGATAAACGTGAGTGATATGGCGTGCTTTCTCGTGGGAAGTCGAGGAAGGAACCATGGTGGTGTAATTGGTTGGAGACATGTAGTGGACTCATGTACGCTTCTTACCTCAAGTCTGGTACTCGTAGTTCAGGACTAGCCAAGTCAAAGCTGGCACTTCTGCTTATGAACCCCATCTCCCTTTACCTTGATACATGTGCATGAGTAGTATAGCTCCTACGTAAGTCTTGCTGAATACAACTTTGTACTCACGTTTGCTTATTCTATGTTTGAGATGAACCCACTGACCCCAAAGGTGGATTCTTCCTGGAGCTCGACGATTGAAGCCAAGCTAGTGTAGTCCCAGTCAGACAACTGGTCCCTCGTGGAAGAGCTTGTTTATAAATAAGGCTTCTCTAAGCCATTTGTTAAACTTGTCTGTACTCAGACCTACTTTTCTTCCGCATGTTTGATGTAATGTTGGATCACACACTTGTGATCTCTGTGTGCACTCTGTAAGGGTTATCAATAAAGTTGTAAACTTTTTAGAGAATTGCAATGATACCTGTTGTTCATACGGGAGATGTGTGCTGCGTGTATGGTTATAACATGCATGTCTTAGTATGGGTTTTCGAGACCTTAGTTGTGATCTGGTTGGGGTCTTTTATACACCAAGTGGCCCTTAGATGTGCGCATCTTGGGGCATCACGATGCGATTGCTCGTGACTCTGTCACGTGGCACACTTTGTTTTGTGATCGAGCCCGCCCTGGACCCCGACTAAGTGATCGGGGTGGAGTAAGTCTATGTAAGGGTTGTAATACAATCGATAGTATGGTTGAGGCGACTTGTCTACATATATGGGACTTCACCACCCATATCATTTAGACTTGTGTGCGGACGATGAGAACCCATCTCAGTTGATCATCCGGCCTGGATGGGATGCCCCTCATGTTCGATGCTTTCCGAGAACGTTCTGTGCTTGGCCTTGTCTGCTTAGACAAGTGGGTACGGTTCTCGGCTCTCCATATGATTGTGTTATAGCGGAACTTGCATACGCTAACCCCGGGTCCCGACAGACTTGGTATCAGAGTAGGACTGGCTGTAGGATTATCAGCCTTGGTCGAAGTCGAGTCTAGCATTCTATAGTTATATAGTTACTCTGGTATATAAGGGAACAACGTAAGGCTTCTTTTTTCTCCTTATCCTCATCGTTCTGAGTTTTGAGTCACCCTCATCTTTTCTACGGGAAGATAGGACTAGCCTCATCTATGTCTTACTAGAACATCTCGTTGTTTGCTTCCTTTTAGCTGTAGGAAAGTTGTGTTGGGTTATCTAGAGTCTTTGGGCTTCCAGCTTTGGACTTCCTAGTATAATTGCTATTCCAATGTTGTGAGAATTTCCATTTCTCTTGCAATTACAGCTGTTATGCTGTCCGAGTCATTCCAGTTATCTTCTTAATCTGATGCATTTGCAAAATCATTCAACATCTCTTGACATTGATCTTATCCTTCAGGATGTCTCAAGGAACCCGTGGCCACCTTGGTCGTGCCCAAGCTCATGGGGATGATCCGGAGGAACGCAATCTTCCACTGTCACCCATGATGGCTCAAATTCTCATGGAGGTTGAAAGAAACCGAAGGGACTCTCATGAGTTGTTGGGGGTCATTGCTCGGAACACTTCCCAGCAGCGGAATGAGCTTGTGTCATTGAATGACTTCATCCAGCTTCATCCCCCAGTTTTCAGCTATTCCACTGAGCCCCTTGACGCCTTTGACTGGCTTCGCAGGATCGAGAGAAAGCTGCATTCTGGACATGTTTCAGATGGTGACAGAGTCAACTATTCCACCTACCACCTCGAGGGTGCAGCTAGCTCTTGGTGGGAGAACTTTCTGAACATGCGTCCAGCTGGACAGTTGACTTCGTGGAATGAGTTCTGTGACGCTTTTCGCGAGCATCACATTCCTAAGGGACTCATGGACCGCAAGAGAGAGGAGTTCTGCAATCTCACCCAAGGAAGAAGGTCCGTTGATGAGTTTAGTCGGGAGTTCAACCGTCTTGCCCGCTGTGCTCCCGAGGAGGTCTCCACCGACTCCAAGAAGCAAGACAGGTTCCGCAAGGGACTCAATTCTGGACTTCGTCGCGAGTTGAATCTCCATGACTTCGCCACATTCCAGATCCTTGTCAACAAGGCCATCAAGGCGGAGGATATGATCACTGCCGAGGATTCCCGCAAGCACCCTAGAGACGATGGTTCATCCAGTTCAGGCCCTCAAAAGCGCAAGATCTGGATCCCCAATAGCATGTTCCGCCAGAACAACCCACCGAGGCCATCCTTTGTGGCGCCTCGTCCACCAGCTCCATTTCCCACTGCTCCACCTGGCAACCTAGCTGCCCGCCCTATCTTCGGAGCTTGTTTCAGATGTGGCCAGCCAGGTCACTATTCTCGTGAGTGCCCCATAAATCAGAATGCTCCACCTCATGCCAAAGGGAACCCCAATGTTTGTGCCAAGCCACCCCCGAAGGTCTCCACCACCCAGCCATCTTCTTCTGCAAATCTTGGACGTGTGAACCAAATCTCAACTGAGGAGACTGATGGTACTTCTGACGTCATTCTTGGTACGCTCCCAGTCAATTATGTTCCTACCTCCGTCCTTTTCGATCCAGGAGCATCTCAGTCATTCATGTCGGAGAGTTATGCACTTCGGCATGAGATATCCTTTGATGAAATGTTCGCCCCAATGATTATTCAAACTCCTGGTTCCAAATGGAAAACTAATAGAGTAAGCCATGACAATCAAATTGCAATTGAGGGTTTAGTATTCCTTGCTTCTCTTATAGCCCTTAAGTCTTCAAACATTGATGTCATCCTTGGTATGGATTGGTTATCAAGACAAAATGCTTTTCTTGATTGTAAAGCCAAGTTAGTTAGACTTACCCATCCTTCAGGCCAGACAATAGATTATTCCTCACCAAGATCGAGAACCCGGATGAATTCTTTGAATGTGCTTCCCCTTCACGACCTTGTAGATATTCCGGTGGTTCGTGACTTCCCGGATGTCTTTCCTGAAGAGCTGCCGGGAATGCCACCCGACAGATGTGTAGAGTTCATAGTGGATCTTATGCTAGGAACCGTACCAATTTCCAGACGCCCATACAAAATGGCCCCACATGAGTTAGCTGAGCTTAAAATCCAACTTGAAGCTTTGTTGGCAAAAGGCTTCATCCACCCTAGCTCATCGCCATGGGGTTGCCCTTTTCTGTTCATAACGAAGAAAGATGGAACAGAAAGGATGTGCGTAGACTATCGCCCGCTAAATCTAGCGACGATAAAGAACAAGTACCCACTTCCCAGGATCAATGATCTTTATGATCAACTTGCTGGATCCACTGTCTTCTCGAAGATGGATTTGAGATTAGGCTATCATCAAATCAAAATCAGAAACGAGGACATTCCAAAAACGGCTTTCACTACTCGGTATGGTCTTTACGAGTACACCGTCATGTCCTTTGGTTTAACCAATGCCCCCGCCACTTTCTCGCGCATGATGAATTCGATCTTCATGGAGTACCTAGATAATTTTTTTGTAGTTTAGCTTGATGACATTCTCATCTACTCGAAGAAGGAAGAAGAACATGCCGAACATCTCAGGTTGGTACTGATGAAACTTCGAAAGCATCGCCTTTATGCTAAATTCTCCAAGTATGAATTTTGGCTACCAGAAGTGACCTACTTAGGCCACATGATTTCTACAAAAGGCATTGCTGTGAATCCCGAGAGAGTTCAGGCCGTCCTTGACTGGACGCCACCTGAATCGGTTAAGCAAGTTAGGAGTTTTCTTGGATTAGCAAGCTATTGGCGCCGGTCGAGAACTTTTATAAAGTTGCAAAGCCTCTAACTGAACTCCTCAAGAAAGATAATAAATTCCAATGGACTCCCAAGTGCGAGGAAAGCTTTCTAGAGCTAAAAAGAAGATTGACTTCTGCCCCCGTACTTGCGCCTCCAGACACCAAAAAGGATTTCGAGATCTTTTGTGACGCCTCACGGCAAGGGTTAGGATGCATACTTATGCAAGATAGACATGTGGTAGCTGATGCTTCACGCCAGTTGTGTCCACATGAAGAGAACTATCCTACCCATGATCTTGAACTCGCTGCCGTAGTTCATGCCCTGACAACTTGGCGACATTACCTCCTTGGTAACCGTTGTGAGATCTATTCCGACCACCAAAGCCTCAAATATATATTCACCCAGCCAGATCTTAATCTCAGGCAAAGACACTGGATAGAGTTGATAAAAGATTATGACTGAGGAATTTCTTACACCCCAGGTAAAGCCAATGTCATGGCTGATGCACTAAGTCGTAAGTCGTATTGTAACAACCTAATGTTACAACAGTGTCAACCACTTCTTCATGAGGAATTTCGCAAGCTCAATCTTGAGATTGTCCCTCATGGTTATCTTTCTACCTTGGTGGCAAAACCAACTCTTGAGGATCAAATCATAGTTGCCCAAAGGCGTGCACGAGGTGTTCGCCGGATCAAGGAGAACATTGCTAGCGGAGTTGCTAAATGTTTCTCCACAGATAGTAAAGGAACGGTATGCTTTGGAAATCGTTTGATAGTACCTAAGAATAGGGAACTAAGGCAACTCATCCTCAAAGAAGCCCATGACACACCCCTCTCGATTCATCCCGGT
Source organism: Bromus sterilis (assembly GCA_950022295.1). NCBI lineage: Eukaryota > Viridiplantae > Streptophyta > Magnoliopsida > Poales > Poaceae > Bromus > Bromus sterilis. Next base: position 158,503,988 of record OX465600.1, read on the forward strand.
AGCACAAAAATGTACCGAGATCTACGCCAGAGATTTTGGTGGACTAGGATGAAGAGAGACATTGCTTGATATGTTGCCGAATGTGATGTTTGCCGTCGCATTAAGGCCGAACACCAAAGACCTGCTGGTACACTTCAACCTTTCCCTATCCCCGAGTGGAAATGGGACAAAGTCAGTATGGCTTTCATCACTGGCTTTCCAAAAACCTAGAAAGGAAATGATGCCATCTTCGTTGTCGTGGATAGACTTTCCAAAGTTGCTCATTTCCTTCCCGTTCGCGAGTCCATAACTGCGAGCCAACTAACGAACTTGTATGTCTCTAGAATTGTGTCTCTTCTTGGTGTTCCTTTGAAAATCAATTCTGATCGTGGTAGCCTTTTCACCTCTAGATTCTGGGGAAGCTTTCAGAATGCTATGGGAACTCATCTCTCCTTTAGTACAACTTTCCATCCTCAGTCTAGTGGTCAAGTCGAAAGGGTTAACCAAATTCTTGAGGACATGCTCAGAGCTTGTGTTATCTCATTCGGAAAGAATTGGGAGAAGTCTCTTCCATTTGCAGAATTTGCTTATAACAATAGTTTCCAATCTAGTCTGAACATGGCTCCTTTTGAACTCCTCTATGGACGAAGATGTCGAACACCCCTTAACTGGTCAGAAACCGGTGAAAGACAATTCTTTGGACCGGATATGATCATGGAAGCAGAAGAGCAAGTTCGCATTGTCCGTGATCAATTGAAAGCAGCCCAGTCTCGTCAGAAAAGCTACTATGATCGTCATCATAGGCAAGAAAGCCTACCTTCGGGTTACTCCTCTGAAGGGAACCCATCGCTTCGGTATCAAAGGCAAGTTGGCCCCATGTTACATTGGACCTTTCTGCATTCTTAATAAACGTGGAGAAGTTGCCTACCAACTTGAACTACCCCCGCACCTTTCCCGAGTACATGATGTATTCCATGTGTCACAACTCAGGCGTTGCTTCAAGAACCCCATCCGCGAAGTCGACCATGAAATGCTCGATCTCCAAGATGACCTTTCTTATCAAGAGTACCCCGTTCGTATTCTTGATTCCGCAGAGCGTGTCACTCGTCGTCAGAAGATCAAGTTTCTGAAAGTGCAATGGTCACACCACTCTGAGAAAGAATCCACGTGGGAAAGAGAAGACCGTCTCCGTGCCGAGTACCCCTCCTTCCTCCCGAAGACTTCTGAATCTCGGGACGAGATTCTTTTGAGTGGGGGCGAGTTGTCACAACCATCTTTTAGGTATGTGCTAGGGTTAGCAAGTAACTTTGTATTCACGTTAAAAATTTCAAAAAGATATTGAAATGGGAGAGAAAAACCCCCCTAGATGAATTTATTTCAAATGGCCAGAATAAAAGTTGCTCCAAAAATTCCGCTGCTATTTTTGAAAAGTCTTATAAATAAGCATGATCACATAAAAAGTAAAGTGGGTCCCACTTCATGCACCAAGATTTTTCAAAAATTCCAAACGTGGCTTGGAAATTAAATAATAACCCTATTTGATTTGAAATTCAAATTATTTGAATTTCAAATATTCCCAAAACTTGTGAGTGGCTAGTGTTATGCCATGTAAGGTCACATACAAGTTTTGAAGATTTTGTTAAATGCTCTGCTATTTTATCCAGAACAAAACACAAGACAGAAAAAGAAAAACGGAAGAGAAAATAGAAAAGGAAAGTGAGCCCACCTACCTAGGCCTCGGGCCCAACTCACCTGTACCGCAGCCCATGCCGACCCGGCGCTCTTGTCGTCTTCTCCCACGGCGGCAAGCAGCTCGGTGGTGAGCTCACCGCCACGCACGGCACCGAGGCGTGTCTAGGCCTCCCCTGGCCACGTCTCCATGCCGTGGAGATGCCTAGAAGCCCCCCAGTCACTTCCCCTCTCCTCTGGCTAACCCTCCACCTCTCCTCCGCCCGTTTTTGTCTCCGTCAGAGAGCTCACCAGAGCGCGCCACCGTGTCAGCCGTGGCCAACGGCCACCACTCGTCGAGGAAACTTGTCCAGAAGACTCCCCGACGTCGCCTTCGTCTTCACGCGCGAGGATTCGAGCCCAGCGGCCCCGAGGACGACACCATCGACCCCGTTCCACGCCACGGCCGCCGGACGTCGTTGCCAAATACGCCGTCATTCGACCTTCCCCGACGTCCCTGGATTCTCCGTCGCGATCAGCGTGAGCTTCCTCTTCGAACCCACCCTTCCTGGATCAAAGCCGTGCCCCCAGTCGCCATGCCCGTCGAGCCGAGCTCCGGCTGCCTCCACACCTCAATGTCGGCGAGGCTCCGGCCATTCCCAGCCTTCCCGTGGGCATGAGGTGATGCAGACGTGCACGAGGAGCACTCCAGTGCTATCCCCGTGCCAAGCCGTGGCCAAAAGGGCAACTCCGGTGAGGCGCCGCCGTCCTCATTGGTCGCCGCCGGTTAACCGCTGGTGGCAGATTAGCTTAGGGATAATCACACCACTAAACCACGCCTTAAGCCTATGACAGGTGGGCCCCCTGGCCCCCTAAACCCCTTCGTTAATTTAACAGAGAGGGATTAGCCCCTGTGACACTGACACCTAGGCCCCACCGTTCAGCCCCCCCCTGCGTCATGCTGACGTCTTGATGACGCAGTAAACCCTTTTCCATTTAATTAAAAGAATTACAGAAAAACCAGAAAATAGAATAAACTTTGAAATTCAATAACTTTTTAATCCTAACTCCAAATTAAATAAATAATATATGAAAAATTATCAGAAAAAAGAAAGGATTATGAATATGCAATTTGTCTTTATGTTTGACCATTTTAAAATGGGTGAACAGTAGCAAACATGCATATGGCTTAATTTGAATTTGAATTTGGAGTTTGAATTTGCAAATCCTTTGCAATACACTTCAATTAAATTGAATTGTCAACAAACCAGTACCATATACATCATGGACAACCTTATCATGTGCTTCTGCATTTTATTTAAATGTTGCCCCCCCTTTTGGTGATGATTGCTCCGGTAACAGACTTTCCGAGACGGAGATCACCCCCGAAGCAGAAGACCGATAAACCCATGTATCGTCAGCAAGGCAAACAAACCCCCATTGATCATGTCGATAAAAACCCATTTCCCTCTCAGTCTCGCTTATGCATGAAATAGGATGATCACCTTGTTATCGATTCTACCGCATAGTTGAACCCATATCCTTTGCATGACCTATCATCTTGTCAAAGTAGTAAGAAAACCACAATCCTAGCTGACATAGGAGTTGATTGATATCATGTGGCCCCTGCGACTGTTACTGCTTATTGCATTCTTGTAACACCCTCAGATCCAGTACAGTAATCACTACAGTGATTCCACTGTTAGTGATCATTACTGCTGATGATCAAGCCATGATCACCTTTGATCATAGTTCTGTCAGATTCTCACCCTGTTAAAATTTTCAAATAAAAGTGGATGATAAAACTTTGCTCCAAGAGTTTTGGATGCATGTCAATCTACTTGACCATGGTTAAACCAAATCCAACTAACCATTAGAATAATCACAAGTCTATGTTGATTGTGAAACCAATCTTGTGGTGTCATCAAAAATTATTTTGAAAGTTAATATAAGAATGGAAATCTTAGTGAACCAAAATAATGGAATCTATTTATAAAATACCTAGCAATCATTAAGCCATGTTACTATGGTACTGGTTATTTTAATTAAAATGATTTATTAATATTAAGGAATAAAACCAGAAGCTTAGGGTTTATTAAATTACCATGGAATTATAATAAACAAGTGGAAAATAAAGTTGATCCAAAATTTATGAAACCATTTTTTATAAAATGTCTAAAAATCAGTAGGCTTTATTAAAAGTAGAATGGGATTTTATTACCATGTTTAAAAATACTAAACAAATAAAAACAGCAGCAAAACAATGCCATTTAATACCTTTTTAAATAAAACAAAATGCAAATGAGTTTATAAAGGCCCCAAACTTTTAGTAGCACAGATATGGAGCATAAAACTAATTATGGAACCTATTACATATTTTACAAAAATCCAAAAGTATTTAGAATAAATTAAAACAGAAAAGAAAGAAAAGAAAATAAAAAAAAACGAAAAACCCTATACTACGCACAGGGGCAAGGCCCACCCGGGCCCAGCCCCCTCCTCTTCTCTCTCTCTTCCTCTCTTCCACCTGCCCCCCCACCCCGTACACGCACACGACGCCATGGCCCTCCCCTCCACCTGCTCCCTCCCCCTCCTACCTGCTCCCCCCTCCCTCACCTGCCCCCTCTGGATAAGGTCGAGGCCAACCCCCCCCCATGGAACCCCTAAATCTCCCATTCCCCTCCTACCCCTCGCCCTCGCTCTTCTGACGGTGCGGAGCCGTCGCCATGGCTGCCGCTGCGTCAAACCCCTCCCCGAGCCCGAGACGACGACCAGGAGGACCGCCACACTCCTCAACGACGTGCCCTCCTTTCCATTTGCACTGAGGCGCTCTGCTGGGGGAGAATCGTCGCCATCCTCCCCGCCATGGCCACCGTCGCCGCCTTCGATTCGCCGCGCCGGAGCCTCCCTGAGCCCACTTCCCCCCCGCCCGCTGTGAGCTTCTTCCCGTTCCCCCTACACTCCTCTCTCCCGAAGCCGTCCTTTGCCGCTTCCCCTGGACTCGCCGTGCCCGCCGTCCCCTGCTTCGGCCGAGGCACACTGCTGCGGCTCCAGTAGCTCGCCTGCGCCCTGCCTCCCATGGCCACGCCCGCGCTTGCCTGGCCGTTTTCCGACCGCGCCCCACTTGCCCTACAGCCCCGCCGCGCTCGCTGTCGCCCAGGCTCGCCGCCGGCATGCCCAGCGCGGTCACGGCTGTGAAGCCGGGGAATTAACCCCCCTCCCTAATTTCTAATTAAACAGAGCAAAGAAATAACCCCCTAAAACTTACAGGTGGGCCCGCACTTAACCCCTCTGTTATGTTAGTATAATTAACTGTTAGCAAAAAATGAGTCACTGACTAGTGGGCCCTGGCCTGTTAAGGTAAAATTGACTGGGTTATTAGCTAGTGTGTATGACACATGGGGCCCCCCTGAGATAATTGTTTTATTAAATGAAATATTGATATGTGGCTGACATGTGGGCCCCGAGGCTTTTCTGATTTAATTAAATGTTTTATAAATAGCAGAGTATGACATGTGGGCCCTCTGATAATTTTGATTTAAATAAAATGAGTTAAATGCCTCTGTGTATGACATGTGGGTCCACCCTGTCAGCACTGTTCTGGATAATGTTTTGGATAATGTTGAAATTTAATAATAAAAGAAATTCAGAAAATCATTTAAATGATTTAAAACTTTGAAATTCAATAACTTTTAAACCGTAACTCGGATTCAAAAACTTTATACATGAAAATTGATCAGAAAAATATAACGAATACAGATACGCTATCCGTATGTCTACCACCCCCCTCTAACGTACCGAACATCGACATTCCCCCGTTCGGGCTGTCTGTCGATAATTCCCGGTACAGATAAAAATTGCCCGGATCAAAATACTTTGTATACGAGAGTTACTCAGAACGGATCAACGATTACAGATACGATACCCATATCCTCACCACACCCCTCTAACATACCGATCATCGAACTGTTCCCCCCTCCGGTGGCACTGTCCGATAGATTGCCCGATAACCGTTAAACTGTCCGGTACTGTTAGAGTACCCGGATGAATTTATTTCAAACACGGATGTTGTTCGGAATAGATCAACTAACCCGGATACCCAACCCACACGCGTGTCGGATGTCCACGACACCTCCGGCTTGATCCTTCCCCCTCCGGACACCTTGTCCGATAATCACCCGGAGCCGGTATTTCATCCCCGGATGAATTCCCGCTCCGAGCAACGTGCATCGTACTGCGATAGAACCCCGTTTACAATTCATCTGTTATGTCTTGCATTTGTATTGCTATTATTGTTGTGTATTTATTGTTTCTTCCCCCCCTTAATCTCCGGTGGACCCCGCTGCTGCCGTCGACTACACCGATGCTGAGTACAACTACTTCGTCGACGACCCTACTACTACCGTCGAGCTTGCAGGCAAGCAGAGCCATTCTCTTCCCCAGATATCGCCTATCTTTCCGTACTTTTCTTGCACTAGGCATTGTTACTGCTGCTGCTACGATTACAATCCTATTCAATTGCATAGCCTGATTTTGTCGCCCCTTGATGTGCCTTCCTTTATCCTATGCTGCCTATTATTATTATTATGCATTATTCAGCAGTGAGCCCTGCGCATTGTTAGCTAGGATTAGGTAGAGGGCCGTGATCACTCAGGGGAGTGAACGCGGGTACAAATATTATAACTGCACAAGTACGGTACAAAGCAAACACCGCCAAAGGCCCCTATCTGGGTTATGCCTAGTCACCTCAAGTGTGAGCTATCAAGGAGTAATCCTTGTACTCCACTCGAGGCTGACTTTGTCTTTCCGCCATAGGGTCCTGTAAACGGTTGTCCTTCAGGTGAGAAGTCGGGCGACCCAGCGGTGCCCGCGAGAGGTATTGCGACGGGACGACAGGGAGGGTACGACCAGTGTACCGGTGTGCTTGGCCCCTGTTCGTTGGCCGCGAGAGTTAGCAACCCACGAAAGTCGAGCTCCTCCAGGAGCACACGCGAGACAAGGTAAGGAGACGGTTCACCTTGTTGGTAACCGCAGTGACTTGGTGGGACGACAGGGCAGGCACCGATGTACTGGTGGTCCTGGCTGCTGTCGTTGTCCGCGGGTCAGTTAAGTCGAGGCAACGATAACGGTTGTCACGCAGGTTAATTAAAATGCTAAATGGTTCAGTGAATGTCTTGAGTTGGCTATATGCCATGTACGCACTACCTACCCGTGGGAACTACGAGTTATGGGCTCCTCCGCTTCTTAGTGTCGTCCGAGGACTCTTCAGACGTCAGCCGTACCGCGGCCTGCGCCGGGAAGTGGTGTTGTCTTATTTGCTCGCGCGGTGGTGTCTTATTTGGATTTGCTTTAACTTCACCGGCCAGCCTCGCACCGTGCAGGAGTACGTCGGGGTTAGGGTCCAAAGCCCCGCGTACATAGGATATAGTCCGGCGGATGACCTCTCTGTTGAGTTTGAAATATGGGCTATGAAGTGTCGGATAGCCTCGGTGGAGCGTTCCCTGACAAGGTTCCCGCCACCCTGGAGATCCGTGCGTGTAGCGTAACACAAGTGCACCCCTGCAGGGAAGGTTAATCTATCGATAGCCGTGTCCACGGTAACAGGACGCTTTATGCTGAAGCTGGATCTTACCACTAGAAACTATTATTATTAAACTGTATGGTTCCGGGTTCTCTTCCTCGCGGGGATGTCGAGGAGGTGAACTCGGAGGCATTGTTAATTATTACAACTTATTATTATACAATGTTGCAGCAACTTCTGCTGCATTGTTACTTTATGCTTTATATAAACTGTTGGCTGATTCTTACCTCATGCTGCAAGACATCGTCGGAAGATGCTAGTATTCGTTAGGCCTAGCTTCTTACCCTTGCTCTGGATTTCTGTCTTTCAGTCCACTATATACAACCTCTTCTTTCCGTTGATACAATGCATAATGCTTAGTAGCGGACGTAAGACTCGCGGGTATGCTAGATACTCACCTGCTTTATTTCCTTTACTGTTTTGCCTGATCGGCCGCTGCAGCCGATGTTGGAGCCCAGGAGCAGGAGTACCCCGGAGGCGCCTACTACGACGTCGAGTTCCCCGTTGACCAGGAGTAGCTCGGTGGATCCCAGGCAGGAGGCCTCGCCTTTTCGATCTGTCTCTCTGATGTGAATTGTGCTAGCCTTCTTAAGGCAAAACTTGACTAACTATGTCTGTACTCAGATATTATGGCTTGTATGACTTATATATTCGGGTCCGCGTGACCCCCTCTATTGTAATAGATTTGTTTATCCTTTTGTGTTTAGTGTTGTGCTGTGATATTATCACCGTGGCACCCTAATCTCAGTCGTGTACCCTGTGTGTATGATTACTGTACACGGTCTGATTTTGGGGGCGTCACAAGTTGGTATCAGAGCCGACTGCCTGTAGGAAGCCCCTAACCACTCCTTGGTCGAAGTCGAGTCTAGAATTTGCAAAACTACTTGCTAACTTAATGTTTGGCTTACGGGCCCACATCGATGTCACTACGTGTGATATCTATGGTATTAGGATCTTTTTCTCCGTACCTATGCTCTGGGACTCTACTCTCTTATCCTTGCTGGTAAAGTTTTAATAACTCTGACTTAGGTTCACGTACCTCCTTCCTCCCGGAGAGCTCTGCATTCTCGATGATCGCCTGATCCACCTGAAGATTTTGATGATTACTCTCTGATCAATTCCCGAGATCCTACGTGTTCATCGCCTTTGCAATCCCATGCAACCGATAAATCCGTGTGGATAATTGCATCCACCTCCCGATCTGAAAGTCATAATTCCCTTGTACTTAAGCCTTGAATTATTTCGATGCTTCCATCATCTGATGCCCTTGCATTCTTTCTCCTTCTGGTTGAGTGCCGATACTCACACCAGATTCTTTGCGAACCACCCGACCTTTGGTGGATTATTATCCGAATAATCTTACATGGCTTTTTCCATGTGTCAATTGGTTTCATCGTGTGAAATACCCTCCATGCCCCTCGATGATTTGCGTTATCGTCGAAAACCTCCCTTGTCCACGTGCCAATACAACTTGATCATATATATCGTGCTCTGCTTTCCTTTGGGAAGGTTATACACGTGATACTTGTGTATCCTCACTTTTCACGTCCCTTGGTCTGTTGATCAGACAATGACATTTACCTTTCCGTTGGTCTGTTTGATCAGACAACCATGTTTTACCTTCCATTGGTCTGTTTAATCTTTCGTGTGATATAAATTATCTGAGCAGCGATGATTCCCTGCTTATGTAAACACCTCGGTGTGCAACCTCGTCAGTAACACCTTGTTGCCATTGTTGATGACATTTCGGTAGCCACCGGGACGAGAACTTTGCCAATTGGTCCGCCTCGTCTTAACGAGCAGGAAAATGGTTCTCTTCGTCCCTCGCCCTTGGCACTGATGTTGTTGCCGACATAGTTCACAAGTTGATCTCCGTCATACCCTTCCAACTTGATCGCATTGAATGTCACCACCCTCGTTCAATGGGGCCCATAACCCACAGTTCCACAGGACCGAAACCTGACTCTTGTCCTCTACCTTGTGATATTTCGTCCGATATCAGACTCAGTGCTTGTGTCTGATGATCGGGGCCCCTTTTCCATATTCCGTCATCGGCATCGAATACGTGCATAACCGCTTGAAACTTCTCACGATGTACTTCCCGGATGTTGAACTCGGAAGGACTTGGTACCCCATAACCTTGAGCAACCCCATTCGATTGATCTTGTATCGATCCGACCCCCTTAAGCTTTACCTCTTAACCTGTTCGTAAGTGCGATGAAGCCCCGAGGAAAGGATGAAAACCCATCGAGATGCACCGATACAGTCCAGTGAAGGCCTCAACGTGAAGGATTACTTTCTTCGAGTAGGACAACAAGGACCAGAAGATTTGTTAGAAGGCGAAACCAAAACTCTACCCCTTACACTACTTTTAATTCTCGGGACGAGAATTCTTTGTAGTGGTGGAGAATTGTAACACCCTCAGATCCAGTACAGTAATCACTACAGTGATTCCACTGTTAGTGATCATTACTGCTGATGATCAAGCCATGATCACCTTTGATCATAGCTCTGTCAGATTCTCACCCTGTTAAAATTTTCAAATAAAAGTGGATGATAAAACTTTGCTCCAAGAGTTGTGGATGCATGTCAATCTACTTGACCATGGTTAAACCAAATCCAACTAACCATTAGAATATCACAAGTCTATGTTGATTGTAAAACCAATCTTGTGGTGTCATCAAAAATTATTTTGAAAGTTAATATAAGAATGGAAATCTTAGTGAACCAAAATAATGGAATCTATTTATAAAATGCCTAGCAATCATTAAGCCATGTTACTATGGTACTGGTTATTTTAATTAAAATGATTTATTAATATTAAGGAATAAAACCAGAAGCTTAGGGTTTATTAAATTACCATGGAATTATAATAAACAAGTGGAAAATAAAGTTGATCCAAAATTTATGAAACCATTTTTATAAAATGTCTAAAAATCAGTAGGTTTTATTAAAAGTGGAATGGGATTTTATTACCATGTTTAAAAATACTAAACAAATAAAAACAGCAGCAAAACAATGCCATTTAATACCTTTTTAAATAAAACAAAATGCAAATGAGTTTATAAAGGCCCCAAAGTTTTAGTAGCACCGATATGGAGCATAAAACTAATTATGGAACCTATTACATATTTTACAAAAATCCAAAAGTATTTAGAATAAATTAAAACAGAAAAGAAAGAAAAGAAAATAACAAAAAAAACGAAAAACCCTATACTACGCACAGGGGAAAGGCCCACCCGGGCCCAGCCCCCCTCCTCTTCTCTCTCTCTTCCTCTCTTCCACCTGCCCCCCACCCCGTACACGCACACGGCGCCATGGCCCTCCCCTCCACCTGCTTCCTCCCCCTCCTACCTGCTCCCCCCCTCCCTCACCTGTCCCCTCTGGATAAGGTCGAGGCCAACCCCCCCCATGGAACCCCTAAATCTCCCATTCCCCTCCTACCCCTCGCCCTCGCTCTTCTGACGGTGCGGAGCCGTCGCCATGGCTGCCGCTACTTCAAACCCCTCCCCGAGCCCGAGACGACGACCAGGAGGACCGCCACACTCCTCAACGACGTGCCCTCCTTTCCATTTGCACTGAGGCGCTCTGCTGGGGGAGAATCGTCGCCATCCTCCCCGCCATGGCCACCGTCGCCGCCTTCGATTCGCCGCGCCGGAGCCTCCCTGAGCCCACTTCCCCCCCGCCCGCTGTGAGCTTCTTCCCGTTCCCCCTACACTCCTCTCTCCCGAAGCCGTCCTTCGCCGCTTCCCCTGGACTCGCCGTGCCCGCCGTCCCCTGCTTCGGCCGAGGCACACTGCTGCGGCTCCAGTAGCTCGCCTGCGCCCTGCCTCCCATGGCCACGCCCGCGCTTGCCTGGCCGTTTTCCGACCGCGCCCCACTTGCCCTACAGCCCCGCCGCGCTCGCTGTCGCCCAGGCTCGTCGCCGGCGTGCCCAACGCGGTCACGGCTGTGAAGCCGGGGAATTAACCCCCCTCCCTAATTTCTAATTAAACAGAGCAAAGAAATAACCCCCTGAAACTTACAGGTGGGCCCGCACTTAACCCCTCTGTTATGTTAGTATAATTAACTGTTAGCAAAAAATGAGTCACTGACTAGTGGGCCCTGGCCTGTTAAGGTAAAATTGACTGGGTTATTAGCTAGTGTGTATGACACATGGGCCCCCCCCAGAGATAATTGTTTTATTAAATAAAATATTGATATGTGGCTGACATGTGGGCCCCGAGGCTTTTCTGATTTAATTAAATGTTTTATAAATAGCAGAGTATGACATGTGGGCCCTCTGATAATTTTGATTTAAATAAAATGAGTTAAATGCCTCTGTGTATGACATGTGGGTCCACCCTGTCAGCACTGTTCTGGATAATGTTTTGGATAATGTTGAAATTTAATAATAAAAGAAATTCAGAAAATTATTTAAATGATTTAAAACTTTGAAATTCAATAACTTTTAAACCGTAACTGGGATTCAAAAACTTTATACATGAAAATTGATCAGAAAAATATAACGAATATAGATACGCTATCCTTATGTCTACCACCCCCCTCTAACGTACCGAACATTGACATTCCCCCCTTCGGGCTGTCTGTCAATAATTCCCGGTACCGATAAAAATTGCCCGGATCAAAATACTTTGTATACGAGAGTTACTCAGAACGGATCAACGATTACAGATACGATACCCATATCCTCACCACACCCCTCTAACATACCGATCATCGAACTGTTCCCCCCTCCGGTGGCACTGTCCGATAGATTGCCCGATAACCGTTAAACTGTCCGGTACTGTTAGAGTACCCGGATGAATTTATTTCAAACACGGATGTTGTTCGGAATAGATCAACTAACCCGGATACCCAACCCACACGCGTGTCGGATGTCCACGACACCTCCGGCTTGATCCTTCCCCCTCCGGACACCTTGTCCGATAATCACCCGGAGCCGGTATTTCATCCCCGGATGAATTCCCGCTCCGAGCAACGTGCATCGTACTGCGATAGAACCCCGTTTACAATTCATCTGTTATGTCTTGCATTTGTATTGCTATTATTGTTGTGTATTTATTGTTTCTTCCCCCCCTTAATCTCCGGTAGACCCCGCTGCTGCCGTCGACTACACCGATGCTGAGTACGACTACTTCGTCGACGACCCTACTACTACCGTCGAGCTTGCAGGCAAGCAGAGCCATTCTCTTCCCCAGATATCGCCTATCTTTCCGTATTTTTCTTGCACTAGGCATTGTTACTGCTGCTGCTACGATTACAATCCTATTCAATTGCATAGCCTGATTTTGTCGCCCCTTGATGTGCCTTCCTTTATCCTATGCTGCCTATTATTATTATTATTATTATGCATTATTCAGCAGTGAGCCCTGCGCAATGTTAGCTAGGATTAGGTAGAGGGCCGTGATCACTCAGGGGAGTGAACGCGGGTACAAATATTATAACTGCACAGGTACGGTACAAAGCAGACACCGCCAAAGGCCCCTATCTGGGTTATGCCTAGTCACCTCAAGTGTGAGCTATCAAGGAGTAATCCTTGTACTCCACTCGAGGCTGACTTTGTCTTGCCGCCATAGGGTCCTGTAAACGGTTGTCCTTCAGGTGAGAAGTCGGGCGACCCAGCGGTGCCCGCGAGAGGTTATGCGACGGGACGACAGGGAGGGTACGACCAGTGTACCGGTGTGCTTGGCCCCTGTTCGTTGGCCGCGAGAGTTACCAACCCACGAAAGTCGAGCTCCTCTAGGAGCACACGCGAGACAAGGTAAGGAGACGGTTCACCTTGTTGGTAACCGCAGTGACTTGGTGGGACGACAGGGCAGGCACCGATGTATTGGTGGTCCTGGCTGCTGTCGTTGTCCGCGAGTCAGTTAAGTCGAGGCAACGATAACGGTTGTCATGCAGGTTAATTAAAATGCTAAATGGTTCAGTGAATGTCTTGAGTTGGCTATATGCCATGTACGCACTACCTACCCGTGGGAACTACGAGTTATAGGCTCCTCCGCTTCTTAGTGTCGTCCGAGGACTCTTCAGACGTCATCAGTACCGCGGCCTGCGCCGGGAAGTGGTGTTGTCTTATTTGCTCGCGCGGTGGTGTCTTATTTGGATTTGCTTTAACTTCACCGGCCAGCCTCGCACCGTGCAGGAGTACGTCGGGGTTAGGGTCCAAAGCCCCGCGTACATAGGATATAGTCCGGCGGATGACCTCTCTGTTGAGTTTGAAATATGGGCTATGAAGTGTCGGATAGCCTCGGTGGAGCGTTCCCTGACAAGGTTCCCGCCACCCTGGAGATCCGTGCGTGTAGCGTAACACAAGTGCACCCCTGCAGGGAAGGTTAATCTATCGATAGCCGTGTCCACGGTAACAGGACACTTTATGCTGAAGCTGGATCTTACCACTAGAAACTATTATTATTAAACTGTATGGTTCCGGGTTCTCTTCCTCGCGGGGATGTCGAGGAGGTGAACTCGGAGGCATTGCTAATTATTAGAACTTATTATTATACAATGTTGCAGCAACTTCTGCTGCATTGTTACTTTATGCTTTATATAAACTGTTGGCTGATTCTTACCTCATGCTGCAAGACATCGTCGGAAGATGCTAGTCTTCGTTAGGCCTAGCTTCTTACCCTTGCTCTGGATTTCTGTCTTTCAGTCCACTATATACAGCCTCTTCTTTCCGTTGATACAATGCATAATGCTTAGTAGCGGACGTAAGACTCGCGGGTATGCTAGATACTCACCTGCTTTATTTCCTTTACTGTTTTGCCTGATCGGCCGCTGCAGCCGACGTTGGAGCCCAGGAGCAGGAGTACCCCGGAGGGGCCTACTACGACGTCGAGTTCCCCGTTGACCAGGAGTAGCTCGGTGGATCCCAGGCAGGAGGCCTCGCCTTTTCGATCTGTCTCTCTGATGTGAATTGTGCTAGCCTTCTTAAGGCAAAACTTGACTAACTATGTCTGTACTCAGATATTATGGCTTGTATGACTTATATATTCGGGTCCGCGTGACCCCCTCTATTGTAATAGATTTGTTTATCCTTTTGTGTTTAGTGTTGTGCTGTGATATTATCACCGTGGCACCCTAATCTCAGTCGTGTACCCTGTGTGTATGATTACTGTACACGGTCTGATTTTGGGGGCGTCACAATTCTTAGAGTTTAAAATGAGGATACTTTGATCTGTGAGTCGGGATGGTAGTAATCATGTTGAAGACGGTGAAACTGTGTTGGTGAATCTACCCTAATACAAGGTCAACGATGAGAGGTTGTGTAGGAGTACACAGTGGGTTGTTGATACGTCCAAAATGCATCACTATTTTATATTGTAAATTCATCCTATTCATTGATAGATTCCACTTTAAAGTATTGTTCTTATGTTGTTTTGGCTTGTTTTACACAGTTTACAACTTTCCGGTGCCGAAGCAGCGGAACCAGAATTCAGCGGTGAAAAGTGGACACCAAGTTGCTTAATCAGATCAAGTCCAAATGCGATGAAAATTTACGGGGAGTGTTTTTATGAAGATTGACTGGGGATCACCGAGGATGGAGGTGAGGGGACCCACCAGGCAGCCAGAAGGGTGCCTGGCGCGGCCCCCCTCCTGGCTGCGCTAGGCACCCTCCTGGATGCCTGATGGCCCCCCTCGGTGCCCACTCTCGCCTATAAAACCCCCCTGGGGTCGAAATCCTAAGAATAGAAGAGTTTCCGTGTTTCGCCGCCGCCACGGGGCGGAAACCTACAGAAGAGAAAATCCATCTCCGGCGGGCAGATTCCGCCGGGGAGATCACCTCCCGGAAGGGGAGATCGTCGCCATCATCATCATCATCGTCACGGGCATCATCGAGATCATCATCAACATCATCCCCAACATCAGCACCATCTCCATCTCCATCCCATCTCATCTCACAAGTGCAACTTGTGTTGTAATCCGTACTATCTATCCTCTCTACTCTGTTGGTGTTGATTACTACTTTGTGGTGAATGCTATTGAGTTTTGTTGGAGAAATATCATTGTGTCCAGATTGTTTGCTACCCATCTATCACCTCTGATCATGATCTCTTTTATGTCTTGTGAGTATTTACTTTAGTTCTTGAGAACATGGGAGAAGTCTAGTTGTTAGTAGTCATATGATGTTGAAGTGTTATGTGTTGTTTGCTACTTAAATTGTGTTGTTATTTCTCTAGTGGTGTTATGTGAGTCGAACACTTAACACTTCACCTTTCATCGTCCTAGAGGAATACATTGTGCACAAAGGATGCTTATGGTGGGTTGCCGGAGTGACAGAAACCTGAACCCCAATTCGCACACTTTTGCACAAGGGAGTTATGGATCCTTGATCGTAATGCCGTGGTTAGTCTTATGGATGCTTGCAAGGTGTGTAATCATAAGAGTACACTTATCTTAGTCTAGAAGGTGTACTAGCATTGATCCACCCACCAACACTTATCAACACAATACATATTACTTGGCGGAGTATGGTGAAAGTAACTTGGCTATCTCTCCCATGTGTTCTCGAGAACGCTTTAGCTTTTATAAGTTTAGTTCCTAGGCTTATCCTTGTGAAAGGATTGGGCCACTTGCTACTCCTCATTTACCCTGTTTACTTTGCTTGTCTTTTACTTTTCTGTTGCTTAAACCAAAAACCCCTAAATATTTACCTTTGAGTGTGTGCAGCCTTTCCTTATTCAGTGTCACTTATCAGCACCTTCTGCTCCTCGTTGGGTTCGACACTCTTATTTATCGAAAAGCTACAATTGATCCCCTAGACTTGTGGGTTATCAAGAATCATTTATTGGCGCGGTTAACAGGGGAGGCAATCCCACTAAACCTATTAACTTCACCGCTATCAACGAGCTTTTCTGGCGCCGTTTCCGGGGAGTGTAGCGCTATTGGTAAGTGAAGCCGGTAAGGAAACCTTTATTTTCTGTTGTTACCTTCAGTCCTTATGGACTCTTCTACTGTTGGTTCGTTGCTGGTAAGGAGCCGCCCCACGACTGTGTTGGTCACTCCTACCCCTACTGAAATTGTTCCCTATAAAATACCATCTAGTATTATTGATTATGTCTTGGCTAATCGTTATACAGGAGAAGGACATCCGGTAGAACACCTGCTATACTTATCACAATTATGTTTATTATTTAAGCTTGCACGTGTAACAATGGAGTTCTTCATGAAGAAACTATTCTCCGTATCACTCAAAGATAAAGCTTCAGATTGGTATAAGCTACTCGATAACTCTGATCTGCTTGAATGGCCAGAGCTTATGTCTCTCTTTTATGCAAAGTTTTATCCTCTTCCTGAAATTCACCAAGACAGGAACTACATCTATAAATTTTGGTCTCGCGATGGAGAGAGCATCGCTCAAGCTTGGGGGAGACTGAAGTCCCTGATGCTCAAATGCCCAAACCATGAGCTCCCCAAGGAAATTATACTTACAAATTTTTATGCCAGGCTTTCTCGTCAGGACAGTGAGATGTTGGATGCCTCCTCTAGCGGGGTATTCCAGACCAGAAGTATGGAAGAAAAATGGGATCTTATAGAAAGGATCCAGAAGAACACTGAAGACTGGGAAATTGATAAAGGTATTGAACCCGCTATAAACTATGAGCATGACTACATTGAGAGTTATGTGAAGACTGATTACTTTAATACCTTTTGCTCTAAAATTGGTCTTGATTCCCAACTAATGGTGGACTTTTGCAAGGACTTTGCTTCTCATATTTATTCTTCTAAGAAGAAGGATAGTCAACATCATAAACATTTCAAGGAGTCACCTATTGAGATTAATGTTACTGATCCCGTTTTACCTGCAGTTGTGTATGAACAGCCTCCTTATCCCTCAAGGATAAAGGAGCACTCTTTTGTTACAGGTATTCTAAACAAAAACGAAAGGACCACTGACGAACCTGAGGAGATGATCAAGGTCAAGCCTCAAGTTGCAATGGTGAAGGATCTGGTAACTAGTGATATTGAAGAATCCACTATTAGGTTTTGTGTTGTTTCCAATAACATTGTCACAGCCAAGAACAAAGGCCCAATTTCAGGTACACCAGTTGTATCTGTCAAAATAGGAGATCATAATTACTACGGGCTATGTGATTTGGGATCTAGCGTCAGATCTATTCCCTTCACACTTTATCAAGAGATCATGCACGAGATTCAGCCGTGTGAGATCGAGGACATGGATGTCACGATTCATCTTGCAAATAAACAAACAATCTCTCCAGTTGGGATAGTGAGACATGTTGAAGTACTCTGCGGGAAGGTAAAATATCCTACTGACTTTCTTGTACTTGGTTCAGTGCAAGATAGTTTTTTCCCTATTATCTTTGGTAGGCCCTTCCTCAGCACTTGTGGAGCTATAATAGATTGCAAAAAAGTTAAAGTTTCTGTTGAATTCAACGGTGAGCCGTATGAATTTATTTTTTCTAAGTTTTCTAAGAAGCCTCGTGGTATTGACTTGTCAAGTAATGAAAAAATTATTGAAGAAATTGCTTCTATTGCTATTCCTCCTGATGATACTTTGCAGCAATTTATGGAAGACCACGAGAATGACATACATATGCAGGAGAGGGATGAACTAGAAGACATGTTTTTAAGACAAACTCCTATCCTGAAGCACAACCTCCCGGTTGAACCTTTAGGAATCCTCTCGCAACCAAAATAAGACCCGGTGTTTGATCTAAAACCATTACCCGATACGCTCAAGTATGCTTATTTAGATGAAAAGAAAGTATATCCTGTTATTATCAATTCTAACCTTTCAAGGTATGAAGAAGAGAAATTATTGGAGACACTCCGCAGACACCGAGGTGCTATTGGCTATACTCATGATGATATCAAGGGTATTAGTCCATCCATTTGCCAACATACTATCAATCTCGAGCCCGATCCTAAACCAGTTGTTGATCATCAACGACGGTTGAACCCAAGGATGAAGGACGTGGTTAGGACGGAGGTTCTCAAACTTCTAGCCGTAGGTATCATCTATCCTATAGCTGATAGTAAGTGGGTAAGTCCTGTTCATTGTGTTCCTAAGAAAGGAGTTATGACTATTGTTCCTAATAATAAAAATGAACTAATACCTCAGAGGACTATTATTGGATATAGAATGTGTATTGATTTCAGGAAGCTGAACAAGTCCACCAGGAAGGACCACTATCCTCTGCCCTTTATTGATCAGATGCTCGAGCGACTATCCAAAAACACCCACTTCTGCTATCTTTATGGGTATTCTGGCTTCTCCCAGATTCACGTTAACACCGCGGATCAAGAGAAGACCACCTTTACGTGTCCTTACGGTACTTATGCTTATAGGCGTATTCCTTTTGGTTTGTGTAACACACCTGCTACTTTTCAGAGGTGTATGTCTGCAATATTTCATGGTTTCTGTGAGGAGATTGTAGAAGTTTTCATGGACGACTTTTCCGTCTATGGAAACTCCTTTGACCACTGTCTCCACAATCTTAATACAGTTTTGCAGAGATGTGAAGAAACGAATTTGGTGCTCAATTGGGAGAAGTGCCATTTCATGGTTAACGAAGGGATAGTTCTTGGAAACAAGATTTCCGAAAGGGGAATTGAAGTGGACAAGGCGAAAATTGAAGCTATTGAAAGGATGCCCTATCCAAGGGACATCAAAGGTATTCATAGTTTTCTAGGTCATGAT
Organism: Bromus sterilis; assembly: GCA_950022295.1. Classification (NCBI taxonomy): domain Eukaryota; kingdom Viridiplantae; phylum Streptophyta; class Magnoliopsida; order Poales; family Poaceae; genus Bromus; species Bromus sterilis. The sequence continues at coordinate 158,522,884 of OX465600.1, forward strand.
GGTTTCTATAGAAGATTTATCAAGGAATTTTCTAAGACCTCGAGACCCCTTACCAATCTTCTCCAGAACGATTCTCCTCTTGTATTTGATGAAGATTGTAAGGAAGCTTTCGAAGTTCTTAAGAAAGCCTTGATAACCGCTCCTATAGTACAACCACCTGACTGGAATTTTCCCTTTGAAATTATGTGTGATGCTAGTGATTTTGCTGTTGGAGTTGTTTTAGGACAAAGGGTTGACAAGAAGTTGAATGTCATCCACTATGCCAGCAAGACACTTGATAATGCTCAAAAGAATTATGCTACTACCGAGAAGGAATTCTTAGCAGTGGTGTTTGCTTGTGATAGGTTTAGGCAGTATATTGTTGATTCTAAAGTTATTATTCATACTGACCATGCTGCCATTAAGTATCTTATGCAGAAAAAGGACGCCAAACCAAGACTCATTAGATGGGTACTCCTTCTTCAAGAATTTTATTTGCAGATTGTCGATAGAAAAGGAGAAGACAATCCGGTGGCGGATAATCTTTCAAGGATGGAAGATATCCCGCACGATCCTATTCCAGTCAACGACAGTTTCCCAGATGAACAACTTGCTGTTGTAAAAGTACAATCTCATTCTGACCCTTGGTTTGCAGATTATGCTAATTTTATTGTTGCAAAGTTTTTGCCTCCAGGTTTTACATTTCAGCAGAGGAAGAAATTCTTCACGGATTTGAGGCACTACTTTTGGGACGATCCACATCTTTACAAAGAAGGTGCGGACAGGATCGTAAGAAGGTGTATACCGGAGCACAAGCATCAAGACATTCTTCGACAATGTCACGATAGTCCCTATGGAGGACATCATGCCGATGAAAGGACCGCACAAAAAGTTTTACAATCAGGTTTTTATTGGCCTACTCTTTTTAAGGACGCTCGAAGGTACGTTCTATCTTGTGATAAGTGTCAGAGAGTTGGTAACATTAGCAGGAGAAATGAGATGCCTATGAATTACTCACTACTGATCGAACCTTTCGATTGCTGGGGTTTTGATTTTATGGGTCCTTTTCCTCATTCACACAAGTACACACACATCTTAGTTGCTGTTGATTATGTAACCAAGTGGGTTGAAGCAATCCCCACTGAGAGTGCTGATCACAAGACATCTTTGAAAATGCTCAAGGATGTAATATTTCCTAGGTTTGGAGTACCAAGGTACCTCATGACAGATGGAGGGTCACACTTCACGCATGGAGCTTTTAGGAAAGCTCTAGCCAAGTACGATGTCAATCATAGGATTGCATCACCGTACCACCCTCAAACTAGTGGTCAAGTTGAGCTCACCAATAGGGAGATTAAGTTGATCTTACAGAAGATAGTAAACAGTTCTAGAAAGGACTGGTCAAAGAAGTTAGGAGATGCTTTGTGGGCGTATAGAACTGTTTACAAAAACCCCATGGGCATGTCTCCGTATAAAATGGTCTATGGCAAGGCTTTCCATTTACAATTAGAGTTAGAGCACAAGGATTTCTGGGCTGTCAGAGAACTAAATGCTAACCCAAAGTTAGCTGGTGAAAAGCGTCTCATAAACTTGACTTCTCTAGATGAGTGGAGGAGTGAAGCTTACGAGAGCGCTAAAATGTTCAAGGAAAAGGTAAAGAAGTGGCACGATAAAACAATTCTGAAACGTGAATTTAATGTTGGTGATAAAGTTTTGTTGTTTAGATCTCGTTTCAGGTTTTCTGCAGGTAAACTACTTTCCAGATGGGAAGGAGCTTTTCATATCGAAGAAGTATATCGGTCTGGTGCAATCAAGATCAATAATTTCGAAGGAACCAAACCTCAAGTTGTGAATGGACAAAGACTCAAACATTATATGGCAGGTGATCCAATCAATGTGGATGCAAACATGATATATAAAAAGACTCACGAAGAACATGTTGCAGCCAGTTTCAGACTCCGGCAGGAGAAGAATAAGAAAAGGTATGAATTATGGTAAGAAAACACCGCGAACGTCAATAAAAGTTTACTTTTCAAATTTTTTGCAAAATTAGGAATATTCGAAGCCCGACTGGAGTCGGAGAGGAGCTCCAGGGGCCCCAGGAGGCCTCCTGGCGCGGCCCCCCTCCTGGCTGCGCTAGGCACCCTCCTGGGTGCCCTGGACTCCGACTCCGACTCCACCTAGGCTTGAAACCTTCCTTCTGTTGCAGAAATTTTTGCTATATATTTGCCCGGATAGTCCCGGCACCGTATCTCGCGATTTCGTGTGTTTTCTTTCTCGGTCTGTTTCTGCCAGAAAAACTTTCAGCAGATCTAGGTGCCATGGCTTCCCCAAGTTCCTGCAAGGATAAGTTCGTCGTCAACGTCATCAACCCCCAGTCCTTCATGTGGAGGACGGTGTTCTCCAGAAGGAAGATCTGAAGGGACCAGTCAAGGAGGGGAGCACCGAGGAGCCGCTGAAGGAGATGGAACATGAGGTCTTCAAGTTCAAGAAGATGGTGGAGCGTGGTGCTGAAGCTAACTTCGACATCATGAACTAGATCGAGTCTTCCCACAAGAAAGAGATGAAGGAGATGTGGTCAAGTCTGGCCGCATTAGAAGAAAAAGTTTATGGGCTCCAAGCACAGATCTATGATCTATAGAACCAGAACTGTGAGTATGAACTAAAGTTTCTGCGCATGGGTTTAGGTGTTGAGTGCAAGATCTTGGAGACGGGAATGTCCTTCGAGACTGGAGAACAGCTGCCATGGAAGCGCTTCGGCAAGGAGTACGTGACCGAGAAGAACAAGGATGAGGAGTAAATCTCTTCGGGTAATGGCATCCCCTTAGCTTGTCCAAGCTTGGGGGAGTGTCGGGTATCTTTATCTTTGTATTTAAGAGTCAAGTAGAGTCGTATCATGTCTAGGGAAGTTACTTTATGAAATAGGTGTTGCTTTGAGGTCTATCACTTCTTTTTTGGAGAGCTTTGTATCCGTGAGTGTGGGGTCGTCTATGAAGGAATATTAATGATAAGTCTATTGGTTTCTTCGCTGCACTCGGTATTCTCTTCACGCAATCGATATTATGAGCTTATTCTTAGGGGGAGTATTGACCTTATATCAGGTATGGCTTCGAAAACTTTATTTAAATCTTGGCAAGTATAGCTTTGGTCATAACAACAAGCATGTTTTTCTCAGAGTAGAGACATAGCCAAAACCTTTGTGTTATTATGCTTGATGTGTTATGTTGACAAGGAAGACAACTTGATGTTTCATGCTAGTTTTAATGTTTATGCTTTGTATTGCTTCCATCTAAGTTGTCATCAATTGTCTGGTCTCTCAAAGCCTTGCTAGCCAAAACTCTGTACTAAGCGGACTTCTGCTTGTACTTGCATACCCTGAAACCAACATCTTCCACTTGAGTCCACCATACCGTCCTATTTGTGGTATTCCACTACCACTCCTAAAGTATATAATTTATGTGCTATCTCTAGATGTTCAAAATCTTCTGTTTTGTGCCACTGATTCAGCTCATGAGGAAGTGGTGGGTAACCCATGATCTTCTTAATTTGGACAAGTTTTATCTTGGGATTGCATGCCTAATCTGCAAACCCCTAATACGAGAAGGGAATGGCATGATTGCCCAGCTCGTAAAAGATTAATACTAACGCACAAGTTCCTTCGCTCATTGAACAAAGGAATTTAAGGGGATGTGATCGTCCCCACATGGTAGCCGTTCCTCGAAACTTGTCCAAATCATGAAGTGAGTGAGTTATCTATCAGCAGTCGTTGACGGATCATGCACCTCCCAAAGGCCTGTTTTTATTTTGTTTGATCTAGAGATGGCACATGAGTTTTCCCTGCTTACCCTTTTGCACGGGGTTTATCCTTTATTTTGTGCTGAGTCAATCCTTCCTACTTCCTTCCTTCTTGAGAGAGAATAGACACTTGATGTTAATAAAGGTTCTTGCATACAAAGCTGCATTGAAAGTTAGCATGTTACATCTTTGTTGACATTATCTTTTGATAAGTGAGTTGTTTGCAAAAGCTTATGCTTAGTAAACATCTTCCTTTGTGTTAACATGTGCACTTCTTGACTGATAACATGTTCTTTACAAAGCTTCAACTGGTTCCATTATAAGTGAAAGAGCAAAAGTAAAAGTTATTAGTTGTTCCTTGACCAAGGCTATGTTTGCCATGATTTGATGAGTTTTCTAGGTCCTACTTTGTTATAATTGTTACTACTTTCTCATAAGGACCTTATGAGTTGAGGTTGCTGTTGAGGATGCTTCAGTTTGGTGAGAAATCTTGATGCTTCTTGTCCGTATTCTTTTATCGACGCTTCACTCTCTAAACTTGTGGACAGGTTTACCGAGCTCAGCAATCGCTTGGAGATAAGCGAGGTCTAAGCTTGGGGGAGTTGATATGTCCAAAATGAATCACTATTTTATATTGTAATTTCATCCTATTCATTGATATATTCCACTTTAAAGTATTGTTCTTATGTTGTTTTGGCTTGTTTTACACAGTTTACAACTTTCCGGTGCCGAAGCAGCAGAACAAGAATTCAGCGGTGAAAAGTTGCTGAATCAGATCAAGTCCAAATGCGATGAAAATTTACGGGGAGTGTTTTTATGAAGATTGACTAGGGATCACCGAGGATGGAGGTGAGGGGACCCACCAGGCAGCCAGAAGGGTGCCTGGCGCGGCCCCCCTCCTGGCCGCGCCAGGCACCCTCCTGGATGCCTGGTGGCCCCCCTTGGTGCCCCCTCTCGCCTATAAAACCCCCCTGGGGTAGAAAAACTAAGAAGAGAAGAGTTTCCGTGTTTCACCGCCGCCACGGGGCGGAAACCTACAGAAGAGAAAAGCCATCTCCGGCGGGCAGATTCAGCCGAGGAGATCACCTCCCGGAAGGGGAGATCGTCGCCATCATCATCATCATCATCATCGTCACGGGCATCATTGAGATCATCATCAACATCATCCCCAACATCAGCACCATCTCCATCCCCATCCCATCTCATCTCACAATTGCCAATTGTGTTGTAATCCGTACTATCTATCCTCTCTACTCTGTTGGTGTTGATTACTACTTTGTGGTGAATGCTATTGAGTTTTGTTGGAGAAATATCATTGTGTCCAGATTTTTTGCCACCCATCTATCACCTCTGATCATGATCTCTTTTATGTCTTGTGAGTAGTTACTTTAGTTCTTGAGAACATGGGAGAAGTCTAGTTGTTAGTAGTCATATGATGTTGAAGTGTTATGTGTTGTTTGATACTTAAGTTGTGTTGTTATTTCTCTAGTGGTGTTATGTGAGTCGAACACTTAATAGTTCACCTTTCACGGGCCTGGAGGAATACATTGTGCACAAATGATGCTTATGGTGGGTTGCCGGAGTGACAGAAACCTGAACCCCAGTTCGCACACTTTTGCACAAGGGAGTTATGGATCCTTGATCGTAATGTCGTGGTTAGGCTTATGCCTTAATTATTACCTTGTATTTGCGGATGCTTGCAAGGTGTGTAATCATAAGAGTACACTTATCTTAGTATAGAAGGTGTACTAGCATTGATCCACCCACCAACACTTATCAACACAATACATATTACTTGGCGGAGTATGGTGAAAGTAACTTGGCTATCTCTGTTGGGAATGTGCCCTAGAGGAAAATAAAATATGTTTATTGGTGTATTCCATTAGTTCATAATAAGTTTTATACTGTGCTATAATTGTATTAAGCGGAAACATTAATACACGTGTGGTATACAAACAACCAGATCCCTAGTTAACTCTAGTAAACTAGTCCATTGGGCAATTGATGATCAAGGTTTCCTATGAGATGTGAACAGTCTATTGACAATGGGGTCATGTCATTGGGAGAATGACATGATGGACACACACCCACCAGAAGTGTTGCAATGTGATCCAGTCACATAGTTCAACATTGCGATAACTATAAACGTAGTGACCCGATCCTTAAGACCGTGATGATCATACATAATTGCTATCTACCAGGATGCATTGAGTGCATTAACCGTTACACTAAAACATGGTAACCATAAAGGTATATCTTGGGTATTCCGAAGTAGATATGTTGATGAGTATGCAAATAGATCAAAACGGGATTTGTCCATCTGAGTGACGGATAGGTACTCTGGGCCCACTCGGTGATATTACATCATAAAGATTGCGCAATCATGTGACTAGGTCACGGGGTTGTAATATCATGGGAACGAGTAAAAATGTTTGTCGGTAACGAGAATGAACTAGGTATATTAGATACCGACGATGAAACCTCAGACAAACAAAGTACCATATGACAAAGGGATCAAGACTCAACGTTAATGGTTCAAACGATGAAGTTAATTCGATGGAAGCGCAAGGGCTCATCAAGGATTGTAACCAGATCCCACATGATGGTCATTGGTCAGAGAGTGTCTGATCATGTCTGCTGTTTCCTAAACCGTAGGGTGTCACGCTTAAGGGTATTCGACGCAATAAGGATTGATTCGGGATCATCGGTGAAATAAGAGAGAACACCGGAATTGTTCCGGGAGGTGCCGGAAGTTATTCTGGATATTTTGAAAGGTTCAAAATAATGTTTAATAATGTTTAAATATGTGTTATTATTTAATTAAAACAATTAAATATTAAAATATGATTAAATATAATTAAAAATGAATTAAAAGGCATATGGGCCTAAAGAGGCCCATTAGGGGAAGGAGGGAGCTCCCCCTTGCGCCAAGGGGCCAAGGGAGGGAGCCCACCTCCCCTAGCCGCACCAAATCACCCCTCCCTAGGGGTTAGTCCCACATGGGAAGGGGAGGGAGGGTGGCACCCCTCCTTGCCTATATAAGGAGGGGTGGGGGTGCCTTTTTTCTACACACAATTTTATTTGAGACAAGTTTCTCAGATCTCTCTTCTCTCTCTTTCTCCCTCCTCGAGTGGACTCCCCTTGTTTGGAGTCTACACTTGGTTGGGGTTTGTCCACCATACGCACGCTGTCGTGCTGCTGGAATCGGGATCCGAATCCATCTTCTTTCCGCTTCTCTTCTGGTTCGGAGCCCGGAGAGAACGTCGGGTACACCGTATGCGTGTAATCCCGCGAGGCGCTACACTTGTGGTTCTCCTTCATCGTTGAGGCCGTGTCGCAACGTCTTCACCGACAACGTTCCGACGGGGACGTAATCCAGTCATCGGTCTTCAAGGACCGGGTGGCCTCTGGAGTCATCGTGGATCTGCGCGGCATCGGGGATTGCCGGTACGACTACATCAACCACGTTCACGCGGGAACGTTTCCCGCTTAACGGACTACATATTGGTATGTGAGCTATTCCATCCGTTACTTACATCGCCATAGCATAGGTCTTGGGATTGGGTATTGTAGGTTAAGAAAAATTTGTGTTTTCTGGCCCGAACCCCAACAGTGGTATCAGAGCAAGGCTATGCGTAGATGTATTGTACGGATAGAACACATCTAGTATGTGGGCATCAATTCTCCAATTGTTGCCCTCTCACGTGTACTCTTTTAGCATTGTGTCAATGTCCCGATGAAGCGGCCCCGACCGACCTTACGCTTTTACGCGAGATTGGTTCCACGCTTGACATATGGCTTGTACCATATAAGTGGCTGGGGGGTGTCTGTCTCTCTAACATTAGCGATGCGAAGACGTTTGCAACGTAGGGCCCCGACAGGGGTGTAATAGAGACAATTGCGGGATTGGTGTTGTGGTTGTATGTTCGTAGGCATAGAAACGGTTCTATCTCGAAAGCCCTATCAACCACGTAAAACTTGCAAAAGATAAAGTAGAGGCGTCTAAACTTTAATTCGCAGGGGGGCATCATAGTTAGTATGATTTATACTATAGCATCCTGTTTTGCTTGTATTAGATATACGACGGTAGCATTATAGGATGATCCCTCACTAATCCAACAAAGTGTCCTTCCTTAGTGAAGCACCATCTGGAAAGATCTCCATTATGGAGGCATCGCGTGTCACACGGGTGTCAAACATATTAGCGTTCAAATGAGATGGGTGGAGCAATCCTAGCATGTCCAGAAACATGGCCTTGCATACGCGGCATATAATCACTAAGGTTATTGTGGTGAGCCTGGCATATGCAGGTATGGCCTCGGGACACAATGATCGGAAGATCGAGCATGAGTCACATGGATGATGTGATTGGCATGATGGCCTACCTTGAGAATATACTGATGGTCGTGTCACACGGGGGAGGTATAGTTCTCAAGGATTGTGTAATCACTTAGAATAAACTATGAGGGATGTTTGTCTGAGTGGGAGTTCTAGAATTGTTTAAAACATGAACTCCTATTATGAACTTAATCTTCATGTCTTAGCAAATATCATTGTAGATAATGTCATAACCAATGTTTATAACCATGGATCTTTAGTGTGATGTAGAACTGAAGAAAAATGGGTCTTACTTCATTGATGTGTACCAACACCGTTAGAGACATACTCATTACTAATGACTTGTTAAAACATAATACGAGAACTTCTAGGAGATCCACCGGATAATTCTGTAATTGAGGAAGATGATGATGAGTATCGTATTCATCGTCTCTTATTCAATGACTGTCCGATACACCATACTTCATTCTATGGAATCTGAATTGTGAATGCATGATTAAGAAACCAACACGTATGACGTGCTAGGTGATCTTAAACGCACTAAGTCACAAATCAGAGTAATGGAATATGAGTATATGGACGGGGTTTCTTTCAACCATGGTGGAAGGAACAACCTGCTGAGAAAGTCACTTGGAAAATGTATAAGATACATGAACACCTTGTGTACAACTTGGACTACAGAATGACTGGTTACTTTGCGATAACTGGGGAGTTGCATTCGCTTCCTCCCAGCTACAAAGACCACGTCTAGACTGTGTCATGAAAGAGAATTGTTCACCATTCATGAGGTCATGCTTAAAGTTGTGAACTTTAAAGGTAGAACCAATGCAGGAATAGTCATTGACGGAGAAAGTATATTTGATATACGGGTTATAAATGTCTTTCCCCACAAAACACTAATTGCGGTTGATTAAGTATTCGATGCTTGATCTTACTTCTTAAAGAGTGGATTGAAAGGGTTGAGGTGACAATGTGTGCTGACGGTAATCAAGATAGTTGATGGTCGACAACACTCTCCCTCTACATCTATCACTTGATTAATTATATGAATAAATTTATGATCGTTTGAGTGTGGACTTCATTAGTGTGTCTCGCCTCTCGCGAAGACAATTATTCATATTAGTGAGAGACAAGTCAGTTGTTCTCCTTTTATGAATGATATCTTTTATGGTCACATTACGATTATGAATGAGTTATTCTTATTTTAATATTGATGATAGTAATTGATCATTTATAAGAAATAATGTAATGCCAAGAATTATCCAAACTTAATAATGAAACTACCGTTTAAGTCATGAATGGTATGATGAAGTTTTGAGATAATTGATCTCTTGACACATGCAAACCATGCCTCCTTAGGTGAGATGACTGAAACCTCGCATTCTGGTAAAAACAGAGTTTGCGATGATTGTTTTATATCATACATAGTGATGTATCATATTTCAGCATGTAGTGAATTTCATTATTTCGTGAACTTCATATGTGGACTTAGATGAATATGTGTATTCACTAATAAAACATGAGTCTGAAATAGTTTGATGTGATCAAAGGGATTTCAGAATGAAGACGGGTATTGAATTAACAAGAAAGACAAGTCTCTATGATTTGATCAAAGTGACAAATGTTTTGAGTTAGCCTTGGGCATACAGACTTGTGTGAAAGTTGTTCCACAAATTACAATGTTTAAGACACTTCAATATTGTTGATGTGCCTGAACATCATAATCGTACCCTATTGGATAGTGTATGATATAAGTTATCTCTTACCGAGTTACGTTATTATTGTTTAGAGTTATTAATTTAATAAGAAAACACTCACTTCAGTATAGGGAACCATCTGAGTTCATGGAAACCAACACTTTATAAGTTATGGTGTATCATGGTTTCTAGGAAGTATGCTTTATGTGATAAATTGTCTTTGTAGTGTATCCTTAGTCAACTGTGGATGCGTCGTCCACAACTAGAACCAAAGGAGCAAAACTTGTGTTGCTATAAGTTTGGTGTTTGTCAAGAAGTGTTCTTGATGAATGTGTTAATGGAAGAAAGTGAAAGTTTAAACAAGGTAATTGACCTTGCCTCCAGACGTCACAGTAGCGCAACGGAATATGTTCCGGAACAAAAGCTCTACCATTAGAGTAGAAAATGATGATAATGATCATGGTGTTTTGGTTGAAACTTTTACTGAACAAAGTAGGATTCAAGAATACATCTTTTCCCTTCTGCAAAGTAATATTCATGATTCACTTGTCAAGTTAATGGAACAAGACATACCTACGAACTACGAAGAAGCGATGGTGGACCTAAGTACGAGAAATGACTATGAGTCATGGAATCCTATATTGAGTTACATTTAATATTACATGAATCTTATCGAGTAAAGAGGTTACTTGATATTCTCAATAACTTCAAGGTTATAAGGAATAAATGTGAACATCAAAGGAAGACATCAAGATCGATTTGTCATGAAGGATGTTTCTGACAAATTCAAAAGGTTGACTACAATAGTAGCGATGCTTGAGTCAATAGGATTATCACTACAATTGATCCAAATTGTTATCAATACCGTGATTTCCTCAAATCCTGCATTTGAAGAACGGTTGTAATTGGTACAACGAGAAGGTTTTGGAAAACATATGGATGCTAGTGTCTCGTAACCGGAATTCTCGATTTGATGGATGATCAAAGGATTTTGGACTTAGATAAAATATCGAGGAAACATGCATTTGCATGAAACTGAGTGGGAGCAGAATAGTATCCTAAGCCTAATATGTGGACGACATATTTTGAGTGGGAGCTATGGGAGTATTATCCTGAACTTAATATGTGGGTGACATATTTGAGTGGGAGCTATGTGGATGTTATCCTAGTCTTATATGTGGCTGACATATTTGAGTGGGAGCGTGACAACATTCTCATATATAACATATGGTGAATGATGTAGTTGGTATTAATGATTATTGAAAATCTTTCATGAATGAAGTTAAGCATTGAAAATCTATTAAGATAGATTAATGCGTTTAATATCATTGAGTCGGAATACTTTCCTGGATAAGATTCTGAAGAAGTTCAGAATGGGACAAGTCAAGAAGGTAGTTCTTACTTGTATATCCAAGAGAAGTATCGAGTTAATCTCAGTACAAGAACAATGGTTAAATGATGGTTAAATGAAAGAAATGGATGTGCTACATCCTCTATGCCTCTGTCATAGGTTCTTTCATATAAAAACCAAACTTTTGTACTCGACGTAATGTGACCCAAGTTCTTAGTAAGAAGAACATGTTGTGATATGATTTATGAGTAAATCATTGAACAAAGAGTTAAGTTATCCTTTAGTATCTGGGGAGAACTGAGGATACATCTCTAATTTGTAAAGGATAGTGGACTTGACCATAAATGTTATGCTGGTTCAAGTTCTGACACTAACCTGGAAAATTGAGATATCATACTAATAAATGCTTAAGTTGAAAGAAACATGGTTAGACATCAAAGTTGCATACAATTCACTAAGGATTAAATCTATAATGATATGGATACTTTTGAAGTGGCAAGAGTTATATTCTGGCTTAAGAAGTTCGACTTTTGACTGAGTGAGTTTCAGTGTGCATGACTATGGGAAAGTCCGCGTGACCCACCGGATGTCATTGTTGAAACACAAACAAACGAAGTCTCACTCTACCGCCGAATATATATATATATACCTCATCATTATAATGGATAATGAAGTAATGTCAAACTAGGTGACATTAATGATTTTCAAAAGACATACGGATCTGAATGGTACCCAGACCGTTGATACAACCTTTTCCACAAGCAAGCATGATCTATAACCATATACATGATATGGAGTTATGATCCACAGAAAAATGCAACTAGATTATATGTACTCTAGTGCAAGTGGGAGACTGTTGGGAATGTTCCCTAGAGGCAAATAAAATATGTTTATTGGTGTATTCCATTATTTCATAATAAGTTTTATACCGTGCTATAACTGTAATAAGCGGAAACATTAATACACGTGTGGTATACAAACAACCAGGTCCCTAGTTAACTCTAGTAAACTAGTCCATTGGGCAATTGATGATCAAGGTTTCCTGATCATGAGATGTGAACAGTCTATGGACAACGGGGTCATGTCATTGGGAGAATGACATGATGGACACACACCCACCAGAAGTGTTGCAATGTGATCCAGTCACATAGTTCAACATTGCGATAACTATAAACGTAGTGAGCCGATCCTTAAGACCGTGATGATCATTCATAATTGCTATATACCAGGATGCTTTGAGTGCATTAACCGTTACACTGAAACATGGTAACCATAAAGGTGTATCTTGGGTATTCCGAAGTAGATATGTTGATGAGTATGAAAATAGATCAAAACGGGATTTGTCCATCTGAGTGACGGATAGGTACTCTGGGCCCACTCGGTGATATTACATCATAAAGATTGCGCAATCATGTGACTAGGTCACGGGGTTGTAATATCACGGGAACGAGTAACGAGAATGAACTAGGTATATTGGATATCGACGATCAAACCTCGGATAAACAAAGTACCGTATGACAAAGGGATCAGGACTCAACGTTAACGGTTCAAATGATGAAGTTAATTCGATGGAATCGCACGGGCTCATCAAGGATTGTAACCAGATCCCACATGATGGTCATTGGTCAGAGAGTGTCTGATCATGTCTGCTGTTTCCCGAACCGTAGGGTGTCACGCTTAAGGGTATTCGACGCAATAAGGATTGATTCGGGATCATCGGTGAAATAAGAGAGAACACCGGAATTGTTCCGGGAGGTGCCGCAAGTTGTTCTGGATATTTTGAAAGGTTCAAAATAATGTTTAATAATGTTTAAATATGTTTTATTATTTAATTAACATAATTAAATATTAAAATATGATTAAATATAATTAAAAATGAATTAAAAGGCATATGGGCCTAAAGAGGCCCATTAGGGGAAGGAGGGAGCTCCCCTTGGGCCAAGGCGCCAAGGGAGGGAGCCCACCTCCCCTAGCCGCACCAAACCCCCCCTCCCTAGGGTTTAGTCCCACATGGGAAGGGGAGGGAGGGTGGCACCGCTCCTTGGCCTATATAAGGAGGGGTGGGGGTGGCTTTTTTCTACACACAATTTGATTTGAGACAAGTTTCTTAGATCTCTCTTCTCTCTCTTTCTCCCTCCTCGAGTGGACTCCCCTTGTTTGGAGTCTACACTTGGTTTGGGTTTCTCCACCATATGCACGCCGTCGCGCTGCTGGAATCGGGATCCGAATCCATCTTCTTTCCGCTGCTCTTCTGGTTCGGAGTCCAGAGGGGACGTCGGGTACACCGTATGTGTGTAATATAGCGAGGCGCTACACTTGTGGTGCTCCTTCATCGTTGAGGCCGTGTCGCGACGTCTTCACCGACAACGTTCCGACGGGGACGTAATCCCGTCATCGGTTTTCAAGGACCGGGTGGCCTCAGGAGTCATCGTGGATCTGCTCGGCATCGGGGATTGCCGGTACGACTACATCAACCACGTTCACGCGGGAACGTTTCCCGCCTAAGGGAATACATACTGATATGTGAGCTATTCCATCCATTACTTACATCGGCATAACATAGGTCTTGGCATTGGGTATCATAGGTTAAGAATAATTTGTGTTTTCTGCCCCGAACCCCAACAATCTCTCCCATGTGTTCTCGAGAACGCTTTAGCTTTTATAAGTTTAGTTCCTAGGCTTATCCTTGTGAAAGGATCGGGCCACTTGCTACTCCTCAGTTACCCTATTTACTTTGCTTGTATTTTACTTTTCTGTTGCTTAAACCAAAAACCCCTAAATATTTACCTTTGAGTGTGTGCAACCTTTCCTTATCCAGTGTCACTTATCAGCACCTTCTGCTCCTCGTTGGGTTCGACACTCTTATTTATCGAAAAGCTACAATTGATCCCCTAGACTTGTGGTTTATCAAGAATCGTTTATTGGCGCGGTTTACAGGGGAGGCAATCCCACTAAACCTATTAACTTCACCGCCATCAGTTGTCTCGTTGAACACCGTCCTAAGCCCGAGTTCTTGTGTGGTGATCCAAGAAGAAGAGTGCAACCACACATTGGGCTCACTGACCCCTCTCAACCTAGTACCTCACCCCATTCGAACCCCAGAAGTCGCGGTAGTTCGGAGTTCTGGTAGGGCTATGGCACGGTCTGCGAAGTGGACGAATGGCTACTCAGACCAGCTTGGGACCCTGCACACATCGTTTGAGGCCTTACTGGAACATCGGCCGGACTTCCTTACGGACCCCCCTCAGATAGGCGACTCTATGGACTAGATCCGAGCTGTGGGCGAAGTGTTGTGGTGAACATCCTCGCCGACACCCCTTGAATGGTGTCGAGGCAAAAGGCGGTAACTGATGGTCATGTGTGTGTAGCGGTACACCCCTGCAGGGTTAACAAAACTATTCGAATAGCCGCGCCCGTGGTTAAGGACTGCTTGGAAAGCTGAGCTTGATTATTAGAGAACATGAACTGGATAATTATAAAACTTGCCAAGATAAGCGTGAGTGCTATGGCGTGCTTTCTCGTGGGAAGTCGAGGAAGGCACCATAGTGGTGTAATTGGTTGGAGACATGTAGTGGACTCGTGTACGCTTCTTACCTCAAGTCTGGTACTCGTAGTTCAGGACTAGCCAAGTCAAAGCTGGCACTTCTGCCTATGAACCCACCTCCCTTTACCTTGATACATGTGCATGAGTAGTATAGCTCCTACGTAAGTCTTGCTGAGTACGACTTTGTACTCACGTTTGCTTATTCTATGTTTTAGGTGAACCCATTGACCCCGAAGGTGGATTCTTCCTGCAGCTCGACGATTGAAGCCAAGCTAGTGTAGTCCCAGTCAGACGACTGGTCCCTCGTGGAAGGGCTTGTTTATAAATATGGCTTCTCTAAGCCATTTGTTAATCTTGTCTGTACTCAGACCTACTTTGCTTCCGCATGTTTGATGTAATGTTGGATCACAGACTTGTGATCTCTGTGTGCACTCTGTAAGAGTTATCAATAAAGTTGTAAACTTTGTAGAGAATTACAATGGTACCTGTTGTTCATACGAGACATGTGTGCTGCGTGTATGGTTATGGGTTTTCGAGACCTTAGTTGTGATCTGGCTGGCGGTCTTTTATACACCAAGTGGCCCTTATATGTGCGCAGCTTGGGGCATCGCGAAACGATTGCTCGTGACTCTTTCACGTGGCACACTTTGTTGTATGATCGAGCCCGCCCTGGACCCCGATTAAGTGATCGGGCTGGAGTAAGTCTATGTAAGGGTTGTAATACAATCGATAGTATGGTTGAGGCGACTTGTCTACGTATATGGGACTTCACCACCCATATCATTTAGAATTGTGTGCGGACGATGAGGACCCATCTCAGTTGATCATCCGGCCTTGATGGGATGCCCCTCACGTTCGATGCTTTCCGAGAACGTTCGGTGCTTGGCCTTGTCTGCTTAAACAAGTGGGTACGGTTCTCGGCTCTCCATATGATTGTGTTATAGCGGAACTTGCATACGATAACCCCGGGTCCCGACAAGAGGGATGCTAATTTAAATGGTCTGAGGCACTCGATAGATCGAGCCTCAGTGAATTGTGCTAGTGGCCAATACCACAGTAGTCCAATCAAGCTCCAGTCCCCCGACACGAACTTGGCGAGACTGGTGTCAAGTAAAGTCCAAGCCGTTGAGGGCTTATAAGATCAATACCGCTAGTTATACAACTTATTTGACCCAATGTGTCTGTCAGGATTTTTCTATCATACACCTAGGGATGGAAAGAAACGAGAGTGATGTCGCGTTATGGAAAGTCCCGGCCTGGCTGAAGGATCAGCGGGGTCTTACCTACACATTTTCTTACGTCGCTTCTAGGGTGAAGTGTATCGCAACCCAGGTCTCAGTAGGGGTGAGTGCCATTATAGAAGGCATCCACTCGGAGAACTATCGAGTGAACTTTTATTATGAATGAGAGCTTGGTAAAGATTCGAGTGACCACGCAATGAGCCGGTTGGTTGGTCATCATAGTCTACTCTCTTGTGTCATCTTGCGAGTCAGTACTCAAGCGCTTGTTTAATAGGCGAGTGAGCACTCAAGCCTTAATGGGGTTTTTCTATTTCTTACGCCGAGGTGAGTGAGAACTCGAGCCTTCGTAAAGTTCTTTGGAATTCCTTTGAGTCTTCAGGAGAGGTAACGTGCTCATGATGGTAGTTTTATTTGATGGAATCAAATCAAAGAGAAAAATTGGTTAATGAAAAATAAGCATGTAATTAGAGATCAAAAAGAAAATTCTCGTTCTGTCCTTGCGTCTGTCTAGAAGTGTGATGTCCAATATGTGCTGCTTGGATGTGAAAGCGTAATGATGTTGATGACGTATTGTGATGCCTGCAATGTGCCAAGACTTGTTACATCTATTTGTGATATGATGATGCTTCGGTTAATGCGCGTACCTGATGTCGGGCAGGTCGTGCAGGTTTTTTGATCCGCTGTGAATGTATGTTTTTACTACCGCATTTAAGAGGGAGTGGATACCGATAGGTGCCTTTGTCTTGGAATCTATAAGCTCCATCCTTCTTTGATTATTTTGACGAATTGTGTCGTTACCTCTTCCTAGTTTGAAAAGACTTGTTTACCCTTTAGAGGGTGTATATAAATGGGTGGGTACTTTGTAGCGCTTAGAAATCCATCTTCTTCCCTTTCCTTCCTTTTTCTCTCCATCTTATTTCCATGGCTCCTAAACATCATGCCCGTGGTGTTGCCGGTGATAACGCTACGTGGGACGCTTCCAGCTGTGGTCGTCGGGGCCTCGTGCAATGCAAGACCATGGAGGTCGAGGCGCAACGGCGGGGGTTTGGCCAGCCGAGGACGTGAACAAGGGTGTCCTTGGCTATGATTTTGTTCTTCACATCTGTGACTTTGTCTGTCGGTGGATCTACCTTCCTTCTTCTTTCTATATTCTTTTCTCAGAGTTGAGTTTGTAGGGCTTGTGGCTTCGTTTCCAAGGCTATCCCTTCATACGTCCCAAACGTATCTATAATTTCTTCTTGTTCCATGCTTATATTGGTGACATTGCTATATGTTTTGCTACACTTTCATAACTTTTTCAACATATTTGGACTAACCTATTAACTCAGTGCCCCAGTGCCAGTTTCTGTCTACTGTTGTCCGTGCATTACAGGAAAAATACCAAATATTAAAGTGGTCGGAAAATTCCAAAAAAAAACAGAAAAAAATCAGCATGATAGAAGACTCCAGAAGCCCGAAGGAGAGCCGGAGGGCTCCACCCACTGGCTAGGAGGCCACAAGGCGTGGCCAAGGGGGAGGCCCCGCCACCTGGCCAGGTGGGACCTCCACTGGAGCCCCCTTCCGCCTATATTTAGCCCTCGATACATAAACCCTCGCGAGGCCCTCCGTTACACGATTTTCACCATTGCTCTGTCGTCGCCGCAATCCCGAGATCGGGATTGCCAGATGAACATGTCCCGGCACCCTGCGAGAGGGAGGATTGATATCCAGGAGCTTCTCCACTACAGTGAGCGCTTCCCGGATGTGCCGTGAGTAGTCCCCCTTGGACCATGGGTCCCTGATCATTAGCTAGATGATGTCTTCTCTCCACTTTTGTGCTTGAATTCTTAGCCCTTTTGAGTTGCCCTACATGATCAAGGCATCTATATATTAGTTTCTGTGTTGCTATGTTGTGTTTGGTGGGATCCGATGGATTATGAGATTATGTTCATATTGTGATGAGTAATATATTTGGTTTACCTTTTATGTTTTAGTTCTTGAGTATTCTTGCATGTTCTCCGTTGCTTTATATCGCTTTCGCCAAGTAGTAGATCGTGACTCCAAGAGGGAGCGTTATGCTTGATTGTGGGTTCCCCCCGATGTCTAGCTTGAGTGACAGAAACATGAGACTAGGGGATGTGATGTTGCCACCAGGGAGAAAACAACGGTGCTTGTAACTGAAGTTGGAAGGATTGCTTACATTACACATAAAGTGTTAATGCAGTTGTTTGTTGCTTTGATCCTACAGTTTGGCTGGGGTTTGCAACTTAAAACCAACTAGATGTTCTGGATAGATTTCTCAAGGTGGATGATTAGTGAGTAGATGCTGATGAATAATCGGTCTACTCATCTTGGTGCAATGCCTATACAATTGGGACTCTAGCTTTCTTGTAGCATAGTTAGCATTGCGGTGCGTTTATAATTCTGTCAATTGCCCAACACTAATTGTTTCACCCAACATAGTTGTTTATCGTCTTTTGGGAGAGAGACATCACTAGTGAAAGTCATGGGACCCTGTTCCATATTTTCACCATAATTTACATCGTTCACCTTTACTGCTTTATTTTCCTTTCCGTTGCAATAACCATCATTATATTTTCCCTTGTGTTTGATCCTTTGTAAACTACAAGGACGACGAGATTGAAAACCTATCTGAACTTGTTGGGAGCAAAGTTATTTTGCGTTTGTGTGCAGGTCCAGTTCTAGTAAGCAACCTGTAGGTTGTAAACGGCTCCATTGTTTTCTTCCCACCTTCTTGTTGCTCTTGGAGTCCTACGGGAGACATAAACCTATCCTCTAAAGTTAGGGGAAATTTACTGATATCTGCATCATAACCTTCCACTTGGGGTAACCAATGAGGAGGTGTTGTATGCACCCATCAAGCTAAATTTCCGGCACCGTTGGCGGGGACTCCAGTCTACAAGATAGGGGAGTTGCACACTACCCTTTAACATTCATTTTTAGTCTTGATATTTTACTTTTCAGTTTTTGTCTTTGTAAAAGAAAAGTTTTGCCCCCATGTGCTTCGGATATTGTTGGAAAAGACAGTAGAGGAACAAACAATGTTTTCGAGTGTAAACGGTTGATTAGGTTCCTGAAGGACAAGCTAGGTGATAAAGCTTCAAGGAAGATTTAAAAGTTATCAAAGCATAACCCTTTGAGGGAAGTTTTATCACGGAGGATGGACCCTAAAAATTTATGGTTCCCTGATGCAGAACATATCAAAAAAATGAAGAAGACGGCGCAAGACTTAGATGTTTTTGTGTAGTTCTTTTTTTGTTCTTTGAGTCTTGGGAAAACAGTACTATCAAGAGGGGTTTAGTAAGCGGAAACTGAAGTTATTATGAGAATGCTAAGATAAAAAATAAACCAAGTTAGAAGCCAGAGAAGAGAAATCTCATGTGCACTAAGTTAAAGTTTGGTAGAAAATACTTCGTTTTTCACGTCCGAAGCAGAACTCATTCTGTTAGTCAGCTTTACTTGTTCCGCAAGTAAAGTTGCGCATTCATGACAAATCCGACCGTTGTGGACACACGTCAAGCTGTCGCTTCGGGCCAGATCAGTCATTTCGCACCTTGGGATAGCCACCTATAAATACGCCGACCCCGCCGTCATTTGCGGTTCGCTGCTCTGAGATTATTCCCTGAGAGAGACTGAAGAGAGCATCCCAAGAATGCCACCGAAGAAAAAACCCAAAAGACAACCACCGAATCAACAGTCCTATTGATCTAAGTTGATTCACTATGACTTAGTTGGAAGTTTGGTAGCCTTGTTATCTTGGAGGACTGGAATCCTCCTAGACGGTTAGAGAGTCTTCTTCAGAGAGCGAAGAGTAATTGTCGCCTCGAAGTTCAAGTTTGTCAAAGTTTTGGAGATTTCCTTGATAATCTATCCCAAGTCAAAACTGGCCAAGCTCAAGGGGTTGGTGCAGTCGAGCAATGGACGGAGAGAGGTTAGCTCATTTTTCAATCACAAGTCCCTCCAACCAGACATAGCGCTTTGCAGTGCATGAACTGGTCGAACAAACATCGCCGAGTCAAGAGTTTGTTTTACTTCCAGCACTTACATTCTGTATTGCATTTGCTTCAATGTTATGATTCCCTGTTGTATGATTTAATAAGTTTCCTTTCCAAGTTAGTTTTGCTTCCCTCTTTCCTGTTTGATTATTCTTCCCTAGCTTTAACTTCTTCTTCACTTCGAAGTTTCTTCTGAAAATTTGAAGTGATCATTCACCCCCTCCCCCTCTGTTCACATCCTTGGTCTTTCAATTCGTATCAGAGCTAGGTACGCCCTACTAACGAGGATCGTCCTCGGAAAATCCTAGGGTTAGGTACCCTAGGTTTCGTATAGGAGGAAGGAGAGCAACGTGGCCTCGCGTTGGTAGGATTCAGAAGGTGGACAAGCGACACATGGGGCACGATTTACCCAACTTCAGGCCCTGGGAGGGAAAACCCACATGCTCCTTGTCTCATCTTGGATTGATGATGATGTACAGGGGTGCGGTGAGGGCTTTGGTGGAGAGAGATCTGTCTAGTTCTATGCGTGGAGCTTGAATTGTCTAGAGAGGTGCCCCTGCCTAGCTTTATATAGATATCCAGGTAGGAGATTACATGAGTCCTAGTTGACTACAAGTAGGAGTCCTTGTCTTGTGCCTCAAGTCTTGGGCGTCATGTTGGTTCATGAGTCTTCTAGTGGGCCTCCAGTGTTGACACGCACCAGGTAACCTCACGGTGAGGACTCATGGGACTACCCCTTCGTCAGGAGCCCCTGAATGCCTGGGGGACTCGAAGAGTCACGCGGGGGACTCAAATCTGTGTTAGGTGCCGTAGTGCATGTCGCTTTGTCGAGTGAGAAGTTGAACTTTTCGGGAACTTCTGTTGAGGATCCATACATCATTTGTGTGGAACCCTGGCTCAGAGGACCGGAATGCCCCGTGCTCCAGCCTAGAGATCAAGTCTTCTGGAACACGGCACTGCTTGATATAGAACTGAACAACTTTCTATTAACAAATATACGGGTACAAGGGGTTTATTACAACGCTGGCGGAGCGAGACGGAGAACAAGCTTGCTCCTCAAGCTCACCACGGATCTACATCAAACAGCAGACTAACTCTCTAGCAACGGCATAACGACGACAGTGATGAACTCCACTCCACAGGGACAGTAGCTGGGACCTCTCCTAGCTCGCAAACACCGGAAACATCATCCTACGCATCCAAAGCTCGGCCTGCAAATCTGGCATGACACGCCAGGTCAATACATCGAATGTACTTGCAAGCTCACAACAACCATGCACCAAGGAAAAACAATAACATGACAACAGATTAAAGTTTATTGATGAACTAACATGTGAGCATCAATATCATGCATACCGATCATCAAGCACATTATCAACATTACGACTAATGCACACAACCTCACATAATCACTGCATGATCATGTGGCTTACCTCGGAGTACTTATTGACTCAAGCACCGGATCATCTCATGACCAACAACTTATACTGGTCGTCACACTACCATTCCACGAGTTTGGTGTCCTCTATTACCGCCCAACCAATCCGGTCATCACATGACCAACAACTTTCCACGCTCATCCAACCGAACTCATGTTGATCTCATGGTGTGACCTACTGTGAACTGTGTCCAATACCGTGGACTCGACTATTCGGAAAGATTTGAAACACTCTGCAGAGGTTGTGCACTTTACCCACACCATGGAGCTCCTTGCCCAACGGACTAGGACTACTCCAGCGAAACTTGACTACCGCGTAACCTTTCTACGGTACTACCGACATAGCATGCCTTGGGTATCACTGTATCCTCCAGACACCTCCCATCACATGGCCCTGACCATCGCATGGTCCATAACATTTTCCCAATCGGGGACTCCCGGGTAAACATATCAAATATGGATCTCAAGATTACCACCACCTACGATAGCCCAAGTTAAGGCCTGCCCATATAGGAAAATGTGGCTGCACGAAATAAGTCTGGTTTGGTGGCACCTGATCAACTTGGAACGGAACATACTCCAAAGCAATCAAAAGTGGCAGGTGCAACATGAGTATTCACATACAAGGCATAGGAACATAAGTGGGACATAACAAGGTACGGTCATGGTCACATCATGATTCAGATCATATTAGTTTGCTTAAATTAGTCATATTAACATGATCAAGATGTTATCATACAACATGACACTACTATGAGTGTAATTAAGCATGGTGTGGTGTTATGATAATAGAAACTTGTCATGAACATAACATGGCACACCATGTATTGAAGCATATGGACATATCGTGATCATAACATGGTCAAACATGGCATGGTACAGACAAGCATAATATGGCATTATCAAAGTAGCCCAAGCATGGGGTCATAGCACGATCAACGTATATCAAGCATATCACATCACCGGAGGTTTTGGCAACTTTTAAAACATTCAAAGCTTTACAAAGGTGCAAATGAAATTGTGGCTTGCCTTTCATCAAGAAGGTGGGGGGAAAGCTCCTGGTCCTCACAAGAAAACCCTGAAAAACATTTCCAAATAAACCAAATGGGCAAAAGAGTCAAATGCCATTTTTATTGGATCAACAAACAACAATAGAAGATCAGGTCATGACACCTATGCGAAAATACAGAGGGGAAAAAGAGAAATCCAGTGCAAAAAGAATCACTTCATTTGGACTTGTGGTTTGGAAGATATTACTGGTCAAAGTTTGGTCAAATATGGATTTAAAATGATTAAAAATCATTTTTGGAAAATCAGAGGGGGGTGACGTCGAAGGCGTCTTTTGTAAAGGCGTCTCCACTTTTTTTTTTGAATTTAAGGATTGTGAAGCATGAGATCCATAGTATTTTATTGAAAATAAAAGCAGTACAAAGAGAGAACCTTAGTTCTCAAAGATAAACATGGAAATTTACAGGGTGGGGGAGGGAGCTACTTACCTACTCTACCTAGAGCAAAGTATTGATCCAATCTAGCAACTGTCAGGCCCAATATGCGGTACTGTTCCAGATTTAGATGTTTCCATCCAGATCCGGGGACGAAGCACATACCGGTCCCACCGCGATATATGAAGAAGTCATATGCCCCAGATTTCCAACAAGATATCACAACATTACAAATACAAGGATACAACATCTCATACAATCGGCATACAACTCCCTTAAATACAATACAACAGCGGAAGGTACATGTCTGAGTACAGACTATAATCAAAAGCCTATTGGCAAAGAGAAAAACATCGATCCCATAACCACACGGGTCCAGGCCCTCCGCCGGGATCCGCCTAACTAGTCGTCGTCGAGTCACCACGTGAAACGTCGGTCACCATACCTGTTGTCGATCAAGAACCCTGAAAAAAGTTTGGGGGTAGTATCATGAGTACAGAAGTACTCAGCATCCAACTGTAGTGGTCATCTTACCCAGCAAGGACTTCATCACTCGTCATTCTAGAACAACTAGTAGTTTACGGTAAGGATGGGGTAAGTGGTGAGGTTGCTGCCGCACTAGCATTTATGAAGTGGCTAACGATCTAGAGAGTAAGATAAGAAGCCAAGCATTCGATGAGGAATCGCCTCCAACAAGTCTTGCTATCAACTACTACGCAAACATAACACCTATCCTATCCTTGTCCTCCTCTTCGCATCCCGACGTAGAAGAAGCAGTCAAGGCACACACACACACGTTGATCAAGTTATATTAAGATTATCTCAGTTGTTGTTGTCTATGAACAAGGAGTAGGTCTCAATTCGTCCACAACCGTGGACACGGCTTCTCGAAAAGATTTAACCCTTCAGGGGTGTACCAACTGCCCATTACAAGGCTCCGCACGCACGCCCATCTCTCTCAGTTGCTACCAATCACAGGCAACCAATTTATGATTTAGTTCCAAGAGATCCGAAATGACAGGTCCCTCTAGCTAACAACGAACAAATCCGGGTGGCCCCCGATGAGTCGACATCCAGCTCAAGAGCCGGCCGCGCTCTCGATCTGGTCTCTACCGTATGACTCCAGGTTTGGATTGCCGGTTAATCACACATGCGAAACCGGGTCCTCAGCCGGTCATGATGGGCCAGCAAGGGAACTATGTCCTCACTGGTCCGGGTTGGTTTAAAAACTACTGGCAGCTGACCAGCACACACACGGTTTCAAATGGTAAATTAGCTTGGGCCACCACTAGAAATGTTTGAAGCTAGGTAGGTAAGAAAAGGGGACCCCATAAAATCCCACACGCGGTTAGGCACGCTCAGTCTTAAAACCAATACCCGGAACTCGGATCCTAGGTGAATCGAATGGAACAAAGCGTCGGGGCCGGATAGCCTAGACCTTCCATCCTTCGTCGAATATAGTCAACATTATAATAATCATATCATCAACAACAATATAATAATGTGATAGCCCAAACCAAGGACTAACAGGGTAACATCGTAGCATCCTAAGCATGCATACTAAGCAGGGGCTGAGGAACGAGCAATAGTAACATAGCAGTACAAGGTTTGCTGGGAAGGGACATGGCTGTATCGGTTTGAAAGAGGCTGTAAACATGTGGTAGGATCAAACATCGAACCTAACCTAGACTAGCATGCAAAACTCTGGTTGAAATAGAATGGATCATAAGTAATGTTTAGTCCTTGCCTGTTGATAAGTCGGGTTCCGAAGGTGTAGTGGATCGCAAGCTCGCATCGTCTCCGAAGGTACCCGCGGAAGCACACAAGACGATAAACACTGGAAAGCAATCAACGAGAAAGCATCTATTACTACGAGGAAACACAAGATCAAGAAGATATCACACGACACGGCAACGCGATACAGATCTATCGTCGAGAACGGTTACTAACAATTTAAGTGGGGTATCAGTCACACACGACGAACACTGCACATTTACGGTGGTTCAATTTGTTTAGCTACACAAGGTGAGCAAAGGTTGTTAACATGGCATCTCACTCAAGCATGGCATAGCACACTGTAACAGCCCAGTTTTCACAAAAATTAAAAAAAATTGTTTTCGGCGTGAATTGTTTGATTGTCTGATTTGTTTGCGGTGTTTGCATCCCCGATTTATCGATCGAAGATTATTTCCCCCCCTCTTATCTCGTATCGGACGGAGACCGACCCTTGCCACCTTGACACTCGACCTTTGCGACACCGGGTTTCACCCGATCACCGTCGCGAAAACCGCACGAGACCAGCCGCAGCCAACGGAACGAAAAACCCCGTTTAATAATTAAACGGGATATTTTTATAGCGCGCCGGAAAGTGTTTTCGGAACGGTTCCAGCGCGAGGTGAAAGCCTCCGGCTCGACGCACTGATCGCACAGTTCGAAGTTTTACCCGAATCGGAGGTGCTGCGGACCCCCGGCGGTCAGAAACGGGAGCACCGCGCGCGCGAGAGAAAAACCGGGGATGTTTTTGCAAACTGCCAGCCAACGGGGCTATATAAAGACCACCACACTCCCACCCATTTCTAGGGTTTCCCTAGCCACAAAGTTGCAGCCACCCCCCTCACAATGTCCAGATCTGCCCAGTTGATCCCAAAAATCCCGAAATTGTTCTCCCCTGCGATCTGGACCGTCAGATCTCGCGATCCGACTGCCCAGATCCACCCTAGCTAGCCAGCCCCTCTCTCTCTCCTTCCTCACCACCGCACCCACCTCCACTGCCCGTGGCGCCGCCGCCTCCCGCCGGCCAGCCAGCCAAGCCGCCGACTCCATTCTCCCCTCCTCCCTCTTCCCTTTTCCCTCTCCTCCCCGCGGTGACCCCTCCCTCCCTTGCAGATCGGAGCTGCGCGCCATGGACGCCGCCATGGGAGGCCGAGTAGGAGCTCGCGCCCCCCTCCCTTGAACGCCACGGCCGCCGCCCCTAGTGCCGGATCCGGCCGACTCCGGCCGCCGCTTGCTTCCCCCGCCTGCGCCCCCTGCCTCGCCGCCTTGAGCCGCCCCTCGCCGGCGGGCACAGCAGCCGCCGCCGCTCGGGTGTGCTCGGGGTGGAGCCCGACGCCCCAGCCGCTGCGTGCTGCCAGGTGGGCCGGCCTCAGCCTCCTCCAGGCCCAGTCCAGCGCCCCCAGGCGGCCCACCTCGGCCAGATCCGCGCCAGCCCAGCCGCCTCCTCTGCTCCAGTGGGCCGAGCCCACTAGTGGGTGAGCCCCTTTTCTTTTTTTTTTCTTTTTTCCTGAGAGCTGTGAATTTCTGCTAAGTCCCAGGAATTGTGCTGCTGATTCGATTCCGCGTTGACGATAGCAAGCGATCCGTAGCCCGGATGACTTCGTGCCCAAATGACGAATTGTTTAGAATTGCATGTACTTTAATTCATCTTTTGTGAGAATTTGCATTTGAGCTCATCTTGATTGTGTAATTGTGTGCTGAACAGGGCATCAGGCCGTTAACCTGCTACTTTTGCTATTATGTGCTGCTGTTATTATTTTGTTGCAACTTTTCATGATGATTGTAACAAATCCATGAGGCCTATTGCATTGATTCGTTTTGCGTTGCGTTAAGAAATGTTTCTACTTCAGTTTCATGCATTCACATGCCATATTTGCTTGCTGCATCATGTTTATATCTTGCTCCAAAGTAGCTATCCTGATGTTATTGTGCTGCTATTGCTGAAACTGTTATTTTGTTGCAACTTCGGTCGACGAGTGTGTCGCGACCGTTTATCGGAATTGAGTGATTCCAATTGCATTTTGTTAAGCATCATGTCTACTTTCATACCATGTATTGCTATGTCATGTTGCTGCACTTTTGCATATAGATTTACCCCTGTTTATACAGCATGTGTGCATAACTTGTCTTGCTTATGTCTTTTTAACCGTAACTCCGTTTGGAGTGTTCTTTATATGTAACTTGATTAGTTTTTCGGGTACTTTGTGTTTATGATATTTTTTGATGCTGTTAACCAACCTTAAATATGGTATAGGGCAGAACAGTACCAAATCTTTTAATCATCGTATGTCACTTCGTGATATGCCATGTTTAGGTTGTGCCTCACTTAAATTGACTAGCATAGATAGTTTACTTTGTGCTTCACCTCTTGCCATGTTTGTGTGCTATACCATGTTCATAAACGTTGTTTGATCACCTGAAGCTAAACAACTTGAACCACCGTAAACGTGCGGTATTCGTTGTGTGTGACGAGTACTCCACTTAAATAGTTAGTAACCGTTCTCGACGATAGATCAGTATCGTGTTGCCGTACCTTGTGTTGTTTCTTTGATCTTGTATTGCTCCGTAGTAATAGTGGTGCACCGTTGATTGCTTTCCAGTGTTTACTTCTTGTGTGCTTCCGCGGGTACTCTCGGAGACGTTGCGAGTGTGCGATCGACTACACCTTCGGAACCCGACTTATCAATAGGCAAGGACTATACATTACTTATGATCCATTCTATTTCAACCAGCGGTTTGCATGCTAGTATAGGTTATGTTCGATGTTTGATCGTACCACATGTTTACAACCTCTTTCAAACCGATACATCCATGTTCCCTCCCAGCAAACCTTGTACTGCTATGTTACTATTGCTCGTTGCTCAGCCCCTGCTTAGTATGCATGCTTAGGATGCTACGATGTTACCCTGTTACTCTTTGGGTTGGGATATCACCTGATTATTATATTATTGTTGATGATATGATTATTATAATGTTGATTATATTCGATGAAGGATGGAAGGTCTAGGCTATCCCGCCCCGACGCTTTGTTCCATTTGAGTCACCTAGGATCCGAGTTCCGGGTATTGGTTTTAAGACTGAGCGTGCCTAACCGCGTGTGGGATTTTATGGGGTCCCCTTTTCTTACCTATCTAGCTTCAAACATTTCTAGTGGTGGCCCAAGCTGTTTTACCATTTGAAACTCATGCATATACGTCTGTCAGGTAGCTCCTTGCAAATGTCTTTTCAAAACACCCCGGGCCAGCGAGGACATAGCTTCTCTGTTGGTCTAATCTGACCGGCTGAGGACCCGGTCTCATAAGAGAACTAACCGGTAATCCAAACCCGAGTTATACGGTAGAGTCCGATTCGAGAGCGTGGCCAGCTTTTGAGTCGGGTGTCGACTCACCGGGGGCCACCCGGATTTTTTCGTTGTTAGCTAGAGGGACTTGTCGTTTCGGATCTCTTGGAACTAAATCATAAAATGGTTGCCTGTGATGGGTAGCAACTGAGAGAGATGGGCGTGCGTGCGGAGCCTTGTAATGGGCAGTTGGTACACCCCTGCAGGGTTAAATCTTTTCGAGAATCCGTGTCCACAGTTATGGACGACTTGAGACCTACGTCCTGTTCATAGACAACAACAACTGAGATAATCTTAATATAACTTGATCAACGTGTATGTGCCTTGACTGCTTCTTCTTCGTCGGGATGCGAAGAGGAGGACAAGTATAGGATAGGTGTTATGTTTGCGTAGTAGTTGATAGCAAGACTTGTTGGAGGCGATTCCTCATCGAATGCTTGGCTTCTTATCTTACTCTCTAGATCGTTAGCCACTTCATAAATGCTAGTGCGGCAGCAACCTCACCACTTACCCCTTCCTTACCGTAAACTACTAGTTGTCCTAGAATGACGAGTGATGAAGTCCTTGCTGGGTCAGATGACCACTACAGTTGGATGCTGAGTACCTCTGTACTCATGATACTACCCCCAAACTCTTTTCAGGGTTCCTGATCGACAACAGGTATGGTGATCGATGTTTCACGTGGAGACTCGACGACGACTAGTTAGGCGGATCCCGGCGGAGGGCCTGGACCCGTGTGGTTATGGGATCGATGTTTTTATCTTTGCCAGTAGGCATTTGCTTGTAGTCTGTACCCAGACATATATCTTCCGCTGTTGTATTGTATTAAGGCAGTTGTATGCCTCTTGTATGAGATGTTGTATCCTTGTATCTGTAATGTTGTGATATCATGTTGGAAATCCGGGGCATATGGCTTTGTCATATGTCGCGGTGGGACCAATATGTGCTTCATCCCCGGATCTGGGTGGAAACACCTAGATCTGGAACAGTACCGCATATCGGGCCTGACACACACAAACATGACAAGAGGTGAAGCATAAAATAAACTATCTATGCTAGACAATTTAAGTGAGGCACAATCCTAAACATGGCATAACACTAAGTGCCGCACGATGTTTAAAGGATTTGGTACTGTTCTGTCCGAAACCATATTTTAGGTTGGCTAAAAACAGCAAACAATAGCATAAACACAAAGTACACGAAAAACTAATCAAGTTACATATAAGGCACACTCCAAACGGAGTTACGGTTAAAAAGATATAAGAAAAACAAGTTACGGGCACAATCTGCCAACATCACGAAGCACACGTTAGAGCAATGCATAAACATGATAATCAATGCAAACATGCTCACAAATGATATGGAACAAAAGTATACATGACAGGGAAGGCATGGCAAAAATAATCATGCAAATAGGCATCATAGATCAAAAGATATTAAGAAAACAACATGGCATCGGAACGTTACAGACTTAGAGAAAATCTGAGGTGGCTGTCAACAACAGCAGCATAGCAACTTTGGAGCTCAATAACTATGTGACCAGCAAGCATATCATGACGATGAAATACATATAATGGAAGTGGACATGATGCATAACAATATGCAATTGGAATCACTCAATTCCGATAAACGGCCGCGACACACTCGTCGACCGAAGTTGCAACAAAATATAAACATCAACACATTAACAGCAGGGTTGCTACTTTGGGTGAAGATACAATCATGATGCAGCAAGCAATTATAGCATGTGAATGCATGAAACTGAAGTAGAAACAATACTTAACGCAACGCAAAAGGAATCACTCAATTCCGACGTACGGTTGCGAAGCAACCGTCTCCCGAAGTTTCAATCAAGCAACAGTTTTGTAACAGTTTAACAGCAGCAGTTGCAATTAACGACCAGTGGCCCTGTTTGACCAGCAATTACACAATCAAGATGACCTCAGATGCAAAACTCACAAAATACGGATTGAAGTACACACAAAACTAAACACTTCGTCTTTTGGGCGCAACATCATACGAGCTACCGTTTCATCGCAATCTAAAGCGCAAAATTGAATACATCAAGCAGTTCCAGGGACTTTGCAGAAAAATTAGAAGGACGAAAAAAAATGACCTCGTGGGCCAAGGCCCATCTGGCCGGCGGCTACTGTTGGAGGAGCTGGGCTGAGGGGCTTGGGCTTGGAGCTGGATCTGGGCCGCTTCGAGGAGGCGGGCCGTGGCCTGGACGGCCGGCCCAGGCTGGTGGCGGCTCCAGCTCGGCCTCGTCGTGGCCGGTGACGGCAGCCGGTGTCCCAGCCGGCGAGGGGCGCCGCCACACGGGGGAGGCGATCGAGGGGGCGCAGCGCGGGCGGTCCAGGCGGAGGAGGCTGGCGGTGTCCTCAGCCGACGTGCAGGTCCAGGGGATGGCGCGGCCGTGCTTGAACTCCTGCTTCGGGCGGCCATGGTAGGTGGCGGTTCGGGCGGCTGGGCTCGCCGGCTCGTCCTGCGAGGAGAGAGGGAAGTGAGGGAGAGGAGAGGGGAACGCTAGGAGGAGAGGAGAGGGGGCATGGAGGAGATGGCCGGCCTGCGGCTCTCGCCGGAGGTCGGGCGGCGCGGTGCTGGTCTCCATGGGAGGCGGTGGCGCGAGACGGGCCAGGCAGTTGGGAGCTGCGAGGAGGCCAGATCTGGGCCGTCAAATCCCAGATCTGACGGTCTGGATCAGAGGGAAGCTAGGGTTTCGTGATT
Organism: Bromus sterilis; assembly: GCA_950022295.1. Classification (NCBI taxonomy): domain Eukaryota; kingdom Viridiplantae; phylum Streptophyta; class Magnoliopsida; order Poales; family Poaceae; genus Bromus; species Bromus sterilis. The sequence goes on from OX465600.1 coordinate 158,553,544, forward strand.
TTGGGGGTATATTGGGAAAATTTGGGATTTTTTTAGGGGGTGCCTGCAATTTTGTGGCTAGGGAAACCCTAGAAAGGGGTGGGAGTGTGGTGGTCTTTATATAGCCCCGGTGGCTGGCAGTTTGCAAAAACATCCCCGGTTTTTCTCTCTCTCGCGCGCAGTGTTTATGTTTCTGACCGCCGGGGGTCCGCAGGACCTCCGATTCGGGTAAAACTTTGAACTGCGCGATCAGCGCGTCGAGCCAGCGTCGTTCACCTCGCGCTGGAACCGTTCCGAAAACACTTTCTGACGCGCTATAAAAATATCCCGTTTGATTATTAAACGGGGTTTTCGTTCCGTTGCCTGCGGCTGGTCTCGTGCGGTTATTGCGACGGTGATTGGGTGAAACCCGGTGTCGCAACGGTCGAGTGTCAGGATGGCAAGGGTCGGTCTCCGTCCGGTACGAGATAATAGGGGTAAAATAATCGTCGATCGATAAATCGGGGATGCAAACACCGCAAACAAGTCAGACAAACAAACAATTCACACCGAAAACAAATTATTTAATTTTTGTCAAATTTGGGTTGTTACAATACAATACCACCAACAAGGGATCTCGTCTCGAGATCCAGGATAATCCGGGGGAGAGGGGGGGGGGGAGAGAAAAGAGAGACGACGATCTCCAACACCACCAACAAGGGACTCTGCTCCATGTCCACGTCGAACTTCCGTCGAGATAAATTTTCGCAGAGAGATGGCAACGTCGAAGAACGGAACCATCAGTGACAAGAGGAAGAACGATCGCGAAAGCCAGATCAAGGGATAGTGATTTTTGACGCAAGTCGTAAAACACCGGGCAAAAGAGGGAGGGAAAAGGACGACCCAGATGATACCCAAAATTGGAGAAGCTAAAGGTACTACAGGAATTCCCACCTGAGATCGGAATATTGACAATACGCTGCAAGCAAGGCATTGTAACAGTTCCGAAACTCCACACTCAACGAGATCCTAAAGTTTGAAAGAGATAAGACGAGAATAAAACACTTACGACACTTGTCCTGACCAGAGCAAGGGTAAGGAGTAAAAAGATTCCTACTCTCCGATAACTAACTTAGTAACTACAAAATAGTTTTTGTCTACACTCGACTTCGGCCAGAAAAGGCATCCTATGGTCGGTAAGGCTCTGATACCAAGTTGTAAGGCCCGATTTGCGGTACTGATCCAGATTTAGATGTTTCCATCCACATCCGGGGACGAAGCACATATCGGTCCCACCGCGACATATGACGAAGTCATATGCCCCGGATTTCCAACATGATATCACAACATTACAGATACAAGGATAAAACATCTCATACAATCGGCATACAACTGCCTTAAATACAATACAACAGCGGAAGGTACATGTCTGAGTACAGACTACAATCAAAAGCCTATTGGCAAAGAGAAAAACATCGATCCCATAACCACACGGGTCTAGGCCCTCCGCCGGGATCCGCCTAACTAGTCGTCGTCGAGTCACCACGTGAAACGTCGGTCACCATACCTGTTGTCGATCAAGAACCCTGAAAAGAGTTTGGGGTAGTATCATTAGTACAGAAGTACTCAGCATCCAACTGTAGTGGTCATCTGACCCAGCAAGGACTTCATCACTCGTCATTCTAGGACAACTAGTAGTTTACGGTAAGGATGGGGTAAGTGGTGAGGTTGCTGCCGCACTAGCATTTATGAAGTGGCTAACGATCTAGAGAGTAAGATAAGAAGCCAAGCATTCGATGAGGAATCGCCTCCAACAAGTCTTGCTATCAACTACTACGCAAACATAACACCTATCCTATCCTTGTCCTCCTCTTCGCATCCCGACGTAGAAGAAGCAGTCAAGGCACACACACACGTTGATCAAGTTATATTAAGATTATCTCAGTTGTTGTTGTCTATGAACAAGGAGTAGGCCTCAAGTCGTCCATAACCGTGGACACGGCTTCTCGAAAAGATTTAACCCTGCAGGGGTGTACCAACTTCCCATTACAAGGCTCCGCACGCACGCCCATCTCTCTCAGTTGCTACCCATCTCAGGCAACCATTTTATGATTTAGTTCCAAGAGATCCAAAACGACAGGTCCCTCTAGATAACAACGAACAAATCCGGGTGGCCCCCGGTGAGTCAACATCCAGCTCAGGAGCCGGCTGCGCTCTCGATCTAGTCTCTACAGTATGACTCTAGGTTTGGATTGCCGGTTAATCACACATGGGAAACCGGGTCCTCAGCCGGTCATGATGGGCCAGCAAGGGAACTATGTCCTCACTTGTCCGGGTTGGTTTAAAAACTACTGGCAGCTGACCAGCACACACACGGTTTCAAATGGTAAATCAGCTTGGGCCACCACTAGAAATGTTTGAAGCTAGGTAGGTAAAAAAGGGGACCCCATAAAATCCCACACGCGGTTAGGCATGCTCAGTCTTAAAACCAATACCCGGAACTCAGATCCTAGGTGACTCGAATGGAACAAAGCGTCGGGGCGGGATAGCCTAGACCTTCCATCCTTCGTCGAATATAGTCAAAATTATAATAATCATATCATCAACAATAATATAATAATGTGATAGACCAAACCAAGGAGTAACAGGGTAACATCGTAGCATCCTAAGCATGCATACTAAGCAGGGGCTGAGCAACGAGCAATAGTAACATAGGAGTACAAGGTTTGCTAGGAAGGGACATGGTTGTATCGGTTTGAAAGAGGCTGTAAACATGTGGTAGGATCAAACATCGAACCTAACCTAGACTAGCATGCAAACCTCTGGTTGAAATAGAATGGATCATAAGTAATGTATAGTCCTTGCCTGTTGATAAGTCGGGTTCCGAAGGTGTAGTGGGTCGCAAGCTCGCATCGTCTCCGAAGGTACCCGCGGAAGCACACAAGACGATAAAAACTGGAAAGCAATCAACGAGCAAGCATCTATTACTACGAGGAAACACAAGATCAAGAAGATATCACACGACATGGCAACGCGATACAGATCTATCGTCGAGAACGGTTACTAACAGTTTAAGTGGGGTATCGGTCAAACACGACGAATACCGCACATTTACGGTGGTTCAATTTGTTTAGCTACAAAAGGTGAGCAAAGGTTGTTAACATGGCATCTCACTCAAGCATGGCATAGCACACAAACATGACAAGAGGTGAATCATAAAAGAAACTATCTATGCTAGACAATTTAAGTGAGGCACAATCCTAAACATGGCATAACACTAAGTGCCGCACGATGATTAAAGGATTTGGTACTGTTCTGTACTAAACCATATTTTAGGTTGGCTAAAAACAGAAAACAATAGCATAAACACAAAGTACACGAAAAACTAATCAAGTTACATATAAGGCACACTCCAAACGGAGTTACGGTTAAAAAGATATAAGAAAAACAAGTTACGGGCACAATCTGCCAACATCACGAAGCACACTCTAGAGCAATGAATAAACAGGATAATCAATGCAAACATGCTCACAAATGATATGGAACTAAAGTAGACATGACCGGGAAGGCATGGCAAAAATAATCATGCAAATAGGCATCATAGATCAAAAGATATCAAGCAAACAACATGGCATCGGAACGTTACAGACTTAGAGAAAAACTGAGGTGGCTGTCAACAACAGCAGCATAGAAACTTTGGAGCTCAATAACTATGTGACCAGAAAGCATATCATGATGATGAAATACATATAATGGAAGTAGACATGATGTATAACAATATGCAATTGGAATCACTCAATTCCGATAAACGATCGCGACACACTCGTCGACCGAAGTTGCAACAAAATATAAACAGCAACACATTAACAGCAGGGTTGCTACTTTGGGTGAAGATACAATCATGATGCAGCAAGAAATTATAGCATGTGAATGCATGAAACTGAAGTAGAAACAATGCTTAACGCAACGCAAAAGGAATCACTCAATTCCGACGTACGGTTGCGAAGCAACCGTCTCCCGAAGTTTCAATCAAGCAACAGTTTTGAGACAGTTTAACAGCAGCAGTTGCAATTAACGACCAGTGGCCCTGTTTGACCAGCAATTACACAATCAAGATGACCTCAGATGCAAAAATCACAAAATACGGATTGAAGTACACACAAAACTAAACACTTCGTCTTTTGGGTGCAACATCATACGAGCTACCGTTTCATCGCAATCTAAAGCGCAAAATTGAATACATCAAGCATTTCCAGGGACTTTGCAAAAAAATTAGAAGGACGAAAAAAAAACGACCTCGTGGGCCAAGGCCCATCTGGCCGGCGGCTACTGTTGGAGGAGCTGGGCTGAGGGGCTTGGGCTTGGAGCTGTATCTGGGCCGCTTCGAGGAGGCGGGCCGTGGCCTGGCAGGCCGGCCCAGGCTGGTGGCGGCTCCAGCTCGGCCTCGTCGTGGCCGGCGACGGCAGCCGGTGTCCCAGCCGTCGAGGGGCGGCGCCACACGGGGGAGGCGATCGAGGGGGCGCAGCGCGGGCGGTCCAGGCGGAGGAGGCCGGCGCGGTCCTCAGCCGACGTGCAGGTCCAAGGGGCGGCGCGGCCGTGCTTGATCTCCTGCTTCGGGCGGCCATGGCAGGTGGCGGTTCGGGCGGCTGGGCTCGCCGGCTCGTCCTGCGAGGAGAGAGGGAAGTGAGGGAGAGGAGAGGGGAACACTAGGAGGAGAGGAGAGGGGCGTGGAGGAGATGGCCGGCCGGCGGCTCTCGCCGGAGGTCGGGCGGCGCGGTGCTGGTCTCCATGGGCGGCGGCGGCGCGAGACGGGCCAGGCGGTTGGGAGCTGCGAGGAGGCCAGATCAGGGCCGTCAGATCCCAGATCTGACGTTCTGGATCAGAGGGAAGCTAGGGTTTCGCGATTTTGGGGGTCTATTGGGCAAATTTGGGGATTTTTTTCAGGGGGTGGCTGCAATTTTGTGGCTAGGGAAACCCTAGAAAGGGCTGGGAGTGTGGTGGTCTTTATATAGCCCCGGTGGCTGGCAGTTTGCGAAAATATCCCCGATTTTTCTCTCTCGCGCGCGCGGTGTTTACGTTTCTGACCACCGGGGGTCCGCAGGACCTCCGATTCAGGTAAAACTTCGAACTGTGCGTCAAAGCGTCGAGCCAGCGGCGTTCCCCTCGCGTTGGAACCGTTCCAAAAACACTTTCCGGCGCGCTATAAAAATATCCCGTTTGATGATTAAACGGGGTTTTCATTACGTTGGCTGCGGCTGGTTTCGTGCGGTTATCGCGACGGTGATAGGGTCAAACCCGGTGTCGCAACGGTCGTGTGTCAGGGTGGCAAGGGTCGGTCTCCGTCCGGTACGAGATAAGAGGGGTAAAATAATCGACGATCGATAAATCGGGGATGCAAAGACCGCAAACAAATCAGACAAACAAACAATTCACACCGAAAACAAAATTTTTAATTTTTGTGAAATCTGGGCTGTTACAGCAACTGAGATCTAGTATCTCCCTGAAATCTATGTGAAGGCAGGGTGATGTCATGCACAAAGTGCCTTCTCCAGATATGAAAAGAAACTCTTTCATTCCTGAAGGTCTTCCCATTCTTGAAGGTCTTCCCATTCCTGACTAGCCAAATACTCCAGGCAGCAGTGAACATAACTTCCATGAAGAAGGGGTGTCCAATAGAAAGTCTGGCATGCTGGAGACAATCATGAACATTCCCAGAAGTAGACCATTCAATTTGCAGATAGTTCCACACTCTGGTGCTAAAGTTACAAGTAAAGAACAGATGTAATCTGTCCTCATAAACCTGAGAAGGGCATAGAACACAACAGTTTTCTTCAGTAGTAGATCTCCAATGCCTTCTCACCAAGAGATCTTTAGTGTTCAGTCTATCAAAAAGTAACAACCAACCAAAGACCTTGATCTTCATAGTACATTTGCTTCTCCATAACTTGATGCAAGAATTGTCGTTGGAGTGCATGAGTGTATAGAAACCTTTTGCAGTGTACCCATGTTTACACGGCCAAACCCAAGAGTCATGGGGTGAGTGGATCTTTGCATCATACTTAGCCAATCTCTGAGAGCAAAGTATTCAGTTGCAGCCTGTTGAGAAAGAGGTAAGTGAAAGAGATGTTGTTCCCCCTCAGTGTTGAGAAAAATCATGCACAGAGATCTTGTCATCTAGGACAAAGGAGAAGAGGTGTGGAAGTCTGTCTCTGAGGGGTCTATATGACTTGTTAATGATCCAGCCATCAGACCAAAAAAGCAAAGAACCTCCAGAGCTCACCCTGACAGAAGCAACAGGTCTATATAGATCAGAGAGTCGCATGATATCCCTGCACCAAAATGAGCCACAAAGAACAGTGGCATGAGGCACATTTCCATCATAGTATGAGTTCCATATGAGAGAAACCCAGGGGATATCCTCTTTATTGTAGAACTTATGAAGGTGTTTTAAAAGGAGAGCTTTGTTTTGTAACTGTAGGTTGATGATTCCCAACCCTCCTTTGTTCTTTGGTCTACAGACCAGATCCCAAGCAGCAAGAGATTTTCTAGGTGTTTAAGAGTTGCCCCTCCATAGACATTGCCTCTGAATGCGCTCAATCTGTTTGAAGATACCCTGGGGGCTAGACTACCAAGAAAATAAATGGGCATGGAAGATATGACAGAGTTCAGAAGTTGCAGTCTTGCACCTTGATTAAGCATTGCAGAGCTAGCAGATAATCTTCTTTCTATCTTGTCAACCAGTGGCACCAGATCCTGAATTGTGGGTTGAGTGGTGCCCAAAGGCAAGCCCAAATAGGTAAAAGGTAGCTGTCCAATGCTATATCCCAAAACAGCGGCCATGCTAGCACAATCCTCCACAGAAACATTTAATGGAACCATAGATGACTTGCTGAAATTTACCTTGAGCCCCGTTGGTAGGTGAAAATCATTCAACATCTCTTTCAGAGCCAGCAGCTGCCTCTCTTCAGCAGGAACCACTAAAATGGTATCATCCGCATACTGAATAATGGGAAAGTATGGATCATGAGATGCAATAGGCAAGGATAAAATTCCATTGTGAAGCATGTTGTTCACCACAGATTGTAGCAGATCAGCTGCCAACACAAAAAGTAAAAGGGACAAAGGATCGCCCTGTCTGACCCCCTTGATACTCCTTCGGGTGGGAAACATAGACTGATAGGTGGGCCAGCTCTGTCAGGCGGAAAGAAACAGGGGAGGCGAATTAACTGAGAACGTACCCAAGATAACGTCTGCTGCCTCCTGGGCTTGCTCATCATGCACATGATTCAGACGTCCCTTGTCGGCGTGGGATGCACATTGTTGGGCATTGTTGCGGCTGGGTTCCCTCTGGCTGGTTTTGGAGCATTGGGCGTGGGGCAGCATTCTTCTGCCGAATAGTGGCCCTTCTGCCCACATCCGAAATAGATCACTCCAGGGTTGCGGGGAACTCCGCCTGCTGGATGCGGAACTCCAACATGGCGAACATGAACACTCGGGCATGGCACTGGGTACTGGCCCCTTTGAGGCCGGGTTGCTGGCCTTGGAGGTTGTGTCGGATGCAGTCGGGGGTTGCTAGATCCACCCTGATGCATCATGCGACGCCTGTGATTCTCAGAGGCCATCTTGAGCTTTCCCTTCATCATGATAGCAGCATCGGAAAGAGACTCATGGTTGGGGAACTGCATGGCCACCAGAACAGCCTGTAGCTCATCGTGTAGTCCATCCTAGAAACGGTCCTCCCGCTTCTCCTCGGTGTCCACTGATGCGCGAGAGATGATGATGGCTCCTCGCCCTTCGTTGGTTACCCCAAGTGGAAGGTGAGATGTAGGATAGCACCAAATTTCACTTGGCAAAGATGCCAAGGTTTAGAGTATCTCCCGTAGGACTCCGCAAGCGACAAGTAGGAGGTTCGGCAAGTGATGCGCTGTCTGAAAAGAATCACTTTCTTTTCCTTGACCTGCACACAAATAAAAATAACTTTGCGCCCAACAAAGTTCAGAGAGGTTGTCGATCTCTCCGGTCTTCTTGTTTACAAAGGATCAAACGCAAGGGATAATGATAATGGTGATAGCAACTGGAAAGTAAAAGAAGAAAATAAATGAGTGTGGAAACAGTGATGAGAATATGGACCAGGGTCCCGTGATGTTCACAAGTGATGTCTCTCTCCCAAAAGACAATAAAACTGCCATGCGAGGAAAACAAATCACAGCTGGGCAATTGACAGGATTAAAAATGCACCGCAATGCTAACTATGCTACAAAGAACGGACGAGGCTCAAAAGCATGGGCGGTACGCAGAAATAAGTAGACTGAAATACAACTACATCTACTACTAATCATCCACCTTGAGATATATATCCGGAACATCTCACTGGTATTAAGTTGTGAGCCCCACCCAAAGTGTAAACCCAAAGCAACAGGCAACGTCATTAAAAAGCACTTTGCGTAAAGTGAACAATCCTTGCAACCGCGGTTACAAGCACAATTTTTCCCCCTTGTGGCAACAACACATCCCCTAGACTCATGTTTCTGTCACTCAAGATAGTCATCAGGGGGAATGAACCCACAATCGAGCATAACATTCCCTCGTGGAGTCACTACCTACTACTTGGCCAAAGCAATAAACAGCAACGGAGAACATGCAAGAATTACTCAAGAACAAAAATATAAAAGATAAGAACCAAATATATTACTCAATCACAAACTGAACAGAGTCTCATAATCCATCAGATCCAGCAAACTTAGCATAGCAACAGTAGAAAATTACATATGTGCCTCGATCATGTAGGGCAGCTCACGAGGGCTAATCCATGAAGAACAAATAGGGGAGGAGAACATCACATAGCTACTGATCACGGACCCATGGTCCAAGGTAGACTACTCACGGATCATCCGGGAAGCGTCCATGGTGGAGGAGAGGCTCCCGGAGGTCTATCCTCCCTCCGGCAGGGTGCTGGGAAGAGGTCTTCTGGTGCTCCAGATCTTGGAAGCGCGGCGGCAGTGGAACAGCGGCGAGATCGCGAAAAAGGGTTCGGTCTTCAGAAGAATCCCGTCACGGGGAATAAATAGGTGAAGGGGGCAGGTAGGGGGGCCTCCAGGTGTCCAGGCGACCTCCCGGCGCGGCCCCACCCTAGGCCGCACCACCTGGCCGCTTGGGCACCAGGTGGGTCCCCTCTTGCCCTCCTTCGGGACTCCGGAAGCTTCCGTTACGCTGATTTTTTTATCTGATTTTTCCCGTATTTTTGGAGCACTTTTAATATGGGGGAAACCTGAAATAGAAAAACAGCAGAAAAAGGGAACTGACACTGTGGTGCACTGAGTTAATAATCTAGTCCAAATATGATCAAAATGGTATGAAAGTGTATCTAGATCATAGCAATATCACACAAGACATGCATTGAGGAAGCATAAATTATAGATACGTTTGGGACGTATCAACATCCCCAAGATTAATTCCTTCTCTTCCTCGAGTAGGTAAATGATAACCAGCATAATTTCTATGGTGGCATGCTACTAACAATATAAGAACTTTGAAAGTAAAGCAATCAAGGTATGTAATTCAATTCAAGTCATACCAGGCAAGAGTCTATATTAGCATTGAAGCAAGCAACATAAGAACATAATGGTGCAAGAGCTCTCGCTGTCCGTGACTCGAATGTCTCCAGATGGTGTTTGCGTGCAAGAATGGGGATATGGGAATACGAGAGAGAAAATATCTTTGGTGAGAACTCAATCTACTAAAGTTTCACACTTGGTCTTCTTTGGAATCTAATCTTGACTCGTCCCCAGACCACTAGCCAGGTACAAGTAAATTTGATCCACTCCCTTTAGATATTTTGAGCACTCATGCAATGGATGAGCGTAAGCATGAGAGTTCACACTTAAGATGGCAAAGAGAGAAATATGGTGTAGAAGGAAGACAAAAAGGGTGAGAAAGGCTCAAATCAATGAGGACAATTATAGGCAAGAGAAGCCAAATGATAGATATGATGTGAGGAGCAGGGATTGCCATGCAACAGATGCACATAACAGCTAAGAAAAGCTCTTGAATGGAACTAGTGGGGGTGCATCCAACTTGCTCGCTCATGAAGACCTAGAGCTCGTTTGAGGAGGCTCATCCTTGGAATATGCAAGCCAAGTTCTATAGTATGAAGGTCCCCACATAGCTATATGCATAAATGATCATCTCTATGGAGTACAAGATATAGAGGGAGTACGAGTGTGGATCTCTCAAGATAAATAGTAGTGTTTCCCTTTCTCTCTTTTTATTTACTTTTTTCTATTTTTTTGTATTTTTTGGTGGCCTCAATGGCTATTTCTATTTAACTCTCATTTATCCTCTTTGGGATCTTTTAATTTTGACCACTTTCGGATCTTCTCCTCACTTAAGGGCAAGACTCTATTTTACAAGAAGGTAAAGAAGATCTTCACACTTTACAAGGTACTCAACATAAAGAAGATGTAGCTATCATGATGTATGCAAATGTATGCCTCTGTCAGTGTAGCAGGAACATGTATGACATGAAGATCAAGTCATGAGAAGGTGGATGTTGCATGGCAATATATCTCGGAAAGGCTATGGAAATGCCTTGATAGGTAGGTATGGTGGCTGTTTTGGGGAAAGATATAAGGAGGTTTATGATGACAGAGCCTATGATGCCAAGGGTTTGGATGCACCGGCGAAGGTGGACGCCAACTCTCGGAGTGAGAAGAGGGCAATGCACGGTACCGAAGAGGCTAGCAAATATGAGGAGGTGGAAGTGTCAACTTTCAATACTTACATTAGTCCGAAGAACTCATGCACTTATTATTGGTAACTCTCAATGTAATGAGGAGGTTCACAAAGAGACAAGTACCTCGAGGAGGACTGTATGGGGGTTTGGTTATCCTTGTGCATCCTCGACTCATGATACATGAGTGTACTCTAATATCCGATCCCTCCAAAGATTAGTAATCCATCTAGTAGCTAGAGTTCTTAACTAGATTTTTGTAGGTTTTGAAAATAAACACAGATTTCTCAAAATACGAAACCTATCACTAATAGGCTAGAGCTCTTGACACCAAAATTTCAAACATTACTCACAACAATACATCAAAACTATTGCAAGTTACTACTACAATTGAATAGCAACCTTAATTACCTACTTCAAGACAAGACACAACTCACTTCAACAACCAACTCTCTTCACAAGATAAACATGAAAACTAAAGAGAGTTCCAGCAACAAACTAAAAAAAGCTAAAGCTCTTGCTAAAGACAAACACTAAAACTAAAAAAAACATGGCAGCAGCTACGAAAAGATAAAGAACACACAACAGAAGAAAGATAAGCATGAAAAATCCTATGATGTGTTCTAGATTGAAGTGGAGCGTGTTTCTCTCCCACACAATGTAAGCTGGGTTCTAAATTGTTATGAACATCAAGAAAAGCTAAAGAAAACTAGGAAGGAAACCTAAGAGCGAGATGCTCCAAGCATAGCACATAACGCATGAAGTGAAAAAAATATAGCAACACGGAGACGAACTGATGATTGTTGATGGAGAAGGGGATGCATGGCGGAATCCCCAAGCATAGACGCTTGAGTTTTCTTGAATATTTATTGGGGATGCATGGGGGCATACCCAAGCTTGAGCATTTGACACTCCCGGATCTTCTTTCATCATCTTCCCTCGCACACTTGAAAACTCCCTTCATACATAACTCATCATAACCTGATTAGAGAGGTTAGTACCCTTTATAAAATAATTTTCCTCTACTGGAAATAAAGATATTCTTGTAGAGCTACTGTTTCACAAGATTTACAAAAAGTTTTTGCAAAGAAAAAGAAAGCTTAAGGTTTGCAAAAGTGAAGAAAGGCAAAAACGTGGCAGAATCTGTGAAAAACAGAACAGTAGGTAGTAAATATTTTTTTCGGGGTACTTCTGCAAATCAAATCAGAGAAATCATAACAGACGCTCGAAATTCAATTGTATGGAGCACGCTCTCAAAACAATTCAGATCAAAAAGATGATCTGGTGATTTTAGGCTAATTTCTCCGTCCAAGGACAGAATCTGTTTTCTGGACAACATGTCACAACTTTTGAACTTTCTTGCAATCGGAGGCTAAACTTGGCACAAAGCTAGAAAATAAAGATAGAAAGATGTTGTTACCGTAGTAACAATCATCAAGACCACTAAGAACAAAAATAAAAACATCTTGGGTTGCCTCCCAACAAGCGCTTTCTTTTACTCCTTTAAGCTAGGCATGAAGATTATAGAAGATGCTCTAACAAGAATAAGGATTTGAAGCAAAAGAGAGCATCAAGAGGAAAATATGAAACACGTTTAAGCCTAACCCACTTCCTATGCCTAGGAATCTTGTAAGAAAATAAATCAAAGAAGCACAAATAGACAAGCATAGGAACGTGGAACAAGAACAACTTCAAAACTTTCACCATGAAAAGAGGTGTTTTTGTAACATGGAAGTTTCTACAATTCAAACTTTCCTCTCTCAAAGTAATTTTTAGTAGTATCATGAACAACATAAAGAATATAACTATCAAATAAATCATATTTTTCCTTACATAGAAGCACACGTGTATAGTTTTGAACTCAGTATTTAGGATCATAAGATAAATGCAACCCATCACATTGAGCCTCAAGAAGAGCACAATTCTCCAGAATATGAATTGGAGATTTCAAAAGGATAATAGGACAATCAAGTGTGGGTGCAATAGCAACAATTTCATGCTTAACATAAGGAACTATAGCAAGTTCATCTTCGCAAGCATAATCCATATTGTCATCATGGCCATCAACAAAGCAAGTATCAAGATCTTCAAAAAGGGATGTATCAAGTGAGTCCTCGGAACCAAGGGATTCCTCGTTAAAGAAATCATTAGCCTCTTCTTGGGAAGCAAACATTTTATTTTTAAAATCCTCAATATAAGCATTGGAAGTATAATTCTCGAAGAAATAAGCAAGAACTGCAATCTCATAAGCACCCTTAAAAGCAACAAAATCTTCAATCTTTTCAATATCAAATTAATCATAAACACCTTTAGCATAAGAAGACAGGATCTCATTTTCATTAAACTCACATTGGAAAGGAAGGTGTTTACGATCTATATTATAACAACAAGTAAAATCATAAATGTGGCATAAACACTCAGCATAGCAATAAAAAACTTGTATTTGATCCCATAAGTGTTTCTCTTTCTGAGATAGGTGGTGCCGCATATAATGAGCATGCTCATCCAATGACTTTCCCTCAACCAAGTCGGTTGGGTTTTTAGCGCGAGCACAATTTGATTGAAGATGATCCAAGTGAAACATGTCCATGCTACTATATTGGGGTGCTTCCACACCCATGGTAAAGATAGCATAACTAGGCAAAGCAAGACAAAGGAAAAAGGTAGCAACTATTTTTTTGTTTTTTCATAAAGGACACGAAGATAAAAACTGAAAGGTAAACTGACAAGACTAAAAAGCAAAGGTAAAAGATAGTGTGCAACTCCCCTATCTTGGCACTCAGAATCCCGAGCAACGGCGCCAGAAATTTGCTTGATGCGCGAGAGATGATAATGGCTTCTCGCCCTTCGTTGGTTCCCCCAAGTGGAAGGTGAGATGTAGGATAGCAACAAATTTCCCTTGGAAAATATGCCAACGTTTAGAGTGTCTCCCGTAGGACTTCGAAAGCTACAAGTAGGTGGTTCGGCAAGTGATGCGCCGTCTGAAAAGAATCACTTGCTTTGCCTGGACCTGCACACAAATACAAATAACTTTGCTTCCAAGGAAGTTCAAAGAGGTTGTCAATCTCTCCGGTCTTGTTGTTTACAAAGGATCAAACGCAAGGGATAATGAAAATAGTGATAGCTATTGGAAAGTAAAAGCAGAAAATAAATGAGCGTGGAAACAGTGATGAGAATATGGACCGGGGTCCCGTGGTGTTCACTAGTGATGTCTCTCTCCCAAAAGATAATAAAACTTCTATGCAAGGTAAAAAAATCACAGCTGGGCAATTAACAAGATTAAAAATGCACCGCAATGCTAACTATTCTACACAGAAAGGATGAGGCTCAAAAGCATGGGCGGTACGCCAAAATAAGTAGACCGAAATCCAACTGCATCGACTACTAATCATCCACCTTGAGATATCTATCCAGAACATCTCGCTGGTATTAAGTTGCGAGCCCCACCATAAGTGTAAACCCAAAGCAACAAACAACTGCATTAAAAATCACTTGCGTAAAGTAAACAATCCTTGAAACCGCGGTTACAAGCACCGTTTTCCCCCTTGTGGCAACAACACATCCCCTAGACTCATGTTTCTGTCACTCAAGCTAGTCATCAGGGGGCATGAACACACAATCGAGCATAACGTTCCGTCTTGGAGTTACTACCTACTACTTGCCCAAAGCAATAAACAACAACGTAGAACATGCAAGAATTACTCAATCCATGAAGAACAAAGAGGGGAGGAGAACATCGCAGAAAACTCAGCATAGCAACAACAGAAAATTACATATGTGGCTCGATCATGTAGGGCAGCTCACGAGTGATAATCCATGAAGTACAAAGAGGGGAGGAGAACATCACATAACTACTGATCAAGGATCCATTGTCCAAGGTAGACTACTCACGGATCATGTGGGAAGCGTCCATGGTGGAGGAGAGGCTCCCGGAGGTCAATCCACCCTCCGTCAGTGTGCCGGGAAGAGGTCTGCTGATAGAGGCGAAGGTGTCCCGATGTTTCGATGAGATGATGGAGATCGATTTTGGTGGAGTAGACTTCCACGACCCGACTACGAACGTGCGAAGACGTTGCGCCTTAGCAATCGCTAAACCAACTCCGAGAGGTTATTGATCCCGCGGATGCACGATCAAACTGACCACGAAGGTCTAATTCCTGCAAGCAATCGACAAGAACAAGCAAGAACTAAGAATTGCAATCTGGATATTGCGAATATAAGATGAATGATTAACAGAAGTTGGGGTTCCAATGCGGTCTTGGCCTGGTCGGATGACACAAACGAAGAGCTCGAAGTTGCGGCTATGGCTAACTTAAATCTAATTAAAACCCAAGTCTAAACGACGCCCTAAGGGATGTATATATGGGGGAACAGAGGGGATTTTCGTGACCCCTTGGAGGTGGGGTCCGAAAACAACCCTAACTCGGTTTCCCCACACATACGGACTCTGAAAACAGCCTATAATGTGGTATTTCGAAATTACATGGGCCCAACCCAATATTAAGGTGACGCAGCACCTATAATTGCCCTTGGACGAAAATATTGAAGTGGCATCTCGCGTATTTCGTCCAAGACTTCATGCGCGCCTTATGGTGGCTTCAAAGTGAGATAATCACCACTAGAAGCTCCATTGTCCTTTCCCGCGAGCGCACCGTCTTCTCCATGCTTGATCCCGCTCCAATGACTATCCTTCTTGTCCATGCTAGGTCCTTCATTCATAAGCAAAACAGAAGTATCTAATTTAGGCAGCATCATATGTTCATGAACAATAGAAGGATTCGCAAGAAACGAAATTACCTGATAATTTAGTTGACGTGCACGTGCTCTAGTAACTGGTCCAATATGTGTAGTTGGTGAGGATATGGGTGTAACATTAGTAGGGATGTCCTCATCATCCTCCCCTTTCTTGAATTGAAGTCGTCCTCGACGGAAGCTCATCATCTTCTCCCAAATAAGGCTTCAAATCTGCAATATTAAATGTGGGACTAACCCCAAAGGCTGCAGGTAGCTAAGTTTATATGCATTATCATTAATTTTCTGCAAAACCTTAAAGGGACCATCAGCTTGTGGCATTAACTTAGACTTGCGCAAATCAGGAAAACTATCTTTACGTAGATGTAACCAAACAAGATCTCCTGGTTCAAACACAACATGCTTTCTACCCTTATCACCAGCAAGCTTGTATCTAGCATTCATTCTCTCAATGTTTTGTTTAGTTAACTCATGCATTCTTAATATCAATTCTGCACGTTGCTTAGCATCAAAATTAACCTTATCCGAAGATGGAAGAGGCAGCAAATCAATAGGTGCACGAGGTAGAAAACCATAAACAATCTCAAAAGGGCACATTTTAGTGGCAGAATGCAATGAACGATTATAAGCAAATTCAATATGAGGTAAACATTCTTCCCACATTTTCAAGTTACTCTTTAAAACAGCCCTAAGCATAGTAGACAATGTCCTATTGACCACTTCAGTTTGTCCATCAGTTTGGGGATGACATGTAGTACTAAAAAGTAGTTTAGTCCCCAACTTAGCCCATAAGCATCTCCAAAAATGACTAAGAAACTTAGTATCACGATCCGAGACAATAGTATTGGGCACACCATGTAAGCGAATAATCTCACGAAACAATAAATCAGCAACATTAGCAGCATCATCGCTTTTATGACATGGTATAAAATGTGGCATCTTAAAAAATCTATCCATGACAACAAATATGCTATCCCTCCCCTTCTTTGTTCGAGGCAAGCCTAAAACAAAGTCCATGGATATGTCCTCCCACAGAACACTAGGTACAGGTAAAGGCATGTATAAACCATGAGGATTGAGTCGTGACTTAGCTTTTTGACATGTAGTGCAGCGAGCAACAAAACGCTCAACATCCCGTCTCATCTTTGGCCAAAAGAAATGTGTAGCAAGTACCTCCTCCGTCTTCTTCACGCCAAAGTGTCCCATTAATCCTCCCCCATGCGCCTCCCGCAACAACAAAAGACGAATAGAGCTAGCTGGAATGCATAGCTTGTTAGAACGGAGCACAAATCCATCATTAAGCACAAACTTGTTCCATGTTCTACCCTCTCTACAATTCTGCAATACATCTTTAAATTCCGCATCATGTACATATTGATCTTTGATTGTCTCTAAACCGAATATCTTGAAGTCAAGTTGTGAAAGCATAGTATAACGACGAGACAAAGCATCAGCAATAATATTATCTTTCCCCTTCTTGTGTTTAATGACATAAGGGAAAGTCTCAATAAATTCAACCCACTTAGCATGTCTACGATTAAGTTTTTCTTGACTTCTTCTGTGTTTCAAAGATTCATGATCAAAATGTATAACAAATTCTTTGGGCCATAAATAATGTTGCCAAGTTTCTAAAGTCCGAACAAGAGCATATAATTCCTTATCATAAGTAGAATAGTTCAGACTAGGCCCACTCAATTTTTCAGAAAAGTATGCAACAGGTTTAGCATCTTGTAATAACACACCTCCCAAAACAATCCCACTAGCATCACATTCAAGCTCAAAAGTCTTATTAAAATCAGGAAGTTGGAGCAAAGGAGCATGTGTTAACTTATCTTTCAATACCGTGAAGGCTTCTTCCTGTGTGGTACCCCAAGTAAAAGGCACATCCTTGCGTGTAAGCTCATTGAGAGGTGCAACAATGGTGCTGAAATCTCTCACAAAATGCCTATAGAATCCAGCGAGGCCAAGAAAACTCCTCACTTGTGTGACCGTTTTGGGATGCGGCCAACTCTCAATCGCCTCGATCTTGGCTTTATCAACTTCAATTCCCTGTGGAGTAACAACATAGCCAAGAAACGATACTCGGTCGGTGCAAAAGGTGCACTTCCCAAGGTTACCAAACAAACGTGCATTACGTAGAGCAATAAAAACAGCACGTAAATGATCCAAATGTTCTTCAAAGATTTGCTATAAATCAGTATATCATCAAAATAGACTACCACAAATCGTCCAATGAAAGCACGTAAAACCTCGTTCATTAATCTCATGAAAGTTCTAGGTGCATTAGTTAACCCAAAAGGCATGACTAACCACTCATATAATCCAAACTTAGTTTTAAATGCCGTTTTCCATTCATCTCCTAATTTCATGCGAATTTGATGGTATCCACTATGCAAATCAACTTTGGAAAACAAGGTAGAGCCACTTAATTCATCAAGCATATCATCTAACCTAGGAATAGGATGAAGATAACGAATAGTAATATTATTATTGGCTCTAGAATCAACACGCATACGCCATGTTCCATCCTTTTTAGGCACTAATATAACAGGAACAACACAAGGACTAAGGGATTCACGTATGTAACCTTTGTCGAGTAGCTCTTGTACTTGACGCTGAATCTCCTTCGTCTCCTCCGGATTAGTACGGTATGGCGCACGGTTAGGCAGCGAAGCACCGGGAATTACGTAAATCTGATGCTCAATCCCTCGAATAGTTGGTAATCCCGGTGGCACGTCTTCCGGAAAGACGTCAATAAACTCCTGCAAAAGGTCAGCGACAACAGGAGGCAAAGAAGGAGGAAATTCCTCAAATGAAAACAAAGCTTCTTTGCACAGAAAAGCATAGCACACATATTGACTAACATCCAAATCCAAAATATCAACCTTAGTAGCAAGCAAAGTTGGACTAGTCAATTTAATTTCATTAGAAACAACAGAAGAAGATTTGCTATTAGTCTTATGTTGTTGCTCAAATTCTTTAGCTGCTATCTCATTTTCACTCTTATTTTTCTCCTGTTTAGCTTTACTAGCTCTAGCAAGATCATCTTTCACAATTTGTTCAGGAGACATAGGAAGTAAAGCAATATTTTTATCCTGATGAACCAGAGTAAACTGATTTGTCCTACCATGGTGTACAACATTCCTATCAAATTGCCATGGTCTACCAAGTAAAAGAGAGCATGCTTGCATGGGTACCACATCACAATCAATATAATCATCATATGCAGCAATGCTAAAGTGCACATGAACAGAACGCGTTACCTTAATCTTACCACTATTGTTAAACCACTGAATATAGTACGGATGGGGGTGTGGTCTTGTGGTGAGAGATAGCTTCTCCACCAACTCCATGCTAGCCAAGTTGTTGCAACTCCCTCCGTCAATAATGATGCGAACCGAACGTTCTTTCACCACTCCCTTTGTTTGGAACAAATTATGCCTCTGGTTTTGCTCGGCCTTCGTTACCTGCACACTTAACACACGTTGAGCAACCAAACTAGCATATTTATCCGCATCATCAGGAGCCATATACTCTATATCATAAGCATCATCATGGGCACCCTGTTCCTCATGAGCAATGAGAACTAAAGTCTCCTCGTCATAGTCACTCGCTGACTCATACCCACCATCTGCCGTAATAGTCCTCACACGCTTGGAGGGACAGTCTTTGGCGAAGTGACCTCCACCTTGGCACCTGCGACATTTAATATCACGATCTCGTGTTTGCCCTGTGGAAGCCATGGATGAAGAAGAACTCGCCGCTGGACCACTCTGTGCACCCTTGAATGGTGGCGCTGGCTGTTTTGGTGGCTCCCTGTAAGAATGAGCGGCTGAAGTAGATGGTGGTGCAGCAGGACGTGTGGATGTAGAAGCTCCACGCGATGTCCATGATGTATTTCGTCCTGCAGAAAAATTAGGTCTCGTAGTGGCCTATCTATCCTGCACTTCACGTTCAGCTTTACAAGCAAGATGAAACAAACGAGTGATAGTAGCATAGTCCTTGTATTCTAGAATAGTTTGTATCTGCTTGTTTAAGCCACCCATAAAACGTGCAAGCATAGCTTCATTATCCTCTACTAGGCCACATCTAATCAATCCAGTTTGTAATTCCTGATAATATTCCTCTATAGAATTTTTTCCTTGTCTCAAACGCTGTAATTTTTGTAGCAATTCACGTTGATAATAAGGAGGAACCCAACGAGTACGCATAGCATCTTTTAAAGCAGCCCAAGTAGATGGAATATTAT
Organism: Bromus sterilis; assembly: GCA_950022295.1. Taxonomy (NCBI): domain Eukaryota; kingdom Viridiplantae; phylum Streptophyta; class Magnoliopsida; order Poales; family Poaceae; genus Bromus; species Bromus sterilis. Next base: position 158,573,232 of record OX465600.1, read on the forward strand.
TAGCATGCAATCTACAATGTTCAGACCACCAAATAGATGCAAACCCAGTGAATTCACAAACAGTAGCAGTAACACGTCTATTCTCAGGATATTGTAAACATGTAAAGCATTGTTCAGTTTCTAACTCCCAAGTAAGATAAGCATCAGGAATATATCTACCCTCAAACGGCTTAAGATTCAATTTAAGTTTAGGCACATGTTCATCATCGCGTACCTGAGGGGGTGGTTGGTGTCGACCGTGGCGAATGTTGAGACGTGGACGTCCAGCTGGCTGCTCATAGGCTGCTTCCTGTTCCACCTCCTCCTCGTAATCACCCTCGTAGTTGTCGTCCTGGCCGACGTCAGAAGCAACAGCAGTAGCAGCAACTGCAGCAGCAGGAGGAGCACCAATGCCAGCAGCTTGTCCGCCCGGAAACAGAATACGTCGTGCACGTCGTGGTGGCGGTGGCTGTGCTGGAGAGGCAGCAGGCTGTGTAGGTAGACGTGCGATCAACTCAGTAAACTTGGCATCGAGCTTGGTGTCAATCATCTTCTCCACACCATCAATCGCCTCTCTAAATCTGTTCTCGATGTCATTCACCTGTTCAGACATCATTTGTGCAAATTTATCATGTAGCTCCTTGTTTGTCATGTTCTCCCAATCGGGTGAATCCCGCGCCACTTCATCATGTGATCCTGGCATGGTTATCAGAAAGAGAAAAACACACAGGAATATGATCCTACTTCTACTAATGGGATGTGGGGTGGTGGAAACCACAAATCCGTCAAGCTTTTCTTTCGTTCTTACCGATTCTTACCTAGCAGCAGGTGGTGATGTACAACCAACGGGTCAAAACTCTCAGAGATATGGTAGAGCGATGGCCAGGAGGTGTCAAAACGCATGATGTAGAATATATGTGGAGCTGTAGGAAGGCTGACAAGTATGGTCGCAAAAGCTCAACAGTAATCAAAACAGAGATGCAAAGCTGAATAAACACTCAACGTCGGTACTGTGCTGAACCTAGGATAAACCGTACTAGAGACACGAGCCTAAAACACCAATGAAAGCACGGCGCGGCACGTAAACAACTGAGAAGCACACCCTGAATTTTTTTCTCTCTTTTTTTTGGAAATCACCCCCTTCTACGTACGACAAAAGATTGGTGAAATCCGACTCTAATCAACTCAAAACTATTCTGGCTACGAAGATATCACAAACCGAACAGGTGCTGGAACTCAACTCGGATCGGTAGGTTGTAGTGGTGTATATGGACTCGACTTGGCGGAACGTGGTGGTTTATCTGGACTCGGATTGGCAGAACGTGGTGGTGTACTACTGTTCGGCGGCGGCGTGACAAACTGTGATCAGAACTCGAAACTCTAAGGGAACTAGACGCTAAGATCAGCAACTCGACACAACGATGCAACCGCAAATTCAACAAAACAAACTACTGTAAAGAAAACTGGACAAAGGCTCAGACTGTTTTGGGACGTGATGATCTAACCCTTATTTTTTTTGGCTTTTTCGTGGACTGTAGATATGAAGAACAGATACAATCTAGACTACGAAAAACTGGTAAATCTCACCGATCAACCTGGAAATATGATACCAGTTGATAGAGGCGAAGGTGTCCCGATGTTTCGATGAGATGATGGAGATCGATTTTGGTGGACTAGACTTTCACGACCCGACTATGAACGTGCGAAGACGTTGCGCCTTAGCAATCACTAAACCAACTCCGAGAGGTTATTGATCCCATGGATGCATGATCAACCTGACCACGAAGGTCTAATTCATGCAAGCAATCGACAAGAACAAGCAACAACTAAGAATTGCAATCTGGATATTGCGAATATAAGATGAATGATTAACAGAAGTTGGGGTTCCAATGCGGTCTTGGCCTGGTCGGATGACACAAATGAAGAGCTCGAAGTTGCGGCTATGGCTAACTTAAATCTAATTAAAACCCAAGTCTAAACGACGCCCTAAGGGATGTATATATGGGGGAACAGAGGGGATTTTCGTGACCCCTTGGAGGTGGGGTCCGAAAACAACCCTAACTCGGTTTCCCCACACATACGGACTCTAAAAACAGCCTATAATGTGGTATTTCGAAATTACATGGGCCCAACCCAATATTAAGGTGACGCAGCACCTATAATTGCCCTTGGACCAAAATAATGAAGTGGCATCTCGCGTATTTCGTCCAAGACTTCATGCGCGCCTTATGGTGGCTTCAAAGTGCGATAATCAACACTGGAAGCTCCATTGTCCTTTCCCGCGCGCGCACCTTCTTCTTCATGCTTGATCCCGCTCCAATGACCATCCTTCTTGTCCATGCTAGGTCCTTCATTCATAAGCAAAACAAAAGTATCTAATTTAGGCAGCATCATATGTTCATGAACAATAGAAGGATTCGCAAGAAACGAAAGTACCTGATAATTTAGTTGACGTGCACGTGCTCTAGTAACTGGTCCAATATGTGTAGTTGGTGAGGATATGGGTGTAACATTAGTAGGGATGTCCTCATCATCTGCTGGCGCACCCGATCTTGGAAGCGCGGCAGCGGTGGAATAGAGGCGAGATCGCAAAAAAGGGTTCTGTCTTCGGAAGAATTCCGTGACGGGGAATAAATAGGCGAAGGGGGCAGCCAGGGGGGCCACCAGGTATCCAAGCGGCCTCCTGGCGCGACCCCAGCTTAGGTCGTGCCACCTGGCCGCCTGGGCACCAGGTGGGGCCCCTCTGGCCCTCCTTCGGGACTCCGAAAGCTTCCGTTACGCTGACTTTTTTATCTGATTTTCCAGAATTTTTGTAGCACTTTTAATATGGGGGAAACCTGAAATAGAAAAACAGCAGAAAACAGGAACTAACACTATGGTGCACTGAGTTAATAAGTTAGTCCAAAGATGATCAAAATTGTATGAAAGTGTATCTATATCATATCAATATCACACAAAACATGCATGGAGCAAGAAGAAATTATAGATACGTTTAGGACGTATCATCCACCTCTTTCGAGGCTATATACATGATACAAAAGGAAAGTAAAAATTGGTTAAAGAAGAGGTTGAGTTTTGATGGTGGCTTGCCTTCCTCGGCGATGTAACCTGGATCGGCTTCTACGACGGCTTGGTAGGGGTCTTCACCTGCAGTGTCAATCGTCTCGTCTACACGATGCGAAACAAAAGAAAATTCACACCATCACAACAGGAAAATAGCAAGGACAATATTTCATCACTTAATTTTCACAAACAATAACACAAGCAACAAAGGACAAACAATTTTCAAGGTTTTATATTTATTAAGATTTAAATTTTATAACATCTCAACGAGGTTAAAATTTATAACATGGCATTGGAATAAATATTATGAAATTATTAACAGCAATATTAAATTTAAACAAGCCCTAACTAAAGTAATGCTTTTCACTTATTTTAGTCACTAAGTTGTTTTTAATTTATGTTAATACCATTAAATAAATACATAACAATTTGCTACTGACCTGAGGCAATTTTTAATAAAGTGATAATAAATTAATATTACTAACATGCAAATTATGGAAATTAAACTAGCAAGAAAAATAATAATAAATGGTCACAATTTTATTTAACGAAAACAATATTCTAAACATGTAGAAAAATCAAGAATAAATTTAGAAACAACACACAGTTTATCTCATGTTTTTCTGAGTTATAATGTTTTTTCTAAAATTATTTCTTCCATGATATTTTAGTAAAAAAGAAAAAAAACTCCGTAGCCAGCCCAGGGCTATCCTACACGCAGGGACGGTTTCCTCCCGTGGGACGAGCCCGAACGCAGCGCGGTGGAGTTCCTTTTATTGTAAAACCTAAGGGGTACGGGGCCTTTTAGGCCGTTGGATCGCGAGGGATCGGACGACCCTGGCGCTTTTTCCTCAACGAGCGTGAGGAGCTTGGCCCCAACAGGCCATGGCGAACAGGGAACTCGTGGGGCTTACCGATGGCTCTCCGGTGGGCGGAGGACTGCGTGGAAGGGCGGCGGAGCTTCGGGCGGCGCACTGGTTCCATTTTTGGCGCTAACGGAGGTCATGGACGTCGAGTGGAGGCGCGGGTCGGGGTAGACGAACGACGACGACTCGAGGTAGAAGGCAGTGGCGGGACGCAGGGAGCTCGCCGGCGCAGCTCCGGTGAGGGAGAGGAGCGGCGCGCCAGCCGACCTCCTACCTTCCCTGGCTCCTTCTCCTCCTCACCTCCCTTCCTTCCTCCTTCCTTCTTCTCTGCGTTTCTTCCTTCCTTTTGTTTCTCTTGCGAGGGAAGGTGGAGTAGCTGTGGGGGTGGAGCGAGGTGGTGGAGTGGTGGTGGAGTGAGGGAGTGAGGCAAGGGGGAGTTCCCCCTTTTATAGTTGCGGGAGAGGGGTGCGAGGGCGGGAAGGGTGAGCGCGAGGGCATGGGCGAGCGCGCGTGCCGCAGTCGGTGATCCGTGGCCTCGATGGACACTGGACGAGGAGGGTGCCGCGAGGGATGGCGTCACAGGGCGTGCGTCAGTAGTGGGCCCTCCTGATGACGTAGGGGATGGGGTGAGGCTGCCATGCGGGGCCGTTTGCATGGGCTGGGAGAGAGAGGGAGCAGGTTAGGAAAAAAATAGATGGGCTGCGGCCCAAGGGGTTTCTCTCCTTTCTTTCTTTTTTCTGTTTTTATATCATTTTCAAATACTACGCTCTCAATTGCATTTAAAGTTTTAAAGAAAAGTTTAAACTGAAATCTCCTAAATGCTTATAAAAGTGCAGAAGTATTATCCTATTTTAGTTAGAATTTTTAGGGAGTTTTTAATAATGTTTACAATTTTATTACTATTATAGTAATAATAAAAAATCATTTAGCACTTTTCAAATATTTTAATTAAATACCTTCTGCTATAGAGGTATTTTTAATTATTTAAATAATGAATTTATATGCAAGCAAAACTTTATTTGGTGAAAATATTAATGATGCTAATTTGCTATGGTGGTTATATGTTGGTAGATCAATATGTGTGGTACGTGCTAAAGAGTTTTATTGGTTGATTCTTTTTAGCATCACCATGGAAAACAAAGAAGGGCATTCGCACAAGACAAGAAGATAACAAGCATGACATAGCAACAACACAAAGTATCAGGCAAGCATGGCAATTTCATTCGCATCACATCACACTTAGCTAGGTTTTTGTTTGCCCTAATTTTTGGCATTAATATAACAAGGCAATAAAGATGGGATGTGACATTGTTCATCCTATGAACGTGACTCAAAAATAACCTATGCTGAACTTCCTACAATTTCTTGCATCCAACAAGATGAATTAGATTTGCTAAGTAACACTATTCAGAAATCAGAAGCCCTATTGATCGATGAGATAGAGAAAGGTCATACTTTGAAAAATGACCATGCAGCTCCGAAGGAAAATTTTGAGGAACTACCCTCTCGGCATGATCTTCTTTCATTAGACTATGAGAAGCTCACCTATGAATTTCTTCAGAGGAAAATGGCTCTCGTGAAACTAAAAGAGGCTCATGAAGAGTTGGAGAATGTTAACCTCTCTCTCATGGCTCAACAAGGTTCTGAAGCAAAACTTAATTCTGATTCGCCATGTTTATCTTGTTTGGAATGAAGCCAAACTAAGTCTAAGGGCAAAGCACCTATTTTTATTGATGACACTAATGCCTCAGATGAGGAAAACTCTTCTGTCACCGAGGAACTCCTCAGGTTAAAAGATTTGTTTGAAACAAGATTGTTTAAAAGTGTTCAGGGACACCAGTACCTTTGCGATATCCTAAAGAAGGCTCTCCTTCAAAGGAATCCTAGGAAGGAATGTGTTGGGTTTGAAAGGAAGCTAAACCCTGATGGAACTTATTGGGAACCTGAGCAGTACCCAAAAACGGTATGGGTTTTAGCGAAGGAAAAGCCTATAGATATTGATAACCTTTCAGGTTTCAACTGCAAAAGTAATAAGGACATTGTTGATGAATCACTTGATTTTGACTAAAACATATCAAGAGTCAGTAAGGAAAGGTTTCGGCCGAATACATTGGTGCCCCTCCAAAGAATGGTTTCTATAAGAGACAAATCTGGGTGCGCAAGTCACTCATTAAGAAATTGCCCGCTAACCATTCTATGCAAGAAAAGTCTTCGGTACCACCGAAACACTTCTACTCTCTCGAAGAGAGACATTATTCATTGGTTCCAGAATCAAATGTTCCTCAAAATGAATACTATCATGTTGGCCGTTATACTTATCGTCACCGTGATAATAATGATAAGATTGCATATGCTCATTCATACCCTAACCCTTTGCAGAGGAATTACATTTATGGTGTTCTTGATGGAACCCCCCTGTCAATTTAATCTTGTTCGCTTTAATACCGCTGCTTCAACAAGTTCTTCCATGCCTTCTAATTCACCTACTTATTTGTGGGTGGTTAAGAAGAACTAATTCTTCTGCAGGGCGATGTCTCTAGTGGATCCGAATGGGTCATGGACAGTGGTTGCACTAATCATATGATCGGAGAAAAAGAATTGTTAACCGAAGGAAAACTCACACATTATTCACAGAAGTACATTACCTTTGGTGACAACAATAAGGGTAAAGTTGTTGGTTTTGGTAAGGTTGCTATATCAAAGGATAAGAATATTGACAAAGTTATGCTTGTTCACTCACTTGGATATAATCTCATGTCTATTTCAAAGCTATGTGTTATGGGTATGCTTGTTCTATTTTATGATTCGCGTTGTGTTGTGTTTTCACAGGATGACTATATCTTTGTCTTCGAGGGCTACCGAAAAGGAGATTTATATATTGTTGATTTTTCTTCGTGCCCTGTTGTATCCACCAGCTTAATGGAAAAAGATTCCTCTGGATGGTTATGGCATAAAAGACTTGGTCACGCAGGGATCAGAAATCTTCGAACTCTAGTGGAGAAGAAGCATGTTATTGGCCTTACCGAAGTAAATTTCGATAAGGATCGTCTCTGCAGTGCCTGTGAAGCTGGCAAAATTACAAAGAAATATCATTCAGCGAAGACAATCATGACTACTACTCGTCCTCTTGAATTGCTTCACATGGATCTTTTTGGTCCCCAAAATTATTCTAGCCTGGGAGGCAACAAGTATGGTCTAGTCATTATTGATGATTTTTCTTGCTACACTTGGGTTTTCTTTCTGGTTGACAAGAGAAACGTTGTTGAGATCTTAAATTCATTCTCTAAGAGAGCTCAGACCGAATATGAACTGTCTCTGACGCACATCCGAAGTGATAATGGAACTGAATTAAAAAAATACTAATATTGAACATTTTCTTGATGATTATGGTGTTACTCATGAATTCTCTACCGCATACACACCACAATAGAATGGTGTGGTTGAGAGAAATAATCGTACACTCATTGAAATGGCAAAAACTATGCCCACTGAATACAAGACATCCATCAAGTTCTGGGCCGAAGCAATTAACACTGCCTGCCATATCATCAACAAGGTTTACATTCACAAGTTTATGAAGAAAACTTCACATGAACTTATCACTAGTAACAAGCCTAATGTTTCATACCTTAGGGTGTTTGGTGCTCCATGTTTTATCAGACATATGAATCATAGCTATAAATTTGCCCCTAAGGCACATGACGGTTTTCTTCTAGGTTATGGCTCAAATTCTCACACTTACAGAGTGTATAACTCCCACTTTGGGAAGGTTATGGAAACTGTAAATGTGAGGTTTGACAAAACTAATGGCTCTGAAAAGGAGCATTTTCCTCATGATCTAGATGAACCTCCTCTTGATGAAGTGATCAGGTCCATGGCTATTGGACAGATTCGCCTTGTCGAAGCAATTCCTCGTTAAGCTAACAGGGATGATGATGGTCTAATTATCCCACACATAGCCCGGGGCGCTGGAGATCAACATCCTGAAGCTAATCATAGACAAGACAAAGAAGAACCCATGAACGAAGGAAATGTTGATCCTGAATGAAATGCAGATCCCGACGGAAATGCTCATCCCGAAGGAAATGTCGATTCCGAAGAAGATCCAGAGCCATAAGCGAATGAAAATGCATTGTCTCGAGTGTGAAGAAGAGTTCATGTTGATTCGATCCTTGAAGACATTCGTCAACCAGGTCGTCCCACTACTCGCTCTCGTACTCGTTTGGCTGACTTCTATGGGAACTTTTTGTTTGTCTCCATGCTAGAACCATCAAAATTCGATGAAGCCATGAAGGACTCAGACTGGTTAACTGCAATGCTCGAAGAACTTAACCAATTCGAGAGAAACAAAGTCTAGTCATTAGTTGAAGAGACCTGATCCCACGAAGCATAATAACATTGGTACAAAGTGGATTTTTCTCAACAAGCAAGATGAAGATGGTATTGTGGTTAGAAACAAAGCTCGACGGGTTGCACACGTTTACACCCAAATCGAAGGTATTGATTTCGACAAAACTTATGCTTTAGTTGCTTGTCTCGAATCAATTCGTGTCATGCTTGCTTTTGCAAATTTCAATGGTATTCCGCTATATCAAATGGATGTCAAAAGTTCTTTTCTTAACGGTGAAATCGAAGAAGTGTATGTTATGCAGTTGTCGAGACCCGGAATATGCGTATGTAATTCCAATCACAACTCAATCACATGGAGAGCCGAGAGACGTACCCACTTGTCTAAGCAGACAAGGCCAAGCACAGAACACTCTCAGAAAGCATCGTACGTGAGAGGCATCCCATCCAGGCCGGATGATCAACTGAGATGGGTCCTCATCGCCCGCTCACAAGTCTAAATGATTATGGGTGGTGAAATCCCATACTCATAGACAAGTCGCCTCGACCATGTTATCAATTGAATCATAACCCTTACATAAACAGACTCCGGCCCGATCACTTAGTCGGGGTCTCGGGCGGGCTCGATCATACTACAAGGTGTGCCACGTGACAGAGTCACGAGCAATCGCATCGCGATGCCCCAAGCTGCGCACATCTAAGTTCCACTCAGCCTATCCACTTTGAACATGGCATTAGCATGACTGAGAACATGGCTGTGCAGGATGCTGCATACTCATGTATGAGTCTGCTGAGAGAGGAGCACGATTTTCTTGGAGGCACATATTTCCGCTATATCCCTGCTGCACTTCCCGGAGAAGAGGGGTATTACACCGGACTGTACACAGATCACTCTTTGGAGGATCATTTGCTTCAGATCACTGCTCGGCACGCTTGTGATAGAGATCGTGATGCACGTGCCCTTCGCTTTGAGCTTCATGCCACCCGTGTCCGTCTGTATCTTGCACTTACACTCTTGGCTCCTTTTGTGAGTGTTGGATCAATGGAGTATAATGCTATCTACCCAGCCAGAACACAGATGCCTTCTCGAGTTGCTTGGCCCGAGATTGGAGGCATTTTTCCACCCCGTGGTCCTCTGCTTCCACCCTACGCTGGACCTAGGCCCCATACTTGCCCAAATGGATAGCAGGGTCCACAGGCCTCCGTGTTTTCCGATGGTCACCTTCAGCTACCGGGTTACGTGGGTAACTTTTACGAGGATTACCATGGAGATGGAGATGAGTGAGACCGCCTGTGGTCTTACTTTAGTGAGGATTTTGTAGTATCTTTAGTATATTGTACGCAAGGTGTTCTAAGTTCCAGAGGCTTAGATAAATAATGTATAGGAAGTCAGAGTGCCTCTGAAGGATGTATCATGCTCATCACGTTAGTATTAGCTTGGCGCTTGTACTAAAACGATATATGGTTTGTATGACAGCTTGTGAATATATGGCTTGTATCACCATGTTGTCAACATGATTACTTCCTTTGCTCTGTGATTCTTCCAGTACCTTCAATACCTTGTTTAGACTCTTCCAATCAACTCTGTTTGACTTTGTTTTTCACCTTGAGGATGTCTCAAGTAACCCGTGGCCAGCTTGGTCGTGCCCATGGTCGTGGGAATGATCCGGAGGAAGGCAATCTTCCACCCCCACCCACGATGGCTCAGGTTCCGATGGAGGTTGAGAGGAACCGCCGAGACTCTCACCATTTGCTGGAGGTCATTTCCCGCAACACCACTCAGCAGCGCAACGAGTTGGTGTCTTTGAATGACTTCATCCGGCTTCATCCCCCGGTTTTCAGCTACTCCACCGAGCCCCTTGACACCGATGACTGGCTTCGCAGCATCAAGGGGAAGCTCCAGGCAGGCCATGTTGCAGATGGTGACAGGGTCAGCTATGGCACTTACCACCTCGAGGGTGCAGCTAGCTCTTGGTGGGAGAATTTCCTGAGCATGCGTCCCGTTGGACCGCCCACAACTTGGGATGAGTTCTGCACTTCATTCCGTGAGCACCACATTCCAAAGGGTCTTATGGACCGCACACGTGAGGAGTTCTGCAACCTCACCCAAGGCAGGAGGACTGTTGACGAGTTTAGTCGTGAGTTCAACCGAATAGCTCGTTATGCTACTAAAGAGGTATCCACCGACGCCAAGAAGCAAGAGAGGTTCTGCCGTGGACTCAATTCTGAACTCCGACGTGAGCTCAACCTACATGACTTCACCACCTTCCAGGTCCTTGTCAACAAGGCCATCAAGGCGGAGGATATGAACACCCCCAATGACTTCCGCAAACACCCTAGAGACGATGGTTCATGCAGCCCAGGCTCTTAGAAGCGCAAGATCTGGATTCCCAACAGCATGTTTCGCCAGAACAACCCATCGAGGCCATCCTATGTGGCGCCTCGTCCACCAGCTTCGTTCCACCAAGCTCCACCGAACAACCCAGCTCCCCGCGCTGTCTTTGGAGCCTGCTACAAGTGTGGTCAGGCAGGCCACTACTCCCGCGAGTGTCCCCAGAACCAGCTCCAAAATCAGAATGCACCACCCCGTGCCGGAGGTAACAACAATGGTCGTGGCAAGCCACCCCAGAAGGTCTACACCACCAAACCCACTCCTCCCGCCACTCGTGGACGTGTGAACCAGATATCAGCTGAAGAGACTGACGACACTTCTGACGTCATTCTTGGTACGCTCCCAGTCAATTATGTTCCTACTTCCGTTCTTTTCGACCCAGGAGCATCTCATTCATTCATGTCGAAAAGTTATGCACTTCGTCATGAGTTATCCTTTGTTGAAATGTCCACCCCAATGATAATTCAAACTCTAGGGTCAAGATGGAAAACTAATAGAGTAAGCCATGGTAATCAAATTTCAATTGAGGGTTTAGTATTCCTTGCTTCACTCATAGCCCTCAAGTCTTCCGACATTGATGTAATCCTTGGCATGGATTGGCTTTCAAGTCAGAATGCCTACCTTGATTGCAAAGGCAAATCAGTGAAACTAACACACCCTTCAGGCAAGACAGTCAACTACACCTCACCCATAACGAAAACCTAGGTGCATTCTTTGAATGTGCTTCCTCTCCCGACCTTGAAGATATTCCGGTGGTTCGTGACTTCCCGGATGTCTTTCCTAAAGAGCTGCCGGGCATGCCACCCGACAGATGTGTAGATTTCATAGTGGATCTTATGCCAGGAACCGCACCAATTTCCAGACGCCCATACAAAATGGCCCCACATGAGTTAACTGAGCTTAAAATCCAACTTGAAGCTTTGTTGGAAAAAGGCTTCATCCGCACTAGCTCATCGCCATGGGTTTGCCCTGTTCTGTTCGTAACGAAGAAAGATGGAACAAAAAGGATATGCGTAGACTATCGCCCGCTAAATCTAGCGACGATAAAGAACAAGTACCCACTTCCCAGGATCAATGATCTTTATGATCAACTTGCTGGATCCTCTGTCTTCTCCAAGATGGATTTGAGATTAGGCTATCATCAAATCAAAATACGAAACGAGGACATTCCAAAAACGGCTTTCACTACTCGTTATGGTCTTTACGAGTACACCGTTATGTCTTTTGGTTTAACCAATGCCCCCGCCACTTTCTCGCGCATGATGAATTCGATCTTCATGGAGTACCTAGATAAATTTGTTGTAGTTTATCTTGATGACATTCTCATCTACTCGAAGAACGAAGAAGAACATGCCGAACATCTCAGGCTGGTATTGATGAAACTCCGAGAGCATCGACTGTATGATAAGTTCTCCAAGTGTGAATTTTGGCTACCGGAAGTGACCTACTTAGGCCACGTGATTTCTGCAAAAGGCATTGCTGTGAATCCCGAGAGAGTTCAGGCCGTCCTTGACTGGACTCCACCTGAATCGGTTAAACAAGTTAGGAGTTCTCTTGGCCTAGCTACCTATTGTCGCCGCTTCGTTGAGAACTTCTCCAAAGTTGCAAAGCCTCTAACTGAACTCCTCAAGAAGGGCTTAATCCCCCTGGCCCCACTTGCCATAGCCACAGACATGTGGGCCAGCCCCCCCTCCCCCCGCTAATCCCCTGTTAGATTAATTCAAATTAAATCATTTTAATTAACACAGTGACACACTGACATGTGCGTCCCAGTGGTCAGTGACCCCCTGACGTCAGCATGACCTCATGCTAATGCAGTAAAAGCTTTTCTAATTAAATCAATTCCAGAAAATCCAGAAAATGAATTAAACTTTGGAAATTCATAACTAATTCATTTTAACTCCAAATTAAACATATAATATATGTAAAATTATTAGAAAAATGCAAGGATTCTGAATATGCACTTTGTTTTCATGTTTGACCATTTTAAAATGGGGGAACAGTAGCAAACATGCATATGGAATTCATTTTAATTTAAATTGGAGTTTGAATTTGCAATTCATTTGCAATACACTCCTTTTAAATGGAATTCCCTCACACATCAGAAGCATGTACATCAAGTTTCAACCTTCAACCATGTGTTCGTGCATTGTACTTATGTTGCCACCCTTGATTGTTGTTTGTCGATAGAAGTGGAACCGGAACAGGTGGATGCCCCCTTCGTTGAAGACCCCGATAATGAACCTCGTCAGCAAGGCAAGCAAACCCATTTCCCTCTCAGTCTCGCTTATGCATTGTTTAGGATGATTACCATGCTACGTTTCTACCGCATAGATGAACCCATTCCTTTGCATGAACTATCATTTGTCACAGTAGTAAGCAAACCACAATCCTAGAAAATGTAGGAGTTGATTGATATCATGTGGCCCATGCAATTGTTACTGCTTATTGCATGCTTAGTGTGATACAATGGTGATACTGTTATGTGAGTCAGGATGGTAGAGATCATGTTGATGATGGTGGAAATGTGTTGGTGAATCTACCGTAATACAAGGTGAACGATGAGAGGCTGTGTAGGAGTACACGGTGGGTTGTCTCGTTGAACACTGCCCTAAGTCCAAGTTCTTGTGTGGTGATCCAAGATGAAGAGTACAACCACACATTGGGCTCACTGACCCCTCTCAGCCTACTAACTCATCCCTTTCGATGTCCAGATGTCGCAGTAGTTCGGTGTTCTGGTAGGTTTGTGGCCTGGCTGCTAAGTGAGAGAACGGCTCAGCCGAGACCGGCTTATGCACCACGCACACATCATCTGGGTCCACTTCGGTAAACCGGCCGGGTTCACAATAGTGGTAGCCAACCCAAGTAGGCGGCTTTCTTGGACTAGATCGGTTATGAGGTAACAGTTGTGGTGAGCATCCACTCCGACACTTCTTGAACGGTGTCGAGTACAAAGGCGGTAACTAATGGTCATGTGTGTGTAGCGGTACACCCCTGCAGGGTTAACAAAACTATTCGAATAGCCGCGTCCGCGGTAAGGAACTTCTTGGAAAGCTTAACTTGATTATTAGACAACTTGAACTGGATACTTATAAAACTTTCCAAGATAAGCGTGAGTGCTATGGCGTGCTTTCTCATGGGGAAGTCGAGGAAGGCATCATAGTGGTGTAATTGGTTGGAGATATGTAGTGGACTCGTGTACGCTTCTTACCTCAAGTCTGGTACTCGTAGTTTAGGACTAGCCAAGTCAAAGCTGGCACTTCTGCTTATGAACCCCACCCCCTTTTACCTTGATACATGTGCATGAGTAGTATAGCTCCTACGTAAGTTTTGCTGAGTACGACTTTGTACTCACATTTTCTTATTCTATGTTTTAGATGAACCCACTGACCCCGAAGGTGGGTTCTTCCTCGAGCTCGACGACTGAATACCAAGCTAGTGTAGTCCCAGTCAGCAGACTGGTTCCCTCGTGGAGGGATTGATTATAAATAAGGCTTCTCTAAGCCATTTGTTAAACTTGTCTGTACTCAGACCTACTTTGCTTCCGCATGCTTGTTGTAATGTTGGATCACGGTCTCGTGATCTATGTGTGCACTCTGTGAGAGTTATCAATAAAATGTATACTTTGTAGAGAATTGCAATGATACCTGCTGTTCATACAAGGCATGTGTGTTGCGTGTATGATTCTAACATGCATGTCTTAGTATGGGTTTTCAAGACCTTAGTTGTCATCTGGCTGGCGGTCTTTTATACACCAAGTGGCCCTTAGATGTGCGCAGCTTGGGGCATCGCGATGCGATTGTTCGTGACTCCGTCACGTGCACACTTTGATGTATGATCGAGCCCTCCCTAGACTCTGACTAAGTGATCGGGATGGAGTAAGTCTATGTATGGGTTATAATACAATCGATAGTATGGTTGAGGCGACTTGTCTATGAGTATTGGAGTTCACCACCCATATCATTTAGATTTGTGTGCGGACGATGAGGACCCATTTCAGTTGATCATCCGGCCTGGATGGGATGCCCCTCAAGTTCGATGCTTTCCGAGAATGTTCTGTGCTTGGCATTGTCTGCTTAGACAAGTGGGTACGGTTCTCCGCTCTCCATATGATTGTGTTCTAGCGAGTCTTGCATACGCTAACCCCGGGTCCCGACAAGTGTATTGCAAAGGATTTGCAATTCAAACTTCAAATTTGAATTCAAATTAAGCGATACGCACATTTTCTACTGTTCCCCCATTTTAAAATGGTCAAACATGAAAACAAATTGAATATTCTGAATCCTTGCATTTTTCTGATAAATTTTCATATATTATATGTTTAATTTGGAGTTATAATGAATTAGTTATGATTTTCTAAAGTTTATTCAATTTTCTGCCAATTTCTGAATTCTTTTTATTTCTTTTCTATTTACTGTGTGATCATGACGTATAGCTGACGTCAAGGGGCTCTGGCCAGTGGGCCAGCTTTGTTAGTCTCACAGGGTTAGTCCCCCTCTCTTTTAACTTAACAGAGGGGTTAGGGGTGGCCTGGGGCCCACCTGTCATGGGCTCTGGGAGGGGTTAGGCTGGGGTTTAGATTAGGTTAATGGCGGGGTCGCCGGAGTGCCACTGGAGTTTCGCCGGAGTTGCAAAATCTGGATCGGGGTGGGGTTTGGATGGCACGGTTGTGCTCCCCGCGGGCTTCTGCACGCAACCATGCCATCGGGGTGCCACGGTAGGGGTACGGAGCACGACAGCGGCGTCCGAGGCGACGTCCGGAGCACTGTGAAGATAACCTCGAGGAAACCGTGCCAGGACTAGAGCGGGGAAAAGGGGAAAAGTACCGCGAGCTTACCCAGGTCGGGTTGAAGGTCATGGCGGCGCCGAAGATGGGCTGGTGGAGGGGAAATTGCTCGCCGGAGCTCTGCGGCGGCCGAAGCTTCTCGGTGGAGGTCGCGTTGCGTGCGGACAGTTTGAGCTCAAATTGGAGGCGCGGCTCGACGTAGGCTTCAACTGCGGTTCTCCTGGACACGAAGGCGTTGCTTGGGTCAGCCGGTGGCCGTGCAAACCGAAGACTGCGGCGAGGTCAGGTGCTCGGATGTGTGCGAGATCTCGGAGGAGAGGGAGCCAGAGGAAGCAGAGATGGAGGGAAAAGTTGCGGGGGCCTCTGGGCATCTCCTTGGCTCAGAGATGAGGAAGGGGAGGGCCTAGGTGGCTCGGCAGCTGCGGGCATGCTCGCCACAGCGGCGAGCTGCCTGCTCTAGCGCCGGGGGGGGGGGGAAGACGACAAGGGGAGGGCCAGTGGGCTGGGCCGGTCCGGTTAGTTGGGCCAGGTGGCCAGGGGGTTGGGCCACTTCCTCTTTTTCCTTTTTCTTCTGATTTTGTTTTCTGTTTTCTTATTCTTCTATTTGTTTTTCTCTAAATTAATTAGCAGAGAATTTTTTATTAAATGCCCAATTATTTTTATAAATCCTAGGTGACCAGTAGCTAGTCACTTTTAGGATTTGGTCATTTTTGAAATTCAATACATTTGAATGTCAATTCAAATAAGGGTCAAATTTAATTTCCAAGGAACATTTTGAATTTTAGAAAATTCCATGGGCATGGGAATGAACCCAAACAACTTTTGAAATGATCGACATCATTTATAGAAATTTTGCAAAGGTTCAAATGATTTTTGGAAAAATATTTTTATCTGGCCATTTATTTAAATTCTTAGGGCTTTTCTTTTCCCCATTTTTGATTTTAATTTTGAATTTTTCACATGATGGAAAGGGGAACTCAAACCCTAGCACTTCCCCTAGTTGGGGTTCTGACAACTCGCCCCCACTCAACAGAATCTCGTCCCGAGATTAAGAAGTCGTCGGGAGGAAGGTGGGGTACTCAGCACGGAGGCGGTCTTCTCTTTCCCATGTTGCTTCTTTCTCGGAGTGATGTGACCATTGAACTTTGAGAAACCTGATCTTCTGACGACGAGTGACACGCTCTGCGGTATCAAGAATACGAATAGGGTACTCTCGATAAGAAAGGTCATCTTGGAGATCAAGCGTTTCATGGTCGACTTCGCGGATGGGGTCCTTGAAGCAACGCCTGAGTTGTGACAGATGGAATACATCATGTACTCGGGAAAAGTGCGGGGGTAGTTCAAGTTGGTAGGCAACTTCTCCACGTTTAGGAAGAATGCGGAAAGGTCCAATGTAACGTGGGGACAACTTGCCTTTGATACGAAATCGTTGGGTTCCCTTCAGAGGAGTAACCCGAAGGTAGGCCTTCTCGTCCAGATTGTAGCTTTCTTGCCTATGATGACGATCATAGTAGCTTTTCTGACGAGACTTTGCGGCTTTAAATTGATCACGAACAATGCGAACTTGCTCTTCTGCTTCCTTGATCATATCCGGTCCAAAGAATTGTCTTTCACCGATTTCCGACCAGTTTAGGGGTGTTCGACATCATCGTCCGTCGAGGAGTTCAAAAGGAGCCATGTTCAGACTAGATTGAAAACTATTGTTATAAGCAAATTCGGCAAATGGAAGAGACTTCTCCCAATTCTTTCCGAAAGATATAACACAAGCTCTGAGCATGTCTTCAAGAATTTGGTTAACCCTTTCAACTTGACCTCTAGACTGGGGATGGAAAGTTGTACTGAAGGAGAGATGAGTTCACATAGCATTCTGGAAGCTTCCCCAAAATCTAGAGGTGAAAAGGCTACCACGATCAAAATTGATTTCCAAAGGAACACCGTGAAGAGACACAATTCTAGAGACATAGAAGTCCGCTAACTGACTAGCAGTTATAGACTCGCGAACTGGAAGGAAGTGAGCAACTTTGGAAAGCCTATCAACGACAACGAAGATGGCATCATTTCCTTTCTGGGTTTTTGGAAAGCCGGTGATGAAGTCCATACCGACTTTGTCCCATTTCCAGTCAGGAATCGGCAAAGGTTGAAGAGTACCAGCAGGTCTGTGGTGTTCTGCCTTAATGCGACGAGAAACATCACATTCAGCAATGAACTTTGAAATTTGTCGCTTCATCCTAGTCCACCAAAATCTCTGGCGTAGGTCTTGGTACATCTTTGTGCTACCAGGATGGAAGGGGAGTGTCATGAGCTTCCTTAAGAATCATCCTCCTAAGATTGTGTTTTCGTGGTACAACTAATCGAGTGCCAAAGAAAATGACACCTTGATCATTTATGGAGAAACATTTAGCAACTCCGCTAGCAATGTTCTTCTTGATCTCTCGAATACCACTATCACATTTCTGGGCGGCTATGATTTTATCCTCAAGGGTTGGTTTCGCCACCAAGGTAGAAAGATAGCCATGAGGAACAATCTCAAGATTGAGCTTGCAAAATTCCTCATGAAGAAGTGGTTGACACTGTTGTAACATGAGGTTGTTACAATATGACTTACGACTTAGTGCATCAACCATGACATTGGCTTTGCCTGTGGTGTAAGAAATTCCTAAGTCATAATCTTTTATCAACTCTATCCAGCGTCTTTGCCTGAGATTAATATCTAGCTGGGTGAATATGTATTTTAGGCTTTGTTGGTCGGAATAGATCTCACAACGATTACCAAGGAGGTAATGTCGCCAAGTCTTCAGGGCATGAACTACGGCAGAGAGTTCAAGATCATGGGTAGGGTAGTTCTCTTCATGTGGCCGCAACTGGCGTGAAGCATAAGCTACCACATGTCTATCTTGCATAAGTATGCATCCTAACCCTTGACGTGAAGCATCACAATAGATCTCGAAATCCTTTTTGGTGTCTGGAGGTGCAAGTACGGGTGCAGAAGTCAATCTTCTTTTTAGCTCTTGAAAGCTTTCCTCGCACTTGGGAGTCCATTGGAATTTCTTATCTTTCTGGAGGAGTTCAGTCAGAGGATTTGACACTTTGGAGAAGTTCTCAACGAAGCGGCAGCAATAGCTTGCTAAGCCAAGAAAACTCCTAACTTGCTTAATCGATTCAGGTGGAGTCCATTCAAGGACGACCTGAACTCTCTCGGGATTGACAGTAATGCCTTTGGCAGAAATCACGTGGCCTAAGTAGGTCACTTCTGGTAGCCAGAATTCGCACTTAGAGAACTTGGCATATAGGCGATGCTCTCGAAATTTCATCAATACCAATCTAAGATGTTCTGCGTTATCTTCTTCGTTCTTCGAGTAGATGAGAATGTCATCAAGATAAACTACAACAAATTTATCTAGGTACTCCATGAAGATCGAATTCATCAAGCGCGAGAATGTGGCGGGGGCATTGGTTAAACCGAAGGACATGACGGTATACTCATAAAGACCATAACGAGTCGTGAAACCCGTTTTTGGAATGTCCTCGTTCCTGATTTTGATTTGATAATATCCTAATCTCAAATCCATCTTGGAGAAGACAGAGGATCCAGCAAGTTGATCATAAAGATCATTGATCCTGGGCAGTGGGTACTTGTTCTTTATCGTCGCTAGATTTAGCGGGCGATAGTCTACGCACATCCTTTCTGTTCCATCTTTCTTCATTAAGTATAGAACGGGGCAACCCCATGGCGATGAGCTAGGGCGGATGAAGCCTTTTTCCAACGAAGCATCAAGGTGGGTATTTAGCTCAGCTAACTCATGTGGGGCCATTCTATATGGTAGTCTGGAAATTGGGGTTGTGCCTGGGGCAAGATCTACAATGAATTCTACACATCTGTTAGGAGGCATTCCTGGCAGTTCTTCAGGAAAGACATCCGGGAAGTCAAGAACCACCGGAATATCTTCAAGGTCAGGAAGGGGAAGCACATTTAAAGTATGCATCTGGATTCCATGGGCTTTTTGGACTGAAGGATGGGTGATATTAACTGATTTGGCTTTATAATCAAGTAAAGCATACTGTCTTGATAACCAATCCATTCCTAGGATGACATCAATGTCTGAAGACTTGAGGGCTATAAGAGAAGCAAGGAATACTAAACCCTCAATTGCAATTTGATTGCCATGGCTTACTCTATTAGTTTGCCACTTGGAACCAGGAGTTTGAATTATCATTGGAGAAAACATTTCTTCAAAAGTGAATTCATGCTGAAGTGCATAACTCTTCGACATGAATGAATGAGAAGCTCCCGGGTCGAAAAGAACGGAGGCGGGAACATGATTGACTGAGAGTGTACCAAGGATGACGTCAGAAGTAGCAGTGGTTTCCTCAACTGAGATTTGGTTCACATATCCTCTACCTTTGACCGAAAGATTTGTTGGAAAGGTTTTGCTGGTTGATTTATTTGGAGGCTTGCGTCGACAATGACGTGGTGCCATCAAAACCTGAGGGCACTGACAGAGGTAATGGCCTGGCAGACCACACTTGAACCACACCCTGCCGGAATTGCTGGGGGCAGGATTACTTGATTGCACACCATCATTCCTGGGAGGAACAATGTGTTGAGGTGGATGGCTATTATTGGATGGTGCCCTTTCAAGAAGGTTTTGAGGTAAGGCACTAGTGGGAATCAATATTCGGCATTTCTGAGGGGCTGAACATGAAGAAGGAGCAAGCTCAAGAGCATGCTTGCGAGACTCTTCGAACACTTCATTTCCATGCTCAGCTCTGAAGGATCTGTTGACAAAATCCTCAAAGGTGAAAAATTCAAGGAGGTTGAGATCATGGCGAAGGATGGGGCTAAGTCCTTACGGAACCTGGCCTGCTTTCTGGCATCGGTAGTGATCTCATCTTGGTCATAACGAGCAGGACGGTTGAACTCTCTCACATACTCATGAATGGACATCTCTCCTTGAGTCAAATTGCAGAACTCTTCCTTCTTGCGCTCCATTAACTCATCTAGAAGGTGGTACCCTCGAAAAGCATCACGGAACTCCTGCCAAGTCACTACGTGACCATCAGGATGCATCGCAACATAGTTCTCCCACCATTCAGCAGCAGCACCTTCCAGGAAGTATGCCGCGAATATAACTCGATCATTGGGAGAAACATGTGCCGTGTCAAGCTTTCGCTCGATGGAACGGAGCCAATCATCAGCTTCAAGGGGCTCAGAAGAACATCAGAATACCGGTGGCTTGAGGAGGATGAAATCCTGAATGCTCACAACCACATTGCAATGATGTGAGGTATTCTTCTCGATGAGCTCCAGAAGGCGTGTTTGATCACGTCGATTCCGCTCAGCTTCCATCATGATTTCCACCGCAGAAGGCGGTGGTGGAGGTTCGTCATAATATCGATTCCGATCACGGTCTCGATTCCGAAGAACAGCACTACGAGTTCCAACTGACATCCTGTGTGCTAAAGATCAACAATCAGAACAGGTTGTATGATGGAATCAAGGACAAGAAGGACATGATGAATATGGAAAAGATTATAACGCGAAGGCAATGACTCAAAGAAACACAAAACAAATCCGGCAGCATAACGGCTACACCGGGATGGAGAACAAGAAAACATCAAGAAGATGGGACAGTACTTCTTCAAGGAACTCAAAGACATGAAGACTCTGGACAACTACAACTGTCCTACGGCTACAAGGAAGCAAACATCGAGATGTTCTAGTCAGACATAGATGAGCCTAGTCCTATCTTCCCGTAGAAAAGATGAGGGTGACTCAGAACTCAGATCAATGAGGGTAAGGAGAAAAAAAAGCCTTACGTTGTTCCCTTTATACCCAAGTAACTATATAACTATAGAATGCTAGACTCGACTTCAACCAAGGGTTGAATAATCCTACAGACAGTCCTGCTCTGATACCTAGTCCGTCGGGACCCGGAATATGCGTATGTAATTCCAATCACAACTCAATCACATGGAGACCCGAGAGCCGTACCCACTTGTCTAATCAGATAAGGCCAAGCACAGAACACTCTCGGAAAGCATCATACGTGAGGGGCATCCCATCCAGGCCGGATGATCAACTGAGATGGGTACTCATCGCCCGCTCACAAGTCTAGATGATTATGGTGGTGAAATCCCATACTCATAGACAAGTCGCCTCAACCATGTTATCGATTGAATCATATCCCTTACATAAACAGACTCCAGCCCGATCACTTAGTCGGGGTCTCGGGCGGGCTCGATCATACAACAAGGTCTGCCACGTGACAGAGTCACGAGAAATCGCATGGCGATGCCCCAAGCTGCGCACATCTAAGGGCCACTTGGTGTATAAAAGACCGCCGGAAAGAACACAACTAAGCTATCGAACTCCACACTAATACATGCACGTTATAACCATACACGCATCATACATGTCTAGTGTAAATAGCAGGTACTCATTGCATGAACTCTACAAAGTATATCTTTATTGACTTACACATAGAGCATACAAAGATCACATGTCTGTGATCAACATTACATCATACAATGGAAGCAAATTAGGTCTGAGTACATACAAGTTTAACAAATGGCTTAGAGAAGCCTTGTTCAACATACATGCCCTTCCACGAGGGACCAGACTGCTGTCTGGAACTATACTAGCTTAGTCAACGTCGAGCTTCGGGAAGGTGACTCCATCGGGGGCTGGGTTCTCATCTAAAACATAGAATAAGAAAATGTGAGTACAAAGTCGTACTCAGCAAGACTTACATCAGAACTATACTACTCATGCTCAAATTTCAAGGTAATGGAGGTGGAGTTTCCACATGCAGAAATGCCAGCTTTTACTTGGCTAGTCTTGTACTACGAGTACCAGACTTGAGGTAAGAAGCGTACACGAGTCCACTACCAAGTCTCCAACCAATACACCACTTGGTTACTTCCTCGACTTCCCCACGAGGAGCACACCATAGCTCTCACGCTTATCTTGCGAGTTTTAGAAGTATCCATTCAAGTTTTCTAATAATCAAGCACAACTTTCCAAGTAGTCCCTTACCGCGAACGTGGCTATTCAAATAGTTTTGTTAACCCTGCAGGGGTGTACTGCTACACACATGAAACCATCAGTTACCGCCGGGATCTCGTCACCCTTCAAGCGGGTGTCGGCGAGGATAATTTCCACAACTTTTACCTCACAGCCAATTCTAATCCAGGAATCAACCATCTGAGGTGCTCACCGCTCAAGAGTCCGGCCGGGTCAACGATACGGACTCAGTCGATGAAAGCGACCGAGACACCACCTTAGAAGATGGTTTTACTGTCTCACAGGTCCACCCACATATCTAAATGATGCAAACTTTCATTCATTCTTTTTCTATACATATGCCAAATGGAAAGCCCGAACTAGTGACTCCTGTACTTGAACTGGGGTAAGTTAGTAGGTTGAGCGGGGGTCCATGTGCCCAACAAGTGGTGGTACTCTTCGTCTTGGATCACCACACAAGAACTCGGGCTTAAGGCGGTGTTCAACGAGACAACCCACTATTTACTCCTACACAGCCTCTCATCGTTCACCTTGTATTAGGGTGGATTCACCGACACAGTTTCACCTTCATCAGTAACATGATCACAACCATCCCGACTCACAGATCATTGTAACCTCATTGTAACCTCTAAGCATGCAATAAGCTATAGCAGTTGCAGGGGCCACATGATATCAAACAACTCCTATGTCAGCTCGGATTGTGGTTTGCTTACTACTGTGACAAGATGATAGGTCATGCATCGGATATGGGTTCAACTATGCGGTAGAATCGATAACAAGGTGATCTCCTAAACATGCATAAGCGAGACTGAGAGGAAAATGGGATTTCATAGATATGATCAATGGGGTTTGCTTGCCTTGCTGACGATAGACAGGTCTTAACGGTGGTCTTCTCCTTCGGGGGTGATCACCGTCTAGGAGGCACGGTTACCGAAGCAATCATCAACAAAGGGGGGCAACATCAAAATAATATGCACAAGCACATGATATAGTTTTCCATGATGTATATGGTACTGGTTTGTTGACAATTCAATTTAATTTAAGTGTATTGCAAAGGATTTGCAAATTCAAACTTCAAATTTGAATTCAAATTAAGCCATACGCACATTTTCTACTGTTCCCCCATTTTAAAATGGTCAAACATGAAAACAAATTGCATATTATTAATCCTTGCATTTTTCTAATAAATTTTCATATATTATATGTTTAATTTGGAGTTATAATGAATTAGTTATGATTTTCTAAATTTATTCAATTTTCTGCCTATTTCTGAATTCTTTTTAATTCTTTTCTATTTACTGCGTCATCGTGATGTATGGCTGACGTCAGGGGGCTCTGGCCAGTGGGCCAGCCCTGTCTATCTCACAGGGTTAAACCCCTCTCTGTTAACTTAACAGAGGGTTTAGGGGTGGCCTGGGGCCCACCTGTCATGGGCTCTGGGAGGGGTTAGGCTCGGGTTTAGATTAGGTTAATGGCGGGGTCGCCGGAGTGCCACCGGAGTTTCGCCGGAGTTGAAAAATCTGGATCGGGGTGGGGTTTGGCTGGCATGGTTGTGCTCCCCGCGGTCTTCCGCACGCAACCATGCCATCGGGGTGCCACGGAAGGGCTCCGAAGCACGACAGCGGCGTCCGAGGCGACGGCCGGAGCGCTGCGAAGATGACCTCGACGAAACCGTGCCCGGACTAGAGCGGGGAAAAGGGGAAAAGTACCGCGAGCTTACCCAGGTCGGGTTGAAGGTCACGGCGGCGCCGGAGACGGGCTGGTGGAGGGGAAATTTCTCGCCCGAGCTCTGCGGCGGCCGAAGCTTCTCGGTGGAGCTCGCGTTGCTTGCGGCCAGTTTGAGCTCAAATTGGAGGCGCGACTCGACGTAGGCTTCAACTGCGGTTCTCTTGGACACGAAGGCATTTCTTGGGTCGGCCAATGGCCGTGCAAACCAAAGACGGCGGCGAGGTCAGGCGCTCGGACTTGTGCGAGGTCTCGGAGGAGAGGGAGCCAGAGGAAGCAGAGATGGAGGGAAAAGTTGCGGGGGCCTCTGGGCATCTCCTTGGCGCAGAGATGAGGAAGGGGAGGGCCTAGGTGGCTCGGCAGCCGCGGGCATGCTCGCCACGGCGGCGAGCTTCCTGCTCTGCCGCCGGGGGGGGGGGGGGGGGAGACGACAAGTGGAGGGCCAGTGGGCTGGGCCGGTCCGGTTAGTTGGGCCAGGTGGCCAGGGGGTTGGGCCACTTCCTCTTTTTCCTTTTTCTTCTGATTTTGTTTTCTGTTTTCTTATTCTTCTATTTGTTTTGCTCTAAATTAATTAGCCGAGCATTTTTATTAAATGCCTAATTATTTTTATAAATCCTAGGTGAACAGTAGCTAGTCACTTTAAGGATTTGGGCATTTTTGAAATTCAATACATTTGAATTTGAATTCAAATAAGGGTCAAATTTAATTTCCAAGGCACATTTTGAATTTTACAAAAATTACATGGGCATGGGAATGAACCCAAACCACTTTTGAAATGATCACCATCATTTATAGGAATTTTCCAAAGGTTCAAATGATTTTTGGAAAAAGATTTTTATATGGCCATTTATTTAAATTCTCAGGGCTTTTCTTTTCCCCATTTTTGATTTTATTTTTCAATTTTTGACATGATGCAAATGGGAACTCAAACCCTAGCACTTACCCTAGTTGGGGTTCTGACAGCAGCCTCCAGATTTTGAAGACTCGAAGAATCCAGATATGGTATACAGGCTACACAAAGCTCTCTATGGGTTGAAACAAGCACCTCGTGCTTAGTATGAAACCTTGAAGGATTTCCTTCTGAAGAAAGGCTGCAAACTAGGAACAACTGACCCAAATATTTTCACTCGCTCTTATTATGATTATTTGTTTGTGTGTCAAATATTTGTAGATGATATTATCTTTGGCTGTACTAACTCTGATATCAACGAAGAATTTACCAGAATGATGTCGAAGAAATATGAAATGTAAATAATGGGTGAACTGAAGTTCTTTCTCGGACTTCAAATCCGTCAACAGAAGAATGGAACCTTCATTACTCAAGAAAAATATCTTAAGGATTGCCTGAAGAAGTTTGGACTCACTGATTGCAAAACAATTAAGACTCCAATGCCTACCAATGGCTTCCTGGATGCAGATGAGAAGGGCAAACACTTTGATCAGAAGAAGTATCGGTCTATGATTAGTTCTCTATTATATTTATGTGCATCTAGACCTGACATTACGCTTTCAGTATGTATATGTGCTCGTTTTCAGGAGAATCCAAAAGAATCACATCATATTGTTGTCAAGCAAATTCTTCGGTATCTTGCTCACACACACTCCTTGGGTTTGTCGTATCCCAAGGGTGCCTAGTTTGACCTCATTGGCTATTCTAATTCGGACTGGGTTGGTGATCGCATTGATAGGAAATCTACCTCAGGCACTTGTCATTTTAAGAGAAAAAACTTTCCCCCATGTTTTTTGGATATTTTTGAACAAGACAGTAGAGGAACTAAAAATGTTTTCGAGTGTAAACAATTGATAAGGTTCCTGAAGGAAAAGCTAGGTGATAAAGCTTCAAGGATGATTTACAAGTTATCTAAGCATAACTCCATGAGCGAAGTTTATGAAGGAGTATGACCGCTAAAAATGATGGTTTCCTGAACCGGAACTCATCAAAGGAAATGAATAAGACGGCACAAGACTTAGATGTTTTTGTGTCGTTCTTTTTCTATTATTTGAGTCATAGGAATAACCGTACTATCAAGAGGGGTTTAGTATGCGGATACCAAAGCTATTGTGAAATTGCTCAGATCAAATCTAAACTAAGTGAGAAGCCAGAGAGAAGAAATCTCATGTGCACTACGTTAAGTTTTGTACACGCGTCACGCTGTCGCTTCGGGTAAATTCTGTCATTTTGCACCTCGGGATCTCCACATGTAAATACGCCGCCCCCGCCTCCATTTGCGGTTGGTTGCTCTGAGATTATTCCCTGAGAGAGACTAAAGAGAGCATCCCAAGAACACCATTGAAGAAAAATCCAATAGCCAAAACACGGAATCCAAAGACCTATTGATCTGAGTAGATTCATTATGACATAGTGTTGGAAATATGCCCTAGAGGTAATAATAAAATGTTATTATATATTTCCACGTTTGTAATTAATGTTTATATTTCTGTGCTATAATTGCAATGACCCTAACTATTAGATTCAGAAGAAAACTCATTTGCATGTGTGGAAATGTAAACACCAAGAGTTCCTGGTTTAGCCTCTAAGACCAGCTCATGTGCTAACTAGTGATTACGTTTTCTTAATCACGGACATTGTTCTTGTAACAAGGATGTCATTAGAAATGAGAACATATTGTTAGCAGAACAATGATGTTGAACCGACCCCAGTATTGAATGATATACTTAGAGTTCACATCGTAACAACGTTATAAGTCATATCATGAAATGTTATCATATACGTAATTCCTTAGACCATGAGAGTATCGAGTTGCTTCACGCAGGAAGATGTACTTTGGTTCTTAGATGAATCTTCCCATTACTGGGAAAGTAGTAAAATAAGTTCTCTGTACATCGGATAGTGTGTCTAGTAATTGTGATAGTTCAAGACTGAGATTTTCTCCTTAACGATGAAGAAATATTCACTTCGGGCTCACTCGATATGATGGTATCCATTATAGTCTGGCCAGACGCATTGTGATTTAGTCACGGGGATACCGGAATACGATAACGAGAAAAAGGGACAAACGAGCAAAGAGGATAACGAGTGACTTGTGTTCAAGAAGTTGTTAAACATAGGTGCCAAACTCCTCTCCTCTGACTTTGTCAGATATCGCGAAGAAAATGGAATGGTACATGACTAAACATCATGGTTCACTCGAAGTTTTCTTAATGTATGTGCGGGAGTCAACATGGGTGTCTATGGCTCCGCTATTGATTATTGTCTATTTACAAAAGGATGTTGACCTATGTCTGGAAGGTGTTCTAAGTCATGTCCGCATTATACCAAACCTATTGGGTCACAAAATTATCAAGCAGTAGTCTGTTAGAATACAGGAATGGTAGAAGATCTAGTGGAAGAGAAACAGAATAGTTCATACGGGCACCAGAAGTAGTTTCGGGTATTTATGGAATTGTTCATAAGGGCACCAGAATTAGTTCTAGGAATTTAGGATATGTCTGGATCACTCTGGAATAGTCCCAAGTGGTTCTGGAACATATTAATGGTACCGAGGAAGTCCTGGATCGACCGGAATAGTTTCCGGTTATTCGGTGGACGTGCCGACAAACTTACGCGGTCATCGGGTTTCTTAGACTGTAACTCGGATGGTCCCAAAACCTATCCAGATAGTTCTGGAACGTCCGAAAACGGTCCCGAAAGGTCTTGGAAGTGTTCCAGAAGGTTCCGGAATGTCCCAAAACCATCTCGGAAGGTTCCGGAATGGCCGAGAATGGTCCCAAATGGTCCTGGAAGGTCCTGGAAGGTTCCAGAAGCTTCTGGAAGGTTCCACAAGTTTCCGGACAATACCATATGCGCCCCACCAAACTTAGCTTGGGGGCAAGGAACCCCAAGGGGGCTGGCCGAAATTAGACGGTGGGGGCGCCCTACTTGGGGAGGAGTCCTCCTTGGACACAGACTCCCCGGTGGGAAGGAATCCCGTTGGTAGTAGGAGTCCCAGGGGGAGTCCACACCCCTAGGTCGGCCAGGACAGCCCTATGGCCACCTATATAATGTGGGGGAGGGACGTGGGGCGTAGGAAAACTTAACCCTAGCCCCTTGCGCAACCCTCCCTCCCTCTAAACCCCGTTGCTCCACAATTAGACCCTGGTTCAGACGCTGTTCTAGATTGGAATCCGTTAGGGTTTTCTCCCTCTAGTTTTCTCGGTGGCGTTCTTCTCTGGACGGTGGAGCGCTGCTGGATTGCTGATATGGGTTGTGTGGAAAGTAATAGAGGGGTCGTGCCTTTGACCCTTCTTCGAGGTTCGTGGAACTTGTTCGGGGGATTAGATCGCGGGACGGTTTGAGGGATCAACATCCTCGAGGTTGGAAGGTCATTGAAATTCCTAGCCGCGTGGATCTGCACTGATGTTCTTCACCAAGTCTACTTCCGATACATCGGTTGGTGAGCCATGAACTAAAACCTTGTATGCAATCTCCATAGATGATCTTGGGTGATTGCTACGTAGGCCAATTTTTTTTTGTTTTCTACTGCGCTTCCCAACAGTGGTATTAGAGCGATCTATGAGTAGATGCATGTTTAGGTCTAGATCATATGTGTGATATGAGTCATTTATTTTCTTGTTGCTTCCCTGTCATGTGATTTTTTTCTATGCTTGATGGAAAGTTGAGATTTTTCTATAAGGATTGAGTTTTCCATCGATCCCTCTATGCTGCTTTCAGTATGCTGGTTGCCTTGATCATGGTCTACATCAAACTCCTTGAATTTATGAACTCCAATCCACACGGGGGTCACGTGTTGAACGAAGTGTGGCTTTTGGCATTAGTTGCTACACGCACCCCGAATGTTAAACTAGCAACATTGAAGTATCGTGTCAGGTTTGTATAGGGAACTACATTTGCATGTAACCTTCTAATAAACCACGATAAAAATTGCAACAACCTGTATAGATGGTGATCTAACTTGTTTTTTGTAGAGTATGCATGTGATGTGGTATAGCCTTCAAGATTTGCAATGTGTTTGTATGAGATGCTATATGATGTAATATTTATTCGCGACCTGCGTGTCGTGCTATGACATGATTACTGGAGTCATATGATTGTCACTTAATTATGGCCTGCGTGCCAGAACTGTTTATTAGCTCTAGGCTAATCAATAGATAGATGCAAGGTGATGATCTACGATGCGGAGGTGGACCCCGACGCACATGCCGGAAGCAGTGGTGATGGTCCCGACGACAAAGACAAGTTGGTGGACACGATGACTTCTACCACGATGACGTGAAGACAACGAAGACTTGACGAAGCAAAGGGCTATACTATATCACATAATTTTATGAACTGCTTGTGATGTTTATCCCTTTGATGCACCCTTGTTTGATGAGCGGTAGTCGTATTTTATTAGGGTGATCTCTCGCAAAACAATATCAAGTTGACAGTGTTCTTCCAACTGTAGCACCGTATATACTATGTTTCACACCGGAGCAGGTCATGTCACATGGGTGCACACGGTGTGAAGCATAAATGGCGGGTGTTTTAAGAACACACTGCAATTACACTGGTTTGTCTTGACGGTTTGGATAAAAGTTTGCGACCGGAATGTGCCCATCGAAAGATGAACAAGAATCACCTTTGGCATGATTGACAAGTTGGCCTACCGGTTCATTCTAAGTCATCAGTGATGTCACATCAATGGAGTACGATTGGGCTGGATCTTGAATCACTCCAGCATCAATTCACTACTAGAAAAAGGGCTCTAATGGCGCACCTAATTTGGCTACTAATGGCCCACATAAGGTGCGCCATTACTAGCACGCCATAAGTAAGTGATAGTAATGGCGCACATTTGGTGCGCCATTACTATCCCGGATAATAATGGCGCACCAGTAGTGCGCCATTACTGAAGCCAGTGGTGCGCCACTGTTGTTACTGCTACCACCACATGTGTGTATTGTTCTCTGAGTCACTAATGGCGCACTCCCAGGAAGTGCGCCATTGCTGTGTTTCTGTACATGCGCCACTGATGTACTGTATGTGCACCATTACTATTAATATTAGGATTTTTTTCTTTTGCTTTTCTTTATTTGCACAGGTTACAAACAGATATAAACAACATATTTATAAACAACACAAATTTATCGAATAAAACAGAAGATTAGTCTCCGATTACAAATCATCATATTAGTCTCCGAATTCAAAATATCGAACAATGTTAGAACATTACAAGTATCAAGTAGCGAGTTTTTCTTCACATTACAAATCGATATCTAAACTACCATGATATTGAAGAAGAGGGTGGCGGTCACGATGAGCATCATCGTGACCAAAGTGATCTCCATCCAGTTCCTCCTCCGCTCCCTCCTCTCCCCCGCTAGATAGCGCGCGTATCTAGCTTCCGCCTCCGCCCTTGTGGTGTACCCTTTGTAAATTTTACCGCTAAAATGGTGAACCTGACTCCGACAATCCTCCCAGTTGTGTAGACTCCGGGAATCCATCAATGTACACGGCATATGACGGCATCTTCTTTATGCACTGGACAAACAAAACGTTAAGAGAAACATACGTATACAACAAAATTAAGGACCAAAGGAAGAGAAAAGCAACACACATTAATAGCACACGGTTCATGGTCGTAGTAAGAAATAGCATCGACTACATATAAGTTCAATGACGACTGTTTAAACTAAGGAAACAGATGTACATACAAGTTCATGAAAGTTTATACAACACACGATCTCTCGTCGATAGTCCAGAACTACAAAGCTAGGCTCACGGGCATCAAGACTTTTGACTCCGCTCATGGGCCGGAGTGTTGGTGAAGCCGCCGTCTTTCGTGATGGTCATGAATGAGCGATCCCCGTCAGACTGCAATCTTACACTGTATCTTTTTCACGGTTGGAAAGTTGATTGTTGAGTTAGAACTCCCCTGTGTTACGAACGACCTCTTCAGAGATGATTGCTACCAACTCCGACTGGATGCGAAAGAATTCTCGTCTGAGGTCGGCGTCTTGGATTTCCGACAAGAGTTCGGCCTAGTTCTTGAGATGAGCTGTCAGCGTAAGCTGCTGCTGGTCCCGTACGAACGCCCGCATGTGATGCAAGGCATAGTAGGCATCCTTCTGACCGCCAGGCGGCTGCTTGATGCAGGCGAACTTTGTTACGTGAGTGAACACGTGCGCGCTGTACCTAACAACTTCCTTCTTGAAGGTGACTCCAGATTTGGAGTAGCGCGAGAGAGCCTCATCGAGAACTTTCTTGATATTTGTGTAGTCTTTGTTCGACTCACGGTCCGCATCCAAATACGTGGCCATGGACCATTTCGGGCTTACAGCAATGAGTGTGCAATTTATGTCATCACTTCACACAACACGGATGTTAGGAGGAAAAGAACGACTGGATTCTAAGCATCCTAATGTACGTTACGGGGACATGAGGGGATGACTTACTCGGGAAAGTAAGGCATGAGGAAGTTATCCTTATCCTTGTTCGCCAGAATGACATCTTGGAGGTAATCACTAGCGAGTCGCCGGTACCCGGGGTTGCACAAGAGCTTGGCACGCATGTAGAAGGGGTCGACTATAACGATGTTCGGGGTCTTGTCTCTAATGATCCACATCTCCATACTGAGCGCAAATAGCCGAATGAATGTGTAGTGCAGCGGAAAAAGGTGTAACATAGCGAAGATGTCATCAAACCGCAGGAAGATCACACGTTCGATGTCACAAGAAACCATGACCTTTCCCTCTGGCACCTTGGCGGTGAAAACCGGGTATGCCACATCATTCTCCCTGAGACGCCTTGTCTCTGTATTCAGAACAATGTCATGCAGACTCTTCATAGCACCGGTTGCAACATCGAGTATTGTAGCAGATAGCATCGTCCTACCCGCCACATGCACCCTCGACATGATTCCGTCGGGTCTTGGTGGCCCGTCGTGATCACGGATCGTCGGTGCCGGCTGGCTCGCAGTCGTGGGACCCTTCTTCCTTCTTGCCCATCCCTTCTTTGGCTTCTCATGTAATGGGACCTTTACCTGCTCAGAGACCGCCTTCCTGAGTGTGTTGGGGATGATAATATTTCGCGTCTCGGCCGTCTCAGCCTCGTTGAAGGCGGCAGATGGAGGCGTCTCTTGAGAACTGAACTGTCGACGCTTATTGTTGCAATTTATCTCCGTGCTACGAGATGCGCGGTGAGAGTCGTTTGCACCAAGGTTGGGTTCTTGAGAAGCAGGAGGGAAAAGCTCGTCCATCTCGCACCCACCATGTTCCTCGAAGAACTCATCGACATGGGCAAGTAGTGTGTTGGTGTTGGTGTTGCTCCGATCTTGTGCCACATCCATGTCTGTGGGGTGGTGGCCCGGATCAGCTGACGGCGTTGCAGCGGCCTTGCCATGGCTTGGCGCCATCACGACTGGCGGTGGGATGGAGTAGTTCCCCACACCCAAACGAATCTGCCACTTCGGCCAAAGCAAGTTCCAGATCAAGCAGCCGCGGAGGTCCATCACTTCTTCGTCGTCAGCTCCAGGGGGTCGATAGGGAGGAAACAATTCATCGTAGCCATCCAGCACCCGAACCACTTGAACCCTATACAAGGTGGTTGGCATCGGATTACCATGGAACACGCGGTTGCTCGGTTGAACGATTCTGCCCACGGCAACATCGACCAACTCCTCGTCCACGAAGTGAAGGAAAGTGCATGGAACGTTGGCGGCGCCCTGCGTAAACATGTAGGGCGTCAAGGATACCCAGTTAAAGGCAAAAGAAGATGAAGTCATCGGCCAAGGCTTAGTTACCATGATGTTGTTGAGATCGGATAATGTCGATGGACCGCCAATGGATGGCGGGCATGTGACGGAGGGGGCGCTTGCTCCTCAGGTGCCGGGCGTTGGTGTTTTACGCTCCAATCCTGGCACCACCGCCGGGGTCACAAACGCATCCGCCGTCAGGGACACCAACGCGGCCGCAGCCGGGGACACCGTCGTGACCGCCGCCGGTGTCACAAATGCATCCGCCGCCTGGCACACCGCTGCGCCCGCCGCCGGAGAAACCGCTGCGGCCGTTGCCGTCGCGTTGTGCGAGTTGCTGCCCGTGAAGCTGGGAATCGGGGGCATCCCCTGTTGACCACTCGCAAGCTAGTCTCGCATGAACACAAACAAGGAAGGCATCATGTTGTTGAGCGCTTGTCCAACTTGTTCTTCGACAATACGTGGAATCTGCTCCATTTATTCCTGCAGCCCCAAGAAATATTCAAGGAGACTCAAGAGTCTAAGCTTGGGGATGCCCCCGTGTATCCCCTTCTCCATCAACAATCATCACTTCGTCCATCTCCACGCTATATTTTTATCAATTCGTTAGTTACAAGCTATGCTTGCAGCGTCTTGCATTTATTTTCCAGTTTTGTTTGTTTAGTTTACTTTTTACTTGATGTTCATAACAAGTTGGACTCCATCCTACATTGTTTGGGAGAGAAACACGCTCCATTTCCACCTAGAACACACATAGTTCTCATGCTTATCTTTGTTGAGTGTTCTGTTTTATATCTAGCTGCTGTTATGCTTAGCTCTTGTTTTCATGCTTACATTTTTAAGAGTTTTTATTTAGGTTGTTGATTTTAGAACTCTCTTGAGTTTAATGCTTATCTTGTTTAAAGAGTTGGCTTGTTGCACTGATTGTGTGTCTTGACTTGAGTAGGTAATTGAGGTTGCTATTTAAGTATAGTAGTAACTTGCAATAGTTTTGAGGTATTGATTTGAGTAATTTTTGGACTTTTGTAGGTCAAGAGCTCAAGCCTATTTGTGATAGGTGTCGTATTTTGGAAATCCATGCTTATTTTCGAAAACTAAAAAAAGTTAGTTGAGAACTCTAGCTACTAGATGGATCGCTAACCTTCGGAGGGGTTGTAATATATAGAGTACCCTCACGTACCATGGGTCGAGGATACACAAGGATAACCAAACCCCCATACACTCCTCCTAGGGTTACTTGTCTCTTTCAAAACCTCCTGATTAGATAGAGAGTTACCGATAATAAGTGGATGAGTTCCTTTGAATAATGAGAGCATTCGATTGTTGGCACTTCCACCATCCATATTTTTCTAGCCTCTTCGGTACTGTGTATTTCCCTTTCTCATCTCAAGAGTTGGTGGAAACTTCGCCGGTGCATCCAGACCCTTGCCATGATACACTCTTTCATCATAAGCATCATTATACCCTTCCCCAAAACAGCCACCATACCTACCTATCAAGTCATTTCCATAGCGTTTCTGAGATACATTAACATGCAACATCCATCTTCTCATGACTTGATCTTTCATTGTCAGACATGCTTTTGCTTGATTGTAGAGTCGCATGCTAGTTGGGGCTTGCCCTTATAATTGCTACATGACGCGCTAGTATCATTGCATATCCTGCTACATTGGCAGAGGCATACATTTGCATATATCATTGTACTTTTCATTTTTACTTTATTTTGAGTACTTCTTATAAAGTGTGTGATCTTCCACATCCTTGTAATATCTAGAGTGTTTCCCTTAAAATAAAGAAGAGATACCAAAGGCTACACAAAGAAAAGATCCCAAAAGAGGACAAAGAAAACATCCCAAAGAGGACAAATCACCAGATCGTCTCTTTGATCTGTATTTTTTTATAGTATGCTCTATACAATTGAGAAGCTACCGCCTGTTCTGAGTTTTTTATTTGAGTTGCAGAAGTGCCCCGAAAAAATTATTTACTACCTGCTGGTCTGATTTTCCAAGATTCTGCCCTGTTTTATGTTTTCACCGTTTTTCAAATCTTAAGCTTTCTTTTTCTTTGTAAAAACTTTTTGGCAATCTTAGGAAACAGTAGATCTTCCTGAAAATCTTTATTTCTTGTAGAGGAAAGTTATTTTATTATGGGCACTAACCCCTCTAATCAACTTATGATGAGTTTCGTATGAAGGGAGTTTTCAAGTGTGCGAAGGAAGATGCTGAAAGAAGATCCTAGAGTGTCAAAATCTCAAGCTTGGGAATTCCCCCATGCAGCCCCAAGAAATATTCAAGGAGACTCAAGCGTCTAAGCTTGCGGATGCCCCCGTGTATCCCCTTCTCCATCTACAATCATCAGTTCGTCCGTCTCCATGCTATATTTTTATCAATTCATTAGTTACAAGCTATGCTTGGAGCGTCTTGCATTTATTTTTCAGTTTTCTTTGCTTAGTTTAGTTTTTACTTGCTGTTCATAACAAGTTGACTGATGTAATAAAAGAAAAGAAGAGGTAAGAGGAAATTATACAGGCTTGCCTACAATCGCGTTCCTTGTCAGAAAAGCAATTTCACCCCTAACTTAAGATGCTTACCTACCACTACTACTGGATGGAGGCAATGGCTTTAGGATATGCCCTGACCGAGCATTGTTTGGGAGAGAAACACGCTCCATTTCCACCTAGAACTCACATAGTTTTCATGCTTATCTTTGTTGAGTGTTCTGTTTTATATCTAGCTGCTGTCATGCTTAGCTCTTGTTTTCATTCTTATATTTTAAGAGATTTTATTTAGGTTGTTGCTTTTAGAACTCTCTTGAGTTTAATGATTATCTTGTTTACAGAGTTGGCTTGTTGCACTGATTGTGTGTCTTGACTTGAGTAGGTAATTGAGGTTGCTATTTAAGTATAGTAGTAACTTGCAATAGTTTTGAGGTATTTATTTGAGTAATTTTAAGACTTTTGTGGGTCAAGAGCTCAAGCCTATTTGTGTTAGGTGTCGTATTTGGGAAATCCGTGCTTATTTTCTAAAACTGCAAAAAGTTAGTTGAGAACTCTAGCTACTAGACGGATTGCTAACCTCCGGGGGGGTAGTAATATATAGAGTACCCTCACGTACCATGGGTAGAGGATACACAAGGATAACCAAACCCCCATACACTCCTCCTAGGGTTACTTGTCTCTTTTAGAACCTCCTGATTAGATAGAGAGTTACCGATAATAAGTGGATGAGTTCCTTTGACTAATGCAAGCATTCAATTGTTGGCACTTCCACCATCCATATTTTGCTAGCCTCTTCGGTACTGTGTATTGCCCTTTCTCAACTCAAGAGTTGGTTGAAACTTCGCTGCTGCATCCAAACCTTTTCCATGATACGCTCTGTCATCATAAGCATCATTATACCCTTCCCCAAAACAGCCAACATACCTACCTATCAAGGCATTTCCATAGCCTTTCCGAGATACATTAACATGCAACATCCATCTTCTCATGACTTGATCTTTCATTGGCATACATGCTTTTGCTTGATCGTAGAATCGCATGCTAGTTGGGGCTTGCCCTTATAAATGCTACATGACGCGCTAGTATCATTGCATATCCTGCTACATTGGCAGAGGCATACATTTGCATATATCATTATAGTTTTCAGTTTTACTTTATGTTGAGTACTTCCTATAAATTGTGTGATCTTCCACATCCTTGTAATATATAGAGTGTTGCCCTTAAAATAAGGAAGATATCCCAAAGGGGACACAAATTGTGTGATCTTCCTCCTCCACCATATTCTCTCTTTGCCATCCTAAGTGCCAACTATCTTTCTCGTGGTCATTCATTGCATGAGTGCTCAAAGTCTAAAGGGAGAGGATTAGTTTGATTTGTGTCTGGCCAGTGGTCTGGGGACGAGTCATAATAAGATTCCGACGGAGCTCAAGTGTTAAGTTTTAGTAGATTGAGTTCTCAATTATGAAGTATTTATATGCTCTAAACCCATCTCCCACTTCTTGCACGCAAACACCGATTGGAGACATTCGAGTCATGGACACCGAGAGCTCTTCCACCTTTATGTTCTTACTTTGCTAGTTTGAATACTATATGTAGACTCTTGCTTGTTATTGTCTTAACTTCAATTGCATATCTTTCTTGTTGTACTTTAAAGTTCAAATATTTGTTGGTAGCTTGACACCATAGAAATTATCTTTGTTATCATTTACCTCCTCGAGGACGAGCATGAGTTAAGCTTGGGGATGTTGATACGTCCTCTATAATTTCTTCTTGTTCCATGTTTATATTGGTGACTTTACTATATGTTTGCTAGACTTTCATACCTTTTTCACCATATTTGGACTAACCTACTAACTCAGCGCCCCATCGCCAGTTTCTGTCAACTGTTGTCCGTGCATTGGAGGAAAAATACAAAATATTAAAGTGCTTAAAAATTCCAGAGAAATCAGATAAGAAATCAGTGCGACAGAACACTCCACAAGCCCGGAGGAGAGCTGGAGGGGGGCCACCGCATGGCGAGGCTGCCACACGGCACGGCCAGGGGGAGCCCACTCCAGCTGGACGCCTGGTCAGGTGGGACGTCCCCTGGAGCCCCCCTTCTGCCTATATTTAATCCTCGATACAGAAAACCTCAGGAGGCCCTCCGTTACGCAATTTTCACCATTGTTCCGCCGCCTCCGCGATCCGGAGATCGGGATCGCCAAAAAAACCTGTCCCGGCATCCTGCCGTAGGGAGGATTGACCTTCGGGAGCTTCTCCACCGCCCAGAGCGCTTCTCAGATGTGCCGTGAGTAGTCCCCCTTGGACCATGGGTCCATTATCATTAGCTAGATGATGTCTTCTCTCCACTTTTGTGCTTCAATTCTTAACCCTTGTGAGGTGCCCTACATGATCAAGGCATCTATGTATTAGTTTCTATGTTGCTATGATGTGTTTGTTGTGATCCGATGGATTATGAGATTATATTTAGATTGTGATGAGTAATATATTTGTTTTACCTTTTATGTTTTAGTTCTTGTGTATTCTTTCATGTTCTTCTTTGCTTTATATTTCTTTGGAAAAGTAGTAGATCGTGACTCCAAGAGGGAGCGTTATGCTTGATTGTGGGTTCATGCCCCCCGATGTCTAGCTTGAGTGATAGAAACATGAGACTAGGGGATGTGTTGTTGCCATCAGGGAGAAAACAACGATGCTTGTAACTGCGGTTGGAAGGGTTTCTTACATTACACATGGACAAGGATCGACCTCGGCAAATCCCATGGTTAGGAACCCTGGGTTTAGATCGCCGAGTGAGGATTGAGAGTTGGCGATGCTCGTAGGATAACAGGAGACAGGGATTACCCTGGTTCAGGGCCCTCGATCGGTAAATCCCCTACTTCCTGTTCGATGTGTTATATGGTGGAGGCGATTACACTGGAGGTCTCGGGGATATTTCTCTTGCCGAGCGTGGAGCTATGCGAGATTGGATGTCCTAGACGTCCTCTATCACATCCTTTATATACTAGTCTAGGTATCGAGGAGTCCGTCTAAGTTTATAGGGGTGATTGCATAATCTAGCTAGTCTTCGAGGGCACGTCTTGGACTCCGAACAGCCTTGGAATCCTTGTAGGCACAGCCGTCGGTGCTTTGGGTGGGCTAATCTTGGGCCTGCCGTACACGCACCATGTACCCTCATGCTGAGGAGTCGTGGGGGTATCCCCTCTTCAGTAGCCCCCGAGTGCTTGGGGGACTCGAAGAGTCGCGCAGGGACTCGAACCTGCAGTAGCCGTAAAAGTGCATGTCGTTTGGCGAGCTGTAAGCCACATGTTTTATTCATGAGAAATAGTTTTGAGATGGATGTTAAGCTTAAAGGGCCCAAGGCACTTGAAGGGTCAAGCTTCAGTGAATTGCGCTAGCAGAAAATACCACAATATCCCAATCAAGCTCGAGTTCCTCGACACGAACTTCGAGTCGAATGGTGTCAAGCAAGGTCCATGCTGCTGAGGGCTTATATGATCATTGCCTCCAGTTTACCGTATTGAATACGACCCTAACACATCCGTTAGCGGTTAAATTTCATCATGCACCGAGAATGGAACCGTTGGGAGTGAAGTCGCGCTGTGGCAAGTCCCGGCCCAGCCGACGGATCAACGAGGTCTTACCTACAAGCTAGCTCGTGTGGCATCTGGGGTGCAGTGTATCGCGTCCTAGGTCATTTAGTAGGGGCGTGTTACCAGATTACAGTGCACCCACTTAGAAAACGATTGAGTGGACTTATAGTATGAGAAACCGTAGAGCGTTCGAGTGCTCGGGCAGGGAATTAGTATAGAGTGCACCCACTCGGAAAACGATCGAGTTGGGTTATAGTATAAGCACCCGCGCTGCGTCCGAGTACTCGGGGGGTGCATCACATGTTTTGTTCATCTTGCATTTTACTACGGTCACTCAAGAACTTTGTAGTAGAGGCGAGTAAACACTCAAGCCTTGTAGACGTGTTGTTCTGAATACATTGAGGGAAGTAGTCATTCGCACCCTCGTAATGTGCTCCATGATGCCTTTGCTCCGTTTAGTAGTGGCATAGTGCTCCCGATGTGAGTTTATTTGATGAAATCAAATGAAAGATATGAAGATAACATTTTTGGAAAGGAAAAAAGAAAGCATCTCTTCCTTGTCAGAGTGCCCACGTGAAGGCATCGAACCATCTCATCTATACTGCAGGGATGTGAGAGGGCTTGAAGATGCTCCTTGATGATGTATGTAAGACGACATCGGTCCGTTGTGACCCGTTGCATCCAATGTCAGGTATGATGATGCTTTGGTATTCGTGGTGATTTGATTACCACTGTTGTTCAGCCTTTTGGGTTTCCAATGCGGTGCTATTTATTGCGTTGTTTGAATGGCACGGGATGCGGATAGCCTCCTTTGTCTTGGAATCCAGAAAGTTGCTTGTCTTGTTTTTTAATTTGTTGCATCGCGCCGCTTCCTAGTTCGTTGGAGTGGATGGACCCATTTACGCTTGAGGGGTGTATAAGTATGGGTCGTTACCTTGTATTTGGCAGTCCATATTCTTCTTCTTCCTCCGTTCTCTGGTTTCTTCCATGGCTCCTAAGGGCCGTGCCCGGAGTGCTTCTGCTGTTGGTGATGTACATGGCGCCGCCGGCCATGGTCGTAAATGCCGAGGTGCACGTGCTGCACGTGGAGTCGTCATTCATGGCCGTCGAGGCCATGGTGTGCGTGCTCCCCGTACAGCACGATGCCTCCTAGGGCAGGCGAGTTCATCGGCCACGTTTGTGGATGAGGGTGTTTACGTCCAGGATTTCGTTCTTCACATCCGTAGCCGGATCACTGGCCAGATTCCTCTTCCTTCTTCTTTTTCTGCTGTTGTTTATGAACTTGGTCTTGTTGGTCTCCGCCTATGCCTTCAAGGCTATCCCTACTGTCCACTCTAGGTGATGATTTGGGTGGAATCTTCATCCTTGGTGTTCCTGGAGTACAGTTTGAGGGTGGTCTCCTGCCAGTTTAATATGCGCAAAGGTGACAACCTCTGCCGCCGATTCGATGGAGAAGACACCCTCTCGATTAGGGCCTTTGACTCTGATGGAAATCGACTGGAGCCTTGGTAGGAGAGATGTAGCGATGATGACTGCGGGAGCGCGGGTGGTGCTTCCGTTTCTTCTGCTGGCTTGTTGCATGTGGGTTCTCGCTCCTCCGAGCCGTCGACTGGTGGTGGTAGTGATAGATACTCCAGTTTTGAGCAGGACGCTGATGTGAAACCTCCGATCAAGCAGACTCGCCGATAGGACAAGTCCAACAAGCTCTCCATAAGTCGAGCTTCACCATGCAGACTTAGGGTAGAATTTTTTCCTTTGTCTGTGATGATGGCTGGCATGGCATAGAGTGCCAATTATCTCAGCATGGGCACACATGTAGAAGTTGTAATTCCTTCGAATGTTGTCTTTGAGGTCCCTTTGATGTAAGAAAATTCTCGTTGTATTACCTCCTTGTAAGACGTTGTGCAAATTGAAATTTTCTGAAATTTTTTCTGTATTGAGCTTTGCAGTCCTTGACTTAGTCTTCATCTCGAATAGTCTCTAATTTATCGGGTGCGCGATAGCGCTCCCGATGGGAGTAGCCCCCGAGGCTTCACTCAATCGCTGGTGATTAGGCGAAGGATTTTCAAATTTATCGAGTCGTGTCATTTTTTTCCTTTTATTGTTTGGACTCACACTCGCGGAATTGTTGTGAGAGTGCAGTAGCTGCTTGCGGGTCCTTGTAATGTTTACCTTTAGACCATCCTTAACCGAGGAACGGGTGGTGTAGTCTTTGGTTCGTCGAGTGTTGCTTTTCCCAATCTCTTACTTATCGGGTGCGCGACAGCACCCCGATGGGTGTAGCCCCCGAGGCTTCGTACAATAACTTGTGATTGGGCAGAGGCTCTATTGCTTCTTGTCTTAATGCTCCGATGAGGTTGTCCTTTGTTTGTTACTAGCCTCGTGCGAGTTCAGTAATGTTGGATGAATGTTTCTGGCAAGAACGGAGCTTTGAGTTTTCTCGGGTTCCGAGTGTTGTTGCTGTACAAGGTGTCGTAGATGTGAATAGTATTTTGAGGAGAGGGTGATATCGCGCAAGATCGCCCGTGTGTTGATATATTATTGTCGCGTGTGCGAAAAAGGTGCCTTGGGGTGGAGGGTGAAGCCGCGTTCAAGCCCTCGAGTGTGAGTATGCAAGGAGTCGCGTGAGCGAAAAACGCCTCGGGGGAGAGGGTGAAACCCTGCTCTAGCCCCCGAGTGTATGTTTGTAAGTAGTCACGTAAGTGAAAATGCCTCGGGGGAGAGGGTGAAACCGAGCTCTAGCCCCTGAGTCTAGGTTTTTAAGAATTCGAATAAGAGAAAATCGCCTCGGGGGAGTGGGTGAAGCTGCGCTCTAGCCCTCCAGTGTGGGTATGTACGCAGTCGCGTAATGAAAAACACCTCGGGGGAGAGGGTGAATCCGCCCTCTAGCACCCGAGTGTGGGTATGTAAGTAGTCGCTCAAGCGTCAAAGGCCTAGGGGAGAGGGTGAAGCCGCACTCTATCCCCAGAGTGTAGGTATTAAGATGTTGCGTAAGCGAAAAATGCCTCGGGGGAGAGGGTGAAGCCACGCTCTAGACCCCGAGTCTGGGTATGTAAGAAGTCGCGTAAGCGAAAAACGCCTCAGGGGAGTGGATGAAGCCGCGCTCGAGCCCCCAAGTGTAGGTATTAAGGAGCCGCGTAAGAGAAAAACGCCTCAGGGGAGAGGGTGAAGTCGTGCTCTAGCCCCCGAGTGTAGGGATTTTCCGTGATATGTCGATGCATATATTTATTGCTGCGTTCTTACAAGGGTGACTTATGCAGCCTTGAGTAATGCTCTGATTTTAAAGACTGGTAGGGGAGAGTGATCGCAATAAATCTATGGATAGAAGAGGCATAAGTTTCCACGTTCCAAGGATTTCCCACGTCTTTGTCCGTCTTCGGGTTATTCAGGCGGTAGGGTCCTCCACCTATTACTTCCGATGTTATGTATAGTACTTCCCACTGCGGGGCTAGTTTGTGCACCTTTTCTTGCTATCATCGGAGCACGAGGTCTCCTACGTTGAAAACTCTCGTGCGGAGTCGACTGCTTTGGTAAGTGCATAGCTTCTCTTGGTACCCTTCTGATCGTGACAGGGCGATGTGTCATGCCACATCTGCTATGGCTTTGTCGTCCTCGAGTGCTTCTTCTGCTTCTTCCTCTTCGTAGCCTGTGATGCGCGGGGCGCCGAATCTCAGGTCATGTGGGAGTACTGCCTCTGCTCCGTACACCATGAAGAAAGGATTATATTGGGTTGAGGTGTTGGGTGTTGTTCGTAGGCTCCATAAGACAACCGGTAGTTCCTCGACCCAGCTGCCCGCGGATTGTTCGAGTGGTGCGTGGAGCTATTTTTTGATGCCATCGCAGAATAGAATGTTGGCTTTCTTGACCTAGTCGTTGGACTGCGGGTGTGCGTCTGATGCATAGTTAATTTTGATCCCTAGCTCTTTGTAGAAGCTCTGGAATTCGTAAGTTGTGAAGTTTGTGCCATCGTCGGTGATGATATTATGTGGTACACCGAAGCAGAAGATGATGGACTTGATGAAGTTTGTAGATGTGAGAGCTATCGAGCTGGTGATAGGTACTGCTTCGATCTACTTTGTGAATTTTTTGACTACCACGAGTAGGTGGGTGTGACCGCCCATTGAGGATTTCTTAATAGGCCCTACCATGTGAAGCCCCCAGGTCACGAAAGGCCAG
This sequence comes from Bromus sterilis, assembly GCA_950022295.1. Lineage (NCBI taxonomy): Eukaryota > Viridiplantae > Streptophyta > Magnoliopsida > Poales > Poaceae > Bromus > Bromus sterilis. Next base: position 158,616,370 of record OX465600.1, read on the forward strand.
GCCAATGGTTTTGTCTTGAGTTCTGATGCTAGTGCGTGAGGTCTGTTGGCGAACTTTTGGCAAGCGACGCATCGTCGTACGATGTATTCTGTGTTTCTCATGGCGGTTGGCCAATAGAAACCTGCCCGAAAAGCTTTGGCTATTAGGGCACGAATGCTCGCGTGGTGGCCATAGATTCCTTCATCAATCTTGAGTAGTAGCGCCTTGCCCTCTTCTTCTTTGATGTATCTTTGGACCACCTCGGATGCGCTTGTAGAGCTCCCTGTTTATTATGGTAAAGGCCTTGGAGCATCGAGTGATGCGACATGCTTCTGTGACGTCCTGTGGTAGGATGTTGTGTATCAAGTAGTTCAAGAAGGGTATTGTCCATGCTAACCCTTCGGGTGGTGGAGGCTCTTGTTCTTCGACTACGTCACCGGCTTCTCCTTCGATGGCTGGGTCTACTGCTGCTACGTACTCAGTCCGAGTGGCCTGGTCTGCTGTTGTGCTTGTGGTATTTGCTTCCTTGGTCACGGTTGGCTCGAGTTTCTTTACCGTTTTGATGGAGAGATGTTGGATGATCTCGAGGAAGACTCCGGGTGGTATTGGTCCACGGTGGATCCGATGTTTGCGAGTTCGTCTTCTTCCGTGTTATTTGCTCATGTGACATAGTTGAGCTCGCATTCATCGAAATCACCTTCTAAGGTGTTGTAGAGCTTCTGGTACGCGGACACGTTTTCTGCGACTGCTTCGCAATCTCTCATTGTTTGCTGGGCGACGAGGTTGGAGTCGTCGTAAATTAGCAGGCGAGTGGCACCACAGGCTTTTCCCATGCGCATTCCACGGAGGAGGGCTTCCTATTCTGCTTCATTGTTAGATGCCCTCTCGAAATTGATCTTTAATATATACTTTATCTATTCTCCTTTGGGGTAGATTAGAACAACGCCGGCTCCTTCTCCTTGTTTTCTTTTTGATCCCTCAAATAACATCTTCCAAGAGTTGGAGAGGTCTGGGTGGCGGGTGTCTGTACTTCCATCCACTCGACCATGAAGTATGGGAGGAGTTGGGCTTTCATAGCTGTCGGGTGCTTGAATCTCAAGTCACGAGGGCTGAGTTCGATGTTCCATTGAGAGACGTGTCTTGTAGCGCCTTGGTTGTTGAGGATGTCCGAGAGTGGTGCGCTGATACAAATCGTGCACTTCATCTTCCTCTTCGAGCAATCCATCTCGAACTACATCAATACCCTCCTCCTTTTTCTCCTCCTTTCCTCCGTGCCAATGGTAGGAGGCAGTCAAGGTGCTAGAGCAACAAATTCGCAAGATAAGTACAAGAGCAAAGGAAAGTGGAAGACTTCCATCACTAGTCAGGATAGGATCCACCAACTCATCGAGGAGGAATGTTTACCTCCTCAAAACATCAACCAATCCCATGCTCCTACCAAGCTAAGTTTCGATTACGCGACCCATCCTTGAGAAACATTGTAACACATCGTCCACAACCACCAGTTCCCGATTGCTACGCCTAGAGGGACATAGACTAACCCCACCAACCAACTCAAATCTTTCCTCCCTACCTAGCAACTTCTCAGTCAGTCGCCCATCCTCAAATCGCTCCAAGCCAACCATGTTTAACTTTGGAGTTCTTTGGAGGTGAGCTTCTGGAAAAGAAGGTGCACCTTGTTGATATGAGTAGTTGATGGGTGCAGATAACACCTCCCCGTTGGATACCTCAAGTGGAAGGTTATGTAGCAGACAACAGTAATTTCCCTCGGTGAAGATACCAAGGTTTGTCTACAGTAGGATTCCGATGATCGCAATAAGGTGGCAACGGCGCCAGAAATTTAGCTGGTTCGTAAGTTGACGTGGACCTGCACACAAGAACGTAAATAACATTGCTCCCAACGAGTTTAGAGAGGTTGTAAAACTCTCCGGCCATGTGGTTTATAAAGGATCAAACTAAACAGGAAAATAATAGTGGTGCGACAGAAAGGAAATAAATCAGTAAAAGCGAGGGTGTAAACTACGGTCGAAATATGGACCAGGGTGCCATGACTTTCACTAGTGATGTCTCTCTCCCAAAACACAATAAACAACTATGTTTGGTGAACAAATTATAGCTAGGCAATTGACAGAATTATGAACGCACCGCAATGCTAATTATGCTACTTGAAAGAAAAGAGGCTCAATCGTACTGGCATTACTCTAAGATGAGTATACTGTTTATTCATCAGCATCTACTCACTAATCATCCACCTTGAGATATATATCCAGATATCTCGTTGGTATTAAGTTGCAAGCCCCAACCAAATTGTAAGTTCAAATCAACAAACAAATGCCTTAACACTCTATGCATAATGTAAGAAATCCTTATGACCACAGTCATAAGTACCGCTGTTTTACCCTAATGGCAACAACACATTCCCTAGTCTCATTTTTTTGTCACTCTAGCTAGACATCAGGAGGCATGAACCCACCATCTAGCATAACGCTCCCTCTTGGAGTTGCAATCTACTACTTGGACAAAGCAATAAAACACAACGGAGAACATGCAAGACTACTCAAGAACTAAAATAAAAAGGGTAAACCAAATGTATTACTCATCACAATCTCAACATAATCTCAAAATCCATCGGATCCCAGCAAACACAACATAGCAAAGAAAGTATTAATACATAGGTGCCTTTGTAAGACCCAGTATGCGGTACTGTTTCAGATCTGGACGTTTCCGTCCAAACCCTAGGACGAAGCACATATCGAATCCACCGCGACATATGACAAAGCCATATGACATGGATTTGAACATGACATCACAACATTACATCTACAAGGATACAACATATCATACAATCGGCATACAACTGCCTTCATACATTACATCAACAGAGGATATATGTCTAAGTACAGACCACAATCAATACCTAATGGAAAAGGTAAAACACACCGATCGCATAACCGAACGGGTCCAGGCTCTCTGAAGGGATTCGCCTAACTAGTCGTCATTGAGTATCCGCGAAGGCGTCCAGAAGAAGGGTCGTCAAGCACCTTTGTAGTCCAAGATCGTTTGCATAGGGTACATAAAAGAGAGAATAAGGGGGTGAGCTATATCAAAATCAGTATAACTAACTTCTTAAGGTAAGATGGGGTAGTGGTTGAGGTTGCAGCCTCACTAGCAATATATGAAGTGGCTAACAATCTATATAGAGTAAGATGAGAAGCCAAGCATTCAATGAGGAATCGCCTCCAATAAGTCTGCTATTCAGCTACTTATGCAATCACAACAACTGTCCTATCCTTGCCGTCATCCTCGCATCCCGACGAAGAAGAACCAGTCAAGGCACACACATGTTGATCAAGTTTTAGTTATGATTCGGTTGATGTTATCTATGAACAAGGAGTAGGTCTCAAGTAGTCCATAAATGTGGACACGACATCTCAAAAAGATTTAACCCTGCAGGGGTGTACCAACGGCCCATTATAAGCTCCGCATGTACGCCCGGTTTCCGCTTTGCGGGTGAAGGCGCCTAAAATTCCAGAACGTCATTGTCCCTCTAACTAACAACACACAAATCTGGGTGGCCCCCGGGGAGTCGATTGTAAGGCCCGATATGCGGTACTGTTCTAGATCTAGATGTTTCCATCCAGATCCGGGGACGAAGCACATATCGTTCCCACCGCGACATATGACAATTCCATATGCCCCGGATTTCCAACATGATATCACAACATTACAGCTACAAGGATACAACATCTCATACAACTGGCATACAACTGCCTAAATTGAATACATCAGCGGAAGATACATGTCTGAGTACAGACTACAATCAAATTCCTAGTGGCAAAGAGAAAAAGAAAATGCTCCCATAACCACACGGGTCCAGGCCCTCCGCCGGGATCCGCCTATCTTGTCGTCGTCGAGTCTCCACGTGGAACGTCGATCACCATACCTGTTGTCGATCAAGAACTCTGAAAAGAGTTTGGGGGTAGTATCATGAGTACAGAAGTACTCAGCATCCAACTGTAGTGGTCATCTGACCCAGAAACGACTTCATCACTCGTCATTCTATGATAACTAGTAGTTCACGGTAAGGATGTGGTAAGTGGTGAGGTTGCTGCCGCACTAGCATTTATGAAGTGAATAACGATCTAGAGACTAAGATAAGAAGCCAAGCATTCGATGAGGAATCGCCTACAAAAAGTCTTGCTATCAGCTACTTACGCAAACATAACACCTATCCTATCCTTGTCCTCCTCTTTGCATCCCGACGAAGAATAAGCAGTCAAGGCACACACACATTTGATCAAGTTATTAATATTATCTCAGTTGTTGTTGTCTATGAACAAGGAGTAGGTCTCAAGTCGTCCATAACCGTGGACACGGCTTTTCGAAAAGATTTAACCCTGCAGCGGTGTACCAACTGCCCATTACAAGGCTCCGCACGCACGCCCATCTCTCTCAGTTGCTACCCATCATAGGCAACCATTTTATGATTTAGTTCTGAGAGATCCGAAACGACAGGTCCCTCTAACTAACAACGCACAAATCCGGGTGGCCCCCGGGGAGTCGACATCCAATCCAAAAGTCGTCCGCACTCTCGGATCGGACTCTTCCGGCTGACGTGGGTCGGATTACCGGGTCACCTCACATGTGTCCGGGTCCTAGCTGATCGGGTGGACCAACAGAGAAACCATGTCTCCACTGGCCCAAGTTGTTTAAAAAAATATCTGCTAGGAGCGACCCGACAGACATATATGCATGGTTTGCAAATAGTAAATCGGCTTGGGCCACCTCTAGAAATGTTTGAAGCTAGGTAGGTAAGAAAATGGGACCCCATAAAATCCCACACGCGGTTAGGCACGCTCAATCTTAAAACCAATACCCGAAACTCGTGTCCAAGGTGACTCGAATGGAACAAAGCGTCGGGGCGGGATAGCCTAGACCTTCCATCCTTCGTCGAATATAGTCAACATTATAATAATCATATCATTCACAATAATATAATAATGTGATAGCCCAAACCAAGGAGTAACAGGTAACATAGTAGCATCCTAAGCATGCATACTAAGCAGGGGCTGAGCAACGAGCAATAGTAACATAGAAGTACTTGGTTTGCTGGGAGGGGAGATGGCTGTAACGGTTTAAGAGGCTGTAAACATGTGGTAGGATCAAACATCGAACCTAACCTAGACTAGCATGCAAACCTCTCGTTATAATAGAATGGATCATAAGTAATGTATAGTCCTTCCCTGTTGATAAGTCGGGTTCCGGAGGTGTAGGCGATCGCGAGCTCGCATCGTCTCCGAGAGTACCCGCGGAAGCACACAAGAGGTAAACACTGGAAGGCAATCAACGAGCAAACATATATTACTACGAAGCAATCATGAGCAAGCATCAGAAAGAAGGCAACACGAGACAACGCACTACGATCGCAACACAATACAACGCACTACGATCGCATCTATCGTCGAGAGCGGTTACTAACAGGTTAAGTGGAGTATTCGTCACACACGACGATACCGCACATTTAGCAAGGGTTCAAGTTATTTATCTACACAAAATGAGAAAAGGTTGTTAACAGGGCATCTCACTCAAGCATGGCATAGCACACAATCATGGCAAGAGGTGAAGCATAAATAAACTATCTACGCTAGTCAGTTTAAGTGGGGCAAAGTCCTAAACATGCTTATCACTATTTACCCTACGAAAATTATAACATTTGGTACTGTTTTTTCCTAAACAATATTTTATTATTTTTACTAGCAATCAAGAGCAGCATATTCACAATCTACACAAAATTCTAGTCAAGTTACATATAAGAAACATTTTAATCGGAGCAACGATTAAAAAGTTATGGCAGATTACATTTAAGGTGGCAAGCAGTGTAATTAGCAGGAAAACAGCATGTAAACAAAGTCAAACATGGAAAAGGAGCACATTTCATAAATATAAACGAAATTCTAAGAAAGGTTCATGTTTAAAGCGTCGTGATCCGAGCTACTGTTAAAAAGATACGGGCAACGCAAAAATTAATACAAACTGCAAATTAATAAAAATCTAGCAAAATAACTAAACGGGCCGAAACAGAGGGTGAGCGCTGGGTAATATCAGATGCCCATGGGCGCTACACTTTACATGGGCCGGCCAACTCAAAACAGAAAAAAGGGCAGCTCACCTCTCGGGCCGAGGCCCAAACTGCAGGGGCGCTGGAGAAGGCACCTCGCCCTAGGCGAGGATGGCGGCTGGTCCTGGAGGGGCGAGCTGGGCCTTCGCGGTTGCTAGTGGCCTCGCAGGCCCATGGCGCTGGGGGAGGCCCAGCCGAGCGCTGGATCGGGCGGGGACGGCTGGAGTGGGGAGCACGAGCTCCCGTCGGCCATGTGATACGTCCAAAACGTATCTATAATTTATGCTTTCTCCATGCATCTTTTGTGTGATATTGCTATGATATTGATGAACTTCCATACACTTTTGATCATATTTGGACTAACCTATTAATTCAGTGCACTGCAGTGCCAATTCCTGTTTTCTGCTGTTTTTTTTTATTTCAGGTTTCCCCCATATTAAAAGTGCTCCAAAAATTCGGGAAAAATCCAATAAAAAATCAACGATCAGGAAGCTTCCGGAATCACCGAGGGGGGTCCAGAGGGGACCCACCAGGGCCCCAGGCACCCTCCCGGCGCGCCCCAGGGTGGGGCCGCGCCAGGGGGCCACCTGGACCCCTGGTGGACCCCCTGGCTTCCCCCCTTCGCCTATTTATTCCCCGTGACGCAAAAACCCCGAGACGGGAACCTTTTTTTGCGATCTCTCCTCTGTTCTGCCGCCGCTGCGCTTCCAAGATCGGGAGCACCAGAAGACCTCTTCCCGGCACCCTGCCAGAGGGAGGAATCACCTCCGGGATCTTCTCCATCACCATGGATGCTTCCCGGATGAACCGTGAGTATTCCACCTTGGACCATGGGTCTATGATTAGTAGCTATGTGATGTTCTCCTCCCCTCTTTGTTCTTCATGGATTAGACCTCGTGATTTGCCCTACATGATCGAGGCACTTATGTAATATTTCTGCTGTTGCTATGCTGAGTTTGCTGGGATCCGATGGATTATGAGATTATGTTCAGATTGTGTTTGAGTTATATATTTGATTCTCCTCTTTTATATTTATGTTCTTGAGTAATTCTTGCATGTTCTCCGTTGCTGTTTATTGCTTTGGCCAAGTAGTAGGTAGTGACTCCAAGAGCGAGCGTTATGCATGATTGTGGGTTCATTCCCCCCGATGACTAGCTTGAGTGACAGAAACATGAGTCTAGGGGACGTGCTGTTGCCACAAGGGGGAAAACAACGGTGCTTGTACTTGCGGGTGCAAGGATTGTTTACTTTACACAAAGTTCTGTAACGCAGTTGTCTGTTGCTTTGAGTTTACACTTTGGGTGGGATTCGCAACTTAATACCAGCGAGATGTTCTGGATGGATATCTCAAGGTGGATGATTAGTAGGTAGATGCAGATGGATTTCGGTCTACTTGTCTTGGCATACCGCCCATGCTTTTGAGCCTCTGCCTTTCTTCATAGCATAATTAGCATTGGTTTGCGCACATAATCCTGTCAATTGCCCAGTTGTAATTTGTTTACCTCGCATGGCTATTTTATCGTCTTTTGGGAGAGAGACATCACTAGTGAACATCATAGGACCCCGGTCCATATTTCCAATACTGTTTGCACCCTCTATCAATTTACTGCTTTATTATTTTTACGTTGCTATCGCTATCATTATTACCCCGTGCGTTTTATCCGTTGTAAACAACAAGGCCGGAGGGATTGACAACCCCTTTGTACTCGTTGGGAGAAAAGCTATATGGTGTCTGTGCAGGTCCACGACAACCACTAATTATGGCGCCGTTGTCAATTTCTTTTCGTTATCGGAGTCCTACTGGAGACAAACCTTGGTATCTTCACCGAGGGAAATTTTCTGCTGTCTACATCTCAAACTTCCACTTTGGGTAACCAACGAGGGGCGAGAAGTAAACTCTCGTGACATCAAAGCATTTCTGGCGCCATTGCCAGGGACTCCGCGCTTCAAGATAAGGGAGCTGCACACTATCTTTTATTTTTGCTTTTTAGTCTTGTTTTTTTACCTTTCAGTTCTTTCTTTAGTTTCCTTTATCAAAAATCAAAAAAATAGTTATCTTGCTTGCTGCTGCTATGGGTTCCTCTGAGAACACCAAGTTGTGTGACTTTACTAGTCACAACAACAGTGACTTTATCTGCACTCCTATTGCTACACCTGCTACTTCAACACCTTCTTATGAGATTAAACCTGCTTTGCTAAACCTTGTTATGAAAGATCAATTCTCTGGTGCTAGAGATGATGCTGCTTTGCACTTAAATAATTTTATTGAGCTTTGTGATATGCAAAAGGACAAAGACGTAGATGGTGATATTGTTAAGCTTAAGCTTTTTCCTTTCTCCTTGAGAGATGAAGCTAAAATCTGATTTCAATCCTTGCCTAAGAATAGCATAGACTCTTGGGATAAGTGCAAGGATGCTTTTATTGGTAAGTACTATCCCCCTGCTAATATTATCCAATTGAGGAGCTTTATTATGAATTTTAAACAATTGGATAATGAACACGTTGCCCAAGCTTGGGAACACATGAAATCTCTTGTTAAGAATTTCCCTACGCATGGTTTGACTACTTGGATGGTTATCCAAACTTTTTATGAAGGCTTGAACTTTACCTCGCAGAACCTGCTAGATTTGGCCGCGGGAGGAACCTTTATGTCAACTACACTTGGTGCTGCCACAAAACTTCTCGTTGAGATGATGGACAACTATTCCCAATGGCACACCGAAAGAGCTCCAACAGGTAGGAAGGTGAACTCTGTCGAGGAAATCTCCTCCCTAAATGAAAAAGTTGACTTGATTATGTTTCTACTTACCAGGAAATCTCCTATTGATCCTTAAGATGTTCCTTTAAATTCTTTGATTGCTCAAGATCAAGTAGATGTGAACTTTATCTCTAGAAACAACTTCAACAACAATGCTTATAGGAGTAATTTTGGTAGCAATCCTAGACCGTTCCCCTCCAACAACTATGGTAACAACAACACTTATCCTAGCACCAAAAACTCCACTTTTGAATTAGAGAGTATGCTTAAAGACATTATCACTACCCAAAAAGCCTTCAACAAGATTGTAGACGAAAAACTTGAAAAATTAGATAACGTCACGTTCAAGGTAGACAATTTAGCCAATGAAGTAGAATTGCTTAAAATTAGAACTTCTCCCCTTGAGGAGAGGAAGGCCACTCCTATGAATGCTATCCAAGTGCAAATTAATGAAAACATTAGGATGATGGCTAAACTCAAGGAGAGATGGTCTATAGAAAAGGAGGAATAAGATAGAATTAAGAGACTTCCTACAAACCATACTGTTGCTACTATCCAAGTGGTTGAGGATATCCAAACTCTTAGCACCCAATGCACCCCTAGTCCCATAGGACCTATTAATGGTGATGCTATGACCTCAACCGTAGAAGAAGAAACTCCTATGACTATAGAAGCTACCAAAAAAAGTGAGCCTAATGGACATCACTACCACTTTACTTGATAGTAGTGACCTTGATTTGATAATTGCACCCTTTCTGAAGTTATTTGTTTCCTTCACAAGATGTCTAGAGACCCCCACACTAGGACACTTAATCTTGCCTTCACGGAGCATATCACTATGCTCTCATCAAAGCTAGGGAGGAGAAACTTAGGGTAGAAGCCTCCATACCTAGAAAGCTAGAAGATGGTTGGGATCCTATGATTAAAATTAAGTTGAATAACTTTTCTTGCTATGCTTTATGTGATGTTGGAGCTAGTACCTCCGTTTTGCCCAAAAGAATGTATGACATATTTGAATTGAAACCTTTTGATCCTTGTTCTTTTGGTGTTCGTCTTGTCGATTCTTCCGGAAAGAAACCTTTGGGGAAGATAGATGATGTTCTTATCATTGTTAATGACAACTATGTTCCCGTTGATTTTACTATTATGGACATTGAATGTGAACCTTCTTGTCCAATTATTTTGGGACGTCCTTTTCTTCGCACCGTGGGTGATGTTATTGATATGAAAGAAGGGATTATAAAATTGCAATTCCCTCTCAAGAAAGGGATGGAACACTTCCCTAGGAAAAAGATTAAGTTGCCTTTTGAGTCCGTTACACGGGCTAGTTATTTTCTTGAAAAGACTTGATCTATTTGCATTAAGCCTACCTAATCGCTTTAAAGAAGCGCTTTCGGGAGGCTGCCCGCAACGAATTTAGGATTTCCTTTTTGTTTTCCTTCTGTTTTTAGTGGCCTTGATGATTGTTACTACTGTAGCAACATCATTGTATCTTTACTTTTCAAGCTTTGTGCCATTTATAGCCTCATATGACATGGGAAGTGAAAGTTGTGACATGCTGTCCGGAAAACAGATTCTGTCCTCGTGAGTAGGAAAATCACAAAAAAATCCCAGTTCATATTTTTGAGCTGAATTTTTTACACAGCATGGACTATACAATTAGGGAACTTTCATATATTCTGAGTTTTTTTATTTGAGTTGCAGAAGTATCCCTAAAAAATTATTTTCTACCTGTTGGTCTGTTTTTCACAGATTCTATCATGTTTTGCCTTTCCTTCGTTTTGCAAACCTTAAGCTTGCTTTTTCTTTGCAAATTTTTTTGGCATTCTTGAGAAACAGTAGATATTCAAGATTATCTTTGTTTCCAGTAGAGAAAAAAATTATTTTATTATGGGTACTAACCTCGCTATTCAGATTATGATGAGTTATGTATGAAGGGAGTTTTCAAGTGTGCGAGGGAAGATGATGAAAGAAGATTCAGGAGTGTCAAGCGCTCAAGCTTGGGGATGCCCCCATGAATCCCCAAGAAATATTCAAGGAGACTCAAGCGTCTAATCTTGGGGACGCCCCCGTGCATCCCCTTCTCCATCAACAATTATCAGTTCGTCTCTCGTCTCACTATATTTTTATCGCTTCATGCGTTATGTGCTATGCTTGGAGCGTTTCGCTCTTAGGTTTTATTTCTAGTTTTCTTTAGCTTTGCTTGCTGTTCATAAAAAGTTAGAACCCAGCTTTCTTTGTGTGGGAGAGAAACACGCTCCAATTCCAAAATCTAGAACATAACATAGGACTTTTTCATGCTTATCTTTGCTGTGTGTGTTCTTTATCTTTTCGTAGCTGCTGTCATGTTTAACTCTTATTTTTCATGCTTATCTTTTCAAAAAGCATTTGTTTAGTTTTTGCTGGAACTCTCTTGAGTTTTCATGTTTATCTTGTTTAGAGAGTTTGCTTGTTGCACTGAGTTTTGTGTCTTGACTTGAAGTAGGTAATTGAGGTTGCTATTCTTTTGTAGTAGTAACTTGCAATAGTTCTGAGATATTGTTTTGAGTAATGTTTGGACTTTTGGTGTCAAGAGCTTTAGCCTATTAGTGATAGATGTCGTATTTTTGGCAATCCGTGTTTATTTTCAAATCTTACAAAATTAGTTGAGAACTTTAGCTACTAGATGGATCACTACTCTTCAGAGGGTTGAATATTAGAGTACACTCACGTACCACGAGTCGAGGATGCGCAAGGATAACCAAACCCCCATACACTACTCCTCGGGGTACTTGTATCTTTGTGAACCTCCTTATTAGATTGAGAGTTACCGATAATAAGTGCATGAGTTCTTCAGACTAATGTGAGTATTCGAAAGTTGACACTTCCACCTTCCCATATTATTCTAGCCTCTCCTGTGCCGTGCATTGCTTTCTTCTCACTCTGAGAGTTAGCGTCCACCTTGGCCGGTACATCCAAACCCTTTGCACGATACGCTCTGTCATCATAAACCTCCTTATATCCTTCCTCCAAACATCCACCATACCTACCTATCAAGGCATTTCCATAGCCTTTCCGAGATATATTGCCATGCAACATCCATCTTCTCATGACTTGATCTTCATGTCATACATGCTACTTGCTTGATCGATGAGCCGCATGCTAGTTGGGCCTTTCCCTAATCATTGCTACATGACGCGCTAGTATCATTGCATATCCTGCTACACTGGCAGAGGCATACATATGCATACATCATGATAGTTACATATTATTTATGATTTGAGTACTTTTTTAAAGTGTGAAAGATCTTCTATACTCCTTGTAATATATAGACTGTTTCCCCTAAAGTGAGGAAAAGATCCCAAAGTGGACAAATTAAAAGATCCCACAGTGGACAAATTAAAAGATCCCAAAGAGGACAAATGAGAGAAATGGAAAGAGCCATTGAGGCCACCAAAAAAATACAAAAAAATAGAAAAAAGAGAAAAAAAAAAAAGAGAGAAGGGGGCACACTACTATTCCTTTTGAGAGATCCACACTCGTACTCCCTCTTATATCTTGTACTCCATAGAGATTATCATTCATGCATATAGATATGTGGGGACCTTCAAACTATAGAACTTGGCTTGTATATTCCAATGATGAGCCTCCTCAAATGAGCTATAGGTCTTCTTGAGCAAGCAAGTTGGATGCACCCCCAATAGTTCCATTGGAGAGCTTATCTTAGCTCATATGTGCATCCGTTGCATGGAAATCCCTACTCCTCACATCATATCTATCATTTGGCTTTCTCTCGCCTATGATTGTCCTCATTGATGTGAGCCTTTCACACCTTTTTGTCTTCCTCCTCCACCATATTCTCTCTTTGCCATCCTAAGTGTCAACTTTCTTGCTTACGCTCATCCATTGGATGAGTGCTCAAAAAGTCAAAAAGGAGTGGATCATTTTGACTTGTACCTAGCTAGTGGTCTGGGGATGAGTCAAGATAAGATTCCAAAGAAGACCAAGTGTGAAACTTTAGTAGATTGAGTTCTCAACACAAAAATATTTTTTCTCGTATATCCCTATCCCCTTTCTTGCACGCAAACACCATTTCGAGACACTCGAGTCACGAACAGCGAGAGCTCTTGCACCTTTATGTTCTTATGTTGCTTGTTTCAATGCTAGATATAGACTCTTGCCTGTTATGACTTGAATTGAATTACATGCCTTGATTGCTTTACTTAAAAGTTCTTATATGGTTGGTAGCATGTCACCACAGAAATTATGCTTGTTATCATTTACCTACTCGAGGACGAGCAGGCATTAAGCTTGGGGATGTTGATAAGTCCAAAACGTATCTATAATTTCTGCATTCTCCATGCCTCTTTTGTGTGATATTGCTATGATATTGATGAACTTCCATACACTTTTGATCATATTTGGACTAACCTATTAACTCAGTGCACACATGAGTCTAGGGGATGTGTTGTTGCCACAAGGGGGAAAACAACGGTGCTTGTACTTGCGGGTGCAAGGATTGTTTACTTTACGCAAAGTTATTTAATGCAGTTGTCTGTTGCTTTGAGTTTACACTTTGGGTGGGATTCGCAACTTAATACCAGCGAGATCTTCTGGATGGATATCTCAAGGTGGATGACTAGTAGGTAGATGCAGATGGATTTCGGTCTACTTGTCTTGGTGTACCGCCCATGCTTTTGAGCCTCTGCCTTTCTTCATAGCATAATTAGATCTTCATACCGCTGTAATTTGTTTACCTCGCATCGCTATTTTATCTTCTTTTGGGAGAGAGACATCACTAGTGAACATCATAGTACCCCGCTCCATATTTCCAATACTGTTTGCACCCTCTATCAATTTACTGCTTTATTATTTTTCCGTTGCTATCGCTATCATTATTATCCCGTGCATTTTATCCTTTGTTAACAACAAGGCCGGAGGGATTGACAACCCCTTTGTACTCGTTGGGAGCAAAGCTATGTGGTTTGTGTGCAGGTCCACGACATCCGCTAATCTCTGGCGCCGTTGTCACCTTCTTGTCGTTATCGGAGTCCTACTGGAGACAAACCTTGGTATCGTCACCGAGGGAAATTTGCTGCTGTCTACATCTCAACCTTCCACTTTGGGTAACCAACGAGGGGCGAGAAGTAAACTCTCGTGACATCACCATGGCGCACGGTGCGATTGCGGACTGCTCTGACGAGGAGGAGGCGGGGGATGTCGCGAGGGCAGGCGGGAGAGCCGAGGAGGCGCGGATCTGGGCGTTGGGAGGTCGGCAGCTGATACGTCTCAAATGTATCTATAATTTTTGCTCGTTCCATGCCCTTTTTGTGTCATTGCTACATCTTTTTTCCCTGCTTTTGAATCATTTATTGGACAAACCTACTAATATAGAGCCCAGTGCCAGTTCCTGTCTGTTTTGTCTTTGCATTGCAGAAAAAGTCCTAAAATGAAGTTGCTCAGAAAATTCCAAAAAAATTACCAAAAAATATTTACATCGGAAGAGTCCTCCAGCCGGAGGACGGAGTCAGCAGGTGGCCCCAGGCCCCCAGGCGCCCTCCCGGCGCGGCCAGGGCCCACCCGCGCCAGGTGACCGCCTGGGCGACCTGTGCACCGCCTCGGGCTCCCCCTTGGCCTATAAATTCACCCGTGACGCAAAAACCCGGGATATCGAAGTACTTTTTCCAGAAGCGATTCCGATCTCCGCCGCCATCGAAACCTAGCTTCGGGGGTCACCAGGATCCTACTCTGGCACCCTGCCGGAGAGGGCCTTGGCTCCCGGGGCCATCTTCAGGAACTCTTCTTGACCCCATGATGGATCGTGAGTAGTTCCTCCTTGGACTATGGGTTCTTGGCAGTAGCTTGTTGGTATCTTCTCCCCCTTGATCTTCAATACAAAGTTCTCATGAGCTGCCCTACATGATTGATATCCATATGATGTAATGGGTGTTGTGTTTGTTGGGATCCGATGAATTGTCACCTTGTTCAGTCCTAAGAGGTTTATGAATTATTGTTGCTGCAATTTTTTTGTTCTTAATGCTTGTTACTAGTGCACGAGTAGCATGATTTCAGATCTGAGCACGTTATGGTTGCATGATTATAATTGTTGTTCTAGATCTTATCTACGGTTGTATGCACCTATTATAGTCTGGAACCGGCGATCCCAATGGTGACAGCTTGGGACACCAAAGGGGATGGGCTATAATTTTAGGATCACATGTGTTCATAGAGTGTTAATGCTTTGCTCCGGTGCTTTTTGACAGGAGCACCTTAATCTCCGTAAGTTCCCTTTGGCCCCGTTCGTAGCGCGACGGTCGGACAATAGATGTTGTGCAAGTTCTTATTGCAAGCACGTACAACTACATACGGAACACATGCCTACGTTTGGTTCTTAGACTAGGATTGCTCTAGTTTCTTTGGCTAGAGTTTGTGCAATTTTGTCAATTGCCCAACTGTAATTTGTTCACCCAGCACCTTGTCTTTTTTCTTGGAGAGTTATTACTACTAGTGAAACCTTGAACCCCGGTCCATCTTTCATCTTCATTGCCTTCGTTGTTACTATTGCTCTCATCACTGCTGCTACTACCTTGTTACTACATTGTGTTGTTGGTGATTGGGGAAGTCTTAAAGGCTACACCCGTCAACACACCGTTGCTACTAAATATATTGTTGTCAGAACCCCAACTAGGGTAAGTGCTAGGGTTTGAGTGCCCCTTTGTATCATGTAAAAACTTCAAAAGATATTCAAAAATGGGGAAAAGAAAAGCCCTGAGAAATTTTTCAAATGGCCAGGTAAACATATTTTTCCAAAAATCATTTGAATGTTTGAAAATTCCTAGAATTGTTGCTGATCATTGCAAAAGTGGTTTGGGTTCAATCCCAAGCTCATGGAATTTTATAAAATTCAAAATGTGCTATGGAAATTAAATTTGACCCTTATTTGAATTGAAATTCAAAATATATTGAATTTCAAAAATGTCCAAATTCTATATGTGGCTAGCTACTGGTCACCTAGTATTTATAAAATTAGATGGGCATTCTTATAAAATGTTTTGGTATTTTTACCAGAGCAAAACAAAAGGCAGTAAAAGAAAAATAGAAGAAACCAAAGAAGAAAAAGAAAAACAAAACCCAGCCCAACCCCCTACGGCCTCGGGCCCAACTAGACTTCCCCGGCCCAGCCCACGCTCCACTGTGTCGTCTTCCTCCCCGCTGTTCAATGCAGCTCGGTGGAGGCCTGGGAGCGCGCCGACGCCACCTCGACGGTGAGAGAGGCGTCTAGGAGACCCCCTGCTCCCTCCTCGCGCCACGCAGTTCACCACAGACGCCCGCACTTTTCACCTCTCTGCGCGGTCGCCTTCCCCCTCTCTGTCCTTCGATCTCGAGCTGCCCCGAGAGCACGCCGGAGAACGTCCAGTGCACCGTCGTGGCCAACGGACTCCAACCGCCTAGCAACCTTCTACGCCACGCCCGCCATGCTCCGGTGATGATTTCCTCGCCACGACGCCCTCCCAGCTCGCGCCGACGACCCTGAGAGAACCATTGTGAGCGCACGCTTCGAACCCCCCATCCATGCCTTTTCCTCGTGCCTCCGACGCCCAGTTTAGCAAGGCCGAGCCACGGTCGCCGCCGTGAGGCTCGCCGCCGTTGCCGTGGGCCACCACGGTGACGCTGACCTACTCTGGCGCCTTCGCACAGCCACGGGCTACCTGCCCGAGATGGTCCCGTGCCCTCCCGTGGTCATTAGCGGGATTCTGACGGTGCTCTGGAAAGCACAGTGTCACCGGCGGTGGCCTTCCATTAGGGCGCCCCTAACCTTGGCCTAATGACCCCCTAAACTAACCCCCACCCCACTTACAGTGGGCCCTACCACTAAACTCAGCCACTCTGTTAGTTAAACTAACAGGGGTTAATCCCCAGAGCCACTGACAGCATGGCCCCACTGGTCAGCCCCCCTGCTGACGCCATGCTGATGTAGTGCTGACGCATTAAATAGAAAATGAATTAAAAGAAATTACAGAAATTCCAGAAAATTGGTTAAACTTTGGAAATTCATAGAAAATTCATATTAACTCCAAATTGGACATATAATATATGAAAAATTATCAGAAAAATGCAAGGATTAAGAATATGCAATTTGGTTTTACGTTTGACCATTTTAAAATGGGGCAACAGTAGCAAATGTGCATATGGCTTAATTTGAATTCAAATTTGAAGTTTGAATTTGCAATTCTTTTGCAATACACTTCAATTAAATGGAATTGTCAACACATCAGTACCATGTACATCATGTTTACACAACTTATCATGTGCTTGAGCATTGCAATTATATTTATTCCTTGATTGCTTTGTTTGCTCGATAGACGTGCAACCGGAACTGGAGGCCACCCCCTTCGTTGAAGACACCGTGTGTGTGAACCTCGTCAGCAAGGCAAGCAAACCCCATTGATCATGTCTATATAATCCCAATTCCCTCTCAGTCTCACTTATGCATGTTTAGGAGATCACCTTGTATCGATTCTACCGCATAGTTGAACCCATATCCGATGCATGACCTATCATCTTGTCACAGTAGTAAGCAAACCACAATCCTAGCTGACATAGGAGTTGATTGATATCATGTGGCCCCTGCAACTGTTAATGCTTATTGCATGCTTAGTGGTACAATGAGGATGTTTTTGATGTGAGTCGGGATGATGGTGAACTTGGTGTTAATGAAAGTGAAACTGTGTCGGTGAATCCACCCTAATACAAGGTGAACGATGAGAGGCTGTGTAGGAGTACACAGTGGGTTGTCTCGTTGAACACCGTCTTAAGGACCGAGTTCTTGTATGGTAATCCAAGACAAAGAGTACAACCAAACATTGGGCTCACTGACCCCTCTCGGCCTAGTACCTTGATCCGTGTCGACGTCCAGGAGTCACATTAGTTCGGGCTTTCCATTTGACATGTGCATAGAAAGAACGAAGGAAATGGTTGCATCATATAGATATGTGGGTGCACCTGTCAGGTAGGAAAACCATCTGCCAGAGGTGGCGTCTCGGTCACTTACATTGTTTGAGTCCGTTTCGTTGATCCGGCCGGGCTCTCGAGCGAAGGCAAACTTAGATAGTCGACTCCTGGAATAGACCAGTTGTGAGCGAAGTGTCGTGGTGAACATCCTCGCTGTCACCTCTTGAACGGTGGCGAGACCTGGCGGTAACCGATGGTCATGTGTGTGTAGCTTACACCCTTGCAAGGTTAACAAAACTATTCGAATAGTCGCGTCCGCGGTTATGGACTACTTGGATCCAGTACCTAATTATTAGGCAACTTGAACTGGATACTTCTAAAACACACCAAGATAAGTGTGAGTGCTATGGCATGTTTTCTCGTGGGGAAGTCGAGGAAGGCACCATAGTGGTGTAATTGGTTGGAGATGTAGTGGACTCGTGTACACTTCTTACCTCAAGTCTGGTATTCGTAGTTCAGGATTAGCCAAGTCAAAGCTGGCATTTCTGCATGTTGAAACCCCACCTCCTTTTACCTTGATACTTGAGCATGAGTAGTGTAGTTCTG
Organism: Bromus sterilis; assembly: GCA_950022295.1. Lineage (NCBI taxonomy): Eukaryota > Viridiplantae > Streptophyta > Magnoliopsida > Poales > Poaceae > Bromus > Bromus sterilis. Next base: position 158,634,762 of record OX465600.1, read on the forward strand.
ATGTAAGTCTTGCTGATTACGACTTTGTACTCACGTTTGCTTATTCTAAGTTTTAGATGAGAAACCGGACCCCGATGGAGTCACCAACCTGAAGCTCGACGTTGACCTTGGTAGCATAGTTCCAGACAGCTGTCTGGTCCCTCGTGGAACGGCGTGTATGTTTACAAGGCTTGTCTAAGCCATTTGTTAAACTTGTCTGTACTCAGACCTAATTTTCTTCCGTTGTATGATGTAATGTTGATCACAGACATGTGATCTTTGTATACTCTATGTGTAAGTCAATAGAGAAGTACTTTGTAGAGTTATGTGATGATACCTGCTGTTCATACTAGGCATGTGTGCTGCGTGTATGTTTATATCATGCATGTCTTAGTATGGGTTTTTGAGACCTTAGTTGTGATCTGGCTGGCAGTCTTTTATGCACCAAGTGGCCCTTAGATGTGCGCAGCTTGGGGCATCGCGATGCGATTGCTCGTGATTCTGTCACGTGGCACACTTTGTTGTATGATCGAGCCCGCCCTAGACCCCGACTAAGTGATCGGGCTGGAGTAAGTATATGTACGAGTTAGGATTCAATCGATAACATGGTTGAGGCGACTTGTCTATGAGTATGGGATTCACCACCCATAAGAATTTATACTTGTGAGCGGACGATGAGGACCCATCTCAGTTGATCATCCAGCCTGAATGGGATGCCCCTCATGTTCGATGCTAACCGAGAACGTTCTGTGCTTGGCCTTGTCTGCTTAGACAAGTGGGTACGGTTCTCGGCTCTACATGTGATTGTATCGTGACTGGAATTACATACGCATATTCCGGGTCCCGACAGACTTGGTATCAGAGCAGGACTGTCTGTAGGATTATTCAACCCTTGGTCGAAGTCGAGTCTAGCACTCTATAGTTATATAGTTACTCTGGGTATAAGGGAACAACGTAAGGCTTCTTTTTCTCCTTACCCTCATCGATCTGAGTTCTGAGTCACCCTTATCTTTTCTACGGGATGATAGGACTAGGCTCATCCTTGTAGCCGTAGGATTATTGTGGTTGTCCAGAGTCTTCGAGTTTTTGAGTTCCTTGAGGAAGTTCTGTTCAATCTCCTCGAGGTTGTCTTGTTTTCCATCCCGGTGTAGCCGTTATGCTGCCGGAATTATTCCGAGTTTCTGTGGATCATTGACTTCGCATTATAATCCTTTCCGTCTTCATCATGTCTTGTTATCCTTGATTCCATCTTAGAACCTTTTATGATTGTTGATTTTTATCACACAGGATGTCAGGTGGAACTCGTAGTGCTGTTCGTCGGAATCGAGACCGTGTTCGGAATCGAAATGATGATGAACCTCTACCACCGCCTTCTGCGGCGGAAATCATGTTGGAAGCTGAGAAGAATCGACGTGATCAAACACGCCTTCTGGAGCTCATCGAGCAGAATACCTCACGTCAGCGTAATGTGGTTGTGAGCATTCAGGATTTCATCCTCCTCAAGCCACCGGTATTTCGATGTTCTTATGAGCCCCTTGAATCTGATGATTGGCTCCGTTCCATCGAGCGTAAGCTTGACACGGCACATGTTGCTCCCGGTGACCGAATTATTTTCGCGGTATACTTCCTGGAAGGTGCTGCTATTCAATGGTGGGAGAACTATGTTGCTATGCAGCCTGATGGTCACCTAGTGACTTGGCAGTAGTTCTGTGTTTCCTTTCGAGGGTACCACATTCTAGATGAGTTAATGGAGCGCAAGAAGAAAGAGTTCTGCAATCTGACTCAAGGAGAGATGTCCATTCATGAGTATGTGAGAGAGTTCAACCGTCTTGCTCGTTATGCCCAAGATGAGATCACCACCGATGCCAGAAAGCAGGCAAGGTTCCGCAAGGGACTTAGCCCCATGCTTCGCCATGATCTCAACCTCATCGAATTTTCCACCTTTGAGGATTTAGTCAACAGATCCTTCAGAGCTGAGCATGGAAATGAAGTGTTCGAAGAGCCTCGCAAGAATGCTCTTGAACTTGCTCCTTCTTCAAGTTCAGCCCCTCAGAAACGCCGAATTTGGATTCCAACCAGAGCCATACCTCAAAACTTTCTGCAGAGACCAACCTCCAATATATGCCATCCACCCCAGCACATTATTCCACCCCGAAATGATGGTGTGCAGCCAAGCAATCCCACTCCCAGCATTTCAGACAGGGTATGCTTTAAGTGTGGTCTTCCAGGCCATTACTATCGTCAATGCCCTCAGGTCTTGATGGCACCACGTCATTCTCGACCCAAGCCTCCAAAGAAATCAACCACCAAAGCCTTTCTAGCAAAGCCTTCATCCACTAGTAGTGGTTGTATAAACCAAATCTCAGTTGAGGACACCACTGCTGCTTCTGACGTCATCCTTGGCACACTCCCAGTCAATCATGTTCCCGCCTCCGTTCTTTTCGATCCAGGAGCTTCTCATTCATTCATGTCGGAGAGTTATGCACTTCGTCATGAATTCCCTTTTGGAGAAATGTTTTCTCCAATGATCATTCAAACTCCTGGTTCAACGTAGCAAACTAATAGAGTAAGCCATGGTAATCAAATTTCAATTGAGGGTTTAGTATTCCTTGCTTCACTTATAGCCCTCAAGTCTTCGGACATTGATGTCATCTTAGGAATGGATTGGTTATCAAGGCAGAATGCTTTCCTTGATTGTAAAGCCAAGTCAGTTAAACTCACCCATCCTTCAGGCTAGACCATTGACTACACATCACCCATCTCTAGAATCCAGATGCATACTTTGAGTGTGCTTCCCCTTCCAAACCTTGAAGATGTTCCGGTGGTTCGTGACTTCCCGGATGTCTTTCCTGAAGAACTGCCGGGAATGCCACCCGACAGGTGTGTAGAATTCATACTGGATCTTATACCAGGCACAACCCCAATTTCCAGACGCCCATATAGAATGGCCCCACATGAGTTAGTTGAGCTAAAAACCCAACTTGATGCTTCGTTGGCAAAAGGCTTCATCCGCCCTAGCTCATCGCCATGGGGTTGCCCCGTTCTGTTCGTAACGAAGAAAGATGGAACAAAAAGGATGTGCGTATACTATCGCCCGCTAAATCTAGCGACGATAAAGAACAAGTACCCACTGCCCAGGATCAATGATCTTTATGATCAACTTGCAGGATCATCTGTCTTTTCCAAGATGGATTTGAGATTAGGCTATCATCAAATCAAAATCCGAAACGAGGACGTTCCAAAAACGGCTTTCACTACTCGTTATGGTCTTTACGAGTACACCGTCATGTACTTTGGTTTAACCAATGCCCCCGCCACTTTCTCGCGCTTGATGAATTCGATCTTCATGGAGTACCTAGATAAATTTGTTGTGGTTTATCTCGATGACATTCTCATCTACTCGAAGAACGAAGAAGAGCACGCAGAAGACCTTAGGTTGGTATTAATGAAACTTAGAGAGCATCGCCTTTATGCCAAGTTCTCCAAGTGTGAATTTTGGCTACCAGAAGTGACCTATTTAGGCCACGTGATTTCTGTAAAAGGCATTGCTGTCAATCCCGAGAGAGTTCAGGTCGTCCTTGACTGGACTCCACCTGAATCGGTTAAGCAAGTTAGGAGTTTTCTTGGCTTAGCAAGCTATTGTCGCCGCTTCGTCGAGAACTTTTCTAAAGTTGCAAAACCTCTTACTGAACTCCTCAAGAAAGATAAGAAATTCCTATGGACCCCCAAGTGCGAGGAAAGCTTTCAAGAGCTAAAAAGAAGATTGACTTCTGCACCCGTACTTGCACCTCCAGACACCAAAAGGGATTTCGAGATCTATTGTGATGCTTCACGGCAAGGGTTAGGATGCATACTTATGCAAGATAGACATGTGGTAGCTTATGCTTCACGCCAGTTGCGTCCACATGAAGAGAACTATCCTACCCATGATCTTGAACTCGCTGTCGTAGTTCATGCCCTGAAGACTTGGCGACATTACCTCCTTGGTAATCGTTGTGAGATCTATTCTGACCACCAAAGCCTCAAATATATATTCACCCAGCCAGATCTTAATCTCAGGCAAAGACGCTGGATAGAGTTGATAAAAGATTATGACTTAGGAATTTCTTACACCCCAGGCAAAGCCAATGTCATGGCTGATGCACTAAGTCGTAAGTCGTACTGTAACAACCTCATGTTACAACAGTATCAACCAATTCTTCATGAGGAATTTCGAAAGATCAATCTCGAGATTGTTCCTCGTGGATCTCTTTTCAACTTGGTGGCGAAACCAACCCTTGAGGATCAAATCAGAGTTTCCCAAAGGCGTGCACGAGGTGTTCGCCGGATCAAGGAGAACATTGCTAGAGGAGTTGCTAAATGTTTCTCCACGGATAGTAGAGGAACGGTATTCTTTGAAAATCGCTTGGTAGTACCTAAGAATAAGGATCTATGGCAACTCATCCTCAAAGAAGCCCATGACACACCCCTCTCGATTTATCCCGGTAGCACAAAAATGTACCGAGATCTACGCCAGAGATTTTGGTGGACTAGGATGAAGAGAGACATTGCTCGATTTTTTGCTGAATGTGATGTTTGTCGTTGCATTAAGGCCGAACACCAAAGACCTGCTGGTACACTTCAACCTTTGCCTATTCCAGAGTGGAAATGGGACAAAGTCGGTATGGACTTCATCACTGGCTTTCCAAAAACCCAGAAAGGAAATGATGCCATCTTCGTGGTCATTGACCGACTTTCCAAAGTTGCTCACTTCCTTCCCGTTCGCGAGTCTATAACTGCTAGTCAGTTGGCGGACTTGTACGTCTCTAGAATTGTGTCTCTTCATGGTGTTCCTTTGGTAATCAATTATGATCGTGGTAGCCTTTTCACCTCTAGATTCTGGGGAAGCTTTCAGAATGCTATGGGAACTCATCTCTCCTTTAGTACAGCTTTCCATCCTCAGTCTAGCGGTCAAGTTGAAAGGGTTAATCAAATCTTGGAAGACATGCTCAGAGCTTGTGTTATATCTTTCGGAAAGAATTGGGAGAAGTCTCTTCCATTTGCCGAATTTTCTTATAACAATAGTTTCCAATCTAGTCTGAACATGGCTCCTTTTGAACTCCTATATGGACGACGATGTCGAACACCCTTGAACTGGTCAGAAACTGGTGAAAGACAATTCTTTGGACCGGATATGATCAAGGAAGCAGAAGAGCAAGTTCGCATTGTTCGTGATTGATTGAAAGCCGCTCAGTCTCGTCAGAAAAGCTACTATGATCGTCATCATAGGCAAGAAAGCTACAATCTAGATGAGAAGGCTTACCTTCGGGTTACTCCTCTGAAGGGTACCCAACGCTTCAGTATCAAAGGCAAGTTGGCCCCACGTTACATCAGACCTTTCCGCATTATTGCTAAACGTGGAGAAGTTGCCTACCAACTTGAACTACCTCCGCACCTTTCCCGAGTACATGATGTATTCCATGTGTCACAACTCAGGCGTTGCTTCAAGGACCCCATCCGCGAAGTCGACCATGAAAAGCTTGATCTCCAAGATGACCTTTCTTATTGAGAGTACCCTGTTCGTATTCTTGATTCAACTGAGCGTGTCACTCGCCATCAGAAGATCAAGTTCCTTAAAGTTCAATGGTCACATCACTCCGAGAAAGAAGCAACCTGGGAAAGAGAAGACCGCCTCCGTGCCGAGTACCCCACCTTCCTCCCAACGACTTCTGAATCTCGGGACGAGATTCTTTTGAGTGGGGGCGAGTTTTCAGAACCCCAACTAGGGTAAGTGCTAGGGTTTGAGTGCCCCTTTGCATCATGTAAAAACTTCAAAAGAAATTCAAAAATGGGGAAAAGAAAATCCCTGAGAAATTTTTCAAATGGCCAGGTAAAAATCTTTTTCCAAAAATCATTTGAATGTTTGGAAAATTCCTCGAATTGTTGCTGATCATTGCAAAAGTGGTTTGGGTTCAATCCCAAGCTCATGGAATTTTCTAAAATTCAAAATGTGCTATGGAAATTAAATTTGACCCTTATTTGAATTGAAATTCAAAATATATTGAATTAAAAAAATGTCCAAATACTATATGTGGCTAGCTACTAGTCACCTAGTATTTATAAAATTAGTTGGGCATTTTTATAAAATGTTTTGGTATTTTTACCAGAGCAAAACAAAAGGCAGAAAAACAAAAACAGAAGAAAGCAAAGAAGAAAAACAAAAACAAAACCCAGCCCAACCCCCTACGGCCTCGGGCCCAACTAGACTTCCCCCGGCCCAGCCCACGCTCCACTGTGTCGTCTTCCTCCCCGCTATTCAATGCAGCTCGGTGGCGGCCTGGGAGCGCGCCGACGCCACCTCGACGGTGAGAGAGGCGTCTAGGAGACCCCCTTCTCCCTCCTCGCGCCACGCAGTTCACCACAGACGCCCGCACTTTTCCCCTCTCTTCGCGGTCGCCTTCCCCCTCTCTGTCCTTCGATCTCGAGCTGCCCCGAGAGCACGCCGGAGAACGTCCAGTGCACCGTCGCAGCCAACGGACTCCAACCGCCTCGCAACCTTGTCCATCGAAGCCCTCGCAGTCGTCTACCTCAAGTCGCTGACGCCCGCGAGCTGCAACGCTTTGAAGCCGACGAATCGAGGCAACCTTCTCCGCCACGGCCGCCGTGCTCCGGTGATGATTTCCTCGCCACGACGCCCTCCTAGCTCGCGCCGACGACCCTGAGAGAACCACTGTGAGCGCACGCTTCGAAGCCCCCCCATCCATGTCGTTTCCTCGTGCCTCCGACGCCAAGTTTAGCAAGGCCGAGCCACGGTCGCCGCCGTTGCCGTGGGCCACCACGGTGACGCTGGCCTACTCTGGCGCCTTCGCACAGCCACGGGCTACCCGCCCGAGCTGGTCCCGTGCCCTCCCGTGGTCATTAGCGGGATTCCGACGGTGCTCCGGCAAGCACCGTGTCACCGACGGTGGCCTTCCATTAGGGCCCCCCTAACCTTGGCCTAATGACCCCCTAAACTAACCCCCACCCCACTGACAGTGGGCCCTACCACTAAACTAACCCCCTCTGTTAGTTAAACTAACAGGGGTTAATCCCCAGAGCCACTGACAGCATGGCCCCACTGGTCAGCCCCCCTGCTGACGCCATGCTGATGCAGTGCTGACGCATTAAATAGAAAATGAATTAAAAGAAATTACAGAAATTCCAGAAAATTGGTTAAACTTTGGAAATTCATAAAAAATTCATATTAACTGCAAATTGGACATATAATATATGAAAAATTATCAGAAAAATGCAAGGATTAAGAATATGAAATTTGTTTTTATGTTTGACCTTTTTAAAATGGGGAAACAGTATCAAATGTGCATATGGCTTAATTTGAATTCAAATTTGAAGTTTGAATTTGCAATTCTTTTGCAATACACTTCAATTAAATGGAATTGTCAACACATCAGTACCATGTACATCATGTTTACACAAATTATCATGTGCTTGAGCATTGCAATTATATTTATTCCTTGATTGCTTTGTTTGCTCGATAGACGTGCAACCGGAACCGGAGGCGACCCCCTTCGTTGAAGACACCGTGTGTGTGAACCTCGTCAGCAAGGCAAGAAAACCCCATTGATCATGTCTATATAATCCCAATTCCCTCTCAGTCTCGCTTATGCATGTTTAGGAGATCACCTTGTATCGATTCTACCGCATAGTTGAACCCATATCCGATGCATGACCTATCATCTTGTCACAGTTGTAAGCAAACCACAATCCTAGCTGACATAGGAGTTGATTGATATCATGTGGCCCCTGCAACTGTTAATGCTTATTGCATGCTTAGTGGTACAATGAGGATGTTTTTTATGTGAGTCGGGATGATGGTGAACTTGGTGTTAATGAAAGTGAAACTGTGTCGGTGAATCCACCCTAATACAAGGTGAACGATGAGAGGCTGTGTAGGAGTACACAATGGGTTGTCTCGTTGAACACCGCCTTAAGCACCGAGTTCTTGTATGGTAATCCAAGACAAAGAGTACAACCACACATTGGGCTCACTGACCCCTCTCGGCCTAGTAGCTTGATCCGTGTCGACGTCCAGGAGTCACATTAGTTCAGGATTTCCATTTGACATGTGCATAGAAAAAGAACGAAGGAAATGGTTGCATCATATAGATATGTGGGTGCACCTGTGAGGCAGGAAAACCATCTGCCAGATGTGGCGTCTCGGTCACTTACATTGTTTGAGTCTGTTTCATTGATCCGGCCGGGCTCTCGAGCGGAGGCAAACTCAGATTAGTCGACTCCTGGAATAGACCGGTTGTGAGCGAAGTGTCGTGGTAAACATCCTCCCTGTCACCTCTTGAACGGTGGCGAGATCTGGCGGTAACCGATGGTCATGTGTGTGTAGCTTACACCCTTGCAAGGTTAACAAAACTATTCGAATAGTCGCGTCCGCGGTTATGGACAACTTGGAACCTGTACCTGATTATTAGACAACTTGAACTGGATACTTCTAAAATACACCAAGATAAGTGTGAGTGCTATGGCATTCTTTCTTGTGGGGAAGTCGAGGAAGGCGCCATAGTGGTGTAATTGGTTGGAGATGTACTGGACTCGTGTACGCTTCTTACCTCAAGTCTGGTATTCGTAGTTCAGGATTAGCCAAGTCAAAGCTGGCATTTCTGCATGTTGAAACCCCACCTCCTTTTACCTTGATACTTGAGCATGAGTAGTGTAGTTCTGATGTAAGTCTTGCTGAGTACGACTTTGTACTCACGTTTGCTTATTCTATGTTTTAGATGAGAAACCGGACCCCGATGGAGTCACCGACCTGAAGCTCGACGTTGACCTTGGTAGCATAGTTCCAGACAGAAGTCTGGTCCCTCGTGGAAGGGTGTGTATGTTTACAAGGCTTCTCTAAGCCATTTGTTAAACTTGTCTGTACTCAGACCTAATTTGCTTCCGTTGTATGATGTGATCTTTGTATACTCTATGTGTAAGTCAATAGAGAAGTACTTTGTAGAGTTATGTGATGATACCTGCTGTTCATACTAGGCATGTGTGCTGCGTGTATGTTTATATCATGCATGTCTTAGTATGGGTTTTCGAGACCTTAGTTGTGATCTGGCTGGCGGTCTTTTATACACCAAGTGGCCCTTAGATGTGCGAAGCTTGGGGCACCGCGATGCGATTGCTCGTGACTCTGTCACGTGGCACACTTTGTTGTATGATCGAGCCCACCCTAGACCCCGACTAAGTGATCGGGCTGGAGTAAGTATATGTAAGAGTTAGGATTCAATCGATAACATGGTTGAGGTGACTTGTCTATGAGTATGGGATTCACCACCCATAAGCATTTAGACATGTGAGTGGACGATGAGGACCCATCTCAGTTGATCATTCGGCCTGAATGGGATGCCCCTCATGTTCGATGCTTCCCGAGAACGTTCTGTGCTTGGCCTTGTCTGCTTAGACAAGTGGGTACGGTTCTCGGCTCTACATGTGATTGTATCGTGACTGGAATTACATACGCATATTCCGGGTCCCGACAATTGTCTAGTGCTTTTTCAGGTGTGGTTGAATTGACAACTCAACTTCTAAGGCTTATAAGTATTCTTTGGCTCCCCTTGTGTCGAATCAATAAATTAGGGTTATACCTACCTGTGAAGACTGTTGCGATACTCTACACTTGTGGGTTATCAAGACTATTTTCTGGTGCCGTTGCTGGGGACCATAGCTCTACTTATAAGCTCACTTGATAAGTACACTTTATCTTATTACTCTGTTTTCTTACAATGGTTAGTTTTATGAAACTAGATCTTATTGTCAAGGTGGATTCACGGAGGATCAACAAAAATATTATAAGGAATACCGCTTGTCTGAAAAAGGGAAATTTATATGGAGACTTATGTCTCAAGTTAATAGATATGCTAGAAACTTATGCTCTAATTATGATATATCTTATTGCTGTGATGAAACTTGTTGTTGCTTGCCCTTTAAACACCTTCCTTTCCAATGTTGGTATAATGATAATGAAACCTTGGTATCTTATACTAGGGGACATTATGATTTCTTTGATGTAGCACAAATAGAAGAATTTGTTGTCTTTAAGGGTGCCTATGAAATCGCTTCCTTTGTTGAAAGTATTGAAGATGCCCCTTATAAATCTGAGAGTCTTGATATACTTAAATATTTCTTTGAGCATTTTAATGATAATGCTTATATTACTAACTATATCAAAAGTTTCTCTCCACAAGAGGAAGAGACTAATACTTTGCAGGACTCTACGAAAGAAGAAATTGCTGAAACTGAATGCTCCTTGGATGAAAAAGAGGAGGAGAGTGACGAACAAAAGGAGGAAGAATGGAGTAGCTACCCATCTCTACCAACTAATGAGAGTAACTCTTTGACTCTTACTTTATATGATTGCCCTCCATGCTTAACAAAGGAGGATAAATGCTATATTGATTGCTATGATCCTATTGAATCTTTTGAAATATCCCTTTTTGATGAAATTGATGCCTGTGGCCATGATGCCCCTATGAATGAGACTTGCAAGGATGATTTTTCTACTGTTATTTATGATAACTCTTGCTATTTTGATAAGTCTTATGATAACCCTCTATTTTTTCCTACTATGGATGTTCTTAATGATGAGGAGTTTTTCTTAGAAAACTTATATGATTATGTGCTAGTAGATCATGACAAGCATGCTTTGTGTGATGGTTATATTGTTGAGTTTGTTCATGATGCTACTGAAAATTATTATGAGAGAGGAAAATTTGGTTATAGAAATATTCATGTGAGGAAAACACCTCTCCCCATGCTGAAAATCTTGAAGGTGCTCTTGTTTTACCTTCCTATGATTGATACTTTGTGCTTCATTGATTTATTTGCTTACAAGATGCCCATGCATAGGAAGCATGTTAGACTTAAATGTGGTTTATATTTGCTCCTTTGATGCTATCTTTTGTGCTTCAACTTTTTATTCTTTTGTGAGCATCGTTATACTCATGCCTAGCTAATGGCTTTAAAGAAGCGCTTCTTGGAGGCAGCCCAAAACGGATTAGGTTTATTTTGCTTTTGTTGTGTCTTGGATGTTGTTACTACTGTAGCAACACCATTGTATCTTTATTTTCAAGTTTTGTGCCAATATCTAGCCTCTTATGATAAGGGAAGCAAAAGTTGTGACATGCTGTCCAGAAAACAGATTCTGTCCGCTTGACGGAAAAATTCATGATAAATCACCAGTTCATATTTTTGAGCTGAATCTTTTACACAACATGATATATACAATTGTGAAACTTTTATATATTTTGAGTTTTATTATTTGAGCAGCATAAGTGCACCTGAAAAATCGATCCTTACAATCTGTCATGTTTTGGCAGATTATCTATTAGTGTACTAACCGCTGTAATAAGATTATGAGAAATTTTATGTGAAGGAAGTTTTCAAGTGTGCGAAGGGAGATGATGAAAGAAGATTTAGGAGTGCAAAAATCTTAAGCTTGGGTATGCCTCGGGCACCCCCACAAAATATTCATGGAGACTCAAGCGCCTAAGCTTGGGGATGCCCCCGTGCATCCCCTTCTTCATCAACAATCATCAGTTCGTCCTTCTCCACACTATATTTTTATTGCTTCACATGATATGTGCTTTTCTTGGAGGGTCTGTATATTTTCTTTTTGTTTTGTTTTGTTTTGTTTGCTGGTTAGTACAATGTCGGACCCTTGCATGCTTGATTGGGAGAGGTACACACTCCACTTTATCATAGAACACTCTAGAGCTTCACTTATATCTGTTGAGTGTTAAATTTATCTACTGCCTGTTTTGCTAGCTCCTGTGCTTCACTTAGATCTTGTTTGAGAGCATTTAATTTCTTTTGTAGAAAGTTTAGAACTCTCGAGCTTCACTTATATTTGCTTAGAGAGTTATTTCTGTTGCAATGGTTTATATGTCTCATGGTATGTTTTATATATGGTGTATAGGTAATCTAGATCACTAGGTCTAGCTTTGTATATCTTGCAATAGTTTTGAGGTATTGATTGAGTAATGATGAATGTTTATGCAATTGAGCTTGCGCCCATTAGTGATAGGTGTCGTATCTTGGCTAACCGTGCCTTATTTTCGAAAACTAAAAAAAACTAGTTGAGAACTCTAGCTACTAGATGGATCGCTAATCTTTGGAGGGATCGGATATTAGAGTACACTCACGTACCATGAGTCGAGGATGCGCAAGGATAACCAAACCCCCATACACTCCTCCTCGGGGTACTTGTCTCTTTGTGAACCTCCTTATTAGATTGTGAGTTACCGATAATAAGTGCATGAGTTCTTCGGACTAATGTAAGTATTCAAAGTTGACAGTTCCACCTTTCCATATTTTGCTAGCCTCTCCCGTGCCGTGCATTGCCTTCTTCTCACTCCGAAAGTTGGCGTCCACCTTCGCCGGTACATCCAAACCCTTGGCATGATACGCTCTTTCATCATAAGCCTCCTTATATCTTTCCTCAAAACAGCCACCATACCTACCTATCAAAGCATTTCCGTAGCCTTTCCGAGATATATTGCCATGCAACATCCATCGTTCTTCATGTTCATATGAGTCATCCTTCATTGTCATATTTCCTTGCGTGATCTCATAGTCTGCGTGTAGTTGGGCTTTGCCCGCTATTCATATTTTTGCTGCATGTTGCGCTTGATCATTTCACATACTGCTACACTGGAAGAGGCATTCATATAGAGTCATTACTTTTTGATTCAGAGTTATAAGTAAATAAAAGTGTGTTGATGTTCTTATAGAGTGTTCCCTACCAGTGAGGAAAGGAATAAAAGATCCCAAAGTGGACGAAATATATATAAAAAAAGAATAAAGAGCCATGGAGGCCACCCAAAATCAAAAAAATATAAAAAAAGGTGAAAAGGAGAAAAAGAAAAAAAAGAGAGAGGGGGCGGCACTGCTATCCTTTATTCCACACTTGTGCTTCAAAGTTGCACCCGTACTTCATGGAGAGTTTTCATATCATTCATACATAACTATGTGGGGATCTATACACTATAGAACTTGGCTTGCATATTCCAAGGATGGGCCTCCTCAAAAGATCTCTAGGTCTTCATGAGCAAGCAAGTTGGATGCACCCCCACTAGTTCCATTGGAGGGCTTTCATACACTTATAGCTCTTTGTGCATCCGCATGTTGCATGGCAATCCCTACTCCTCACACCATATATATCATTTGGCTTCTCGCCTATGATTGTCCTCATTGATGTGAGCCTTTCTCATCCTTTTTGTCTTCCTCCTCATATTTATCTCTTTTCCATCCTAAGTGTCAACTCTCATGCTTACGCTCATCCATTGCAAGAGTGCTCAAAATATTGAAAAAGGAGTGGATCAAATTGACTTGTACCTGGCTAGTGGTCTGGGGACGAGTCAAGATAAGATTCCAAAAAAGACCAAGTGTGAAACTTTAGTAGATTCAGTTCTCAACAACTATTCAGTATTTTTATGCTCTAAACCTTCCCCACTCTTGGCACGGGGACTCCGACTGAGGCATTCGATTCACGGACAGCAAGAGCTCAATTGTTTATATGTTCTTCACTGCTTGCTTAATATCAACTATAGACTATTGCTTTATATCACTCTGTATTTGACTTATGAATCTTTATTACATTAGATTGATTGCCTTTACTCCTAAGTAGCATGTCACACCAAATATTATCTTGTTATCATTTACGTACTCGAGGACGAGCAGGAATTAAGCTTGGGGATGCTGATACGTCTCAATCGTATCTATAATTTTTTCTCGTTCCATGCCCTTTTTGTGTCATTGCTACATCTTTTTGCCATGCTTTTGAATCATTTATTGGACTGACCTAATAATATAGAGCCCAGTGCCAGTTCCTATCTGTTTTGTCTTTGCATTGCAGAAAAAGTCCAAAAATGAAGTTGCTTAGAAAGTTCCAAAAAAATTACCAAAAAATATTTACATCGGAAGAGTCCTCCAGCCGGAGGACGGAGTCAGCAGGTGGCCCCAGGCCCCCAGGCGCCCTCCCGGCGCGGCCAGGGCCCACCCGCGCCAGGTGACCGCCTGGGCGACCTGTGCACCGCCTCGGGCTCCCCCTTGGCCTATAAATTCACCCGTGACGCAAAAACCCGGGATATCGAAGTACTTTTTCCAGAAGCGATTCCGATCTCCGCCGCCATCGAAACCTAGCTTCGGGGGTCACCAGGATCCTACTCTGGCACCCTGCCGGAGAGGGCCTTGGCTCCCGGGGCCATCTTCATCAACTCTTCTTGACCCCATGATGGATCGTGAGTAGTTCCTCCTTGGACTATGGGTTCTTGGCAGTAGCTTGTTGGTATCTTCTCCCCCTTGATCTTCAATACAAAGTTCTCATGAGCTGCCCTACATGATTGATATCCATATGATGTAATGGGTGTTGTGTTTGTTGGGATCCGATGAATTGTCACCTTGTTCAGTCCTAAGAGGTTTATGAATTATTGTTGCTGCAATTTTTTTGTTCTTAATGCTTGTTACTAGTGCACGAGTAGCATGATTTCAGATCTGAGCACGTTATGGTTGCATGATTATAATTGTTGTTCTAGATCTTATCTACGGTTGTATGCAGCTATTATAGTCTAGAAACAGCGATCCCAATGGTGACAGCTTGGGACACCAAAGGGGATGGGCTATAATTTGAGGATCACATGTGTTAATAGAGTGTTAATGCTTTGCTCCGGTGCTCTTTGACAGGAGCACCTTAATCTCCGTAAGTTCCCTTTGGCCCCGTTCGTAGCGGGATGGTAGGACAATAGATGTTGTGCAAGTTCTTATTGCAAGCACGTACAACTACATACGGAACACATGCCTACATTTGGTTCTTAGACTAGGATTGCTCTAGTTTCTTTGGCTAGAGTTTGTGCAATTTTGTCAATTTCCCAACTGTAATTTGTTCACCCAGCACCTTGTCTTTTTGCTTGGAGAGTTACCACTAGTGAAACCTTGAACCCCGGTCCATCTTTCATCTTCATTGCCTTTGTTGTTACTATTGCTGTCATCACTGCTGCTACTACCTTCTTACTACTTTGTGGTGTTGGTGATTGGGGAAGTCTTAAAGGCTACACCCGTCAACACACCATTGCTACTAAATATATTGTCTAGTGCTTTTTCAGGTGTGGTTGAATTGACAACTCAACTGCTAAGGCTTATAAGTATTCTTTGGCTCCCCTTCTGTCGAATCAATAAATTAGGGTTATACCTACCTGTGAAGACTGTTGCGATCCCCTACACTTGTGGGTTATCAGTAGCGTGGTTGCAAGGTGCGGAGCGAAGTCCAGGGCAGTGGCGTGAGCTCGGACGGGGCGGTGTCCATGGCGGCCTGCTCGAGAGAGAAGGAAACAGGGAGGTGAGAGGGAGAGTAGAAGGGTGACCCGACCAAGGGCTCACCGGGGAAGAGTTACGGCAGTGGAGGCCGGCCGGCGGTGGCGCGCGGTGAGCTCTCCGAAGTTGAGGCGGCGCGTCCGTGGTGAGGGAGAAGGGCCTCCTGTCCAAGATCGGTCCTGAGGCGGCGCCAAAGCGGGCTAGAGAGGCCCTGCGGGGCCAGGGCGCGGCCTATGCTGGCTGGTTACCTTTGGGGCGACGTGGAGGCTTCAGATCCCTCTGATCTGCGATCTGAGGGCCAGGATCTGAGAGGAGCTAGGGTTTCGGGTATGGGGAGGAGTGTGGAGCATAATTTTGAGGGGATTAAGGGGGTGGCTTAAATTTTCCAGGGAGGGAAAACCTAATGCCATGGGGGAAGAGAAGGGGTCCTTATATAGGCTAGTTGGTCTGGCGGATGAAGAAAATACCCCCGTTTATATCCCGCATCCTATGTCGCACGTTTATGACTGCCGAGACTCCGTGCAGACTCCGATTCGGCCGAAATATCGAACCACGCGCTCAGCGCGGCGAGCCCGTCAGTCGTACCTCACTTCGATACTGTTCCGAGAATATTTTCCGGCGCCCAATAAAATAATTTGTTTATTAAATAAACGGGGTTTTCGTTCCGATGGGGATGCCTGGTCCTGTGCCGGTTGCGACAGTGCTCGGGTGAAACTCCGATGTCGCAAAGGTTGTGTGCCGTTGCGAAAAGGTTTGGTCCCGCATCCGATACGACAAAGAGGGGGGAGAATATTCACCGACTAATAAATTGGCGAAGCAAATACTGCAAAAAAATCTAGCAATCAACAAAATAATGCAACAAACATTTTTTTAATTAGGGTGGAATTTCTGGGCTGTTACAATACAACACCACCAACAAGATATCTCGTCCCGAGATATTAGACGATTCGTGGGAGAGGGGGGGGAGAGAAAATAGAGATGACGATCTTCAACACCACCAACAAGGGACTCTGCTCCATGTCGACGTCGAACTTTCATCAAGATAATTTTCCGAAGAGAGGTGGCAACATCGGAAGAACGAAACTATCAGGTGTCAAGAGGAGGAACGACAGTTCAACGCGACGATCAAGGGAAGCATTCTCACTGAAATAGTGAGGATACTGGGCAAAAGGAATGAAGTCAACAGACGACCAAGATGTTATCCAGAGTCGGAGATGCTAAAGTTACTACATGAATTCCCAAACCTGAGAGACCGGAATCGAGACAATACGCTGCAAGCAAGGCATTGTAACGGTTTCGGAACTCCACACTCATCGAGACCCTCAAGTTTGAAGGGGATAAGGCAAGAATAAAACACTTATGACACTTATCCTGACCAGAGCAAGGGTAAGGAGTAAAAATATTCCTACTCTCCGATATCTAACTTAGTAAGTACAAAATAGTTTTTTCCTAGTCTCGACTACGAACAGAAAAAGGATCCTACGGTAGGTAAGCCTCTGATACCAAGTTGTAAGGCCCGATATGCGGTACTGTTTCAGATCTAGATCTTTCCATCCAGATCCGGGGACGAAGCACATATCGGTCCCACCACGACATATGACAATGCCATATGCCCCGGATTTCCAACATGATATCACAACATTACAGCTACAAGGATACAACATCTCATACAACCGGCATACAACTGCCTAAATACAATACATCAACAGAAGATACATGTCTGAGTAAATACTATAATCAAATGCCTAACGGCAAAGATAAAAAGACATCACTCCCATAACAACACGGGTCCAGGCCCTCCGTCGGGATCTGCCTAACTAGTCGTCGTCGAGTCTCCACGTGGAACGTCGATCACCATACCTGTTGTCGATCAAGAACCCTGAAAAGAGTTTGGGGGTAGTATCATGAGTACAGAAGTACTCAGCATCCAACGGTAGTGGTCATCTGACCCAGCAAGGACTTCATCACTTGTCATTCAAGGATAACTACTAGTTCACGATAAGGATGGGGTAAGTGGTGAGGTTGCGGCCGCACTAGCATTTATGAAGTGGCTAACGATCTAGAGAGTAAGATAAGAAGCCAAGTATTCGATGAGGAATCGCCTCCAACAAGTCTTGCTATCAGCTACTTACGCAAACATAACACCTATCCTATCCTTGTCCTCCTCTTCGCATCCCGACGAAGAAGAAGAACTCAAGGCACACACACATTGATCAAGTTATTAAGATTATCTCAGTTGTTGTTGTCTATGAACAAGGAGTAGGTCTCAAGTCGTCCATAACCGTGGACACGACTTTTCAAAAAGATTTAACCCTGCAGGGGTGTACCAACTGCCCATTACAAGGCTCCGCACGCACGCCCATCTCTCTCAGTTGCTACCCATCATAGGCAACCATTTTATGATTTAGTTCTGAGAGATCCGAAACGACAGGTCCCTCTAACTAACAACGCACAAATCCGGGTGGCCCCCGAGGAGTCGACATCCAATCCAAAAGTCGTCCGCACTCTCGGATCAGACTCTTCCGTCTGACGCAGGTCGGATTACCGGGTCACCTCATATGGGGCCGGGTCCTAGCTGATCGGGTGGACCAATAGAGAAACCATGTCTCCACTGGCCCAAGTTGTTTTAAAAGATATCTGCTAGGAGCGACCCGACAGACATATATGCATGGTTTGCAAATGGTAAATCGCTTGGGCCACCTCTAGAAATGTTTGAAGCTAGGTAGGTAAGAAAAGGGGACCCCATAAAATCCCACACGCGGTTAGGCACGCTCAGTCTTAAAACCAATACCCGAAACTCGGATCCTAGGTGACTCGAATGGAACAAAGCGTTGGGGCGGGATAGCCTAGACCTTCCATCCTTCGTCGAATATATTCAACATTATAATAATCATATCATTCACAATAATATAATAATGTGATAGCCAAACCCAAGGAGTAACAGGTAACATCATAGCATCCTAAGCATGCATACTAAGCAGGGGCTGAGCAACGTGCGATAGTGACATAGCAGTACATGGTTTGCTGGGAGGGGACATGGTTGTATCGGTTTAAGAGGCTGTAAACATGCGGTAGGATCAAACATCGAACCTAACCTAGACTAGCATGCAAACCGTTGGTTATAATAGAATGGATCATAAGTAATGTATAGTCCTTGCCTGTTGATAAGTCAGGTTCCGAAGGTGTTGGCGATCGCGAGCTCGCATCGTCTCCGAGAGTACCCGTGGAAGCACACAAGAGGTAAACCTTGGAAAGCAATCAAAGAGAAAAAATCTATTAGTACGAAGCAATCACGAGAAAGCATCAGCAAGAAGGCACCACAAGACAACGCACTACGATCGCATCTATCATGGAGAGCGGTTACTAACAGGTTAAGTGGAGTATTCGTCACACACGACGATACCGTACATTTAGCAAGGGTTCAAGTTATTTAGCTACACAACATGAGCAAAGGTTGTTAACATGGCATCTCACTCAAGCATGGCATAGCACACAATCATGGCAAGAGGTGAAGCATAAATAAACTATCTAAGCTAGTCAGTTTAAGTGGGGCAAACTCCTAAACATGCTTATAACTATTTACCCCATGAAAATTATAACATTTGGTACTTTTTTTACCTAAACAATATTTTATTATTTTTATTAGCAAGAAAGAGCATCATATTTACAATCTACACAAAATTCTATTCAAGTTACATATAAGAAACATTTTAATCGGAGCAACGGTTAAAAAGTTATGGCAGATTACATTTACGGTGGCAAGCAGTGTAATTAGAAAGAAAACAACATGTAAACAAAGTCAAACATGGCAAAGGAGCACATTTCATAAATCTACACAAAATTCTAAGCAAGTTTCATGTCTAAAGCGTCGCGATCCGAGCTACTGTTAAAAAGATACAGGCAACACAAAAATTAATACAATCTGCCAATTAAAACAAATCTAGAAAAATAACTAAACGGGCCAAAACAGAGGGTGAGCGCTGGGTAATATTAGACGCCCACGGGCAATACACTGTATATGGGCCGACCCAACTCAAAACAGAAAAAAATAAAAAAGGGCAGCTCACCTATCGGGCCGAGGCCCAAACTGTAGGGGCGCTTGATAAGGCATCTCGCCATAGCCGAGGATGGCTGCTGGGCCTGGAGGGGCGAGCTGGGCCGCTGCGGTTGCTAGTGGCCTCACAGGTCCATGGCGCTGGGGGAGGCCCAGCCGAGCACTGGATCGGGCGGGGACGACTAGAGCGGGGAGCACGAGCTCCCGTCGGCCATGGCGCACGGTGCAGCTGCGGACTGCTCCGACGAGGAGGGCGCGAGGGAGGTCGCGATGGCAGGCGGGAGAGCCGAGGAGGCGCGGATTTGGTTGTTGGGAGGTCGGAAGCGTGGTTCGAAGGTGCGACAGCGAAGTCCAGGGCGGCGGTGCGAGCTCGGACGGGGCGACGTCCATGGCGGCCTGCTCGGGAGAGAGGGAAACAGGGAGGTGATTGGGAGAGGAGAAGGGTGATGCGACCAAGGGCTCACCTGGGCGGGGTTATGGTGGTGGAGGCCGGACGGTCGGCGGTGGCGCGCGGTGAGCTCGCCGGAGTTGAGGCGGCGCGGCCATGGTGAGGGAGAAGGGCCTCCTGGCCCAGATCGGGCCCGAGGCAGCGCCGATGCGGGCAGGAGAGGCCCTTTGGGGCTCGGGCGTGGCCTGTGCTGGCTGGTTCCCTTCGGGGCGACGTGGAGGCGTCAGATCCCTCCGATCTGCGATCTGAGGTCATGGATCTGAGGGGAGCTAGGGTTTCAGGTATGTGGAGGACTGTGGAGCGGAATTTTGAGGGGATTAGGGGGATGGCTGCAATTTTCCTTTGAGGGAAAACCTAATGCCATGGGGGAAGACGAGGGGTCCTTATATAGGCCAGTTGGTCTGGCGGATGACGAAAATACCCCCGTTTATATCCCGCATCCTACGTCGTACGTTTATGACTGCCGAGACTCCGTGCAGACTCCGATTCGGACAAAATCTCGAACCACGCGCTCAGCGCGGCGAGCCCCTCAGTCGTACCTCACTTTGATACCGTTCCGAGAATATTTTCCGGCGCCCAATAAAATAATCCGTTTATTAAATAAACGAGGTTTTCGTTCCGATGGCGATGGTTGGTCTTGTGCCCGTTGCGACAGTGCTCGGGTGAAACCCTGATGTCGAAAAGGTCGTGTGCCGTTGGGAAAAGGTTTGGTCCCGCATCCAATACGAGAAAGAGGGGGTAGAATATTCACCGACTAATAAATTAGCGAAGTAAATACTGCAAACAATTCTAGAAATCAACAAAATAATGCAACAAACAATTTTTTTAATTAGGGTGGAATTTCCGGGCTTTTACATCGACACCCAATCCTAAAGCCGACCGCGCTCTTGGATCATACTTTTCCGTATGGCCAAGGTTGGGGTTAGCCTCACCTGAACTCAGGGGCGTCCCTAGTTCGCCAGTGTGGACCAACAAAGGATCATTGTCCCCGTTGGCCCACATTGTTTGAAGTCTACTGGGAGCTCACCAGTCACACACACGGTTTCAAATGGTAAATCATCTTGGGACACCATAGAATGTTTGGAGCTAGGTAGGTAAGAAGAGGGGACCCCATAACATCCCACACGCGGTTAGGCACGCTCGTCAAGAGAAACAATACCTGGAACTCGGATCCTAGGTGACTCAAATGGAACAAAGCATCAAGGCGGGATAACCTGACCTTCCACCCTTCGTCGAATATAGTGAAGATCATAATACTCACATCATCCACAATAATATAGTAGTGTGATAGCCCAATCCAAGGAGTAATAGGGGAACATAGATAATATCCTAGCATGCATACTAAGCAGTGGTTAGGAAAGCAAGGTACATGGCTAAACAAACGTTTGCTGGGATGTGGGGGACATGGCTGTTTGGGTTTTGATTTGGAGGCATAAATATGAGGTGGTAGGATTGAACAATAGTTCTATCCTATAAATAGGCAATGCAAGCTAATTCTATAAAGCATGATATATGCCCCCCTTACCTGTTGAGAAGACGATTCCAAAGGTGTAGGCGACCACAAGCTCGCATCATCACCGAGATTATCTGCAGGAGCACACAAGAAGTAAACACTGGAAAAGCATTCAACTTAGATGCATCTATTACGATGAAGCAATCACAAACAACCAAAGACCAAGAAGTCAACATGATACTCGACAATACTATACAGATCTTCCATCACAAGCGTTACTAATAGGTTAAGTGAAGTATCTGTCACACACGACGATACTGCACATTTACGATGGTTCAAGGTGTTTAGCTACACAACATGAGAAAAGGTTGTTAACATGGCATCTCACACAAGCATGGCATGTCACACGATCATGGCAAGAGGTGAAGCATAAAGTAAACTATCTATGCTAGTCAAGTTAAGTGGGGTAAATTCCTAAACATGGCAAATCACTAAGTAGCCCACGACAATTTACAGTTTTAGTACTGCTCTGCCCTAGACTATATTTTCTACTCCCTCCATTCCTAGATATAAGTTGTATAAGTTTTTGAGAAAAAGTCCCAAATATAGGGTGCATTGCTTTGCAACACCCGTCTCGATAAAAAATATTAGATATTTGATCATGTTTCCTTATCTCTTGCAAACCCCTCTAATTTCTCACGTCAATTAGCTAGTGGTAATCCCATTTAAACCTGGTGAAATTTTTCCTCAATGTGTGTTCTTTAATTAACGTGCCAGAAACTATACACCTTATATCTAGGAACGAAGAGAGTATTGGTTAACAACAGCAAACAATAGCATAATCATAATCTACACACAATTCTAGTCAAGTTATGCATCAAGAACATCTCAAACAGAGTTACGGGTAAAAAGATACGAGCCTAGCAAGTTACGAGCATAATCTGCCAACATTAGACATCATACTTAAGAGCAAATAAACAACATAATACAGGTTGCAAACATGTACAAAAATTATATGCATTTACACTATACATGACATGTACGACATGGAACAAAGGTTTCATGTTCAGAAGCATTAAGATTACATAGATATAAGCCATACAAAAAAAACTAAATTATATCACTTGTCTAGGACTTAGTGAAATCAGAGAAACACACAATAGCAGAATTAACATGCCATCTAATCAGCAGTAGAAGTATTATCATATCATCTTTGAAAAGATCGTGCAATACATTAAGAGTAATCCTACATGATCCACATAAATCCATACATAGCACTTATGGTCAATATTAAGCATGAAATACTGCTAATCAATATGATAGACTTACTGAAAAGAGACCCATGAATGAAAACATATTAAGAATGCAATACTGCTAATCAATATGACAGACTTAGTGCAAAGAGAGATTCATGGCACAACTATCAATATTATGCTCTCTAAACAATAGCATAAGTGATAGTAAAATTACAGCAACATGATAATACCATGAACAAGAAATATACATGATTCTAACCAATCCATACATAGCACTTTTGGTAAAAATACCCATGGATTAATATATAACAAGCATGCCAGACAGCTAAAATATAACATAAAGCTGAGAGAAACATCAGGTAAGCATGTTGGGAGATCAATATCTTCAATAACAGCAAAGATGACATGCAATACAATAAATTGAAAGTACACATGACAAGCACCAATGTAATCCATTGGAGTGAATGCATAGGAGGCATCGATCAATCAATACTAGACTAGGAAAGATGCAATTTTATTTAAACAGAAAAACAGATTATCAAGATCACTACTTTGGAGCGACATATGATCAAGCTACAACAAGACATCATTATAAGAAAATGCATGGTATTAAAGTACACATGATGTTGAGCAATCCAGATAAAGGAAGCATATGCAAAAGATGCATGGATGTGAGGCAATGATCAACCAAACTTTGCATAATATAACAATTCCAGTAGTAAACAGAAAGTAACACTGTTCAAAAAGGACTTGCACCACTCAAATCACCTCAAACCAATAAACTTCCAAAATAAACATTCTCGAGCACATCACAAAGAAAAGCTTTCAATTTGGGGTCGTCTCAATATGAGCTACGGATCTATCTAAAACGTCACCACAAAACATCACAAAATAATAGCAGAAAAAGACAGGAAAAAGAGGGGACCTCAGGCTGCTCACCTAGTAGGTCGTGGCCCAGCTAGGTGGTGGCGACGGATAGCGCCTGCATTGCTTATGGGCAAGGGGAGGCAGTGTCCGGGGTGGCTCGGCCGCGCGCGGCGAGGCCGGCCCACGACGACGGTTGGCTGGCTGACTCTGCCGCGTCACCAGATCAGGGAGACCGTGGCTGATTGTTGCGGTGGTCACCGACGTGGTGCGCAAGCGAGGGCTACGGCGCGAGGATGACAGGGAGGAGTTGGAACGGGCATAGCGGTGCCGGATCCATCGGATCTCGTCGCCAGTTTGGTCCATGGGCGGCTCGGCATGATCGGGTAGGCGGCATGGCGAGCGGCGGAGGAATCCGCCGGTGCGGCAGCGCTCCTGCGCGACGAAGGAAGAGGTGAAAGGAGGAGGGAAGAGGAGGTGAGGGAGCGTGAGGAAAACCTGCATGGGCGGCACCTGGTGGCGACGCGCGGCGATGGCGGTGAGGTGCCTGGGAGTGGGCGGTACGGGCCTGGGCTGGCCTGGCAATAGAGGAGCGGGCCCGTGGAGGCTAGGAGGAAGATTGGGAGCGACGTGGTGGCCTCCGGAGCCTACGGCTCTGGATGGGCAGAGGTTAAGTTTTCGGGATTAGAGGATCTAGAGGGCTGATTTGGCGACTTTTATAAGCTGGGTTAGCTAACTCTTTTACGGAAAACACTTCAGTATGAAATACCCGCGTCTGCGTCGCACGTTTCTGACCACACTGGGTTTGTACGAACTCTGATTCAGGTGAAACCTCAAAAAGCGCACTCCACGCGTCAAGCCGGTAACGTCTACCACACTTCGCACCTATTCCGAGAACATTGAATGACGCCCAATAAAATAATCCATTTATTACAAAAATGGGGTTTTCATTCCGTTGGCGACGACTGGTGTTTTGCCGGAAGCTGCGACGATGATCGGGTGAATACCCGGTGCCGCAACGAAGTTGTGTGCGATGTGGACGGGGTACGGTCATGCATTCTGGTACAAGAAGGAGCAGGGAAATATATTTCACCAATCATTAATTAAGCGGAAAAAATACTACAAACAATACAGACAATCAACAAAATAAAATAACACCCAGAATTTTAATTAGGATGGAATTCCCGGGCAGTTACAGCCTTGATCATGATAGGAAGCTCACAAGGGCTAAACATTAAATCACAAAATTGGAGAGAAGACATCATCTAGCTACTGATCATGGACCCATGGTCCAAGGGAAACTACTCACGACGCATCATGGCGGCAAGCATGGCGATACAGAGGCCTCTGAAGGTCAATCCTCCCTCTGGTAGGGTGCCGAGGCGGGTTCTTCAGGCGATCCCAATATCAAAGTCGCGGCAAAGGCAGAACAGTAAGGGTTTTAACGTGAAGGACTTCTCTTTCGGGGTTTCCCGAACGAGAGAGATATATAGGCCAAAGTAGAGCCTCTAAGGTGGCCCCCGTGGACCCCCCTGGACGAGCCAACAGGGGTGGCCCCCCTCCGGGCCTCGTTTTGGCTTTGTGGATTTTCTGATTTGGATATATTTTTTAGGATTTTTTCTGGATTTTCCCGAGAAATTTCATTTTTCACCTTTTATCGACGATGCACAAACAAAACAGACAGAAACTGGCACTGGGCACTGAGTCAGTAGGTTAGTCCAGATAAGTTGTAAATGATATGAAAGTGCATCAAAACATATAGCATTATCACGAAAACAAGCTTGAAACAAGCAAAAATTATAGATACATTTGGGACGTATCAACATCCCAAGCTTAATTACTCCTCTTCCTCGACTAGGTAAATGACAACCAAGATAATTTGTACGGTGAAAAGCTATCAAACAAGATCTAAACTTTAATGTATAGCAAGGAAGGGATGCAATTCAAGTCATGATGATAGCAATCAAG
Organism: Bromus sterilis; assembly: GCA_950022295.1. Classification (NCBI taxonomy): domain Eukaryota; kingdom Viridiplantae; phylum Streptophyta; class Magnoliopsida; order Poales; family Poaceae; genus Bromus; species Bromus sterilis. Next base: position 158,660,135 of record OX465600.1, read on the forward strand.
AGCTCATATCTAGTATTGGAACCAACAAAGTAAGAACATAAAGGTGCAAGAGCTCTCGCTGTTCGTGACTCGAATATCTCCAATCGGTGTTCCCGTGCAGAAAGTAGGAGATGGGCTTAGAGCATAAAAATAATTAATTGTTGTTGAGAACTCAATCTACAAACTTTCACACTTGGTATCTTTTGGAATCTTATTATGACTCATCTGAGACCGTCGGCAGGTACAAGTCAGTCCTATCCTCTCCCTTTCGATTTCGAGCACTCACGCAATGAATGAGCGCGAGGAAGATTAGTTGGCACTTAGGATGGTGATGAGAATAAATGATGGGGAAGGAAGTAAAAAAAGTATGAAAGTCTCACACCAATGAGGACAACCTTAGGCTAGGGTAGGCCTAATGGTAGATATGGTGCGTGGAGTAGGGATTGCCATGCAACGGATGCACAACGAGCTATGAGTATACGAAAGCTCTCCAATGGAACTAGTGGGGCCACATCCAACTCGCTTTCTCACAAAGACTTAGAGCTCTTTTGAGGAGGCTCGTCATTGTAACATATAAGCCAAGTTCTATAGTGTAAAGGTCCTCCAGCAACCCCATATTTGTGGGGTTCATTAAAACCATCAATGTGATCTTTCTCTTAACCTTTCCGGAACAACCCCTCCACGGGAAGCCCCACTTGAGACACCTACTATCTCTAAAGCTCATCGTATCACTGACCAATTATGTGAAGATTTTCGTGTACTAAAAGTATAAGTGGCCATATTGGAAGCTGAAAACCAAACCCTTCGGCGCATAGTAAAGGACCTGAAGATCTCCAAGGAAACACGAGATTGAAATATTCATGGGTAATGGCATCCCCTTAGCTTGTTCCAAGCTTGGGAGAGTGCCCGATATCTTTATCTTTATCTTTTATCTTTCATGGTCAAAGTTTAGTTTGGTATCATGTCTAGGGAAGTTATCTTAGGAAGGTGTTTGCATTGAGGTCTAACACTCCTTTCGTGGTCAAAGTTTCGTGGTCGAAGTTTAGTGTCGTCTATGAAGGAATATTAACGAGAAGTTTATTGGTTTTCTTCACTACACTTGGTGTTCTTTCCATGCAATCGACCTTATATGCTGATTCGTATCGGAGTATTGACCTTATATATCAGGTATGCTTTGAAAACTTTATTTAATCTTGGAAAACATAGCATTGGTTAAAACAACAAGCACGAGTTTTCTTTTATTTCTATTCAAAACCTTATTATGTTCTTATGCTTGAAGTGTTATGTTGACAAGGAAGACGACTTGATGTTTCATGCTAGTTCTCAATGTTAGACTTTATATTGTCACTACTAGAGAAATAGCTATACATGGAAACCTTCTTAGTGGCGCATTTTATATGTAATGCGCCACTATGTCGTAAGGGGTGGCGCACTGGTAAAAAATGCGCCACCCATAAGCTCTTATAGGTGGCGCATTTTTCAAAATGCGCCACCCCTAAGAGTGGGCCAGCCCTGGATCCCCTTATACGTGGCGCATTTGGAGAAATGCGCCACCCCTAAGAACCTTATAGGTGGCGCATTTTGGAAATGCGTCACCCCTAAGAGCTTATGGGTGGCCCATTCTGGAAATGCGCCACCCCTAAGGAATTATTAGTGGCGCATCCAGAATGTGCCACCCATAAGCTCTTAGGGGTGGCGCATCATGCATATGCGCCACTACTAAGAAAAAAACTGTGCGGGAAAATTCCCAAATACACACCCCACCCCGTGGACCGCCTTTTCAATTTGAAAAATAAATAAAAGAAAATGATAGAAATGTCAAAAAAATAAAAGAAAATACGTTTCCCATATCATATGTGGTCTAATTGTTAGGAAAATTTACAAATATGAATTTCGACTTTTTTTGCAAAATCTCTCGAGAATTTTGTGAAATGGGCTTAACTTTTGCATACGACCTCCGATGAAAAAGTTTTTTATATGAAAAATCATCTACTCGAAAAGTTATATGCAAATTCAACTGGGTATAACCCGTTGAACATTTTTATAATCCTCAAAAACCTAACAAAAAAAAGTTACGGGCATTTGAAGATCTGGAGACAGGAAAAATGAAAAAAAAATTGAACTTAGTACTGGCGCATTTTGTATGAAATGCGCCACTAGTAACAGAAAAAAAATTGAAATTTTTAAAAAAATATATATTTTAGTTTTTTTTAAATTCAAAATAGGCTAGAGGACCAATCGGGAAGTTTAAAAAAAGTTGAAAATTTTAGATAGTAACATTAAAAAAATTCAAAAAAAATTATAAAAAATTCAAAAAATTTAAAACAATTATAAAAAATTCAAAAAATTTAAAAAACGTTCAAAATATGCTAATTGTTCCATCGAGAAAGTTTCAACAAAATGTTGAAAATTTTAGCACACCCATGAACATTAACAAGGTCCTAGACATCAACATGGTTTAATAGGATTATATGTTAGATATATGAACAAGTGCCGGCTAGGTGAGCTGGAGTGAGAGTTGAATAGAACCGAGAAGTTAAGCGTGTTGGGGCTGGAGTAGTGCTAGGATGGGTGACCCTCGGGGAAGTTTGAGCACGGAGGTTAGTTATACCTGAGATTAAGCATAGTGACCGGACATTAAGCATACTAACTTGAGATTAAGAAAAAAAAAGTAAAAAATTTGTTTTCCAGATCCAGATTCAAGATTCACTAATGGCCAAAAAAGGATGCCACTATAAGGGCTTTTCCTAGTAGTGTGTTTTGCATCCAAGTCAACGTCACGTGTCTACTGTCAAAGGCTTTACTAGCCAAACCTTGTACTAAGCAGGAATGGTGCTTGTGCACCCATACCTTAAAACCTCAACCCTCAAAAGAGTCCATCGTGGTATTTCACTGCCACTCCTAAAGTATATCATTCATGTGCTACCTTTAAACCTTCAAAATAGTATTACTTCTTGTTTTGTGCCTCTGTTTTAGCTCATGAGGAAGTAGTAGATAATTCATGATCATACCGGACAAGCTTTATCTTGGGTTTTCATGTCTAATCTGCAAACCCCTAATACGAGGCGGGACTGGCATGACTGCGCCCATCTTGTAAAAGATAATAGCAACAAACAAAACCTCATTCATGCTTTGTTCATGAGAAAACAGAAAACTTTGGTAGTGATAAAAAAGAAGATTAATGGGATGTGATTGTCCCTCCTTGGGAGACGTTCCTCGAATCTTGTCCAGTTTGAGAAGTATTGGGCTATCTGCTAGCATTCATTGAAGAATTATGCACCTCTCAAAAGCTTATGTTACAATCTTATTGTTTAAAAAAACACCAAAAGCTCTGGCACATGAGTTTTCCCTAGTTCCCTCTACGAAGGGCCTTTGGGATCTGATGGATTATGAAATTATGTTCAGATTGTGATGAGTTATATATTTGGTTTACCTTTTATATTTTGTTCTTGAGTAATTCTTGCATGTTCTCTGTTACTTTTTATTGCTTTGGTCAAGTAGTAGATAGTAATTCCAAGAGGGAGCGTTTATGCATGATTATGGGTTCATGCCCCCAGATCTAGCTTGAGTGACAGAAACATGAGACTAGGGGATGTGTTATTGCCACCAGGGAGAAAAAAATGGTGCTTGTAACCATGGTTGCAAGGATTGTTTACCGTATGCAAAGTTTCTTAATGCAGTTGTCTGTAGCTTTAAGTTTACACTTTGGGTGGGGCTTGCAACTTAATACCAGCGAGATGTTCTGGATAAATATCTCAAGGTGGATGATTAGTGAGTAGATGCAGATGGATTTCAGTCTACTTGTCTTGGCGCAGTGCCCATACTTTTGAGCCTCTAGCTTTCCAGTAGCATAATTAGCATTGTGGTGCGTATATAATTTTGTAAATACCCAGCTGTAATTTGTTTACCCAGCTTAGATATTTTTATCTTCTTTTGGGAGAGAGACATCACTAGTGAACATCATGGACCCCGGTCCATATTTCCACCATTGTTTACACCTCCACTTTATTTCCTGCTTTTACTTTCTGTTGCAATTATCACCACTATCATTATCGTCTTGCGTTTGACACTTTGTAAATGACAAGTACGGAGGGATTGAAAACACCTTTGTACTCGTTGGGAGAAAAGTTACTTGTTGTGTGTGCAGGTCCAGGTAAATTAAGCAACCATCGGTTGTGAACGGTGTCATTGTTCACTTTACCACCTACTTGTCGACCTTGGAGTCCTACTGGTCGATCTCAACCTTGGATCTTCACCAAAGGAAATTTGCCGTTGTCTACTTGTCAACCTTCCACTTGGGGTAACCAACGATGGGAAAGATGCCGTTATCATCTCTGGTACTATCAAGAAAATTTCTGGCGCCATTGTCGGGGACTCCAATCCTCAAGATAGGGGAGTTGCACACTATATTTTATCTTTGATTTTTATTCTTGTTAGTTTACCTTCTAGTTTATACTTAGTGTCCTTTATCAAAAATAAACATAAAATGTTTGCTTTGTTCTTGCTTGCTTACTATGGGTTCCACTGAAAACACTAAGTTGTGTGACTTCACTAGTCGAAACAACATTAACTTTATCTCACTCCTATTGCTCCACCTGCCACTTCAGCACCTTCTTATGAAATGAAACCTGCTTTGCTGAATCTTGTTATGAAAGATCAATTCTCCGGTGCTGGAGATGCTGCTGCTTTGCACTTGAATAAATTTTTTGAGCTTTGTGATATGAAAAAGTACAAAGAAGTAGATGGTGATATTGTTAAGCTTAAACGTTTTCCTTTCTCCTTGAGAGGAGGAGCTAAAGTGTGGCTGTAATCCTTGCCTAGGAATAACATAGATTCTGTGGGTAAGTGCAAGGATGATTTTAGTGGGAAGTACTACCCACCTACAAAGATTATTCAGTCGAGGAGTAACATTATGAATTTTAAGCAATTGAATAATGAACACATTGCCCAAGCTTGGGAACTCATGAAATCTCTTATTAAGCATTGCCCTACACATGGATTGACTACTTGGATGGTTATCCAGACTTTCTATGTAGGTTTGAACTTTAGTTCGAGGAATCTGTTAGACTCGGCCGAGGGAGAACCTTTATGTCAACTACACTTGGTGCTGCCACAAAGCTATTGTACGAAATGAGGACAAACTACTCTCAATGGCACACCAAAATATCTCCAACAGGAAGGAAGGTAAAATATGTTGAGGAGATATCCTCTTTAAATGAAAAGGTTCACATGATCATGTCTTTACGTACTAAGCAAGATCCTATTGATTCTCATGATGTTCCTCTGAATTCTTGTGTTGCTCAAGAGCAAGTTTGTAACAGCCCACATGCAATTCCCAGAAAACATCATGTAATTGTAGCTTGTCTGTTCACTTTGTCAATTGGTATGGTGCTAGTTCATGTAATTTCAAGTGATGATTTCAAATGGCATTGGCATTGGAGCTCATTTGAATTATTTTTTAATTCAATCAAAATGGTACAAGAAGGGTGTTTGAGGAATTTTCCATGATGCATGCATACTCCCCTTGACCCCAAACTTGGCATAGCCAATTCTTTCCCCTTCCCAAGCTTTTCAAAAGCCTTGCACCATTTTTGCCAACTCTAAAAATGTGGGCAATAGTTCAATGTGGTTTGAATTTCAAAAATGGTCCCACATTATAGTTGCTCAAAAATTGCCAAACCAATTTTATAAATTGTTGAGTATATCAAGGATCATTTTGCATATGTTTGTGTGATTTATTTCCTTGTGAATATTCCTGAAAAACTCCCCAAGTGTTTTCTGTTTTTTTAAATAGAAAATAGCCAGGGGTTCTCTTTTCTTCTCTTTTCCCTCCTTTTTCCTTCAAGCCCAGCCCACCTGGGCCTCTTTCCCCGCAGCCCAGCTGGCCTGTCCAGCGAAGCGGTACGCAGGAGACACGCCCACCGTTCGATTCTGATCCGAGCGCCCCCCTTCATCGCCTTTCCACGCTATCGCCGGTCCCCCCCCCCCCCTTCCTCCTCTCTCACACCGGCGAGGAGCGTCGACGTCGACGCGGCCGACGTGGACTAGAGGCTCCTCGTCCATATATTCCAAGCCCCCGAGGCCGCAGGACCCCCTAGGGTTCCTTTCCTCCCGCATTTTCCCCCTCCCCGCCGTCGGGATGAGCTCCCCTCCTCTATCCTGTTCCGCGTAGCTCCGTTGAGTTCCGCCGCAATTCGTCACTGTCTCGACGCCGTCGTGGTTGTGCGCTTGGTGTCTTGGCCCCTAAGCTCACTGTGATCCCTTCCCCTCTTGAGATCGACGCCCGGTGGAGCCAATCGTCCCCGCAACGGAGCCGGCCGCCGCGGACCCCCTTCTTCTCCGACGACGACGCCGAGCTCCTCCTTCCCCTACGGCTAGGTTGGGACGTGCGTTGCGACCCACATGGTGAGCTGATGCCCACGCCTTTGCCCATAGATGCCCGTAGCGTTCTGTCACCGATAGTAGTAGAAGCTCCGCCGTACATGCTTGTCGTCGGTGAGGAATTCATGGACGTCGTGCCATGGCATGTCTCGGATGTCTTTTCGCGCGCTCCATAGCTGCTCAGAGCATGCTTTTGGCAGCCAAGGGCTAGCCATTTCCCCATAGAGGAGCGATGATGCCCGCGTCTAAACTGTGTTGCAGTCGAGGTGCAGTGCCGCCGTGAAGTTCAGGTGAAGGTAGCATCCGCTCCGGTGAGGTTCCGGCAAGGGCAAGGGTACCCACGGCTTCGTGGATGTGCCCTCTAGATGCTGGCAGTGATGCCATGGCCGGAGACGCCGTGTGCACGACGCGCGGGTCGACCAAAGTTGGCGCCTTGCGCTCAGTCAGTCTGAAGCTTTTAACACCTCGCCGACGTGCTGTTCCCGTGAAGTTTCCGGCGAGGTTGTGAGGAGATGGTGGCCGTGGAGTGCACCGTCGTGTAGAGTGATGTCCCCTCTCGGGTTCCCCCATGGTAGCTCGCGAGGAGTTGGCCGGAGCTAGAGGTGAGGCTCGCCAGAAGTTGTCGCCGCGTCGGGTTCAGAGAATGGTGTCGCCTTCTTCAGAGTTGCGCGGGTTCATTTCAGAAGGGAGGCAGCCGCCTGGGCCTGGGAGGAGAGAAGTGGCCTTGGGCCCAAGATCCAGTCGGCGCAGCCCTTTTCTTTTTTTTGTTGTTTTTTTCTTTCTCAGCTGAGCTGGGCCATGGAGGAGAGAAGAGGAGTTGGGCCCTGGCGCTCGAGGCAGCCCAATTGGGCCAGTGCCTTTTCTTTTTCTTTTGTTTTTCTTATCCCAATCTTTTCAAAATTCAAATTGAAATCTGAATTTGAATTTCAAATGCTCACTGCCCCAAACATGTGATCCAATATATGAATTTGGGGTAGTTTTTCCCACTGATCACCATGGTGAGGTACAATTTGCATTTTTCCCCCTCTATTTTGGAGTTTTGGCAATTTTGCACTTAGGCCCCCAAGTCCTTTTGATTTTTGCAATATGTTTGAAGAATTCAACATGGGGCATGCCATATATGATTTTGGGGTAGATTTTACCAAGGGTCATCATGGTGATAAGTGTTTTTCCACTTGGGCTTTTTCCAAATGCAAACTCGTGCATTTTTCACCCAGAACCCTGAATTCCTTTGTATTTGCAACTGTGTTTTGCATATTCAACTGGTGCCATATCTTATATGGTTTTGGTGTAGGAAAATCCAAGGATTCAGATGGTGATGTCCATTTGGTGTTTGTTGCAACTCAAATGGACAGGGTGTGATCACTTAGCCATTTCAAAACCCTGCCTCCCTTTCTTTGCATTCTTTTCAACTTCAGTGCATGTTGATTTTGTTCATCTGATCAGGTCAATTTCAGTTCCATGTTGTCTTCAATTCTTGCAATCTCAAACTAGCCCCTAGCATATTGTCATATGCAATGTGGCTGGATCCTTTCCTTCTGTTGTATCTTCCGGTGTCAATTCCACCCACACTTCTCTCCGTCTCCGGAACCGCTGATTTTTTTTCACGATGTTTATTATGTTAATTGTTGTTATTGTTTCATGCCATGCCATGTTGCCATGCTACATACACCAAAATTAAGGCTAAGACCAAAGTCATTCAACGTAACTAAATTGCATATGAAGTTGTTGATGTGTCGTCACCACCTTCATTTAAATCTGACTAGATAGGTCACCTCATGTCTATTAAACTTGATCATACCATCTTTTCCTGTGGATTGCACCCATTGCTTACTTGTGTGCCTTTCCTTGCCGGTACTTTACGTTAGCACCTGAGACCGCCGAGGAGACGTTCGTGGATATTTCCGACACCGAGCCCGAGGACCCTGCTACCTCTGCTCCGTCGACCGATTACCCAGGCAAGGGGAAGATTCATACCATTACTTGATACCTTTCTGCCTACCTGACTAGTTGTAGTCTAGAACGATTGTTTGATCCTATCCACCTTGCTTATGCCTTAATCAAAACCAAACAGCCATGATCCCCACATCCCAGCAAAACTTTGTATTGCTAAGTTACCGCTGCTCAGCCATTGCTTAGTATGATTAGGAAAACTTGCTGCTTACCCTATGCTATGGTTGGGATGTCATGTTATTAAAGAAGTTGGTTGATATTTATTATTATGATGTTAATTATACTTGACGAAAGATGGGAGACCGGGATGTTCCCGCCAGGTATTTTGTTCCATTTGATTCACCTAGGTCCTGAGTTCCGGGTAGTGTGTTTCTTGACGATCGTGCCTAATCGCGTGTGGGATTCTATGGGGTCCCTTGTCTTACCTACCTAGCTCCAAACAGTTCTAGTGGCGGCCCGAGCTGATTTATTATTTGCAACGTGTGTGTGCTGGTTGTACCCCAGTTGTTGACAAACCACCCCGGGCCAGGAGGACTTGTTCCTTGGCTGGCCCACCTTGTACGGCTGAGGACCCGGTTTCCCATGTGCGATTAACCGGCTATCCAAACCTGCAACAGACGGTAGAGACCGATTCGAGAGCGCGGTCGGCTTTTGAGTTTGGTGTCGACTCACCGGGCGCCACCCGGAATTGTGCGTTGTTAGTTAGAGGGACTTTGACGTTCCGGAGTTTCAGGCGCTTACCTAGCCAAGTGGAAACCGGGCGTACATGCGAAGCCTATGATGGGCAGTTGGTACACCCCTGCAGGGTTAAATCTTTTCGAAAAGCCGTGTCCGGGGTTATGGACGACTTGAGACCTACTCCTTGTTCATAAAATAACATCAAATTGGATCATATTTAAAACTTGCCTACCGTGTGAGTGCCGTGGCTGCTTTTCTTCGTCCAGGGGGACCGACAGAAGATCAAGGTTGTGTTATGTTTGCCGTAAGTAGGTGGATAGCAGACTTATGACACGATGCCACGTGCATTCTTGGATCTTAACTCTACTCTAATAGAACGATAGCCACCATATATGCTAGTGCGGCTGCAACCTTTCCTTTTTATTTGTCTTACCGTAGGAAGTTAGTTGTCCTGTAATGATATAATCTCACACCTAGTTTCCTTTTGTTCTTTTACTGTTTTTCCTGATCAGCCGCTGCAGTTGACTACTACCTCAACCTGAGCACCGGACGTTACTTCGTGGAGGTGCCCCCGGAGGACGATGATGAGGACGACTTCCTTCAGTAGATCCAATAGTTGGGTTCCGACGATCCGTGGGTGAACTTGCTTATGTGTAGCCCTCTCTAGGGCCATTTGGATTTTTATCGTACTCGGTCGTGATTTTCTTCCCCTTGTTGCATGATGTACTGTTGGGTCTATGAACCTCTGAGATGATGTAATAATACCAGCGGCGATGTATGCCCTGGACTCTATGTATTTATGTCTTAGTATAAAGTTCATTGTTCTTATACTTGTTGTCGAGAATCCGGCAGCGACACGAGTGCGAGTGTCGTGAGTCGGTGGACTTTTATGCGCTACTACCTTGATCGGGACGCGAAAGAGACTAACTTGAGTTACCACCGCATTGGGGGCCTTACAACTTGGTATCAGAGCAGGACTGACTGTAGGACCCCTTACTGGCCGAAGTTGAGTCTAGAAACTATTTTGTAGTTACTAAGGAAAAATCGGAGAGTAGGAACTCTTTCTTTTTCTTCTTACCCCACCCTCCTACCCCATTTTCCGTGAGGAAGTGAAACACTATTTTCTCTCTGCAACTTATCCCCTTTTCAAAACAAATCTAGGTTCTCGTTTACATGAGGCTCCGATTCCTCTATTATTTTTTGCTAGCGACGAGAAGGATTGGCGTACGTTGAGAACACTGAGCCGTCACTTGGGGTTGACAGCTCCATCTCGCTTACGGCGTACCTCAGGTGAAACTCCTATACAAGGATGGTTGGCATCCTCCGGATGTGGTTCCTCCCCCTATAGGAGACCGCTTCGGCGGGCCGCTCAGGGCAGATGTCTCAACGTTCAGGTCTTCAACAACTCGTATATATTGGTGTGTGCTCGCTAGCAGATTATTATCTTGGATTCGGATGATCTCGGTTTGGGGATTCAAGTAGCACCTAGCTTCGACTTTCCGGGTTAACCTTGGTGGATATTCAGCCTTCGGCTTCCTCACGCCTTGTGAGGAAGTTTTGTTGTCAATATTGCTTTATCTTCTGGTTTCGTCAATGTTTCTACCATGTTCTCATAAGTGTTCATGTATACAGGATGCCAAGAGCGAACATGCCGCCGCCAGAGAACCCTCTCCTTGGGGAAGCTGTGACCGCAGTGGCTCAGGGCACAGCTGCGATCTTACAGATGCTGCAGAACCAGACTGGCCAGAGGAGTGATCGACCACAGTACACGACTCTATAGCAATTCCTTGCTATCAACCCCCCAGGTTCTCCGAGGCTCGAGACCCGCTGGAAGAGTATTATTGGATCACAGAGATCAAGAAGCACTTCAATGCAAACACCGTCAGACCAGTTGACTACGTCACCTTCGCCTCCTTCCAGCTTCAAGGTGTAGCAGCTAGCTGGTACGATACCTACAAGGCCAACAAGGGCGATGCTATCATCAGGTGGAAGGACTTCGTCGCAGACTTTAGAGCAGCACATATTCCGAGTGGCTTGATGGACAGGAAGCGAGAGGAGTTCATGGCTCTCAGACAGGGTGACATGTCAGTTCAGGAGTACAACCTGGCCTTCGTCAGGCTCGCCAGGTACGCTCCTGAGGAGGTCAGCACAGAGGCCAAGCGCATTGCCAGATTCCGTGGGGGTCTCAGCACAGAGATCAAGAACGCACTCACCCAGTGCAACCCCACGCTGTTCTCGTAGTTCGTGGATCAGGCTATTCGCCAGGAGTCAGCCAGAGCAGAGTTGGACGCAGACATGAAGCGCTAGAGAGAGCACAATTCCACAGTGATGGTCCATAAGAAGGCAAAGACTTGGGTCACAGAGGCACCACCGTAGAGGCAGCAGTTCCAGCAGAGGGGGGCAGTTGTCCGCACTTTTGCCCGCCCTCCTTTCCCAGTTCAGCAGGGGCCTCGCTCTACACCACCACATGCAAGGCAACCCAGGCCATAGTCCCAGCACAGGTCAGGCGTGATCTGCTACAAGTGCAGGGAGCCGAGGCACAGTTCTCCCAACTACACCGATCTGCGCTTTCCTCGGCTCCCACCGCCTCCACCTCGCTCTACTCCGAGCACTGCGATGGTGAAGGCACATCGACGTGCAGTTCGAGTGAACAACGTGATGCTCACAGATGCTCAGCAGTCTTCAGAGATCGTTCTTCGTAGGTTGCTTGTGTGTTCAGTCCTAGCAACAGTTCTGTTCGATTTCAGAGCTTCCCATTCGTTCGTATCCAATGCCTTTGCTATGTCACTTGACCTTCTGAGAGAGCAGTTGCCTAGACCACTCTCCGTTTGTTCTCCGGGCTCAAGAGTGGAGTCTTCCAGGGTTATTCCATATGTGGAGATCCGTATTTAGGGTGTTGTTTTCACAGCGTCCCTGATTGTCTTGCCTCGTTCCGACATCGATGTCATTTTGGGCATGGACTGGCTTGTGCAGAACAAGGCCAATATTGATTGTCCGACCAGATCCGTGAAGCTGACACATGATTCAGGCGTAGAAATCTTTTACACTTGTGGCTCAATGGCAGGATCAGCAAAGTCGTGCGCCTTGAACGCAGGAGTTGCGCCTTTGCTCGAAGAAGTCAAAGTTGTCTGTGAGTTCCCAAACGTCTTTCCAAAGGAGTTGCCAGGAATTCCCCCAGTTCGAGCTATTGAGTTCGTTATTGAGCTAGAGCCTGGTACCCAGCCGATTTCTCGGCATCCGTACAAGATGCGTTCGAAGGAGTTGATTGAACTCAAGAAGAAATGTACAGAGTTGGAGGCCGGCGGTTTTATCCGCGCGAGCACTTCCCCTTGGGGCGCACCAGCTTTGTTTGTCCAGAAGAAAGATGGGACTAGCCGCTTGGTCCAGGACTATCGCGGTATCAACAAGAAGACCATCAAGAACAAATACACTCTACCCCGCATCAATGATCTGTTCGAATAGTTAAATGTGGCTAAGGTGTTTTCCAAGCTTGACTTGAGGATGGGGTATCACCAAATCCGTGTTCGTGAAGAGGACATTCCCAAGACCGCGTTCAGCACACATTATGGGTTGTATGAGTTCGGAGTCATGACTTCCGGGTTCTCAAACGCCCATCCAACTTTCATGAGAGCTATGACTTATTTGTTCCAAGAATGGCTGGATGTGTTCGTGATCCTCTACCTCGACGACATTCTTGTCTATTCCAAGTCAGAGGTTGAACATGAGGAACATCTACGCCTGGTGCTGCAGAAGTTGATAGAGCACCATTACTATGCCAAGTTCTCGAAGTGTGAGTTTTGGCTGGACAAGGTCAATTTTCTGGGCCATGTTATTTCTGCTGAGGGAATTGCGGTTGATCCAGAGCGAGTCCGCACTATTCAAGAGTGGGCTCCACCGAAGAATGTGAAGCAGCTAAGGAGTTTTCTCGGCCTTGCCAGTTATTGCAGGAGGTTTATGCAGAATTTCTCCAAAATAGCGAAGCCAATGACTGAATTGTTGTGCAAAGGCAAACGGTACACTTGGTCACCAGCTTGCCAGTCAGCCTTCGAGGAGTTGAAAGAGAAGTTGACTACAGCTCCAATTCTCATGCCGCCAGATGTGTCACAACCTTTTCAGGTGTTTTGTGATGCCTCCTTGCAAGGTCTAGGCGGAGTTTTGATGCAAGGAAGGAATATTGTGGCTTATACCTCATGGCAGTTGAAGACGAGTGAGAGGAATTATCCCACGCACGACTTGGAGCTTGCAGCAGTTGTGCATGCTTTGATCACATGGAGACACCTCCTCCTAGGGAGGAAGGTGGATGTGTTCACCGACCACAAGAGTTTGAAGTATTTGTTCACTCAGCCAAATCTGAACTTTAGGCAAAGAAGATGGCTTGAAACCATTACTGAGTACACAGTTGATATTCAGTACATGCCTGGGAAGGCGAATGTCATAGCTGATGCGCTGAGCCGCAAGGGAGATTGCAATAATATCCAGGTGCAGAAGATCCACTCTGATTTGTGTGAGTCCTTTCGAAGGCTCAATATCGAGCTAGTTCCAGGAGGCTACCTTGCCAACCTTCTGGTAGAGCCCACTATCCATGAGAAGATCCGTGAAGATCAGTCTAGCAGCTCACTGATACAAAAGATCAAACAGGGTATTGCCTCCTCAGTTCCAAAGTACGGTTGCTTTTCAGTGCATAATGACGGCAGCGTGTTGTTCGAAGAGCGAGTTGTTGTTCCCAAGGAGGGAGATCTCAGAGAGGTCATCATGAAGGAATCCCATGATTCCAAGCTGTCGATTCACCCTGGCAGTACAAAGATGTATCAAGATCTCAAGCAAAGCTTTTTGTGGACTTGTATGAAGCGGGATGTTTCCCGTTACATGTCTCAGTGAGATGTGTGCAGGAGAGTGAAGGCACAGCACCAGAAGCCTGCAGGGTTGCTTCAGCCACTTGAGATTCCGGAGTGGAAATGGGATCACATAGAGATGGATTTCATCACAGGCTTCCCTTGTCGCAGAAGAAGAACAATGCCATCTTTGTTGTCATTGACAATCTTTCCAAAGTTGCCCACTACTTTCCAGTGAAGGACTCCATTTCAGCAGCTCAGTTGGCGGATTTGTACACCACAAGAGTTGTATCTTTGCATGGCATTCCCAAGAAGACCAGTTCCGATAGAGGCAGCCTTTTCACCTCTAAGTTTTGGCAGGCCTTTCAAATGGCGATTGGTACGACCGTGTTGTTAAGTACCGCTTATCACCCTCAGACAAGTGGGCAAGTCGAGCGTGTGAACCAAATCCTCGAGGACATGCTTCGGGCATGTGTCATATCCTTTGGCATGAAGTGGGAAGAGTGCTTGTCGTATGCTGAGTTCTCTTACAACAACAGCTATCAGGCAAGTCTACAGGCAGCGCCGTTTGAAGTCTTGTATGGCCGGAAGTGCAGGACACCTTTGAACTGGTCCGAGACAGGCGAGAGGCAGTTGTTCGGTCTAGATGTGATCCAAGAGGCAGAGGACAGAGTGAAGATTGTCCGAGAGCACCTAAAGGCAGCATAGTCAAGGAAGAAGGCCTATTATGACAAAAGGCATCGTGGTGTAGCGTTTCAGGTTGGTGATTGGGCATACCTGAGAGTGTTACCATTGAGGGGAACTCACCGCTTTGGCATCAAAGGAAAGCTCGCTCCAAGATTTGTCAGACCTTTCCGCATCCTTGAAACTTGAGGACCTCTTGCCTTTCGGCTCGAGCTCTTAGTGAGTCTGTCCATGGTGCATGACTTTTTCCATGTGTCCCAGCTAAAGCAGTGCTTCAAGCAGCCAGAGCAGGCCGTTGACTTGGGAGAGATACAGCTGAGTGCGGACCTTTCCTACTCAGAGCATCCAGTCTGTGTTCTTGAGACGTCCGAGCGCAAGATTCGCAACAAGACCGTCAAGTTCATGAAGGTCCAGTGGGCACATCATTCGGAGAAGGAAGCCACGTGGGAGCGTGAAGATCATCTCCGTTCCGAGTATCCAGAGTTGTTTCAGGCTTAGATCTCGGGACGAGATCCTGTGTTGGTGGGGGAATGCTGTAACATCCCACATGCAATTCCCAGAAAACATCATGTAATTGTACCTTGTCTGTTGACTTTGTAACTTGGCATGGTGTTAGTTCATGTAATTTCATGTGATGATTTCAAATGGCATTGGGATTGGAGCTCATTTGAATTGTTTTTTAATTCAATCAAAATTGTTCAAGAAGGGTGTTTGAGGAATATTCCATGTTGCATGCATACTCCTGTTGACCCCAAACTTGGCATAGCCAATTCTTTCCCCTTCCCATGCTTTTCAAAAGCCTTGCACCATTTTCGCCAACTCTAAAAATGTGGGCCATAGTTCAATGTGGTTTGAATTTCAAAAATGGTCCCACATTTTAGTTGCTCAAAAAATGGCCAAACCAATTTTATAAATTGGTGAATATATCAAGGATCATTTTGCATATGTTTGTGTGATTTATTTCCTTGTGAATATTCCTGAAAAACTCCCCAAGTTTTTTGTGTTTTGTTAAGTATAAAATAGCCAGGGGTTCTCTTTTCTTCTCTTTTCCCTCCTTTTTCCTTCAAGCCCAGCCCACCTGGGCCTCTTTCCCCGCAGCCCAGCTGGCCTGTCCAGCGAAGCGGTACGCAGGAGACACACCCACAGTTGGATTCCGATCCGAGCGCTCCCCTTCATCGCCTTTCCACGCTGTCGCCGGTCCCCCCTTCCTGCTCTCTCACATCGACGAGGAGCGTTGACGTCGATGCGGCCGAAGTGGACTGGAGGTTGCCCCTCCATATATTCCAAGCCCCCGAGGTCGCAGGACCCCCTAGGGTTCCTTTCCTCCCACAGTTTCCCCCTCGCCACCGCCGGGATGAGCTCCCCTCCTCTGTCCTGTTCTGCGTAGCTCCGGTGAGTTCCGCCGCAATTCGTCTCCGTCTCGACGCCGCCGTGGTTGTGCGCTTGGTGTCTTGGCCCGTGAGCTCACCGTGATCCCTTCCCCTCTTCAGATCGACGCCCGGTGGAGCCAATCGTCCCCGCAACGGAGCCGGCCGCCGCGGACTCCCTTCTTCCCCGACGATGACGGCGAGCTCCTCCTTCCCCTACGGCTAGGTTGGGACTCGCGTTGCGACCCACAAGGTGAGTTGATGCCCACGCCTTTGCCCATAGATGCCCGTAGCATTCTGTCATCGATAGCAGTAGAAGCTCCACCGTGCATGCTTGTCGCCGGTGAGGAATTCGTGCACGCCGTGCCATGGCGTGTCTCGGATGTCTTTTCGCGTGCTCCAGGGGTGCTCAGAGCACGCTTTTGGCACCCAAGGGCTAGCCTTTTCTGCGTAGAGGAGCGACGACACCCGCGTCTGAACTGTGTTGCAGTCGACGTGCAGTGCCGCCGTGAAGTTCAGGTGAAGGTAAGCATCCGCTCCGGTGAGGTTCCGGCCAGGGGAAGGGTACCCACGGCTTCGTGGATGTGCCCTCTAGATGATGGAAGTGGTGCCATGGCCGGAGATGCCGTGTGCACGACACGCGGGTCGACCAAAGTTGGCGCCTTGCGCTCTATCAGTCTGAAGATTTTAACACCTCGCGTCGTGCTGTTCCAGTGAAGTTTCCGGTGAGGTTGTGAGGAGATGGTGGTCGTGGAGTGCACCGTCGTGTAGAGTGATGTCCCCTCTCGGGTTCCCACATGGTAGCTCACGAGGAGGTGGCCGGAGCTCGAGGTGAGGCTCGCTGGAAGTTGTCGCCGCGTCGGGTTCAGAGGAAAGTGTCGCCTTCTTCAGAGTTGCGCGGGTTCAGTTCAGAAGGGAGACAGCCGCCTGGGCCTGGGAGGAGAGAACTGGCCTTGGGCCCAAGATCCAGTCGGCGCGACCCTTTTATATTTTTTGTTGTTTTTTTTCTTTCTCAGCCGAGCTGGGCCATGGAGGAGAGAAGAGGAGTTGGGCCCTGGCGCCCGAGGCAGCCCAATTGGGCCAGTTCCTTTTGTTTTTCTTTTCCCAATCTTTTCAAAATTCAAATTCAAATCTGAATTTGAATTTCAAATGCTCACTGCCCAAACATGTGATCCAATATATGAATTTGGGGTAGTTTTTCCCACTGATCACCATGGTGAGGTACAATTTTCATTTTCCCCCCTCTATTTTTGGAGTGTTGGCAATTTTGCAATTAGGCCACCAAGTCCTTTTGATTTTTGCAATCTGTTTGAAGAATTCAACATGGGGCATTCCATATATGATTTTGGGGTAGATTTTCCCAAGGGTCATCATGGTGATAAGTGTTTTTCCACTTGGGCTTTTTCCAAATGCAAACTGGTGCATTTTGCACCCAGACCCATGAATTCCTTTGTATTTGCAACTACATTTTGCAAATTCAACTGGTGCCATATCTTATATGGTTTTGGGGTAGGAAAATCCAAGGATTCAGATGGTGATGTCCATTTGGTGTTTTGTGCAACTCAAATGGACAGGGTGTGATCACTTAGCCATTTCAAAACCCTGCCTCCCTTTCTTTGCATTCTTTTCAACTTCAGTACATGTTGATTTTGTTCATTTGATCAGGTCAATTCTGTTCCATGTTGTCTTCAATTCTTGAAATCTCAAACCAGCCCATAGCATATTGTCATATGCAATGTGGATGGATCCTTTCCTTCTGTTGTATCTTCCGGTGTCAATTCCACCGACACTTCTCTCCGTCTCCGGAATCGCTGATTTTTTTTTCACGATGTTTATTATGTTAATTGTTGTTATTGTTTCATGCCATGCCATGTTGCCATGGTACTTACACAAAAATTAAGGCTAAGACCAAAGCCATTCAACGTAACTAAATTGCATATGAAGTTGTTGACGTGTCGTCACCACCTTCATTTAAATCTGACTAGATAGGGTCACCTCATGTCTATTAAACTTGATCATACCAACTTTTCCTGTGCATTGCACCCATTGCTTACTTGTGTGCCTTTCCTTGGCGGTACTTTACGTTAGCACCTGAGACCGCCGAGGAGACATTCGTGGAGATTTCCGACACCGAGCCCGAGGACCCTGCTACGTCTGCTCCGTCGACCGGTTACCCAGGAAAGGGGAAGATTCATACCATTACTTGATACCTTTCTTCCTACCTGCCTAGCTGTAGTCTAGAACGATTGTTTGATCCTATCCACCTTGCTTATGCCTTAATAAAAACCAAACATCCATGATCCCCACATCCCAGCAAAACTTTGTATTGCTAAGTTACCGCTGCTCAGCCATTGCTTAGTATAATTAGGAAAACTTGCTGCTTACCCTATGCTATGGTTGGGATATCATGTTATTAAAGAAGTTGGTTGATATTTATTATTATGATGTTAATTATACTTGACGAAAGATAGGAGACCGGGCTGTTCCAGCCAGGTGTTTTGTTCCATTTGAGTCACCTAGGTCCCGAGTTCCGGGTATTGTGTTTCTTGACGAGCGTGCCTAATCGCGTGTGTGATTCTATGGGGTCCCCTTATCTTACCTACCTAGCTCCAAACAGTTCTAGTGGTGGCCCGAGCTGATTTACTATTTGCAACGTGTGTGTGCTGGTGGTACCCCAGTTGTGTACAAACCACCCCGGGCCAGGAGGACTTGTTCCTTGGCTGGCCCACCTACTCCTTGTTCATAGAATAACATCAAATTGGATAATATTTAAAACTTTCCTACCGTGTGAGTGCCTTGGCTGCTTTTCTTCGTCCAGGGGAACCGAGAGAAGATCAAGGTTGTGTTATGTTTTCCGTAAGTAGGTGGATAGCAGACTTATGACACGATGTCACGTGCATTCTTGGATCTTACCTCTACTCTAATAGAACTATAGCCACCATATATGATAGTGCGGCTGCAACCTTTCCTTTTACTTTGTGTTACCGTAGGAAGTTAGTTATCCTGTAATGATATAATCTCACCCCTTGTTTCCTTTTGTGCTTTTACTGTTTTGCCTGATCGACCGCTGCAGTTGACTACTACCTCGACCCGAGCACCGGACGTTACTTCGTGGAGGTGCCCGCGGAGGACGATTATGAGGACGACTTCGTTCAGTAGATCCTATAGTTGGGTTCCGACGATCCGTGGGTGGACTTGCTTATGTGTAGCCCTCTCTAGGGCCATTTTGATTTTGACCGTACTCGGTCGTGATTGTCTTCCTCTTGTTGCATGATGTACTGTTGGGTCTATGAACCTCTGAGATGATGTAATAATACCAGCGGCGATGTATGCCTTGGACTCTATGTATTTATCTCTTAGTATAAAGTTCATTGTTCTTATACCTGTTGTCGAGAATCCGGCAGCGACACGAGTGCGAGTGTCGTGAGTCGGTGGCCTTTTATGTGCTACTAACTTGAGCGGGACGCGAAAGCGAATAACTTGAGTTAGCACCGCATCGGGGGCCTTACAAAGTTGATGTTAATTTTATCTCTAGGAACAACTTTCATAATAATGCTTATAGGAGTAATTTTCGTAGCAACAATCCTAGACCGTTCCCATCCAACAACTATGGGAACAACAACACTTTTGCCAGCACCAAAAACTCCACTTCTGAATTAGAGAGCATGCTTATGGACTTTATCACTTCTCTAAAATCCTTCAACAAGAGTGTAGATGAGAAATTAGAAAAACTAGATAGCCTCTCTTCGAAGGTAGAAAATATAGCTCATGAGGTAGAAATTCTTAAAATTAGAACCTCTCCTCTTGAGGAAAGGAAAACTACATCCATGAATGCTATCCAAGTCCAAATTAATGAGAGCATTAGAATGCTAGCCAAACTTAAGGATAGATGGGCTAGAGAAAATGAAGAGAAAGATAGGATTAATTGCCTTCCTACACACACTTCTATCTCCACTATACAAGTTGTTGAGGATCTCAAAACTTTTAGCACCCAACACACCCTTAGTCCCATTGGACCTATTAATGGTGATGCTAATACCTCAACTTTAGAAGAAGAAGGTCCCATAATTCCAGAGACTACCAAGATAATGAGCTTAGATGACATCACCGCCACTTTAATTAATGGTAGTGATCTTGATTTTGATAATTGTAGTCTTTCTGAAGTTATCACTTTTTTGCAAATAATGGCTAAAGACCCCCACACTAGCACACTCAACATTGCCTTCACCGAGCATATTACCAATGCTCTTATCAAAGCTAGGGAGGAGATGCTCAAGCTAGAGACTTCTATCCGTATAAAGCTAGAAGATGATTGGGATCCCTTAGTGAAAATTAAATTGAATAATTTCTCTTGCTTTGCTTTATGTGATGTTGAAGCTAGTGCCTCCGTTATGCCAAAAAGAATGTATGATATGCTTAATTTCAACCCTTTTGATACATGTTCTTTCGGTGTTCGTCTTGTTGACTCTTCCATAAAGAAACCTTTAGGGGGGATTTATGATGTTCTTATTATTGTCAATGATAATTATGTTCCTGTTGATTTTCTTGTCATGGACATTGAGTGTGACCCCTCATGTCCAATTATTTTGGGACGTCCTTTTCTTCGCACCGTTGGTGCTCTTATTGACATGAAAGAAGGGACTATTAGATTCCAATTCTCCCTCAAAAAGGGAATTGAACACTTCCCTCGAAAGAAGATTAAGTTACCTTATGAGTCTGTTACACGGGCAAGCTATTCTTTTGATATTCATAAAACTTGATGTTTTTTGCATCATGCCTAGCTAAAAGGAAAAACAGAAAGCGCTTCTTGGGAGGCAACCCAAGATGTTTTTTAGTTTCAGTTTTAGTGGTCTTGATGCTTGTTACTACTGTAGCAACATCATTGTATCTTCATTTTCAAGATTTGTGCCAAGTTTTAGCCTCCGATTGCAAGAAAGTTCAAAAGTTTTGACATGATGTCCAGAAAGATTATGTCCCCTTGATGAAAAATTAGCCACAAATCAACAGGTCGTCTTTTTGATCTGAATGTTTTTGACAACATGCTCTATACAATTAGCTTTCATGCGTCTGTTCTGAGTTTTTTTATTTGAGTTGCAGAAGTACCCCGAAATAGTTATTTACTACCTGCTGGTCTATTTTTCACATATTCTGCCACGTTTTGCGTTTTCATCGTTTTGCAAATCTTAATCTTTCTTTTTCTTTGGAAAAACTTTTTGGAAATCATGAGAAAGAGAAGCTCTTCATTAAAATCTTAATTTCCAGTGGAAAAATATTATTTTATCATGGGTACGAACCACTCTAATCAACTTATGATGAGCTTCGTATAAAGGGTGTTTTCAAGTATGCGAAGGAAAATGATGAAAGAAGATTCCAGAGTGTCAATTGCTCAAGATTGGCGAAGCCCCCATGCACCCCCAAGAAACATACAAGGAGACTCAAGCGTCTAAGCTTGGGGATGACCCCGTGCATCCCCTTCTCCAATAACAATCATCAGTTCGTCCTTCTCCATGCTATATTTTTATCATTCATATGTTATGTGCTAAACTTGGAGCATCCCTCTCTTTACTTTTTAGTTTGTTTAGTTTTTCTTGCTGTTCATAACAAGTTGGATCCTAGCAGTCATTGTTTGGGAGACAAACATGCTCCACTCCACCCTAGAACACAACATAGGCTTGCATGCTTATCTTTTTGTGTGTTCTTTATCTTTTCATAGCTGCTGGCATGCTTAGCTCTTAGTTTTCATGCTTATCTTTTTAAGAGCTTTTATTTAGGTTGATATAGGAACTCTCTTGAGTTTTCACGCTTATCTTGTTTAGAGAGGGGTCTTGTTGCACTCAGTTGTGTGTCTTGCATGAGTAGGTAATTAAGGGTGATATTTCAAGTGTAGTGGTAACTTGCAATAGTTTTGAGGTATCAGTGAAAGGTGTCGTATTTTGGGCAATCCGTGCTTATTTTCGAAAACTACACAAATTAGTTGAGAACTCTACCTACTAGATGGATCGCTAACCTCTAGAGAGGTTGGAATATATAGAGTACCCTCATGTACCATGGTTCGAGGATGCGCAAGGATAACCAAACCCCCATACACTCCTCCCTGGGGTACTTGTGTATTTTTGAACCTCCTGATTGGATAGAGACTTACCGATAATAAGTGCATGAGTTCTTCGGACTAATGCGAGTATTCGACTGTTGGCAATTCCACCTTCCATATTTTGCTAGCCTCTTCGCTACCGTGCATTGCCCTTTCTCATCTTGAGAGTTGGTGAAAACTTCGCCGGTGCATCCAAACCCTTGGCATGATACACTATGTCATCATAAACCTCCTTATTCCTTCCTCAAAACAGCCACCATACCTACCTATCAAGGCATTTCCATAGCCTTTCCGAGATACAGTGCCATGCAACATCCACCATCTCATGACTTGATCTTAATGGCATACATGCTTTTGCTTGATCGAGGAGCCGCATGATAGTTGGGCTTTGCCCTTATTATTGCTACATGACGCGCTAGTATCATTGCATATCCTGTTACACTGGCAGAGGCATACATTTGCATTCATCATGATAGTTTTCATCTTTCTTTATGTTGAATACTTCTTGTAAAGTGTGAAGATCTTCTATATTCTTTTAAAATATAGAGTGTTTCCCTTAAGTGAGGAAAAGATCCCAAAGAGGACAAAATTAACAGATCCCAAAGAGGACAAATGAGAGATAAATAGAAAGAGCCAATGAGGCCACGAAAATAAAAAAAGAGAAAAAAGAGAAAAAAGAAATAAAAAGAGAGAAGGGGGCAACACTACTATTCCTTTTGAAAGACCCACACTCGTACTCCATTGTCATATTTGTACTCCATAGAGATTATCATTCATTCATAACTATGTGGGGACACCTACACTATAGAACGTGGCTTGCCTATTCCATGGTCTTCATGAGCAAGCAAGTTGGATGCGCCCCCACTAGTTCCATTAGAGATATTACCTTAGCTCATATGTGCATCCGTTGCATGGCCATCCGTACTGCTCACATCATATCTATCATCTGGCTTTCTCTCACCTATGATTGTCCTCATTGATGTGTGTCGTTCACACCTTTTTTCCTTCCTTCCCCATAATTTTCACTTTGCCATCCTAAGTGCCAACATATCTTGCTCACGCTCATCCATTGCATGAGTGCGCAAAGTCGAAAGGGAGAGGATCAGTTAGACTTGAGAGTGACCAGTGGTCTGGGGATGAGTCAAAATAAGATCGCGATGGAGACCAACTGTGAAGTTTAGTAGATTGAGTTCTCAATTAAACTATATAGTATTTTTTATTCTCTAAACCCATCTCCAACTTCTTGCATGCAAACACCATTTTGAGATATTCGAGTCACGGACAACGAGATCTCTTGCACCTTTATGTTCTTACTTTATTAGTTTCAATACTAGATATAGACTCTTGCTTGTTATTGTCTTGACTTGAATTGCATATCTTACTTGCTTTACTTTGAAGTTCTTATATGTGTGTTAGCATGTCACCACAGAAATTATCTGCGTTATCATTTACCTACTCGACGACGAGCAGGAATTAAGCTTGGGGATGTTGATACGTCCCAAACGTATCTATAATTTCTGCTAATTCCATGCTTATTTAGGTGACATTGCTATGTGTTTTGCTACACTTTTATATTTTTTACACATATTTGGACTAACCTACTAACTCAGTGCACCCAGTTCCAGTTCCTGTCTGCTGATATGAGTAAGTTGCAGGTCTTTACCCATATTTACAAACCTCCAAAAATTCCAAGAAAATCAGATAAAAAATTAGCGTAAAGGGAGTTTCCGAAATCACCGAAGGAGAGATGGTGGGGGCTAACCCCCTACCAGGCGGCCAGGTGGCGCTGCCCACCTCCTGACCGCGCCACCAGGTTTCCTGGGAGGTGGGGCCACCCCCTGGTGCCCCCTTCGGCCTATTTTTACCCCTCGCTCTGAAAACTCTCAGAGAGACCCCGCATCACGAAATCCCTCTTTGTTCTGCCGCCGCCGTGCTTCCAAGATAAGGATCACCAGAAGACCTCTTCCCGGCACCCTGCCGGAGGGAGGATTGACCTCTGGAAGCTTCTCCACCACCATGAGCGCTTCTCGGATGTGCCGTGAGTAGTCCCCCTTGGATCATGGGTCCATGACCAATAGCTATGTGATGTCTTCTCTCCAATCTTGTGCTTCAATTCTTATCCCAGCTTCCCTACATGATCAAGGCATCTATGTAATTTTGCTGCTGTTGGTATGCTTTGTTCGCTGGGATCCGATGGATTATGAGATTATGTTCAGATTGTGATGAGTTGTTTATTTGGTTTACCTTTTATATTTTGTTCTTGAGTAATTCTTGCATGTTCTCCGTTACTTTTTATTGATTTATCCAAGTAGTATATAGTAACTCCAAGAGGGAGCGCTTATGCATGATTGTGGGTTCATGCCCCCCGATGTCTAGCTTGAGTGACAGAAACATGAGACTAGGGGATGTGTTGTTTCCACCAGGGAGAAACCAACGGTGCTTGTGACCGCGGTTGCAAGGATTGTTTACCTTACACAAAGTTTGTTAATGCAGTTATCTGTTGCTTTGAGTTTACACTTTGTGTGGGGCTCGCAACTTAATACCAGTGAGATGTTCTGGATAGGTATCTCAAGGTGGATGATTAGTGAGTAGATGGAGATGGATTTTGGTCTACTTGTCTTGGCATACTGCCCATACTTTTGATCCTCTAGATTTCCAGTAGCATAATTAGCATTGCCAGAAATATACACGCACCGCAATTAGAGCTTGGCAATTGGCAGAAATATAAACGCACCGCAATGCTAATTATGCTACTAGAAAGTTAGAGGCTCAAAAGTATGGGCAGTACGCCAAGACAAGTAGACCGAAATTCATCTGCATTTACTCACTAATCATCCACCTTGGATATCTATCCAGAACATCTCGTTGGTATTAATTTGCGAGCCCAACCCAAAGTGTAAACTCAAAGTAACAGACAACTGCACTAACAAAATTTGCGTTAGGTAAAAAATCCTTGCAAACGCGGGTAAAAGCACTATTTTTTTCTCCCTGGTGGAAACATCACATCCCCTACTATCATGTTTCTGTCACTCAAGCTAGACATCGGGGGGCATGAACCCACAATCATACATAATGCTCCCTCTTAGAGTTACTATCTACTACTTGGACAAAGCAATAGAAAGTAACGGAGAACATGCAAGAATTACTCAAGAACAAAATATAAAAGGTAAACCAAATATATAACTCATCATTATCTCAACATAATCTCATAATCCATCGGATCCTAGAAAATACAGCATAGCAAGAGCAGGAAAATTACATAGGTGCCTTGATCATGTAGGGCAGCTCACAAGGGCTACGAATTGAAGAACAAGATTGGCGACAAGACATCACATAGCTACTGTTCTTGGACCCATGGTCCAGCGGGGACTACTCACGGCACATCCGGGAAGCATCCATGGTGGTGGAGAAGCTCCCGGAGGTCAATCCTCCCTCTGGCAGGGTGCCGGGAAGAGGTCTTCTAGTGCTCCCTATCTTGGAAGCACGGCGGCGGCAGAACAGAGAGGAAATCCGTGACGCGGGGCACCAGGGGGTGTCCCCACCCCCCAGGCGCCCTGGTGGCATGGCTAGGGGTGGGGCGCGCCACCTGGCTGCCTGGTCGGGGGTGGCCCCCCTCCGGCTCCCCTTTGGTGATTCTAGAAGCTTCTGTCGTGCTAATTTTTTATCTGATTTTTCTAGAATTTTCGGAGCTCTGAAAATTGGGGTAAAATAGCTGCAACTTACAGACATCAGCAGACAGAAACGGGAACTGGGTGCACTGAGTTAGTAGATTAGTCCAAATATGTGTAATTTTTTAGAAAAGTGGAGCAAAACATATAGCAATGTCACATAAAAGTGCATGGAACAAGAAGAAATTATAGATACGTTTGGGACGTATCAATTGCCCAGCTGTAATTTGTTTACCTAGCTTAGCTATTTTATTGTCTTTTGAGAGAGAGACATCACTAGTGAAAAATATGGGACCGCGGTCCATATTTGCACCACTGTTTACACCTCCACTTTATTTCCTGCTTTTACTTTCCGTTGCAATTATCACCACTATTATTATCCTCTTGCGTTTGATCCTTTGTAAACAACAAGGCCGGAGGGATTGACAATCCCTCTGTACGAGTTGGGAGCAAAGGTACTTGTTGTGTGTTCAGGTCTAGGTAAAGTAAGCAAACCATCGGTTGGGAACGGCGCCATTGTTCACTCTACCACCTACTTGTCAACCTTGGAGTCCTACTGGTCGATCTCAACCTTGGTATCTTCACCAAGGGAAATATGCCTCTATCTACATCTCAACCTTCCACTTGGGGTAAACAACGAAGGGTGAGAATCCATTATCATCTCTCGTACCATCATGCGCTTCAAAGATCGGGAGTACCAAAAGCCCTCTTCTCGGCACCCTGTCGGAGGGACGATTGACCTCCGGAAGCTTCTCCACCACCATGAGCGCTTCTCGGATGTGTCATGAGTAGTCCCTCTTGGACCATGGGTCCATGACTAGTAGCTATGTGATGTCTTCTCTCCAATCTTGTGCTTCAATTCTTAGCCCTTGTGAGCTGCCCTACATGATAATTGCATTCGTGTAATTTTCTTGCTGTTGTTATGCTGTGTTTGCTGGGGTTCGATGGATTATGAGATTATGTGTAGATTGTGATGTGTTGTATATTTGGTTCTCCTTTTATATTTTGTTCTTGAGTAATTCTTGCATGTTCTCCATTGCTTCTTATTGCTTTGGCCAAGTAGTAGATATTAACACCAAGAGGGAGCGTTTATGCTTGATCGCGGGTTCATCGCCCCTGATGTCTAGCTTGATCGCGGGGATGTGTTGTTGCCACCAGGGAGAAAACAATGGTGTTTGTAACCGCGATTGCAAGGATTGTTTTCCTTACGAAAATTTTGTTAATGAAGTTGTTTGTTGCTTTGGATTTACACTTTGGTTGGGCCTCACAACTTAATACCAACGAGATGTTTGGATAGATATCTCAAGGTGGATGATTAGTGAGTAGATGTTGATGGATAAACGGTCTAATTCTTTTGGCGTATTTCCCATACTTTTGAGCCTCTAACTTTCTTGCAGCATAATTTGCATTGTGGTGCGTTTATAATTCTATCTATTGCCCAGGTGTAATTTGTTCACCCAACTTATTTGTCTTATCGTCTTTTGGGAGAGAGACATCACTGGTGAACATCATGGGGCCCGGTCCATATTTCCACCATTGTTTACACCTCAACTCTTTATTGCTTTTATTTCCTTTCAGTTGCAATCTCCATAATTATTTCCACCGTGTGTTTGATCCTTTGTAAATGACAAGGCCGAAGAGATTGACAACCTCTCTGAACTCATTGGGAGCAAAGTTATTTGTTGCTGTGTTCAGGACCAGGTCAAGTAAGCAACCTAGGTTATTATCCGTGCCATTGTTTCCTTGCCACCTACTTGAAGAACTAGGAGTCCAACTGGTCGACTCAAACCGTGGTATCTTTGCCAAGGGAAATTTACTGCTAGCTACATCTCAACCTTCCACTTGGGGTAACCAACGAGGGGCGAGAAGCCATCAAGACAATTTCTGGCACCCTTGCTGGGGACTCCAATCTTCAAGATAGGGGAGTTGCACACTATCTTTTACCTTTGCTTTTTAGTCTTGTCAGTTTACTTTCTAGTTTTTTCTTGTGTGTCTTATATGAAAAACCAAAAAATAGCTACTACCTTTTGTTTCTTTCTTTCTCTACCTACTGATGTTATCTTTACCATGGGTGTGGAACCACCCAAATATGGTAGGATGTACATGTTTCACATGGATTGTCTTCGATCAATTTGTGCTCGCGCTAAAAACCCAACTAACTTGGTTAAGGGGAAATCATTGGATGAGCATGCTCATTATACGCGACACCGCTTATCTTAGAAAGGGAAACACTTATTGGATGAAATACATACTTATTATTGCTATGCTGAATCTTTGTGTTATATTTATTATTTTACTTGCTGCTCTAGGAAAGACCGTAAACACCTTCATTTCCAATGTGAGTTTAATGAACATGAGATCCTATCTTCTTATGCTAAAGGTGCTTATGATTACTTTGATGTTGAAATGATTGAAGAATTTGTTGCTTATAAGGGTGCTTATGAGATTTCTTCTTTGATTGAAAAGTATTACTATACTATTCACAAGTCTGAAAACTTTACAGTTCTTTCTTATTGCTTTGAGAATTATGTTTGAAATGATTATATTGAGGATCTTAAAAATAAAATGTTTGCTGTCCAAGAAGAGGCTAACGGATGCTATGATGAGAAATCCTATGATTCCGAGGACTCACTTGTTACATCCCTTTCTGATGAACCTGATACTTGTTGTGTTTTTGGTCAAGATGCCACTATGGATCATGCATACGGAGATGAATTTTCTATAGTTACTTATGTTAAGCATGAAATTGTTTCTATTGCACCCACACTTGATAGCCATATTATCCTTGTGAAATCTCCAACTCATATTCCGAAGAATTTTTCTCTTATCAAGGCTCAGTGTGATGGGTTGCATTTATCTTATGTTCCTAAAGACCGTGTTGAAAACTATACACGTGTGCTTGAGGGTTATGAACAACATGCTTTATGTGATAGTGTAACATCCCAAAATTTTCTAAATTTTGGAATGTTAATAAATTAATTAAAATAAGGATTGTTTGCCTCATATGATTAATTTTCACTAGGATTTAAAACTTTTGGAGTTTACTGTTCAGTGTGATATGAATATTAAAATGAGAGTTTATTGTTCAGTGTGATATGAATATTAAAATGAGAGGGAATAAAATGACTTTCCAAATATTCATTTTTGGCCTAAGGGAATTTATTGTTTAAAACAAATCCAACAAAAAAAAGAGAAAGGTAATATGACTTGAGGGAAGAAAGTTGGAAATGTTTTAAATATTTTATTTATTTATTTTAATTTGAGTTATTTAAATAATTTACTATTAAAAAATAATAATAACTTGAGGGAAGATAAACTGACTTCTTCAGAAAAATTGAGTGGAAACTATTTAAATAATTATTTGAGATTTTTGTGAATTTCTAAATTATTTTATAACTAAATAAAGTCATTTAAAAATGTCTTTATTTTTATTTATTATCTTGTAAAATATGTTCATTGCATAATTTTCTTTAGATTATTTGTTGAATTTAGGATTTTATTTCATATTTTTCTGATGGGTATTTATTTGTCGAAAATTGTTTGAAGTTTTGGGTTTAAAAATAAAAAAGGAAACTGTGGCACAGCCGGCCCAATAGCCTTTTCCGCCCACTAGAGCAATTAGAGCCCGAGTCGGTTTCTTTTTTTTCTCTTTATCTACCTATATATATTTTCAGAAAACAATTTTATTTCTTTTCTTTTTTTCCCAAACCCTAGCGCGGGCCCCGTTCCGCCGCCGGAGGCGCCCGTCGGTCACCTCGACGCCGCCGGCCACCTTCCCGCCGGAGCGTGCCACCGCTGCCCGCGCCTCCCGCGCCGCCCGCCCGCCCGCGCAGCCCGGCCGCACGGCGCCGCCACCACTCCCGGCTCAACCTCCCGCCGCCGGAGCCGCGCGGTCGCGTCGTAGGCCGTGTCCTCACCGAACTCCGCCTCCACGCGTCACGCCGCGCCCCCTCGCCGGCCGGACCGCCCCGTGCGCCGCCACCGGCCGCACCCCGCTGCCCTCAGCCGACGCCACCTCGCCGGGCCTCATCGCCGGAGCTTCCCCACCTCGCCGGAGTTCACAGGAGTTCGCCGGAAAACGTTTCCAGATCTGGTCAAACCACGGTTAAACCGCTAGGGACCCGGTTGCGTTTTTCATCAAAAGTTTATTCATGGATTAGTCCTTTTGGCAGAAAACACCCCGGATCCCGTTTTCGCAATATCTCCTAAACCGTGTGTCGAAATCAGGTGAGACTTTTTCCTACGCGCTCATATTGTTCTATAATTTAGCATGGAACAATTGGCACACCTTTGCACAATTTTGAATTTGAATTAATCTAAATTCAAATTCAAACTGCAAGAGGCCTTATCTTTTATACCGGTGATTCAATTCAATTGATTCTTTTTGCATAGGATCACTCATGTCATGTACTTTAGGTCCACATCATTTATACACCACCTTCAAATACTTTTTGTTCCGTTTGAATTTAAATTTAATTCACACTTCAACCTGCTATAAGTCGTATTGTAGTGTTCTGTCGCACGTGATTCTTTTTGTATATTGGATCATATGAGACATCCTATCGGCAATACCCACACACCTTTTCAACTTGAATTCATCATGCCTTTGGTCATAATTCTTTATCAGTTGACTCTCTCGACTTCACGTCTCACCTATCACCTTCGAGTATATCGCCACCTTTACCGTATCGAGCCTAGTTCTTTTGTTGCTAAACCTTATTGTGTTTGATTTGTTGATCTTTTGTTTCCTGTTGGCGTGATTGTTTACTTGTGGTATCTTTCCTTTACGATAGATAGCTCGGAGTTTGACGAGTAGATTTATCTGGATCGTGATAGCGAAGAACTTCATTGAATGTATAAGGCAAGTCATACTTTGACCATTTCACAACCTATATTTTTACTTTTGCATGTAGCAAATATCACCCTATGCATGTGTAGGAAGTTTTATATTATTATTGTTGCAAACTTGGTAGGATAGCCATATGATCTGATCATGTATTCTTTGTCGCCCTAGTTCGTGCTTGTTATATATATTGCTATGCTTGTACACGGGGATTGGTTTGAGATTACATTGAGCTATGTGAGGACTTAATGACTTGACTAGTAACCTTAAATAGAATTCACCTCTGGACGGGCAGGGAGAGCATCCTGGGGCTCGTGCCTTATCTAAGGCGGGACCAGGGTTAAATGCTTCCCGAATGGTATGGTTTTGGTGGTCGAAAGAACTTCATGGTATCTACCCTCTGAACGTAAGTGGGCGCCGTGCAGGCTCAAAAAGATCAAACATACTTGGTGACTAGAAGCTTCCATGTACAGCCGTTGGCCATATGGGCTCTGGCTTAGTTGAGTACGATGTAGGAAGCCTCTCCCGTGCAAATATAGCAGATGTAGATGTGATAGGTGGTACCGGCTTGCCGTTGGGTGTAGGTGACCTCTTCTGAAAGACTTCGTCTCAATCTCCGGGTTAAGTCCAGCGGGAAAATTGTACTAACCTTTGCAGAGTAAAAAACTAATCAGGATTAGTCATGTCCCCGGTTATGGACAACCTTGAGCTACTGGACATTACTGTTACTGGAGGATCTTGACAGATGAATCACCATAATAAACTTGAGTGGGAAAGATTTAATAAAGGGGTGTGGATTGGAACTGGTGTGCCCAGTTCAATCTTAAGTAGTAAGTTAAACTAAAATTTTGACTAGGTAGATTGGGAAAAATCAGCTTTCTGCAAAATAAAATCATAAGCCTTTCCTTTGACTTACCTTGCATGTAGATGTGGGACTGTTATATACTTTTTCGTGTGACTTGCCGTACAAATCAGATGTACTGACCTGTTGTCGGGCAGTAACCTTCGGTGTTGCAGGATGTTATACGATGAGTAATTGATGCGATGTAGGGTTACGATGTCTATATTCAACTGTGCCGGTGGAGTTGATGGATGCCACGAAGCTCTTTATTGTTTTTCGCTGTATTTTATTAGTAAGCTAGCCTTGAGCTATGCTGGTATGCTTTATTGTAATACTGGATCTTCGATGTAATATTTATGACATGTGGTTTATTCTTGATATTACATCATGTAATGTGTGTGCTAGCTATTGATCTAGGGACTAGCACAGAATGCACAGAGACTTGGATTCATAGCGAATCGGGTCGTTACAGATGGTATCAGAGCCCATATTGACTGTAGGTCGTGACCCTAGAAAATGGATAGGAAAAGCCATAGGAACAAAATTATTTTTATCACTCTTTGGTTACTTACTCTCTTCACTAGTATCTCTCATCTATTATTCCATTTTCTAAACTCCTTTTCTTGTTTAATATAAATATCCCTCCGAGTTCCTTATGCCACACAAAGCATTTTTAAGATCAGCTTAGTTGAGAAGGATGAAGCTTAAATTCAGAGCACCACTTTTATATGGAGTTAGATAAACGAATTGTGTGTAGTATGATGAGATCATATGACTTGCACATATGACCTTACTCTAGAGGTTGTTTGTGTGGTTTGTTTTTTGCGACTTGAGTGATTGTTGTTATGTGCTGTTGTTTGCGTGTAGGTGTTTTTCCTTATTCTTGTTTGTGTGCTTTTGCTTGGTGCTATCTTTTGATTGTTTTCTTGTCTGTATCCTAGTTGCCCCTAACCTTGTCTTATGGGCTCAATAGATGGAGTATGTAGTAGGACTCTCCTTCTCCGACGCGATGCCTAGACTGAAGGTGGAACAGTGGATTCATAATATGGAGGAACACATGGAGCAAAACAAGGTTGGAAGTGATGACATGGTCCACTATGCTGTCAAGTACTTTGTAGAAGAGGCTGCTACTTGGTGGACAATGCACCAGGCGATTAAAGAATCAAGAAAGAAGATTACTTGGAAGGAGTTTACAAAGATTTTGTTGGGATCTCGCCTCGTCACCCCGATGCAAAGGACGGTAACCCGTAAGAGGCCTTGTGCCTGCAAAATTTGCGGGGAAGTAGGACACTCCTACGAAGGACACCAAGATGGATGTACCTATTGCGAGGAAATTCACAGGGGTGAAGAATGTCCCACTGCACAAGTCACATGTTTCGTGTGTGAAGGAAATAATCATTACCCCGCTCAGTGTCAATTTTTCATCATGACACAACAAGTATCTCAGCATCAAAAGGAAGGAATGGAGAAAATTATCCAAGAATTCAGGGAAGCACCGGGAAGAAGAAAACGAAGGACCTTACCCAAATTGAGTGTTATTGGTGCAGGAACATGGGACACTACAACAACATGTGTCTAGGATTGCATAGAAAGAAGAAGATGTGAACATGGGAGCAAAGATGTCGACATATCGAATCTTATGTTTTGCAATTGGAGAGTAGAATTTTCGTAGGTGTGCACTAAGTGTACGATGTTACCTTTTAATGCTAGTTGGAGATGTGTATCGATGCATATTTCTCTATGGATTAACTGGATGTGTTATTTCATGATTTGTTTTGTTAAGTTTTGTCTTGTGCCCTTTCACCTTGATATGTCTTTGATTGATGTTGTGTGTTGTGCCTTGCGTTTCTTCTACGTGAGTAGAATAGGTTTACGTTTCCTTAGACCCTCATCTATTTAGTATGCTTCAAGACTGTCGGGGCCCGGGGTTAGCGTATGCAAGACCCGCTACAACACAATCATATGGAGAGCCGAGAACCGTACCCACTTGTCTAAGCAGACAAGGCCAAGTACAGAACGTTCTCGGAAAGCATCGAACGTGAGGGGCATCCCATCCAGGGCGGATGATCAACTGAGATGGGTCCTCATCGTCCGCACACAAGTCTAAATGATATGGGTGGTGAACTCTCATATTCATAGACAAGTCGTATCAATCATACTCTCGATTGTATTATAACACTTACATAGACTTACTCCAGCCCGATCACTTAGTCGGGGTCTAGGGCGGGCTCGATCATACATCAAAGTGTGCACGTGACGGAGTCACGCGCAATCGCATCGCGATGCCCCAAGTTGCGCACATCTAAGGGCCACTTGGTGTATAAAAGACCGCCAGCCAGATCACAACTAAGTTCTCGAAAACCCATACTAAGACATGCACGTTATAATCATACACACACCACACATGTCTAGTATGAATAGCAGGTATCATTGCAATTCTCTACAAAGTTTACAACTTTATTGATAACTCTTACAGAGTGCAAACAGAGATCAAGAGACTGTGATCCAACATTACATCAAACATGCGGAAGCAAAGTAGGTCTGAGTACAGAAAAGTTTAAAAAATGGCTTAGAGAAGCCTTATCTATAAACAAGCCCTTCCACGAGGGACCAGTCTTCTGACTGGGACTACACTAGCTTGATCAGTCGTCGAGCTCCAGGAAGAATCCACCTTCGGGGTCAGTGGGTTCATCTAAAACATAGAATAAGCAAACGTGAGTACAAAGTCATACTCAACAAGACTTACGTAGGAACTATACTACTCATGCACATGTATCAAGGTAAAGGGAGGTGGGGTTCATAAGCAGAAGTGCCAGCTTTGACTTGCTAGTCCTGAACTACGAGTACCAGACTTGAGGGAAGAAGCATACACGATTCCACTCATATGTCCAACCAATTACACCACTATGGTGCCTTCCTCGACTTCCCACGAGAAAGCGCGCCATAGCACTCACGCTTATCTTGGAAAGTTTTATAAGTATCCAGTTCAAGTTGTCTAATAATCAGGCACATCTTTCCAAGTAGTCCCGTACCACGGACGCGGCTATTCGAATAGTTTATTAACCCTGCAGTGGTGTACTTCTACACACATGAAACTATCAGTTACCGCCAGGATCTCGTCACCCTTCAAGCGGGTGTCGGCGAGGATAATTTCCACAAGTTTTACCTCACAGCTAACTCAAGTTAAATGGAGACGCCTATCTGCGCTGGAGTCCACATCGTGAACCCGTCTGGTTTACCGATGTGGTCCCAGAAGATGTGTGCAGGGTCCCAAGCCGTTTTAAATAGCCGTTCTTCCACTTCGCAGACCTTGCCACAGACCTACCAGAACTCCGAACTACTACGACTCATTGAACTGAGAAGGGGTGAGTTAGTAGGTTTAGTGGGGGTCCATGTTCCCAACATGTGGTAGTACTCTTTGTCTTGGATCACCACACAAGAACCCGGGCTTAAGGCGGTGTTCAACGAGACAACCCACTTTGTAATCCTACAGAGCCTCTCATCGTTCACCTTGTATCAGGGTAGATTCACCAACAAAGTTTCACCAACATCAACATGATCAGTACCATACCGACTCACAGATCAAAGTATCCTCATTGTAAACTCTAAGCATGCAATAAGCAGTAACAGTTGCAGGTGCCACATGATATCAAACAACTCCTACATCTGCTAGGATTGCGGTTTGCTTACTACTGTGACAAAATGATAGGTCATGCAAAGGATTGGGTTCAACTATGCGGTAGAAACGTTATCATGGTAATCATCCAAACAATGCATAAGCGAGACTGAGAGGGAAGTGGGATTTTATCGACATGATCAATGGGGGTTTGCTTGCCTTGTTGACGAGGTTCAAACACAGTGTCTTCAACGAAGGGGGTGGCCTCCGGTTCCGGCTCCACCTCTATTCGATAGCAAACAAATGCAAACAAGCTATCAATATAAAGAAAATCACAATCACATGATCAAGTGTTATAACATGGTGTAAGGGGTGCTGATGTCTTGCCAATTCCATTTAAATGGAGTGTATTGCATTTGAGTTGCAAATTCAAACACCATATTTGAATTAAAAAGGGTTCATATGCATGTTTGCTTCTGTTATCCCATTTTAAAATGGGAAAACATGAACAAAAAGTGCATATTCAGAATCCTTGCATTTTTCTGATAATTTTTCATATATTATATGTTTAATTTGGAGGTAATATGAATTTTCTATGATTTATTGAAGTTTAAGCTATTTTCTGGAATTTCTCTGATTTATTTTAAATAGAAATTGATTTATGGCGTCATGCTGACATCATCATGACGTGAGGGGTCTTCTAACCATTGGGACCCATCTGTCAGTGTCACTGTTAATTAAATCTGTTGATTTAAATTAATTAGGGGGTTAACAGGGGGCAGGGCCCACCTATAAGTGACACTAGGGGTGGGTTTAAGGGTTAATTAACCCTGGCCACGTGGAGCTCACCGGCGGCGAGTCTTCGGCGACCCACCAGCACAGCGGCGTGCACGGGAACGTGCTCTGGGCACGCGTTTGATGCACTAGTGGCATCAAACTGGAGCTGGGAGAGCGCCGCATCGTTCTGGAGTGGAAGGAGGTGTTGGGGTGCACCTGAGTGGCGACGGTGACTTGCCCTAGCGGCGAAAGAACCATGAGCTCGAGGTGGACCTCGTTGTGGAGCTCCACTTGAAGCAGCAAAGGGCGCAATCGAAGAAGTGGAGCGCGACGAAGACGACGGACAAGAAGACGAGCTCGATTGCACTATATGCGGTCATCGCAATGGATCCCGGCGGCGAGAAGCTCCGGCTACTATGGCGGATTGTGCTAGAGAGGAGGAGGGAGAATATGGAATGGATCGGGTGAACCGTGAGCTCACCGTGAGTTCAACGGAGTCAGTGGCGCGGTCGTATCTGCTCTGTGGTGGCCGGAATCGAAGAAATCTCCCGGCGGCTCTGGCGAGAAGGAAACGACGATTGCGGCGGCTCCTTGATCAATCAGGTCATCATCTTCGACGGCTTGGCTTGGACGACGTCGTTGCGCGAGGGGGACATGATGGATGGCCTTCTCGTGGACGGTGGCTGCGGCTTCTCACGACGATGAACCACGGCGGCGCTCGGATGATTTCGGGGAGACGTGGAGAGGGTAGGAGAGCTCCAGGGAGAAGGGGCAAGTGACGAGGCATTTTCTTCTCGTCTCCGTGGCGAGAAGAGGGGGCTCGGGGACGCCTGGAACGTCGAGGGCGTCGCGGTGGCGGTCGCCGGCCGGGGCATGCTCGACAGCGAGCTGCTTCGGCTTGCGGGGAGGAAGGCGACAAGGCTCAAGTGGGCTGGGACGGCTAGCTGGGCTGCGGTGCGTTAAGTTGGGCTGCTTTCCAGGTAAGTTTTTCTTTTTATTTTCTTCTGTTTTTCTTTTATGACATTTGTTTTGTCTTGGCTAAAAAAATAGCTAGACATTTTATAAAATGCTGAAACTTTTTATATGGCCTCACAATATAGTAAGATAGCCACTTGTAAAGTTTGAACATTTTTAAAATTTAAATTATTTGATTTCAAATTCAAATAGGAGTATTTATTTAATTGCATGCTTCTGTTTGAATTTTTGAAAAATCTATGAGCATGGGTGTAAGTGCATCAAGTTCCCTCCCCTTGAGGTTTTGGAGTTTGATGACAAAACGGTTAAGGGACTGATGTGTTTGTGAGTATATACAGGAGAACAGTCCCGGATGAGGTGTTTAACCACCAATGTCGACCCCCCCAAAATGTTGAGGAACATTGGAGAAATCGGTGTGTTTCCTGAAGAATGAAGTTGCGCGAAATCCTGAGGAAGTAGGATCCTGAAGCGTTCGGTTGAAGCTGAAGCTGAAGACGATCCTGAGGAAGTTCGCGCTGAAGATGAAGTTGAAGCCTAGTCTTCGCTAAGACTTTTTAAACTTCTTGAGTCATAGGAAAACACCGCACTGTTGGAGGGGTTGAAGAAAACGAGTTCCAAAGGTCTGAGGAAGTGCTCAGTTAGGAATCCTGAAGAAAAACCCTGAGGAAATCTCCTGCAGTAGAAGTTCAGTTCCTCGGGTGTCTGAGACGTTGTTCTTCAGGACACTGAGGAATCTGTCTTCGGTTGATGAGTCTGGAGACTGCGAGTGCAGTTGTCCTGAAGAAAGAGTTATCTCGTGCAGTAGAAGTTCAGTCCTCATGTGTCTGAGACGTTGTTCTTCAGGACACTGAGGTAACTAACTTCGGTTGAGGAGTCTGGAGAGAGAATACTTTGACCGTGCCACGTGTTTCGTGGTGAGTGGCTAGAACTGGTCTAGCAACGGTCATTTCCGAGGGTATGAGAGTAATTGCATGCATGGGCATTTATGTCCTTTCACCTCGGGTTGCTCCGCGGCTATAAATAGCCACCCCGAGCCCCATTTGTGGGTTTGCTGCTCCGAGAGAAAAACTGACACTTGTCATCTGAGAGCAACCCACCTCTGAGGAAACTGAAGAACCTATGTGAGGAAAAATCACCAGCCTGAGTAGTTGAGCATTTCTGAGGAAGTCGGTTCGAGTGATCCGAAGCTTTTTACTCTTGAAGACTGTGATCTTCCAGCCGGTGTAGAAGTCTTCAGTCTGAGGAATTCAAGATGCAATCGTGACTTCCCGGAGTGACTGAGTCTGTGAAGGTTTCGGGAGTCTACCTTGAAGACTCACCTGAGTTATTGGACGGAGTCTGAGGACTTTAGTTCAAGGAGAACAAGGTGAAGACTATGTCTTCTGAGTTGAATCTCAGCCTCTCCAACCAGACGTAGAGTTGTCACAGCAACTTGAACTGGTCTACCAAACCAATGTCTTCAACTTCTGGTGATATCTCTTCAGTCTCTTAAGCTTCAGTATTATGTCTTCAGTATCTATGTTGACTTCTTGTACTTCAGCTCTCCCTCTGCTATTTGTCTTCATACTATGCATCTGAAGCATTTCTGCTTATCTGAATTGATTTATTTCTGTTGCATTATGATGAGCTGCCCTAATGATTACATTCTGTGAAGTTTTATTTCTTCATGATTTTGGTTACTTCTTCAGCTTCATGATTGCTTCAGTCCTGAAGAAAATCAAAATCTGGTAGCAAAATGGAAAATCTCCCATTCACCCCCCCTCTGGTCGATATATTGCACTTTCAATTGGTATCAGAGCAAGGTACTCCCTTGTTCTGTGTGATTCGGTTTAACCAACTGGAGTTTTAGTTATGTCGACCTCAGGTACAATGAGCGTTGCCTCAAACTGCCCCATCTTCGACGGAACAGACTATCCATACTGGAAGAACAAGATGAGGATGCATCTTGAAGCCATTGACAAGGATCTCTGAGACATTGTTGATCAAGGCATTCCTGAAGCAAATTTGATGACTGCTCCCGAAGTTGTCAAGAAGAACTGGCAGCTTGATGCAAAAGCTCGAAGCATCATTGGTGGTCATCTCAATAAGGCTCAGTTCCACCGTATCAGTGGTCTGGATACTGCAAAGAAGATATGGACAAGGCTGTCTAAAGTCAATGAAGGAGTCTCAGCTCAACGAGACTCACGAGTTGATACACTCCGAAGTCTCTTCAATCGGTTCAAGAGGCTGGACAATGAGCACGTGCAACAAACCTTTGACAGACTCACTGACATATCCAATGAACTTCAAGCACTAGGTGCCGCTGATATCAGAGATCATGAAGTTGTGAAGAAACTACTGAGGTCACTGGATGACTCATTTGAGTTCCTATCACTGATGATTCAAGAAAGGCCTGACTTCAAGACTCTGGATCCAGCGGACATTCTCGAGCGCCTCAATGCTCATGAACTGAAGCTCTCTGAAAAACGAGATTTATACAGCCCCACGCCTAAGGTCCGCGCGCTAAAAGCTAGAGCACGAAGAGTGTCCTCTGATGAAGAGTCTGATGCTGATACTGATAATCCTGAGACACTCAGTCGTGAACTTGCTCTCCTCACCAGAAAGTTTCAAAGGTTCACGAAGAAGAATCGCTTCGGAAATTCCTCAAGATCGTCCTCAAGAAAAAGCAAAGATGATGATTCTGTCGAAGCTAGAAAGAGAGTTTGCCACAAGTGCAAGAAACCTGGGCATTACATCGCTGAGTGTCCTTTATGGGAAAAGGAAGCTAAGCTGAAGAAGAAGAAGAAAGGGAAAGATGACAGTTCTGATGAAAAGACAAAGAAGAAATCCTCAAGATCCTCAAAGTCTGCTGGATACAGGAATAGCAGTTCCCGTAAGGCTAGCGCTTATCTCGGGAAAGAATTGGACTCGGAAGAATCTGGTTCCAACCCTGATGCTGAGGAAGAAGAATCTGAAGAATCTGAGGGTGTGGCTGGGTTGGCTCTTGCCACGACGTTTGTCTCAAAGTCAATCTTCAGGACTGAGGAATATGGTCTATCACATGCTGATGATGAAGCTGAAGACACAACTCCTTCCTTCTGCTTAATGGCCAAGTCCTCCAAGGTATCTTCTTACTCATCATCAGATGAACCCTCTGATGAAGAACCTGATGAAAACTATGCTAAACTTGCTAAACTTGCATCTTAGCAACAACGTGCACTTGAAAAGACTCAGATCTCACAAATCAAAAGTGATGATATGTTGGTTGAGGAAATGACGAAGACTCAAAAGTTGACTGATGAATCAAAAATTCTTCAATCAAAGTTTGATGACCTGTTCAATCGTCATGAGGCACTCCTTACCGATCATGAAAAGTTGTCTCATGAGTTCCTCATGAGGAAACAAGAACTTGAACGTGTAAGGATGTCTCATGACGATCTGAGGAAAGAAAATGATTCACTCCTCTCCCAACAGATCATCATGCCACAAGAAGGATTCAATCCTCCCTGTTTGAAATGCATTGAACATGATCAAATCATCTCTGTGTCTAGTTCCTCAATGTCTTCAGACTCTGTTATTTCTATTACCTCTGTGGTATCTAACCCCTCATCTGAGGATACCATAGACATTGCTGAAGAAAATGCTAGGTTGAAGAGTCTACTGGAAACAGGCATGTTCAAGTGTCTGAAAGGACATCAAACCCTTTGTGACATTCTCAAGAAACAAATCCTCAACAGAAACCCGACGAAAGAAGGTGTCGCATTCACTCGGAAACTCAACCCCGATGGGTCTTACTGGAAACCTGAGCAATATCCAGAGACCACTTGGGTTCGGGAAAAGATGCCTCCTCCTGATCCCTATACCTTATCTGGTTATGATGATGTTTCTTCAGATGTGATGATTGAGTCATTTGACTCAAACTATAAACTGTTTAAGAATGGTAAAGGTGAGGTATTTGCCAGATACATCGGAGCTAACTGCAGGAACGGTTCTCCAGTCAAGCAGATCTGGGTTCCGAAGGACCTCATCACTAACCTTCCTGTGAATGCAGATGCAAATGAGCTGAGGAGATCATCTGAGAACGATACCTCAGAAGGAAATGATTACAATCATGTATTTGCTAACCATTTTGTTCACAGGGAAGCTCCTAATAAGAATGCTTATTCATTTTTTTATCCTGATGCTACCATCTCACACCCCATTAGGTCTCATCACTCTCATCAATCCTCATATGCCTCAAGACCACCCATGAAGATGTGGGTGGTTAAGAACTAATCATCCTTGCAGGGACATGTCCTGTGGCAATCACAATTTCTGCAGATCATATGCCCAGGACAACAACATTTGAGTCAGTTGAAGGACAATTATACTGTTTGGTTTCATAGAATCAATCCTGAGGAATTAATTCTGAGGAACCATAAATTCCTCAAACTGAGACTGGCTCATATCTTGCTGTATGAGATACTAATTCATTTGCAGGGAAAGACTGAATGGGTGATGGACAGTGGATGCACTAATCACATGACCGGTGACAGAAGTCTTCTTATGGAATCATCACTGAGTCCTTCTTCAAAGAAAACCATCACCTTCGCTGATAAAGGTAAAAGTAAGGTATTGGGTCTCGGCAGAGTGGCTATCTCTCGAGACCAACACATTGATAAAGTCATGCTTGTTGAATCCCTTGGA
Source organism: Bromus sterilis (assembly GCA_950022295.1). Lineage (NCBI taxonomy): Eukaryota > Viridiplantae > Streptophyta > Magnoliopsida > Poales > Poaceae > Bromus > Bromus sterilis. The sequence continues at coordinate 158,701,485 of OX465600.1, forward strand.
TACAACTTGATGTCTGTATCTATGCTGTGTGATCATAATCTCGCTGTTCTCTTCGGAAAACATGGTTGTATTATCTTCATGGTTAGCGATAAGTCCTTTGTCTTTAGTGGGGTTAGGAAAGGTCACCTATATATTGTAGATTTCTCTGAAGGTCCTCAGGTCGCTACATGCCTCATGGCACGAGCCTCAGAGTGCTGGCTATGGCATCGAAGACTCGGACACGCTGGAATGAGAAATCTTTAGAAGCTGGTTTTGAAGAAACATGTCCTCGGGATTGAGGAAATCAGATTCTCAAAGGATCGGCTCTGTGGTGCTTGCGAAGCTGGAAAGATGACCAAGGCCAACCACCCAGCGAAGACCATCATGACTACTACGAGACCACTGGAATTGCTCCACATGGATCTATTTGGTCCTCCAAAGTATTCAAGCTTTGGAGGTAATATGTATGGTCTTGTTGTTGTTGATGACTTCTCACGATACACTTGGGTGCATTTTCTTCTCTATAAGTCAGAAACTCCAGAAATCCTCAAGCGCTTCGCCCTGCGTGTCACGAATAACTACAACCTGAAGATCAAGCACATTCAAAGCGACAACGGCACTGAGTTCAAAAACTTCGGTGTGGAAGAATTCCTCGATGACTTGGGAATTACTCATGAATTCTCTGCGCCATACACTCCTCAGCAAAATGGCGTTGTTGAGAGGAAGAATCGAACCCTCATCGAGATGGCTCACACGATGCTGGCTGAGTACAATACTCCACTCAAGTGGTGGGCTGAAGCAATCAACACTGCCTGCCACATCGTCAATCGAGTGTATCTTCACAAGTTCTTCAATAAAACATCATACGAGTTAATGGTCGGTAAGAAACCCAATGTAAGTTACTTCAAGGTATTTGGTGCACCTTGCTGGATACGTGATCCTCATCACGAGTCCAAATTTGCACCCAAAGCATGTGAGGGTTTCATGCTTGGTTATGGTATCAACTCGCACACCTACAGAGTCTTCAACATTAGTCATTATAAAATTGTTGAAACTGTAGACATTCGTTTTGATGAGTCTGATGGCTCCCAAAGAGAGCACATGCCACATGATTTAGGTGAAGCATCTCCTGAAGAACAGATCAAGAAGATGGGTGATGGTGACATCATTCATGTGGATCATCCTGAAGAAATCCACATACCTCCTGCTCCTGAAGAACATCCAAATCCTGAAGAAAATAATCCTGATGACGATCCTGATCCTGAGGCACCTGCTACGCCTGAAGCTCCTGAAGCACCTGAAGCTGATGCAAACGAATCTGACAGCAGTGTCGAAGACGCGCCTCAAGATCATCCTCCTCGACTTCCTTGTGTGGCAAATGAAGTTCAAGTGGACAAAATCCTCGCTGACGTCAACCTACCAGGTCCTCTTACTCGTGCCAGAGCTAATCGTATAGATAACTTCTGTGGGCATTTCTCGTTTGTATCAATTTCGGAGCCCACCAAAGTCACTGAGGCATTCCGAGAAGCGGAATGGATTCAGGCAATGCAAGACGAACTTCTTCAGTTTAAACTGAATGATGTTTGGGAACTAGTCAAACGTCCTGATCCTCGATTTCACAATGTCATCGGCACGAAGTGGATCTACCGCAACAAACTTGATGAAGATGGACAAGTCATCAGAAACAAAGCTCGTCTCGTAGCTCAAGGATATACTCAAGTCGAGGGGATCGACTTCGGTGAAACCTTCGCTCCTGTAGCTAGACTTGAGTCCATTCGTATTATTCTTGCATTCGCTAATCATCATAATATCAAGTTATATCAAATGGATGTGAAAACTGCCTTCCTTAATGGTAATATCGAGGAAGAAGTATATGTTGCTCAACCTCCAGGTTTTGAAGACGCAAAGAAGCCTGATATGGTGTACAGATTGAAGAAAGCCCTCTATGGACTGAAGCAAGCCCCTCGGGCTTGGTATGACACACTAAGGGACTTCCTCATCAGCAAGGGCTTCAAATCTGGTTCCCTTGATCCAACTCTTTTCACAAAACGATATGATGATGCATTATTCATATGTCAAATTTATGTTGATGACATAATATTTGGATGCACTAACAAGAAATACAGTGAAGAATTTGCATTCTTGATGAGTGAACAGTATCAGATGTCGATGATGGGCGAACTAAAGTTCTTCTTAGGGCTCCAAATTCGTCAACAACGCAACGGCATCTTCATCTCTCAGGAGAAGTACCTCAAGGAGTGCCCGAGGAAATTCGGGATGCAAGACTGCAAGGGCATCAAGACACCGATGCCCACAAATGGACAGCTGGGTCCTGATGAAAATGGCAAGGACTACGATCAAAAGGTATACCGCTCCATGATAGGTTCTTTGCTATATCTATGTGCATCTAGACCTGATATAATGTTGAGCGTTTGCATGTGTGCCCGATTCCAAGCGGCACCAAAGGAATCGCATCACCAAGCGGTGAAACGAATTCTTCGATATTTGGCTCACACCCCGTCGCTTGGCTTATGGTATCCAAAAGGCACACAGTTGGATCTCGTCGGATACTCAGACTCAGATTATGCTGGAGATCGAGTGGATCGGAAGTCTACCTCAGGAACATGTCACTTCCTCGGACGTTCTCTTGTGTGCTGGTCATCGAAGAAGCAGAACTGTGTCTCCCTCTCCACCGCTGAAGCTGAATACATTGCTGCTGGTGCAAGCTGCTCACAGCTTCTTTGGATGAAGCAAACCCTGAAGGACTACGGCATCAACCTGAAGAAAGTACCACTATTATGTGACAATGAGAGCGCCATCAAGATCTCTCAGAATCCAGTACAGCACTCGAGGACGAAGCATATTGAGATACGGTATCACTTTCTTCGGGATCATGTATTGAAGGAAGATATCGTCATCAGCCACGTGAAGACTGAAGACCAACTTGCTGATATATTCACTAAGCCTTTGGATGAGAAGCGATTTAGCACTCTGAGGTGTGAGCTAAATATCTTAGATTCCTCAAATGTCCAGTGAATGGACACACATCCTAACGCTTAAACAATATTGATGAATCCTGATGCACAACACACGATGCGTCGTACTCCTCAAATCATGAGGAACTACCTTGCTAAGTGTGAAGAAATTAACGTGGAATTGACTCAAGATCCATACGACAATTGTATGGTATCAAGTGTCACATTCCCTATAAGGTGGGTAGCGCCACCGCCCAAACACCTCAGGAGTTGGTGTTCCTCAACTTCCTCAGGTTTTGATGTTACTCAGCTTCCTCAGGATTCGAAGTCTTCATTTCTGATGATTATCGTGTTTGTCCTCAATAACGTTCACCTATAGTTATTGTTCTTCAACTTTTGCTTCTTCGTCTAGGTGAACGTGATCGGACCCGTCCCTCTGTGCTCACTTATCTAATCTGTCTATCTCATATGCTTTCATCCGGAAATCATGTATTCCTGGAACTGAGACCATTTGCCTTCATCCTCAGCCCATGTCCTCAAGTTCCTCAAGTCACGGATTTTCTGTTACAACTGTATTCAATTTATTGCGATTTTACCGCACGTCGTGATTATCCACCATTAAGATAGCCACTGAGGATCCCAACAATCCAGGGCAATCTCGTCCACAAATTTCGCAACCCCCTCAGCCTTTCACCCCTCTATAAATAGCCATCTACCCCCCCGGTCATTTCCCCCACCGCTTCTCTCATTCTCGCGCCGCCGCCCTTGAGCTCCTCAAGCTCGTGCACTCACGTCGCCTGAGTTCGCCGTCGCCGGAGACGAAGACTTGTTGTTCCTCAGCATTCGCCTCAAGTCTGGTATGCTTATTCCTCAGTGGATTATTCCTCAGCGTATTATTCCTCAGTACTGTTGTGTCCTCAAGCCAGTTAAATCCTCAACTGTACTGCTAGCTTTCTGAGACCTCTACCTATGCCTCATTCCTTTGTTTTCCTCAGCCTATTCCTCATGACCGCATATAACCGTACCCCACTTCCCTCGCAACTTAATTCTGCCACAGGTACATGTCTGCTGAGGAATCGTATGGTTCTCATAGTCTCACTTCATTTGCAGCTCAGCTCGAACGTACAATTCCTCAGTCTCCTCAGCTGAAGAAAATGGCTCCTCGGCGCAAGCACACTGATACTGCTAGAGACCTACCTCCTGAGCTCTATGAGAAACTAAAGACTCCAGAACGTGAAACTGCTGATGATCGTAAGAAAAGGGTCCAGAAGATCACAAGAGAATGGGCCAAGCGTTGGGTGGCCTATCAATGGCTTAATCCTCAACATGAGGAAATGTTTGCCGTTAATCCGCCACTGAAGACCTTGGGTATCAAGGCTCGACCTCCACCTACACCAGGCGTCATTCCTGATCCCACAACAATGCACACTCCTGAAGACTTTCCTGATGCATATGCTCAATATCTCAAGCGCAGTCGGAGCCGTGTCAGGGATCTGGTTCGTGACATGACTGCATCAATACATATTCCGCCTCAGGATCAGTCTCAACCCAGACAACAACCTCCGCCTCAGCACCGCAAAAAGGATCCCGGCATGAAACCCTCCCAGAAGACCTCAACTAAGCCTCAAGTTGTTGGCTCCTCATGTCAACGCACGGATGGGGCTGCCCCCTCCTCAAGGATACGCACTGATGAATCTGGTGCACCTGAGGCATCAACCACAATGCCTCAGTCTCAGCTGAAGACCAAAACTGTTCTTCAACGCGGCCCTCGCCCCTCACCAAAGAAAACTGCTATGCGGGGCGCCATTCATCATACTCCTCAATTCTCTGATGATGAAGATGAATTTGAGGATTTGGCCGGCTTCGTTGCCACTGAAGCTGATAAGATTGAATACGTGCGTGCTGTGGCCAGACGCAAAGCTGAAGCAACGGGTTCAGAAATCCCGCTTCTCCTTGATCCCAAGAAGATCTTGGAGTACATTGCAATTTGGTCTGTTAAGCCTGACACTCCGCTTGATGATTTCGACATCCCGAAAGACATCAAATTCTATGTTCAACAGTTCCTCATAAATGAGATTCATCAACGTGATCTTCAGAAACAGTTTAAGGACAAACTGAAGAAAGTCCACAGTGACTTCAAGAAGAAATCTATCACTGAAGTTACTCCTCAGGAGTTTACAGAGCATCAATGCGAATTTCAACGTCTCAACATTGAGTTCGCTGCCAACCGTGCTTAAATTGGCAAATCCAAAGAACGGAACTCTCAACAGATGGCAAAGTTGATGAAGCTTCGACAGCCTGCTTCCTCAGTACCCACTGATGCCACTGCTAAAAGCCTCAAGCGCCTGCCTGAAGCCCAACCCTCAACTCCACCTGCTGCGAAGAAGCCTACTGTTGAAGAACCCATTGATTTTACACCACTTTCCTCAGCTCCTCCGACCAAACAGGCCGCTAATACCACCGTTCATATTACTGATGCCTCAACTCCACCTCAAAATCCTCAGCGCAGCTTAATCGTCTTCACTCCACCCCCTGCTGCAACACCCATTGTTCCAACTCCACCGTCCCCACCGCCACTAACTATCACTGAAGTTGAAGACATGGACGTCGACATTATGGAGGATGGAACTCCTCGTGTCCATGATGATGACTATGGGCTGACACACTCACCCACTCATACCGTCTTCTCACCTGAGCCTCACTCCGACACCGTAACCGAGGTGCTTCCTGACACTTCTCTGCAGTCTAAAGACTCTATTGGTGCATCGTCCTCAGCATCTGATGCTGGTGACCCCGAAGCCTCCAGTGCTCCAACAAATTCTGCTGCTAATACTGATGCTGCAGCAAACACTACCACTGATACTGATGCTGCTGACAATACAACTGCTGATCCTCAGCCAGACCCACCTGCTACTGAAACTGAAGCTGAAGCCGAACAAAGCACAAATGCCCCTCCTGAAGCAGAAAACAGTACAAATGCTGAAGCCTCAAAGGATGGCTCTGAAGACAAACAGGCCACATCACCTCGTCTCCCCAAGGAAATCAACACATCTGTGCCTGACGCATCTGCAGCGACTCCGCCTCAGCCTCAGGCCACTCTTCAGATTGAAGTGCCTCAAGCGCCTTCCCCACCTCAAGGCCCAGTTCAAGCTCGGTCCTTGTGTCCGAAGCAGAAGCGACCATTCTTCCGTGACCTTGAAGCTGATGATACTCCAAGCTTTGATGCTACTGATTTCTTCAACGCCATGAGTTTCTTTCAAGAGGGGATTCAAAATCCATATCACTCTGCTCCGCCTCGAAAGCTGCTGAGGTTCTGGACTGCCACTCAGAAGAACTATTATGCTTCAGTGCTCTACAAGCAAAACAAACTGTTTCCTCACAAGCACATTCCTCTGATGGATATGGAAGCCCTTCCCTGCTTCAACAATGTGCTTCAGGATCTGCATCATGCCAAGATGCTTCAGTTCTTCTCTGAATGCATACACTGGAATGAAGAGCTTGTGCTTCAGTTTTATGCCACGTTGTATGTTTCAAGAGATCCTCTGGATATCAACACCTGGGTCCTCGAGTGGATGACTGAGCATCATCACTACACCATCACTGTTCCTGAAGCAATTGACATTCTTGAGTTGCCTCAGTGCACTTCCCCAGCTGCTTGCTCCTATGGTGCTCAAATTCTTCGAGATGACCTGATGAACATGCTAATGAAACCTCAGGCCCCTAAAGCCCCAGCTCGCACAAAGTTTCCAGTCTCTGAGCTTCTATATCTGCCAAGTACCTTGTATCGGATTCTGGCGAAGACCTTCTGCCCCATTAAAGGCTATGAATCCACTGCTGAAGAAGTCATTGGCATCATGAAGAACATACTCCACAACCTTTGCATGTCTGGGCCAATCAACGTCCCTGACTTCTTCTTCAGAACTCTAGTTGATACTTCTCAGAATCCTCATATCCTGAAGCCATACGCGCCATGGATCATGAAGCTCATCCGCGCCAAGACTGGTATTGATTTCCAACCGGATCACTCGAATCATAGGACCTATCTACCGCCTGTCGAAGTGCTTCAGCATACGATTGCCTCAAACGATAAGGGCAAAGTCATCTTCTATGAAGAAGTTCTCCCGACCAATTCCCTCGGTGGAAACATTCGTCATCCTCAGTCTCGTACAACTGATGAAACCAGAACTCATGCCTCAACTGAGGATACAACTCAGGCTCGAGTGATGACTGACCGAGAGCTTCTGATTAGTCTTCATCAGAAAGTTGATCGTAATCATGATTGGGTGAAGCTTCAGTTTACTGAAATCCTCAGCTACATGGCTCAGACGCATTCTTCTGTGAAGAAAGTGCATCAGTATACTCATCATACATATCAACATCTTGATGCCTTGATGAAAGAAGTACTCACCCCTGAAGACCTTGCAAATTTGAATCTTCCACAGCCTCCGATTCCTGCAATCCGACCCCCGAGGCAATTCAGACGTTGCACAACTCCTCCTCCGGCCATGGATTCTTATTCTTCAAACCAGGAGATGACTGCTGAAGAAGCTGAAGACACTGACGCCTGCCCTCACACTGCAACGGACGGCCTCAGGCGTGACTCACCTCAGCCTTGAAGCATATTCAAAGGGGCGTTAGCTTCAGTTTTTCCCTTTTTGTTCATTTTATGACAAAGGGGGAGAAATATGTTAGTCTTCAAGCGGGTCTTAGTTATGGGGTTCTTCAGTTACAACTCTCATTCTTCAGACATTTTTTTTGTAACGAGTTGTAAACTGTAATTTTGGTGTTTGCCTGATACTATTCCTCAGTTACCTCATGCTATTTCCTCAAGTTTATCATATATGCATGTGATTGTCTCTGCAAACACCTCTCTAAGTGCGTTATTTAATTTCCTCAAACACGTCATAACATGCACTTCTTCAGAAATGCCTGGATATAGGGGGAGCTCCTCATATACCTCAAAATGCTTTAGATATTAAACATTCTTCAACTTATATGCATATCCTCAGGGGGAGCTTCGTTATATCCAGCTTAATGATACAAATGTTCTTCAAAGTTTTTATTCTTCAATCTCATAATTTTATCCCCGTTGAAGCTTAACCTGATTGTCATCAAATCACCAAAAAGGGGGAGATTGTAAGTGCATCAAGTGCCCTCCCCTTGAGGTTTTGGAGTTTGATGACAAAACGGTTAAGGGACTGATGTGTTTGTGAGTATACACAGGAGAAGAGTCCCGGATGAGGTGTTTAACCACCAATGTCGACCCCCCCCCCCAAAATGTTGAGGAACATTGGAGAAATCGGTGTGTTTCCTGAAGAATGAAGTTGCGCGAAATCCTGAGGAAGTAGGATCCTGAAGCGTTTGGTTGAAGCTGAAGCTGAAGACGATCCTGCGGAAGTTCGCGCTGAAGACGAAGTTGAAGCGTATTCTTCGCTAAGACTTTTTATACTTCTTGAGTCATAGGAAAACACCGCACTGTTGGAGGGGTTGAAGAAAACGAGTTCCGAAGGTCTGAGGAAGTGCTCAGTTAGGAATCCTGAAGAAAAACCCTGAGGAAATCTCCTGCAGTAGAAGTTCAGTTCCTCGGGTGTCTGAGACGTTGTTCTTCAGGACACTGAGGAATCTGTCTTCGGTTGAGGAGTGTGGAGACTGCGAGTGCAGTTCTCCTGAAGAAAGAGTTATCTCCTGCAGTAGAAGTTCAGTCCTCATGTGTCTGAGACGTTGTTCTTCAGGACACTGAGGTAACTAACTTCGGTTGAGGAGTCTGGAGAGAGAATACTTTGACCGTGCCACGTGTTACGTGGTGAGAGGCTAGAAATGGTCTAGCAACGGTCATTTCCGAGGGCATGCGAGTAATTTCATGCATGAGCATTTATGTCCTTTCACCTCGGGTTGCTCCGCGGCTATAAATAGCCACCCCCAGCCCCATTTGTGGGTTGGCTGCTCCGAGAGAAAAACTGACACTTGTCATCTGAGAGCAACCCAGCTCTGAGGAAACTGAAGAACCTATGTGAGGAAAAATCACCAGCCTGAGTAGTTGAGCATTTATGAGGAAGTCGGTTCGAGTGATCCGAAGCTTTTTACTCTTGAAGACTGTGATCTTCCAGCCGGTGTAGAAGTTTTCAGTCTGAGGAAGTCAAGATGCAATTGTGACTTCCCGGAGTGACTGAGTCTTTGAAGGTTTCGGGAGTCTACCTTGAAGACTCACCTGAGTTTTTGGACGGAGTCTGAGGACTTTAGTTCAAGGAGAACAAGGTGAAGACTATGTCTTCTGAGTTGAATCTCAGCCTCTCCAACTAGACGTAGAGTTGTCACAGCAACTTGAACTGGTTTACCAAACCAATGTCTTCAACTTCTGGTGATATCTCTTCAGTCTCTTAAGCTTCAGTATTATGTCTTCAGTATCTATATTGACTTCTTGTACTTCAGCTCTCCCTCTGCTACTTGTCTTCATACTATGCATCTGAAGCATTTCTGCTTATCTGAATTGATTTATTTTTGTTGGATTATGATGAGCTGCCCTAATGATTACATTCTGTGAAGTTTTATTTCTTCATGATTTTGGTTACTTCTTCAGCTTCATGATTGCTTCAGTCCTGAAGAAAATCAAAATCTGGTAGCAAAATTGAAAATCTCCCATTCACCCCCCTCTGGTCGATATATTGCAATTTCAATGGGAATGCTACCACATCACTTTATATGTGATCACACTCATTTATGTGAGTTTTCAAAAATGCAAAAGGAATTTTTGTGGCAACTTTTATTCTGGTCATTTGAATTAAATTCATCTGGGGGGTTTCTTCTCCCATTTCAATTTCATTTGAATTTTTTAAACATGATGCAAAGTGAGACTTGATCCTAGCACATACCTAACAGAGGGTTCTGACAACTTGCCCCCCCACTCAAAAGAATCTCATCCCGAGATTCAGAAGTCTGCGGGAGGAAGGAGGGGTACTCGGCACTGAGACGGTCTTCTCTTTCCCACGTGGCTTATTTCTTAGAGTGGTGTGACCATTGCACTTTCAGAAACTTAATCTTTTGACGACGAGTGGCACGCTCTACTGAATCAAGAATACGAATGGGGTATTCTCAATAAGAAAGGTCATCTTGGAGACCAAGCGTTTCATGGTCGACTTTGCGGATGGGGTCCTTGAAGCAACGCTTGAGTTGTGACACATGGAATACATCATGTACTCAGAAAAGGTGCGGGGGTAGTTCAAGTTGATAGGCAACTTCTCCAGGTTTAGCAAGAATGCGGAAAGGTCCAATGTAACGTGGGTCCAACTTGCCTTTGATACCGAAACGTTGGGTTCCCTTCAGAGGAGTAACCCAAAGGTAAGCCTTCTCATCCAGATTGTAGCTTTCTTTCCTATGATGACGATCATAGTAGCTGTTCGGACGAGACTGGGCTTCTTTCAATTGATCACGAACAATTCAACTTGCTCTTCTGCTTCCATGATCATATCCGGTGCAAAGAATTGTCTTTCACCGGTTTCTGACCAGTTTAGAGGTGTTCGACATCTTCGTCCATAGAGGAGTTCAAAAGGAGCCATGTTCAGACTAGATTGGAAATTATTATTATAAGAAAATTCGGAGAATGGAAGAGACTTCCCCCAATTCTTTCCGAATGAGATAACACAAGCTCTGAGAATGTCTTCGAGAATTTGGTTAACCCTTTCAACTTGATCGCTAGACTGAGGATGGAAAGTTGTACTAAAGGAGAGATGAGTTCCCATAGAATTCTGAAAGCTTCCCCAAAATCTAGAGGTGAAAAGGCTACCACGATCAAAATTGATTTACAAAGGAACACCATGAAGAGACACAATTCTAGAGACATACAAGTCCGCTAACTAGCTCCAGTTATGGACTCGCGAACGGGAAGGAAGTGAGCAACTTTGGAAAGTCTATCAACGATAACGAAGATGGAATCATTTCCTTTCTGGGTTTTTGGAAAGCCAGTGATGAAATCCATACTGACTTTATCCCATTTCCACTCGGGAATAGGCAAAGGTATTAGAGTACCAGCAGGTCTTTGATGTTCTGCCTAAATCCAACGACAAACATCACATTCAACAATGAACTGAGCAATTTGTCGCTTCATCCTAGTCCACGAAAATCTCTGGCGTAGGTCTTGGTACATCTTTGTGTTACCAGGATGAATCGAAAGGGGTCTATCATGAGCTTGCTTAAGAATTAGCCTCCTAAGATTGTATTTTCGTGGTACAACCAATCGAGTGCCAAAGAAAACGACGCCTTGATCATTTATGGAGAAACATTTAGCAACTCCGCTTGCAATGTTCTTCTTGATCTCTCGAATACCACTATCACCTTTCTGGGCGGCTATGATTTATCCTCAAGGTTTGGTTTCGCCACCGAGGTAGAAAGAAAGCCATGAGGAACAATCTCAAGATTGAGTTTTTGAAATTCCTCATGAAGAAGTGGTTGATATTGTTGTAACATGAGGTTGGTATAATACGACTTACGACTTAGTGCATCAGCCATGACATTGGCTTTTCCTGGGGTGTATGAAATTCCTAAGTCATAATCTTTTTTCAACTCTATCCAGCGTCTTTGCCTGAGATTAAGATCTGGCTGGGTGAATATATATTGGAGGCTTTGGTGGTCGGAATAGATCTCACAACGATTACCAAGGAAGTAATGTCGCCAAGTTGTCAGGGCATGAAGTACGGTAGCGAGTTCAAGATCATGGGTAGGACAGTTATCTTCATGTGGATGAAAATGGCGTGAAGCATAAGCTACCACATGTCTATCTTGCATAAGTATGCATCCTAACCCTTGCCGTGAGGCGTCACAAAAGATCTCGAAATCCTTTTGGTGTATGGAGGTGCAAGTACGGGTGTAGAAGTCAATCTTCTTTTCAGCTCTCGAAAGATTTCCTCGCACTTGGGAGTCCATTCGAATTTTTTATCTTTCTTGAGGAGTTCAGTTAGAGGCTTTGTAACTTTAGAAAAGTTCTCGACGAAGCGGTGGAAAGAGCTTGCTAAGCCAAGAAAACACCTAACTTGCTTATCCGATTCAGGTGGAGTCCAATCAAGGAAGGCCTGAACTCTCTCGGGATTCACAACAATGCCTTTGGCGGATATCACGTGGCCTAAGTAGGTCACTTCTGGTAGCCAAAATTCACACTTGGAGAACTTGGCATAAAGGTGGTGCTCTCTAAGTTTCATCAATACCAGCCTGAGATGTTCGGCATGTTCTTCTTCGTTCTTCGAGTAGATGAGAATGTCATCAAGATAAACTACAAGAAATTTATCCAAGTACTCCATGAAGATCAAATTCATCATGCGCGAGAAAGTGGCGGGGTATTGGTTAATCCGAAGGACATGACGGTGTACTCATAAAGACCATAACGAGTATTGAAAGCCGTTTTTGGAATGTCCTCGTTTCGGATTTTGATTTGACGATAACCTAATCTCAAATCCATCTTGGAGAAGACAGAGGATCCAACAAGTTGATCATAAAGATCACTGATCCTGGGAAGTGGGTACTTGTTCTTTATCGTCGCTAGATTTAGCGGGCGATAGTCTACGCACATCCTTTCTGTTCCATCTTTCTTCTTTACGAAGAGAACGGGGCAACCCCATGGCGATGAGCTAGGGCAGATGAAGCCTTTTGCCAACAAAGCTTCAAGTTGGATTTTAAGCTCAGCTAACTCATGTGGGACCATTTTGTATGGGAGTCTGGAAATTGGGGCGGTGACTAGCATAAGATCCACTATGAACTCTACACATCTGTCGGGTGGCATTCCCGGCAGCTCTTCAGGAAAGACATTCGGGAAGTCACGAACCACCGGAATATCTTCAAGGTCGGGAAGGGGAAGCACATTCAAAGAATGCATCTGGGTTCTCGATCTTGGTGAGGAATAATCTATTGTATGGCCTGAAGGATGTGTAAGTCTCACTGACTTGGCTTTACAATCAAGAAAATCATTTTGTCTTGATAACCAATCCATACCAAGGATGACATCAATGTCTGAAGATTTGAGGGCTATGAGTGAAGCAAGGAATACTAAACCCTCAATTGCAATTTGATTGCCATGGCTTACTCTATTAGTTTTCCACTTGGAACCAGGAGTTTGAATAATCATTGGGGTGAACATTTCATCAAAGGATATCTCATGCCGAAGTGCATAACTCTCCGACATGAATGAGTGAGATGCTCCTAGATCGAAAAGGACAGAAGTGGGAACATAATTGACTGGGAGCGTACCAAGAATGACGTCAGAAGTACCATCAGTCTCCTCAACTGAGATTTGTTTCACACGTCCAAGATTTGCGGAAGAAGCTGGCTGGGTTGTGGAGACCTTCGGGGGTGGCTTGGCACGAACATTGGGGTTCCATTTGGGATGAGGTGGAGTATTCTGATTTATGGGGCACTCATGAGAATAGTGACCAGGATGGCCACATCTGAAGCAGGCTCCAAAGACAGTGCGGGGAGCTAGGTTGTTAGGTGGAGCTGGATGGAACGGAGTTGGTGGACGAGACGCCACAAAGGATGGCCTCGGTGGGTTGTTCTGGCGGAACATGCTATTGGGGATCCAGATCTTGCGCTTCTGAGGGCATGAACTGGATGAACCATCGTCTTTAGGGTGCTTGCGGGAATCCTCGGAAGTGATCATATCATTCGTCTTCATGGCCTTGTTGAAAAGGATCTGGAATGTGGCGAAGTCATGGAGATTCAACTCACGAAGAAGTCCAGAGTTGAGTCCCTTGCGGAACCTCTCTTGCTTCTTGGAGTCGGTGGAGACCTCCTCGGGAGCATAGCGGGCAAGACGATTGAACTCCCGACTAAACTCATCAACATACCTTCTTCCTTGGGTGAGATTGCAGAACTCCTCTCTTTTGTGGTCCATGAGTCCCTTAGGAATGTGATGCTCGTGAAAAGAGTCACAGAACTCATTCCACGAAGTCAACTGTCCAGCTGGACGCATGTTCAGAAAGTTCTCCCACCAAGATCTAGCTGCACCCTCGAGGTGGTAGGTGGCATAGCTGACTCTGTCACCATCTGCAACATCTCCAGAATGGAGCTTTCTCTCGATGCAGCGAAGCCAGTCATCGGCGTCAAGGGGCTCAGTGGAATAGCTAAAAACTGGGTGATGAAGCTGGATGAAGTCATTCAACGACACAAGCTCATTCCGCTGCTGGGTAGTGTTCCGAGAAATGACCCCCAACAACTCATGAGAATCCCTTCGGGTTCTTTCAACCTCCATGAGAACTTGAGCCATCATGGGTGACGGTGGAAGATTTCCTTCCTTCGGATCATTCCCACGAGATTGGGCACGACCAAGGTGGCCACGCGTTCCTTGAGACATCCTGAAGGATAAGATCAATGTCAAAAGATGTTGAATGATTTTTCAAATGCATCAGATTATGAAGACAACTAGAATGACTCAGACAACATAACGGCTGTAATTGTAAGAGAGATGGAAATTCTCACAACATTGGAATAGCAATTATACTAGGAAGGGCAAACTGAAGGCACAAAGACTCTAGACAACCGAACACAACTTTCCTACGGCTACAAGGAGGCAAACAACGAGATGTTCTAGTAAGACATAGATGAGCCTAGTCCTATCTTGCCGTAGAAAAGATGAGGGTGACTCAGAACTCAGAACGAAGGGGGTAAGGAGAAAAAACAAGCCTTACGTTGTTCCCTTATATACCCAGATTAACTATATAACTATTGAAGGCTAGACTCAACTTCGACCAAGGCTAATAATCCTACAGTCAGTCCTCCTCTGATACCAAGTCTGTCGGGGCCCGGGGTGAGCGTATGCAAGACCCGCTACAACACAATCATATGGAGAGCCGAGAACCGTACCCACTTGTCTAAGCAGACAAGGCCAAGCACAGAATGTTCTCGGAAAGCATCGAACGTGAGGGGCATCCCATCCAGGACGGATGACCAACTAAGATGGGTCCTCATCGTCCACACACAAGTCTAAATGATATGGGTGGTGAACTCCCATATTCATAGACAAGTTGTCTCAACCATACTCTCGATTGTATTATAACACTTACATAGACTTACTCCAGCCCGATCACTTAGTCGGGGTCTAAGGCGGGCTCGATCATACATCAAAGTATGCACGTGACGGAGTCATGAGCAATCGCATCGCGATGCCCCAAGCTGCGCACATCTAAGGGCCACTTGGTGTATAAAAGACCGCCAGCCAGATCACAACTAAGGTCTCGAAAACCCATACTAAGACATTCATGTTATAATCCTACACGCAGCACACATGTCTAGTATGAACAACAGGTATCATTGCAATTATCTACAAAGTTTACAACTTTATTGATAACTCTTACAGAGTGCACACAGAGATCACGAGACCGTGATCCAACATTACATCAAACATGCGGAAGAAAAGTAGGTCTGAGTACAGACAAGTTGAACAAATGGCTTAGACAAGCCTTATCTATAAACAAGCCCTTCCACGAGGGACCAGTCGTCTGACTGGGACTACACTAGCTTGATCAGTCGTCGAGCTCCAGGAAGAATCCACGTTCGGGTCAGTGGGTTCATCTAAAACATAGAATAAGCAAACGTGATTACAAAGTCGTACTCAGCAAGACTTACGTAGGAACTATACTACTCATGCACATGTATCAAGGTAAAGGGAGATGGGGTTCATAAGCAGAAGTGCCAGCTTTGACTTGGCTTGTCCTGAACTATGAGTACCAGCCTTGAGGTAAGAAGCGTACACGAGTCCACTACTTGTCTCCAACCAATTACACCACTATGGTCCCTTCCTCGACTTCCCACGAGAAGGCACGCCATAGTACTCACGCTTATCTTGGAAAGTTTTATAAGTATCCAGTTCAAGTTGTCTAATAATCAGGTACATCTTTCCAAGTAGTCCCTTACCGCGGACGCGTCTATTCTAATAGTTTATTAACCCTGCAGGGGTGTACTGCTACACACATGAAACTATCAGTTACCGCCGGGATCTCGTCACCCTTCAAGCGGGTGTCGGCGAGGATAATTTCCACAACTTTTACCTCACATCAAACTCAAGTTCAATGGAGACGCCTATCTGGGCTGGAGTCCACATCATGAACCCGGCCGGTTTAATGATGTGGTCCCAGAAGATGTGTGCAGGGTCCCAAGCCGGTCTGAATAGCCGTTCTTCCACTTCGCAGACTGTTCCACAGACCTACCAGAACTCCGAACTACTGCGACTCATTGAACTGAGAAGGGATGAGTTAGTAGGTTGAGCGGGGGTCCATGTGCCCAACATGTGGTAGTACTCTTCGTCTTGGATCACCACACAAGAACTCGGGCTTAAGGCGGTGTTCAACGAGACAACCCACTGTGTACTCCTACACAGCCTCTCATCGTTTACCTTGTATTAGGGTATATTCACCAACACAGTTTCACGAACATCAACATGATCACTACCATCTCGACTCACAGATCAAAGTATCCTCATTGTAAACTCTAAGCATGCAATAAGCAGTAACAGTTGCAGGGGCCACATGATATCAAACAACTCCTACATCTGCTAGGATTGTGGTTTGCTTACAACTTTGACAAAATGATAGGTCATGCAAAGGATTGGGTTCAACTATGCGGTAGAAATGTTATCATGGTAATCATCCTAAACAATGCATAAGCGATACTGAGAGGGAAGTGGTATTTTATCGACATGATCAATGGGGGTTTGCTTGCCTTGCTGACGAGGTTCAAACACAGTGTCTTCAACGAAGGGGGTGGCCTCCGGTTCCGGCTCCACCTCTATTCGATAGCAAACAAATGAAAACAAGCTATCAATATAAAGACAATGCACAATCACATGATCAAGTGTTATAACATGGTGTCAGGGGTGAAGATGTGTTGCCAATTCCATTTAAATGGAGTGTATTGCATTTGAGTTGCAAATTCAAACTCCATATTTGAATTAAAAAGGGTTCATATGCATGTTTGCTTCTCTTCCCCCATTTTAAAATGATAAAACATGAAAACAAAGTTTATATTCAGAATCCTTGCATTTTCTGATAATTTTTTCATATATTATATGTTTAATTTGGAGCTAATATGAAGTTTCTATGATTTATTGAAGTTTAAGCTATTTTCTGGAATTTATCTGATTTCTTTTAAATAGAAATTGATTTATGGCGTCATGCTGACATCAGCATGACGTGGGAGGGCTTCTAACTACTGGGACCCATCTGTCGGTGTCACTGTTAATTAAATCTATTGATTTAAATTAATTAGAGGGTTAACAGGGGGCAGGGCCCACCTGTAAGTGACACTGGGGGTGGGTTTAAGGGTTAATTAACCCTGGCCACGTGGAGCGCACCGGTGGCGAGTCTCCGGCGACCCACCAGCACGGCGGCGTGCACTGGAATGTGCTCTAGGAACGCGTTTGACGCGCCAGTGGCATCAAACTGGAGCTGGGAGAGCATCGCATCGTTCTGGAATGGAAGGAGGAGCTGGGTTGCACCGGATCGGCGACGGTGACGTGCCCTAGCTGCGGCAGAACCTCGAGCTCGAGGTGGACCTCGCTGTGGAGCTCCACTTGAAGCAGCAAAGGACGCAATCGAAGCAGTGGAGCGCGGCGAAGACGACGGACAAGAAGACGAGATCGATTGCGCTACAGGCGGTCGTCGCCATGGATCCTGACGGCGAGAAGCTCCGGCTCCCATGGCGGATCGTGCTAGAGAGGAGGAGGGAGACGATGGAATGGATCGGGTGAACCGTGAGCTCACCGTGAGTTCAACGGAGGCAGTGGCACGGTCGTATCTACTCTGTGGTGGCCGAAATCGAAGAAATCTCGCGGCGGCTCCGGCGAGAAGGAAACGGCGATTGTGGCGGCTCCTTGATCAATAAATTCACCATATTCGATGGCTTGGCGTGGATGACGTCGTTGCGCGAGGGGGACACGATGGCTGGCCTTCTCGTCGACGGTGGCTGCGGCTTCTCACGGCGATGAACCCCGGCGGCGCTCGGATGATTTGGGGGAAACATCAAGAGGGCAGGAGAGCTCCAGGGAGAAGGCAGAAGTCATGAGGCTTGTTCTTCTCGTCTCCATGGCGAGAAGAGGGGGCTCGGGGACGCCTAGAACGTCGAGGGAATCTCAGTGGAGGTCGCCGGTCGGGGCATGCTCGACAGCGAGCTGCTTCGGCTTGCGGGGAGGAAGGCGACAAGGCTCTAGCGGGCTGGGCCGACTAGCTGGGCTGCGGTGCGTTAAGTTGGGCTGCTTTCCAGGTAAGTTTTTCTTTTTCTTTTCTTCTGTTTTTCTTTTCTGACACTTGTTTTGTCTTGGCTAAAAAAATAGTTAGACATTTTATAAAATGCTGAAACTTTTTATATGGCCTCACAATATAATAAGCTAGCCACTTGTAAAGTTTGAACATTTTTAAAATTCAAATATTTGAATTCAAATTCAAATAGGAGTATTTATTTAATTCCATGCTCCTGTTTGAATTTTTGAAAAATCTATGAGCATGGGAATGCTACCACATCACTTTATATGTGATCACACTCATTTATGTGAATTTTCAAAAATGCAAAAGGAATTTTTGGCGCAACTTTTATTCTGTCCATTTGAATTAAATTCATCTGGGGGGTTTCTTCTCCCATTTCAATTTGATTAGATTTTTTTTAACATGATGCAAAGTGAGACTTGATCCTAGCACATACCTAACAGAGGGTTCTGACAAAGACTGAAGGAGACATAACAAAAAGAAGAACAAGTTGGCAAGTGACTCGACGAAACGAAGATTTCTTCGACAATGCAAAATTGAAGCTACCGTCATTGAAGACCCGAAGACTTGAAGACCTGGAAGATTCAAGTTTCTATCGTTAGATCGTTCTGTGAGCTGTCATTTCTTGGATTTACAGACAGCTGCACAGCAAAACTTATATTTTCAAAACTACTGTGATATTTGTATGGGTATATATATCTCTCTCTACATTCTATTCCCCCTCAACCCGATTCCTACACTGAACATGTTACTACAATGGCTGCTAAAGTGAACACTAGAATAAAGATGGATGCAACCAATGATGAGTTCAAAGTTAACCCCGTGTGCCAGGATCTTACAACAAGAAAGCACAATCTTGCTGACGGAAGGACCCTGGAGCAAGTTATAGTTCACCAGTGCACGTTCTGTAGTAGTTTGCGCAAACACGAGTGTTGTGAAGAAACGATAAATGTTTGCTTGGCTTGCAGAACCTTGGATTTATCTGAACCCAGTTCATGAACAAGAGGAACTTTCTACAATGCTTGTGAGGATGACCGAGTGTTAGATTGCGAGATTCGCTAAACCATATACAAGGTAATGATTTGGGTGCGGAATGGATTGGCCCCCATGACGACTATCCTTATTATTCGCTCTTGATATGCGGGATAGTAAATCTTGAGTGACTTACCTATAGCTGAGAGACGACGATGTTAAGCCTTAACCATAGAATGGTACGATGTTTGACCCCTATATAAGATTATCGTTAATAGTAGTAAGTTATACGGTGAGTATAGACCAAGACCATTTCCTGCAGGTATCCCATAAAAGTATTCTTGATGACCACCATGAGAGAATCGATAGTTTTTTAGTATTGGCGCCTGACTTGTCAGTCATAAGGTTAGGCATATGGAAGACTCCTCTTCTGCTAAGCATTCAAGACCTCAAAGGAGTTGGTGAAATCTCTATGAAGGATGTCATCGATGGAGCAAGACTCATCAAGACCGTGTCACATTCATTTTAAGGGTGGTAGCACCCTCAATAACCGGAGGATCGGTGGATTGTCATGAATACCCAAACCTAACCTTTTCTTTCTAGCCTTTTCGAATCTCAGGATGAGATTCATTTTAAGGGTGGTAGTCTGTAACATCCCAAAATTTTCTAAATTTTGGAATGTTAATAAATTAATTATAATAAGGATTGTTTGCCTGATATGATTAATTTTCACTAGGATTTAAAACTTTTGGAGATTAAATGAATATTAAAATGAGTGCGAATAAAATGACTTTTCAAATATTCATTTTTGGCCTAAGGGAATTTATTGTTTAAAACCAATCCAACAAAAAAAATTAAAATGAGAGAAGGTAATATGAATCCTTCAATATAAAAGAAAGTTGGAAATGTTTTAAATATATTTTTATTTATTTTAATGGGAGTTATTTAAATAATTTTCATTCCAACATAATAATAACTTGATGGAAGATAAAATGACCTCTTCAGAAAAATTGCGTGGAAACTATTTAAATAATTATTTGAGATTTCTGTGAATTTCTAAAATATTTTATAACTAAATAAAGTCATTGAAAAATATCTTTATTTTTATTTCTTATCTTCGAAAATATTTTCATTGCATAATTTTCTTCATATTATTTGTTGAATATAGGATTTTATTTCATATTTTTCTGATGGGTATTTATTTGTTGAAAATTGTTTGAAGTTTGGGGTCTAAAAATAAAAAAGGAAACTGTGGCACAGCTGGCCCAATAGCCTTTTCCACCACGATCGCAATTAAAGCCCGAGTCGGTTTCTTTTTTTCTCTTTATCTTCCTATATATATTTTCAAAAAACAATTTCATTTCTTTTCTTTTTTTCCCAAACCATAGCGCGGGCCCGATTCCGCCGCCGCGCCACCGTCTTCGCCGGACGCCACCTCGACGCCGGAGCGTGCCGCCGCTGCCCGCGCCTCCCGCGCCGCGCGCCCGCCCGCGCCTCCTGCGCCGCGCGCCCGCCCGCGCTGCCTGCCCGCGCGCCGCAGCCCGGCTGCATGGCGCCGCCGCCACCCCCAGATCAACCACCCGCCGCCGGAGCCGCGCGGTCGCGCCGCCGGCCGTGCGCCGCTCCCCCGAGGCCGTGTCCTCGCCGGACTCCGCCTCCACGCGTCGCGCCGCGCCCCCTCGCCTGTCGGACCGCCCCGTGCGCTGCCACCGGCCGCACCCCGCCGCCCTCAGCCGACGCCACCTCGCCGGCCCTCATCGCCGGAGCTGCCCCACCTCGCCGGAGTTCACAGGAGTTCGCCGGAAAACGTTTCTAGATCTGGTCAAACCACGGTCAAACCGCTAGGGACCCGATCACGTTTTTTTAAAAAGTTTATTCGCGGATTAGTCCTTTGTGCAAAAAACACCCCAGATCCCGTTTTCTCAATACCTCCTAAACCGTGTGTCGGAATGAGGTGAAACTTTTTCCTACGCGCTCGTATTGTTTTATAGTTTAGCTTGGAATTAACTTTGCACACCTTTGCACAATTTTGAATTTGAATTTATTTCAATTCAAATTCAAACTGCTAGAGGCCTTATCTATTATACCGGTGATTCAATTCAATTGATTCTTTTTGCATAGGATCACTCATGTCATGTACTTTAGGTCCACATAATTTATACACCACCTTCAAATACTTTTTGTTCTGTTTGAATTTAAAGTTAATTAAAACTTCAACCTGCTATAACTCGTGTTGTAGTGTTCTGTCGCACGTGATTCTTTTTGTATAATGGATCATATGAGACATCCTTTCGGCAATACCCACACACCTTTTCATATTGGCATGATGTTCACCTTGAATTCCTCATGCCTTTGGTCATAATCTTTTATAGCAACAATTCTTTATCATTTGACTCTCTTGAGTTCACGTCTCACCTATCACCTTCGAGCACATCGCCACCTTTATCGTATCGGGCCTAGTTCTTTTGTTGCTAACCCTTATTGTGTTTGATTTGTTGATATTTTGTTTCCTGTTGGCGTGATTGTTTACTTGTGGTATCTTTCCTTTACGATAGATTGCTCGGAGTGTGACAAGTAGAGTTATCTGGATCGTGAGAGCGAAGAACTTCATCGAATGTATAAGGCAAGTCATACTTTGACCATTTCACAACCTATATTTTTACTTATGCATGTAGCATATATCACCCTGTGCATGTGTAGGAAGTTTTTTATTATTATTGCTGCAAACCTGGTAGGATAGCCATATGATCTGATCATGTATTCCTTGTCGCCCTAGTTCGTGCTTGTTATATATATTGCTATGCATGTAGACGTGGATTGGTTTGAGATTACATTGAGCTATGTGAGGACTTAATGACTTGACTAGTAACCTTAAATAGAATTCACCTCTGGACGGGCAGGGAGAGCATCCTGGGGCTCGTGCCTTATCAAAGGCGGGACCAGGGTTAAATGCTTCCCGAATGGTATGGTTTTTGTGGTCGACATAACGTCATGGTATCTACCCTCTGAACGTAAGTGGGCGCTGTCCCGGCTCAAAAAGATAACACATACTTGGGGACCTGAAGCTTCCATGTACAGCCGCTGGCCATATGGGCTCTGGCTTAGTTGGGTACGATGTAGGAAGCCTCTCCCGTGCAAAGCTAGCAGATGTAGATGTGATAGGTGGTACCGTCTTGCCGTTGGGTGTAGGTGACCTCTTCTGAAAGACTTCGTCTCAATCTTTGGGTTGAGTCCAGCGGGAAAAGTGTACTAACCCCTGTAGAGTAAAAAACTAATCATGATTAGCCGTGTCCCCGGTTATGGACAACCTTGAGCTACTAGACATTACTGTTACTGGAGGATCTTGACAGATGAATCACCATAATAAACTTGAGTGGGCAAGATTTAATAAAGGGGTGTGGATTGGAACTGGTGTGCCTAGTTTAATCTTAAGTAGTAAGTTAAACTAAAATTTTGACTTTGTAGATTAGGAAAAATCAGCTTTCTGCAAAATAAAACCATAAGCCTTTCCTTTGAATTACCTTGCATTTAGATGTAGGACTATTATATAATTTTTCGTGTGACTTGCCGTACAAATCAGATGTACTGACTTGTTGTCGGGTTGTAACCTTCGGTGTTGTAGGATGTTATACGATGAGTAAGTGATGCGATGTAGGGATATGATGTCTATACTCAACTGTGCCGGTGGATTTGATGGACGGAACGAAGCACTTTATTTTTTTTCGTTGTATTTTATTTGTAAGCTAGCCTTGAGCTATGCAGGTATGCTTTGTTGTAATATTGGATCTTCTATTTAATATTTATTGCATGTGGTTTATTCTTGATATTACATCATGTAATGTGTGTGCTAGCTATTGATCCAGGGACTAGCACAGAATGCTCAGAGACTTGGATTCTTAGCGAATCGGGTCGTTACAGATAGTTATATTCTTGATGTTGTTCATGTTACTACTGAAATTTATTTTGAGAGAGGAAAGTTTGGTTGTAGAAACTTTCATGTTATAAAAACAACTTTCTCTATGATCAAAGTTTGGAGGTTGTTCTTCTTTTACATTCCTGTGCTTGTTACTTTATGCTTTCATGATTTATTTCTTTACAAGGTTCCTAGGCATATGAAGTGGGTTAGGCTTAAATGTGCTTCATGTTTGCTTCTTCATGCTCTCTTTTGATTGAAATCCTCATTCTTATGAGAAGCATCTTTTATAATCATCGTGCCTAGCTAAAAGGCATAGAAGAAAGCACTTATTGGGAGGAAACCCAAAATGTTTTTTACTTTCAGTTTTAGTGGTCTTGATGCGTGTTACTACTGTAGCAACATCATTCTATCTTTATTTTCAAGCTTTGTGCCAAGTTTTAGCCTCCTGTTGCAAGAAAGTTCAAAACATGTGACATGTTGTCCAGAAACTGATTATGTCTACTTAACAGAAAATTCGTAATAAATCTCCATATCATCTTTTTGATCTGATTTTTTTGACAGTATGCTCTATACAATTAGATTTATGGCATCTGTTCTAAGTTTTTTTATTTGATTTTCATAAGTACCCCAAAGAAATTATTTACTACCTATTGGTCAGTTTTTCATAGATTCTACCACATTTTCCGTTTTTACCGTTTTGCAAATCTTAAGCTTGCTTTTTCTTTGCAAAAACTTTTTGGCAATCTTGAGAAAAGTAGCTCTTCATGAAAATATTTATGTCCATTGTAGAAAAAATATTTATTTACGGGTACTAACCACTATAATTAGCTTATGATGAGTTTTTTATGATGGGAGTTTTCAAGTATGCGAAAGAAGATGATGAAAGAAGATTTGGGAGTGTAAAAATATCAAGCTTGGGGATGCCCCCATGCACCCCCAAGAAATATCCAAGGAGACTGAAGTGTGTAATCTTGGGGATGCCCCCGTGCATCCCCTTCTCCATCAACAATCATCAATTCGTCCTTCTCCATGCTATATTTTTATCTCTTCATGTGTTATGTGCTATCCTTGGAGCGTCTCGCTCTTTAGTTTTTAGTTTGTTTTAGTTTTGCTTGATATTCATAACAAATTGGACCCTAGCCTTTATTGTTTGGGAGAGAAACACACACCACTCCACCCTAGAACACAACATAGATTTGCATGCTTATATTTTTGTGTGTTCTTTATCTTTTCGTAGCTACTGTCATGCCTAGCTCTTAGTTTTCATGCTTATCTTTTTAAGAGATTTTATTTAGGTTGCTTTTGGAACTCTCTTGATTTATCATGCTTATCTTGTTTAGAGAGTTGGTCTGTTGCAGTGAGTTGTATGTCTTGCATGAGTAGGTAATTGAGGTTGTTATTATAAGTATAGTAGTAACTTGCAATAGTATTGAGGTATTGATTTGAGTAATGTTTGGACTTTTGGTGCCAAGAGCTTGAGCCTATTAGTGATAGGTGTCGTATTTTGGAAATCTGTGTTTATTTTCCAAAACTACTAAAAAATAGTTGTGAACTCTAGCTACTATATGGATCGCTAACCTCTAGAGGGGTTGTAATATATAGAGTATCCTCACGTACCATGGGTCGAGGATGCGCAATGATAACCAAACCCCCATACACTCCTCCTCGGGGTACTTGTCTCTTTGTGAACCTCGTGATTAGATAGAGAGTTACCGATAATAAGTGCATGAGTTCTTCGGACTAATGCGAGTATTCGATTGTTCGCACTTCCACCTTCCATATTTTGCTATCCAATTCGGTACCGTGTATTGCCCTTTCCCATCTTGAGAGTTGGTGAAACTTTGCCGGTGCATCCAAACCCTTGGCATGATACGCTCTGTCATCATAAACCTCATTATATCTTCCTTAAAAACGCCACCATATCTACCTATCAACGCATTTCCATAGCCTTTCTGAGATACATTTGTTGGATATGTGCCCTAGAGACAAACTAATAAAGATATTTGTCACATATCCGTTTTGTTCATAATACGTTTTATACTGTGATATAACTGTATTACTTGGAAATACTAATACAGGTGTAGTATAAAACATGGTCCGTAGTTTAACTCGGGTAAACTATCTCATTGGGCAATTGATTGATCAAGCTTTCCTGATCATGGCGACACTTAAGTCCATTGACAATGAGGTCATATCATTAGGGGAATGATGTGATGGACAGACACCCACCTAAAGTAATGCAATGTGATCGAGTCACATAGTTCAGCGTTGCTATGACTTTGTAACGTATGGCTTAGTCCTTAGACCGTAATGATCATACGTAATCACGATCTATGAGGAGACTTTGATTTGTATCCCACCGCCTGACTGAAATATGCTGGCTATAACGGAGCACTTTGGGTATTCCAAAATAGATGGTTGATGAGTATGTTAATAGATCAAAGCGGGATTTGTCAGTCCTTGTGACAGGACAGGTACTCTGGGCCCACTCGGTGATATTGCATCAACCCTTGCAAGGACGTGACTAGGTCACAAAGAGATGCAATGATCATGGACGAGAGAAGTTGTTTGTCATGAACGATATGTGAACACGGTATGTGGGATACGGACGATCAAACCTCGGACAAACAAGGTACCGCAGAACAAAGGGATTACGTCGTATCGTTAACGGTTTCCAAAAGCGATCGAAGCTCATTCGATGGAAGCGCAGGGGCTGTCAAGGACTGTAACCAGGTCCAACTGACTAGTCATTGGTCCATGAGAAGAGTCTCGACCATGTCTGCTGTTTCCCGGACCGTTAGGGTGTTACACTTAAGGGCAATCGATGCATAGGACAGTTACGGGATCAATCGGTGAAATAGGAGAAATCACCGGAATAGTTCCGGAGGAGGACGGAATGGTTTCCGGACATTTTGAATAGTTCAAAATAAAGTTTAATTGTTTTAATAATGTTTTTATTATTTAATTATCTGAATTAAATATTTAAAACTTATTAAATAATTAAAATAATGGAAAAAAGGCTATATGGGCCTTAGAGGCCCATTAGGGGAGGAGGGGGTTCCCCCCCTTGGGCTTGGCGCCAAGGGGTGGGGCCCAACCCCCCCTAGGCCGGCGCACCCCTCCCCCCTTGGAGGTTTAGTCCCACATGGGGGAGGGAAGAGGGATCACACCCCCCCCTTGGCCTTTATATAGAGGGGTAGACCCCCCTTTTTCCATACAACAATTGATCTCCTTCTTCTTCCTTCTCCATTTCTGGAAGTGGACTCCCCTTGTTTGGAGTCTGCACCAGGATTGGAGTTCTCCACCATAAGGCAGGCCGTCGTTCTGCCGGAGTCGGGATCCGTAGCCGTCTTCTTTCCGCTGCTCGCCTGGTTCGGAGCCCGGGAGGAACATCGATTGTGCCGTACGTGTATAATCTCTTCGAGGCATTACACCTGTGGTGCTGCGTCATCGCTGGAGGTTTACCGGGAGTCATTCTCGCCGGTGGTGGTCTTCTACACGACAGGGAGGTCGTAGTTCTGAGTCTACGCCAACCACGTTCGTAAGAACGTTTCCCGCTTTCGGTCTTCAAAGGTATGAACACCGATTCCCTCCGTTACTTTACATCGCCATAGCATAGATCTTGGGTTCGGGTACCGTAGGTGTGGAAAAATTTGTGTTTTCTGCCCCGTATCCCAACAACATTGCCATGCAACATCCATCATCTCATGACTTGATCTTCATGTTGTTGGATATGTGCCCTAGTGGAAAATTAATAAAGATATTTGTCACATATCTATTTGTTCATAATACGTTGTATACTATGCTAGAACTGTATTAAGTGGAAACATTAATACACGTGCGGTATATAACAACCTGGTCCCTAGTTAAAGGCATACTAGCTCATTGGGCAATCGATGATCAAGGTTTCCTGATCATGAGATCTGAACTGTCTATTGACAATGAGGTCATATCATTAGGAGAATGATGTTATGGACACACACCCACCTATAGCATTGCAGTGTCATCAAGTCACATAGTTCAGCATTGCGATGACTTAATAACATAGTGACTCAATCCTTAGACCATGATGATCATACATAATTGCTATCTATTAGGATGCTTTGAGTACATCAACCGTTACACTGAAACATGGTAACCATAAAGGTGTGTCTTGGGTAATCCGAAGTAGATATGTTGAGGAGTATGAAATAGATCAGAACGGGATTTGTCCATCCGAGTGACGGATAGGTACTCTGGGCCCACTCGGTGATATTGCATCAACAGCTAGCTAGTGACTAGGTCACATGAGATGTAATATGCACATACGAGTAAACATGTTTGTCAGAGAAGAGTGAGAACTAGGTATTGGATACTGACGATCATACCTCGGGCAAACATAGTGTCACAACCCAAGTTTAGGTAAGTGCTACGGTTGCTTGATCCCTTTGCATCATGTGTAGAAAATCAAAAGAAATTCAAAAATGGGGAAAAGAAAAGCCCTGAGAAATTCATTCAAATGGTCAGACAAAAATTGCTTCCAAAATTTCCTATGTTATTTTTGAAAAGTCTTATAAATATGCATGATCACATATAAAGTGAAGTGGGTCCCACTGCATGCACCAAGATTTCTCAAAAATTCCAAACAGAGCTTGGAAATTAAATAAACACCCTATTTGATTTGAAATTCAAATTATTTGAATTTCAAAAATTCCCAAAACTTGTGAGTGGCTAATGTTATGCCATGTAAGGTCACATAAAAGTTTTGAGGATTTAAAAAATGCTTTTCTAATTTATCCAGAGCAAAACAATTTACAGAAAAAGAAAACAGAACAAAACTAAGAGGAAAAAAAGAAAAAGAAAACCGAGCCCACCTACTTAGGCATCGGGTCCAACTTACCTGGCCGGCCTAGCCAACCTCTCCTCCCTGTCGTCTTCCTCCCCACCGAGCCAAGAAGCTCGGTCGAGGGTGCTCGACGCCCGCCGACGCCACCTCATGCTTCCCCAGGCGACGTCTTCGTTCCTGGAAGCTCCCCAACGCCCTCCTCATCCATTCCCCTCCCCTGGAGACGTCTCTCCGTCTCTCCCCTCGCAGATTTCTTGTCGCCAGAGAAACCCCGAGCGCTACCGTAGTCCGTCGACGAGCGCAGCCATGGCCAACGCCGACGAGGAGGCAAGCCAAGGTGTCTACCGTTACCGCGGCCGCCTACTTCTTCGAGCCCCTCCTTCAATCGAGACCGATATGCCCTGGAGCAGTCGCCCCCTTCGTCGGATCACCGTCGGCCGCCGCGGCAACCGGCGAGCGATTCCGCCGCCCCCAGCGTCTCCCTGGTCACCCCGCGCTCGCCTTTGTGCTCCCGGTGAGCTTGCTCTGTCTTTCCACTCCTCCAGTGGTCGATACCATGCCCCCTTCGCCGTTTCTCCTCGAGCCAGAGCCCAGCCGCTGCATTTTCTCGTCGGCGGCGTAGCTACAGGCCGCCCCGAGGACCACGACCTGTGCCAGTGGGTGCGCGATGCCACGGGGAGCAGCGTGGTGCCTTCCCCGTGCCCAGCCGTGCCCGAATCGCCGTAACCAGTGGGCGCTGCCGCGCAGTTTGGTCACCGGCGGCCAAACTCCGGTGGGCCGACGTGGCCGATTACATTAGGGGCTAACCCCCCCTGTTAGTTGACCCTAGGTCAATGACAGGTGGGGCCCCCAACCCCCCTAACCCCTCTGTTAATTAAACACAGAGGGATTAACCCCCCTAAGGCTGACACCTTGGCCCCACATGTCAGCCCACCCTGTGACGTCAGCATTGCATCTTGCTGATGCAATAAACTTTTTTCCAGAAATTGAAAGAATTAAAGAAAACAGAGAAAAATCCAGAAAGTCAATTAAACTTTAGAAAATCATAACTAATTCATATTAACTCCAAATTTAATAAATAATATATGAAAAAATATCAGAAAAATGCAAGGATTAATAATATGCACTTTGTTTCTATGTTTGACCATTTTAAAATGGGTGAACAGTAGCAAATGTGCATATGGCATATTTTGAATTCATATTTGGAGTTTGAATTTGCATTTAAAATGCAATATACTTCAATTAAGATGAATAGGCTACAAACCAGTACCATTCACATCATGTGACAACATAAACATGTGCTTGTGCATTTACTTCCGAAGTTGTTGCCCCCCTTGTTGATGATTGCCTCCAATGACAGACGTTCCGAGACGGTGATCACCCCGAAGAAGAAGACCACCGTTAAGACCCGGGCATCGTCAGCAAGGCAAGTAAACCCCCATTGATCATGTCTATAAAATCCTACTTCCCTCTCAGTCTCGCTTATGCATGTTTAGGAGATCACCGAGACACGTTCTTTCGCATAGTTGAACCCATTCCGATGCATGACCTATCATTTTGTCACCGTATTAAAAAAACCACAATCCTAGCAGATATAGGAGTTGAATGATGAGCATGTGGCCCCTGCAACTGTTACTGCTTATTGCTGCTTAGTGATACAATGAGGATGTTATGATTGTGAGTCGGGATGGAATGAACACAGTGATGCTGATGATAACGTGTTGGTGAATCCACCCTAAACAAAGGTGAACGATGAGGGGTTGTGTAGGAGTACACAGTGGGTTGTTTCGTTGAACATTGCCCTAGGCTCCCGAGTTCCTGTTTTGTGATCCAAGACAAAGAGTATGACCACATGTAGGGTTTATGGAAGCCCCGTTTGGCCTCTTTACGTACCCGATCCGGTCCAGGAGTCACACTAGTTTCGGGTTTTCCATTTAACTTATGCATAGATATGTGGGTGGACCTGTGAGGCAGCGAAACGATCTATCAAAGGTGGCGTCACGATTCCTTGCATTATCTGAGTCCGTTTCCTAGAATCGGCCGGACTCTCGAGCGGTGATAAACTCAGGTAGTCGACTCCTGGATTAGAGAAGGTGATGTGAGGGTAGTGCCTTGGTTTCATCCACGTCAGACACCCGCTTGAAGGGTGACAAGAATGAGGCGATAAGTGATGACACGCGTGTGAAGATGTACACCCCTGCAGGGTTAATAAACTATTCGAATAGCCGTGTCCGCGGTTATGGACTACTTGGAGACCTCTACTTGATCATAGACAACTTGAATGGATACTTATAAAACTCGCAAGATAAGCGTGAGTGCTATGGTGTGCTTCCTCGTGGGGAAGTCGAGGAAGTATCTATAGTGGTGTATTGGTTGGGGACTTGGTGGTGGACTCGTGTACGCTTCTTACCTCAAGTCTGGTACTCGTAGTACAGGACTAGCCAAGTCAAAGCTGGCACTTCTGCATGTTGAAACCCCACCTCCCTTTACCTTGAAACTTGAGCATGGGTAGTGTAGTTCTGATGTAAGTCTTGGTGAGTATGACTTTGTACTCACGTTTCATTATTCTATGTTTTAGATGAGAACCCGGACCCCGATGGAGTCACCTTCGTGAAGCTCGACGTTGAACATTGTAGTATAGTTCCAGACAACAGTCTGGTCCCTCGTGGAAGGGCATGTTTGTTGAACAAGGCTTCTCTAAGCCATTTGTTAAACTTGTCTGTACTCAGACCTAATTTTCTTCCGTTGTATGATGTAATGTTGATCACAGACATGTGATCTTTGTATGCTCTATGTGTAAGTCAATAAAGATGCACTTTGTAGAGTTATGTGATGATACCTGCTGTTCATACTAAGCATGTGTGCTGTGTGTATGTTTATAACATGCATGTCTTAGTATGGGTTTTCGATACCTTAGTTTTGATCTGGCTGGCGTTCTTTTATACACCAAGTGGCACTTAGATGTGCGCAGCTTGGGGCATCGCGCTATGATTTCTCGTGACTCTGTCACGTGCACACTTTGTTGTATGATCGAGCCCGCCCTAGACCCCGACTAAGTGATCGGGCTGGAGTAAGTCTATGTAAGAGTTAGGATTCAATCACCAACATGGTTGAGGTGACTTGTCTATGAGTATGGGATTCACCACCAATACGCATTTAGACTTGTGAGCAGACGATGAGGACCCATCTCAGTTGATCATCTGGACTGGATGGGATGCCCCTCACGTTCCATGATTTCCGAGAGTGTTCTGTGCTTGGCCTTGCCTGCTTAGACAAGTGGGTACGACTCACGGCTCTCCATGTGATTGCATCGTGACTGGAATTACATACGCATTTTCCGGGTCCCAACACATAGTACCTCAGCACAAAGGGATCAAGTCATATTGTTAAAGGTTCAACGGCGAAGAAGTTTATTCGATGGAAGCGCAGGGGTACTTCAAGGATTGTAACCCGATCCCACATGATGGTCATTAATCAGAGAGTGTCTCGATCATGTCTACTGTTTCTCGAACCGTAGGGTGTCACACTTAAGGGCAATCGATGCATTAAGGACAGATTCAGGATCATCGGTGAAATAAGAGAGACCACCGGAATTGTTTCGGGAGGTGCCGGAAGCTGTTCTGGATATTTTGAAAGGTTCAAAAAAAAATTATTGATGTTTTAATATGTTTTATTATTTAATTGACAGAATTAAATATGAAAAAGGATTTAAATATTAATTAAAAAGGTGGAAAAGGCATATGAGCCTAAAGAGGCCCATGAGTGGAGAAGGGGGTTTCCCACCTTGGCCCATGGCGCCAAGGGAGGGGCCTTGGCCCCCTCCCTAGCCGCACCCTTTCCCCCTTTGGGAGTTTAGTCCCACATAGGGGAGGGGAGAAGGTTCCCCCCTCCTTGGCCTATATAAGGAGGGGTAGGGTGCCCTTTTTCATCCATCCCATTGAGTTCTTTCTCTCTCTCTTTCCCCGACCTAGAGCGGACTCCCCTTGTTTCGAGTTTGCACCTGGTTGGGGGTTTCACCATCATCCGAACATCGTCGTGCTGCCGGAATCGGGATCCGGATCAGTCTTCTTTTCGGTGCTCTTCTGGTTCAGAGCCCGGAGGGACATCGGTTGCACCGTACGTGTGTAATCCCGCGAGGCACTACACGTGTGGTGCTACTTCATCGCTGGAGGTTCTTCAACACGACAGGGAGGTCATAGGATCAGAGTCTACGCCAACCACGTTCGAGGAACGTTTCCATCTTTCGGTCTTCAAAGGTATGAACACCGATTCCTTCCGTTACATACATCAGCATAGCATAGATCTTGGGTTTGAAAATCGTACTTGGAAAAATTATTGTTTTCTGCCCCGTTCCTCAAGAGTGGTATCATGAGCAAGGCTATGCATAGATGTATTGTACGGGTAGAACACATCGAGGATGTGGGCATCAATTCTCCAATTGTTACCCTCCCACGTGTACTCGTTTAGCGTTACGGCAATGTCCTGATGAAGCGGCTCCGACCGACCTTACGCGTTTACGCGAGACTGGTTCCACACTTGACATATGGCTTGTACCATATAAGTGGCTAGGGGGTGTCTGTCTCTCTAACATTAGCGACGCGAAGACGTTTGCAACGGAGGGCCCCGACAAGGGTGTAATAGAGACGATTGCAGGATTAGTGTTGTGGCTTCTTTTCACAGGATAGAAAGCGGTTTTGTCTCTAAACCCCTTAGCAGCCACGTAAAACTTGCAAAAGATAAAGTAGAAGGCGTTTTAACTTTAATTTGCATGTAAGGGGGGATCATAGCATGTATAATTTACAGTTTTACTTCCTGCCTTGCTAATATGCTAGATATGCGACGGTACCATGATAGGATAATCTCTCACTATCAAAAACAACCAAGTGTCTTTACCCTAGTGAGCACCACCTGGAAAGATCTCCATTATGGAGGCATCGCGTGTCACACGGGTGTCAAACATATTTGCGTTCAAATGAGGTGGGTGTAGCAAGCCTAGCATGTCCAGAAACATGGCCTTGTATGACACAGCAAGAAATCACTTAGGGTATGGTGGCGAGCATGGCATGTGTAGACATGGCCTCGGGACACAATAACCGAAAGGTTAAGCATGAGTCACATAAAGGATGTGATTGGCATGATGGCCTACCTTAAACACATACTGATGGTCGTGTCACACGGGGGAGGTATGGTGTTCTAGGATTGTGTAATCACTTAGTAAAACTTTGAGGGATGTTTAACAGAGTGGGAGTTCTAGAATTGTTTAAAAAAATTGAACTCCAATTATGAACAAAGTCTAAATGTGTATTTTGCAAATAACCATTGTAGATGTCGGCACTTTCGCACCCCACATTCAACTTAGGGTCATTCCTAGAGAAAGATAAACTGAAAACCGATGGGTCAAACTTCACGTCCTGGTTCCGCACTCTGAGGATTCTCCTCATTCCCCTCAAAATGTCCTATGTACTTGAGACTGCATTAGGTGATGCACCAGCAACTACCGCTACTGTGGCTGAGAAGGATGTCTACCTCATTAAGTCGGATGATTCCTCCCTTGTCCAGAAGGGTATGCTCTATGCCATGGAGGATGAACTACAGAAACGGTTTGAGAGCCTCATTGCTTATGAGATAATCACTGACCTCGACCACCTTTGCACCTCAAGCCAGGGTCGAGAGAAATGAAGTTTATGAAGCTTTCTTTTCGGCAAAGATGGAAGAGCACAGCAGCATGACTGAGCACGTAATCAAAATGTCTGACTACGTTCAACGCCTAAATGACCTGGAATTTAAGATTCCGGATGAAATGGCGATTGATAGGGTGTTGCGTTCGCTGCCCCTAGCTACGAGAGTTTTTTGTTGAAATACAACATGCAAGGAATGGTTAAGAACCTTTATGAGTTGTTCACCACACTCAAGATTGCTGAAATGAAAATCAAGAAGGAGCATAGCTGCACCAAGTACTTAGAAGATAAGAAGGCCGGCAAGCTTGTTGGAAGAGACATGGATATATTTGATATACATGTTATTGATGTTTTCCTAACAAGTGCTCGGAGCAACGTCTGGATATTTGATATCAGATCAGTTGCTCACATCTGTAACTCCCAGGAGGGGCTAAAGAATAAACGACTCTTGCGGAAGAATGAAGTGACGATGCGCGTTGGAAACGGTTCCAAGGTTGATGTAATGTCCATTGGCACGCTTCGTCTCAGTCTCCCTTCGTGATTGATTCTTGTTTTGAATAAATGTTATTATGTACCCGCGTTGAGTATGAACACTGTGAGTGGGTCATGCTTAATGCAAGACCATTATTCTTTTAAATCTGAGACAACTGGTTGTTCAATTTATAAGAATAATATCTTCTATGTTCATACAGTGGCGCGTAATGGTTTATTTTTAATGGATCTCGAATAGCATGACTCCCACATCAATAACATAGAGGCCAAAAGATTAAAGCCTAGTAACGAAGAACACATGACGATGTGGCATTGTCGTCTTGGTCATATTGGCATAAAACGCATGAAGAAGCTCCATTTTGATGGACTTCTGGAGTCATTAGATTTTGGATCTCTTGACACGTGCGAGCCATGCCTTATGGGCAAAATGACAAGGACTTCATTCAATGGAATAATGGAGCGTGCGGCATAATTATTGGGAATCATACATACTGATGTATGTGGACCAATGAATATCACCAAACGCAATGGATTTCGTTACTTCGTGACCTTCACGGATGACTTGAGTAGATACGGGTATATCTACTTAATGAAACATAAGTCTGAAACCTTTGAAAAGTTCAAGGAATTTCAGAGTGAGGTCGAGAATCAACTCGGGAAGAAAATCAAGCACCTTCGATCCGATCGAGGTGGCGAGTATTTAAGTCACAAGTTTGGCACTCATCTGAATACTTGTGGCATTGTACCACAACTTACACCAGCTGGAACACCTCAGCGAAACGGTGTGTCCGAGCGACGTAATCGTACACTATTGGATAGTGTGCGGTCAAGGATGTCTCATACCGGCATACCTACATCATTCTGGGGGTATGCACTAGAAACTGCCGCTTACGTTCTTAATAGGGTACCGTCCAAATCCGTGAAGACAATACCGGTTGAAGAATGGTTTGGCAAGAAACCAATGTTGTCATTAGAAACTTCCGCTTACGTTCTTAACAGGTTCCGCGAGGTAAAATTCAAGCCTGCATAAAAAGTCTGGATAACTATCCAGGTAGTCAGTCCATGTGTGGGGCAGTTCTTGACAAGCGTCTTCATACGTTCCCAAGTTTGAGCAACGTGTTCATTATCCAATTGCCTGAAATTCATAATGTTACTCTTAAATTGAATAATTTTAGCGGGGGATAGTACTTCCTGATAAAAGCATCCTTGCACTTATCCCAAGAATCTATGCTATTCTTAGGCAAGGATTGAAACCAGATTTTAGCTTCATCCCTTAAAGATAAAGGAAAAAGCTTAAGCTTAACAATTTCACCATCTACATCTTTGTAGTTTTGCATATCTCAAAGCTCAATAAAATTATTTAAATGCAAAGTAGCATCATCTCTAGCACCAAAGAATTGATCTTTCATAACAAGGTTTAGCAAAGCAGGTTTAATCTCATAAGAACGTGTTGAAGTAGATGGTGTAGCAATAGGAGTGCAGATAAAGTCACTGTTGTTTTGACTAGTGAAGTCACACAACTTGGTGTTTTCATTGGAACCCATAGTAGCAGCAGGTATTTTTGGTATTTTCGATAAGGGACACAAAGGTAAAAACTGAAAGGTAAACTAACAAGACTAAAAAGCAAAGATAAAAGATAGTGTGCAACTCCCCTATCTTGTAGGCCGGAGTCCCCGGCAACGGCGCCAGAAAACTTGCTGGTGGCAAGAGAGTGTTAATACTCCTCAAGCCCTCGTTGATTACCCCAAGTGCAGGGTGAGATATAGTGCAACAGCAAGTTTTCCCTTGGCAAAGATGCCAAGGTTTGTCTCCCGTAGGACTCCGAAGGATACAAGAAGGTGGTAGAGTGAACAATGGCGCTGAGGTTGCTAACTTCACCTGGACCTGCACACAGATAAAGATAGCTTTGCTCCCAACGAGTACAGAGGAGTTGTCAATTCCTCCGTCCTTGTTGTTTACAAAGGATAAAACGCATGGGATAATGATAGTGATAGCAACTGAAAAGTAAAGACTGAAAGTAAATTGAGGGTGTAAACAATGATATGAAGATGGACCAAGGTCATGTGATTTTCACTAGTGATGTCTCTCCCAAAAGACGATAAAAGTGCTAGCGAGGTAACTAATTCACAGTTGGGCAATTGAAAGGATTATGAAGGCACCACAATGCTAACTATGCTGCAAAGAAAGGAAGGGCTCAAAAGAAATGGGCAGTACACCAAGGTAAGTAGACCAAAATCCATCTTCATCTACTACGAATCATCCACCTTGAGATATCTATCCAGAACATCTCGCTGGTATTAAGTTGCGAATCCCACCCAAAGTGTAAATCCAAAGCAACATACAACTGCATTAAAAGAACTTTGCGTAAAGTAAACAATCCTTGCATCCGCGGATACAAGCACCGTTGTTTTATCCCTGGTGGCAACATCACTCAAGCTAGACATCAAGGGGCTGAACCCACAATCAAGCATAACGCTCCCTCTTGGAGTTGCAACAAATCACTTGGTCAAAGTAAAATACGGCAACGGAGAACATGCAATAATTTAGTCAAGAACAAAATATAAAAGAGAAGAACCAAATATATTACTCATCACAATCTGAAATAGTCTCATAATCCATCATATCCCAACAAACTCAGCATAGCAACGGCAGAAAATTACAAAGGTGCCTCGATCATGTGAGGCAGCTCACGAGGTCTCGAAAGTGGAGGCACAAAGAGGGGAGAGATAGATCACATAGCTACTGTTAATGGACCAATGGTCCAAGGAAAACTACTCACGATACATACGGGATGCGTCCATCGCTATGGATGGTCTCCCGGAGGGGTAGCATCTCCCGGCAGGGTGCCGGAGCAGCTTCTCCAGGCAGCCCCGATCTAGAAACGGCGGTGGAGGCGGCACATAGGCGAGATCACGAAAAAGGAGTTCCTCCCGAGGGTTTCCGTCATGGGGGGTAAATATAGGCGAAGGGGGGCACCGAGAGGGGCCACAGGCAGTCAGGAGGGTCCCTGGCGCGGCCCAGGGTGGGGTCGCGCCACCTGCCCTCCTGGCTGCCTGATGGTGGCCCTCCTCCGCTTCTTTGGTGTTTCCGAAAGCTTCCGTGACGCTGATTTTTTATATGATTTTCCAGATTTTTTGTAGCACTTTTAATGGCCGGAAAACCTAAAATACAAAAACAACAGAAAACATCAACTGGCAGCTGGGTGCAGTGGGTTAATAGATTAGTCCAAATATGCTTAAAAGTGTATGAAAGTTCAAGCAAATCATGGCAAAGTCACACAAACATGCATGGAGCAAGCAGGAATTATAGATACGTTTGGGATGTATCAATAGGTTTACCGAGCTCAGTATTCGCTTGGGAACAAGAGAGGTCTAAGCTTGGGGGAGTTGATACGTCCAAAATGCATCACTCTTTTTTATCATAATTTACCACTATTCATTGATAAATTTCATGTTATGATGTTGTTCTCATAGCGTTTTGGCTTGTTTTACACAGTTTAAAACTTTCCTGTGCTGAAACAACAGACCAAGGAATCAGCGGGGAAAAGTGCACGCATAATGGACATATCAGCACATCTCCAAATGACCTGAAAATTTTAGGGGATCATTTTCTGAAGGATTAAGAAGGGAACGCAAAAGACCTCCCAGAGGGGGGGGGGCAGGCCACCAGGTGGTCTAGTGGCGCGGCCACCCCCTAGGCCGGAACAAGTAGCCACCTGGTGAGGGTGCCCACCCCCGAGGCTCTCTTCGGCACATATAGCCCTCGTGGCCTAATTATTCAAGGGGGAAGTTAGATCGAGAGTTCCGCCGCAGCACCGTGGAGGAAACCACCAGGGAAGAAAAGTCATTTCCAGCAGGCAGATTCCGCCAGGGAGAACTCCTCCCGAAGGGGGAGATCGTCCTCTTCGTCATCACCATCGTCACAAGCATCATCGATATCATCATCACCATCATCCTCATCACCAACACCATGTACATATTCATCCCATCTCACTTTACCATTACAATCCATGTTGTACCTTGCATTATTCATCCCCTCTACTTTACCGGTGTTGATTACTATTTTGTGGTGTATGCTATTAAGTTTTGGTGAAGAATTATTGCTATGACCAGATTTTCACCATATATTTATCACCTCTGATCATGATCTATTTTATGTCTTGCGTACATGGGAGAAGTCTTGTTGTTAGTAGTTATATGATGTTGAAGTAACATGTGTTGATTTGATATTTAAGTTGTGGTGTTATTCTTCTAGTGGTGTTTCCAGAGTGACAAAAAACTTCACCTATCTAAGTACCTAGGGGAATACATTGCGTATAAAGGATTCTTACGGTGGGTTGCCAGAGTGACAAAAACTTGAACCCCAGTTTGCACACTTTTGCACGAGGGAGTGTTGGATCCTAGAGTTTATTTCTACGGTTAGGCTTTGCCTTAATATCTCTCTTGTATTTGCGGATTGTTTCAAGAGGTTTAATCGTCAGAGTGCACTTGTGTTAGTCTATGCGGTGTACTAGATTAGGTCCACCCACACAACACTTATCCAAACAAAACATAGTACTAGACAGAGTCTGCCGAAAGTAACTTGACTACCTCTCTCGTGTGTCCTCAGGAACGATTTAGTCTTTATAATAAAAGTCTTATCCTTTGTGTTCAAAAGTATTGGGCAACTTTCTGCACCTTGCCATCATTTACTTTACTTGCTTTTATTTACTTGTTGCTTATTCGAGAAAACCGATAAAAAGTTACCTTTCATTACTTGTAATTATTCCTTGCTCAAGATCACTTGTCACTACCTTCTGCTCCTCGTTGGGTTCGACACTCTTACTTGACGCAAGGGTGGAAAGTCTTCCCTCGTGCTCGCAAACTGAGCCGGGGGGACCTTCTCCTGTTCAGGTACGACGACGTCGAGAGTCCGTCCGTGAAGATCTTCAGCGCCGACGGTGATCGGGTGGAGTGATGTCCGAAAAGCTCGAGTAGCGGCACCAAGGATTCTTCGGATGAACAGGACGACGCTTCTTCCGAGTAGCGTGGAGGCGAAGACATTTAAATCAGTGGGGGGTATTGATGTCCTAGGGGAGGACACAAAAACCCTAATCCACATAGATTGACTCTGCTACCTCCCTCTGTTTAAGGTGCGCCTCCCAGTGGATCCAGAGTGCCACTGTCTTCTTCTAATTGGTCAGAGGATCCTGCGAGCTCCCGATTGATGGACTACTTTGGCCAAGTAGTAGATAGTAACTCCAAGAGGGAGCATTTATGCTTGATTGTGGGTTCATCCCCCCTGATGTTTAGCTTGACTGACAGAAACATGAGACTAGGGGATGTGTTGTTTCCACCAGAGTGAAAACAACGGTGCTTGTAACCGTGGTTGCAAGGATTGTTTACCTGGCGCAAAGTTTGTTAATGCAATTTTCACTTACTTTAGGTTTACACTTTGGGTGGGGCTCGCAACTTAATCTAGCGAGATGTTCTGGATAGATATCTCAAGGTGGATGATTAGTGAGTAGATACTGATGGATAAACGTTCTACTTGTTTTGGTGTACTTCCCATACTTTTGAGCCTCTAACTTTCCTGCAGCATAATTCGCATTGCGGTGCGTTTATAATTCTGTCAGTTGCCCAGTTGTAATTTGTTCGCCC
Organism: Bromus sterilis; assembly: GCA_950022295.1. Taxonomy (NCBI): domain Eukaryota; kingdom Viridiplantae; phylum Streptophyta; class Magnoliopsida; order Poales; family Poaceae; genus Bromus; species Bromus sterilis. The sequence goes on from OX465600.1 coordinate 158,741,194, forward strand.
AACTTAGTTGTTTTATCGTCTTTTGGGAGAGAGACGTCACTAGTGAACATCATGGAACACCGGTCCATATTTCCACAATTTTGTACACCCCAACTATTTACTTCTTTTATTTTCCTTTCAGTTGCAATCACAATCATTATTTCCATCGTGCGTTTGATCCTTTGTAAACGACAAGGCCGGAGAGATTGAAAACCTCTCTGAACTCGTTGGGAGCAAAGTTATTTGTTGTTGTGTGCAGTTCCAGGTCAAGTAAGCAACCTAGGTTGTAAACGGCGTCATTGTTTCCTTGCCACCTACTTGAAGAACTAGGAGTCCAACTGGTCGACTCAAACCTTGGTATCTTTGCCAAGGTAAATTTACCGCTAGCTACATCTCAACCTTCCACTTGGGCTAACCTACAAGGGGCGAGAAGCCATCAGCATATCCTTTCAAAAGCTTTAATTTATCTCATTATAAATATAAGAGGAAGACCAAAGTCCAGTGTTGGATTAGGCGGCGCCTAGGCAGCGCTTAAGCACGCTTAGGCACTAGGCGATGGATAAACGCCTCGCCTAGGGCATAAGCGCAACTCTAGGCAGTCCAACCAAGAAATCTTCCTCTCCAATAATAAATTATACCATATTTAACTGATGAACTATATGGTGCATAGTACAATGGAAATTGTTGTTAGTTTATTCATTGACATTCTACTTATTAATCTACACAGACATATAATAACCCAAGTATGCACCTAGTGGTGAAAACATATGCCCGCCTAGGCAGCGCCTAGGGCGCTTAAGCTTCGCCTAAGCGCTAGGCGAATGCCAACCACCTCGCTTACTCCTAGCGCCTTTTCCAACCTTGCCAAAGTCTAGAAGTTATTAGTTTTTCTTTGACCAAGAACATGTTTTCCATGATTTAATGAGTTTTCGTTGGCTTTACCTTTGGTTATAATTGATATTACTCTTTCAAGAGGACCCTATGAATTGAGATTGTTTTTGAGAATATTTGATTTTAAGAGAGAGAATCTGATGCTTCTTGTCCGTATCTTATTTATCGACACTTCACTCTCTAAAACTTGTGGATAGGTTTACCGAGCTCAGTATTCGCTTGGGGACAAGGGAGGTCTAAGCTTGGGGGAGTTGATACGTCCAAAATGTATCACTATTTTTTATCATAATTTACCACTATTCATTGATAAATTTCATGTTATGATGTTGTTCTCATAGAGTTTTGTCTTGTTTTACACAGTTTAAAACTTTCCTGTGCCGAAACAACAGACCCAGGAATCAGTGGGGAAAAGTGCACGTAGAGTGGACATATCAGCACATCTCCAAATGACCTGAAAATTTTAGGGGATCATTTTCTGAAGGATTAGGAAGGGAACGTAAAAGATCTCCCGGATGGGGGGGGGCACAGGCCACTAGGCGGTCTAGTGGCGCGGCCACCCCCTAGGCCGGACCAGGTAGCCACCTGGTGAGGGGGGCCCACCCCGAGTCTCTCTTCACCACATATAGCCCTCGTTAGAAGTTAGATCGAGAGTTCCGCCGCAGCTCCGTGGAGGAAACCACCAGAGAAGAAAACTCCTTTCCAGCGGGCAGATTCCGCCAGGGAGAACTCCACCTAAAGGGGGAGATCGTCCTCGTCGTCATCACCATCGTCACAAGCATCATCGATATCATCATCACCATCATCCTCATCACCAACACCATGTCCATATTCATCCCATCTCACTTTACCATTACAATTCCTGTTGTACCTAGCACTATTCATCCCCTCTACTTTACCGGTGTTGATTACTGTTTTGTGGTGTATGCTATTAAGTTTTGGTGAAGAATTATTGCTATGACCAGATTGTTCACCATATATTTATCAGCTCTGATCATGATCTATTTTATGTCTTGTGAGTAGTTACTTTAGTTCTTGCGTACATGGGAGAAGTCTTGTTGTTAGTAGTCATATGATGTTGGAGTAATATGTGTTGATTTGATATTTAAGTTGTGGTGTTATTCTTCTAATGGTGTTGCCAGAGTGACAACAACACTTTGCCTATCTAAGGACCTAGGGGAATACATTGCGTATATAGGATTCTTACGGTGGGTTGCCAGAGTGACAAAAACCTGAATCCCAGTTTGCACACTTTTGCATGAGGGAGTGTTGGATCCTAGAGTTTATTGCTACGGTTAGGCTTTGCCTTAATTTCTCTCTTGTATTTACGGATTGTTGCAAGAGTTTTAATCGTAAGAGTGCACTTGTGTTAGTCTATGCGGTGTACTAGATTAGGTCCACCCACACAACACTTATCCAAACAAAACATAGTACTAGACAGAGTCTGCCGAAAGTAACTTGACTACCTCTCCCATGTGTCCTCAAGAACGCTTTAGTATTTATAAGAAAAGTCCTTCGACTTATCCTTTGTGTTCAAAAGTATTGGGCCACTTTCTGCACCTTGCCATCATTTACTTTACTTGCTTATATTTACTTGTTTCTTATTCCAGAAAACCCATAAAAAGTTACCTTTCAGTACTTGCAGTTATACCTTACTCAATATCACTTGTCACTACCTTCTGCTCCTCGTTGGGTTCGACACTCTTACTTGACGCAGGGGTGGAAAGTCTTCGCTCGTGGTCGCAAACTGAGCCGGGGGGACCTATTCCTGTTCAGGTACCACGACGACGAGAGTCCGTCCGTGAAGATCTTCAGCACTGACGGTGATCGGGTGGAGTGATGTCCGAATAGATCGAGTAGCGGCGCCAAGGATTCTTCGGATGAAGAGGACGACGCTTCTCCCGAGCAGCACGGAGGAGAAGACATTTCAATCAGTGGGGGGTGTTGATGTCCTAGGGGAGGACACCAAAACCCTAATCCACGTAGATTGACTCTGCTACCTCCCTCCATTTAAGATGTGCCTCCTAGTGGATCCAGAGGGCCACTGTCTTCTTCTAATTGGTACCGGGAGCCTGCGAGCTCCTGACTGATGGACTACTTTCGTAGTGAATGGAGGGACCATAAAGCTTTGCTTGTTATTGTTTCTTTCTGATGTATACTTCCTAAGGGGGTACCTTGTCATGACAGGGACAAGGGCAAGGAAAAAGAATGACCGAAAGAGAGGGGGTTAAGCAATCACCGCATAGTACCACTTGACACGCAAAGCCACAGAGGAGGGTTTTGTCCGATGGGATTTTGCGCACCGGTTTGGTCCCTCCCGGGGAGCATGCCGAATAGTAGGGTTAGTAGAGCATCCTAAAAGTAAAGTGCGCTAGGACACACAGTGATTTCAACCCGTGGATTTTTTTGGCTTGCAATCATAAACGTGGACCCGGAGGTCACAGTTTACAAAACGGGCGCCACCCGGAAACTAGTCATTCGGAAAATTTATGTGTCGGGACCCGGGGTTAGCGTTTGCAAGTCCAGCTAAGACATAGTCATATGGAGAGCCGAGAACCGTACCCACTTGTCTAAGCAGAAAAGGCAAGCACATAACGTTCTCGGAAAGCATCGTACGTGAGGGGCATCCCATCCAGGCCGGATGATCAACTGAGATGGGTCCTCATCGTCCGCACACAAGTCTAATGATATGGGTGGTGAACTCCCATATTCAAAGACAAGTCGCCTCAACCATACTATCGACTATCTCATAACTCTTACATAGACTTACTCCAGCCCGATCACTTAGTCGGGGTCTAGGGCGGGCTCGATCATACCACAAAGTGTGTACGAGACAGAGTCTCGAACAATTTCATCGCGATGCCCCAAGCTGTGCACATCTAAGGGCCACTTGGTGTATGAAAGACCGCCAGCCAGATCACAACTAAGGTCTCGAAAACCCATACAAAGACATGCATATTATAAACATACACGCAACACACATGCCTTGTATGAACAGCAGGTATCATTGCAATTCTCTACAAAGTATACAATTTTATTGATAACTCTTATAGAGTGCACACAGAGATCACAAACATGTGATCCAACATTACAACACAAGCGGAAGCAAATTATGTCTGAGTACAGACAAGTTTAACAAATGCCTTAAGAAGCCTTATTTAAACACAAGCCCTCCACGAGGGAACCAGTCGTCTGACTGGGACTAGACTAGCTTGATCTTCAGTCGTCCAGCTCGATGAAGAAGCCACCTTCGGGGTCAGTGGGTTCATCTAAAACATAGATTAAGCAAACGTGAGTACAAAGTCGTACTCAGCAAGACTTACATAGGAGCTATACTACTCATGCACATGTATCAAGGTAAAGGGAGGTGAGGTTCACTTGCAGAAGTGCCAGCTTTGACTTGGCTAATCCTGAACTACGAGTACCAGACTTTGAGGTAAGACGCGTACACGAGTCCACTACTTTCTCCAACCAATTACACCACTATGGTGCCTTTCTCGACTTCCCCACGAGAAAGCACGCCACAACACTCACACTTATCTTGGTGTGTTTTAGAAGTATCCGATTCAAGTTGTCTAATAATCAAGCTAAGCTTTCCAAGCAATCCATAACCGCGGACGCGGCTATTCGAATATTTTTGTTAACCCTGCAGGGGTGTACCGCTACACACACATGATCATCAGTTACCGCCTTTGATCTCGACACCATTCAAGGGGTGCCAGCGAGGATGCTCACCACAACTGTTACCTCATAGCCAATCTAGTCCGAGAAAGCCGCCTACTTGGGTTGGTTACCACTATCATGAACCCGGCCGGTTTACCGAAGTGGACCCAAGTGATGTGTGCGTGGTGCATAAGCCGGTCCCGGATGAGCCGTTCTCTCACTTAGAATCCAGGCCACAAGCCTACCAGAACTCCGAACTATTGCGACATCTGGACATCGAAAGGGATGAGTTAGTAAGTTGAGAGGGGTCATTGAGCCCAATGTGTGGTTGTACTCTGCATCTTGGATCACCACACAAGAACTCGGACTTAGGGCGGTGTTCAACGAGACAACCCACCGTGTACTCCTACACACCCTCTCATCGTTCACCTTGTATTAGGGTCGATTCACCAACACTTTTCTACCATCATCATCATGATCACTACCATCCCGACTCACATAACAGTATCATCAAGGTATCACTCTAAGAATGCAATAAGCAGTAACATTTGCAGGGGCCACATGATATCAATCAACTCCTACATTTTCTAGGATTGTGGTTTTGCCTACTACTGTGACAAATGATAGGTCATGCAAAGGAATGGGTTCATCTATGCGGTAGAAACGTAGCATGGTAATCATCCTAAACAATGCCTAAGCGAGACATGAGAGGGAAGTGGGATTTTATCGACATGATCAATGGGGGTTTGCTTGCCTTGCTGACGAGGTTCGGGTTCGGGGTCTTCAACGAAGGGGGCAGCCTCCTGCTCCGGTTCCACCTCTACTCGACAAACAACAAGCAAAGTAGCAAAGTAAATACAATGCACAATCACATGATGGAAGGTTGGAACTTGATGTAAATGCTTTGATGTGTGAAGCAATTCCATTTAAATGGAGTATATTGCAAACTGAATTGCAAATTCAAACTCCAATTTGAATTCAAACTTAGTCAAGTTATATGTGACATTGTTTGATCAATTTGAATCATCTTCAAATGTGTATGATATGCCTCCGATGTGTCGTTGAAATATAGCATATTTCCATGGTCCAAGGTGCAAAAGCATTTGAATCGAATTTGAATAAATTCCAAATAAATCAAATGACATATGCTACTGGTCCCATTTTAAAATCAACTCAAACATAGATGAAAGTTGGATTTTTGGATAGCTTATTTTCTCCTGATCATATTTCATATATTATTTGTCCAATTTGGAGTTAATATGAATTTTCTATGAATTTCCAAAGTTTGAGCTATTTTCTGGAATTTCTGGAATTTCTTTAATTCAATTTACTTTCTGGAAATTCATTATTGCGTCACTGTTGCGTCAGGCTGACGTGGGGGGGGGGGGCTGACATGTGGGCCAGGGTTGTCAGCCTCTCGGTTAATTAACCCGGCTGGGTTAACTTAACAAGTGGCTTAATTAAGCCACTGGGCCCACTTGTCATCGGCTCTGGGGGTCATTAGGGGGTGGACTAGCGAGGGGGGTTAGGCTAACCCACCGGCGGCTAAACGCCGGCGTCCTGGCCACGACGGCGCTGCACGGAAGGACGAATCCGACGTCCATTTGAAGCGCTGCGACCTCCAACTTGAAGCCCTTGCCGTTGCGCGTCGAAAGAGACCAACTCCAAGTGCTGGGGTGCCCTGTACGCTCGCCGGCATCGAGTTTTGCGGCGACGGAGCTACGGCTGCGAGCTGGAATTCGCTACAAGGCGCGAATGGAAGCGGGGCTAGGCTGGTTTGAAGCAGTGCAGCACGGGGAACGCGATGGACAACAAGGCGAGCTCGATTGCGTAACAGGTGGTCGTCGCCATGGATCCCGGCGGCGAGGAGTTTTGGCTCTCATGGCGGCCATGTCTAGAGGAAGCAATCGAGGGGGATAAGATAGGGGTTTTGATCCCGCGCTAACCAGGAACTCAGTAGAGCAGGCGGTGAGGTAAACGGCGGCGTGATGATGAAGAATTCGACGATGAGTTCTTGCGGGTCCGGCGGCGGCTCGAGCTCGATTCCGGCGACTAGGAGGGCTTCGGGCTCGCCTTCTTCTGCAGATCGATGAAGAGCTTGAAGGGGAACACGGGGGACAGCTCAGTGAAGGTCCTCGTCGTCGTTGGCTGCGTGTGCTCGGCGTCGCGCTCCGGCGATCCTCTCGGTCTTGTCCAAATCCGGCGAAAACGGAGGGGGCAAGTGCACTGGAGGGAGGGGAATGGAGCTGGGCGTCTCCAGGACGTCTCCAAACGGGATAACGACGCCTGGGGGGCCTCCAGGCAGGCAGGTGGCGTGGCGGCCGCGGCATGCCGGCCACCGAGCTGCTTGCCGCCGCGCTGGAAGAAGACAAGGGTCCAGGTGGGCTTGGGCTGTTGGAACGGTAAGTTGGGCCGAGGTGGCCCAGGTAAGTGGGCTACTTTCTGTTTTCTATTTTCCTCTCTGTTTTGCTTTCTGCTATTTGTTTAGGCTAGCTAAAAAAATAGCAAGCCATTTTATTAAATGCTCAAAAATTTTATATGGCCTCATAATAAAATAGACTAGCCACTTATAAACTTTGAACATTTTTAAAATTCAAATGATTTGAACTTTAAATCAAATAGGGGTTTTTGATTAATTCCAAGGCACTGTTTGAATATTTGAAAAATCCATGAGCATGGGGTGGGTCCCACATCACTTGATATGTGATCACACTCATTTATAAGACTTCAAAAATCTAACATGAATTTTTGGAGAAGATTTTTATCTGGCCTTTTGAATTAATTCAACTGGGGGGGGTTCCTTCTCCCATTTTTCTTTTGATTTTGATTTCAAAGATTTCTTTTGAAAATTTAACATGATGCAATTGACTCACTAACCCTAGCACATTACCTAATAGAGGGTTTTGACATTATGCCCTCATGGGTCGAACTTACGGCGATGGTACTTTCGGAGGTGCTCGATGTTCCGCGAGTTTCTCACGGGGACTCCATCCTCGGTCTCCAGGTGAACGGATCTGGGCCTGTTGACTTGGACCACCCGATAAAGGCCTTATCACTTTGGAGACAACTTGTTTAGACCCCTCTTGTACTACAGCCGATGGAGAACAAGGTCGCCTTCCTCAAGTTACCAAGAACGGACGTGGCGACTATGGTAGAGGCGTAGTCCTTGCTGGTAGCGCGCAACGCGCATAGCAGCTCGAGTACGTACTTCCTTGTCAATGATGATATCTCCTTCTTCGAGTTGTTGTTGTTCGGGCCTCCTCGAAGGCCCGAACTAGAAGAGATTTGTATCTGAGTTATGTGGGGAGTATCGCCTCCTTTCCGTAGACGATAGTGAATGGAAACTCATTCGTGGCTCGGTTAGGTGTGGTCCTGAGTGACCGGAGAACTGCTGGGAGTTTATCCACCCACCGCTTTCGACACTTCTCGAGTCGGTTGAAGGTACGAGTCCGGAGACCGCGCAACACTTTGGCATTGGCTCTCTCCTCTTGGTCGTTTCTCCTCGGATGTGCTATTAGGGCAAAGCACACTGTCGTGCCCATTTGCCCGTAGTATTCGACAAAGGCCTGTCTTGTGAACTGGGTTCCTTTGTCCGTGATGATCCGGTTAGGGACTCCGAAACGGCACACCAGACTTTTGAGGAACTTGATGGTTGATTGTGCGGTGACTTTTCAGACTGGTTCCTCTTCAGGCCACTTGGTGAATTTGTCGATGGCGACGTACAGTAACTCATATCCTCCGGTAGCACCGGGGAATGGTCCAAGGATGTCGATCCCCCAAACCGCGAAGAGCCAGGACAGCGGGATGATCTGGAGTGCTTGCGCTGGTTGATGGACTGCATTGGCATGAAACTGATAGGCCTCACAGGTGGTGACAAGCTCTGTGGCATCGTTCAGGGAAGGCGGCCAAGAGAACCCTTGCCAGAAAGCTTTGCCAACCAGGGCTATGGAACTGATGTGTGCGCCATATGTCCCCTCGTGGATGTCTCGGAGCAGCTTCTGGTCTTTGTCGGTGGATATGCATAGCAACTTCACTCCGTTCGGGCGCTTGCGGTAGAGGCTCTCAACAAGTAGGATGTACATTGATGATTAGCGAGCAACACTTTAGACGTCCTTCCAGTCACTCGGAAGTTCTCCAGTGTTCAAAAAGTTCAGGATGGCATGGCCCCACTCAGGGTGAGCTGGACACACAACGAGGACCTGATGCTTGCCGGGGACATTGGAAGGAATTTCTACCGGGAAATTCCCTCTGGTTTCTACTTTTCGTCTCTTGATCTTCGTCTCGCTGGGGTCGACCGAGGGCTTGAGTAGCCTCTCGACAAACACTCTAGGTGGTACCTTCTCTTTTCTGGCAGCAATCTTCGAAAGTTTGTCAGCAACTCCATTTTTGGATCTCGGAATGTTCTCCATTCCCAAAACATGGAAATACTTTGAGCTTGTGGACCTCTTCGACATATGCTTGCATCCGAGGGCATCCATAATCGTCCTTGACTTGGTTGACCACCAACTGAAAATCACCCTTGACATGGAGTCTTCTGATTCCGAGACCCATGGTGGCTCTCAAACCAGCGAGCAATCCCTCGTATTCCGCCGTGTTGTTGGTTGAGGCTTCTTCGTCAAACAACATATGTACCCCATACTTCAGGGTTTCTCCGGTAGGGGAAACTAGCACTGCTCCCTGCGCCAGCTCCCTACAGGGAAAAAAACCCGTCAAAGTACATAGTCCACTCGTTGTTTTCTCCATTTCCGGGGAGCGATAAAGCTTCTCGGACATCGTTCTTATCTTACGGAGTTGGAGACCATTCAGAAAAAAATTCCGCTAGTACCTTGCTCTTGATCGTGGAAGAATTGACAAAGGTGAGGTCAAATCCGGATAGCTCCGGTGCCCACTGCACTATTCGGCCTATGGCTTCTCAGTTCTTCAGGATGCGCTCGAGCGGGAAGTTGGTCACCACTCAAACGGGATGCGCCAGAAAGTAGTACGTGAACTTCCGGGAAGCTATGAGCACCCCGAAAAGGAATTTCTGAACCTGGGGGTATCGGTGCCTTGCATCCCTCAGAATGATGCTGATGAAGTATACTGGACACTAGATCGTCCTTCGGGCAGGAGCCTTGTCCCCGCGGGCATCAGCTACGGAAGATGACTCCGGTTCTTCGCATGCTCCGAGTGGCGGATCTTCAAAGGCTTAAACTAGATCTCGCTCGACCACCAACGCGAGGTACAACATCAAGGGTTTGCGCGGGTGAGGAGCTACTAGGATTGGTGGAGAGGTGAGGTATTATATGAGGATCTTTAGAGCGACTTTGGCTTCTAGGGTCCATTCCACAGGACCAGGTTTCTTCAGTAGCTTGAAGAACGGGAGTGCTCTCTCGGCTAATTGGGAGATGAATCTTTAGAGAGCGGTGATGCAACCATTCAGTCTCTAAATGCCTTTGGTGCGCTTTGGGGCCAGCATTTGCTCAATCACATGGATCTTGTCGGGGTTGACTTCAATGTCTCGATGAGACACCAAAAACACGAGGAGCTTGCCGGAAGGCACCCCAAAGATGCACTTTTCCGGATTGAGCTTCAATTGCATCTTTTTCAAGTTGTGAAAGGTTTCGCAAAAATCCTAGACGAGGGTGTCGTTCTCTTTGGATTTGATGACGATGCCATCCATGTATGCCTCAACATTGTGGTGCATTTGTGAACCCAACCCGGCGTTGATGGATCTATGGAAAGTGGAACCCGCGTTCTTCAACCCAAACGTCATACATATGGAGAAATATGTGTCATAGGGGGTGATAAAAGTGGTCTTCTCTTCATCTTCAACCGCCATCTTGATTTTGTGATAACCGGCATACGCATCAAGAAACGATAGCCGAGCACATTCAGCTGTTGAGTCCACAATTTGGTCTATGTGGGGGGGGGCAGTGAAAGACCTAGGATGTGATCAGAGGGGGAGGGGGTGAATGATCACTTCAAATTTATAACAGAAACTTCGAAGTGAAGCAGAATTACAGCAAGGGAATAACAATGAAATAGAGAACTGGGAAGAAAAACTAATAGCAAAGCGAATCATAGCGAGTCAAATCACAGCGAAGCATAACATGGAAGCTAAAATGAACAGAATGTAAGTGTAGGAAACGAACTTAGTACGCAGCGATGTTTGTTTGACCGGCTCACACTCTGCAAAGTGCCACGTCTGGTTGAAGGGACTTGTGATTGAACACAGGAGCTAACATATCTCCGTCCGTTGCTCCACTTCACCAATCTCCTTGAGCTTGGCCAGTTTTGACTCGTGGTAGATTATTGAGGAATTCTCTGAAACCTTTGAGAAACTTGAACTTTGAGGAAACAATTTTTCTTCGCTCTCTGAAGACGACTCTCTAACCGTCTAGGAGGATTGCAGTCATCCAAGATAACAAGGCTAGCAAACTTCCACCGAAGTCAAAGTGAATCAGCTCAGATTAATAGGACTTTTTATTCGGTGGTTGGCATTGGGTTTTTCTTCGGTGGCGTTCTTGGGATGATCTCTACAGTCTCTCTTAGGGAATAATCTCTGAGCAGCCCACCGCAAATGACGGCGGGGAGGTGTATTTATAGATGGCGATCCCAAGATGCAAAATGACAAATCTGACCCGAAGCGACAGCTTGACATGTGTCCAAAATGGTCGGATTTGTCATCAATGCACAACTTTACTTGAGGAACAAGTAAAGCTGACTCACGGTCTAAATTTTGATTCGTAAGCAGAAAGTACGAAGCCTTTCCTACCGAAGCTTAACTCAACACACATGAGATTTCTCCTCTGAGGCTTCTCACTGGATTTTGATTCGAAATGAGCATTTTCCACAATGACTTCGTTCTCGACATACTAACCCCTCTTGATAATACGGTTTTTCCTATGACTCAAAGAATACAAAAAGAACTAAAAAAACTACTAAGTCTTGCGTCGTCTTCTTCATTTACTTCGGTGAGTTATGCTTTAAGGAATCATAACTTTTTAGGGGTCACCCTTCGTGATAAAGCTTTGCTCCAAGGAATAAGGTTCGATATCATGTCCATCTTCCTTGAAGATCTTCGACATATCTTGTGCTTCAGGAAACTAATCAATTGTTTACACTCAAAAACATTGATAGTTCCTCTACTGTCTTGTCCAATAATATCCAAAACACATGGGGACAAAACTTTTCTCTTACAATCTCCCCCTTTTTAGACTATTGTTGACAAAACAGGAGTCGATAAAAGTATTGATGTTTTTGAGAAGTGATGGGAACAAAATCTAAGATAAATTTTTACTCCCCCTGAATGTAGGCATCGAAGATAAATTGAGTCGAAGTAGATGCTTAAAGTAATTTTTCTTCGGTGGAGAGCAAAAATGACATCATAGCGAGTAGAATTGCAATTCCAGATAGAATTCCAAATGTAAGCAATCCTTTAGAATGACTTGTGAACTTGTTAAATAATAACCACCTGCAAGATAAAGAATACGAAGCAAAACTTGCAATCAAAGGGGTTATTCATACTTAATATTAGATTAACAGTTCACAGACGGACTTAAGTTACAACCCAATCGAAGAATGGAATGTTTTTTAAAACTTAAACGGAATCGAAACACGGAAGCAAAAACCCTGTTCCCGATGCAGAACTAAACTCATCGATGCACCATTCTCCCCCTTGTTGTCAATGATTGGACAAAAGGTGGAGAAGTGAATCGACAGTGCCTTACACATCAGTATCACCCCGGGGACCCTGCGGAGCAGAATGGCACGGAGATGACTCGCCCAAGGAAGATTGTTCGCCGAAAGATTCTTCTTCTTCGTAGGGTGGCAAAGCATATGCGTCGAAGTCCTTTTGGGTGATGAGGTCGAGGTCGCTGTCGTCGAGGGCGTCTTCATGCTTGGAGGTGATAGAGTCATTGTCAGACACAGTTTCCGGTTGAACGGGTTTAGGCTCAACGACGAATAAAATATCATCAATCTTTTGTAGTGGGGGAAGATTTAGATCTGGTCTGTCAATAGTATCATCTGTGGAAAAGATTCGTTGTAGATGCGGGTACTCCTTGAAGATGCGATCTTTGCGTAGACCCTTGACTGAGTTAAACTTCAGAAGTACTTTCCAAGAGTGACGCTTCATCACACGAAGGTATTGATTGTAGTTCAAAGAAATGTTGCCTACTCTGTTGATCTCATTGGCCAGGAATTACTTCTGTCGTTGATTTGCTTCAATGAAATTCTCAAGCATCTGCTGGGAGCGAAGATTAACTTCAAAATGATGGCAGTCCTTCTGGAATTGCTTCGAGACATTATGTTCATTGACTTCGTGGCGAACTCCAACATAGGTAGAAAATGTGTTGTTGGTTTGCCTTAACAGATTCAAAGTGTCGTGCACTCGAGGGATGTTGTAAGGCCCGATATGCGGTACTGTTCCAGATCCAGGGACGAAGCACATATCGGTCCCACCGCGACATATGACGAAGTCATATGCCCCGGATTTCCAACATGATATCACAACATTACAGATACAAGGATATAACATCTCATACAATCGGCATACAACGGCCTTAATACAATACAACGGCGGAAGATACATGTCTGAGTACAGACTACAATAAAATGCCTAGTGGTAAAAGAAAATCATCGATCCCCATAACCACACGGGTCCAGGCCCTCCGCCGAGATCCGCCTACCTAATCGTCGTCGAGTCTCCACGTGAAACGTCGGTCACCGTACCTGTTGTCGGTCAGAATCCTGAAAAGAGTTTGGGGGTAGTATCATGAGTACAGAGGTACTCAGCATCCAACTGTAGTGGTCATCTGACCCAGCAAGGACTTCATCACTCGTCATTCTAGGAAAACTAGTAGTTTACGGTAAGGATGGGGTAAGTGGTGAGGTTGCTTCCGCACTAGCATTTATGAAGTGGCTAACGATCTAGAGAGTAAGATAAGAAGCCAAGCATTCGATGAGGAATCGCCTCCAACAAGTCTTTCTATCAACTACTACGCAAACATAACACCTATCCTATCCTTGTCCTCCTCTTCGCATCCCGACGAAGAAGAAGCAGTCAAGGCACACACACACACACGTTGATCAAGTTATATTAAGATTATCTCCGTTGTTGTTGTCTACAAACAAGGAGTAGGTCTCAAGTCATCCATAACCGTGGACACGGCTTCTCGAAAAGATTTCACCCTGCAGGGGTGTACCAACTTCCCATTACAAGGCTCCGCACGCACGCCCATCTCTCTCAGTTGCTACCCATCCTAGGCAACCATTTTATGATTCAGTTCCAAGAGATCCGAAACGACAGGTCCCTCTAAATAACAACGAACAAATCCGGGTGGCCCCCGGGGAGTCGACACCCAATCCAGAAACCGGCCACGCTCTCAGATCGGACTCTTCCATATGGCCAAGGTCGGGGTTAGCCTCACCTATATAATAGGGGACTTCCCTAGCTCACCAGTGTGGACCAACAAAGGAACTCTTTCTTTGCTGGCCCGAGTTGTTTTAAAACCACTGGCTGCAGACCAGTTACGCACACGGTTTCAAATGGTAAATCAGCTTGGGCCACCTCTAGAAATGTTTGAAGCTAGGTAGGTAAGAAAAGGGGACCCCATAGCATCCCACACGCGGTTAGGCACGCTCAGTCTTAAAACCAATACCCGGAACTCGGATCCTAGGTGACTCGAATGGAACAAAGCGTCGGGGCGGGATAGCCTAGACCTTCCATCGTTCGTCGAGTATAGTCAACATTATAATAATAATATCATCAACAACAATAATAATAATGTGATAGCCCAAACCAAGGAGTAACAGGGTAACATCGTAGCATCCTAAGCATGCATACTAAGCAGGGGCTGAGCAACGAGCAATAGTATCATAGCATTACATGGTTTGCTGGGAGGGGACATGGCTGTATCGGTTTAAGAGAGGCCGTAAACATGTGGTAGGCTCAAGCATCGAACCTAACCTAGACTAGCATGCAAACCGCTGGTTGAAATAGAACGGATCATAAGTAATGTATAGTCCTTGACTGTTGATAAGTCGGGTTCCGAAGGTGTAGCCGATCGCAATCTCGCATCATCTCCGAGAGGTATCCGCGGGAGCACACAAGAGGGTAAGCACTGGAAAGAAATCAATGAGCAAGCATCTATTACTACGAAGCCAACACGAGAAAGCATCAACAAGAAGGCAACACGAGACAACGCACTACGGCATCTCACACGAGACAAGCGTCAAGAGTGGTTACTAACAGGTTAAGTGGAGTACTCGTCACACACGACGATACCGCACATTTACGGTGGTTCAAGTTGTTTAGCTAGGTGATCAACAAAGGTTTTTAACATGGCAACTCAAGCAAGCATGGCATAGCACACAACATTTCAATAGGTGAAGAATAAAGGAAACTATCTATGCTAGAAAATTTAAGTGAGGCACAATCCTAAACATGGCATACACTAAGTGTCGCACGACAATTAAAGGATTTGGTACTGTTCTGTCCTAAACCATATTTTAGGTTGGTTAACAACAGCAAATAATATCATAAACACAAAGTACACGAAAAACTAATCAAGTTACATATAAAGAACACCCTAAACGGAGTTACGGTTAAAAAGATACAAGCAAAACAAGTTACGGGCACAATCTGCCAACATCAGGAAGCACACTTTAGAGCAATGCATAAACAGGATAATCAATGCAAACATGCTCACAAATTATATTGAACTAAATTAGACATGACATGGAAGGCATGGAAAAATAATCATGCAAATAGGCATCATAGATCAAAAGATATTAAGCAAACAACATGGCATCGGAACGTTACAGACTTAGAGAAAAACAGAGGTGGCTGTCAAAAACAGCGGGATAGCAACTTTGGATCTCAATAACTATATGACCAGCAAGCATATCATGGCCATGCAATACATTTAATGGAATTAGACATGATGCTTAACAATATGAAATTGGAATCACTCAATTCCGATAAACGGTCGCGACACACTCGTCGACCGAAGTTGCAACAAAATATAAACAGCAGCACACTAACAGCAGGATAACTACTTTGGAGCAAGATACAATCATGATGCAGCAAGCAATTATGGCATGTGAATGCATGAAACTGAAGTAGAAACAATTCTTAACAAGATGCAAAAGGAATCAATCAATTCCGACGAACGGTTGCGAAGCAATCGTCGCCCGAAGTTGTAATAAAATAACAGTTTAGGAACAACAGCACAGCTAACGATCTGGTACCCACTTTGACGCAGAATTAAATTATCTAGACGGCCTCAAACAGAAAAACTTTCTACATACGATCGCTAGAGCACGCAAAACTAAGCAACTTTCATTTTGGGGGCACGTTCATCGGAGCTACGGATCAACGGGAAATCGCATCGCAAAACGGGATCATCAACAATTTTCACAGGACTTAGCAAAAATTTCGCATGGGTCTTGAGAAAAAAAACAACCTCCTGGGCCAGGCCCATCTGGCCTGGAGGAGTGGGAGACCTGGAGGCCGGCTCGGGCTGCAAGGGCTTGGTGGGCCGGCTGGGGCGCCGAGGCCCATGAGGGCGCAAGAAGCAGCGGCTGCTGGATCGATCTCGATCCAGTCCCGCACGGGTGGACGGCGGCTGTGCGGCAGCCACGCCGGCGAGGGCGGGCGGCGCAAGGCGTGGGCGCTGCTCCAAGGGTCGCGCGGCGGCGGCCTTCGTCGCGTGGAGGAGGCTGGGGCCGCGAGGACCTCCAGTGGCCGGCGGGGAGCTCGGGGTTGGCCTCCCATGGCGCCCGGGTCCTGTTGAGAGAGAGAGGCGAGGAGAGATGAGATGGGGAGGAGGGAAGGAGGAGGAAGAGAGAGAGAGGGGAAGGAGAGGAGGGGAGCCGGCGGGGAGAGGCTGGCCGGGCGCGGCGGCTGCGGCCTGCTGGCCGGAGGCGAGAGGCGGCGGCTCGGCCTTCAAGGGCATCTGCGTGAGGAGAGAGGTGGAGGCTAGATGCGATCTGGGCCGTCGGATCTCCGGATCTGATGGTCCAGAACTCATTGGGCAGAAAATTGAGCAAAACTGGGCGTGTGGCTAAAAATTGTGGCTAGGGAAACCCTAGATATGGGTGGGAGTGTGGTGGTATTTATATAGCCCCGGTGGCTGGCAGTTTGCAAAAACATCCCCGGTTTTTCTCTTGCGCGCGCGGTGCTCAGGTTTCTGACCGCCGGGGGTCCACAGGACCTCCGATTCGGGTTAAACTTCGAACTGCGCGATCAGCGCGTCGAGCCGGAGGCGTTCACCTCGTGCTAGAACCGTTCTGAGAACACTTTCTGTCGCGCTATAAAATATATCCTGTTTAATTATTAAACGGGGTTTTCGTTCCGTTGGCTGCGGTTGGTCTCGTGCGGTTTTCGCGACGGTGATCGGGTGAACCCCGGTGTCGCAAAGGTCGAGTGTCAGGGTGGCAAGGTTCGGTCTCCGTCCGGTACGAGATAAGAGGGGGAAAATAATCGCCGATCGATAAATCAGGGATGCAAACACCGCAAACAAATCAAACAATCAAACAATTCACACCGAAAACAAAAATTTTAAATTTTGTGAAAACTGGGCTGTTACAGATGTAGAGCTTCAGGTGATGACGAGCAACAAATTCTTCAGCACAACCATAATTGCACACGGGTTGTAGCCATGGAGCATAAGGTTTCAGAGTGAATACCAGCTTTGCAGCAAGAACCATTGTGGGAAGGAAGCAGTCCTCGAAGTCAAATACCAGGCCATGTGAAATCTTCAAAATAGCATGCCTTACTTGAGGATATATGTTGGATTCCTCCGAAGCAGCAGTCAATGGCAGCAGAGAGTTTGACAAGATATAAAACCAAATCTTGGAAACGAATACCAAATACTTCGGTCGAATGTTTTCGGGCATGTGATCATCAGTGACTTCTGAATCAAGCAGGGTGGCAAAGTATGCGTTGGTCAGATCTGGAAGCATATGGATCTTCTATAGTTCACGAGTATGCCGAGGGATGTTCACTATTTCCATGAATTCTTGGGAAGTCATGCGGAAAACTTGGCCTTGAATCATCCACTCGAGGATCCAAGTGCTAGGATCACTCTCATTGCCAGAGACATACAGGGTGACATAAAATTTCTTTATCATCTCGAAATTGAATGGAGTGCTGAGTGCAAATAGACCAACCAGATTATGAGAATCAATGGTATTGAAAATGTTCTGGAAGCAAGTCGCAGTTGATAGGCTTCGCATGTCAAGATACCTATGGCGAAATAAAACACCCTTCTGGCAGAAAACCTTGGTATATAAAATTTCTTGTTCCGCTGTTCAGAAGTGAAGATCATCAGTAGTGCGGGACGAAGCATATGGACTAACTCCAAAGAATAATTGATTATTCTGATGCTGCTCGAGGTTAAATTCAGGACCATGGCGCGAAGAACAACCATCACTCAGGAAGATAGGAATGGTTTCCCTCGGGTAATTAGATTCCAGCTGGGTGTCTTGACTTGGAACACAGTGCAGATGAATCCTTTGATGGTGATTGGATGGAGCAATGGTTGAGGGGCCAGCGGCCTGAGCAACATTAAGTGCCATCTCTTGGGAGGGATTCATAATCTCTACGTGCTCATCTTCTTCGGCGCCATCACGATCTTGATTGGCTTCTGACTCTTCTATAGAACGAGCCGAAGAATAATCATGTGCTCCAGGAGAGGCAGGAGCTGGAGAGGAGTGCTGGGGAGCATCGGCTTTGGGGCGAGGGGAAAGCGGTGGAGCGGGGGAATGAGGCATAGTGGCAATGGGGGTGGAAACACGTTGTGGGGTGGGAGCTTGTGGTGGAGTGGGAGCACTGGGTGGAATAGTTTCGGTGACAGGTGGATTTGATGTCGGGATGCGAGGAATAAGGGTTCTGGAAGGAGTGGAAGCTCTTGGTAGAAGTGTAGGAGCTTTTGGTGTGGGATCAGGTGGTTTCTGGGACGTGGTTGGAGCTTTCTTGGTGGAGGGAGGTGTCACAACCCCAGTTTAGGTATGTGCTAGGATTCAAGTGCTTCATTGCATCATGTAAAAATTTCAAAAGAAATTGAAATGGGAAAGAAAAGCCTCCCAAATGAATTTATTCAAATGGCCACTTTAAAAGTTGCTCCAAAAATTCCTCTTGTATTTTTGAAAAGTCCCATAATTAAGTGAGATCATATATCAAGTGGAGTGGTTCACACTCAATGTCACCACTCAATGTCACTGATTTTTCAAGAAATCCAGAAGTGCTTTGGAATGAATAAAATACCGCTATTTGAATTTGAATTCAAATATTTTGAATTTAAAAAATGTTCAGAACTTGGGAGTGACTAACTACACGTCATGTAAGTCCATATAAATGTTTTGAGGATTTTATAAAATGCTTTGGTATTTATTTTTCCAAAACCAAACAAACGAGAGAATTAAATAAAATATAAATAAAAGACAGAGGAACTTACCTGTCTTTGGGCCCAACTCACTGCACCCCGGCCCAAGCCCACCTCCCACATCGTCGTCTTCCTCCCCGCGCCCACAAGCTGCTCGCTGTAATGCATGAATTGCACGCCGCCGACGCTTTGCCACCTCACTAGTGCTTTTAGGGTCTATCCAAACGGTTTTTGACCCCTATCACCTACGGGAATTGGAACTGTCTCCTTGCTCTCGATTGTGATACTGGTTCCTTTTCCACACGATAAACCGTTTGCTACGTGGCGATGTCAAGCAGACGTTTGCGTTTAAAAAATCGTTTACGATGTACGATGATATCCCACACGACCATTGCTAGAATGACCGTGTGGACATAACATATGTATCACATGAAGTTCATTCGACACGATCGTTTGCAATGTGACCACGAACGCAAACAAGCAATATAAAAGGACCATCTATGACACTACATAGATCCCACACAATTTCTTCATGGTACCGGGTTTGGGTTTACATTATCGGGTTTTGGGTTTTGGGTTGTAACCCTTTATGTATGACTGAGAATTTGCTACAACTGTCTGTGTACGACCATACTATTATCAGCCACGGGTACTAAATTTTAAATGTGTGCACGATCTATATGTTCCAAACGGTTTTATTTCATTACACGTGTGCCAATTTAGAGAGATCACAAACGTTTGTATTTCGCAACGCGTGTGTGCTATTAGGATAGATCACACACATTTCATGTTTCCATATTGTGTGGAATGATATTCAGAATCGCAGGCAGTTTTTGTAATAAAAATGTGTGGTCTGTTGTGGATACTGGCTGACAGTTTTTATACGCAGAACGTGTATGATGCATGATCTAATTGACACGGTTTTCGGAGGGACAACGTTTGTGTTGTTGAGCTCTATGCAAAAGATTTGTCCCACGAAACATGTGCAACTTAATCTATAGAACAACAAGTATTTCACCTAAATTTATTGCCAGCAATTACAGTTATCTTGTATTTGAATTTATAAATTGAATTTAATAATAGGTAAACTCAAAATTATATGCATCCAATTTACAAAGGTTTAACAATCAAAGAATAATTCAAATCACAACAACTAATGGTCTACCCTAAAAAAACTAATGTTGAAGAATTACAGAAACAACATAATCACAACAATGAGCCAGATGAGTATTAAAGGCGGTATAGAGAGAGCCAAAAGTCATTTTCGCTGTCAGGAAAGTTGTAGAAGCGGAATGCCAATATTGTTCCCTCCTTCATGCGGAAGGTGCGCAGAACTTTGGTCCAACCTCTTGTGATGACTGCCCGTCCATCGCTCACAGACTTCAAGAAGACGTGTACACCATCTTCATAATAGTCTGGATGATAGACTTTTATTTTGGTTGCCTCCGCACCAAGCATGAAGTTTGCTAGGTAATCTTGAGTAAACTACTTTGGGAACCACTGAAAATTATAACATTCAGATACTGGTGAGTGATGACTAACAACTCAATGTGAGGATGAAAAAGGAAGGTTGCATAGTTCTTACCATCCTGAAGTTCACAGTTGTCTTGGCTAAAGAAGAGAAAAAGAGTTTAATTCTCATCTCCTGTCTCTTTTTCCTAACAATCCTTTTTAGTTTCCTCACTTGGCGATCGGTCATGAATATTTCATTACCCCATACACAAAAAAAGGTCAAAGTGTGGATCTGAACCCCTGATGTATGTACCTATAGAAGCAACCACTAAACCATTACAATATATTATGTACGTGTGGAATGAGGCAATAAAGGCCATGGGATGAAACTGACCTCGATACTGAACAACGACATCTCCCATTGTTTTTCCTGCATAAGTACAGATTGGGATACAAATCATCAGACTATGAAAGATATCTTGATTATTAAGTTTTAAGATGCTGGTAAAGGAAGGGGTAAAACTGAACCATTGTTTTGGTGGATAAACACATAATGGGATAAATAAAAATTAATCACAGTATAGATTGTTTGGATGTGAGCATTTAATATGATGGTAAAGAAATTGAATGAAAATAGAAAAGCATGTTAACTGGAACATGATTGACAACAACCAATTACGGTGATTACAACTAGTATTGGTGAAGTTTAACTAAGTATTTATTAATACTTAAATATCACATTGTGCAGATGAAAGAAACACAACATAGTTCATGGCAGATCATGGTAGTAAAAAGATAGTTTGATTGTGTATATTAATATCCAAGGGGAAGCAACATAGAGAAAAGTAGGGATTCGTGTTAACTAGATGGGGATTGGCAAGAAACAAATATAGACATGAAAAAAGGTATTGGTGGAATCGAAGCGACTAGTTGATACCTAAATATCAGTATGCATAATAGAGGCCAACAGATCAAAGTTTAACATATCATGGAATCAGTGTCAATGCATAAGTAGATCATAGTAGCACCATTTAGAAACTTGGAATGAGTTACAAAGAGATATGTACATGATTGTCATCCCCAAAAATGCTTACCCAAGAACCAAGTTTTTTATCTGTGTATAATTGTACCCAGCTCTAGTAAGGACCTTGTATAACACACCTGAGAGATGAAGTATGTTGGTTCACTTGATCCTTCTAGATATATGGTGGAGGCTAACTAATCTTGTAATGTGGCACCGTTTTCCATGGTGCCAGAGAGCAGTCAAAAGATCATTAAAGGTTCTCACAAGAGAAGAGTACCATTATGCACGGATCGGACTTGATTTAGTGGTAACCAAACACAGCATAGTTGAACATGTCATTGCATCATCAGACCAACAGAAGGAGCATAGCAGACTGGTTAATACCTAAATATAGACATTAAATGGTATTGATAGAATCAAACTGACTAGTTGATACCTAAATATCAGAAATGCTTATCCAAGAACCATGTTTTTTAGCAGATCATGCATTACATAGACAAACACAACATGGTTGAACATGTCAGTGCATCATGAAACCAGAAGAAGGAGCATAGCAGATTGTTGGATATATGCTCTAGAGGCAAATAATATATGATTATTCCAATATATCTAAGAAAGTTCATAACCAGTTTCATACCGTGCTAGAACTGTATCAGTGAAACAATGATACAAGTGTGGTATAGAAAACCCCAGAGTTCCTAGTTAGCCTCTATATCAATAACTAGTTCATGGTCAACATGATGGTCATGGTTTCGCGATCATGGACAATTAAGTCTCTTGACTATGAGGTCACCTCATTGGATGAGTGACATGATGAACATTACCCAAGTAAGCACTACAGCATGATCAAACTTATGAAGGTTCAGTGTTGTAATTACATAACGTAGTAGACCGTTCCTTTGACCGTGAGTACGTGCATAATTGCTATCTTCCCGGATGCTTTGACTTACATCCCACCACCTGACTTAAATATGCGGGTCATAACGGTTGTATCTTGGGTATTCCGTGGAGATAGGTTGAGGAGTATTGTTACAAGAGCGGGATTTTTCAATCCATGTGTTGGATAGATACTCAGGGCCCACTCGGTGAGATTCCATCCATAAAGTTGCGCAGCATGTCACTAGGTCACGGGGATGAATATCACGGGAACGAGTGAATAAGGATTTGTCATAACGAGGTTGAACTATACATAGGATGTCATTGATCGAATCTCGGACTAATTCAGTATCGCTGACAAAGGTAATGCTATAAAACGTAAGGTCCAATCGGTATTGATATCCGGAATGCACAGGGGTCATTATGGGCATCCAGGTCCCGCTGATGATCGTTGACCGTAGCCTCATCTCGGTCATGACTGGAGTGTTCTCGGACCGTAGGGTAACACACTTAAGGGCTCGCTGAAATCGGAGACCTTTTCGGAACTATCGGAGTTACCGGAGATATGAGAGAGAACTCCGAAATCGTTTCGGAGGGGAGACGGAAACGTTCCGTGATTTTGAATTGTTCGAAAAGTTATTTGAATATGTTTAATTATTTAGTCAAATCAATTAAATATAAAAATATAATTCAAATAATTAATTGGAATAAAGTTTCTTTTATTTTTCTTTAAGAAAGAAATATGATGTAAGGCAAGCCTAGGGTTTGGCCCAATCTTCACAATTTGGAGGTGGGGATCCACACCAACAACAAGAACAAAGGGGATCACAAACACATTCAACACAAGAGAAAAAGGGGGAACAAGATCCAAACATATAAACACTCAAATCCACTCCCAAATACCACACATCACAAGATCCACACACCACAAGAGGTAAGCTTGATAGTCTCCCTCTCCTTCTATGAATAGGATTGGGTTCCTCTCCTTCTATGAGTGAGGAGAGGAGGTAGGGGGTAGGCTTGAGAGGATCTCAAGGAGATCTAATTCCCTAGGGGGAAGAAGGAGGTAAGCTCTCAAGTATTTGGTAATTTCTTAGCTAACCCTAGAACTGAGATAGGAGACAACTATATATAGGCTAGGGGGAGAAGGGGATACATGGGCCGTGGCCCAGCTGAATCTATGGCAGGCAGGTTTCAGACGTCCCAACTTTCGAGATGTCGGACGTCCGTGGAGCTTCAGATTTCCGGAAGTGGCTGCATCGGCGGAGTCCTGTAGACGACCTGGTGACTTGGAGTAGTAGATGTCGAAAATCATATGAGTTTCAGATGTCCGAACTGTCGGAAGTCCGAAGTCTGTCGCACGTCCGCTCCGGTGGGGGGCCTCCTGGCCTTGGCATGTCGGACGTCCGACCAGTTTCGGACGTTCGAGCTGTCGGAAGTCCGAAAGTCGTCGGACGTCCGAAAGCTGTCTAGAGTCGAATCTTCGCACACTGTTTTGAGGTAGCATCCAATTCTCGTGCATATGGTATTGAATCTAAACAAGGAGTGAATGCACCTTTGCTTCTATGGCACGTGCTTGTGCTCTTGTCATGGTTCCGCGTGTAGGAGATGTATCCATGGTGATGTCGGTAGGATGCTCCGTATCATATCCCCCCCCCCTTGGGGAAGATCCGTCCACGGATCAAGGTCTCCATCACCATGGTAAGGCGCGAGGTCGGAGGTGTTGAAGGTGTTGCTCACCGAGTACTTGTCGGTGGGGATGTCCACCGTGTAGGCGTTGTTGTTGACCTTGGTGAGAATCTTGAATGGCCCGTCGGCGTGAGGAAGAAGCTTGGACTTGCGGGCGTCCGGGAACCGGTCTTTCCGGAGATGTATCCACACTAAGTCACCCGGTTGGAATGTTCTTGGTTTCTTGTGGATATTCATCTTGTGTGCATGGGCTTGAACGTGTTTCTCGATAGTTCCCCGCGTATCTTCATGGAGTCTCTTGAGGAAGTTTTCCCGTGCGCTAGCATCCATGTTGGCGCGTTCTTGGAGTGGGAGAGGTAGTATGTCCAATGGGCACAAAGGATTGAACCCATAGAAAACCTCGAAGGGAGACCACTTCGTGGTGGAGTGCATGGCACGGTTGTACGCGAACTCTTCCACCGGGAGGTGATCTTCCCACTCCTTGATGTTCTTGTTTATGAGTGTGCGGAGTAGAGTTGATAGGGAACGGTTAACAACTTCCGTTTGCCCGTCCGTTTGTGGGTGATACGCCGTGGAGAAGAGGAGCTTGATGCCGAGCTTGGCGCATATTGTCTTCCAAAAGTAGCTTAGGAATTTGACGTCACGGTCGGAGATGATGGACTTGGGTATGCCATGGAGTCGAAGAATCTCCCTACAAAAGATGTTAGCAATATACAAGGAATCATCCGGTTTATTACAAGGTAGGAAATGTGCCATTTTTGAGAATCTATCAACTACCAAAAATATAGAATCCTTGTCATTTCTTGTACGCGGTAGACCAAGAACGAAAACCATACTAATATGTTCCCATTGTACATGAGGAATAGGCAAAGGCATATATAGACCATGTGATAGAGATTTTGACTTAGCCTTTTGACAAGTGTGGCACCGTTGTACAAGTCGACCCACGTCACGGAACATCTTTGGCCAAAAGAAGTTGGCAGAGAGTGTAGCGTATGTTTTGTCGCGGCCAAAGTGTCCCATGAGGCCACCGCCATGAGATTCCTGCAAAAAGAGAAGACGCAAAGAACACTCGGGAATGCAAAGCTTGTTAGCGCGCATAAGGTATCCATCATTGACATAATAATTGTCCCAAGTGGTGTGCCGCTTGCAATTGGCGAAAGGTGTAGCAAAGGGTCATGTGCATATAAATCTTTGATGTGTTCAAATCCCACAATGTCAAATTCAAGCTTGGTTGTAAGCATGCATCTATGTGACAAGGCGTCCGCGACGACATTGTCATTGCCCTTTTTATACATGATGATATAAGGGAAAGGCTCAATGAATTCACTCCATCTAGCATGTCTATGATTCAATTTGGTTTGAGACTTCAAGTACTTAAGAGATTCATGGTGCGAGTGAATGACGAATTCTCCCGGGCGAAGATAGTGTTCCCAAACTTGTAAGACACGGATCAACGCATAGAGTTCCTTATCGTATATAGGGTAGTTCAATTGGGCGCCGGATAGTTTTTCGCTAAAGTAGGCTACCGGTCGTCTATCTTGCATAAGTACACCTCCTATACCCGTGCCGCTAGCGTCACAATGAACTTAGAAAGGTTTATCAGAATTGGGCAACACAATTAAGGGAGCGTTGGTGAGGCAACTTTTGAGTTCATTGAAAGCCTTTTCTTGGGAGGGTCCCCAAATAAAAGGCGCATTCTTTTTTCTCAAAGCGTGTAAAGGTGATGAAATGGTGCTAAAGTCTTTAACGAAACGGCGGTCAAAGCCGGCTAGCCCCAGGAAACTCCGGACTTGAGATAGGGTGGTAGGGTGAGGCCAAGTTTTAATTGCGTTTACTTTAGTTTCATCAACTCCAATGCCATTGGAGGAAACAACAAAGCCAAGGAATATGAGTTTGGGAGTGCAAAAGGTACATTTTTCAAGATTAGCATATAATTGTTCTTTACGCAACACTTGAAGCACTTCACGAATATGGCTAGCATGATCTTCTATGGATTTGCTATAAATGAGGATATCATCAAAGTACACGACAACGAACTTGCCAATGAGATAGCGAAGAACATAGTTCATAACGCGCATGAAAATACTAGGTGCTTCGGATAGGCCGAATGGCATAACCAACCATTCATAGAGACCACACTTGGTCTTGAAGATGGTTTTCCACTCGTCGCTAACTTGCATACGTATTTGGTGATAGCCACTCTTAAGATCAATTTTTGTGAAAATTATGGCACCGGATAGTTCGTCAACCATGTCATCTAAGAGAGGAATGGGGTGTCTATAGCGCACGGTAATGTTATTGATGGGACAACAATCACAACACATACGCCACGTGCCATCTTTATTTGGCACAATTAGGACGGGCACCGCACAAGGGCTAAGGCTTTCGCGAACATACCCTTTCTCAAGTAGTTGTTCGACATGGCGTTGAATCTCTTTTGTCTCCTCTGGATTGGTGAGGTAAGGTGCCCGATTAGGGAGGGGGGCACTGGGTATGAGGTCGATGCGGTGCTCAATGCCACGAAGTGGTGGAAGGCCCGGTGGTAGCTCGGCGGGGAAGATGTCCTAAAATTCCTGTAAAATAGAAGCTATGGCATGAGGAAGAGGGGTGAGTCGTTAGGGAAAAGCACCTCATCCTTGTATAGAAGTACGAAATGAGGAATATGGGATGGGTTATTCCGCACTTCTTGGACCTCTCGTTTGGTGGCTAGTAAGATGGTGTCATTGGTGGTATGCCTCATGGGGTCACTCATATTTGGCTTGTGGCTCTCACTCACTTTGTGGAGGTTCTCTCTCTCACTTTTTCCCCATGAGGGTTGGAAGTGTGTATTTTGTCGGCGATCACTTGACTTGGGGTCATTGGAGGAAGGACCAATTCTTTGCCCCTCCACTTGAAGATATAGTGATTGGTGCGACCATTGTGTAGAACACTCCTATCATATTGCCAATGCCAACCCAAGAGCAAATGAAACACGCTCATTGGGACCACGTCACATTCCAATGTGTCTTCGTAGGATCCGATTTTGAATGAGACTTCCACCGTGTGGTCCACTTTTATGGATCCAGAGTCACTAAGCCATTGCACCTTGTATGGGTGAGGGTGCTTCTTCTTGATGAGGTTAAGTTTGGTACAAAGCTCTTCGCTTGCTAAGTTGTGGCAACTTCCACCATCAATAATGACCTTCACGGGTCGGCCTTTGATTCCCTCCTTGGTGTGGAAGATGTGGCACCTTTGATTCTCATCGAGCTCTTGGTGGAGAGTCAACACCTTGGACACCACGAGGGAGGGACTTGCATCATTATCACAATATATGTGGCCGTCTTCATCATCATCATTTGCTTGGATATGTTGAGAGACTTGAGCCAAAGCATCCATTTCACCCTCACTTATGGAATCATACTCGCCGTCTTCGGTGATGATCATGGTCCTCTTGGTGGGGCACTCAAAATACTTGTGGCCGCGGCCCTTGCAAGTGAAGCATGCAATGGAGCTAGTCTTTTCATCTTTGGGTGGGAAGGTCTTGGGAGGTTCTCGTGGATTGAAACTTTTTGTGGTTGATGGAGAACGTGTTGAAGACTTTGCTGGTGGCCGTGTGTTTGAAGGACCACCTCTTGATGTTGGAGCAAGGGTATAGGGCGTTGTGCTTGGCGGCGCTTGAGAAATAAAGGTGTGCCCCGAGTGTTGGAGGACACAAATTTGGAGTACTTCGAGTCTTCTTGAACTTGCCTCTCCGCTTTTGAGGCTGATGGACCAATTCTTCAATGGTGTTGTAAGGTTGGAAGTTGGTGATCTTCTTTACTTGGTAGTTGAGACCGTTGAGGAAGCGGGCCATGGTTTGTTCGGCGGATTCCTTCACGTTGGCTCGGATTTCTTCCACCGTCTTGTATCCTTGCTTGAGGGCATGTAACTTTTGGTAGAGGTCACGTGTGTAATGTTGTGGAACAAACCAAGCTCTCATCACTTGCTTAATTTCTTCCCATGTGCACACTTGTGGAGTGCCTTGCTCGAGGCGGAGATCTTGTACTTGCTCCCACCAATTGAGAGCATAGTCTTCAAATTCAAGTGACGCCATGGCAACTTTTTTGGACTCCTCATAATTATGCACACGATATATCTTGTCCACATTTAGGGCCTATGAGAGGTAGTCCTCGGGGTTTGTTCCTCTCGAGAACTTGGGCATCGTGAACTTGAGTCTCCCAAAACGCTCTTCATTGTGGTTGCTAGCGAATCCGGAGGTGCTCGGGCGGCGCAGGTGCTCTAGCTCGCCGGTCATTGCGGTGGATGTTGTTGTTCTAGTAATCTTGATGATCAAAGTTTGGCACGTGAGGTGCATTTGGGTGCCCCTCCAATGTGAGAAGAGCCGTTGGAGGTATGTTGTCTTGACGTGGGTGAAGTGGTGGTTTTGGATGACGGTCATCTCGAGGCACATGAGAGTAAGATGGCTCTCCATGTTCTTGGCCTTCATTTCTTGTTGACTGGGCATTATAAGTTGTTTCCCCTTGGTGTTGAAGATGGAAGTTGAGAGTGTCGTGCACCCATCTCTCAAGGAGGAGATGTTTGATGCGTTTCGTGGCTTGGCCTTGAGGCTCCTTGCCGGTGCGAGGTTGGGTGTGCTTGACGTGTTCATGGTTGGCCTTGGAACGGTGAGAAGACCGGTGTGTAGAGGCGGATGATGAAGAATGATGATGTCGAGAAGAGAGCATGGCCTTGAGCTCGGCCATATTGGCTTTGTCACGAGCGATCATTTGTTGTTGGAATTCCTCCATTTTTGCTTCATTGCGCTCGGAGAGCTCTTACATTTTTTGTGACATAAGATCTTGGCCTTGGTGGAGGTTTACCGCAATCGTGGCGATGCGGTTTCTCAATTTCTCATGCGAGTTGCGCATCTCATGTTGGAATTGTAAGTGAGCTTCTTGAGTAACCATATGGCTTGTATCGCGAAGTGTACCATTCACCGGTGAGGTAGGGGAGTCTTGCCTAGCCATGACAACAAGCAGGTAGATGTGAGAGTAAAAGAGAGAGAGAGAGAAATAACAAGGATACCTTCTCGAAGATGTAATGAGGCAAGTGATGTATAGCTTCTTGAAATGAAAAGAATGTCCTTGTTTGAGTCTCGTTCCCCACACGCACACCTACAAATGGCTTATCGTGGACCTTGGTAGGAGTTAGTGGCCAAAGAAATGAGACAAGTTGAACAAGGTGTTAATATAATTGGTAGTGGTCCAAAAGAAGCAATGTAATACAAGTAGATCAAAAGAGAAAAATAGCTAAAGGAAACGCACGCGCAAAGATATTGGGAATCATGCAACCAAGAAAATGAGCAAGATAAGTGAGCCTAACGAAGACTAATGCTCGCGTTGCACAAAAACAAAGAGAGACACTAGCTCGATTTCCCAACGACTTGATTCGCACAAGTGCACCAACCTATATGAATAGATGAACTCTAAACGTGCTTTTGGTGGATGCTTCCCTATTTGCGCACTCTTTTGCTTAAAAGCTTTTGATATCTTTTGCTCTTTCGCTCTTTTTTTTAAAGACACTCACTTTTGACCACGAAACTTGAAGTGCTATGAATTTTGCTATGACTTGAAGAGTAATTTTACGAAGGTGCACAAGTTGTGAGAGCCGGGAATACTCGGAGAGCTAGTCTCACGAGGACAAGGAAGGTGTTCACAAAAGGGAGATGGGCTATCAATTGTAAGTTGCAAGGAGAGGGTAGTTATGATAGAAATTATACCTCACGTCACCTTACCCTCGCGAAGAACGGTGGTACCGGCCTTGCTTCCGGTGTGGAGGTCGATTGGATCTTCGTTGTTGATGGAGGTGGAGTCCTTTGGGTTCCCAAACACAAATTTGTGGAAAGAAAGAAAATTTTTGGGGAAAATTGTTGGTGGGGAGGCTAAAGCAACACAAAAGAGGTGAGATCCACTAGTAAAACACCACATCCATGGATGAAAACCAACAAAATTTCACAAGAACCAACAAGTTGCAAGATCGTGGGTATGGCTATTTTTGGTGGGGAATTTTCGAAATTGGACAAGAACAAACAAAATTTGGCTAGAAAAGTGAGGGGGAGGGACTCCAAATTGTGTCAACCTTGCTCATGATACCAAATGATGTAGGTCAAGCCTAGGGTTTGGCCCAATCTTCACAATTTGGAGGTGGGGATCCACAACAACAACAAGAACAAAGGGGATCACAAACACATTCAACACAAGAGACAAAGGGGGAAGAAGATCCAAACACATAAACACTCAAATGCACTCCCAAATACCACACATCACAAGATCCACACACCACAAGAGGTAAGCTTGATAGTCTCCCTCTCCTTCTATGAATAGGAATGGGTTCCTCTCCTTCTATGAGTGGGAGAGGAAGTAGGGGGTAGGCTTGAGAGGATCTCAAGGAGATCTAATTCCCTAGGGGGAAGAAGGAGCTAAGCTCTCAAGTCTATGGTAATTTCTTAGCTAACCCTAGAACTGAGATAGGAGACAACTATATATAGGCTAGGGGGAGAAGGGGATACATGGCCCGTGGCCCAGTTGAATCTGCGTGCAGGCAGGTTTCGGACGTCCGAACTTTCGGGACGTCGGACGTCCGTGGAGCTTCGGATTTCCGGAAGTGGCTGCATCGGCGGAGTCCTGTAGACGACCTGGTGGACTGGAGTAGTAGATGTCAGAAATCCGACGAGTTTCGGACGTCCGAACTATCGGAAGTCCTAAGTCTGTCGCACGTCGGCTCCGATGGGGGGGCTCCTGACCTTGGCATGTCGGACGTCCGACCAGTTTCGGACGTCCGAGCTGTCGGATGTCCGAAAGCTGTCTGGAGTCGAATCTTCTTCTCCTTTGGTTACCTCCTCGCCGTTGGACCTAATGGAACAAAGCACACTGTTTTGAGGTAGCATCCAATTCTGGCGCGTATGGTATTGCATCTTAACAAGGAGTGAATGCACCTTTGCTTCTATGGCACGTGCATGTTCTCTCGTCATGGGTCCGCGTGTAGGAGATGTATCCATGGTGATGTCGGTAGGATGCTCCGCATCAAAAGAGAAAAATAAAAAGAAAAAAAAAGAAAAAATGGAGCAAAGGCTTGGGCGCCATGGACCTTGGCCCACTTGGGCATGTGCTAAGCTACGGCCACCATGCCATGGCCTTCCATGGCCGGTCACTTGCAGCCACATGCATGGCGCATGTGTGTGCCACGGCTATGCCATGTGGTACTACTATTAGTACCACATCGCTAGTTGACAGGTATTTGCACCCTAGTTTCCCGTATATATAGATGTGGTGGATAGCCCTTTTTCAACACATAAAATTCCAGAAAAATACAGATAAATTCCGTTGATCTCTTTGTCCCTCTTTCTCCCTCCTATGAGAAGACTCCCCTTGTTTGGAAGCTGCAGTAGGTTGGAGATGTATCCACTATACGCACGCCGTCGTCTTGCTGAAACTCTGGTTCCGGAGGTCTACTTCCGCCACCTTCGCTGGATCGGAGATCGGAGGTCGTCATCGAGTCTCGTACGTGTGCGAGTACTACGATCTGCTACACATGTGGCACTACACCCTCCGGGTGCTAACACAGCTAGGGGGCTGTGAAACTTGTTCGACTACACCAACCACGTTTGCGGGAACGTTTCCCGCGCAACGGACTACACCCCGAGGTATGTTATTCCGCACTCCTTTCCGTTACGGTAACACGGCTAGCTAGATCTTGGGTTATGGGAAACGCTAGTTAGGAAAATTTTGTGTTTTCCGCTGCGCACCCCAACAGTGGTATCAAAGCTAGGTCTATGCTTAGTATTACTGTACGGATAGAATACATCGGGGATGTGGGCGTTGATTGTATGATTGTTACCCTCCCACGTGTACTTGTTCACATCTGCGGCATCGTTTGATGAAGCGGCCCCCGACCGACCTTACGAGTACGCTTACGCGAGACTGGTTCCACGCTTGACATACGACTTGTACCGTATAAAGTGGCTCTGGGGGTGTCTGTCTCTCTACTTTAGCGGATGTGGAATTTGCAACGGAGGTCCCCGTGCGGGGTGTAATAGAGACAATCGTATGGTTGACGTTGTGGTTGACTCGTAGGTTAAAACTTGTTTAACAATGAAAGCCCTAGCAGACATGTAAAACTTGCAATATACAACTAGATTGTCTAAACTTTGCATTGCTAAGTAGGGGCTATCGTTTGTTTGATTGTGATGTAGTGATAGCTTTGCTATGTGTTACTAGTAAGTAGTAAACGTCATCATGATAAAACAAACTCAAATGGAGACACTGTAGACTTAGTGTTGCCATAGCTCAACATCTTAAAACCTGCTAGTATAGGATACACGACGGTAGCATGTGATAAGATGATCCCTCAACAAAGCCAAACACAAGTATTCTACCAAAGTGTGCACCACCTGGAAGGATCTCCCATATGGCCGAAATTCCATACATATTGGGTGTCACACATATGAAACGGTGTTCGCATGAGGTTGGGTTCGGCAAGCATATCATATGCAGATATGGCCTTGCTAAGCAGCATATAACATGGAGGATAATTTGGAGAGCCTAGCATATGCAGATATGGCCTCGGAATACTAGAGAACGAAAGATCGAGCATGAGTCACAATATACAGATAATGTGATCGCACAAGTTGTTGTCTTCCTTTGAAACTGACCCGTCGGCCGTGTGATATTCGTGGGTGAGCAGTGAATCTGGATCATGTAATCACTAAAACTTCTTAGGGATGATTGTTTTACTGCGAGCTCATTTATAATATGATTATATGAACTCATTTTTGTGAACTAGTCTTAATTGTGTTCCTTGCAAATTATGTTTGTAGAAAATGGATACGCCCAGTATCTTGAATTGGTCTCTTTCTTACGTGGTGAAAGACTTAAGGAAAATGGGTCAAATTTCATTAGTTGGTACTTATACCTTAGAGCTGTTCTCAACAAAGCCAACCTTTCGTTCTTAACAAAACAGCATGTGGGAAATCCTCCAGCAAACGACATGGATGCACGAGCAGCGACTGATTATCAGAATCATCGGAGGACATACGCCATATCTAAAGGTGTCATAGAAACCAGGATTCCGCAAGCCTTGCGTGAGGAATATGCTGAGTTGGATACATATGACATGATAGATGAGCTGAAGTCATTATACATGCATCAGTTCAGAGTGGCCAGCTTTGAGTTGGAAAATGAGTTTCTCTCTACAAAGATGGAAGAAGGCTCTTTTCTGAAAGCACACCTGGCCAAGATGCATGAGATACATCTGAGCCTCGTAGATGACTTCGACTTGGACCATAGATGAGTCTGCGATATACACGATGTTGCACTCGCTTCCACCGAGCTATACAGACCATATCCATGGCTATGTGGGCAGAGGTGAAAGCCTCGAGTTCTCTGAATTCATGGATAGACTTCAGTATCTGGAAGTTGAACCCATTGAAGGAGAAGTTGTCGATGGAGAAGGTATATACTTGATATACTTTATAAATACTTGTTCCCCTTTATACAACACTTTGCAGTAAATGAGTATCTGATACTTATTCTGTTTTATGAAAACAGGACCTGCCGTTGCATGGACGGGAAGAGGTGAAATCGAGGATTGATGACAACCAAGTCAGTTGATGGCCAGCATGGATTCCACCGAGACATCTATCATAGGAGACACTTTTAGTATTAGATAAATCTGATGTAATCATATAGTATGGACACTTAGTTGAGTGTCTTGTATCTCGCGAGACAAAGGTATTCATGTAATGAGACAAGTGAGTTGTTCTGGTTAAATGAATAAAGTGTGCTTATACTTTGATTACGTCTTGATTTATATTATGATAGAAAGCATTTATAATACTACTATTATGAAAGTGCTAGACTAGTTAAACAATTCGTAGTCATACTAAACTGTAGTATGGTCTAAATTGTTCTTTCCCCTTGCACTAAAATTATTAACGAACAAGGTTGTTTAATTAAATAAGTTAAAACACCCACTTCATGAATTAGGAAACCATCCTGAATCTAATGAGACAAGATAGCTCCATAAATGATGGTGTTAGAAAGTTTCTAAAGAAATAATTTCTTTGTACTAAAATAGAAAGCAATTGAAATTACATATTCTCCCCGAATAGCAAAACTTTTATTGCTTAATTGGTGGTGTGAGAAGTAGTTTCTCTACACGGATCCAATGGGAGATAATGGAAACTTTGACCGAGGTACTAAGACCTTGCCTTCAGAATATCAGAGTATTGCAACGGAAGCGTGTTCCGTTCTAACAACACTTTAAAACGAAGGGTATGACATAGATGATTGATCCTGGTATATGAGTTGAATCCTTAGTTGAATTTAGAAGGTTGTCATGAACACGTTCTGTACAAAACAATAATCATGAGTCTTCTTAATAAAACAAAAGGAATAAAACTGCTTGAAATACAAAGGAATGATGGTAGCCTAGAACACGAGGAGAAATAAAACGATATTGAGTTACATATAGGATGGCTCACGTCCTGTGAAATAAATAGGTTATTTCATATTCCCGATAAACTAAAAAGTTATTGAGAATAATGTAACATGCATAAGGCATTATTTGGCTCATAAAACTGTTATGACCAAAGTTCAATATTGATTGACTACGGAAACGTAGGAATGCTTTAATCGATAAAATCTTTCATTTACACTACAGTAGACCATAGCCTGGAATTGCGTCTCATTCAAACTTAGGATTTGAAAGTGAATTGCAATAGGCATGACGAAAGTTTGTTTCGTTAAATGAGTGGACTATAGTACCTCAAGACAGGAAATCCTCAACCTTGATTTGATCAAGTGATTTTGTGATGACCAAAATATTGAGTGGACCTGTTGTTTCATGCAACTGAGTGGGAGCTTCGGAGACTTCCAAGAGACTTGGAATGCAGAGGGCATTTTCTGAGTGGGAGATTTGAGAGAATTATTGTTATGTAAGACATAAGAATAAAGACGTTAACTTGATGAAAGCTAAACCACAAATATATGAGTATATGATGGATATATTTGAGTGGGAGCGTGATCACTGTCTCAAACATATATGCATTGATATGTGTGAAGAATGATCTCGTATATATATATATATATATATGTGGATATGCATTGATTGTGTATATAGAGAATCGTCTTATATACGCATATGCATTATGATATATATAGGGCATAAGGCAAATAAAACACAAGATTACAAGAATCTTATTTTATGTGAAGTACTAACACGTTACACATTGAAATCTATAAGAATAGATTAAGAAACGTCTAATGAAACGAAGTGAAGGTTGGAATAATCTTCTAGACAAGAAGCAAGTTCTTGTGGCTAGAAATTATATAACGGATGAAAATACAAATATCACAAGAAATGTCTTGATGGAAGAATAGAGATGCACCATGTACTTGGACATGTGATCTTATATGTACTTTGACATCTGATTCTACCATAAAACATGTGCTGTGAATCCAACAAATGAATGACTCAAAAGTTCTTGAAAGAATAACAGATTCCGATGTGCTTTAGGAGTAAAACACAGAATCAGAATAAGGTCCATGCATACAGTATATGAGGAATACTGAGGACTATGCTCTAAAATATAGAAAGGATAATAGACCTGAATGTAATGAAAGATTAAAGTTGCAAGCCATATTATGGGTCTATATGGAATTAGAGACATCACAAAAGATATGAAAGAAATGTGAGCAAGATTCACGACACTGCAAACATAATGCTACTTAAGAAAGTAGAAGTATGGATAAAAGTTTAGAGTAAGAAGTTTTGACTTTTGGCTGAGTGTATTTCCCCGTATATATGACTCTGGATAAGTCTTCTGAAGACTGAACACAAAGATCATTGGAGGATACTGTGAAATAATAGTCTCACTCTCCCGCGAAAATTATATCCAACCATTATATGACGATGAGTGGCATGTCAAACTAGTTGACCTATACCAGTTGCAAAGGAAACATATGAATCTGAATTGGTGCAGTTCAATGATGAACCCTCTTCCATGAGCAAGCATGATCAATGAACACTTATGCGATAAGCTGATTATGATCGAAAAATGCGGCTAGATTATTAGCACTCTAGTGCAAGTGGGAGACTGTTGGATATATGCTCTAGAGGCAAATAATATATGATTATTCCAAAATAACTAAGCAAGTTCATAACCAGTTTCATACCGTGCTAGAAATGTATCAGTGATACAATGATACAGGTGTGGTATAGAAAACCCCAGAGTTCCTAGTTAGCCTCTATATCAATAACTAGTTCATGGTCAGCATGATGGTCGTGGTTTCACGATCATGGATAATTAAGTCTCTTGACTATGAGGTCACCTCACTGGATGAGTGACGTGATGAATATTACCCAAAGTAATCATTACAGCATGATCAAACTTATGAAGGTTCAGTGTTGTAATTACAGAACGTAGTAGACCGTTCCTTTGACCGTGAGTACATGCATAATTGCTATCTTCCCGGATGCTTTGACTTACATCCCACGACCTGACTGAAATATGCGGGTCATAATGGTTCTATCTTGGGTATTCCATGGAGATATGTTGAGGAGTATTGTTACGAGAGCGGGATTTGTCAATCCATGTGATGGATAGATATTTAGGGCCCACTCGGTGAGATTCCATCCATAAAGCTGTGCAGCGTGTGACTAGGTCATAGGGATGAATATCACGGGAATGAGTGAATAATGATTTGTCATAACGAGGTTTAACCAGACATAGGATGTCATTGATCGAATCTCGGACTAATTTAGTATCGCTGACAAAGGGAATGTTATACGATGTAAGGTCCAATTGGTATTGATATCCGGAATGCACAGGGGTAATTATGGGCATCCAGGTCCCGCTGATGATAATTGACCGTAGCTTCATCTCGGTCATGAATGGAGTGTTCTCGAACCGTAGGGTAACACACTTAAGGGCTCGATGAAATCGGAGACCTTTTCAGAACTATCAGAGTTACCGGAGATATGAGAGTGAACTCCGAAATCGTTTCGGAGGGGAGACGGAAAAGTTCCGTGATTTCGAATTGTTCGGAAAGTTATTTGAATATGTTTTATTATTTAATTAAATGAATTAAATATTAAAATATAATTTAAATAATTAAATGGAATAAAGTTTCTTTTATTTTTATTTAAGAAAGAAAGAGAAAAAGATAAAGAGAAGAAAAAGAAAAAAAGGAGCAAAGGCTTGGGCGCCATGGGCCTTGGCCCACTTGGGCATGTGCCAAGCCACGGCCACCACGCCATGGCCTTGCATGGCCAGCCACTTGCGGCCACATGCATGGCGCATGTGTGTGCCACGGCTATGCCATGTAGTACTACTATTAGTACCACATCGCTAGTTGACAGGTATTTGCACGTCGGTTTCACCTATATATAAATGTGGTGGGTAGCCCTTTTTCAACACAGAAAATTCCAGAAAAATACAGATAAATTATGTTGATCTCTCTCTCCCTCTTTCTCCCTCCTATGAGGGGACTCCTCTTTTTTGGAGGCTGCACTAGGTTGGAGATGTCTCCACTATACGCAAGTCGTCATGCTGCTGAAACTCTGGTTCCGGAGGTCTGCTTCCGTCACCTTCGCTGGATCGGAGATCGGAGGTCGTCATCGAGTCTTGTACGTGTGCGAGTACTACGAGGTGCTACACGTGTGGCACTACACCCATCCGGGTGCTAACACAGCCAGGGGGCTGTGAAACTTGTTCGACTACACCAACCACGTTTACGGGAATGTTTCCCGCGCAACGGACTACACCCCGAGGTATGTTATTCCGCACCTCAGCTAGCTAGATCTTGCATTACGGGAAAAGCTAGTTAGGAAAATTTTGTGTTTTCTGCTGCGCACCCCAACACAGACTAGTTAATACCTGAATCAGTGTTGACGAGCTCGATGTCGAGACCATTACGCAGTAGATGAAGAAAGACACATGCATGCTAGTTTATACACTCCAACCTGGCAAAGTAGGCACCCCACTTTGCCACAACTGTGGTGAGGTGTTCGTACGAGGGTACAAGAAAGGAATGCACCGGGATCTGATGTGCCGAGCCAGCTAGTGCGGCTGGGAGATGACTATCGGCGAACACATCTACCTCCTTGAGCCCACGGTGATATGTGGAAATTCTTAGGCGGCGATTCTTTGGGGTAGGTGTGGGGATATGGATGGAAGAGGGTGTTTCGCTGGATCCATGTACGCAGATAGTATGAGGAAGGGATGTAGCTCGTTGGTTTACCTTATAAGAACGCGAGGAGCGCGGCAGCTCGGTGCAGATTGTGGCGACAGCCGAGGAGGAGGGGACTATGAGTAGGTTGGGGGCTGGGGTTGGGGGAAGAAGGCTGAAATACACACATAAGGTGCGGCTACTGAAAATTTCGCATGGAAACTGAAAACTTGAGCGAGGGAAACTTACATTGCACACAGTTGCTTTCGATAAACGTGTACCATATAGGGGAAACTATCCATATGGAACCCCTCATCGCTGAAAATTTGAGCCACCTATCTTTAAGTTCCAAACACTCGGGGTAGGTGTGGTGCTAGAGATCGCACACGGTAAGGTTGTTCCGGGCATCCGTAATAGTGTGACTATCCCACACGGATTTGCAGAAGAATTGTGCGTGAAAATATAGGATGCAGATATCCACCACACGTGTGGGCGGGGCGGGGTGGTGGCAATTCTGAATGTTTTAGGTGGCAATTTTAGTTAGTTGTAGATGGCACCTTCATGTCATAGATGGCAATTGTTGGTAAAACATGGAAACTTTGCCTTCATAATTGCCATCTATGACTAACTAAAATTGCCATCAAAATCATTCGTAATTGCCACCCCCACCACACGTGTGATAAGTACCATTACACCCATGGACCACAAGGTGTGAGGTCCGGGCGCGCCATACGAAGCGGCACCGATGGGACTACACGCACGTCTCGGGTAAGTAAGTGCGCCATTACTTACCAAGGGGACTTGACTGCATGCAGTTGAGGCTCAAAAAGAAATTGCATGCAGTTGAGAAAGAGGAATGCGTAGTGGGGAAAACCGCTGATTCGTCCATCCCCTCTATGATAAGTGATAACCGGGTCCCTCAGCCCTCCCATGCATCATTCGCCTCCAAATTAACCATTGTCTTACTCCTCCTGTGCTCGCATGCATCGCGCCCTTCGATCCCCGCCGCCGCCGGCCACTACGCCACCACCTTGCAATTGCAAAAAAGCACCACGCCAATGGAAGAGTGTCGGAACATCAACCATGATCACACCATCAATACCCACGTTGGGATGAAACTCTCCGTCTGGTACGCCAACCACCCCTGCAAGGCTGCCATCTGCATCGAGGAGCTTGTGGAAGATCTGGCGACGATGTGCTACAAGGTTGTCGGCCTTGACATCAAGTACACCAAGGATCATAGCGGGTGCGCCGTCGTGAAGTTATGCGTCGGGCAAAAATTCCTCCTCTACCACATCAGCAGGGTTATCGGCCGCTGCCAGAGGCTCGAGTTGTTCCTCTCCAGCGAGAAGTACACTTGCACCACCATCGACACCGCAAACGACAAGAAGGTGCTCAGAAACTCTGGCTTGTGGGTAACCAATCTCGTCTACCTACAGAAAAGTACATGGCGGGCAGCCTAAAGAAGGAAGGTGAATGGGATTCCCTTGAAGGCCTTGTCGTTTCCATCATCTGCCCTTCTTACAAAGGTAATAAGATGTTGCTTGATGGAATTATCACCTTGCCAATTCCATCTCATGATCCTCACTATCCTATCATTCAGTATGCTGATGATACAATCTTGGTTGTGCCTGCTAAAGAGGATCAGTTGATTGCCTTGAAGGACATGTTAATACAATTTCACTCTTGTACTGGCCTGAAAGTTAATTTTAACATGTCCTCACTGGTCCCTCTCAATGTAACTGAGGCTGAGGCTGCTAGATTGGCTGATCTTTTTGGTTGCACCATAGGTCAAATGCCATTTACATATCTAGGCCTTCCTATGGGTACAACTGAACCCAGAATCCAGGATCTCATGCCTTTGGTTGATAGAGTGGAGAGAAGGCTGATTGCAAGCTCTGTTATGGTGAACCAGGGGGCTAGGCTCCAGCTCCTTAACTCTATTATTTCATCACTCCCTATTTACCATCTTTGATCTTTGGCAGTTCCCCAAGGGATCTTAAAACAATTGGAAATAATTCAGAGGCAGTGTCTTTGGAGGGGCAACTTTGATTCACAAAGAAAATCCCTAGCTTCTTGGGACCTTGTCTGTAGACCAAAGAAGAAAGGTGGCATGGGCATCTTGAATTTGCAGCTCCAAAATAAAGCACTATTGTTGAAGCATCTGCATAAGTTTTATAATAAGGCTGGCATTCCCCGGGTCTCTCTCATTTGGAACTCCTACTACAATGGGAATGTGCCACATGCTACTCTGCTTTGTGGTTCCTTCTGGTGGAAAGATATCTTCACGTTCGCAGATCTTTACAGACTAGTGGTTTCCATCCAGGTTAATTCTGGTGATTCTGTGCTATTCTGGTTTGATGAATGGCAATTGGGAAATTCCATCAGACCTTTGAGATATAGAATGCCTCACATTTTCTCCTATGTCAGGGATGATAAAAAGTGTGTCCATGAATTCATCACTCACACTGGAGTTGCCACACTTTTTCACCTGCCTCTTTCCCAACAGGCTGCCCTGGAGCTTCAAACTCTGAGATATTGGCTTGCCAACTTACAGAGAGACACGGCCATCCCTGATATGAGGACTTGGCCTGGGAATCATGAAGATACTGCCAAGCTCTTCTACACTTTGATGCATTCCCATCTCCCTAATGATTCTGCCTGCAAGTGGATCTGGAAGAGTAAATGTACCATGAAGACCAAAGTGTTCGGTTGGATGTTGATGTTTGATAGACTTAATACTAAAGATCTTCTTGTTAGAAGACAATGGAGGTCGCCTCAGGACAACAACTCTTGCATTCAGTGTCCCACACATGCTCATGAGGACAGGTTACACTTGTTCTTCACCTGCAACTTCAGTGCAAGAATTTGGAACAATCTTCAATTTGACTGGACCAATGCTCTAGACATTATGTCTTGCTTTGTCCAGGCTAGGAGAAATTTTTCAAGACCTTTTTTCTTATAAGTTGTTCTCACTGCTGCCTGGTGCATTTGGTTACAAAGGAATGGCAAGACCTTCAGGGGGGAGAGCTTCTCTGTCACCTCCTGGAGAAGGCACTTTGTGCATGACATCACCCGGCTTTCACATAGATTTCAGGGAGATACTAGAGACCAGTTGATTACTTGGATTAATAACTTGCATTAGTTTGTACATGTAGGCCCCCTTTGTTTTTATCCATGTACTACTCTTGAGAACTTTTTGTTCTCCCCCTCTATTTTATAAGCAATAAAACACTGTGGAGCTTATGCTTCACAATCCTTAAATTAAAAAAAAGACTGCACTCGTCATGGGAGGGCGAGCTCATTGGGCCTCACGTTGTCTACGCGGCGTTGGACGCCTTTGTCAGTTACGACTCGTACAGGCGCATCTCAGCAATGAGGGAGTGGCTCGTCCTGGAAGAAATCCTTGATGATCCTACGGATGACCCGGTGGCGAGCAGCGGAAGGAAGAATAACAAGCGCGGTGGGAGAATTCGACGACGACGATGAAGCACGCGTGGAATGACGATCGAACTGAAATTGAATGCATTTAGCATAGTTATGAAAGTAAAACACTTATTAGTATGTTTTAATTAATCTGTCAGATTATGCATGTAGTTATATACTATGAACATATTTACTAGTATTGGTGTATAATTCGTAAAACTTGATTACTTGTGAATTGTATATTTATGATGACGAATTGCGCACGGTATAGTTTAAGCAAACGGTTGTAATCTATAAAGATTTAAATACAATATACACCAGAAATGGAGCACCATGATTTTGGTTCATCGGCGACCGTTCGATCCGTGCACATTGGACGCTGCAGGGCGTGCGATCCGTGGTGATGCATTTTTGGCAATCAAAACGCACGGGTGAATTTCGCAGGGTATAGGTGTAAGGCCCCCGATGCGGTGCTAACTCGAGTTAGTCGCTTTCGCGTCCCGCTCAAGTTAGTAGCGCATAAAGAGCCACCGACTCACGACACTCGCACTCTTGTCGCTGCCGGATTCTCGACAACAAGTATAAGAACAAAGAACTTTAACTAAGACACAAATATATAAAGTCCAAGGCATACATCGCCATTGGATAATTATTATATCATCTCAGTGGTCCGTGTACCCAACAGTACATCATGCAACAAGCGGAAGACAAACACGACCGAGTACGGTCAAAAGCCAAATTGCCCTAGAGAGGGCTGCACATAAAGAGTCCACCCACGGATCGTCGAAGCCCAACTGTAGGATCTACTGAACGAGGTCGAACTCATCGTCATCCTCCGGGGGCACCTCCACGAAGTATCGTCCAGAGCTCGGGTCAAGGAAGTACTCCACTGCAGCGGCCGATCAGGGAAAACAGTAAAAGCACAAAAGTAAACAGGGGTGAGATTATATCGTTACAGGATAACTGACTTCCTACGGTAGGACAAGTCAAGGTAAAGGTTGCAGCCGCACTAGCATATATAGTGGCTATCGTTCTATTAGAGTAGAGGTAAGATCCAAGAAACACACGTGACATCGTGTCATAAGTCTACTATCCACCTACTTACGTCAACCATAACAGAACCTGGATCTTCTCTCGGTCCCCCTGGACGAAGAAAAGCAACCAAGGCACTCACACAGTAGGCAAGTTTTCATTATGATTCAGATTGATGTCATTCTATGAACAAGGAGTAGGTCTCAAGTCGTCCATAACCGCGGACACGGCTTTTCGAAAAGATTTAACCCTACAGGGGTGTACCAACTGCCCATCATAGGCTTCGCATGTACGCCCGGTTTCCACTTGGCTAGGTAAACGCCTGAAACTCCGGAACGTCAGAGTCCCTCTAACTAACAACGCACAAATCCGGGTGGCCCCCGTTGAGCCGACACCCAACTCAAAAGCCGGCCGCGCTCTCGAATCGATCTCTACCGTAGGACTCCTAGTTTGGATTTCCGGTTAAATCTCATAAGAGACCGGGTCCTCAGCCGGTCAAGGTGGGCCAGCCAAGGCACAAGTCCTCCTGTCCCAAGTGGTTTAAAGCAACTGGGGTACCACCAGCACACACACGTTTGCAAACAGTAAATCAGCTCGGGCCACCACTAGAATTGTATGAAGCTAGGCAGGTAAGACAAGGGACCCCATAGAATCCCACACACGATTAGGCACGTTCGTCAAGAAACACAATACCCGAAACTCGGGACCTAGGTGACTCAAATGGAACAAAACACCTGGCGGGAACAGCCTGGTCTCCCATCTTTTGTCAAGTATAAATTAACATCATATTTATAATAAATATCAACCAACTACTTTAAATAACATGATA
This sequence comes from Bromus sterilis, assembly GCA_950022295.1. Taxonomy (NCBI): domain Eukaryota; kingdom Viridiplantae; phylum Streptophyta; class Magnoliopsida; order Poales; family Poaceae; genus Bromus; species Bromus sterilis. Next base: position 158,784,610 of record OX465600.1, read on the forward strand.
TCCCAAACCATAGCAACAGGGTAAGCAGCAAGTTTTTCCTACTCATACTAAGCAATGGCTGAGCAGCGGTAACTTAGCAATACAACGTTTTGCTGGGAATTTCATTGATTCCGGAGACGGAGTAGTGTCGGTGAATTTCACACAAGGAAGGTGCAACAAAAGAAAAAGATCCCAGCCACTTGCACATGACAATATGCTAGGGGCTGGTTCATGGATGCAAGGATTCAAGATGACATGGGAAAAAGCTTGAAGGATCAAAAGTTCAAGATCAACATGCACCGAAGTTGAAAGAAAGACAAGCAATGGAGGGCAAAGAAATTGAATAGTGAGAAGTGCTTGTGCACCATGTCCATTTTGGTGTTTCCCAAAACACAAAATGTATACCACCATTGAATTCCTTGGATCTTACTGCCCCAAAATCATATATGGCATGGCCCCCCCTTTGAATTTGCAAAAGAAAGTTTTCAATTCGAAGGAGCTGGAGGGCTTACGTGAAAAGTGTCCCCACCTCATTTAGTTGAAGTCTCAAATTGCAGAACCAACATCACCATGGTGTTCGTTGGAGTTTTCTACCCCAAATCCATATATAGAAATATATGTTTGAGGTAAAGAAGCCCATGCCATTTAAAACAGATTTGAAAAGAATTTAAAATCAAATTGGAAAGAAAAGAAAGAGAAAAAAAGGAGACGCAGCCACTGGGCTGGCCTCGGTCAGCACAGGCCCACTCTTTCTTTCTGGCCCATGCGCAAAGGCCCAGCCACTTGCGGTGTGCCCAATTCCAACGCTGGAGCAAAATAACAAAAAAAGGGGGTTAATTGCTCCGGCGGGAGTTCGAACCCGCGAGCTCCTGGAAGCAATCCAGGACGCCATACCACTGCACTACTGAACCAACTAGCGATTTCAAAGCACTCTGAAACGTTAAGGACTATGCAGCAGACGCTAACTGAAACAGACGAACAGACGAAGCGATAACTGAACGAGGGGGGTGCGCTTGGCTCAGACAAAACTGAACCTCGACAGGCGCTCGTCGGGGCGTTTTCCGGCGACCACAACGTCGGCTACTGCACTCCGGCGACTCGATGGGGAGGTGCTACGCGTTCCTGGGACATCACAAAACCCATTTCGCGAAGAACTTGCCGCGCCGGACACAAAAGGTGGCACCTTGCAGGACGGAGAACTCATGGCGGAAAACAGAGGATGACACGGTGGAGGCCTACCCATCTACGCGCTACGGGCACGGGACTCGTCGACGCTCACCCAGGGGGGCTCGGGGACGACCTCGGACTCTCGAAGAGGGACGGAGTCGACGTAGCCGTTGACGATGAAAGAACACAGTCGCCGACGCGGAAGGGGACGCAGCTCAGCCTCGATCCTGCGGCGCAGAACGCTGCTTGGGAAGACGAAGACGACGGAAAGAAGCACTCCACGAGGTCCTGCTTGACGACGCGGACGGCGGCGACGAACCCGGCTACTCGCCGGCGTCCATGGCAGATACATGAAAGGAGGAGGAGGAGGTTGCAGGGGGCGGCGGCGAGAGAAAAGAGAGGGGGAAGAACGCGGCTAGGGTTTGGAGGGGGTCTCGGAGGGGATTTATACGCGCGCGGCGACGTTGAAGTGACGGCCGGAGCGGGATTAACGGAGTTGGCGGGGCTCTGCCTCTCACCTCGGCGTCCGCGCCGTGAGTTGGAGGAGAAGGCGCCGTCTGGACGGGGCTGCCGTGGCCGTTGGATTTTGATCCAGCGGTCCACGCGCTCTCCGTACCCCTTCGGGGAAGCAGGCCGCGCGGGAGGCCGGCCGGAGAAGGCAGGCCTGGCCAGGAAGCCCTCTAGCCCCCCCATCTGTTTTCCAAAAAAGAAAAACCCAACAGAAAAAAATTCAGCTGAGAAGAAAAGAAAAAAAAGAAAACTAGGAAACTCAGAAAAATATAGAAAATATATTTCTGGGATCCTTAGTTTATTTGGGAATTATGAAAATTGGTTGGAGCCAATTTGAATGCAAGGAAAAATTCCCAAAGGGGAAAAGTGCCTCTTTTCTATTTAAAATTAAATAGAAAAGGTGCTAGAAGGATTTTTGGGAAGAAACCACAAGGATAAAAATTGCATGAGACTAAGAATCTTGATCCTTGCAATTTTCTGGATTTTTCAAAAGTGGTTTGACCATATTTGGCAACAACAAAAATGTGAGCCCTTTTTAGGATTCAAAACCACTTTGAACTAGGGCTGCTTTTTTTGGTGACGACAAAAATTATTTGACCATTTGGAAAGTCTTGGCATTGCAAAAGAAAAGGATGGGCCAAGATTTGGATCTAGGGAAGTTGACATGCAAACAGAACAAATCCATGAACATGGCCCTTGATTCAACTGGGGGCAATTTGAATCAACCCAAAGGAGCTCCAATCCCCATGCAATTAAAATCACCACACGAAATATCATGAACATCCACCATGACAAGTTACAAGTTCAACAGACAAGGTAAAAGAATACATGGTGCTTTCTAATTATTGCACATGGGCTGTTACAGCACTCCCCCACCAACACAGGATCTCGTCCCGAGATCTAAGCCTGAAACAACTCAGGATACTCAGAACGGAGATGATCTTCGCACTCCCACGTTGCTTCCTTCTCCGAATGATGTGCCCACTGAACTTTCATGAACTTGACGGTCTTGTTGCGTGTCTTGCGCTTGGACGTATCAAGAACACGGACTGGACGCTCTGAGTAGGAAAAGTCCGCACTCAGCTGGATCTCGCCCAAGTCAACAGCCTGCTCTGGCTGCTTGAAGCACTGCTTTAGCTGGGACACATGGAACACGTCATGCACCATGGACAGACTCTCTGGAAGCTCGAGCCGAAAGGAAAGAGGTCCTCTAGTCTCAAGGATGCGGAAAGGTCCTACAAATCTTGGAGCGAGCTTTCCTTTGATGCCAAAGCGGTGAGTTCCCCTCAATGGAGACACTCTCAGGTACGCCCAATCACCAACCTGAAATGCCACACCACGGTGCCTTTTGTCATAATAGGCCTTCTGCCTAGACTATGCTGCCTTTAGGTGCTCTCGGACAATCTTCACTCTGTCCTCTGCCTCTTGGATCACATCTGGACCGAACAGCTGCCTCTCACCTGTCTCGGACCAGTTCAAAGGTGTCCTGCACTTGCGGCCATACAAGACTTCAAACGGCGCTGTCTGCAGAATTTCCTGATAGCTGTTGTTGTAAGAGAACTCAGCATACGGCAAGCACTCTTCCCACTTCATGCCAAATGAGATGACACATGCCCGAAGCATGTCCTCGAGGATTTCGTTCACACGCTCGACTTGCCCACTTGTCTAAGGGTGATAAGCGGTACTGAACAACATTGTCGTACCAATCGCCTTTTAAAAGGCCTGCCTGAACTTAGAGGCGAAAAGGCTGCCTCTATCTGAACTGATCTTCTTGGGACTGCCATGCAAAGACACAACTCTAGCGGTGTACAAATCCGCCAACTGAGCTGCTGAAATGGAGTCCTTCACTGGGAAGAAGTGGGCAACTTTGGAAAGATTATCAATGACAACAAAGATGGCATTGTTCTTCTTCTGCGACAAGGGAAAACTTGTGATGAAATCCATCTCTATGTGATCCCATTTCCACTCCGGAATCTCAAGTGGCTGAAGCAACCCGGCAGGCTTCTGGTGCTGTGCCTTCACTCTCCTGCACACATCACACTGAGACACGTAACGGGCAACATCGCGCTTCATACGAGTCCACCAAAAGCTTTGCTTGAGATCTTGATACATCTTTGTACTGCCAGGGTGAATCGATAGCTTGGAATCATGGGCTTCCTTCATGATGACCTCTCTTAGATCTCCCTCTTTTGGAACAACAACTCGCTCTTCGAATAACACGGTGCCGTCATTATGCACTGAAAAGCAACCGCACTTAGGAACTGAGGCGGCAATACCCTGTTTGATCTTCTGTATCATTGAGCTGCCCGACTGAGCTTCACGAATCTTCTCACGGATAGTGGGCTCTACCACAAGGTTGGCAAGATAGCCTGCTGGAACTAGCTCGAGATTGAGCGTTCGAAAGGACTCACACAAATCAGGGTGGACCTTCTGCACCTGTAATTCCTCTCACTTGTCTTCAACTGCCGTGAGGTGTAAGCCACAATATTCCTGCCTTGCATCAAAACTCCTCCCAGACCTTGTAAAGAAGCATCACAAAACACCTGAAAAGGCTGTGACTCATCTGGCGGCGTTAGAATTGGAGCTGTGGTCAGCTTCTCTTTCAACTCCTTGAAGGCTGACTGGCAAGCTGGTGACCAAGTGTACCACTTGTCCTTGCACAACAATTCAGTCATTGGCTTGGCTATTTTGGAGAAGTTCTGCACAAACCTCCTGCAATAACTGGCGAGGCCGAGAAAACTCCTTAGCTGCTTCACATTCTTCGGCGGAGCCCACTCTTGAATAGTGCGGACTCGCTCTGGGTCAACCGCAATTCCTTCTGCGGAGATGACATGGCCCAGAAAATTGACCTTGTCCAGCCAAAACTCACACTTGGAGAACTTGGTGTAATACCGGTGCTCTCTTAACTTCTGCAGCACCAAGCGCAAATGTTCCTCATGTTCAGCCTCTGACTTGGAATAGACAAGAATGTCGTCGAGGTAGAGGATCACAAAAACATCAAGCCATTCTTGGAACAAATAGTTCATAGCTCTCATGAATGTTGGAGGGGCATTTGAGAACCCAAAATTCATGACTGTGAACTCATACAGCCCATAACGTGTGCTGAACGTGGTCTTGGGAATATCCTCTTCACGAACACGGATTTGGTGATACCCCATCCTCAAGTCAAGCTTGTAAAACACCTTAGCCCCATTTAACTTCTCAAACAGATCATTGATGCGGGGTAAAGGGTACTTGTTTTTGATGGTCTTCTTGTTGATACCGCTATAGTCCTGGACTAAGCGGCTAGTCCCATCCTTCTTCTGGACAAACAAAGCTGGTGCACCCCAAGGGGAAGTGCTCGCGCGGATAAAACCGCCTGCTTCCTACCAGGCTCTAGCTCAATAACGAACTCAATAGCTCGAACTGGGGGAATTCCTGGCAATTCCTCCGGAAAGACGTCTGGGAACTCACAGACAACTCTGACCTCTTCGAGCAAAGGCGCAACTCCTGCGTTCAACGCGTACAACTGTGCTGGTCCTGTCATAGAGCCACAAGTGTACAAGACTTCTGCACCTCAATCATGTGTCAACTTGACGGATCTGGTGGGACAATCAATATTGGCCTTGTGTTGCACAAGCCAATCCATGCCCAAAATGACATCAATGTCGGAATGAGGCAAGACAACCAGGGATGCTGAAAAGAGAACACCCTGGATGCGGATCTCCGCATCTGGAACAAAAACAGACGACCTGGACCTTGAACCAGGGGTGTGAACCGCAAGGGTTTTCTGGAGGAACTCGGTCTGAAGGTCGTTTGTTGAAGCAAAGGAGTGTGATACGAACGAAGGGGAAGCTCCGAAATCGAACAGAACTGTCGCGGGAACTGAACACACAAGCAACCTACCAAGAACAATCTCTGAAGACTGCTGAGCATCTGAGAGCATCACGTTGTTCACTCGGACCGAGGTGGAGGCGGCGGAACCCGAGGAAAGCGCGGATCGGTGCAGTTAGGAGACGTGTGCCCTGACTCTCTGCACTTGTAGCAGATCACGCCCGGCCTGGGCTGCTACTCCGGCTTGGGTGGCCTCGCGTGTGGTGGTGTAGAGCGAGGCCCCTGCTGAACTGGGACGGGAGGGCGGGCAAAAGTGCGGACAACTGCCCCCCTCTGCTGGTACTGCTGCCTCTGCAGTGGTGCCTCTGTAACCCAAGTCTTTGCCTTCTTGAGGATCATCACCGCGGAACTGTGCTCACGCTGGCGCTTCCTGTCTGCATCCCACTCTTCTCTGGCTGACTCCTGGCGTATAGCCTTATCCACGAACTGTGAGAACAGCGTGGGACTGTATTCAGTGAGCGCGTACTTGATCTCTGTGCTGAGACCTCCACGGAACCTCACAATCTTCTTAGCCTCTGTGCTGACCTCCTCTGGAGCGTACCTGGCTAGCCTGACGAAGACCAGGTTGTACTCCTGAACTGACATGTCACCCTGTCTCAGAGCCAAGAACTCCTCACGCTTCCTGTCCATCAGGCCACTCGGAATATGCGCTGCTCTGAAGTCTGCGACGAAGTCTGCCCACGTGATGACAGCATCGCCCTTGTTGGCCTTGTAGGTATCGTTCGAGCTGGATGTTGCACCCTGAAGCTGGAAGGAGGCGAAGGTGACGTAGTCGACAGGTCTGACGGTGTTTGCATTGAAGTGCTTCTTGATCTCTGCGATCCAGTCATCCGCCTCCTGCGGGTCTCGAGCCTCGGAGAACCTGGGGGGGTTGATCGCGAGGAACTGCTGCAGTGTGGTGTACTGTGGTCGATCACTCCTCTGAGCATTCTGGTTCTGCAGCATCTGTAGGATCGCAGCTGTGCCCTAAGCCACTGCGGCTACAGCCTCCCCAAGGATAGGGTTCTCTGGCGGCGGCATGTTCGCTCTTGGCATCCTGTATACAGGAACACTTATGAGAACATGGTAGAAACATTGAAGTAACCAGAAGATAAAGCAATATTGACAGCAAAAATTCCTCACGAGGTATGAGAAAGCCGAAGGTTGAAATTCCACCAAGGTTAACCCGGAAAGTCGAAAGCTAGGTGCTACTGGAATCCCCAAACCAAGATCATCCGAATCCAAGATAATAATCTGCTAGCGAGCACACAACAATATATACGAGCGGTTGGAAACCAGAACAATGAGACATCCGCCCTGAGCGGCCCGTCAACACGGTCGTCCATAGGGGAAAAGACACCACATCCATATTACCATAGGATGCCCGACAATCCTGTATGGACGTTTCACCTGGGGTACGCCGTAAGCGAGGTAGAGCAGTCAACCCCAAGTGGCAGCCCAGTGGTCTCAAAGACGCCAACACATCTCGTCGCTAGCAAAAAATTATAGAGGAATCGGAGCCTCATGTAAACGAGAACCTAGATTTGTTTTTGAAAGGGGACAAGTTGCAGATAGAAAACAACGTTTCACTTCCTCACGGAAAAGGGGGTGGGAGGGTGGGGTAAGAAGAAAAAGAAAGAGTTCCTACTCTCCGATTTTTCCTTAGTAACTACAAAATAGTTTCTAGACTCAACTTCGGCCAGTAAGGGGTCCTACAGTCAGTCCTGCTCTGATACCAAGTTGTAAGGCCCCCGATGCGGTGCTCACTCGAGTTAGTCGCTTTCGCGTCCCGCTCAAGTTAGTAGCGCATAAAGAGCCACTGACTCACGACACTCGCACTCGTGTCACTGCCGGATTCTCGACAACAAGTATAAGAACAAAGAACTTTAACTAAGACACAAATATATAAATTCCAAGGCATACATCACCATTGGATAATTATTACATCATCTCAGAGATCCGTGGACCCACAGTACATCATGCGACAAGAGGAAGACAAACACGACCGAGTACGGTCAAAAGTCAAATTTCCCTAGAGAGGGATGCACATAAAGAGTCCACCCACGGATCCTCGAAGCCCAACTGTAGGATCTACTGAACGAGGTCGAACTCATCGTCATCCTCCGGGGGCACCTCCACGAAGTATCGTCCAGAGCTCAGGTCAAGGAAGTACTCCACTGCAGCGGCCGATCAGGAAAAACAGTAAAAGTACAAAAGTAAATAGGGGTGAGATTATATCGTTACAGGATAACTGACTTCCTACGGTAGGACAAGTGAAGGTAAAGGTTGCAGCTGCACTAGCATATATGGTGGCTATCGTTCTATTAGAGTAGAGGTAAGATCCAAGAAACACAGGTGACATCGTGTCATAAGTCTGCTATCCACATACTTACGTCAACCATAACACAACCTGGGTCTTCTCTCGGTCCCCCTGGACGAAGAAAAGCAACCAAGGCACTCACACGGTAGGCAAGTTTTAATTATGATTCAGATTGATGTCAATCTATGAAGAAGGAGTAGGTCTCAAGTCGTCCATAACCGCGGACACGAATTTTCGAAAAGATTTAACCCTGCAGGGGTGTACCAACTGCCCATCATAGGCTTCGCATGTACGCCCGGTTTCCACTTGGCTAGGTAAACGCCTGAAACTCCGGAACGTCAGATTCCCTCTAACTAACAACGCACAAATCCGGGTGGCCCCCGGTGAGTCGACACCCAACTCAAAAGCCGGCCGCGCTCTCGAATCGGTCTCTACCGTATGACTCCAGGTTTGGATTGCCGGTTAAATCTCATAAGAGACCGGGTCCTCAGCCGGTCAAAATGGGCCAGCCAAGGCACAAGTCCTCCTGGCCTAAGGTGGTTTAAAGCAACTGGGGTACCACCAGCACACACACGTTTGAAAACAGTAAATCAGCTCGGGCCACCACTAGAATTGTATGAAGCTAGGCAGGTAAGACAAGGGGACCCCATAGAATCCCACACACGATTAGGCACGTTTGTCAAGAAACACAATACCCGAAACTCGGGACCTAGGTGACTCAAAATTGAACAAAACACCTGGCGGGAACAGCCTGGTCTCCCATCTTTTGCCAAGTATAAATTAACATCATATTTATAATAAATATCAACCAACTTCTTTAAATAACATGATATCCCAAACCATAGCAACAGGGTAAGCAGCAAGTTTTTCCTACTCATACTAAGCAATGGCTGAGCAGCGGTAACTTTGCAATACAACGTTTTGCTGGGATGTGGGGATCATGGCTGTTTGGTTTTGAACGTGGCATAAGCAAAGTGGATAGGATCAAACAAACGTTCTAGACTACAGCTAAGCGGGTAGGCAGAAAGGTATCAAGTAATGGTATGAATCTTCCCCTTGCCTGGGTAATCGGTCGTCGAAGCAGACGCAGCAGGGTCCTCGGGCTCGGTGTCGGAAATCTCCACGTAAGTCTCCTCGGCGGTCTCAGGTGCTAACGTAAGGTACCGGCAAGGAAAAGCACACAAGTAAGCAGCAGATACAATGCACAGGCAAGGATGGTATGATCAAGTTTAAATGACATGATGTGACCCTATCTAGTCAGATTTAAATGAAGGTGGTGACGACACGTCAACAACTTCATATGCAATTTATTTACGTGAAGATGGCTTTGGTCTTAGTCTTATTTTTGGTGTAAGTAGCATGTCAACATGGCATGATCAACAAAGCATATAACATGAATAAAACAACGTGAAAACTTGTAACACCCTCAGAACCAGTAACAGTAATCACTACAGTGATTCCACTGTTAGTGATCATTACTGTTGATGATCAAGCCATGATCACCTTTGATCATAGCTCTATCAATTTCCAACCCGGATCAAATTTTCAAATTGGGTAAATTATAAAACTATTCTCCAAGAATTGTGGATGCAAGTCAATCAACTTGATCTTGGTTAAACCAAATCATCCCTAGTCATTTGAATGATCCCAAGCCAATGATGATCATGAACCCAATGTTGTTGGGTTATCAAAATTACCATGGAATTTAAAATGGTAATGGAATAAAAGTCCAACCAAAAATGATGGAACCTATTTATGGAATGCCTAGCAATCATTAGGCCATGATTGAAATAACCATGGATATTCTATTAAAGTGTTTTAGAAAGTAATATGAAATAAAAACAATGGCTTGAAAATTATTAAATTGCCATGATGGTTTTAAAAAAAATGTGGGAATTTTAAATGTACTAAAAATTGGTGAACAAATTTTATAAAATGCCTAAATATCAGTAGGCTACATTAATAGTGGAATGGGATTTTATTACCATGTTTAAAAAATGTTAAACAAATAAAAACAGTGTCAAATCAGTGGCATTTAATCCATTTTAAATATAACAAAAATGCAAATGATTTTATATGAGTCACAAACTCTTTATAGCAGTATAGTAAATTGCAAATGGAATTATGGAGCAAGTCTCATATGTAACAAAAACCATTTGTTGAACAAATAAAATAGAAACATAAAAGAATAAATAAAAGATAAATAAAAGAAAATGGAAAAGCCTAATCTAACGCCTGGGGCAACAGCCCACCAGGCCCAGCCCCCTCTCTCTCTTCCCTCTCCTCTGTTCCCCACCGCCCCCCCCCCCCCACCCCGCCGTGCGCCATGACCATGGCCACTGTGGCCATGGCCCCCTCCACCTGCTCCCTCCCCCACCTCACCTGCCCCCCCCTCTGGATAAGGCCAACGCCACCCACCCCCTGAAGCTCACTCCCCTCTTCCCCCTCACCCTCTCCTTCTCCACCTTGCCCGAGCCCGCCGTGGCCGCGCCACCGTAGTCGTCGTGGCCACTGGCCACCTCCGGCCGCGCAAGCTTCTCCTACCACACCGCCGCACACTACTACGCCACCCTGCCGATGGAATCGAGCCGTGGACGCCTCGAGCTCGCAGGATCGACGCCATCTACCTCCTCTGCCTCGCCGCTCGCCGCCGCAAATTCCGGCCACTCCGAGCCTCCGTCGAGCCCGCTGCCCCCTCGACGCGTTCAGGGTGAGCAACCGCACCATCTCCATGTACCCGTAGCCGCCGGTTTAGCCCGTAGATGATCCCCCTCTTTCGCACACTCTGTCTGTCATCTCCGGCAAAGCTTCGGCCACACTCGCGCCCCTGCCCGGTGCAGCTCGCACGCGCGCGAGTGGCCACCCTCCATATCACCCCCTGCTGGCTGCCATCGCAGCGTAGGTTTGCTGCTACTGCGTGCTAGCCGTGGCCACGGCCAAGACATGGCTGGGCGTGTGTGCATGATAGTGTGCGTGCGTGCGTGTTGTGTGGGTGTGTGCGTGAGTGTTGGGTGTGTGCACACATGACGGCCGCTGCCGCTGACTAGTTCCGGCCGCCTTCCTCGGCGCTGGGCGCCTGTCTGCTCGTGGCTGCTGCTGCTGGCTGCTGGCTGCTGCCGCTGCAACCAGTTGTTGCTTGCTGAAGCTGCGATGATGTCTGCTGCTTAACTTGCTACTACTAAAACTGCTTCCGAACCATCTTTTGTTAGCCACAAAACAGTATTGAACATGTACTTAAATAGCTAGAAATAATATGAATGGATAGTCAAAATATCAAGCATCAATTTGTTTCATTGGAGCAACTTCAGAAAATGCACGGATTAAATCGAACAAAAATCACAAAAGACAGATTTCTATTAACAAAAGCAATGGCAGAAAACAAATGATTGTCATAGCTAATTTAGGCCTATGAGTTAACAAGTTGAAGCAATGTTTCATGCAAAATTAAACCCATGGCATGCTAGTATAAATTATATGTTGCAAATCATCCATAGGAGGTACCCCAATTTGAGCGATCGATCAATAACTATTAACTGGCAAAGTTTGAATAAAAAAACATTCAGCTGTAATCAACAATTGGTAGCACTTTTCGGACCGAGTTTGAATTAAGTAAATGGACCCTAATAAATTTGGCTTCCCTACCGGATTCGAGATCACAGAAAATTGTTCGACTTGATATAAGTCACTAACTTGGCGGATGAGCGGAGCCCTAAACCGTAGCCACTCGAGGACAGCTAGATGATGTTTAAACAGAGACTCCCAGACTTAGCCATTTTCAAAGAAATCCAATAGGGCCTATGACATGTAGGTCCCATATGTCCGTTGACCATTCAACTTTATTATTTTGGATAATGTGATTTTAATAATAAAAACAATTCGAGAAAATTCCTAAAGACATTTAAATATTAGAAAATCAATATCTTTTAATCCGTAACTCCGATGAAAATAAATTATATATCAAAGTTGTTCGGAATAGGTCAACTAACCCGGATACACCACCCACACATGTGTCGGATGTCCACGACACCCCCGGCATGATATCTCCCCCCCTCCGGACACCTTGTCCGATAATCACCCGGAGCCGGTATTTCATCCCCGGGTGAATTCCCGCTCCGAGTATCGTGCATCGTACTGCGTTAGAACCCCGTTTACAATTCATCTGTTATGTCTTGCATTTGTATTGCTATTACTGTTGTGTATTTATTGTTTCTTCCCCCCCTTAATCTCCGGTAGACCCCGCTGCTGCCGTCGACTACACCGATGCTGAGTACGACTACTTCGTCGACGACCGTGTACCCCTACCGTCGAGCTTCCAGGCAAGCAGAGCCATTCTCTTCCCCAGATATCGCCTATCTTTCCGTACATTTCTTACACAAGGCATTGTTACTGCTGCTGCTACGATTACAATCCTATTCAATTGCATAGCCTGTCATTGTAGCCCCTTGATGTACCTTCCTTTAATCCTATGCATAGCCTATTATTACTTATGCATTATTCAATTGCATAGCGGGCCGTGATCACTCTGGGAGTGATCGCGGGAACGATATATTACAACTGCAACAGGTACGGATCAATGCAGACACCCTAGGGAACCTACAACGGCGAGACTCTGCCGAGTCGCTTCGAGTTTGACTTACGAGTGGAATGGACTCGTATTTCACTCTCGTCAGCTCAGTAGCGTAGCATCACCGGGATGATATGAGGTTTACCTCTTTAGTTCATTCCGCTGATGTCTCTGTAAAACCTCTTTAAGTGTGCCATCGACGGTGATACCTCCTGGTTTCACTTAATGGTAGGAACTCGAACCAACTGGTGTCCTTAAAGGTAAGAAGTCGGGTGACCCAACGGTGCCCTCGAGTGGTATTGCGACGGGACGACAGGGAGGGTACGACTAGTGTACCGGTGTGCTTGGCCCCTGATCGTTGGCCGCGAGAGTTACCAAACTACGAAAGTCGAGCTCCTCCAGGAGAAAACGCGAGACAAGGTAAGGAGACGGTATACCTTGTTGGTAACCGCAGTGACTTGGTGGGACGACGGGGCAGGCACCGATGTACTGGTGGTCCTGGCTGCTGTCGTTGTCCGCGGGTCAGTTAAGTCGAGGCAACGATAACGGTTGTCACGCAGGTTAATAAAATGCTAAATGGTTCAGTGAATGTCTTGAGTTGGCTATAAGCCATGGACGCACTACCTACCCGTGGGAACTACGAGTTATGGGCTCCTCTGCTTCGTAGTGTCTTCCGAGGACTCTTCAGAAGTCAGCAGTACCGCGGCCTGCACCGGGAAGTGGTGTTGTCTTATTTGCTCGCGCGGTGGTGTCTTATTTGGATTTGCTTCAACTTCACCGGCCAGCCACGCACCGTGCAGGAGTACGTTCGGGTTGGGGTCCAAGGCCCGGCGTACTTAGGATTTAGACCGGCGGATGGCCTCTCTGTTGAGTTTGAAATATGGGCTATAAATTGTCGGATAGCCTCGGCGGAGCGTTCCCTAACAAGGTTCCCGCCACCCTGGAGATCCGTGCGTGTAGCGTAACACAAGTGCACCCCTGCAGGGAAGATTAATCTATTCGAATAGCCGTGTCCACGGTAACAGGACGCTTTATGCTGAAGCTGGATCTTACCACTAGAAACTATTATTATTAAACTGTATGGTTCCGGGTTTTCTTCCTCACGGGGATGTCGAGGAGGTGAACTCGAAGGCATTGCTAATTATTACAACTTATTATTATGCAATGCTGCAACAACTTCTGTTGCATTGTTACTTTATGCTTTATATAAACTGTTGGCTGATTCTTACCTCATGCTGCAAGACATCGTCGGAAGATGCTAGTCTTCGATAGGCCTAGCTTCTTACCCTTGCTCTGGATTTCTGTCTTTCAGTCCACTACATACAGCCTCTCCTTTCCGTTGATACAATGCATATTGCTTAGTAGCGGACGTAAGACTCGCGGGTATACTAGATACTCACCTGCTTTATTACCTTTACTGTTTTGCCTGATCGGCCGCTGCAGACGACGTTGGAGTCCAGGAGCAGGAGTTCCCGATGTCGACCACCGCAACGTGAAGATCCCCGATAACCAAGACCAGGAGTAGTTTGGAGGTTCCCAGGCAGGAGGCCTCGCCTTTTCGATCTGTTGTTATTTGTGCTAGCCTTTTTAAGGAAACCTTGTACCCTTTTGTCTGTACTCAGATACTATTGCTTCCGCTGACTTTGTGCTCTCGAGCTGTTGTATTCGAGCCCTCGTAGCCCCTGTCTTGTATTATACAGCTTGTATTATTTTTATTGTAGAGTTGTGTTGTGATATCTCACCGTGAATCCCTGATCTCGATCGTGTACCTTGCGTGTATGATTACTGTACACAGTCTGATTTTGGGGGCGTCACAACAGTAATCATCGATTCCGGAGACGGAGTAGTGTCGGTGAATTTGACACAAGGAAGGTGCAACAAAAGAGAAATATCCTAGCCACTTGCACATGACAATATGCTAGGGGCTGGTTCATGGATGCAAGGATTCAAGATGACATGGGAAAAATCTTGAAGGATCAAAAGTACAAGATCAACATGCACCGAAGTTGAAAGAAAGACAAGCAATGGAGGGCAAAGAAATTGAATAGTGATAAGTGCTTGTGTACCATATCCATTTTGGTGTTGCCCAAAACACAAAATGTATACCACCATTGAATTCCTTGGATCTTACTGCCCCAAAATTATATATGGCATGGCCCCCCCTTTGAATTTGCAAAAGAAAGTTTTCAATTAGAAGGAGCTGGAGGGCTTACATGAAAAGTGTCCCCACCTCATTTAGTTGAAGGCTCAAATTGCAGAACCAACATCACCATGGTGTTCGTTGGAGTTTTCTACCCGAAATCTATATATAGAAATATATGTTTGAGGTAAAGAAGCCCATGCCATTTAAAATAGATTTGAAAAGAATTTAAAATCAAATTGGAAAGAAAAGAAAGAGAAAAAAAGGAGACACACCCACTGGGCTGGCCTCGGGAAGCACAGGCCCACTCTTTCTTTCTGGCCCATGCGCAAAGGCCCAGCCACTTGCGGTGTGCCCAATTCCAACGCTGGAGCAAAAGAACAAAAAAAGGGGGTTAATTGCTCCGGCGGGAGTTCGAACCCTCGAGCTCCTGGAAGCAATCCATGACGCCATACCACTGCACTACTGAACCAACTAGCGATTTCAAAGCACTCTGAAACGTTAAGGACTATGCAGCAGACGCTAACTGAAACAGATGAACAGACGAAGCGATAACTGAACGAGGGGGGTGCGCTTGGCTTCAGATAAAACTGAACCTCGACAGGCGCTCGTCGGGGCATTTTCCGGCGACCACAACGTCGGCTACTGCACTCCGGCGACTCGATGGGGAGGTGCTACGCGTTCCTGGGACATCGCAGAACCCATTTCGCGAAGAACTTGCCGCGCCGGACACAAAAGGTGGCTCCTTGCAGGACGGAGAACTCATGGCGGAAAACAGAGGATGACACGATCGAGGCCTACCCATCTACGCGCTACGGGAACGGGACTCGTCGAGGCTCACCCAGGGGGGCTCGGGGACGACCTCGGACTCGCGAAGAGGGACGGAGTCGACGTAGTCGTTGACGATGAAAGAACACAGTCGCCGGCGCGGAAGGGGACGCAGCTCGGCCTCGATCCTTCGGCGAAGAACGCTGCTTGGGAAGACGAAGACGACGGAAAGAAGCACTCCATGAGCTCCTGCTTGACGACGCGGACGGCGGCGACGAACCCGGCTACTAGCCGCGTCCATGGCAGATACAGGAAAGGAGGAGGAGGAGGTTGCAGGGGGCTGCGGCGAGAGAAAAGAGAGGGGGAAGAACGCGGCTAGGGTTTGGAGGGGGTCTCGGAGGGGATTTATACGCGCGCAGCGACGTTGAAGTGACGGCCGGAGCGGGATTACCGGAGCCGGCGGCGCTCTGCCTCTCACCTCGGCGTCCGCGCCGTGAGTTGGAGGAGACGGCGCCGTCTGGACGGGGCTGCCATGGCCGTTGGATTTTGATCCAGTGGTCCACGCGCTCTCCGTACCCCTTCGGGGAAGCAGGCCGCGCGGGAGGCCGGCCCGAGAAGTCAGGCCTGGCCAGGAAGGCCGCTAACCCCCCCCCCCCCTGTTTTCTCTCGCCGCCATTTGGAAAGTCTTGGCATTGCAAAAGAAAAGGATGGGCCAAGATTTGGATCTAGGGAAGTTGACATGCAAACAGAACAAATCCATGAACATGGCCCTTGATTCAACTGGGGGCAATTTGAATCAACCCAAAGGAGCTCCAATCCCCATGCAATTAAAATCACCACACGAAATATCATGAACATCCACCATGACAAGTTACAAGTTCAACAGACAAGGTAAAAAAATACATGGTGCTTTCTAATTATTGCACATGGGCTGTTACAATCGGTTAAGAAAACGGTTTTCGTACACGAACCGTGTGCTTTACCGTGTCACCGAAATTTTGCCATCTATATGGACGTGTTTGATAAATGTAAGTCATTAATTGTAGATTAGATAGTTCCTATGGGTTTATTTACACTTGAGTTATGTTTCTTTTGTCATTTTCATCTTCTGTTTCATATATTGCGCTAAGTCAGTTTCATGTGCACTCGATATGTATTTATTTGCATTTGAACTACGAGTGCAACGAAATTTGACCAAATGTGTGCTGAAATAGCATGTATGTGCTCCCGTGTTTACATGCAGCAGACAACGTGGAATTGAAATGAACTTTCCACACCTCGGTCACGTCTTTCGACCATGAAACATTGAGTTTGGTGGGTTTTAACTTACAAAAAATTCAAAAAAATGAGAATCGCTCGGAAATACACGAGACTTTGCGTGGCGTCATGAGAAGGTAATACTATAATGTGGTAAAATTTTCAGGCTTTTAAGAAAGGCTATCATGCGATCTCCTTTCAAACGGGGGCATCTCTCACGAAGGACCATGGTTTCGATATGTATGCAACGAGTCATGAAATGTTCGGATTACAAGTAGATTCTATTGTTACTTCGTCGATCGTGGTTGATTTTTTTACAGCTGCCACGCGTCTATACGTGATATGTCTTTGAATTTGGACGCATTCCTTGTTATTTTGGTATTTTTAAACTTTTTTTGCACTTACAAACCAGGAAAAAAGAGTTAAATACAATATCCACCGGAACAGCCGCAGCATGATGTTGGTTCATTGGCGACCTTTCGATCAGTGCGCATTGGTCGGTGCATGGCATGCGATCCGTTGTGATGCGTTCTGACCAATCAAAACGCACGGGAGAATTTCCCAAGGTATAGGTTAAGCAAACGGTTGTCGTCCATGAACCATGTGCTTTACCGCGTCACCGAAATTTTGCCATCTAACGGGACGTGTTTGATACATGTAAGTCATTATTTGTAGATTAGATAGTTTCTATGGGTTTATTTACACTTGAGCTATGTTTTTTGGTCATTTTCATCTTCCGTTTGATATATGGCGCTAAGTCAGTTTCATGTGCAGTCGATATGAATTTATTTGCATTTGAACTATGAGTGCAACGAAATTTTACCAAATGTGTGCTGAAATATCATGTATGTGCTCTCGTGTTAACGTGCAACACACAACGTGGAATTGAAATGAACTTGCCACGCCTCGGTCATGTTTTTCGACCATGAAACATTGAGTTCGGTGGGTTTTAAATTACAAAAAATTCAAAAATAATGAGAATCGCTCGGAAATACACGAGACTGTGTGTGGCGTCGTGAGAAGGTAATACTGTGATGTGGTAAAAAATTAGGCATTTTAAGAAAGGCTATCATATGATCGCCTTGCAAACGGGGGCATCACTCACGAAGGACCATGGTTTCGATATGTATGGAACGAGTCGTGAAATGTTCGGGTTACAAGTAGATTGTATTGTTACTTCGTGGATTGTGGTTGATTTTTTTATAGCTGTCACGCGTCTATCTGTGATATGTCTTTGAAATTGGACACATTCCTTGTTATTTTTGTATTCTTAAACTTTTTTGCACTTAAAAACCAGGAAAAAATAGTTAAATACAATATCCACCGGAACTGCAGCTGAATGATGTTGGTTCATTGGCGACCGTTCGATCCGTGCGCATTGGACGGTGCAGGATGTGCGATCCGTGGTGATGCGTTCTGGCCAACCAGAACGCACGGGCGAATTTCGCAAGGTATATGTTCAGCAAACGGTTGTCGTACACGAACCGTGTGCTTTATCGTGTCACCAAAATTTTGTCATCTAACGGGACGTGTTTGATACATGTAAGTCATTAATTGTAGATTACATAGTTCCTATCGGTTTATTTACACTTGAGCTATGTTTTTATTGTCATTTTCATCTTCCATTTGATATATGGAGCTAAGTCACTTTCATGTGCACTCGATATGAACTTATTTGCATTTGAACTAAGAGTGCAACGAAATTTGACCAAATTTGTGCTGAAATATCATGTATGTGATGTCATGTTAAAGTGCAACAGACAACGTGGAATTTAAATGAACTTGCCGCAACTCGGTCACGTATTTCGACTATGAAACATTGAGTTCGGTGGGTTTTAAATGACAAAAAATTCAAAAAAAAAGAATCGCTCGGAAAGACACGAGACTTTGTGTGGCGTCGTGAGAAGGTAATACTGTGATGTGGTTAAAATTTCAGGCATTTTAAGAAAGGCTATCATGCAATCGCCTTGCAAACGGGGAATCTCACACGAAGGACCATGGTGTCGATATGTATGGAACGAGTCGTGAAATGTTCGGGTTACAAGTAGATTGTATTGTTACTTCGTCGATCGTGGTTGATTTTTTTACAGCTGCCACACGTCTATACTTGATATGTCTTTGAATTTGGACGCATTCCTTCTATTTTGGTATTTTTAAACTTTTTTTTCACTTACAAACCGGGAAAAAAGAGTTAAATACAATATCCACCAGAACTATAGCATCATGATGTTGGTTCATTGGCGAATGTTCGATCCATACGCATTGCACGGTGCAGGGCGTGCAATCCGTGGTGATGCGTTCTGGCCAATCAGAACGCACGGGCGAATTTCGCTGGGTATAGGTTAAGCAAACGGTTGTCGTAAACGAACCGTGTGCTTTACCGTGTCACCGAAATTTTTCCATCTAACGGGACGTGTTTGATAGTTCCTATGGGTTTATTTACACTTTACCGTGTCAACGAATTTTGACCAAATGTGTGCTGAAATATCATGTATGTGCTCTCGTGTTAACGTGCAGCACACAAAGTGGAATTGAAATGAACTTGCCGCACCTCGGTAACGTCTTTCGACCATGAAACATTGAGTTCGATGGGTTTTAAATTACAAAAAATGCAAAAAAATTGAGAATCGCTCGGAAATACACGAGATTTTGCGTGGCGTCGTGAGAAGGTAATACTGTGATGTGGTAAAATTTTCAGGCATTTTGAGAAAGGCTATCATGCGATCGCCTTTCAAACATGAGCATCTCTCACGAAGGACCATGGTTTCGATATGTATGGAATGAGTCGTGAAATGATCGGGTTACAACTAGATTGTATTTTACTTCATCGATTGTGGTTGATTTTTTCACAGCTGCCACGCGTCTATACGTGATATGTCTTCTAATTTGGACGAACTCCTTGCTATTTTGGTATTTTTAAACTTTGTTTTGCACTTACGAACTGGGAAAAAGAGTTAAATACAATCTCCACCGGAACTGCAGCAGCATGACGTTGGTTCATTGGCGACCATTCGATCCGTGTGCATTGGACGATGCAGGGCGTGCGATCCGTGGTTCTGCGTTCTGGCCAATAAGAACGCACGGGAGGATTTCACATTGTAGGACACGAACCGTGTGCTTTACTGTATCACCGAAATTGAGAGCAAATTATTTTTAGCTGCATTTGTTGTTGCATATGCTCTCTAACACACTTTAGGTTATTGGGACTTAAAGATTTCTGATCATGAAATCAAGTATTTGGTTCTTGTAAAATTCAAGAACCAATCCTACGTTTCCTTGGTTCATGGCTACAACCTCAAGTTAGGATAAGGCACCGAGACAAAAGCTCAAATGATGGCTACAAAAGTTTACGAGAAAATTCCACGTACTCCTGAATTGTACACCCTCACCAGGACTGTCATCCTTCCTGTTCCTCTACATACTTTTGATCATGAAGATGATGAAGGAGATGTTGGAGGAGATGTCGGAGGAGCTGCTGGAGGAGACGCTCGAGGGGCTGCTGGAGGATCAGTTGGAGGAGATGTTGTAGGCACTGGTGATGCAAGTGCAATTGCTGCTGGTTGATGGCTAGCGATATGTAAAAGTATGTTTATGTATGTTTGGAACCATCTGTATCTGAATTGGCAAT
Organism: Bromus sterilis; assembly: GCA_950022295.1. Lineage (NCBI taxonomy): Eukaryota > Viridiplantae > Streptophyta > Magnoliopsida > Poales > Poaceae > Bromus > Bromus sterilis. Next base: position 158,804,795 of record OX465600.1, read on the forward strand.
ATATGCATGACAATTTATGTGATGTTTGAACTCCAATATATTTAAGTTTCTGTTATATGTGTTGTTTCTACTATATTGTAACTTGTACAAAGTACACACATAGCAAGATGAGGCTTCTGGTCGGAATCCGCACAAAGTAGACTCTGCTCTCCTATTTTTGGGCTGTACCAAGGGTCTCCACAACATAAGCTAGATGACATGTGGGTCAGGGCCAGCTCCATATTAAATGAATCGGCACGTTGACAAACCCCCTACCTCTTTCTTCCTCGCTCACACTTTGGTCCTGCAATTCTCTGCTCATTCGTAACCCTCCTCAAATACCAGATTTCACGGACTGACGTTGTTGTAGATTGGTGCCTCCTGCAAGCAGAACCGCATTTCGACACCGCCCCTCGAGTCGCCGACGTTTTTATCGCACTCACCCACCCCCTCCAGATTGGGGGTTTTTCTACTACACATGAAGGTTTGTGGAATATTTCCACGCATCTTGTCCCTCGAATTCGAATTCTGTTCGTAGATATTAATCCCTGTAAACGCAATGTACGTGGATCCGTTTTTCTTCAGTATTACTCGAGGTTTCAATTTCAGTGCCCAAAGTGTAATGACAAGGGAGGACTGTGCGTCCTCGAACGCACACAGTAGTTGTTCAACATCACCGTGCGAGATGATTTCTCGAAGCCCACAGTATGTTCTTGTACAACCCTCTTACGCAGATGTAATCCGAACAAGATTCTCACCGCTAACAAAATTTGTGAAACAGAATTTTCAAAATCTTGAGTTCTACTGATGTGATTTTTTTTGTCGAGTACTGCATATCTGTACTTAATCCAAATTGTGAGCCATACAACATTCGTTAAATTATTGTTGTGCAATCATTTATGTTAATCTCATATTTGCATGAGTACATAAAAATACACAGATAGTTGCTCATCCCTACTATATATTTCCTGCAGTGCATTCCTTGCTTTGCGACAACACCTCTAATACATAAGTTTTCGTTCTACCTAAATGAAGACTCAGCTAAAGTTACAGTACAGACGAACCATGGATACAAGTTCAAAGTTTGGCTTAACACAGATGCTGAAGGTCGCTGCTATTTTCTGAAAGAATTGTGGAGAAAGTTTGCTAAACGTTATGTGCTAAAAGCTGCCACGAAAGTGTTAGTGGATGTAAGACAACCTGGTGATGTCATACATGTAAAGTTACCAAAGCATATCCGTCAATGGACTAACAATCAAAGTCATTATTCTTTCAAGTCTTCATGGGTCTGTCATGGCTTACTAATTAATTAATTATTCAAGAAAAATATATATAAATACTGACAAGCATTATTATATCCATGCAGACTTTGTTGAACGCGTACTTCAAGTTATGAATATTATTCCTAAAGCCACATTTCACTAGCAATATTTGGAGCCTCTCTTAGAAATTTGTGGAAGAATTAAATCGCTTATTGAGTATTTCCATGCAGGAAGCAGGATGGCATTATGAGTGCCAATCGGGCATAGCTTGAATAGAACGAATTGTATCGATAGAAAAATCATGGTACATAAACTTTGATGTTATATATCCTTTCTTAATATATACATTCATCCTGTGTTACAATTGTTATCGGTCTTGCAACAGGTACTGCCGCCTTCAGTTGTTAGTGAATTAATACCCTCTGCTGGTCCAATAACACTAGAAATTGGTCCGAATAAGAACGTGATGTCAACGTACATCCTTTGCCGTAAAAATGGATCAATTATCATTCATAACTAGTACCGTGTGATGGAAATTCGTCCACAGTTGAAAATGGGAGACAACATTTTGCTCTATCTGTACGAAGGCACTGAAGGCCTTTTCCTCAAATCCTTGTTGCTGAGTACTGTATTATTTGTACAACTGTATGTTATGTACATGTGAACTCAAATGTTGTTAAGTAATCCTTTCTACGTATTATCTTAATTAGATGCCCTTCTCAGAAATAGTAGTTTCTAGTAATGTGCATATACATATGATAAGGACGAAGTTCATTTCATACAACAACTAAGATAACTGATTACAAAAATGTGTGCCTACATAGCAGTCATTTTCGATAAATAACATGTTTCTATTTCACTACATCATTGCACACAATTTAGTACTTCCGAACGTCTGCAAGAGAAGCTAGCCACAACATTCAGAAAGCAAAGACAATAAAAAGAAACGTTTCTGATATATTTTACTTTGCACACCATGTTTTAATTCATAACGTTTGCTTTACTAAGGTAGAGATACATTTTTTAGAACCGTTGGTGTTCTAAGGAGGAATCCTAAACACTTGATTTTTGGAAATGTGTGCCTTGCAGTAAATACAAATGATTGTGAAGATAGGCTAGCGGTTCATTCTTTGCAACCGTGGGTGTTCTGGCTGGTCATGCGGACGGTTGTTTAAATGAATTGTCAGCCCTTGTTTCACACATGAAAGGATTTTCAGAAGCGTGCCTGATAGATTAGGCATTCCAAACATTTCAGTTACTATGAACAATTGCGTAGAAAAGCTGGCGGTCCTTTATATGCAACCGTGGGTTTTCCCCGCAAACATCCCAGACCGATTTTCATAGACCCTTCAGCCCTACATCACACACACAATAATTTTTAGAATTGTGGCCTTTCGGGTATGTTTCCCAGACGGTTAAGTTTCACCCAAACGATTTTTTTATACCGTTTGCATTGGTAGAATCGCAAATAGTTTCATACATGGGACGGGGAAAGGAGTATCGTAGGGGTTCTGGAAGGAGCGGAAGCTCTTGGTGGAAGCATAGGAGCTTTTGGTGTGGGAGAAGGTGGTTTCCGGGACGTGCTTGGAGCTTTCTTGGTGGATGATAGTGTCACAACCCCAGTTTAGGTATGTGCTAGGATTCAAGTGCTTCATTGCATCATGTAAGAATTTCAAAAGGAATTGAAATGGGAAAGAATACCCTCCCAAATGAATTTATTCAAATGGCCACTTTAACAGTTGCTCCAAAAATTCCTCTAGTATTTTTGAAAAGTCTCATAATTAAGTGAGATCACATATCAAGTGGAGTGGGTAACACTCAATGATCACTGATTTTTCAAGAAATCCATAAGTGCTTTGGAATTAATAAAATACCCTATTTGAATTTGAATTCAAATATTTTGAATTAAAAAAATGTTCAGAACTTGGGAGTGACTAACTACATGTCATGCTTTGAGCATTTTATAAAATGCTTTGGTATTTATTTTATAAAATTCTTTGGTATTTATTTTTCCAAAACCAAAAAAATGGCAGAATTAAATAAAAGATAAATAAAAGACAGAGGAACTTACCTGTCTTTGGGCCCAACTCACCACACCCCGGCCCAAGCCCACCTCCTTCGTTGTCGTCTTCCTCCCCGCGCCCACAAGCTGCTAGATGTAATGCATGTAGTGCACGCCGATGGCGCTTTGCCACCTCCTGCTCGCCGTGGACGCCCCAGAGCCTTCTGAACAAGCCACAGAGACACCTGGTCACCTTGGACCACTTCTCCTCTCGCCTCTCACTTTCCTCCACTCCCTCGCCGGATTTTTCCACCGCCCGAGCGCCGCTGCAGAGCACGCCGTCATGTGCGCATGGCCAACGTCGTCGCGGAGACAAGCCACCTTGTCCAGAAGCTTCGCCTCCATCTTTTCGTCACTCTGCAAGACATCATGGGCCAGGACAACCCCGAGCCGCCGTATTCGCTATGGACGCCTTGCCGGAACCGTTTGCGCCATCGCCGATTCCGTCTCCCTTAGGCCATCTCCGGCCCCTCCATCGGATTCTTCGAGTGGATGGTGAGCTTAGGCACACAATCCCCCTCCCCGCGCTCTAAATCCCCGCCGTACACTCCCTCACCGCCGGAGCTAAGCTACCGCCTCCGCGTCTCTCGTCGCCGGCGTCATTCCTCGCCGCCCTTGTGGTCGCCGCCTGCTCCACTCGAGGTGGATGAGGCCGCGCAGCCGTTAGGTGCTCTTCGCGCGCCAACCCACGGCTGGCAGGCCACACCACTGTGTCGCTACCATGCATAGTGGCCGCCGACGGTTAAAGGTCGGTAGGTGTTAACTTAGCGCTAAACCCCACCCCTTAATCACCCCACTATGCCACTGACTGTGGGCCCTGTTCCCTAATGAAACCAGTCAGTTTAAAATAAATTAAGGATTAACCCCTGGGGCACTGACCAGTGGACCCCGCTGGTCAGTTTGACCAGTCAGCAGACCTGACGCCGGCATGATGCCATGCTGATGCAGTAAACCTTTTACAGTTTAAAATTAAATGAAAAATTCCAGAAAATGGCTGAAATTTTTAAATTCAATATCTTTTAAACCGTTAATCAGATGGAAAATATTTATATATGAAAGATTATCGTAAAAATGCAAGGACTCTGAATATGCACTTTTTTCATGTTTTACCATTTTAAAATGGGTGAACAGTGGAAATTGTGCATATGAATTATGTTTAAATTCAAATATGGATTGAATTTTCGAACCCTTTGCAATGCACTTCATTTAAATGGAATTGGCAACACATCAGCACCATCAACCTCCTGTTATAACATCATATCATGTGATTGTGCATTGTATCATTATTGATTGTTACTTTCCGCTTTGTTTGCTATTGAATAGAAGTGGAACCGAAGGTCATTCCTGAAGTAGAAGACTATTAGTACGACCTTCATCAGCAAGGCAAGCAAACCCCATTGATCATGTCGATAAAAACCTATTTCCCTCTCTTTCTCATTTATGAATTTTTAGGATGTCACCATCATATCTTTCTACCGATAGTTGAACCCATTCCCTTGCATGACCTATCATTTTGTCACAGTAGTAAGAAAACCACAATCCTAGAATATTTAGGAGTGGATTGTTCATCATGTGGCCCATGCAACTGTTACTGCTTATTTCATGCTTAGAGTGATACAACGTTGTTACTGTTATGTGAGTCGGGATGGTAGTGATCATGATGATGAAGGTGGAAATGTGTTGGTGAATTTGACCTAAACAAGGTGAACGATGAGAGGCTGTGCAAGAGTACATAGTGGGTTGTCTCGTTCAACTGCCTTAAGTCCGAGTTCTTGTGTGGTGATCCAAGACAAAGAGTACAACCACAAATTGGGCTCACTGACCCCTCACAACCTATTAACTCATCCCGTGTCGATGTCCAGATGTCGCAGTAGTTCGGAGTTCTTGTAGGTTTGTGGCACGGCCTGCAAAGTGAGAGAACGGCTCAACCAAGACCGGCTTGGGGCCCTGCACACATCATCTGGGTTCGCATCGGTAAACCGGCCGGGTTCACGATTGCGGAAACTAACCCAGATAGGCGGCTTTCATGGACTAGACCGGTGGTGTGAGATAAGTGTTGTGGTGATCATCCTCGCCAGCACCCCTTGAATGGTGACGAGACCTGGCGGTAACGGATGGTCATGTGTGTGTAGTAGTACACCCATGCATGGTTAATAAACTATTCGAATAGTCGCGTCCGCGGTCATGGACTACTTGGAAAGTTGTGCTTGATTATTAGACAACTTCAACGATTACTCTAAAACTTGCCAAGATAAGTGTGAGTTCTATGGTTTGCTTTCTCGTGGGAAGTCGAGGAAGGATCCATAGTGGTGTAATTGATTGGGAGACTTGGATAGATGGACTCGAGTACGCTCCTAACCTCTTTCTGGTAATCGTAGTTCAGGTTAGCCAAGTCAAAGCCGGAACTTCTGCATAACAAATCCCACCTTCCTTTGCCTTGATACCTGAGCATGAGTAGTATAGTACTGATGTAAGTCTTGCTAAGTACGACTTCATACTCAAGTTTGCTTATTTATGTTTTTAGATGAAACTACTGACCCCGATGGTGGCTTCTTCTTGGAGCTCGACGTTGACTAAGCTAGTGTAGTCCGAGATAGCAGTCTGGTCCCTCGTGGAAGGGCTTTGTATATTGGATAAGGCTTCTCTAAGCCATTTGTTAAACTTGTGTGTACTCAGACCTAAGTTGCTTCCGTTGTTTGATGTAATGTTTGATCACAGTCATGTGATCTCTTTGTGTACTCTATATGTAAGTCAATAAAGTTGTATACTTTGTAGAGTTCATGTGATGAGTACCTGCTGTTTACACTGGACATGTATGTTGCGTGTATGATTATAATGTGCATGTCTTAGTGTGGGGTTCGATATCTTAGTTCTGCTCTCGCTGGCGGTCTTTCTTACAGCTAGGTGGCTCTGAGTTGTGTGCAACTTAGAGCATCGCGATGCGATTGCACGTAATCCCATTATGTGGCACACTTCATTGTACCATCGAGCCCGCCCGAGACCTCGACTAATTGACCAGGCCGGAGTTGTCTATGTAAATGCTATGGTTCAATTTTCAATATGGTTGAGGCGACTTGTCTATGAGTATGGGGATTCACCACCCATAAGCATTTAGACTTGTGAGCGGACGATGAGGACCCATCTCAGTTGATCATCCAGGCCTGGATGGGATGCCCCTGACGTTCGAGCTTTCCGAGAGTGTCTTGTACTTGGCCTTGTCTGCTTAGACAAGTGGGTATGTGTAACAACCCAGGATTTTCACCCAAATTAAAAAAATTGTTTGTTGCATTTTTTTATTGCTAGAATTGTTGGCAGTGTTTACGTTGCCGATTTATTAATCGGTGAATATTCTCGCCCCTCTTTCTCGTATCGGATGCATGACTAAACTTTTTCCCAAACGGCACACGACCTTTGCGACACCGGGTTCACCCGAACACTGTTGCAACTTCCGGCACGAGACCAGCCATTGCCATCGGAACGAAAAACCTCATTTAATAATTAAATGGGTTATTCTATTGGGCGCCGAAAAGTGTTCTCGGAACGGTATCGAAGTGAGGTACGATTGACGGGCTCGACACGCTGAGCGCGTGGTTCGAGATTTCTTCCAAATCGGAGGTCGTATAACACTCCCAGCGGTCAGAAACATGGAGCACCGGACGCACGCGAGAGAGCCAAGGGCGTTTGCGTAAACCTGCCATCCATGTCAGCTTATATAAAGACCACCACTCTTCTTGGCCCTTCTAGGATTTCCCCCTTGTAAAATTTGCAGCCACCCCTCCAATTTTCCCAAATCTGCCCCCAAATCCGTCCCCCCATCGAAACCCTAGATCTGAGACCACCAGAGCCGTCAGATCTGGCCTTGTATGGCTCAGATCGCGCCACATCGCCCCTGGAGATCCAGCAGCCTCTCCAGTCGAAATTGGGCCCCGCGGGGTCGTTACTCCGCCGCCGCGGCCCGCCCCGAGACGGTTCTGGGACTGGCTAGCCAACCGCCGTCGCCCCCCGGAGCCACCTCCCTCCGGTGAGCTCCCTCCACCGCCGACCTCCTCTCTTCCTCCTCCAGTCACCTCACCTCCGTGCCTCCAACTCCACTCACAGGTCGCCACCGACAGGAGGATGCACCCAGCGCCGCCATCGGCCATGGCCCACGGCCCAAGGTCGCGCCGCACCGCCGCCTTGAAGCCCGCTGGCATCCAACCTCCATGGACGGCGATCCCCATGCTAGATCCGCCTCCTCCGCGCCGTCGTGGCCTCCCCTCGGCTACCGTGCCGACTCCCTTAACCGTCCGGCGAGCCCCAAGCCTCCGCCGGAGAGATCCCGTCGGGATCGGGAGCAGCAGCCATTCCATGGGTCGGCCTACACCCTCACGGCCCACCCGACGACCTTGGCCCAGCACCAGCGCAGCCAGCGCGGCCAGGCCGCCAACCACCAGCTGTCTTCGCGGCCTCTTGGGCCTCGGCCCACGGTGAGGGTCCGCCGCCCTTTTTTTCCCTTGCTGTGTTTTGTTTTCTTATTTTGGCTAAGTCTTGAGTATTGTGCTGCTGTGATCAGTTTTACGCGTAGTTTTGCGAATGAACCGTAGCCCGGATGAACTTGCGCCCAAAATGAACAGTGCTCAGTTTTTTGTGCTCTAATTTTTTGCGTTAGGTAGTTAATTGATTTGAGGCCATCTAGATGTTGTTAATCTGTGTCAAAGTGGGCATCATATCACTAACTGCTGCTACTTTCTGTTAACGGATGTTGTTGTTATTTTCTTGCAACTTTGGTTGATGATTGTGTCACACCCATGAGGCCTATGATGTTGATTCCTTCTTGTATGTGTTAGGAATCATGTGTACTTAAATTATATGATTTCCATATTCATGTTTGCCTGCTGTGGCTATATTAAATCTTGCTCCAAAGTGGTGACCTGGATAACATGTGTTGGTGTTTATGTTTAGTTGAAACTTTGATGCCTTATAGTTAGTGATCCACGCCTCAGATGCTTTAGCTCCAATGTAATTATTTGCTCCTTGTTATGTGTACTTTGATTTCATGCTTTTCTTTGCCATTATATGTTTCTTTGCATATAGTTATTGAGCTCCTAAAGTGCAACCCTGCTGTTTGCTGTCACATGCTCTGATTTTCACTAAGTCCCTAGACCAGTAGTATTTTTTTGCACTTTGCATGAGTTACAATTAATTTTTCCTGTTGCTCATATACATGAAACTTTGTTGTCATGCCTTCCTTGCCATGTCTACTGTAATTCCATGTCCTTTTGATGCATGTTTGAAATCTGTAGCTATTTGTTTCATTACTCTAAAGTATGCTCCCTGATGTTAACAGCATGTGCCCGTAACTTGTGATGCTTGTATCTTTTTAATGGTAACTCCGTTTGGGGTGTTCTTTATATGTAACTTGATTAGATTTTCATGTACTTTGTGTTTATGTCATTGTTTGTTGTTGTAAACCAACCTAAAATATGGTTTATGGCAGAATAGTACCAAATGCTTTAATTGTCGTGGGGCACTTAGTGGAATGTCATGTTTAGGTTGTGCCTCACTTAAATTGACTAGCATAGATAGTTTATCTTATGCTTCACCTCTTGTCATGATTTTTTGATATGCCATGCTTGAGTGAGATACGATGTTAATAACCTTTGATCATGTTGTGTAGCTAACCAACTTTAACCTTTCTACATGTGCGGTATCGTCGTGTGTGACGAGTACCTCACTTACCTGTTAGTAACCGCTCTCGATGATATAGGCGATGCCGTAGTGCGTTGTCTCGTGTTTCCTTCTTGATGACGCTTGCTCGTGATTGCTTCGTAGTAATAGATTCTTGCTCGTCGATTGCCTTTTCCAGTGTTTTCCTTCTTGTGTGCTCCCGCGGTTATTCTCGGAGACGTTGCGAGCTTGCGATCGACTACACCTTCGGTTTTGTATTCTCATCAGGTTAGGGGGAGCATATATCATGCTTATAACTTTCATCTCACTCGCGCCTAGGTGTAGGATAGAATGATTGCTTGATCATACCACTTCATATTCATGCCTCTCAAATAAACCCAAACATCCATGTCTTCCACAACCCAGCAAACCTTGTTCGGCTATGTTACTTTTGCTCGCTCAACCACATCTTAGTATGCATGCTAGGATTCTATCGACTGTTATCCTGTTACTCCTTGGATTGGGCTATCACACTATTATATTGTTGTGGATGATATGATTATTATAATGTTGAGTATACTCGACGAAGGATGGAAGGTCTAAGCTATCTCGTCCCGATGCTTTGTTCCATTCGAGTCACCTAGGACCCGAGTTCCGGGTATTGTTTCTCTTGACGAGCATGCCTAACTGTGTGTGGGATGCTATGGGTTCCCCTTTTCTTACCTACCTAGCTTCAAACATTTCTAGTGGTGGCCCAAGCTGATTTACCATTTGAAACCGTTTGTGTGACTAGTGAGCTCCCAGCAGATTTAAAAAAACTTGGGCCAGCGGGTAAATGGTTCCCATATTGGTCCAACCTGGCCGGCTGAGGACCCGGGCTCACGTGAGAATTCACCGGTAATCCAAACCTGAGTCATATGGTAGAGGCCGATTCGAGAGCGCGGCCGGATTTTGAGTTTGATGTCGACTCCCCGGGGGCCACCCAGATTTGTTCGTTGTTAGTTAGAGGGATTATGGCGTCCGGATCTCTCGGAACAACTCTTCAATGAGTGTCTTTAACGGGCCCAACTGAGAGTGATGGGCGTGTGTGCGGATCTTATAATGGGAAGTTGGTACACCCCTGCAGGGTTAAATCTTTTCGAGAATCCATGTCCACGGTTATGGACGACTTGAGACCTACTCCTTGTTCATAGACAACAACAACTGGGATAATCTTAATAAACTTGATCAACGTGTGTGTGCCTTGACTGCTTCTTCTTCGTCGGGATGCGAAGGGGTCGACAAGGATAGAATAGGTCTTATGTTTGCGTAAGTAGCTGATAGAAGACTTGTTGGAGGCGATTCCTCATCGAATGCTTGGTTCTCATCTTTCTCAAAAATAGATCGTTAGCCACTCATATATTGCTAGTGCGACTGCAACCTCACCACTACACCCACCTTACCGTGAGAAGTTAGTTACAAGACTTGTTGATATAGCTCACCCCTTCTTTTCTCTTTTACGCACGTTATGCAAACGATCTTGGAATTCAGTAGAACTCGACGGCCCTTATTCTGGACGCCTTCGTGGAGACTCGACGACGACTAGTTAGGCAGATCCCGGCGGAGATCCTGGACCCGTGTGGTTATGGGAATGGTGTGTTTTACCTTTGCTAGTAGGCATTTGATTGTATTCTGTACTCAGAAATGTATCTTCCGCTGATGTAATGTATTGAAGGAAGTTGTATGCCGATTGTATGAGATGTTGTACCCTTGTAGCTGTAATGTTGTGATATCATGTTGGAAATCCGGGGCATATGACATTGTCATATGTCGCGGTGGGACCGATATGTGCTTCGTCCCCGGATCTGGATGGAAACATCTAGATCTAGACAGTACCGCATATCGGGCCTTACAACTTTGTATCAGAGCCTTACCCACTGTAGGGTCCCTTCTCTGGTCGAAGTTCAGTCTAGAAAAAAATTATTTTTTAGTTACTAAGTTAGTTATCGGAGAGTAGGATTATTTTTACTCCTTACCCTTGCTCTGGTCAGGACAAGTGTCGTAAGTTTTTTCATCTCGCCTTATCCCCTTTCAAACTTTACGATCTCGAGGTGTGGAGTTTCAGAATAGTTACAATGCTTTTCTTGCAGAGTATTGTCTCGATTCCGATCTCGGGTTTGGGAAATCCGGTAGTACCTTTAGCTTCTCCTACTCCGGATAACATCTTGGTCGTCCATTGATTTCAATCCTCTTTCCTAGTATCCTTAGGATTTCAGTGAGAATGCTTCCTTTGATCGTCGCTTTCAACCATCGTTCTTCCTCTTGATCCCTCGATGGTTTCGTTCTTCGACGTCGCCATCTCTCTACGGGAAGTTTCTCGACGGAAGATCTTTGTTCGACATGGAGTAGAGTTCATTGTTGGTGGTGTTGAAGAACGTCGTGTCTCTTTTCTCTCCCCCCTCTACCCCGGATCGTCCAGGATCTCTGGACGAGATCCCTTGTTGGTGGTGTTGTATTGTAACATCCCGGGATTTTCACCAAAATTTAAAATTTTGTTTGTTGCATTATTTTTTTTATTGCTAGAATTGTTTGTAGTATTTACTTCGCCAATTTATTAATCGGTGAATATTCTCCCCCCTCTTTCTCGTATCGGATGAATGACTAAACTTTTTCCCAAACGGCACATGACCTTTGCGACACCAGGTTCACCCGAGCACTGTCGCAACTTCAATGTGGGCACCCCGAACTATATGTCCGAAGCGACCAGTTGTGTATACGGTCATGCTCCCATGATCAATTCGCATGACACACAACTTGACATGGATATCATAGTCTCAATGTTCATACAATACCGAATACAAGTGATACAACAATAAAGTCTTACATGGCCTCATCGGGCTCAAATAGCAGCGGAATAAGCAAAAGCATCAAAGGTAGTGGCGACGCAATCCATAGGGTAGATCAAAGCATAGTACGTCCTAGTAATCGCTGGTAGCATCATCGTCCTATACCTGCTCCTCCAATCCTGGCGGATGGAATAACCAGGGAAAAATGCGTGAGTACATACAAAGTACTTGCAAACAACCTAAAGAAAGAACCAAAGTTTTGCATACGAAAATAATAGGATGGATATATGGTGGAGTTTTTCATAGGGATTTCCTATCTACTCAAGATTATTATTAAGTTTGCAAGGTTTTAAACTTAGAAAAATTTACTTCCCACCTTGAATTTGGATAAGTCATGTCCAACCTTTTTCCAATAATATAAACATCATCATCGCGAACCATAAACTCAGTACCGAGCTTTCTCATCTATTCCCCACAAAGTGTGGCCTCACTAGCTGTCCATGACCGTGGACTCCTGCTCCTCGAATAGTTTTCACTCTGCAGAGGTTGTACACTTTACCCACCACATTCGGTACATCCACTGTGTGTCCCCACGGATCATCATACCTCAGTATGCGGGTCTCGGATAATCGACCATAGTTTTCCCCTTGTCTTCCCTAGTACAGGTGAATCCACCCCTTGCGTACTGCATGGACTTTCCGTGTGACAGATCATGCTCCTCTTGGACCCAATCCTGCACTGTAGTCGAAGAGCACCAAGGTTCCTTCCGACACTAAGCCTAGCGAATTTCACCCATCGACTTCGAGGGCTATCGTATTCATTGAATCACGCATCCATGTGTAGTTATAGGACCCCCGTACTAATACAAACAAGCTTGCAACTAGCCCTGTCCCATAACAGAGTATAGTGGTTGTACTGTAAGGCTAGATTTTGGCGGCACTTATAGAGAGCCCTCCAGACTTTGTCCATGTCCAACGATGTTCCACAAAACCGGCCATACCACCTTCTTAGGTGCCGTACCATATCCAGTGAATTATGACTATCCAAGTTGTTATGTAATGATAAATACTAGAGCCGAGTGATGTTCTCGACAGAATGCCGGGATTATCAGGGTTCTACTTAGTTTTTCCCAAATAGGTAGGCTATGGAGTGGTGTGGAGTTTTCCTAATATAACTAATACAATCCCAACCCATATGAACATAATAGCATGATACAATATGCATGATACAAAAGGAAAGTAAAAATGGGTAAAGCGAAGTTTAAGTTTTGACGGTGGCTTGCCTTCCTCGGCGATGTACCCTGGATCGACTTCTTCGACGGCTTGGGAGGGGTCTTCACCTGCAGCGTAAGGCGTATCGTCTACACGTTGCGAAAAAAAATTCACCATTACAACGGGGCAATAGTAATGCACACATCACTCAATTTTGCAAACAAAAACACAAGCAACAAAGGACAAAACAATTTCAAGATTTTCTATTTACTAAGATTTAAATTTTATACCACCTCAACAAGATTACAATTTATAACAAGGAAAAAGGATAATTTCGGTGGATTTATTAACATCCATATAAATTAAAAAAACTTTAACTTAAAAGCAATGTTTTTAACCCATTTTAATCACTAACAGCTTTTAAATTTATTCTAATTTTATTAACTAAATGCATAAAAATTTGCTACTGACCAGAGGCAATTTTTAATAATAAGCTAATAATTTAATTCTACTAGCATAAATTCTATGGAAATTAAACTAGCAAAAGAAATAATAATAAAAGGGTCACAAATTTATCTAAGATAAATAATATTCTACAAATAAAGAAAAGTCAAGAATAATCACAGGAATATAAACATGTCAACGTTACATTTTTAGGGTTAATAGAGAATTAATAAAAACTACTCCTAGATGCATAAAAGCACAATAAACTAATTAAAACTAAAGCAATTACTTTGGTACTGCAGAAACATTATTCTAAACATACAGAAAAATAGATCACAATTTTCTAAACCACACAAAATTTATTTCATAATTTTCTGAGCTACGGTTATTTTGCTAAAATTATTTAAGCTCTGCAGATTTAAAACAAAAGAGAAGGGCTCAGCAGGCCGGCCCGGCTATCCTGCGCCCACGGGGGCTTTCTCTTTTTTTCGATGGGCCGAGCCCAGCACGGCGCTGCTACTTTAGTTTATTTTTTTTAACAAACGAAGGGGTATCGACCCTCCCTGGCCGTTGGATAAAGTATGATCTGACGGCCAGGGGGCCGTCTTCCACCTCCCGCTAGGGCAAGGCAGGGAGCAGTGGGCATGGAGGCCAGGGGCTAGTAGGGCCTTGCCGGCGGCGCCCTCGTCGACGGCGGCGCCCTCGTCGACGGCGGCGCCCTCGTCAACGGCGGAGGGCGAGGAGCTGCGGAGGAGGGGCGGCATGGCGCGGGGTTCCATTTTCCCCCAAAAAAAAGGCGCGCGGCGAGTGCAGCAGGGACCTCCATGGCAGACAGTAGGAGGGTCGGGCTACTCATCGGGGGCGTAGCCGGCGACGGGGATGACCGGAGACGGGCGGCTGGCGTGCGGGAGGGCCTCAGGGCTCCATATTTGGAGCTTCTGGGGGCGATTGGCGACATGGGGGCAGCAGCTCGGGGTAGATGGGGCGGTGAGCTTCGGCTCGCCGGAGTTCCACCGGGGTAGCGCCGGCGTGGCTGGGGCGGAAGGCTCCACGGTGGAGGAGGGCGCGCCGGCCTCTCCTCCCCTTCCTTTTCTTCCTTCTTTCCTCCTCCTTCTTCCTCTTCCCTCCTCTCTGTCTCTTTCTCTGTCTCTCCTCCCTTTCTCTCTTTTCTCTAGCGAGGTGGAGCGGGGTGGAGAGCGGGGCGAGGTGGAGTGAGGAGAGGGGCTGTGGGGTGCCCATTATATAGCATGGCGAGGGGAGGCAGTGTGGAGAGGTGTGAGGCTGACTGGTGGGGTATGTTGTTCAGAGGCTAGAGGTAGAAGAAGGGGCGTGGGATAGGGATATGTACATATGGGCTGCGGTCCAGTTAGTCTAGTCTTGTTTTTCTCTTTTTACTGACGAAATTGTTTTGCCAAACAACTACTCCCCTCTTTGATTTACATTTGACCAAGTTTTTAAACTTAAGTCTTCTAAATACTTTATAAACCTCCAGGATTATTTTCCTCCTTTATTTAGAATTTTTGGGGAATTTTTAATTCGGTTAATAATATTATTACTATTATATTAATAACAATCAATTAATTAGAGGTATTTTTAATTATTTAAATGATGAATTTCTGTGAAGTGAAATATTTATTTAGAACATATTCTATTGATTCTTATTTCCTATGGTGGTAAAAGTGTGGCTATTATAATATAAGTGGAGTGCTAAACATTTTTTTATTGGTTAGTTATTTTTGGCAAGGCATAAGATAAAACAAAACACTCAAGAGCATGGCAAGGTAAGGCATAACAATCATAATAAAGCTAAGCAAACATGGCATGGAAATTCTAGTGCCATCACATCACAACTTAGCGGGATTTTTGTTACCCTAATTTTTGGTAATCTAATAACAGGGTAATAAAAGTTGGGATGTGACAGACCTTCCCCCCTTAAAAAGAATCTCATCCCCGAGATTCACAAGCTAGTGAAGAGATGCGGGAACTCGCGTTTGAGGTAGTCCTCCCGTTCCCATGTGGCTTCCTCCTCTGTGTGATTTGTCCACTGGACCATGTGGAACTTGATCGCGTGCTTACGGGTGACTCGGGTGGATTCTTCCAGGATACGAAGGGGCGTCTCGCGGTATGTGAGATCCTGGTTGATGTCCACCATGCGGTGATCGATGTTCTTGAAAACATCGGGCTTGTCCGGCACCTCCAGACACTTTCGGAGCTGCGATACGTGGAAGACATCATGCACATCGGATAGCTCTGCGGGAAGTCTCAACTGATAGGCAACTTGGCCTCGTCTGGCTATCACCTCAAATGGTCCGATGTATCGGGGTGCTAGGTTTCCCTTCACATGGAATCGCTGCATTCCCTTCAATGGGGTGACTCGGAGATACACAAAATCTCTAACTGCAAAAGTCACCTCTCGACGCTTGGGGTTGGCATCACTCTTCTGATGAGACTGAGCGGTCTTGAGATGCTCACGAATCAAATGGATCTGTTCTTCGGCCACCTTCAGAACATCGGGTCCGAAAATTTTCCCTTCTCCGGTCTGAGACAAGTTTAGGGGCGTGGGACACTTCAAATGGGGCCATCTGCAAACTCGACTGGTAGTTGTTGTAGGAGAATTCTGCATAGGGCAAGTAGTCCTCCCACTTGGAACTGTAGGCTAGAGCACATGCGTGGAGCATATCCTCTAGTATCTGGTTCACTCGCTCAGTCTGGCCCCCAGTCTGCGGGTGATAGGTTGTGCTGAATGAGAGCTTGGTTCTTAGTGCCTCCTGGACTTGCTTCCAGAACCTCGAGGTAAACTGGGTAACTCGGTCAGACACAATCTCCTTCGAGACTCCGTGCAGGCATACAGTCAGTTGTGTATACGGACTATATGTCTGGAGCGACCAGTTGTGTATACGGTCATGCTCCCATGAGAAGTTCGCATGACACACAACTCGACATGGATATCATAGTCTCGATGTTCATACAATATCGAATACAAGTCATACAACAATAAAGTCTTACATGGCCTCATCGGGCTCAAATTGCAGCGGAATAATCAAAAGAATCAAAGGTAGTGGCGACGCAATCCACAGGGTAGATGAGAGCATAGCACGTCCTAGTAATCGCCGGTAGCATCATCTTCATATACCTGCTCCTCCAAGCCTTGGTTAACAGCGGAGGGCGAGGAGCGGCGGAGGAGGGGCGGCATGGCGCGGGGGTTCCATTTTCCCCCTAAAAAAAGGCGCGCGGCGAGTGCAGCAGGGACCTCCATGGCGGAAAGTAGAAGGCTCGGGCTTCTCACCGGGGGTGTAGCCGCCGACGGGGATGACCGGAAACGGGCGGCGGGCGTGCGGGAGGGCCTCAGGGCTCCATTTTTGGAGCTTCTGGCGACGATTGGCGACGTGGGGGCAGTGATACGTCCCAAAAGTATCTATAATTTCTGCTTGTTCCATGCATGTTTTGTGTGACTTTGCCATGTTTTGCTTGAACTTTCATAAATTTTGAACCTATTTGGACTAACCTAGTAACTCAGTGCACCAAGTTGCCAGTTTGTGTTTTCTGCTGTTTTTGTATTTCAGGTTTTCCGGCCATTAAAAGTGCTCCAAAAATTCCGGGAAAAATATATAAAAAATCAGCGCAACAGAAGCTTCCGGAATCACAAAAAGAGGGAAGGGGGGCCACCACCAGGCAGCCAGGAGGGCAGGTGGCGCGGCCCCACCCTGGGCCGCGCCAGGCACCCTCCTGACTGCCTCGTGGGTCCCCTCGACGCCCCCCTTCGCCTATATTTACCCCTCGGGGTGGAAACCCCTAGGACGGACTCCTTTTTCGCTATCTCGCCTCTGTTCCGCCGGCGCCGCCGTTTCTAGATCGGGGCTGCCTAGAGAAGCTGCTCCGGCATCCTGCCGGGAGAAGCTACCCCCTCCGGGAGACCCTTCATAGCCATGGACACCTCCCGTATGTACCGTGGGTAGTTTCCCTTGGACCATGGGTCCGTGACCAGTAGCTATGTGATCTATCTCTCCCCCTTTTGTGCTTCCACTTTCGAGTCCTCGTGAGCTGCCTCACATGATCGAGGCATCTATGTAATTTCTGCTGTTGCTATGCTGAGTTTGTTGGGATCTGATGGATTATGAGACTATGTTCAGATTGTGACGACTAATATATTTGGTTCTTCTCTTTTATATTTTGTTCTTGACTAAATTCTTGCATGTTCTCCGTTGCGGTATTTTCTTTGGCCAAGTATTTTATTTGCAACTCCAAGAGAGAGTGTTATGCTCGATTGTGGGTTCAGCCCCTTGATGTCTAGCTTGAGTGAAAGAAACATGAGACTAGGGGATGTGTTGTTGCCACCAGGGATAAAACAACGGTGCTTGTACCTGCGGGTGCAAGGATTGTTTACTTTACGCATAGTTCTTTTAATGCAGTTGTCTGTTGCTTTGAGTTTACACTTTGGGTGGGATTCGCAACTTAATACCAGCGAGATGTTCTGGATAGATATCTCAAGGTGGATGATTCGTAGTAGATGCAGATGGACTTCGGTCTACTTACTTTGGCATACTTCCATTGCTTTTGAGCCCTTCCTTTCATTGCAGCATAGTTAGCATTGCGGTGCCTTCATAATCCTGTCGATTGCCCAACTGTGATTTGTTTACCTCGCTAGCACTTTTACCGTCTTTTTGGAGAGAGACATCACTAGTGAAAATCACGGGACCCCGGTCCATCTTCATATCACTGTTTACACCCTTATTACTTTCAGTCTGTATTTTCAGTTGCCACTATTATTATCTCTTGCGTAGATCCTTTGTAAACAGCAAGCCCGGAGGAATTGACTACTCCTCTGTACTCGTTGGGAGCAAAGTTATTTGTATCTGTGTGCAGTTCCAGGTGAAGCTAGCAACCTCGACGCCATTGTTCACTTTACCACCTTCTTGTATCCTTCGGAGTCCTACGGGAGACAAACCTTGGTATCTTTTCCAAGGGAAAACTTGCCGCTGCAATATATCTCACTCTGCACTTGGGGTAACCAACGAGGCTTGAAGAGTATTAACACTCTCTTTCCATCAGCAAGTTTTCTAGCGCCGTTGCCGGGGACTCCAGTCTACAAGATAGGGGAGTTGCACACTATCTTTTATCTTTGCTTTTTAGTCTTGTTAGTATACCTTTCAGTTTTTACTTTTGTGTCCTTAATCAAAAATACCAAAAATACCTGCTGCTACTATGGGTTCCAATGAAAACACTAAGTTGTGTGACTTCACCAGTCACAACAACAGTGACTTTATCTGTACTCCTATTGCTCCACCTGCCACTTCAGCACCTTCTTATGAGATTAAACCTGCTCTGCTTAACCTTGTCATGAAAGATCAATTCTCCGGAGCAGGAGAAGATGGTGCCTTGCACCTAAACAACTTTATCGAGCTCTGCGACATGCAGAAGTACAAGGAAGTGGATGGAGACATCGTCAAGCTGAAGCTTTTTCCTTTCTCTTTGAGAGGAAGAGCCAAGGAGTGGCTACAATCTTTTCCCAAGAACAGTATTGATTCTTGGAGTAAATGCAAAGATTCTTTTATAGGGAAGTACTATCCCCCTGCTAAAATTATTCCATTGCGGAGTAACATTATGAAATTCAGGCAATTGGATAATGAACATGTTTCCCAGGCTTGGGAACGTATGAAGACGCTTGTCAAGAACTGCCCCACACATGGACTGACTACCTGGATGGTTATCTAGACTTTTTATGCAGGCTTGAACTTCACCTCGCGGAACCTGTTAGATTCGGCCGCGGGAGGAACTTTAATGTCAACCACGCTTGGTGCTACCACAAAGCTACTTGATGAGATGATGATGAACTACTCGCAATGGCACACCGAGACATCTCCAACCGGTAAGAAGGTAAACTCTATCGAGGAGATCTCGTCTTTAAATGAAAAGGTTGACCTTATCATGTCTCTACTTACCAACCAACCCTCTATTGATCCTCAAGATGTTCCTTTAAATTCTTTGGTTGCTCAGGAGAAAGTAGATGTCAATTTTGTCTCTAGAAACAACTTCAACAATAATGCTTATAGGAGTAACTTTGGTAGCAATAATCCTAGACCTTTCCCATCCAACAACTATGGGAACAACACTTATCCTACCACCAGCAACTCCTACAGCCAGAACTATATAGAAAAAGACCTGCCCAGCTATGAGAAACTTGTACAAATAGAAAATGCCACCAAAAGCTATATGCACACTCAGTTTGAACAAAACAAGGCCTTTTCTAGACAATTAGATGAGCACTCCTCTATCCTGCAAAACATTAGCAAACAGCTTGAGAGCCTGAACGGTGACATTTCCAGTCTCCAAACTAGACTCACTGCCATCGAGACTTATGTTTCAAACATGTCTCATACCCAATCTACCTTGATAAACCAAATGGCAGCTAAACCCGAAGTTGTACCCAAGGGAGAAGAGAGAATTAAGATCCTTCCTACCTACCACACAGTAGCTACTATCCAAGTAGTTGAGGATGTCCAAACTGTTAGCACCCATCACACCCATAGTCCCACTGGACCTATCAATGGTGATGCTACCACCTCAACCATAGATGAAGAAACCTCTATGAACTTAGAGGCTTTCAAACAAGTGAACCTAAATGATATCACTACCTCCTTGATAGATAGTAGTGACCTAGACTTTGACAACTACACTTTACCTGAAGTTATTGGTTTCCTACACAAGATGTCTAGAGACCCCCACACTAGCACACTAATTCTTGCCTTCACAGAGCATATCACCAATGCTCTAATCAAAGTTAGGGAGGAGAAGCTTAGACTAGAAGCCTCCATACCTTGGCAGCTAGAAGATGGTTGGGATCCTATGATAAAAATTAAATTGAATAACTTATCTTGTTATGCTCTTTGTGATGTTGGAGCAAGTACCTCTGTTATGCCCAAAAGAATGTATGATATGCTTGAATTGAAACCTTTTGATCCTTGTTCTTTTGGTGTTCGTCTTGTTGATTCTTCCATAAAGAAACCTTTCGGGAAGATCGACGATGTTCTTATCATTGTCAATGACAATTATGTTCCCGTTGATTTTACTATTATGGACATTGAATGTGAACCTTCTTGTCCAATTATTTTGGGACGTCCTTTTCTTCGCACAATTGGTGCTATCATTGACATGAAAGAGGGAACCATCAAATTCCAATTTCCTCTCAAGAAATGGATGGAACATTTCCCTAGGAAAAATATTAAGTTACCTTTTGAGTCCGTCACACGGGCTAGTTATTCTCTTGAAAAGACCTCATCTTCTGCTTTAAGCCTAGCTAATGGCTCTAAAGAAGCGCTTTCGGGAGGCAGCCCGCAACGAATTTAGGTTTTTCTTTTTGCTTTTGTTCTGTTCTTAGTGGTCTTGATGGTTGTTACTACTGTAGCAACATCATTGTATCTTTACTTTTCAAGCTTTGTGCCAAGTTTAGCCTCATACGGCAAGGGAAGTAAAAGTTGTGACATGCTGTCCAGAAAACAGATTCTGTCCTCGTGACTAGAAAAATCAGAGAAAAAACCCAGTTCGTCTTTTTGAGCTGAATTTTTCACACAGCGTTTTCTATACAATTACGAAACTTCCATATGTTCTGAGTTTTTTTATTTGAGTTCAGAAGTACCTCTAAAAAATTCGTTTCTATCTGTTGTTGTGTTTTTCACAGATTCTGCCACGTTTTGTCTCTCTTCACTTTTGCAAACCTTAAGCTCGTTTTTTCTTTGCAAACCTTAAGCAGGGCCTTCATGGCGTCGGCGGTTAGCTCGGCTCCGGCGGCTCCTGGTAGAGAGAGGGCGAGGTTAGGGAGGAGAGGAGAGGCGCGGCGCAGGGGAGGAGAGGCGACCGGGGCGGCGAGTACTCGCCGGAGCGGGTGGAGGCGACGACGGCGGGGTGGTTCCCACGGGAGGAGCTCGGGCTCGGGCTTCAGATTCTCCAGGGCTGACGTGGTGCACTCTGGACGCACGGATCGCCAGATCCAACGGTCAGCACTGCTTGGGGCTAGGGTTGGACGAAAATGGGGATATTTTGGGAAGATTGGGGCAAAGTGGAGGGGGTGGCTGCGATTTTGGCTTAGGGGGGAACCCTAGAAAGAGGTGGTCGTGTGGTGCTCTTTATATAGCCCAGGTGGCTGGCAGTTTGCAAAAACATCACCGGTTTTTCTCTCGCGCGCGCGGTGTTCACGTTTCTGACCGCCAGGGGTCCGCAGTTCCTCCGATTCGGGTAAAGCTTCGAACTACGCGATCAACGCGTCGAGCCGGCGGCGTTCACCTCACTCCGGAACCGTTCTGAGAACACTTTCCGGCGCGCTATAAAAATAACCCACTTAATTATTAAAAGGGGTTTTTTTGTTCCGTTGGCTGCGGCTGGTCTCGTGCGGTTTTCGCGACGGTGATCGGGTGAAACCCGGTGTCGCAAATGTCGAGTGTCAGGGTGGCAAAGGTCGGTCTCCGTCCGGTATGAGATAAGAGGGGGAAAAATGATCGCCGATCGATAAATCAGGGATGCAAACACCGCAACAAATCAGACAATCAAACAATTCACACCGAAAACAATTTTTTTAATTTTTGTGAAATCTGGGCTATTACAATACAACACCACCAACAAGGTATCTCGTCCCGAGATCCAGGACGATCCGGGGGAGAGGGGGGAGCAAAAGGAAGTCGACAATCTTCAACACCAGCAACAAGGGACTCTGCTCCATGTCGACATTGAACTTCTGTCGAGATAAACTTCCGCAGAGAGACGACATCGTCGAAAATACGAAACCGTCGGTGTCAAGAGGAAGAACGACAGCTAAAACCTGGTCAAAGGGATAGTGCTTTTCGACGCAAGTCGTGAAAACACAGGGCAGAAGGAGGGAGGGCAAAGGACGACTCAGATGATATCCGAAACCAGGGAAGCTAAAGGTTCTACAGGAATTCCCACCAGAGCTCGGAATCGAGACAATACGCTGCAAGCAAGGAATTATAACGGTCCCGATACTCCACACACTCGAGATCCTAGAGTTTGAAAGGGATAAGACGAGAATAAAACACTTTCGACACTTGTACTGACCAGAGCAAAGGTAAGGAGTAAAAATATTCCTACTCTCCGATAACTAACTTAGTAACTATAAAATAGTTTTTGTCTAGACTCGAGTTCGGCCAGAAAAGGGATCCTACAGTCGGTAAGGCTCGGATACCAAGTTGTAAGGCCCGATATGCGGTATTGTTCCAGATCTAGACGTTTCCATCCAGATCCGGGGACGAAGCACATATCGGTCGCACCGCGACATATGAAGAAGTCATATGCCCCGGATTTCCAACATGATATCACAACATTACAGATACAAGGATACAACATCTCATACAATCGGCATACAACTGCCTTAATACAATACAACAGCGGAAGATATATGTCTGAGTACAAACTACAATCAAATGCCTAGTGGCAAAGAGAAAAACATCGATCCCCATAACCACACGGTTCCGGGCCCTCCGCTGGGATCCGCCTAACTAGTCGTCGTCGAGTCTCCACGTGAAACATCGATCACCATACCTGTTGTCGATCAAGAACCCTGAAAAGAGTTTGGGGGTAGTATCATGAGTACAGAGGTACTCAGCATCCAACTGTAGTGGTCATCTGACCCAGCAAGGACTTCATCACTCGTCATTCTAGGCCAACTAGTAGTTTACGGTAAGGAAGGGGTAAGTGGTGAGGTTGCTGCCGCACTAGCATTTATGAAGTGGCTAACGATCTAGAGAGTAAGATAAGAAGCCAAGCATTCGATGAGGAATCGCCTCCAACAAGTCTTGGTATCAACTACTTACAAAAACATAACACCTATCCTATCCTTTTCCTCCTCTTCGCATCCCAACGAAGAAGAAGCAGTCAAGGCACACACACGTTGATCAAGTTAAATTAAGAGTATCTCAGTTGTTGTTGTCTATGAACAAGGAGTAGGTCTCAAGTCGTCCATACCCGTGGACACGGCTTCTCGAAAATATTTAACCCTGCAGGGGTGTACCAACTGCCCATTACGAGGCTCCGGACGCACGTCCATCTCTCTCAGTTGCTACCCATCACAGGCAACCATTTTATGATTTAGTTCCAAGAGATCCGAAACGACAGGTCCCTCTAACTAACAACGAACAAATCCGGGTGGCCCCCGGTGAGTCGACATCCATCTCAGGAGCCGGACGCGCTCTCGATCTGGTCTCAACCGTCTGTCGCAGGTTTGCATAGCCGGTTAATAACACATGGGACACCGGGTCCTCAGCCGGACAAAGTGGGCCAGCAAGGGAACTATGTCCTCACTGGTCCGGGTTGGTTGAAAAAATACTGGCGGCCGACCAGCACACACACGGTTTCAAATGGTAAATCAACTTGGGCCACCACTGGAAGTGTTTGAAGCTAGGTAGGTAAGAAAAGGGGACCCCATAAAATCCCACACACGGTTAGGCACGCTCAGTCTTAAAACCAATACCCGGAACTCGGATCCTAGGTGACTCGAATGGAACAAAACATCAGGGCGGGATAGCCTAGACCTTCCATCCTTCGTCGAATATAGTCAACATTATAATAATAATCATATCATCAACAATAATAATAATAATAATGTGATATCCCAAACCAAGGATTAACAGGGTAACATCGTAGCATCCTAAGCATGCATACTAAGCAGGGGCTGAGCAACGAGCAATAGTAACATAGCAGTATAAGGTTTGCTGGGAGAGGACATGGTTGTATCGGTTTGAAGGAGGCTGTAAACATGTGGTAGGATCAAACATCGAACCTATCCTAGACTAGCATGCAAACCGCTGGTTGAAATAGAATGGATCATAAGTAATGTATAGTCCTTTTCCTGTTGATAAGTCGGGTTCCGAAGGTGTAGTTGATCGCAAGGTCGCATCGTCTCCGAGAGGTACCCGCGGAAGCACACAAGAAGGTAAACACTAGAAAGAAACCAACGAGCAAGCATCTATTACTACGAAGCAAACACAAGCAAGCATCAACAAGAAGGCAACACGAGACATCGCACCTACCGTCGAGAGCGGTTACTAACAGGTTAAGTGGAGTACTCGTCACACACGACGATACCGCACATTTAGAAAGGTTCATGTTGTTTAGCTACAAGTGATCAACAAAGGTTGTTAACATGGCATCTCACTCAAGCATGGCATGTCACAGAAGCATAGCAAAAGGTGAAGCATAAATAAACTACCTAAGCTAGTCAATTTAAGTGGGGTGAAATCCTAGACATGGCAAACTATTGCGGACCCCACGATAAAAATGGAATTTGGTACTGTTTTCAACTAAACAATATTTTATTATTTTTATTAGCAAGCAAGAGCAGCATAAACACAATCTACACAAAATTTTAGTCAAGTTACATATAAGAAACATTTTAATCGGAGCAACGGTTAAAAAGTTATGGCAGTTACAGTTTACAGTGGCATGCAGTTGTAATTAGCAGGTCAACAACATTTAAACAAGTTCAAACATGGCAAGAAAAATATTTTATTAAACTAAACAAAAAACTAAGCAACTTTCATGTTTTACGCGTCGCGATCCGAGGTACGGTCTAAAAGATACGGGCACCGCAATAAAAACAATACAATCTGTGGTTAAATAAAAAACCTAGCAGAAAAAAAAACTAAACATGCCGAATCTGCTACTGGGCCCAACAGGAAAAAGAAAAAAAATAAAAAAAGGGGGCGCTCACCTTGGGCCGGCCCATGAGGCTGGTGGCTGGGCTTGGCTCGGCTGGGGCAGGCCGCGCTGCTGGGCCGTGCGGCGCGCCGGTTGGAGCCAGCCAGGTCGGGCACTCTCCCGATCCTGTACGGGGAGGCCGACGGCGGCGCTGGCCGGCTGGCAACGGCGACGAGGAGGGGGCATCCAGGACGGGCGCGGGGTCGTCGGGGCACCGGATCCAGCCGCGGTGGCGCGGTCGCCGGCTGGCGGCGGAACCAAGCGGCGGCGAGGCCGATCTCGGGGCCTCCTGTCCATGGCACGGCTGCTCGGGCCTTCATGGCGTCGGCGATGAGCTCGGCTCCGGCGGCTCCTGGTAGAGAGAGGGCGAGGTGAGGGAGGAGAGGAGAGAGGAGAGGCGCGGCGCAGGGGAGGAGAGGCAACCGGGGCGGCGACTACTCGCCGGAGCGGGTGGAGGCGACGACGGCGGGGTGGCTCCCGCGGGAGGAGCTCGGGCTCGGGCTTCGGATTCTCCAGGGGCTGACGTGGCGCACTCTGGACGCTCGGATCGCCAGATCCAACGGTCAGCACTGCTTGGGGCTAGGGTTGGACGAAAATGGGGATATTTTGGGAAGATTGGGGCAAAGTGGAGGGGGTGGCTGCGATTTTGGCTTAGGGGGAACCCTAGAAAGAGGTGGGAGTGTGGTGGTCTTTATATAGCCCAGGTGGCTGGCAGTTTGTAAAAACATCACCGGTTTTTCTCTCGCGCGCGCGGTGTTCACGTTTCTGACCGCCGGGGGTCCGCGGTACCTCCGATTCGGGTAAAACTTCGAACTGCGCGATCAACGCGTTGAGCCGGCGACGTTCTCCTCGCGCTGGAACCGTTCTGAGAACACTTTCCGGCGCGCTATAAAAATAACCCATTTAATTATTAAACGGGGTTTTGTCGTTCCGTTCGCTGCGGCTGGTCTCGTGTGGTTTTCGCGACGGTGATCGGGTGAAACCCGGTGTCGCAAATGTCGAGTGTCAGGCTGGCAAAGGTCGGTCTCCGTCCGGTACGAGATAAGAGGGGGAAAAATAATCGCCGATCGATAAATCGGGGATGCAAACACCGCAACAAATCAGACAATCAAACAATTCACACCGAAAACAATTTTTTTAATTTTTGTGAAATCTGGGCTGTTACATGGTGTCAAGAGCTCTTGCCTATTAGTGATAGATGTCGTATTTTGGGCAGTCCGTGTGTTTTTTGAAAACCAAAAAAAACCCTGTTGAGAACTCTAGCTACTAGATGGATAACTAACCTCTGGAGGGTTCGAATATTAGAGTACACTCACGTACCATGAGTCGAGGATGCGCAAGGATAACCAAACCCCCATACACTCCTCCTCGGGGTACCTGTCTAGATTGAGAGTTACCGATAATAAGTGCATGAGTTCTTCGGACTAATCTGGGTATTCGAAAGTTGACACTTCCACGCACCTATACTTTTTCTAGCCTCTTCGGTACCGTGCATTGCCCTTTATCACCTCGAGAGTTGGCGCATACTTCGCCGGTGCATCCAAACCCTTGGCACGATACGCTCTGTCATCATAAACCTCCTTATATCTTTCCTCAAAACAGCCACCATACCTACCTACAAGGCATTTCCATAGCATTTCCGAGATACATTGGCATGCAACATCCACCTTCTCATGACTTGCTCTTCATGTCATACATGCTAATTTCTTGATCGATGAGCCGCATGCTAGTTGGGCCTTGCCCTAATCATTGCTACATGACGCGCTAGTATCATTGCATATCCTGCTATCCTAGCAGAAGCATACATTTGCATCATGATAGTTACATTTTCCTTATGTGAGTACCTTTGTAAAGTGTGAAAGATCTCCTATATTCTTGTAAAATATAGAGTATTGCCCCTAAAGTGAGGAAAAGATCCCAAAGAGGACAAAACCAAAAGATCCTAAAGAGGACAAATGAGAGTTAAATAGAAAGAGCCATTGAGGCCACCAAAAAAAAAAAAGAGAGAAAAAGAAAAAAAAAGAGAGAAGGGGGCATACTAGTATTCCTTTTGCGAGATCCACACTAGTACTTCATCTCCTATCCCTTGTACTCCATAGAGATCATCATCATGCATATAGCTATGTGGGGACCCTTCACACTATAGAACTTGGCTTGTATATTCCAATGATGAGCCTCCTCAAACGAGCTCTGGGTCTTCTTGAGCAAGCAAGTTAGATGCACCCCCACTAGTTCCCTTGGAGAGTTTCTAGCTCACATGTGCATCCGTTGTATGGCAATCCCTACTCCTCACATCATACCTATCATATGGCTTTATCTCTCCTATGATTGTCCTCATTGATGTGAGCCTTTCACACCTTTTTGTCTTCCTCCTCCACCTTCTTTCTGTTTCGCATTTTAGGTGTCAACTTTCTTGCTCACGCTCATCCATTGCATGAGTGCTGAAAATATCGAAAGGGAGTGGATCAGTTTGACTTGTACCTGGCTAGTGGTCTGGGGACGAGTCCAGATAAGAATCCAAAGGAGACCAAGTGTGAAACTTTAGTAGATAGTTGTTCTCAACAATTACCTTTTTACTCGTATTTTCCCTATCCCTTGCTTGCACGCAAACACCATTTGGAGACATTCGAGTCAGGACAACGAGAGCTCTTGCACCCTTTGTTCTTTTGTTGCTTGTGTCAATGCTAATATAGACTCTTGCTTGTTAAGACTTGAATTGAATTGCATGCTTTGATTGCTTTACCTAAAAGTCCTTTTATGGTTGTGTGGCATGTCACCACAGAAATTAAGCTTGTTATCATTTACCTACTCGAGGATGAGCAGGAATTAAGCTTGGGGATGTTGATACGTCCCAAACGTATCTATAATTTCTGCTTGTTCCATGCATGTGTTTTTCTTGAACTTTCATACACTTTTGAACCTATTTGGACTAACCTATTAACTCAATGCACCCAGCTGCCAGTTTGTGTTTTCTGCTGTTTTTGTATTTCAGGTTTTCCGGCCATTAAAAGTTCTACAAAAATTCCGGGAAAAATATATAAAAAATCAGCGCAACAGAAGCTTCCGGAATCACCAAAAGAGGGAAGGGGGCCACCACCAGGCAGCCAGGAGGGCAGGTGGCGCGGCCCCACCCTGGGCCGCGCCAGGCACCCTCCTGACTGCCTCGTGGGTCCCCTCGACGGCCCCTTCGCCTATATTTACCCCTCGGGGTGGAAACCCCTAGTACGGACTCCTTTTTCAAGATCTCTCCTATGTTCCGCCGCCGCCGCCATTTCTAGATCGGGGCTGCCTGGAGAAGCTGCTCCGGCACCCTGCCGGGAGAAGCTACCCCCTCCGGGAGACCCTCCATAGCCATGGACGCCTACCGTATGTACCGTGAGTAGTTTCCCTTGGACCATGGGTCCATGACCAGTAGCTATGTGATCTATCTCTCCCTCTTTTGTGCTTCCACTTTCAAGTCCTCGTGAGCTGCCTCACATGATCGAGGCATCTATGTAATTTCTGCTGTTGCTATGCGGAGTTTATTGTGATCTGATGGACTATGAGACTATGTTAAGATTGTGATGAGTGATATATTTGGTTCTTGTCTTTCATATTTTGTTCTTGAGTAAATTCTTGCATGTTCTCCGTTGCGGTATTTTCTTTGGCCAAGTATTTTATTTGCAACTCCAAGAGAGAGCGTTATGCTCGATTGTGGGTTCAGCCCCTTGATGTCTAGCTTGAGTGACAGAAACATGAGACTAGGGGATGTGCTGTTGCCACCAGGGATAAAACAACGGTGCTTGTACCTGCGGGTGCAAGGATTGTTTACTTTACGCATAGTTCTTTTAATGCAGTTGTCTGTTGCTTTGAATTTACACTTTGGGTGGGATTCGCAACTTAATACCAGCGAGATGTTCTGGATAGATATCTCAAGGTGGATGATTCGTAGTATATGCAGATGGATTTCGGTCTACTTACTTTGGCGTACTGCCCATTGCTTTTGAGCCCTTCCTTTCTTTGCAACATAGTTAGCATTGCGGTGCCTTCATAATCCTGTCAATTGCCCAACTGTGATTTTTTTGCCTCGCTAGCACTTTTATCGTATTTTGGGAGAGAGACATCACTAGTGAAAATCGCGGGACCTCGTTCCATCTTCATATCACTGTTTACACCCTTATTACTTTCAGTCTTTACTTTCAGTTGCCACTATTATTATCTCTTGCGTTGATCCTTTGTAAACAGCATGGCCAGAGGAATTGACAACTCCTCTGTACTCGTTGGGACCAAAGTTATTTGTATCTGTGTGCAGGTCCAGGTGAAGCTAGCAACCTCGGTGCCATTGTTCACTTTACCACCTTCTTGTATCCTTCGGAGTCCTACGGGAGACAAACCTTGGTATCTTTGCCAAGGGAAAACTTGCCGCTGCAATATATCTCACTCTGCACTTGGGGTAACCAACGAGGCTTGAAGAGTATTAACACTCTCTTGCAATAAGGCAGCAGCTCGGGGTAGACGGGGCGGTGAGCTTCGGCTCGCCGGAGTTGCACCGGGGTAGCGCCGGCGTGGCTGGGGCGGAAGGCTCCGCGGTGGAGGAGGGCGCCCCGGCCTCTCCTCCCCTTTATTTTCTTCCTTCTTTCCTCCTCCTTCTTCCTCTTCCCTCCTCTCTGTCTCTTTCCCTGTCTCTCCTCCCTTTCTCTCTTTTCTCTGGCGAGGTGGAGCGGGGGCTGCGGGGTGGAGAGCGGGGCGACGTGGAGTGAGGAGAGGGGCTGTGGGGCGCCCCTTTTATAGCGTGGCGAGGGGAGGCAGTGGGGAGGGTACGAGCGGGGCGAGGTGGGCGTGAGTGCGGGAGAAGGAGCGGGACGTGCCCGGGGCGATCCGTTGCCTCGCTCGGAGTTGGGCGAGAGGGGTGGTGGGGCTGACTTAGCCCGACTGCGTCACATGGGCATGGGCGATGACGTCAGCGCTTACGTAGGAATGCATGGTGTGAGGCTGACTTGTCGGGTTTGTTGGTTAGAGGCTAGAGGTAGAAGAAGGGGTGTGGGATAGGGATATGCAGAGATGGGCTGCGGTCCAGTTAGTCTAGTCTTGTTTTTCTCTTTTTACTGACGAAATTGTTTTGCTAAACAACTACTCCCCTCTTTGATTTAGATTTCACCCAGTTTTTAAACTTAAGTGTTCTAAATACTTTATAAACCTGCAGGATTATTTTCCTCCTTTATTTAGAATTTTTGGGGAATTTTTAATTCGGTTAATAATATTATTACTACTAGATAGGAAGGGCACGGCTTGCCGCACATTGCCCGCCATACAATTGGCCACAGGAAATGATAATCATGTGGAAAATAGATTTTGAAATTAGAACTCCATTCTTCTTTTTCACCCGCTACTGCAACTTCCATAGAGGAAAGTGTTCCACTGTGCATGGCAGTTCCAATTTACAGAACCAGAAAAGGCAAGCAGGTGAATCATACTGACTGAGACAAACAATAAGGACAAATGTATTATAAGATAATGAAATAAGTAGAAGGCAAAACCACAAAAACAAAGCCATCTGATTTCATGTGCACAAAGCTATTGACTTAAGATACATAAGCTTTTCATGACATTATTTTGCTGGGGATCCTCCTCCATATTGAGGACCAACCGAACATACTTCCTGTAAAACCAAAACATAATTAGTAAGACTCAGACACTCCATGTAAGTTCTACAAAATAAGAATTAATTGGTTAGCATGAAAAAAAATATGGGACATTTCAACTGTAATTGAAAAAGAAAATCCACTTAACTTTAACATAGCTGTCAAGATTGAAGTAACAAAACCCAATAAAAAACAGTCAAAAACAAAACCAAACAAGAAATCCATATGGTGTCATCCACCTATGTATTAATTAATTTATAATTTATAATATGGTAGAAAGTGAACCGAGAAAGGCTACTCGTAGAAAAACATAAGCATTTAGAAGAAGAAAAATGATAAACAGAGTAGAGAGAGGGAAGATAAGCAGAGTACCAAAAGCTAAACTTTTGTGTGTGGTTATTAGTATGAGCATCATGGAAATCATGAACATAACTGCAAAGCTAAATCTAAGCCACATAGATTGGAATGCGAGATTTAAAACCAAAGTGTGCGAGATACTTATTTATTGCACTACCATCTAGAGAAGTGATATTGTGATTCATTAAAAAAACATGAAGGAGGGAAGTGAAGAATGGTCCATGAGAGGCCAGAACAGGGAATTTGCAATTTATTTGAGGCTCTCCTAAAAATAAAGGCCGAAGAAAAAAACAAATAGCTGCACAAAATAAGCAGTGATATATCAATTAGAATTCACCTTTTAAATCCCACAAAGTAGAAGTTAAGAGTTGAGCGAAAATTAATTCTAAGAGGTGAATTAGGTGAATTAGGCTTGAGATCTAAGGTTCTAGGAAAAAAATTTAGTTGGTTATCATGAAATAAATTAACACTGGACCTCTCAACAACAACTATATGTCACAACCCCAAGTTAGGTATGTGCTAGGTTAAGCTTAGGCCTTTGCATCATGTAAAAATTTCAAAAAGAAATTCAAAAATGGGGAAAAGAAAAGCCCTAAAGAATTTAATTCAAATGGCCAGACAAAAATTTGTTCCAAAAATTCCTCTGGTATTTTTGAAAAGTCTTATAAATATGCATGATCACATATAAAGTGAAGTGGGTCCCACTGCATGCACCAAGATTTGTCAAAAATTCCAAATAGGGCTTGGAAATTAAATAATACCCCTATTTGATTTGAAATTCAAATAAGTTGAATTTCAAAATTGCCCAAATCCTAAATGAGACTAGCTACTGGTCACCTAGGGTTTATAAAAATATTTGGGCATTTAATAAAAATGCTCTGCTATTTATTTGGAGCAAAACAAAGCAAAGAAAAATAGAAAACAGAAAGCAGAAACAGAGAAAAAGAAAAAAGAAAACCGAGCCCACTTACCTGGGCCTCGGGCCCAACTATCTGAAGCGGCCCAGCCCACCTGGCCCTCCCTTGTCTTCTTCCTCCCAGCGACAGAGCAGGCAGCGCGCCGCCGTGCCAAGCATGCCCGCGTCCGCCGAGCCACTTAGGCCTCCCCTGGACTCTTCTAGGCGCCACGGAACACGCCGCGACGCCCTCGTTCTTTCCCCTCACTCTCTGGACCTCCTCCCCCTCTCGCCATGCCGTATTCCTCGCCCCCCGAAGCTCGCGCCGGTGCGCGCCGCCGCAACCGCGTGGCCACCAGTTCCCTCGAGCTTCCCCAAGATGTCCAGGACGCGCGCCGTGCTCGTGTTCGTCTCCGTGCACAAGTAATCGATCTCATAGCCACTGTATCCGCCGCCATCGTCTTCGCCATCTCGCCGGAGCCGCGGGAGCTCGCCGTTGAATCCGTCGCCACCACGTCCTCCCCGAGATCTTCGTCGACTCCATCAAGTTCCTGGTGAGATTGCGTCTCGTAGCTAGCACCGCCATGAGAGCCGACGATGACCGCCGCCATGGCCGACGTAGAGCTCATCTCCGTGCCCCTCTGTCCTCCTTTTGTTGTCTGTGGGGTTCCTGGAGTCTCCAGGAGTGCAAGGAGCCCATGCCCGTGTCGTCCCGCGCTCTGTGTCGACGCGTCTCCGTGCCCGTGGCTCTGGTCGCCGCCAAGGTTGGAGCCGACGACGAACGCGGCCTCCCCGGCGACCCTTTCTTAGCGCATGTGATGCGGCTCTTCAAGGGCTTCATCCCCGTGCCCCTGGCGCTCAAAATGGCAGCCGGGAAGCCCCTCCGGCGACCCCTCCGCCGTAGCCGTGGCCATCGGCGGCTAACCGCCGGCGTGTCCGGGTTAGTTAGCTCTAACCCCCACCACTAATCGCCCTGGTGACACTGACACATGGGCCCAAGGCCACTAACCCCCCTGTTAAATTAATCCACTAGATTAATTAACCATTGACACTGACAGAGAGGCCCCACCTGTAACCCCCCCCCGCGTCACTGTGACGTCATGACTACGCAATAAGTGAATTTCCAATTAAATAATAATCAGAGAAATTCCAGAAAATGCAATAAACTTTGGAAATTCATAATTAATTCATCCTAACTCCAAATATAGCAAATAATATGTCTAAAATTATCAGAAAAATACAAGGATTATGAATATGAAACTTGTTTCTATGTTTGACCATTTTAAAATGGGTGAACAGTAGCAAACATGCATATGGATCCTTTTCAAATTCAAATTTGGAGTGAATTTGCAAATGATTTTGCAACACATTTAATTTAGATGGATTCATCCACACATCAGAAGCTTTATCTCAACTATACCACATCACATCATGATCAACCTTTTCATATGAACTTTCATGCATTCAAATGCATTTGAAATTCATCGATAAATCAAATGGAGTTTGAATTTGCATTTCAAATGCAATATACTCCTTTTAAATAGAATGATCAACACATCAGTACCATGAACATCACCGTTACAATCTTATTCATGCGATTGTGCATTGTACATTATGTTGATCCTATGATTGTCATGTTGCTGATAGAAGTGGAGCCGGAACCCAAGACTGCCCCCTTCGTTGAAGACCCTGAACCCGAACCTCGTCAGCAAGGCAAGCAAACCCCCGTTGATCATGTCGATAAAATCCCACTTCCCTCTCATGTCTCTCTTATGCATTGTTTAGGATGATTACCATGATGCGTTTCTACCGCATAGATGAACCCATTCCTTTGCATGACCTATCATTTGTCACAGTAGTAAGCAAACCACAATCCTAGCAAATGTAGGAGTTGATTGATATCATGTGGCCCCTGCCAATGTTACTACTTATTGCATGCTTAGAGTGATACATTGATGTTACTGTTATGTGAGTCGGGATGGTAATGATCATGATGATGTTGGTGGAAAGGTGTTGGTGAATCTACCCTAATACAAGGTGAACAATGAGAGGCTGTGTAGGAGTACACAGTGGGTTGTCTCGTTGAACACCGCCCTAAGTCCGAGTTCTTGTGTGGTGATCCAAGATGAAGAGTACAACCACACATTGGGCTCATTGACCCCTCTCATCCTAGTACCTCACCCCGTTCGAACCCCAGAAGTCGCAGTAGTTCGGAGTTCTGGTAGGGTTGTGGCACGGTCTGCGAAGTGGATGAACTGCTTTTCAAGACCTACTTGGGACCCTACACACATCGTTTGAGGCTGTACTGGAACCTCGGCCGGACTTCCATACGGATCCCCCTCAGATAGGCGACTCTCTGGACTAGAACGGAGCTGTGGGCGAAGTGTTGTGGTGGCATCCTCGCTGTCACCTCTTGAACGGTGACACGCAAAAGGCGGTAACTGATGACACGTGTGTGTAGCGGTACACCCCTGCAGGGTTAACAAAACTATTCGAATAGCCGCATCCGCGGTTAAGGACTGCTTGGAATGCTTAGCTTGATTATTAGACAACTTGAACTGGATACTTCTAAAACACACCAATATAAGTGTGAGTGCTATGGTGTGCTCCTTGTGGGGAAGTCGAGGAAGTAACCATAGTGGTGTATTGGTTGGAGATGTAGTGGACTCGTGTACGCTTCTTACCTCAAGTGTTGTACTCGTAGTTCAGGACTAGCCAAGTCAAAGCTGGCACTTGTGCAAGTGAAACCCCACCTCCCTTTACCTTGATACATGTGCATGAGTAGTATAGTTCGTACGTAAGTCTTGCTGAGTATGAATTTGTACTCACGTTTGCTTATTCTATGTTTTAGATGATCCCACCGACCCCGATGGTGGTTTCTACCTGAAGCTCGAAGAATGAAGACACAGACCAAGACCAAGCTAGTATAGTCCCAGTCATACGACTGGTTCCCTCGTGGAGGGCTTGTTTTTAGATAAGGCTTCTCTAAGCCATTTGTTAAACTTGTCTGTACTCAGACCTACTTTGCTTCCGCTTGTCTGTTGTAATGTTGGATCACATGCTTTTGATCTCTGTGTGCACTCTGTAAGAGTTATCAATAAAGGTGTATACTTTGTAGAGAATTGCAATGATACATGTTGTTCATACTAGACATGTGTGCTGCGTGTATGTTTATAACATGCATGTCTTAGTATGGGTTTTCGAGACCTTAGTTGTGATCTGGCTGGCGGTCTTTTATACACCAAGTGGCCCTTAGATGTGCGCAGCTTGGGGCATCGCGATGCGATTGTTCGTGACTCCGTCACGTGCACACTTTGATGTATGATCGAGCCCGCCCTAGACCCCAACTAAGTGATCGGGCTGGAGTAAGTCTATGTAAGGGTTTTAATTCAATCGATAGTATGGTTGAGGCGACTTGTCTATGAGTATGGGAGTTCACCACCCATATCATTTAGACTTGTGTGCGGACGATGAGGACCCATTTCAGTTGATCATCCGGCCTGGATGGGATGCCCCTGACGTTCGATGCTTTCCGAGAACGTTTTGTGCTTTGCCTTGTCTGCTTAGACAAGTGGGTACGGTTCTCGGCTCTCCATATGATTGTGTTGTAGCGAGGCTTGCATACGCTAACCCCGGGTCCCGACAGACTTGGTATCAGAGCAGGACTGACTGTAGGATTATCAGCCTTGGCCAAAGTCGAGTCTAGCTTGCTATAGTTATATAGTTACTCTGGGTATATAAGGGAACAACGTAAGGCTTATTTTTTTCTCCTTACCCTCATCGATCTGAGTTCTGAGTCACCCTCATCTTATTCTACGGGAAGATAGGACAGGGCTCACCTCTGTCTGATTAGAACATCTCGTTGTTTGCTTCCTTGTAGCAGTAGGAAAGTTGTGTCCGGTTTCCTAGCGTTGTTGTAATGCTGATTTCTTACATCCTATTATGTAAGTGTTGTATCTACATTGAAAGAAAATTGTTTTCTTGCAATTACAACCGTTATGCTGTCCGAATCATTCCAGGTTTCTTCAAAATCTGATGCATTTGCAAAATTCTTCCCTCCTTTTCGGTTGTCCTTTTAGAAGAACGTCTAGGTGGCATTCCCGACAGTTCCATAGTGTTTGATGTAGGTTTTGCTCTAGAAACCTATAGTGATTCAATTGCAGCTCTTGCTCCCACTCTAGATGTCTTCTAGCCAGAAGAACCACACTAAACATCGTGTTGGGGTACTTTGTTACTCTGACATATCTGTTGTAGCCCCTAGTAAGCCTTGGTCATCCTCTAGGAAAACTCCCCAGTAACCCAACCCCTTAAACCATGCCACCCGACAGATGTGTAGAGTTCATAGTGGATCCTGCCCCAGGAACCGCACCAATTTCCAGACGCCCATACAAAATGGACCCACGTGAGTTAGCTGAGCTTAAAACCCAACTGTAGGCTTTGTTGAAAAAAGGCTTCATCCGCCCTAGCTCATCGCCATGGGGTTGCCCCGTTCTGTTCGTAACGAAGAAAGATGGAACAGAAAGGATGTGCGTAGACTATCGCCCGCTAAATTTAGCGACGATAAAGAAGAAGTACCCACTTCCCTGGATCAATGATCTTTATGATCAACTCGCAGGATCCTCTGTGTTCTCCAAGATGGATTTGAGATTAGGTTATCATCA
Source organism: Bromus sterilis (assembly GCA_950022295.1). Classification (NCBI taxonomy): domain Eukaryota; kingdom Viridiplantae; phylum Streptophyta; class Magnoliopsida; order Poales; family Poaceae; genus Bromus; species Bromus sterilis. Next base: position 158,841,458 of record OX465600.1, read on the forward strand.
AATCAAAATCCGAAATGAGGACATCCCAAAAACGGCTTTTACTACTCGTTATGGTCTTTACGAGTACACCGTCATGTCCTTTGGTTTAACCAATGCCCCCGCCACTTTCTCACGCATGATGAATTCGATCTTCAGGGAGTACCTAGATAAATTTGTTGTCGTTTATCTCGATGACATTCTCATCTACTTGAAGAACGAAGAAGAACATGCCGAACACCTAAGGCTGGTATTGATGAAACTTAGAGAGCACCGCTTGTATGCTAAATTCTCCAAGTGTGAATTTTGGCTACCAGAAGTGACCTACTTAGGCCAAGTGATTTCTGCAAAAGGCATTGCTGTGAATCCCGAGAGAGTTCAGGCCGTCCTTGACTGGACTCCACCTGAATCGGTTAAGCAAGTTAGGAGCTTTCTTGTCCTAGCCAGCTATTGCCGCCGCTTCGTCGAGAAATTTTCTAAAGTTGCGAAGGCTCTAACTGAACTCCTCAAGAAAGATAAGAAATTCCTATGGACTTCCAAGTGCGAGGAAAGCTTTCAAGAGCTAAAAAGAAGATTGACTTCTGCACCCGTACTTGCACCTCCAGACACCAAAAAGGATTTTGAGATCTATTGTGACGCATCACGGCAAGGGTTAGGATGCATACTTCTGCAAGATAGACATGTGGTAGCTTATGCTTTACGCCAGTTGCGTCCACATGAAGAGAACTATCCTACCCATGATCTTGAACTCGCTGCCGTAGTTCATGCCCTAACAACTTGGCGACATTACCTCCTTGGTAATCGTTGTGAGATCTATTCCGACCACCAAAGCCTCAAATACATATTCACCCAGCCAGATCTTAATCTCAGGCAAAGACGCTGGATTGAGTTGATAAAAGATTATGACTTAGGAATTTCTTACACCCCAGGCAAAGCCAATGTCATGGCTGATGCACTAAGTCGTAAGTCGTATTGTAACAACCTCATGTTACAACAGTATCAACCACTTCTTCATGAGGAATTTCGAAAGCTCAATCTCGAGATTGTTCCTCGTGGATCTCTTTTCAACTTGGTGGCGAAACCAACACTTGAGGATCAAATCATAGTTTCCCAAAGGCGTGCACGAGGTGTTCGCCGGATCAAGGAGAACATTGCTAGCGGAGTTGCTAAATGTTTCTCCACAGATAGCAAGGGAACGGTATTCTTTGGAAATCGTTTGGTAGTACCTAAGAATAGGGAACTAAGGCAACTCATCCTCAAGGAAGCCCATGACACACCCCTCTCAATTCATCCCGGTAGCACAAAAATGTACCGAGATCTACGCCAGAGATTTTGGTGGAAATGGGACAAAGTCGGTATGGACTTCATCACCGGCTATCCAAAAACCCAGAAAGGAAACGATGCCATCTTCGTTGTCATAGATAGGCTTTCCAAAGTTGCTCACTTCCTTCAAGTTCGCGAGTCTATAACTGCTAGCCAGTTAGTGGACTTGTACATCTCTAGAATTGTATCCCTTCATGGTGTTCCTTTGGAAATCAATTCTGATCGTGGTAGCCTTTTCACCTCTAGATTCTGGGGAAGCTTTTAGGATGCTATGGGAACTCATCTCTCCTTTAGTACAGCTTTCCATCCTCAGTCTAGCGGTTAAGTCAAAAGGGTTAACCAAATTCTTGAAGACATGCTCAGAGCTTGTCTTATCTCATTCGGAAAGAATTGGGAGAAGTCTCTTCCATTCGCCGAATTTTCTTATAACAATAGTTTTCAATCTAGTCTGAACATGGCTCCTTTTGAACTCCTTTATGGACGACGATGTCGAACACCCCTTAACTGGTCAGAAACCGGTGAAAGACAATTATTTGGACCGGACATGATCATGGAAGCAGAAGAGCAAGTTCGCATTGTTCGTGATCAATTGAAAGCAGCCCAGACTCGTCAGAAAAGCTAATATGATCGTCATGATAGGCAAGAAAGCTACCATCTGGATGATAAGGCTTACCTTCGGGTTACTCCTCTGAAGGGAACCCAACGTTTCGGTATCAAAGGCAAGTTGGCCCCACGTTACATCGGACCTTTCCTCATTCTTTCTAAACGTGGAGAAGTTGCCTACCAACTTGAACTACCCCCGCACCTTTCCCGAGTACATGATGTATTCCATGTGTCCCAACTCAGGCGTTGCTTCAAGGACCCCATCCGCGAAGTCGACCATGAAACGCTTGATCTACAAGATGACCTTTCTTATCGAGAATACCCTGTTCGTGTTCTTGATTCAACAGAGCATGTCACTCGCTGAAAGAAGATCAAGTTTCTGAAAGTTCAGTGGTCACACCACTCCGAGAAAGAAGCCACGTGGGAAAGAGAAGACCGTCTTAGTGCCGAGTACCCTCCTTCCTCCCGCAGACTTCTGAATCTCGGGACGAGATTCTTTTGAGTGGGGGCGAGTTGTCACAACCCCAAGTTAGGTATGTGCTAGGTTAAGCTTAGGCCTTTGCATCATGTAAAAATTTCAAAAAGAAATTCAAAAATGGGGAAAACAAAAGCTCTAAAGAATTTAATTCAAATGGCCAGACAAAAATTTATTCCAAAAATTCCTCTGGTATTTTTGAAAAGTCTTATAAATATGCATGATCACATATAAAGTGAAGTGGGTCCCACTACATGCACCAAGATTTGTCAAAAATTCCAAATATGGCTTGGAAATTAAATAATACCCCTATTTGATTTGAAATTCAAATAAGTTGAATTTCAAAATTTCCCAAATCCTAAATGAGACTAGCTACTGGTCACCTAGGGTTTATAAAAATATTTGGGCATTTAATAAAAATGCTCTGCTATTTATTTGGAGCAAAACAAAGCAAAGAAAAATAGAAAACAGAAAGCAGAAACAGAGAAAAAGAAAAAAGAAAACCGAGCCCACTTACCTGGGCCTCGGGCCCAACTAACTGAAGCGGCCCAGCCCACCTGGCCCTCCCTTGTCTTCTTCCTCCCGGCGACAGAGTAGGCAGCTCGTCGCCGTGGCGAGCATGCCCGCGTCCGCCGAGCCACTTAGGCTTCCCCTGGACTCTTCTAGGCGCCACGAAACACGCCGCGACGCCCTCGTTCTTTCCTCTCACTCTCTGGAGCTCCTCCCCCTCTCCCACGCAGTATTCGTCGCCGCCCGAAGCTCGCGCCGGAGCGCGCCGCCGCAACCGCGTGGCCACCGGCCCCCTCGAGCTTCCCCAACATTTCAAGGACGCGCGTCGTGCTCGTGTTCGTCTCCGTGCACAAGTAATCGATCTCGTAGCCACTGTATCCGCCGCCATCGTCTTCGCCATCTCGCCGGAGCCGCGGGAGCTCGCCTTTGAATCCGTCGCCACCACGTCCTCCCCGAGATCTTCGTCGACTCCATCAAGCTCCTGGTGAGAAGGCGCTCCAAAGCCCCATGTTTGTGCCTCGGATTGCGTCTCGTAGCTAGCACCTCCATGAGAGCCGACGATGACCGCCGCCATGGCCGACGTAGAGCTCATCTCCGTGCCCCTCTGTCCTCCTTTTGTTGTCTGTGGGGTTCCTGGAGTCTCCAGGAGTGCAAGGAGCCCATGCCCGTGTCGTCCCGCGCTCTGTGTCGACGCGTCGCTGTGCCCGTGGCTCCGGCCCCGCCAAGGTTGGAGCGGACGACGAACGCGGCCTCCCCGGCGACCCTTTCTTAGCGCATGTGATGCGGCTCTTCAAGGGCTTCATCCCCGTTCCCTTGGCGCTCCAAATGGCAGCCGGGAAGCCCCTCCGGCGACCCCACCGCCGTAGCCGTGGCCACCGGCGGCTAACCTCCGGCGTGGCCGGGTTAGTTAGCTCTAACCCCCACCACATCATGATCAACCTTTTCATATGAACTTTCATGCATTCAAATGCATTTGAAATTCATCGATAAATCAAATGGAGTTTGAATTTGCATTTCAAATGCAATATACTCCTTTTAAATAGAATTCTCAACACATCAGTACCATGAACATCACCATTACAATCTTATTCATGCGATTGTGCATTGTACATTATGTTGATCCTATGATTGTCATGTTGCTGATAGAGGTGGAGCCGGAACCCGAGACTGCCCCCTTCGTTGAAGACCCCGAACCCGAACCTCGTCAGCAAGGCAAGCAAACCCCCGTTGATCATGTCGATAAAATCCCACTTCCCTCTCATGTCTCGCTTATGCATTGTTTAGGATGATTACCATGATGCGTTTCTACCGTATAGATGAACCCATTCCTTTGCATGACCTATCATTTCTCACAGTAGTAAGCAAACCACAATCCTAGAAAATGTAGGAGTTGATTGATATCATGTGGCCCCTGCCAATGTTACTGCTTATTGCATGCTTAGAGTGATACATTGATGTTACTGTTATGTGAGTCGGGATGGTAGTGATCATGATGATGTTGGTGAATCTACCCTAATACAAGGTGAACGATGAGAGGCTGTGTAGGAGTACACAGTGGGTTGTCTCGTTGAACACCGCCTAAGTCCGAGTTCTTGTGTGGTGATCCAAGGTGAAGAGTACAACCACACATTGGGCTCACTGACCCCTCTCATCCTAGTACCTCACCCCGTTCGAACCCCAGAAGTCGCAATAGTTCAGAGTTCTGGTAGGGCTGTGGCACGGTCTGCGAAGTGGATGAACGGCTTTTCAAGACCGGCTTGGGACCCTGCACACATCGTTTGAGGCTGTACTGGAACCTCGGCCGGACTTCCATGCGGATCCCACTCAGATAGGCAACTCTCTGGACTAGAACAGAGCTGTGGGCTAAGTGTTGTGGTGGCATCCTCGCTATCAGCTCTTGAACGGTGACACGCAAAAGGCGGTAACTGATGACACGTGTGTGTAGCGGTACACCCCCGCGGTTAAGGACTGCTTGGAAAGCTTAGCTTGATTATTAGACAACTTGAACTGGATACTTCTAAAACACACCAAGATAAGTGTGAGTGCTATGGTGTGCTCCTCGTGGGGAAGTCGAGGAAGTAACCATAGTGGTGTATTGGTTGGAGATGTAGTGGACTCGTGTATGCTTCTTTCCTCAAGTCTGGTACTCGTAGTTCAGGACTAGCCAAGTCAAAGATGGCACTTCTGCAAGTGAAAGCCCACCTCCTTTACCTTGATACATGTGCGTGAGTAGTATAGTTCCTACGTAAGTCTTGCTGAGTACGACTTTGTACTCACGTTTGCTTATTCTATGTTTTAGATGAACCCACCGACCCCGATGGTGGTTTCTACCTGAAGCTCGAAGAATGAAGACTCAGATCAAGACCAAGCTAGTATAGTCCCAGTCAGACGACTGGTTCCCTCGTGGAGGGCTTGTTTTTAGATAAGGCTTCTCTAAGCCATTTGTTAAACTTGTCTGTACTCAGACCTACTTTGCTTCCGCTTGTCTGTTGTAATGTTGGATCACATGCTTGTGATCTCTGTGTGCACTCTGTAAGAGTTATCAATAAAGTTGTATACTTTATAGAGAATTGCAATGATACCTGCTGTTCATATTAGACATGTGTGCTGTGTGTATGTTTATAACATGCATGTCTTAGTATGGGTTTTCGAGACCTTAGTTGTGATCTGGCTGGCGGTCTTTTATACACCAAGTGGCCCTTAGATGTGCGCAGCGTGGGGCATCGCGATGCGATTTGCACACTTTGATGTATGATCGAGCCCGCCCTAGACCCCGACTAAGTGATCGGGCTGGAGTAAGTCTATGTAAGGGTTATAATTCAATCGATAGTATGGTTGAGGCGACTTGTCTATGAGTATCGGAGTTCACCACCCATATCATTTAGACTTGTGTGCGGACAATAAGGACCCAGTTCAGTTGATCATCCGGCCTGGATGGGATGCCCCTGACGTTCGATGCTTTCCGAGAACGTTCTGTGCTTGGCCTTGTCTTCTTAGACAATTGGGTACGGTTCTCAGCTCTCCATATGATTGTGTTGTAGAGAGGCTTGCATACGCTAACCCCGGGTCCCGACACTATAAAATAAAATCCAACTTAGACGTAACTGTGAACATTGAAGCAACAAAACCAAACAAAAAATTAATATGATGACATCCTTCTATGGATTAATTAATTTTATATAAGATGGTAGAAAGTGAGCCGAGAAAGACTTCTCTTGGAAAAAAATGATAAATAATGTAGAGCCAGCGAAGACAAGCAGAGTACAGAGAAGCACATCGAATACAAATACCTTTCATTTGGCCTCCCTGCCTAAATCGCACAGAAGGTGCCATAATGTGTCACATTCCATTTATCAATGTAATCTACAAACGGCATCATGACAAGATTAAGATACATTATGAACTAACGAATGTGCACCTACATCGAGACGGTAGTCCTCACCGGACGAAGAGATTATGTATAATTGAGAGCTAAAACTGGTGGCAGCATCCAATATTAATGACCACATACTCGAGGAAACTAAACTTCTAGAAACAGAGATCTTTTCTCCGGGCATATATAGAAACATAGTTTCCAACTGTGCATAAATATTTTTTATGTATGTGCAGATTTAGAGAGTGCCAATATACTATGCCTGCTGGATATTAGAAACAAAGAATATGGTAAAAAGGAAAAGTAACAGTAACATCATAGAAGTACGGATGTCATCTCACAACGGCTATAACTGCTAACCAAAGCCTTTATCCTCCAGCTGCACACCATATTCAGATGCATGGCATGGAAGCATGCACAACGAAGTATGCATTGGTGGGTATACTGTGAAATCTGGAGCTGCGGTGTGCTAATCCACGACATCAAACACTGCGCCCCAAAGGCGAGCAGAATCCCCTGGTCTGGGTGAAGCCGTACGTACATTTGAAGGCATCAAGAAACTAAATTGAAGCAAAACTTCAAACAAGCCGAGCAAGCGGCATTCCATTGCCGTGAAAGCAAACACTAACCATTTCTCCACTGCCTTCCATCTTAGCTGTCAAAGGTAAGAGACCCACAAAAAACCCATAGTTAAGCTGGACTTTTCTCATTGCAACCATTTTGGATCAAGGAGTGACCAGTGTAGGCTGGAGAATGGAGACGAGTTAGGTTCACTATAGCCAAAGAAGAATGGAATGAGGCATACGACAATAAGGATACCTCAAGGTGTGCGACTTCATATATATCCAAGGATACTCACAAGCGTGCACTATGCAGATCAAGAATTATTTTTTCGTGTATAGTAGCACTCGGAATAGCTGAAACTGCATCCATCAAGCAGAATCATTTGAGCATGGCTGTTGCAGTGGCAGAAGACTGACTGAATCAACATTTGCTTCCAAGGAAGTTCATCTAAAAAACCAATTAAGATCACCATTAGGATCAGCTCTGCTAACAGTACTGTATCATACGTAAATAGAAAGAGTGAGGAAATCAAGATTCGCTGGTAAGAAATCAAGCAGCAAGTAAATGTTTGGGAGGAGGGAATCATGCTAACAGTATTGTATCATACGTAAATCGCAAGAGTGGGGAAATCAAAATTCGCTGGTAAGAAATCAAGCAACAAGTAAATGTTTGGGAGGAGGGAATCCTAATTTACCCGTGAAATGGGAATAAAATGAAAACTGATCAAACGTAATTTACATGTGCCATGATGGACAACGCAATAAGTTAGTGTAAATTAGGATTTCAATCATGTGCCTTAAAACCTTAATGGGGTTTTGTAGTTTAAATTGCACATGCCCTCCTTTGCATTACCTCCACTAAACACAGTACAACAGTGCCTTTTAAGTTATATAACTTATATTTGATAACAAAGTGTAAGCACTAATCCTAATCGGGAAAACAATGAATGGTCGTTCTGAAAGTAAGACCTAAGTGATAATCATCTGGAAATAGTGAAAAGTTCATCCCAAAAGAGAACTGGGTGATAACAATTGAACGAATAGCTCTACATTAATTAATTGAATGAAGTGAAAGTTGTGGCAGACACGCCGTGATATAAAAATAACCAATAAATAGTTTTCCACAGAGAACATTTTTAGAAGTTCATATACAAATAGTTAACTTCAAGATAATGTGATATACAATTCATCTATGGTAAAGTGTTAATAATAGAAGAACCTGGATGAGCTGGGCTACTTAGCATACCACAATCAGTGATTGAGCATTCACAAACACATAAAAGAAACTTTGATGGCTACCTGAAAACCCATGTTAGGGAAATTATCAATTAATAAAGGAAAAAAGGCAAGAGATATGACCAGATTGGGTACCGCAATAGATATGAACCGAATAATTTGAAGCTGACCTCATCCAGTCTCGAATCTCATCGTGTATATCACAACCAGTAGGTCAAAGGATGACAACATCAGTGAGACAGAGGATAGCAGCTGCAGGTAACAGAGCAGAAAACACAATCGGTTGTGGTGCACAATGGAGTTGGGGCCAGAATTGGTTTTTCCGGAAAAAATGTCAGCCAACGGTGAGGTCCATGAGGATAAAATATGCAGCACCAAACTTATTTTTTTGTCAGCCAACGAGAGGAGGATAAATGGCTACCTTGAAGAGGGGGAGGAGTTGTTGGGCGGTACGCCAGAGAATGAGACAGCAAATGTCTGTAGCGGATGAACACATGGTGGTGTAGCTACAACTGGGAGATGTCGATGATGAGGAGCAGCGCAAGGTCGAAGAGGAGATGCACTGGGGCTCAACTAACGGCTACCACGGTGCCTTGCCGGCGACCCCGAGGCACGGTTAGGATTAGTCATGTGGGGAGTAGAGCAGCATCAGTTCCTTCATATATTAATTGCAATGTTGGTTGATTCAGATTCTTAGATGGCCTAAAAGAAGCAGGTTCGACTAATCATTATCAAGAAAAGGAACAAATTGTTCCTCTATAAAGATCAAAAGAGCTACATCCTACATGAAAAATTTTCCCCCATCATCGCTAAAGAAAAATAAGGTAGCAAACAAACTAAGAAAGGCAACAAAATAACTCCTAGGAATCTAGCTACATATGAGCATCTCTTGGATAGAACAAACAAAAATTTTGTTGCAGAACATTGCCCAGGTAGGCAATAAACCTCTCAGACACCATCAAAGAGGCCTATATCTGAAGCATGCAACAAAAATAAGTTGTGGTGTGCGCTAGAAATTTTTATTAGCCAGAGAAACAAAATAAAGAATAGGGGACAACATATTCTACCTGAGGATGACCACCGGTCAAGAAAATAGGAAAAACAACATGATCCAAGAATCCCAAGCGAATTTATGCAAAAAATAATCAATATAGTCAGGCAATAGACATAGCACACTAACCACACATGTAGGATAAGAGAGTATAAGAGGGGCATGGTAAGCTCACAGCCAAGGCTAAAATACAAGGGACACATTGTACCGTGGGGATTGATTTTGATATGTTGGGAGTTTCCACTTATTGTTCAAGAAGCGAGAAAATATAGATAGTGACAGTAAGGGACTTTGGTGTGAAATTAGAAAAATCATTTGAAGTTTCTTCCTAACATAGCGGATGATTTATTAAAGGAGCTTGCTTTCATGTGTGCATGGCTCGATCCTTTGGTTCAAAGCATAAAAGGAAGAAGGGATGCAGTAGGAGGAAAATTACAAGAGAATCAAGTTCAATGAATGCAACAACGGACCGATGTTGATTTTGGAAGTACCCTTGGATGATGTTTGAACATGAACTTGATGTTGCTGTACAACAAATTTACAACTTTTGGAACTGACGAAGCACCCAGCGACGGTCATGCTGCAAATAATTCATAATTATAAACTTCGGTGGGGAGCCCACACTTCGGTATATTCCATGTTTAATTCTTTATGCACCCGTGAGCGCACCAATGTGGAAATTTATGAAATGGAGGATTTAGCATCGATTGAGATCTGTTACGTATGCACATTTGTTTGAATAAAATAGCACTTAAATGAGGGCAGTTAAATATGAAAGAATCTATAGTAGCTCCTTACCTTGCTGGTACAGACAATAGATTGATGGTGAGTATATTAAGATATGTATACCTTAACAAAACTGTAGCAAATACAACGCAGCATATAACTACAGTTAAAGTTTAAAAGTAAAATCGATTAGACTTCCACATTAACACAATTCCTCTGTGTTAATTTAGTTTTCTTTATTTTATTAATTGAATTATAATTATTCTACCCTAGTGGACTAGACTAAATTAAAGCCACATAGTTTATCACCCACACAGAAAAAGCACAAAACGGGAAGATTGCAGACTCATATCCGTATATACCTTGCTCTAGCATACTTGACAGCTTGAGGCGGGGACGAAGCGGCGGAGCTGGAAGGCGCTGGGGTAGAGCGGCTCCTGGGCGTCGCCCCGGCTGCTACTGCCGCCGGACTTGCCGGAGTTCATGGAGGTGTGGCGCTTGAGGCGCTTGCGCTGCCTGGAGGCGCTTGAGGCTCTGCATCTCGTGCCGGCGCCACCGCTCCTCCTCTGTATCGGTGGGAAGCGAGCTGGTGCACATCAGCGGCGCCGGTGGGGGCTCCGCGGCGGCAAGGTCTTCGCTGCTGGCCGGGAGCGAGCACATGGCGGCGAGGGAGGAGGACCGCACCAGCCGCGGCTTCTTGGCGGCCCGGCCGCCAAAGCAGCCGCCGAGGGACAGGCCACCTCGCCATCGACGGGGAGAGGCCGGAGGAGGAGAAGGGGTGGGAGCGCGGCGGCGGCAAGAGGCCACAATGCGAGGCGGAGAGGATGCGGGTGTGAGGAGGCTAGGTTTCGCTGCTTGCTTTTATAGTCCAGCGGTTACAAAAACGGTTGTCTGAGATCGATGGGAGGAAGAAATCTAACGGCGGAAAATCCAAATGCCTGAGAGAGCTCCCACGCCCGCACGAATCAACTAAGGGAATTATATTAATAGCAATCAATTAATTAGCAGTTTTGGAATATTTTTATTAAATACTTCCTGCTATAGAGGTATTTTCAATTATTTAAATGATGAATTTCTGTGAAGTGAAATATTTATTTAGAACATATTTTATTGATTCTTATTTCCTATGGTGGTAAACGTGTGGCTATTATAATATAAGTGGAGTGCTAAACATTTTTTTATTGGTTAGTTATTTTTGGCAAGGCATAAGATAAAACAAAACACTCAAGAGCATGGCAAGGTAAGGCATAACAATCAAAATAAAGCATAAGCAAGCATGGCATGGAAATTCAAGTGCCATCACATCACAACTTAGCAGGATTTTTTTACCCTAATTGTTGGTACTCTAATAACAGGGTAATAAAAGTTGGGATGTGACATTTAGGCACGAGACCAGCCATCGCCATCGGAAGGAAAAACCTCATTTAATAATTAAATGGGTTATTTTACTGGGCACCAAAAAGGTTCTCGGAACGGTATCGAAGTGAGGTACGACTGACGGGCTCGACGCGCTGGGCGCGTGGTTCGAGATTTTGTCCGAATCGGAGGTCGTATGGACTCTCGGCGGTCAGAAATGTGGAGCATCGGACGCACACGAGAGAGCTGAGGGCGTTAGCTTAAACCTGCCATCCAGGACAGCCTATATAAAGACCACCACTCTCCCTGGCCCTTAAAAGGTTTCCCCCTTGTAAAAATTGCAACCACCCCCTCCAAACTGCCGAAATCTGCCCCCAAATCCGTGCCCCCATCGAAACCCTAGATCTGAGACCACGTGAGCATTCAAATCTGGCCCTGGATGGCTCACATCGCGCCACGTCGCCCCCTGGAGATCCAGCAGCCACTCCAGCCAAAATAGGTCCCCGCGGGCCCGTTCCTCCGCCACCGCGGCCCGCCCTGGGACGGATCCGGGCCTGGCTAGCCAATCGCCGCCAGCCGCGTCATGGCCACCACCAGCCACTGGAGCCACCTCCCTCCGGTTTGTCCCTCCACCACCGACCGTCTCTCTTCCTCCTCCTGCCACCTCACTTTCGCCCCTCCCACTCCCCTCACAGGTCGCCGCCGGCGGGAGGACGCACCCAGTGCCGCCATTGGCCATGGTCGTCGGCCCAAGGTCGCGCTATGCCGCCGCCTTGAAGCCCGCCGGCTTCCAACCGCCATGGACGGCGAGCCCCGTGCTAGATACGCCTCCTCCGCGCCGCCGTGGGCTCCCCTCGGCTGCCGCGCCGCCTCCCCTAACCGGCCGGCGAGCCCCAAGCCGCCGCCGGCGAGATCCCCTCGGGATCAGGAGCAGCAGCCGCTGTATGGGCCGGCCTGCAGCCTCACGGGCCACCCGACAACCTCGGCCCAGCACCGGTGCAGCCCAGCGCGGCCAGACCGCCAACCGCCAGCCGTCTCCACGGCCTCTTGGCCCTCGGCCCACGGTGAGGGCCCTCCGCCCCTTTTTTCCCTTCATGTGTTTTGTTTTCTTATTTTGGCTAAGTCCTGAGTATTATACTTATGTGATCAGTTTTACGCGTAGTTTTTGTGAATGAACCGTAGCCAGGATGAACTTACGCCCAAAAAGAAAAGTGCTAAGTTTTATGTTCTCTGACTTTTTTCTTTAGTGAGTTAATTGATTTGAGGCCATCTCGATGTTGTTAATATGGGTCGAAGTGGGCACCAGATCATTAACTGCTGCTACTTTCTGTTAATTGATGATGTTATTATTTTCTTGCAATGTTGGTTGATGATTGTGTCACGCCTATGAGGCCTATGATGTTGATTCTTTATTTCATGTGTTAGGCATCATGTGTACTTCCATGTATACTGTAATTCCATGTCCTTTTGATGCATGTTTGCAATTTTTAGCTATTTGTTTCATTTCTCTAAAGTATGCTCCCCGATGTTAACAACATGTGCCCGTAACTTGTGATGCTTGTATCTTTTTAACCGTAACTCCGTTTGGGGTGTTCTTTATATGTAACTTGATTAGATTTTCATGTACTTTGTTTTTATGCCATGGTTTGCTGTTGTTAACCAACATAAAATATGGTTTAGGTCAGAACAATACCAAATGCTTTAATTGTCGTGGGGCACTTAGTGGAATGTCATGTTTAGGTTCTATCTCACTTAAATTGACTAGCATAGATAGTTTATATTATGCTTCACCTCTTGTCATAATTGTGTGATATACCATGATTGAGTGAGATATCATCTTAATAACCTTTTCTCATGTTGTGTAGCTAAATAACTTGAACCTTTCTAAATGTGCGCTATCGTCGTGTGTGACGAGTAGCTCACTTAACCTGTTAGTAACCACTCTCGATGATAGATGCGATGCTGTAGTGCATTGTCTCGTGTTTCCTTCTTAATGATGCTTGCTTGTGATTTCTTCATAGTAATAGATTCTTGCTCGTTGATTGCCTTTTCTAGTGTTTTCCTTCTTGTGTGCTCCCGCGGTTATTCTCGAAAACGTTGCAAGCTTGCGATCAGGTACACCTTCGATGTCGTCTTCTCATCCGATAAGGGGAGCATATATCATGCTTATAACTTTAAGCTCACTCGCGCCTAGGTGGACAGAACGATTGCTTGATCCTACCACTTCATATTCATGCCTCTCAAATAAACCCAAACAACCATGTCCTCCACAACCCATCAAACCTTGTTCGGATATGTTACTTTTGCTCGCTCAGCCACTACTTAGTATGCATGCTAGGATGCTATCGATTGTTACCCTGTTACTCCTTGGATTGAGCTATCACACTATTATACTGTTGTGGATGATATGATTATTATAATGTTGACTATACTCGACGAAGGATGGAAGGTCTAGGCTATCCCGCCCCGATACTTTGTTCCATTCGAGTCACCTAGGGGCCGAGTTCCGGGTATTGTGTCTCTTGACGAGCGTGCCTAACCTCGTGTGGGATGCTATGGGGTCCCCTTTTCTTACTTACCTAGCTTCAAACATTTCTAGTGGTGGCCCAAGCTGATTTACCATTTGAAACCATGTGTGTGATTGGTGAGCTCCCAGCAGATTTAAAACAACTTGGGCCAACGGGGACATGGTTCCCATGTTGGTCTAACCTGGCCGGATGAGGACCCGAACTCATGTGAGAATTCACTGGTAATCCAAACCCGAGTCATACGGTAGAGGCCGATTCGAGAGCGCGGCCGACTTTTGAGTTGGATGTCGACTCCCCGGGGGCCACCCAGATTTGTTCGTTGTTAGTTACAGGGATTATGACGTCCGGATCTCTCAGAACAACTCTTCAATGAGTGTCTTTAACGGTCCCGGCTGAGAGTGATGGGCGTGCGTGTGGAGCTTATAATGGGCAGTTGGTACACCCCTGCAGTGTTAAATATTTTCGAGAAGACGTCCACGGTTATGGACGACTTGAGACCTACTCCTTGTTCATAGACAACAACAACTGGGATAATCTTAATAAACTTGATCAATGTGTGTGTGCCTTGACTGCTTCTTCTTCGTCTGGATGCGAAGGGGAGGACAAGGATAGGATAGGTGTTATGTTTGCGTAAGTAGCTCATAGCAGACTTGTTGGAGGTGATTCCTCATCGAATGCTTGGTTCTCATCTTACTCTAAAATAGATCGTTAACCCCTCATATATTGCTAGTGCGACTGCAACCTCACCACTACCCCCACCTTACCGTGACAAGTTAGTTACAGGAATTTTTTGCAGTATTTACTTCACCGATTTATTAATCAGTGAATATTCTCCCCCTCTTTCTCTTACCGGATGCATGACTAAACATCTCCCAAAAGGAACATGAACTTTTCGACACCGGGTTCACCCGAGCATTGTCGCAACTTCTGGCACGAGACCAGCCATCGCCATCGGAACGAAAAACCTCATTTAATAATTAAATGGGTTATTTTATTGGGCGCCTACTTTATTTCTCGGGACGGTATCGAAGTGAGGTACGACTGACGGGCTCGACGCGTTGAGTGCGTGGTTCAAGATTTCGTCCGAATCGGAGGTCGTATGCATTCCCGGCGGTCAGAAACGTGGAGCACCAGACGCGTGCGAGAGAGCCGAGGGCGTTTGTGTAAACCTGCCATCCAAGCCAGCCTATTGTGACGCCCCCAAAATCAAATCGTGTACAGTAATCATACACGCAAGGTAAACGATCGAGATCAGGGTCTCACGGTAAGATATCACAACACAACTCTATAAATAAAATAATACAAGCTGTTTAATACAAGCCAGGGACCACGAGGGCTCGAATACAACAACTCGAGAGCACAAAGTTAGCGGAAGAAAAAGTATCTTAGTACATACACAAGAATACAAAGTTTCCTTAAGACGGCTAGCACAGATAACAACAGATCGAAAAGGCGAGGCCTCCTGCTTTGTAACCTCCAAACTACTCCTGGTCAACGGGGAACTTGACGTCGTAGAAGGCATCGGGGATCTTCACGTTGCGGTGGTCGACATCGGGGATCTTCTGCTCCTGGGCAGCAACGTGGACTGCAACGGCCGATCAGGAAAAACAAAAAGGGGGAAATTAAGCAAGGGTGAGTATTTAGTATACCTGCGAGTCTTACGTCCGCTACAAAGCATTTATGCATTTGTATCAAATGGAAAAGGGAGGGTGTATATAGTGGACTGCAAGGTAGAAATCAGAATAAGGATAAGAAGCTAGGCCTATCGAAGACTAGAATCTTTCGACGAGTCTTGCAGCACAAGAAGAGAACAGCCAACCGTTCATATAAAGAATAAACTAACAATGCAGCAGAAGTTGTTGCAGCATTGCATAATAGTAAGTTGTCATGATTAACAATAATAATTCCTCCGAGTTCCCTTCCTCGACTTCCATGCGAGGAAGAAAAGCCAGAACCATACATTTTAATAGTAGTAGTTTTTAGTGGTAAGATCCAGCTTCAGCATAAAGCGTCTATTCGAATAGATTAAACTCCCTGCAGGGGTGTACTACTATTCAGCTTTCACGCTTGGATTGTTGGAATTATTCCCTAGAGGCAATAATAATTTGTATTATTATAATTCCAGGTTCATTATTAATGTTTATATTTCTGTGCAATAACTGCAATGGCTTATGCGGAGGTTTGCCAAGTACCATGTTAACTGCCTCTGGAGGAAAACCCATATGCAGGTGTGAAGTATAAACACCAAGTGTACTTAGTCTTCCTCTAGGACTAACCTGTGTGTTATGGATGACATGTTTTCCTGTTCATAGGGCATTGGAAATGCCGGTAACACATGGGAGCACATTGTTGTGAGAACAAGGGTGCTGAACCGACCCAATTGTATGATTTACTTTTAGATCACATTGTTTCCATATTATAAGTAAAATCATCTCAAGTTAATATGCATGTGTCCTTCATGACCATAAGAATGTTTTTTAACTTCATACCGGAGGGTGGGTTTTGACACTGTCCCAACACCACCCGTAACAGGCGTGGCAATAACGGCTTTGATCACTCACACCCGAAAGTGTGTCAAGGGACTTAACGATTCGAGTTGGGAATTTTCTCCTCTAACGATGGAGAGATACTTCTGTAGTCCCTCTCCGTATTACGGCATCCAACTTCGTCTGGCCAGACACTGTGAATTCACCACAACGGATACCGGAATACTAAACGAGAAAACTGGAACAAAACAGGAAGGAGGATGACATGGTATAATGGTTAATGGTTAATCATGCGGATACCTAATAGATCTCACCTCAGGTTTTGTATAGTATCATGAAGCAAATAGGACTGGCATGTTAAGCTTGTGGTTCACTTGAATTTATAGCCGTGTAGGTATGGGAACCGTTATGGGTGTCCATGGCTCCGCTATCGGTTATTGTTCCGTGGGAAAGTCAGTTTCCAGTTCATGTCCGTATCCTACCGAACTTATGGGGTCACACACTTAAAGGTAGATGATCTGTAGAGTATTATAGTGATAGGAGCATGTATTTATCACACCGCGAAAGTCTCGGAGTGATCGGGTTATAATCGATGAGAAAACCGGAACTGTTTCGGGGACCCGGTAAAGTACCGGGAAGAGTTTTAAGAAAACCGGGTAAAACTAGAGTGCCGGAAAAGTTCCGAATTCGTCTAGATATATTTAATATTCATTTATTATGTATTTCTAAAAGGTTTTGTAATTAATTTAATGAATTTAATATCAATGGGCTCCCTCTCACTTTGAAGGCCCAAGTGGGGAGGGCGCACTTGGGCCAAAGGAGCCCAAGAGGGGAGGGCGCCTTGGGGGAGCTTCCAGGAAGCTTCCCCCCTCCCCCTTGGCGCAACCCCAAGGGACGGTAAACCCTAGGGCGCCACCCCTAGGGCTTCCCCCTCCTCCAAGATGGCTCCCCTCCCCCTCCCCCTATAAATAGAGGAGGTGGGGGCATCCCTTCAACACACAATTCAGATTGCTCTCCGTTGAAGGGCTGCCCCCTCTCTCTCCCTCTCATTAGATCCAATCTCCACCCTCCCGAAGGGCTGCTCCTCCCTCCTCTATGCTCCGGTGGCGCCGAGCTCTAGACGGCGGAGCCCTGCCGGATCATCTACACTGTACGTGTGGATCACCGTAGAAATATCGTACGTTCGATCTTCGTTAGAGTGACTCCACGGTGATTAGATCTATTCGTGGGAGTTTTCATCTTCACGCTTCTGCTATTCTCCATCAACATCTTCCGCTGCAAGAAAAGTGCATCGGTTGAACGGTTGCAAGAAGGTAACAAGATCGATATCCTCATCTGCATCTTCCTAGATCCGTTCTTGGGTTTTGGTTTTCGTAGTGCCAATTTTTTTTTGTTTTCTACTCCGAATCCCAACAGCGATATCATGAGCTAGTCTAGTGCTAGATGCAGGTTCGATCTAGAGTTCATAAGTGATGAACGAGCATTGCACAAAATTTTCACTGTGCGCGGTTTTTTGATAATAGATCTAAACTGAATCTTCTAGTTGCTTCCCCTCTAATTGCACAAGTTGATCCCTCCTGCATTGCTTGATTTTGTTACAAACATCTTGCCCCTCGGGGTCCTTCTATGCTGCTCCTGAGTATGCTGGTCGAGCAAAGATGATTTGGGTCTTGCTTTTGGTGTGGAGAAATTGTGTAACAAAAGGGGCGTGTTAGATTGTTGATCTAGCACGGGGATCACGCGTATTGACGATTGTTCAATATTGGTCATGAGATTAAATTTTAGTCTCATGGTTGATACGCCCCGAGTGTTAATCTAGCAACTTGAAGATTGTGCTTTGCATGGTTACGTAGCTAGCAAAACGTTTTGCCTTGCAAACCCTAGCAGCCACGTAAAAGTTGCAAGGAACGAGTAGAAGAACATCTAACTTGTTTTTGCAGGAACATGTGATGTGGTATAGTCTTCGTCATGACAAAAGTTGTATGAGATGATTATACTTTGTACATGTTAAATCTGCATGACTTGCACGTCATGGTACGGCATGATGGCTGGAGCCATATGATTGTCATTTATTCGGCCTGCGTGCCAAACTTCATGTAACTTTCTATTAGTAGAATAGATGCTAGCAATAGTTGTAGTATCTACATGAAGATGATGATCATACGTCATGGTGTTGGATGACATGTCGTGCGTGGAGGTGATGCTCTCCGCCAAAAGAAGATGAAGAAAGAAAAGCATGGTGCTTGGAGCTTCTTGAAGAAAAGGGTTATACCATATCACATACATTAAACTGCCTGTGATTTTAATCCTTTTCATTTCATGTTTTGATTGTGCACTAGTCGTAATTTTAATAGGATGATCTCTCTTAAAATAACAAGAAGTTCGTGCTCTCCCAACCGTGAAACCGCCTGTAATAAACACCACCCGAGGTGCATCGTGTAACACGAGTACCAACGGAAAGGTAACAAAGAGGCGGGTGGATTGAGTTGTCTCCACAGCAATAGCGCTTGGTTGTCTTGAAGTTCTAGCTTATTCGATCTGAGCTCGGAGCACAAGTGTCGAAAGAGTAATACAAGAGTCATAAGTCGGTTATGATTGGTTTAGTTAGACCTAGCGGGTTGATCTCCTCCATGGCTGAGTGTTACACCGGTGGCAGGTGTATTGATCCGGATCTTGATTACCCTAAGATCAATTTTGATAGATATTGGTTTTAGTGGGAGCATTAGATTAAACCTATTAAGATTAATGCAATTAATTTTGAACCATGTCTAAATCAATCTGTTTATATCGTTGTAGAGAGATGGCCCGCAACAACAATGCTTTTAGCTTAGGACCGATGCTTCAAAAAGATAAGCTTACTGCAAATGGGGGCAACTATGCGGACTGGTTCCGTAATCTTGGGTTTGTCCTCAAAGTTGCTAAGAAGGACTATGTTCTCAAAGAAGCTCTCCCACCCGCTCCCACTGAGGATGCATCGCAGGACGATAAGAATGTCTATGCGACTAAAGTAGATGACCACACCGCAGTACAATGCTTGATGCTTACATGCATGGATACAGAGCTTCAGAAGCGGTTTGAGAACTTCTCCGTTGTGGACATGGTGATACAACTGAATTCTCTGTATCGGAAGCAGGCTAGAATTGAACTTTACGAGGTAACGAAGAAGCTTTGGGAATACAAGATGGCAGAAGGTAGCTCCCTAAGCGAGCACGTGATCAAACTTGTTGGTTACGCACAGAGGTTGAATGCTTTGGGATTTGTGATCCCTACGACACTCGGCACTAACATTCTCCTTGCGTCACTCCCTCCGTCTTACAATGGCTTTATCCTGAATTACAACATGAATGGGCTTGACAAGACCAGAGACGAATTGTTCGCTATGCTTAAGACTGCGGAAGTATCTATGCAGAAGGATCCAAGCCACGTGTTAGCTGTGATGAACACTACCACATTAAAGAAGAAGGGCAAAGGCAGAAATGCCAAGAGCGGTGGTAAGACCCAAGCTCAGGTAAAGACTAAGAATGGCCCAGTTAAAGATTCTGAGTGTCACTACTGCAAGAACAAGGGGCACTAGAAGAGGAATTTCAAGAAGTATCTGGGAGATCTAAAAAGTGGTCTGATCACCAAAGGTATTAATAAGTTATACTAAGTTAATAGAAAATTTCATTATTTCATCTTCATAGGTATAATTGATACCATATCGATTGCTAATGGTTCGCAAATCAGTACAGGGAATTCTCAGAATCCAAAGGAGAAGAACGAATGAAGTGCAAGTTCGCGTCGAAAGTGATGCCCAAGTCACCCAAGGCCGTCGGCGTTCGTCTATCAAGATTTATCTTAGAGTTTGAATAAAAGTTATTTAATTCAGAGGTCATGTAAAACATTAATATTGTATTATGTCGTCTGCACGGTGGATGTGTTATCCACGTTTTGAATAATGGTTGTTCGAAAATTATTACTCTCTGAATGTGACCCTTCGTGGTGAATTATTTAAGTTGAAATCTTGATGTTATGTCTATTTTCTTCATTGCTAAATAAATTAAGTTATGTGATGATAATGCCATTATTGTAATAGCTTAAATGATTTAGTCGCATTAGAACAAAGCGCATGCGGAAGCTTCATATCGATGAAGTCGTTCAATCTCTTGACTTTGAGTCATTTGACACATGCAATGGTTTTCTAATAGACAAAATCATTGATTAAATGAATTATTCAAGTGTTTAGTAAACTATTGGTAATAACACATATTGATGTATGAAGAACCAATAAACAGTACTTTACATAAAACTTTGTGATAATGACTTGTATAGATATACCGATATTTAGATAAGACATAATATCTGAAAGTTTGAATAAGTTCAAAACTGTTTCAACACAAAGAGAATCATCATCACACATAGATCAAATATTTGACGATCTGATCGTAAAATAAATGCGTTAAAGAATTTAGCAAACATCATGAAGTGTATGAAGTCAGTTCATAAACTAGCGTCACCTGAAACCCCGTATAGCTATGGAGTATCTTGACGCATAACCAAGCCCTATATGGCATATTGGAATTAAAATTGTTTTCTACCTTGAATTCCAGCATGACAAGGTAAGGTCGGTGATGTACTTAAACCACACTCCCATTTACTATACTACTTAACGCTTTTGGGAAACCACTTACGAACTAAATAGAGCGTCGTCATATGTTTGTTGAAACAATGCCCTATAAGAATATGGCATGGATAAGAACTCCAATTGTTGTTTCATAAGTTCGGAGATGTATTTTGAATATACTCGATCCCGAATATAAGTATTGTAGAAACATCATGTTACGAACAACACTTCCACTACCATTCCCGTGAAAAATGTTTATCATGGGACATGGGATTTTTTCTGAGAAAATTGCTCTCTTGAAACAATTAAGTGGGAGTACTAATAGCTTGATAATGATTACATTGAATCATCTGGTTCTACAGAATAAAACTCAGAGACTCGTTCTTGAGATAAACTCTATGACTAAACCAGAAATTCCTACATTTGATGAAAAGGAATGATGAAACTCTGAAATGTGTTCAAGAGATAAAATGATCAAGTCTTATGATGTATCACACAGCTTTGAAAAATTCACATTGGACAAGGTGGTTCTATAGTGTGATAATCCTGTGAATTACAAGAAACCATGACGAGCACTAACTCCACTGTATGGCTTAAAAACCATAAAAACTATATGAAAGCCATCCATCAAAATCAAGTGGAGAACTTGGTGAAACCCTCCTAAGGATACCTGATCATTTGAATGGATTTGACTTTCATAGATATGAACATAGACGATAGCTTAATCGTTGATATTGCTCAACTTATCGTAAAAATAAGTTATTCGATAGAGTTCAAAAGGTTGACTACAATATGTGTAGTGATGCAAATGTTCATATGGAAAATTACTAATAATCGCAACATACTTCCGAAGTATGACATATGGATTTTTTCTTCTGAGAAAATTAAACAAAGGGTGTATGCATGATACAACCTGAAAGGATTTAATGATCTATACGATATTAGTAAAAGTGAGAATGCTTCAAAGATTAGTCTATAATTGAAGAAAATATCACAGAGCTAGAGTAATAGTTTTTGATGAAGTTATAAAAGTTATTATTTCATCAATAATCATATAAGATATGGAATTAAATTGGAGCACGATTCTAATCATATATGTGAATAACATATGAGTGGTTGAGAATAAATATTTTAGCAAAATAAAGCACTAAGGTATTGGATGTCCTGAAAGTGCAACAAGCACCAAAGTAATCTAAATAGTAGATTAGTTCTCCTGAAGTACCTCAGATGAAGAAAAGTTCTATGAGGAAGACTAAAGAGTTCATTACAAATAGATGAAAGGAAGTTTCATGATGATTTGTAATATTTTAATCGGTCTGTAACTAAGTAGCAAAGTAGGATGTTGAAAATTGTTTTTCAAGCTAAGGCACATACCGGGATTTCTACAACATAGACGTGAAACATGGAAACTCTGGAAGTTGCATAGGAAGGTATTTGGATCAGGAACACCATCATATTGATTGGCATAGTTCCGAACGTTTGATCTGCATAAACCATATTTTGATATGAGCATCATGATCAAAACAAAGTAAGCTAAGAGATCACTTTAGTCCAAACATGTTGAACGATAGTGCCCTATCTTCAAATACTTCATAAAGATGAAGGGGTACATTAAGATACCCAGGATTGAGACGAGCCTAAAAGCGTTAAGCTCCGTGACGAAGTCTATACCACGAGCAAGCATGAAGACCAAAGTGCCATTGGTCTAAGTAAACCATGCAACTAGATTTTTGTCTCTAGTGCAAGTGGGAGACTGTTGGATTTATGCCCTAGATGAAATAATAAATTGTATTATTATAATTCCAGGTTCATTATTAATGTTTATATGTCTGTGCTATAACTGCAATGGCTTATGCGGAGGTTTGCCAAGTAGCATGTTAACTGCCTCCAGAGGAAAACCCATATGCAGGTGTGGAGTATAAACACCAAGTGTTCTTGGTCTGCCTCTAGGACTAACCCGTGTGTTATGGATGACATGTTTTCCTATTCATAGGGCAGTGGAAATGCCGGTAACACATGGGAGCACATTGTTGCCAGAACAAGGGTGCTGAACCGACCCAATTGTATGATTTACTTTGAGATCACATCGTTTCCATGTTATAAGTAAAATCATCTAAAGTTAATATGCATGTGTCCTTCATGACCATAAGAATGTTTCATAACTTCATACCGGAGGGTGGGTTTTGACACTGTCCCAACACCACCCGTAACAGGCGTGGCAATAACGGCTTTGATCACTCACACCCGAAAGTGTGTCAAGGGACTTAACAATCCGAGTTGGGAATTTTCTCCTCTAACGATGGAGAGATACTTCTGTGGGCCCTCTCGGTATTACGGCATCCAACATCGTCTGGCCATACACTATGAATTGATCACAAGGGATACCGGAATACTAAACGAGAAACTGGAACAAAACAGGAAGGAGGATGACATGGTATAATGGTTAATGGTTAACCATGCGGATACCTAATAGATCTCACCTCAGGTTTTGTATAGTATCGTGAAGCAAATAGGACTGGCATGTTAAGCTTGTGGTTCACTCGAATTTATATTCATGTAGGTACGGGAACCGTTATGGGTGTCTATGGCTCCGCTATCGGTTATTGTTCCGCGGGAAAGTCAGTTTCCAGTTCATGTTCGTATCCTACCGAACCTATGGGGTCACGCACTTAAAGGTAGATGATCTGTAGAGTATTAGAGTGATAGGAGCGTGTATTTATCATACCTTGAAAGTCTCGGAGTGATCGGGTTATAATCGATGAGAAAACCGGAACTGTTTCGGGGACCCGGTAAAGTACCGGGAAGAGTTTTAAGAAAACCGGGTAAAACCGGAGGGCTGGAAAAGTTCCGAATTGGTCTAGACATATTTAATATTCATTTATTATGTATTTCGAAAAGGTTTCGGAATTAATTTAATGAATTTAATATCAATGGGCTCCCTCTCACTTGGAAGGCCCAAGTGGGGAGGGAGCACTTGGGCCAAAGGAGCCCAAGAGGGGAGGGCGCCTTGGGGGAGCTTCCAGGAAGCTTCCCCCTCCCCCTTGGAGCATCCCTAAGGGAGGGGAAACCCTAGGGGTCAACCCTAGGGCTGCCCCCTCCTCCAAGATGGTCCCCTCCCCCTCCCCCTGTAAATAGAGGAGGTGGGGGCATCCCTTCAACACACAATTCACATTGCTCTCCGCCGAATGGCTGCCCCCTCTCTCTCTCCCTCTCATTAGATCCAATCTCCACCCTCTCGAAGGGCTGCTCCTCCCTCCTCTCTACTCCGGTGGCGCCGAGCTCTGGACGGCAGAGCCTTGCCGGATCATCTACACTGTACGTGTGGATCAACCGTAGAGAGATCATACGTTCGATCTTCGTTCGAGGGACTCCACGGTGATTAGATATGTTCATGGGATTGTTCATCTTCATGCTTCTCCGACTCTCCATCGACATCTTCCGCTGCGAGAGAAGTGCATCGTTTGAATGGTTGCAAGAAGGTAACAAGATCGATATCCTCATCTACATCTTCCTAGATCCGTTCTTGGGTTTTGGTTTTCGTAGTGCCGAAATTATTTTTGTTTTCTACTCCGAATCCCAACACGGATCTCTAGGGTGGCGTACACCTTGTTAGGGAATGCCCCACCGAGGCTATCCGACACATCGCATCCCATCCTAGGCGCAGCAGAGAGGCCATATGCCAGACTATATCCTATGCGCTCAGGGGTCTAGGTCCCTCACCCTTCCACTCTCCATCACGGTAAGAGACTAGCCGGTGAAGCAAGGGCAAATCCAAACACACCTGCTGCAGCACAGAAGACAACACCGCTTCCTGGCAATCAGCCCGTGGTACTGCTGACGTCTCAAGAGCTTTCATACGAAACTACGACGCGGAGGGCCCAAACCGTAATCCCACGTGTAGGTAGTGCGTACAGACCAACGAGCCTTTCAAGTCATCCACCGAACCATTTAGCCTTTTAATATTATCTCACAGACAACCGTCATCGCTGTCTGACTAACAACACAACGGACAACGAATAGCAACAAGGACCACCAGTAATGTCGGGGCCTGCCCTGTCGTCCCATCAAAGCACGCGTTTTCCAACAAGGTGAACCGTGTCCTTACCTTGTCTTGCATGTGCTCTTGGTAGAGCTTGACTTTTCTAGGTTTGGTAACTCTCACGAGATACGAGCAGGGGCCAAGCACGCGAGTAACGTCGGTCTTACCCTCCTTGTCGTTCCCGACGCAATACCGCTCGGGGGCATCGTTGGGTCGCCCGAATCTTACCTTTTAGGACAACCGTTGCTCAGGTACCTAGAGCGGTTATACAGAGTCAGCAATGATTGGAATAAAAGGATTACTCCTTGATAGCTCACACTTGATGGTGGCTCGGCAGAGCAGAGTTAGGGGGCCTTAGGCGGTGTCTGCATTGCATCGTACCTGTTATAGTTAATATATTGTATCCACGTCACTCCCTTGATTGATCACGTCCCGCTATCTAATCCTAGCTAACAATGTGCATGGCTAACTACCGAATATAATATATAGTTATAATGGGCAGCATAGGACAAAGGAAGGTACATCAAGGGGCGACAAAAGCAGGCTATGAAATTGAATAGGATTGTAACGTAGCAGCAGCAGTAACAATGCCTAGTGCAAGAAATTTACGGAAAAGATATGCGATATCTTGGGAAGAGAATGGCTCTGCTTCCCTGGAAGCTCGACAGTAGAGGTAAGGTCATCAACGACGTAGTCGATCACAAGGGCTTCGACAGCGGTCGTCGGGTCGACTGGACAATAAGAGGGGGTAAGAAACAATAAATACACAGCAATAATAGCAATACAAATACAATACATGGCGAACGCATTGTTAACGGTCTTCTAACGCAGTGCAAAGTCTTAGGCTCAGAGCAGGAATTCATCCGGGGATGAAATACCCGCTCCGAGTGATTATCGATAGACGGCCCGGAGGTGGAAGTTTCCATGTCTGTAGTGTCTTCAATATCTGACAGACATGTGGAGAGTGTAACCATGATCGTTGATGCATTCCGAACAACTTTTATGTACAGAACATTTCTATCCGGAAAATTTTACCGGTACCGGGTAATTACCGGACAAACGATCCAGAGGGGGAAAGTCTCGGGTTCGGTATGTTAGAGGGGTGCGGTGGGTATGCTGGTAGCATATACTTATTCGTTATATTTTTCTAATCAATTTTCATGTATAAAATATTTCCATTGGAGTTACGGATTAAAAGATATTGATTTTCAAAGTTTTATTAAATTTAAAAGAATTCTGGATTTTCTTTAATCAATTAATGTAGCATTATCCACAACAGTGCTACTTGACTGGTCAAAGCTGACAGGTGGGACCCCTATGTCATTGACTAGACAAATATCTAGGGAATTAAATTTAATAAAATACAATAACTGTCCAGTGGGACCCACTGTCATAGACATCATTAATTAAATCATCTTATAAAATCAAATTAGCAGTGGGCCTAGCTATCATTGACACATGTCTTAGTTAACATTTTCAAATGCTAGGAATTATCCTAATGGGCTGGGGGCCATTTGTCATCGTATCTGGGAGGGTTATGTTTTCTTTTAAAATGTGATTAGAACTAATCCACCGGGCGGGCCCACTGATCAGTGGGTTTAACCCACACGTTAACCCCAGTTCACGCCGGCGACGGTGCACAGAGGCAACGGCGGCTTCTGTGTTCTCGCCACCGTGGTCCGATTTGGGGCGGGATTTGGTCCATCGTGACCTACTTCTTGCGCCGCGCCCACCCGTGCAAAAAGTGCGAACAGAGGCAGCCCAGGGCGATGACGAGAAGAAAAACTGCGGCGGATAGAGCACGACACCACGGCAAGGGCACCGGAGGTGACCAAAGC
Source organism: Bromus sterilis (assembly GCA_950022295.1). NCBI lineage: Eukaryota > Viridiplantae > Streptophyta > Magnoliopsida > Poales > Poaceae > Bromus > Bromus sterilis. The sequence continues at coordinate 158,868,144 of OX465600.1, forward strand.
GAGCAAGAGGGAAAGGGAAATGGGTGCTGGCTCACTGGGAGGGCAGAGGACAGCTCGGGGAGGACGACAGTGGTGCGGGGCGGCCAGAATTTCACGAACTTGACGGCGGCTGGAGGTTGAAGACGACGCCGATTAGCTCGTTGAAGGGGGTTCCGGGCTCGGTTTCTTCTGCTGGGCGATGTAGCAGACGACGGCGAACGTGGTGGACATATCGAACTGGCGAGAGGGGCTCGGTGGCCGCGCAAGCTCTCAGAAGTGCACCCATGGCGGGCTCGGCCAAGACGAGGAAGAAGGGGAGGAGGAAAAGGGGTGTAATGGATATGGCCTAGGGTTCGATTTAGAGTTTGGGAGGCGCTAGGGGGTCTCATCCCCGCCGGTGATGGAGGGATGGCCGCCACGGTGATGGGGGCGTGGCCGGCCGTGGGATGCTTGCCACTGCGCCCCCCATGAACAGAGGTGGGAAGGGTGGGCTGGGCTGGGCCGCAGCGGGAGTGGAGGGGGGAACCGGCCCTTGAGCGATTTTTTTGAGTTTTTCTATTTCTTGCTTTTATGTTTCTTTTTTTGTTGATATTTTTGTTTGGACCTCAAATGATTTTTGTAAAATATGTGCAAGCTCTAGTAATACTGTTACACCATACTTTAGTGCCAAAAAAAGTTTTGTTCACATATAAATTCATTTGATTATTGCTATTTATTTTAAAATGTTAAATGGTGTTCTTTAGCTACTGTTTTTATTTCTTTATGATATTAAAACATTTTAATACATCCCCATTTCATTTTTAATATGACCTACTGATTATTAGGAATTTTATAAAATTGTTTTCACAATTTATGGTTGAACATTAATTGCCACTTTGTTTTGGAATTTTTAATTGGGTTGAATATGAACTGAGATAGGATCCTGTGATCAAGCACTGTAATTCAAAATGACTTGGTTTAATCATGAGGATTACTGTAGCTTGACACCCGGGGTGTTACAATTGTCCACCCCTACAAAGAATTCTCGTCCCGAAAATTAAAAAGTAAGGTAAGGGGTAAGGTTTCGGTTTCGTATTCTAACGATTCTTATGGTGCTTGTTGGCCTTCTCGAAGAAGTTTATCCTTCTCGTTGACGTCTTCATTTCTCTGCATCAGTGCATCTCGAAATGTTGTCATCCTTCCACCGGGTATTCATCGTACCTACGGATAGGCTAGGAGGGGACACTTAGGGGGTCGAATCGACACAAGGTTAATCAACCGGGGTTGTCCAAGGGAATGGGGCACACGGTATCTCTCGAGTTGAAACACAGGGAAGCACATCGAGAGAAGCAAAAGAATCTATGTGAAGTTTCAAGCGGATAGGCATGCATTCATTTGATGCCGATGACAGATGATGAAAAGGGGTCCAGGGTATCATGCATGAGTACTGCAGACGTTTGAAGGCCATCCGACGGATTATATCCTATTTGCTCAGGGGTCTAGGTCCCTCACCCTTCCACGCTCCTGCACGGTACGAGAGTGGCCGGTGAAGCAAAAGCAAATCCAAATACACCTCTTGCAGCAAAGAAGACAACACCGCTTCCCGGCAATCAACCCGTGGTACTGCAGACGTTTGAAGAGCTTTCGGATGAAACTACGACGCAGAGGGCCCACTTCGTAATCCCAAGTGTAGGTAGTGCGTATAGACCAACGGGCCTCTCAAGTCATCCACCGAACCATTTAGAATTTTAATATTATCTCGCAGACAAACGTTATCACTATCTGACTAACAACACAACGGACAACGAACAACAACAAGGACCACCAATAACGTCGGGGCCTTCCTTGTTGTCCCGTCAAAACACACGGTTACCAACAAGGTGAACCGTCTCCTTACCTTGTCTCGCGTGTGCTCTTGGTAGAGCTCGAATTTTCGTGGTTTGGTAACTCTCGCGAGATATGAGCAGGGGCCAAGCACACCAGTAACGTCGGTCGTACCCTCCCTCTCGTTCCCGACGCAATACCTCTCGCAGGGGCCGTTGGGTCGCCCGACTCTTAAAGGACAACCTTTTCTCAGGTACCTAGAGCGGCTATACAGAGTCACCAACGAGTGGAGTACAAGGATTACTCCTTGATAGCTCACACTTGATGGTGGCTCGGCAGAGCCGAGCTAGGTGGCCTTAGGCGGTATCTGCATTATACCGTACCTGTTACAGTTAATATATTGTATCCGCGTCACTCCCCTGAGTGATCACGACCTGCTATCTAATCCTAGCTAATAATGCTTAGGGCTCACTACTGAATATAATATATACTTATAATGGGCAGCATAGGACAAAGGAAGGTATATCAAGGGGCGACAAAAACAGGCTATTGCAATTGAATAGGATTGTAACATAGCAGCATCAGTAACAATGCCTAGTGCAAGAAATGTACGGAAAAGATAGGCGATATCTGGGGAAGAGAATGGCTCTTCTTTCCTGGAAGCTCGATAGTAGAGGTAAGGTCGTCGACGACGTAGTCGATCACAGGGGCGTCAACAGCGGTCGTCGAGTCTAACGGACAATAAGAGGGGGGAAGAAACAATAAATACACAACAATAATAGCAATACAAATACAATACATGGCAAACGTGTAACGCCCCGGCCACACCCACCGGTTCCCGGCGTACGCCTGGCGGGATCTAGACTGTCCCCACAGACCAACACTAGTCTTTCCTACGCACTTTCTCCTCACTCATGCGCACCCGGGAACAACTTCCCGGTCGGTCACCCATCCTCAAATCGCTCCAAGCCAAGCACACTTAACTTTGGAGTTCTTTGGATCTGGGCTCCCAGAAAAGTAGGTGAACCTTGTTGATATGAGTAGTCTATCATTCCTATTAAGCCAGGATGTCACCGAACGCATTGTTACCGGTGTTCTAACGCAGTGCAAAGTGTTAGGCTCGGAGCAGAAATTCATCCGGGGATGAAATACCGGCTCCGAGTGATTATCGACAAACGGCCCGGAGGGGGAAGGTTCCATGTCTTTAGGGTCATGAGTATTTGACAGACATGTGGATAGTGTAACCGTGATCGTTGATGCGTTCTTAACAACTTTTATGTTCAGAACATTTCTATCCGGAGAGTATTACCGATACCGGGTAATTACCGGACAAACGATACGGAGGGGGAAAGTCTCGAGTTCTGTATGTTAGAGGGGTGCGGTGGGTATGCCTGTAGCGTATTCTGATTCGTTATATTTTTCTGATCAATTTTCATGTATAAAATATTTCCATCGGAGTTACGGATGAAAAGATATTGATTTTCAAAGTTTTATTCAATTTAAAAGAATTTCTGGATTTTCTTTAATCAATTAATCTAATATTATCCACAACATTGCTAGTTGACTGGTCAAAGATGAAAGGGGTTACCCCTATGTCATTGACTAGACAAATATCCAGGGTATTAAATTTACTAAAATACAAAAACTATCCAGTGAGACCCACTCTCATAGACGAGGTTAATTAAATCATCTTATAAAATCAAATTAGCAGTGGGCCCAACTGTCATTAACACATGTCTTAACTAACATTTTAAAATTCTAGGGATTATCCTAATGGTCTAGGGCCCATTTGTCATTATCTTTGGGAGGGTTATGTTTTCTTTTAACATGTGATTAGAACTAATCCACTGGGCGGGCCCACTTGTTAGTGGGTTTAAACCACACGTTAACCCCAATTCACGCCGGCGACGGTGCACAGCGGCAACGGCGGCGTCCGTGTGCTCGCCACCATGGTCCGATTTGGGGCGGGATTTGTTCCATCGTGACCTACTCGTTGCGCCGCGCCCACCCATGCAACAATTGCGAACAGAGGCAGCCCAGGGCGACGACGAGGAGCAAAACCGCGGACGCTGGAGCACGACACCGCGACAACGGCGCCGGAGATTACCAAAGCGAGGAAAAGGGAAAGGGAAATTGGTGTGGGCTCAACGAGAGGGCATAGGAGAGCTCGGGAAGGACGACTGTAGTGCGGGGGGGCCGGAATTTGACCAAGATTTCCGGCGGCTGGTGGTTGAAGACGTCGCCGATTAGCTCGTTGCAGGGGGCTCCGGGCTCGGTTACTAGTGCTGGGTGACGTAGCAGACGACGGCGAACGTGGTGGACATCTCGGACGGGCGAGAGGGACTCGGTGGCCGCGCAAGCTCTCAGAGGTGCGCCCATGGCGGGCTTGGCCAAGACGAGGAAGAAGGGGAGGGGGAAAAGGGGTGGAATGGATATGGCCTAGGGTTCGATTTAGTGTTGGGGAGGCGCTGGAGGGGTCTCATCTCCGCCGGTGATGGCGGGATGCTTTCCATAGTGCCCCCCATGAACAGAGGTAGGGGAAGGGTGGGGTGGGCTAGGCCGCAGCAAGAGGAGAGGGGGGAATTGGCCCCTGAGTGATTTTTTTGAGTTTTTCTATTTCTTGCTTTTCTGTTTCTTTTTTGTTGATATTTTTGTTTGGACATCAAATGAGTTTTGTAAAATATGTGACAAGCTCTAGTAATAGTGTTACACCATATTTAGTGCCACAGAAAGTTTCGTTCACATATAAATTCGTTTGATTATTGCTATTTATTTTAAAGTTTTAAATGGTGTTCTTTAGCTACTGTTCTTATTTCTTTATGATATTAAAACATTTTAAATAAATCCCCATTTTATTTTTAATAGGACCTACTGATTATTAGGCATTTTATAAAATTGTTTGCACAATTTATGGTTGAACATTAATTACCACTTTGTTTTGGAATTTTTAATTGGGTTGCATTTGAACTGAGATAGGATCCTCTGATCAAGCACTGTAATTCAAAATGACTTGTCTGGATCATGAGGATTACTGTAGCTTGACAACGGGGTGTTTCCCCATTGTAAAAATTGCAGCCACCCCCCTCCAAACTTCCCAAATCTGCCCCCAAATTCGTCCTCCTTTCGAAACCCTAGACCTGAGACCACCAAAGCCATGAGATCTAGCCTTGGATGGCTCAAATCACGCCACGTCGCCCCCTGGAGATCCAGTAGCCTCTCCAGCCGAAATCGGGCCACGCAGGCCCGTTCCTCCGCCGTCGCGGCCCGCCCCGGGACGGATCCGGGCCTGGCTAGCCACCCACCACCGCCCGCCACACGGCCATCGGAGCCACCTCCCTCCAGTGAGCTCTCTCCACCGCCGACTTCCTCTCTTCCTCCTCCCGCCACCTCACCGCCACCCCTCCCACTCCCCTCACAGGTCACCGTCGTCCCGAGGTCGCGCCGCGCCGCCGACTTGAAGTCCGCCGGCCTCCAACCGCCATAGACGGCGAGCCCCGCGCCAGATCCGCCTACTCCGTGCCGCCGTGGCCTCCCCTCGGCTCTCGCGCCGCGTCCCCTAACCGGCCAGCGAGCCTCAAGCCGTCGCGGGCGAGATCCCGTCGGGATCGGGAGCAGCAGCTGCTGCATGGGCCGGCCTGCACCCTCATGGCCCACCTGATGACCTCGGCCCAGCACCAGCGCAGCCCAGCGCGGACATCCCTGAGTATTGTGCTGTTGTGATCAGTTTTTACGCGTAGTTTTGCGAATGAACCGTAGCCCGGAGGAACTAGCGCCCAAAATGAAAAGTGCTCAATTTTTTGTGCTCTAACTTTTTGCTTTAGTGAGTTAAATTACTTTAGGCCATCTAGATGTTGTTAATTTGTGTCGAAGTGGGCACCAGATCGTTAACTGCTGCTACTTTTTGTTAATTGATGTTGTTGTTATTTTCTTGCAACTTTGGTTGATGATTGTGTCACACCCATGAGGCCTATGATATTGATTCTTTCTTGTATGTGTTAGGCATCATGTGTACTTCAATTCTATGCTTTCCCTTGTCATGGTTGCCTGTTGTAGATATATTAATTGTTGCTCCAAAGTGGTGACCTGGATAACATGTTTTGTTTTTTATATTTAGTTGCAACTTTGATGCCTTATAGTTAGTGATCCATGCCTCATATGCTTTAGCTCCAATGTAATTATTTGCTCCTTGTTATGTGTACTTTGATGACATGCTTTTCTTTGCCATGATATGATTGCTTTTCATATAGTTATTGAGCTCCTAAAGTGCAACCCTGCTGTTTGCTGTCACATGCTCTAATTTTCACTAAGTCCCTAGACCAGTAGTATTTTCTTGCACTTTGCATGAGTTACAATTACTTGTTCCTGATGCTCATATACATGAAACTTTTTTGCCATGCCTTCCTTGCCATGTCTAATGTAATTCCATGTCCTTTTGATGCATGATTGCAATATGTAGCTATTTGTTTCATTTCTCTAAAGTATGCTCCCTGATGTTAACAACATGTGCCCGTAACTTGTGATGCTTGTATCTTTTTAACCGTAACTTCGTTTGGGGTGTTTTTATATGTAACTTGATTAGATTTTAATGTACTTTGTGTTTATGTCATTGTTTTCTGTTGTTAACCAAACAAAAATATGGTTTAGGGAAGAACAGTACCAAATGCTTTAATTGTTGTGGGGTACTTAGTGGAATGTCATGTTAAGGTTATGCCTCACTTAAATTGACTAGAATAGATAGTTAATATTATGCTTCAACTCTTTTCATGATTGTGTGATATGCCATTCTTTAGTGAGATACCATTCTAAATATGCCTTTTCTCATGTTGTGTAGCTAAACAACTTAAACCTTTCTAAATATGCGGTATCGTCGTGTGTGACGAGTACCTCACTTAATTAACTGTTAGTAACTGCTCTCGATGATAGATGCGATGCCATAGTGCGTTGTCTCGTGTTTACTTCTTGATGATGATTTCTCGTGATTGCTTCATAGTAATAGATTCTTCCTCATCGATGTCCTTTTCCAGTGTTTTCCTTCTTGTGTGCTCCTGCGGTTATTCTCGTAGACGTTGTGATTTTGCGATCGACGACACCTTCGGTTTCGTCTTCTCATCAGGTAAGGGGGGGCATATATCATGCTTATAACTTTCAGCTCACTCGTGCCTAGGTGTAGGATAGAGCGATTGCTTGATCCTACCACTTCATATTCATGCCTCTCAAATAAGCCCAAACAGCCATGTCCTCCACAACCCAGCAAACCTTGTTCGTCTATGTTACTTTTGCTCGCTCAACCACTGCTTAGTATGCATGCTAGGATGCTACGGTATGTTATCATGTTTCTCCTTGGATTGGGCTATCACACTATTATATTGTTGTGGATGATAGGATTATTATAATGTTGACTATACTCGATGAAGGATGGAAGGTCTAGGCTATCCCTCCCCGATGCTTTGTTCCATTCGAGTCACCTAGGATGCGTGTTCCGGGTATTGTGTCTCTTGACGAGCGAGCCTAACCGCTTGAGGGATGCTATGGGGTCCCCTTTTCATACCTACCTAGCTTCCAACATTTCTAGTGGTGGCCCAAGCTGATTTACCATTTGAAACCGTGTGTGTGTGACTGGTGAGCTCCCAGCAGATTTAAAACAACTTGGGCCAGCGGGGACATGGTTCCCATGTTGGTCCAACCTAGCCGGCTGAGGACCCGGACTCATGTGAGAATTCATCGGTAATCCAAACCCGAGTCATACGGTAGAGGCCGATTCGAGAGCGCGACCGGATTTTGTGTTGGATGTCGACTCCCCAGGGCCACCCAGATTTTTTTATTGTTAGTTAGAGGGATTATGATGTCCGGATCTGTTGGAACAACTCTTCAATGATTGTCTTTAACGGGTCGACTGAGAGTGATGGGTGTGCGTGCGGAGCTTATAATGGGCAGTTGGTACACCGCTGCAGGGTTAAATCTTTTCGAGAATTCGTGGCCAAAGTTATGGACGGCTTGAGACCTACTCCTTGTTCATAGACAACAACAACTGGGATAATCTTAATAAACTTGATCAACGTGTGTGTGCCTTGCTGACCGCTTCTTCTTCGTTGGGATGTGAAGGGGAGGACAAGAATAGGATAGGTGCTATGTTTGCGTAAGTAGCTGATAGCAGACTTGTTGGAGGCGATTCCTCATCGAAAGCTTCGTTCTCATCTTACTCTAAAATTGATCGTTAGCCACTCATATATTGCTAGTGCGACTGCAACCTCACCACTACCCCCACCTTACTGTGAGGAGTTAGTTACAACACTTGTTTATATAGCTCACCCCTTCTGTTCTGTTTTACGCACCTTATGCAAACGATCTTGGACTTCAGTGGAGCTCAACGACCCGTCTTTTGGACGCCTTCGTGGAGACTCGACGACGACTAGTTAGGAGGATCCCGGCGGAGAGCCTGGACCTGTGTCATTACGGGAATGGTGTGTTTTACCTTTGCCAATAGGCATTTGATTGTAGTCTGTACTCAGACATGTATCTTCCGCTTATGTAATGTATTTAAGACAGTTGTATGCCGATTGTATGAGATGTTGTACCCTTGTAGCAGTAATGTTGTGATATCATGTTGGAAATCCAGTGCATATGGAATTGTCATATGTCGCGGTGGGACCGATATGTGCTTATTCCCCGGATCTGAATGGAAACATCTACATCTGGAACAGTACCGCATATCGGGCCTTACAGTATGGCTCTCGGCTCTCCATATGATTGAATTGTGGCTAAAATTACATATACATATTCTGGGTCCCGACAGACTTGGTATCAGAGCAGGACTGTCTGTAGGATTATCATCCTTGGTCGAAGTCGAGTTTACCATTCTATAGTTATATAGTTACTTGGGTATAAAGGGAACAACGTAAGGCTTCTTTTTTCTCCTTACCCTCATCGATCTGAGTTCTGAGTCACCCTCATCTTTTCTACGGGAAGATAGGACTAGGCTCATCTATGTCTTACTAGGACATCTCTTAGATTGCTTCCTTTTAGCCGTAGCAAAGTTGTGATCGGTTGTATAGAGTTATTGTGTTTCCTTTTTTGGGACTTCTATGTAAGTGTTGTCGATATATTGTGAGAATTTTCATTTCTCTTGCAATTAAGTCCGTTATGTTGTCCGAGTCATCCAAAGTTTCTGATAATCCGATGCATTTGCAAAATCCTTCACTATTTTTTGGAAGATTTGTTAGGTGGCATGCCTGGTATATCTATTGTTGCTCCGAGTAAGCCATGGTCATCCTTCAAGAAACTACAAAGTAATCCGACTCCTTAAATCTATCCACCCGACAGATGTGTAGAATTCATTGTACATATTATGCCAGGAACCGCCCCAATTTCTAGACGCCCATACAAAATTGCCCCACATGAGTTAGCTGAGCTTAAAATCCAACTTGAAGCTTTGTTGGCAAAAGTCTTGATTCGCCCTAGCTCATCGCCATGGGGTTGCGTTGTTCTAATCGTAATGAAGAATGATGGAACAGAAAGGATGTGCGTAGATTATCGCCCGCTTAATATAGCGATGATAAAGGAAAAGTACCCACTTCCTAAGATCAATGATTTTTATGATCAACTTGTTGGATCCTCTGTCTTCTCCAGGATGGATTTGAGATTAGGCTATCATCAAATCAAAATTATAAACGAGGACATTCCCAAAACGGCTTTCACTACCCGTTATGGTCTGTACGAGTACATTGTCATGTCCTTCGGTTTAACCAATGCCCTAGCCACTTTCTCGCGCATGATGAATTCGATTTTCATGTAGTACTTGGGTAAATTAAGTGCGAATTTTGGCTACCAGAAGTGACCTATTTAGGCCACGTGTTTGCTGCCAAAGGCATTGCTGTCAATCCCGATCGAGTTCAGGCCATCCTTTATTGGACTCCACCTGAATCGTTTAAGAAAGTTAAGAGTTTGCTTGGCCTAGCAAGCTATTTCCGCCGCTTCGTTGAGAACTTCTCCAAAGTTGCAAAGCCTCTAACTGAAATCCTCAAGAAAGATAAGAAATTCGAATGGACACCCAAGTGCGAGGAAAGCATTCAAGATCTGAAAAAATATTAACTTCTGCACCCGTACTTGCGCCTCCAGACACCAAAATGGATTTTGAGATCTATGGTTATGCTTCACGGCAAGGGTTAGGGCGCATTCTTATGCAAGATTGACATGTGGTAGCATACGCTTCACGCTAGTTGCGTCCACATGAAGAGAACTACCCTACCCATGATCCTGAACTCGCTGCAGAAGGTCATGCCTTGTAGACTTGGCGACATTACCTCCTTGGTAATCGTTGTGAGATATATTCCGACCACCAAAGCCTCAAATATATTTTCACCCAGCCAGATCGTAATCTCAGGCAAAGACCCTGGATAGAGTTGATAAAAGATTATGACTTAGGAATTTCTATCAACCCAGGCAAAGCCAATGTCATGGTTGATGCACTAAGTTGTAAGTCGTATGGTAATAACCTCATGTTACAGCAGTATCAACCACTTCCTCATGAGGAATTTCGAAAGATCAATATTGAGATTGTTCCTCATGGATTCCTTTCCACCTTGGTGGCGAAACCAACCCTTGAGGATCAAATCATAGTTGCCCAAAGGCGTGCAGGAGGTGTTCGCCGGATCAAAGAGAACGTTGCTAGCGGAGTTGCTAAATGTTTCTCCACAGATAGTAAAGGAACGATATTCTTTGAAAATCGTTTTGTAGTACCTAAAAATAGGGATCTAAGGAAACTTATTATAAAAGAAGCCAATGACACGCCCCTCTCGATTCATCCCGGTAGTACAAAAATGTACCGATATCTACACCAGAGATTTTTGTGGACTAGGATAAAGCGAGACATTGCTTGTTATGTTGCCGAATGTGATGTTTGTCGTGGCATTAAGGCCGAATATCAAAGACCTGCTGGCACTCTTCAACCATTGGCTATTCCTGAGTGGAAATGGGAAAAGGTCGATATGGACTTCATCACTGGCTTTCAAAAAACCCAGAAAGGAAATGATGCCATCTTTGTTGTCATTGATAGACTTTCCAAAGTTGCTCACTTCCATCCCGTTCGCGAGTCTAAAACTGCTAGCCAATTAGCGGACTTGTATGTCTCTAGCATCTTGTCTCTTCATGGTGTTCCTTTGGACATCAATTTTGATCGAGGTAGCCTTTTCACCTCTAGATTATGTGGAAGTTTTCAGAATGCTATGGGAACTCATCTCTCCTTTAGTACAACTTTCCATCCCCAGTCTAGCGGTCATGTTGAAAGGGTTAACCAAATTCTCAAAGACATGCTCAGAGATTGTGTTATCTCTTTCGGAAATAATTGGGAGAAGTCTCTTCCATTTGCCGAATTTTCTTATAACAATAGTTTTCAATCTAGTCTGAACATGGCTCCTTTTGAATTCCTCTATGGACGAAGATGTCGAACACCCTAAACTGTCCAGAAATCGAAGAAAGACAATTCTTTGGACCGGATATGATCAAGGAAGCATAAGAGCAAGTTCGCATTGTTTGTGATCAATTGAAAGCGGCCCAGTCTCGTCAGAAAAGCTACTATGGTCGTCATCAAAAGAAAGAAAGCTACAATCTAGATGAGAAGGCTTACCTTCGGGTTACTCCTCTGAAGCGAACCCAATGATTCGTTATCAAAGGCAAGTTGGCCCCACGTCACATTGGACCTTTCCGCATTCTTGCTAAACGTGCAGAAGTTACCTACCAACTTGAACTACCCCCGCATCTTTCCCGAGTACATGATGTATTCCATGTGTCACAACTCAGGCGTTGCTTGAAGGACCCCATCCGCGAAGTCGACCATGAAATGCTTGATCTCCAAGATGACCTTTCTTATCGAGAGTACCCCATTCGTATTCTTCATTCAGTAGAGCGTAGCACTCGCCGTCAGAAGATCAAGTTTCTGAAAGTGCAATGGTCGCACCACTCCGAGAAAGAAGCCACATGGGAAAGAGAAGACCGTCTCCGTGCTGAGTACCCCACCTTCTTCTAAGTGGGGACGAGTTGTCACAACCCCAGTTTAGGTATGTTCTAGGATTCAAGTGCTTCATTGCATCATGTAAAAATTTCAAAAGAAATTGAAATGGGAAAGAAAACCAATCAATGCTTACTGATTCTTAAAGAAATCCAGAAGTGCTTTGGAAATAATAAAATACCCCAATTTGAATTTGAATTCAAATATTTTGAATTAAAAAGATGTTCAGAACTTGGGAGTGACTAACTACATGTCATGTAAGTCCATATAAATCTTTTGATCATTTTATAAAATTCTTTGGTATTTATTTGTCCAAAACCAAACAAATGGCAGAATTAAATAAAATATAAATAATAGACAGAGGAACTTACCTGTCTTTGGGCCCAACTCACCGCACCCCGGCCCAAGCCCAGCTCCCACGTTGTCGTCTTCCTCCCCGCGCCCACAAGCTGCTCGCTGTAATGCATGCAGTGCACGCCGACGGGGCTTTGCCACCTCTTGCTCGCCATAGACGCCCTAGAGCCTTATGAATAAGCCACGGAGACGCCTGGTCACCGTGCACTACTAGGAAAAAGCTTATAGGTAGAGGCTTAACAGTAGCGCCCCTTAGCGCCCCCAAAAAAGGGGCGCTACTACTAGGCCATTAGAAGTAGCGCCTGTATAAAAGGGGCTCTACTTCTACTTAACAGTACCGCCCTAGAAAAAGGGGCGCTACTGCTAATCTGATAGTAGTAGCGTGTGGTGTAACCCCACACTGCTACTAAGTGGTCTTCACGGTGCCCTCTGGGACATCCCATACTAGTAGCGCCTGTACAAGAGGGGCCCTACTGCTAAGTTGATAGCAGTAGCGCCTGTACAAGAGGGGCGTGTCGAGACCCGGGGTTAGCGTATGCAAGTCCAGTTAAGACATAGTCATATGGAGAGCCGAGAACCGTACGCACTTGTCTAAGCAGACAAGGCCAAGCACAGAACGTTCTCGGAGAGCATCGTACGTGAGGGGCATCCCATCCAGGCCGGATGATCAACTGAGATGGGTCCTCATCGTCCGCACACAAGTGAAATGATATGGGTGGTGAACTCCCATATTCAAAGACAAGTCGCCTCAACCATACTATCGATTATCTCATAACTCTTACATAAACTTACTCCAGCCCGATCACTTAGTCGGGGTCTAGGGCTGGCTCGATCATACCACAAAGTGTGCACGAGACGGAGTCTCGAGCAATCGCATCGCGATGCCCCAATCTGCGCACATGTAAGGGCCACTTGGTGTATGAAAGACCGCCAGCCAGATCACAACTAAGGTCTCGAAAACCCATACAAAGACATGCATGTTATAAACATACACGCATCACACATGCCTTGTATGAACAGTAGGTATCATTGCAATTCTCTACAAAGTATACATTTTTATTGATAACTCTGATAGAGTGCACACAGAGATCACAAACATGTGATCCAACATTACAACAACAAGCGGAAGCAAATTATGTCTGAGTACAGACAAGTTTAACAAATGGCTTAAGAAGCCTTATTTAAACACAAGCCCTCCACGAGGGAACCAGTCGTCTTACTGGGACTAGACTAGCTTGATCTTCAGTCGTCCAGCTCGATGAAGAAGCCACCTTCGGGGTCGGTGGTATCATCTAAAACATAGATTAAGCAAACGTGAGTACAAAGACGTACATAGGAGCTATACTACTCATGCACATGTATCAAGGTAAAGGGAGCTGGGGTTCACTTGCAGAAGTTCCAGCTTTGACTTGGCTAATCCTGAACTACGAGTACCAGACTTTGAGGTAAGAAGCGTACACGAGTCCACTACTTGCTCCAACCAATTACACCACTATGGTGCCTTCCTCGACTTCCCCACGAGAAAGCGCGCCATAGCACTCACACTTATCTTGGTGTGTTTTAGAAGTATCCAGTTCAAGTTGTCTAATAATCAAGCTAAGCTTTCCAAGCAGTCCATAACCGCGGACGCGGCTATTCGAATAGTTTTGTTAACCCTGCAGGGGTGTACCGCTACACACACATGATCATCATTTACCTCCTTTGATCTCGACACCATTCTAGGGGTGCCAGCGAGGATGCTCACCACAACTGTTACCTCATAGCCGATCTAGTCCGAGAAAGCCGCCTACTTGGGTTGGTTACCACTATCGTGAACCCGGCCGGTTTACCGAAGTGGACCCAAGTGATGTGTGCGTGGTGCATAAGCCGGTCTCGGATGAGCCGTTCTCTCACTTAGCATCCAGGCCACAAGCCTACAAGAACTCCAAACTATTGCGACATCTGGACATCGAAAGGGATGAGTTAATAGGTTGAGAGGGGTCAGTGAGACCAATGTGTGGTTGTACTCTTCATCTTGGATCACCACACAAGAACTCGGACTTAGGGCGGTGTTCAACGAGACAACCCACCGTGTACTCCTACACAGCCTCTCATCGTTCACCTTGTATTAGGGTCGATTCACCAACACTTTTCTACCAACATCAACATGATCACTACCATCCCGACTCACATCACAGTAACAACATGGTATCATACTAAGCATGCAATAAGCGATAAACATTTGCAGGGGCCACATGATATCAATCAACTCCTACATTTGCTAGGATTGTGGTTTGCTTACTACTGTGACAAAATGATAGGTCATGCAAAGGAATGGGTTCATCTATGCGGTAGAAACGAATCATGGTGATCATCCTAAACAATGCATAAGCAAGACATGAGAGGGAAGTGGGATTTTATCGACATGATCAATGGGGGTTTGCTTGCCTTGCTGACGAGGTTCGGGTTCTGGGTCTTCAGCGAAGGGGGCAGCCTCCTGCTCCGGTTCCACCTCTACTCGACAAACAACAAGCAAAGTAGCAAAGTAAAACAATGCACAATCACATGATGAAAGGTTGTAACTTGATGTAAATGCTTTGTTGTGTGAAGCAATTCCATTTAAATGGAGTATATTGCAATTTGAATTGCAAATTCAAACTCCAATTTGAATTCAAACTTAGTCAAGTTATATGTGACACGGTTTGAACAATTTGAACCTTTTGGAAATGTGTATGATATGCCTCTGAAGTGTGGTTGAAATATAGCAAAATTCCATGGTCCAAGTTGCAAAAGCATTTGATTTGAATTTGAATTAATTCCAAATAATTCAAATGACATATGCTACTGGTCCCATTTTAAAATCAACTCAAATATAGTTTAAAGTTGCATTTTTGGAGAGCTTATTTTCTCCTGATCATTTTTCATATATTATTTGTCCAATTTGGAGTTAATATGAATTTTCAATGAATTTCCAAAGTTTGGGGTATTTTTTGGAATTTCTGGAATTTCTTTAATTCAATTTGATTTTCTGGAAATTCATTATTGCGTCATGCTGACTTCAAGCTGGCGTCAGGGGGGGGGGCTGACAAGGGGGTCCCACCTGTCAGTGGCTAGTTGAATTAATCCGCTGGGTTAAATTATCCAGTGGCTTAATTAAGCCACTGGACCCACTTGTCATTGGCTCAAGGGGTCATTAGGGGGGTGGTTAACGTTTAAACACGCCGGCCACGTGGACTTCACCGGCGGCAAGTCGCCGGCAACCATCCGACGCGGCGGTGACGCACGGGACGACGGCTCCGGCCACCATTTGGTGCGCTGAGACCACCAAACGGAAGCCCGAGCTCGTCCGCATCACCTAGAGCACAGTAACGCCACCGGGGGGCACCGGAGTGATGCCGGCGACGAGCCCTAGCGGCATCCGTGGCACGGGCTCGGGGTGGATCTCACTGCAGAGCACCAATGGAGCCACCGTTGGGCGCATTCGAAGCAGCAGATCACGGCGGAGGTGATGGACAAGACGGCGAGGACGATTGCCTAATAGGTGCTCGCCGACGACGACCGTGGAGGCTCGGTACTCCGGCGACCATGGCAATCGGTGACAGAGGAAGCAATCGAGAGGGGGAGGTTAGGGGTTTTGATCCCGAGCTCACCAGGGCCTCAACGGAGGTGGTGGCGATGGCTGGGGTGGCTCGACGGCGACGAAATCGACGTCGATCTCTTTCGGTTCTGGCGGCGGCTCGAGCTCGAATTCGCTGGCTAGGAGGGCTCTGGGCTCGCCTTCTTCTGCAGGTCGATGAAGAGCTTGGAGAGGAACACGGGGGACAGCTCGGTGGAGGTCCTCGTCGTCGTTGGCTGCGCGTGCTTGGCATCGCACTCCGGCGATCTTCTCGGGCGTCGACGAATCGGGAGAGAGAGGAGGGGGAGGTGGTTCTAGAGGGAGGGGAATGGAACGGGAAGGCCCTGGGCGTCTCCAGGCGCGACTACGTGGACGGAGGAAGCAGGAGGTGGCCAGGCACGTCGGCGGCCTCGGCATGCCGGGCACGCAGTTGCTTGGCTGCCTGAGGACGACGACAGGCGAGGGGAGGTGGGCTGGGCCGGCTGGGGAACTAGTTGGGCCTCTTTGAGGTAAGCCCTTTTTCTTTTTCTTTCTGTTTTCACTTCTGACATTTGTTCTGTTTAGCTAAATAAAATAGCTAAACATTTTATTAAATGCTGAAAACTTTTATATGGCCACTTATAAAGTTTCAACATTTTTAAAATTCAAATGATTTGAATTTTAAATCAAATAGAGGTATTTGATTAATTCCAAGGCACTGTTTGAATATTTGAAAAATCTATGAGCATGGGATGGGTCCCACATCACTTGATATGTGATCACACTCATTTATAAGACTTTTCAAAAATCTAACATGAAATTTTGGAGAAGATTTTTATCTGGCCTTTTGAATTAATTCATCTGGGGGGGGTTCCTTCTCCCACTTTGCTTTTGATTCTTGATTTCAAGGATTTCTTTTGAAATTTTGACATGATGCAAGAGTACTTTGATCCTAGCACATTACCTAACAGAGGGTTCTGACAGGGCGCTACTACTAAGTGGTCTTCACTGGCCACAAACACACAAAAATACAACCCCCCCCCCCCCCGTGGACCGCCTTTTCAGTTTTAGAAAAAATAAAAGAAAATGATGGAAATGTCAAAAAAAGAAAAGAAAATGAGATTCCCATGTGATATGTGATCTAGTTGTTAGGGAAATTGAAAAAATATGAATTTCGACTTTTTTTGCAAAATCTCTCTAAAATTTGTAAAATGGGCATAACTTTTGCAGACGAACTCGGATGAAAAAGTTTTTTACAGGAAAAATCATCTACTCGAAAAGTTATATCCAAATTCAACAGGAAAAGCCCGTTGAACATTTTTAGAATCCTCAAAAACCTAACAGAAAAATGTTATGATGCTTTTAAGATGTGGAGGCCAAAATATTCGAAAAAAGTAGGTGGAGGCTCAACAGTAGCGCCTGTACAAGAAGGGCGCTACTGATAGGTGTGATGTGGAAGTTTCCTATTGGTCTAGGCCTCCTCTCGCGGATAAGTGAGATGGCAGGGGCAACAAAACCCCCACCACTCATTTTCTCCTCCTCTCCTCACACTTCATCTCCTCCACTCCTTCTCCTCTCCTCCACTCCAATCCCTCCAAGCCGGCGACCTCCACTTACTACTCACGGTGCTCCTGCTCCGGCGACCTACTCCACTCTATCTCCTCTCCGATGACCTCCTCCTCGGTGCTCCTCCGGCGACCTCCTCCTCATGGTGCTCCTCCTCGACCTCCTCCTCCTCATGGTACTTCTACTCCGGCGACCTCCTTCGACGACCTCCTCCTCACGGTGCTCCTCTTCTGGGTGACCTCCTCCTCACTGCCCCATTGCGCGCAACCTTTGCGCCCTGCAGAGCCGTCGCCATCCCCACCCTGCCCCGCGGCCACCGGTGCGACTGCCGGAGCGCGGACGTCGACGAGATTTTTTTTTGTTTTTTTTAATTAATAGTAGTAGAGCGCGAATAAAGAGGGTGCTGCTGCTATTTACCAGTAGCACGTGGACAAGAGGGGCGCTACTTCTATCAGAACTACTAGTAGCACGGGCAAACACGCGCTACTACTAGATGTTAGCTGTAGCGTGCTAGTAGTAGCGCGCCCGGTGGCCCTACTAGTAGCGTTTTTCCTAGTAGTGGTGGACCACTTTCCTTCTAGCCTCTCACTTTCCTATCCTCCCTCGCCGTATTTTTCCACCGCCCGAGCGCCGCCGCAGAGCACGCCGCCATGCCCGCGTGTCCAACGTCGTCGCGGAGCCAAGCCACCTTGTCCAGGAGCTTCACCTCCATCTTCTTCGTCACTCTGCAAGACATCACGGGCCAGGAAAACCCTGAGCCGCTGTATTCTCCATCGACGCCTTGCCGGAGCTGTTGTGCACCATCACCGATTCCGTCTCCCTCAGGCCATCGCCACCTCTTTGTCGGCTTCTTCGAGTGGATGGTGAGCTCACGAACACAATGCCCCTCCCCGCGCTCTAAATCCCCGTCGTAAACTCCCTCCCCGCCAGAGCCGAGCTACCACCGCCGCGTCGTTCCTCGCCGGCGTCATTCCTCTCCGCCCTTGTGGTCGCCGCCTGCTCCACTCGATGTGGACGAGGCCGCGCAGCCGTTTGGTGCCCTTCATGCGCCAACACGCAGCCAGCAGGCCACGCCGGTGTGTCACCACCGTGTGTAATGGCCTCCACCGGTTAAACGTCGATGGTCTGTTAACTTAGCGCTAAACCCCACCCCTTAATCACCCCACTATGCCACTAAATGCGGGCCCTGGTTCCCTAATTAAACTAGTTGGCTTAAAATAAATCGTGGATTAACCCCTGGGGCACTGACCAGTGGACCCAGGTGGGTAGTTTGACCAGTCAGCAGCCCTGACGTCAGCATGACGCCATGCTGATGCAGTAAACCTTTTCCAGTTTAAAATTAAATCAGAAATTCCAGAAAATGCAAGGATAAAAAATATTTATATATGAAATATTATCATAACAATGCAAGGATTCTGAATATGCACTTTGTTTTCGTGTTTTACCATTTTAAAATGGGTGAACAGTGGAAATTGTCCATATGAATCCTTTTTCAATTCCAATATGGAGTTGAATTAGCAAACCCTTTTCAATGCACTTCATTTAAATGGAATTGGCAACACATGAGCACCATGAACCTCATGTTATAACATCATATCATGTGATTGTGCATTGTATCTTTATTGACTGTTACTTTCCGCTTTGTTTGCTATCGAATAGAAGTGGAATCGGAGGTCATTCCTGAAGCAGAAGACTGTCAATACGACCCTCGTGAGCAAGGCAAGTAAACCCCCATTGATCATGTCGATAAAACCCCATTTCCCTCTCTTTCTCGTTTATGCATTTTTAGGATGTCACCTTGATGCATTTCTACCACATAGTTGAACCCATTCCTTTGCATGTCCTATCATTTTGTCACAGTAGTAAGCAAACCACAATCCTAGCAGATTTAGGAGTTGATTGTTGATCATGTGGCCCCTACAACTATTACTGGTTATTGCATGCTTAGAGGGATACAACGTTGTTACTGTTCTGTGAGTCGGGATGTTAGAGATCATGATGATGACGGTGGAAATTTGTTGGTGAATTTGACCAAAACAAGGTGAACGATGAGAGGATGTGTAGGAGTACATAGTGGGTTGTCTCGTTGAACACTGCCTTAAGTCCACATTGGGCTCACTGACCCCTCACAACCTATTAACTCATTCCGTGTTGATGTCCATATGTCGCAGTAGTTTGGAGTTCTAGTAGGTTTGTGGAACAGCCTGCAAAGTGAGTGAACGGCTCAACCGAGACCGGCTTGGGGCCCTGCACACATCATCTGGGTCCGCATCGGTAAACTGGCCGGGTTCACGATTAGGGAAACCAACCATGATAGGCGGATTTTATTGACTAGGCTGGTGGTGTGTGGTAAGTGTTGTGGTGAGAATCCTCGCCGGCACCCCTTGAATGGTGACGAGATCTGGCGGTAACTGATGGTCATGTGTGTGTAGTAGTACACCCCTGCAGGGTTAATAAACTATTCGAATAGTCGCGTCCGTGGTCATGGACTACTTGGAAAGCTGTGCTTGATTATTAGACAACTTCAACGGTTAACCTAAAACTTGCCAAGATAAGTGTGAGTGCTATGGTTTTCTTTCTCGCGGGAAGTCGAGGAAGGATTCATAGTTGTGTAATTGATTGGGAAACTTGGATAGATGGACTCGAGTACGCTCCTTACCTCTTTCTGGTAATCGTAGTTCAGGTTAGCCATGTCAAAGTTGGCACTTCTGCATAACAAACCCCACCTTCCTTTGCCTTGATACCTGAGCATGAGTAGTATAGTTCTGATGTAAGTCTTGTTGATTACAACTTTGTACTCATGTTTGGTTATTTATGTTTTTAGATGAAACCACTGACCCCGATGGTGGCTTCTTCCTGGAACTCGACGTTGAATAAGCTAGTGTAGTCCCAGATAGCAGTATGGTCCATCGTGGAAGGGCTTTTTATATTGAATAAGGCTTGTCTAAGACATTTGTTAAAATTGTCTGTAGTCTGACCTAAGTTGCTTCCGTTGTTTGATGTAATGTTGTATCACAGTCATGTGATCGCTTTGGGTACTCTATATGTAAGTCAATAAAGATTTATACTTTGTAGAGTTCATGTGATGAGTACCTGTTGTTTACACTGGACATGTATGATGCGTGTATGATTATAACGTGCATGTCTTAGTGTGGGGTTCGATAGCTTATTTGTGCTCCCGCCGGCGGTCTTTCTTACAGCCAGGTGACTCTAGTTGTGCGCAGCTTGGAGCATCGCGATGCGATTGCACGTAACCCCGTTATGTGGCACACTTCGTTGTACGATCGAGCCGGCCCGAGACCTCGACTAAGTGATCGGGCTGGAGTTGTCTATGTAAATGCTATGGTTCAATTGACAATATGGTTGAGGCGACTTGTCTATGAGTATGGGATTTCACCACCCATAAGAATTTAGACTTTTGAGCGAACGATGAGGACCCATATCAGTTGATCATCCGGGCCTGGACGGGATGCCCCTCATGTTCGAGCTTTCGGAGAGTGTCTTGTACTTGGCCTTGTCTGCTTAGACAAGTGGGTATGGCTCTCGGCTCTCCATATGATTGAATTATGGCTAGAATTACATATGCATATTCCGGGTACCAACAGGAGTAGCGAGAGCTTGAGGTTGTTTTGGTGGACTGGATGCATCGTCTTAGTAATCCATCCAGCCGCGGATGCTACAGTCATCCTTCTCTTCGTGGAAGACTTTTTCTTCGAAGGAGGATCCGGAGATTTTGCTTCAATAGTGGCTTTCCTCTTCTTTGAATCATTTGCCATGATGGCAACATTGTGATTCTTCCAAAGTTCCTCAACAGCAGCTGGAACTTTGCCCTTGTAGACCAAAATGTCACTCTTGGTGACACGATTTGCTTCAGTGATCTGTTGGAGCATAGCAACGATTTGAGCTTGGAAGCCTTCATCAGTTTCAGCCTCAACAAGTTGCTGGAATTTTTAGCTTCTCCCTTTTTCCAGAGGGCTTCTTAGATTCCCAATGCAACCCATAGTTCAGCATCACGAGGATCGGGAAGTTGATATTAAATTTTGCGGTCTTCATCCTCATGTGCTTCGTGCATAGGTGATGTCTTTTGCTTCGGTCGTGAGGCGTTAGCTTCGGGATTCGTATTAACAATAGATTGTTTTTGTGCAGCCCTACCGCTTTCTCAGCATTTTTCGTGGCTAACGTTGCAAGAGTTTCCTTTCTCTTTGATTCAAACTGCTTCAGTTGTTTTTCTTCAGCAGCAGCCTTCTCTTCATTTTGCTTCACTTAAGTGAGCTTTCACTTCGCGTTAGCAGTTTCAGCAGCTTGTGTAGCCGCAGCAAGTTCTTTTTTCTTCTCAGCTGCTTCCTTCTGAGCTCTGTGCTTAGCAGCTCACTCTCGGGCTAACTGGTTGCGCTTTAGAGCTTCGTCGAGGTCTTTCTGGCGCAATGCAGCTTCATTGGGTTTGTCGGCGGCAGCTTGGGCCACAAAGGGACCAGGTTTAGCAACCGTGGCCTTTGGCTTTGAGGGTGCAGCAGCCTTCTCAGCCTGCTTTTGCTTCAAGGGGTCGTGCTTTTGCTTCGACCTCCTCTCAGTTGCCACATCTTGGGGAGGTGGCTTGGAAGCCAATGGTTTTTCAATCACTATATTAGTGGTGCCTATCACGGGACGTGCAACTGGCCTTGCAGTGGGGTCTTGAATTTTGAGCCCTTTGGAACCTGGTTTTTCACCAGGATTCTTCTTGAAAGAAATGCCAAGATTTTCCTTCTAAGTGGAGCAACTGGGATATGCTCCGATTCATCATCTGATTCCACAGCAGGATCATCTTCGTCCATGGAGTCCTCAAGAACAGTGGCAACCAAGTGTGCTTGCTCTTCGCCAGTGAAGACGTGAGGTGGTGAGGCAGTTCTCTTATTTAGCTTCCGAGACCTCTTCTTTGGAGAGTTGTTCCCTTCACCAGCTGCTTCACCAGCGCTTCTTTCGGCAGCTTCTTTCTCTTTCTTCGTTCGAAGCTTTTCAGCAGCAGTGGCCAAACTCTTGTGTTCATCGGGATTGAAGCATTGCGTGCGGATGGACGTTAGATGCGGTAGCTTTGGTTGCTTGGGTTAATATAGGTGACGATTTTCTTCAGTGTACTTGGAGGACATGTGCTCCGTGTACAGGAAAGGTGGATGGAAGGTACACTACCTGGCCCATTTCCATTCAGACACACTCTTGTTCTTGGAGGACAGTAGCGGCGAATCCCTTGCAGTCTGTTCTTTCTTTGCTGATCACTTTCGTCACCTGGAGTTTCAAAAACGAGTCGTTCAATTACTTCTCGAGGGATTCCACGAGCATTTTTTCGCTCCTTGGTTCTGCCTCCCTTTCGCTTAGGAGCTAGTTGCTCCACTTCCTCAGTAGGTGCATCATCAAGTACCGGGGACTCATTCCCGAATTCCAAATCGGCAGATATCCTGTGAAGAAGATGGAGAAAACAGAGAAAAGGGATACAGGCATGATTAAGCACCAACAAAAGTTTCAAAAGCGATTTTAAAAAGAGATTCAGTGAGAGAACTGGTTTGGATTCAAGTGCACACTTGTACTGAGCTAGATCTGATTCGAGAACTAGGTCTAACAGAGTGAAAATAGATATTTGATCTTGACATAGAATCTGACATGAATTGGGGGGAAATCTGATGATGGCTATAAACAGGTTTCCCAAAATTCAAGCGATCCATTGGATCAAAATAACCTAAGAAAATGAAACACAAACCCTAAGAACTCGCATTCAATCGATCTGAAGAACAAGTGATACGTCCCAATCGTATCTACAATTTTTTCTTTCTCCATGGATGTTTTGGGTGATATTGCTATGCTTTTGATACAATTTCATACACTTTTGATCATATTTGGACTAACCTATTAACTCAGTGCACCCCAGTGACAGTTCCTGTTTTCTGTTGTCTTTTTATTTCAGGTTTCCCCCGTATTAAAAGTGCTCCAAAAAATCCAGAAAAATCA
Source organism: Bromus sterilis (assembly GCA_950022295.1). Taxonomy (NCBI): domain Eukaryota; kingdom Viridiplantae; phylum Streptophyta; class Magnoliopsida; order Poales; family Poaceae; genus Bromus; species Bromus sterilis. Next base: position 158,891,399 of record OX465600.1, read on the forward strand.
AATAAAAAATCAGCGTACAGGAACTTTCCAAAGCCCCGAAGGAGAGCCAGGGGGCCACCCTGGTGCTTAGGCGGCCAGGGGGCGTGGACCCCTTCGCCTATATATTTGTCTCGCCACGAAACCTCCGAAGACAGAACCCATTTTTGCGATCTCGCCTCTATTCCTCCGCCGCCGCGCTTCCATGAACGGGAGCGCCAGAAGACCTCTTCCCGGCACCCTGCCGGAGGGAGGGTTGACCTCCGGGAGCTTCTCCACCACCATGGACGCTTCCCGGATGATTCGTGAGTAGTCCACCTTGGACCATGGGTCCATGATCAATAGTTATGTGATGTTCTCATCCCCTCTTTGTTCTTCATGGATTAGACATTGTGAGCTGCCCTACATGATCAAGGCACATATGTAATGCTTTCTGTTGTTTCTATGTTGAGTTTGATGGGATCTGATGGATTATAAGACTATGTTCAAATTGTGATGAGAAATATATTTGGTTCTTCTCTTTTATATTTTTTTTTCTTGAATAATTCTTGCATGTTCTCCGTTTCTTTTATTACTTTGGCCAAGTGTTAGATTGCAACTCGAAGAGGGAGCATTATGCTTGATTGTGGGTTCATGCCCCCTGATGACTAGCTTGAGTGACAGAAACATGAGTCTGGGGGATGTGTTGTTCCCACAAGGGGGAAAACAACGGTGTTTGTAACTGCGGTTTCAAGGATTGTTTACTTTACGCAAAGTTCTTTTAATGCAGTTGTTTGTTGCTTTGGGTTTACACTTTGGGTGGGGCTCGCAACTTAATACTAGAAAGATGTTCTGGATAGATATCTCAAGGTGGATGATTAGTAGTAGATGCTGATGTATTTCGGTCTACTTATCTTGGCGTACTGCCCATGCTTTTGAGCCTCTTCCTTTCTTTTGTAGCATAGTTAGCATTGCGATGCGTTTTTAATCCTTTCAATTGCCCATCTGTGATTTCTTCACCTCGCATAGCAGTTTATCGTATTTTGGGAGACAGACAACACTAGTGAACATCATGGGACCCCGGTCCATATTTCTACCACTGTTTACACCCTCAATTTACTTCTTGCTATTACTTTCTAGTTGCAGTTATCATTACCTTTTATCTGTTGTGTTTGATCCTTTGAAAATGGCAAGGCCGGAGAGATTGACAACCTCTTTGTACTCGTTGGGACCAATGTTATATGTTGTGTGTGCAGCTCCAGGTTAAGCAAGTGATTCTTTTCAAACGGAGCATCACTTGCCGAAACACCTACTTGTAGTTATCGGATTCCTACAGGAGACGATCTTAAACCTTGGTATCTTTGCCAAGGGAAATTTTCTGCTAGGCTACATCCAACCTTCCATTTGGGGTAACCAACGAGGAGCACTACTTCAGTGCCATCGACAAGGGCAAGATTGATTGGATCGAGGAGCTCAATGTACCTGACGGGGATGTACTCGATATTATTGATTGGAGATGGCGATTACAGGGAAGCCGAGGCTAGGGCGCACGAGGCTAGGTTACAGATTGTGTATTGCTTGATCTCGATGTCTCCCCTCCTAGCCCTTATATGCTAGGCTAGGTCTCGGGGAGTCCGTCCTGATTATAGATGAGGTTTCCTAACCATGATCTTGTTCCGTATGGCAAGTTTGCACCTTCCTTATGACTCGCGGACTCCTACATCGCTGCCACTAGTGGGCCAAGGCTGGGCCCAGGCGGTATCTTTGTGGGCCTTCTGTCTTCTGGTACACCGGGTAGGCTCATCCATAGGAGTGCCTGGGGGACTCGAAGAGGCGCGCAGAGACTCGAATCCACTCTAGCGTCGTTTTGATGTATGCACGGTTCAACCGCGGGTCGCTGGCAGTCTGGGGCCATGACAAAACCTGTTTCGAGGGATTCTAAGCTGAAAGGGCCCAAGGTGTCGACTGATCGAGCCTTGGTGAATTGCACTAGTGGAAAAAACCGCAGTAGCCCAATCAAACCCATGTCCCTCGACATGAGCTTGGAACACTGGTGTCTAGCAAAAGTCATGCCGTTGCAGCTCTTACACTCATCAATTTCCGCCAGTAAAGTTCGTTTCCTAGGCACGTCCGCCCGGCTTTTTCTATCATGCATGCGCATGGAAAAGGTTGGGAGTGAAATCGCTCTTCGGCAAGTCCCAGCCCGGCCGATCTTCGGAGCGGGGTCTTACCTATACGCTAAGATTGCGTGGCATCTGGGCACAGTGTATCGTGTTCTAGGAACATGTATTTTTATTGAGGCGCGGAGCCTAGTAGATAATGCACCCACCTGGAATAAACAATCAAGTGGGCGGTTTTAGCGGTCACTCGTGGAGCTTCTCCGAGTGCTCGGGTGTAGAGGGATATTTTCTTGGGAGGTCGTCGAGTTCTTGAGTATATAGAGTTTTGAGAGTAATCACTCGAATATCGCTTTTGCTCTCGGGGTGAGGGAGCACCCGATACTCCAGGACCGCTCGATCTGGCGGGTGCAGGTCTTCTCATCTTGCGTCATGGTGAGGGAGCACCCGAAACTCTCATGGGTGCGAGTAATCACTTAAGCACGTTTTTACTTGTGGGTGAGGGAGCACCTGAAAACCCTCATTGATAGATACGCCCCCGATGGGAGTTAGATATATTTGAAAAATGTATTTAAACTATGCAAAAAACGGTGCTTTCAAGCTGCCTCTGCTGCTGAGTCCCTCTTTAATTTACCTCTTGTTTGGTGAAGATAACTATCTCCTTGCTGGAGGACCGTCAAAAGATGCTCTGGCTGCTAACCGTCATGTCTGCATGACCAGTCATAATGATGGCTTTTGGTGGCGTGCTGGAGCCGCCTGTTGAGTTATCGATGCGCGCATTGAAACCACGAGAGATTTGACGCGTCCAGCGCACTATGCCGCCCGTGTGAAGGCATCTTTGCCTCAGAATTCGACTCGCACGGCGTGTTTGGTCTTTGATTTAATGGCTCCCGTCGTCTGAGCTTCTATGTGGGGTTTGTGCTATAAATTGGCCCCTCTTTTTCTTCTAGCAGCGGTATTCGTCCTCTGCTCATCTTGCTTCTCTTTCTCTTCCTCTTCTCATGACACCCCAGCGTGGAGCTGGTATGACTGGCCATGGTCGTGCTCGCCGCGGCCGTGGTGGTCGTACTCCGCGCTCTTCTCGCAGTGGTCTTCATGGTGCAGCGTTGGTGCCTTCCTCCTCTTCCTCGGAGGAGGGTGTTTGGTGTTATGACTTTCTCCTGCACGTCCGTGGCCGGGGCGCTGCTCATATTCTTCTTCCTTCTGCATTTTCTACCATTGTTTATGTGCGTGGCCTTGATGGCTTGCTGCTTCGTCTTTAGGGGTGCAATCGATCTCCTTCTTAAGTTAAGTTGGAGATCGATAGTTCCCGCTTGATTTTTCTTGGCTTTGGCTGGAAATCCTTTGCTCGTCGGTTGAACCTGCGTGATGGTAACACTCTTTGTTGCCGTTTTGATGGTAAAGATACTCTTGTCATCTGCGCTTTTGACCCGAGCGGCAACCGCATGTATCCGTACTGGCCGGAGACAGGCAGTGATGGTTCTGACAGGTCGAGGAGTCCTTCGCCTGCGTCTTCAACTGCTTCCTCCTCCGGTGACTCTTCGGGTGCTGATGCGGAGCCGTCTTCAACTGCTTCCCCCTCTGTTCTAAAGGGTATCTCGACGTCAAACCACCAGTCAAGCGGGCGCGCCAGGCGACCTTGTAGAACTGGAGGTGGCAGCGTCATATTTGCCGGCAGCTCGAGTGGAGCTGGAGAAGAAGCTGGTGGAGCAGGAGAAGAAGCTGGTGGAGCGTCGTCTTCAACTGTTCTGCAAATAAGTCGAGCTTCACCTTTTGTTATGTCATTGACATCATGAGCCTGCTGCTTCGACTCCTCCTTTGTCTTTGATGATGCTCGCTGTCTTGGTGCCAATCATCCCAGCATGGGCGCTCATGTAGAAGTCATAATTCCTTGGGTGACTGATGCTGTAGGCTTATTTGTGCCTTTTGTAACTAGGTTAGTTCTCCATGTAATGAGGATTGCCCTCGAGCAATCAGAGTTGCCTTCTATCCAATGTACATTTGAATCTTTTGTACTAAGAATGATCTTAGGGCCCTTGTAATATGAACTATGCTTGAGTCTTTGTAATGGAATCTGTCTTCGAGTCCTTTGCAAACGAGAGTTGTCTTCGAGTCCTTGGTGATCGAAATCTGTCTTCAAGTCCATTAGAACTTCGCTTTGTGGTTTCTATCAGGTGCGCGACAGCGCTCCCGATGGGAGTAGCCCCCGAGGCTACGTTTGAGTCGAAGAGTCGAACGTAGGATGAGATCTGTTTCCTTTGTCATTCTTCCATTATTTCCTGTCTTTTATCGGGTGCGCGACAGCGCTCTCGATTGGAGTAGCCCCCGAGTCTTTAGGTAATCGTTGGCGATTGGGTGAAGACTTAAATATTTGTCTGCGTCCTACGCTCCGTTCGTATTTCTTCGGAGTATAGGGTGTTCCATCTAGTTGTAGTCGTGTCTTTCCCTTTGATTCCGGACAGAGTTCAACGGCTGGCGCTTGTCGATGGATTTTTGCTTGGTCCCTTTTGAGCTTTGGACTGCATGAGCTACGACGATGTCTCTCAGGAGGAGAATTTGCAACCGAGACCCCGAGTGCTTTTGAGAAAGATCGCGATTGCGACGATGGCGTCTCTCGGGAGGAGTTTTTTTGCTCGATCCCCCGAGTTCTTTTGTGAGAAGTCGCGGTTGCGACGATAGCGTCTCTCGGGGGGAGTCTTTGTGCTCGAACCCCCGAGTGGTTTGGTAATAGATCGCGATTGCGACGATAGCGTCTCTCGGGGGGAGTTTTTGTGCTCGATCCCCCGAGTGCTTTTGTGAGAGATCGCGATTGCGATGATAGCGTCTCTCGGGGGGAGTCTTTGTGCTCGAGCCCCCGAGTGCTTTGGTAATAGATCGCGATTGCGACGATAGCGTCTCTCAGTGGGAGTTTTTGTGCTCGAGCCCCCGAGTGATTTTGTGAGAGATCGCGATTGCGATGATAGCGTCTCTCGGGGGGAGTCTTTGTGCTTGATCCCCCGAGTGCTTTGGTAATAGATCGCGATTGTGACGATAGCGTCTCTCGGGGGGACTTTTTGTGCTCGAGCCCCCGAGTGCTCTCTTGTGGTAGGATTTGGGCAACATCATTTTATTGCATCGAATGTTTACATGAGTTTGCAGATGAGCATGACTGGTGGAGACTATGGGTAGAACAGGCGTAGGTTCGCTACGTTCCATGGATTTCCTACGTCCTTGTCTGTCTTCGGGTTCTTTAGTCTATAGGCGCCTCCTCCTATGACTTCTGTGATTATGAACAGATCTTCCCATTGGGGGGTGAGCTTGTGAACTTTCTCGTGTATGAGCCATAGGACAAGGTCGCCTTTATTGAAGGTTCTGGTGCGCAGGCGATTGCTTTGGTAAGTGCGTATTTTGTCCTGGTATCCCTCTGACTTTGCTAGGGCTGCGTCCCTTTCTTCGTCCGCTGTGTCTTTGTCATCTTGCAGCGCTTCTTCTGCTTCCTCTTCTTCGTACCATGAGATCCATGGTGCCCCAAATTTGAGGTCATGTGGTAGCACCGCCTCTGACCTGTACACCATAAAGAAAGGTGTGTACTGGGTTGCAGTATTCGGGGTGGTGCGTAGGCTCCATAGTACGGCAGGGAGCTCTTCTACCCAGTTGCCCGCGTCCTGCTCGATTGGTGCGAGGAGACGCTTTTTGAGTCCTCCGCATACTAGGTCGTTCGCTTTTTGCACCTGGCCGTTGGATTGTGGTTGTTTTGATGCCCAGTTCTTCGCAGAAGTTCTGGAATTCTGCTGCTGTGAAGTTTGTGCCATTGTCCGTGATGATGTTGTGTGGCACCCCGAACCTGAAGATGATTGATTTGATGAAGTTCACCGCCGTGAGGGCTGTGGAGCTGGTGATGGGCACTGCTTCGATCCATTTGGTGAATTTGTCGACTGCTACTAGCATGTGAGTTCTTCCTCCCTTTGATGATTTCTTCAGTGGGCCCACCATATCGAGTCCCCAGGTGGCGAAGGGCCATGATAGTGGTATGGTCTTGAGTTCTGAGGCCGGGGCGTGCGGCCTGCTGGCGAATTTGTGGCAGGCCATGCAGCGCCACATGATATCCTTTGCGTTCCTCATGGCTGTTGGCCAGTAAAGTCCTGTTCTAAAGGCTTTTGCCATGAGTGCTCGACTGCAGACATGGTGCCCGCAGGTGCCTTCGTGGATCTCCAGTAGGAGGGTCTTGCCGTCTTCCTCATCTATGCATTTGTGTAGGACCTGAGAAACGCCGCGCTTGTAGAGCTGTCCGTTGATTACTGTGAATGTTTTGGAGCGCCGACTAATGCGTTTGGCTTCTGCGACGTCCTGCGGTAGGATGCCGTCGATTAGGAACCTGTGGAGTGGCTCTCTCCAAGATTGGTCCTCTGGCGTGGGTGGCTGTGGCTCCTCGTCCGCGTTGTGGGCTTCTTCATTAACTACTGGGTCTGCGGCTGCTACTTGTACTGGTTCAACTGTGTTGTCATCCTCCGTGTCTGCTTCTGGTCCGAGTTCTTTGATTGTTGCGATGGTCTCGTCTATATAGGCCTGAATGTTTCCACCGATCCGGTTTCTCATGTGTGATTGCGCCATTTGCTGGTGTATTGCTCCTGCGTTGCTTAAGCCGAAGGGCATTTTCGGATGGCCTGCTTTTCTTGAGTCCGTCGGGTGTACTTGGCGTTTGACCGCGTCGCTGTCGATCTTGGAGTCCCGTCCATGCTCTTTTGACTCGCTTCTGCCTTCTAGTGGGAAGGTGCTTTTAACTGTCGCCGTGACTATTTTTGTGAGTTCTTGCTCGGCTGCGAATGTGTCAGAGACTTTGTGTAAGTCTTGGTCACATTTGTCGCACTAGATGGAGCTCCCGTTGACTGTGATGATGCCCGCGCATCCTGGCATCTTGAGTTTAAGGTAGGCGTAGTGCGGAATCGCCAAGAATTGTGTGGACGCTGGGCGTCCCAATATGGCGTGATACGGTGATTGCCAATCGAGTACTTCGAACTCGAGGGCGCGTCTTGCGAAATTGCGTCTATTGCCGAAGACAACTTCGAGCTCGATTAATCCAAGGGAAGTAGCTGCTTCTCCTGGGAATACTCCGTATAACACGGTGCTTGATTTCTTCCATACTGATCGAGGGATCAGCATCTTGCGCAGGGTGCTGACGAAGATTATGTTCATGCTGCTGCCTCCATCCATGAAGATTCTGTCCATGTCGTACCCTCCGATTTGAGCGTTGAGGACCAGGGGCGCGTGCCCTGGCCTTGGGAGTGCAGGTGGGTGGTCGCTCTGGGAGAACGTGATGCTGGTTTCTGCGTCGTGTCGCTGATAGACTTCGACTGCGTTAAGATTCTCGGCTGCTCTAGCCTGCAGGGTGTAGGCGTCTTGTTGGGCAGGCAATACCTTGCCTTATTGGATCGTGTACACCTGTCCTTTAGTGGGAGACTGCTCGGCTCATCGGGCGCGCTTGGCTTCTTGCTGTTTTTTATCCTTGAGGCTGTCGGCGAGTTCATTGAACAGGAGGCAGTCTCCCAGAGTGTGGCTCGATCTGATGTTTCCCCAGTTTTCTTCGAAGCAGTGGATCGTGCATGGTCCTCCTAGCTGTTCCCTAACTGTGAGCATGCAAGACCCGGCGTGCCGTTTCCTCCTTGAGATTCGGAAGAATAGCGTGTGGTCCGCTGGGTGCTCGTGACCTCGCGGGTCGACTTCGATCCCTGCACTTAGATTCTGGTTCCTTATGAGATTGGCGAATTCATCTGGCCTTCGATCTGGGTCGTAGTATTCGCCGGTCCAAGTCTCGGAGTCTCTATCCTGGCGGGTGGTGGCTCTCCATGCGGCGGCGGGTCGTCGAGTGGTCGGCGATCGTGCGGATGTATAGTTCGACTCGTCGGGTGGAATCGCTCCGTAGGATCCTCGCGCCTGCTCTCTGGGTCGTCGATTTCTTCCTTGTTGGCGATGATCTTGGCGGTCGCTGATCTCGAGCTCGGAGTCAGTGTCTTGTTGTGCGGCGGGTGCCCGGGTGGCGGTGGGTCGTTGAGTGGCCGGCAGATCCTCTTCTTCATGTTGTAGTTCGTCGATCGGGGTCTCCGTGTAGAACCCTCGCGCCTTTCTTTTGGACCGTCGAGTTCTCCTTCGTTGGCGGTGGGCTCGGTTGCCTCCGTAGTATTGGTCTTGGCACGGTTGCTGGCCGAGCGATCTTGTCGGGGCGGCAGAGATGTTCGCCGTGATCTTGAATTCCTCGGGTAGATTTCATCAGGTTCTTGCCCTTAAGTTACGGCTTGCTGCAGAAGGAACCGCTGAGATCGTAATTCCAACCTGTGTAGTTCCCACAGACGGCGCCAATTAACGGGGATGTATCCCGGCAAATCCCATGGTCAGGGACCCTGGGTTAGTCATGAGAGGCACAGGTTGGACGATAAGCTCATCGGCTAACAGGAGGATACGTTCCTGCTCGATATTATTGATTGGAGATGGCGATTATAGGGAAGCCGAGGCTAGGGCGCATGAGGCTAGGTTACAGATTGTATATTGCGTGATCTCGACTTTTCCCCTTGTGGGCACCCCGGACTATATGTCCGAAGCGGCCAGCTGTGCATACCGTCATGCTCCCATGATCAGTGTCGCATGACGCACAACTCGACAATGGATATCACAGTCACAAGTTCATACAGTACCGAATACAAAGTCATACATAAACATAGTCTTACACGGCCTCATCGGGCTCAAATGGCAGCGGAATAAACAAAAGCAAGATAGATAGCAGCATCACAATCCACAGGCAAAGCTCAGAGCGTAGCACATCCTAGTACTCGTCCGTCGCGTCATCGTCAAATACCTGCTCCTCCAAGCCTGGCCGATTGAATAACCAGGGACAAAGCCGTGAGTACATACAAAGTACTCGCAAAACCACCTAAAGAAAGGAACAGAGATTTTTCTACAAGAAAATAATGGGATGGATATATGGTGGGTTCTAACATGGGGAACCTAAGTACTCAATATTAGTTAAGTTGGCAATATTTTACTCTTGACAAATTTTAATCCCAAAATTTATATTTGATTAAATCCTGTCCAACCCTTTTCAACATCATCGTGAACCATAATTCTCAGTACTAGAATTTCTCATCTATTCTCCACAAAGTGTGGCCTCACTAGCTGTCCATTACCGTGGACTCCGGCTACTCGAATAGTTTTCACTCTGCAGAGGTTGTACACTTTACCCACAACATTCGATACATCCACCGGGAGTTCCCACGGTTCGTCATACCTCAGTATGCGGTTTTCGGATAATAGACCGTAGTCTTCCCCTTGCCTATCCTAGTACAGGTGATCTACCCGATGCCCACATCCTGAACTGTCCGTGTGCAAGGTCATGCTCCTCGTGCAAGCCTTCACCGTAGTAGAGGTGCGGCAAGGTTCCGTACCGACACTGATATAGTCCAGGGTATTACACCCCCGACGCATCGGCAGGATTCCGGCTTCTGGGTACCATCGTGTACCTCACTCATGTAGTTATAAGATCCCCGTACTAAGATAAGCAAGCTTCCAACTAGCCCTGTCCCATGCCAGAGTATTGTGGTTGTACTGTAATACTAGGTTTTGGCGGCACTTATAGAGAGTCCCTCTAGACTTTGAATATGTTCAACGATGTTTCCAACAACCACAACCTTGGACATCACATCTTCTTAGATGTATGCCAATACATTAGGGGGGAGCAAGATTAACCAAATTATTATGTTGTCACTAGTTCTTTAGCAAGGCTTGTAATAGTACCACAATATTATCGGTGTCTAGTTTATTTCTCCCAAATTAGGTTGGCTTTCAAGGTATGTGGGGTTCACCTAATAAACTAGTACAAATCCCAACCCAAAATGATATAACAATAGCATGATATATAATATGGTACAAAGAAGTAGAAACGTAGGACAAGGGTTTGAGTTTTTGAAGATGGCTTGCCTTCCTCGGCGGTGTCTCTCGGTACGGCTTCTTCGGCTTGGAAGGAGTCTTCACCTGGAACGTCAAGCGGTTCGTCTACACGTTGCGGAAAAGAGCACACAATTACCACGAGGCAAAAATAGCACATGGCACACAACATTCAATTTTCACAATCAAACACAACAACAAGGGCAAAATAAATCTCAGAGTTTTAACTTCCAAGTTTAATAAGTCCTAAAACATGCAACAAGGCTAAATTTTTCAACAAAGCATTAGGCTAACTTTACTGGATTTATTAATTGGCAGTAAAGCAACTTTAACTAAAAGCAATATTATTAACCTATTTTATTCACTAACAACCTTTTCATTTTTATTAACTCAACAACCAATTGTATAGCAATAACCTACTGACCACAAGTTAGTTTTATAATAAACAAATAATTTAATTTTACTAGTATTATTTCGATAAGAATTAAACTAGCAAGGGTAATAATAATAAAAAGGCCATAAATTTGTTTAACCTAAAAACTATTCTATACACACAGAAAAATCAAAAATAATCATAGGAATATAAACAAGTCAACACCACATTTTTAGAGTCAACAAGGATTTAACTAAAACTATTCTTAGCTGCTAAAAAGCACAATAAACTAATAAAAACTAAAGAAATTATTTTGGCACTGCACAAAAATTATTCTAAACATGCAGAATTATAGTTATTAATTTTATGCACACAACAAAATTTATTTCACTGGATTTGGAGCTGTATTTAATTCTCTAGAAATAAAATGGTGTTGCTGATAAAAGAAAAAGGAAAGTGCAGGCCGGTCCGGCTATCTGGCGCCCACGGGCGCTGTTCTTTTTTTTTTTCTTTGGGCCGAGCCCAGCACAGCGCAGCAGCGGTTTTTTTTTCTACTAAAAACGAAGGGGTATGTTTTTATTTGGGCCGATGGATTTGCCCCTAATCGGACGGCCGTGGGGCTTCTTCCCCACGGGCACGTCACGAACAGAAGGCCTCCTGGCCATGGCGGATGGGAGGGCACGGGGCCTCGCCGGACCACCTCCGGTGGCCGACGGTTGAAGGCAAGGGGCGGCGGAGGTAGGGGAGGTCGAGGGGGTTCCATTTTTGCACATAAACAGGACATGCATCGCGGAAAAATGGGGCGCCATGGAGGACAACAGGGAACGGGAGCTCACCGTGGGGGGCGTTCCGGGCGGCTGTAGGCGACGGCGAGGTGTGGCGGGGGTGCGGCTCGGTGGCGGGGTTCCGTTTTTGGGGCTCGGAGGCGGCTGCGGACGTCGGAGGTGGCGACGGCTCGGGGTAGACGTTGGGGCAGTGGGGGTGCTTGGGGGCGGCTCTTCTGGCTCCTTGCCGGCGGCTCCGGTGGGAGGCAGAGGGGCGGCGCGCCAACCTCCCCTCCTCCTCCTCCCCCTCCACTGGCTTCCCTCCTCCTCCTCCGCTCCAACTCCTTCTCCACCTCTTCCGTCTCTCCTGTTTACTCTCTACTCGGGCTGGCAACGCGGGCGAGAGTGGTGGTGTGGCTAGGTGGTGCGGTGGTGTGTGGCGAGTGGGGAGAGGAGAGCCGGGGTGGCCTCCTTTTATAGGCGATCGGGGGAGAGCTCCAACGGGAGGGAGAGGCCATGCTGGCGATCCGTGGCTTCGACCTCCATTGGCGAAGACAGGAGGTGGGCGAGCTCGTGAGAGAGAGAGAGCGGGTCGATTCCACCGTGGAGACTTCCGGTCACATCGCAGCCAAGGGTTGGGGGGTATACTCGGGGTGCCAGGCCACGGGGGCGATCCTCGGGATGGCCCCTGGTTGGGCAAGCGACGACCATGGGGCTCACAGGTGGGGAGTTTGAGAGAGAAGAGAGAATACCAGGGAGAGGGAGAGAGAACCGGGGGTGAAGGGGGGTGGGTTCATTCCCTCTTTGGGAGAGAGAGATACGTGAGAGAGAGGGGGGTTACGGGAGAGAGAGATCAGGGGAGAGATTAGTGGGGTAGTTAGGATAGTTTTTCTCTTTTCTTTAAAAACACCAAACACCCTTTTTTTAAGAGATAAAAAAACAATATATAACTCTCTTATTATTAGTATTATTGTTGTTGTTGTTATTATTATTAGGTTAGATATAAAGATCATGCATGCATTTCCTTATGATTTTATGTAGTTAGGAATTTTTTATTGATAAACATTTTAGTTATTAGCAAACAACCAAAAAGGTTGATGCCTAAGGATTTTTGTGGTGGCTAAAACTTTTAGTATTATTACTATATAGAAAATTTACTAGGTGTTAGCACCAAGGGTTTTTAGAATTTGACAAGTTGCCATTTTTTTATATGACCAACTAAGGATGAAGTGCATGCATGGTAGACAAATATGGTTAACCAAAGTCACTAGGTTATCTTAGGCACATGCAACACAAAAAGATCACCATCACAAGTGCATCATCAAGCAACAACACGACTAACCCTAAGCACACAAGTTCAAGCATTGAAACACGACCTAACATTCCATGCAAGGTTTTTGTTGGCTCTAACTTTTGGTTAAGTAGATTAACAAGAAGAGTAAAAGTTGGGATGTGACAGACCTTCCCCCCTTAAAAAGAATCTCGTCCCCGAGATTCACAAGCTAGTGAAGAGATGCGGGAACTCGCGCTTGAGGTAGTCCTCCCGTTCTCAGGTGGCTTCCTCCTTAGTGTGGTTGGTCCACTGGACCTTGTGGAACTTGATCGCGCGTTTTCGGGTGACTCGGGTGGCTTCTTCCAGGATACGAAGGGGTGTCTCGCGGTATGTGAGGTCCTGGTTGATATCCATCATGCGGTGATCGATATTCTTGAAAACATCGGGCTTTTCCGGCACCTCCAGACATTTCCGGAGCTGCGAGACGTGGAATACATCGTGCACATCAGATAGCTCTGCTGGCAGTCTCAACTGATATGCAACTTGACCTCGTCTGGCTATCACCTCAAATGGCCCGATGTATCGTGGTGCTAACTTCCCCTTCACATGGAATCGCTGCATTCCCTTCAATGGGGTGACTCGGAGATACACAAAGTCTCCAACTGAAAAAGTCACCTCTCGACGCTTGGGGTCGGCATAGCTCTTCTGACGGGACTGAGCGGTCTTGAGACGCTCACGAATCAACTGGACATGTTCCTCAGCTTCCTTCAAAGTATCGGGTCCAAAGATCTTCCCTTCCCCGGTCTGAGACCAGTTTAGGGGCGTGCGGCACTTCCGTCCATACAATGCTTCAAATGGGGCCATCTGCAGACTCGACTGATAGCTGTTGTTGTAGGAGAATTCTGCATACGGCAAGCAATCCTCCCACTTGGAACTATATGCTAGAGCACATGCGCGGAGCATATCCTCTAATATCTGGTTCACTCGCTCGGTCTGGCCTGCAGTCTGCGGGTGATAGGCTGTGGTGAAAATGAGCTTAGTGCCGAGTGCCTCCTGGACTTGCTTCCAGAATCTCGAGGTAAACTGGGTGCCTCGGTCAAACACGATCTCCTTCGGAACTCCATGCAGACAGACGATCCTTGACATGTACAAGTCTGCCAGCTGGTCTCCTCGATAGGTGGTTCGGACTGGAATAAAGTGCGCTACCTTGGTGAGTCGGTCGACGATGACCCAGATAGAGTCATGACCCTTGCTCGACCTTGGTAGTCCTGTGATCAAGTCCATTCCTATCTGTTCCCACTTCCATTCAGGAACTCGGAGTGGTTGCAGCAATCCTGCAGGTCTCTGATGTTCTGCCTTCACCCTTTGGCAGATGTCGCACTTGGCAACATACAAGGCAATCTCACGCTTCATACCGTGCCACCAAAACAAGTCCTTCAAGTCTTGATACATCTTAGTCCCTCCGGGGTGGATGGAGTAAGGTGTATCGTGAGCTTCCTTCAGGATAGTGAGCTTCAACTCCTCCAAATCAGGCACACACAATCGGCCATCAAGCCAAAGAACTCCTTCATCGTCCGTCGTGAACTTCGGGGCCTTCCCGAGGGGCATCTTCTTCTTGATTCCCTCGATACTGTCGTGTTCCTTCTGTGCCTCCTTGATCTGATCAAATAGAGTCGGAGTCAGCTCGAGGTGAGCCAGAAAACCGGGTGTAACAAGTTCCAAACCCAGCTTCTCGAACTCCTCGTGCAGAGCTGGCTGCGTCTCTCTGATCATTGCATTAAGTGTGCATGGCTTGCGGCTGAGGGCATCTGCTACCACGTTGGCTTTACCAGGATGGTAATGGATTTCGAGATCATAGTCTTTGATCATCTCGATCCACCTCCTCTGCCTCATGTTCAACTCCTTCTGTGAGAAAATGTACTTCAGGCTCTTATGGTCTGTGTATATGTCGCAACGGTGACCCATCAGGTAATGCCTCCACCTCTTGAGAGCAAGCACAACTGCGGCTAGCTCCAAGTCATGGGTGGGGTAGCTCAACTCGTGCGGCTTCAACTGTCGTGACAGGTACTCAATCACCTTGCCCACTTGCATAAGGACACAACCCAAACCAATCTTCGATGCGTCACAATACACATCAAAGCTCTTGGTCAGGTCAGGCATCGTCAGCACTGGGGCGGATACCAATCTCCTCTTCAACTCCTGGAAACTGGCCTCACACTTCTCCGTCCATACAAACTTCTGGTCCTTCTTCAACAACTGGGTCATGGGACGGGCAATGCTGGAGAAGCCTTCCACGAACTTGAGGTAGTATCCCGCTAGTCCGAGGAATCCTCTCACTTCGGTCTGAGTTGTCGGAGCTGTCCAGTCCATGACAGAATGAATCTTGGCGGGGTCGATGGATATTCCTCCTTCTGACAATACATGTCCCAAAAATCCAACTTCCTTGAGCCAGAACTCGCACTTGCTGAACTTGGCGTACAGCTGATGCTCTCGCAATGTCTCGAGGACTAAGCGTAGATGCTCGGCATGCTCTTCCTCCGTCTTGGAATATATCAGGATATCATCAATGAACACCACTACAAACTTGTCAAGGTACTTTATGAAGATCTTGTTCATAAGGTTCATGAAATAGGCCGGGGCATCGGTAAGTCCGAAGGACATCACAGTGTACTCAAACAAACCATAGCGGGTCGTGAAGGCTGTCTTGGGGATGTCCGACTCACGGACCTTCAGTTGGTGGTATCCGGTCCTCAGATCGATCTTGGAGAAGACTCGGGCTCCGTTCAACTGGTCGAACAGATCCTCGATCTTTGGGAGCGGATACTTGTTCTTGATGGTTACTTCGTTCAGCTTACGGTAGTCCACACACATGCGTATGGTGCCGTCTCTCTTGTCCACAAAGACAACTGGCGAACCCCAGGGTGAAGCACTGGGTCGAATCAGTCCCTTCTGGAGCATGTCATTCAGCTGCTTCTTCAATTCAACTAGCTCTTCGGCATTCATCCGGTAGGGTCTCTGTGCAATTGGGGCTGTGCCAGGCACCAACTCGATGATAAACTCGATATCCCGATCAGGCGGCATACCGGGTAATTCCTCCGGAAAGACATCCGGGAATTCACATACCACATTCACTTCTTCAAGGGATGGCACCGAGACACTCTTATGACAGTAGGCTCGGGTCTTGTCGGTCAGGTCTGAGTACTCTATCCTAAGTCCTTCAGCACTGGAGAGGTTGACTGTCCTCTCTGTGCAATCTATCCGACCTCGGTACCTGGAAAACCAGTTCATGCCAAGTATCACCTCTATCCCTTCTGTTCCCAGCACAATCAATTCTGCCGGAAACATGACTCTTTGGATCTCTACGGGCACACCATAACATGTGCGAAATGCCTTGACTCTAGACCCTGGAATTTGCACGCTCATGGACCTCCTCATGGGCTCGGACCTCATCCCACTTCTATTCACAAATGACGTCTTAACAAACGAGTGGGATGCACCAGAATCAAACAATACTTGGGCAGGTACTGAATTAACTGAGAACGTACCCAAGATGACGTATGCGGCCTCCTGGGCTTCGTCGGCTTGCACATGATTCAGACGTCCCTTCACGGCGTTAGACGCACCGCGTGGGGCATTGCTGCGGCCGGGGTTCCCTCTAGCTGGCGCTGGTGCATTGGGGCGTGGAGCAACATTCTTCTTGTTGGGACACTCTGTCGAGTAGTGGCCCTTCTGACCACATCCAAAGCAGATCACTCCAGGGTTGCGGGGAACTCAGCCTGCTGGACGCGGAACTCCAACAGGGCGGGTAGGAGCATTGGGGCGTGGCGCTGGGTAAGGGCTCCTCTGAGGCTATGGTGTTGGTCTTGGCGGCTGTGTCGGACGCAGTCGGGGGTTGCTGGATCCACCCTGCTGCATCATGCGGCGCTTGCGGTTTTCAGAGGCCATCTTGAGCTTTCCCTCCATCATAATAGCAGCATTAGCGAGAGACTCAAGATCAGGGAACTGCATGGCCACCAGAACAACCTGCATCTCATCGTGAAGTCCATCCAGGAAACGGTCCTTCCGCTTCTCCTCGGTGTCCACCTCCTCCGAGGCATACCTCGACAGCTGAGTGAATCGGTCAAGATAACCGACCACAGTCATACCCCCTTGCTTGAGGTGGCGGAACTCATCCTTCATCCTCCTGATCAGTGCGGTGGGGATGTGCGCCTTCTTGAACTTGGCGGAGAACTCTGCCCAGGAGAGTACTTGCCCTTCGGGAAGACGGGCACCCACTCCTTCCCACCAGCTCCTAGCGGTGCCGGCGAGGTAGTGGGTGGCATACAGGACCTTCTCGTTGTTGCCAACAGCGGCGACAGCAAGGTTGTTCTCCATGGTGCGGAGCCAATCCTCAGCATCCAGAGGCTCCTTCGTCTGCGAGAACACGGGCGGGTTGATGTTCTGGAAATCTCGGAGACGAGACCTGGGCTCCTCATTTCCACCAGCTCCTCCGCCTCCTTGATTGGCATTGGTGGCGGCCTGGACAAGCTGCTGGAGTGCAGCCAGGTTCGCCTGGCGCTCGTCTCGAGCAGCCTGGCGCTCCTCTATCAATAGTCGCCGAAGTTGCGCCATGTTCGGGTCGGGTGGTGGTGGTGGCACATCACCGGATCCACTCGGGTTGCTGCGGGTGTGCCTCGACATCCTGAGGTTATGGCGTAAGATAAGAGGGA
This sequence comes from Bromus sterilis, assembly GCA_950022295.1. Taxonomy (NCBI): domain Eukaryota; kingdom Viridiplantae; phylum Streptophyta; class Magnoliopsida; order Poales; family Poaceae; genus Bromus; species Bromus sterilis. The sequence continues at coordinate 158,908,501 of OX465600.1, forward strand.
ATTTAGTCTACAAGGGGGGGGGGTAAGTCCCTAACAATTTAGTTATCATACACAAGCAAGACCTATAAGATAGACAATAAACTTGCAACTAGCAAATCAGCACATGGTAGCATAACGATAGCAGAAGTCTCATACATAACCAAGTCTTACAGATAACCAACCACACAATCATCAAACCGAGCCACGACTAAACCCAAAAGTGGCAACTACTCAATGGGACACCTCCTACGCGTCACTCTCCTCCTCATCGTTGATGAAAGCACGATCCTCGGAGTTCGAGACGTCCTCCTCCTCGTCGTGGTCCTCGTCAACACTAAGGTAGGCATCATCCTCCTTCCGGATGTCCTCGCCATCATCCAGAGCGGCAATCTCGTCCTCCAAATCCGCGCACTTGCGCTTCAGGCTCCTGGTCCTCTTCCTCAGCATCTCATTACTCCCCTCCAGACGCGCGACCTGGCCCTGCAGCTCCTCTATAATCCAGTCCCGGGACTCTAGGTCGATGGGGTCGGTGTGGGCGTGACTCCCTGTCTGGAGGTTGTAGTCGTGCTTAAACCGGGCTTCATCCAACTGAGCCTCAGTCAAAGCCAAGTGCTTCTCCATAGCGATCAGGTGATCCCCCATGATCAGGTGAGGAATGCCGGGAGTGGGATCTCCCTCGCCATCGCGCATCCCGTAGTGACGGAACCGCGTGGATCTCAGCTCGTACTGGTGGAACCTCACAATGCGAGCAATCGCCTCCTGACAAGCTCGACGCAGACCCTCCTCCCAAGTACGGGCGTACAACACAAAAGCGATGGTGTCCGACCGCGGAGTAACCTCTGATCCTCGGAGCGCACACCGCACAACCAGGCGAGCCTCCACATCCTTCCTCCCGGAGATCTCGTAGGCCCAGAACTCGGCAATGGGGCGGTGAACAAGCTGAAGCAGCTCGATCAGATCCTGAGCAAAGAGCGTATCCCCAGCCTGAGCCAGCTGCAGGTGGTGCACCGGAACTCCAGCCATCTACAATTTTTATAACTTTGAGTTAGATGAGAAGTGTGCAATATTTTAAACATAATAAAACAGTGATAACTGGTTTACTATAGAAGGGGTAAGAGAGGTAAGAATTTTATACTATGCAGATTACCATCTCTTTATTTTAGAAAATACTTTTTTATTTTCCCACATCCTATCTATCGTCCATTCTAACTAGGTTGCTACGGTCGGAACAGGGGCTCTGATACCAAGTCTGTGGGCACCCCGGACTATATGTCCGAAGCGGCCAGCTGTGCATACCGTCATGCTCCCATGATCAGTGTCGCATGACGCACAACTCGACAATGGATATCACAGTCACAAGTTCATACAGTACCGAATACAAGTCATACATAAACATAGTCTTACACGGCCTCATCGGGCTCAAATGGCAGCGGAATAAGCAAAAGCAAGATAGATAGCAGCATCACAATCCACTGGCAAAGCTCAGAGCGTAGCACATCCTAGTACTCGTCCGTCGCGTCATCGTCAAATACCTGCTCCTCGAAGCCTGGCCGATTGAATAACCAGGGACAAAGCCGTGAGTACATACAAAGTACTCGCAAAACCACCTAAAGAAAGGAACAAAGATTTTTGTACAAGAAAATAATGGGATGGCTATATGGTGGGGTTTAACATAGGGAACCTAACTACTCAATATTAGTTAAGTTGGCAATATTTTACTCTTGACAAATTTTAATCCCACAATTTATATTTGATTAAATCCTGTCCAACCCTTTTCAACATCATCGTGAACCATAATTCTCAGTACTAGAATTTCTCATCTATTCTCCACAAAGTGTGGCCTCACTAGCTGTCCATTACCGTGGACTCCGGCTACTCGAATAGTTTTCACTCTGCAGAGGTTGTACACTTTACCCACAACATTCGATACATCCACCGGGAGTTCCCACGGTTCGTCATACCTCAGTATGCGGTTTTCGGATAATAGACCGTAGTCTTCCCCTTGCCTATCCTAGTACAGGTGATCTACCCGATGCCCACATCCTGAACTGTCCGTGTGCAAGGTCATGCTCCTCGTGCAAGCCTTCACCGTAGTAGAGGTGCGGCAAGGTTCCGTACCGACACTGATATAGTCCAGGGTATTACACCCCCGACGCATCGGCAGGATTCCGGCTTCTGGGTACCATCGTGTACCTCACTCATGTAGTTATAAGATCCCCGTACTAAGATAAGCAAGCTTCCAACTAGCCCTGTCCCATGCCAGAGTATTGTGGTTGTACTGTAATACTAGGTTTTGGCGGCACTTATAGAGAGTCCCTCTAGACTTTGAATATGTTCAACGATGTTTCCAACAACCACAACCTTGGACATCACATCTTCTTAGATGTATGCCAATACATTAGGGGGGAGCAAGATTAACCAAATTATTATGTTGTCACTAGTTCTTTAGCAAGGCTTGTAATAGTACCACAATATTATCGGTGTCTAGTTTATTTCTCCCAAAATAGGTTGGCTTTCAAGGTATGTGGGGTTCACCTAATAAACTAGTACAAATCCCGACCCAAAATGATATAACAATAGCATGATATATAATATGGTACAAAGAAGTAGAAACGTAGGACAAGGGTTTGAGTTTTTGAAGATGGCTTGCCTTCGTCGGAGGTGTCTCCCGGTACGGCTTCTTCGGCTTGGAAGGAGTATTCACCTGGAACGTCAAGCGGTTCGTCTACATGTTGCGGAAAAGAGCACACAATTACCACGAGGCAAAAATAGCACATGGCACACAACATTCAATTTTCACAATCAAACACAACAACAAGGGAAAAATAAATCTCAGAGTTTTAACTTCCAAGTTTAATAAGTCCTAAAACATGCCACAAGGCTAAATTTTTCAACAAAGCATTAGGCTAACTTTACTGGATTTATTAATTGGCAGTAAAGCAACTTTAACTAAAAGCAATATTATTAACCTATTTTATTCACTAACAACCTTTTAATTTTTATTAACTCAACAACCAATTGTATAGTAATAACCTACTCACCACAGGTTAGTTTTATAATAAACAAATAATTTAATTTTACTAGTATTATTTCGATAAGAATTAAACTAGCAAGGGTAATAATAATAAAAAGTCCATAAATTTGTTTAACCTAAAAACTATTCTATACACACAGAAAAATCAAAAATAATCATAGGAATATAAACAAGTCAACACCACATTTTTAGAGTCAACAAGGATTTAACTAAAACTATTCTTAGCTGCTAAAAAGCACAATAAACTAATAAAAACTAAAGAAATTATTTTGGTACTGCACAAAAATTGTTGTAAACATGCATAATTATAGATATTAATTTGATGCACACAACAAAATTTATTTCACTGGATTTGGAGTTGTATTTAATTCTCTAGAAATAAAATGGTGTTGCTGATAAAAGAAAAAGGAAAGTGCAGGCCGGCCCGGCTATCTGGCGCCCACGGGCGCTGTTCTTTTTTTTTTCTTCGGGCCGAGCCCAGCACAGCGCAGCAGCGGTTTTTTTTTCTACTAAAAACGAAGGGGTATGTTTTTATTTGGGCCGTTGTATTTGCCCCTGATCGGACGGCCGTGGGGCTTCTTCCCCACGGGCACGTCACGAACAGAAGGCCTCCTGGCCATGGAGGCAGGGAGGGCACGGGGCCTCGCCGGAGCACCTCCGGTGGCTGGCGGTCGAAGGCAAGGGGCGGCGGAGGTAGGGGAGGTCGAGGAGGTTCCATTTTTGCGCATAAACAGGACATGCATCGCGGAAAAACGGGGCGCCATGGAGGACAGCAGGGAACGGGAGCTCACCATGGGGGGCGTTCCCGGCCGCTGTAGGCGACGGCGAGGTGTGGCTGGGGTGCGGCTCGGTGGCGGGGTTCCGTTTTTGGGGCTCGGAGGCAGCTGCGGACGTCGGAGGTGGCGACGGCTCGGGGTAGACGTTGGGGCAGTGGGGGTGCTTGGGGGCGGCTCTTCTGACTCCTTGCCGGCGGCTCCGGCGGGAGGCAGAGGGGCGGCGCGCCGGCCTCCCCTCCTCCTCCTCCTCCTCTGGCTTCCCTCCTCCTCCTCCGCTCCAACTCCTTCTCCTCCTCTTCCGTCTCTCCTGTTTCCTCTCTACTCGGGCTGGCAACGCGGGCGAGAGTGGTGGTGTGGCTAGGTGGTGCGGTGGTGTGTGGCGAGTGGGGAGAGGAGAGCCGGGGTGGCCTGCTTTTATAGGCGATCGGGGGAGAGCTCCAACGGGAGGGAGAGGCCATGCTGGCGATCCGTGGCTTCGGCCTCCATTGGCGAAACAGGAGGTGGGCGAGCTCGTGAGAGAGAGAGAGCGGGTCGATTCCACCGTGGAGACTTCCGGTCACATCGCAGCCAAGGGTTGGGGGGTATACTCGGGGTGCCAGGCCACGGGGGCGATCCTCGGGATGGCCCCTGGGTGGGCACGCGACGGCCATGGGGCTGACAGGTGGGGAGCTTGAGAGAGAAGAGAGAATACCAGGGAGAGGGAGAGAGAACCGGGGGTGAAGGGGGGGGGGGTTCGTTCCCTCTTTGGGAGAGAGAGATACGTGAGAGAGAGGGGGGGTTATGGGAGAGAGAGATCAGGGGAGAGATTAGTTGGGTAGTTAGGATAGTTTTTCTCTTTTTTTTTAAACACCAAACACCCATTTTTTTTAAGAGATAAAAAAACAATATATAACTCTCTTATTATTAGTATTATTGTTGTTGTTGTTATTATTATTAGGTTAGATATAAAGATCATGCATGCATTTCCTTATGATTTTATGTAGTTAGGAATTTTTTATTGATAAACATTTTAGTTATTAGCAAACAACCAAAAAGGTTGATGCCTAAGGATTTTTGTGGTGGCTAAAACTTTTAGTATTATTACTATATAGAAAATTTACTAGGTGTTAGGACCAAGGGTTTTTAGAATTTGACAAGTTGCCATTTTTTCTATATGACCAACTAAGGATGAAGTGCATGCATGGTAGACAAATATGGTTAACCAAAGTCACTAGGTTATCTTAGGCACATGCAACACAAAAAGATCACCATCACAAGTGCATCATCAAGCAACAACACGACTAACCCTAAGCACACAAGTTCAAGCATTGAAACACGACCTAACATTCCATGCAAGGTTTTTGTTGGCTCTAATTTTTGGTTAACTAGATTAACAAGAAGAGTAAAAGTTGGGATGTGACACCCCTCCTAGCCCTTATATACTAGGCTAGGTCTCGGGGAGTCCGTCCTGATTACAGATGAGGTTTCCTAACCATGATCTTGTTCCGTACGGCAAGTTTGCACCTTCCTTATGACTCGCGGACTCCTACGTCGGTGCCACTAGTGGGCCATGGCTGGGCCCAGGCGGTATCTTTGTGGGCCTTCTGTCTTCTGGTACACCGGGTAGGCTCATCCATAGGAGTCGTGGGGTCACCCCCTCGTCAGTACCCTAACTTGGAGATAGTGAGCGGCTACGGCGGCGGGAGCGAAGAAGACGGTTCTCTCATCGGTGGTGAAGTACACGACGAGGGCTGTCCGGTAGCGAAGCGGCGCAGCCGCCGTCGCGGAGGATATGCACAGCGGCGCGATCTTGAGAAGACGGTTCACGGAGAGAAAGACTGAAGTGTGGATTAGGTTTCGCTGGGGGGATGCCTTATGTAGTGGCCGGTCTGACAGATCGGTCAGATCGCATCGAACGTATCCCCATGACTGTCTCTTCCGTTTCTACAGAGAGAATTTCGTGGCGAAACGCAAGAAAATCTCAACGACCCGATATAGACGGGATCTCAATGGCCGAAGAAAACACTCAACCTTGAGTAAAAAATTTGTTAAAGTTGGTAGCATTTTATTCGGAACTCAATGACGTTCGAAGCAAAATACTTACCGATTCAAATGTGCTGAACCATTTTAGAACAGACAGAGTGAGAATGAAGAAGAATAGAAGGGATAGGGTCCGAAAATTATCACCTCGAAGAAAACGTCAATGAAGCTAAAGGTGATAAGCATAGGGGACGAACTCCAAACAAAACACAAATACAGAACTGGAAACAAAAAGCAAGAACGAAACTAAACATTAAAGCAAAGTAAATGAATATGTACAAGGAGATAAAGTTTCAGTCTTACAGAACGTTGGGTGAGTCTAAAATGTTTAGCTCACATCTCAAGGCACAAAACCTTTTCTCACCCAATGGTATTGTGAATATGTCTGCCAATTGATCTTCAGTTCTGACATGGCTAATCACAATATCTTCACGTTGAACATGATCACGATGAAAATGATGACGAATATCAATATGCTTCATGAGATACCGAAGAATTCGCTTGACAGCAACATGATGTGATTCTTTTTGATTCCCCTGAAAACGAGCACATATACATACTGAAAGCATAATGTCAGGTCTAGATGCACATAAATATAAGAGTGAACCAATCATAGACCGAAACTTCTTCTGATCGAAGCGTTTGCCCTTCTCATCTAAATCCAGGAAGCCATTGGTTGGCATAGGCTTCTTGATAGTTTTTGACACAACCCACATTTAGGTATGTGCTAGGGTTCAAGTGCTCCTTTGCATCATGAAATTTTTTCAAAAGAAATCCAATTGGGGAAAAAGAAAAGCCCTAAAGAATTTAATCCAAATGGCCAGACAAAAATTTCTTCCAAAAATTCCTCTGTTATTTTTGAGAAGTCTTATAAATATGCATGATCACATATTTGAATTGAAAACAGGGCTTGGAAATTAAATAATAACCCTATTTGAATTGAAATTCATATTATTTGAATTTCAAAAATTCTCAAAACTTGGGAGTGGCTAGCCCTATGTCACCTAAGTGCAAGATAAAGTTTTGGGGATTTTATAAAATACTCTGGTATTTTTTTAACAGAGTAAAAAAATGTCATAAGAAAAAAAAAGAAAAAAAAGAAAGAAAGGGCAAAGAAGCCCAACTTACCCCCCAGCCTCCAAACCGTCCCAGCCCAGCCCACCTAGGTCTTGTCGTTTCCTCCACAACGACAAGCAGCTCAGTGGCCGGCATGCCGACGCCGCCGTGGCCACCGACGCCACGCAGGTGCCTCCCTTCCTTCACAGCGCGCGAGGACAACGCCCTGAGACGCGCTCGCCTTTTCCCCCTCCTCTGGATCGCTCTACTCCTCTCTCTCGCGCGAATCCCGCGCGCAACCGAGACCTCCCCGGAGCACCAGACGCGGCCAACGGGCCTCTCTCGCCGCGCCGTCGTGTCCTATCGCACCAGCACCACCGTCTTCATCGATCTGCATCGCCAATTGAGCCCAAGGCACCCCCACGACGACGTCCGCCTCAACATCTCGCCGCCGGCCACCGTTAGCGTCGAGGATGAATTCCATCGTCGTTGCGTCTCCTCCGACGCCGACGTCGACACCGTTGAACTCACGGTGAGGCTGCGGTATTTCCCCCCATCTCTCGCTCTCCCCCGTGCTCTCTGTCGACGACGGCCACCACGGCAGAGCTCCGGCCGCCGCCGTTGTTGAAGGCGACGTCGCACATGGCCTCCCCGGCAATGCCCACTTAGCGCAGGTGATGCGGCTCCTCAAGAGCTCCCTCCACGTGTACTTGGCGCTCCAAATGGGGGTCGGGAGCCCATTCCGGTGAGTCGCCGCCGCGTCTGGTGACGCCGGCGTTGAGCCGCCGGCGAGCCGGGTTAATTAACCCACTAACCACCCCCTAATTACCCCCTAACCCCACTGACAAGTGGGGCTCAGCCCCCTAACCATGCTGTTTAAATTAAATAAAACGGGGATTAACCCCGGAGAGGCTCACAGGGATGGCCCACTGGTCAGAGGCCCCCTACGTCAGCATGATGTCATGCTGACGCAGTAAATAGTTTTCTAATTAAAAGAATTCCAGAAAATCCAGAAAATATAATAAACTTTGAAATTCAATAACTTTTTAATCCTAACTCCAAATAGGACAAATAATATATGAAAAATTATCATAAAAATGCAAGGATTATGAATATGCAATTTGTTTCTATGTTTGACCATTTTAAAATGGGTGAACAGAAGCAAAGGTGCATATCACTTAATTTGAATTTGAATTTGGAGTTTGAATTTGCGATTCAATTGCAATACACTTCAATTAAATTGAATTATACAAACCAGTACCCTTTACATCATGTCACAACTTATCATGTGCTTGTGCATTTACTTTCGATGTTGCTCCCCCTTTGTTGATGATTATTCCGGTAACAGAATTTCCGAGATGGTGATCACCCCCGAAGAAGAAGAAGTCCGTTAAAACCGTGTATCGTCAGCAAGGAAAGCAAACCCCATGGATCAAGTCTATAAAAACCCATTTCCCTCTCAGTCTCGCTTATGCATGTTTAGGAGATCACGGAGACACGTTCTTTCGCATAGTTGAACCCATTCCGATGCATGACCTATCAGTGTCACCGTATTAAGCAAACCACAATCCTAGCAGATATAGGGGTTGAATGATGAGCATGTGGCCCCTGCAACTGTTACTGCTTATTGCTTCTTAGTTATACAATCAGGTTACATTGTTTGTGAGTTGGGATGGATATTCATAATGGTGTGGATGATAACGTGGTGGTGAATCCACCCTAAACAAAGGTGAACGATAAGAGGCTGTGTAGGAGTACACAGTGGGTTGTCTCTTTGAAAACTGCCCTAGGTCCCGGGTTCCTGTTTTGTGATCCAAGACAAAGAGTATGACCACATGTAGGGTTTATGGGAGCCCCGTTTGGCCTCTTTACGTACCCAATCTGGTCCAGGAGTCACAATAGATTCGGGCTTTCCATTTGGCATGTGCATAGAAAAAGAATGAAGGAAATGTTGCATCTGTCAAAGGTGGCTTCTTGGTCCCTTGCATTATCTGAGTCCGTTTCGTTGAACCATCTGGATTAGAGAAGGTGATGTGAGGATAGTGCCTTGGTTTCATCCACGTCTGACACCCGCTTGAAGGGTGAAAAGAAAGAGGCAATAAGTGATGACACGCGTGTGAAGATGTACACCCCTGCAAGGTAATGAACTATTTGAATAGCCGTGTCCGCGGTTATGGAGTACTTGGAGACCTCTACTTGATCATTAGACAACTTGAATGTATACTTATAAAACTCGCAAGATAAACGTGAGTGTTATGGCGTGCTTCCTCGCGGGGAAGTCGAGGAAGTATCCATAGTGGTGTATTGGTTGGAGACATAGTAGTGGACTCGTGCACGCCTCTTGCCTCATGTCTGGTACTCGTAGTTCAGGACTAGCCAAGTGAAAGCTGGCACTTCTGCATGTTGAACCCCACCTCCTTTACCTTGAAACTTGAGAATGAGTACTGTAGTTCTGATGTAAGTCTTTCTGAGTACGTCTTTGTACTCACGTTTGCTTATTCTATGTTTTAGATGAGAAACCAGACCCCGACGGAGACACCTTCCTGAAGCTCGACGTTGACTAAGTTAGTATAGTTCCATACAGCAGTCTGGTCCCTCGTGAAAGGACATATATGTTGAACAAGGCTTCTCTAAGGAATTTGTTAATATTTTTTGTACTCAGACCTAATTTGCTTCCGTTGTTTGATGTAATGTTTGATCACAGACTCGTGATCTCTTTGTATGCTCTATGTGTAAGTCAATAAAGAAGTACTTTGTAGAGTTATGTGATGATACCTGCTGTTCACACTGGACATGTATGTTGCGTATATGTTTATAACGTGCATGTCTTAGTGTGGGGTTCGATAGCTTAGTTGTGTTATTGCCGGCGGGCTTTTATACACCAAGTGAACCATAGATGTGCGCAGCTTGGGGCATTGCGATGCGATTGCTCGTGACTCTGTCACGTGGCACACTTTGTTGTATGATTGAGCCCGCCCGAGACCCCGACTAAGTGATCGGGCTGGAGTCTGTTTATGTAAGTGTTATGATTCAATCGATAATATGGTTGAGGCGACTTGTCTATGAGTTTGGGATTTCACCACCCATAGTCCTTTAGACTTGTGAGCGGGCGATGAGGACCATATCAGTTGATCATCCGGCCTGGATGGGATGCCCCTCACGTTCGATGTATTCCGAGAGTGTTCTGTGCTTGGCCTTGTCTGCTTAGACAAGTGGGTACGGCTCTCGGCTATCCATATGATTGTATCGTGACTGGAATTACATACGCATATTCCGGCTCCCGACTAACTTGGTACCAGAGCAGGACTGTCTGTACGATTATCAAACCCTTGGCCAAAGTCGAGTCTAGCATTCTATAGTTATATAGTTACTTCTGGTATAAGGGGACAACGTAAGGCTTCTATTTCTCCTTACCCTCATCGATCTGAGTTCTGAGTCACCCTTATCTTTTCTACGGGATGATAGGACTAGGCTCATCTATGTCTTACTAGGACATCTTGTTGTTTGCTTCCTTGTAGCCGTAGGAAAGTTGTGTTCAGTTTTCTAGAGTCGTCGTGCTTCCTATTTTGAGGCTTCTTATGTAAGTGCTGTTGAAATGTTGTGAGGATTTCCATTTATCTTGCAATTACAGCCGTTATGCTGTCCGAGTCATTCCAGGTTTCTTCATAATCTGATGCATTTGCAAAATCCTTCTCTCCATTTCAGTTGTCTTTCCAGATGAATTGTTAGGTGGCATACCCTAAAATTCCATAGAGTTTGTTGTAGGTTTTATTCTAGAAACCTATATTGATGCATTTGCAGTTCTTCCTCCCAGTTTAGATGTCTTCTAGCCAGAATAACCACACTAACCATCGTGTTGGGGTACTTTGTTACTCTGACATATCTGTTGTAACCCTTAGTAAGCCATGATCATCCCCATTATAACCATCCAGTAACCCAACCCCTTAAATCTAGCCACCCGACAGATGTGTACAATTCATAGTGGATCTTGTACCAGGCACAACCCCAATTTCCAGATGCCCATATAGAATGGACCCACATGAGTTAGCTGAGCTAAAAACCCAACTTGATGCTTCGTTGGCAAAAGGCTTCATCCGCCCTAGCTCATCGCCATGCGGTTGCCCCGTTCTGTTTGTAACGAAGAAAGATGGAACAGAAAGGATGTGTGTAGATTATCGCCCGCTTAATCTAGCGACGATAAAGAACAAATACCCACTTCCCAGGATCAATGATCTTTATGATCAACTTGCGGGATCCTCTGTCTTATCCAAGATGGATTTGAGATTAGGCTATCATCAAATCAAAATCAGAAACGAGGACATTTCAAAAACGGCTTTCACTACTCGTTATGGTCTTTAAGAGTATACCGTCATGTCCTTCGGTTTAACCAATGCCCCCGCCACATTCTCGGGCTTAATGAATTTGATCTTCATGGAGTACCTAGATAAATTTGTTGTGGTTTATCTTGGTGACATTCTCATCTAATCGAACAACGAAGAAGAGCATGCAGAAAATCTTAGGTTGGTATTGATGAAACTTCGAGAGCATCGCCTTTATGCCAAGTTCTCTAAGTGCGAATTTTGGCTACCAGAAGTGACCTACTTAGGACACGTGATTTCTGCCAAAGGCATTGCTGTCAATCCCGAGAGAGTTCAGGCCGTCCTTGACTGGACTCCACCTGAATCGGTTAAGCAAGTTAGGAGTTTTCTTGGCTTAGCAAGCTATTGTCGCCGCTTCGTTGAGAACTTGTCCAAAGTTGCAAAGCCTCTAACTGAACTCCTCCAGAAACATAAGAAATTCCAATGGACCCCCAAGTGCGAGGAAAGCTTTCAAGAGCTAAAAAAAAGATTGACTTCTGCACCTGTACTTGCACCTCCAGACACCAAGAGGGATTTCGAGATATATTTTGACGCTTCACGGCAAGGGATAGGATGCATACTTATGCAAGATCGACATGTGGTAGCATACGCTTCACGCCAGTTGCATCCACATGAAAATAATTATCCTACCCATGATCTTGAACTCGCTGCCATAGTTCATGCCCTGAAGACTTGGCGACATTACCTCTTTGGTAATCGTTGTGAGATCTATTCTGATCACCAAAGCCTCAAATACATATTCACCCAGCCAGATCTTAATCTCAGGCAAAGAGGCTGGATTGAGTTGATAAAAGATTATGACTTAGGAATTTCTTTCACCCCAGGCAAAGCCAATGTCATGGCTGATGCACTAAGTTGTAAGTCGTATGGTAATAACCTCATGTTACAGCAGTGTCAACCACTTCCTCATGAGCAATTTCGAAAGCTCAATATTGAGATTGTTCCTCATGGATTCCTTTCCACCTTGGTGGCGAAACCAACCCTTGAGGATCAAATCATAGACGCCCAGAAACATGATAGTGGTATTCGAGAGATCAAGAAGAACATTGCTAGAGGAGATGCTAAATGTTTCTCTACAAATGATCATGGAACGATATTCTTTGAAAATCGTTTGGTAGTCCCTGAGAGTGAAGACCTAAGGCAGCTGATCCTTAAGGAAGCATATGAAACTCCCCTCTCAATTCATCCCGGTAGCACAAAAATGTACCGAGATCTACGCCAGATATTTTGGTGGACCCGGATGAAGAGAGACATTCCTCAATTTGTTGCCGAATGTGATGTTTGTCGTCGCATTAAGGCAGAACACCAAAGACCTGCTGGTACTCTTTAACCATTGTCTATTCCCGAGTGGAAATGGGACAAGGTCGTTATGGACTTCATCACCGGCTTTCCAAATACCCAGAAAGGAAATGATGCCATCTTCGTTGTCATTGACCGACTTTCCAAAGTTTCTCACTTCCTTCCAGTTTGCGAGTCTATAACTCCTAGTCAGTTAGCGGACTTGTATGTCTCTAGAATTCTGTCTCTTCATGGTGTTCCTTTGGAAATCAATTCTGATCGTGGTAGCCTTTTCACCTCTAGATTCTGGGAAAGTTTTCAGAATGCTATGGGAACTCATCTCTCCTTTAGTACATCTTTCCATCCTCAGTCTAGCGGTCAAGTTGAAAGGGTTAACCAAATTCTCGAAGACATGCTAAGAGCTTGTGTTATCTCTTTCGGAAAGAATTGGGAGAAATCTCTTCCATTCGCTGAATTTTCTTATAACAATAGTTTCCAATCTAGTCTGAACATGGCTCCTTTTGAACTCCTCTATGGACGACGATGTCGAACACCCCTAAACTCGTCAAAAACCGGTGAAAGACAATTCTTTGGACCGGATATGATCAAGGAAGCAGAAGAAGAAGTTCGCATTGTTCGTGATCAATTGAAAGCCGCCCAGTATCGTCAGAAAATCTACTATGATCATCATCATAGGGAAGAGAGCTACAATCTTGATGAGAAGGCTTATCTTCGGGTTACTCCTCTGAAGGGAACCCAACTATTAGGTATCAAAGGCAAGTTGGCCCCACATTAAAATGGACCTTTCCGCATTCTTGCTAAACATGGAGAAGTTGCCTACCAACTTGAACTACCCCCGCACCTTTCCCGAGTACATGATGTATTCCATGTGTCACAACTCAGGCGTTGCTTCAAGGACCCCATCCGCGAAGTAGACCATGAAACGCTTGATCTCCAAGATGACCTTGCTTATCGAGAGTACCCCGTTCGTATTCTTGATTCAGCAGAGCGTGTCACCCTTCGTCAGAAGATAAAGTTCCTCAAAGTGCAATGGTCACACCACTCCGAGAAAGAAGCAACCAGGGAAAGAGAAGGCCGCCTCCGTGCCGAGTACCCCTCCTTCCTCCTGACGACTTCTGAATCTCGGGACGAGATTCTTTTGAGTGGGGGCGAGTTGTCACAACCCAAGTTTAGGTATGTGCTAGGGTTCAAGTGCTCCTTTGCATCATGCAAAATTTTCAAAAGAAATCCAATTGGGGAAAAAGAAAAGCCCTAAAGAATTTAATTCAAATGGCCAGATAAAAATTTCTTCCAAAAATTCCTCTGTTATTTTTGAAAAGTCTTATAAATATGCATGATCACATATAAAGTGAAGTGGGTCCCACTGCATGCACCAAGATTTTTCAAAAATTCCAAACAAGGCTTGGAAATTAAATAATAACCCTATTTGAATTGAAATTCAAATTATTCGAATTTCAAAAATTCTCAAAACTTATGAGTGGCTAGCCCTATGGCACCTAAGTCCAAGATAAAGTTTTGGAGATTTTATAAAATACTCTGGTATTTTTTTAACAGAGTAAACAAATGTCAGAAGAAAAATAAAAAAAAACAGAGAAAGAAAGGGCAAAGAAGCCCAACTTACCCCCAGGCTCCAAACCGTCCCAGCCCAGCCCACCTAGCTCTTGTCGTCTTCCTCCACGACGACAAGCAGCTCGATGCCCTGCATGCCGACGCCGCCGTGGTCACCGACGCCACGCAGGTGCCTCCCATTCCTTCATAGCGCGCCACGCCATAGCCCAGAGATGCGCTCGCCTTTGCCCCCTCCTCTGGATCGCTCTACTCCTCTCTCTCGCGCGAATCCCACGCGCAACCGAGACCTCCCCGGAGCACCACCGCGCACAGACGCGGCCAACGGGCCTCTCTCGCTGCGCCGTCGTGTCCTACCGCACCAGTACCACCGTCTTCGTCGAGCTGCATCGCCAATCGAGCCCGAGGCGCCCCGACGACGACGTCCGCCTCAACATCTCGCCGCCGGCCACCGTGAGCGTCGAGGACGAATTCCGTCGTCGTGGCCTCTCGTCCGACCCCAACGTCGACACCGTTGAACTCACGATGAGGCTGCGGTCTTTTCCCCCCATCTCGCGCTGTCCCCCGTGTTCTTTGTCGATGACGGCCACCACGGCAGAGCTCCGACCGCCGCCGTTGTTGAAGCCGACGTCGCACACGACCTCCCCAGCGACGCCCACTTAGCGCAGGTGATGCGGCTCCTCAAGAGCTCCCTCCAAGTGCACTTGGGGCTCCGAATGGGGGCCGAGAGCCCATTCCGGTGAGTCGCCGCCACGTCTGGTGACGCCGGCGTTGAGCCGCCGGCGAGCCGGGTTAATTAACCTACTAACCACCCCCTAATTACCCCCTAATCCCACTGACAGGTGGGGCCCCAGCCTCCTAACCCCACTGTTTAAATTAAATAAAACGGGGATTAACCCAGAGAGGCTGACAGGGATGGCCCACTGGTCAGAGGCCCCCTACGTCAGCATGATGTCACGCTGACGCAGTAAATAGTTTTCTAATTAGAAGAATTACAGAAAATCCAGAAAATAGAATAAAATTTGAAATTCAATAACTAATAAATCCGAACTCCAAATTGGACAAATAATATAAGAAAAGTTATCAAAAAATGCAAGGATTATGAATATGCAATTTGTTTCTATGTTTGACCATTTTAAAATGGGTGAACAGAAGCAAAGGTGCATATGAATTAATTTGAATTTGAATTTGGAGTTTGAATTTTCAATTCAATTGCAATACACTTCAATTAAATTGAATTTTCCACAAACCAGTACCCTTTACATCATGTCACAACTTATCATGTGCTTGTGCATTTATTTTTGATGTCCTCCCCCTTTGTTGATGATTGTTCCGGTAACAGACCTTCCGAGACGGTGATCACCCCCGAAGAAGAAGAAGTCCGTTAAAACCGTGTATCGTCAGCAAGGCAAGCAAACCCCATTGATCATGTCTATAAAAACCAATTTCCCTCTTAGTCTCGCTTATGCATGTTTAGGAGATCAACGAGACACGTTCTTTCGCATAGTTGAACCCATTCCGATGCATGACCTATCATTTTGTATCGTATTAAGCAAACCACAATCCTAGCAGATATAGGAGTTGAATGATGAGCATGTGGCCCCTGCAACTGTTACTTCTTATTGCTGCTTAGTGATACAATGAGGTTACATTGTTTGTGAGTCGGGATGGATAAATATAATGGTGTTGATGATAACGTGTTGGTGAATCCACCCTAAACAAAGGTGAACGATGAGAGGCTGTGTAGGATTACACAGGGGGTTGTCTCGTTGAACACTGCCCTAGGCCCCGAGTTCCTATGTTGTGAACAAAGACAAAGAGTATGACCACATGTAGGGTTTATGGGAGCCCCGTTTGGCCTCTTTACGTACCCGATCCGGTCCAGGAGTCACAATAGATTCGGGATTTCCATTTGGCATGTGCATAGAAAAAGAATGAAGGAAATGTTGCATCATATATATATATGTGGGTGGACCTGTGAGGCGGCGAAACCATCTGTCAAAGGTGGCGTCTCGATCCCTTGCATTATCTGAGTCCGTTTCGTTGAACCGACCGGACTCTCGAGTGGTACAAACTCTGGTAGTCGACTCCTGGATTAGAGAAGGTGATGTGAGGGTAGTGCCTTGGTTTCATCCACGTCCGACACCCGCTTGAAGGGTGACAAGAACGAGGCGATAAGTGATGACACGTGTGTGAAGATGTACACCCTTGCAGGGTAATGAACTCTTCGAATAGCCGTGTCTGTGGTTATGGACTACTTGGAGACCTCTACTTGATCATTAGACAACTTGAATGGATACTTATAAAACTCGCAAGATAAGCATGAGTGTTATGGCGTGCTTCCTCGTGGGGAAGTCGAGGAAGTATCCATAGTGGTGTATTGGTTGGAGACTTGGTAGTGGACTCGTGCACGCTTCTTACCTCAAGTCTGGTACTCGTAGTTCAGGACTAGCCAAGTCAAAGCTGGCACTTCTGCATGTTGAACCCCACCTCCTTTGCCTTGAAACTTGAGCATGAGTAGTGTTGTTCTGATGTAAGTCTTGTTGAGTACGTCTTTGTACTCACGTTTTCTTATTCTATGTTTTAGATGAGAAACCAGACCCCGACGGAGACACCTTCCTGAAGCTCGACGTTGACTAAGTTAGTATAGTTCCAGACAGCAGTCTGGTCCCTCGTGGAAGGGCATGCATTTTGAACAAGGCTTCTCTAAGCCATTTGTTCATCTTGTCTGTACTCAAACCTAATTTTCTTCCGTTGTTTGATGTAATGTTGGAACCCAGACTCGTGATCTCTTTGTATCCTCTATGTGTAAGTCAATAGAGAAGTACTTTGTAGAGTTATCTGATGATACCTGCTGTTCACACATGACATGTATGTTGCATGTATGTTTATAACGTGCATGTCTTAGTGTGGGGTTCGATAGCTTAGTTGTGTTCTTGCCGGCGGTATTTTCTACACCAAGTGGCCCTTAGATGTGTGCAGCTTGCGGCATCGCGATGTGATTGCTCGTGACTCTGTCTCGTGGCACACTTTGTTGTATGATTGAGCCCGCCCAAGACCCCGACTAAGTGATCGGGCTGGAGTCTGTTTATGTAAGTGTTATGATTCAATCGATAATATGGTCGAGGCGACTTGTCTATGAGTATGGGATTTCACCACCCATAGTCATTTATACTTGTGAGCGGGCGATGAGGACCCATCATAGTTGATCATCCCGCCTGGATGGGATGCCCCTCACGTTTGATGCTTTCTGAGAGTGTTCTGTGCTTCGCCTTGTCTGCTTAGACAAGTGGGTACGGCTCTGGGCTCTCCATATGATTTTATCGTGATTGTAATTACATACGCATATTCTAGGTCTCGACAGTTTTGCATTCAGTAAGACCAAACTTCTTCAGGCAATCTTTGAGATATTTCTCTTGGGAGATGAAAGTGCCATTCTTTTGTTGACGGATTTGAATTCGAGGAAGAACTTCCATTCACCCATCATTGACATTTCATATTTCTTCGACATCATTTTGGAAAATTCTTTGTTGATATCCGGGTTAGTACATCCAAAGATAATATCATCTCCATATATTTGACACACGAATAGATCACCATTATAATAGCGAGTGAAAGAGTTGGGTCAGTTGTTCCTGGTTTGAAGCCTTTCTTCAGGAGGAAATCCTTCAGGGTTTCATACCAAGCACGAGGTCCTTGCTTTAACCCATAAAGAGCTTTTTTTAACCTTGTACACCAGATCCGGATTCTTCGAGTCTTCAAAACCTGGAGGCTACATAACATACACTTCTTCTTCGATTTCACCATTAAGAAAATAACTTTTGACATCCATTTGATATAGTGGGATACCATTGAAATTTTCAAAATCAAGCATGACACGAACTGATTCAAGATGAGCAACTGGAGCATAAGTTTCACCGAAATCAATACCTTCAATTTGAGTGTAACCTTGTGCCACCAGTCGTGCTTTGTTTCTTACCACACTACCATCTTCATCTTTCTTGTTGCGATAAATCAATTTTGTGCCAATAATATTATGCTTCGTGGGATCAGGTCTGTCATCCAATGACCATACCTTTTTTTCTCTCGAATTGTTTAAGTTCTTCGATCATTGCAATTAACCAGTCTGAGTCCTTCATGGCTTCATCAAATTTTGATGGTTCTAGCATGGAGACAAACGAGAAATTTCCACAGAAGTTAGACAAACAAGTACGATATCGAGTAGTGGGACGACCTGGTTGACGAATGCCTTCAAGGATCGAATCAACATCAACTCTTATTCTTACTCCAGACAATGCAGCTTCATTAGCTTTTGGCTCAGGATCTTCTTTGGGATTGACATTTCCTTCGGGATTGGCATTTCCTTCGGGATCAAGATTTCCTTCAGAATCATCATTTTCTTCGTTCATGGGTTTTTCTTCATCCTGTCCATCATTAGCTTCAGGATATTGATCTCCAGCGTCCCGGTCTATGTGTGGGAACATTGGATTATCATGATCCCTGATTGCTTCACGAGGATTTCCTTTGACAGGGAGAATTTCTTAAATAGGCATCGACCTGATCACTTCAGCAAGAGAAGGTTCATCTAGATCATGAGGCAAATGCTCCTTTTGAGAGCCATTAGTTTCATTAAACCTCACATTTACAGTTTCCATAACATTCCCAAAGTGGAAGTTATACACTATATAAGTGTGAGAATTTGATCCATAACCTAGAAGAAAACCTTCATGTGCCTAGGGGAAAATTTAGAGCTATGATTCATATCTCTAATAAAACATGGAGCACCAAACATGATAGAGGCGAAGGTGTCCCGATGTTTCGATGAGATGGTGTAGATCGATTATGGTGGAGACGACTTTCACGATCCGACTACGAACGTGCAAAGACGTTGTGCCTTAGCGATCGCTAAACCAACTCCGAGAGGTTATTGATCCCGCGGATGCACGATCAACCTGACCACGAAGGTCTAATTCCTGCAAGCAATCGCAGAACAAGCAAGAACTAAGAATTGCAATCTGGATATTGCGAATATAAGATGAATGATTACGAAAGTTGGGGTTCCAATGAGGTCTTGGCCTGGTCGGATGACACAAACGAAGAGCTCGAAGTTGCGGCTATGGCTAACTTTAATCTAATCAAAACCCAAGTCTAAACGACGCCCTAAGGGCTGTATATATGGGGGAACAGAGGGGATTTTCGTGACCCCTTGGAGGTGGGGTCCGAAAACAACCCTAACTCGGTTTCCCCACACATACGGACTCTAAAAACAGCCTATAATGTGGTATTTCGAAATTACATGGGCCCAGCCCAATATTAAGGTGACGCAGCACCTATAATTGCCCTTGGACGAAAATAATGAAGTGGCATCTCGTGTATTTCGTCCAAGCCTTCATGCATGCCTTATGGTGGCTTCAAAGTGCGAAAATCCCCACTAGAAGCTCCATTGTTCTTCCCCGCGCGCGCACCTTCTTCTCCATGCTTGATCCCGCTCCAATGACCGTCCTTCTTGTCCATGCTAGGTCCTTCATTCATAAGCAAAACAAAAGTATCTAATTTAGGCAACATCATTTGTTCATGAACATTAGAAGGATTCGCAAGAAACGAAAGTACCTGATAATTTAGTTGACGTGCACGTGCTCTAGTAACTGGTCCAGTATGTGTAGTTGGTGAAGATGTGGGTGTAACATTAGTAGAGATGTCCTCATCATCCTCCCCTTCTTGAATGGAAGTCGTCCTCGACGGAAGCTCATTATCTTCTCCCAAATAAGGTTTCAAATCTGCAATGTTAAATGTGGGACTAACCCCAAAATCTGCAGGTAGCTCAAGTTTATATGCATTATCATTAATTTTCTGTAAAACCTTAAAGGGACCATCAGCTCGTGGCATTAACTTAGACTTGCGCAAATCAGGAAACCTATCTTTACGTAGATGTAACCAAACAAGATCTCCTGGTTCAAACACAACATGCTTTCTACCCTTATCACCAGCAATCTTGTATCTAGCATTCATTTTCTCAATGTTTTCTTTAGTTAACTCATGCATTTTTAATATCAATTCAGCACGTTACTTAGCATCAAAATTAACCTTCTCCGAAGATGGAAGAGGAAGCAAATCAATAGGTGCACGAGGTAGAAAACCATAAACAATCTCAAAAGGGCACATTTTAGTGGTAGAATGAAATGAACGATTATAAGCAAATTCAATATGAGGTAAACATTCTTTCCACATTTTTAAGTTACTCTTTAAAACAGCCCTAAGCATAGTAGACAAAGTCCTATTGACTACTTCAGTTTGTCCATCAGTTTGGGGATGACATGTAGTACTAAAAAGTAGTTTAGTCCCCAACTTAGCCCATAAGCATCTCCAAAAATGGCTAAGAAACTTAGTATCACGATCCGAGACAATAGTATTGGGCACACCATGTAAGCGAATAATCTCTCGAAAGAATAAATCAGCAACATTAGCAGCATCATCGCTTTTATGACATGGTATAAAATGTGCCATCTTAGAAAATCTATCCACGACAACAAATATGCTATCCCTCCCGTTCTTTGTTCGAGGCAAGCCTAAAACAAAGTCCATGGATATGTCCTCCCACGGAACACTAGGTACAGGTAAAGGCATGTATAAACCATGAGGATTGAGTCGTGACTTAGCTTTTTGACATGTAGTGCAGCGAGCAACAAAACGCTCAACATCCCGTCTCATCTTTGGCCAAAAGAAATGTGTAGCAAGGACGTCCTCTGTCTTCTTCACGCCAAAGTGTCCCATTAATCCTCCTCCATGCGCCTCCTGCAGCAACAAAAGACGAATAGAGCTAGCTGGAATGCATAGCTTGTTAGAACGGAACACAAACCCATCATTAAGCACAAACTTGTTCCATGTTCTACCCTCTCTACAATTATGCAATACATCTTTAAATTCCGCATCATGTACATATTGATCTTTGATTGTCTCTAAACCGAATATCTTGAAGTCAAGTTGTGAAAGCATAGTATAACGACGAGACAAAGCATCAGCAATAATATTATCTTTCACCTTCTTGTGTTTAATGACATAAGGAAAAGTCTCAATAAATTCAACCCACTTAGCATGTCTACGATTAAGTTTTGCTTGACTTCTTATGTGTTTCAAAGATTCATGATCAGAATGTATAACAAATTCTTTGGGCCATAAATAATGTTGCCAAGTTTCTAATGTCCGAACAAGAGCATATAATTCCTTATCATAAGTAGAATAGTTCAGACTAGGCCCACTCAATTTTTCAGAAAAGTAAGCAACAGGTTTAGCATCTTGCAATAACACACCTCCCAAACCAATACCACTAGCATCGCATTCAAGCTCAAAAGTCTTACTAAAATCAGGAAGTTGGAGCAAAGGAGCATGTGTTAACTTATCTTTCAAGACCGTGAAGGCTTCTTCCTGTGCGGTACCCCAAGTAAAAGGCACATCCTTGCGTGTAAGCTCATTGAGAGGTGCAGCAATGGTGCTGAAATCTCTCACAAAACGCCTATAGAATCCAACGAGGCCAAGAAAACTCCTCACTTGTGTGACCGTTTTGGGCTGCGGCCAACTCTCAATCGCC
Organism: Bromus sterilis; assembly: GCA_950022295.1. Lineage (NCBI taxonomy): Eukaryota > Viridiplantae > Streptophyta > Magnoliopsida > Poales > Poaceae > Bromus > Bromus sterilis. The sequence continues at coordinate 158,930,194 of OX465600.1, forward strand.
TCGATCTTGGCTTTATCAACTTCAATTCCCTGCGGAGTAACAACATAGCCAAGAAACGATACTCGGTCGGTGCAAAAGGTGCACTTCCCAAGGTTACCAAACAAACGTGCATTACGTAGAGCAATAAAAACAGCACGTAAATGATCCAAATGTTCCTCCAAAGATTTTCTATAAATCAGTATATCATCAAAATAGACTACCACAAATCGTCCAATGAAAACACGTAAAACCTCGTTCATTAATCTCATGAAAGTGCTAGGTGCATTAGTTAACCCAAAAGGCATGACTAACCTCTCATATAATCCAAACTAAGTTTTAAATGCCGTTTTCCATTCATCTCCTAATTTCATGCGAATTTGATGGTATCCACTACGCAAATCAACTTTGGAAAACATGGTAGAGCCACTTAATTCATCAAGCATATCATCTAGCCTAGGAATAGGATGACGATAACGAATAGTAATATTATTAATGGCTCGACAATCAACACACATACGCCATGTTCCATCCTTTTTAGGCACTAATATAACAGGAACAGCACAAGGACTAAGGGATTCACGTATGTAACCTTTGTCGAGTAGCTCTTGTACTTGACGCTGAATCTCCTTCGTCTCCTCCGGATTGGTACGGTATGGCGCACGGCTGGGCAGCAAAGCACCGGGAATTAAGTCAATCTGATGCTCAATCCCTCGAATAGGTGGTAATCCCGGTGGTACGTATTGTGGAAAGACGTCAATAAACTCCTGCAAAAGGTCAGTGACAACAGTAGGCAAAGAAGGAGGCAATTCCTCAAATGAAAACAAGGCTTCTTTGCACCAAAAGCATAGCACACATATTGACTAACATCCAAATCTGAAATATCAACCTTAGTAGCAAGCAAAGTTGGACTAGTCAATTTAATTTCATTAGAAACAACAGAAGAAGATTTGCTATTAGTCTTATGTTGTTTCTCAAATTCTTTAGCTGCTATCTCATTTTCACTCTTATTTTTCTCCTGTTTAGCTTTACTAGCTCTAGCAAGATCATCTTTCACAATTTGTTCAGGAGACATAGGAAGTAAAGGAAATATTTTTATCCTGATGAACTAGAGTAAAATGATTTGTCCTACCATGGTGTACAACATTCCTATCAAATTGCCATGGTCTACCAAGTAAAAGAGAGCATGCTTGCATGGGTACCACATCACAATCAACATAATCAGCATATGCAGCAATGCTAAAGTGCACACGAACAGAACGCGTTACCTTAATCTTACCACTATTGTTAAACCACTGAATATAGTACGGATGGGGGTGTGGTCTTGTGGTGAGAGATAGCTTCTCCACCAACTCCATGCTAGCCAAGTTGTTGCAACTCCCTCCGTCAATGATGATGCGAACCGAACGTTCTTTCACCACTCCCTTTGTGTGGAACAAATTATGCCTCTGGTTTTGCTCGGCCTTCGTTACCTGCACACTTAATACACGTTGAGCAACCAAACTAGCATATTTATCTGCATCATCAGGAGTCATATACTCTATATCATGAGCATCATCATGGGCACCCTGTTCCTCATGAGCAATGAGAACTAGAGTCTCCTCATCATAGTCACTCGCTGACTCATACCCACCATCCGCCGTAATAGTCATCACACGCTTGGAGGGACAGTCATTTGCGAAGTGACCTCCACCTTGGCACCTGCGACATTTAATATCACGATCTCGTGCTTGCCCTGTGGACGCCATGGAGGAAGAAGAACTCGCCGCTGGACCACTCTGTGCACCCTTGAATGGTGGCGCTGGCTGTTTTGGTGGCTCCCTGTAAGAATGAGCGGCTGAAGTAGATGGTGGCGCAGCAGGACGTGTGGATGTAGAAGCTCCACGCGATGTCCATGATGTATTTCGTCCTGCAGAAAAGTTAGGTCTCGTAGCGGCCTGTCGATCCTGCACTTCACGTTCAGCTTTACAAGCAAGATGAAACAAACGAGTGATAGTAGCAAAGTCCTTGTATTCTAGAATAGTTTGTATCTCCCTGTTTAAGCCACCCATAAAACGTGCAAGCATAGCTTCATTATCCTCTACTAGGCCACATCTAATCAATCCAGTTTGTAATTCTTGATAATATTCCTCTACAGAATTTTTTCCTTGTCTCAAACGCTGTAATTTTTGTAACAATTCACGTTGATAATAAGGAGGAACCCAGCGAGTACGCATAGCATCTTTTAAAGCAGCCCAAGTAGTTGGAATATTATTAGCATGCAATCTACAATGTTCAGACCACCAAATAGATGCAAAGCCCGTGAATTCACAAACAGTAGCAGTAACACGTCTATTCTCAGGATATTGTAAACATGTAAAACGTTGTTCAGTTTCTAACTCCCAAGTAAGATAAGCATCAGGAATATATCTACCCTCAAACGGCTTAAGATTCAATTTAAGTTTAGGCACATGTTCATCATCGCGTACCTGAGGGGGTGGTTGGTGTCGACCGTGGCGAATGTTGGGACGTCGACGTCCAGCTGGCTGCTCATAGGCCGCTTCCTGTTCCACCTCCTCCTCGTAATCACCCTCGTAGTTGTCGTCCTGGGCGACGTCAGAAGCAGCAGCAGCAGCAGTAGCAGCAACTGCAGCAGTAGGAGGAGCACCAATACCAGCAGCTTGTCCTCGCGGAAACAGAATACGTCGTGCATGTGGTAGTGGCGGTGGCTGTGGCTGTGCTGAAGGTAGGCGTGCGATCAACTCAGTAAACTTGGCGTCGAGCTTGGTGTCGATCATCTTCTCCACGCCATCAATCGCCTCTATAAATCTGGTCTCGATGTCCTGCACCTGTTGAGACATCATACGTGCAAATTTATCATGTAACTCCTTGTTTGTCATGTTCTCCCAATCGGGTGCATCCCGCGCCACTTCATCATGTGATCCTGGCATGGTTAGCAGAAATAGAAAACACACAGGAATATGATCCTACTTCTACTAATGGGATGGATGTGGGGTGGTGGAAAGCACAAATCCGTCAAGCTTTCTTACGTTCTGACCGATTCTTACCTAGCAGCAGGTGGTGATGTACAACCAACGGGTCAAAACTCTCAGAGATATGGTAGAGCGATGGCCAGGAGGTGTCAAAACGCACGATGTAGAATATATGTGGAGCTGTAGGAAGGATGACAAGTATGGTAGGAAAAACTCAACAATAATCAAAACAGAGATGCAAAGCTGAATAAACACTCAACGTCGGTACTGTGCTGATCCTAGGCTAGACCGTACTAGAGACGCGAGCCTAAAACACCAACGAAAGCACGGCGCGGCACGTAACAACTGTGAAGCACACTCTGAATTTTTTTTTCTCTCTTTTTTTTTTTTTGCTTTTTTTTTTGCGATGCGGGACTGCGGGGGCTGAAAAAGGGCGAAAAAAAATCACTATGGTGGCGAACGTCTCAAAACGAGTTTCTGGACCTAAGGAACGTATGGGCACGAAATTTTTTTACCCCTGAAATTTTTGGCCTAAAAACTGCTCTGGAAAGCGCGCCAAACTCTTTTGAGAGCCATTAGTTTCATTAAACCTCACATTTACAGTTTCCATAACATTCCCAAAGTGGAAGTTATACACTATATAAGTGTGAGAATTTGATCCATAACCTAGAAGAAAACCTTCATGTGCCTAGGGGAAAATTTAGAGCTATGATTCATATCTCTAATAAAACATGGAGCACCAAACATGATAGAGGCGAAGGTGTCCCGATGTTTCGATGAGATGGTGTAGATCGATTATGGTGGAGACGACTTTCACGATCCGACTACGAACGTGCGAAGACGTTGTGCCTTAGCGATCGCTAAACCAACTCCGAGAGGTTATTGATCCCGCGGATGCACGATCAACCTGACCACGAAGGTCTAATTCCTGCAAGCAATCGAAGAACAAGCAAGAACTAAGAATTGCAATCTGGATATTGCGAATATAAGATGAATGATTACGAAAGTTGGGGTTCCAATGAGGTCTTAGCCTGGTCGGATGACACAAACGAAGAGCTCGAAGTTGCGGCTATGGCTAACTTTAATCTAATTAAAACCCAAGTCTAAACGACGCCCTAAGGGTTGTATATATGGGGGAACAGAGGGGATTTTCGTGACCCCTTGGAGGTGGGGTCCGAAAACAACCCTAACTCGGTTTCCCCACACATACGGACTCTAAAAACAGCCTATAATGTGGTATTTCGAAATTACATGGGCCCAGCCCAATATTAAGGTGACGCAGCACCTATAATTGCTCTTGGACGAAAATAATGAAGTGGCATCTCGTGTATTTCGTCCAAGCCTTCATGCATGCCTTATGGTGGCTTCAAAGTGCGAAAATCCCCACTGGAAGCTCCATTGTTCTTCCCCGCGCGCGCACCTTCTTCTCCATGCTTGATCCCGCTCCAATGACCGTCCTTCTTGTCCATGCTAGGTCCTTCATTCATAAGCAAAACAAAAGTATCTAATTTAGGCAGCATCATTTGTTCATGAACATTAGAAGGATTCGCAAGAAATGAAAGTACCTGATAATTCAGTTGACGTGCACGTGCTCTAGTAACTAGTCCAGTATGTGTAGTTGGTGAAGATGTGGGTGTAACATTGGTAGAGATGTCCTCATCAAAACACCCTAAGGTACGAAACATTAGGCTTGCTATCAGTGATAAGTTCATGAGATGTTTCCTTCAGGAATTTATGCAGATAAACCTTGTTGATGATATGGCATGCAGTGTTAATTGCTTCGGTCCAGAACCTAATAAGAGTCTTGTATTCAGCAAGAATTGTTCTGGCCATTTCAATAAGTGTACGATTCTTTCTCTCAACAACACCATTCTGTTGTGGTGTATATGCAGCAGAGAATTCATGAGTAATACCATAATCATCAAGAATATCTTCAATATGAGTGTTCTTGAATTCAGTTCCATTATCACTTCGGATGTGCTTTCAATTCATATTAGGTCTGAGCTCTCTTATTGAATGACTTGAAGATTTTAACAAATTTGCTCTTGTCATCCAAAAAGAAAACCCAAGTGAAGCGAGAGAAATCATCAACAATAAATAGACCATACTTGTTGCCTCCCAGGCTAGCATAATTTTGAGGACCAAATATATCCATGTGAAGCAATTCAAGAGGACGAGTAGTAGTCATGATTTTCTTCTCTAAATGATGTTTCTTTGTATTCTTGCCAGCTTCACAGGCACTGCAGAGACGATTCTTATCAAAATTTTCTTCGCTAAGGCCAATCACATGCTTCTTCTTCACTAGAGTTTGAAGATTCCTCATCCCTGCATGACCAAGTCTTCTATGCCATAGCCATCCAGAGGAAGCTTTTGCCATTAAGCTGTTGGATACAGTGGGGCCCAACGAAAAATCAACAATATATAAATCTCCCTTTCGGTAGCCCTCGAAGACAAACATATAGTCATCTTGTGAAAACACAACACAATGCGAAGCAGAAAACAAAACAAGTATACCCGTATCACATAGCTTTGATATAGACATGAGGTTATATCCAAGAGATTGAACAAGCATAACTTTGTCAATATGCTTATTATTCGATATAGCAACCTTATCCAAACCAAGAACTTTACCCTTATTATTGTCGCCGAAGGTAATGTACTTCTGAGAAGAGTGAGTGTGTTTTTCTTCAGTGAGAAATTATTTGTCTCCGGCCATATGATTAGTGCAACCATTTTCCATGACCCATTCGGATCGACCAGAGACATAGCCCTGCAGAAGAATTCGTTCTTCTTAACCCCCCACAAAAGAGCAGGTGACTGAGAAGACATGGAAGGGCTTGGGTTCGGGGAAGAAAACTATAATTTTTCATAACCTACGAGACCTAGACCCAAGACCTATGCTATGGCGATGCAAGTAACGGATGAAAATAGGTACCATACCAGTATGTAGTCCGTTAAGCGGGAAACGTTCATGCGTGAACGTGGTTTATGTAGTCGTACCGGCAATCCCCGATGCAGCACAAATGCACGATTACTCCAGAAGCCACCCGGTCCTCGTAGACCGATGGCGGGATTACGTCCCTGTCGGAACGTTGTCGATGAAGATCTCGCGATATGGCCACGATGATGAAGTAGCACCACAAGTGTAGTGCCTCGCGGGATTACACACATACGTATACCCGACATTCCCTCCTGGCTCCGAACCAGGATCCGATTCCAGCATCACGACGTTGTGCATATGGTGGACAAACCCCCTACCAAGTGCAGACTCTAAACAAGGGGAGTCTAGTCGAGGAAGGAGAAAGGAGTAAGAGAGATGAGAACTTGTCACAAAAAATTCATCAAGAAAAAGGGCACCATCCCCCTCCTTATATAGTCCAAGGAGGTGGGCACACCTCCCTCAACTTCCCATGTGGTACTAAAACAAAGGGAAGGGGGGCACATGCGCCCTAGGGGGGCACGGGCCCCTCCCTTGGCGCCATGGGCACAGGGGGAGGCTCCCTCCTCCCCAAAACGACCTCTTTAGGCCCATATGTGTAAGGCCGGATATGCGGTACTGTTCCAGATCTAGATGTTTCCATCCAGATCCGGGGACGAAGCAAATATTGGTCCCACCGCGACATATGACAACGCCATATGCCCCGGATTTTCAACATGATATCACAACATTCCAGATACAAGGATACAACATCTCATACAAATGGCATACAACTTCCTTAATTCCAATACATCAGCGGAAGGTACATGTCTGAGTACAAACTACAATCAAATGCCTAGTGGCAAAGAGAAAAACATCGATCCCCATAACCACACGGGTCCAGGCCCTCCGCCGGATCCGCCTAACTAGTTGTCGTCGAGTCTCCACGTGAAACGTCGATCACCATACCTGTTGTCGATCAGAACCCTGAAAAGAGTTTGGGGGTAGTATCATGAGTACAGAAGTACTCAACATCCAACTGTAGTGGTCAACTGACCCAACAAGGACTTCATCACTCGTCATTCTAGGACAACTAGTAGTTTACGGTAAGGATGGGGTAAGTGGTGAGGTTGCTACCGCACTAGCATTTATGAAGTGGCTAACGATCTAGAGAGTAAGATAACAAGCCAAGCATTCGATGAGGAATCGCCTCCAACAAGTCTTGCTATGAACTACTCACGCAAACATAACACCTATCCTATCCTTGTCCTCCTGTTCGCATCCCGACGAAGAAGAAGCAATCAAGGCACACACACATTGATCAAGTTATATTAAGATTATCTCAGTTGTTGTTGTCTATGAACAAGGAGTAGGTCTCAAGTCGTGCATAATCGTGGACAGGGCTTCTCGAAAAGATTTAACCCTACAGGGTGTACCAACTGCCCATTACAAGGCTCCGCACGCACGCCCATCTCTCTCAGTTGCTACCCATCACAGGCAACCATTTTATGATTTAGTTCCAAGAGATCCGAAACGACAGTTCCCTCTAACTAAGAACGAAAAAATCCGGGTGGCCCCCAGGGAGTCGACATCCAATCCAAAAGCTGGCCATGCTCTCGGATCGGACTCTTCCATCTCAACAGGGTTTGGGTTACCGAGACGCCTCACGTGAGGGCTCGGGCCCTCGCCGGTCAAAGGTGGACCAACAGGGAAACCATGTCTCCGCTGGTCCGGGTTGTTTAAAAACTGCGAGGGGATCCACCAAGCACACACATGGGGTTTCAAATGGTAAATCAGCTCGGGCCACCACTAGAAATGTTTGAAGCTAGATAGGTATGAAAAGGGGACCCCATAAAATCCCACACACGGTTAGGTACTCTCAGTCTTAAAACCAATACCCGGAACTCGGTACCTAGGTGACTCGAATGGAACAAAGTGTCGGGGCGGGATAGCCTAGACCTTCCATCCTTCGTCGAATATAGTCAACATTATAATAATCATATCATCAAAAACAATATAATAATGTGATATCCCAAACCAAGGGGTAAGAGGAGGTAACATCGTAGCATCCGAAGCATGCATACTAAGCAGGGCTGAGCAACGAGCAATAGTAACATAGCAGTACAAGGTTTGCTAGGAGAGGACATGGCTGTATCGGTTTGAAAGAGGCTGTAAACATGTGGTAGGATCAAACATCGAACCTATCCTATACTAGCATGCAAACCGCTGGTTGAAATAGAATGGATCATAAGTAATGTATAGTCCTTTCCTCTTGATAAGTCGGGTTCCGAAGGTGTAGTTCATCGCAAACTCGCGTCGTCTCCGAGAGGAACCCGCGGAAGCACACAAGACGGTAAACACTGGAAAGCAATCAACGAGCAAGCAACTATTACTATGAGGCAAACACGAGCAAGCATCAACAAGAAGGCAACACGAGACATCGCACCTACTGTCGAGAGAGGTTACTAACAGGTTAAGTGGAGTACTCGTCGCACATGACGATACCGCACGTTTATGGTGGTTCAAGTTGTTTAGCTACAGGTGATCAACAAAGTTGTTAACATGGCAAACACGGAATCATGGCATGTCACACAAGCATAGAAAAAGGTGAATCATAAATAAACTATCTAACCTAGTCACTTTAAGTGAGGGGTAAAACCTATACATGGCAAACTATTGCGGACCCCACGATAAATATTGCATTTGGTACTGTTTTTTCCTAAACAGTATTTTATTATTTTTAGTAGCAAGAAAGAGCAGTAATAAAAAAATAAAAAAGGTGCCTCACCTTAGCTGGGCCGAGCTCAGGTGGAGTGGGCAGCCGAGTCGGGCCGTGGGGGCGCTGTTGGCAGGCCGGCCCAGGAGAGCCTCGCTGGCAGGAATCGGCGGCCGATCACGACTGGATCGTGGCTGCTCGGCACGGTGGTGGTGGCGCTCGCCGGCCAGCCTCCGGCGGCCGTGCGTGGGGGCGAGAATGACGCAGGTTGCTAGGGGCGTCCGGAGGCGGCGGATCCAGCAGGGTCCGGCGGAGAGGCGACGGAGGGCGACGCCGGTGAGCTTCCATGGAGGCCGGCTCAGGCCGAGCTCAGCGGCGGCGCCATGGTGCGACTTCGCCTGCGAGGAGAGAGGAGAGGGAGATGAGGAGAGGGAAGAAGCGGGGGAAGGAGAGGTGCGCACGGGGAAGGACCTGGGGGTGGCTCGCCGGCGTGCGAGGCTAGGCGTGGTGCGGCTGTCGGCTGGAGAGAGGAGAGAGAAGGGCTGACGTGGCGGCCTCTGAGCCGTCGGATCGCGAGATCTGATGGTCCAGACCGCTTGGGGGGAATTTTTCAGATCTGATGGGCTAGAGTTGCGAAAATGGGGCTATTTTTGGGGAAAAGTGGAGGGGGTGGCTGAAAATTTCTGGCTAGGGAAACCCTAGAAAGGGGTGGGAGTGTGGTGGTCTTTATCTAGCCTAGGTGGCTGGGAGTTTGCAAAAACATCCCTGGTTTTTCTCTCGCGCGCGCGGTGTTTACGTTTCTAACCTCCGGGGGTTCGCACGACCTCCGATTCGGGTAAAACTTTGAACTGCACGATCAGCGCGTCGAGCCGGCGGCGTTCACCTCGAGCTGAAACCGTTCCGAGAACACTTTCCGGCGCGCTATAAAAATAACCGGTTTAATTATTAAACGGGTTTTTTTCGTTCCGTTGGTTGCAGCTGGTCTCGTGCGGTTTTCGCGACGGTGATCGGGTGAAACCCGGTGTCGCAAAGGTCGAGTGTCAGGGTGGCAGGGGTCGGTCTCCGTCCGGTACAATATAAGAGGGGGAAAATAATCGCCGATCGCTAAATCGGGGATGAAAACACCGCCAACAAATCAGACAATCAAACAATTCACACCGAAAACAATTTTTTTTAATTGTTGTGAAATCTGGGCTGTTACAATATGCCTTTTCTTCCATTGTTAATTATATTTAATTTTATTTTAATATTTAATTATTTTATTTAAATAAAAACATATTTAAACATTATTAAATATTATTTTGAACCTTTAAAAACATCCAGAACAATTTCTGGCCTCTGCCGGAACAATTCTGATGTTCTCTCATTTTCTCTGGTGATGTCGAATCAATCCTTATTGCGTCGAATACCCTTAAGTGTGACACCCTACAGTCCGGGAAACAACAGACATGATCAAGACACTCTCTTGATCAATGACCATCGATCGGACTTGGTTAAAATCCTAGATGGCCCCTGTAACACCCTCACTGTCAGTGAACAGTAATCACTGTTGCTAATAATTTTTACTGTTCCAAAATTCTTGCTTTGATCAACCATGTTAATCTTGGACCAATGCAAAGTCAAATTTCTCTTTTTTTGAATATTAAAATTATGTGAAAAATAAAACTTGGTCCAAAAACTTTGCAACCACTTTTTTTAAATCCCAAATATTCAGTGGATCACTTCCATATGTGCATTGGAATTTATTGAGCTCTAAAATAGATCAAACAAGTATAAATAGTAGCCAAAAACCCCTTTTCATCAATTGAACAATTAAAACAAATGGTATATATAATTTTATTTGTGGCCAAATATTTTTGTGGCACTGTTCTATAGGCCAACACTAATTATGGGACCTATAACATAATTTGCAAAATTATAAAACAACTAAAAGAAATGCAAAAGAGAAAAGAACAGAAAAGAAATTGAAAAAGAATAAAACAAAGAGAAGCCCACCCCACCCCTCTCCCCACCACTGGGCCAACCAGGCCGAGACCATAACGCCCTCCCCTGCACCTCCCCTGTTCACCCCCACCCCGTGGAGCTCATCCACGCCGGCCACGGCGGTCGGCCGTGCCGTTGCAGCCATCCACGGTTGTCGGCGGTGGATAAGGCCCCGTGCCCTCGGCCAATCCCTAACCCTCCCGCAGTTCTTCCCTGCCCCCTGGAACTCTCTCCCACGTCTCCCTTTGTGCGAGCCCGAGCTCCGCCGTGGCCACGGCTCCGGCGTCGACGCGGCCAACGGCAGAGGCAGCCCGTGCCACCACGTCCAGAAGCTCCGGCGTGCTCCGCAGCTTCGAACCCCCCTTCCCTTCTAGCCGGGAAGCGGCTTGCACGCGCAATCGATGTCGTCTTGAAAGCTTCTGCCGCCGGCGAGCTCCTCCAAACTCCAGCTGCACCCGCCCTTCCCTGAGCACACGCTAACGGCTACGAATCCAGGTGAGCTTGCGGTCGTTTTACCCGTCGCCGTATTCACTCCCGCCCGTATTCGCACCGTGCCCGTGAGCTGCATGCTCCGACCGCCGCCGCGTCGAACCCCGCCGCCGTTTTGGGCATCCCCCGCGCTCTTCTCATGCACCACTGGACGCGCTGCCTCGCCCCGTTCGATTCCCCGTTGCGCGTGCGTTTAGGATGCCAGGGCTGGCCAGAATGATCGCCGGCGTGCCCCTGCTCGCCGCCGGCGTAGCCGTGCCGTGGCTAGAGTCAGTGTCAAGAGGGCCCACCTATCAGGAGATTATCTTAGTACTAATCTCCCACTGAAAGTGGGCCACCCCCCTTTAACCATCTCTGTTTTAGTTAAACAGAAATAAACCCCCCTAGTCTATTACATGTGGAGCCATCTCCCTAAATAACTCTCTGGATTTAGTGAAATAACTGATTATGTTACTATATCACTTACACCTAGGCCCCATGTGTGAAATTTATTAATAAAAATGAAATAGAAATACTAATAGTCTATGACATGTGGGACCACTTGATTAATAGATTAAGTTAAATCATTTATATTAATGCAGAGACTGACCAGTGGGACCCACTGGTCGGGTTTGACCCGGTCAACCCGTCTGTGGATAATGTGTCTTTTTAATAATAAAAGAAATTAGAAAATGATTTAAATTGAATTAAACTTTGAAATTGAATATCTTTTAAACCTTAAATCAAATGAAAATAATTTAAATATCAAAATTGCTCAGAAAAATACAAAGAATACGAATACGCTATCCGTATGTCAACCACCCCCTCTAACACAACGAACATCGACATTCCCCCCTCCGGGCCGTCTGTCCGTTAATTGCCCGATACCGTAAAATTCTCCGGATGAATTTATTCCGAACACGAAAGTTGTTCAGAATGGATCAACTAACACGGATACACCCTCCGTATGTTTGTCTGATGTCCACGACCTCCGGCATGGTACCTTCCCCCTCCGGACACCCTGTCCGGTAGTCACCCGGAGCTGGCAGTACATCCACGGATGAATTCCCGCTTCGAGCATATTGCTTCGTACTACGTTAGAGCACCGATAACATTTCATCTGTCAAGTCATGTATCTGTTTGCATATGTTTGCTTTATATTTACTGTTTCTCCCCCCCCCCCTTTTCTCTCCGGTAGACCCCGCTGTTGTCGCCGACTACACCGCCGCTGAGTACGACTACTACATCGACGACCCTTCCCCTACCGTCGAGCTTCCAGGCAAGCAGAGCCATTCTTTTCCCCAGATATCGCCTATCATTCCGTACATTTCTTGCACTAGGAATTGCTGCTACTGATACGTTACAATCCTATTCAACTGCATAGCTTATCATTGTCGCCCCTTGATTACCTTTCCGCTATCCTATGCTGCCCTGTATATATATATAATTAGCAGTTAGCCCTGCGCCTTGTTAGTCAATAGGATTAGATAGCGGGCCGTGATCACTCTGGGGGGAGTGATCGTGGAAATGATACATTATAAACTGCTACAGGTACTGTTCAGAGCAGACACCGATACAGGCCCCTAACCCGGCTCTGCCGAGCCACCTCAAGTGTGAGCTATCGAGGAGTAATTCTTGTACTCCACTCGAGGCTGACTTTGTATAGCCGGCCTAGGGCTCTGATCCACGGGTGTTCTTAAAGGTAAGGAGTCGGGTGACCCAACGGTGCCCGCGCAAGGTATTTTAGCGGAATGACGGGCCTCGTGTATTCCACCGGTGTGCGGCGGGCCGGATACTTGTTCGTGGCTAAGAGATACCCTGTTGTACGAAAGTCCAGCTCTTCGGAGCAAGCGCGAGACAAGGTAAGGAGACGGTTCACCTTATTGGTAGCAGCACGGGTTGATGGGACAACAGGGCAGGCGGACACTAGCTCTGGTTATGGGGGTGGACCTGGCTGTTGTTGTTGTCCGCGACTCACCTAAATAAGGGCAATGATAACGGTTGTTTTGACAGAAAAATAATAAAATGCTTAATGGGTTTGGCGGATGACTTGAGTGGCTATATGCCTATACGCAATACCTCCACGCGGGATTACGGTGTGGGCCCTCTGCGTTGTAGCCTTGTTCGAGGGCTCTTGAGACGTCAGCAGTACCGCCGCCTTATTGCCGGGATTGGACCGCCTACTCCGGTAGTGGGAGGTGGGTCTGCTTCACCGGCCACGCACGCACCGTGTAGGAGTACAGAGGACAGGGGTCCAAAGTTCCTTTGTACTTAGGATTTAGACCGGCGGATGGCCTCTCTGTTGAGATCGAAGGATGGACTTTTGCGTATCGGATAACCTCGGTGGGGCATTCCCTAACAAGGTGTACGCCACCCAGCATATCCGAGCGTACAGTATTACACTATTGCACCTCTGCAGGGAACATAATCTATTCGGATAGCTAGGTCCACGGTAACAGGACACTTTATAATGAAGCCAGACTCTACTACTACAAACTACTACTACTAAACTGATCGGTTCCGAGTTTTCTTCCTCGCAGGGAAGTCGAGGAGGCATTCTCGGAGGCATTGTTAATTGTTATCTAATACAACTTACTATTATACAATGCCGCATCAACTTCCGCTGCATTGTTACTTTATGGTTTAAATGAACTGTTGGCTATTCTCTCCTCATGCTGCAAGACTCATCAGAAGATGGTAGTCTTCGTTAGGCCTAGCTTCTCTTCCTTATTCTGTATTTCTACAACTCAGTCCACTATATATAGCCTCCCCTTTCCATTTGTTACAATGCATAAATGATTAGTAGCGGACGTAAGACTCGCGGGTATACTAGATACTCACCCTTGCTTTATTTCCCCTTTTTTTTTGCTTGATCGGCCGCTGCTGTCGACGCTGGAGCCCAGGAGCAGGAGTTCCCCGGAGGCGACTACTACGACGCCGGGTTCCCCGTTGACCAGGAGTAGTTCGGTGGATCCCAGGCTGCAGGCCTCGCCTGTTCGATCTGTATTTCTGATATCATTTGTGCTAGCCTTCTTAAGGTAAAACTTGACTAACTTTGTCTGTACTCAGATATTATGGCTTGTATAATTTATGTATTTGGATCCTCGTGATCCCTGGTATTGTAATATATCGGTTTATCCTTTTGTATTTATTGTTGTGCTGTGATATTCTCACCGTGGCACCCTAATCTCAACCGTGTACCCTGCGTTTATGATTACTGTACACGAGTTGATTTTGGGGGCGTCACAAGTTGGTATCAGTTCCGACTGCCTGTAGGAAGCCACCCCACCACTACTTGGTTGAAGTTGAGTCTAGGCTTTGAAAAAACTATTTTGCTAACTTAAGGTTTGGCTTACGGGCCCACATCGATGTCACTACGTGTGATATCTATGGTATTAGGATCCTTTTGTCCTTACCTATGCTCTGGGACTCTGCTCTCTTACCCTTGGTGGTAAGGTTTAATAACTCTCACATTAGGATTACGTTCTCTTGATTCCACCCGGCGTTTTAGTGCTTCCACTTTGATTGAGTCGTGTCGCAGTAGTTCTAACCCAGGTCCCGGACCGCGGATCCCCTTCTCATTCTGGGCAGGACACACGTTCTCTGGCACAAACTCTTGTGGCCAACAGTTTTCTTGCGGCGTGATTGACATACTGGAATCTATGTCGCGTCGTGTATTCCTTACCGCAGTCTGCGCGCCGCCTAGTGCGTCCTTTTTCCTTAATTTCTTCGACGTTATGCTGCCCGATTTTCCGGTTGACTCTATGTGTGGATGTGTATGTCTTATATGACTGCTCCTATATATCAGCGCCCCCTCTTCGTTGTCGCATTACCTCCTACTTGTTTCCGGTATCTCGTTAAATTTTCATCGCTGAAATACCCCTGTTAAATTCTAGCAAGATGGCTGGTCGTGGAGGTCGTGGTCGTGGTCGTGCTGCCAACGAACCACCTCCGCCGCCGGATTACATGGCCGCGATGATGCAGCAGTTCGAGCTGAACCGTCAGTTCATGCAGAATGTCATGGCTCAGTTCCCCCAACCGAATCAGAATGGGCACCACCATCAGCATGCCACCGTGACTCTGCATGACTTCACCCGCCTCAACCCCACTATGTTCCGGAACTCTGTTCAGCCGTTGGATGCTGATGAGTGGCTACGCGACATCACTCACGAGCTGGAGTCTGCTAATGTCGATCCAGCCGACTATGTGAACTTTGTGTCCTATCATCTGAAAGGCGCCGCTGCTCAGTGGTGGAGCGCCCACAAGCGTTCACTTCCAGTCGGTAAAGTCATCACCTGGGATGAATTCCAGACTGCCTTTCGTTCCCGCCACATTCCTCAGGGGATTATGGATCGCAAGCGGGAAGAGTTCCCCAACCTCACTCAGGGCAACATGACTGTTGAAGCCTATCAGCGAGAGTTCCTCAACCTCTCTCGCTATGGGGAACAAGAGATCACCAATGATGCTCGCGAGCAGCAGAAGTTCAGAAGTGGCCTCAACTCAGGCATCAGGCTCGCTCTTGCCGTTCATGATTTTGCGAACTTCGCCACCATGGTGAACAAGGCCATCACCGTCGAGACTACCCAGATGGAGCACAAGGACACGCAGAAGCACTATCGTGACGTTGGCTCATCTTCGGGCGCAACTCAGAAGCGTCGCATCTGGCTCCCTCACAGTGTGACTCAGGCACCTGTCCCTGCTCCAAGGCCTTCGTATGTTGCACCCCGTCTGCCTCCGCCACCACCGATGCCAAGAGCACTACCCCCACCACCCATTGATGCACCACTTCGTCCTAAGGATGGGTTGTGCTTCAAGTGTCGTCGCCCCGGTCACATTGCCAGAGGCTGCCCCCAGGCTCAGAATCAACTGGTAGTTCACCCTACTGGCCGCGGAAATGGTTGTGGCAACAACTGGACCCCCAACTATAATACTGGGTCTGCTACTCATGCTCGTGGACATGCTTACAACATCGATGTTGTGGAAGCTCAGGAACAACCCGCTACCGTGATGGTTACCCTTCTCTTTAATTCTACACTTGCTACTGTTTTATTTGATTCAGGAGCATCGCATTCATTCATGTCGGAAGCACTTGCAGTATCACGTAACATGACATTTTAAAAGATGAACCCACCGATGGTTGTTCGCATCCCTGGAGGTCGTTGTTAAACCTCCATGATGGTACACGATGTCACCGTTGAAGTCGAAGAAATTTTATTCCTTGTTTCCCCCATCATTTTGAAGTCTTCCACTATAGACCTCATTCTCAGAATGGATTGGTTGAAAGTTCACGATGCCGCACTGTATTGTGGCACCAAGTCTGTCCAAAATTTTCACCCCTCTAGCGGAATTGTGAACCACACCGCCCGAATAACCCAAAATGCCGAAGCGCAGATCTATATGATGAATGCCTTGCACGTCTGACCTCTTGAGGGCATCGAGAAAGTTCCGGTCGTTTTTTATTTTGTCGATGTCTTCCCAGAAGAACTATCGGGAATACCCCCGCGCTGAGAAGTTGAATTCGTCATCATCTTGAAGCCCGACACTACCCCTATTGCTAAGCGTCCTTACAAGATGCCGCTGCATGAACTCCTTGAACTTAAGAAGGAGATCGACGAAGAACTTCGGAAAGGCTTCATCCACCCAAGTTCCTCAGCTTGGGGAGTGCCTTCGCTCTTTGTCAAGAAAAGTGACGGTACAAACCGTTTGGTCCAAGATAACCGACCTATCAACCAAGCCACCATCCACAACAAGTACCCAGTTCCTCGGATCAATGATCTTCATGATCAACTTGCTGGATCCACGGTGTTCTGGAAACTCGACTTAAGGTTGGGTTATCATCAGATCCGGGTCCGTGAAGAGGACATCCCCAAGACCTCCTTCATTACTCGATATTGTTCATACGAGTACACCGTCATGTCCTTTGGCTTGACGAATGCCCCAGCCACTTTTTCCCGATTGATGAACTATATATTCATGGAATACCTCCACAAGTTTGTCGTTGTTTATCTGGATGATATCTTAATATACTCCAAGAATGAAGGAAAGCATGTTGAACATCTTCGTCTTATACTAGAAACGCTACGAGAACACAAACTCTACGCTAAGTATTGGAAGTGTGAGTTATGGCTTCCCGAAGTAACCTACCTTGGACATGTGATTTTCAAGGATGGCATTGACGTAAACCCTGAACGTATTCAGGCTATCCTAGATTGGACTCCCCCAAGACTGTCAAGCATGTCAGAAGTTTCCTCGGACTCGCCACCTATTGCCGCCGTTTCGCCGAGAACTTCTCCAAGATTGCAAAGCCTCTGACAAATCTGCTTCACAAAGGCGTCAACTTTGAGTGGACTGATAAATGTCAGGAAAGTTTCCAAGCTCACAAGGTCAAGCTCACTTGTCCCCCGGTGCTTTCTCCCCCTGATACTCGAAAGGACTTCGTGATATACTGCGACGCGTCTCGTAAGGATTAGGCTGTGTCCTAATGCAAGAGCGCAAAGTGATTTCTTATGGCTCTTGTCAGTTGCGTGCTCACGAAGACAAGTATCCAACACATGATCTAGAATTGGCAACAGTAATTTATGTGTTGAAGCTATGGCGACATTACCTCGTCGGTAATCGTTGCGAGATCTACACCGACCACCAATTACTCAGCCAGAACTGAATCTCCGCCAACAAAGATGGCTCCAGACAATAGCTAATTTCAACATGGATATTCATTATACCCCTGGCAAAGCTAATGTGATGGCCGATGCCTTGAGCCGCAAAGCCTACTGTAGTGAACTTGAGGTTCAAGTACAACAGCCACTACTGTATGAAGAGCTCCGCAAGCTGAACATCGAAATTTTTCCGCAGGGATATGTGAACTCCCTGGTTCTCAAAGTAGACCTCGACTCCCGCATCAAGGCGGTACAACATAATGACTCTGACATTGCAAAGATTAAGCGCTTTGTCGCCAGTGGAAGGCCCTCATTCTTCACTATTGATGCAAATGACGATGATGATGCGGTGTACTTCAAGGGTCGTTTAGTGGTTCCAGTAGCCAAGGCCAACCTGAACTACGGCACTGATGTCATGAAAGAAGCTCATGATACCCCCTTGTCGATTCACCCTGGTAGTACCAAGATGTACCAAGATATTCGTCAGCGCTACTGGTGGTCTAACATGAAGCAAGACATCGCTCGTTATATTGACGAGTGTGACGTTTGGCGTCGCGTCAATGCCGGACATCAAAGACCTGCTGGAACTCTGCTTCGTCACTGGTTTTGCCAGATCACAGAAAGGCCACGATGCTATCTTTGTCGTCATCGACCACTTCTCCAAGGTTGCCCACTTTCTGCCAGTCAAGGAGATGATATCTGCTAGTCAGTTAACAGAGTTGTATGTTTCCATAATTGTTTACCTCCACGGTATTCCGTTGGAGATCATTTCAGTCTGTGGCAGCATTTTCACTTCAAGATTTTGGGATAGTTTCCAAGAAGCTATGGGAACTCATCTATATTTCAGCACCGCCTATCACTCCCAGTCTCAAGAACATGTTGAACAGTCAATCAAGTGCTCGAAGATATGCTTCGATCTCGTGTCATCTCCTTCGGCAAGAAATGGGAGGAATCTCTTCCGTTTGCGGAATTCTCAAACAACAATAGCTATCAAGCTAGTCTGAAGCTGGCACCCTTTGAAGTTCTTTATGGACGTAAGTGTCGAACCCCTCCGAATTGGTCAGAAACTGGGAACGAGCACTCGTTGGTCCAGACATTATCCAACATGCTAAAGATCAAGTTCGCGTTATCCGTGAACATCTGAAGGCTGCTTAGTCTCGTCAGAAGAGCAACTATGACCGCAAGCACAAGGAAATGGTCTATCAGCCTAGCGAATATGCTTACCTCCGTGTCACCCTGATGCGAGGAACTCACTTTTCGGAATCAAAGGAAATTAGCTCCTCGCTAAATTGGGCCGTTCCGTATCCTGTCCAGGAGTGGACCAGTGGCATACCGATTGAAACTGCCGCCGAACCTCTCTCAAGTACACGATGTCTTCCACGTGTCGCAACTTCTATGCTGCTTCAAGTATCCTATCCGTGAGGTGGATCATGATCTGATAGAACTGCAACAAGACTTGTCATATCAAGAGCATCCGAGTCGCATTCTTGATCAGTCGGAACGTCGAACCCGCAATGTCGGGACCCGGGGTTAGCGTATGCAAGCCTCGCTACAACACAATCATATGGAGAGCCGAGAACCGTACCCACTTGTCTAAGCAGACAAGGCCAAGCACAGAACGTTCTCGGAAAACATCGAACGTGAGGGGCATCCCATCCAGGCCGGATGATCAACTGAAATGGGTCCTCATCCTCCGCACACAAGTCTAAATGATATGGGTGGTGAACTCCCATACTCATAGACAAGTCGCCTCAATCATACTATCGATTGTATTATAACCCTTACATAGACTTACTCCAGCCCGATCACTTAGTCGGGGTCTAGGGCGGGCTCGATCATGCATCAAAGTGTGCACGAGACGGACTCTCGAGCAATCGCATCGCGATGCCCCAAGCTGCGCACATCTAAGGGCCACTTGGTGTATAAAAGACCGCCAGCCAGATCACAAGTAAGGTCTCGAAAACCCATACTAAGACATGCATGTTATAAACATACACGCAGCACACATGCCTTGTATGAACAGCAGGTATCATTGCAATTCTCTACAAAGTATATACTTTATTGATAACTCTTACAGAGTGCAAACAGAGATCACAAGCATGTGATCCAACATTACAACAGACAAGCGGAAGCAAAGTAGGTCTGAGTACAAACAAGTTTAACAAATGGCTTAGAGAAGCCTTATCTAAAAACAAGCCCTCCACGAGGGAACCAGTCGTCTGACTGGGACTACACTAGCTAGGTCTTGGTCTGAGTCTTCATTCTTCGAGCTTCGGGTAGAAGCCACCATCGGGGCTGGTGGGTTCATCTGAAACATAGATTAAGCAAACGTGAGTACAAAATCATACTCAGCAAGACTTACATAGGAGCTATACTACTCATGCATATGTATCAAGGTAAAGGGAGGTGGGGTTTCACTTGCAGAAGTGCCAGCTTTGACTTGGCTAGTCCTGAACTACGAGTACCAAACTTGAGGTAAGAAGCGTACACGAGTCCACTACATCTCTTCAACCAATTACACCACTATGGTTACTTCCTCGACTTCCCCACGAGAAGCACGCCATAGCACTCACACTTATCTTGGTGTGTTTTAGGAGTATCCGGTTCAAGTTGTCTAATAATCAAGCACAGCTCTCCAAGTAGTCCCTTACCGCGGACGCGCTTATTCGAATGGTTTTGTTAACCCTGCAGGGGTGTACTGCTACACACATGAAACTATCAGTTACCGCCTTTGTACTCGACACCGTTCAAGAGGTGCCGGCGAGGATAATTCCCACAACTTTTACCTCACATCCAACTCAAATTCAATGGAGACGCCTATCTGGGCTGGAATCCACATCGTGAACCCGGCCGGTTTACCAATGTGGTCCCAGAAGATGTGTGCAGGGTCCCAAGCCGGTCTGAATAGCCGTTCTTCCACTTCGCAGACCGTGCCACAGACCTACCAGAACTCCGAACTAATGCGACTCATTGAACTGAGAATGGGTGAGTTAGTAGGTTGAGCGGGGGTCCATGTGCCCAACATGTGGTAGTACTCTTCGTCTTGGATCACCACACAAGAACTCGGGCTTAGGGCGGTGTTCAACGAGACAACCCACTGTGTACTCCTACACAGCCTCTCATCGTTCACCTTGTATTAGGGTAGAGTCACCAACACAGCTTTACTTTCATCAACACCATGTTCACTATCATCCCGACTCACATCAAAACATCCTCATTGTAAACTCTAAGCATGCAATAAGCAGTAACAGTTGCAGTGCCACATGATATCAGTCAACTCCTATGGCCGCTAGGATTGTGGTGTGCTTACTACTGTGAAAAGATGATAGGTCATGCATCGGATATGGGTTCAACTATGCGGTAGAATCGATACAAGGTGATCTCCTAAACATGCATAAGCGAGACTGAGAGGGAATTGGGATTTTATAGACACGATCAAAGGGGGTTTGCTTGCCTTGCTGACGAGGTTCGGTAACGGTGTCTTCAACGAAGGGGGTGGCCTCGGGTTCCGGCTCCACTTCTATCAGCAACATGACAATCATAGGATCAACATTATGTACAATGCACAATCACATGAATAAGATTGTAATGGTGATGTTCATGGTACTGATGTGTTGAGCATTCCATTTAAAAGGAGTATATTGCAAATTGAATTGCAAATTCAAACTCCAAGTTGAATTCAAACTTAGCCAAGTTACATGTGACATTGTTTGATCAATTTGAATCATTTCGAAATGGTTATGATATGCCTCTAATGTATGTTTGAAATGTAGTATGTTGATATGGTTCAAAATGCAAAAGCATTTGAAAAGAATTTGAATTAATTCCATTTAAATCAAATAGCAAATGCTACTGATAACACTTTAAATTCAACTCAAACAAAGTTGAAAGTTGGATATTTGGATAGGTTATTTTCTCCTGATCATTTTTCATATATTATTTCTCCAATTTGGAGTTAAAATGAATTAGTTATTGAATTTCCAAGTTTAAAGCCTTTTCTGGAATTTTCTGGATTTCTTTTAATCTGTAAAAGGGTTTACTGCGTCATTACTGCATCGGCAAGACATCAGGGGCTTGACTCTGGTCAAACTGACCTGTGGGGTCACCCTGTCAGCCTCTCTAGCATAAATCCCTGTTAATTAAATTAACAGAGAGATTAGAGGGGGCCCTGGGCCCACCTGTCTGTGAGAGAGAGAGAGGGATTAGGAGGTGGTTAGCCCCTAAACAACACAGGCCCGCCGGCGACATGACGACGGCGACCCAGAGGACGGCGGCGTCTCGCCGGAGTGCCAAAATGGCCACGGATTGGCACGGGGAATGCACTGGAGTGCTCCTCGTGCACGTCCGCATCACCTCGTGCCCACGGGAAGGGTTGGGGAAGACTGTAGCCTCGCCGGCGTCGTGCTCGGCAGCGGCCGTGGCTCTGCTTCGACGAGGAGGTCGCTAGCGTGCGCGGAAGATAGAAAGGTGAGTGGTGTTGGGTTCCTGGAGCGCGCAGCAACACAACGGACAATAAGGTGGGGGCTTAGGTGCACGGGAGTGAACGCAACTTCATCCATGGCAGCGGAATGCCTCGGCTCCCATGGCGGATCAACGCAGAGGGCGAACGGGGAGGGGGAAGTGGGTAAAAACGAGGCGTGAGCTCACCCTGGTTACAACTGCGGTGACGGCGAGGTCGAAGAAGGCTTGACGGCGGAGGAATTGGAGTTCTCCTCCTCAGTGGCCGGCGGCAAGAACGTGAAGCTCGCGTCGTCTTCGATGGCGTTGAGATTCGATTGACTTGGGGGAACGCCGGAGTCGACGGTGCTGGAGCGGCTAGACACGGCGGCAAGGATGGAGGAGCTCAGTCGCCACGTCGGTGCACTGCCGCGCCCGGCTAGGGTTTCGGTGGTGTCGTTGTTCTTCGTGGGGAGGACGAACCAGAGGGCGAGGAGGGGAAAGTGAGGCGCGGGGAGTCGCTGGGCGTGCGTTGCATCGAGAAGGAGCAAGGGAGGGGCTGGGAGGAGGCCACGGCGTCAAGGGCAGCATGCCGGGCACGCAGCCGTGTGCTCGTTCCCGAAGGAAGACGACACGAAGCCCCAGGTGGGCTGGGCCGGCTGGGCCTTCGCCCCTGGCGCAAGGTAAGCCTCCCTCTCTCTGTCTTTCTCTTTTCTTTTTATTTATTTCTGCTTCTATGTTGACCTAGCTAATAAAATAGCTAGGCATTTTATTAAATGCCAATATTTTTTTATATGGCCTCATTAAATATAGAGCTAGCCACTTATAAAATTTCAGCATTTTTAAAATTCAAATAATTTGAATTTTAATTCAAATAGGGGTTTATTTAATTTTCCAATGCATTGTTTGAAAATTAGAAAATTCCATGAGCATGGGATTGCTCCCAAACCATTTTTAAATTGATCAGCATCATTTATAGGAATTTTCATAATGTTCAAATGTTTTTTGGAAAAAGATTTTTATCTGGCCATTTGAATTAAATTTCTCAGGGCTTTTCTTTTCCCCATTTTTGAGTTTTCTTTTGAATTTTTGGCATGATGCAAAGGCACAATAAAACCCTAGCACTTACCTAACTTGGGGTTGTGACAACTCGCCCCCACTCAAAAGAATATTGTCCCGAGCTTCAGAAGTCTGCGGGAGGAAGGAGGGGTACTCGGCACTGAGACGGTCTTCTCTTTCCCACGTAGCTTCTCTCTCTGAGTGGTGTGACCACTTAACTTTCAGAAACTTGATCTTCTTTCGGCGAGTGACACGCTCTGCTGAATCAAGAACACGAACAGGGTATTCTCGATAATAAAGGTCATCTTGTAGATGAAGCGTTTCATGGTCGACTTCGCGGATGGGGTCCTTGACGCAACGCCTGAGTTGTGACACATGGAATACATCATGTATTCGGGAAAGGTGCGGAGGTAGTTCAAGTTGGTAGGCAACTTCTCCACGTTTAGCAATAATGCGGAAAGGTCCGATGTAACGTGGGGCCAACTTGCCTTTGATACCGAAACGTTGGGTTCCCTTCAGAGGAGTAACCCCAAGGTAAGCCTTCTCATCCAGATTGTAGCTCTCCTGCCTATGATGACGATCATAGTAGATTTTCTAGCGAGGTTGGGCTGCTTTCAATTGATCACGAACAATGCGAACTTTCTCTTCTGCTTCCTTGATCATGTCCGGTCCAAAGAATTGTCTTTCACCGGTTTCTGACCAGTTTAGTGGTGTTCGACATCGTCGTCCATAAAGGAGCTCAAAAGGAGCCATGTTCAGACTAGATTGAAAACTATTGTTATAAGAAAATTCGGCAAATGGAAGAGACTTCTCCCAATTCTTTCCGAATGAGATAACACAAGCTCTGAGCATGTCTTCAAGAATTTGGTTAACCCTTTCGACTTGACCACTACACTGAGGATGGAAAGCTGTACTAAAGGAGAGATGAGTTCCCATAGCATGTTGGAAGCTTCCCCAAAATCTAGAGGTGAAAAGGCTACCACGATCAGAATTGATTTCCAAAGGAACACCGTGAAGGGACACAATTCTAGAGACGTACAAGTCCGCTAACTGGCTAGCAATTATAGACTCGCGAACTGGAAGGAAGTGAGCAACTTTGGAAAGCCTATCTATGACAACGAAGATGGCATCGTTTCCTTTCTGGGTTTTTGGAAAGCCGGTGATGAAGTCCATACCGACTTTGTCCCATTTCCACTCTGGAATAGGCAAAGGTTGAAGAGTGCCAGCGGGTCTTTGATGTTCGGCCTTAATGCGACGACAAACATCACATTCGGCAATGAATTTAGCAATTTCTCTCTTCATCCTAGTCCACCAAAATATCTGGCGTAGGTCTCGGTACATCTTTGTGCTACCAGGATGAATTGAGAGGGGAGTGTCATGAGCTTCTTTGAGGATTAGCCTCCTAATATTGTGTTTTCGTGGTACAACCAATCGAGTGCCAAAGAAAACAACACCTTGATCATTTATGGAGAAACATTTAGCAACTCCGCTAGCAATGTTCTTCTTGATCTCTCGAATACCACTATCACGTTTCTGGGCGGCTATGATTTTATCCTCAAGGGTTGGTTTCGCCACCAAGGTAGAAAGATAGCCATGAGGAACAATCTCGAGATTAAGCTTTCAAAATTCCTCATGAAGAAGTGGTTGATACTGTTGTAACATGAGGTTGTTACAATACGACTTACGACTTAGTGCATCAGCCATGACATTGGCTTTGCCTGGGGTGTAATAAATTCCTAAGTCATAATCTTTTATCAACTCAATCCAGCGTCTTTTCCTGAGATTAAGATCTGGCTGGGTGAAAATGTATTTGAGGCTTTGGTGGTTGGAATAGATCTCACAACGATTACCAAGGAGGTAATGTCGCCAAGTTGTTAGGGAATGAACTACGACAGCGAGTTCAAGATCGTGGGTAGGATAGTTCTCTTCATGTGGCCGCAACTGGCGTGAAGCATAAGCTACTACATATCGATCTTGCAGAAGTATGCATCCTAACCCTTGCCGTGATGCGTCACAATAGATCTCGAAATCCTTTTTGGTGTCTGGAGGTGCAAGTACGGGTGCAGAAGTCAATCTTCTTTTTAGCTCTTGAAAGCTTTCCTCGCACTTGGGGGTCCATAGGAATTTCTTATCTTTCTTGAGGAGTTCAGTAAGAGGCTTTGCAACTTCAGAAAAGTTCTCGACGAAGGCGCGGCAATAGCTGGCTAGGCCAAGAAAACTCCTAACTTGCTTAACCGATTCAGGTGGAGTCCAGTCAAGGACGTCCTGAACTCTCTCGGGATTGACAGCAATGCCTTTTGCAGAAATCACGTGGCCTAAGTAGGTCACTTCTGGTAGCCAAAATTCACACTTGGAGAATTTAGCATACAGGCGATGCTCTCTAAGTTTCATCAATACCAGCCTTAGGTGTTCGGCATGATCTTCTTCGTTCTTCGAGTAGATGAGAATGTCATCAAGATAAACTACAACAAATTTATCTAGGTACTCCATGAAGATCGAATTCATCATGCGTGAGAAAGTGGCGGGGGCATTGGTTAAACCAAAGGACATGACGGTGTACTCGTAAAGACCATAACGAGTAGTAAAAGCCGTTTCTGGGATGTCCTCATTTCAGATTTTGATTTGATGATATCCTAATCTCAAATCCATCTTGGAGAAGACAGAGGATCCAGCAAGTTGATCATAAAGATCATTGATCCTGGGCAATGGGTACTTGTTCTTTATCGTCGCTAAATTTAGCGGGCGATAGTCTACGCACATCCTTTCTGTTCCATCTTTCTTCGTTACGAACAGAACGGGGCAACCCCATGGCGATGAGCTAGGGCGGATGAAGCCTTTTTCCAACAAAGCTTCCAGTTGGATTTTAAGCTCAGCTAACTCACATGGGGCCATTTTGTATGGGCGTCTAGAAATTGGTGCGGTTCCTGGGGAAAGATCTACAATGAACTCTACACATCTGTCGGGTGGCATTCCCGGCAGCTCTTCAGGAAAGACATCCGGGAAGTCACGAACCACCGGAACATCTTCAAGGTCGGGAAGGGGAAGCACATTCAAAGAATGCACCTGGGTTCTTGTTCTTGGTGAGGAGTAAGCTATTGTCTGGCCTGAAGGATGTGTAAGTCTAACGGACTTGCATTTACAATCAAGAAAAGCATGTTGTCTTGATAACCAATCCATGCCTAGGATGACATCAATGTCTGAAGACTTGAGGGCTATGAGTGAAGCAAGGAATACTAAACCCTCAATTGCAATTTGATTACCATGACTTACTCTATTAGTTTTCCATTTGGAACCAGGAGTTTGAATGATCATTGGGGTGAACATTTCATCAAAGGATATCTCATGTCGAAGTGCATAACTCTCCGACATGAATGAGTGAGATGCTCCTGGATCGAAAAGGACCGAAGTGGGAACATAATTGACTGGGAGCGTACCAAGAATGACGTCAGAAGTACTATCAGTTTCCTCAACTGAGATTTGGTTCACACGTCCAAGATTTTCTGAGGTGGATGTCTTAGCGGTGGAAACCTTTGGGGGGGGGCTTGGCACGAACAGTGGGGTTTCCTTTGGCATGGGGTGGAGCATTCTGACTGACGGGGCACTCAGAAGAATATTGACCAGGCTGGCCACATCTAAAGCAGGCTCCAAAGATATTGCGGGGAGCTGTGTTGTTTGGTGGAGCTGGTGGACGAGGCGGCACAAGGGATGGCCTCGGTGGGTTGTTTTGGGGAAACAAACTGTTAGGAATCCAGATCATACGTTTCTAAGGGCGTGAATTGGAAGAAGGGGCAAGCTCAAGAGCATGTTTACGAGACTTCTCGAAAACTTCATTGCGATGCTCAGCTCTGAAGGATTTGTTGACTAAATCCTCAAAGGTGGCAAATTCGACGAGGTTGAGATCATGACGAAGGATGGGGCTAAGTCCCTTATGGAACCTTGCCTGCTTTCTGGCATCGGTGGTGATCTCATCTTGGGCATAACGAGCAAGACGGTTGAATTCCCTCACATACTCATGAATGGACATCTCTCCTTGATTCAGATTGCAGAACTCTTCCTTCTTGTGCTCCATCAACTCATCCAGAATGTGGTACCCTCGAAAGGCAACACAGAACTCCTGCCAAGTCACTACGTGACCATCTGGCTGCATTGCAACAAAGTTCTCCCACCACTGAAGAGCAGCACCTTCCAAGAAGTATACCGCGAAAATAACTCGGTCATCGGGAGCAACATGTGTTGTATCAAGCTTACGCTCGATGGAACGGAGCCAATCATCAGCTTCAAGGGGCTCAAAAGAACATCGGAATACCGGTGGCTTGACGAGGATGAAGTCCTGAATGCTGACCACCACATTACGATGGTGGGCGATATTCTGCTCGATGAGCTCCAGAAGGCGTGTCTGATCACGTCTATTCCGCTTAGCTTCCATCATGATTTTCGCCGCAGAAGGCGGGGTTGGAAGTTCATCATCATTTCGATTCCGATCACGGTCTCGATTCCGAAGAAAAGCACTACGAGTTCCACCTGACATCGTGTGTGATAAAAAATCAACAATCAGAACAGGTTGTACGATGGAGTCAAGGATAAAAGGATATGATTTCAGAAGGAGAAGACTATAATGCAAAGGAAATGATTCAAAGAAACACGGAATAAATCTGGCAGCATAACGGCTACACTGGGATGGAAAATGAAACAACCTCGAAAAAATTGGACATAACTTCTTCAAGGAATTCAAAATACGGAGACTCTGGACAACCACAACAATCCTACGGCTATCAGGAGGCAATCAACGAGATGTTCTAATCAGACATAGATGAGCCTAGTCCTATCACCCCGTAGAAAAGATAAGGGTGACTCAGAACTCAGATCGATGAGGGTAAGGAGAAAAAAAAGACTTACGTTGTTCCCTTATATAACCAGAGTAACTATGTAACTATAGAAGGCTAGACTCGACTTCGGCCAAGGCTGATAACCCTACAGTCAGTCCTGCTCTGATAGCCAGTCTGTCGGGACCCGGGGTTAGCGTATGCAAGCCTCGCTACAACACAATCATATGGAGAGCCGAGAACCGTACCCACTTCTCTAAGCAGACAAGGCCAAGCACAGAACGTTCTCGGAAATCATCGAACGTGAGGGGCATCCCATCCAGGCCGGATGATCAACCGAAATGGGTCCTCATCGTCCGCACACAAGTCTAAATGATATGGGTGGTGAACTCCCATACTCATAGACAAGTCGCCTCAACCATACTATCGATTGTATTATAACCCTTACATAGACTTACTCCAGCCCGATCACTTGGTCGGGGTCTAGGGCGGGCTCGATCATACATCAAAGTGTGCACGAGACGGAGTCTCGAGCAATCGCATCGCGATGCCCCAAGCTGCGCACATCTAAGGGCCACTTGGTGTATAAAAGACCGCCAGCCAGATCACAACTAAGGTATCGAAAACCCATACTAAGACATGCATGTTATAAACATACACGCAGAACACATGCCTTGTATGAACAGCAGGTATCATTGCAATTCTCTACAAAGTATATACTTTATTGATAACTCTTACAGAGTGCACACAGATATCACAAGCATGTGATCCAACATTACAGCAGACAATCGGAAGCAAAGTAGTTCTGAGTACAGACAAGTTTAACAAATGGCTTAGAGAAGCCTTATGTAAAAACAAGCCCTCCACGAGGGAACCAGTCGTCTGACTGGGACTACACTACCTTGGTCTTGGTCTGGGTCTTCATTCTTCGAGCTTCGGGTAGAAGCCACCATCGGGGTCGGTGGGTTCATCTAAAACATAGATTAAGCAAACGTGAGTACAAAATCGTACTCAGCAAGACTTACATAGGAGCTATACTACTCATGCATATGTATCAAGGTAAAGGGAGGTGGGGTTTCACTTGCAGAAGTGCCAGCTTTGACTTGGCTAGTCCTGAACTACGAGTACCAGACTTGAGGTAAGAAGCGTACACGAGTCCACTACATATCTTCAACCAATTACACCACTATGGTTAATTCCTCGACTTCCCCACGAGAAGCACGCCATAGCACTCACACTTATCTTGGTGTGTTTTAGGAGTATCCGGTTCAAGTTGTCTAATAATCGAGCACAGCTCTCCAAGTAGTCCCTTACCGCGGACGCGGCTATTCGAATAGTTTTGTTAACCCTGCAGGGGTGTACTGCTACACACATGAAACTATCAGTTACCGCCTTTGTACTCGACACCGTTCAAGAGGTGCCGGCGAGGATAATTCCCACAACTTTTAACTCACAGCCAACTCAAATTCAATGGAGACGCCTATCTGGGCTGGAATCCACATCGTGAACCCGACCGGTTTACCAATGTGGTCCCAGAAGATCTGTGCAGGGTCCCAAGCCGGTCTGAATAGCCGTTCTTCCACTTCGCACACCGTGCCACAGACCTACCAGAACTCCAAACTAATGCGACTCATTGAACTGAGAAGGGGTGAGTTAGTAGGTTGAGCGGGGGTCCATGTGCCC
Organism: Bromus sterilis; assembly: GCA_950022295.1. Lineage (NCBI taxonomy): Eukaryota > Viridiplantae > Streptophyta > Magnoliopsida > Poales > Poaceae > Bromus > Bromus sterilis. The sequence goes on from OX465600.1 coordinate 158,959,884, forward strand.
AACATGTGGTATTACTCTTCGTCTTGGATCACCACACAAGAACTCGGGCTTAGGGCGGTGTTCAACGAGACAACCCACTGTGTACTCCTACACAGCCTCTCATCGTTCACCTTGTATTAGGGTAGATTCACCAACACAGCTTTACTTTCATCAACACCATGTTCACTATCATCCCGACTCACATCAAAACATCCTCATTGTAAACTCTAAGCATGCAATAAGCAGTAACAGTTGCAGTGGCCACATGATATCAGTCAACTCCTATGTCGGCTAGGATTGTGGTTTGCTTACTACTGTGACAAGATGATAGGTCATGCATCGGATATGGGTTCAACTATGCGGTAGAATCGATACAAGGTGATCTCCAAAACATGCATAAGCGAGACTGAGAGGGAATTGGGATTTTATAGACACGATCAAAGGGGGTTTGCTTGCCTTGCTGACGAGGTTCGGTAACGGTGTCTTCAACGAAGGGGGTGGCCTCGGGTTCTGGCTCCACTTCTATCAGCAACATGACAATCATAGGATCAACATTATGTACAATGCACAATCACATGAATAAGATTGTAATGGTGATGTTCATGGTACTGATGTGTTGAGCATTCCATTTAAAAGGAGTATATTGCAAATTGAATTATAAATTCAAACTCCAAGTTTAATTCAAACTTAGCCAAGTTACATGTGACATTGTTTGATCAATTTGAATCATTTTGAAATGGTTATGATATTCCTCTGATGTATGTTTGAAATGTAGTATGTTGATATGGTTCAAAATGCAAAAGCATTTGAAAAGAATTTGAATTAATTCCATTTAAATCAAATAGCAAATGCTACTGATAACACTTTAAATTCAACTCAAACAAAGTTTAAAGTTGGATATTTGGATAGGTTATTTTCTCCTGATCATTTTTCATATATTATTTGTCCAATTTGGAGTTAAAATGAATTAGTTATTGAATTTCCAAGTTTAAAGCCTTTTCTGGAATTTTCTGGATTTCTTTTAATCTATAAAAGGGTTTACTGCATCATTACTGCATCAGCAAGACATCAGGGGCTTGACTCTGGTCAAACTGACCTGTGGGGTCACCCTGTCAGCCTCTCTAGGATAAATCCCTGTTAATTAAATTAACAGAGAGATTAGAGGGGGCCCTGGGCCCACCTGTCTGTGAGAGAGAGAGAGGGATTAGGAGAGGGTTAGCCCCTAAACAACACAGGCTCGCCGGAATGCACTGGAGTGCTCCTCGTGCACGTCCGCATCACCTCGTGCCCACGGGGAGGGTTGGGGATAGCTGTAGCCTCACCGGCGTCGTGCTCGGCGGCGGCCGTGGCTCTGCTTCGATGGCGTTGAGCTTCGATTGACTTTGGGGAACGACGGAGTCGACGGTGCTGGAGCGGCTAGACACGGCGGCAAGGACGGAGGAGCTCAGTCGCCACGTCGGTGCACTGCCGCGGCCGGCTAGGGTTTCGATGGTGTCGCTGTTCTTCGCGGGGAGGACGAACCGGAGGGCGAGGAGGGGAAAGTGAGGCGCGGGGCGTCGCTGGGCGTGCGTGGCGTCGAGAAGGAGCAAGGGAGGGGCTGGGAGGAGGCCACGGCGTCAAGGGTAGCATGCCGGGCACGCAACTGTGTGCTCGTGCCCGGAGGAAGACGACAGGAAGCCCCTGGTGGGTTGGGACGGCTGGGCCTTCGCCCCTGGACGCAAGGTAAGCCTCCCTCTCTCTGTCTTTCTCTTTTCTTTTTATTTATTTCTCCTTCTATGTTGACCTAGCTAATAAAATAGCTAGGCATTTTATTAAATGCCAATATTTTTTATATGGCCTCATTAGATATAGAGCTAGCCACTTATAAAATTTGAGCATTTTTAAAATTCAAATAATTTGAGTTTTATTTCTAATAGGGGTTTATTTAATTTTCCAATGCATTGTTTGAAAATTAGAAAATTCCATGAGCATAGGATTGCTCCCAAACAATTTTTAAAATGATCAGCATCATTTATAGGAATTTTTAAAATGTTCAAATGATTTTTGGAAAAAGATTTTTATCTGGCCATTTGAATTAAATTTCTCAGGGCTTTTCTTTTCCCCATTTTTGAATTTTCTTTTGAATTTTTGGCATGATGCAAAGGCACAATAAAACCCTAGCACTTACCTAACTTGGGGTTGTGACACACAACAAGACGACCAAGTTCCTCAAAGTTCATTGGTCATATCATTCGGAAGATGAAGCCACATGGGAATGCGAAGATCTTCTTCGCGATGAATACCCCGATCTTTTCCCCTCTACCGCCTAAATTCTCGGGACGAGAATTCTTGTAGTGGGGGAGATTTGTAACACCCTCACTGTCAGTGAACAGAAATCACTGTTGCTAATGATGGTTACTGTTCCAAAATTCTTGCTTTGATCAACCATGTTAATCTTGGACCAATGAAAGTCAAATTTCCCTTTTGTTGAATATTAAAATTATGTGACAAATAAAACTTGGTCCAAAAACTTTGCAACCACTTTTGTTAAATCCTAAATATTCAGTGGATCACTTCCCTATGTGCATTGGAATTTCTTGAGCTCTAAAATAAATCAAACAAATATAAATAGTAGCCAAAAACCCCTTTTCATCAATTGAATAATTAAAAAAATGGTATATGATTTTATTTGTGGCCAAATTTTTTTGTGGCACTGTTCTATAGGCCAACACTAATTATGGGACCTGTAACATAATTTGCAAAATTATAAAACAACTAAAAGAAATGGAAAAGAGAAAAGAACAGAAAAGAAATTGCAAAAGAATAAAACAAAGAGAAGCCCACCCCACCCCTCCACCCCACTGGGAAACCAGGCGGAGCCCATCCCCACCTCCCCCGCACCTCCCCTGTTCACCCCCACCCCGTGGAGCTCATCCACGCCGGCCACGGCGACCGGCCGTGTCGTGGCGGCCTTCCATGGTTGCCGGTGGTGGATAAGGCCCCGTTCCCTACGCCAAACACTAAACCTCCCGCAGTACTTCCCCGCCCCCTGGAACTCTCTGCCCCCTCTCCTGCGTCGCCCTTTGTGCGAGCCCGAGCTCCGACGTGGCCACGGCTCCGGCGCTGACGCGGCCAATGGAAGAGGCAGCCCGCGCCACCACGTCCAGAAGCTCCGGTGTGCTCCGCAGCTTCGACCCCCCCCCCCTTCCCTTCGAGCCACGACGCGGCTTGCACGCGCAATCGATGCCGTCTTCAAAGCTTCTACCGCCGGCGAGCTCCTCCAAACTACGGCTGCACCCGCCCTTCCCAGAGCCCATGCTAACGGCTACGAATCTCGGTGAGGATGCATTCATTTTGCCCGTCATTGTATTCACTCCCGCTCGTATTCGCGCCGTGCCCGCGAGCTCCATGCTCCGGCCGTCGCCGCGTCGAACCCCGCCGCCGCTTTAGGCATCCCCGCGCTCTCCTCGTGCACTACTGGACGCGATGCCCTCGCCCTGGTCGATTCCCCATCCGCGCGTTTAGGACGCCGGGGCTGGTCGGAATGGTCGCTGGCGTGCCCAACTCACCGCCGGCGTAGCCGTGCCGTGGCTAGGGTCACTGTCAAGCGGGCCCTACTTGTCAGGAGATTAGCTTAGCACTAATCTCCCACTGACAGTGGGCCACCCCCCTTTAACCCTCTCTATTTTAATTAAACAGAAGTAAACCCCCCTAGTCTATTACATGTCGGCCCATCTCCCTAAATAACTCTCTGGATTTTGTTAAATAACTGATTATGCTACTGTGTCAATTACACCTAGGCCCCACCCGTCAGATTTATTAATAAAAATGAAGTAGAAATACTAATAGTTTATGACATGTGGGTCCACTTGATTAATAGATTAAATTAAATCATTTATATTAATGCAGAGACTGACGAGTGGGACCCACTGGTCAGGTTTGACCTGGTCAACCCCTCTATGGATAATGTTTCTTTTTTATAATAAAAGAAATTAGAAAATGATTTAAATTGAATTAAACTTTGAAATTGAATATCTTTTAAACCGTAAATCAGATCAAAACAATTTATATATCAAAATTGCTCAGAAAAATACAACGAATACTAATACGCTATCCGTATATCAACCACCACCCCCTAACACAACGAACATCGACATCCGCCCCCCTCCGGGCCGTCTGTCCGATAATTGCCCGATACCATAAAACTCTCCGGATGAATTTATTCCGAACACGAAAGTTGTTCAGAATGGATCAACTAACACGGATACACCCTCCGTATGTTTGTGCGATGTCCACGACACCTCTGGCATGGTACCTTCCCCCTCGGGACACCCTGTCCGGTAAACACCCGGAGCTGGCAGTTCATCCACAGATGATTTCCCGCTCCGAGCATATTGCTTCGTACTACGTTAGAGCACTGATACCATTTCATCTGTCATGTCATGTATTTGTTTGCATATTTTTGCTTTATATTTACTGTTTCTCCCCTCCCCCTTTCTCTCCGGTAGACCCCATTGCCGCCGCCGACTACACCGCCGCTGAGTACGACTACTACGTCGACCACCCTACCCCTACCGTCGAGCTTCCAAGCAGGCAGAGTCATTCTCTTCCCCAGATATCGCCTATCTTTCCATAAATTTCTTGCACTAGGCATTGCTGCTACTTCTACGTTACAATCCTATTCAACTGCATACCTTATCATTGTCGCCCCTTGATTACCTTTCTGCTATCCTATGCTATCCTATGCTATCGTTATATATATATATATATATATATATATATATATATATATATATATATATTATAATGAGCAATTAGCCCTGCGCCTTGTTAGTCAATAGGATTAGATAGTGGGCCGTGATCACTCTGGGAGTGATCGTGGAAACGATACATTATAAACTGCCACATGTACGGTTCAGAGCAGACAACGATACAGGCCCCTATCTCGGCTCTGCCGAGCCACCTCAAGTGTGAGATATCGAGGAGTAATCCTTGTACTCAACTCGAGGCTGACTTTTATAGCCGGCCTAGGGTACTGATCCACGGGTGTTCTTAAAGGGAAGGAGTTGGGTGACCCAACGGTGCCCGCAGGGTATTTCAGCGGAACGACTGGTCAGGTGTATTCCACCGGTGTGCGGCGGGCCTGATACTTGTTCGTGGCCGAGAGATACCCTGTTGTACGAAATTCGAGCTCTTCGGAGCAAGAGCGAGACAATGTAAGGAGAAGATTCATGTAAGGCCCGATATGCAGTACTTTTCGAGATCTAGATGTTTCCTTCCAGATCCGGGAACGAAGCACATATCGGTCCCAACACAACATATGACATTGCCATATTCCCTAGATTTCCAACATGATATCACAACATTGCAACTACATGTATACAACATCTCATACAATCGGCATACAACTTCCTTAAATACATTACATCAGCGGAAGATACGTGTCTGAGTATAGACTACATTCTAGTGCCTAGCGGCAAAGGTAAAACACACCATTCCCGTAACCACACGAGTCCAGGCTCTCCACCGGGATCCACCTAACTAGTCGTCATCGAGTCTCCACGAAGGCTTCCAGAAGAAGGGTCGAGGTAATAATCAACTGTCGCGGCCAATCAGGCAAAACATAAAAGTGAAAAGAAAAGAAATGGGTGAGAATATATCAAAAGTCTTGTAACTAACTTCTCACGGGTAAAAAGGGGGTAGTGGTGAGGTTGCAGACGCACTAGCAATATATGAGCGACTAACAGTCTATTTTAGAGTAAGATGAGAACCAAGCATTCGATGAGGAATCGCCTCCAACAAGTCTTGCTATGAACTACTTACGCAAGCATAACAGCTATCCTATCCTTGTCCTCCTCTTCGCATCCCGACAAAGAAGAAGCAGTCAAGGCACACACATGTTGATCAAGTTATTAAAATTATCTTAGTTGTTGTTGTCTATGAACAAAGAGTAGGTCTCAAGTCGTCCATAACCGTGGACACGGCTTCTCGAAAAGATTTAACCCTACATGGGTGTACCAACTGCCCATTACAAGGCTCCACACGCCCATCTCTCTTAGTTTCTACCCATCACAAGAAACCATTTTATGATTTAGTCCCGAGAGATCCGAAACGACGGGTCCCTCTAGCTAACAACGAACAAATCCGGGTGGCCCCCGGTGAGTCGACATCCAACTCAAAAGCCGGTCGCGCTCTCGAATTGGCCTCTACCGTCTGATGAGTGTCGGGACCCGGAGTATGCGTATGTAATTCCAGACACAACTCAATCACATGGAGAGCCGAGAGCCGTACCCATTTGTCTAAGAAGACAAGGCCAAGCACAGAACACTCTCGAGAAACATCGTACGTGAGGGGCATCCCATCCAGGCCGGATGATCAACTGAGATGGGTCCTCATCGCCTGCTCACAAGTCTATATGATTATGGGTGGTGAAATCCCATACTCATAGACAAGTCACCTCAACCATGTTATCGATTGAATCTTAACCCTTACATAAACAAACTCCAGCCCGATCACTTAGTCCGGGTCTAGGGAGAGCTCGATCATACAACAAAGTGTGCACGTGACAGAGTCACGAGCAATCGCATCGCGATGCCCAAAGCTGCGCACATCTAAGGGCCACTTGGTGCATAAAAGACCACCAGCCGGATCACAACTAAGGTCTCGAAATCCCATACTAAGACATGCAAGTTATAATCATACACGCAGCACACATGTCTAGTATGAACATCATGTATCATCACATGGCTCTACAAATTACTTATTTATTGACTTACACATAGATCATACAAAGATCACATGTCTGTGATCAACATTACATCATACAACTAAATTAAATTAGGTTTGAGTACAGACAAGATTAACAAATGGCTTAGAGAAGCCTTGTTCAACAAACATGCCCATCCACGAGGGACCAGACTGCTGTCTGGAACTATACTAGCTTAGTCAACGTCGAGCTTCAGGAAGGTGACTCCATCAGGGTCTGGTTTCTCATCTAAAACATAGAATAAGAAAACGTGAGTACAAAGTCGTACTCAGCAAGACTTACATCAGAACTATACTACTCATGCTCAAGTTTCAAGGTAAAGGAGGTGGGGTTTCATCATGCAGAAGTGCCAGCTTTGACTTGGCTAGTCCTGTACTACGAGTACCAGTATAAGGCCTGATATGCGGTACTGTTCCAGATCTAGATGTTTCCATCCAGATCCGGGGATGAAGCACATATCGGTCTCGACGGGAGATATGACGAAGTCATATGCCCCGGATTTCCAACATGATATCACAACATTACAGATACAAGGATACAACATCTCATACAATCGGCATACAACTGCCCCAAATACAATACAACAGCGAAAGATACATGTCTGGGTACAGACTACAAGCAAATGCCTAGTGGAAAAGAGAAAAATATCGATCCCCATAACCACACGGGTCCAGGCCCTCCGCCGGGATCCGCCTAAGTAGTCATCGTCGAGTCTCCACGTGAAACGTCGATCACCATACTTGTTGTCGATCGAGAACCCTGAAAAGAGTTTGGGGGTAGTATCATGAGTACAGAAGTACTCAGCATCCAACTATAGTGGTCAACTGACCCAGCAAGGACTTCATCACTCGTCATTCTAGGACAACTAGTAGTTTACGGTAAGGAAGGGATAAGTGGTGAGGTTGCTTCCGCACTAGCATTTATGAAGTGGCTAACGATCTAGAGAGTAAGATAAGAAGCCAAGCATTCGATGAGGAATCGCCTCCAACAAGTCTTGCTATCAGCTACTTACGCAAGCATAACACCTATCCTATCCTTGTCCTCCTCTTCGCATCCCGACGAAGAAGAAGCAGTCAAGGCACACACACACGTTGATCAAGTTATATTAAGAATATCTCAGTTGTTGTTGTCTATGAACAAGGAGTAGGTCTCAAGTCATCCATAACCGTGGACACGGCTTCTCGAAAAGATTTAACCCTGCAGGGTTTTACCAACTGCCCATTACAAGGCTTCGCACGCACGCCCATCTCTCTCAGTTGCTACCCATGATAGGAAACCATTTTATGATTTACTCCCAAGAGATCCGGAACGACAGGTCCCTCTAGCTAACAACGAACAAATCCGGGTGGCCCCCGGTGAGTCAACATCCAACTCAAAAGCCGGTCGCGCTCTCGAATCGGCCTCTACCGTCTGGATGAGGTCGGGTTAGTTGCCCAAACAGATGTGGACAGCCCCCTAGCTCCCTGGGGTGGACCAACAAGAAAAACCATGTCTCCGCTGGCCCAAGTTGTTTGAAATCTGCCGGCCGCGGACCAGTCACACACACGTTTCAAATGGTAAATCAGCTTGGGCCACCACTAGAAATTCTTGAAGCTAGGTAGGTAAGAAAAGGGGACCCCATAAAATCCCACACGCCGTTAGGCACGCTCAGTCTTAAAACCAATACCCGGAACTCGGATCCTAGGTTACTCGAATGGAACAAAGCGTTGGGGCGAGATAGCCTGGACCTTCCATCCTTCGTCGAATATAGTCAACATTTATAATAATCATATCATCAAAAACAATATAATAATGTGATAGCCCAAACCAAAAGTAACAGGGTAACATCGTAGCATCCTAAGCATGCATACTAAGAAGGGGCTGAGCAACGAGCAATAGTAACATAGCAGTACAAGGTTTGCTCGGAGGGGACATGGCTGTATCGGTTTGAAAGAGGCTGTAAACATGTGGTAGGATCAAACATCGAACCTAACCTAGACTAGCATGCAAACCGCTGGTTGAAATAGAATGGATCATAAGTAATGTATATTCCTTGCCTGTTGATAAGTCGGGTTCCGAAGGCATAGTTGATCGCAAGCTCGCATCGTCTTCGAGAGGTTCCCGCGGAAGCACACAAGATGATAAACACTAGAAAGCAATCAACGAGCAAGCACTCTATTACTACGAAGAAAACACGAGCAAGCATCAACAAGAAGGCAACACGAGACATCGCACCTACCGTCGAGAGCGGTTACTAACAAATTAAGTGGAGTACTCGTGACACACGACGATACCGCACATTTAGAAAGGTTCAAGTTGTTTAGCTACAGGTGATCAACAAAGGTTGTTAACATGGCATCTCACTCAAGCATGGCATATCACACAAACATTTCAAGAGGTGAAGCATAAGATAAACTATCTATGCTAGTCAATTTAAGTGAGGCACAACCTAAACATGGCATACACTAAGTGCCGCACAACAATTAAAGGATTTGGTACTGTTCTGCCCTAAAACATATTTTAGGTTGGTTAACAGCAGCAAAAAATAGCATAAACACAAAGTACACGAAAAACAATTCAAGTTACATATAAGGCACACACCAAACGGAGTTACGGTTAAAATGATACAAGCAAAACAAGTTACGGGCACAATCTGCCAACATCAGGTAGAACACTTTAGAGCATTGCATAAACAACATAATGAATGCAAAAATGCTCACAAATGATATACAATTTAAGTAGATATGACAGGAAAGGCATGGCAAAAAGAATTATGCAAAAAGGCATCATAGATCAAAATATATTAAGCATGCAACATGGCATCGGAACGTTACAGACTTACAGAAAAACAGAGGTGGTTGTTAAAAACAGCAGCATAGCAACTTTGGAGCTCAATAACTATATGACCAGAAAGAATAACATGAAAATGCAATACATATAATGAAAGTAGACATGATGCTTAACAATATGCAAAAAGAATCACTCAATTCCGATAAACGGTCGCGACACACTCGTCGACCGAAGTTGCAACAAAATATAAACAACAGCACACTAACAGCAGGGTAGCTACTTTGCTTGAAGATACAATCAACATGCAGAAAGAAAATATGGAATGTGAATGAATTGAACTCAAGTATAAACTATGCTTAACAGGATGAAAAAGGAATCAATCAATTCCGATGAATGGTTGCGACGCAACCGTCGCCCGAAGTTGCAACAAAATAACAGTTACAGCAACTTAGCAGCATTTAACGACAGGTAGCCCTGTTTGAACAGAAATAAATATATCTAAATAACCTCAAAACTATTAACTCACAAAAGATAAAAGCTAGAGCACGCAATTCTAAACAATTCGTCTTTTGGGCGCAACGCGAACCGGGCTACAGATTACTCGCAAATTACGGCGCAAAATTGAATCAGCAGCAATATATCTCCAGACTTAGAAAATTTTACAGGGTGCTGGAAAAAAAACAGATGCAAAAAAAACGGGGGGGGGGGGGGGGGGCTGGCTCACCATGGGCCAGGCCCACTGGCTGGCTGCTGGAGAGGCTTGCGGGTGGGCAGCCTGGGCTGCAGATCTGGGCCGCTGGGCGAGTGGGCCGTTGTAGGCGCGAGGCCGGCCCAAGCGGTCAGGCAGGCGAGCCGTTACGGGGGTTGCGTTCTCCTGGACGAGCAGAGGATCCTTCGGCGCCATGGCTCCGGCAAGCACCTACTCAGGCGAGGAGCAGGGGAATCAGAGGCACCGGGGGGGCGCGGCGGCTCGGGATCCGGCCGGCTCGGGAGCGGGGCGCGACGGAGAGGTGGGAGGCGGCCGCCGGCATCGATCCCGAGCTCGGGTCGTGCGCCATGGCGGGTTGTCACAACCCCAAGTTAGGTATGTGCTAGGATTAGCAAGTCACTTTGCATCATGTTATTAATTTCAAAAGAAATCAATTGAAATCAAATTCAAATGCAAAATGGGAGAAGGAACACCCCCCAGATGAATTAACTCAAAAGGCCAGAAATAAATCTTCTCCAAAAATTCATGTTTGATTTTTGAAAAGTATTGTAAATGAGTGTGATCACATATCAAGTGATGTGGGACCCACCCCATGCTCATGGATTTTTCAAATATTCAAACAGGACCTTGGAATTAATCAAAAACCCCTATTTGATTTAAAATTCAAATGTTTTGAATTTTAAAAAGTGCCAAACTTTACAAGTGGCTAGCCTAATATATTATGCGGCCATGTAAAAAGTTTTAACATTTAATAAAATGCCTAGCTATTTATTTAGCACAGCAAAACAAATTAACAGAAAATAAAAAACACAAAAGAAATAATAAAAAGGAGAGGGCTCACCTGCAAAGTGGCCCAACTCATCGCACCCCGGCCCAGGCCCATCTGGAGCGCTTGTCGTCTACCCAGGCAAGCGAGCACGCTGCTACGTGCCGGCCATGCCGAGACCGCCAACGCCACCGCGACGTCCCCGGCCACGCAGCTGCTTCCCCGCCGCCTTCAACGTGTCCAGGAGAAGCCCCTGGACGTCCTCGTCACTCTCCCTCTCTCGCCGCACTCTCTCAAGCTCTCTGTGCGCTTTCCCCAAATCCCCCCCAGAGCAGTCGCCGTTCGCCGTCGATGAAACCCGCAGCCAACGCCAGAGACAAGAGAGGACACCATGTCCATCATGCGCGCCATCGTCGACTTCCTCGATCTGGAGAAGCTGGAGGACTAATCGAGCTCGAGGCCAACGCAAGATTCACCGAGACCTCACCGGAGCCACCGCGCGATTTCTTCGATTCCGGAAACCACAGGGCATCCCCGACCGCGCCACCGCCTCTGTTGAGATCACGGTGAGCTTACGGTTCTCCTGAGCTATTCCACCGTCTCCCCCTCCTCGCTAGCTTGTTCCGCCATGAACGCAGGAGCTCGTCGCCGCCATGGTCGACGGCGAGGAAGCTTCTGTGCCCCTTTGACCCATCCATGGCGTCCACCGTGCTCCTGGTGCTCCAAGGAGTCGTCTGAGCCATCGCGTGCCCAAGAAAACCCACCGCAGCTTCGTCCTCGTCGTTGCCCTTCCACGGCCGCCGCAAAAGCTCAACGCCGGCGACGTTCCGGTGAACCCCCGCGGCCTTGCTATGCTCATCTTGACGCGGATGTGCTCGGTCTCCCGTTTGGTGGTTTCAGCGCACCAAATGGTGGCCGGAGCTGCCGTCCCGTGCGTCGCCGCCGTGTCGGGTGGTCGCCGGCGACTTGCCGCCGGGGAGATCCACGTGGCCGGCGTGGTTAGCCACTAACCACCCCCTAACACTCACTGACACTAGGCCCCAGTGGGTTAATTAAGCCACTGTTAGTTTAAACTAAACCGGGATTTAACCCAGAGTCACTGACTAGTGGGACCCCCTGGTCAGAACCCCCCCCCCTGACGCCAGCATGACATCACAGTGACGCAGTAATGCTTTTTTCAATTTAAAACAATTCCAGAAATTCCAGAAAAAGGCTTAAACTTTGGAAATTCATAGAAAGTTCATATTAACTCCAAATTTAACTTATAATATATGAAAATTTATCAGGAGAAAATAATCTATCCAAATATACAACTTTCAAATATGTTTGAGTTGAATTCAAAATGGGACCAGTAGCATTTTCTATTCGGTTTAATTGTAATTTAATCAAATTAAATTCAAATGCTTCTGCAATTTGAACCTTAGCAACATACCCCAATTCACTTGAACATCAGAGGCATATCATACACATTTCAAGATGAGTTACATTGATTAAACAATAGCATTTGTAACTTGGCTAATTTGAATTCAAATTGGAGTTTGAATTTGCAATTCATTTGGAATATACTCCATTTAAATGGAATTGGCTCACACATCAGAAGCATGCAAACCAAGTTTCAACCTTCAACCATGTGCTTGTGCATTGTATTTACTTTGCTACCTTGTTTGTTGTTTATCGAGTAGAAGTTGAACCAGAACAGGAGGTTGCCCCCTTCGTTGAATATCCCGAGACTGAACCTCGTCAGCAAGGCAAGAAAACCCCCATTGATCATGTCGATAAAATCCCACTTCCCTCTCATGTCTCGCTTATGCATTTTATAGGATGATTACCATGCTACGTTTCTACCGCATAGATGAACCCATTCCTTTGCATGACCTATCATTTGTCACAGTAGTAAGCAAACCACAATCCTAGCAAATGTAGGAGTTGGTTGATATCATGTGACCCCTGCAATTGTTACTGCTTATTTCATGCTTAGAGTGATTCAATGTTGTTACTGTTATGTGAGTCGGGATGGTAGTGATCATGTGGATGATGGTGGAAATGTGTTGGTGAATCTAACCTAATACAAGGTGAACGACGAGAGGCTGTGTAGGAGTACACAGTGGGTTGTCTCGTTGAACACCGCCCTAAGTCCGAGTTCTTGTGTGGTGATCCAAGATGAAGAGTACAACCACACATTGGGCTCACTGACCCCTCTCAACCTATTAACTCATCCCTTTCGATGTCCAGATGTCACAGTAGTTCGGAGTTCTGGTAGGTTTGTGGCCTGGCTGCTAAGTGAGAGAACGACTCAACCGAGACCGGCTTATGCACCACGCACACATTATCTGGGGTAACAGTTGTCGTGAGCATCCTCGCTGACACCCCTTGAATGGTGTCGAGATAAAAGGCGGTAACTGATGATCATGTGTGTGTAGCGGTACACCCCTGTAGGGTTAACAAAACTATTCGAATAGCCGCGTCCGCGGTACGGGACTGCTTGGAAAGCTTAGCTTGATTATTAGAAAAATTGAACTGAATACTTATAAAACTTACCAAGATAAGTGTGAGTGCTATGGCGTGCTTTCTCATGGGGAAGTCGAGGAAGGCACCATAGTGGTGTAATTGTTTGGAGATGTAGTGGACTCGTGTACGCTTCTTACCTAAAGTCTGGTACTCGTAGTTCAGGACTAGCCAAGTCAAAGCTGGCACTTCTGCATTTGAACCCCACCTCCCTTTACCTCGATACATGTGTATTAGTATAGCTCCTACGTAAGTCTTGCCGAGTACGACTTTGTACTCACGTTTTCTTATTCTATGTTTTAGATGAACCCACTGACCCCGAAGGTGCATTCTTCCTCGAGCTCGACGACTGAAGATCAAGCTAGTGTAGTCCCAGTCAGCAGACTGGTTCCCTCGTGGAGGGCTTGTGTTTAAATAAGGCTTCTTAAGACATTTGTTAAACTTGTCTGTACTCAGACCTACTTTGCTTCCGCTTGTTTGTTGTAATGTTGGATCACAGACTTGTGATCTCTGTGTGCACTCTATGAGAGTTATCAATAAAATGTATACTTTGTAGAGAATTCCAATGATACCTGCTGTTCATACAAGGCATGTGTGCTGCGTGTATGATTATAACATGCATGTCTTTGTATGGGTTTTCGAGACCTTAGTTGTGATCTGGCGGGCGGTATTTTATACACCAAGTGGCCCTTAGATGTGCGCCGCTTGGGGCATCGCGATGCGATTGCTCGAGACTCTGTCTCGTACACACTTTGTGGTATGATCGAGCCCGCCCTAGACCCCGACTAAGTGATCGGGCTGGAGTAAGTCTATGTAAGAGTTATGAGATAGTTGATAGTATGGTTGAGGCGACTTGTCTGTGAATATGGGAGTTCATCACCCATATCATTAGACTTGTGTGCGGACGATGAGGACCCATCTTAGTTGATCATCCGGCCTGGATGGGATGCCCCTCACGTACGATGCTTTCGGAGAATGTTCTGTGCTTGGCCTTGTCTGCTTAGACAAGTGGGTACGGTTCTCGGCTCTCCATATGACTATGTCATAGATGGACTTGCATACGCTAACCCCGGGTCCCGGCAGACTTGGTATAAGATCAGGACTGACTGTAGGTTTATCAGCCTTGGCCGAAGTCGAGTCTAGCTTGCTATACTTATATAGTTACTCTGGGTATATAAGGGAACAACGTAAGGCTTCTTTTTTCTCCTTACCTTCATCGTTTTGTGTTCTGAGTCACCCTCATCTTGTTCTACGGGAAGATAGGACTAGGCTCATCTATTTCTTACTAGAACATCTCGTTGTTTGCTTCCTTGTAGCCGTAGGAAAGTTGTGTTCGGTTTTCTAGCATTGTTGTGCTTCCTGATTTCTTACATCGTATGTAAGTGTTGTTTTCATGTTGTAAGAAATTGTCTTTTCTTGCAATTACAGCCGTTATGCTGCCCGAGTCATTCCAAGTTTCTTCATAATATGATGCATTTGCAAACTCCTTCTTTCTGTTTCAGATGGAGGATCTTCCCCCTCCGCAGATTGTTCGTCTGACCAGGTGCCTCGATGTGTGTGGGCATCTATCCATGCTCACCGAGATGATGTCCTTCATTGGCTATCGATGGTATCCTGAGTACACCGTTGAGGAGCAGTTCCTTGACTTCAACCAGACTCAGTTCCACTGCACTGTCAGGATTTACCCGCACCACATTGGAGTCTCTCAGCCTGTCCTTTTTGGATATGGTATTGGTGTCACCGAGAACATGGCTGTGCAGGATGCTGCATACTCATGTATTACCCTGCTGAGAGAGGAGCATGCACTGCTTGCAGGATCACCTTTCCGCTATATCCCTGCTGCACTTCCAGGAGAAGAGGGATATTACACCGGGTTGTACACAGATCACTCCCTGGAGGATACTTTGCTTCAGATCACTGCTCGGCACGCTTGTGATAGAGATCGTGATGCACGTGCCCTTCGTTTTGAGCTTCACGCCACCCGTGTCTGTCTGTATCGAGCACTTACACTCCTGGCTCCTTTTGTGAGTGTTGGATCAGTGGAGTACGATGCTATCTACCCAGCCAGGACACAGATGCCTTCTCGAGTTGCTTGGCCCGAGATTGGAGGCATTTTTCCACCCCGTGGTCCTCAGCTTCCACCCTACGCTGGACCTAGGACCCATCCTTTCCCAAATGGATATGAGGGTCCACAGGCCTCCATGTTTTCCGATGGTCACCTTCAGCTACCGGGTTACGCGGGTAACTTTTACGAGGACTACTATGGAGATGGAGATGAGTGAGACCGCTTGTGGTCTTACTTTAGTGAGGATGTAGTAGTATCTTAGTATATTGTACGCAAGGTGTTCTAAGTTCCAGAGGCTTAGATAAATAATGTATAGGAAGTCAGAGTGCCTCTGAAGGATGTATCATCTTCATCACGTTTGTATTAGCTTGGAGCTTGTACTAAAATGATGTATGGTTTGTATGACATCTTGTGAATATATGGCTTGTATGCTTTCATTACCATGTTTTCAAGATGATTACTTCCTTTGCTCTGTGATTCTTCCAGTACCTTCAATACCTTGTTTAGACTCTTCCAATCAACTCTGTTTGACTTTGGTTTTCACCTTCAGGATGTCTCAAGGAACCCGTGGCCAGCTTGGTCGTGCCCATGGTCGTGGGAATGAACCGGAGGAAGGCAACCTTCCACCCCCACTCACGATGGCTCAGGTTCTGATGGAGGTTGAGATGAACCGCCGAGACTCTCACCTTTAACTGGAGGTCACTGCCCGCAACACCACTTAGCAGCGCAATGAGTTGGTGTCCTTGAACGACTTCATCCGGCTTCATCCCCCGGTTTTCAGTTACTCCACCGAGCCCCTTGACGCCGATGACTGGCTTCGTAGCATCGAGAGGAAGCTCCAGGAAGGCCATGTTGCGGATGGTGACAGGTTCAGCTATGCGACTTACCACCTCGAGGGTGCAGCTAGCTCGTGGTGGGAGAATTTCCTTAACATGCGTCCCATTGGACCGCCCACTACTTGGGATGAGTTCTGCACTTCGTTCCGTGAGCACCACATCCTAAAGGGTCTTATGGACCGCAAGCGTGAGGAGTTCTGCAACCTCACCCAAGGAAGGAGGACTGTTGACGAGTTTAGTCGTGATTTCAACCGACTTGCTCGTTATGCTACTGAAGAGGACTCCACCGACGCCAAGAAGCAAGAGAGATTCCGTCGTGGACTCAATTCTGGACTCCGTCGTGAGGTCAACCTACATGACTTTGCCACCTTCCAGGTCCTTGTCAACAAGGACATCAAGGCGGAGGACATGAACACCCCCAACGACTTCCGCAAACACCCTAGAGACGATGGTTCATCCAGTTCAGGCTCTCAGAAGCACAAGATCTGGATCCCCAACAGCTTGTTTCGCCAGAACAACCCACCGAGGCCATCCTATGTGGCGCCTCGTCCAACAGCTTCGTTCCACCCAGCTCCACCAAACAACCCAGCTCCACGCACTGTCTTTGGAGCCTGCTACAAGTGTGGTCAGGCAGGCCACTACTCCCGCGAGTGTCCCAGAACCAGCTCCAGAATCCGAATGCTCCACCCCGTGCCGGAGGTAACAACAATGGTCGTGGCAAGCCACCCCCGAAGGTCTACACCAGCAAACCCGCTCCTCCCGCCACCCGTGGACGTGTGAATCAGATTGCTGCCGAAGAGACTGACGACACCACTGACATCATTCTTGGTACGCTCCCAGTCAATTATGTTCCTACTTCCGTTCTTTTCGACCCAGGAGCATCTCATTCAGTCATGTCGGAAAGTTATGCATTTCGACATGAGTTATCCTTTGTTGAATTGTCCACCCCAATGATTATTCAAACTCCAGGGTCAAGATGGCAAACTAATAGAGTAAGCCATGGTAATCAAATTGCAATTGAGGGTTTAGTATTCCTTGCTTCACTCATAGCCCTCAAGTCTTCAGACATCGATGTAATCCTCGGCATGGATTGGCTATCAAGGCAGAATGCCTACCTTGATTGCAAAGGTAAATCAGTGAAACTCACCCACCCTTCAGGAAAGACAGTCAACTACACCTCACCCAGAACAAGAACCCAAGTGCATTCTTTGAATGTACTTCCCCTTCCCGACCTTGAAGATATTCCGGTGGTTCGTGACTTCCCGGATGTCTTTCCTGAAGAGCTGCCGGGAATGCCACCAGACAGATGTGTAGAGTTCATAGTGGATCTTATGCCCGGAACCGCACCAATTTCCAGACGCCCATACAAAATGGCCCCACGTGAGTTAGCTGAGCTTAAAACCCAACTTGAAGCTTTGTTGGAAAAAGGCTTCATCCGCCCTATCTCATCGCCATGGGGTTGCCCTGTTCTGTTCATAATAAAGAAAGATGGAACAGAAAGGATGTGCGTAGACTATCGCCAGCTAAATCTAGCGACGATAAAGAACAAGTACCCACTGCCCAGGATCAATGATCTTTATGATCAACTTGTTGGATCCTCTGTCTTCTCCAAGATGGATTTGAGATTAGGTTATCATCAAATCAAAATCCGAAATGAGGACATTCCCAAAACGGCTTTCACTACTTGTTATGGTCTTTACGAGTACACCGTCATGTCCTTCGGTTTAACCAATGCCTCCGCCACTTTCTCGCGCATGATGAATTCAATCTTCATGGAGTACTTAGATAAATTTGTTGTGGTTTATCTCGATGACATTCTCATCTACTCGAAGAACGAAGAAGAACATGACGAACATCTATGGCTATTATTGATGAAACTTAGAGAGCATTGCCTGTATGCTAAGTTCTCCAAGTGTGAATTTTGGCTACCAGAAGTGACCTACTTAGGCCACGTGATTTCTGCAAAAGGCATTGCTGTGAATCCCGAGAGAGTTCTTGCCGTCCTTGACTAGACTCCACCTGAATCGGTTAAGCAAGTTAGGAGATTTCTTGGCCTAGCCAGTTATTGCCGCCGCTTCGTCGAGAACTTTCATAAAGTTGCAAAGCCTCTAACTTAACTCCTCAAGAAAGATAAGAAATTCTAATGGACTCCCAAGTGCGAGGAAATCTTTCAAGAGCTAAAAAGAAGATTGACTTCTGCACCCGTACTTGCGCCTCCAGACACCAAAAAGGATTTCGAGATCTTTTGTGACGCATCACGGCAAGGGTTGGGATGCATACTTATGCAAGATATACATTTGGTAGCTTATGCTTCACGCCAGTTGCGTCCACATGAAGAGAACTATCCTACCCATGAACTTGAACTCGCTGCCGTAGTTCATGCCGTGACCACTTGGAGACATTACCTCCTTGGTAATCTTTGTGAGATCTATTCCGACCACCAAAGCCTCAAATACTTTTTCACCCAGCCAGATCTTAATCTCAGGCAAAGACACTGGATTGGATAAAAGATTACGACGTTGGAATTTCTTACACCCCAGGCAAAGCCAATGTCATGGCTGATGCACTAAGTCGTAAGTCGTATTTTAACAACCTCATGTTACAACAGTATCAACCACTTCTTCATGAAGAATTTCGCAAGCTCAATCTTAAGATTGTTCCTCATGGCTATCTTTCTACCTTGGTGGCGAAACCAACCCTTGAGGATCAAATCATAGTTTCCCAAAGGCGTGCACGAGGTGTTCGCCGGATCAAGGAGAACATTGCTAGCGGAGTTGCTTAATGGTTCTCAACAGATAGTAAAGGAACGGTATTCTTTGGAAACCGTTTGGTAGTACCTAAGAATAGGGAACTAATGCAACTCATCCTCAAAGAAGCCCATGATACACCCCTCTCGATTCATCCCGGTAGCACAAAAATGTATCGAGATCTACGCCAGAGATTTTGGTGGACTAGGATGAAGAGAGACATTGCTTGATTTGTTGCCGAATGTGATGTTTGTCATCGCATTAAGGCAGAACATCAAAGACCTGCTGGTACAGTTCAACCTTTTCCTATTCCAGAGTGGAAATGGAACAAAGTCGGTATGGACTTCATCACCGGCTTTCCAAAAACCCAGAAAGGAAATGATGCCATCTTCGTTGTCATAGATAGGCTTTCCAAAGTTGCTCACTTCCTTCCCGTTCGCGAGTCTATAACTGCTAGCCAGTTAGCGGACTTGTACGTCTCTAGAATTGTATCCCTTCACGGTGTTCCTTTGTAAATCAATTCTGATCGTGGTAGCCTTTTCACCTCTAGATTTTGTGGAAGCTTCCAAATTGCTATGGGAACTCATGTCTCCTTCAGTACAGCTTTCCATCCACAGTCTAGCGGTCAAGTCGAAAGGGTTAACCAAATTGTTGAAGACATGCTCAGAGCTTGTGTTATCTCATTCGGAAAGAATTGGGAGAAGTCTCTTCCATTCGCGAATTTTCTTATAACAATAGTTTCCAATCTAGTTTGAACATGGCTCCTTTTGAACTCCTATATGGACGACGATGTCGAACACCCCTAAACTGGTCAGAAACCGGTGAAAGACAATTCTTTGGACCGGATATGATCAAGGAAGCAGAAAAGCAAGTTCACATTGTTCGTTATCAATTGAAAGCCGCCAAGTCTTGTCAGAAAAGCTACTATGATCGTCATCATAGGCAAGAGAGCTACAATCTGGATGAGAAGGCTTACCTTCGGGTTACTCCACTGAAGGGAACCCAACGTTTCGGTACACAAGGCAAGTTGGCCCCACATTACATCGGACATTTCCGCATTCTTGCTAAACGTGGAGAAGTTGCCTACCAACTTGAACTACCCCCGCACCTTTCCCGAGTACATGATGTATTCCATGTGTCACAACTCAGGCATTGCTTCAATGACTCCATCCGCGAAGTCAACCACAAAACGCATGATCTCCAAGATGACCTTTCTTATCGAGAGTACCCCGTTCGTATTCTTGATTTCGTAGAGCGTGTCACTCGTCGTCAGAAGATCAAGTTTCTGAAAGTGCAATGGTCAGACCACTCTGAGAGAGAAGCCACGTGGGAAAAAGAAGACCGTCTCCGTGCCGAGTATCCCACCTTCCTCCCGCAGACTTCTGAATCTCGGGACGAGATTCTTTTGAGTGGGGGCGAGTTGTCACAACCCCAAGTTAGGTATGTGCTAGGATTAGCAAGTCACATTGCATCATGTTAAAAATTTCCAAATAAATCAATTGAAATCAAATTCAAATGCAAAATGGGAGAAGGAACACCCCCCAGATGAATTAATTCAAAAGGCCAGAAATAAATCTTCTCCAAAAATTCATGTTTGATTTTTGAAAAGTCTTATAAATGAGTGTGATCACATATCAAGTGATGTGGGACCCACCCCATGCTCAAGGATATTTCAAATATTCAAACAGGACCTTGGAATTAATCAAAAACCCCTATTTGATTTAAAACTCAAATGTTTTGCATTTAAAAAAGTGCCAAACTTTACAAGTGGCTAGCCTAATATATTATGAGGCCATGTAAAAAGTTTTAGCATTTAATAAAATGCCTAGCTATTTATTTAGCATAGCAAAACAAATTAACAGAAAAGAAAAACAGAAAAGAAATAATAAAAAGGAGAGGGCTCACCTGCAAAGTGGCCCAACTCATCGCACCCCGGCCCAGGACCATCTGGAGCGCTTGTCGTCTACCCAGGCTAGCGAGCACGCTGCTACGTGCCGGCCATGCCGAGACCGCCGACGCCACCGCGACGTCCCCGGCCACGCAGCCGCTTCCCCGCCGCCTTCAACGTGTCTAGGAGAAACCGCTGGACGTCCTCGTCACTCTCCCTCTCTCGCCTCACTCTCTCAAGCTTTCTATGCGCTTTCCCCAAATCCCCTGAGAGCAGCCGCCGTTCGCCGTCTACGAAACCCGCAGCCAACGCCGGAGACAAGAGAGGAGACCATGTCCATCATGCGCGCCATTGTCGACTTCCTCGATCTGGAGAAGTTGTAGGACTAATCGAACTCGAGGCCAACGCAAGCTTCACCGAGACCTCGCCGGAGCCGCCGCGCGATTTTTTCGATTCCGGCAACCACAGGGTATCCCCGACCGCACCACCGACTCCGTTGAGATCACGGTAAGCTTACGGTTCTCCTGAGCTATTCCACCGTCTCCCCCCTCCTCGCTAGCTTGTTCCGCCATGAACGCAGGAGCTCGTCGCCGCCATGGTCGACGGCGAGGAAGCTTCCGTGCCCCTTCGACACAGCCATGGCGTCCACCGTGGTCCTGGTGCTCCAAAGAGTCATCTGAGCCATCGCGTGCCCAAGAAAACCCACCACAGCTTCGTCCTCGTCGTTGCCCTGCCACGGACACCGCAAAAGCTCAACGCCGGCGACGTTCCGGTGAACCCCCGCGGCCTTGCTATGCTCATCTTGACGCGGACGTGCTCGGGCTCCCGTTTGGTGGTCTCAGCGCACCAAATGGTGGCCGGAGCCGCCGTCCCATGCGTCGCCGCCGTGTCGGGTGGTCTCCGGCGACTTGCCGCCGGTGAGATCCACGTGGCCGGCGTGGTTAGCCACTAACCACCCCCTAACACTCACTAACACTGGGCCCAAGTGGGTTAATTAAGCCACTGTTAGTTTAAACTAAACCAGGATTTAACCCAGAGTCACTGACTAGTGGGACCCCCAGGTCAGAACCCCCCCCCTGACGCCAGCATGACATCACAGTGACGCAGTAATGCTTTTTTCAATTTAAAACAATTCCAGAAATTCCAGAAAAAGGCTTAAACTTTGGAAATTCATAGAAAATTCATATTAACTCCAAATTTAACTTATAATATATGAAAAATGATCAGGAGAAAATAATCTATCCAAATATACAACTTTCAACTATGTTTGAGTTGAATTCAAAATGGGACCAGTAGCATTTTCTATTCGGTTTAATTGGAATTTAATCAAATTAAATTCAAATGCTTTTGCAATTTGAACCTTAGCAACATACCCCAATTCACTTGAACATCAGAGGCATACCATACACATTTCAACATGAGTTACATTGATCAAACAATAGCATTTGTAACTTGGCTAATTTGAATTCAAATTGGAGTTTGAATTTTCAATTCATTTGCAATATACTCCATTTAAATGGAATTGCCTCACGCATCATAAGCATGCAAACCAAGTTTCAACCTTCAACCATGTGCTTGTGCATTGTATTTACTTTGCTACCTTGATTGTTGTTTGTCGAGTAGAAGTTGAACCGGAACAGGAGGCTGCCCCCTTCGTTGAAGACCTATCATTTGTCACAGTAGTAAGAAAACCACAATCCTAGCAACTGTTACTGCTTATTGCATGCTTAGAGTGATTCAATGTTGTTACTGTTATCTGAGTCGGGATGGTAGTGATCATGTGGATGATGTTGGAAATGTGTTGGTGAATCTAACGTAATACAAGGTGAACGATGAGAGGCTGTGTAGGAGTACACAGTGGGTTGTCTCGTTGAACACCGCCCTAATTCCGAGTTCTTGTGTGTTGATCCAAGATGAAGATTACAACCACACATTGGGCTCACTGACCCCTCTCAACCTATTAACTCATCCCTTTTGATGTTCAGATGTCGCAGTAGTTCGGAGTTCTGGTAGGTTTATGGCCTGGCTGCTAAGTGAGAGAATGGCTCAACCGAGACCGGCTTATGCACCACGCACACATCATTTTGGTCCACTTCGGTAAACCGGTCGGGTTCACGATAGTGGTAGCCAACCCAGGTAGGCGGCTTTCTTTGACTAGATCAGCTATGAGGTAACAGTTGTGGTGAGCATCCTCGCTGACACCCCTTGAATGGTGTCGAGATCAAAGGCGGTAACTGATGATCATGTGTGTGTAGCGGTACACCCCTGCAGGGTTAACAAAACTATTCGAATAGCCGCGTTCGCGGTAAGGGACTGCTTGGAAAGCTTAGCTTGATTATTAGAAAACTTGAACTGAATACTTATAAAACTTACCAATATAAGTGTGAGTGCTATGGCGTGTTTCCTCGTGGGGAAGTCGAGGAAGGCACCATAGTGGTGTAATTGTTTGGAGATGTAGTGGACTCGTGTACGCTTCTTACCTCAATTCTGGTACTCGAAGTTCAGGACTAGCCAAGTCAAAGCTGGCACTTCTGCATTTGAACCCCACCTCCCTTTACCTTGATACATGTGTATGAGTAGTATAGCTCCTACGTAAGTCTTGCTGAGTACGACTTTGTACTCACGTTTGCTTATTCTATGTTTTAGATGAACCCACTGACCCCGAAGGTGGACTCTTCCTCGAGCTCGACGACTGAAGACCAAGCTAGTGTAGTCCCAGTCAGCAGACTGGTTCCCTCGTGGAGGGCTTGTGTTTAAATAAGGCTTCTTAATCCATGTGTTAAACTTGTCTGTACTTAGACCTACTTTGCTTCCACTTGTTTGTTGTAATGTTGGATCACAGACTTGTGATCTCTGTGTGCACTCTATGAGAGTTATCAATAAAATGTATACTTTGTAGAGAATTGCAATGATACCTGCTGTTCATACGAGGCATGTGTGATGTGTGTATGTTTATAACATGCATGTCTTTGTATGGGTTTTCGAGACCTTAGTTGTGATCTGGCTGGCGGTCTTTTATACACCAAGTGGCCCTTAGATGTGGGAAGCTTGGGGCATCGCGATGCGATTGCTCGAGACTCTGTCTCGTGCACACTTTGTGGTATGATCGAGCCCTCCCTAGACCCCGACTATGTGATCGGGCTGGAGTAAGTCTATCTAAGAGTTATGAGATAGTCGATAGTATGGTTGAGGCGACATGTCTGTGAATATTGGACTTCATCACCCATACCATTAGACTTGTGTGGGGACAATGAGGACCCATCTTAGTTGATCATACGGCCTGGATGGGATGCCCCTCACGTACGATGCTTTCCGAGAACGTTATGTGCTTGGCCTTGTCTGCTTAGACAAGTGGGTACGGTTCTCGGCTCTCCATATGACTATGTCGTAGCGGGACTTGCATACGCTAGCCCCGGGTCCCGAAGTTGTCACAACCCCAAGTTAGGTATGTGCTAGGATCAAGAGCTACTTTGCATCATGTTAAAAAAAATTCAAAGGAAATTGAAATGGGAGAAGAAACCCCCCCCCCCAAATGAATTTAATTCAAATGGCCAGATAAAAAGTTGCTCCAAAAATTCCTTTTGAAATTTTTAAAAATCTCATAAATGAGTGTGATCACATATAAAGTGATTTGGATTCAAACCCATGCTCATAGATTTTTCAAATATTCAAACAGGAGCTTGGAATTAAATTTAAACCCCTTTTTGTATTAAAGTTCAAATTATTTGAATTTTAAAAATGTCCAAACTTTATAAGTGGCTAGCTATATATATATTGAGGCCATATAAAAATTTGGGGCATTAAATATAATGCCTAGCTATTTTTTTTAACAAGGCACAACAAATGTTAGAAAAGAAAACAGAAAAGAAAAGAAAAAGGGCTTACCTGGCCGAAGTGGCCCAACTTGTCGCCCCCGAGCCCACCAGCCTGGCCCAACCCGCTGCCCCCGTTTCTCTTCTTCCCTGGCGCGGCAAGAAGCTCGCTGGAGCGCATGCCGACGCCGGCGGCCTCCTCCCTGCCTGCCTGGACCCTCCCAGGGCTCCAAAGCACGCCACGGAGACGGCCTCGAAGCCTCCTTCCACTTCCCCCCTCGCGCACACCCTCCTCCTTCCTTTCCCACGGTGAACATCCTCGCCGACACCCCTTGAATGGTGTCGAGGCCAAAGGCGGTAACTGATGGTCATGTGTGTGTAGCGGTACACCCCTGCAGGGCTAACAAAACTATTCGAATAGCCGCTTCCACGGTTAAGGACTGCTTGGAAAGCTTAGCTTGATTATTAGACAACTTGAACCGGATACTTATAAAACTTTCCAAGATAAGCGTGCGTGCTATGGCGTGCTTTCTCGTGGGGAATTCGAGGAAGGCACCATGGTGGTGTAATTGATTGAAGACATGTAGTGGACTCGTGTACGCTTCTTACCTCAAGTCTTGTACTCGTAGTTCAGGACTAGCCAAGTCAAAGCTGGCACTTCTGCTTATGAACCCCACCTCCCTTCACCTTGATACATGTGCATGAGTAGTACTCACGTTTTCTTATTCTATGTTTTAGATGAACCCACTGACCCCGAAGGTGGACTCTTCCTGGAGCTCGACGTCTGAAGACCAAGCTAGTGTAGTCCCAGTCAGCAGACTGGTTCCCTCGTGGAGGGCTTGTGTTTAAATAAGGATTCTTGTTTATAGATAAGGGATCTCTAAGCCATTTGTTAAACTTGTCTGTACTCAGACCTACTTTGCTTCCGCATGTTTGATGTAATGTTGGATCACAGACTTGTGATCTCTGTGTGCACTCTGTAAGAGTTATCAATAAAGTTGTATACTTTGTAGAGAATTGCAATGATACCTGCTGTTCATACTGGACATGTGTGCTGCGTGTATGATTATAACATGCATGTCTTAGTATGGGTTTTCAAGACCTTAGTTGTGATCTGGCTGGCGGTCTTTTATACACCAAGTGGCCCTTAGATGTGCGCAGCTTGGGGCATCGCGATGCGATTGCTCGTGACTCTGTCACGTGCACACTTTGTTGTATGATCGAGCTCGCCCTAGACCCTGACTAAGTGATCGGGCTGGAGTAAGTCTATGTAAGAGTTATAATACAATCGATAGTATGGTTGAGGCGACTTGTCTACGAGTATGGGAGTTCATCGCCCATATCATTTAGACTTGTGTGCGGACGATGAGGACCATTCTCAGTTGATCATCCGACCTGAATGCGATGCCCCTCACGTTCGATTCTTTCCGAGAACGTTTTGTGCTTGGCCTTGTCTGCTTAGACAAGTGGGTACAGTTCTCGTCTCTCCATATGATTGTGTTGTAGCGAGCCAAGTCTGTCGGGACCCGGGGTTAGCGTATGCAAGATTCGTCTGAGTACAGACCTGGGTCTGGGTATAGACTTCAAGCAAATTCCTAGTGGCAAAGAGAAAAACATCGATCCCCATAACCACACGGGTCCAGGCCCTCCGCCGGGATCCGCCTAACTAGTCATCGTCGAGTCTCCACGTGAAACGTCGATCACCATACCTGTTGTCGATCGAGAACCCTGAAAAGAGTTTGGGGGTAGTATCATGACTACAGAAGTACTCAGCATCCAACTGTAGTGGTCAACTGGCCCAGCAAGGACTTCATCACTCGTCATTCTAGGACAACTAGTAGTTTAAGGTAAGGAAGGGGTAAGTGTTGAGGTTGCTGCCGCACTAGCATTTATGAAGTGGCTAACGATCTAGAGAGTAAGATAAGAAGCCAAGCATTCGATGAGGAATCGCCTCCAACAAGTCTTTCTATCAGCTACTTACGCAAGCATAACACCTATCCTATCCTTGTCCTCCTCTTCGCATCCCGACGAAGAAGAGCAATCAAGGCACACACACACGTTGATCAAGTTATATTAATATTATCTCAGTTGTTGTTGTCTATGAACAAGGAGTAGGTCTCAAGTCGTCCATAACCGTGGACACGGCTTCTCAACAAGATTTAACCCTGGAGGGGTGTACCAACTACCAATTACAAGGCTCCGCACGCACGCCCATCTCTCTCAGTTGCTACCCATGATAGGCAACCATTTTATGATTTAGTCCCAAGAGATCCGGAACGACAGGTCCCTCTAGCTAACAACGAACAAATCCGGATGGCCCCCGGTGAGTCGACATCCAACTCAAAATCCAACCGCGCTCTCGAATCGACCTCTACCGTCTGGATGAGGTTGGGTTAGTTACCCAAACAGATGTGGACAACCCCCTAGCTCCCTGGGGTGGACCAACAAGAGAAACCATGTCTCTGCGTCGGGGCGGGATAGCCTGGACCTTCCATCCTTCGTCGAATATAGTCAACATTTATAATAATCATATCATCAACAACAATATAATAGTGTAATAGCCCAAACCAAAAGTAACAGGGTAGCATCGTAGCATCCTAAGCATGCATACTAAGCAGGAGCTGAGCAACGAGCAATAGTAGCATAACAGTACAAGGTTTGCTGGGAGGGGACATGGCTGTATCGGTTTGAAAGAGGTTGTAAACATGTGGTAGGAACAAACATCGAACCTAACCTAGACTAGCATGCAAACCCCTGGTTGAAATAGAATGGATCATAAGTAATGTATAGTCCTTGCCTGTTGCTAAGTCGGGTTCCGAAGGTGTAGTTGATCGCAAGCTCGCATCGTCTCCGAGAGGTACCCGCGGAAGCACACAAGATGATAAACACTAGAAAGCAATCAACGAGCAAGCACTCTATTACTACGAAGCAAACACAAGCAAGCACAACAAGAAGGCAACACGAGACATCGCACCTACTGTCCAGAGCGGTTACTAACAAATTAAGTGGAGTACTCGTCACACACGACGATATCGCACATTTAGAAAGGTTCAAGTTGTTTACCTACAGGTGATCAACAAAGGTTGTTAACATGGCATCTCACTCAAGCATGTCATAGCACACAAACATGTCAAGAGGTGAAGCATAAGATAAACTACTATGCTTTTCAATTTAAGTGAGGCACAACCTAAACATGGCATACACTAAGTGCCGCACAACAATTAAAGGATTTGGTACGGTTCTGCCCTAA
The DNA here is from genome assembly GCA_950022295.1 of Bromus sterilis. Taxonomy (NCBI): domain Eukaryota; kingdom Viridiplantae; phylum Streptophyta; class Magnoliopsida; order Poales; family Poaceae; genus Bromus; species Bromus sterilis. The sequence continues at coordinate 158,987,955 of OX465600.1, forward strand.
ACCATATTTTAGGTTGGTTAACAGAAGCAAAAAATAGCATAAACACAAAGTACACGAAAAACAATTCAAGTTACATATAAGGCACACTCCAAACGGAGTGACGGTTAAAAAGATACAAGCAAAACAAGTTACGGGCACAATCTGCCAACATCAGGTAGCACACTTTAGAGCATTGCATAAACAATATAATGAATGCGAACATGCTCACAAATGGTATACAATTAGAGTAGACATGACAATAAAGGCATGGAAAAAAGAATTATGCAAAAAGGCATCATAGATCAAAAGATATTAAGCATGCAACATGGCATCGGAACGTTACAGACTTAGAGAAAAACAGAGGTGGCTGTCAAAAACAGCAGCATAGAAACTTTCGAGCTCAATAACTATATGACCAGAAAGCATAACATGACAATGCAATACATATAATGAAATTAGACATGATGCTTAACAATATGCAAAAAGAATCACTCAATTCCGATAAACGGTCGCGACACACTCGTCGACCGAAGTTGCAACAAAATATAAACAGCAGCACACTAACAGCAGGGTAGCTACTTTGCTTGAAGATACAATCAACATGCAGCAAGCAAATATGGAATGTGAATGCATGGAACTGAAGTAGAAACTATGCTTAACATGATACAAAAGGAATCAATCAATTCCGACGAACGGTTGCGACGCAATCGTCGCCCGAAGTTGCAACAAAATAACAGTTACAACAACTTAGCAGCAGTTAACGACAGGTAGGCCCGTTTGAACAGCAATCACTATATGTAAACAACCTCAAAACAATTAACTCACAAAAGATAAAAGCTATAGCACGCAATTCTAAACAATTCGTCTTTTGGGCACAACGAGATCCGGGCTACAGATTACTCGCAAATTACGGCGCAAAATTGAATCAGCAGCAATATATCTCCAGACTTAGAAAATTTTACTGGGTGCTGGAAAAAAAATAACAGACGCAAAAAAAAGGGGGGCGGCCTGGCTCACCATGGGCCAGGCCCACTGGTTGGCTGCTCGAGAGGCTTGCGGGTGGGCAGCCTGGGCTGCAGATCTGGGCCGCGGGGCGAGTGGGCCGTCGTAGGCGCGAGGCCGCCCCAAGCGGTCACGCAGGCGAGCCATTGTGGGGGTTCCGTTCTCCTGGACGAGCCCGAGCTCGGGTCGTGCGCCATGGAGGGTGGCGGCGGCGGACATCCCTGCGAGGAGGAGAGGGAAGAGGGTGAGGAGAGGGGAGAGGAGGAAAGGGAGGCGCGGGGAGGAGGACCTGCGGGGTGGCGCGGATGGAGGCTGCCTGGCCGGCTGGCTGGAGGCGCAGGCGGCGGCGTCCACGGCTGGAGGAGAGAGAGAGGAGAGAGGTTGGCCGGTTCCTGGCCGTCAGATCGTTCAGGGGGAAATTACAGATCTGCTTGGGCTAGGTTGCGAAAATAGGGGTATTTGTGAGGGGGGTGGCTGAAATTTTGGACTATGGAAACCCTAGAAAGGGGTGGGAGTGTGGTGGTCTTTATATACCCCAGGTGGTTGGCATTTTGCAAAAACATCCTCAGTTTTTCTCTCGCGCGCGCGGTGCTCACGTGTCTGACCGCTGAGGGTCCGCAGGAACTCCGATTCGGGTTAAACTTCGAACCGCGTGATCAACGCGTCGAGCCGGCGGCGTTCACTTCGCGCTGGAACCGTTTCGAAAACACTTTCCGGTGCGGCAGAAAAATATCCCGGTTAATTATTAAATGGGGTTTTCGTTCCGTTGGCTGCGGCTGGTCTCGTGCGGTTTTCACGACGTGATCGGGTGAAACCCGGTGTCGCAAAGGTCGAGTGTCAGGGTGGCAAGGGTCGGTCTCCGTCCGATACGACATAAGAGGGGGAAAAATAATAGCTGATCGATAAATCGGGGATGCAAACACCGCAAACAAATCAGACAATCAAACAATTCATACCGAAAACAAATTTTTTTAATTTTTGTGAAATCTGGGCTGTTACAACCAGACTTGAGGTAAGAAGCGTACTATGGATACTTCCTCGACTTCCCCACGAGGAGTACACCATATCACTCACGCTTATCTTGCGAGTTTTAGACTATCCATTCAAGTTGTCTAATAATCAGGTCCAGGTTCCAAGTAGTCCATGACCGCGGACGCGGCTATTCGAATAGTTGTGTTAACCCTGCAGGGGTACAAAATACACACACATGACCATCGGTTACCGCCTTTTGCTCGCCACCGTTCAAGAGGTGACAGCGAGAATGTTCACCACGACACTTCGCTAACAACCGATCTATTCCAGGAGTCGACTATATGAGTTTGTCACCGCTCGAGAGTCCGGCCGGATCTACGATACAGACTGAGACAATGTAGGCAACCGAGACGCAACCTCTGACATATGGTTTCACTGCCTCACAGATCCACCCACATATCTTGGATGATGCAACACTTCACTCACTCTTTTTCTATGCATATGCCAAATGGAAGGCCCGAACTAATGTGTGGTTGTACTCTTCATCTTGGATTACCATGCAAGAACTCGGTACTTAAGGCGGTGTTCAATGAGACAACCCACTGTGTACTCCTACACAACCTCTCATCGTTCACCTTGTATTAGGGTAGATTCACCAACACAGTTTCACTTTCATCAACACCATGATCACTATCATCCCGAATCACAAACAATGTAACCTCATTGTATCACTAAGCAGCAATAAGCAGTAACAGTTGCAGGGGCCACATGCTCATCATTCAACTCCTATATCTGCTAGGATTGTGGTTTGCTTAATACGGTGACAAAATGATAGGTCATGAATCGGAATGGGTTCAACTAAGCGAACGAACGTGTCTCGGTGATCTCCTAAACATGCATAAGAGAGACTGAGAGGGAAGTAGGATTTTATACACATGATCAATGGGGTTTGCTTGCCTTGCTGACGATACACGGGGTTTACCGAACTTCTTCTCCCTCGGGGGTGATCACCGTCTCGGAACGTCTGTCACCGGAGGAAATCATCAACAAGGGGGGCAACATTGAATGGAAATGCACAAGCACATGATGTAGTTGTTCCATGATGTGAATGGTACTTTTTTGTGGCACATTTGATTTAAAAGAAGTGTATTGCATTTGAAATGCAAATTCAAACTCCATATGTTGTTCAAATTAGCCAAGTTGCATTTGCTAGTGTTTGATCATTTTCACTATCTTGTCATCGGGAAGATATGCCTCTGATGTACAAGTGTTTATGTTTGCATTGCAATGGTTCAAATTGGAATAGCATTTGAATTAAATTTGAATTAATTCCAATTAAGCCAAATAGCAAAAGCTACTGGTCCCAATTTAAGATCAACTCAAACATGGTTGAAAGTTTACTATTTGGATGGAGCATTTTCTGCTGATCATTTTTCATATATTATTTGCCCAATTTGGAGTTAATATGAATTTTCTATGAATTTTAGAAGTTTAACTATTTTTCTGCAATTTCTTTAATTCTTTAAAATTCTGGAAAATTGGTTTATTGCATCATGCTGATGCAAGCATGACATCAGCAGGGGCTGACATGTGGGCCATGCCTGTAAGTGGCTCACTATTAATTCTGTTTAGATTTAACTTAAACAGTGGTTAAGGGGGGGCTGGCCCCACCTGGCAGCCACTGTTAGGGGGTGATTAGTGGGGGGTTAGGGCTCGGTTTAGGTTTCTAATGGCGGGGTCGCCGGAGTGCCACCGGAGCTTCGCCGGACTTGACCAAATGGTCACGGCTTGGCTCGGGGGGGCTGGAAAAATGAAGCGCTCATGCTCACACACACGTTGAAGCTAACAGGGGGTCTCCAGAGGCACGGGGACGACGCCAACTTCAAGAGGCGCGGCGTCCAACGTACTGGTCTTGCAGGGAGCGGCGTAGAAGGCACGAGGGAGAGCGGGAGATAGGGCAGGAGGGAGAGGAGCTCACCCTAGACGCGCTTAGGTGGCCGGGGAGGCCGGAGACGTAATCTGTCGGCGGCAATCGCTCGCCGGAGCCCGAGTGCCGTGGCAGAAGGAATCGAAAAGGCCATCGCTGCTGTTGCTCCCACGCTCCAATTGACGGCTTACGGAGACGAGGACGAAACCTGCGGGGCGGATGGACAAGGCGGCGGAGCGAACGGTGGCCAGTGGCCGCGCAAACCGAAGACGGCGGCGAGGTCGGGCGCTCGGGTGTGCGCTAGAACTGGCGAAAGAGGGAGAGGGGAAGAACCAGGGGAGGGGGAGATGGACCTGGGGCCTTCCAGGCATCCACGGGGAGGGGAAAGAGGCCAGGAGGCAAGCAGGAGGTGGTCGTGGCGACGACATGCATGCCCGCCACGCCGACGAGCAGCCTGCCTGTCCCGTGGTAGAAGACAGCTCTACCCCTGGTGGGCTGGGCTGGCTTGCTGGCCAGGCTAGGCCACATGGGCCAGGTAAGTGGGGTGGGGTTTTTTCCTGTTTTCTTCTTATTTGTTTCTGTTTATTTCTTTTCTTCTGGAAAAAGAAATACCAAAACATTTTATAAAAATCCCAAAATTTTAATTTGGACTTATGTGACATATAACTAGCCACTCCCAAATTTTGGAGATTTTTGAAATTCAAATTATTTGAATTTCAATTCAAATAGGGGTATTATTTAATTTCCAAGCTATGTTTGGAATTTTTGAGAAAACTTGGTGCATGAAGTGAGACCCACTTCATTTTATATGTGATCATGCATATTTATAAGACTTTTCAAAAATACCAGAGGAATTTTTTGGAAGCAATTTTTGTCTGGCCATTTGAATTAAATTCTCAGGGCATTCCGCTTTCCCCAGTTTTGAATTTCTTTTGAAATTTTCACATGATGCAAAGATCAACCAAACCCTAGCACATACCTAATTTGGGGTTGTGACAACTCTCCCCCACTCAAAAGAATCTCTTCCCGAGATTCAGAAGTCGTCGGGAGGAAGGTGGTGTACTCAGCACGGAGGCGGTCTTCTCTTTCCCATGTAGCTTCCTTCTCAGACTGGTGTGACCATTGCACTCTGAGGAACTTGATCTTCTGACGACGGGTGACACGCTCTGCTGAATCAAGAATACGAACAGGGTACTCTCGATGAGAAAGGTCATCTTGGAGATCAAGCATTTCATGGTCGACTTCGCGGATGGGGTCCTTGAAGCAACGCCTGAGTTGTTACACATGGAATACATCATGTACTCGGGAAAGGTGAGGGGTAGTTCAAGTTGGTAGGCAACTTCTCCACGTTTAGCAAGAATGCGGAAAGGTCCTATGTAACATGGGGCCAACTTGCCTTTGATACCGAATCGTTGGGTTCCCTTCAGAGGTGTAACCCGAAGGTAAGCCTTCTCATCAATATTGTAGCTTTCTTGCCTATGATGATGATCATAGTAGCTTTTCTGACGAGACTGTGAGGCTTTCAATTGATCACGAACAATGCGAACTTGCTCTTCTGCTTCCTTGATCATATCCGGTCCAAAGAATTGTCTTTCACCGGTTTCTGACCAGTTTAGCGGTGTTCGACATCTTCGTCCATAAAGGAGTTCAAAAGGAGCCATTTTTAGACTAGATTGGAAACTATTGTTATAAGCAAATTCGGCGAATGGAAGAGACTTCTCCCAATTCTTTCCGAATGAGATAACACAAGCTTTGAGCATGTCTTCCAAGATTTGATTAACCCTTTCAACTTGACCGCTAGACTAAGGATGGAAAGTTGTACTAAAGGAGAGATGAGTTCCCATAGCATTTTGAAAACTTTCCCAGAATCTAGAGGTGAAAAGTCTACCACGATCAGAATTGATTTCCAAAGGAACACCATGAAGAGACACAATTCTAGAGACATACAAGTCTGCTAACTGGCTAGCAGTTATAGACTCCCAAATAGGAAGGAAGTGAGCAACTTTGGAAAGTCGGTCAATGACAACGAAGATGGCATCATTTCCTTTCTGGGTTTTTGGAAAGCCGGTGATGAAGACCATACCGACTTTATCCCATTTCCACTCGGGAATAGACAATGGTTGAAGAGTACCAGCAGGTCTTTGGTGTTCTGCCTTAATGCGACGACAAACATCACATTCGGCAACAAATTGTGCAATGTCTCTCTTCATCCGGGTCCACCAAAATCTCTGGCGTAGATCTCGGTACATTTTTGTGCTACCAGGATGAATCGAGAGGGGAGTGTCATGGGCTTCTTTGAGGATGAGTTGCCTTAGATCCCTATTCTTAGGTACTACCAAACGATTTTCAAAGAATATCGTTCCTTTGCTATCTGTGGAGAAACATTTAGCAACTCCACTAGCAATGTTCTCCTTGATCCGGCGAGCACCTCGTGCACGCCTTTGGGCAACTATGATTTGATCCTCAAGGGTTGGTTTCTCCACCAAGGTAGAAAGAAAACCATGAGGAACTATCTCAAGATTGATCTTGCGAAATTCCTCATGAAGAAGTGGTTGACACTGTTGTAACATGAGGTTGTTACAATACGACTTACAACTTAGTGCATTAGCCATGACATTGGATTTGCCTGGGGTGTATGAGATTCCTACGTCGTAATATTTTATCAACTTTATCCAGCGTCTTTGCCTGAGATTAAGATCTGGCTGGGTGAATATGTATTTGAGGCTTTGGTGGTCGGAATAGATCTCACAATGATTACCGAGGAGGTAATGTCGCCAAATTGTCAGGGCATGAACTACGGCAGCGAGTTCAAGATCATGGGTAGGATAGTTCTCTTCATGTGGACGCAACTAGCATGAAGCATAAGCTACCACATGTCTATCTTGCATAAGTATGCATCCTAACCCTTTCCGTCAGGCTCACAATAGATCTCGAAATCCCTTTTGGTGTCTAGAGGCGCAAGTACGTGTGCATAAGTCAATCTTCTTTTTAGCTCTTGAAAGCTTTCCTCGCACTTGGGAGTCCATTCGAATTTCTTATCTTTCTTGAGGAGTTCAGTCAGAGGCTTTGCAACTTTGGAGAAGTTCTCAACGAAGCGGCGACAATAGCTTGCTTGGCGAAGAAAACTCCTAACTTGCTTAACCGATTCAGGTGGAGTCCAGTCAAGGACGGCCTGAACTCACTCGGGATTGACAGCAATGCCTTTTGAAGAAATCACGTGGCCTAAGTAGGTCACTTATGGTAGCCAAAATTCGCACTTAGAGAACTTGGCATAAAGGCGATGCTCTCAAAGTTTCATCAATACCAGCCTAAGATGCTCGGCATGCTCTTCTTCGTTCTTCGAGTATATAAGGATGTCATCGAGGTAAACCACGACGAACTTGTCCAAATACTCCATGAAGATCGAGTTCATCATGCGTGAAAAAGTAGCAGGGGCATTGGTTAAACCGAAGGACATGACGGTGTACTCGTAAAGACAATAACGAGTAGTGAAAACCGTCTTGGGAATGTCCTCGTTTCTGATTTTGATTTGATGATAGCCTAATCTCAAATCCATTTTGGAGAAGACAGAGGATCCAGCAAGTTGATCATAAAGATCATTGATCCTGGGAAGTGGGTACTTGTTCTTTATCGTCACTAGATTTAGCGGGCGATAACCTACGCACATCCTTTATGTTCCATCTTTCTTCGTTACGAACAGAATGGGGCAACCCCATGGCGATGAGCTAAATCATGTGGGGCCATTCTATATGGACGTCTCGAGATTGGGACGGTGGCTGGTATAAGATCCACTATGAATTCTACACGTCTGTCGGGTGTCTAGGTTTAAGGAGTTAGATTACTGCATAGTTTTCTAGAGGATGACCACAACTTTCTAGGGGCTACAACAGATATGTCAGAGTAGAAAAGTACCCCAACACGATGGTTAGTGTGGTTGTTCTAGCTAGAAGACTTCTAAAGTGGGAGGAAGAACTGCAAATGAATCACTATAGGTTTCTAGAACAAAACCTACAACAAACTCTAGAGAACTGTCGGGCATGCCACCTAGAAGTTCTTCTAAAAGGACAACCGAAATGAAGAGAATGATTTTGCAAATGCATCAGATTATGAAGAAACCTGGGATGACTCGGAGAGCATAACGGCTGTACCGGGATGGACAACGAAACAACCTCGAAGAAATTGGACAGAACATCTTGAAGGAACTCAAAATACGGAGACTCTGGATGACCACAACAATCCTATGGCTACAAAGAAGCAATCAACAAGATGTTCTAGTAAGACATTGATGAGCCTAGTACTATCTTCCCGTAGAAAAGATGAGGGTGACTCAGAACTCAGATCAATGAGGGTAAGGAGAAAAAGAAGCCTTACGTTGTTCCCTTTATACCCAAGTAACTATATAATTATAGAATGCTAGACTCTACTTCGACCAAGGGTTGAATAATCCTACATGCAGTCCTGCTCTGATACCAAGACTATCGGGACCCGGAATATGCGTATGTAATTCCAGACACAACTCAATCACATGGAGAGCCGAGAGCCGTACCCACTTGTCTAAGCGGACAAGGCCAAGCACAGAACACTCTTGGAAAGCGTCGTACGTGAGGGGTATCCCATCCAGGACGGATGATCAACTGAGATGGGTCCTCATCGCCCGCTCACAAGTCTAAATGATTATGGGTGGTGAAATCCCATACTCATAGACAAGTCGCCTCAACCATGTTATCGATTGAATCATAACCTTTACATAAACAAACTCTAGCCCGATCACTTAGTCGGGGTCTAGGGCGGGCTCGATCATACAACAAAATGTGCACGTGACAGAGTCACGAGCAATCGCATAGCGATGCCCCAAGCTGCGCACATCTAAGGGCCACTTGGTGTATAAAAGACCGCCAGCCGGATCACAACTAAGGTCTCGAAAACCCATACTAAGACATGCATGTTATAATCATACACGCAGCAAACATGTCTAGTATGAACAGCAGGTATCATCACATAACTCTACAAAGTACTTATTTATTGAATTACACATAGAGCATCCAAAGATCACATGTCTTTGATCAACATTACATCATACAACGGAAGAAAATTATGTCTGAGTACAGACAAGATTAACAAATGGCTTAGAGAAGCCTTGTTCAACAAAAATGCCCATCCACGAGGGACCAGACTGCTGTCTGGAACTATACTAGCTTAGTCAACGTCGAGCTTGAGGAAGGTGACTCCATCGGGGTCTGGTTTCTCATCTAAAACATAGAATAAGCAAACGTGTGTACAAAGTCGTACTCAGCAAGACTTACAGCAAAACTATACTACTCATGCTCAAGTTTCAAGGTAAACGAGGTGGGGTTTCGTCATGCAGAAGTGCCAGCTTTGACTTGGCTAGTCCTGTACTACGAGTACCAGACTTGAGGTAAGATGCGTACACGAGTCCACTACCAAGTCTCCAACCAATACACCACTATGGATACTTCCTCGACCTCCCCACGAGGAGCACACCATAGCACTCCCGCTTATCTTGTGAGTTTTAGAGTATCCATTCAAGTTGTCTAATAATCAGGTACAGGTTCCAAGTAGTCCATCACCGCAGACGCGACTATTCGAATAGTTTTGTTAACCCTGCAGGGGTGTAAACTACACACACATGACCATCAGTTACCCGCCTTTTTCTCGCCACCGTTCAAGAGGTGACAACGAGGATGTTCACCACGACACTTCGCTCACAACCGGTCTATTCTAGGAGTCGACTATCTGAGTTTGTCAGCGCTCGAGAGTCCGGCCGGATCAACGATACGGACTCAGACAATGTAGGCAACCAAGACGCCACCTCTGACAGATGGTTTCACTGCCTCACAGATCCACCCACATATCTAGGATGATGCAACACTTCACTCACTCTTTTTCTATGCATATGCCAAATTGAAGGCCCGAACTAATGTGACTCCTGGACGTCAACACGGATCAAGGTACTAGGCCGAGAGGGGTCAGTGAGCCCAATGTGTGGTTGTACTCTTCATCTTGGATTACCATACAAGAACTCGGTGCTCAAGGCAATGTTCAACGAGACAACCCACTGTGTACTCCTACACAACCTCTCATCGTTCACCTTGTATTAGGGTAGATTCACCAACACAGTTTCACTTTCATCAACACCATGATCACTATTATCCCGACTCACAAATAGTAACCTCATTGTATCAGTAAGCAGCAATAAGCAGTAACAGTTGCAGGGGGCACATGCTCATCATTCAACTCCTATATCTGCTAGGATTGTGGTTTGCTTAATACGGTGACAAAATGATAGGTCATGCATCGGAATGGGTTCAACTAAGCAAAAGAACGTGTCTCGGTGATCTCCTAAACATGCATAAGCGAGACTGAGAGGGAAGTAGGATTTTATAGACATGATCAATGGGGTTTGCTTGCCTTGCGGACGATACACGGGGTTTACCGAACTTCTTATCCTTCGGGGGTGATCATCGTCTCGGAACGTCTGTCATCGGAGGCAATCACCAACAAGGGGGGCAACATTTAATGGAAATACCCAAGCACATGATGTAGTTGTTCCATGATGTGAATGGTACTGTTTTGTGGCACATTTGATTTAAATGAAGTGTCTTGCATTTGAAATGCAAATTCAAACTCCATATGTTGTTCAAATTAGCCAAGTTGCATTTGCTAGTGTTTGATCATTATAAACTATCTTGTCATGTGGAAGATATGCCTCTGATGTACAAGTGTTTATGTTTGCATTGCAATGGTTCAAATTGGAATAGCATTTGAATTAAATTTGAATTAATTCCAATTAAGCCAAATAGCAAAAGCTACTGGTCCCAATTTAAGATCAACTTAAACATGGTTGAAAGTTGATTATTTGGATAGAGCATTTTCTGCTGATCATTTTTCATATATTATTTGTTTAATTTGGAGTTTATGAATTTTCTATGAATTTTAGAAGTTTAACTATTTTTCTGCAATTTCATTAATTCTTTAAAATTCTGGAAAATTGGTTTATTGCATCATGCTGCTGCAAGCATGACATCAGCAGGGGCTGACATGTGGGCCATGCCTGTCAGTGGCTCACTGTTAATTCTGTTTAGATTTAACTTAAATAGTGGTTAAGGGGGAAGGGGGGCTGGCCCCACCTGACAGCCACTTTTAGGGTGTGATTAGTGGGGGGTTAGGGCTCGGTTTAGGTTTCTAATGGCGGGGTGGCCGGAGTGCCACCGAAGCTTCGCCGGACTTGACCAAATGGTCACGGCTTGGCTCGGGTCGGGCTGGCAAAATGAAGCGCTCGTGCTCCCACACACGTTGAAGCTAACAGGGGGTCTCCAGGGGCACGGGGACGACACCAACTTCAAAAGGCCCGGTGGCCGGCGTACTGGTCTTGCGGGGAGTGGCGTAGAGGGCGCGGGGGAGAGCGGGAGATAGGGCAGGAGGGAGAGGGGCTCACCCTAGACGCGCTTAGGTGGCCGGGGAGGCCGGAGACGTAGTGTGTCCGCGGAAATCGCTCGTCGAAGCCCGAGTGTCGTGGCGAAAGGAATCGAAGAGGTCGTCGCTGTTGTTGCTCCCCCGCTCCAATTGACGGCCTACGGAGACGAGGACGAAGCCTGCGGGGAGGATGGACAAGGCGGCGGAGCGAACGGTGGCCAGTGGCCACGCAAACCGAAGACGGCGACGAGGTCGGGCGCTCGGGTGTGCGCTGGAACTGGCAAAAGAGGGAGAGGGGAAGAACCAGGGTAGGGGGAGATGGACCTGGGGCCTTCCAGGAGTCCACGGGGAGGGGTAAGAGGCCAGGGGGCAAGCAGGAGGTGGCCGTGGCGACAACATGCCCGCCACGCCAACGAGCAGCCTGCCTGTCCCGAGGTAGAAGACAGCTCTACGCCTGGTGGGCTGGGCTGGCTTGCTGGCCAGGCTAGGCCACATGGGCCAGTTAAGTGGGGTGGGGTTTTTTCCTGTTTTCCTCTTATTTGTTTCTGTTTATTTGTTTTGTTCTGGAAAAAGAAATACCAAAACATTTTATAAAAATCCCAATATTTTAATTTTGACTTATGTGACATATAACTAGCCACTCCCAAATTTTGGAGATTTTTTAAATTCAAATAGGGGTATTATTTAATTTCCAAGCTATGTTTGGAATTTTTGGGAAATCTTGGTGCATGCAGTGGGACCCACTTCACTTTCTATATGTGATCATGCATATTTCTAAGACTTTTCAAAAATACCAGAGGAATTTTTTGGAAGCAATTTTTGTCTGGCCATTTGAATTAAATTCTCAGGGCTTTCTACTTTCCCCAGTTTTGAATTTCTTTTGAAATTTTCACATGATGCAAAGATCAACCAAACCCTAGCACATACCTAACTTGGGGTTGTGACAATGAGGTCGAGTTAGCTACCCAAACCATGTGGGCAGCCCCCTAGCTCCCTGGGGTGGACCAACAAGAGAAACCATGTCTTAGATGGCCCAAGTTATTTTAAAGAATATCTGCTAGGAGCGAACCGACAGACACACACACGGTTTTCAAATGGTAAATTCAGCTTGGGCCACCACTAGAAATGTTTGAATCTAGATAGGTAAGAAAAGGGGACCCCATAAAATCCCACATGCGGTTAGGCACGCTCAGTATTAAAACCAATACCCAGAACTCGGATCCTAGGTGACTCGAATGGAAGAAAGCGCCGGGGTGGGATAACCTAGACCTTCCATCCTTCGTCAAATATAGTGAACATTATAATAATCATATCATCCACAAAAATATAATAATTTGATATCTCAATCCAAGGAGTAACAGGATAACAGTTGATAACATCCTAACATGCATACTAAGCAGTGGTTGAGAAGCGAGCGAAAGTAACATAGCCGAAAAAGGTTTGCTGGGATGTGGATGGACATGGCTGTTTGGGTTTACTTGAGAGGCATGAATATAAAGTGGTAGGATCAAGCAATCGTTCTATCCTACACCTAGGCGCAAGTGAGCTGAAAGTTATATGCATGATATATGATCCCCCTTACCTGATGAGAAGACGAAACCGAAGGTGTAGTCGATCGCAATCTCGCATCGTCTCCGAGAGGTAACCGCGGAAGCACACAAGAAGGAAACACTGGAAAAGGCAATTGACGAGCTAACATCTATTACTACGAAGCAATCACGAGCAAGCACAAACAAGAAGGAAACACGAGACATCGCACCTACCGTCGAGAGCAGTTACTAACAGGTTAAGTGGAGTACTCGTCACACACGACGATACCGCACATTTAGAATGGTTCAAGTTTTTTAGCTACACAAGGTGAGGAAAGGTAATTAACATGGCATCTCACTCAAGCATGGCATAGAACACAAACTTGGCAAGTGGTGAAACATAAGATAAACTACCTATGCTAGTCAATTGAAGTGAGGCACAACCTAAACATGACATATCACTAAGTGCCCCACGACAATTTAAGCATTTGGTACTGTTCTGACATAAACTATATTTTAGGTTTGTTAAAAATAGCAAACAATAGAATAAACACAAAGTACACGAAAAACTAATCAAGTTACATATAAAGAACACTCCAAACGGAGTTACGGTTAAAAAGATACAAGCAATACAAGTTTGGAACACAATCTGCCAACATCAGGGAGCACACTTTAGAGCAATGCATAAGCAGGATAATGAATGAAAACATGCTGACAAATGATATGCAACAAAAGTAGACATGTCAAGGAAAGCATGGCAAAAGGAATCATGCAAAAAAGCATCATGGTTCACTAGTTATAAGCAACATAAAAAGCTATAAAACATTATTGGTTAAGGACTTAGTGAAAATCAGGAAAACATGGCAGAAACTGTTATTTTCATGATGTATAAACAGGAGTCAAACTATATGAAAATGTGCAGCAACATGACATAGCAATATATGAGCATGAAGTGGACATGGTGGTGATCAGGTACAAACAAGAATCATGGTCATAGGCATCACAGATCTAAGGATATTAAGCATGCTACATGACATCGGAAAGTTAAAGACTTAGTGAAAAACAGAGGTGGCTGTCAACAACAGCAGGATAGAAACTTTGAGCTGAAATATAACTATGACCAATAATGCTAACATGACAATGCAATACTTATAATGGAAGTAGACATGGCATAGATCAAAATGACATATTGCAATGCTCAATAGGATGCATGGTTAAAAAGATATAGGGCATCAAAGTAGCAACTTTATATAAACAGCAGAACACTAACAGCAGGGTAGCTACTTTGGGTGATGAAACAAACATCATGCAGCAGGCAAATATGACATGTGAGTGCATAGCATTGAAGTATACATGATGCTTAACAGTATGCAAAAATAATTAATAGCATACACCTCATGAAGGTGTCACAATCATCAATCAAACATGCAATAAAATAATAACAGCAGCAATTTCCAAAGATTAACAGCAGTTAACAGCTTACAGTGGCAAGGGTTGGTCTCCGTCCGGTATGAGATAAGAGGGGGGGGATAATCGCCGATCAATAAATCGGGGATGCAAACACCGCAAACAAATCAGACAATCAAACAATTCACACTGAAAACAAAAATTTTAATTTTGGTGAAATATGTGATGTTACAGTTCACCTTGTTGGTAGCCGCACGGGTTGGTGGGACGACAGGGTAGGCGGCCACTGGCTCTGGTTATGGGGGTGGACCTAGCTGCTGTCGTTGTCCATGACTCACCTAAGTAAGGGCAATGATAACGGTTGTTCCAATAGAAAAATAATAAAATGTTTAATGGGTTCAGCGGATGACTTGAGTGGCTATATGCCTATATGCACTACCTCCACGTGGGATTACGGTGTGGGCCCTCTGCGTTGTAGCCTCGTTCGAGGGCTCTTCAGACGTCATCAATACCGCAGCCTAATTGCCGGGATTGGACCGCCTACTCCGGTAGTGGGAGGTGGGTCTGCTTCACCGGCCACGCACGCACCGCGCAGGAGTATAGAGGACAATGGTCCAAAGTTTCTTTATACTTAGGATTTAGACAATCGGATGGCCTCTCTATTGAGCTCGAAGGATGGACTTCGGCGTATTGGATAGCCTCGGTGGGGCATTCCCTAACAAGGTGTACGCCACCCTGGAGATCCGAGCATGCGGTATTACACTAGTGCACCCCTGCACAGAAGATAATATATTCGGATAGCCGTGTCCACGGTAACAGGACGCTTTATGCTGAAGCCAGACTCTACTACTACAAACTACTAATACCAAATTGATTGGTTCCGGGTTTTCTTCCTCGCAGGGATTCTCGGAGGCATTGTTAATTGTTATCTAATACAACTTACTATTATACAGTGCTATAGCAACTTCTGCTGAATTGTTACTTTACGCTTTATATGAACTGTTGGCTATTCTCTCCTGAAGCTGCAAGACTCATCGGAAGATACTAGTCTTCGTTAGGCCTAGCTTCTCTTCCTTATTCTGGATTTCTGCAACTCAGTCCACTATATATAGCCTCCCCTTTCCATTTGTTACAATGCATAAATGCTTAGTAGCGGATGAAAGACTCGCGGGTATGCTAGATACTCACCCTTGCTATATTTCCCCATTTTTGTTTTGCCTGATTGGCCGCTGCATTCGATGTTGGAGCCCAGGAGCAGTAGTACCCCGGAGGCGACTACTACGACGTCGAGTTCCCATTGACCAGGAGTAGTTCGGTGGATCCCAAGAAGGAGGCCTTGCCTGTTCGATCTGTATTTTTGATGTCATTTGTGCTAGCCTTCTTAAGGCAAAACTTGACTAACTTTGTCTGTACTCAGATATTATGGCTTGTATAATTTATGTATTTGGATCCTCCTAATCCCTGGTATTGTAACATATTGGTTTATCCTTTTGTGTTTACTGTTGTGCTGTGATATTCTCACCGTGGCACCCTAATCTCAGTCGTGTACCCTGCGTCTATGATTACTGTACACGGGTTAGTTTTTGGGGCGTCACAAGTTGGTATCAGATCCGACTTCCTGTGGGAATCCACCCCACCACTACTTGGTCGAAGTTGAGTCTAGGATTTGAAAAAACTATTTTGCTAACTTAATGTTTGGCTTACGATCCCACATCGATGTCACTATGTGTGATATCTATGGTATTAGGATCCTTTTCCCCTTACCTATGCTCTGGGACTCTGCTCTCTTATCCTTGATGGTAAGGTTTATTAACTCTGACATTAGGATCATGTTCTCTTGATTCCACCCGGCGTTTTAGTGCTTCCACTTTGATTGAGTCATGTCGCAGGAGTTCTAACCCACGTCCCGGACCGGGGATCCCCTTCTCATTCTGGGCAGGACGCGCGTTCTCTCACACAAACTCTTTTGGCCAACAGTTTTCTTGCGGCGTGATTGACATACTGGAATCTATGTCGTTTCGTGTATTCCTTACCGCGGTGCGCGCGCCGCCTAGTGTGTCCTTTTTCCTTAATTTCTACGATGTTACGCTGCCCGATTTTCCGGTTGACTCTATGTGTGTATGTGTATGTCTTATATGGCTGCTCCTATATATCAGCACCCCCTCTTCGTTGTCGCACTACTACGACGTCGAGTTCCCCGTTGACCAGGAGTAGTTCGGTGGATCATAGGAAGGAGGCCTCGCCTGTTTGATCTGTATTTCTGATGTCATTTGTGCTAGCCTTCTTAGGACAAAACTTGACTAACTTTGTCTGTACTCAGATATTATGGCTTGTATAATTTATGTATTTGGATCCTCGCGATCCATGGTATTGTAACATATTGATTTATCCTTTTGTGTTTAGTGTTGTGCTGTGATATTCTCACCGTGACACCTAATCTTAGTTGTGTACCCTGCGTGTATGATTACTTTACACAGGTTGATTTTGGGGGCGTCACAGCCCCTGCGCTTCCATCGAATGAACTTCATCGTTTTTGGATCGTTAACATTGTTCCTGTTCCGTTTGTCCTGCGGTACTTTGCTTCACCGAAGTTTGATCGTCGGTATCCAATATACCTAGTTCATCATATTTACCGACAAACATGTTTACTCGTTCCCGAGATATTACAACCCCGTGACCTAGTCACATGATTGCAATCTTTATGATGTAATATCACCGAGTGGGCCCAGAGTACCTATCCATCACTCGGATGGACAAATCCCGCTTTGATCTATTTGCATACTCATCAACATATCTATGTCGGAATACCAGAAGCACGCCTTTATGGAAAGCATATTTCAGCCAGGCGGTGGATGCAAATCAAAGCATCCTAATAGATAACAATTACGTATGATCATTACGGACAAAGGATCTGGTCACTACGTTGTAGTTATCGCAATGTTGAACTTATGTGACTCGATCACATTGCAACACTTCTGGTGAGTGTATGCCCATCATATCATTCTCACAATGATACGACCTCATTTTCAACGGACTTATGTGTCTCCATGATCAGAAAATCTTGATCATCAATTTCCCAATGAGCTAGTCTACTAGATTAACTAGGGACCTGGTTTGTTTGTATACCACACGTGTATTAAGGTTTCCGCTTAATACAATTATAACACGGTATAAAACGTATTATGAACTAATGGAATATGCTAATAAAACATATTTTATTTGCCTCTAGGGCACATTCCCAATAGTCTCCCACTTGCACTAGAGTGAAAATAATCTAGTTGCATTTTTCATGTGGATCATAACTCCATATCATCTATATGGTTATTGATCATGCTTGCTTGTGGAAAAGGTTGTATCAACGGTCTGGGTACCATTCAGATCCGTATGTCTTTTGCAAATCATTAATGTCACCTAGTTTGACATTACTTCATTATCCATTATAATGATGAGGTATATATATATATATATTTGGCGGTAGAGTGAGACTTCGTTTGTTGTATTTCAGCAATGACATCCAGTGGGTCACACAGACTTTCCCATAGTCTTGCACACTGAAACTCACTCAGTTAGAAGTCGAACTTATTAAGCTAAAATATAACTCTTTCCACTTCTAAAGCAACCATATAGATGTAGATTTAATCCTTAGTGCATTGTATACAACTTTGATGTCTAACCACATTTCTTTCAACTTAGGCATTCATTAGTTATGCACTACTGCAAAGAGGGGCTAACACGATAATCCTTTACCCGTCCCTTGTATGAAACTGTTTGTGATGCTATCAACGCAAACGGTATAAACAAAAAACCGTTTGGGCGAAACTGAACCGTCTGGGAAACATACCAAAAATGTCACAATTCTAAAAATTATTGCGTGGGTGATGTAGGGCTGGCGGGTCTTTGAAAATTGGTCTGGGATACCGAGAGTGAAAGCCCACGGTTGCAAAGAATGGACCGCTAGCCCTTTTATCGCAATCGTTCATATTAACTGAAATGTTTGGAATGCGTAATCTATCAAGAACGCTTCTGAAAATCCTTTCGTGTGTGAAACAAGGACTGACGATTCGTTCAAATAATCGTCCGCATGACCAGCTAAAACACCCACGGTTGCAAAGAATGAACTGCTAGCCCATCTTCACAATCATTTCTATTCACTAAAACGTGGGGTATGTGTAATCTATCAGGCACGTTTCTGTAAATCTTAGTGTTGGTTATGCACGGCACACAGTTCCTAAAATCAAGTGTTTGGGATTCCTCCTTAGAACACCAACAGATCGAAAAAATGAATCGCTACATTAGTAAAACAAACGTTCTGAATTAAAACATGTTGTGCGAATTAAAACATATCAGAAACATTTCTGAAAATCTAAGGGTTGGTGATGCACGTCGTCTTATTTTTATTTTCTTTGTTTTCTGAAAGCTAGCAAGCTTCTCTTGCAGACGTTCGGAAATACAAAATTGTGTGCAATGATGTAGTGAAACAGAAACATGTTAGTTATCGAAAATGACTGCTATGTAGGCACACATTTTTGCAACTGCCACCCGTTTGATATATAGTTGACAAAACAAAAGTTTCTGTATTGAGAATTGTCTGCTCTGCCAAACAACTAATTAAACTGAGTGACCTGTGAGCATAGTAATTCGTGTCTCGGACGAATTGATTTATGAAAGTGTGTACGGTTTTACTCCTCTATTACCATCCCAGAAAACTGAAGAAATAACATACTCCGCTGCATATGCAAGAAAGAATATTACGAAGCATATATAACATACACCTCTGTTACCATACATGCTAATGATTTTACGGAAGGAAATATTCATACTGACGAAGTTTGCATTAGAATAGTGCGTACAAGGTGCATGCATTGCAAAGAGACGCAACGAACGAAAGATTGCATCTAAATTACCCACTGCATATGTATGCATGATAGGATCTGAACATCTAAATCTATAACTACTTAAACCTAGCTAGGTAACCGCCTGATCGCCGCTAGCTATAACTACTTGGTGTTGGAAGGGCCCGCGCCATCGTCGTTGTGATGGCGCTTGTTGGGCGGTGGAGGCTTGTCATCGTCGGCGGCGACATAGGCGGCATCATCGTCCTTACCCTTCGGCTGCTGCGGCTATGGATGCTCCTCATCCTCCTCATGATCCTCCTCATCCCCTTGTTGTTGCTGTTGTCCCACTTGGACCACTCAAGTTCTGAGTCAGTCTTCGGCTCCGGGGCCGGCCCTTCCATGATCTGCAAGAATGCCGGGTCATCAAGGCCGGATGGCGGCGATGCCGGCGGCACTGGCAGGTCGTCCTCACTCAGATAGCCATGACCATTGTCATCATCGCTGCTGGAGTCGCTTGTGTCACCATGACAGTCATCTGGATGACCTCAAGAACTCATGGTGGATATGGCCGGGAGGGCGAGCGAGAAAATTTGAAGAGTATGTGTTGTTCAATGAGGGGGAAACTCAAGCATACGGGTGGAAAGATAAACGTGTTTGCGTACTAACTATGCCGCACAGTTATATTTCCGAAGCGACGGGCGGGTTCCTACTGAATTCAATCCTGATTGACGTGTGGCAGCATGACCGGTGGGGTGAACTGTCACAACCCCATGTTAGGTATGTGCTAGGATCAAAGGCTCACTTGCATTCATCAAAGAAATCAAATTCAAATTCCAAATGGGAAGAGAACACCCCCGAGATGAAATTAATTCAAATGGCCAGAATAAAAGTTGCTCCAAAAATTCCTTTTGCATTTTTGAAAAGTCTTATAAATGAGTGTGATCACATATCAAGTGATGTGGGACCAACCCCATTCTCATGGATTTTTCAAATATTCAAACAGGACCTTGGAATTAATCAAATACCCCTATTTGAATTTGAATTCAAATATTTGGAATTTAAAAAAATGTTCAAAAGTTGGGAATGACTAGCTACTGGTCATGTAAGTCCAAATAAAAATTTTGAGCATTTATAAAAATGCCTAACTATTTTATTTAATAGGCAACACAAATTACAGAAAAAGAAAAAATTGAAACGAAAGATTAAACAGAAAAGAAAACAAAAAAACCCTTACCTGTCGCCTGGGCGAAGCCGTCCTAGCCAGCCCAAAGGGGCACAGGGGTCTTCTTCCCCGACCCCGCGCTCCCAAGCTGCTCGGTGGAATGCCACTGAGCCAGCCGAGCACATCGCCGCTTCTCCAGACGAGACCTACCCCTCCCGCGACTTATAGCCACGCCACGGAGACGCTGGAGACGCCGTGCGTCCATTCCCCCCCTCCCCAGTGCCTATCCTCCTCTCTCTCGCTGAGCCCCGCGAAGAACAGAACGCCGCCTTCGCCATGGCTTTAAGCCCGCATGGCCACCGCCGTCCCCGAGATGCGTCATCGTGTCCACCGTGCTCCCCGACGTCGTCTTCGTCCCTGTGCAGAAGGAATCGACCCCAGAAGCCCTGTAGCCGCCGCCCCTCTCTTCGTCTCCGACAACGGCCGCCGCACAATTTCTTCGACTGCCTCGCCGTTGAAGCATCTCCGACCCCACTGTCTCTTCCATTGCAACCAGGGTGAGGTCCTGCGTCGATCCCCCCTACTACCCTGTCGAGGATCGGCCCCGGCAATTCCCATGGTTAGGGACCCTGGGCTAGTTGGAGAAGACACAGGTTGGACGATAAGCTCGTCGGTAAACAGGAGGATACACTTCCTGCTCGATATATTGATTGTGGAGAAGTTACAGGGGATGCCAAGGAAGATGCGCTCTAGGCTAGGGTTACAGGCGATGTCTCTCTTTTATGCGTTGCCCCTCCTGGCCTTTATATAGTAGACCAGGTCTCGGGGAATCAATCTATAATTACAGGCCCCTCCTCCCCGTTTGCTCTCTGTTGCGATCCGCCATGACAGCAGAGGAAGCTCGCCGCCTCGGTCGAGCTAGCCCTCGCTCCCGTGCCCCTGGCGTTGCACCCGTGCGTGCGTCTGGCTCCTGGGTATGCCAGCAATCGAACGCGCCCAAGATCACCTCAAGCCGTGCACCAAAACCCCGAACCCGACCTCGCCGTGGTTTTGTTCCCGCCGGAGTCGTCGCCGTCGTTGCTCCGGCCTTTCCCTCGAGCCCCAGATGCTTCCATTCGACGCGGAAAGTCCTCAGCTACACGCCGGTGCCCTCCACTTGGCCTCCCGTGTCCTAAACCGCCGTCCCGAGCAACTCCGGCGAGGCACAGTGCTCACCGCCGGCGAGCCCCTCCATTAGCCCCCTAACCACAGAGCTTAATCAACCCTGGCCCACCCCCAGTGACACTTCCATGTGGGCCCTAGGCCAAGCTAACCCCCCTGTTTGTTTAAATCTTAATTGAAACGATTCATTTAACACTTGAGACACTGACATGTGGGACCCAGTGGTCAGTGACCCCCTGACGTCAGCATGACCTCATGATGATGCAGTAAAAGCTTTTCTAATTAAATCAATTCCAGAAAATCCAGAAAATGAATTAAACTTTGGAAATTCATAACTAATTCATTTTAACTCCAAATTAAACATATAATATATGTAAAATTATCAGAAAAATCCAAGGATTCTGAATCTGCAATCTGTTTACATGTTTGACCAAATAAAATTGGGTGAACAGTGGCAACATGGCATATGCATTCTTTTCAAATTCAAATTGGAGTTTGAATTTGCAATTCATTTGCAATACACTCCTTTTAAATGGAATTCCCTCACACATCAGAAGCATATACATCAAGTTTCAACTTTCAACCATGTGATTGTGCATTGTATTTATATTGCTTCCTTTTTTGTTGTTTGTCGAGTAGAAGTGGAACCGGAATAGGAGGCTGCCGCCTTCGTTGAAGACCCCGATACTGAACCTCGTCAGCAAGGCAAGCAAACCCCCATTGATCGTGTCGATAAAATCCCACTTCCCTCTCAGTCTCGCGTATGCATTGTTGAGGATGATTACCATGCTACGTTTCTACAGCATTGATGAACCCTTTTCTTTGCACGACCTATCATTTGTCACAGTAGTAAGAAAACCACAATCCTAGAAAATGTAGGAGTTGATTGATATCATGTGGACCCCTGCAATTGTTACTTCTTATTGCATGCTTAGAGTGATACAATGTTGATACTGTTATGTGAGTCGGGATGGTAGCAATCATGATGATGATGGTGGAAATGTGTTGGTGAATCTACCCTAATACAAGGTGAACGATGAGTGGTTGTGTAGGAGTACACAGTGGGTTATCTCGTTGAACACTGCCCTAAGTCCGAGTTCTTGTGTGGTGATCCAAGATGAAGAGTACAACCACACATTGGGCTCACTGACCCCTCTCAACCTACTAACTCATCCCTTTCGATGTCCATATGTCGCAGTAGTTCGGAGTTCTGGTAGGTTTGTGGCCTGGGTGCTAAGTGAGAGAACGGCTCAGCCAAGACCAGCTTATGCACCACGCACACATCATCTGGGTCCACTTCGGTAAACCTGCCCGGTTCACGATAGTGGTAGCCAACCCGGATAGGCGGCTTTCTTGGACTAGATCGGTTATGAGGTAATAGTTGTGGTGAGCATCCTCGCCGACAGTTCTTGAACGGTGTCGAGTGCAAAGGCGGTAACTGATGATCATGTGTATGTAGCGGTACACCCCTGCAGGGTTAACAAAACTATTTGAATAGTCGCATCCGCTGTAAGGGACTGCTTCGAAAGCTTAGCTTGATTATTAGACAACTTGAACTGGATACTTATAAAACTTGCCAAGATAAGCGTGAGTGCTGTGGCGTGCTTTCTCGTGGGGAAGTCGAGGAAGGCACCATAGTGGTGTAATTTGTTGGAGATGTAGTGGACTCGTGTACGCTTCTTACCTCAAGTCTGGTACTCATAGTTTAGGACTAGCCAAGTCAAAGCTGGCACTTCTGCTTATGAACCCCACCTCCCTTTACCTTGATACATGTGCATGAGTAGTATAGCTCCTACGTAAGTCTTGCTGAGTACGACTTTGTACTCACGTTTGCTTATTCTATGTTTTAGATGAACCTACTGACCCCGAAGGTGGTTTCTTCCTCGAGCTCCACGACTGAAGACCAAGCTAGTGTAGTCCCAGTCAGCAGACTGGTTCCCTCGTGGAGGGCTTTGTGTTTAAATAAGGCTTCTTAAGACATTTGTTAAGTTTGTCTGTACTCAGACCTACTCTGCTTCCGTTGAATGTTGTAATGTTGGATCACGGTCTCGTGATCTCTGTGTGCACTCTATGAGAGTTATCAATAAAATGTATACTTTGTAGAGAATTGCAATGATACGTGCTGTTCATACAAGGCATGTGTGCTGCGTGTATGTTTATAACATGCATGTCTTTGTATGGGTTTTCGAGACCTTAGTTGTGATCTAGCTGGCGGTCTTTTATACACCAAGTGGTCCTTAGATGTGCGCAGCTTGGGGCATCGCAATGCAATTTCTCGAGACTCTGTCTCGTGCGCACTTTGATGTATGATTGAGCCCGCCCTAGACCCCGACTAAGTGATCGGGCTGGAGTAAGTCTATGTAAGAGCTATGAGATAGTCGATAGTATGGTTGAGGCGACTTGTCTGTGAATATGGGAGTTCATCACCCATATCATTTAGACTTTTGTGCGGACGATGAGGACCCATCTCAGTTGATCATCCACCCTGGATGGGATGCCCCTCACGTACGATGCATTCCGACAATGTTCTGCGCTTGGCCTTGTCTGCTTAGACAAGTGGGTACGGTTCTCGGCTCTCCATATGACTATGTCATAGCGGGACTTGCATACGCTAACTCCGGGTCCCGACATGAACGGAAAGATAACACACACATACACTCTGTAAAGCATTGCATGTTCGACGGAGAAAATATTTGCTGACGGTTTGATGACGACGAGTCACAGCACTGTAATTTTGTGTGTGGGATGGAAAAACATCTGTCATTTTTGAACGTCTGCTTAGACTGTCAATTTTACGCAAACAAATAAATTGAATGAACTGTGTGCGATAGATTTAAATTAAATTGACTGATTTAAAAAACTGTGACCTAAAAATATCTATGTCCCTCTGCCAATGGGCCCGGTCATGCGGTCCCGACTCACAACCTAGTACGACCGGCGTCATGGGGATCTCGTCACCGTGACTTGAGTCACTGACATGTGGATCAGATAGATGGATGGCCCACCTATCACACACCCCAAGTCACGGTGACTTAAGTCACTGAAGTTGCGTCCCCTCGTCAAGGGTTTCGGGAAACCAGCGAGGTTCTATAAAAGTCAGTAGGCCGGTCAGAGCGAGACACCATGCATGCTCCTGCACGCCATAGAAGCATTATTACTAGCCCCAAGCATGCCCACTCACCGCAGGGCGTCGGAACAACAAGATGTGTTACCCCGTGTCATTGACGTGACGAACATGATGCGTTAAGTTGGATCGACTCGAGAAAATCCTTGCCGAAGCTGAGTCTCGGCGCACCGTCGCGTCGGTTCAGCCGCATCAGCCGGCAGCAAGCCGCGTACGTGCGATGGATCTGGAAGAACTCCAGAGGTTTTCCATTTTCCTCACCGCCCTAAAGGTGTCGGAAGCCTACTCCAACGACTTGGCACGCGCTTATCACTGGCAACCGCCCAGCCATTGCTCCGACAGCGGCTGTCATCTACCGCAACATGGATACCACGGCAGCGGTTGTCAACCGCCCATTTGAAGATCCCACCGGTGCTCGCGGCACCAGGAACTGATCCTGAAGGGCGACGTTGTGTTCTAAATAATGGATACAACTTCAGTGACACAAGTCACATGACTTTGAGGGCATGACAGGCGGGTCCAACATCTACTGGACCCACATGTCATGCACCCAAAGTCATGTGACATGAGTCACGGAAGCTCAAACCCTCTGTAATATGTGCCTTCCATTCCACCATGGATAGACACGAACGCCCGTATTGTCAAAGTTGGAGTTTAGAATCGTAGTCGTCTTGTTATTTAAATTACTAATGCGTTTGTTTTATTAAATAGGCTGGTATCCTATGCTTGGTAATACTGTATGTGGTTTGTTCGATCAGATCAATCACCAGATGTGTTATTATTACATGGACAGCTGCATTCCTTCCAGCATATGGTTTGACTTTACTGTTCTACTGACATGGGTTAAACAAATGGCTCTACTTTATGAACCGTCTAGCATACTAGTGCTAAAGCAGGGCTGCTACTCCTGCGACACACAGTAGTATCTATTTACCCTCCTATCTCTCGGATCTAACTCAACAATGGAGCGGCCAACTCGAGGCATCCATAGCACAAAAAACACCGACTGGAAAAACCAACTGATCGACCTCAACAAGCCGACGAAGGTTATTCCCTGCGGCGAGAGACCCTCACGCCGCGTCACATTACGAGCGGGCCCCATCGCTAATGATGCACCTCCCCAGGTCTCTTCGACTCCTGACCGTGGCATCTGCGTTGATCCGGAGCTAGGAGACGACACGGTGCAGGCGACGGGGAAAATAGGCATACGCTCATCCAGGCGCGTAGGGTCTCGCCGCGGTGCCGCGGTCGATGCAGGGCCACACATTCAGCGCATGCTCG
Source organism: Bromus sterilis (assembly GCA_950022295.1). NCBI lineage: Eukaryota > Viridiplantae > Streptophyta > Magnoliopsida > Poales > Poaceae > Bromus > Bromus sterilis. The sequence continues at coordinate 159,013,768 of OX465600.1, forward strand.
AGATGGACATGAACTCTGGCTTCGACTATGACTACACCCAAGACAAGATCCTCGACAATGACTCCGACCACGACAGCGTGCGCTCCATCGCAAAGCAGCAGGTGCGCGCTCTCCCGCTCCACCGGTCAGGACAGATGTGCGTTCGGAAGTGCACGCCCCGGCAGCCCGGGGAGGTGACTGGCGGTGCATCACGGCGGCTCCTCCGCAGTGTTGCCGTCATAGCAAGGCCACACATTGCACGCATGCTGGACATGGACATGGAGACCGACTCTGACCCCGACGACAAGCTCCACGTCATTGACAACGACACCGGCACCGACTACATCGACGACAACCTCCAGGTCATCGACAACGACGCCGACACCGATGACGAGCGCCCCATTGCAGAGCAGCAAGAACGCGATGTCCCGCTCCCCAAGTCCGGACGTCAATGTGTGCTGGTGTGCACGCCCCCGCAGCCCGGCAAGGTTATCAGCAGTCCAGCCGGGCAGCTTCGCGGCAGGCATGCCGCAGTCGAAGCACAATCACTCATTGCGTGCATGGTAGCCATGGCCATGCACAACGACTCCGGCACCGACGAGGAGCGTTGCATCACAGAGCAGGCGGAGCGCGCTCTCCCGCTCCCCTACTCCAAACACCTTTGGGTGGAGGAGAGCACACCGCAGGAACCCCTAGAGTTTACCATGAGTGCAGATGGGAGCCTTCGGCGCAGGGCTGCCGTCGATGCACGACCACTCATTCCGCAAATGATGGACATGGAGAACGACTCCGACACCGACACCGACGAGGAGCGATGCATCATAGAGCAGGCGGTGTGCGCTCTTCCGCTCCCCCACTCCAAACACCTGATCATGGAGGAGTGCACACCGCAACAGCCCCTCGAGGTTACCATGAGTGCAGCTGGACGCCTTCGCCGCAGTGCAGCCGTCGAAGCAGGTCCACTCATTGCGCGCATGCTGGATATGGACGTGTGCCCCATCGCTAAGCGTCAGCGCGCAACCCCGATCCGCCGCTCCGGGCAACTTCACGATCTGGAGTGCACACCTGATACGTCAAAAACGTATCTCTAATTTCTGCTTGCTTCATACGTGTTTTGTGTGATATTGCTATGATCTAGATACACTTTCATACACTTTTGATCATATTTGGACTAACCTATTAACTCAGTGCACCACAGTGCCAGTTCCTGTTTTCTGATGTTTTTCTATTTCAGTTTTCCCCCATATAAAAAGTGCCAGAAAAATTCCGGGAAAAATATAGGAAACCCGAGTGGGGCCAGAAGGGAGCCAGGGGTGGCCCAGGCGGCCACCCGGCACGGCCCCACCCCTGGCCGCGCCAGGAGGGCGCCTGGGGCCCCTGGTCCACCACTGGCTTCCCCCCTTCTGCTATATATTCTCCGTCACGGGAAACATCCGAAGCAAGAACCCTTTTTCGCGATCTCTCCTCTGTTCCGCCGCCTCCGCGCTTCCGAGATCGGGAGCACTAGAAGACCTCTTCCCGGCACCCTGCCGGAGGGAGGGCCGACCTCCGGGAGTCTCCTCTCCACCATGGATGCTCCCCGGATGTCTCGTGAGTAGTTTTCCTTGGACCATGGGTCCGTGATCAGTAGCTATGTGATTTTCTCCTCCCCTCTTTATTCTTCATGGTTTTGTAACATCCCAATTTTCTAAATTTGGATGTTAATAAATCGTCATATGCATCTCATGCTGCTTCCGCATTTTTCTGGAGTTTTAAAATATTTTTAAACATTTTTCAATCCATGGCAGTTCACTGGAGAGGATATAATAGGACTTATCCCCATTTTTTAATTTGTTGAAAAATAGTTTAAAATATTTTTGGGAGACTTTTTAAATTTACTTTGGAGTTATAAATATTTTCTAAAAATATTTTTGGAATTTATTTATGCTTCGGTAAAGTTTTTAAATCAATTTTCAGAGTTTTCGATATTTTTAAAATGCTAGAAAAGTGTTTTAAAATATTTAAAAATAAGTTGTAAAGTTTTTATTTTATTTTAATATTTTGGTAAAGCCAAAAATTTAGTTTTATTATTTAAAAAATATTAGCTAAGACGGAATTTTCAAATAAATTTCCGTGATTTTTCTAATATTGTTTTGGGCTTAATGGGCCTATTCTGTTTTTTTTCGCACACCGATTTTGTATTTATCTCGGATTTAAAAAAAGAGGATTAGGGGCTGGCTATAAATAGCACCGATTAGGGCTAGATTATTTTTTCGCTTAGAGTTTTTAGGTTAGCCTAAACTAATCCGCGGGACCCGCCGCCGCCGACATCATCGACGACGTCATCGACGAAAAACTCGCCGGAAGTTCGCCGGACCACCGCGAAAGTTCACCGGAGTTCGTTTTTTTTGACGCCGTTTCGAGGTGAGCACGCCGTGTAGCGCCGAACCCGCCGCCTGCGCCCGACCCCATCGTCCTAGCCGCGCCGCACCGCCACCGCGCCGCCGCCGGGCCGCCGCTCGCCGGCCGGCCGAGCCGCCGCCCCGCGCGCCCACGGCAGCTGCCCCGTGCGCCCACGCCCGCGACCCCGGTGCCCCGCCGCCCACCGCCGCCCCCACCGCCGGCCTCGCCGGAGTGGCCGCCGGCCAGAGGGCCCACGCCGGAGTGCCCGGGCCAGCCGAGCCATGGCCTGGCCGCTGGCCTTCGTGGCCGTCCCGTTCGTGGAGAAGAGGAAGTTAGAAAAAAAAAGATTACATCCGTTTTCCAAAAAAAAAATCCAGATCTGGATCCAAACCGCTCGAGGACACGATCGCGTTTTTCAGAAAAAATTGATTTACGTCCGGGTTCATTTTACAGTAGAGCACCCCGGTTCCCCCCGGTGTCACCCCGATACCGTTTTCGCGACTACTTTTTAACCGTAACTCGGACTTGGGCGATTCCAGTTGCATTGCGACCGTGTAGAAATTTTCTAGCCATTAGACCAAGTGTTACAGAAGTTTGAAGTTTCCAAATTTGAATCCCAAGCTGATCCAAATTTGAACTTCCGGCAGCCGTAACTTTTTACCGGTGCGCCCGTTTGCGCCGTTTCTTTTTGCGTTAGTTTTATTTTGACAAGTACTTTAAGTTTAGCTACTGTTAGGAAAGTTTTTATACTGTTATTTGAATGTTTATTATTGTTTGAGCATGTTTTTGTATGAATATATGTTGATTGGTTCTATGTTTGCTCGTATAGATTGTCCGGAGTGTGCCGCCTCGTATTGTGAGGATTGTGACCGTCAGGACCAGCAAGAAGGCAAGTGATGCTTTGACCATGCTCATACCTATATTTTCTATATTCATTATGTTAAGAAATATCACCCTATTGCATGATATGTAGTTTATTTTACTGTTGCTGCAAAACCAGCTAGGATAGCCACATGTCTTGACTTGTCTACCGTAGATCAACATAGCCGTGTTGTTACTTTATTGCTATACTTTGTAGACGTGGTTTGGGTTGTGTAAATTCATGGAGTGCATGTGAGCTATTTAATAACTTGTGTAGTTTAATAACTAGAAATCACCTCTAGACGGGCAAGGAGTGCTTCCTGGGGGCTCGTTCCTTAGCTAAGGTCGAGACCAGGTTGTACCCCTAATGGTTGGTTTGGTGGTTGACAGTATGTCATGGTGCTACCCTCTGAACGTAAGAGGGCGCCGTCCAGGCTCAAAAAGATCAAACATACTTGGTGACTAGAAGCTTACATGTACAGCCGCTGGCCATATGGGCTCTGGCTTAGTTGAGTATGATGTAGGAAGCCTCTCCCGTCCAAAGCTAGCAGATGTAGGTGTGATAGGTGGTACCGTCTTGCCGTTGGGTGTAGGTGACCTCTTCTGAAAGACTTCGTCTCAATCTTTGGGTTGAGTCCAGCGGGGAAAGTGTACTAACCTCTGCAGAGTAAAAACTAATCATGATTAGTCGTTTTCCCGGTTATGGACATCCTTGACCTACTAGACATTACTGTTACTAGAGGATCTTGACATATGAATCACCTTAAAAATTTGAGTGGGCAAGATTAAATAAAGGGTGTGGTGTTGGAACTGGTGTGCCCAGTTTGTTCTTTAGTAGTAAGTTCAACTTAAAATTTTGACTAGTTTAGTTCAGGAGAAAATTGGCTTTCTGCAAAAATAAACCATAAGCCTTTCCTTTGACTTACCTTGCATGTAGTTGTAGGTCCTTTATATAAACTTTTCCGTGTCACTTGCCGTACAAATCAGATGTACTGACCCGTTGTCTGGCTGTAACCTTCGGTGTTGCAGGTTTTTCAGATGACCAGTAAGTTGCGTTTAGGGGTTGCGAGTCTACACTCAGCATGTTCGCATGTGGCTGTTGATGGACTCCACGTTATTTGCTTTTGCTTCCGCTATATTTATATTGAATAAGCTAGCCTTGAGCTATGCAACTTGTTATTTATTTTACTCTGGATCCTACGTTGTAATAATGATGCACTTGTACTTTGGTATACATCTATAATACTGTGTGTGCCAGCGAGTTCGATCCAGGGACTGGCACTTGAGCACAGAGACTTCAATTCTGTGTGAATTGGGTCGTTACAGATGGTATCAGAGCAGTGTGTTGACTGTAGGACGTGACCCTAGAAAATGGAGTAGAAAAGCGATAGGAATAAAAATATTACTTAATATCAGTCTGTCTTGTACTTACTTACCTCCTCTATCTCGTATTCATACCTGTTCTAATCTTGCCTTACGTCTCTGTTATTTTAGATGACCACTATATCATACCGTGCTATGGCGTTTGGACCTGAGCTCAGGGGGATTTGCCACTTCCTAAACATCTACGCGCCAGTCTTTCAGCCGGACATCGTGGAGACAAGGGGAGCTGATGACTACTGGCAAGTGGAGACTTTCATCCTTGGAAGCATGGAGAATGAATAAAGGGTGATTACGGAGTCCTTTGAGGTGCATGCCCAGGAGAAGGAGTGGTGTGTGCGCATGGCCGCTCACATAGCTCTTGGACGCATTGTGGAGACGTATTCCGCCCGACTAAAGGGTACGGTGTACGCGGAGATGGCCAAGGTTCTCCCATCGGGGAACATAATACCAAAGAGGTTCAGGTATGTGCCTGGGGCCATTTGGCCAGGTACAACCAGCTACATCATCCAAAGCCTGGAGAAGCACATCCATTGCCTAGAGAAATGCACTCAGTCAGACCTCTACACCATTACTGAGTTGCAGCAGAGGAACACCAGGCTCAAGAGGGACAACAACAAGCTGAAGAAGGAGAAGTTGGAGATGCAAGAAGAGATGACAAGGCTGAAGGAGAAGATGAAGGACAATGGAATTGAAGAACCAGAAGAGGAGCCAGAAGTAGACACCTCGGCAGAAGAAAGGGAGCCGAGTCCCAAAAGGCGCAACCGCATCAGCGGGCGCGATTACCGCATGCTGTTTAGCAAAGACATCATTAAGAATTACTTCGTCGAGAATTAGTGCTCTACCGTTATCGTGTTAGCGTATTTGACCATGTCGACTTATTCGGTGTGGCAATACTAGGTTGCCTGATATACTCTTATGTTATTCGTGATTGTGTTGAGGATCTTATATTACCCGAGGTTGTTATGAGGATCTTACATCAGTTATAAAAGATATTTTAAACTATATGGTGTGATATGTGATGGTTTTCCGTATGAGTGCATTGGTTGATAATTTTTATATGCTTGATGCTATGGTGATATTGATTGGTGAAGTTGATTGGTGATATATGTATTGTATATATAATGCTTGTCATGATCATCATAAGCATATGGGTAGGAGTATATTTCCCTAGCTACTTTCTGTCTAAATCTTACCTATTCTTACCCAACAGATGCCGCCGAGACGTGATCCCACGGGGAATGAGAACAACAACAATGGAGTGCCAGCTTATATGCAGCAGTTACTTCAAGGACAAGCTCAGCTGATCCAGTTGCTCACTCAGAACATGGGCAACAACAACAATGCGCCACCACCACCACCTGTGGACACGCGTGAAAGGTTTCTGAGGTTGAATCCTTAGAGGTTCTCTAGCACTCCTGAGCCCATAGTGGCGGATGACTGGCTTCGTTTAGTGGGCCGGAATATGGAGACTGTTGGCTGCACTGAGGCAGAGAGAGAGAGGTTTGCCTCACATCTGCTGAAGGGTCCTGCCGCTGCTTGGTGGGACAACTACTTGCTGACGTACCCCATCGACACCATCACTTGGGCGCAGTTCCAGTCTGCTTTTCGCGCCGCACATGTTTCAGCAGGCGCCATGAGCTTGAAGAAGAAGGAGTTTCGCAATTTGCGTCAGGGAGGCCGTTCAGTGGCCGAGTATGTTGAGGTGTTCAACAAGCTTGCCTTTTATGCTCCAGATGATGTCAGGAATGATGCTGCAAGGTAGGAGAAGTTCTTCGAGGGGCTGAATGACGAGTTGGGAGTCCAGTTGACTGTGGCTACTTTTGCTAACTTCCAGGCGCTCATAGAAAAAGCTATTGTGTTGGAAGGCAAGCACCAAGCCATTGAGAACCGCAAGAGGAAGTACAACAACAACAATGGTGGCAATTATAACTCTGGACCGCATCACAAGCCACGCAATTCTTATGGTGGCAATGGAGGACATAACCACAACAATGGGAATGGCCATGTTCACAGTGGAGGACACAACCATCATAATGGTGGGAATGGTCACAACCATAATGGCCACAACCACTACAATGGTAACAAGAATGGCAATGGCAATGGGAAAGGAAATGGAAATGGAGAGAACTACAACCAGACCCGTCAAGTGGTGAATGCTCAGAAGGACCTTAGTCGAGTTCAGTGTTTCAAGTGCAGGAAGATGGGACACTACTCCAACATGTGCCCGGAGAACAAGGACAACAATGGGAATTCTGGAGTGAGCAAGCCCAATCCTTTCAACAAGGGGCATGTGAACCATGTCAACATGGAGGAGATCTATGATGAGCCCGATGATGTGATTGGTACGCCCAAGAATTGGCCCGCAACGTCGAGACATGGCACGCGCTTATCGCTGGCAACCGCCCGGCCATTGCTCCGACAGCGGCTGTCATCTACCGCAACGTGGATACCACGGCAGCGGTTGTCAACCGCCCCTTTGAAGATCCCTCCGGTGCTCGCGGCACCAGGAAATGATGCTGAAGGGCGACGTTGTGTTCTAAATAATGGATACAACTTCAGTGACACAAGTCACATGACTTTGAGGGCATGACAGGCGGGTCCAACATCTACTGGACCCACATGTCATGCACCCAAAGTCATGTGACATGAGTCACTGAAGCTCAAACCCTCTATAATATGTGCCTTCCATTCCACCATGGATAGACACGAACGCCCATATTGTCAAAGTTGGAGTTTTGAATCGTACCCGTCTTATTATTTAAAGTACTAATGCGTTTGTTTTGTTAAATAGGTTGGTATCCTATGCTTGGTAATACTGTATGTGGTTTGTTCGATCAGATCAATCACCAGATGTGTTATTATTACATGGACAGCTGCATGGCTTCCAGCATATGGTTTGACTTTACTGTTCTACTGACATGGGTTAAACAAATGGCTCTACTTTATGAACCGTCTAGCATACTAGTGCTAAAGCACGGCTGCTACTCCTGCGACACACAGTAGTATCTATTTACCCTCCTATCTCTTGGATCTCACTCAACAATGGAGCGGCCAACTCGAGGCATCCATAGCACAAAAAACACCGACTGGAAAAACCAACTGATCGACCTCAACAAGCCGGCGAAGGTTATTCGCTGCGGCGAGAGATCCTCACGCCGCGTTACATTACGAGCGGCCCCCACCGCTAATGATGCACCTCCCCAGGTCTCTTCGACTCTTGACCGTGGCATCTGCGTTGATCCGGAGCTAGGAGACGGCACGGTGCAGGCGACGGGGCAAACAGGCATACGCTCATCCAGGCGCGCAGGGTCTCGCCGTGGTGCCGCGGTCGATGCAGGGCCACACATTCAGTGCATACTCGAGATGGAAATTAACTCTGGCTTCGACTCCGACTACACCCAAGACAAGATCCTCGACAATGACTCCGACCACGACAGAGAACGCTCCATCACAAAGCAGCAGGTCCGTGCTCTCCCGCTCCACCGGTCAGGACAGATGTGTGTTCGGAAGTGCACGCCCCGGCAGCCCGGCGAGGTGACTGGCGATGCATCACGGCGGCTTCGCCGCAGTGTTGCCGTCATAGCAAGGCCACACATTGCACGCATGCTGGACATGGACATGGAGACCGAGTCTGACCCCGACGACAAGCTCCACGTCATCGACAACGACACCGACACCGACTACATCGACGACAACCTCCACGTCATCGACAACGACGCCGACACCGATGATGAGCGCCCCATTGCAGAGCAGCAGGAACGCGATGTCCCGCTCCCCAAGTCCGGACGTCAATGTGTGCTGGTGTGCGCGCCCCCGCAGCCCGGCAAGGTTATCAGCAGTCCAGCCGGGCGGCTTCGCGGCAGGCATGCCGCCGTCGAAGCACAATCACTCATTGCTTGCATGGTAGCCATGGCCATGCACAACGACTTCGGCACCGACGAGGAGCGCTGCATGACAGAGCAGGAGGAGCGCGCTCTCCCTCCCCCCCATTCCAAACACCTTTGGGTGGAGGAGTGCACACCGCAGGAACCCCTCGAGGTTACCATGAGTGCAGATGGGCGCCTTCGCCGCAGTGCCGCGGTCGATGCACGGCCACTCATTGCGCATGCTTTACATGGAGAACAACTCTGAGACCGACACCGATGAGAAGCGCTGCATCACAGACCCGGCGGAGCGCGCTCTCCCGCTCCCCTACTCCAAACACCTTTGGGTGGAGGAGTGCACACTGCAGCAGCCCCTCGAGTTTACCATGAGTGCAGATGGGAGCCTTCGCCGCAGGGCTGCCGTCGATGCACGGCCACTCATTCCGCGCATGATGGATAGGGAGAATGACTCCGACACCGACACCGACAAGGAGCGCTGCATCACAGAGCAGGCGGTGTGCGCTCTTCCGCTCCCCACTCCAAACACCTGATCATGGACGAGTGCACACCGCAACAGCCCCTCGAGGTTACCATGAGTGGAGCTGGACGCCTTCGCCGCAGTTCTGGCGTCGAAGCAGGTCCACTCATTGCGCTAATGCTGGACATGGACGTGTGCCCCATCGCTGAGCGTCAGCGCGCAACCCCGATCCGCCGCTTCGGGCAACTTCACGATCTCGAGTGCACATCTGATACGTCCAAAACGTATCTATAATTTCTGCTTGCTTCATGCATGTTTTGTGTGATATTGCTATGATCTAGATACACTTTCATACACTTTTGATTATATTTGGACTAACCTATTAACTCAGTGCACCATAGTGCCAGTTCCTGTTTTCTGATGTTTTTCTATTTCAGTTTTCCCCCATATAAAAAGTGCTAGAAAAATTCCGGGAAAAATATAGGAGAAATCAGCGTACAGGAAGCTTCGTGAAGAGCCCGAGTGGGGCCAGAGGGGAGCGAGGGGTGGCCCCGGCGGACACCCGGCGCGGCCCCATCCCTGGCCGCGCCAGGGGGGGCTCCTGGGGCCCCTGGTCCAATTCTGGCTGCCCCCCTTCGCCTATATATTCTCCGTCACGGGAAACTTCTGAAGCGAGAACCCTTTTTCGCGATCTCTCCTCTGTTCCGCCGCCTCCGCGCTTCCGAGATCGGGAGCACCAGAAGACCTCTTCCTGGCACCCTGCCGGAGGGAGGGCCGACCTTCGGGAGTCTCCTCTCCACCATGGATGCTCCCCGGATGTCTCGTGAGTAGTTTTCCTTGGACCATGGGTCCGTGATCAGTAGCTATGTGATGTTCTCCTCCCCTCTTTCTTCTCCATGGTTTAGACCTTGTGAGCTGCCCTACATGATCGAGGCACTTTTGTAATCTTTCTGCTATTGCTATGCTGAGTTTGCTGGGACCTGATGGATTATGTGATTATGTTCCGATTGTGATTGAGTAATATATTTGGTTTTTATCTCTTATATTTTTGTTCCTAAGTAATTGTTGCATGTTCTCCGTTGCTGTTTATTGCTTTGGCCAAATAGTAGGTAGTAACCCCAAGAGGGAACATTATGCTCGATTGTGGGTTCATGCCCCCCGATGACATGCTTGAGTGACAGAAACATGAGTCTAGGGGATGTACTGTTGCCACAAGGGGGAAAACAACGGTGCTTGTAACCGCGGTTTCAAGGATTGTCTACTTTACGCAAAGTGCTTATTTTAATGCAGTTGTCTGTTGCTTTGGGTTTACACTTTGGGTGTGGCTCGCAACTTAATACCAGCGAGATGTTCTGGATAGATATCTCAAGGTGGATGATTAGTAGTAGATGCAGTTGGATTTCAGTCTACTTATTTTGGCATACTGCCCGTGCTTTTGAGCCTCTTCCTTTCTTTTGTAGCATAGTTAGCATTGCGGTGCGTTCATAATCCTGTCAATTGCCCTTCTTTAATTTGTTTACCTCGCATAGCAATTTTATCGTCTTTTGGGAGAGAGACATCACTAGTGACCATCACGTATCCCGGTCCATATCCTCATTATTGTTTCCACGCTCATTTACTTTTCTGCTTTTACTTTCAGTTGCTATCATTATCCCTTGTGTTTGATCCTTTGTGAACAACAAGACCGGAGAGATTGAGAACCTCTCTGAACTTCGTTGGGAACAAAGTTATTTGTGTCTGTGTGCAGGTCCGCGTCAGTTGCGCCGCTGACACCTACTTATCATCTCTGGATTCCTACTGGAGACAAACCTTGGTATCTTTACTGAGGGAAATTTGCTGTTGTGCTACATCACGCCTTCCACTTGGGGCTCACCAACGAAGGGCGAGAAGATTACACCCATCAACTCTCGCTCCATCAAGCCAATTTCTGGCGCCGTTGTTGGGGACTCCGAGTGCTAAGATAGATTAGTTGCACACTACCCTTTACCTTTGTTTTTTTAGTCTTATTAGTTCACCTTTCAGTTTTTACTTTTGTGTCCCTTATAAAAAATACCAAAAATACCTACTGATGCTATCTTCACCATGGGTGTGGAACCACCCAAATATGGTAGGATGAACATGTTTCATTTGGATCGTCTTCGATCAATTTGTGCTCGCGCTAAAAACACAACCGACTTGGTTGAGGGAAAATCATTGGATGATCATGCTCATTATACGCGGGACCTCCTATCTCAGAAAGGGAAACACTTATGGGACCAAATACAAACTTCTTATTGTTATGCCGAGTGTTTATGCCACATTTATGATTTTACTTGCTGCTCTAATATAGAGCGTAAACACCTTACTTTCCAATGTGAGTTTAATGAAAATGAGATCCTGTCATCTTATGCCAAAGGTGTTTATGATTACTTTGATGTTGAAAAGATTGAGGAGTTTGTTGCTTTTAAAGGTGCTTATGAGATTACTTCTTTGATTGAAAAGTATTACGATACTATTCACAAGTCTGAAAACTTTGCTGTTCTTTCTTATTGCTTTGAGAATTATACTTCCAATGCTTATATGTAGGATTTTAAAAATAGAATGCTTGCTGCCCAAGAAGAGGCTAATGATTTCTATGAAGAGGAATCTTACGATTCCGAGGACTCACTTGATACTTCTCTTTCTGATGATTTTGATACTTGCTTTGTTGATGGCCATGATGCCACTATGGATGATGCCTACGAAGATGAACTTGCTATAGTTCCTTATGTTAAGCATGAAATTGTTGCTATTGCACCCACACTTGATTGTCCTATTATCCTTTTGAAATCTCCAACTCATATTCTGGAGAACTGTGCTCTTATTAAGGCTCAATGTGATGGGTTGCATTTATCTTATGATCCTAAAGACCGTGTTGAAAATTATACACGTGTGCTTGTAGGTCATGCACAACATGATTTATGTGATAGTTATATTCTTGATGTTTTTCATGATACTACTGAAAATTACTTTGAGAGGGGAAAGTTTGGTTGTAGAAATTTCCATGTTGCAAAAACACCTCTCTTCATGTTGAAAGTTTTGAAATTGTTCCTGTTCCACCTTTCTATGCATGTCACTTTGTGCTACTTTGAATTATTTTCTTATAAGATGCCTATGCATAGGAAGTGGGTTAGGCTTAAATGTGTTTCATATTAGCTTCTTGATGCTCTCTTTTGCTTCAAAATTATTATTCTTGTTAGAGCATCTTCTATAATCTTTAAGCCTAGCTAATGGCTTTAAAGAAGCGATTTCGGGAGGCAGCCCGCAACAAATTTATGTTTTTCTATTTGATTTTGTTGTGTCTTGATGTTTGTTACTACTGTAGCAACATCATTGTATCTTTATTTTTCAGCTTTGTGCCAAGTTATAGCCTCTTATGATAAGGGAAGCAAAAGTTGTGACATGCTGTCCAGAAAACAGATTCTGTCCCTTGACAGAAAAATTCGAATCAAATCACCAGATCATCTTTTTGATCTGAATGTTTTTGACAGCGTGCTCTATATAATTGTGAAACTTCCATATGTTCTGAGTTTTTTTATTTGAGTTGCAGAAGTACCCCTAAAAAATTATTTACTACCTGCTGTTCTGTTTTTCACAGATTCTGCCACGTTTTGTCTCTCCTAACTTTTGCAAACCTTAAGCTTGCTTTTTCTTTGCAAAAACTTTTTGGCACTCTTGAGAAACAGTAGATCTTCAAGAATATCTTTATATCCAGTGGGGAAAAATTATTTTAATAAGGGTACTAACCTCTCTAATCAGCTTATGATGAGTTATGTATGAAGGGAGTTTTCAAGTGTGCGATGGAAGATGATGAAAGAAGATCCAGGAGTGTCAAGCGCTCAAGCTTGGGGATGCCCCCATGCACCCCCAATAAATATTCAAGGAGACTCAAGCATCTAAGCTTGGGGATGCCCCCGTGCATCCCCTTCTCCATCAACAATCATCAGTTCGTCCTTCGTCTCACTATATTTTTATCACTTCATGCGTTATGTGCTATGCTTGGAGCGTCTCGCTCTTAGGTTTTATTTTTAGTTTTCTTTAGCTTTGCTTGATGTTAATAACAAGTTAGATCATGTCTTACTTTGTGTGGGAGAGAAACACGCTCCACTTTCAAAATCTAGATCACATCATAGGATTTTTCCTGCCTATCTTTTTGTTGTTGTGTGTTCTTTATCTTTTCGTAGCTACTGCCATGTTTAGTTTTAGTCTTAGTTTGTCTTTAGCAAGAGCCTTGGCTTTTGTTTAGTTTGTTGCTGGAACTCTTTTTAGTTTTCATGTTTATCTTGTTAAAGAGAGTTGGTTGTTGCACTGAGTTGTGTCTTGTCTTGAAAGTAGGTAATTGAGGTTGCTATTTAATTCTAGTAGTAACTTGCAATAGTTTTGAGGTATTGTTGTGAGTAATGTTTGAACTTTTGGTGTCAAGATCTCTAGCCTATTAGTGATAGGTGTCGTATTTTGGGCAATCCGTGTGTATTTTCAAAACCTACAAAACTAGTTGAGAACTCTAGCTACTAGATGGATCACTAATCTTTGGAGGGATCGAATATTAGAGAACACTCATGTACCATGAGTCGAGGATGCGCAAGGATAACCAAACCCCCATACACTCCTCCTCGGGGTACTTGTCTCTTTGTGAACCTCCTTTTTAGATTGAGAGTTACCGATAATAAGTGCATGAGTTCTTCGGACTAATGTAAGTATTGAAAGTTGACACTTCCACCTTCCCATATTTTGCTAGCCTCTCCCGTGCCGTGCATTGCCTTCTTCTCACTCCGAGAGTTGGTGTCCACCTTCGCCGGTACATCCAAACCCTTGGCATGATACGCTCTATCATCATAAACCTCCTTATATCTTTCCTCAAAACAGCCACCATACCTACCTATCAAGGCATTTCCATAGCCTTTCCGAGATATATTGCCATGCAACATCCACCTCTTCATGACTTGATCTTCATGTCATACATGTTCCTGCTACACTGGCAGCGACATACATTGCATACATCATGATAGTTACATCTTCTTTATGATTTTGAGTACCTTGTAAAGTGTGAAAGATCTCCTTTACCCTCTTGTAAAATAGAGTGTTGCCCTTAAGTGAGGAAAAGATCCCAAAGTGGACACAATAAAACATCCCAAAGAGGACAAATGAGAGTTCAATATAAAGATCCATTGAGGCCACAAAAAAATACAAAAAAATAGAAAAAAGAGAAAAAGAAATAAAAAGAGAGAAAGGGGCAACACTACTATCCGGTTGAGAGATCCACACTAGTACTCCCTTTATATCGTTGTACTCCATAGAGATGATCATTATGCATATAGCTATGTGGGGACCTTCACACAATAGAACTTGGCTTGCATATTCCAAGGACGAGCCTCCTCAAACGAGCTCTTGGTCTTCATGAGCGAGCAAGTTAGATGCACCCCCACTAGTTCCATTGGAGAGCTTCCTAGCTCGTATGTGCATCCGTTGCATGGCAATCCCTACTCCTCACATCATATCTATCATTTGGCATCTCTTGCCTATGATTGTCCTCATTGATGTGAGCCTTTCTCATCCTTTTTGTCTTCCTCCTCCGTACTTCTCTCTTTGCCATCCTAGGTGTCAACTCTCGTGCTTACGCTCATCCATTGCATGAGTGCTCAAAATATTGAAAAAGGAGTGGATCAAATTGACTTGTACCTAGCTAGTGGTCTGGGGACGAGTCAAGATAAGATTCCAGAAAAAGACCGAGTGTGAAACTTTAGTAAATTGAGTTCTCGACAAATAAATTGTTTTTCTCGTATTCCTTATCCCCCTTCTTGCACGCAAACACCATTTGGAGACATTCGAGTCACGGACAGCGAGAGCTCTTGCACCTAATGTTCTTTTGTTACTTGTTTCAATGCTAATATAGACTCTTGCTTGTTATGACTTGAATTGAGTTTTGAGTTTCTAACCTTGATTGCTTTACTTTTCAAAGTTCTTATATGGTTGCTAGCATGTCACCACAGAAATTATGCCGTTATCATTTACCTACTCGAGGATGAGCAGAAATTAAGCTTGGGGATGTTGATACATCCAAAACGTATCAATAATTTCTGCTTGCTCCATGCATGTTTTGTGTGATATTGCTATGATCTAGATACACTTTCATACACTTTTGATCATATTTGGACTAACCTATTAACTCAGTGCACCACAGTGCCAGTTCTTTTTTCTGCTGTTTTTCTATTTCAGTTTTCCCCCATATAAAAAGTGCCAGAAAAATTCCGGGAAAAATATAGGAAAAATCAACGTACAGAAAGCTTTGCAAAGAGCCCGAGTGGGGCCAGAGGGGAGCCAGGGGTGGCCCAGGCGGCCACCCGGCGCGGCCCCACCCCTGGCCGCGCCAAGGGGGCGCCTGGGGCCCCTGGTCCACCTCTGGCTGCCCCCCTTCGCCTGTATATTCTCCGTCACGGGAAACTTCCGAAGCGAGAACCCTTTTTCGCGGTCTCTCCTCCGTTCCGCCGCCGCCGCGCTTCCGAGATCGGGAGCACCAGAAGACCTCTTCCCGGCACCCTGCCGGAGGGAGGGCCGACCTGCGGGAGTCTCCTCTCCACCATGGATGCTCCCCGGATGTCTCGTGAGTAGTTTTCCTTGGACCATGGGTCCGTGATCAGTAGCTATGTGATGTTCTCCTCCCCTCTTTGTTCTTCATGGTTTAGACCTCGTGAGCTGCCCTACATGATCGAGGCACTTTTGTATACTTTCTGCTGTTGCTATGCTGAGTTTGATGGGATTTGATGGATTATGAGATTATGTTCAGATTGTGATTGATTAATATATTTGGTTTTTATCTCTTATATTTTTGTTCCTAAGTAATTCTTGCATGTTCTCCGTTGCTGTTTATTGCTTTGGCCAAGTAGTAGGTAGTAACCCCAAGAGGGAACGTTATGCTCGATTGTGGGTTCATGCCCCCCGATGACACGCTTGAGTGACAGAAACATGAGTCTAGGGGATGTGTTGTTGCCACAAGGAGGAAAACAACGGTGCTTGTAACCGCGGTTGTAAAGATTGTTTACTTTACGCAAAGTGATTTTTTTAATGCAGTTGTTTGTTGCTTTGGGTTTACACTTTGGGTGGGGCTCGCAACTTAATACCAGCGAGATGTTCTGGATAGATATCTCAAGGTGGATGATTAGTAGTAGATGTAGTTGGATTTCGGTGTACTTATTTTGGCGTACTTCCCGTGCTTTTGAGCCTCTTCCTTTCTTTTGTAGCATAGTTAGCATATCGGTGCGTTCATAATCCTTTCAATTGCCCTTCTGTAATTTGTTTACCTCGCATAGCAGTTTTATCGTCTTTTGGGAGAGAGATATCACTAGTGAACATCACGTATCCCGGTCCATATCCTCATTACTGTTTCCACGCTCATTTACTTTTCTGCTTTTACTTTCAGTTGCTATCATTATCCCTTGTGTTTGATCCTTCATGAACAACAAGACCGGAGAGATTGACAACCTCTCTGAACTTCATTGGGAACAAAGTTATTTGTGTCTGTGTGCAGGTCCGCGTCAGTTGCACCGCTGACACCTACTTATCATCTCTGGAGTCCTACTGGAGACAAACCTTGGTATCTTTACTGAGGGAAATTTGCTGTTGTGCTACATCACGCCTTCCACTTGGGGCTCACCAACGAAGGGCGAGAAGACTACACCCGTCAACTCTCGCGCCATCAACACCCCAGCTGGAGGAGTGTACACCGCCGCAGCCCATCAAGGTTGCCATCAGTGCGGCTGGGCGCCATCACCGCAGTGCCCGACTTCGACTCTGACTAGGGAATTAATTTAGTCTATTTTTAGTTTCGTATGGCCTTAACAAGGAACTTTTAGTGAACTATTTTGGGTGTAATAGTGGAAAACCTCGCATTATATGCGGGGAGAATGAAATTAATTAAGATGAAATTAAGTAAACTTACACTGTTCTAATTGAATAGCCGTCGGTGATGAGTTCCATCGTACTAACACCGACGAGTGGATGGGAACAACCGTTTGCTACGCATAGTCACCCCCACTTCTGTCGTCGGCAGACTAGCTTCCTCTTATCACATCACGCTCGTCGCGGCAGGCAAAGCATGGGCTCCACAAGGATTTTTGAACTTTTGTTATTTCCTCTCGCGCGCTTTAGCCGATCCTTCCTGTGCAAGCGCCCACCAGGGCAAATATCTATCCCCAATCCGAGCCCTAGCTCTACAAATAAAGCTCTCCATGGCAAGCGGCGGCGGCAACACACAAACACACGCTCATCCTTTAGTTCGCCACCACTACCACCACACCCTTCACCTCATCACCTATAGCTCGCCACCCCCACCACCACACCCATTGCATATGGACCGCGCCTTGATGGTGGTGGAGGACGGAGGAGTGGACGTGTCCAGCGTGCTACTGGCCGGCATTGTGTTGGGCGAACAACCCTCCTCTCCGGACGACGACGACATGAAGTACAATCACATGATGAAGATGGACAAAGCCCAATCCCTCGAGGATTCGCGCTTCCAAGAGCTCCTCCTCGACCTGGGCGAGCGCGATCTCCAAATTGGGTTGGCGCAGTCTATCGCTTTTGTCGAGGCCCTTGTTGTGAATAGGGATCGGCAGCGATTTGTACTGCGTGAACGGGAGAGGCTTGATCGGAAGAGGCTTCATGGGGAGGAGTAGGAGGAGGAGTGCACCCGAAGGCGGCGTCGTAGGCTCGTGTACGAGTTTGGGCCGGAGGAGCAGACAGATGCGGAGGCCATGGCGGTAGGCCAGGAAATGTCGCCGTCGAGTCAGTAGCACCGCCGTGCGGGAAGGGAGCGCATGCAAGTGCCTTTGCCACCGCATTCGGGTAAGGTATGGA
This sequence comes from Bromus sterilis, assembly GCA_950022295.1. NCBI lineage: Eukaryota > Viridiplantae > Streptophyta > Magnoliopsida > Poales > Poaceae > Bromus > Bromus sterilis. Next base: position 159,031,585 of record OX465600.1, read on the forward strand.
GATCGTTGACCTGACAGGCTCATCCTCTGCCAGTGGCACCTACTGAGAGCACGCAGAGAGGATCTGCGATGGTAAAACTTTGACGCCCGACAATCGAGTACAAGCACGGCAGCGGTATATGGATGCACGCCGAATAACTTAAGGGTAGTAGCTATATTATGCAGTTCATGATTATCTAGATGTGTGTGTAATAGTGAACGGTTTGCAAATTATTGCTTTTGATTATGATTGTTGATATTTCATGTATGGTTGGACCTATGTTGATTTCCCTATATATATATGTGTAAATATATTGTGATGACAAATGAAGTTGCCTTCCGGTCATGCATGATTCTGAATTGTGATGTTGATGGTGATCAACCAGTCATGGGATTGTTGACTTTCAATGTAGTTATCTTTTCAATATTAAGATTGAAATTAATCAGAAATAAAATTGCGGTGACACGGTAAAGCACACAAATTGTCTACTGCAACCGTTTGTTTAAGCTATACCCTGCGAAATTAGCGCGTGCGTTCTGATTGGCCAGAACGCAACACAACGGATCGTACGGCCTGCACCGTCCAATGCGCACGAATCGAACGGTCGACATTGAACAAACATCATGTTGTTGCAGTTCCGGTGGATATTGTATTTAAGTCTTTTTCTGGCTTGTAAGTGCAAAAAAAGTTTAAAAATACAAAAATAACAAGGAATGCGTCCAAATTTGAAGGCATATCAAGTATAGACGTGTGGCAGCTATAAAAAAAATCAACCACAATCGACGAAGTAACGATACAATCTACTTGTAACCCAAACATTTCAGCACTTGTTCCATTCATATCGAAACCATGGTCCTTCATGTGAGATGCCCCCGTTTACATGGCGATCGCATGATAGCCTTTCTCAAAATTTCTGAATTTTTTACCTCATCATAGTTTTACCTTGTCACGGTGACATGCAAAGTCTCATGTATTTCCGGTCGATTCGCAATTTATTTTTTATTTTCTTGTAATTTCAAAACGACTGAACTCAATGTTTCATGACCGAAAGACGTGATGGAGGTGCAACAAGTTCACTCAAATCCCACATTGTGTGCTGCAAGTTAACCCGAGAGCACATACATGATATTTCAACAAACATTTGGTAAAATTTCGTTGCACTCGTAGTTCAAATGAAAATAAATTCATATCGAGTGCACATGAAACTGACTTAGCGCCATATATCAAACGGAAGATGAAAATGGAAAAAAAAATCATAGCTCCAGTGTAAAATAAAACCAAGGGAAATGGCTAATCTACACTTAATGAATTACATGCATCAAACACGTCCCGTTAGATGACAAAATTTCGGTGACACGGTAAAGCACACGGTTTGTTTTCTACAACCGTTTTCTTAACCTATACCCTTCGGAATTCTCTGTTGCGTTCTGATTGGTCAGAACACTACACCACACATGGCACATCCTGCACCTTCCAATGCGCACGGATCGAACGGTCGACATTGAACCAACATCATGTTGCTCCAGATCCGGTGGATATTGTATTTAAGTCTTTTTTCGGCTTGTAAGTGCTAAAAAAGTTTAAAAATACCAAAATAACAAGGAATGCGTCCAAATTCGAAGGAATTTCACGTATAGACGCGTGACAGGTGTGGAAAAAAAATTATCCACAATTGACGAAGTAACGACATAATCTACTTGTAACCCGAACATTTCACCACTTGTTCCATACATATCGATACCATGGTCCTTCATGTGAGATGCCCCCATTTGCATGGAGATCGCATGATAGCCTTTCTCAAAATGTCTTAAATTTTGACCACATCATAGTTTTACCTTCTCACGGCGACACGCAATGTCTCATGTATTTCCGACCGATTCTCATTTTTATTTATATTTTTGTAATTTAAAAACCACCAAACTCAATGTTTCATGATCTAGAGACGTGACCGAGGTGCAACAAGTTCACTCAAATGCCACATTGTGTGCTGCAAGTTAACCCGAGAGCACATACATGATATTTCAGCACATATTTGGCAAATTTCGTTGCACTCGTAGTTCAAATGCAAATAATTTCATAAGGAGTGCACATGAAACCGACTTAGCGCCATATATAAAACGGAAGATGAAAATGGAAAAAAATCATAGCTCAAGTGTAAAATAAACCCATGGAAATTGTTTAATCTACACTTAATGACTTACATGTATCAAACACGTCCCATTAGATGACAAAGTTTCGGTGACACGGTTTCTTTACTAAAACCGTTTGCTTAACCTATACCCTGCGGAATTAGCCGTTGTGTTCTGATTGGCCAGAACGCCGCACCACGGATCGCACGTCCTGCACCGTCTAATGTGCACGGATCGAAGGTCGACATTGAAAAGACATCATGCTACTGTAGTTCCGGCTTGTAAGTGCAGAAGAAGTTTAAAAATAAAAAGGAATGCGTCCAAATTCGAAGGCATATCACGTATAGACGCGTGGCAGCTTTAGAACAAAATCAACCACAATTGACGAAGTAATGATACAATCTACTTGTAACCCGAACATTTCACCACTTGTACCATACATATCGAAACCATGGTCCTTCATGTGAGATGCCCCCGTTTTCATGGCTATCGCATGATAGCCTTTCTCAAAATGTCTGAAAATTTTACCACATAATAGTTTTACTTTCTCACGGCGACACGCAATGTCTCATGTATTTACGACCGATTCTCATTTTTTATTTATTTTTTTGTAATTTCAAAATCACCAAACTCAATGTTTCATGATCTAAAGACGTGACCGAGGTGCAGCAAGTTCACTAAAATCACACGTTGTGTGCTGCAAGTTAACCCGAGAGCAAATACAAGATATTTCAGCACACATTTGGTCAAATTTCGTTGCACTCGTAGTTCAAATGAAAATAAATACATAACGAGTGCACATGAAACTGACTTAGCGCCATATATCAAACGAAAGATGAAAATGAAAAAAAATCATAGCTCCAGTGTAAAATAAACCGATGGAAATTTACTAATCTACACTTAATGACACATCCCGTTAGATGAAAAAATTTCGGTGACACGATAAATCACACGGTTTGTTTTCTACAACCATTTGGTTACCCTATACCCTTCGGAATGCGTCGTTGCGTTCTGATTGGCCAGAACGCAGCACCACGGATGGCACATTTTGCACCGTCCAATGCGCACGGATCGAACGGTCGACATTGAACCAACCTTATGCTGCTGGAGTTCCGGTGGATATTGGATTTAAGTCTTATTCCGGCTTGTAAGTGCTAAAAAATGTTTAAAAATACCAAAATAACATGGAACGCGTCCAAATTCGAAGGAATATCATGTATCTACGCGTGGCAGCTGTGGAAATTTTTTGAACCACAATTGACGAACAAACGATACAATCTACTTGTAACCCGAACATTTCACCACTTGTTTCATACATATCGAAACCATGGTCCTTGATGTGAGATGCCCCCATTTGCATGGCGATCGCATGATAGCCTTTCTCAAAATGTCTGAAATTTTTACCACATCAAAGTTTTACCTTCTCACGACGACACGCAATTTCTCATGTATTTCCGACCGATTCTCATTATTATTATATTTTTGTAATTTAAAAACCACCAAACTCAATGTTTCATGATCTAAAGACGTGACCGAGGTGCAGCAAGTTCACTCAAATCCCACGTTGTGTGCTACAAGTTAATCCGAGAGCACATACATGATATTTCAGCACACATTTGGTCAAATTTTATTGCACTCGTAGTTCAAATGAAAATAAAATCATATCGAGTGCACATGAAATTGACTTAGCGCCATATAGCAAACGGAAGATGAAAATGGAAAAAAATCATAACTCCAGTGTAAAATAAATCCATGGCAATTGTTTAATCTACACTCAATGACTTACATGTATCAAACAAGTCCCATTAGATGACAAAATTTTGGTGACACGGTAAAGCACACGGTTTGTTTACTACAACCGTTTGCTTAACCTATACCCTGCGAAATTAGCCGTTGTGTTCTGATTAGCCAGAACGCAGCACCACGGAACGCACGTCCTGCACCGTCTATTTAAGTCTTTTATCCGTCTTGTAAGTGAAAAAAAAGTTTAAAAATAAAAAGGAATGCGTCCAAATTCGAAGGCATATCACGTATAGACGTGTGGAAGCTCTGAAAAAAAAATCAACCACAATCAACGAAGTAACGATATGATACGTCCCAATTGTATCTATAATTTCTGCTTGCTCCATGCATGTTTTATGTGACTTTGCCATGTTTTGCTTGAACTTTCATACACTTTTGAACCTATTTGGACTAACCTATTAACTCAGTGCACCCAGTTGCCAGTTTCTATTTTCTGTTGTTTTTGTATTTCAGGTTTTCCGGCCATTAAAAGTTCTCCAAAAATTCCAGGAAAAATATATAAAAAATCAGCGCAATAGAAGCTTCCGGAATCACCAAGAGAGGGAAGGGGGGCCACCACCAGGAAGTCAGGAGGGCAGAGGGCCCGGCCCCACCCCGGGCCGCGCCAGGGACCCTCCTGACTGCCTCGTGGGTCCCCTTGATGCCCCCCTTCACCTATATTTACCCCTCGGGTTGGAAACCCCTAATATCGATATATTTTTCGCGAACTCCCTTCTGTACCGCCGCCGCCGCCGTTTCAAGATCGGGGCTTCCTGGAGAAGTTGCTCCGGCACCCTGCCGGGAGAAACTAACCCCTCCGGGAGACCATCCATAGCCATGGACGCCTCCCATATGTACCGTGAGTATTTTCCCTTAGACCATGGGTCCGTGACCAGTAGCTATGTGATCTATCTCTCCCCCTTTTGTGCTTCCACTTTCGAGTCCTCGTGAGCTGCTTCACATGATTGAGGCATCTATGTAATTTCTGCTGTTGCTATGCTGAGTTTGTTGGAACTGATGGATTATGAGATTATGTTCAGATTGTGATGAGTAATATATTTGGTTCTTCTCTTTTATATTTTTTTCTTGAGTAAATTCTTGCTTGTTCTCCGTTGCGGTATTTTCTTTGGCCAAGTATTTTATTTGCAACTCCAAGAGAGAGCGTCATGCTTGATTGTGGGTTCAGCCCCTTGATGTCTAGCTTGAGTGACAGAAACATGAGACTAGGGGATGTGTTGTTGCCACCAGGGATAAAACAACGGTGCTTGTACCTGCGGGTGCAAGGATTGTTTACTTTACGCAACTTAATACCAGCAAGATGTTCTGCATAGATATCTCAAGGTAGATGATTCGTAGTAGATGTAGATGGATTTCGGTCTACTTACCTTGGCGTACTTCCCATTTCTTTTGAGCCCTTCCTTTATGTGCAGCATAGTTAGCATTGCGGTGCCTTCATAATCCTGTCAATTTCCCAACTGTGATTTGTTTATCTCGCTAGCACTTTTGTCGTCTTTTGGGAGAGAGACATCACTAGTGAAAATCACGGGACCCCGGTCCATCTTCACATTATTGTTCACACCCTCAATTTACTTTCAGCTTTTACTTTCCTTTGCACCAGTTATCTCTTGCATTGATCCTTTGTAAACGACAAGGCCGGAGGAATTGACAACTCCTCTATAATCGTTGGGAGCAAAGTTATTTGTTGTTGTGTGCAGGTCCACGACAACACCATAGTTAGGAAGCAATTTCTGGCGACGTTGCCACCTACTTGTATCTCCTGAGTCGTACTGGTTCGATAACTTGGTATCTTCACCGAGGGAAACTTGCTACTGCACTGCATCTCAAACCTTGCACTTGGGGTAACCAACGAGGGGCGAGAAGCCATCAAGCAAATTTCTGGCGCCGTTGTCGGGGACTCAAGTCTACAAGATAGGGGAGTTGTACACTATCTTTTACCTTTGCTTTTTAGTCTTTTTAGTTTACCTTTCATTTTTTATTTTTGTGTCCCTAATCAAAAATACCAAAAATACCTGTTACCCTTCTTTGAGGGAATCCGAAGTCTTGGATTTCCATCAAAGGAACGGGGAGAATATGAAGAAGGCATGGGACAGAATTTCTGAAGCACATAAGGCAAATATGCCTTGGTTACCTATCAGAATTGTGCTTAGAAATTTTTACTTTGGCCTTTTTAAGTGCTGTAAGCACTCTCTTGATCTTATAGCTGAAGGAGATTTTTTAGAGTGTGATGAAGCTAGAGCTCTTGAAATTATACATGGTTTATCTGGTTATTTTGTTTATGATGGTCTTAACACTGTTGTAGACAGAATTACTACTATTGAGAAGAGACTTGATATTCTAGACTTAAAAGAAGTAGAGAAGTTAAATCCCCCTAGAGAGGAGATTTTGGAAATAGAAAATGACTGGGAGCCTTTTGTTAGGATTTTTATCTCTAATCAAAACTTCCTTGCTTTTTGTGACATTGGATCTACAGTTTCTATAATGCCAAGCTTTATTTATGATTCTTTGTACCTTGCAAGCATGGACAAATTTCCATCTTTCCATGAACATTCTAATGGTGATATTTCTGAGAGCCAGGGAAGATTAAAAGATGTCCAGGTCATGTTTCTTAAAAGGAGTGTAGAGATTGACTTTGCCATCATGAAGGCCAACAAAGGAAATATAGTGCTCGAAAGGGACTCCCTCCAATCCATGAAAGGCTTCATTGATATAGGTAAAGGACAAATACGTTTGCGTGGTAAGGAAAAAGGTATGTACCTCCTCCCTCGGAAGAACAAGGATGAGCTTATTGAAAACCCTTTTGAAATCCGTGGTGAACCTTCCGATGATTTTTAAAAAACTTGATCTTCTGCTTTAAGCCTAGCTAATGGCTCTAAAGAAGAGCTTTCCGGCGGCAGCCCGCAACGAATTTAGGTTTTTATTTTTGCTTTTGTTCTGTTCTTAGTGGTCTTTATGATTGTTACTACTTTAGAAACGTCATTGTATCTTTACTTTTCAAGCTTTGTGCCAAGTTTACCCTCATACGGCAAGCGAAGTAAAAGTTGTGACATGCTGTCCAGAAAACAGATTCTGTCCTCGTGACTAGAAAAATCAGAGAAAAATCCCAGTTCTTCTTTTTGAGCTGAGTTTTTTACACAGCGTGCTCTATACCATTAGGAAACTTCCGTATGTTCTGAGTTTTTTAATTTGAGTTGCAGAAGTACCCCTAAACAATTCGTTTCTTTCCGCTGTTCTGTTTTTCACAGATTCTGCCACGTTTTGTCTCTCTTCACTTTTGCAAACCTTAAGCTTGCTTTTTCTTTGCAAAAACCTTTTGGAAATCTTGGGAAACAGTATCTCTTCAAGTTTATCTTTATTTTCAGTAGAGTAAAATTATTTTATTAGGGTACTAACCTCTCTAATCAGCCTACAATGAGTTATGTATGAAGGGAGTTTTCAAGTGCGTGATGGAGGATGATGAAAGAAGATTCAGGAGTGTCAAACGCTCAAGCTTGGGGATGCCCATGTGCACCCCGAATAAATATTCAAGAAGACTCAAGCGTCTAAGCTTGGGGATGCCCCTGATGCATCCCCTTGTTCATCAACAATCATCAGTTTGTCCCTCATTGCACTATATTTTTATCACTTCATGCGTTATGTGCTTTGCTTGGAGCGTCTCGCTCTTTACTTTTCTAGGTTTGTTTTGATTTCTTTATTTTGTAACAAGTTAGACCCCTTACTCTTTTGTGTGGGAGAGATTCACGCTCCGCTTGAACTAGAACTCCTCATAGGATTTGCATGCTTATTCTTTTAGCTGTGAGCTGTTCTTTTTCTTTTCTTAGCTGATGTTCTGTTTAGTTGTAGTGCTTTAGTTTTTCTAGAGCTTTTCTTTTGTCTTAGGTTGAACTTTCTATAGGTTGCATGTTTTATCTTGTTAGAGAGTTTGCCTGTTGCACTGATTTTTGTGTCTTGACTGAAAGTAGGTAGTTAAAGTTGTTGTTCTCTTTGTAGTAGTAACTTGCAATAGTGTTGAGGTATTGACTAGAGTAATGTTTGAACTTATGGTGTCAAGAGCTCTTTCCTATTAGTGATAGATGTCGTATTTTGGGCAATCCGTGTGTTTTTTGAAAACCAAAAACCCCTGTTGAGAACTCTAGCTACTAGATGGATCACTAACCTCTGGAGGGTTCGAATATTAGAGTAGACTCACGTACCATGAGTCGAGGATGCGCAAGGATAACCAAACCCCCATACACTCCTCCTCGGGGTACCTGTCTCTTTGTGCACCTCCTGATTAGATTGAGAGTTACCGATAATAAGTGCATGAGTCTTCGGACTAATGTGAGTATTCAAAAGTGGACACTTCCACCTACCTTAACTTTTCCTAGCCTCTTCGGTACCGTGCATTGCCCTTTCTCACCTCGAGAGTTGGCGCATACTTCGCCGGTGCATCCAAACCCTTGGAATGATACGCTCTGTCATCATAAGCCTCCTTATATCTTTCCTCAAAACAACCACCATACCTACCTACAAGGCATTTCCATAGCCTTTCCGAGATACATTGTCATGCAACATCCACCTTCTCATGACTTGATCTTCATCTAATACATGCTACTTGCTTGATCGATGAGCCGCATGCTAGTTGGGCCTTGCCCTAATCATTGCTACAGGACGCGCTAGTATCATTGCATATCCTGCTACCCTGTAAGAGGCATACATTTGCATCATGATAGTTACATTGCCATGCAACATCCATCTTCTCATGACTTGATCCTCATGTCATACCTTTGCATCATGATAGTTATATCTTCTTTATGTTAGTACCTTTGTAAAGTGTGAAAGATCTCCTATATTCTTGTAAAATATAGAGTATTGCCCCTAAAGTGAGGAAAAGATCCCAAAGAGGACAAAATCAAAAGATCCCAAAGAGGACAAATGAGAGTTAGATACAAAGAGCCATTGAGGCCACCAAAAAATACAAAAAAAATAGAAAAAAGAGAAAAAGAAAAATAAAAAGAGAGAAGGGGGCATACTACTATTCCTTTTGAGAGATCCACACTAGTACTTCATCTTCTATCCCTTGTACTCCATAGAGATCATCATCATGCATATAGCTATGTGGGGACCCTTCACACTATAGAACTTGGCTTGTATATTCCAATGATGAGCCTCCTCAAACGAGCTCTGGGTCTTCTTGAGCAAGCAAGTTAGATGCACCCCCACTAGTTCCCTTGGAGAGTTTCTAGCTCACATGTGCATCCGTTGTATGGCAATCCCTACTCCTCACATCATACCTATCATATGGCTTTATCTCTCCTATGATTGTCCTCATTGATGTGAGCCTTTCACACCTTTTTGTCTTCCTCCTCCACCTTCTTTCTGTTTCGCCTTTTAGGTGTCAACTTTCTTGCTCACGCTCATCCATTGCATGAGTGCTGAAAATATCGAAAGGGAGTGGATCAGTTTGACTTGTACCTGGCTAGTGGTCTGGGGACGAGTCCAGATAAGAATCCAAAGGAGACCAAGTGTGAAACTTTAGTAGATAGTTGTTCTCAACAATTACCTTTTTACTCGTATTTTCCCTATCCCTTGCTTGCACGCAAACACCATTTGGAGACATTCGAGTCAGGACAACGAGAGCTCTTGCACCCTTTGTTCTTTTGTTGCTTGTGTCAATGCTAATATAGACTCTTGCTTGTTAAGACTTGAATTGAATTGCATGCTTTGATTGCTTTACCTAAAAGTCCTTTTATGGTTGTGTGGCATGTCACCACAGAAATTAAGCTTGTTATCATTTACCTACTCGAGGACGAGAAGGAATTAAGTTTGGGGATGTTGATACGTCCCAAACGTATCTATAATTTCTGCTTGCTCCATGCATGTTTTGTTTTACTTTGCCATGTTTTGGCTGAACTTTCATACACTTTTGAACCTATTTGGACTAACCTATTAACTCAGTGCACCCAGTTGCCAGTTTCTGTTTTCTGCTGTTTTTTTATTTCAGGTTTTCCGGCCTTTAAAAGTGCTCCAAAAATTCCGGGAAAAAATATAAAAAATCAGCGCAACAGAAGCTTCCAGAATCACCAAGAGAGGGAAGGGGGGCCACCACCAGGTAGCCAGGAGGGCAGGTGGCGCGGCCTCACCCTGGGCCGCGCCAGGGACCCTCCTGAATGCCTCGTGGGTCCCCTCGATGCCCCCCTTCGCCTATATTTACCCCTCGAGGTGGAAACCCCTAATATCGACTCTTTTTCGCGAACTCCCCTCTGTACCACCGCCGCCGCCGTTTCAAGATCGGGGCTGCCTGGAGAAGCTGCTCCGGCACCCTGCCGGGAGAAGCTACACCCTCCGGGAGACCATCCATAGCCATGGACGCCTCCCGTTTGTACCGTGAGTAGTTTCCCTTGGACCATGGGTCCGTGACCAGTAGATATGTGATCTATCTTTCCCCCTTTTGTGCTTCCACTTTCGAGACATCTATGTAATTTCTGTTGTTGCTATGCTGAGTTTGTTGGGATCTGATGGAATATGAGATTATCTTCAGATTGTGATGAGTAATATATTTGGTTCTTCTCTTTAATATTTTGTTCATGAGTAAATTCTTGCGGTATTTGCTTTGGCCAAGTATTTTATTTGCAACTCCAAGAGAGAGCGTCATGCTCGATTGTGAGTTCAGCCCCTTGATGTCTAGCTTGAGTGAAAGAAATATGAGACTAGGGGATGTGCTCTTGCCACCAGGGATAAAACAACGGTGCTTGTACCTATGGGTGCAAGGATTGTTTACTTTACGCAAAGTTCTTTTAATGCAGTTGTCTTTGCTTTGAGTTTACACTTTTGGTGGGATTCGCAACTTAATACCAGCGAGATGTTCTGGATAGATATCTCAAGGTGGATGATTCGTAGTAGATGCAGATGGATTTCGGCCTACTTACCTTGGTGTACTGCCCATTGCTTTGGAGCCCTTCCTTTCTTTGCAGCATAGTTAGCATTGCGGTGCCTTCATAATCCTGTTAATTGCCCAACTGTGATTTGTTTACCTCGCTAGCACTTTTATCGTCTTTTGGGAGAGAGACATCACTAGTGAAAAACACGGGACCCCGGTCCATCTTCACATTATTGTTCACACCCTCAATTTACTTTCAGCTTTTACTTTCCTTTGCACCTTTTATCTCTTTCGTTGATCCTTTGTAAATGACAAGGCCGGAGGAATTGACAACTCCTCTGTACTCGTTGGGACCAAAGTTATTTGTTGCTGTGTGCAGGTCCACGACAACAACCTAGTCAGGAAGAAATTTCTGGCGACGTTGCCACCTACTTGTATGTCCTGAGTCCTACTGGTTCCTTAACCTTGGTATCTTCACCGAGGGAAACTTGCTGCTGCACTGCACACTACTACAGAATAGCTTACCAGTGACGGGCCAAAAAGGCCGACTGGTGATGGGCAGGGCGCCCGTCACTGGTAACTCATCACTGGTAATAGGTTACCAGTGACGGGCTGTTGCCTTTCACTGGTATCTGCTCACTAGTGACGGCCATTTAATCGCGCCCGTCGCTAGTTAGTTTTGATTATACACTCCCACAACATTAGCAGCGACGGACAATTTGCTAGTTTGGTAGGTTGCCCGTCACTAGTATACATTTTCTCAATAATTTTTTTTGCATTTGCACGGTGATAGCACAACATGATCACTGACAGATAACAAAAGATGATCACAGATAGTACTACATAGTGGAATTAACTTTGATAGCACAATATCCAAAACAATTTGCTGTCATTTCAACTCGAATCCCAACTCTTCTGAAATGTCAGCTACTACCATGTGCTTTCCTACCTAGAAAAATTGCATCCGAAAATAACGATAACATGGAGCAACCACCGATTTAGGCCGCAAACCAATAGGCATTTAGCACAGCCATAAAACACTTCACTTCACATCACAACGAGCGCACGGCACCACCCAGCTTGACTTTTTTACCATTCACCTGCATGGGGCAAACAATAAAACACTTAATAGTAATAGAGCATTTGGCTATCTATTATATACTTAAAATGATAGAAAAAAAACGGTTAAGATGTAATAGTAAAGAAAGAGTTAAAAAGAACGGCTATGATTTGTTCAAAATAAGCACTTTTGCATATCTACGTATGTATGTTTCCTTGTGCCATACGTCTGCAACCAGCCTAGAAAGAGACGAAGCACAGTCCAGGAAAAGAAGCAATCGTAGGCTCGCTAGGAACTTCCTAATCTCTAGGAAATAAAAATTCGATTCCTACAGTCAATATTCAGCACGCTAGGAACTTCCTAATCTGTACAAAAGAGACAATTCGATTCATATAGTTATTGGCTTCATGCTGACACGCTCAAGCAAATCCTATTCGTGCAGGCTTTTTGCTTATTAGCTACCAGCTTAGGGGTCAATGTAACAAATAATTCCAGTGATGATTAAGACTTTGCAATGGAACGAGAGCTGAGAAAAAATATGGTTCTGCATAAAATAATAGTCAGATACATTTTAAAAATTTATAACACCATAGAAGCACATATACATCTATATCTATTTTAGGATGAAAGAAGTATGTTATAACAGTCCCTAAGATGATTTTTTTTGTTGAGAATAACATTGATCACATCAAGCCAGTCAACCATAGGTCATACAAAAAAAAGACAAGATTGCATACGGCCGACGAAACATATAGTATTACAGATCTCTATCAAGATGAAAATAAGTAAAGTGCTATCCTGACATGTACACACCTACACAGTAAGGAGAGTTTTAGCCATTCACATTTCTATACATGAGGCACACACAGAGATGGATGTGACAAGTACCAGCTGAGTGTAAGCAAAATCACCAATTACAATGTATTACCTCTATGGCTAATTGTAAGATGTTTTTGTACATCATAGCTAAAGAGAGAAAAGAGATAAGTAGCTAGCGAGGAAATGAGACAAAACTTAACCAAGATAGAGTATGTATTTCCTTAACAAAATGTAACACTAATCAAGTATGTATTTCAATGTTAGGAAAAAACTCAAGACGCATGTGAAATATCTTCCTTAGGTTTTTGGCTTGTTTCAGTTTTATTTTTAATAGCTAGGTTTTTTGAGCCACCCTCTGTTCAGGTTCTGGATTCGCCGCTGCTTACTACTAGTACAAGTTCCTCCCAGAATTGACAACAATAAGCATACCGATATTTTAATCATGAACAAATAGTAATGCCCCATACCTCATTCAACGATACTGCATGCTTGATAACTTGGGTTGCATCCGCATTTGTTCGTGAATCATGAACCTCCAGCGAGTCATAACCGCCATAGAAAAGGCCAGATTCTGAGGCGACCTTTGTGTTAATGATTTTTGCAAAAATATCCTGGATGCGTGCAAACTCTTTCTTCTGTGCAAATGGATTGGACTCCAGACTAGTACCGAAGAGTTGAATGTCTACACCTTTGTTTAATGTATTCTGTGACCTCACAAATAAGTCCATATGATAGCAGAGATAGTAGCCACATGACACATTATCCTATTGTTGTGTGCAACTGACATCCGTATAATGCTTAAAGTGTACACGACCTTTACCTTTTCTTGGCACAATTCCACCTCTCATACTATATTCGAAGAGAGCATCATCCAGAATGTGTGACAACACCGTGTAATCCCTTTTTGCACGTTTTTTAAGTGAATCTAAGTAAAAAGCCTTGCATTCCTTCACCATGAGAATTATCAGAACCCAATGACCACTGCAAAAACATGTGAACAATCCTAGTTCATCAACCTTTCGTCAAGAATAAACAGCGCAAGTCTAGTGCAAAGTCACAAACTGGTTCAAAATTTAGGAAATCTGATTTAATTAAGTTTGAGTGGGACTTACGGTGGATTGTAGGGCAGCAGTATGTACTTCTTGTCCTTATTGTTTTGCAATGCAGGAAAGATACACTCCCACAGAATAAGCTCAACACCTTCATCGGACCTTAGGTTTACGTCATGCATGTGATAAGGATCAGCGACTCCGACAGTGGAAAGTTCCTTATTCTGTCTAGTCTCTTTGACTAGGTACATCGCCCATAGCCTGACAAGGGAGGACTCAAGCAAATCTAGGTTGAACATTCTAAAGATCTCCGGAAACTCCAAATAGAACTTGTCCCCCGGATATTTGGTCACGAAGTGGTGGTAATCCTCCGGAACCTTGGCCGTGTAATGTGAGGCATGGCCTTCATGACTTATTTCCATCTCTCTAATATTCTGATGTAGAGCCTTCATATCGACAGAAAGGCTCTCAAACTCATTCTCTGGTACCAAGCGCTCACCATGGATATGATGTTTTTTCCATTTACCATTTTCTTCCTCTCCTTTTGCATTAGTTGATGCATAGGACAATGATTTTTTCAACCTTTTCTCCCTTTTCCCCCCTTGTCTTTATTCTTACTTCTTACATGCCGCGGTCCTGGAGATGTTGCCTCATCAGACGAGTTCTTTTTTTTGCAGCAAAATTCTTAGGGGCCACATACGAATTGGACCCAGCCCCTTGGTCTTGGTCCATGTTACCCCCCTCGCCTTGAGCGCCATCCAGGTCCTCGTATGTTAGAGGTGCGCAAATACCAACTTCATTTGCTGGGGTGGTTGCCTTGCTCGAGTGATGCGAGGTTGTGCGAGTGGATTTCCCCACCAACTTTATCGCATCTTTTGGCCATGGCATGACATACCCCTTGCATTCTCCTAGTTTATTGCAACCCGGCTCAGGGTGGCGGCCATCAACATCCAAATCGACAAACGGGTCAAGCACCTTGTTCACATCAACCTTTGCCATGTCTGGTGGTAAATCCACACAGTGCAGCTTGTTCTCCTTGGTCATTGGATGCACTCGCCCGTGTGCAACCATCACCATCTTCCCGTCCATCATGGGTGCCAAGAGATGGCAGGGAGTAAGGTCCTGCGAGACATAAGTTGGAACAATGAATGTCAGATTGCAAAGAATTAAAATACAATTGTTGACACAGTTTTATTCACATGTATACCCTTACAGTTATGTCGTCTATTGGATTCAGCGACCCCATTGGGATGCGTGAGACAGAGGTGTTGGTACTGATCCGTTCACCAATCTTGGGCAACTGTGTATGCACATCATGAGGGGCCAACGTATTATTATTTGGATGCATGGGTTGGCGTCCTTGTTCCGCCAATATACGCCTCACCGTCTCCTCGGCAACCGCTGCCACCCGCTGGGCGAATTCAACCTGCTGGCGGGCAGTGGATCTGGCTCTCCTCCTCTCACGGGCAACCTCCTTATCTTCAGGCAAAAATACCTTCCAAGGAGCCCCAATCCCCACGCCTCTCACACGGCCCCGATGCTCCACCCCGCCAAGAGCCTTTCTGAGAGGATCCTCCCACCTCTCGCAGTCAACTGAGTCTAAGGAGCTTTGAGTTTGAGCCTGTTGCTGCATCATGTTTGATTTAAGTTAGTTTCCAAGTGTTCGATATTGCAACACGAAATAAATTGAAAATAAAAATGGTTTATATCTTACCATGAGCTTATCATGCACCTGCACGAGTTTAATGGATTTGAAGATCGTCTCCCCAGTCACCTTGTCATAAGATGCCCGAGCCCTCAAAAAATCCCTTCCTCGGCCCGCCTCGATGTAGGAGAAAGGGGGTTCTTTCCCAAATGCGATTGCAGCTGCGTCTTCCTTGTCCCATTTTGGCTTCTTCCCTAAATAACCACGGCTGCCGAGTTTGTGGTCTACTTTGCTCTTCTCCCGCAGTTTCTTCCCTAGAGAGCTCTTCTTCTTGAAATCATCACCCGAGTGACTTGCAATGAACTGTTTCCAACCCTCCTCTTCTATTTGTGGCCATTTCTTCTTGATCACTTCCTCAAAATCTTGGTCCTTCATTTTGTTCGCAGTGTTTCGCCATGTATTCAAGGCTTTGGTCATCATGCCCAGTGCTCTTTGTCGAACCTGTGTTTGCATTTCATCATTTTCAAAGGTATATCGGTTGAAGAGCCTGGTGAACAACATTCCTCTCAGATTCTCCTTATCCTTTCCCCTTATGTCCGTGCATGTGATCTTCACAGTTTCACGAACGATGCAGCCAACGGCATTACTGAAACCCTTGGCATTCTTGAAAGGACTGACAGGAACTCCTCTGCCATCAATTTTTATGATTTTGAAGGTATCATTGGTCAACTTGTTGGGTTTCCTAGGCTTGCGGGCCCTTTTTTGCTTCGATGGCTCTTGTTCTGATGTAGTTTCTTGTGCAGCAGCTTCTTCAGTTACAGAAGGAGGAGATGAATCGGAATCATCATCCGATGACTCGTAGCTGTCAGAAGTATCTTCCATTCCTACGAACAGTTGAACAAGCAAAAAACAAATAAAATATTAGCAATGGACAAGTATAGGTTCAGATTTAGTTTGCTTAGTAAGTAACAACATGGCAACGACATAGCAAATTTGTTTATATTACACTACAGTAAGGTAACGTATGCAGATCTGGAAAGCAATCGGTGAATAAAAGACAATACAATACATTCAGGGCAGAAACTTATTAGTTGCACTGAACTCTAATCTATTAGAGAATCCACCCCATATTCAGTAAACTATTGATGTATAAGCAGCAAAAATAAACTACGGTCTGGATGACAGTTGGAATTGCAAGCTTAGGATGGGCACTAAAAATTGATACGGAAGTGCATCTTCTCATTCAGGAGACTCCACGCATTTATTTATTTTTCGATCCACAACAATTAATCTTCCTAGTAATTTAAATAGTCAAAGATTGTCATGAGGAGATATCTTTGGAAGGGCTAAAAATCTTGACAAAGATGTTTATGCTCAGGGGAACACTATAACAAGAACCAAGACTGAAGGGATTATGCCAAGGGCTGAATCCAGGAAAGGAAAGGAAGTGTGTGGGCACCATAACGATGCTCAAAGGGAAAAAGGAAGTACCAGTAGACAGACTAATCAGGGGCAAACAATCCACAACCATTAATCTTCCTTCATAGCAAGGCTCTAAACAAGTCTGTCCTTTTCCCTCTAGTGTCTGACACTAAGCACATCATGAGCAGCTACAAGGAGTGTTCGATCAGAGCAGTGAAAAGAGCCTGCAACAAATTGGCACAAGAGTTGGCTGGTATAATTTACCCTCTATGATTGTGTAAGCTGGCTGAGTAGTTTTTTCCTCAAAAAAATAGTCAAAGATTGTAAGAGAGCACTTCTCTGAAGAACATTTTAGACTACTACCATTGCCCTAAACTGCATACACGGAGAAGAATTTTGTTGCATATAGATACACAGGGCATAGAGGAGAGAGAGGGATAAACCAGAAGAGGGGCAACCAGAAGCGGTCCCGGAGACGGCGGCGTCGACCAGCAGCAGCCCCGGTGACGGCGGCGTATGCGGTGGGGAGGACTGGCGGCGTCGGCGGTGTTGGGGTTGTGCGACGGCGGCGTAGGCGACGGGAGGCCTTGCGGCGCGGCGGTCGCGGGGGGGCCTTGCGCCGCGGGAAGGAATGGCGGCACCAACGGCAGGGAGGAACGGCGGCGCCGTCGGCGGAGGACAGGAGGGTTCGGGAGGGGAATGCTATCAGGAAGTTTTAGGATCGTGGGTTCTGTTTTGGTCCACTCTGTTGGAGAAAAAAAAATACGCGAGGACACGCAAGGAGCCAATCTGGAGTCCAGTCGGCGTAGGATTCTAACCCGAGTGGGACCAACAGCTACGATTTTCCCCCAATATATACGATCGATCCCCAATACAAAATAACGACCTCGATCAATAAAATTTTATTGATTGGGCGACGCTGAATTTGGCCTACGCACGATCGAGTTCTGCGCCGAATTAAAAGGATATTGGAAACGAGCGACGCCGTTTAGAACACTCTACTCAAAGGTACCATCGTTTAGTCTATATTTAGATATTGATGTATTAGATGTAAAACTCTGTCTACATAAAACCATATTTAGATGTTGATGTATCTAGATATAAAACTATGCTTTCCGTTCATCTTAAGTTGCTCTTTACCAATTAAATTAAATTTACATGTATTTTAGGGATGGATCGAAGTTGGATGTATACGGAGGACCGCATGTCACAAAGTTTTCATGATCATGTCAACGAGTTTGTTGATGTCGCGGATCGAGATATGTCGCGGAAGGGTGGCACGAAAATATGTTGTCCGTGCAATTCTTGTCGGAACTTAATGTTGTTTGAAAGGAAATCTGGGTCCTTGCACATGCACCTGATGCGTTCGGGTTTCATGGAAGGTTATACAAGGTGGACAAGTCATGGGGAGGAGGCTGAGGTTGTTGACGATGACAAAGGGTTAGATGGAGAGGCGCGTCATGAAGAGTCAGACGAAGAAAATATGACGGAACCTGAAGATTTTGTACATGATGCAGAGGAGACATTAGCAGATTCAGATGATTTGGCCGACATGATCAACAACCCTCATGTGCAAGAGTAGATTCTGAAAGACACAACGAACGACAAAGCGACTGAAAGAGAGTGGGCCAAGTTGCAGACGCTAGTGAAAGACTCGGAAACTCCCTTATATCCTGGTTGCGATCCCGAGTACACCCGCCTATCAGTGACGCTCGAACTTCTAAGGCTGAAGGCGGTCCACAACGACACAGACGAAAGCCTTGATGATAAATTGGAGTATCTTCAAAAGCTCTTGCCGAAGGGGAACGTGTTGCCTGGGAGTTGCGATGAGGCCAAGAAAATTGTGTGCCATCTTGGATTGGAGGTGATCAGATACCATGCTTGTCCGAATGCAATGCATCCCGGTTTAAGCGGGGGAGGAGCCCGCAAGCGGAAACCGTGGAAAAATTGATGAGCGGTGCTCCTGCAAAGGTTGTATGGTACCTTCCAATCATTCCTCGTTTGAAGCGTCTATTCGCAAACAAGAATGAGGCCATGTTGTTGCGTTGGCATGATAAAGAACGGAAAAATGATGGTGTGATGAGACACCCTGCGGATGCTTGCCAGTGGAAAGCAATCGACGACGCATTCCCCCCATTCGGAGGAGACCCGAGGAACATCAGATTTGGTATGAGTATGGACGGAATAAATCCTTTTGGCAACGTGAGTAGCAGGCACAGAACTTGGCCCGTTGTTTTGTGGATGTACAACCTCCCTCCATGGCTATGTCTGAAGCGAAAATACATACACCTATCTTTACTCATTCAAGGCCCGAAGCAAGCTGGGAATGATATGAAGATGTACCTCAAACTATTGTATGAGGAGTTGACGACACTATGGGAAGGGGTTGAGGTATGGGACGCTTATAGAGAAGAGAGCTTTAATATGAAAGGTTTGCTGCTCACAACAGTACAGGACTATCCAGCCTTGGGATATAGTTCTGGCATGTGTGTCCATGGATACAACGCATGCGTGCAGTGCATGAATGATACAACAAGTTTTCGCCTAAAGGGATCTCAGAAAATCGTATACATGGGACATCGAAGATGGCTTTTACAAGACGACCCGTGGAGACAGGAAAAGGAAAAGTTTGATAATACAGTTGAGACCCGCTCACAACCACATAAGAGGAGCGGGGAAGAAATATTTGAACTGTTGAACTCTTGGGCCGAGTGCCCTAAGGCCGGAAAGAAGCAGAAGAAGGTAAAACCGTTAGAAGGTGTGTGGAAAACGAAATCTGTTTTTTGGGACTTGAATACTGGCCATTTCTTGACACACGACATTGCATAGATGTCATGCATGTGGAAAAAAAATTGTGCGAGAGCTTGCTTGGTCTCTTGCTCCACTTTCCAGACAAGACAAAAGATGGACCAAAAGCAAGAGAAGACTTGGAACATATCGGGATACGAAGTGAACTATGGGCAAGAGAGGAGATGAGCAATACGGGAAGGGGTGTTACGAAAATCAAGACGGATTGTCCTGCCGCTTGCTACACTCTTAGTAAGGAAGAACTCCATAAATTTTTCAAGTGCCTTGAAAGTGTGAAGGTTACTTCGGGCTACTCGGCAAACATACACAGACATCTTGACATGAAGAGCCACAAATTAATCGGTATGAAGTCACATGATTGCCACGTTATGATCACAAAGATACTCCCGGTTGCAATTAGGGGACTTATCGAGCCATGGGTTCGGAAGATAGTGTTGGACCTCTATACCTTTTTCGACACTATCTCTCAAAAGTCGATTACGAAGAAGCGTTGCCGACAGCTGCAAGCAGAGATTATTGTCATACTATGCGAGTTGGAGATGTACTTTCCCCCCTCCTTCTTCAACATCATGGTGCATCTCCTGATCCATATAGTCCCAGAGATAATCGACCTGGGTCCCGTGTTCCTACACAACATGTATGCACTAGAAAGGTTCAATGGTGTCGTGAAGCGCTTTGTTCGTAACAGATCCCGTCCAGATGGAAGCATCATCCAAGGTTTTCTATCGGAGGAGTG
Organism: Bromus sterilis; assembly: GCA_950022295.1. Classification (NCBI taxonomy): domain Eukaryota; kingdom Viridiplantae; phylum Streptophyta; class Magnoliopsida; order Poales; family Poaceae; genus Bromus; species Bromus sterilis. The sequence goes on from OX465600.1 coordinate 159,051,891, forward strand.
CGTCGAGTTTTGCACGGATTTCATGAAAGTAGACAAAGCTATCGGTGTACCTGCTAGTAGGCACCTTGGTAGGCTTGGTGGTGAGGGTCATCGCCGTGGAAAGAAGGATCTACATGTGCACAATGATGCTATCAGTCGATCAGATGACTACGACAGAGCACACTCCGGTGGTCCGACCTTATGTCCGTATGCACATGGAAATGTTGAAAAAAGAGAACCCCAAAAAGACAAATGCCGCGCTTACGAGAGAGCACAACACAAACTTTGCAAAGTGGATAAAAAATCACTTTGAAGAAAACCCATGTTCAAAGGATGATGAGGATGCATTAGACGTGTACTATTTGGCACAGGGCCCCTTGGTCAATGTCGTGACCTCAAGCATATGACATCAATGGATACACATTCTTTACAGAGGCACAAGACCAAAAAAGTGTATACCAGAATAGTGGTGTGACGATAGGGGCACTAATTGGAAAGCAAAAAGATAGATGGGCGGAAAAAATCGATACAGACGAAGACAATTTCACTACCATGGTCATACCTCCACCGACAACTATTGGAGAGAGAAATGTGAAAGACATAAGCGCGAAAAAGGAGCCATGGGTATTATCTAAACAGGTGGCACAACGCTTCTATATAACCGACCCACAGTCGCCAAACCGTGTAGTAATGAGAAGAGGAAAAAGGAGTATCGTCGGCGTGGATGGTGTCGTCGACGAAGAGGATTATGACCAATTCGATGACCCGGATACGGATGAAGATGACGAAGTTACCCAAGACTCCAAACCTACTAGAAGGCATCGAACTACATTAATCGTCGCTCGTCCCTTCAAAAGACGTAGTCACTCTGAGGGTCTAACGTATACCAAGAAGAAAATCAAGACTACCGTTGAGAAGATTGTTCAAGATGATGGCACCGAAACATAATTAATTTTTTTGCAAGATGTTATGAATTTCCCTACATTTTCATAATTTTTTAAGTTTTTCAGAGTTTATTTAATGTTGTGAATTTTTCATTATTTTTACTGTAAATTATTAGTTCTATGTGTCAACCAAAACATACTAGCATAACCAAATATCTAGCGTACAGGAAAAACTCGCGGAACATGCTTTCCGTTTATAACACATCATGTACATTTATAACTAGTGACAGTTCTATATACCTACCCATCACTGGTAAATACAACACCAACGACGGGCATTTATCGTGACCGTCACTGGTATTTACTAGTGATGGGCGGACGTGCACACCCGTCACTGGTACCTTGTACAGCTGCTGGCCGAAACTTACTAATGACGGGCATAGGCTTGCCCGTCACTACTAACACTTACTAGTGACGTGCATAGTTTTGCCCGTCGCTAATGTGTTGGAGGCTATAAGCTATTCTGCAGTAGTGGCATCTCAAACCTTTCACTTGGGGGTAACCAACGAGGGGCGAGAAGCCATCACGATACAATCTACTTTTAACCCGAACATTTCACCACTTGTTCCATACATATCGAAACCATGGTCCTTCATGTGAGATGCCCCCGTTTGCATGGCGATCGCATGATAGCCTTTCTCAAAATGTTTGAAATTTTTACCACATCATAGTTTTACCTTCTCACGGCGACACGCAAAGTCTCGCGTATTTCCGATCGATTCTCAATTTTTTTAATTTTTTTGTTATTTAAAAACCACCAAACTCAATGTTTCATGACCGAAAGACGTGACGTAGGTGCATCAAGTTCACTCAAATCCCATGTTGTTTGCTGCAAGTTAACCCGGGAGCACATACATGATATTTCATCACACATTTGGTCAAATTAAATTGCACTCGTAGTTGAAATGCAAATAAATTCATATCGAGTGCAAATGAAACTGACTTAGCGCCATATATCAATCGGAAGTTGAAAAGGCCAAAAATAATCATAGCTCTATTGCAAAATAAACCCATAGCAGTTGTCTAATTTACACTTAATGACTTACATGTATCAAACACGTCCCGTTAGATGACAAAATTTTGGTTACACCGTAAAGCACACGGTTTGTCTACTTCAACCCTTTGCTTAACCTATACCCTGCGGAATTCACCATCGCGTTCTGATTGGCCAGAACGCAGCACCACAGATCGCACGTCCTGCATCGTCCAATGCGCACGGATCAAACGGTCGACATTGAACCAACATCATGTTGCTGCAATTCTGGTGGATATTGTATTTAAGTCTTTTTTACATCTTATAAGTGAATTTTTTTTTAAAATAACAAAATAACTAGGAATGCATCCAAATTCGAAGGAATATCACGTATAGACGCGTGGCAGCTTTGGACAAAAATCAACCACAATCGACGAAGTAACGATACAATCTACTTGTAACCCGAATATTTCACCACTTGTTCCATACATATCAAAACCATGGTCCTTCCTGTAAGATGCCCCCGTTTTCATGGCGATCGCATGATTGCCTTTTTCAAAATGTCTGAAATTTTTACCACATCATAGTTTTACCTTCTCACGGCGACACGCAAAGTCTCGTGAATTTCCGACCGATTCTCAATTTTTTTTAAATTTTTTTTGTAATTTAAAAACCACTGAACTCAATGTTTCATGATCGAAAGACGTGACCGAGGTGTAGCAAGTTCACTCCAATTCCACATTGTGTGATGCAAGTTAACCCGAGAGCACATAGATGATATTTCAGCACACATTTGGTCAAATTTCGTTGCACTCGTAGTTCTATTTCAAAAAAAATCATATCGAGTGCAAATTAAACTGACTTAGCGCCATATATCAAACGGATGATGAAAATGACAAAAAAAATCATAGCTTCAGTGTAAAATAAACCAATAGCAATTGTCTAATTTATACTTAAAGACTTACATGTATGAAACACGTCTCGTTAGTTGACAAAATTTCGGTGACACAGTAAAGCACATGGTTCGTGTTATACAACCATTTGGTTAACCTATACCCTGCGGAACTCTTCGTTGCGTTCTGATTGGCCAGAACGCAGCACCACGGATCGCACGCCCTGCACCGTCCAATGTGCACGGATCAAATGGTCGCCAATGAACCAACATCATGATGTTGCAGTTTCGGGGGATATTGTATTTATGTCTTTTTTCTGGCTTGTAAGTGCAGAAAAAGTTTAAAAATACCAAAATAACAAGGAATGTGTCCAAACTCGAAGCCACATCACGTATAGACGTGTGGCAGCTCTGAAAAACAAATCAACCACAATCGACGAAGTAACGATGTAATATACTTGTAACCCGACCATTTCACGACTTGTTCCATACATATCATAACCACGGTCCTTCATGTGAGATGCCCCCGTTTGCAAGGTGATCGCATGATAGCCTTTCTCAAAATTTCTGAAATTTTTACCACATTATAGTTTTACCTTCTCACGTCGCCACACAAGTTCTCATGTATTTCCGAGCGATTCTCAATTTTTTTTTGTAATTTAAAAACCGCCGAACTCAATGTTTCCCAATCGAAAGATGTGACCGAGGTGCAGCAAGTTCACTCCAATTCCATGTTGTGTGCTGCAAGTTAACCCGAGAGCACATACATGATAGTTCAGCACACATTTGGTCAAATTTTGTTGCACTTGTAGTTCAAATGCAAATAAATTCATATCTAGTGCAGATGAAACTAACTTAGCGCCATATATCAAACGCATGATTTTTCTCACAAATGCGTGTGGGATAGTCACCCTATTACGGAAGCCCGGAACAACCTTACCGTGGGCGATCTCTATCACCACACCTACCCCGACAGTTTGGAACTTATAGATAGGTGGCTCAAAATTTCGGCGATGAGGGGTTCCATATGGATAGTTTCCCTTGTATGGCACACGTTAATCGAAAGGAAGTGTGACGCCCTCGAAATCAGACCGTGTACAGTAATCATACACGCAAGGTACACGATCCAGATTAGGGACTCACGGTGAGATATCACAACACAACTCTACAAATAAAATAATACAAACTGTTTAATACAAGCCAGGGGCCACGGGGGCTCGAATATAACAGCTCGAAAGCACAAAGTTAGCAGAAGCAATAGTATCTGAGTATAGACACAAGAATACAAGGTTGCCTTAAGAAGGCTAGCACAAATAACAACAGATCGAAAAGGCGAGGCCTCCTGCCTGGGAACCTCCAAACTACTCCAGGTCAACGGGGAACTCGATATCGTAGAAGGCATCGGGGATCTTCATGTTGCGGTGGTCGGCATCGGGGATCTCCTGCTCCTAGACTCCAAGGCTCCAACGTCGACTGCAACAGCCGATCAGGCAAAACATAGAGGGGAAACTAAGCATTTATGCATTTGTATCAAATGGAAAGGGGAGACTGTATATAGTGGACTGCAAGATAGAAATCAGAATAAGGGTAAGAAGCTAGACCTATCAAAGACTAGCATCTTCTGACGTGTCTTGCAGCACAAGGAGAGAATCAGCCAACAGTTTATATAAAGCAATAAAGTAACAATGAAGCAGAAGTTGCTGCAGCATTGTATAATATAAGTTGTAATAATTGATAATAATAATGCCTCCGAGTTCCCCTCCTCGACTTCCCTGCGAGGAAAAAAACCCGGAACCATACAGTTTAATAGTAGTAGTTTGTAGTGATAAGATCCAGCTTCAGCATAAAGCGTCCTATTACCGTGGACACGGCTTTTTGAATAGATTAAACTCCCTGTAAGGGTGCACTACTGTTCAGCCTCCACGCTCGGATCTCCAGGGTGGCGGGAACCTTGTTACGGAACGCTCCACCAAAGCTATCCGACACAACGCAGCTCATCCTAGGCTCAACAGAGAGGCCATCCGCCGGACTATATCCTATGCGATCAGGGTAGGAACCCTCACCCTTCACGCTCCTGCATGGTGCGTGGCTGGCCGGTGAAGCAAAAGCAAATCCAAATACACACCGTCCGGACGAAGAAGATACCACTTCCCGGCGCAGGCAATTCGCCGACGACGAGGTACTCCGGCAAGGTCGTCGTTCTCGCGATGCTGGGCACCAATTCGCCATCCGTTTGCTACAGTCGCTCGAGAACTCCACGCCGCGTCGAACCGTGGCGGGGGAGGGTGCAGGGTTAGAAGGAGCTGAGCGCTAGCTCAACCATGGCGGAGGCAGAGCTCGGGCGTCAATGGCAACTCGCGGTGCGGGATGCAAACGAGCGAGCTAGAAGGACAAAATGGGCCTACGGCTCACAGGGACCACGCCGGTGCAGTTGGCGCGGGCAGAGCGGCACCGGGGGAACGGCTACGACCTTCCATGGCGGCGGCCGGAGCGTGCAAAAGGGTAACATGCCTACGGGCTTAGCAGGAGGGTACGAGCACTTGACGGCGACTGAGGAGCTCACCGGCGGGGCTTAGGAGGTGGCAATGGGCTCGGAGGAGGCCGGGTGCAGGCGAAACTGAACGACGATCTCGTCGGAGCCAAGGTAGAAGACGACGTCGAGGTGCACGCAGTAGATGATTTGGGCCCGATTCCTTCTGGTGGGCGGTGAAGATGAGGACGAAGCAGCGCTGGGACACGGCGGCGCGGCGTGTGGAGCGCACTTGCCGCGTGGGTGCACGGTCATGTCGACGGCGGCGGGAGGAGTGACTTGCGACGATGATGGCGAGTAGTGAAGGGGGCGAATTCGACCTAGGGTTCGCCTAGGGATGCAGGGGGAGGGTACTTATCGACGAGCCGGACGCTGTAGCATCGTGTTTTCGATCATCGCACGTCTGGATCCATCGAACAGCTACTGTCTTGGTGACAGCAGCGTGGAGGAGGAACAGTAGGAAGGGGAGGTTCCTGGCGGGCTGGGCTGGCGGTTGGGCTGGGCCAGGGGCACTGTGCACTTGTTGCACTGGGGTTCTAGGCTAGATTCCTTTTATTTCTTTTTCTGTTCTTTTGTTTTCTGTTCTTTTTATCTATGATATTTTTATATATTTTAAAATATGTAATAGGTTCCATAATTAGAATTGCACATAATTAGAGTGCCACAAAAAGGTTGGGGTTTTTCTAAACTCTTTTGATATTTATTTTTATTAAGTAATTGGCAAATAGTGCTGTTTTGGCTTGTGTATGAATTGTTTGAATTTTCCAGAGGCATAATAAATACTCCAAGTTGGTTTACCAAGGTCTTGTGATTATTTTGTATTTAATAAAAGTGGTTGCACTATTTTAGGGGAAAGTTTAATTGTCACATGATTTTTGATATTAACCAAAAGGGGTTTTGGGTTTTGAGTTGAGTCCAAATGATCAACGTGCATTGGGCATTGGTTTTGAATATCAACCATCATGGTTTTGAATATGATCAACTGCAAAGTTTGATCAAGGCAAGGAGAGTAAAAGTGATTAGCAACAGTGAGGCTGATTACTGTTACACACACTGAGGGTGTTACAGGAATTGTCAAGACCGGGGGTTAGCATATGAAAATCCCGTTACAACACAATCATTTGGAGAGCCGAGAACCGTACCCACTTGCCTAAGCAGACAAGGCCAAGGACAGAACTTTCTCGGAAAGCATCGAACGTGAGGGGCATCCCATCCAGGCCGGATGATCAACTGATATGGGTCCTCATCGTGCGCACACAAGTCTAAATGATATTGGTGGTGAACTCCCATATTCATAGACAATTCGCCTCAACCATACTATCGATTGAATTATAACACTTACATAGACTTACTCCAGCCCGATCACTTAGTCGGGGCCTAGGGCAGGCTCGATCATACATCAAAGTGTGCACGTGACGGAGTCACGAGCAATCACATCGCGATGCCCCAAGCTGCGCACATCTAAGGGCCACTTGGTGTATAAAAGACCGCCAGCCAGATCACAACTAAGGTCTCGAAAACCCATACTAAGACATGCATGTTATAATCATACGCGCAACACACATGTCTAATATGAACAACACGTATCATTGTAATTCTCTACAAAGTTTACAACTTTATTGATAACTCTTACAGAGTGCACACAGAGATCACAAGTCTGTGATCCAACATTACATCAAACATGCGGAAGCAAAGTAGGTCGAGTACAGACAAGTTTAACAAATGGCTTAGAGAAGCCTTATCTATAAACAAGCCCTTCCACGAGGGACCTTTCGTTTGACTGGGACTACACTAGCTTGATTAGTCGTCGAGCTCCAGGAAGAATCCACCTTCGTGGTCAGTGGTTTCATCTAAAACATAGAATAAGCAAACGTGAGTACAAAGTCATACTCAGCAAAACTTACGTAGGAACTATACTACTCATGCACATGTATCAAGGTAAAGGGAGGTGGGGATCATAAGCAGAAGTGCCATCTTTGACTTGGCTAGTCCTGAACTACGAGTACCAGACTTGAGGTAAGAAGCATACACGAGTCCACTACATCTCCAACCAATTACACCACCATGGGTCGTTCCTCGACTTCCCACGAGAAAAGACGCCATAGCACTCACGCTTATCTTGGAAAGTTTTATAAGGATCCAGTTCAAGTTGTCTAATAATCAAGCTAAGCTTTCCAAGCAGTCCATAATCAAGGACGCGGCTATTCGAATAGTTTTGTTAACCCTGCAGGGGTGTACCGCTACACACACACGCGCATTAGTTACCGCCCGGGAGTGGGACCCTTCAAGCGGGTACCGGCGAGGATGTTGCCACGACACTTCGCCCAAAACTCCGTTCTAGTCCAGAGAGTCGCCTATCTGAGGGGGATCCATAAGGAAGTCCGGCCGAGGTTCCAGTACGGCCTCAAACGATGTGTGCAGGGTCCCAAGCCGGTCTGAATAGCCGTTCTTCCACTTCGCAGACCGTGCCACAGCCCTACCAAAACATGCGAACTAATGCGACTTCTGGGGTTCGAACGGGGTGAGGTACTAGGTCGAGAGGGGACAGTGAGCCCAATGTGTGGTTGCACTCTTCTTCTTGGATCACCATACAAGAACTCGGACTTAAGGCGGTGTTCAACGAGACAACCCACTGTGTACTCCTACGCAGCCTCTCATCGTTCACCTTGTATTAGGGTGGATTCACCAACACAGTTTCACCTTCTTCAACATGATTGCTACCATCCCGACTCATAGATCAAAGTATCCTCATTGTAAACTCTAACCATGCGATAAGCAGTAACAGTTGCAGGGGCGACATGATCACAAACAACTTCTACATATGCTAGGATTGTGGTTTGCTTACTACCTTGACAAAATGACAGGTCATGCAAAGGATTGGGTTCAACTATGCGGTAGAAACATTATCATGGTAATCATCCTAAACAATGCATAAGCGAGACTGAGAGGGAAGTGGGATTTTATCGACATGATCAATGGGGGTTTACTTGCCTTGCTGATTGGGATCGTACTGACACTCTTCTTATTCTTCTTCGGAGGTGACCTCTAGTTCCGGTTCAATTGCTATCGATAGCACACGAAGCATAAAGTAGCAATCAATACATGCAAGATGCTCAAGCACATGATTAAGGTGTTGTAATATCATGTACATGGTACTGATGTGTTGAAGATTCAAGTTAAATGAAGTATATTACCAAAGTATTTGGAATTCAAACTCCATGTATGAATTTAAAATGGACCAAATATGCATTTGACTCTGGTCCTCGACTTTAAAGTGGTTTTTCATGAAAACAAATTGCATATTCAGAATCCTTGCATTTTTCTGATAATTTTAGACATATTATTTGTCCAATTTGTAGTTAATATGAATTTTCTATGAATTTTTGAAGTTTAATGCATTCTCTGAAATTTTCTGGATTTATTTTAAGGGACAATTACATTTTTTCCCCTAGTTTTGCCAGCCCGTGGGTTTTGCCCTTACTTTTCGGCTCTGCTCAGTTTTGCCCTTAGATTTGTCCCTCGGGTCGTCCGAACGCCCTTTGACCGTTTGACCAATACTTAGAAAATGCATAACAAATTCATATGAACTTAGAAAAATGCAAATAAGATATTTAATTATTCAGAAAAGCATTTCCTTTATGTGTGTATCATTTGCACATATGAAAATATTAATTGTTAACCTACCCAAGGTTACTAACGTTCTTAACATTATTAAAAATAAAAATGTGTAAACAATAAAAAAATCATGAATAAAAACGGCATGCAAGTTTAGGTGATGTCTGCTGACCATTCTGATATCTTATTTGAGATTTTTTGAATTCACATGAACTTGTTATGAATTTTAAAATTAATGGTCAAAGTCATTTGAAAATGCATAACAACTTCATATATACCCAGAAAAATGCAAATAAGATATCAGAATGTTCAGAAGACATCACCTACATTCGCATGTCATTTTTAATCATGAAAATGTATTGTTTATACCCTTTAATGTTTAATAATGTTAATAACATTAATAACCTCAAGTAGTTTAAATATTATTTTGTTCATGAATGCTAATAACATGCACTTATAGGTAATGCTTTTTTAAACATTTTGATATCTTATTTGCATTTTTCTGAGTTCATATGAATTTGTTATGCATTTTCAAAGTATTGGTCAAACGGTCAAAGGGCGTTCGGATGACCTCAGAGACAAATTTAAGGGCAAAACTGAGCAGAGCCGAAAAGTAAGGGCAAAACCCACGGGCCGGCAGAACTAGGGGCAAAAATGTAATTGTCCCTTATTTTAATTGGGAAAGGTTTTACTGCGTCATCAAGACGTCAGCATGACGCAGGGGGGGCTGACTGGTGGGCCTGGCTTGTCAGTGAGAGGGGTTAGTTTAAACTAATGTTTAAGTTAATCTCTAATTAGTTAGGGACCTGGGACCACTGGTTAGTGGCCCAGGGGGGATTAGTTCTGGGATTAGCTTAGGGGTTAGGTTTTAATGGCGCCGCCGGCTCGGGGCTCGCCGGAGTTCTTGTCTAAATACGAAATAGGCACGGGGGAGGACTTGGAGGGCACGGGCATGCGCTGCGCGAAGCTGCGCGTCTTTTGGCGTAGGAGGGGGTCAAGGGCGTGGCATGTGGCGTCGGCTGCTTCAACGGAGGCGGCGGTCCGAGATCGGGCTTCGCCGGAATTAGGTGCCAGGGCACGGGAGGAGGCGGGAATAGGCTCAGGAAGAGCTGCTCACCCTGGTTCGAATGGTGAAGGCGGCGGGGTCGGGGGTTGCTCGTCGTCGGATGGTGCAAAAGGAGCGGGGTGACGTGGCAAGAGGAGCGGGGCGACGTGGGCGTCTCCTTACTTTGGTGCAAAAGAGGGAGGGAGAAAAATATGCGCTACGAGGGGCAAGAGGAGCGGGGCAACGTGGGCGTCTCCTGGCGCGATAAGGTCGCCTGGGAGGGTGCCAGGCAGCCTAGCAGCTGCCGCCGTCGTCAGCATGTGCTCAAGCGAGCTCCTTGCCGCGCCGGGGAAGAAGACAAACGGCGGCAGCGGGCTGGGCCGGCTTGGGCCAGGTAAGCCTTTTTCTTTATCCTTTTCTGTTTTCTTTTCTGTTAATTTGTTTTGCCTTGCTAAAAAAATAGCTATGCATTTTCTAAAATGCTCCAATTTTTTATGTGGACTTGTAATGCATATAGCGAGCCACTTATAAAGTTGGGCATTTTTAAAATTCAAATAATTTGAAATTTAATTCAAATAGGGTTTTAAATTTAAATCCAAGCTCCTGTTTGAATATTTAAAAATGCCATGAGCATGGGATTGCTACCACATCACTTGATATGTGATCACACTAATTTATGTGAGTTTTCAAAAATGCAAAAGGTATTTTTGGAGCAACTTTTATTCTGGCCATTTGAAATAAATTCATCTGGGGGAGGGGGGGTTTCTCTCCCATTTCAATTTCTTTTGAGATTTTTATCATGATGGAAAGTGACTTGCTATTCCTAGCACATACCTAAACTGGGGTTGTGACAACTCGCCCCCACTGAAAAGTATCTCGTCCCGAGATTCCGAAGTCTGTGGGAGGAAGGAGGGGTACTCGGCACTGAGACAGTCTTCTCTTTCCCACGTGGCTTCTTTCTCGGAGTGGTGTGACCATTGCACTTTCAGAAACCTAATCTTCTGACGACGCGTGACACGCTCTATTGAATCAAGAATACGAATGTGGTATTCTTGAGAAGAAAGGTCATCTTGGAGATCAAGCGTTTCATGGTCGACTTCGCGGATGGGGTCCTTGAAGCAACACCTGAGTTGTGACACATGGAATACATCATGTACTCGGGAAAGGTGCGGAGGTAGTTCAAGTTGGTAGGAAACTTCTCCACGTTTAGCAAGAATGCGGAAAGGTCCAATGTAACGTGGGGCCAACTTGCCTTTGATACCGAAGCGTTGGGTTCCCTTCATAGGAGTAACCCGAAGGTAATCCTTCTCATCCAGATTGTAGCTTTCTTCCCTATGATGACGGTCATAGTAGCTTTTCAGACGAGACTGGGCTGCTTTCAATTGATCACGAACAATGCGAACTTGCCCTTCTGCTTCCATGATCATATCCGGTCCAAAGAATTGTCTTTCACCGGTTTCTGGCCAGTTTAGGGGTGTTCGACATCCTCGTCCATAGAGGAGTTCAAGAGGAGCAATGTTCAGACTAGATTGGAAAACTATTGTTATAAGCAAATTCGGCGAATGGAAGAGACTTCTCCCAATTCTTTCCGAATGAGATAACACAAGCTCTGAGCATGTCTTCGAGGATTTGGTTAACCCTTTCAACTTGACCACTAGACTGAGGATGGAAAGCTGTAGTAAAGGAGAGATGAGTTCCCATAGCATTTTGAAAGCTTCCCCAGAATCTAGAGGTGAAAAGGATACCACGATCAGAATTGATTTCCAAAGGAAAACCATGAAGAGACACAATTCTAGAGACATACAAGTCCGCTAACTGGCTAGCATTTATAGACTCGCGAAATGGAAGGAAGTGAGCAACTTTGGAAAGTCTATCCACAACAACGAAGATGGCATCATTTCCTTTCTGGGTTTTTGGAAATCCAGTGATGAAATCCATACTGACTTTTTCCCATTTACACTCTGAAATAGGAAAAGGTTGAAGTGTACCAGCAGGTCTTTGGTGTTCTGGCTTAATGCGACGCCAAACATCACATTCGGCAACAAATCGAGCAATTTCTCTCTTCATCCAGGTCCACCAAAATCTCTGGCGTAGATCTCGGTACATTTTTGTGCTACCAGAATGAATCGAGAGGGGTGTGTCATGGGCTTCTTTGAGGATGAGTTGCCTTATGTCCCTATTCTTAAGTACTACCAAACGATTTCCAAAGAATATCGTTCTTTGCTGTCTGTGGAGAAACATTTTGCAACTCCGCTAGCAATGTTCTCCTTGATCCGGCGAACACCTCGTGCACGCCTTTGGGCAACTATGATTTGATCCTCAAGTGTTCGTTTCGCCACCAAGTTGGAAAGAGATCCACGAGGAACAATCTCGAGATTGAGCTTTCGAAATTCCTCATGAAGAAGTGGTTGATACTGTTGTAACATGAGGTTGTTACAATACGACTTACGACTTAGTGCATCAGCCATGACATTGGCTTTGCCTGGGGTGTAAGAAATTCCTAAGTCATAATATTTTATCAACTCAATCCAGCGTCTTTGCCTGAGATTAAGATCTGGCTGGGTGAATATAAATTTGAGGCTTTGGTGATCGGAATAGATCTCACAACGATTACCAAGGAGGTAATGTCGCCAAGTTGTCAGGGCATGAACTACGGCAGCGAGTTCAAGATCATGGGTAGGATAGTTCTCTTCATGTGGACGAAACTGGTGTGAGGCATAATCTACCACATGTCTATCTTGCATAAGTATGCATCCTAACCCTTTCCGTGAGGCGTCACAAAAGAACTCGAAATCCTTTTTTGTGTCTGGAGGCGCAAGTACGGGTGCAGAATTCAATCTTCTTTTTACCTCTTGAAAGCTTTCCTCGCACTTGGGAGTCCATTGGAATTTCTTATCTTTCTTGAGGAGTTCAGTTAGAGGCATTGCAACTTTGGAGAAGTTCTCAACGAAACGGCGACAATAGCTTTCTAAGCCAAGAAAACTCCTAACTTTCTTAACCGATTCAGGTGGAGTCCAGTTAAGGACGGCCTGAACTCTCTCGGGATTGACAACAATGCCTTTTGCAGAAATCGCGTGGCCTAAGTAGGTGACTTCTGGCGGCCAAAATTCACACTTGGAGAATTTAGCATACAGGCGATGCTCTCAAAGTTTCATCAATACCAACCTGAGATGTTCGGCATGTTCTTCTTCGTTCTTCAAGTAGATGAGAAGGTCATCGAGATAAACTACAACATATTTATCTAAGTACTCCATGAAGATCGAATTCATCACGCGCGAGAAAGTGGCGGGGGCATTGGTTAATCAGGACATGACGGTGTACTCGTAAAGACCATAACGAGTAGTGAACTCCGTTTTGGGAATGTCCTCATTTCGGATTTTGATTTGATGATAGCCTAATCTCAAATCCATCTTGGAGAAGACAGAGGATCCATCAAGTTGATCATAAAGATCATTGATCCTGGGCAGTGGGTACTTGTTCTTTATCGTCGCTAGATTTAGCGGGCGATAGTCTACGCACATCCTTTCTGTTCCATCTTTATTCGTTACGAACAGAACGGGGCAACCCTATGGCGATGAGCTACGGTGGATGAAGCCTTTTGCCAACAAAGCTGGATGTTGGATTTTAAGCTCAGCTAACTCACGTGGGGCCATTTTGTATGGGCGTGTGGAAATTGGTGCGGTTCTTGGCATAAGATCCACTATGAACTCCACACATCTGTCGGGTGGCAAGATTTAAGGGGTTGGGTTGCTGGATGGTTTTCCTGAGGATGACCTTGGTTTACTAGGGGCTAGAACCGATATGTCAGAGTAGCAGATGACCCCAACACGATGGTTAGTGTGGTTATTCTGGTTAGAAGACATCTAAGCTGGGAGGAAGAGCTGCAAATGAATCAGTATAGGTTTCTAGAAGAAAACCTACAACAAACTCTATGGAACTGTCAGACATACCACCTAGAAGTTCTTCTGGAAAGACATCCGAAAAAGATAGTAGGATTTTGCAAATACATCAGATTATGTAGAAACCAGGGATGACTCGGACAGCATAATGGCTGTAATTGCAAGAAAATGTAAATCCTGACAACATTTCAACAACACTTACATAAGAAGTCTCAGAATAGGAAGCGCAACGACTCTAGACAACCGAACACAACTTTCCTACGGCTATTAGGAAGAAAACAACGAGATGTTCTAGTAAGACATCGATGAGCCTAGTCCTATCTTCCCGTAGAACAAGATGAGGGTGACTCAGAACTCATAACGATGAAGGTAAGGAGAAAAATAAGCCTTACGTTGTTCCCTTATATACCTAGAGTAACTATATAACTATAGCAATCTAGACTCAACTTCGACCAAGGCTGATAATCCTACAGTCAGTCCTTCTCTGATACCAAGTCTGTCGGGATCCGGGGTTAGCGTATGCAAGTCGCGTTACAACACAATCATATGGAGGGCCGAGAACCGTACCCACTTGTCTAAGCAGACAAGGCCAAGCACAGAACATTCTCAGAAAGCATCGAACGGGGGGGGGGGGTTCTCTCCCATTTTAATTTCTTTTGAGATTTTTATCATCATGCAAAGTGACTTGCTATTCCTAGCACATACCTAAACTGGGGTTCTGACAGGAACTGTGTGCAATGTATGTTTCCCCCGCTCAAGTTTTCCGTTTCCAATCGAAATTTTCAGTATCTGCGCCTTATGTGTGTTTTCCAGCCTTCTTCCCCCCACCCTAGCCCCCAACCCACTCATAGCCCCCCTCCTCCTCGGTCGCTGCCACCATCTGCTCCGAGCTGTCGCGCTCCTCTCGTTCTTATCAGGTAAACAACCGAGTTGCATCCCTTCCTCGTACCATCTGCGTAAATGGATCCGGCGAAATACCCTCTTCCATCTATATCCCCACTCCCTACCCCAAAGAATGGCCGCCTAAGCATTTCCACATATCACCGTGAGCTCGAGGAGGTAGATGTGGTCGCCGATAGTCATCTCCTAGCCGCACTAGCTGGCTCGGCACATTGGATCCCGGTGCATCCCTTCCTTGTACCATCTGCTGCATGCTGGTCTCAACATCGAGCTCGTCAACAACGACGGCTTGATAAGGGCTATGACACGGATGAAGTCTCCCAACTTTGATCTATTGGATGCCCGCGTCTGATCTCGTGGAGCGCTGAATGAAGGACATGCGATGCATGTACCCATGGGAGCCCCTTTTGCTATTTATGAAAGCCACTTTCAGCACCGGTGGCTCGACATCACCAGCCGCCAAGTTAGATCTGTTCGACAACTACATCCACGAGGAGGGCACCACGGCGTGTCCTCTCCCAAGGGGAAGAAGCTATTTAAATTAATATCTTTATCAAAATAGCTCAAAACACTACAGGAAACAAGAGTTTTGCCGTCAGCTTGCAACTTAGCCGTCAGCTTTCTATCGGGGCTGACGGCAAAGATTGCTATGCCGTCAGCTAGAATAAAAGCTAACGGCAAAGAACTAGCTGTTGGCAAAAAAAGCTCTGCCGTCAGCTGTTTCAAAGCCGTTAGCTGGCTGACGGCAAAGTCTCACCAGGCTGACGGCAACGCGGCGACTGACGGCCTACATGGACCCGGGCCCACCACGTGCCAAGGGATAACGGGCTGGCGCTTTGCCGTCAGCCGGCAACGGGCCTTTGTCGTCAGCTAGAATAAAAGCTAACGGCAAAGAACTAGCTGTTGGCAAAAAAAGCTCTGCCGTCAGCTGTTTCAAAGCCGTTAGCTGGCTGACGGCAAAGTCTCACCAGGCTGACGGCAACGCGGCGACTGACGGCCTACATGGACCCGGGCCCACCACGTGCCAAGGGATAACGGGCTGGCGCTTTGCCGTCAGCCGGCAACGGGCCTTTGTCGTTAGCTGGCTGACGGCAAAGCACCAGCGCCGTTAAGTGAGCGTGCTAGCCCTATTCTCTCTCATTTCTCTTGCGCCCCTCTCTTTCTCCCGTGCTGCCGCCGTCGCCGCCCAGGGACCTCGCCGCCGCTGCTCCCCGTCGAGCTCGTCGCCCCCGGCCCGGATCCAGCCCTCGCCGCCACCTCCCCCGACTGGGACCAGAAGTCGCCGCCGCCACCTCCCCCGACCCGGATCCAGTCGCCGCCGTCACCTCCCCTGGCCGCCGCCGCTCACCCTGCCACCGGCTTCCTACTCGGCTCTCCCTCCCCCTCTAGCTCTTGGAAGCGCCGCCGCTCTCCTCTCCCCTAGCCGTCGACACCCCTGGTGAGCACCCCCTCCATTTTCTCAATTTTTTATTTATTTTGTATTCATTTTTGTTTCTATTTAATGTTAGTAGATATCTATGTTAAATTTTAGTTGGCTTATCAGTAGTTAGTTAAATTTTTAGCTAGCTAGATCTGTTAGTAGATTAGGGCTAGGGTTTGTTAGATTTAGAAATTAGTTAGTATACTAATTAGGATTCAATTTTGTTTCTATTTATTGTTAGTAGATATTTATGTTAAATTTTAGTTAGCTTATAATTATTTATTAAAAAATTAGCTAGCTAGATCTGTTAGTAGATTAGGGCTAGGGTTTGTTAGATTTAGGAATAGTTATTACTAAATTAGGATATATAGTTAGTATTGTTAGTGAGCAAGAGCTCTTATTTATCTAAGAAAAAAAGGAAAAAAGAGTAGGAAAAGAAGAATAAGAATTATAAGAGAAGCAGTATGTATGTTAGAAAGAAATAGAAGTTAAAAAAACGGAATGAATGGAAAGGAAATAAAAGAAATAAATAAATGGAAAGGAAATAAATGGAAGTAACAAATGTTAGGATTTCTAGATATATTGGAGCTTAGCTTGTTGTTGCTAAGGTTGCCTTATTTAATTGCATAGGTTCCCGTGACTAGCAATGTTTCCTACTGGGGACGCCAAACGTCTCTCTCCTCTTAGTTTCACCCTACCCAAAAGATAGGTGTATAGCTAGTTATTTTCTTTCTCAAATCATGCAAGTCACGTTACCCATATGCGTCTCCCGTTCGAAAGATTCCATTTATAAATATGCATTCATTTGCATATTTATAATTGGATTCTTTCGAATTGTCCAACGTTATCCATGGACAGCCCGAGTATGTGTAGAATGGATTCATTTCCCCATATATGCTCTCCTCCGGATCGGACGCAGGATTTCTTCAGCGCCACCTTGTTGTTCTCCGGGTACACATCCTCTCGGTTTATGCTGAGACGTGTATCAGGAGAACAGCGAGGAGGTGCTGTCGAAATTTTGCGTCGGATCGGGAGGAGAGCATGGGGAAATGAATCCAATCTGCACATACTCGGGTGGGATTAGGACCTATCTTTACCTATTAGCTAGTGTGCATATGCCGTATCACCGCGCGTAATTAATTATCTGCCTATCTTTACCTAGCTAGCCAGAATGAATGATCATGCGTGGATGTACACCGGTCACCCTAGTCAAAAAAATATGACTGAGGAATGGTTGACCAAGACCGAGGATTTCCTAGAGGTTGCATTTAGTGCTGGCCAACCAAGAACATGGTGCCCCTGCACTAGATATAAGAACTATTCACAACAGACAAAGGATGTAATGGGTAAACACCTGCAAATACGTGGATTCATGCCTGATTATACGTTGTGGTCATTTCATGGCTAGTTGGCCCAACGTGATAGACATGAGGTAGTGCGTCAGCGCATTGAGGATTGTGGTACATGGATCGAAGACATGGTCAATGACTACAACAATGCTCGTCTTGAGGACGAAGAACCGGAGGAAACTGCCAAGGCCTTTTATGCCATGCTAGAGTCTTCAAAACTCCCACTGCATGCGCACACCAAGCTTTGTCAACTAGATGCCATCGCACAAACAATGGCTCTTAAGGCACAATTCAACTTGTCCAGAGAGTGCTATGATGCGATGATGACCTTATTCGGGAGCTTTCTACCGGATGGTCATATTATGCCTGCAAACCTATACCACTCAGACAAAATACTTGGTGCACTGAAGATGCCCATCGAGCGGATACATGCTTGTGAGAAAGGATGCGTCTTATTTAGGTATGAGTATGCGGATGATAATTATTGTCCACGCTGCAAGTACTCCAGGTATATTGTCGTAGACAACGGTCTTGGTGAGAAGACGCAGAGCAAAATACCCGTAAACATTCTTCGGTACCTACCGATCTTACCAAGACTTCAACGGCTTTACATGCTTGAAGAAACAGAAAAACAAATGACATGGCATAGAGATGGAATTAGACGTGCTACAGATGAATACGGGAATTTGATGTTGACCCACCCCTCTGATGGTGAAGCGTGGAAGATGTTCAATGAAATACATAAAGAAGGTAAAGCCAAAGACCCAAGAAACATGGCACTCGCCATTAGCCTCGATGGGTTCAATCCTTTCGGTATGACGGCAACCCAGTATAGTTGTTGGCCCGTATTCATCATGCCCCTCAATCTTCCCCCTGGAGTACTTATGCAAAGAAAGCACATCTTCTTGACGTTGATAGTTCCGGGGCCCAACTATCCCGGAAAAAATATGAATGTGTACTTGCAACCACTGATGGATGAGTTGAAAGAAGCTTGGGATAATGGGATCCGGACATATGACGCAGCTAGCAAAACAAACTTCCAAATGCATTCTTGGTTTATGTACTCCATGCATGACCTGCCGGCGTTTGCACTTTTTGTTTCATGGTGCGTGCACGGAAGGTTCCCATGCCCGCAATGCAAGTCTGCTCTTAAGTTTCATTGGCTGCCAGAGGGTCGCAAGTATTCTTGCTTCGACTTGCATAGACAATTCCTGCCTCTGGACCATGGATTCAGAAAAGACAAGAAGAATTTCACCAAAGGTAATGTTGTCGAGCACGAGGCACCACCTATGATGACGGGCGCACAAATTCTTGATTAGTTGAACTCACTAGAGCCTGACCCGAACCGGCCAGGGTATTTCTTGGGATATAATATGGACCACGCCTGGACCCACAAGCCATGCTTTTGGGATCTCCCGTATTTCAAAGACCTTGCTCTTCCACACAACATTGACATGATGCACACTGAAAAAAATATGGGTGAGGCCCTTTTTGGTACATTGTTCGGCACTGATAAGGGGAAAGATAATGTTAAGGCTAGAGTCGATCAGGAGAGTCTGTGTAATAGGAAGTCACTGAACATGCGACAACCGAAAGGGAAGAAGAATTGGGAGAAGCCAAAGGCATGGTTCAATCTTAAAAGGGAACACATGAGGGAAATCCTCATCTGGGTGAAAAAAAAGTTGATGTTCCCCGATGGGTATGCAACGAATCTAGCAAGGGGAGCAAGTCTTGAAAAGTTGAAAATCTTTGGGCTGAAGAGTCACGATTGGCACATATGGCTTGAGCGGATAATGCCGGTGATGTTGCGTGGCTACATCCCCGAGGATGAATGGCTAGTAATGGCAGAGCTAAGCTATTTCTTCCGTGTTCTTTGTGCTAAAGAATTATCGCCTATTGTGATAGAAGAGATGGAAAAACTGGCGCCGGAGTTGATATGCAAGTTAGAGAAGATCTTTCCACCGGGTTTCTTTAATCCGATGCATCATATGATTTTGCATCTACCGATGGAGGCAAGATTGGGTGGCCCTGTGCAAAACCGTTGGTGCTATGCAACCGAGAGAATGCAGAAGACGCTTCGAGCAAAATGTAAAAATAACAGATAATTGAAGCATCAATGGCTGAGGCATTCGTTGTCGAGGAAGCGGCAAACTTCGTGACAGCACACTATGCTGCCACTAATTACAGTTTGCATAATCCAAAGCCTCGGTACAATACTGGCGACCCCGAGCGACATGAATCCAAGTTCAAACTCTTTAAAGGGAGCCTCGCAGCTTGTGGGGTTATGAAGACAAAGACGTTGACCTTCGAGGAATGGAGCATCATTACATTGTATATCTTGACCAACTTGACAGAAGTGCGGCCCTACATCGAGTAAGTGCGCGGTACATATTAATTATTCTGCAACTTCTTGACGAGTTGTGTGTCTAACTTCTCTTAATTATTTGATACTGTCGATTCGTCTCGCAATTCTCGAATGGAGTGGCGATCGAAAAAGACTCCATCGAAGAGATTAATCTTCTTGAGAAGCGGGGAGGCGGAAATTCCGTTTTCATCTCTTGGTTTACACAAACGGTACTTCTTATATGATATACAGGCCATTTTTATTTCTTCATCGTCTCAGTACCGACTAATACAACAAGCCTTTCCGTTTCAACTTGTAGGCTAATTCAGAGTCGATGGACGCTGAATTGAGACAAATCGCAAATGGTTTTGACTTTAAGGTCCATACATATGAAAAATACGACATCAATGGGTATCGCTTTCGTACTGGTATGAAAGAGAAAACTATGCCCGATCGGAAAACAACGAATTCCGGTGTGTCCGCTATAGATCGAGGAGTCGAGTATTATGGAATAGTTGAAGAAATATACGAACTGCTATATTATGGTGAAAATCCTCCGAATGCCGTTGTCTTCAAATGTCATTGGTTCGATCCGAAGGACACTAGACGAACTCATGAGCATGTTGGGCTAGTTGAAATTAAACAGAAAAACCGTTTAAATGTTGCCGAAGTTTATATTGTGGCTCAACAGGCCACACAAGTTTTATATCTTCCATGGGCCTGCCAAAGTGTAAAGAATCTCGAAGATTGGTATGTCGTCTATGACGTGCCGCCACATGGTAAACTACCTGCCCCCAATGAAGAAGAGGATTATCAACCTCACATAGACCCAGACACATATGACGGAGAATTCTTCCAAGAAACACGTGTGGCCAAAAAACATTTCGGAAAAACCTCTACGTTTGGTCAATACATGGAAGTAGAGAATGGCAATGCGGAGGAAGAGGAAGAAGTGGAACACGAAGAGGTTACCGATGATGATGAGGAGGAAGATGAAGAAGTGGAACACGAAGAGGTTACCGATGCGGATGACCTATCATTGCTTGACCGGTTACAAAAAGGCTTTCGAAATGTGGTTGACGCTGAACCCGATCCCGGAGAAGAGATCATTCATGAAGACACGCGTGATAGTGACGATGATGTTTTTATTGATCCTGGAGAAGATACAGATGGTCCCGACTATTAGTTGTATGCATCCCAACTTTCTTTTTTTTTTGTATATATGAATTTGTATTATTTATTTCCTTAATGTACTAATTCATATTTATATGCATATGTTTGTTTTTTGTATATATGAATTGGTATTATTTATTTCCTTACTTTACTAATTCATCTTTACTCCGTAACAGGTGTTGACACATGGCGAGCCGTAGGGACCCACCGGTGGAGTCTCGACCACCTCTACCTCTACGAAGAGAGTTGCTGGCGGGTATTGTCGCAGCCAGCTCGCCGCCGGCGCGTGCTGAGCAGCCTCGTGGGAGAGGTCGGGGAAAAGGCCCAAAGAGAGCTAAACCCGGTGGTCGAGGAGGTGGTCGAGGAGCAGGTGGCGCCCTAGCCGAGTCACCCACTCACAGGACAGTCTCACCGGTGCAGGAGCCACCGCCGGTGCAGTCAGAGGCACCGGAGCAGCGGCCACCGCCAGTGCAGTCGGAGGCACCGGAGCAGAGGACACCGCCGGTGTAGTCAGAGACACCGGAGGCACCGAGGCAGTCGACGGAGCCTCGTTGGGATGATCCTTGGGAGGAGCGTGCTCGCACGGATGATGATGATGCTGATGAGGATGATGATAGCGATGACGACGGGGCTGAGGGGGTGAGGGGGATGATGGGGGTGAGTAGAGCTCCTCTTCCAAGAAGCCGGTGTACCAGCGTGGTATGACACGGCTCCCACCACGTCCGGACCCTACGCAGAGGACATTGATTGCGCCAGATGGGGAGAAGTAAGTTGATGAATTTTTTTTGTTCCTTGTATATATATATCATACATGTACATATGGTCCAACAAGAACTAATGTCTTTGTGTTCTTATTTTGCAGGGCGTGGAGTTACCCGGAAGGTGCTCGGAATCCGAACTGTCGCCTTGGTGCCGTGCTTAAGGAGCAGTTCCCCGGGCTAGTCCAGTTGCCTGTTGAGGGTAGGGTTCTTGAGCCCGGCCTCACTTGGCCACACTAAAAAGACGCCCCGGCCCCGCCAGATGAACGCATCAACAACGTTGAATGCCGTACCAAAGCCGACATGGTGGTGGCTACTTTTTGGGTTAGTATTCTAAGCATTGCAATCATTTATTAGTGTTTGAATCATTTCACTCATCTTTTCATATGTTCGATGCATTTTTCAGTGCTACTATAGGGTTGAGGAGGGGATGGAGCCGGCGGCCCAGAAGAATCTCGAGAAGGAGATAGTGAGGCTACTCACGAACACTAGGCACGAGATGCGTGTTCAGTGTGTTGGAGATTGGTACGCCAAGAAGGGCGTGAAGAAGGCCAAGAAGAAGTGTAGAAAAGTTTTCCTTAAGAAGGAAGAATACTTGGAGGTAAATTACTAACTAATTCAAATTCCTACACTTATAAGTAAGGCCTAGTTAGCTCCAACTTTTCTTTATAAGCTTATGAAGCTCAAACTTGGCTTTATAAGCTTATAAGTGTCAAACTTTTCTTTATAAGCTTATGAAGCTCAAACTTGGCTTTATAAGCTTATAAGTGTCAAACTTTTCTTTATAAGCTTATGAAGCTCAAACTTGGCTTTATAAGCTTATAAGTGTCAAACTTGGCTTTATAAGTTTATAAAGGTCAAACTTGGCTCTATAAGCTTGTAAAACTAAAAAATGATAATAATAGCTTAGTTACATAAAACTTGACTTGTACTTGGCTTAAAAAAGATATTCAATGACTTTATAAGATTATTAATTCATAGGCACCCCCGAGATGGTGTGCAAATAAGATGGATTGCTTTGAGGCGATAGTGGAAAAATGGCTCAGTGATGCCTGGCTGTCCACCCACAAAAGCGCCAAGGCTAGGCGTGCACAAATGGTAGGTGTGGCACACCACCAAGGCAATCTCAACGTCAACGAGTACGCAAAAAATGGGTATGTGCCTTTTTGTTTTAAGTTTCATGTCCTTTCATCATTAATCAATTGATTTGTTTCATGCCTTTTCTTTGCTTTTCATAGTAGGCGAAGCACCATAATCAACCTGTGCCTAAGGGATTTCGCTCATTTTCCATGGCCCATAAGGGAAAGTACAAAACGGTGATGGCATATTCCGAGGGCGACGATGTTGAGGCGTACACCAGCGCTGCAGCCTACCACAAGATGATGGCCTATTCTGAGGTGGCGAAAGAGCTACGCGGTCCTCAGTTTGACCCGAGCGAGGAGGAGATGGATCCGGAGGACATGATGATTTCTGGTGGAGGTAAGCATCATGGCAGCACCTCCATGTGCAATGGCTTCGTACATTGCCCGGAGACTCTACCTCAGATCAAGGCGAGGCAAACGAGCTCCGCTCCTGCTGTACGACCTCGCCCGCGGCAAGTGGACATTGCTATCCAGGTATAACTTTGTCTCAATTTTTCTTTCTGTTCTTTAGACTACGTAGTGATGATGACAATAATTGCTATATTGTTGAGTGTTCGCAGGACGCGATTCAGAGGGAGAGACAAGCGACACCAGAGATGTTGTCGGAGCAGCTTGCGGAGAGGGACCGGCTGGCGGAGGAGAGGACCCAGAGGATACTCGAGGAGGAGAGGGCACGCAATAATGCCCAGACGAAGGCCATCTACGACCTCTTCTTGGTAAGTTACTACTTTTGCATATATCCGCCAAGAATGCATATGCATATGTTTGGTTCACTTGCTAATATGCTCGAGTCCTCAAAAACTAACTCGCAGAGTATGTGGGAGAAGCAAGGTCTTACCCCTCCACCGATGCCGACGCCTATCGTTTCTCCTCCCGGAACGGTAAGTTTCTTTCAATGATCAATATATCCCGGTCTTATACCATCAAGTGTCATCATGCTTACCACATTGCAACTCATCCTTTGTTGTAGCATAATTCCGGAGCTGCATCTCACAACCCACAAGAATCTCCTAGTGAATCCCCGAGCAACCCACGTGGCGGCGCTACTCAGCCTTGAGGTGGCCTCCGGTAAGTTACATAAAGCTCATCAATTACTTTATATGCTCATAAAGCTCAATAATGGTAGTAATAACTTAGTTACATAAATATTTACTTATTCTTGGCTTATAAAAGCTAAAAAGGACTATATAAGCTTATAAAACTTATACTTGGCTTTATAAGCATGTAAACCTAAAAATGACTTATACTTGGCTTATAATAGCTCCTCAATGACTTCATAAGCTCATAAAGCTGAAAAATGATGTTAATAGCGTAGTTCGATGAAAATTGAGTTATACTTGGCTTCTAAAAGCTCAATAGTGACTTTATAAGCTTATAAAGCTCAAACTTGGCTTTATAAGCTTTTAAAGCTCAAATTAGATTTTATAAGCTTATTAAGTTCAAGAATGACTTATACTTGTCTTATAAAAGCTCAATAATGAATTTACTAGCTTAAGTGGCTTATAAACCTAAAAAGGACTTATACTTCGCATATAAAGCTCAAAAATGAATTAATGACTTAGTTAGATCTAAAATGAGATATATTTAGCTCTTGAGGTCTAAGAAGAACAAGTATTGTAGAATAAGAAGAAGGATAGGAGGAAAAGAAAGAAGTGAAGAAGAAAGAGGTGAAAAAGAAAGTAAAATAAGAAAAGTTCTTCTTATTCTTACTTTTTCTCTTCTTTCTTTTTCTCCATCTTCTCTTCTTCCTTTCATCTTATTCTTATTCTTCCACTTCTTCTCCTTACTCTTCTTCTCCTTGTTATTCTTTTTCCTTTTTACTTTCATCTTTTCATCATTTTGGATTTCTTCTTTTCCGTATGTAACATATGATTATGTTTTCATTTTGCAGATTTGCCTTTATGCATGGATGGATTCTTCTTTGTTGTAGATATAGTATGTTAGGATGGAGATGACTTGTAGATGTATATAATGTTGGGCACTTTCCTTTTGTATATATGATGACTTGTTGTTTTAAACTTGGAGATGGCTTGCTGTTTTAAACATGGAGATGACTTGCTTTTTTAAACATGGAGATGGCTTCTTTTTGTTTATATGACTTATGGATGGCTTCTTTTTGTATATATGACTTGTGGATGGCTTCTTTTGTATACGTGACTTGTGGATAGCATTATGATTGTATATATGACTTGTGGATGGCATTCTGTACATATATATATATATATATTATTGTTTATATGCAGGGAATTAAAGAAAAACAAATTAAAAAGATAGATACAGAGAGCTTTGCCGTCAGCTTGCTGACGGCAAAGGCGTTGCCGTTAGCAAGATGACGGCAAAGCGAACACGTGGCGGCAGCCTGTGCAATCTGGGCTGTGGCAGTGACCATTTGGTCACGGCTTTGCCGTCGGCCTTCAACCGTGTCGGGACCCAGGGTTTGCATATGTAATTCCAATCACAATTCAATCATATGGAGAGCCGAGAGCCATACCCACTTGTCTAAGCAGACAAGGCCAAGTACAAGACACTCTTGGAAAGCTCGAACGTGAGGGGCATCCCATCTAGGCCCGGATGATCAACTGAGATGGGTCCTCATCGTCCGCTCACAAGTCTAAATGATTATGGGTGGTGAAATCCCATACTCATAGACAAGTTGCCTCAACCATATTATCGATTGAATCATAACACTTACATAAACAGACTCCAGCCCGATCTCTTAGTCGGGGTCTCATGCGGGCTCAATCATACAACAAAGTGTGCCACGTGACAGAGTCACGAGCAATCGCATCGCGATGCCCCAAGCTGCGCACATCTAAGGTCCACTTAGTGTATAAAAGACCGCCGGTGAGAACACAACTAAGGTATCGAACCCCACACATGGCATGCACGATATAAACATACACGCAGCATGCATGCCAAGTGTATAACAGCAGGTAACATAACATGAACTCTACAAACTCATAGCTTTATTGCATCTGCTAAACAGAGCAGATATAGTAGTGTTACAAGCAGAGATCACGTCACTGTTATCCAACATTACATCATACAACAACGGAAGCAAATTATGTCTTATGAAAGACAAGGTTAACAAATGGCTTAAGAAGCCTTTAAGGAAAACACAACGACCCTCCAGAGGGACCAGGCTGCTGTCTGGGACTACATAACTTCGTCGATGTAGAGCTTGAGGGGGAAAGGCCACCATTAGGGTCAGTGGTCTCGTCTCTAAAACATAGAATAAGAAAACGTGAGTACAAAGTCGTACTCAGCAAGACTTACGTCAGAACTAAACTACTCATGCTCAGGTACCAAGGTAAAGGCAAGTGGAGTTGTAATGCAGAAAGCTTTGACTTGGCTATCCTGTACTACGACTACATAGAGTTGAGATGAGAGGCGCACACGAGTTCATCTAATCTTGATCACCACATCAATACACAACCATGGATCCTTCCTCGACTTCCCCACGAGGAAGCAACCCAAAGCACTCACACTTATCTTGTGATTTTTAGAGTTTCCATTTGAGTTGTCTAATAATCAAGTAAAGATCTCCAAGTAGTCCATAACCGCGGACACGGCTATTCGAATAGTTCATTAACCCTTCAGGGTTGTACTTCTTCACATACGTAGCTACCACTTATCGCCTAGAACTCGTCACCTTCAAGCGGTGTCGGCGAGGATAGTACCACGACACTTACCTCACGGCTCCAACTCTAGTCCAGGGGATCGCCTATCTGAGTTGTACCCCAATCGGGAATCCGGCCGGGGTTTCCGTTCAGGACCCAGACGATGTATGGACGGTCCGACAAGCCCACCTCGACGGATGGTGCTGCGCTTGCCTAAAACCGTGCTACGTTATGAAAGCAAATAGAATAAAGTTAACCCATGCGAATCCTGGACCCTAGTCGGGGTCAGTTAATAGGTCGAGAGGGGTCAATGAGCCCAACATGTGGTAGTAATCTGTGTCTTGGATCACAACACAAGAACTCGGGGCCTAGGGCAGTGTAAATGAGACAACCCACTGTGTACTCCTACACAGCCTCTCATTGTTCACTTATGTTAGGGTGACTTCATCAACACGTTACCACCTTGTTGCATGTGTCCACTACCATCCCGATACATCACCCGATGGATCAGCTCCATTTCAAACAACTCTAGCATGGCATAGCATAACATGGATGAAGGGCCACATGATGAGCACAAACAATCTTGTATCTGCTAGGTTGAGGTTTGCTTAATACTGTGGTAGCAATGATAGGTCATGCAAAGGATGGGTTCAACTAGCGGAAGAACGGTAACATGTGAATCACCTAATCATGCATAAGAGAACAAGAGGGGAACTGGGTTTTTATAGATATGATCAAAGGGGGTTTGCTTGCCTTATTGTCGAGACTCGGGGGTGCCACTCTTCGAAGAAACAGGATCTACGTCCGGCGATGGATCTATCGAGAAGAAGCAAACACCGAGACAACAAAGTATAAACATCACATTGCAATGCACATTCAAGAATGAAACATGGCATGGTACTGATGTGATCTATGTTCAATTTGCAACAAGTTTAATTGAAGTTGATTGAATAAGAAATTCAAATTCAAACTCCAAATGTGTTCAAATTAGCCAAAGTTGCATTTGCTAATGTTTGGACATGGTAAACCATGTTGTCATGTGTATGATATGCCTCTGATGTTCATGTGATAAGGCTGGCATTGCAAAGATTTAATTTGAAATGATTTAAACATTTATTTTGAATTATTCCAAATAAGACATATAGCTAAATGCTACTAGTTCATCATCATAGATGTGTTTTTCATCTATGAAAGTATGATATTTGGAATCCTTGAATTTTTCTGATGATTTTTCATATATAAATTATTTGATTTGGAGTTATGGATTAAAATTTAATGAATTTCAAAGATTTAAGCATTTTCTGGATATTCTATAAAATAGAAAAGGGATTATTGCGCAAGGCTAACGTCAGGATGACATCACGGGGACGCTGACCAGTCAACTGACGCCTGGGACCCACCTGTCATTGCCTCTGGGGTTTAACCCCGTTTTAATTAGAATAACAGGGGATTAATGGGGTTGGGTCCCACCCGTCAGTGAGAGAGAGAGAGGGATTAAGAGGGGGATTAGCAGGCCGGCCGGCGTTTAGCCGCCGGCGACCTCTGGACGCGGCGGCGCCCACGCAGCAGGCAGTTCCGGCCACGGGAGGGCACGGGGAGGGCACCAAACGGGTCCTCGCACACGCCCGCATCTCGCACCGCACACAGGCGACCACTGGAGGGTCCAGGGCCGCGGTGGCGGTCCAGCTCGGCGGCGGCCGGAGCGGAGCTCAGAGGCCACTGCGAAACGGACCGCGAGAGGGGTCGGGGGTTAGCGCGAAACGAGCGCATGCTCACCCTGAGCGTGCCGGAGTGGTCGGGGAGGCCGGAGGAGCTGCGGTGGCGGTGAATTTCTCGGAGGAAGGCACGGCGGCCGGCGGGGAGTTGCTGAAGCGGGCTTCGTCCTTGGGGCTCCTTGGATCCAATTAACTGTGCGAGGTGACGAGGACGACGGAGACGGAGCACTTGGACAACTCGGCTCGGCGAGGGGGAAACGGTGGCCGCGCTGGCGCACGTCGGCGGCGACGGATCCTCTCGGGTCTTCGCAGGAACGCACGGGAGAGAGAGGGGAGTGGGTTCCAGGGGAGGGGGAAGTGGAAGGGGAGGATCATGGGGCGTCCACGGCACCGCTAAAGGGGCGGCAGCAGCCAGGCAGCTGCCTGGCCGCCATGCCAGGCTCGCCGGCGACCTGGCTGCCTGCCTGGCTCGGGGAGGAAGACGGCCTTGCCCCTGGGCTGGGCCACCTCCTTGAGTTAGGCTGCAGGTAAGTGGGCTCTGCCCCTTTTCTTTCCTTTTTTTCTTTTTCTGTTTTCTGCTTTATTTGTTTTGCTCTGGAAAAAATATCAAAGCATTTTTAAAACCCCCCAAATAATTATCTTGGACATATGTGACCTAGTACTAGTCACTCCCAAGTTTTGGAGATTTTTGAAATTCAAAACATTTGAATTGGCTGACGGCAAAGCGTAGGTTGGCTGACGGCAAACTGCTGACATGTGGGCCCAGGCAAGGGCTTTGCCGTCAGCCAGACGGCTAGCTTACGGAAATGCACGCCGTTAACTCAGCCCACGGGGGTTAAGTCAGACCTGGCCGTACGAGCGGCTTTGCCGTCAGCCAGTACAAAAAGGCTGACGGCAAAGGCTTTACCGTCGGTCGATCTTGATCTGACGGCAAAGCAGCTCACTGCCGACTGATGAGCTGACAACAGGTTTGCCGTCGTGGAGCTGACGGCAAAGCCTTTGCCGTCATCTTTTCATAAGTTTGCCGTCAGCTTTGGCTGACGGCAAAACTCCTGTTTCCTGTAGTGAAAAGTTGGTTCTTGGGTAAGAATTTCTGGGGATGAAAACCGTGAACATATCTCTTTGCACCAATGCCATTTTAATGTCCATATGTAGGTATCAACTAGTCTGTTATTCTCCTTCTGTTTTGTTGATGATGCAATGACATGTTCAACTATGATGTGTTTGGCTATGTAATGGATGATCTCCTATCAAACTTGATTCTTGGGTAAGCATTTATGGGGATGAAAATCATAAACATATCTCTTTGCAACTCATTCCAAGTTTCTAAATATTGCTAATATGATCTACCTATTCACTGATATTGATGCCATGATATGTTAAACTATGATGTGTTTTTCTGTGTTATGCACACTGATATTTAGGTATCAACTAGTCATTTTGATTCCACCAATACCATTTAGTGCCTATATTTAGGTATCATCTAGTCTGCTATGCTCCGTATGTTTGTCTGATGATGCAATGCCATGTTCAACTATGCTGTGTTTGGCAATGTAATGCATGCTCTTCTAGTATTTAACTAATAAGAAATACTTGTTAGAACGGCTATATTTGGTTGTCATTACTCATGGTCTAGTTAACATGATTTTCATTTTTCTTTCATTTTCTTTACTATCATATTAATCTTCAAAATCAAACTATCTTTCTTACTATCATGATTTGCAAAGAGAGCAACATTGACGCCGAACGGTGACTTGTTTCTTACTGTCATTTGCATATATCTCTCTTACCCAAAATCAAGTCAGATCCGTGCATAACGGTATTCTTCTCTGGCGAGAACCTTTAATGCTCTTTTGACTGCTCTCTGGCACCATGGAAAACGGTGCCACATTACAGGATTAGTTAGCCTCCACTATATATCTAGAAGGATCAAGTGAATCCACATACAATATCTCTCAGGTGTGTTATACAAGGTCCTTACTAGAGCTGGGTACCATCATGCACAGATAAATAACTTGCTTCTTGGGTAAGCATTTTTGGCGATAAAAATCATATTGATACCTCTTTGTAACTCATTCCAAGTTTCCAAATGGTGCTAATATAATTATATACTTATTCATTGACACTGATGCCATGATATGTTAAACTTTGATCTGTTGGCCTCTGTTATGCATACTGATATTTAGGTACCAACTAGCCACTTCGATTCCATCAATACCATTTTAATGTCTATATTTGTTTCTTTCTAATCCCCATCTAGTTAACATGATTTCCTACTATTCTCTATGTTTCTTCCCCTTGGATATTAATCTACACAATCAAACTATATTTTTACTGCGATGATCTACCATGAACTATGTTGTGATTCTTTCTTATGCACAATGTGATATTTAAGTATTAATAAATACTCAGTTAAACTTCACCAATACCAGATGTAATAACCGTAATTGGTTGTTGTCAATCATGTTCCAGTTAACATGCTTTTCTATTTTCATTTTGTTGCTTTACCATCATGTTAAATGCTCACATCTGAACAATCTATACTGTGATTAATTTTGATTTATCTTATTCTGTGTTTATCCTCCAAAACAATGGTTCAGTTTTACCCCTTCCTTTACCAGCATCTTAAAACTTAACAATCAAGATATCTTTCATGGTCTGATGATTTGTATCCCAATTTGTACTTATGCAGGAAAAACAATGGGATATGCTTTTGTTCAGCATCGAGGATAGTTTCATCCCATGGCCTTTATTGCCTCATTCCACAAGTACATAATATATTTTAATGGTGCACTTTTTGCTTCTATAGGTACATACATCAGGGGTTCAGATCCACACTTCGACCCTTTTTGCGTGTGGGGTAATGAAATATTCATGGCGGATCGCCAAGTGAGGAAACTAAAAAAGATTGTTAGGAGAAAGAGACAGGAGATGAGAATTGAACTCTTTGTCTATTCTTTAT
This sequence comes from Bromus sterilis, assembly GCA_950022295.1. Taxonomy (NCBI): domain Eukaryota; kingdom Viridiplantae; phylum Streptophyta; class Magnoliopsida; order Poales; family Poaceae; genus Bromus; species Bromus sterilis. The sequence goes on from OX465600.1 coordinate 159,083,151, forward strand.
CCAAGACAACTTTGAACTTCAGGATGGTAAGAACTATGCAACCTTCCTTTTTCATGCTCATATTGAGTTGTTAGTCATCACTCACCAGTATCTGAATGTTATAATTTTCAGTGGTTCCCAAAGCAGTTTACTCAAGATTACCTAGCAAACTCCATGCTTGGTGCGGAGGCAACCAAAATAAAAGTCTATCATCCAAACTATCATGAAAAAGGTCTACATGTCTTCCTGAAGTCTATGAAGGATGTACGGGCGGTCATCACAAGAGGTTGGACCAAATTTGTGTGCGCCTTCCGCATGAAGGAGGGCACAATATGGGAATTCCGCTTATACAACTGCCCTGACATCGAAAATGACTTTTGGCTCTCTCTATACCACCTTTAATACTCATCTACTTCTTTGTTGTGATAAAGTTGTTTCTGTAATTCGTCAGCATTAGTTTTTTTGAGGGTAGACCATTAGTTGTTGTGATTTTTATTATTCTTTGATTGTTGAACCTTTGTAAATTGGATGTATATAATTTTGAGTTTCAACTATTATTAAATTCAATTTATAATTTCAAATACAGGTTAATTGTAATTGCTGGTAATAAATTAAGGTGAAATAATTGATGTTCTATAGATTACGCTGCACACGGTTTCTTGGGACCAATCGTTTACATAGAGCTTACCAACACAGACGTTGTCCCTTAGAAAATCGTGTCGATTAGATCATGCATCATACACGTTCTGCGTATAAAAACCGTGAGCCAGTATCCACAACAGACCACACGTTTTGATTGCAAAAACTGTCTAAGGTTATGAATATCATCCCACACAATATGGAAACATGAAATGTGTGTGATCTCTCTAAATTGTCAAACGTGTACTGAAATAAAACAGTTTGGAACATATAGACCGTGCACACATTTAAAATTTAGTACCCGTGGCTAATAATAGTATGGTCGCACACAAACAGTTGTAGCAAATCGTCAGTCATACATGAAGGGTTACAACCCGAAACACAAAACCCAATAGTGTAAACCCAAACCCGGTACCATAAAGAAACTGTGTGGTATCTATGTAGTGTCACAGACGATGCTTTGCTATTGCTTGTTTGTGTTCGTGGTCGCATTGCAAACAATCGTGTCAAATGAACTACATGTGATACATATGTTATGTCCACACGGTCATTCTGGCAATGGCCGTGTGGGATATAATCGTACATCAGACACGATTTTTTAAACGGAAACGTCTGCTTGACGTCGCCACATAGAAAATTGTTTAACGCTATCGTGTGGAAAAGGAAACCCTATCGCCATCGATAGCAAGGAGACGGTTCGAATTCACGTTGGCGATAGGGGTCAAAAACCGTTTGGATAGACCCTAACATCACTAGTGATGATATCTCAATTTTCTAGGTTAGTGTCAGAACTTGAACCAGTATAACATTTATGGTCAAGTTCACTATACTTTACAAATTAGAGATGTATCCTCAGTTATCTCCAGACACTAAAGGATAAACTTAACTCTTTGTTCAATGATTTACTCATAAATCATACCACAACATGTTCTTCTTGCTAAGAACTTGGGTCACATTACGTCGAGTACAAAACCCTGGTTTTATATGAAAGAACCTATGACAGAGGCATAGAGGATGTACTACATCCATTTCTTTCTTTATTCAACCATTGTTCTTATATTGAGATTAACTCAATACTTCTCTTCGATATACAAGTAAGAACTTCTTATTGACTTGTCCCATTCTGAACTCCTTCAGAATCTTATCCAGGAAAGTATTCTGACACAATGTTATTAAACGTGTTAATCTATCTTAATAGTTTTTCAATGCTTAACTTCATTCATGAAAGATTTTAAATAATCATTAATACCAACTACACCATTCACAATATGTTATCCCTATATGAGAATGTTGTCATGCTCCCACTCAAATATGTCAACCACATATAAGATTAGGATGACACTCTCATAGCTCCCAATCAAATATGTCCGTCACATATAAGACCAGGATAACATCACACATCTCCCACTCAGAGATGTCATCCACATATTAAGTTCGGGATATAATACTCCCATAGATCACACTCAAAATATGTCTTCCACATATTAAGTTTAGTAAATTATTCAACTCCCACTCAGTTTCATGCAAATGCATGTTTCTCAATATTTTGGCTAAGTCCAAAATCACTTTGATCATCCATCAAATTGAGAATTCAGGTTACGAGACACTAGTATCCATATGTTTTTCAAAACCTTCCTATTGTACCAATTAAAACACTTCTTCAAATGTAGGATTTGAGGAAGTCACGGTATTGATAACAATTTTGGATCAATCGTAGTGAATATCCCAGAGACTCAAGCATCGCCGCACATTGTATTCAACCCTTTTGAATTTTTCAAAAACATTCTTTGTGACAAATCGATCTTGACGACTTCCTTTGACGTTCACATTTATTCATTATAACTTTGAAGTTATTGAGAATATCAAATAACCTCCTTACTCAATAAGATTCAAGAAATCTTAAATGTAACTCAATATACAATTTCATGACTCATAGTCACATCTCGTACTTAGGTCTACCATCGCTTCTTCGTAGATCGTAGGTATGCCTTTTTCCATTAACTTGACAAGTGAATCATGAATATTATTTTTCACAAGGGCAAATATGTATTCTTGAATCCTACTTTGTTCACTAAAATCTTTTAACCGAAACATCATGATCGTTATCATTTAGATTCTCCTCTAACTGGAGAGCTTTGCTGCCGGAACATGTTCCGTTGCGCTACTCTGACATCTGGAGGCAAGGTCAATTACCTTGGTTGAACTTTCACTTTTCTTCCATTAACACATTTATCAAGAACACTTCTTGACAAACACCAAACTTAGCAACACAAGTTTGCTCTTTCAGTTCTAGTTGTGGAAGATGCACCCATAGTTGTCTAAGGATACACTACAAAGATAATTTATCACATAAATCAAGTTTCCTAGAAACCACAACACACCATAAATTATACAGTGTTGGTTTTCATGAACTCAGATGGTTCCCTATACTGAAGTGAGTGTTTGCATATTAAATTAATAACTCTAAACAATAATAATAATGTAACTCGGTAAGAGATAACTTAGACCATACACTATTTAATAGAGTATGATTATAATTTTCAAGCACATCAACAATATTGAAGTGGTCCAAGCATTGTAATATGTGAAACATTTTTCACAAGTCTTGATGCCCAAGACTAACTCAAAAAAATTGTCACTTTGATCAAATCATAGAGACTTGTCTTTCTTGTTATTTTCATATCCATCTTCATTCTGAAATCCCTTTGATCACATCAAATTATTTCAGAATCATGTTTCATTAGTGACTATGTATATTCATCTAATGTCCACATATGAAGTTCACGAAATAATAAAATTCAGTACATGCTGAATATTATACATCACTATGTATGATATACAACAATCATCGCAAACTATGTTTTACCAGAATGCGAGGTTTTAGTCATATCACCTAAAGAGGCAGGGTTTTCATGTGTCAAGAGATCAAGTATCTCAAAACTTCATCATACAATTCATGACTTAAACGGTAGTGTCATTATTAAGTTTGGATAATTCTTGACATTACAATATTTCTTATAAATGATTAAACTACTATCATCAATATAAGAATAACTCATTCATAATCATAATGTGACTATAGAAGATATCATTCATAAAAGGATAACAACTGACTTGTTACTCACTAGTATGAATAATTGTCTTCGCGAGATGCAAGACACACTAATAAAGTTCACATTCAAATGATCATAAATTTATTCATATAATTAAAATGATAGATGTAGAGCGAGAGTGTTGTCGACCATCAACTATCTTGATTATCTTCACCACACATTGTCACATTATCCCTTCCAAGCCACTCTCAAGTTGTAAGTTCAAGCATAAAATATTTAATTAACCGCAATTAGTGTTTTGTGGGGAAAGACATTTATAACGTGTATATCAAATATACCTTTTCCGTCAATGACTATTCCTGCATTGGTTCTACATTTAAAGTTCTCAACTTTAATCATGACCTCATGAAAGGTGAACGATTCTCCATCATGACATGGTATAGACACGGTCTTAGTAGCTGGGAGGAAGCGGATGTTACTTCCTAGTTATCGCAAAGTAACCAATCATTCAGTAGTCCAAGCTGTACACAAGGTGTTCATGTATCTTATACATTTTCCATGTGAATTTCTCAGCAGGTTGTTCCTTCCACCTTAGTTTGAAGAAACCCCGTCCATATATTGATATTCCATTATTCTGATTTGTTACTTGGTGCTTTCAAGTTCACCTAGAACGTCATACGTGTTGGTGCCGTTTATATGCATTCACAATTCAGATTCTATAGAATGAAGTATGATGTATTGTACAGTCATTCGTAAGTGATGGTGAGTACGATACTCATCATCATCTTTCTTAATTACGGAGTTGTCAGGTGTATCTCCTAGCAGTTCTCATATTACGTTTAGCAAGTCATTACTAATGAGTATATCTCTAATGGTACTGGTAACAATCAATGAAGTAAGACCCATTTACCTTAAGTTCTACATCTACCTAAAAGAGTCATAGTTATAAACCTTTTGGTATGACATTATCTACAATGATATTTGCTAATACATGAAGATTAAGTTCATCATATGGAGTTCATGTTTTAAAACAATTCTGGAACTCCCACTCAGACGAACATCCCTCATAGTTTATTCTAAGTGATTACACAATCCTTGAGAACTATACCTCCCCCGTGTGACATGACCATCAGCATATTATAAATGTAGGCCATCATGCCAATCACATCATCCATGTGAGTCATGCTCGATCTTTTGATCCTTGTGTCTTGAGGCCATATCTACATACGCCAGGCGCGCCACAATAACCTTAGTGATTATATGCCGCGTATGCAAGGCCATGTTTCTGGACATGCTAGGCTTCCTCCACCCATCTCTTGTGAACGTAAAAATGTTTGACAGTCGTGTGACACGTCATGCCTCCATAATGAAGAAATTTCCAGATGGTGCTTTACTAAGGAAGGACACTTTGTTGGATTAGTGAGGGATCATTCTATAATGCTACCGTCGTATATCTAACATATTAGCAAAATAGGATGCAACAATATAAATCATACTAACTATGATGCCCCCCTAAAAAATAAAGTTTAGACTCCTCTCCTTTATCTTTTGCAAGTTTTACGTGGCTGCTAGGGCTTTCGAGATAGAACCGTTTCTAAGCCTACGAACATACAACCACAACAACTCAGCACTTGTCTCTATTACACCCCTGTCGGGGCCCTCCATTGCAAACGTCTTTGCAAAGCTAATGTTAGACAGACAAACACCCCCTCATCCACTTATATGGTACAAGCCATATGTCAAGCATGGAACCAGTCTCGCGTAAACGCGTCAGGTCGGTCGGGGCCGCTTCATCAAAACATTGCCGCAATGCTAAACGATTACACGTGGGAGGGTAACAATTGGAGAATTGATGCCACATACTAGATGTGTTCTATCCGTACAATACATCTACGCATAGCCTTTCTCATGATACCATTGTAGGGGTTCGGGGCAGAAAACAGTAATTTTTCATAACCTATAAGACACAAACCCAAGACCTATGCTATTGCGATCCAAATAACGGATGGAAATAGGTCACATACCAGTATGTAGTCCGTTAAGCGGGAAACGTTCCCGCGTTAATGTGGTTGTTGTAGTCGTACCGGTAATCCCCGATGCCGCGCAGATCCACGATGACCCTAGAAGCCACCTGATACGTCCCAAACGTATCTATAATTTCTTCTTTCTCCATGCATGATTTTTGTGATATTTCTATGCTTTTGATCATATTTGGACTAACCTATTAACTCAGTGCACCCAAGTGCCAGTTCATTTTTTCTGCTGTCTTTTTATCTCAGGTTTCTCCCGTATTTAAAGTGCTCCAAAAATTCGACAAAAATCCAATAAATATCAGCGTACGGGAACCATCCATAGCACCGAAGGAGAGACGAGGGGGGCCACCCTGTGCCTAGGCGGCCAGGGGGCACGGCCCCACCCTAGGCCTCGACAGGGGGCGCCTGCACTCCCTGGTGGCCCCCCGGCTGCCCCCCTTCACCTATATATTTTTCTTGTCCGAAATATCCAAAAATAGAACCCTTTTTCGCGATCTTACCTCTGTTCCGCCGCTGCCGCGTTTCCAAGATCGGGAGTGCCAGAAGACCTCTTCTCGGCACCCTATTAGAGGGAGGGTTGACCTCTAGTAGTTCGGTGGATCCCAGGCAGGAGGCCTCGCCTTTTCGATCTGTATCTCTAATGTCATTTGTGCTAGCCTTCTTAAGGCAAAACTTGACTAAATATGTCTGTACTCAGATACTATTGCTTCCGCTAACTTTGTGCTTTCGAGCTGTTGTATTTGATCCCTCGTGGCCTCTGGCTTATATTAAACAACTTGTATTATTTTATTTGTAGAGTTGTGTTGTGATATCTCACCGTGAGTCCCTAATCTCGATCGTGTACCTTGCGTGTATGATTACTGTACATGGTCTGATTTTGGGGGCGTCACATCATCCACCTTGAGATATCTATCCAAAATATCTCGCTGGTATTAAGTTGCGAGCCCCACCCAAAGTTTAAACCCAAAGCAACAGACAACTGCATTAAAAAGAACATTGTGTAAAGTAAACAATCCTTGCAACCGCGGTTACAAGCACCGTTGTTTTCCCCCTTATGACAACAGCACATCCCCTAGACTCATGTTTCTGTCACTCAAGCGTGTCATCAGGCGGCATGAACCCACAATCTAGCACAACGTTCCCTCTTGGAGTTACTATCTACTACTTGGCCAAAGCAAAAATAGCAACGAAGAAAATGCAAGAATTACTTAGGAACAAAAATATAGAAGATAAGAACCAAATGTATTACTCTATCACAATCCGAACATAATCTCATAATCCATCAGATCCCTTCAAACTCAGCATAGCAACAACAGAAAGATTACATAAGTGCCTCGATCATGTAGGGCAGCTCACGAGGTCTAAACCAATTAGAATAAAGAGGGGAGGAGAACATCACATAGCTACTAATCACGGACCCATGGTCCAAAGGAAACTACTCACGGCACATCCGGGAAGCGTCCATGGTGGAGAGGAAGCTCCCGGAGGTCGATCCTCCCTCCGGCAGGGTGCAGGGAAGAGGTCTGTTGGCGCTCCCGATCTTGGAAGCGCGGTGGCGGCGGAACAGAGGCGAGATCGCGAAAAAGGGTTCTGTCTTTGGAAGTTTCACGTCACGTGAGATATATAGGCGAACGGGGGCAGCCAGGGGGGCCACCAGGGGTCCAGGCGCCCCCGCTGGCGCGCGGCCAAGCCCTAGGCCGCGCTAGGTGGCCGCCAGGGGCCCTGGTGGGTCTCACCTGGTCCCCCATCGGGACTTCGGAAGGTTCCTTCACGCTGATTTTTATCAGATTTTTCCCGAATTTTTGGAGCACTTCTAATATGGGGGAAAACTGAAATAGAAAAACAGCAGAAAACAGAAATTGGCACTGGGGTGCACTGAGTTAATAGGTTAGTCCAAATATGATTAAAAGTGTATGAAAGTGTATCTAGATCATAGCAATATCACACAAAACATGCATGGAGCAAGCATAAATTATCGATACGTTTGGGACGTATCAACATCCCCAAGCTTAATTTCGGCTCGTCCTCGAGTAGGTAAATGATAACAAGCCTAATTTTTGTGGTGACATGCTAGCAACCATATATGAACTTTGAAAAGTAAAGCAATCAAGGTATGTGATTCAATTCAAGTCATAACATGCAAGAGTCTATATTAGCATTGAAACAAGTAATAAAAGAATATTAGGTGCAAGAGCTCTCGCTGTCCGTGACTCGAATGGCTCCAAATGGTGTTTGCGTGCAAGAAGAGGGATAAGGAATACGAGAAAAAATTATTTTTGTTGAGAACTCAGTCTACTAAAGTTTCACACTTGGTCTTCTTTGGAATCTTATCTTGACTCGTCCCCAGACCACTAGCCAGGTACAAGTCCATTTGATCCACTCCTTTTCGATATTTCAAGCACTCATGCAATGGATGAGCGTAAGCATGAAAGTTGACACTTAGGATGGCAAAGAGAGAAATATGTTGGAGGAGGAAGTCAAAAAGGATGAGAAAGGCTCACATCAATGAGGAAAATCATAGGCGAGAAGGCCAAATGATAGATATGATGTGAGGAGTAGGGATTGACATGCAACGGATGCAAATATGAGCTAAAAATCTCTGAAATGGAACTAGTGGGGATGCATCTAACTTGCTCGCTCATGAAGACCTAGAGCTCTTTTGAGGAGGCTTATCCTTGGAATATGGAAGCCAAGTTCTATAGTGCTATATGCATGAATGATCATCTCTATGGAGTACAAGGATAAGAGGGAGTACTGGTGTGGATCTTTCAAAAGGATAGTAGTGTTGCCCCTTTCTCTCTTTTTATTTTTCTTTTTCTCTTTTTTTCTATTTTTTGGTATTTTTTGGTGGCCTCAATGCCTCTTTCTATTTAACTCTCATTTTTCCTCTTTGGGGTATTTTATTTTGTCTACTTTGGGATCTTTTCGTCACTTAAGGGCAACACTCTAATTTACAAGAGGGTATAGAAGATCTTTCACACTTTACAAGGTACTCAAATCATAAAGAAGATGTAGATATCATGATGTATGTAATGTATGTCGCTGCCAGTGTAGAAGGAACGTGTATGACATGAAGTTCAAGTCATGAAGAGGTGGAAGATGAAGGTCAATATATCTCGGAAAGGCTATGGAAATGCCTTGATAGGTAGGTATGGTGGTTGTTTTCAGGAAAGATATAAGGAGGTTTATGATGATAGAGTGTATCATGCCAAGGGTTTGGATGTATCGGCGAAGGTGGACGCCAACTCTGGAAGTGAGAAGAAAGCAATGCACGGCACAGGAGAGGCTAGAAAATATGAGGAGGTGGAATTGTCAACTTTCATTACTTACATTAGTCCGAAGAACTCATACACTTATTACTGGTAACTCTCAATCTAGTAAGGAGGTTCACAAATAGACAAGTACCCCGAGGAGGAGTGTATGGGGGTTTGGTTATCCTTGCGCATCCTTGACTCATGGTACGTGAGTGTACTCTAATATCTGATCCCTCCAAATATTAGCGATCCATCTAGTAGCTAGAGTTCTCAACTAGTTTTGTAGGTTTTGAAAATACACACGGATTGCCCAAAATACGACACCTATCACTAATAGGCTAGAGCTCTTGACACCAAAAGTTCAAACATTACTCACATCAATACCTCAAAACTATTGCAAGTTACTACTAAAATTAAATAGCAACCTCAATTACCTACTTTCGAGACAAGACACAACTCAGTGCAAGAAGCAACTCTCTTAACAAGATAAACATGAAAACTAAAGAGAGTTCCAACAACTAACTAAACAAAAACCAAGGCTCTTGCTAAAGACAAAGTAAGACTAAAATTAAACATGGCAGTAGCTACGAAAAGATAAAGAACACACAACAGCAAAAAGATAAGTATGCGAAATCCTATGATGTGTTATAGATTGGAGTGGAGCGTGTTTATCTCCCACACAAAGTAAGATGGGGTGTAACTTGTTATGAACAGCAAGAAAAGCTAAAGAAAACTAAAAAGAAAACCTAAGAGCGAGATGCTCCAAGCATAGCACATAACTCATGAAGTGATAAAAATATAGTGAGACGAAGGACGAACTGATGATTGTTGATGGAGAAGGGGATGGACGGGGGTATCCCCAAGGTTAGACGATTGAGTCTCCTTGAATATTTATTGGGGATGCGTGGGGGAATTCCCAAGATTGAGCGCTTGACACTCCCGGATCTTCTGTCATCATCTTCCATCGCACACTTGAAAACTCCCTTCATACATATCTCATTATAAGCTGATTAGAGAGGTTATTACCCTTAATAAAATAATTTTTCCCCACTGGATACCAAGATATTCCTGAAGAGCTACTGTTTCACAAGATTTTCAAAAGGTTTTGAAAAGAAAAAACAAGCTTAAGGTATGCAAAAGTAAGGAGAGACAAAACGTGGCAGAATCTGTGAAAAACAGAACAACAGGGAGTAGAGAATTTTTTCGGGGCACTTCTGCAACTCAAATAGAAAAACTCAGAACATACGAAAGTTTAACAATTGTATTGAACATGCTGTGTAAAAAATTCAGATCAAAAAGATGAACTAGTGATTTTTCCGATTTTTTTCCGTCAAGAAGACAGAATCTGTTTTCAGGACAGCATGTCACAAATTTTGCTTCCCTTGTCATAAGAGGCTATAACTTGGCACAAAGCTTGAAAATAAAGATACAATGATGTTGCTACAGTAGTAACAATCATCAAGACCACTAAAAATAGAAGTAAAAACATCTTGGGTTGCCTCCCAACAAGCGCTTTCTTCTACGCCTTTAAGCTAGGCAAAAGGCAAAAGAAGAATAAAAGGTCTCCAAGATCGTCGGAATCATAAAAACCCTCAAATTGATTTTCCATAACCTCATTCTTGTTCTTCCTAGGAAATAGCTACTTACCCTTCGCCTTACCGCATAAACGTATGTGCCCGTTACCAATATCAACGAAGCCTTTCATAGCTCGAAGGAAGTCCCTTCCAAGAACGAGGTTACTTTGGTTTGGCTCAATGATGCAGAAATCCATCGGTGCAATCCTATGAAGGAATGCAACATGGAATTCTTTTACATTTCCTATAACCTCTGAAATATCTCCATTAGCATGTTTATGATAATATTATAATTTATCCATATATAGTTTCAGAGAATCATAAAATCTTTTTGGCATTGTAGAAACCATGGATCCAATGTCACAAAAAGCAAGGAAGTCTTAGTTAGAGATGCTAAACCTAACAAAGGGCCCCCAATCATCATCTATTTCCAACATTTCATTCTTGTTGGTCTTAAGTTCTTCTACATTCCTCATGTCTAGAGCATCCATCCTCTTTTCAATAGTGGCAAGTCTATCTACAATAGTATCAATACTGCGATCATAAACAAAATAGCTAGATAGACTATGCAAAATATCAAGAGCTCTAGCTTCATCACACTCTAAAAATTCTCCTACAGCTATAATATCAAGAGAGTGTTTACACCACTTAAAAAGACCATGGTAAAAATTTCTAAGCACAATTTTTATAGGTATCCAAGGCATAATTCTTTTATGTGCTTCAGAAATTCTGTCACATGCCTTCTTCATATTTTCTCCATCCCTTTGGCTGAAATCGAGAACTTCCGATTCCCGCAAAGAACCAAGTCCTAACATGTTCATCTAAACAAGGAGGACTACTAAAAACAAGATAAATAATTTTTTTGTGATTTTTGATATAAGACACAAAGATAAAAACAAAAGGTAAACTAACAAGACTAAAAAGTAAATGTAAAAGGTAGTGGGAAACTCGCCTATCTTATCACTCGGAGTCCCCGGCAACGGCACCAGAAATTTGCTTGAAAGGAGAGAGATGATAATTACTTCTCGCCCTTCGTTGGTTACCCCAAGTGGAAGGTGAGATGTAGGATAGCATCAAATTTTCCCTATGTAGAGGATAGGGTTTGTCTCCAGTAGGACTCCGGAGATGATAAGTAGGTGGTGAATCGAACAATGGCGCCGTTCACAACAGAGGTTGCTTACTTCACCTGGACCTGCACACAGACACAAATAACTTTGCTCCCAACGAAGTTTAGAGAGGTTGTCAATCTCTCCGGTCTTGTTGTTTACAAAGGATCAAAATACAAGGGATAATGATAATGATAGCAACTGAAAGTAAAAGCAGAAAATAAATAAGCGTGTAAACAATGATGAGAATATGGACCGGGGTCCTGTGATGTTCACTAGTGATGTCTCTCTCCCAAAAGACGATAAAACTGCTATGCGAGGTAAACAAATTACAGATGGGAAATTGACAGGATTTTAAACGCAACGCAACGCTAACTATGTTACAAAAGAAAGGAAGACGCTCAAAAGCATGGGCAGTACGCCAAAATAAGTACACCGAAATCCAAATGCAAGCACATAGAAAACATCAGGAGTGAAGTCGAGCTGTGGCAAGTCCCGGTCCGGCCGACTGCGCAGCGGGGTCTTACCTACGCGCTAAGCTTGAGCGGCATCTGGGGTGTAGTGTGTCTCCGCCTAGGAATCATTTTTTATAGAGGCACGGAGCCTAGTTAGAGATGCACCCACTTGGAATAAAAAGATCAAGTGGACTATTAGTAGTCACCCGCGGAGATTTTGCGAGCTCAGGCGAGGAGTCGATAAGAGATGCACCCACTCGGATGGTCGTCGAGTGCGTGGGTAGGTTGTCCTCCCGGGTATTAGTCGAGTCTTGCGAGTAGCCACTTGAATGATTCATTACCTTCTGGGTGAGGGAGCACCCGAACTCTGTAGATGTATCTCTTTTTGTTGGTGCGAGTGATCACTCGAGAACATCATTGCCTTCTGGGTGAGGGAGCACCCGAACTCCGTAGATGCATCAATTATTGTTGGTGCGAGTGGTCACTCGAGCACATCTTTGCCTGCTAGGTGATGGAGCACCCGAACTCTTTAGATGTATTTGTTCTTGATAGGGGGAATAGCCACCCGCGTCTCGAAGTTTGGACCTTGCTCTGTTTTTAGCAAAGGCAAGGTGCTCCCGATGGGAGTAATTTTTTTGAAATATGGTCAAAAGTTTTAAAAACGGACCGCTGACAGATAAGAATGATGCGTACTCAGCACGCCTTGCCGAGATGTGATGTTGCCGGGCTGCCTGAAAAGTTGGGTGCCCAGAAATTGCGCACTGTGTGATTATGGTCCTCGTTTTTCGCGTGGGGTGGGCGGTATGGTTACTGCGCCGGTTGGGTTTTCCATGTTGCACGGGTATCGTGGGATCGCCCCACGTCTGCAGGGTTCCGAGATCAACGGTGTGAGGATGTTCCACCGCTTTTGGTTAAATACTAGGGACCTGGGTGTATTTAGGTTTTACCCTGCCCTTGCCTTCCTCTGCTTGTTCTTCTTCCTTTTCTTCCTCTACTCTTTGCCTTTTGCCTTCCTACTCTGTGCGGTTGTGGGGCGAGATCCATGTCCAGGCGTCCTCGAAGTGCAGCGCAGAAGTCAGCAAGGATGTCTGGTAGATGGGAGCGGTCTGCTTTTGGAGCTGTGGATCTAGATGCGCTGGTAGCAGATGGCGTTGTGGCGGATGGTGCTGCTCGGATTCCTAGAGATGAAGAGGTGCCCGCACCTCACCCCGACGAACGGGTATGCTTCCAGAGCTTCTTCCCTCGTGGGTTTGCACTTCCGGTTCATCCTTTCGTTCGGGGATTTCTCTTTGCGTATCAATTGCAGCTGCATGACTTGACCCCTAACGGGCTATTGCATGTTGCCTTCTTCATCACGCTCTGTGAGGGATTTTTAGGGATCTATCCCCATTGGGGGCTCTGGAAACGCCTCTTCAATGTGATGAGGACGAACTCTGAGTATGCCATTGGGGGCGTGGGCATTTCCATTAAGGATAAAAATGCCTATTTTGATCTGGAGAAGCTGGATTATGTCTATACATGGCGGAAGGGCTGGTTTTATCTGAAGGACCAGCATGTTGTCGGTCAGCAATTTACTCTTGCTCCTTTCAATCCAGTTGCGCGAGTGGATAAGCGGTCATCATGGGCACATTCTTTGTCTGCTAGTGAGATATCTGATGTCGAGTCGTTAGTGCGGAAATTTTTTGATTTGAAGAAGGTGTTAACTGGTGGCCAACTTATCTCTGTGTTCGTGAGGAGGCGCATCCAGCCACTTCAGCATCGGGTGCATCCCATGTGGAAGTATACTGGACCCGAGGACCCGACCAGGTGTTCTTCAAAGGACATCTCCGATGATGACCTTTTGTTTCGGGTCTAGCAGGTTACAAAATGCACGAGTATTGGTGTTGAGATCCCCATTCGTCCATATGTTGCTGATAGGCCTCTACCATAACAATAATGCTAAACATACGGGCCTTCTACAGAATCATTACGAACCCTGCATAAATTCTCTCAGGCCCCCCTGAATTTCCACCAGGGTGGCCCGCTGTATTTCCCTTTGTCCCAATCACCTTTGGCCATGTTAGCATGTAAAGACTCTCAGCCTGTAATTTCCTGTAGGTGTAGCTTTACTGCTACCCCAGGTATTTACTTGAGTTCCTTAAGATTTGACTGATATCTATTGATTATTCATGATGCTCTTTGTTGCAGAATCATTCTTCCCTGCTGAACAATCCGCCACAGCCTAAGGATGCGGAGATATTGGATGAGCTTGATGCACCCAACGCCGATCCCGCGCCCGCGAGAGATGGAGGTGCTTCGTATGCTGATGCTGGCGAGTCCGCGAGTGGAAAACCGTGGTCTGCTGATGACGGCGAAGACTTGAGTCCCTTGCACATCAAACGCAATCACTCCTCGACTACAGGTGAGCGGGATACAAAGGGTGGTGGTGGCGAACTACCACCAGTCGCGCCTTCTGCTGTGCTTTGCCCTCCTCCGGCTGCTCCAAAGAGGCGCAAGTTTGGGGTGCTACTTTGTCCGAGTGCCGCGCCTGTTGGTGTAACAGCCCAGATTTCACAAAAATTAGAAAAATTTGTTTTCGCTGAGAATTGTTTGATTGTCTGATTTGTTTGCGGTGTTTGCATCCCCGATTTATCGATCGGCGATTATTTTTCCCCCTCTTATCTCATACCGGACGGAGACCGACCCTTGCCACCCAGACACTCGACCTTTGCGACACCGGGTTTCACCCGATCACCTTGGCGTAAACCGCACGAGACCAGCCGCAGCCAATGGAATGAAAAACTCCGTTTAATAACTAAACAAGATATTTTTATAGCACGCCGGAAAGTGTTTTTGGAACGGTTCCAGCGCAAGGTGAACGCTGCCGGCTCGACGCGCTGATCGCGCAGTTCGAAGTTTTACCCGAATCGGAGGTCCTGAGGACCCCCGACAGTCAGAAACGTAAACACCGCGCGGGAGAGAGAAAAACCGTGGATGTTTTTGCAAACTGCCATCCACCTGGGCTATATAAAGACCACCACACTCCCACCCCTTTCTAGGGTTTCCCCTAAGCCAAAATTTTAGCCACCCCCTCCACTTTGCCCCAATCTGCCCCAAATTAGCCCCCAATTTCGCAATTTAGCCATTTTTTCGAAACCCTAGCCACCAGCAAATCTGGACCGCCAGATCTGACGATCCGACGGCCCACGGCCGTCCACGTCGCCCCACCTATCCCATGGGAGCTCCTCTCCTCCCTGCCTGAGCCGCCGCCCGAGGGACCTCACCGCCGCCGCCTTCTCCAGCCGGCCGCCGCAAGCCGCGCCTCCTCCTCTTCCCCTCGCGCTCTTCCTCTCTTCCTCGTCCTCTAACATCTTTCCCTCTCCTCTTCCGCAGACAACCGCGTCGCCAGGACGCCATTGGATTTCCTCCCGAGCTCGGCATCTGCTCACGCCGCCCCGTTACCCAGGTCGTCGCGCCGCCACCTCGCCTGTGGGGTGCACCGGCGACCTCCACCGCTGTCGCGCCCCTCCTGGCGTCCCTCGCCGCGGCCGCCGGAGGCTGCCCGGCGAGCGCCGCGGCCGCTAGACCTGCTCGGAACGAGAGGAGCACGAGGCCCCGTCCCCGCTCGCGACCGCTGCTGGGCCGCAGTGCCTCCAGCGCCCCCCGCGCCATGTTGGGCCGAGGCCCATGGTGAGCTATTATTTTTGTTTTTTTTTTCTTTTATTTCTTTTTTTTCCTGTTGCAAGTTGGGCCAAGCCTAGTAACAGTAGCTTTCGGCCCAGAGGGGCTTTGTATTTTTTTTCCTCTGTTTATTTATTATTTCGGCAGATTGTATTAGTATTTTTGCGGTGCCCGTAACTTTTTAACGGTAGCTCGGATCGCGACGCTTTAAACATGAAACTTGCTTAGTTTTCTATGTAGATTAATAAAATGTTCTTTGTTGCCATGTTTGACTTTGTTTACATGTTGTTTACCTGCTAATTACACTTCCTGCCACCGTAAACTGTTTATTTAATAACTTTTTAACTGTTGCTCTGTTTAAAATGTTTCTTATATGTAACTTGACTAGAATTGCATGTAGATTGTGTTTATGCTGCTCTTGCTTTCTAATAAAAATAATAAAATATTGTGGGGTTCATAATAGTTGCCATGTATAGGTTTTACCCCCCACTTAAAGTGACTAGATTAGATATTTTATTCATGCTTCACCTCTTGTCATGTTTGAGTGATATGCCATGCTTGAGTGATATGACATGTTAACAACTTTGTTGATAACCTGTAGCTAAACAACTTGAACCTTTCTAAATGTGCGGTATCGTCGTGTGTGACGATTACTCCACTTAACCTGTTAGTAACCGCTCTCGGCGGTAGGTGCGATGTCTCGTGTTGCCTTCTTGTTGATGCTTGCTCGTGTTTGCCTCATAGTAATAGAGTTCTTGCTCATTGATTGCTTTCAAGTGTTTACCCTCTTGTGTGCTTCCGCGGGTACCCTTCGGAGATGATGCGAGCTTGCGATCAACTACACCTTCGGAATCCAACTTATCAACAGGCAAGGACTATACATTACTTATGATCCATTCTATTTCAACTAGCGGTTTGCATGCTAGTATAGGATAGGTTCGATATTTGATCCTACCACATGTTTACAGCCTCTTTCAAACCGATACAGCCATGTCCCCTCCCAGCAAACCTTGTACTGCTACGTTATTATTGCTCGTTGCTCAGCCCCTGCTTAGTATGCATGCTTAGGATGCTACGATGTTACCCTGTTACTCCTTGGTTTGGGATATCACATTGTTATATTGTTGTGGATGATATGATTATTATAATGTTGACTATATTCGACGAAGCATGGAAGGTCTAGGCTATCCCCCCCGGACGCTTTGTTCCATTCGAGTCACCTAGGATCCGAGTTCCGGGTATTGGTTTTAAGACTGAGCGTGCCTAACCGCGTGTGGGATTTTATGGGGTCCCCTTTTCTTATCTATCTAGCTTCAAACATTTCTAGTGGTGGCCCGAGCTGATTTACCATTTGAAACCCCGTGTGTGTGCTTAGTGGATCCCCTCGCAGTTTTTAAACAACCCGGACCAGCGGAGACATGGTTTCCCTGTTGGTCCACCTTTGCCGGCGAGGGACCGAGGCCTCACGTGAGGCGTCTCGGTAACCCAAACCCTGTTGGGACGGAAGAGTCTGATCCGAGAGCGTGTCTAGCTTTTGAATTGGGTGTCGACTCCCCGGGGGCCACCCGGATTTGTTCGTTGTTAGTTAGAGGGAGCTGTCGTTTCGAATCTCTTGGAACTAAATCATAAAATGGTTGCCTGTGATGGGTAGCAACTGAGTGAGATGGGTGTGCGTGCGGAGCCTTGTAATGGGAAGTTGGTACACCCCTGCAGGGTTAAATCTTTTTGAGAAGCCGTGTCCACGGTTATGGACGACTTGAGACCTACTCCTTGTTCATAGACAACAACAACTGAGATAATCTTAATATAACTTGATCAACGTGTGTATGCCTTGACTTCTTCTTCGTCGGGATGGGAAGAGGAGGACAAGGATAGGATAGGTGTTATGTTTGCGTAAGTAGTTGATAGCAAGACTTGTTGGAGGCGATTCCTCATCGAATGCTTGGCTTCTTACCTTACTATCTAGATCGTAGCCACTTCATAAATTTTAGAGCGGCAGCAACCTCACCACTTACCCCTTCCTTACCATAAACTACTAGTTGTCCTAGAATGACGAGTGATGAAGTCCTTGCTGGGTCAGTTGACCACTACAGTTGGATGCTGAGTACTTCTGTACTCATGATACTACCCCCAAACTCTTTTAAGGGTTCTTAATCGACAACAGGTATGGTGATCGACATTTCATGTGGAGACTCGATGACGACTAGTTAGGCGGTTCCCGGCGGAGGGCCTAGACCCGTGTGGTTATGGGGATTGATGTTTTTCTTTTTGCCACTAGGCATTTGCTTGTAGTCTGTACCCAGACATGTATCTTCCGCTGTTGTATTGTGTTTGAGGCAGTTGTATGCCGATTGTATGAGATGTTGTATCCTTGTATCTATAATGTTGTGATATCATGTTGGAAATCCGGGGCATTTGACCTTGTCATATGTCGCGGTGGGACCGATATGTGCTTCGTCCCCGGATTTGGATGGAAACATCTAGATCTGGAACAGTACCGCATATCGGGCCTTACAGTTGGGTTTGTATTTCTTCTGCTGGGTGATTTCGCTGTTGTTTTGACTTCCTATTCTGATGATATGTAACTTGCAGTACTGTTCCTTTTCCGGGTGCTTCCTCCACGAGTACTGCTACTGTTGATCTTCAGTCGATTGACTCCGGTAGGGAGGCTGGTCAGTCGGTTCCTGCCGCGACTCCTGTATCTTCGGGTGCAGGGACGACCCCGCGACTGCTCGATATGTGTGATCTGTTGCAGCCACTGTAGGCGACTCCCCCCCAGACGCTAAACCCGCGACTCCTGAGGGGTGCGTTTTGTAGAGGCGAAGTCTCCCTAATTAGGATAAGGCGAAAAATTTTGATCGCATGGCTGAGCAGGTATGGAGTTCTTTGTCCTTCTGGACTATTTTGGGGCGCGGCAGCGCTCCCGATGGGAGTAGCCCCCAAGGCTGCGAGCAATAACTTCTGATTGGTTGCAGTCTTAGACTTGACTTTCTTTCTGTTTTCACTGATTTTGTGCAACATTGTGGGCACGGCAGTGCTCCCGATGGGACTAGCCCCCGAGGCTACGAGCAATCACTTGTGGTTGGTTGCAGTCTTAGACTTGAATTTTCCTTTGCGTGGCTCTAACTTCTGCATACTATTCGGTTCCAGCCTTTGTTCTGGATGTGTGAGCGCGTGCTGACCGATGCTGATCGGGCCCGACGTGCTCATGACGCAGCCCAGGGGAGCTTAACCACCATTAGGCGTAAGATGCTTTCTTCCCCTTTTTGTTCTTGTATAGCTGTTGATTGGTCGCCTGAGTGTTACCCTTGTTGTAGGTCGCAGAAAAAATGCTGAAAAGCGGGCTGAGACTGCGGAAAAAGAGCTCTCTTTGCTCTGGGCCGCTTTGGAGTCCAAGGAAAATGATCTACAGGTGCAGCGTGGCAAGCTCGAACGACTGCAGCAGGTGGAGAAGCAGTTCCAGCAGATGGAAAAGGTTGAGTGCGAACGCCTGCGCGAACTGGAGAGCTCTTTAGCAGGCAAGGAGAATGTTCTTTTCCCTTTTAATGTGGTTCTTAGCTTGAGTTTCCGAGTACTATTATTTCCCATTTGATGTAGGCTCCGTGAGTGTTGAGGTGGCGGAGGCTGCTACAGCGGAGTCGAGCACTCTCCGTGGCGCTATGTATGTTGTGTCGAGTGTTGCTGGTGCCGTGAAGGATGTCTATGGTCGAGCTTCCACTCTTCTGAAGCTTCTTCATGAACATATGTTCCCGGAGGAGGAAGTAAGGCCTGAGGGTCTTGATTTGCAGGTCGCTGAGTTCGGACCGAATGGCGATCGGTTGGAGGGCTTGGTCTGCGAAACCGTGGTGAGTGGGCTTGCGACATCTTTTGTTGTTCTTCTGGGGCATGGTGTTCCTATTGAGGATTCCATGGTGGATAGCCTGCCTAGTTATACAAAGGAACAGAGTAGCCGGGCCACTAAGCTTGCCCGTCAGCTGCAGCTGGTTGTGGAGGCTGATATCCACAAATCTCAGGGTGCGAAGTAGGTGAACTGGAAACTTATGCTTGTCTTTAAACTTGCATGACTCCTTAGCATTGTAATGTGCCTCCTTTGGAGTGCGGGATGTTGGATCTTTTACTGGTGAAACTTCTTTGTCCTTTTTGTGCTGCTCATTTTCCCTTTTTCTTTGACTTGTTCTTCTTTTGCCGTAGGCCACCCCGGGCGTTTCTTGGGCTAGGAATTTTCTGAAGGAGGATGCTCGCGAGGGTGCATACGAGTTTGTCTGTTTGAGACTTAGAGACGCGGAGCGTGAGATTAGCAGCCTCAAGGGTGTTGTTGCAATCCAGCGCTCAAAACGTGAACGCGATGAGGCTTTTGTGGATAGCTTAGCTGCTTGGATCGCGAAATTGTCTGATCTTCTCAAGGGTGAGTTTGTCTTGTTTTGACTGTTCCTTGTGTTGTCTGCTGATTCTTGCTCTTCTTACAAAGTGCTGGCTGGTCAATCTCGTGAGGAGGAGGAGGCTGTGCAGTCGGAGTTGTCGCTCTTGGATGACCCAGTCGTGGAGGCGAACAATCCCTTTTGGATGGATAGGCCACGTGCGCGAGTATTCGACATTCTTCGGCTACGGGTTAATAGGGTTCCGCGAGCTCTTGAGTACTGCTGAAGAGTGCTTGGTGGAATCTTCTCTGAATTTTATCCAGTGAGTCATGTTCCATCGTCACTTGAGAGGCTTTGCCGGGTGTTCTCTCAACCTGCGGAGCTTCGCCGTGTTGTGAAACATCAGATTCATGCAGGGGCTCGCTGCACATTTTCCTTTGTCCACAGTCATTTGCCTGGGGTAGATACTATGCTAGCAGCTCAGGATCCTCCTAGCGGTCGAGATGAGCTGATGGATGAGTACTATGAGGCGGCGGACACGCCTGCCAGTCTAGTTGTGAAGTGGGTATGCGAAGAAAATGCCCGTCTTCTGGGTGCTCTTTGCAAAGTGAAATCAGAGCCTGGAGTTTAGACGTTTCTTGGCTTCTTTGTAAATTCTCCCTTGTGTAGTTGTAGTCTTTGTAGGATTTCTTCTTCTGGGCGACGTGTGCTGCGATTGTTGTGGAATCCCTTGGGGTTTTGTTGTATTACTTCGCTGGGCCGTTGCTATTGATGGAGCCCCCGAGTGTTGGAAGGTTGAATCGAATGGTCGGATATCGTCTTAGAGGGTGGCTGCTGCGAGCGAGCCCCCGAGTGCCAATTTTGAAGTCGCGTAAGCGAATAACGCCTCGGGGGGTGGCTGCTGCGAGCGAGCCCCCGAGTGCAAATTTTGAAGTCGCGTAAGCGAATAACGCCTCGGGGGGTGGCTGCTGCGAGCGAGCCCCCGAGTGCCAATTTCGAAGTCGCGTAAGCGAATAACACCTCGGGGGGTGGCTGCTGCGAGCGAGCCCCCGAGTGCCAATTTTGAAGTCACGTAGGCACTTTTTTGGAAAAATATTATCGGTATCTTTCCTGATGTTCTTACACGAGGGGGTTGTAGAAGACAAACCTTTACTTGGATCGATGGCTTGGTAGCCCTAAGAATGTAAAGTTGCTTCTAAGGTAACTTGAGTCCTTGGCGTGTGATGTCGGCGAGTTTTCTGTTTGTGCCTTGACTTCTATGGGAGCGCGTCTTCTTCTTGTGTGGCTACTCTGCGAGTTTGGTGTGCTCCAAAGATTTCTGATATCTTGTGGAATTCTCTGTCGCAGCGATCGGATCTGATGAAGTTGATGCTGACTGTGATGACTCCTCGTGGACCTGGCATTTTCAGCTTGAGGTAGGCGTAGTGCGGTACTTCCATGAAGCGCGTGAAGGCTGGTCGGCCGACGATGGAATGATACTGCGATTTCCAGTCGACCACTTCGAAGTCTAACATCTCCTTGCGGAAGTTGCTCGCATTTCCGAAGACCACTTCCAAGCTTATCTTTCTGAGGGGGTAAACTGCTTTGCCTGGCACGATTCCATGGAAAGTCGTGCCTAAATTTTTAAGTGCTGAATTTTGCATGAACATCTCTTCCAGAGTTTTGGTGAATATGATGTTGATTCCGCTGCCGCCATCCATGAAGACTCGCGACATGTCATAGTTTTCAATTCTTGCTTCGAGTACCAGTGCGGCGTGTCCTGGACGCGGGATGGCTGGCGTGTGCTATTCTCGGGAAAAGGTAATGTCAGTCTCAGACCCGCGCAAATATTCTGGGATGGCCGACTGCGAGGAAAACTTGTCTGGTGACCAGCTTCTGCTACCTGTTTGATGGTCTTCCTTCTTGGATCATGTAGATTCGGCCATGTGCCTCTGGGTACTCTTCTTTTTTTCCGGGTGTCGTGCACCGCTCCTAGATGGCTGCTGCATGTCTTGCTGGTGTGGCAGGTGCATGTGGAGCATTGTGAGCGATTGTCCCAACTGCTACGCTTGCGAGAGGTTGCGCTGTTGGTGCTGTGGACCGGCTCTTTTCTTCTGAGAGCTCGGTGAAGCGCCTGCAATTTCTTAGGATGTGCCCCGATCTGACTTCTCCACGCTCGTTTTTGAACCCATGTAGTGTGCATGGCCTGTCGAGCTGTTCCTTGGCCGAGCGGTATGTTCGGGTGTCGTCTCATGGCTGCCTTGATATCCAATCTCGCTTCTAGGTGTGCGGTGATTCTTCTGGGTTGTCCCTCCGCTGCACTCTGTTGTCATCGCGATGTCTGCCATCTCTGTCATCTGGGAAACCGGCCGCGACCATGTCCGGTCCTCTGTCGTCATAAATGTTACGCCTTGGCCGCTTTCTTCTTCTGTCTAAACCTCTATCTCCAGCGTAATAGTCGTAGTCGCGTTTTGAGCGCGCCGTGTGGATGTATGATTCGTTTCGTAAGGAGTCTTCTCCATCAACCCAGTTGTTGCCTTGTTCCAATAACCGTGCGAGTGTTCGGACCTTCATCAGTCCGAGTTGCTCTTTGAAGTCTATGCGCTGTAAGCCTCTTATGAATGCGTCGATCGCACTTTCGTCTGATATGTCTTCGGCTGAATTTGAAGTATGGTCCACCGCTGAATGTATGCCCTCAGGGACTCTCTAGTTCCTTGCCTACAGGCTCTCAGCTCTTCGAGTGATGCTAGTCGCTTTTAGGTTGACTTGAAGTTCTCAATGAAGGCGCTGCGAAACTGCTTCCAGGAGCTGATGGATCCGCGTCGTAGGTTCTTCAGCCAGTGCCGCGCCGATCCCTCGAGCATGAGCTGTACGTACTGCATTGCTGTGATATTGGTTCCCTGCTGGAACTTGACGGCTGTTAGGTAATCATCGATCCATGCCTCTAGCTCCTCCAGTCCGTCATATTTTTGCGTTGTGGACTTTAAATTAAAGCCTTTGGGCATCCGTGTCTCGCGTATGGCTCGCGCGAAGCATAGTGCACCGCATGGTTCGAGATCTTCGTCGGAGGCTTGCTCGTCTGAGTACTATTTTCACGGGCTGAGCGCCTGTGTCTTCCTCTATTGATTTTGTTTTGCGTTATGTCGTCCCGAGCGTCCCGTCGATCGTCGCTACATCGGTTGCCGTGGTTGTCCCTGCCGTGGTATTTTCTTTTGTCTGGACGCTTGCGACTGTCGTCGTTGCTGTCGTCGTCATCGTCGTCTGCTAAACTGGGGTCCATGTCCGGTGTCTGCTCGCTTGGCGCCCGCCTTGTGCCTGCTTTTTTGGTTGCCGAAGCGGCGATGGCGTCACTCATTACGTTGAGTGTTATCGCCGTGTTGCGATCTGCTTTGTCCTTTTTGCCCTTCTAAGCACGATGGAGATATGCCTGGGGAGATATGAGGGCATCTCCCGGTGTGAGTTGTTCTTCCTCTTCGGCATCTTCTTCGAGCCTGGAGTCGTCGTCACTCGGTACGTCTTAAGTTTTCGAATCTCGATTTGCCTCGAGAGGGAGAGCTGTGGTCGGAGGTGTCACTCGGTTGTTCGGGCAGCGTTTTGCGGTTGGTTCCCGAGTCAGTAATGGTTTTTCCTTGATTCTCCAATTCGAGACGTAGCCTTCTTGTTTTCTTGGTGATGTCACTCGCCAGCTTGTTGTATGCTCTGAGCTCATCGCGAGTTGCATCTTCTGGGAGTAAATTTCCGTGCTTTACTGTGTCTTTTACTCTGGCGATTGCTTCGTTAGATAGGTAGATTTTCTCAGTGCGTTGATCCTCTCTTGCCGCTTCCGAGATCTGGCGCCTGCTGCTTTCTGGTTCGTCGTTCTTGTGGTTGTTGTGCTCCTGTCTTATAAATTCCTTCCTTGGTATGGTTCCTGGTTCGCCAAGGGTGACAGTAAGTTGTCCAGTGTTGTCAGGATCGCTGCTTCTGCTGTTTGAGCGTGCACCTCTGTGACTGCTCGGGTCATCATCACTGCCTCTATCGTCTGAAATTTGCTCGTAGGTGTCTGCCATGAACACTTGGAACGGTGCCTCAGTCGATAGCTCTGTCGCGCCCGTGTTGCGTCTCTTCCACGCTAGTTCCCCACTCGTGCAGTCGCGAGAGGTGCGATGTCTTGTATTACAGTGGGAGTCGCGGCTGACTTGCGGAGTTGCCACATGGGCGGGTGCTTCGTCTTCGGCCGCTGCAGGTGCTCGAGCACGATCTGTGAGGCAGAGAGTGCCCCACCGGTTGACGTAGATCTGGTACCAACCGAAGGTCAGGTCAACGCCAGTGCGCAGGTCCGCCAAAACTGGTCGCAGGATCGGAAGGTGTGCGATGAAGCCGAGGGACCCGAACAGATCGGACTCTGCTCGAGCCATGGAGACGTCGAGTACTGATGGAGTCGTCGACTTCCTGGTTGTTGATGAAGGAGCCACTGAGATCGCTGATCCAACCTGCATAGTCCCCACGGCGGGGGGTGATTACAGCGCCGGTCGAGGCGAGTTCTCTCAAGACCGGAGGTGTTGATTGAAGATTGGATGCCCTGAGCCGTCACCCCTCCCAGCCTTTATATAATAGGCTGGGTCTCGGGGAGTCCAACTCAAGTTACAGGGACGATTTCCTAATCGAGTTTTTCCTTGGTCACCAAGTCTTGACTTCCATGTTGGTCGCGGAGTCCTACGTCGGTGCCTCGAGTGGGCCAGTCGTGGGTCCGTCGAGGCTTCCAGTGAGCCTTCTGTCTTCATATGCACCAAGTATCCTTACACGCAGGAGTCGTGGGGTCACCCCCTCGTCAACATCCCTGACCAATCGACTCCCCCAGGATTCACACCTCCCAGACAGCCGGCTCCTTCACCACGTAAAGGTCGTTGCCATACACCTCCACATCACTTCGACAACCCCATGGCCAATGTCATGGCGGAAACTCAGTACCTAGCCAACGCACCGATTCAGGGAGACACCCCAGCAGATCGTGCTACCCGCGCAGCTGTCTACTTCCTGAAGAAATCAATCACGCAGCAGTGCCAATACTCACAAGGAGTCCCATACATAGACGAAACTCCGTATCGAAGCATAAGCCGGCAAGCAGAATCGCCGGCTCTAGTAGCCTCGGGCAGCCAGCAGCACCATAGAGTACCTCCGACCCCTCTGTGAGGACTGCGGATCATGGACCCACCGTTTCCTAACACCAATCAATGTGTATAGCCGGCAGCCCAAATTCCCGCACAGGAACCAAACACCGAGTTCGTCAGCAGATCCGTGGGCAATCAGTGCCTAATACCGGCTTTGAGGAACACACGCTTACCCCCAGACTTCAAAGGGCCGCATAAAATCCCAAATTACACGGCAGACATGGACCCGGCAGCTTGAATCGAAACCTATGATCTCTCCATGGACATGCTTCACGCTGGCGAAGAGGTATGCTCTCGGTACTTCACAATGATGTTTGAGGGCCCGACTCGCACGTCGTTCAAGAATCTCCCAGAGAATTCCATTACCTCTTGGACAGATATCAGAGAGAAGTTTATCAAGAATTTCCAAGGGACCTGCCAGCGAGCCAAAACAATAGTCGACTTGGTGCACTGCGTC
This sequence comes from Bromus sterilis, assembly GCA_950022295.1. Lineage (NCBI taxonomy): Eukaryota > Viridiplantae > Streptophyta > Magnoliopsida > Poales > Poaceae > Bromus > Bromus sterilis. The sequence goes on from OX465600.1 coordinate 159,108,848, forward strand.
CAGAAAGAAGGAGTGTCGGCCCTAAACTGGGCACGAGAAGTTGCAGACATAATCCATTCCTCGGATACTATAACTGCGTAGACAACAGTAATTGTCCTGGAAAGAAACTGCAATCTCGAGCCTCTAGTACACAAGCTCGGTCGACTCAAGAGGACGGTCAGCAATATAGGGGAGCTCATGAACGCGGTCATCAAATATGCCGAGTCAGACAAAACTAAGGATGTCGATCTGGAAGAAGGTAAAGCCACCTAGGGGAAAAAGAGCAACGACAAGGGGTCTCTGAGCCAGAATCAATTGGGTAAGCGACGACTCGATCACAATACTTCCGACTTGGTAGCCAACACAACTATCGGCTCCCAAAGGCAGAAGAAGGGGGGCAACGACTACCGCGGTAAGAAGGAAAGAAATTTCTAACCCGCAGTTAATTTTGAAGAAGCTGCGAAAAGACCTTGCCCTTTGCATAGCAAACCCAGCCGCCCATACTTGCGAACAATGCAACTTCATGAAAGAATTCCAAAGGCGTGGAGGCCAGGGCTTCCCTGGGTCAGGTGGTGGAGCCGGCCAAAACATCAACAACAAAAACCTTGGTCAGCGAGGAGCCGGTGCAGCATCACAGTACCAAGGATCATAGGAAGAATGGCACTAAAACCAATCGGGGCGTGATGGATTTTAATCAAACCCGAAGCAGCTCCAGGACCACTCAGCTTACCATGTCTTTACCACTAACATCTATCGGAGGTACAAGAAACTGCAAAAGAGATCCGCCATGTCTGCGGCCACGGAGCCGTCTTGTCCCAGATGGCTTAACTAGTCTGAGCAGCCAATCACCTGGATAAGGGACGACCATCCTCCTATGGTAGAAAAACCGGGTTCTCTATCCTTGGTAGTTTCTCCACAATTTGGATGCTACACATTGGACAAAGTACTTATGGATGGAGGAAGCAGCATCAACATCCTTTACTACGAGACTTTCCGTAGGATGGGATTGACCCACAAAAAACTGCAAACCTCCAACACCGTGTTCCATGGAATAGTCCCAGGAAAGTCGGCACGACCGATAGGCAAGTTCTACCTGGAGACGGCCTTTGGAACGCCTGAGAACTTTCGATCTGAAATCATACCCTATCAGGTTGTGAAACTCGAGATCCCATATCACGCCATCTTAGACAGACCGGCTTGTTCCAGGTTCATGGCTCGACAATGCTACGTCTAACTGAAACTAAAAATGTCGGGTCCCTACGACCCAATTACATTGGATGGGAGCTGATCCAGAGCTACGGAGTGCAACGAGCAGCACGTCAAGTTCGCACAGTCGGCCTGCACCGAAGAGGTCCTATCAGAATTCCAGGAGAAGGTAGACCCGACAGACACCACCATCCTAAGGAAACCCGGCAGACACCAAGTTCCAACCAACTCAGGACACGAAGAAAGTCGAGTTTTCCCCCGGTGACGCTTCCAAGCAGTTCATCATCGGGACGGAGTTTTCTGACAAATAGGAAAGCGCGCTCATCGAGTTCCTCCGTGAGAATCGTCACATCTTTGCATGGAAACCTTCTAACATGCCAGGTGTCCCGAGGGAACTCGCTGAGCACCACCTAAACATCGACCCCAAAGTAAAGCCGGTCAAGCAACTCCTTCGTTGCTTCAATGATGAAAGGAGGAATGCCATTGGGGAGGAGATAGCCCGGCTCCTTGCCGCTAGGTTCATTATGGAAGTTTTCTATCCGGAGTGGTTGGAAAATCCGGTCCTCGTTTTGAAAAAGAACGGGACCTGGCGCAGGTGCATTGACTACACCGACTTAAAAAAGGCATGCCCGAAGGATCCTTCCACTTTACCTCGCATCGATCCAATTATCGACTCTAGTGCAGGGTGCAAGATCTTGTGTTTTCTCGATGCCTACTCCGGTTATCACCAAATCAATATGGATCTAGAGGACCAGGAGACGACGACTTTCATCACTCCCTTTGGGATATACTGCTACACTTCTATGCCTTTCGGCTTGAAAAATGCATGGGCCACATATCTGCGGACAGTCCAGAACTGCCTCAAGGATCAAATTGGGCGCAATGTACATGCCTACTTGGATGATATAGTCATCAAGTACCAAGTTACCGACTCACTCATAAGTGACCTCCAAGAGACCTTCAAGAATCTGTGCAAGTACCAGATGAAACTAAACCCAGCCAAGTGCACTTTTGGGGTTCCGGCAGGAAAGCTCCTCGGGTACTTAGTATCAGAAAGAGGCATTGAGGCAAACCCGGATAAGATCAATGCTATCATGACTCTCGAGAAGCCGGCCTCCATGAAAGGGCTCCAACGGTTCACAACATGTGTAGCTTCCCTAAGTCGGTTTATTAGCCGGTTTGGGGAAAAGGAAATCCCTCTGTAGCGACTCTTGTGAAAGTCGGAAAAAATTGTCTAGGATGATGAAGCCGATCAAGCCCTGGAGGCACTAAAGAAGCAACTATCCCAGGTCCCGATCCTGGTGGCTCCCAAGCCAAAAGAGCTGATGATACTCTATATTTCATCCAACAACCGAGCAGTCAGTGCCGTAGTTGTGGTTGAACGTATGGAAGCCGGCAAAGAACACCCTTTGCAGATACCAGTATAATATGTTAGTGAGGTATTGACTTCATCGAAGCAACGCTACCCTCATTGGCAGAAGCCAGTTCTTGGTGTGTTCATGGCAAGGCGGAAGCTCAAGCATTACTTCCAAGAGCACCCCATAACTATGGTAAGCTCATCACCTCTTGCAGATGTCATCCAAAACCGTGAGGCCACGGGAAGGATCGCAAAGTGGGCCATAGAGTTGGGGGCTTATCACATCAGGTATGAACCACGCACGGCCATCAAGTCCTAAGAACTAGTTGACTTCATCAACGATTGGATAGAAATCCAAGCACCTCCAGAGAAGCCGACAACCAAATAATGGACGATGCATTTCGATTGGAGTCGGCAGCTCCAAAGATTAGGAGCTGGCGTGGTCCTTACATCCCCTAAAGGAGAACAATTCTGCTATGTCTTGAACTTGCAGTTCACTTGCACCAACAACGCGGCAGAATATGAGGCTCTACTCCATGGATTACGGTTGGCCCGCGAGATGAATATAAGCCGGATTCTATGCAAATTCCGACCTTGTTTCTGAACAAGTGTCAGGAAGGTGGAACTCCTAAGATTCTACCATGGCTGCTTATCGACGTGAGGTGGAAAAACAAGACGGTTTATTTGTTGGGTACCAAGTGAACTACATGGAACGCAAGCTAAATGAGGCTGCGGATGCTCTGTCCCGGCTCGGCTCTCAATGAAAGCCGGTTCCACCAAATGTCTTCCTCGACGTCCTAACAAAGTCGTCCGTGCAAATACTAACAGAGTAAGACATAGCAGAGCCGGACCCAGAACCGGCTCTGGTGGATGCAATACATGCTACCCCCTCATGGGTTGTACCATATCTGGACTATAAGACCCGGGGAATTCTACCAGCTAATGAGGTAGAAGCTAAACAAATCATCAGGAAGAAGCAAATATTTTGTAATCCTCAACGGTGAGATACATCGACGAAGCCCAGCAGACGTTTTTCATAGATGTGTGTCACCAGCTGAACACAGAGAAATTCTCAATGAGATACACTCTGGAGAATGCGGGCATCATGCTGGCTCTCGTTCGCTGGTGGCTAAGGCTTATAGAAACGGATTCTATTGGCCCACGGCTCATGCTGATGTAGAGGATATAGTCAGAAAGTGCGATGGATGCCAATGCTATGCAAAGAAGGCACACGTGCCGGCTCAAGAACTCAGGATGATCCCAATCACTTGGCCCTTTGCGGTGTGGGGGCTTGACATGGTAGGACCTTTCAAAAGGTCACCTAACAAGAACACAAATTTACTGTTGGCAGTCGATAAATTCACCAAGTGCATCACGATGCCCCAAGGTGCGCACATCTAAGGGCCACTTGGTGTATAAAAGACCGTCGGCAAGAACACAACTAAGCTATCGAACCCCACACTAAGACATGCACGTTATAATCATACACGCATCATATATGTCTAGTGTAAACAGCAGGTACACATTGCATGAACTCTACAAAGTATATCTTTATTGACTTACACATAGAGTACACAAAGATCATATGACTATGATCCATCATTACGTCAAACAACGGAAGAAAATTATGTCCGAGTAGAGACAATATTAACAAATGGCTTAGAGAAGCCTTGTTCAACATACATGCCCTTCCACGAGGGACCAGACTGCTGTCTGGAACTATACTAGCTTAGTCCACGTCGAGCTTCAGGAAGGTGTCTCCATCGGGGTCTGGGTTCTCATCTAAAACATAGAAAAAGCAAACATCAGTACAAAGTCGTACTCCGCAAGACTGACATCAGAACTATACAACTCATGCTCAAGTTTCAAGGTAAAAGGAGGTGGGGTTTCAACATGCAGAAATGCCAACTTTGACTTGGCTAGTCCTAAACTACGAGTTCCAGACTTGAGGTAAGAAGCGTACACGAGTCCACTACCAAGTCTCCAACCAATACACCACTATGGATACTCCCTCGATTTCCCCACGAGAAAGCACGCCATAGAACTCACACTTATCTTGGCAAGTTTTTAGAGTATCCGTTGAAGTTGTCTAATAATCAAGCAAAGCTTTCCAAGTAGTCCATGACCGCGGACGGGGCTATTTGAATAGTTTATTAACCCTGCAGGGGTGTACCGCTACACACACATGACCATCAGTTACCGCCAAGTACTCATCACCATTCAAGGGGTACCAGCGAGGATGTTCACCACGACACTTACCTCACAACACCGTTCTAGTCCAAGGAGTCAACTATCTGAGTTTCAAACCCAACTGGAATTCCGGCCGATTTTCCGGTCAGGACTCAAACCATGTAGGCACGAGTGACAAGCCCACCTCGACGGATGGTTCTCCGCTTGACAAGCCATGTGCTACAAGCCCTACCATGAATGCCAAATTTCATTTCCTTTATATTTCAATGCATATGCCGAATGGAAATCCTGAACTAGGTGTGCCTCCTGGACTTGGATCGGGGTGAGTTAATAGGTCAAGAGGGGTCAGTGAGCCCACTGTGTAGTTATACTCTTTTTCTCGGATTACCACACAAGAACTCGGGCTTAAGGCGGTGTTCAACGATACAACCCACTGTGTACTCCTACACAGCCTCTCATCGTTCACCTTGTATTAGGGTAGATTCACCAACACAGTTTCACTTTCATCAACACCATGTTTACTACCATCATGACTCACATCAAAAGTATCCTCATTGTAAACTCTAAGCATGCAATAATCAGTAATAGTTGCAGGGGCCACATGATATCAATCAACTCATATGTCAGCTCGGATTGTGGTTTGCTTACTACTGTGAAAAGATGATAGGTCATGCATCGGATATGGGTTCAACTATGTGGTAGAATTGATAACAAGGTGATCATCCTAATTAATGCATAAGAGAGACTGAGTGGGAAGTGGGATTTTATAGACATGATCAATGGGGGTTTGCTTGCCTTGCTGACGATACACTGGTTTATCAAACTTCTGCTTCAAGGGGTGACCTCCGTGTCGGATACACTTTTACCGGAACAATCATCAACAAAGGGGGGGCAACATCGAAAGTAAATGCACAAGCACATGATAAGGTTTTCCATGATGTATATGGTACTGATTTGTTGACACTTCAATTTATTTGAAGTGTATTGCAAAGGATTTGCAAATTCAAACTCCAAATTCAAATTCAAATTAAGCCATATGCACATTAGCTATTGTTGCCCCATTTTAAAATGGTCAAACATGAAAACAAATTTAATATTATTAATCCTTGCATTTTTCTGATAATTTTTCATATATTATTTGTCCAATTTGGAGTTAATATGAATTTTTAAGTGTAAACTATTTTCTGGATTTTTTGGAATTCTTTTTAAATTAGAAATATGACTTATTGCGTCAGCATGAGGTCATGCTGACGTGGGGGGGGGGGGGCTCTGACCAGTGGACCAGCCCTGTCGGCCTCAATGCGATTTAATCCCAGTTTAAATTAAACAGGGGGTGTTAGTTTAGGGCTAGGCCCTCCTGTCTGTGGCATGGTGGGGGATTAAGGGCTGATTAGCCCTTAAGCTAATCTTCCCACCGGTGTTTAGCCGGCGGAGACCACAGCGCACGGCGGTGCCCATGCTAGAAAGGCGCATAGTGTGCGGTTTGCTGCGTCGTGGCCACCAGGAGGTGCCTCACGCACGCGCGCGTCGCACAGGAAAGTCGGAGGACCACGGGGGGTCCACGGTCGATGGCGGCGACCTCAACGGCAGTGGAAAGAGCTCGGGATCGAAGGAGATGGCTACCCTAGGCAACAAAAATTGCGCAAGAAGAGGGGAAACGAACCCCGGCTCACCATAATGGCAGTGGAGGTGACAGCGCGGCCGAGGAAGCTCTGTCGACGGCGGAATCGTCGATGGCGTGCGGCGGCTCCGGCGACGTCTTGGTGTCGATTGCGTGGACTCGGGATCGAGGGGTCTCGTGATCTTCAGCTCGAAGACGAAGTCGATGTCGCTGCGCAAGAAGGACAAGGTACTAGAGGCTATGGTGCTCGGTGGCCGCGCCAGTGCAAGGTCGCGCTCCAGCGAGCATCGGGCGGCGAAGAAATCGGTGAGGAGGAGGAGGGGAGCGTGGCCAAAGAATGGGGGAAAGGTGCGGGGCTTCGATACGTTCTTGAAAGTGCAATATATCGACCAGAGGGGGGGTGAATGGGAGATTTTCAATTTTACTACCAGATTTTTGTTTTCTTCAGGACTGAAGCAATCATGAAGCTGAAGAAAATCATGAATTTGAAGAAGTAACCAAAATCATGAAGAAATAAAACTTCACAGAATGTAATCATTAGGGCAGCTCATCATAATGCAACAGAAATAAATCAATTCAGATAAGCAGAAGTGCTTCAGATGCATAGTATGAAGACAAAGAGCAGAGGGAGAGCTGAAGCATATCATACCAAATACTGAAGCTTAAGAGGTTGAAGAGATAGCACCAGAGATTGAAGACATTGGTTTGGTAGACCAGTTCAAGTTGCTGTGACAACGCTACGTCTGGTTGGAGAGGCTGAGATTCAACTCAGAAGACATAGTCTTCACCTTGTTCTCCTTGAACTAAAGTCCTCAGACTCCGTCCAATAACTCAGGTGAGTCTTCAAGGTAGACTCCCGAAACCTTCACAGACTCAGTCACTCCGGGAAGTCACAATTGCATCTTGACTTCCTCAGACTGAAGACATCTACACCGGCTAGAAGATCACAATCTTCAAGAGTAAAAAGCTTCGGATCACTCGAACCGACTTCCTCAGAAATGCTCAACTACTCAGGCTGGTGGTTTTCCTCACATTGGTTCTTCAGTTTCCTCAGAGGTGGGTTGCTCTCAAATGACAAGTGTCAGTTTTTCTGTCGGAGCAGCCAACCCACAAATGGGGCTGGGGGTGGCTATTTATAGCCGCGGAGCAACCCGAGGTGAAAGGACATAAATGCCCATGCATGCAATTACTCTCATGCCCTCGGAAATGACCGTTGCTAGACAAGTTCTAGCCTCTCACCATGCAACACGTGGCATGGTCAAAGTATTCTCTCTCCAGACTCCTCAACCGAAGTTAGTTACCTCAGTGTCTTGAAGAATAACGTCTCAGACACACGAGGACTGAGCTTCTACTGCAGGAGATTACTCTCTCTTCAGGCGAACTGCACTCGCAGTCTCCAGACTCCTCAACCGAAGACAGATTCCTCAGTGTCCTGAAGAACAACGTCTCAGACCCCCGAGGAACTGAACTTCTTCTGCAGGAGATTTCCTCGGGGTTCTTCTTCAGGATTTCTAATTGAGCACTTCCTCAGAAATACAGAACTCATTTTCCTCAACCCCTCCAACAGTGCGGTGTTCTCCTACGACTCAAGAAGTATAAAAATTCTTAGCGAAGACTACGCTTCAACTTCTTCTTCAGCGCGAACGTCCTCAGGATCATCTTCAGCTTCAGCTTCAACCGAACGCTTCAAGATCCTGATTCCTCAGGATTTCGCGCAACTTCATTCTTCAGGAAACGCACCGATTTCTCCAATGTTCCTCAACATTTTGGGGGTCGACACTGGTGGTTAAACACCTCATCAGGGACTGTTCTCCTGTGTATACTCACAAACACATCAGTCCCTTAACCGTTTTGTCATCGAACTCCAAAACCTCAAGGGGAGGGCACTTGATGCACTTACAATCTCCCCATTTTTGGCGATTTGATGACAATCAGGTTAAGCTTCAACGGGGATAAAATTATGAGTTTGAAGAATAAAAACTTTGAAGAACATTTTTTTATCATTAAGCTGGATATAATGAAGCTCCCCCTGAGGATATGCATATAAGTTGAAGAATGTTTAATATCTAAAGCATTTTGAGGTATATGAGGAGCTCCCCCTATATCCAGGCATTTTTGTAGCAGTGCATGTTATGAAGTGTTTGAGGAATTTAAACAGCGCACTAAGAGAGAGGTGTTTGCAGAGATAAACACATGCATATATGATAAAATTGAGGAAATAGCATAAGGTAACTGAGGAATAGTATCAGGCAAACACCAAAATTACAGTTTACAACTCGTTACAAAAAAAATGAAGAACGAGAGTTGTAACTGAAGAACCCCATAACTAAAACCCGCTTGAAGACTAACAGATTTCTCCCCCTTTGTCATAAAATGAACAAAAAGGGAAAAAAACTGAAGCTAACGCCCCTTTGAAGTTGCTTCAAGGCTGAGGTGAATCACGCCTGAGGCAATCCGTTGTAGTGTGAGGGCAGCCAGCTGTGTCTTCAGCTTCTTCAGCAGTCATCTCCTGGTTTGAAGAATAAGAATCCATTGCTGGAGGAGGAGTTGTGCAGCGTCTGAATTGCCTTGGGGGTCTGATTGCAAGAATCGGAGGCTGTTGAAGATTCAAATTTGCAAGGTCTTCAGGGGTGAGTACTTCTTTCATCAAGGCATCAAGATGTTGATATTTATGATGAGTATACTGATGCACTTTCTTCACTGAAGAATGCGTCTGAGCCATGTAGCTGAGAATTTCAGTAAACTGACGCTTCACCCAATCATGATTACGATCAACTTTCTGATGAAGACTAATCAGAAGCTCTCGGTCAGTCATCACTCGAGCTTGAGTTGTATCCTCAGTTGAGGCATGAGTTCTGGTTTCATCAGTTGTGCGAGACTGAGGATGACGAATGTTTCCACCGAGGGAATTGGTCGGGAGAACTTCTTCATAGAAGATGCCTTTGCCTTTGTCATTTGAAGCAATAGTATGCTGAAGCACTTCGACAGGCGGCAGATAAGTCCTGTGATTCGAGTGATCAGGTTGGAAATCAATTCCAGTCACGGCTCGGATGAGCTTCATGATCCAGGGCACATATGGCTTCAGGATATGAGGATTCTGTGCTGCATCAACCATAGTTCTGAAGAAGAAGTCAGGGACGTTGATTGGCCTAGACATGCAAAGGTTGTGGAGTATGTTCTTCATGATGCCAATGACTTCTTCAGCAGTGGATTCATAGCCTTTAATGGGCCAGAAGGTCTTCGCCAGAATCCGATACAACGTACTTGGTAGATACAGAAGCTCAGAGACTGGAAACTTTGTGCGAGCTGGGGCTTCAGGGGCCTGAGGTTTCATTAGCATGTTCATCAGGTCATCTCGAAGAATTTGAGCCCCATAGGAGCAAGCAGCTGGAGAAGTGCACTGAGGCAACTCAAGAATATCAATTGCTTCAGGAACAGTGATGGTGTAGTGATGATGCTCAGTCATCCACTCGAGGACCCAGGTGTTGATATACAGAGGATTTCCTGAAACATACAACGTGGCATAAAATTGAAGCACAAACTCTTCATTCCAGTGTATGCATTTAGAGCAGAACTAAAGCAGCTTGGCATGATGCAGATCCTGAAGCACATAGTTGAAGCAGGGAAGGGCTTCCATATCCATCAGAGGAATGTGCTTGTGAGGAAACAGTTTGTTTTGCTTGTAGAGAACTGAAGCATAATAGTTCTTCTGAGTGGCAGTCCAGAACCTCAGCAGCTTTCGAGGCGGAGCAGAGTGATATGGATTTTGAATCCCCTCTTGAAAGAAACTCATGACGTTGAAGAAATCAGTAGCATCAAAGCTTGGAGTATCATCAGCTTCAAGGTCACGGAAGAATGGTCGCTTCTGCTTCGGAAACAAGGACCGAGCTTGAACTTGGCCTTGAGGTGGGGAAGGCGCTTGAGGCACTTCAATCTGAAGAGTGGCTTGAGGCTGAGGCGGAGTCGCTGCAGATGAGTCAGGCACAGATGTGTTGATGTCCTTGGGGAGACGAGGTGATGTTGCTTGTTTGTCTTCGGAGCCATCCTTTGAGGCTTCAGCGTTTGTACTGTTTTCTGCTTCAGGAGGGGACTTTGTGCTTTGTTCGGCTTCAGCTTCAGTTTCACCAGCAGGTGGGTCTGGCTGAGGATCAGCAGTTGTAGTGTCAGCTGCATCAGTATCAGTGGTAGTGTTTGCTGCAGCATCAGTATTAGCAGCAGAATTTGTTGGAGCACTGGAGGCTTCGGGGTCATCAGCATCAGACGCGGAGGACGATGCACCAACAGAGTCTTCAGACTGCAGAGAAGTGTCAGGAAGCACCTCGGTTACGGTGTCGGAGTGAGGCTCAGGTGAGAAGACGGTATGAGTGGGTGAGTATTTCAACCCATAGTCATCATCATGGACGCGAGGAGTTCCATCATCCATAATGTCGACGTCCATGTCTTCAACCTCAGTGATAGTTGGTGGCGGTGGGGACGGTGGAGTTGGAACAATGGGTGTTGCAGCAGAGGGTGGAGTGAAGACGATTAAGCTGCGCTCAGGATTTTGAGGTGGAGTTGAGGCAGCAGTAATATGAACGGTGGTATCAGCGGCCTGTTTGGTCGGAGGAGCTGAGGAAAGTGGTGTAGCATCAATGGGTTCTTCAACAGTAGGCTTATTCGCAGCAGGTGGAGTTGAGGGCTGGGCTTCAGGCAGGCCCTTGAGGCTTTTGGCAGAGGCATCAGTGGGTACTGAGGAAGCAGGCTGTCGGAGCTTCATCAACTTGGTCATCTGTTGTGAGATTCGTTCCTTGGATTTGCCAATATAAGCACGATTGGCAGCGAACTCAATGTTGAGACGTTGAACTTCGCATTGATGCTCAGTAAACTCCTGAGGAGTAACTTCAGTGATAGGTTTCTTCTTGAAGTCACTGTGGACTTTCTTCAGTTTGGCCTTCAACTGTTTCTGAAGATCACGTTTATGAATCTCATTTAAGAGGAACTGTTGAACATAGAACTTGATGTCTTTAGGGATGTCCAAATCATCAAGCGGAGTGTCAGGATTGACAGACCAAATTTCAATATACTCCAAGATCTTCTTGGGATCAAGGAGAAGCGGGATTTCTGAACCCGTTGCTTCAGCTTTGCGTCTGGCCGCAGCACGCACATATTCAATCTTGTCAGCTTCAGTGGCAACGAAGCCGGCCAAATCCTCAAATTCATCTTCATCATCAGAGGATTGAGGGGTATGATGAATGGCGCCACGCATAGAAGTTTTCTTTGGTGAGGGGCGAGGGCCGCGTTGAAGAACAATTTTGGTGTTCAGCTGAGGCTGAGGCATTGTAGTTGAGGCCTCAGGAGCACCTGATTCATCAGTGCGTATCCTTGAGGAGGGGGCAACACCATCTGTGTGTTGACATGAGGAGCCAACAACTTGAGGCTTAGCTGAGGTCTTCTGGGAAGGTTTCATGCTAGGAGCCTTTTTGCGGTGCTGAGGCGGTTGTCTGGGTTGAGACTGATCTTGAGGCGGAATCTGAATTGATAAAGTCATGTCACGAACCAGATCCCTGACACGGCTCCGACTGCGCTTGAGATATTGAGCATATGCATCAGGAAAGTCTTCAGGAGTGTGCATTGTTGTGGGATCAGGAATGACGCTTGGTGCAGGTGGAGGTCGAGCCTTGATACCCAATGTCTTCAGTGGGGGATTAACGGCAAACATTTCCTCATGTTGAGGATTAAGCCATTGATAGGCCACCCAACGCTTGGCCCATTCTCTTGTGATCTTCTGGACCCTTTTCTTACGATCATCAGCAGTTTCATGTTCTGGAGTCTTCAGTTTCTCATAGAGCTCAGGAGGTAGGTCTCTAGAAGTCTCAGTGTGCTTGCGCCGAGGAGCCATTTTCTTCAGCTGAGGAGACTGAGGAATTGTACGTTTGAGCTGAGCTGCAAATGAAGTGAGACTATGAGAACCATACGATTCCTCAGCAGACATGTACCTGTGACAGAATTAAGTTGCGAGGGAAGTGGGGTACGGTTATATGCGTTCATGAGGAATAGGCTGAGGAAAACAAAGGAATGAGGCATAGGTATAGGTCTCAGAAAGCTAGCAATACAGTGGAGGATTAACTGGTTTGAGGACACAACAGTACTGAGGAATAAGACGCTGAGGAATTAACCACTAAGGAATAAGCATACCAGACTTGAGGCGAATGCTGAGGAACAATGAGTCTTCGTCCCCGGCGACGGCGAACTCCGGCAACGTTAGCGCTCGAGCTTGAGGAGCTCAAGGGCGGCGGCGCGAGAGTGAGGGAGGCGTTGGAGGGTGAATGACCGGAGGAGGGGGTAGAGGGCTATTTATAGAGGGGTAAAAGCTGAGGGGTTGCGAAATGTGTGGACCAGATTGCCCCTGATTGTTGGGATCCTCAGTGGATATCTTGATGGTGGATAAGCACGAAGTGCGGTAAAATCGCAACAAATTGAAGGCGGTTGTAACAAAAAATCCGTGATGTGAGAAACTTGAGGACAAAGGCTGAGGATGAAGACAAATGGTTTCAGGTTGAGGAACACATGATTTCCGGATGAACGCATATGAGATAGACAGATTAGATAAGTGAGCACAGAGGGACGGGTCCGATCACGTTCACCTAGTTGAAGAAGCAAAAGATGAAGATCAATAACTATAGGTGAACGCTGTTGAGGACAAACACGGTAATCATCAGAAATGAAGACTTTGAATCCTGAGGAAGCTAAGTAAGAACACATCCTGAGGAAGTTGAGGAACACCAAATCCTGAGGTGTTCGGGCGGTGGCGCTACCCACCTTATAGGGAATGTGACACTTGATACCATACAATTGTCGTATGGATCTTGAGTCAATTCCACGTTAATTTCTTCACACTTAGCATGGTAGTTCCTCATGAGTTGAGGAGTACGACGCATCGTGTGTTGTGCTTCAGGAGTCAGGTCTTGAAGCACATAAGTATAGCAGAGAACCAATCATGGAGCGGTATACCTTCTGATCATAGTCCTTGCCATTTTCATCAGGACCGAGGCATCCGTTTTTAGGCATCGGGGTCTTGATAGCTTTGCAGTCTTGCACCCCGATTCCTGAGGCATTTCTTGAGGTACTTCTCTTGAGAGATGAAGGTGCCATTGCGTTGCTGACGAATTTGAAGCCCTTGCTGATGAGGAAGTCACGCAATGTGTCATACCAAGCCCATAGGGTTTGCTTCAGTCCATACAGAGCTTTCTTCAATCTGTACACCATATCAGGCTTCTTTGCATCTTCAAAACCTAGAGGTTGAGCAACATATACTTCTTCCTCGACATTACCATTGAGGAATGCACTTTTTACATCCATTTGATATAGCTTGTGATTATGATGGTTAGAGAATGCAATTGTTTTCTTCGATGAAGGACTCAGAGAAGAATCCATGAGAAGATTTATGTCACCAGTCATATGATTCGTGCATCCACTATCCATAATCCATTCAGTTCTCCCCGAAGAATTTTCCTACAGAACAGTTAGTATCTCACACAACAAGTTATGAGCCAGCATCAGTTTGAAGAATTCGTGTATTCTTCAGGACTGTATTCCTCAGGATTTTAAGCCTCAGGATTTCAGTATAACAATATTCTTCAGCTGACACATAATTTTCGTCCTGGGCATAGGATCTGCAATATGGTTAGTTTGCCTCAGGACGCGTTCCTATAGAAGAGATTAGTTCTTCTTAACCACCCACATTCGCACGGGTGGTTTTGAAGCATTTGAGGAACGACGAGGAGAGTATTGCCTCACGGGTGAGGTATCAGGATAATCATAGGCGTAAGCATTCTTGTTCTGAGCTTCCCTCTGAACAAAGTGATTAGATGAAACATGCACATATTCATGACTTTTTGAAGAATTGTCCACTGAGGACATCCTCAACTCATTTGCATCTGCATTCACAAGAAGGTTAGTGATGAGGTCCTTCTGAACCCAGATCTGCTTGACTGGAGGACCATTCCTGCAGTTAGTTCCGATGTATCTGGCGAATACCTCACCATTACCATTCTTAAACAGTTTATAGTTTGAGTCAAAAGACTCATTCATCACAACTGAAGAAACAGTATCATAACCAGATAAAGTATAGGGATCAGGAGGAGGCGTCTTTGCCCGAACACAAGTGGTCTCTGGATATTGTTCAGGTTTCCAGTAAGACCCATCAGGGTTGAGTATCCAAGTGAATGCGACACCTTCTTTCCTCGGGTTTTTGTTGAGGATCTGTTTCTTGAGGATGTCACAAAGGGTCTGATGTCCTTTCAGACTCTTGAACATGCCGGTTTCCAGTAGACTCTTCAACCTAGCATTTTCTTCAGCAATGTCTATGGTATCCTCAGATGAGGGGTTAGATACCACAGAAGCAATAGAAATAACAGTCTGAAGACATTGAGGAACTAGGCACAGAGATGATACGATCATGTTCAATGCATTTTAAACAGGGAGGATTAAATCCTTCTTGTGGCATGATGATCTGTTGGGAGAGGAGTGAATCATTTTCTTTCCTCAGATCGTCATGAGACATCATTTCGCGTTCAAGTTCCTGTTTCCTCATGAGGAACTCATGAGCCAGCTTTTCATGATCGGTAAGGAGTGCCTCATGACGATTGAACAAGTCATCAAACTTTGACTGAAGAATTTTTGATTCATCAGTCAACTTTTGAGTCTTCGTCATTTCCTCAACCAACATATCATCACTCTTGTTTAGTGAGATCTGAATCTTTTCAAGTGCACGTTGTTGCTTAGATGCAAGTTTAGCAAGTTTAGCATAGTTTTCATCAGGTTCTTCATCAGAGGGATCATCTGATGATGATTAAGAAGATACCTTGGAGGACTTGGCCATGAAGCAGAAGGAAGGGGTTGTGTCTTCAGGTTCATCATCAACATGTGATAGACCAGATTCCTCAGTGCTGAAGATTGACTTTGAGACAAGCGTCATGGCAAGAGCCAGACCGGCCACACCCTCAGATTCTTCAGATTCTTCTTCCTCAGCATCAGGGTTGGAACCAGATTCTTCCGAGTCCAATTCTTTTCCGAGATATGCGCGAGCCTTACGGGAACTGCTATACCTGTATCCAGCAGGCTTTGAGGATCTTGAGGATTTCTTCTTAGTAGTTTCATCAGAACTGTCATCTTTCCCTTTCTTCTTCTTCTTCAGTCTAGCTTCCTTTTCCCACAGAGGACACTCAGCGATGTAATGCCCAAGTTTCTTGCACTTGAGGCAGACTCTCTTTCTTGCTTCGACAGAGTCATCATCTTTTCTTTTTCTTGAGGACGATCTTGAGGAATTTCCGAAGCGATTCTTCTTCGTGAATCTTTGAAACTTTCTAGTGAGGAGAGCAAGTTCACGGCTTAGGGTTTCAGGATCATCAGTATCAGCCTCAGACTCTTCATCAGAGGACACTCTTCGTGCTCTAGCTTTTAGCGCGCGGACCTTAGGCGTGGAGCTGTATAAATCTCGTTTTTCAGAGAGCTTCAGTTCATGAGCATTGAGGCGCTCGAGAATTTCCGCTGGATCCAGAGTCTTGAAGTCAAGCCTTTCTTGAATCATCAGTGATAGGAACTCAAATGAGTCATCCAGTGACCTCAGTAGTTTCTTCACAACTTCATGATCTGTGATATCAGCGGCACCCAGTGCTTGAAGTTCATTGGATATGTCAGTGAGTCTGTCAAAGGTTTGTTGCACGTGCTCATTGTCTAGCCTCTTGAACCTGTTGAAGAGACTGCGGAGTGTATCAACCCGAGAGTCTCGTTGAGCAGAGACTCGTTCATTGACTTTAGACAGTCTTGTCCATATCTTCTTTGCAGTATCCAGACCACTGATACGGTTGAACTGAGCCTTGTTGAGATGACCACCAATGATGCTTCGAGCTTTTGCATCAAGCTGCCAGTTCCTCTTGACAACTTCAGGAGAAGTCATCAGATTTGCTTCAGGAATTCCTTGATCAACAATATCCCACATATCCTTGTCAATGGCTTCAAGATGCATCCTCATCTTGTTCTTCCAATATGGATAATCTGTCCCATCGAAGATGGGGCAGTTTGAGGCAACGCTCATTGTACGTGAGGTCGACATAACTAAAACTCCAGGTGGTTATACCGAATCACACAGAAAAAGGGAGTACCTTGCTCTAATTCTAATTGATGTGCAATATATCGACCAGAGGGGGGTGAATGGGAGATTTTCAATTTTACTAACAGATTTTGGTTTTCTTCAGGACTGAAGCAATCATGCAGCTGAAGAAAATCATGAAGCTGAAGAAGTAACCAAAATCATGAAGAAATAAAACTTCACAGAATGTAATCATTAGGGCAGCTCATCATAATGCAACAGAAATAAATCAATTCAGATAAGCAGAAGTGCTTCAGATGCATAGTATGAAGACAAAGACAGAGGGAGAGCTGAAGCATATCATATCAAATACTGAAGCTTAAGAGGTTGAAGAGATAGCACCAGAGATTGAAGACATTGGTTTGGTAGACCAGTTCAAGTTGCTGTGACAACTCTACGTCTGGTTGGAGAGGCTGAGATTCAACTCAGAAGACATAGTCTTCTCCTTGTTCTCCTTGAACTAAAGTCCTCAGACTCCGTCCAATAACTCAGGTGAGTCTTCAAGGTAGACTCCCGAAACCTTCACAGACTCAGTCACTCCGGGAAGTCACAATTGCATCTTGACTTCCTCAGACTGAAGACATCTACACCGGCTGGAAGATCACAGTCTTCAAGAGTAAAAAGCTTCGGATAACTCGAACCGACTTCCTCAGAAATGCTCAACTACTCAGGCTGGTGGTTTTCCTCACATTGGTTCTTCAGTTTCCTCAGAGGTGGGTTGCTCTCAAATGACAAGTGTCAGTTTTTCTGTCGGAGCAGCCAACCCACAAATGGGGCTGGGGGTGGCTATTTATAGCCGCGGAGCAACCCGAGGTGAAAGGAAATAAATGCCCATGCATGCAATTACTCTCATGCCCTCGGAAATGACCGTTGCTAGACAAGTTCTAGCCTCTCACCACGCAACACGTGGCATGGTCAAAGTATTCTCTCTCCAGACTCCTCAACCGAAGTTAGTTACCTCAGTGTCCTGAAGAACAACGTCTCAGACACACGAGGACTGAACTTCTACTGCAGGAGATTACTCTCTCTTCAGGAGAACTGCACTCGCAGTCTCCAGACTCCTCAACCGAAGACAGATTCCTCAGTGTCCTGAAGAACAACGTCTCAGACACCCGAGGAACTGAACTTCTACTGCAGGAGATTTCCTCAGGGTTCTTCTTCAGGATTTCTAATTGAGCACTTCCTCAGAAATATAGAACTCATTTTCCTCAACCCCTCCAACAGTGCGGTGTTCTCCTACGACTCAAGCAGTATAAAAATTCTTAGCGAGGACTACGCTTCAACTTCGTCTTCAGCGTGAACGTCCTCAGGATCATCTTCAGCTTCAGCTTCAACCGAACGCTTCAGGATCCTGATTCCTCAGGATTTCGCGCAACTTCATTCTTCAGGAAACGCACCGATTTCTCCAATGTTCCTCAACATTTTGGGGGGTCGACACTGGTGGATAAACACCTTATCAGGGACTGTTCTCCTGTGTATACTCACAAACACATCAGTCCCTTAACCGTTTTGTCATCGAACTCCAAAACCTCAAGGGGAGGGCACTTGATGCACTTACAGTTCTCCGTGGCGCAGAGGACGTGGGCGGGGAGCAGCTGCATGGCCTTGGCAACGGCGTGCATGCCGGCCACCAAGCTGCTTGCGGCCGTGTGAGGAAGACGACAAGAGGAGCGGTTGGGCTGGGCCGGCCTGGTGGGCTGGGTGCGGTAAGTTGGGCTTCTTCCAAGGGAAGCCCTCTTTTATTTTTCTTTTTGTCTTTTTTTTGTGAATTTGTTTTGCTGTGAAATAAAATAGCAAAGCATTTTTATAAATTCCCAAATATTTTATGTAGCCTTACTAGACATATAGCTAGCCACTCACAAAGTTTGGGGATTTTTGAAATTCAAATAATTTGAATTTCAAATCAAATAAGGTTATTATTTAATTTCAAAGCTCTATTTGGAATTTTTGAGAAATCTTGGAGCATGCAGTGGGACCCACTTCACTTTATATGTGATCATGCTTATTTATAAGACTTTTCAAAAATAACAGAGGAATTTTAGGAAACAATTTTTATCTGGCCATTTAATTAAATTCTTTTGGGGCTTTTCTTCTTTCCCCAATTGGATTTCTTTTGAAATTGTTTGCATGATGCAAAGTTACTTGCTAACCCTAGCACATATCTAAACTTGGATTGTGACAACTCGCCCCCACACAAAAGAATCTCGTCCCGAGATTCAAAAGTCATCGGGAGGAAGGACGGGTACTCGGCACTAAGACGGTCTTCTCTTTCCCACGTGGCTTCTTTCTTAGAATGGTGTGACCATTGCACTTTCATAAACTTGATCTTCTAATGAATAGTGACATGCTCTGAAGAATCAAGAATACGAACAGGGTACTCTCGATAAGAAAGGACATCTTGGAGATCAAGCGTTTCATGGTCGACTTCGCGGATGGGGTCCTTGAAGCAACGCATGAGTTGTAACACATGGAATACATCATGTACTCGGGAAAGGTGCGGGGGTAATTCAAGTTGGTAGGCAACTTCTCCACGTTTAGCAAGAATGCGGAAAGGTCCGATGTAACGTGGGGCCAACTTGCCTTTGATACCGAAGCGTTGGGTACCCTTCAGAGGAGTAACCCGAAGGTAAGCCTTCTCATCCAGATGGTAGCTTTCTTGCCTATGATAACGATCATAGTAGCTTTTCTGACGAGACTGAGCGGCTTTCAATTGATCACAAACAATGTGAACCCTCTCTTCTGCTTCTTTGATCATATCCGGTCCAAAGAATTGTCTTTCACCGGTTTCTGACCAGTTCAGGGGTGTTCGACATCTTCGTCTATAGCGGAGTTCAAAAGGAACCATTTTCAGACTAGATTGGAAGCTATTGTTATAAGAAAATTCGGCGAATGGAAGAGACTTCTCCCAATTATTTCTGAGTTAGTTAACACAAGATCTGAGCATGTCTTCGAGAATTTGGTTAACCCTTTCAAGTTGACCGCTAGACTGAGGATGGAAAGCTGTGCTAAAGGAGAGATGAGTTCCCATAACATTCTGGAAGCTTTGCCAGAATCTAGAGGTGAAAAGGCTACCACAATCAGAATTGATTTCCAAAGGAACACCATGAAGAGACACAATCCAAGAGACATAGAAGTCCGCTAACTGGCTAGCAGTTATAGACTCGCGAACTGGAAGGAAGTGAGAAACTTTAGAAAGTCTATCAGTGACAACCAAGATGGCATCATTTCCTTTCTGGGTTTTTGGAAAGCCGGTGATGAAGTCCATACCGACTTTGTCCCATTTCCACTCGGGTATAGACAAAGGTTGAAGAGTACCAGCAGGTCTTTGGTGTTCAGCCTTAATGCAACGACAAACATCACATTTGGCAACATATCGATCAATGTCTCTCTTCATCCTAGTCCACCAAAATCTCTAGCGTAGATCTCGGTACATTTTTGTGTTACCGGGATGAATCGAGAGGGGAGTGTCATGGGCTTCTTTGAGAATTAGTTGCCTTTTGTCCCTATTATTAGGTACTACCAAACGATTCTCAAAGAATACCGTTCCTTTGCGGTCTGTGGAGAAACATTTAGCAACTCCGCTAGCAATGTTCTCCTTGATCCGACGAACACCTCGTGCACGCCTTTGGGCAACTATGATTTGATCCTCAAGGGTTGGTTTCG
The DNA here is from genome assembly GCA_950022295.1 of Bromus sterilis. Lineage (NCBI taxonomy): Eukaryota > Viridiplantae > Streptophyta > Magnoliopsida > Poales > Poaceae > Bromus > Bromus sterilis. The sequence goes on from OX465600.1 coordinate 159,128,993, forward strand.
CCACCAAATTCAAAAGGGATCCACGAGGAACAATCTCGAGGTTGAGCTTTCGAAATTCCTCATGAAGAAGTGGTTGATACTTTTGTAACATGAGGTTGTTACAATACGACTTACGACTTAGTGCATCAACGATAACATTGGCTTTTCGTGGGGTGAAAGAAATTCCTAAGTCATAATCTTTTATCAACTCTATCCAGGGTCTTTTCCTGAGATTAAGATCTGGCTGGGTGAATATGTATTTGATACTTTGGCGGTCGGAATAGATCTCACAACGATTACCAAGGAGGTAAGGTCGCCAAGTTTTCAAGACATGAACTACGGCAGCGAGTTCAAGATCATGGGTAGGATAGTTCCCTTCATGTGGCCTCAACTGGCGTGAAGCGTACGCTACCACATGTTGATCTTTCATAAGTATGCATCCTAACCCTTGCCGTGAAGAATCACAATAGATCTCGAAATCCTTTTTGGTGTCGGGAGGCGCAAGTACGGGCGCAGAAGTCAATCTTCTTTTTAGCTCTTGAAAGCTTTCCTCGCACTTGGGAGTCCATTCAAATTTCTTATCTTTCTTGAAGAGTTTAGTTAGAGGCTTTGAAACTTTGGAGAAGTTCTCAACGAAGCAGCGACAATAGCTTGCTAAGACAAGAAAACACCTAACTTGCTTAAACGATTCAGGTGGAGTCCAATCAAGGACGGACTGAACACTCCCGGGATTCACAGCAATGCCTTTTGCAGAAATGACGTGGCCTAAGTAGTTCACTTCTGGTAGCCAAAATTCGCAATTAGAGAACTTGGCATAGAGGCGATGCTCTCGAAGTTTCATCAATACCGGCTTAAGATGTTCGGCATGTTCTTCTTCGTTCTTCGAGTAGACGAGAATGTCATCAAGATAAACTACAACAAATTTATCCAAGTCCTCAATGAAGATCGAATTCATCATGCGCGAGAAAGTGGCGGGGGAATTGGTTAAACCAAAGGACATGACGGTGAACTCGTAAAGACCATGCCGAGTAGTGAAAGCCGTTTTGGGAATGTCCTCGTTTATGATTTTGATTTGATGATAGCCTAATCTCAAATCCATCTTAGACAAGAGATAGGATCGAGCAAGTCGATCATAAAGATCATTGATCCTGGGAAGTGGGTACTTTTTCTTTATCGTCGCTAGATTAAGAGGGTGATAATCTACACACATCCTTTGTGTTCCATCTTCCTTCGTTACGAACAGAACGGGGCAACCCCATGGAGATGAGCTAGGGAGGATGAAGCCTTTTGAAAACAAAGCTTCGAGTTGGATTTTAAGCTCAGCTAACTCATGTGGGGCCATTCTATATGGGCGTCTGGAAATTGGGGCGGTGCCTTGCATAAGATCACCTATGAATTCTATACATCTGACGGGTGAAAATATTTGATGATTTGGATTACTGGATTGTTTCCTAGAGGATGACCATGGCTTACTAGGGGCTAAAACAGATATGTCAGAGTAGAAACGTGCCCTAACATGATAGTTAGTGCGGTTATTCTTCCTATAAGAAATCTAAAGTGGGAGAAAGAACTGCAAATGCCTCAATATAGGTTTCTAGAATAAAACCTACAACAAACTCTATGAAGTTGGCGGGTATGCCACCTAACAAATCTTCTAGAACGACAACCGGAATAGAGAAAAGGATTTTGAAAATGCATCAGATTATGAAGAAAACTGGGATGACTCGGACATCATAACGGCTGTAATTGCAAGAGAAATGGAAATCCTCACAACATTTCAACATCACTTACATAAGAAGTTCAAAACTAGGAAGCACAACGACTCTAGAAAACCGAAAACAACTTTCCTACGGCTACAAGGAAGCAATCAACGAGATGTTCTAGTAAGAAATAGATGAGCCTAGTTCTATCTTCCCATAGAACAAGATGAGGGTGACTCAGAACTTAGATCGATGGGGGTAAGGAGAACAAAGAAGTCTTACGTTGTTCCCTTATACCCAAAGTAACTATATAACTATAGAATGCTAGACTCGACATTTGCCAAGGTTTGATAATCCTACAGACAGACCTGCTCTAATACCAAGTCTTTCGGGATCCGGAATATGCGTATGTAATTCCTGTTATAATACAATCATATGGGGAGCCGAGAGCCGTACCCACTTGTCTAAGCAGACAAGGCCAAGCACAGAACACTCTCGGAAAGCATCGTACGTGAGGGGCATCCCATCCAGGCCAGATGATCAACTGATATGGGTCCTCATCGCCCGCTCACAAGTCTAAATGATTATGGGTGGTGAAATCCCATACTCATAGACAAGTCGCCTCAACCATATTATCGATTGAATTATCACACTTACATAAACAGACTCCAGCCCGATCACTTAGTCGGGGTCTCAGGAGGGCTCAATCATACAACAAAGTGTGCCACGTGACAGAGTCACGAGCAATCGCATCAGACACGTCTAGTGTAAACAGCAGGTACACATTGCATGAACTCTACAAAGTATATCTTTATTGACTTACACATAGAGTACACAAAGATCATATGACTATGATCCATCATTACATCAAACAACAGAAGAAAATTATGTCTGAGCATAGACAAGATTAACAAATGGCTTAGAGAAGCCTTGTTCAACATACATGCCCTTCCACGAGGCACCAGACTGTTCTCTGGAACTATACTAGCTTAGTCCACGTCGAGCTTCAGGAAGGTGTCTCCATCGGGGTCTGGGTTCTCATCTAAAACATAGAATAATAAAACATGAGTACAAAGTCGTACTCAGCAAGGCTTACATCATAACTATCCTAATCATGCTCAAGTTTCAAGGTAAAAGGAGGTGGGGTTTCAACATGCAGAAGTGCCATCTTTGACTTGTCTAGTCCTGAACTACGAGTACCAGACTTGAGGTAAGAAGCGTACACGAGTCCACTACCAACTCTCCAACCAATACACCACTATGGATACGTCCTCGACTTTTCGACGAGAAAGCACACCATAGCACTCACGCTTATCTTGCGAGTTTTAGAGTATCCATTCAAGTTATCTAATAATCAGGTACAGGTTCCAAGTAGTCTATGACCGCGGACGCGGCTATTCGAATAGTTTTGTCAACCTTGCAAGGGTGTAAACTAAACACACATGACCATCAGTTACCGCCAGGTCTCGCCACCGTTCAAGAGGTGAAAACGAGGATGTTCACCATGACACTTCGCTCACAACCGGTCTATTACAGGAGTCGACTATTTGAGTTTGTAATCGCTCGAGAGACGTGCCGGATCAATGATACAGACCCAGACAATGTAGGCAACCGAGACGCCACCTCTGACAGATGGTTTCACTGTCTCACAGATCCACCCACATATCTAGGATGATGCAACATTTCCACTCACTCTTTTTCTATGCATATGTCAAATGGAAGGCCCGAACTAATGTGACTCCTGGACGTCAACACGGATCTAGGTACTAGGCCGAGAGGCGTCAGTGAGCCCAATGTGTGGTTGTACTCTTTGTCTTGGATTACCATACAAGAACTCGGTGCTTAAGGCGGTGTTCAACGAGAAAACCCACTGTGTACTCATCGATCACCTTGTATTAGGGTAGATTCACCAACACAGTTCCTCCTTCATCAGTAACATGATCATAACCATCCTGACTCACAGATCATTGTAAACTCAATGTAACCTCTAAGCATGCAAAAAGCTTTAACAGTTGCAGGGGCCACATGATATCAATCAACTCCTATGTCATCTAGGATTATGGTTTGCTTACTACTGTGACAAAATGATAGGTCATGCATCGGATATGGGTTTAACTAAGCGGTAGAATCGACACAAGGTGATCTCATAATCATGCATAGGCGGGACTGAGAGGGAAGTGGGATTTTATAGACATGATCAATGGGGTTTGCTTGCCTTGCTGACGATACACGGGTCTTAACGGTGGTCTTCTTCTTCAGTGGTGATCACCGTCTCGGAAACACTGTTACCGGCACAATAATCAACAAGAGGGGGGCCACATTGAATTTAAATGCACAATCACATGATAATGTTGTCCATGATGTGAATGGTGCTGGTTTGTGGTACATTGTATTTAAATGAAGTGCATTGCATTTGAAATGCAAATTCAAACTCCACATATGAATTTCAATTTAACCAAATTTCAATTGCTATTGTTTGTTCTTTGAAAACCATGTGATCATATGTGTAATATGTCTCTGATGTACAAGTGACCAAGTTTACATTGTATTGGTTCAAAGTGGAAAGGCATTTGAATTAAATTTGAATTAATTCCATTTAAACCAAATAGCAAAAGCTACTGGTCCCATTTTAAATTCAACTCAAACATAGCTGAAAGTTGTATATTTGGATAGATTATTTTCTGTTGATCATTTTTCATATATTATATGTTTAATTTGGATTTGTATTTATTTTTCTATGATTTTCTGAAGTTTTAAGCATTTCCTGCAAATTCTAGAATTAAATTAAACAGAGAAATCCCACTTATTGCATCAGCATGATGCAATGCTGATGTCACCAGGGGGCTGACATGTGGGACCATACTGTCATAGGCACGGTACTAATTCCCTGTTTAGTTTAATTTTAATTAAGCTTTAGGGGGGCTGGCCCCACCTGTCAGTGAGTGATTAGGGGGGATTAAGCCCCTAATATCTCTGACGTGTGGGCCTCGCGTAAAACTGCCGGCGTCGAGCTCTGGAGGCGGTGGCGCCCACTGGAGAGGAGCCCTCCGGGCACTAGAGGCCACAGGAGGTGCACCTAACGGTGCCCCGCACGCGTGCGCTCCACGAGGGTGCCTCGGGACAGCAAGGGGGGCGCCGGGAGCACGCCCACGGACATGGCCGCGGCGGCCGAGCTCTGGTTCCCGACGAGCTTGGCAAGGGGAGGCTCGGGGAGGAGCGGGAGATAGATGGGGAGCGTCGCTGGCTCATCGTGAATGCGGAGGAGGAGTCGATCTCGCTGGAGACGAAGCGTAACGGGGGCAATCGCTCGCCGGAGTAGGGGGGTCCGCGACGGTGAAAATTGAAGAGGGCGTCGCTTCGGGAGCTCCTCAGCTCCAATTGGAAGGCGGAGGCGATGAAGACGACAGCGGGGCGCGCCTTGGACAACCTCGCACAGAGGGAGGAGGCCAGTGGCTGTGGTGGCGCGACGGCCGTGAACTCCGGGTGCTTCGGGCTTCGGAGGAACTCACCGGAGAGGAGAGGGGAAGGGCTCCAGTGGGGGGGGGGAAATGAAGTAGGCCTTCGAGGCGCGTCTCCTCGGCAAGCAGAAGAGGAGAGGGTGAGAAGGAGGTGTCGTCGGCGCCCTGGGCATGGCCGCCACGCACCTCTGTGCTTCCCTGCCCATGGTAGAAGACGACCATGCCCCTATGGGCTGGGCTGGTCCTCTGCGCCAGGCTGGGCCAGGTGGGCCGAATAGGTAAGGGAGGTAGGCCTTTCATTTTTCTATTTTTCTTTTTGTTCCTTTATTTGTTCTGTTTTGTTTATATAACAAAACATTTTATAAAAATCTCTAACTAGTTTATTAAAACTTAGGTGACATTTATATAGCCACTTCCAAGTTTTGGAGATTTTTGGAATTCAAATTATTTGAATACAATTCAAATATGGTTTAAATTGATTTTCCAAGCTCTTGTATCAATTTTTGAAAAATCCTAGGGCATGGGTTTGACTCTAAATCATTTTTAAAATGATCACACCCATTTATAAGACTTTTCAAAAATGTTTGGAGGATTTTTCGAAAAAAAAAATTATCTGGCCTTTTGAATTAAATTCTCAGGTCTTTTCCTTTCCCCATTTTTGAATTTCTTTTTTGAATTTTGCCATGATGCAAAGGATCAACAAGCCCTAGCACATTCCTAAACTTGGGTTTTGACAACTCGCCCCCACTGAAAAGAATCTCGTCCCAAGATTCAGAAGTCGTCGGGAGGAAGGAGGGGTACTCGGCACAGAGGCGGTCTTCTCTTTCCCACGTGGCTTCTTTCTCGAAATGGTTGACCATTGCACTTTCAAAAACTTGATCTTCTGACGACAGGTGACATGCTCTGCTGAATGAAGAATACGAACAGGGTACTCTCGATAAGAAAGGTCATCTTGGAGATCAAGTGTTTCATGGTCGACTTCGCGGATGGGGTCCTTGAAGCAACGCCTGAGTTGTGACACGTGGAATACATCATGTACTCGGGAAAGGTGCGGGGGTAGTTCAAGTTGTTAGGAAACTTCTCCACCTTTAGCAAGAATGCGGAAAGGTCCGATGTAACGTGGGGCCAACTTGCCTTTGATACCAAAGCGTTGGGTTCCCTTCAGAGGAGTAACCCGGAGGTAAGCCTTCTCATCCAGATTGTAGCTTTCTTGCCTATGATGACGATCATAGTAGCTTTTCTGACGAGACTGGGCTACTTTCAATTGATCACGAACAATGCGAACTTGATCTTCTGCTTCCTCGATCATATCCGGTCCAAAGAATTGTCTTTCACCGGTTTCTGACCAGTTTAGGGGTGTTCGACATCGTCGTCCATAGAGGAGTTCAAAAGTAGCCATGTTCAGACTAGATTGAAAACTGTTGTTATAAGAAAATTTGGCAAATGGAAGAGATTTCTCCCAATTCTTTCCGAATGAGATAACACAAGCTCTGAGCATGTCTTCCAAGATTTGATTAACCCTTTCAACTTGACCGCTAGACTGAGGATGGAAAGCTGTGCTAAAGGAGAGATGAGTTCCCATAGCATTCTGAAAGCTTCCCCACAATCTAGAGGTGAAAAGGCTACCACGATCAGAATTGATTTCCAAAGGAACACCGTGAAGAGACACAATTCTAGAGACAAACAAGTCCGCCAACTGACTAGCAGTTATAGACTCGCGAACAGGAAGGAAGTGAGCAACTTTTGAAAGTCGGTCAATGACAACGAAGATGGCATCATTTCCTTCCTGGGTTTTTGGAAAGCCGGTGATGAAGTCCATACCGACTTTGTCCCATTTCCACTCTAGAATAGGAAAAGGTTGAAGAGTACCAGCAGGTCTTTGGTGTTCGGCCTTAATGCAACGACAAACATCACATTCTGCAACATATCGAGCAATGTCTCTCTTCATCCTAGTCCACCAAAATCTCTGGCGTAGATCTCGGTACATTTTCGTGCTACCGGGATGAATCGAGAGGGGAGTGGCATGGGCTTCTTTGAGGATGAGTTGCCTTAGATCCTTATTCTTAGGTACTACAAAACGATTTTCAAAGAATACCGTTCCTTTGCTATCTGTGGAGAAACATTTAGCAACTCTGCTAGCAATGTTCTCCTTAATCCGACGAACACCTCGTGCACGCCTTTGGGCAACTATGATTTGATCCTCAAGTGTTGGTTTCGCCACCAAGTTGAAAAGAGATCCACGAGGGACAATCTTGAGATTGAGCTTTCGAAATTCCTCATGAAGAAGTGGTTGATACTGTTGTAACATGAGGTTGTTACAATACGACTTACGACTTAGTGCATCAGCCATGACATTGGCTTTGCCTGGGGTGTATGAAATTCCTAAGTCATAATCTTTTATCAACTCTATTCAGCGTCTTTGCCTAAGATTAAGATCTGGCTGGGTGAATATGTATTTGAGGCATTGGTGGTCGGAATAGATCTCACAACGATTACCAAGGAGGTAATGTCACCATGTCTTCAGGGCATGAACTATGGCAGCGACTTCAAGATCATGAGTAGGATAGTTCTCTTGATGTGGACGCAACTGGCGTGAAGCATAAGCTACCACATGTCTATCTTTCATAAGTATGCATCCTAACCCTTGCCGTGAAGCGTCACAATAGATCTCGAAATCCCTTTTGGTGTCTGGAGGTGCAAGTACGGGTGCAGAAGTCAATCTTATTTTTAGCTCTTGAAAGCTTTCCTCGCACTTGGGAGTCCATTGGGATTTTTTATCTTTCTTGAGGAGTTCAGTTAGAGGCTTTGCAACTTTGGAGAAGTTCTCAACTAAGCGGCGACAATAGCTTGCTAGGCCAAGAAAACTCCTAACTTGCTTAACCGATTCAGGTGGAGTCCAGTCAAGGACGGCCTGAACTCTCTCGGGATTGACAGCAATGCCTTCCGTAGAAATCACGTGGCCTAAGTAGGTCACTTCTGGTAGCCAAATTTCACACTTAGAGAACTTGGCATAAAGGCGATGCTCCCGAAGTTTCATCAATACCAGCCTAAGATGCTCGACATGTTCTTCTTCGTTCTTCGAGTAGATGAGAATGTCATCAAGATAAACCACAACAAATTTATCTAGGTACTCCATGAAGATCGAATTCATTAAGCGCGAGAATGTGGCGGGGGCATTGGTTAAATCGAAGGACATGACGGTGTACTCGTAAAGACCATATCGAGTAGTGAAAGCCGTCTTGGGAATGTCCTCATTTCGGATTTTGATTTGATGATAGCCTAATCTCCAATCCATCTTGGAAAAGACAGAGGATCCAGCAAGTTGATCATAAAGATCATTGATCCTGGGTAGTGGGTACTTGTTCTTTATCATCGCTAGATTTAGCGGGTGATAGTCTACGCACATCCTTTCTGTTCCATCTTTCTTTGTTACGAACAGAACGGGGCAACCTCATGGTGATGAGCTAGGGCGGATGAAGCCTTTTGCCAACGAAGCATGAAGTTGGGTTTTTAGCTCAACTAACTCATGTGGGGCCATTCTAAATGGGCGTCTGGAAATTGGGGTTGTGTCTGGTACAAGATCAACTATGAACTCTACACATCTGTCGGGTGGCATAGTTTAAGGGGTTGGATCTCTGGATAGCTTTCTAGAGGATGACCACGGCTTACTAGGGGCTACAACAGATATGTCAGAGTAGCAAAGTACCCCAACACGATGGTTAGTGTGGTTATTCCGGCTAGAAGACATCTAAACTGGGAGGAAGAACTGCAAATGAATCACTATAGGTTTCTAGAACAAAACCTACAACAAACTCTATGGAACTGTCGGGCATGCCACCTAGAAGTTCTTCTAAAAGTACAACCAAAATGGAGAGAAGGATTTTTCAAATGCATCAGATTATGAGGAAAACCTGGAATGACTCGGACAACATAACGGCTGTAATTGCAAGAGAAATGAAAATTCTCACAACATAACAACAACACTTACATAGGAAGTCTCAAAACATGAAGCACAACGACTCTAGAAACCAAACACAACTTTCCTACGGCTACAAGGAAACAAACAACAAGATGTTCTAGTAAGACATAGATGAGCCTAGTCCTATCTTCACGTAGAAGAGATGAGGGTGACTTAGAACTCAGATCGATGAGGGTAAGGAGAAAAAGAAGCCTTACGTTGTTCCCTTTATACCCAAGTAACTATATAACTATAGAATGCTAGATTCGACTTCGACCAAGGGTTTGATAATACTAAAGACAGTCATGCTCTGATACCAAGTCTGTCGGGACCCGGAATATGCGTAGGTAATTCCAGTCATGATGCAATCACATGGAGAGCCGAGAGTCGTACCCACTTGTCTAAGCAGACAAGGCCAAGCACAGAACACTGTCGGAAAGCATCAAACGTGAGGGGCATCCCATCCAGGGCGGATGATCAACTGAAATGGGTCCTCATTGTCCGCTCACAAGTCTAAATGCTTATGGGTGGTGAATCCCATACTCATAGACAAGTCGCCTCAACCATGTTATCGATTGAATCCTAACTCTTACGTAGACTTATTCCAGCCCGATCACTTAGTCGGGATCTAGGGCGAGCTCGATCATACAACAAAGTGTGCACGTGACAGAGTCACGAGTAATCGCATCGCGATGCCCCAAGTTGCGCACATCTAAGGGCCACTTGGTGTATAAAAGACTGCCAGCCAGATCACAACTAAGGTCTCGAAAACCCATACTAAGACATGCATGTTATAAACATACACGCAACACACATGCCTAGTATGAACAGCAGGTATCATCACGTAACTCAACAAAGTACTTATTTATTGACTTACACATAGAGCATACAAAGATTACATGTTTGTGATCAACATTACATCATACAACGGAAGCAAATTAGGTCTGAGTACAGACAAGTTTAACAAATGGCTTAGAGAAGCCTTGTAAACATACATGCCCTTCCACGAGGGACCAGACTGCTGTCTGGAACTATACTAGCTTAGTCAACGTCGAGCTTCAGGAAGGTGACTCCATCGGGGTCCGGGTTCTCATCTAAAACATAGAAAAAGAAAACGTGAGTACAAAGTTGTACTCAGCAAGACTTACATCAGAACTACACTACTCATGCTCAATTTTCAAGGTAAAGGGAGGTGGGGTTTCATTATGCAGAAGTGACAGCTTTGACTTGGCTAGTCCTGTACTACGAGTACCAGACTTGAGGCAAGAAGCATACACGAGTCCAAGTATCAAGTCTCCAACCAATACACCACTATGGGTACTTCCTCGACTTCCCCACGAGGAGCACACCATAGCACTCATTCTTATCTTGCGAGTTTTAGTGTATCCATTCAAGTTATCTAATAGTCAGGTACAGGTTCCAAGTAGTCCATGACCGCGGACGCGGCTATTCGAATAGTTTTGTTAACCTTGCAAGGGTGTAAACTAAACACACATGACCAGCAGTTACCGCCAGCTCTCGCCACCGTTCAAGAGGTGTCAGCGAGGATGTTCACCACGACACTTCGCTCAAAACCGGTCTATTACAGGAGTCGACTATCTGAGTTTGTCACCGCTCGAGAGTCCGTCCGGATCAACGATACGGACCCAGACAATGTAGGCAACTGAGACGCCACCTCTGACAGATGGTTTCACTGTCTCACAGATGCACCCACATATCTAGGATGATGCAACATTTCCACTCACTCTTTTTCGTTGAATATGTCAAATGGAAGGCCCGAACTAATGTGACTCCTGGACGTCAACACGGATCAAGGTACTAGGCCGAGAGGGGTCAGTGATCCCAATGTGTGGTTGTACTCTTTCTCTTGGATTACCATACAAGAACTCGGTGCTTAAGGCGGTGTTCAACGAGACAACCCACTGTGTACTCCAACACAGCCTCTCATCGATCACCTTGTATTAGGGTAGATTCGCCAACACAGTTCCTCCTTCATTAGTAACATGATCATAAGCATCCCGACTCACAGATCATTTTAACCTCAATTTAACCTCTAAGCATGCAATAAGCTTTAACAGTTGCAGGGGCCACGTGATATCAATCAACTCCTATGTCAGGTAGGATTGTGGTTTGCTTACTACTGTGACAAGATGATAGGTCATGCATCAGATATGGGTTCAACTAAGCGGTAGAATCGACACAAGGTGATCTCTTAATCATGCATAAGCAAGACTGAGAGGGAAGTGGGATTTTATAGACATGATCAATGGGGTTTTCTTTCCTTGCTGACGATACACGGGTCTTAACGGTGGTCTTCTTCTTTGGGGGTGATCACCGTCTCGGAAACACTGTTACCGACACAATCATTAACAAGAGGGGGGCAACATTGAATTTAAATGCACAATCACATGATAATTTTGTCCATGATGTGAATGGTGATGGTTTGTGGTACATGTGATTTAAATAATGTGTATTGCATTTGAAATGCAAATTCAAACTCCACATATGAATTTCAATTTAACCAAATTGCAATTGCTATTGTTTGTTATTTGAAAACCATGTGATCATATGTGTAATATGTCTCTGATGTACAAGTGACCAAGTTTACATTGTACTGGTTCAAAGTGGAAAAGCAATTGAATTAAATTTCAATTAATTCCATTTAAACCAAATAGCAAAAGCTACTGTTCCCATTTTAAATTCAACTCAAACATAGCTGAAAGTTGTATATTTGGATAGATTATTTTCTGCTGATCATTTTTCATATACTATATGTTTAATTTGGAGTTGTATTTATTTTTCTATGATTTTCTGAAGTTTTAAGCATTTTCTGCAAATTCTAGAATTAAATTAAACAGAGAAATCCCACTTATTGCATCAGCATGATGCAATGCTGATGTCACCAGGGGGCTGACATGTGGGACCATACTGTCATAGGCACAGTACTAGTTCCCTATTTAGTTTAATTTTAATTAAGCTTTAGGGGGGGCTGGCCCCACCTGTAAGTGAGTGATTAGGGGGGGGGGGGGATTAAGCCCCTAATCTCTCTGACGTGTGGGCCTAGCCGGAAAACTGATGGCGTCGAGCTCTGGAGGCGGCGGCGCCCACTCGAGAGGAGCCCTCCGGGCACTAGAGGCCACGGGAGGTGCACCTAACGGTGCCCCGCATGCGTGCGCTCCACGGGGGTGCCTCGGGACAGCAAGGGGGGCCCCGGGAGCACGCCCACGGACATGGCCGCGGCGGCCGAGCTCTGGCTCCCGATGAGGGGAGGCTTGGGGAGTCCCGGGGAGGAGCGGGAGATAGATGGGGAGCGTCGCTGGCTCACCGTGAATGCGTAGGAGGAGTCGATCTCGCCGAAGACGAAGTGTAACGGCGGCAATCGCTCGCCGGAGTAGGGGATCCGAGGCGGTGAAAATTGAAGAGGGCGTCGCTTCGGGAGCTCCTCGGCTCCAATTGGACGGCTGGGGCGATGAAGAAGACAGCGGGGCGCGCCTTGGACAACCTCGCGCGGCGGGAGGAGTCCAGTGGCTGCGGTGGCGCGACGACGGTGAACTCCGGGTGCTTCGGGCTTAGGTGACATTTATATAGCCACTTCCAAGTTTTGGAGATTTTAGGAATTCAAAATATTTGAATACAATTCAAATATGGTTTAAAATGGTTTCCCAAGCTCCTGTATCAATTTTTGAAAAATCATAGGGCATGGGTTTGACTCTAAATCATTTTTAAAATGGTCACACCCATTTATAAGTCTTTTCAAAAATATTTGGAGGATTTTTGGAAAAACTTTTTATCTGGCCTTTTGAATTAAATTCTCAGGGCTTTTCTTTTCCCCATTTCGAATTTCTTTTTTGAATTTTTCCATGATGCAAAGGATCAACAAGCCCTAGCACATTCCTAATCTTGGGTTGTGACATAGGCCCACCTGTCTGTGGCACGGTGGGGGATTAAGGGATGATTAGCCCTTAAGCTAATCTTCCCACCGGCGTTTAGCCGGCGGCGACCACAGCGCACGGCGGTGCCCATGCTAGAACGGCACACAGTGCGCGGTTTGCTGCGTCGTGGCCACCAGGAGGTTCCTCACGCACGCGCGCGTCGCACAGGAAAGTCGCAGGACCACTTGGGGTCCACGGTCGACGGCGGCGGCCGGTGTTAGAACCCTCTGTTAGGTATGTGCTAGGGTCAAGGTTCACAATGCATTCATGTTAGAAATTTCAAAAGAAATTGAAATGGGAGAAGAAACCCCCCCCCCCTAGATGAATTTAATTCAAATGGCCAGAATAAAAGTTGCTCCAAAAATTCCTTTTGCATTTTTCAAAAGTCCCATAATTGAGTATGATCACATCTCAAGTGATGTGGAACCAATCCCATGGTCATGGATTTTTCAAATATTCAAATAGGAGCTTGGATTTGAATTTAAACCCCTATTTGAATTAAAGTTCAAATAATTTGAATTTTAAAAGTGCCCAAACTTTGTAAGTGGCTAGAACATTTAATGTGAGGCCATATAAAAAATATGGGCATTTTATAAAATGGCTAGGTATTTGAATTAACTAGCCAAAACAAATGTCAGAAAAGAAAAGGAAAAGAAAAACAGACAACTCTTACCTGGCGCCCAGGCGAGGCCTAGCAAGCCAGGCCCAGCGGCATTTTCCTTGACGTCCTCCTCCCCTGGCCATGAAGCAGCTCCGTGGAGCACATGCCCATGGCCATGGCCACCTCCTCCTTGCCACGCAGCTGCCTCCCCCCGCCTTTCCCTGTCGCCACGAGACGCTGGAGAGGCCCAGCTTCCTTTCCTCCTCCTCTGGCTCATCCTCCCGCTCTGACCTCGCCGATTTTGTCACCGCCCGAAGGCTCGCCGAAGCACGGCCGTGTGCACACGCGGCTAGCGAGCTCCAAATCCACAACCAGCATGTCCAGAAGCTCCACAGACTTGGTCTACCTCACCGTGCGGAAGGAATCGGCCCCTAGAGCCCCGATCACGCCGTGCCCTTCGTTGAGCCGCCGCCGCCCGCCGTGGAGATCTTCGCCGAATTCGCCGCAACTGCAGCTCCTCCGGCCTCCTCGACCCCGCCATCGTGCTCAGGGTGAGCTCTCACCCATGTTTCCCCAAGCCCCTGCCTCTTCCGCGCCCAAAATCACCATGACCGCCGTGGACCTTCTCCGGCCGCCGCAATAGGAGCTCGCCGCCGACGACCTCGTCCACCCCGAGAGGCCCGACTACACCGTTGGATGCGCACGGGCAGTGGCTTCGTTTTGGTGCAAGCCGCGCTCAAAACGGCACACTGCACCGCCGTCCCAGTGCAACGCCGCCGCACGGGATGGTCACGGGCGGCTAACCGCCGGCGTGCTTGCTTAGTTAGTCCTAATCCCCCACTAATCCCACCCAGGGACACTGATGTATGGGCCTTGGCCCTAATTAAACCCCCCTCAGTGTTAAATTAAACAGGGGTTAACCCGAAGCCACTTACAGGGCAGGCCCGCTAGTCAGTTTGACCTGTCGGCAGTGCTGACGCCAGCATGATGTCATGCTAGAGCAATAAACTAATTTCTATTTACAGAATAAACAAAATTTCCAGAAAATTGAATAAACTTTCAAATTCAATAACTTTTATATCCTAACTCGAAATTAAACAAATATTATATGGGAAATTATCATAAAAATGCAAGGATTCTGAATATGCACTTTGTTTTCATGTTTGACCAATTTAAATTGGGTGAACAGAGACAAATGTGCATATGGCATTCTTTTGAATTCAAATTTGGAGTGAATTTGCAAATGACTTTGCAACCCACTTCTTTTAAATGGACTTTCCAACACATTGTGACCATGGACATCAGACTACAATATTGATCATGTGTTTGAGCATTGCATTTATATTTGTCCCTTGATTGCTTTGTTTGCTGGAAAGAAGTGGAGCCGGAACCGGAGGCCACCCCCTTCGTTGAAGACACTGTGTTTGAACCTCGTCAGCAAGGCAAGCGAACCCCCATTGATCATGTCGATAAAATCCCATTACCCTCTCATTCTCGCTTATGCATGAAATAGGATGATCACCTTGTTATCGATTATATCGCATAGTTGAACCCATATCCTCTGCATGACCTATCATCTTGTCACAGTAGTAAGCAAACCACAATCCTAGCTGACATAGGAGTTGATTGATATCATGTGGCCCCTTCAACTATTACAGCTTATTGCATGCTTAGAGTGATACAATGTTGACACTGTTATGTGAGTCGGGATGGTAGCAATCATGTAGAAGAAGGTGAAACTGTGTTGGTGAATCCACCCTAATACAAGGTGAACGATGAGAGGTTGTGTAGGAGTACACAGTGGGTTTTCTCATTGAACACCGCTTTAAGTCCGAGTTCTTGTGTGGTGATCCAAGAAGAAGAGTGCAACCACACATTGGGCTCACTGACCCCTCTCAACCTAGTACCTCATCCCGTTCGAACCCCGGAAGTCGCATTATTTCGCAAATTCTGGTAGGGCTGTGGCACGATGTGCGAAGTGGAAGAACGACTATTCAGACCGGCTTGGGACCCTGCACACGTCGTTTGAGGATGTACTAGAACCTCGGCCGGACTTCCGTATGGATCCCCCTCAGATAGGCGACTCTCTGGACTAGAACGGAGCTGTGAACGAAGTGTTGTGGTGAACATCCTCGCCGACACCCCTTGAATGGTGTAGAGGACAAAGGCGGTAACTGGTGGTCATGTGTGTGTTGCGGTACACCCCTGCAGGGTTAACAAAACTGTTCGAATAGCCGCGTCCGCGGTTATGGACTGCTTGGAAAGCTTAGCTTGATTATTAGACAACTTGAACTAGATACTTATAAAAGTTGCCAAGATAAGCGTGAGTGCTATGGCGTGATCTCTCGTGGGGAAGTCGAGAGAGGCACCATTGTGGTGTAATTGGTTGGAGACATGTTGTGGACTGGTGTACGCTTCTTACCTCAAGTCTGGTACTCGTAGTTCAGGACTAGCCAAGTCAAAGCTGGCACTTCTGCTTTTCAACCCCACCTCCCTTTACCTTGATACATGTGCATGAGTAGTATAGCTCTTACGTAAGTCTTGCTGAGTACGACTTTGTACTCACGTTTTCTTATTCTATGTTTTAGATGAATCCACTGACCCCGATGGTGGCTTCTTCCTGGAGCTCGACGACTGAAGCCAAGATAGTGTAGTCCCAGTCAGACGACTGGTCCCTCGTGGAAGGGCTTGTTTATAAATAAGGCTTCTCAAAGCCATTTGTTAAACTTGTATGTACTCAGACCTACTTTGCTTCCGCATGCTTGATGTAATGTTGGATCACAGTCTCGTGATCTTTGTGTGCACTCTGCCAGTGTTATCAATAAAGTTGTGCGCCCCGATGGCATGGTTGCGTGCGGAAGCCCGCGGGGAGCACAACCGTGCCAGCCAAACCCCACCCCGAGCCGTTTTTGCAACTCTGGCGAGCACTCCGGCCGGCAACAGTGGCCTCCGGCCACGAGTCCATGACAAGTGGGCCCTAGACCCCCCCTAAACCCCTCTGTTAGTTTAATCTAACAGGGATTAACCCCACTAAGACTTACAGGTGGGCCCCTATTGTCAGCCCCCCCTGTGACATCACCCCCACGTCATGCTGACGAAGTAAATAGAAAAGCAATTAAAAGAATTCCAGAAAAATCCAGAAATTGAATTAAACTTTGGAAATTCATAGAAAATTCATACTAACTCCAAATTAAACATATAATAAATGAAAAATTATCAGAAAAATGCAAGGATTAAGAATATGCAATTTGGTTTTATGTTTGACCATTTTAAAATGGGGCAACAGTAGCAAATGTGCATATGGCTTAATTTGAATTTGATTTTGGAGTTTGAATTTTCAAATTCTTTGCAATACACTTCAATTAAATGGAATGTGCCACAAACCAGTACCCTATACCTCATATCACAACATTAACATGTGCTTGAGCATTGTACTTTATTTGTGTTGCCCCCCTTTGTTGATTGATTGTTCCGGTGACAAACGATCCGAGACGGTGATCACCCCCGAAGGAGAAGAAATTTGATAAAACCCGTGTATCGTCAACAAGGCAAGCAAACCCCATTGATCATGTCTATAAAATCCCAATTCCCTCTCAGTCTCGCTTATGCATGTTTAGGAGATCACCTTGTATCGATTCTACGGCATAGTTGAACCCATATCCGTTGCATGACCTATCAACTTGTCAAAGTAGTAAGCAAACCACAATCCTAGATGACATAGGAGTTGATTGATATCATGTGGACCCTGCAACTGTTAATGTTTATTGCATGCTTAGTGTTACAGTGAGGTTGCTTTTGATGTGAGTCGGGATGTTAGGGAACATGGTGTTGATGAAAGTGAAACTGTGTTGGTGAATCCACCTAATACAAGGTGAACGTTGAGAGGCTGTGTAGGAGTACGCAGTGGGTTGTCTCGTTGAACACCGCCTTAAGCACCGAGTTCTTGTATGGTAATCCAAGACAAAGAGTACAACCACACATTGGGCTCACTGACCCCTCTCGGCCTAGTACCTTGATCCGTGTCGACGTCCAGGAGTCACATTAGTTCGGGCTTTCCATTTGGCATCTGCATAGAAAAAGAATGAAGGAATGGTTGCATCATATAGATATGTGAGTGCACCTGTGAGGCAGGAAACCCATCTGCCAGAGGTGGCGTCTCGGTCACTTGCATTGTTTGAGTCTGTTTCGTTGATCCGGCCGGGCTCTTGAGAGGAGGCAAACTCAGATAGTCGACTCCTGGAATAGACCGGTTGTGAGCGAAGTGTCGTGGTGAACATCCTCGCTGTCACCTCTTGAACGGTGGCGAGACCTGGTGGTAACCGATGGTCATGTGTGTGTAGCTTACACCCTTGCAAGGTTAACAAAACTATTCGAATAGCCGCGTCCGCGGTTAAGGACTACTTGGAACCTGTACCTGATTATTAGACAACTTGAATGGATACTTCTAAAACTCGCAAGATAAGCATGAGTGCTATGGTGTGCTTCCTCGTGGGGAAGTCGAGGAAGTAACCATAGTGGTGTATTGGTTGGAGACTTGGATAGTGGACTCGTGTACGCTTCTTACCTCAAGTCTGGTATTCGTAGTTCAGGATTACCCAAGGCAAAGCTGGCATTTCTGCGTGTTGAACCCCACCTCCTTTACCTTGGAACTTGAGCATGAGTAGTATAGGTCTGATGTAATTCTTTCTGAGTACGATTTTGTACTCACGTTTTCCTATTCTATGTTTTAGATGAGAAACCGGACCCCGATGGAGTCATCGACCTGAAGCTCGACGTTGACCTTGGTAGCATAGTTCCAGACAGCAGTCTGGTCCCTCGTGGAAGGGCGTGTTTGGTGTACAAGGCTTCTCTAAGCCATTTGTTAAACTTGTCTGTACTCAGACCTAATTTTCTTCCATTGTATGATGTATTGTTGATCACAGACATGTGATCTTTGTATACTCTATGTGTAAGTAAATAAAGAAGTACTTTGTAGAGTTATGTGATGATACCTGCTGTTCATACTAGGCATGTGTGCTGCGTGTATGTTTATAACATGCATGTCTTAGTATGGGTTTTCGAGACCTTAGTTGTGATCTGGCTGGCGGTCCTTTATACACCAAGTGGCCCTTAGATGTGCGCATCTTGGGGCATCGCGATGCGATTGCTCGTGACTCTGTCACGTGCACACTTTGTTGTATGATCGAGCCCGCCCTAGACCCCGACTAAGTGATCGGGCTGGAGTAAGTCTATGTAAGAGTTAGGATTCAATCGATAACATGGTTGAGGCGACTTTTCTATGAATATGGGATTCACCACCCATAAGCATTTAGACTTGTGAGCGGACGTTGAGGACCCATCTCAGTTGATCATCCGGCCTGAATGGGATGCCCCTCACGTTCGATGCTTACCGAGAACGTTCTGTGCTTGGCCTTGTCTGCTTAGACAAGTGGGTACGGTTCTCGGCTCTCCATGTGATTGCATCGTGACTGGAATTACATACGCATATTCTGGGTCCCGACAGACTTGGAATCAGAGCAGGATTGTCTGTAGGATTAGTCAACCCTTGGTCGAAGTCGAGTCTAACATTCTATAGTTATATAGTTACTCTGGGTATAAGGGAACAACGTAAGGCTTCTTTTTCTCCTTACCCTCATCGATCTGAGTTCTGAGTCACCCTTATCTTTTCTACGGGATGATAGGACTAGGCTCATCTATGTCTGACTAGAACATCTTGTTGTTTGCCTCCTTGTAGCCGTAGGACAGTTGTGGTCGTCCAGATTCTTCGTGTTTTGAGTTCCTTGAGGAAGTTTTGTTCAATCTCCTCGAGGTTGTCTTGTTTTCCATCCCGGTGTATCCGTTATGCTGCCGGAATTATTCCGAGTTTCTGTGGATCATTGCCTTCGCATTAAAATCTTTTCCGTCTTCTTCATGTCCTTCTTGTCTTTGATTCCATCATACAACCTGTTCTGATTGTTGATTTTTATCACACAGGATGTCAGGTGGAACTCGTAGTGCTTTTCGTCGGAATTGAGACCGTGTTCGGAATCGAAATGATGATGCACCTCCACCATCGCCTTCTGCGGAGGAAATCATGATGGAAGCTGAGAAGAATCGACGTGATCAAACACGCCTTCTCGAGCTCATCGAAGAGAATACCGCTCGTCAGCGTAATGTGGTCGTGAGCATTCAGGATTTCATCCTCCTCAAGCCACCGGTATTTCGATGTTCTTCTGAGCCCCTTGAAGCTGATGATTGGCTCCGTTCCATCGAGCGTAAGCTTGACACTGCACATGTTGCTCCCGATGATCGAGTTATATTCGCGGCATACTTTCTGGAAGGTGCTGCTGCTGAATGGTGGGAGAACTATGTTGCGATGCAGCCAGATGGTAACCTAGTGACTTGGCAGGAGTTCCGTGATGCCTTTCGAGGGTACCACCTTCTACATGAGTTGATGGAGCGCAAGAAGGAAGAGTTCTGCAATCTGACTCTAGGAGAGATGTCCATTCATGAGTATGTGAGAGAGTTCAACCGTCTTGCTCGTTATTCCCAAGATGAGATCACCACCGATGCCAGAAACCAGGCAAGGTTCCGTAAGGGACTTAGCCCCATCCTTCGCCATGATCTCAACCTCATCGAATTTGCCACCTTTGAGGATTTAGTCAACAGATCCTTCAGAGCTGAGCATGGCAATGAAGTGTTCGAAGAGTCTCGCAAGCATGCTCTTGAGTTTGCTTCTTCTTCAAGTTCAGCCCCTCAGAAATGCCGAATTTGGATTCCAACCAGAGCCATACCTCAAAACTTTCAACAGAGACCAACCTCCAATATATGCCAGCCGCCAAGCAATCCCACTCCCAACAATTCAGACAGGGTATGCTTTAAGTGTGGTCTTCCAGGCCATTACTATCGTCAATGCCCTCAGGTCTTGATGGCACCACGTCATTCTCTATCCAAGCCTCCAAAGAAATCAACCACCAAAGCCTTTCTAGCAAAGCCTTCATCCACTAGTAGTGGTTGCGTGAACCAAATCTCAGTTGAGGACACCACTGATGCTTCTGACGTCATTCTTGGCACACTCCCAGTGAATCATGTCCCCGCCTCCGTTCTTTTCGATCCAGGAGCTTCCCATTCATTCATGTCGGAGAGTTATGCACTTCGACATGAATTCCCTTTTGAAGAAATATTTTCCCCAATGATCATTCAAACTCCTGGTTCAAACTGGCAAACTAATAGAGTAAGCCATGGAAATCAAATGGCAATTGAGGGTTTAGTATTCCTTGCTTCACTTATAGCCCTCAAGTCTTCAGACATTGATGTCATCCTAGCAATGGATTGGTTATCAAGGAAAAATGCTTTCCTTGATTGTAAAGCCAAATTAGTTAAACTCACCCATCCTTCAGGCCAGACCATTGACTACACATCACCCAGCTCTAGAATCCAGATGCATACTTTGAATGTGCTTCCCCTTCCAGACCTTGAAGATATTCCGGTGGTTCATGACTTCCCGGATGTCTTTCCTGAAGAACTGCCGGGAATGCCACCCGACAGGTGTGTAGAATTCATAGTGGATCTTATACCAGGCACAGCCCCAATTTCCAGATGTCCATATAGAATGGCCCCACATGAGTTAGCAGAGCTAAAAACCCAACTTGATGCTTTGTTGGCAAAAAGCTTCATCCGCCCTAGCTCATCGCCATGGGGTTGCCACGTTCTGTTCGTAACGAAGAAAGATGGAACAAAAAGGATGTGCGTAGACTATCGCCCGCTAAATCTAGCGACGATAAAGAACAAGTACCCATTGCCCAGGATCAATGATCTTTATGATCAACTTGCAGGATCCTCTGCCTTCTCCAAGATGGATTTGAGATTAGGCTATCATCAAATCAAAATCCGAAATGAGGACATTCCACAGATGGCTTTCACTACTCGTTATGGTCTTTACGAGTACACCGTCATGTCCTTCGGTTTAACCAATGCCCCCGCCATATTCTCGCGCTTGATGAATTCGATCTTCATGGAGTACCTAGATAAATTTGTTGTAGTTTATCTTGATGACATTCTCATCTACTCGAAGAACGAACAAGAGCACGTAGAACATCTTAGGTTGGTATTGATGAAACTTAGAGAGCACCGCCTTTATGCCAAGTTCTCCGAGTGTGAATTTTGGCTACCAGAAGTGACCTACTTAGGCCATGTGATTTCTGCGAAAGGCATTGCTGTCACTCCCGAAAGAGTTCAGGCCGTCCTTGACTGGACTCCAACTGAATCGGTTAAGCAAGTTAGGAGTTTTCTTGGCCTAGCAAGCTATTGCCGCCGCTTCGTCGAGAACTTTTCTAAAGTTGCAAAGCCGCTTACTGAACTCCTCAAGAAAGAAAAGAAATTCCAATGGACTCCCAAGTGCAAGGAAAGCTTTCAAGAGCTAAAAAGAAGATTGACTTCTGCACCCGTACTTGCACCTCTAGACACCAAAAGGGATTTCGAGATCTATTGTGATGCTTCACGACAAGGGTTAGGATGCATACCTATGCAAGATAGACATGTGGTAGCTTATGCTTCACGCCAGTTGCGGCCACATGAAGAGAAATATCCAACCCATGATCATGAACTCGCTGCCGTAGTTCATGCCCTGAAGAATTGGCGACATTACCTCCTTGGTAATCGTTGTGAGATCTATTCTGATCACCAAAGCCGCAAATATATTTTCACCCAGCCAGATCTTAATCTCACGCAAAGAAGCTGGATAGAGTTGATAAAAGATTATGACTTAGGAATTTCTTACACCCTAGGCAAGGCCAATGTCATGGCTGATGCACTAAGTCGTAAGTCGTATTGTAACAACCTCATGTTACAACAGTATCAACCACTTCTTCATGAGGAATTTCGAAAGCTCAATCTCGAGATTGTTCCTCGTGGATCTCTTTTCAACTTGGTGGCGAAACCAACACTTGAGGATCAAATCATAGTTGCCCAAAGGCGTGCACGAGGTGTTCGCCGGATCAAGGAGAACATTGCTAGTGGAGTTGCTAAATGTTTCTCCACAGATAGCAAAGGAACGGTATTCTTTGAAAATCGTTTGGTAGTACCTAAGAATAAGGATCTATGGCAAATCATCCTCAAAGAAGCCCATAATACACCCCTCTCAATTCATCCCGATAGCACAAAAATGTACCGAGATCTACGCCAGAGATTTTGGTGGACCAGGATGAAGAGAGACATTGCTCGATTTGTTGCTGAATGTGATGTTTGTCGTCGCATTAAGGCCGAACACCAAAGACCTGCTGGTACACTTCAACCTTTGTCTATTCCCGAGTGGAAATGGGACAAAGTCGGTATGGACTTCATCACCGGCTTTCCAAAAACCCAGAAAGGAAATGATGCCATCTTCGTGGTCATTGATAGACTTTCCAAAGTTGCTCACTTCCTTCCCGTTCGCGAGTCTATAACTGCTAGTCAGTTGGAGGACTTGTATGTCTCTAGAATTGTGTCTCTTCACGGTGTTCCTTTGGAAATCAATTCTGATCGAGGTAGCCTTTTCACCTCTAGATTCTGGGGAAGCTTTCAGAATGCTATGGGAACTCATCTCTCCTTTAGTACAGCTTTCCATCCTCGGTCTAGCGGTCAAGTTTAAAGGGTTAACCAAATCCTGGAAGACATGCTCAGATCTTGTGTTATCTCATTCGGAAAGAATTGGGAGAAGTCTCTTCCATTCGCCGAATTTGCTTATAACAATAGTTTTCAATCTAGTCTGAACATGGCCCCTTTTGAACTCCTTTATGGACGACGATGTCGAACACCCCTAAACTAGTCAGAAACCGGTGAAAGACAACTCTTTGGACCGGATATGATCAAGGAAGCAGAAGAGCAAGTTCGCATTGTTCGTGATCGATTGAAAGCCGCTCAGTCTCGTCAAAAGAGCTACTATGATCGTCATCATAGAGAGGAGAGCTACAATCTTGATGAGAAGGCTTACCTTCGGGTTACTCCTCTGAAGGGAACCCAAAGATTCGGTATCAAAGGAAAGTTGGCCCCACGTT
The DNA here is from genome assembly GCA_950022295.1 of Bromus sterilis. Taxonomy (NCBI): domain Eukaryota; kingdom Viridiplantae; phylum Streptophyta; class Magnoliopsida; order Poales; family Poaceae; genus Bromus; species Bromus sterilis. The sequence continues at coordinate 159,152,634 of OX465600.1, forward strand.
AAATCGGACCTTTCCGCATTCTTGCCAAACGTGGAGAAGTTGCCTACTAACTTGAACTACCTCCGCACCTTTCCTGAGTACATGATGTATTCCATGTGTGACAACTCAGGCGTTGCTTCAAGGACCCCATCCGCGAAGTCGACCATGAAACGCTTGATCTCCAAGATGACCTTTCTTATCGAGAGTACCCTGTTCGTATTCTTGATTCAACTGAGCGTGTCACTCGCCGTCAGAAGATCAAGTTCCTTAAAGTTCAATGGTCATATCACTCCGAGAAAGAAGCAACCTGGGAAAGAGAAGACTGCCTCCGTGCCGAGTACCCCTCCTTCCTCCCGACGACTTCTGAATCTCGGGACGAGATTCTTTTGAGTGGGGGCGAGTTGTCAGAACCCCAACTAGGGTAAGTGCTAGGGTTTGATTGAGCCCTTTGCATCATGCAAAAATTCAAAAGAAATTCAAAATTGGGGAAAAGAAAAGCCCTGAGAAATTAATTCAAATGGCCAGATAAAAATCTTTTTCCAAAAATCATTTGAATATTTGGAAAATTCCGATAAATGATGGTGATCATTTTAAAAGTGGTTTGGGTTCATTCCCATGTCCATGGAATATTCAAAAATTCAAAAGGTGCCCTGGAAATTAAGTTTGACCCTATTTGAATTGAAATTCAAAATATATTGAATTTCAAAAATGTCCAAATTCTATATGTGGCAAGCTACTGGTCACCTAGTATTTATAAAATTAGTTGGGCATTTTTATAAAATGTTTTGGTATTTTTACCAGAGCAAAACAGAAGACAGAAAATAGAAAAAAAGAAAAGAAAACAACAAAGGCTTACCTTTCGCCCAAGGCGACGGCCCACTTCCTCTGGCCGGCCCAGCCCACCCGGTCGCGTTGTCTTCTTCCTCCTCTCGCATCCAAGTAGCTCGGTGGCGAGCCGAGCGCCATGGACGCCACCGAGGCTCGCCTAGACCAGCCCGAGGCGTCTCCTTGCGCCACGCAACGCCCAGAGACCCCCCGCACCTTCTCACTCCTCGAGCTCGCCCTCTTTCCTCCTCCCCATCGAGACCCCGCGGGCACCCGAGCGCTCGACCTCGCCGCGCCGCCGCACAGACGTGGCCAACGGCCCCCTCCCGGTAAGCCGTCGTGTCCACGAGGTCCCTCGTCGTCGACTTCGTCTATCAGGCCGCCGAATTGAACTCGATCCCCACCGAAGATGACGCAAGCTTCAAGGTCTCGCCGCCGGGCACAGAGGACTCCGGCGAGGAATTCCCCAACGACCAGCTTCTCCCCGGTCTCGCAGCGTTCACCTTCGAGCTCTAGTGAGCCTCGCGGTCCTTTTTCCCCTTTCCCCGCTCTATTCTGTGCAAAGTTTCGTCGAGTTCTCCTTCACAGTGCTTCGGCCGTCGCCTCGGACGACGCCGGCGTGCTCCAGAGCCCTTCCGTGGTGCCCCGATGGCATGGTTTCGTGCGGAAGCCCGCGGGGTGAACAACTGTGCCAGCCAATCCCCACCCCGAGCCATTTTTGCAACTCCGGCGAGCACTCCGGCCGGCAACAGTGGCCTCCGGCGACGACGCCATTAGGCCCCCCCTTAATCACCTTGCTAATCCCCCCCGAGTCCATGACAAGTGGGCCCTAGACCCCCCTAAACCCCGCTGTTAGTTTAATCTAACAGGTATTAACCCCACTGAGACTTACAGGTGGGCCCCTGTTGTCAGCCCCCCCTAAACCCCTCTGTTAGTTTAATCTAACAGTAGCAAATGTGCATATGTCTTAATTTGAATTTTATTTTGGAATTTGAATTTGCAAATTCTTTGCAATACACTTCAATTAAATGGAATGTGCCACAAACCAGTACCCTATCCCTCATATCACAACATTAACATGTGCTTGAGCATTGTACTTTATTTGTGTTGCCCCCCTTTGTTGATTGATTGTTCCGGTGACAGACGATCCGAGACGGTGATCACCCCCGAAGGAGAAGAAATTTGATAAAACCCGTGTATCGTCAGCAAGGCAAGCAAACCCCATTGATCATGTCTATAAAATCCAAATTCCCTCTCAGTCTCGCTTATGCATGTTTAGGAGATCACCTTGTATCGATTCTACCGCATAGTTGAACCCATATCTGTTGCATGACCTATCATCTTGTCACAGTAGTAAGCAAACCACAATCCTAGCTGACATAGGAGTTGATTGATATCATGTGGCCCCTGCAACTGTTAATGCTTATTGCATGTTTAATGTTACAGTGAAGTTGCTTTTGATGTGAGTCGGGATGTTAGGGAACATGGTGTTGATGAAAGTGAAACTGTGTTGGTGAATCCACCTAATACAAGGTGAACGATGAGAGGCTGTGTAGGAGTACACAGTGGGTTGTCTCGTTGAACACCGCCTTAAGCACCAAGTTCTTGTATGGTAATCCAAGACAAAGAGTACAACCACACATTGGACTCACTAACCCCTCTCGGCCTAGTACCTTGATCCGTGTCGACGTCCAGGAGTCACATTAGTTCGGGCTTTCCATTTGGCATCTGCATAGAAAAAGAATGAAGGAATGGTTGCATCATATAGATATGTGAGTGCACCTGTGAGGCAGGAAAACCATCTGCCAGAGGTGGCGTCTCGGTCACTTGCATTGTTTGAGTCCGTTTCGTTGATCCGGCCGGGCTCTCGAGCGGAGGCAAACTCAGATAGTCGACTCCTGGAATAGACCGGTTGTGAGTGAAGTGTCGTCGTGAACATCCTCGCTGTCACCTCTTGAACGGCGGCGATACCTGGCGGTAACCGATGGTTATGTGTGTGTAGCTTACACCCTTGCAAAGTTAACAAAACTATTCGAATAGCCGCGTCCGCGGTTAAGGACTACTTGGAACCTGTACCTGATTATTAAACAACTTGAATGGATACTTCTAAAACATGCAAGATAAGCATGAGTGCTATGGTGTGCTTCCTCGTGGGGAAGTCGAGGAAGTAACCATAGTGGTGTATTGGTTGGAGACTTGGATAGTGGACTCGTGTACGCTTCTTACCTCAAGTCTGGTATTCGTAGTTCAGGATTACCCAAGGCAAAGCTGGCATTTCTGCGTGTTGAACCCCACCTCCTTTACCTTGGAACTTGAGCATGAGTAGTATAGATCTGATGTAAGTCTTGCTGAGTACGATTTTGTACTCACGTTTGCTTATTCTATGTTTTAGATGAGAAACCGGACCCCGATGGAGTCATCGACCTGAAGCTCGACGTTGACCTTGGTAGCATAGTTCCAGACAGCAGTCTGGTCCCTCGTGGAAGGGCGTTTTTGTTGTACAAGACTTCTCTAAGCCATTTGTTAAACTTGTCTGTACTCAGACCTAATTTGCTTCCGTTGTATGATGTAATGTTGATCACAGACATGTGATCTTTGTATACTCTATGTGTAAGTAAATAAAGAAGTACTTTGTAGAGTTATGTGATGATACCTGCTATTCATACTAGGCATGTGTGCTGCGTGTATGTTTATAACATGCATGTCTTAGTATGGGTTTCGAGACCTTAGTTGTGATCTGGCTGGCGGTCCTTTATACACCAAGTGGCCCTTAGATGTGCGCAGCTTGGGGCATCGCAATGCGATTGCTCGTGACTCTGTCACGTGCACACTTTATTGTATGATCGAGCCCGCCCTAGACCCCGACAAAGTGATCGGGCTGGAGTAAGTCTATGTAAGAGTTAGGATTCAATCGATAACATGGTTGAGGCGACTTGTCTATGAATATGGGATTCACCACCCATAAGCATTTAGACTTGTGAGCGGACGTTGAGGACCCATCTTAGTTGATCATCCGGCCTGAATGGGATGCCCCTCACGTTCGATGCTTACCGAGAACGTTCTGTGCTTGGCCTTTTCTGCTTAGACAAGTGGGTACGGTTCTCGGCTCTCCATGTGATTGCATCGCGACTGGAATTACATACGCATATTCTGGGTCCCGACAGAGTCATTCCAGTTATCTTCATAATCTGATGCATTTGCAAAATCATTTAACATCATTTGACATTGATCTTATCCTTCAGGATGTCTCAAGGAACCCGTGGCCATCTTAGTCGTGCCCAAGCTCGTGGGAATGATCCAGAGGAATGCAATCTTCCACCGTCACCCACGATGGCTCAGGCTCTCATGGAGGTTGAAAGAAACTGAAGGGACTCTCATGAGTTGTTGGGGGTCATTGTTCGGAACACTGCCCAGCAGCAAAATGAGCTTGTGTCGTTGAATGACTTCATCCAGCTTCATCCCCCAGTTTTCAGCTATTCCACTGAGCCCCTTGACGCTGATGACTGGCTTCGCAACATCGAGAGAAAGCTCCATTCTGGACATGTTGCAGATGGTGACAGAGTCAGCTATGCCACCTACTACGTCGAGGGTGCAGCTAGCTCTCGGTGGGAGAACTTTCTGAACATGCGTCCAGCTGGACAGTTGACATCTTGGAATGATTTCTGTGACGCTTTTCGCGAGCAACACATTCCTAATGGACTCATGGACCGCAAGCGTGAGGAGTTCTGCAATCTCACCCAAGGAAAATGGTTTGTTGATGAGTTTAGTCGAGATGTCAACCGTCTTGCCTGCTATGCTCCCGAGGAGGTCTCCACCGACTTCAAGAAGCAAGAGGTTCCGCAAGGGACTCAATTCTGGACTCCGTCATGAGTTGACTGTCCATGACTTCGCCACATTCCAGGTCCTTGTCAACGAGGTCATCAAGGCAGAGGATATTATCACTCCCGATGATTCCCGCAAGCACCCTAGAGACAATGGTTCATCCAGTTTTGGCCCTCAGAAGCGCAAGATCTGGATCCCCAATAGCATGTTTCGCCACAACAACCCACCGATGCCATCCTTTGTGGCGCCTCGTCCACCAGCTCCATTTTCCACTGCTCCACCTAGCAACCCAGCTGCCCGCCCTATCTTCGGAGGTTGTTTCAGATGTGGCCAGCCTCGTCACTATTCTCGTGAGTGCCCCATCAATCAGAATGCTCCACCCCATGCCAAAGGGAACCCCAATGTTCGTGCAAAGCCACCCCCGAAGGTCTCCACTGCCAAGCCATCTTCTTCCGCAAGTCTTGGACGTGTGAACCAAATCTCAGCTAAAGAAACTGATGGTACTTCTGACGCCATTCTTGGTACGCTCTCAGTCAATGATGTTCCTACTTCTGTTCTTTTCGATCCAGGAGCATCCCACTCATTCATGTCGGAGAGTTATGCGCTTCGGCATGAGATATCCTTTGATGAAATGTTCTCCCCAATGATTATTCATACTCCTGGATCCAAATGGAAAACTAATAGAGTAAGCCATGACAATCAAATCGCAATTGAGGGTTTAGTATTCCTTGCTTCACTCATAGACCTCAAGTCTTCATACATTGATGTCATCCTTGGTATGGATTGGTTATCAAGGCAGAATTCTTTTCTTGATTGTAAAGCCAAGTCAGTTAGACTCACCCATCCTTCAGGACAGACAATAGATTGTTCCTCCCCAAGATCGAGAACCCAGATGCATTCTTTGAATGGTCTACCCCTTCCCGACCTTGAAGATATTCCGGTGTTTCATGACTTCCGGGATGTCTTTCCTGAAGAGCTGCCGGGAATGCCACCCGACATATGTGTAGAGTTCATAGTGGATCTTATGCCAGGCACAGCCCCAATTTCTAGACGCCCATACAAAATGTCCCCACGTGAGTTAGCTAATCTTAAAATCCAGCTTGAAGCTTTGTTGGCAAAAGGCTCCATCCGCCCTAGCTCATCGCCATGGGGTTGCCCCGTTCTGTTCGTCACGAAGAAAGATGGAACAGAAAGGATGTGAGTAGACTATCGCCCGCTAAATCTAGCGACGGTAAAGAACAAGTACCCACTTCCCAGGATCAATGATCTTTATGATCAACTTGTTGGATCCTCTTTCTTCTCCAAGATGGATTTGAGATTAGGCTATCATCAAATGAAAATCAGAAAAGAGGACATTCCAAAAACGGCTTTCACTACTCGTTATGGTCTTTACGAGTTCACCGTCATGTCCTTTGGTTTAACCAATGCCCCCGCCACTTTCTCGCGCATGATGAATTCGATCTTCATGGAGTACTTGGATAAATTCGTTGTAGTTTATCTTGATGACATTCTAATCTACTCGAAGAACGAAGAAGAACATGTCGAACATCTTAGGCTGGTATTGATGAAACTTCGAGAGCATCGCCTTTATGCCAAGTTCTCTTAGTGCGAATTTTGGCTACCAGAAGTGACCTACTTAGGCCACGTGATTTCTGCAAAAGGCATTGCTGTGAATCCCGAGATAGTTCAGGCCGTCCTTGACTGGACTCCACCGGAATCGGTTAAGAAATTTAGGAGTTTTCTTGGCTTAGCAAGCTATAGCCACCGCTTATTTGAGAACTTCTCCAATGTTGCAAAGCCTCTAACTGAACTCCTCAAGAAAGATAAAAAAATTGAATGGACTCCCAAGTGCGAGTAAAGTTTTGAAGAGCTGAAAAGAAGATTGATGTCTGCCCCCATACTTGCTTCTCCAGACACCAAAAATGATTTCGAGATCTATTGTGATGCTTCAAGGCAAGATAGACATGTGGTAGCTTATGCTTCACGCAGTTGCATCCACATGAAGAGAACTATCCTACCCATGATCTTGAAATCGCTGTCGTAGTTCATGCCCTGAAAACTTGGCGACATTACCTCCTTGGTAATCGTTGTGAGATCTATTCCAACCACCAAAGCCTCAAATATATATTCACCCAGCCAGATCTTAATCTCAAGAAAGACGCTGGATTGAGTTGATAAAAGATTATGACTTAGGAATTTCTTATACCCCAGGAAAATCCAATGTCATGGCTGATGCACTAAGTCGTAAGTCGTATTGTAACAACCTCAGTTACAACAGTGTCAACCACTTCTTCATGAAGAATTTCAAAAGCTCAATCTCGAGATTGTTCCTCCTGGATATCTTTTCCACATGGTTGCGAAACCAACTCTTGAGGATCAAATCATAGTTGCCCAAAGGCGTGCACGAGGTGTTCGCCGGATTAAGGAGAACATTGCTAGCGGAGTTGCTAAATGTTTCTCCACAGATAGCAAAGGAACGGTATTCTTTGGAAATCTTTTGGTAGTACCTAAGAATAGGTATCTAAGGCAACTCATCCTCAAAGAAGCTCATGACACACCACTCTCAATTCATCCCCGTGGCACAAAAATGTACCGAGATCTACGCCAGATATTTTTGTGGACTAGGATGAAGAGAGACATTGCTCAATATGTTGACGAATGTGATGTTTGTCCTCGCATTAAGGCCGAACACCAAAGACCTGCTGGCACACTTCAACCTTTGCCTATTCCCGAGTGGAAATGGGACAAAGTTAGTATGGATTTCATCACTAGCTTTCCAAAAACCCAGAAAGGAAATGATGCCATCTTCGTTGTCGTTGATAGACTTTCCAAAGTTGCTCACTTCCTTCCCATTCGCGAGTCCATAACTGCGAGCCAGTTAGCAGACTTGTATGTCTCAAGAATCGTGTCTCTTGATGGTGTTCCTTCGGAAATCAATTATGATCGTGGTAGCCTTTTCACCTCTAGATTCTGGGGAAGCTTTCAAAATGCTATGGGAACTCATCTCTCCTTTAGTACAATTTTCCATCCTCAGTCTAGCGATCAAGTCGAAAGGGTTAACCAAATTCTTGAAGACTTGCTCAGAGCTTGTGTTATCTCATTCGGAAAGAATTGGAATAAGTATCTTCCATTTTCCGAATTTGCTTATAACAATAGTTTCCAATCTAGTCTGTACATGGCAATTTTTGAATTCCTCTATGGACGACGATGTCGAACTCCCCTTAACTGGTAAGAAACCGGTGAAAGACAACTCTTTGGACCGGATATGATCATGGAAGCAGAAGAGCAAATTTGCATTGTTCTTGATAAATTGAAAGCAGCCCAGTCTCGTCAGAAAAGCTACTATGATCGTCATCATAGGCAAGAAAGCTACAATCTGGATGAGAAGGCTTACCTTCTGGTTACTCCCTTGAAGGGAACCCAACGATTCGGTATCAAATGCAAGTTGGCCCCACGTTACATTGGACCTTTCCGCATTCTTGCTAAACGTGGAGAAGTTGCCTACAATCTTGAACTACCCCCGCACCTTTCCCGAGTACATGATGTATTCCATGTGTCACAACTCAGGTGTTGCTTCAAGGACCCCATCCGCGAAGTAGACCATGAAACGCTTGATTTCCAAGATGACCTTTCTTATCGAGAGTACCCCGTTCGTATTCTTGATTCAGCAGAGCGGGCTACTCGTCGTCAGAAGATTAAGTTTCCGAAAGTGCAATGGTCACACCACTCTGAGAAAGCAGCCACGTGGGAAAGAGAAGACTGTCTCAGTGCCGAGTACCCCACCTTCTTCCCGATGACTTCTGAATCTCGGGACGAGATTCTTTTGAGTGGGGGCGAGTTGTCAGAACCCTCTCTTAGGTATGTGCTAGGGTCAAGGTTCACAATGCATTCATGTTAAAAATTTCAAAAGAAATTGAAATAGGAGAAGAAACACCCCCCCAGATGAATTTAATTCAAATGGACAGAATAAAAGTTGCTCCAAAAATTCCTTTTGCATTTTTCAAAAGTCCCATTATTGAGTATGATCACATATCAAGTGATGTGGAACCAATCCCATGCTCATGGATTTTTCAAATATTCAAACAGGAGCTTGGATTTGAATTTAAACCCCTATTTGAATTAAAGTTCAAATAATTTGAATTTTAAAAGTTCCCAAACTTTATAAGTGGCTAGGAACATTTAATGTGAGGCCATATAAAAAATATGGGCATTTTTAAAAATGGCTAGGTATTTTAATTAACTAGCCAAAAGAAAAGGAAAAGAAAAACAGACAACTCTTACCTGGCGCCCAGGCGAGGCCCAGCAAGCCACGCCCAGCAGCCTTTTCCTTGGCGTCTTCCTCCCCTGGCCCCGAAGCAGCTCCGTGGAGCACATGCCCGTGGCAATGGCCACCTCCTCCTAGCCACGCAGCTGCCTCCCCTCGGCTTTCCCTGTCGCCACGAGACGCTGGAGAAGCCCAGCTTCCTTTCCTCCTCCTCTAGCTCATCCTCCCGCTCTGACCTCGCCGATTTTGTCGCCCGAAAGCCCCAACCACCTTGTCTAGAAGCTCCACAGACTTCGTCTACCTCACCGTGCGGAAGGAATCGGCCCCTGGAGCCCCGATCACGCCGTCCCCTTCGTCGAGCCGCCGCCACCCGCCGTGGAGATCTTCGCCGAATTCGCCGCAGCCGCAGCTCCTCCGGCTTCCTCAACCCCGCCATCGTGCTCAGGGTGAGCTCTCACCCATTTTTTCCCAAGCCCCGCCTTCTTCCGCGCCCAAAATCACCATGGCCGCCATGGACCTTCTCCGCCCGCCGCCATAGGAGGTCACCGCCGACGACCTCGTCCACCCCGAGAGGCCTGACTGCACCGTTGGATGCGCACGGGCAGTGGCTTCGTTTTGGTGCAAGCCGCGCTCAAAACGGCGCACTGCACCGCCGTCCTAGTGCAACGCCACCGCACGGGAAGGTCACCGGTGGCTAACCGCCGGTGTGGCCTGCTTAGTTAGTCCTAATCCCCCACAAATCCCACCCAGAGACACTGACGTGTGGGCCCTGGCCCTAATTAAACCCCCCTCAGTGTTAAATTAAACAGGGGTTAACCCGGAGCCACTAATATGGCAGGCCCGCTGGTCAGTTTAACCAGTCAGTAGTGCTGACGCCAGCATGATGTCATGCTGGCGCAATAAAATAATTTCAATTTACAGAATAAACAAAAATTCCAGAAAATTGAATAAACTTTTAAATTCAATAAATTTTTAATCCTAACTCCAAAGTAAACAAATAATATATGGAAAATTACCAGAAAAAATGCAAGGATTCTGAATATGCACTTTGTTTTCATGTTTGACCAATTTAAATTGGGTGAACAGAGACAAATGTGCATATGGATTTCTTTTGAATTACAATTTGGAGTGAATTTGCAAATGACTTTGCAACCCACTTCTTTTAAATGGAATTGCCAACACATTGTGACCATGAACATCACACTACAATATTGATCATGTGTTTGAGGACTGCATTTATATTTATCCCTTGATTGCTTTGTTTGCTCGATAGAAGTGGAGCCGGAACCGGAGGCCACCCCCTTCGTTGAAGACACTGTGTTTGAACCTCGTCAGCAAGGCAAGCGAACCCCCATTGATCATGTCGATAAAATCCCATTTCCCTCTCAGTCTCTCTTATGCATGAAATAGGATGATCACCTTGTTATCGATTCTAACGCATAGTTGAACCCATATCCTCTACATGACCTCTCATCTTGTCACAGTAGTAAGAAAACCACAATCCTAGCTGACATAGGAGTTGATTGATATCATGTGGCCCCTGCAACTGTTACTGCTTATTGCATGCTTAGAGTGATACAATGTTGACACTATTATGTGAGTCGGGATGGTAGCAATCATGTTGAAGAAGGTGAAACTGTGTTGGTGAATCCACCCTAATACAAGGTGAATGATGAGAGGCTATGTAGGACTACACAGTGGGTAGTCTCGTTGAACAGCGCCTTAAGTCCGAGTCCTTGTGTGGTGATCCAAGAAGAAGAGTGCAACCACACATTGGGCTCACTGACCCCTCTCAACCTAGTACCTCATCCCGTTCGAACCCCAGAAGTTGCATTAGTTCGCAAGTTCTGGTAGGGCTGTGGCACGGTCTGCGAAGTGGAAGAACGGCTATTCAGACCGGCTTATGACCCTGCACGCGTCATTTGAGGCTGTACTGGAACCTCGTACGGACTTCCATACAGATCCCCCTCAGATAGGTGACTCTCTGGACTAGAACAGAGCTGTGCGCGAAGTGTTGTGGTGAACATCCTCGCCGACACCCCTTGAATGTGTGTCGAGGCCAAAGGCGGTAACTGATGGTCATGTGTGTGTAGCTGTACACCCCTGCAGGGTTAATAAAACTATTCGAATAGCCGCATCCGCGGTTATGGACTGCTTGGAAAGCTTAGCTTTATTATTAGACAACTTGAACTGGATACTTATAAAACTTGCCAAGATAAGCGTGAATGCTATGGCATGCTCCCTCGTGGGGAAGTCGAGAGAGGCACCATAGTGGTGTAATTGGTTGGAGACATGTAGTGGACTCGTGTACGCTTCTTACCTCAAGTCTGGTACTCGTAGTTCAGGACTAGCCAAGTCAAAGCTTTCACTTCTGCTTTTGAACCCGACCTCCCTTTACCTTGATACATGTGCATGAGTAGTATAGCTCCTACGTAAGTCTTGCTGAGTACAAATTTGTACTCACAATTTCTTATTCTATGTTTTAGATGAATCCACTGACCCCGATGGTAGATTCTTCCTGGAGCTCGACGACTGAAGCCAAGCTAGTGTAGTCCGAGTGAGACGACTGGTCCCTCGTGGAAGGGCTTTTTTATAAATAAGGCTTCTCTAAGCCATTTGTTAAACTTGTCTGTACTCGGACCTACTTTGCTTCCGCATGCTTGATGTAATGTTGGATCACGGTCTCGTGATCTCTTTGTCCACTCTGTAAGAGTTATCAATAAAGTTGTAAACTTTGCAGAGAATTTCAATGATACCTGACGTTCATACTAGACATGTGTGCTGCGTGTATGATTATAACATGCATGTCTTAGTATGGGTTTTCGAGACCTTAGTTGTGTTCTGGCTGGCGGTCTTTTATACACCAAGTGGCCCTTAGATGTGCGCATCTTGGGGCATCGCGATGTGATTGCTCGTGACTCCGTAACGTGCACACTTTGATGTATGATCGAGCCCGCCCTAGACCTCGACTAAGTGATCGGGCTGGTGTAAGTTTATGTAAGTGTTATAATACAATCGATAGTATGGTTGAGGCGACTTGTCTATGAGTATGGGAGTTCATCACCCATATCATTTAGACTTGTGTGTGGACAATGAGGACCCATCTCAGTTGATCATCCGGCCTGGATGGGATGCCCCTCACGTTCGATGCTTTACGAGAACGTTTTGTGCTTGGCCTTATCTGCTTAGATAAGTGGGTACGGTTCTCGGCTCTCCATATGATTGTGTTGTAGCGGGACTTGCATACGCTAACCCCGGGTCCCGACAGACTTGGTATCAGAGCAGGACTGACTGTAGGATTATCAGCCTTGGTCGAAGTCGAGTCTTGCCTTCTATAGTTATATAGTTACTCTGGGTATATAAGGGAACAACGTAAGGCTTCTTTTTCCTCCTTACCCTCATCGTTCTGAATTCTGACTCACCCTCATCTTTTCTACGGGAAGATAGGACTAGGCTCATCTATGTCTTACTAGAACATCTCGTATTGCTTCCTTGTAGCCTTAGGAAAGTTGTGTTCGGTTGTCTAGTCATTGTGCCTTCAGTTTTGGACTTCCTAGTATAATTGCTATTCCAATGTTGTGAGAATTTCCGTTTCTCTTGCAATTACAGCCGTTATACTGTCCGACTCATTCCAGTTATCTTTATAATATGATGCATTTGGAAAATCATTCAACATCATTTGACATTGATCTTATCCTTCAGGATGTCTCAAGGAACCCGTGGCCATCTTAGTCGTGCCCAAGCTCGTGGGAATGATCCGGAGAAAGGCAATCTTCACCCTTCACCCACGATGGATCAGTTTCTCATGGCGGTTGAAAGAAACTGAAGGGACACTCATGAGTTTTTGGGGGTCATTGCTCGGAACACTGCCCAGCAGCGAAATGAGCTTGTGTCGTTGAATGACTTCATCCAACTTCATTCCCCAGTTTTCAGCTATTCCACTAAGCCACTTGACGCCGATGACTGGCTTCGCAGCATCGAGAGAAAGCTCCATTCTGGACATGTTGAAGATGGTGACCGAGCCATCTATGCCACCTACCACCCCGAGGGTGCAGCTAGCTCTTGGTGGGAGAACTTTCTGAACATGCGTCCCGCTAGATAGTTGACATCTTGGAATGAGTTCTGTGACGTTTTTCGCGAGCATCACATTCCTAAGGGACTCATGGACCGCAAGCGTGAGGAGTTTTGAAATCTCACCCAAGGAAGAAGGTTTGTTGATGAGTTTAGTCGGGAGTTCAACCGTCTTGCCCGCTATGCTCCCGAGGAGGTCTCCACTGACTCCAAGAAGCAAGAGACGTTCCGCAAGGGACTCAATTCTGGACTCCGTCATGAGTTGAATCTCCATGACTTCGCCACATTCCAGGTCCTTGTCAATAAGGCCATCAAGGCAGAGGATATGATCACTCCCGAGGATTCCCGCAAGCACCCTAGAGATGATGGTTCATCCATTTCAGGCCCTCATAAGCGCAAGATCTGGATCCCCAATAGCATGGTCCGCCAGAACAACCCACCGAGGCCATCCTTTGTGGCACCTCGTCCACCAGCTCCATTTTCCACTTCTCCACCTAGCAACCCAGCTGCCCGCCCTATCTTCGGAGCTTGTTTCAGATGTGGCCAGCCTGGTCACTATTCTCGTGAGTGCCCCATCAATCAGAATGCTCCACCCCATGCCAAAGGGAACCCCAATGTTCGTGCCAAGCCACCCCCGAACGTCTCCACCGCCAAGCCATCTTCTTCCGCAAGTCTTTGACGTGTGAACCAAATCTCAGCTGAAGAAACTGATGATACTTCCGACATGATTCTTGGTACGCTCCCAGTCAATGATGTTCCTACTTCTGTTCTTTTTGATCCAGGAGCATCCCACTCATTCATGTCGGAGAGTTATGCACTTCGGCATGAGATATCCTTTGATTAAATGTTCTCCCTAATGATTATTCAAACTCCTCGATCCAAATGGCAAATGATATGGGGTGGCCCGATCTTCTCAGTAAGCGGACGGTGAATATGAGGGCGATGATAGATAACTTGTCTGTAGCCAATGAACTCTCCTTGCTAGATCCCTGTTGCCAATGCGACAGCTCTCTACCCTTTGGATATTCACAACTTCACACACTTGCGCAACGTAGTCGTCGACCACGAGACGGTAATTTGCAATCTACTAATCCCCAGTGGAACAATAGATCACACAGAACTTGCAGTAGAAGAACTTTAGATCGATACGAATTGAAGTCTTAATAATTCAAGAGGAAAGCTGGAAGCTATTCTCAATATCTAGGGTTTATCTAAACGTGGTCTAACCCTAAAACTCGTGGGAGCTGGGTATTTATAAGCTAGGGGGATACAAGGGCCGCAGCCCGTCTGATCTGCGCGCAGGCAGTTTCGGACGTCCGATGGGTTTCGGACGTCCGTCATGTCGGACGTCCGAAACGTGTCGGAAATCCGACTCTGGCGGTGAGGTGTCCTGGATTGGGAGTTCTTCTCGAGTACCTTCATGTCGGACGTCCGTCATATGTCGGACGTCCAATGTGTCGGACGTCCGAATCCTGTCGGAAATCTAGCTTCGGTTTTGGAGGTCTTCTGGATACGGAGGTCGCCATCCTTCTCGCTGATGTCGGACGTCCGAAATGGGTCGGACGTCCGAAAGTTGGAGCATGTCTCATCTTCTCCTCCTTCTGGATCCTCGTCTTCGTCATGATACCTGATTATGCAAACATACAAAGATTTAGGCAGTATAAAGTTCTCATTACATAATATATCAGAATCTATTAAGAGCGAGTTCACCTGTTGTTCTATCAACTTTGCACGAGCTCTTGTAATAGGTCCAATTCTGATTTCATCATCCTTCTTTTTTGTTGAATCAACTTGTTCTTCATGACGAACTGGAGATGTGTTGGTAGTAGGGATGTCCTCATCAGCAAACTAATAGAGTAAGCCATGACAATCAAATTGCAATTGAGGGTTTAGTATTCCTTTCTTCACTCATATCCCTCAAGTCTTCAGACATTGATGTAATCCTTGGTATGGATTGGTTATCAAGGTAGAATGCTTTTCTTGATTGTAATGCCAAGTTAGTTAGACTCACCGATCCATCAGGCCAGACAATAGATTATTCCTCACCAAGATCGAGAACCCAGATGCATTCTTTGAATGTGCTTCCCCTTCCCGACCTTGAAGATATTCTGGTGGTTCGTGACATCCCGGATGTCTTTCCTGAAGAGCTGTCGGGAATGCTACCCGACAGATGTGTAGAGTTCATAGTGGATCTTATGCCAGGCATAGCCCCAATTTCCATACGCCCATACAAAATGGATCCACGTGAGTTAGCTGAGCTTAAAATCCAACTTGAAGCTTTGTTGGCAAAAGGCTTCATCCTCCCTAGCTCATCGCCATGGGGTTGCCCCGTTCTGTTCGTAACGAAGAAAGATGGAACAGAAAGGATGTGCGTAGACTATCGCCCACTAAATCTAGCGACGGTAAAGAACAAGTACCCACTTCCCAGGATCAATAATCTTTATGATCAACTTGTTGGATCCTCTTTCTTCTCCAAGATGGATTTGAGATTAGGCTATCATCAAATCAAAATCAGAAAAGAGGACATTCCAAAAACGGCTTTCACTACTCGTTATGGTCTTTACGAGTTCACTGTCATGTCCTTTGGTTTAACCAATGCCCCCGCCACTTTCTCGCGCATGATGAATTCGATCTTCATGGAGTACTTGGTTAAATTTATTGTAGTTTATCATGATGACATTCTTATATACTCGAAGAACGAAGAAGAACATGCCGAACATCTTACGCTGGTATTCATGAAACTTCGAGAGCATCGCCTTTATGCCAAGTTCTCTAAGTGCAAATTTTGGCTACCAGAAGTGACCTACTTAGGCCACGTGATTTCTGCAAAAGGCATTGTTGTGAATCCCGAGATAGTTCAGGCTGTCCTTGACTGGAGTCCACCTGAATCGGTTAAGCAAGTTAGGAGTTTTCTTGGCTTAGCAAGCTATTGCCGCCGCTTCGTTGAGAACTTCTACAAAGTTGCAAAGCCTCTAACTGAACTCCTCAAGAAAGATAAGAAATTTGAATGGACTCCCAAGTGCGAGGAAAGCTTTCAAGAGCTAAAAAGAAGATTGACGTATGCCCCCGTACTTGCGCCTCCAGACACCAAAAAGGATTTCGAGATCTATTGTGACGCTTCACGGCAAGGGTTAGGATGCATACTTATGCAAGATAGACATGTGGTAGCTTATGCTTCACGCCAGTTGCATCCACATGAAGAGAACTATCCTACCCATGATCTTGAACTCGCTGTCGTAGTTCATGCCCTGAAAACTTGGCGACAATACCTCCTTGGTACTCGTGGTGAGATCTATTCCGACCACCAAAGCCTCAAATATATATTCACCTAGCCAGATCTTAATCTCAGGAAAAGACGCTGGATTGAGTTGATAAAAGATTATGACTTAGGAATTTCTTACACCCCAGGAAAATCCAATGTCCTGGCTGATGCACTAAGTCGTAAGTCGTATTGTAACAACCTCATGTTACAACAGTCTCAACCACTTCTTCATGAGGAATTTCGAAAGCTCAATCTCGAGATTGTTCCTCGTGGATATCTTTTCAACTTGGTGGCAAAACCAACTCTTGAGGAACAAATCATAGTTTCCCAAAGGCGTGCACGAGGTGTTCGCCGGATCAAGGAGAACATTGCTAGCGGAGTTGCAAAATGTTTCTCCACAGATACCAAAGGAATGGTATTCTTTGGAAATCGTTTGGTAGTATCTAAGAATAGGTATCTAAGGCAACTCAGCCTTAAAGAAGCTCATGACACACCCCTCTCAATTCATCCCGGTGGCACAAAAATGTACCGAGATCTATTCCAGAGATTTTGGCGGACTAGGATGAAGAGAGACATTGCTCGATATGTTGCCGAATGTGATTTTTGTCGTTGCATTAAGGCCGAACACCAAAGAGCTGCTAGCACACTTCAACCTTTGACTTTTCCCGAGTGGAAATGGGACAAAGTCAGTATGGATTTCATCACTGGCTTTACAAAAACCCAGAAAGGAAATGATGCCATCCTCATTGTCGTTGATAGACTTTCCAAAGTTGCTCACTTCCTTCCCGTTCACGAGTCCATAAATGCGAGCCAGTTAGCAGACTTTTATGTCTCAAGAATCGTGTATCTTCATGGTGTTCCTTTGGAAATCAATTCTGATCGTGGTAGCCTTTTCACCTCTAGATTCTGGGGAAGCTTTCAAAATGCTATGGGAAGTCATCTCTCCTTTAGTAGAACTTTCCATCCTCAGTCTAGCAGGCAAGTCGAAAGGGTTAACCAAATTCTTGAAGACATGCTCAGAGCTTGTGTTATCTCATTCGAAAATAATTGGGAGAAGTCTCTTCCATTTGCCGAATTTTCTTATAACAATAGTTTCCAATCTAGTCTGAACATGGCTCCTTTTGAATTACTCTATGGACGACGATGTCGAACACCCCTTAATTGGTCAGAAATCGGTGAAAGACAACTCTTTGGACCGGATATGATCAAGGAAGCAGAAGAGCAAGTTCGCATTGTTCATGATCAATTGAAAGCAGCCCAGTCTGGATGAGAAGGCTTACCATCTGGTTACTGCTCTGAAGGGAACCCATAGATTCGGTATAAATGGCAAGTTGGCCCCACGTTACATTGGACCTTTCCGCATTCTTGCTAAACATGGAGAAGTTGCCTACCATCTTGAACTACCCCCGCACCGTTCCCGAGTACATGTTGTATTCCATGTGTCACAACTCAGGCGTTGCTTCAAGGACCCCATCCGCGAAGTAGACCATGAAACGCTTGATCTCCAAGATGACCTTTCTTATCGAGAGTACCCCGTTCGTATTCTTGATTCAGCAGAGCGTGTCACTCGTCGTCAGAAGATTAAGTTTCTGAAAGTGCAATAGTCACACCACTCTGAGAAAGAAGCCACGTGGGAAAGAGAAGACCGTCTCAGTGCCGAGTACCCCATCTTCCTCCCGATGACTTCTGAATCTCAGGACGAGATTCTTTTGAGTGGGGGCGAGTTGTCAGAACCCTCTGTTAGGTATGTGCTAGGGTCAAGGTTCACAATGCATTCATGTTAAAAATTTCAAAAGAAATTGAAATGGGAGAAGAACCCCCCCCCCCCTAGATGAATTTAATTCAAATGGCCAGAATAAAAGTTGCTCCAAAAATTCCTTTTGCATTTTTCAAAAGTACGATAATTGAGTATGATCGCATATCAAGTTATGTGGAACCAATCCCATGCTCACGGATTTTTCAAATATTCAAACAGTAGCTTGGATTTGAATTGAAACCCCTATTTGAATTAATGTTCAAATAATTTGAATTTTAAAAGTGCCCAAACTTTATAAGTGGCTAGGAACATTTAATGTGAGGCCATATAAAAAATATGGGTATTTTATAAAATGGCTAGGTATTTTAATTAACTAGCCAAAAAATGTGAGAAAAGAAAAGGAAAAGAAAAACAGACAACTCTTACCTGGCGCCCAGGAGAGGCCAGCAAGCCAGGCCCAGCAGCCTTTTCCTTGGCGTCTTCCTCCCCTGGCCCCGAAGCAGCTCCATGGAGCACATGCCCGTGGCCATGGCCACCTCCTCCTAGCCACGCAGCTGCCTCCCCTCGCCTTTCCCTATCGCCACGAGATGCTGGAGAAGCCCAGCTTCCTTTACTCCTCCTTTGGCTCATACTCCCGCTCTGACCTCACCGATTTTCTGGCCGCCCCAAGGCTCCCGGAGAACGACCGTGTGCAGGAGCGGCCAGCGAGCTCCAAATCCCCAACCACCTTGTCCAGAAGCTCCACGGACTACGTCTACCTCACCGTGCGGAAGGAATCGACACCTGGAGCCCCGATCACGCCATCCCCTTCGTGGAGCCGCCGCCTCCCGCCGTGGAGATCTTAGCCGAATGTGCCGCAACCGCAGCTCCTCCGGCCTCCTCAACCCCGCCATCGTGCTCAGGGTGAGCTCTCACTCGTTTTTCCCCAAGCCCCGGCTTCTTCCGCGCCCAAATCACCATGGCCGCCGTGGACCTTCTTCGGCTGCCGCCATAGGAGGTCGCCGCCGACGACCTCGTCCACCCTGAGAGGCCCGACTGCATCGTTGGATGCGCACAGGCAATGGCTTTGTTTTGGTTCAAGCCGCGCTCAAAACGGCGCACTGCACCGCCGTCCCAGTGCAACACCGCCGCACGGGATGGTCACGGCGGCTAACCGCCGGCGTGGCCTGCTTAGTTAGTCCTAATCCCCCACTAATCCCACCCAGAGACAGTGACGTGTGGGCCCTGGCCCTAATTAAACCCCCCTCAGTGTTAAATTAAGCATGGGTAAACCCGGAGCCACTGACAGGGCAGCTCCGCTGGTCAGTTTGACCAGTCAGCAGTGCTGACGCCAGCATGATGTCATGTTGGCGCAATAAACTAATTTCTATTTACAGAATAAACAAAAATTCCAGAAAATTGAATAAACTTTGAAATTCAATAACTTTTTAATCCTAACTCCAAATTAAACAAATAATATATGGAAAATTATCAAAAAAATGCAAGGATTCTGAATATGCACTTTATTTTCATGTTTGAACAATTTAAATTGGGTGAACAGAGACAAATGTGCATATGGCATTCTTTTGAATTCAAATTTGGAGTGAAATTGTGTGAACAATTTTGCAAGCCACTTCTTTTAAATGGAATTGCCAACATATTGTGACCATGAACATCACACTACAATATTGATCATGTGTTTGAGCATTGCATTTATATTTATCCCTTGATTGCTTTGTCTGCTCGATAGAAGTGGAGTCGGAACCGGAGGCCACCCCCTTCGTTGAAGACACTATGTTTGAACCTCGTCAGCAAGGCAAGTGAACCCCCATTGATCATGTCGATAAAATCCCATTTCCCTCTCAGTCTCGCTTATGCATGAAATAAGATGATCACCTTGTTATCAATTCTACCGCATAGTTGAACTCATATCCTCTGCATGACCTATCATCTTGTCACAGTAGTAAGAAACCACAATCCTAGCTGACATAGGAGTTGATTGATATCATGTTGCCCCTGCAACTGTTACTTCTTATTGCATGCTTACAGTGATACAATGTTGACACTTTTATGTGAGTCGGGATGGTAGCAATCATGTTGAAGAAGGTGAAACTGTGTTGGTGAATCCACCCTAATACAAGGTGAACGATGAGAGGTTGTGTAGGTGTACACAGTGGGTTATCTCGTTGAACACCGCCTTAAGTCTGAGTTCTTGTTTGGTGATCCAAGAAGAAGAGTGCAACCACACATTGGGCTCACTAACCCCTCTCAACCTAGTACCTGACGCCGTTCGAACCCCAGAAGTCGCATTAGTTAGAAAGTTCTGGTAGGGCTGTGGCACGGTCTGTGAAGTGGAAGAACAGCTATTCAGACCGGCTTGGGACCCTGCACACGTCGTTTGAGGCTGTACTGGAACCTCGGCCGGACTTCCATACGGATCCCCCTCCGATAGGTGACTCTCTGGACTAGAATGGAGCTGTGGGCGAAAGGTCGTGGTGAACATCCTCGCCGACACCCCTTGAATGGTGTCGAGGCCAAAGGCGGTAATTGATGGTCATGTGTGTGTAGCGGTACAACCCTGCAGGTTTAACAAAATTATTCGAATAGCCGCGTCTGGGGTTATGGACTGGTTGGAAAGCTTAGCTTGATTATTAGACAATTTGAACTGGATACTTATAAAAATTGCCAAGATAAGCATGAGTGCTATGGCGTGCTCTCTAGTGTAGTCTTTCTAGTGTAGTCCCAGTCAGACGACTGGTCCATCGTGGAAGGGCTTGTTTACAAATAAGGCTTCTCTAAGCCATTTGTTAAACTTGTCTGTACTCAGACCTACTTTGCTTCCGCATGCTTGATGTAATGTTGGATCACGTTCTCGTCATCTCTGTGTGCACTCTGTAAGATTTATCAATAAAGTTGTAAACTTTGTAGAGAATTGCAATGATACCTGCCGTTCATACTAGACATAAGTGTTGCGTGTATGATTATAACATGCATGTCTTAGTATGGGTTTTCGAGACCTTAGTTGTGTTCTGGCTGGCGGTCTTTTATACACCAAGTGGCCCTTAGATGTGCGCAGCTTGGGGCATCGCGATGCGATTGCTCGTGACTCCGTCACGTGCACACTTTGATGTATGATCGAGCCCGCCCTAGACCCCGACTAAGTGATCGGGCTAGAGTAAGTTTATGTAAGTGTTATAATACAATCGATAGTATGGTTGAGGCAACTTGTCGATGAGTATGGGAGTTCATCACCCATATCATTTAGACTTGTATGCGGACGATGAGGACCCATTTCAGTTGATCATCCGGCCTGGATGGGATGCCCCTCATGTTCGATGCTTTCCGAGAACGTTTTGTGCTTGGCCTTGTCTGCTTAGACAAGCGGGTACGGTTCTCGGCTCTCCATATGATTGTGTTTTAGCGGGACTTGCATACGCTAACCCCGGGTCCCGACAGCCGGAGCTCGGGCTCGAAGTAGATGGCTACCCCGGGCACCAAAAATTGCGCAAGAAGAGGGGAAACTACCACTGGCTCACTAGGAAGAAAGTGGAGGTGACAGCGGGGCCGAGGAAGCTCTGTCGACGGCGGAATCGTCAATGGCTTGCGGCGGCTCCGGCGACGTCTTGGTGTCGATTGCGTGGGGTCGGGATCGAGGGGGCTCGTGATCTTCAGCTCGAAGACGAAGTCGATGTCGCTGCGCAAGAAGGAGAAGGTCCTAGAGGCTATGGGACTCGGTGGCCGCGCCAATGCAAGGTCGCGCTCCGGCGAGCATCGGGCGGCGAAGAAATCCGTGAGGAGGAGGGGAGCGCGGCCAGATAAGGGGGGAAAGGTGTGGGGCTTCGATACATTCTCCGTGGCGCAGAGGACGTGGGCGGGGAGCAGCTCTGTGGCCTCGGCGGCCACGGCGACGGCGTGCATGCCGGCCACCGAGCTTCTTGCGGCCGTGGGAGGAAGATGACAAGAGGAGGGGGTGGGCTGGGTGCGCTAAGTTTGGCTTCTTCCAGGGGAAGCCCTCTTTTATTATTTCTTTCTGTCTTTTTTCTGTTAATTTGTTTTGCTTTGAAATAAAATAGCAAAGCTTTTTTATAAATTCCCAAATATTTTATGTGGCCTTACTAGACATATAGCTAGCCACTCACAAAGTTTGGGGATTTTTGAAATTCAAATAATTTGAATTTCAAATCAAATAGGGTTATTGTTTAATTTCAAGCTCTGTTTGGATTTGTTGAGAAATCTTGGAGCATGCAGTGGGACCCACTTCACTTTATATGTGATCATGCTTATTTATATGACTTTTCAAAAATAACAGAGGAATTTTGGAAGCAATGTTTATCTGGCCATTTAATTAAATTCTTTTGGGGATTTTCTTCTTTCCCCAATTTGATTTATTTTGAAATTTTTGCATGATGCAAAGTTACTTGCTAACCCTAGAACATACCTAAACTTGGGTCGTGACAGGTTGAGGCAGAGCCGGTTAGCAAGTGCGACGCAGAGACGGCACTAAAATTCTTGAAACAGATAATATACAGATTCGGCTACCCTCATAGCATCATCACTGATAATGGGTCTAACCTATTAGAGGGGGTTATGCAACGATTTTGTCAAAAAGAGCACATCTGACTCGACCTTGCGTTAGTAGCTCACCCACAGACCAACAGACAACCCGAGATAGCCAACCAAGAGTTACTTCGAGGCATCAAACCCTGACTCTTCGTTCCTTTGGAGAGGACACCTGGTTCCTGGGAGGAAGAATTTCCCTCAGTATTATGGAGAATCACGACGACTCCTAATAGGTCAACAGGTTATACGCCCTTTTTCATGGTCTATGTAGCTGAAGTCGTTCTCCCAAGTGACATCCGTCACGACTCGCCACGAGTCACCGCTTATGTCGAAAAAGCCGATAATGAGAAAGCCAGGAAGGATGCATTAGACGTTCTCGATGAAAAACAAGAACTAGCTGCAGCTCAATTGACTATCTACCAGCAAGATTTGCGACGATATTATAACCGTCGCATCAAAAGTTGGACTTTCCAGGAAGGTAACTTAGTGCTCCGCCTCATCCAGAAGAAGGATAGAATGCACAAATTGTCTTCTCCATGGGAAGGACCGTTTGTGGTCAGCAAGAACCTATACAATGGATCCTACTACCTGGTTGATATACGCGAGAAGGAAAAATCACGCACCTCGATGGAGGAGACTCCCAGGCCGTGGAACATTGCACAACTTCGTCCATATTACACCTGAGTAGAGTACGAAACTATTGTATCAAGTCGACACTCGTCGCACCAGCTCTCGCCATATATGTATATAAGTCGACATTTGTCGCAACCGGCTATCACCGCATAATAAAGTCGATTTTTATCGCAAGCGACTCTCAGTCAAATTAATAAAGTCGATCTTAAAATCGCATTTAGGCCATCGCCATAATAAAAAGTCGACTTCGGTCGCAAACAGGCTATCGCCATAAAGTCGACCTTGTCGCACCGGCTATCGCCACACTTATGCATAAAATAAATTTTCATATTGCTTAAGTCTTTCATACATATTGCATCATATTACCTCACATTACATCATATTACATATTTCATCATAAATTCCATAATTCTCAAAGACCTGGGAGCTTGATCAACCCTCTACCGGCTCTGGGCATGTATATTGCATTGGTAAGGTGAGAGAGGGGGGGCCTGATGACACTCATCGACTCCTGCCGGAAAAAGCCGGCATATACATGTAAAAATTTCACATGTGTTTGTTTTGATAAGGGATAAAAGGGGTGTCTGATGGCTCCCATCGACTCTTAAAAACCGAAGATATCCTGACATACACATGACTCGGCCACGCCACCCGGCCTATACAGTTTAGAGCTTCCTTGACTAACGCGCAACCGGTTGGTCTAAACTTCGAGGTTTACATAAAACCATTTATCGAATTTAGTCCTAAGAGTCGGGCACGCTAGTTACTGGAAAGCCGGCTCTATAGAGATGTTTCGACTCTCTTAACCAATAATCTCTCTCAACGCGAGAAGATGAGGTTTAAGTCGACTTCTACGAGACTATACATTACTTGCATTCATAGCATCGTAATCATAAAAAAAATCACAAATACAAGTTAGACATATGTGACTCGGCACAAACACTCAGGTGCATATACCGACTCATGGGGACTACACTTCAAAAAACAAATCTCTTCTCAAGGACCCGACATGATGCAATAATGTTCATACCGGCTCTTGGGGAGTAACACTTCAAAAAATTTATTCTCAAACAAAGACTCGGTATAGCACCCAGATGCATACACCGACTCTTGGGGAGTAACACTTCGAAAACTTCTTCTTCAAAGATTCGGCTCGACTCCATGATAATCATACCAACTCTTTTAAAGTAACACTTCGAAAAATATATATGACCCGGTACGGCACGCAAACGTGACCACACCAACTCATGGGGGCTACAAGTCGATCTATCCTATGAGTCGATTACCGATACAAAGCTATTCTGAATCAACTCGGGGGCTACAAGTCGATCTATCCTATGAGTCGATTACCGATACAAAGCTATTCTGAATCAACTCGGGGGCTACAGATACAGACGTCATCGTAAATGTTGACTCTTGTGCATCATGCAAAAAGCATTTCAAAGTCAGGAATAAAACCGACTTAAGGACTCGATGGAAATTTATAATTTTCATTCATCAAGCAACCGAGTCTTACATGAAAAGAGGAAGCCTTACATTACAAGAAAGTAAAGGCTAGACTCGGAAAAATACCACTAAGAAAAATCTACAGCTTCGGTCATCATATTCAGAGTCGGCTTCATCTTCAGTTGGAGAGATCGGGACTCCTTCTTCATTATTGTAGAATTCTTCATCACAGCTACTACAGCTCTCCATACAGCAACAGGCTTGATCACCATCCAAGTCAAAGATTCTAGCCCACAAGGTATCATCACCATCGTATCTAAAAATAATTGTGTCCCCTCTTGAGATGTTCCTGGAACGAAGAAAAGTTTTACAACCTTTCTCCAAGAACATGGAGTTGTGGCTAGAAAAGTGGGTAGCCACCCAAACAGGTTAATGAGGATATCCATCAGATCAGAGCCAAAGACCTGAAGGCCTTGAATCAATCACAAGTTGAGTGAAAGACTCAGGGAGTTTGATCCAGTGACGAATTGTTTGGATATGAACCAAGAACTCACCCCTCTTGGGAGAAGAAGGGGGGATTCAAATGGAGAAGCTGCACGAGAACTTCTTCCCCTAACTCTACCACTTACACGGCCTCGCCCATGTCCAGGATCATGGCCACGGGCTCGACCACGAACACCTGCAATGGAGCCAGACTCGTTCACTGTCAAAGGAGCACGAGCTTCTAGCTTGGGCGCCATGAGGGAAAACTAGCAGAGGGAGAAGAGGAAGAAGAAGATGCGGGAACTTGAAAGAAAAATCCACCCAAAGGATATTTATAGCAAAACCGAGGAGAAGATCAATCAATTCCATAAAGACATGGGTAAACAACCCATGGTAGGTAACATTTATGGAAACACTCCTCGATTCAAATGACTGAACAATGCGTCCAATAGACTCTTCGGGCAGGGCAATCATAAAAGCAATATAGGATCTTTGACTAAAAAAGTCAGAAGACATTCTTTGACCAAAAAACGAAGCAAAAATGATAGGATTGAAACTGACTCCTTATAAACTTTCAAAAGAGTATGAGAGTCGGTCTCTCCCATTGGAGAGATGGCCACCAGATGAAGGCAAGAAGATTGACGTGAAGACTGAAGCATCACACCAATCCTGGGGGCTAATGTCGGGGGGATAGACCAAGCCTACGACGCGGCATTACGTCTATGGGCCGACTAGCCTATTGAAGGCCCACTAAGAGAAGACCCGGCCTAAGGCCGGTTGCGCATAACATATTTTTAAATTAGAATAGAACTCCATCTCGTGTCGGAGTAGCACTCGCGGAGTCGAGGGACCCGGCACCTTTATAAGATGGGATCCACGGGATCCAGGGCCAGAGAACAATCTTAGCCTAAGATAGGACTATACACTTGTCGGCTTAACCTAGATCTCATCGAGACTAAAGTTACGACCGACTCTCTGGTAATCGATCAAACCGACTCTTTTTTCGAGAGTCGTAACTCATAATAAGAGGAAGCAGGAGTAGGATTTTACCTCGAGACAAAGAGGGGCTAAAACCTGGGTAAATCGCAAATTATATTGTCAATGTCGACTCTCTCCACGAAATCGCCTCGCAGCAAAGGTCCCATGTCAAGTTCGACTCTTCGGACATCTGCCCTGACTTTCCAACGACAAGTCTTACGTCCACTACTAAGAATTTATGCATTTATACGTCCACAGGTAGAAAGTCAGAATAAGGAAGAGAAGCTAGGCCTATCAAGACTAGCATCTTCCAACGTTTCTTGCAGCATGAGAAGATAATATCCAACAGTTCAATAGCCTGAATGTAATAACAATTCAGCAGAAGTTGTTGCAGCATTGTATGATAGTAAATTGTAACTATTAAAAATTAAAAATGCCTCCGAGATCCCTTCCTCGACTTCCCTGTGAGGAAGAGAAACCGGAACCAACAGTTTAATAGTAATAGTTTTTAGTAGTAGGCTCTCGCTTCAGCATAAAGCGTCTTGTTAACGTGGACACGACTATTGGAATAGATCAAACTCCCTGCAGTGGTGCACTACTGTTCAGCATGCAGGCTCGGATCTCTAGGGTGGCGTACACCTTGTCAGGCAATGCCCCACCGAGGCTACCCGACACGCCGAGGCCCATCCAACGGCTCATCAGAGAGGTCCCCGTCGATCTAAATTCCTAAGCGTAGTGGGGATACCAGCACCACCCCCAACTGGGTGGCACGATCCGTCGTGGCCGCAATGCTGAAATGGACGTCTTTCAGAACTTTCGAACGAGACCACAACACAGAGGGACCACACCATAATCCCACGTGAAGGTAGTGCATACATGCCTTTGCGACCTCTCAAGTCATCCACCTGAACCATTAGTCGTTTTATTATTATCTCGCGGACAACCGTTATCGTTGCCCGACTAGTCAACACAACGGACAACGAACAACAGCCAAGACCACCAATACATCGGTGCTTGCCCTGTTGTCCCGTCAAAGCATGGGGTTACCAACGAGGTGAACCGTATCCTTAGCTTGTCTGGCGTGTGCTACTGGAGGAGCTCGACTTTCGTGGATTGGTATCTCACCGCCAACGAGCAAGGACCAGGCCCACGATGGTATCCACCTGCCCCGCTGTCCCGATACAATGCCTCTCGCGGCCACCGTTAGGTCACCCGACTACTTAACTTTAAGGACACCGGTTGCTTCGGTTGCCTACCATGAAGTGAAACCAGGAGGAATCACACTCGATGGTACACTTGAAGAGATTCGACCGAGACATCAGCCAAATGAACTAAAAAGAAAATCCTCGTATCACCCCGGTGATGCTACGCTACCGAGCCAGCGACGAGAGTGAAATACGAATCCATCTACTCGTAGGTTAAACTTGAAGCGACTCGGCAGAGTCTCGCCGTTGTTGGCTCCCTTGGGCGTATGCTCTGTACCGTACCTGTTGCAGCAATTTAAACCTCCTGTCTTCCGTGTTCACTCCCCCGAGTGATCACGGCCCGCTACCTCATCCTAGTTGACTAACAATGCGCCGGTCTCACTGCTGAATAATGTATATATATTTATTAGGCAGCATAGGATAAAGGAAGGTACATCAAGCGGTGACAATGAAAGGATATGCAATTGAATAGGTAAGCAACATAGCAGCAGTAGCAATTCCTAGTGCAAGAAATGTACGGAAAGATAGGCGATATCTGGGGAAGGAGAATGGCTCTGCTTTCCTAGAAGCTCGACGGTAGGGGTACGGTCGTCGTCGACGTAGTCATACTCAGCAACTGTGTAGTCGGCGGCATCAACAGGGTCTATCGGAGAATAAAGGGGGGGGGGAGAAACAATAAATACATAGCAATAATTGCAATAAAAATTCAAGACATGGAAAACGCATTGTGGGAGGTGTTCTAACGCAGTGTTAAGTATTTTTAGGCGAGCGGGAATTTATCCGGGGATGACTCATCAGTACTGGTTGCTTACCGGAAAGATGATTCGGAGGGTGAAGATTCCATGTCTGCACTGTTAGAGAAAACTAACAGATATGTGGATAGTGTATCTGTGCTCGTTGATCCATTCTGAACAGCTTTCGTATTCAGAACATTTTCATCCGTTGTGTTCGGGTTAGAAGGGTGTTCTAACAGACAGATGAACCGGAGGATAAATGTTCCACGTTCGGTAGGTTAGAAGGGTGCGGTGGGTATACGGGTAGCGTATCCGGGTTCATTGTATTTTTCTGATCAACTTTCATATATAAATTATTTTCATCGGAGTTACGGTTTAAAAGATATTGAATTTAAAATATTTAAATGCTTTTATAGGATTACTGGATTTTCTTTTATTCTTAAAGTAGCATTATCCACAATAGTAATGTTGACCAAGTCAACCTGACAGAGGGGACCCACATATCATGGGCTGGAGCCTTTGACTGGTCAAACTGACCAGGGGGTCCCACAGGTCATAGACCTAGTGAATTTCTCTAAAATAACTAAGTCTAAGAATTTATTATTGTTTAGCCCATTTGTGAATTTAATAACTAACTAATTATGCCTTAAACAACTGTATTCCCATTAAATTATTTGATCTTTGTTATGTGTACAACATGCCCATATCATTTCCATTATTAATAAAAGTCCATAACACAATGTTTTAGGCTTATGAAGTGGTTAAAAAAATGTTGGTGACTTTGCAGAAATTTGCTAAGTCTGGAAGTACTGTTGTTAACAGAACTGGGCTATTTTCAAAAGGATATAACTAAATTCTTACACCTCCTATGATCTTGAGGCCAACGCAAACTTTGAACAATTTCCTATGATCTTCAGCCTGGTACAAGTTTCATTCATGTTAAAGTTCATGTGCCTAATTAAATCGTTGCTGGAAAAGTGCTACTCAATGTTATCTTCAGAAATTGTTAAAAGATATCAACTTTGCATTGATGATTCCATTAATCTATATGTCTAATTGAGAGGATGCCTATAGTTGCTTTGTACTACAGCAAGAGTACAATCATGTACTACCCTCAGTTTGCATGAAAGATCACCACAGCTTGTTCATCAAAGGC
This sequence comes from Bromus sterilis, assembly GCA_950022295.1. Taxonomy (NCBI): domain Eukaryota; kingdom Viridiplantae; phylum Streptophyta; class Magnoliopsida; order Poales; family Poaceae; genus Bromus; species Bromus sterilis. The sequence goes on from OX465600.1 coordinate 159,181,787, forward strand.
TTTAAAGTAGCCATGACCCTAATCTTAGTTCTGCCAGTTTCTGTTAACAGAAAACTCTCATTTTTTGATCCTTATGGGAATTAATCCATGCATCAAAAGGATTTGGTCCAGTGGAAACACTTTGTAACAACCCAGATTTCACAAAAATTAAAAATTTTGTTTTCGGTGTGATTTGGCTGATTGCCTGCTTTGTTTGCGGTGTTTGCATCCCGGATTTATCGATCGGCGATTATTTTCCCCCTCTTATCTCGTACCGGACGGCGACCGACCCTTTCCACCCTAACACTCGAACTTTGCGACACCGGGTTTTCACTCGAGCACCGTCGCAACCGGCACGAGACCAACCATCACCATCGGAACGAAAAACCCCATTTAATAATTAAAAGGGTTAATTTTATGGGGCACCGGAAAATATTCTCGGAACGGTATCGAAGTGAGGTGCGACTGACGGGCTCGACGCGCTGAGCGCGTGGTTCAAGATTTCTCCCGAATCGGAGGTCGTATGCACTCCGACGGTCAGAAACGTGGAGTACAGGACGCGAGAGAGAAGACCCGGGGCTTTTGCGTAAACTTGCCAGCCAGACCACCTATATAAAGACACCACTCTCCCACGCCTTTCTAGGGTTTCCCCTAAGCCAAAATAGCAGCCACCCCCTTCAAAATTTCCCCAAAAATACCCCCAAGTCCCCACATTCCAAAACCCTAGCCCTTTCTGCGATCTTAGCCGTCAGATCTGAGATCTAACGGCCCAGATGAGCTCCCGTAGTGCAAACCGCCTCCACCAAGGATCTGGGCCTCGCAGGGACCGATCCGCCACCGTCGTCCGCCGCGGGCCCGCCCTGGGCCGGATTTGAGCCGCGCCGCCTCGTGGAGGAGCTCCTTCAAGCCTCCGCTCCTCTCCATCGCGCCGGCGACCACGGCCACCGCAGCCGAAGCCGCACCGCCCCCGCAGGTCGCCGCCTCCTCTCCTCCCTCTCTTCTTCTCCTCCTCCCTCAAATCCGGCCGCCCTCTGCCGCAGGAACCGCGCTGCGGTGCCATGAACAGCAAGGAGCCGCCGCCGCGGCGCTCTGTTCGCCGCCGCGCGTGGAACACCGCCTCGACGACATTGGCGCTAGATCCGGCAAGCCACTGCGCGGATCCGGCCGCGCCCCACCTCCTCTGCCTCCTCGGCCCTGCTCCGGCTTTCGGCGAGCCGCCGCTCATCTCCGGTCGGCGAGCCAGCAGACGCCGCGTCGCGATCCAGGAGGGATCGAGAAGAGTGAGCCATCCGTCCACCACCACGTGGGCCGCCACAGCACGGTCGGCCGGCCCAGCCAGGCGCCAGCAGGCAAGCCGCCCCTCCCGCGCTCTCTGGCCAAGTGGGCCGAGGCCCACTAGGGTGTGGCCCGAGCCGCCCCCTCCTATTTTTTCCCTTCAATGTTTTTCTTTTTTTCTGTTAAGTCTGTAAACCTTCTACTGATTAGGGTTTGCGCTGTAATTTGCGACTAAACAGTAGATCGGATCACGTTGCGCCCAAAAGGAAAACTGTTTAGAATTGTGTGTACTTCAGTTCATCTTTTGTGAGCATTTTTATTTGAAGTCATCTTGATTGTGTAATTGTTGATCAAACAGGGCCACCCATCGTTCATTGCAAATTGTTGTTAACTGCTCGTAACGACCCGATTCACTTAGAATCGGAGTCTCTGTGATCAAGTGCTAGTCCCTGGATCGAACTCGCTAGCACACACAGTATAACAGTTGTATATCAAAGTACAAGTGCATCATTATTACATCGTATGATCCAGAATTCAAAACAAATAAAAACTTGCATAGCTCAAGGCTAGCTTATTCAATTTAACTATAGCGGAAGCGAAACTAGTAGCGAGGAGTCCCATCCACAATCCACAAGTGACATGCTGAGTGTAGACTCGCAACCCTATCATAACACACTAATCTTCTGAGAAACCTGCAACACGAAGGTTACAGCCCGAACACGGGTCAGTACATCTGATTTGTACGGCAAGTAACACAAGTGATAAAACAAATTCTACAACTGATTTCAAAACAAGAGCATGAGTCAAGCTTGGTTTGTTGTACATAAAGTTGGTATTCATTTACTTATACTTACTACTCAACACTTTTATCATCTCAAGTTAATATCAACCCACAAAGGCAAAAGCTAACAAACCGCCTATGAGAGCCCTCAGGATCATAGGATTTCTAATGGAAGCCATGAGAGCCCTCGGGTTCATGGTTTCGTGACTATTGTAGAGCTCTCAGGACAAAATTGCACACGTACCTCCTATTCGTGGACATCATAGAGCCCTCAGGATACGATGCCACTACAAACACATTCGTGACTATTACAAAACCCTCAGGATGCAACATCACCAAATCGTGAACACTATAGAGCCCTCAGGATACAGTGCCACTACCTAGACACAAAGTGAACATTGCAGAGCCCTCAGGGTGTAATGCCACACAAACAATCGTAAGTGAATATCACAGAGCCCTCAGGATGTAATACCACTCTACAGTACCTCAATCGGACATTACTATTTTACTAATAAATAATGTTGTCACAACACTTGAATAACACAACAATTCCCCCCATGATTATCATTGCAACAGTAAGCATATAACATCACATAGCACAAGAAATACTAAAACATAACAACGTCGGATATAATGACCAATCAAAACATGTGGCTATCCTACCAGGTTTCAGCATAAGGTAGTAATATTTCACATGCATAGAGACATAGAATGTGCATAACCAAAAGTGAAACTTGCCTTGAACGGTGTTGAAGTACTCTAACACTTATTTCTGATCCTCTCTACACTCCAGACAATCTACACGATCAACAATAATGCATTCAATACGCATGCAACACATAAACAATGCAACAGAAAAAAAACCAAATGAACAGCAATAAAACCAACTAAACAGTAGCTAAACGATAACTACAAGTCACCACGAACCCAACGCAACTGGAATCGGCGACAACGGATACACCGTATAAAAGATACGGTCTCCGGAACTTTAAATTTAAATCTGTGCAAATTCAAATTTGAACACTGAAAACTTTTGAAAACTTAGGTCCAATGGATAGGATTTTTCGTAACGGTCGCAACGCAAAAAGAATTAACTAAAACGGAGCTACGGTTTAAAAGATATTGCGAAAACGGTTCCGGGGTCTTTTCTGCCAAAAGGGCTAATCCGCAAATTAAATTTCTAGGAAAAAGGCGATTGGGTCCCTAGGGTTTTGACCGGCGGTTGACTGGATCCGGCGCGGCGGCCCGTGGAGCGGGCGGCGGCGGCTCGGCGGCGGGCGCGGCCTAGGGGCGGGGCGGCGGCTAGTTGGCGGTGGGGTGGCGCGGGGCACGGCTAGGCGACGGGGCTCACCTCGAGACGGCGTCAAAAACGAACTTCGGGGAAAAATCCGGCGAGATTCCGGCGATGACGTCGTCGATGATGTTGGCGGCGGCGGGTCCCGCGGATTAGTTTAGGGCTAAACCTAAGACGCTAAAAGAAAAATAATCTAGCCCTAAACGGGGCTATTTATAGACAGCCTCTAATCTTTTTTTTAAATCTGAGATAAATACAAAATCGGTCTGCGGAGAAAAAAAAACAGAACAGGCCCATTAGGCCCAAAATAATTATAGAAAAAATTACGGAAATTTATTTTTAAATTCCGTCTTCGCCAATATTTTTAAAATAATGAAAATGAATTTTTGGCTTTACAAAAATATTAAATAAAAATAAAAACTTTGCAACTTATTTTTCAATATTTCTAAATACTTTTCTGGCATTTTAAAAATACCGAAAACTCCGAAAATTGATTTTAAAACTTTTCCGGAGCATAAATAAATTCCCAAAATATTTTAGAAATTATTTATAACCCCAAAGTAAATTTAAAAAGTCTCCCAAAAATATTTTAAACTATTTTCCAACAGTTTAAAAATGGGGATAAGTCCTTTTATATCCTCTCCAGCGAACTGCCATGTGTTGAAAAATGTTTAAAATCTTTTTAAAACTCCAGAAAAAAAATGGAACCAGCATGAGATGCATAAAGGATCTATTAACATCCAATTTTTGCAAAATTGGATTGTTACAAATCTACCCCCCTTAAAACGAATCTCGTCCTCGAGATTCGAGTTGGCTAGCAATGGTTAAAGATTGGTATCTGGAGAAATCCAAAATCAACCCCTTATGGAAACTTCCATGCTTCCTTTCAACTTGATATGAGCAAGGTGATATACCATTACTGTAAGGAATGACCAAAATACTGGGACTCGATTAGAATCTTACCGGATTCCAAGTCTGATGCTTTATTGCAACTTCCCACATCGACGCAATTCACATATCCTCTCTCCACGTGATCACACCTCTTTCGTCCAGATTTCCTCACATTAACATGATTCACATGCTCTCTTTCAACAAGATCATGCTTCTTTTCTCCAGAATAACCATTCCCACTAGCTGGTTCAGTGCAGTCTCTTGCGTAATGTCCAGGCCTCTTACAATTGAAGCAGACTACTTTGCTCATATCCCTCCTGTGCATCGAAGGGGTGGGTGGTTGATTAGCGTCCCCTCCATTTGGGTTATATCCATGGCCATTGTGCTTTCCATGTTCGTTATGCACATCAGGGTATGTTGATGTAGTACGAGGCTTCTGCTGAACTCCTGTGTTATGCTTGTCATTGTTGTTGTTGTACTTCCTTTTGCGATTTTCTATGGCGTGGTTCTTTCCCTATAGTACAATAGCCCTATCAATAAGCTCCTGACAATTTGCAAAGGTGGCCACAGTCAACTGAACTCCCAACTCATCGTTGAGACCCTCCAAGAACTTCTCCTGCCTGGTTGCATCCGTGTTGACATCATTTGGAGCATAGCGAGCGAGCTTGTTGAATTCATCCACATACTCCGCTACTATGCGACCCCCTGGCGCAAACTGCGGAACTCCTTCTTCTTCACAGCCATGGCGCCTGCAGAGACATGTGCGGCGCGAAACGCAGCCTGAAACTGCGCCCAAGTGATGGTGTCTATGGGATAAGTCACCAAGTAGTTGTCCCACCATGCAGCGGCAGGACCCTCCAGCAAATGTGAGGCAAACCTCACTCTCTCTGCCTCAGTACAACCAACTGTCTCCATGTTCCGGCTCACTGAACAAAGCCAGTCATCCGCCACTATGGGTTCAGAAGTGCTAGAGAACCTCTAAGGATTCAGCCTCAGGAACCTCGCAAGCGTGTCCACAAGTGGACGTGGTGGTGGCGCATTGTTTTTGTTGTTGCCCATGTTCTGAGTGAGCAACTGGATCAACTGAGCTTGTCCTTGAAGTAACTCTTGCATGTAGGCTGGCACTTCATGGTTGTTGTTCCCATTGCCCGTAGGATCACGTCTCGGCGGCATCTGGTGGGTGAGAAGAGGTAAGGTTTAGATAGAAAAAGGTCTAAGGGGAATCACTACACATAAGCACACAATAACAATCAAGCTCCAGCAAACACACAAGCCACACAAGCACAGACATTCCTAAAATCAACTATACGCATAACGATAAACTATCTTAAAAAATGGTAGTCTGCCAACTAATCTTTCTCATGTAACACTAATATGAATACAAGGGTCATCTATAATTTTAAAAAGAAGATAGTCAACAATGAATGAAGATATGAATACGAGAGTAAAGACTAATAAGTAGGCAAAGGTTGCAAAGTAGAGTTTTCACTCCTATGGATTTTCTAATCCATTTTCTAGGGTCACGTCCTACGGTCAACACACTGCTCTAATACCATCTGTAACGACCCGATTCACTTCGAATCGGAGTCTCTGTGATCAAGTGCTAGTCCCTGGATCGAACTCGCTAGCACACACAGTATAACAGTTGTATATCAAAGTACAAGTGCATCATTATTACATCGTATGATCCAGAATTCAAAACAAATAACAACTTGCATAGCTCAAGGCTAGCTTATTCAATATAACTATGGCGGAAGCGAAACTAGTAGCGAGGAGTCCCATCAACAATCCACAAGCGACATGCTGAGTGTAGACTCGCAACCCTATCATAACACAATAATCTTCTGAGAAACCTGCAACACGAAGGTTATAGCCCGAACATGGGTCAGTACATCTGATTTGTACGGCAAGTAACACAAGTGATAAAAAAAATTCTACAACAGATTTCAAAACAAGAGCATGAGTCAAGCTTGGTTTGTTGTACATAAAGTTGGTATTCATTTACTTCTACTTACTACTCAACATTTTTATCATCTCAAGTTAATATCAACCCACAAAGGCAAAATCTAACTAACCGCCTATGAGAGCCCTCGGGATCATGGTTTCGTCAGTATTGTAGAGCCCCCAGGACACAATCGCACACGTACCTCCTATTCGTGGACATCATAAAGCCCTCAGGATACGATGCCACTACAAACACATTCGTGACTGTTACAAAGCCCTCAGGATGCAACATCACCAAATCGTGAACACTGTAGAGACCTCAGGATACAGTGCCACTACCAAGACACAAAGTGAACATTGCAGAGCCCTCAGGGTGCAATGCCACACAAATAATCGTAAGTGAATATCACAGAGCCCTCAGGATGTAATACCACTCTACAGTACCTCAATCGCACATTACTATTTTACTAATAAATAATGTTGTCACAACACTTGAATAACACAACAATTCCCCCCATGATTATCATGGCAACAGTAAGCATATAATATCACATAGTTCAAGAGATACTAAAACATAACAACGTCGGATATAATGACCAATCAAAACATGTGGCTATCCTACCAGGTTTCAGCATAAGGTAGTAATATTTCACATGCATAGAAACATAGAACGTGCATAACCAAAAGTGAAACTTGCCTTGAACGGTGTTGAAGTACTCTAACACTTATTTCTGATCCTCTCTGCACTCCAGAAAATCTACACGATCAACAATAATGCATTCAATACGCATGCAACACATAAACAATGCAACAGTAAAAAACCAAATGAACAAAAATAAAACCAACTAACCTGTAGCTAATTGATAACTACAATTCACCACGATCCCAACGCAACTGGAATCGGCGAAAACGGATACACCGTATAAAAGATACGGTCTACGGAAGTTTAAATTTAAATATGTACAAATTCAAATTTGAACAGTGAAAACTTTTGAAAACTTTGGTCCAATGGATAGGATTTTTCGTAACGGTCGCAACGCAAAAAGAATTAACTAAAACGGAGCTACGGTTTAAAAGATATTGCTAAAACGGTTCCGGGGTCTTTTCTGCCAAAAGGGCTAATCCGCAAATAAAATTTCTAGGAAAAACGCGATTGGGTCCCTAGGGTTTTGACCGGGGGTTGCCGGATATGGATGCTTTTTTTTCTCAAATCCTGTCTCTCCACGGTTCGGTCCCGAAGGCCGGAGGCCATGGAGCACGGGGCTCGGCCTCGGCTTGGCCAGCTCCGGTGAGGGCGGCGGTGGGCGGCGGGGCGCCGTGGCGCGGCGCCCCGTGGCGCGGGCGGCGTGGGGAGGCGGCTAGGTGGCCTTGGGGTGGCGCGGGGCACGGCTAGGCGACGGGGCTCACCTCGAGACGGCGTCAAAAACGAACTCCGGCGAAAAATCCGGCGAGATTCCGGCGATGGCGTCGTCGATGATGTCGGCGGCGTCGGGTCCCGCGGATTAGTTTAGGGCTAAACCTAGAACGCTAAAAGAAAAATAATCTAGCCCTAAACGGGGCTATTTATATACAACCTCTAATCTTATTTTTTTTAAATCCGAGATAAATACAAAATCGGTCTGCGGAGAAAAAAAAAACAAAACAGGCCCATTAGGCACAAAATAATTATAGAAAAAATCAGGAAAATTTATTTTTAAATTCTGTCTTCGCCAATATTTTTAAAATATTGTAAATGAATTTTTGGCTTTACAAAAATATTAAATAAAAATAAAAACTTTGCAACTTATTTTTAAATATTTTTAAATACTTTTCTGGCATTTTAAAAATATCGAAAACTCCGAAAATTGATTTTAAAACTTTTCCGGAGCATAAATAAATTCCCAAAATATTTTTCGAAATTATTTATAACCCCAAAGTAAATTTAAAAAGTCTCCCAAAAATATTTGAAACTATTTTCCATCAGTTTAAAAATGGGGATAAGTCCTTTTATATCCTCTCTAGCGAACTGCCATGTGATGAAAAATGTTTAAAATCTTTTTAAAACTCCAGAAAAAAATACGGAACCAGCATGAGATGCATAAAGGATTTATTAACATCCATTTTTGCAAAAATTGGGATGTTACAGTGCTGCTGAAAACTGTTGCTTGATTGAAACTTCGGGTGACGGTTGCGTCGCAACCGTCCATCGGAATAGAATGATTCTTGTTGCATACTGTTAAGCATCATGTGTACTTCAGTTCTATGCTTTCACTTGTCATATTGGCCTGCTGCATGTTGATTGTATCTTCACCCAAAGTAGCTACCCTGCTGATATGTGCTGATGTTTATATAAAGTTGCTACTTTGATGCCCTATGTCTTTTTAACCGTGTATCCTATTGAGCATTGCAATATGTCATTTTGATTTATTCCATGTCTACTTCCATTATATGTATTCCATTTCATGTTTACATTCCTTGTCATTTTTATATTATGCTCCAAAGTTGCTATCCCACTGTTTTTGACAGGCACCTCTGATTTTCACTAAGTCTGTAACTTGCCGAAGTCATGTTGCACGCTTAATATCTTTTGATCTGTGATGCATATGACCTTGATTCTTGTTCGTACCTAATCACCCTCATGTCTACTTCATGCCCATTTATTGCTATTTCATGTTTCTGCACATTTGAATATAGTTTTTCTCCTGTTTATACAGCATGAAAATAACAGTTTCTACCCTGTTTTCCTGATTTTCACCAAGTCCTTGACGAGTAATGTTTTGTAGCTTTTTTCATTTCTTATAACTAGTAAACCATGATGCCTATTTGCATCATTATTTTTGTCATGACTTCCCTGCCATGTCTAGTTTAGTTGCATATCATTTTTGTGCATGTTTAGAACCTTTTGCTTGTTTATTTGTTGCTCTAAAGTGTGCTACCTGATGTTGGCAGATTGTGCCCGTAACTTGTATTGCTTGTATCTTTTTAACCGTAACTCCGCTTGGAGTGTTCTTTATATGTAACTTGATTAGGATTTCATGTAGTTTGTTTTTATGCTATTGTTTGCTGTTGTTAACCAACCTAAAATATGGTTTAGGGAAGAACATTACTAAATGCCATGTTTAGGTTGTGCCTCACTTAAATTGACTAGCATAGATAGTTTATCTTATGCTTCACCTCTTGTCATGTTTGTGTGCTATGCCATGCTTGAGTGAGATGCCATGTTAATAACCTTTGCTCATGTTGTGTAGCTAAACAACTTGAACCCTTGTAAACATGCAGTATTGTCGTGCGTGAGGAGTACTCCACTTAACCTGTTAGTGCAATGTTCGGGTTGCCTTCTTATTGATGCTTGCTCGTGATTGCTTCGTAGTAATATATGCTTGCTCGTCGATTGCCTTTTCGAGTGTTTACTTCCTGTGTGCTCCCTCGGTTACTCTCAGAGGCGATGCGAGCTTGCGATCAACTACACCTTCGGATCCCGACTTATCAACAGGCAAGGACTATACATTACTTATGATCCATTCTATTATAACCAGCAGTTTGCATTCTAGTCTAGGATAGGTTCGATGTTCGATCCTACCACATGTTTACAACCTCTTTCAAACCGATACAGCCATGTCCCCTCCCAGCAAACTTTGTACTTCTATGTTACTATTGCTCGTTGCTCAGCCCCTGCTTAGTATGCATGCTTAGGATGTTATGATGTTACCCTGTTACTCCTTGGATTGGGATATCACATTATTATATTGTTGGGGATGATATAATTATTGTAATGTTGACTATATTCGACGAAGGATGGAAGGTCTAGGCTATCCCGCCCCGACGCTTTGTTCCATTCGCGTCACCTAGGACCCAAGGTCCGGGTATTTTGTCTCTTGATGAGTGTGCCTAACGGCTTGTGTGATGCTATGGGGTCCCATTTTCTTACCTACCTAGCTTCAAACATTTCCAGTGGTGGCCCAAGCTGATTTACCATTTGAAACCATGTGTGTGCTGGTCGGGCGCCAGTAGTTTTCAAACAAACCGGGCCAGTGGGGACATGGTTTCCCGATTGGTCCAACCTGGCCGGCTGAGGACCCGGACTCATGTGAGAATTCACCGGTTATCCAAACCAGAGTCATCCGGTAGAAGCCGATTCGAGAGCGCGGCTGACTTTTGAGTTGGATGTCGACTCACCGGGGGCCACCCGGATTTGTTCGTTGTTAGCTAGAGGGACCTGTCATTTCGGATCTCTCGGAACTAAATCATAAAATGGCTGCCTGTGATGGGTAGAAACTGAGAGAGATGTGCGTGCGTGCGGAGCCTTGTAATAGGCAGTTGGTACACCCCTGCAGGGTTAAATCTTTTCGACAAGCTGTGTCCACGGTTATGGAAGACTTGAGACCTACTCCTTGTTCATAGAAAACAACAACTGAGATAATATGCTGGAGGCGTGTGTGTCTTGACTACTTCTTCTTCGTCGAGATGCAAAGAGGAGGACAAGGATACGATAGGTGTTATGCTTGCGTAAGTAGGTGGATAGCAAGACTTGTTGGAGGCGATTCATAAGTGCTAGTGCGGCAGCAACCTCACCACTTACCCCATACTTACCGTATACTACTATTTATCCTAGAATGACGAGTGATGAAGTCCTTGCTGGGTCAGTTAACCACTACAGTTGGATACTAAGTACTTCTGTACTCATGATACTATCCCCAAACTCTTTTCAGGGTTCTTGGTCGACAACAGGTATGGTGATCGACGTTTCACGTGGAGACTCGACGACGACTAGTTAGGCGGATCCCGGCGGAGGGCCTGGACCCGTGTGGTTATGGGGATCGATGATTTTCTCTTTTCCACTAGACATTTGATTGTAGTCTGTACCCAGACATGTATCTTCCGCTGATGATTGTATTAAGGCAGGTGTATGCCGACTGTATGAGATGTTGTATCTTTGTATTTGTAATGTTGTGATATCATGTTGGAAACCGGGGCATATGACTTCATCATATGTCGCGGTGGGACCGATACGTGCTTCATCCCCGGATCTGGATGGAAAAATCTAGATCTCGAACAGTACCGCGTATTGGGCTTTACACACTTAAACATTATCTTGGCTAGTTTCTACACATACCAAATTTCCCATGTTAAAATTCGTTTGCTTGTTGTTTTGTTCTTGTCAAAAGTGTTAGTCAGTAGCAGTGGGAAACATCAAGATCAGCAGCAGTTAGTAGTAGCCGCAGCTGTGGGGCTCTCGGATGGCGCCTAGTGCAGCCAGGAGGGGTAGGGCATGTACGGGGCTGCCAAGGGAGTGCACGGGGCGCCGCCATACGCGAGGCAGTGGCGCGTGAGCACGTGCACGCAGCACAACATCAATGGAGCATAGCTCGCGTCTATGGCATCCACGGGCGGGCATAGTTCTCCGGCGTCAGCGGACATTGGCTATAGATGACAGCGGGGCGAGGGGAAGACGGAGGGGAGCTCACAGGGGGTTCGGCAGGGAGGGTAGGGGCTCGGGGGAGGACTCGGATGAGCTTGGGGTGGCATGGAGGATGTAGAGGAGGTCCACCGGGGGGAACAGGAACCGCGCCGGCGTCCATGGCGTTAGTGGCCATGGCAACGAGCTCGAGCCCGTGGCGAGTTTGGGTTCGTGGTGCCAGCGCAAGGAGGAGTCGAAAGACGGGTCCACTGGATGGAGGAAGTGCGTCGCCGCGACAGGGTTCTAGGGAGATGCAGTGCGGAGGCCAGGTCCCCAGCGGCTACCAGAATCGGCGGGCGCAACAGCCGCGGCGGCGTCTGGAGGAGGCACGGGCCAGGAGGGGATCGGGGGATAGATAGGGTCGAGAGGAGGAGAGAGTTGATAGTGGGCTCGGGCGTTTACCAGGCTACGACAACAGGGGGAGAAAGAGAGAGATGGGGCATGGGCTGGGGCTGTTTGGGCCAGGGGGGTTAACGCTATGGCGTGAGTTAAGGCCCCTCGTCATTTAATTTTATTTGATTTTCTTATTCTGTTGGCATTTATTTATATAGCATTTGAGTTTTACAAAATAAGGTGGTGTCCCAATATTTTTTATTGCAATATTAGATGTTGCGACAACGAGCTTGGGACGCAAGATAAAACCATTTGACTTTTATTTATATTTTAAAAAGTCAAATGGTGTTGTTTTACAACTATTTTGATTTCTTTATAATATGTAAACATGGTAATAAAATGCCATTTCTATTTTAATATGACCTACTAACTTTTAGGCATTTAATAAAAATGTTTGCACAATGTTTGGATTAACTATAGTTTCCACTTATCAATTGAATTTCTAGGGCAATTTAACATTCCAAAATTATCGGTTTTATCATTTTTTGTTCAACTATGTTTGGAATTTTTATTTGGGTTGGAAGGTGAATGAGCTATGGTCATGGGTGATCATCACATGCCTAATCATGGTGACTTGGCAATAGTAGAAGTGATTACTGTAGGTGATTACTGTAGTGTGACACCCAGGGTGTTACAATCCACATTCTCATGACTTGATCTTCATGTCATACTTGTTCCTGCTACACTGGCAGAGGCATATATTGCATACATCATGATAGCTACATCTTCTTTATGCTGAGTACTCTTGTAAAGTGTGAAAGATCTCCTATACTCTTTGTAAAATAGAGTGTTTCCCTTAAGTGAGGAAAAGATCCCAAAGAGGACAAATTTAAATGATCCCAAAGAGGACAAACGAGAGAGAAATAGAAAGAGCCATTAAGACCACCTAAAAAATATAAAAAAAAGAAAAAAGAGTAATAGAAAATAAAAAGAGAGAAGGGGGCAACACTACTATTCCTTTTGAGAGATCCACACTCGTACTCCCTCTTATACCTTATGCTCCATAGAGATGATCATATGCATATAGCTATTGGGGACCTTCACACTATAGAACTTGGCTTGTATATTCCAAAGATAAGCCTCCTCAAATAAGCTCTAGGTCTTCTTGAGCAGGCAAGTTGGATGCACCCCCACTAGTTCCATTGGAGAGATTTCCATAGCTCATATGTGCATCCGTTGCATGGCAATCCCTACTCCTCACATCATATCTATCATTCGGCTTTCTCTCGCCTATGATTGTCCTCATTGATGTGATCCTTTCACACCTTTTTGTCTTCCTCCTCCACCATCTCTCTCTCTTTGCCATCCTATGTGTCAATTTCCGTGCTTACGCTCATCCATTGCATGAGTGCTCAAAATATCGAATAGGAGTGGATCAAATTGACTTGTACCTGGCTAGTAGTCTAGGGACGAGTCAAGATAAGATTCCAAAGAAGACGAAGTGTGAAACTTATTAGTAGATTGAGTTCTCAAGAAATAAATATATTTTCTCTCTCGTATTCCCATCTCCCACTGCTTGCACGCAAACACCATTTGGAGACATTCGAATCACGGACAACAAGAGCTCTTGCACCTTTATGTTCTTATGTTGCTTGTTTCAATGCTAATATAGACTCTTTCTTGTTATGAGTTGAATTGAATTACATGCCTTGACTTCTTTACTTAAAAGTTCTTATATGGTCGGTAGCATGTCACCAAAGAAATTATGCTTGTTATCATTTACCTACTCGAGGAAGAGCAGGAATTAAGCTTGGGGATATTGATATGTCCCAAACGTATCTATAATTTCTGCTTGCTCCATGCATGTTTTGTGTGATACTGCTATGATTTTGATACACTTTTGATCATATTTGGACTAACCTATTAACTCAGTGCACCCCAGTGCTAGTTCCTGTTTTCTTCTGTATCTATATTTCAGGTTTCCCCCGTATTAAAAGTGCACCAATAATTCCAGAAAAATCAAACAAAAAATCAGCATCCGGGAACCTTCCAGATCCCCGAAGGAGAGCCGAGGGGGGCCACCCTATGCCTAGGTGGCCAGTGTAACATCCCAGATTTCACAAAAATTAAAAGTTTTGTTTTCGGTGTGAATTGGTTGATTTTTTGATTTGTTTGCGGTGTTTGCATCCCCGATTTATCAATTGGAGATTATTTTCCACCCTCTTATCTCGTACCGGACGGAGACCGAACCTTGCCATCCTGACACTCGACCTTTGCGACACCGAGTTTCACCCGATCACCTTCGCGAAAACCGCACGAGACCATGCCGCAGCCAACGGAACGAAAAACTTCGTTTAATAAGTAAACAGGATATTTTATAGTGCGCCGGAAAGTGTTCGTGGAACAGTTCCAACGCGAGGTGAATGCTGCCGGCTCGACGCGCTGATCGTGCAGTTCGAAGTTTTACCCGAATCAGAGGTCTTGCGGACCCCCGGCGGTCAGAAACGTAAACACCACGCTCGTGTGAGAGAAACCGGGGATTTTTTGCAAACTGCCAGCCACCTGGGCTATATAAAGACCACCACTCTCCCACCCCTTTCTAGGGTTTCCCCTAAGCCAAAATTGCAGCCACCCCCTGAGTTTACCCAGATCATCCCAGAAACACCTCATTTTCATATTTTTATGCCTAATTTTCGTCAACCCTAGATCTAGCATTTCTGGACTGCTAGATCGTGAGATCGGACGGCCTGGGGGCTACCACGTCACCCCCAAGCCCTCCTCTCACCTCCCACCGTGCAGCCCATGGAGGCCGAGGCCGCCGCCATGCGCTTCCGGCGAGAGCGCAGCCGGCGCACCGCCCTGCAGGCCACCTCTCCACCCCGCGCTCTGCCTCCTCCCTCTCCTCTTCCCCTGCCTCACCCTCACCTCCCTCCTCCTCTGCGCAGGTCAAGCCGGCCGCCATGCCACGCCGCCATGCCATGGCCGACGAGTTGCAAGCCACCATGGCAGGCCCGAGCTTGCCGCGGCCTTGCCTCGGGACCTCGCCGGCGTCGCGCCCCATCTTCGCGCCTCGTCGCCCCTCCTCTGGCCTCCCCACCGTCCTCACGCCGTCGCCTGCGCCGGCGAGCTGGCCGGAGCCACCGTCGTCTCTCCTAATCCAGATCCTGACGGCCGCCCCAAGCTGGGACAGCCTCCAGCGCGGCCCGCGGCCTGCCAGTCCAACGCGGCCGAGCCGTCGTCCAAGGCCCAGCCGGCCTCCCTCCCGCGGCCTCTCGGGCCGCCCCGATGGGTGAGGCCCGTATATTTTTTTTATTCCTGAGAATCCTGTGAATTTTTTTAAGTCCGAGGATTTGTGTTGCTGATTCCATTTTGCGTTGTTATTTGTGATTAAACCGTAGCTCAGATCGCGTCGCGCCCAAAAGGAATTTTTTTTAGAATTGTGTGTACTTCAATCCATCTTTTGTGAGCATTTTGTTTTGAGACCATCTTGATGTTGTTAATCTGTGTTGAAGTGGGCATCAGACTGTTAACTGCTATTATTTTCTGCTAGTGTGTTGTTGTTGTTATTTTATTGCAAGTTTGCATGATGATTGTGACACATTCATGAGGCATATTGCATTGATCCTTGTTGCATACTGTTAAGCATCATGTCTACTTCCATTATATGTATTGCAGTGTCGTGTTTGCATTCCTGGTCATAGTTATGTTTAGCTCCAAAGTTGCTATCCTGCTGTTGTTGACAGCCACCTTTGTTTTTCTCTAAGTCTGTAACATTCCGATGCCATGTTGCATGCTTAATATCTTTTGATCTGGTATGCCTATGTCCTTGATTCTTGTTTGTACCTGATCATCATCATGTCTAGTTCATGCCCATATATTTCTATGTCATGTTGCTGAACATTTACATATAGTTTTGCTCCTGTTTATACAGCATGAAAATAACAGTTTCTGCCCTGTTTTCCTGATTTTCACTAAGTCCTTGACCAGTAATGTTTTATAGCATTTTGTGTTGCTTATAACTAGTTGTTCATGATGCCTATTTGCATGATTCCTTTTTCCATGCCTTCCCTGCCATGTCTACTTTAGTTTCATATCATTTGTCAGCATGTTTGCATTCATTATCCTGTTTATGCATTGCTCTAAAGTGTGCTTCGTGATGTTGGCAGATTGTGTTCCAAACTTGTATTGCTTGTATCTTTTTAACCGTAACTCCGTTTGGAGTGTTCTTTGTATGTATCTTGATGGTAATTTCGTGTACTTTCTGTTTATGCTATTGTTTGCTGCTATTAACCAACCTAAAATATGTTTTAGGGTAGAACAGTACAAATTACTTAAATGGTCTTGAGGCACTTAGTGATATGGCATGTTTAGGTTGTGCCTCACTTAAATTGATTTGCATAGATAGTTTCCTTTATGCTTCACCTCTTTTCATGTTTGTGTGCTGTGCCATGCTTGAGTGAGAAGCCATGTTAACAACATTTGCTCTTGTGTAGCTAAACAACTTTAACCTTTCTAAATGTGCGGTATCGTCGTGTGTGACGAGTACTCCACTTAACCATCTAGTAACTGCTCTCGACGATAGATGCGATGCCGTAATGCGTTGTCTCGCATTGTCTTCTTGTTGATTCTTTCTCATGATTGCTTCATAGTAATATATGCTTGGTCGTTGATTGCTTTTCCAGTGTTTCCTTCTTGTGTGCTTCCGCGGGTACCTCTCGGAGACGTTGCGAGCGTGCGTTCGACTACACCTACGGTTTCGTCTTCTCTTCAGGTAAGGGGGAGCATATATCATTCTTATAACTTTCAGCTCACTCGCTCCTAGGTGTAGGATAGAACGATTGCTTGATCCTACCACTTTATATTCATGCCTCTCAAATAAACCCAAACAGCCATGTCCTCCACATCCTAGCAAACCTTGTTCGGCTATGTTATTATTGCTCGCTGCTCAGCCCCTGCTTAGAATGCATAATAGGATGTTATCAATTGTTATCCTGTTACTCCTTGGATTGGTGTATCACATTATTATATTGTTGTGGATGATACGATTATTATAATGTTGACTATATTCGCTGAAGGATAGAAGGTCTAGGCTATCCCGCCCCGACGGTTTGTTCCATTCGAGTCACCTAGGATCCGAGTTTCGGGTATTGGTTTTAAGACTGAGTGTGCCTAACCGCGTGTGGGATTTTATGGGGTCCCCTTTTGTTACCTACCTAGATTCAAACATTTATAGAGGTGGCACAAGCCGATTTACCATTTTCAAACCATGCATATATGTCTGTCGGGTCGCTCCTAGCAGATATCTTTTAAAACAACTTGGGCCAGTGGAGACATGGTTTCTCTATTGGTCCACCTGATCAGCTAGGACCCGGCCTCATGTGAGAATTACCGGCAATCCGACCTGCGTCAGTCGGAAGAGTCGATCCGAGAGTGCGGACGGCTTTTGGATTGGGTGTCGACTACCCGGGGCCCACCCGGATTTGTTCGTTGTTAGATAAGAGGGACCTGTCATTTCGGATCTCTCAGGACTAAATCATAAAATGGGTAGCAACTGAGAGAGATGGGCGTGCGTGCGGAGCCTTGCAATGGGCAGTTGGTACTGTTGGGGTTCGCAGCAGAAAACACAAATTTTTCCTAACTGGCGTTCCCTTAACCCAAGATCTAGCTAGCCGTATTACCGTAACAGACAGTAGTGCGGAAATAACATACCTCGGGATGTAGTCCGTTGCGCGGGAAACGTTCCCGCAAACGTGGTTGATGTAGTCGATCAAATTTCACAGCCCCCTGGCTGTGTTGAGAACCCGGATGGGTGTAGTGCCACACGTGCAACACCTCGTAGTACTCGCACACGTACGAGACTCGATGACGACCTCCGTTCTCCGATCCAGCGGAGGGGGCGGAGGCAGACCTCCGGACGGAGCTTCGGCAGCACGACGGCCTCCGATTCTAGCAGAGAGGTCTCAATTCCACTACAGGCTCACACTAGGGAGCCCACCATGGAAGAGACCAGAGAGGGGAGGAGACCGGAGAAAACCGATCTCAATTCAGAGTTATATTTATTTTCTCACGAATTTCTGTGTATTAATTATGTGCACCCTTCCCATCTATATATAGGCTGGGGAAGGGAGTCAACCCACCTCCCCTAGCAATGTGGGACTAAAGTCCCTTGCTAGGGGGGTGGCCGGCCAAGGGGGGAGAGGGGGCGCACCCCTCATGGGCCCTAGGGCCCATGGCGCCTCCCCCCCTTTTTCTTTTCTTTTTCTTTTCCCTTTAATTCCTTAATGGGCCTTTTTCTCCACTAAGGCCCATAGCACATATTAATTAGAAATAAAATGATTTTAATTATTAATTCAATTAATTAATAAGTAAAACATATTATTTCATCTCCCGGTGCTCCGGAAACACTTCCGGCTCACTCCGAACTTGTTTCGGTTCAATACGGTACTCCTCCGATATTGTCTCCCTTATTCTCTAGTTGCTCCGATGGTTCCGAAAAGGTCTCCGATTTCATCGAGCCCTTAAGTGTGTTACCCTACGGTCCGAGAACACTCCAGTCATGACCGAGCAGAGGCAACAGTCAATGATCATCAGCGGGACCTGGATGCCCATAATGACCCCTGTGCATTCCGGATATCAATACCGATTGGACCTTACGCCGTATAGCATTCCCTTTGTCAGCGATACTAGATTGTTCCGAGATTCGATCAATGACATCCTATGTCTGGTTCAACCTCGTTCCGAACTAATCCTTATTCACTCGTTCCCGTGATATTCATCCCCGTGACCTAGTCACACGCTGCGCAGCTTCATGGATGGAATCTCACCGAGTGGGCCCCGAGTATCTATCCATTATATGGATTGACAAATCCCGCTCTTGTAAACAATACTCCTCAAAGTATCTCCACGGAATACCTAAGATACAACCGTTATGACCCGCATATTTCAGTCAGGTGGTGGGATGTAAGTCAAAGCATCCGGGAAGATAGTGATTATGCACGTACTCACGGTCAAAGGAACGGTCTACCACGTTCTGTAATTACAACACTGAACCTTCACAAGATTTGATCATGCTGTAATGCTTACTTTGGGTAATGTTCATCACGTCACTTAGCCAGTGAGGTGACCTCATAGTCAAGAGACTTAATTGTCCATGATCGCGAAACCACGACCATCATGTTGACCATGAACTAGTTATCGATGTAGAGGCTAACTAGGAACTCTGGGTGTTTCTATACCACACCTGCATCATTGTTTCACTGATGCAGTTCTAGCACGGTATGAAACTGGCTATGAACTTGCTTAGATATATTGGAATAATCATATATTATTTGCCTCTAGAGCATATATCCAACAGTCTCCCACTTGCACTAGAGTGCTAATAATCTAGCCGCATTTTTCCGATCATAAACATCTTATCACATAAGTGTTTCATTGATCATGCACGCTCATGGAAGAGGGTTCGTCAACGAACTGCACCAATTCAGATTCGTATGTTTCCTTTGCAACTGGTATAGGTCAAAAGCTCTTTTGACATACCACTCATTATCATATAATGGTTGGATATAAGTTTCGCGGGAGAGTGAGACTATTATTTCACAGTATCCTCCAATGATCTCTTGGTTCAGTCTTTAAGAAGACTCATCCATAGTCATATATACTGAGAAATACACCCAGCCAGAAGTCCAATACTTCTAACGCTAAACTTTTACCCATACGTCTACTTTCTTAAGTAGTATTATGTTTGTAGTACCGTGAATTTTGCTCACATTTCTTTCATGTCTTTGGTGATGTCTCTAATTCCATATAGACCCATAATATGGCTTGCAATTGTAATCTTGCATTACATTCAAGTCTATTATCATTTCTATATTTTAGAGAATAGTCCTCAGTGTGCCTCTCATATACTGAATGCATGGACTTTATTCAGATTCTGTGTTTTACTCCTAAAGCACATCGGAATCTGTTCTTCTCCAAGAACATTTGAGTCATTCTGTTGTTGGATTCACAACGCATGTTATATGGTAGAATCATATGTCAAGAACATATAAGATCACATGTCCAGTACATGGTGCATCTCTATTCTTCCATCAAGAGATTGCTTGTGATATTTGGATTTCATCCATTATATAATTTCTAGCCACAAGAACCTGTTTCTTGTCTAGAAGATTATTCCAACCTTCACTTCAATTCATTATCCGTATCTTAATCTACTCATATAGATTTCAATGTGTAATGTGTTGGTATTTCACATAAAAGAAGATTCTTGCAATCTTGTATTTTATTTGCCTTATGCTCTATATATATCATAATGCACATATGTATATGAGACGATTCTCTATATACACAATCAATGCATATCCATATATATACATATGAGATCATTCTTCACACATATCAATGCATATATGTTTGAGACAATGATCATGCTCCCACTCAAATATATCCATCTTATACTCATATATTTGTGGTTCCGCTTTCATCAAGTCATTTTATTGTTCACTATGTCTCACATAATGACAAAGCTTCCAAAGCTCCCACTCAGAAAATGCCCTCTTCATTCCAAGTTTCAGGGAAGTCTTCAAAGCTCCCACTCAGTTTCATGAAACTGCAGGCCCACTCAATATTTTGGTCATCACAAAATCACTTGATCAAATCAAGTTTGAGGGTTCCTGTCTTGAGGTACTATAGTCCATCCTTTTAACGAAGTAACCTTCGTCTTGCCCATTACAATTCCCTTTCAAATCCAAATTTGACTGAGATGCAATTTCAGGCTATGGTCCATCATAGTGTAAATGAAATATTTTATTGCTTAAAGCATTCCTACGTTTCCGTAGTCAATCACCATTGAACTTTGGTCATAACCAAATAATGCTTTATGTCCATTACATTATTCTCAATAACTCTCCAGTTTGTCGAGAATATGAAATAACCGATTTATTTCACAGGACGTGAGCCATCCTTAATGTAACTCAATATTATTTCATTTCTCCTCGTGTTCTAGGTTACCATCATTCCTTTGTGTCTTCAAGCAATATTATTCCCTATTGTTTTATTAAGAAGACTCATGATTATTGTTCTGTACAGAACGTATTCATGACAACCTTCTAAATTCAACAATGGCTTCAACTCATATACCAAGATCAATCATCTTTGGAATATCCTTCCTTATGCAGTGTCATTACAGCGGAACATGCTTCCGTTGCAATACTCTGATATTCTGAAGGCAAGGTCCAATACCTCGGTCAAAGTTTCCATTATCTCCCATTGGATCTGTGTTGAGATACTTTTCTCGTATTACCAATTAAGCAACACAAATTTTGCTATTCGGCGAGAATATGTAATTTCAATTGCTCGTAGTTCTATTACAAAGAAATTCTTTCTTTTAAGAAACCTTATAACACCATCAGTTATGGAGCTATCATGTCTCGTTAAAACCAGGATGGTTTCCTATTCATGAAGTGGGTGTTTTAACTTAATGAATTAAACAACTTATTCGACAATAACTATAGTGCTAGGGGAAAGAACGTTTAGACCATACTACGGTTTAGTATGACTACGAATGGTTTAAGTAGTCCAGCACTTTCAACTTCCATCGTAGTTTGTGGTACAACTTCCACAAGTCTCCCATTATGTCAATATCAATACTTTTCACTCCGGATCGTAGCGTAGTGATATGTATCCTTGTATTCTCACTTCTTACTGTGATTCCCGAATCTCAGTTTTATGATCTCAATTGAATACAACTTTCAATTAATCATATGAAGTTTTTAATGATAACTCACATGCCCATTCTACATCATTTATGTATAATGATTGGCACAAGTTCTACTTGCTAGAACCTTGTCATGATCATATTTATTGCAGAGGTTCATAGATCGTGTATCTAATCCATCTCATGCAATCAAGTTATGATTCTTCATTCGATAATGAACTCACAAGTTAATAGATCATACATTTAATGAATTCATCAGTTATGAAGTCACCTCATGCAATCAGATCTTTGACTTGTTATAATCAAGACAACTTTATCATTAAACATTGAATATTTCTTGACAATAATAGTAGTATTATAAATGCTTTCTATCATATCATAAATCAAGACGTAATCAAAGTATAAGCACACTTTTATTCATAGAGATGGAACAACTGACTTGTCTCATTACATGAATAACTTTGTCTCGCGAGATGCAAGACACACAACTAAGTGTTCATACTATAATGATTACATAAGATTTATCTAACACTCTAAGTATCTCCTATGATAGATGTCTCGGTGGAATCCATGCTGGCCATCAACTGACTTGATATCCATCAATCCTCGAGTTCACCTCTTCCCGTCCATGCAACAGCAGGTCCTGTTTTCATAAAACAGAATAAGTATCAAATACTCATTTACTGCATCTGTTGTATAAGGGAGTAAACATTTATAAAGTATATCAAGTATATACCTTCTCCATCGATGACTTCTGCATCCTCGAAAGGAGCAATGTCCGTGGTCAAGAGATCAGTCATGAAGTTCTGGAGACTCATATTAGCTCCTCTTCCGACATAGCTATGAACATAATCACTATAACTCGGAGGGAGTGAGTGCAATAACGTATTTATTGCAAACTCTTCCGTGGTGCTTTCGTTCATTGTCCAATATTCATAGTCCTCCACTAGGGTCAGGTACATCTCATGCATCCTGTCTAAGTGATCATCAAGGCTTGTGCGTTCTTCCATCTTTGTAGATAGAAACTTGCTTTCTAACTCAAATCTGGCAATTCTGAACTCACGTACGAACATTGTCTTTAGCGTGTCCATCATGTCATATGGGCCAGTGTCCTGTAACTGTATGCCCAACTCCTCTGACATGCTGAAGAACATGACATTCCTGACTACGGAGCATTTCTGTCGGCGAGCATAATGATCAAGTATCTCTTGATCGCCAACATCATCGTCCAGATGTTCTTCCACATGCATTTCTATTGTAAACAAGATGTCTGCTCTCTTGAGCGACGTCCTAAGGCGTGAATACCAATCAGCAAAGTTTGACCCATTTTCTCTAAGTCTTTCACCTTCCATGAAGAAAGATAGTTCACGTTGCTCTAGTGCATTCATTTTCTACAAACATAATTGCAAGGAACACAATTAAGACTAGTTCACAACAAATGAGTTCATATAATCATATGAGCTCGCACTAAAACATTTCATCCCTAGGAAGTTTTAGTGATTACGTGATCCAGATTCACTGCCCGACCTCGAATATCACACGGCCGACGGGTCAGTTTCAAAGGTAGACAACAACTTGTGCGATCACATTATCTTATATATACTGTGACTCATGCTCGATCTTTCGATCTCTAGTATTCCGAGGCTTGCCGAACCCAACCTCATGCGAACTCCATTGAATATGTAGGACAACTCCGGTATGTACGGAGCATCAAGCCATATGGGAGAACCTTCCAAGTGGTGCACACTTCGGTAGAATACTTGTGTTTGGCTTTGTTAAGGGATCATCTTATCACATGCTACCGTCGTGTATCTTATACTAGCAAGTTTTAAGATGTCTGGGCTATGGCAACACTAAGTCTACAGTGTCTCCATTTTAGTTTGTTTTATGATGACGATTACTACTTATTAGTAACACATAGCAAAAGCTATCACTACATCACAAACAAACAAACGATAGCCCCCACTTTGCAATACAAGGTTTAGACGATCTAGTTGTATATTGCAAGTTTTACGTGGCTGCTAGGGCTTTCATAGTTAAACAGGTTTTAACCTACGAGTCAACTACAACGTCAACCATACGATTGTCTCTATTACACCCCGCACGGGGCCCTCCGTTGCAAATGCCACATCCGCTAAAGTAGAGAGACAGACACCCCCCTAGCCACTTTATACGGTACAAGCCGCATGTCAAGCGTGGAACCAGTCTCGCGTAAGAGTACGCGTAAAGTCGGTCGGGGGCCGCTTCATCAAACAATGCCGCAGATATGAACAAGTGCACATGAGAGGGTAACAATCATACAATCAACGCCCACATCCCCGATGTGTTCTATCCGTACAGTAATACTAAGCATAGACCTAGCTCTGATACCACTGTTGGGGTTCGCAGCAGAAAACACAAATTTTTCCTAACTGGCGTTCCCTTAACCCAAGATCTAGCTAGCCGTATTACCATAACAGACAGTAGTGCGGAAATAACATACCTCGGGATGTAGTCCGTTGCGCGGGAAACGTTCCCGCAAACGTGGTTGATGTAGCCGATGGGTGTAGTGCCACACGTGCAGCACCTCGTAGTACTCGCACACGTACAAGACTCGATGACGACCTCCGTTCTCCGATCCAGCGGAGGGGGCGGAAGCAGACCTCCGGACGGAGCTTCGGCAGCACGACGGCCTCCGATTCTAGCAGAGAGGTCTCAATTCCACTACAGGCTCACACTAGGGAGCCCACAATGGAAGAGACCAGAGAGGGGAGGAGACCGGAGAAAACCGATCTCAATTCGGAGTTATATTTATTTTCTCACGAATTTCTGTGTATTAATTATGTGCACCCTGCCCATCTATATATAGGCTGGGGAAGGGAGTCAACCCACCTCCCCTAGCAATGTGGGACTAAAGTCCCTTGCTAGGGGGGTGGCCGGCCAAGGGGGGAGAGGGGGCGCACCCCTCATGGGCCCTAGGGCCCATGGCGCCTCCCCCCCTTTTTCTTTTCTTTTTCTTTTCCCTTTAATTCCTTAATGGGCCTTTTTCTCCACTAAGGCCCATAGCACATATTAATTAGAAATAAAATGATTTTAATTATTAATTCAATTAATTAATAAGTAAAACATATTATTTCATCTCCCGGTGCTCCGGAAACACTTCCGGCTCACTCCGAACTTGTTTCGGTTCAATACGGTACTCCTCCGATATTGTCTCCCTTATTCTCTGGTTGCTCCGATGGTTCCGAAAAGGTCTCCGATTTCATCGAGCCCTTAAGTGTGTTACCCTACGGTCCGAGAACACTCCAGTCATGACCGAGCAGAGGCAACAGTCAATGATCATCAGCGGGACCTGGATGCCCATAATGACCCCTGTGCATTCCGGATATCAATACCGATTGGACCTTACGCCGTATAGCATTCCCTTTGTCAGCGATACTAGATTGTTCCGAGATTCGATCAATGACATCCTATGTCTGGTTCAACCTCGTTCCGAACTAATCCTTATTCACTCGTTCCCGTGATATTCATCCCCGTGACCTAGTCACACGCTGCGCAGCTTCACGGATGGAATCTCACCGAGTGGGCCCCGAGTATCTATCCATTATATGGATTGACAAATCCCGCTCTTGTAAACAATACTCCTCAACGTATCTCCACGGAATACCTAAGATACAACCGTTATGACCCGCATATTTCAGTCAGGTGGTGGGATGTAAGTCAAAGCATCCGGGAAGATAGTGATTATGCACGTACTCACGGTCAAAGGAACGGTCTACCACGTTCTGTAATTACAACACTGAACCTTCACAAGATTTGATCATGCTGTAATGCTTACTTTGGGTAATGTTCATCACGTCACTTAGCCAGTGAGGTGACCTCATAGTCAAGAGACTTAATTGTCCATGATCGCGAAACCACGACCATCATGTTGACCATGAACTAGTTATCGATGTAGAGGCTAACTAGGAACTCTGGGTGTTTCTATACCACACCTGCATCATTGTTTCACTGATGCAGTTCTAGCACGGTATGAAACTGGTTATGAACTTGCTTAGATATATTGGAATAATCATATATTATTTGCCTCTAGAGCATATATCCAACAGGTACACGCCTGCAGGGTTAAATCTTTTCGAGAAGCCGTGTCCACGGTTATGGATGACTTGAGACCTACTCCTTTTTCATAGACAAAAACAACTGAGATAATCTTTATAACTTGATCAACGTGTGTGTGCCTTACTGCTTGTTCTTCGTTGGGATGCGAAGAGGAGGACAAGGATAGGATAGGTGTTATGCTTGTGTAAGTACTTGATAGCAAGACTTGTTGGAAGCGATTCCTCATCGAATGCTTGGTTCTCGTCTTACTCTAAATAGACCGTTAGCCACTCATATATTGCTAGTGCGTCTGCAACCTCACCACTACCCCCATCTTACCAGTGAGAAGTTACTTACAAGACTTTTGATATATTTTCACCCCTCTCTTTTATTTTCCTTTTATGTTTTTCCTGATCGGCCGCAACAATTGATTACTACCGACGACTCTTCTTCTGGACGCCTTCGTGGAGACTCGACGACGACTAGTTAGGTGGATCCCGGCGGAGAGCCTAGACCCGTGTGGTTACGGGAATGGTGTGTTTTACCTTTGACACTAGGCATTTAAATGTAGTCTGTACTCAGACATGTATCTTCCGCTGATGTATTGTATTTAAGGAAGTTGTATGCCGATTGTATGAGATGGTGTATCCTTGTAGTTGTAATGTTGTGATATCATGTTGGAAATCTGGGGCATATGGCATTGTCATATGTCGTGGTCGGACCGATATGTGCTTCGTCCCCGGATCTGGATGGAAACATCTAGATCTGGAACAGTACCGCATATCGGGCCTTACGGCCAGGGGGCGCAGACCCACCTTAGGTCGCGCCACGCGGCGCCTGCACTCCCTGGCAGCCCGCCGACTGCCCCCCTTCACCTATATAATTGTCTCGCCCCAAAACCTCCGAAGACAGAACCCTTTTTTTGCGATCTCGCCTCTGTTCCGCCGCCGCCACGCTTCCAAAATCGGGAGCGCCAGAAGACCTCTTCCCAGCACCCTGCCGAAGGGAGGGTTGACCTCCGGGAGCTTCTCCACCGTCATGGACGCTTCCCGGATTATCCGTGAGTAGTCCACCTTGGGCCATGGGTCCATGATTAGTAGATATGTGATGTTCTCCTCCCCTCTTTGTTCTTCATGGGTTAGACCTTGTGAGATGCCCTACATGATCAAGGCACATATGTAATTCTTTCTGTTGTTGGTATGTTGAGTTTGCTGGGATCTGATGGATTATGAGACTATGTGCAGA
This sequence comes from Bromus sterilis, assembly GCA_950022295.1. Taxonomy (NCBI): domain Eukaryota; kingdom Viridiplantae; phylum Streptophyta; class Magnoliopsida; order Poales; family Poaceae; genus Bromus; species Bromus sterilis. The sequence continues at coordinate 159,208,755 of OX465600.1, forward strand.
TTGTGATGAGTAATATATTTGGTTCTTGTAAGGCCCGATATGCAGTACTGTTCGAGATCTCAATGTTTCCATCCAGATCCGGGGAAGAAGCACATATCGGTCCCACCGCGACATATGACAATGCCATATGCCCCGGATTTCCAACATGATATCACAACATTACAACTACAAGGATACACATCTCATACAATCGGCATACAATTGCCTTAATTACAATACATCAGCGGAAGATACATGTATGAGTACAGACTACAATCAAATGCCTAGTGGTAAAGGTAAAACACACCATTTTCGTAACCACACGGGTCCAGGCTCTCCGTCGGGATCCGCCTAACTAGTCGTTGTCGAGTCTCGGCGAAGGCGTCCAGAAGAAGGGTCGTCGAGCTCCTCTGAAGTCCAAGATCGTTTGCATAACGTGCGTAAAATAGAAAATAAGGAGTAAGCTATATCAAAAATTCTTGTAACTAACTTCTCACGGGTAAGATGGGGGTGGTGGTGAGGTTTCAGTCGCACTAGAAAAATATATAAGTGGCTAACGGTCTATTCTAGGGTAAGATGAGAACCAAGCATTCGATGAGGAATCGCCTCCAACAAGTCTGCTATCAGCTACTTATGCAAACATAACACCTATCCTATCCTTGTCCCCCCCTTCGCATCCCGACGAAGAAGAAGCAGTCATGTCACACACACATTCATAGCATTCAACTCGAGCTGCTGCTGCATCTCCTGTTGCACATGATTAATCTTCGGCTCCTCTGGTGAACAATGGACAGCCTCCTTCATTGGGATTTTCACCCTTTCTTGGTGGTGGAAGATCAGGTTCGTCGATGTTTTATCTCTTCGGTTCACTACTCTGATGATAATGGTACCAAGGAATTTTTCTTGGTGGCCTCCTTCTCTTCGGCATCTTTTCCGCTCACCTGCTCCTCGGTTGCTCTGGCTTTGCAATGTTGTATTGGTGGGTTGGCCTCGGGTTTTAAAGTGTTGCACTTGGGTGATCGAAATTATCGTTTTTTGGTTGCTTCAAACAAAGTTGGTCATTTCATCTACCAACTGAAAGATAGATTTTGGCCGGATTTCATTTGCCATTTCAATCTTTTCTCGGCTAATTGGCAGAATTGGGTCCATATTTCTAAACTATGCGCGGGTGATAGTCAAATGGAGGAGATCTCTAGTAGATCTCCCGTTCGAGTGCACAAAAATTTGGATTTTTTGAAGGACAGTGCACATAATGATTCATCCTCAGCACATGAATTGGCGAAATTTGGTTTCAGAGTTCATACGAAAGCTAATCTTGAAGATTTGTTCGATTCTTCGGAGGAACAAAATCCTAATACTTTTGGTAAGCGTGTCAATCAGAATTCATTGTGTTTATCGCTTCCGATGGATCCTTCCTTATTAGGGCCGACAAAATCGATCACTTTTGGTACGTTCCCCCCACTGGTTCCTTCCAAATATGTTGGAGGTGTCACCTCCTTTCGAGGCCGGAATTTAAGGCGAGAAGCTTTCAAGGCCTTGAGCCGTTTTTCACTTGCCCGTATAGTTGATCTGAGGCAGGCGGATTACTGATATGCAGAACTCTGTCAGATGCATAATATCTCGGAATTGACAAATAATGAGGATATCTTCACATTACTAAACCAGTGCTACCGTTGTGGTGCCCATGAGCATGTGGCTTCCATTTCCCAAGCTTTGTTATGTGTTGATTGCTAGCATTTCCAAAGATCATGCACCTGCCAAGTTGTACCACGTATGGTGGATTGCTGCGTCACATGCAATGGTAAGTCCCATGTTTCCTTTTTGTGTCTGGCACGTTGGTTTTGCTACAAATTCCACTTCCTTAGACATGATGCTATAAGTTGTATCGACAGGGGGGCTGCCAGGTTTATTTCGCAAAAGAAATCGGTCAATTATACTGCATCCTGACCGGATCCTGTGCGGATTCCACCCAGCCATCACTTTGGTAAGTGGGATCACTTGCCTTCCAAACGGCTCGTCTGGAGATAGAAACAGAGAAAGCAATCCTTTACCCGGCCCGCACAGAATCCCTTGCCACCCCCTCTGCTTCCATCTAGTACTCCCCAACACAAGAGTTGCCCTGTCCCATCCATCTCTTGCTCCACGCAAAAAAAACCCATCTCGTCTGTGAGCTCGACCAAGGCGGCCATGGCGAACTTCCCCGTCATGCCTTTCCAGTTCATCCCGCCGGGTGCGCAGCTGGAGTGTGGTCCCGAAGACCGACTGCAGCGGACCACCATTTTCGTCGATGATCCCCCGCTCAGCCATGAGAGGTATGCGCTTGTCACTATCAATCCTGAGATTGAAGATCATCACAAGAGAATAGTGCTGGAGGAAGTAGTGCCCATTATGCGGGAGGACTTTGAGTTTGTGATTCATGATTCTTTTGAGTACCCCATTGGAGTGGGGATGGTGGCCTTTGACGATGTTCTGCTCAGGGATCAGTATATCCAGGAAAGCCCCCACCAATACGATGATCAGACCACTTTCTCCCTAGTGCCACACGATGACGGATACAACATGCGTCTCTACCCCTTCCAATATGTGGCTTGCATTCTGTTTTTAGCCTTTCCAATGGACTACCAGACTGACCACTACATTAACAAAGAAGTTTCAACGTTCGCCAAGTTGGATCTGTGGCAGCGTCCTGGCCATAATAAGGAGAGGGTTCTGGTGCGTGTGATTATCAGTGAGATGGCGCTGGTGCCGCATAGCATTGTAGTCAGGAGGAGCAGTACTGTGCCTAGCCTGGGCAGTTCTTGGACTGTGCCAGTGTATATTCTCAATGGGAGACACACCATCCCTGGGTTAATTGGTACAGAGGAGCCCCGCTCCGATGAATGCTTCACCACACCCTTTCCAGCTTCCATATCTCACTGCTGCCAAACAGTGGGCTCTCGATCAGCAGCAGTGGCTGCAAGCTCAAGCAGATGAAGCATGGAATCAGGCAGCGACTGAATTTGAGGTGCAGCCACAACATGATGGTTGGGGTGCTTGGCCAGTACTTCCTGAACCTTATCAGGGTCTGAGCCTTCGACAATATCTGCAGTATACTGGCCCCTCCCTGATGGATGGGGTTGCTCCTGAAAGCAATATCTCTGATGATCCGCAGGATGAATGGTCACAATATTCAGAGATCTCAGCTGCTGCCAGTGACATTGTCCATGGCACACACAACTCGACGCTGCAGTTTGTGAGGGCGGGTGGTGCAGACCAGGACATGATGGTGCCACCAGTTCCTCTGTTTCTTGAGTGGATCTGGCAAACTTATCTGAGGATGTATACTCGACACATACTTGCCCCTCCTGTGGGGAATGTGGACTCTATGGTGTGCTTCCCTGTTAATTTGAACCAACTTTTCCATCAGGTCAGGTTTGGTGTAGCGCGGGAAACGAATGCTTTTGGGTTGCACGCGTCGTTCAGGCTCTTTGCTGGAGCTGACATACAGTTTCCGCTGATTATCTCGCGCGACGACTGTAATTCCAATGACCTGTCTGATGATCTACTCGCGACTATGGATGTGGGACAGAACAATATAATGCCCACTATTGATCTGAATTTGGAGATCGATCTGCCTATTGTGCCTGAGAATGCTGCTGGGAACAATGAGATTGATGAGATTCAGAACTCTGAACCTGCCGTGCAAACCTCTGTCAGCGCTCGACTGGCTGCCCTGGTGTCTAATGAAGTGGCCCCTGTTGATACTTTCCAGCTCAGAAGGAGTACCCGCTCCACCAAGTACGATGAATTCAAAATCCCCATGATCACTGATGTTGGTAAGTTGCACTCTAAAGTTAAACCTAAACAGGCTCCCTCGAGCACCTCACGTTCTAGAACCACTGATCCGTCTGCAGGTCTGAAAGTGGCAGTGGGCACTGATGATGATCCTTCACCGCACACCCCCATCCGCACCATTCAGCTCATTGGATCCAAGCTCTGTGGGATCCCCCTTGATGATCTCAGTGCGGAGAAGCTCATGCAGAAGCGCGACAAACCTCCACCGCAAGCATAATCTTCCATGTCGCCCAATAAAACCTGGAATGTTCTCTGTTGGAATATTCGCGGGATAAATTCTACTGAAAAACAGTTAGCTGTTAGTAATGCCATTGAACTATCTGGCTTTTCGATCGTTTGTTTGCAAGAAACTAAGCGGGAGTCTTTTGATTTGAACTTTGTTAAACTTTGTTGCCCCAAAAAGTTTGATCAATTTATCTTTGTTCCCTCGATTGGCAATTCTGGGGGACTATGTTGTCGGGACCCGGGGTTAGCGTATGCAAGTCCCGCTACGAAATAGTCATATGGAGAGCCGAGAACCATACCCACTTAGCAGACAAGGCCAAGCACAGAACGTTCTCGGAAAGCATCGTACATGAGGGGCACCCCATCCAGGCCGGATGATCAACTGAGATGGGTCCTCATCGTCCGCACACAAGTCTAAATGATATGGGTGATGAACTCCCATATTCACAGACAAGTCGTCTCAACCATACTATCGACTATCTCATAGCTCTTACATAGACTTACTCCAGCACGATCACTTAGTCGGGGTCTAGGGCGGGCTCGATCATACAACAAAGTGTGCATGAGATAGAGTCTCGAGAAATCGCATCGCGATGCCCCAAGCTGCGCACATCTAAGGGCCACTTGGTGTATAAAAGACCGCCAGCCAGATCACGACTAAGGTCTCGAAAACCCATACCAAGACATGCATGTTATAAACATACACGCAGCACACATGCCTTGTATGAATAGCAGGTATCATTGCAATTATCTAAAAAGTATACATTTTATTGATAACTCTCATAGAGTGCACATAGAGATCACAAGCATGTGATGCAACATTACAACGAACAAGCGGAAGCAAAGTAGGTCTGAGTACAGACAAACTTAACAAATGGCTTAAGAAGCCTTATTTAAACACAAAGCCCTCAACGAGGGAACCAGTCTGCTGACTGGGACTACACTAGCTTGGTCTTCAGTCGTCGAGCTTGAGGAAGAATCCACCTTCGGGGTCAGTGGGTTCATCTAAAACATAGAATAAGCAAACGCGAGTACAAAATCGTACTCAGCAAGACTTACGTAGGAACTATACTACTCATGCACATGTATCAAGGTAAAGGGAGGTGGGGTTCAATTGCAGAAGTGCCAGATTTGACTTGACTATTTCTGAACTACGAGTACCAGACTTGAGGTAAGAAGCGCACACGAGTCCACTACATCTCCAATCAATTACACCACTATGGTGCCTTCCTCGACTTCCCCACGAGAAAGCACGCCATAGCACTCACACTTATCTTGGTAAGTTTTATAAGTATCCAGTTGAAGTTGTCTAATAATCAAGCTAAGCTTTCCAAGCAGTCCTTAACCATGGACACGGCTATTCGAATAGTTTTGTTAACCCTGCAGGGGTGTACCGCTACACACACGTGTCATCAGTTACCGCCTTTTGCATGTCACCATTCAAGAGATGACAGCGAGGATGCCACCACAACTGTTACCTCATAGCCGATCTAGTCCAAGAAAGCCGCCTACCTGGGTGGGCTACCACTATCGTGAACCCGGACGGTTTACCGAAGTGGACCCAGATGATGTGTGCGTGGTGCATAAGCCGGTATCGGCTGAGCCATTCTCTCACTTAGCAGCCAGACCACAAACCTACCAGAACTCCGAACTACTGCGACATCTGGACATCGAAAGGGGTGAGTTAGTAGGTTGAGAGGGGTCATTGAGCCCAATGTGTGGTTGTACTCTTCATCTTGGATCACCACACAAGAACTCGGACTTAGGGCGGTGTTCAACGAGACAACCCACTGTGTACTCCTACACAGCCTCTCATCGTTCACCTTGTATTAGGGTAGATAAACCAACACATTTCCACCATCATCAACATGATCACTACCATCCCGACTCATACAATAGTAACAACATTGTACCACTCTAAGCATGCAATAAGCAGTAACAATTGCAGGGGCCACATGATATCAATCAACTCCTACATTTGCTAGGATTGTGGTTTGCTTACTACTGTGACAAATGATAGGTCATGCAAAGGAATGGGTTCATCTATGCGGTAGAAACGTAGCATGGTAATCATCCTATACAATGCATAAGCGAGACATGAGAGGGAAGTGGGATTTTATCGACATGATCAATGGGGGTTTGCTTGCCTTGCTGACGAGGTTCACACACGGTGTCTTCAACGAAGGGGGTGGTCCCTGATTCCAGTTGCACGTCTATCGAGCAAACAATCAAACAACGAATAAATATACTTGCAATGCTCAAACACATGATCAATATTGTAGTGTGATGTTCATGGTCACAATGTGTTGGAAATTCCATTTAAAAGAAGTATATTGCAATTGAATTGCAAATTCAAACTCCATATGATTCATCGATGAATTTCAAATGCATTTGAATCCATGAATGTTCATTTGAAATGGTTGAGCATGAAGTGATGTTGTAAATGTCGGGACCCGGGGTTTGCATATGTAATTCCAATCACAACTCAATCATATGGAGAGCCGAGAGTCGTACCCACTTGTCTAAGAAGACAAGGCCAAGCACAAAACACTCTCGGAAAGCATCAAACGTGACGGGCATCCCATTCAGGCCGGATGATCAACTGAAATGGGTCCTCATCGTCCGCTCACAAGTCTAAATGATTATGGGTGGTGAAATCCCATACTCATAGACAAGTCGCCTCAACCACATTATCAATTGAATTATAACACTTACATAAAAAGACTCCAGCCCGATCTCTTAGTCGGGGTCTCGGGCGGGCTCGATCATACAACAAAGTGTGCCACATGACAGAGTCACGAGCAATCGCATTGCGATTCCCCAAGCTGCGCACATCTAAGGGCTACTTGGTGTATAAAAGACCGCCGGCAAGAACTCAACTAAGCTATCGAATCCCACACCAAGACATGCACGTTATAATCATACACGCAGCATACATGTCTAGTGTAAACAGCAGGTAACACAACATGAACTCTACAAACTCATAGTTTTATTGCATCTGCTATACAGAGCAGATATAGTAGTGTTACAAGCAGAGATCACATAATTGTGACCCAACATTACATCATACAACAACGGAAGCAAATTATGTCTTAGTAAAGACAAGGTTAACAAATGGCTTAAGAAGCCTTTAAGAAAACACAACGACCCTCCAGAGGGACCAGGCTGCTGTCTGGGACTACATTACTTCGTCGACGTCGAGCTTGAGGGGGAGGCCACCATCAGGTTCAGTGGTCTCGTCTCTAAAACATAGAATAATCAAACGTGAGTACAAAGTCGTACTCAGCAAGACTTACGTCAGAACTATACTACTCATGCTCATGTATCAAGGTAAAGGCAAGTGGGGTTGTAATGCAGAAAGCTTTGACTTGGCTATCCTGTACTACGACTACATAGAGTTAAGATGAGAGGCGCACATGAGTCCATCTAATCTTGATCACCACATCAATACACAACCATGGATCCTTCCTCGACTTCCCCACGAGGAAGCAACCCAAAGCACTCACACTTATCTTGAGATTTTTAGAGTATCCATTTGAGTTTTCTAATATCAAGTAAAGATCTCCAAGTAGTCCATAACCACGGACACAGCTATTCGAATAGTTCATTAACCCTGCAGGGGTGTACTTCTTCACATACGTAGCTACCACTTACCGCCTAGAACTCGTCACCTTCAAGCGGTGTCGGCGAGTATAGTACCACGACACTTACCTCACGGCTCCAACTCTAGTCCAAGGAATCACCTATCTGAGTATGTACCCCAATCGGGAATCCGGCCGGGGTTTCCGTTCAGGACCCAGACGATGTATGGACGGTCCGACAAGCCCACCTCGACGGATGGTGCTGCACTTTCCTAAAACCCTGCTACGATATGAAATAAAATAGAAGAAAATCAACCCATGCGAATCCTGGACCATAGTCGGGGTGAGTTAATAGGTCGAGAGGGGTCAATGAGCCCAACATGTGGTAGTAATCTGTGTCTTGGATCACAACACAAGAACTCGGGGCCTAGGGCAGTGTAAATGAGACAACCCACTGTGTACTCCTACATAGCCTCTCCTTGTTCACTTATATTAGGGTGAATTCATCAACACGTTACCACCTTGTTGCATGTGTTCACTACCATCCCGATACATCACCCAGATGGATCAACTTCATTGAAAACATCTCTAGCATGGCATAGCATAACATGGATGAAGGGCCACATGATGAACACAAACAATCTTGTATCTGCTAGGTTGAGGTTTGCTTAACACTGTGGCAGCAATGATAGGTCATGCAAAGGATGGGTTCAACTAGCGATAGAACGGTAACATGTGAATCGCCTAATCATGCATCAGAGCACAAGAGGGAAACTAGGTTTTCATAGATATGATCAGAGGGGGTTTGCTTGCCTTATTGACGGGACTCGGGGGTGCCACTCTACGGAGAAAACAGGGACTACGTCCGGCGATGGATCTATCGAGAAGAAGCAAACACCGAGACAACAACAATGTAAACATCACATTGCAATGCACATTCAAGAAATGAATCATGGCATGGTACTGATGTGATCTAGGTTCAATTTTCAACAAGTTAATTGAAGTTGATTTGAATAGGAATTCAAATTCAAACTCCAAATGTTGTTCAAATTAGCCAAAGTTGCATTTGCTAATGTTTGGATATGGTAAACCATGTTGTCATGTGTATGATATGCCTCTGATGTTCATGTGATAAGGTTGGCATTGCCAATATTTAATTTGAAATGATTTAAACATTTATTTTGAATTATTCCAAATAACCCAAATAGCTAAATGCTACTGGTTCATCGTCATAAATGTGTTTTTCATCTATGAAAATATGATATTTGGAATCCTTGCATTTTTCTGATGATTTTTCATATATAACACTTTTGATTTGGAGTTATGGTTTAAAAGTTATTGAATTTCCAAGATTTAATCAATTTCTGTAATTTTCTATTAGACAGAGAAATTGGTTTATTGCATCAGCATAACGCAATGATGACATCAGGGGGTTGACTGGTCAAGCCTGCCAGTGGGGCCCGGCTGTCAGTGGCACATGGTTAATTCTCTGTTAGTTTAATTTAATTTGGGTCATTAGGGCAGCCTGGGCCCACCTGTCTGTGAGAGAGAGGGATTAGGAGGGGGTTAATTAGGCCGGCCGGCGTTTAGCCGCCGGTGGCACTAGCTGCGGCGGTGCTCACTTGGAACGGCGGCTCAGGGCTCCGGCTTGGCACGGGGGAGGCACCAAAGTGCTCCCCGTGGCCTTGCGCACCCACTGGTGCAATCCATGCACCACGGTGCGGCCTGGAGCCATGCCGGCGACGAAGGGACGTGGAGGCCGGAGCTTGAGCTCGACGGCCAAGGCGAATCAGGCCACGGGAGGGGCCGTGGTTAGGGGGGAAATAAGGGGGAGGTCTCCGTGAGCGTTCTGGTGCAGACGGGAGAGGCGGAGGAGCTGCGGTGGCCGCGAATTCGTCGGAAGAAGCCACGGCGGCCGGCAGCGAGTCAAGGAAGGGGGCGACGTCCTCAGGGAGTCCTCGGCTCGATTGAAGGCGGTACTAGACGAAGACGTCGACGGCGGTCACGACGGATACCTCAGCTTGGCAGAAGGACGCCGTTGGCCACGGCAGTTCACGCGCTGCACTCCGGCGAGCCTTCGGGTGTGACACCCCCAAAATCACACCGTGTACAGTAATCATACACGCAAGGTACACGATCGAGATCAGGGACTCACGGTGAGATACCACAACAGAACTCTACAAATAAAATAATACAAGCTGTTTAATACAAGCCAGGGGCCACGAGGGCTCGAATACAATAGCTCGAGAGCACAAAGTTAGCAGAAGCAAATATTATCTGAGCACAGACACAAGAATACAAGGATGCCTTAAGAAGGCTAGCACAAATATCAATAACAATCGAAAAGGCAAGGCCTCCTTCCTGGGAACCTCCAAACTACTCCTGGTCAAAGGGGAACTCGACGTCGTAGAAGGCATCAGGGATCTTCACGTTGCGGTGGTCGGCATCGGGGATCTCCTGCTCCTGGGCTCCAAGGCTCCAACGTCGACTTCAGCGGCCGATCAGGCAAAACAAAAAGGGGGGAAATAAAGCAGGTGAGTATCTAGCATACCCGCGAGTCTTACCGCTACTAAGAAATTATGCATTTGTATCAAATGGAAAGGGGAGGTTGTATATAGTGGACTGCAAGGTAGAAATTCAGAATAAGGATAAGAAGCTAGGCCTATCGAAGACTAGCATCTTCCGACGAGTCTTGCATCATGAGGTAAGAATCAGCCAACAATTTAATATAACAGTAATGAAAGTAACAATGCAACAGAAGTTGCTGCAGCATTGTATAATAGTAAGTTGTAATTATTAATAATATCAATGCCTCCGAGATCCCCTCCTCGACTTCCCTGCGAGGAAGACAAACCGGAACCAACAGTTTAATAGTAGTAGTTTGTAGTGGTAGAGTCTGGCTTCAGCATAAAGCGTCCTGTTACCATGGACACGGCTATTCGAATAGATGATCATCCCTGCAGGGGTGCACTAGTGTGACACTACACGCTCGGATCTCCAGGGTGGCGTACACCTGGTTAGGGAGCACCCCACCGAGGCTATCCGACAAAACGCAGTCCATCCTACGACTCATCAGAGAGGTCCCCGCCGTCTACAGCCCTAAGTGCAAGGGGGTCATGGGCCTATCACCCCTCGCTCTCCGGGTCGTTGCGAGGAGGGTGAATTCCAACGCCGCAGCGCGATCCGTCCCTGCCGCAATGCTGAACTGGACGTCTTTCAGAGCTTTCGAACGAGGCTACATTGCGAGTCGCCCAAACGCGTAATCCCACGTATAGGTAGTGCGTACAAGCCAAAAGGCTACTCAAGTCATCCGTCGAACCCGTTAAGAATTTTATTAATTTTCTATCGAGACAACCGTTATCGTTGCCCCTTTCTCGGTGAGTCGCGGACAACGACAGCAGTCAGGACCACCAGTAACGTCGATGCCTGCCCTGACGTCCCACAAACTCGTGCGGTTACCAACAAGGTGAACCTTCTCCTTACCTTGTCTCGCATTTGCTCCGAAGAGCTCGACTTTCGTACAACAGGATATCTGTCGGCCACGAACAGTACCAGGCCCGCCGCACACCGGTGGAATACACCTGACCTGTCGTTCCGCTAAAATACCCTGCGCGGGCACCGTTGGGTCACCCGACTCCTTACCTGTAAGGACACCAGTTGATTCGAGTGCCTACCATCAAGTGAAACCAGGAGGAATCACCCTCGATGGTACACTTGAAGAGGTTCGACAGAGACATCAGCGGAATGAACTAAAGAGGAATATTCTCGTATCACCCCGGTGGTGCCGAGACACCAGCGGAATGAACTAAAGAGGAATACCCTCGTATCATCCCAGTGATGCTACGCTACTGAGCCGACGAGAGTGAAATACGAGTCCGTCCACTCATAAGTCAAACTCGAGGCGACTCGCCAGGGTCTCGCCGTTGTAGGTTCCTTAGGGCGTCTGCATTTATCCGTACCTGTTGCAGTTATAATATTAGGAAATCCGCGTTCACTCACCAGAGTGATCACGACCCGCTATTCTAAACCTAGCTAACAATGCGCAGGGTTTAATGCTGAATATTTTCTATATATTTATAAGGAAGCATAGGAAAAGGAAAGGTACATCAAGGGGCGACAAAAAGATGCTATGCAATTGAATAGGATTTTAACGTAGCAGCAGCAGTACCCATGCCTAGTGCAAGAAAAGTACGGAAAGGTAGGTGATATCTGGGGAAGGAAAATGGCTCTGCTTGCCTAGAAGCTCGGTAGTAGGGGTACGGTCGTCGACGAAGTAGTCATACTCGGCAACGGTGTCGTCGGCGGCAGTCTCGGGGTCTACCGAAAGAATAAGGGGGGAGAAACAATAAATACACAACAATAGTAGCAATACAAATATATGACATAGAAGATACAAAGCAACGGGGCTCTAACGAAGTGTTTGGTGATTTTCTCAGAGCAGGAATTTATCCGGGGATGTCTCATCAGTACCGATAGATTACCGGACCGATGATCAGGAGGGGGAAGGTTCCATGTCGGAGGTGTCATGGACATCCGACAAACATAAGGGGGGTGTATCCGTGCTAGTTGATCCATTCTGAACAACTTTCGTGTTCAGAATAAATTCATTCGGAAAGTTTTACCGGTACCGGCTAATTACCGGACAGTGCAATCGGAGGATGAATGTCTCGTGTGCGGTAGGTTAGAGGGGGGTGGTGGGGGTATGGGTAGCGTATCCGTATTCGTTATATTTTTCTGATCAATTTTCATGTATAAATTATTTTCATCCGATTTACGGATTAAAAGATATTAAATAAACAAGTTTTATTCAATTTAAAACAATTAAATCATTTTCTAATTCATTTATTAATTACTTAATATATTAAATAATTCATTTTAATTAACTGACCAGTGGGTCCCACTGGTCAGTGACGCATGTTAATTAAATTAATTTTATCAACAATTAAACAGGGGGTGGCCCCACATGTAAGTGACTAGCTAGTTTAATTAAACAGTTTTAATTAGGTTTAAGTGGGCAGGGCCCAGATGTCAGGGGTGATTAGGCTTAATTAACAGGCCTGCCAGGGGGGCCCCGCCTGGCAGCCTCCCAAGCCCTCGCTGGAGCCCCTGCCGGAGACAGACGACGGCGAGGTGGAGCGCGCCCGCGCTATAGAGCATGGGAGGGGGTGGAGTTGGGCTCATTCGACGGAGGAGAGAGATGCGCGTCGATCTATGGGCTCGGGGTGGCCAGGGGGTCGTCGGAGCGGCGCCGACTTCGAGCCGCGGCGGCGGAATCTTTCGGGTGTTGTTGACGACGACGACGCAGCGGGGTTCCGTGGGTGTGCGCTACCGCAAAAGGGGCGCGCGCGGGCGTGGAGTGCCACAACGCGAGTGGTGTGCCAAACAAACGTTTTGGGACGTGGGGGAAGCACGACGGCGGCGAGGTCGCACTGCCCTAATGGCGCGACGAGTTATGGCGAGTGTGGAGGGAGCTAGTGTACGGGGAAGGCGTCCAAGCTCACCAGGAGCGCATAGGGGCAGGCAGTTTGCTTGATGAAGGTCGGGAGCGGCCGGAATTCGTCGCCGAGCTCGCCGGAGTTTAAGATGACGATGACGGCGATTCGGCGTGCTCAAGGCGCCTTGGCTTGGGTTCTCCAGAGGGGAACGACGGAGTAGACGATGGGGAACTCAACGAACACCACGGCTCGGGCGGTGGTCCACGATGGCCACGCGTGGGCGTGACGGCGGCGACGAGGCGCTCGGGCCCGAGGTGGACGACGACGCGGGAGAGCGGGGGCGGGATCCTGGGTGAGCGCTTTGCTGGTCTAGGGTTAGGGTTCCAGCCTGAGAGGGGGGGGCGAGGGCTGTGTCTTGTAGGACGTCGGGGAGCGGCGATGGCCGCCACGGCGACGGCCTTTGCCGTGTCTCCGGCCGATTCCCTCCACGGCATCGGTGAACAGAGGAAGGAACAGGGGAGGGGGGTGACTCGGGCCGGGGTGGGCTGGCTTCGGTTAGGTGGGGGTAGTGGGCTGGGTCTGTTGGCCCAGTGGGGGAGGGGGTAGGTTAGATTGGCCTTTTCCCTTTTTGTTTTCTTTTATTTTCTCTGTTTAAATTATTTTGCATTTCTTTTATAGTCTTAGGCATTTTTGTAAAATATAGCAAGTGTCCCATAATTAGTGTTACACCATAGGTTAGTGCCACAAAAAGTTTGGGCAATTAAGTCATATAATATTTGAATTAAATATTAAATGATTAATTTGGGGTTTCTAGCTACTGTTTATAATTGTTTCAATTATTTGATAGATCAATAAGTTACCCCAACTATACCAACATAGTCCACTGAATATTAGTGAATTAACAAAAGTGGTTGGACAATTTTAGGGCAAGATTTATGTTGCACTTTGTTTTTAATATTTCACCAAAGGCGTTGTAAGATTTGATTTGACTTCTATGGAAATGATTTGGACTTTGTTTTGATCCATGATGATCAAGGTCCATCATTCACATGGCTTTCAACATTAACAAAGGGGAATTTGAATTTGAACTGAACCAAGTTGATCAAAGCAAAATTTTGATCAAGGCCATTTTTGTAACAGTGATTAGCAACAGTAAAAGTGATTATTGTAGTGTGATTACTGTAGCGTGACACCCGGGGTGTTACAAATCTCCACCACTACAAAGAATTCTCGTCGTAGCTGGTCCTTGATGACGTTGTCTTCATTCCCATATATCGTCGCATCTCGACGAGTTATTATCCTTTCTTCGAGGTCTTCATCATACTTACGATCAAGCTAGGAGGAAAATTCAAGGGGGGGGTCGGATGGATACCTGGTTAATCAACCAAGGTTGCTCAAATAAAGGGGGATACAGGGTATCTACTGAGTTTAACTCAGAGGAATACATCGAGAGAAATTAAAGAAGGCATGTGAGGTTTCAAGCGGATAGACAACCATCCGACATCGATGACGGATGATGAAAAAGGGGGGGGGGTTCAGAGCATCAGGCATAAGCACTGAGTCTGATATCGAGCTGATCATCACAAGGTAGATGCTTCACGAATACATACGAGTTCAAGAACGAGGAATAACCTCAGGAGAAGGAACGTATAGAAGAGCCAGGTTTCGGTCCTGTGGAACCGTGGGTTATGGGCCCCGCGGTGGTGCTCACTGGGAACGGCGGCTCTAGGCTCCAGGTTGGCACGGGGGAGGCACCAAAGTGCTCCCCGTGGCCTTGCGCACCCACTGGTGCAATCCATGCACCACGGGGCGGCCTGGAGCCACGCTGGCGACGAAGGGGCATGGCCGCCGGAGCTTGAGCTCGACGGCCAAGGAGAATCAGGCCACGGGAGAGGCCGTGGTTAGGGGGGAAATAAGGAGGAGCTCACCGTGAGCGTTCTGGTGCAGACGGGAGAGGCGGAGCAGCTGCGGTGGCCGCGAATTCGTCGGAAGAAGCCACGGCGGCCGGCGGCGAGTCAAGGAAGGGGGCGACGTCCTCGGGGACTCCTCGGCTCGATTGAAGGCGGTACTAGACGAAGACGTCGACGGCGGTCACGGCGGACACCTCAGCTTGGCAGAAGGATGCCGTTGGCCACGGCAGTTCACGCGCTGCACTCCGGCGAGCCCTCGGGCAATGGCGAACCCGAGCGGGGAGAGAGCGGGAGAGAGACAGGAGAGGAGGGGGAAGGCTTGGGTGCCAAGGGGGTCTCCACGGCGCGATAAGGGAGGCCAGAGCAGGCTGCTGCGTGGCCGGCGTCGAGCGCATGCTCGCCACGCAGTGGCGTGCTCGGCTGGCCAGGGAGGAAGACGAAGCTGCCCCTGGCGGGCTGGGCCGGCTTCTGCCCACTTGGGCCAGGTAAGTGGGGCTTTGCCCCTTTTGTTTCTTTTTCTTTTTCTTTAATTGCTTTCTATTTATTTGTTTTTCTCTGAAAAAAAAGACCAAAGCATTTTTAGAAAATCCCCAAATATTTATCTTGGACATAGGTGACATAGTACTAGCCACTCCCAAGTTTTGAAGATTTTTGAAATTCAAAACATTTGAATTTCAATTCAAATAACATTTAAATTTAATTTCCAAGCCTCTGTTTGAATATTTGAACAATCCATGAGCATTGGTTTGACTCCAAATCATTTTTAAAATGATCACACTCATTTATAGGACTTTTCAAAATTGTTTGGAGGAATTTTGGAAAAACTTTTTATCTGGCCTTTTTATTTAAATTCATTTTGAGGCTTTTCCAAATCCCCAATTCTTAAACCATAGAATTTAAACATGATGCAATTATTTCTAGTAATAAAATCACATACCAAAACTAGGGTTGTGACAACTCGCCCCCACTCAAAAGAATCTCGTCCCGAGATTCAGAAGTAGTCGGGAAGAGGGTGGGGTATTCAACTCGAAGACGGTCTTCTCGTTCCCAGGTGGCTTCTTTCTCAGAATGATTGGACCACTGCACTTTAAGGAACTTGATCTTCTGACGTCGGGTGGTACGCTCAGCTTCATTGAGGATACGGACGGGATACTCTCGATAAGACAGGTTTTCTTGGAGATCAAGCATTTCGTGGTCTACTTCGCGGATGGGGTCCTTGAAGCAACGCCTGAGTTGAGATACGTGGAAGACATCGTGAACCTGTGAAATATGCGGGTGTAGTTCTAGTTGGTAGGAAACTTCTCCACGTTTAGCTAGAATGCGAAAGGGGCCTATGTAACGTGGGGCCAATTTTCCTTTAATACCGAAGCGATGGGTTCCCTTCAGAGGAGTAACCCGGAGGTAAGCCTTCTCGTCCAGCTCGTAGCTCTCTAGCCTATGATGACGATCGTAGTAGCTTTTCTGACGAGACTGGGCTGTTTTCAATTTCTCACGAACAATGCGAACCTTCTCTTCTGCTTCCTGGCTCATATCCGGTCCAAAGAATTGTCTTTCACCGGTTTCTGACCAGTTCAATGGTGTTCGACATTTTCGTCCATAGAGAAATTCAAAGGGTGCCATGCCAAAGCTGGATTGGAAGCTGTTATTATAAGCAAACTCGGCGAATGGAAGAGACTTCTCCCAACTCTTTCCGAATGAGATAACATAGGCTCTGAGCATGTCTTCGAGAACTTGATTGACTCTTTCTACTTTACCACTTGACTGGGGATGAAAGGCGGTGCTAAAGGAGAGATGGGTTCCCATAGCATTTTGAAATCTTTCCCAAAATAGAGAGGTGAAAAGACTTCCACGGTCTGAATTGATTTCCAAAGTAACACCATGGAGAGAAGCGATCCGGGAGACATATAAATCCGCTAACTGGCTAGAAGTTATACCCTCGCGAACAGGAAGGAAATGAGCAACCTTGGAAAGACGGTCAATGACCACGAATATGGCATTGTTTCCTTTCTGAGACTTTGGAAAGCCAGTGATGAAATCCATACTGATTTTATCCCATTTACACTCAGGAATGTCTAAAGGTTGAAGAGTACCAACAGGTCTTTGATGCTCTGCTTTCACACGACGACAAACATCGCACTCAGCAACATAGCGAGCGATTTCTCGCTTCATCCTAGTCCACCAAAATCTTTGACGTAGATCTTGATACATCTTAGTACTACCAGGATGAATCGAGAGAGGGGTGTCATGGGCTTCCTTAAGGATCAGCTGCCTTAGATTCCTATTCTTCAGAACTACCATCCTATTCTCGAAGTACACAGTACCCTCATTGTCTAGGGTAAAACATTTTGCCTTACCGCTAGCAATGTTATGTTTGATATATCGGATACCTCGAGCACGTTGTTGAACAACTTTGATTTGATCCTCAAGGGTTGGTTTCACTACCAAGGTGGAAAGGAATCCACGAGGAACAATCTCGAGATTCATCTTTCGAAATTCCTCATAGAGAAGTGGTTGATACTGTTGTAACATGAGGCTGTTACAATACGACTTACGACTTAGTGCATCAGCCATGACATTGGCTTTGCCTGGGGTGTAAGAGATACTCAAGTCATAATCTTTTATCAACTCTATCCAGCGTCTTTGCCTGAGGTTAAGATCTGGCTGGGTCAATATATATTTGAGGCTTTGGTGATCGGTATAGATTTCACAACGATTACCAAGGAGGTAATGTCGCCAAGTCTTCAGGGCATGAACTACGGCAGCGACTTCAAGATCGTGGGTAAGATAGTTCTCTTCATGTGGACGCAACTGGCGTGAAGCATAAGCTACCACATGTCTGTCTTGCATAAGTATGCATCCTAACCCTTCCCGTGAAGCATCACAATAGATTTTGAAATCCTTTTTGGTGTCTGGAGGCGCAAGTACGGGTGCAGAAGTCAATCTTCTTTTTAGCTCTTGAAAGCTTTCCTCGCACTTGGGAGTCCATAGGAATTTCTTATCTTTCTTGAGGAGTTCAGTCAGAGGCTTCGCAACATTGGAGAAGTTCTCAATGAAGCGGCGACAATAGCTTGCTAAGCCAAGAAAACTTCTAACTTGTTTGACCGATTCAAGTGGAGTCCTTTCAAGGACGGCCTGAACTCTCTTGGGATTCACAGCAATGCCTTTTGCAGAAATCACGTGGCCTAGGTAGGTCACTTCTGGAAGCCAGAATTCACATTTGGAAAACTTAGCATAAAGGCGATGCTCTCTAAGTTTCATCAATACCAGCCTTAGATGATCAGCATGTTCTTCTTCGTTCTTCGAGTATATAAGGATATCATCGAGGTAAACCACAACAAACTTGTCCAAATACTCCATGAATATTGAATTCATTAAGCTTGAAAAAGTGGCTGGGGCATTGATTAAACCGAAGGACATGACGGTGTACTCGTAAAGACCATAACGAGTAGTGAAAGCCGTCTTGGGAATGTCTTCGTTTCTGATCGTGATTTGATGATAACCTAATCTCAAATCCATCTTGGAGAAGACAGAGGATCCAGCAAGTTGATCATAAAGATCATTGATCCTGGGAAGTGGGTACTTGTTCTTTATCGTCGCTAGATTTAGCGGGCGATAGTCTACGCACATCCTTTCTGTTCCATCTTTCTTCGTTATGAACAGAACAGGGCAACCCCATGGAGATGAGCTAGGGCGGATGAAGCAATTTTCCAACGAAGCTTCAAGTTGGATTTTAAGATCAGCTAACTCATGTGGGCCAATCCTATATGGGCGTCTAGAAATTGGGGTTGTGCCTTGTATAAGATCCACTATGAATTCCACACACCTGTCGTGTGGCATTCCCGGCAGCTCTTCTGGAAAGACATCCGGAAAGTCACAAACTATCGGAATATCTTCAAGGTTAGCAAGGGGATGTTCATTCAACGTATATAGCTGGGTTTCTAAACCTTGAGATGTGAAATGGACTATCTGTCGGGACCCGGGGTTAACGTATGTAATTCCAGTCACGATGCAATCACATGGAGAGCCGAGAGCCGTACCCACTTGTCTAAGCAGACAAGGCCAAGCACAGAACACTCTCGGAAAGCATCGAACCTGAGGGGCATCCCATCCAGGCCAGATGATCAACTGAAATGGGTACTCATCGTCCGCTCACAAGTCTAAATGCTTATGGGTGGTGAATCCCATACTCATAGACAAGTCGCCTCAACCATGTTATCGATTGAATCCTAACTCTTACATAGACTTACTCCAGTCTGATCACTTAGTCGGGGTCTAGGGCGGGCTCGATCATACAACAAAGTGTGCACGTGACAGAGTCACGAGCAATCGCATCGCGAAGCCCCAAGCTGCGCACATCTAAGGGCCACTTGGTGTATAAAAGACCGCCAGCCAGATCACAACTAAGGTCTCGAAAACTCATACTAAGACATGCATGTTATAAACATACACGCAGCGCACATGCCTAGTATGAACAGCAGGTATCATCACATAATTCTACAAAGTGTATCTTTATTGACTTACACATAGAGCATACAAAGATCACATGTCTGTGATCAACATTACATCATACAACGGAAGCAAATTAGGTCTGAGTACAAACAAGTTTAACAAATGGCTTAGAGAAGCCTTGTAAACATACATGCCCTTCCACGAGGGACCAGATTGCTGTCTGGAACTATACTACCAAGGTCAACGTCGAGCTTCACGAAGGTGACTCCATCGGGGTCCGGGTTCTCATCTAAAACATAGAATAAGCAAACGTGAGTACAAAGTCGTACTCAGTAAGACTTGCGTAGGAGCTATACTACTCATGCACATGTATCAAGGTAAAGGAGGTGGGGTTCAACATGCAGAAGTGCTAGCTTTCACTTGGCTAGTCCTGTACTACGAGTACCAGACTTGAGGTAAGAAGCGTACACGAGTCCACTACCAAGTCTCCAAACAATACACCACTATGGATACTTCCTCGACTCACCACGAGGAAGCCCACCATAGCACTCACGCTTATCTTGCGAGTTTTAGAAGTATCCATTCGAGTTGTCTATGATCAAGTAAAGGTCTCCAAGTAGTCCATAACCGCGGACACGGCTATTCGAATAGTTCATTAACCCTGCAGGGGTGTACATCTTCACACGCGTGTCATCACTTATCGTCTCGTTCTTGTCACCCTTCAAGCGGGTGTCGGACGTGGATGAAACCAAGGCACTACCCTCACATCACCTTCTCTAATCCAGGAGTCGACTACCTGAGTTTGTCACCGCTCGAGAGTCCGGCCGGTTCCACGAAACGGACTCAGATAATGCAAGGGGCCGAGACGCCACCTTTGACAGATGGTTTCACTGCCTCACAGGTCCACCCACATATCTATAGTTAGGTCAAATGAAAAGCCCGAATCTAGTGTGACTCCTGGACCGGATCGGGTACGTAAAGAGGCCAAACGGGGCTCCCATAAAACCCTACATGTGGTCATACTCTTTTTCTTGGATCACAAAACAGGAACTCGGGGCCTAGGGCACTGTTCAACGAGACAATCCACTCTGTACTCCTACACAGCCTCTCATCGTTCACCTTTGCTTAGGGTGGATTCACCAACACGTTATCATCAGCATCACTATGTTCATTCCATCCCGACTCACAATCATAACATCCTCATTGTATCACTAAGCAGCAATAAGCACTAACAGTTGCAGGGGCCACATGCGCAACATTTGAACTCCTAAATTTGCTAGGATTGTGGTTTGCTTAATACGGTGACGAAATGATAGGTCATGCATCGGAATGGGTTCAACTATGCGAAATAATGTGTCTCGGTGATCTCCTAAACATGCATAAGCGAGACTGAGAGGGAATTAGGATTTTATAAACATGATCAATGGGGTTTGCTTGCCTTGCTGACGATACACGGGTCTTAACGGTGGTCTTCTTCTTCGGGGGTGATCACCGTCTCGGAACGTCTGTCATCGAAGGCAATCATCAACAAGGGGGACAACTTCGAAAGTAAATGCACAAGCACATGATAAGTTTGTCCATGATGTGAATGGTACTGGTTTTTTGATAATTCAATTTAATTGAACTGTATTGCAAAGGATTTGCAAATTCAAACTCCACATATGAAGTTCAAATTAACCAATTTGCATTTGATATTGTTAGATCATTTGAAACCATGTGATCATGTGTGTGATATGCTTCTGAAGTTCATGTGATCATGTTTGCATTGTAATGGTTAAAATTTGAATTGCATTTGAATTAAATTTGAATTAATTCCATTTAATCCAAATAGCAAAAGCTACTGGTCCCATTTTAAAATCAACTCAAACATAGTTGAAAGTGGGAAATTTGGATAGCTTATTTTCTGCTGATCATTTTTCATATATTATATGTTATATTTGGAGTTAGTATGAATTAGCTATGAATTTTAGAAGTTTAATACATTTTCTGTAATTTTCTGGAATTTCTTTAAATTCTTTTCTAATTACTTCGTCATGTCTGCGTCACAGTGACGTCAGGGGGGCTGACGTGTGGGGCCCTAAGGTAAGTGTCACATGGGCTAATCCCTCTCTGATTAGTTTAAACCCCAATTAATTAGCGGCCTGGGCCCACTGTCAGTGGCCCAGGGGGTGATTAGGCACGGGGTTAAGGGCTAAGTGCCCGGCGGCTTGACGCCGGCGGCTCGGGTACGGCGGAGCATCGCCGGACTCCGGCTGCAGGCCACGGGAGGGCACGGGGAAGGCACGGGAGGGTTCCCCTCGCTCGTGCGCGTCGTGTAGAGCACGCGGGTTACCTTGAGGAGGCCTCGGGCCACGCCGGCGACATGAGGCGCGGCGGCCGGAGCTACTGGAAGAAGGCGACGGCGATTGGGGGCACGAGAAGAGGCGCAGAGAGGGGGAAAACGTCGAGGGTCTCACCCTGAAGATGATGAGGAGGTCGGGGAGGCCGGAAAATGCGAGGTGGCAGCACAATCGACGGTGAGGTCCTGCGGGTCCGGCGACGTCTCGTCGTCGAATTCAACGTCTCGGGGGCGTTCCGGCTCGTGATCTCCTTCGGGGTGACGAAGTAGACGGGGGTGAGCTCACTGGACAGGTCGGGGCGGCTCCTCGTTGCCGTTGGCCGCGTCGGGCACGGCTGCTTGCTCTGGGGCTTCTCTGCCTACGGCGTTTTTCGAGCGAGAGAGAACGGGAAGATGGCCGGAGAGGAAGGGGAGAGGGGGAGGGATCTTTGGGGACCTTCGTGGCGAGAGGAGGAGGCAGGGGAGGGCCTAGAAGGCGGCCGGCGTCGCGGTGGCGTCGCCGCGCGCTCTCTGCTTGACACCGAGTAGCTTGAGGAAGAGGACAAGAGAGGAGGAGGTGGGCCTGGGCCGTGGTGCGGCTAGTTGGGTCGAATACCAGGTAAGCATCTTTCCTTTTTATTTCTTTTATGTTTTCTTTTCTGTTATTTTTTTTGCCTAGAATTAAATAGTTAGGCATTTTAGTAAAATGCCCAAACATTTTTATAAATCCTAGGTGACCAGTAGCAAGTCACTTGTAGAATTTGAGCATTTTTTAAATTCAAAACATTTGAATTTCAAATCAAATAGGGGTCAAATTTAATTTTCAGGGCACATTTTGATTTTTTTAATATTCCATGGGCCTGGGAAAGAACCCAAACCACTTTTAAAATGATCACCATCATTTATAGGAATTTTCCAACTATTCAAATGATTTTTGGAAAAATATTTTTATCTGGCCATTTGAGTTAAATTCTTCAGGGCTTTCTTTTCCCCATTTTTGATTTTCTTTTGAAATTTTCACATGATGCAAAGGGACAAGCAAGCCCTAGCACTTACCCTAGTCGGGGTTCTGACAACTCGCCCCCACTCAAAAGAATCTCGTCCCGAGATTCAGAAGTCGTCGGGAGGAAGGTGGGGTACTCGGCACGGAGGCGATCTTCTCTTTCCCAGGTTGCTTCTTTCTCGGAGTGATGTGACCATTGCACTTTGAGGAACTTGATCTTCTGAAGACGAGTGACACGCTCTGCGGAATCAAGAATACTAACAGGGTACTCTCGATAAGAAAGGTCATCTTGGAGATCAAGCGTTTCATGGTCGACTTCGCGGATGGGGTCCTTGAAGCAACGCCTGAGTTGTGACACATGGAATACATCATGTACTCGGGAAAGGTGCGGCGGTAGTTCAAGTTGGTAGGCAACTTCGCCACGTTTAGCTAGAATGCGGAAGGGTCTGATGTAACGTGGGGCCAACTTGCCTTTGATACTGAATCTTTGGGTTCCCTTCAGAGGAGTAACCCGAAGGTAAGCCTTCTCATCCAGATTGTAGCTCTCTTCTCTATGATGACAATCATAGTAGCTTTTATGACGAGATTGAGCGGTTTTCAATCGATCACGAACAATGCGAACTTGCTCTTCTGCTTCCTTGATCATATCCGGTCCAAAGATATCTCTTTAACCGGTTTCTGACTAGTTTAGGGGTGTTCGACATCGTCGGCCATAGAGGAATTCAAAGGGAGCGATGTTTAGACTAGATTGATAGCTATTGTTATAAGAAAATTCGGCGAATGGAAGGGATTTCTCCCAATTCTTTCCTAAAGAGATAAGACAAGCTCTGAGCATGTCTTCCAAGATTTGATTAACCCTTTCAACTTGACCGCTAGATTGAGGATGGAAAGCTGTACTAAAGGATAGATGAGTTCCCATAGCATTCTGAAAACTTTCCCAAAATCTAGAGGTGAAAAGGCTACCACGATCAGAGTTGATTTCCAAAGGAACACCGTGAAGAGACACGATTCTAGAGACATACAAGTCTGCTAACTGGCTAGCAGTTATGGACTCGCGAACTGGAAGAAAGTGAGAAACTTTGGAAAGTCGATCAATGACAACGAAGATGGCATCATTTCCTTTCTGGGTTTTTGGAAAGCCGGTGATGAAGTCCATACCGACCTTGTCCCATTTCCACTCGGGAATAGACAATGGTTGAAGAGTACCAGCAGGTCTTTGGTGTTCTGCCTTAATGCAAAGACAAACATCACATTCGGCAACAAATTGTGCAATGTCTCTCTTCATTCGGGTCCACCAAAATCTCAGGCGTAGATCTCGGTACATTTTTGTGCTACCGGGATGAATGGAGAGGGGAGTGTCATGAGCTTCCTTAAGGATCAGCTTCTTTAGGTCTTCATTCTCAGGAACTACTAAACGATTTTCAAAGAATATCGTTCCTTGATCATTTGCAGAGAAACATTTAGCAACTCCGCTAACAATGTTCTGCTTGATCTCTTGAATACTACTATCTTGTTTCTGGGCGGCTATGATTTGATCCTCAAGGGTTGGTTTCGCCACCAAGGTAGAAAGAAATCCATGAGGAACTATCTCAAGATTGAGCTTGCGAAATGCCTCATGAAGAAGTGGTTGATACTGTTGTAACATGTGGTTGTTACAATACGACTTACGACTTAGTGCATCAGCCATGACATTGGCCTTGCCTGGGGTGTAAGAAATTCCTAAGTCATAATCTTTTGTCAACTCTATCCAGCGTCTTTGCCTGAGATTAAGATCTGGCTGGGTCAATATGTATTTGAGGCTTTGGTGATCAGAATAGATCTCACAATGATTACCAAGGAGGTAATGTCGCCAAGTCTTCAGGGCATGAACTACGGCAGCGAGTTCAAGATCGTGGGTAGGATAGTTCTCTTCATGTGGACGCAACTGGCATGAAGCATAAGCTACCACATGTCTATCTTGCATAAGTATGCATCCTAACCCTTGCCGTGAAGCGTCACAATAGATCTCGAAATCCCTTTTGGTGTGTGGAGGTGCAAGTACGGGTGCAGAAGTCAATCTTCTTTTTAGCTCTTGAAAGCTTTCCTCGCACTTGGGAGTCCATTGGAATTTCTTATCTTTCTTGAGGAGTTCAGTTAGAGCCTTTGCAACTTTAGAAAAGTTCTCGGCGAAGCGGCGACAATAGCTTGCTAATCCAAGAAAACTCCTAACTTGCTAAACCGATTCAGGTGGAGTCCCGTCAAGGACGGCCGGAACTCTCTCGGGATTGACAGCAATGCCTTTCGCAGAAATAACGTGGCCTAAGTAGGTCACTTCTGGTAGCCAAAATTCACACTTGGAGAACTTGGCGTAAAGGCGATGCCCTCTATGTTTCATCAATACCAGCCTAAGATGTTCTGCGTGCTCTTCTTCGTTCTTCGAGTAGATGAGAATGTCATCAAGATAAACCACAACAAATTTATCTAGGTACTCCATGAAGATCGAATTCATCAAGCGCGAGAATGTGGCGGGGGCATTGGTTAAACCGAAGGACATGACGGTGTACTCGTAAAGACCATATCGAGTAGTGAAAGTCGTCTTGGGAATGTCCTCGTTTCGGATTTTGATTTGATGATAACCTAATCTCAAATCCATCTTGGAGAAGACAGAGGATCCAGCAAGTTGATCATAAAGATCATTGATCCTGGGCAATGGGTACTTGTTCTTTATCGTCGCTAGATTTAGCGGATGATTGTCTACGCACATCCTTTCTGTTCCATCTTTCTTCGTTACGAACAGAACGGGGCAACCCCATGGCGATGAGCTAGGGTGGATGAAACCTTTTGCCAACGAAGCATCAAGTTGGGTTTTTAGCTCAGCTAACTCATGTGGGGCCATTCTATATGGACGTCTGGAAATCGGGGTTGTGCCTTGTATAAGATCCACTATAAATTCTACACATCTGTCAGGGGGCATCCCTGGCAGTTCTTCAGGAAAGACATCCAGGAAATCACGAACCACCGGAATATCTTCAAGATCTGGAAGGGGAAGCACATTCAAAGTGTGCAGCTGGATTCTAGAGCTGGGTGATGTGTAGTCAACGATCTGGCCTGAAGAATGGGTAAGTTTAACTGACTTGGCTTTACAATCGAGGAAAGCATTCTGCCTTGATAACCAATCCATTCCTAGGATGACATCAATGTCCGAAGACTTGAGGGCTATAAGTGAAGCAAGGAATACTAAACCCTCAATTGCAATTTGATTGCCATGGCTTACTCTATTAGTTTTCCACTTTGAACCAGGAGTTTGGATGATCACTGGAGAAAACATTTCTTCAAAAGGAAATTCATGAAGAAGTGCATAACTCTCCGACATGAATGAATGAGAAGCTCCTGGATCGAAAAGAACGGAGGCGGGGACATGATTGACTGGGAGTGTACCAAGGATGACGTCGGAAGCAGCAGTGGTGTCCTCAACTGAGATTTGGTTCACGTACCCACTACTTGTGGCTGAAAGCTTTGCTGGGATGGTTTTGGTGGTTGCTTTCTTTGGAGGCTTATGACTAGGTCGACGTGGTGCCACCAACACTGTAGGGCATTGTCGGAAGTAATGGCCTGTCAGACCACACGTGAAACACATCCTGCCTGAATTGCTGGGAGCAGGATTACTTGATGGCACACCATCATTCCTGGGAGGAACAATGTGTTGAGGTGGATGGCATATATTGGATGGTGGCCTTTGAAGAAAGTTTTGAGGTAAGGCACCAGCTGGAATCCATATTCGGCGTTTCTGAGGGGCTGAACTTGAAGAAGGAGCAAGCTCAAGAGCATTCTTGCGGGACTCTTCGAACACTTCATTGCCATGCTCAGCTCTAAAGGATCTGTTGACTAAATCCTCAAAGGTGGCAAATTCAAGGAGGTTGAGATCATGGAGAAGGATGGGGCTAAGTCTCTTACGGAACCTTGCCTGCTTTCTGGCATCGGTGGTGATATCATCTTGGGCATAACGAGCAAGACGGTTGAACTCCGTCACATACTCATGAATGGACATCTCTCCTTGAGTCAGATTGCAGAACTCTTCCTTCTTGCGCTCCATTAACTCATCTAGAAGGTGGTACCCTCGAAAGGCATCACGAAACTCCTGCCAATTCACTAGGTGACCATCAGGCTGCATCGCAACATAGTTCCCCCACCATTCAGCAGTAGCACCTTCCAGAAAGTATGCCGCGAATACAACTCGATCATCGGAAGCAACATGTGTAGTATCAAGCTTACGCTCGATGGAACGGAGCCAATCATCAGCTTCAAGGGGCTCAGAAGAACATCGAAATACCGGTGCCTTGAGGAGGATGATGTCCTGAATGCTCACAACCACATTGCAGTGACGTGAGGTATTCTGCTCGATGAGTTCCAGAAGGCGTGTTTGATCACGTTGATTCTTCTCAGCTTCCATCATGATTTCCTCCGCAGAAGGCGATGGTGGAGGTGCATCATCATTTCGATTCCGAACACGGTCTCGATTCCGACGAACAGCACTACGAGTTCCACCTGACATCCTGTGTGATAAAAATCAACAATCAGAACAGGTTGTATAATGGAATCAAAGACAAGAAGGACATGATTTAGGCGGAAAGATTGTAATGCAAGGGCAAAGATTCATAGAAACACGGGATAAATCGGGCATCATAACGGCTATACCGGAATGGAAAACAAGACAACCTCGAGAAGATTGGACAGAACTTCCTCAAGGAACTCAAAACAGGGAGACTCTGGACGACCACAACAATCCTACGGCTACAAGGAAGCTCTCAACGAGATGTTCTAGCAAGACATAGATGAGCCTAGTCCTATCATCTCGTAGAAAAGATAAGGGTGACTCAGAACTCAGATCGATGAGGGTAAGGAGAAAAAGAAGCCTTACTTTGTTCCCTTATACCCAGAGTAACTATATAACTATAGAATGCTAGACTCGACTTCGACCAAGGGTTGAATAATCCTACAGACAGTCTTGCTCTGATACCAAGTCTGTCGGGACCCGGGGTAAACGTATGTAATTCCAGTCACGATGCAATCACATGGAGAGCCGAGAGTCGTACCCACTTGTATAAGCAGACAAGGCCAAGTACAGAACACTCTTGGAAAGCATCGAACGTGAGGGGCACACCATCCAGGCCGAATGATCAACTGAAATGGGTCCTCATCGTCCGCTCACAAGTCTAAATGCTTATGGGTGGTGAATCCCATACTCATAGACAAGTCGCCTCAACCATGTTATCGACTGAATCCTAACTCTTACATAGACTTATTCCAACCCGATCACATAGTCGGGATCTAGGGCGAGCTCAATCATACAAAAAAGTGTGCACGTGACAGAGTCACGAGCAATCGCATCGCGATGCCCCAAGCTGCGCACATCTAAGGGCCACTTGGTGTATAAAAGACCGCCAGCCATATCACAACTAAGGTCTCGAAAACCCATACTAAGACATGCATGTTATAAACATACACGCAACACACATGCCTAGTATGAACAGCAGGTATCATCACATAACTCTACAAAGTGTATCTTTATTGACTTAGACATAGAGTATACAAAGATCACATGTCTGTGATCAACATTACATCATACAACGGAAGAAAATTAGGTCTGAGTACAGACAAGTTTAACAAATGGCTTAGAGAATCCTTGTAAACATACATGCCCTTCCACGAGGGACCAGACTGCTGCCTGGAACTATACTACCAAGGTCAACGTCGATCTTCAGGAAGGTGACTCCATCGGGGTCCGGGTTCTCATCTGAAACATAGAATAAGCAAACGTGAGTACAAAGTCGTACTCAGTAAGACTTACGTAGGAGCTATACTACTCATGCACATGTATCAAGGTAAAGGAGGTGGGGTTCAACATGCAAAAGTGCCAGCTTTGACTTGGCTAGTAATGTACTACGAGTACCAGACTTGAGGTAAGAAGCGTACACGAGTCCACTACCAAGTCTCCAAACAATACACCACTATGGATACTTCCTCGACTCACCACGAGGAAGCCCACCATAGCACTCACGCTTATCTTGCGAGTTTAAGAAGTATCCATTCGAGTTGTCTATGATCAAGTAAAGGTCTCCAAGTAGTCCATAACCACGGACACGGATATTCGAATAGTTCATTAACCCTGCAGGGGTGTACATCTTCACACACATGTCATCACTTATCATCTCGTTCTTGTCACCCTTCAAGCGGGTGTCGGACGTGGATGAAACCAAGGCACTACCCTCACATCACCTTCTCTAATCCAGGAGTCGACTACCTGAGTTTGTCACCGCTCGAGAGTCCGGCCGGTTCCACGAAACGGACTCAGATAATGCAAGGGACCGAGACGCCACCTTTGACAGATGGTTTCACTGCCTCACAGGTCCACCCACATATCTATAGTTAGGTCAAATGAAAAGCCCGAATCTAGTGTGACTCCTGGACCGGATCGGGTACGTAAAGAGGCCAAACGGGGCTCCCATAAAACCCTACATGTGTTCATACTCTTTGTCTTGGATCAAAAAACAGGAACTCGGGGCCTAGGGCAGTGTTCAACGAGACAACCCACTGTGTACTCCTACACAACCTCTCATCGTTCACCTTTGCTTAGGGTGGATTCACCAACATGTTATCATCAGCATCACTATGTTCATTCCATCCTGACTCACAATCATAACATCCTCATTGTATCACTAAGCAGCAATAAGAAGTAACAGTTGCAGGGGCCACATGCTCAACATTCAACTCCTAAATTTGCTAGGATTGTGGTTTGCTTAATACGGTGACAAAATGATAGGTCATGCATCGGAATGGGTTCAACTATGCGAAAGAACGTGTCTCGGTGATCTCCTAAACATGCATAAGCGAGACTAAGAGGGAATTAGGATTTTATAGACATGATCAATGGGGTTTGCTTGCCTTGCTGATGATACACGGGTCTTAACGGTGGTCTTCTTCTTCGGGGGTGATCACCGTCTCGGAACGTCTGTCATCGGAGGCAATCATCAACAAGGGGGGACAACTTCGAAAGTAAATGCACAAGCACATGATAAGTTTGTCCATGATGTGAATGGTACTGGTTTTTTGATAATTCAATTTAATTGAAGTGTATTGCAAAGGATTTGCAAATTCAAACTCCACATATGAAGTTCAAATTAGCCAATTTGCATTTGATATTGTTTGATCATTTGAAACCATGTGATCATGTGTGTGATATGCTTCTAAAGTTCAGGTGATCACGTTTGCATTGTAATGGTTAAAATTTGAATTGAATTTGAATTAAATTTGAATTAATTCCATTTAATCCAAATATCAAAAGCTACTTTTCCCATTTTAAAATCAACTCAAACATAGTTGAAAGTGGGAAATTTGGATAGCTTATTTTCTGCTGATCATTTTTCATATATTATATGTTATATTTGGAGTTAGTATGAATTAGCTATGAATTTTAGAAGTTTAATACATTTTCTGTAATTTTCTGGAATTTCTTTAAATTCTTTTCTAATTACCGCGTCATGTTTGCGTCACAGTGACGTCAGGGGGGCCTGACGTGTGGGGCCCTAAGGTAAGTGTCACATGGGCTAATCCCTCTCTGATTAGTTTAAACCACAATTAATTAGCGGCCTGGGCCCACTGTTAGTGGCCCAAGGGGGTGATTAGGCACGGGGTTAAGGGCTAAGTGCCCGGCGGCTTGACGCGGGCGGCTCGGGTACGGCGGAGCATCGCCGGACTCCGGCTGCAGGCCACGGGAGGGCACGGGGAAGGCACGAGAGGGTTCCCCTCGCTCGTGCGCAGTCGTGTAGAGCACGCGGGGGACCCTGAGGAGGCCCCGGGCCACGCCGGCGACGAGAGGCGCGGCGGCCGGAGCTACTAGAAGAAGGCGACGGCGATTGGGTCTCATCCTGAAGCTGATGAGGAGGTCGGGAAGGCCGGAAAATGCGAGGTGGCGGCGCAATCGACGGTGAGGTCCTGCGGGTCCGGCGGCGTCTCGTCGTCAAATTCAACGTCTCGGGGGCGTTCCGGCTCGTGATCTCCTTCGGGGTGACGAAGTAGATGGGGGTGAGCTCACTGGACAGGTAGGGGCGGCTCCTCGTCGCCGTTGGCCGCGTCGGGCACGACGGCTTGCTCCGGGGCTTCTCTGCCTACGACGTTTTTCGAGCGAGAGAGAACGGGAAGATGGCCGGAGAGGAAGGGGAGAGGTGGAGGGATCTTTGGGGACCTGCGTGGCGAGAGGAGGAGGCAGGGGAGGGCCTAGAAGGCGGCCGGCCTCGAGGTGGCTTCGCCGCGCGCTCTCTGCTCGACAGCGAGCAGCTTGAGGAAGAGGACAAGAGAGGAGGAGGTGGGCCTGGGCCGTGGTGCGGCTAGTTGGGCCGAATACCAGGTAAGCCTCTTTCCTTTTTATTTCTTTTATGTTTTCTTTTCTGTTATTTTGTTTTCCCTAGAATTAAATAGCTAGGCATTTCATTAAAATGCCCAAACATTTTTATAAATCCTAGGTGACCAGTAGCAAGTCACTTGTAGAATTTGAGAATTTTTGAAATTCAAAACATTTGAATTTCAAATCAAATAGGAGTCAAATTTAATTTCCAGGGCACATTTTGAATTTTTGAATATTCCATGGGCATGGGAAAGAACCCAAACCACTTTTAAAATGATCACGATCATTTATAGGATTTTTCCAGCTATTCAAATGATTTTTGGAAAAATATATTTATCTGGCCATTTGATTTAAATTCTTCAGGGCTTTCTTTTCCCCATTTTTGATTTTCTTTTGAATTTTTCACATGATGCAAGGGACAAGCAAGCCCTAGCACTTACCCTAGTTGGGGTTCTGACACTATCTTGCCGGAAGGATGAGTGAGTTGAACTGATTTAGTGGCACAATTAATCTTAGGACGGTGTTTTGACAACCAATCCATACCTAAGATGATATCGATATCTGAAGATTTGAGGGCTATGAGAGAAGCAAGGAATAGAACATCCTCAACAGCAATTTCATTGTCATGACTTACCCTACTGGTACGCCATGTGGATCCTGGAGTTTTAATCATGAAAGGGGTAGGCAACTCCTCAAATGAAATGTCATGCAGGAGTGCGAACTTTTCAGACAAAAAGGAATGAGAAGCTCCAGAATCAAATAGAATAGAAGCAGGTTTGGAGTTAACAGGAAGTGTACCGACTACAACCTTAGTATCCTCTTGGGCTTCTTTGATGGTGGCATGGTTCACACGTCCGTATTCAACAATAGCGGACTTGGCTTTGGAAGGCTTTGGTGGTTTAGCTTTGGCTTTATGTTTTGGACGAGGAGGAACTGTCAGAACCCCAACTTAGGTAAGTGCTAGGGTTTTATTTTGCCTTTGCATCATGCAAAAATTCAAAAGAAAATTGAAAAATGGGGAAAAGAAAAGCCCTGAGAAATTAAATCAAATGGCCAGATAAAAAACTTTTTCCAAAATCATTTGAGTATTTGGAAAATTCCTATAAATGATGCTCATCATTTTAAAAGTGGTTTGGGTTCTTTACCATGCCCATGGAATATTCAAAAATTCAAAATGTGCTTTGGAAATTAAATAAACCCCTATTTGATTTAAAATTCAAATGTTTTGAATTTTAAAAAGTGCCAAATTTTATAAGTGGCTAGCTATAGCTTTAATGAGGCCATATAAAAAATATTGGCATTTAATAAAATGCCTAGCTATTTTAAATAGCTAGGTCAATCAATTTACAGAAAATATAAAAAGAAAAGAGAAAAACAGAGGGAAAAGGGGGTTACCTCTCGCACCAGGCGAGGCCCAACTCCCCTGGCCGACCCAGCCCAACTCCCACGTCTTGTCGTCTTCTTAACCTGCCCCTCCAAGCAGCTCGCTGGAGCAGAGGAGGCTGCGGCGACGACACCTCGACGCCGAACGCTTCTAGGCCACCTAGGCCTCCTTCCTCACGCCTCTGCGTCGACAGAACACCCCCGCACCGTTCCCCCTAGCTCCTGGACGCTCTTCCCCTCTTCCTCCGCGCAGCCCGAGAGCCGCCGGAGCACGCCGCCGCGCACAACCACGGCCAACGTCGACGAGACGACGCGTCGACCTGTCCAGAAGGAAGCCCGCCGTCCTCCTCGTCTTCCCGTGCGCTCGGTTGAGCAATGGAGCCACTGTGTGCGCCGCCAGCTTCAAGACTTCTTCGCCGGGCACCGAAGCTCCGACGAGCAATCGAGCGTCGCCCGCTCCACCTCCGGCTCCGACGAGGTCTCCGTCACGCTCAGGGTGAGGAGCTGCGCCGTTTCCCCCTTCTCGTTGCCCTCCCCGTGCTTTGTTTTGCCTCGCCGTCGTCACCGTGCACTGGAGTCGCCGGCGTTGAGCCGCTTGTGAGCCCGTTTAGTTTAGGAGTTAACCCACCCCTAATCACCCCCTAATCCCACTGACCCGTGGGCCTAAGGCCACTAACTAACCCCTGGTTAGTTTAACTAACCGGGTTATTCAACCCCCCCCCACTGACAGCCCGGACCCACGCGTCAGCAGCCCCCTGGCGTCACCCTGACGTCAGGCTGACGCAGTAAATCAGTTAAATGGTTTATTTAATTCAGAAAAATCCAGAAAATGCTTTAAACTTTGAAATTCAATAACTAATTCATATTAACTCCAAATTGGACAAATAATATGTCTAAAATTATCAGAAAAATACAAGGATTATGAATATGAAATTTGTTTTCATGTTTGACCATTTTAAAATGGGTGAACAGTAGCAAACATGCATATGGATCCTTTTCAAATTCAAATTTGGAGTGAATTTGCAAATGACTTTGCAACACCCTTAATTCAAATGGATTCATCCACATATCAGAGACATTACTTCAACTATTCCACATCACTTCATGATCAACCTTTTCAAATGAACTTTCATGCATCCAAATGCATTTGAAATTCATTGATAAATCAAATGGAGTTTGAATTTGCATTTCAAATGCAATATACTCCTTTTAAATGGAATGCTCAACACATCAGTACCATGAACATCACAATTACAATCTTATTCGTGTGATTGTGCATTGTACATTATGTTGATCCTATGATTGTCATGTTGCTGATAGAAGTGGAGCCGGAATCCGAGTTCACCCCCTTCGTTGAAGACCCCGTGACTGAACCTCGTCAGCAAGGCAAGCAAACCCCCATTGGTCATGTCTATAAAATCCCACTTCCCTCTCATGTCTCGCTTATGCATTGTTTAGGATGATCACCATGATAATGTTTCTACCGCATAGTTGAACCCATATCCTTTGCATGACCTATCACCATGTCACAGTAGTAAGCAAACCACAATCCTAGCAGATGTAGGAGTTGGTTGATATCATGTGGCCCCTGCAACTGTTACTGCTAATTGCATGCTTAGTGATACAATGAGGTTTCTTTTGATGTGAGTCGGGATGATGGTAAACATGGTGTTGATGAAAGTGAAATGTGTTGGTGAATCTACCCTAATACAAGGTGAACGATGAGAGGCTGTGTAGGAGTACACAGTGGGTTGTCTCGTTGAACACCGCCCTAAGCCCGAGTTCTTGTGTGGTGATCCAAGAAGAAGAGTACTACCACATGTTGGGCACATGGACCCCCGCTCAACCTACTAACTCACCCCTTCTCAGTTCAATGAGTCGCATTAGTTCGGATTTCTGGTAGGTCTGTGACACGGTCTGCGAAGTGGAATAACGGCTATTCAGACCGGCTTGGGACCCTGCACACATCTTCTGGGACCACATCGGTAAACCGGTCGGGTTCACGATGTGGATTCCAGCCCAGATAGGCGTCTCCATTGAATTTCAGTTGGCTGTGAGGTAAAAGTTGTGGGAATTATCCTCGCCGGCACCTCTTGAACGGTGTCGAGTACAAAGGCGGTAACTGATAGTTTCATGTGTGTAGAAGTACACCCCTGCAGGGTTAATAAACTAGTCGAATAGCCGCGTCCGCGGTAAGGGACTATTTGGAGAGCTGCGCTCGATTATTAGATAACTTGAACCGGATACTCCTAAAACACACCAAGATAAGTGTGAGTGCTATGGCGTGCTTTCTCGTGGGGAAGTCGAGGAAGTAACCATAGTGGTGTAATTGGTTGAAGAGATGTAGTGGACTCGTGTACGCTTCTTACCTCAAGTCTGGTAGTCGTAGTTCAGGACTAGCCAAGTCAAAGCTGGCACTTCTGCAATTGAACCCCACCTCCCTTTACCTTGATACATGTGCATGAGTAGTATAGCTCCTATGTAAGTCTTGCTGAGTACGACTTTGTACTCACGTTTGCTTATTCTATGTTTTAGATGAACCCACCGACCCCGATGGTGGCTTCTACCTGAAGCTCGAAGATTGAAGACTCAGACCAAGACCAAGCTAGTGTAGTCCCAGTCAGACGACTGGTTCCCTCGTGGAGGGCTTGTTTTTAGATAAGGCTTCTCTAAGACATTTGTTAAACTTGTCTGTACTCAGACCTACTTTGCTTCCGCTTGTCTGTTGTAATGTTGGATCACATGCTTGTGATCTCTATGTGCACTCTGTAAGAGTTATCAATAAAGTATATACTTTGTAGAGAATAGCAATGATACCTGCTGTTCATACAAGGCATGTGTGCTGCGTGTATGTTTATAACATGCATGTCTTTGTATGGGTTTTCGAGACCTTAGTTGTGATCTGGCTGGCGGTCTTTTATACACTAAGTGGCCCTTAGATGTGCGCAGCTTGGGGCATCGCGATGCGATTGTTCGTGACTCCGTCACGTGCACACTTTGATGTATGATCGAGCCCACCCTAGACCCCGACTAAGTGATCGGGCTGGAGTAAGTCTATGTAAGAGTTATGAGATAGTTGATAGTATGGTTGAGGCGACTTGTCTTTGAATATGGGAGTTCATCACCCATATCATTTAGACTTGTGTGCGGACGATGAGGACCCATCTCAGTTTATCATCCGACCTGGATGGGGTGCCCCTCATGTACGATGCTTTCCGAGAACGTTCTGTGCTTGGCCTTGTCTGCTTAGACAAGTGGGTACGGTTCTCGGCTGTCCATATGACTATGTCGTAGCGGGACTTCCATACGCTAACCCCGGGTCCCGCAGGAACATTCTCTTGCAATGAACATTGTCGTGCAATGTGGCCAGGATTACCACATTTGTAGGACACTCGGGTGTTAGGTTCTGGAGTTTGGATGGCAAGCTCTCTACTATCTTTCTGGGTTTTCTTGCTTTGTGGAGATGGTCTTGGAATCAAGTGCGAAGGAAGGGCACTAGTTGGGATCCAAATTCGACGTTTCTGAGAACCCAAACTAGAAGAGGAACCAAGATCACGATCACGCTTGCGAGACTCTTCAAAGACCTCATTTCCATGCTCAGCTCTGAATGATCTATTGACCAAATCCTCGAAGTTGACAAATTCAAGGAGATTGAGATCATGACGAAGGATAGGGTTAAGTCCCTTGCGGAACCTTGCCTGCTTCTTGGCATCGGTTGAAATCTTCTTAGGGGCATAACGAGAAAGGCGATTGAACTCAGTCCTGTACTAATGAACAGTCATATTTCCCTGAGATAGGTTGCAGAACTCTTCCCTCTTTCTTTCCATCAGCTCATCCAGAATGTGGTACCCTTGGAAGGCATCACGGAACTCCTGCCAAGTCACTACGTGACCATCAGGCTGCATTGCAACAAAGCTTTCCCACCATTCACCAGCAGCACCTTCAGGGAAGTATGCCGCGAACATCACATGATCATCTGGGGAAACATGCGCCGTCTCAAGCTTACGCTCGATGGAACGGAGCCAATCATCGGCATCAAGGGGCTCAGATGAACATCAGAAAACCGGCGAGTTCAAAAGGATAAAATCCTGGATGGATATTACCGCCTCTCGCCGAAGAGAAGTATTTTTTTCAATGAGCTCCAAAAGGCGTGTTTGATCACGTCGATTTCGCTCAGCCTCCATCATGATTTCCGCTGCAGAAGGCGGTGAAGGAGGATCATCATCACCACTTCGATTACCGTGACCAGATTCAACACATCTAGTTCCACCTGACATTCTGCGTGATAAAAATCAACAATCAGAGTAGGATTTATGATGGAATCAAAGCAAAGATGACATAATTTAAGAGCGGACAAGATTGTAATGCAAAAGCATTGGAATCATTGGAAACACGGGACAAATCGGACAGCATAACGGCTGTACCGGGGTGAAAAATGAATCAACCTGCAAGAATGATCAGAAACTTCTCAAAAGGCTTGATGGAATGGTGACTCTAGACAACCAAAACATTCCTACAGCTAATGAGAAGAAAACAACGACATGTTCTAGTATAGACATAGAAGAGCCTAGTCCTATCTTCCCGTAGAAAAGATGAGGTGACTCAGAACTCAGATCGATGAGGGTAAGGAGAAAAATGAAGCCTTACGTTGTTCCCTTATACCCAATGTAACTATATAACTATAGAATACTAGACTCGACTCCGACCAAGGTTTAGTAATCCTACAGGCAGTCCTGCTCTGATACCAAGTCTGTCGGGACCCGGGGTTTGCATATGTAATTCCAGTCACAACTCAATCATATGGAGAGCCGAGAGTCGTACCCACTTGTCTAAGCAGACAAGGCCAAACACAGAACACTCTAGGAAAGCATCGAACGTGAGGGGCATCCCATTCAGGCCGGATGATCAACTGAGATGGGTCCTCATCGTCCGCTCACAAGTCTAAATGATTATGGGTGGTGAAATCCCGTACTCATAGACAAGTCGCCTCAACCAAATTATCGATTGAATTATAACACTTACATAAACAGACTCCAGCCCGATCTCTTAGTCGGGGTCTCGGGCGGGCTCGATCATACAACAAAGTGTTCCACGTGATAGAGTCACGAGCAATCGCATCGCGATGCCCCAAGCTGCACACATCTAAGGGGCACTTGATGTATAAAAGACCGCCGACAACAACTCAACTAAGCTATCGAATCCCACACTAAAACATGCACGTTATAATCATACACGCAGCATACATGTCTAGTGTAAATAGCAGGTAACACAACATGAACTCTACAAACTCATAGTCTTATTGCATCTTCTATACAGAGCAGATATAGTAGTGTTACAAGCACAGATCACATAATTGTGACCCAACATTACATCATACAACAACGGAAGAAAATTATGTCTTAGTAAAGACAACGTTAACAAATGGCTTAAGAAGCCTTTAAGAAAACACAACGACCCTCCAAAGTGACCAGGCTGCTGTCTGAGACTACATTACTTCGTCGACGTCTGTAAAAAATAGAATAAGCAAACGTGAGTACAAAGTCGTACTCAGCAAGACTTACGTCAGAACTATACTACTCATGCTCAGGTATCAAGGTAAAGGCAAGTGGGGTTGTAATGCAGAAAGGTTTGACTTGCCTATCTTGTACTACGACTACATAGAGTTGAGATGAGAGGCGCACACGAGTCCATCTAATCTTGATCACCACATCAATACACAACCATGGATCCTTCCTCGACTTCCCCATGAGGAAGCAACCCAAAGCACTCACACTTATCTTGAGATTTCTAGAGTATCCATTTGAGTTGTCTAATAATCAAGTAAAGATCTCCAAGTAGTCCATAACCGCGTACACGGCTATTCGAATAGTTCATTAACCCTGCAGGGGTGTACTTCTTCACATACGTAGCTACCACTTACCGCCTAGAACTCGTCACCTTCAAGCGGTGTCGGCGAGGATAGTACCACGACACTTACCTCACGACTCCAACTCTAGTCCAGGGAATCGCCTATCTGAGTATGTACCCCAATCGGGAATCCGTCCGGGGTTTCCGTTCAGGACCCAGAAGATGTATGGACGGTCTGACAAGCCCACCTCGACGGATGGTGCTGCGCTTGCCTAAAACCGTGCTACGATACGAAATCAAATAGAAGAAAATCAACCCAGGCGAATCCTGGACCATAGTCAGGGTGAGTTAATAGGTCGAGAGGGGTCAATGAGCCCAACATGTGGTAGTAATCTGTGTCTTGGATGACAACACAAGAACTCGGGGCCTAGGGCAGTGTAAATGAGACAACCCACTGTGTACTCCTACACAGCCAATCATTGTTCACTTATATTAGGGTGACTTCATCAACACGTTACCACCTTGTTGCATGTGTTCACTACCATCCCGATACATCACCCAGATGGATCAACTTCATTGCAAACAACTCTAGCATGGCATAGCATAACATGGATGAAGGTCCACATGATGAACACAAACAATCTTGTATCTGCTAGGTTGAGGTTTGCTGAATACTGTGGCAGCAATGATAGGTCATGCAAAGGATGGGTTCAACTAGCGATAGAACGGTAACATGTGAATCACCTAATCATGCATAAGAGCACAAGAGGGAAACTGGGTTTTTATAGATATGATCAAAGGGGGTTTGCTTGCCTTATTGACGGGACTCGGGGGTGCCACACTTCGGAGAAAATAGGGACTACGTCCGGCGATGGATCTATCGAGAAGAAGCAAACACCGAGACAACAACAATGTAAACATCACATTGCAATGCACATTCAAGAAATGAATCATGGCATGGTACTGATGTGATCTAGGTTAAATTTGCAACAAGTTAATTGAAGTTGATTTGAATAAGAAATTCAAATTCAAACTCCAAATGTTGTTCAAATTAGCCAGAGTTGCATTTGCTAATGTTTGGATATGGTAAACCATGTTGTCATGTGTATGATATGCCTCTGATGTTCATGTGATAAGGTTGGCATTGCAAATATTTAATTTGAAATGATTTAAACATTTATTTTGAATTATTCCAAATAACCCAAATAGCTAAATGCTACTGGTTCATCATCATAGATGTGTTTTTCATCTATGAAAATATGATATTTGGAATCCTTGCATTTTTCTGATGATTTTTCATATATAACACTTTTGATTTGGAGTTATGGTTTAAAAGTTATTGAATTTCCAAAATTTAATCAATTTCTGTAATTTTCTATTAGACAGAGAAATTGGTTTATTGCATCAGCATGACGCAATGATGACATCAGGGGGTTGACTGGTCAAGCCTGCCAGTGGGGCCCGGCTATCAGTGGCACAGGGTTAATTCTCTGTTAGTTTAATTTAATTTGGGTCATTAGGGGGGCCAGGGCCCACCTGTCTGTGAGAGAGAGAGGGATTAGGAGGGGGGTTAATTAGGCAGGCTGGCGTTTAGCCGCCGGTGGAACTGGCCGCGGCGGTGCTCACTAGGAACGGCATCTCCCGGCTCCGGCTTGGCACGGGGGAGGCACCAAAGTGCTCCCCGTGGCCTTGCGCACCCATTGGTGCAATCCATGCACCACGGGGCAGCCTGGAGCCACGCCGGCGACGAAGGGGCGTGGCGGCCGGAGCTTGATCTCGACGGCCAAGGAGAATTAGGCCACGGGAGGGGCCGTGGTTAGGGGGGAAATAAGGGGGAGCTCACCGTGATCATTCTGGTGCAGACGGGAGAGGCGGAGGAGCTGCGGTGGCCGCGAATTCGTTGGAAGAAGACACGGCGGCCGGCGACGAGTCAAGGAAGGGTGCGACGTCCTTGGGGACTCCTCGGCTCGATTGAAGGCGGTACTAGACGAAGACGTCGACGGCGGTCACGGCGGACACCTCAGCTTGGCAGAAGGACGCCGTTGGCCACGGCAGTTCACGCGCTGCACTCCGGCGAGCCCTCGGGCAATGCCGAACCCGAGCGGGGAGAGAGTGGGAGAGAGACAAGAGAGGAGGGGGAAGGCTAGGGTGCAGAGGTGGTCTCCACCGCGCGATAAGGGAGGCCAGAGCAGGCTTCTGTGTGACCGGCGTCGAGCGCATGCTCGCCACGCAGTGCCGTGCTCGGCTGGCCAGGGAGGAAGACGAAGCTGCCCCTGGCGGGCTGGGCCGGCTTCTGCCCACTTGGGCCAGGTTTTGTTTCTTTTTCTTTTTCTTTTAATTGCTTTCTGTTTTATTTGTTTTGCTCTGAAAAAATACCAAAGCATTTTTAGAAAATCCCCAAATATTTATCTTGGACATAGGTGACATAGTACTAGCCACTCCCAAGTATTGAAGATTTTTGGAATTGAAAACATTTGAATTTCAATTCAAATAGCATTTAAATTTAATTTCCAAGCCTTTGTTTGAATATTTGAAAAATCCATGACATTGGGTTTGACTCCAAATCATTTTTAAAATGATCACACTCATTTATAGGACTTTTCAAAATTGTTTGGAGGAATTTTGGAAAAACTTTTTATCTGGCCTTTTTATTTAAATTCATTTTGAGGCTTTTCCAAATCCCCAATTCTTAAACCATAGAATTTAAACATGATGCAATTATTTCTAGTAATAAAATCACATACCAAAACTAGGGTTGTGACAGTAAAGGTGAGGTAAAGCCTCTGATGTGTGGATGAAATCATTTAAAAGAAGTGTGTTGCAAAGTCATTTGCAAAATCACTCCAAATTTGAATTTGAAAAGGATCCATATGTACATATGCCACTGTTCACCCATTTTAAAATGGTCAAACATGAAAACAAAGTGCATATTCAGAATCTTTGTATTTTTCTGCTAATTTTAGACATATTATTTGTCCAATTTGGAGTTAAAATGAATTAATTATGAATTTCCAAAGTTTAAGCCTTTTTCTGGATTTTTCTCAATTCTCTGGAATTATTTTTGATCTGGAAAACGTTTATTGCGTCATGCTGATGTCAGGGTGACGTGGGGGGCTTCTGACTGGTGGGCCAGCCATGTCAGTGGCAGAGGGGTTTAATCCTCTCTGTTTAAACTAACTATGGTTAGTTAGGCTGCCCGGGCCCACTGGTCAGTGGCCCAGGGGGGTGATTAGTGGTTTGGTTAAGCGCTAACTAAGCACGCCGCGCCGGCGGTTAGCCGCCGGTGGCAAAAGTGTGCGGCGGCGCTGCACAAGACGGTGGCACAGGCCACCATTTGGCACGCGGAAGGCACCGGGGTGCTCCCTGTGCTCGTCCGCTTCGCCTTGTGCACACGGGGAACCAGGGGGCACCGTAGCCTCGCCGGCGACGTGCCCTAGCGGCGACCGTGGCTCGGGATCGATGGAAAGTTTGCTGCGAGGGGAGAGCTTGAGCTAGCGCTGCATCAAACGACTCCTGGAGGTGCCAGGAGCACTTTGGACATCACGGGGGTGGCGAAGGGGTACTGGAACCTCCTCGTCGTCGTTCATGGCGGCGGTGCTCTTCGTCCCTCATGGAAAAAAGCGAAAGAGTACGGGAGGGAGACCCTGGGCTAGCTAGGTTGAACTAGAATCTCACCACGAGTGTGCTAGTGGTGACGGCGAGGCCGGGGAGGGTCTGTAGGAGAAGAATTCGACTACGACGTGCGGCGTCTCCGGCGAGACGATGGCGATGATTGCGAC
Organism: Bromus sterilis; assembly: GCA_950022295.1. Lineage (NCBI taxonomy): Eukaryota > Viridiplantae > Streptophyta > Magnoliopsida > Poales > Poaceae > Bromus > Bromus sterilis. The sequence continues at coordinate 159,250,877 of OX465600.1, forward strand.
GGCCTCGGGCTCGATTAGACCTACACCTTCTCCAGATCGAGGAAGTCGACGACGCTGCGCACGAAGGACAAGCTCTTCTGGTCCAGCTCCGGCGTTGGCTGCGCTTTCCGGCGACGGCGAACTGAGGCTGCGCTCGGGTGATTTGGGGGAATCGCACAGAGAGCGCGAGAGAGTGCGGCGAGAGGGGGGATGGATGAGGCGTGTCGTTGCGCGTCTCTTGGCGCAATAAGGACGACGGGGAGGGTGCCAGGCAGCCTAGCAGCTGCCGCCGGCGTTGGCATGCGCTCCAGCGAGCTTCTTGCCGCGCCGGGGAAGAAGACAAACGGAGGCAGCGGCTCGGCCAGGCTGGTGGGCTCGGGGGCGACAAGTTGGGCCAGATCCAGGTGAGCCTCTTTTATTTATTTCTTTCTGTTTTCTTTTCTGCCTTTTTGTTTTTCTGTGCTAAATAAATACCTAGGCATTTTATTAAATACTGAAACTTTTTATATGGCTTCACAATATACTAGGCCAGCCACTTGTAAAGTTTGGCATTTTTTAAAATTCAAATTATTTGAATCTTAATTCAAATAGGGGTTTTTGAATTAATCCAAGGTCCTATTTGAATATTTGAAAAATCATTGAGCATGGGGTTGGTCCCACATCACTTTATATGTGATCACACTCATTTATAAGACTTTTCAAAAATCAAACATGAATTTTTGGAGAAGATTTATTTCTGGCCATTTGAATTAATTCATCTCGGGGTTTCCTTCTCCCATTTTGCATTTGAATTTTATTTCAATTGATTTCTTTTGAAATTTTTAACATGATGCAAAGTGACTTGCTAATCCTAGCACATACCTAACTTGGGGTTGTGACATATGTGTGATATGGATGAATTCAGTCTTTTCCGGTTTAGTGCGATTCATGAAATCTTTTGCCCTTGCCATGAATATCACTTCCACGCAGTCTGGTGACACTTGGTCTCTTCTGGATATATATGGTCCATGTTCCGGACCACTCAGAGCGGTTTTCATTGACTGGCTATTTTAACTAGATATACCAACCGGGGAAGATTGGCTCCTTGTAGGAGATTTCAATCTCTTTAGGCCGCCTGATAACAGGAACCGCAGTGGTGGGAATGTGAATGATATGTTAATATTCAACGACTTCATTCGTGCGCCATCGTTAGTTGAACTACCCATCAAGGGGCAATCTTTTTCGTGGAGTAATATGTAGGTGAATCCCTTGCTAGTACAGCTAGACTGGCACTTTACCTCTATTGACTGGGTGATCAAATATCCCAACACCGTGGTTATTCCTTTAGGAAAACCGGTTTCAGATCAGTCGCCTTGCTATGTCTGTATCCAAACTCGCATACCCAAAACAAAAATCTTCCGCTTTGAGGATTTCTGGATTTCGGCCCCGGGGTTTTTTGAAATAGTTGAAAGAGTTTGGTTACGACGCCACTTTGCTACCAACTGCGCTGCTCTGCTTTGTAAAAAAATAAAGTGCCTCGGATATGAAGTGAAAAAATGGAGTAAGGGAAATTCTCACCTTGCCACGATGATTGGTAATTCAAATAGAGCGCTTGCTGATCTTGATCTATTGGAGGACCGTCGTCCACTTTCTCTCCCTGAGAGTAACTTTCGCCTGATCCTGAAGAAACACCTCATTGCTTTGCTGGACAGGCTAAAAGCATACTGGAAGAGAAGATGCACTGTCAGATATTTCAAATTATGTGGCGGCAACACAAAATTCTTTCATCGTGTTGCCACCGAGAGATATCGCCGCAACTCCATTGCCACCCTTAGCCAGCCTGATGGATTGGTGGTGTATGACCATGTGGGAAAGGAGGTTTTGCTATACCGAACATATAATTACAGGCTAGGGTCACCCAATGCGGTCGATATAGTTCTTGACTTGAAGAGGCTTATAAAACGCGTGGATGGTTTGGAGGCTCTGTTAGTGTCGTTCACTCATGCAGAGATCGATGAAGTTATCGGGACCCGGGGTTAGCGTATGCAAGTCCCGCTACAACACAATCATATGGAGAGCCAAGAACCGTACCCACTTGTCTAAGAAGACAAGGCCAAGCACAGAACGTTCTCGGAAAGCATCGAACATGAGGGGCATCCCATCCAGGGCGGATGATCAACTAAGATAGTTCCCCATTGTCCGCACACAAGTCTAAATGAGATGGGTGGATAACTCCCATAATCATAGACAAGTCTCCTCAACCATACTCCCGATTGTATTATAACACTTACATAGACTTACTCCATCCCGATCACTTAGTCGGGGTCTAGGGCGGGCTCGATCATACATCAAAGTGTGCACGTGACGGAGTAACGAGCAATCGCATCGCTCCGCACATCTAAGGTCCACTTGGTGTATAAAAGACCGCCAGACAGATCACAACTAAGGTCTCGAAAACCCATACTAAGACATGCATGTTATAATCATACACGCAGCACACATGTCTAGTATGAACAATAGGTATCATTGCAATTCTCTACAAAGTTACAACTTTATTGATAACTCTTACAGAGTGCACACAGAGATCACAAGACTGTGATCCAACATTACATCAAACATGCGGAAGCAAAGTAGGTCTGAGTACAGACGAGTTTAACAAATGGCTTAGAGAAGCCTTATTTTTAAACAAGCCCTTCCACGAGGGACCAGTCGTCTGACTAGGACTGCACTAGCATGATCAGTCGTCGAGCTCCAGGAAGAATCCACCCTCGGGGTCAGGGGGTTCATCTAAAACATAGAATAAGAAAACGTGAGTACAAATTCGTACTCAGCAAGACTTATGTAGGAACTATACTACTCATGCACATGTATCAAGGTGAAGGGATGTGGGGTTCATAAGCAGAAGTGCCAGCTTTGACTTGGCTAGTCCTGAGCTACGAGTACCAGACATGAGGTAAGAAGCGTACACGACTCCACTATAATCTCCAACCAATTACACCACTATGGTGCCTTCCTCAACTCCCCACGAGAAAGCATGCCATAGCACTCACACTTATCTTGGAAAGTTTTATAAGTATCCCTTGAAGTTGTCTAATAATCAGGCACAGCTTTCCAAGTAGTCCCTTAACGCGGACGCAGCTATTCGAATACTTTATTAACCCTACAAGGGTGTACTGCTACACACATGAAACTATCAGTTACCGCCTTGGCCTCGACACCATTCAAGCGGGTGTCGGCGAGGATAATCTCCACAAATTTTACCCCACAGCCAACTCAAGTTCAATGAAGACGCCTATCTGGGATGGTTTTCACATTAGTAACCCAGTCGGTTTACCGAAGTGGTCCCAGAAGATGTGTGCGTGGTGCATAAGCTGGTCTCGGTTGAGCCGTTGTCTCACTGAGCAACCAGGCCACAAACCTATCAGAACTCCGAACTACTGCGACTCATGGAACTGAGGAGGGGTGATTTAGTAGGTTGAGCGGGGGTCCATGTGCCCAACATGTGGTAGTACTCTTCGTCTTGGATCACCACACAAGAACTCGGGCTTAGGGCGGTGTTCAACGAGACAACCCACTGTGTACTCCTGCACAGCCTCTCATCGTTCACCTTTTATTATGGTACATTCACCAACACATTTCCACCATCATCAACATGATTGCTACCATCCCGACTCACATAACAGTATCAACATTGTACCACTCTAAGCATGCAATAAGCAGTAACAGTTGCAGGGGCCACATGATAACAATCAACTCGTACATCTGCTAGGATTGTGGTTTGCTTACTACTGTGACAAATGATAGGTCATGCAAAGGAATGGGTTCATCTAGGCGGTAGAAACGTAGCATGGTAATCATCCTAAACAATGCATAAGCGAGACTGAGAGGGAAGTGGGATTTTATCGACATGATCAATGGGGGTTTGCTTGCCTTGCTATCGAGGTTCACACACAGTTTCTTCAACGAAGGGGGTGGCCTCCGATTCCGGCTCCACTTCTATCGAGCAAACAAAGCAATCAAGGGATAAATATAAATGAAATGCTCAAACACATGATCAATATTGTAGTGTGATGTTCATGGTCACAATGTGTTGGCAATTTCATTTAAAAGAAATGGGTTGCAAAGTCATTTGCAAAATCACTCAAAATTTGAATTCAAAAGAATGCCATATGCACATTTGTCTCTCTTCACCCAATTTAAATTTTTCAAACATGAAAACAAAGTCCATTTTCACATTCCTTGCATTGTTCTGATAAATTTTCATATATTATTTGTTCAATTTGGAGTTAAAATGAATTAGTTATGAATTTCCAAATTTTATTCCTTTTTCTGGATTTTCCAGATTTTCTTTTTAGATAGAAAAAACTGATTTACTGCGCCAGCACTGAGTCAGCATGGCATCAGGGGGTTGACCCAGTCAAACTGACATGGGGGCCCTACCTGTCATTGACTCAGGGGCTAATCCCCTATCTGTTTAATTAAACAGAGAGGATTAGGGGGGCGTGGGTCCCACTGCCAGTGACCCAGGGTCACTTAACCCAGGGGGGTTAAGCCCCTAACACTCCGGCCAGGTCAGCCTCGCCGGCGGCGAGTCGCCGGCTACGACCCCACACAGTTGGTTTCGGGACCCGGAATATGCGTATGTAATTCCAGTCACAACTCAATCACATGGAGAGCCGAGAGCCGTACCCACTTGTCTAAGCAGAAAAGGCCAAGCACAGAACACTCTCGGAAAGAATCGAACATGCGGGGCATCCCATCCAGGCCGGATGATCAACTGAGATGGGTCCTCATCGTCCGCTCACAAGTCTAAATGCTTATGGGTGGTGAATCTCATACTCATAGACAAGTCACCTCAACCATGTTATCGATTGAATCCTAACTATTACATAGACTTACTCCAGCCCGATCACTTAGTCGGTGTCTAGGGCGGGCTCGATCATACAACAAAGTGTGCACGTGACAGAGTCACAAGCAATCGCATCGCGATGCCCCAAGCTGCGCACATCTAAGGGCCACTTGGTGTATAAAAGACCGCCAGCCAGATCACAACTAAGGTCTCGAAAACCCATACTAAGACATGCATGTTATAAACATACACGCAACACACATGCCTAGTATGAACAGCAGGTATCATCACATAACTCTACAAAGTGTATCTTTATTGACTTAGACATAGAGCATACAAAGATCACATGTCTGTGATCAACATTACATCATACAACGGAAGAAAATTAGGTCTGAGTACAGACAAGTTTAACAAATGGCGTAGAGAATCCTTGTAAACATACATGCCCTTCCACGAGGGACCAGACTGCTGCCTGGAACTATACTACCAAGGTCAACGTCGATCTTCAGGAAGGTGACTCCATCGGGGTCCGGGTTCTCATCTGAAACATAGAATAAGCAAACGTGAGTACAAAGTCATACTCAGTAAGACTTACGTAGGAGCTATACTACTCATGCACATGTATCAAGGTAAAGGAGGTGGGGTTCAACATGCAGAAGTGCCAGCTTTGACTTGTCTAGTCCTGTACTACGAGTACCAGACTTGAGGTAAGAAGCGTACACGAGTCCACTACCAAGTCTCCAAATAATACACCACTATGGATACTTCCTCGACTTCCCCCATGAGGAAACACGCCATAGCACGCACGCTTATCTTGCGAGTTTTATAAGTATCCATTTCAGTTGTCTATGATCAAGTAAAGGTCTCCAAGTAGTCCATAACCGCGGAGACGGCTATTCGAATAGTTTATTAACCCTTCAGGGGTGTACATCTTCACACGCGTGTCATCACTTATCGCCTCGTTCTTGTCACCCTTCAAGCAGGTGTCGGACATGGATGAAACCAAGGCACTACCCTCACATCACCTTCTCTAATCCAGGAGTCGACTACCTGAGTTTTTCACCGCTCGAGATTCCGGCCGGTTCCACGAAACGGACTCAGATAATGCAAGGGACCGAGACGCCACCTTTGACAGATGGTTTCGCTGCCTCACGGGTCCAACCACATATCTATGCATAAGCCAAATGGGAAGCCCGAATCTAGTGTGACTCCTGGACTGGATCGGTTACGTAAAGAGGCCAAACGGGGCTCCCATAAACCCTACATGTGGCCATACTCTTTGTCTTGGATCACAAAATAGGAACTCGGGGCCTAGGGCAGTGTTCAACGAGACAACCCACTGTGTACTCCTACACAACCTCTCATCGTTCACCTTTGTTTAGGGTGGATTCACCAACACGATATCATCAGCATCACTGTGTTCATTCCATCCCGACTCACAATCATAACATACTCATTGTATCACTAAGCAGGAATAAGCAGTAACAGTTGCAGGGGCCACATGCTCAACATTCAACTCCTAAATCTGCTAGGATTGTGGTTTGCTTAATATGGTGACAAAATGATGGGTCATGCACCGGAATGGTTTCAACTATGCGAAAGAACGTGTCTCTGTGATCTCCTAAACATGCATAAGGGAGACTGAGAGGGAAGTAGGATTTTATAGACATGATGAATGGGGTTTTCTTGCCTTGCTGACGATACACGGGTCTTAACGGTGGTCTTCTTCTTCGGGGGTGATCACCGTCTCGGAACGTCTGTCATCGGAGGCAATCATCAACAAAGGGGGGAAAACTTCGGAAGTAAATGCACAAGCACATGATAAGTGGTTCCATGATGTAAAAGGTACTGGTTTGTGGCAAATTCAATTTAATTGAAGTGTATTGCAAAAGATTTGCAAATTCAAACTTCAAATTTGAATTCAAAATATGCCATATGCACATTTGCTACTGTTCACCCATTTTAAAATGGTCAAACATAGAAAAAAATTGCATATTCTTAATCCTTGTATTTTTCTGATAATTTTTCATATATTATTTATTAAATTTGGAGTTAATATGAATTAGGTATCAATTTCCAAAGTTTAGCTATTTTTCTGCAATTCCTGGATTTCTTTAATTCCTTTCTATTTAAAATTAAACAGAGAAAAACATTACTGCATCAGCATGACCTCAGCATGACATCAGCAGGGCTGACATGTGGGCCATGCCTGTCAGTGAGAGAGAGTTATCTCTCTGTTTAATTAAACAGAGAGGGATTAGTTTAGGGGGGGCCCACCTGTCATAGGATTAGGGTTAGGATTAGCTGGGTGATTAAGGTTAATGGCCTTGGGCCCACTGGTCAGAGAGAGAGGAGAGAGGTTTAGGGCTCGGGTTAGCCGGCGAGTCGCCGGAGTTCTCGCCGGAGTTGCGAGTTTGGCACAGGAGGGGGCTTGGAGGGGATGGGCGTGTAGCCCGTGAGCTGGCGCACCCATTCGTGCCACTGGAGCATCAAGGGGAGGCTCTGGAGCTCGGCTGCTACAACAATGGCGACGGCCGACGACTGGAATCGAAGAAGTCGGCCACGAGGCCACGGGAGGGAGCGGGAGATGGGGGAATCCAGCGATCTGCTCACATTAAAGACGATGGCGCGCTCGGGGAAGCCGGAGGGAGGCCGGAGACGGCGAATTTAACGGCGAGGAGCTCACGACTGTCGGTGGAATCGGCGAAGATGGCGTCACCTGGGGGGTTGCTGGGCTCGATTGAACATGCAGCTAGACGAAGAAGAACACGGCGATGCTCCTGGACAAGTCAGCGGGGCAGGAGGAGGCCGGTGGCCACGCGGGCTCCGCAGCGCGCTCCGGTGAGCTCTCTGAAGTGTCTGAAACTTGCGAGAGGGAGAGGATGAGGGTGACCAAGACGAGCTGGAGTGGGCGTGGAATGCTCTGGGCGTCGTCGTGGCACGGTTTGGAGGCGAGGGTAAGGCTGTGCTGCCCACAAGAAGGAGGTGGCGGCGTCGGCGTGCTCCCTCCTCCAGCGAGCAGCTTGGCTCAGCGGGGAGGAAGACGACAAGAGGGCTGATGGGCAGGGCCAGGCCAAAGGTGAGTTGGGCCAAAAGCCTCCCTGGCCCCCTTTTCTTTATTTCTTCTTTCTTTTTCTTTTCTGTCTTTTGTTTTGCCTTAGTATTAAATACCTAGGCAATTTAATAAAATGCCCATTGTATTTCTAAAAACCCAAGTGACTAGTAGCAAGCCACAAGGTTTGGGCATTTTTGAAATTCAAAACATTTGAATTCCAATTCAAATAAGGGTGAAATTTAATTTCCAAGGCACTATTTGAATTTTAGAAAATTACATGAGCTTGGGAATGAACCCAAACCACTTTTGCAATGATCAGCAACAATTCTAGGAATTTTCCAAAGGTTCAAATGATTTTTGGAAAAAGATTTTTATCTGAACATTTGATTTAATTTCTGAGGGATTTTCTTTTCCCCATTTTTGAATTTCTTTTGATTTTCTTCACGTGATGCAAAGGATCAACAAGCCCTAGCACTTACCCTAGTTTGGGTTCTGAAAGTTGCGTCGACGTTTCAGACGATTCCGGCCACCATTTGACGCGGCTCCTACACTAGAGTGACCCTCGTGCTACCGCGCATTAAGGGGAGCAGTCGGGGGACCTCGGGATGCACCAGAGACACGGCGGCGACGACGGGCGGCGGAGGCAGAAACACGGCGACGTCGGGATTGTGCTCTGGAGCACCGTTTTGACCGTGGGCTGTCTCTTTGGCTTGCTGCGAACACCTGGAACACTACAGGCTAGAAGGGGAAGGTGCTGGAGCACGGGAGCAAGGGTGGAGTCGAACATGGCGGCGACGGGCTCCTGCTTCCATGGCGGATCCGGTTACAGCTACGGGGAAGGTGCGGAATCAAATGGGTTTTGCTCAGAAGCTCACCCTGAGTCGAACAGAAGCGACGGCTTGCTCGGGGAGGTCCTGTGGCCGGAGAATTTGAAGGAGACCTTCACGGCGGCCGGCGAGCTCTCGGGGAAGATTCCGGCGTACAGGAGGGCTTCGGGCTCTTGATTTCTTGGAGGGAGACGAGGACAAAGACAACGAGGAGGATGGACAAGCCCTCGAGGCCTAGCTCAGGCTCCGGCCACGAGTCGCCATGGTGGGTGATCTTCGGATCTTCTTGGACGTCGGGGTTCTTGCGCTGGGAGAGAGGGAAGGTGGCCGTGGAGAGGGAGAATGGATAGGGGAAGCCTCCAGACGTCTCCAGGCATCGGGGATAACCCCTGGGGAGGCAGGCAGCTGCCTGGCGCGCCCACGGCGCTCACCGGCGACCTGCGTGCCTGCCTGGCCGGAGTTGAAGACACATGTGCCCCTGTGGGCTAGGCTGGGCCAGGCTGGGGAATGAGTTGGGCCAAAACACAGGTAAGCCCTTTTTTCCTTTTCTGTTTCTTTTTCTTTTCTGCACTTTTGTTTAGCTTAGCAAACAAAATAGCTAGGCATTTTTATAAATGCTCAAATCTTTTATATGGCATTACATGAACAGTAGCTAGTCATATCCAGAGTTTGAACATTTTTGAAATTCAAAATATTTGAATTCAAATTCAAATAGGGGTATTTATTTAGTTCCATGCTCCTGTTTGGATATTTGAAAAATCCATGAGCATGGGATTGCTACCACATCACTTGATATGTGATCACGCTCATTCATGTGAGTTTTCAAAAATGCAAAAGGAATTTTTGGAGCAACTTTTATTCTCGCCATTTGAATTAAATTCATCTAGGGGGGTTTCTTCTCCTATTTCAATTTTATTTGAAAATTTTGACATGATGCAAAGTTACTTGCTAAGCCTAGCACATACCTAACAGAGGGTTCTGACAACTCGCCCCACTCAAAAAATCTCGTCCCGAGATTCAGAAGTCATCGGGAGGAAGGAGGGGTACTCGGCACTGAGATGGTCTTCTCTTTCCCACGTGGCTTCTCTCTCAGAGTTGTGTGACCATTGCACTTTCAGAAACTTAATCTCCTGACGACGAGTGACACGCTCTACTGAATCAAGAATACGAACGGGGTACTCTCGATAAGAAAGGTCATCTTGGAGATCAAGCGTTTCATGGTCTACTTCGCGGATGGGGTCCTTGAAGCAACGCCTGAGTTGTGACACATGGAATACATCATGTACTCAGGAAAGGTGCGGGGGTACTTCATGTTGGTAGGCAACTTCTCCACGTTTAGCAACAATGCGGAAAGGTCCAATGTAACGTGGGGCCAACTTGCCTTTGATACCGAATCGTTGGGTTCCCTTCAAAGGAGTAACCCGAAGGTAAGCCTTCTCATCCAGATTGTAGCTTTTCTGACGAGACTAGGCTGCTTTCAATTGATCACGAACAATGCGAACTTTCTCTTCTTCTTCCATGATCATATCCGGTCCAAAGAATTGTCTTTCACCGGTTTCTGACTAGTTTAGGGGTGTTCGACATCTTCATCCATAGAGGAGTTCAAAAGGAGCAATGTTCAGACTAGATTGGAAACTGTTGTTATAAGAAAATTCGGCAAATGGAAGAGATTTCTCCCAATTCTTTTCGAATAAGATAACACAAGCTCTGAGAATGTCTTCGAGAATTTGGTTAACCCTTTCAACTTGACTGCTAGACTGAGGATGGAAAGTTGTACTAAAGGAGAGATGAGTTCCCATAGCCTTCTGAAAGCTTCCCCAAAATCTAGAGGTGAAAAGGCTACCACGATCAGAATTGATTTCCAAAGGAACACCATGAAGAGACACAATTCTAGAGACATACAAGTCCTCTAACTGGCTAGCAGTTATGGGTCGCGAACGGGAAGGAAGTGAGCAACTTTGGAAATTCTATCAATGACAACGAAGATGGCATCATTTCCTTTCAGGGTTTTTGGAAAGCCAGTGATGAAATCCATACTGACTTTGTCCCATTTCCACTCGGGAATAGGCAATGGTTGAAGAGTGCCAGCAGGTCTTTGGTGTTCAGCCTTAATGCGACGACAAACATCACATTCAACAAAATACTGAGAAATTTTTCGTTTCATCCTAGTCCACCAAAATCTCTGGCGTAGGTCTTGGTACATCTTTGTGCTGCCAGGATGAATCGAAAGGGGAGTATCATGAGCCTCCTTAAGAATTAGCCTCCTAAGATTGTGTTTTCGTGGTACAACCAATCGAGTGACAAAGAAAACGACACCTTGATCATTTATGGAGAAACATTTAGCAACTCCGCTAGCAATGTTCTTGTTGATCTCTCGAATACCACTATCATGTTTCTGGGCGGCTATGATTTTATCCTCAAGGGTTGGTTTCGCCACCAAGGTGTTAAGATAGCCATGAGGAACAATCTCAAGATTGAGCTTGCGAAATTCCTCATGAAGAAGTGGTTGACACTTTTGTAAGATGAGGTTGTTACAATACGAATTACGACTTAGTGCATCAGCCATGACATTGGGTTTGCCTGGGGTGTAAGAAATTCCTAAGTCATAATCTTTTATCAACTCTATCCAGCGTCTTTTCCTGAGATTGTGATCTGTCTGGGTGAATATGTATTTGAGGCTTTGGTGGTCGGAATAGATCTCACAACGATTACCAAGGAGGTAATGTCGCCAAGTTTTCAGGGCATGAACTACGGCAGCTAGTTCAAGATCATGGGTAGGATAGTTCTCTTCATGTGGACGCAACTGGCATGAAGCATAAGCTACCACATGTCTATCTTGCATAAGTATGCATCCTAACCCTTGTCGTGAAGCATCACAATAGATCTCAAAATCCCTTTTGGTGTATGCAGGCGCAAGTACGGGGGCAGAAGTCAATCTTCTCTTTAGCTCTTGTGTCACAACCCTAGTTTGGTATGTGCTTTTTATTTCTAGAAATAATTGCTTCATGTTTAAATTCCTTTATTTAATAATGGGGGATCTTGAAAAGCCTCAAATTGAATTTAAATAAAAGGCTCGAGAAAAATATTTTTCCAAAAATCTTTTGATGATTTTGAAAATCTCTATAAATGGGCATGATCACATTTCATGTGTTGTGGGTCCAACCACATGCTCAAGGAATTTTCAAATATTCAAACAGAGGCTTGGAAATTAAATTTAAATGCTATTCGAATTGAAATTCAAATGTTTTGAATTTCAAAAATCTTCAAAACTTGGGAGTGGCTAGTACTATGTCACATAAGTCCAAATAAAATATTTGGGGATTTTCTAAAAATTCTTTGGTATTTTTTCAGAGCAAAACAAATAAAACAGAAAGCTGAAAAAAAAGGGCCAAAGGCCACTTACCTGGCCCAGCAGAGGAGGCCCAGCCCAAAGGGGCAAGGGCGTCTTCCTCCCTGGACAGGCAGGGAGCCACGCCGCCGGCGAGCCTGGCATGGCCGCCAGGCAGCTGCCTGGCTGCTCCCTCGTCCATATCCACGCCGTGGACGCCCCCCCAAGCTTCCCCCTTCCATTTCCCATCCACTGGATCTCTTCCCCTCTCTCCCCGGTGAGAACCCGCAAGGTTCCCGAGCGCTGCGCAGTCCGCCGTCGCGCAAAGACGTGGCCACGGTGCCCCCCTCGCCTATCCAAGCTGTCCAGGGCATTCACCATCTTCGCCTTCGTCGCCGTGCGCCTTCAATTGAAGCCGCGGAGCTCTGAGGACGATGCCGGTAATGAACTCCTCCTCCATGGCCATCGAACTCCGGCGACTCATTGCTCCCTCGCCGCTGCATCTCCGGCTCCCTCGTCCTCTCCACTGCAACCTCGGTGAGCATGCGCTGCGAGTTCCCTACTCCACGCAATCCCCGCGCTTCCAGTCGTCATCGCCGTCGAGCCCGAGCACGGCCGCCGCGCCCTTGTGCTCGCCGTCGCGCTCCCGGCCCGCCTTTGGCCTCCCCTTCCCCTCCAGATGACGCGCGCGTGCGAGAGGGCCCGGTTGGTGCCCTCCCCGTGCAATCCCGTGGCCAGGAGGCCACTCCGGCGACCCCTCCGCCGTGTCCCATGGCCGCCGCTGTCCAGCCGGTGTGATTAGGGGCCTAATCCCCCCTAATCACCCACTGACAGGTGGGTCCCGTCCCCTAATAAACCTGTTTAATTTTAATTAAACAAAGGGTTTAATACTGTTCCACTTACAGTGTTGGCCCACATATCAGCTCCCCTGCGTCAGCATGACGCAAGAATGACGTAGTAAAGCCTTTTTTTTCATTTTACAGATAATCCAAAAAATTCCAGAAATTGTTTCAATCTTCAGAAATTCATTGAAAATTATCTGTAACTCCAAATCAAAAGAGTTATATATGAAAAATCATCAGAAAAATGCAAGGATTCCAAATATCATATTTTCATTGATGAAAAACACATTTATGATGATGGACCAGTAGCATTTAGCTATTTTGGTTATTTGGAATAATTCAAAATAAATGTTTAAATCATTTGAAATTAAATCTTTGCAATGCCAACCTTATCACATGAACATCAGAGGCATATCATACACAAGACAACATAGTTTACAAAGACCAAACATTAGCAAATGCAACTTTGGCTAATTTGAACAACATTTGGAGTTTGAATTTGAATTTCTTATTCAAATCAACTTCAATTAACTTGTTGAAAATTGAATATAGGTCACATCAGTACCATGCCATGATTCATTTCTGGAATGTGCATTGCAATGTAATGTTCATACTTGTGTCTCCGTGTTTGCTTCTTCTCGATAGATCCATCGCCGGACGTAGTTCCTGTTTCTTCGAAGAGTGACACACCGAGTCCCGAAAATAAGGCAAGCGAACCTCCTTTGATCATATCTATAAAAACCCAGTTTCCCTCTTGTTCTCTTATGCATGATTAGGTGCTTCACATGTTACCGTTCTACCGCTAGTTGAACCACCCTTTGCATGACCTATCATTGTTGCCACAGTATTAAGCAAACCTCAACCTAGCAGATACAAGATTGTTTGTGTTCATCATGTGTCCCTTCATCCATGTTATGCTATGCCATGCTAGAGTTGTATGCAATGAAGATGATCCATCTGGGTGATGTATCGGGATGGTAGTGAACACATGCAACAAGGTGGTAATGTGTTGATGAAGTCACCCTAATATAAGTGAACAATGAGAGGTTGTGTAGGAGTACACAGTGGGTTGTCTCATTTACACTGCCCTAGGCCCCGAGTTCTTGTGTTGTGATCCAAGACACAGATTACTACCACATGTTGGGCTCATTGACCCCTCTCGACCTATTAACTCACCCCGACTATGGTCCAGGATTCGCATGGGTTAATTGTTCTTCTATTTGATTTCATAACGTAGCACAGTTTTAGGCAAGCGCAGCACCATCCGTCGAGGTGGGCTTGTCGGACCGTCCATACATCGTCTGGGTCCTAAACGGAAACCCCGGCCGGATTCCCGATTGGGGTACATACTCAGATAGGCGATCCCCTGGACTAGAGTTGGATCCGTGAGGTAAGTGTCGTGGTACTATCCTCGCCGACACCGCTTGAAGGTGACGAGTTCTAGGAGTTAAGTGGTAGCTACGTATGTGAAGAAGTACACCCCTGCAGGGTTAATGAACTATTCGAATAGCCGTGTCCGCGGTTATGGACTACTTGGAGATCTTTACTTGATTATTAGACAACTCAAATGGATACTCTAAAAATTGCAAGATAAGTGTGAGTGCTATGGGTTGCTTCCTCGTGGTGATCAAGATTAGATGGACTCGAGTGCGCCTCTCATCTCAACTCTATGTAGTCGTAGTACAGAATAGCCAAGTCAAAGCTTTCTGCATTACAACCCCACTTTCCTTTACCTTGATACCTGAGCATTAGTAGTGTAGATCTGATGTAAGTCTTGCGGAGTACGACTTTGTACTCACGTTTTCTTATTCTATGTTTTAGAGACGAGACCACTGACCCTGATGGTGGCCTCTACCTCGAGCTTGACGCCGACTAAGTCGTATAGTTCCAGACAGCAGCCTGGTTCCTTTGGAGGGTCGTTGTATTTTATTTTAGTCTTCTTAAGCCAATTGTTAACCTTGTCTTTACTAAGACATAATTTGCTTCCGTTGTTGCTTGATGTAATGTTGGATCACAATCATGTGATCTATGCTTTTAATACAACTACTATATCTGCTCAGTTTAGCAGATGCAATAAAGTCTATGAGTTTGTAGAGTTCATGTTGTGTTACATGCTGTGATAGACTTGGCATGCATGCTGCGTGTATGTTTATATCGTGCATGTCATGTGTGGGGTTCGATAGCTTAGTTGTGCTCTCGCCGGCGGTCTTTCTTACACCAAGTGGACGTGAGATGTGTGTAGCTTGGGGCATCGCGATGCGATTGCTCGTGACTCCGTCACGTGGCACACTTTGTTGTACGATCGAGCCCGCCCGAGACCCCGACTAAGAGATCGGGCTAGAGTCTGTTTATGTAAGTGTTATGATTCAATCGATAATATGGTTGAGGCGACTTGTCTATGAGTATGGGATTTCACCACCCATAATCATTTAGACTTGTGAGCGGGAGATGAGAACCCATCTCAGTTGATCATCCGGCCTGGATGGGATGCCCCTCACGTTCGAGCTTTCCCAGAGTGTCTTGTACTTGGCCTTGTCTGCTTAGACAAGTGGGTATGGCTCTCGGCTCTCCATATGATTGAGTTGTGACTGGAATTACATATGCAAATTCCGGGTCCCGAAAGACTTGGTATCAGAGCAGGACTGTCTGTAGGACTATCAAGCCTTGGCCGATGTCGATTCTAGCATTCTATAGTTATATAATTACATGGGTATATGGGAACAACGTAAGGCTTCATTTTTCTCCTTACCCTCATCGATCTGAGTTCTGAGTCACCCTCATCTTTTCTACGGGAAGAGAGGACTAGGCTCTTTTATGTCTATACTAGAACATCTCGTTGTTTGACTCTCCATAGCTGTAGGAATGCTTTGGTCGTCTAGAGTCACCATTCCATCGAGCCTTTTGAGAAGGTTTTGATCATTCTTGCAGATTGATTCATTTTTTCCACCCCGGTATAGCCGTTATGTTCTCAGATTTGTCCCGTGTTTCCAGTGATTCCAATGCTTTTGCATTACAATCTTGTCCGCTCTTAAATTATGTCATCTTTGCTTTGATTCCATCATAAATCCTACTCTGATTGTTGATTTTTATCACACAGAATGTCAGGTGGAACTAGATGTGTTGAATCTGGTCACGGTAATCAAAGTGGTGATGATGATCCTCCTTCACCGCCTTCTACAGCGGAAATCATGATGGAGGCTGAGCGAAATCGACGTGATCAAACACGCCTTTTGGAGCTCATTGAGAAGAATACTTCTCTTCAGTGAGATGCGGTAATATCCATCCAGGATTTTATCCTTTTGAACCCGCCAGTTTTCCGATGTTCATCTGAGCCCCTTGATGCCGATGATTGGCTCCGTTCCATCGAGCGTAAGCTTGAGACGGCGCATGTTTCTCCAGATGATCGTATGATGTTTGCGGCATACTTTCTGGAAGGTGCTGCTGGTGAATGGTGGGAAAGTTTTGTTGCAATGCAGCCTGATGGTCACGTAGTGACTTGGCAGGAGTTTCGTGATGCCTTCCAAGGGTACCACATTCTGGATGAGCTGATGGAAAGAAAGAGGGAAGAGTTCTGCACTCTATCTCAGGGAAGTATGACTGTTCATCAGTACAGGACTGAGTTTAATCGTCTTTCTCGTTATGCCCCTGAGAAGATATCAACCGATGCCAAGAAGCAGGCAAGGTTCCGCAAGGGACTTAACCCTGTCCTTCGTCATGATCTCAATCTCCTTGAATTTGTCAACTTCGAGGATTTGGTCAATAGATCATTCAGAGCTGTGCATGGAAATGAGGTCTTTGAAGAGTCTCGCAAGCGTGATCGTGATCTTGCTTCATCTTCTAGTTCGGGTTCTCAGAAACGTCGAATTTGGATCCCAACTAGTGCCCTTCCTTCGCACTTGATTCCAAGACCATGTCCACAAAGCAACAAAACCCAGAAATATAGTAGAGAGCATGCCATCCAAACTCCACAACCTAACACCCGAGTGTGCTAGAAGTGTGGTAATCCTGGCCACATTGCACGACAGTGTTCATTGCATGAGACTAAACCACCAAAGCCTTCCAAAGCAAAGTCCGCTATTGTTGAATACGGATGTGTGAACCATGCCACCATCAAAGAAGCTCAAGAGGATACTAAGGTTGTACTCAGTACACTTCCTGTTAACTCCAAACCTGCTTCTGTTCTATTTGATTCTGGAGCTTCTCATTCCTTTTTGTCTGAAAAGTTTGCACTCCTGCATGACATTTCATTTGAGGATTTTCCTACCCCTTTCATGATTAAAACTCCAAGATCCACATGGCATACCAGTAGGGTAAGTCATGACAATGAAATTGTTGTTGAGGATCTTGTATTCCTTGCTTCTCTCATAGCCCTCAAATCTTCAGATATCGATATCATCGGTGTGTGGGGTGCCATTAAGAGACTCTAGGATAAGTGTGGCGTAAATGCCACCAAATAAATCTCCCTTGTTACCGTTCATAGCGAGGCGTCGAGCAATTAAGGCACCCACATTATAATCAAACCTCCCCGAAAGGGCGGTTGCCAGGATAGCAATATCCGGCGCAGATATGTTGCTCGTGTTGTCACGAGCTAACACCCCTCTAGCAACAAAATACGCAAAATACCTGAGGTGTGGGAATAAGATGTTGGACATATTTCAACGATGAATATCCCTTGTATCCATGCTACAAAGAGAGTTGAAGACGGTTCTCAACTCGGAGGGCTGAGAGCTCATCTTAGCCGTCAGTCCAACATTCGGTACACCTATTATTTCACAAAACTTTTCCAAAGGCATGGTCAAAAGATCATTGTAAATTTTAAACTCAACAGAACCAGCATCAAGGTTATATCTAAAACTGTTAATGAAACAGGAGGTGAGTTTTTGATACTGGGCAACACGACATATTGCGAGCCGCGTCAGACCTGCATTAGCACAAAGGTTATAGAACTCCTCCTTAATTCCTGCAACTTCAAGGAATTCATCGCACGGGAAAGTCATAGCATGTGCTGGATTTGTGTCCTCAAACAACTCTAAGGGCACATGATCTTCGTTGTAGCTCACCCTAGCAGTCGAGGATGAAGTTGCAGCTCTTGTAACTCGATCGGAGCGCTCGGGCCTTTTCTTCCCAAGCCACCCCTTTGCTCTTCCTAGCAAACTCATTTCTGAAATTTTTGACAAATTACAAAAACAAGGATTTAAAAGAAGTGAGTTAAGGCAAACTACTCAACTCACTTACCTAAGGCATAAACTTGCATCAAAACTTGGAAAATAAAATTCTACACATGCATGCAAGCTCATATAAACAGCACCAAGAGCTACTAAATACTCACAAATGAGGCCACCAATCAAAAATCTAATTGGAGGAGTGGAGGAGTTACATATCAGGGAGTATTTGCTCAAAATTTCAGCTCGAATGGTGGGCTTTAGAGAGAGATCGAAAATCGCCTCCAAGGACAGCAAGAACGCAAGAACTGAAGCAGAACTCGTGTTTTTGGAGAGAGAGAGAGGAAGGAGGAGGAAGAAGACATACCTGGAAGTGGGGCCTGTGGTCCCCAGGCGCCCTGTGGGCGCGGCCAGGGGGCAGGCCGCGCCAGATGGCCGCCTGCGCCACTGGTGGACCCCCCTGGTCAGCCCCAGGTGCTTCTGGGTCACTCCCGGCATGGAAATTTTTTTTTTTTTCTGGAATTTTTCTGAAAACTTCACTGTTGAAAATTTCTCGGAGATCAAAAAGCTGCAAAACTTTCTGAAAACTTAAAGCAGTGATTAGTATTGTGAAGCTTCAAAAACACAAAAACTTGGTACAGCAAAGAGAACGAAAGCTAAAGCAAATGAAAACATAACAAGCTTAACTTTTTACCTATATAAAACAAACTCACTAGTAAGGTTGATCAAGTCTTACCAACGAACCGGCGATATATAGAACAAGAAGTCTCACCTCTTATGAAGTGGTCATTGCACATTTACTTTAATGGAAATTGTCCCCACCATAATGGTTTTGTATTTGTGGTGCACATGTAGTGGACAGTCCCATTCTCCAATCTTCACGGTCTCGATATTCTCTATAGAGTTAAGGCCATGCCTCTTCTCGATCTTCTTTGGAAAATACACCGTGTGTTCTTTATCATCAACGTTGAAAGTGACCTTTCCTTTATTACAATCAATAATAGCACCTGCGGTGTTAAGAAAAGGTCTACCAAGAATAATGGACATGCTCCCATCCTCTGGCATGTCAAGCACAACAAAATCTGTAAGGATCAAACAGTTACCAACTTCAACGGGAACATCCTCACAAATACCAATGGGGACAGCTGTTGACTTGTCAGCCATCTGAAGAGAGATATCTGTAGGGATTAATTTCTCTAAACAAAGCCTCTTGTAAAGAGAGAAAGGAATAACACTCACTCCTGCACCAAGATCACATAAAGCAGTTCTGACGTAATTATTCTTTATGGAGCAAGGAATGGTGGGTATACCTGGATCACCGAGCTTCTTAGGAATCTTGCCACTGAAAGAGTAGTTAGAAAGCATAGTAGATATTGCTTCATTAGGAACTTTTCTTTTATTAGTAACAATATCTTTCATATATTTCGAATAGGGAGGTAACTTAATAGCATCAGTCAAAGGAATTTGAAGAAAAAGAGGTTTCATCCATTCACAAAATTTATTATAATGCTCTTCTTCTTTATTTTTGAGGGACTTACTTGGGAAGGGCATGGGTTTCTGTATCCATGGTTCTCTTTCATTCCCATGTCTTCTTGCGATGATGTCTTCTCTAGAGTACCTCTTGCGTTTATCGGGTGCTTCTTCTTCTCTTACCTTGGGAGAATCATCATTCTCCGCGTCCTTTCCTTCAAGCTCGGCACCGTCTTCTGTTTCAGCATCGGAGGTAGATATGTTGTTAGGATAAATAGCTGGCTTTTCACTTACCATAGGATCATCGGGATTGTCAGCCTCCTTGTGTTTCTTCTTCTTTTTCTTCGGAGAGCTAACAGTCTCGTCTTCTTCTTGTACTTGAGAATCTTGTTCGATCCTCTTTGGATGCCCCTCTGGATAGAGTGGGTCCTGGGTGTGTGTTCCACCCCTAGTTTTGATGCGATAAGCTTGTATGTCCTGTTTGGCATTATTAGCAAGCAAATCTTTTTGCACATTAGAAATTTGTTCAAGCTGAGTTTGAACCATTTGAAAATGCTTAACAAGACATTTAACATCACTAACTAACTTTTGATAGAAAGAGAATTATCATGCAACTGACTTTGTAACTTCCTATTAAAATGGTCTTGCTTAACAATAAAATTATCAAGCTCATCTAAGCATTGATCAGGAGGCTTACCTTTAGGGATGTCACTTTCAGTAAATTCTAATAGAGAGTGTACCTCTACCAAGGGACGGTGAGTAGTAGGCTCACACAAATTCTCGATAGGCGGTAAATTCTTCATGTCTTCGGCTTTAATACCCTTCTCCTTAATAGATTTCTTCGCTTCTTTCATATCTTTGGGGTTCAGAACAAGCATGCCCCTTTTTTTAGGTGGTAAAAGTGGTTCAGGAACGGACCAACTTTCATAGTTCTTGGCAATTTTGCACATTAATTCTTCTGCATCATCCGGTGTTCTTTCCCTGAAAAAACAACTAGCACAACTATCCAGATAGGATTTGGATTCATCGGTTAAACCAGCGTAAAATATGTCAAGCAGTTCATTCTTGGGGATTCCATGTCCCGGCATAACCTTAAGTAAATCACAAAACCTCCCCCAAGCTTTAGGGAGGTGCTCATCCTGCAGTTGTTTAAAGTTATAGATTCTTTGCAAAACAGCATGTTGCAGATGAGCTGGGAAATATTTATCAACAAAGAATTGGACCAAGTCTTGAGGACTCTTAATGGAACCATAGGGTAGTGCATCATACCATGATTTAGCGTCTTCCTTCAAAGAAAAAGGAAAAAGCTTGGCCACATAGAAGTTTCGTATCTTCTCATCAGTAGTGAATAGGTTACCTAGCTCAGCGAGTTTGGTAAAGTGTGCTATAGCATCATCATTTTCTCTGCCATAAAAGGGGTCAGCCTCGACTGTAGATATAAGTGAAAGATCAACAGAGAAATCATAATCAGGATCAGTGATGCATATAGGAGACGTGCCAAATTGAGGATCAGGAATAGCTTTGTTCTTCATGGAGTGCTTTTTGAGCAGCTCCTTAACAGCACCAGGGTCAGAGTCGACACACTCTATGAGTTCCCTGCAAAAATCATCATCAAGAGTAACATAATCATCATCAAGGATTCTCTCCTTGAGCTCATCTAAGCACAGGTAACCAAAGGTTTTGCAGGTGGGAATATAGGTAGCAGGGGTCTCGGTCTTGGATTCTGCTGCAACCTTAGCAGTCTGAGTTTCAATATAGTGACCAAGAAAAGTAGCATCATCAATAGTAGTGGAAGCATCATCAAAAGTATCGGACATAGTGACAGACTCAATAGAAGCATCATGTAGTGGTGGTGAAGTAAACTTACTCATAACAGAAGGTGAATCAAGTGTAGCGCTAGTGTTCAGAACAGTACCTTTTCTTGTACGGGATGGTAAGATCGGAACCTTGGGGTCTCCTTTCTTACCCATAGCGGATGATGTGCAGCAGGTAGGATACTTCAAGTAGACTTGTAAATATTGCTATGCTCCCAGGCAACGGCGCCAGAAAACGCTGCTTGATGCCCCACAGGCGTAAGGGATCGAGATAGTCTTCGCGGGTAAGTTAACCCAATTTATTGATTCGACACACGGGGAGCCAAAGAGTATGTATAAGCTTTGACAGTTGAGTTGTCAATTCAGCCGCACCTGAAATATACTTGCTTGCAACAAAAGATAAGTGGTAATGGTAATAGGATAATGATAGTGGCAACAGCAAAAGTAACAACTAATGACCAGCAGGAGTGAAAACTCTGTAGGCTAGGGAGATGGATGGTTGGGCGCTGCATGGATGAGAGTGAACATGTAATAAATTCTAACACGGGGCAAGGCACACAGAAAAACAATGATCATCTAGGCATATATCAAACATTAGGCATGTATCCCGTAGGTAGTTGTGCGTGCTTGCAATAAGAACTTGCACACCATCTTTTGTACTACCAACCCGTTACGAACGGGGCCAAAGGGAACTTATGGAGATTAAGGTGCTCCTGTCAAAGAGCACCGGAACAAAGCAATAAACTCAATAGATACATGGAATCCTCAAATTATGGACCATCCCCTTTGGTGTCCCAAGCTGTCACCTTTGGGATCGCCGGTTCCGGGCCATAATAGGTGCATACAACTCATAGATAGGATCTAGAACACAAATATATTCATGAAAACACATAGGGTTCAGATCTGAAAACATGGCACTCGGGCCCAAAGTGACAAGCATTAAGAGCAACAAGTTGAAGAAAAGAAGATAAACACCAATGTAGATGATAGGCAACATGCCCCCAACAATCTGATGAACTAGTACATGATCAAACTCATCCAATCCCTACCATCCCCTTTGCCTACAGCAGGGAATTACTCACACATGTGAAGAGAAGTCATGGAGGATGGATGGATTGGTGATGGTGATGACGATGGCGACGATCTCCCCTCTCCGGAGGCCAAATCAGCCTCGAGATTATCCCTACCGAAGAAGAACAGAGGGTGGCGGCGGCTCCGCGACGGAAACTGGGAAAACGACTTATGTTCTAGGGTTTTTCCGTCACGGGGATAAATAGGAGTCTCGGTAGGGTACCAGAGGAGGGGGGAGGCTCCCAGGCGACCAGAGGGCGCGGCCCCACCCCTGGCCGCGCCAGGGGGGCGCCTGGGGCCCCCAGGACTCCCCTCTGGTCCCACTTCTGGCTCCTGGCTCCTTCGGGTGCGTGGATTTTCTGGTATTTTTCTGGGAATTTTCTGGAACGTCTAAAAATCCATTTTCCTGCACACAATAAAACCATACAGGTAGCTCTGCTGAAACCAGCATTAGTCTGGGTTAGTTTCGTCCAAATCATGCAAGAATGAGGGCAAAACAATAGCAAAAGTGTTTGGAAGAGTAGATACGTTTGAGACGTATCAACAAGTACCCACTTCCTAGGATCAATGATCTTTATGATCAACTTGTTGGATCCTCAGTCTTCTCCAAAATGGATACGAGATTAGGTTATCATGTAATCAAAATCAGAAATGAGGACATTCCAAAAACGGCTTTCACTACTCGTTATGGTCTTTACGAGTACACTGTCATGTCCTTCGGTTTAACTAATGCCCCAGCCACTTTTTCGCGTTTGATGAATTCAATCTTCATGGAGTACTTAGATAAAAAAAATGTAGTTTATCATGATGATATTCTCATCTACTCGAAGAACGAAGAAGAACATGCTGAGCATCTTAGGCTAGTATTGATGAAACTTAGAGAGCATCGCCTTTATGCTAAGTTTTCCAAATGTGAATTCTGGCTTCCAGAAGTGACCTACCTAGGCCACGTGATTTCTGCAAAAGGCATTTCTGTGAATCCCGAGAGAGTTCAGGCCGTCCTTGACTAGACTCCACCTGAATCGGTTAAGCAAGTTAGGAGTTTTCTTGGCTTAGCAAGCTATTGTCGCCGCTTCGTTGAGAACTTCTCCAAAGTTGCAAAGCCTCTAACTGAACTCCTCAAGAAAGATAAGAAATTTGAATGGAGCCCCAAGTGCAAGGAAAGCTTTCAAGAGCTAAAAAGAAGATTGACTTTTGCACCCGTACTTGCGCCTCCAGACACCAAAAGGGATTTCGAAATCTATTGTGATGCTTCACGGCAAGGGTTAGGATGCATACTTATGCAAGATCGCCATGTGGTAGCATACGCTTCACGCCAGTTGCGTCCACATGAAGAGAACTATCCTACCCATGATCTTGAACTCGCTGCCGTAGTTCATGCCCTGAAGACTTGGCGACATTACCTCCTTAGTAATCGTTGTGAAATCTATACCGATCACCAAAGCCTCAAATACATATTCACCTAGCCAGATCTTAACCTCAGGCAAAGACGCTGGATAGAGTTGATAAAATATTACGACTTAAGTATCTCTTACACCCTAGGCAAAGCCAATGACATGGCTGATGCACTAAGTCGTAAGTCGTATTGTAACAACCTCATGTTACAACAGTATCAACCACTTCTCTATGAGGAATTTTGAAAGATCAATCTTGAGATTGTTCCTCATGGATTCCTTTCCACCTTGGTAGTGAAACCAACTCTTTAGGATCAAATCAAAGTTGTTCAACAACGTGCTCGAGGTATCCGATATATCAAACAGAATATTGCTAGCGGTAAGGCCAAATGTTTTACCCTAGACCATGAGGGTACTGTGTACTTCGAGAATAGGATGGTAGTTCCGAAGAATAGGAATCTAAGGCAGCAGATCCTTAAGGAAGCTCATGACACCCCTCTCTCGATTCATCCTGGTAGTACTAAGATGTATCAAGATCTACGCCAGAGATTTTGGTGGACTAGGATGAAGCGAGAAATCGCTCGATATGTTGCTGAGTGCGATGTTTGTCGTCGTGTGAAAGCAGAGCATCAAAGACCTTCTCGTACTCTTCAACCTTTAGCCATTCCTGAGTGGAAATGAGATAAAGTCAGTATGGATTTCATCACTTGCTTTCCAAAATGTCAAAAGGGAAAAAAATTCATCTTCGTGGTCATTGACCGTCTTTCCAAAGTTGCTCATTTCCTTCCTGTTCGCGAGAGTATAACTACTAGCCAGTTAGCAGATTTATATGTCTCCCGGATCGTTTCTCTCCATGGTGTTCCTTTGGAAATCAATTCAGTCCGAGGAAGTCTTTTCACCTCTCGATTTTGGCAAAGTTTTCAAAGTGCTATGGGAACCCATCTCTCCTTTAGCACCGCCTTTCATCCCCAGTCAAGTGGTCAAGTAGAAAGAGTCAATCAAGTTCTCGAAGACATGCTCAGAGCCTGTGTTATCTCATTCGGAAAGAGTTGGGAGAAATATCTTCCATTCGCCGAGTTTTCTTATAACAACAGCTTCCAATCTAGCTTGGGCATGGCACCCTTTGAATTTCTCTATGGACGAAAATGTCGAACACCATTGAACTGGTCAGAAACCGGTGAAAGACAATTCTTTGGACCAGATATGATCCAGGAAGCAGAAGAGAAGGTTCGCATTGTTCGTGAGCAATTGAAAACAGCCCAGTCTCATCAGAAAAGCTACTATGATCGTCATCATAGGCCAGAGAGTTACGAGCTGGACGAGGAGGCTTACCTCCGGGTTACTCCTCTGAAGGGAACCCATCGCTTCGGTATCAAAGGCAAATTGGCCCCACGTTACATCGGTCCCTTTCGCATTCTAGCTAAACATGGAGAAGTTGCCTACCAACTTGAACTACCCCCGCATCTTTCTCAGGTTCACGATGTATTCCATGTATCTCAACTCAGGCGTTGCTTCAAGGACCCCATCCGCGAAGTAGACCACGAAATGCTTGATCTCCAGGAAAACCTGTCTTATCGAGAGTATAATGTCTGTATCCTCGATAAAGCTGAGCGTACCACCCGACGTCAGAAGATCAAGTTCCTCAAAGTGCAGTGGTCCAACCATTCAGAGAAGGAAGCCACCTGGGAACGAGAAGATCGTCTTCGAGTCGAGTACCCCACCCTCTTCCCGACTACTTCTGAATCTCGGGACGAGATTCTTTTGAGTGGGGACGAGTTCTCACAACCCTAGTTTGGTATGTGCTTTTTATTTCTAGAAATAATTGCTTCATGTTCAAATTCCTTTATTTAATAATTGGGGATCTGGAAAAGCCTCCAATTGAATTTAAATAAAAGGCCAGAGAAAAAACGTTTTCCAAAAATCTTTTGATGATTTTGAAAATCTCTATAAATGGGCATGATCACATTTCATGTGTTGTGGGTCCAACCACATGCTCAAGGAATTTTCAAATATTCAAACAGAGGCTTGGAAATTAAATTTAAATGCTATTTGAATTGAAATTCAAATGTTTTGAATTTCAAAAATCTTCAAAACTTGGGAGTGGCTAGTACTATGTCACATAAGTCCAAATAAAATATTTGGGAATTTTCTA
This sequence comes from Bromus sterilis, assembly GCA_950022295.1. NCBI lineage: Eukaryota > Viridiplantae > Streptophyta > Magnoliopsida > Poales > Poaceae > Bromus > Bromus sterilis. Next base: position 159,276,799 of record OX465600.1, read on the forward strand.
AAAATGCTTTGGTATTTTTTTCAGAGCAAAAAAAATAAAACAGAAAGCAGAAAAAAAAGGGCCAAAGGCCACTTACCTGGCCCAGCAGAGGAGGCCCAGCCCAAAGGGGCAAGGGCGTCTTCCTCCCTGGACAGGCAGGCAGCCAGGTCGCCGAAGAGCCTGGCATGGCCGCCAGGCAGCTGCCTGGCTGCTCCCTCGTCCATATCCACGCCGTGGACACCCCCCCCCCAAGCTTCCCCCTTCCATTTCCCCTCCCCTGGATCTCTTTCCCTCTCTCCCCGGCGAGAACCCCCAAGGTTCCCGAGCGCTGCGCAGTCCGCCGTCGCGCACAGACGTGGCCACCGTGCCCCCCTCGCCTGTCCAAGCTGTCCAGGGCGTTCGCCATCTACGTCTTCGTCGCCGTGCGCCTTCAATTGAAGCCGCGGAGCTCTGAGTACGACGCCCGCAACGAACTGCTCTGCCACGGCCATCGAACTCTGGCGAGTGATTGCTCCCTTGCCGCTGCATCTTCGGCTCCCTCGTCCTCTCCACTGCAACCTCGGTGAGCATGCGCTGCGATTGCCCTACTACACGCTCCTCCCCGCGCTTCCAGTCGTCATCGTCGTCGAGCCCGAGCATGGCCGCCGCGCCCTTGTCCTCGCCGTCGCGCTCCCGGCCCGCCTTTGTCCTCCCCTTCCCCTCCAGATGACGCGCGCGTGCGAGAGGGCCCGGTTGGTGCCCTCCCCGTGCAATCCCGTGGCCGGGAGGCCACTCCGGCGACCCCTCCGCCGTGTCCCGTGGCCGCCGCCGGCCAGCCGGTGTGATTAGGGGCCTAATCCCCCCTAATCACCCACTGACAGGTGGGTCCCGGCCCCTAATAATCCTGTTTAATTTTAAATAAACAAAGGGTTTAATACTGTGCCACTGACCGTGCTGGCCCACATGTCAGCCCCCCCTGCATCTGCATGACGCAGGCATGACGCAGTAAAGCCTTTTTTCATTTTACAGATAATCCAGAAAATTCCAGAATTTGTTTAAATCTTCAGAAATTCACTGAAAATTATCTGTAACTCCAAAACAAAAGTGTTATATATGAAAAATCATCAGAAAAATGCAAGGATTCCAAATATCATATTTTCATAGATGAAAAACACATCTATGATGATGGACCAGTAGTATTTAGCTATTTGGTTAATTTGGAATAATTCAAAATAAATGTTTAAATCATTTGAAATTAAATCTTTGCAATGCCAACCTTATCACATGAACATCAGAGGCATATCATACACATGACAACATAGTTTACAAAGACCAACCATTAGCAAATGCAACTTTGGCTAATTTGAACAACATTTGTAGTTTGAATTTGAATTTCTTATTCAAATCAACTTCAATTAACTTGTTCAAATTGAACATAGGTCACATCAGTACCATGCCATGATTCATTTCTTGAATGTGCATTGCAATGTAATGTTCATACTTGTGTCTCGGTGTTTGCTTCTACTCGATAGATCCATTGCCGGACGTAGTTCCTGTTTCTTCGAAGAGTGACACCCCGAGTCCCGACAATAAGGCAAGCAAACCCCCTTTGATCATATCTATAAAAACCCAGTTTCGCTCTTGTTCTCTTATGCATGATTAGGTGCTTCACATGTTACCGTTCTACCGCTAGTTCAACCCATCCTTTGCATGACCTATCATTGCTGCCACAGTATTAAGCAAACCTCAACCTAGCATATACAAGATTGTTTGTGTTTATCATGTGGCCCTTCATCCATGTTATGCTATGCCATGCTAGAGGGTTATGCCATGAAGATGATCCAACTGGGTGATGTATCGGGATGGTAGTGAACACATGCAACAAGGTGGTAACGTGTTGATGAAGTCACCCTAATATAAGTGAACAATGAGAGGTTGTGTAGGATTACACAGTGGGTTGTCTCATTTAAACTGCCCTAGGCCCCGAGTTCTTGTGTTGTGATCCAAGACACAGATTACTACCACATGTTGGGCTCATTGACCCCTCTTGACCTATTAACTCACACCGACTATGCTCCAGGATTCGCATGGGTCAATTGTTCTTTTATTGGATTTCATAATGTAGCACGGTTTTAGGCAAGCGCATCACCATCCGTCGAGGTGGACTTGTCGTACCGTCCATACATCGTCTGGGTCCTAAACGGAAACCCCGGCCGGATTCCCGATTGGGGTACATACTCAGATAGGCGATCCCCTGGACTAGAGTTGGAGCCGTGAGGTAAGTGCCGTGGTACTATCCTCGCCGACACCGCTTGAAGGTGATGAGTTCTAGGCGGTAAGTGGTAGCTACGTATGTGAAGAAGTACACCCCTGCAGGGTTAATGAACTATTCGAATAGCCGTGTCCGCAGTTATGGACTACTTGGATATCTTTACTTGATTATTAGACAACTCAAATGGATACTCTAAAAATCGCAACATAAGTGTGAGTGCTATGGGTTGCTTCCTCATGGGGAAGTCGAGGAAGAATCCATGGTGGTGTATTGATGTGGTGATCAAGATTAGAGGGACTCGAGTGCGCCTCTCGTCTCAACTCCATGTAGTCGTAGTACAGAATAGCCAAGTCAAAGCTTTCTGCATTACGACCCCACTTGCATTTACCTTGATACATGAGCATGAGTAGTGTAGATCTGATGTAAGTCTTGCTGAGTACAACTTTGTACTCACGTTTGCTTATTCTATGTTTTAGAGATGAGACGACTGACCCTGATGGTGGCCTCTACCTCGAGCTTGACGCCGACTAAGTCGTATAGTTCCAGACAGCAACCTGGTTCCTTTGGAGGGTCGTTGTATTTTCTTTTAGGCTTCTTAAGCCATTTGTTAACCTTGTCTTTACTAAGACATAATTTGCTTCCGTTGTTGCTTGATGTAATGTTGGATCACAATCATGTGATCTCTTCTTGTAATACAACTACTATGTCTGCTCAGTTTAGCAGATGCAATAAAGTCTATGAGTTTGTAGAGTTTATATTGTGTTACCTGTTGTTATACACTTGGCATGCATGCTGCGTGTATGTTTATATCGTGCATGTCATGTGTGGGGTTCGATAGCTTAGTTGTGCTCTCTCCGGCGGTCTTTCTTACACCAAGTGTCCCTGAGATGTGTGCAGCTTGGGGCATTGCGATGCGATTGCTTGTGGCTCCATCACGTGGCACACTTTGTTGTACGATCGAGCCCGCCCGAGACCCCGAATAAGAGATCGGGATGGAGTCTGTTTATTTAAGTGTTATGATTCAATCGATAATATGGTTGAGGCAACTTGTCTATGAGTATGGGATTTCACCACCCATAATCATTTAGACTTGTGAGCGGGTGATGAGGACCCATCTCAGTTGATCATCCATCCTGGATGGGATGCCCCTCACGTTCGAGCTTTCCGAGAGTGTCTTGTACTTGGCCTTGTCTGCTTAGACAAGTGGGTATGGCTCTCGGCTCTCCATATGATTGAGTTGTGACTGGAATTACATATGAAAATTCTGGGTCCCGACATCTTGAAAGATTTCCTGGCACTTGGGGGTCCATTCGAATTTCTTCTCTTTATTCAGGAGTTCATTTAGAGGCTTTGCAACTTTATAAAAGTTCTCAGCGAAGCGGCGACAATAGCTTGCTAAGCCAAGAAAACTCCTAACTTGCTTAACCGATTCAGGTGGAGTCCAGTCAAGGACAGCCTGAACTCTCTCGGGATTCACAGCAATGCCTTTTGCAGAAATCACGTGGCCTAAGTAGGTCACTTCTGGTAGCCAAAATTCACACTTGGAGAACATGACATAAAGGCGATGCTCTCGAAGTTTCATCAATACCAAACTAAGATGTTCGGCATGTTCTTCTTCGTTCTTCGAGTAGATGAGAATGTCATCAAGATAAACTACACCAAATTTATCCAAGTACTCCATGAAGATCGAATTCATCATGCGCGAGAAAGTGGTGGGGGCATTGGTTAAACCAAAGGACATGACGTTGTACTCGTAAAGACCATAACGAGTAGTGAAAGCCGTTTTGGGAATGTCCTCGTTTCTGATTTTAATTTGATGATAACCTAATCTAAAGTCCATCTTGGAGAAGACAGAGGATCCAGCAAGTTGATCATAAATATCATTGATCCTGGGAAGTGGGTACTTGTTCTTTATCGTCGCTAGATTAGCGGGCGATAGTCTACGCACATCCTTTCTGTTCCAACTTTTTTTGTTACGAACCGAACGGGGCAACCCCATGGCGATGAGCTAGGGCGGATGAAGCCTTTTTCCAACAAAGCTTCAAGTTGGATTTTAAGCTCAGATAACTCACATGGGGCCATTTTGTATGGGCGTCTGGAAATTGGTGCGGTTCTTGGCATAAGATCTACAATGAATTATACACATCTCTCGGGTGGCTAGGTTTAAGGAGTTGGTTTACTGGGTAGTTTCCTAGAGGATGACCATGTCTTACTAGGGGCTACAACAGATATGTCAGAGTAGCAAAGTACCCCAAAACGATGGTCAGTGTGGCTATTCTGGCAAGAAAACATCTGAACCGGGAGGAAGAACTGCAAATGCATCAATATGGGTTTCTAGAATAAAACCTACAACAAACTCTATGGAACTGTCGGGCATGCCACCTAGACATTCTTCTGAAAAGACAACCGAAATAGATAGAAAGATTTTTCAAATGCATCAGATTATGAAGAAATCTGGAATGACTCAGACAGCATAACGGCTGTAATTGCAAGAAAAGACAATTTTCTTACAACATAGTAACAACACTTACATAGGATGTAAGAAACCAGGAAGCACAACAACTCTAGCAAACCGAACACAACTCTCCTACGGCTACAAGAAAGCAATCAACGAGATGTTCTAGTAAGACATAGATGAGCCTAGTCCTATCTTCCCGTAGAACAAGATGAGGGTGACTCAGAACTCAGAACGATGAAGGTAAGGAGAAAAAAAGAAGCCTTACGTTGTTCCCTTATATACCGAGAGTAACTATATAACTATAGAAGGCTAGACTCAGCTTCGACCAAGGCTGATAATCCTACAGTCATTCCTGCTCTGATACCAAGTCTGTCGGGACCCGGGGTTAGCGTATGCAAGTCCCGCTACAACAAAATCATATGGAGAGCCGAGAACCGTACCCACTTGTCTAATCAAACAAGGCCAAGCACAGAACATTCTCAGAAAGCATCGAACATGAGGGGCATCCAATCCAGGCCAGATGAACAGCAGGTATCATTGCAATTCTCTACAAAGTTTACAACTTTATTGATAACTCTTACAGAGTGCACACAGAGATCACAAGACTGTGATCCAACATTACATCAAACATGCAGAAGAAAAGTAGGTCTGAGTACAGACAAGTTTAACAAATGGCTTAGAGAAGCCTTATTTATAACCAAGCCCTTCCACGAGGGACCAGTCGTCTGACTGGGCCTACACTAGCTTGATCAGTCGTCGAGCTCCAGGAAGAATCCACCTTCGGTGTCAGTGGGTTCATCTAAAACATAGAATAAGCAAACGCGAGTACAAAGTCGTACTCAGCAAGACTTACGTAGGAACTATACTACTCATGCACATGTATCAAGGCAAAGGGATGTAGGTTTCATATGCAGAAGTGCCAGCTTTGACTTGGCTAGTCCTGAACTAGGAGTACAAGACTTGAGGTAAGAAGCGTACACGAGTCCACTACAATCTCCAACCAAATACACCGCTATGGTGCCTTCCTCGACTCCCCACGAGAAAGAACGCCATAGCACTCACACTTATCTTGGCAAGTTTTATAAGTATCCATTGAAGTTGTCTAATAATCAGGCATAGCTTTCCATGTAGTCCCTTACCGCGAACACGACTATTCGAATAGTTTATTAACCCTGCCGGGGTGTGCTTCTACACACATAAAACTAGCAGTTACCTCCTTGGCTTTGACACCATTCAAGCGGGTATCGGCGAGCATAATCTCCACAACTTATACCTCACAGCCAACTCAAGTTCAATGAAGACGCCTATCTGGGATTGTTTCCACATTCGTAACCCGGCCGGTTTACCGAAGTGGTCCCAGAAGATGTGTGCGTGGTGCATAAGCTGGTCTCGGTTGAGCCGTTCTCTCACTTAGCAGCTGGGCCACAAACCTACCAGAAATCCGAACTACTGCGACTCATTGAACTAAGGAGGGGTGAGTTAGTAGGTTGAGAGGGGGTCCATGTGCCCAACATGTGGTAGTACTCTTCGTCTTGGATCACCACACAAGAACTCGGGCTTAGGGCGGTGTTCAACGAGACAGCCCACTGTGTACTCCAACACAGCCTCTCATCGTTCACCTTGTATTAGGGTAGATTCACCAACACATTTCCACCATCATCAAAATGATTGCTACCATCCCGACTCACATAACAGTATCAACATTGTACCACTCTAAGCATGCAATAAGCAGTAACAGTTGCAGGGGCCACATGATAACAATCAACTCCTACATACGCTAGGATTGTGGTTGGCTTACTACTGTGACAAATGATAGGTCATGCAAAGGAATGGGTTCATCTAGGCGGTAGAAACGTAGCATGGTAATCATCCTAAACAATGCATAAGCGAGACTGAGAGGGAAGTGCGATTTTATCGACATGATCAATGAGGGTTTTCTTGCCTTGCTGATGAGGTTCAAACACAGTGTATTCAACGAAGGGGGTGGCCTCCGTTTCCGGCTCCACTTCTATCGAGCAAACAAAGCAATCAAGGGATAAATACAAATGCAATGCTCAAACACATGATCAATATTGTAGTGTGATGTTCATGGTCACAATTGTTGGCAATTCCATTAAAAAGAAGTGGGTTGCAAAGTCAGTTGCAAAATCACTCCAAATTTGAATTCAAAAGAATGCCATATGCACATTTGTCTCTGTTCACCCAATTTAAATTGGTCAAACATGAAAAAAAATGTCCATTTTCACATTCCTTGCATTTTTCTGATAATTTTTCATATATTATTTGTTCAATTTGGTGTTAAAATGAATTACTTATGAATTTCCAAAGTTTATTCCTTATTCTAGATTTTCATGATTTTCTTTTTAAATAGAAAAAACTGATTTATTGCGCCAGCACTGAGTCAGCATGACATCAGGGGGTTGACCTAGTCAAACTGACATGGGGGCCCTACCTGTCATTGACTCAGGGGCTAATCCCCTCTCTGCTTAATTAAGGGCCAGTTCTTTTGCAGCTTATTTCCAGCGGTGGAAATAAGCTGCCCCTCTCCCAGCTTATTCTCGAAGCTCAACTTAAAATTTTATTTAGAATCCTAGTAGTTAAAGATTGACTAGTAAGCTTCTAAAATAAAAATCTATGTTGGGCTTCTAGAATAAGCTGGGGGCGGGGCAACTTATTTCAACCGCTGGAAATAAGCTGCAAAAGAACTGGCCCTAAACAGAAAAAATTAGGGGGGCCTAGGTCCCACTGACAGTGACCCAGGGTCACTTAACCCAGGGGGTTAAGCCCCTAACACTCCGGCCAGGTCAGCCTCGCCGGCATAGAGTCGTCGGCAACGACCCGACACGGCTGCGTCGACGTTTCAGACGATTCCGGCCACCATTCCACGCGCCTCCTACACCAGAGTGACCCTCGTGCTACCGCGCATTAAGGGGAGCAGTCGGGGGACCTCGGGATGCACTAGATACACGCCCGCGACGATGGGCGGTGGAGGCAGAAACACGGTGACGTCGAGATTGCCCTCTGGAGCACCGTTTTGACCGTGGACTGTCTCTTTGGCTTGCTGCGAACACCTGGAACACTACATGCTAGAAGGGGAAGGTGCTGGAGCAGGGGAGCAAGGGTGGCGTCGACCATGGCGGCGACGGGCTCCCGCTTCCATGGCGGATCCGGCTACAGCTACGGGGAATGTGCGGAATCAAAGGGGTTTTGCTCAGAAGCTCACCCTGAGACGAAAAGAAGCGACGGCTTACTTGGGGGGGGGGTCATGTGGCCGAGGAATTCAACGGAGACCTTCACGGCGGCCGGGGAGCTCTCCGGGAATATTCCGGCGTACAGGAGGGCTCCGGGCTCTTGATTTCTTGCAGGGAGACGAAGACAAAGACGGCAAGGAGGATGGACAAGCCCTCGAGGCCTAGCTCAGGCTCCGGCCATGAGTCGCCATGGCGGGTGCTCTTCGGATCTTCTCGGACGACGGGGTTCTTGCGCTGGGAGACAGGGAAGGTGGCCATGGAGAGGGAGAAGTGATAGAGGAAGCCTCCAGACGTCGGGGATAACCACTAGGGAGGCAGGCAGCTGCCTGGCGCGCCCAAGACGCTCGCCGGCGACCTGCGTGCCTGCCTAGCCGGGGTTGAAGACGCATGTGCCCCTGTGGGCTTGGCTGGGCCAGGCTGGGGAATGAGTAGGGCCAAAACACAGGTAAGCCCTTTTTTCCTTTTCTGTTTCTTTTTATTTTCTGCACTTTTGTTTAGCTTAGCAAATAAAATAGCTAGGCATTTTTATAAATGCTCAAATCTTTTATATGGCATTACATGACCAGTAGCTAGTCATATCCAGAGTTTTAACATTTTTGAAAGTAAAAATATTTGAATTCAAATTCAAATAGGGGTATTTATTTAATTCCATGCTCCTGTTTGAATATTTGAAAAATCCATGAGCATGGGATTTCTACCACATCACTTGATATGTGATCACACTCATTTATGTGAGTTTTCAAAAATGCAAAAGGAATTTTTGGAGCAACTTTTATTCTGGCCATTTGAATTAAATTCATCTCGGGGGTTTCTTCTCCCATTTCAATTTTATTTGAAAATTTTGACATGATGCAAAGTTACTTGCTAACCCTAGCACATACCTAACGGAGGGTTCTGACAGAAGTAGTCCGGCGTATGCCAGCTGACAGGGCGCCGAGGCCTGACGGATTCAGTGGTGGGTTCTTGAAATCATGCTAGCCCATCATCAAGCATGATTTCTAGAAATTATCCGAGGATTTCCATGCTGGGGTGCTGGATATTGAGAGCCTCCACACGGGGTTTGTCACTCTGATACCAAAAATTCAGTCCCAGAGACAGTGAATGACTATCGCCCGATCACCCTACTGAACTGTTGTCTAAAAATTATCACTAAGATTTTGGCGGACAGGTTGCAAGCATTCATCTTGGGCTTGGTGCACTCAAACCAGTATGGGTTCTTGAAGGGGAGATCCATCCAGGATTGCTTAGGTTGGGCGTTCGAGTTTCCGCATCAATGTAAAACCTCAGGGAAACCTATCGTGGTGCTCAAATTTGATTTCGCCAAAGCTTTCGATACGATCGAGCATCGCCCAATGATTGAGATCATGAAATGCATAGGCTTTTATTCTCGATGGCTGGGATGGATGGAGGCCATTTTCTCATCTGGAAGGTCCTCCATCTTGCTCAATGGAACGCCGGGACGTCAGTTCAAATGCAACAGAGGCATGCGTCAAGGTGATCCGCTTTCGCCGCTCCTATTTGTTCTTGCGGCTGACCTCTTGCAGGCTGCGATCGACGATCAAATGAGGACGGGTGATCTCATGCCTACCATTTCTGCCCCGGGAGACTACCCAGTCATCCAGTACGCCGACGACACCATCCTGGTGATGCCGGAGGATCAAGAACAAATTCTCAAGATCAAGAGGACGCTGCAGGACTACGTGACCATGGTGGGTTTAAGGATCAACTTATCTAAATCCACGCTTGTTCCCATCAATGTGCCAGATGACACTACTTCCGTGATGGCTGGCTTGCTTTGCTGCTCCGTTGGTAATATGCCATTCACCTATCTTGGTCTGCCAATGGGCACCACTAAGCCTACGGTCCATGATTTCATGCCCATGATCGTGTCCGTGGAGAGGAGGCTCTCTACTACTCCTTCCTTGCTGGACTACGGGTCCAAGCTCACTCTTGTGAACTCTGTGATCATGTCCCTGTCGATCTACGCGATGTGCTCCATCCGACTACCACCCAAATTGATTGATCATCTAGATAAACTACGTCGTCGATGCTTATGGGCGAAAACTGATGATCCATCTGCTAAGGTTTGCTCGCCCGCCGCGTGGGAGCTGGTTTTCCGTCCAAAATCCAAAGGAGGGCTGGGGGTTATTGACCTTAAAAGCCAAAACCAGGGATTGTTACTCAAGCAGCTTCATAAATTCTTTAACAGGGCAGAAGTTCCCTGGGTAGAGTTGGTTTGGTCCTCGCACTACGCCAGGGGATTTTTGCATGCTACTAGACCCTGCGGGTCATTTTGGTGGAAGGATGCCATGCAGCTTTCTCCGATTTACAGGACGATCACAACTGTAAATATTGGGGATGGCAGCTCCGTACTGTTCTGGAACAATCTCTGGCTACCGAATACCCTAGCGGAGGAATTTCCGCGCCTTTTCTCGTATGCAAGAGATGAGGATCTCTCAGTCCAAAACCTGCTGACCGCCCCTTCAATTGGGGCTAGCTTCCATCTGCCCCTGTCAAACCAAGCCGTGGAGGAACTGCGAGAGTTAAAGAAAGCTACGGAGGATGTAATGATGGTGGCTGACTCCAAAGATGTGTGGAATACAATCTGGCATGATGGAAGATTTACTTTGGGTAGATACTACATGCACTGCTTCCGGGAGGAGGAAGCTGATGTAGCTTTCAAATGGATTTGGAAATCGAGCTGCACCAACAAATGGAAGGTGTTCTCCTGGATGTTGCTGGCAGATGGGTTGAATACACGCAATATGCTCAGAAGGAGAGGACTGACCCTGCAGGACAACAACTACGGTTGCCTCTTTTGTGCCAGACCCCCTGAGGAAACACTAGAGCATCTCTTCTTCACCTGCTCTTTCAGTCGTGCTTGCTGGGATAGACTGGGCATCACCTGGATCTTGGGTGGTGACAGGCTTGAGATTGTTCATGAGGGGAAAAGGTCATGGAGCAAACCCATGTTCATGGAGACCTTTATTGTGGGGGCCTGGAGTCTATGGAAAGAAAGGAATAACAAGCACTTTAGAGGGGTTGTGCGGTCAGTGGACTCCTGGTATCATAGGTTCAAGTCTGACTTTGACTGTCTTAGACACAGAAATAAGGAAGGGCTTGGGCCTTTTATCATTGATTTTTTGCTTTCTTTATAAGTTTTTTTAAGCTTTCTGACTACGCCCTAGAGTTTAGTCTCCTTCCCCCCCCCCCTCCCTCCCCCCTCCCATGCAAATCCACCTCTCCTCTTGTAATTTCCCTCTTTTGTTAATTTAATAAAGGGCAGTAGGGGGGTGCCCCTGCTGTCATCAAAGCTTCAAACACACACACACACACATTGATCAAGTTATTAAGATTATCTCAGTAGTTGTTGTCTATGAACAATGAGTAGGTCTCAAGTCGTCCATAACCGTGGACACGGCTTCTCGAAAAGATTTAACCCTGCAGGGATGTGCCAACTTCCCATTACAATGCTCCGCACGCACGCCCATCTCTCTCAGTTGCTACCCATCATAGGGAACCATTTTATGATTTAGGTCCGTGAGATCCGAAACAACAGGTCCCTCTAACTAACAACGGGGAGTCGACATCCAGTTTAGGAGCCAGCTGCGCTCTCGTCCTGGTCTCTTCCGTCTCAACTGGGTTTGGGTTACCGTGGAAAAAACCATGCCCGTGCCCTCGCCGGCCAAGTATGGACCAATAGGATATACCACCCCACTGGTCCGATTTGTTTTAAATCCACTGGCTTCAGACCAGTTACGCACACAATTTCAAATGGTAAATCAGCTTGGCCACCACTATAAATGTTTGAAGCTAGGTAGGTAAGAAGAGGGGACCCCATAGTATCCCACACATGGTTAGGCACGCTCGTCAAGAGACACAATACCCAAAACTAGGGACCTAGGTTACTCGAATGGAACAAAGCGTTGGGGCGGGATAGCCTAGACCTTCCATCCTTCGTCGAGTTTAGTCAACATTATAATAATCATATCATCCACAACAATATAATAATGTGATAACCCAATCCAAGGAGTAACAAGAGGTAACAGTTGATAGCATCCTTTCATGCATATTAAGCAGTGGCTGAGCAGCGAGCAATAGTAACATAGCCGAACAAGGTTTGTTAGGATGTGGACGACATGGATGTTTGGGTTTATTTGAGAGGCATGAATATGAAGTGTTAGGATCAAACAATCATTCTATCCTACACCTAGGATCGAGTGAGCTGAAAGTTATAAGCATGATATATGCTTCCCCTTACCTGATGAGAAGACGAAGCCGAAGGTGTAGTCGATCGCAAGCTCGCAACGTCTTCGAGGGTACCCGCGGGAGCACACAACAATTAAACACTATAAATGCAAACGACGAGCAAGGATCTATTACTACGAAGGAATCACCAGCAAGAAACAACAAGAAGGCAACATGGGGAAACGCACTACGATACGGATCTACCATCGAGAGCGGTTACTAACAGGTTAAGTGGAGTATTCGTCACACACGGCGATACGCACACTTAGAAACGTTCAAGTTGTTTAGCTACACAACATGAGCAAAGGTTGTTAACATTCCATCTCACTCAAGCATGGCATATCACACAAACATGACAAGAGGTGAAGCATAAAGAAAACTATCTATGCTAGTCAATTTAAGTGAGGCACAACCTAAACATGGCATTCCACTAAGTGCCCCACGATGATTAAAGCATTTGGTACTGTTCTGCCCTAAACCACATTTTAAGTTGGTTAACGACAGCAAGCAACCGCACAAACACAATCTAAACGAAAAACTAATCACGTTACATATAAAGATCACCCCGATCGGAGTTACGGTTAAAAATATATAAGCAAAACAAGTTATGCACACATGTTGTTAACATCCGGAAGCACACTTTAGACCAATAAAAAAACATGATAAGGAATGAAAACATGCTCCAAATTGATATGTAGTGTATTAGACATGGCAGTAAAGGCACGGCAAAAATATTCATGCAAATAGGAATCATGGTTCACTATTTATAAGCAACACAAAAAAGCTATAAAACATTACTGTTCAAGGACTTGGTGAAAAATCAGGAAAACAGGGCAGAAACTGTTAATAGCAAGTTGTATAAGCAGGGGTAAACCTATATGCAAACGTGCAGCAACATGACATAGCAATATATGGGCAGAAAGTAGACATGATGGTGATCAGGCACAAACAAGAATCAAGGTGATAGGCATCACAGGTCAAAAGATATTAAGCGTGCAACATGGCTTCGGAAAGTTACAGACTTAGTGAAAAACAGAGGTGGCTGTCAAAAATAGCGGGATAGCAACTTTGGAGCTGAATATAACTATGACCAGGAATGTAAACATGACCATGCAGTACATATAATGGAAGTAGACATGGCATAGATCAAAATGACATATTGCAATGATCAAAAGGATGCACGGTTAAAAAGATATAGGGCAGCAAAGTGTCAATGTTTCGCAAACAGCACCACAAAGTTAATAGGTAGCTAATTTGGGTGATGATAAAATCAACATGCAGTAGGCAAACACGACAAGTGAAATCATATAACTGAAGTAGACATGATGCTCAACAGGATGCAACAAGAATCACTCAAATCCGATAAACGGTCGCGACGCACTCGTCGACCGAAGTTGGCTCAAGATAACAGTTTCAGCAACAGTTTGCAGTTAACGACGGGAAGCCCTGTTCAGCACACAATAACTATATCGAGACGACCTCAAAAAGATTAACTCTCTAAAAGTAAAAGTTAGAGCACATAACAGCGCAGGGGTGAGGAAGGAGAAGAGAAGGAGAGGCGCGAAGGAGAGAGGAGGGGCGCTCGATGGCTCCTGCTCGCCGGCGGCGGCCGGAGATGGAAGAGGCGAGGCCGGCCTTGGGCGGTGGAGGCGCCTAGATGGGCTCGGCGGGCCTGGCGGAAGGGATGCGGGCCCGGCGCGGCCCGGATTGGGTCTGGAGTGGATGGGAGGCTGCTGTGGGGATCTGGGGTGACGTGGCCTCCATCTGGGCCAATCATCCCCAGATCTGACGGCCAGGGTTACTTGGAAGCTAGGTTTTCGAATCTGGGGTCAAATTTTGGGCAGATCTGGGTAAGTGGAGGAGGGTGGCTGCAATTTTTTCTAGGGGAAACCCTAGAAAGGGGTGGGTGAGTGGTGATCTTTATATAGGTGGTCTGGCTGGCAAGTTTACGCAAACACCCTCGGGTTCTCTCTCGCGCGTCCGGTACTCAACATTTCTGACCGCCAGGAGTGCATACGACCTCTGATTCAAATGAAATCTCGAACCACGCGCTCAGCGCGGCGAGCCCGTCAGTCTACCTCACCTCGATACCGTTCCGAGAATATTTTTTGGTGCCCAATAAAATAATCCATGTAATTATTAAACGGGGTTTTTCGTTCCGATGGCGATGGTTGGTCCTGTGCCGGAAATTGCGACGGTGCTCGGGTGAACGCGGTGTTGCAAAGGTCGTGTGCCATTTGGGAAAAAGGTTCGGTCCCGCATCCGATATGAGAAAGAGGGGGGAGAATATTCACCGATTAATAAATCAGCGTAACAAATACTGCAAACAGTTCTAGCAAGCAATAAAATAAAGCAACAAACAAAATTTTACTTTGGGTGAAAATCCCGGACTGTTACAATACAACACCCCCAACAAGGGATCTCGTCCCGAGATCCTGGCCGATCCGGGGGAGAGAAGGAGAGAGAAAAAAGAGTCGACAATCTTCAACACCACCAACAAGGGACTTTGCTCTAAGTCGACGTCGAACTTCCATCGATAACTTTCCGCAGAGAGATGGCGATGTCGAAGAATGGAACCATCGGGAGACGAAAAAGAAAGAACGATAGTTGAAATCAAAGATCACGGGAAGTATTCTCAGTGAAATCATGAGGATACTAGGCAAGAGGACTGAAGTCAACAGACGAGCAAGATATTTACCCAGAGTCGGAAGAACTAAAGGTACTACAGGATTTCCCGATCTTAGATCGGAATCGAGACAATGCGCTGCAAGCAAGGCATTGTAATGGTTCCGAACTCCACACACTCGAGATCCTAGAGTTTGAAGGGATAAGACGATAATAAAACACTTACGGCACTTGTGACACCCTGGTTTTTTACCCCTTTTTATTTGCAAATTTATTTGCTGATTTTCTGGAGTTGGAATTTATTTTCCTGGATTTTTCAGCTCAGATGGCCTTGATCACTTAGGCCTAATTTTTCCCCTAGGCCAAGTGTCCTCTGAACCCTTCCCCCTCATGCCTATAATCAAGATTTGATCATCCAAACCCTTGCCAAATTTTTATTCTTCAAGAAATCCCTTTTTCATTAAGGGAATTTTCTTATTTCCTCATCCTTTTTGAAGCTAGCCTCACCTCTGCTCCTCCTATTGACTTGAAACATTTTGTTCTGAACAATGGGGACATGCCTCATGATGCTATGCAAAAACATGGGCAAGTTCAGTACAAAAATAATCCTATAGAAATTCATTTCTATTTCTGTCCAGAGGGGCACTTTGTGAAGCAAGCACCCTGTAGACTTGACCAATTGCTCTAAAAAATTTACCACATGAGCACCTTCCTAGATAAACCAGGCACACCAAGTTTCAGCCCCAAAAACCTAGCCAAAATCCTTGGAGAAATTCCCAAACTTTCCTGCAGAAAATTGTTTTTGAAGCTGGAAAGAGTTTGAGCCCACCTCCCAGCCTCCCAACCCCTCACCCATGCTACTGGACGATGAATACACGCCAAGGACACAGTGTGCATGCCCTGGACGCCTTCAGTGCACACGTGCCAGGGGTGAGCACGCGCACTGCCGGCCACAGGCCGCACTGGCCGTGGCCGTGAGGTCGCCATCACGGGCACGCTGCACCCCGAGCACCCGCGGCCGCTTGCGTGTGTCTGTAGCCATCGTGGCACCCCCGTGCTTCACCTGTTTCGCTCCAAAGCTCCGCCGCCCGCCGGAGACCTCGCCATCGTCGCCATGATTGCTCCAGGAGACCCGCGAGACGACCACTGTGGCCAGCACGCCTCCGCTTGGCCCGTGGCTGCATCTGTGCGTCCCTAGCGTCATCGCATCCCCAGTGCGCCACCTGCCCCTCAAAGCCGCACCGCCCGCCACCCCTTTCGCCGACTCAGGCTGCCGCAGAGCCATGGCTGCTGCCTCCCCATGCTTCCAGTCGATGCAATCCATTGGGAGACGCACGCACGCGCTCTGCACCTCCATTAGAAGCCCCCAGAGCCACCGGGAACAGCCCGAGCTCATCCACACGACCACTGATCCAGCAAGCTTTCGCCCGTCGACGACCGCAGCAGAATCCCGAGCCCCCCTATAAATTGGCCCTCGTTTCTTCTTCCAAGCACCACAGCCCACCCCCACACCACTTCTAGAGAGCTCAAACAAGGAGGAGACCAGCCGGGGAGGCCCCTGGTCAAAGATCGCACCTGAGCACCGCCACCACCGTAGTTGGAGAAGAACCTAGCGAAGCCGTACGGCCACCGTTCGAGGAATTTCGGGTACGTGGCTGCTCGCCGTGACCCCCTGCGCCTTCTCCCCTAGCCCTAGTTCACCTCCGAGGCCTCCTCGCCGGCGAACCACCGTCGCCGGAGCTGCGGCCTCTGTCTCCCTCGCTTTTTATTCTAACCTGACACCCTGGCCCCACCAGTCAGCCGCTCCAGCCCCTTCGAACCGGTATAAGTGGAGGCGCCCGCGTAGGTTTACGCCTTCTACGTGGTACCTCCAGGGTTTTTCCAGAAAACGGATTTAAACCTTTTTAAATTTGAAGCATTGACCAAACTTTGACCATGAATAACTTCTAAACCACAAGGCCAAATGAGTTGATTCTTTTTGCTAAAAAAAATTCTTGAGCTCCTCTTCAAGTTGGCAAAGTTTGGGAGCATGGCTCTCTATTTAGGTCCACTAGACAGAAGAAAGGTTCTTTGGACTTATTTTTCTTTGCCACTTGTTTTATTTTTCAGAAGGTGATCAAGTGCTTGCAGGAGACCAGGAGTTCAAGGACACTCCTTTTGACCAAGGCAAGCCATAACAATCTGGTCATGAGGAGCTTGAGGTTCCATTTGATGATTTCAATCATTTAACCTTAATATTCTTGCCTTTAAATTTGCTTATTAATAAAGTTAATCAACCATGATAATTGAAGTGTTATAATCATGCCATACCTACTGATCATAATCATGCCATACCTACTGATCAGTACCGTGCCCTCTAGTACATATTATCACCATGCTCATTTTGACATGCTTATGCAGGAATTATTCGTGTGATGATCATGTCCCTACTTGGATGCCATGTTTAGTTAGTTCATAGCATGCCATGCTAGTTGTTGCATATGCTTAATGACAGTACCATGTTCATTCCATGTTGCCATGTATCTTCCTTGTCGTAGAATTATTCACCGGAACCTAATGAACATAATAATCGTTGACCAAGTGCCACCGAACCGAGCTTTATCCGTGCAGCCACATTTGTCTGTATGGGCGGGCCTTAACTTGGGCTATCGTAGTGCCTTCTACGGATATCACCAAAGAGGGGGGGTTATGCACGCACGCTACCCTGATCAGGTAGGTGGTGATAATCTTGACATCCAGAGTTATTTTCCCGGGGGTCCCAGAGGGGACAAAGTTAGTAGACCACGTGTTGGTTAGGGCCATGTGATGGTCGCTGTCGGAAGGACACAGGGATACCCAAGACAGTGTGTCGGTGATACCGTAGGGAGGTTACGCGGTAGGCAAGTTTCATTGGAGAAGTCCTAGCTCACACTTACGGAACGAGTTCCAAGGATCTTGTGGGACAAGTTCGAGAGTGTTGGGTGGAGGAAGAACTCCATAGTGTGGGTAACGTGCACAAACTCTGCAGAGTCACAATCTATTCGAATAGCCGAGTCCTCGGTCATGGGACACAGTTCGTACTAGGTCACACGATGGTCAACACAAACTGTATAATTAATTTGATGCTAAGTTGCTAGTCATGTGATACCCGGATTGGTTGGGTGGTAACAAAGGACACCTAATCCAATAAGTGGTCGTGCGACGACCTGTGTGATGGTTAGTCTTGAGATGACCCGGATACCGAGTCGGGATGACTCGGAGGTAAGCGGCACGGTTGTACAGTGATCGTGAGTTATGGATTGGTCTTCTTTATATATTAACTTTCCATGATGTTTGCATCCTTGTCATGTTATTCTTTTCCTGATGACTTGGCTGTTATGAGCTTGCAAGTACATTCAATGTACTGACCTGGCGTGTCATGCCAGATGCAGGAGGAGCCGAACCTGAAGAGACGTACTTTGCGAACTAGGCCGTGTCCCAACAGTGTCCTTGTGGAGTGGAGTCCCGTCACCTCGTTATTCCGCTGCCGTAGAGTTCTTCGTCGATCGTATTGAGGCCCCGAGTTGTGAGATAAATAATGTTGATAGTGTTGCCACACGAGATGTGTCTCCATGCCTCGTAGCAGTTGTATCCCCGAACCTATGTACCTGTATAATTATTAATGAAGCGGTTGTATCTGTACCAATATGTTGTGCATTGCCAGAAGACTTGATCTCTGGGCTGGCAATGTAAGGTAAACCGGTTGCTCTGAGCCGGGGTGCCACAGTACTTGTCTTGACCAGAGCAAGGGTAAGGAGTAAAAGAATCCTACTCTCCGATGATTATCTTAGTAACTATAAAATAGTTTTTGTCTAGACTCGACTTCGGCCAGAAAAGGGATCCTACGAACGGTAAGGCTCTGATACCAAGTTGTAAGGTCCGATATGCGGTAGTGTTCCAGATCTAGATGTTTCCATCTAGATCCGGGGACGAAGCGCATATTGGTCCCACCGCGACATATGACAATGCCATATGCCCCGGATTTCCAACATGATATCACAACATTACAACTACAAGGATACACATCTCATACAATCGGCATACAATTGCCTTAATTACAATACATCAGCGGAAGATACATGTCTGAGTACAGACTACAATCAAATGCCTAGTGGAGAGGGTAAAACACACCATTTCCGTAACCACACGGGTCCAGGCTCTCCGCCGGGATCCGCCTAACTAGTTGTTGTCGAGTCTCCGCAAAGGCGTCCAGAAGAAGGGTCGTCGAGCTCCTCTGAAGTCCAAGATCGTTTGCATAACGTGCGTAAAAAAGAAAAGAAGGGGTGAGCTATATCAACAAGTATTGTAACTAACTTCTCACGGGTAAATAGGGGTGGTGGTGAGGTTGCAGTCGCACTAGAAATATATGAGTGGCTAACGGTCTAATTTAGAGTAAGATGAGAACCAAGTATTCGATGAGGAATCGTCCCCAACAAGTCTGCTATCATCTACTTACGCAAACATAACACATATCATACCCTTGTCCTCCCCTTCGCATCCCGGCGAAGAAGAAGAAGTCAAGGCACACACACATTGATCAAGTTATTAAGATTATCTCAGTTGTTGTTCTGTATGAACAAAGAGTAGGTCTCAAGTCGTCCATAACCGTGGACACGGCTTCTCGAAAATATTTAACCCTGCAGGGGTGTACCAACTGCTCGTTCCAAGGCTCCGCACGCACGCCCATCTCTCTCAGTTGCTACCCATCACAGGCAACCATTTTATGATTTAGTTCCGAGAGATCCGAAACGACAGGTCCCTCTAACTAACAACGCACAAATCCGGGTGGCCCCCGGGGAGTCAACATCCAGTTCAGGAGCCGGCCGCGCTCTTGTCCTGGTCTCTTCTCTCTCAACTGGGTTTGGGTTACCGTGGAAAAAACCATGCCCAGGCCCTCGCCGACCAAGTGTGGACCAATAGGATATACCACACCACTGGTCCGATTTGTTTTAAATCCACTGGCTGCAGACCAGTTACGCACACAGTTTCAAATGGTAAATCTGCTTGGGACACCACTTGAAATGTTTGAAGCTAGGTAGGTAAGAAGAGGGGACCCATAGTATCCCATACGCGGTTAGGCACGCTCGTCAAGAGACACAATACCCGGAACTCGGGACCTAGGTGACTCGAATTGAACAAAGCGTCGGGGCGGGATAGCCTAGACCTTCCATCCTTCGTCGAGTATAGTCAACATTATAATAATCATATCATCCACAACAATATAATAATGTGATAACCCAATCCAAGGAGTAACAGGATGTAACAGTTGATAGCATCCTAGCATGCATACTAAGCAGTGGCTGAGCAGCGAGTAATAGTAACATAGCCGAACAAGGTTTGTTGGGATGTGGAGGACATGGTTGTTTGGGTTCATTTGAGAGGCATGAATATGAAGTGGTAGGATCAAACAATCGTTCTATCCTACACCTAGGCGCGAGTGAGCTGAAAGTTATAAGCATGATATATACTCCCCCTTACCTGATGAGAAGACGAAGCCGAAGGTGTAGTCGATCACAAGCTCGCAACCTCTCCGAGGGTACCTCCGAGGTTACTAACAGGTTAAGTGGAGTATTCGTCACACACGATGATACCACACACTTAGAAAGGTTCAAGTTGTTTAGCTACACAACATGAGCAAAGGTTGTTAACATGGCATCTCACTCAAGCATGGCATATCACACAAACATGACAAGAGGTGAAGCATAAAGGAAACTATCTATTCTAGTCAATTTAAGTGAGGCACAACCTAAACATGGCATTCCAGTAAGTGTCGCACGATGATTAAATCATTTGGTACTGTTCTTCCCTAAATAACATTTTAAGTTGGTTAACAACATCAAGAAACCGCACAAACACAATCTACACGAAAAACTAATCACGTTACATATAAAGATCACCCCGATCGGAGTTACGGTTAAAAAGATATAAGCAGAACAAGTTATGCACACATGTTGTTAACATCCGAAAGCACACTTTAGAGCAATAAACAAACATGACAAGGAATGAAAACATGCTCCAAATTGATATGTAATGTAGTAGACATGGCAGGAAACGCATGGAAAAAATATTCATGCAAATAGGCATCATGGTTCACTATTTATAAGCAACACAAAAAGCTATAAAACATTACTGGTCAAAGACTTAGTGAAAAATCAGGAAAATAGGGCAGAAACTGTTAATAGCAAGTTGTATAAGCAGGGGTAAACCTATATGCAAACGTGCAGCAACATGACATAGCAATATATGGGCAGGAAGTAGACATGATGGTGATCAGGCACAAACAAGAATCAAGGTGATAGGCATCACAGGTCAAAAGATATTAAGCGTGCAACATGGCTTCGGAAAGTTACAGACTTAGTGAAAAACAGAGGTGGCTGTTAAAAACAGCGGGATAGCAACTTTGGAGTTGAATATAACTATGACCAGGAATGTAAACATGACCATGCAGTACATATAATGGAAGTAGACATTGAATAGATCAAAATTACATATTGCAATGATCAATAGGATGCACGGTTAAAAAGATATAGGGCAGCAAAGGGTCAATGTTTCGCAAACAGAAGCACAAAGTTAACAGGAAGCTACTTTTGGTGATGATAAAATCAACATGCAGCAGGCAAACATGACAAGTGAAAACATATAACGGAAGTTGACATGATGCTCAAAAGGATGCAACAAGAATCACTAAAATCCGAATAACGGTCGCGACGCACTCGTCGACCGAAGTTGGCTCAAGATAAAAGTTTCAGCAACAGTTTTCAGTTAATGACGGGAAGCCTTGTTCAGCACACAATAACTATATCGACATGACCTCAAAAAGATTAACTCTCTAAAAGTAAAAGTTAGAGCACATAACAGACCACAATTTTGATTTTGGGCGCAACTTCATCCGGGCTACGATTCATTCGCAATGCTAAGCGCAAAACAGAACAGCACACAGAAAATGTAAAGGACTTAGCAGAAAGATCACAGAGGGAAAAAATAAAGGCCTCACCAATGGGCCAAGCCCATCTCGATAGGTGGGCGAGGCTCACTTAGCTCGCAGGCGCTCAGGGCGGAGAGGAGCCACGGACCGGGGACGCAGACGAGTTCGGCCCACTTTGCTGGACCGCTGGGCTCGCCGGCCCACGTGGTCGCGGAGGCTGGCGTCCTCCCCGCCTAGATCCGATCGGGATCGTTGGAGGGCGGCGACCAGCGGACGGTGGCGCTCCGGCGGCATTTCGGGGACAACGGGCGAGTCCGGCATCGCAGGGAGGAGGTCGGGAGCCGGGGACCGAGGAAAGGGAGGTGCGGCGGCCGGGTCCGAGGCCGGAGGGGTCGCCGACGAGGTCTTGGGGGCGGCGGCGCGCTCTGGTTCGGCCGGGCTCGGCCATGGCGCGCGGCAGCTCGCCGGCTTCCTGCACGAGAGAGAGGAGGAGAGGGGTGAGGAAGGAGAAGAGAGGGAGATGCGCGGAGGAGAGACGAGGGGCGCGCGACAGCTCCTGCTCGCCGGCGGCGGCCGGAGTTGGAGGAGGCGAGGCCGGCCTCGGGCGGTGGAGGCGCCAAGATAGGCTTGGCGGTCCTGGCGGTGGGGATGTGGTCCTGGCGCGGCCCGGATTGGGTTTGGAGTGGCTTGGAGGCTGCTGTGGGGATCTGGGGTGACGTGGCCTCCATTTGGGCCATTTATCCCCAGATCTGACGGCCAGGGTTACTTGGGAGCTAGGGTTTCGAATCTGGGGTCAAATTTTGGGCAGATCTTGGTAAGTGGAGGGGGTGGCTGCAATTTTTGCTAGGGGAAACCCTAGAAAGGGGTGGAAGAGTGGTGGTCTTTATATAGGTGGTCTGGCTGGCAAGTTTACGCAAACACCCTCGGGTTCTCTCTCGCGCGTCCGGTACTCCACGTTTCTGACCGTCGGGAGTGCATACGACCTCCGATTCGGACGAAATCTCGAACCACGCGCTCAGCGCGGCGAGCCCGTCAGTCGTACCTCACTTTGATACTGTTCCGAGAATATTTTCCGGTGCCCAATAAAATAACCCATTTAATTATTAAACGGGGTTTTTCATTCACATGGCGATGGCTGGTCCTGTGCCAGAAATTGCGACGGTGCTCGGGTGAACCCGGTGTCGTAAAGGTCGTGTGCCGTTTGGGAAAAAGGTTCGGTCTCGCATCCGATACGAGAAAGAGGGGGAGAATATTCACTGATTAATAAATCAGCGAAACAAATACTGCAAACAATTCTAGCAAGAAATAAAATAAAGCACCAAACAAAATTTTAATTTGGGTGAAAATCTCGGACTGTTACAGTTCTTCTCTTTTATATTTGTGTTCTTGAGTAATTCTTGCATGTTCTCCGTTGTTGTTTATTGGTTTGGCCAAGTAGTAGGTAGTAACTCCAAGAGGGAGAGTTATGCTTGATTGTGGGTTCATGCCCCCTGATGACTAGCTTGAGTGACAGAAACATAATTCTAGGGGATGTGTTGTTGCCACAAGGGGAAAACAACGGCGCTTGTAACCGCGGTTGCAAGGATTGTTTACTTTACGCAAAGTTCTTTTGATGCAGTTGTCTGTTGCTTTGGGTTTACACTTTGGGTGGGAATCGCAACTTAATACTAGCGAGATATTCTGGATAGATATCTTAAGGTGGATGATTAGTAGTAGATGCAGATAGATTTTGGTCTACTTATCTTAATGTACCGCCCATGCTTTTGAGCCTCTTCCTTTCTTTTGTAGCATAGTTAGCATTGGTTTGCGCTCGTAATCCTGTCAATTGCCCAGCTATAATTTGTTTACCTTGCATAACTCTTTTATCGTCTTTTGGTAGAGAGACATCACTAGTGAACATCATGGGACCCAGGTCCATATTTCCACCACTGTTTACACCCTCAATTTACTTCTTGCTTTTACCTTCTAGTTGCAGTTATCACTATATTTTATCTCTTGTGTTTGACCCTTTGTAAACAACAAGACCGGAGAGATTGACAACCTCTCTGTACTCATTGGGAGCAAAGTTATTTGTTGTTGTGTGCAGGTCCACGTTAACTCGTGCTAGATTTCTAGCGCCGTTGTCACCTGCTTGCTGTTGTTGGAGTCCTACTGGAGACATAGACCTTGGTATCTTCACTGAGGGAAACTTGCTGATGTGCCCCATCTCATACCTTCCACTTTGGGTAACCAATGAGGGGCGAGAAGCCATCACCACCCGGTCCTCGTAGACCGATGGCGGGATTACGTCCCTGTCGGAACGTTGTCCATGAAGATCTCGCGATACGGCCATGATGATGAAGTAGCACCACAAGTGTAGGGCCTCGTGGGATTACACACATATGGTATAACCGACGTTCCCTCCGGGCTCCGAACCAGGCGCGCAGCGGAAAGAAGATGGATTCGGATCCCGATTCCATCAGCGCGACGGCGTGCGTATGGTGGACAAACCCCCAACCAAGTGCAGACTACAAACAAGGGGAGTCCACTCGAGGAAGGAGAAAGGAGGAAGAGAGATGAGAACTTTTCTCAAAAAATTCATGAAGAAAAAGGGCACCCTACCCCTCCTTATATAGGCCAAGGAGGGGGGCACACCTCCCTCAACTTCCCATGTGGTACTAAACCAAAGGGAAGGGGGGCATGGGCCCCTCCCTTGGCGCCATGGGCCAAGGGGGGAGGCTCCCTCCTCCCCTGATGGGCCTCTTTAGGCCCATATGCCTTTTTCTTCCATTTTTAATTATATTTAATTATATTTAAATATTTAATTCATATAATTAAATAATAAAACATATTTAAATATTATTTTGAACCTTTCAAAATATACAGAACAATTTATGTCCTCCACCAAAACAATTTCTGGCCTCTCTTATTTCTCCGGTGATACCGAATCAATCCTTATTGCGTCGAATACCCTTAAGTGTGACACCCTAAGGTCCGGGAAATAATAGACATGATCAAGATACTCACTTGATCAATGACCATCGATCGGACCTGGTTACAATATTAGATGGCCCCTGCGCTTCCATCGAATGAACTTCATCATTGTTGGATCCATTAAAGTTGTTCATGTTCCCTTTGTTCTGCGGTACTTTGCTTGTCCGAGGTTTGATCTTCGGTATCCAGTATACCTAGTTCATCCTCGTTAACAACAAACATGTTTACTAGATCCCGTAATATTAAAACCCCGTGACCTATTCACATGATTGCAATCTATATGATGTAATATCACCGAGTGGGCCCAGAGTACCTATCCGTCACTCGGATGGACAAATCCCGCTTTGATCTATTTGCATACTCATCAACATATCTAGTTCATAATACCCAAAGTACACATTTATGGCCAGCATATTTCAGTCTGGCGTGGGTGCAAATCAAACCATCCTAATAGATAGAAATTACGTATGATCATTACGGTCAAAGGATCTGGTCACTACGTTATAGTTATCGCAATGTTGAACTTCTGTGACTCGATCACATTGCAACACTTCTGGTGGGTGTATGTCCATCGTATCATTCTCCCAGTGATACAAACTCATTGTCAACGGACTTATGTGTCTCCATGATCAGGAAATCTTGATCATCAATTGCCCAATGAGCTAGTATGTTAGAGTTAACTAGGGACCTGGTTTGTTTGTATACCACACGTGTATTAAGGTTTCTGCTTAATACAGTTATAGCACAGTATAAAACGTATTATGGACTAACGGAATATGCTAATAAAACATATTTTATTTGCCTCTAGGGCACATTCCCAACAGGAAGCACTTGTTGAAGCAGCGGAATTAAAGCGAACATGGTCAAATCGACAAGGGGGGCCATCAAGCACACCATAAACATAATTCCTCTGTGAAGGGTTAGGGTATGAATGAGCATATGCAATCTTTTCATTATTATCACAGTGACGATATGCATAACGGCAAACACGATAGTATTCCTTTTGAGGAACACTTAATTCGAGAACTAACGAATCATTTCTCTCTTCGAGAAAATAGAAGTGTTTTGATGGTACCAAAGACTTTCCTAGCATAGAATGGTTAGCAGGAAATTTCTTAATGAGTGACTTGAACAACCAGATTTGTCATTTATAGAAACCATTATTTCGAGGGGATCCAATGTATTCGGCCGAAACTTTTCCTTCCTGATCTTTCATAAGTTTGTAGTCAGAGTCAAGTGACTCGTCAAAAATGGCCTTGTCAATTTTGCAGTTGAAACCTGAAAGGTTAGCAATATCAATAGGATTTTCCTTCGCTAAGACCAATACAGTTTTTAGATACTGCTAAGGTTCCCAGTACGTGCCATCAGAGTTTAGCTTCCTTTCGAAACCAACACCTTCCTTTCTAGGATTCCTGTTAAAGAGAGCCTTCTTCAGGATATCACATAGGTACTGGCGTCCCTGGACACTTTTGAACATACCTGTTTCGAACAAATCTTTCAACCTGATGAGTTCCTCGGTAACAGTAGGATTTTCCTCATTGGAGGCATTAGTATCATCAGAAAACATAGGTGCTTTACCTCTAGACTCAGTTTTTCTTCGTTCCAAACAAGTTAAGCAAGGTGAATCAGAATCAGTTTTAGCTTCAGAACCTTGTTGATCCATGAGAGAGAGTTTAACATTTTCCAACTCTTCATGAGTCTATTTCAGTTTCTTGAGAGCCATTTTCCTCTGAAGAAATTCATAGGTGAGATTCTCATAGTCCACTGAAAGAAGATCATGCCTAGTGGATAGTTCTTTGAACTTTTCTTGCAGAGCAGCATGCTCATTAGTCAAAGTTTGAACTTTCTCTATCTCATCGATCAATAGGGTTTCTGATTTCTTAATGGTTTTCTTTAGAGAGTCCAATTCATCTTGTTGCATGGAAGCAATTTTAGCAAGTTTAGCATAGCTTATCTTAGAGTCGCATTCATAGGATGAGAAATCAGAAGTATCATAGGCAACTTTGGATGAAGATACCTTTGCCTTGGCCATGAAGTAGTAGGCATGGGTTTCGTCTTCGCTACTGTTGTTGGTGAAGAATGAGCTCGAAACACCAGCCGAAGCAAAAGCCAAACCAGCTACACCATCAGATTCGGATCCAGATCCAGACCTTGAGCCTGATTCTGCTTCGGACCCAGATGCTTCTTCTTTGGAGTTCATTTATTTACCCAGATAAGCCTTGACACGATGAGAATTGCTTCGCTGAGATGAGTGAGTCTTCGAAGAGGAACTCTCATGCTTCTTGTGGTACTTCTTCTTCTTGTCATCATCATAATCTTTCTTCTTGTCTCTTTGAGAGCTAGATTCATGCCTTTTTTACTCATAGCTTTTGGACGATTTGTGGTACTTTCTAGAGGAGTCTCTGAGAGAGTGCTTTGATTTGTTTTTAGCTTCCCACAAAGGGCAATCAGCAATGTAGTGACCTGGTTCCTTGCACTTATAGCAGCAGATATCTTTCGTTGCAGAACTTCTTGAGGATGAGCGGTGAGAACAATTGCCCGAATGCCTTGACACTACTAGAGAAAGGGCTTATGGTGGCGCCCTTTTTTAGCCTTTAGTGGCGCATTATGGATGCGCCACTCAGGGCAAGCCATTAATAAGGGCTTAGGGGTGGCTCATTCTGAATGCGCCACCACTAAGACCCTTATGGGTGGCGCATTTCGAAATGTGCCACTCATAAGGTTCCTTAAGGGTGGCGCATTACAGGTGCGCCACTACCTGTACAGGATATGCGCCACCAAATATTTATTACAGAAAACAAAAAATATTAATTTACAGAAAAAGAAAACAAAATACAGAAACAATTACATAAATGGAATCACATAAATTATTAAATAAATAGAAGCATTACAGAACTAGAGAAAGCATTACATGTTTTCGAGTATTGTTTACAAGTATCGAATACAAGTTATTACAAATGAAATAAAAGAAAACCCTAAAACTAATCTTCGAGTATTGTTTTCTTCAATCCATCTTGATAATGTTGATCATTTCGATCGATCTGTTGCAGCAAACAAGTGAGTGTGAATGACAATGGCATCAATGACCACATTTATCGTTTAAGCATACACGAAGATACATACACACAACACAACTTAAATAAGAACTGGTCAACTAAACTAGTAGCATAGCCAAAATGATGCACGATACATTTATACAAAGATGGAAAAGTGTTTGTGCGATAGAGATAAAGTTATTTAGAACATAAATCATCAATATTGTTCGGATCTACCAACGCTAAGCATGAAACAATGTAGCATGAAATTCACATCGATCGTCATCACTTGAAACTCGGCTTAGGGAATGGGCGGCATCCTTCTTTCTTCATGAAAGGCCTTGTGTCACGCAAGGCCTTTAGGCGGGCTTCTATCTCCCCATTGGATGGTGCAATGTTGCAGTGGAATATCGACCCCTTCATCTGTACTTCACGAAAGATGATAGTCGCCATCACCCCTTGGATGTGAAAGAACTCCTGCCTAAGATTTGCATCGGCGATTGCCGCCTTCCTTTCGGCCCACGCTTTGAGATGAGTTGGCAGCATAAGGTTGCGCTCTTCCTGTACAATCGCCCGCATGTGATGGAGGGAGTAGTACGCATCCCTCACACTGCCAGCCGGCTGCTTGACGCACGGGAATTGTGTTACGTGGTTGAACACACTCATGCCAGGTTGATGCTTCTTGTACTTGTGCTTCACGATCTTGCCTCCGGCTTTTATGTAGCCGGCGAGAGCATCATCCAAAACTCTCACGATATACTTGTAATCTTTCTTCTTCACACTCCCCGATTCTAAATACACAGCATGTGAGTGTTGCGGTGAAAAGCAGATGAGCACGCAGTCTTGATCCTCACTGCATAATTAAAACAATCCAAAAGGAATGTTGGAAGAGGACAATGGCAGAAAGCTAAGAAAGCATATATGCTACGGCGGCGATCGAATGACTTACTTTGGAGAGTAGGTCATGAGAAATGAATCCTTGTCGGCGTTCTCTAGCATGAATTCTCTGATGTACCCCGTCGAAAGAGTCGCGTCCCCGTCGTCCATCAAGATGCTTTCACGCATGTAGAAGGGGTCCAATATCGCAACGCTCAGGGTCTTATCTCTCCTAATACTCATAGAAACGCTGAGCGAGAACAGACGGATAAGGCTATGGTCCAGCCACTTGAGATGAAACAAATTGAAGATCTCTGAGAACCGCAGGATTATCATATCCGCGGGGACATTGTTGATGAAGTCCATGTTGAGTGGCACCTTGTCCATGAAAACTGGGTACGAGGGATTCTTCTCTCGAAGAAGCATCTTCTCTAATGACATAACACTATGATGCACACTCTGCATATTCAAAGTTGCAAGGTCGAGCATGTCATTAGGTAGCATCGCCCTACCCGCCACATGGATTTCAAACGAGAGATCCTTGGGACTTGGTGGCCCGTCCTGAGCCCTGATCGGCATCGGAGGTTGTCTGCTCGAAGCGCCCTTCTTTCTTTTCCGTCCCTTCTTCTTTTCTGATTTCGAGCAGTCACCGGCCTTTATCTGCTCAGTGGCCGCCTTATGGAGTGTGGACGGGCTGAGAATAGATCTCATTGTGGCATCTGCTTGAGGCTCGGTGAAGGCACAAGCTGCTAGAGACATCTCCTGAGAAGCAGCGAAGAGACGCATGGAGCAAACAGGCTTCGCCGCAGGCTCAGCTGGACCGCGAGCTTCTTCGTCATGCTGATAGGCCCCTTCAGCAGGAGGCATGAATAAGTCATCAGCATCATAAAAAGTGTTTATGAACTGGTTGGCGTTGATATCATCATCAAGATCGTCGTCTTCTTGTTGTGCACCGATGGGATCATGTGGCACCGGCACGACGACTACCGGTGTTGTCCTTGGTGTGGTGCCCCCTTCCCCCATCATCAAACATATTTGGGTCTTCGGCCAAAGGCATATTTCACCAAAACAATCATTGAGGACTGTCGTCTCGTCCTCATCGTATCCGGGGGTTTGAATGGGAGGTTCCACTCTCTCGTAGCCTGAAATCACGAGAGAGATTTGAACCCTATGCATCTCCGGTGCCATCGGCCTATTGTGCATCACTCGATTTTGGGGTTGAAGGATTTTACCTTTGGAAACATCCTTCAACTCGTCGTCCATGACTTGTAGTAGAATGCATGGAGTGTCCTCCTGTGAAAGAGACATATGCATGTAGGGATCAGAGACATGCCAGTAATAAAAGGAAAGGAGATGAAGTCCTCGTTCGAGTTGCGGACGCTTATAGTTACCTTGAGGGCATCGAGGTCGGCCAATGAAGAGACCCCGTCGACTACGGCGGGCATGCAAGAGACGGAGGGTGCTGCCTCCCGTGGCGTCGGTCGCCCTTTTTCCGCTACCGTCGGGTGCATTATTATTATGCCCCGGTTGCTCAATCGTGGCTGGAGGAGTCACCATCACGTCCGGCGCCGGCGTCGTAGTGTTGGCGGCCGGAGTCGGTGCGGGAGCCACCAATACGGCCGGAGTCGATGCGGAAGCCGGAGTCGGGACTACGGCCGGCGCGGTGCATGAGTTGTTGTCGACCATGCTGGGGACCGGTATGGGCTTTTGTCCACCACCCGCTTGCCAATTCGCGAGTGACTGCATCATATCAGGAAGGAGGGCGCTCATCGTCTTTGCCACTTCGTCCTGGACAAGCTGCGGAAGCATGTTCACTTTCTCCTCTAGTCCACGAACATAAGAGGCGTCTTCTTCGGTCCTTCTCGCCTTGCACCCCCTCGAACCCGACTGCTCCGCCAGTTTCCCATAATATTCGGACCAATTTAGGTCCGCACCAAAGCCGACCACATGGCTGACTGACGATGGCTTCGCCGACACGTTCTCAACCTTCTTGACCTTGTTCATCGCCCTATTAAAAGAGGTGTCCCATGGGCCGGCCGGCTTAATAGACGACCGCTGCGATGAGGCTGCGGTGAATTCCTCTTCCTGCACAAAGAATGTGAAACACTAAGAAGCTGAACCTCATGAAGTAGAATTCAATTGACAAGGAAGTCGCGTGGTAAACTACTTACCACGGCAGCCATAAACTCCAGAACCTTAGAATCGAGAACTATGTTTGAGGTTTCTTTGTCCTTATGGCTCCGGGCCCTCACATAGAATTCAGTCTGCGGATCAGCTTTGTATTTCTCAAAGGGGTTAGGTAGGCCCGCAGCGGCATACTCGGCATCCTCCTTGTCCAATTTAGGCTTGGAATGTCTATAACCGCCGGCTCCGAGACGGTGGTTACCTATGACCTGCGCCCGCATCGCCTTGCCCTTTGCACTCGTGTCCTTGGCGTCCTCGGACTCACACCTAGCCTTGAAAAGGTCATAGGTAGCTTCGTCGATCATCGGCTCTTTCTCCTTGAGCTCCTCCCAGGATTTTCCGAGCTCCATAATTGCCTCCTTCACCCGGGTTTTCCAACTGTACAAGGCTTTGCTCATCCTCCTGAGGGCCCATTTGTTTACCTTGTTCCCTTTGAGGTTTTTGTTGTCGTACGGGTCTGGGAACTTGTATCGTCTGTGCAGCTTGTCGAGAAGGATTTGACAATAATGAGTGTTGTCACGACTCCTTAGTTTTATTGTGGTGATTGGGACGGTGTTCCGAAGGATCGCCGCGACTTGACGGATGTACCCTTCCGAAAAACGTTGGGGCTCGGTAGGAATCCCAACGGAGGTCACAACGGTAAACTCTTGCCTGATGGTGCCGACCTTGGTTGCTTTCCGATTCCACTTCCTCGACTGGCTACCATCTGTGTTTGAGCCACCGGCATGATCACCCTCGTCGGCGGTGTTCCTCTCCCCTTCTGTACCCTCCTCCTCCATGTCATCATCCTCCGATGAGTCGGACTCCGAGTCTATCTCCTCCTCATACTCCTCCTCGCCCAGAGGTACTTCCTCTTCTCTGTGCTCCTCGACCTCCTCCTGGTAGTATTCCCAAAATTGCTTCCTTTTTTTCCCGGCTGAGAAGAAGGACCGGCGTCGGCTCCGGTCGACATGTTTGCACTAGTACAATATTAAGAAATGCAACTATTTAATTAATTATCACAATAAATAA
The DNA here is from genome assembly GCA_950022295.1 of Bromus sterilis. Classification (NCBI taxonomy): domain Eukaryota; kingdom Viridiplantae; phylum Streptophyta; class Magnoliopsida; order Poales; family Poaceae; genus Bromus; species Bromus sterilis. The sequence goes on from OX465600.1 coordinate 159,308,633, forward strand.
ATGCAAGTACTCTCATGTTAATAAGAATAGCAAAGGTCATACACGAATTCACGGAAAAATTTGGCATGACCTTTGCTATTTTTCTTAACATGAGAGTGCCTCATTCGCAACCGAAATGGAAGTTAATCAACATTTCGGGAGAAAGGGGATAATGATTTGTACCTGCACCAAAAAATGCCTACATGTAGGCACAACCAGCACATATATAGTGTAGAACAATGCACTAAAATAGATATTCAAACAGTAGATATTCAAACAACATATATATAGGTAAATTTCATATGGTAAACAATGCATTGTAAATTATGTATACTTGCAAGTTCTACTTTGCAACACCTAAAAAATTCAATGATATATATGGATGACATTTAATTGATAAATCTAAAACAGTGGACAAACATGATGAGATCATGTAACAATGGCACATCAAAATATAAACTATCGCAGAACAGATTCTACACTTGCTTGGGTTTTTTCATATTCACGACTCATATTCACAAAAACACACATATTTTTTGGTTTTGTTGGCACAACAGCTACACTATGGGGATCTCACTGTTGTGGTATATTTGGATGTATAGGATCCCTTTTAAAACTTTCTATATTGTTCTTGCCACTAGTTTCATAAGATTGACATGTATAGGAGCCTCCTTTTTCTTTTCTGCCTCACACTTTGTATAAAATATGTATCAAATTGACAACTAGCAATAGCAATTTGCAGTAGCAGCCAGCAGTAGCATAGCAAGCAACTAGCAACAAGCAATACTTCTGCAATTTTCTGAATTTTCATGTTAAAATGTACCAACTTTGCTTCATGAATGTCACTGATCCATAGCTTTAATTGAGATGCTTCCAACACATGTTTTGCTCTACCTTATGTGCACTTTCATGCCAAATCCTTTGATGCCATGTCCAGTTCATGTAGCATGCCATTTTATTGCTCTAAACTAGCAAGGTTAATATAGTTTTTTTTCTGCTAACAAAAAAGTGCATTTTGTGAATTTTATAGCATTTAATCCGTGCATCCAATGAAGTTGGTCCAATGGAGCAAAATGGAGCTGGTTACTTCTACTCCATGTTCATAACAATTTTAAAAAAATTAGCTATGAGACGCAGCACAGAGGGGTGGCGGCCGGAGCAGGGCTCGGCCTGGCGCGTCCATGGCGTCCATGGCGGCGACGGGAGCAAACCAGGGTGATCGGATTCGGAGGAGATGCTCACCGCGGAGTGGTAGCCGTGCTCGACAAGGTCGGAGACGGACGGCTAGGGCACCGGATGGTGGACGGCGGCGACGGCTCGAACGGCGGGGGCGGGGCGGTTCCGGTGGTGTGGTGAGGCTCCAGCGGCGACGGATCGAACGGCGGGGGTGGGGGCTCCTCCGGTGGCGTGATGCGCATATTTTGAACTTTTTTTCATGGGTGGAGTTGATGTTCATGGGTGTGCTAAAATTAATAGAGGACCCATCGAGAAAGTTTCAAAAAAATGTTGAAAATTTTAGCACACCCATGAACATCAACAAGGTCCTAGACATCAACATGGGTTAATAGGATTTATATGATAGATATATCAACAAGTGCCTGCTAAGTGAGCTGGAGTGGGAGTTGAATAGAACCGAGAAGTTAAGTGTGCTGGGGCTGGAGTAGTGCTAGGATGGGTGACCATCTGGCAAGTTTGACCACGGAGGTCAGTTTGACCTGAGATTAAGCATAGTGACCGGGCATTAAGCATACTAACCTGAGATTAAGAAAAAAATAAAAAAAAACAAAAATAAAAAATCCAGATTCAAAATTTAATAGTGGCACATTTTCAGAATGCGCCACCCATAAGGGCTTATGGGTGGCGCATTTCCAAATGCGCCACGCATAAGAGACTTAGGGGTGGCGCATTTGAAATGCGCCACTATTAAGGCCTTATTAGTGGCTTGTCCTTAGTGGCGCATTTGAAATGCGCCACTAAAGGCAAAAAAAAAGGACGCCACCATAAGGCATTTTCCCTAGGGCGACTCCTGTGCGGCGGCGTCTAGGGCTCGAGGGTGGGGATGAATGGCTTGTGACGAGCAAGGGGGAGGGGGTCGTGGAGGTCAAGGCATAGGGGTGGCGCATTCTACCAAAATGCGCCACCAAGTGGTTTCTTATGTGTGGCGCCTTTTGCCAGAATGCGCCACGCATAAGGAACCACATGGTGGCGCATTTTGGAAAAATGCGCCACCCATAAGGGATTTTTATTTTTCCTAATTATTATTGCAATTTTCATTCTGGCATATATATTTTTGTCCTTATTTTTTTCAATTTCCATTTTGCCATAAGCAATTGTACTAGTATTCTGTACTCATTTTTTTAGGTAAACAAGGATGATTTGTTAGTACCTCATACTTTTGTTTTTAGCGTGATATATATATATATGATCTCGTGGGCAACCATATACTTTGATGAATTATGAAGTGCGGATTAAATCCATGCATACACAAAGTGGTCATAAATTTCAAAATATTTTCTTAAATTTGGAGCTAGCTATCTATAGCTAACGTTTCCTCACGATCTTATTCTTGCCCTTCTTTGTCGTGGTTGAATAATTTAGGCCCGGGACGCCTTCACTTTTCCTCTTGAACGGGAGACCTTTCTTCGGTAGGATTGTGGTGTATGTATCCTGAGCGGCGTAGTCATCTTCCATCTTCGGGTCACCGTACTTGTCAAAGTCTTTCTCGTTGGCAACTCCATCCATTCCGATGATGTTCCTTTTTCCTCTCCTCACTACAACGTGGCTAGGCTTTTGTGGGTCGGTAATGAAGAAGCATTGGTCCACTTGGCTAGCCAATGCGAACGGGCATGTAGCCTAGTGGTTGCAGCAAACCTAGTAGCACGCCAGGTCCTGGGTTCGACTCCTTGTGGGAGCGAATTTAAAAACAGGTCTGGAATTTCTGAAAAATAAAATATTGTGGAGCTCATGCTTCATAGTCCTTAAATTCAAAAAAAAAACTTGGCTAGCCAGTACCCATGGCTCATTTTTCGCGGTGACGTTTGCCCCCGTGGACTTGGATTTGCCTTCGGGTATAACCATGGTGGTGAAGTACCGGTCTTCTTTTACGACGCTCTTGGCCATCTCACATGGAACATTGGCATCTTCTCTCCACAGTAGTCGAGCTCCCATATGTCCTCGATCCTTCCGTACAATCTTTCCTTGACGTCATCGGTGTAGAATATCCCCGTTACCCCTAAGTTCTGGTAATCGCAGTTATTGTCCTTTTCCTCTTTTTCCTCCTTTTCCTCCTTGTAGAATGTGAGACTGTGACAAGGTGAATATCATCTTTTTGTCCTCGTAAGCGTTCCTTCGCAGGGGATTAGCACGAAGCTCGTCCCTGAACCAAGTCATGAAACCAGACTTGTGCTCTTTGATTAGCCGTGGATCTTGGTTCGTTATCTGTAGGCCCTGGTCACTGTACTTCTTCCTGATTACATCATTGTGCTTTATTATCCAAGGATGGGCCAGCTGGATGTGTTGTAGCACGACTAGGCTTGCTCTTTCAAAGTCGATGTCTCGACCCTCGAAGTTGACATGCATTGCGCGGCTTCCCTCCTGGTGAACACACCCATCGATCCTGCCAAAGTGCTTGTTGACGGGAAAACCAACAGGGTTCTCGGTGTTGAGAAAATTCATGCAAAACGAGATGCACTCTTCGGTTAGAAAGCCCTTCGCTATGCTTCCATCTGTACGGGACCTGTTACGAACGTATTTTTTGATGTGTCCATTCATCCTTTCGAACGGCATCATGCTGCGCAGAAACGCGGGCCCGAGTTGGAAGATATCCTGCACGACATGGATCAGGAGATGCACCATAATGTCGAAGAACGCGGGCAGGAAATAGATCTCAAGCTCACATAGTATGAGCACGATCTCCTCCTGTAGCCTTTTGAGTTGCGTAGCGCAAATCAACTTCCGAGAGATGACGTCAAAAAAGTTGCAAAGGCCAAACAATGTTTTATGGACGTTCTCGTCCATTATCCCTCGGATCAAAACCGGGAGAATCTGCGTCATCAGCACGGCACAGTCGTGAGATTTCATCCCGCTGAAACGCTGCTTCGCCTCGTCTAGGTATCTTCTTATCTTCCCCGCATAGTCATTCGGAAATTTTACTCCTATGAGGCAGTGGATAAACCGCTTGATCTCCTCGCACAGAGTGAAGCATGCCGGTGGGGAGTGATCAATATCGGTCTTCTTCTTGGTCGCCCTTTTTCTTTTGCGAGAGTTTTGTGTTTCCATATCCTCCTCCTCCTCTGGCTCATCATCTTCGTCACTAGGAGGTGAAGTTCCTGTTGGGTCTCGCAGCAGAAAACAATAATTTTTCTAACTAGCGTCGCCCTTAACCCAAGATCTATCTAGCTGTAATGTTGTAACGGAAAGACTTGCGGAAACATACCTCGGGATGTAGTCCGTTGCGCGGGAAACGTTCCCGAAAACGTGGTTGATGAAGCCATAAACCTTTCACAACCCCTGGCTGTGTTAGCACCCTGATGGGGTGATAGTGCCGCACGTGCAGCACCTCGTAGTACTCCCACACGTACGGACTCGATGACGACCTCCGTTCTCCGATCTAGCGAAGGTGGCGGAAGTAGACCTCCCGAAACCGGAGTTTCGGAAGCACGACGGCGTCCGCGTATCAGAGAAGCCTCAATCCCAGCACAGGTTCCAGACAAGGGGACCCCGGCTTGAGAGAGACGAGAGAGGGGAGAGGACCGGTGAAAACCGATCTCAATTCGGAGTAATATTGAATTCTCTGCGAATTTTTATGTGTTCAAGAAGTGCACCCCTGCCCATCTTTATATAGGCAGACGGAAGGAGTCAACCCCCCTTCCCTTGGCAATGTGGGACTAATCCCTTGCCAAGGGGGGAGGGTGCGGCTAGGAGGAGGGGGGAAGTGGGGCGCCACCCACATGGGCCCCAAGGCCCATGGCGCCCCCCCCCCTTTTTCCTTTTTTTCCTCCTTCCCCTAATGGGCTTCTTTCACAAATAAGGCCCATTGCACTTTTTAATCTGAAATAAATTATTATTAATTATTAATTCACTTAATTAATAAATAATACATATTATTTTATCTCCCGGTGATCCGGAACTCCTTCCAGCTCACCAACACGGAACTTTTCCGGTACGTCTTTCTCTCTTCTCCGGTAACTCCGATAGTTCCGAAAAGTTCTCCGATATTCATCGAGCCCTTAAGTGTGTTACCCTACGGTCCAAGAACACTCCAGTCATGACCGAGACAAAGGCTACGGACAATGATCAATAGCGGGACCTGGATGCCCATAATGACCCCTGTGCATTCCGGAAGTAACCGATTGAACCGTACACGTTGTATACCATTCCATTTGTCATGCGATACTAGATTAGTCCAAGATTCGATCAACTGCATCCAATGCATTAGTTCTATCTTGTTACCGACAAATCTTATTCACTCGTTCTGTGATATTCATCCTTGTGACCTAGTCACACGCTGCGCAGCTTTATGGATGCAATCTCACCGAGTTGGCCATGAAGTATCTTTCCGTTATATGGATTGACAAATCCCGCTCTTGAATCAACAGTCCTCAACATATCCCATCGGATAGCCCAAGATACACATTTATGGTCACCATGTTTCAGTGTGACGGTTAATGCACTCAAAGCATCCTCAGAAGATAGCAATTATGCGTGATCTCACGGTCAAGGAACAGGCTACTACGTTCTATAATTACAACACTAAACTTTTACGATTTGATCATGTTGCAATGCTTGCATTGGGTAATGTTCATCACGTCATTCATTCAATGAGGTGACCTTACCGTCAATTGACTTGATTGTCCATGATCGTGAAACCACAATCATCAGTTGACGATAAACCAGTCATCATGAGAGGCTGACTAGGAACTCTGGTTGTTTCTATACCACACCTGTATCATTGTTTCACTGATACAGTTCCAGCACAGTATGAAACTGGTCATGAACTTATTTAGATATATTGGAATAATCATATATTATTTGCCTCTAGAGAATATATCCAACAGTCTCCCACTTGCACTAGATAGCAAATAATCTAGCTGCATATTTTCTCGATCATAATCATCTTATCATATAAGTGTTTATTGATCATGCTTGCTCATGGAAGAGGTTTCGTCAACGATCTGTACCCGTTCAGATTCGTATGTTCCTTTGCAACAGGTATTGGTCAACTTGCTTGATATACCCTTTATTATCTAATAATTCTTGAATTATAAGTTTGGCGGGAGAGTGAGACTTCTTATTTTACAGTATTCTCTAATGACAAAATGGTTTTAGTCCCTAGGACTCCCATAGTCATGTATACTGAAAAATACACTCAGCCATAAGTCTAAACTTCTTACGCTAAACTTTATTCAACCTTCTACTTCCTTAAGTAGTTATTTATATTTTGTAGAGTTTTGGTTCGTGAAATTATACCTCACATTTCCTTTCTATTCCTTTTGGTGATATCTCTAATTCATATAGACCCATAATAAGGCTTGCAATCGTAATCCAGTATTACATTCAAGTATATTATCTTTTATATCATTTAGAGTATTGTCCTCAGTTTCTCTTCAGATACTGAATGCTTGGACTTTGCTCCGGTTCTGTGTTTTGCCAACCAAGCACATCGGAACCTTTTCTTCTTCTAAGAACTTTTGAGTCATTTTGTTATTGGATTCACAACTTCCGTTTTATGGTACATATGTCAAAGGTCATATAGGATCACATGTCTTGAGAAAAAGTGCTTCCCTATTCTTCCATTAAAAAATTATTTTGTGATATTAAGGTTTTACATCCTTTATATAATTCCTAGCCACAAGAACCTTTTCTTGTTTAGGATATCATTCCAATCCTTTTGATGTTCATTACACGTGTCCTAATCTATCCTTATAGATTTTAGTGTGTGACACATCTGTATTTCGTTCATATAAGATTCTCGTAATCCTTTCATCTTATTAGCCTTAATCTCCATGTATATCAACATATATATATGAGATTGTTTTCACATATATCATCGTGTATATATGAAATTGACATTGTGGTCCCACTCAAATATATCCGACATATATCTGTAAGTAAGCTTTTATTAAGTTTCTATTCTAATTATGTCAGACATAATAATATTGCTCCCAAAGCTCCCACTCAGAAAATGCTCTCTGCATTCCAAGTTTTTAGGATGTCTCCAAAGCTCCCACTTAGTTTCATGAAATTGCAGTCCATCTCAATATTTTGATTACTTCAAAATCACTTGATCAAATCAAGGTTGAGAGTTTCTGCCTTGAGATACTATGGCCATCTTATCGAAACATTCTTTCGTTATGCCAATTGCTACTTCTCTTCAAATTCCAAAACTTGAATGTGATGCAATTTCAAGCTATGGTCCCTTCATAGTGTTCGTGAATGAAATACCCATATTTATTTAGCATTACTGCGCTTCCGTAGTCAATCATTATTGAATTTAGCCATAACATCTTTTATGTGCCAAATCATGCCTTTATGTGTTGCATCATTCTTAATAACTTCCTGGTTATTCGGAATGTGAAATAACTACTTTATTTCATAGGGTGTGAGCCATCCCATATGCAACTCAATATGATGTCATTTCTCCTCGTTTCCTAAGTAACCATCAATCCTTCGTAATTTATGAGCAGTGTCCCTTTTGTTTCACTTAAGAAGACTTATGATTATTGTTCTGTACAGAACGTATTCATGACAATTTTCTGATTTTTAAACTAAGGCTTTAACTAATATACCATGATCATCATCAATAGCATATTTCCTCTTCTCATGGAGTCATTTCAGCGAAACGTTTTCCGTTGCGTTACTCTGTTATCTGGAGGCAGGGTCAATCACCCTGGTCAAATAATTCACATTTCTCCCATTGGTTTATTCCTTGAGAACCATCTTCTCATTTACCAATTAAGCAATACAAGTTTTGCTATTTGAGAAGGTGTGTTTTACAATTGCTCACAACTCTAATACAAATAAAGTTATATCATATAAAACTTCTAGAAACTTTCTAACACCATCATCATATGGAGTCATCATCTTCATTAAATTCAGAATGGTTTCCTTATTTCATGAAGTGGGAGTTTTAACTTAATAAATTATAACAACTTTGTTCATTCAATAGCATTAGCATAAGGGGAATGTATTTAGACCACACTACATTTTAGCATGACTACGAATGGTTTTAGGTGCTTCAGCACTTTAAACTTCCATCGTAATTTGTGGTATTACTTCCACAAGTCTCCCATTTATGTCAACTATAATACTTATCACTTTGATCACATCATGGTGATTCGTTTTCTTATATTTTACTTCACTATGGTTCCAAAATGTCAGATTTATGATCTCAATTGAATCCTTGTTCAATTAATCATGCGAAGCATCTTTAATGATTATTCATGCGCTTGGTTAATACATCATTTATGTACAATGTTTGGCGCAAGTTCTACTTTGCAAGAACTTCGTCATTAGTCATCTTGGTTGATAATAAATTCATGAGTTAATAGATCGAGTATCTAATGACTTCATCATTTATGAATTCATCTCATGCATTTAGCATAGTTATGACTTTTGACCTTATTGTTATTCATAATAACTTAATCATTAAACATTGAATATCACTTGACAATTATGGTGTTTTATAAATGCTTCTATCATATTATAAACTCAATTGCAATCATAGTATCAGCACACTTTATTCATCAAACTGGAACAACTGACTTGTCTCAAAACATGAATAACTTTGTCTCGCGAGATGCAAGACATACCACTAAGTGTTCATATTCGATTGATTACAAAAGATTAATCTAATACTCTAAGTATAATTCTATGATAGATGTCTTGTTGAAATCTTGGTGGCCATCAACTGTCTTGGTTGCCATCAATCCTGGATCGCACCTCTTCCCGTCCATACAATGGCAGGCCCTGTTTTCATAAAACAGAACAAGTATCAAATACTTATTAAACTGCAAATGTTGTATAAGGGAACAAACATTTATAACGAGTACATCAAACATATACCTTCTCCATCAACAATTTCTCCTTCAATGGGTTCAACCTCTAAATCTCGGAGGTTGACCATGAACTCAAAGAACTGAAGGCTTTCACCTCTTCCGACATAAGTCATGGACAAAGTCTGTGTAACTCGGTGGAAGCGAGTGTAGCACCGTGTTTATAGCAGACTCCTCTGTGGTCCAATAGTCAAAGTCCTCCACGAGTTTCATATGTATCCCATGCATCTTGGCTACGTGAGTTTTCATACAAGTGTTCTCTTCCATCTTTGTAGTAATAAACTCATTTTCTAACTCAAATCTGGCCACTCTGAACTGATTGCTAAACAATTACTTCATCATGTCGATTGTGTCAAACGTGTTCTGTCCGCATATTGTTCACGTAAATCTTGCGGAAAGCTAGTTTCTATGACACTTTTAACCATGGCGTAAGTCCTTCGATGATTATGGTAATCAAGCATTACTTTTTCATCCATGTTGTCTACTGGAGGGTCTCCCATACGCTCTTGTATCACGAACAAGAGGTTAGCTCTCTTGAGCATAGTCCTAAGGTATAAGTACCAATCAACGAAATTTGAACCATCATCTTTAAGTATTTCACCACGTAAGAAAGTAACCAATCCATGATACTGATTCATATCCATTTTAATTTTCTACAAAATATTTGCAAGGAAAACAATTAAGACTAGTTCATAACAATGAGTTCATAATAATCATATTATAGTTGAGCTCACACTAAAACAATCATCCCTAAGAAGTTTTAGTGATGACATGATCCATATTCACTATCCGTCCTCGAATATCACAACGGCCGACGGATTAGTTTCAAAGGTAGACAACTAGTTTGTGCGATCACATCCTATATGTGACTCATGCTCGATCTTTTGATCTCTAGTATTCCGAGGCCATATCTGCATATGCTAGGCTCGCCAAATTGACCTTAGTGTTATATGCTGCTTAGCAAGGCCATATCAACATATGCTAGGCTTGCCAGGACCAACCTCATGCGAACTCTAATGTATGTATGACACTCGATCGTCACGGCCTGCCTATCATAAAGAGAACCTTCCAGGTGTTGCACACTTCGGTAGAATACTTATGTTTGGCATTTTATAAGGGATCATCTTATTTTATGCTACCGTCGTGTATCCTATACTAGCATGTTGTAAGATGTATGATCATGGTGGCACTAAGTCTATAGTGTCTCCATTTAAGTTTGTTTCATCATGATGAACGTTTACTACTTTCTAGTAACACATAGCAAAGCTATCACTACATCAAGATCAAGCAAACAACAATAGCCCCCTCTGCAATATAAAGTTAGACGCCTCTATTCTGTATATTGCATGTTTTACGTGGCTGCTAGGGCTTTTCATAGATCAACTGTTTCTACGAACATTGAACCACAACGCTGATTATAGATTGTCTCTGTTACACCCCCGTACGAGGCCCTCCGTTGCAAATGCCATATCCGCTAAATTAAGAGAGACAGACACCCCCAGAGCCACTCTATACGGTACAAGCCGTATGTCAAGCGTGGAACCAGTCTCGCGTAAGCGTACGCCTAAGGTCGGTCGGGGGCCGCTTCATCAAACAATGCCACAGATATAACAAGTACACGTGAGAGGGTAACAATCGTAGAATCAATGCCCACATCCCCGATGTGTTCTAACCGTACAGCAATACGAAGCATAGATCTAGCTCATGATACCACTGTTGGGTCTCGCAGCAGAAAACAATATTTTTTCTAACTAGCGTCGCCCTTAACCCAAGATCTATCTAGCTGTAATGTTGTAACGGAAAGACTTGCGGAAACATACCTCGGGGTGTAGTCCGTTGCGTGGGAAACGTTCCCGCAAACGTGGTTGATGAAGTCGTAATCCTTTCACATCCCCTTGGCTGTGTTAGCACCCTGATGGGGTGATAGTGTCGCACGTGCAGCACCTTGTAGTACTCGCACACATACGGACTCGATGATGACTTCCGTTCTCTGATCCAGCGAAGGTGGCGGAAGTAGACCTCCCGGAACTGGAGTTTCGGCAGCACGACGGCGTCCGCGTAGCAGAGAAGCCTCAATCCTAGCACAGGTTCCAGACAAGGGGACCCCGGCTTGAGAGAGACGAGAGAGGGGAGAAGACCGGTGAAAACCGATCTCAATTCGGAGTAATATTGAATTCTCTGCGAATTTTTCTGTGTTCAAGAAGTGCACCCCTGCCCATCTTTATATAGGCAGACGAAAGGAGTCAACCCCCCTTCCCTTGGAAATGTGGGACTAATCCCTTGCCAAGGAGGGAGGGTGCGTCTAGAGGAGGGGGGAAGTGGGGCGCCACCCACATGGGCCCCAAGGCCCATGCCCCCCCCTTTTTTGCCTTTTCCCTTTTATTTTCCTCCTTCCCCTAATGGGCTTCTTTCACAAATAAGGCCCATTGCACTTTTTAATCTGAAATAAATTATAAATAATTATTAATTCACTTAATTATTAAATAATACATATTATTTCATCTCCTGATGATTCGGAACTCCTTCCAGCTCACTTCGAACGTCCTTCGGACCAACACGGAACTTTTCCAGTACGTCTTTCTCTCTTCTCCGATAACTCCGATAGTTCCGAAAAGGTCTTCGATATTCATTGAGCCCTTAAGTGTGTTACCCTACGGTCCGAGAACACTCCAGTCATGACCGATACAAAGGCTACGGCCAATGATCAATAGTGGGACCTGGATGCCCATAATGACCCCTGTGCATTCCGGAAGTAACCGATTGAACCGTACACGTTGTATACCATTCCCTTTGTCATGCGATACTAGATTAGTCCAAGATTCGATCAACTGCATCCAATGCATTAGTTCTATCTTGTTACCAACAAATCTTATTCACCCGTTCCGTGATATTCATCCTTGTGACCTAGTCACACATTGCGCAGCTTTATGGATGCAATCTCACCGAGTTGGCCATGAAGTATCTTTCCATTATATGGATTGACAAATCCCGCTCTTGAATCAACACTCCTCAACATATCCCATCGGATAGCCCAAGATACACCTTTATGGTCACCATGTTTCAGTGTGACGGTTAATGCACTCAAAGCATCCTCAGAAGATAGCAATTATGCGTGATCTCACGGTCAAAGGAACAGGCTACTACGTTCTGTAATTACAACAATGAACTTTTACGATTTGATCATGTTGCAATGCTTGCATTGGGTAATGTTCATCATGTCATTCATTCAATGAGGTGACCTTACCGTCAATTGACTTGATTGTCCATGATCGTGAAACCACAATCATCAGTTGACGATAAACCAGTCATCATGAGAGGCTGACTAGGAACTCTGGTTGTTTCTATACCACACCTGTATCATTGTTTCAGTGATGCAGTTCCAGCACGGTATGAAACTGGTCATGAACTTATTTAGATATATTGGAATATTCATATATTATTTGCCTCTAGAGCATATATCCAACAGTTCCCTCCTGATGCCCATAAATTTCAAGTCATTCCTTGCTTTTGGCCCGTCCTTGGTCTTCTCCGGCATGTTGAGCAATGTGCCAAACAATCTCTCGCACACGTTCTTTGTGATATGCATGAGATCAAGGCTATGAGGACTGCGGAGGAGACTCCATTATTCCAAATCCCAGAAAAGAGACCTCGCTTTCCATACCCTCATCAACGGCTGAGTCTTCTTTTTTTTCATTCCCGGCGCGGGGCACTCTTTCCAAGTTTTCAGCAAGTTGTCGATTTCTTTCCCGCTCCTTCGAGCTGGGGGTTCTCAGAGCTCCTCGCTTACATCGAATAGATGTCCCTGTTTTCTCCACGCGTGTTTCTTGGGAAGCCACCTCCGAGACCCCTGGAACACGGTTTTTGAAGATCCGGGATCTTTTGGTAGCTGGCGGTACGTTGTATTATCCATGCACCTAACGCATGCACAGAATCCTTGGACCAACTTCCCTGAGAAATATCCGTATCCGAGATAGTCGTGCACTGTCGTGATCACCGCGGCTTTCATTGAGAAATATTCTTTTGCGGCGACGTCCCACGTATTGACTCCGTCTTTCCATAACATTTCTAGCTCCTCTTTCAACAGCTGCAGATATAGATTGAGGTTCGTACCTGGTTGTTTCGGCCCTTGAACTAGCATACACATTCTTATGTACTTTTTCTTCATGCACTTCCAGGGGGGAAGGTTGTATATGCATACAAACATGGGCCAGGTACTGTGTGCGCTGCTCTGGCCGCCAAACGGATTGACTCCATCGGTGCTCACACCAATCCTGAGGTTCCTTGTTCTTTCCCAAAATCTGGGTATTCGAGGTCCAACGCAGTCCATTGACTACCATCTGAAGGGTGCCTCAGCATGTCCTCCTTTTCAGGATCCGGGTTCGGGTCATCCTCTTTTAGCTTCTTTCTATCTGCGTGCCAGGTCATGAGCTTTGCTTCCTCGGGATCTACGAAATACCTCTGCAGACGAGGAGTGATCGGAAAGTACCATACCACTTTCCTAGGAACTTTCTTCCCTCTCTTGTATCGACTAACACCGCACACCGAACATGTGGTTTTATCTTCGTCCTCACCCTGATAGATCATTCAATCATTTATGCAGACGTGGTATTTAACGTGCGGAAGATCGAGAGGGCAAAGGAATTTCTTGGCCTCAGCGATACTACTTGGGCACGTGTTGCCCTTCAGAAGACGATCGTGCCAAAATGCCATGTTATCATCGAAGCTTTCGTCAGTCTATTTGTGTTTTGCCTTCATCGCCATAGCCCCAAGTGTTACATTCAAGCGGGTATCCCCGTCGTTGCATCCTTCATACAACTTCGTAACCGCGTCTTTCTCGAGTTGCGCCATCTTGGCCTTCTCTCTAGCCGCACCTATTGCGTTCACGGCCTCTTTGACAAGCAGCTCTTAAACATGAGGGTCCCGCGCCCAGCTTGAATCCTCATGTACGGCATCTTGATCTTCATGTCTGCGTCGGCATTTTCTTCATGATCATATACGGGATGCTCTTCGTCTTCTCGCCCGCCGTTGTTGTCTGGTTTCCCTTCCTCATTTACTGGTGCCCCACCATTGACGTCCTCCTCCTCACCAGCTTCATCACTTATCCATCGTGTGTAGCCACCCATCAAACCATTATGCTTCAGGTGTCTTTCCAATATTCCGGAATCAGGCTCTGTCATGCACTGCAGTTTGCATCTCCGACACGGACATCTTATATTCGTCCTATTATTCCGTAGCATGTTGTTTGTCGCACATTGCATCCACCTAGTCATGGTGATATCGCTCAGCATCTCTCGGACCATGATTGCCTGCGTGCATAGAGAGAGCAACACAATTATATATCACGGTCGTCGCCGGAAAAATTTGGCATGACCTTCCCTAATAATGCATGGGAGCATGCGAAGAGTGCGCCAGAAATTTGCTGAAACGGAAATGAATCAACATTTCGGCAAAACATTGGCAACTCAAGATTCACATATATATCAAACTACCATAAGCTTCACATATGCATCAAACCACCATAAGCTTCACATATACACTTCACATATACATCAAACCACCATAAGCTTCACATATACATCAAACCACCTCAAGCTTTCACATATACATCAAACCACCTCAAGCTTTCAAATATACCTCAAACCACCACAAGCTTCACATATATACTTCACATATACATCAAACCCAAGCTTCACATATACATCAAACCCAAGCTAATAAAGGCAATTATGGGTGATAAATGGAAGAAAAGAGTTGGTGAGGAGGTCCACTTACTTTAATATGAAACAAAGTAGATTTTAAGCCAAGTATGGATGGATAAATGGAAGAAATGAGGTGGGGAGGAGGATAAAACCGAATAGATCTAGGTGAGAAGAGTAGATCTAGTTTGATAAGTGTGTGGAGTGAATGAGAGGTGGTAGGTGGGGTGGACTAGATAAGGGTAGCTCCATACTTAGGGGTGGCGCATATTGCATGTCAGTCGTGGCGCATATCACAATGCGCCACCCCTAAGATCCTTATAGGTGGCGCATTCCAAATATGCGCCACCCATAAGCTCTTAGGGGTGGCGCATTTCAAATATGCGCCACCCATAAGCTCTTAGGGGTGGCACATTAGCAAAATGCGCCACCTATAAGGATCTTAGGGGTGGCGCATTCTGCCAAATGCGCCACATATAAGAGGATCCAGGGCTGGCCCACACTTATGGGTGGCACATTTTGCAATATGCGCCACCTATAAGATCTTAGAGGTGGCGCATTTTTAGCCAGTGCGCCACCACTTATAGCATAGTGGCGCGTTACATAAACAATGCGCCACTAATAAGATTTCCATGTATAGGCTTTTCTCTAGTAGTGTGAGGAGTAATTCTTCTTCGGAGATGAAGAGCTCTTTCTCTGGAAACGGTTGAAACGCTTCATTATGAGAGCCAAATCCTTCCCAATGCGTGCAGGATCATCTGATTCACTACCGGAAGCAGAACTGACTTCTGGAGAAGAGTGGCGTGAAGATTTTACCTTGAGGGCATGTGATCTCCTTCTGGATCCATTCACATCTCGTTTCTCATCTTCTTCCATATCAAAGGTAGTAAGTCTCTCAAGAATATCAGTAGGGACAAGGGTTCTGAAATCAGTTCTCTCTTTGATCATCAACACAATGTGATCAAAGGAATCATCAAGAGAGTGAAGCAAAGTTCTAACCACCATATGGCTAGTGACATCAGTAGCACCGAGGGAAACCACATCATTTGAGAGAGCAATGAGTCTGTTGTAGATAGAGGCAGCCTTTTCTCCTTCGTCTCAATTGAAATGATGGAATTTGCTTCAGAGGGTGTCCACTCTAGCATCTTTCTGAGTGGAAACACCTTCTCCAATCTTTTCTAGATAATCCTAGACACCTTTGGCGGAGGGGATATTCTTCACCTCATGATACTTTTATGGAGTCAAATGATTGGTGATGAATACCCAGACTTCAGAATCAACTGACAAATTCTTTATCTCATCAGCAATGAGGGAATTCTTGTCCTTGACTTGAACTCCATGCTTGACTACTTCCCAGGCAGCAGAATTGATGGCAACGATGTTTCTCATCATCTTGTCCTTCCATTAAGGATAGTCCTTCCCATTGTAGACAAGAATGGGTTCGCCAGAGCGTATAGCTGCAAAAGACATACTTGGCAACACTCCTTGTCGTCGATATGTGACGGCAGATGCCATGGGGATGGCTAAAGTGAGGGGAAGACGCGAGGAAGAAAGATGTCGATGGTGCCGGAATCGGGTTGGGCACAAACACGGTGACGGACACCACGATGTACCCAGGTTCGGGGCTCTCCGGAGAGATAACACCCCTAATCCTGCTTCTCTCTTATATATGAATGGAACCGAGCTACAATAACTGCTTCTCTATCTACTCAGGGGAAGGTGAGCGCCGCCATAGGCAAGGCTCTCTCCTGCTTCCCTGAGGAGTAACTACAAGCAATGAATGAACTGAGTGACTTGTGAGTAATGGGGCGAATGAGCGGATCGTCCCCCACGCAGGAGGGGTACCCGGGCTCTTATAGTGTGAGCTCAGGGTACTTCGGTAACTTCACTGCCGAATGGGCCCAGCTGTCATCCTCTAATCGGCCTGGGCCCACCGACTGCTCATCTCCGGGTGATCCGGATCCTACGAGCGGCGGCCCATGCTGTAGACCCATAGGGCATGGAGATGAACAGTGGAGCTAGGAGGTGCGGTCTTGTCGCCCTGTCCGCGGAATCGGCGGAGAGGTCGACATCGTATCTCCACCAGATCTTCGACATGACTTGGCCTCCCTGCCACCTAGATATCTCGGGATAGTGCATTTATGACCTCGCAATCATACCCCCGACTGGCGTCGGGGTCGACTTCCTCCAAGGGTAGTAGGCTATTCCGATTGCGCCTGGGCCGACTGGTGGTCCTTGGCAAGGTCGATTGCTCTGGGCAATCGGCCTTCCAGGTGCCTGCCTCGGCCCAGCTGCGGACCAATCGGATGATCGTCTTTGTGAAGGAGTGGATCGATTGCGCCTGGGCCGACTGCCGGCATTTGATACGGCTGATTGCCTCGGAGCAACCGGCCGTACATCTGCCCAGCTCGGCCCAGCTGCGGCCCAATCGGTCCCTCCTTGTCTTGAAAGAATGCTTCTGCTTGGGTTAGCCTACCCGGGTACCAATCCCCCAACAGTAGCCCCTAAAGCTGTAAAGGTTCCACGGTCATTTGACCGCGGGGCCTTTGCAGTTTTTAATCTTTCTTCGACACCTTCCGACTGCTATCGCTTCATCGAGTGTGTCATTCCGAGTTCATCGACCGACTAGGAGATCGCACTCGGCTGGTCGAAACTTCGTCCGATTGGATTTGGTTCGCCTCCAATTCGTGTCTTCACTTTTTTGAGAATGAAATCTTTCGCCGTTTACATTCCAACGGTTACCTCCGATTCTCCCGGGATATGGTCAATGAGCCGGGACCCACGACCCACGCGCGACTTGACGTAACTGCAGGTCTCGACCCCCACGTCGCACGCCTCGCCTCCCGCGCCAGGATTCTTTGCGCTGGTCTGCCGGTTGGCCTTCCTATGTGCTAGGCCACACCAAGCCACACAGCCGAAAACACATCCCACTTCCCTCCCCCGCCGTCCATATAAGCCACAGGGGAGGGCCCTTTGCCTCTTCCTTCTCCCAGACGCCATCTTCCTCCTCCAGCTCTTGCTCTTCCGCGCCATTACCGCTCCGCTCGAAGCTCCCTGCTGCTCCTGCGACTTGGCCTCTGCGCCTTGGATCTGCTCCGGCCACGGACCCGTGCGCTCCGCCGCCTCCGCGGTAACTCCTCACCACTGCTCTCGCACTCCTCGTCCCTCTTCTTCTCTCCACCCGCGAACGCCATGGCGCCACGGCGAGACGTTTCTCAGGCGAGCCGCGGATGCTGGAAAGGCTCGACAGCCACCGCCGGCGCCGTCCAGTCTCAGATTCGCGCCCGGAAGATGCCCGCGGAGATCGAATGGCGTATTCCCGGCGCTGAGGTCATGCCCAACTCACGTGCTGGCGAGAGGGTTGTATTCCTTGCTCACTTCGAGCGTGGATTCGGCCTTCCTGCCAGCACCTTCTTCCGCGGGTTCCTCGACTTCCACCGACTGCAACCACACCACCTTGCAGCCAACTTCATCATGATCCTTTCCAGCTTCGTGACACTCTGCGAGGGGTATCTCGGCTGCCGCCCAAGCATTGCTCTCTGGAAGTGCTTCTTCAACCTCCGAGCTCACAATGCTCGGACAGGAGCTATGGTGCCATCTACCACTGAAGGCGGCGAACCGAAGTACCCGACTGATATGACCGACTGCGGCAGTTGCCTTGTCGCAGCCAGCAAGCCGAGGTACAAAAGTCCCGAGATCGTCCAATCATGCAAGAATTGGCAGACCTCGTTTTTCTACGTCAAGTCACCTGACCAGGGTCCCGATCTCCTGAATCTGCCCGAGTTCTCCCTCGCCCGGCCGACTGAAAAACACCAGTGGTCGCTGAAGTATGGCGTCGGAGATTGCGATGTCGATGCCCAGGTCGCCAGGATCGGCCAGCTAGAGCAAGAAGGACTTCTCCCGACTGACCTGGTAGCCGCTTGGCTTCAAGTCCGAGTTCTCCCCCTTCAGAGCCGAGTGCACCGCCTCTGCGATATGTCAGGTCCTCGAGACCCCACTCGGCTCTGCACGTGGAGGGTGAAGAGAGAAGACCTCTTTGCCAGAGTAAAGGCTATCACATCTAGTCCTTTGCCTGACCCCTTCCACTTCGGGCTTGATTGCCTCACTCGCCAGCAGAGACCGCCTGTGGTATGCTCCGATTGCTTTCTTCTTCCGATTGCTTTTTCTTCTTAGCTTCTCTGATTGCTTTTATCTTCTTTCCCAGCATTTCATCCAGTCCGATTTGATGGAAGATGGCCAGGTGGCCGGCGTGTATGCTCCCGACCGTGCAGAAGACAACTCCGCCGACTTTGAGTACAACGGCGAGGTCCCTTCCGCCGAGTCCGGTGACGATGATGATGATGACGACGAGTCTTCCGGAGAATCCTCCGATTCCATGGATGCCGACGATGCTGATGCTGAAGCCGCCGACCCCCCGAGGATCGACACCCAACCGACAGCTCAAGGGGGTACGCCTGACCCTTCCCTTGAGCAATTTTTGGCCGAATGGAGCGATGACGATAGTGTCTCAAAGGCTGATGGTTCTGATGCAGCTCCTCGTACCAAACCTCCGAAGGTGCCGGTTAAGCGCACCTCGACCACCAGCTCCTCCGCTGGTGCTGCTCCCAGCAAGGTCGCTAAGGCCACGCCAACAGCCAGCAAGGGCAAACAACCCCAGGTGACGATCACTCGGAGGCCGACTTCCCAGGCGCCACTGGATGTCGCCCCGCTGAGATGCCGGATGCCCTCTGGCGCACCAAGAACAGTCGGGTATGCTCTTATCTTCGTGCCTTGCACTTTACTGTCCTTCCTTATACTAATTCACCTCCTCTTTCTTCTTTCAGGGAACCGATTAGGCTTGACGACGTCGACGCCGACATTCCAGTCCGTGCTAGCATCGTCATCTCGCCTGCTGCATCTGCCGCCGCCATCCACAAACGGCCGCCTGCTTCTCATCGCTCCTCCAAGGACGCCGAGCGCGCTTCCAAGAAGGCCCACCTTGCGACGACTAAGAAGACTTCTTCCTCTTCCTTTGCTTCCAAGACTTCCAAGAGCGCAGCTGATTGGGGGGCTCCTGGTGGCAGAGGAACACAACCGGTCGATCCGATTGCCCCATCTCCGCCACGCCGCTCCGACCCGGTCTCCACTGCCGTGACTACACCTGCTCCGACTGCCACCTCCGAGCCACCGATGGTGACGAGCCCGTCGCCAATCGTGGTGTCAGCGCCGCCGACTTCCACAACTGTGCCCTCGGTTGTACTGTCCGCGCCATCAACGATGACGACCTTGCCGCCAGTCACCGTTATCACCTCCGCTTCAGTTCGTCCGGTTGCGCCGCCACCACAACAGGGTACCTCTGGCCCTCCGATGACACCGGTGCCACTAGCCTTCACCGCTGCTGCTTCCACCGCCGCTCAAACTTTAGTGCCAGCGCCGGCCTCCTCTGCGTCGGAAGTTCTGATGCGCTCGGTGGACCAGTTCCGGGCTGAATATTCTCGCGCCCGTCACGTCGGCACCGAACCTGACGCTTCGCACCGCCCTCAAGACCCTCTGCCGACCACTCTCAGTCGGGTAAATGAATTTGCTGATGCCCTTGCTCGGGACCTCCAACAACTCACCTCTCATCACATGGTAAACTCTTGACTTTATTTTTATGTTTTTTCCTTTACTCGGGAGGCTTTTCTTCCGGTGGGTGCGCGCAAGCGCACCCACTGGGTGTAGTCCCTGAGATTCGGGCCGATTGGTTGCAATCGGTTCGGATCTTTCATACTCTTTGCTTTATCTTTTGCCTTCCTTCAATCGGAAGACTTTTCTTCCGGTGGGTGCGCGCAAGCGCACCCACTGGGTGTAGTCCCCGAGATTTGGGCCGATTGGTTGCAATCGGTTCGGATCTTTCATACTCTTTGCTTTATCTTTTGCCTTCCTTCAATCGGGAGACTTTTCTTCCGGTGGGTGCGCGCAAGCGCACCCACTGGGTGTAGTCCCCGAGATTCGGGTCGATTGGTTGCAATCGTTTCGGATCTTTCATACTCTTTGCTTTATCTTTTGCCTTCCTTCAATCGGGAGACTTTTCTTCCGGTGGGTGCGCGCAAGCGCACCCACTGGGTGTAGTCCCCGAGATTTGGGCCGATTGCTAGCGATCGAATCGGATCTTCTGCTGACTGTTGTAACTCTAACTCCATCTTGCTATTCCTCGCAGGTTGTTATGGAAGAAAGGCGCGAGGTCTTCGAAAATATCCTCGATGCTTACACCGCTAGCCTCCGAACTCTCGCCCAGGCCCAGCTGGAGGTTAATAATCAATCGGACGAGATCCATAAACTGAAAGGTAACTTCTATACCATTTCTGTTCTCTCTCCGATTGATAGTCAATCTTGTACTCATATCTTCATGTTCTCTTCTAGCTTCTGTTCCCATGGTAGATAACCTTCAGGGCCGAATTGCTGAATTGACTGCAGAACTCAACCAGCATGGCTCAACACTTGCCAAAGCCAAGGAAGAAATGACCCGACTGCAGGGGGCAGAAACTCATCTAACTCGGACTATCCAAAACCTTCGTTCTGAGATGGCTGCCCTTGAAAGAAAACATCTGGCCGACCTGGCTGCCCTGACGGCTACTGGTGATGGTCTCGTTGCCGAGCGAGATGCTTTCGTCGCTGCCCGAGAAGCCTTGCAAGCTGAGAGGGACGAAGCAGTTGCTGCGCGGGATTCCATTCGACGGGATCGCGACGAACATGTCGCCAAGTACGAGGAGCTGGAGAAATGCAGCTACTAAGAGACCACCCGATTGCGCCGCCGAGCCAAAGGCTTCTGTGACACAATGACCGAGATGGACGTCCTCCTTAGCGGTAAGTGTTTCCTGCACCTGAGTGCACTTTTCCGATTGCTTTCCTCTTTTATCTTGTTGCTCATACTTTCTTTCGTTACACAGAGGCTTGGCCCGAATCTGAAGCAGCCGCCTATGCGGCCGTAGCCAAATCCCGAGAAGAAACTGATGCCGCTGGAGGGACCTGCCAACTTGAAGAAAACGTCTGGACTCGGCACGAATACCTGATTGGCACAGAAGCTCGCATTCCTGTCATGAAGGGAATTGCATTGTCATTCAAGCTCGGCATTCTGAAAATTGCTGAATCACTGTGGTCGCCGACTGAGCTTAAGGTCGGACTTCAAAAGATGAAAAACGCCGCTGGTTCCTCCGCCGTCACCCTCGAGCCTGGAGCACAAGACGAAGAGGATTCTGACAAGGGGGAGGCTCCGAATGCTACCACTGAGCAGACTCGGACTCTCCTTAAGGCCATCCCACGTCGGATCCACGTTCTACTGAACTCTGTAGGTCGGACTGGCGCAGAGACTGCTCTCCAGACTGTGCTGAGCTGGTATCCTCAGGTGAAGCTTTCCCAACTGTTTAGCCTCAGAGAAAACGTTGCCGACCTGCTTGAGAAGACCTATACCGAGGTAAATCGGCTAGCCAGCACTATGGTGAACTGGTTCTCTCCGTACGAATACACTCCGTATCTCGATGAGGGGCGGGACCCGCTTGCTGCACGTTCAATCTCTGGCCTGGCCGAGGAGCTTTCTGATAGCGGCTCATCCCATACATCTCCGAGATCCAAGAGGACTGGCGCCACATCTTCTGAAGCGCAATCGGAGCCGGATGCCGCGCCCTCTAGCTCCGTGCCTCCGACTGCTCCGACTTCCTGAGCCATGTCCCCGACTATGTTACTTGCTGTAGTTTGCTGACACTGGATCGGTCTTATCTCATTTTTCTTTTTTGACTATTTGCTTGTAAGACATAATTTTAATTCTGTCGACACCCACTGGGTGCGACTTTGATGTAATGAACTTATTCGGCCTTGGGCCTGCTATCTCTGATGCAATCCGACTGCTTAGTTCTGGCTTTTACTTGTGCGACTTTGCGTCTTTGTCGGTTTCCTTTATCGGTCTGCACTTGGGGATGTCTACCATGTCTGCCTTGCTGCCGTCCTACGGTCTGCAATCGGCTCAACGGTAGATTACCATCCAAGGTTCGATAAGCTTTTTATTTTTTACACGACAAGGTTTAACACAAAGGATTCTGCGACAGTGGGAGTCGATTGCTCGCTACCGGGCTCGATGCCTTGGTTTGCGACGCAATCGGTAACTTTGGCTTATCGAATATGCCCTTGGTGGCGCGTTTCAAATCGTTTCCCGGGAACTTGTACTACCGACTGCCCCACTCACAACCCTTCTCAATGCCACAAACCTTTTAGTGATTCACGCTTGAGCTAGGTGCCGAGTTGAGTGCCAGCCCGCAGTCCCCGTGCCTCGATGGCTTATTCGCCTGACCTCGTGGTCGGTAAGTCCCCGGGTGCGTTACGCACGTCTCAGGTGTGACTGAGCGTTGCCGACTGAGGCTAGCTCTTCGAATGCAACTATACAAAGGTAATCGAATGCTCATTTTCAGAGGCATGATAGCTTTTACTGATTGTTTGCCGAATGGCTTACACAAATTCCTGCCGCTCAACTATAGAACGGACATAACAACTCGGCGTTCCACGGCCGCTCCGTCTCTGCTCCTGACGTGTCTTTGTGCCGAGTACCCTTGGTGCAGTCGATCAGATAATAGGAGTTGTTCTTGAGCGCTCGGCTGATGACGAATGGCCTTTCCCAGGGTGAGGATAGCTTGTGTTGCCCGTCTGACTTCTGTATTCGGCGTAACACCATATCCCCCTCTCGGAAAGCGAGAGGACGGATCTTCTTGTTGTGGTAATGCCGCAACTTCGGCTGATAGACTGCTGACCTGGACAAAGCCAATAGACAAGCTTCTTCTTTGAGGTCGATGCCATCTTCTCGTGCCAATCTGGCTTCTTCTTCGGTATATAGGGCATGCCGAGGTGAATCAAACTCAATGTCGGATGGGATAACTGCTTCTGAGCCGTATACCAGGAAGAAAGGAGTGAATCCAGTCGAACTGTTTGGCGTAGTCCTCAAACTAAACAAGACTGCAGGGAGCTCATCAATCCATGCGCCGGGTGCCCTCTCGAGTGGCTCCACCAATCGGGGTCTGATACCCGAGAGAATGAGACCATTTTCTCTTTCTACTTGACCATTTGATTGCGGATGCGCCGCAGATGCCAGATCAAGCCGGATGCCCTGCTGAGATGCATATCGAGCCAGCGCACCCTTTGCAAAGTTTGTGCCGTTGTCGGTGATGATGCTGTTAGGCACACCGTATCTGCACCCAATATCGGCCGCAAACCGAACCGCAGTCGGACCATCCAGCTTCTTGATCGGTCTGGCTTCAATCCACTTGGTAAACTTGTCCACTGCGACTAGAAGATGTGTCATGCCACTTCGAGCTCTCTTGAATGGTCCAACCATATCTAAACCCCATACTGCAAACGGCCACGCTATTGGGATTGCCTTTAGTGCCGATGCTGGCTGATGACTTCTTGCCTTGAACCGTTGACAACCCTTGCAGTACTTCACCAAATTCTCAGCCGCTGCAAGCGCAGTCGGCCAGTAGAAACCATGTCGGAAAGCTTTGCTGGCGATGGCCTTTGCGGATGCATGATGACCGCATTCACCTTGATGAATGTCTTTGAGCAGCTCCAAGCCTCTGTCCTCTTCTACACATCTCTGAAAGACACCAGTTGCACTCTTGCGCACTAGCTCATTGTTGATTATTGTGTATGCCCAAGATCGGCGGCTGATTTGCCATGACTCTGCTTCGTCTTCTGGGAGGACTCCGTCTGCTAGGAAATCTCTAATCGGCTGTGCCCATGATGGCGCGCTGACAACTACCATTACCACTGCATGCTGGGGTGGGACTTCTTCTTGGATCTCAGTCCCTTGGCCACTGGCCTCCTGGATCTCGGCCTCTTGGACATCTGCCATTTCTACCTCTTCCTCTGAACTGCCGATTGTGGCGCCTGGCACGCATTCGGCAGTCCCTTGTGTTGACTTCTCGTCTGGAGCCGGAGCTTCATCATTGCGATCGGTAATTTCTGATATCATTGGTTCTTCGGAGGTTGTGCCTCCTGGCATTGCCTCTGCTTGCTTCCCTTTGGCTTTGCTCTTCTCACATCCCTTGGCGGCCCCTGGCTCGCAATCGGCAGCCCCTCGCTTGCAATCGGCAGCCCCTGGTGCTGTTGCCCAGACACCTTGGGCGCTGGACTGCTTCTTCACGGTTGCAGCTTTTGCCAGTTGCGCTTCTTTTGCCTTCTTCAATGCTTCAAGATCGGTTTCCGAGATAAAAATGGACTCGGACTCTGGGGATGGTATGATGGATGGCTTCTTGATGTGCTCCAACGACACTCCTGGTGGGATAGCCTTCCTTGTTGAGCCGAGCTAGGACAACGCATCTGCTGCCTCGTTGTTTGCTCTTGGCACATGATGGAACTCGCAACCTTCAAAGTACCCGCTAATCTGCTGCACCAGGAAGCGATAGCTTGCCATGTTTGCGTCCTTTGCATCCCAGGTGCATGTGCATTTCTGTACAACCAGGTCGGAGTCACCAAAGCACTCGATATTCCGAATACTGATTTCTTTGGCAAGCTTGATACCATGCACAAGGGCTTCGTACTCGGCGACATTGTTTGATGCTGCAAAGTGGATCTGGAGCACATATTGCAATTGATCTCCTCTTGGTGAAGTGAGTACCACACCAGCGCCTAGGCCTCTCTTCATCTTGGAGCCGTCAAAGTGCATTCGCCAGAAATCCGACCCTGGGAGCTGTGGCATATACTGAGTTTCGGCCCAGTCCACCAGGAAATCGGCTAATGCTTGTGACTTGATTGCAGTTCTCGGCTCATATTGGATGCCATGACTAGCGACTTCAATTGCCCATTTTTCCACTCTTCCGGTTGCATCTATGCTTCCCATGATGTCGGCCAGTGGAGCCGAGCTGATGACGGTGATCAAGTGGGCTTGAAATTATGGCTTCAATCTCTTGGCTGCCATGTACACTCCATAGCACATCTTCTGTTAGTGAGGGTAGTTCTGCTTGGATGCCGAGAGCACTTCGCGGATGTAATACACTGGACGTTGAATTTGATGTGCCTTGTCCTTCTCGGGCCGCTCTACCACCATAACTGCGCTGATCACCCGATTAGTTGCCGCAATGTATAACATCATTGGCTCCTTCTCAATCGGGACAGCCAGAATCGGTGCTGTGGAGAGCATGCGCTTGAGCTCTCGGAATGCTTCACTTGCTTGTGGGGTCCAGGTGAACTTCTCTATCTTCTTCATCAATTGGTACAATGGGATTGCTTTTTCACCTAGCCGACTGAGGAATCGGCTGAGTGATGTGAGGCAACCGGTGAACTTTTGTACCTGCTTCAAGGTCTTGGGTTGTTCCATGCGCTCTATTGCGGCTATCTTCTCGGGATTGCATTCGATTCCTCTCTCGGATACGAGAAACCCCAAGAGTTTTCCAGCCTGGACTCCAAAGACGCACTTCTCCGGATTGAGCTTGATCTGATAAGTTCTCAAATTTTCAAATGTTTCCCTGAGGTCATCTAACAGCGTGACTCCCTTTGCCGATTTCACCACTAAATCGTCCACGTAAACGTGGAGATTTCTTCCGAGCTGAGAGTGTGTACATCTCTGGATCGTGCGCTGATAAGTGGCACCTCCATTCTTCAGACCAAATGGCATGGTGATATAGCAATAAGCCCCGAAAGGGGTTATAAATGCAGTTTTTATTTGATCTTCCACAGCAAGTTTGATCTGGTGATAGCCAGCAGTAGCATCCAGAAAGGACAAAAGCTCGCAGCCGGCCGTAGAATCAATCACTTGATCAATACGGGGCAGAGCAAACGGATCTTTTGGGCATGCCTTTTTCAGGCACGTGTAATCTATACACATGCGCCAGGTCTTGTTCTTCTTCATGACGAGGACTGGATTCTCCAGCCACTCGGGGTAAAACACTTTCATGATGAAACCTGCAGCTTGCAGCTTCGCAATCTCTTCACCGATTGCCCTTCTCTTGTCTTCAGAAAAACGTCTCCGGGGTTGCTTGACCGGCTTCGGCGAGTTCTCTCGGCACACCAGGCATGTCTTGTGGAGACCATGCAAAGATGTCCCGATTCTCACGGAGAAACTCGACGAGCTCGCTTTCCTATTTATCGCTAAGTCCAGCTCCGACTACAACAAACTTGGTTGAGTCGGAGGGATCTAGAGCGATCCTCTTGCTGTCCTTGGCCGACTGAAAATCCGATTCCTCATCTACTCTCTTTGCTGGGCCGACTGGAAGTGGATTCTTGCTCTGTGCTTGCGCCATTGCAATCACCTTGCTGAGCTGACGCTTCTCCATCTCAACCACTTGAGAATCAGCCAAACTGCTGCCAGCGGATGTACACTCGAGGGACTTCCTGAAGTCCCCGGTGACAGTGATGACGCCGTTTGGCCCTGGGATCTTCATCTTTAGGTATGTCTGCTGTGCGTTGATCATGAACTTGGCAAACGCCGGCAATCCGGCAATCCCAACAGAGCATGGTAAGGACTACTGAGGTCGGCGACTTCAAACCAAATCGGCTCTCTCCTGAAGTTTTCTTCTGTGCCAAATATAACATCCAGCCGAATGCGACCCATGGGGGTGCAAGACAATCCAGGAACAATCCCATGGAAAGTCGTCCGACTGCGCTCTAGGTCCTTCTCTGTGAGCCCTAGCTTGATCAATGTGTCTCTGTACAGAATGTTGATTGTGCTTCCTCCATCAACGAGCACTCTAGAGAACTTGCATGAAAACCTTGGTCCTGCGTGATATGGGCACGACAACAACAGGACGGAGGAGGCGATGATATGCGCTGGACGGAGGAGGCGAAGATGGACAAGATTCTGGACATCGGACGTCCGACCCAATTCGGACGTCCGACATCAGCGAGAAGGATGGCGACCTCCGTATCCAGAAGACCTCCAAAACCGAAGCCGGATTTCCGACGGGATTCGGACGTCCGACGCATCGGACGTCCGACATATGACGGACGTCCGACATGAAGGTCCTCGAGAAGAACTCCCAATCCAGGACACCTCACCGCCAGAGTCGGATTTCCGACACGTTTCGGGCGTCCGACGTGACGGACGTCCGAAACCCATCGGACGTCCGAAACTGCCTGCGCGCAGATATGACGGGCTGCGGCCCATGTATCCCTAGTTTTATCCCCTAGCTTATAAATAGAACACCCCCTACGAGTTTTAGGGTAAGCTTAAGTTTAGACAAGAATTTTAGGGTTAAGAGTTGTATCTCTTGGTGAAGCTTCCCTCCGGGGTTGGCGATGCCGTTTGTCCAATAAAGATTGCCGCGGAGGTTCTTGTGTTCATCAAGGATTGTCGTGTTTTGGTGTGAGGCGTGGTGATCTCCATCACGTTGATTGCTGGATTCGTTCCTCTTCTTCAGGTTGCGTTCATCGCGTGATTGGAAGGATTTCTACCCAGGTTGCTCGCTGTGAAAGGTCGGGAAAAACTCAAGAGGATTCCCCCGGTGGTTCGTATCATCAGGTGTCCCCCCTCTTTATCATGTGGTATCAGAATTTTGGGTTGATCACGGCGAGGTTGTGTTGATCGATCGCATCTAGATCGGTTTTGTTGGGAGGAGTTTGCTTGGAGAATTTCTCGTTCAGATTGATTTGTTTGGAGGAGATTGTGCATAGAGGCTGCAGATTGCTGCTGTGTTTGTGCAGATTTGTTTCCGCTAGATTGATTTGCGAGGAGATTGCTAGAGGTTGAAGAGAAGAAATCCCGTAATTGGATTTGGCTGCCAGGAGTCCCGAAATTGATATAGGTGCAGAATCAGCATCTGTGCTCCAAATAAGGCGTGTAAGCACAAATTGGAGAGGATATCTTGTGTGCTTGCCAGATTGTATGGCCACCGCTTCCGGTTCGCAGCGGTACATCCGCAAACGCGAAAACAATACTGCGGTTGGTCCATATTATGCAGATTTGGATGATATATCAAAGATTTTGCAGATATTAGCGAAGGCTGAAACACAAGCGGCAGCTATATCCAAAACAATCTCAGATTTTTCTGCTAGCTCTCAAAATGAGTTGATTCCAAATTCTGTTGACCTTAGTCAGACGGTTGTTTCACTACAGAAAATTGATGAGGCAGCAACCATGGTTTCTGACGTGGCGGATGATGTTGGCAAGGATGTTGTGGATGATGTTGTACCATTGAGTGGGCTGAATGTGCAACTCATGAGAGTACATGGTGATACTTGTATGAAAGTGGATAGATGTCAGCGATGGAATTTATTTCAGGCGCAGTGTATGATTAAAGGCAAAGCATGCAAGTTGATGATTGATGGTGGTAGCTGTACCAATGGCATTAGCAAAGCGATGGTGGAAGCATTGAGGTTGTCCACATGGCTTATTCCTGAACCAAAGCATCTCGAGTGGTTGAATAGCTGCGGTATGCTGAAGGTTACTCATAAGGTGCGTGTGCCATTTACAGTTGGTGACTATGTTGATGAGGTTGAGTGCGATGTGTTGCCATTGGAGGTGTGTGGACTGTTACTTGGGCGTCCATGGCAGTATGATCGCAATGCTATACATGCGGGCCGAGCAAATACATATTCTTTTATGCATGATGGCAAACAGAGGACTTTGAAGCCTATGGGAGATGATCATATCAAGTCCGATGTGGTGCTGGTGGTTCGCAAGGAGAAGTTGCACAAGGTTAAACTACAACCAAGTTTAGCTAAGTTGCAGCCTGAGGAGCATGATGCTAGGAGCATCATTACTGAAACTAATTCAGCCATGCCTGTAGATGAAAAGCCAGTTGTACTTGTTGGTGACAAGCCGGTTGAAGTTACGCCTCTTCGTGATGAAAGGAAGGACATTACAGCATGTGATGCAATTTCAGTTTGTGTTGACAAAGGTGTTCAGACTGATGACAGTGGTGTTGTTCGTGACTCGGTGCATTTGGCGACGAGGTTCGATGACAGCAGTTTTGTTCGAACACCTCTGCGACGTTTTGTTGGAGTAGCCGTGCGTGTGCACAAAGGCAAGGATGGACGTGTTCGTCAGTTGTGTGGCCCGGGCATTACCACTTTGCAGGGTCATACAAAGAAGATTCATGTTCAGCAACAAAGGGCTCCAGCAAGAGTTGAGAAGAAGAAGGTGGTGGCGCCAAAGTCCAAACTCATGTGGAGAAGAAAGGAGGCGCTCAGTGCTACATCAAGTCAAGTGGAAAAGACGTGTGATGTTGTTGATATCACGCCACCCTTTCGAGCAGACCTCACGCGTTGGGGACAACGCTTTTTGAAGGGGGGAGGATGATATGGGCACGACAACAACAGGACGGAGGAGGCGATGATATGCGCTGGACGGAGGAGGCGAAGATGGACAAGATTCTGGACATCGGACGTCCGACCCAATTCGGACGTCTGACATCAGCGAGAAGGATGGCGACCTCCGTATCCAGAAGACCTCCAAAACCGAAGCCGGATTTCCGACAGGATTCGGACGTCCGACGCATCGGACGTCTGACATATGACGGACGTCCGACATGATGGTCCTCGAGAAGAACTCCCAATCCAGGACACCTCACCGCCAGAGTCGGATTTCCGACACGTTTCGGGCGTCCGACGTGACGGACGTCCGAAACCCATCGGACGTCCGAAACTGCCTGCGCGCAGATATGACGGGCTGCGGCCCATGTATCCCTAGTTTTATCCCCTAGCTTATAAATAGAACACCCCCTACGAGTTTTAGGGTAAGCTTAAGTTTAGACAAGAATTTTAGGGTTAAGAGTTGTATCTCTTGGTGAAGCTTCCCTCCGGGGTTGGCGATGCCGTTTGTCCAATAAAGATTGCCGCGGAGGTTCTTGTGTTCATCAAGGATTGTCGTGTTTTGGTGTGAGGCGTGGTGATCTCCATCACGTTGATTGCTGGATTCGTTCCTCTTCTTCAGGTTGCGTTCATCGCGTGATTGGAAGGATTTCTACCCAGGTTGCTCGCTGTGAAAGGTCGGGACAAACTCAAGAGGATTCCCCCGGTGGTTCGTATCATCAGGTGTCTCCTTTCTTTATCACTGCGAACAGAGCGTCCACCACCAGCGGATAGCTGCCCAGATTCGGCAAAATGGTGGGATGATCTGCTCTGTCCCAGGATATAGGACATTCGGACCAATGCATAAACTGGGGAATCGGTGGCATAATGGCATTAACCTCCTGAGCTCGGGCTCTCCGACTGCCCTTGTCTATGGACTCGCTGGTGAAAATCATGTAGGCGGCGTCTTGCTGTGGGAACTGGTTCTGCTGCTGAGGTGGTCCTCTGTTCTGGGGTGGTGGTGGGGGTGGAGGTGGTAAAGCTTCTCCCTTCGCGATCCTTCTCACAAAGTCGCACTACCGAGTGGTGTGCGCAGACGGCCTGCCAGGCGTGTTGTGCAATTTGCACGGCGCGTCCAGCATATCCTCGAACGTGTACTTGGGCTTCATCTGTCCTGGGGGTCTCACATTTGGTCTCATCTTCCGACTGCCTCCTGCAGCCGCTGGATCTTCTTCGTTCTGGACAGCGGCCACCTGCCGACTGCCATACTGGGTATCGGGTTGCTCGTCCTTGCGCTTGCCATTGCTCTGCTGGTTGTGATTGTTGTTGTTGTTGTTACGGTTGTTCTCTCTCCTTTCCTTCCGACTAAGGCCTTGGTTCCCTGTGTCCGACTGCGGAGCCCCTGGTGACTGGATCACACCTCCAACTCCGAGCTGGATAGGGCGCATCGAAGAATCGGACAAAGCAAACGCATTTGCCACCTTCATGAGCTCGGCGAGCGATGTGAAGTCTTTGCGGAGCAGCTTGTGCTTCAACATTGAATCGGCCAGGCATCCATCTGTGAAGTACTGAATGGCCTGGATCTCATGGACTCCTTCGCATGAATTCTTCAGCTTGATCCACCGAGATAAGTAATCTCGGAGGGGCTCATCTTTGCCTTGCACACAAAGAGCTAGCTGCCGCGGGAGATTGGGCCGCTCATATGTGCTCGTGAAGTTGTGGATAAATGCACTCGTGAAGTCCTCCCAACAGTTCACACTGTCCTTGGGCAAACTGTTCAACCACGTCCGAGCTGAACCCTGCAGCATCAGAGGTGCATAGCGGACTGCTACGCGCCGATTGCCTCCTGCGATGCGAACCGCTGTCAGGTAATCGGACAGCCAGTCTTCAGGCTTCACAGAACCATTGTACTTGGGAGTGTCTCTTGGCAGCGTGAAGCCTTTGGGAAACTTTTCAGTCCGAATACGATGACCAAAACATGATGGGCCAGCTTCTCCTTCTTCATCCTCTTGAGCCTCCTTCTCCAGGAGCTCAATGCGGTGCCTTGCATCATTCTGGCCGATTTGGCGAGGGCCAAGTCGGGCGCTGATTGCTTGTCTTGGTGCCGATTGCTGCGGCACGTCATTGCGCCTGCTGTTAACAGCTGGCTCTTCGACTCTTCTGCTTGCTGCTGGGGGTGGTCGATTGCTTCTGACCTTACTCTCATGCCGAGATGGAACGGGTTGATGTCTGTTCTGGCGCGATGCATTCGGTCGCTGGCTAGCTCCCGCATTCGGCCTCACAGTTCCTCTCGACGCCCCGGGTTCTGCATTTTGATTATCCATTGCAATGAGCATCTGCTCCTTTGCGGCTGCCAATAGCTCACGCATTCGGCGCGACTGCTCGCGCCGCTCATCTCCCTCCAGGTCTTCTAGCTCGAGTGCTATCTGCTCGGCTGCTCTCAGGTTCTTGTCCGGCGTGTTGTATGTCGGCCTCTGGATGAATGCCGACTGCGCCGGTTGCTCCGGTTGCGCTGGCCTCCTTGGTCGCTCCGGCTGCTCGGCGCCCGACAGCTGCTGGTTGACTGCCCTGCCTCGGCTTCTCAGATCTTCCAGGACTGCGGGCTCAATCGGCCGGCGCGGTCCTGCATGCGCTGCGTTGTATTCCCTTGTGATGGCTCCCAGCCTGCGCTCTTCTGCCAGCACCTGCTCAGCCCTGCGAGCCAGAGCGAGCCGTGTCGTTTCCAGCTCCGTGTGCACTTGTTCGGGATCACCATTCCTGTTCACGGGTGTGTATAACACATCCCGCAACGCGTTGGTGCCGATTCTCTCCGCAGCCTCTGCTGCCTCCTTGGCTCTTCTTGCTGCGCTCGCTGCGCCGCGATTGCTTGATGATGACGCCCCCGCCATCAGGACAGCAGCGTGCACTCGTCCGTCCTCTCTGCCAGGCGTTGCGCTGCAGCCCCTGGTCAAGAGCGGATCTGTGGTGCACGAGAAAACATGAATCTTCCTAGGATATGCCTCGGGGAAGCTGCCGATGAATAGGCGGTGGCTGCCGACCTGCAGCGACACACCGGGCGGCAGGGCTGCTCCGGCCCTGTACCGCGCCGAGTAGTCCACCACGTAATCGATTGCCCCACGCCTTAGAATCAGGCCGGAGGCGTGGCTACCGCCTGATGCAGAGGAAAATTCCGTCTGGATCTTTACTCCAGTCGACGCCTCGGTCTGCCCCACGGTGGGCGCCAACTGTCGTCGATATGTGACGGCAGATGCCATGGGGATGGCTAAAGTGAGGGGAAGACACGAGGAAGAAAGATGTCGATGGTGCCGGAATCGGGTTGGGCACAAACACGGTGACGGACACCACGATGTACCCAGGTTCGGGGCTCTCCGGAGAGATAACACCCCTACTCCTGCTTCTCTCTTATATATGAATGGAACCGAGCTACAATAACTGCTTCTCTATCTACTCAGGGGAAGGTGAGCGCCGCCGTAGGCAAGGCTCTCTCCTGCTTCCCTGAGGAGTAACTACAAGCAGTGAATGAACTGAGTGACTTGTGAGTAATGGGGCGAATGAGCGGATCGTCCCCCACGCAGGAGGGGTACCCGGGCTCTTATAGTGTGAGCCCAGGGTACTTCGGTAACTTCACTGCCGAATGGGCCCAACTGTCATCCTCTAATTGGCCTGGGCCCACCGACTGCTCCTCTCCGGGTGATCCGGATCCTACGAGCGGCGGCCCATGCTGTAGACCCATAGGGCATGGAGATGAACAGTGGAGCTAGGAGGTGCGGTCTTGTCGCCCTGTCCGCGGAATCGGCGGAGAGGTCGACATCGTATCTCCACCAGATCTTCGACATGACTTGGCCTCCCTGCCACCCAGATATCTCGGGATAGTGCATTTATGACCTCGCAATCATACCCTCGACTGGCGTCGGGGTCAACTTCCTCCAAGGGTAGTAGGCTATTCCGATTGCGCCTGGGCCGACTGGTGGTCCTTGGCAAGGTCGATTGCTCTGGGAAATCGGCCTTCCAGGTGCCTGCCTCGGCCCAGCTGCGGACCAATCGGATGATGGTCTTTGTGAAGGAGTGGATCGATTGCGCCTGGGCCGACTGCCGGAATTTGATACGGCTGATTGCCTCGGAGAAATCGGCCGTACATCTGCCCAGCTCGGCCCAGCTGCGGCCCAATCGGTCCCTCCTTGTCTTGAAAGAATGCTTCTGCTTGGGTTAGCCTACCCGGGTACCAATCCCCCGACACTCCTGGAGGTTAATACAAAACACGTAGAGCATAGAGAGTGCCTAGCTCTGATACCAATTGAAAGACCAAGGATGTGATCAGAGGGGGAGGGGGTGAATGATCACTTCAAATTTTTAACAGAAACTTCAAAGTGAAGCAGAATTACAGCAAGGGAAGAACAATGAAACAGAGAACTGGGAAGCAAAACTAATAGCGAAGCTAATCATAGCAAGTCAAATCACAGTGAAGCATAACATAGAAGCTAAGAGGTACAGAATGTAAGTGCAGGAAGTAAAACGAACTCAGTGCGCAATGATGTTTGTTCGACAAGTTCACACTCTACAAAGTGCTACGTCTGGTTGGAGGGACTTGTGATTGAACACAGGACATAACCTCTCTCCGTCCGTTGCTCCACTGCACCAATCTCCTTGAGCTTGGCCAGTTTTGCCTCGTGGTAGATTATTGAGGAAATCTCCGAAACCTTTGACAAACTTGAACTTCACGACAATTTCTCTTTGCTCTTTGAAGACGACTTTCTAACCGTCTAGGAGGATTGCAGTCATCCAAGATGACAAGGCTAGCAAACTTCCACCTAATTCATAGCGAATCAGCTCAGATCAATAGGACTTTTGATTCGGTGGTTGGCTTTGGGTTTTTCTTTGGTGGCGTTCTTGGGATGCTCTCTACAGTATCTCTCAGGTAATAGTCTCCGAGCATCCCACCGCAAATGACGGCGGGGGCGACATATTTATAGGTGGCGATCCCAAGGTGAGAAATGAAAGATCTGACCCAAAGATACAGCTTGACACATGTCCACAACGGTCGGATTTGTCTTCAATGCGCAACTTTACTTGACGAACAAGTAAAGATGACTCACGGTCTGAGTTTTGATTCGGAAGCGAAAAGTACAAAGCCTTTGCTACCGAAGCTTAACTCAGCACACATGAGATTTCTCCTCTGAGGCTTCTCACTGGGTTTTGATTCGAGCTGAGCATTTTCAACAATAACTTCGATTTCAACTTACTAACTCCTCTTGATAGTACGATTTTTCCTATGACTCAAAGAATAGAAAAAGAACTAAACAAAAACTACTAAGTCTTGCTTCGTCTTCTTCATTTCCTTCGGTGAGTTATGCTTCAGGGAACCATAACTTCTTAGGGGTCACCCTTCGTGATAAAGCTTCGCTCCAAGGAATAAGCTTCGACATCATGTCCATCTTCCTTGAAGATCTTACACATATATTGTGCTTCAGGAACCTAATCAATTGTTTACACTCGAAAACATTGTTAGTTCCTATGTTGTCTTGTCCAATGATATCCAAAACACATGGGGGAAAAACTTTGCCCTTACAGAAAGGATCTTTCGGGAAGACGTTGTTGATGTTGTCGTAATCGATGCAAAGCCTCTTTTTCCCATTCGCCTTGGGGACGACAAAAGGGTTGGGCAGCCAAGTGGTATGCCAGATTTCCCAGATGAACCCAGCCTTGAGTAGTTACCGTATTTCCTCCGCAATGAACTCTTGGCGATCCGGGGCTTGACGATGGACCTTCTGCTTCACAGGCTTGGCGCCTGGTCTGACTGATAGCTTGTGCTCAATCACCTCTCTAGGAACTCCTAGGAGGTTGAAGGGTTCCCATGAGAAGACACGGGTGTTCTCCCGCAGAAAGGTGATGAGCGTGCTTTCCTATTTGGGAGAGAGATCGGCACCAATGATACGGTGTAGATCCCGTTCTATAAAATATGAACCTTCTTGGGTACGCCCGCTAGGATGAGCTGGACGGGCTTCGATTTCTTGACTGCGGGCCGGACGTGGGGAACTTGGGGTTTTTTTCTCTCTTCTCCATCGGTAGTGAGGTTTTCGGAGGGCAACGGGCCAGCCTCGAGAACATGGACATTTCCCGGGGATGGTTCCTTGCCAGACGTCCTCCCGCCGGTGGCTTTCTTCGCTTCAGCCTGAATGCAGCGCACAGCTTCTTGTACACCCCCCACCACCGTGATCACTCCTTTGGGGCTCGGGATCTTGACTATGTCATACATCACATGGTGCACAGAAGCAAACTTCCTGATGAACGGGTGTTCGAGTAGCCCGTTCTATGAGAGGGGCAGATATGTGACGTCGAAGACGAGGATCTCAGTCCGGAAATTATTCGGTTTCCCGAGAGTAACTGGAAGGGTTATCTACCCGAGGGGTTGTACCTCCCTTTTGCTGACTCCCCGGAAAGTGGCTGAAGGGACGAGATGGCTCTTGGGGATTTGCATCTTCTCGAAGGCACGCAAGGATAGTAGATTGATGCTAGATCCGAAATCATACATCATCTTGATAACCTTGACGTTGTTGAGGGTCGTAGAGAGTAGAGTGGGAGGCATGCCATCGTTGTCATCAGGAAGTTTGATGGGATGGTCGCTGACATCCTCTACCAGAGGGATGTTGGCCCATCTGGACACTCCAGGACCCTCTTGAGGAGACTGGACCACGAGGACCTGTCGTACCACCCTGCAGAATCGCCGGTTGGAGGTGGGCGTGGATGCTCCACCGTGGATGCAACCAACAAAATCCACAGCTTCTTGGAAATCGTTGGTGTCGTTTTCCTCGGATCCCTCCTCTTCGGACAGGTTGTCGCTGTCTTGTTCTCGGGTCTTCTTCTTGCCTTGATTCTTGTAACCACCTCCGCCCTCGTGCTGGGAGCCCCCATCTCTCTGAGCCTTTATCTCAGCGTCCTTCTTCGCGTATAAGGTCGACATGTCTTCTTCGAGCTTCATCACGGAGCGGTACTCTGACAAGTCATGCTTGTTAGTCTTGTGGATCTTGCAATAGGGTGAAGAATGGGTATCCGCAGCAGCAACGATGGCTTCAGGTGTGGCCTACTGTTGGGTGGCCCCAGCACCATCTGTTGCAAAGACGGCATGGTGCACGCGCTTGCGGGGCCCATCATCTCTGAAAGGTTGGCTCTTTCCGGACGGGGCTCGGGCAGTGCGTCTTCCGGAATCTCGGCTGATGGGCATTATGGCTTCCTTCATACGGGAGACCTTGTCGGCCAACTTGAACAGAGCGGTGATCGTCTTGATGGACCTCATGCTCATCTTTTCCAACATGCGGGAGTTCTTGACATTTGCGTAGAAGGTAGCGATGATCACCGCCTCGTGCGCGTCCAGAATGCAGTGGTGCATTTGGGTGAAACTGTGGATGAACTTCCTCAAGGGTTCACCATCCTTCTGTACAACTCGGCGCAAATCGCTGACAGTTTTCGGAGGTTGAACACCCCCAAAAAATGCCCCGACAAACTTGTCGCAGAGTTCGGCCCAGGAACTAATGGAATTGACTGGGAGGTGCATCATCCATCGACGGACATTATCCCTCAGCTTCATGGGAAAGTAGTTGGCCTTGACTTTGTCGTCTCCCCCCTCCCCCCCCCCCCCCGATTTCAACCGCTGTGTTTTACATGCGAATGAACTTGAAGGGGTCGTTCTTTCCGTCATAAGGGGGAGGACCATCAATCCGGAACTTCTTGGGCCACTTGAGGCAGTTGAGATCCTGGGTGAAAGCTAGGCACACCGCGCTGTAGTCGCTTTCACCCGCGAGGATTCCTTCTCGGTCGGCATCGACAAGAGAGACCCGAGCGTCAGAACGTCGGCTAGTCTCTTGCTGCCTGACGATGGTGGTCCAAGCATCTTCGTGGTGGCGATCATCCAGGCAATCACGTTGATCCTGGGATCCACGGTGCCCGGAGGATGCCACAAAAGTTGCACCAGGGGATCCAGCCAGACGAGGACCGGCTTGCTAGACAGCTGGGTCGCGGCAACGGCCTTCACGGGGTTGGTCTTGTTTATGCCCGGGCTGGGGGGTGAACGGTACGTTCATGTCCCCGATTCAAGGCATTGGGGTTGATCGTCTGCCTTGTGCGTCATCGGGACGACGCAGGGGCCTAGAAATCAAGCTCTCGTTGCTTTTTCAACGCCCGGGCGGAAAGTTGCGCGATGGTGAGTCTCCAAGTCTCTAGCCGGTCGTCCACAGGGAGTAACTGGCAGAGGGCACGGACTTGCGTCAGGGATTCCGTTGGGGTGTGCAGGCCTTCCGGAGTGGGGATGTGCGGCGCACCACCGCTCCGGTTGTGGGCACGACCCCGGCAGTGCTCGTTCGCGGCTCCGTCTTGCTACACAGGAGTGGGACGAGAGGGTCTGGCTCCATTGACATGACGACGTTCCCCGGAGATCCCCGTTCCCTGACGCGGTTCCTCGGGGGCAGACGCGTGCTTCTCGGCAACAATCTGAGTGTGATTTTCACCCGTGCGATGATGCTTCGACGAATTTTCCTCCGAGAGTGGAGACGCCACAGGGCCGCCTGCCCACGTCCTCCATCACCACACTCTGGGTAGGGGTACCGTTCGCATTGTGCCCTCCCACGGATGCGGTCTTGTCTCTCCGCTGGCCGCGTGGCGATTGGTTGCTTCTAGCTCGACGGTGAGGGGGGTCTTCCAATGTGGGGTGATCACACCCGGCGTCGCGTTGTGGATGAGCTCGTGTGTGCCATTGTGACGGCATCACTGAATTGGGTCGGGGCTGAAATTGATGCAGACGAGGATGAAGAAATCCCAACTGACGTGCGTGCGGCACCCTCCTTCTAGCGCCAAATGTCGCGGCGTCTTCCACGAGGGAGTGATGATTCTTGGGCACACACGTAACACAGGGAAACCACCGTAATAAACTGAAGGGCACGGGGAGTTTACCCAGGTTCAGGCCGTCCGAAGACGTAAGACCCTACTCATGCTTGTCTGGATTGTATTGTCGGAAGGTTACAAGCGCGATGAGGTTTTCCGAGAAGGAAACTGC
This sequence comes from Bromus sterilis, assembly GCA_950022295.1. Lineage (NCBI taxonomy): Eukaryota > Viridiplantae > Streptophyta > Magnoliopsida > Poales > Poaceae > Bromus > Bromus sterilis. Next base: position 159,347,629 of record OX465600.1, read on the forward strand.
GGCTCTACGCGTGGGGATGTCTAATCTGATGCCTAACCCTTTTTTGGTAGCCAGGGCCTCCCTCTATAGATAAAGGGGTTTCCACAAAGACTACACACTCTTGTATTTGGGGAGTATGACGAGGCTTTTCTCCTACGTCGGTGGGTGACGGGTGTCACCACCGATCTTCTTCCGAGAAGGGCTCAACACATCTGAGGAAGGGCAGAGGCTAGAAGCGCCGCTGCAGTCGTTGTCTCCCGACCAGGGGGTGACGCATTAAATGCGGGTTGGACCGTTCCGCGCCTGGTGGGGCCCCAGCTGTCCTCGCACCGCTTATGGAGCTTGGAGGGGCGGTGCTGCTTCTTCCGGAAGGCGTCGCGTCCGGCCCTTCCGGGTTAGGTCTTGCTCTTGTTTTCTCAAAGCTTTGCCAAAGGAACTGATGTAACTTCCTGGATCGAAGGGCGTGCTTTCCTGTACCGACAAACAGTGTTCGCCAAAATGGATAATGACATTCTCTTGAGGATATCCACACACTGACGGTTGCAATAAACATTTACAGGAGATGACAACATTCACTCGAGGATAAGATCGGTTGTCACGCGCTCGAGGACAACCAAGCACTGATGATCGAGGGCTTCGACCACGCCTTTGAGAACAATAATGATGGCCGAGAAATTTTCTCACACAACCTCACTCTTCAAATATTGTTTCATCCTGTAGCAACGCACAGGTGATTTTCTAGTCCCTTGATAAATGTCAACCAGTGGCACTTGATCTTTCTTCTCTTCTATGGGTACCATGGATCTTTTTTTTCAACAACATTTCGAATCATTTGTACACACATAGACACCTTTATATTGATTGACCATGCCAAGTAGTTTCTTTTTTTAAGAACAGAATATCAAAAGGATATAGTTTTCCTTTCTCCATATCTCATTCAACCTAGCACAATCTGGCTTTGATGCCTATTGTTAGAAAGAGTAGCTTCACTGGTTATTGTTGCCTTGAACTCTCTAAAGAGATGTGCTTCATACAATGAGTTAGAGAAACTCTAGCAAAGCCGCCAAAATCGCGACTAGCAAATCCCTTTTACAGGCGACCCACAATTTTTTGCAGTACTGCGAGGGCTTCCGTGGAACAGATACAATATCTATTCCTCGTCGAAGCCCTCGTTGTATTGCATATATTTTTGCACTTAATATGCATCATAGAATTCATATTATTGCACATGATTCCTATAAAATAGACATGGCACAATAGCAAAATAATCAACACATCCAAAATCAAACAAAATGAAGCATGGTCAAAAGATATCCGGCCATGAACAATGATCATCAAATATATATTCAAAAAAATGATCATCAAAGATCAACATAATCATTGTTGCGAAGAACACCATCATCGAGCGGAGCATGAACATCATCCTCAACATTGGTGTGAAGCCTGAACATCACCATCACCACCTCCTCCAAAGCCTCCACCACCACCACCAATTTCCTCCAAAGCGTCCACCACCACCACCAATATCTCCAAAGCCCTACCACCACCATCACGATTGCCAAATCAAAACCTCGAAACCATCCACCACAAACTTTGACCGTACCAAAACCACCACCGACCATAAGATTTCCAAGCTCCATTCTTCTTTGGCACATGATATCCATCCTTATAATCTCCCAAAATTATTTTGACATACATCCATGGCATCCCGATCCATCATCAAGAATCGGTTCTCCTCAGCGGATTTCTCGTCCTTCCTCTTTTGCTCCTCTAGAGCGATCTTTCGCTCCTCAAAGGGACATCTCCTTGCCCATTTTTCCTCTTTGTACTTCTCTTTCTTCTCGACCATCTCAATCTTGGTTGCCAAATTCTTTGCCAATGTCATTTCTTAGAGCTTCAGCATTTCACCATTTTGTTCTCTCAAAGTGATAGTGTCCACTAGGAGGGGCATTTCTCACTTGTGAAACTTACATAATCATCGATTGTGCTTTCTGCTGGGAGGGGCATTACTCACTTGCGACAAACATCCCTCCATCAGCTACATGTTTTCTTGATTATTATCCATCGGCCTTTAAGTGATTTCAAAGAACGACCCAAGGGAACCAGCACAAGCTTGTGGTATTTGTCTGCAATCTTTGACCTATATTTCTTCCAATTTTGATCTTCGCCGTCATTGCGTCGAGAGACACACTCTCCCACGCCCGAATCAAACATGTGTCCTCCATCTCGCTATAGTTTCCGATCCTCTTCGCGAAATTTCCTTGGGTACCATCAATCTCTTATTCATCAACTTCTTCCAATTCTTCATCGCCGTCATCCCGCTGCGTCTTTGGATTTGCATTGGCTTGCACATGCATTCCCGGTTCAAAGTCGTCAAGAGGTGCACTCAGGTCCACCGCATTCTCATCAACAATTCGACATATGATTGAGTTCGACAAAATTGGAGAAGAGAAATTTGAGAATCCTAGGAGGAGTTCAAGGAGGTGGAGGAGTTCATCGGCCATAGCAAAGAGATTTTTTTACCTCAACGGCGCAGGCACGACTGGATCGATCGAATCTGACGAAGAAAGTGGCGCTCGGGGATGATTTGCCGAATTCATCTTGCAACACTTTTTCGTGTGGCCGGTGGCTCCATGGATTACAGGCTGCCCGACCACTATTGTTTCCCGCCAACGAATGAAGGAACAGGGGTGATGGTCGAAACCACCCGGGGGGGTTCACCAATTAGGATGGTTCTGCATGTCATGGCTCAATGCCAACAACTACGCATGATGGCGATGTGAGTAATGGGGGTGTGCCAAACCGAATTGCGGTAGCGATGATGGAGGCGGGAATCTCAAAAGCTTCCCTCCCACCAAGTCGCGGATAGAATACTGGAAGCAAGGAAACGGCAAACTAGGAAGGGAAAACGCAATATTTGGCACCCACAAAGTGATTTTTAGCACTCGCAACAAAAAATTATGACTCAACCAGATATACAGTACCTGTTCAAAACAATTTTTTTATCCCAGTACCATATATCAAGATTTTTTACGGATCAAAGGGATATAGAGGCTCTGCTAAAATTGCTCTTATTACTAGCGAGAAGCTTTATTAGATATCTCAAATTGCCACATATAGACTATAGAAGAGATAGTACAATGAGCTATAGGAGAGATACTACAATGACCGACCTGCTATAGTAGCCGACCTACACTCAGCTCACTCTATGTACCCTAAATATTAAAGCTAGCTATTATAATGTTTTTTAACATAAAAACCCCAGTACTCATATATTATAATCATAGATTAAACATCTTACAAGAAAGACCCTAAGAAAGATAAAAGATACAGAGATAAAGCTCCACTTCTTGCTACAAGGACCCTAAACAGGGAAGAAAAAACGCGATCGGATCCTTCTTCTTCACGGTAGACAGTAACGTCGCCGGCGCCGGGGACAAACCACTTGGTCTGACGAAATCCACCGAGAAGAAGTGTTGCCTCACACTGGAGGAATAGAAGGCTGCCTTTTAGCCAGAAGAAACCGAGACTACCTTGACGATGCCGGCAACGAACCACCGCAACGATGGCATCAATGGAGAAGGGGAGCCTCGAGATCCAGAAGCAGAGGAGGAGCGACGAGCTTATTGGAGGGGACGCCAATAGAGCACTCCATCTCAGGCAGCACCTCGCCGCCGTGAAGTAGAGTTCCCCATGAAGCATGCATCGGCCATGGCTCGAACAGGTCGGAAACACGCATCCCAGACACGGCATATAGCCAAACTTAACTACAAGCGCGCACGAAGCACCTGCCCCATCACTTCCCCTACCGGCAGCGCCGGCAGAGAAGACCCGAGAGAGGGCCCGACGGCTGGATCTGGAGGGAGGCTCATCTGTCTTAACTAAGTCATCTAAAATCAAAATATCTTTAAAAAGGCTGCTAGTCTTCTACTACAAGACAAAGCTTATTCTAATACATTTTACCAAAAGGTGTATCTAGATCTCAATCGATCTCAGTTGGATGAGATTTAACTAAGTCTCAATCAAACAATAGAACATGCAAAAAAAAATGCACGAATCTTCACACACAATCTCATAAGTATAGCATCGATTGAGACTTCGACTACGATTTAGCAATCCCTTTTGCCAAACTCAAATTGACTTCTTGTTCTTCCATGCATGCATCTGTTTAGTACTATATGACAAGATTAACTTTTAACACACTAGACGAAGAAACTGGAATATAAAGATTAGCAAGATTTGGATATGACATGGTTCTTCATGCGATTTAGAACAATCTTAAAATGAAAAGCAACCTGGACAAGCAGTGACAAAGATTAAGCAAAAGGGGTATAGCTTTCACTGTCTGAAAATCCAAATTTGTTTAGGTAGCTTCACGAGTCAAAGTTCAGTGTGGCATCTGCCCTGGCCTCGATATCATTCTTGCTCCTGACGACGCATCTCTTTTTTGTTTCGTCATCCAGGTACCCGAGATCTTCAGCCAGCGCAATGTGTGCATACAGCAACTCTTCGAGTTTGTCAGCACAAACTGAACTCTTACCTTTCTCACATATTATCTGCTGGAGTTCTTCCTTGCCATGGTTCTCAGCAGTGAAACGATTGTGGATTCTCATTGCTTCCTGAAATCCAGATATTGTTGGTAGGAACTTGGCAACGAAAACACTCTGATCCGCTGGTCTTCCATGGGTTATCTTTGCCTTGTCACATGCAACCCCAATATCTGGAGAGAGAAGGTGATGATATAAGAAAAGTTGAATAGTTCAAACAGAAGAAACAATACAAACAAAACATAGCAGACCGTCTCCTTTTTGGAGCCACATATTGCATTGTGTCAGGAAGCTGTAGAATCAGTAGTAGACCCATAGTTTAGCTGACAAGTGTTCTCTGACTATATAGATACAGGAGGGGGGAAAAGACGTTTCTACTATATCAACAATTTATATTACCATGGAATCTCAAGAAAGCATGTGATAAAAAAAATGAATAGCTCAAGCTGAATACTTGGGGAACAAAAGAAATAACAAGTGGCAGACTATGATATTCTTCAGACTAACCTGCAAGTACACCTTCGATTTCTTCTATTGTCACAATATTTGCTTCGGCGATCTTTACCTTGTTTGTGAAGGAGCTGGCGTGTATCACGACAACTGGAGGCCATACCATCAGATCCCTCTTCATGGCGTTTACTTCCTCAGCGGAAACAGACTGATAGGCTTTAGAAGTGTCTGGAGCAACATGCCAATTCCACCCCATCAGAACACAGAGTGCCCTGTGAAAGCCTAAATGTTTTGTTTTCAAACCCGGCTTGTGTGTATCATAAGCATGTGACATCAACGCATCAATGTCTGGAAACTTCCTTGCGACACTGTTGTAAGAAAAAGTGAACAAGAAGCAAATAAACGAAGCATTTCTTTATGTTAGACATTCTATATTCAATGATATCACAAGTGTACAAATAAAAGAAATTTTATGTTTTTAACTAACCGCAAAATGGAAATAATTCCAACAGACATAAAAAATACCATGGTATAATATAGGTTCGCAGACTATATATTTCCTAGGAAAATTACTTAGAAACACCCAAAAATTAAGTTAAAGGTGCTAGAAAAACTCCTACAAAATTATGCTACATTAGCTTGCAAAGTCAACAAAGTGCTCAACTGTTGCTTCATGCAAACACATCTTAATGGAGGTCAAGTGAACAATTTTGGCCAAAATCACCATGGCACATGAGAAAGCAAAGGGGGCCATCTGGTTTGGAGAAGGCAGAAACTAATCAATTTGCAAGTAGATAGCTTTTGCATACTTACCAGAAACTAGACCATCCTAAAACAAAGTCAAAATTTAATCCATCCTAAGGGATAACTAAATTCCAGGAAAAATATCTCTGTAAAAAACTCGGTTAATCAAATTTCTGGTCTAAGAGAAAAAAAGAACTAAGGCTTACTAAAAACATTCATTCAAGAATGTCCAAGTCGGTTGTTAACAAAACGCAAGTAGCAAATACACGCTATCCATACTGAATGAAATAAATAGGAACTAGTATGATGAAATGGAAATGTGAAAGTAGAATTCAAGCAAAACTTACTCACAAGGATGGGAAGAGGAAAATACAACACAATGGTTGATAGATAGACAATATTCCCAGCATATCTTATTTTAAGTTCTAAGCACAACTGTTGGTTCAACCTACAGCCTCTATAGCAGCATATAGTATAGCATGCATATGTGCGATACAACTACAGTGGATCTCAAGCTACTGTGTAATACTTCAAAAACTGAGCCAGCCCTCAACATCTTAAGTTGACAAACTTGCACATGGTAATGGTCTTCAGCTTGCCTTTTAGAGGAACGGCAAAGGTTTTTACTTGATTGATTTAAACATCGCAAGTAATTTAGCTTGCCAAATTATAATCCTGGCCGTCTAAAGAAGAGAGTAACAATGACGAGATGCAGATTCGGGTGATTCCAATTTCAAAGACATTAGCAACCACGAACAAGCTCAAATGCATCAGGAACAGGGCCACATTGTTACTCTTTCTGCTAACCATCTGCCCCCCCTAGAAATCTGCAATGTATTGCTCCAAAGAAGCTACCTCATCATCCTCTGTTGCAGCAGAGGAACATTGATTCACATCATAGACCAATGCTTAAAGTGATCAGAGCCTTTCATACAACATTTTTGCCCTGAAGCCTATGAACAGAGCCAAGATATTGTGGTGCATTGTGTCTCTGGATTCAATCCTAATAGTGCATATACAGGAAATAGCAAGGTTTTCATGCCGAATTTGGTGAGGGCGGGGCATAACCTTGGCAATTACTTAAATAGAGTTACTGACATCATTCAGCTTATTATTAAGCTAAGAACTACGGGGCCACAGTATCTACGACAAGGTATGCTAAAAACGACCAGGCAATAGAACTTTGGAGGATTCATCCATTCCAGTTACCAAATCAGCAGTAAGCAGCTGTGATGCGGGGCATCCCATGGACATCACCATGGAGACTACTCTTCCACGTGGACCTTTGACAAGGGCTCAAGCACGGGCAATAGAAGCCAAGGTGAACTCACTCATTGAGATTTCTTCTTTCACATGTGAGACATGGCTACTACCTCAAACGGATACTTTGTACATTCTTAGATACCAAGAGATGGATCATGAGAACGCTAAGGAACAAGGTCAAGCGATGCCGGAAGAGGAGGACCAAGAAGACGAAGGAGGCAGAGGAAGTGGTGGGCTGGTGGCCACCTGCCAGTAGCTGGACATCTGGCAAAACGCATGACATCCGGCCAGCCCAAACGTCTCCTCATAACAGAAAATTGCATGGAGTTCCCGTATTGCCGGAAATCCGGCAAAGCCCCGGATGTCCGACCCCTGGGCATCCCCGGACATCCGGCCCGATGACAGAAGACACTCCCAACCAGCTCATTTTGCCGGAATTCCGGCCTTAGCCCTGATGTCCGGCGCTTCCCGTCAGCCCGAATGTCTAGCCCCTATCTGCGCACAACGAAGGGCCTCGGCACATGTACGCTCTGTCCTCCCCTAGCCTATATATACCCTTCTCCTACCTCCGTTTAGGGTTAGCTAAGTTGATATTAAAGCTTGAGTGCTTAGCTACTACTTCCCCCTTGGGGATCTAGATCTCCTTGAGATCTCTCTATACCTTTCCTCTCCTAGTAGTAGAAGGGGAGGACCCTATCAAGATTATCTACTTGTTGATGACTATGGATCTTGTGGTGTATGGATTCGGCGAGTGGATTTGAGTGTTCTTGAGTTCGGATCTTGTTTCCCATCTCCTCTTGTGTGTTCTATTTGAAGTTTCCCCCTTGTTCATCTCCAAATTGTGAAAGATTGGGCAAATCCCTAGGGCTAGGTCCTAAAGAGGGCTTGGTCTCATATCAAGCTGCTTACATGACCAGAAAGCGCAACACAATGATAGTAGCAACTAATTAGGTGGTAGAGTACTTAGGACAGATGAAGGAACACAAACCTGCCACAGACACAGCAAGATAAAGATCCTTTTGGTGCCTCACGGTATCTCTTCTGCACGGCCGGGCTCTCATTTAATATCTTTGAGAACTTGAGAAAGGCCTGGTGAACCTGTTTACTGAATTCTTCTGAACCTTCTGGTGGATCTTTCTGCACAGAAAGATCCTCTTCATCAGGTGCATCCTCGTAGTTTGGTTCTATGCCTTTCTGATTATCTTCTGTTAGCTTAGTAAATTTGTTTGGCCTAACAGATTCATTTCTCTCTGATGTGTATCCACCATGCAATTGAGGAAGACCATCTCTCAGTCTCTTTTTCGCACTTTTGGTCCATCCTCCCCCTCTTCCTCTTCCAAGCATGGCAGATCCCCCTGTTTGTGGCTGGACTATAGGTCTGGACAGCCTTTGAGATATAGGCTTATATTTTGAACGTCCATGAGCTAACACATTAGGATGAGGATGATTTCCTTCATCTGTATCAATCAATTCATTGTTGATGTTATCTGGCAAAGAAATTCTTGAGAAAACATTACGACTCAATGACATATCATATCTTGCATCATATCCATCTTCAGTATCAATGATATCACAACTTCTTCTTGACAATTTCTCAGGGGATAGGTCATATGCATCAAACTCATCATTATAATGCTCTAGTCCAATTTCATCATTGTAATACTCTCGTCCTAGTGGGCCGTTAGCTTGGTATATATCCATATCATCCATATCACGAGTACTATATGCAGCTGCCCGGTATCCTCTTCTATAAGCCACAGGAGAAACTTCCCGATGACTTAACTGACAGCCATCCTCCAATGAAGCAAACTCACGTTGTCGAACTGGTCGCCTTGCAAGCTCAAGAGGGTAATTTTCAGGAGAGCGTGAGTAGCGTATATGAGCATTCCTTGGCTTGGAATAACATGTGGGCGTATCTCGGTGATAAGTATGATGTGCACTGTATTCTGTGGCATCCTCTCCCATCCTGCGGGATAGCTTCACTTGTGTGTTACTCCTTTCATCCCTGAGGTCTGACAAAGGTGATGAGACCAATGTGTGCCTGGCGCTAGCCCTTGAATCCCGTGAGTAATTTCCACGAAAGTTCCCAAAATCAAGAAATGTGTCATTTTCTGGACCCCTTCTGCCATATCCATCTGCATCATATTCAATGGATGTAGTTCTTGGTGGATACTTATGTGTGTGACTTGTAATGTCCAGTGATATCTTGTCGTCCTGAACACTGCAGTGCTCTAGTGAACTTTCTGAGAACCTGTGACCATGACCACTCCCGTGTCCCAAGGAGTGTGGTTTACTAATGTCATTCATGGAATAGCCATTGCTTGGATCATAATCTCCACCATGCACTCGGTATGGACTGCCCTTGGCAAGCACAGATGGCGAAGAACCAGCATACCTCTTCAACTGCATAGATGGTGTGATATCCGAACCAAACACGCCCCTACTAGAGTAAAGCCTATCTAATTCTCCACCCCTGTCACTAAGCACATCTCTACCAGGGCCAAGCCTTTCAATGTCTTTGCTCCCAACATATGGGCCAGACAAAAGGTTATGGTACTGAAACCTGCTGTCATCATGAGGCAACCGGGTACTTCCAGCGCCAAGGTCCTCCCCACCTTTCAGGAATCCAGTCTCGGTAAGTGGCACCAAAGGGTAAATTGTCCTAGGAGCCAATGCAATCGTAGGTGGTGGCGGCCGAGGCGACCTGCTGTCCAGGTACATTGAGCTAGTCCTTCCCAATCCTGTGGAACTAACTCTGAGTTTCATGGCAGCGTCTCCATAAAACTCATCCTCCTTGTTAGTGCTCGGGTCACCAGGACCTCCAGAGTTGGCGCCATGCCCCAGGTTGTATGGATGTTGTGGGAGCATGTAGTCCGGTGGATTATAATACCTCCCGCTCGTCACACGGTCGCCACGACGGTCAATGCTCCTGTTGGGGCCACGCTCACTGCGACCGTCATAGCTTCCTCTTGAACCGCGGTGGCCGCGACCATCAGGGCTACCTCTCGGGCTGCAGCGATCGCGCTCCTGCTGACAGGGTACCCTCCCGCGGTCCCCTTGCCAGCGGCGGGGCAGGTTACGTTCGCCGTCGTCATCCCTCGGGCGCCATGGGCGGTGGTCCGGAGAACGGCTGCTGCGACTGCGAGAGCGGTGGTGCGGGGAGGGGCTGCGAGGACTCTGGCGACGACGGTAGGCCGGTGAGGGGCTGCGACTGCGAGGACTGCGGCGAGGACGGTAGCCCTGGGAGGGGCTGCGACCAGCGTCCCGAATACCCATGTCGTCTGAGCGACGATCGCGCATGCCCCTGATGTCGCGGCCACCGCCCGGTCGTCCGCGCCCTCCCATCCCTCCACCTCCACCTCCTCCTCGTCCGCCCCGGCGGCCCATGATGTCGACTCGGAGTGAGGCCAACGGAGGGGAGGGGTGTGCAAGGGCTGAGCGGATTTCGACCGTAGAGGTGGATGAGAGGGAAAAAAAGGCTGTTTAGATCTACGATTCCACCATCAGAGATGCAGATGGGAGACGACGACGGAGTAGTCTGTTTTGCGACGGAGACGGCGGGGGAAGTTACCTGTCCATATTATCTATCATCTATTATCTACTACGAGTACATATACCCGTGCGTTGCAACGGACAAAAACTTATAAACCTGTTTCACATGCTATTATGGATTACTTATATCCTACTCTAACAAACACAAAAATAAATTTATAAGGTAAACATGAATTTTTGTTCTCACATGTTGAATTTTCACTTTTCAAATTATGAAGTTTTGACATGAAGAATTCACCCAAACGTCATTCGTAGGTGCCTCATTTATATTGGGTTGCGAGTTAATTCTCTAAAAAATCAGGGTTTTTTATTTGAATTGTATATGGAACAAAATAATTGTCGCTCTCCCCTCCTCCAAGGATGTGAGAGAGGCGACCCATTTTTACTTGCAGGGATTTCGAATCTAGCCGACCTTCCGCGACTCTTCCCTCCTGACAACCCTGGCCTTCGGGGGAGGGTGGAGGGTCGCCAGACGTCGAGTTTAACTTGTATAGCAGTAGGGTAGGGTAGCTAGGTTGCTAGGGTTTTCTTCCTTCATCTTATCGGCACTGGCGATGGCGATGATGGAGATGGTAATGACAAATAAGAATATGTAGATTCCCCTCCATCGGGTTTGTTCTCCCTAGTGTCGACGATGGATATGAGGGGAAAGTTGTGCGCTGTTAGGTTTTTTTGATCTAGGTGGGCATGTGTTGACGAAGAATTTGTTCAACGCAACACAAGACTTGCACCGCGCAATTGTTTAGAGTAAGGGAGTCGCAGAATTACCATATTTGCTAGCTACAGAGGTATCAATTAAATGAGCAAGTTCCGCGGTGGATTTCGTTACCTCATCGCCGGGTGGCTTAGATGCACTCGGTGTGACAGTTGGTGTGGCCGCCTTCTTGACCACGCCGTTCCGCGTCTTCTGGAGTCCCGCGAGCCATGCCTTCCTCTGTTCTTCAAGTGCGAGCTCCATCTCTAATCGCAACTCTTCCGTGAGATCTTCAAGTTCAACAGGGATGATGTTGTCAGAGTCGATGTCGCTGCCGTTCTTGAGATCGAAGCTCATGGCGCCCGAGTTGGTGATGATCTTATCCTTGTTCTTCGTCCGAGTTAGATCTAAATCGGCCTCGTTCCCCAGCGGAGTCGCCAATTTGTGTTGACGAAGAATTTGTTCAACGCAACACAAGACTTGCATCGCGCAATTGTTTAGAGTAAGGGAGTCGCCACTTCGTTTTACGTTACGAAGAACGGATGATTTACAAGCAAATCAACAAAGAGATCTTCAAATTCGGAGAAGAAACGGGTGCTTTACGAGCAAAACACCAAAGATGACCTAGAACTAGACAAAAAGTAGAAGAACTTGAAAAGTAGATGTGTTTTTGGGTATATGTCGATTGTGTCTTCTAATCGGCCGTCACCTCATCTTTTTATGAGGGGGTTGGACTTTCCCTACAACAAAAGGACTCAAATCTGCGTCAAAACTGGCAAAATCGCGATAAAAATCAGACCCGGATCGGGGGGGTCGGACGTCCGGACTTTATCCCGGACGGTCCGGACCGCAGGGTCGGACGGTCCGGCTTCCAGGTCGGATGGTCCGAGCTAAGGGTCAAAATCCTTCTGTAACTGGGGTCTTCAAGTCGGACGATCCGGCTCCGAAGTCAGGCGGTCCGACTTGAAGTCCGGACGGTCCGACTTGGGCCAAAATCTTTCTGTACTCGGGGTCCTCAATTCGTACGGTCCGATTTCAGGGTCGGACGGTCTGACCTTTGCCCGGACGGTCCGACTTCCATCTCGGACGGTCCGACCTGGTTCTTCAGCATTGCACTGTTTTGGCCGTAACTTTTTTCATACGAACTCGGATTTGGACGTTTCAAATATCAAAATCGGCCGGTTCGACGATCCGAAGTCGCCCCATGTAGAACACTTTCCCATTTGAAGGTGTCTTGAAGGCCTTATTGGCAAAATAGTGCCTTGGTTACTTTGATCATATTGCTTCGAACATAGTTTCGGCCTTTGAGATGAAGTTGGATGGTGATGTCTCAAAATAAAAAATTGTTAATATCGACAACATCCAACTTTTTCATGTAGAGCACCTCTCCATTTGAAGTCATCTTATATAGGTTTACTGTCGTGCCAAAAACCGGCATCAATAGCATGCTTTCTAACTGTAGTTGCTAGCGTTGGTTTCTTTAGACGGTGGTGTTCGCTTGTGGTGTATTTTAGAGTTGTATCATTGACAGTGTGGTGAAGCGAAGGCAGGTCTTCTCCTCTCCCTCTGGTGTGTTGGTCTTATTGGGCTGAGATTGAAGACTTCTATTTAGTGAATGATATGAACGAATTCTCAATTTATATTTATTTAATTTTTAAGCAGTGGCATGTATTTGTAGAGAGTATCAAAAAATAAATTAAAAATCTGTACACTAATAAATAATAAATGTTTTTAGTGAGTATTTGAAGGAACAAATAATAATTGATCTTTCTGGCTCCTTTTTTATTCGTAGGAAGCCGCTGTCGGGACAATCTTTCTCAATTTTTGAATCGTTGGAAGCCTTGTTGCTCTGGAATCCCGTTTATTTAGTCTACATGTAATCAACCATCTTTATCTATTTTGGCATCCTCTTTACTTAGGAGCCGTATGCAAATTCGTTGGAAGCATGAGAAATTAGGGAAATCCCGTTTATTTAGCCTTTAGTTATTTTGTCACTAATTAGCCTTCTGTCCTTCCTTATTTTATTTCAGGATTCATTACCCACTATCGTGATCAATCCATCGGTTTTTCCTTTATTTTTTGTCCCCTTGCCAAACTGTTAGGAATCCTCTCTAACCTTTCCTTGATACTCCAGAAAAATCAAAAACATATATAAACTATGGTTATTGGATGTATGGTGGCGAGGTGGGACTAATTAATAACCAAACGTATCTCCAGTTTGACGTACGAGAGTACAACAATTAGTCCGATTGTATCGGTCTGGTTTGGCCTTGAGTTTGATCGCCCGTAGCGGTGCTTATATATTTCTAGGAGAGAACGGGGCCGATTTCGTTGGGCTAGGACTATAACGCGAATAGGCCGAGGAGGATAGGCATGCGACGGGCGTACGTAGCAAAAACGAATCGTTTTTTTCTGTATCACTTAAAAGATGAATTACGGGTTGTTTACTATAAATTATAGGTTCTTTTTACAAATATGCCATGACGGATTAAGAAATTCACCTCCCTTTATTGTTAGGTATAGATACCCCTATAAAAGACCTACAGGGGTTTGACACATTTAATCTCAGCCCTTCAATCAAACAATCCAATTTACCAAATCTTCCTAATGTTTAACACCAACCGCAACAGTTAAGCCACTAATTTGCCCCTCAGCCCCACAGTTAATCGAACAGGTACCGCACGTACACACCCACTGTCGGGGGAATGGATCAAGCCTATAGACCCGGCATTATAAACCTCTGGACCGACTTACATATGAAGGCCCACAAAATAAGACCCGGTCATGAGCTGAAGATTGAAGATGTATAAGGCATTCAACTTACCTTGTAGAGCTCGCAGCTTATTTGTAAAATAGAATAGGACTCCACCTCGTATAGGAGTCGCAATCGCGGAACCCCAGAACTCGGCGCCTTTATAAGTCGAGGTCTATGGGATCCAGAGGCAACTCAACTCAACCCAAGTCAGGACTAGACACTTACGACATAACCTAGATCTCCTCGAGACCAAGGTTGTGATTCGACTCTATTGTAATCGATACATCGGCTCTTCTAATCGAGGAGTCGATACCCGCAATAATAAGAAGCAAGAGTAGGTCTTTACCTCGAGACAAAGAGGGGCCGAAACCTGGGTAAATCGCCGAGTCTCTTGTCCATGTCAACTCTCTCCTCGTATCCACCTCGCAGCAAAGGTCCCGTGTCAAGTTTGACTCTTCGAACATATGTCGTGACTTTCCCACGACAGTTGGCGCCCACCGTGGGGCATGCGTGCAGGTTTTGAGATTCTGGAGGGAGCTCTGCAAGGCATGGAAGGATTCGTCGCCGGATAAATCACTAGAAGCCGGCGCGGGAAGCTCTGCATTGACGACTCAACTTGGGGCCCTGAAACTGACTCCGTCAAATCTGGATATCGGGTCTCGATCGGGTCTATTCACATCTTCATCAGCAGGACGGATGGATCTGAGCTTGAGCCAGATCTCAAAGTCCCCATGAAAAACTCGAGTCAGCTACCCGCTATGCCCTATGGCCTAAAAAACGCAGGAGCCATCTACCAGCGAACAGGTAGTTTACTGGAAATCCCCCTTAAAGAAGCGAGTCGGCCAAACACCAATCTTCATCATGCCTTCGTTGGGTTTATCAGTGAGTCTTCAGAGCCGGAACGTTCTGTTGAGACCCCAACCCATGGTGACAAAGAAATTTTATCTGATGCCGACTCGTATCAAGAAGAAGATAAGTATGGAGACACCAGGTCGATTCGATCTGTTAAAGAAGATAGACTCAGATCTGACCCAGAGGAATACAATCCAGATTCTCCTTACCTCCAATCCCCCCGGGAAGAAGCCATCTACACAGCAGATGCCCAAAAACGGCAAAATTCACCACAAAACAAGAGTCCGACTTACGAGATGCACTGCAACGCTGATACCATCCAAAATTCATCAGAAATTAAAAACGGCTCAGAACACACGAGCCACCAAGGTGTGGCAACGACTGAGCCGAAATAGAACTGACTCTAAGGAGGAATTAGAAGAGCACCAGGAAAAATCCACGATGCTACAAAAAGAGATAGCCTGGGAGCATCGAAACCTTACAGAGGCACAGGATCGGCTCTCGCAGAAATTATAGCACGACAGGATCCAGGAGTCGATAGGCCTCCGGCTTACACTTATAACCAATGCATTAAAACGTGTAAAGGAAGTAGCTGAGGAAATCAGGGGACTTCTGGATGCTGTCGTCAGGTATGCCGAGTCTAGTGAAGCCAAGTATGAGGGAATCCAAAATCAAAGTCGGACACGCAATAGGAAGCACAGGCGCAACCAGACCCCGCGGGAACATAGTAGCAATCACTCCCAGAATCACGAGCAGCCACCGAAGCGGGTTATAAGACACTGGGACTGCGAGAAAGCCATGCAAGAAGCTTGCCCAAGGCACTCCAAGCCAGGCCGCCTTACTAATCATACCTGGGACCAGTGCTACTTTATGCAAGAATACAGACACCAAGTCGAGAAAAACGTCATAAAGGCAAGTCAGTACGAGGACGGCTCAATTGGCACATAAAGTTACAAGAGGTCAAGAACATGGACTCGTCCACAGTAAAGAGTCGGTTCGGGCTATCAAACCCAGGAAACAGGCCAAGAACGAGACACGTCAACACCTCATCACGATAAGTATAACTACCCCTCTATAGAGCCGACCACTCAGGTTTAGCGAACAAAGAAGCCGGCAACCCATGCATTGATCATGGGATATCATCTAGCTCTGTCTCTTCTATATCTAGAGTCGGTCAGGACTCTCATTTTCACACTCAACATATATACAAGTCGACTTCTGTCGCACTGGCCTTCGCCATACCCAATATATAAATCGACTTTCGTCGCACCGGCTCTCACCAATTTAGCTGTCATACTGACTCTTCTTTACTTTATTATTTTCATCACACATTGCATACTCTGCATTTTATATCTCAGAGACCCGGGGGCTTGATCAACCCTCTATTGGTACTGAGCATGTATATGGCTTATTCAGGGGAATTGGGGAGCTCGATGATATTCATCGACTCTAATCTGAGAACTCGGCATATACATGTAAAACTGCGCATATATATGGCTTATTCAGGGGAATCGGGGGGGGGGGGGCTCGATGACATCCATCGACTCTTATCTGAGAACTCAGCATATATATGAATTAGCCAACCACGGCTTAAAACTTGGCCTGTATAGCTCAAGCTCATACGACCAACGCGAACCCGACTTAGTCTAAACCTTGGGGGCTTACAGAAACGCCCATCGAGTTCGGTCCTAAGTACCGGGAATGCTAGTCATATGTTGCCAGCTTACAGAGAGGTTTCGACTGCCTTAATACATTACATTAGCGGAAGATACATGTCTAAGTACAGACTACAATCAAATGCCTAATGGCAAAGGTAAAACACACCATTCCCGTAATCACATGGGTCCAGGCTCTCCACCGGGATCCACCTAACTAGTCGTCGTCGAGTCTTCGCGAAGGCGTCCAGAAGAAGGGTCGTCGAGCTCCACTGAAGTCCAAGATCGTTTGCATAACGTGCGTAAAAGAGAAAAGAAAGAGCTGAGTGATGCTATCAAGGAAGATACTTCTCTCGCTTCTCGTTGGTTACCCCAAGTGGAAGGTGAGATGTAGCGTAGCAGCAGAACTTCCCCTATGTAGAGGATAGGGTATGTCTCCCGTAGGACTCGCAGAGATACAAGAAGGTGGTAAAGTGAACAATGGCGTCGAGGTTGCCAACTTCGCCTGGACCTGCACACACAGCAAATAACTTTGCTCCCAACGAGTATAGAGGAGTTGTCAATTCCTCCGGCCTTTCTGTTTACAAAGGATCAACGCAAGAGATAATAATAGTGGCAACGGAAAGTAAGAACTGAAAGTAAATTGAAAGTGTAAACAATGATGGAAATATGGACCGGGGTCCCGTGATGTTCACTAGTGATGTCTCTCTCCCAAAAGACGATAAAAGTGCTAGCAAGGTAAACAAATCACAGCTGGGCAATTGATACGTCCAAAACGTATCTATAATTTCTTCTTGCTCCATGCCTCTTTTGTGTGATATTGCTATGATATTGATGAACTTCCATACACTTTTGATCATATTTGGACTAACTTATTAACTCAGCGCACCCCAGTGCCAGTTCCTGTTTTCTGTTGTTTTTCTATTTCAGGTTTCCCCCATATTAAAAGTGCTCCAAAAATTTGGGAAAAATCCAATAAAAATCAGTGATGCAGAAGCTTCGGGAATCACCGAGGGGGGGGGGGGGGCAGAGGGGACCCACCACGGCCCCAGGCGCCCTCCCGGCGCACCCTAGGGTGGGGCCGCGCCAGGGGGCCGCCTGGACCCTTGGTGGCCCCCCTTGGATGCCCCCTTCGCCCATATATTCTCCATGACGCAAAAACCCCTAGAGGGGAACAATTTTTCGCGATCCCTCCTCTGTTCCGCCGCCGCCACGCTTCCAAGATCGGGAGCACCAGGATACCTCTTCCCAGCACCCTGCCGGAGGGAGGAACCACCTCCGGGAGCTTCTCCACCACCATGGATGCTTCCTGGATGAACCGTGAGCAGTGAACCTTGGACCATGGGTCTATGATCAGTAGCTATGTGATGTTCTCCTCCCATGTTTGTTCTTCATGGATTGGACCTCGTGAGCTGCCCTACATGATCAAGGCACATATGTAATATTTTTGCTGTTGCTATGCTGAGTTTGCTGGGATCCCATGGATTATGAGATTATGTTCAGATTGTGTTTGAGTAATATATTTGATTCTCCTCTTTTATATTTATGTTCTTGAGTAATTCTTGCATGTTCTCCGTTGCTGTTTATTGCTTTGGCCAAGTAGTAGGTAGTGACTCCAAGAGGGAGCGTTATGCATGATTGTGGGTTCATGCCCACTAATGACTAGCTTGAGTGACAGAAACATGAGTCTAGGGGATGTGTTGTTGCCACAAGGGGAAAAACAACGGTGCTTGTACTTGCGGGTGCAAGGATTGTTTACTTTACGCAAAGTTCTTTAATGCAGTTGTCTGTTGCTTTGAGTTTACACTTTGGGTGGGATTCACAACTTAATACCAGCGAGATGTTCTGGATAGATATCTCAAGGTGGATGATTAGTAGGTAGATGCAGATGGATTTCGGTCTACTTGTCTTGGCATACCGCCCATGCTTTTGAGCCTCTTTCTTTCTTTATAGCATAGTTAGCATTGGTTTGCGCACATAATCCCGTCAATTGCCCAGCTGTAATTTGTTTACCTCGCATGGCTATTTTATCGTCTTTTGGGAGAGAGACATCGCTAGTGAACATCATGGGACCCCGGTCCATATTTCCAACACTGTTTACACCCACTATCAATTTACTGCTTTATTTACTTTTCCGTTGCTATCACTATCATTATTATCCCGTGCGTTTGATCCTTTGTAAACAACAAGGCCGGAGGAATTGACAACTCCTCTGTACTCGTTGGGAAGCAAAGTTATTTGTTGTCTGTGCAGGTCCAGGTAAAGTTAGCAACCTCGGTTGTAAACGGCGCCATTGTTCACTTTACTACCTACTTGTCGGTCTTTGAGTCCTACTGGTTCGATACTCAAACCTTAGCATCTTCGCTAAGGGAAATTTGCTTCTACGCTACATCTCAGCTTCCACTTTGGGTAACCAACGAGGGGCGAGAAGTAAACTCTCGTGACATCAAAGCAATTTCTGGCGCCGTTGTCGGGGACTCCACTCTTCAAGATAGGGGAGTTGCACACTATCTTTTATCCTTGCTTTTTAGTCTTGTTAGTTTATCTTTCAGTTTTTGCTTTAGTGTCCTTTATAAAAAATAAAAAAATAGTTATCTTACTTGCTGCTACTATGGGTTCCTCCGAGAACACCAAGTTGTGTGACTTCACTAGTCACAACAACAGTGACTTTATCTGCACTCCTATCGCTACACCTGCTACTTCATCTCCTTTTTATGAGATTAAACCTGCTTTGATGAACCTTGTTATGAAAGATCAATTCTCCGGTGCTGGAGATGATGCTGCTTTGCACTTAAATAATTTTATTGAGATTTGTGATATGCAAAAGTACAAAGAAGTAGATGGTGATATTGTTAAGCTTAAGGTTTTTCCTTTCTCCTTGAGAGGAGGAGCTAAAATCTGGTTTCAATCCTTGCCTAGGAATATCATAGATTCTTGGGATAAGTGCAAGGATGCTTTTATTGGGAAGTACTACCCCCTGCTAAGATTATCCAATTGAGGAGTTATATTATGAATTTTAAGAAATTGGATAATGAACACGTTGCCCAAGCTTGGGAACGCATGAAATCTCTTGTTAAGAATTGCCCTACGCATGGTTTGACTACTTGGATGGTTATCCAGACTTTTTATGTAGGCTTGAACTTTACCTCGCGGAACTTGTTAGATTCGGCCGCGGGAGGAACCTTTATGTCAACTACACTTGGTGCTGCCACAAAACTTCTCGATGAGATGATGACCAATTATTCCCAATGGCACATCGAAAGAGCTCCAACAGGTAGGAAGGTAAAATCCGTCGAGGAGATCTCCTCCCTAAATAAAAAAGTTGACTTGATTATGTCTCTACTTACCAAGCAATCTCCTATTGATCCTCATGATGTTCCTTTAAATTCGTTGATTGCTCATGATCGAGTAGATGTGAACTTTATATCTAGAAACAACTTCAATAACAATGCTTATAGGAGTAATTTTGGTAGCAATCCTAGACCGTTTCCCTCCAACAACTATGGGAACAACAACACTTATCCTAGCACCAAAACTCCACTTCTGAATTAGAAAGTATGCTTAAAGACCTTATCACTACCCAAAAAGCCTTCAACAAGAGTGTAGAGGAAAAACTAGACAAATTAGATAATCTCTCGTCGAAGGTAGACAATTTATCCCATGAAGTAGAATTGCTTAAGATTAGAACTTCTCCTCCTGAGGAGAGGAAAATCACTCCTATGAACGCTATTCAAGTGCAAATCAATGAAAACATTAGGATGATGGCTAAACTTAAAGAGAGATGGGCTAGAGAAAAGGAGGAAGAAGATAGGATTAAGATCCTTCCTACACACCATACCATTGCTACTATCCAAGTTGTTGAGGATATCCAAACTCTTAGCACCCAATGCACCCCTAGTCCCATAGGACCTATTAATGGTGATGCTATGACCTCAACCGTAGAAGAAGAAATTCCTATGACTATAGAAGCTACCAAACAAGTGAGCCTAAAGGACACCACTACCACTTTACTTGATAGTAGTGACCTTGATTTTGATAATTGCACCCTTTCTGAAGTTATTCGTTTCCTTCACAAGATGTCTAGAGACCCCCACACTAGCACACTTAATCTTGCCTTCACGGAGCATATCACTAATGCTCTCATTAAAGCTAGGGAGGAGAAGCTTAGGGTAGAAGCCTCCATACCTAGAAAGCTAGAAGATGGTTGGGATCCTATGATTAAAATTAAGTTGAATAACTTCTCTTGCTATGCTTTATGTGATGTTGGAGCTAGTACCTCCGTTATGCCCAAAAGAATGTATGATATATTTGAATTGAAACCTTTTGATTCTTGTTCTTTTGGTGTTCGTCTTGTCGATTCTTCCGTAAAGAAACCTTTGGGGAAGATCGATGATGTTCTTATCATTGTCAATGACAATTATGTTCCCGTTGATTTTACTATTATGGACATTGAATGTGAACCTTCTTGTCCAATTATTTTGGGACGTCCTTTTCTTCGCACCGTGGGTGCTATTATTGATATGAAAGAAGGAATTATATAATTCTAATTCCCTCTCAAGAAAGGGATGGAACACTTCCCTAGGAAAAAAGATTAAGTTGCCTTTTGAGTTTGTCACACGGGCTAGTTATTTTCTTGAAAAGACTTGATCTATTTGCATTAAGCCTAGCTAATGGCTTTAAAGAAGCGCTTTCGGGAGGCAACCCGCAACGAATTTAGGATTTCCTTTTTGTTTTTATTCTGTTTTTAGTGGTCTTGATGATTTTTACTACTGTAGCAACATCATTGTATCTTTATTTTTCAAGCTTTGTGCCATTTATAGCCTCATATGACAAGGGAAGTGAAAGTTGTGACATGCTGTCCAGAAAACAGATTCTGTCCTCGTGACTAGAAAAATCACAGAAAAATCCCAGTTCATCTTTTATAGCTGAAATTTTTACACAGCGTGCTATATACAATTCCGGAACTTTCGTATGTTCTGAGTTTTTTGATTTGAGTTGCAGAAGCATCCCTAAATAATTCTTTACTACCTGCTGATCTGTTTTTAACAGATTCTGTCCTGTTTTGCCTTTTTTTTCATTTTGCAAACCTTAAGCTTGCTTTTTCTTTGCAAAAACTTTTTGGAAATCTTGAGAAACATTAGCTCTTCAAGATTATCCTTAGTTCCAGTGGAGAAAAAATATATTTTCTTATGGGTACTAACCTCGCTAATCAGATTATGATGAGTTATGTATGAAGGGAGTTTTCAAGTGTGCGAGGGAAGATGATTAAAGAAGATTCAGGAGTGTCAAGCGCTCAAGCTTGGGGATGACCCCATGCATCCCAATAAATATTCAAGGAGAATCAAGCATCTAAGCTTGGGGATGCCCCCGTGCATCCCCTTCTCCATCAACAATTATCAGTTCGTCTCTCGGTTCACTATATTTTTATCACTTCATGCGTTATGTGCTATGCTTGGAGTGTCTCGCTCTTAGGTTTTAGTTTTAGTTTTCTTTAGCTTTGCTTGCTGTTCATAAAAAGTTAGAACCCAGCTTTCTTTGTGTGGGAGAGAAACACGCTCCACTTTCAAAATCTAGAACACAACATAGGATTCTTCATGCCTATATCTTTGCTGTGTGTGTTCTTTATCTTTTCATAGCTACCGTCATGCTTAGCTCTTAGTTATCATGCTTATCTTTTTAAAAGAGCTTTTTGGTTTAGTTTGTTGCTAGAACTCTCTTGAGTTTTCTTGTTTATCTTGTTTAGAGAGTTTGCATGTTGCACTGAGTTTTGTGTCTTGACTTGGAGTAGGTAATTGAGGTTGCTATTCTTTTTAGTAGTAACTTGCAATAGTTTTGAGGTATTGTTTTGAGTAATGTTTGGACTTTTGGCGTCAAGAGCTTTAGACTATTAGTGATAGATGCCGTATTTTGGGCTATCAGTGTTTATTTTCAAAACTTACAAAATTATTTGAGAACTCTAGCTACTAGATGGATCACTACTCTTCGGAGGGATCGAATATTAGAGTACACTCACGTACCACGAGTCGAGGATGCGCAAGGATAGCCAAACCCCCATACACTCCTCCTCGGGGTACTTGTCTCTTTGTGAAACCTCCTTATTAGATTGAGAGTTACCGATAATAAGTGCATGAGTTCTTCGGACTAATGTGAGTATTCGAAACTTGACACTTCCACCTTCCCATATTTTTCTAGCCTTTCCTGTGCCGTGCATTGCCTCCTTCTCACTCCGAGAGTTGGCGTCCACCTTCGCCGGTACATCCAAACCCTTGGCAAGATACGCTCTGTCATCATAAACCTCCTTATATCCTTCCTCAAAACAGCCACCATACCTACCTTTCAAGGCATTTCCATAGCCTTTCCGAGATACATTTCCATGCAACATCCACCTTCTCATGACTTGATCTTCATGTCATACATGCTACTTGCTTGATCGATGAGCCGCATGCTAGTTGGGCCTTGCCCTAATCATTGCTACATGACGCGCTAGTATCATTGCATATCCTGCTACACTGGCAGAGGCATACATTTGCATACTTCATGATAGTTACATCTTCTTTATGATACGAGTACTTTTGTAAAGTGTGAAAGATCTTCTATACTTCTTGTAATATATAGAGTGTTGCCCCTAAAGTGAGGAAAAGATCCCAAAGAGGACAAAATTAAAAGATCCCAAAGAGGACAAATGAGGGAAATAGAAAGAGCCATTGAGGCCACCAAAAAAATACAAAAAAATAGAAAAAGGAGAAAAAGAAATAAAAAGAGAGAAGGGGGCACACTACTATTCCTTTTGAGAGATCCACACTCGTACTCCCTCTTATATCTTGTACTCCATAGAGATTATCATTCATGCATATAGCTATGTGGGGACCTTCACACTATAGAGCTTGACTTGTATAGTCCAATGACGGGCCTCCTCAAATGAGCTCTAGGTCTTCTTGAGCAAGCAAGTTGGATGCACCCCCACTAGTTCCATTGGAGAGCTTACCTTAGCTCATATGTGCATCCGTTGCATAGCAATCCCTACTCCTCACATCATATCTATCATTTGACTTTCTCTCGCCTATGATTGTCCTCATTGATGTGAGCCCTTCTCACCTTTTTGTCTTCCTCCTCCACCATATTCTCTCTCTTTGCCATCCTAAGTGTCAAATTTCTTGCTTACGCTCATCCATTGCATGAGTGCTCAAAATGTCGAAAAGGACTGGATCATTTTGACTTGTACCTGACTAGTGGTCTAGGGATGAGTCAAGATAAGATTCCAAAGATGACCAAGTGTAAAACTTTAGTAGATTGAGTTCTCAACACAAAAATACTTTTTCTCTCGTATATCCCTATTCCCTTTCTTGCACGCAAACACCATTTGGAGACATTCGAGTCACGGACAGCGAGAGATCTTGCACCTTTATGTTCTTATGTTGCTTGTTTCAATGCTAAATATAGACTCTTGCCCGTTATGACTTGAATTGAATTACATGCCTTGATTGCTTTATTTAAAAGTTCTTATATGATTGTTAGCATGTCACCACAGAAATTATGTTTTTATCATTTATCTACTCGAGGACGAGCGGGAATTACGCTTGGGGATGTTGATACGTCCAAAACGTACCTATAATTTCTGGTTGCTCCATGCCTCTTTTTTGTGATATTGCTATGATATTGATGAACTTCCATACACTTTTGACCATATTTGGACTAACTTATTAACTCAGTGCACCCCAGTACTCGTTCTTGTTTACTGCTGTTTTTCTATTTCAGGTTTCCCCCATATTAAAAGTGCTCCAAAAATTCGGGAAAAATCCAATAAAAAATCAGCGCTGCAGAAGCTTCGGGAATCACCGAGGGGGGGGGGGGGCAGAGGGGACCCACCAGGGCCCCAGGCGCCCTCCCGGCGCGCCCTAGGGTGGGGCCGCGCTAGGGGGCCGCCTGGACCCCTGGTGGCCCCCCTGGCTACCCCCCTTCACCCATATATTCTCCGTTATGCAAAAACCCCGAGAGGGGAACCCTTTTTCGCGATCTCTCCTCTGTTTCGCCGCCGCCGCGCTTCCAAGATCGGGAGCACCAGGAGACCTCTTCCCGGCACCCTGCTGGAGGGAGGAACCACCTCCGGGAGCTTCTCCACCACCATGGATGCTTCCCGGATGAACCGTTAGTAGTCCACCTTGGACCATGGGTCTATGATCATGTCGGGACCCGGGGTTAGTGTATGCAAGACTCGCTACAACACAATCATATGGAGAGCCGAGAACCGTACCCACTTGTCTAAGCAGACAAGGCCAAGCACAGAAGGTTCTCGGAAAGCATCGAAAGTGATGGGCATCCCATCCAGGCCGGATGATCAACTGAGATGGGTCCTCCTCGTCCGCACACAAGTCTAAATGTTATGGGTGGTGAACTCCCATACTCATAGACACGTCGCCTCAACCATACTATCGATTGTATTATAACCCTTACATAGACTTACTCCAGCCCGATCACTTAGTCGGGGTCTAGGGCGGGCTCGATCATACATCAAAGTGTGCACGTGACGGAGTCACGAGCAATCGCATCGCGATGCCCCAACCTGCGCACATCTAAGGGCCACTTGGTGTATAAAAGACCGCCAGCTAGATCACAACTAAGGTCTCGAAAACCCATACTAAGACATGCATGTTATAATCATACACGCAACACACATGTCTAGTATGAACAGCAGGTATCATTCCAATTCTCTACAAAGCTTACAACTTTATTGATAACTCTTACAGAGTGCACACAGAGATCACGAGACCGTGATCCAACATTACAACAAGCATGCAGAAGCAAAGTAGGTATAAGTACAGACAAGTTAAACAAATGGCTTAGAGAAGCCTTATTTATAAACAAGCCCTTCACGAGGGAACCAGTCTGCTGACTGGGACTACACTAGCTTGGTCTTCAGTCGTCGAGCTTGAGGAAGAATCCACCTTCGGGGTCAGTGGGTTCATCTAAAACATAGAATAAGAAAACGTGAGTACAAAGTCGTACTCAGCAAGACTTACGTAGGAGCTATACTACTCAAGCACATGTATCAAGGTAAAGGGAGGTGGGGTTAAATGCAGAAATGCCAGCTTTGACTTGGCTAGTCATGAACTACGAGTACCAGACTTGAGGTAAGAAGCGTACACGAGTCCACTACATGTCTCCAATCAATTACACCCTATGGTGCCTTTCTCGACTTCCCCACGAGAAAGCACGCCATAACACTCACGCTTATCTTGGCAAGTTTTATAAGTATCCAGTTCAAGTTGTCTAATAATCAGGCACATCTTTCCAAGTAGTCCCATACCGCGGACGCTTCTATTCGAATAGTTTATTAACCCTGCAGGGGTGTACTGCTGCACACATGAAACTATCAGTTACCGCCGGGATCTCGTCACCCTTCAAGCGGGTGTCGGCGAGGATAATCTCCACAACTTTTACCTCACAGCCAACTCAGGTTCAATGAAGATGCCTATCTGGGATGGTTTCCACATTCGTAACCCGGCCGGTTTACCGAAGTGGTCCCAGAAGATGTGTGCGTGGTGCATAAGCCGGTCTCGGCTGAGCCGTTCTCTCACCTTGCAGCCAGGCCACAAACCTACCAGAACTCCGAACTACCGCGTCTCATTGAACTAAGAAGGGGTGAGTTAGTAGGTTGATCGGGGATCCGTTTGCCCAACATGCGGTAGTACTCTTCAGCTTGGATCACCATACAAGAACTCGGGCTTAAGGCAGTGTTCAACGAGAAAACCCACTGTGTACTCCTACACAACCTCTCATCGTTCACCTTGTATTAGGGTAGATTCACCAACACATTTCCACCATCATCAACATGATTGCTACCATCCCGACTCACATAACCGTATCAACATTGTATCACTCTATGCATGCAATAAGCAATATTACAGTTGCAGGGGCCACATGATACCAATCAACTCCTACATTTGCTAGGATTGTGGTTTGCTTACTACTGTGACAAATGATAGGTCATGCAAAGGAATGGGTTCATCTATGCGGTAGAAACGTAGCATGGTAATCATCCGAAACAATGCATAAGCGAGACTGAGAGGGAAGTGGGATTTTATCGACATGATCAATGGGGGTTTGCTTGCCTTGCTGACGAGGTTCAGTATCGGGGTCTTCAATGAAGGGGGTGATCTCGGGTTCCGGCTCCACCTCTATTCGATAGCAAACAATGCAAACAAAGTGATCAATATAAATACAATGCGCAATCACATGATCAAGTGTTATAACATGGTGTAAGGGGTGCTGATGTGTTGCCAATTCCATTTAAATGGAGTGTATTGCATTTGAGTTGCAAATTCAAACTCCATTTGATTTATCGATGAATTTCGAATGCATTAGAATCCATGAATGTTCATTTGAAATGGTTGAGCATGAAGTGATGTTGTAAAGGTGAGGTAAAGTCTCTGATATGTGGATGAAACCATTTAAAAGAAGTGTGTTGCAAAGTCATTTGCAAAATCACTCCAAATTTGAATTTGAAAAGGATCCATATGCACATATGCCACTTTTCACCCATCTAAAAATGGTCAAACATGAAAACAGATTGCATATGTTGGGACCCGGGGTTAGCATATGTAATTCTAGTCACGATACAATCACATGGAGAGCCGAGAACCGTACCCACTTGTCTAAGCAGACAAGGCCAAGCACAGAACGTTCTCGGTAAGCATCGAACGTGAGGGGCATCCCATTCAGGCCGGATGATCATCTGAGATGGGTCCTCATCGTCCGCTCACAAGTCTAAATGCTTATGGGTGGTGAATCCCATACTCATAGACAAGTCGCCTCAACCATGTTATCGATTGGATCCTAACTCTTACATAGACTTACTCCAGCCCGATCACTTAGTCGGGGTCTAGGGCGGGCTCGATCATATAACAAAGTGTGCACGTGACAGAGTCACGAGCAATCGCATCGCGATGCCCCAAGCTGCGCACATCTAAGGGCCACTTGGTGTATAAAAGACCGCCAGCCAGATCACAACTAAGGTCTCGAAAACCCATACTAAGACATGCATGTTATAATCATACACGCAGCACACATGCCTAGTATGAACAGCAGGTATCATCACATAACTCTACAAGTACTCTTTATTGATATACATATAGAGCATACAAAGATCACATGTCTGTGATCACATTTCATCATACAACGGAAGCAATTTAGGTCTGAGTACAGACAAGTTTAACAAATGGCTTAGAGAGGCCTTGTACAACAAACATGCCCTTCCACGAGGGACCAGACTGCTGTCTGGGACTATGCTAACTTAGTCAACGTCGAGCTTCACGAAGGTGACTCCATCGGGGTCCGGTTCTTATCTAAAACATAGAATAAGCAAACGTGAGTACAAAGTCGTACTCAGCAAGACTTACATCAGAACTACACTACTCATTCTCAAGTATCAAGGTAAAGGAGGTGGGGTTCAACAAGCAGAAGTGCCAGCTTTGACTTGGCTATTCCTGAACTACGAATACCAGACTTGAGGTAAGAAGCGTACACGAATCCACTATCCAAGTCTCCAATCAATACACCACTATGGTTACTTCCTCGACTTCCCCACGAGGAGGCACACCATAGCACTCACGCTTATCTTGCGGATTTTATAAGTATCCATTCAAGTTGTCTAATAATCAGGTACAGGTTCCAAGTAGTCCTTAACCGCGGACGTGGCTATTCGAATAGTTTTGTTAACCTTGCAAGGGTGTAAACTACACACACATGACCATCGGTTACCGCCTTTTTCTCGCCACCGTTCAAGAGGTGACTGCGAGGATGTTCACCACGACACTTCGCTCACAACCGGTCTATTCCAGGAGTCGACTACCTGAGTTGCTACCGCTCGAGAGTCCGGCCGGATCAACGAAACGGACTCAGACAATGTAGGTGACCGAGACGCCACCTTTAGCAGATGGTTTTCCTGCCTCACAGGTGCAACCACATATCTAGGATGATGCAACCATTCCTTCATTCTTTTTCTATGCAGATGCCAAATGGAAAGCCCGAACTAATGTGACTCCTGGACGTCGACACGAATCAAGGTACTAGGCCGAGAGGGGTCAGTGAGCCCAATGTGTGGTTGTACTCTTTGTCTTGGATTACCATACAAGAACTCGATGCTTAAGGCGGTGTTCAACGAGACAACCCACTGTGCACTCCTACACAGCCTCTCATCGTTCACCTTGTATTAGGGTGGATTCACCGACACAGTTTCACTTTCATCAACACCATGTTCACCAGCATCCCGACTCACATCAAAAGCAACCTCATGTAACACTAAGCATGCAATAAGCATTAACAGTTGCAGGGGCTTCATGATATCAATCAACTCCTATGTCAGCTAGGATTGTGGTTTGCTTACTACTGTGACAAGATGATAGGTCATGCATCGGATATGGGTTCAACTATGCGGTAGAATCGATACAAGATGATCTCCTAAACATGCATAAGCGAGACTGAGAGGGAATTGGGATTTTATAGACATGATCAATGGGGTTTGCTTGCCTTGCTGACAAGGTTCGATAACGGGGTCCACAACGAAGGGGGTGGCCTCCGGTTCCGGTTGCACGTCTATCGAGCAAACAATCAAACAAGGTATAAATTTATTTGCAATGCTCAAACACATGATAAATATTGAAATGGTGATGTTCTTGGTCACAATGTGGTTACAATTCCATTTAAAAGAAGTCAAATGCAAAGTCATTTGCAAATGTGCTTCAAATTTGAATTTGAAATAAAGCCATATGGATGTTTTGCACTGTTCACCCATTTTAAAATGGTCAAACATGAAAACAGAGCCCATATTCATAATCCTTGGATTTTTCTGATAATTTTAGACATATTATATGTCCAATTTGGAGTTCATATGAATTAGTTATGATTTTCCAAAGTTTATTAAATTTTCTGTAATTTCTGTAATTACTTTAATTCATTTCTATTTTCTGGAAAGTATTTACTGCGTCATGCTGAGGTTAGGGTGACGTCATAGGGGGGGCTGACAGGTGGGGTTGGCTGGTCAGTGACAGTGGGTTTTAAACCCGGTTTAATTAACTAAACCGAGTCATTAGGGGGGGGCTAGGGCCCACCAGTCAGTGACCTAAGGGTCAACTGACAGGGGATTAGCCCCTAAGCTAAATGGTCCGCCGGCGGTTAGCCGCCGGTGACCATACCGCACGGCCGCGCACACGGTTGCCGGCGTCTCCGGCCATGGGAGAGCACGGCGAGACCACCAGCACGCTCCTCGTGCTCGTCCTCGTCTGCTGCTGCCCACGGGGAGGCAAGGAGGTGGCCGGAGCCTTGCCGGCGTCTACATGTCGCGGCGGCCGTGGCTCGGGTTTGGTGGCGCAGTGCTGCGGTGGACGGGGAAGAGCTGGGAGAGAGGGGAAACGGGCACGAGCTCACCCTGGAGCGGATGGCGTTGACGGCTACGGCGGGGATGCACCGTGGACGACGAATTCCGGCGAGAAGCTCCACGGCGGCCGGCGGCTTGTCGGTGAAGATGGCGACATCCTTGGTTCCTTTGGGCTCGAATTGATGGCTCACGGTGATGGATACGATGGCTGCGGTGGTGATGGACATGAACACGCGACTCCAGGAGCTTGCTGGCCACGCAGGTGCTCGTCGGCGACGAGACCTAGTTCTCGGCCATGGCGAGTTCCGACGCGAGGAGAGAGGGAGAGTGAGCTGGAGGAGGGGGGAAGGGTGTGGCGCTCTCTGGGCGTCTCCGTGGCACCCTGGGGGAGAAGAGGGGCCCCTGGAAGCTCCTCGGTGGCCTGCGCGGCGGTGAGCGCGCCACCGAGCTGCTTCGGGCGCCGGGGAGGAAGACGACACCGGGGCTGGTGGGCTGGGCCGCGGTTTGTTTAGTTGGGCCCGAGGCCTGTAGGGTGGGCTAGCTTTTGATTTTTCCTTTCTCTGTATTTTTGTTTCTATTTTTCTTTTCTGTTGTTTGTTTTGCCCCAAATAAAATAGCAAGGCATTTTATAAAATCATGAAAACTTTTATGTGGGCTTATAACATAAATAGCTAGCCACTCATAAGTTTTGGTGACTTTTAAAAATCAAACAATTTGAATTTAAATTCAAATTGGAGTTTAATTTAATTTCCAAAGCACCTTTTGAATTTTTGAATATTCCATGGGCATGGGAAAATCCCCAAACCACTTTTAAAATGATCAGCATCATTTATAGGAATTTTCCAAACATTCAAATGATTTTTGGAAAAGATTTTTATCTGGCCATTTGATTTAAATTCCTCAGGGCTTTTCTTTCCCCATTTTTGATTTCTCTTGAAATTTTTGCATGATGCAAAGGGATCAAACAACCCTAGCACTTACCCTAGTTGGGGTTCTGACAACTCGCCCCCACTCAAAAGAATCTCATCCCGAGATTCAGAAGTCGTCGGAAGGAAGGTGGGGTACTCGGCACAGAGGCGGTCTTCTCTTTCCCATGTTGCTTCTTTCTCGGAGTGATGTGAGCATTGCACTTTGAGGAACTTGATCGTCTGACGACGCGTGACACGCTCTGCGGAATCAAGAATACGAACAGGGTACTCTCGATAAGAAAGGTCATCTTGGATATCAAGCGTTTCATGGTCGACTTCGCGGATAGGGTCCTTGAAGCAACGCTTGAGTTGTGACACATGGAATACATCATGTACTCGGGAAAGGTGAGGGGGTAGTTCAACTTGGTAGGCAACTTCTCCATGTTTAGCTAGAATGCGGAAAGGTCCGATATAACGTGGGGCCAACTTGCCTTTGATACCGAATCTTTGGGTACCCTTCAGAGGAGTAACCCGAAGGTAAGCCTTCTCATCAATATTGTAGCTCTCCTCTCTATGATGACGATCATAGTAGCTCTTTTGACGAGACTGAGCGGCTTTCAAACGATCACGAACAATGCGAACTTGCTCTTCTGCTTCCTTGATCATATCCGGTCCAAAGAGTTCTCTTTCACCGGTTTCTAACCAGTTAAGGGGTGTTCGACATCGTCGTCCGTAGAGGAGTTCAAAAGGATTCATGTTCAGACTAGATTGAAAACTATTGTTATAAGCAAATTCGGTGAATGGAAGAGACTTCTCCCAATTCTTTCCGAAAGAGATAACACAAGCTCTGAGCATGTCTTCCAAGATTTGATTAACCCTTTCAACTTGACCGCTAGACTGAGGATGGAAAGCTGTACTAAAGGATAGATGAGTTCCCATAGCATTCTGAAAGCTTCCCCAGAATATAGAGGTGAAAAGGCTACCACGATCGGAATTGATCACCAAAGGAACACCGTGAAGAGACACAATTCTAGAGATATACAAGTCCGCTAACTGGCTAGCAGTTATAGACTCGCGAACGGGAAGGAAGTGAGCAACTTTGGAAAGTCTATCAATGACAACGAAGATGGCATCATTTCCTTTCTGTGTTTTTGGAAAGCCGGTGATGAAATCCATACCGACTTTGTCCCATTTCCACTCTGGAATAGGCAAAGGTTGAAGTGTACCAGCAGGTCTTTGGTGTTCTGCCTTAATGCGACGACAAACATCACATTCAGCGACAAATCGAGCAATGTCGCTCTTCATCTGGGTCCACCAAAATCTCTGGCGTAGATCTCGGTACATTTTTGTGCTACCGGGATGAATTGAGAGGGGTGTGTCATGGGCTTCTTTGAGGATGAGTTGCCGCAGATCCTTATTCTTAGGTACTACCAAACGATTTTCAAAGAATACCGTTCCTTTACTATCTATGGAGAAACATTTAGCAACTCCGCTAGCAATGTTCTCCTAGATCCGGCGTACACCTCGTGCACGCCTTTGGGAAACTCTGATTTGATCCTCAAGGGTTGGTTTCGCCACCAAGTTGAAAAGAGATCCACGAGGAACAATCTCGAGATTGAGTTTTCGAAATTCCTCATGAAGAAGTGGTTGATACTGTTGTAACATGAGGTTGTTACAATACGACTTACGACTTAGTGCATCAGCCATGACATTGGCCTTGCCTGGGGTGTAAGAAATTCCTAAGTCATAATCTTTTATCAACTCAATCCAGCGTCTTTGCCTGAGATTAAGATCTGGCTGGGTGAAAATATATTTGAGGCTCTGGTGGTCGGAATAGATCTCACAACGATTACCAAGGAGGTAATGTCGCCAAGTCTTCAGGGCATGAACTACGGCAGCGAGTTCAAGATCATGGGTAGGATAGTTCTCTTCATGTGGCCGCAACTGGCGTGAAGCATAAGCTACCACATGTCGATCTTGCATAAGTATGCATCCTAACCCTTGCCGTGAAGCATCACAATAGATCTCGAAATCCCTTTTTGTGTCTGGAGGTGCAAGTACGGGTGCAGAAGTCAACCTTCTTTTTAGCTCTTGAAATCTTTCCTCGCACTTGGGGGTCCATTGGAATTTCTTATCTTTCTTGAGGAGTTCAGTAAGAGGCTTTGCAACTTTAGAAAAGTTCTCGACAAAGCGGCGGCAATAGCTTGCTAAGCCAAGAAAACTCCTAACTTGCTTAACCGATTCAGGTGGAGTCCAGTCAAGGACGGCCTGAACTCTCTCGGGATTGACTGCAACACCTTTCGCAGAAATCACGTGGCCTAAGTAGGTCACTTCTGGTAGCCAAAATTCACACTTGGAGAACTTGGCATAAAGGCGGTGCTCTCTAAGTTTCATCAATACCAGCCTAAGGTGTTCTGCTTGCTCTTCTTTGTTCTTCGAGTAGATGAGAATGTCATCAAGATAAACCACAACAAATTTATCTAGGTACTCCATGAAGATCGAATTCATTAAGCGCGAGAATGTGGCGGGGGCATTGGTTAAACCAAAGGACATGACGGTATACTCGTAAAGACCATAACGAGTAGTGAAAGCCGTTTTGGGAATGTCCTCGTTTCGGATTTTGATTTGATGATAACCTAATCTCAAATCCATCTTGGAGAAGACAGAGGATCCTGCAAGTTGATCATAAAGATCATTGATCCTGGGCAGTGGGTACTTGTTCTTTATCGTCGCTAAATTTAGCGGACGATAGTGTACGCACATCCTTTCTGTTCCATCTTTCTTTGTTACGAACAGAACGGGGCAACCCCATGGCGATGAGCTAGGGCGGATGAAGCCTTTTGCCAACGAAGCATCAAGTTGGGTTTTTAGCTCAGCTAACTCATGTGGGGCCATTCTATATGGGCGTCTGGAAATTGGGGCTGTGCCTGGTATAAGATCCACTATGAATTCTACACATCTGTCGGGTGGCATTCCCGGCAGCTCTTCAGGAAAGACATCCGGAAAGTCACGAACCACCGGAACATCTTCAAGGTTAGGAAGGGGAAGCACATTCAAAGTATGCATCTGGATTCTAGAGCTGGGTGATGTGTAGTCAATGGTCTGGCCTGAAGGATGGGTGAGTTTAACTGATTTGGCTTTACAATCAAGGAAGGCATTCTGCCTTGATAACCAATCCATTCCTAGGATGACATCAATGTCCGAAGACTTGAGGGCTATAAGAGAAGCAAGGAATACTAAACCCTCAATTGCAATTTGATTGCCATGGCTTACTCTATTAGTTTTCCACTTTGAACCAGGAGTTTGAATGATCATTGGAGAAAACATTTCTTCAAAAGAAAATCCATGCCGAAGTGCATAACTCTCCGACATGAATGAATGAGAAGCTCCTGGATCGAAAAGAACGGAGGCGGGGACATGATTGACTGGGAGTGTACCAAGAATGACGTCAGAAGCATCAGTGGTGTCTTCAACTGAGATTTGGTTCACACAACCACTACTTGTGACTGAAAGCTTTGCTGGTATGGTCTTGGTGGTGGATTTCTTTGGAGGCTTGGGTCGAGAATGACGTGGTGCCATCAAGACCTGAGGGCATTGACGATAGTAATGGCCTGGAAGACCACACTTAAAGCATACCCTGTCTGAAATGCTGGGAGTGGAATTACTTGGCCGCACACCATCATTCCGGGGTGGAACAATGTGTTGAGGTGGATGGCATATATTCGGTGGTGGTCTCTGGAGAAGGTTTTGAGGTATGACACTGGTTGGAATCCAAATTCGGCGTTTCTAAGGGGCTGAACTTGAAGAAGGAGCAAGCTCAAGAGCATGCTTGCGAGACTCCTCGAAAATTTCATTGCCATGCTCAGCTCTGAAGGACCTGTTGACTAAATCCTCAAAGGTGGCAAATTCGATGAGGTTGAGATCATGGCGAAGGATGGGGCTAGTCCTTTACGGAACCTTGCCTACTTTCTGGCATCGGTGGTGATCTCATCTTGGGCATACCGTGCAAGACGGTTGAATTCTCTCACATACTCGTGCACGAACATCTCTCCTTGAGTCAGGTTGCAGAACTCTTCTTTCTTGCGCTTCATCAACTCATACAGAAGGTGGTACCCTCGAAAGGCATCACTGAACTCCTGCCAAGTCACTACGTGACTATCTGGCTGCATAGCGACATAGTTCTCCCACCATTCAGCAGCAGCACCTTCCAGAAAGTATGTCGCAAATATAACTCGATCATCGGGAGCAACATGTGCAGTATCAAGCTTACGCTCGATGGAACGGAGCCAATCATCAGCTTCAAGGGGTTCAGAAGAACATCGGAATACCGGTGGCTTGAGGAGGATGAAGTCCTGAATGCTCACAACCACATTGAAATGACGTGAGGTATTCTGCTCGATGAGCTCCAGAAGACGTGTTTGATCGCGTTGATTCTTCTCAGCTTCCATCATGATTTCCGCTGCAGAAGGCGGTGGTAGAGGTTCATCATCATTTCGATTCCGAACACGGTCTCGATTCCGACGAACAGCACTACGAGTTCCACCTGACATCCTGTGTGATAAAAATCAACAGTCAGAACAGGTTGAATGATGGATTCAAGGATAACAAGACATGATGAAGGCGGAAAAGATTATAATGCGAAGGCAAGATCCACAGAAACTCGGAATAAATCCGGCAGCATAACGGCTACACCGGGATGGAAAATGAAACAACCTTGAGGAGATTGGACAGAACTTCCTCAAGGAACTCAAAACTCGATGAGTCTGGACGACCACAACAATCCTACGGCTACAAGGAAGCACTCAGCGAGATGTTCTAGTAAGACATAGATGAGCCTAGTCCTATCATCCCGTAGAAAAGATAAGGGTGACTCAGAACTCAGATCGATGAGGGTAAGGAGAAAAATAAGTCTTACGTTGTTCCCTTATATACCCAACTAACTATATAACTATAGAATGCTAGACTCGACTTCGACCAAGGGTTTGATAAGCCTACAGACAGTCCTGCTCTGATACCAAGTCTGTCGGGACCCGGGGTTAGCATATGTAATTCCAGTCACGATACAATCACATGGAGAGCCGAGAACCATACCCACTTGTCTAAGCAGACAAGGCCAAGCACAGAACGTTCTCGGTAAGCATCGAACGTGAGGGGCATCCCATTCAGGCCGGATGATCATCTGAGATGGGTCCTCATCGTCCGTTCAAAAGTCTAAATGCTTATGGGTGGTGAATCCCATACTCATAGACAAGTCGCCTCAACCATGTTATCGATTGGATCCTAACTCTTACATAGACTTACTCCAGCCCGATCACTTAGTCGGGGTCTAGGGCGGGCTCGATCATACAACAAAGTGTGCACGTGACAGAGTCACGAGCAATCGCATCGCGATGCCCCAAGCTGCGCACATCTAAGGGCCACTTTGTGTATAAAAGACCGCCAGCCAGATCACAACTAAGGTCTCAAAAACTCATACTAAGACATGCATGTTATAATCATACACGCAGCACACATGCCTAGTATGAACAGCAGGTATCATCACATAACTCTACAAGTACTCTTTATTGATATACATATAGAGCATACAAAGATCACATGTCTGTGATCACATTTCATCATACAACGGAAGCAATTTAGGTCTGAGTACAGACAAGTTTAACAAATGGCTTAGAGAGGCCTTGTACAACAAACATGCCCTTCCACGAGGGACCAGACTGCTTTCTGGGACTATGCTAACTTAGTCAACGTCGAGCTTCACGAAGGTGACTCCATCGGGGTCCGGTTCTTATCTAAAACATAGAATAAGCAAACGTGAGTACAAAGTCGTACTCAGCAAGACTTACATCAGAACTACACTACTCATGCTCAAGTATCAAGGTAAAGGAGGTGGGGTTCAACAAGCAGAAGTGCCAGCTTTGACTTGGCTATTCCTGAACTACGAATACCAGACTTGAGGTAAGAAGCGTACACGAATCCACTATCCAAGTCTCCAATCAATACACCACTATGGTTACTTCCTCGACTTCCCCACGAGGAGGCACACCAAAGCACTCACGCTTATCTTGCGGATTTTATAAGTATCCATTCAAGTTGTCTAATAATCAGGTACAGGTTCCAAGTAGTCCTTAACCGCGGACGCGGCTATTCGAATAGTTTTGTTAACCTTGCAAGGGTGTAAACTACACACACATGACCATCGGTTACCGCCTTTTTCTCGCCACCGTTCAAGAGGTGACAGCGAGGATGTTCACCACGACACTTCGCTCACAACCGGTCTATTCCAGGAGTCGACTACCTGAGTTGCTACCGCTCGAGAGTCCGGCCGGATCAACGAAATGAACTCAGACAATGTAGGTGACCGAGACGCCACCTTTAGCAGATGGTTTTCCTGCCTCACAGGTGCAACCACATATCTATGATGATGCAACCATTCCTTCATTCTTTTTCTATGCAGATGCCAAATGGAAAGCCCGAACTAATGTGACTCCTGGACGTCGACACGGATCAAGGTACTAGGCCGAGAGGGGTCAGTGAGCCCAATGTGTGGTTGTACTCTTTGTCTTGGATTACCATACAAGAACTCGATGCTTAAGGCGGTGTTCAACGAGACAACCCACTGTGCACTCCTACACAGCCTCTCATCGTTCACCTTGTATTAGGGTGGATTCACCGACACAGTTTCACTTTCATCAACACCATGTTCACCAGCATCCCGACTCACATCAAAAGCAACCTCATGTAACACTAAGCATGCAATAAGCATTAACAGTTGCAGGGGCTTCATGATATCAATCAACTCCTATGTCAGCTAGGATTGTGGTTTGCTTACTACTGTGACAAGATGATAGGTCATGCATCGGATATGGGTTCAACTATGCGGTAGAATCGATACAAGATGATCTCCTAAACATGCATAAGCGAGACTGAGAGGGAATTGGGATTTTATAGACATGATCAATGGGGTTTGCTTGCCTTGCTGACAAGGTTCGATAACGGGGTCCACAACGAAGGGGGTGGCCTCCGGTTCCGGTTGCACGTCTATCGAGCAAACAATCAAACAAGGTATAAATTTATTTGCAATGCTCAAACACATGATAAATATTGAAATGGTGATGTTCTTGGTCACAATGTGGTTACAATTCCATTTAAAAGAAGTCAAATGCAAAGTCATTTGCAAATGTGCTTCAAATTTGAATTTGAAATAAAGCCATATGGATGTTTTGCACTGTTCACCCATTTTAAAATGGTCAAACATGAAAACAGAGCCCATATTCATAATCCTTGGATTTTTCTGATAATTTTAGACATATTATATGTCCAATTTGGAGTTCATATGAATTAGTTATGATTTTCCAAAGTTTATTAAATTTTCTGTAATTTCTGTAATTACTTTAATTCATTTCTATTTTCTGGAAAGTATTTACTGCGTCATGCTGAGGTTAGGGTGACGTCATAGGGGGGGCTGACAGGTGGGGTTGGCTGGTCAGTGACAGTGGGTTTTAAACCCGGTTTAATTAACTAAACCGAGTCATTAGGGGGGGGCTAGGGCCCACCAGTCAGTGACCTAAGGGTCAACTGACAGGGGATTAGCCCCTAAGCTAAATGGTCCGCCGGCGGTTAGCCGCCGGTGACCATACCGCACGGCCGCGCACACGGTTGCCGGCGTCTCCGGCCATGGGAGAGCACGGCGAGACCACCAGCACGCTCCTCGTGCTCGTCCTCGTCTGCTGCTGCCCACGGGGAGGCAAGGAGGTGGCCGGAGCCTTGCCGGCGTCTACATGTCGCGGCGGCCGTGGCTCGGGTTTGGTGGCGCAGTGCTGCGGTGGACGGGGAAGAGCTGGGAGAGAGGGGAAACGGGCACGAGCTCACCCTGGAGCGGATGGCGTTGACGGCTACGGCGGGGATGCACCGTGGACGACGAATTCCGGCGAGAAGCTCCACGGCGGCCGGCGGCTTGTCGGTGAAGATGGCGACATCCTTGGTTCCTTTGGGCTCGAATTGATGGCTCACGGTGATGGATACGATGGCTGCGGTGGTGATGGACATGAACACGCGACTCCAGGAGCTTGCTGGCCACGCAGGTGCTCGTCGGCGACGAGACCTAGTTCTCGGCCATGGCGAGTTCCGACGCGAGGAGAGAGGGAGAGTGAGCTGGAGGAGGGGGGAAGGGTGTGGCGCTCTCTGGGCGTCTCCGTGGCACCCTGGGGGAGAAGAGGGGCCCCTGGAAGCTCCTCGGTGGCCTGCGCGGCGGTGAGCGCGCCACCGAGCTGCTTCGGGCGCCGGGGAGGAAGACGACACCGGGGCTGGTGGGCTGGGCCGCGGTTTGTTTAGTTGGGCCCGAGGCCTGTAGGGTGGGCTAGCTTTTGATTTTTCCTTTCTCTGTATTTTTGTTTCTATTTTTCTTTTCTGTTGTTTGTTTTGCCCCAAATAAAATAGCAAGGCATTTTATAAAATCATGAAAACTTTTATGTGGGCTTATAACATAAATAGCTAGCCACTCATAAGTTTTGGTGACTTTTAAAAATCAAACAATTTGAATTTAAATTCAAATTGGAGTTTAATTTAATTTCCAAAGCACCTTTTGAATTTTTGAATATTCCATGGGCATGGGAAAATCCCCAAACCACTTTTAAAATGATCAGCATCATTTATAGGAATTTTCCAAACATTCAAATGATTTTTGGAAAAGATTTTTATCTGGCCATTTGATTTAAATTCCTCAGGGCTTTTCTTTCCCCATTTTTGATTTCTCTTGAAATTTTTGCATGATGCAAAGGGATCAAACAACCCTAGCACTTACCCTAGTTGGGGTTCTGACAACTCGCCCCCACTCAAAAGAATCTCATCCCGAGATTCAGAAGTCGTCGGAAGGAAGGTGGGGTACTCGGCACAGAGGCGGTCTTCTCTTTCCCATGTTGCTTCTTTCTCGGAGTGATGTGAGCATTGCACTTTGAGGAACTTGATCGTCTGACGACGCGTGACACGCTCTGCGGAATCAAGAATACGAACAGGGTACTCTCGATAAGAAAGGTCATCTTGGATATCAAGCGTTTCATGGTCGACTTCGCGGATAGGGTCCTTGAAGCAACGCTTGAGTTGTGACACATGGAATACATCATGTACTCGGGAAAGGTGAGGGGGTAGTTCAACTTGGTAGGCAACTTCTCCACGTTTAGCTAGAATGCGGAAAGGTCCGATATAACGTGGGGCCAACTTGCCTTTGATACCGAATCTTTGGGTACCCTTCAGAGGAGTAACCCGAAGGTAAGCCTTCTCATCAATATTGTAGCTCTCCTCTCTATGATGACGATCATAGTAGCTCTTTTGACGAGACTGAGCGGCTTTCAAACGATCACGAACAATGCGAACTTGCTCTTCTGCTTCCTTGATCATATCCGGTCCAAAGAGTTCTCTTTCACCGGTTTCTAACCAGTTAAGGGGTGTTCGACATCGTCGTCCGTAGAGGAGTTCAAAAGGATTCATGTTCAGACTAGATTGAAAACTATTGTTATAAGCAAATTCGGTGAATGGAAGCGACTTCTCCCAATTCTTTCCGAAAGAGATAACACAAGCTCTGAGCATGTCTTCCAAGATTTGATTAACCCTTTCAACTTGACCGCTAGACTGAGGATGGAAAGCTGTACTAAAGGATAGATGAGTTCCCATAGCATTCTGAAAGCTTCCCCAGAATATAGAGGTGAAAAGGCTACCACGATCGGAATTGATCACCAAAGGAACACCGTGAAGAGACACAATTCTAGAGATATACAAGTCCGCTAACTGGCTAGCAGTTATAGACTCGCGAACGGGAAGGAAGTGAGCAACTTTGGAAAGTCTATCAATGACAACGAAGATGGCATCATTTCCTTTCTGTGTTTTTGGAAAGCCGGTGATGAAATCCATACCGACTTTGTCCCATTTCCACTCTGGAATAGGCAAAGGTTGAAGTGTACCAGCAGGTCTTTGGTGTTCTGCCTTAATGCGACGACAAACATCACATTCAGCGACAAATCGAGCAATGTCGCTCTTCATCTGGGTCCACCAAAATCTCTGGCGTAGATCTCGGTACATTTTTGTGCTACCGGGATGAATTGAGAGGGGTGTGTCATGGGCTTCTTTGAGGATGAGTTGCCGCAGATCCTTATTCTTAGGTACTACCAAACGATTTTCAAAGAATACCGTTCCTTTACTATCTGTGGAGAAACATTTAGCAACTCCGCTAGCAATGTTCTCCTAGATCCGGCGTACACCTCGTGCACGCCTTTGGGAAACTCTGATTTGATCCTCAAGGGTTGGTTTCGCCACCAAGTTGAAAAGAGATCCACGAGGAACAATCTCGAGATTGAGTTTTCGAAATTCCTCATGAAGAAGTGGTTGATACTGTTGTAACATGAGGTTGTTACAATACGACTTACGACTTAGTGCATCAGCCATGACATTGGCCTTGCCTGGGGTGTAAGAAATTCCTAAGTCATAATCTTTTATCAACTCAATCCAGCGTCTTTGCCTGAGATTAAGATCTGGCTGGGTGAAAATATATTTGAGGCTCTGGTGGTCGGAATAGATCTCACAACGATTACCAAGGAGGTAATGTCGCCAAGTCTTCAGGGCATGAACTACGGCAGCGAGTTCAAGATCATGGGTAGGATAGTTCTCTTCATGTGGCCGCAACTGGCGTGAAGCATAAGCTACCACATGTCGATCTTGCATAAGTATGCATCCTAACCCTTGCCGTGAAGCATCACAATAGATCTCGAAATCCCTTTTTGTGTCTGGAGGTGCAAGTACGGGTGCAGAAGTCAACCTTCTTTTTAGCTCTTGAAATCTTTCCTCGCACTTGGGGGTCCATTGGAATTTCTTATCTTTCTTGAGGAGTTCAGTAAGAGGCTTTGCAACTTTAGAAAAGTTCTCGACAAAGCGGCGGCAATAGCTTGCTAAGCCAAGAAAACTCCTAACTTGCTTAACCGATTCAGGTGGAGTCCAGTCAAGGACGGCCTGAACTCTCTCGGGATTGACTGCAACACCTTTCGCAGAAATCACGTGGCCTAAGTAGGTCACTTCTGGTAGCCAAAATTCACACTTGGAGAACTTGGCATAAAGGCGGTGCTCTCTAAGTTTCATCAATACCAGCCTAAGGTGTTCTGCTTGCGCTTCTTTGTTCTTCGAGTAGATGAGAATGTCATCAAGATAAACCACAACAAATTT
The DNA here is from genome assembly GCA_950022295.1 of Bromus sterilis. Classification (NCBI taxonomy): domain Eukaryota; kingdom Viridiplantae; phylum Streptophyta; class Magnoliopsida; order Poales; family Poaceae; genus Bromus; species Bromus sterilis. The sequence continues at coordinate 159,389,605 of OX465600.1, forward strand.
ATCTAGGTACTCCATGAAGATCGAATTCATTAAGCGCGAGAATGTGGCGGGGGCATTGGTTAAACCAAAGGACATGACGGTATACTCGTAAAGACCATAACGAGTAGTGAAAGCCGTTTTGGGAATGTCCTCGTTTCGGATTTTGATTTGATGATAACCTAATCTCAAATCCATCTTGGAGAAGACAGAGGATCCTGCAAGTTGATCATAAAGATCATTGATCCTGGGCAGTGGGTACTTGTTCTTTATCGTCGCTAAATTTAGCGGACGATAGTGTACGCACATCCTTTCTGTTCCATCTTTCTTTGTTACGAACAGAACGGGGCAACCCCATGGCGATGAGCTAGGGCGGATGAAGCCTTTTGCCAACGAAGCATCAAGTTGGGTTTTTAGCTCAGCTAACTCATGTGGGGCCATTCTATATGGGCGTCTGGAAATTGGGGCTGTGCCTGGTATAAGATCCACTATGAATTCTACACATCTGTCGGGTGGCATTCCCGGCAGCTCTTCAGGAAAGACATCCGGAAAGTCACGAACCACCGGAACATCTTCAAGGTTAGGAAGGGGAAGCACATTCAAAGTATGCATCTGGATTCTAGAGCTGGGTGATGTGTAGTCAATGGTCTGGCCTGAAGGATGGGTGAGTTTAACTGATTTGGCTTTACAATCAAGGAAGGCATTCTGCCTTGATAACCAATCCATTCCTAGGATGACATCAATGTCCGAAGACTTGAGGGCTATAAGAGAAGCAAGGAATACTAAACCCTCAATTGCAATTTGATTGCCATGGCTTACTCTATTAGTTTTCCACTTTGAACCAGGAGTTTGAATGATCATTGGAGAAAACATTTCTTCAAAAGAAAATCCATGCCGAAGTGCATAACTCTCCGACATGAATGAATGAGAAGCTCCTGGATCGAAAAGAACGGAGGCGGGGACATGATTGACTGGGAGTGTACCAAGAATGACGTCAGAAGCATCAGTGGTGTCTTCAACTGAGATTTGGTTCACACAACCACTACTTGTGACTGAAAGCTTTGCTGGTATGGTCTTGGTGGTGGATTTCTTTGGAGGCTTGGGTCGAGAATGACGTGGTGCCATCAAGACCTGAGGGCATTGACGATAGTAATGGCCTGGAAGACCACACTTAAAGCATACCCTGTCTGAAATGCTGGGAGTGGAATTACTTGGCCGCACACCATCATTCCGGGGTGGAACAATGTGTTGAGGTGGATGGCATATATTCGGTGGTGGTCTCTGGAGAAGGTTTTGAGGTATGACACTGGTTGGAATCCAAATTCGGCGTTTCTAAGGGGCTGAACTTGAAGAAGGAGCAAGCTCAAGAGCATGCTTGCGAGACTCCTCGAAAATTTCATTGCCATGCTCAGCTCTGAAGGACCTGTTGACTAAATCCTCAAAGGTGGCAAATTCGATGAGGTTGAGATCATGGCGAAGGATGGGGCTAGTCCTTTACGGAACCTTGCCTACTTTCTGGCATCGGTGGTGATCTCATCTTGGGCATACCGTGCAAGACGGTTGAATTCTCTCACATACTCGTGCACGAACATCTCTCCTTGAGTCAGGTTGCAGAACTCTTCTTTCTTGCGCTTCATCAACTCATACAGAAGGTGGTACCCTCGAAAGGCATCACTGAACTCCTGCCAAGTCACTACGTGACTATCTGGCTGCATAGCGACATAGTTCTCCCACCATTCAGCAGCAGCACCTTCCAGAAAGTATGTCGCAAATATAACTCGATCATCGGGAGCAACATGTGCAGTATCAAGCTTACGCTCGATGGAACGGAGCCAATCATCAGCTTCAAGGGGTTCAGAAGAACATCGGAATACCGGTGGCTTGAGGAGGATGAAGTCCTGAATGCTCACAACCACATTGAAATGACGTGAGGTATTCTGCTCGATGAGCTCCAGAAGACGTGTTTGATCGCGTTGATTCTTCTCAGCTTCCATCATGATTTCCGCTGCAGAAGGCGGTGGTAGAGGTTCATCATCATTTCGATTCCGAACACGGTCTCGATTCCGACGAACAGCACTACGAGTTCCACCTGACATCCTGTGTGATAAAAATCAACAGTCAGAACAGGTTGAATGATGGATTCAAGGATAACAAGACATGATGAAGGCGGAAAAGATTATAATGCGAAGGCAAGATCCACAGAAACTCGGAATAAATCCGGCAGCATAACGGCTACACCGGGATGGAAAATGAAACAACCTTGAGGAGATTGGACAGAACTTCCTCAAGGAACTCAAAACTCGATGAGTCTGGACGACCACAACAATCCTACGGCTACAAGGAAGCACTCAGCGAGATGTTCTAGTAAGACATAGATGAGCCTAGTCCTATCATCCCGTAGAAAAGATAAGGGTGACTCAGAACTCAGATCGATGAGGGTAAGGAGAAAAATAAGTCTTACGTTGTTCCCTTATATACCCAACTAACTATATAACTATAGAATGCTAGACTCGACTTCGACCAAGGGTTTGATAAGCCTACAGACAGTCCTGCTCTGATACCAAGTCTGTCGGGACCCGGGGTTAGCATATGTAATTCCAGTCACGATACAATCACATGGAGAGCCGAGAACCATACCCACTTGTCTAAGCAGACAAGGCCAAGCACAGAACGTTCTCGGTAAGCATCGAACGTGAGGGGCATCCCATTCAGGCCGGATGATCATCTGAGATGGGTCCTCATCGTCCGCTCACAAGTCTAAATGCTTATGGGTGGTGAATCCCATACTCATAGACAAGTCGCCTCAACCATGTTATCGATTGGATCCTAACTCTTACATAGACTTACTCCAGCCCGATCACTTAGTCGGGGTCTAGGGCGGGCTCGATCATACAACAAAGTGTGCACGTGACAGAGTCACGAGAAATCGCATCGCGATGCCCCAAGCTGCGCACATCTAAGGGCCACTTTGTGTATAAAAGACCGCCAGCCATATCACAACTAAGGTCTCAAAAACCCATACTAAGACATGCATGTTATAATCATACACGCAGCACACATGCCTAGTATGAACAGCAGGTATCATCACATAACTCTACAAGTACTCTTTATTGATATACATATAGAGCATACAAAGATCACATGTCTGTGATCACATTTCATCATACAACGGAAGCAATTTAGGTCTGAGTACAGACAAGTTTAACAAATGGCTTAGAGAGGGCTTGTACAACAAACATGCCCTTCCACGAGGGACCAGACTGCTTTCTGGGACTATGCTAACTTAGTCAACGTCGAGCTTCACGAAGGTGACTCCATCGGGGTCCGGTTCTTATCTAAAACATAGAATAAGCAAACGTGAGTACAAAGTCGTACTCAGCAAGACTTACATCAGAACTACACTACTCATGCTCAAGTATCAAGGTAAAGGAGGTGGGGTTCAACAAGCAGAAGTGCCAGCTTTGACTTGGCTATTCCTGAACTACGAATACCAGACTTGAGGTAAGAAGCGTACACGAATCCACTATCCAAGTCTCCAATCAATACACCACTATGGTTACTTCCTCGACTTCCCCACGAGGAGGCACACCAAAGCACTCACGCTTATCTTGCGGATTTTATAAGTATCCATTCAAGTTGTCTAATAATCAGGTACAGGTTCCAAGTAGTCCTTAACCGCGGACGCGGCTATTCGAATAGTTTTGTTAACCTTGCAAGGGTGTAAACTACACACACATGACCATCGGTTACCGCCTTTTTCTCGCCACCGTTCAAGAGGTGACAGCGAGGATGTTCACCACGACAGTTCGCTCACAACCGGTCTATTCCAGGAGTCGACTACCTGAGTTGCTACCGCTCGAGAGTCCGGCCGGATCAACGAAATGAACTCAGACAATGTAGGTGACCGAGACGCCACCTTTAGCAGATGGTTTTCCTGCCTCACAGGTGCAACCACATATCTATGATGATGCAACCATTCCTTCATTCTTTTTCTATGCAGATGCCAAATGGAAAGCCCGAACTAATGTGACTCCTGGACGTCGACACGGATCAAGGTACTAGGCCGAGAGGGGTCAGTGAGCCCAATGTGTGGTTGTACTCTTTGTCTTGGATTACCATACAAGAACTCGATGCTTAAGGCGGTGTTCAACGAGACAACCCACTGTGCACTCCTACACAGCCTCTCATCGTTCACCTTGTATTAGGGTGGATTCACCGACACAGTTTCACTTTCATCAACACCATGTTCACCAGCATCCCGACTCACATCAAAAGCAACCTCATGTAACACTAAGCATGCAATAAGCATTAACAGTTGCAGGGGCTTCATGATATCAATCAACTCCTATGTCAGCTAGGATTGTGGTTTGCTTACTACTGTGACAAGATGATAGGTCATGCATCGGATATGGGTTCAACTATGCGGTAGAATCGATACAAGATGATCTCCTAAACATGCATAAGCGAGACTGAGAGGGAATTGGGATTTTATAGACATGATCAATGGGGTTTGCTTGCCTTGCTGACAAGGTTCGATAACGGGGTCCACAACGAAGGGGGTGGCCTCCGGTTCCGGTTGCACGTCTATCGAGCAAACAATCAAACAAGGTATAAATTTATTTGCAATGCTCAAACACATGATAAATATTGAAATGGTGATGTTCTTGGTCACAATGTGGTTACAATTCCATTTAAAAGAAGTCAAATGCAAAGTCATTTGCAAATGTGCTTCAAATTTGAATTTGAAATAAAGCCATATGGATGTTTTGCACTGTTCACCCATTTTAAAATGGTCAAACATGAAAACAGAGCCCATATTCATAATCCTTGGATTTTTCTGATAATTTTAGACATATTATATGTCCAATTTGGAGTTCATATGAATTAGTTATGATTTTCCAAAGTTTATTAAATTTTCTGTAATTTCTGTAATTACTTTAATTCATTTCTATTTTCTGGAAAGTATTTACTGCGTCATGCTGAGGTTAGGGTGACGTCATAGGGGGGGCTGACAGGTGGGGTTGGCTGGTCAGTGACAGTGGGTTTTAAACCCGGTTTAATTAACTAAACCGAGTCATTAGGGGGGGGCTAGGGCCCACCAGTCAGTGACCTAAGGGTCAACTGACAGGGGATTAGCCCCTAAGCTAAATGGTCCGCCGGCGGTTAGCCGCCGGTGACCATACCGCACGGCCGCGCACACGGTTGCCGGCGTCTCCGGCCATGGGAGAGCACGGCGAGACCACCAGCACGCTCCTCGTGCTCGTCCTCGTCTGCTGCTGCCCACGGGGAGGCAAGGAGGTGGCCGGAGCCTTGCCGGCGTCTACATGTCGCGGCGGCCGTGGCTCGGGTTTGGTGGCGCAGTGCTGCGGTGGACGGGGAAGAGCTGGGAGAGAGGGGAAACGGGCACGAGCTCACCCTGGAGCGGATGGCGTTGACGGCTACGGCGGGGATGCACCGTGGACGACGAATTCCGGCGAGAAGCTCCACGGCGGCCGGCGGCTTGTCGGTGAAGATGGCGACATCCTTGGTTCCTTTGGGCTCGAATTGATGGCTCACGGTGATGGATACGATGGCTGCGGTGGTGATGGACATGAACACGCGACTCCAGGAGCTTGCTGGCCACGCAGGTGCTCGTCGGCGACGAGACCTAGTTCTCGGCCATGGCGAGTTCCGACGCGAGGAGAGAGGGAGAGTGAGCTGGAGGAGGGGGGAAGGGTGTGGCGCTCTCTGGGCGTCTCCGTGGCACCCTGGGGGAGAAGAGGGGCCCCTGGAAGCTCCTCGGTGGCCTGCGCGGCGGTGAGCGCGCCACCGAGCTGCTTCGGGCGCCGGGGAGGAAGACGACACCGGGGCTGGTGGGCTGGGCCGCGGTTTGTTTAGTTGGGCCCGAGGCCTGTAGGGTGGGCTAGCTTTTGATTTTTCCTTTCTCTGTATTTTTGTTTCTATTTTTCTTTTCTGTTGTTTGTTTTGCCCCAAATAAAATAGCAAGGCATTTTATAAAATCATGAAAACTTTTATGTGGGCTTATAACATAAATAGCTAGCCACTCATAAGTTTTGGTGACTTTTAAAAATCAAACAATTTGAATTTAAATTCAAATTGGAGTTTAATTTAATTTCCAAAGCACCTTTTGAATTTTTGAATATTCCATGGGCATGGGAAAATCCCCAAACCACTTTTAAAATGATCAGCATCATTTATAGGAATTTTCCAAACATTCAAATGATTTTTGGAAAAGATTTTTATCTGGCCATTTGATTTAAATTCCTCAGGGCTTTTCTTTCCCCATTTTTGATTTCTCTTGAAATTTTTGCATGATGCAAAGGGATCAAACAACCCTAGCACTTACCCTAGTTGGGGTTCTGACAACTCGCCCCCACTCAAAAGAATCTCATCCCGAGATTCAGAAGTCGTCGGAAGGAAGGTGGGGTACTCGGCACAGAGGCGGTCTTCTCTTTCCCATGTTGCTTCTTTCTCGGAGTGATGTGAGCATTGCACTTTGAGGAACTTGATCGTCTGACGACGCGTGACACGCTCTGCGGAATCAAGAATACGAACAGGGTACTCTCGATAAGAAAGGTCATCTTGGATATCAAGCGTTTCATGGTCGACTTCGCGGATAGGGTCCTTGAAGCAACGCTTGAGTTGTGACACATGGAATACATCATGTACTCGGGAAAGGTGAGGGGGTAGTTCAACTTGGTAGGCAACTTCTCCACGTTTAGCTAGAATGCGGAAAGGTCCGATATAACGTGGGGCCAACTTGCCTTTGATACCGAATCTTTGGGTACCCTTCAGAGGAGTAACCCGAAGGTAAGCCTTCTCATCAATATTGTAGCTCTCCTCTCTATGATGACGATCATAGTAGCTCTTTTGACGAGACTGAGCGGCTTTCAAACGATCACGAACAATGCGAACTTGCTCTTCTGCTTCCTTGATCATATCCGGTCCAAAGAGTTCTCTTTCACCGGTTTCTAACCAGTTAAGGGGTGTTCGACATCGTCGTCCGTAGAGGAGTTCAAAAGGATTCATGTTCAGACTAGATTGAAAACTATTGTTATAAGCAAATTCGGTGAATGGAAGAGACTTCTCCCAATTCTTTCCGAAAGAGATAACACAAGCTCTGAGCATGTCTTCCAAGATTTGATTAACCCTTTCAACTTGACCGCTAGACTGAGGATGGAAAGCTGTACTAAAGGATAGATGAGTTCCCATAGCATTCTGAAAGCTTCCCCAGAATATAGAGGTGAAAAGGCTACCACGATCGGAATTGATCACCAAAGGAACACCGTGAAGAGACACAATTCTAGAGATATACAAGTCCGCTAACTGGCTAGCAGTTATAGACTCGCGAACGGGAAGGAAGTGAGCAACTTTGGAAAGTCTATCAATGACAACGAAGATGGCATCATTTCCTTTCTGTGTTTTTGGAAAGCCGGTGATGAAATCCATACCGACTTTGTCCCATTTCCACTCTGGAATAGGCAAAGGTTGAAGTGTACCAGCAGGTCTTTGGTGTTCTGCCTTAATGCGACGACAAACATCACATTCAGCGACAAATCGAGCAATGTCGCTCTTCATCTGGGTCCACCAAAATCTCTGGCGTAGATCTCGGTACATTTTTGTGCTACCGGGATGAATTGAGAGGGGTGTGTCATGGGCTTCTTTGAGGATGAGTTGCCGCAGATCCTTATTCTTAGGTACTACCAAACGATTTTCAAAGAATACCGTTCCTTTACTATCTGTGGAGAAACATTTAGCAACTCCGCTAGCAATGTTCTCCTAGATCCGGCGTACACCTCGTGCACGCCTTTGGGAAACTCTGATTTGATCCTCAAGGGTTGGTTTCGCCACCAAGTTGAAAAGAGATCCACGAGGAACAATCTCGAGATTGAGTTTTCGAAATTCCTCATGAAGAAGTGGTTGATACTGTTGTAACATGAGGTTGTTACAATACGACTTACGACTTAGTGCATCAGCCATGACATTGGCCTTGCCTGGGGTGTAAGAAATTCCTAAGTCATAATCTTTTATCAACTCAATCCAGCGTCTTTGCCTGAGATTAAGATCTGGCTGGGTGAAAATATATTTGAGGCTCTGGTGGTCGGAATAGATCTCACAACGATTACCAAGGAGGTAATGTCGCCAAGTCTTCAGGGCATGAACTACGGCAGCGAGTTCAAGATCATGGGTAGGATAGTTCTCTTCATGTGGCCGCAACTGGCGTGAAGCATAAGCTACCACATGTCGATCTTGCATAAGTATGCATCCTAACCCTTGCCGTGAAGCATCACAATAGATCTCGAAATCCCTTTTTGTGTCTGGAGGTGCAAGTACGGGTGCAGAAGTCAACCTTCTTTTTAGCTCTTGAAATCTTTCCTCGCACTTGGGGGTCCATTGGAATTTCTTATCTTTCTTGAGGAGTTCAGTAAGAGGCTTTGCAACTTTAGAAAAGTTCTCGACAAAGCGGCGGCAATAGCTTGCTAAGCCAAGAAAACTCCTAACTTGCTTAACCGATTCAGGTGGAGTCCAGTCAAGGACGGCCTGAACTCTCTCGGGATTGACTGCAACACCTTTCGCAGAAATCACGTGGCCTAAGTAGGTCACTTCTGGTAGCCAAAATTCACACTTGGAGAACTTGGCATAAAGGCGGTGCTCTCTAAGTTTCATCAATACCAGCCTAAGGTGTTCTGCTTGCTCTTCTTTGTTCTTCGAGTAGATGAGAATGTCATCAAGATAAACCACAACAAATTTATCTAGGTACTCCATGAAGATCGAATTCATTAAGCGCGAGAATGTGGCGGGGGCATTGGTTAAACCAAAGGACATGACGGTATACTCGTAAAGACCATAACGAGTAGTGAAAGCCGTTTTGGGAATGTCCTCGTTTCGGATTTTGATTTGATGATAACCTAATCTCAAATCCATCTTGGAGAAGACAAAGGATCCTGCAAGTTGATCATAAAGATCATTGATCCTGGGCAGTGGGTACTTGTTCTTTATCGTCGCTAAATTTAGCGGACGATAGTGTATGCACATCCTTTCTGTTCCATCTTTCTTTGTTACGAACAGAACGGGGCAACCCCATGGCGATGAGCTAGGGCGGATGAAGCCTTTTGCCAACGAAGCATCAAGTTGGGTTTTTAGCTCAGCTAACTCATGTGGGGCCATTCTATATGGGCGTCTGGAAATTGGGGCTGTGCCTGGTATAAGATCCACTATGAATTCTACACATCTGTCGGGTGGCATTCCCGGCAGCTCTTCAGGAAAGACATCCGGAAAGTCACGAACCACCGGAACATCTTCAAGGTTAGGAAGGGGAAGCACATTCAAAGTATGCATCTGGATTCTAGAGCTGGGTGATGTGTAGTCAATGGTCTGGCCTGAAGGATGGGTGAGTTTAACTGATTTGGCTTTACAATCAAGGAAGGCATTCTGCCTTGATAACCAATCCATTCCTAGGATGACATCAATGTCCGAAGACTTGAGGGCTATAAGAGAAGCAAGGAATACTAAACCCTCAATTGCAATTTGATTGCCATGGCTTACTCTATTAGTTTTCCACTTTGAACCAGGAGTTTGAATGATCATTGGAGAAAACATTTCTTCAAAAGAAAATCCATGCCGAAGTGCATAACTCTCCGACATGAATGAATGAGAAGCTCCTGGATCGAAAAGAACGGAGGCGGGGACATGATTGACTGGGAGTGTACCAAGAATGACGTCAGAAGCATCAGTGGTGTCTTCAACTGAGATTTGGTTCACACAACCACTACTTGTGACTGAAAGCTTTGCTGGTATGGTCTTGGTGGTGGATTTCTTTGGAGGCTTGGGTCGAGAATGACGTGGTGCCATCAAGACCTGAGGGCATTGACGATAGTAATGGCCTGGAAGACCACACTTAAAGCATACCCTGTCTGAAATGCTGGGAGTGGAATTACTTGGCCGCACACCATCATTCCGGGGTGGAACAATGTGTTGAGGTGGATGGCATATATTCGGTGGTGGTCTCTGGAGAAGGTTTTGAGGTATGACACTGGTTGGAATCCAAATTCGGCGTTTCTAAGGGGCTGAACTTGAAGAAGGAGCAAGCTCAAGAGCATGCTTGCGAGACTCCTCGAAAATTTCATTGCCATGCTCAGCTCTGAAGGACCTGTTGACTAAATCCTCAAAGGTGGCAAATTCGATGAGGTTGAGATCATGGCGAAGGATGGGGCTAGTCCTTTACGGAACCTTGCCTACTTTCTGGCATCGGTGGTGATCTCATCTTGGGCATACCGTGCAAGACGGTTGAATTCTCTCACATACTCGTGCACGAACATCTCTCCTTGAGTCAGGTTGCAGAACTCTTCTTTCTTGCGCTTCATCAACTCATACAGAAGGTGGTACCCTCGAAAGGCATCACTGAACTCCTGCCAAGTCACTACGTGACTATCTGGCTGCATAGCGACATAGTTCTCCCACCATTCAGCAGCAGCACCTTCCAGAAAGTATGTCGCAAATATAACTCGATCATCGGGAGCAACATGTGCAGTATCAAGCTTACGCTCGATGGAACAGAGCCAATCATCAGCTTCAAGGGGTTCAGAAGAACATCGGAATACCGGTGGCTTGAGGAGGATGAAGTCCTGAATGCTCACAACCACATTGAAATGACGTGAGGTATTCTGCTCGATGAGCTCCAGAAGACGTGTTTGATCGCGTTGATTCTTCTCAGCTTCCATCATGATTTCCGCTGCAGAAGGCGGTGGTAGAGGTTCATCATCATTTCGATTCCGAACACGGTCTCGATTCCGACGAACAGCACTACGAGTTCCACCTGACATCCTGTGTGATAAAAATCAACAGTCAGAACAGGTTGAATGATGGATTCAAGGATAACAAGACATGATGAAGGCGGAAAAGATTATAATGCGAAGGCAAGATCCACAGAAACTCGGAATAAATCCGGCAGCATAACGGCTACACCGGGATGGAAAATGAAACAACCTTGAGGAGATTGGACAGAACTTCCTCAAGGAACTCAAAACTCGATGAGTCTGGACGACCACAACAATCCTACGGCTACAAGGAAGCACTCAGCGAGATGTTCTAGTAAGACATAGATGAGCCTAGTCCTATCATCCCGTAGAAAAGATAAGGGTGACTCAGAACTCAGATCGATGAGGGTAAGGAGAAAAATAAGTCTTACGTTGTTCCCTTATATACCCAACTAACTATATAACTATAGAATGCTAGACTCGACTTCGACCAAGGGTTTGATAAGCCTACAGACAGTCCTGCTCTGATACCAAGTCTGTCGGGACCCGGGGTTAGCATATGTAATTCCAGTCACGATACAATCACATGGAGAGCCGAGAACCATACCCACTTGTCTAAGCAGACAAGGCCAAGCACAGAACGTTCTCGGTAAGCATCGAACGTGAGGGGCATCCCATTCAGGCCGGATGATCATCTGAGATGGGTCCTCATCGTCCGCTCACAAGTCTAAATGCTTATGGGTGGTGAATCCCATACTCATAGACAAGTCGCCTCAACCATGTTATCGATTGGATCCTAACTCTTACATAGACTTACTCCAGCCCGATCACTTAGTCGGGGTCTAGGGCGGGCTCGATCATACAACAAAGTGTGCACGTGACAGAGTCACGAGAAATCGCATCGCGATGCCCCAAGCTGCGCACATCTAAGGGCCACTTTGTGTATAAAAGACCGCCAGCCATATCACAACTAAGGTCTCAAAAACCCATACTAAGACATGCATGTTATAATCATACACGCAGCACACATGCCTAGTATGAACAGCAGGTATCATCACATAACTCTACAAGTACTCTTTATTGATATACATATAGAGCATACAAAGATCACATGTCTGTGATCACATTTCATCATACAACGGAAGCAATTTAGGTCTGAGTACAGACAAGTTTAACAAATGGCTTAGAGAGGCCTTGTACAACAAACATGCCCTTCCACGAGGGACCAGACTGCTTTCTGGGACTATGCTAACTTAGTCAACGTCGAGCTTCACGAAGGTGACTCCATCGGGGTCCGGTTCTTATCTAAAACATAGAATAAGCAAACGTGAGTACAAAGTCGTACTCAGCAAGACTTACATCAGAACTACACTACTCATGCTCAAGTATCAAGGTAAAGGAGGTGGGGTTCAACAAGCAGAAGTGCCAGCTTTGACTTGGCTATTCCTGAACTACGAATACCAGACTTGAGGTAAGAAGCGTACACGAATCCACTATCCAAGTCTCCAATCAATACACCACTATGGTTACTTCCTCGACTTCCCCACGAGGAGGCACACCAAAGCACTCACGCTTATCTTGCGGATTTTATAAGTATCCATTCAAGTTGTCTAATAATCAGGTACAGGTTCCAAGTAGTCCTTAACCGCGGACGCGGCTATTCGAATAGTTTTGTTAACCTTGCAAGGGTGTAAACTACACACACATGACCATTGGTTACCGCCTTTTTCTCGCCACCGTTCAAGAGGTGACAGCGAGGATGTTCACCACGACACTTCGCTCACAACCGGTCTATTCCAGGAGTCGACTACCTGAGTTGCTACCGCTCGAGAGTCCGGCCGGATCAACGAAATGAACTCAGACAATGTAGGTGACCGAGACGCCACCTTTAGCAGATGGTTTTCCTGCCTCACAGGTGCAACCACATATCTATGATGATGCAACCATTCCTTCATTCTTTTTCTATGCAGATGCCAAATGGAAAGCCCGAACTAATGTGACTCCTGGACGTCGACACGGATCAAGGTACTAGGCCGAGAGGGGTCAGTGAGCCCAATGTGTGGTTGTACTCTTTGTCTTGGATTACCATACAAGAACTCGATGCTTAAGGCGGTGTTCAACGAGACAACCCACTGTGCACTCCTACACAGCCTCTCATCGTTCACCTTGTATTAGGGTGGATTCACCGACACAGTTTCACTTTCATCAACACCATGTTCACCAGCATCCCGACTCACATCAAAAGCAACCTCATGTAACACTAAGCATGCAATAAGCATTAACAGTTGCAGGGGCTTCATGATATCAATCAACTCCTATGTCAGCTAGGATTGTGGTTTGCTTACTACTGTGACAAGATGATAGGTCATGCATCGGATATGGGTTCAACTATGCGGTAGAATCGATACAAGATGATCTCCTAAACATGCATAAGCGAGACTGAGAGGGAATTGGGATTTTATAGACATGATCAATGGGGTTTGCTTGCCTTGCTGACAAGGTTCGATAACGGGGTCCACAACGAAGGGGGTGGCCTCCGGTTCCGGTTGCACGTCTATCGAGCAAACAATCAAACAAGGTATAAATTTATTTGCAATGCTCAAACACATGATAAATATTGAAATGGTGATGTTCTTGGTCACAATGTGGTTACAATTCCATTTAAAAGAAGTCAAATGCAAAGTCATTTGCAAATGTGCTTCAAATTTGAATTTGAAATAAAGCCATATGGATGTTTTGCACTGTTCACCCATTTTAAAATGGTCAAACATGAAAACAGAGCCCATATTCATAATCCTTGGATTTTTCTGATAATTTTAGACATATTATATGTCCAATTTGGAGTTCATATGAATTAGTTATGATTTTCCAAAGTTTATTAAATTTTCTGTAATTTCTGTAATTACTTTAATTCATTTCTATTTTCTGGAAAGTATTTACTGCGTCATGCTGAGGTCAGGGTGACGTCATAGGGGGGGCTGACAGGTGGGGTTGGCTGGTCAGTGACAGTGGGTTTTAAACCCGGTTTAATTAACTAAACCGAGTCAATAGGGGGGGCTAGGGCCCACCAGTCAGTGACCTAAGGGTCAACTGACAGGGGATTAGCCCCTAAGCTAAATGGCCCGCCGGCGGTTAGCCGCCGGTGACCATACCGCACGGCCGCGCACACGGTTGCCGGCGTCTCCGGCCATGGGAGAGCACGGCGAGACCACCAGCACGCTCCTCGTGCTCGTCCTCGTCTGCTGCTGCCCACGGGGAGGCAAGGAGGTGGCCGGAGCCTTGCCGGCGTCTACATGTCGCGGCGGCCGTGGCTCGGGTTTGGTGGCGCAGTGCTGCGGTGGACGGGGAAGAGCTGGGAGAGAGGGGAAACGGGCGCGATCTCACCCTGGAGCGGATGGCGTTGACCGCTACGGCGGGGATGCACCGTGGACGACGAATTCCGGCGAGAAGCTCCACGGCGGCCGGCGGCTTGTCGGTGAAGATGGCGACATCCTCGGTTCCTCTGGGCTCGAATTGATGGCTCACGGTGATGGAGACGATGGCTGCGGTGATGATGGACATGAACACGCGGCTCCAGGAGCTTGCTGGCCACGCAGGTGCTCGTCGGCGACGAGACCTAGTTCTCGGCCATGGCGAGTTCCGACGCGAGGAGAGAGGGAGAGTGAGCTGGAGGAGGGGGGAAGGGTGTGGCGCTCTCTGGGCGTCTCCGTGGCGCCCTGGGGGAGAAGAGGGGGCCCTGGAAGCTCCTCGGTGGCCTGCGCGGCGGTGAGCACGCCACCGAGCTGCTTCGGGCGCCGGGGAGGAAGACGACACCGGGGCTGGTGGGCTTGGCCGCGGTTTGTTTAGTTGGGCCCGAGGCCTGTAGGGTGGGCTAGCTTTTGATTTTTCCTTTCTTTGTATTTTTGTTTCTGTTTTTCTTTTCTGTTGTTTGTTTTGCCCCAAATAAAATAGCAAGGCATTTTATAAAATCATGAAAACTTTTATGTGGGCTTATAACATAAATAGCTAGCCACTCATAAGTTTTGGTGACTTTTAAAAATCAAACAATTTGAATTTAAATTCAAATTGGAGTTTAATTTAATTTCCAAAGCCCATTTTGAATTTTTGAATATTCCATGGGCATGGGAAAATCCCCAAACCACTTTTAAAATGATCAGCATCATTTATAGGAATTTTCCAAACATTCAAATGATTTTTGGAAAAGATTTTTATCTGGCCATTTGATTTAAATTCCTCAGGGCTTTTCTTTCCCCATTTTTGATTTCTCTTGAAATTTTTGCATGATGCAAAGGGATCAAACAACCCTAGCACTTACCCTAGTTGGGGTTCTAACAGCATATTCAGAATCCTTGCATTTTTCTGATAATTTTACATATATTATATGTTTAATTTGGAGTTAAAATGAATTAGTTATGAATTTCCAAAGTTTATTGTATTTTCTGCAATTTTGGGATTTCTTTTAATCTATATTCCAATTACTGCGTCAGCATGGTGTCACTGTGACGTGGGGGGGGGGGTGACCAGTCAAACTGACTAGGGGGGCCCACCTGTCAATGACACAGGGGGGTTAATCCCCTGTTTAAATAATCTGTGGTTAATTAGAGGGCCCTGGGCCCAGTTGTCAGTAGCTCAGGGGGTTGGATTAGGGGTGGGGTTAGGCTTGGGCTAAACTGCCCACCGGCGTTTAGCCGGCGGCGACTTCTATACGTGGCGGCGCTCGGACGGAACGGTGGTGAAGGGCCCCATTGGCCAAACGGTGGGCACCAGGCGACTCCTCGTGCTCGACCGCGTAGAATGGAGCAGGCGGAGTCACCTGGGCTGCCCAAATCACCACCGGTGTCGACTTCCGCGCGGCGGCCGGAGGTGAGCTCGACGGGCATGACAGTTTTGGGCACGGGAGAGGCCGGGGTTAGGGGGGAAATGATGGGGAGCTCACCCCGGAGTCGTTGGCATTGACGACTACGACGGGGAGGGCGCAGTTGCGAAGGATTCAACGGCGAGCTCCCGCGGCTCCGGCGAGATGGCGAAGACGATTGCGGCGGATACAGTGGCTCCGAGCTCGATTACTTGTGCACGGAGATGAACACGAGCACGGCCCGCGTCCTGGACATCTTGGGGAAGCTCGAGGAGGCCGGTGGCCACGCGGGTGCGGCGGCGCGCTCCAGCGCGAGCTTTGGGAGGCCCCGAACTCGAGCGGGAGAGAGGGGAAGGTGAGTTGCGAGTGGGAAAAAGTGACCAGAGGGTTCCAGGGCGTCGTGGTGGGGCGTCTAGGGGTCTCGGGGTCGTCCACGGCAAGCAGGAGGTGGCAAGGCGGTGTCGGCGGCGAGTGCATGCATTACATCGAGCACCTTCGAGGCGCGGGGGAGGTAGACGACAAGGTGGGGTGGGCTGGGCCGGCTGTTGGGCTGCGGGGTTTAAGTCTGGCCACTTCCAGGTAAGTCCTTCCCCTTTCCTTTTTCTTTTCTATTTTCTTTTCTGTCACTTGTTTTGCTGTGCTAAATAAATAGCTAGGCATTTTATAAAATGCTGAAACTTTTTATATGGCCTCAAAATATAATAGCCTAGCCACTTATAAAGTTTGAACATTTTTAAAATTCAAATTATTTGAACTTTAATTCAAATAGGGGTTTAATTTAATTCCAAGCTTCTGTTTTGAATATTTGAAAAATCCATGAGCATGGGAATGCTACCACATCACTTTATATGTGATCACACTCATTTATGTGATGTTTCAAAAATGCAAAAGGAATTTTTGGAGCAAATTTTTATCTGGCCATTTGAATTAAATTCATCTGGGGGGTGTTCTCTCTCCCATTTCATTTTCTTTTTGAAAATTTTCCATGATGCAAACTTACTTGCTAACCCTAGCACATACCTAAACTGGGGTTGTGACAACTCGCCCCACTCAAAAGAATCTCGTCCCGAGATTCAGAAGTCATCGGGAGGAAGGAGGGGTACTCAGCACTGAGATGGTCTTCTCTTTCTCACGTGGATTATTTCTCGGAGTGGTGTGACCATTGCACTTTTAGAAACTTAATCTTCTGACGGCGACTGACACGCTCTGCTGAATCAAGAATACGAACAAGGTACTCTCGATAAGAAAGGTCATCTTGGAGATCAAGCGTTTCATGGTCGACTTCGCAGATGGGGTCCTTGAAGCAACGCCTGAGTTGTGACACATGGAATACATCATGTACTCGGGAAAGGTGCGGGGGTAGTTCAAGTTGGTAGGCAACTTCTCCACGTTTAGCAAGAATGCGTAAAGGTCCAATGTAACGTGGGGCCAACTTGCCTTTGATACCGAAGCGTTGGGTTCCCTTCAGAGGAGTAACCCGAAGGTAAGCCTTCTCATCCAGATTGTAGCTTTCTTGCCTATGATGACGATCATAGTAGATTTTCTGATGAGACTCGGCTACTTTCAATTGATCACGAACAATGCGAACTTGCTCTTCTGCTTCCATGATCATATCCGGTCCAAAGAATTGTCTTTCACCGGTTTCTGACCAGTTAAGGGGTGTTCGACATCTTCGTCCATAGAGGAGTTCAAAAGGAGCCATGTTCAGACTATATTGGAAACTATTGTTATAAGCAAATTCGGCAAATGGAAGAGATTTCTCCCAATTCTTTCCGAATGAGATAACACAAGCTCTGAGCATGTCTTCAAGAATTTGGGTAACCCTTTCAACTTGACCGCTAGACTGAGGATGGAAAGCTGTACTAAAGGAGAGATGAGTTCCCATAGCATTCTGAAATCTTCCCCAAAATCTAGAGGTGAAAAGGCTACCATGATCAGAATTGATTTCCAAAGGAACACCATGAAGAGACACAATTCTAGAGACATACAAGTCCGCTAACTGGCTAGCAGTTATAGACTCGCGAACGGGAAGGAAGTGAGCAACTTTGGAAAGTCTATCAATGACAACGAAGATGGCATCATTTCCTTTCTGGCTTTTTGGAAAGCCAGTGATGAAATCCATACTGACTGTGTTCCATTTCCACTCTGTAATAGGCAAAGGTTGAAGGGTACCAGCAGGTCTTTGATGTTCTTCCTTAATGCGACGACAAACATCACATTCAGCAACAAATCGAGCAATGTCTCTCATCATCCTGGTCCACCAAAATCTCTGGCGTAGATCTCGGTACATTTTTGTGCTACCGGGATGAATCGAGAGGGGGGTGTCATGGGATTCTTTGAGGATGAGTTTCCTTAGATCCCTATTCTTAGGTACTACCAAACGATTTCCAAAGAATATCGTTCCTTTGCTATCTGTGGAGAAATATTTAGCAACTCCGCTAGCAATGTTCTCCTTGATCCGACGAACACCTCGTGCACGCCTTTGGGAAACTATGATTTGATCCTCAAGAGTTGGTTTCGCCACCAAGTTGAAAAGAGATCCACGAGGAACAATCTCGAGATTGAGCTTTCGAAATTACTCATGAAGAAGTGGTTGATACTGTTGTAACATGAGGTTGTTACAATACGACTTACGATTTAGTGCATCAGCCATGACATTGGCTTTGCCTGGGGTGTAAGAAATTCCTAAGTCATAATATTTTATCAACTCTATCTAGCATATTTTCCTGAGATTAAGATCTGGCTGGGTGAAAATGTATTTGAGTCTTTGGTGGTCGGAATAGATCTCACAACGATTACCAAGGAGGTAATGTCGTCAAGTTGTCAGGGCATGAAATACGGCAGCGAGTTCAAGATCATGGGTAGGATAGTTCTCTTCATGTGGACGCAACTGGCATGAAGCATAAGCTACCACATGTCTATCTTGCATAAGTATGCATCCTAACCCTTGCCGTGAGGCGTGACAAAAGATCTCGAAATCCTTTTTGGTGTCTGGAGGCGCAAGTACGGGTGCAGAAGTCAATCTTCTTTTTAGCTCTTGAAAGCTTTCCTCGCACTTGGGGGTCCATTCGAATTCCTTATCTTTCTTGAGGAGTTCAGTTAGAGGCTTTGGAACTTTAGAAAAGTTCTCGACGAAGAGGCGACAATAGCTTGCTAAGCCAAGAAAACTCCTAACTTGCTTAACCGATTCAGGTGGAGTCCAGCCAAGGACGGCCTGAACTCTCTCGGGATTCACAGCAATGCCTTTTGCAGAAATCACGTGGCCTAAGTAGGTCACTTCTGGTAGCCAAAATTCACACTTGGAGAACTTGGCATAAAGGCGGTGCTCTCGAAGTTTCATCAATACCAGCCTAAGATGTTCGGCATGTTCTTCTTCATTCTTCGAGTAGATGAGAATGTCATCAAGATAAACTACAACAAATTTATCTAGGTACTCCATGAAGATCGAATTCATCATGCGCGAGAAAGTGGCGGGGGCATTGGTTAAACCGAAGGACATGACGGTGTACTCGTAAAGACCATAACGAGTAGTGAAAGCCGTTTTGGGAATGTCCTCGTTTCGGATTTTGATTTGATGATAGCCTATTCTCAAATCCATCTTGGAGAAGACAGAGGATCCAGCAAGTTGATCATAAATATCATTGATCCTGGAAGTGGGTACTTGTTCTTTATCGTTGCTAGATTTAGTGGGCGATAGTCTACACACATCCTTTCTGTTCCATCTTTCTTCGTTACGAACAAAACGGTGCAACCCCATGGCGATGAGCTAGGGCGGATGAAGCCTTTTGACAATAAAGCTTCAAGTTGGATTTTAAGCTCAGCTAACTCACGTGGGGCCATTTTGTATGGGCGTCTGGAAATTGGTGCGGTTCCTGGCATAAGATCCACTATGAACTCTACGCATCTGTCGGGTGGCAAGATTTAAGCGGTTGGGTTACTGGATGGTTTTCTGAGGATGACCATGGCTTACTAGGGGCTAGAACCGATATGTCAGAGTAGAAAATTACCCCAAGATGATGGTTAGTGTGGCTATTCTGGCTGGAAGACATCTAAAGGGGAAGGAAGAGCTGCAAATGAATCAATATAGGTTTCTAGGACAAAACCTACAACAAACTCTATGGAACTGTCGGGAATGCCACCTAACAATTCTTCTAGAAGGAAAACCGAAATAGAGGGAAAGATTTTGCAAACGCATCAGATTATGAAGAAACCTGGAATGACTCGGACAGCATAACGGCTGTAATTGTAAAAAATGCGTTACATCGAAACAACACTTACATACGATGTAAGAAATCAGGAAGCATAACAACTATAGCAAACCGAACACAACTCTCCTACGGCTACAAGGAGGCAATAACCGAGATGTTCTAGTAAGACATAGATGAGCCTAGTCCTATCTCCCCGTAGAATAAGATGAGGGTGACTCAGAACTCAGAACGATGAAGGTAAGGAGAAAAAAGAAGCCTTACGTTGTTCCCTTATATACCCGGAGTAACTATATAACTATAGAAAGCTAGACTCGACTTCGTCCAAGGCTGATAATCCTACATTCAGTCCTGCTCTGATACCAAGTCTGTCGGGACCCAGGGTTAGCGTATGCAAGACTCACTACAACACAATCATATGGAGAGCTGAGAACCGTACCCACTTGTCTAAGCAGACAAGGCCAAGCACAGAACATTCTCGGAAAGCATGAACGTGAGGGGCATCCCATCCAGGCCGGATGATCAACTGAGATGGGTCCTCCTCGTCCGCACACAAGTCTAAATGTTATGGGTGGTGAACTCCCATACTCATAGACAAGTCGCCTCAACCATACTATCGATTGTATTATAACCCTTACATAGACTTACTCCAGCCCGATCACTTAGTCGGGGTCTAGGGCGGGCTCGATCATACATCAAAGTGTGCACGTGACGGAGTCACGAGCAATCGCATCGCGATGCCCCAAGCTGCGCACATCTAAGGGCCACTTGGTGTATAAAAGACCGCCAGCCAGATCACAACTAAGGTCTCGAAAACCCATACTAAGACATGCATGTTATAATCATACACGCAGCACACATGTCTAGTATGAACATCAGGTATCATTGCAATTCTCTACAAAGTTTACAACTTTATTGATAACTCTTATAGAGTGCACACAGAGATCACGAGACCGTGATCCAACATTACAACAAGCATGTGGAAGCAAAGTAGGTCTGTGTACAAACAAGTTTAACAAATGGCTTAGAGAAGCCTTATTTATAAACAAGCCCTTCACGAGGAACCAGTCTGCTGACTGGGACTACACTAGCTTGGTCCTCAGTCGCCGAGCTCGAGGAAGAATCCACCTTCGGGGTCAGTGGGTTCATCTAACACATAGAATAAGAAAACATGAGTACAAAGTCGTACTCAGCAAGACTTACGTAGGAGCTATACTACTCATGCACATGTATAAAGGTAAAGGGAGGTGGGGTTCAATGCAGAAGTGCTAGCTTTGACTTGGCTAGTCATGAACTCCGAGTACCAGACTTGAGGTAAGAAGCGTACATAAGTCCACTACATGTCTCCAATCAATTACACCACTATGGTGCCTTCCTCGACTTCCCCACGAGAAAGCACGCCATAGCACTCACGCTTATCTTGGCAAGTTTTATAAGTATCCATTTCAAGTTTTGTAATAATCAGGCACAACTTTCCAAGTAGTCCCTTACCGCGGACGCGGCTATTCGAATAGTTTATTAACCCTGCAGGGGTGTACTGCTACACACACGAAACTATCAGTTACCGCCAGGATCTCGTCAACCTTCAAGAGGGTGTCGGCGAGGATAATCTCCACAACTTTTACCTCACAGCCAACTCAGGTTCAAAGAAGACGCCTATCTGGGATGGTTTCCACATTCGTAACTCGGCCGGTTTACCGAAGTGGTCCCAGAAGATGTGTGCGTGGTGCATAAGCCGGTCTCGGCTGAGCCGTTCTCTCACCTTGCATCCAGGACACAAACCTACCAGAACTCCGAACTACTGCGACTCATTGAACTGAGAAGGGGTGAGTTAGTAGGTTGATCGGGGATCCGTTTGCCCAACATGCGGTAGTACTCTTCCGCTTGTGTCACCACACAAGAACTCGGGCTTAAGGCAGTGTTCAACGAGACAACCCACTGTGTAATCCTACACAGCCTCTCATCGTTCACCTTGTATTAGGGTAGATTCACCAACACATTTCCACCATCATCAACATGATTGCTACCATCCCGACTCACATAACCGTATCAACATTGTATCACTCTAAGCATGCAATAAGCAGTAACAGTTGCATGGGCCACATGATATCAATCAACTCCTACATTTGCTAGGATTTTGGTTTGCTTACTACAATGACAAATGATAGGTCATGCAAAGGAATGGGTTCATCTATGTGGTAGAAACGTAGCATGGTAATCATCCTAAACAATGCATAAGCGAGACTGAGAGGGAAGTGGGATTTTATCGATATGACCAATGGGGGTTTGCTTGCCTTGCTGACGAGGTTCAGTGTCGGGGTCTTCAACGAAGGGGGTGATCTCGGGTTCCGGCTCCACCTCTATTCGATAGCAAACAATGCAAACAAAGTGATCAATATAAAGACAATGCGCAATCACATGATCAAGTGTTATAACATGGTGTAAGGGGTGCTGATGTGTTGCCAATTCCATTTAAATGGAGTGTATTGCATTTGAGTTGCAAATTCAAACTCCATTTGATTTATCGATGAATTTCAAATGCATTTGAATCCATGAATGTTCATTTGAAATGGTTGAGATGAAGTGATGTTGTAAAGGTGAGGTAAAGTCTCTGATGTGTGGATGAAACCATTTAAAAGAAGTGTGTTGCAAAGTCATTTGCAAAATCACTCCAAATTTGAATTTGAAAAGGATCCATATGCACATATGCCACTGTTCACCCATCTAAAAATGGTCAAACATGAAAACAGATTGCATATTCAGAATCCTTGCATTTTCTGATAATTTTACATACATTATATGTTTAATTTGGAGTTAAAATGAATTAGTTATGAATTTCCAAAGTTTATTGTAATTTCTGCAATTTCTGGATTTCTTTTAATCTATATTCCAATTACTGCGTCAGCATGGTGTCACTGTGACGTGGGGGGGGGCTGAGCAGTCAAACTAACTAGGGGGCCCCACCTGTCAATGACACATGGGGGTTAATCCCCTGTTTAAATAATCTATGATTAATTAGAGGGCCCTGGGCCCAGTTGTCAGTGGCTCAGGGGGATTGGATTAGGGGTGGGGTTAGGCTTGGGCTAAACTTCCCACCGGCGTTTAGCCGACGGCGACCTCTGTACGCGGCGGCGCCAGCACAGAACGGTGGTGAAGGGCCCCATTGGCCAAACGGAGGGCACCAGACGACTCCTCGTGCTCGACCGTGTATAATGGAGCAGGCGGGGTCACCAGGGCTGCCGGAATCACCACCGGCGACGACTTCCGCGCGGCGGCCGGAGGTGAGCTCGTCGGGCGCGACAGTTTTGGGCACGGGAGAGGCCGGGGTTAGGGGGGAAATGAATGGGAGCTCACCCCGGAGTCGATGGCATTGACGGCTACGACGGGGAGGGCGCGGTGGCGACGAATGCAATGGCGAGCTCCCGCGGCTCCGGCGAGATGGCGAAGACGATTGCGGCGGATACAGTGGCTCCGATCTCGATTACTTGTGCACGGAAACGAACATGAGCACGGCGCGCGTCCTGGACATCTTGGGGAAGCTCGAGGAGGCCGGTGGTCACGCGGGTGCGGCGTCGCGCTCTGGCGCGAGCTTCGGGCCGCGACGAACTCGAGCGGGAGAGAGGGGAAGGTGAGCCGCGAGAGGGGAAAAGTGACCAGAGGGTTCCATGGCGTCGTGGTGGCGCGTCTAGGGGTCTCGGGGTCGTCCACGGCAAGTAGGAGGTGGCAAGGCGGCGTCGGCGGCGAGTGCATGCATTACAGCGAGCACCTTCGGGGCGCAAGGGAGGTAGACGACAAGGTGGGGTGGGCTGGGCCGACTGCTGGGCTGCGGGTTTTAAGTCGGGCCACTTCCAGGTAAGTCCTTCCCCTTTCCTTTTTCTTTTCTATTTTCTTTTCTGTCACTTGTTTTGCTGTGCTAAATAAATAGCTAGGCATTTTATAAAATGCTGAAACTTTTTATATGGCCTCAAAATATAATAGCCTAGCCACTTATAAAGTTTGAACATTTTTAAAATTCAAATTATTTGAACTTTAATTCAAATAGGGGTTTAATTTAATTCCAAGCTCCTGTTTTGAATATTCGAAAAATCCATGAGCATGTGAATGCTACCACATCACTTTATATGTGATCACACTCATTTATGTGAGTTTTCAAAAATGCAAAAGGAATTTTTGGAGCAACTTTTTATCTGGCCATTTGAATTAAATTCATCTGGGGGGTGTTCTCTCTCCCATTTCATATTCTTGTTGAAATTTTTGCATGATGCAAAGTTACTTGCTAACCCTAGCACATACCTAAACTGGGGTTGTGAAAGATCAGTAGCTATGTGATGTTCTCCTCCCCTCTTTGTTCTTCATGGATTAGACCTCGTGAGCAGCCCTACATGATCGAGGCACATCTGTAATATTTCTGCTGTTGCTATGCTGAGTTTGCTGGGATCCGATGGATTATGAGATTATGTTCAGATTGTGTTTGAGTAATATATTTGGTTCTCCTCTTTTATATTTATGTTCTTGAGTAATTCTTGCATGTTCTCCGTTGTTGTTTATTGCTTTGGCCAAGTAGTAGGTAGTGACTCCAAGAGGGAGCGTTATGCATGATTGTGGGTTCATGCCCCCTGATGACTAGCTTGAGTGAAAGAAACATGAGTCTAGGGGATGTGTTGTTGCCACAAGGGGGAAAAATGTTGCTTGTACTTGCGGGTGCAAGGATTGTTTACTTTACGCAAAGTTCTTTAAAGCAGTTGTCTGTTGCTTTGAGTTTACACTTTGGGTGGGATTTGTAACTTAATACCAGTGAGATGTTCTGGATAGATATCTCAAGGTGGATGATTAGTAGGTAGATGCAGATGGATTTCGGTTTACTTGTCTTGGCGTACCGCCCATGCTTTTGAGCCTCTTCCTTTCTTTATAGCATAGTTAGCATTGGTTTGCGCACATAATCCTGTCAATTTCCCAGCTGTAATTTGTTTACCTCGCATGGCTATTTTATCGTCTTTTGGGAGAGATACATCACTAGTGAACATCATGGGAACCCGGTCCATATTTCCAACACTGTTTACACCCACTATCAATTTACTGCTTTATTTACTTTTCCGTTGCTATCACTATCATTATTATCCCGTGCGTTTGATCCTTTGTAAACAACAAGGCCGGAGGAATTGACAACTCCTATGTACTCGTTGGGAAGCAAAGTTATTTGATGTGTGTGCAGGTCCAGGTAAAGCTAGCAACCTCGGTTGTAAACGGCGCCATTGTTCACTTTACCACCTACTTGTCGATCTTGGAGTCCTACTAGTTCGATACTCAAACCTTAGCATCTTCGCTAAGGTAAATTTGCTGCTATGCTACATCTCACCTTCCACTTTGGGTAACCAACGAGGGGCGAGACGTAAACTCTCGTGACATCAGCAATTGACAGGATTATAAACGCACCGCAATGCTAACTATGCTACAAAAGAAAGGAAGAGGCTCAAAAGCAATGGGCAGTATGCAAGGGTAAGTAGACCGAAATCCATCTGCATCTACTACAAATCATCCACCTTGAGATATCTATCCAGAACATCTCGCTGGTATTAAGTTGCGAATCCCACCCAAAGTGTAAACTCAAAGTGGCAGACAACTGCATTAAAAGAACTATGCGTAAAGTAATCAATCCTTGCACCCGCAAGTACAAACACCATTGTTTTATCCCTGGTGGCAACAATAAATCCCCTAGTCTCATGTTTCTGTCACTCAAGCTAGACATCAAGGGGCTGAACCCACAATCAAGCATAACGCTCCCTCTTGGAGTTGCAACAAATCACTTGGCCAAAGTAAAATACGGCAATGGAGAACATGCAAGAATTTACTAAAGAACACAAATATAAAAGAGAACCAAATATATTACTCATCCCAATCTGAACATAATCTCATAATCCATCAGATCCCAGCAAACTCAGCATAGCAACATAGAAAACTACAAAAGTGCCGCGATCATGTGAGGCAGCTCACGAGGTCTCGAAATTGGAAGCACAAAGAGGGGAGGAGTACATTACATAGCTACTGGTCACGGACCCATGGTCCAAGGGGACTACTCACGGCATATCCGGGAGACGTCCATGGCGATGGATGGTCTCCCGGAGGGGATTCTCCTTCCGGCAGGGTGCCGGGGCAGCTTCTCCTGGCAGCCCCGATCTTGAAACGGCGGCGTCGGTGGAACAAAGAGGAGAACGGGAATAGAAGATCGATATTAGGGGTTTCCCTCACAAGGGGGGGGGTAAATATAGGCGAAGGGGGGCACCGAGAGGGGCCACAGGGCAGCCAGGAGGCCTCCTGCGGTGGCCTAGGGTGGGGCCGCGCCAGGGACCCTCCTGGGGCCCTGGTGGGCCCACCCCCCTCCTCTCTTGATTATTCGGGAAGCTTCCTGGTCACCGATTTTTTATTGGATTTTCCGGAATTTATTTGGCACTTTTAATGGCCGGAAAACCTGAAATACAAAAACAGCAAAAAATAGGAACTGGCAACTGGGTGCACTGAGTTAATAGATTATTCCAAATATGATAAAAAGTGCATGAAAGTTCAAGCAAAACATGGCAAAGTCACGCAAATCATGCATGGCGCAAGCAGAAATTATAGATACGTTTGGGACATATCAACATCCCCAAGCTTAATTCCTGCTCGTCCTCGAGTAGGCAAATGATAACAAGCATAATTTCTGTGGCGACATGACACACAACCATATAAGGACTTTTAAGTAAAGCAATCAAAGCATGCAATTCAATTAAAGTCTTAACAAGAAAGAGTCTATATTAGCATCGACACAAGTAACAAAAGAACAAAAGGTGCAAGAGCTCTCGCTGTCCATGACTCGAATGTCTCCAGATGGTGTTTGCGTGCAAGAAATTATAGTTACGTTTGGGACGTATCAGTGAGCTATATCAACAAGTCTTGTAACTAACTTCTCACGATAAGATGGGGTTAGTGGTGAGGTTGCAGTCGCACTAGCAATATTTGAAGTGGCTAACGATCTATTTAGAGTAAGATGAGAACCAAGCATTCGATGAGGAATCGCCTCCAACAAGTCTTGCTATCGTCTACTTACGCAAACATAACACCTATCCTATCCTTGTCCTCCCCTTCGCATCCCGACGAAGAAGAAGCAGTCAAGGCACACACACATTGATCAAGTTATTAAGATTATCTCAGTTGTTGTTGTCTATGAACAAGGAGTAGGTCTCAAGTCGTCCATAACTGTGGACACGGCTTCTCGAAAATATTTTACCCTGCATGGGTGTACCAACTGCCCATTACAAGGCTCCGCACGCACGCCAAGTTCTCTCAGTCGGGCCCGTCAAAAGACACTCATTGAGTAGTTGTTCGAAGAGATCCAGACGTCAAAGTCCCTCTAACTAACAACGCACAAATCCGGGTGGCCCCCGGTTAGTCCACATCCAACTCAAAAGCCGGCCGCGCTCTCGAATCAGTCTCTACCGTCTGGATGAGGTCGGGATGGCTAACCCTCGCCCGGGAAGGCACCCTTAGCTCCCTGAGGTGGACCAACAGGATATACTATCCCACTGGCCCGATTTGTTTTAATTCCACTGGCTGCAGACCAGTTACGCACATGGTTTCTCAAATGATAAAATCAGCTTGGGGCACCACTAGAAATGTTTGCAGCTAGGTAGGTAAGACAAGGGGACCCCATAGTATCGCACACGCGGTTAGGCACGCTCATCAAAAGACACAATACTCGGAACTCGGATCCTAGGTGACTCGAATGGAACAAAACATCGGGGCGGGATAGCCTAGACCTTCCATCCTTCGTCGAGTATAGTCAACATTATAATTGTCATATCATCCACAACAATATAATAGTGTGATAGCCCAATCCAAGGAGTAACAGGATAACAGGTGATAGAATCCTAGCATGCATACCAAGCAGTGGCTGAGCAGCGAGCAATAGTAACATAGCCGAACAAGGTTTGCTGGGATGTGGAGGACATGGCAGTTTGGGATTATTTGAGAGGCACATGAATATGAAATGGTAGGATCAAGCAATCGTTCTATCCTAAACCTAGGTGCGAGTGAGCTGAAAGTTAGAAGCATGATATATGCTCCCCCTTACCTGATGAGAAGACGAAATCGAATGTGTAGTCGATCGCAAGCTCGCAACGTCTCCGAAGTACCCGCGGAAGCACGCAAGAGGGAAACACTGGAAAGGGCAATCGACGAGAAATCATCTATTACTATGAAGAAATCACAAGCAAGCAAAAACAAGAAGGCAACACGAGACAACGCACTATGATACGGATTTACCGTCGAGAGCGGTTACGAACAGGTTAAGTGGAGTACTCGTCACACTCGACGGTACTGCACATTCATCATCAGTTCAAGTTTTTTAGATACACAACATGATCAAGGTTGTTAACATGGCATATCATCCAAGCATGGCATATCACACAATCATGTCAAGAGGTGAAGCATAAATAAACTATCTAATATAGCCACTTTAAGTGGGGAGTAAAACGTATATACATGCAACTATTACGGACCCCACGATAATTATTGCAT
The DNA here is from genome assembly GCA_950022295.1 of Bromus sterilis. Taxonomy (NCBI): domain Eukaryota; kingdom Viridiplantae; phylum Streptophyta; class Magnoliopsida; order Poales; family Poaceae; genus Bromus; species Bromus sterilis. The sequence goes on from OX465600.1 coordinate 159,417,948, forward strand.
TTGGTACTGTTCTTCCCTAAACATAATTTTATTATTTTATTTAGCAAGCAAGAACAACATAAACATTATCTACACGCAATTCTAGTCAAGTTACATATAAAGAACATTTTAATCGGAGCAACGGTTGAAAAGATACGGCCTATTTCATCTACGGTGGCATGCGACGTAAATAGCAGTGAAACAGCAGATAGACAAGTTCAAACATGGCAAAGAAGCACATTTTATTAATCTACACGAAAAACTAAGAAAGTTACATGTTGAACTCGTCGCGATCCGACAAACGGTTAAAAAGATACGTGCATCGCAAAATAATAATACAATCTGCAAATTTAATCATTCCAAAGATTAAAAATATTAAACGTTCTCGGGCCTAAGAAAGGTGGGAAACAGAAGCTAAACACCTCCCTTGCGGGTGACATAGCAAGTTCGGCCTATTGGGCCAAGCCCAACTTGCAGCAGAGAAAAAAAAAGGAAGCAACAGCCTCACCTTGTTGGGCCGAGCCCAGCTGCAGGGGTGGGACCGGGATAAGGCGGCTGCGCCCCTTGGCGGAGCAGAGGCGCGCTGGGCCGAGGAGGCGGCTAGGCCGCGGGGGCATGCTAGGCCGCGAAGGGGATCTGGCCCACCACAGGCACAACGAACGGGCGAGCGGGGAGGCAGGGCCTTGTGCTTGTCCCGGACGGGGTTAACGGCGTCGCCGGTTGTTGCAGGTGGCTCCCTCGTCGGAGGGCCACGGGAGGAAGCCGGAACGAACATGGAGGAGGCGGGTGACGACGGATCTGGTCCAAAGCTCACCGGATCCAGCCGGGGAAGCTGCATGGCGGCGCGGCACCAAGCTACTCGACGCCATGTCCATGGCGGTGGCTCGTGCTGCGGGAGAAGAGAGAGAGGACGTGAGGAGGAGAGGAGAGGGAAAGAAAGGGGAGGAGGAGGCGCGACGGAGTGCTGGCCTGCGGGCGGCGGTGCGGTGCTCGACAGCGGCGCGCCGTAGTTCATGGCCGAGGCGAGGACGACGCCGATGCGGGGAGTCGCGGGCAGTTTGGGAGCAGGAGCTCCACAGGAGCGGGGCAGGGTGCATCTGGTTACGTGGCGCGACGTGGGGCGTCCGATCTGGATCCGACGTCCCAGATCAGCTGGTCTGGATCTGGAGGTGGGATTGGCTGGCTATGGAAAACAAGGGAGGCTAGGGGCTAGGGTTTCCAAAATAGGCAGTGTAGCCTACTATATATAGTACGTGGGTGCTTGGGAGGGGTTTCGGGCCACAAAATGGCCTGTTTTGGGTCCGATTTTTGGGTGGGCTAGAATCCGAAGATAAGAGGGTAATTCGGGGGTCCAGCTATGAGCGGACGCAATATTTTTAAATATGCCCCTCGAGTTATATCTGCTACTATGGCTGGCACCTCCGGTCGTTTACCCGCCCGACGAAGTCGAAAACGCACGAAATTCGAAACACATCATCGCCACACTGCACATATGTTGTCTACAACATTTCGCGCCCAATTGATACGATGATTAACTCCCAATAAAATAACCCATTTAAATATAAATGGGGGTTTCCTGTGCCGGAGGTCGCGACGGTGATCGGGTGACTTTCCCGGTGCCGCAACAAGGTCGTGTGCCATTTGGAAAAGGGTTCTTTCTCGCATCCGATACGAGAAATAGGGGGAAAATATTCACCGATTAATAAACCAGCGAAGCAAACACGACATACAATATGGGAAAACAACAAAGTAACTGATGAGGATTAGCCTTGGCAAACCCCATGTCAGGGACCCTGGGTTAGACCATAGAGAAGGAACAGGTTGGCGATACTCGTTGATACGCAAGAGAGGATTGCTTCTCGCCATTCGTTGGGTACCCCAAGTGGAAGGTAAGATGCAGCGTAGCAGCAAGTTTCCCTTGGTGAAGATACCGAGGTTGAGTATCAATCTGTAGGACTCCGGCGATGATAAGTAGGTGTCAGCGGCGCACCTCACGCGGACCTGCACACAACACAATTAACTTTGCTCCCAACGAAGTTCAGAGAGGTTGTCAATCTCTCCGGTCTTGTTGTTTACAAAGGCTAAAAAACACAGGATAATGATAATGGTAGCAACTGAAAGTAAAAAGCAAGAAAGTAAATGAGCATGTAAACAGTGATGAGAATATGGTCCGGGGTCCCGTGATGTTCACTAGTGATGTCTCTCTCCCAAAAGACGATAAGACTGCTATGCGAGGTAAACAAATTACAGAAGGGCAATTGACAGGATTATAAATTCACCGCAATGCTAACTATGCTACAAAAGAAAGGAAGAGGCTCAAAAGCATGGGCAGTGCGCCAAAATAAGTAGACCGAAATCCATCGGCATCTACTACTAATCATCCACCTTGAGATATCTATCCATAACATCTCGCTGGTATTAAGTTGCGAGCCCCACCCAAAGTGTAAACCCAAAGCAACAAACAACTGCATTAAAAGAACTTTGCGTAAAGTAAATAATCCTTGTAACCACGGTTACAAGCACCGTTGTTTTCCCCCTTGTGGCCACAACACATCCCCTAGACTCATGTTTCTGTCACTCAAGCGTGTCATCAGGGGGCATGTACCCACAATCGAGCATACCATTCCCTCTTGGAGTCACTACCTACCACTTGGCCAAAGCAATAAATAGAAACGGAGAACATGCAAGAATCACTTTGGAACAAAAATACAAAAGATAAGAACCAATTATATTACTCTATCACAATCTAAACATAATGTCATAATCCATCAGATCCCATCAAACTCAGCATAGCAAAAGCAGAAAGAATTACATATGTGCCTCGATCATGTAGGGAAGCTCACGAGGTCTAAACCACGAAGAACAAAGAGGGGAGGAGAACATCACATAGCTACTGATCATGGACCCATGGTCCAAGGTAGAATACTCACGACACATCCGGGAAGCGTCCATGGTGGAGGAGAAGCTCCCGGAGGTCGATCCTCCCTCCGGCAGGGTGCCAGGAAGGGTCCTGACGGTGCTCCCGATCTTGGAAGCGCGGCGGCGGCGGAACAGAGGAGAATTTGAGAAATAGGGTTCTGTCTACAGAGTTTCCCTGTGACGGAGAATAAATAGGCGAAGGGGGGGGGGCAGCCAGGGGGCCACCAGGGGTCCAGGCCCCTGGCCGCGCCAGGTGGCCGCCTGGGCCCCTGGTGGTGGCGCTCTGGCCCCACTTGGGTGCTTCTGGAAGACTCCGTTGCGCTGATTTTTTATCCGATTTTCCCGAATTTTTGGAGCATTTTTAATATGGGGGAAACCTGGAATAGAAAAACAGCAAAAAACAGGAACTGGCACTGGGTGCACTGAGTTAGGAGGTTAGTCCAAATATGATCAAAAGTGTATGAAAGTGTATCTAGATCATAGCAATATCACACAAAACATGCATGGAGCGAGTAGAAATTATCGATACGTTTTAGACGTATCAACATCGCCAAGCTTAATTCCTGCTCGTCCTCGAGTAGGTAAATGATAACAGGCATAATTTCTGTGGTGACATGCTAGCAACCATATAAGGACTTTGAAAAGTAAAGCAATCAAGGTATGTAATTCAATTCAAGTCATAACATGCAAGAATCTATATTAGCATTGAAACAAGCAACGAAAGAACATTAGGTGCAAGAGCTCTCGCTGTCCGTGACTCGAATGTCTCCAAATGGTGTTTGCGTGCAAGAAGGGGGATAGGGAATACAAGAAAAAAGGTATTATTGTTGAGAACTCAATCTACTAAAGTTTCACACTTGGTATTCTTTGGAATCTTATCTTGACTCGTCCCCAGACCACTAGCTAGGTACAAGTCAATTTGATCCACTCCTTTTCGATATTTTGAGCACTCATGCAATGGATGAGCGTAAGCACGAGAGTTGACACTTAGGATGTCAAAGAGAGAATATGATGGAGGAGGAAGTCAAAAAGGTGAGAAAGGCTCACATCAATGAGGACAATCATAGGCGAGAAGGCCAAATGATAGATATGATGTGAGGAGTAGGGATTGCCATGCAATGGATGCACATATGAGCTAAAAAGCTCTCCAATGGAACTAGTTGGGGGTGCATCTAACTTGCTCTCTCATGAAGACCTAGAGCTCTTTTGAGGAGGCTCATCCTTGGAATATACAAGCCAAGTTCTATAGTGTGAAGGTCCCCGCATAGCTATATGCATGATCATCTCTATGGAGTACAAGGATAAGAGGGAGTACTAGTGTGAATCTTTCAAAAGGATAGTAGTGTTCTGTAAGGCCCCCGATGCGGTACTAACTCAAGTTAGTCGCTTTCACGTCCTACTCGAGTTAGAAGCGCATAAAAGGCCACCGATGCACGACACTTGCACTCGTGTCGCTGTCGGGTTCTCGACAACAAATATAAGAGCAATGAACTTTATACTAAGACATAAATATAGAGTCCAGGGCATACATCGTCGCTGGTATTTATTACATCATCTCAGAAGTCCATAGACCCAACAGTACATCATGCAACGAGCGGAAGACAAACACGACCGAGTACGGTCAAAATCCAAATGGCCATAGATAGGGCTACACATAAACGAGTCCACCCACGGAACGTCGGAACCCAACTATAGGATCTACTGAGCGAAGTCCTCCTCATCATCCTCCTCTGGTGGCACCTCCATGAAGCAACGTCCAGTGCTCTGATCGAGGTAGTAATCAACTGCAGCGGCCGATCAGGAAAAACAGTAAAGGCAGAAAGGAAACAAGGGGTGAGATTATATCATTATAGTATAACTAACTTCCTACGGATAAGACAAATGTATTTGGAAAGGTTGCAGCCGCACTAGCATATATGGTGGCTATCGTTCTATTAGAGTAGAGGTAAGGTCCAAGAATGCATGTGACATCGTGTCATAAGTCTGCTATCCACCTACTTACGACAAACATAACACAACCTTGATCCTCTCTCGGTCCCCCTGGACGAAGAAAGGCAGCCAAGGCACACACACGGTAGGCAAGTTTTAATTATGATCCAATTTGATGTTATTCTATGAACAAGGAGTAGGTCTCAATTCGTCCATAACCGTGGACATGGCTTTTAGAAAAGATTTAACCCTACAGGGGTGTACCAACTGCCCATCATAGGCTTCGCATGTACGCCCGGTTTCCGCTCGGCTGTGTAGACGCTTGAAACTCTGGATCGTCAGAGTCCCTCTAACTAACAACGCACAATTCCGGGTGGCCCCCGGTGAGCCGACATCCGACTCAAAAGCCGACTGCGCTCTCGAATCGGTCTCTACTGTATGACCAAGGTCGGGTTTAGCCTCACCTGAACAGCAGGGGACTTCCCTATCTCACCAGTGTGGACCAACAAGAGGAACTATGTCTCCGCTGGTCCGGGTTGTTTCAAAAACTACTGGGGTACCAACCAAGCACACACACGTTTGCAAATAGTAAATCAGCTCGGGCCACCACTAGAACTGTTTGAAGCTAGGTAGATAAGACAAGGGGACCCCATAGAATCCCACACACGATTAGGCACGCTCGCCAAGAAACACAATACCCGGAACTCGGGACCTAGGTGACTCGAATGGAACAAAACACCTGGTGGGAACAACCCGGTCTCCCATCCTTCGTCAAATATAAATTAACAACATAATAATAAATATCAACCAATTTCTTTATTAACATGATATCCCAACCACAGTATAGGGTAAAGCAGCAAGTTTTCTAATCATACTAAGCAGTGGCTGAGCAACAGTAACTTAGCAATACAATGTTTTGCTGGGATGTGGGGATCATGGCTGTTTGGGTTTGATTGTGGCATAAGCAAAGTGGATAGGATCAAACAACATTCTAGACTACAGCTAGGTAGGTATGCCGAAAGTTATAAGGTAATGGTATAGATCTTCCCCTTGCCTGGGTAATCATTCGACGGAGAAGACATATCAGGGTCCTCGGGCTCGGTGTCGGAAATCTCCACGTAAGTCTCCTCGGCAGTCTCAGGTGCTAACATGAGGTACCGGCAAGGAAAGCACACAAGTAAACATCGAGACCAACAATGCTCAAGCATGGATGAGATGATCAAGTTTAATAGACATGGTGTGTCCCTATCTAGTCAAATTTAAATGGAGGTGTTGACGATACATCAACAACTTTATATGTAATTACTTATATTTTTATGGCTTTGGTCATAGCCTTAACTTTGGTGTAAATAACATGGCAACATGGCATGACATTAATTAATAACAACAATTTAACAATAATAAGCATCATGAAATAAATCTATCGATTCCGGAGACGAAGAAGTGTCGGTGAAATTGACACCGGAAGGTACAACAGAGGAAAAGGATTTCAACCACTTGCACATGACAATATGCCAGGGGCTGGTTCAAGGATGCAAAGATTAAGATGACCTGGAAAGGAGCTTGGAGGATCAAAGGAACAAAATCAACATGCACCAGGTTGAAAGAGAGATAAGGCATTGTAGGGCAAAAGAAATTAAATGGTTATGAGTGCTTATGCATCATGACCATTTTGTGTTGCACAAAACACAGAATGGACATCACCATTGAATTCCTTGGATCATGCTGGCCCAAAAACGTATAGTGCATGCCTCCCTTCGAATTTACAAAACACAGTTTGCAAAATCCAAATCAACAGGGGCCTGAGTGCAAAAGTGCACCACTCTCATTTTGGGAAATGCCCAAATGGAAAAAACATTATCACCATGCTGATCCTTGGGGAAAACTACCCCAAAAGAATATATGGGAAGCTATGTTTGGGGCAGAGAAGAAAAAGTTCAAATCCAGATTTGAATTTGAATCCAAATCAAATTTGAAAATTGACAGAAAAATAAAAGGAAAGAAAAGAAAAAGAGAGGGCTCAGCCCTTTTGGGCTGGCTACGGCCGAATGGCCCAACTCCTTCTTGCCTCTCTCCCAGCCTGCTAGCCCACTGGGCAGTGGCCACTTGGGCCAAGCCCAGATCTGCTGGTGAAAAAAACAAAAGAAACAGGGGGGGCATTGCTCCGGCTGGGATTCGAACCCAAGCCGTGCCCTTCTCCACTCGCCCCCCTGACCACTACGCTACGCTGTTGCTCTTTCTACAAAACGGGGTGCAGCCCAGTTAGCTAGTACTTCTCCTCCTCTCTGAACCTGACGCGCGAACACCTGCAAACGCCTGAACCCGACACGGCGAGCAACTCCGGTGACCCTCGCATCGCACACAGACGTGCTCCGGGCATCCCACCATGAGGAAAACCCGAGAGGGAACCTTGATCTAAACAGGGGTGCACGCCACGACCACCATCTCCTCTCCACCTCACCGGAAAGCTCATGGGAACAACACGGTGGCGAGGTGTCTCTGAACTTCAGACTGACAGAAGAAAAAGTCCCGCCTTTGGACGACCCGTGCGTTGAGAACACTGCGTCCCTGGCCACGGGGTCACCTCAAATCCCTAGAGGGCATCACCACGATCCCGTGGGTACCCCTGCCCTGGCCTGAACTTCGCCGGAGCGGAGGTCACCTTGAACTGAAACTTGCAGCCGCGCTGCACTGCTGTTGCAGACAGATTCAAACGCGGGCGTCATCACTCCACTAAGCGCGAAAGGCGGGTCCTTGACTGTCAAGGGCACGCTCTCGACACTCCAGGAGCACGCGGGAGAACACCCGAGGCATGCCATGGCACGACGTTCTCGGATTCCACGCCGGCGATGCTTTAACACGGCGGAACACCTACTGCTACCGGGGACAGACAGCTACGCAGGACTACGGGCAAGGGCTCGGGCGCTAGCTCACCTTGTGGGTCGCAGGGAACGCCCCAACCAAGCCGTAGAGGAAGACGCGGGTCGTGGCCGTCGTCGGGGACGAAGAGGTCCGCGGCGGCCTGCTCCGTTGCGGGGTCGTCTCGCTTCACCGGGCTCCGATCTGAACATGGAAACGGGGTGAGGCGAGCATGTGATCCGTGCAAACGAGCGCATGGTCAAGAAAATGGCGAGACAGCGGAGAATTTCACCGGAGGTCACCGGACTCAGGCGGAACGGAAACAAAGAGGCGAACCCATCCCGGCGGCGGCGAGGGGAAACTGCTGGGAGGAAAGGAACCCTAGGGGTCCTGGGGGGCTCGGGAGCTTGGACTAAATAGGAGGGAGCCCTCCTAGCCACGTCGGTCGCATCGACGTCCACGCTCCCGCCGGCGTGAGAGAGGACGGGGAGGGGACCCTGACCACGGTGTAAAGGCGGTCACCGCGGGACGTCCGATCAAGATCGCGCGGCTAGACGCCCTCCAGCGTACCGCTTCGTTGGATGGGGCCGGCTGGGCTGCGGGGAAAAGAGGCCCAGGTGGGCTGGGCTTGCACCAGCGAAGGAAAAAAGAAAGAAACCCCCTCCGAACCTTTTCCCATTAAATAAAATAGAAAAGGACTTTGGGGTTTTCTAGAAAAGATTTGAAGGAATTTTAATGCACAAAAATATGCAAAATACTCCGTGCAATATTCCTCAATTTCCAAAAATGCTTTGAGCATTTTTTGCAACAACTAAAATGTGGATCTCTTTTTGAAATTCAAATCAATTTTAACTAGAGGCCACATCTTTGGTGATGGAAAAAATGAGTTGAGGTTTTTCAAACCCTTGACATTGCAAAGGAAATGGCTATGCGAAGTTTGAGGTTAAGGGGAGCACAGTTGCAAATGGAACAAATCATCAAACACCTCTCTAGAGCCCTTCTGTTTGAATTCAAATTAAAATCAAATGGGTCCAAAACCACTAGGCAAATTAAATTATCACATGAAATTATAATCTTTAGCACCATGCCAAGTTACAAAGTCAACAGACAAAGTACAATCTCATGATGATTTCTAATTATTGCACATGGGCTGTTACAGTTGCCCATTTCTCTCTTTTTATTACTTTTTCTAATTTTCTATTTTTTATATTTTTTTGGTGGCCTCAATGGCTCTTTCCATTTAACTCTCATTTGTCCTCTTTGGGATCTTTTATTTTGTCCACTTTGGGATCATTTCCTCACTTAAGGGCAACACTCTAATTTACAAGAGGGTATAGAAGATCTTTCACACTTTACAAGGTACTCAAATCATAAAGAAGATATAGCTAGCATGATGTATGCAATGTATGCCGCTGCCAGTGTAGCGGGAACATGTATGACATGAAGATCAAGTCATGAAGAGGTGGAAGTTCCATGGCAATATATCTCGGAAAGGCTATGGAAATGCGTTGATAGGTAGGTATGGTGGCTGTTTTGAGGAAAGATATAAGGAGGTTTATGATGATAGAGCGTATCATGCGCCAAGGGTTTGGATGTACCGTCGAAGGTGGACGCCAACTCTCGGAGTGAGAAGGAGGCAATGCACGACACAAGAGAGGCTAGCAAATATGGGAAGGTGGAAGTGTCAACTTTCAATACTTGCATTAGTCCGAAGAACTCATGCACTTATTATCGGTAACTCTCAATTTAATGAGGAGGTTCACAAAGAGACTAGTACCCCGAGTAGGAGTGTATGGGGGTTTTGTTATCCTTGCGCATCCTCGACTCATCGTACGTGAGTGTACTCTAATATCCGACCCCTCAGAAGAGTAGTGATCCATTTAGTATCTTGAGTTCTCAACTAGTTTTGTTGGTTTTTGAAAATAAACACGGATTTCCCAAAATACGATACCCATCACTAATAGGCTAGAGATCTTGACGCCAAAAGTTCAAACATTACTCACATCAATACCTCAAAACTATTGCAAGTTACTACTAAAATTAAATAGCAACCTCAATTACCTACTCTCAAGACAAGACATAACTCAGTGCAACGACCAACTCTCTTAACAAGATAAACCTGAAAAATAAAGAGAGTTCCAGCAATAAACTAAACAAAAGCCAAGGCTCTTTCTAAAACTAAAACTAAAAACTAAACATGGCAGTAGCTACGAAAAGATAAAGAACACACAACATAAAAAAGATAGGCATGAAGAATCCTATTATGTGTTCTAGATTTTGAAAGTGGAGCGTGTTTCTCTCCAACACAAAGTAAGACGGGATCTAATTCTTTATGAACAGCAAGCAAAGCTAAAGAAACTAAAAACAAAACCTAAGAGCGAGACGCTCCAAGCATAGCACATAACGCATGAAGTGATAAAAATATAGTGAGACGAAGGACAAACTGATGATTGTTGATGGAGAAGTGGATGCACGGGGGCATCCCCAAGCTTAGACGCTTGAGTCTCCTTGAATATTTGCTGGTTATGCATGGGGGAATCCCCAAGCTTGACCGCTTGACACTCCCGAATCTTCTTTCATCATCTTCCATCGCACACTTGAAAACTCCCTTCATACACAACTCATCATAAGCTGATTAGAGAGGTTAATACCCTTAAAAAATAACTTTTCCCCACTGGATATAAAGATATTCTTGAAGAGCTACTGTTTCTCAAGATTGCCAAAAGGTTTTTCCAAAGAAAAATCAAGCTTAAGGTTTGCAAAAGTTAGGAGAGAAAAAACGTGGCAGAATCTGTGAAAAACAGAACAACAGGTAGTAAAGAATTTTTTAGGGGCACTTCTAAAACTCAAATAAAAAAAACTCAGAACATACGAAAGTTCCGTGATTGTGTAGAGCACGTTGTGTAAAAAATTCAGCTCACAAAGATGAACTGGTGATTTATTCTGATTTTTCCCGTCACGCCGACAGAAACTGTTTTCTGGACAGCATGTCACAACTTTCACTTTCCTTGTCATATGAGGCTATACTTGGCACAAAGCTTGAAAATAAAGATACAATGATCTTGCTACAGTAGTAAAAATCATCAAGACCACTAAAAACAGAAGTAAAAACATCTTGGGTTGCCTCCCAACAAGCGCTTTCTTTTACACCTTTAAGCTAGGCATAAGGAAAAAGAAGAATCAAGTTTTATCAAGAGAAAGAGAATAGCTTGCCCGTGTAACGGACTAAAAAAGTAACTTTACTTTCTTTCTAGGGAAGTGTTCCATCCCCTTTTTGAGAGGGAATTTAAATTCTATATTTCCCTCTTTCATGTGAATGAAAGCACCAACGGTGCGGAGAAAAGTACATTCCAAAATAATTGGACATAAAGGTTCACACTCTATATCCATAATGATAAAATCATCAATTTGCATCTTCTTGCTGGGACTTTATATGCCCAAGCAGAACCATCAATGCCTCAATTCTGGAAGCTATCACTGACATGAAGATGAAACTGAATGTCCAATTCTCAGTAAACATCATAACCATTGCTGCTTGTTGCATATGGATGGCAAGAAATGACAAAATCTTCAGGAACAAGGCTCCCTCCATGTTACACTGGAAGGAACACTATTTCAGTGAACTGAAACTCTTGAGATTAAGGATCAAAAGCAAACATTCAGAGTCATTCAAAGAATGGCTTGAATCTGCAATGTAATTTCTCTTTGTTTTAAATTCTGGGCTTATCTCAAGCCATGTAAAATTTAGTTATTATTTTAATAAAGTAAAAGCTGCAGTGGGGTTTTGCCCTACTGTTTCCCCCCTCATAATGATAAAATAAATGGGAACATAGTTGTCATTGACAATGATAAGAACATCGTCGATCTTCCCCAAAGGTTTCTTTACGGAAGAGTTGACAAGGCGAACACCAAAAGAACATGAATCAAAAGGTTTCAATTCAAACATATCATACATTCTTTTGGGCATGACGGAGGTACTAGCTCCAACGTCACATAAAGCATAGCAAGAGAAGTTATTTAATTTATTTTTTATCATGGGGTCCCAACCATCATCTAGCTTCCTAGGTATGGAGGCTTCTATCCTAAGATTTTCCTCCCTAGCTTTGATAAGAGCATTTGTGATATGCTCCGCGAAGGAAAGATTAGGTGTGCTAGTGTGGGGGTCTCTAGACATTTTGTGTAATAAGCTGATAACTTCTGAGAGGGTGCATCTGTCAAAATCAATATCACTACTATCAAAGGTGGTAGTAGTGTCATCTAAGATCACTTGTTTGAAACCCTCTATGTTCATAGGAGTCTATTCTTCTACGGTTGAGGTATTAGCGTCATCATTAATAGGTCCGATGGGACCAGGAGTGCATTGGGTGCTAATAGTTTCAGCATCCTCAACAATTTGGATAGTGGCAACAGTGTGGTGTGTAGGAAGGCTCTTAATTCTATCCTCTTCCTCTTTTTCTCGAGCCCATCTTTCTTTAAGTTTAGCCATCATCCTAATATTTTCATTGATTTGTAACTGGATAACATTAATAGGAGTGGCCTTACTCTCCTCAAGGGGAGAGGTTCTAATTTTTAACATCTCAACATCAAGGGCTAAGCTGTCTACCTTCAAACAAAGATTATCTAGTTTAGCTAGCTTTTCTTCCACATTCTTGTTGAAGGATTTTTGGGTAGTGATAAAGTCTCTAAGCATGTTTTCTAGTTCAGAAGTGGGGTTCTTGTTGCTAGGATAAGTGTTGGTGTTCCCATAGTTGGATGAAAACGGTCTAGGATTGCTAGCAAAGTTGACCCTATAAGCATTGTTATTAAAGTTGTTTCTAGCAATAAAGTTCACATCTACTTGTTCCTGAGCAACCAAAGAATTTAAAGGAACATCATGAGGATCAATAGATGGTTGCTTGGTAAGTAGAGACATAATCAGGTCAACTTTTTCATTTAGGGAGGTAATCTCCTCGACAGAGTTTACCTTCCTACCTGTTGGAGCGTCCTCGGTGTGCCATTGGGAATAGTTGGTCATCACCTCTTCGAGAAGTCTTGTGGCAGCACCAAATGTAGTTGACATAAAGGTTCCTCCCGCGGCCGAATCTAACAGGTTCCGCGAGGTTAAGTTCAAGCCTACATAAAAAGTCTGGATAACCATCCAGGTAGTCAAACCATGTGTAGGGCATTTCTTAACAAGAGATTTCATACGTTACCAAGCTTGGGCAACGTGTTCATTATCCAATTGCTTAAAATTCGTAATGTTACTCCTCAATTGGATAATTTTAGCAGGTGGGTAATACTTCTCAATAATAGCATCTTTGTACTTATCCCAAGAATCTATGCTATTCCTAGGCAAAGATTGAAACCATATTTTAGCTCCTTCCCTCAAAGAGAAAGGAAAAAGCTTGAGCTTAACAACATCACCTTCTACTTCTTTATACTTTTGCATATCACATAACTCAACAAAATTATTTAAGTGTAAAGCAGCATCATCTCCAGCACCAGAGAATTGATCTCTCATAACAAGGTTTAGCAAAGCAGGTTTAATTTCATAAGAGGTAGCTGAAGTGGCAGGTGTTGCAATAGGAGTGCAAATAAAGTCTTTGTTGTTGTGACTAGTGAAGTCACACAACTTGGTGTTTTCAGTAGAACCCATAGTAGCAGCAAGTGTGGCAGATTTTTTTTGTAATTTTTGATATAAGACACAAATATAAAAACAGAAAGGTAAACTAACAAGACTAAAAAGCAAAGGTAAAAGGTAGTGGGCAACTCCCCTATCTTAGAACTCGGAGTCCCCGACAACGGCGCCAGAAATTCGCTTGATTAAGAGAGAGTTGATAATGGTTTCTCGCCCTTCGTTGGTTACCCCAAGTGGAAGGTGAGATGTAGGATAGCAGCAAATTTCCCTTGGTGAAGATGCCAAGTTTGAGTATCGAACCAGTAAGACTCCGATAATGATAAGTAGTTGGTTCGGCAAGTGATGCGCCATTGAAAATCACTTGCTTCTCCTGAACCTGCACACAGAAACAAATAACTTTGCTCCCAACAAAGTTCAGAGAGGTTGTCAATCTCTCCGGTCTCGTTGTTTACAAAGGATCAAACGCAAGGGATAATAATGATAATGATAACAACTGGAAAGTAAAAGCAAGAAAGTAAATAAGCGTGTAAACAGTGATGAGAATATGGGCCGGGGTCCCGTGACGTTCACTAGTGATGTCTCTCTCCCAACAGACGATAAAACTGCTATGCGAGGTAAACAAATTACAGCTGGGCAATTGACAGGATTAAAAACGGACCGCAATGCTAACTATGCTACAAAGAAAGGAAGAGGCTCAAAAGCATGGGAAGTACGCCAAAATAAGTAGACCAAAATACAACTGCATCTACTACTAATCATCCACCTTGAGATATCTATCCAGAACATCTCGCTGGTATTAAGTTGCGAGCCCCACCCAAAGTGTAAACCCAAAGCACCAGACAACTGCATTAAAAAGCACTTTGCGTAAAGTAAATAATCCTTGCAACCGCGGTTAAAAGCACTGTTGTTTTCCCCCTTGTGGCAACAACACATCTCCTAAACTCATGTTTCTGTCACTCAAGCGTGTCATCGGGGGGCATGAACCCACAATCGAGCATAACATTCCCTCTTGGAGTCACTACCTACCACTTGGCCAAAGCAATAAATAGCAACGAAGAATATGCAAGACTTAATTTGGAACAAAAATACAAAAGATAAGAACAAATTATATTACTCTATCACAATCTAAACATAATGTCATAATCCATCAGATCCCATCAAACTCAGCATAGCAAAAGCAGAAAGAATTACATATGTGCCTCGATCATGTAGGGCATCTCACGAGGTCTAAACCATGAAGAACAAAGAGGGGAGGAGAACACCACATAGCTACTGATCACGGACCCATGGTCCAAGGTAGACTACTCACGACACATCCAGGAAGCGTCCATGGTGGAGGAGAAGCTCGCGGAGGTCGACCCTCGCTCCGGCAGGGTGCCGGGAAGGGTCCTGACGGTGCTCCCGATCTGGGAAGCGCGGTGGCGGCGGAACAGAGGAGAATTTGCGAAATAGGGTTCTGTCTTCGGAGTTTCCCCATGACGGAGAATAAATAAGCGAATGGGGGAAGCCAGGGGGGCCACCAGGGGTCCAGGCGCCCCCCTGGCATGGCCAGCCCCCTGGCCGCGCCAGGTGGTCACATGGGCCCGTGGTGGTGGCGCTCTGGCCCCACTTGAGTGCTTCTGGAAGACTCCGTTGCGCTGATTTTTATACGATTTTCCTGAATTTTTGGGGCATTTTTAATATGGGGGAAACCTGGAATAGAAAACAGCAAAAAACAGGAACCGGCACTGGGGTGCACTGAGTTAGTAGGTTAGTCCAAATGTGATCAAAAGTGTATGAAAGTGTATCTAGATCATAGCAATATCACACAAAACATGCATGGAGCGAGCAGAAATTATCGATACGTTTGAGACGTATCACTCGTCGGCTAACAGGAGAAGCACTTCCTGCTCGATTGTATTATGCAAGGGGGCGATTACAGTGGAGGTCTAGGCGAGGTCGGTCAAGACCGGAGGCGTTGATTGTAGTTTGGATGTCCTGAGTCGTCTCCCCTCCCAGCCTTTATATACTAGGCTGGGTCTCGGGGAGTCCAACTTAGGTTACAGAGATAATTTCCTAAACTAGCTTAGGCTTGGACGCCAAGTCTTGACTTCCTTGGTGGCCGCGGACTCCTACGTCGGTGCTCTGAGTGGGCCAATCGTGGGCCCATAAAGGCTTCTATCAGGCCCTCCGTCTTTGTATGCACCAAGTATCCTCACACGCATGAGTCGTGGGGTCACCCCCTCGTCAGTAGCCCCCGAGTGCCTGGGGGACTCGAAGAGTCGCGTAGGGACTCAAATCTGTAGTAGCCGCCGTAGTGCGTGTCGATCATTTGCTGATGAGCAATCGAAGATCTCGTGAGTACACTCCCGATGGGAGTATTTGCATGAAGCATTGAAATTGCAGTCGAGTTTGTCTTCTTGTAGGATGTGCAAGTAGCGGTCGTCGGGTGCGTGTCAGCGCCCCCGATGGGAGTAGCCCCCGAGGCTATGTGCGACTCGTAGAGTCGGGCATAGGCTCAAGTTATTGTTAAGCTAACCCCTTCGTTCTTGTCGGGTGCACAAGTAGTGCTCGTCGGGTGCGCGTCAGCGCTCCCGATGGGAGTAACCCCAGAGGCTATGTTCGACTTCTTGCAGTCGAGCATAGACTCAAGACTTCTTCGCCGTCGAGTAATTGTCATCCGAGGAAGTGCTCGACTCAGGTGTTGCGCCATAGGCGTGAGTTGCTGTAGAGACCGGTGGTGGACGAGGAGGTTGGCGTTGCCGCATCACGAGGGCGCCCAGCCCCCGAGCATCTGCTGAGAAGGAAAAAGGGTGCAACTGTATTAAGGTGTACTTGTGTTATACAAAACAATTGTAAGGTACGTGATTTGTAGACATTGCACTTTTGCCGAGTGGATAATGTAGCAGCATATAAAGTTTATGCGTGTCTTTTCATGAGTAGGCCCTCCAGCAGCATACTCTTGCCGGACAACAGGGACGCGATACCAGACTTGTTGGACCCGGAGACAAGATCGGCCTTTTGGTACCCAGCCTCACTACTTTGACGAAAGCAAATAAACAACATATAAAACTGAGCATGAACCAAAGGATAGTTTTGAAGCCCTCAATGTTTGTGTGCGACTGCATAGTCGTCTTGATGATTTTGTAGCCCTCAGATATTTCTGCAAGACTGCGTAGCCGGCAGGATTATTTAGTAGCCCTCAGATATTTCTGCACGACTGCGTAGCCGGAAGGATGATTTTATATCCCTCAGATGTTTGTAATCATAGCATATAAGAGTGTAAAGAAACTTAGCTATAGGATCAACACGATAGAGGGAGTCGAAGATGAGTAGCCGAAGACGAGCAGTCGACGACGAGCAGTCGACGTGGCGAAACAGAGTCGATGCGGCGGACGGTCTTGATGCGGATGATGGACTTGATGCAGCGGACGATGTCGGTGTAGAGGACGGAGTCGCTGTGATGGCGACTGCGACGTTTAGCCCCCGAGTCCACGAGCCTCCGCGTCCTTGAGCCCCCGAGTGTTGAGGCGTCGGAGTCGATGCGGCGGAGTCGACGAGGAGGAGTCGACGGTGCAGCGAGTGGTTCAGGGGACTCGTCGTGCTGGGTGGAGTTGATACGGCGGAGGAAGTTGACGCGGCGGTCGGAGTTTCCGCGCCGAACGTAGTCGACGTGGCGAACGATGAGGGTCGTACGCCTACGCGATGGAGCTCGACACGAAGAAAATCCGTACGATGGAGCTCGGCGCAGGGATGTCCGCGTCATGACGCTTGTAGTGGAGATGAGCAGGTGGTGGCGCCGAATAATCCTTGGTCGCGGCGGAGAGTCAAGCTTGATTGTGGAAGTCCGGTGGGTGCGGACTGCACTAGGAATCCATCCCATATGCTGGTTATGCATGCATGTACGTTCTTCATACTTCAAAAGATCCATCCATCAGATATTGGGTTGCTTGTACATGCTCGAGCACGAGAGAGACACGTCACAGGGTTGAAAAACAGATTGCAGCCCGCGTGGTGTATGATGACTTGATTCGAATTCATGGGGGAGGGGCGCATTAGCAGTCGGTCATGGTGCGCGCTTGCCAGCACCAGATCGAAGAGGGCGGCTGGAATTTTTGTTGCAGTAGTCGGAACCATCACGAGTGTGAGCCCAGTCTGATGACACGGAGCGGCGGTGCCATCGCGCACTCGCGAGGAGACCGGGTAGTGGGAGAGAGATCGGGCCTCGTGCAAGATTGGGTCTTTTTTTCTGAGCCACCGTTGATTGGAGTCTTCCTGCATGGTAGGTTTCGAGTGAAGATCTGCTTGATCCTGGATCAGTTCTTGAACGGAACTCGGATGCGCCTGGTTAAACAGCTGCCACTAATTGAATTGTGTTTCCTTCTTTAACGATCTTCAAGCTTGAAATTGGTTCTTGCTCGTACGACGGTTGCACGTTGTTGTCGGTGAAGATGATTGTGTCGATGAAGGTGAGCTTGCTAGATCCAGTCTAGCTGCCGTTGTTGATGATGATTGGAGCCGCCGAATCCGTGATTTCAACGCGCATGTCTTTCCCACGGACGACTCCAATTAACGAGGATTAGCCTCGGCAAATCCCATGATCAGGGACCTTGGGTTAGATCGTAGAGAAGGAACAGGATGGCGATACTCGTCGGCTAACAGGAGAAGCACTTCCTGCTCGATTGTATTATGCGAGGGGGGGCGATTACAGTGGAGGTCTAGGCGAGTTCGCTCAAGACCGGAGGCGTTGATTGTAGATTGGATGTCCTGAGTCGTCACACCTCCCAGCCTTTATATACTAGGTTGGGTCTCGGGGAGTCCAACTTAGGTTACAGAGATAATTTCCTAAACTAGCTTCAGCTTGGACGCCAAGTCTTGACTTCCTTGTTGGTCGCGGACTCCTACGTCGGTGCTCTGAGTGGGCCAGTCGTGGGCCCATCAAGGTTTCTATCAGTCCCTCCGTCTTTGTATGCACCAGGTATCCTCACACACATGAGTCGTGGGGTAAACCCCTCGTCAGTAACGCAACAAACAATTTTTTTTAATTTGGGTGAAAACCTTGGGCTGTTACAATACAACACCACCAACAAGGGATCTCGTCCCGAGATCCTGGGCGATCCGGGGGAGAGGGGGAAGGAAAAAGAGACGACGATCTTCAACACCACCAACAAGGGATCTCGTCCCGAGATCCTGGAAGATCCGGGGGAGAGGGGGGGGGGAGAGAAAAGAGAGTCGACGTTCCTCCAAACCACCAACAAGGGACTCTGGTCCATGTCGTACGATGACCTTCCGTCGAGAAACTTTCCGCAGAGAGACGTCAACGTCGAAGAACGAAACCATCAGGTGTCAAGAGGTAGAACGACAGCAAGAACCAGATCAAAGGATAGTGTTCCCCCTCAAAATCGTGAAGACACCAGGAAAAAGGAGGGAGAGCAAGGAATGACCAGGATGTACACCAGAGTCGGAGAAACTTAAGGTACTACATGATTCCCAACCCTGAGATCGGAATCGAGACAATACGCTGCAAGCAAGGCATTGTAACGGTTCCGAAACTCTACACACTCGAGATCCTAGTTTTTTAAAGGGGATAAGTCGAGATTAAAACACTTACGTCACTTGTCCTAACTAGAGCAAGGGTAAGGAGTAAAAAGATTCCTACTCTCCGATAACTAACTTAGTAACTACAAAATAGTTTTTGTCTAGACTCGACTTTCGCCAGAAATGGGATTCTACGGTCGATAAGGCTCTGATACCAAGTTGTAAGGCCCGATATGCGGTACTGTTCCAGATCTAAAAGTTCCCATCCAGATCCGGGGACGAAGCACATATCGGTCCCACCGCGACATATGACAAGCCACATGCCCCGGATTTCCAACATAATATCACAACATTACAACTACAAGGATACAACATCTTATATAATCGGCATACAACTGCCTTAATACATTACATCAGCGGAAGATACATGTCTGAGTACAGACTACAATCAAATGCCTAACGGCAAAGGTAAAACACACCATTCCCGTAACCACACGGGTCCAGGCTCTCCGCCGGGATCCACCTAACTAGTAATCGTCGAGTCTTCGCGAAGGCGCCTAGAAGAAGGGTCGTCGAGCTCCACTGAAGTCCAAGATCGTTTGCAGAACGTGCGTAAAAGAGAAAAGAAAGAGGTGAGCTATATCAACAAGTCTTGTAACTAACTTCTCACGGTAAGATGGGGGTAGTGGTGAGGTTGCAGTCGCACTAGCAATATATGAAGTGGCTAACAATCTATTTAGAGTAAGATGAGAACCAAGCATTCGATGAGGAATCGCCTCCAACAAGTCTTGCTATCAGCTACTCACGCAAACATAACACCTATCCTATCCTTGTCCTCCCCTTCGCATCCCGACGAAGAAGAAGCAGTCAAGGCACACACACATTGATCAAGTTATTAAGATTATCTCAGTTGTTGTTGTCTATGAACAAGGAGTAGGTCTCAAGTCGTCCATAACCGTGGACACGGCTTCTCGAAAAGATTTAACCCTGCAGGGGTGTACCAACTGCCCATTACAAGGCTCCGCACGCATGCCAAGTTCTCTCAGTCGGGCCCGTTAAAAACACTCATTGAAGAGTTGTTCGAAGAGATCCAGGAGTCAAAGTCCCTCTAACTAGCAAACCACAAATCCGGGTGCCCCCCGGTGAGTCGACATCCAACTCAAAAGCCAGTCGCGCTCTCGAATCAGTCTCTACCATCTGTATGAGGTCGGGATGGCTAACCCTCGCCCGGGCAGACACCCCTAGCTCCCTGATATGGACCAACAGGATATACCATCCCACTGGCCCGATTTGTTTTAAATCCACTGGCTGCA
This sequence comes from Bromus sterilis, assembly GCA_950022295.1. Taxonomy (NCBI): domain Eukaryota; kingdom Viridiplantae; phylum Streptophyta; class Magnoliopsida; order Poales; family Poaceae; genus Bromus; species Bromus sterilis. Next base: position 159,438,081 of record OX465600.1, read on the forward strand.
GACCAGTTACGCACACGGTTTCTCAAATGGTAAAATCAGCTTGGGCCACCACTAGAAATGTTTGCAGCTAGGTAGGTAAGACAAGGGGACCCCATATTATCCCACACGTGATTAGGCACACTCATAAAAAGACATAATACCCGGAACTCGGATCCTAGGTGACTCGAATGGAACAAAACATCGGGGCGGGATAGCCTAGACCTTCCATCCTTCGTCGAGAATAGTCAACATTATAATAATCATATCATCCACAACAATATAATAGTGCGATAGCCCAATCCAAGGAGTAATAGGATAACAGGTGATAGCATCCTAGCATGCATACTAAGCAGTGGCTGAGCAGCGAGCAATAGTAACATAGCCGAACAAGGTTTGCTGGGATGTGGAGGACATGACAGTTTGGGTTTATTTGAGAGGCATGAATATGGAGTGGTAGGATCAAGTAGTCGTTCTATCCTACACCTAGGGGCGAGCGAGATGAAAGTTATAAGCATGATATATGCCCCCCCTTACCTGATGAGAAGACGAAACCGAAGGTGTAGTCGATCGCAAGCTCGCAACATCTCCGAAGTACCGCGGAAGCACGCAAGAGGGAAACACTGGAAAAGGCAATTGACGAGCAAGAATCTATTACTACGAAGCAATCACAAGCAAGCAACAACAATAAGGAAACACGAGACAACACAATACGATACGGATTTACCGTCGAGAGCGGTTACTAACAGGTTAAGTGGAGGACTCGTCACACTCGACGGTACTGCACATTTATCATCAGTTCAAGTTGTTTAGCTACACAACGTGAGGAAGGTTGTTAACATGGCATCTCACCCAAGCATGACATATCACACAATCATGTCAAGAGGTGAAGCATAAATAAACTATCTAATCTAGTCACTTTAGTGTGGGGTAAAACCTATACATGGCAACTATTACGGACCCCACGATAATTATTGAATTTGGTACTTTAAGTGGGGGGTAAACCCCAAGCATGTCAACTTCTTCCCTAAACATAATTTTATTATTTTATTTTGCAAGAAAGAACAACATAAACATAATCTATACGCAATTCTAGGCAAGTTACGTATAAAGAACATTTTAATCGGAGCAACAATTGAAAAGATACGGCCTATTTCATTTACGATGGCATGCGACTTAAATAGCAGTGAAACAACAGGTAGACAAGTTCAAACATGGCAAAGATGCAGTTTTTATTAATCTACACGAAAAACTAAGCAAGTTACATGTTGAACTCGCCGCGATCCGACAAACGGTTAAAAAGATACGGGCATCGCAAAATAATAATACAATCTGCAAATTTAATCATTCCAGAAATTAATAATATTGAACGTTCTCGGGCCTAAGAAAGGTGGGCAACAGAAGCAAAACACCGCCCTTGCGTGTGACATAGCAAGTTCGGCCTACTGGGCCAAGCCCAACTTGCAGCAGAGAAAAAAGAAAAAAAAGGAAGCAACAACCTCACCTTGTTGGGCCAAGCCCAGTTGCAGGGGTGGACACGGGATAAGGCGGCTGCGCCCCTGGGCGGAGTAGAGGCGCGCTGGGCCAAGGTGGCGGCTCGGCCCCTGGGAAGAGTAGAGGCGCGCTGGGCCGCAGAGGAGATCTGGCCCACCACGGGCACAACGAACGGGCAAGCGGGGAGGCAGGGCCTCGTGCTTCTCCCGGACGGGGTTGACGGTGCTGCCGTTTGTTGCAGGTGGCTCCCTCGTCCGAGGGCCACGGGAGGAAGCTGGACCGTCCATGGAGGAGGCGGGTGACGACGGATCTGGTCCAAAGCTCGCCGGATCCAGCTGGGGAAGCTGCGTGGCGGCGCGACACCAAGCTACTCGACACCATGCCCATGGCGGCGACTCGTGTTGCGGGAGAAGAGAGGGAGGACGTGAGGAGGAGAGGAGAGGGAAAGAAAGGGTAGGAGGAGGCGCGACAGAGTGCTGGCCTGTGGGCGGCGGCGCGGTGCTCGACGGCGTTGCGCCGGAGTTGACTGCCGAGGCGAGGACGGCGCTGATGCGGGGAGTCGCGAGCAGTTCGGGAGAAGGAGTTCCACAGGAGCGGGGCAAGGTGCGTCCGGTGACGTGGCGCGATCTGGGGTGTCTAATCTGGATCTGACGGACCAGATCGGCGGATCTGGATCTGGAGGTGGGATTGGCTGGCTGTGGAAAACAAGGGAGGCTTGGGGCTAGGGTTTCCAAAATAGGCTGTGGCCTACAATATATAGTAGGTGGGTGCTTGGGAGGGGTTTCGGGCCACAAAATGGCCCGTTTCGGGTCCGGTTTTTGGGTGGGCTAGAATCCGAAGATAAGAGAGGAATCCGGGGGTCTAGCTATTAGCGCACGCAATATTTTTAAATACGCCCCTAGAGTTATACCGGCTACTATGGCTGGCACCTCCGGTCGTTTACCCGCCCGACGAAGTCGAAAACGCACGAAATTCGAAACACAACATTGCCACACTGAACTGACGTTGTCTACAACCTTTCGCGCCCAATTGATACGATGATTAACTCCCGATAAAATAACCCACTTAAATATAAATGGGGGTTTCCACACAGATGGTGATTGCTGGTCCTGTGCCGGAGGTGCGACGGTGATCGGGTGACTTTCCCGGTGCCGCAACAATGTCGTGTGCCATTGGGAAAAGGGATCCGATACAAGAAAGAGGGATAAAATATTCACCGATTAATAAACCGGTGAAGAAAACACGACAAACAATACGGGCAAACAACAAAGTAACGCAACAAACCATTTTTTTAATTTGGGTGAAAATCCCGGGCTGTTACATCAGCCGACTCCAATTTTTATCAACTGCATTACGCTGAGCCGTTACATCATCAACAACCTTTGTCAAGGCACTTTGGACTTCAGCCATGTCGGCCTTCATCAGACCCAATTCTTCATATTTTTTCTTCAGCTCCTCTAGGAGCCGGCTGACCTCCTCATTGGCTTGTTCGCGCTTTGCCGACTCAGCTCTGAACTTTTCTTCCAGCCGACAAGCACTTTGACCAGCATCCGAAGCAAGATCCTGCAAAGCAAGATATCACTAAGTATCTACTTAGACAAACTGCCTAACCAGCTACTTGGGGCTACATCTTCAAAAATTGAACAACCCGACGAGATATAATCACATCCCGCCGGCTCATGGGGGCTACAGCTCAAAAAAGTATTATGACTCAACACACTACAGGAGTGATATACCGACTCATTGTGGGTACAACTCGCTTTTTTCTACATAACCCGACATGGAATTAAGTAACCATGTCGGCTTATGGGGCTACAGATGCATAACAGCAAGGACAGTATGCAAAGAAATAAAGAAAAATACCTCATAACGTTGCCGGAGCTGGAGGACTATGTCATGTTTCTCAGTAGAACAAGCCAGCGATCGCTTATACAAATTTTCACGGGAAGTCTTCTCAGATATATACTCTGCACTCCCGGTGATCAGAAACGTGGAGTATCAGACGTGCGAGAGAGAAACCGGGGGCAATAGCGTAAACTTTCCATGCTTCTGTGCTTTGCCATGTTAACAACTTTGTTGATCACCTGTAGCTAAACAACTTGAACCATTGTAAACGTGCGGCACCGTCATGTGTGACGAATACTCCACTTAACCTGTTAGTAACCGCTCTCAACGGTAGATCCGTATCGTAGTGCGTTGCCTCGTGTTGCCTTCTTGCTGTTGCTTGCTCGTGATTGCTTCATAGAAATAGACGTTTGCCCGTTGATTGTCTTTCCAGTGTTTCCTTCTTGTGTGCTTCCACGGGTACCTCTCAGAGACGATGCGAGCTTACGATCGACTTCGTCTTCTCATCAGGTAAGGGGGAGCATATATCATGCTTATAACTTTCAGCTCACTCGCGCCTAGGTGTAGGATAGAACGATTGCTTGATCCTACCACTTCATATTCATGCCTCTCAAATAAACCCAAACAACCATGTCCTTCACATCCCAGCGAACCTTGTTTGGCTATGTTACTATTGCTCGCTGCTCAGCCACTGCTTAGTATGCCTGCTAGGATGTTATCAACTATTATCCTGTTACTCCTTGGATTGGGCTATCACATTATTATATTGTTGTGGATGATATGATTATTATAATATTGACTATATTCGACGAAGGATGGAAGGTCTAGGCTATCTCGCCCCGACGCTTTGTTCCATTCAAGTCACCTAGGACCTGTGTGTCTTGACGAGTGTGCCTAACCGCGTGTGGGATTCTATGGGGTCTCCTCCCCTTACCTAGCTAGCTTCAAACATTTCTAGTGGTGGCCAAAGCTGATTTACCATTTGAAACCGCATGCATAACTGGTATGCAGCCAGTGGATTTAAAACAAAACGGACCAGTGGGGTGGTATATCCTATTGGTCCACACTTATTGGGAGAGGGCCCGGGCATGGTTTTTTCCACGGTAACCCAAACCTAGTTGATACGAAAGAGACCAGGACGAGAGCGCGGTCGGCTCCTGAAATGGATGTCGACTCCCCGGGGGCCACCCGGATTTGTGCGTTGTTAGTTAGAGGGACCTGTCGTTTCGGATCTCTCGGAACTAAATCATAAAATGGTTGCCTGTGATGGGTAGCAACTGAGAGAGATGGGTGTGCGTGCGGAGCCTTGTAATGCACAGTTGGTACACCCCTGCAGGGTTAAATCTTTTCGAGAAGCCGTGTCCACGGTTATGGACGACTTGAGACCTACTCCTTGTTCATAGAAAACAACAACTGAGATAATCTTAATATAACTTGATCAACGTGTGTGTGTCTTGACTACTTCTTCTTCGTCGGGATGCAAAGAGGAGGAAAAGGATAGGATAGGTGTTATGTTTGCGTAAGTAGCTGATAGCAAGACTTGTTGGAGGCGATTACTCATCGAATGCTTGGTTCTCATCTTACTCTAAAATAGACCGTTAGCCACTCATATATTGCTAGTGCGTCTGCAACCTCACCACTACCCCCATCTTACCGTGAGAAGTTAGTTACAAGACTTTGATATAGCTCACCTCTTTATTTTTTCTTTTACACACGTTATGCAACGATCTTGGACTTCAGTGGAGCTCGACGACCCTTCTTCTGGACGCCTTCGCGGAGACTCGACGACGACTAGTTAGGCGGATCCCTGCGGAGAGCCTGGACCCGTGTGGTTACGGGAATGGTGTGTTTTACCTTTGCCAGTAGGCATTTGATTATAGTCTGTACTCAGACATGTATCTTCCCCTGTTGTATTGTATTTAAGGAAGTTTTATGCCGATTGTATGAGATGTTGTATCCTTGTAACTATAATGTTGTGATATCATGTTGGAAATCCCGGGCATATGGCATTGTCATATGTCGCAGTGGGACCGATATGTGCTTCGTCCCCTGACGAGGGGGTGACCCCACGACTCCTGCATGGAAGGCTACCTGGTGCGTATAAAGACAGAAGGCTCGCTGGGAAGCTGCGACAAGCCCGCGATTGGCCCAACCAGGCACCGACGTAGGAGTCCGCGACTAATATGGAAGGTGAAATTTGGCGTACAAGGCAAGAATAGAACTAGGAAACCTTCTTTGTAACCTAGTACGGACTCCCCGAGACCTAGCCTAGTATATAAAGGCTGGGAGGGGAGACGTCCAGATCAACTCAATACGCATCTACTCATCCTTGCCTTGCGAGAACTCGCCTTGGCCTCCACTGTAATCGCCCCCTCAAGTAATAATATCGAGCAGGAAGTGCTTCTCTTATTAGCCGACGAGTATCGTCCAACCTGTGCCATCTCTATGACTAACCCAGGGTCCCTGACCATGGGATTTGCCGGGGTTGATCCCCGTCAATTGGCACTGTCTGTGGGAACTACACATGTTGGAATCACGATCTCAGCGGTCCCGCCCTCAGCAGACCAAGACTCGAGGACCAGAAACAGATCTAGCCCGCTCGAGGAATCCAAGATCACCACAAGCATCTCCATCATCTCATCAAGATCATCTAGCCTTTGGCCGAGCCGAGTCCAGCACCTCGACGACTGTCAGATCCACCGACGACGGAAGAGAAGCCGACAACTCAGAAGGCAAACGCGAGGACCCTACTCGGGGACACCACTCGAAGAGCTGTGGCGCGCGACCGAAGACTCGCCCATCAGTCGATGACCCGGCGCCGCCCGGACTCCCACCACACGCCAAGACAATGACTCCGAAACCCAGACTGGAGAGTACTACGACCCCGATCGAAGGCCAGCCGAATTCGCCAACTTCATCCGAAGCCAATCACCCAGTGACGGAAATAGAAATTGACACAAGAGTCCACAGCCGAGCAGAAGACCACTCGCGGACCTTCCAAGTCTCAAGGAGAAGAAGGTACGCTGGCTCCAGCAAACTCACAGCTAAAGAGCAACTGGAAGGAACCTGCGTGATCCACTGTTTTGAAGACAGTCGAGGACATCTCAGAGCAAGCCACACCCTGGGAGATTGCCGCACACTACTAGGGAAATAGCTATACATGGAAAGCTTATTAGTGGCGCATATAGAAAGCCATGCGCCACCATCTGTTAGGGGTGGCGCACTGGAAAATAATGCGCCACCCATAAGACCTTATGGGTGGCGCATTATTTTCCAGTGCGCCACCCCTAAGAGTGGGCCAGCCTAGATGATCTTATACGTGGCGCATCTAGCAATATGCGCCACCCCTAAGAACCTTATAGGTGGCGCATATTGTAAATGCGCCACCCCTAAGAGCTTAGGGGTGGCGCATATTGTAAATGCGCCACCCATAAGAGCTTAGGGGTGGCGCATTTCACCAATGCGCCACCACTGACTTTATATATGCGCCACTAAATGCCTAGAGCTGCCCTTATCTACTCCACCCCACCTACCACCTCTCATTCACTCCACACAATTCTCAAACTAGATCCACTCTTCTCACCCTAGATCTATTCGGTTTTCTCCTCCTCCCCACCTCATTTCTTCCATTTATCCATCAATACTTGGCATTACATCTATTTTGTTTCATATTGAAGTAAGTGGACCTCCTCCCAAACTCTTTTGTTCCATTTATGACCCATATACTTGCCTTTATTAGCTTGGGGTTTGTTGTATATGTGAAGCTTCGGTTTGATGTATATGTGAAGCTTGTGGTGGTTTGATGTATATGTGAAGCTTATGGTGGTTTGATGTATATGTGTATCTTGAGTGGCAAATGTTTTGCCAAAATGTCGATTCATTTCCGTTTCGGCAAATTTCTAGCGCACTCTCCGCATGCTCCCATGCATTATTACGGAAGGTCATGCCGAATTTTTCCGGCAACGACTGTGATATATAATTGTGTTGCTCTCTCTGTGCACACAGGTGATCGACCATGGTCCGCGAGATGCTGAGCGATATCACCGTGGCTAGGTGGATGCAATGTGCGACAAACGACATGCTAAGGAATAATAGGTCGGATATAAGATGTCCGTGTCGGAGATGCAAACTGCAGTGCGTGACCGAGTCTGATTCCGGAATATTGCAAAGACACCTGAAGCGTAATGGTTTGATGGATGGCTACACACGATGGATAAGTGATGAAGCTGGGGAGGAGGAGGACGTCAATGGTGGGGCGCCAGTAAATGAGGAAGGGCAACCAGAAAACAGCGGCGGGCGAGATGACGAAGAGCATCCCGTACATGATCATGAAGAAGATGCCGTAGCGGATCATGTAGATAAAGATGCCGGACATGAAGATCAAGATGTCGGACATGATGATTCAATCTGGGTGCGGGACCCTCATGTTCAAGAGCTGCTTGTCAAAGAGGCGTTGAACGCAAGAGGTGCAGCTAGAGAGAAAGCCAAGATGGTGCAACTCGAGAAAGACGCGATTACGAAGTTGTACGAAGGATGCAACGACGGGGATACCCGCTTGAATGTAACACTTGGGGCTATGGAGATGAAGGCAAAACACAAATGGACCGACGAAAGCTTCGATGATAACATGGCATTCTGGAACGATCGTCTTCCGAAGGGCAACACGTGCCCAACTAGTATCGCTGAGGCCAAGAAAGTCCTTTGCCCTCTCGATCTTCCGCACGTTAAATACCACGTCTGCATAAATGATTGCATGATCTATCGGGGTGAGGACGAAGATAAAACCACATGTTCGGTGTGCGGTGTTAGTCGATACAAGAGAGGGAAGAAAGTTCCTAGAAAAGTGGTATGGTACTTTCCGATCACTCCTCGTCTGCAGAGGTATTTCGTAGACCCCGAGGAAGCAAAGCTCATGACCTGGCACGCGGATAGAAAGAAGATAAAAGAGGATGACCCGAACCCGGATCCGGAAAAGGAGGACATGCTGAGGCACCCTTCAGATGGTAGCCAATGGACTGCGTTGGACCTCGAATACCCAAATTTTGGGAAAGAACCAAGGAACCTCAGGATTGGTGTGAGCGCCGATGGAGTCAATCCGTTTGGCGGCCAGAGCAGCACACACAGTACCTGGCCCGTTTTTGTATGCCTATACAACCTTCCCCCTTGGAAGTGCATGAAGAAAAAGTACATAACAATGTGTATGCTAGTTCAAGGGCCGAAACAACCACGTACGGACCTCAATCTATATCTGCAGCTGTTGAAAGAGGAGCTAGAAACGTTATGGAAAGACGGAGTCAATACGTGGGACGCCGCGGAAAAAGAATATTTCCCAATGAAAGCCGCGGTGATCACGACGGTGCACGACTATCTCGGATACGGATATTTCTCAGGGCAGGTGGTCCAAGGATTCTGTGCATGCGTTATGTGCATGGATAATACAACGTACCGCCAGCTACCAAAAGATCCCGGATCTTCAAAAACCGTGTGCCAGGGGTCTCGGAGGTGGCTTCCCAAGAAACACGCGTGGAGAAAACAGGGACATCCGTTCGATGGAAGCGAGGAGCTCCGAGCACCCCCAGCTCGAAGGAGTGGCAAAGAAATCGACAACTTGCTGAAAACTTGGAAAGAGTGCCCCGCGCCGGAAAAGAAAAAAAAGAAGACTCAGCCGTTGATGAGGGTATGTAAAGCGAGGTCTGTTTTCTGGGATTCGCAATACTGGAGTCTACTCCGCGGTCATCATAGCCTTGATCTAATGCATATCACAAAGAACGTGTGCAAGAGCTTGTTTGGCACGCTGCTCAACATGCCGGAGAGGACCAAGGATGGGCCAAAAGCAAGGAATGACTTGAAATTTATGGGCATCAGGAGGGAACTTCACCCCCCTAGTGACGACGATGATGAGACGGAGGAGGAAGAGGATACGGGAACGCAAAACTCTCGCAAACGAAAAAGGACGACAAAGAAGAAGACCGCTATTGATCACTGCCCCCCGGCATGCTTCACTCTGTGCAAGGAGGAGATCAAGCGGTTTATCCACTGCCTCATAGGAGTAAAATTTCCGAACAGCTACGCGGGGAAGATAAGCAGATACCTAGACGAGGCGAAGCAGCGTTTCAGCGGGATGAAATCTCACGACTGTTTCGTGCTGATGACGCAGATTCTCCCGGTTGCGATGCGAGGGATAATGGACGAGCACGTCCGTAAAACGTTGTTTGGCCTTTGCAACTTTTTTGACGTCATCTCCCGGAAGTCGATTTGCGCTACGCAACTCAAAAGGCTACAGGAGGAGATCGTGCTCATACTATGCGAGCTTGAGATCTATTTCCCGCCCGCGTTCTTCGACATTATGGTGCATCTGCTGATGCACGCCGTGGAGGATATCGTCCAACTCGGGCCTTCGTTTTTGCGCAGCATGATGCCGTTCGAAAGGATGAATGGGCACATCAAAAAATACGTTCGTAATAGGTCCCGTCCAGATGCAAGCATAGCGAAGGGCTTTCTAACCGAAGAGTGCATCTCTTTTTGCACGAATTATCTCAACACCGAGAACCCTGTTGGTCTGGCCGTCAACAAGCACTTTGGCAGGACCGATGGGTGTGGTCACCACGAGGGAAGCCGCGCAATGCATGTCAACTTTGACGGTCGAGACATCGACTTTGAAAGAGCAAGCCTAGTTGCGCTACAACACATCCAGCTGGTCGATCCTTGGATAGTAAAGCACAAGGATTTAATCAGGAAGAAGTACAGTGACCAGGGCCTGCAGATAACGGACCGAGATCCACGGCTAATCAAAGAGCACAACTCCGGTTTCATGACTTGGTTCAGGTACGAGCTTCGTGCTAATCCCCCGCGAAGGAACGCTTCCGAGGACGAAAAGATGATATTCACCTTGTCACAGGGTGCCGCACGCAACCTGATGACCTATCAAGCGTATGATATCAACGACTTTACATTTTACACGGAGGAAAAGGACAATAACTGCGATTACCAGAACTCAGGGGTAACGGGGATATTCTACACCGATGACGTCAAGGAAAGATTCTATGGAAGGATCGAGGACATATGGGAGCTCGACTACTGTGGAGAGAAGGTGCCGATGTTCCGTGTGAGATCGGCCAAGAGCGTCGTAAAAGAAGACCGGTACTTCACCACCATGGTTATACCCGAAGCCAAATCCAAGTCTGCGGGCGCAAACGTCACCGCGAAAAATGAGCCATGGGTACTGGCTAGCCAAGTGGACCAATGCTTCTTCATTACCGACCCATCAAAGCCGAGCTGCGTTGTAGTGAGGAGAGGAAAAAGAAACATCATCGGAATGGATGGAGTCGCCAACGAGCAAGACTTTGACAAGTACGGCGACCCGAAGATGGAGGATGACTACGCTGCTCAGGATACATACACCACAACCCTACCGAAGAAAGGTCTCCTCCCGTTCAAGAGGAAAAGTGAAGGCGTCCCGGGCCTAAATTATTCAACCACGACAAAGAAGGGCAAGAAGAAGATCGTGAGGAAACGATAGCTAGATAGCTAGCTCCAAACTTAAGAAAAATATTTTGTAATTCATGATCACTTTGTGTATGCATGGATTTAATATGCACTTTGTAATTGATGATCACAATCTTATGTTTCCAAATGCCGCTACACCTTGTGTTTGTGGATCTTGGTTCGGCGACGACACGGTTAAGGCATGGTACGTGGATCGATATGATCACATTATTATGTTTGGATCATAGTTTGAAGTGTATGAACATCGACGATACACAATCGAAGCACCATTCTCAAAAGGTCGGTTAGAGCAAGTACTCCCTCCGTTTCTTTTTACTCCGCATATAAGATTTGGTCAAAGTCAATCTTAATAAAGTTTGACCACTTTTATAGAAAAATGTACTCCATAATTATTATTTTTAAATGGTTTCACTTTAATTAAAAAATAAATAATTGTTTAAACTTTAATTAAAAAATAAAAAAAGCTTAGGGGTGGCGCATATCGTTGAAATGCGCCACTAAGTGCTCTTAGGGGTGGCGCATTTTGCCAGAATGCGCCACCAACAGGTTTCTTATGTGTGGCGCATTTTGCCGAGATGCGCCACGCATAAGAAACCTGTTGGTGGCGCATTCTGGCAAAATGCGCCACCCCTAAGCCTTAACCTCCACGGGCCCCTCCCCTTGCTCGCGCACAGTACCCATTCGAGCCCTCGCCGCACCGGATCCTTAACCTCCATCACCCCCTCCCCTTGCCCGTGCCCACACCCATTCGATCCCCACCGCACTCGACGCCCGTGCCCGTCGCCGCAAAATACTAGTACAAAATACTAGTACAATTGCATATGGCAAAATGGAAATTGAATAAAAAATGGCAGAATTGAAATTCCAATAATAAGTAGGGAAAATAGAGTTAAATCAGTTCAACAGAAAAATAGGCAAGTCTTAGGGGTGGCGCATTTTGCGGAAATGCGCCACCAAGTAGATCCTTATGCGTGGCGCATTCCGCAGATATGCGCCACGCATAAGGATCCATTTGGTGGCGCATTTCTGTGAAATGCGCCACCCCTAAGACTTGTCCTATCGAAAACTGCCCCCTCCATGCCCGAACAGTACCCATTCCCCCCACTCCCTCACCTCGCTCTCCAGCCGCCGCCCTCACCGGAGTCCTAGCCGTGCCCCTTCCCCTTGACGCTGGAGCCTCCCTCAACGCCACCGGAGCCGCCATCCCGGAGCCCGCAGTCGCCGCCGCGCCTCTGCCTCGCCTCCGGCCGCTGCCGCCTTCAAGCACACGCCTTCCCGAGCCCGCAGTCGTCGCCGTGCCTCTGCCTCAACTCCGGACGCCGCCGCCTTCAACGCCTCTTCCTCGCGGTGAGCAGCCTCCTATCCATCCTCCCCTCTCCATCCTCCAACCATCCATGATTTATATGAATTTTCTCAAGCATTCAGACCTAGCTTTGCTCAAGCATGCCGCAAATTTGTATGAATTTTCAACTAGCAAAGGTGCCATGGTGCTTTTTTTGAATTTTTTGAGTTCTTGACAATGCCCTAGGTCCAAATTTTCCGTTTTTAGGTGTTGCAACAATGTGAACTTAAATTTGAACTTTTTTAAAACACCAACAATGTGAACTGTGCTAGTATATAGAATCAATAAGGATTCTCTTGGCAAGTAGGCATAGCTGATGTTCCATAAAAAAAAGTAGGCATGGCTGATGCGTTATTTTCTGAATTTTCTGAATTTAGTTTAAGATCTGCACCTAAAGCCTCTATATAAGGAGAGGAACACCCATATGTAGCAGTATCAGAAGCTAGAAAGACAAGATGTAGAAGTAGCTTGTAAGACAGGATGTAGCCTCAAGCTTGTATTATTGCTATAAACCTACAGAGCTTCATAGTAGTCCCTTGTTTGCATGTGTGTGATAGAAAAGTGAGTAAATCCTGGTTTGAGAACCTAGCAGTTCTAACAAAGGTCAGGACCCATTTTGCTACTGCAATCTGATTGTGCTAGGATGCAAGTATAGGATTATAACAGTAGTGAATAAACAACCAATTTGGTAAAGGAGGGAAATTTTACCTGTTCCTGGTTAGCTTGTGCTTCTTCACGTCTTTCATAAACTTCATATGCTTCAGCATCATCAACAAACACACTCGCATCGGCCATGAAAAACTCACGACCACTGGATACAAGAACTGAATTTTATGAATTTTGATGCATATAGAACAAGCCATTTCTGGATGCATATAGAATAAGACATTTAAAAAAATATAAAACCTCCTCTGATCACAATTTTGCATTTGCAGAAGTGATAGTAGTAGTTTTTTAATTTCTTCAAAAAAATTGATGGGTGCCTCTTCCTTATTTTTATTTTTATTTGAGAAACCGAGTTTTGAGCCATAAAGATGCTGATGATTCATTTATAGGATGAAGCATATATAATTCTTCTATGTAGTAGCATTGATACTAGTTTCTTGCTTTTTTTCTAAAATGTTTGCTATGTGCTCTAAAAAAATAGTCAGACAAATGTGTGTGGTGCTTGTGTTCTGCATATCACTACTAGTGTAGAATCTGTTCTTAACAATTTTCAATGCATTAAGATTCCCTCATCTCAGCATTTTTATTCACAGTTTTTATCTACTGTTTGAATATCTACTATAGATCTACTATATATATATGTTGTGCAGGTACAAATCATTATCCCCTTTCTCCCGAAATGTTGATTAACTTCCGTTTCAGTTGAGAATGGGGCACTCTCATGTTAAGAAAAAGAGCAAAGGTCATGCCGAATTTTTCCGTGAATTCGTGCATGACCTTTTCTATTTTTCTTAACATGAGAGTATTTGCATTTATTTATTGTGCTAATTAATTAAGTAGTTGCATTTCTTAATATTGTACTAGTGCAAACATGTCGACCGGAGCCGACGCCGGTCCTTCTTCTCAGCCAGGAGAAAAAAGGAAGCAATTTTGGGAATACTCCCAGGAGGAGGTCGAGGAGCAGAGAGAAGAGGAAGTACCTCCGGGCGAGGAGGAGTATGAGGAGGAGATAGAGTCGGAGTCCGACTCATCGGATGATGACTTGGAGGAGGAGGCCTAGATCCACTCTTCTCACCCTAGATCTATTCGGTTTTCTCCTCCTCCCCACCTCATTTCTTCCATTTATCCATCAATACTTGGCATTACATCTATTTTGTTTCATATTGAAGTAAGTGGACCTCCTCCCAAACTCTTTTGTTCCATTTATGACCCATATACTTGCCTTTATTAGCTTGGGGTTTGTTGTATATGTGAAGCTTGGGTTTGATGTATATGTGAAGCTTGTGGTGGTTTGATGTATATGTGAAGCTTATGGTGGTTTGATGTATATGTGTATCTTGAGTGGCAAATGTTTTGCCAAAATGTCGATTCATTTCCGTTTCGGCAAATTTCTAGCGCACTCTCCGCATGCTCCCATGCATTATTACGGAAGGTCATGCCGAATTTTTCCGGCAACGACTGTGATATATAATTGTGTTGCTCTCTCTGTGCACGCAGGTGATCGACCATGGTCCGCGAGATGCTGAGCGATATCACCGTGGCTAGGTGGATGCAATGTGCGACAAACGACATGCTAAGGAATAATAGGTCGGATATAAGATGTCCGTGTCGGAGATGCAAACTGCAGTGCGTGACCGAGCCTGATTCCGGAATATTGCAAAGACACCTGAAGCGTAATGGTTTGATGGATGGCTACACACGATGGATAAGTGATGAAGCTGGGGAGGAGGAGGACGTCAATGGTGGGGCGCCAGTAAATGAGGAAGGGCAACCAGAAAACAGCGGCGGGCGAGATGACGAAGAGCATCCCGTACATGATCATGAAGAAGATGCCGTAGCGGATCATGTAGATAAAGATGCCGGACATGAAGATCAAGATGTCGGACATGATGATTCAATCTGGGTGCGGGACCCTCATGTTCAAGAGCTGCTTGTCAAAGAGGCGTTGAACGCAAGAGGTGCAGCTAGAGAGAAAGCCAAGATGGTGCAACTCGAGAAAGACGCGATTACGAAGTTGTACGAAGGATGCAACGACGGGGATACCCGCTTGAATGTAACACTTGGGGCTATGGAGATGAAGGCAAAACACAAATGGACAGACGAAAGCTTCGATGATAACATGGCATTCTGGCACGATCGTCTTCCGAAGGGCAACACGTGCCCAACTAGTATCGCTGAGGCCAAGAAAGTCCTTTGCCCTCTCGATCTTCCGCACGTTAAATACCACGTCTGCATAAATGATTGCATGATCTATCGGGGTGAGGACGAAGATAAAACCACATGTTCGGTGTGCGGTGTTAGTCGATACAAGAGAGGGAAGAAAGTTCCTAGAAAAGTGGTATGGTACTTTCCGATCACTCCTCGTCTGCAGAGGTATTTCGTAGACCCCGAGGAAGCAAAGCTCATGACCTGGCACGCGGATAGAAAGAAGATAAAAGAGGATGACCCGAACCCGGATCCGGAAAAGGAGGACATGCTGAGGCACCCTTCAGATGGTAGCCAATGGACTGCGTTGGACCTCGAATACCCAAATTTTGGGAAAGAACCAAGGAACCTCAGGATTGGTGTGAGCGCCGATGGAGTCAATCCGTTTGGCGGCCAGAGCAGCACACACAGTACCTGGCCCGTTTTTGTATGCCTATACAACCTTCCCCCTTGGAAGTGCATGAAGAAAAAGTACATAACAATGTGTATGCTAGTTCAAGGGCCGAAACAACCAGGTACGGACCTCAATCTATATCTGCAGCTGTTGAAAGAGGAGCTAGAAACGTTATGGAAAGACGGAGTCAATACGTGGGACGCCGCGGCAAAAGAATATTTCCCAATGAAAGCCGCGGTGATCACGACGGTGCACGACTATCTCGGATACGGATATTTCTCAGGGCAGGTGGTTCAAGGATTCTGTGCATGCGTTATGTGCATGGATAATACAACGTACCGCCAGCTACCAAAAGATCCCGGATCTTCAAAAACCGTGTTCCAGGGGTCTCGGAGGTGGCTTCCCAAGAAACACGCGTGGAGAAAACAGGGACATCTGTTCGATGGAAGCGAGGAGCTCCGAGCACCCCCAGCTCGAAGGAGTGGCAAAGAAATCGACAACTTGCTGAAAACTTGGAAAGAGTGCCCCGCGCCGGAAAAGAAAAAAAAGAAGACTCAGCCGTTGATGAGGGTATGTAAAGCGAGGTCTGTTTTCTGGGATTCGCAATACTGGAGTCTACTCCGCGGTCATCATAGCCTTGATCTAATGCATATCACAAAGAACGTCTGCGAGAGCTTGTTTGGCACGCTGCTCAACATGCCGGAGAGGACCAAGGATGGGCCAAAAGCAAGGAATGACTTGAAATTTATGGGCATCAGGAGGGAACTTCACCCCCCTAGTGACGACGACGATGAGACGGAGGAGGAAGAGGATACGGGAACGCAAAACTCTCGCAAACGAAAAAGGACGACAAAGAAGAAGACCGCTATTGATCACTGCCCCCCGGCATGCTTCACTCTGTGCAAGGAGGAGATCAAGCGGTTTATCCACTGCCTCATAGGAGTAAAATTTCCGAACAGCTACGCGGGGAAGATAAGCAGATACCTAGACGAGGCGAAGCAGCGTTTCAGCGGGATGAAATCTCACGACTGTTTCGTGCTGATGACGCAGATTCTCCCGGTTGCGATGCGAGGGATAATGGACGAGCACGTCCGTAAAACGTTGTTTGGCCTTTGCAACTTTTTTGACGTCATCTCCCGGAAGTCGATTTGCGCTACGCAACTCAAAAGGCTACAGGAGGAGATCGTGCTCATACTATGCGAGCTTGAGATCTATTTCCCGCCCGCGTTCTTCGACATTATGGTGCATCTGCTGATGCACGTCGTGGAGGATATCGTCCAACTCGGGCCTTCGTTTCTGCGCAGCATGATGACGTTCGAAAGGATGAATGGGCACATCAAAAAATACGTTCGTAATAGGTCCCGTCCAGATGCAAGCATAGCGAAGGGCTTTCTAACCGAAGAGTGCATCTCTTTTTGCACGAATTATCTCAACACCGAGAACCCTGTTGGTCTGGCCGTCAACAAGCACTTTGGCAGGACCGATGGGTGTGGTCACCACGAGGGAAGCTGCGCAATGCATGTCAACTTTGACGGTCGAGACATCGACTTTGAAAGAGAAAGCCTAGTTGCGCTACAACACATCCAGCTGGTCGATCCTTGGATAGTAAAGCACAAGGATTTAATCAGGAAGAAGTACAGTGACCAGGGCCTGCAGATAACGGACCGAGATCCACGGCTAATCAAAGAGCACAACTCCGGTTTCATGACTTGGTTCAGGTACGAGCTTCGTGCTAATCCCCCGCGAAGGAACGCTTCCGAGGACGAAAAGATGATATTCACCTTGTCACAGGGTGCCGCACGCAACCTGATGACCTATCAAGCGTATGATATCAACGACTTTACATTTTACACGGAGGAAAAGGACAATAACTGCGATTACCAGAACTCAGGGGTAACGGGGATATTCTACACCGATGACGTCAAGGAAAGATTCTATGGAAGGATCGAGGACATATGGGAGCTCGACTACTGTGGAGAGAAGGTGCCGATGTTCCGTGTGAGATCGGCCAAGAGCGTCGTAAAAGAAGACCGGTACTTCACCACCATGGTTATACCCGAAGCCAAATCCAAGTCTGCGGGCGCAAACGTCACCGCGAAAAATGAGCCATGGGTACTGGCTAGCCAAGTGGACCAATGCTTCTTCATTACCGACCCATCAAAGCCGAGCTGCGTTGTAGTGAGGAGAGGAAAAAGAAACATCATCGGAATGGATGGAGTCGCCAACGAGCAAGACTTTGACAAGTACGGCGACCCGAAGATGGAGGATGACTACGCTGCTCAGGATACATACACCACAACCCTACCGAAGAAAGGTCTCCTCCCGTTCAAGAGGAAAAGTGAAGGCGTCCCGGGCCTAAATTATTCAACCACGACAAAGAAGGGCAAGAAGAAGATCGTGAGGAAACGATAGCTAGATAGCTAGCTCCAAACTTAAGAAAAATATTTTGTAATTCATGATCACTTTGTGTATGCATGGATTTAATATGCACTTTGTGATTGATGATCACAATCTTATGTTTCCAAATGCCGCTACACCTTGTGTTTGTGGATCTTGGTTCGGCGACGACACGGTTAAGGCATGGTACGTGGATCGATATGATCACATTATTATGTTTGGATCATAGTTTGAAGTGTATGAACATCGACGATACACAATCGAAGCACCATTCTCAAAAGGTCGGTTAGAGCAAGTACTCCCTCCGTTTCTTTTTACTCCGCATATAAGATTTGGTCAAAGTCAATCTTAATAAAGTTTGACCACTTTTATAGAAAAATGTACTCCATAATTATTATTTTTAAATGGTTTCACTTTAATTAAAAAATAAATAATTGTTTAAACTTTAATTAAAAAATAAAAAAAGCTTAGGGGTGGCGCATATCGTTGAAATGCGCCACTAAGTGCTCTTAGGGGTGGCGCATTTTGCCAGAATGCGCCACCAACAGGTTTCTTATGTGTGGCGCATTTTGCCGAGATGCGCCACGCATAAGAAACCTGTTGGTGGCGCATTCTGGCAAAATGCGCCACCCCTAAGCCTTAACCTCCACGGGCCCCTCCCCTTGCTCGCGCACAGTACCCATTCGAGCCCTCGCCGCACCGGATCCTTAACCTCCATCACCCCCTCCCCTTGCCCGTGCCCACACCCATTCGATCCCCACCGCACTCGACGCCCGTGCCCGTCGCCGCAAAATACTAGTACAAAATACTAGTACAATTGCATATGGCAAAATGGAAATTGAATAAAAAATGGCAGAATTGAAATTCCAATAATAAGTAGGGAAAATAGAGTTAAATCAGTTCAACAGAAAAATAGGCAAGTCTTAGGGGTGGCGCATTTTGCGGAAATGCGCCACCAAGTAGATCCTTATGCGTGGCGCATTCCGCAGATATGCGCCACGCATAAGGATCCATTTGGTGGCGCATTTCTGTGAAATGCGCCACCCCTAAGACTTGTCCTATCGAAAACTGCCCCCTCCATGCCCGAACAGTACCCATTCCCCCCACTCCCTCACCTCGCTCTCCAGCCGCCGCCCTCACCGGAGTCCTAGCCGTGCCCCTTCCCCTTGACGCTGGAGCCTCCCTCAACGCCACCGGAGCCGCCATCCCGGAGCCCGCAGTCGCCGCCGCGCCTCTGCCTCGCCTCCGGCCGCTGCCGCCTTCAAGCACACGCCTTCCCGAGCCCGCAGTCGTCGCCGTGCCTCTGCCTCAACTCCGGACGCCGCCGCCTTCAACGCCTCTTCCTCGCGGTGAGCAGCCTCCTATCCATCCTCCCCTCTCCATCCTCCAACCATCCATGATTTATATGAATTTTCTCAAGCATTCAGACCTAGCTTTGCTCAAGCATGCCGCAAATTTGTATGAATTTTCAACTAGCAAAGGTGCCATGGTGCTTTTTTTGAATTTTTTGAGTTCTTGACAATGCCCTAGGTCCAAATTTTCCGTTTTTAGGTGTTGCAACAATGTGAACTTAAATTTGAACTTTTTTAAAACACCAACAATGTGAACTGTGCTAGTATATAGAATCAATAAGGATTCTCTTGGCAAGTAGGCATAGCTGATGTTCCATAAAAAAAAGTAGGCATGGCTGATGCGTTATTTTCTGAATTTTCTGAATTTAGTTTAAGATCTGCACCTAAAGCCTCTATATAAGGAGAGGAACACCCATATGTAGCAGTATCAGAAGCTAGAAAGACAAGATGTAGAAGTAGCTTGTAAGACAGGATGTAGCCTCAAGCTTGTATTATTGCTATAAACCTACAGAGCTTCATAGTAGTCCCTTGTTTGCATGTGTGTGATAGAAAAGTGAGTAAATCCTGGTTTGAGAACCTAGCAGTTCTAACAAAGGTCAGGACCCATTTTGCTACTGCAATCTGATTGTGCTAGGATGCAAGTATAGGATTATAACAGTAGTGAATAAACAACCAATTTGGTAAAGGAGGGAAATTTTACCTGTTCCTGGTTAGCTTGTGCTTCTTCACGTCTTTCATAAACTTCATATGCTTCAGCATCATCAACAAACACACTCGCATCGGCCATGAAAAACTCACGACCACTGGATACAAGAACTGAATTTTATGAATTTTGATGCATATAGAACAAGCCATTTCTGGATGCATATAGAATAAGACATTTAAAAAAATATAAAACCTCCTCTGATCACAATTTTGCATTTGCAGAAGTGATAGTAGTAGTTTTTTAATTTCTTCAAAAAAATTGATGGGTGCCTCTTCCTTATTTTTATTTTTATTTGAGAAACCGAGTTTTGAGCCATAAAGATGCTGATGATTCATTTATAGGATGAAGCATATATAATTCTTCTATGTAGTAGCATTGATACTAGTTTCTTGCTTTTTTTCTAAAATGTTTGCTATGTGCTCTAAAAAAATAGTCAGACAAATGTGTGTGGTGCTTGTGTTCTGCATATCACTACTAGTGTAGAATCTGTTCTTAACAATTTTCAATGCATTAAGATTCCCTCATCTCAGCATTTTTATTCACAGTTTTTATCTACTGTTTGAATATCTACTATAGATCTACTATATATATATGTTGTGCAGGTACAAATCATTATCCCCTTTCTCCCGAAATGTTGATTAACTTCCGTTTCAGTTGAGAATGGGGCACTCTCATGTTAAGAAAAAGAGCAAAGGTCATGCCGAATTTTTCCGTGAATTCGTGCATGACCTTTTCTATTTTTCTTAACATGAGAGTATTTGCATTTATTTATTGTGCTAATTAATTAAGTAGTTGCATTTCTTAATATTGTACTAGTGCAAACATGTCGACCGGAGCCGACGCCGGTCCTTCTTCTCAGCCAGGAGAAAAAAGGAAGCAATTTTGGGAATACTCCCAGGAGGAGGTCGAGGAGCAGAGAGAAGAGGAAGTACCTCCGGGCGAGGAGGAGTATGAGGAGGAGATAGAGTCGGAGTCCGACTCATCGGATGATGACTTGGAGGAGGAGGCCTAGATCCACTCTTCTCACCCTAGATCTATTCGGTTTTCTCCTCCTCCCCACCTCATTTCTTCCATTTATCCATCAATACTTGGCATTACATCTATTTTGTTTCATATTGAAGTAAGTGGACCTCCTCCCAAACTCTTTTGTTCCATTTATGACCCATATACTTGCCTTTATTAGCTTGGGGTTTGTTGTATATGTGAAGCTTGGGTTTGATGTATATGTGAAGCTTGTGGTGGTTTGATGTATATGTGAAGCTTATGGTGGTTTGATGTATATGTGTATCTTGAGTGGCAAATGTTTTGCCAAAATGTCGATTCATTTCCGTTTCGGCAAATTTCTAGCGCACTCTCCGCATGCTCCCATGCATTATTACGGAAGGTCATGCCGAATTTTTCCGGCAACGACTGTGATATATAATTGTGTTGCTCTCTCTGTGCACGCAGGTGATCGACCATGGTCCGCGAGATGCTGAGCGATATCACCGTGGCTAGGTGGATGCAATGTGCGACAAACGACATGCTAAGGAATAATAGGTCGGATATAAGATGTCCGTGTCGGAGATGCAAACTGCAGTGCGTGACCGAGCCTGATTCCGGAATATTGCAAAGACACCTGAAGCGTAATGGTTTGATGGATGGCTACACACGATGGATAAGTGATGAAGCTGGGGAGGAGGAGGACGTCAATGGTGGGGCGCCAGTAAATGAGGAAGGGCAACCAGAAAACAGCGGCGGGCGAGATGACGAAGAGCATCCCGTACATGATCATGAAGAAGATGCCGTAGCGGATCATGTAGATAAAGATGCCGGACATGAAGATCAAGATGTCGGACATGATGATTCAATCTGGGTGCGGGACCCTCATGTTCAAGAGCTGCTTGTCAAAGAGGCGTTGAACGCAAGAGGTGCAGCTAGAGAGAAAGCCAAGATGGTGCAACTCGAGAAAGACGCGATTACGAAGTTGTACGAAGGATGCAACGACGGGGATACCCGCTTGAATGTAACACTTGGGGCTATGGAGATGAAGGCAAAACACAAATGGACAGACGAAAGCTTCGATGATAACATGGCATTCTGGCACGATCGTCTTCCGAAGGGCAACACGTGCCCAACTAGTATCGCTGAGGCCAAGAAAGTCCTTTGCCCTCTCGATCTTCCGCACGTTAAATACCACGTCTGCATAAATGATTGCATGATCTATCGGGGTGAGGACGAAGATAAAACCACATGTTCGGTGTGCGGTGTTAGTCGATACAAGAGAGGGAAGAAAGTTCCTAGAAAAGTGGTATGGTACTTTCCGATCACTCCTCGTCTGCAGAGGTATTTCGTAGACCCCGAGGAAGCAAAGCTCATGACCTGGCACGCGGATAGAAAGAAGATAAAAGAGGATGACCCGAACCCGGATCCGGAAAAGGAGGACATGCTGAGGCACCCTTCAGATGGTAGCCAATGGACTGCGTTGGACCTCGAATACCCAAATTTTGGGAAAGAACCAAGGAACCTCAGGATTGGTGTGAGCGCCGATGGAGTCAATCCATTTGGCGGCCAGAGCAGCACACACAGTACCTGGCCCGTTTTTGTATGCCTATACAACCTTCCCCCTTGGAAGTGCATGAAGAAAAAGTACATAACAATGTGTATGCAAGTTCAAGGGCCAAAACAACCAGGTACGGACCTCAATCTATATCTGCAGCTGTTGAAAGAGGAGCTAGAAACGTTATGGAAAGACGGAGTCAATACGTGGGACGCCGCGGCAAAAGAATATTTCCCAATGAAAGCCGCGGTGATCACGACGGTGCACGACTATCTCGGATACCCGGGTGAAGAGGGCAATTTTTGAAAAGAACAAAACCTGGGAGTAGCTCAAGGAGAAAGAGCCGTTGATCGACGAAGCTACCTACAACCTTTTCAAGGCTAGGTGTGAGTCCGAGCAAGAAAAGGCCGCGAGTTCAAAGGGCAAGGCCATGCGGTCGCAGGTCATAGGTAACCACCGTCTCGGAGCTGGTGGTTACAAAAGTTCCAAGCCTAAATGGGACAAGGAGGATACCGAGTACGCCGCTGCGGGCATACCTAACCCCTTCCAGCAATACAAAGATGATCCGCAGACCGAATTCTTTGTGAGGGCCCGGAGCTATAAGGACAAAGCAACCTCAAAAATAATTATCGATCCTAAGATTCAGGAGTTTACGACTGCCGTGGTAAGTAGTTTACCACGCGACCTTGTCGATTGAATTCTCGAGTGAAGTTCACAATTTCTTAACATTTTACATTCTTTTTGCAGCAAGCGGAAATGAAAATCGCCTCATCGCAGGAGTCGTCGATTAAGCCGGCCGGCCCGTGGGACAACGCCTTTAACAGGGCGTTGAACAAGGTCAAGAAGGTTGACGACGTGACGGCGAAGCCATCGTCAGCAGGCCGTGTGGTCGGCTTTGGTGCGGACCTAAATTGGTCCGAATATTATGGTAAATCGGCGGAGCAGTCCGGTTCGAGGGGGCGCAAGGCGAGAAGGACCGAAGAAGATGCCGCTTATGTTCGTGGACTGGAGGCGTAGGTGAACATGCTTCCGTAGCTTGTCCAGGACGAAGTGGCGAAGACGATGAACGCTCTCCTTCCAGATATGATGCAGTCGCTCGCGAATTGGCAAGCGCGTGGTGGACAAGGGCCCATACCAATCCCCAGCATGGTCGGCAGCAACTCGGGCCCCGCGGCGCCTGCAGTCCCGACTCCGGCCGTAGTGGTGGCTCCCGCACCGACTCCCGGCGTATTGGTGACTCCGGCCGCCAACACCGCGGCGGCGACGCCGGACGTGATGGTAACTCCTCCGGCCACGATCGAGCAACCGGGGCATAACAATAATGCACCCGGCGGCAGCGCAAATAGGGCGACCGACGCTACGGGAGGCAGCGCGCCCTCCGTCTCTTGCATGCCCGCCGTCATCGGAGGGGTCTCTTCACTAGGCGACCTCGACGCCCTCAAGGTAACTATAAGCGTCTGGAACTCAAAAGAGGACTTCATCTCTTTGCCTTTTTTAGTGGAATCTCTCTGATGCCGTACATGCATATATATATATATATATATATCTCTTTCGCAGGAGGACACTCCATGCATTCTATTACAAGTCGTGGACGGCGAGTTGAAGGATGTTGCCAAAGGTAAAATCATTCAACCACAAAATCGAATCATGCACAATATGCCGATGGCACCAGATATGCATAGGGTTCAAATCTCTCTCGTGATTTCGTGCTACGAGAGAGTTCAACCTCCCATTCAACCCCCCGGATACGATGAGGACGAGCCGGCAGTCCTCAGTGACTGTTTCAACCAAATATGCCTATGGCCGAAGAGCGAAATGCGTTTAATGACGGGGGTAAGGGGCACCACACCTAGGACAACACCGCTAGTCATCGTGTCGGCGCCACATGATCCCATCGGCGCACAACAAGAAGACGATGATCTTGATGATGATATCAGCGCCGACCAGTTCATCAATACTTTGTATGATGCTGATGACTTATTCATGCCTCCTGCTGAAGGAGCCTATCAGCATGACGAGGAAGCTCGCGGTCCAGTTGATCCTGCGGTGAAGCCTTCTTGCTCCACGCATCTCTTCGCTGCTTCTTAGGACATGTCTCCAGCAGCTTGCGCCTTCACCGAGCCTCAAGCAGATGCCACAAGATCTATTCTCAGCCCGTCCACACTCCATAAGGCGGCCACTGAGCAGATAAAGGCTGGTGACTGCTCAAAATCAGAAAAGAAGAAGGGACGGAAAAGAAAGAAGAGCATCACTTCTAGTAGCCAACCTTCGATGCCGATCCGGGCTCAGGACGGGCCACCAAGACCCAAGGATCTCTCGTTTGAAATCCATGTGGCTGGTAGGGCGATGCTACCTAAGGACATGCTGGACCTTGCAACTTCGGATATGCAGAGTGTGCATCATAGTATTATGGCATTAGAGAAGATTCTTCTTCGAGAAGAGAATCCCTCGTACCCGGTTTTCATGGCCAAGGTGCCACTCAACATGGGCTTCATCAACACTATCCCCGCGGATATGATAATCCTGCGATTTTCGGAGATCTTCAATTTGTATCATCTCAAGCGTCTGGACCATAGCCTTATCCGTCTGTTCTCGCTCAGCCTTTCTATTAGTATCAGGAGAGATAAGACCCCGAGCGTTGCAATATTGGACCCCTTCTACATGCGTGAAAGCATCTTGATGGACGACGGGGACGCGGCTCTCGCGGCGGGGTACATCACAGACTTCATGCTATAGAACGCCGACAAGGATTCATTTCTTATGACATACTCTCCCAAGTAAGTCATTCGTTCGCCTCCGTAGCATATATGCTTTCTTAGCTTTCCATTGTCCTCTTCCAACATTCTTTTGGATTATTTTAATTATGCAGTGAGGATCAAGGCTGCGTGCTCATCTGCTTTTCACCGCAACACTCGCATGCCGTGTATTTAGACTCGGGGAGTGTGAAGAAGAAAGATTACAAGTATATCATGAGAGTTTTGGATGATGCTCTCGTCGGCTACATAAAAGCCGGAGGCAAGATCATGAAGCACAAGTTCAGGAAAAATCAGCCTGGCGTGAACGTGTTCAACCACGTAACGCAGTTCCCGTGCGTCAAGCAGCCGGCTGGCAGTGTGAGGGATGCGTACTACGCCCTTCATCACATGAGGGCGATTGTACAGGAACAACGCAACCTTACGCTGCCAAGTCATCTCAGAGCGTGGGCCGAAAGGAAGGCGGAAATCGCTGATGCAAATCTGAAGGAGGAGTTCTTTCACATCCAAGCGCAGATGGCGACTATCATCCGTCATGAAGTACAAATGAGGGGGTCGATCTTCCACTCGAACATTGCACCATCCAATGGGGAGATAGAAGTCCGCCTAAAGGCCGTGCGTGACACAAGGCCTTTCATGAAGAAAGAAGGATGCCGCCCGTTCCCCAAGCCGAGTCAGAACAATTGAATGTACTCTTTGTGTAATTTGGATGTAATTTGGATGTACTCTTTGTGTAGTAGATGGTAGTGTCAAATACTCTTGGTGCTCTTTGTGTATAAAGGTCACTGCATATGCATTTTTATGCATATGTGCATGCTTTTCACCATTCATCGACTTGCTTTAAGTTGTTGATAAGAATAGATGCTAGATTGCTTTGTTCTCCTTTGGTATGATTCATATGGATGTGACCTCTAAAGCTTTGTTTTGTGCAGGTTGAAGAGCAAACAAGATATGATGACGAAAGTAGCTTTCGGTTTTCAATAATTGTTGGACTCATTGTAATTTTGTGATGGATGTAATCTTGTGAATCTTGTTGGCCTCTAAACCTTTGTAATAAAAATTATATTGCAATTCTTTTGTATCAATAATTGTTGGCCTCATTGTTATATTGTATTTTGCATTTCTGTAATATAATACAAATATCTGTAATGCTTTTATTATTTTATGTAATTATTATTTTTTGTTTTCTGTAATTATTTAGTGGCGCATATTTTCAGGATTTAGTGGCGCACTGTGAATGCGCCACCCCTAAGGCCCTTAGGCGTGGCGCATACCAGAATGCACCACCCCTAAGAGCTTAGAGGTGGCGCATTCTGAGATGCGCCACGCCTAAGGGCCTTAGGGGTGGCGCATCCAGAATGCGCCACCTCTAAGCCCTTATTAGTGGCTTGTAGTTAGTGGCGCATCCCTAATGCGCCACTAAACTCAAAAACAGTGCGCCACCATAAGGCTATTCCCTAGTAGTGGCCTATTCGCCGAACTCTCCAACAGCCTCAAGGAGGAGAAGCAGCGTGAAGACAAACGCACTCGAAGAAGCACGCAGTCACCCGCACCAAGTGCAGAGGAGCAATACCCCACGTCCAAGGACGAATCTGCATGATCCAAGAAGGAAGACCCTCGAAAGCAAAGCAAGATGCCTACACCCTGCAAGCCGAAGCAGCCAAAGTCCTAAAGATAACTGAAACCTACCAACTGAATGGCGCTGAGACCAGCATCACCTTCTCACAGAGCTACCATCCACCTGCAGTCCCGAGACCCGGGCATGCACCCCTGGTCCTCGAGGCTCAGATCAGAGGATACGACATGGAAAAAATCTTCATGGCAGAGGCAGCAGTCTCAACATAATCTTCGCTAGCACCCTATGCAAGATGTTAATCCCACGATCAGTTTGGAAGAAGTCAGGCACCACAATACACGATGTAGTTCCGGGCGAAGAAGCCACCTCCATCGGAACAATACATCTTGATGTGATCTTTGGCAGCAAGTGCAACTTCGCAAAACAAGCGCTCGAGTTCGAAGTGCTCAACTAGCAGTCGCAGTATCACGCCATACTCGGGCGACCAGCGTTCGCTCAGTTCATGGCGATCCCTCACTACGCATATCTCAAACTCAAGATGCCAGGACCCGCAGGAATCATCACAGTCAAGGGAAGCTTCACCAAATCGGACCAGTGTGACCGCGACCTCCACAAAGTCTCCGACACATTTGGAGCCCGACAACAGTTGAAAGAAATTGCCATTGTAACGGACAAAAGCATATTCCCGCTGGCAAACCGAAGCGAGACAAAAGAATTCGTCCGCGACTTCAGCATAGACAGCGACACAATCACACACCAAATCCACTCAACAGACCCAGAGAAGACAGTCCGCGTATATTCCCACCTTCCAGAAGAGCAAGCAACCGCCCTCATAACCTTCCTTCGCGAAGAGTGGAAAATTTTCGCCTGGTGCCCAGCCGAAATTCCCGGGATACCACGAGAATTCACAGAACACGCGCTCCACATCAAGCCAAACACCAAGCCAGTAAAGCAAGCACTGCGACGATTCTCAGAACCCAAGCGCAGAGCAATCGGAGAAGAAGTCAACCGACTACTCGATGCACAGTTCATCCGAGAGACAAAGAAAGCAACATGGATAACAAACCCAGTCCTAGTCCCTAAAAAGGACACCGAGGTACTGAGGATGCGCGTTGACTATGGGCCTATCAACAAGCACTGCCCAAAAGACCAGTTCCCCCTGCCAAGAATCGATCAGATAATCGAATCCACACAAGGATGCGACCTCCTCTCCTTCCTCGACGCATACTCAGGGCACAATCAAATAAGGATGAAGGAAGAAGACGAAGAGCACACCCCGTCAATCACCCCCTACGGCACATCCCGCCATAAAAAAATTCCCTTTGGTTTAAACAATGCCAGAACAACATACCAGCAAATGATGCAAGCATACATGAGAAACCAGATTGGCGGAAACATCCAGGTCTACGTAGACGAGATCGCCATCACAGCCAAAGAACTCGCACCAGAAGCAACCCTAAAGGATGACAACACAGGTGAACCAGCGCAACTGGCAGCCGCAAACCCAATCATTAATGAAGAAGCCAACAACGCAGTCGAGGAGGCAGCGCCAGTTGCACCCAAAGACCCAGCCTGGAAAGAACCATTCCTTTGATTCCTAGTCGAAGGCACTTTACCATAAGACGATGCAGAAGCCCGACGCATCAGTCGACGATCTAAAGCATTCACGGTAATCAACAGGAAGCTCTACAAGCGCAACATCTCCCAGATCCTCCAAAAGTGTATAGACGAAGAAGACGGCAAAGCCCTACTACTCGAGATTCACTAAGGCACCTGCGGGCATCATGCCAGCAGTCGAGCACTCGTGGCAAAAGCCTTTTGAGAAGGTTTCTACTGGCCGACCGCTATGAGAAATGCAGAGGATATCGTACGGCGTTTCATCGCCTGCCAAAAGTTCGCCAGCAGGCCGCACGCCCCAGCATCGGAACTCAAAACCATACCATTATCGTGGCCATTTGCCACATGGGGACTCGACATGGTAGGCCCACTCAAGAAATCATCAAAAGGAGGACGAATACACCTACTGGTCGCAGTAGATAGGTTCACCAAGTGGATCGAACCAGTACCAATCACCAGCTAAACAGCCCTCACGGTAGTCAACTTCATCAAGTCAATCATCTTCAGATTCGGAGTACCACACAATATCATCACAAACAATGGTACAAACTTCACAGCAGCATAGTTCCAAATCTTCTGCCAGGAACTGGGAATCAAAATAAACTACGCATCAGTCGCACACCCGCAATCCAATGGCCAAGTGGAGAAAGCAAACGACCTATTATGCGGAGGAATAAAGAAGCGACTCCTGGCACCACTCGAGCAAGCCGCAGGAAACTGGATAGAAGAGCTCCCCGCAGTCCTATGGAGCCTGCGCACCACCCCAAACAGATCGACCCAGTATACACCTTTCTTCTTGGTATACGGGGCAGAAGCAGTGTTGCCGCATGACTTAAAATTCGGAGCACCCAGAATCTCAGGGTATGAAGAGGAAGAGGCAGAAGAAGCATTGCAGAACGACAAAGACATCGCAGACGAAGCACGAGACACAACCATCACAAAATCTGAAGGATACCAGGACAAGATGCGCACCTATCAAAGCAGTCGCCTGTGGACCAGATCGTTCAACAAAGGAGAACTTGTGCTACGGCTAATACAGGAAAAGTGCACAAACTTGCCCCACAATGGGATGGGCCGTTCATCATCTCGGAAGTCATAGGAGGAGGAGCATACAGATTGAAGAATCCAAAGACCAATGAGGATGTGGGAAATCCATGGAACGTAGCGAACCTGCGCCTGTTCTACCCATAGTCCTCTAGACACTATCAAGACATCGGCGGCAGCACCGATCGCCAACTCATGTAAAAATTCGAAGGAATAAAACAATGTTTCCCAAAAAACATCTTACAAGCACTTGGGGGCTCGAGCCTAGAACTCCCCCCGAGAGACGCTATCTTCGCAAATGCGACTCTTACTTAAAAATCACTCGGGGGATCAAGCCTAGAACTCCCCCCGAGAGACTCTATCTTCGCAAACGCGACTCTTACTTAAAAATCACTCGGGGTCTCGAGCCTAGAACTCCCCCCGAGAGACGCTATCTTCGCAAACGCGACTTTTAACTAAAAGCACTCGGGGGCTCGAGCCTAGAACTCCCCCCGAGAGACGCTATCTTCGCAAAAGTGACTTTTACCTAAAAGCACTCAAGGAATCGAGCATAAAACTCCCCTCGAGAGACGCTATCTTCGCAAACACGACTTTTACCTAAAAGTCCTCGGGGAATCGAGCATAAAACTCCCCTCGAGAGACGCTATCTTCGCAAAAGCGACCTCTACTTAAAAGCACTAGGGGGCTCGAGCCTAAAACTCCCCCGAGAGACGCTATCCTCGCTGGAAAAGTGACCTTGCCTACAACCATCGGGAGGCCAAAAACGCAAGACCCTCGCCAACAACAAAGCTCAGGCAAAAGAAAGCTGCATAAAAAACGCAGGATTCTTTAGTCTTCACCCGATCGCAAGCGATCGCCTAAAGACTCGGGGGCTACTCCCATCGGGAGCGCTGAAGCGCACCCGATCCAAACTTGGAAAAATTCAAAGACAACTACAAACCAGTGAGACAAAAATCAGTAAAGTCTGCGCTTGATTCTGCAAATCAAACGCACCTCGGGGGCTACTCCCATCGGGAGCGCTGACGCGCACCCGAGAAGATATTCTCATTACAAAGGAGTCGAAGATATTCTCATTACAAAAGGAGTCGAAGACATTCTCATTACAAAGGAGTCGAAGACATTATCATTACAAAGGAGTCGAAGACTTTCTCATTACAAAGAAGTCGAAACAACAGTTTGTCACTGCTAAAAGGACCTGTGGAACTACAAGACCGATTACATTCAACTTCTGCATGTGTGCTCATGGTGAGATAATTGGCACTTTCGTACCACAACCCGGCGAGCATCATCACAGACAAAGTAGCAGCCCAGCTGGTAAAGAAGAAGCTCGCTGTCCTCCAGTTCTACAAGGTGCCTCGCCTACTGACGCTGTCGCTTGACGTCCAGTTCCTCCTTAGAACTAGAAGAGCAAACACCATCGCCCGAGGGATCAGCCGAAGATGAAGACACGGGAGAAGCAGGCGAACCACCACTCGAGCCATCAGAACCGCTGCTGCTTGTTTCCTCACAGTATGGATCCAGACGATTACCACCAACATCAAACGCACGGATAAGAACAATATCTTCACCGTCAAAGCGACAACAAAGAATGTCTCCACCACGCAGATTCAGTCGACGAGAAAACGCCCTCCAGCCAGAACCAAGAAAGATCAAGGATGAACTATCAGTTTCCAGCTCCACCCAAGAAGAAGAACGAGAGCTCCCGAGAAGACGGAGCCAGAAACCCCTCAAGTTACGCTCAGAAGAATTGGAGGAAAAAGAGAAGGAAGAGGAATCCGGGGAGCATCCCGACTAAGAACACGCAAAAGAAAGTCATAGCGCCAAAAACGCTCCTCCATGGAGAAAGAGGAAGAAGGCAACAACGTGGTACCATGGCGTCCACCTCGTGAAGAATGAGGCGTGCGGCCACCACGACCACGGCGGCCACGTCCTCGCCCAGCCACACCTCTACCATGTTTGGGCACCATATGAAGAAGAATAAGAAGAGAAAGATGCGAAGAATGGATGCCAAGGATGGGAAACCACAGGAAGTATTTATAGCACAATCCAAGGGCAAAGCAGGAAAAGCACGCGGAAGCTCAGGCGGCGTCATCATTGCATCAAAGACCATCGAGCCGGGCGTTACGGATTTCAAGGCAAAGATGCATTCACACGGTCAGCATTACTTACATGGCGCATCAAATCTCGCCTGTTTCCCATACAAGTCTCGGAAACCCAACAGGAAACTGGATGCACGACGTCCAAACCATCATCATGACTGTCCAGAAGACGTGATGGATCGAAAAAATCAATCATCATCATACGTCATCAAGCAGCAGGACAATGCATGTCAGCACGACATCTAAAGAGGGACGGATCAAGACAAAAACAGTTGGCAAAAAACCAAAAGATTCCAAAAGCCAGCTATACGTCCAAATTTTCTGACTCTACAAAATTCTTACTCCCATCGGGAGTACCTTTATTCGAGTTCGGGTGCTCCCTCACCCAGACGGCAAGATGTGCTCTAGTGATCACTCGCACCATCAGAAAAAACATACTCTCAGAGTTCGGGTGCTCCCTCACCCCGGAAGCAGTAAAGCATTCGAGTGATTACTCGCAAGAAAAAAGGCCCAACATACTCTCCATGACTTACTCCCGCACTCGATGACTTTCCGAGTGGGTGCTTTATTTCCTCGCCTGAGTCCACCACAAACTCCGCGAGTGACGACTAAAAAACTCACTTGATCGTTTATTCCAAGTGGGTGCATCGCTAACCAGGCTCCGCGCCTCAATAAAAACAATTATGCCTGGGCTACGACACACTGTACCCAGATGCCACGCAAGCCTAGCGTGTATGTAAGACCCCGCTGCGCAGAACGGTCTGTCAGAACCCTCTGTTAGGTAATGTGCTAGGATCAAATTCACCTTGCATTCATCAAAGAAAATCAAATGGAATTCAAATTCAAACTTAAATGGGAGAAGGAACACCCCCCAGATGAATTAATTCAAAAGGCCAAAAATAAATCTTCTCCAAAAATTCATGTTTGATTTTTGAAAAGTCTTATAAATGAGTTTGATCACATATCAAGTGATGTGGGACCCACCCCATGCTCATGGATTTTTCAAATATTGAAACAGGACCTTGGAATTAATCAAAAACCCCTATTTGATTTAAAATTCAAATGTTTTGAATTTTAAAAAGTGCCAAACTTTACAAGTGGCTAGCCTAATATATTATGAGGCCATGTAAAAAGTTTTAGCATTTCATAAAATGCCTAGCTATTTACTTAGCATAGCAAAACAAATTACAGAAAGGAAAGATTAAACAGAAAAGAAAAATAGAGAAAACCTTACCTAACGCCTAGGCGAAGCCAGTCCAGCCGGCCCAGCCAGCCCACCAGGGGCACAGGGGTCTCCTTCCCCACCCCGCGCCTCCAAGCTGCTCGGTGGAATGCCACCGAGCTAGCCGCGCACGTCGACGCCTCCCCAGTCGCCACCTGCCCCTCTGGAGCCTCCTAGACGCGCCTCGCAGCTCCTGGAGACGCTGTGCGTCCATTCCCCCCTCCAGGATAGCTCTCGCTCTCTCTCTCTCTCGCCAAGCTCGACGACGACCCGAGCGCCGCCGTCGCCATGACGTGAAGCACGCGTGGCCAACGTCGTCCCCGAGCCGCGCCATCGTGTCCATCCTCCTCGCCGTCCTCGACTTCGTCTCCATGCAGAAGGAATGGAGATCGGACGCTCTATAGCCGCCGGGATCGTCTCCACGTCGCCGCCGGACCCGCAAGCCAACTCCGTCGAATTCGTCGCCGTTGAAGCCTCCCCGCCTCCACCGCCTGTGCCATTGCGTTCACCACCTCCTGGTGAGCAGATCCCCCAACCTTGCGGCTCCTCAATCCCCCCTAGATGATTCCGCCATGAGAGCAGAAGAAGGTCGCCTCCATGGTTGATGCCGAGGTCGCCGCCGTGCCCTTCGTCTCAGCCCGTGTGCGCGTTAGTTTCCCCTGCCTCATAGCTCTCCAATGCGCTAGCCCGTGGTCAAAATGGCGCTCTAGAGCGCGAACCCGACGCAGCCCTAGCCACTGCCGCCGCCAACTCCGACACCGACGACGCTCCGGTGACCCCCTGAAGCTCTGGCGAGGTCCATTCGATGCAGACGACGACGCTGAGCAAGATGGTGCCCTCCCCTTGGCCTCCCGTGCTCGTTTTCACAACTCCGGCGAGTCTCCGGCGACCACAGTGGTGCCTGCGACGACCCCCTCCATTAGAGCTTAACCCCCTAAGCTAATCACCCTGGCCCCACCCCCAGTGTCACAGACATGTGGGCCAGCCCCCCTGTTAATCCCCTATGTTAGTTTAAATCGAATCTAAACTGTTAATTAAAACAAACAGAGACTTACAGGTGGGACCCCACGGTGAGGACCCCCCCTGACGTCAGCATGACCTCATGCTGATGCAGTAAATGCTTTTCTAATTAAAACAATTTCAGAAATTGGCAGAATTTATTCCAAACTTTGAAAATTCATAGAAAATTCATACTAACTCCAAATTTAACATATAATATATGAAAAATGATCAAGAGAAAATAATCTATCCAAATATACAACTTTAAAATATGTTTGAGTTGAATTTAAAATGAGACCAGTAGCATTTTCTATTTGGTTTAATTGGAATTTAATCAAATTAAATTCAAATGCTTTTGCAATTTGAAACTTAGCAACATACCCCAATTCACTTGAACATCAGAGGCATATCATACACATGTCAAGATGAATTACTTTGATCAAACAATAGCATTTGTAACTGCGCTAAATTGAATTCAAATTGGAGTTTGAATTTGCAATTTCAATTGCAATATACTCCATTTAAATGGAATTGCCTCATACATCAGAAGCATGCAAACCAAGTTTCAACCATCAACCATGTGCTTGTGCATTGTATTTACTTTGCTACCTTGCTTGTTGTTTGTCGAGTAGAGGTGGAACCGGAACAAGAGGCAACCCCCTTCGTTGAAGATCCCAAGACTGAACCTCGTCAGCAAGGCAAGCAAACCCCCATTGATCACATCGATAAAATCCCCCTTCCCTCTCATGTCTCGCTTATGCATTGTTTAGGATGATTACCATGCTACGTTTCTACCGCATAGATGAACCCATTCATTTGCATGACCTATCATTTGTCATAGTAGTAAGCAAACCACAATCCTAGAAAATGTAGGAGTTGATTGATATCATGTGACCCCTGCAACTGTTACTGCTTATTGCATGCTTAGAGTAATACAATGTTGATACTGTTATGTGAGTCGGGATGGTAGTGATCATGTTGATGATGGTGGAAATGTGTTGGTGAATCTACCCTAATACAAGGTGAACTATGAGAGGCTGTGTAGGAGTACACAGTGGGTTGTCTCGTTGAACACCGCCTTAAGCCCGAGTTCTTGTGTGGTGCTCCAAGCTGAAGAGTACTACCACATGTTGGGCAAACGGATCCCCGCTCAACCTACTAACTCACCCCTTCTCAGTTCAATGAGTCACAGTAGTTCGGAGTTCTAGTAGGTTTTTGGCCTGGATGCAAGGTGAGAGAACGGCTCAACCGAGACCGGCTTATGCATCACACACACATCTTCTGGGACCACTTCGGTAAACCGGCCGGGTTACGAATGTGGAAACCATCCCAGATAGGCGTCTTCATTGAACCTGAGTTGGCTGTGAGGTAAAAGTTGTGGAGATTATCCTCGCCGACACTTGCTTGAAGGGTGACGAGATCCCGGCGGTAACTGATGGTTTCATGTGTGTAGCAGTACACCCCTGCAGGGTTAATAAACTATTCGAATAGCCGCATCCACGGTAAGGGACTACTTGGAAAGTTGTGCCTGATTATTAGACAACTTGAACTGGATACTTATAAAACTTGCCAAGATAAGTGTGAGTGCTATGGCGTGCTTTCTCGTGGGGAAGTCGAGGAAGGCACCATAGTGGTGTAATTGGTTGGAGACTGTAGTGGACTCGTGTACGCTTCTTACCTCAAGTCTGGTACTCGTAGTTCAGGACTAGCCAAGTCAAAGCTGGCACTTCTGCTTGTGAACCCCTACCTCCCTTTACCTTGATACATGTGCATGAGTAGTATAGCTGCTACGTAAGTCTTGCTGAGTACGACTTTGTACTCACGTTTGCTTATTCTATGTTTTAGATGAACCCACTGACCCCGAAAGTGGATTCTTCATCGAGCTCGACGACTGAAGACCAAGCTAGTGTAGTCCCAGTCAGCAGACTGGTTCCCTCGTGGAGGGCTTGTGTTTAAATAAGGCTTCTTAAGCCATTTGTTAAACTTGTCTGTACTCAGACCTACTTTGCTTCCGCTTGTTTGTTGTAATGTTGGATCACATGCTTGTGATCTCTGTGTGCACTCTGTGAGAGTTATCAATAAAATGTATACTTTGTAGAGAATTGCAATGATACCTGCTGTTCATACAAGGCATGTGTGCTGCGTGTATGTTTATAACATGCATGTCTTTGTATGGGTTTTCGAGACCTTAGTTGTGATCTAGCTGGCGGTCTTTTATACACCAAGTGGCCCTTCGATGTGCGCAGCTTGGGGCATCGCGATGCGATTGCTCGAGACTCTGTCTCGTGCACACTTTGTTGTATGATCGAGCCTGCCCTAGACCCCGACTAAGTGATAAGGCTGGAGTAAGTCTATGTAAGAGCTATGAGATAGTCGATAGTATGGTTGAGGCTACTTGTCTGTGAATCACCCATATCATTTAGACTTGTGTGCGGACGATGAGGACCCATCTCAGTTCATCATCCGGCCTGGATGGGGTGCCCCTCACGTACGATGCTTCCCGAGAACGTTCTGTGCTTGGCCTTGTCTGCTTAGACAAGTGGGTACGGTTCTCGGCTCTCCATATGACTATGTCGTAGCGGGACTTGCATACGCTAACCCCGGGTTCCGACAGACTTGGTATCAGAGCAGGACTGACTGTAGGATTATCAGCCTTGGCCGAAGTCAAGTCTAGCTTGCTATAGTTATATAGTTACTCTAGGTATATAAGGGAAGAACGTAAGGCTTCTTTTTTCTCCTTACCCCCTTCGTTCTGAGTTCTGAGTCACCCTTACCTCTTCTACGTGAAGATATGACTAGGCTCATCTATGTCTTACTAGAACATCTCGTTGTTTGCTTCCTTGTAGCCGTAGGAAAGTTGTGATCGGTTTGTTAGAGTTGTTGTGCTTGCTGATTTCTTACATCGTATGTAAGTGTTGTTTCCATGTTGTAAGAAATTGTCTTTTCTTGCAATTACAGCCGTTATGCTGTCCGAGACATTCCAAGTTTCTTCATAATCTGATGCATTTGCAAACTCCTTCTTTCTGTTTCAGATGGCTGATCTTCCCCCTCGGCATATTTTTCGTCTGACTAGGTGCCTCGGTGTGCGTGGGCATCCAGCCATGCTCATCGAGATGATGTCCTTCATTGGCTATCGTTGGTATCCTGAGTACACCGTTGAGGAGCAGTTCCTTGACTTCAACCATACCCAGTTCCACTACATTGTCAGGATCTACCCGCACCACACTGGAGTCACTCAGTCTATCCACTTTGGACATGGCATTGGCATGACTGAGAACATGGCTGTGCAGGATGCTGCATACTCATGTATGACTGCTGAGAGAGGAGCACGCTTTTCTTGGAGACACATATTTCCGCTATATCCCTGCTACACTTCCAGGAGAAGAGGGATATTACACCGGACTGTACACAGATCACTCATTGGAGGATCCTTTGCTTCAGATCACTGCTCGGCACGCTTGTGATAGAGATCGAGATGCACGAGCCCTTCGTTTTGAGCTTCACGCCACCCGTGTTCGTCTGTATCGAGCACGTACACTTCTGGCTCCTTTTGTGAGTGTTGGATCAGTGGAGTATGATGCTATCTACCCAGCCAGGACACAGATGCCTTCTCGAGTTGCTTGGCCCAAGATTGGAGGCATTTTTCCACCCCGTGGTCCTTTGCTTCCACCCTACGCTGGACCTAGGCCCCATCCTTTCCCAAATGGATATCAGGGTCCACAGGCCTCCGTGTTTTCCGATGGTCACCTTCAGCTACCGGGTTACGCGGGTAACTTTTACGAGGATTACTATGGAGATGGAGATGAGTGAGACCGCCTGTGGTCTTTCTTTAGTGAGGATGTAGTAGTATCTTAGTATATTGTACGCAAGGTGTTCTAAGTTCCAGAGGCTTAGATAAATAATGTATAGGAAGTTAGAGTGCCTCTGAAGGATGTATCATCTTCATCATGTTTGTATTAGCTTGGCACTTGTACTAAAACGATGTATGGTTTGTATGACAACTTGTGAATATATGGTTTGTATGCTTTTATCACCATGTTGTCAAGATGATTACCTCCTTTTCTCTGTGATTCTTCCAGTACCTTCAATACCTTGTTTAGACTCTTCCAATCAACTCTGTTTGACTTTGGTTTAATCTTCAGGATGTCTCAAGGAACCCGTGGCCATCTTGGTCGTGCCCATGGTCGTGGGAATGAACCGGAGGAAGGCAATCTTCCACCCCCACCCACGATAGCTCAGGTTCTGATGGAGGTTGAGAGGAACCGCCGAGACTCTCACCATTTGCTGGAGGTTATTGCCCGCAACACCACTCAGCAGCGCAATGAGTTGGTGTGCTTGAATGACTTCATCCGGCTTCATCCCCCGGTTTTCAGCTACTCCACCGAGCCCCTTGACGCCGATGACTGGCTTCGCAGCATCGAGAGGAAGCTCCAGGCAGGCCACGTTGCAGATGGTGACAGGGTCAGCTATGACACTTACCACCTCGAGGGTGCAGCTAGCTCTTGGTGGGAGAATTTCCTGAACATGCGTCCCGCTGGACCGCCCACATCTTGGGATGAGTTCTGCACTTCCTTCCGTGAGCACCACATCCCAAAGGGTCTTATGGACCGCAAGCGTGAGGAGTTCTGCAACCTCACCCAAGGAAGAAGGACTGTTGACGAGTTTAGTCGTGAGTTCAACCGACTGGCTCGTTATGCTACCGAAGAGGTTTCCACCGACGCCAAGAAGCAAGAGAGGTTCCTCCGTGGACTCAATTCTGGACTCCGTCGTGAGCTCAACCTACATGAGTTCGCCACCTTCCAGGTCCTTGTCAACAAGGCCATCAAGGCGGAGGACATGAACACCCCCAATGACTTCCGCAAACACCCTAGAGATGATGGTTCATCCAGTTCAGGCTCTCAGAAGCGCAAAATTTGGATCCCCAACAACATGTTTCGCCAGAACAACCCACCAAGGCCATCCTATGTGGCGCCTCGTCCACCAGCTTCGTTCCACCCAACTCCACCAAACAATGCAGCTCCCCGCACTGTCTTTGGAGCCTGCTACAAGTGTGGTCAGGCAGGCCACTACTCCCGCGAGTGTCCCCAGAACCAGCTCTAGAATCAGAATGCTCCACCCCGTGCCGGAGGCAACAACAACGGTCGTGGCAAGCCACCCCCGAAGGTCTACACCACCAAACCCGCTCCTCCCGCCACCCGTGGACGTGTGAATCAGATTGCCGCCAAAGAGACTGACGACACCACTGACGTCATTCTTGGTACGCTCCCAGTTAATTATGTTCCTACTTCCGTTCTTTTCGACCCAGGAGCATCTCATTCATTCATGTCGGAAAGTTATGCACTTCGTCATGAGTTATCCTTTGTTGAATAGTCCACCCCAATGATTATTCAAACTCCAGGGTCAAGATGGCAAACTAATAGAGTAAGCCATGGTAATAAAATTGCGATTGAGGGTTTAGTATTCCTTGCTTCACTCATAGCCCTCAAATCTTCGGACATCGATGTAATCCTTGGCATGGATTGGCTATCAAGGAAGAATGCCTACCTTGATTGCAAAGGTAAATCAGTGAAACTAACCCACCCTTCAGGCAAGAAAGTCATCTACACCTCACCCAGAACAAGAACCCAAGTGCATTCTATGAATGTACTTCCCCTTCCCGACATTGAAGATATTCCGGTGGTTCGTGACTTCCCGGATGTCTTTCCTGAAGAGCTGCCGGGAATGCCACCCGACAGTTGTGTAGATTTCATAGTAGATCTTATGCCAGGAACCGCACCAATTTCCAGACGCCCATACAAAATGGCCCCACATGAGTTTGCTGAGCTTAAAACCCAACTTGAAGCTTTTTTGGAAAAAGGCTTCATTCGCCCTAGCTCATCGCCATGGGTTTGCCCCGTTCTGTTCGTAACGAAGAAAGATGGAACAGAAAGGATGTGCATAGACTATCGCCCGCTCAATCTAGCGACGATAAAGAACAAGTACCCACTGCCCAGGATCAATGATCTTTATGATGAACTTGCTGGATCCTCTATCTTCTCCAAGATGGATTTGAGATTAGGTTATCATCAAATCAAAATCCGAAACGAGGACATTCCCAAAACGGCTTTTACTACTCGTTATGGTCTTTACGAGTACACCGTCATGTCCTTTGGTTTAACCAATGCCCCCGCCACTTTCTCACGCATGATGAATTCAATCTTCATGGAGTACTTAGATAAATTTGTTGTGGTTTATCTCGATGACATTCTCATCTACTCGAAGAACGAAGAAGAACATGCCGAACACCTAAGGCTGGTATTGATGAAACTTAGAGAGCATTGCCTGTATGCTAAATTCTCCAAGTGTGAATTTTGGCTACCAGAAGTGACCTACTTAGGCCACGTGATTTCTGCAAAAGGCATTGCTGTGAATCCCGAGAGAGTTCAGGCCGTCCTTGACTGGACTCCACCTGAATCGGTTAATCAAGTTAGGAGTTTTCTTGGCCTAGCCAGCTATTGCCGTCGCTTCGTCGAGAACTTTTCTAAAGTTGCTAAGCCTCTAACTGAACTCCTCAAGAAAGATAAGAAATTCCTATGGACTCCCAAGTGCGAGGAAAGCTTTCAAGAGCTAAAAAGGATATTGACTTCTGCACCCGTACTTGCACCTCCAGACACCAAAAAGGATTTCGAGATCTTTTGTGACGCCTCACGGCAAGGGTTAGGATGCATACTTATGCAAGATAGACATGTGGTAGCTTATGCTTCACGCCAGTTGCGGTCACATGAAGAGAACTATCCTACCCATGATCTTGAACTCGCTGCCGTAGTTCATGCCCTGACAACTTGGCGACATTACCTCCTTGGTAATCGTTGTGAGATGTATTCCGATCACCAAAGCCTCAAATACATTTTCACCCAGCCAGATCTTAATCTCAGGAAAAGACGCTGGATTGAGTTGATAAAAGATTACGACGTAGGAATTTCTTACACCCCAGGCAAAGCCAATGTCATGGCTGATGCACTAAGTCATAAGTCGTATTGTAACAACCTCATGTTACAAAAGTATCAACAACTTCTTCATGAGGAATTTTGCCAACTCAATCTTGAGATTGTTCCTCATGGCTATCTTTCTACCTTGGTGGCGAAACCAACCCTTGAGGATAAAATCATAGCCGCCCAGAGACGTGATAGTGGCATTCGAGAGATCAAGAAGAACATTGCTAGCGGAGTTGCTAAATGTTTCTCCATAAATGATCAAGGTGTCGTTTTCTTTGGAACTCGATTGGTTGTACCACAAAAACACAATCTTAGGAGGCTAATTCTTATGGAGGCCCATGACACACCCCTTTTGATTCATCCTGGTAGTACAAAGATGTACCGAGACCTACGCCAGAAATTTTGGTGGACCAGGATGAAGCGACAAATTGCTCAGTTCATTGCTGAATGTGATGTTTGTCGTCGCATTAAGGCAGAACATCAAAGACCTGCTGGTACACTTCAACCTTTGCCTATTCCAGAGTGGAAATGGGACAAAGTCACTATAGATTTCATCACTGGCTTTCCAAAACCCCAGAAAGGAAATGATGCCATCTTCGTTGTGGTAGAAAGGATTTCCAAAGTTGCACACTTCCTTCCAGTTCGCGAGTCTATAACTACTAGCCAGTATTGGACTTGTACGTCTCTAGAATTGTGTCTCTTCACGGTGTTCCTTTGGAAATCAATTCTGATCGTGGTAGCCTTTTCACCTCTAGATTCTGGGGAAGCTTTCAGAGTGCTATGGGAACTCATCTCTCCTTTAGTACAATTTTCCATCCTCAGTCTAGCGGTCAAGTCGAAAGGGTTAACCAAATTCTTGAGGACATGCTTAGAGCTTGTGTTATCTCATTCGAAAAGAAGTGGGAGAAGTCTCTTCCATTCGCCAAATTTGCTTATAACAATATTTTCCAATCTAGTCTGAACATGGCTCCTTTTGAACTCCTATATGGACGACGATGTCGAACACCCCTAAACTGGTCAGAAACCGGTGAAAGACAATTCTTTGGACCGGATATGATCATGGAAGCAGAAGAGCAAGTTCGCATTGTTCGTGATCAATTTAAAGCAGCCCAGTCTCGTCAGAAAAGCTACTGTGATCGTCATCATAGGCAAGAAAGCTACAATCTGGATGAGAAGGCTTACCTTCGGGTTACTCGTCTGAAGGGAAACCAACGATTCGCTATCAAAGGCAAGTTGGCCCCACGTTATATTGGACCTTTCCGCATTCTTGCTAAACGTGGAGAAGTTGCCTACCAACTTGAACTACCCCGCACCTTTCCCGAGTACATGATGTAT
This sequence comes from Bromus sterilis, assembly GCA_950022295.1. Classification (NCBI taxonomy): domain Eukaryota; kingdom Viridiplantae; phylum Streptophyta; class Magnoliopsida; order Poales; family Poaceae; genus Bromus; species Bromus sterilis. The sequence continues at coordinate 159,480,122 of OX465600.1, forward strand.
TCCATGTGTCACAACTCAGGCGTTGCTTCAAGGACCCCATCCGCGAAGTCGACCATGAAACGCTTGATCTCCAAGATGACCTTTCTTATCGAGAATACCCCGTTCATATTCTTGATTCAGCAGAGCGTGTCACTCGTCGTCAGCAGATTAAGTTTCTGAAAGTGCAATGGTCACACCACTCTGAGAGAGAAGCCACGTGGGAAAGAGAAGACCGTCTCCGTGCCGGGTACCCCTCCTTCCTCCCTCAGACTTCTGAATCTCGGGACGAGATTCTGTTGAGTGGAGGCGAGTTGTCAGAACCCTCTGTTAGGTAATGTTCTAGGATCAAAGACACCTTGCATTCATCAAAGAAAATCAAATGGAATTCAAATTCAGCCCAAGGTCGCCGCCGTACCCCTTCGTCTCAGTCCGTGTGCGCGTCAGTTTCCCTTGCCTCACAGCTCTCCAATGCGCTAGCCCGTGGTCAAAATGGCGCTTTGGAGTGCGAACCCGACGCAACCCTAGCCACTGCCGCTGCCAACTCCGTCGCTGCCGACGCTCCGGTGACCCCCTGAAGCTCTGGCCAGGTCCATTCGATGCGGACGACGACGCTGAGCAAGATGGTTCCCTCCCCTTGGCCTCCCGTGCTCGTTTTCGCAACTCCGGCGAGTCTGCGACGACCACAGTGGTGCCGGCGACGACCCCCTCCATTAGAGCTTAACCCCCCTAAGCTAATCACCCTGGCCCCACCCCCAGTGTCACAGACATGTGGGCCTGTTCCCTTGTTAATCCCCTATGTTAGTTTAAATCGAATCTAAATTGTTAATTAAAATAAACAAAGACTTACAGGTGGGACCCCCTGGTCAGAACCCCCCCTGACGTCAGCATGACCTCATGCTGATGCAGTAAATGCTTTTCTAATTAAAACAGTTTCAGAAATTGGCAGAATTTATTCCAAACTTTGAAAATTCATAGAAAATTCATACTAACTCCAAATTTAACATATAATATATGAAAAATGGTCAGGAGAAAACAATCTATCCAAATATACAACTTTCAACTATGTTTGAGTTTAATTTAAAATTGGACCAGTAGCATTTGCTATTTGATTTGATTGAAATTTAATCAAATTAAATTCAAATGCTTTTGCAATTTGAAACTTAGCAACATACCCCAATTCACTTGAACATCAGAGGCATATCATACACATGTCAATTGAATTCAAATTGGAGTTTGAATTTGCAATTTCATTTGCAATATACTCCATTTAAATGGAATTGCCTCACACATCAGAAGCATGCAAACCAAGTTTCAACCTTCAACCATGTGCTTGTGCATTGTATTTACTTTGCTACCTTGCTTGTTGTTTGTCGATTAGAGGTGGAACCGGAACAGGAGGCATCCCCCTTCGTTGAAGATCCCAAGACTGAACCTCGTCAGCAAGGCAAGCAAACCCCCATTGACCATATCGATAAAATACCATTTCCCTCTCATGTCTCGCTTATGCATTCTTTAGGATGATTAACATGCTACATTTCTACCGCATAGATGAACCCATTTCTTTGCATGACCTATCATTTGTCACGGTAGTAAGCAAACCACAATCCTAGCAAATGTAGGAGTTGATTGATATCATGTGACCCCTGCAACTGTTACTGCTTATTGCATGCTTAGAGTGATACAATGTTGATACTGTTATGTGAGTCGGGATGGTAGTGCTCATGTTGATGATGGTGTAAATGTGTTGGTGAATCTACCCTAATACAAGGTGAACGATGAGAGGCTGTGTAGGAGTACACAGTGGGTTGTCTCGTTGAACACCGCCTTAAGCCCGAGTTCTTGTGTGGTGCTCCAAGCTGAACAGTACTACCACATGTTGGGCAAACGGATCCCCAATCAACCTACTAACTCATCCCTTGTCAGTTCAATGAGTCGCAGTAGTTCGGAGTTCTGGTAGGTTTGTGGCCTGGATGCAAGGTGAGAGAACGGCTCAACCAGACCGGCTTATGCATCACGCACACATCTTCTGGGACCACTTCGGTAAACCGGCCGGGTTAAGAATGTGGAAACCATCCCATATAGGCGTCTTCATTGATCCTGAGTTGGCTGTGAGGTAAAAGTTGTGGAGATTATCCTCGCCGACACCCTCTTGAAGGGTGACGAGATCCCGACGGTAACTGATGGTTTCATGTGTGTAGCAGTACACCCCTGCAGGGTTAATAAACTATTCGAATAGCCGCGTCCGCGGTAAGGGACTACTTGGAAAGCTGTGCCTGATTATTAGATGTCGGGACCCGGAATAGGCGTATGTAATTCCAGTCACGATACAATCACATGGAGAGCCGAGATCCGTACCCACTTGTCTAAGAAGACAAGGCCAAGCACAGAACGCTCTCGGAAAGCATCAAACGTGAGGGGCATCCCATCCAAGCCGGATGATCAACTGAGATGGTTCCTCAACGTCCGCTCACAAGTCTAAATGCTTATGGGTGGTGAATCCCATATTCATAGACAAGTCTCCTCAACCATGTTGCGATTGGATCCTAACTCTTACATAGACTTACTCCAGCCCGATCACTTAGTCGGGGTCTAGGGCGGGCTCGATCATACAACAAAGTGTGCACGTGGCAGAGCCACGAGCAATCGCATCGCCATGCCCCAAGCTGCGCACATGTAAGGGCCACTTGGTGTATAAAAGACCGCCAGCCAGATCACAACTAAGGTCTCGAAAACCCATACTAAGACATGCATGTTATAATCATACACGCATCACACATGTCTAGTATGAACAACATGTATCATCACATAACTCTACAAGTACTCTTTATTGATATACACATAGAGCATACAAAGATCACATGTCTGTGATCAACATTACATCATACAACGGAAGTAAATTAGGTCTGAGTACAGACAAGTTTAACAAATGGCTTAGAGAAGCCTTGTAAACATACATGCCCTTCCACGAGGGACCAGACTGCTGTCTGGGACTATGCTAACTTAGTCAACGTCGAGCTTCAGGTCGGTGACTCCATCGGGGTCCGGGTTCTCATCTAAAACATAGAATAAGCAAACGTGGGTACAAAGTCGTACTCAGCAAGACTTACATCAGAACTACACTACTCATACTCAAGTATCAAGGTAAAGGGAGGTGGGGTTTCATTATGCAGAAGTGCCAGCTTTGACTTGGCTAGTCCTCTTCTACGATTACCAGACTTGAGGTAAGAAGCGTACACGAGTCCACTACATCTCCAACCAATACACCACTATGGTGCCTTTCTCGACTTCCCCACGAGAAAGCACGCCATAGCACTCACACTTATCTTGGTGTATTTTAGAAGTATCCAGTTCAAGTTGTCTAATAATAAGGTACAGGTTCCAAGTAGTCCATAACCGCGGACGCGACTATTCGAATAGTTTTGTTAACCTTGCAAGGGTGTAAGCTACACACACATGACCATCGGTTACCGCCAGGTCTCGCCACCGTTCAAGAGGTGACAGCGAGGATGTTCACCACGACACTTCGCTCACAACCGGTCTATTCCAGGAGTCGACAATTTGAGTTTGCCTCCGCTCGAGAGCCCGGCCGGATCAACGAAACGGACTCAAACAATGTAAGTGACCGAGACGCCACCTCTGGCAGATGGTTTTCCTGGCTCATAGGTGCACTCACATATCTATATGATGCAACCATTTCCTTCGTTCTTTTTCTATGCACATGTCAAATGGAAAGCCCGAACTAATGTGACTCCTGGACGTCGACACGGATCAAAGTACTAGGCCGAGAGGGGTCAGTGAGCCCAATGTGTGGTTGTACTCTTTGTCTTGGATTACCATACAAGAACTCGGTGCTTAAGGCGGTGTTCAACGAGACAACCCACTGTGTACTCCTACACAGCCTCTCATCGTTCACCTTGTATTAGGGTGGATTCGCCGACACAGTTTCACTTTCATCAACACCATGTTTACCATCATCCCGACTCACATCAAAAGCAACCTTATTGTACCACTAAGCATGCAATAAGCATTAACAGTTGCAGGGGCCACATGATATCAACCAACTCTTATGTCAGCTAGGATTGTGGTTTGCTTACTACTGTGACAACATGATAGGTCATGCATCGGATATGGGTTCAACTATGCGGTAGAATCGATACAACGTGATCTCCTAAACATGCATAAGCGAGACTGAGAGGGAATTGGGATTTGATAGACATGATCAATGGGGTTTGCTTGCCTTGCTGACGATACACTGGGTTTAACGGTGGTCTTCTTCTTCGGGGGTGATCACCGTCTCGGCAAAGCTGTTACCGGCACAATCATCAACAAAGGGGGACACAAATAAAGTACAATGCTCAAGCACATGTTAAGTTGTGACATGATGTAAAGGGTATTGATTTGTGGCAAATTCAATTTAATTGAAGTATATTGCATTTGGAATGCAAATTCAAACTTCAAATTTGAATTCAAATTAAGCCATATGCACATTTTCTACTGTTCCTCCATTTTAAAATGGTCAAACATAATTATTTTTGCATATTCTTAATCCTTGTATTTTTCTGATAATTTTTCATATATTATATGTTTAATTTGGAGTTAATATGAATTTTCTATGAATTATTGAAGTTTTGGTTATTTTCTGGAATTTCTGTAATTTCTATAAATGTTTTTCTAATTACTGCGTCAGCATGACGCATGGCTGACGTCATGGGGGCTCTGACGGGTGGGGTCACTCTGTCAGTGGGAGAGGGGCTAATCCCTCTCTGTTTAAACTAAACAGAGGGGTTAGGGGCCAGGGGGCCCACCTGTCATTCGCTGGGTGGGCTGATTAGTGGTTAAACTAACCACGGCCACGTCACCCACCGGCGTTGAGCCGCCGGTGACCTTCCCGCACAGCGGCGTGGCACGCAGACGGCGGCGCAGTGCAGCATCTGTAACGCTGAGTGCACCGGGATGAAGCCCGTGCACTCGCGCACCACACAGACGAGGCTGGCGTCGACGGGAAGCACGGGAGCCTCGCCGACGTTGAGCCCGGGCGGATGCTGGGCTCGGGTCCGGTGGAAAAGGACGACGGGGTCACGGGGAGGTGCACAGAGAAGCTGGGAGGAAGTGGAGGCTCACCCTGAGCACGAAGCGGAGCTCGGTGCGGCCGGGGAGAGGCTGGCGTGGAGGAATTCCTCGCCGGAAGAAATGGCGGCCGGCGGTGAGGAATCGAGGACGTCGTCTGCTCCAGGGGTTCTGAGGCTCGATTGGATCCGCGGGAAGACGAAGACGGCGGTGCCAGTGCTTCTGGACACGGTAGCTAGGCTTGTCGACGTCGATGGCCACGTTGGTGCGGCGGCGTGCTCCGGCGTGTGCTTCGGGTGGCGCAAGAACGGCGAGGAGGAGAGGTAGAGAGGAGATGGCGAGAGGGGGAGTGGACGCGGTGGCCTTCCAGGCGTCTCCAGGCGCCACGAGAAGAGAGAGGGAGGCAGGTAGCTGCCTGGCACGCCCACGGCGGTCGCCGGCGTGCTGCCTGCCTGCCTGTCCTGGGGAGGAAGACGCATGTGCCCTCCCCAGGTGGGCTGCGCTGGGAGGCTAGGGGGGCTTCAGTTGGGCCGGATTGGACAGGGGGTCTTTTCCTTTTTCTTCTGTTTCGTTTTTCTGTTATTTTGTTTTGCCTAGGTATAAATAGCTAGGCAATTTTATAAAATGCCCAAACATTTTTATAAATCATAGGTGACCAGTAGCTAGCCACATATAGAATTTGGACATTTTTGAAATTCAATATATTTTGAATTTCAATTCAAATAGGGTCAAATTTAATTTCCAGGGCACCTTTTGAATTTTTGAATATTCCATGGGCATGGAAATGAACCCAAACCACTTTTAAAATGATCACCATCATTTCTAGGAATTTTCCAAACATTCAAATGATTTTTGGAAAAAGATTTTTATCTGGCCATTTGAAAAAATTTCTCAGGGCTTTTCTTTTCCCCATTTTTGAATTTTCTTTTGAAATTTTGGCATGATGCAAAGGGATCAAACAACCCTAGCACTTACCCTAGTTGGGGTTCTGACAACTCGCCCCCAATCAAAAGAATCTCGTCCCGAGATTCAGAAGTCATCGGGAGGAAGGTGGGGTACTCGGCACGGAGGCGGTCTTCTCTTTCCCAGGTTGCTTCTTTCTCGGAGTGATGTGACCATTGTACTTTCAGGAACTTGATCTTCTGACGACGAGTGACACGTTCTGCTGAATCAAGAATACAAACAGGGTACTCTCCATAAGAAAGGTCATCTTGGAGATCAAGCGTTTCATGGTCGACTTCGCGGATGGGGTCCTTGAAGCAACGCCTGAGTTGTGACACATGGAATACATCATGTACTCGGGAAAGGTGCGGAGGTAGTTCAAGTTGGTAGGCAACTTCTCCACATTTAGCGAGAATGCGGAAAGGTCCGATGTAACGTGGGGCCAACTTGCCTTTGATACCGAATCTTTGGGTTCCCTTCAGAGGAGTAACCCGGAGGTAAGCCTTCTCATCAATATTGTAGCTCTCCTCTCTATGATGACGATCATAGTAGCTCTTTTGACGAGACTGAGCGGCTTTCAAACGATCACGAACAATGCGAACTTGCTCTTCTGCTTCCTTGATCATATCCGGTCCAAAGAGTTCTCTTTCACCGGTTTCTGACCAGTTTAAAGGTGTTCGACATGGTCGTCCATAGAGGAGTTCAAAAGGAGCCATGTTCAGACTAGATTGAAAACTATTGTTATAAGCAAATTCAGCGAATGGAAGAGACTTCTCCCAATTCTTTCCGAATGAGATAACACAAGCTCTGAGCATGTCTTCCAAGATTTGATGAACCCTTTCAACTTGACCGCTAGACTGAGGATGGAAAGCTGTACTAAAGGATAGATGAGTTTCCATAGCATTCTGAAAGCTTCCCCAGAATCTAGAGGTGAAAAGGCTACCACGATCAGAATTGATTACCAAAGGAACACCGTGAAGAGACACTATTCTAGAGATATACAAGTCCGCTAACTGGCTAGCAGTTATAGACTCGCGAACGGGAAGGAAGTGAGCAACTTTGGAAAGCCTATCTATGACAACGAAGATGGCATCATTTCCTTTCTGGGTTTTTGGAAAGCCGGTGATGAAGTCCATACCGACTTTGTCCCATTTCCACTCGGGAATAGGCAAAGGTTGAAGTGTACCAGCAGGTCTTTGGTGTTCGGCCTTAATGCGACGACAAACATCACATTCGGCAAAAATCGAGCAATGTCTCTCTTCATCCTGGTCCACCAAAATCTCTGGCGTAGATCTCGGTAATATTTTTGTGCTACCGGGATGAATCGAGAGGGGTGTGTCATGGGCTTCGTTGAGGATGAGTTGCCTTAGATCTCTATTCTTAGGTACTACCAAACGATTTTCAAAGAATACTGTTCCTTTACTATCTGTGGAGAAACATTTAGCAACTCCGCTAGCAATGTTCTCCTTGATCCGGCGTACACCTTGTGCACGTCTTTGGGCAACTATGATTTGATCCTCAAGGGTTGGTTTCGCCACCAAGTTGAAAAGAGATCCACGAGGAACAATCTCGAGGTTGAGCTTTCGAAATTCCTCATGAAGAAGTGGTTGATACTGTTGTAACATAAGGTTGTTACAATACGACTTACGACTTAGTGCATCAGCCATTACATTGGCTTTGCCTGGGGTGTAAGAAATCCCTAAGTCATAATCTTTTATCAACTCTATCCAGCGTCTTTGCCTGAGATTAAGATCTGGCTGGGTGAATATGTATTTGAGGCTTTGGTGGTCGGAATAAATCTCACAACAATTACCAAGGAGGTAATGTCACCAAGTCTTCAGGGCATGAACTACGGCAGCGAGTTCAAGATCATGGGTAGGATAGTTCTCTTCATGTGGACGCAACTGGCGTGAAGCATAAGCTACCACATGTCTATCTTGCATAAGTATGCATCCTAACCCTTGCCGTGAAGCATCACAATAGATCTCGAAATCCCTTTTGGTGTCTGGAGGTGCAAGTACGGGTGCAGAAGTCAATCTTCTTTTTAGCTCTTGAAAGCTTTCCTCGCACTTGGGAGTCCATAGGAATTTCTTATCATTCTTGAGGAGTTCAGTAAGAGGCTTTGCAACTTTGGAGAAGTTCTCAACGAAGTGGCGAAAATAGCTGGCTAGGCCAAGAAAACTCCTAACTTGCTTAACCGATTCAGGTGGAGTCCAGTCAAGGACGACCTGAACTCTCTTGGGATTGACTGCAACACTTTTCGCAGAAATCACGTGGCCTAAGTAGGTCACTTCTGGTAGCCAAAATTCACACTTGGAGAACTTGGCATAAAGGCGGTGCTCTCTAAGTTTCATCAATACCAACCTAAGATGTTCTGCGTGCTCTTCTTCGTTCTTCGAGTAGATGAGAATGTCATCAAGATAAACCACAACAAATTTATCTAAGTACTCCATGAAGATCGAATTCATTAAGCGCGAGAAAGTGGCGGGGGCATTGGTTAAACCGAAGGACATGACGGTATACTCGTAAAGACCATAACGAGTAGTGAAAGTCGTTTTGGGTATGTCCTCGTTTCGGATTTTGATTTGATGATAACCTAATCTCAAATCCATCTTGGAGAAGACAGAGGATCCTGCAAGTTGATCATAAAGATCATTGATCCTGGGCAGTGGGTACTTGTTCTTTATCGTCGCTAGATTTAGTGGGCGATAGTCTACGCACATCCTTTCTGTTCCAGCTTTCTTCGTTACGAACAGAACGGGGCAACCCCATGGCGATGAGCTAGGGCGGATGAAGCCTTTTGCCAACAAAGCTTCAAGTTGGATTTTAAGCTCAGCTAACTCATGTGGGGCCATTTTGTATGGGCGTCTAGAAATTTGTGCAGTTCCTGGCATAAGATCCACTATGAATTCTACACATCTGTCGGGTGGCATTCCCGGCAGCTCTTGAGGAAAGACATACGGGAAGTCACGAACCACCGGAACATCTTCAAGGTCAGGAAGGGGAAGCACATTCAAGGTATGCACCTGGGTTCTTGTTCTGGGTGAGGTGTAATCAATGGTCTGGCCTGAAGGATGGGTGAGCTTAACTGACTTGGCTTTACAATCAAGGAAAGCATTCTGCCTTGATAACCAATCCATTCCTAGGATGACATCAATGTCTGAAGACTTGAGGGCTATAAGAGAAGCAAGGAATACTAAACCCTCAATTGCAATTTGATTGCCATGGCTTACTCTATTAGTTTTCCACTTTGAACCAGGAGTTTGAATGATCATTGGAGAAAACATTTCTTCAAAAGGAAACTCATGACGAATTGCATAACTCTCCGACATGAATGAATAAGAAGCTCCTGGATCGAAAAGAACGGAGGCGGGGACATGATTGACTGGGAGTGTGCCAAGAATGACGTCAGAAGCATCAGTGGTGTCCTCAACTGAGATTTGGTTCACACAACCGCTACTAGTGGATGAAGGCTTTGCTGGAAAGGCTTTGGTGGTTGATTTCTTTGGAGGCTTGGGTCGAGAATGACGTGGTGCCATCAAGACCTGAGGGCATTGACGATAGTAATGGCCTGGAAGACCACACTTAAAGCATACCCTGTCTGAATTGCTAGGAGTGGGATTACTTGGTTGCACACCATCATTCCGGGGTGGAATAATGTGTTGGGGTGGATGGCATATATTGGATGGTGGTCTCTGCAGAAAGTTTGAGGTATGGCTCTGGTTGGAATCCAAATTCTGCGTTTTTGAGGGGCTGAACTGGAAGAAGGGGCATGCTCAAGAGCATGCTTGCGGGACTCCTCGAAAATTTCATTGCCATGCTCAGCTCTGAAGGATCTGTTGACTAAATCCTCAAAGGTGGCAAATTCGATGAGGTTGAGATCATGACGAAGGATGGGGCTAAGTCCCTTACGGAACCTTGCCTGCTTTCTGGCATCGGTGGTGATCTCATCTTGGGCATACCGAGCAAGACGGTTGAATTCTCTCACATACTCATGAATAAACATCTCTCCTTGAGTCAGGTTGCAGAACTCTTCTTTCTTTCTCTCCATCAATTCATTCAGAAGGTGGTACCCTCGAAAGGCAACACAGAACTCCTGCCAAGTCACTACGTGACTATCTGGCTGCATAGCAACATAGTTCTCCCACCATTCAGCAGCAGCACCTTCCAAAAAGTATGCCGCAAATATAACTCGATCATCGGGAGCAACATGTGCAGTATCAAGCTTACGCTCGATGGAACAGAGCCAATCATCAGCTTCAAGGGGCTTAGAAGAACATCGGAATACCGGTGGCTTGAGGAGGATGAAGTCCTGAATGCTCACAACCACATTACGCTGACGAGCGGTATTCTGCTCGATGAGCTCCAGAAGGCGTGTTTGATCACGTTGATTCTTCTCAGCTTCCATCATGATTTCCGCCGCAGAAGGCAGTGGTAGAGGTTCATCATCACTTCGATTCCGAACACGGTCTCGATTCCGACGAACAGCACTACGAGTTCCACCTGACATCCTGTGTGATAAAAATCAACAATCAGAACAGGTTGTACGGTGGAATCAAAGACAAGAAGGACATGAAGAAGACGGAAAAGATTATAATGCGAAGGCAATGATCCATAGAAACTTGGAATAATTCCGGCAGCATAACGTCTACACCGGGATGGAAAACAAGACGACCTCGAGGAGATTGAACAGAACTTCCTCAACGAACTCAAAACACGAAGACTCTGGACGACCACAACTTTCCTACGGCTACAAGGAAGCACTCAGCGAGATGTTCTAGTAAGACATAGATGAGCCTAGTCCTATCATCCCGTAGAAAAGATAAGTGTGACTCAGAACTCAGATCGATGAGGGTAAGGAGAAAAAGAAGCCTTACGTTGTTCCCTTATACCCAAGTAACTATATAACTATAGAATGCTAGACTCGACTTCGACCAAGGGTTGAATAACCCTACAGAAAGTCCTACTCTGATACCAAGTCTGTCAGGACCCGGAATAGGCGTATGTAATTCCAGTCACGATACAATCACATGGAGAGCCGAGAGCCGTACCCACTTGTCTAAGCAGATAAGGAAAAGCACAGAACGCTCTCGGAAAGCATCAAACATGAGGGGCATCCCATCCAGGCCGGATGATGAACTGAGATGGTTCGTCAACGTCCGCTCACAAGTCTAAATGCTTATGGGTGGTGAATCCCATATTCATAGACAAGTCTCCTCAACCATGTTGTCGATTGGATCCTAACTCTTACATAGACTTACTCCAGCCCGATCACTTAGTCGGGGTCTAGGGCGGGCTCGATCATAAGACAAAGTGTGCACGTGGAAGAGCCACGAGGAATCGCATCGCGATGCCCCAAGCTGCGCACATCTAAGGGCCACTTGGTGTATAAAAGACCGCCAGCCAGATAACAACTAAGGTCTCGAAAACCCATACTAAGACATAAATGTTATAATCATACACGCATCACACATGTCTAGTATGAATAGCATGTATCATCACATAACTCTACAAGTACTCTTTATTGATATACACATAGAGCTTACAAAGATCACATGTCTGTGATCAACATTACATCATACAACGGAAGAAAATTAGGTCTGAGTACGGACAAGTTTAATAAATGGCTTAGAGAAGCCTTGTAAACATACATGCCCTTCCACGAGGGACCAGACTGCTGTCTGGGACTATGCTAACTTAGTCAACGTCGAGCTTCAGGTCGGTGACTCCATCGGGGTCCGGGTTCTCATCTAAAACATAGAATAAGCAAACGTGAGTACAAAGTCGTACTCAGCAAGACTTACATCAGAACTACACTACTCATACTCAAGTATCAAGGTAAAGGGAGGTGGGGTTTCATCATGCAGAAGTGCCAGATTTGACTTGGCTAGTCCTCTTCTACGATTACCAGACTTGAGGTAAGAAGCGTACACGAGTCCACTACATCTCCAACCAATACACCACTATGGTGCCTTTCTCGACTTCCCCACGAGAAAGCACGCCATAGCACTCACACTTATCTTGGTGTATTTTAGAAGTATCCAGTTCAAGTTGTCTAATAATAAGGTACAGGTTCCAAGTAGTCCATAACCGCGGACGCGACTATTCGAATAGTTTTGTTAACCTTGCAAGGGTGTAAGCTACACACACATGACCATCGGTTACCGCCAGGTCTCGCCACCGTTCAAGAGGTGACAGCGAGGATGTTCACCACGACACTTCGCTCACAACCGGTCTATTCCAGGAGTCGACAATTTGAGTTTGCCTCCGCTCGAGAGCCCGGCCGGATCAACGAAACGGACTCAAACAATGTAAGTGACCGAGACGCCACCTCTGGCAGATGGTTTTCCTGGCTCATAGGTGCACTCACATATCTATATGATGCAACCATTTCCTTCGTTCTTTTTCTATGCACATGTCAAATGGAAAGCCCGAACTAATGTGACTCCTGGACGTCGACACGGATCAAAGTACTAGGCCGAGAGGGGTCAGTGAGCCCAATGTGTGGTTGTACTCTTTGTCTTGGATTACCATACAAGAACTCGGTGCTTAAGGCGGTGTTCAACGAGACAACCCACTGTGTACTCCTACACAGCCTCTCATCGTTCACCTTGTATTAGGGTGGATTCGCCGACACAGTTTCACTTTCATCAACACCATGTTTACCATCATCCCGACTCACATCAAAAGCAACCTTATTGTACCACTAAGCATGCAATAAGCATTAACAGTTGCAGGGGCCACATGATATCAACCAACTCTTATGTCAGCTAGGATTGTGGTTTGCTTACTACTGTGACAACATGATAGGTCATGCATCGGATATGGGTTCAACTATGCGGTAGAATCGATACAACGTGATCTCCTAAACATGCATAAGCGAGACTGAGAGGGAATTGGGATTTGATAGACATGATCAATGGGGTTTGCTTGCCTTGCTGACGATACACTGGGTTTAACGGTGGTCTTCTTCTTCGGGGGTGATCACCGTCTCGGCAAAGCTGTTACCGGCACAATCATCAACAAAGGGGGACACAAATAAAGTACAATGCTCAAGCACATGTTAAGTTGTGACATGATGTAAAGGGTATTGATTTGTGGCAAATTCAATTTAATTGAAGTATATTGCATTTGGAATGCAAATTCAAACTTCAAATTTGAATTCAAATTAAGCCATATGCACATTTTCTACTGTTCCTCCATTTTAAAATGGTCAAACATAATTATTTTTGCATATTCTTAATCCTTGTATTTTTCTGATAATTTTTCATATATTATATGTTTAATTTGGAGTTAATATGAATTTTCTATGAATTATTGAAGTTTTGGTTATTTTCTGGAATTTCTGTAATTTCTATAAATGTTTTTCTAATTACTGCGTCAGCATGACGCATGGCTGACGTCATGGGGGCTCTGACGGGTGGGGTCACTCTGTCAGTGGGAGAGGGGCTAATCCCTCTCTGTTTAAACTAAACAGAGGGGTTAGGGGCCAGGGGGCCCACCTGTCATTCGCTGGGTGGGCTGATTAGTGGTTAAACTAACCACGGCCACGTCACCCACCGGCGTTGAGCCGCCGGTGACCTTCCCGCACAGCGGCGTGGCACGCAGACGGCGGCGCAGTGCAGCATCTGTAACGCTGAGTGCACCGGGATGAAGCCCGTGCACTCGCGCACCACACAGACGAGGCTGGCGTCGACGGGAAGCACGGGAGCCTCGCCGACGTTGAGCCCGGGCGGATGCTGGGCTCGGGTCCGGTGGAAAAGGACGACGGGGTCACGGGGAGGTGCACAGAGAAGCTGGGAGGAAGTGGAGGCTCACCCTGAGCACGAAGCGGAGCTCGGTGCGGCCGGGGAGAGGCTGGCGTGGAGGAATTCCTCGACGGAATAAATGGCGGCCGGCGGTGAGGAATCGAGGACGTCGTCTGCTCCAGGGGTTCTGAGGCTCGATTGGATCCGCGGGAAGACGAAGACGGCGGTGCCAGTGCTTCTGGACACGGTAGCTAGGCTTCTCGACGTCGATGGCCACGTTGGTGCGGCGGCGTGCTCCGGCGTGTGCTTCGGGTGGCGCAAGAACGGCGAGGAGGAGAGGTAGAGAGGAGATGGCGAGAGGGGGAGTGGACGCGGTGGCCTTCCAGGCGTCTCCAGGCGCCACGAGAAGAGAGAGGGAGGCAGGTAGCTGCCTGGCACGCCCACGGCGGTCGCCGGCGTGCTGCCTGCCTGCCTGTCCTGGGGAGGAAGACGCATGTGCCCTCCCCAGGTGGGCTGCGCTGGGAGGCTAGGGGGGCTTCAGTTGGGCCGGATTGGCCAGGGGGTCTTTTCCTTTTTCTTCTTTTTTTTCTGTTATTTTGTTTTGCCTAGGTATAAATAGCTAGGCAATTTTATAAAATGCCCAAACATTTTTATAAATCCTTGGTGACCAGTAGCTAGCCACATATAGAATTTGGACATTTTTGAAATTCAATCTATTTTGAATTTCAATTCAAATAGGGTCAAATTTAATTTCCAGGGCACCTTTTGAATTTTTGAATATTCCATGGGCATGGAAATGAACCCAAACCACTTTTAAAATGATCACCATCATTTCTAGGAATTTTCCAAACATTCAAATGATTTTTGGAAAAAGATTTTTATCTGGCCTTTTGAAAAAATTTCTCAGGGCTTTTCTTTTCCCCATTTTTGAATTTTCTTTTGAAATTTTTGCATGATGCAAAGGGATCAAACAATTCTAGCACTTACCCTAGTTGGGGTTCTGACATTAGACAACTTGAAATGGATACTTATAAAACTTGCCAAGATAAGTGTGAGTGCTATGGCGTGCTTTCTTGTGGGGAAGTCGAGGAAGGCACCATAGTGGTGTAATTGGTCGGAGACTATAGTGGACTCGTGTACGCTTCTTACCTCAAGTCTGGTACTCGTAGTTCAGGACTAGCCAAGTCAAAGCTGGCACTTTTGCATATGAACCCCCACCTTCCTTTACCTTGATACATGTGCATGAGTAGTATAGCTCCTACGTAAGTCTTTCTGAGTACGACTTTGTACTCACGTTTGCTTATTCTATGTTTTAGATGAACCCACTGACCCCGAAGGTGGATTCTTCATCGAGCTCGACGACTAAAGACCAAGCTAGTGTAGTCCCAGTCAGCAGACTGGTTCCCTCGTGGAGGGCTTGTGTTTAAATAAGGCTTCTTAAGCCATTTGTTAAACTTGTCTATACTCAGACCTACTTTGCTTCCGCTTGTTTGTTGTAATGTTGGATCACATGCTTGTGATCTCTGTGTGCACTCCGTGAGAGTTATCAATAAAATGTATACTTTGTAGAGAATTGCAATGATACCTGCTGTTCATACAAGGCATGTGTGATGCGTGTATGTTTATAACATGCATGTCTTTGTATGGGTTTTCGAGACCTTAGTTGTGATCTGGCTGGCGGTCTTTTATACACAAAGTGGCCCTTAGATGTGCGCAGCTTGGGGCATCGCGATGCGATTGCTCGAGACTCTGTCTCGTGCACACTTTGTTGTATGATCGAGCCCGCCCTAGACCCCGACTAAGTGATCGGGCTAGAGTAAGTCTATGTAAGAGCTATGAGATAGTCGATAGTATGGTCGAGGCGACTTGTCTGTGAATATGGGAGTTCATCACCCATATCATTGAGACTTGTGTGCGGACGATGAGGACCCATCTCAGTTGATCATCCGGCCTGGATGGGGTGCCCCTCACGTACGATGCTTCCCGAGAACGTTCTGTCCTTGGCCTTGTCTTCTTAGACAAGTGGTTACGGTTCTCGGCTCTCCATATGACTATGTCGTAGCGGGACTTGCATACCCTAACCCCGGGTCCCGACATAGTCGGGCCGGGACGTGCCGCAGAGTGATTACACTCCCGACCTTTTCCATGCGCTCGCATGATAGAAAGTGCCGAGCGGACGCGCTCAGGCTATGTGCTTAGACTGGCAGCAATTGATCCTATAAGACCTGCAGCGGCATGCCTTTGATTGACACCAGTGTTCCAAGTTCATGTCGAGGGACGTGGTCTTGATTGGGTTACTGTGGTATTTGTCACTAGAACAATTCACCAAGGCTCGACCAGTCGACTCCTTGGGCCCTTTCAGCTTAGCAATCCCTCGAAACAGATATTGTCATGGCTCAAAACTGCCAGCGACCCGTGGCGATGCCACGCTTACAAACAACAAAGCGCAGATGAATTCGAGTCCCTGCGCGACTCTTCGAGTCCCCCAGGCACTCGGGGGCTATTGACGAGGGGGTGACCCCACGACTCCTGCATGGAAGGCTACCTGGTGCGTATAAAGACAGAAGGCCCGCTGGGAAGCTGCGACAATCCCGCGATTGGCCCAACCAGGCACCGATGTAGGAGTCCGCGACTAATATGGAAGGTGCAATTTGGCGTACAAGGCAAGACTTATACTAGGAAACCTTCTGTGTAACCTAGTACGGACTCCCCGAGACCTAGCCTAGTATATAAAGGCTGAGAGGGGAGACGTCCAGATCAACTCAATACGCATCTACTCATACTTGCCTTGCGAGAACTTGCCTTGGCCTCCACTGTAATCGCCCCCTCAAGTAATAATATCGAGCAGGAAGTGCTTCTCCTGTTAGCCGACGAGTATCGTCCAACCTGTGCCATCTCTATGACTAACCCAGGGTCCCTGACCATGGGATTTGCCGGGGTTGATCCCCATCATCCCCGGATCTGGATGGAAACATCTAGATCTGGAGCAGTACCGCATATCAGGCTTTACAACTTTGTATCAGAGCCTTACCGACCGTAGGATCCCTTTTCTGGCCAAAGTCGAGTCTAGACAAAAAATAATTTTTAGTTACTAAGTTAGTTATTGGAGAGTAGGAGTCTTTCTACTCCTTACCCTTGCTCCGGTCAGGACAAGTGTCGTAAGTGTTTTAGTTCTCGCCTTATCCCCTTCAAATTCTATGATCTCGAGTAAGTGGAGTTTCGGAACCGTTACAATGCCTTGCTGATATAGAGTGGAAACTTTCCTCATTGGTTACCCCAAGTGGAAGGTGAGATGCAGTGCAGCAGCAAGTTTCCCTTAGCAAAGATGCTAAGGTTGAGTATCTGTAACAGCCCAGTTTTTGCAAAAAATAAAAATTTTGTTTTCGGTGTGAATTGTTTGATTGTCTGATTTGTTTGCGGTGTTTGCATCCCCGATTTATCGATCGGCGATTATTTTCCCCCTTCTTATCTCGTATCGGACGGAGACCGACCCTTGCCGCCCTGACACTCGATCTTTGCGACACCGGGTTTCACCCGATCACCGTCGCGAAAACCGCACGAGACCAGCCGCAACCAACGGAACGAAAACCCCGTTTAATAATTAAACGGGATATTTTTATAGCGCTCCGGAAAGTGATCTCGGAACGGTTCCAGCGCGAGGTGAATGCCTCCGGCTCGACGCACTGATCGCGCAGTTCGAAGTTTTACCCGAATCGGAGGTACTGCGGACCCCCGGCGGTCAGAAACGTAAACACCGGACGCCCGAGAGAGAAACCGGAGATGTTTTTGCAAACTACCAGCCACCGGGGCTATAAAAAGGCCACCACACTCCCACCCATTTCTAGGGTTTCCCTAGTCCAATTTTGCAGCCACACCCCTATTTTTGCCGCAAAATTTTCCCAATACCTCAATTTTTTGCAGCATTTCCAGCCCAGCAGATCTGGACCGTCAGATCGTCCGATCTGACGGCCGAGATCACCTACAGCCTCTCTCCTCTCTCTCCTCACGCGAGTGCCGCACCCGAGGCCGCTGCCCTTGGAGCTCCTCCCGAGCCACCACGCCGCCGCCGCTTTGCTCCGGCTGGCGAGCCGTCGTCCGCCCCCGTAGGTCGCGCCCCCCTGCCGCTCCTCTCCTCTTCCCTCTCCCCTCTTCTTCCTCTCCTCTCCCTCATCTCTCTCTTCTCTGTCCAGGTCAGGCCCGAGCGCCATGGACGCGGAGCTTGAGCTCGCCCGAGCCGAGCTCGCAGTCGGCGGATGCTCCAACCGCCTCCTCCGCCGGATCCAGCCGCCCTCCTGCGACCCTCCTCCGCTTCTGCGCCTCCCAGCCCGCCGGCGGCCGCCTGCCTCGCTGCCGTTGCGGCCATTGGCGCGACCCCCGTGCGGCTGGGGATCGAGCGCCCTCGCCCGAACCGCTGCCCAGCTGGGCCGCCTCCGCCTCGTGGGCCGGCGCGCCTGCGAGGCCTGCCCCAGCCGAGCCGGCAGCCCAGGCCGCCCCCTATAGATGGGCCGTGGCCCATGGGAGAGGCGCCCAGCCATTTTTTTTCTCATTTTGTTTTTTATTACTTGCTGTGCTAGTTGGGCCGCCCTATTAGATTTTGGCCCATTTAGTTTTTTTTCTTCTGCTGCTAGTTTTTTATTTATTTAGGCAGATTTAGTTGTTTTATTGCGGTGCCCGTAACTTTTCACCGGTAGCTCCGATGGAGATGCTTTCTACATGAAAGTTGCTCCGTTTTGCGCGTAGATTATTAAAATGTTGCTCGTTTCCATGTTTGAGCTTGTTTACCTTCTTTTTACCTGCTAATTACACTGCTTGCCACTGTAAACTGTAACTGCAATAACTTTTTGACCGTTGCTCTGTTTAAAATGTTCTTTACATGTAACTTGACTAGAATTGCATGTAGATTGTGTTTTTGCTGCTCTTGCTTGCTAATAAAAATAATAAAATATTGTTTAGGGAAAAACAGTACCAAATGCAATTTTTATCGTGGGGTCCGCAATAGTTTGCCATGTATAGGTTTTACCCTCACTTAAATTGACTAGCCCAGGTAGTTTATTTATGCTTCACCTCTTGTAATGTTTGTGTGCTATGCCATGCTTCTGTGCTTGCCATGTTAACAACCTTTGTTGATCACCTGTAGCTAAGCAACTTGAACCACCGTAAACGTGCGGTATCGTCGTGTGTGACGAGTACTCCACTTAAATTGTTAGTAATCGCTCTCGACGGTAGGTGCGATGTCTCGTGTTGCTTCTTGTTGATGCTTGTTCGTGTTTGCCTCATAGTAATAGATGGTTGCTCGTTGATTGCTTTCCAGTGTTTACCCTCTTGTGTGCTTCCGCGGGTACCTCTCGGAGACGATGCGAGCTTGCGATCAACTACACCTTCGGAACCCGACCTATCAACAGGCAAGGACTATACATTACTTATGATCCATTCTATTTCAACCAGCGGTTTGCATGCTAGTCTAGGTTAGGTTCGATGTTTGATCCTACCACATGTTTACAACCTCTTTCAAACCGATACAGCCATGTCCCTTCCCAGCAAACCTTGTACTGCTATGTTACTGTTGCTCGTTGCTCAGCCCCTGCTTAGTATGCATGCTTAGGATGCTACGATGTTACCCTGTTACTCCTTGGGTTGGGATATCACATTATTATATTGTTGTTGATGATATGATTATTATAATGTTGACTATATTCGACGAAGGATGGAAGGTCTAGGCTATCCCGCCCCGACGCTTTGTTCCATTCGAGTCACCTAGGATCCGAGTTCCAGGTATTGGTTTTAAGACTGAGCGTGCCTAACCGCGTGTGGGATTTTATGGGGTCCCCTTTTCTTACCTACCTAGCTTCAAGCATTTCTAGTGGTGGCCCAAGCTGGTTTTACCTTTTGCAACGTGTGTGTGTTGGTTGGCGCCCCAGCTGTTTTCGAAACAACTTGGGCCAGTGGAGACTTTGTTTCTCTGTTGGTCCACCCAATCAGCTAGGACCCGGTTTCCCATGTGTGATTAACCGGCAATCCGAGAGCGTGGCCAGCTTTTGGATTGGGTGTCGACTCCCCGGGGGCCACCCGGATTTGTTCGTTGTTAGTTAGAGGGACCTGTCGTTTCGGATCTCTCGGAACTAAATCATAAAATGGTTGCCTATGATGGGTAGCAACTGTGAGTGATGGACGTGCGTGCGGAGCCTCGTAATGGGCAGTTGGTACACCCCTGCAGGGTTAAATCTTTTCGAGAAGCCGTGTCCACGGTTATGGACGACTTGAGACCTACTCCTTGTTCATAGACAACAACAACTGAGACAATCTTAATACAACTTGATCAACGTGTGTGTGTGCCTTGACTGCTTCTTCTTCATCGGGATGCGAAGAGGAGGACAAGGATAGGATAGGTGTTATGTTTGCGTATGTAGTTGATAGCAAGACTTGTTGGAGGCGATTCCTCATCGAATGCTTGGCTTCTTACCTTACTCTCTAGATCGTTAGTCACTTCATAAACGCTAGTGCGGCAGCAACCTCACCACTTACCCTTTCCTTACCGTAAACTACTAGTTGTCCTAGAATGACGAGTGATGAAGTCCTTGCTGGGTCAGATGACCACTACAGCTGGATGCTGAGTACCTCTGTACTCATGATACTACCCCCAAACTCTTTTCAGGGTTCTGATCGACAACAGGTTCGGTGATCGATGTTTCACGTGGAGACTCGACGACGACTAGTTAGGCGGATTCCGACGGAGGGCCTGGACCCGTGTGGTTATGGGATCGATGTTTTCTCTTTGCCACTAGGCATTTGATTGTAGTCTGTACTCAGACATGTATCTTCCGCTGTTGTATTGTATTTGAGGCAGTTGTATGCCGATTGTATGAGATGTTGTATCCTTGTATCTGTAATGTTGTGATATCATGTTGGAAATCCGGGGCATATGACTTCGTCATATGTCGCGGTGGGACCGATATGTGCTTCGTCCCCGGATCTAGATGGAAACATCTAGATCTGGAACAGTACCGCATATCGGGCCTCACAGTATCGAACCAGTAGGACTCCAAGAGATACAAGTAGGTGTCACGGCTCTTGACGTGGACCTGCACACAAATACAAATAACTTTTCTCCCAACGAGTAAAGAGGAGTTGTCAATTCCTCCGGCCTTGCTGTTTACAAAGGATCAACGCAAGAGATAAAAGTGGAACTGAAAGTAAAGACTGAAAGTAAACTAAGGCTGTAAACGATAATGTGAAAATGGACCGGGGTCCCGTGATTTTCACTAGTGATGTCTCTCTCCCAAAAGACGATAAAAGTGCTAGCGAGGTAAAGAAATCACAGCTGGGCAATTGACAGAATTATGAAAGCACCGCAATGCTAACTATGCTGCAAAGAAAGGAAGGGCTAAAATGCAATGGGCAGTACGCCAAGGTACGTAGACTTAAATCCAACTGCATCTACTACGAATCATCCACCTTGAGATATGAATCCAGAACATCTCGCTGGTATTAAGTTGCGAATCCCACCCAAAGTGTAAACTCAAAGCAACAGACAACTGCATTAAAGAACTTTGCGTAAAGTAAACAATCCTTGCACCCGTGGGTACAAGCACCGTTGTTTTATCCCTGGTGGAAACAGTACATCCCCTAGTCTCATGTTTCTATCACTCAAGCTAGACATCATTGGGCTGAACCCACAATCAAGCATAACGCTCCCTCTTGGAGTTACAAGCAAACTACTTGGCCAAACCAAAATACTGCAACAGAGAACATGCAAGAATTTACTCAAGAACAAAATATAAAAGAGAAGAACCAAACATATTACTCATCACAAACTGAACATAGTCTCATAATCCATCAGATCCTAGCAAACTCAGCATAACAACAGCAGAAATTACAAAAGTGCCTCAATCATGTGAGGCAGCTCACGAGGTCTCGAAAGTGGAAGCACAAAGAGGGGAGAGGTACATCATATAGCTACTTATCACGGACCCATGGTCCAAGGGGGACTACTCACGACACATCCGGGAGGCGTCCATGGCTATGGATGATCTCCCGGAGGGGGTTACTCCTCCCGGCAGGGTGCCGGGGCAGCTTCTCCAGGCAGCCCCGATCTTGAAACGGCGGTGGCGGCGGTAAAGAGGCGAGTTCGCGGAAAAGAGATCGATATCAGGGGTTTCCACCCCGAGGGCTAAATATAGGTGGAGGGGGTGTCGAGGGGACCCACCAGGAAGCCAGGAGGCCTCCTGGCGCGGCCTAGGGTGGGGCCGCGCCAGGGACCCTCCTGGTCTCCTGGTGGTGGCCCCCCTCCGCTACCTTGGTGATTCCGGAAGCTTCCGGGTCGCTAATTTTTATCTGATTTTTCCGGATTTTTTGGAGCACTTTTAATGGCCAGAAAACCTGAAATACAAAAACAACAGAAAATAGCAACTGGCAGCTGGGTGCACTGGGTTAATAGATTAGTCCAAATATGCTCAAAAGTGTATGAAAGTTCAAGCAAAACATGGCAAAGTCACACAAAACATGCATGGAGCAAGCAGAAATTATAGATACGTTTGGGACGTATCGACATCCCCAAGCTTAATTCCTGCTCGTCCTCGAGTAGGTAAATGATAACAAGCATAATTTCTGTGGTGACATGCCACACAACCATATAAGGACTTTTAAGTAAAGCAATCAAAGTATGCAATTCAATTCAAGTATTAACAAGCAAGAGCCTATATTAGCATTGACACAAGCAACAAAAGAACAAAAGGTGCAAGAGCTCTCGCTGTCCGTGACTCGAATGTCTCCAGATAGTGTTTGCGTGCAAGCAGGGGACTGGGAAAAAGAGAGAAAAAAGGTTGTTGAGAACAACTATCTACTAAAGTTTCACACTTAGTCTCCTTTGGATTCTTATCTTGACTCGTCCCCACACCACTAGCCAGGTACAAGTCAAACTGATCCACTCCCTTTCAATATTTTGAGCACTCATGCAATGGATGAGCGTGAGCAAGAAAGTTGACACCTAAAGGGCGAAACAGAAAGAAGGTGGAGGAGGAAGACAAAAATGTGTGAAAGGCTCACATCAATGAGGACAATCATAGGAGAGAGAAGGCCATATGATAGATATGATGTGAGGAGTAGGGATTGCCATGCAACGGATGCCCATGTGAGCTAAAAGCTCTCCATGGGAACTAGTGGGGGTGCATCTAACTTGCTTGCTCAAGAAGACCTAGAGCTCGTTTTGAGGAGGCTCATCATTGGAATATACAAGCCAAGTTCTATAGTGTGAAGGTCCCCACATAGCTATATGCATTGTGATAATCTCTATGGAGTACAAGGGATAGAGGATGAAGTACTAGTGTGGATCTCTCAAAAGGAATAGTAGTGTGCCTCCTTCTCTCTTTTTATTTTTCTTTTTCTCTTTTTTCTATTTTTTGTATTTTTTTGGTGGCCTCAATGGATCTTTCTATTTAACTCTCATTTTTCCTCTTTGGGATCTTTTGATTTTGTCCTCTTTATGATCTTTTCCTCACTTTAGGGGCAACACTCTATATTTTACAAGAATATAGGAGATCTTTCACACTTTACAAAGGTACTCACATAAAGAAGATATAACTATAATGATGCAAATGTATGCCTCTGCCAGGATATCACGATATGCAATGATACTAGCGCGTCATGTAGCAATGATTAGGGCAAGGCCCAACTAGCATGCGGCTCATCGATCAAGCAAGTAGCATGTATGACATGACGATCAAGTCATGAGAAGGTGCATGTTGCATGGCAATGTATCTCGGAAAAGCTATGGAAATTCCTTGTAGGTAGGTATGGTGGCTGTTTTAAGGAAAGATATAAGGAGGCTTATGATGACAAAGCGTATCGTGCCAAGGGTTTGGATGCACCGGCAAAGTATGCGCCAACTCTCAAGGTGAGAAAGGGAAATGCACGGTACCGAAGAGGCTAGAAAAAGTATAGGTGGGTGGAAGTGTCAACTTTCGAATACTCACATTAGTCCGAAGAACTCATGCAATTATTATCAGTAACTCTCAATCTAATCAGGAGGTTGACAAAGAGGCAAGTACCCCGAGGAGGAGTGTATGGGGGTTTTGTTATCCTTGCACATCCTCGACTCATGGTACGTGAGTGTACTCTAATATTCGAACCCTCCAGAGGTTACTGATCCATCTAGTAGCTAGAGTTCTCAACAAGGGTTTTTGGTTTTCGAAAATCACACGGATTTCCCAAAATACGATATCTATCACTAATAGGCTCGAGCTCTTGACACCAAAAGTTCAAACATTACTCTAGTCAATACCTCAAAACTATTGCAAGTTACTACTACAAAGAGAATATCAACTTCAACTACCTACTTCTAGTCAAGACACAAAACTCAGTGCAACAGGCAAACTCTCTAACAATATAAAACATGCAACCTATAGAAAGTTCAACCTAAAACAAAAGAAAAGCTCTAGAAAGACTAAAGCACTACAACTAAATAGAGCAGCAGTTAAAAAAAAGAACAACTCACAGCTAAAAGAATAAGCATGCAAATCCTATGAGGAGTTCTAGTTCAAGCGGAGCGTGTATCTCTCCCACAAAAAAGAGTAAGCTGGGGTCTAACTTTTTTACTACAGAAAACAAAGAAAAAACAAACCTAGAAAAGTAAAGAGCGAGACGCTCCAAGCATAGCACACAACGCATGAAGTGATAAAAATATAGTGCAACGAGGGACGAACTGATAATTGTTGATGAAGAAGGGGATGCACGGGGGAATCCCCAAGCTTAGACGCTTGAGTCTTCTTGAATATTTATTGGGGGTGCACATGGGCATCCCCAAGCTTGAGCGTTTGACACTCCAAGATCTTCTTTAATCATCTTCCATCGCGCACTTGAAAACTCCATTTATACATAACTCATTGTAGACTGATTAGAGAGGTTAGTGCCCTACTAAAATAATTTTTTCTCTACTGTAAATAAATATAATCTTGAAGATCTAATGTTTTTAAAGAGTGCCAAAAGGTTTTTTAAAAGAAAAAGCAAGCTTAAGGTTTGCAAAACGAAGAAAAGGCAAAATAGGACAGAACCTATGAAAAACAGACCAGCAGGTAGAAACGAATTTTTTAGGGATACTTATGAAACTCAAATAAAAAAACTCAGAACATACGAAAGTTTCGTAATTGTATAGATCACCCTGTGTAAAAAATTCAGCTCAAAAAGATGAACTGGGATTTTTCTCTGATTTTTTATCCACGAGGACAGAATCTGTTTTCTGGACAGCATGTCACAACTTTCACTTCCCTTGTCGTATGAGGCTATAAAAGGCACAAAGCTTGAAAAGTAAAGATACAATGATGTTGATGCAGTAGTAACAATCATCAAGACCACTAAGAACAGAAGAAAAACAAAAAGTAAAACCTAAATTCGTTGCGGGCTGCCTCCCGAAAGCGCTTCTTTAAAGCCATTAGCTAGGCTTTGAAGATCATAAAAGTTGCTCTCATAAAAATAAGGATTTGAAGCAAAAGAGAGCATCAAGAAGAAAATATGAAACACATTTAAGCCTAACCCACTTCCTATGCATAGGCATCTTGTAAGAAAATAAATCAAAGAACCACAAAGAAACCAACATAGGAAGGTGGAACAAGAACAACTTGAAAACTTTCAACATAAAGAGAGGAGTTTTCGTAATATGGAAATTTCTACAACCAAACTTCCCTCTCTCAAAATAATTTTCAGTAGTATCATGAACAACATCAAGAATATAACTATCACATAAATGATGTTGTTCATGACCTACAAGCACACATGTATAGTTTTCAACACGGTTTTTAGGATGAGAAGATAGATGCAACCCATCACATTGAGCCTTGATAAGAACACAGTTCTCCAGAATATGAGTTGGAGACTTCAAAAGGATAATAGGACAATCAAGTGTGGGTGCAATAGCAACAATTTCATGCTTAACATAAGGAACTATAGAGAGTTCATTTTTGTCAGCATCATCCATAGTGGCATCTTGGCCATAAGCATAGAAGGCATCAACTTCATCAAAAAGGGATATTTCAAAAGAATGCATGGTATCATAACACTCATATAAGGTAAGAGTCAAAGAGTTACTCTCATTAGAAGGTAGACGTGGATGGCTCCATTCTTCCTCCTTTTGTTCGTCACACTCCTCCTCTTTTTCATCTAAGGAGCTTTCGGGTTCAACAATTTCTTCTTCCATAGAGTCCTGCAAAACATTAGTCTCTTCCTTTGGGGGAGAGATTCTTTGAAGATGATCAGTAATATAGTAATTTTCATCGTAATTTTCCAAACAATAGTTAAGTATAGCAAGACTCTCAGATTTTTAAGGGGCATCATTAATATTTTTAAGAAGAGAAGTAGTTTCATAGGCACCCTTATAAGCAAAAAATTCTTCTATTTGCTCTGCATCATCAAAGTCATAATTTCTCTTAGCATAAGAAGCTAAGGTTTCATCATCATTGTACTCACATTGGAAAGCAAGGTGTTTGTGCCTCATAAAGCAACAAGGTTCATCCCTACAGAAAGATATATTATATATTGAGCACAAGTTTCTAGCATACTCATACAACTGGTGTATTTGTTTCCATAAGTGTATCCCCTTTTGAGACAAGCGGTGTTCCTTGTACCACTTTTGTTGATCCTCGGTGAATCCTCCATGCCAATAAGATCTGGTTTCAAAGAAGACAGACATTGATTGGCAAGTAAGGAACTAGACATACTTTTTTTATTTTTTTATAAAGGACACGAAGATAAAAACTAAAAGGTAAACTAACAAGACTAAAAAGCAAAGATAAAAGATAGTGTGCAACTCCCCTATCTTGTAGACTGGAGTCCCCGGCAACGGCGCCAGAAATTCGCTTGATACAGAGTGGCAGCTCTCCTCGTTGGTTACCCCAAGTGGAAGGTGAGATGCAGTGTAGCAGCAAGTTTCCCTTAGCAAAGATGCTAAGGTTGAGTATCGAACCAGTAGGACTCCAAGAGATACAAGTAGGTGTCACAACGCTTGACGTGGACTTGCACACAGATACAAATAACTTTGCTCCCAACGAGTACACAGGAGTTCTCAATTCCTCCGGCCTTGCTGTTTACAAAGGATCAACGCAAGAGATAAAAGTGGAACTGAAAGTAAAGACTGAAAGTAAACTAAGGGTGTAAACAATAATGTGAAGATGGACCGGGGTCCCGTGATTTTCACTAGTGATGTCTCTCTCCCAAAAGATGATAAAAGTTCTAGCGAGGTAAACAAATCACAGCTGGGAAATTGACAGAATTATGAAGGCACCGCAATGCTAACTATGCTGCAAAGAAAGGAAGGGCTCAAAAGCAATGGGCAGTATGCCAAGGCAAGTAGACCGAAATCCAACTGCATCTACTAAGAATCATTCACCTTGAGATATCTATCTAGAACATCTCGCTGGTATTAAGTTGTGAATCCCACCCAAAGTGTAAACTCAAAGCAACAGACAACTGAATTAACAGAACTTTGCGTAAAGTAAACAATCCTTGCACCCGCGGGTACAAGCACCGTTGTTTTATCCCTGGTGGCAACAGCACATCCCCTAGTCTCATGTTTCTGTCACTCAAGCTAGACATCAGGGGGCTGAACCCACAATCAAGCATAACGCTCCCTCTTGGAGTTGCAAGCAAACTACTTGGCCAAAGAAAAACACTGCAACGGAGAACATGCAAGAATTTACTGAAGAACAAAATATAAAAGAGAAGAACCAAATATATTACTCATCAAAATTTGAACATAGTCTCATAATCCATCAGATCCTAGCAAACTCAGCATAGCACCAGCAGAAATTAAAAAAGTGCCTCGATCATGTCAGGCAGCTCACGAGGTCTCGAAAGTGGAAGCACAAAGAGGGGAGAGGTACATCACATAGCTGCTGGTCACGGACCCATGGTCCAAGGGGGACTACTCACGGCACATCCGGGAGGCGTCCATGGCTATGGATGGTCTCCCCGAGGGGGTTACTCCTCCCGGCAGGGTGCCGGGGCAGCTTCTCCAGGCAGCCGCGATCTTGAAACGGCGGCGGCGGCGGTACAGAGGCGAGTTCGCAGAAAAGAGATCGATATCAGGGGTTTCCACTTCGAGGGCTAAATATAGGAGGAGGGGGGTGTCGAGGGGACCCACCAGGCAGCCAGGAGGCCTCCTGGCGCGGCCTAGGGTGGGGACGCGCCAGGGACCCTCCTGGTCTCCTGGTGGTGGCCCCCCTCCGCTACCTTGGTGATTCCGGAATCTTCCGGGTCGCTGATTTTTTATCTGATTTTTCCAGATTTTTTGGAGCACTTTTAATGGCCGGAAAACCTGAAATACAAAAACAGCTGAAAACAACAACTGGCAGCTGGGTGCACTGGGTTAATAGATTAGTCCAAATATGCTCAAAAGTGTATGAAAGTTCAAGCAAAACATGATAAAGTCACACAAAACATGCATGGAGCAAGCAGAAATTATAGATACGTTTGGGACGTATCACTTGCTTGCAGTGTATTGTCTCGATTCCGATCTCAGGTTGGGAATCCATGTATTACCTTTTGCGTCTCCGACTCTGGATAACATCTTGGTCGTCTGTTGACTTCAGTCCTCTTGCCTAGTATCCTCAGATTTCACTGAGAGTGCTTCCCTTGATCGTCGCTTTGAGTTGTCGTTCTTCCTTTTGATCTCCTGATGGCTCCGTCTTTCGACGTTGTCGTCTCTCTGTGGAAAGTTTCTCGATAGAAGTTCATCGTTGGACATGGAGCAGAGTCCCTTATTGGTGGAGTTGAAGATCGTCGACTCTCTTTTATCTCCCCTCCTCTCCCCCGTATCGTCCAAGATCTCGGGACGAGATCCCTTGTTGGTGGTGTTGTATTGTAACAACCCAGATTTTCACCAAAATTAAAATTTTTTTTTTCTGCGTGAATTGGTTGATTGTCTGATTTGTTTGCGGTGTTTGCGTCCCCGATTTATCGATTGGTGATTATATTCCCCCCTTTTAGCACGTACCAGACGGAGACCGACCCTTGGCACGCTGACACTCAACCTTTGCGGCACCGGGTTAAGCCCGATCACCGTCGCAAAACCAGCACAAGACCGTTCGTCGCTAACGGAACGGAAACCCCGTTTAATAAGTAAACGGGATATTTTTATAGCGCCTCAGAGAATATTCCCAGAATGGTATCGAAGTGAGGTACGACTGACGGGCTCGACGTGCTGAGCGCGTGGTTCGTGATTTCGTCTGAATTGGAGGTCGTGTGCACTCCTGGCAATCAGAAACGTGGAGTATCGGACGCGCGAGAGAGAAACTGGGGAAATAGCGTAAACTTGCCATGCTTCTGTGCTTTGCCATGTTAACAACTTATTTGATCACCTGTAGCAAAACAACTTGAACCATTGTAAACGTGCGGTACCGTCGTGTGTGACGAATACTCCTCTTAAACTGTTAGTAACCGCTCTCGACGGTAGATCCGTATCGTAGTGCGTTGCCTCGTGTTGCCTCCTTGTTGTTGCTTGCTCGTGATTTCTTCGTAGTAATAGACATTTGCCCGTTGATTGTCTTTCCAGTGTTTCCTTCTTGTGTGCTTCTGCGGGTACCTCTCGGAGACGATGCGAGCTTACGATCGACCTCGTCTTCACATCAGGTAAGGGGGTCATATATCATGCTTATAACTTTCAGCTCACTCGCGCCTAGGTGTAGGATAGAACGATTGCTTGATCCTACCACTTCATATTCATGCCTCTCAAAAAAACCCAAACAACCATGTCCTTCACATCCCAGCAAACCTTGTTCGGCTATGTTGTTATCCTGTTACTCCTTGGATTGGGCTATCACATTATTATATTGTTGTGAATGATATGATTATTATAATGTTGACTATATTCGACGAAGGATGGAAGGTCTAGTCTATCCCGCCCCGACTCTTTGTTCCATTCGAGTCACCTAGGACCCGAGTTCCGGGTATTGTGTCTCTTGACGAGCGTGCCTAACCGCGTGTGGGGTGCTATGGGGTCCCCTCTTCTTACCTACCTAGCTTCAAACATTTGTAATGGTGGCCCAAGATGATTTACCATTTGAAACCGCATGCATAACTGGTCTACATCCAGTGGATTTAAAATAAACCGGAGCAGTGCGGTGGTATATCCTATTGGTCCACACTTGGCCGGAGAGGGCCCGGGCATGGTTTTTGTCACGGTAACCCAAACCTAGTTGATACGGAAGAGACCAGGACGAGAGTGCGACCGGCTCCTGAACTGGATGTCGACTCTCCGGGGGCCACCCGGATTTGTTCGTTGTTAGTTAGAAGGACCTGTCGTTTCGGATCTCTCGGAACTAAATCATAAAATGGTTGCCTGTGATGGGTAGCAACTAAGAGAGATGGGCGTGCGTTCGCAACCTTGTAATGGGAAGTTGGTACACCCATGCAGGGTTAAATCTTTTTGAGAAGCCATGTCCACGGTTATAGACGACTTGAGACCAACTCCTTGTTCATAGAAAACAACAACTGAGATAATCTTAATATAACTTGATCAACGTGTGTGTGCCTTGAATGCTTCTTCTTCGTCGGGATGCGAAGAAGAGTTCAAGGATAGGATAGGTGTTATGTTTGCGTAAGTAGATGATAGCAAGACTTGTTGGAGGCGATTACTCATCGATTGCTTGGTTCTCATCTTACTCTAAAATAGACCGTTAGCCACTCATATCTTGCTAGTGCGTCTGCAACCTCACCACTACCCCCATCTTACCATGAGAAGTTAGTTACAAGACTTTGATATAGCTCAACTGTCGGGACCCGGGGTTAGCGTATGCAAGACCCGCTACAACACAATCATATGGAGAGCCGAGAACTGTACCCACTTGTCTAAGCAGACAAAGCCAAGCACAGAACGTTCTCGGAAAGCATCGAACGTGAGGGGCATCCCATCCAGGCCGGATGATCAACTGAGATGGGTCCTCATCAGCCGCACACAAGTATAAATGATATGGGTGGTGAACTCCCATACTCATAGACAAGTCGCCTCAACCATATTAATTATAACCCTTACATAGACTTACTCCAGCCCGACCACTTAGTCGGGGTCTAGGGAGGGCTCGATCATACAACAAAGTGTGCATGTGACAGAGTCACGAGCAATCGCATCGCGATGCCCCAAACTGCGCACATCTAAGGGCCACTTGGTGTATAAAAGACCGCCAACCAGATCACAACTAAGGTCTCGAAAACCCATACTAAGACATGCATGTTATAATCATACACGCAACACACATGTCTAGTATGAATAGCAGGTATCATTGAAATTCTCTACAAAGTTTACAACTTTATTGATAACTCTTACAGAGTGCACACAGAGATCACGAGACCGTGATCCAACATTACATCAAACATGCGAAAGCAAAGTAGGTCTGAGTATAGACAAGTTTAACAAATGGCTTAGAGAAGCCTTATCTATAAACAAGCCCTTCCACGAGGGACCAGTCGTCTGACTGGGACTACACTAGCTTGATCAGTCGTCGAGCTCCAGGAAGAATCCACCTTCGGGGTCAGTGGTTTCATCTAAAACATAGAATAAGAAAACGTGAGTACAAAGTCGTACTCAGCTAGACTTATGTAGGAACTATACTACTCATGCACATGTATCAAGGTAAAGGGAGGTGTGGTTCATAAGCAGAAGTGCCAGCTTTGACTTGGCTAGTCCTGAACTACGAGTACCAGTACAGCCTCAAACGATGTGTGCAGGGTCCCAAGCATGTCTGAATAGCCGTTCTTCCACTTCACAGACCGTGCCACAACCCTACCAGAACTTGCGAACTAATGCGACTTCTGGGGTTCGAACGGGGTGAGGTACTAGGTCGAGAGGGGTCAGTGAGCCCAATGTGTGGTTGCACTCCTCTTCTTGGATCACCACACAAGAACTCGGACTTAAGGCGGTGTTCAACGCGACAACCCACTGTGTACTCCTACATAGCCTCTCATCGTTCACCTTGTATTTGGGTGGATTCACCAACACAGTTTCACCTTCTTCAACATGATTGCTACCATCCCGACTCATAGATCAAAGTATCCTCATTGTAAACTCTAAGCATGAAATAAGCAGTAACAGTTGCAGGGGCCACATGATATCAATCAACTCCTATGTTAGCTAGGATTGTGGTACGCTTACTACTGTGACAAGATAATAGGTCATGCATCGGATATTGGATCAACTATGCGGTAGAATCGATAACAAGGTGATCATCCTAATCAACGCATAAGCGAGACTGAGGGAGAAGTGGGATTTTATAGACATGATCAATGTGCTTTTCTTTCCTTGCTGACGAGGTTCAAACACAGTGTCTTCAACGAAGGGGGTGATCTCGGGTTCCGGCTCCACTTCTATTAGCAACATGACAATCATAGGATCAAAATAAAGTACAATGCACAATGACATGAATAAGATTGCAATGGTGATGTTCATGGTCACAATGTGTTGGCAATTCCATTTAAAATAAGTGGAATGCAAAGTCATTTGCAAATTCACTGCAAATTTGAATTCAAATTAACTCCATGTGCACATTTGTCTCTGTTCACCCAATTTAAATTGGTCAAACATGAAAACAAAGTCCATATTCACATTCCTTGCATTTTTCTGATAATATTAGACATATTATATGCCCCATTTGGAGTTATTATTTAGTTATGATTTTCCAAAGTTTAATTGAATTTCTGCCTTTTCTGGAACATTTCTGAATTTCTTTAATAAAGGAAAATTGATTTATTGCATCACTGTGATGTCATCATGACGTGGGGGGGGGGGTCTGACGTGTGGGTCCGGCTTGTCATTGACTGGGTTAAATAACCCGGTTAGTTTAAACTAACCAGGGGGATTTTGGGTCAGGGGCCCCACCTGTCATTGACCCGGGGTGAACTAACAGGAGGATTAGGCCCTAATGACGGCCACGTCGACACATCGCCGGCGGCAACCTCTGCACACGGCGGAGGCATCCCGGGATGGCCCAAACGGCCATGGGGGAAGCCACAAAGGGCACCAGTGCATTCCCCGTGCTCGCGCGCATCGCGCAGAGCACGCGGGGGTCACTGGGAGGCTCCAGGGCCACAGCGTCTTCACTGGTGGCGGTGGGCGGAGCTCTGTGCTCGCCCGGATTGAGCTCCGGGGCGCGGGAAGAACAAAGGGAAGGGAAAAAAGAGACCGCGCGCTCACCCTGAAAACGAACACGTAGACGGCGAGGTTGGAGAAGGCTGGGCGGCGGAGTAATTTCTGGACAAAGCTTCCGCGGCCGGCGGCGAGAAGTTGAAGCGTGCGTCTCTTGCGGTGCGGCTCGAGCTTAATTGGTGCGGCAGCTCGAGGGAGTCGACGTCGGGGAGGACGATGGACAAGACGGCGGAGCTCCTCGCTGCCGTTGGCCACGCAGGCGCGGCGGCGTGCTCCGGCTAGGGTTCGGCCGCTGCGAGTTTTCGGCAAGCGGGCGCGAGAGAGTAACAGAGAGAGGAGGGGAAAGATGCAGGGCCTCTCGAGGCATCCACGACGACGAGATGGAGGCAAGGGCGTGGCCAGGCAGCTTCCACGACGATGGTTGCGGCATGCCGGGCACGCAACATCGTGCCTGGCTGCCTGGGGAAGACGACAACAGCAGTGGCGGCTGGGCTGGGTTGGGCCAGGAGGTAGGTGGGCTTCACCCTAGGCGCCAGGTAATCCTCTATCCTTTTCTTTTTTATTTCTTTTTCTGTATTTTTGTTTTGGCTCTACTAAAAAAATAGCTAGCCATTTTATAAAATGCCCAAAAATTTTATGTGGACTTGTAATGAATATAGCTAGCCACTTATAAAGTTTGGGAATTTTTAAAATTCATATATTATGAACTTTATTTCAAATAGGGGTTTAAATTTAAATCCAAGCTCCTGTTTGAATATTTGAAAAATCCATGAGCATGGGATTGCTACCACATCACTTGATATGTGATCACACTCATTTATGTGAGTTTTCAAAAATGCAAAAGGAATTTTTTGAGCAACTTTTATTCTGGCCATTTGAATTAAATTCATCTGGGGGGTGTTCTCTCTCCCATTTCAATTTCTTTTGAAATTTGTAACATGATGCAAAGTTACTTGCTAACCCTAGCACATACCTAAAAGAGGATTGTGACAACTCGCCCCGACTCAAAAGAATCTCGTCCCGATATTCAGAAGTCTGCGGAAGGAAGGACGGGTACTCAGCACTGAGACGGTCTTCTCTTTCCCACGTGGCTTCTTTCTCAGAGTGGTGTGACCATTGCACTTTCAGAAACTTAATCTTCTGACGATGAGTGACACGCTCTGCTGAATGAAGAATACGAATGGGGTATTCTCGATATGAAAGGTCATCTTGGAGATCAAGCGTTTCTTGGTCGACTTCGCGGATGGGGTCCTTGAAGCAACGCCTGGGTTGTGACACGTGGAATACATCATGTACTCGGGAAAGGTGCGGGGTTAGTTCAAGTTGGTAGGCAACTTCTCCAAGTTTAGAAAGAATGCAGAAAGGTCCAATGTAATGTGGGGCCAACTTACCTTTGATACCGAAGCGTTGGGTTCCCTTCAGAGTAGTAACCCGAAGGTAAGCCTTCTCATGCAGATTGTAGTTTTCTTATCTATGATGACGATCATAGTAGCTTTTCTGACGAGACTGGGCTGCTTTCAATTGATCTCGAACAATGCGAACTTGCTCTTCTGCTTCCATGATCATATCCAGTCCAAAGAATTGTCTTTCACCAGTTTTTGACCAGTTTAGGGTGTTCGACATCTTCGTCCATAGACGAGTTCAAAAGGAGCCATGTTCAGACTAGATTGGAAACTATTGTTATAAGCAAATTCGGCGACTGGAAGAGACCTCTCCCAATTTTTTTCCGAATGAGATAACACAAGCTCTGAGCATGTCTTCGAGAATTTGGTTAACCCTTTCAACTTGACCGCTAGACTGAGGATGGAAA
This sequence comes from Bromus sterilis, assembly GCA_950022295.1. NCBI lineage: Eukaryota > Viridiplantae > Streptophyta > Magnoliopsida > Poales > Poaceae > Bromus > Bromus sterilis. The sequence continues at coordinate 159,514,788 of OX465600.1, forward strand.
GCTGTACTAAAGGAGAGATGAGTTCCCATAGCATTCTGAAAGCTTCCCCAGAATCTAAAGGTGAAAAGGCTACCACGATCAGAATTGATTTCCAAAGGAACACCATGAAGAGACACAATTCTAGAGACATACAAGTCTGCTAACTGGCTAGCAGTTATGGACTCGCGAACGGGAAGGAAGTGAGCAACTTTGGAAAGTCTATCAATGACAACGAAGATGGCATCATTCCCTTTCTGGTAAAGGAAAATTGATTTATTGCATCACTGTGATGTCATCATGACGTGGGGGGGGGGTCCGACGTGTGGGTCCGGCTTGTCATTGACTGGGTTAAATAACCCGGTTAGTTTAAACTAACCAGGGGGATTAGGGGTTGGCGGCCCCACCTGTCATTGACCTGGGGTCAACTATTAGGGGGGATTAGCCCCTAATGACGACCACGTCGGCACGTCGCCGGCGGCGACCTCTGCACACGGCGGACGCGCGCCGGGATGGCCCAAACGGCCACGGGGGAAGCCACAAAGGGCACCAGTGCGTGCCCCATGCTCGCGCGCATCGCGCAGAGCACGCGGGGGTCACTGGGAGGCTCCAGGGCGACGGCGTCTTCACTGGTGGCGGCGGACGGAGCTCTGTGCTCGCCGGGATTGAGCTCCGGGGCGCGGGAAGAGCAGAGGAGAGGGGGGAAAAGACCGCGCGCTCACCCTGAACACGAACACGTCGACAACGAGGTTGGAGAAGGCTGGGCGGCGGAGTAATTTCTCGACGAAGCTTACGTGGCCGCCGAAGAGAACTTGAAGCGTGTGTCTCCTCCGGTGCGGTATGGGCTCAATTGATGTGGCAGCTCGAGCGAGTCGACGTCAGGGAGGACGATGGACAAGACGGCGGAGCTCCTCGCTGTTGTTGGCCACGCAGGCGCGACGACGTGCTCCGGCTAGGGTTCGGCCGCTATGAGTTTTCGGCGAGTGGGCGTGAGAGAGTAACAGAGAGAGGAGGGGAAAGATGCAGGGCCTCTCCAGGCGTCCACGGCGACGAGATGGAGGCAAGGGAGTGGCCAGGCAGCTTCCATGGCGACGGCTGCGGCATGTCGGGCACGCAGCACCGCGCCTGGCTGCCTGGGGAAGACGACAACAGCAGTGGCGCCTGGGCTGGGTTGGGCCAGGAGGTAGGTGGGCTTCGCCCTAGGCGCCAGGTAAGCCTTTGTCCTTTTCTTTCTTATTTCTTTTTCTGTATTTTTGTTTTGGCTCTACTAAAAAATATCTAGCCATTTTATAAAATGCCCCAAATTTTTATGTGGACTTGTAATGAATATAGCTAGCCACTTATAAAGTTTGGGAATTTTTAAAATTTAAATAATTTGAACTTTAATTCAAATAGGGGTTTAAATTTAAATTCAAGCTCCTGTTTGAATATTTCAAAAATCCATGAGCATGGGATTGCTACCACATCACTTGATATGTGATCACACTAATTTATGTGAGTTTTCAAAAATGCAAAAGGAATTTTTGGAGCAACTTTTATTCTGGCCATTTGAATTAAATTCATCTGGGGGGTGTTCTCTCTCCCATTTCAATTTCTTTTGAAATTTTTAACATGATGCAAAGTTACTTGCTAACCCTAGCACATACCTAAAAGAGGGTTGTGACATCACCTATGAGTCGATCCCTTATGCCGAGGGTTTGGATTTTCCAACCCACCCAGCACTTGGTTAGGTCTCTACCAGTGAGCCCATGAGCTAGCAGGGCCTTCATCCGAGCAAGAATTGGTTCATTCCTCTTCTGATGAACCTCTGTGGGGAAAAGGTTCAAGCTATCATGAAAATCGAGCCGTCTTTCATGAAAGTTGGGCAGGGGGTTGATGAAGAGAGAGTTGATAATGGTTTCTCGCCCGTCGTTGGTTACCCCAAGTGGAAGGTGAGATGTAGGATAGCAGCAAATTTCCCTTGGTGAAGATGCCAAGGTTAAGTATCGAACCAGTAGGACTCCGATAATGATAAGTAGGTGGTTCGGCAAGTGATGCGCCGTTGAAAATCACTTGCTTCTCCTGGACCTGCACACAGAAACAAATAACTTTGCTCCAAACAAAGTTCAGAGAGGTTGTCAATCTCTCCACTCTTGTTGTTTACAAAGGATCAAACTCAAGGGATACTAATGATAATGATAGCAACTGGAAAATAAAAGAAAGAAAGTAAATAAGCGTGTAAACAGTGATGAGCATATGGACCGGGGTCCCGTGATGTTTACTAGTGATGTCTCTCTCCCAAAAGACGATAAAACTGCTATGCGAGGTAAACAAATTAAAGATGGGAAATTGACAATATTAAAAACACACGGCAATGCTAACTATGCTACAAAGAAAGGAAGAGGCTCAAAAGCATGGGCAGTACGCCAAAATAAGTAGACCGAAATCCAACTGCATCTACTACTAATCCTCCACCTTGAGATATCTATCCAGAACATCTCGCTGGTATTAAGTTGCGAGCCCCACCCAAAGTGTAAACCCAAAGCAACAGACAACTACATTAAAAAGCACTTTGCGTAAAAGAAACAATCCTTGCAAATGCGGTTACAAGCACCGTTGTTTTCCCCCTTGCGGGAACAACACATCCCCTAGACTCATGTTTTTGTCACTCAAGCGTTTGATCGGGGGGCATGAACCCACAATCGAGCATAAAGTTCCCTCTTGGAGTTACTACCTACTACTTGGCCAAAGAAATAAACAGCAACGGAGAACATGGAAGAATTACTTAGGAACAAAAATATAAAAGATAAGAACCAAATATATTACTCTATCACAATCTAAACATAATCTCATAATCCATCAGATCCCAGCAAACTCAGCATAGCAACAGCAGAAAGATTACATATGTGCATCGATCATGTAGGTAAGCTCATGAGGACTAAACCATGAAGAACAAAGAGGGGAGGAGAACATCCCATAGCTACTAATCACGGACCCATGGTCCAAACAAAACTACTCACGACACATTCGGGAAGCGTCCATGGTGGAGGGGAAGCTCCCGGAGGTCGATCCTCCCTCCGGCAGGGTGCCAGGAAGGAGTCTGTTGGCTCTCCCGATCTTGGAAGCGCGGCAGCGACAGAACAGAGGAGAGATCACGAAAAAGGGTTCTGTCCTCGGGGGTTTCGCGTCACGGAGATTAAATTGGCAAAGGGGGGCAGCCAGGGGGCCCACCAGGTATCCAGCCGGCCACCCGGCGCGGCCCCACCCTAGGCCGCGCCACCTGGCCGACTGGGCACCTGGTGGGGCCCCTCGGCCCTTCTTTGGGACTCTAGAAGCTTCCATTGCGCTGATTTTTATACGATTTTCCTGGATTTTTGGAGCACTTTTAATATGGGGGAAAACTTAAATAGAAAAACAGAAGAAAACAGAAACTGGCACTGGGGTGCACTGAGTTAATAGGTTAGTCCAAATATGATCAAAAGTGTATGAAAGTGTATATAGATCATAGAAATATCACACAAAACATGCATGGATCAAGCAGAAATTATAGATACGTTTGGGATGTATCAACATCCCCAAGCTTAATTCCTGCTCGTCCTCGAGTAGGTAAATGATAACAAGCATAATTTCTATGGTGACATCCTAGCAACCATATAAGAACTTTGAAGGTATGTTTAACAGCCCAGATTTTTCAAAAAATAAAAAATTTGTTTTCGGTGTGAATTGTTTGATTGTCTGATTTTTTTGCGGTGTTTGCATCCCCGATTTATCGACCGACGATTATTTTTCCCCTCTTATCTCGTACCGGACGGAGACCGACCCCTTCCCACCACGGCACACAACCTTGCGACACCGGGATTTCAACCGAGCACCGTCGCCACCGGCACAAGTCCAGCCATCGCCACCGGATCGAAAACCCCGTTTATTTAATAAACGGATTATTTTATGGGGTGGGGGAAACTTTTGTCGGAATGTCACCGCAGTGAGGTACGATCGACGGGCTCGACGCGCTGAGCGCGTGGTTCGAGATTTCGTCGGAATCAGAGTCCGTACGGAGTCTCGGCGGTCACGAACGCGATCGCCGGACGCGCGAGAGAGGTACCGGGGGCATTTGCGTAAACAGACCAGCCAAACCTGCCCTATATATGACCCCCACCTCCCAAACCAGCCAATTAGGGTTCCCCCTTGCACATTTTGCAGCCACACCCCCAATTTCTGGTCCAATTTTCACCCAGATCCCTCTCCCCACCGAAACCCTAGCCAACCTCCAAATTTCAGCCATCAGATCTGAGATCTGTGGCTCAGATCACAGCCACATAGCCCCAGTAGCCTCCCAGACGAACCGGGCCCAACTGGGCCGAGCCTCCGCCGCCGCGGGCCCGCTGAAGCCCGGAGCTGGCGCCTCCCGAGCTCCTCCAACGCCTCCCCCGAGCCAGTCGTGGCCGCGCCGGCCACCAACTCCGGCGAGCCGCCGACACCGCACCTCCCGCACCCCGTCCCGACGTCTCCTTCCTCTTCCCCTCGTCACCCCGTTCCTCTCCCTCTCTCCCGTAGGAACCGTGTCGAGCCGCCATGGCCGAGGAGCCACGCCGCCCGAGCTTGTTAGCCGCCGCCAGGGTCCTCCCGCCTCGCCTCCGGACGGGATCCGCCGTCGCCTCCTCCTCCAGCACCCGTTCCCGGCATCCCGCTAGCGCCACCCCTCGCTGGACTCCGCAGCCAGCCGTTGTGCCGCGTTGACCCAGCGCCGCCGCTGCCCTCTGTCCAGTGCGGACGAGGACGAACCGCTCGCAGCGCCCAGCTGGACCATCCAACGCTTCGTGGCCAGATGGGCCTAGATCCAGCCCAGCACTGGACGCAAGCCCAGGCCGACCCCCCCTCACAGCCGTTGGGCCGAGCCTATGTGGGTGAGGCCCTTTTTCTTTTATTTTTTTTCCTCTGTTTTGTTCCCTAGTCTATTTTCTGCTAAGTCCTGTAATTGCTGTTGTGATCCGTTTTACAACGTTATTTCCCGTTGATCCGTAGCTCCGATGAACGTGCCCCCAAAACGAAAGTTGCTTAGTTTTGCGTGCTCTAGCATTCGTATGTAGAAAGTTTTTCCGTTTGAGGCCGTCTAGATAGTTTAATTCTGCGTTGAAGTGGGCATCAGGCCGTTAAACTGCTACAATTCCTGTTAAGTGCTTCTGTTTATATTTTGTTGCAACTTTGCATGATGATTGTGACTCATCCATGAGGCCTATTGCATTGATTCTTTCTCCTGTGTGTTAAGCATCATGTGTACTTCATTTTCATGCTTTAACTTGTCATGTTTGGGTGCTTTAGCTAGATTAAATCTTGCTCCAAAGTGGTGATCCTGATGTTAATGTGCTGTTGTTGCTAAAACTGTTATTTTGTTGCAACTTCGGTCGACGAGTGTGTCGCGACCGTTTATCGGAATTGATTGATTCGAATTGCATATTGTTAAGCATCATGTCTACTTCCATTACATGTATTGTATTGCCATGATATTCTTGCTGGTCATATAGTTATTGAGCTTCAAAGTTTCTATGCTGCTGTTTTTGACAGCCACCTCTGTTTTTCTCTAAGTCTGTTACTTTGCGATGCCATGTTGTTTGCTTAATATCTTTTGATCTATGATGCCTTTTTGCATGATTCTTTTTTCCATTCCTTCCATGTCATGTCTACTTTAATTGCAAGTCATTTGTGAGCATGTTTGCGTCCATTAACCTGTTTATGCATTGCTCTAAAGTGTGCTTCGTGATGTTGGCAGTTTGTGCCCGTAACTTGTTTTGCTTGTATCTTTTTAACCGTAACTCCGTTTGGGGTGTTCTTTATATGTAACTTGATTAGTTTTTCGTGTACTTTGTGTTTATGCTATTGTTTTCTGCTGTTAACCAACCTAAAATATGGTCTAGGACAGAACAGTACAAAATGTTTTAATCATCGTGCGACACTTAGTGTTATGCCATGTTTAGGTTGTGCCTCACTTAAATTGACTAGCATAGATAGTTTACTTTGTGATTCACCTCTTGACATGTTTGTGTGCTATGCCATGCTTGCTTTAGTTGCCATGTTAATAACCGTTGGTTGATCACCTGTAGCTAAGCAACTTGAACCATCGTAAACGTGCGGTATTCGTCGTGTGTGACTAATACCCCACTTAAACTGTTAGTAACCGCTCTCGACGATAGATCCGTATCGCGTTGCCGTGTCTTGTGTTGTCTCTTTGATCTTGTATTGCTCCGTAGTAATAGTAGTGCACCGTTGATTTCTTTCCAGTGTTTACTTCTTGTGTGCTCCCGCGGGTACCTCTCGGAGACGATGCGAGCTTGCGATCGGCTACACCTTCGGAACCCGATTTATCAACAGGCAAGGACTATACATTACTTATGATCCATTCTATTTCAACCAGAGGTTTGCATGATAGTCTAGGTTAGGTTCGATGTTTGATCCTACCACATGTTTACAACCTCTTTCAAACCGATACAGCCATGTCCCCTCCAAGCAAATCATGTACTGCTATCTTACTATTGCTCGTTGCTCAGCCCCTGCTTAGTATGCATGCTTAGGATGCTATGATGTTACCCTGATACTCCTGGGTTTGGGATATGACATTATTATATTGTTGTTGATGATATGATTATTATAAATGTTGATTATATTCGACGAAGGATGGAAGGTCTAGGCTATCCCGCCCCAACGCTTTGTTCCATTCGAGTCACCTAGGACCCGAGTTTCGGGTATTGGTTTTAAGACTGAGCGTGCCTAACAGCGTGTGGGATTTTATGGGGTCCCCTCTTCTTACCTATCTAGCTTCAAACATTTCTAGTGGTGGCCCAAGCTGATTTTACCTTTTGAAACCGTGTGTGTGCTGGTCGTACGCCAGCAGTTTTCAAACAACTCGGGCCAGCGGAGACATAGTTCCTTTGCTGGTCCACACCTGGACGCTAGGGGGCTTCCCACATCTGTTTGGGAAGCTAACCCGACCTCGTCCAGACGGTAGAGGCCGATTCGAGAGCGCGGCCGGCTTTTGAGTTGGATGTCGACTCACCGAGGGCCACCCGGATTTGTGCGTTGTTAGTTAGAGGGACCTGTCGTTCCGGATCTCTTTGGACTAAATCATAAAATGGTTGCCTATCATGGGTAGCAACTGAGAGTGATGGGCGTGCATGCGGAGCCTTGTAATGGGTAGTTGGTACACCCCTGCAGGGTTAAATCTTTTCGAGAAGCCGTGTCCACGGTTATGGATGACTTCAGACCTACTCCTTGCTCATAGACAACAATAACTGAGACAATCTTAATATAACTTGATCAATGTGTCTGTGTGCCTTGACTGCTTCTTCTTCGTCGGGATGCGAAGAGGAGGACAAGGATAGGATAGGTGTTATGTTTGCGTAAGTAGTTGATAGCAAGACTTGTTGGAGGCGATTCCTCATCGAATGCTTGGCTTCTTACCTTACTCTATAGATCGTTAGCCACTTCATAAATGCTAGTGCGGCAGCAACCTCACCACTTACCCTTTCCTTACCGTAAACTACTAGTTGTCCTAGAATGACGAGTGATGAAGTCCTTGCTGGGTCAGATGACCACTACAGTTGGATGCTGAGTACCTCTGTACTCATGATACTACCCCCAAACTGTTTTCAGGGTTCTGATCGACAACCGGTATGGTGATCGACATTTCACGTGGAGACTCGACGATGACTGGTTAGGAGGATCCCGGCGGAGGGCCTGAACCCGTGTGGTTATGGGATCGATGCTTTTCTCTTTGCCACTAGGCATTTGATTGTAGTCTGTACTCAGACATGTATCTTCCGCTGTTGTATTGTATTTGAGGCAGTTGTATGCCGATTGTATGAGATGTTGTATCCTTGTATCTCTAATGTTGTGGTATCATGTTGGAAATCTGGGGCATATGACTTCGTCATATGTCGCGGTGGGACCGATATGTGCTTCGTCCCCGGATCTGGATGGAAACATCTAGATCTGGAACATTACCGCATATCGGGCCTTACAACTTGGTATCAGAGCCTTACTGACCGTAGGATCCCTTCTCTGGCCGAAGTCGAGTCTAGACAAAAACTATTTTGTAGTTACTAAGTTAGTTATCGGAGAGTAGGAATCTTTTTACTCCTTACCCTTGCTCTGGTCAGGACAAGTGTCGTAAGTGTTTTATCCTCGCCTTATCCCCTTCAAAACTCTAGGATCTCGAGTGTGTGAAGTATCGGAACTGTTACAATGCCTTTCTTGCAGCGTATTGTCTCGGTTCCGATCTCAGGTTTGGGAAATCCTGTAGTACCTTTAGTCTATCCGACTCTGGTTTACTTCTGGGTCGTCCTTTGCCCTCCCTCCTTTTACTGGTGTTATTACGACTTGCGTCGAAAATCACTATCCCTTGATCTGGGTTTCCCGATCGTTCTTCCTCTGGTCACTGACGGTTTCGTTCTTCCGACGATGTCGTCTCTCTGCGGAAATTTGTCTCAAAGGAAGTTCGACGTCGACATGGAGCAGAGTCCCTTGTTGGTGGTGTTGAAGATCGTCGACTCTCTTCTTTCCCCCTTCACCTCTCCCCCGGATCGTCCTGGATCTCGGGACGAGATCCCTTGTTGGTGGTGTTGTATTGTAATAGCCCAGATTTTGCAAAAATTAACAAATTTGTTTTCGGTGTGAATTGTTTGATTGTCTGATTTGTTTGCGGTGTTTGCATCCCCGATTTATCGATCGGCGGTTATTTTTCCCCTCTTATCTCGTACCGGACGGAGACCGACCCCTTCCCACCACGGCACACGACCTTGCGACACAGGGATTTCACCCTAGCACCGTCGCCACCGGCACAAGTCCAGCCATCGCCACCGGATCAAAAACCCCGTTTATTTAATAAACGGATTATTTTATGGGGCGCCTGAAAATGTTGTCGGAATGTCACCGCAGTGAGGTACGATCGACGGGCTCGACACGCTGAGTGCGTGGTTCGAGATTTCGTCGGAATCGGAGTCCGTACGGAGTCTCGGAGGTCACGAACGCGATCGCCGGACGCGCGAGAGGGCTACCGGGGTCTCGGAGCTTGAATTTTTATTTTCCATTTCTCTTTTTTTTTGGTGGCGTCAATGGCTCTTTGTATTTAACTCTCATTTGTCCTCTTTGGGATCTTTTATTTTGCCCACTTTGGGATCTTTTATTTTGTCCACTTTGGGATCTTTCCCTAACTTAAGGGCAATACTCTAATTTACAAGAGGGTATAGAAGATATTTCACACTTTACAAGGTACTCAAACATAAAGAAGATGTAGCTATCATGATGTATGCAATGTATGCCTCTGCCAGTGTAGCAGGAACATGTATGACATGAAGATCAGGTCATGAAGAGGTAGATGTTGCATGGAAATGTATCTTGGAAAGGCTATGGAAATGAATTCATAGGTAGGTATGGTGGCTGTTTTGAGGAAAGATATAAGGAGGTTTATGATGACAGAGTGTATCATGCCAAGGGTTTGGATGTACCGGCGAAGGTGGACGCTAACTCTCGGAGTGAGAAGAAGGAAATGCACGGTACCGAAGAGGCTAGCAAATATGAGGAGGTGGAAGTGTCAACTTTCAATACTTACATTAGTCCGAAGAACTCATGCACTTATTATCGGTAACTCTCAGTCTAATAAGGAGGTTCACAAAGAGACAAGTACCCCGAGGAGGAGTGTATGGGTTTTGGTTATCCTTGCGCATCCTCAACTCATGGTACGTGAGTGTACTCTAATATTCGATCCCTCCAAAGATTAGCGATCCATCTAGTAGCTAGAGTTCTCAACTAGTTTTGTAGGTTTTGAAAATAAACACAGATTGCCCAAAATATGACACCTATCACTAATAGGCTATTGCTCTTGACACCAAAAGTTCAAACATTACTCACAACAATACCTCAAAACTATTGCAAGTTACTACAAAAATTAAATAGCAACCTCAATTACCTACTTTCAAGATAAGACACAACTCAGTGCAACAACCAACTCTCTTAACAAGATAAACATGAAAACTAAAGAGAGTTCCAGCAACAAACTAAAAAAAATCCAAGGCTCTTGCTAAAGAAAAACTAAGACTAAAACTAAACATGGCAGTAGCTATGAAAAGATAAAGAACACACAATAGCAAAGAGATAAGCATGAAAAATCTTATGATGTGTTGTAGATTGGAGTGGAGCGTGTTTCTCTCCCACACAAAGTAAGCTGGGGTCTAACTTTTTATGAACAACAAGCAAAGCTAAATAAAACTAAAAATTAAACCTAAGAGCGAGACGCTCCAAGCATAGCACATAACGCATGAAGTGATAAAAATATAGTGAGACGAAGGACGAACTGATGATTGTTGATGGAGAAGGGGATGCACGGGGAGTTCCCCAAGCTTAGACTCTTGAGTCTCCTTGAATATTTATTGGGGATGCATGGGGGCATCCCCAAGCTTGAGCGCTTGACACTCTCGGATCTTCTTTCATCATCTTCCCTCGCACACTTGAAAACTCCAATCATACATAACTCATCATAAGCTGATTAGAGAGGTTAGTACCCTTAATAAAATATTTTTTCCCCACTAGATATAAAGATATTATTGAAGAGATACTGTTTCTCAAGATTGCCAAAAGGTTTCTGCAAAAGAAATCAAGCTTAAGGTTTGCAAAAGTAAGGAGAGGCAAAACGTGGCAGAATCTGTGAAAAACAGAACAGCAGGTAGTAGAGAATTTTTGGGGGCACTTTCGCATCTCAAATCTCAGAACATAAGAAAGTTTCACAATTGTAAAGAGCATGTTGTGTAAAAAATTCATCTCAAAACGATGAACTGGTGATTTGTTCCGATTTTTTCCGTCAAGAAGACAAAATCTGTTTTCTGGACAGCATGTCACAACTTTTGCTTCCCTTATAATAAGAGCATGTAACTTGGCACAAAGCTTGAAAATAAAGATACAATGATGTTGCTACATTAGTAACAATCATCAAGACCACTAAGAACAGAAGTAAAAACATCTTGGGTGGCCTCCCAACAAGCGCTTTCTTTTACGCATTTAAGCTAGGCATAAGGCAAAAGAAGAATCAAGTTTTATCAAGAGAGACAAAATAGCTAGCCCGTGTAACAGACTCAAAAGGTAAATTGATTTTCTTTATAGGGAAGTGTTCCATCCCCTTTTTGAGAGGGAATTGAAATTTTATATTCCCCTCTTTCATGTCAATAAGAGCACCAACGGTGCGAAGAAAAGGATGTCCCGACATAATTGGACATAAAGGTTCACACTCTATATCCATAATAATAAAATCAACGGGAACATAATTATCATTAACAATGATAAGAACATCGTCGATCTTCCCCAAAGGTTTCTTTACGGAAGAATCAACAAGATGAAAACCAAAAGAACAAGATTCAAAAGGTTTCAATTGAAACATGTCATACATTCTTTTGGGCATGACGGAGGTACGAGCTCCAACGTCACATAAAGAATAGCAAGAGAAGTTATTTACTTTAATTTTTATCATAGGGTCCCAACCATCATCTAGCTTTCTAGGTATGGATGCTTCTATCCTAAGCTTCTGCTCCCTAGCTTTGATGAGAACATTAGTGATATGGTCCGTGAAGGCAAGATTAAGTGTGCTAGTGTGGGGGTCTCTAGACATTTTGTGAAGCAAGCTAATAACTTCTGAGAGGGTTCAACTATCAAAATTAATATCACTACTATCAAAGGTGGTAGTAGTTTCATCTAGGCTTACTTGTTTGAAACAATCTTTGTTCATAGGGATCTCTTCTTCTGCGGTTGAGGTATTAGCATCACCATTAATAGGTCCAATGGGACTAGGAGTGCATTGGGTGCTAATAGTTTGAGTGTCCTCAACTATTTGGATAGTGGCAATTGTGTGGTGTGTAGGAAGGCTCTTAATTCTATCCTCTTCCTCTTTTTCTCTAGCCCATCTTTCTTTAAGTTTAGAAATCATCCTAATATTTTCATTAATTTGTAATTGGATAGCATTAATAGGAGTGGTCTTCCTCTCCTCAAGGGGAGATGTTCTAATTTTTAGCATCTCAACATCAAGGGCTAGGCTATCTACCTTCAAAGAGAGATTATCCAACTTAGCTAATTTCTCTTCTACATTCTTGTTGAAGGGTTTTTGGGTAGTGATAAAGTCTCTAAGCATGTTTCTAGTTCAGAAGTGGGGTTCTTGTTGCTAGGATAAGTGTGTAACAGCCCAAAACTGACAAAATCCGGAAAAATTTGCATTTTTATTTTTCCCATTGGGGAAGAAAATTTGCACAATAAATCTTTGCCATAATCCATGTGACAGAAAAATGCCCAAGCATTTTTATGATTACATAAAAGGATTATCTGGAATTCGTTCTTTTCTTCTTTGCTAGCCTTTGCCGTTTTCTTTCACGATCATCTTTGATCCTTTGGTCTAGAATTTTTGGATTGAATCATGTTTTGCCATGATAAAGATCCCAGCAAATTCACATGATTTAATCATGTCGTGAAAATGGGTTGTAGTTCAAATAGTTTGAATCCAAATTCAAACACATTTAAAATTACTTAAATGTTTTGGACCCGGTTCATTTTCCAAAAGTCCTATAAATATTATGGATGAGTAATCATATTTTTATATGAATTTCGAACGCCCATTTATATTTATTTTATTGCCTTTTGTCTGCTGTCTTTGCTTAAAGAATAAAACGCAGAAAAGGTATTCAGATTTGGGCCGCATCTCCTTCTCCCCTAGGCCTAACCTTCTTCCAAGCCCAAGCCCAGCCGAGCCCCACCCCCCCTCCTTTCCACCTCATGTAGAGGTCCCCTCTCCCTCTCTCTCACAGCCATGGCAAAAGCAAGGAGGGGAGGCCGCCGTGGCAGCCACCTGCCCTTCCCCTCTCCCCTTTTAAGCCAGACCCCTCTCTCCCCCTCCAAGAACCCTATCCCTCTCCTCTTCTCCCCTCCCATCCGCCGCCATGCCATCTCCCTCTCCTCCCTCTCTTTTTTTCCTCTCTTGTTGACGCCATGGACAGGAAGGTCCATGGGCCCTTTGCCGGCGAGCCCCTGCAGCTGATAGTCGCCATGGCAACGAGATTCTTCGTCACCGTCCAGCCCAAGGCGATCGCCTGCGTCCATCCCGAGCTGCGCGTCGTCCACGTCTTCGTTCCGCAGCCGGCGTCCGTCTTCATCAAGTCGTCGCAGTCACCGCCACGTCGTCTTCCCCGTCGAGCCGCCGCGTCCCCGAGCCCGGGATCGACGACGTCGCCATCCCCACTGTAAGCGCGCCCACCTCCTTCCCATGTTTTCCCCGCGTCACTATAGCCTCCCATGTTCGCGTAGGTCGCCGCCTTGTTCCGTGATCTGTAGCCGTCGTGCTTCCGTTCGAGTTCGTGGCCGAGGTCTCCATGTTTCGTACGTGCACTGGACGAGTGCCTGGACGTCCAAGGTGAGTCCTTGAGTCGCCCAGTCCAACCGGGAGGTCGCCTAGTGCACCTTGCACTCGCCTGTGTCACACCCAGCCTCCCCTGTTCGCCGTTTGTCGTCAGTTCGTCAGGATCGGCGGCCTGCAATTTTCTTCAGTTTTCGTCAGAATTCAGAGATCCGCGTGTATAGGTTAGGTGAAGTGAATCCCTTTTTTGTTCATGAATTTATAAGTGGTGCAGTGGCAGGCGCCCATGCTCCTCACCATGAGGACGTGGGATCGAGTCCCCACCCGCGCAAGGCCCTCCTTTTCTCTGTTTTTGCATCAGATTCAGTTATCCCGCGCATTTTGTTTACGTTAAGTGATTACCAGGTTCTGTCATAAGCAATAGCTATAGCGTAGTGGTCTGGGCGCCTCGCCTATGGACGAGAGGTGCTGGGATCAAATCCCAGCCGGAGCAATGCCCTCTTTTTCATTTTTGCAGCACACAGCTTCTGTTCTTCGTCAGGCGTAGGCATCTGTTTCTTCTTCATTCAGGTTCGACTTATAGCACGAGTAGCAGCACTAGCCCAGTGGCAGCGCCCCACTGGTTCTATCGGTGAGGTCCCTGGTTCGACCCCCCCTCGGGGACGAGTTAAACCATTCTTTTTCGTGATTTTCTTCTTCAGTTTTGGATAGTTGCGCTGGTTAGCTGATCTAGCTTTAGACTCCTTTTCTGTCGATCAACGGCAGCTAGCCCATTGGTGTGGGCGGTTGGGTGTGACCAGGAGGTCTTTTGGTCGAATCCCACAGGAGGCAAGGAGCTCCCTTTTGTCTCTTTTCTTTTGCAGATTTTTTTATTTATGCCTCGTTTTGTTTTTGCTAGTGCTATGTGCATACCTGCTCCGGACATATGATGCTATATATGCTTTTGGGGCAGAATTTCGTGAGGAAGATGATGGTGCTGTTCATTTTGATAAATGGGCATGCATTATTTTGTTGATTGTGTATTCTTTGCACCTACCCCCCTCACGATGATACACGGTTGCAATTCCCCGTTCTTTTCCGTTGCCTCGTGTTCCATACATGAAAATGCTCCACCTTGGCATATTGTTTCCATATGTGTTTGAGTTGGTTCCATGTAGCTTGTGTGATGTCAACTGCCTTTTCCATCGTCAAGAGATGCTTGCATATTCATCGGTGATGTCTGTGAATCTTCGTATGTTGTTGATCACTCCATGACCAACAACTTGTCGCACCACTCGAATGTGATGTTTTCCACCTGTTCCATAGGTGATACAGCATCACTTCCCTTCTTCGTTGACACACTTTTCACTTGTTCTGACAACACCGTAGATCTTGCAATGACCGTAGATTGCGGTAGTGTAGTCTTGCTCTTTATTTCGTTGCTGGCAATAGATTGCATTAATTAGGTGCATCATACCATGCCATGTTATTTGCATATATTTAATTGAAGGAACCGCATTTCGAGGTCTATCTCCGTGAGTGGGAAATTCTTGTTCATGCCATGTTTTATATTCCTTGCTCTTGCCATGATCATGCATTTTAACAACTATTACATAAGGATTCTTCGGATCCGTAACTCACCAACGTAATGCATTTGAAGGTTGTCGGTAGCATAGCACCATTGCTTCCCGATGCTTCTTTTAAACTTGCTCGTTCTTATATTCATGCCATGATATTAAAATGGCACGCATCATACGTGACCTTGCTTCTTTGTTTATTGCTTGCTCGTGATTGCTAGGTAGTGATAGTGTATCTCCGTTGATTGCTTTCTAGTGTTTACTTCCTGTGTGCTCCCACGGATACTCTCGGAGACGATGCGAGTTTGCATCGACTACACCTTTGGAACCCGACTTAGCAACAGGAAAGGACTATACATTACTTATGATCCATTCTATTTCAACCAGCGGTTTGCATGCTAGTCTAGGTTAGGTTCGATGTTTGATCCTACCACATGTTTACAGCCTCTTTCAAACCGATACAGCCATCTCCCCTCCCAGCAAACCTTGTGCTGCTATGTTACTATTGCTCGTTGCTCAGCCCCTGCTTAGTATGCATGCTTAGGATGCTACAATGTTACCATGTTACTCCTGGGTTTGGGATATCACATTATTATATTGTTGTTGATGATATGATTATTATAAATGTTAACTATATTCGACGAAGGATGGAAGGACTAGGCTATCCCGCCCCGACGCTTTGTTCCATTCGAGTCACCTAGGATCCGAGTTCCGGGTATTGGTTTTAAGACTGAGCGTGCCTAACCGCGTGTGGGATTTTATGGGGTCCCCTTTTCTTACCTACCTAGCTTCAAACATTTCTAGTGGTGGCCCAAGCTGATTTACCATTTGAAAACGTGTGTGTGACTGGTCCGCGGCCGGCAGATTTCAAACAACTTAGGCCAGCGGAGACATGGTTTCTCTTTTTGGTCCACCCCAGGGAGCTAGGGGGTTATCCACATCTGTTTGGGCAACCTATCCGACCTCGTCCATACGGTAGAGGCCGATTCGAGAGCGCGGCCGGCTTTTGAGTTGGATGTCGACTCACCGGGGGCCACCCGGATTTGTTCGTTGTTAGCTAGAGGGACTTGTCGTTTCGGATCTCTTGGAACTAAATCATAAAATGGTTGCCTGTGATGGGTAGAAATTGAGAGAGATGGGCGTGCGTGCGGAGCCTTGTAATGGGCAGTTGGTACACCCCTGCAGGGTTAAATCTTTTCGAGAAGCCGTGTCCACGGTTATGGACGACTTGAGACCTACTCCTTGTTCATAGACAACAACAACTGAGATAATCTTAATATAACTTGATCAAAGTGTGTGTGTGCCTTGATTGCTTCTTCTTCGTCGGGATGTGAAGAGGAGGACAAGGATAGGATAGGTGTTATGTTTGCGTAAGTAGCTGATAGCAAGACTTGTTGGAGGCGATTCCCCATCGAATGCTTGGCTTCTTATCTTACTCTCTAGATCGCTAGCCACTTCTTAAATGCTAGTGCGGCAGCAACCTCACCACTTACCACATCCTTCCCGTAAACTACTAGTTGTCCTAGAATGACGAGTGATGAAGTCCTTGTTGGGTCAGGTGACCACTACAGTTGGATGCTGAGTACCTCTGTGCTCATGATACTACCCACAAACTCTTTTCAGGGTTCTGATCGACAACAAGTATGGTGATCGGCGTTTCACGTGGAGACTCGACGACGACTAGTTAGGCGGATCCCGGCGGAGGGCCTGGACCCGTGTGGTTATGGGGATTGATGTTTTTCTCTTTGCCAGTAGGCATTTTCTTGTAGTCTGTACCCAGACATGTATCTTCCGCTGTTGTATTGTATTCAGGCAGTTGTATGCCGATTGTATGAGATGTTGTATCCTGTATCTGTAATGTTGTGATATCATGTTGGAAATCCGGGGCATATGACTTCGTCATATGTCGCGGTGGGACCGATATGTGCTTCGTCCCCGGATCTGGGTGGAAACACCTAGATCTGGAACAGCACCACATATCGGGCCTTACAACTTGGTATCAGAGCCTTACCGACCGTAGGATCCCCTCTCTGGCCGAAGTCGAGTCTAGACAAAAATTATTTTGTAGTTACTAAGTTAGTTATCGGAGAGTAGGATTCTTTTACTCCTTATCCCCTCACTCTGGTAAGGAAGTGCGACGTAATGTTTTCTCCTTCAACTTATCCTGCTCAAAACCAAATCTAGGTTCTCGTTTAGGAGATTTCAGTCGGACCAATACTTTATCAGCAGCGGGTTGGTCGGCGTACTTCTTACTGGCTGAGCATGGCTCGTGGGCTTGTCGCTCTACATCGAAAAATGCACGGCCCGCGTGAAACAGCGAACCGGGTTGCCTGGTTATTATCCAACTAATGGATTCTGAACCTCCCGCTTCGACTGTCCCCCGTTGTCCGCTTGAGTCGGCACTGTGTGTGGATCCTCCTCTGTCCTGTCTCGTTGTCCAGGTTTTCGCACCTTCCTGAGTGATGTTATTGTAGAAATGCTGGTTATGGTATTGTTTCGATTCAGATTCTCATTTTCGTGGCATCCAGTAATACCTAGGTAATCTTCTACGGAAACCTCGAGTTTCTTTCCCCGAGTGGAATCAGTTTTGTTGTGATATCCCCTCGTTGAATCCGAGCTTGCTCTCGATTAGTTTCCCGCACCTTTGGAAGTTTTCTCCTTCGACGTCGGCATCTCCAGTCAGGTTGGATCCTGACGGGGCAAACATCGTTGTCACAATGAGCGAAGCCTATGTTGGTGGTGTCGGGAAGTTTCACCTCTCGGTTGATCTTCTTTCTTGCAACTTCTCGGTCCCTTCCCCCGGGTTATGCCGGATCTCGGGACGAGATCCTCTGTTGGTGGTGGCGAGTTGTAACAGCCCAAACCTGACAAAATCCAGAAAAATTTGCATTTTTATTTTTCCCATTGGGGAAGAAAATTTGCACAATAAATCTTTGCCATAATCCATGTGACAGAAAAATGCCCAAGCATTTTTATGATTACATAAAAGGATTATCTGGAATTCGTTCTTTTCTTCTTTGCTAGCCTTTGCCGTTTTCTTTCACGATCATCTTTGATCCTTTGGTCTAGAATTTTTGGATTGAATCATGTTTTGCCATGATAAAGATCCCAGCAAATTCACATGATTTAATCATGTCGTGAAAATGGGTTGTAGTTCAAATAGTTTGAATCCAAATTCAAACACATTTAAAATTACTTAAATGTTTTGGACCCGTTTCATTTTCCAAAAGTCCTATAAATATTATGGATGAGTAATCATATTTTTATATGAATTTCGAACGCCCATTTATATTTATTTTATTGCCTTTTGTCTGCTGTCTTTGCTTAAAGAATAAAACGCAGAAAAGGTATTCAGATTTGGGCCGCATCTCCTTCTCCCCTAGGCCTAACCTTCTTCCAAGCCCAAGCCCAGCCGAGCCCCCCCCTCCTTTCCACCTCACGTAGAGGTCCCCTCTCCCTCTCTCTCACAGCCATTGCAAAAGCAAGGAGGGGAGGCCGCCGTGGCAGCCACCTGCCCTTCCCCTCTCCCCTTTTAAGCCAGACCCCTCTCTCCCCCTCCAAGAACCCTAGCCCTCTCCTCTTCTCCCCTCCCATCCGCCGCCATGCCATCTCCCTCTCCTCCCTCTCTTTTTTTCCTCTCCTGTTGACGCCATGGACAGGAAGGTCCATGGGCCCTTTGCCGGCGAGCCCCTGCAGCTGATAGTCGCCATGGCAACGAGATTCTTCGTCACCGTCCAGCCCAAGGCGATCGCCTGCGTCCACCCCGAGCTGCGCGTCGTCCACGTCTTCGTTCCGCAGCCGACGTCCGTCTTCATCAAGTCGCCGCAGTCGCCGCCACGTCGTCTTCCCCGTCGAGCCGCCGCGTCCCCGAGCCCGGGATCGACGACGTCGCCATCCCCACTGTAAGCGCGCCCACATCCTTCCCATGTTTTCCCAACGTCGTTGTAGCCTCCCGTGTCCGCGTAGGTCGCCGCCTTGTTCCGTGCTTTGTAGCCGCCGTGCTTCCGTTCGCGTTCGTGGCCGAGGTCGCCATGTGCCTTACGTGCACTGGACGAGTGCCTGGACGTCCAAGGTAAGTCCTTGAGTCGCCCAGTCCAACCGGGAGGTCGCCTAGTGCACCTTGCACTCGCCTGTGTCGCACCCAGCCTCCCCTGTTCGCCGTTCGCCGTCCGTTCGTCAGGATCGGCGGCCTGCAATTTTCTTCAGTTTCCGTCAGAATTCAGAGATCCGCGTGTATAGGTTAGGTGAAGTGAATCCATTTTTTGTTCACGAATTGATAAGTGGTGCAGTGGCAGGCGCCCATGCTCCTCACCATGAGGACGTGGGATCGAGTCCCCACCCCCGCAAGGCCCTCTTTTTCTCTATTTTTGCATCAGATTCAGTTATCCCGCGCATTTGGTTTACGTCAAGTGATTACCAGGTTCTGTCATAAGCAATAGCTATAGCGCAGTGGTCTGGGCGCCTCGCCTATGGACGAGAGGTGCTCGGATCAAATAACAGCCGGAGCAATGCCCTCTTTTTCATTTTTGCAACACAGCTTCTGTTCTTCGTCAGGCGTAGGCATCTGTTTCTTCTTCGTTCAGGTTCGACTTATAGCACGAGTAGCAGCACTAGCCCAGTGGCAGCGCCCCACTAGTTCTATCGGTGAGGTCCCTGGTTCGACCCCCCCTCGGGGATGAGTTAAACCATTCTTTTTCGTGATTTTCTTCTTCAGTTTTGGATAGTTGCGCTGGTTAGCTAATCTAGCTTTAGACTCCTTTTATGTCGATCAGCAGCAGCTAGCCCATTGGTGTGGGCGGTTGGGTGTGACCAGGAGTCCTTTTCTGTCGATCAGCAGCAGCTAGCCCATTGGTGTGGGCGGTTGGGTGTGACCAGGAGGTCTTTGGGTCGAATCCCACAGGAGGCAAGGAGCTCCCTTTTGCCTCTTTTCTTTTGCAGATTCTTTTATTTATGCCTCGTTTTGTTTTTGCTAGTGCTATGTGCATACCTGCTCCGGACATATGATGCTATATATGCTTTTGGGGCAGAATTTCGTGAGGAAGATGATGGTGTTGTTCATTTTGATAAATGGGCATGCATTATTTTGGTGATGGTGTATTCTTTACACCTACCCCCCCTCACGATGATACACGGTTGCAATTCCCCGTTCTTTTCCGTTGCCTCGTGTTCCATACATGCAAATGCTCCACCTTGGCATATTGTTTCCATATGTGTTTGAGTTGGTTCCATGTAGCTTGTGTGATGTCAACTGCCTTTTCCATCGTCGAGAGATGCTTGCATATTCATTGGTGATGTCTGTGAATCTTCGTATGTTGTTGATCACTCCATGACCAACAACTTGTCGCACCACTCGAATGTGATGTTCTCCACCTATTCCATAGGTGATACAGCATCACTTCCCTTCTTCGTTGACACACTTTTCACTTGTTCCGACGACACCGTAGATCTTGTGATGACCGTAGATTCCGGTAGTGTAGTCTTGCTCTTTATTTCGGTGCTGGCAATAGATTGCATTAATTAGGTGCATCATACCATGCCATGTCATTTGCATATATTTAATTTAAGGAACCCCATTTCGAGGTCTATCTTCGTGAGTGGGCAATTCTTGTTCATGCCATGTTTTATATTCCTTGCTCTTGCCATGATCATGCATTTTAACAACTATAACATAAGGATTCTTCGGATCCGTAACTCACCAACGTAATGCATTTGAAGGTTGTCGGTAGCATAGCACCATTGCTTCCCGATGCTTCTTTTAAACTTGCTCATTCTTATAATCATGCCATGATATTAAAATGACATGCATCATACGTGACCTTTCTTGTTTGTTTATTGCTTGCTCGTGATTGCTACGTAGTGATAGTGTATCTCCGTTGATTGCTTTCTAGTATTTACTTCTTGTGTGCTCCCGCGGATACTCTCGGAGACGATGCGAGTTTGCGATCGACTACACCTTCGGAACCCTACTTATCAACAGGCAAGGACTATACATTACTTATGATCCACTCTATTTCAACCAGCGGTTTGCATGCTAGTCTAGGTTAGGTTCCATGTTTGATCCTACCACATGTTTACATGTTTACAGCCTCTTTCAAACCGATACATCCATGTCCCCTCCCAGCAAACCTTGTACTGCTATGTTACTATTGCTCGTTGCTCAGCCCCTGCTTAGTCTGCATGCTTAGGATGCTACAATGTTACCCTGTTACTCCTGGGTTTGGGATATCACATTATTATATTGTTGTTGATGATATGATTATTATAAATGTTGACTATATTCGACGAAGGATGGAAGGTCTAGGCTATCCCGCCCCGACGCTTTGTTCCATTCGAGTCACCTAGGATCCGAGTTCCGGGTATTGGTTTTAAGACTGAGCGTGCCTAACCGCGTGTGGGATTTTATGGGGTCCCATTTTCTTACCTACCTAGCTTCAAACATTTCTAGTGGTGGCCCAAGCTGATTTACCATTTGAAAACGTGTGTGTGACTGGTCCAGCGGAGACATGGTTTCTCTTGTTGGTCCACCCTAGGGAGCTAGGGGGTTGTCCACATCTGTTTGGGCAACCTATCCGACCTCGTCCAGACGGTAGAGGCCGATTCGAGAGCGCGGCCGACTTTTGAGTTGGATGTCGACTCACCGGGGACCACCCGGATTTGTTCGTTGTTAGCTAGAGGGACTTGTCGTTTCGGATCTCTTGGAACTAAATCATAAAATGGTTGCCTGTGATGGGTAGCAACTGAGAGAGATGGGCGTGCGTGCGGAGCCTTGTAATGGGCAGTTGGTACACCCCTGCAGGGTTAAATCTTTTCGAGAAGCCGTGTCCACGGTTATGGACGACTTGAGACCTACTCCTTGTTCATAGACAACAACAACTGAGATAATCTTAATATAACTTGATCAAAGTGTGTGTGTTCCTTGATTGCTTCTTCTTCGTCGGGATGTGAAGAGGAGGACAAGGATAGGATAGGTGTTATGTTTGAGTAAGTAGCTGATAGCAAGACTTGTTGGAGGTGATTCCTCATCGAATGCTTGGCTTCTTATCTTACTCTCTAGATCGCTAGCCACTTCTTAAATGCTAGTGCAGCAGCAACCTCACCACTTACCACATCCTTACCGTAAACTACTAGTTGTCCTAGAATGACGAGTGATGAAGTCCTTGTTGGGTCAGATGACCACTACAGTTGGATGCTGAGTACCTCTGTACTCATGATACTACCCACAAACTCTTTTCAGGGTTCTGATCGACAACAGGTATGGTGATCGACGTTTCACATGGAGACTCGACGACAACTAGTTAGGCGGATCCCGGCGGAGGGCCTGGACCCGTGCGGTTATGGGGATCGATGTTTTTCTCTTTGCCAGTAGGCATTTGCTTGTTGTTTGTACCCAGACATGTATCTTCCGCTGTTGTATTGTATTCAGGAAGTTGTATGCCGATTGTATGAGATGTTGTATCCTGTATCTGTAATGTTGTGATATCATGTTGGAAATCCGGGGCATATGACTTCGTCATATGTCGCGGTGGGACCGATATGTGCTTCGTCCCCGGATCTGGGTGGAAACACCTAGATCTGGAACAGCACCGCATATCAGGCCTTACAAAGTGTTGGTGTTCCCATAGTTGGATGGAAACGGTCTAGGATTGCTAGCAAATTTTCCCCTATAAGCATTGTTATTAAAATTGTTTCTAGCAAAAAAGTTCACATCTACTTGTTCCTGAGCAACCAAAGAATTTAAAGGAACATCATGAGGATCAATAGAGGGTTGCTTGGTAAGTAGAGACATAATCAGGTCAACTTTTTCATTTAGGGAGGTAATCTCCTCGACAGAGTTTACCTTCCTACCTGTCGGAGCACGGTCGATGTGCCATTGGGAATAGTTGGTCATCATCTCATCGAGAAGTTTTGTGGCAGAACCAAGTGTAGTTGACATAAAGGTTCCTCCCGCGGCCGAATCTAACAGGTTCCGCGAGGTGAAGTTCAAGCCTGCATAAAAAGTCTGGATAACCATCCAGGTAGTCAAACCATGTGTAGGTCATTTCTTAACAAGAGATTTCATACGTTCCCAAGCTTGGGCAACGTGTTCATTATCCAATTTCTGAAAATTCATAATGTTACTCCTCAATTGGATAATTTTAGCAGGTGGGTAATACTTCCCAATAAAAGCATCTTTGCAGTTATCCCAGGAATCTATGCTATTCCTAGGCAAAGATTGAAACCAGATTTTAGCTCCTTCCCTCAAAGAGAAAGGAAAAAGCTTGAGCTTAACAACATCACCTTCTACTTCTTTATACTTTTTCATCTCACATAACTCAACAAAAAATATTTAAGTGTAAAGCACCATCATCTCCAGCACCAGGAATTGATCTCTCATAACAAGGTTTAGCAAAGCAGGTTTAATTTCATAAGAGGTAGCTTAAGTGGCAGGTGTGGAAATAGGAGTGCAGATAAAGTCTTTGTTGTTGTGACTAGTGAAGTCACACAACTTGGTGTTTTCAGTGGAACCTATAATAGCAGCAAGTGTGGCAGATTTTTTTTGTAATATTTGATATAAGAAACAAAGATAAAAACTGAAAGGTAAACTAACAAGAATAAAAAGCAAAGGTAAAAGGTAGTGGGAAACTCCCCTATCTTAGAACTCGGAGTCCCCGACAACGGCTCCAGAAATTCGCTTGATGACGAGAGAGTTGATAATGGTTTCTCGCCCTTCGTTGGTTACCCCAAGTGAAAGCTGAGATGTAGGATAGACGCAAATTTCCCTTGGTGAAGATGCCAAGGTTGAGTATCGAACCAGTAGGACTCCGATAATGATAAGTAGGTGGTTCGGCAAGTGATGCGATGTTGAAAATCACTTGCTTCTCCTAGACCTGCACAAAGAAACGAATAACTTTGCTCCCAACGAAGTTCAGAGAGGTTGTCAATCTCTCCGATTTTATTGTTTACAAAGGATCAAGCGCAAGGGATAATAATGATAATGATAGCAACTGGAAAGTAAAAGCAAGAAAGTAAATAAGCGCGTAAACAATGATGAGAATATGGACCGCGGTCCCGTGATGTTCACTAGTGATGTCTCTCTCCCAAAAGACGATAAAACTGCTATGCGAGGTAAACAAATTACAGCTGGGCAATTGACATGATTAAAAATGCACCGCAATGCTAACTATGCTACAAAGAAAGGAAGAGGCTCAAAAGCATGGGAAGTACGCCAAATAAGTAGACCGAAATCCAACTGCATCTACTACTAATCATCAACCTTGAGATATCTATCCAGAACATCTCACTCGTTTTAAGTTGCGAGCCCCACCCAAAGTGTAAACCCAAAGCAATAGACAACTCCATTAAAAAGCACTTTGTGTAAAGTAAAGAATCCTTGCAACCGCGGTTACAAGCACTGTGGTTTTCCCCCTTGTGGCAACAACACATCCCCTAGACTCATGTTTCTATCACTCAAGCGTGTCATTGGGGGGCATGCACCCACAATCGAGCATAACATTCCCTCTTGGAGTTACTACCTACTACTTGGCCAAAGCAATAAACATCAACGGAGAACATGCAAGAATTACTTAGGAACAAAAATATAAAAGATAAGAACCAAATATATTACTGTATCACAATCTGAATATAATCTCATAATCCATCAGATCCCAGCAAACTCAGCATAGCAACAGCAAAAAGAACACATATGTGCCTCGACCATGTAGGGAAGCTCACGAGGACTAAACCATGAAGAATAAAGAGGGGAGGATATCATCACATAGCTACTTATTACAGACCCATGGTCCAAAGAAAACTACTCACGGCACATCCGAGAAGCGTCCATCATGGAGGGGAAGATCCCGGAGGTTGATCTTCCCTCCAGCAGGGTGCCGGGAAGAAGTCTGCTGGCACTCCCGATCTTGGAAGCGCGGCTGCGGCGGAACAGAGGCAGGATCGAGAAAAATGGTTCTGTCCTCGGGGGTTTCGCGTCACGGAGATGAAATAGGCGAAGGGGGGCAGCCAGGGGGGCAACCAGGTGTCCAGGCGGCCACTCGGCGCGGCCCCACCCTAGGCCGCGCCACCTGGCCACCTGGGCACCAGGTGGGCCCCCTTCGGCCCTCCTTCGGGACTCTGGAAGCTTCTGTTGCACTGATTTTTTAATCTGATTTTCCCGAATTTTTGTAGCACTTTTAATATGGGGGAAAACTGAAATAGTAAAACAGCAGAAAACAGAAACTGGCACTGGGGTGCACTGAGTAAATATGTTAGTCCAAATATGATCATAAGTGTATGAAAGTGTATCTAGATCATAGCAATATCACACAAAACATGCATGGAACAAGCAGACATTATAGATATGTTTGGGACGTATCAGGGGTGCTCACCTTTGACAGTCTCCACAGTACAGTAGAAGAAAGATCTTTGCCAATCCTTCACCTTGCTGATCAACTTGGGTGCGGGAAAAACTGACTTGTTCCTTTTTTGTATAGTAACTCCACCGCACTCCAAAGCTGGACCGCCACTATACTCGGTTTGCTTAATGCAGTAGTAGAACTCGGCAAACAAACCTAGAGTCGGCTTGATCTGTAGGTAAGCCTCGCAGAACACTTGGAAATGGCATATGTTGAGTACCGAGTTGGCACTCATGTCCTGTGTAACATCCCAATTTTCTAAATTCGGATGTTAATAGATCATCATATGCATCTCATGCTGCTTCCGCATTTTTCTGGAGTTTTAAAATATTTTTAATCATTTTTCAACACATGGCAGTTCGCTGGAGAGGATATGAAAGGACTTATCCCCATTTTTAATTTGTTGAAAAATAGTTTAAAATATTTTGGGAGACTTTTTTAATCTTACTTTCGAGTTATAAATATTTTCTAAAATTATTTTGGGAATTTATTTATGCTCCGGTAAAGTTTTTAAATCAATTTTCGGAGTTTTCAGTATTTTTAAAATGCCAGAAAAGTATTTAAAAATATTTAAAAATAAGTTGCCAAGTTTTTTTTATTTAATATTTTGTTAAAGCCAATAATTCAGTTTTATTATTTTAAAAATATTGACGAAGACGAAATTTTAAAATAAATTTCCGTGATTTTTCTAATATTGTTTTGGGCCTAATGGGTCTGTTCTGTTTTTTTTCCCGCAGACCGATTTTCTATTTATCTCGGATTTAAAAAAAAGGTTTAGAGGTTGTCTATAAATAGCCCTGATTAGGGCTAGATTATTTTCGTTTCGCGTTTTCAGATTAGCCCTAAACTAATCCGCGGGACTCGCCGCCGCCGACATCATCGACGACGTCGTCGCCGGAGTTCGCCGGAATCTCGCCGGAGTTTCGCCGGAAAGTTCGCCGGAGTCGCATTTTTCGCCGTTTTTTTTCGAGGTATTTTTCCGGAGCCGCCGCCCGCCACCGTAGCCGCCGTCCCCCGTGCCCTAGCATCGCCGCGCCGCCGCCGCTTGGCTGCCGCCGGCGAGCCGGCGAGCTCGCCACCGCGCCCCTGGCCGCCCATGGCCGCCACCCCGCCGCCCACCGCCGCCCCCGCCGCCGGCCGGAGCCAAGCCGAGCCGAGCTCGTGCTGGCCAGCCATGGCCATGGCCTCCCCGTGTGTGAGGAGAGAGGAGGCTGGAAAAATAAAGTTAGATTCGTTTAAAAAAATCCAGATCTGGATCCAAACCGCCCGAGGACCCGATCGCATTTTTCGGAAAAAATTTATTTACGTCCGGGTCCTTTTTACAGTAGAGGACCCCGGTACCCCCGGTGTCACCCCGATACCGTTTTCGCGGCTACTTTTTAACCGTGACTCGGAATTGGGCGATTCCAGTTGCATTGCAATCGTGTAGAAATTCTCTAGCCAGTAGACCAAGTTTTACAGAAGTTTCAAGTTTTCAAATTTGAATCTCAAGCTGATCCAAATTTGAACTTCCGGCAGCCGTAACTTTTTACCGGTGCGCCCGTTTACGCCGTTTCTTTTTGCGTTGGTTTTATTTTGACAAGTACTTTAAGTTTAGCTACTTTTAGGCAAGTTTTTCTACTGTTCTTTGAATGTTTATTATTTTTTGAGCATATTTGTATTGAATATATGTTGATTGGTGCTATGTTTGCTCGTATAGATTGTCCGGAGTGTTCCGCCTCGTATTGTGAGGATTGTGACCGTCAGGAACAGCAAGAAGGAAAGTGATGCTTTGACCATATGCATACCTATATTTTCTATATGCATTATGTTAAGAAATATCACCCTATTGCATGATAGGTAGTTTACTTTACTGTTGCTGCAAAACCAGTTAGGGTAGCCACATGTCTTGTCTTGTCTACCGTAGATCAACCTAGCCGTGCTGTTGCTTTATTGCTATGCTTTGTAGATGTGGTTTGGGTTGTGAGAATTCATGGAGTGCATGTGAGCTGTTTAATAAACTGTGTAGCAACTTTATAATAATATAAATCACTTCTGGACGGGCGGGTTGCATCCCGGTAGTTGTGCCTTGTCTAAGGACAGTGCCGGGGTTAAATGCACCCAATGGTTGTTTTGGTGGTGAACCGGGTGCGACATGGTGTCTACCATCTGACGCAGTGGGCGCCGTCCAGGCTCAAAAAGATCAGACATGCAATATTACTAGTAGCTTCCGTGTACAGCCACTGGCTATATGGGCTCTGGCTTAGCACGAGTACGTTGTGGGGAACCTGGCCCTGGTAGCTAGCTGATGTAGATGTGTGTTACGTGTAGCGGCTACCAACGGGTGGAGGCAACCTCTTCAGAAAGTCTTTGTCTCAATCTTCGGGTTGACTCCAGTGGGGAACGTGTACAACCTCTGCAGAGTGTATAAACTAATCATGATTAGCCGTGTCCACGGTTACGGACGAACTTTGAGCAACTAGTCAGTACTGTTGATGAATGATCTTGAGAGATGAACACTTAATAATAATTTGGTTGGGACAAGAGTAGCATGGGATGTTGTGTGTTTCAGGTAGAATTCAACTTAAAACTTTGACTAGTTTAGTTCAGGAGAAAATTGGCTTTCAGCAAAACAAAAGCATAAGCCTTTCCTTTGACTTACCTTGCATGTAGCTGTAGGTCCTTTATATAAACTTTTCCGTGTCACTTGCCGTACAAATCAGATGTACTGACCCGTTGTCGGGCTGTAACCTTCGGTGTTGCAGGTTTTTCAGACGATCAGTAAGGTGCGTTTAGGGGTTGCGAGTCTACACTCAGCATATTCGCATGTGGCTGTTGATGGGACTTCACGTTACTTGCTTTTGCTTCCGCTATATTTATATTGAATAAGCTAGCCTTGAGCTATGCAACTGGTTTTTTATTTACTCTGGATCATACGTTGTAATAATGATGCACTTGTACTTTGATATACATCTATAATGTTGTGTGTGCCTACGAGTTTGATCCAGGGACTGGCACTTGAGCACAGAGACTTCAATTCTGTGTGAATTGGGTCGCTACAGATGGTATCAGAGCAGTGTGTTGACTATAGGACGTGACCCTAGAAAATGGACTAGAAAAGCCATAGGAATAAAGAATATTACTTTATATCACTCTGTCTTGTACTTACTTACCTTCTCTATCTCGTATTCATACCTGTTCTAATCTTGCCTTACCTCTCTTTGATTATAGATGACCACTATATCATACCACGCTATGGCGTCTGGACCTGAGCTCAGGGGGATTTGCCACTTCCTGAACATCTACGCGCCAGTCTTTCAGCCGGACATCGTGGAGACAAGGGGAGCTGATGACTACTGGCAAGTGGAGACTTTCATCCTTGGAAGCATGGAGAAGTAGGAAAGGGTGATCACGGAGTCCTTCGAGGTGCATGCCCAGGAGAAGGAGTGGTGTGTGCGCATGGCCGCCCACATAGCTCTTGGACGCATTGTGGAGACGTATTCCGCCCGACTAAAGGGTACGGTGTACGTGGAGATGACCAAGGTTCTCCCATCGGGGAACATAATACCAAAAAGGTTCAGGTATGTGCCTGGGGCCATTTGGCCAGGTACAACCAGCTACATCATCCAAAGCCTGGAGAAGCACATCCATTGACTGGAGAAGTGCACTCAGTCAGACCTCTACACCATTACTGAGTTGCGGCAGAAGAACACCAGGCTCAAGAGGGACAACAACAAGCTGAAGAAGGAGAAGTTGGAGATGCAAGCGGAGATGACAAGGCTGAAGGATAAAATGAAGGCAAATGGAATTGAAGAACCAGAAGAGGAGCCAGAAGTAGAGACACTACACCACGACACGGAATTCCCTACGGACATGTGTTGGCAAAAGTCACTATTGCCGACCGACGGTAGGTTGTAGAAACTGGTAACAGACTGTGGGTCGGGAAAAACTTCATACGGTGACCCACTGTTGGTCGGGAATTCTATAATCTATCTCGTCGAACAGTGTGTCGGGAATTCTAGTTAGCCCAATGGATCATCGGTCGGGAATTCTCTTAAGCAACCCCGACCAACCCTAGAGTCGCTAAATGGGCCTCCCCGTGCACGCGAATCTCCCAAATTTTAGCGCCAATAACTGGCCCAGCCCGCGATTTTTTCCTCCAAAATCAGAAGGACCCAGCACAAAGCGAAATCCCTAGATCTTCACCCTCTCTTTCCCCACCACGCAGCCTGGGGCTGCCGCCGGTCGATCTCCCGCCGCCCCACGCCATCCCGTCTCCTCCCTCGCCTCCCCACGCCATCCCATCGCCACCCTCGCTGCCTAGCCTCTCAAGATCCGACCCACGCCGCCCTGCCCCTCCTGCTCCAACCCACGCCGCCCTGCCTTTGCATCGCCGCCGCCGCCTTGCCTCTCCAGCTGCGGCCGGCGCTGCCCTGCCCCTGTAGATCCGACCCATGATACCCTGCCTCTGCACCCATGGCCTCGTGCTCTCCCACTAGGTGGCCACCTCTATCCGACCAGCCATCGTCCATGAGCATCCAGCGAGGTTTCTGCCACGCTGGCTGGACCATCCCCCATCTCCATTACCACCGTCCATACACTGCTGGTGGCGGCCCTAACGAGCTCCGTGTGCGTCCGGTAACGCATCTCTCTCTCTCTCCCTCTCTCTCTCTTTCTCATTAACAAATTCTTGAATCAATGTCTCTGGTTGTGACTGACATCTTGCTCTGTATACGTTTCTTTCTTTGCCAAGAGGCAGTAGCATTTCCATATTAGATGACTTGGATACTTAAGGTGTGTGTGCAGCGTCCAAGCCTCCAAGGTGTATTTTTGCTTTTAGTATACGATTTTTTGATGTAGTGTCTTTGAGTCTGGATACTTATTTCCAAATTTATGTGAATACCCGAAATGATGGAGTTTATTTTTTACTAGGCTATAAGTTTAATCTCTTTCAAAATAAATCATTGATGCATTGGTTCATGGCAATAGAGAAATCCTTGAAGCAATTGTCTATATTTAGTTTCAGGTGATTGTTAGTGATACTAAAAAGGATGCATTTTTTTGTAGGGGGAAAGAAACTTTAATAGGTTTGGTGTGGATGCTTGGGCAAGTACTCAACTACTAGCAGACATTAATTTTTCCGGTCCTCCCTATGCAGTTCTTCGCTAATCCTCTCTCACTATATCTCTCTAGCGGCGAGCCGACGACATGGAAAATATACAAAGTCCTTTCCGATTCGTGTCCTCATCATTCGAGTACGGCGGCCAGAGAACATAAATTTACATCCTCCCTATAATATGATGACAGGTGTGTGTGAATCCCCGGCTTAGATGCTGCAGATCTGTCTTTTCCCTCCATTTGGCTGGCTGGAGTGCACCAGTCCAATAGTTGTTGCATGGGGAGCTGTTGACTCCAACAGCCAGTGCACACATAAGTGCTACACACTACTGTTTCTAGATTGAGAACCATTGGTTTTGGTTATCCACTTTACGTTCATGCAAGATCCATTGAAATGGTGTGCGTATTTGTTTCGGAAATATATTATCTTATGTTGGGGCCGAGCTTGTTTCTTCACAAAATCTTCATGGCTGCTAATTTTTCTCTGTATTAGTACATTATTCCATGATGCAGTCTAGTAATATAGCAGGCTACAAAATATTTGGAACTTTAAAATAACAAATATCATTGTTCAGAAAATTGTAAAGTATTTCGTCCTTGTAGTGAACAGGTTGTCCTGCTCCTCTCGCCTAGCGGAGCTACCGCGCGGGTGCGTCACTGCGGATGCATGGTGTGGGCAGGTTGTCTCCTGGAGGAACGACCACGCTGAGGAGCTCCTCTTCACCAGCAGCAAGGTCATCCTACCCCTTTCTCAGTTCAGCTCAGCTCAGCTCTGTTCTGTGTTGTGTCGCATGAATGAATTCAGATCCATGACTAAATTGTCCAAAGCTAGGAATTCATTCATGCCATCAAAATACAAGTTCCCAATTCAGTGCATCACTTGTCTTCTGTGCATTTTCTGAAATTTACAGTAGAGGATAGGACACAGACATTAAATTTATAAACTGAATATAAAGCGCCATGTTTACAAACATGCAGTTTATAAATTGAATATAAACACATCATGGAGTAGATTAGATGCAGTTTATATACACTGAATAAAATAAAAATATGAAGATTGCACTTGGTATCAATATAAATTGAATATAAATAGTGGAATTTTGAAAGTTTCTGCAGCATAACATGAGTTCTGAAGAAGAAATATAGCATCAAAAGGAAGAGCACACTCCAATCTGGAATATGCATTTACATGTTAGCAGTCTATATTGATTGTTTTCAAAATCTTGTCTTAAGTTTATGGAATCAAACTAAATTCCATCTGAAGCCTTCTAAATGTTTTTGAAGATAGTGGTTGGTAACTCCCCATAGTAATGGGAGCTGCTGTTGTTGCATTTAAGCCGCTTCGTGCACCACCAGAGTTCCGTAGGAGGTAGCCAATGGTGTGTAGAATTTGCCCTATTATTTTGCCAACCATTTTTCCCTATTATTCTGCTAGCCCGGGTCACCATGATAGAGAATCTAGCTTGATATTTTTGTAACAAATTAAATGACAACCACATAATGATAGATCAAAAGTGTTGTTATCTTTTATTTGGCTAGATCACTGATCAACAAACAAATACTGATATTTTCTAGAGTTTGGGGGAGTCCTACATGATTTCATTTTTGGACAAATCCATTGAATATTTAACTAAAACAATATAGAAGAAAAACTGGAAAAGTGATACATATCATTATTTATAGAAGCATCCAGCATGTACAGGTGCACGGCGTTGACGGTTAGTTTGGTTGAACTAGTATACCCAACCTTGGCCATGCAAGTGTGTAAAATTCAGTGAGGCTAGTCAATGTGTCTAGACATTTGTATGGGCACAACTGCAACCTGGGGCTTAAATTGCATGTTTATGGGATGTTGGAATGAAAACCGACGAGTAATCTTTGCCTTGTGAAGTAATAGCCGATATCAATGTTATGCTTTACACAATTTTTTTGGTGCCATTTCCTGTATGATTTAACCGTAACTTTACCTTACGTGTAGGAAAGACACCCAAGAGAACAAGGAAACAGGAAGCCGACGGTTCACGGCAACGCGGTATTTTGTGTAATGGTGCCTAAATCGCTGGACATGCAGTTTTCTTTTCATTTTGTAAACCTAGATTGTGTCTTAGACAATGAACCACAATCCCTCTATTTATCAATTACATTAGTTTATGGGAAATCTGGATGGTCATTATGTTCATGACAGATGAACTTTTTGTATATGAAAGTTAATTAATGTGTGTTATTATTGTTTGGTTCTTGGTTTTGCTATTGTTGGAGGACATGTACGTTGTTGTTATGAAATATATGTTGCTTGGTTGATAGTCTATTGGTAATGTGAATGCTAGCTATGGAAGGGCAATAGTAACGTGAATGCCATCTATGGGAAGGCTAATGGATGTTGATTGGCAAATAAAGCAATCTGTCTAACAGTTCAACAGGAAAGGCTAACGTCAGCGCCAACGAAAAGTTGGTCGGGAAAGCATAGCTCTATCAGATAGTTGGTCGGGAAAGGTTCAATGGTAGGCTCAACAAACTGTGGGTCGGGAAAGAATATCTCTATCAGATAGTTGGTCGGGAAAGGTTCATGGTAAGCTCAACATACTGTGGGTCGGGAAAGGTCCACACAAGGCCCATCAAGCTGTTGGTCGGGAAAGATACCCCATAGCCGACAAACAGTCGGTCGGAAATGCTTTGTCGGTCAGGAAAGGGCTTTCCCGTCTGGACTTTCCCTGACAGACGTTGTCGGTCGGCAATCGTCTTTCCCAACCGATTGTTTGCTGGTGCAAGCTGTTTTCCCGACTAATCTGTGTGTTGGGGTTGTAGTGCTGTGGTGTAGTGAGACCTCGACAGAAGAAGAGGAGCCGAGTCCCAAAAGGCGCAACCGCATTAGCGGGCGCGAATACCACATGCTGTTTAGCAAAGACAGCATTAAGAATTACTTCACCGGCTATTAGGTTACTATCGTTATCGTGTTAGTGTATTTGACCATGTCGACTTATTCGGTGTGGCAATACTAGGTTGCTTGATATACTCTTATGTTATTCGTGGTTGTGTTGAGGATCTTATATTAACCGTGGTTGTTGAGGATCTTATATGAGTTATGAAATATATTTTAAACTATATGGTGTGATATGTGATGGTTTTCCGTATGAGTGCATTGGTTGATGATTGTTATATGTTTGATGCTGTGGTGATATTGGTTGGTGAAGTTGATTGGTGATATATGTATTATATATATAATGTTTGTCACGGTCATCATAAGCATATGGGTAGGAGTATATTTCCCTAGCTACTTTCTGTCTAAATCTTACCTATTCTTACCCAACAGATGCCGCCGAGACGTGATCCCACGGGGAATGAGAACAACAACAATGGAGTGCCATCTTACATGCAGCAGTTACTTCAAGGACAAGCTCAGTTGATCCAGTTGGTCACTCAGAACATGGGCAACAACAACAATGCGCCACCACCACCACCTGTGGACACGCTTGCAAGGTTCCTGAGGTTGAATCCTCGGAGGTTCTCTAGCACTCCTGAGCCCATAGTGGCGGATGACTGGCTTCGTTCAGTGGGCCGGAATATGTAGACAGTTGGCTGCACTGAGGCAGAGAGAGTGAGGTTTGCCTCACATTTGCTGGAGGGTCCTGTCGCTGCTTGGTGGGACAACTATTTGCTGACTTACCCCATCGACGCCATCACTTGGGCGCAGTTCCAACCTGCCTTTCGCGCCGCACATGTTTTAGCAGGCGTCATGAGCTTGAAGAAGGAGTTTCGCAGTTTGTGTCAGGGAGGCCGTTCAGTGGACGAGTATGTTGAGGTGTTCAACAAGCTTGCTAGATATGCTCCAGATGATGTCAGGAATGATGCTGCAAGGCAGGAGAAGTTCTTAGAGGGGCTGAATGATGAGTTGGGAGTCCAGTTGGCAGTGGCTACTTTTGCTAACTGCCAGGCGCTCATAGACAAAGCTATTTTGTTGGAAGGCAAGTAGCAGGCCATTGAGAACCGCAAGAGGAAGTAAAACAACAACAATGGTGGCAAGTATAACTCTGGACCGCATCAGAAGCCACGCAATTCCCATGCTGGCAATGGAGGACATAACCATGGGCATAACCACAATGGTGGGAATGGCCATGTTCACGGTGGAGGACACAACCATCATGGTGGGAATGGTCACAACCATAATGGCCACAACCACCACAATGGTAACAAGAATGGCAATGGCAATGGAAATGGCAATGGAAGGAACAATGGGAGAAGCAATGGAGCCAATGGAGGCAATGGAAACAACCGTCAGAATGGCCAGGCACCAAAGGACTTGAGTCACATCCAGTGCTTCAGGTGCAAGAACATGGGACACTATGCCACAGACTGCCTAGAGTCCAATGGGAATGGAGTCGCCAAGCCCAATCCTTTCAGCAAGGGGCCTGTGAACCATGTCAACGTGGAGGAGATCTATGATGAGCCTGATGCTGTGATTGGTAAGTTCTTTATCAATTCAGTACCCGCACTTGTTCTTTTTGATTCTGGTGCATCGCATTCTTTCATATCGAGGGTATTTGTGGATAAGCATGAGTTACCTACCGTAGTTCTTAAGTCATCTATGCTCATAAGTTCACCGGGAGCAGAGATGTCAGCTAGTTTGGGATGCTATCAGTTGAGCCTAGCCATAGGGAAGCATGTTTTTCCTACAGATTTGATTGTGTTGAAGTCACAAGGTTTGGATATTATTTTGGGCATGGATTGGTTAGCCAAGTACCAAGGTGTTATTTATTGTGCCAGTCGGTCTATCACTCTCAGTACACCGAGTGGATAGAAGATCAGATATGTGTCCAAGTATAAGCATCAGCACGCGCAGGTGAATTCTCTTAAGGGGGTAGCCTGGATGATGTGCGTGTTGTGAGGGAGTATCCAGATGTGTTTCCGGAGGAGTTTCCAGGTATGCCACCGGATAGGGAGATTGAGTTCCTTATTGATTTAATACCAGGCACGGGGCCTATTGCTAAGAGACCGTATAGGATGCCCGCTAATGAACTTGCAGAGTTGAAGGAACATATCAGAGAGTTGCAGGCAAAGGGGTTCATTCGCCCAAGCTCGTCACCTTGGGGATCTCCAGTGTTGTTTGGTGAGAAGAAGGATGGAACCCAGAGGATGTGTGTGGATTACCGTTCTATGAATGATGTTACTATCAAGAACAAGTATCCTTTACCTATGATTAATGATCTATTTGACCAGTTGGAGGGAGCTTGTGTATTCTCTAAGATTGATCTTCGTTCTGGTTATCATCAAGTGAAGATTCGGGAGAAGGATATTCCGAAGACTGCTTTTACTACAAGGTATGGGTTGTATGAGTATACTGTTATGTCATTTTGATTGACTAATGCTACTGCATACTTCATGAATATGATGAACAAGGTGTTTATGGAGTTCTTGGATAAATTCGTTGTGGTGTTCATTGATGATATATTGGTGTATTCCAAGAATGAGCAAGAGCATGAGGCACATTTGCGTTTGGTATTGGAGAAGCTCAGGGAGCACAAGTTGTATGCCAAGTTCAGCAAGTGTGAGTTTTGGTTGAAGGAGGTCGGATTCCTTGGACATGTTGTGTCAGGAGAAGGAGTAGCTGTGGACCCATCCAAGGTTTCAACAGTTACAGAATGGGAGACACCCGCGACAGTTGGGGACATTCGCAGTTTCTTGGGTCTTTCAAGATATTATAGGAGGTTCATTGAGAATTTCTCCAAGCTTGCCAAACCAATGACTGAGCTGTTGAAGAAAGGGAATAAGTTTGTTTGGAGTGAGGCTTGTGAAGCCAGCTTTCAGGAGTTGAAGAAACGGTTAGTAACTGCACCTGTCTTATGTTTGCCTGATATACATAAGGATTTCCAAGTATATTGGGATGCATCTCGTCTAGGACTTGGTTGTGTTCTGATGCAAGGAGGTAGAGTTGTTGCTTATGCTTCGCGCCAGCTTAAGAACCATGAGCAGAACTATCCTACACATGATTTGGAGTTAGCTGCAGTTGTTCATGCATTGAAAACATGGAGGCAATACCTTGTTGGTAATCATTGTGATGTTTTTACTGATCATAAGAGTTTGAAGTATATCTTTACTCAGAAGGATTTGAATCTCAGGCAGAGCAGATGGCTGGAGCTTATTAAGGATTATGATTTGAATGTGCAGTATCATCCTGGTAAAGCGAATGTGGTTGCTGATGCATTGAGTCGTAAGAGTCATGTCAATGTTGCTAATGTTGAGGATATGCCACGTGAGTTATGTGAGCAGTTCAAGAATCTCAGGTTGGAGATAGTTCCTAGGGGATATGTGGCAACATTGGAAGTGAAGCCCAATCTGTTGGAAAGAATCAGAGAAGCTCAGAAGAGTGATGCAGAAATTGATGAGATAAAAATGAATATGACCAGAGGGAAAGCAGAGGGTTTCCGTGAGGATGAGCATGGAGCCATTTGGTTTGAGAAGCGCATTTGTGTACCGCAAGATGCAGAGATCAGGAAGTTTATTCTTCAGGAGGCACATGATTCACCTTATTCTATTCACCCCGGGAATACCAAGATGTATTTGGATTTGAGGGAGAGATTTTGGTGGCCTAGCCTGAAGCGAGAGATAGCCCAGTATATTGCTTTGTGTGATGTTTTCCAGAGGGTCAAGGCTGAGCATCAGAAGCCAGCAGGATTGTTGCAGCCTTTGCCTATACTAGATTGGAAGTGGGATCAGATAGGTATGGACTTTATTACTGGTTTACCCAGGACTCGGTCAGGATATGATTCTATTTGGGTGATTGTTGATCGTTTGACCAAGGTTGCTCACTTCATTCCAGTGAAGACAACTTACAACAGTGCCAAGCTAGCCAAGATTTATATTTCAAAGATCGTGTGCTTGCATGGAGTTCCAAGCAAGGTTGTGTCTGATAGAGGTACTCAGTTTACTTCGAAGTTTTGGCGTCAGTTGCATGAGACCTTGGGCACTAGGCTGGAGTTCAGTACAGCGTTCCATTCTCAGACAGATGGGCAGACTGAGAGAGTCAATCAGATCTTGGAGGATATGTTGAGGGCTTGTGCGTTGGATTATGGTCCGAGTTGGGATGACAACTTACCGTATGCTGAGTTCTCATACAACAACAATTACCAGGCTAGTCTTCAGATGGCACCATTCGAGTTACTGTATGGCAAGAAGTGCAGGACTCCGTTAATGTGGGATGAGGTAGGAGAACGTCAGTTGTTTGGACCAGACCTGATCAGAGATGCTGAGGAGAAAGTCAAGTTGATTCATGATAGGCTGAAGATAGCACAGTCCAGGCAGAAGAGTTATGCAGATCCGAAGCGCAAGGATGTAACCTATGAGGTTGGAGACCGTGCGTATCTCAGAGTTTCACCAATTCGCGGAATCAAGAGGTTTGGAATCAAGGGAAAGTTAGCACCACGTTTTGTGGGGCCTTACAAGATCTTGGAGCGCAGAGGAGAGGTAGCTTATCAGTTGGAGTTGCCAGAAGCTTTGTCAGGAGTTCATGATGTGTTTCACGTATGCCAGCTGAAGAAGTGTCATGCAGAGATGGCAGATATTCCTTTGAGAGATAAAGTGCCACTTGAGGCAATTCAGTTGGAGAGTGACTTGACTTATGAGGAGAAACCTGTGAAGATTCTGGAGACTGCAGAAAGAGTTACCCGCACCAAGACGATCAGAGTATGCAAGGTTCAGTGGGATCATCACACCGAAGAGGAGGCAACTTGGGAGCGTGAAGAAGATCTGAAGCAAGACCACCCGCATCTCTTTGCTAGCCAGCCCGAATCTCGAGGTCGAGATTCATCTTAAGGGGGGTAGGTTTGTAACATCCCAATTTTCTAAATTCGGATGTGAATAAATCATCATATGCATCTCATGCTTCTTCCGCATTTTTCTGGAGTTTTAAAATATTTTTAAACATTTTCCAACACATGGCAGTTCGCTAGAGAGGATATAAAAGAACTTATCCCCATTTTTAATTTGTTGAAAAATAGTTTAAAATATTTTGGGAGACTTTTTAATTTTACTTTGGAGTTATAAATAGTTTCTAAAATTATTTTGGGAATTTATTTATGCTCCGGTAAAGTTTTTAAATCAATTTTCGGAGTTTTCGGTATTTTTAAAATGCCAGAAAAGTATTTAAAAATATTTAAAAATAATTTGAAATGTTTTTATTTTTATTTAATATTTTGGTAAAGATAAAAATTTAGTTTTATTATTTTAAAAATATTGGCGAAGACGAAATTTTAAAATAAATTTCCGTGATTTTTCTAATATTGTTTTGGGCCTAATGGGCCTGTTTTGTTTTTTTTTTCCGCAGACCGATTTTGTATTTAACTCGGATTAAAAAAAAAGGGTTTAGAGGCTGTCTATAAATAGCCCCGATTAGGGCTAGATTCTTTTCGTTTAGCGTTTTCAGATTAGCCCTAAACTAATCCGTGGGACCCGCCGCCGACATCATCGACGACGTCATCGCCGGAGTTTCGCCGGAAAGTTCGCCGGAGTCGCGTTTTTTGCCGTTTTTTGAGGTATTTTTCCGGAGCCGTCGCCTGCGCCCGACCCCGCCGTCCGAGCCGCGCCGCCCGCCACCGTAGCCGCCGTCCCCCGTGCCCTAGCGCCGTCGCGCCGTCGCCGCTTGGCCGCCGCCGGCGAGCTCGCCGCCGCGCCCGCGACCCGCGCCGGCCGCCACGCCCCTGGCCGCCCCGCCCCCGGCCGCCGGCCGGAGCCATGCCGAGCCGAGCTCGTGCTGGCCAGCCATGGCCATGGCCTCCCCGTGCGTGAGGAGAGAGGAGACTGGAAAAAAAAGTTAGATTTGTTTTCAAAAAAAAAATCCAGATCTGGATCCAAACCGCCCGAGGACCCGATCGCGTTTTTCGGAAATTTTTTATTTACGTCCGGGTCCTTTTTACAGTAGGGGACCCCGGTACCCCCAGTGTCACCCCGATACCGTTATCGCGGCTACTTTTTAACCGTAACTCGGAATTGGGCGATTCCAGTTGCGTTGCAAGCGTGTAGAAATTCTCTATCCAGTAGACCAAGTTTTACAGAAGTTTGAAGTTTTCAAATTTGAATCCCAAGCTGATCCAAATTTGAACTTCCGGCAGCCGTAACTTTTTACCGGTGCGCCCGTTTATGCCGTTTCTTTTTGCGTTGGTTTTATTTTGACAAGTACTTTAAGTTTAGCTACTGTTAGGCAAGTTTTTCTACTGTTATTTGAATGTTTATTATTGTTTGAGCATATTTGTATTGAATATATGTTGATTGGTGCTATGTTTGCTCGTATAGATTGTCCGGAGTGTGCCGCCTCGTATTGTGAGGATTGTGACCGTCAAGACCAGCAAGAAGGCAAGTGATGCTTTGACCATACTCATACCTATATTTTCTATATTCATTATGTTAAGAAATATCACCCTATTGCATGATAGGTAGTTTACTTTACTGTTGCTGCAAAACCAGTTAGGATAGCCACATGTCTTGTCTTGTCTATCGTAGATCAACCTAGCCGTGTTGTTGCTTTATTGCTATGCTTTGTAGATGTGGTTTGGGTGTGAGAATTCATGGAGTGCATGTGATCTATTTAATAAACTGTGTAGCAACTTTATAATAATATAAATCACTTCTGGACGGGCGGGTTGCATCCCGGTAGTTGTGCCTTGTCTAAGGACAGTGCCGGGGTTAAATGCACCCAATGGTTTTTTTGGTGGTGAACCGGGTGCGACATGGTGTCTACCCTATGACGCAGTGGGCGCCGTCCAGGCTCAAAAAGATCAGACATGCAATATTACTAGTAGCTTCCGTGTACAGCCACTGGCTATATGGGCTCTGGCTTAGCACGAGTACGTTGTGGGGAACCTGGCCCTGGTAGCTAGCTGATGTAGATGTGTGTTAGGTGTACCGGCTACCAACGGGTGGAGGCAACCTCTTAAGAAAGTCTTTGTCTCAATCTTCGGGTTGAGTCCAGTGGGGAACGTGTACAACCTCTGCAGAGTGTATAAACTGATCATGATTAGCCGTGTCCACGGTTACGGACGAACTTTGAGCAACTAGTCAGTACTGTTGATGAATGATCTTGACAGATGAACACTTAATAATAATTTGGTTGGGACAAGAGTAGCATGGGTTGCTGTGTGTTTCAGGTAGAATTCAACTTAAAACTTTGACTAGTTTAGTTCAGGAGAAAATTGGCTTTCAGCAAAACAAAACCATAAGCCTTTCCTTTGACTTACCTTGCATGTAGCTGTAGGTCCTTTATATAAACTTTTCCGTGTCACTTGCCGTACAAATCAGATGTACTGACCCGTTGTCGGGCTGTAACCTTCGGTGTTGCAGGTTTTTCAGACGATCAGTAAGGTGCGTTTAGGGGTTGCGAGTCTACACTCAGCATGTTCGCATGTGGCTGTTGATGGGACTCCACGTTACTTGCTTTTGCTTCCGCTATATTTATATTGAATAAGCTAGCCTTGAGCTATGCAACTTGTTATTTATTTACTCTGGATCATACGTTGTAATAATGATGCACTTGTACTTTGATATACATCTATAATGCTGTGTGTGCCTACGAGTTCGATCCAGGGACTGGCACTTGAGCACGGAGACTTCAATTCTGTGTGAATTGGGTCGCCACATCCTGGGGATGCAGCTTATAGCAATGTAACAAACTCCTTAAAATTTTGGACCCAGGAGGACGGAACCCCCGGGTCACATGGTCAGCAAAAACAATGACTTCGCCTTTATCAGGCTTCGGCTGGGTCTCCTTTCTAGGAACCCGTCACTTGATTTCAGACTAGGAAGGAAGGATTCCTTCCTGCACCATCTCGTTCAAGTGTTCTAGAGTGGCTAGG
Source organism: Bromus sterilis (assembly GCA_950022295.1). NCBI lineage: Eukaryota > Viridiplantae > Streptophyta > Magnoliopsida > Poales > Poaceae > Bromus > Bromus sterilis. The sequence goes on from OX465600.1 coordinate 159,555,997, forward strand.
CTTCTTGCCCAGTTGGCTTCAAAAGTCGTCTTCTGAACTGGTGGCTTTGGGGCTGGCGGCTTCTTCCCTCCTGTTTTCTTGACGGCACCGACTTTCTTGCCCATGGTGCAAGAGTCGGACCTAGTGAGTGTAAGTGCATCTAGTTCCCCCTTTGAGGTTTTGGAGTATTTGATGACAGAACGGTTAAGGGACTGATGTGTTTGTGAGTATACACAGGAAACAGTCCCTGAGGATGAGGTTAACCACCGTTGTCGACCCCCCAAAATGCTGAGGAACAAAGGAGAAATCGGTGTGTTTCCTGAAGAGTTAAGATGTGCAAAATCCTGAGGAATCAGGATGCTGAAGCATTCTGCTGAAGCTGAAGCAGTACCAGATCCTAAAGCGTTCGGCTGAAGCTGAAGCTGTACCAGATCCTGAGGACGTTTGTGCTGAATAAGAAGTAGAAGCTTAGTCTTTGCTAAGATTCTTGAGTCGTAGGAAAACACCGCACTGTTGGAGGGGTTGAGGAAAATGAGTTCTGTATTTCTGATGAAGTGCTCAATTAGAAATCCTGAAGAAAACCCTGAGGAAATTTCCTGCAGTAGAAGTTTAGTCCTCGGGTGTCTGAGACGTTGTTCTTCAGGACACTGAGGTAACTAACTTCGGTTGAGGACTCTGAAGATCGCTAGTGCGATTCTTCTGAAGATTGTGAGGAGAGAGAATAGTTTGACCATGCCACATGTTGCGTGGTGAGAAGCTAGAACTTGTCTAGCAACGGTCATATCCGTGGGCACGAGAGTAATTGCGTGCATGGGCATTTATGTCCTTTCACATGGGGTTGCTCCGCGGCTATAAATAGCCACCCCAGCCCCATTTGTGGGTTGGCTTCTCCGAGAGAAAAACTGACACTTGTCATTTGAGAGCAACCCACCTCATTGAAGACACCGAAGAACCTAAGTGAGGAAAACCACCAGCCTGAGTAGTTGAGCATTTCTGAGGAAGTCGGTTCGAGTGATCCGAAGCTTTTTACTTTTGAAGACTGTGATCTTCCAGCCGGTGTAGAAGTCTTCAGTCTGAGGAAGTCAAGATGCAATTCTGACTTCCCGGAGTGACTGAGTCTGTGAAGGTTTCGGGAGTCTACCTTGAAGACTCACCTGAGTTATTGGACGGAGTTTGAGGACTTTAGTTCAAGGAGAATAAGGTGAAGACTATGTCTTCTGAGTTAAATCTCAGCCTCTCCAACCAGACGTAGAGTTGTCACAGCAACTTGAAATGGTTTATCAAGTCTTCGTGTTCAGTGCCCTGGTGCTATTTCTTCAACCTCAGTTATTACATTTATGCACTGATGACTTACCCTGATGCTTTACTTTCTGAGTTCACTCTGCACTGATTCCTCTGTTCGTGCTTCAATCCTACCTTAGTTGTGCAATAGGTTGTTTTCCATTCACGTCATTACATTTGTGCTTCATTTGTTCTTCATCGGGTTTCAACTTCCTCAATTTCGTATTGCCTCAGTCCTGAGGAAATAGAAATTCCTCGAGATATTTGAAAATCTCCCATTCACCCCCCTCTGGTCGATATATTGCACTTTCAATTGGTATCAGAGCAAGGTACTCCCTTGTTCTGTGTGATTCGGTTTAACCACCTGAAGTTTTAGTTGTGTCGAACTCAGGTACAATGAGCGTTACCTCAAACTGCCCCATCTTCGACGGGACAGACTACCCGTATTGGAAGAACAAGATGAGGATGCATCTTGAAGCCATTGACAAGGATCTGTGGGATATTGTTGATCAAGGCATTCCTGAAGAAACTCTGATGACTGCTCCTGAAGTTGTCAAGAAGAATTGGAAGCTTCATGCAAAAGCTCGAAGCATTATTGGTGGTCATCTCAACAAGGCTTAGTTCAACCGTATCAGTGGTCTGGATACTGCAAAGAAGATATGGACAAGACTGTCAAAAGTTAATGAAGGAGTCTCTTCTCAACGAGACTCACGAGTTGATACACTCCGCAGTCTCTTCAACAGGTTCAGGAGGCTGGACAACGAGCACATGCAGCAAACCTTTGACAGACTCACTGACATATCCAATGAACTTCAAGCACTGGGTGCCGCTGATATCACAGATCATGAGGTGGTGAAGAAACTACTGAGGTCACTGGATGACTCATTTGAGTTCCTATTGCTGATGATTCAAGAAAGGCCTGAATTCAAGACTCTGGATCCTGCTGACATCCTCGAGCGCCTCAATGCTCATGAACTGAAGCTCTCTGAAAAACGACACTTGTACAGCTCCACGCCTAAAGTCCGCGCGCTAAAAGCTAGAGCACGAAGAGTGTCCTCTGATGAAGAATCTGAAGCTGATACTGATGATCCTGAAACTCTCAGCCGGGAACTTGCTCTCCTCACCAGAAAGTTCCAAAGATTCACGAAGAAGAATCGCTTCGGAAATTCCTCAAGATCTTCCTCAAGAAAAAGCAAAGATGATGACTCTGTTGAAACAAGAAAGAGAGTCTGCCACAAGTGCAAGAAACCTGGGCATTACATTGTTGAGTGTCCTCTATGGGAAAAAGAAGCTAGACTGAAGAAGAAGAAGAAAGGGAAAGATGACAGTTCTAATGAAAAGACAAAGAAGAAATCCTCAAAGTCTGTTGGATACAGGAATAGCAACTCCCGTAAGGCTCGCGCATATCTTGGTAAAGAATTGGACTCTGAAGAACCTGGGTCCGACCCTGATGCCGAGGAAGAAGAATCTGAAGAATATGAGGGTGTGGCTCGTCTGGATCTTGCCACGTAGCTTGTCTCGAATTCAATATTCAACACTGAGGAATCTGATCCATCACATGTTGATGATGAAGCCGAAGACACAACCCCTGCCTTCTGCTTCATGGCCAAGTCCTCCAAGGTATCTACTTACTCATCATCGGATGACCCCTCTGATGAAGAACCTGATGAAAACTATGCTAAACTTGCCAACCTCGCATCTAAGCAACAATGTGCACTTGAAAAGATCCAGATCTCACTAAACAAGAGTGATGATATGTTGGTTGAGGAAATGACAAAGACTCAAAAATTGACTGATGAATCAAAAATTCTTTAGTCAAAGTTTGACGACTTGTTCAGTCGTCATAAGGCACTCCTCACCGATCATGATAAGCTGGCTCATGAGTTCCTCATGAGGAAGAAAGAACTTGAACGCGTGAGGATGTCTCATGACGATCTGAGGAAAGAAAATGATTCACTCCTCTCCCAACAGATCATCATGCCACAAGAAGGATTTAATCCTCCCTGTTTAAAATGCATTGATGTCAGTACCAGGGGTTAGCGTATGCAAGACTCGCTACAACACAATCATATGGAGAGCCGAGAACCGTACCCACTTGTCTAAGCAGACAAGGCCAAGCACAGAACGTTCTCAGAAAGCATCGAACGTGAGGGGAATCCCATCCAGGCCGGATGATCAACTGAGATGGGTCCTCATCGTCAGCACACAAGTCTCAATGATATGGGTGGTGAACTCCCATACTCATAGACAAGTCGCCTCAACCATACTATCGATTGTATTATAACCCATACATAGACTTACTCCAGCCCGATCACTTAGTCGGGGTCTAGGGCGGGCTCGATCATACATCAAAGTGTGCACGTGACGGAGTCACGAGCAATCGCATCGCGATGCCCCAAGCTGCGCACATCTAAGGGCCACTTGGTGTATAAAAGACCGCCAGCCAGATCACAACTAAGGTCTCGAAAACCCATACTAAGACATGCATCACACATGTCTAGTATGAACAACAGGTGTCATTGCAATTCTCTACAAAGTTTACATATTTATTGATAACTCTTACAGAGTGCACACATAGATCACAAGACTGTGATCCAACATTACATCAAACATGCGGAAGCAAAGTAGGTCTGAGTACAGACAAGTTTAACAAATGGCTTAGAGAAGCCTTATCTATAAACAAGCCCTTCCACGAGGAACCAGTCGTCTGACTGGGACTACACTAGCTTGGCTTCAGTCGTCGAGCTCTAGGAAGAATCCACCTTCGGGGGTCAGTGGGTTCATCTAAAACATAGAATAAGCAAACATGAGTACAAACTCGTACTCAGCAAGACTTATGTAGGAACTATACTACTCATGCACATGTATCAAGGTAAAGGGAGGTGGGGTTTCATAAGCAGAAGTGCCAGCTTTGACTTGGCTAGTCCTAAACTACGAGTACCAGAATTGAGGTAAGAAGCGTACACGAGTCCACTACATGTCTCCAACCAATTACACCACTATGGTGCCTTTCTCAACTTCCCCACGAGAAAGCACGCCATAACACTCACGCTTATCTTGGCAAGTTTTATAAGTATCCATTGAAGTTGTCTAATAATCGAGCACATCTTTCCATGTAGTCCCTTACCGCGGACACGACTATTCGAATAGTTTATTAACCCTGCAGGGGTGTACTGCTACACACATGAAACTATCTGTTACCGCCTTGGCCTCGACACCATTCAAGCGGGTGTCGGCGAGGATAATTTCCACAACTTTTACCTCACAGCCAACTCAAATCCAATGGAGACGCCTATCTGGGCTGGAGTCCACATCGTGAACCCGGCCGGTTTACCGATGTGGTCCCAGAAGATGTGTGCAGGGTCCCAAGCCGGTCTGAATAGCCATTCTTCCACTTCGCAGACCATGCCATAGACCTACCAGAACTCCGAACTACTGCGACTCATTGAACCGAGAAGGGGTGAGTTAGTAGGTTGAGCGGGGGTCCATGTTCCCAACATGTGGTAGTACTCTTCGTCTTGGATCACCACACAAGAACTCGGGCTTAGGGCGGTGTTCAACGAGACAACCCACTGTGTACTCCTACACAACCTCTCATCGTTCACCTTGTATTAGGGTAGATTCACCAACACATTTCCACCATCATCAACATGATCACTACCATCCCGACTCACAGATCAAAGTAACCTCATGGTAAACTCTAAGCATGCAATAAGCTTTAACAGTTGCAGGGGCCACATGATAACAACCAACTCCTACATTTTCTATGATTGTGGTTTGCTTACTACTGTGACAAAATGATAGGTCATGCAAAGGATTGGGTTCAACTATGCGGTAGAAACGTTATCATGGTGATCATCCTAAACAATGCATAAGCGAGACTGAGAGGGAAGTGGGATTTTATCGACATGATCAATGGGGGTTTGCTTGGCTTGCGGACGAGGTTTAGTCACGGGGTTTTCAACGAAGGGGTGATCTCGTGTTCCGGTTCCACTTCTATTCGACAAACAACAATCAATGGAGCAAGATAAGTACAATGCACAAACACATGAGTTGAAGGTTGAAACTTGATGTATGTGCCACTGATGTGTGAGTTATTCCATTTAAAAGGAGTATATTGCAATTGAATTTCAAATTCAAACTCCATTTGATTTATCGATGAATTTCAAATGCATTTGAATCCATGAATGTTCATTTGAAATGGTTGAGCATGAAGTGATGTTGTAAAGGTGAGGTAAAGTCTCTGATGTGTGGATGAAACCATTTAAAAGAAATGTGTTGCAAAGTCATTTGCAAATTCACTCCAAATTTGAATTCAAAAGAATGCCATATGCATGTTTGTTACTGTTCACCCATTTTAAATTGGTCAAACATAGAAACAAGTTGCATATTCAAAATACTTGCATTTTTCTGATAATTTTAGAAATATTATATGCTTAATTTGGAGTTAAAATGAATTAGTTATGATTTTCCAAAGTTTAATTCATTTTCTGGATTTTTCTGAATTTCTTTTAAATTGGAAAACCAATTATTGCGCAAGCATGAGGTCATGCTGGCGTCAGGGGGCCTCTGACCAGTGGGTCCCACCTGTAAGTGACTGTTGTTTAATTAAAATGTTTAATTTAATTTAAACTTAACCCAGGGATTAGCCAGGGGGCTGGGCCCACATGTCATGGTCACTGGGCGGTGGGTCCAAGGGTTAATTAAGCTGGGGGTTAGGGCTAATGGCGGGGGTCGTCGGCGGCAGCACTGTTGCTCGCCGGAGTTCGTCGGGATTCCGTTCTAGGGCACGGGGGAGGGATTGGATGGCACGGGCATGTTCCTCTCGGTCTCCCGCATCGATTGGAGGCCGCAGGGGGTCACGGGAAGGTCCAGAAGGACGACGACGAGCTCTCCGGTGGAAGCAGAGGTATGGCGAGGTTGCAGTCGAGGCTGTGGTGCACGGCTTGAAGAGAGACGCATCGCGTTAGAAAGCTACGAATTCCAGGAGCCAAACGCGCGCGCTGGGTAGGACTTGGGAGCACGGGAGCGAGCTTGGCATTGACCATGGCGGCGGCATGCTTCGTCTCCCATGGCAAAAAACGCTAGAGAGCAAACGGGGAGCCATGGATGGGCGGGGAAGGACAAGGGGCTCACCCTGAAGCGAAAGCCAGCGACGGTGAGGCCTGGGAGTCAGCAACGGCGGAGTAATTTTTTCTTGAACTCCACGGCGGCCGGAGCTCGATGGTGAAGCTGGCGTCGTTTGCAGGGGCTCTCGAGCTCGATTGAATGGGGGATACGACGGAATAGGATGCTGCACTTCTTCTGGACAGGCTGGTGCAGCTCGAGCTGGCCGGTGGCCATGGCTGCGCGCGTCGGCGCTCTCTGGCGAGCTTCGGTTCTCCGTGGAAATGGCGAGGAGGAAGGGGAAACCGTGCGTTGCGTGGGGGAAATGGAACACGGCGGCCAGGGCGTCTCCAGGGTGCGAGAAGAGGACACGGGGGAGCAAGAGGTGGCCAGGGCGTCACCGGCATGCTCGCCACGGCGGCAGCAGTCTGGCTGGCGCGAGGAAGAAGACCAGCCTGCCCCTGGGATGGGCTGCCTCGGTAAGTTGGGCTGCTTTGCCTGGTAAGCTTCCTTTTCCTTTTTATGTTTCTTTTTCTTTTCTGTATTTTCTTTTGCCTTGCTAAAAAAATAGCTAGGCATTTTATTAAATGCTGAAACTTTTTATATGGCCTCACAATATAATAGGCTAGCCACTTGTAAAGTTTGAACATTTTTAAAAATTCAAATTATTTGAACTTTAATTCAAATAAGGGTTTAAATTTAAATCCATGCTCCTGTTTGAATATTTGAAAAATCCATGAGCATGGGGTTGGTCCCACATCACTTTATATGTGATCACACTCATTTATGAGACTTTTCAAAAATGCAAAAAAAAATTTGGAGCAACTTTTATTCTGGTCATTTGAATTAAATTCATCTGGGGGGGTTTATTCTGCCATTTCAATTTCTTTTTGAAATTTTAAACATGATGCAAAGTAGCTCTTGATCCTAGCACATACCTAACTTGGGGTTGTGACAACTCCCCCCACTCAAAAGAATCTCGTCCCGAGATTCAGAAGTCGTCGGGAGGAAGGAGTGGTACTCGACACTGAGACGGTCTTCTCTTTCCCATGTAGCTTCTTTCTCGGAGTGGTGTGACCATTGCACTTTGAGGAACTTGATCTTCTGACGACGGGTGACACACTCTGTTGAATAGAGAATACGAACGGGGTATTCTCGATAAAAAGGTCATCTTGGAGATCAAGCGTTTCATGGTCGACTTCGCGGATGGGGTCCTTGAAGCAACGCCTGAGTTGTGACACATGGAATACATCATGTACTCGGGAGAGGTGCGGGGGTAGTTCAAGTTAGTAGGCAACTTCTCCACGTTTATCAAGAATGCAGAAAGGTGCAATGTAACGTGGGGCCAACTTGCCTTTGATACCGAATCGATGGGTTCCCTTCACAGGAGTAACCCGAAGGTAAGCCTTCTCATCCAGATTCTAGCTTTCCTGCCTATGATGACGATCATAGTAGCTTTTCTGACGAGACTGGGCTGCTTTCAAGTGATCACGAACAATGCGAACTTGCTATTCTGCTTCCTTGATCATATCTGGTCCAAAGAATTGTCTTTCACCGGTTTCTGACCAGTTTAAAGGTGTTCGACATCGTCGTCCATAAAGGAGTTCAAAAGGAGCCATGTTCAGACTAGATTGGAAACTATTGTTATAAGAAAATTCGGCAAATAGAAGAGATTTCTCCCAATTCTTTCCGAATGAGATAACACAAGCTCTGAGCATGTCTTCAAGAATTTGGTTAACCCTTTCGACTTGACCACTAGACTGAAGATGGAAAGCTGTACTAAAGGAGAGATGAGTTCCCATAGAATTTTGAAAGCTTCCCAAAAATCTAGAGGTGAAAAGGCTACCACGATCAGAATTGATTTCCAAAGGAACACCATGAAGAGACACAATTCTAGAGACATACAAGTCTGCTAACTGGCTAGCAGTTATAGACTCAGGAACGGGAAGGAAGTGTGCAACTTTGGAAAGTCTATCCACGACAACGAAGATGGCATCATTTCCTTTCTAGGTTTTTGGAAAGCCAGTGATGAAGTCCATACCGACTTTATCCCATTTCCACTCAGGTATAGGCAATGGTTGAAGAGCGCCAGCAGGTCTTTGGTGTTCGGCCTTAATGCGACGACAAACTTCACATTCGGCAACATATTGAGCAATTTTTCGTTTCATCCTAGTCCACCAAAATCTCTGGCGTAGGTCTCGGTACATCTTTGTGCTACCAGGATGAATCGAAAGGGGAGTGTCATGAGCCTCCTTAATAATTAACCTCCTAAGATTGTGTTTTCGTGGTACAACCAATCGAGTGCCAAAGAAAACGACACCTTGATCATTCATGGAGAAACATTTAGCAACTCCTCTAGCAATGTTCTTCTTGATCACGTTTTTGGGCGGCTATGATTTTATCGACAAGGTTTGGTTTCGCCACCAAGCTAGAAAGATAACCATGAGGAACAATCTCAAGATTGAGCTTGCGAAATTCCTCATGATGAAGTGGTTGACACTGTTGTAACATGAGGTTGTTACAATACGACTTTCGACTTAGTGCATCAGCCATGACATTGGCTTTGCCTGGGGTGTAAGAAATTCCTAAGTCATAATATTTTATCAACTCAATCCAGTGTCTTTGCCTGAGATTAAGATCTGGCTGGGTGAATATGTATTTGAGGCTTTGGTGGTCGGAATAGATCTCACAACGATTACCAAGGAGGTAACGTCGCCAAGTTGTCAGGGCATGAACTAAGACAGCGAGTTCAAGATCATGGGTAAGATAGTTCTCTTCATGTGGACGCAACTGGCGTGAAGCATAATCTACCACATTTCTATCTTGCATAAGTATGCATTATAACCCTTGCCGTGAGGCGTCACAAAAGATCTCGAAATACTTTTTGGTGTCTGGAGGCGCAAGTACGGGTGCAGAAGTCAATCTTCTTTTTAGCTCTTGAAAGCTTTCCTCGCACTTGGGGGTCCATTGGAATTTCTTATCTTTCTTTAGGAGTTCAGTTAGAGGCTTTGAAACTTTAGAAAAGTTTACGACGAAGCGGCGGCAGTAGTTTGCTAAGCCAAGAAAACTTCTAACTTGCTTAACCGATTCAGGTGGAGTCCAGTCAAGGACGGCCTGAACTCTCTCGGGATTGACAGCAATGCATTTTGCAGAAATCACGTGGCCTAAGTAGGTCACTTCTGGTAGCCAAAATTCACACTTGGAGAATTTAGCATACAGGCGATGCTCTCGGAGTTTCATCAATACCAGCCTGAGATGTTCGGCATGTTCTTCTTCGGTCTTTGAGTAGATGAGAATGTCATCAAGATAAACTACAATAAATTTATCCAAGTACTCCATGAAGATCGAATTCATCATGCACCAGAAAGTGGCGGGGGCATTGGTTAAACCAAAGGACATGACGGTGTACTCGTAAAGACCATAACGAGTAGTGAAAGTCGTTTTGGGAATGTCCTCGTTTCGGATTATGATTTGATGATAACCTAATCTCAAATCCATCTTGGAGAAGACAGAGGATCCAGCAAGTTGATCATAAAGATCTTTGATCCTGGGTAGTGGGTACTTGTTCTTTATCGTTGCTAGATTTAGCGGGAGATAGTCTACGCACATCCTTTCTGTTCCATCTTTCTTTGTTACGAACAGAACGGGGCAACCCCATGGAGATGAGCTAGGGCGGATGAAGCATTTTGCCAACAAAGCTTCAAGTTGGATTTTAAGCTCAGCTAACTCACGTGGGGACATTTTGTATGGGCGCCTGGAAATGGGTGCGGTTCCTGGCATAAGATCCACTATGAACTCTACACATCTGTCGGGTGGCATGCCCGACAGCTCTTCAGGAAAGACATCCGGGAAGTCACGAACCACCGGAACATCTTCAAGGTCGGGAAGGGGAAGCACATTCAAAGAATGCATCTGGGTTCTTGTTCTTGGTTAGGAGTAATCTATTGTCTGGCCTGAAGGATGTGTAAGTCTAACTGACTTGGCTTTACAATCAAGAAAAGCATTTTGTTTTGATAACCAATCCATACCAAGGATGACATCAATGTCTGAAGACTTGAGGGCTATGAGTGAAGCAAGGAATACTAAACCCTCAATTGCAATTTGATTACCATGGCTTTCTCTATTAGTTTGCCACTTGGAACCAGGAGTTTGAATAATCATTGGGGTGAACATTTCATCAAAGGATATCTCATGCCGAAGTGCATAACTCTCCGACATGAATGAGTGAGATGCTCCTGGATCGAAAAGGACAGAAGTAGGAACATAATTGACTCGGAGCGTACAAAGAATGACGTCAGAAGTACCATCAGTTTCCTCAGCTGAGATTTGGTTCACACGTCCAAAATTTGAAGAAGAGAAAGGCTTGGCGGTGGAAACCTTCGGGGGTGGCTTGGCACGAACATTGGGGTTCCTTTTGGCATGGGGTGGAGCATTCTGATTGATGGGGCACTCATGAGAGTAGTGGCCAGGCTGGCCACACCTGAAGTAGGCTCCAAAGATAGTGCGGGGAGCTGGGTTGTTTTGGTGGTACAAACTGTTAGGAATCCAGATCATGCGCTTCTGAGGGCGTGAACTGGAAGAAGGGGCAAGCTCAAGAGCATGCTTGCAAGACTTCTCGAAATCTTCATTTCCATGCTCAGCTCTGAAGGATTTGTTGACTAAATCCTCAAAGGTGGAAAAATCAAGGAGGTTGAGATCATGACGAAGGATTGGGCTAAGTCCCTTGAGGAACCTTGCCTGCTTTCTGGCATCGGTGGTGATCTCATCTTGGGCATAACGAGAAAGACGGTTGAACTCCCTCACATACTCATGACTGGACATCTCTCCTTGATTCAGATTGCAGAACTCTTCCTTCTTGCGCTCCATCAACTCATCCAGAATGTGGTACCCTCGAAAGGCAATACAGAACTCCTGCCAAGTCACTACGTGACCATCTGGCTGCACTGCAACATAGTTCTCCCCCGACTGAAGAGCAGCACCTTCCAAGAAATATACTGCGAAAATAACTCAGTCATCGGGAGCAACATGTGATGTATCAAGCTTACGCTCGATGGAACGGAGCCAATCATCAGCTTCGAGGGGCTCAGAAGAACATCGGAATACCGGTGGCTTGAGGAAGATGAAGTCCTGAATGCTGACCACCACATTACGATGGTGGGCGGTATTCTGCTCGATGAGCTCCAGAAGGCGTGTTTGATCACGTCTATTCCGCTCAGCTTCCATCATGATTTCCGCCGCAGAAGGCGGTGGTGGAGGTTCATCATCATTTCAATTTCGATCACGGTCTCGATTCTGAAGAACAGCACTACGAGTTCCACCTGACATCCTGTGTGATAAAAATCAACAATCAGGACAGGTTGTACGATGGAGGCAAGGATAAAAGGATATGATTTAGGCAGAAAAGATAATAATGCGAAGGCAATGATTCCTCGAGACACGGAATAAATCCGGCAGCATAACGGCTGTAATTGCAAGACAAAACAACTTTATTACAACATAGAAACAAAACTTACATACGATGTAAGAAATCAGGAAAAACAAATACTCTAGCAAACCGAACACAACTTTCCGACGGCTACAAGGAAGCAAACAACGAGATGTTCTAGTAAGACATAGATGAGCCTAGTCCTCTCTTCCCGTAGAATAAGATGAGGGTGAATCAGAACTTAGAACGATGAAGGTAAGGAGAAAAAGAAGCCTTACGTTGTTTTCCGTATATGCCCAGAGTAACTATATAACTATAGCAAGCTAGACTCGACTTCGGCCAAGGCTGATAAACCTACAGTCAGTCCTGCTCTGATACCAAGTCTGTCGGGACCCAGGGTTAGCGTATGCAAGACTCGCTACAACACAATCATATGGAGAGCCGAGAACCGTACCCACTTGTCTAAGCAGACAAGGCCAAGCACAAAACATTCTCGAAAAGCATCGAATGTGAGGGGCATCCCATCCAGGCCGGATGATCAACTGAGATGGGTCCTCATCGTCCGCACACAAGTCTAAATGATATGTGTGGTGAACTCCCATACTCATAGACAAGTCGCCTCAACCATACTATTGATTGTATTATAACCCTTACATAGACTTACTCCAGCCTGATCACTTAGTCGGGGTCGAGGGCGGGCTCGATCATACATCAAAGTGTGCACGTGACGGAGTCACGAGAAATCGCATCGCGATGCCCCAAGGTGCGCACATATAAGGGCCACTTGGTGTATAAAAGACCGCCAACCAGATCACAACTAAGGTCTCGAAAACCCATACTAAGACATGCATGATATAGTCATACACGCATCACACATGTCCAGTATGAACATCAGGTATCATGGCAATTCTCTACAAAGTTTACATCTTTATTGATAACTCTTACAGAGTGCACACAGAGATCACAAGACCGTGATCCAACATTACATCAAACATGCGACAGCAAATTAGGTATGAGTACAGACAAGTTTAACAAATGGCTTAGAGAAGACTTATCTATAAACAAGCCCTTCCACGAGGGACCAGTCGTCTGACTGGGACTACACTAGCTTGGCTTCAGTCGTCGAGCTCGAGGAAGAATCCACCTTCGGGGTCAGTGGGTTCATCTAAAACATAGAATAAGAAAACGTGAGTACAAAGTCGTAATCAGCAAGACTTACGTAGGAACTATACTACTCATGCGCATGTATCAAGGTAAAGGGAGGTGGTGTTTCATAAGCAGAAGTGCCAGCTTTGACTTGGCTAGTCCTGAACTACGAGTACAAGACTTGAGGTAAGAAGCGTACACGAGTCCACTACATGTCTCCAACCAATTACACCACTATGGTGCCTTTCTCGACATACCCACGAGAAAGCACGCAATAGCACTCACGCTTATCTTGGTATGTTTTATAAGTATCCATTGAAGTTGTCTAATAATCGAGCATAGCTTTCCAAGTAGTCCCTTACCGCGGACGCGGCTATTCGAATAGTTTATTAACCCTGAAGGGGTGTACTACTACACACATGAAACTATCAGTTACCGCCTTGGCCTCGACACCATTCAAGCGGGTGTCGACGAGGATAATTTCCACAACTTTTACCTCACAGCCAACTCAAATCCAATGGAGACGCCTATCTGGGCTGGAGTCCACATCGTGAACCCGGCCGGTTTACCGATGTGGTCCCAGAAGATGTGTGCAGGGTCCCAAGCCGGTCTGAATAGCCGTTCTTCCACTTCGCAAACCGTGCCACAACCCTACCAGAACTTTGAACTACTACGACTCATTGAACCGAGAAGGGGTGAGTTAGTAGGTTGAGCGGGCGTCCATGTTCCCAACATGTGGTAGTACTCTTCGTCTTGGATCACCACACAAGAACTCGGGCTTAGGGCGGTGTTCAACGAGATAACCCACTGTGTACTCCTACACAGCCTCTCATCGTTCACCTTGTATTAGGGTAGATTCACCAACACATTTCCACCATCATCAACATGATCACTACCATCCCGACTCACAGATAAAAGTAACCTCATTGTAAACTCTAAGCATGCAATAAGCTTTAACAGTTGCAGGGGCCACATGATAACAACCAACTCCTACATTTGCTAGGATTGTGGTTTGCTTACTACTGTGACAAAATTGGAGGTCATGCAAAGGATTGGGTTCAACTATGCTGTAGAAACGTTATCATGGTGATCATCCTACACAATGCATGAGCGAGCCTGAGACGGAAGTGGGATTTTATCGACATGATCAATGGGGGTTTGCTTGCCTTCCTGACGAGGTTCAGTCACGGGGTTTCAACGAAGGGGGTGATCTCGGGTTCCGGCTCCACTTATATTTGACAAACAACAATCAATGGAGCAAGATAAGTACAATGCACAAACACATGAGTTGAAGGTTGAAACTTGATGTATGTGCCACTGATGTGTGAGTTATACCATTTAAAAGGAGTATATTGCAATTGAATTTCAAATTCAAACTCAATTTGATTTATCGATGAATTTCAAATGCATTTGAATCCATGAATGTTCATTTGAAATGGTTGAGCATGAAGTTATGTTGTAAAGGTGAGATAAAGTCTATAATGTGTGGATGAAACCATTTAAAAGAAGTGTGTTGCAAAGTCATTTGCAAATTCACTCCAAATTTGAATTCAAAAGAATGCCATATGCATGTTTGCTGCTGTTCACCCATTTTAAATTGGTCAAACATAGAAACAAGTTGCATATTCACTATCCTTGCATTTTTCTGATAATTTTAGACATATCATATGCTTAATTTGGAGTTAAAATGAATTAGTTATGATTTTCCAAAGTTTAATTCATTTTCTGGATTTTTTTGAATTTCTTTTAAATTGGAAAACCAATTATTGCGCAAGCATGAGGTCATGCTGGCGTCAGGGGGCCTCTGACCAGTGGGTGCCACCTGTAAGTGACTGTTGTTTAATTAAACTGTTTAATTTGATTTAAACTTAACCCAGGGATTAGCCAAGGGGCTGGGCCCACATGTCATGGTCACTGGGGGGTGGGTCCAAGGGTTAATAAAGCTGGGGGTTAGGTCTAATGGAGGGGGTCGTCGGTGGCATCACTGTTGCTCGCCGGAGTTCGTCGGGATTCCGTTCTAGGGTACGGGGGAGGGATTGGATGGCACGGGCATGTTCCTCTCGGTCTCCCGCATCGATTGGAGGTAGCAGGGGGTCACGGGGAGGTCCAGAAGGATGGCGACAAGCTCTCCGGCGGAAGCAGAGGTACGGCGAGGTTGAAGTCGAGGCTGTGGTGCACGGATTGAAGCGAGACGCATCGCGTTAGAAAGCTACGAACTCCAGGAGCCAAACGCGCGCGCTGGGCAGGACTTGGGAGTACGGGAGCGAGCTTGGCATCAACCATGGCGGCGGCATGCTTCGGCTCCCATGGCAAAAAATGCTAGAGAGAAAGCGGGGAGCCATGGATGGACGGGGAAGGACAAGGGGCTCACCCTGAACCGAAATGCAGCGACGGCGAGGCCTGGGAGTCAGCAACGGCGGAGTAATTTCTTCTTGAACTCCACGGCGGCCGTTGCTCGATGGCGAAGCTGGCGTCGTCTGCAGGGGCTCCCGAGCTCGATTGAACGGGGGATTCGACGGAGGAGGATGCTGCGCTTCTTCTGGACAGGCTGGTGCAGCTCGAGCCGGCCGGTGGCCACGGCTGCGCGCGTCGGCGCTCTCCGGCGAGCTTCGGTTCTCCGCGGAAATGGCGAGGAGGAAGGGGAAACCGTGTGCTGCGTGGGGGAAATGGAACACGGCGGCCAGGGCGTCTCCAGGGCACGAGAAGAGGACACGAGGGATCAGGAGGTGGCCAAGGCGTCGCCGGCATGCTCGCCACGGCGGCAGCAGCCTGGCTGGCGCGAGGAAGAAGACCAGCCTGCCCCTGGGCTGGGCTGCCTCGGTAAGTTGGGCTGCTTTGGCTGGTAAGCTTCCTTTTCCTTTTTCTGTTTCTTTTTCTTTTCTATATTTTGTTTTGCCTTGCGAAAAAAAATAGCTAGGCATTTTATTAAATGCTGAAACTTTTTATATGGCCTCACAATATAATACTCTAGCCACTTGTATAGTTTGAACATTTTTAAAAATTCAAATTATTTGAACTTTAATTCAAATAGGGGTTTAAATTTAAATCCATGCTCATGTTTCAATATTTGAAAAATCCATGAGCATGAGATTGGTCCCACATCACTTGATATGTGATCACACTCATTTATGAGACTTTTCAAAAATGCAAAAGGAATTTTTGGAGCAACTTTTATTCTGGCCATTTGAATTAAATTCATCTAAGGGGGTTTCTTCTCCCATTTCAATTTCCTTTTGAAATTTTTAACATGATGCAAAGTAGCTCTTGATCCTAGCACATACCTAACTTTGGGTTGTGACAATTGAACATGACCGTACTATCTTTGTGCCTAGTTCTTCAATGTCTTCAGACTTTGTTATTTCTATTGCTTCTGTGGTATCTAACTCCTCATCTGAGGATACCATAGACATCATTGAAGAAAATTCTAGGTTGAAGAGTCTACTGGAAACCGGCATGTTCAAGAGTCTTAAAGGACATCCGATTCTTTGTGACATCCTCAAGAAACATATTCTCAACATGAACCCGAGGAAAGAAGGTGTCGCGTTCACTCGGAAACTCAACCCTGATGGGTCTTACTGGAAACCTGAACAATATCCAGAGACCACTTGGGTTAGGGAAAAGATGCCTCCTCCTGATCCCTACACTTTATCTGGTTATGATGTTGTTTCCTCAGATGTGGTGATTGATTCATTTGACTCAAACTATAAACTGTTTAAGGATGTTAATGGTGAGGTATTCGCCAAATACATCGGAACTAACTGCAGGAACGGTCCTCCAGTCAAGAAGATCTGGGTTCAGAAGGACCTCATCACTAACCTTCCTGTTAATGCAGATGCAAATGAGCTGAGGGTATCATCTGAGGACGATACCTCAAATGGAAAGGGTTATCATCATGTATCAGCTAATCATTTTGTTCACAGGGAAGCCCCTCATAAGAATGCTTATTCATTTGTTTATCCTGATACCACCATCTCACGTTCCATTAGGTCTCATCGCCCTCATCAGTCCTCATATACCTCAAAGCCACCCATTAAGACGTGGGTGGTAAAGAAGAACTGATCATCTTTACAGGGACATGTCCTGAGGCAATCATAAATTTTACAGATCATATGCCCAGGACAACATTATTCGAGTTAGTTGAAGGATATTTATATTGTTTGGTTTCATAGAATCAATCCTGAGAAACGTCCTGAGGAATTAATTCTGAGGAACCATAAAATCCTCAAACTGAGACTGGCTCATAACTTGCTGTATGAGATACTAATTCCTTTGCAGGGAAAGACTGAATGGGTGATGGACAGTGGATGTACAAATCACATGACTGGTGACAGAAGCCTTCTTATGGAATCATCTCTGAGTCCTTCTTCAAAGAAAACCATCACCTTCGCCGATAAAGGTATAAGTAAGGTATTGGGTCTCGGCAGAGTTGCTATCTCTCGAGACCAACACATTGACAAAGTCATGCTTGTTGAATCCCTTGGATACAACTTGATGTCTGTCTCTATGCTATGTGATCTTGATCTCGTTGTTCTCTTCGGAAAATATGGTTGTGATGTCTATATGGTTAGCGATAACTCCATTTTCCTTAGTGGAGTTAGGAAAGGTGATCTGTATATTGTAGATTTCTCTGAAGGTCCTCAGGTTTCTACATGCCTCATGGCTCGAGCCTCAGAGTGCTGGCTATGGCATCAAAGACTCGGCCACGCCGGAATGAGCAATCTCCAGAAGCTGGTGCTGAATAAACATGTACTCGGGATTGAGGAAATCAGATTCTCAAAGGACCGGCTATGTGGTGCTTGCGAAGCTGGAAAGATGACCAAGGCCAAGCATCCAGCGAAGACCATCATGACAACTACAAGACCGCTGGAGTTGCTTCACATGGATCTATTCGGCCCTCCAAAGTATTCAAGCTTTGGAGGTAGTATGTATGGTCTTGTTATTGTTGATGACTTCTCACGATACACTTGGGTGCATTTTCTTCTCTATAAGTCAGAGACCCCAGCAATCTTCAAGCGCTTCACCCAGCGAGTCATGAACAACTACAACCTGAAGATCAAGCACATTCGAAGCGACAACAACACTGAGTTCAAGAACATCGGTGTGGAAGAATTCCTCGACGACTTGGAATCACTCATGAATTCTCTGCGCCTTACACTCCTCAGCAAAATGGAGTTGTTGAGAGGAAGAACCGAACCCTCATCGAGATGGCTCGCACGATGCTGGCTGAGTACAACACTCCACTCAAGTGGTGGGCTGAAGCAATCAACACTGCATGCCACATCGTCAATCGAGTGTATCTTCACAAGTTCTTCAATAAAACATCATATGAGCTGATGGTCAGTAAGAAACCCAATGTGAGTTACTTCAAAGTATTCGGTGCACATTGCTGGATTCGTGATCCTCATCACCAGTCCAAATTTTCACCCAAAGCATGTGAGGGTTTCATGCTTGGTTATGGTATCAACTCGCACACCTACAGAGTCTTCAATGTCAGTCATTATAAAATTGTTGAGACTGTAGATGTGCGGTTTGATGAATCTGACGGCTCGCAAAGAGAGCACCTGCCATATGACTTAGATGAAGCTCCACCTGAAGAACAGATCAAGAAGATGGGTGCTGGTGATATCATTCCTGTGGATCATCCTGAAGAAACGCACATACCTCCTGCTCCTGAAGAACATCCAAATCCTGATGCAAATAATCCTGATGACGATCCTGATCCTGAGGCTCCTGATACCCCTGAAGCTCCTGAAGCACCTGAAGCAGATGCAAATGAATCTGACAGCAGTGACGAAGATGCGCCTCAAGATCATCTTCCTCGTCTTCCTCGCGTGGCGAATGAAGTTGAAGTGGACAGAATCCTCGCCGACGTCAATCTACCAGGTCCTCTCACTCGTGCAAGAGCTAATCGTATAGCTAATTTTTGTGGGCATTTCTCGTTTGTATCAATTTCAGAGCCCACCAAAGTCACTGAGGCATTCCGAGAAGCGGAATGGATTCAGACGATGCAAGACAAACTTCTTCAGTTCAAACTGAATGATGTTTGGGAATTAGTCAAATGTCCCGATCCTCGAGTTCACAATGTCATCGGCACGAAGTGGATCTACCGCAACAAACTCGATGAAGATGGACAAGTCATACGAAACAAAGCTCGTCTCGTAGCACAAGGATATACACAAGTCGAGGGGATCGACTTCGGTGAAACCTTCTCTCCTGTTGCTACACTTGAGTCCATTCGTTTTATACTTGCATTCTCTAACCATCATAATATCAAGTTCTATCAAATGGATGTGAAAAGTGCTTTCCTCAATGGTAATATCGAGGAAGAAGTATATGTTGCTCAACCACCAGGCTTTAAAGACGCAAAGAAACCTGATATGGTGTACAAATCGAAGAAAGCTCTCTATGGACTGAAGCAAGCCCCTCGGGCTTGGTATGACACACTAAGGGACTTCCTCATCGGCAAGGCCTTCAAATCTGGTTCCCTCGATCCAACTCTTTCCACAAAACGATATGATGATGCATTATTCATATGTCAAATCTATGTTGATGACATTATATTTGGATGCACTAACAAGAAATACAGTGAAGAATTTGCATTCTAGATGAGTGAACAGTATCAGATGTCCATGATGGGTGAACTGAAGTTCTTCTTAGTGCTTCAAATTCGTCAACAACGCAACGGAATCTTCATCTCTTAGGAGAAGTACCTCAAGGAGTGCCTGAAAAAATTCGGGATGCAAGATTGTAAGGGTATCAAGACACTGATGCCTACAAATGGGCAACTAGGCCCTGATGAAAATGGCAAGGACTACGATCAAAAGGTATACCGCTCCATGATAGGTTCTCTGCTATATTTATGTGCATCTAGGAAGGATATAATGTTGAGAGTTTGCATGTGTGCCCAATTCCAAGCGGCACCTAAGGAATCACATCACCAAGCGGTGAAACGAATTCTTCGATATTTGGCTCACACCCCGTCGCTAGGCTTATGGTATCCAAAAGGCACACAGTTGGATCTCGTTGGATACTCAGACTCAGATTATGCTGGAGATCGAGTGGATCGGAAGTCTACATTAGGAACATGTCATTTCCTCGGACGTTCTCTGGTGTGCTGGTCATCGAAGAAGACTTGTTGGGAATGTGCCCTAGAGGCAAATAAAATATGTTTTATCGAGCATATTCCATTAGTTCATAATACGTTTGATACTATGCTAGAACTGTATTAAGCGGAAACATTAATACAGGTGTGGTATACAAACAACCAGGTCCCTAGTTAACCCTAGTATACTAGTCCATTGGGCGATTGATGATCAAGGTTTCCTGATCATGAGACAATGGCGTCTGTTGAAAATGGAGTCGTATCATTGGATAATGATATGATGGACATACACCCACCAGAAGTGTTGCGATGTGATCAAGTCACATAGTTCGACATTGCGATAACTATAACGTAGTGACCAGATCCTTTGACCGTAATGATCATACGTAATTGTCATCTATGAGGAGACTTTGATTTGTATCCCACCGCCTGACTGAAATATGCTGGCTATAACGGTGCACTTTGGGTATTCCGAAATAGATGGTTGATGAGTATGCAAATAGATCAAAGCGGGATTTGTCCATCCGTGTGACGGATAGGTACTCTGGGCCCACTCGGTGATGTTACATCATAAAGTTTGCAAACGTGTGACTAGGTCACGGAGTTGTAATATCACGGGAACGAGTAAACTTGTTTGTTGAGAACGAGGACGAACTAGGTATAGTGGATACCGATGATCAAACCTCGGACAAGCAAAGTACCATGGGACAAAGGGAACAGGCACACGGTTACCGGATCCAACAGCGATTGAAGTTCATTCGATGGAAGCGCAGGGGCTATCAAGGATTGTAACCAGGTCCAATTGATTAGTCATTGATCAATGAGAATTGTCTCGATCATGTCTGCTGTTTCCCGGACCGTAGGGTGTTACACTTAAGGGTACTCGACGCAGTAAGGATTGATTCGGGATCACCGAAGAAATTGGAGAGAACACCGGAATTGTTCCGGTGATGACCGGAATTGTTCCGATGAAGGCCGGAAGTTGTTTTGGGTATTTTGAAAGGTTCAAAATATATTTAATAATGTTTAATATATGTTTTATTATTTAATTATCTGAATTAAATATTAAAATGTATTTAAATATAATTAAAAATGAATTAAAAGGCATATGGGCCTCATAGGGCCCATTAGGGGGAGAGGGAGTCCTCCCCCATGGGCCATGGCGCCATGAGGGGGCCCACCCCCCTTATTGGTGCGCCACCCCCCTCCCCTTGGGATTAGTCCCACATGGGAAGTTGAGGGGAGGTGTCACCCCTCCTTGGCCTATATAAGGACGGATAGGGGTGCCCTTTTAATCATGAATTTTTTGAGAAAAGTTTCTCATCTCTCTCCCTCCTTTCTCCTTCCTTTGAGCGGACTCCCCTTGTTTGGAGGCTGCTCTGGCTTGGGGATTTCTCCACTATACGCACGCCGTCGTGCTGCTGGAATCGGGATCCGAATCCATCTTCTTTCCGCTGCTCTACTGGTTCGGAGCCCGGAGGGACGTCGGGTATACTCTATGTGTATAATCCCGCGAGGCACTACACTTGTGGTGCTACTTCATCGTCGTGGCCGGATCGCGAGGTCTTCATCAGCAACGTTCCGACGGGGACGTAATCCCGTCATCGGTCCGCAAGGATCGGGTGGCTACAGGAGTCATCGTGGATCTGCGCGGCATCGGGGATTGCCGGTACGACTACACCAACCACGTTCATGCGGGAACGTTTCCCGCTTAACGGACTACATACTGGTATGTGATCTATTTCTGTCCGTTACTTGCATCAGCATAGCATAGGTCATGGGATTGGGTATCGTAGGTCAAGGAAAAATTTGTGTTTTCTGCCCCGAACCCCAACAGTGGTATCATGAGCAAGGCTATGCGTAGATGTATTGTACGGATAGAACACATCTAGTATGTGGGCATAAATTCTCAATTGTTACCCTCTCACGTGTACTCATTTAGCGTTGCGGCAATGTTTGATGAAGCGGCCCCCGACCGACCTTACGCGTTTACGCGAGACTGGTTCCACGCTTGACATATGGCTTGTACCATATAAAGTGGCTGGGGGGGTGTCTGTCTCTCTGCATTAGCGATGCGAAGATGTTTGCAACGGAGGGCCCCGACATGGGTGTAATAGAGACAATTGCGGGATTGGTGTTGTGGCTTGTTTTCGCAGGATAGAAAGCGGTTCTTTTCTCGAAACCCCTAGCAGCCACGTAAAACTTGCAAAAGATAAAGTAGAAAGGCGTTTTCAACTTTAATTTGCATGTCGGGGGGAATCATAGCATGTATGATTTATACCGTTGCATCCTGTTTTGCTAATATGTTAGATATACGACGGTAGCATAATAGGATGATCCCTCACTAATCCAACAAAGTGTCCTTCCTTAGTGAAGCACCATCTGGAAAGTTCTTCATTATGGAGGCATCACGTGTCACACGGGTGTCAAACATTTTTACGTTCACAAGAGATGGGTGGAGCAAGCCTAGCATGTCCAGAAACATGGCCTTGCATACGCAGCATATACTCACTAAGGTTATTGTGGCGAGCCTGGCATGTGCAGACATGGCCTCGGGACACAAGAGACCGAAAGGTCGAGCATCAGTCACATAGATGATGTGATTGGCATGATGGCCTACCTTGAACAACATACTGATGGTCGTGTCACACGGGGGAGGTATGTTCTTCAAGGATCGTGTAATCACTTAGAACAAACTATGAGGGATGTTTGTCTGAGTGGGAGTTCCAGAATTGTTTTTGAAACATGAACTCCATATTATGAACTTAATCTTCATGTCTTTGCAAATATCATTGTAGATAACGTCATACCAATGTTTAGAACTATGGCTCTTTTAGTATGATAGAACTTAAGGTAAATGGGTCTTACTTCATTGATGTGTACCAACACCATTAGAGATATACTCGTTAGTAATGACTTGTTAAACATAATACGAAGAACTGCTAGGAGATACACCTGATAACTCCGTATTCAAGGAAGATGATGATGAGTATCGTACTCACCGTCACTTATGAATGACTGTCCAATACACCATACTTCATTCTATGAGTCTGAATTGTGAATGCATGTTAACCAACACGTATGACGTGCTAGGTGAACTTGAAAAGCACTTGGTCACAAATCAGAGTAATGGAATATGAGTATATGGACGGGGTTTCTTTCAACTATGGTGGAAGGAACAACCTGCTGAGAAAGTCACTTGGAAAATGTATAAGATACATGGAACACCTTGTGTAAACTTGGACTACTGAATGACTGGTTACTTTGCGATAACTAGGGAGTTACATCCGCTTCCTCCTAGTTACAAAGACCATGTCTGGACTATGTCATGAAGGAGAATCATTCACCTGTCATGAGGTCATGGTTAAGAGTAGAACCAATGCAGGAATGGTCATTGACGGAGAAGGTATATTTGATATACGAGTTATAAATGTCTTTCCCATGAAACACTAATTGCGGTTGATTAAGTATTCGATGCTTGAACTTACTGCTTGAGAGTGGCTTGGAAGGGATGAGGTGACAATGTGTGCTGACGGCAATCAAGATAGTTGATGGTCGACAACACTCTCCCTCTACATCTATCAATTGATTAATATATGAATAAATTTTATGATCGTTTGAATGAGGACTTTATTAGTGTGTCTTGCATCTCGCAAAGACAATTATTCATATTAGTGAGAAACAAGTCAGTTGTTCCCCTTTTATGAATGATATCTATTATGGTCACATTACGATTATGAATGAGTTATTCTTATATTGATGATAGTTGTTTGATCATTTATAAGAAATATTGTAATGCCAAGAAATATTCAGGCTTAATAATGACACTACAGTTTAAGTCATGAATGGTATGATGATGTCTTAAGATACTTGATCTCTTGACACATACAAACCATGCCTTTGAGGTGAGATGACTAAAACCTCGCATTCTGGTAAAACAGATGGTGTTACTGATTGTTGGATATCATACATTGTGATGTATTGTATATCAGCATGTAGTGAATTTCATTATTTTGTGAACTTCATATGTGGACTTAGATGAATATATGTATTCACTAATGAAACATGAGTCTGAAATAGTTTGATATGATCAAAAGGGATTTCAGAGTAAAGATGGATATATAAATTAACAAGAAAGACAAGTCTCTACGATTTGATCAAAGTGAAAAATGTTTTGAGTTAGTCTTGGGCATAAAGACTTGTGTGAAAGTTGTTCCACAAATTGCAATGTTTTGAGACACTTCAATATGATTGACGTGCATGAACATTGTGATCATATTCTATGAAAAAGTGTATGGTCTAAGTTATCTCTTACCAAGTTACGTTATTATTGTTTAGAGTTATTAATTTAATATGCAAACACTCACTTCAGCATAGGGAACCATCTGAGTTCGTGGAAACCAACACTATATATGTCATGGTGTATTGTGGTTTCTAGGAAGCTTGATTTATGTAAGATAAATTATCTTTGTAGTGTATCCTTAGACAACTATGGATGCATCTTCCACAACTAGAACCAAAAGGAGCAAAACTTGTATTGCTATGTTTGGTGTTTGTCAAGAATTGTTCTTGATAAATGTGGTAATGGAAGAAAAGTGAAAGTTCAACCAAGGTAATTGACCTTGCCTCCAAATGTCAGAGTAGTGCAACGGAATATGTTCTGGAAGCAAAGCTCTACAATAAGAGGAGAAACTAATGATAATGATCATGATTTTTCTGATGGGAGCTTTTACTGAGAAAGGTAGGATTCAAGAATATATATTTGCCCTTGATGCAAAATGATATTCATGATTCACTTGTCATGTTAATGGAACAAGACATTCCTACGAACTACAAAGAAGCGATGGTGGACCTAAGTACGAGATATGACTATGAGTCATAAAATCCTATGTTGAGTTACATTTAAGATTACTTGAATCTTATCAAGTAAGGAGGTTACTTGATATTCACAATAACTTCAGAGTTATGAGGAATAAATGTGAACATCAAAGGGACGTCAAGATTGGTTTGTCACAAAGATTGTTTCTGACAAATTCAATGGGTTGACTACAATGTGTAGCAATGCTTGAGTCAAAGGGATATTTCCTACGATTGATCCAGGATTGTTATCAATACCGTGACTTCCTCAAATACTGTATTTGAAGAAGTGTTGTAATTGGTACAACAAGAAGGTTTTGGAAAAACATATGGATACTAGTGTCTCGTAAACTGAATTCTCATTTTGATGGATGATCAAAGGATTTTGGACTTAACCAAAATATTGAGGAAACATGCATTTGCATGAAACTGAGTGGGAGTTGAATAGTTTCCTCAAACTTAATATGTAGACGACATATTTTGAGTGGGAGCTATGCGAGTATTATCCTAGCCTTATATGTAAATGACATATTTGAGTAGGAGCCATGTGGTTAGTATCCTGAACTTAATATGTGTCTGACATATCTAAGTGGGAGCCATGTGGATGTTATCCTTGTCTTATATGTGGCCGACATATTTGAGTGGGAGCAATATGAGTGTTATCCTATAACTTAATATGTGCATGACATATTTGAGTGGGAGCATGATAACATTCTCATATATGGATAACATATTATGAATGGTGCAGTTGGTGTTAATGATTATTTGAATCTTTCATAAATGAAGATGAATAAGTATTAAGCATTGAAGATCTATTAAGATAGATATGTGTTTAATAACATTGAGTCGTAATACTTTCCTGGATAAGATTCTGAAGGAGTTCAGAATGGGACAAGTCAAGAAGTGGTCCTTACTTGTATATCCAAGAGAAGTATTGAGTTAATCTCAGTACAAGAACAATGGTTAATGGTTAATGAAAGAAATGGATGTGTTGGATCCTCTATGCCTTTGTCATAGGTTCTTTCATATAAAACCAGAGTTTTGTACTCGACGTAATGTGACCCAAGTTCTTAGTAGTAAGAACATGTTGTGATATGATTTATGAGTAAATCATTGAACAAAGAGTTAAGTTTATCCTTCAGTGTCTGAAGAGAACTGAGGATACATCTCAAATTTGTAAAGGATAGTGGACTTGACCATAAATGTTATGCTGGTTCAAGTTTTGACACTAACCTAGAAAATTGAGATATCATACTAATGAATGCCTAAGTTGAAAGAAACATGGTTAGACATCAAAGTTGCATACAATGCACTAAGGATTGAATCTACATTGATGTGGCTGCTTTAGAAGTAGCAGGAGTTATATTATGGCTTAAGAAGTTCGACTTCTGATTGAGTGAGTTTCAAGTGTGCATGACTATGGGAAAGTCCGCGTGACCCACCGGATGTCATTGCTATGACACAGCAAACGAAGTCTCATTTCACCGCCAAATGTATATACCTCATCATTATAGTGGATAATGAAGGAATGTCAAATTAGGTGACATTATGATTTGCAAAAGGACATACGGTTCTGAATGGTACCCAGACCGTTGATACAACCTCTTCCACGGGCAAGTATGATCAATAAGGAGTTATGATCCAGAGAAAATGCAACTAGTTTATTTGTACTCTAGTGCAAGTGGGAGACTGTTGGGAATGTGCCCTAGAGGCAAATAAAATATGTTTTATCGAGCATATTCCATTAGTTCATAATACGTTTGATACTATGCTAGAACTGTATTAAGCGGAAACATTAATACAGGTGTGGTATACAAACAACCAGGTCCCTAGTTAACCCTAGTATACTAGTCCATTGGGCGATTGATGATCAAGGTTTCCTGATCATGAGACAATGGCGTCTGTTGACAATGGAGTCGTATCATTGGATAATGATATGATGGACATACACCCACCAGAAGTGTTGCGATGTGATCAAGTCACATAGTTCGACATTGCGATAACTATAACGTAGTGACCAGATCCTTTGACCGTAATGATCATATGTAATTGTCATCTATGAGGAGACTTTGATTTGTATCCCACCGCCTGACTGAAATATGCTGGCTATAATGGTGCACTTTGGGTATTCCGAAATAGATGGTTGATGAGTATGCAAATAGATCAAAGCGGGATTTGTCCATCCGTGTGACGGATAGGTACTCTGGGCCCACTCGGTGATGTTACATCATAAAGTTTGCAAACGTGTGACTAGGTCACGGAGTTGTAATATCACGGGAACGAGTAAACTTTTTTGTTGAGAACGAGGACGAACTAGGTATAGTGGATACCGATGATCAAACCTCGGACAAGCAAAGTACCATGGGACAAAGGGAACAGGCACACGGTTAACGGATCCAACAGCGATTGAAGTTCATTCGATGGAAGCGCAGGGGCTATCAAGGATTGTAACCAGGTCCAATTGATTAGTCATTGATCAATGAGAATTGTCTCGATCATGTCTGCTGTTTCCCGGACCGTAGGGTGTTACACTTAAGGGTACTCGACGCAGTAAGGATTGATTCGGGATCACCGGAGAAATTGGAGAGAACACCGGAATTGTTCCGGTGATGACCGGAATTGTTCCGATGAAGGCCGGAAGTTGTTTTGGGTATTTTGAAAGGTTCAAAATATATTTAATAATGTTTAATATATGTTTTATTATTTAATTATCTGAATTAAATATTAAAATGTATTTAAATATAATTAAAAATGAATTAAAAGGCATATGGGCCTCATAGGGCCCATTAGGGGGAGAGGGAGTCCTCCCCCATGGGCCATGGCGCCATGAGGGTGCCCACCCCCCTTATTGGTGCGCCACCCCCCTCCCCTTGGGATTAGTCCCACATGGGAAGTTGAGGGGAGGTGTCACCCCTCCCTGGCCTATATAAGGAGGGGTAGGGGTGCCCTTTTAATCACGAATTTTTTGAGAAAAGTTTCTCATCTCTCTCCCTCCTTTCTCCTTCCTTTGAGCGGACTCCCCTTGTTTGGAGGATGCTCTGGGTTGGGGATTTCTCCACTATACGCACGCCGTCGTGCTGCTGGAATTGGGATCCGAATCCATCTTCTTTCCGCTGCTCTACTGGTTCGGAGCCCGGAGGGACGTCGGGTATACTGTATGTGTATAATCCCGCGAGGCACTACACTTGTGGTGCTACTTCATCGTCGTGGCCGGATCGCGAGGTCTTCATCAGCAACGTTCCTACGGGGACGTAATCCCGTCATCGGTCCGCAAGGATCGGGTGGCTACAGGAGTCATCGTGGATCTGCGCGGCATCGGGGATTGCCGGTACGACTACACCAACCACGTTCATGCGGGAACGTTTCCCGCTTAACGGACTACATACTGGTATGTGATCTATTTCTGTCCGTTACTTGCATCAGCATAGCATAGGTCTTGGGATTGGGTATCGTAGGTCAAGGAAAAATTTGTGTTTTCTGCCCCGAACCCCAACAAGACTACGACATCAACCTGAAGAAAGTACAACTACTATGTGACAATGAGAGCACCATCAAGATTTCTCAGAACCCAGTACAGCACTCGAGGACGAAGCACATTGAGATTCGGTATCACTTTCTTCGGGATCATGTATTGAAGGAACACATCGTCATCAGCCACGTGAAGACTGAAGACCAACTTGCTGATATATTCACTAAGCCTTTGGATGAGAAGCGATTTAGCACTCTGAGGTGTGAGCTAAATATCTTAGATTCCTCAAACGTCCAGTGAATGGACACACATCCTAACGCTTTAACAAAATATTGAAAAATCCTGATGTACAACACACAATGCGTCGTACTCCTCAAATCATGAGGAACTACCTTGCTAAGTGTGAAGAAATTAACGTGGAATTGACTCAAGATCCATACGACAAGTGTATGGTATCAAGTGTCTCATTCTCTATAAGGTGGGTAGCGCCACCGCCCAAATTCCTCAGGATCTGTTGTTCCTCAATTTCCTCAGTTGAAGTCTTCATCGCTGATGCTTACCGTGTTTGTCCTCAACAACGTTCACCTATAGTTATTGTTCTTCAGCATTTTCTTCTTCATCTAGGTGAACGTGATCGGACCCGTCCCTCTGTGCTCACTTATCTATTCTTTCTATCTCATATGCGTTCGTCTGGAAATCATGTATTCCTCAACCTGAGACCATTTTTCTTCATCCTCAGCCTTTGTCCTCAGGTTCCCAAAATTGAGGATTATCTGTTACCATTTTCTTTATTCTGTTGCGATTTTACCGCACGTCGGGCTTATCCATCATTATGATATCCATTGAGGATTCCAACCATCAGGGGAAATCTTCTCCACAAATATC
Source organism: Bromus sterilis (assembly GCA_950022295.1). NCBI lineage: Eukaryota > Viridiplantae > Streptophyta > Magnoliopsida > Poales > Poaceae > Bromus > Bromus sterilis. Next base: position 159,585,247 of record OX465600.1, read on the forward strand.
GCAACCCCTCAGCTTTCACCCCTCTATAAATAGCCATCCACCCCACGGTCATTTCCCCCCACCTCTCCTCTCCCTCTCGTGCTGCTGCCCTTGGGCTCCTCAAGCTCTCGTGCTACCGTCGCCAGAGTTCGCCGTCGCCGGGGATGATCGACTCGTGGTTCCTCAGCATTTGCCTCAGTTCTGGTACGCTTATTCCTCAGTTGTTTATTCCTCAGTACTGTTGTGTCTTCAAGAAACCATCCCGTTTCCTCATGCCACTACAATCCTCAACAGTATTGCTAGCCTTCTGAGACCTATACCTATGCCTCATTATTTTACTTTCCTCAGCCTATTCCTCATGAAAGCATATAACCGTACCCCACTTCCCTCGCAACTTAATTCTGTCACAGGTACATGTCTGCTGAGGAATCGTATGGTTCTCATAGTCTCACTTCATTTGCAGCTCAGCTCAAACGTACAATTCCTCAGTCTCCACCACTGAAGAAAATGGCTCCTCGGCGTAAGCTCACTGTGTAACGACCCGGTTCCTCACAAACCGGAGTCTCTGTGCATTCTGTGCAAGTCCCTGGATCAATAGCTAGCACACAGTACATGATGTAATATAAGAGAATAAACCACATGTCATATATATATTACATCGAAGATCTAGTATTACAAATAAACATACCTGCATAGCTCAAGGCTAGCTTACAAATATAATACAGCGGAAAAACAATAAAGAGCTTCGTGGCATCCATCAACTCCACCGGCAAGTTGAGTATAGACATCGTAACCCTACAACGCATCACTTACTCGTCGTATAAAATCCTGCAACACCAAAGGTTACAGCCCGACAACGGGTCAGTACATTTGAATGTACGGCAAGTCACACGAAAAAGTATATAGCAGACCTACATCTACATGCAAGGATAAGTCAAAGGAAAGGTTTATGGTTTAGTTTTGCAGAAAGCTGATTTTTCCCTCACATTCTACAACTAATCAAATCTTAATTTTTCTTGCTAGTCCTAAGTATGATTGAATCGGGCTACACCAATTCCAACCATCCCTTTATTAAAAGTTCCCACTCAAATTCTTATTAAGGTGAAATATCTGTCAAGACCATCCAACAACAATAATGCCCAGTTGCTCAAAGTTGTCCGTAACCGTGGACACGGCTAATCATGATCAGTTTTTACACTCTGCAGAGGTTTGTAAACTTTCCCCACTTGACTCAACCCGAAGATTGAGACATAGTATTTCAGAAGAGGTTGCCTCCACCCTTTGGTAGCCGGTACACCTATCATATCTACATCAGCTAGCTACCAGGGCCAGGTTCCCCACAACTTACACATCTAATCCAGAGCCCATATAGCCAGTGGTTGTACATGGAAGCTACTAATCACACTGTCTGTCCGATCTTTTTGAGCCTGGACGGCGCCCACTACGTCAGAGGGTACTCGCCATGACGCACCCGATTCACCACCAAAACAACCATTCGGGAAGCATTTAGCCCTGGTCCCTCCTTATCCAAGGCATGAGCACCAGGATGCATTCCCTGCCCGTCCAGATAGCTAGTCAAGTCATTAATCCTCACATAGCTCAATGATAACTCAACCAATCCCCGTCTACAAAGCAATAGCAATATATAACAACCACGATCCTAGGGCGACAATGAAATACAAGGTCAGAGCATATGGCTATCCTACTAGGTTTAAAGCATAACTAATATATAGTCCTACACATGCATAGAGTGATAATTTGCTACATGCATAATATAGGTTGAGGTATGGTCAAAGTGTAACTTGCCTTTTCCCTTCGGTGAAGTTCTTCGCTCTCACGGTCCAGTCAACTCTACTCGTCACATTCCGATAAATCTATCGCAAACGAAGGAACTCGAATAAGCAATCACATCACAACAAGACAAACAAAAGATCAACAAACAAACACAAGGGTTTTAGCAACAAAACAAAAGCTTTGAAGTGCAAGGGTGTCAATGTGCTCGAAGGTGATCGGTGGAAGGTGAACTCGAGAGCGTCAACGGATAAATAATTGTCGATACAAGATTATGATCAAGGCATTATGAAATCAAGGTAAAGATCATAGCAATATGAATGGTGTGTGGATATTTCCGATAGGATGTCTCATATAATCCAATATGCAAAAAGAATCACGTGAAACGGAATACTACAACGCAGGTCATAGCCAGTTCAAATTTGAATGGAATTTGAATTTAAACAGATCAAGAAACATTTGAATTTTTTGTGTACACATTCTATGAACAGAAAGTACATGGAACGAGTGATCCAACGCAAAAAGAATCACACGATTTGGATCAACGGTTTACAAGATATGGCCTCCGGGATTTGAATTTGAATTTGAAATAAATTCATATTCAAAAGTGTGCAAAGGTGTGAAAAGTTTACAATTTGATAAAGTACAGATCACTACGAGCGTGTAGGAAAAAGAATCACCTAATTCCGATACACGGTTTAAAAGATACGACTACGAAGATTATAGGGTGCAAACTGTGAAAAAGGGCCTATTCGTGAATAAAATAAAAGTTTCTGTCACAGACAGATCCTTTTCACTACAGGACAAAATTTCTGACTTACCGATGACATGGCGATGGCGCGGAAACCGAGGTTCGCCGGGCACGGTAATCGTGGTTTGCCGGGCAAGGAAGTCGAGGTTCGCCGGGCACGAAATCGAGGTTCGCCGGGCACGGAAACCGATGTTCGCCGGGCACGGAAATCGAGGTTCGTCGGCGGTAGCGCGGAAACCGAGGTTCGTCGGCGGCGTGGATCTCGAGGTTCGCCTGCGGCGGCACGGAAATCAAGGCGCAGACGATTTAGGGTTTCTAACAAAACGAAAAAGAAAAATATTTGAAATCTTATATAGCCCGAATTTTTTTTATTTCCGTCTCGGGCTCGAATTGCGCTTGTGGGCGGAAAAGGCTATTGGGCCGGCTCGGTACGCATTTTCTTTTTCTTTAAAAACCGAAACTTCAAACAATTGTAGAAAAATAAATACTCATCAGAAAAATACGAAATAAATTTCTAAATTCATCAAATAATACAAAGAAAATTATTTAATGAATACATTATCCAAAAAGGAAAATAAAAATAGAAACATTTTCTAAATACTTTATTTAAATATATAATGCTTTTCATAAATCAAATAAATCCATTAAATTATTATAAATATTTTTATTTGGTCAAAATCATTGACGAACCATTTCGAAATAATAAAATATAAATTTTAAAATGGTCACACCAATAAGTAATTTGGTAAAATAAAGATATCCCATTGAATATTTTTTCAACTCTTTTAAAATATTTAATAAATCATTTCAATGAAATAAAAACTCTCTTAGCATTATAAAATCCCTAAAATAATTTTAGAGTTATTTATAATACTCCAAATAAATTTAAAAAACTTTAAAGTAATATTCTAAATATTTTCCAACTTCTTTTAAAAAGGGGATAAGTCATTTTATATCCTCTCAAATAAATTTCCTTGAGTTGAAAAATGTTTTGAATATTCCGAAGAATTCCAATATTGATTTAAAACATTTCCCAACCTTTTAATATGTTGAAGGAGTCATATTACCTTCTCTCATTTCGTTTTGTTGGTTTTGTTTTAAATAATAAATTCCAAAACACCAAGTATGAATGTTAGGGAAAGTCATTTTATTCCCTCTCTTTTTCATATTCAATAAACTCTGAAAAGTTTTAAATCCCAGAGAAAATCAAACACATCAAGCAAACAATCATTATCTATTTAATTTTATTAACATTCCAAATTTCAGAAAATTTTGGGATGTTACACACTGATACCGCAAAAGACTTTCCTCCTGAGCTCTATGAGAAGCTGAAGAATCCCGAACATGAAATTGCGAATGACCGAAAGAAAAGGGTTCAGAAAATCACGAGGGAATGGGCTAAACGATGGGCTGCATATGAATGGATCAATCCTGAGCATGAGGAATCATTCGCAGTCAATCCACCACTGAAGACCTTGAGCATCAAGGCTCGTCCTCCTCCTGCACCGGGTGTTATTCCTGATCCTACTACCCTGAGGAATCATGATGATTTCCCTGAGGCTTATCAGCATTATCTCAAGCGAACGGCTCATCTCGCTTGTGATATGGCCCGTGACTTGGCTGCATCAGTGCAGATTTTGCCTCAGCCTCAGCCTCAGCCGATGCCACAACCTCAAGCTCAACATCGCAAAAAGGCTCCTGGAATCAAGCCCTCTAAGAAATCCTCAGCTCAGCCTCAAGTTCAAGGTTCCTCATGTCAACGCACAGACGATGCTGCCCCCGCCTCAAGGATTCGAACTGATGAGTCTCGTAGTGCTCCTGAGGCCTCAACCACAATGCCTCCGCCTCAGCTAAAGTCCAAAACGATTCTTCAACGTGGCGCGCGACCCTCACCCAAGAAAACCTCTATGCGTGGTGCCATTCATAATGATACACAGAGTTCTGATGATGAAGATGAATTTGAAGATTTGGCCGGGTTCGTCGCCACTGAAGAAGACAAGATTGAATATGTGCGTGCTGCAGCCAGACGCAAAGCTGAAGCAACGGGTTCTGAAATCCCGCTTCTCCTTGATCCCAAGAAGATCTTGGAATACATTGAAATCTGGTCTGTCAAGCCTGATACTCCTCTTGATGATTTGGACATACCTAAAGACATCAAGTTCTATTTTCAACAGTTCCTCATCAATGAGATTCATCAATGAGATCTTCAGAAACAGTTGAAGGCTCAACTGAAGAAAGTCCTCAGTGACTTCAAAAAGAAACCTGTCACTGATGTCAGTCCTCAGGAGTTCATCGAGCATCAATGTGAAGTTCAACGTATCAACACTGAGTGTGCCGCCAACCATGCCTATATCGGCAAATCCAAGGAGCGGATGTCTCAGCAGATGGCTAAATTGATGAAGCTTCGACAGCCCGCTGCCTCAGCATCCCCTGCTGCCTCAGCCCCTAAAGGCCTCAAGCGCCTGCCCGAGGCTCAACCCTCAACTCCACCTACTGCAAAGAAGCCCACACTGGAGCCCACAATTGAGGAGCCACTTGATGCTACACCACTCTCCTCAGCTCCTCCGGCATCTAGCTCTGCTGAGACCACAACTCATTCCCCTGCTGCTGACACTCCGTCCACAAATCCTCAGCGCAGCATCATCGTCTTCACTCCACCAACTGCAGTCACACCCATTGTTACAACACCTCAGTGCCCACCTCCACCAATTATCACTGAGATTGAAGACATGGATGTAGATATTATGGATCATGGTACTCCTCGCATCCATGATGAGGATTATGGCTGACAAACTCCCCCACTCATACAATCTTCTCCCTAGAGCCTCACTCTCCCACTGTGACCGAGGTGCTTCCTGATACCTCTCTGCGGTCTGAAGACTCTGTCGGTGCATCGTCCTCAGCCTCTGATGCTAATGAACCTGAAGCCACGAGTGCACCCCCCAATTCTGCTGCTGATACTGATGTTGCGGCGACAACTACTGATGAACCTGAGACTGATCCCCCCGAAGCTGAAGCTGAAGTCGAGCACAACACCAATGCTGACACTGCGGCTGCACCTGAGCGCTCTGAGGATAGACAAGTTACATCTCCCTCAGCACCTCAACTTCGCCAAAACCAGTGCCTGAGTTGCATGCTGAAGACCATGCTTCTCCTCAACCGCCACCCTCTGCTTCAGCCTCACCTGCTCATCAGGAGACTGCCTCAACCATTACTCTGTGCCCAAAGCAGAAGAAGCCATTCTATAGAAATATTGAAGTTGATGCTCGTCCCAACTTCAACACTGATGCATTCTTCAACGCCATGAGCTTCTTTTAGGCTGGGATTCAAAATCCATATCATTCACCTCTACCCAGCAAGCTCCTACGGTTCTGGACGGCTACTCAGAAGAACTATTATGCCTCAGTCATCTTCATGGCACAAAAGGTTTTTCCTCATAAACATATTCCTCATTTGGATATGGAGGCCATCCCATGCTTCAACAATGTGCTGCAAGACTTACATCATGCCAAGCTTCTTCAGTTTTGTTCCGAGTGCATCCATTGGAATGAAGAACTTGTGCTTCAATTCTATGCAACACTTTATGTCTCAGGGGACCCCAAAGACATCAACACTTGGGTACTTGAATGGATGACTCAGCATCAGCACTACACTGCCTCAGTACCTGAGATTGTGGAGATTCATCAGCTCCCCCCCTTCTGAAGCCTCAATCCCCAGCACATACGGTGCGCCACTTCTTCGGGATGACCTAATGAATATGCTGATGAAGCTGCAAGCCCCTGAAGCTCCACCACGAACTCAGTTCCTCGTTTCTGAGCTTCAGTATCTGCCCAGCACATTGTACAGAATTTTAGCCAAGTCCTTCTGCCCCATCAAGGGATATGAATAATCTGCTGAGGAAGTTGTGGGCATCATGAAGAACATTCTATATAGCCTCTGCATGTCGGCCCCAATTAATGTCTCGGACTTCTTCTTTAGGACGTTGGTGGATGCTGCTCAGAATCCTCACATTTTGAATCCATACGCTCCATGGATTATGAAGCTTATCTTCACCAAGACTGGCCTTAACTTCCAGGCTGACCAGGCTAATCATCGCCCGTACGTTCCTCCGGTTGAAGTGCTTCAACACACTCTTGACGCTAATGCCAAGGGACAAGCGCCTTTTTATGAAATCGTACTTCTTCAGGACTCACTAGGTGGCAATATTCGTCAGCCTCAGTCTCGCACCACTCATGAGGAGCGCACCCATGCCTCGACTGAGGAAACTACTCAAGCTCGCCTGATGACTGATCGCGAGCTCCTCATCAGTCTGCATGAGAAGGTGGATCGGAATCATGACTGGACAAAGCGTCAGATTGGTGACATCCTCAGCTATATGGCGCAGATGCATACCACTGAGAAGAAAGTTCATCAGTATGCTCATCATGCGTATCAGCGACTTGATTCTCTTCTGACTGAAGTCATCACTCCTGAAGATCTCGCCAAGCTTGGCCTCAGACAACCTCCACTTCCTGAGATTCGGCCTCCACGTCAGTTCACCAAAAGCAAGACAACACCTCTGGCGATGGACTCCTTTTCTTCAGCGCAAGAATTCTCACCTGATGATGTTGAAGATACCGCGGCTTGTCCTCACACTGCCACGGCGTGCCTCCGTCCTGATGATCAACCCTGAGGCACTTCTTTGGGACGTTAGTAGTAGTCTCTCCTTTTTGTTCATTTAATGACAAAGGGGGAGAAATAGTTGTCTTCAAGCAGGTTCATATGGGTTCCTCGGTTACAACTCTCGTTCTTCTGATCATTTTTGTAATGAGTTGTACACTGATACTTTGTGTGGTTTCTGATACTCTTAAGTTACCTCATGTTATTATTCAAGTTTATCTATTACTCATGTTATTCCTCAGCAACCACATTACTCAGTGCTATGTTTGATTCCTCAAATTACTTCATATGATGCACTGTTTCAAACAATCTGGGATATAGGGGGAGCTCCTCATGTTTTTCAAAAATTATATCAAGTCCTCAAAACATGAATATCCTCAGGGGGAGCATCTCTATATCCGAAAACAATGAATTGTTTTCTTCAAGTTTTTTCCTCAAAATTATTTCTTTTATCCCATTGAAGCTTTAACCTGATTGTCATCAAATCATCAAAAAGGGGGATATTGTAAGTGCATCTAGTGCCCCCTTTGAGGTTTTGGAGTATTTGATGACAGAACAGTTAAGGGACTGATGTGTTTGTGAGTATACACAGGAAACAGTCCCTGAGGATGAGGTTAACCACCGTTTTCGACCCCCCAAAATGCTGAGGAACAAAGGAGAAATCGGTGTGTTTCCTGAAGACTGAAGATGTGCGAAATCCTGAGGAATCAGGATGCTGAAGCATTCTGCTAAAGCTGAAGCAGTACCAGATCCTGAAGCGTTCGGCTGAAGCTGAAGCTGTACTAGATCCTGAGGACGTTCGCGCTGAAGAAGAAGTAGAAGCGTAGTCTTCGCTAAGATTTTTTATACTTCTTGAGTCGTAGGAAAACACCGCACTGTTGGAGGGGTTGAGGAAAATGAGTTATGTATTTCTGATGAAGTGCTCAATTAGAAATCCTGAAGAAAACCCTGAGGAAATCACCTGCAGTAGAAGTTCAGTCCTCGGGTTTCTAAGACGTTGTTCCTCAGGACACTGAGGTAACTAACTTCGGTTGAGGAGTCTGGAGATCGCCAGTGTGATTCTTCTGAAGATTGTGAGGAGAGAGAATAGTTTGATCGTGCCACGTGTTGCGAGGTGAGAAGCTAGAACTTGTCTAGCAACGGTCATATCCGAGGGCACGAGAGTAATTGCGTGCATGGGCATTTATGTCCTTTCACCTGGGGTTGCTCCACGGCTATAAATAGCCACCCCCAGCCCCATTTGTGGGTTGACTGCTCCGAGAGAAAAACTGGCACTTTTCATCTGAGAGAAACCCACCTCATTGAAGACACTGAATAACCTAAGTGAGGAAAACCACCAGCCTGAGTAGTTGAGCATTTCTGAGGAAGTCGGTTTGAGTGATCCCAAGCTTTTTACTCTTGAAGACTGTGATCTTCCAGCCGGTGTAGAAGTCTTCAGTCTGAGGAAGTCAAGATGCAATTGCGACTTCCCGGAGTGACTGAGTCTGTGAAAGTTTCGGGAGTCTACCTTGAAGACTCACGTGAGTTATTGGACGGAGTCTGAGGACTTTAGTTCAAGGAGAATAAGGTGAAGACTATGTCTTCTGAGTTAAATCTCAGCCTCTCCAACCAGACGTAGAGTTGTCACATCAACTCGAATTGGTTTATTAAGTCTTCGTCTTCAGTGCCCTGGTGCTATTTCTTCAACCTCAGTTATTACATTTATGCACTGATGACTTACCCTGATGCTTTACTTTCTGAGTTCACTCTGCACTGATTCCTTTGTTCGTGCTTCAATCCTACCTTAGGTGTGCAATAGGTTGTTTTCCATTCACGTCATTGCATTTGTGCTTCATTTGTTCTTCCTCGGGTTTCAACTTCCTCAATTTCGTATTGCCTCAGTCCTGAGGAAATAGAAATTCCTCGAGATATTTGAAAATCTCCCATTAACCCCCCCTCTGATCGATATATTGCCCTTTAAGTGAGTAAAAAATATATATGCTAAGTCGACAAAGAAACTGACTGAAGACAAGCAAGGGATGGCTTTAGCTAAAAATTTGTGGAGTAGGGTGATACATCCCAAACGTATGTATAATTTCTGCTTTCTCCATGCATGTTTTGTGTGATATTGCTATGATCTAGATACACTTTCATACAGTTTTGATCATATTTGGACTAACTTATTAACTCAGTGCACCACAGTGCCATTCCTGTTTTCTGCTGTTTTTCTATTTCAGGTTTCCCCCATATTAAAAGTGCTGCAAAAATTCGGGAAAAATCAGATTAAAAATCAGCGTACGGGAACCTTATGGAATCACCTGGGTGGGGCCAGAGGGCCACCAGCAGGGATCCAGGCGGCCACCTGGCGCGGCCTAGGGTCTGGCCGCGCGGGGGGGGGGGGCACCTAGACCCCTGGTGGCCCCCTGGCTGCCCCCCTTCTCCTATTTAATCTCTGAGACGCGAAACCCCCGAAGACATAACCCTTTTTCGTGATCTCGCCTCTGTTCCGCCACCGCCCTTACAAGATCGGGAGCGCTAGCAGACTTCTTCCTGGCACCCTGTCGGAGGGAGGATTGACCTCCGGGAGCTTCCCCTCCACCATGGACGCTTCCTGGATGTGCCGTGAGTAGTTTCGCTTAGACCATGGGTCCGTGATCAGTAGCTATGTGATGTTCTCCTTGTTGGGGATCAGCGCGGAACCCAAGATCTATGCTATGCTGATGTATGTAACGGAAGGAATCGGTGTTCATACCTTTGAAGACCGAAAGAGGGAAACGTTCCTCGAACGTGGTTGGCATAGACTCTGATCCTACGACCTCCCTGTCGTGTTGAAGAACCTCCGACGATGAAGTAGCACTACACGTGTAGTGCCTCGCGGGATTACACACGTATGGTGCAACCGACGTCCCTCTGGGCTCCGAACCAGAAGAGTAGCGGAAAGAATATTGATCCGGATCCTGATCCCGGCAGCGCGACGACGTCCGGATGATGGTGAAACCCCCAACCAGGTGCAAACTCCAAACCAGGGGAGTCCGCTCTAGGTCGGAGAAAGACAGAGATAGATAAACTCAATGTTGTGTTGAAAAAGGCACCCCACCCCTCCTTATATAGGCCAAGGATGGGCTCCACCCCCTCCCCTTCCCCCATGTGGGACCAAACCCCCAAGGGGGGAGCGTTGCAGCTAGGAGGGGGGATGGGCCCCTCCCTTGGCGCCAAGCCCACGGGGGGAGGCTCCCCCTTCCCCTCATGGGCCTTTTAAAGCCCAAATACCTTTTCACCTTTTTAATTAATTATTTAAATCATTTTTAATATTTAATTCTGTAAATTAAATAATAAAACATATTTAAACATTAATATATATTATTTTGAACCTTTCAAAATATCCGGAACAACTTCCAGCACCTCCCGGTACATTTCCGGTGTTTTCTCTCTTTTCACCGATGATCCCGAATCAATCCTTAATGCATCGGTTGCCCTTAAGTGTGACACCCTATGGTCCGGGAAACATTAGACATGATCGAGACAATCTCTGACCAATGACCATCATGTGGGATCTGGTTACAATCCTTGATGTGCCCCTACGCTTCCATCGAATAAACTTCATCGTTGTTGAACCGTTAACAATATGACTTGATCCCTTTGTGCTTCGGTACTATGTTTGTCCGAGGTATGATCGTCGGTATACAATACCTAGTTCTTCCTCGTCTCCGACATAACATGTTTATTCGTCTGTGAATATTACATCTCTTGTGACCTAGTCACTTGCTTGCAAGCTATTGATGCAACACCACCGAGTGGGCCCAGAGTACCTATCCGTCACTCGGATTGACAAATCCCGCTCTGATCTATTTCATACTCCTCAACATATCTACTTCGGAATTGTCGGGACCCGGGGTTAGCGTATGCAAGTCCCGCTACGACATAGTCATATGGAGAGCCGAGAACCGTACCCACTTGTCTAAGAAGACAAGGCCAAGAACAGAACGTTCTCGGAAAGCATCGTACGTGAGGGGCATCCCATCCAGGCCGGATGATCAACTGAGATGGGTCCTCATCGTCCCCACACAAGTCTAATGATATGGGTGATGAACTCCCATATTCACAGACAAGTTGCCTCAACCATACTATCGACTATCTCATAACTCTTACATAGACTTACTCCAGCCCGATCACTTAGTCGGGGTCTAGGGCGGGCTCAATCATACCACAAGGTGTGCACGAGAGGGAGTCTCGAGCAATCGCATTGCGATGCCCCAAGCTGCGCACATCTAAGGTCCACTTGGTATATGAAATACCGCCAGCCAGATCACAACTAAGGTCTCGAAAACCCATACAAAGACATGCATGTTATAAACATACACGCAGCACACATGCCTTGTATGAACAACATGTATCATTGCAATTCTCTACAAAGTATACATTTTATTGATAACTCTCACAGAGTGCACACAGAGATCACAAGCATGTGATCCATCATTACAACAAACAAACGGAAGCAAAGTAGGTCTGAGTACAAACAAGTTTAACAAATGGCTTAAGAAGCCTTATTTAAACACAAGCCCTCCACGAGGGAACCAGTCGTCTGACTGGGACTACACTAGCATGGTCTTCAGTCGTCGTGCTCGATGAAGAAGCCACCTTCGGGGTCAGTGGGTTCATCTAAAACATAGAATAAGCAAACGTGAGTACAAAGTCATACTCAGCAAGACTTACATAGGAGCTATACTACTCATGCACATGTATCAAGGTAAAGAGAGGTGGGGTTCAATTGCAGATGTGCCAGCTTTGACTTGGCTAGTCCTGAACTACGAGTACCAGACTTTGAGTTAAGAAGCGTACACGAGTCCAATACATTCTCCAACCAATTGCACCACTATGGTTCCTTCCTCGACTTCCCCACGAGAAAGCACGCCATAGCACTCACTCTTATCTTGGTAAGTTTTATAAGTATCCAGTTCGAGTTGTCTAATAATCAAGCTAAGATTTCCAAGCAGTCCTTAACCGCGGGCGCGGCAATTCGAATAGTTTTGTTAACCCTGCAGGGGTGTACCGCTACACACACATCACCATCAGTTACCGCCTTTGTACTCGACATCATTCAAGGGGTGTCAGCGAGGATGCTCACCACAACTGTTACCTCATAGCCGATCTAGTCGAAGAAAGCCGCCTACCTGGGTTGGCTACCACTATGGTGAACCCGGCCGGTTTACCGGAGTGGACCCAGATGATGTGTGCGTGGTGCATAAGCCGGTGTCGGATGAGCCGTTCTCTCACTTAGCAGCCAGGCCACAAACATACCAGAACTCCGAACTATTGCGACATCTGGACATCGAAAGGGATGAGTTAATAGGTTGAGAGGGGTCAGTGAGCCCAATGTGTGGTTGTACTCTTCATCTTGGATCACCACACAAGAACTCGGACTTTGGGCGGTGTTCAACGAGACAACCCACCGTGTACTCCTACACAGCCTCTCATCGTTCACCATCTATTAAGGTAGATTCACCAACACATTTCCACCATCATCATCATGATCACTACCATCCCGACTCACATAACAGTAACATCATTGTATCACTCTAAGCATGCAATAAGAAGTAACAATTGTAGGGGCCACATGATATCAATCAACTCCTACATTTTCTAGGATTGTGGTTTGCTTACTACTGTGACAGGATAGGTCATGCAAAGGAATGGGTTCATCTATGCGGTAGAAACGTAGCATGGTAATAATCCTATACAATGCATAAGCCAGACATGAGAGGGAAGTGGGATTTTATCGACATGATCAATGGTGTTTTGCTTGCCTTGCTGACGAGGTTCGGGTTCAGGGTCTTCAACGAAGGGGGCTGCCTCCTGTTCCGGTTCCACCTCTAGTCGAGAAACAACAAACAAGGTAGCAAAGTAAATACAATGCGCAATCACATGGTTGAAGGTTGAAACTTCATGTATATGCTTCTGATGTGTGAGGCAATTCCATTTAAATGGAGTATATTGGAATTGAATTGCAAATTCAAACTCCAATTTGAATTCAAGTTAGCCAAGTTGTAATTGCTATTGTGTGATCAATGTAATTCATTTTGAAATGGGTATGATATGCCTCTGATGTGCAATTGAAATGTGGTATGTTGCTATGGTTCAAGTTGCAAAAGCATTTGAAATGAATTTGATTTAATTCCAATTAATCCAAATACCAAATGCTATTGGTCCCATTTTAAATTCAACTCAAACATAGTTGAAAGTTTCATATTTGGATAGATTATTTTCTTCTGATCTTTTTTCATATATTAAATGTTAAATTTGGAGTTAATATGAATTTTCTATGAATTTCCAAAGTTTCAGCCTTTTTCTGGATTTTCTGGATTTATATAAATCAATTATTCGATTTACTGCATCAGCCTGATGTCACAGTGACGTCAGGGGGGGGGCTGACTGGTGGGCCAGGGGTGTCAGCCTCTTTGTTTAAAATCCCGGTTAGTTTTTACTAACCAGAGAGATTAGGGGGGCTCTAGGCACACTGGAAGTGACCTAGGGTCACTTAACCCAGGTGGGGTTAAGCCCCTAACCACTGCCACGTCGGCGGGCTGCCGGCGGCTCAACGCCGGCGTCACCAGACGCAGCGGCGCACACACGGGAGGCTAATCCGGGCACAGATTCGAGCGCTGCGACCTCCATCTTGAAGCCCTCCCTTGCGCGTGTCGATTGGTGCAGAGCAGCGCCACCGGAAGGCATCGGAGGCACGTCGACGACGAGCCCTACCGGCGGCGGAGCCACGGCCTTGATGCAGTCGTCACTGCAGAGCCCGTCCAGACGCAGGAGTAAGTGCGTCGTGCTCCTGGGAGGTCGAGGAACACGATGGACAACACGGAAGGAACGGAGAGGCACTGGAACCTCCTCGCCGTCGTCCATGGCGGTGGCGACCTTCGGCTCTCATGGCAAATCGCAAAGGAGATGGAGAGAAACTCCGGGGTTGGTCGGGGAGGATGAAGAAGCTCACCCTGATGCTAGCAGAGGGGTCGGGGAGGTCGGGGAGGTCGTGGTGGCGGCGAATTCGACGAAGGCGACTTGCGGGTCCTGCGAGTCCTTGATGAAGCGCGCGTCGTCCACGGGCTCGATTAAGGGGCCATCTTCTCTAGATCGGGGTAGTCGACGGTGCTGCGCAGGATGGACAATGTCTCCGGCCTCCTCTCCGTCATTGGCCGCGAGATCTTGCGACGGCGAGCGGCGTCTGCTCTCGGTGGAATTGGGGAAAACGGGGAGAGACCGCGAGACGAAGCTGCGAGGGGGTGGGAATGGAGGAGGCGTGCTCCCGAGCGTCTCCTGGCGCGAGGATAGGCCACGGGGTGGCCTGGAAGCTGCTGGGCGTCGAGGTGTCGACGCGCGCGTGCTCGGCCTCTCCAGCGAGCTGCTTGGAGGCGTGGGGAGAGGGAGAAGACCCTGCTGCCCCTGGTGGGTTGGGCTGGGCCAGGTAAGTGGGCCAACAGGCCAGAAGCCAGGTAAGTTCCTTTTTCTATTTTTCTTTTCTGTTTTCTTCTGACATTTGTTTTTTCTTGGCTAAAAGAAATAGCTAGACAGTTTTTTAAATGCCCCAAATTTTTATATGGCCTCAAAATAATTATATCCAGCCACTTATAAAGTTTGGACATTTTTAAAATTCAAATTATTTGAACTTTAAATCAAATAGGGGTTTTTGAATTAAACCAAGTTCTTTTTGAATATTTCAAAAATTCATGAGCATGGGGTGGGTCCCACATCACTTGATATGTGATCGCACTCATTTATAAGACTTTTCAAAAATCAAACATGAATTTTTGGAGAAGATTTATTTCTAGCCTTTTGAATTAATTCATCAGGGGGGTGTTCCTTCTCCCATTTGAGTTTGAAATTGATTTCAAAAGAATTCTTTTGAAATTTTTAACATGATGCAAGATGACTTTGATCCTAGCACATTACCTAACATAGGGTTCTGACAACTCGCCCCCACTCAAAAGAATCTCGTCCTGAGATTCAGAAGTCAGCGGGAGGAAGGTGGGGTACTCGGCACGGAGACAGTCTTCTCTTTCCCACATGGCTTCTCTCTCAGAGTGGTGTGACCATTGCACTTTCAGACACTTAATCTTCTGACGAAGAGTGACACGCTCTGCGGAATAAAGAATACGAACGGGGTACTCTCGATAAGAAAGGTCATCTTGGAGATCAAGCGTTTCATGGTCGACTTCGCGGATGGGGTCCTTGAAGAAACGCCTGAGTTGGGACACATGGAATACATCATGTACTCGGGAAAGGTGCGGGGGTAGTTCAAGTTGGTAGGCAACTTCTCCATGTTTAGCAAGAATGCGTAAAGGTCCGATGTAACGTGGGGCCAACTTGCCTTTGATAACGAAACGTTGGGCTCCCTTCAGAGGAGTAACCCGAAGGTAAGCCTTCTCATCCAGATTGTAGCTCTCTTTCCTATGATGACGATCATAGTAGCTTTTCTGATGAGACTGGGCTGCTTTCAATTGATCACGCACAATGCGAACTTGCTCTTCTTCTTCCTTGATCATATCTGGTCCAAAGAATTGTCTTTCACCGGTTTCTGACCAGTTTAGGGGTGTTCGACATCGTCGTCCATATAGGAGTTCAAAAGGAGCCATGTTCAGACTAGATTGAAAACTATTGTTATAAGAAAACTCGGCAAATGGAAGAGACTTCTCCCAATTCTTTCCGAATGAGATAACACAAGCTCTAAGCATGTCTTCAAGAATTTGGTCAACCCTTTCGACTTGACCACTAGACTGAGGATGGAAAGTTGTACTAAAGGAGAGATGAGTTCCCATAGCATTCTGGAAGCTTCCCCAAAATCTAGAGGTGAAAAGGCTACCACGATCAGAATTTATTTCCAAAGGAACACCATGAAGGGATACAATTCTAGAGACGTACAAGTCCGCTAACTGGATAGCAGTTATAGACTCGCGAACTGGAAGGAAGTGAGCAACTTTGGAAAGCTTATCTATGACAACGAAGATGGCATCGTTTCCTTTCTGGGTTTTTGGAAAGCCGGTGATGAAGTCCATAACGACTTTGTCCCATTTCCACTCTGGAATAGGCAAAGGTTGAAGTGTACCAGTAGGTCTTTGATGTTCTGCCTTAATGCGACGACAAACATCACATTCGGCAACAAATCGAGCAATGTCTCTCTTCATCCTAGTCCACCAAAATCTCTGGCGTAGATCTTGGTACATTTTTTTTCTACCGGGATGAATCGAGAGGGGTGTGTCATGGGCTTCCTTGAGGATGAGTTGCCTTAGTTCCCTATTCTTAGGTACTACCAAACGATTTCCAAAGAATACCGTTCCTTTGCTATCTGTGGAGAAACATCTAGCAACACCGCTAGCAATGTTCTCCTTGATCCGGCGAACACCTCGTGCACGCGTTTGGGCAACTATGATTTGATCCTCAAGAGTTGGTTTCGCCACCAAGGGAGTGTCAGAACCCCAATTTTAGGTTTGTGCTTTTCCAAGCTTGCATTTTTCCATCTTGAAAAAAAAATGCAAAAGAAAAGGAAATGGGGAAAAGAAAAGCCCTATTTGAATTAAATAAAAAGGCCAGAAATAAATCTTTTTCCAAAATTCTTTTGGATGTATTGAAAAATCTTAAAAATGAGTCTGATCATTTTAAAAGTGATTTGGGATTAATGCCATGCTCATATATTTTCCAATAATCCAAATAGTGGCTTGGAAATTAGATCAAATGAATTTCAAAAATTCCCAAAACTTGGGATTGACTTCTATATAGTCACCTAGGTTTTATAAAAATAATTGGGAGTTTTTACAAATGCCCTAGATATTTAATTTAAAGGGCAAAACAAATAACAGAAATAAATAAAAAGAAAACAAAAGAAAAAGGGGCAGAGCCCACCTTACCTGGCCTTCCAGCCTAGCCGGCTCAGCCCACCAAGGGGGCCTCCCCTGTCGTCTTCCTCCCCTGGCCCCGATGCTGCTCGATGGCGAGCATGCGCCGGCCGCCTCGCCACCTCCTGCTTCCCCTCTTCTCTTCTGCTTGACGAGGAGAAGCGCCTCGAAGCCCCCTTCCTTTCCCCCTCCTCTCCTGTCTCTCTCCCGCTCTCTCCCGCTCGCGTTCTTCGTTGCCCGAGAGTTCGCCGGAGTACAGCACGTGGACCACCGTGGCCAACGACACCGAGCCGCCCCGCCGTGCTGTCCAGGATGTGCACCGCACTCGGCTACGTCGCCGTGCACGTTCAATTCGAGCCCGGAGGCCCCAGGGACGTCGCCCCCTTCTCCTGTTCGCCGCCGGCCACCGTGGACGTCTTCGTCAAATTCGCCCTGGCCAGCTCCTCTCCGACCTCCCCGAGCTCGTCGTCGCCTTACTCGTGAGCTCCCGCTCGATTTCCCCCTCCTAGCTCTCTCCCCCGTGTTCTGCAGCGCGAGTTCGCCGGAGTCAGTATCCGTCCGCCGCTTCACGTCTACGTAGCCATGGCTCAGGGCCTCCTCGAGGTGCCCGGCATGCTTCAGGAGAAGCGCACGAGCACGAGCTTCGCTTCCGTGCCCCCATCCCCCTCCCCCGTGGCCTAAGTCTCCACCCCGGCAGAGCGCCGCCGTGGCCTATGCCACCGGCGTTTAACCGCCGGTTGGTTAGCCCTAACCGAGCTCTTAATCTCTCTCTCTCACTGACACTGGGCCCAGGGCCCTAGTTAATCCGCGTTTTAATTTCAACAGAGCAAATTAACCCATGGCTTAAACCACTTAGGCTGACAGGTGGGGCCGCCCTGTCAGTTGACCTAGTGATGACGCAGTAAAGATTAAATCATTTAATTATTTAAGTAAAATTCCAGAAAATGGCTGAAACTTTGAAAAATCATAGAAAATTCATTTTAATTTCCAACTTTCAGCTATGTTGGAGTTGATCTTAAAAAGGGATCAGTAGCTTTTGCTATTTGATTTAATTGGAATTATTTCAAATTCAATTCAAAAACTATTCCAACTTCAAACTTTGAAATGCACCACACATCACTTGTACTTCAGAAGCATTTCACCCATATGATCACTTGGTTTACAATGAACAAACTTTAGCAAATGCAAGTTGACCAAATTTGAATAACATTTGGATTTTGACTTTGAATTCACTTTCAAATCAACTTCAATTAACATGTTGCAATTCAAACATAAGTCACATCAACACATTGCCATGCTTTGTTTTACATATTGATTGTGCATTGTATTATCTTGATTGTGTTTTACTTCCAGTGCTTTGGTGATTGCATCTTCTCGGTAGAGTTGATCTCGGAGACGAGTTCAACCTCACGTCAGAAGAGTGTTACATCCTGATCGTCAGCAAGGCAAGCAGCCCCCTCTTTGATCATGTCTATAAAATCCCAGTTCCCTCTCATTCTCGCAAATGCATGTTTAGGATGTCACCATGATACGTTCTACCGCTAGTTGAACCCATTCCTTTGCATGACCTATCATTTTGTCACAGTAGTAAGCAAACCACAATCCTAGCAGATGTAGGAGTTGGTTGATATCATGTGGCCCCTGCAACTGTTACAGCTTATTGCATGCTTAGAGTTGTTACCTGAGGCTACTTTGATGTGAGTCGGGATGGTAGTGATCATGTGAATGTTGGTGGTAACGTGTTGGTGAATCTACCCTAAACAAAGGTGAACGATGAGAGGCTGTGTAGGAGTACACAGTGGGTTGTCTCGTTGAACACTGCCTTAGACCCGAGTTCTTGTGTTGTTATCCAAGACTAAGAGTACGACCACACATTGGGCTCACTGACCCCTCTCGGCCTAGTACCTCACCCCGGACCTGTCCAGGAGTCGTCAGTAGTTCGCCCTTTAACGATATCAAGCAGGTGGAACCAAGGTAAGTGGTTGGCGTAGGTTGTGGGCACGTTGAATCAAGTGATCATGATCGAGTTGAGCTTGATGGCGATCACACAACGTTTGAGTCCGCATCGGAACAATCGGCCGGATTCCGATTGTGGTCCCAACTCAAATAGGAGACTCCCTAGGACTAGAGATGGTGCCGTGAGTGAAGTGTCGTGGCAGCATCCTCGCCGGTACTCACTTGAAGGGTCCATCCCCAGGCGGTAACTGATGAGGCGTGTGTGTAGCAGTACACCCCTGCAGGGTTAATGAACTATTCGAATAGCCGTGTCCGCGGTTATGGACTACTTGGAGACCTTTACTTGATCATAGATAACTTGAACCGGATATTTCTAAAACACACCAAGATAAGTGTGAGTGCTATGGCGTGCTTCCTCGTGGGGAAGTCGAGGAAGACACCATAGTGGAGTATTGGTTGGAGGCTGTTACTTGGACTCGTGACGTTCTTACATCTCTCTGGTACTCGTAGTTCAGGATTAGCCAAGTCAAAGCTGGCACTTCTGCAAGTGAAACCCCACCTCCCTTTGCCTTGATACATGTGCATGAGTAGTATAGTTCCTATGTAAGTCTTGCTGAGTACGACTTTGTACTCACGTTTGCTTATTTTATGTTTTAGAGACGAGACCACTGACCCTGATGGTGGCCTCTACCTCGAGCTCGACGTGGACCAATGTCGTATAGTTCCAGGCAGCAGCCTGTGCCCTTTGGAGGGTCGTTGTATTTTCTTTCAGGCTTCTTAAGCCATTTGTTAAACTTGTCTTTACTAAGACATAATTTGTTTCCGTTGATGTTTGATGTAATGTTGGATCACATCCATGTGATCTCTGCTTGTAATACAACTACTATGTCTGCTCTGTTTAGCAGAAGTTATAAAGACTATGAGTTTGTAGAGTTCATGTTGTGATTACCTGCTGTTTACACTGGACATGTATGCTGCATGTATGTTTATAACATGCATGTCTTAGTGTGGGGTTCGATAGCTTAGTTGTGTTCTTGCCGGCGGTCTTTTATACACCAAGTGGCCCTTAGATGTGCGCAGCTTGGGGCATCGCGATGCGATTTCTCGTGACTCTGTCACGTGGCACACTTTGTTGTATGATCGAGCCCGCCCGAGATCCCGACTAAGTGATCGGGCTGGAGTAAGTTTATGTAAGGGTTATGATTGAATCGATAACATGGTTGAGGCGACTTGTCTATGATTATGGGATTCACCACCCATAAGCATTTAGACTTGTGAGCGGACGATGAGGACCCATCTCAGTTGATCATCCGGCCTGGATGGGATGCCCCTCACGTTCGATGCTTATCGAGAGTGATCTGTGCTTGGCCTTGTCTGCTTAGACAAGTGGGTACGGCTCTCGGCTCTCCATGTGATTGTATTGTGACCGGAATTACATACGCTAACCCCGGGTCCCGACAGACTTGGTATCAGAGCAGGACTGCCTGTAGGATTATCAAACCATTGGCCGTTATCGAGTCTAGCATTCTATAGTTATATAGTTACTATGGGTATAAGGGAACAACGTAAGACTTCTTTTTTCTCCTTATCCTCATCGATCTGAGTTCTGAGTCAACCTCATCTTATTCTACGGGAAGATAGGACTAGGCTCATCTATGTCTTTACTAGGACATCTCGTTGATTGCTTCTTTGTAGCTGTAGGAGTGTTGTGGTCTTTCTGAGCCATCATTCCACAGTGTTTCTGTGGAAGTGATGTCCGTTATCCTGTAGGTTGTCTCAATTTCCATCCCGGTGCAGCCGTTATGCTGTCCGTTTGTGGCTTTGATGCTATTGCATTATAGTCTTCTATCTTAGCATAGATTTGTCTCCTAAATCCTATTCTGATTGTTGATTCTTATCACACAGAATGTCAGGTGCAAATCAAGGTGTTGATCCCAGTTCCGGTAACATAGACGATGAAGAACCTCCACGACCACCCTCAACGGCAGAAATCATGATGGAGGCTGAGCAGAATCGTCGTGATCAGACACGTCTTCTCGAGCGTATTGAGAAGAACACTTCTCGTCAGCATCTTAGTGTTGTTACCATCCAGGACTTCATTCTCCTCAACCCGCCAGTATTCCGATGTTCTTTCGAGCCCCTTGATGCCGATGATTGGCTTCGTTCCCTCGAGCGTAAGCTTGAGACAGCCCATGTTGCTCCAGGTGATCGTGTGCTATTTGCGGCATACTTTCTGGAAGGTGCTGCTCTTCAATGGTGGGAGAATTTTGTAGCAATGCAACCCGTTGGTCACGTGGTGACTTGGCAAGAGTTCTGTGATGAATTCCGTGGATATCATATTCCGGATCAGCTGATGGAGCGCAAGAGAGAAGAATTTTGCAATCTGACCCAAGGAAAGATGACTGTTCATGAGTATAGGACCGAGTTCACTCGTCTAGCACGTTATGCCCAAGAAGAAGTATCCACCGACGCCAAGAAACAAGAAAGGTTCCGCAAGGGACTTAGCCCCGTCCTTCGTCATGACCTGAACCTTCACGAGTTCGTCAACTTCAGGGACTTGGTCGACAAATCCTTCAAGGCCGAGTATGGAAATGAGTTGTATGAAGAGTCTCGCAAGCGTGATCGTGAGTTTTCCCAATCTTCTGGCCCAGTTTCTCGGAAACGATGTGTATGGATTCCCTTCAGTGACGTCAGTCGTGCTGTAAGTGCTTCTAGACCATCAACCACCATATATCGTCCACCTCAACCCAATCTTCCTCCTTGGAATTTTGTTGGACAATCAAGTGCTCAAGTTCCTTTCATTCCACGTGGTGTTTGTTTCCAATGTGGACAATCAGGTCACAATTTTCGAGAGTGTCCCCAAAATCATGTAGCCACCACACCTAAACCAAAGCAAACCTTTCGTCGTGGTAAGCCACTACCCAAGACTTCCAATGTCAAGCCTCCTATTTATGAACATGGTTATGTGAATCATGTATCCATTCTAGATTCCCACAAGTCAACTGATGTTGTACTCGGAACCCTTCCTGTCAATTCCACCCCAGCTTCGGTTCTGTTTGACCCAGGAGCATCTCACTCATTCATATCCCAGGACTTTGCACTGTCACATGACATCTCTTTTTCGATGTTATCCACCCCCTTAGTTGTGCAAGCCCCTGGATCCAGATGGCACACCACCATGGTGAGTCATGAGAATGAAATTGCTATTGAGGGTTTAGTATTCCTTGCCTCACTTATAGCCCTCAAGTCTTCAGACATTGATGTGATCTTAGGTATGGATTGGTTATCAAGACAGAGTGCTGTCCTTGATTGTAAAGCCAAGTCAGTGAAATTAACCCATCCATCAAGCCAGACAATCAAGTACCCCTCACCAAGCTCTAAAGCCCAGGTGCATTCTTTGAATGTGCTTCCTCTTCCAGACCTTGAAGATATTCCGGTGGTTCGTGACTTCCCGGATGTCTTTCCAGAAGAGCTGCCAGGAATACCACCTGACAGATCTGTAGAGTTTGTGGTAGATCTTATCCCAGGAACCGCACCAATATCCAGACGCCCATATAGAATGGCCCCACGTGAGTTAGCTGAGCTCAAAATCCAACTTGAAGTGTCGTTGGCAAAAGGCTTCATCCTCCCTAGCTCATCGCCATGGGGTTGCCCCGTTCTGTTCGTAACGAAGAAAGATGGAACAGAAAGGATGTGCGTAGACTATCGCCCGCTAAATCTAGCGACGATAAAGAACAAGTACCCACAGCCCAGGATCAATGATCTTTATGATCAACTTTCAGGATCCTCTGTCTTTTCCAAGATGGATTTGAGATTAGGTTATCATCAAATCAAAATCAGAAACGAGGACATTCCCAAAACGGCTTTTACTACTCGTTATGGTCTTTACGAGTACACCGTCATGTCCTTCGGTTTAACCAATGCCCCCGCCACATTCTCGCGCTTGATGAATTCGATCTTCATGGAGTACTTAGATAAATTTGTTGTAGTTTATCTTGATGACATTCTCATCTACTCGAAGAACGAAGAAGAGCACGCAGAACACCTTAGGCTGGTATTGATGAAACTTAGAGAGCATCGCCTGTATGCTAAATTCTCGAAGTGTGAATTCTGGCTACCAGAAGTGACCTACTTAGGCCACGTGATTTCTGCAACAGGCATTGCTGTCAATCCCGAGAGAGTTCAGGTCGTCCTTGACTGGACTCCACCTGAATTGGTTAAGCAAGTTAGGAGTTTTCTTGGCTTAGCAAGCTATTGCCGCCGCTTTGTCGAGAACTTTTCTAAAGTTGCAAAGCCTGTTACTGAACTCGTCAAGAAAGAGAAGAAATTCGAATGGACCCCCAAGTGCGAGGAAAGCTTTCAAGAGCTAAAAAGAAGATTGACTTCTGCACCCGTACTTGCGCCTCCAGACACCAAAAAGGATTTCGAGATCTTTTGTGATGCTTCACGTCAAGGGTTAGGATGCATACTTATGCAAGATCGACATGTGGTAGCTTATGCTTCACGCCAGTTGCGGCCACATGAAGAGAACTATCCTACCCATGATCTTGAACTCGCTGCCTTAGTTCATGCCCTAACAACTTGGCGACATTACCTCCTTGGTAATCGTTGTGAGATCTATTCCGACCACCAAAGCCTCAAATACATTTTCACCCAGCCAGATCTTAATCTCAGGCAAAGACGCTGGATTGAGTTGATAAAAGATTATGACTTAGGAATTTCTTACACCCCAGGCAAAGCCAATGTCATGGCTGATGCACTAAGTCGTAAGTCGTATTGTAACAACCTCATGTTACGAGAGTATCAACCACTTCTTCATGAGGAATTTCGAAAGCTCAACCTCGAGATTGTTCCTCGTGGATCTCTTTTCAACTTGGTGGCGAAACCAACCCTTGAGGATCAAATCATAGTTGCCCAAAGGCGTGCACGAGGTGTTTGCCGGATCAAGGACAACATTGCTAGCGGAGTTGCTAAATGTTTCTCCACAGACAGCAAAGGAACGGTATTCTTTGAAAATCGTTTGGTAGTACCTAAGAATAGGGAACTAAGGTTCCTCATCCTCAAAGAATCCCATGACACACCCCTCTCGATTCATCCCGGTAGCACAAAAATGTACCGAGATCTACGCCAGAGATTTTGGTGGACTAGGATGAAGAGAGAAATTGCTCAGTTCATTGCTGAATGTGATGTTTGTCGTCGCGTTAAGGCAGAACATCAAAGACCTGCTGGTACTCTTAGACCTTTGCCTATCCCCGAGTGAAAGTGGGATAAAGTCAGTATGGACTTCATCACTGGCTTTCCAAGAACCCAGAAAGGAAATGATGCCATCTTCGTTGTCATTGATCGACTTTCAAAAGTTGCTCACTTCCTTCCAGTTCGAGAGTCTATAACTGCTAGCCAGTTAGCGGACTTGTATGTCTCCCGGATCGTGTCACTTCACGGTGTTCCTTTGGAAATCAATTCAGACCGTGGTAGTCTTTTCACTTCTCGATTTTGGGAAAGTTTCCAGAATGTTATGGGAACCCACCTCTCCTTTAGCACCGCTTATCACCCGCAGTCCAGTGGTCAAGTAGAAAGCGTCAATCAAATTCTCGAAGACATGCTAAGAGCTTGTGTTATCTCTTTCGGAAAGAAATGGGAGAATTCTCTTCCTTTTGCCGAATTTGCGTATAACAATAGTTTCCAATCTAGTTTGGGCATGGCTCCTTTTGAATTTCTCTATGGACGAAAATGTCGAACACCCCTAAACTGGTCAAAAACCGGTGAAAGACAATTCTTTGGACCGGATTTGATTCAGGATGCAGAAGAGCAGGTTCGCATTGTTCGTGAGAAATTGAAAACAGCCCAGTCTCGTCGGAAAAGCTATTATGATCGTCATCATAGGGAAGAAAGCTTTAATCTGGATGAGAAGGCTTACCTTCGGGTTACTCCTCTGAAGGGTACCCATCGCTTCGGTATCAAAGGCAAGTTGGCCCCACGTTATATCGGTCCCTTTCGCATTCTCGCCAAACATGGAGAAGTTGCCTACCAATTGGAACTACCCCCTCACGTCTCCCAGGTTCATGATGTCTTCCACGTCTCTCAACTCAGGCGTTGCTTCAAGGACCCCTTCCGCGAAGTAGACCACAAAACGCTTGATCTCCAAGATAACCTTTCATATCGAGAGTACCCTGTTCGTATTCTTGATGAAGCCGAGCGTAGCACCAGACTTCAGAACATCAGATTCTTCAAAGTGCAGTGGTCACATCATTCAGAGAAAGAAGCCACCTGGGAACGAGAGGATCGTCTACGAGCTGAGTACCCCACCCTCTTCCCGACGACTTCTGAATCTCGGGACGAGATTATTTTGAGTGGGGGCGAGTTGTCAGAACCCCAATTTTAGGTTTGTGCTTTTCCAAGCTTGCATTTTTGCATCTTGAAAAAAAATTTGCAAAAGAAAAGGAAACGGGGAAAAGAAAAGCCCTATTTGAATTAAATAAAAAGGCCAGAAATAAATCTTTTTCCAAAATTCTTTTGGATGTATTGAAAAATCCTAAAAATGAGTCTAATCATTTTAAAAGTGATTTGGGATTAATCCCATGCTCATAGATTTTCCAATAATCCAAATAGTGGCTTGGAAATTAAATCAAATGCCTATTTGAATTGGAATTCAAATAAATTGAATTTCAAAAATTCCCAAAACTTGGGATTGACTTCTATATAGTCACCTAGGTTTTATAAAAATAATTGGGAGTTTTTACAAATGCCCTAGCTATTTAATTTAAAGGGCAAAACAAATAACAGAAAGAAATAAAAAGAAAACAAAAGAAAAAGGGGCAGAGCCCACCTTACCTGGCCTTCCAGCCTAGCCGGCCCAGCCCACCAAGGGGGCCTCCCCTGTCGTCTTCCTCCCCTGGCCCCGATGCTGCTCGGTGGCGAGCATGCGCCGGCCGCCTCGCCACCTCCTGCTTCCCCTCTCCTCTTCTGCTTGACGAGGAGAAGCGCCTCGAAGCCTCCTTCCTTTCCCCCTCCTCTCCTGTCTCTCTCCCGCTCTCTCCCGCTCGCGTTCTTCGTTGCCCGAGAGTTCGCCGGAGTACAGCACGTGGACCACCGTGGCCAACGACACCGAGCCGCCCCGCAGTGCTGTCCAGGACGTCCACCGCACTCGGCTACGTCGCCGTGCACGTTCAATTTGAGCCCGGAGGCCCCAGGGACGTCGCCCCCTTCTCCTGTTCGCCGCCGGCCACCGTGGACGTCTTCGTCAAATTCGCCCTGGCCAGCTCCTCTCCGACCTCCCCGAGCTCGTCGTCACCTTCCTCGTGAGCTCCCGCTCGATTTCCCCCTCCTAGCTCTCTCCCCCGTGTTCTGCAGTGCGAGTTCGCCGGAGTCAGTATCCGGCCGCCGCTTCCCGTCTACGTAGCCATGGCTCAGGGCCTCCTCGAGGTCCCCGGCATGCTCCAGGAGAAGCGCACGAGCACGAGCTTCGCTTCCGTGCCCCGAGCCCCCTTCCCCGTGGCCTAAATCTCCAACCCGGCAGAGCGCCGCCGTGGCCTAGGCCACCGGCGTTTAACCGTCGGTTGGTTAGCCCTAACCGAGCTCTTAATCTCTCTCTCTCTCTCTCTCACTGACACTGGGCCCAGGGCCCTAGTTAATCAGCGTTTTAATTTAAACAGAGCAAATTAACCCCTGGCTTAAACCACTGAGGCTGACAGGTGGGGCCGCCCTGTCAGTTGACTGGTCAAACCCTGGCGTCAGCATGACCTAGTGATGACGCAGTAAAGATTAAATCATTTAATTATTTCAGTAAAATTCCAGAAAATGGCTGCAACTTTGAAAAATCATAGAAAATTTATTTTAACTCCAAATTTAACATATAATATATGAAAAATTATCAGGAGAAAATCCTCTATCCAAATTTCCAACTTTCATCTATGTTGGAATTGATCTTAAAAAGGGATCAGTAGCTTTTGCTATTTGATTTAATTGGAATTATTTCAAATTCAATTCAAAAACTATTCCAACTTCAAACTTTGAAATGCACCACACATCACTTGTACTTCAGAAGCATTTCACCCATATGATCACTTGGTTTACGATGAACAAACTTTAGAAAATGCAAGTTGACCAAATTTGAATAACATTTGGAGTTAGAATTTGAATTCACTTTCAAATCAACTTCAATTAACATGTTGCAATTCAAGCATAAGTCACATCAGCACATTGCCATGCTTTGTTTTACATATTGATTGTGCATTGTATTATCTTGATTGTGTTTTACTTCCAGTGCTTCGGTGATTGCATCTTCTCGGTAGAGTTGATCTCGGAGACGAGTTCAACCTCACGTCAGAAGAGTGTTACATCGTGATCCTCAGCAAGGCAAGCAACCCCCTCTTTGATCATGTCTATAAAATCCCAGTTCCCTCTCATTCTCGCAAATGCATGTTTAGGATGTCACCATGATACGTTCTACCGCTAGTTGAACCCATTCCTTTGCATGACCTATCATTTTGTCACAGTAGTAAGCAAACCACAATCCTAGCAGATGTAGGAGTAGGTTGATATCATGTGGCCCCTGCAACTGTTACAGCTTATTGCATGCTTAGAGTTGTTACCTGAGGCTACTTTGATGTGAGTCGGGATGGTAGTGATCATGTGAATGTTGGTGGTAACGTGTTGGTGAATCTACCCTAAACAAAGGTGAACGATGAGAGGCTGTGTAGGAGTACACAGTGGGTTGTCTCGTTGAACACTACCTTAGGCCCGAGTTCTTGTGTTGTTATCCAAGACTAAGAGTACGACCACACATTGGGCTCACTGACCCCTCTCGGCCTAGTACCTCACCCCGGACCTGTCCAGGAGTCGTAAGTAGTTCGCCCTTTAATGATATCAAGCAGGTGGAACCAAGGTAAGTGGTTGGCGTAGGTTGTGGGCACGTTGAATCAAGTGATCATGATCGAGTTGAGCTTGATGGCGGTCACACAACGTTTGAGTCCGCATCGGAACAATCGGCCGGATTCCGATTGTGGTCCCAACTCAAATAGGCGACTCCCTAGGACTAGAGATGGTGCCGGGAGTGAAGTGTCGTGGAAGCATCCTCGCCGGTACTCACTTGAAGGGTCCATCCACAGGCGGTAACTGATGAGGCGTGTGTGTAGCAGTACACCCCTGCAGGGTTAATGAACTATTCGAATAGCCGTGTCCGCGGTTATGGACTACTTGGAGACCTTTACTTGATCATAGATAACTTGAACCGGATATTTCTAAAACACACCAAGATAAGTGTGAGTGCTATGGCGTGCTTCCTCGTAGGGATGTCGAGGAAGACACCATAGTGGAGTATTGGTTGGAGACTGTTACTTGGACTCATTTGCGTTCTTACCTCTCTCTGGTACTCGTAGTTCAGGATTAGCCAAGTCAAAGCTGGCACTTCTGCAAGTGAAACCCCACCCCCCTTTGCCTTGATACATGTGCATGAGTAGTATAGTTCCTATGTAAGTCTTGCTGAGTACGACTTTGTACTCACGTTTGCTTATTCTATGTTTTAGAGACAAGACCACTGACCCTGATGGTGGCCTCTACCTCGAGCTCGATGTGGAGCAATGTCGTATAGTTCCAGGCAGCAGCCTGTGCCCTTTGGAGGGTCGTTGTATTTTCTTTCAGGCTTCTTAAGCCATTTGTTAAACTTGTCTTTACTAAGACATAATTTGTTTCCGTTGATGTTTGATGTAATGTTGGATCACATCCATGTGATCTCTGCTTGTAATACAACTACTATGTCTTCTCTGTTTAGCAGAAGTTATAAAGACTATGAGTTTGTAAAGTTCATGTTGTGATTACCTGTTGTTTACACTGGACATGTATGCTGCGTGTATGTTTATAACATGCATGTCTTAGGGTGGGGTTCGATAGCTTAGTTGTGTTCTTGCCGGCGGTCTTTTATACACCAAGTGGCCCTTAGATGTGCGCAGCTTGGGGCATCGCGATGCGATTGCTCGTGACTCTGTCACGTGGCACACTTTGTTGTATGATCGAGCCCTCCCGAGATCCCGACTAAGTGATCGGGCTGGAGTAAGTTTATGTAAGGGTTATGATTCAATCGATAACATGGTTGAGGCGACTTGTCTATAATTATGGGATTCACCACCCATAAGCATTTAGACTTGTGAGCGGACGATGAGGACCCATCTTAGTTGATCATACGGCCTGGATGGGATGCCCCTCA
This sequence comes from Bromus sterilis, assembly GCA_950022295.1. Lineage (NCBI taxonomy): Eukaryota > Viridiplantae > Streptophyta > Magnoliopsida > Poales > Poaceae > Bromus > Bromus sterilis. The sequence goes on from OX465600.1 coordinate 159,614,453, forward strand.
CGTTCGATGCTTATCGAGAGTGATCTGTGCTTGGCCTTGTCTGCTTAGACAAGTGGGTACGGCTCTCGGCTCTCCACGTGATTGTATTGTGACCGGAATTACATACGCTAACCCCGGGTCCCGACAGGGAGAAAGATAGCCATGATAAACAATCTCAAGATTGAGTTTGCAAAATTCCTCATGAAGAAGTGGTTGATACTGTTGTAACATGAGGTTGTTACAATACGACTTACGACTTTGTGCATCAGCCATGACATTGAATTTGCCTGGGGTGTAAGAAATTCCTACGTCGTAATATTTTATCAACTCAATCCAGCGTCTTTGCCTGACATTAAGATCTGGCTGGGTGAAAATGTATTTGAGGCTTTGATGGTCGAAATAGATCTCACAACGATTACCAAGGAGGTAATGTCGCCAAGTTGTTAGGGCATGAACTACGGCAGCAAGTTCAAGGTCATGGGTAGGATAGTTCTCTTCATGCGGCCGCAACTGGCGTGAAGCATAAGCTACCACATGTCTATCTTGCAGAAGTATGCATCCTAACCCTTAATGTGAGGCGTCACAAAAGATCTCGAAATCCTTTTTTGTGTCTGGAGGTGCAAGTACGGGTGCAGAAGTCAATCTTCTTTTTAGCTCTTGAAAGCTTTCCTCGCACTTGGGAGTCCATATGAATTTCTTATCTTTCTTGAGGAGTTCAGTTAGAGGCTTTGCAACTTTAGAAAAGTTCTCGACGAAGCGGCGGCAATAGCTGGCTAGGCCAAGAAAACTCCTAACTTTCTTAACCGATTCAGGTGGAGTCCAGTCAAGGACGGCCTGAACTCTCTCGGGATTCACAGCAATGCCTTTTGCAGAAATCACGTGGCCTAAGTAGGTCACTTCTGGTAGCCAAAATTCACACTTGGAGAATTTAGCATACAGGCGATGCTCTCTAAGTTTCATCAATACCAGCCTTAGGTGTTCGGCATGTTCTTCTTCGTTCTTCGAGTAGATGAGAATATCATCGAGATAAACCACAACAAATTCATCTAAGTACTCCATGAAGATCGAGTTCATCATGCGCGAGAAAGTGGCGGGGGCATTGGTTAAACCAAAGGACATGACGGTGTACTCGTAAAGACCATAACGAGTAGTAAAAGCCGTTTTGGAAATGTCCTCGTTTCAGATTTTGATTTTATGATAACCCAATCTCAAATCCATCTTGGAGAAGACAGAGGATCCAGCAAGTTGATCATAAAGATCATTGATCCTGGGCAGTGGGTATTTGTTCTTTATCGTCGCTAAATTTAGCGGGCGATAGTCTACGCACATCCTTTCTGTTCCATCTTTCTTCGTTACGAACAGAACAGGGAAACCCCATGGCGATGAGCTAGGGCGGATGAAGCCTTTTTCCAACAAAGCTTCCAGTTGGGTTTTATGCTCAGCTAACTCACGTGGGGCCATTTTGTATGGACGTCTAGAAATTGGTGCGGTTCCGGGCATAAGATCCACTATGAACTCTACACATCTGTCGGGTGGCATGCTCGGCAGCTCTTCAGGAAAGACATCCGGGAAGTCACGAACCATCGTAATATCTTCAAGGTCGGTAAGGGGAAGTACATTCAAAGAATGCACCTGGGTTCTTGTTCTGGGTGAGGTGTAGTTAACTGTCTTGCCTGAAGTGTGGGTGAGTTTCACTGATTTTCCTTTGCAATCAAGGTAGGTATTCTGCCTTGATATCCAATCCATGCCAAGGATTTCATCAATGTCTGAAGACTTGAGGGCTATGAGTGAAGCAAGGAATACTAAACCCTCAATTGCAATTTGATTACCATGGCTTACTCTATTAGTTTTCCATCTTGATCCTGGAGTTTGAATAATCATTGGGGTGGACAATTCAACAAAAGATAACTCATGACGAAGTGCATAACTTTCCGACATGAATGAATGAGATGCTCCTGGGTCGAAAATAACGGAAGTAGGAACATAATTGACTGGGAGCGTACCAAGAATGACGTCAGTGGTGTCGTCAGTCTCTTTGGCGGCAATCTGATTCACACGTCCACGAGTGGCGGGAGGAGCGGGTTTGGTGGTGTAGACCTTCTGAGGTGGCTTGCCACGACCATTTTTGTTGCCTCCAGCACGGGGTGGAGCATTCTGATGCTGGAGCTGGTTCTGGGGACACTCACGGGAGTAGTGGCCTGCCTGACCACACCTGTAACAGGCTCCAAAGACAGTGCGTGGAGCTGGGTTGTTTGGTGGAGCTGGGTGGAACGAAGCTGGTGGACGAGGCGCCACATAGGATGGCCTCGGTGGGTTGTTCTGGCAAAACATACTGTTGGGGATCCAGATCTTGCGCTTCTGAGAGCCGGAAATGGATGAACCATCATCCCTAGGGTGCTTGCGGAAGTCATTGGGGGTGTTCATGTCCTCTGTCTTGATGGCCTTTTTGACAAGGACCTGGAAGGTGGCAAAGTCATGCAGGTTGAGCTCACGACGGAGTCCGGAATTGGGTCCACGACGGAACCTCTCTTGCTTCTTGGCGTCAGTGGAGACCTCTTCAGTAGCATAACGAGCAAGTTGGTTGAACTCACGACTAAACTTGTCAACAGTCCTCCTGCCTTGGGTGAGGTTGTAGAACTCCTCACGCTTGCGGTCCATAAGACCCTTGGGAATGTGGTGCTCGCGGAAGGAAGTGCAGAACTCATCCCAAGATGTGGGCGGTCCACCGGGACACATGTTCAGGAAATTTTCCCACCAAGAGCTAGCTGCACCCTCGAGGTGATAGGTGGCATAGCTGACCTTGTCGCCATCTGCAACATGGCCTTCCTGGAGCTTCCTCTCGATGCTGCGAAGCAAGTCATCGGCGTCAAGGGGCTCGGTGGAGTAGTTGAAAACCGGGGGATGAAGCCGGATGAAGTCGTTCAGAGACACCAACTCATTGCGTTGCTGAGTGGTGTTGTGGGCAATGAACTCCAGCAAATGGTGAGAGTCTCGGCGGTTCCTCTCAACCTCCATCAAAACCTGAGCCATCGTGGGTGGGGGTGGAAGGTTGCCTTCCTCCTGTTCATTCCCACGACGCTGGGCACGACCAAGCTGGCCACGGATTCCTTGAGACATCCTGAAGGTGAAAACCAAAGTCAAACAGAGTTGATTGGAAGAGTCTAAACAAGGTATTGAAGTACTGGAAGAATTACAGAGCAAAGGAAGTAATCATCTTGACAACATGGTGATAAAAGCATACAAGCCATATATTCACAAGCTGTCATACAAACCATACATCGTTTTAGTACAAGCGCCAAGCTAATACAAACGTGATGAAGATGATACATCCTTCAGAGGCACTCTGACTTCCTATACATTATTTATCTAAGCCTCTGGAACTTAGAACACCTTGCGTACAATATACTAAGATACTACTACATCCTCACTAAAGTAAGACCACAGGCGGTCTCACTCATCTCCATCTCCGTAGTAGTCCTCGTAAAAGTTACCCGCGTAACCCGGTAGCTGAAGGTGACCATCGGAAAACACGGAGGCCTCCGGACCCTGATATCCATTTGGGCAAGGATGGGGCCTAGGTCCAGCGTAGGGTGGAAGCAGAGGACCACGGGGAGGAAAAATGCCTCCAATCACGGGCCAAGCAACACGAGAAGGCATCTGTGTCCTGACTGGGTAGATAGCATCATACTCGACTGATCCAACACTCACGAAGGGTGCCAAGAGTGTTAGTGCTCGATACAGACGGGCACGAGTGGAGTGAAGCTCGAAACGAAGGGCACGTGCATCTCGATCTCTATCACAAGCAAATCTAGCAGTCATCTGAAGTACTGGATCCTCTGCAGAGTGATCTGAGTAGAGTCCGGTGTAATATCCCTCTTCTCCTGGAAGTGCAGCAGGGATATAGAGGAACGAGGTCTCTCTCAGCATAGTGTGCTCCTCTCTCAGCAGGGTAATACATCAGCATGCAGCATCCTGCACAGCCATGTTCTCAGTCATGCCAATGCCATGTCCAAAGTGGATAGGCTGAGTGATTCCATTGTGGTGCGGGTAGATCCTGACAATGCAGTGGAACTGGGTTTGGTTGAAGTCAAGGAACTGCTCCTCAACTGTGTACTCAGGGTACCATCGGTATCCAATGAAGGACATCATCTCGATCAATATGGCGGGATGGCCACGCACTCCGAGGCACCTAGTCAAACGAACAATCTGCCGAGGGGGAAGATCTGCCATCTGAAACAGAAAGAAGGAGTTTGCAAATGCATCAGATTATGAAGAAACCTGGAATGACTCGGACAATATAACGGTTGTAATTGCAAGAAAAGACAATTTCTTACAACATGGAAACAACACTTACATATGATGTAAGAAATCAGGAAGCACAACAACTCTAACAAACCGATCACAACCTTCCTACGTCTACAACGAAGCAAACAACGAGATGTTCTAATCAGACAAAGGTGAGCCTAGTCCTATCTTCCCGTAGAACAAGATGAGGGTGACTCAGAACTCAGAACGATGAGGGTAAGGAGAAAAAAGAAGCCTTACGTTGTTCCATTATATACCCAGAGTAACTATATAACTATAGCAAGCTAGACTCGACTTCGGCCAAGGTTGATAATCCTACAGTCAGTCCTGCTCTGATACCAAGTCTGTCGGGACACGGGGTTTGCGTATGAAAGTTCCGCTACGACATAGTCATATGGAGAGCCGAGAACCGTACCCACTTGTCTAAACAGACAAGGCCAAGCACAGAATATTCTCGGAAAGCATCGTACGTGAGGGGCATCCCATCAGGGCCGGATAATCAACTGAGATGGGTCCTCATCGTCCGCACACAAGTCTAATGATATGGGTGATGAACACCCATATTCACAGACAAGTTGCCTAAACCATACTATCGACTATCTCATAACTCTTACATAGACTTACTCCAGCCCGGTCACTTAGTCGGGGTCTAGGGCGGGCTCAATCATACCACAAAGTGTGCACGAGACGGAGTCTCGAGCAATCGCATCGCGATGCCCCAAGCTGCGCACATCTAAGGGCCACTTGGTGTATGAAAGACCGCCAGCCAGATCACAACTAAGGTCTCGAAAACCCATACAAAGACATGCATGTTATAAACATACACGCATCACACATGCCTTGTATGAACAATAGGTATCATTGCTATTCTCTACAAAGTATACATTTTATTGATAACTCTCACAGAGTGCACACAGAGATCACAAGCATGTGATCCATCATTACAACAAACAAACGGAAGAAAAGTAGGTATGAGTACAGACAAGTTTAACAAATGGTTTAAGAAGCCTTATTTAAACACAAGCCTTCCACGAGGGAACCAGTCGTCTGACTGGGACTACACTAGCTTGGTCTTCAGTCGTCGAGCTCGATGAAGAAGCCACCTTCGGGGTCAGTGGGTTCATCTAAAACATAGAATAGGCAAACGTGAGTACAAAGTCGTACTCAGCACGACTTACATAGGAGCTATACTACTCATGCACATGTATCAAGGTAAATGGAGGTGGGGTTCAATTGCAGAAGTGCGAGCTTTGACTTGGCTAGTCCTGAACTACGAGTACCAGACTTTGAGGTAAGAAGCATACACGAGTCCACTACATTCTCCAACCAATTACAGCACTATGGTGCCTTCCTCGACTTCCCCACGAGAAAGCACGCCATAGCACTCACGCTTATCTTGGTAAGTTTAATAAGTATCCAGTTCGAGTTGTCTAATAATCAAGCTAAGATTTCCAAGCAGTCCTTAACCGCGGACGCGGCTATTCGAATAGTTTTGTTAACCCTGCAGGGGTGTACCGCTACACACACATGATCATCAGTTACCGCCTTTGTACTCAACACCATTAAAGGGGTGTCAGCGAGGATGCTCACCACAACTGTTACCTCATAGCCGATCTAGTCCAAGAAAGACGCCTACCTGGGTTGGCTACCACTCTCGTGAACCCGGCCGGTTTACCGAAGTGGACCCAGATGATGTGTGCGTGGTGCATAAGCCGGTCTCGGATGAGCCGTTCTCTCACTTAGCAGCCAGGCCACAAACCTACCAGAACTCCAAACTATTGCGACATCTGGACATCGAAAGGGATGAATTAATAGGTTGAGAGGGGTCAGTGAGCCCAATGTGTGGTTGTACTCTTCATCTTGGAAAACCACACAAGAACTCGGACTTAAGGCGGTGTTCAATGAGACAACCCACCGTGTACTCCTACACAGCCTCTCATCGTTCACCTTGTATTAGGGTAGATTCACCAACACATTTCCACCATCATCATCATGATCACTACCATCCCGACTCACATAACAGTAACACCATTGTATCACTCTAGGCATGCAATAAGCAGTAACAATTGTAGGGGCCACATGATATCAATCAACTCCTACATTTTCTAGGATTGTGGTTTGCTTACTACTGTGACAAAAGATAGGTCATGCAAAGGAATGGGTTCATCTATGCGGGAGAAATGTAGCATGGTAATCATCCTATACAATGCATAAGCGAGACATGAGAGGGAAGTGGGATTTTATCGACATGTTCAATGGGGTTTTGCTTGCCTTGCTGACGAGGTTCGGGTTCAGGGTCTTCAACGAAGGGGGCTGCCTCCTATTCCGGTTCCACCTCTACTCGACAAACAACAAACAAGGTAGCAAAGTAAATACAATGCACAATCACATGGTTGAAGGTTGAAACTTGATCTATATGATTCTGATGTGTGAGGAAATTCCATTTAAATGGAGTATATTGCAATTGAATTTCAAATTCAAACTCCAATTTGAATTCAAGTTAGCCAAGTTGTAATTGCTATTGTGTGATCAATGTAATTCATTTTGAAATGGGTATGATATGCCTCTGATGTGCAGCTGAAATGTGGTATGTTGCTATGGTTCAAGTTGCAAAAGCATTTGAAATGAATTTGATTTAATTCCAATTAATCCATATAGAAAATGCTACTGGTCCAATTTTAAATTCAACTCAAACATAGTTGAAAGTTGCATATTTGGATAGATTATTTTCTCCTGATCATTTTTCATATATTAAATGTTAAATTTGGAGTTAATATGAATTTTCTTTGAATTTCCAAAGTTTCAGCCTTTCTCTGGATTTTCTGGATTTATATAAATCAATTATTCGATTTACTGCGTCAGCCTGATGTCATAGTGACGTCAGGGGGGGGGGGGTTGACCGGTGGGCCAGGGGTGTCAGCCTCTCTGTTTAAAATCCCGGTTAGTTTTTACTAACCAGAGAGATTAGGGGGGGCTCTGGGCCCACTAGCAGTGACCCAGGGTCACTTAACCCAGGTGGGGTTAAGCCCCTAACAACTGCCACGTCGGCGGGCTGCCGGCGGCTCAACGCCGGCGTCACCAGACGGAGCGGCGCACACACGGGAGGCTAATCCGGGCACGGATTCGAGCGCTGCGACCTCCATCTTGATGCCCTCCCTTGCGCGCGTCGATTGGTGTAGAACAGCGCCACCGAAAGGCATCGGAGGCACGTCGGCTACGAGCCCTAGCGGCGGCGGAGCCACGGCCTTGACGCAGTCTTCACTGCAGAGCCCGTCCAGACGGAGGAGTAAGTGCGTCGTGCTCCTAGGAGGTCGAGGAACACGATGGAAAACACAGAAGGAACGGAGAGGCATTAGAACTTCCTCGTCGTCGTCCATGGCTGTGGCGAGCTTCGGCTCTCATGGCGAATCGCAAAGGAGATGCAGAGAAACTCCGGGGTTGGTCGGGGAGGATGAAGAAGCTCACCCTGATGCTAGCAGAGGGGTCAGGGAGGTCGGGGAGGTCGTGGTGGCGGCGAATTCGACGAAGGCGACTTGCGGGTCCGGCGAGTCCTCGATGAAGCGCGCGTCGTCCACGGGCTCGATTAAGGGCCCATCTTCTCCAGATCGGGGTAGTCGACGGTGCTGCGCAGGATGCACAAGGTCTCCGGGCTCCTCTCCGTCGTTGGCCGTGAGATCTTGCGACGGCGAGCGGCGTCTGCTCTCGGTGGAATTGGGGAAAACGGGGAGAGACCGCGAGATGAAGCTGCGAGGGGGGGGGAATGGAGGAGGCGTGCTCCCGAGCGTCTCCTGGCGCGAGGATAGGACACGGGGTGGCCTGGAAGCTGCTGGGCGTTGAGGTGTCGTCGCGCGCGTGCTCGGCCTCTCCAGCGAGATGTTTGGAGGCGTGGGGAGAGGGAGAAGACCCTGCTTCCCCTGGTGGGTTGGGCTGGGCCAGGTAAGTGGGCCAACAGGCCAGAAGCCAGGTAAGTTCCTTTTTCTATTTTTCTTTTCTGTTTTCTTCTGACATTTTTTTTGTCTTGGCTAAAAGAAATAGCTAGACATTTTTTTAAATGCCCCAGATTTTTATATGGCCTCAAAATAATTATATCTAGCCACTTATAAAGTTTGGACATTTTTAAAACTCAAAATTATTTGAAATTTAAATCAAATAGGGGTTTTTGAATTAAACCAAGGTCCTGTTTGAATATTTCAAAAATCCATGAGCATGGGGTGGGTCCCACATCACTTGATATGTGATCACACTCATTTATAAGACTTTTCAAAATTCTAACATGAATTTTTGGAGAAGATTTAATTCTGGCCTTTTGAATTAATTCATCTGGGGGTGTTCCTTCTCCCATTTGAGTTTGAAATTGATTTCAAAAGAATTCTTTTGAAATTTTTAACATGATGCAAGATGACTTTGATCCTAGCACATTACCTAACAGAGGGTTCTGACAGGAATACCCAAGATACACCTTTTCAGTTACCATGTTTCAGTGTAACGGTTAATACACTCAAAGCATCCTAATAGATAGAAATTATGTATGATCATCACGGTCTAAGGATTCAGTCACTATGTTATTAAGTCATCGCAATGCTGAACTTATGTGACTTGATCACACTGCAATGCTTAAGGTGGGTGTGTGTCCATCACATCATTCTCCTCATGAGATGACCTCATTGTCAATAGACTATTATGTTCTCATGATCAGGAAACCTTGATCATCAATTGCCCAATGAGCTAGTATGCCTGAGTTTAACTAGGGACCAGGTTTTTATATATCACATGTGTATTAATGTTTCCGCTTAATACAGGTCTAGCACAATATATAACGTATTATGAACAAACAGATATGTGACAAATATCTTTATTAATTTGCCTCTAGGGCACATATCCAACAATCTCCCACTTGCACTAGAGTACAAATTACACTAGTTTACATCAGGTATGTATCTAACACCAATAGTCTCTCGGTGTTGTTCAAACTTGGCTTGTGGAAGAGGTTTAGTCATTGGGTCTGACGGATTCAGATCCGTATGTAATTTGGAAATCCTAGTATGACCATCCTTGACGTTGTCCCGCGTCACATGGAAACGCCGGAGAATATGCTTGGCTGTAGAGTGAGTCCTCGGCTCCCTTGTGTTAGCAATGGCACCCGTATTGTCGCAATAAATGCTAACAGGGTCAGTGCAACTAGGGAATACGCCAAACTCGATGACAAACTTCTTCAGCCAATGCGCTTCATTTGACGCTTCGTAAGCGGCAATATACTCCGACTCCATCGTAGATTGGGCGAAGACTGACTGCTTGCCGCTCCTCCAGCTAATTGCACCACCATTCAACATAAACACGTATCCCGTCTGGGATTTTGAGTCATCGGGATTAGTACCAAGACTGGCATCAACGTAACCTGTTACGGCGAGCTCTTCTTCACATCCTCCATAGACAAGAACCAGATCCTTAGTTCTTCGTAAGTACATAATGACGTTCTTCACTGCAATCCAATGATCCATTCCAGGATTACTTTGGAAACGATTAGTCAGACTAACCGCCAGGGCCACATTTGGTCGAGTACACAGCATAGCATACATGATAGAACCTATGGCTGAGGCATAGCGCTTTGAGGACATTTCCTCCCTTTCTTTTGTTGTTGCTGGGCATTGAGTCACACTCAATTTACTTCCTTTCATAACGGGCAAGAGGCCTCTCTTGGCGTTATCCATATTGAACCTCTTCAATATCTTCTCAAGGTAAGTTCTCTGACTCTGTGCTAATAGGCGTCTTGATCTATCTCTATAGATTTTAATACCTAATATGTATGCAGCTTCACCTAGGTCCTTCATGGAAAATTTTCCATTTAAATATTCCTTTACCCCCTCTAGAAATTTCACATCATTCCCAATCAATAATATGTCATCCACATATAATACTAGGAATGCCACAGAGCTCCCACTCGCTTTCTTATAAACACAAAATTCTTCTTCATTTTGGACAAATCCAAAAGCTTTGATCACCTCATCAAAACGAAGATTCCAGCTCCGAGATGCTTGCTTCAACCCATAAATGGACCATTGAAGTTTGCATACCTTACCAGCGTCCTTAGGATCAATAAAACCTTCTGGTTGTACCATATACAACTCTTCCTCAATGTTGCCATTTAGGAACACGGTTTTCACATCCATCTACCATATTTTATAATCGTAATAGGCAGCAATTGGTAGCAATATCCGGATAGACTTTAGCATCGCTACGGGAGAGAAAGTATCTTCGTAGTCAACTCCTTGAATTTGTCGGAAACCTTTTGCGACAAGTCGAGCTTTATAGACAGATACGTTTCCGTCTGCGTCAGTCTTTTTCTTGAATATCCACTTAGTCTCGACGGCCTTTCGGTCCTCGGGAATATCCACCAAAGTCCATACTTTGTTGGCATACATGGAGTCTATCTCGGATTTCATGGCTTCCAGCCATTTCTCGGACTCGGGTCCCTCCATTTCTTCTTTGTAGTTCGCAGGTTCGTCAGGTTCATTTAACATGACTGCATTGACAAGTTGCCCATAAAACTGAGGTTTTACTCGGGCTCTTGATGACCTGCGCGGTACAATAGGATCCTCTTCATCTTGATCATGATCATCATGTATGTCACGATCGTTATGAATATCATGATGACCGTTCTCTTCAGGTCCCACTACGGAAGATGGTTCTGAAACAACTTCCATTGCCATTTCTTCCACTTGGAGTGATTGGTCAATCATCTCGTTGAGGTCTATTTTCCTCCCACTCAATTCTTTCGAAAGAAACTCTTTCTCAAAAAGCATCCAGTCTTGGCGACAAACGTTTTTCCCTCAGACTGGTTGTAGAAGGTGTATCCAACGGTTTCCCTTGGATATCCCACAAAGATGCACTTATCCGTTTTTTATTCGAGTTTGTCAGGCTGAAGTTTCCTAACATAAGCCTCACAACCCCAAATCTTCAAGTGAGACAACTTTGGTTTCTTGCCATGCCGTTCCTCAAATGGTGTTGTCTTTACGGATTTGGACGGTGCCCTTTTAAGAATGTAAGAGGCAGTTTCTAATACATACCCCCAGAATGACACAGGTAAGTCGGTATGAGACATTATCGATCGTACGCTATCCAATAGAGTTCGATTACGTCGCTCAGAAACACCGTTACGCTGAGGTGTTCCTGCCGGCGTAAGTTGTGGTACGATGCCACAATTCTTAAGATGATTGCCAAACTCGTGACTTAAATACTTGCCTCCTTGATCGGATCGAAGGTGCTTGATTTTATTCCTGAGTTGATTCTCGACCTCACTATGAAATTCCCTGAACCTTTCAAAGGTTTCAGACTTATGTTTCATTAAGTAGATATACCCATATCTTCTTAAGTCATCTGTGAAGGTCATGAAGTAACGAAGACCATTGCGTGTGGGGACGTTCATAGGTCCACATACATCTGAATGTATGATCCCTAACATGTCTTCCGCACGCTCCATTGTTCCATTGAATGGAGTCCTTGTCATCTTGCCCATAATGCATGGTTCACATGTGTCAAGGGATCCAAAATCCAATGACTCCAGAAGTCCATCATCATGAAGCTTCTTCATGCGCTTTTCACCAATATGACCAAGTCAACAATGCCACATCGTCATGTGTTCTTCGCCACTAGGTTTTAATCTTTTGGCCACTACGTTATAAATATGAAGTATATCACAATCGAGATTAAGAATGAATAAGTCATTTTCTCCGGTGCGTGAACATAAAACACATCATCCTTATAAATCGCACAACCAATTGTATCTGACTTAAAAGAATAGTGGTCTCGCTTCAAGCAAGAACCACTAACGATGTTCACACTCAATGCGGGTACATAGTAGCACTTATTCAAAATCAAAACTAATCCCGAAGGGAGACTAAGATGCTTCGTGCCGACCGCCACCACTTCAATCCGGCAGCCGTTTCCCACGCGCATCGCCACTTCATCTTTCATCAAGCGTCGCCTATTCCGTAGCCCCTGAGAGGAGTTAGAAATATGAACAACAGATCCTGTATCAAATATCCAGGATTTGTTCCCAGCGCTTGTTAAGAAAAGATCAATAACGTGTATATCAAATATACCTTTGTCTCTTCTGACAATCTTGCCAGCCTTCTTATCCTCTAGGTACTTGAGGCAGTTGTGTTTCTAGTGACCATCACCCTTGAAGTAGAAGCACTAAACGCCGGGCTTGGGTCCAGGTTTGGGTGCCTTACGAGGAGTGACAACTATCTTGTCACCCTTCTTCGGGCTTCCCTTCTTTCCCTTCTCCTTCTTGCCAGACTTATTGAATTCAACGGTCTTGTTGTCCATGAATATATCATGCTCCTTTTTGATCTCAACCTCAGCAGTTTTCAGCATGGCGAACAACTCAGAAGGGGTCTTAGTCATCCCCTGCATGTTGTAGTTCAACACAGAGACTTTGTAGCTAGGGGGTAGCGACTGCATCACCCTATCAACAGGAAGTTCATCTGGAATCTGACATTCCAGAGCATTCAAGCATTGAACGTAGCCAGACATCTTGACCACGTTCTCACTAACACTGCTATGCTCATCCATATTTGCTGAGAAGAAAGCTTCAGAAGCCTCATAACATTCAGCCCTGTCTTGGGGTGCAAAGACGGCCTTGAGGTCGGTGATTATCTAATATGCACCCATCCTCTCAAAGCGTTTCTGCAGCTCACCCTCCATGGAGTAAAGCATTCCACTCTGGACAAGGTTGTAATCATCTGTCTTGGAGAGGTAGACATTCTTCTCATCCCGACAGCGTCTGTTGGTGGTTCGTCACCTAACGCGGCCTCTAGTACGTATGCCATCTTAGGGGAACGAGGAGAATCCTCAGAGTGCGGAACCAGTTGGTGAAGTTTGACCCATCGGTTTTCAGTTTGTCTTTGTCTAGGAATGACCCTAAGTTGAATGAGGGGCGAGGTGCAACCATCTACAATGGTTATTTGCAAAAAACATATTTAGACTTTGTTCATAATTGGAGTTCAATTTTAATTAATTCTAAAACTCCCACTTAGTTAAACATCTCTCCAAATTTACTAAGTGATTAACATAATCCTAGTTTCAATGATCGTCCTCGAATATCACACGGCCGACGACACATCTCCCTAGGTAGGCCATCATGCCAATCTTATCCGTTATATGACTCATGCTTAACCTTTCGGTCATCCGTATCCCAAGCTCATATCTACATATGTCAAGCCTGCCAGTCGAACCTTAGTGTATGGCTGTTCAGCAAGGCCATATCTGCATATGCTAGGCTTTCCAAACCCAACCTCATGCGATCGCTAATGTATGTATGACACCCGATCTTCACGGCCTGTCTATCATAAAGAGATCCTTCCAGGCGGTGCCCACTAAGGGAGAATACAATCATGGTATTGAGAGAGATTATCTTATCATGCTACCATCGCATATCTAGCATATTAGCAAGACAGGAAGTAAAACTGTAAATCATACAAGCTATGATCCCCCCTTACATGCAAATTAAAGTTAAAACGCCTTCTACTTTATCTTTTGCAAGTTTTACGTGGCTGCTAAGGGATTTCGAGATAGAACCGCTTTCTATCTTGCGAAAACAAGCCACAACACCAACCCTGCAATTGTCTGTATTACACCCCTGTCGGGGCCCTCTGTTGCAAACGTCTTCACGTCGCTAATGTTAGAGAAACAGACACCCCCCAGCCACTTATATGGTACAAGCCATATGTCAAGCGTGGAACCAGTCTCGCGTAAATGTGTAAGGTCGGTCGGGGCCGCTTCATCAGGACATTGTCGCAACGCTAAACGAGTACACGTGGGAGGGTAACAATTGGAGAATTGATGCCCACATCCTAGATGTGTTCTACCCGTACAATACATCTACGCATAGCCTTGCTCATGATAGCACTGTTGGGGATCGGCGCAGACAACAAAAAGTTTCCTACCTACGAGTCCCGAACCCAAGATCTATGCTATGCTGATGTATGTAACGAAAGGAATCGGTGTTCATACCTTTGAAGACCGAAAGAGGGAAGCGTTCCAACGTGGTTGGCGTAGACTCTGATCCTATGAACTCCCTTTCGTGTTGAAGAACCTCCGACGATGAAGTAGCACCACACGTGTAGTTCCTCGCGGGATTACACACGTACGGTGCAACCGACGTCCCTCCGGGCTCCGAACCAGAAAACCAGCGGAAAGAAGATTGATCCGGATCCCGATTCCGGCAGCGCGACGGCGTCCGGATGATGGTGAAACCCCCAACCAGGTGCAAACTCCAAACCAGGGGAGTCCGCTCTAGGTCGGAGAAAGAGAGAGAGAGAGAAACCCAATGTTGTGTTGAAAAAGCACCCCACCCCTCCTTATATAGGCCAAGGAGGGGCTCCACCCCCTTCCCTTCCCCCATGTGGGAATAAACCCCCAAGGGGGGGAGTGGTGCGGCTAGGAAGGGGATGGGCCCGTCCCTTGGCGCCAAGCCCAAGGGGGGAGGCTCCACCTTCCCCTCATAGGCCTTTAAAGGCCCAAATACCTTTTCACCCTTTTAATTAATTATTTAAATCATTTTTAATATTTAATTCTGTCAATTAAATAAGAAAACATATTTAAACATTAAGATATATTATTTTGAACCTTTCAAAATATCCGGAACAGCTTCCGGCACCTCCCGGTACATTTCCGGTGTTTTCTCTCTTTTCATCGATGATCCCGAATCAATCCTTAATGCATCGATTGCCCTTAAGTTTGACACCCTACGGTCCGGGAAACACTAGACATGATCGAGACACTCTCTGACCAATGACCTTCATGTGGGATCTGGATACAATCCTTGATGTGCCCCTACGCTTCCATCGAATAAATTTCATCGCTGTTGAACCGTTAACAATATGACTTGATCCCTTTGTTCTTCGGTACTATCTTTGTCCGAGGTATGATCGTCGGTATCCAATACCTAGTTCTTCCTCTTCTCCGACATAACATGTTTACTCGTCTGTGAATATTACATCTCTTGTGACCTAGTCACTTGCTTGCAAGCTATTGATGCAACACCATTGAGTGGGCCCAGAGTACCTATCCGTCACTCGGATTGAAAAATCCCGCTCAGATCTATTTCATACTTCTCAACATATCAACTTCGGAATAGCCAAGATACACCTTTTCAGTTACCATGTTTCAGTGTAATGGTTAATGCACTCAAAGCATCCTAATAGATAGCAATTATGTATGATCATCAAGGTATAAGGATTCAGTCACTATGTTATTAAGTCATCGCAATGCTGAACTTATGTGACTTGATCACACTGCAATGCTTAAGGTGGGTGTGTGTCCATCACATCATTCTCCTAATGATATGACCTCATTGTCAATAGACTATTATGTTCTCTGATCAGGAAACCTTGATCATCAATTGCCCAATGAGCTAGTATGCCTGAGTTTAACTAGGGACCAGGTTGTTATATATTACACGTGTATTAATGTTTCCGCTTAATACAATTCTAGCACAATATATAACGTATTATGAAAAAAACAGATATGTGACAAATATCTTCACTAATTTGCCTCTAGGGCACATATCCAACACTCCTCCCCTCTTTGTTCTTCATGGTTTAGTCCTCGTGAGCTGCCCTATATGATCGAGGTACATATGTAATTTTCTGCTGTTGCTATATCACCACAGAAATTATGCTTGTTATCATTTACCTACTCGAGGACGAGCAAGAATTAAGATTGGGGATGTCGATACATCCCAAACGTATCTATAATTTCTGCTTGCTCCATGCATGTTTTGGGTGATATTTCTATGTTTTATATACACTTTCATACACTTTTGATCATATTTGGACTAACCTATCAACTCAGTGCACACCAGTGTCAGTTCCTGTTTTTTTCCTGTTTTTCTATTTCAGGTTTCCCCCATATTAAAAATGCTCCAAAAATTCAGGAAAAATATAATAAAAAATCAGCGTACCGGATGCTTCCGAAAGAGACAAAGTTCGGAAAGAGGGCCACCACCAGGGCCCCAGGCACCCTCCCGACGCGCCCTAGGGTGGGGCCGCGCCAAGGGGCCGCCTGGACCCCTAGTGGCCCCCCTGGCTGCCCACCTTTGCTTATATATTCTCCATCACGGGAAACCTCGGAAGTCATAACCCTTTTTCGCGATCTACCCTCTGTTCCACCACCGCCGCGCTTCCAAGATTGGGAGCACCACCAGACCTCTTCCCTGCACCCTTCCTGAGGGAGGATTGACCTCCGGGAGCTTCTCCTGCACCATGGACGCTTCCCGGATGATCCGTGAGTAGTCTACCTTGGACCTTGGGTCCATGATCAGTAGCTATGTGATGTTATCCTCCCCTATTTTTTCTTCATGGATTAGACCTTGTGTGCTGCCCTACATGATCAAGGAACATATGTAATTCTTTCTGCTGTTGCTATGCTGAGTTTGTTGGGATCTGATGGATTATGAGATTATGTTCAGATTGTGATTGATTAATATATTTGGTTCTTATCTTTTATATTTTTCTTCTTAAGTAATTCTTGCATGTTCTCTGTTGCTTTTTATTGCTTTGGCCAAGTAGTAGGTAGTGACTCCAAGAGGGAACGTTATGCTCGATTGTGGGTTCGTGCCCCCCGATGACACGCTTGAGTGACAGAAACATGAGTCTAGGGTATGTGCTGTTGCCACAAGGGGGAAAACAACGGTGCTTGTAACCGCTGTTCCAAGGATTGTGTCGGGTGGTTCGCAAAGAATCTGATGTGTGTATCGGCACTAAACCAGAAGGAGAAAGAATGCAAAGGCATCGGTTGATAGAAGCATCGGAATAATTCGATGCTTCAGTACAATGTAATTATGATTTCCAAATCGGGAGGTGTATGTAATTATCCATACAGGATTATCGGTGGCACGGGATTGCAAAGGCGGTGAACACATAGGTTCTAGGGAATTTATTGGAGAGTATCTTCGGAATCTTCAAGTGAAGCAAGCGATCATCTTGGGTGAAGGGCACTCCGGAAGGACAGAGGTGCGAGATCCTAGAGTCAGAGTTAGTAAAATCTTTAACCCAAAATGAAGGAGAGATCAGAATCCCAGAGTAAAGGTACGGAGAAAAAGATTCTAATAACACCCAGTTCGCGACGTGGGCCGATAAGCCACACGACATTGTTAGTAAACTAGTTTTGCAAAAACTAGACTCGACTTCGACCGAGGAGTTGGAAGGGGATGTCCTATATGAAGTCGGCTCTAATACCAACTTGTGACGCCCCAAAAATCAAGCCGTGTACAATAATCATACATGCAAGGTACACGATCGAGATCAGGGACTCACGGTAAGATATCACAACACAACTCTACAAATAAAATAATACAAGTTGTTTCATACAAGCCAGGGGCCACGAGGGATCGAATACTACAACTCGAGAGCACAAAGTTATCGGAAGCAAAAGTATTTGAGTACAGACACAAGGTACACATGATCAGCCTTAAGAAGGCTAGCAAAAAAACAACAACGATCGGAAAGGCGAGGCCTCCTGCCTGGGAACCTCCAAACTACTCCTGGTCGACGGGAACTCGACGTCGTAGAAGGCATCGAGGATTTCACGTTGCGGTGGTCGACATCGGGGATCTCCTGCTCCTGGGCTCCAACGTCGACTGGAGCGGCTGATTAGGCAAAACAAAAAGGGGGAAATAAAGAAAGGGAGAGTATCTATCATACCCGCGAGTCTTACGTCCGTTACTAAGCATTTATTCATTTGTATCAAATGGAAAGGGGAGGCTGTATATAGTGGACTACAAGGTAGAAAGTCAGAATAAGGATGAGAAGCTAGGCCTATCAAAGACTAGCATCTTCCGACGTTTCTTGCAGCATGATAAGAGAATAGGCAACAGTTCATATAAAGCATAAAGTAACAATGTAGCAGAAGTTGCTGCAGCATTGTATAATAATAAGTTGTATTAGATAAAAAATTATCAATGCCTCCAAGAATCCTTCCTCGACTTCCCTGCGAGGAAGAAAACCCGGAACCAATCAGTTTAGCCATAGTAGTTTGTAGTAGTAGAGTCTGGCTTCAACATAAAGCGTCCTGTTACCGTGGACACCGCTATCCGAATAGATTATCTTCCCTGCAGGGGCTTCACTACTGTTACCTTACACGCTCGGATCTCCAGGGTGGCGTACACCTTGTTCGGGAATGCCCCACCGTGGCTATCCGATACGCCAAAATCCATCCTTAAAGCTCAACAGAGAGGCCATCCGCCGGTCTAAATCCGAAGCACAAAGGGACTTTGGACCCCTGCCCTTTGTACTCCTGCACGGTACGTGACTGGCCGGTGAAGCAGACCCACCTCCCACTACCGGAGTAGGCCGTCCAAGTCCGACAATCAGCCCAAGGTAAAGCTGGTGTCTGAAGAGCCATCGAACGAGGCTACAACGCAGAGGGCCCACACCGTAATTCCACGTGGAGGTAGTGCGTATAGGGCACGTCGACCCACTCAAGTCATCCACCTGACCCATTAAGCATTTTATTATTTTCTGTCGGGACAACCATTATCATGGCCCCTATCCGGGTGAGCCGCGGACAACGATAGCAGCCAGGTCCACCCCCATAACCAGAGCCAGTGGCCGCCTGCCCTGTCGTCCCACCAACTCCTCCGGTTACCAACAAGGTGAACCATCTCCTTACCTTATCTCGCGTGTCCTTTTTGAAGAGCCCGACTTTCGTACAAAAAGGTATCTCACGGCCAACGAGCAAGGACAAGGCCCACGATGGTATCCACATGTTCTTTCGTCCCTATACAAACCCTGTGCGGGAACCGTTGGGTCACCCGGCTCCTTACCTTTAAGGACACCAGATGATTCAGGTGCCTACCATCAAATGAAACCAAGAGGAATCACCCTTGATGGTACACTTGAAGAGGTTCGACCGAGACATCAGCGGAATGAACTAAAGTGGAATATCCTCGTATCATCAAGCCAGCGAGCCTCGCCGAGCCAGCGACAAGAGTGAAATACGAGTCCATCCACTCGTAAGTCAAACTTGAAGCGACGCGGAGAGTCTCGCCGTTGTAGGTACCCTTGGGCGTCTATTCTATACAGTACCTGTTACAGTTATAATAATTTATACCCATGTTCACTCCCCAGAGCGATCACGGCCCGCTATCTAAACCTAGTAGACTAACATGGTGCAGGGCTAACTGCTGAATATTGCATAAGTAATAATAGGCAACATAGGGTAAAGGAAGGTACATCAAGGGGCGACAATGACAGGCTATGCACTGAATAGGAATGTAACGTAAAAGCAACAACAATGCCTAGTGCAAGACATGTACGAAAAAGATAGGCGATATCTGGGGAAGGAAAATGTCTCTGCTTGCCTGGAAGCTCGATTGTAGAGGTACATTCGTCGATGACGTAGTCGTACTCGGGAACGGTGTCGTCGGCGGCATCAACGGGGTCTACCGGAGAATAAAGGGGGGAGAAACAATAAACACATGGCAATAGTAATAACACAAAAGCAAGACATGGCAATACGTTGTACACGAGGTTCTAACGTATTGTTAAGTATTTCACGCGCATCGCGAATTTATCCGGGGATGACTCATCAATACCGGTTGATTACCGAACAGATGATCCGGAGAGGGAAGGTTCCATGTCTGAAGTGTTAAAGACATCTGACAGTCATGTGGATATTGTATTCGTGCTCATTGATCCATTCTGAACAACTTTCATATTCAGAACAATTTCATCCGAAAGGTTTTACCTGCACCGGGAATTACCGACCGGATTCACCGGAGGGGGGAATGTCCCACGTTCGGTATGTTGGAGGGGGTGATTGGTATATCGGTAGCGTATCCGTATTCGTTGCATTTTTTGATCAATATTCATGTACAAAGTATTTTCATCGTAGTTACGGTTTAAAAGATATTGAATTTATAATATTTAAATGCTTTTGGAATTTACTGGAATTACTTTTAATATTAAATCCAACATTATCCACAATAGTGGGGTTTAATAGTCAACTCTGCCAGGTGGGACCCTAATGTCATTGGCTGGGCTCTACTAAATAATCCATTTAATTAAATAGTCTAAGGGGTCCCACAGATCCAATGGTTATCCGATGTCGCACGAGGAGGTGGCGGTCGCCAGATCCATACAGTGGAGGTGGTGCACCGTCGCAAGGGGGGTCCGGGGTGGTGAAGCCTGGAGGTCGAGGCGGCAGGTGCTCGTCGGAGTTGGTCGGGGCCGGCGGCGCCCAGGAGGGAGAGGGTAGCAGGGCCGAGACCCTGATCGAGATGGGGAGGGGATCGGTAAAGAGAGTGAGGCCGAGCGAGAGAGATGGGGGCGGCTCGAGTCTCCACTCGGTCTAGCCTGCCTGGGGGCAAGAAGGGATAGTTAGGCCGGCCTGGGCCGGCTGGGCACTAGGTTTCAGAACCCTAACTTAGGTTTGTGCTTAACCTAGCTTGCAATTTTTCATCATGAAAAATTTTGCAAAAGAAAAAGAATTGGGGAAGCTAAAAGCCCCAAAATAATTTTAATAAAAGGCCACACAAAAATATTTTTCCAAAAATGATTTGAACTTTTTGAAAAGTCTCATAAATGGGCATGATCACATTTCAAGTGAAGTTGGTCCCACATCATGCTCTCTGATTTTTCTGAAAGTCCAAAATGCCCTTGGAAATTAAATCAATATTGTATTTGCAATTGGAATTTATTAAAGAAAATTCCAATAATTCTAAAACTTTGTCTGTGGAGTTATATTTTTATCATAAGCCCACATAAAAGTTTATAGAATTTTATAAAGTGTTTTGGTTGCAAAATCAAAACAAAACAAAATTACAGAAAAGAATAAAAACAAGAAACAAAAGAAAAAGGGCAGAGCCCACTCACCTAGCCCAGCCTTTCCGGCCCATCCCACCAGGGGCAGAGTCGTCTTCCTCCCTGGCCAGGAAGGCACATAGCTCGGTGGCGAGCATGCAACCAACAGCGCCACCTCCTGCTTGCCTCCCCAAGCGTATCCCTGCGCCTGGAGACTTTTCGACGCCGCCCTCATCCATTCCCCCTCCTAGAGCCGTCTTCCCCTTCTTCCGTTTCTCGATTTTGCGCAACCCCAAGAGCACCCGAGCGTCGGCCGAGCTCGCCGTCGTGCGCCCATGTGGCCACTCGCTTCCAACTGTCGCGCCACCGTGTCCAGCATATTCCCCGTCGTCTTCTTCATCGAACACCGCCTAGAATCGAGCCGAGACGGACCCTAGGTGACGCCATCATAGCCGGCGTCCTCTGCTGCCGCCGAGTGCCATGGTCAAATTCTCCGCTGCCAGCTTCTCCCCGAAGTCGTCGTGCTCCCCTTTGCGCTTCGGTGAGCCTCAACTTTGTTTTCCCACTCCAAGCGCTGCTCCCCGCGTTCTCCATCGCCGTTCCCGCCGTGGACAAAGGTCCGACCGCCATGGGCTTTGACGCCGCCGTGGTCACAAGCCTCCTCATGGTTCCCCGCTTGCTCCAGGAGATGCGCAAGACCACGGGGCACATGCCCGTGCCCTCCATTCCCCTTCCCGCGGCATGTAGCACGATTTCGGCGAGTCGCCGCCGTCTGCAGGGTCGTCGGCGACGAACCCCTGAACATTAGGCCTTAACCCTTGCTTAATC
The DNA here is from genome assembly GCA_950022295.1 of Bromus sterilis. NCBI lineage: Eukaryota > Viridiplantae > Streptophyta > Magnoliopsida > Poales > Poaceae > Bromus > Bromus sterilis. Next base: position 159,636,370 of record OX465600.1, read on the forward strand.
AACCCCCCCCCCCCCCCCAGAGGCTGACAGTGGGCCCCAGCCCCTTAATTAAACCCGGCTTAATTTAAGTAGAGACTAATTAAGCCCCTAGCCACTGACTAGTGGGACCCCTCTGTCAGGGTTGCCGCCCACGTCAGCCTGACGTCACCCTGGCGCAATAAATCTTAAATCTTTAATATAATCAGAAAAATGCAAAAAGTAGCCAAAACTTTGAATTTTAATATCTTTTAAACCATAACTCCAATTGAAAAGATTTATATATGAAAAATTATTAGGAGAAAATTTTCTATCCAAAGAACCAACTTTCAGCTATGTTTGAGTTGATTATAAAATGGGACCAGTAGCTTTTGCTATATGGCTTAAATGGAAATAATTCAAATTAAATGCTTATGTCATTCTAACTTGAAACATTGCAATACATACCTTATCAAATGGACATAAGAAGTACAACAAACCCATGATCATCATCATTTCATGCCATATTGTTTGAGCATTGTAATTTATCAATTGTGTGCTTTACTTCCAGTGCTTCGGTGATTGCATCTTCTCGGTAGAGTTGATCTCGAGAGATGAGTTCAACCTCACGTCAGAAGTACAGTACCTCTTGATCGTCAGCAAGGCAAGCGCCCCCTCTTTGATCATGTTGACAAAATCCTAGTTCCCTCTCATGCTCGCTTATGCATGTTTAGGATGTTACCATGATACGTTCTATCGCTAGTTGAACCTATTCCTTTGCATGACCTATCATTTTGTCACAGTAGTAAGAAAACCAAAATCCTAGCAGATGTAGGAGTTGGTTGATATCATGTGGCCCCTGCAACTTTTACAGCTCATTGCATGCTTAAAGTTTACCATTAGGCTACTTTGTTGTGAGTCGGGATGTCAGTGATCATGTGAATGATGGTGGTAACGTGTTGGTGAATTTGACCTAAACAAGGTGAACGATGAGAGGCTGTGTAGGAGTACACAGTGGGTTGTCTTGTTGAACACCGCCCTAAGCCCGATTTCTTGTCTTGTTATCCAAGACTAAGAGTACGACCACATATTGGGATCACTGACCCAACTCGGCCTAGTACCTCTCCCCGGACCAAGTCCAGGAGTCGCAAGTAGTTCGAACTTTAAACGATCTCAAGAAGGTACATCAAGGTAAGTGGTGGACATAGGTTGTGTCCTAGTTGAATCAAGTGGTCATGATCGAGTTGAGCTTGATGGCTGGACACACAACGTTTGAGTCCGCATCAGAAAAATCGGCCGGATTCCGATCGTGGTCCCAACTGAAATAGGCGATTCCCAAGGACAAGAGATTGTGCCATGAGTGAAGTGTTGTGGAAACATCCTCGACGGTACTCGCTTGAAGTGTCCACTTGTCGGGACCCGGGGTTAGATTATGCAAGCCTCGCTACAACAGAATAATATGGAGAGCCGAGAACCGTACCCACTTGTCTAAGCAGACAAGGCCAAGCACAGAACGTTCTCGGAAAGCATCGAACGTGAGGGGCATCCCATCCAGGCCGGATGATCAACTGAAATGGGTCCTCATCGTCCGTACACAATTCTAAATGATATGGGTGGTGAACTCCCATACTCATAGACAAGTCGCCTCAACCATACTATCGATTCTATTATAACCCTTACATAGACTTACTCCAGCCCGATCACTTAGTCGGGGTCTAGGGCGGGCTCGATCATACAACAAAGTGTGCACGTGACGGAGTCACGTGCAATCGCATCGCGATGCCCCACGCTGCGCACACCGAAGGGCCACTTGGTGTATAAAAGACCGCCAGCCAGATCACAACTAAGGTTTCGAAAACCCATACTAAGACATGCATGATATAATCATACACGCAGCACACATGTCTAGTATGAACAGCAGGTATCATTGCAATCCTCTACAAAGTATACAACTTTATTGATAACTCTTACAGAGTGCAAACAGAGATCACAAGTCTGTGATCCAACATTACAACAAACAAGCGGAAGCAAAGTAGGTCTGAGTACAGACAAGTTTAACAAATGGCTTAGAGAAGCCTTATCTATAAACAAGCCCTTCCACGAGGGAACCAGTCAGCTGACTGGGACTACACTAGCTTGGTCTTCAGTCGTCGAGCTCGAGGAAGAAGCCACCTTCGGTGTCAGTGGGTTCATCTAAAACATAGAATAAGCAAACGTGAGTACAAAGTCGTACTCAGCAAGACTTACGTAGGAACTATACTACTCATGCACATGAATCAAGGTAAAGGGAGGTGGGGTTTAACTGCAGAAGTGCCAGCTTTGACTTAGCTAGTCCTGAACTACGAGTACCAGACTTGAGGTAAGAAGCGTACACGAGTCCACTACATGTCTCCAACCAATTACACCACTATGGTGCCTCCCTCGACTTCCCCACGAGAAAGCACGCCATAGCACTCACGCTTATCTTGGCAAGTTTTATAAGTATCCGGTTCAAGTTGTCTAATAATCAAGCAAAGCTTGCCAAGTAGTCCTTAACCGCGGACGCGGCTATTCGACTAGTTTTCTTAACCCTTCAGGGGTGTACTACTACACACACGTGTCATCACTTACCGCCTTTTGCGTGTCACCGTTCAAGAGGTGACAGCGGGGATGCCACCACAACACTTCGCCCACAGCTCCATTTTAGTCCAGAGAGTTGCCTATCTGAGGGGGATCCGTATGGAAGTCCGGCCAAGGTTCCAGTACAGCCTCAAACGATGTGTGCAGGGTCCCAAGCCGGTCTTGAAAAGCCGTTCATCCACTTCGGAGACCGTGCCACAGCCCTACCAGAACTCCGAACTACTGCGACTTCTGGGGTTCGAACGGGGTGAGGTACTAGGATGAGAGGGGTCAGTGAGCCCAATGTGTGGTTGCACTCTTCTTCTTGGATCACCACACAAGAACTCGGACTTAAGGTGGTGTTCAACGAGACAACCCACTGTGTACTCCTACACAGGCTCTCATCGTTCACCTTGTATTAGGGTAGATTCACCAACACATTTCCACCATCATCAACATGATTACTACCATCCCGACTCACATAATAGTATCAACATTGTATCACTCTAATCATGCAATAAGCAGTAACAGTTGCAGGGGTCACATGATATCAACCAACTCGTACATTTGCTAGGATTGTGGTTTGCTTACTACTGTGACAAATGATAGGTCATGCAAAGGAATGGTTTCAACTATGCAGTAGAAACGTTATCATGGTGATCATCCTATTTCATGCATAAGCGAGACTGAGAGGGAAATGGGTTTTTATCGACATGATCAATGGGGGGTTGTTTGCCTTGCTGATGAGGTTCAGTCACGGGGTCTTCAACGAAGGGGGTGATCTCGGGTTCCAGCTCCACTTCTATCCGAGCAAACAATACAAACAAAGTGATCAACATTAGGTACAATGCACAAGCACATGATCAATTGTATAAGGTGATGTTCATGGTACTGATGTGTTGAGCATTCCATTTAAAAGGAGTATATTGCATTTGAAATGCAAATTCAAACTCCAATTTGAATTCAATTTAGCCAAGTTGCAAATGCTATTGTTTGATCAAGTAACTCATCTTGATATGTGTATGATATGCCTCTGATGTTCAAGTGAAATGTGGCATGTTGCTAAGGTTCAAATTGCAAAAGCATTTGAATTTAATTTGATTAAATTCCAATTAAACCAAATAGCAAATGCTACTGGTCCCATTTTAAATTCAACCCAAACTTAGTTGAAAGTTGTATATTTGGATAGATTATTTTCTCCTGATCAATTTTCATATATTATATGTTAAATTTGGAGTTAATATGAATTTTCTATGATTTTCCAAAGTTTAACCCCTTTTCTGGAATTTTCTGAATTCTTTTAATTGGAAAATTCAATTACTGCGTCAGCCTGATGTCACTGTGACGTCAGGGGGGGGGGGGGCTGACTGGTGGGCCAGGGATGTCAGTGAGAGGGGGTTAATTAGCCTCTGTTTAAAATTAACCCAGGGTTAATTAACAGCCTGGGCCCACATGTCAGTGGCCCAGGGCTGGGTTAATGAGGGGGTTAACCCGCCGGACACATGGAGCTCACCGGCGGCGAGTCTCCGGCGACCCACTAGCACGGCGGTGTCCACGGGACGGTGTTCCCGTGAGCCATTTGGTGCGCTACGACCACCAATTTGAAGCCCTGGCTCCGGCGCATCAAATGGGGCAAGGTACAGGTGCTGGGGTTCACCGTAGCGACGCTGGCGTCGAGCCCTAGCGGCGGCCGTGGCTCGGGGTTGGCGGCGAGGTTGCTGCTGGGGCGGAGCTTGGGCTTGCGCTAGTGTTATGTGACCCTGGGAGCACTAGGAATGCAACGGACGTCACGGACGAGACAGAGGAGCACTGGAGCCTCCTCGACGTCATTCATGGTGGCGGTGCTCCTCGGCTTTCATGGCGAACGGCGACAGAGAGTGAGGTGTTGGCTGTGCGATAGCTGGGGTGAACCAGGAGCTCACCGTGAACAAAAAGGATGCAGTGGCGCGGTCAGAGAAGCTGCACTGTGGATGGAATTGAAGAAACCGCGTGGCGGCTCCGACGAGGTGGCGATGAAGATTGCGTCGGCTTCGGGTGGAATCACGTCCCCATCTCCTCCAGATCGGCGTGGACGTTGTTGGTGCGCACGAGGGACACGCTCTCCGGGCCTGTCTCCGGCGTTGGCTGCGGGTTCTCACTGCGGTGAACGGCCGCGGCGCTCGGGTGGAAAGGGGGAATCGTGGAGAGGGCAGGAGAGCTCCAGGGAGAAGGGGTAAGTGACGAGGCGTGTTCTTCTCGTCTCCGTGGCGAGAAGAGGGGGCTCGGGGATGCCTGGAACGTCGAGGGCGTCGCGGTGGCGGTCGCCGGCCGAGGCATGCTCGACAGCGAGCTGCTTCGGCTCGCGGGGAGGAAGACGACAAGGCGGGCTGGTGGGCTGGGCCAGCTGGGGGTTAAGTTGGGCCGAAAGCAAGGTAAGCCTCCTTTTCTTTTTCTTCTGTTTTTCTTTTCTGTATTTGTTTGTTATGCCTTAGATAAAATACCTAGGCATTTTTTAAAATGCTAAAACTTTTTACATGGCCTCATAATATATTAGGCTAGCCAATTATAAAGTTTGGCACTTTTTAAAATTCAAATCATTTGAATTTTAAATCAAATAGGGAATTTAAATCCAAGCTCCTGTTTGAATATTTGAAAGATCCATGAGCATGGGGTTGGTCCCACATCACTTGATATGTGATCACACTCATTTATAAGACTTTTCAAAAATCCAACACGAATTTTTTGGAGAAGATTTATTTCTGGCCTTTTGAATTAATTCACCTAGGGGGTGTTCCTTCTCTCTTTTGAGTTTGAATTTGAATTCCAATTGATTTCTTTGAAATTTTTAACATGATGCAATGTGAGTTGCTAATCCTAGCGCATACCTAACTTGGGGTTGTGACACCACTCCCAGGCGGTAACTGATGCGTGCATGTGTGTAGCAGTACACCACTGCAGGGTTAATGAACTATTCGAATAGCCGTGTCCGCGGTTATGGACTACTTGGAGACCTTTACTTGATCATAGACAACTTCAATGGTTACTCTACAATTTCCAAGATAAGTGTGAGTGCTATGACGTGCTTCCTCGCGGGGAAGTCGAGGAAGTATCCATAGTGGTGTATTGGTTGGAGACTCGGTACTTGGACTCGTGTACGCTCCTCACCTCTTTCTGGTATTCGTAGTACAGGACTAGCAAAGTCAAAGCTGGCACTTCTGCATTGAAACCCCACCTCCCTTTGCCTTGATACTTGAGCATGAGTAGTATAGTTCCTATGTAAGTCATGCTGAGAACGTCTTTGTACTCACGTTTGATATTCTATGTTTTAGAGACGAGACCACTGACTCTGATGGTGGCCTCTACCTCGAGCTCGACGTGGACCAAGTCATATAGTTCCAGACAGCAGCCTGTGCCCTCTGGAGAGTCGTTGTATTTTATTTCAGGCTTCTTAAGCCACTTGTTAAACTTGTCTTTACTAAGACATAATTTGCTTCCGTTGATGTTTGATGTAATGTTGGATCACAGTCATGTGATCTCTGCTTGTAATACAACTACTATGTCTGCTCTGTTTAGCAGATGTTATAAAGGCTATGAGTTTGTAGAGTTCATGTTGTGATTACCTTCTGTTTACAATAGACATGTATGCTGCGTGTATGATTATAACGTGCATGTATTAGTGTGGGGTTCAATTTCTTAGTTGGGTTCTTGCCGGCGGTCTTTTATACAAAAAGTGGCCCTTAGATGTGCGCATCTTGGGGCATCGCGATGCGATTGCTCGTGACTCTGTCACGTGGCACACTGTGTTGTATGATTGAGCCCGCCCGAGATCCCGACTAGGTGATCGGGCTGGAGTCTGTTTATGTAAGTGTTATAATTCAATCGATAATATGGTTGAGGCGACTTGTCTATGAGTATGGTATTTCACCACCCATAATCATTTAGAGTTGTGAGCGGACAATGAGGACCCATCTCAGTTGATCATCCGGCCTGGATGGGATGCCCCTCACGTTTGATGCTTTCCAAGAGTGTTATGTGCTTGGCCATGTCTGCTTAGACAAGTGGGTATGGCTCTCGGCTCTCCATATGATTGTGTTGTAACATGAATTAAATACGCATATTCCGGGTCCCGGCAGACTTGGTATCACAACAGGACTGTCTGTAGGATTATCAAAATTTTGGCCGATGTTGAGTCTATCATTATATAGTTATATAGTTACTTTGGGTATAAGGGAACAACGTAAGACTTCTTTTTTCTCCTTACCCTCATCGATCTGAGTTCTGAGTCACCCTCATCTTTTCTACTAGAATATAGAACTAGGCTCATCTATGTCTTACTAGAACATCTCGTTGTTTGCTTCCTTGTAGCTGTAGGAGTGTTGTGGTCTTCCAAAGTTAGCATTCCATAGGTTTTAGGAAAGTGATGTCTGTTATCTTGCTGGGTGTCTCATTTTCCATCCTGGTACAACTGTTATGCCGTCCGAGTCATTCCAGGTTTCTTCATAATCTGATGCCTTTGCAAAATCCTTCTCCCATATTTCGGATGTCTTTCCAGAAGATTTGTTAGGTGGCATACCCGACAATTCCATAGAGTTTGTTGTAGGTTTTATTCTAGAAACCTATATTGATGCATTTGTAGTTCTTCCTCTCACTTTAGATGTCTTCTAGGCAGAATAACCACAGTAACCATCATGTTGGGGTACTTTCCTACTCTGACATATCTTTTGTAGCCCCTAGTAAGCCATGGTCATCCTCTAGGAAAACTACCCAGTAACCCAACTCCTTAAACCTGGCCACCCGACGAATGTGTAGAATTCAATGTAGATCTTATGCCAGGAACCGCCCCAATTTCCAGACGCCCATATAGAATGGCCCCACGTGAGTTAGCTGAGGTCAAAATCCAACTTGAAGCTTCGCTGGAAAAAGGATTCATCCGCCCTAGCTCATCGCCATGGGGTTGCCCCGTTCTGTTCGTAACGAAGAAAGATGGAACAAAAAGGATGTGCGTAGACTATCGCCTGTTAAATCTAGCGACGATAAAGAACAAGTACCCACTTCCTAGGATCAATGATCTTTATGATCAACTTGCTGAATCCTCTATCTTCTCCAAGATGGATTTGAGATTAGGTTAGCATCAAATCAAAATCAGAAACGAGGACATTCCAAAAACGGCTTTCACTACTCGTTATGGTCTTTACGAGTATACCGTCATGTCCTTTGGTTTAACCAATGCCCCCTCCACTTTTTCACGCATGATGAACTCGATCTTCATGGAGTATTTGGACAAGTTCATCGTGGTTTCGTCGATAAATCCTTATACTCGAAGAACAAAGAAGAACATGCCGAGCATCTTAGGCTGGTATTGATGGAAATTCGAGAGCACCGCCTTTATGCCAAGTTCTCTAAGTGTGAATTTTGGCTACCAGAAGTGACCTATCTAGGTCACGTGATTTCTTCCAAAGCATTTCTGTAAATCCTGAGAGAGTTCAGGCCATCCTTGACTGGACTCCACCTGAATCGGTTAAGAAAGTTAGGAGTTTTCTTGGCTTAGCAAGCTATTGTCGTCGCTTCATTGAGAACTTCTCCAAAGTTGCAAAGCCTCTAACTGAACCCCTGAATAAAGATAAGAAATTCGAATGGACCCCCAAGTGCATGGAAAGCTTTCAAGAGCTAAAAAGAAGATTGACTTATGCACCCGTACTTGCGCCTCCAGACACCAAGAAGGATTTCGAGATCTATTGTGATGCTTCACGGCAAGGGTTAGGATGAATAGTTATGCAAGATCGATATGTGGTAGCATACACTTCACACCAATTGTGTCCACATGAAGAGAACTATCCTACCCATGATCTTGAGCTCGCTGCCATAGTTCATTCCTTGAAGACAAGGTGACATCACCTCCTTGGTAATCACTGCCAAATCTATTGTGATCACCAAAGCCTCAGATATATATTCACCCAACGAGATCTTAATCTCAGGCAAAGACGCTAGATTGAGTTGATAAAATATTACGACGTAGGATCTCTTACACCCCAGGCAAGGCCAATGTCATGGCTGATGCACTAAGTCGTAAGTCGTATTGTAACAACATCATGTTACAAAAGTGTCAACCACTTCTTCATGAGGAATTCTCGAAAGCTCAATCTCGAGATTGTTCCTCATGGCTTTCTTTCTACCTTGGTGGAGAAATCAAACCTTAAGGATAAAATCATAGCCGCCAAGAAACGTGATAGTGGTATTCGAGATTCAAGAAGAACATTGCTAGGGGAGTTGCTAAATGTTTCTCCATATATGATCAAGGTGTCCTTTTCTTTGGCACTCGATTAGTTGTACCACGAAAAAACAATATTAGGAGGCTGATTCTTAAGGAAGCTCATGACACTCCCCTTTCGATTCATCCAGGTAGCACAAAGATGTACCGAGACCTACGCCAGAGATTTTGGTGGACTAGGATGAAGCGAAAAATTTCTTAGTTCGTTGCAGAATGTGATGTTTTCATCGCATTAAGGTGGAACATCAAAGACTTGCTGTTACTCTTCAACCATTGCCTATTCCCGAGTGGAAATGGGACAAAGTCGGTATGGACTTCATCACCGGCTTTCCAAAAACCCAGAAAGGAAATGATTCCATCTTTGTTGTCATTGATCGACTTTCCAAAGTTTCTCACTTCCTTCCAGTTCACGAGTCTATAATTGCTAGCCAGTTAGCGGACTTGTATGTCTCTAGAATTGTTTCTCTTCATGGTGTTCCTTTGGAAATCAATTCTGATCGTGGTAGCCTTTTCACCTCTAGATTCTAGGGAAGTTTCCAAAATGCTATGGGAGCTCATCTCTCCTTTAGTACATCTTTCCATCCCCAGTCTAGCGGTCAAGTTGAAAGGGTTAACCAAATTCTCGAAGACATGCTCAGAGCTTGTGTTATCTCTTTTGGAAAGAATTGGGAGAAGTCTCATCCATTTGCCGAATTTTCTTATAACGATAGTTTCCAATCTAGTCTGAACATGGCTCCTTTTGAAGTCCTCTATGGACGACGATGTCAAACACCCTTGAACTGGTCAAAAACCGGTGAAAGACAATTCTTTGGACTGGATATGATCAAGGAAGCAGAAGAGCAAGTTCGCATTGTTCGTGATCAATTGAAAGCCACACAGTCTCGTCAGAAAAGCTACTATGATCGTCATCATAGGCAAGAAAGCTACAATCTGGATGAGAAGGCTTGCCTTCGGGTTACTCCTCTGAAGGGTAACCATCGCTTCGGTATCAAAGGCAAGTTGGCTCCACGTTACATTGGTCCCTTTCTCATTATTGATGAGGCCGAGCGTAGTAACAGACGTCAGAAGATCAGATTCCTTAAAGTGCAGTGGTCACATCATTCAGAGAAAGAAGCTACCTCTGAACGAGAGGATCATCTACGAGCTGAGTACCCCACCCTCTTTACGATGACATCTGAATCTCGGGACGAGATTCTATTGAGTGGGGGCGAGTTGTCAGAACCCTAACTTAGGTTTGTGCTTAACCTAGCTTGCATTTTTGCATCATGAAAATTTTTGCAAAAGAAAAATAATTGGGGAAGCTAAAAGCCCCAAAATAATTTTAATAAAAGGCCAGACAAAAATATTTTTCCAAAAATGATCTGAACTTTTGAAAAGTCTCATAAATGGGGTCCCACATCATGCTCTCTAATTTTTCTGACAGTCCAAAATGCCCTTGGAAATTAAATCAATATTGTATTTGCAATTGGAATTTATTAAAGAAAATTCCAATAATTCTAAAACTTTGTCTGTGGAGTTATATTTGTCTCATAAGCCCACATAAAAGTTTATAGAATTTTATAAAGTGTTTTGGTTGCAAAATCAAAACAATACAAAATTACAGAAAAGAATAAAAACAAGAAACAAAGAGAAAGGGCAGAGCCCACTCACCTAGCCCAGCCTGGCCGCCCCAGCCCACTAGGGGCAGGGTCGTCTTCCTCCCTGGCCAGGCAGGCAAACAGCTCGGTGGCGAGCATGCAGCCGACGGCGCCACCTCTTGCGTTCCTCCCCAAGCATATCCCTGCGCCTGGAGACGTTTTGATGCAGCCCTCATCCATTCCCCCTCCTAGAGCCGTCTTCCCCTTCTTCCCCCCTCTCGATTTTGCGCAACCCCGAGAGCACCCGAGCGCCGCCCGAGCTCGCCGTCATGCGCCCGCGTGGCCACTGGATTCCAACCGCCGTGCCACCGTGTCCAGCATCTTCCCCGCCGTCTTCTTCATCGAACAGCGCCTGGAATCGAAACGAGATGACCCCTAGGTGACGCCATCATCGCCGGCGTCCTCTGCTGCCGCCGGGCGCCATGGTCAAATTCTCCGCCGCCAACACCTCCCCGAACTCGCCGTTCTCCCCTTCGTGCTCCAGTGAGCCTCACCTTCGTTTTCCCCCTCCCAGCGCTCCTCCCCGCGCTCTCCATCACCGTTCCCGCCGTGGACAGAGGTCCAACCACCGCGGGCTTCGACGCCGCCGTGGCCACAAGCGTCCTCATGGTTCCCCACTTGCTCCAGGAGATGCGCAAGACCACGAGGCACATGCCCGTGCCCTCCGTTCCCCTTCCCGCGGCCTATAGCGCGATTCCGGCGAGTCGCCGCCGTCTGCAGGGTCGCCGCCGATGAACCCCTGGCCATTAGGCCTTAACCCTTGCTTAATCAACCCTCAGAGGCTGACACTGGGCCCCAACCCCTTAATTAAACCGGGCTTAATTTAAGTAGAGACTAATTATTCCCCTAGCCACTAACTAGTGGGACCCCTCTGTCAGGGATGCCGCCCACGTCAGCCTGACGTCACCCTGGCACAATAAATCCTAAATCTTTAATATAATCAGAAAAAGGAATAAAATAGCCAAAACTTTGAATATTAATATCTTTTAAACCATAACTCCAATTGAAAAGATTTATATATGAAAAATGATCAGGAAAAATTCTCTATCCAAATAACCAACTTTCAACTATGTTTGAGTTGATTATAAAATGGGACCAGTAGCTTTTTGCTATATGGCTTAAATGGAAATAATTAAAATTAAATGCTTATGTCATTCTAACTTGAAACATTGCAATACAAACCTTATCACATGGACATAAGAAGCACAACAAACCCATGATCATCATCATATCATGCCATATTGTTTGAGCATTGTAATTTATCAATTGTGTGCTTTACTTCCAGTGCTTCGGTGATTGCATCTTCTCGGTAGATTTGATCTCGGAGACGAGTTCAACCTCACGTTAGAAGTACAGTACCTCGTGATCGTCAGCAAGGCAAGCACCCCCTCTTTGATCATGTCGATAAAATCCCAGTTCCCTCTCATTCTTGCTTATGTATGTTTAGGATGTCACCATGATACGTTCTATCGCTAGTTGAACCTATTCCTTTGCATGACCTATCATTTTAGTCACAGTAGTAAGAAAACCAAAATCCTAGCAGATCTAGGAGTTGGTTGATATCATGTGGCCCCTGCAACTGTTACAGCTTATTGCACGCTTAAAGTTTACCATGAGGATACTTTGTTGTGAGTCCGGATGGTAGTGATCATGTGAATGATGGTGGTAACGTGTTGGTGAATTTGACCTAATCAAGGTGAACGATGAGAGGCTGTGTAGGAGTACACAGTGTGTTGTCTCGTTGAACACCGCCCTAAGCCCGAGTTCTTGTGTTGTTATCCAAGAGTAAGAGTACGACCAGACATTGGGCTCACTGACCCCTCTCGGCCTAGTACCTCACCCCGGACCAAGTCCAGGAGTCGCAAGTAGTTCGAACTTTAAACGATATCAAGAAGGTACATCAAGGTAAGTGGTGGACGTAGGTTGTAGCCTAGTTGAATCAAGTGATCATGATCGAGTTGAGCTTGATGGCTGGACACACTACATTTGAGTCCGCATCGGAAAAATCGGCCGGATTCCGATTGTCGTCCCAACTCAAATAGGCGACTCCCTAGGACTAGAGATGGTGCCATGACTGAAGTGTCATGGCAACATCCTCGCCGATACTCGCTTGAAGGGTCCACTCCCAGGCGGTAACTGATGCGTCCGTGTGTGTAGCAGTACACCCTGATGGTACGAATTAATGCCCCCTCGTTGGTTACCCAAAGTGGAAGGTTGAGATGTAGATAGTAGCAAATTTCCCTGAGCGAAGATGCTAAGGTTGAATGTCGAACCAACAGGACTCCAACATATATAAGAAGGTGGTGAAGTGAACAATGGCGCCATTCACAACCTAAGGTTGCTTACTTCACCTGGACCTGCACACACAGCAAATAACTTTGCTTCCCAACGAGTACAGAGGAGTTGTCAATTCCTCCGACCTTTTTGTTTACAAAGGATAAAACGCACGGGATAATAATGATAGTGATAGAAACGGAAAAGTAAAGCAGTAAATTGATAGCGGGTGTAAACAGTGTTGGAAATATGGACCGGGGTCTTATGATGTTCACTAGTGATGTCTCTCTCCCAAAAGACGATAAAATACCCATGTGCGATAATCAAATTACAGATGGGCAATTGACAAGATTATGTGCGCAAACCAATGCTAACTATGCTATAAAGAAAGGAAGAGGCTCAAAAGCATAGGCGGTACGCAAAGACAAGTAGACCGAAATCCATCTGCATCTACCTACTAATCATCCACCTTGAGATATCTATCCAGAACATCTCGCTGGTATTAAGTTGCGAATCCCACCCAAAGTGTAAACTCAAAGCAACAGACAACTGCATTAAAGAACTTTGCGTAATGTAAACAATCCTTGCACCCGCAAGTACAAGCACCTTTGTTTTCCCCCTTGTGGCAACAACACATCCCCTAGACTCATGTTTCTGTCACTCAAGCTAGTCATCAGGGGGCATGAACCCACAATCAAGCATAACGCTCTCTCTTGGAGTCACTACCTACTACTTGTCCAAAGCAATAAACAACAACGGAGAACATGCAAGAATTACTCTAGCACATAAATATAAAAGAGGAGAATCAAATATATTACTCAAACACAATCTGAAAATAGTCTCATAATCCATTGGATCCCAGCAAACTCAGCATAGCAACAGCAGAAAGAATAAATATGTGCCTCGATCATGTAGGGCAGCTCACGAGGTCTAATCCATGAAGAAGAAAGAGGGGAGGAGAACATCAAATAGCTACTAATCATAGACCCATGTTCCAAGGTGGACTATTCACGGTTCATCCGGGAAGCATCCATGGTGGTGGAGAAACTCCCGGAGGTGATTCCTCCCTCCGGCAGGGTGCCGGGAAGAGGTCTTCTGGTTCTCCCGATCTTGGAAGCGCGGCGGCGGCAGAACAGAGGAGAGATCGCGAAAAAGGGTTCCCGTCACGGGGGTTTTACGTCACGAGGGATATATAGGCGAAAGCGGGCAGCCAGGGGGGCCACCAAGGGTCCAGGCGGCCCCCTGGCGCGGCCCCACCCTAGGGCGCGCCGGGAGGGCGCCTGGGGCCCTGGTGGGTCCCCTCTGGCCCCCCCCTCAGTGATTCCCGAAGCATCTTCTGCGCTAATTTTTTATTGTATTTTTCCCAAATTTTTGGAGCACGTTTAATATGAGGGAAACCTGAAATAGAAAAACAGCAGAAAACAGGAACTGGCACTGGGGTGCACTGAGTTAATAGGTTAGTCCAAATATGATCGAAAGTGTATGGAAGTTCATCAATATCATAGCAATATCACACAAAAGAGGCATGGAGCAAGCAGAAATTATAGATACGTTTTGGACGTATCAACATCCCCAAGCTTAATTCCTGCTCGTCCTCGAGTAGGTAAATGATAAAAGCATAATTTCTGTGGTGACATGCTAACAACCATATAAGAACTTTTGAGTAAAGCAATCAAGGAATGTAATTCAATTCAAGTCATAACATGCAAGAGTCTATATTTAGCATTGAAATAAGCAACATAAGAACATAAAGGTGCAAGAGCTCTCGTTGTCCATGACTCGAATGTCTCCAAATGGTGTTTGCGTGCAAGAAAGGGGATTGGGATATACGAGAAAAAGTATTTTTGTGTTGATAACTCAATCTACTAAAGTTTCACACTTGGTCTTCTTTGGAATCTTATCTTGACTCATCCCCAGACCACTAGCCAGGTACAAGTCAAAATGATCCACTCCTTTTCGACATTTTGAGCACTCATGCAATGGATGAGCGTAAGCAAGAAAGTTGAAACTTAGGATGGCAAAGAGAGAATATGGTGGAGGAGGAAGACAAAAATGTGTGAAAGGCTCACATCAATGAGGACAATCATAGGCGAGATAAAGTCAAATGATACATATGATGTGAGGAGTTGGGATTGCCATGCAATGGATGCACATATGAGCTAAGGTAAGCTCTCAAATGGAACTAGTGGGGGTGCATACAACTTGCTTGCTCAAGAAGACCTAGAGCTCATTTGAGGAGGCTCATCATTGGAATATACAAGCCAAGTTCTATAGTGTGAAGGTCCCCACATAGCTATGGATAATCTCTATGGAGTACAAGGTATAAGATGGAGTACGAGTGTGGATCTCTCAAAAGGAATAATAGTGTGCCCCTTCTCTCTTTTTATTTCTTTTTCCCTTTTTTCTATTTTTGTTGTATTTTTTTGGTGGCCTCAATGGCTCTTTCTATTTCTCTCATTTGTCCTCTTTGGGATCTTTTAATTTGTACACTTTGGGATATTTTCCTCACTTTAGGGACAACACTCTATATATTACAAAAAGTATAGAAGATCTTTCACACTTTACAAAAGTACTCAAATCATAAAGAAGATGTAACGATCATGATGTATGCAAATGTATGCATCTGCCAGGGTAGCAGGATATGCAATGATACTAGCGCGTCACGTAGCAATGATTAGGGCAAGTCCCAACTAGAATGCGTCTCGTCGATCAAGCAAGTAGCATGTATGACATGAAAATCAAGTCATGAGAAGGTGGATGTTGCATGGCAATGTATCTCAGAAAGGCTATGGAAATGCCTTGATAGGTAGGTATGGTGGCAGTTTTGAGGAAGGATATAAGGAGGTTTATGATGACAGAGCGTATCATGCCAAGGGTTTGGATGTACCGGCGAAGGTGGACGCTAACTCTCAGAGTGAGAAGGAAGCAATGCACGGCACATGAGAGGCTAGAAAAATATGGGAAGGTGGAAGTGTCAACTTTCGAATACTCACATTAGTTCGAAGAACTCATGCACCTATTATCGGTAACTCTCAATCTAATAGGGAGGTTTCACAAAGAGACAAGTACCCCGAGGAGAAGTGTATGGGGGTTTGGTTATCCTTGCGCATCCTCGACTCATGGTACGTGAGTGTACTCTAATATTCGACCCCTCAAAAGAGTAGTGATCCATCTGGTAGCTAAAGTTCTCAACTAATTTTGTAAGTTTTGAAAATAAACACGGATTTCCCAAAATACGACATCTATCACTAATAGGCTAAAGCTCTTGACACCAAAAGTCCAAACATTACTCAAAACAATACCTCAAAACTATTGCAAGTTACTACTAAAAAAGAATAGCAACCTCAATTACCTACTTCAAGTCAAGATACACAACTCAGTGCAACAGGAAAACTCTCTAAACAAGATAAACATGAAAACTCAAGAAAGTTCCAGCAACAAACTAAACAAAATCTCTTAAAAAGATAAGCATGAAAACAAAGAGCTAAACATGATAGTAGCTATGAAAAAGATAAAGAACACACACAACAAAGATAAGCATGAAAAATCCTATGTTGTGTTCTAGATTTTGAAAGTGTAGCGTGTTTCTCTCCCACACAAAGAAATATGGATTCTAACTTGTTATGAACAGCAAGCAAAGCTAAATAAAACTAAAAATAAAACCTAAGAGCGAGACGCTCCAAGCATAGCACATAATGCATGAAGTGATAAAAATATAGTGAGACGAGAGACGAACTGATAATTGTGTATGGAGAAGGGGATGCTTGGGGGCATCCCCAAGCTTAGATGCTTGAGTCTCCTTGAATATTTATTGTGGATGAATGGGGGCATCCCCAAGATTGAGCGCTTGATACTCATGAATCTTCTTTTATCATCTTCCCTCGCACACTTGAAAACTCCCTTCATACATAACTCATCACAATTTGATTAGCGAGGTTAGTACCCATAATAAAATAATTTTTTCTCTACTGGAAATAAGGATATTCTTGAAGAGATACTATTTCTCAAGATTTCAAAAAGTTTTTTCAAAGAAAAAGCAAGCTTAAGGTTTGCAAAACGAAGAAAAGGCAAAACAGGACAGAATCTGTGAAAAACAGACCAGCAGGTAGAAAAGAATTTTGTAGGGATAATTCTTCAATTCAAATGAAAAACTCAGAACATACAAAAGTTCCGTAATTGTATAGAGCACGCTGTGTAAAAATTTCAGCTCAAAAAGATGAACTGGGATTTTTCTATGATTTTTCTAGTCACGAGGAGAGAATCTGTTTTCAGGACAACATGTCACAACTTTCACTTCCCTTATCATATGAGGCTATAAATGGCACAAAGCTTGAAAAGTAAAGATACAATGATGTTTCTACAGTATTAACAATCATCAAGACCACTAAAAATAGAAGAAAAACAAAAAGGAAATCCTAAATTCATTGCGGTCTGCCTCCCGAAAGCGCTTCTTTAAAGCCATTAGCTATGCTTAATGCAATAGATCAAGTCTTTTCAAGAAAATAACTAGCCCGTGTGACGGACTCAAAAGGCAACTTAATATTTTTCCTAGGGAAGTGTTCCATCCCTTTCTTGAGAGGGAATTCGAATTTTATAATCCCTTCTTTCATATCAATAATAGCACCCACGGTGCGAAGAAAAGGACGTCCCAAAATAATTGGGCAAGAAGGTTCACATTCAATGTCCATAATAGTAAAATCAACGGGAACATAATTTTCATTGACAATAATATAACATCATCGATTTCCCCAAAGGTTTCTTTACGAAAGCGTCGACAAGATGAACACCAAAAGAACAAGAATCAAAAGGCTTTAATTCAAATATATCATACATTCTTTTGGGCATAACGGAGGTACTATCTCCAACATCACATGAAGCATAGCAAGAAAAGTTATTCAACTTTATTTTAATCATAGGATCCCAACCATATTCTAGATTTCTAGGTATGGAGGCTTCTACCCTAAGATTCTCCTCCCTAGCTTTAATGAGAGTATTAGTGATATGCTCCGTGAAGGCAAGATTAAGTGTGCTAGTGTGGGGGTCTCTGGACATCTTGTGAAGGAAATGAATAACATCAGAAAGGGTGTAATTATCAAAATCAAGGTCACTACTATCTAGTAAAGTGGTAGTGGTGTACTTTAGGCTCACTTGTTGGGTAGCTTCTATAGTCATAGGAATTTCTTCTTCTACGGTTGAGGTCATAGCATCACCATTAATAGGTCCTATGGAACTAGGGGTGCATTGGGTGCTAAGAGTTTGGATATCCCCAACAACTTGGATAGTAGCAATGGTATGGTGTGTAGGAAGGATCTTAATTCTATCTTCTTCCTCCTTTTCTCTAGCCCATCTCTCTTTAAGTTTAGCCATTATCCTAATGTTTTCATTAATTTGCACTTGGATAGCATTCATAGGAGTCACCTTGCTCTCCTCAAGAGGAGAAGTTCTAATTTTAAGAAATTCTACTTCATGGGCTAAATTTTCTACCTTATCTAGTTTTTCATCTAATTCGACGAGAGGTCATCTAATTTGTCTAGTTTTTCCTCTACACTCTTGTTGAAGGCTTTTTGGGTAGTGATGAAGTCTTTAAGCATACTCTCTAATTGAGAAGTGGAGTTCTTGGTGCTAGGATAAGTGTTGTTGTTCCCATAGTTGTTGGAGGGGAATGGGCTAGGATTGCTACCAAAATTACTCCTATAAGCATTGTTATTGAAGTTGTTTCTAGAGATAAAGTTCACATCTACTTGGTCTTGAGCAATCAAAGAATTTAAAGGAACATCGTGAGGATTAATAGGAGATTGCTTGGTAAGTAGAGACATAATCAAGTCAACTTTTTCATTTAGGGAGCAGATCTCCTCGATAGAGTTTACCTTCCTACCCGTTGGAGCTCTTTCGGTGTGCCATTGGGAATAGTTGGTCATCATCTCATCGAGTAGTTTTGTGGCAACACCAAGTGTAGTTGACATAAAGGTTCCTCCCGCGGCCGAATCTAGCATGTTCCGCGAGGTAAAGTTCAAGCCTGCATAAAAAGTTTGGATAACCATCCAAGTAGTCAAACCATGCGTAGGGCAATTCTTAACAAGAGATTTCATGCGTTCCCAAGCTTGGGCAACGTGTTCATTATCTAATTTCCTAAAATTCATAATATAGTTCCTCAATTGGATAATCTTAGCAGGGGGGGTAGTACTTCCCAATAAAACCATCCTAGCACTTTCCCAAGAGTCTATGCTATTCTTAGGCAAGGATTGAAACCAGATTTTAGCTCCGTCCCTCATAGAGAAAGGAAAAAGCTTAAGCTTAACAATATCACCATCTACTTCTTTGTACTTTTGCATATCACAAAGCTCAATAAAATTATTTAAGTGCAAAGCAGCAGCATCTCCAGCACCGGAGAATTGATCTTTCATAAAAAGGTTCAGCAAAGCAGGTTTAATCTCATAAGAAGGTGCTGAAGTAGCAGGTGTGGCAATAGGAGTGCAGATAAAGTCACTGTTGTTGTGACTAGTGAAGTCACACAACTTGGTGTTCTCGGAGGAACCCATAGTAGCAGCAAGCAAGATAACTATTTTTTTTATTTTTGATAAAGAGAACTAAAGAAAAAACTGAAAGGTAAACTAACAAGACTAAAAAGCAAAGATAAAAGATAGTGTGAAACTCCCCTATCTTGAAGAGTGGAGTCCCCGGCAACGGCGCCAAAAATTGATTTTGATGGTACGAATTAACACCCCATCGTTGGTTACCCAAAGTGGAAGGTTGAGATGTTGATAGCAGCAAATTTCCCTTAGTGAAAATGCTAAGGTTGAATGTCGAACCAATAGGACTCCAACATATACAAGAAGGTGGTGAAGTGAATAATGGTGCCGTTCACAACCTAAGGTTGCTTACTTCACCTGGACCTGCACACACAGCAAATAACTTTTCTTCCCAACGAGTACAGATGAGTTGTCAATTCCTCCGGCCTTGTTGTTTACAAAGGATAAAACGCACGGGATAATAATGATAGTGATAGCAACGGAAAAGTAAAGCAATAAATTGATAGCGGGTGTAAACAGTGTTGGAAATATGGACCGGGGTCCTATGATGTTCACTAGTGATGTCTCTCTCCCAAAAGACGATAAAATACCCATGCGAGGTAAACAAATTATAACTGGGAAATTGACATGATTATGTGCGCAAACCAATGCTAACTATGCTATAAAGAAAGGAAGAGGATCAAAAGCATGGGCGGTACGCCAAGAGAAGTAGACCGAAATCCATCTCCATCTACCTACTAATCATCCACCTTGAGATATCTAACCAGAACATCTCGCTGGTATTAAGTTGTGAATCCCACCCAAAATGTAAACTCAAAGCAACGGACAACTGCATTAAAGAACTTTGCGTAAAGTAAACAATCCTTGCACCCGTAAGTACAACACCGTTGTTTTCCCCCTTGTGGCAACAGCACATCCCCTAGACTCATGTTTCTGTCACTAAAGCTAGTCATCAGGGGGCATGAACCCTCAATCAAGCATAACGCTCCCTCTTGGAGTCACTACCTACTACTTGGCCAAAGCAATAAACAACAAAGGAGAACATGCAAGAATTACTCTAGAACATAAATATAAAAGAGGAGAATCAAATATATTACTCAAACACAATCTGAACATAGTCTCATAATCCATCGGATCCCAGCAAACTCAGCATAGCAACAGCAGAAAGATTACATATGTGCCTCGATCATGTAGGGCAGCTCACGAGGTGTAATCCATGAAGAACAAAGAGGGGAGGAGAACATCACATAGCTACTGATCATAGACCCATGGTCCAAGGTGGACTACTCACGGTTCATCCGGGAAGCATCCATGGTGGTGGAGAAGCTCCCGGAGGTGATTCCTCCCTCCGGCAGGGTGCCGGGAAGAGGTCTTCTGGTGCTCCCGATCTTGGAAGCGCGGCGTCGGCGGAACAGAGGAGAGATCGCGAAAAAGGGTTCCTGTCACGGGGGTTTCACGTCACGAGGGATATATAGGCGAAGGGGTCCAGCCAGGGGAGCAACCAGGGGTCCAGGCGCCCCCCTGGCGCGGCCCCACCCTAGGGCGCGTCGGGAGGGCGCCTGGGGCCCTGGTGGGTCCATTCTGGCCCCCCCTCGGTGATTCCCGAAGCTTCTTCTGCGCTGATTTTTTATTGTATTTTTCCCGAATTTTTGGAGCACTTTTAATATGGGGGAAACCTGAAATAGAAAAACAGCAGAAAACAGGAACTGGCACTGGGGTGCACTGAGTTAATAGGTTAGTCCAAATATGATCAAAAGTGTACAAAAGTTCATCAATATCATAGCGATATCACACAAAAGAGGCATGGAGCAAGCAGAAATTATAGATACGTTTTGGACGTATCACACCCCTGTAGAGTTAATGAACTATTCGAATAGCCGTGTCGCGGTTATGGACTGCATGGAGACCTTTACTTGATCATAGACAACTTCAATGGTTACTCTAAAATTTCCAAGATCAGTGTGAGTGATATGGCGTGCTTCCTCATGGGGAAGTCGAGGTAGAATCCATAGTGGTGTATTGGTTGGAGACTTGGTAATTGGACTCGTGTACGCTCCTTACCTCTTTCTGGTATTCGTAGTACAGGACTAGCCAAGTCAAAGCTGGCACTTCTGCATTGAAACACCACCTCCATTTGCCTTGATATTTGAGCATGAATAGTATAGTTCCTATGTAAGTCTTGCGGAGTACGTCTTTGTACTCACGTTTGCTTATTCTATATTTTAGAGACGAGACCACTGACCTTGATGGTGGCCTCTACCTCGAGCAATTCAGTTAAACGAACTGGACGCGACAAAGAAAACTTTGACAAACTCTTTTGCTTCATAAGATGTATATAATCCGGTACTACAAAAAGTGTTTAGCAAGTATCAAAACAATGCTATAAGGACTATGCACGGAGCAATCCTTCTTTCAATTGATCAATCACAAACAACCTAAAGTGAATAATATGCTGCCGAAAATCAAGACAAGATCAGAATGCTCATAGCCTGAACATATCAGAGTCATATCTCGCTAGCCTCCATGAGTGAAGCAAAACATAAATGCAGAAACTCCTCCGGAGTTTTAAAGGAGACTAGAACTAAGAATTTCAGACTAGCAATATAACAAGCATGCAGAAGACAATATAATACTTTTGGACAATGCATGTTACACTAAGAATGACAACTATGCTCTCAATAGTTGGTGCTTTGAAGAAAGAAGGTGAGACTCTCGAACCGTGGATTTTTTATGGCAAGATTGAAAACCCTTGAAAGGAAGCAAAGACTAAACATGTGCCAGAGCTCTTGGTTTTGAAAACAGAGATAAAATTCTTTTTGAGAAGTGAAACTTTCCAGTCAACGGTGAACGGTAAAGGTCTCTCAATATCTCCCATGCCAACCATATTAATGCTTTTTTCTTACACTTGTTCCCTTATCCATAAATCCTTTGATGGTCTACGGAGCCTTTTATTTTGCCTCAAGTATGGAAGGAGGATATCATTCCATCTATCATTAGCAGCATTTGGTCCATTTCATTCCATCATCAAGTATGGGGGAAGGTGTAACTTCCGTCAAAATATTTTTGGCATGGTAGATACTGATTTTCCCTCACCGCACCATGAGCTTGTACGGTTAGAAAAGGGAAGCTTTCGAATAAATTTCGAGATGGCACAAGGAAGTCTAAGTTAGGAGTGGCCGGTAAATACCACATATAGGAAGATATGGTGGACTCAAGTGGAATAACTGGTTTGAAAAGGAGTTTGGATACAAAAGCATAATTCCGCTTAGTGCGAGCGAAGGCTAGCAAAAGACTGGGAAGCGACCAACTAGAGAGAAATAATTGTCATAATCTTGCAGAGCGACAAAGCACCATTGAATCGGGCATGAAAGTGATATGACTATTCTGAAATAAAAAGATCATCAAGGCATGATAGACATTTTAGTCATAAACATGTGTGAACATGTGCCAAGTCAATCCAAGAATTCTCTGAAGGGAAATACCACTTCATTATGCCAAACCATGAACAATGCAATGCATGTAAATCATTCCAACAACATATTATGCACCCTAGCTATTTGAGATCATCAACAAAGAAAGCATGAACACTGGGAAAGCATTACAAACATAGCACTATGTCGCTACAAGCTGGTCTCTAGATCATAAGTACAGACATATGTACAAAAGTAGAAACAAGAAGAGTTCATACCGGTTTTCCTTGTTGCTTCCCTTCCGTCGATCTTTGTCATTACTGCCTTGTCACTTGCACGATCGAACGTGATAAATATAATCAAATGCAATCATGGACTCGAGCTAAACTCTTAAAACAAAGAAAACTAAAGAGAGAAAGGAAATCTTTTTGGGTTTTCCAAAGGCTTTTCAAAAGAAAAAGAAAAGAGAAATCTTTTTGTTGATTTTGCGAATTAAAAGAACAAAGAAGAGCAGGCAAAAACTTCGAAAAGATCAAGGCAAACAAAATTAAAAATAAATAATACAATGGAAAGGGGAGAAGGGCACGTACTCCCCCAAGCATAGGCTTTTGGTTTAAGTTGGTAGCAGCTACTGCCCCCAGGAGCCTCCTGCTCCGGGGTAATGGTAAGTCCAGGAGTCATATGAGCCCTCCGGTGCGTAAACCGAAGTCCTCGGGTCCTCCCATGAGGAAGGTCCTACGCTCCAAGCGGAAGAAGACCCCTCGCCATGCTCGGTGCAGGTCTCTCCCTAGAAAGGTGGGAACTCACCATGCTCCTCCTCGTCGGGTACAACCCCCTCCATGGGGTTATGCAGCTGGTGGTGAGCCATGAACTCATCGAACTGAATATTATTCAAGGATTATCCATTCCTGCGAGTGTTATCAAACAAAAGTGGTGCAGGTAGACGGATCTCACAAGTAATGGTCTTTTCAAACCTAAAAATATAAACGAGGTTACCAAACTGGGAAGTCATGGTAAAAAACTTATGCCTCTTCATAGCAGCAAGATCAAGACTTGCATATGAAAAGGGAACATCACCAGGATGCGGGGTGCGCTCAAGAGACTCAAGGATAAGTGTGGCCCTTGTTACTGTTCATAGCAAGGCGCCGAGAAATTAAGGCACCCACATTATAATCATTCTTATCAGAGAGGACGTTCGCATAAATAGCGAAATCTGGTGCAGAACCACTAATCATGTTGTCACGAGCCAACACCCCTCTAGCAACAAAATACGAAAAATACATGAGGTGTGGAAACAGAATGATGGAAACCTTCGTACGCCGAATGTCGGTCTCCTCCTGGAAACAGAGGGAGTTGAAGAGGGTCCTCAACTTGGAAGGCTGAGTGGTCATCTTTGTCGTATGACCAGCGTTTGGCACACCTATTATATAACAAAAGAGTGCCAAAGACATTGTTATGAGATCATTATAAAGTTTGAACTCGACGGGTCCAACATCATGGTTATAACGAAAACTATTAATAAAAGCAGGAGGTGAACTTCTTATATTGTACCACACGGCATAGTGCTAGCTGTGTCAAACCTGCATTGGCACAAAGCCCATAGAATTCCTCCTTAATTCTTGCAGCTGTAAGAAAATCATCGCACAGATACATCATTGCGCATGCTGGACTTGCGTCTTCCAACAACTCTAGGGGCACATGATCTTCATTGTAGCTCACCATAACTACTGAGGGTGAAGTTGCAGCTCTAGTAACTTGATCGGAGCGCTCGGGCTTCTTCTTCCCAAGCCACCCCTTTGCTTTTCCTAGCAAACTCATTTATGAAATTTTTGGCAATTAAAAAAAACAAGGATTTAAATAAAGTGAGTTGAGGCAAACTACTCTACCCACTTACCAAAGGCATAAACTTGCATCAAAACTTGGAAAATAAATTTCTACACATGCATTTAAGCTCATCTAAACAACACCAAGAACTAATAAATACTCACAAATGAAGCCACCAATCAAAAATCTATTTGGAGGGGTGGAGGAGTTACATAACAAGGAGTATTTGCCAAAAATCTCAGCTCAAATGATGGGCCTTAGAGAGAGATCGAAATTCTGGACAGGGAGCAGCAACAACGCGATTTCCAGGTGCAGAACTCGTGTTTTGGGGAGGAAAGAAAGAGAGAGGAAGAAGACTCACCTAGAGGTGGGGCCTGTGGGTACCAAGCGCCCTGTGGGCGCGGCCAGGGGGCTGGCCGCGCCAGCTGGCCGCCTGGGCCACTGGTGGCCCCCCTTGGTTAGCCCCAGGTGCCTCTGGGTCACTCCCGGCATGGAAATTTTTAATGTATTTTTTATGGAATTTTTCTGAAAACTTCACTGTTGAAAATTTTCCGGAGTTCAAAAAGCTACGAAACTTTCTGAAAACTTGAAGCAGTGATTAGAATTGTGAAGCTTCAAAAACATATAAACTTGGTACAGCAAGGAGGATAAAAGCTAAGGAAAATGAAAAAATAACAAGCTCCACTTTTTGCCTATATAAAACATGCTAGCTAGCAAGGTTGATCAAGTCTTACCAACGAACCAGCGATATATAGAACAAAAAGTCTCACCTCTTATGAAGTGATCATTGCAACTTTACTTTAATGGACATTGTCCCCACCATGATGGTATTGTATTTGTGATGCACGTGTAAAGGACAATCCCATTATCCAATCTTCACGGTCTCGATATTCTCTATTGAGTTAAGGCCATGCCTTTTGTCGATTTTCTTTGGAAAATTCACCGTGTGTTCTTTATCGTCTACATTGAAGGTGACCTTTCATTTATTGCAATAAATAATGTCACCGGCAGTGTTGAGAAAAGGTTTACCAAGAATAATGGACATGCTCCCATCCTCGGGCATGTCAAGCACAACAAAATATGTAAGAATTAAACAATTAGGAACTTCAACTGGAACATCCTCACAAATACCTATTGGGACGGCTGTTGATTTGTCAGCCATCTGAAGAGAGATATCTGTAGGGATTAGCTTATCTAAACATAGCCTTTTATAGAGAGAAAAAGGCATAATAGTCACCCCTGCTCCGAGATCACATGAGGCAGTCTTCACATAATTATTTTTTATGGAACAAGGAATGGTGGGTATACCTGGATCACCAAGCTTCTCGGGAATCTTGCCACTGAAAGAGTAGTTAGCAAGCATAGTGAATATTGCCTCATTAGGAACTTTTCTTTTGTTAGTGACAATATCTTTCATATATTTGGAATAAGGAGGTATCTTGATAGCATGAGTCAAAGAAATTTGCAGACAAAGAGGTTTCATCCATTCACAAAATTTATTATAATGCTCTTCTTCTTTAGATTTGAGAGACTTACCTGGAAAGGGCATGAGTTTTTGTACCCATGGTTCTCTTTCCTTCCCATGTCTTCTTGCTATGAAGTCCTCTCTGGTATACTTCTTGCGTGTATCAGGTGCTTCTTCTTCTCGCACCTCGGGAGGATCATTCTTCTCCTTATCATTTTCTTCGGGCTCAGCACCGTCTTTAGTTTCAGCATCAGAGGTAGATATGCTGTTAGGATCAACAACATGTTCTTCACTTCTAATAGGATCGTTGGACTTGTCAGCCTCCTTGTGTTTCTTCTTCTTCTTCTTCTTTTTATTCTTAGGAGAGCTAACAATCTCTATTCTAATTGCACTTGGGAATCTTGCTCGATCCTCTTCGGATGCCCCTCAGGATAGAGTGGGTCCTGGGTGTGTGTTCCACCCCTGGTCTTGATGCCATAAGCTTGTATGTCCTTTTTGGCATTGTTAGCAAGAAAATCGTTTTGCACATTGGAAATTTGTTCAAGCTGAGTTTGAACCATATGAAAATGCTTAACAAGACATTTAACATCATTAACTATTCTTTCAAGAACACCAAGTAAACTTTTGATAGCAAGAGAATTATCATGCAACTGACTTTGTATCATCCTATTAAAATTGTCTTGCTTAATAATAAAATTATCAAGATCATCTAAGCATTGGTCGGGAGGCTTACCTTTAGGGATGTCACTTTCAGTAAAGTCTAATAGAGAGTGTACCTCTACTGTCGGGACCCGGGGTTAGCGTATGCAAGTCCAGCTAAGACATAGTCATATGGAGAGCCGAGAACCGTACCCACTTGTCTAAGTAGACAAGGCCAAGCACAGAACGTTCTCGGAAAGCATCGTACGTGAGGGGCATCCCATCCAGGCCGGATGATCAACTGAGATGGGAACACATCGTCCGCACACAAGTCTAATAATATGGGTGGTGAACTCCCATATTCAAAGACAAGTTGCCTCAACCATACTATCGACTATCTCATAACTCTTACATAGACTTACTCCAGCCCGATCACTTAGTCGGGGTCTAGGGCGGGCTCGATCATACCACAAAGTGTGCACGAGACGGAGTCTCGAGCAATCACATCGCGATGCCCCAAGCTGCGCACATCTAAGGGCCACTTGGTGTATGAAAGACCGCCAGCCAGAACACAACTAAGGTCTCGAAAACCCATACAAAGACATGCATGTTATAAACATACACGCAGCACACATGCCTTGTATGAACAGCAGGTATCATTCCAATTCTCTACAAAGTATACATCTTTATTGATAACTCTTATAGAGTGCAAACAGAGATCACAAACATGTGATCCAACACTACAACACAAGCGGAAGCAAAATATGTCTAAGTACAGAGAAGTTTAACAAATGGCTTAAGAAGCCTTATTTAAACACAAGCCCTTCACGAGGGAACCAGTCGTCTGACTGGGACTAGACTAGTTAGTCTTCAGTCGTCCAGCTCGATGAAGAAGCCACCTTCGGGGTCAGTGGTATCATCTAAAACATAGTTTAAGAAAACGTGAGTACAAAGTCGTACTCAGCAATACTTACATAGGAGCTATACTACTCATGCACATGTACCAAGGTAAAGGGAGGTGGGGTTCACTTGCAGAAGTGCCAGCTTTGACTTGGCTAATCCTGAACTACGAGTACCAGACTTTGAGGTAATAAGCGTACACGAGTCCACTACTTTCTCCAACCAATTACACCACTATGGTGCCTTCCTCGACTTCCCCACGAGAAAGCACGCCATAGCACTCACACTTATCTTGGTGTGTTTTAGAAGTATCCAGTTCAAGTTGTCTAATAATCAAGCTAAGCTTTCCAAGAAGTCCATAACCGCGGACGCGGCTATTCGAATAGTTTTGTTAACCCTGCAGGGGTGTACCGCTACACACACATGATCATCATTTACCGCCTTTGATCTCGACACCATTCAAGGGGTGCCAGCGAGGATGCTCACCACAACTGTTACCTCATAGGCGATCTAGTCCGAGAAAGCCGCCTACTTGGATTGGTTACCACTATCGTGAACCCGGCCGGTTTACCGAAATGGACCCAAGTGATGTGTGCGTGGTGCATAAGCCGGTCTCGGATGAGCCGTTCTCTCACTTAGCATCCAGGCCACAAGCCTACCAGAACTCAGAACTATTGCGACATCTGGACATCGAAAGGGATGAGTTAGTAAGCTGAGAGGGGTCAATGAGCCCAATGTGTGGTTGTACTCTTCATCTTGGATCACCACACAAGAACTCGGACTTAGGGCGGTGTTCAACGAGACAACCCACCGTGTACTCCTACACAGCCTCTCATCGTTCACCTTGTATTAGGGTAGATTCACCAACACTTTTATACCATCATCAACATGATCACTACCATCCCGACTCACATCACAGTAACAACATGGTATCATACTAAGCATGCAATAAGCGATAACAATTGCAGGGGCCACATGATATCAAACAACTCCTACATTTGCTAGGATTGTGGTTTGCTTACTACTGTGACAAAATGATAGGTCATGCAAAGGAATGGGTTCATCTATGCGGTAGAAACGAATCATGGTGATCATCCTAAACAATGCATAAGTGAGACATGAGAGGGAAGTGGGATTTTATCGACATAATCAATGGGGGTTTGCTTGCCTTGCTGACGAGGTTCGGGTTCTGGGTCTTCAGCGAAGGGGGCAGCCTCCTGCTCCGGTTCCACCTCTACTCGACAAACAACAAGAAAAGTAGCAAAGTAAATACAATGCACAATCACATGATGGAAGTTTGAATCTTGATGTATATGCTTTGATGTGTGAGGCAATTCCATTTAAATGGAGTATATTGCAAATTGAATTGCAAATTCAAACTCCAATTTGAATTCAAACTTAGTCAAGTTATATGTGACATGGTTTGATCAATTTGAATCATCTTCAAATTTGTATGATACGCCTCAGATGTGTGGTTGAAATGTAGCATAATTCCATGGTCCAAGTTGCAAAAGCATTTGATTTGAATTTGAATTAATTCCAAATAATTCAAATGACATATGCTACTGGTCCCATTTTAAAATCAACTCAAACATAGTTGAAAGTTGCATATTTGGAAAGATAATTTTCTCCTGATCATTTTTCATATATTATTTATCCAATTTGGAGTTAATATGAATTTTCGATGAATTTCCAAAGTTTGGGGTATTTTCTGGAATTTCTGGAATTTCTTTAATTCAATTTGATTTTCTGGAAATTCATTTAATCAATTTATTGCACCAGGTTAACGTCAGGGGGGGGGGCTGACAAGGGGGTCTCAACTGTCAATGGCTGGGTTAATTAACACGGCTGGTTAAATTAATCCAGTGGCTTAATTAAGCCACTGGGCCCACTGGTCAGTGACCTAGGGTCAATTAACCCAGGTGGGGTTAAGCCCTGATAAAGGCCACGTCGGCGGGCTGCCGGCGGCTAAACGTCGGCGACCTTCCAGCACGGCGGCGTCCGCACGGGATGGCGTTCCCGTGGTCCAAATCGCGCCCTTCGACCACTGAGACGAAGCTCTCGGTGTCGCGCGATGATGGAGACCGAAAGGGAAGCCTGGGAGGCTCTGTATGCACGACGGCGTCGAGCTTTGCGGCGGCGGTGCTACTGGCTGGAGGCCGAACTCGCTACGGAGCACCATTTGAGCCGGTGATGCTCGCAATCGACGCAGAGGAGCAAGGAGAAGACGGTGCACATGCCCCCGAGCTTGTTTGCTTTACTGGTGATCGACTACGACAACCGTGGCGGCAAGGGACTTCGGCTTCCATGGAGGATCGACAAGGAGACAACGATAAGGGGTGGGGAGAGAGGGGTTTGGACCGCCTGCTCACCAGGAACTCGACGGAGGTGGCGGCTTGAGCTAGGAGGGCTCGACGGCGACGAAATCGACAAAGGCGTCCTTCGGGTCCGGCGACGGCTCGAGCTCGATTCCGGCGGCTAGGAGGGCTCCGTGTTCGATTCGCTGCACAGGGAGACGTAGTCAACGAGGAGGATGAGGATGGACACGGCGATGGCGCTCGACAGGCTCGCTGGCCACGCAGGTGCGGCGGCGCACTCCGGCGTTCTTCACGGGTGTCAACGAATCGGGCGAGGGAGACGGGGAGAGAGCTCGTGGAGAGGGGGAATAGACCAGGACGGGAGAGAGGTGTCTCCAGGCGCGAGAAGGGGGCACGGGGAGGCCTGGAAGGCGCTCGGCGGCGACGTGGCGTCCACGGCTGGCTCGGTGGCATTCCACCGAGCAGCTTGGAGGCGCGGGGCGGGGAAGAAGACCCCGCTGCCCCTTTGGGCCGGGTGGGCTAGATGGGCCGGCTTCGCCTGGGCGTCTGGTAAGTTTTTCTGATCCCTTTTCTGTTTTTCTTTTCTAACATTTGTTCTGTTTAGCTAAATAAAATAGCTAAACATTTTATTTAATGCTGAAAATTTTTATATGGTCTCATAATAATATAGACTAGCCACTTATAAAGTTTCAACATTTTTAAAATTCAAATGATTTGAATTTTAAATCAAATAGGGGTATTTCTTTAAATCCAAGGCACTGTTTGAATATTTGAAAAATCTATGAGCATGGGGTGGGTCCCACATCACTTTATATGTGATCACACTCATTTATAAGACTTTTCAAAAATCTAACATGAATTTTTGGAGAAGATTTTTATCTGGCCTTTTGAATTAATTCATCTGGGGGGGGTTCCTTCTCCCATTTGCTTTTGAAATTTGATTTCAAGGATTTCTTTTGAAATTTTGACATGATGCAAGAGTACTTTGATCCTAGCACATTACCTAACAGAGGGTTCTGACAACTCACCCCCACTCAACAGAATCTCGTCCCGAGATTCAGAAGTTTGCGGGAGGAAGGTGGGGTACTCGGCAGTGAGACGGTCTTCTCTTTCCCACGTAGCTTCTCTTTCAGAGTGGTGTGACCATTGCACTTTCAGAAACCTAATCTTCTGACGAAGAGTGACACGCTCTGCGGAATCAAGAATACGAACGGGGTATTCTCGATAAGAAAGGTCATCTTGGAGATCAAGCGTTTCATGGTCGACTTCGCGGATGGGGTCCTTGAAGCAACGCCTGAGTTGGGACACATGGAATACATCATGTACTCGGGAAAGGTGCGGGGGTAGTTCAAGTTGGTAGGCAACTTCTCCACGTTTAGCAATAATGCGGAAAGGTCCGATGTAACGTGGGGCCAACTTGCCTTTGATACCGAAATGTTGGGTTCCTTTCAGAGGAGTAACCCGAAGGTAAGCCTTCTCATCCAGATTGTAGCTCTCTGGCCTATGATGACGATCATAGTAGCTTTTCTGACGAGACTAGGCTGCTTTCAATTGATCACGAACAATGCGAACTTGCTCTTCTGCTTCCTTGATCATATCGGGTCCAAAGAATTTTCTTTCACTGGTTTCTGACCAGTTCAGTGGTGTTCGACATCGTCGTCCATAAAGGAGTTCAAAAGGAGCCATGTTCAGACTACACTGAAAACTATTGTTATAGGCAAATTCGGCGAATGGCAGAGATTTCTCCCAATTCTTTCCGAATGAGATAACACAAGCTCTGAGCATGTCTTCAAGAATCTGGTTAAACCTTTCGACTTGACCGCTAGACTGAGGTTGGAAAGCTGTACTAAAGGAGAGATGAGTTCCCATAGCATTCTGAAAGCTTCCCCAAAATCTAGAGGTGAAAAGGCTACCGCGATCAGAGTTGATTTCCAAAGGAACACCATGGAGGGATACAATTCTAGAGATGTACAAGTCCGCTAACTGGCTAGAAGTTATAGACTCGCGAACCGGCAGGAAGTGAGCAACTTTGTAAAGCCTATCTATGACAACGAAGATGGCATTGTTTCCTTTCTGGGTTCTTGGAAAGCCGATGATGAAGTCCATACCGACTTTGTCCCATTTCCACGCGGGAATAGACAAAGGTTGAAGTGTACCAGCAGGTCTTTGATGTTCTGCCTTAATGTGACGACAAACATCACATTCGGCAACAAATTGAGCAATGTCTCTCTTCATCCTGGTCCACAAAAATCTCTGGCGTAGATCTCGGTACATTTTTGTGCTACCGGGATGAATCGAGAGGGGTGTGTCATGGGCTTCTTTGAGGATGAGTTGCCTTAGTTCCCTATTCTTAGGTACTACCAAACGATTTTCAAAGAATACCGTTCCCTTGCTATCTGTGGAGAAACATTTAGCAACTCCGCTAGCAATGTTCTCCTTGATCCGACGAACACCTCGTGCATGCCTTTGGGCAACTATGATTTGATCCTCAAGAGTTGGTTTCGCAACCAAGGTAGAAAGATAGCCATGAGGAACAATCTCAAGGTTGAGCTTGCGAAAGTCCTCATGTAGAAGTGGTTGATACTGTTGTAACATGAGGTTGTTACAATACGACTTACGACTTAGTGCATCAGCCATGACATTGGCTTTGCCTGGGGTGTAAGAAATTACTACGTCATAATCTTTTATCAACTCAATCCAGCGTCTTTGCCTGAGATTAAGATCTGGCTGGGTGAAAATGTATTTGAGGCTTTGGTGGTCGGAATAAATCTCGCAACGGTTACCAAGGAGGTAATGTCGCCAAGTTGTTAGGGCATGAACTAAGGCAGCGAGTTCAAGGTCATGGGTAGGATAGTTCTCTTCATGTGGCCGCACTGGCGTGAAGCATAAGCTACCACATGTCGATCTTGCAGAAGTATGCATCCTAACCCTTGCCGTGATGCGTCACAATAGATCTCGAAATCCTTTTTGGTGTCTGGAGGTGCAAGTACTGGTGCAGAAGTCAATCTTCTTTTTAGCTCTTGAAAGCTTTCCTCGCACTTGGGAGTCCATAGGAATTTCTTAGCTTACTTGAGGAGTTCAGTTAGAGGCTTTGCAACTTTAGAAAAGTTCTCGACGAAGCGACGGCAATAGCTGGCTAGGCCAAGAAAACTCCTAACTTGATTAACCGATTCAGGTGGAGTCCAGTCAAGGACGGCCTGAATTCTCTCGGGATTCACAGCAATGCCTTTTGCAGAAATCACGTGGCCTAAGTAGGTCACTTCTGGTAGCCAAAATTCACACTTGGAGAATTTAGCATACAGGCAATGCTCTCTAACTTTCATCAATACCAGCCTTAGGTGTTCGGCATGTTCTTCTTCGTTCTTCGAGTAGATGAGAATGTCATCGAGATAAACCAAAACAAATTTATCTAAGTACTCCATGAAGATCGAATTCATCATGCGTGACAAAGTGGCGGGAGCATTGGTTAAACCAAAGGACATGACGGTGTACTCGTAAAGACCATAACGAGTAGTAAAAGCCGTTTTGGGAATGTCCTCGTTTCGGATTTTGATTTGATGATAACCTAATCTCAAATCCATCTTGGAGAAGACAGAGGATCCTGCAAGTTCATCATAAAGATCATTGATCCTGGGCAGTGGGTACTTGTTCTTTATCGTCTCTAAATTTAGTGGGCGATAGTCTACGCACATCCTTTCTGTTCCATCTTTCTTTGTTACGAACAGAACGGGGCAACGCCATGGCTATGAGCTAGGGCGGATGAAGCCTTTTTCCAACAAAGCTTCCATTTGGGTTTTAAGCTCAGCTAACTCACGTGGGGCCATTTTGTATGGGCGTCTAGAAATTGGTGCGGTTCCTGGGGCAAGATCTACTATAAACTCTACACATCTGTCGGGTGGCATGCCCGGGAGATCTTCAGGAAAGACATCCGGGAAGTCACGAACCACCGGAATATCTTCAAGTTCTGGAAGGGGAAGTACATTCAAAGAATGCACTTGGGTTCTCGTTCTGGGTGACGTATAGTTGACTATTTTGCCTGAAGGGTGGGTGAGTTTCACAGATTTTCCTTTGCAATCCAGGTAGGCATTCTGTCTTGATAGCCAATCCATGCCAAGGATGACATCAATGTCTGAAGACTTGAGGGCTATGAGTGAAGCAAGGAATACTAAACCCTCAATTGTAATATGATTACCATGGCTTACTCTATTAGTTTGCCATCTTGACCCTGGAGTTTGAATAATCATTGGGGTGGACAATTCAACAAAAGATAACTCATGACGAAGTGCATAACTTTCCGACATGAATGATTGAGATGCTCCTGGGTCGAAAAGAACGGAAGTAGGAACATAATTGACTGGGAGCGTACCAAGAATGACGTCAGTGGTGTCGTCAGTCTCTTCGGCGGCAATCTGGTTCATACGTCCACGAGTGGCGGGAGGAGCGGGTTTTGCGGTGTAGACCTTCTGGGGTGGCTTGCCACAACCATTGTTGTTGTTGCCTCCGGCACGGGGTGGAGCATTCTGGTTCTGGATCTGGTTCTGGGGACACTCACGAGAATAGTGGCCTGCCTGACCACACTTGTAACAGGCTCCGAAAACAGTGCGTGGAGCTGGGTTGTTTGGTGGAGCTGGGTGGAACTGGGTTGGTGGACGAGGCGCCACATAGGATGGCCTCGGTGGGTTGTTCTGGCGGAACATACTGTTTGGGATCCAGATCTTGCGCTTCTGGGAGCCAGAACTGGATGAACTGTTGTCTCTAGGGTGTTTGCGGAAATCATTGGGGGTGTTCATGTCCTCTGCCTTGATGGCCTTGTTGACAAGGACCTGGAATGTGGCAAAGTCATGAAGATTGAGCTCACGACGGAGTCCAGAGTTGAGGCCACGACGAAACCTCTCTTGTTTCTTGGAGTCGGTGGAGACTTCTTCGGTAGCATAACGAGCCAGTCGGTTGAACTCACGACTAAACTCGTCAACGGTCCTTCTGCCTTGCGTGAGGTTGCAGAACTCCTCAGGCTTGCGGTCCATAAGACCCTTGGGAATGTGGTGCTCACGGAAGGAAGTGCAGAATTCATCCCAAGATGCAGGCGGTCCAACGGGACGCATGTTCAGAAAGTTCTCCCACCAAGAGCTAGCTGCGCCTTCAAGGTGATAGGTGGCATAGCTGACCTTGTCGCCATTTGCAACATGGCCTGCTTGGAGCTTCCTCTCGATGCTGCGAAGCCAGTCATCGGCGTCAAGGGGCTCGGTGGAGTAACTGAAAACGGGGGATGAAGTCGGATGAAGTCGTTCAGGGACACCAACTCATTGCGCTGCTGAGTGGTGTTGCGAGCAATGACTTCCAACAGATGGTGAGAGTCTCGGCGGTTCCTCTCAACCTCCATCAGAACCTGAGCCATCGTGGGTGGGGGTGGAAGGTTGCCTTCCTCCTGGTCATTCCCACGACCTTGGTTACGACCAACCTGGCCACGGGTTCCTTGAGACATCCTGAAGGTAAAAACCAAAGTCAAACAGAGTTGATTGGGAGAGTCTAAACAAGGTATTGAAGTACTGGAAGGATTACAGAGCAAAGGAAGTAATCATCTTGACAACATGGTGATAAAGCATACAAGCCATATATTCACAAGCTGTCATACAAACCATACATCGTTTTAGTACAAGCACCAAGCTAATACAAACGTGATGAAGATGATACATCCTTCAAAGGCACTCTGAATTCCTATACATTATTTATCTGAGCCTCTGGAACTTAGACACCTTGCGTACAATATACTAAGATACTACTACATCCTCACTAAGTAAGACCACAAGCGGTCTCACTCATCTCCATCTCCATAGTAGTCCTCATAAAAGTTACCCGCGTATCCCGGTAGCTGAAGGTGACCATCGGAAAACACGGAGGCCTGTGGACCCTGATATCCATTTGGGCAAGGATGGGGCCTAGGTCCAGCGTAGGGTGGAAGCAAAGGACCACGGGGTGGAAAAATGCCTCCAATCTCGGGCCAAGCAACTCGAGAAGGCATCTGAGTCCTCACTGGGTAGATAGCGTCATGCTCAACTGATCCCACGCTCACAAAGGGTGCCAAAAGGGTCAGTGCTCGATACAGACGAACACGGGTGGCGTGGAGCTCGAAACGGAGAGCGCGTGCATCACGATCTCGATCACTAGAAAACCTACCAGTCATCTGAAGTGCGGGATCCTCTGCAGAATGATCTGAGTAGAGTCCGGTGTAATATCCCTCTTCTCCTGGAAGTGCAGCAGGGATATAGCGGAAAGAGGTCTCTCTCAGCATAGTGTGCTCCTCTCTCAGTAGGGTCATACATGAGTATGCAGCATCCTGCACAGCCATGTTCTCGGTAACGCCAATGCCATGTCCAAAGTGGATAGGCTGGGTGACTCCAACGTGGTGCGGGTAGATCCTGACAATGCAGTGGAACTGCGTCTGGTTGAAGTCGTGGAACTGCTCCTCGACGGTGTACTCAGGGTACCACCGATATCCCACATAGGACATCATCTCGAACAAAGTGGCGGGATGGCCACGCACACCGAGGCATCTGGTCAAACGAACAATCTGCCGAGGGGGAAGATCTGCCATCTGAAACAGAAAGAAGGAGTTTGCAAATGCATCAGATTATGAGATAAACCTGGAATGACTCGGACAGCATAACGGCTGTAATTGCAAGAAAAAGACAATTTCTTACAACATGGAAACAACACTTACATACGATGTAATAAATCAGGAAGCATAACCACTCTAACAAACCGGTCAAAACTTTCCTACGGCTACAAGGAAGCAAACAACGAGATGTTCTAATAAGACAGAGGAGAGCCTAGTCCTATCTTCCCGTAGAATAAGATGAGGGTGACTCAGAACTCAGAACGAAGGGGGTAAGGAGAAAAAAGAAGCCTTACGTTGTTCCCTTATATACCCAGAGTAACTATATAACTATAGCAAGCTAGACTCGACTTCGGCCAAGGCTACTAGTCCTACAGTCAGTCCTGCTCTGATACCAAGTCTGTCGGGCCCCGGGGTTAGCGTATGCAAGTCCAGCTAAGACATAGTCATATGGAGAGCCGAGAACCGTACCCACTTGTCTAAGTAGACAAGGCCAAGAACAGAACGTTCTCGGAAAGCATCGTACGTGAGGGGCATCCCATCCAGGCCGGATGATCAACTGAGATGGGTCCTCATCGTCCGCACACAAGTCTAATAATATGGGTGGTGAACTCCCATATTCAAAGACAAGTCGCCTCAACCATACTATCGACTATCTCATAACTCTTACATAGACTTACTCCAGCCCGATCACTTAGTCGGGGTCTAGGGCGGGATCGATCATACCACAAAGTGTGCACGAGACGGAGTCTCGAGCAATCACATCGCGATGCCCCAAGCTGCGCACATCTAAGGGCCACTTTGTGTATGAAAGACCGTCAGCCAGAACACAACTAAGGTCTCGAAAACCCATACAAAGACATGCATGTTATAAACATACACGCAGCACACATGCCTTGTATGAACAGCAGGTATCACTGCAATTCTCTACAAAGTATACATCTTTATTGATAACTCTTATAGAGTGCAAACAGAGATCACAAACATGTGATCCAACACTACAACACAAGCGGAAGCAAAATATGTCTAAGTACAGAGAAGTTTAACAAATGGCTTAAGAAGCCTTATTTAAACACAAGCCCTCCACGAGGGAACCAGTCGTCTGACTGGGACTAGACTAGTTAGTCTTCAGTCGTCCAGCTCGATGAAGAAGCCACCTTCGGGGTCAGTGGTATCATCTAAAACATAGATTAAGAAAACGTGAGTACAAAGTCGTACTCAGCAATACTTACATAGGAGCTATACTACTCATGCACATGTATCAAGGTAAAGGGAGGTGGGGTTCACTTGCAGAAGTGTCAGCTTTGACTTGGCTAATCCTGAACTACGAGTACCAGACTTTGAGGTAATAAGCGTACACGAGTCCACTACTTTCTCCAACCAATTACACCACTATGGTGCCTTCCTCGACTTCCCCACGAGAAAGCACGCCATAGCACTCACACTTATCTTGGTGTGTTTTAGAAGTATCCAGTTCAAGTTGTCTAATAATCAAGCTAAGCTTTCCAAGAAGTCCATAACCGCGGACGCGGCTATTCGAATAGTTTTGTTAACCCTGCAGGGGTGTACCGCTACACACACATGATCATCATTTACCGCCTTTGATCTCGACACCATTCAAGGGGTGCCAGCGAGGATGCTCACCACAACTGTTACCTCATAGGTGATCTAGTCCGAGAAAGCCGCCTACTTGGATTGGTTACCACTATCGTGAACCCGGCCGGTTTACCGAAATGGACCCAAGTGATGTGTGCGTGGTGCATAAGCCGGTCTCGGATGAGCCGTTCTCTCACTTAGCATCCAGGCCACAAGCCTACCAGAACTCAGAACTATTGCGACATCTGGACATCGAAAGGGATGAGTTAGTAAGCTGAGAGGGGTCAATGAGCCCAATGTGTGGTTGTACTCTTCATCTTGGATCACCACACAAGAACTCGGACTTAGGGCGGTGTTCAACGAGACAACCCACCGTGTACTCCTACACAGCCTCTCATCGTTCACCTTGTATTAGGGTAGATTCACCAACACTTTTATACCATCATCAACATGATCACTACCATCCCGACTCACATCACAGTAACAACATGGTATCATACTAAGCATGCAATAAGCGATAACAATTGCAGGGGCCACATGATATCAAACAACTCGTACATTTGCTAGGATTGTGGTTTGCTTACTACTGTGACAAAATGATAGGTCATGCAAAGGAATGGGTTCATCTATGCGGTAGAAACGAATCATGGTGATCATCCTAAACAATGCATAAGTGAGACATGAGAGGGAAGTGGGATTTTATCGACATAATCAATGGGGGTTTGCTTGCCTTGCTGACGAGGTTCGGGTTCTGGGTCTTCAGCGAAGGGGGCAGCCTCCTGCTCCGGTTCCACCTCTACTCGACAAACAACAAGAAAAGTAGCAAAGTAAATACAATGCACAATCACATGATGGAAGTTTGAATCTTGATGTATATGCTTTGATGTGTGAGGCAATTCCATTTAAATGGAGTATATTGCAAATTGAATTGCAAATTCAAACTCCAATTTGAATTCAAACTTAGTCAAGTTATATGTGACATGGTTTGATCAATTTGAATCATCTTCAAATTTGTATGATACGCCTCAGATGTGTGGTTGAAATGTAGCATAATTCCATGGTCCAAGTTGCAAAAGCATTTGATTTGAATTTGAATTAATTCCAAATAATTCAAATGACATATGCTACTGGTCCCATTTTAAAATCAACTCAAACATAGTTGAAAGTTGCATATTTGGAAAGATAATTTTCTCCTGATCATTTTTCATATATTATTTGTCCAATTTGGAGTTAATATGAATTTTCTATGAATTTCCAAAGTTTGGGGTATTTTCTGGAATTTCTGGAATTTCTTTAATTCAATTTGATTTTCTGGAAATTCATTTAATCAATTTATTGCGCCAGGCTGACGTCAGGGGGGGGGGCTGACAAGGGGGTCCCAACTGTCAGTGACTGGGTTAATTAACCCGACTGGTTAAATTAATGCAGTGGCTTAATTAAGCCACTGGGCCCACTGGTCAGTGACCTAGGGTCACTTAACCCAGGTGGGGTTAAGCCGTGATCAAGGCCACGTCGGCGGGCTGCCGGCGGCTAAACCTCGGCGACCTTCCAGCACGGCGGCGTCCGCACGGGATGGCG
This sequence comes from Bromus sterilis, assembly GCA_950022295.1. NCBI lineage: Eukaryota > Viridiplantae > Streptophyta > Magnoliopsida > Poales > Poaceae > Bromus > Bromus sterilis. Next base: position 159,675,954 of record OX465600.1, read on the forward strand.
TTCCCGTGGTCCAAATCGCGCGCTTCGACCACTGAGACGAAGCTCTCGGTGTCGCGCGACGATGGAGACCGAAAGGGAATCCTGGGAGGCTCTGTACGCACGACGGCGTCGAGCTTTGCGGCGGCGGTGCTACTGGCTAGAGGCCGAACTCGCTACGGAGCACCATTTGAGCCGGTGATGCTCGCAATCGACGCAGAGGAGCAAGGAGAAGACGGTGCACATGCCCCCGAGCTCGTTTGCTTTACTGGTGATCGACTACGACGACCGTGGCGGCGAGGGACTTCGGCTTCCATGGCGGATCGACAAGGATCGACAGGAACTCAACGGAGGTGGCAGCTTGAGCTAGGAGGGCTCGACGGCGACGAAATCGGCAAAGGCGTCCTTCGGGTCCGGTGACGGCTCGAGCTCGATTCCGGCGGCTAGGAGGGCTCCGTGTTCGATTCGCTGCACAGGGAGACGTAGTCGACGACGAGGAGGAGGATGGACACGGCGATGGCGCTCGACAGGCTCGCTGGCCACGCAGGTGCGGGGGCGCACTCCGGAATTCTTCACGGGTGTCGACGAATCGGACGAGGGAGACGGGGAGAGAGCTCGTGGAGAGGGGGAATGGATCAGGACGGGAGAGAGGTGTCTCCAGGCGCGAGAAGGGGGCACGGGGAGGCCTGGAAGGCGCTCGGCGGCGACGTGGCGTCCACGGCTGGCTCGGTGGCATTCCACCGAGCAGCTTGGAGGTGCGGGGCGGGGAAGAAGACCCCGCTGCCCCTTTGGGCCGGGTGGGCTGGATGGGCCGGCTTCGCCTGGGCGTCTGGTAAGTTTTTCTGATCCCTTTTCTGTTTTTCTTTTCTGACATTTGTTCTGTTTAGCTAAATAAAATAGCTAAACATTTTATTTAATGCTGAAAATTTTTATATGGTCTCATAATAATATTGACTAGCCACTTATAAAGTTTTGATTTGAATTTTAAATCAAATAGGGGTATTTCTTTAAATCCAAGGCACTGTTTGAGTATTTGAAAAATCTATGAGCATGGGGTGGGTCCCACATCACTTGATATGTGATCACACTCATTTATAAGACTTTTCAAAAATCTAACATGAATTTTTGGAGAAGATTTTTATCTGGCCTTTTGAATTAATTCATCTGGGGGGGTTCCTTCTCCCATTTTCTTTTGAAATTTGATTTCAAGGATTTCTTTTGAAATTTTGACATGATGCAAGAGTACTTTGATCCTAGCACATTACCTAATAGAGGGTTCTGACATCTACCAAGGGAGGATGAGTAGTAGGCTCACACAACTTCTCGATAGGCGGTAGATTCTTCACGTCTTCGACTTTAATGTCTTTCTCCTTAATATAATTCTTTGCTTCTTGCATATCTTCGGGGCTTAGAACAAGCATGCCCCTCTTCTTTGGTGGTGGAGGTGGTTCAGGGACGGACCAATCTTCATGGTTCTTGGCAATCTGGTCCATTAATTCTTCAGCATCGTCCGGTGTTCTTTTCCTGAAAACTCAACCAACACAACTATCCAGATAGGTCCTGGATTCATCAGTTCGGCCAGCATAAAATATATCAAGTAATTCATTCTTTGGGACTTCATGTCCCGTTCTAGCCTTGATTAAGTCACATGTAACATCCCAATTTTCTAAATTTGGATGTTAATAGATCATCATATGCATCTCATGCTGTTTCCGCATTTTTCTGCAATTTTAAAATATTTTTAAACATTTTTCAATCCATGGCAGTTCGCTGGAGAGGATATAAAAGAACTTATCCCAATTTTTAATTTGTTGAAAAATAGTTTAAAATATTTTTGGGAGACTTTTTAAATTTACTTTGGAGTTATAAAAAATTTCTATAAATATTTTTTGGAATTTATTTATGCTCCGGAAAGTTTTTAAATCAATTTTCGGAGTTTTCTGTATTTTTAAAATGCCAGAAAAGTATTTTAAAAATATTTAAAAATAAGTTGCAAAGTTTTTATTTTTATTTAATATTTTAGTCAAGCCAAAAATTCAGTTTTATTATTTTAAAAATATTGGCGAAGACGGAATTTAAAAATAAATTTTCGTGATTTTTCTAATATTGTTTTGGGCTTAATGGGCCTGTTTTGTTTTTTTTTCCAACAGACCGATTTTGTATTTATCTCGGATTTAAATTTTTTTTGAGGATTAGGGGCTGGCTATAAATAGCCCCGATTAGGGCTAAATTATTTTCGCTTAGCGTTTTTAGGGTAGCCCTAAACTAATCCGCGGGACCCGCCGCCGCCGACATCATCGACGACTTCATCGCCGGAATCTCCCCGGAGTTCGCCGGACCACCGCGGAAGTTCGCCGGAGTTGCGTTTTTTCGCCATTTTTTCGAGGTATCTTCCGCGCCCCGCGCCTAGCGCCGTCCCCGTGCCCTAGCACCACTGCGCCGCCGCCTAGCTGTACCCCCGCCTCTCGCCGGAGCGAGCCGGCCGGCCGGAGCGCCGCCGCTGCCGCCCTGTGGCCCGCGCCTCGCGCCCGCGCCCTGGCCGCCCCGTGCGCCGCAAGTCCCTACGCCGCCGCCGCCCCTCTGCCACGGCCGCTCCTGCCGGCCTCGCCGGAGCCAGCCGGGCCAGCCGGAGCCGCAGCTCCAAGTGCTGCCATGGCCATGGCCGCTGGCCTTTGTGTCCGCGTGGAGAAGAAGGAGATTAGAAAAAAAAAATTTGATGCGTTTTGGAAAAAAAATTCAGATCTGGATCCAAACCGCCCGAGGACTCGATCGCGTTTTTCAGAAAGTTTTTATTTACGTCCGGGTCCTTTTTACAGTAGAACACCCAGGTACCCCCCCGGTGTCACCCCGATACCGTTTTTGCGACTACTTTTTAACCGTAACTCGGAATTGGGCGAGTCCAGTTGCGTTGCGACCGTGGTGAAATTTTCTAGCCCGTAGACCAAGTGTTACAGAAGTTTGAAATTTTAAAATTTGAATCCCAAGCTGATCCAAATTTGAACTTCCGGCAGCCGTAACTTTTTACCGGTGCGCCCGTTTGCGCCGTTTCTTTTTGCGTTAGTTTTATTTTGACTACTGTTAGGCTATTATTGTTTGAGTTTAGCTACTGTTAGGCAAGTTTTGCTACTGTGCTTTGAATGTTTATTATTGTTTGAGCATATTGGTGTATGAATATATGTTGATTGGTGCTATGTTTGCTCGTATAGATTGTCCGAAGTGTGCCGCCTCGTATTGTGAGGATTGTGACCGTCAGGACCAGCAAGAAGGCAAGTGATGCTTTGACCATACTCATACCTATATTTTCTATATGCATTATGTTATGAAATATCACCCTATTGCATGATAGGTAGTTTATTTTACTATTGCTGCAAAACCAGTTAGGATAGCCACATGTCTTGACTTGTCTACCGTAGATCAACCTAGCCGTGTTGTTGCTTTATTTCTATGATTTGTAGACGTTTTTTGGGTTGTGTAAATTCATGGAGTGCTTGTGAGCTATTTAATAACTTGTGTAGCAAGTGTTTAATAAATAGAAATCACCTTTGGACGGGAACGGAGTGCTTCTTGGGGGCTCGTTCCTTATTTAAGGTCGAGACCAGGTTGTACCCCAAATGGTTGGTTTGGTGGTTGACAGTACGTCATGGTGCTACCCTCTGAACGTAAGTGGGCGCCGTCCAGGCTCAAAAAGATCAGACATACTTGGTGACTAGGAGCTTACATGTACAGCCGCTGGCCATATGGGCTCTGGCTTAGTTGAGTATGATGTAGGAAGCCTCTCCCGTGAAAAGCTAGCAGGTGTAGATGTGATAGGTGGTACCGGCTTGCCGTTGGGTGTAGGTGACCTCTTCTGAAAGACTTCGACTCAATCTTCGGGTTGAGTCCAGCAGGGAAAGTGTACTAACCTCTGCAGAGTAAAAACTAATCATGATTAGCCGTGTCCCCGGTTATGGACATCCTTGAGCTACTAGACATTAATGTTACTGGAGGATCTTGACATATGAATCACCATAATAATTGGAGTGGGAAAGATTAAATAAGGGTGTGGTGTTGGAACTGGTGTGCCCAGTTCGTTCTTTAGTAGTAAGTTCAACTTAAAATTTTGACTAGTTTAGTTCAGGAGAAAATTGGCTTTCTGCAAAACTAAACCTTAAGGCTTTCCTTTGACTTACCTGGCATGCAGTTGTAGGTCCTTTATATAAACTTTTACGTGTCACTTGCCGTACAAATCAGATGTACTAACCCGTTGTCGGGCTGTAACCTTCGGTGTTGCAGGTTTCTCAGACGATCAGTAAGGTGCGTTTAGGGGTTGGGAGTCTACACTCAGCATGTTCGGATGTGGCTGTTGATGGGACTCCATGTTACTTTCTTTTGCTTCCGCTATATTTATATTGAATAAGCTAGCCTTGAGCTATGCAACTTGTTATTTATTTACTTTGGATCATACGTTGTAATAATGATGCACTTGTACTTTGATATACATCTATAATACTGTGTGTGCCACCGAGTTCGATCCAGGGACTGGCACTTGAGCACAGAGACTTCAATTCCGTGTGAATTGGGTCGCTACAGATGGTATCAAAGCAGTGTGTTGACTATAGGACGTGACCCTAGAAAATGGACTAAAAAAGCCATAGGAATAAAAATATTACTTTATATCACTCTTGTCTTGTACTTACTTACCTTCTCTATCTCGTATTCATACCTATTCTAATTCTTGCCTTACCTCTCTTTGATTATAGATGACCACTATTTCATACCGCGCTATGGCGTTTGGAACTGAGCTCAGGGGGATTTGCCACTTCCTGAACATCTACGCGCCAGTCTTTCAGCCGGACATCGTGGAGACAAGGGGAGCTGATGACTACTGGCAAGTGGAGGCTTTCATCCTTGGAAGCATGGAGAATGAAGAACGGGTGATCACGGAGTCCTTCGAGGTGCATGCCCAGGAGAAGGAGTGGTGTGTGCGCATGGCCGCTCACATAGCTCTTGGACGCATTGTGGAGACGTATTCCGCCCGACTAAAGGGTATGGTGTACGCAGAGATGGCCAAGGTTCTCCCATCGGGGAACATAATACCAAAGAGGTTCAGGTATGTGCCTGGGGCCATTTGGCTAGGTACAACCAGCTACATCATCCAAAGCCTGGAGAAGCACATCCAGTGCCTGGAGAAGTGCACTCAGTCAGACCTCTACACCATTACTGAGTTGCAGCAGAGGAACACCAGGCTCAAGAGGGACAACAACAAGCTGAAGAAGGAGAAGTTGGAGATGCAAGCAGAGATGACAAGGCTGAAGGAGAAGATGAAGGCCAATGGAATTGAAGAACCAGAAGAGGAGCCAGAAGTAGACACCTCGGTAGAAGAAGAGGAGCCGAGTCCCAAAAGGCGCAACCGCAAAGACAACATTAAGAATTACTTCGTCGAGAATTAGTGATCCACCGTTATCGTGTTAGCGTATTTGACCATGTCGACTTATTCGGTGTGGCAATACTAGGTTGCTTGATATACTCTTATGTTATTCGTGATTGTGTTGAGGATCTTATATTACCCGAGGTTGTTATGAGGATCTTACATCAGTTATAAAAAATATTTTAAACTATATGGTGTGATATGTGATGGTTTTCCGTATGAGTGCATTGGTTGATGATTATTATATGTCTGATGCTATGGTGATATTGATTGGTGAAGTTTATTGGTGATATATGTACTGTATATATAATGCTTGCCAATGCTGCACTTGTACTGTGATATACATCTATAATACTGTGTGTGCCAGCGAGTTCGATCCAGGGACTGGCACTTGAGCACAGAGACTTCAATTCTGTGTGAATTGGGTCACTACATCACAATACCTCCCCTAAGCTTTAGGGAGGTGCTCATCCTGCAACTGTCTAAAGTTATAGATTATTTGCAAAGCAGCATGTTGCATATGAGCAGGAAATTATTTATCAATTTTTTTTAACTAAGTCCTGAGGACTCTCAATGGAACAATAGGTTAGTGCATCGTACCAGGATTTGGCGTCTCCCTTCAAAGAAAAGGAAAAATCTTGGCAACATAGAAATTTCTTATCTTCTCATCAGTAGTGAATAAGTCACCTAACTCAGCGAGTTTGGTCAGGTGAGCTATAGCATCATCATTCTCTCTGCCATAAAAAGGATCAGCCTCGACTTTAGATATAAATGAAATTTCAACAGAGAAATCATAATCAGGATCAGTAATGCATATAGGAGATGTGGCAAATTTAGGATCAGGAATATTTTTATTCTTCATGGAGTGCTTTTCGAGCAGCTCCTTAATAGCATCAGGGTCAGAGTCGGTACACTCTCTGAGTTCCCTGCAAAGATCATCATCAAGAGTAATATAATCATCATCAAGGAGTATCTCCTTGAGTTCATATAAGGTTGGGTAACCAAAGGTTTTGCAAGTAGGAGTATAGGTAGCAGGAGTCTCGGTCTCGAGTTCTGCTGCAGCCTTAGCAGTCTGAGTTTCAATATAGTGACAAAGAAAATTGTCATCGTCAAGAGTAGTGGAAGAATCATCAAATGTATCGGACATAGTGACAGACTCAGTAGAAGTAGCATGTGGTGGTAGTGGTGAAGCAAACTTACTTATAACGGAAGGTGAATCAAGCGTAGCACTGGTACTCATAACGGTACCTTTTCTTGTAGTGGATGGTAGGATCGGAACCTTGGGGTATCCTTTCTTACCCATAGCGGATGAAGTGTGGCAAGCATGATACTTCAAGTAGACATGTAAATATTGCTATGGTCCCCGGCAACGGTGCCAGAAAACAGTACTTGATGACCATCAACTGTAGGGGATCGATTGTAGTGTTCTCGCGGGTAAGTTAACCCAATTTATTGATTCGACACAGGGGGAACCAAAGAGTATTTATAAGCTTTGACAGTTGAGTTGTCAATTCAACCGCACGTGAAATATGCTTGCTTGGAACAAAGTATTAATAGCAACTGTGATATGATAGCGATAGTAAAAAAGTGAAAAGTAACAACTAGTGACCAGCAGGATTAAAACACTATAGGCTAGGGAGATGGATGGTCGGGCGCTGCATGAATAAGAATAAACATGTAACAAATTCTAACATGGGGCAAAGCACACAGAAAAGTAATGATCATCTAGGCAAATATCAAACATTAGGCATGTACCCCATAGGTAGTTGTGCGTGCTTGCAATAAGAACTTGCACAACATCTTTTGTCCTACCATCCCGCTACGAACGGGGCCAAAAGGAACTTATGGAGATTAAGGTGCTCCTGTGAAAGAGCACCGATATAAAGCAATAAACTCAATGGATACATGGAATCGTCAAATTATGGACCATCCCCTTTGGTGTCCAAAGCTGTCACCTTTGGGATCGCCGGTTCCGGACCATAATAGGTGCATACAACTCATAGATAGTATCTTGAACATAGATGAACTCATGAAAACATAAGTGGTTCAGATATGAAAACATGACACTCGGGCCCAAAGTGAAAAGCATTAAGAGCAACAAGTTGTAGCAAAGATGATAAATACCAAAGTAGATGATAGGCAACATGCCCCCAACAATCTGACAAACTATTACATGATCAATCTCATCCAATCCCTACCATCCCCTTTGCCTACAGCAGGGAATTACTCACACATGTGAAGAGAAGTCATGGAGGATGGATGGAGTGGTGATGGTGATGGCGACGATCTCCCCTCTCCGGAGGCCAAATCAGCCTCAAGATGAGCCCTCCCGAGGAAGAACAGAGGTTGGCGGTGGCTCCGCGACGGGTTCTGGAAAAGCGACTTCTATTTCGGAGTTTCCCCGTCACGGGAATAAATAGGAGTCGAAGTAGGGCACCAGGGGAGGGGGCAGTCGCCCAGGCGGCCAGAGGGCGCGGCCCCACCCCTGGCCGCGCTAGCAGGACGCCTGGGGGCCCCCAGGCTGCCCCCTGCCCCCCCTTCTAGCTCTGAGCTCCTTCGGGTGCGTGGATATTTTGGTATTTTTCGGGGAATTTTCTGAGATGTCCAAAAATCCATTTTCCTGCGCACAATAAAAACATACAAACAGCTCTGCTGAACACAGCGTCAGTCCACGTTAGTTTAGCTCAAATCATGCAAGAATGAGGAAAAACAATAGCAAAAGTGTTTGGAAAAGTAGATACATTTGAGACGTATCAAGGAGGGAAGAGCTTGACAGGCTAAATGAAGTTAGAAGTGGTAGATGTAAAAATGGAGAAGGACACAGAGCTTCTACTGTGCTACCTGTTGCTAGGGAGATTGTTCTTCTGCTGAAGATGGAAGTGTGTGTAGGTGTTGTGCTTTGTGTCTTGTGTGTCATGCTACTAATGAAGTGATGTTTGTTTGATGTAGTGATGTCTAGATGAATTGTAATGTGATGCAAGAGAAAGTGGTGGTACTAGATGAATTGTAGTGATGCCTAAATGAATTACAACAGAGCAAGTGTCTGTTAGATGTAATGATCTTTTTTTATGTAATGGATAATGCCATCTTATGTACTGAACTAAGTTTATGATGAATGCAAGTGTTGTTATCTCTATGATGAATGCAAGTGATGCAGCTGATGCAAATGCATGAAATTATGTGAAATGAAATTGTATTATTCATGTGAAATTAATGAGAAGTGGAACATTACAATCTGAAATGAATGATCACAATATAATGATCAAAGATATAAATGATGCCATAGATATCCAATATGACAAGTAGATAAGCATAAGAGCAATATTACAGGATTGTTCATCTAGAGTGACAACTAGATAGTGCAAACTGAGCCAACATAAAGTGATGATGGAGAAGCAGCTACTGAAAAATGCACAGATCACGCATAAAACAGAAGCAATCTATTGGAGTCTGCAATCTACTAACTAGGCTCGCTGAATTCATCAAACATGCTAACCTTCCTCTGTTTCTTCTGCTTGGCCACCTCGTCTATGGCAGTTGAAGATGCTCTTTTCAGACTGGCCTTTGGTGCTCTTCATTTTTTTTCCTCAGCTGGTGCAACTTTCCTCTATTTTGCCTCCTCTCTAACAATTTGTAGCTCTGCTGTTTTCTTCTCTCTTTGTTACAAAATGATTGCTCTCTTTGCTGCAGCTATCTCCTTCTTCTTTGATACATTTTCCTCTCTCTTAGCTTGAGTTTATTGCTTCTTGGCTTCTCTCTCAGCTGCTTTCTTCTATGCTGCCAAATCTTTCTTATTTTGGGCTTTAGCATATTTCTTCGCAACAACATCATTTATTTCCTCTAGTGCAACATCTTTTTTTCTGCCATTTGTCTTTCTTTATCCATCTTCATATGTCTCATCATATTGGCCATATTTCCATCTCTGCTAGCAGTTGTGCTCACAATTGCCTTTCCTGTTTCTTGAGCATTTGCTGCCGCTCTAATGAAATCTAATGAAACTACACTCTAGAATGGTTTTGGTTGCCATAGGTAGCCTTCTAGATGCTTGCTACTCCATTCTCATTTGCTCTACCATTGATTGTGCATAGTGCTCCTGGTAAATATAAAGTTAACATTGTAAATCATCAGAGTAATGATAGGATATCATCAAAGTGAACATAGGCTGCAGTGCTATGACAAGCATACATGAGTAATGATATGATCTTCCTCCTCTGAATATTCACTAGAGAAAGTTGCACAGGAGGCAATTCTTCATCTGATGAATCGACAAGAACAGAGACGAGGACATGTGGCACATGTCTCACAGGTGGTTCACCGGCCTTCCTCTTGCCGCAACCTCTTTTGTTGTTACCCTCCTGTTGGCAGTGAGAGCAAGTGATGAGCACACCATGCCTTGTAGCCTTCTTGCCTCCTCTTCTATCTTTATCTTCATGTTGTTGCTTCCTCCTGTTCTTCTGATGTCTTCCCTTTTTGTTGTTCTTCTTGGGTGGGGGTATGACCACTGGACCAGTAATCTTTTCCCACTCACTCTCATCTTTTTCAGGCATGATAATTGGCTTGTATGCCTTGAGAAATGTTGCAATGCTGTAGCAGTTGTCAACCAGAATCTCAGGCTCAATCCTCTCATCTTTGCAACATGAGACATCATGGTGGCAAGGTATGCCACTGATGTCCCACCTTTTGCATGTGCATCTCATAGCTTTGATGTCAATAAAATAAAGCTAAGGAGGAGAAGCTTAGAGTAGAAGCCTCCATACCTAAGAAGCTTGAAGATACTTGGGATCCTATGATAAAAATTAAATTGAATAACTCCTCTTGCTATGCCTTATGTGATGTTGGAGCTAGTACCTCAGTTATGCCCAAAAGAATGTATGATATGTTTGAATTGAAACCCTTTGATCCTTTTTCTTTTGGTGTTCTTCTCATTGATTCTTCCGTAAAGAAACCTTTGGGGAAGATAGACGATGTTCTTATCATTTTCAATGACAATTATGTTCCCATTGATTTTACTATTATGGATATAGAGTGCGAACCTTTATGTCCAATTATTTTGGGACGTCCTTTTCTTCGCACCTTTGGTGATGTTATTGACATGAAAGAGAGGAATATAAATGTCAATTCCCCCTCAAAAAGGGCATGGAACACTTCCCTAAGAAGAAGATGAAGTTACCTTTTGAGTCCGTCACACGGGCTAGCTATTCTCTCTCTCTTGATAAAACTTGATCTTTTTGCTTTATGCCTAGCATAAACGCGTAAAAGAAAGCGCTTGTTGGGAGGCAACCCAAGATGTTTTTATTTTTGTTTTTAGTGGTCTTGATGATTGTTACTAATGTAAAAACATCATTTTTATCATTATTTTCAAGCTTTGTGCCAAGTTTAGCCTCCGATTGCAAGAAAGTTAAAAAGTTGTGACATGCTGTTCAGAAAACAGATTCTGTCCTTGGACGGAAAAATTAGCCTATAATCACAAGGTCATCTTTTTTATCTGAATTTTTTGACAGTGTGCTCCATAAAATTGAATTTCGAGCGTATTTTCTGAGTTTTTTGATTTGAGTTGCAGAAGTACCCCGAAAAAATTATTTACTACCCGTTGTTCTTTTTTTCACAGATTCTACCACGTTTTTCCTTTCCTCACTTTTGCAAACCTTAAGCTTGCTTTTTATTTGCAAAAACTTTTGGAAATCTTGATAAATAGTATCTGTTCAAGAATATCTTTATTTCCAGAAGAGAAAAATTATTTTATTAAGGGTACTAACCTCTCTAATCAGCTTATGATTAGTTATGTATGATGGGAGTTTTCAAGTGTGCGAGGGAAGATGATGAAAGAAGATCCAGGAGTGTCTAACGCTCAATCTTGGGGATGCCCCCATGCATCCCCAATAAATATTCAAGGAGCCACAAGCATCTAAGCTTGGAGATGCACCTGTGCATCCCCTTCTCCATCAACAATCATCAGTTCGTCCTCCGTCTCACTATATTTTTATCACTAAGGATGGCAATGGGTAGGGTATGGGCAGGGTTGAGCAATACCATACCCATACCCATATAGTTCATGGGTACATAATTCTACCCATACCCTTAACCGGGGGTATGAAACTGTACCTACACCCATACCCAATGGATACCTGTACCCATTGGGTACCCATTGGGTAGATCAAATAGTAAAAAAAATGTTCACATTTTTACATTCATTAGTAGGACATTGGCAAAAAATAATCTTAACTCAATAGTTGGTAGATGAATACATGAAAATTATCTATATAGGCTATAGTTATCCACTTAGTTATACACATGGTATATATATGCATTCAATTGGTCAAAATAGTACATCGATATACATGGGCAGGGTATGGGTATACCCATGGATACAAAGCTATACCCGTGCCCTACCCATGACTTAATGGGTAAGGTATAGGTACTACCCATGGGTATAAAAATGTGCCCATACCCAACCCATGTGTGTAGGATACCCGTGGGTACCCATACCCATGCATAAAATTGCCATCCTTATTTATCACTTCATGCGTTATGTGCCATGCTTGGAGCGTCTCGCTCTTAGGTTTCCTTTTTAGTTTTATTCAGCTTTGCTTGCTGTTCATAACAAGTTAGAACCCAGCTTACTTTGTGTGGGAGAGAAACACGCTCCACTCCAAACTAGAACACATCATAGGATGTTCATGCCTATCTTTCTTCTGTTGTGTGTTCTTTATCTTTTCGTAGCTGCTGCCATGTTTAGCTCTTAGTTTTTATGATTATCTTTCTCAAGATCATTAGCTTTTATTTAGTTTGTTGCTGGAACTCTCTTTAGTTTTCATGTTTATCTTGTTAAGAGAGTTGGTTGTTGCACTGAGTTGTGTCTTGTCTTGAAGTAGGTAATTGAGGTTGCTATTCAGTTATAGTAGTAACTTGCAATAGTTTTGAGGTATTATTGTGAGTAATGTTTGAACTTTTGCTGTCAAGAGCTCTAGCCTATTAGTGATAGGTGTCATATTTTGGGCAATCTGTGTTTATTTTCAAAAACTAAAAAAACTAGTTGAGAACTCTAGCTACTAGATGGATGACTAATCTTCGGAGGGATCGGATATTAGAGTACACTGACGTACCATGAGTCGACGATGCGCACGGATAACCAAACGCCCATACACTCCTCCTCGGGGTACTTTTCTCTTTGTGAACCTCCTTATTAGATTGAGATTTACCGATAATAAGTGCATGAGTTCTTCGGACTAATGTAAGTATTGAAAGTTGACACTTCCACCTCCTCAATTTGAGAGCCTCTTCGGTACCGTGCATTGCCCACTTCTCACTCCGAGAGTTGGCGTCCACCTCGCCAGTGCATCCAAAACCTTGGAATGATATGCTCTGTCATCATAAACCTCCTTATATCTTTCCTCAAAACAGCCACCATACCCACCTATCAAGGAATTTCCATAGCCTTTCCGAGGTATATTGCCATGCAACATCCACCTTCTCATGACTTGATCTTCATGTCATACATGTTCCTTCTACACTGGCAGAGGCATACATTTTCATACATAAGGATAGCTACATCTTCTTTATGTTGACTACAGTGTAAAGTGTGAAGATCTTCTATACTTCTTGTAAAATAGAGTGTTTCCCTTAAGTGAGGAAAAGATCACAAAGAGGAAAATTTTAAAAGATCCCAAAGAGGACAAATGAGAGTTTAATAGAAAGAGCCATTGAGGCCACCAAAAAAATAAAAAAAATAGAAAAAAAGAGAAAAAGAAATAAAAATAGAGAAAGGGGCAACACTACTATTCCTTTTGAAAGATCCACTCTCGTACTCCCTCTATATATTGTGCTCCATAGAGATGATCATATATGCATATAGCTATGTGAGGACCTTCACACTATAAAACTTGGCTTGTATATTCCAATGATGAGCCTCCTCAAACGAGCTCTAGGTCTTATTGAGCGAGCAAGTTGGATGCACCCTCACTAGTTCCATTGGAAAGCTTTTCTTAGCTCATATGTGCATCCGTTGCATTGCAATCCCTACTCCTCACATCATTTCTATCATTTGTCCTTCTCGCCTATGATTTTCCTCATTGATGTGAGCCCTTCACACCCTTTTTTGTCTTCCTCCTCCACCATATTTCTCTCTTGGTCATCCTAAGTGTCAACTCTCGTCCTTACGCTCATCCATTGCATGAGTGCTCAAAATATCGAAAGGGAGTGGTGTAAATTGACTTGTAACTAGCTAGTGGTCTGGGGACGAGTCAAGATAAGATTCCAAAGAAGACTAAGTGTGAAACTTAAGTATATTGAGTTCTCAACAAATAAATATTTTTATTTCTCGTATTCCCATCTCCCACTTCTTGCACGCAAACACCATCTGGAGACATTCGAGTCACGGACAACAAGAGCTCTTGCACCTTTATGTTCTTATGTTGCTTGTTTCAATGCTAATACAGACTGTTGCTTGTTATGCATTGAATTGAATTACATACCTTGATTGATTTACTTAAAAGTTCTTATATGGTTGGTAGCATGTCACCACATAAATTATGCTTGTTATCATTTACCTACTCGAGGACGAGCAGGAATTAAGCTTGGGGATGTCGATACGTCCCAAACGTATCTATAATTTCTTCTTGCTCCATTCATGTTTGGGTAATATTTCTATGTTTTATATACACTTTCATACACTTTTGATCATATTTGGACTAACCTATTAACTTAGTGCACCCCAGTGCCAAATCCTGTTTTCTGCTGTTTTTCTATTTCAGGTTTCCCCGATATTAAAAATGCTTCAAAAATTCCAGAAAAATATAATAAAAAATCAGTGTACCGTAAGCTTCCAGAAGAGCCAAAGTTGGGCCAGAGGGCCACCACTAGGGTCCCAGGCGCCTTCCCGACGCGCCCTAGGGTGGGGCCACGCCAGGGGGCCGCCTGGACCCCGGGTGGCCCCCCTGGCTGCCCCCCTTCGCCTATATATTCTCCATCACGAGAAACCTCGGAAGACAGAACCCTTTTTCGTGACCTACCCTTTGTTCCGCCGCCTCCGCGCTTCCAAGATCGGGAGCACCAACAGACCTCTTCCCGGCACCCTGCTGGAGGGAGGATTGACCTCCGGGAGCTTCTCCTACACCATGGACTCTTCCCTGATGATCCGTGAGTAGTCTACCTTGGACCATGGGTCCATGATCAGTACCTGCCATCCATGCCAGGCTATATAAGGACCACCCACTCTCCACTAGCCCTTCTAGGATTTCCCATAACACAAATTTGCAGCCATCCCCCTGGAAAATTCCCCAAATCTGCCCCAGATCCTCTCCCCAGAAACTCTAGATCCGGGTCTTTTTCGGCCCTCGGATCTGCAGATCAAGGGCTCAGAAGGCGCCACGTCACTCACCGGAGCAGCCAGCCAACCCCAGCCGCCGCCGAGACGCGTCCGAGCCACACAGGCCCGCCGCCGTCCGCTGCCGGACCGAGCCAGCCCGCGCCTCACGCCCGAGCTCCCATGGCCTTGGTCACGCCCATCTCCGGCGAGCTCGCCGGCCGGCGAGCCGCGCCCCGTGCGCCCCAAGGCCTCCCTGCGCCCTTCTCCTTCTCCTCCTCCTCTCCCTAACTCCCTCCTTCCCTTCCCATGTGCAGGCCGCCCTCCATGGCTTCGGCCCGTGCTCACCATAGCCATGGAGGCCAAGCTCGGAGCTCGCTGCGCCACGCCGCCGCGGAGGCCCTTCGTTGCCGGCACGGCCGGATCCGGCCGCCCCCGACCCTCCTCCTCCATCCCAAGTCTTCCCAAGTCGCCCCACGCCCCGTCCAGGCCGCCAAAGGTGTCTCCGGCTCCGATCCGTCCGCCATGGAAGCCACAGCCCCGAGCTCGACCCCCTTGTAAAATTTCTAAGTCCCAGGAATTTTACTTCAAGTGTCTCTCTTGCAAAGCGTTTTCCCTTTAGCTCGTAAGTCGGATTGACATGATTTTTTTTTTGGATTGTTATGCTCTCTGTTCTCTAGATGGTAGTATAATTATTTGTTATGTTTGGATTGATTGGCTTCTATAAATCCTCTGTTGAAGTGGGAACCAGAATGTTTACTGCTGCTAAGATGTTGAAACTTTTATTTTGAGCCTACTTCGGGCGACGTTTGCGCCGCGACCGTTTATTGAAAATGAGGTATTGTTGTTGCATACTGTTAAGCATCATGTATAATTCAGTTATATGCTGTCACATGTCATGTTGGCCTGCTACATCTTGATTAAATCTTCACCCAAAGTAGCTACCCTGCTGTTAGTGTGCTGCTGTTAACGTAAGATGCAAAGTTTGCTGCCCTATATGTTTTTAACCTTGCATCCTATTGAGCATTGCAAGATGTCATTTTGATCTATGCCATGTCTACTTCCATTTTGTGAATTGCATGGTCATGTTACATTCCTGTTCATAGTTATATTTCAGCTCCAAAGTTGCTATCCTGTTGTTTTTAAAAGCCACCTCTATTTTTCACAAATCTGTAACTTTCCGAAGCCATGTTGCACGCTTAATATCTTTTGATCTGTGATGCCTATAACCTTGATTCTTATTTGCACCTGATCACTATCATATCTACTTCATGCCCATATATTGATATGTCATGTTTCTGCACTTTTGCATATAGTTTTACCCCTGTTTATACAGCTTGCTATTAACAGTTTCTGCCATGTTTTCCTATTTTTCACTAAGTCCTTGACCAGTAATGTTTTATAGCTTTTTGTGTTTCTTATAACCAGTGAACCATGATGCCTATTTGCACGATTCCTTTTGCCATGCATTTCCTGCCGTGTCTACTTTAGTTGCATATCATGTTTGTGCATGTTTGGAACCTCTTGCTTGTTTACTTGGTGCTCTAAAGTGTGCTACCTGATGTTGACACATTGTGCCCGTAACTTGTTTTGATAGTATCTTTTTAATCGTAATTCCATTTGGAGTGTTCCTTACATGCAACTTGGTTAGAGTTTCATGTACTTTGTGTTTATGCTATTGTTTGATGTTCTTAACCAACCTAAAATATGGTTTAGGGCAGAACAGTACCAAATGCTTTAGTCGTCGTGGGGCCCATAGTGTTATGCCATGATTAGGATTGTGCCTCACTTAAATTGACAAGCATAGATAGTTTACTTTGTACTTCACCTCATGTTGTGTGATATGCCATGATTGAGTGAGATGCCATGTTAACAACCTTTGCTCATGTTGTGTAGCTAAACAACTTGAACCATTGTAAATATGTGGTATCGTCGTGTGTGACGAGTACTCCACTTAACATGTTAGTAACCGCTCTCGACGATAGATGCGATATCATAGTGCGTTGTCTCGTGTTGCCTTCTTGTTGATGCTTGCTCGTGATTGCTTCGTAGTAATAGATGGTTGCTCGTCGATTGCCTTTTCTAGTGTTTCCTTCTTGTGTGCTTCCGCGGGTACCTCTCGGAGACGATGCGAGCTTGCGATCGACCACACCTTCGGAACCCGAATTATCAACATGCATGTACTATACATTACTTATGATCCATTCTATTATAACCAGCGGTGTTCATGCTAGTCTAGGTTAGGTTCGATGTTTGATCCACCACATGTTTACAGCCTCTTTTAAACCGATACAGCCATGTCCCCTCCCAGCAAACCATGTACTGCTATGTTACTATTGCTCGTTGCTCAACCCCTGCTTAGTATGCATGCTTAGGATCCTACGATGTTACTCTGTTACTCCTTTGATTGGGCTATCACATTATTATATTGCTGTGGATGATATGATTATTATAATGTTGACTATACTCGACGAAGGATGGAAGGTCTAGGATGTCCCGCCCCGATGCTTTGTTCCATTCGAGTCACTTAGGTCCCGAGTTCCGGGTATTGTGTTGTCAGTACCCGGGGTGAGCGTATGCAAGACTCAATACAACACAATCATATGGAGAGCCGAGAACCGTACCCACTTGTCTAAGAAGACAAGGCCAAGCACATAACGTTCTCAAAAAGCATCGAACGTGAGGGGCATCCCATCCAGGCCGGATGATCAACTGAGATGGGTCCTCATCGTCCGCACACAAGTCTAAATGATATGGGTGGTGAACTCCCATACTCATAAACAAGTCGCCTCAACCATACTATCGATTGTATTATAACCCTTACATAGACTTACTCCAGCCCAATCACTTAGTCGGGGTCAAGGGCGGGCTCGATCATACGTCAAAGTGTGCACGTGACGGAGTCGCGAGCAATCGCATCGCGATGCCCCAAGATGCGCACATCTAAGGGCCACTTGGTGTATAAAAGACCGCTAGCCAGATCACAACTAAGGTCTCGAAAACCCATACTAAGACATGCATGTTATAATCATACACGCAGCACACATGTCTAGTATGAACGGAAGGTATCATTGCAATTCTCTACAAATTGTATAACTTTATTGATAACTCTTACAGATTGCACACAGAGATCATGAGACCGTGATCCAACATTACATCAAACATGCGGAAGCAAAGTAGGTCTGAGTACAGACAAGTTTAACAAATGTCTTAGAGAAGCCTTATCTATAAACAAGCCCTTCCACGAGGGAACCCGTCTGCTGACTGGGACTACACTAGCTTGGTCCTCAGTCGTCGAGCTCCAGGAAGAATCCACCTTTGGGGTTAGTGGATTCATCTAAAACATAGAATAAGCAAACGTGAGTACAAAGTCATACTCAGCAAGACTTACGTAGGAGCTATACTACTCATGAACATGTATCAAGGTAAAGGGGGATGGGGTTTCAATGCAGAAGTGCCAGCTTTGACTTGGCTAGTACTGAACTACGAGTACCAGAATGAGGTAAGAAGCATACACGAGTCCAGTACAATCTCTAACCAATTACACCACTATGGTGCCTTCCTCGACTTCCCATGAGAATGCACGCCATAGCACTCACGCTTATCATTGCAAGTTTTATAAGTATCCAGTTCAAGGTGTCTAATAATCAAGCTAAGCTTTCCATCAGTCCCTTACCATGGACACGGCTATTCGAATAGTTTTGTTAACCCTGCAGGGGTGTACCGCTACACACACACACATCAGTTACCTCCTGGGAGTGCGACCCTTCAAGCGGGTACCGGCGAGGATGTTGCAAAGACACTTCGCCCACAGCTTCGTTCTAGTCCAGAGAGGCTCCTATCTGAGGGGGATCCATATGGAAGTCCGGCCGAGGTTCCAGTACGGACTCAATAGATGTGTGCAGGGCCCCAAGCCAGTCTGAGTAGCCGTTCATCCACTTCGCAGAACGTGCCACAACCCTACCAGAACTTGCGAACTACTGCGACTCCTGGGTTTCGAAATGGGGTGAGGTACTAGGTCGAGAGGGGTCAGTGAGCCCAATGTGTGGTTTTACTATTTATCTTGGATCACCACACAAGAACTCGGACTTAAGGCGGTGTTCAACGAGACAACCCACTGTGTACTCCTACACAGCCTCTCATCGTTTACGTTGTATTAGGGTAGATTCACCAACATATTTCCACCATCATCAACATTATCACTACCATCCCGACTCACAAAAGAGTAACCTCATTGTAACTCTAAGCATCCAATAAGGAGTAACAGTTGCAGGGGCCACATGATATCGTTCAACTCCTACATCTGCTAGGATTGTGGTTTGCTTACTACTTTGACAAAATGATAGGTCATGCAAAGGAATGGGTTCATCTATGCGGTAGAAACATAGCATGGTAATCATCCTAAACAATGCATAAGCGAGACTGAGAGGGAAGTTGGATGTTATCGACATTGTCTTCAACGCAGGGGGTGGCCTCCGGTTTCGGCTCCTCCTCTATTCGATAGCAAACACATGCAAACAAGCTATCAATATAAAGACAATGCACAATCACATGAGTTGAAGGTTCAAACTTGATGTATGTGTCACTGATGTGTGAGTTATTCCATTTAAAAGGAGTATGAAGCAAATGAATTGCAAATTCAAATTCCATTTGATTTATCGATGAATTTCAATCGCATTTGAAACCATGAGTGTTCATTTGAAATGGTTGAGCATGAAGTGATGTTGTAAAGGTGAGGTAAATTATTTGATGTGTGGATGAAACCATTTCAAAGAAGTGTGTTGCAAAGTAATTTGCAAAATCACTCCAAATTTGAATTTGAAAAGGATCCATATGCACATATGCCACTGTTCACCCATTTTAAAATGTCCAATACTGAAAACAAAGTCCATATTCTGAATCCTTGCATTTTTCTGATAATTTTACATATATTATTTGTTTAATTTGGAGTTAAAATGAACTAGTTAGGAATTTTCAAAGTTTAAGCCTTTTTTTCGAAATTCTTATTTTCTTTTTAAAAGAAATTGATTTAATGCGTAAGCATGATGCCATGCTGGCGTCAGGGGCGGCTCTGACCAGAGGGGCCCACTGGTCATTGGCTCAGTGTTAATTAATCCAGTGGATTAATTTAGCAGGGGGTTAGTGGCCTCTGGCCCACATGTCAGTGTCACCAGGGGTGTTTGTTAGTGCTAATTAAGCACGGCCACGACGGCCCGCCGGCGTTGAGCCGTCGGTGACCACGGACACGGCGGAGGGCTCGCCGGAATAGGTTCCCAGCCACCTCTTGGCACGCCGCCACCATCAGGATGCAGCCCGTGCAAGCGCGAGTCCATCTGGCCATAGTAGCGCCACAGGGGTGGACGGAATCCACGCCGGCGACGAGCTTGGCAGCGGCCGTGGCTCGGGTTTGACGCAGACGTCACCGTACTGCATGAAATCGAGCGTGGCCGAGTGCAACGCGATGCTGGGGCGACGAGGAAAGTTATGCGCGCATGAGAGAGAACAGAGGGGCACAGGGACGAGCTCTAGGTCGTCCATGGTGGCGACGGAGCTCGGCTCCCATGGTGGAATGGCATAGAGGATGCTATCGAGGGCGTAGCTAGAGGGTTTTTGAGCTATGGCTCACCAGGAACTCAACAAAGTTGGTGGCGAGGGTGGACGTGGCTTGCCGGAGACGCAATCGACGATGGCACACGGCGGTCGTAGATGAAGACGACGAAGGGGGCGGCGGGTACAGAGCGTCCGAGCCCGATTCCATCTGCACGGGGACGTAGGCGCCAGTGGCGGAGGTGATGGAAATAACGGCGTGGCTTGACGGGGTCGCTGGCCACGCGTGCTTCTATCCATGGCGACGGCGGCGCTCGGGTCGTCGTCGAACTCGGCGAGAGAGGCGTGGAGAGCCAACCTGGAGGGGGGGGGGGGGAAATGGACGAAGGGCTTCCAGGGCGTCGTCATGGCGCGTGTAGAGGGCTCGAGGCGTCCACAGCGAGCAGGAGGTGGCAAGGCGGCGTCGGTGGCTTTCCACCGAGCAACTTGTGGGCGCGGGGAGGTAGAAGACAAAGAAGAAGGCTGCAGGGCCGGCTTGCTAGGCCTCGCCCTGAGCGAGAGGTAAACTTTCTTCCCCTTTGTGTTTTTCTTTTTCCATTTCTTTTGTGTAACTTTGTTTTTCCTAGGCATTTTATAAATGCTCAAAATTTATATTTGGACTTACATGACCATTAGCTAGTCATTCCCAACTTTTGAACATTTTTTAAATTCAAAATATTTGAATTCCAATTGAAATAGGGGTTTTATTTAATTCTAAGTCCATGTTTCTAATATTTGAAAAATCCATGAGCATGGGAATTCTACCACATCACTTTTCATGTTATCACACTCATTTGTATGACTTTTCAAAAGTCAAACAAGAATTTTTGGAGAAAATTTATTTCTGGCATTTGAATTAAATTCATCTGGGGGGTTTCTCTCTCCCATTTCATTTTCTTTTTGAATTTTTTCCATGATGCAAAGTTACTTGCTAACCCTAGCACATACCTAACAGAGGGTTCTAACAACTCGCCCCCACTCAAAAGAATCTCGTCCCGAGATGCAGAAGTCTACGGGAGGAAGGATGGATACTCGGCACTGAGACGGTCTTCTCTTTCCCATGTGGCTTATCTCTCAGAGTGGTGTGACCATTGCACTTTCAGAAACTTAATCTTCTGATGACGAGTGACACGCTCGGCTGAATCAAGCATACGAACGGTGTATTCTCGATAAGAAAGGTCATCTTGGAGATCAAGCGTTTCATGGTCTACTTCGCGGATGGGGTCGTTGAAGCAACGCCTGAGTTGTGACACATGGAATGCATCATGTACTCGGGAAAGGTGCGGGGGTAATTCAAGTTGGTAGGCAACTTCTCCACGTTTAGCAAGAATGCGGAAAGGTCCGATGTAACGTGGGGCCAACTTGCCTTTGATACCGAATCGTTGGGTTCCCTTCAGAGGAGTAACCCGAAGGTAAGCCTTCTCATCCAGATTGTAGCTTTCTTGCCTATGATGACGATCATAGTAGCTTTTCTGACGAGACCGGGCTGCTTTCAATTGATCACGAACAATGCGAACTTACTCTTCTGCTTCCATGATCATATCCGGTCCAAAGAATTATCTTTCACCGGTTTCTGACCAGTTATGGGGTGTTCGACATCTTCGTCCATAGAGGAGTTCAAAAGGAGCCATGTTCAGACTATATTGGAAACTATTGTTATAAGGAAATTATGCGAATGGAAGAGACTTCTCCCAATTCTTTCCGAATGAGATAACACAAGATCTGAGCATGTCTTCCAAGATTTGATTAACCCTTTCAACTTGACAGCTAGACTGAGGATGGAAAGCTGTACTAAAGGAGAGATGAGTTCCCATAGCATTCTGAAAGCTTCCCCAAAATCTAGAGGTGAAAAGGCTACCACGATCGGAATTGATTTCCAAAGGAACACCATGAAGAGACACAATTCTAGAGACATACAAGTCGGCTAACTGGCTAGCAGTTATAGATTCGCGAACGGGAAGGAAGTGTGCAACTTTGGAAAGTCTATGAACGACAACGAAGATGGCATCATTTCCTTTCTGGGTTTTAGGAAAGCCAGTGATGAAATCCATACTTAATTTGTCCCATTTCCACTCTGGAATAGGACAATGTTGAAGAGTGCCAGCAGGTCTATGATGTTCTTCCTTAATGCGACGACAAACATCACATTCAGCAACAAATCAAGCAATGTCTCTCTTCATCCTAGTCCACCAAAATCTCTGGCGTAGATGTCGGTACATTTTTGTGCTATCGGGATGAATCTAGAAGGGTGTAGCATGGGATTCTTTGAGGACGAGTTGCCTTAGTTCCCTATTCTTAGGTACTACCAAACGATTTCCAAAGGACACTGTTCCCTTTCTATATGTGGAGAAACATTTAGCAACTCCGCTAGCAATGATCTCCTTGATCTGGCGAACACCTCGTGCACGCCTTTGGGAAACTATGATTTGATCCTCAAGAGTTCGTTTCGCCACCAAGTTGAAAAGAGATCCACGAGGAACAATCTCGAGATTGATCTTTCGAAATTCCTCATGAAGAAGTGGTTGACACTGTTGTAACATGAGGTTGTTACAATACGACTTACGACTTAGTGCATCAGCCATGACATTGGCTTTTCCTGGAGTGTAAGAAATTCCTACGTCGTAATCTTTTATCAACTCAATCTAGCGTCTTTGCCTGAGATTAAGATCTGGCTGGGTGAAAATATATTTGAGGCTTTGGTGGTCGGAATATATCTCGCAACGGTTGCCAAGGAGGTAATGTCGCCAAGTTGTTAGGGCATGAACTACGGCAGCGAGTTCAATATCATGGGTAGGATAGTTCTCTTCATGTGGACGCAACTGGCGTGAAGCATAAGCTACCACATGTCTATCTTGCATAAGTATGCGTCCTAACCCTTGCCATGAGGCATCACAAAAGATCTCGAAATCCTTTTTGGTGTCTGGAGGCGCAAGTACGGGTGCAGAAGTCAATCCTCTTTTTAGCTCTTGAAAGCTTTCCTCGCACTTGGGAGTCCATTGGAAAATCTTATCTTTCTTGAGGAGTTCAGTTAGAGGCTTTGCAACTTTAGAAAAGTTCTCGACGAAGCGGCGGCAATAGCTTGCTAAGCCAAGAAAACTCCTAATTTTCTTAACCAATTCAGGTGGAGTCCATTCAAGGACGGCTTGAACTCTCTCGGGATTCACAGCAATGCCTTTTGCAGAAAGCACGTGGCCTAAGTAGGTCACTTCGGGTAGCCAAAATTCACACTTGGATAATTTAGCATATAGGCGATGCTCTCGAAGTTTCATCAGTACCAACCTAAGATATTCGACATGTTCTTCTTCATTCTTTGAGTAGATGAGAATGTCATCAAGATAAACTACAACAAATTTATCTAGGTACTCCATGAAGATCGAATTCATCATGCGTGAGAAAGTGGCGGGGGCATTGGTTAAACCAAAGGACATGACGGTGTACTCGTACAGACCATAACAAGTAGTAAAAGCCGTTTTGGAAATGTCCTCGTTTCGGATTTTGATTTGATGATAGACTAATCTCAAATCCATCTTGGAGAAGACAGAGGATCCAGCAAGTTGATCATAAAGATCATTCATCCTGGGCAGTGGGTACTTGTTGTTTATCGTCGCTAGATTTAACGGGCGATAGTCTACGCACATCCTTTCTGTTCCATCTTTCTTCGTTACGAACAGAACGGGGCAACCCCATGGCGATGAGCAAGGGCGGATGAAGCCTTTTTCCAACAAAGCTTCAAGTTGGATTTTAAGCTCAGCTAACTCACGTGGGTCCATTTTGTATGGGCGTCTGGAAATTGGTGCGGTTCCTGGCATAAGATGCACTATGAAGTCTACCCATCTGTCGGGTGGCATTCCCGGTAGCTCTTTAGGAAAGACATCCGGGAAGTCACAAACCACCGGAATATCTTCAAGGTCGGGAAGGGGAAGAACATTCAAAGAATGCATCTGGGTTCTTGTTCTTGGTGAGGAATAATCTATTGTCTGGCCTGAAGGATGTGTAAGTCTGACTGACCTGGCTTTACAATCAAGAAAAGAATTTTGTCTTGATAACCAATCCATACCAAGGATGACATCAATGTCTGAAGACTTGAGGGCTATGAGTGAAGCAAGGAATACTAAACCCTCAATTGCAATTTGATTGCCATGGCTTACTCTATTAGTTTGCCACTTGGAACGAGGAGTTTGAATAATCATTGGTGTGAACATTTCATCAAAGGATATCTCATGCCGAAGTGCAAAACTCTCCGACATGAATGCGTGAGATGCTCCTGGATCGAAAAGGACAGAAGTGGGAACATAATTGACTAGGAGCGTACCAAGAATGACGTCAGAAGTACCATCAGTCTCCTTAGCTGAGATTTGGTTCACACGTCCAAGATTTGCGGAAGAAGATGGCTGGGTGGTGGAGACCCTCGGGGGTGTCTTGGCACAAACATTGGGGTTCCCTTTGGCATGAGGTGGAGCATTCTGATTTATGGAGCACTCACGAGAATAGTGACCAGGCTAGCCACATCTGAAGCAGGCTCCAAAGACAGTGCGGGGAGCTGGGTTGTTGGGTGGAGCAGTGGGAAATGGAGCTGGTGGACGAGGCGCCACAAAGGATGGCCTCGGTTGGTTGTTCTGGCGGAACATGCTATTGGGGATCCAGATCTTGCGCTTCTGAGGGCCTGAACTGGATGAACCATCATCTCTTGGGTGATTGCGGGAATCCTCGGGAGTGATCATATCCTCGGCCTTGATGGCCTTGTTGACAAGGATCTGGAATGTGGCGAAGTCATGAAGATTCAACTCGCGACGAAGTCCAGAATTGAGTCCCTTGCGGAACCTCTCTTGCTTCTTGGAGTCGGTGGAGACCTACTCGGGAGCATAGCGGGCAAGACGATTGAACTCCCAACTAAACTCATCAACGGACCTTCTTCCTTGGGTGAGATTGCAGAACAACTCTCTCTTGCGGTCCATGAGTTCCTTAGGAATGTGATGCTCGCGAAAAGCCTCACATAACTCATTCCACGAAGTCAACTGTCCAGCTGGACGTATGTTCAGAAAGTTCTCCCACCAAGAGCTAGCTTCGCCCTCGAGGTGGTAGGTGGCATAGTTGACTCTGTCACCATCTGCAACATGTCTAGAATGGAGCTTTCTCTCGATGCTGCGAAGCCAGTCATCGGCGTCAAGGGGCTCAGTGGAATAGCTGAAAACTGGGGGATGAAGCTGGATGAAGTTATTCAACGACACAAGCTCATTCCGCCGCTGGGCAGTGTTCCGAGCAATGACCCCAACAACTCATGAGATCCCCTTCGGTTTCTTTCAACCTCCATGAGAACTTGAGCCATCGTGGGTGACGGTGGAAGATTGCCTTCCTCCAGATAATCCCCACGAGCTTGGGCATGACCAAGGTGGCCACGGGTTCCTTGAGACATCCTGAAGGATAAGATCAATGTGAAACATATTTGAATGAGTTTGCAAATGCATCAGATTATGAAGATAACTGGAATGACTCGGATAGCATAACGGTTGTAATTGCAAGAGAAAACAATTTCTTACAACATGGAAACATCACTTGCATACGATGTAAGAAATCAGGAAGCATAACAACTATAGCAAACCGAACACAACTTTCCTACGGCTACAAGGAAGAAATCAACGAGATGTTCTAGTAAGACATAGATGAGCCTAGTCCTATCTTCCCGTACAAAATATGAGGGTGACTCAGAACTCAGAACGATGAGCATAAGGAGAAAAAAGAAGCCTTACGTTGTTCCCTTATATACCCAGACTAACTATATAACTATAGAAGGCTAGACTCAACTTCGACCAAGGCTGATAATCCTACAGTCAGACCTGCTCTGATACCAATTCTGTCGGGACCCGGGGTTAGCGTATGCAAGACTCGCTACAACACAATCATATGGAGAGCCGAGAACCATACCCACTTGTCTAAGCAGACAAGGCCAAGCACAGAACGTTCTCAGAAAGCATCGAACATGAGGGGCAACCCATCCAGGCCGGATGATCAAATGAGATGGGTCCTCATCGTCTGCACACAAGTCTAAATGATATGGGTGGTGAACTCCCATAATCATAGAAAAGTCGCCTCAACCATACTATCGATTGTATTATAACCCTTACATAGACTTACTCCAGCCCGATCACTTAGTCGGGGTCTAGGGCGGGCTCGATCATACATCAAAGTGTGCACGTGACGGAGTCACGAGCAATCGCATCGCGATGCCCCAAGCTGCGCACATCTAAGGGCCACTTGGTGTATAAAAGACCGCCAGCCAGATCACAACTAAGGTCTCGAAAAACCATACTAAGACATGCATGTTATAATCATACACGCAGCACACATGTCTAGTATGAACGGCAGGTATCATTGCAATTCTCTACAAATTGTACAACTTTATTGATAACTCTTACAGAGTGCACACAGAGATCACGAGACCGTGATCCAACATTACATCAAACATGCGGAAGCAAAGTAGGTCTGAGTACAGACAAGTTTAACAAATGTCTTAGAGAAGCCTTATCTATAAACAAGCCCTTCCACGAGGGAACCAGTCTGCTGACTGGGACTACACTAGCTTGGTCTTCAGTCGTCGAGCTCCAGGAAGAATCCACCTTCGGGGTCAGTGGGCTCATCTAAAACATAGAATAAGCAAACGTGAGTACCAAGTCGTACTCAGCAAGACTTACGTAGGAGCTATACTAGTCATGCACATGTATCAAGGTAAAGGGGGATGGGGTTTCAATGTAGAAGTGCCAGCTTTGACTTGGCTAGTACTGAACTACGAGTACCAGAATGAGGTAAGAAGCATACACGAGTCCAGTACAATCTCCAACCAATTACACCACTATGGGGCCTTCCTCGACTTCCAACGAGAAAGCACGCCATAGCACTCACGCTTGTCTTGGAAAGTTTTATAAGTATCAACTTCAAGTTGTCTAATAATCAAGCTAAGCTTTCCAAGAAGTCCCTTACCGCGGACGCGGCTATTCGAATAGTTTTGTTAACCCGCGCAGGGGTGTCCCGCTACACAGACACACGTATCAGTAACCGCCTGGGAGTGGGACCCTTCAAGCGGGTACCGGCAAGGATGTTTCCACGACACTTCGCCCACAACTCCCTTCTAGTCCAGAGAGTCACCTATCTTAGGGGGATCCATATGGAAGTCCGCCCTAGGTTCCAGTACGGCCTCAAACGATGTGTGCAGGGGTCCCAAGCTAGTCTGAGTAGCCGTTCATCCACTTCGCAGACCGTGCCACAACCCTACCAGAACTTGCGAACTACTACGACTCCTGGGTTTCGAAACGGGGTGAGGTACTAGGCCGAGAGGGGTCAGTGAGCCCAATGTGTGGTTGTACTCTTTATCTTGCATCACCAGACAAGAACTCGGACTTAAGGCGGTGTTCAACGAGACAACCCACTGTGTACTCCTACACAGCCTCTCATCGTTAACCTTGTATTAGGGTAGATTCACCAACACATTTCCACCATCATCAACATGATCACCACCATCCCGACTCACAAAAGAGTAACCTCATTGTAACTCTGAGCATGCAATAAGAAGTAACAGTTGCAGGGGCCACATGATATCATTCAACTCCTACATCTGTTAGGATTGTGGTTTGCTTACTACTGTGACAAAATGATAGGTCATGCAAAGGAATGGGTTCATCTATGCGTTAGAAACGTAGCATGGTAGTCATCCTAAACAATGCATAAGCAAGACTGAGAGGGAAGTGGGATGTTATCGACATGATCAATGGGGGGTTGCTTGCCTTGCTGACGAGGTTCAAACACAGTGTCTTCAGCGAAGGGGGTGGCCTCCGGTTCCGGCTCCACCTCTATTCGATAGCAAACACATGCAAACAAGCTATCAATATAAAGACAATGCACAATCACATGAGTTGAAGGTTGAAACTTGATGTATGTGTCACTGATGTGTGAGTTATTCCATTTAAAAAGAGTATGAAGCAAATGAATTGCAAATTCAAACTCCATTTGATTTATCGATGAATTTCAATTGCATTTGAAACGATGAATGGTCATTTGAAATGGTTGAGCATGAAGAAGTGTGTTGGAAAGTCATTTGCAAAATCACTCCAAATTTGAATTTGAAAAGGATCCATATGCACATATGCCACTGTTCACCCATTTTAAAATGGGCAAACATGAAAACAAAGTCCATATTCAGAATCCTTGCACTTTTCTGATAATTTTACGTATATTATTTGTTTAATTTGGAGTTAAAATGAATTAGTTATGAATTTTCAAAGTTTAAGCCTTTTTCTGGAATTTCTGAATTTCTTTTTAAAATAAATTGATTTAATGCATAAGCATGAGGTCATGTTGGCGTCAGGGGTGGCTCTGACCAGAGGGGCCCAATGGTCAGTGGCTCTGGGTTAATTAATCCAGTGGATTAATTTAACAGGGGTTAGTGGCCTCTGGCCCACGTGTCAGTGTCACCAGCGGTGTTGGTTAGTGCTAATTAAACACGGCCACGTCGGCCCGCCGGCGTTGAGCCGCCGGTGACCACGGGCACGGCGGAGGGCTCGCCGGAATAGGTTCTCGGCCACCTCTTGGCACGCCGCAACCATCAGGATGAAGCCCGCGCAAGCGCGAGTCCATCTGGCCATAGGAGCGCCACAGGTTTGGACGGAATCCACGCCGGCGACGAGCTTGGCGGCGGCCGTGGCTCGGGTTTGACGGAAACGTCGTCGTACTGCATGAAATCTAGCGTGGCCGAGTGCAACGCGATGCTGGGGCGACGAGGAACGTTATGCGCGCATGAGAGAGAACAGAGGGGCACAGGGACGAGCTCTAGGTCGTCCATGGCGGCGACGGAGCTCGGCTCCCATGGTGGAATGGCATAGAGGATGCAATCGAGGGCGTAGCTAGAGGGGTTTTGAGCTATGGCTCACCAGGAACTCAACGGAGTTGGTGGCGAGAGCGGAGGTGGATTGCTGGAGACGCTATCGACGATGGAGCACGGCGGCCATAGACGAAGACGACGAAGGGGGCGGCGGCTACAGAGCGTCCGAGCTTGATTCCTTCTAGACGGGTACGTAGGCGACAGTGGCAGAGGCGATGGACATAACGGCGTGGCTTGAGGGGGTCGTTGTCCACGCGTGCTTCAATCCATGGCAACGACGACGCTCGGGGTGTCCACGTCGAGCAGGAGAGAGGCGTGGAGATCCAACCTGGAGGGGGGGGAATGGACGAGGGGCTTCCAAGGCGTCATCGTGGCGCGTCTAGAGGGCTCGGGGTGTCCACGTCGAGCAGGAGGTGGCATGGCGGCGTCGGTGGCTTTCCACCGAGCAGCTTGTGGGCGCGGGGAGGTAGAAGACAAAGAAGAAGGCTGTTGGGCCGGCTTGCTGGGCATCGCCCTCAGCGAGAGGTAAACTTTCTTTCCCTTTCTGTTTTTCTTTTTCCATTTCTTTTCTGTAACTTTGTTTTGCCTATTAAATAAAATAGGTAGGCATTTCTATAAATGCTCAAAATTTATATTTGGACTTACATGACGAGTAGCTAGTAATTCCCAACTTTTGAAATTTTTTGAAATTCAAAATATTTGAATTCCAATACAAATAGGGGTTTTATTTAATTCCAAGTCCATGTTTTAAATTTTTTAAAAATCCATGAGCATGGGAATTCTACCACATCACTTTTCATGTGATCGCAGTCATTTAGATGACTTTTCAAAAGTCAAACAAGAATTTTTGGAGCAAATTTATTTCTGGCCATTTGAATTAAATTCATCAGGGGGGTTTCTCTCTCCCATTTCATTTTATTTTTGAAAATTTTCCATGATGCAAAGTTACTTGCTAACCCTAGCACATACCTAAGAGAGGGTTGTGACATGTGTCTCTTGGCGAGCGTGCCTAACCGCGTGTGGGATGCTATGGGGTCCCCTTGTCTTACCTATCTAGCTCCAAACATTTCTAGTGGTGGCCCAAGCTGATTTTACCATTTGTAAATTGTGTGTGTGCGAGTTGAATGGCCTCGCGGATTTCAAACAAACAGGGCCAGTGGGATGGTATATCCTATTTGTCCACCTCAGGGAGCTAGGGGTGCCTGCCCGGGCGAGGGTTAGCCATCCCGACGTCATCCAGACGGTAGAGGCTGATTCGAGAGCACGGCCGGCTTTTGAGTTGGATGTCGACTCACCGGGGGCTACCTAGATTTGTGCGTTGCTAGTTAGAGGGACCTGTCATACCGGATCTCTCGGAACAACTCTTCAATCAGTGTCTTTAACGGGCCCGACTGAGAGGGATGGGCGTGCGTGCGGAGACTTGTAATGGGCAGTTGGTACACCTCTGCAGGGTTAAATCTTTTCGAGAAGCCGTGGCCACAGTTATGGACAACTTGAGACCTACTCCTTGTTCATAGGAAACAACAATTGAGATAATCTTAATAACTTGATCAACGTGTGTGTGAGTTGATTGCTTCTTCTTCATCGGGTGATGAAAGAGGAGGACAAGGATAGGATAGGTGTTATGCTTGCGTAAGTACGTGGATAGAAGACTTGTTGGAGGCTATTCCTCAATGAATGCTTGGCTTCTTATCTTAATGTCTAGATCGTTAGCCACTTCATAAATCTAGTGTGGCAGCAACCTCACCACTTACCCCATCCTTACTGTAAACGAATATTTATCCTAGAATGACGAATGATGAAGTCCTTGTTGGTTCTGTTGACCACTACAGTTGGATGCTGAGTACTTCAGTACTCCTGATACTACCCCCAAACTCTTTTCAGGGTTCTTTATCAACAAAAGGTATGGTGATTGACATTTCACGTGGAGACTCGACGACGACTAGTTAGGCGGATCCCGGTGGAGGGCCTGGACCCGTGTGGTTATGGGGATCGATGATTTTCTCTTTGCCACTAGGCATTTGATTGCAGTCTGTACTCAGACATGTATCTTCCGCTGACTTATTTTATTAAGGCTATTGTATGCCGATTGTATGAGATGTTGTATCCTTGTAGCTGTAATGTTGTGATATCATGTTGGAAATCCGGGGCATATAGCATTGTCATATGTCGCAGTGGGACCGATATGTGCTTCGTCCCCGGATCTGGATGGAAACATCTAGATCTGGAACAATATCGCATATCGGGCCATACACTTTTTCTTTGAAATTTTTTTGGGAATCTTAAGAAACAGTAGATCTTCAAGAATATATTTATTTCCAGTAGATAAAAAATAATTTTATTATGGGTACTAACCACTCTAATCAGCTTATGATGAGTTATGTATGAAGGGAGTTTTCAAGTATGCGAAGGAAGATGATGAAAGAAGATTCGGGAGTGTCAAACGCTCAAGCTGTGGGATGCCCCCATGCACCCCGAAGAAATATCCAAGGAGACTCAAGCATCTAAGCTTAGGGACACCCCCGTGCATCCCCTTCTCCATCAACAATTTTCAGTTCGTCCTTCGTTCAACTATATTTTTATCACTTCATGTGTTATGTGCTATTCTTGGAGCGTCTTCCTCTTTACTTTTTAGTTTTGTTTGCTATTCATAACAATTTAGAACCCAGCTTTCTGTGTGTGGGAGAGACACATGCTCCACTTTAACCTAGAACAAATCATAGGATTTTCATGCTTATCTTTGTTGTGTGTGTTCTTTATCTTTTCGTAGCCACTGTCATGCTTAGCTCTTAGTTTTCATGCTTATCTTTTTAAGAGCTTTTGTTTAGGTTGTTGCTGGAACTCTCTTGAGTCTTCATGTTTATCTTGTTTAGAGAGTTGGCCTATTGCACTGAGTTGTGTGTCTTGACTTAAAGTAGGTAATTGAGGTTGCTATTCAATTCTAGTAGTAACTTGCAATAGTTTTGAGGTATTTTCTTGAGTAATGTTTGAACTGTTGGTGTCAAGAGCTTTAGCCTATTAGCGATAGATGTCGTATTTTGGGCAATCCGTGTTTATTTATGAAAAACTACAAAAACTAGTTGAGAACTCTAGCTACTAGATGGATCACTAATGTTTGGAGGGATCGGATATTAGAGTACACTCACGTACCATGAGTCGATGATGCGCAAGGATAACCAACACCCCATACACTCCTAATCGGGGTACTTGTCTCTTTGTGAACCTCCTGATTAGATTGAGAGTTACCGATAATAAGTGCATGAGTTCTTCGGACTAATGTAAGTATTCGATTGTTCACACTTCCACCACCCATATTTTTCTAGCCTCTTCGGTATCGTGCATTGACCTTTCTCACCTCGACAGTTGGTGCATACTTCGCCGGTGCATCCAAACCCTTGGCATCATACGCTCTGTCATCATAAACCTCCTTATATCTTTCCTCAAAACACCCACCATACCTATCTAGAAGGCATTTCCATAGCCTTTCCAAGATACATTTCCATGCAACATCCACCTTCTAATGACTTGATCTTCATGTCATACATGCTTTTTCTTGATCGATGAGTCACATGATAGTTGGGCCTTGCCCTAATAATTGCTACATGATGATAACCCACAACTGCAGGGGATCGAGATAGTCTTCACGGGTAAGAATAACCTAATTTATAGATTTGACTCAAGGGGAGCCAAAGAATACCCACAAGCTTTGACAGTGGAGTTGTCAATTCCACCGCACCTAAGATGCACTTACTTGCAACAAGATATTAATTGTAACTGCGATATGGAAGTTATGGTGGCAACGGAAATAGTGGCGATGAAACAGCGAAAGTAAAACAGCAAAAGCAAACAACTAGTAACTAGCAGAATTAGAAACATTGTAGGCTAGGGAGATGGATGGTTGGGTGCTGCATGGATAAGATACATCATGTATTTAACTTGGGGAAAGGCACACAGAAAAGCAATGATCATCTAGGAAAATATCAAACATTAGACATGTACCCCACAGGTAGTTGTACGTGCTTGCAATAAGAACTTGCATACATCTTTTGTCCTACCACCCCGCTACGAACGGGGCCAAAAGGAACTTATGGTGATTAAGGTGCTCCTGTCAAAGAGCACCGGAACAAAGCATTAACAATCAATGGATACACGGAATCCTCAAACTATAGTCTATCCCCTTTGGTGTCCCAAGCTGTCACCTTTGTGATCGCTGGTTCCGGACTATAACAGGTGCATACAACTCGTAGATAGGATCAAGAACACAAATGTATTCATGCAAACACATAGGGTTCAGATATGAAAACATGGCACTCTGGCCAAAAGTGACAAGAATTAAGAGGAACAAGTTTAAGCAAAGATGATAAACACCAATCTAGATGATAGGCAACATGCCCCCAACAATCTGATAAACTATTACATGATCTAGCTCATCCAATCCCTACCATCCCCTTTGCCTACAACAGGGAATTACTCACACATGAAAGGAGAAGTCATGGAGGGAGGATGGAGTGGTGTTGATGATGACGATGGAGATGATCACCCCTCACCGAAGGCCAAAACAACCTCCATATTAGCCCTCCCGGGGAAGAACAGAGGGTGGCGGCGGTTCCGCGACGTGAATTGGGAAAACGACTTCTCTTCTGGGGTTTTCTCACCACGAGAATAAGTAAGAGGCGAAGTAGGGACAAGGGTGGGGCCGCGCCAGCAGGGCGCCTAAGACCCCCTGGCTGCCCTCTGGCCCCACTTCTGGCACATTGATCCTTCGGGTGCGTGGATTTTCTGTGATTTTTCCTGGAATTTTCAGAGACACCTAAAAATCCATTTTCCTGCACACAATAAAACCATACAGACAAATCTGCTGAAAACATCGTTAGTCCGGGTTAGTTTCGTACAAATCAGGCAATAATGAGGGCAAAAAAATAGCAATAGTGTTTGGAAAAGTACATACGTTTGAGACGTATCAACTCCCCCAAGCTTAGCATATTGCTTGTCCTCAAGCAATTCAGTTCAACGAACTGAACGCGACAAAGAAAACTTTGACAAACTGTCACAACCTCAACTAGGGAAAGTTCTAGGATTTGAGTGCCCCTTTGCATCATGTGAAATTTTCAAAAGAAATTCAAAATTGGGGAAAATAAAAGCCCTGAGAAATTAAATCAAATGGCCAGATAAAAATCTTTTTCCAAAAATCATTTGAATAGTTGGAAAATTCCTATAAATGATGTTGATCATTTCAAAAGTGGTTTGGGTTCATTCCCATACTCAAAGATTTTCCAAAAATTCAAACATTTCCTTGGAAAATTTAAAGAACCCCTATTTGATTTGAAATTCAAATTGTTTGAATTTCAAAAATGCCCAAATCCTATATGTGACTAGCTACTGGTGAGCTAGGTTTAAAAAAAATTATTGGGCATTTAATAAAAATGCTTTGGTATTTTTATTTATTTGGGCAAACAAAAGACAGAAAAACAAAAGAAGAAAAAAAAGAATAAAAGGGCTAAGCCCACCTACCTGGCCCAAGTGGGCAGAAGAGGCCCAGCCCACGGGGGGGGGGGGGGGGGGGGGGAGGACCGTCTTCCTCCTCTGCCAGGAGGAGGGACGGCTGAGCCGTGCACCTCGCATGGCCGCCACCTCTCGCCTGGCCACGGAGCATCTTGGCCTGGCCCTTATCCCTCCACGGAGACGCCTGGGTCGCCTCCCTTTTTTCTCCCCCTCCCCAGGACCTTCTCCCCTTCGTCTCCGGTGCATCCAGGAGGATCCCAAGCGCGGCCGGAGTAGCGCCACCGTGGCCAGAGGCCACACGTCGCCCCACAGCTTGTCCTTCCGCCTCGCAGAGGTTTTCTTCATCGCCGAGAGCCATCAATTCCACCCGAGGAGCCCCGTGGATGACGCCGGCATCGAGTTCCTCCGCCACGGGCGTCCAGCTCCGGCCAGAAATTGTGACCCCATCGTAGCTCCTCCGGTCCCTTCGCCCCCTCTGGCTTGCTCACGGTGATCCACTCATCCCTCCCCGCCTTCCCGTTCTCCTACGGAAGCTCACCGTCGCCGTCCTCTTTGAAGCAGTGGCCGGCCGTCCGCCATGGTGCTCACCGACGCGCTCCCGACCCTCCTTTGTCCGTCCAAGTGCCTCCAGGCAATGCACGCGTGCGAGAGGGCCCGAGTGGTGCTCTCCCCGTGCCAATCCGTGGCCGGGAGGCCAACTCCGGCGGCCCTCTGCCGTGTTCTGTAGCCGCCGCCGGCTTGCGGGCTAATTAGGGGGGGGGGCTAACCCCTGTTTAGTTTGGCTCTAAGCCAATGACAGGTGGGGACAGCCCCCCAAATCAAATAAAAAATTTAATTAAACAGAAGTTTAAACACTGTGTCTATGAGAGGAATGGCCCACATGTCAGCCCTGCTGATGTCATGCTGAGGTCATGCTGATGCAGTAATGTATTTCTCTGTTTAATTTTAAATAGAAAATAATTAAAGAAATACAGAAATTACAGAAATTTGAATTACCTTTGGAAAATCATAACTAATTCATATGAAATCCAAATTTAACATATAATATATGCATAATGATCAGCAGAAAATTCTCTATCCAAATATGCAACTTTCAACCATGTTTGAGTTGAATTTAAAATGGGACCAGTAGCTTTTGCTATTTGTCTTAATTGGAATTAATTCAAATTTGTTCCAAATGCAATTCTAATTTGAACCAATGCAATGCAAATATGATCACTTGTACTTCAGAAGCATATCACACACATGATCACATGGTTTACAATGATCAAACATTAGAAAATGCAAGTTGACCTAATTTGAATAACATTTGGAGTTTGAATTTGAACTAATTTTAAAATCAACTTCAATTAAAATGTGACAAATTGAACCTAGATCACATCAATACCTTACACATCATGGACAACATATCATGTGCTTGTGCATTCTATAACAATGTTGCCCCCCCTCTTGTTGATGATTGTGCAGGTAACAGTGCCTCCGAGACGGTGATCACCCCCGAAGAAGAAGACCACCGTTAAGACCCGTGTATCGTCATCAAGGCAAGCAAACCCCATTGATCATGTCTATAAAATCCTATTTCCCTCTCAGTCTCGCTTATGCGTGTTTAGGAGATCACCGAGACACGTTCTTTCGCATAGTTGAACCCATTCCGATGCATGACCTATCATTCTGTCACCGTATTAAGCAAACCACAATCCTAGCAGATATAGGAGTTGAATGTTGAGCATGTGGCCCCTGCAACTGTTACTTCTTATTGCTGCTTAGTGATAAAATGAGGTTACTTTGTTTCTGAGTCGGGATGGTTTGAACACAGTGATGCTGATGATAACGTGTTGGTGAATCCACCCTAAACAAAGGTGAATGATGAGAGGCTGTGTAGGAGTACACAGTGGGTTGTCTCGTTGAACACTGCCCTAGGCCCCGAGTTCCTGTTTTGTGATCCAAGATGAAGAGTATGACCACATGTAGTGTTTTATGGGGACCCCGTTTGGCCTCTTTACGTACCGATCCGGTCCAGGAGTCATAATAGATTCGGGCTTTCCATTTGGCATATGCATAGAAAAATTATGAAGAAAAGGTTGTATCATATAGATATGTGGGTGGACCTGTGAGGCAGTGAAACCATCTGGAAGAGGTGGCATCTCGGTCCCTTACATTATCTGAGTCCGTTTCGTGGAACCGGCCGGACTCTCGAGCGGTTCCAAACTCAGGTAGTCGACTCCTGGATTACAGAACGTGATGCGAGGGTAGTGCCTTGGTTTCATCCACGTCCGACACCCGCTTGAAGGGTGACGAGAACGAGGCGATAAGTGATGACACGCGTGTGAAGATGTACACCCCTGCA
Organism: Bromus sterilis; assembly: GCA_950022295.1. Classification (NCBI taxonomy): domain Eukaryota; kingdom Viridiplantae; phylum Streptophyta; class Magnoliopsida; order Poales; family Poaceae; genus Bromus; species Bromus sterilis. The sequence continues at coordinate 159,712,942 of OX465600.1, forward strand.
GGGTTAATGAACTATTCGAATAGCCGTGTCCGCGGTTATGGACTACTTGGAGACCTCTACTTGATCAATAGATAACTTGAATGGATACTTATAAAACTCGCAAGATAAGCGTGAGTGCTATGGTGGGCTTCCTCGTGGGAAAGTCGAGGAAGTAACCATAGTGGTGTATTGTTTGGAGACTAGGTAGTGGACTCGTGTACGCTTCTTATCTCAAGTCTGGTACTCATAGTTCAGGACTAGCCAAGTCAAAGCTGACAATTCTGCATGGTGAAACCCCACCTCCCTTTACCTTGAAAACTTGAGCATGAGTAGTATAGTTGTGATGTAAGTCTTGCTGAGTACGACTTTGTAGTCACGTTTGTTTATTCTATGTTTTAGATGAGAACCCGGACCCCGATGGAGTCACCGACCTGAAGCTCGACATTGACCTTGGTAGTATAGTTCCAGACTGCAGTCTGGTCCCTCGTGTAAGGGCATGTATGTTTACAAGGCTTCTCTAAGCCATTTGTTAAAGTTGTCTGTACTCAGACCTAATTTTCTTCCGTTGTATGATGTAATGTTGATCACAGACATGTGATCTTTGTACGCTCTATGTGTAAGTCAATAAAGAGTACTTTGTAGAGTTATGTGATGATACCTACTGTTCATGCTAGGCATGTGTGCTGCATGTATGTTTATAACATGCATGTCTTAGTATGGGTTTTCGAGACCTTAGTTGTGATCTGGCTGGCGGTCTTTTATACACCAAGTGGCCCTTAGATGTGCGCAGCTTGGGGCATCGCGATGCGATTGCTCGTGACTCTGTCACGTGCACACTTTGTTGTATGATCGAGGCCGCCCTAGACCCTGACTAAGTGATCGGGCTGGAGTAAGTTTATGTAAGAGTTAGGATTAAATTGATAACTTGGTTGAGGCGACTTGTCTATGAGTATGGGATTCACCACCCATAAGCATTTAGACTTGTGAGCGGACGATGAGGACCCATCTCAGATGATCATCCGTCCTGGATGGGATGCCCCTCACGTTCGATGCTTTCCGAGAGTGTTCTGTGATTGGCCTTGTCTTCTTAGACAAGTGGGTACGGCTCTCGGCTCTCCGTGTGATTGCGTCGTGACTGGAATTACATACTCATATTCCGGGTCCCGACACAAAGTCTTTTGCTTCATTAGATGTATATAAGCATGTACTATGAAAAGATTCTAGAAGGTATTGAAAAAATGCTATAAGGACAATGCACGAAGCAATCCTTCTTTCATGTGAACAATCACAAACAACTAAAAGTAAATAATATGCTACTGAAAATCAAGACAAGATTACAATGCACATAGCTTGAACATATTAGAGTGGTATCTTGCTAACCTCCATGAGTGAAGCAAAACATAAATGCAGAAACTCCTCCGGAATTTTAAAGGAGACTAGAACTAAGAACTTCAGAATAAGTAATACCACAATCATGCAGAAGACAATGTAGTACTTTGGGACAATGCACATTACACTCAGAATGAAAATTATGCTCTCATAGTTGGTGCTTTGAAGAAAGAAGGTGGAGACTCTCGAACCGTGGATTTTGATGGCATGGTTGAAAACCCGTGGCTGGAAGCAAAGACTAAACATGTACCAGAGCTCTTGGTTTTGAAAACAGAGATAAAATGTTTTTGGGAGGTGCATGATTCGTCAACGAATGCTAGTAGACAACCCAATCACCCCTTATGCTAGACATGTTTCGAGGAACGGCTCCCAAGATGTGGACAATCACATCCGCTTAATCTCCTTTGTTTATCACTACCAAAGTTTTCCGATTTCTCATAAACAAAGCGTGAAGGAGGGTTTATTGGTTGTGATTATCTCTTGTGAGTTGGGCACACTCATGCCAGCCCCTCCTCGGATTAGGGGTTTGCAGATTAGACATGCAATCCCGGGATAAAACATGTCTAACATAAGAAGGTCATGAATTACCTACTACTTCCTCATGAGCTAATGCAGAGGACCACCACATGAGTGTTTTTGAATAATTTCGATGTGGTACAAGAAAGTCTTCGTTAGGATGGACGGTAAATACCACATAGGAAGGTATGGTGGACTCATATGGAACAACTGGTTTCAAGGATTTTGGATGCATAAGCAGAATTCCTCTTAGTGCGAGCGAAGGCTAGCAAAAGACTGGGAATCGACCAACTAGAGAGAAATAACAGTCATAATCATGCAGAGCGACAAAGCAACATTGTATTGGGCATGAAAATGATATAACTATTCTGAAATTCAAAGATCATCAAGGCATAGTAGACTTTTTAGTCTTAAACATGTGTAAGCATGTGCCAAGTTAATCCAAGAATTCTCCAAAGAGAAATACCACTTCAGTATGCCAAACCATGCACAATGCAATGCATGTAAATCATTTCAACAACACATTATGTACCCTAGCTATTTGAGATTAGCAACAAAGAAAGCATGAACCACTGGGAAAGCATTGTAAACATAGCACTATGTCGCTATAAGATGGTCTCTAAATCATAAGTACAAGCATATGTACAAAAGTAGAAACAAAAAGAGTTCATACCGGTTTTCCTTGTTGCATCCCTTTCGTCGATCTTGGTCATCACTGCCTTGTCGCTTGAACGATCGAACGTAGGAAAATATAATCAAGTGAAAATGCCATCACGTACTCGAGCTGAACTCTGCAACAAAGCAAACTCAAAGAGAGAAAAGAAATCTTTTTGGATTTTTCAAAGGTTAAACGAAAGAAAGAGAAAATCTTTTTGTTGTTTTTGCAAAGACAGAATGAAAGAGGAACAGGCAAAAACTTCGAAAAGATCAAAACGAACAAAATCATAAAATGGATAATAGAATGGAAAAAGGGAGAAGGACACGTACTCCCCCAAGATTAGGCTTTTGGCCTAAGTTGGTATATGTCCCTAGGAGCCTCCAGCTCCGGGGTAGTACTGGTGTTTCCATGGGTCGTACGGGGCTTCAAGTGCATAGACCGAAGTCCTGGGATCCTCCCACGAAGAAGGCTCCGCGCTCCAAGCGGAAGAAGACCCTTCACCCCACTGGGTAACGGGCTCGTCCTCCCCATCATGCCTAACCCCCTCCATGGGGTTATAGAACTGTTGCTGGGCCACGAACTCATCGAAGTGGATGAAGTTGAAGGACCATCCGTTCCTGCGAGTAGAATAAAACCAAAAAGGAGCAGGTAGACGGATCTCCCAAATATCGATTATTCCAAACCTCAGAATATAAATAAAGTTAGCAGACTCGGAAATCCTGGTAACAAACTCATGCCTCTTCATAGCAAGAAGTTCAAAGCTTATAAAAGTAAAAGGCTCATCATCAGGATGTGGGGTGCGCTCAAGAGACTCAAGAATAAGTGTGGCGTAAACGCCACCAAAGAGATCTCCCTTGTCGCCATTAAGGGCAAGTCGGCGAGCAATCAAGGCACCCACATTATACGTAGTTTCCCTTGAGAGGGAATTTGTCAGGATAGCAATATCCGGCGCAGAACTGTTGCTCGTGTTGTCACGAGCTAATACCCCTCTAGGAATATAATATGAAAAATACCTGAGCTGGGGAAACAAGATGCTGGAAATTTTTGAACGTCGGATATACCTTGTATCCTGACTGCAAAGAGAGTTGAAGAGCGTTCTCAGCTCGGTGGACTGAGTGTTCATCTTCGCCGTCCGCCCAACGTTCGGCTCAACAATTATTTCAAAAAATCTTTCCAAAGATATGGTCAAAGGATCATTGTAAATTTTAAACTCAATAAGACCAGCATCATGGTTATATCCAAAACTATTAATAAAACAGGAGGTGAGTTTACAGTATTAGGTAACACGGCATGTCACAAGCTTTGTCAAACCTGCATTAGCACAAAGGTTATCAAACTCCTCCTTAATACATGCCGCTTCAAGAAAATCGTTGCACGGAAACATCATTGCCCGTACTGGACTTGTATCTTCTAGCAACTCTAGGGGCACAACATCTTCATTGTAACTCACCCTAGCAACTGAGGATGAAGCTGCAGCTCTAGTTACTCTATCAGTGTGCTCGGGCTTCTTCTTCCCAAGCCATCCTTTTGCTTTTCCTAAGAAACTCATTTCTGAAACTTTTGAAAATTCACGAAAACAAGGATTTAAGAAAAATGAGTTGGGGCAAACTACTCTACTCACTTCCCTAAGTCATAAACTTGCATCAAAACTTGGAAAATAAATTTCTACACATGCTTGCAAGCTTATATGAACAACACCAAGAGCTACTAAATACTCACCAATGAAGCCACCAATCAAATATCTAATTGGAGGGGTGGAGGAGTCACATACCAGGGAGTATTTTCTCAAAATCTCAGCTCAAATGATGGGCTGTAGAGAGAGATAAAAAATTTCCTCCAAGAACAGCAAGAACGCAAGAACAAGTGCAGGAACTCGTGTTTTTGGAGAGAAAGAGAGAGAGAGAGGAAGAAGACTCACCTCGAGATGGGGCCTGTGGGCCCCAGGCGCACTGTGGGTGCGCCTAGGTGGCAGGCCGCGCCAGCTGGCCTCCTGGGCCACTGGTGGCCCCCCTGGTCAGCCTCAGGTGCCTCTGGGTCACTCCCGACATGAAATTATTATTTTTATTTTTCTGGAATTTTTCTGACAACTTCATTGTTGAAAAATTTTCGAGGTTCAAAAGCTGCAAAACTTTCTGAGAACTTGAAATAGTGGTTAGCTACGTGAAGCTTCCAAAATATAAATTTTTTGACCAGCAAGAAAGATAAAGCTAAGAGAAATGAAAACATAACAACCTCTACTTTTTAGTTATATAAAACTCATTTAATATCAAGGTTGATCAAGTCCTACTACTAAACTAGCAATACATAGAGCAAAAAGTTTCACTTACTATGAAGAATTCATGGTACCTTCACTTTAATGGATATTGTCCCCACCATAATGGTTTTGTATTTGTGGTGCACATGTAGAGGACAATCCCAATCACCAATCTTCATAGTCTCGATATTCTCTATAGAGTAGAGGCCATGCCTTTTGTCTCTCTTCTTCGGAAAATACACCGTGTGTTCTTTATCATTCACACTAAAAGTAAACTTTCCTTTATTGCAATCAATAATAGCACCTGCGGTGTTAAGAAAAGGTCTACCAAGAATAATAGACATGCTCCCATCCTCGGGCATGTCAAGCACAACAAAATCAGTAAGGATCAAACAATTAGCAACTTCAATGGGAACATCCTCACAAATACCAATGGGAACGGTTGTTGACTTGTCAGCCATCTGAAGAGAGATATCTGTAGGGATTAGTTTTTCTAAACAAAACCTCTTGTAAAGAGATAAAGGCATAACACTCACTCCTGCTCCAAGATCACATAAAGCTGTCTTGACATAATTATTCTTTTTGGAGCAAGGAATGGTGGGTATACCTGGATCACCAAGCTTCTCAGGAATCTTGCCACTAAAAGAGTTAGCAAGCATAGTAGATATTGCTTCATTAGGAACTTTTCTTTTATTAGTAACAATATCTTTCATATATCTCGAATAGGGAGGTAACTTAATAGCATCAGTCAAAGGGATTTGAAGAAAAAGAGGTTTCATCCACTCACAAAACTTATTGTAATGCTCTTCTTGTTTTTTTTGAGAGACTTACCTGGAAAGGGCATGGGTTTCTGTACCCATGGTTCTCTTTCCAGACCATGTCTTCTTGCAATGAAGTCTTCTCTGGTGTATTTCTTGCGTTTGTCGGGTACTTCTTCTTCTCTAACTTCGGGTGGATCATTCTTTTCACCATCCTTTTCAGGTTCAGCACCGTCTTCAGTCTCAGCATCTGAGGTAGATATACTATTTGGATCAATAACAATCTCTTCACTTGCAATTGGATCACTGGAATTGTCAACTTCTTTGTGCTTCTTCTTCTTCTTCTTCGGAGAACTAACAATTTCTTCTTCCTGCATTTGAGAATCTTGCTCGATTCTCTTTGGATGCCCCTCTGGATAGAGAGGATCTTGAGTGCTAGTTCCACCTCGGGTTTTAATCCCAAAGGCCTGTATATCCTGTTTGGCATTGTTAGCAAGCAAATATTTTTGCACATTAGAAATTTGTTCAACCTGAGTTTGAACCATATGAAAATGCTTCACAAGACATTTAACATCATTAACTGTTCTACCTAGAACATCAAGCAAGCTTTTGATAGCAAGGGAATTATCATGAAACTGACTTTGTATCCTCTCATTAAAGTGACTTTGCTTCATAATAAAATTATCAAGCTCATCTAATCATTGATCAGGAGGCTTAACATGAGGGATGTCACTTGCATTGAAATCTAAAAGAGAGTGTACCTCTACCATAGGAGGGTGAGTGGTAGGCGCACACAACTTCTCAATAGGGGGTAGATTCTTCACTTCTTCAGTTTTAATACCCTTCTCTTTAATAGACGTATTTTCTTCTTGCATATCTTCGGGGCTTAGGATGAGCATGCCCCTGTTTTTTGGTGGTGGAGGTGGTTCAGGGACGGACCAATCTTCGTGGTTCTTGGCAATCTTGCCCATCAATTCTTTTGCATCGTCCGGTGTTCTTTTCCTGAAAACACAACCAACACAATTGTCCAAATAGGATCTGGATTCATCAATTAGACCAGCATAGAATATATCAATGAATTCATTCTTAGGGACTACATGTCCCGGTCTAGCCTGGATCAGACTGCAATACCTCCCCAAAGCTTTAGGGAGGTGCTCATCCTACAACTGTTTAAAGTTATAAATTCTTTGTAAAGCAGCAGGTTGCATATGAGCAGGAAAGTACTTATCAACAAAAGAGTGAGCTAAGTCTTGAGGACTCTTAATGGAACCACATGGTAGTGCATCATACCATCCTTTAGCACCTTCCTTCAAAGAGAAAGGAAGAAGCTTAGTAACATAAAAGTTTCGTACCTTTTCATCTGTAGTAAACAGGCCACCCAACTCACTGAGTTTGGTCAAGTGTGCAATAGCATCATCATTTTCTCTTGCATAAAAGGGGTCAGCTTCAACCATAGATATAAGTGAAAGATCAAGAGAGAAATTATAATCAGGATCATTGATGCCTATAGGAGATGTAGCAAATTCAGGATCAGGAACGGTCTTGTTCTTTAGGGAGTGTTTTTTGAGAAGCTTCTTAATAGCACCGGGGTCAGAGTCGACAAACTCCGTTAGCTCCCTGCATACATCATCATCAAGCATAATATAATCGTCCTCAAGGAGTCTCTCCTTGAGTTTACTCAAATCAGGATAATCGTAAGTTCCACCAATAGGGTAGCGAGTAGCAGGAATTTCAATTCCAGATTTTTTTTGCAGCAGCGATCTGTTTCAAAAGAGCGTAACCAAGTGAACCAATATCATCAAGAGTAGTACAAGAATCATCAAAAGTATCGGACATAGTAACAGATTCAGTAGAAGCATCATGTGGTGGAGGTGAAGCAAACTTACTCATAACTGAAGGTGAATCAAGTGTAGCACTAGTGTTCAAAACATTACCTTTTCTTGTACGGGATGGTAAGATCGGGACCTTGGGGTTTTCCTTCTTACCCATAGAGGATAAATTGCAGCAGGTAAAATACTTCAGGTAGACTTGTGAATAAAGCTATGCTCCCCGGCAACGGCGCTAGAAAATAGCCTTGATAACCCACAACAGCAGGGGATCGAGATAGTCTTCGCGGGTAAGAATAACCCAATTTATAGATTCGACTCAAGGGGAGCCAAAGAATACCCACAAGCTTTGACAGTGGAGTTGTCAATTCCACCGCACCTCAGATGCACTTACTTGCAACAAGATATTAATAGTAACTGCGATATGGAAGTGATGGTGGCAACGGAAATAGTGTCGACGAAACAACGAAAGTAAAACAACAAGAGAAAACAACTAGTAACCAGCAGAATTAGAAACACTATAGGCTAGGGAGATGGATGGTTGGGTGCTGCATGGATAAGATACATCATGTATTTAACTTGGGGAAAGGCACACAGAAAAGCAATGATCATCTAGGCAAATATCAAACATTAGGCATGTACCCCACTGGTAGTTGTACGTGCTTGCACTAAGAACTTGCACAACATTTTTTGTCCTACCATCCCGCTACGAACGGGGCCAAAAGGAACTGATGGAGATTAAGGTGCTCCTGTAAAAGAGCACCGGAACAAACCATTAACAATCAATGGATACACAGAATCCTCAAACTATAGTCCATCCCCTTTGGTGTCCCAAGCTATCACCTTTGGGATCGCCGGTTCCGTACTATAACAGGTGCATACAACTCGTAGATAGGATCAAGAACACAAATATATTCATGCAAACACATAGGGTTCAGATCTGAAAACATGGCACTCGGGCCCAAAGTGACAAGCATTAAGAGAAACAAGTTGAAGCAAAGATGATAAACACCAATCTAGATGATAGGTAACATGCCCCCAACAATCTGATAAACTATTACATGATCTAGCTCATCCAATCCCTACCATCCCCTTTGCCTACAGTAGGGACTCACACATGAAAGGAGTGGTGATGAGACGATGGCGATGATCTCCCCTCACCGGAGGCCAAAACAGCCTCCAGATTAGCCCTCCTGGAGAATAACAGAGGGTGGCGGTGGCTCCGCGACGAGAATTGGGAAATCGACTTCTGTTTTGGGGTTTTCTCGCCACGGGAATAAATAGGAGGCGAAGTAGGGCACCGGAGGGGGGAGGACCCTCCCAGGCGGCCTCCTGGTGCGGCCAGGGGTGGGGCCGCGACAGCAGGGCACCTGGGGCCCCCCTGGCTGCCCTCTGGCCCCACTTCTGGCACATTGGTCCTTCGGGTGCGTGGATTTTCTGTGATTTTTCCTAGAATTTTCTGAGACACCTAAAAATCCATTTTCCTGCACACAATAAAACCATACAGACAACTCTGCTGAAAACATCATTAGTCCGGGTTAGTTTCGTCCAAATCATGCAAGAATGAGGGCAAAACAATAGCAAAAGTGTTTCGAAAAGTAGATACGTTTGAGACGTATCACATGACGCACTAGTATCATTGCATATCCTACTACACTGGCAGAGGCATACATTTGCATACATCATGATAGCTTCATCCTCTTTATGCTGAGTACTTTTGTAAAGTGTGAAATATCTTCTATACTTCTTGTAATATATAGAGTGTTGCCCCTAAAGTGAGGAAAAGATCCCAAAGAGGACAAATTAAAAGATCCCAAAGAAGAAAAATGAGAGTTAAATAGAAAGAGCCATTCAGGCCACACAAAAATAAATTGTTTAGAAAAAAGAGAATTAGAAAATAAAAAGAGAGAAGGGGGCACACTACTATTCCTTTTGAGAGATCCACACTCGTAATCCGTCTTATATCTTGTACTCCATAGAGATCATCATACATGCATATAGCTATGTGGGGACCTTTACACTATAGAACTTGGCTTTTATATTCCAATGATGAGCCTCCTCAAAGTAGCTCTAGGTCTTCTTGAGCAAGCAAGTTAGATGCACCCCCACTAGTTCCTTTGGAGAGCTTTCCATAGCTCATATGTGCTTTCGCAGCATGGCAATCCCTACTCATCATATCTGTCATTTGGCTTTGTCTCGCCTATGATTTTCCTCATTGATGTGAGCCTTTCACACCTTTTTGTCTTCCTTCCACTTCATTTTTTTATCTAGCCATCTAAGTATCAAATTTCTTGCTTACGCTCATCCATTGCATGAGTTCTCAAAAATTGGAAAGGGAGTGGATCATTTTTACTTGTACCTGGCTAGTGGTCTAGGGACGAGCCAAGAGAAGATTCCAAAGGAGACCAACTGTGAAACTTTAGTAGATTGAGTTCTCAACAAAAATAAATCGTATATTTTTTGCTCTAAACCCATCTCTGTAAGGCCCGATATGCGGTACTGTTCCAGATCTAGATGTTTCCATCCAGATCCGGGGCGAAGCACATATCGGTCCCACCTCGACATATGACGAAGTCATATGCCCCGGATTTCCAACATGATATCACAACATTACAGATACAAGGATACAACATCTCATACAATCGGCATACAATTCCTTAATTACAATACATCAGCGGAAGGTATATGTCTGAGTACAAACTACAATCAAATGCCTACTGGCAAAGAGAAAAACAATGATCCCCATAACCACACGGGTCCAGGCCCTCTGCTGGGATCCGCCTAACTAGTCGTCGTCGAGTCTCCACGTGAAACGTCGATCACCATACCTTTGTCTATCAAGAACCATGAAAAGAGTTTGGGGGTAGTATCATGAGTACAGAAGTACTCAGCATCCAACTGTAGTGGTCAACTGACCCAGCAAGGACTTCATCACTCGTCATTCTAGGACAAATAGTAGTTTACGGTAAGGATGGGGTAAGTGGTGAGGTTGCTGCCGCACTAGCATTTATGAAGTGGCTAACGATCTAGATAGTAAGATAAGAAGCCAAGCATTTGATGAGGAATCGCCTCTAACAAGTCTGCTATCCACCTACTTACGCAAGCACAACACCTATCCTATCCTTTTCCTCCTCTTTGCATCCCGGCGAAGAAGAAGCAGTCAAGGCACACACACATTGATCAAGTTATATTAAGATTATCTCAGTTGTTGTTGTCTATGAACAAGGAGTAGGTCTCAAGTCGTCCATAACCGTGGACACGGCTTCTCGAAAAGATTTAACCCTGCAGGGGTGTACCAACTGTGCATTACAAGGCTCCGCATGCACGCCCATCTCTCTCAGTTTCTACCCATCACAGGAAGCCATTTTTGATTTAGTTCCGAGATATCCGAAACGACAGGTCCCTCTAGCTAACAACGAACAAATCCGGGTGGCCCCCCGTGAGTCGACACCCAACTCCAAAGCCGGCCGCGCTCTCGAATCAATCTGTACCGTCTAATGCAGGTTTGGATAGCCGGTTAATCTCACATGGGAAACCGGGTTCTTAGCTGAACAAGGTGGACCAACAAGGAAACCATGTCCCCGCTGGCCCAGGTTGGTTTGAAAACTACTGGCGGCCGACCAGCACACACACGGTTTCAAATGGTAAATCAGCTTGGGCCACCACTAGAAATGTTTGAATCTAGGTAGGTAAGAAAAGGGGACCCCATAAAATCCCACACGCGGTTAGGCACGCTGAGTCTTAAAACCAATACCGGGAACTCGGGTCCTAGGTGACTCGAATGGAACAAAGCGTCGGGGCGGGATAGCCTATACCTTTCGTCCTTCGTCGAATATAGTCAACATTTATAATAATCAATATCATCAGCAACAATATAATAATGTGATAGCACAAACCAAGAGGTAACAGGGTAACATCGTAGCATCCTGAGCATGCATACTAAGTAGGGGCTGAGCAACGAGCAATAGTAACATAGCAGTACATGGTTTGCTGGGAGGGGACATGGCTGTATCGGTTTGAAGGAGGCTGTAAGCATGTGGTAGGATGAAACATCGAACCTAACCTAGCCTAGCATGCAAACCGCTGGATGAAATAGAATGGATCATAAGTAATGTATAGTCCTTGCCTATTGATAACTCGGGTTCTGAAGGTGTAGTTGATCGCAAGCTCGCATCGTCTCCGAGAGGTACCCGCGGAAGCACACAAGATGGTAAACACTAGAAAAGGCAATCGACGAGCAAGCATCTATTACTAAGAAGCAAACAGTCGAAAGCATCAACAAGAACGAAACACGAGACATCGCACCTACCGTCGAGAGCGGTTACTAACAGGTTAAGTGGAGTACTCGTCACACACGACGATACCGCACATTTGGAAAGGTTTAAGTTGTTTAGCTACAGGTGATCAACAAAGGTTGTTAACATGGCATCTCACTCAAGCATGGCATAGCACACAAACATGTCAAGAGGTGAAGCATAAGATAAACTATCTATGCTAGTCAATTTAAGTGAGGGACAACCTAAACACGGCATACCACTAAGTGCCCCACGACAATTGAAGTAATTGGTAATGTTCGGCCCTAAACCATATTTTAGGTTGGTTAACATAATCAAACAATAGCATAAACACAGAGTACAGGAAAAACTAATCAAGTTACATATAAAGAACACCCCAAACGGAGTTACGGTTAAAAAGATACAAGCCAAACAAGTTACGGGCACAATCTTCCAACATCAGGAAGCACACTTTAGAGCAATACATAAATAGGATAATGAATGCAAACATGATCATAAATGATATGCAACTAAAGTAGAAATGGCAGGGAAGGCATGGGAAAAAGAATCATGCAAATAGGCATCATGAACAACTAATTATAGCTCAAGAAAAACGCAATAAAACATTACTGGTCAAGGACTTTCATGTTGTATAAATAGGGGTAAAGCTATATGCAAAAGTACAGCAACATGACATAGCAATATATGAGCATAGAGTAGGCATGATGGTGATCAGGTACAAACAAGAAACAAGGTCATAGGCATAACAGATCAAAAGATATTAAGCATGCAACAAGGCATCGGAACGTTACAGACTTAGAGAAAAAGAGAGGTGGCTGTCAAAAACAGTGGCATAGCAACTTTGGAGCTAAAAATAACTATGACCAGGAATGCAATAGGCCTCATAGATGTGTCACAATCATCATGCAAACTTGCAATAAAATAACAACAACAGCACACTAGCAGAAAATAGCAGTAGTTAACAGCGTGATGCCCACTTCAACAGTGATTAACAACCTCAAGATGGCCTCAAATAAAAATGCTCACAAAAGATGAACTGAAGTACACACAATTCTCAAAAAATTTCCTTCTAGGCGCAACGTCATCCGAGCTACAGATTACTCGCAAATCTACTCGCAAAATTGAATCAGCACACAATTTTTCCAGACTTAGAAAATTTTACAGACGCTAGCCAGGGAAAAAAAAGAGCGACGGGCCTCTCACCCTTGGCCTTGGCCCAAATCGGCCTGGGCTGGATCTGGACCGGCTGGCGGCTGGGCCTTGTGGCGGCGCAACGACAGGCTTGCCGGCCGGCGGCAGGCAGCGTGGAGGCCTGGGTGGTCACGGAAGGAGTCGGGGGCGACGGATCTGGTCGCCGGTCGCCGGATCTAGCCGGAGGGCCCCTGGCGGGGCGGCTAGAGCTCGGCCTTGAGGCCTTCCATGGCGTGGCCGTGTCCTCCACGGCGCGGCGACGGGAGAACCTGTAGAGGGGAGGAGAGGGAAGGTGAGGTGGCGCCAAAGGAGAGGGAAGGAGACAGAGGAAAGAGGGGCGAGGCGGCGACGCATGCGGCGGCTCGCCGACGTGCTGCGGGCGGCGGCTTTGGCCTCCATGGAGGCAGCTGCGGGCTAGAGGAGAGAGGAGAGAGGACGTGGGGGCTGGGGAGCATCTGGGCCGTTGGATCGGCCGATCCGACGGTCCAGATCGCATGGATGTCTAGGGTTTGGATTTTGGGGATAAAACTGCGAAAATGGGGCAATTTTTGGGGCAAAGTGGAGGGGGTGGCTGCAATTTTGTGGCTAGGGAAACCCTAGCAAGGGGTGGCGGAGTGGTGGTCTTTATATAGCCCAGGTATCTGGCATTTTGCAAAAACATCCCCGGTTTTTCTCTCGCGCGCGCGGTGTTTACGTTTCTGACCGCTGGGGGTCCGCAGGACCTCCGATTCGGGTAAAACTTCGAACTGCGCGATCAGCGCGTCGAGCCAGCGGCGTTCACCTCGAGCTGGAACCATTCCGAGAACACTTTTCGGCGCACTATAAAATATCCCATTTAGTTATTAAACGGGGTTTTCGTTCCGTTGGCTGCGGCTGGTCTTCTGCGGTTTTCGCGACGGTGATCGTGTGAAACTCGGTGTCGCAAAGGTCGACTGTCAGGGTGGCAAGGGTCGGTCTCCGTCCGATACAATATAAGAGGGGGAAAAATAATCGCCGATCGATAAATCGGGGATGCAAACACCGCAAACAAATTAGACAATCAAACAATTCTCACCGAAAACAAAAAATATAATTTTTTGTGAAATCTGGGCTGTTACAATCTCCCACTTCTTGCACACAAACACCATTTGGAGAAATTCGAGTCACAGATAGCGAGAGCTCATACACCTTTATGTTCTTATGTTGCTTGTTTCAATGCTAATACAGACTCTTGCTTGTTATGACTTAAATTGAATTACATGCCATGCTTTCCTTACTTAAAAGTTCTTATATGGTTGGTAGCATGTCACCATAGAAATTATGCTTGCTATCATTTACCTACTCGAGGACGAGCATGAATTAATCTTGGGGATGTTGATACGTCCCAAATGTATCTATAATTTCTGCTTGCTCCATGCATGTTTTGGGTGACATTGCTATGATTTTGATACACTTTCATACACTTTTGATCATATTTGGACTAACCTATTAACTCAGTCCACCACAGTGCCAGTTTCTGTTTTCTGCTGTTTTTGTATTTCAGGTTTTCCCATTACTTAAAGTGCCCAAAAATTTATGGGAAAATATATATAAAAAATCGGCGAGACGGAAGCTTCCGGATGCCCGAAGGGGGGGGGGGGGGTAGGGGGCTAACCAGGCGTCCGTGGTGGCGCGGCCCCACTCTAGTCCATGTCAGGGGGCCGCCTGGACTCCCTGGTCCACCTCTGGCTGCGCACCTTCGCCTATTTTTACCCCCCGTGATGAAACCCCCGAGGGCAGAACCCTTTTTCACGATCTCCCCTCTGTTCCGTTGTCGTCGCGCTTCCAAGATCGGGACTGCCAGGAGACACTGTCCCGGCACCCTGCCGTAGGGAGGATTGACCTCCGGGAGCTTCTCCACCACCGTGGACGCTTCCCGGATGAACCGTGAGTAATAACCCTTGGACCATTTGTCAGAACCCTCTGTTAGGTAATGTGCTAGGGTTAGTCAGTACTCTTGCATCATGTCAAAAGTTCAAAAGAAATCTTTGAAATCAAAAATCAAAAGCAAAATGGGAGAAGGAACCAACCCAGATGAATTAATTCAAAAGGCCAGATAAAAATCTTCTCCAAAAATTCATGTTAGATTTTTTAAAAGTCTTATAAATGAGTGTGATCACATATCAAGTGATGTGGGACCCATACCATGCTCATAGATTTTTCAAATATTCAAACAGTGCCTTGGAATTAATAAAATAACCCTATTTGAGTTAAGATTCAAATTATTTGAATTTTAAAAATGTTGAAACTTTATAAGTGGCTAGTCTATATTATTATGAAGCCATATAAAATTTTTCAGCATTTAATAAAATTCCTAGCTATTTATTTAGCACAGCAAAACAAAAGACAGAAAAGAAAACAAAAAGGAATAAGGGAAAGACCTTACCTGTTGCACTGGGCGAGGCCCACCTACCTTGGCCCAGCTAGGCCCAGCCGCCACCCGGGCTGTCGTCTTCCTCAGGTAGCCAGGCAGCTGCGTGCCCGGCATGCCATGGCCGCCACGCCACCTGCTTGCCTGGCGCCTCCCCAGCCTCCTTGGTGCATCTGGACACGCCTAGGAGACGTCCCGATCCCTTTCCCTCCCTCCAGAACCACCTCCCCCTCCTCTCTCGCCCGATTCGTCGACGCCCGAGAAGAACGCCGGAGCACCGTCAAGCCCCCGCGTAGCCACCGTCGTTCCCAAGCCACGCCGTTGTGTCCTTCGTATTCATCACCGTCGACTACGTCTCCATGCCGAGGGAATCAAGCTGAAGCCCCCTGGAGTTGCCGAATCGCGTCGTCGTCTTCATCTACGGCCGCCGCGCAACATCGTCAATTACATCGCCGTCGAGCCACCTCAGCCATCGCCACCACCTCCGTTGAGTTCCTTGTGAGCTCACGGTCAAAATACCTAACCTCTTCCCCTCGATTTCTTCCTCTATCACTGATTGCCATGGCCGCCGGAGTACCGAGCCGCCACGGTCGTCGTTAGCGAGCACCTGTTAGGCAAACATCCTCGCCGTCTTGTCCATCACCTCCGCCGTGAACTGCTGCTTCGAACGCGCCCAGCGGTGGATCAAATGGTGCTCTGCAGCGAGATCCACCCCGAGCCCGTGCCACGGCCGCCGCGGAAGGTCGTCGCCGGCGTCGCTCCGGTGGCCTCCTTGGTCACCTGGACCCTCCCCGAGACGCGCGGCTCCACGAGATTGTGTTTGGTGCCTCCAGCGCTTCAAACGGACCACGGCAGCCTCCTCCTGTGCAGCGCCGCCGCGGTTCTGGTCGCCGGCGTTTAGCCGCCGGCCTGTCAGGCTGAGCACCGGGATTAATCACCCCCTAATAACCCCCCTGAGCCACTGACCAGTGGGCCCAATGGCTTAATTAAGCCACTGGATTAAATTAACCAGCCGGGTTAATTAGCCAGTGACCCTGACACCCCTCGCCCACGCGTCAGCCCCCCCTGACGCTAGCATGAAGTCAGCATGACGCAATAATGAATTTCCAGAAATTAAATTGAATTAAAGAAATTCCAGAAATTCCAGAAAATAACCCAAACTTTGGAAATTCATAGAAAATTCATATCAACTCCAAATTGGACAAATAATATATGAAAAATGATCAGGAGAAAATAAGCTATCCAGAAATCCAACTTTCAACTATGTTTGAGTTGATTTTAAAATGGGACCAGTAGCATATGTCATTTGATTTATTTGAAATTAATTCAAATTCAATTCAAATGATTTTGCAACTTGGACCATGGAATTATGCTATATTTCAACCACACTTCAGAGGCATATCATGCACATTTCCAAAAGGTTCAAAATGATCAAACAATGTCACATGCAACTTGGTTAAGTTTGAATTCAAATTGGAGTTTGAATTTGCAATTCAATTTGCAATATACTCCATTTAAATGGAATTGCCCCACACATCAATGCATCTACATCAAGTTTCAACCTTCCATCATGTGATTGTGCATTGTATTTACTTTGCTACCTTGTTTGTTGTTTGTCGAGTAGAGGTGGAACCGGAGCAGGAGGCTGCCCCCTTCGCTGAAGACCCAGAACCCGAACCTCGTCAGCAAGGCAAGGAAACCCCCATTGATCATGTCGATAAAATCCCACTTCCCTCTCATGTCTCGCTTATGCATTGTTTAGGATGATCACCATGATTCGTTTCTACCGCATAGATGAACCCATTCCTTTGCATGACCTATCATTTTGCCACAGTAGTAAGCAAACCACAATCCTAGCAAATGTAGGAGTTGGTTGATATCATGTGGCCCCTGCAAATGATTATCGCTTATTGCATGCTTAGTATGATACCATGATGTTACTGTGATGTGAGTCGGGATGGTAGTGATCATGTTGGTGTTGGTAGAAAAGTGTTTGTGAATCGACCCTAATACAAGGTGAACGATGAGAGGCTGTGTAGGAGTACACGGTGGGTTGTCTCGTTGAACACCGCCCTAAGTCCGAGTTCTTGTGTGGTGATCCAAGATGAAGAGTAAAACCACATATTGGGCTCACTGACCCCTCTCAACTTACTAACTCATCCCTTTCGATGTCCGGATGTCGCAATAGTTCGGAGTTCTGGTAGGCTTGTGGCCTGGATGCTAAGTGAGAGAATGGCTCATCCGAGACCGGCTTATGCACCACGCACACATCACTTGGGTCCACTTCGATAAACCAGCCGGGTTCACGATAGTGGTAACCAACCCAAGCAGGCGGCTTTCTTGGACTAGATCGGCTATGAGGTAACAGTTGTGGTGAGCATCCTCGTTGGCACCCCTTGAATGGTGTCGAGATCAAAGGCGGTAAATGATGATCATGTGTGTGTAGCGGTACACCCCTGCAGGGTTAACAAAACTATTCGAATAGCCGCGTCCGCGGTTATGGACTGCTTGGAAAGCTTAGCCTGCTTATTAGATAACTTGAACTGGATACTTCTAAAACACACCAAGATAAGTGTGAGTGCTATGGCGTGCTTTCTCGTGGGGAAGTCGAGGAAGGCACCATAGTGGTGTAATTGGTTGGATAAAGTAGTGGACTCGTGTACGCTTCTTACCTCAAGTCTGGTACTCGTAGTTCAGGACTAGCCAAGTCAAAGCTGGCATTTCTGCAAGTGAAACCCCACCTCCCTTTACCTTGATACATGTGCATGAGTAGTATAGCTCCTATGTAAGTCTTTCTGAGTACGACTTTGTACTCACGTTTGCTTAATCTATGTTTTAGATGATGCCACTGAACCCGAAGGTGGCTTCTTCATCGAGCTGGACGACTGAAGATCAACTAGTCTAGTCCCAGTCAGACGACTGGTTCCCTCGTGGAGGGCTTGTGTTTAAATAAGGCTTCTCAAGCCATTTGTTAAACTTGTCTGTACTCAGACATAATTTGCTTCCGCTTGTGTTGTAATGTTGGATCACATGTTTGTGATCTCTGTGTGCACTCTATAAGAGTTATCAATAAAAATGTATACTTTGTAGAGAATTGCAATGATACCTGCTGTTCATACAAGGCATGTGTGCTGCGTGTATGTTTATAACATGCATGTCTTTGTATGGGTTTTCGAGACCTTATTTGTGATCTGGCTGGCGGTCTTTCATACACCAAGTGGCCCTTAGATGTGCGCAGCTTGGGGCATCGGGATGCGATTGTTCGAGACTCTGTCTCGTGCACACTTTGTGGTATGATCGAGCCCGCCCTAGACCCCAACTAAGTGATCGGGCTGGAGTAAGTCTATGTAAGAGTTATGAGATAGTCGTTAGTATGGTTGAGGCGACTTGTCTTTGAATATGGGAGTTCACCACCCATATCATTAGACTTGTGTGCAGACGATGAGGACCCATCTCAGTTGATCATCCGGCCTGGATGGGATGCTCCTCACGTACGATGCTTTCCGAGAACGTTCCGTGCTTGGCCTTGTCTGGTTAGACAAGTGGGTACGGTTCTCGGCTCTCCATATGACTATGTCTTAGCTGTACTTGCATACGCTAAACCCGGGTCCCGACACCATTGGTCCATGATCAGTAGCTATGTGATGTCTTCTCTCCACACTTGTGCCTCAATTCTTAGCCCTTTTGAGCTTCCCTACATGATCAAGGAACCTATGTAATTTTCTTGTTGTTGCTATGTTGAGTTTGCTGGGATCTGATGGATTATGAGATTATGTTCATATTGTGATGAGTTATATATTTGGTTCTTCTCCTTGTATATTTATGTTCTTGAGTAATTCTTGCATGTTCTCCGTTGCTTTTTATTTATTTGGCCAAGTGAGGGATCATGACTCCAAGAGGGAGCGTTATGCATGATTGTGGGTTCATGCCCCCCGATGATTAGCTTGAGTGACAGAAACATGAGTCTAGGGGATGTTTTTTTTCCACCAGGGGGAAAACAATGGTGCTTGTACTTGCGGGTGCAAGGGTTGTTTACTTTACGCAAAGTTCTTTTAATGCAGTTGTCTGTTGCTTTGGGTTTACACTTTGGGTGGGGCTCACAACTTAATACCAACGAGATGTTCTGGATAGATATCTCAAGGTGGATGATTAGTGAGTAGATGCAGATGGATTTCAGTCTACTTGTCTTGCCGTACTGCCCATTCTTTTGAGCATCTTCCTTTCTTTTGTAGAATACTTAGCATTGAAGTGTGTTTTTAATCCTGTCAATTGCCCAACTGTAATTTGTTCACCTCGCATAGCTGTTTATCGTCTTTTTGGAGAGAGACATCACTAGTGAACATCATGGGACCCCGGCCCATATTTCCACCACTGTTTACACATTCACTTTATTTTACTGTTTTTACTTTCGTTGCAATTATCACTACCATTATCTCTTGCGTTTGATCCTTTGTAAATGGAAAGGCCGGAGGGATTGACAACCCCTCTATACTCGTTGGGAGCAAAGTTATTTGTTTCTGTGTGCAGGTGCAGGTAACATAAGTGATTATAATTCTAATGGCGCATCACTTGCCGCGCCACCTACTTATCGATCCTTGGAGTCCTCCTAGTTCGATAGACCTTACTGTTCTCGTGTAAGGGAAATTAGCCGCTATCTACATCTCTACCTTCCACTTGGGGTAACAAACGAGGAGCACTACTTTGGTGCCATCAAATATGTGTAAAAATATATAAAAGTGTTGAAAAACACATATCAATGTCACCTAAAAGAGCATGGAACAAGCAGAAATTATAGATACATTTGGGCCGTATCAACATCCCCAAGCTTAATTCCTACACGTCCTCGAGTAGGTAAATGATAACACAGATAATTTTTGTGGTGACATGCTAGCACACATATAAGAACATCACAGTAAAGCAAGTAAGATATGAAATACAAGTCAAGACAATAACAAGCAAGAGTCTATATCTAGTATTGAAACTAGCAAAGCATGAACTTAAAGGTGAAAGAGCTCTTGCTGTCCGTGACTCGAATGTCTCCAAATGGTGTTTGCGTGCAAGAAGTGGGAGATGGGTTTGGAGCATAAAAAATGCTATATAGTTTAATTGAGAACTCAATCTACTAAAACTTGACACTTGGACGTCTTCGGAATCTTATTTTGACTCGTCCCCGGACCACTAGTCAGGTACAAGTCAAACTGATCCTCTCCCTTTCGACTTTGAGCACTCATGCAATGGATGAGCGCGAGCAAGACATGTTGGCACTTAGGATGGCAAAGAGAGAAATGATGGGGAAGGAAGACAAAAAGGTGTGAAAGGCTCACATCAATTAGGAGAATCATAGGCGAGAGAAATCCAAATGATAGATATGATGTGAGGAGTAGGGATTGCCATGCAACGGATGCACATATGAGCTTAGGTAAGCTCTCCAATGGAACTAGTGGGTGTGCATCCAACTTGCTTGATCATGAAGATCTAGAGCTCATTTGAGGAGGCTCATCCTTGGAATATGCAAGCCAAGTTCTATAGTGTAAGGGTCCCTACATAGTTATGCATTAATGATAATCTCTATGGAGTAAAAATATGACGATGGAGTACGAGTGTGGATCTTTAAAAAGGAATAGTAGTGTTGCCCCCTTCTCAATTTTTATTTCCTTTTCTCCTTTTTTCTATTTTTTTCTATTTTTATGGCCTCATTGGCTCTTTCTATTTATCTCTCGTCTGTCCTCTTTGGGATCTTTTAATTTGTCGTCTTTGGGATATTTTCCTCACTTAAGGGCAACACTCTATATTTCACACTTCACAAGAAGTACTCAACATACAGAAAGATGAAAACTATCATGATGTATGCAAATGTATGCCTCTGCCAACGTAGCAGGATATGCAATGATACTAGCGCGTCATGTAGCAATGATAAGGGCAAAGCCCAACTATCATGTGGCTCCTCGATCAAGCAAAAGCATGTATGACATGAAGATCAAGTCATGAGATGGTGGATGTTGCATGGCAATGTATCTCGGAAAGGCTATGGAAATGCCTTAATAGGTAGGTATGGTGGTTGTTATGAGGAAGATATAAGGAGGTTTATGATGACAGAGCGTATCATTCCAAGGGTTCGGATGCACCGACGAAGTATGAGCCAACTCTCAAGATGAGAAAGGGAAATGCACGGTACCGAAGAGGCTAGCAACATATTGAAGGTGGAAGTGCCAACAATCGAATACTCGCATTAGTTCAAAGAACTCACGCACTTATTATTGGTAAATCTCTATATAATCAGGAGGTTGACAAAGAGAAAAGTACCCCGAGGAGGAGTGTATGGGGGTTTGGTTATCGTTGTGCATCCTCTACCCATGGTACGTGAGGGTACTCTATATATTCCAACCCCTCCAGAGGTTAGAGATCCATCTAGTAGATAGAGTTCTCCACTAAATTTTTGTAGTTTTCAAAAATAAGCACGGATTTCCCAAAATATGACACTATCACTTATAGGCTCAAGCTCTTGGAACCAAAATTCCAAACATTACTCAAATTATTACCTCAAAACTATTGGAAGTTACCACTACACTTGTAATAGCAACCTTAATTATCTAATCATGCAAGACACACAACTCAGTGCAACAAGACCACACTCGAAACAAGATACGCATGAAAACTCAAGAGAGTTCCTAAATCAACCTAAATAAAATCTCTTAAAAAGATAAGCTGGAAAACTAAGAGCTAAGCATGACAACAGCTATGAAAAGACAAAGAACACACACAAAAAGAAAGATACGCATGCAAGCCTATGTTATGTTCTAGGGTGGAGTGGAGCGTGTTTATCTCCCAAACAATGATGGCTAGGATCCAACTTGTTATGAACAGGAAGCAAAACTAAACCAAACTAAAAAGAAAGAGCGAGACGGACTGATGATTGTTGCTGGAGAAGGGGATCCACGGGGGCATCCCGAAGCTTAGACGCTTGAGTCTGCTTGGATATTTCTTGGGGGTGCATGGGGGCATCCCCAAGCTTGAGCTTTTGACAATCCCAGATCTTCTTTCATCATCTTCCTTTGCATACTTGAAAACTCCCTTTATACGAAAATCATCACACACTGATTAGAGTGGTTAGTACCCATGATAAAATAATTTTTTCTCCACTTGAAATAAATATTTTCATGAAGATCTGCTGTTTCTCATGATTGCCAAAAAGTTTTTGCAAAGAAAAAGCAAGCTTAAGATTTGAAAAACGATGAAAATGCAAAACGTGGTAGAATCTGTGAAAAACAGACCAGCAGGTAGTAAATAATTTTTTCGGGGTACTTCTGCAACTCAAATAAAAAACTCAGAATAGACGCATGAAGGATAATTGTATAGAGCATACTGTAAAAACAATTCAGATAAAAAGATGATCTGGTGATTTTTGGCTAATTTTTTTGTCAAGGGGACAGAATCTGTTTCTGGACATCATGCCACAACTTTTGAACTTTCTTGCAATCGAAGGCTAAAAATTGGCACAAATCTTTAAAATAAAGATACAATGATGTTGATACAGTAGTAACAAGCATCAAGACCAGTAAAACTGAAAGTAAAAACATCTTGGGTTGGCTCCCAACAAGTGCTTTCTTGTATGCCTTTTAGCTAGGCATGATGCAAAAAATTCAAGTTTTCTGAATATCAAAGAATAGCTTGCCTGTACAACGGACTCATAGGGTAACTTAATCTTCTTTTGAGGGAAGTGTTCCATTCCCTTTTTGAGGGGGAATTGTAATCTAATGGTGCCTTCTTTCATGTCAATGATAGCACCAACGGTGCAAAGAAAAGGACGTCCCAAAATAATTGGACATGAGGGATCACACTCAATGTCCATGACAAGAAAATCAACGGGAACATAATTATCATTGACAACAATAAGAACATCATCAATCCTCCCCAAAGTTTTCTTTATGGAAGAATTGACAAGACGAACACCAAAAGAACATGTATCAAAGGTTTCAAATTGAGCATATCATACATTCTTTTGGGAATAACGGAGGCACTAGCTCCAACATCACATAAAGCAAAGCAAGAGAAATTATTCAATTTAATTTTGACTATGGGATCTCAGCCATCTTCTAGCTTCCTAGGAATAGAAGTCTCTAGCTTGAGCGTACTCTTCCCTAGATTTGATAAGATCATTGGTAATATGCTCGGTGAAGCCAATGTTGAGTGTGCTAGTGTGGGGGTCTTTAGCCATTCTTTGAAAAAAGGTGATAACTTCAGAAAGACTACAATTATCAAAATCAAGACTACTATCATTAATTAAAGTGGTGGTGATGTCATATAATCTCATTTTCTTGGTAGTCTCTAGATTGAGGGGACATTCTTGTTCTAAAGTTGAGGTATTAGCATCACCATTAATAGGTCCAATGGGACTAGGGGTGTGTTGGGTGCTAAAAGTTTTGAGATCCTCAACAACTTGTATAGTGGAGATAGTAGTGTGTGTAGGAAGGCTCTTAATCTTATCTTCCTCTTCCTTTTCTCTAGCCCATGCATCCTTAAGTTTGGCTAGCATTCTAATGTTCTTATTAATTTGGAATTGGATAGCATTCATGGGTGTAGTTTTCTTTCCTCTAGGGTAGAAGTTCTAATTTTAAGCATCTCTACCTCATGAGCTATATTGTCTAACCTTCGAAGAGAGACTATCTAGTTTTTCTAGTTTCTCTTCTACACTCTTGTTGAAGGCTTTTTGAGAAGCGATAAAGTACTTAAGCATGCTCTCTAATTCAGAAGTGGAGTTTTTTGTGCTAGGATAAGTGTTGTTGTTCCCATAGTTGTTGGATGGGAACGGTCTAGATTTTTGCTACCAAAATTAGTCCTATAAGCATTATTATTAAAGTTGTTCCTAGAGGTAAAATTAACATCAACTTGCTCTTGAGCAACCAAATAATTCAAAGGAACATCATGAGGATCAATAGGAACTTGCTTAGTAAGTAAAGACATGATCAAGTCAACCTTTTCATTTAAAGAGGAGACCTCCTCAAGAAAGTTTACCTTCCTACCTATTGGAGATCTTTTGTTGTGCCATTGAGAGTAGTTTTTCATCATCTCGTCCAATAGCTTCGTGGCAGCACCAAGTATGGTTGAGATAAAGGTTCCTCCCGCGGCCGAGTCCAACAGATTCCCTGAGATAAAGTTCAAACCTGCATAGAAAGTCTGGATAACCATCCATGTAGTCAAACCATGTGTAGGGCAATTCTTAACAAGAGATTTCATGCGTTCCCAAGCTTTGGCAACGGTTCATTATCCAATTGCTTAAAATTCATAATGTTATTTCTCAACTGGATAATCCTAGCAGGTGGGTAGTACTTCCCAATAAAAGCATCCTTGCACTTATCCCAAGAATTTATTCTATTCCTAGGCAATGATTGAAGCCACACTTTAGTTCCTCCTCTCAAGGATAAAGGAAAAAGCTTAAGTTTAACAATATCACCATCTACTTCTTTGTACTTTTGCATATCACAAATCTCAACAAAATTATTCAAGTGCAAAGCAACATCATCTCTAGCACCGGATAATTGATCTTTCATAACAAGATTTAGAAAAGCGGGTTTAATTTCATAAGAAGGTGCTGAAGTGGCAGGTGGAGCAATATGAGTGCTGATAAAGTCATTGTTGTTGTGACAAGTGAATTAACACAACTTAGTGATTTCAGTAGAACCCATGGTAACAGCAACAAGAAAGAACAACACAAACAATTTTTTTGTGGTTTTTGATAAAAGACACAATAGAAACTAAAAGGTAAACTAACAAGACTAAAAAGAAAGGATAAAAGATAGTGTGCAACTCCCCTATCGTGAAGATTGGAGTCCCCGGCAACGGCGCCAGGAATTTACTTGATGGCGCAGGATAGCGCTCCTCGTTGGTTACCCCAAGTGGAAGGTTGGATGTAGCCTAGCAGCAAATTTCCCTTGGAAAAGATACCAAGGTTTGAGTCAGTCTAGTAGGACTCCAAGGTCGACAAGTAGGTGGCAAGGAAACAATGGCACCGTTTTTAAGACTAAAAATTGCTTCCTTGACCTGCACCTGCACACACAACAGATAACTTTGCTCCCAACGAGTTCATAGAGTTTGTCAATCTCTCCGGCCTTGTTGTTTACAAAGGATTAAACACAAGTGGATAATGATAGTGATAATGATAGTAACGAAGGGTAAAAACAGTAAATCATGTGGAGGTGTAAACAATGGTAGAAATATGGACCGGGGTCCCATGATGTTCACTAGTGACGTCTCTCTCCCAAAAGACGACAAAATAGCTAAGCTGGGTAAACAAATTACAGCTGGACAATTGACATAATTACAAATGCGCTGCAATGCTAATTATGCTACTCGAAAGCTAGAGGCTCAAAAGTATGGGCAGTACGCCAAGACAAGTAGACAAAAATCCATATGCATCTACTCAGTAATCATCCACATTGAGATATATATCCAGAACATCTCGCTGGTATTAAGTTGCGAGCCCCACTCAAAGTGTAAATTCAAAGCAACAGACAACTGCATTAACATACTTTGTGTAAGATAACCAATCCTTGCAACCGAGGTTATAATCACCGTTGTTTTCTCCCTGGTGGCAACAACACATTCCCTAGTCTCATGTGCTTGTCACTCAAGCTAGACATCGGGGGGCATGTACCCACAATCATGCATAAACGCTCCCTCTTGGAGTTACTATCTACTACTTGGCCAAAGCAATAAAAAGTAACGGAGAACATGCCAGAATTACTCAAGCACAAAATATAAAAGGTAAACCAAATATATAGAACATAATCTCATAATCCATCGGATTCCAGAAAACACAACATATCAACAGGAGGAAAATTACATAGATGCCTTGATCATGTAGGGAAGCTCACAAGGGCTAAGAATTGAAGCACAAGATTGGAGAGAAGGCATCAGATAGCTACTAGTCATGGACCCATGGTCGAGAAAGGACTACTCACGACAAATCCGGTAGGCGTCCATGGTGGTGGAGAAGATCCCGGAGGACAAACCTCGCTCCAGCAGTGTGCCGGGAAGAGGTCTTCTGGTGCTCCGGATCTTGGAAGTGTGGCGGCGGCGGAACAAAGAGGAAATTAGCGATGCGGGGGTCTCTGCGAGGATATTCAGAGCGAGGGTAAAAATAGGCCGAAGGGGGCACTACTAGAGAAATAGCTATACATGGAAACCTTATTAGTGGCGCATTTTATATGTAATGCGCCACTATGTGGTAAGGGGTGGCGCACTGGTAACAAATGCGTCACCCATATGCTCTTATAGGTGGCGCATTTCTCCAAATGCGCCACCCCTAAGAGTGGGCCAGCCCTGGATCCCCTTATACGTGGCGCATTTGGAGAAATGCGCCACCCCTAAGAACCTTATAGGTGGCGCATTTTAGAAATGCGCCACCCCTAAGAGCTTATGGGTGGCACATTCTGGAAAGGAGCCACCCCTAAGGAATTATTAGTGGTGCATTCAGAATGCGCCACCCATAAGCTCTTAGGGGTGGCGCATCTTGCATATGCGCCACTACTAAGAAAAAACTGTGAGGGAAAATTCCCAAATACATCCCCACCCCCCCGTGGACCGCCTTTTCAATTTGAAAAATAAATAAAAGAAAATGATAGAAATGTCAAAAAAATAAAAGAAATTAAGTTTCCCATATGATATGTGGTCTAGTTGTTAGGAAAATTTACAAATATGAATTTCGACTTTTTTTGCAAAATCTCTCGAGAATTTTGTAAAATGGGCATAACTTTTGCATACGACCTCCAATGAAAAAGTTTTTTATATGAAAAATCATCTACTCAAAAAGTTACGGGCACTTGAAGATCTGGAGACAAAAAAATGAAATTTTTTGTGAACTAAGTAGTGGCGTAATAGAAAAAAATTGAATTTTTTTATAATATTTTTTTATTTTTTTAGAAAAATTCAAAATAGGCTAGAGGACCGATGGGGAAGTTTCAAAAAATGTTAAAAAATTTAGCTAGTAATATTAAAAAAATTAAAAAAATAAAATTTTCAATTTTTAGTTTCAATTTTTTATAAAGTTCAAAATATGATAATGGTCCCATCGAGAAAGTTTCAAAAAAATATTGAAAGTTGTAGCACACCCATGAACATCAACAAGGTCTTAGACATCAACATGGTTCAATAGGATTTATATGATAGATATATCAACAAGTGCCTGCTAGGTGAGCTGGAGTGGGAGTTGAAAAGAACTGAGAAGTTAGGCGTGCTAGGGCTGGAGTAGTGCTAGGATGGGTGACCCTTGGGGAAGTTTGACCATGGAGGTTAGTTTGACCTGAGATTAAGCATAGTGACCGAGCATTAAGCATACTAACCTGAGATTAAGAAAAAAATAAAAAATAAAAAAATAAAAAATTCCAAATCCAGATTCAAAATTCAATTTTAAAAAATTTTTTAATAGTGGCGCATTTTCAGAATGCGCCACCCCTAAGACTCTTATGGTGCGCCACACATAAGAGTTTTAGGGGTGGCACATTTGAAATGCGCCACTATTAAGGCCTTATTAGTGGCTTGTCCTTAGTGGCGCATTTGAAATGCGCCACTAAAGGCCAAAAAAGGACGCCACTATAAGGTCTTTTCCTAGTAGTGGGGGCACCAGGGGGTGGCCCCTCCTCATAAGCGCCCTCCTAGCGCGACCAGGAGAGGGGCCGCACCCCCTAGCCGCCTGGGAGGGGGTGGCCCCCCTCTGGTCCTCCTTCGATGATTCCAGAAGCTTCCTCTACGTTGATTTTCTATCTTATTTTGTTGGAATTTTTGGGGCTCTGTAAATATGACAAAAAACCTGTAACTTACAAACATCAGCAGACAGAAACTGGCACTAGGTGCATTGAGTTAGTAGGTTAGTCCAAATATGTGTAAAACGATATAAAAGTGTAGCAAAACACATAACAATGTCACCTAAAA
Organism: Bromus sterilis; assembly: GCA_950022295.1. Lineage (NCBI taxonomy): Eukaryota > Viridiplantae > Streptophyta > Magnoliopsida > Poales > Poaceae > Bromus > Bromus sterilis. The sequence goes on from OX465600.1 coordinate 159,741,124, forward strand.
GTGCATGGAACAAGAAGAAATTATAGATACGTTTGGGACGTATAACAAAGCCGTGAGTACATACAAAGTACTCGCAAACCACATAAAGAAAAGAACCCATATTTTTGCATAGGAAAAATAATGGGGTGGCTAGATGGTGGGGGAACCTAACTACTAAATATTAGCTAAGGTGGTAACATTTTATTCTTGGAAAATTTTGATCCCACAAGTATAGTTGATTGACTCATGTCCAACCCTTTTCATAATATCAACATCATCATCGTGGACCATAATCTCAGCACTATAATTTCTCATCTATTCCCCACAAAGTGTGGCCTCACTAGCTTTCCATGACCGTGGACTCCGGCTACTCGAATAGTTTTCACTCTACAGAGGTTGTACTCTTGACCCAAAACATTCGATACATACACAGTGAGTCCCCACGCATCGTCATACCTCAGTATGCGGGTTTCAGGTAATCAACGTAGTCTTTCCCTTATCTACCCTAGCACAGGTGATCTATCCGATGCCGACATCCTGAACTTTCCACGTGCAAGTTCATGCTCCTCTTGGACCCATGCCTTCACCGTAGTAGAGGTGCGGCAAAGTTTAGTACCGATACTGATATAATCCAGCGTATTACACCCCCGACTCGGCAGGATTCCGGCTTCTGGGTACCGTCGTGTACCTCACTCATATAGTTATAAGATCCCCGTACTAATATAAGCATGCTTCCAACTAGCCGTGTCCCATACCAGAGTATTGTGGTTGTACTGTAAGGCTAGGTTTTTGCCGCACATCTAGAGAGTCCCTCCATACTTTTAATATGTTCAATGATGTTTCCAACAACCACAATCTTGGTCATCACATCTTCTTAGATGTATGCCATCACATTAGGGTGGAGCAAGATTAACCAATTTATTAGGTTGTCATTAGTCTTTAGGAAGGCTAGGGAGATTACATCAAGATCATTGGTGTCTAATTCATTTTTCACAAATAGGTACGATATAAGGTATGTGGTGGTTCACCTAATAAAACTAATACAATCCCAACCCAAAATGGTATAATAATAACACGATACATAATATGGTACAAAAAAAAGTAAAAATGTAGGACAAGGGTTAAGTTTTTGAAGATGGCTTTCCTTCCTCGACGGCGTCTCCTCGCACGGCTTCTTCGGCTTGAGAGGAGTCTTCACCTGCAACGTCAAGCGTCTCGTCTACACGTCGTGGAAAAATAACACACCATTGCCACATGAAAAACAATTCACACAATCAAGTAGAAATAGCACACAATTTAGCACTTAAACAAGCAAGCACATGAATAACACCAAGAAGTTTATCATGAATTATTCAAGTTCGACATAATCATAAGATCAGAATTATTATTGCAGGTTTCACAAGTTAATAGTGCTAAGAAAAGATTTCAAGGATTAAGCTATATTAATAGGTTTTTATACAAGACATCTCTTTTACTTAGGTCCTATTTTCATTTAATATTTTTAATTAAATAACAATATGTAAGGCCTGATATGTGGTACTGTTCCATATCTAGATGTTTTCATCCAGATCCGGGGACGAAGCACATATCGGTCCCACTTCGACATATGACAATGCCATATGCCCCGGATTTCCAACATGATATCACAACATTACAACTACAAGGATACAACATCTCATACAATCGGCATACAACTGCCTTAAATACATTACATCAGCGGAAGATACATGTCTGAGTACAGACTACAATGAGATGCCTAGTGGCAAAAAGAAAATCATTGATCCCCATAACCACACGAGTCCAGGCCCTCCGCAGGGATCTGCCTAACTAGTCGTCGTCGAGTCTCCACGTGAAACGTCGATCACCATACCTGTTGTCGATCAAGGACCCTGAAAAGAGTTTGGGGGTAGTATCATGAGTACATAAATACTCAGCATCCAACTGTAGTGGTCAACTGACCCAGCAAGGACTTCATCACTCGTCATTCTAGGATAAGTAGTAGTTTATGGTAAGGATGGGGTAAGTGGTGAGGTTGCTGCCGCACTAGCATTTATTAAGTTGCTAACGATCTAGAGAGTAAGTTAAGAAGTCAATCATTCAATGAGGAATCGCCTCCAACAAGTCTGCTATCCACCTAATTCGCAAGCATAACACCTATCCAATCATTGTCCTCCTCTTTCCATCCCGACGAAGAAGAAGCAGTCAAGGCACACACACGTTGATCAAGTTGTTAAGATTATCTTAGTTGTTGTTTTCTATGAACAAGGAGTAGGTCTCAAGTCGTCCATAACCGTGGACACGGCTTCTCGAAAAGATTTAACCCTGCAGGGGTGTACCAACTGCCCATTACAAGGCTCCGCACGCACGCCCATCTCCCTCAGTCAGTCCCGTTAAAGACACTCATTGAAGAGTTGTTCCTAGAGATCCGGTACGACAGGTCCCTCTAACTAACAACGCAGAAATCTGGGTGGCCCTCCGTGAGTCGACATCCAACTCAAAAGCCGTCCACGTGCTCGAATAGGTCTCTACCGTCTGGACGAGGTCGGGATAACCTACCCTCGCCCGGGCAGGCTCCCTAGCTTACAGGTGTGCACCAATAGGATATACCATCCCACTGGCCCAGTTTATTTTAAATCCACTGGCTGCAGACCAGTTATGCACACGGTTTCTCAAGTGGTAAAATCAGCTTGGGCCACCACTAGAAATGGTTGCAGCTAGGTAGGTAAGACAAGGGGACCCCATAGTATCCCACACGCGGTTAGGCACGCTCATCAAGAGACACAATACCCGAAACTCGGGACCTAGGTGACTCGAATGGAACAAAGCATCGGGGCGGGATAGCCTGGACCTTCCATCCTTCATCGAGTGTAGTCAACATTATAATAATCTTATAATCCACAACAAATATAATAGTCTGATAGGCCAATCCAAGGAGTAACAAGTAACATTCGTAGCATCCTACGCATGCATACTAAGCAAGGGTTGAGCAAAGAGAAATAGTAAATTAGCAGTACATGGTTTGTTGGGAGGGTACATGGCTGTATCGGTTTAAGAGAGGCTGTAAACAAATGGTAGGATCAAACATCGAACCTATCCTAGACTAGCATGCAAACTGCTGGTTATAATAGAATGGATCATAAGTACTAGTCGTCGCCGAGTCTCCACGTGAAACGTCGATCACCATACCTGTTGTCGATCAAGGATCCTGAAAAGAGTTTGGGGGTAGTATCATGAGTGCAGAAGTACTCAGCATCCAACTATAGTGGTAAACTGACCCAGCAAGGACTTCATCACTCGTCATTCTAGGATAACTAGTAGTTTACAGTAAGGATGGGGTAAGTGGTGAGGTTGCTGCCGCACTAGCATTTATGAAGTGGCTAACGATCTAGAGAGTAAGATAAGAAGCCAAGCATTCGATGAGGAATCGCCTCCAACAAGTCTGCTATCCACCTACTTACGCAAGCATAACACCTATCCAATCCTTTTCCTCCTCTTTGCATCCCGACGAAGAAGAAGCAGTCAGGGCACTCACACATGTTGATCAAGTTGTTAAGATTATCTTAGTTGTTGTTTTCTATGAACAAGGAGTAGGTATCAAGTCGTCCATAACCGTGGACACGACTTCTCGAAAAGATTTAACCCTGCAGGGGTGTACCAACTGCCCATTACAAGGCTCCGCACGCACGCCCATCTCTCTCAGTCAGGCCCGTTAAAGACACTCATTGAAGTGTTTTTCCGAGACATCCGGTACGACAGGTCCCTCTAACTAACAACGCACAAATCCGGGTGGCCCCCGGTGAGTCGATATCCAACTCAAAAGCCGGACGCGCTCTTGAATCGGTCTCTACTGTCTGGACGAGGTCGGGATAACCTACCCTCGCCCGGGCAGGCTCTCTAGTTTCCAGGTGTGGACCAACAAGATATACCATCCCACTGGCCCGGTTTATTTTAAATCCACTAGCTGCAGACCAGTTACGCACATGGTTTCTCAAATGGTAAAATCAGCTTGGGCCACCACTAGAAATATTTGCAGCTAGGTAGGTAAGACAAGGGGAACCCATAGTATCCCACACACAGTTAGGCATGCTCGTCAAGAGACACAATACCCGGAACTCGGGACCTAGGTGACTCGAATGGAATAAAGCATCGGGGCGGGATAGCCTGGACCTTCCATCCTTCGTCGAGTGTAGTCAACATTATAATAATCATATCATCCACAACAAATATAATAGTGTGATAGGCCAATCCAAGGAGTAACAGGTAACATTCGTAGCATCCTAAGCATGCATACTAAGCAGGGGCTGAGAAACGAGCAATAGTAACATAGAAGGACATGGTTTGCTGGCAGAGGACATGGCTGTATCGGTTTAAGAGAGGCTGTAAACATGTGGTAGGATCAAACATCGAACCTATCCTCGACTAGCATGCAAACCGCTGGTTATAATATAATGGATCATCAGTAATGTATAGTCCTTGCCTGTTGATAAGTCGGGTTCCGAAGGTGTAGTCGATCGCAAACTCGCATCGTCTCCGAGAGGTACCCACGGAAGCACACAAGAAGGAAACACTGGAAAGCAATCAAAGAGCAAGCATCTATTACTACGAAGCAATCACGAGAAGGCAACACACGGTATCGCATCTACCGTCGGGAGCGGTTACTAACAGGTTAAGTGGAGTATTCGTCACACACGACGATACCACACATTTACCATCGGTTAAAGTTGTTTAGCTACACAACATCAGAAAAGGTTGTTAACATGGAACCTCACCCAAGCATGGCATATCACAAAATCATGTCAAGAGGTGAAGCCTAAATAAACTATCTATTCTAGTCCTTTTAAGTGGGGGGGGGGGGTAAAACCTATACATGGCAACTATTACGGACCCCACGATAATTATTGCATTTGGTACTGTTTTATGTAAACATAATTTTATTATTTTATTTAGCGAGCAAGAACAACATATTCACGATCTACACGAAATTCTAGTCAAGTTACATATAAGAAACATTTTATTCGGAGCAATAGTTAAAAAGTTATTAGATAAACAGTTATGGTGGCAAGGGTTGTAATTAGAAGATAAACATCATGTAAACAAGTGCAAACATGGAAAAGGAGCACATTTTCTTGATCTACACAAAATTCTAAGCAACTTTCATGTTTAAAGCATCGCGATCCGAGCTACCGTTAAAAAGATACGAGTATCACAAAATAATAACACAGTCTGCCAATTAATTAAACCAGAAAAAAAAACATATAGGATCTACTGGGACGAAAGCTACTGTACACGGGCGAACTAGAGGTGGCACAAGATAATAAAAGTCGCCCATGGGCGCTACTTAGCTACCGGGCCGGCCGAACTACCACAACAGAGAAAAAAAAGGAAAAAGGAAAAAAAGAGGGGGCGGCTCACCGAGTGGGCCTGGCCCATGGAGCAAGGGTGGGCGTATCGAGCCGGGCCTAGAGGGAGCTGGGCCACTGGCGCCGGTTGCTGGTGCGGTTGGGCCGTGGGCCGCGCAGCTCCCACGTGAGCGGCCACGCGAGCGAGCAGCGGCGGCTCTCGCTGGATCGGGCAGGGAGAAGTTGGCGCTGCCGATGGCTTCAACTCCGGCGAGGGCGGCGCGGTGCAAGGATGATCCTGTTGCGGGATGGTCGCCGGCAAGTTAGATGGAGGGGCTCGAGGCGGCGACGAGCTCGTGGCCGCGGTTCCATGGCGATCTGGCGGCTCCAGCGCTGCCATAGCGCGGCGGCGGCGGCTGCGGGAGAAGAGGAGAAGGGCGTGAGGGGAGAGGAAGGAGGAATTGCGGCGGTGGCACGGCTCATCGGGGTCTGCGGGGGCGGGGGCTCGCCGGCCGGAGCAACGGAGGCGACGCGGCGGGATCGGCTCGGGAGGAGGCGGCTCGGGGAGCTCATGGGCGTGGATGGGATGACCTGGTGATGTGGCGCATTTGGGGCCACCCGATCTTGATCCGGCGGCTCGGAACAAGGGGATCAGATCTGGAGGGGATTGGCTAGCTGCTAAATTCGAGGTGGGGTGGCAGCTGGGTTAGGGGGAACCATAATCTAGGTTAGCTTTGCTGCCTAAAATGGCTAGGGTAGCCTACTATATATAGTAGGTGGGTGCTTGGGAGGGGTTTCGGGCCACCAAATGGCCCGTTTCAGGTCTGTTTTTCGGGTGGGCTAGATTCCGAAGATAAGAGGGGAATATGGGGGTCCAGCTAATAGCGTGCACGACATTTTTTAAATACACCCCTCGAATTACATCGGCTAATATGCCTGGCACATCCGAACGTTCACCTACCCGACGAAGTCAGAATCGCGCAAAATTTGAAACATAGCATCGCCACACTGTAAGCACGTCGTCTACAACGTTTCGCACCAAACCAAGACGACGATTAATTCCCCATAAAATAACCCATCTAAATACAAATAGGGTTTCTCCGCACCGTTCGTGAAGGCTGGTCTTGTGCAAAAAATTACGACGGTGATCGGGTGACTTTTCCGGTGTCGCAACGAGGTCGTGTGCCAGTGGGGAAAAGGTCCAGACTCGCAACCGATACGAGAAGGAGGGGGAAAATATTCACCGATTAATAAATCGGCGAAGCATATACTACAAACAATTTTAGCAAGCAACAAAAATAATACAACAAACAAAAATTTAATTTGGGTGCAAATCCCGGGCTGTTAAACAATACCATAATTAGCTACTCTATAAGGGGAAATGTAACCAAATTTCAACATATTTAATTTGTTATCAAATAATAAAATAAAATTATCCTAAACAGGGAATATTAGCAATATTAATAAAGTGACCATAAAATTATTTGTGCAAACAAACAATCTAAATGATCATAAATATGGAAGCTTTAAATTTACTTTAAATTTTTATGATGTGTATTTATGTTTCTAAAATTATTTTAGTTAAGCCGAGAATAAACAAAAATTAAACAATTCTGCAAGGCCCAGGGATATATCATGCTCAGGATGAAAAAAAAATCTCGGTGTTGGGTCTATTTCAAGTGTGTATTGGACCTGTTAACATTTTCTACATAACTTTTTATCTATTGCATTTTAATTATCTGTTAACATAATAAATTACTACTGATTAGGCTTATTCTTATTGAAATTAAATCTAACTTATTTCAATACCAGAGATTTGACTAAATATTATACTAAGAAGTAATATATACCTCTAATAATAAAAGGAGAATGTTTTTTTTAATATTCAACTATGTAATAATGAATTAATAATCAGACGAAAGCTACTGTACACGGGCGAACTAGAGGTGGCACAAGATAATAAAAGTCGCCCATGGGCGCTACTTAGCTACCGGGCCGGCCGAACTACCACAACAGAGAAAAAAAAGGAAAAAGGAAAAAAAGAGGGGGCGGCTCACCGAGTGGGCCTGGCCCATGGAGCAAGGGTGGGCGTATCGAGCCGGGCCTAGAGGGAGCTGGGCCACTGGCGCCGGTTGCTGGTGCGGTTGGGCCGTGGGCCGCGCAGCTCCCACGTGAGCGGCCACGCGAGCGAGCAGCGGCGGCTCTCGCTGGATCGGGCAGGGAGAAGTTGGCGCTGCCGATGGCTTCAACTCCGGCGAGGGCGGCGCGGTGCAAGGATGATCCTGTTGCGGGATGGTCGCCGGCAAGTTAGATGGAGGGGCTCGAGGCGGCGACGAGCTCGTGGCCGCGGTTCCATGGCGATCTGGCGGCTCCAGCGCTGCCATAGCGCGGCGGCGGCGGCTGCGGGAGAAGAGGAGAAGGGCGTGAGGGGAGAGGAAGGAGGAATTGCGGCGGTGGCACGGCTCATCGGGGTCTGCGGGGGCGGGGGCTCGCCGGCCGGAGCAACGGAGGCGACGCGGCGGGATCGGCTCGGGAGGAGGCGGCTCGGGGAGCTCATGGGCGTGGATGGGATGACCTGGTGATGTGGCGCATTTGGGGCCACCCGATCTTGATCCGGCGGCTCGGAACAAGGGGATCAGATCTGGAGGGGATTGGCTAGCTGCTAAATTCGAGGTGGGGTGGCAGCTGGGTTAGGGGGAACCATAATCTAGGTTAGCTTTGCTGCCTAAAATGGCTAGGGTAGCCTACTATATATAGTAGGTGGGTGCTTGGGAGGGGTTTCGGGCCACCAAATGGCCCGTTTCAGGTCTGTTTTTCGGGTGGGCTAGATTCCGAAGATAAGAGGGGAATATGGGGGTCCAGCTAATAGCGTGCACGACATTTTTTAAATACACCCCTCGAATTACATCGGCTAATATGCCTGGCACATCCGAACGTTCACCTACCCGACGAAGTCAGAATCGCGCAAAATTTGAAACATAGCATCGCCACACTGTAAGCACGTCGTCTACAACGTTTCGCACCAAACCAAGACGACGATTAATTCCCCATAAAATAACCCATCTAAATAGAAATAGGGTTTCTCCGCACCGTTCGTGAAGGCTGGTCTTGTGCAAAAAATTACGACGGTGATCGGGTGACTTTTCCGGTGTCGCAACGAGGTCGTGTGCCAGTGGGGAAAAGGTCCAGACTCGCAACCGATACGAGAAGGAGGGGGAAAATATTCACCGATTAATAAATCGGCGAAGCATATACTACAAACAATTTTAGCAAGCAACAAAAATAATACAACAAACAAAAATTTAATTTGGGTGCAAATCCCGGGCTGTTAAACAATACCATAATTAGCTACTCTATAAGGGGAAATGTAACCAAATTTCAACATATTTAATTTGTTATCAAATAATAAAATAAAATTATCCTAAACAGGGAATATTAGCAATATTAATAAAGTGACCATAAAATTATTTGTGCAAACAAACAATCTAAATGATCATAAATATGGAAGCTTTAAATTTACTTTAAATTTTTATGATGTGTATTTATGTTTCTAAAATTATTTTAGTTAAGCCGAGAATAAACAAAAATTAAACAATTCTGCAAGGCCCAGGGATATATCATGCTCAGGATGAAAAAAAATCTCGGTGTTGGGTCTATTTCAAGTGTGTATTGGACCTGTTAACATTTTCTACATAACTTTTTATCTATTGCATTTTAATTATCTGTTAACATAATAAATTACTACTGATTAGGCTTATTCTTATTGAAATTAAATCTAACTTATTTCAATACCAGAGATTTGACTAAATATTATACTAAGAAGTAATATATACCTCTAATAATAAAAGGAGAATGTTTTTTTTAATATTCAACTATGTAATAATGAATTAATAATCAGACGAAATATTAATAAATGTTTCTTATTTAAATTCATTAACAGAGAGTTCAATAATATTTATCAAAGAGATGAAGTAATACAACTAATAAAAAATGACCACTAAAATATATAAACCAATAATAAATCTAACTATACAGAAAATAAAGCATTGATTCCAGAAGCACAACAAAATTTGTTCCAAATTTTTCTGATATACATTTTTTTTAAATATTTTTGTTATGTCCATTTAATAAAACAGATGAAAAATTAAGGGAGCCGGGCCAATACTATCTCTCCCTATGGGCGTTTTGTTTTTTTATGTGTGGGCTAGGCCTGTATACGGAGCGTTGTTCAGTTTTTTTCTATTTTTCTTCTTTTAGCGAAAGGGTAATGGGCGTTGTGGGTTGTTTGATTGGGGCCGAACGACCATGGGGCTTCTTCCCCACGAGCTCTATCGAGATCGTGCATGGGACATGCATGGCTGCCACAGGGTGTGCAGGTGCTCACCGGGGGCCCTCCGAGCGGTCATTGGCGACGACGTTGTGCGGCGGATGTGCGGCTCGAAGTGGGCGTTCGATTTTTGGGCTCAGGGAAGCGCACGACGTTAGGGACGTCGAGGTATAGCAGGTGGCGGCTCGGTGTAGGGCGTCGGCTCGGGGCGCGTCTCCTTCTGAGCTTCGCCTCGCCGGGTGGCTCCGTCGTCGCGAGAGGCACAGGGGAAGCTCGCCGGCCTCCCCTCCTCCTCCTCCTCCTCTGTCTTCCTTCTCTCTCCTCCTTCTCCTCCTCCTAACTTCTGTTCTAGACGGGGCGGATGGTGTAGTGGCGCTATGGTGGAGTGGAGTGGTGGTGGATGGTGGTGCGGGTCTGCAGAGCGCTCGGGGGCTCTTTTTATAGGTGAGTGGAGGTGGAGGCGCGACAACGGGTGAGAGAGAGCGGGCTGTGCGCAGCCAGAGCACGCCAACGGTTGGGAGTGCCACGGAGGCTATCCACGGCGTATCCTCTGGCTAGGCGAGAGGGGTGGCGGGCGAGCATGTGAGAGGGCTCCGACGGGTAGACATACGGGCTGCTGTTTCCAGCCATGTCCCGGCAGTAGGTTGGGGGTACACGAGTGACTATGCCATGCCAGCGATCCTCGGGATCACCTCTGATTGGGCATGCGAGGGAAGAGAGGCTGACAGTGAGGTTGGCTTGAGAGAGAAGAGAGGCGTCCATGCGAGAGAGATTCGAGAGAGAGAACCGTAGGAGAGAGGGAGAGAGAACGTGAGAGAGGTTACGGGAGAGAGAGTAGGGGAGGGATTAGTGGGTTAGTTAGGCTAGTTAAATTTTATTTCCTATTGAAGTAGTATCCGTATGTGTTTTATTAATAAACTCGAGTAATTATAAAAAGTGCACCCTAAGTGATTGTGAAAATGCCTAAAAGAAAAAAATTTACTTAAATTCTCAATGTTTGTTTTTATAAAATGAGTTCTCATGATCATGTATGCATTTTGTTGTGGTATATATCAACTATAAAAATTTAGTTGATCCTAGTTTCAATTTTTTTAGCAAAAGGCTAATTCCTTAGGGTTTGTGGTAGTTAAATTTATTATTAATGTAATTATTTTATAAAAAATATATAAGGTTTTATATTCCTTATATATCTATCTAACAAACAGGGGAAAAAGCATTTAAAAAGGAATAACACAGGAATAGGGAAAGATGGAAAAAGAAGACTAGAGGATACAATGTTGGTTGCTATGATCTACCACATGATCATGATCCACAAAATTGTTGGGATATGGGGCAGAAAACACAAATTTTTCATACCTACGGTACCCGAACCCAAGATCTATGCTATGGCGATGTAAAGTAACGGAGGGAATCGGTGTTCATACCTTTGAAGACCGAAAGAGGGAAACGTTCTTGCGAACGTGGCTGGCGTAGACTCGGAACTACGACCTCCTTGTCGTGCAGTAGACCACCGGCAAGGATGACTCCCGGTTGACCTCCAGCGATGAAGTATCACCACAGGTGTAGTGCCTCGAAGAGATTATACACGTACGGTACAATCGATGTTCCTCCCGGGCCCGGAACCACGCGAGCAGCGGAAGAAAGACAGATTCGGATCCCAACTCCAGCAGAGCGACGGCCTGCCTTATGGTGGAGAACTCCAGTCCAGGTGCAGACTCCATCCAAGGGGAGTCCACTTCCAGGAAGGAGAAGGAGAGAGAGAGGAATAATTATGTGTTCGAAAAAAGGGGGTGTACCCCTCCTTATATAGGCCAAGGGGGGTGCCATCCTCCTCCCCTCCCCCATGTGGGACTAAACTCCCAAGGGGTCGGGAGTGCGCAGGCCTAGGGGGGGGATGATCCCCACCCTTGGCGCCAAGCCCTAGGGGGGAAACCCCCTCCACCCCTAATGGGCCCCATAGGCCCATATAGCCTTTTCCATTTTTTTAAATTATTTTAATATGTTTAAATATTTAATTCAGATAATTAAATAATAAACATTATTAAAACAAATTAAACTTTATTTTGAACCATTCAAAATGTCCGGAACAACTTCCATCCTCCTCCGGAACTATTCCGGTGATTTCTCCTATTTCACCGATTGATCCCGAAACTGTCCTATGCATCGATTGCCCGTAAGTGTAACACCCTAACGTTTCGAGAAACAGCATACATGGTCGAGACTCTTCTCATTGACCAATGACTAGACAGTTGGACCTGGTTACAATCCTTGACAGCCCCTGCGCTTCCATCGAATGAACTTCAATCGCTTTTGGAAATCGTTAACGATACGACGTAATCCCTTTGTGCTGCGGTACTTTGTTTGTCCGAGGTTCGATCGTCGGTATCCCACATACCGTGTTCACATCTCGTTCACAACAAACAAGTTTACTCGTCCATGCCTATTGCATCTCCCGTGACCTAGTCACCTGCTTGTATGTTATTGATGCAATATTACCGAGTGGGCCCAGAGTCCCTGTCCTGTTACAAGGACTGACAAATCCTGCTCTAATCTATTAACATACTCATCAACCATCTATTTCAGAATACCCAAAGTGCACCGTTATAGCCAGCATATTTCAGTCTGGCAGTGGGATACAAATCAAAGTCTCCTTCTAGATTACAATTACGTATGATCATTACTGTCTAAGGACTAAGCCATACGTTACAAAGTCATCGCAACGCTGAACTATGTGACTCAATACATTGCAATACTTTAGGTGGGTGTATGTCCATCACATCATTTCCGTAATGACATGACCTCATTGTCAACGGACTTAAGTGTCGCCATGATCAGGAAAACTTGATCAATCAATTGCCCAATGAGATAGTTTACCCGAGTTAAACTACGGACCTATGTTTTATACTGCACCTGTATTAGTATTTCCAAGTAATATAGTTATAGCACAGTATAAAACGTATTATGAACAAAACGGATATGTGACAAATATATATATTTATTTGTCTCTAGGGCACATATCCAACAATCTCCCACTTGCACTAGAGTACAAATTACACTAGTTTACATCAGGTATGTATCTAACACCAATAGTCTCTCGGTGTTCTTCAAACTTGCCCTGTGGAAGAGGTTTAGTCATCGGGTCTGCTGCGTTCAGATCTGTATGTATCTTGTGAATCCTAGTGTGTCCATGCCGGACATAGTCTCGCGTCACATGGAACTTTCGGCGAATGTGCTTGGCTGTAGAGTGAGTTCTTGGCTCCTTCGCGTTAGCAATGGCACCCGTGTTGTCCCAGAAGATTCGCACGGGGTCAGTGCAGCTGGGAAAGACGCCAAGCTCGATCACGAACTTCTTCAGCCACAGCGCCTCATTTGACGCTTTGCAAGCGGCAATATACTCCGATTCCATTGTAGATTGGGCGACGACTGACTTTTTGCCGCTCCTCCAGCTAATTGCTCCACCGTTCAACATGAAAACATATCCCGTCTGGGATTTCGAATCATCTAAGTCTGAGCCGAGGCTGGCGTCAACGTAACCCTTTACGGTGAGCTCCTCATCAACTCCTCCATAAACGAGAAAGAGATCCTTTGGTCTTCTCAAGTACTTTAGGATGTTCTTTACTGCGGTCCAATGATCCATTCCCGGATTACTCTGGTAGCGATTAGTCATACTAATAGCCAGCGCTAAATCCGGCCGGGTACATAACATAGCATACATGAGAGAACCTATGGCTGAGGCATAGGGTTTTGAGGACATTTCCTCCTTCTCTTTTGCTGTGGTTGGGCACTGAGTCCCGCTTAACTTGACACCTTTTATAACTGGCAAGAGGCCTCTCTTGGAGTTATCCATACTGAACCATTTCAATATCTTGTCAATATAAGTGCTCTGACTCAAAGCCAATAGTCGATTAGGTCTATATCTATATATCTTAATCCCCAATATGTACGCAGCTTCACCAAGCTCCTTCATAGAAAATTTTCCATTCAAATATTCCTTCACTTCTCCTAAGAATTTCTTATCGTTCCCTATTAGCAATATGTCATCTACAAATAACACAAGGAATACTACTGAGCTCCCACTCAGTTTCTAATAGACGCAGAACTCTTCGACGTTTTGGACAAATCCAAAAGCTTTAATGACCTCATCAAATCGAAGATTCCAGCTCTAAGATGCTTGCTTCAACCCATAGATGGACCATTGAAGCTTGCACACCTTACCAACATTCCGTGGATCGATAAACCCCTCTGGTTGCATCATTTACAACTCTTCCTCAATGTTTCCATTTAGGAATGCAATTTTCACATCCATCTGCCATATCTCGTAATCATGATATGCATCTATTGCTAGTAGGATCTGAATAGACTTTATCATCGCTACAGGAGAGAACGTCTCCTCGTAGTCAACTACTTGAATTTGTCGGAACCCCTTCGCGACAAGTCGAGCTTTGTAGACATATACGTTTCCGCCTGCGTCAGTCTTTTTCTTGAAAATCCATTTATTCTCGACGGCCTTGCGGTCCTCGGGAATATCAACCAAAGTCCAAACTTTGTTGGTGTACATGGAGTCTATTTCGGATTTCACGGCTTCAAGCTATTTATCGGACTCGGGTCCCTCCATTGCTTCTTTGTAACTCGTAGGTTCATCTGACTCATCAGCCGAGATTGCATTCAAAAGCTGTCCGTAAAACCCAGTAGCTTGACGGACTCTTGATGACCTATGGGGCATAATAGGTCCCTCTTCATTCTCATCATGATCATCATGTATCTCATGATCATTATGAATGTCGTTCTGGCCATTCTCTTCAGCTCCCACTATGGAAGAAGGTTCCAGAACAACTTCTGTGGCCGTTTCTTCCAATTGGAGTGATTGGTCAGTCACTTCATCGAGGTCTATTTTCCTCCCACTCAACTCTTTCGAGAGATACTCTTTCTCAAGAAAGTGTGCAGTCTTGGCAACAAACGTTTTGCTCTCAGACTGATTGTAGAAGGTGTATCCACAAGTTTCCTTGGGATAGCCCACAAAGATGCACTTATCCACCTTGGGTTCAAGTTTGTAAGGGTGTAGTTTCCTAACATAAGACTCACAATCCCAAATCTTCAGGTGAGACAACTTAGGTTTCTTCCCATGCCATTCTTCAAATGGTGTTGTTTGTACGGATTTGGATGGTGCCCTATTAAGAACGTAAGAGGAAGTTTCTAATGCATACCCCCAGAATGACATAGGAAAATCAGTATGAGACATCATCGATCGTAAGCTATCCAATAGGGTTCGATTACGTCGTTCAGCCACACCGTTTCTCTGAGGTGTGCCTGCCGGCGTAAGTTGTGGTACTATGCCACAAGACTTCAGATGATTGCCAAACTCGTGACTTAAATACTCGCCACTTCGATCTGATCGAAGGTGCTTGATTTTCTTTCCGAGTTGATTCTCGACCTTATTCTGAAATTCCTTGAACCTTTCAAAGGTTTCAGACTTATGCTTCATCAAGTAAATATACCCATATCTACTCAAGTCATCAGTAAAGGTCAAGAAGTAACGAAGACCATTGCGTGTGGGGATTTTCATGGGTCCACATACATCTATATGTATGATCCTCAATAAGTCATCCGCACGCTCCATTATCCCATTGAATGGAGTCCTTGTCATTTTTCCCATGAGGCATGGTTCACATGTATCAAGGGATCCAAAATCCAATGAATCAAGAAGTCCATCCTTAAGGAGCCTCTGCATGCGCTTTATACCAATATGACCAAGTCGGCAATGCCAAATCATCATGTGCTCTTCATCACTACTCTTTAATATTTTGGCCTCTATATTGTGAATGTGACACACGTCACCATCGAGATCAAGTACGAATAAAACACGTTGCTCTGGCGCGTGAACATAAAACACATCATCCTTATAAAAAGAACAACCAATTGTATCAGACTTAAAAGAATAGTGGTCTCGCTTCAAGAAAGAGCCGCTAATGATGTTCACACTCAATGCGGATAAATAGTAGCATTTATTCAGAACCAAAACTAATCCCGAAGGGATACTAAGATGCTTCGTGCCGACCGCCAATACATCAATTTGACAGCCATTCCCCACGTGCATCATCACTTCATCTTTCATCAAGCGTCTCTTATTCCTTAGTCCCTGAACGGAATTAGAAATATGAGCGATAGATCATGTATCAATTATCCAGGATGTGTTCCCGGCGCTTGTCAAGAAAAGATCAACAATATGTATATCAAATATACCTTCGTCTCTCTTGGCGACCTTGCCAGCCTTATTGTCCTTTAGGTACTTCGGGCAGTTGCGTTTCCGGTGACCTTCACCCTTCCAGTAGAAGAACTCAACTCTGGGTTTGGGCTTAGGTGCCTTGGGAGGAACGACAACTGACTTGCCATCCCTTTTGGGGCCACCTCTCTTAGCCTTCTTCCGCCTGCTTGACTTCTTAAACTCAGTGGTCTTGTTGACCATGAAGACAGCGTGCTCCTTCTTGATCTCAACCTCAGCACTCTTCATCATGGCGAACAACTCAGAAGGGGTTTTGGTCATCCCCTGCATGTTGTAGTTCAGCACAAAGCCTTTCTAGCTCAGGGGAACACTACTAGAAAAAAGGGCTCTAATGGAGAACTGTATTTTGACATTAATGGCGCACTTTAGGTGCGCCATTACTAGCACGCCATTAGTAAGTGATAGTAATGGCGCACTTCTGGTGCGCCATTACTATCTTGTACACTAATGGCGCACCGGAAGTGCGCCATTACTAAGGCCACAAATGCGCCACTAAAGTTACTGGTCCCACCATGTCTGTATGTTGTGCTCTGGGTTACTAATGGCGCGCTTTTAGGAAGTGCGCCATTGCTATGTTTCTACACATGCGCCACTGAGGCACACTATGTGCACCATTACTATGAATATTATGTTTTTTTTTCTTTTGCTTTTCTGTATTTGCACAGGTTACAAACAGATATAAACAGCAGATTTATAAACAGAACAGATATAAAAAAACAAATTTATCGAATACAATAGAAGATTAGTCTCCGATTACAAATCATCATATTAATTAGTCTCCAAATTCAAAATACCGAACAAGTTAGAACATTACAAGTCTCGAGTAGCGAGTTTTGATCACATTAAAAGTCGATATATCTAAACTACCATGACATTGAAGAAGAGGGTGGCGATCACGATAAGCATCATCGTGACCAAAGTGATCTTCATCCGGTTCCTCCTCCGCTCCCTCCTCTCCCCCGCTAGATAGCGCGCGTATCTAGCTTCCGCCTCCGCCCTTGTGGGGTACCCTTTGTAACTGTTACCGCAAAAACGGTGAACCTATCTCCGACAATCCTCCGAGTCGTCGTAGACTCCGGGAATCCTACCAATGTACACGACATACGACGGCATCTGCTTTATGCACTGGACAAACAAAACATTAAGAGAAACTTACATATAATATTTAAGCGGTGCATACGTATACAACAAAATTAAGGATCAAAGGAAGAGAAAAGAAACACACATTAATAGCACACGGTTCATGGTCCTAGTAATAAATAACATCGATTACATATAAGTTGAATGATGACTGTTTAAACTAAGGAGACATATGTATAGACAAGTTCATAAAAGTTTATACAACACACACGAGATCTCATCGATAGTCCAGAACTACATAGGTAGGCGCATGGGCCTCAAGACTTTTGATTCCGCTCACGGGCCGGAGCATGGGTGAATCCGCCGTCTTTTGTGATGGTCATGAATGAGCGATCGCCGTCAGCCTGCAATATTAGCATTGTATCTATTTCACGATTGGACAGTTGATTGTGGAGGTAGAACTCCCCCGTGTTACGAAGGACATCTTCAGAGATGATTCCTGCGAACTCCGACTGGATGCGAAAGAATTCTTGTCTGAGGTCGGCGTCTTGGATTACCGACAAGCGTTCGGCCCAGTGCTTGAGATGAGCTAGGAGCGTAAGCTGCTGCTGGTCCCGTACGAACGCCCACATGTGATGGATGGCGTAGTAGGCATCCTTCTGACCCCCAGGCGGCTGCTTGACGCAGGCGAACTTTGTTACGTGAGTGAACACATGCGCGCCATACCTATCAGCTTCCTTCTTGAAGGTGACTCCAGATTTGGAGTAGCGGGAGAGAGCCTCATCAAGAACTTTCTTGATATTTTTGTAGTCTTTGTTCGACTCACGGTCCGGGTCCAAATACGTGGCCATGGACCATTTCGGGTTTAGAGCGATGAGTGTGCACTTTGTTTCATCACTGCACACAACACAGATGTTAGGAGGAAAAGAACGACCGAAATCTAAGCAAAACCTAATGTACGTTACGGTGACGTGAGGGGATGACTTACTCGGGAAAGTAAGGCAGGAGGAAGTTGTCCTTATCCTTGTTCGCCATAATGACGTCTTCGAGGTAATCACTAGCGAGTCGCCGGTCCCCGGGGCTGGTCAAGAGCTTGGCACACATGTAGAAGGGGTTGACTATAACGATGTCCGGGGTCTTGTCTCTAATGATCCGCATCTTCACACAGAGCGCAAATAGCCGAACGAATGTGTAGTGCAGCGGAAAAAGGTGAAACATAGCGAAGATGTCATCAAACCGCAGGAAGATCACACGTCCGATGTCGCAAGCAACAAAGCCCTTTCCCTCTGCCACCTTGGCGGTGAAAACCGGGTATGCCACATCATTCTCTCTGAGACGCCGCGTCTCTGTATTCAGAACAACGTCATGCAGACTCTTCATAGCGCCGATTGCAACATCGAGCATTGCAGCAGATAGCATCGGCCTACCCGCCACATGCACCCTCGACATGATTCTGTCGGGTCTTGGTGGCCCGTCTTGAGCACGGATTGTCGGTTCCGGCTGGCTCGCAGTACTGGGACCCTTCCTCCTTCTTGTCCGTCCCTTCTTCTTCGACTTCTCATGTAATGGGACCTTTACCTGCTCGGAGACCGCCTTCCTGAGTGTGTTGGGGCTGATAACATTTCGCGCCTCGGCCATCTCAGCCTCGGTGAAGGCGGCAGCTGGAGGCGTCTCCTGAGAACTGAACAGTCGACGCTTATTGTTGGAATTCATCTCCACGCTACGAGATGGGTGGGAGGAGTATTTTGCACCAAGGTTTGGTTCTTGAGAAGCAGGCGGGAAAAGGTCGTCCATGTCGCACCCACCGAGTTCCTCGTAGAAGTCATCGACACGGGCAAGTAGTGTGTTGGTGTTGGTGTTGCTCCGATCTTGTGCCACATCGATGTCCGTGGGGTGGTGGCCCGGATCAGCCGACGGCGTTGCAGCGGTCTTGGCATGGCTTGGCGCCGGCACGACTGGCGGTGGGGTGGAGTAGTTCCCGACCCCCAAACGAATCTGGCTCTTCGGCCAAAGCATGTTCCAGTTCAAGCAGCCGTGGAGGTCCATCATATCTTCGTCCTCGGCTCTAGGGGGTCGATAGGGAGGTAATATTTCGCCGTAGCCATCCAGCACCCGAATCAATTGAACCTTATACACGTTGGCTGGCATCGGATTACCATGGAACACGCGGATGCCCGGTTGAACGATTCTTCCCACGGCAACATCGACCAACTCCTCGTCCACGAAGTGCAGGAGAGTGCATGGAACGTTGACGGTGCCCTGCGAAAACATGTAGGGCGTCAAGGATGCTCAGTCAAAGGCAAAAGGAGATGAAGTCATCGACCGAGGCTTAGTTACCGTGATGGCGTCGAGCTCGGATAATGTCGATGGACCGCCAACGGCGGGCGGGCATGTGACGGAGGGGGCGCTTGCTCATGTGGTGCTGGGCGTTGGTGTTTTACACTCCAATACTTCCCGCATACTTTTCCCCCACTGACTCGATTCACTGGTTGAGGTGTCCTCGCACTTGAGCTTGAACTCCTCGTAGTCAGTTTCGCTGATCGAAGGATTTGACTCCTTGATCTTCTCGTAACTAACAACTTTATTAATCATTTTCTTCACCGTGCTTCTCCAAGTAGCCAGGGATGTGCTCATCTTCGTGAGGGCGGCACTGTTAACTTTATTCCCGTGGAGTCGTGTGTTTGCGAATTGAGCGGGGAACTTGTATCAGTTGTGCAGCTTCGTGAAGAGGAGGTTGCGCAAATTCGCTCGGTCAGGATGCCTTAGGTTCTCGGTATTGATCGAGACGGTGCCCCAGAGAATGCACCCGAGTTGTCCGGCGTACCCACCGACTAATTCCTTGGGCGCCGTTGGAAGCTCATTTTTGTCCACTTCGGTAAATTCCTCCTTGACGGTGCCTAGCTTTCTCGGGCGCCTCTCCTTTTTTTGCCTCTTCGGTTGGCTTCCATCTTTGGGTTGGCTGCCACCATCAGTGGCGGGATCGGCCTCCGCGGCACCACAATCATCCCCGCTAGCGGTTGTGTACTCGGGATCGGTAGAGTCATCCATGATGCCCTCGTAGCGGGGTTGAGGTTGTGGATCATCGTCTATGCTCATCTCCCAATATTGCTTCTGGTGGTGCGAACCTCCGGCCTCATCGTTGTCGGCCATCTACACCCACTACATAGTATAAGAAAAAATGCTACTAGAGTGATTGGATGATATCAGGGTAGCTAATATAGCTAGGATAAGAAAAAAGTTCTTGATGTTTCTATTATGATGTGTGTAGGCTTTCATCCTTCCAGTGATCAAATCTGCAAGTGCCTAACACTATATGATACTGTGGAGATTGTTGAGCTATGTAGTTGGACAATTACATGCAAAGCACCTTCTAGGTCAAGAAAATTAACAAAGGTCATGCACAAATTCACAAAAAAATTCGGCATGACCTTTGCTAATTTTCTTGAGCTAGGACCCCATTCTCAACCGAAACGGAAATTAATCGACATTTCGGTAGAATGGGGTCATTATTTGTACCTGCACAAAAATGGCCTACATATAGGCACAACAAGCATACATAAAACTTTTCTTCAGAAATATCCAACCTGGTTGCATCACAAGTTAGGGTCCAGGTAAGTACATGCATAGTACAAGTTAGGCACATTTGCATATATGCTAAGCAACTTTGTGTTTCAGAAACCGCAATGCATATCAAGCCACATTACAAATTAGACTTGAGATCATGTAACCACCATTAGCAAATCAGACTTGAGATCATGCCAAGCATTCATTCATAAAAGATAATACTTTTATCAGGTCTAATGTAATGGAAGCCACTGCATATATTTAGTTTGCTTCATATGATTGACGGGTGTCGCGCGACAAAGACACGCTCACTATCTCTAGCTTAGGTCAAAAATGGCAAGCATAAGAGAACAATGACGCGTATAGTGACCTCTATAAGCAGCAAACAGAAAGGCCAAAAATCAATTCACGATAATGGCAAGCAGTATGGATGTCATCTCACAATGGCTAATTGCTGCTCAATTAGTTGCCTCATAGATAGAATTAGACAACTTCTAACTATTATTTGATAATTAGCACAGTGAACCAAAAAGTAGTACATATTACTTCCATGATGAGAATTTAAAAATTAGATGTTAATGCATAGGTACTGATTTTATTATTTCTCAAAATATTTTATTGGTTTGACAGAACATGCAACTATCCATGCAACTATCCATGTTATCTTTTTTTCCAAACTGTTTTGGATATTGCTATTCAAACTGTTAAGTTATTTGATTTTATGAAAGAAAGTAAGCGCCATAGAGATACATATAGAATCATGAAATGCATATAGAGAGTGTAGATGAAAGCTTAACCAAAGAAAGGGCATGCACTTTGCTCTTAACAGTGAGGAAGATAAAAGATTTGATTTAGAAAGATCCAAATGTACAACAAGTGTTTCTCATATGACAGTGACCAACAAGTGTTTCTCATATGATTGTTCGTTTAACTTTTTTTGCTTATGATGTAAGATATCTCCTCTTATGTTAATTGATGTGTTCATCGCCGGTGTTTAACACAATCTGGTCCATTCTATTCATTGGCAAACACACAAAGAGAGAGTGAATGAGAGAGAGGGGATGCAAACCTTCGATGGTGTCAAGGAAGCGGCTGCAGTTGGTGTCCTGGGCGATGAGGCTGAGCAGGATGCCGACGAGCACGGTGCGGTCGGCGTTGACGTCGTCGACGGCGTGCTCGATGGCGAGCCGCGCGGAGGGTATGAACATCGAAGGGGGATCGCTAGAGGGGGGCACCGGAGCGCGGGGCGCGCGGTTGCTGGAAGGGGTCGCCGGAGGGGGGCACCGGGGCGCGGGGGTCGCTGGAGGGGGTTGCCGGAGGGGGGCACCGGGGCGCGGGGGTCGCTGGAGGGGGTCGCCGGAGGGGGCACCGGGGCGCGGGGGTCGCTGGAGGGGGTCACCGAGGTGCGGGGGCGCGGGGTCGCCGGAGTGAGAGGAGTGAGAGATGGGATCGAGAGAGAGTGAGATCTGGATCAGTGAGATGGGATCGAGATAACCCTAACTACTTGGCATAGCAATGGCGCACTTTCTGGAACTGCGCCATTAGCGTAGGCATAGCAATGGCGCACTTTCCGTAGGTGCGCCATTAACGCTTTTAATATTTTGTTATTTATAATTATAATTATAATTATGTGTTAGTTTTATATTGTGTAGTAATTATAAACACATGGCAATTTTAATACTCCCTCATTCCTAAATATAATGTTTAAAAGATCTCTAAAAATAGTCATTCACATGCTCATAAATGAGGTTGAAATCAAGTGACATGAAATAACAATCGTCGTGATTGGATCTTAACTATCATCTTTTCACAATCTTTTTGCCCTTCTTTTTCGCGTTTGCATAATTTAGCCCCGGAACCCCTTGATTTCTTCTCTTTAACGGGCGACCGCATTTAGGTAGGGTGGTCCTGCTTCTGCTTGTTTTGTATGCTACTGCATCATCATCGTCGTCATCTTCAATCTTTGGGTCGCCGTACTTGTCGAAGTCTTGCTCGTTGGCGGCTCCATCCATTCCGATGATGTTCCTTTTGCCTCTCCTCACGACAACACGGCTGGGCTTTGACGGGTAGGTAATGAAGAAGCATTGGTCCACTTGGCTAGCCAGTACCCATGTCTCATTTTGGGTGGTGACGTTTGCGCCCGCGGTCCTGGATTTGGCTTCGCGTATAACCATGGTGGTGAAATACCGGCTTTCTTTTACGATGCTCTTGGCCCACCTGACACGGAACATCGGCACCTTCTCTCCAGCGTAGCTGAGCTCCCAGATCTCCTCGATCCTTCCGTAGTATCTTTTCTTGACGTTACTGGTGTAGGCTTCCATCATTACCCCGGAGTTTTGATAATCGCTCTTCATGTCCTTTTCCTCGGTGTAGAATGTGTAGACGTTGATATCGTACGCTTCATATGTCATCAGGTTGTGCTCGGCGCCCTGTGACCAGGCGAATACGAGATTTTCTTCCTCGGAAGAGTCCTCATGTAAAGGGTACGATAGAAGCTTGTCCTTGAACCAACGTGTGAAGCATGAGTTGTGATCTTTGAGTACATCTCTGTCCGTCCACTGTTGGCCTCGTTCATTGTACGTGTTCTCAATTGATGTTTTGTGCTCTACCACCTAAAGATCGACCAAGTCAATGTGTTGGAGCGCGACTAGGTTTGCTCTTTCAAAGTCGGCGAGTCGATCCTGGAAGTCGACATGCATTTCGTGGCGACCCTCGCGGTGACCACATCCAGCGAGCCTGATGAGGTGCCTAATGACGGGCAGACCAACGGGGTTATCGATGTCTAGATAATTCGTGCAAAAGGAGATGCACTCTTCGGTCACAAAGCCTTGGGCTATGATTCCATCTGGACGTGCCCTGTTGCGAACGTATCCTTTGATCACACCATTCATCCTTTCGAACAGCATCATGCTGTGCAGGAACGTCGGCCCGAGTTGGATGATATCATCCACGATATGGACGAGGAGATGCACCATTACATCAAAGAATGCAGGCGGGAAGTATATCTCGAGCTCACATAATATCTCCACGATCTCTTCTTGTAGCCTTCTGAGTTGCCTCACGCCAACCGACTTCCGAGAGATGACATCAAAAAAGTTGCATAGGCCAAACAGCGTTTCACGGACATGGTCATCCATGATCCCGCGCATTGCAACCGGAAGTAGCTGTGTCATCAGCACGTGACAGTCGTGAGACTTCATCCCGCTGAACCTCTGCTTCGCTGAGTCTAGGTATCTGCTGATCTTCCCAGCAAAACCGTAAGGAAGTTTTATTCCTAGGAGGCAGTTGATCAACTGCTGGATCTCCTTCTGACTTAGAGTGAAGCACGCGGGGGGGGGGGGGGCAGTAATAATGTTCGCTCTGCTTCTTGGCCTTTTTTCCTTTGCGACGACTTTCCGTGTCCTCCGGTGGCTCATCATCATCGTCGTCGTCGTCGTCATCATCATCATCATCATTAGGGAGGTTTGTGTGAAGCTCCTCCCTGATGCCCATTGATAGCAAGTCTGCCGTTGCTTTCGGCCCATCTTTGGTCTTTTCTGGCATGTTGAGCAGGGTAGCAAGCAGACTCTCGCGCACATTCTTCGTGATATGCATGACATCAAGGCTGTTTGGCACACCGAGGATGTTCCAGTACGGCAAGTCCCAAAAAACAGACCTCATTTTTCCAGACCTTCAACAGCGGCTCTGGCGCCCTTCGCTTAGAATTGATCTTTCCTGGCGGTGGGCACTCTTTCCAATTTGTCAACATCATGTCTATTTTGGTGCCGCTCCTCCTACGTGGGGCCTTTCGGGGTTTGGCTGTTCCCTCGAACAGATCCTTGCGTTTTCTCCATGGGTCATTGTGAGGAAGCCATCTTCAATGTCCCATGAACACGGTTTTTGAAGACCCGGGATCCTTAGGTAGCTGGTGATACGTTTTGTCTTCCATGAACCTAGCGCATCCACAATGTCCGTGGACCACCTTCCCCGCGACATACCATAAACTGAGATAGTCGTGCACCGTCGTGAGCAGTGCGGCTTTCATAGGGAAATATGTTTCTTCTAGAGCGTCCCACGTATTGACTGGCGTTCTCCATAGCGTATCTAGCTCCTCTTTTAGGAGCCCTAGATACAGATTGACGTTGTTTCCTGGTTGTTTC
Source organism: Bromus sterilis (assembly GCA_950022295.1). Taxonomy (NCBI): domain Eukaryota; kingdom Viridiplantae; phylum Streptophyta; class Magnoliopsida; order Poales; family Poaceae; genus Bromus; species Bromus sterilis. Next base: position 159,765,832 of record OX465600.1, read on the forward strand.
GGCCCTTCAATTAGCACACTCATGTGCATGTACTTTCTCTTCACGCACTCCCATGGGGGGATGTTGTACATGCACACAAACACTGGCCAGGTGCTATGTGTGCTGCTCTGGTTGCCGAAAGGATTGACTCCATCGGTGCTCGTGACCAACACTACGTTCCTTGGATCCTTCCCAAAGTCCTCCTCGAAGTTAAATGCCTTCCACTAGGTCCCATCAGAAGGGTGACTCCACATCCTATCTTTTTCTGGATCATTTTTTTCATCTTCTTCTTTTTGCTGCTTCCTTTCCGCATGCCCGCGCATGAGCTTAGCTTGCTTAGGGTCCATGAAATAACGCTGCAGACGAGGAATGATCGGAAAGTACCACACCTTTTTTTGAGGAGCTTTCTTCTTCTTCTTGTATCGACTGGCGCCGCACTTCGGACATACGGTAGACTCCGCGTACTCATGCTGATAAATGATGCAATCGTTAACGCAGACATGGTATCTAACATGCGGTAAATCCAGAGGACACACGATTTTCTTCGCCTCATTGAAACTGGTCGGGCACATGTTCCCCTTGGGAAGAAGGTCTTGCTAGAATGACATGTTTTCGCCGAAGCATGTGTCGGTCATTTTATGTTTTACTTTCATCTCCACAGCCATGAGCGCTAATTTCAGGCGGGTATCCTCAGGATTGCATCCTTCATACAATGGAGTAACTGCGTCCATCTCAAGTTGATTCAGCTTGGCTTTCTCTCGGGCGGCAGCTCTTGCGTTATTACTCGTCTGGTTCAGAAGAAACTCTTGAAGATGAGGGTCCTGCACCCAGTCCATCGACGATGGTCCATCATCGCCGTCTTCTCCGGCATCTTCATCTTCATTATGATCATGACCTTCGTCTTGATCTTCCTCATGATCATGTCCGGCATCTTCTACATGATGATTGTGTCCATCATCGTGATCATGTCCGGGAGATTCTTCGTCTTCTCGCCCGACCTCGGCGCTATTTATGCTTACTGTTGCCCGGCCACCCTGGACAAATTTATAATCTTCTTCATCACCTTGCCACCAATAGCCATCCATGAAACCACGCGTGAGCAGGTGCCCCTTTATTGTTTGTGAATCCGGGTCCAAAAGGCACTTCAGCTTGCATCTTCGACACGGACATCTTATCTCCATCTCGTTCTTTTGAATCATTTCGGCCTTCGCGGAGCTCAAAAACCTATCCACGATGCCTCCGATCATCTTGCGAACCATGGTCGCCTGCGGGGCATAGAGCAAAATGATATTTTAGAACCAAATTTTTTTTTGGCATGACCTTGCCTAATTATTAGGACAAAAAAGAATGCAAAGTGTGCCAAATTTTCGCCGAAACGGAAATGAATCAACATTCCGGCAAAATATTGGCAACTATCGCATGCATATGTGAGGTACCTGCAAACAATCATCACACACACATACATATATACCCCATGATCATCACATCACACCACACATATATACCCCATGATCATCACATCACACCACACATATACACCGACAAAAAGTGTGTTCGTGAGAGACAAACTAGATCTACACAACAATAAAGAGATATACCTTACTTACCAATGAAAAGAGGAGATACAACTACTTATTTTGGGTGGATCTATGGTGTAAATAAGGTGAGGAGAAGAAAGGAACCGAGAGAAGCTAGTTGGAGGTGGAGGTGAAGAAAGTGAGTGTGGTAGGGTGGCTGCAAAATATCTAGCTGCTCCCAGACTTAGTAATGGCGCACCTTCACCAATATGCGCCATTACTAAGTATGGGAGCTAATGGCGCACCCACTAGAGGTGCGCCATTACTATCTCTGTGTCGGGACCCGGGGTTAGCATATGCAAGTCCAGTTAAGACATAGCCATATGGAGAGCCGAGAACCGTACCCACTTGTCTAAAAAGACAAGGCCAAGCACAGAACGTTCTCGGAAAGCATCGTACGTGAGGGGCATCCCATCCAGGCCGGATGATCAACTGAGATGGGTCCTCATCGTCCGCACACAAGTCAAATGATATGGGTGGTGAACTCCCATATTCAAAGACAAGTCGCCTCAACCATACTACCGACTATCTCAAAACTCTTACATAGACTTACTCCAGCCCGATCATTTAGTCGGGGTCTAGGGCGGGCTCGATCATACCACAAAGTGTGCACGAGACGGAGTCTCGAGCAATCGCATCGCGATGCCCCAAGCTGCGCACATCTAAGGGGCACTTGGTGTATGAAAGACCGCCAGCCAGAACACAACTAAGGTCTCGAAAACCCATACAAAGACATGCATGTTATAAACATACACGCAGCACACATGCCTTGTATGAATAGCAGGTACCATTGCAGTTCTCTACAAAGTGTACATTTTATTTATAACTCTTATAGAGTACACACAGAGATCACATACATGTGATCCAACATTACAACACAGAGCGGAAGCAAATTATGTCTGAGTACAGACAAGTTTAACAAATGGCTTAAGAAGCCTTATTTAAACACAAAGCCCTCCACGAGGGAACCAGTCTGCTGACTGGGACTAGACTAGTTTAACTTCAGTCGTCCAGCTCGATGAAGAAGCCACCTTCGGGATCAGTGGCATCATCTCAAACATAGATTAAGCAAACATGAGTACAAAAGGCGTACTCAGCAAGACTTACCTAGGAGCTATACTACTCATGCACATGTATCAAGGTAAAGGGAGGTGGGGTTCACTTGCAGAAATGCCAGCTTTGACTTGGCTAATCCTGAACTACGAGTACCAGACTTTGAGGTAAGAAGCGTACACGAGTCCACTACTTTCACCAACCAATACACCACTATGGTGTCTTCCTCGACTTCCCCACGAGGAAGCACGCCATAGCACTCACACTTATCTTGGTGTGTTTTAGAAGTATCCGGTTCAAGTTATCTAATAATCAAGCTAAGCTTTCCAAGCAGTCCATAACCGCGGACGCGGCTATTCGAATAGTTTTGTTAACCTTGCAAGGGTGTACCGCTACACACACATGACCATCATTTACCGCCTTTGATCTCGACACCCTTCAAGGGGTGCTAGAGAGGATGCTCACCACAACTGTTACGTCATAGCCGATCTAGTCCAAGAAAGCCGCCTACTTGGGTTGGTTACCACAATCGTGAACCCGGCCGGTTTACCGAAGTGGACCCAAGCAATGTGTGCGTGGTGCATAAGTCGGTCTCGGGTGAGCCGTTCTCACACTTAGCATCCAGGCCACAAGCCTACCAGAACTCCGAACTACTGCGACATCTAGACATCGAAAGGGATGAGTTAATAGGTTGAGAGGGGTCAGTGAGCCCAATATGTGGTTGTACTCTTCATCTTGGATCACCACACAAAAACTCGTACTAGGGCGGTGTTCAACGAGACAACCCACCGTGTACTCCTACACAGCCTCTCATCGTTCACCTTGTATTAGGGTCGATTCACCAACACTTTTCTACCATCATCAACATGATCATTCCCATCCCGACTCACATCACAGTAACAACATGGTATCATACTAAGCATGCATTAAGCAGTAACATTGTAGGGGCCAAATGATATCAAACAACTCCTACATTTGCTAGGATTGTGGTTTGCTTACTACTGTGACAAAAAGATAGGTCATGCAAAGGAATGGGTTCATCTATGCGGTAGAAACGAAGCATGGTGATCATCCTAAACAATGCATAAGCGAGGCATGAGAGGGAAGTGGGATTTTATCGACATGATCAATGGGGGTTTGCTTGCCTTGCTGACGAGGTTCGGGTTCTGGATCTTCAGCGAAGGGGGTGACCTCTTGCTCCGGTTCCACCTCTACTCGACAAACAAAGCACGAAGTAGCAATCAAATGAATGCAATGCTCAAGAACATGAATGAATGTTGAAACTTGAAGTATAATTTTTGATGTGTGAGGCAATTCCATTTAAGTGGAATATATTGCATTTAAAATGCAAATTCAAACTCCACATTTGAATTGAACTTAGCCAAGTTGAATGTGACATAGTTTGATCATTTTGAATCAACTTCAAATGTGTATTATATGCCTCTGAAGTCTGGTTGAAGTATAGCTTAAATCCAAGGTTCAAGTGGCAAAATCAATTGATTTGAATTTGAATTAAATTCAAATAAACCAAATGACATATGCTACTGGTCCCATTTTAAATTCAAATCAAACAGAGTTGAAAGTTGCATATTTGGAAAGATAATTTTCTCCTGATCATTTTTCATATATTATTTGTCCAATTTGGAGTTAATATGAATTTTCTATGAATTTCCAAAGTTTGGGGTATTTTCTGGAATTTCCGGATTTATTTTTAATTCAAATAATCTCTGGAAATTCATTTAAATGATTTACTGCGTCAGGCTGACGTCAAGCTGGCGTCAGGGGGGGCTGACAAGGGGGTCCCACCTGTCAGTGGCTGGGTTAACTTAACCCGTGGGTTAAATTAATCCAGTGGCTTAATTAAGCCACTAGGCCCACTGGTCAGTGACCAAGGGGTCACTAATTTGGTGATAACAGGGGGGGGGGGGGGGGTTTAGAGCTGACTCGCCGGCGGCTTGACGCCGGCGACTGGACCACGGAGGCGCTGCACAGGGAGGACGATTCCGGCCACGGGAGTGGAAACGGAGGGCACCAACTTGCTCCTGGAGGTCTCCCGCGTCTTCTGGAGGCATCGGGGGTTCACGGGGAGGTCGGGAGCGACGATGGCGACGACTCCGGCGGCAACAGCACGGCGGCGAGGTCATAGTCGACGTTACCGTGCACGGTTCGGGCTGATCTCGCTCGCGTTCAAAAGCTAACATGACTAGGAGCTAAACGCGCGCGCTGGCTAAGTCCAAGGGGCACAGGGGCGACGTCGAGCTCATCCATGGCGGCGACGTGCTTCGGCATCCATGGCGGATCCGGATAGAGAACGAGAGGGAGGGTGCTAAGTTAGGGAAAACGGTGAGAAGCTCACCACGAACGCGACGGGATGGCTAGTGGGCTCGGGGAATCTCGGAGCTGGCCGGAATTCGAAGTCGATCCGCGGCGGCCGGCGATGAAGACGATGATGCTAGTGAGCTCGTGGAGGCACTCGGCTGTGATTCCTTTCGCAGGTCGATGAAGACGACGACGGCGAAGCGCTTAGACACCTTGGTTCGGCTCCTCGACGTCAGTGGCCATGAGTTCTTGCGACGGAGAGCGGCGGCGCTCTCGGTTGGCGACGGAAACGAGCACGGGAGGAGGAGGAGGAAGTTCTGGAGTGGGGGAATGGATGCGTCGTTCTCCAGGGCACGTCCAGGTGCGAGAAGGGCCACGGGGAGGGCTGGAAGCTCCTCGGCCACGATGTGGCGTCACCAGCTAGCTCGGTGGCATTCCACCGAGCAGCTTGGAGGCGCGGGGTGGGGAAGAAGACTCCCCTGCCCCTGTGGGCCGGCTGGGCTGGGGTGGGCCGACTTCGCCTGGGCGACAGGTAAGCCTTTTCCTTTTTCTGTTTAATCTTTACTTTCTGTTTTTCTGTATATTTGTTTTGACTTTGGTAAAAATACCAAATCATTTTATTAAATGCTGAAAACTTTTATGTGGCCTCCTAATAATATAGACTAGCCACTCATAAACTTTCAACATTTTTAAAATTCAAATGATTTGAATTTTAAATCAAAAAGGGGTATTTCTTTAATTCCAAGGTACTGTTTGAATATTTGAAAAATCTATGACCATGGGGTGGGTCCCACATCACTTGATATGTGATCACACTAATTTATAAGACTTTTCAAAACTCTAACATGAATTTTTGGAAAAGATTTTAATCTGGCCTTTTGAATTAATTCATCTGGGGGGTGTTCCTTCTCCCATTTGGATTTTGAATTTCATTTCCTTTGAAAATTTTGACATGATGCAAAGGCACTAGCTAACCCTAGCACATACCTAACAGAGGGTTCTGACAACTCGCCCCCACTCAAAAGAATCTCGTCCCGAGATTCAGAAGTCTGCGGGAGGAAGGAGGGGTACTCGGTAAGGAGACGGTCTTCTCTTTCCCACGTGGCTTCTCTTTCAGAGTGGTGTGACCATTGCACTTTCAGAAACCTAATCTTCTGACGACGAGTGACACGCTCTGTGGAATCAAGAATACGAATGGGGTATTCTCGATAAGAAAGGTCATCTTGGAGATCAAGCGTTTCATGGTCAACTTCGCGGATGGGGTCCTTGAAGCAACGCCTGAGTTGGGACACATGGAATACATCATGTACTCGGGAGAGGTGCGGAGGTAGTTCAAGTTGGTAGGCAACTTCTCCACGTTTAGCAATAATGCGGAAAGGTCCAATGTAACGTGGGGCCAACTTGCCTTTGATACCGAAACGTTGGGTTCCCTTCAGAGGAGTAACCCGAAGGTAAGCCTTCTCATCCAGATTGTAGCTCTCTTGCCTATGATGACGATCATAGTATCTTTTCTGACAAGACTGGGCTGCTTTCAATTGATCACGAACAATGCGAACTTGCTCTTCTGCTTCCTTGATCATGTCCGGTCCAAAGAATTGTCTTTCACCGGTTTCAGACCAGTTTAGTGGTGTTCGACATCGTCGTCCATAAAGGAGTTCAAAAGGAGCCATGTTCAGACTAGATTGAAAACTATTGTTATAAGCAAATTCGGCAAATGGAAGAGAATTCTCCCAATTCTTTCCGAATGAGATAACACAAGCTCTGAGCATGTCTTCAAGAATTTGGTTAACCCTTTCGACTTGACCGCTAGACTGAGGATGGAAAGTTGTACTAAAGGAGAGATGAGTTCCCATAGAATTCTGAAAGCTTCCCCAAAATCTAGAGGTAAAAAGGCTACCGCGATCAGAATTGATTTCCAAAGGAACACCATGAAGTGATACAATTCTAGAGATGTACAAGTCCGCTAACTGACTAGCAGTTATAGACTCGCGAACTGGAAGGAAGTGATCAACTTTGGAAAGCCTATCTATGACAACGAAGATGGCATTGTTTCCTTTCTAGGTTCTTGGAAAGCCGGTGATGAAATCCATACCGACTTTGTCCCATTTCAACTCGGGAATAGACAAAGTTTGAAGTGTACCAGCAGGTCTTTGATGTTCTACCTTAATGCGACGACAAACATCACATTCGGAAACAAATTGAGCAATGTCTCTCTTCATCCTAGTCCACCAAAATCTCTGGCGTAGATCTCGGTACATTTTTGTGCTACCGGGATGAATCGAGAGGGGTGTGTCATGGGCTTCTTTGAGGATGAGTTGCCTTAGATCTCTATTCTTAGGTACTACTAAACGATTGCCAAAGAATACCGTTCCTTTGCTATCTGTGGAGAAACATTTAGCAACTCCGCTAGCAATGTTCTCTTTGATCCGGCGAACACCTTGTGCACGCCTTTGGGCAACTATGATTTGATCCTCAAGAGTTGGTTTCGCCACCAAGGTAGAAAGATAGCCATGAGGGACAATTTCAAGGTTGAGCTTGCGAAAGTCCTCATGAAGAAGTGGTTGATACTGCTGCAACATGAGGTTGTTACAGTACGACTTACGACTTAGTGCATAAGCCATGACATTGGTTTGCCTGGGGTGTAAGAAATTACTACGTCGTAATATTTTATCAACTCAATCCAGCGTCTTTGCCTGAGATTAAGATCTGGCTGGGTGAAAATGTATTTGAGGCTTTGGTGGTCGGAATAAATCTCACAACGATTACCAAGGAGGTAATGTCGCCAAGTTGTTAGGGCATGAACTACGGCAGCGAGTTCAAGGTCATGGGTAGGATAGTTCTCTTCATGTGGCCGCAACTGGCGTGAAGCATAAGCTACCACATGTCGATCTTGCAGAAGTATGCATCCTAACCCTTGCCGTGATGCATCACAATAGATCTCGAAATCTCTTTTGGTGTCTGGAGGTGCAAGCACGGGTGCAGAAGTCAATCTTCTTTTTAGCTCTTGAAATCTTTCCTCGCACTTGGGAGTCCATAAGAATTTCTTATCTTTCTTGAGGAGTTCAGTTTGAGGCTTTGCAACTTTAGAAAAGTTCTCGACGAAGCGACGGCAATAGCTGGCTAGGCCAAGAAAACTCCTAACTTGCTTAACCGATTCAGGTGGAGTCCAATCAAGGACGGCCTGAACTCTCTCGGGATTCACAGCAATGCCTTTTGCAGAAATCACGTGGCCTAAGTAGGTCACTTCTGGTAGCCAGAATTCACACTTGGAGAATTTAGCATACATGCGATGCTCTCTAAGCTTCATCAATACCAGCCTTAAGTGTTCGGCATGATCTTCTTCGTTCTTCGAGTAGATGAGAATATCATCAAGATAAACCACAACAAATTTATCTAGATACTCCATGAAGATCGAATTCATCAAGCGTGAGAATGTGGCGGGGGCATTGGTTAAACCAAAGGACATGACGGTGTACTCGTAAAGACCATAACGAGTAGTAAAAGACGTTTTTGGAATGTACTCGTTTCTGATTCTGATCTGATGATAACCTAATCTCAAATTCATCTTGGAGAAGACGGAGGATCCTGCAAGTTGATCATAAAGATCATTGATCCTGGGCAGTGGGTATTTGTTCTTTATCGTCACTAAATTTAGCGGGCGATAGTCTACGCACATCCTTTCTGTTCCATCTTTCTTCTTTACGAACAGAACGGGGCAACCCCATGGCGATGAGCTAGGGCGGATGAAGCCTTTTGCCAACGAAGCATCAAGTTGGGTTTTTAGCTCAGCTAACTAATGTGGGGCCATTTTATATGGGCGTTTGGAAATTGGTGCGGTTCCTGGAACAAGATCCACTATAAACTCTACATACCTGTCGGGTGGCATGCCCGGTAGCTCTTCAGGAAAGACATCCGGGAAGTCACGAACCACCGGAATATCTTCAAGTTCGGGAAGGGGAAGTACATTCAAGGAATGCACTTGGTTTCTTGTTCTGGTTGAGGTATAGTTGACGGGTTGGCCTGAAGGGTGGGTGAGTTTCACGGATTTTCTTTTGTAATCCAGGTAGGCATTCTGTCTTGATAGCCAATCCATGCCAAGGATGACATCAATGTCCGAAGACTTGAGGGCTATGAGTGAAGCAAGGAATACTAAACCCTCAATTGCAATTTGATTACCATGGCTCACTCTATTAGTTTGCCATCTTGACCCTGGAGTTTGAATAACCATCGGGGTGGACAACTCAACAAAGGGTAACTCATGACGAAGTGCATAACTTTCCGACATGAATGAATGAGATGCTCCTGGGTCGAAAAGAACGGAAGTAGGAACAAAATTGACTGGGAGCGTACCAAGAATGACGTCAGTGGTGTCGTCAGTCTCGTCGGTGGCGATCTGGTTCCGACGTCCACGAGTGGCGGGAGGAGCGGGTTTGGCGGTGAAGACCTTCTGGGGTGGCTTGCCACGGCCGTTGTTGTGGTTGTTGTTGCCTCCGGCACGGGGTGGAACATTCTGTTGTTGGAGCTGGTTCTGGGGAAACTCGCGAGAATAGTGGCCTGCCTGACCACATTTGTAGCAAGCTCCGAAAACAGTGCGTGGAGCTGGGTTGTTTGGTGGAGCTGGGTGGAACTGGGTGGTTGGACGAGGCGCCACATAGGATGGCCTCGGTGGGTTGTTCTGGCGGAACATGCTGTTTGGAATCCAGATCTTGCGCTTCTGGGAGCCAGAACTGGATGAACTATCATCTCTAGGGTGTTTGCGAAAGTCGTTGGGGGTGTTCATGTCGGCTTTGATGGCCTTGTTGACAAGGACCTGGAAGGTGGCAAAGTCATGAAGGTTGAGCTCGCGACGGAGTCCGTAGTTGAGGCCACGACGGAACCTCTCTTGTTTCTTGGAGTCGGTGGAAACTTCTTCGGTAGCGTAACGAGCCAGTCGGTTGAACTCACGACTAAACTCATCAACGGTCCTTCTGCCTTGAGTGAGGTTGCAGAACTCCTCACGCTTGCGGTCCATAAGACCCTTGGGAATGTGGTGCTCACGGAAGGACGTGAAGAATTCCTCCCAAGATGCAGGTGGTCCAACGGGTCGCATATTCAGAAAGTTCTCCCACCAAGAGCTAGCTGCACCTTCAAGGTGATAGGTGGCATAGTTGACCTTGTCGCCATCTGCAACATGGCCTGCTTGGAGCTTCCTCTCGATGCTGCGGAGCCAGTCATCGGCGTCAAGGGGCTCGGTGGAGTAACTGAAAACCGGGGGATGAAGTCGGATGAAGTCGTTCAGGGACACCAACTCATTGCGCTGCTGAGTGGTGTTGCGTGCAATGACTTCCAGCAGGTGGTGAGAGTCACGGCGGTTCCTCTCCACTTCCATCAGAACTTGTGCCATCGTGGGTGGGGGTGGAAGGTTGCCTTCCTCCTGGTCATTCCCACGACCTTGGTTACGACCAACCTGGCCACGGGTTCCTTGAGACATCCTGAAGGTGAAAATCCAAAGTCAAACAGAATTGATTTCAAGAGTCAAATCAAGGTATTGAAGTACTGGAAGGATTACAGAGCAAAGGAAGTAATCATCTTGACAACATGGTGATAAAAGCATACAAGCCATATATTCACAAGCTGTCATACAAACCATACATCGTTTAAGTACAAGCACCAAGCTAATACAAACGTGATGAAGATGATACATCCTTCAGACGCACTCTGACTTCCTATACATTATTTATCTAAGCCTCTGGAACTTAGACACCTTGCTTACAATAAACTAAGATACTACTACATCCTCACTAAGTAAGACCACAGGCGGTCTCACTCATCTCCATCTCCATAGTAGTCCTCATAAAAGTTACCCGCGTATCCCGGTAGCTGGAGGTGACCATCGGAAAATACGGAGGCTTGTGGACCCTGATATCCATTTGGGCAAGGATGGGGCCTAGGTCCAGTGTAGGGTGGAAGCAAAGGACCACGGGGTGGAAAAATTCCTCCAATCTTGGGCCAAGCAACTCGAGAAGGCATCTGAGTCCTCACTGGATAGATCGCATCAAACTCAACTGATCCCACGCTCACAAAGGGCGCCAAGAGCGTCAGTGCTCGGTACAGACGAACTCGGGTGGCGTGGAGCTCAAAACGGAGAGCGCGTGCGTCACGATCTCGATCACTAGCAAACCTAGCAGTCACCTGGAGTGCTGGATCCTCTGCAGAGTGATCTGAGTAGAGTCCGGTGTAATATCCCTCTTCTCCTGGAAGTGCGGCAGGGATATAGCGGAAAGAAGTCTCTCTTAGGATGGTGTGCTCCTCTCTCAGCAAGGTAATACATGAATATGCAGCATCCTGCACAGCCATGTTCTCGGTAACGCCAATGCCATGTCCAAAGTGGATAGGCTGGGTGACTCCAATGTGGTGCGGGTAGATCCTGACGATGCAGTGGAACTGCGTCTGGTTGAAGTCGTGGAACTGCTCCTCGACGGTGTACTCAGGGTACCATCGATATCCCACATAGGACATCATCTCGATCAATGTGGCGGGATGGCCACGCACACCGAGGCACCTGGTCAAACGAACAATCTGCCGAGGGGGAAGATCTGCCATCTGAAACAGAAAGGAGTTTGCAAATGCATCAGATTATGAGATAAACCTGGAATGACTCGGACAGCATAACGGCTGTAATTGCAAGAAAAAGACAATTTCTTACAACATGGAAACAGCACTTACATACGATGTAACAAATCAGGAAGCATAACCAATCTAACAAACCGAACACAACTTTCCTACGGCTATAAGGAAGCAAAAAACGAGATGTGCTAATCAGACAGAGGAGAGCCTAGTCCTATCTTCCCGTAGAATAAGATGAGGGTGACTCAGAACTCAGAACGAAGGGGTAAGGAGAAAAAAGAAGCCTTACGTTGTTCCCTTATATACCCAAAGTAACTATATAACTATAGAAAGCTAGACTCGACTTCGGCCAAGGCTACTAGTCCTACAGTCAGTCCTGCTCTGATACCAAGTCTGTCGGGACCCGGGGTTAGCATATGCAAGTCCAGTTAAGACATAGTCATATGGAGAGCCGAGAACCGTACCCACTTGTCTAAACAGACAGGGCCAAGCACAGAACGTTCTCGGAAAGCATCGTACGTGAGGGGCATCCCATCCAGGCCGGATGATCAACTGAGATGGGTCCTCATCGTCCGCACACAAGTCAAATGATATGGGTGGTGAACTCCCATATTCAAAGACAAGTCGCCTCAACCATACTACCGACTATCTCAAAACTCTTACATAGACTTACTCCAGCCCGATCACTTAGTCGGGGTCTAGGGCGGGCTCGATCATACCACAAAGTGTGCACGAGACGGAGTCTCGAGCAATCGCATCGCGATGCCCCAAGCTGCGCACATCTAAGGGCCACTTGGTGTATGAAAGACCTCCAGCCAGAACACAACTAAGGTCTCGAAAACCCATACAAAGACATGCATGTTATAAACATACACGCAGCACACATGCCTTGTATGAACAGCAGGTACCATTGCAATTCTCTACAAAGTGTACATTTTATTTATAACTCTTATAGAGTACACACAGAGATCACATACATGTGATCCAACATTACAACACAGAGCGGAAGCAAATTATGTCTGAGTACAGACAAGTTTAACAAATGGCTTAAGAAGCCTTATTTAAACACAAAGCCCTCCACGAGGGAACCAGTCTGCTGACTGGGACTAGACTACTTTAACTTCAGTCGTCCAGCTCGATGAAGAAGCCACCTTCGGGATCAGTGGCATCATCTAAAACATAGATTAAGCAAACGTGAGTACAAAGGCGTACTCAGCAAGACTTACCTAGGAGCTATACTACTCATGCACATGTATCAAGGTAAAGGGAGGTGGGGTTCACTTGCAGAAATGCCAGCTTTGACTTGGCTAATCTTGAACTACGAGTACCAGACTTTGAGGTAAGAAGCGTACACGAGTCCACTACTTTCACCAACCAATACACCACTATGGTGTCTTGCTCGACTTCCCCACGAGGAAGCACGCCATAGCACTCACACTTATCTTGGTGTGTTTTAGAAGTATCCGGTTCAAGTTATCTATTAATCAAGCTAAGCTTTCCAAACAGTCCATAACCGCGGACGCGGCTATTCGAATAGTGTTGTTAACCTTGCAAGGGTGTACCGCTACACACACATGACCATCATTTACCGCCTTTGATCTCGACACCATTCAAGGGGTGCCAGCGAGGATGCTCACCACAACTGTTACCTCATAGCCGATCTAGTACGAGAAAGCCGCCTACTTGGGTTGGTTACCACAATCGTGAACCTGGCCGGTTTACCGAAGTGGACCCAAGCGATGTGTGCGTGGTGCATAAGCCGGTCTCGGGTGAGCCGTTCTCTCACTTAGCATCCAGGCCACAAGCCTACCAGAACTCCGAACTACTGCGACATCTGGACATCGAAAGGGATGAATTAATAGGTTGAGAGGGGTGAGTGAGCCCAATGTGTGGTTGTACTCTTCATCTTGGATCACCACACAAGAACTCGTACTAGGGCGGTGTTCAACGAGACAACCCACCGTGTACTCCTACACAGCCTCTCATCGTTCACCTTGTATTAGGGTCGATTCACCAACACTTTTCTACCATCATCAACATGATCATTCCCATCCCGACTCACATCACAGTAACAACATGGTATCATACTAAGCATGCATTAAGCAGTAACATTGCAGGGGCCACATGATATCAAACAACTCCTACATTTGCTAGGATTGTGGTTTGCTTACTACAGTGACAAAAAGATAGGTCATGCAAAGGAATGGGTTCATCTATGCGGTAGAAACGAAGCATGGTGATCATCCTAAACAATGCATAAGCGAGGCATGAGAGGGAAGTGGGATTTTATCGACATGATCAATAGGGGTTTGCTTGCCTTGCTGACGAGGTTCGGGTTCTGGATCTTCAGCGAAGGGGGTGACCTCTTGCTCCGGTTCCACCTCTACTCGACAAACAAAGCACGAAGTAGCAATCAAATGAATGCAATGCTCAAGCACATGAATGAATGTTGAAACTTGAAGTATAAGTTTTGATGTGTGAGGCAATTCCATTTAAGTGGAATATATTGCATTTAAAATGCAAATTCAAACTCCACATTTGAATTGAACTTAGCCAAGTTGAATGTGACATAGTTTGATCATTTTGAATCAACTTCAAATGTGTATTATATGCCTCTGAAGTCTGGTTGAAGTATAGCTTAAATCCAAGGTTCAAGTGGCAAAATCAATTGATTTGAATTTGAATTAAATTCAAATAAACCAAATGAGATATGCTACTGGTCCCATTTTAAATTCAAATCAAACAGAGTTGAAAGTTGCATATTTGGAAAGATAATTTTCTCCTGATCATTTTTCATATATTATTTGTCCAATTTGGAGTTAATATGAATTTTCTATGAATTTCCAAAGTTTGGGGTATTTTCTGGAATTTTTGGATTTATTTTTAATTCAAATAATCTCTGGAAATTCATTTAAATGATTTACTGCGTCAGGCTGACGTCAAGCTGGCGTCAGGGGGGGGGCTGACAAGGGGGTCCACCTGTCAGTGGCTGGGTTAACTTAACCCGTGGGTTAAATTAATCCAGTGGCTTAATTAAGCCACTAGGCCCACTGGTCAGTGACCCAGGGGTCACTAATTTGGTGAAAACAGGGGGGGGGGGGGGGGTTTAGAGCTGACTCACCGGCGGCTTGACGCCGGCGACTGGACAACGGCGGCGCTGCACGGGGAGGACGATTCCGGCCACGGGAGGGGAAACGGAGGGCACCAACTTGCTCCTGGAGGTCTCCCACGTCTTCTGGAGGCATCGGGGGTTCACGGGGAGATCGGGAGCGACGACGGCGACGACTCCGGCGGCAATAGCACGGCGGCGAGGTCGTAGTCGACGTTACCGTGCACGGTTCGGGCTGATCTCGCTCGCGTTCGAAAGCTAACATGACTAGGAGCTAAACGCGCGCGCTGGCTGAGTCGAAGGAGCACAGGGGCGACCTCGAGCTCATCCATGGCGGCGACGTGCTTCGGCATCCATGGCGGATCCGGATAGAGAACGAGAGGGAGGGTGCTAAATTAGGGAAAACGGTGAGAAGCTCACCACGAACGCGACGGGATGGCTAGTGGGCTCGGGGAAGCTCGGAGCTGGCCGGAATTCGAAGTCGATCCGCGGCGGCCGGCGATGAAGACGATGATGCAAGCGAGCTCGTGGAGGCACTCGGCTTTGATTCCTTTCGTAGGTCGATGAAGACGACGACGACGAAGCGCCTAGACACCTTGGTTCGGCTCCTCGACGTCAGTGGCCACGAGTTCTTGCGACGGCGAGCGGCGGCGCTCTCGGTTGGCGACGGAAACGAGCACGGGAGGAGGAGGAGGAAGTTCTGGAGGGGGGGAATGGATGCGTCGTTCTCCAGGGCACGTCCAGGTGCGAGAAGGGCCACGGGGAGGGCTGAAAGCTCCTCGGCGACGACGTGGCGTCACCAGCTAGCTCGGTGGCATTCCACCGAGCAGCTTGGAGGCGCGGGGTGGGGAATAAGATTCCCCTGCCCCGGTGGGCCGGCTGGGCTGGGGTGGGCCGACTTCGCCTGGGCGACAGGTAAGCCTTTTCCTTTTTCTGTTTAATCTTTCCTTTCTGTTTTTCTGTATATTTGTTTTGACTTTGGTAAAAATACCAAATCATTTTATTAAATGCTGAAAACTTTTATGTGGCCTCATAATAATATAGACTAGCCACTCATAAACTTTCAACATTTTTAAAATTCAAATGATTTGGATTTTAAATCAAAAAGGGGTATTTCTTTAATTCCAAGGTACTGTTTGAATATTTGAAAAATCTATGAGCATGGGGTGGGTCCCACATCACTTGATATGTGATCACACTCATTTATAAGACTTTTCAAAACTCTAACATGAATTTTTGGAAAAGATTTTTATCTGGCCTTTTGAAATAATTCATCTGGGGGTGTTCCTTCTCCCATTTGGATTTTGAATTTGATTTCCTTTGAAAATTTTGACATGATGCAAAGGCACTAGCTAACCCTAGCACATACCTAACAGAGGGTTCTGACACTCTGGGAGAGGGGACCAGGGGCCAGAGAGGGGGGACCAGAACAGTAATGGCGCACCGTGCATAAATGCGCCATTGCTGTTCCACACTTAGTAATGGAGCATGTCTAGGATATGCGCTATTGATGTGTCATCAGGACTGGGCCCACCCCTCCCCTGACTTAGCAATGGCGCACATACCGGAAGTGCGCCATTAGCATCCCTGTTGGCTTATGGCGCACTTCCGGGAAGTGCGCCATTGCTAAGTCAGGGGAGGGGGGCTGGTCCAGAAGCGAATTGGCGGTGGCGCACTCTTGTTCTAGTGCGCCATTAGTAGTAAGGGCACTAATGGCGCATCTGTGCTTGGTGCGTCATTGCTATTTAGTAATGGCGCACTGGACATGTGGTGCGCCATTAGTGTCCATATTATCTATAGCTATTTTTCCAGTAGTGGAAGCGACTGCAACACCCTATCAACATAAAGTTCATCTGGAATCTGACATTCCAGAGCATTCAAGCGTTGAACGTAGCCACACATCTTGACCACGTGCTCACTCACGCTTCCGTGCTCGTCGATCTTTGCTGAGAAGAAGGCTTCAGAAGCCTCATATCGTTCAGCCCTGGCTTGAGGTGCAAAGACCGCCTTGAGGTCGGTGATAATCTCATATGCACCCATCCTCTCAAAGCGTTTCTGCAGCTCAGCCTCCATGGAGTAGAGCATGCCACTCTGGACAAGGTTGTAATCATCAGTCTTGGAGAGATAGACATTCTTCTCATCCTGACTGGCATCATCTGCTGGTGCGTCACCTAACGCGCCCTCTAGTACGTATGCCATTTTGAGGGGAACGAGGAGAATCCTCAGGGTGCGGAACCAGTTGGTGAAGTTTGACCTATCAGTTTTCAGTTTGTCTTTCTCTAGGAACGATCCTAAGTTGAACGAGGGGCGTGGTGCTGCCACCTTAAAAGTTTGAGTCACAAGGCTACATATTTAGACTTTTGTTCATAATGTGGAGTTTTTCAATTTAATCTTCAAAATTCTAGAAAAGCTCCCACTTAGATAAACACATCTCAATTTAACTAAGTGATTACACAATCCCATACCCCATACCTCCCCCGATCGTCACGGCCATCAGTATGCGACCTAGGTAGGCCTCGAAGCCAATCACATCAGGTATGTGACTCGTGCTCGATCTTTCGATCTACTGTGTTCCAAGACCGCATGACGAGGGGGTGACCCCACGACTCCTACGG
Source organism: Bromus sterilis (assembly GCA_950022295.1). Classification (NCBI taxonomy): domain Eukaryota; kingdom Viridiplantae; phylum Streptophyta; class Magnoliopsida; order Poales; family Poaceae; genus Bromus; species Bromus sterilis. The sequence goes on from OX465600.1 coordinate 159,783,090, forward strand.
ATGAGGCTACCTGGTGTCCATGAAGGCAGAAGGCCCATGAAGATACGGCCCCAGCCCACTAGTTGGTACCGACGTAGGAGTCTGCAACTCACAAGGAAGGTGCGAAGACCTGCCGTGCGGAGCAAGCTAGGGTTAGGAAAGCATAATTGTACACGTAGAGGGACTCCCCGAGACCTAGCCTGGTATATAAGGGCTAGGAGGGGTGACGCCAAAGACATTGAATCTTACTTGTAACCCTAGCCTTGAGCGCTCCAGCCTTGGCCTCCACTGTAATCGCATCTCCCCAATCAATAATATCGAGCAGGAGCGAACCTCCTTATTTGCCGACGAGCTATCGTCCAAGCTGTGCCTCTCATGACTAACCCAGGGTCCCTGACCATGGGATTTGTCGGGGCTGATCCCCGTCAATTGGCGCCGTCCGTGGGGACTACGCAGGTTGGGATGAAGATCTCGGCGGTCCCGTCTTCAGGAAGCCACAACTCGTGGGCAAGAACCCGACCTAGCCCACTCGAGGGATTCAAGATCACGACGGACATCTTCTCCACCCCTTCAAGACCACTCGAGCCGCAGTCACGCCAGGACCGATACTACGGTAACGGCCAAGCACAGCGACAGCACCAACAGACTTTTGGGATGACCCTCATCTTTTAAAAGAAGGTCCGGACGGGATCGTGAGAAGATGCATACCAGAACACGAGCAGAAGGACATTCTCAGACAATGTCACAATAGTCCCTATGGAGGACATCATGCAGGTGAGAGGACCGCAGATAAGGTTCTCCAATCAAGGTTTTATTGGCCTACTCTCTTTAAGGATGCTAGAAATTATGTCTTATCTTTTGATAAGTATTAGAGAGTTGGTAATATTAGTAGGAGGAATGAGATGACTATGAATTACTCTCTAGTAATTGAGCCTTTTGATTGCTGGGGTTTTGATTTTATGGGTCCTTTTCCTCCTTCGCACAAGTACACTCACATTTTAGTAGTTGTTGATCATGTAACCAAGTGGGGAGAAGAAATCCCCACTGAGAGTGTTGATCACAAGACATCTTTGAAAATGCTCAAAGATGCAATTTTTCCTAGGTTTTGTGTACCAAGGTACCTCATGACTGATGGAGGTTCACACTTCACACATGGAGCTTTTAGAAAAGCTCTAGCCAAGTACGATGTCAATCATAGAATTTCTTCACCGTACCATCCTAAAACTAGTGGGCAAGTTGAGCTCACCAATAGAGAGATCCAGTTGATCTTGCAAAAGACAGTTAATAGTTCTAGGAAGGACTGGTCAAAGAAGCTAGGAGATGATTTGTGGGCGTATAGAACTGCTTACAAAAACCCCATGGGCATGCATCCCTATAAGATGGTCTATGGCAAATCTTTCCATCTGCCATTAGAGTTAGAACACAAAGCTTTCTGGGGTGTTAGAGAGATTAATGCTGACCCAAAGTTAGCTGGTGAAAAGAGTCTCATGCATTTTAATTCTCTAGATGAGTGGAGAAGTAAAGCTTAGGACAGTGCTAAAATGTTCAAGCAAAAGGTAAAGAAGTGGCATGATAGAAGGATTTTGAAACATGAATTAAATGTTGGTGATAAAGTTTTTTTGTTTAGATCTCGTTTCAGGTTTTCTCCAGGTAAATTACTTTCTAGATGGGAAGGGCCATTTCATATCGAAGAATTCTACTGCTCCGGCGCAATTGATATTAACAATTTTGACGGCACAAATCTTCAAGTTGTGAATGGGAAAAGACTCAAGCATTACATGGCAGGAGATCCTGTCAGTGTTGATGTGAATTAGATACACACAACAATTCATGAAGAATATGTTGCAGTCCTATTTCAGACACCAGCAGGAACAAAATAAGAAAAGGTATGTATTACGGTAAGGAAACATCACGAATATCAATAAAAGTTCCCTATTACGGGTTTTTGCAAAATTAGGAAAATTCGAGGCCTAAGTGGAGCCGAAGAGGAGCTCTAGGGGGCCCAGGCGCCCCCCTGGCGCGGCCTACCTCCTGGCCGCGCCTGGAAGCCGCTTGGGCACCCCGGAGTCCGTCTCCGACAACACTTTGGCTTGTTACTTTCCTTCTGTTATAGAAATTTTTTCTATATATTTGCCCGGATCGTCCCGGCATTGTATCTCGCGATTTCGTGTGTTTTCTTTTCGAGCTGTTTCTGCCAGGAGATCTTTCTGCTAGAACTAGGTGCCATGGCTTCGCCAAGTTCCCCCAAGGACAAGTTCGTCGTCAATGTCATCAACCCTTACCTCGCTCAGGTGAAGAAGCACCCTCAAACCGTTCAGGTGGATGATGGTGTCCTCCACCAAGAATATCTAAAGGAACCTGTCAAGGAGGGGAGCATCTAGGCCAGGCGGGAAGAAGTGGAGCATGAAGTCTTCAAGTACAAGAAGATGGTCGAGCATGGTGTTGAAGCCAACTTTGATCTGAAGGCACACTACAAGAAGGAGATGAAGGAGATGTGGTCAAGCGTGACCGAACTAGAAGAGAAACTAATTGAGCTCCATGGGAAAATTTATGATCTTCAGAACCAGAACTGTGAGTATTAACTAAAGTTTCTGCGCATGGGTTTGGGTGCTGAGGTCAGGATCCCGGAGACCGACATCTCATATGAGACCGGAGAACCTCTTCCATGGAAGTGCTTTGCCAAGGACTACATGATCAACAGAACATGAATGAGGAGTAAAATCTCCTCCGCTAATGGCATCCCCTTAGCTTGTTCCAAGCTTGGGGGAGTGCCCAGTATCTTCATCTTTATCTTCGTCTTTTAGAGTCAAGTAGAGTCGTATCATGTCTAGGGAAGTTGTTATACGAAATAGGTGTTTTCATTGAGGTTTATCACTCGTTTGTGGAGAGTCTTGTATCCGTGAGTGTGGAGTCATCTATGATGGAATATTAATGAGAAGTATATTGGTTCCTTCGCTGCACTCGTTATTCTCTTCACATAATCGACCATATATGATGATTCTTATGGGGAGTATTGAATTTATATCAGGTATGGCTTTGAAAACTCTATTTAAATCTTGGGAAACATAACAACAAGCATGATTTTCTCAAGTAACGAAATAGCCAATACCTTTATGTTATTATGATTGAAGTGTGATGTTCACAAAGAAGACAACTTGATGTGTTACACTTACCTTAATGTTTATGCTTTATGTGCTTTGCATCTAAGTCATCATCAATTGTCTGTTCTCTCAAAGCCTTTGCTAGCCAAACTCTTTGCCGAGCAGATTTCTCCTTAAGCATCCATACCATGAAACCAATATCTTCCATATGAGTCAACCATACCTTCCTATTCGTGGTATATCCCTACCACTCCTAAAAGTATAGAATCTCACAACCCCAAGTAAATTATTTGCTAGGGTTAGCAAGCAACTTTGCATCATGCAAAAATTTCAAAAGAAATCCAAATGGGGAAAGAAGAAGCCCTAATTGAATTTAATTCAAATGGCCAGATAAAAATTTCTTCCTACACTTCCTCTGGTATTTTTGAAAAGTCTTATAAATAAGCATGATCACATATAAAGTGAAGTGGGTCCCACTACAAGCACCAAGATTTCTCAAAAATTCCAAACAGGGCTTGAAAATTAAATTAAACCCCATTTGATTTGAAATTAAAATTGTTTGAATTTCAAAAATCTCCAAAACTTGTGAGTGGTTAGATATGTATACTCTAAGTCCACATAAAAGTTTTGAAGATTTAATAAAATGCCTCGCTATTTTATTTGGGGCAAAACAAAAGACAGAAAATAGAAAGAGAAATAGAAAAGAAGAAAAAGAAAAAAAACAAATCCCAGCCCAACCCTATAGGCCACTGGCCCAACTAAACCCCCCACGGCCCAAGCCCACCTAATCCTGTCGTCTACCCCAGGCAGGCCAGCATGCAGGTGTGTGGCGGCCATGGGATGGCCGCCGACGCCACCCCGGCGACACCTACGTGTCCAGGAGAACCCCCTGGACAGCCCCATCTCTTTCCCCCTCCTCTGGATCATCCTCTCCCTGTCCCCTCGCCGTTCCGATCGCCGTCCGAAGCCCGCGCCGGAGCGCGACGCCGCACCTGTGAAGCCAACGACCCCATCCCGACGAGCCACCGTGTCCCTCATCTTCGCCGTGCTCGTCTTCATCGCCGTGTGCAAGCAATCGAGCCCGGGAGACCTGGAGACGCCTCCATCTTCGCCGATTCGGCGCCGGCCGCAGTGGACCTCGCCGGGAAATTCATCGTCACCGCGCCTCTCAAGCCCTTTCCGTCAGCTCCATTGGCATCAGGGTGAGCTCCTCTTCATTTCCGCCCTAATCCCGACCTCTCCCTTGCCCAAAACCGCCATGCCCGTCGAGCCCCACTCCGGCCGCCGCGGGAACTCGTCGTCGGCCATGCTCCGGTGCCTCCTGAGGCCACCCGCATCCTCCGTTAGACGTGCGCGTGCGAGGGCTGCCCCCTGGTGCCCTTGGATTGACATTTGGTGGCTAGTCCCGCCTTCCAGGAGAGCGCCGCCGCATTCTGGAGTCGCGGACGACTCAACGCCGGCAGCCGTGTGTGGCCCGATTAGCTTAAGGGGCAATCATCCCTTAATCCACCCCCAGTGCCACAGACAGGTGGGGCCCTGCCCTAATAACCCCCTCTGTTTAAAAATAAACAGGGGATTAACCCTCTGAGGCACTGACAACCGGGACCCACTGGTCAGATCCCCCCACGTCATGTTGATGCCAGCATGACGCAATAAGTCATTTTAATTTAAAAGAAATTCAGAGAAAATCCTGAAAAGATAGAAATATTTTAAAGTTTAAAAAATCATAGAAATTTCATATTAACTCCAAATTGGACAAATAATATATGAAAAATTATCAGAAAAATGAAAGGAATCTGAATATGGACTTTTTTTTTCATGTTTGACCAATTTAAATTGGGTGAACAGAGACAAATGTTCATATGGCATTCTTTTGAATTCAAATTTGGAGTGAATTTGCAAATGACTTTGCAATGCACTTCTTTTAAATGGAATTGCCAACATATTGCAACCAGGAACATCACATTACAATCTTGATCATGTGATTGTGCATTTGCATTTATATTGATCCTATGTTTTCCATGCTTGTCCGGATAGAAGTGGAGCCGGAACCCTCCGTTGAAGACACCGTGTACGACCCTCGTCAGCAAGGCAAGCAAACCCCATTGATCATGTCTATAAAATATCACCTCCCTCTCAGTCTTTCTTATGCATTGATTAGGATGATCACTTTGTTATCGATTCTACCGCATAGTTGAACCAATATCCGATGCATGACCTATCATCTTGTCACAGTAGTGAGCAAACCACAATCCTAGCTGACATAGGTGTTGATTGATATCATGTGGCCCCTGCAACTGTTAAAGCTTATTGCATCCTTAGTGTTACAATGAGGTTCCTTTGTTGTGAGTCGGGATGGTAGTGATCATGATGATGATGGCGGAAATGTGTTGGTGAACTTGACCTAAACAAGGTGAACGATGAGAGGCCGTGTAGGAGTACACAGTGGGTTGTCTCGTTGAACACCGCCTTAAGCCCGAGTTCTTGTGTAGTGATCCAAGACAAAGAGTACTATCATATGTTGGACAAACGGATCCCCGCTCAGCCTATTAACTCACCATGATTCAGTTCCAGGAGTCACACCTAGTTCGGGATTTCCATTCGGCCTATGCATAGAAAGATAAAGGAATTGAAATGTGGCATTCATGGTAGGGCGTGTAGCACATGGCTTGTCAAGCGGAGAACCATTCGTCCAGGTGGGCTTGTCGGTCGTGACTGCATGGTTTGAGTCCCGACGGGAAACTCGGCCGGAATTCCAGTTGGGTTTGGAACTCAGATAGTCAACTCCTGGATTAGAATTGGCTGTGAGGTAAAAGTTGTGGGAATTATCCTCGCCGACACCCGCTTGAAGGGTGACGACATCCCGGCGGTAACAGATAGTTTCATGTGTGTAGCAGTACACCCCTGCAGGGTTAATAACTATTCGAATAGACGTGTCCGCGGTTATGGACAACTTGGAGACCTTTACTTGATATAAAACTTGCCAAGATAAGTGTGAGTGCTATGGCGTGCTTTCTCGTGGGGAAGTCGAGGAAGTATCCATAGTGCTGTATTGGTTGGAGACTTGGTAGTGGACTCGTGTACGCTTCTTACCTCAAGTCTGGTACTCGTAGTACATGACTAGCCAAGTCAAAGCTGGCACTTCTGCATGTTCAAACCCCACCTCCCTTTACCTTGAAACTTAAGTATGAGTAGTATAGTTCTGATGTAAGTCTTGCTGAGTACGACTTTGTACTCACGTTTTCTTATTCTATGTTTTAGACGAGAACCCAGACCTCGATGGAGACACCTTCCTAAAGCTCGACGTTGACTAAGCTAGTATAGTTCCAGACAACAGTCTGGTCCCTCGTGGAAGAGCATGTATGTTGAACAAGGCTTCTCTAAGCCATTTGTTAATCTTGTTTGTACTCAGACCTAATTTTCTTCCGCTATTGGATGTAATGATGGATCATAGTCTTAGTATCTTTGTGTACTCTATGTGTAAGTACATAAAGATATACTTTGTAGAGTTCATGCAATGTGTACCTGCTGTTTACACTAGACATGTATGTTGCGTGTATGTTTATAACATGCACGTCTTAGTGTGGGGTTCGATATCTTAGTTGTGTTCTTGCCGACGGTCTTTTATACACTAAGTGGCCCTTAGATGTGCGCATCTTGGGGCATCGCGAAGCGATTGCTTGTGACTCTGTCACGTGGCACACTTTGATGTATGATTGAGCCCGCCCGAGACCCCGACTAAGTGATCGGGCTGGAGTCTGTTTATGTAAGTGTTATGATTCAATCGATAATATGGTTGAGGCGACTTGTCTATGAGTATGGGATTTCACCACCCATATCCACTTAGACTTGTGAGCGGGCGATGAGGACCCATCTCAGTTGATCATCCGGCCTGGATGGGATGCCCCTCACGTTCGATGCTTTCCGAGAGTGTTCTGTGCTTGGCCTTGTCTGCTTAGACAAGTGGGTGCGGCGCTCGGCTCTCCATATGATTGAGTTGTGACTGGAATTACATATGCAAACCCCGGGTCCCGACAGACTTGGTATCAGAGCAGGGCTGTCTAGCATTCTATAGTTATATAGTTACTTGGGTATAAAGGGAACAACGTAAGGCTTGTTTTTCTCCTTACCCTCATCGATCTGAGTTCTAAGTCACCCTCATATTTTCTACGGGAATATAGGACTAGGCTCATCTATGTCTTATTAGAACTTCTCGTTAATTGCTTCTTTTAGCCGTAGGACTGTCGTGGTCGTCCAGAGTCATCCTGTTGATGAGTTCCTTGAGGACGTTTTGTCCAACCTCCTCAGGGTTGTTTCATTTTGCATCCCGTTGAAGCCGTTATGATGTCCGATTTATCCCGTGTTTCTATGAATCATTGCCTTTCCATTATAGTCTTCTCTGCCTTAAATCATGTCCTCTTATCTTTGATTCCATCGTACAAACTGTTCGGATTGTTGATTTTTATCACACAGGAAGTCAGGTGGAACTCGTAGTGCTGTTCATCGCAATTGAGACAATGATCGGAATCGAAGTGATGATGATCCTCCTCCACCGCCTTCTGCGGAGGAAATCATGATGGAAGCTGAACGGAATCGACGTGATCAAACACGCCTTCTGGAGCTCATCGAGCAGAACACCGGTCGTCAGCGTGATGCGGTTGTCAGCATTCAGGATTTCATCCTCCTCAAACCACCGGTATTTCGATGTTCCTCCGATCCCCTTGATGCCGATGATTGGCTCCGTTCCATCGAGCGTAATCTTGAGACGGTGCATGTTGCTCCCAATGATCGTTTGATGTTTGCGGCATACTTTCTGGAAGGTGCTGCTGGTGAATGGTGGGAGAACTATGTTGCAATGCAACCTGATGTTCACGTAGTGACTTGGCAGCAATTTCGTGATGCCTTCCGAGGGTACCACATTCTGGATGAGATGATGGAAAGAAAGAAGGAAGAGTTTTGCAATCTAACTCAGGGAGATATGTCCATCCACGAGTATATGACAGAGTTCAACCGTCTTGGTCGTTATGCCCAAGAGGAGATATCCACTGATGCCAGGAAGATAGCAAGGTTCCGCAAGGGACTTAGCCCTGTTATTCGTCATGATCTCAATCTTCATGAGTTTGTCAACTTTGAGGATTTAGTCAATACATCCTTTAGAGCTGAGTATTGTAATGAGGTGTTCGAAGAGTCTCGCAAGCATGCTCGTGAGTTTGCTCCATCTTCTAGTTCGGCCCCTCAGAAACGCCGGATATGGATTCCAAATAGTGCCATTCCTTCACACCTTATTTCAAGGCCATCCTACATGGTGCCTCAACCTCCTCCACCAAACATGAATCCCAACAACTATGGTAGTGAGCCTATTATCCTTGTTCCACCCCCTGAAACCAGAGTTTGCTACAAGTGTGGTCAGCCTGGCCACATCACACAGAAATGTTCCTTGTCGGTGAAAGTTGATCCTCTTCCAAGACATAATGCCACCCCACCCAAGTCTTCCAAAGCTAAGTCTTCACAGAAACCAACCTCCAACTCCTTGAAAGCAAAGTCCTTAGCCACTGTTAGTGGTTGTGTGAACCAAATCTCAGTTGAGGAAGCTATTGATATTTCTAACGTCATCCTTGGTACGCTCCCAGTCAATCATGTTCCCGCCTCTATCGATCCAGGAGCTTCTCATTCATTCATGTCGGAGAGTTATGCACTTCGGCATGACTTCCCCTTTGAAGAAATGTTTTCTCCAATGATCATCCAAACTCCTAGTTCAAAGTGGCAAACTAATAGAGTAAGCCATGGTAATCAAATAGCAATTGAGGGTTTAGTATTCCTTGCTTCTCTTATAGCCCTCAAGTCTTCAGACATTGATGTCATCCTAGGAATGGATTGGTTGTCAAGACAGAATGTTTTCCTTGATTGTAAACCCAACCCAGTTAAACTTACCCATCCTTCAGGCCAGACAATTGACTACACCTCACCCAGTTCTAGAATCCAGATGCATACTTTGAATGTGCTTCCCCTTCCTGACCTTGAAGATATTCCGGTGGTTCGTGACTTCCCGGATGTCTTTCCTGAAGAACTGCCAGGAATGCCTCCTGACAGATGTGTAGAATTCATTATAGATCTTGCCCCAGGAACCGCCCCAATTTCCAGACGCCCATACAAAATGGCCCCACGTGAGTTAGTTGAGCTGAAAATCCAACTTGAAGCTTTGTTGGCAAAAGGCTTCATCTGCCCTAGCTCATCATTCTGTTAGTAACGAAGAAAGATTGAATAGAAAGGATGTGTGTAGATTATCGCTCGGTAAATCTAGCGACGATAAAGAACAAGTACCCACTTCCCAGGATCAATGATCTTTATGATCAACTTGCTGGATCCTCTGTCTTCTCCAAGATGGATTTGAGATTAGGCAATCATCAAATCAAAATCCGAAGCAAGGACATTCCAAAAAAGTCTTTCACTACTCGTTATGGTCTTTATGAGTTCATCGTCATGTCCTTCGGTTTAACCAATTCCCCTGCTACTTTTTCACACATGATGAACTCGATCTGCATGGAGTATTTGGACAAGTTCGTCGTGGATTACCTCGATGACATCCTTATATACTCGAAGAACGAAGAAGAACATGCCGAGCATCTTAGGCTAGTATTGATTAAACTTCGAGAGCACCTCCTTTATGCAAAGTTCTCTAAGTGCGAAATTTGGCTACCATAAGTGACCTACTTAGGCCACGTGATTTCTGAGAAAGGCATTGTTCTCAATCCCGAGAGAATCCAGGCCGTCCTTGACTGGACTCCACCAAAATCTGTTAAACTAGGAGTTTTCTTGGCTTAGTGTAAGGCCCTCGATGCGGTGCCAACTCAAGTTAGTCGCTTTCGCGTCCCGCTCAAGTTAGTAGCGCATAAAAGGCCACCGACTCACGACACTCGCACTCGTCTCGCTGCCGGATTCTCGACAACAAGTATAAGAACAATGAACTTTATACTAAGACATAAATATGTAGAGTCCAGGGCATACATCGCCGCTGTAATTTATTACATCATCTCAGAGGTCCATGGACCCTACAGTATATCATGCAACAAGCGGAAGACAAATCACGACCGAGTACGGTCAAAATCCAAAGTGCCCTAGAGAGGGCTGCACATAAATAGTCCACCCAGGGATCGTCAAAGCCCAACTATAGGATCTACTGAACGAGGTCGTCCTCATCGTCGTCCTCCGGGGGCACCTCCACGAAGTATCGCCAGTGCTCGGGTCGAGGTAGTAGTCAACTTCAGCGGCCGATCAGGAAAACAGTAAAAGCACAAAAGGAAAACAGGGGTGAGATTATATCATTACAGGATAACTATCTCCCTACGGTAAGACAAGGTAAAGGTAAAGGTTGCAGCCGCACTAGCCTCATTACCAGAAAAGAAAAAAGAAAAGAAACAAAAAATAAAAAGGGGCTCAGCCCCACTGGGCTGGTTTTGGCCGAAGGCCACTGCTGCTCTCCTTCTCCTCAGCCCAGCCCACTCCTCTGAAAAAAAAAGAAAAAAAAGGGGAGACAGGGCCTCTGCTGGGCTGGCTTCGGCGCCACCCTGGTCCAGCTCACTCGCAAGCCCACGCGCGCGTCTGAAACTCGCGACACCTTCTGAACTTGAACTCCAGATGTGCACGGCAAAACAGAGAAAAAGGGAGCTCCTTGCTCCCGAGCTGGAGCTCGATCCCGGGACCAAACGACCCACGCACACGACGCCACACCAGCTGAACTACAGAGGAGCTCGCGACGGGACGGAGGACGCAGGAAACCTAGACTACACAGCGGGAACTGAAGACAAAAAAGGGCACGACTTCCTGATGAACTGAACTAGGTTCAGACATCCACCGGCGGCAGCAAGTTGCGGCAACCGTGGACTCGGTGAGGGGCTACTGGCGGGCTGACGGAGACCTCCCTGGGCTAGCTGGATCTGCCAAGAACCAATTTTTCCCAACACCTCGTGCTGCAGCTGGATAACGGGAACGCCATGGTCGCAGGAAGATCACGGCGGCGCACCTCCACGGCGGGAAGTTGCAGACTCCAGCTGCATCGAAAAGGGGGGACCTGCGCAGCACAAGGCAGCTCCTTGCGACACCTAGACACGCACTGGCGTCGCCCACGAGTGCCTAGTGCACGATCTGACCACGCCATGGCCACGGACTGTCCGTGGACACGACGACGACTCGGGAACTACGGGCGTGAGGACGTCGCACCACTACGGCTACGGGACGAGAAGCTGACCGAGGTGGTGCTGGAGACGACCCTGAACACAGCGAGGAGGAGACAAGATCGCCGAGGCCGACGTCGGGGAAGACGACGTCCCGGCGTGGAGGAAGACGGTGGCGAGGCGCGCTGTAACAGCCTAGTTTTCATAAAAATAAAAATAAATGTTTTCGGCGTGAATTGTTTGATTGTCTGATTTTTTTGCGATGTTTGCATACCCGGCTTATCGATCGGCGATTATTTTACCCCCCCTCTTATCTCGTACCGGACGGAAAACGACCCTTGCCACCCTGACACTCGACCTTTGCGACACCGGGTTTCACCCGATCACCGTCGCAAAACCCGCACGAGACCAGCCATCGCCACCGGAACGAAAACCCCGTTTATTTAATAAACGGATCTATTTTATTGGGGCGCCGAAAAATGTTGTCGGAATGTCACCGCAGTGAGGTACGATCGACGGGCTCGACGCGCTGAGCGGGTAGGTCGAAGTTTCGTCCGAATCGAAGTCCGTACGGAGTCTCGGCTGTCACGAACGCGATCACCGGACACGCGAGAGGGGTACCGAGGGCGTTTCTGTAAACTGGCCAGCCAACCTACCTATATAAAGACCCCCACAACCCCACCTCTTACTAGGGTTTCCCTAGCCTCAAAATTGCAGCCACACCCCCAGATCTGGGTCAAATTTTCGTCCAAAACCCCCTCTAGCCCGAAACCCTAGCCCCATCAGATCCAGACCGTCAGATCTGGGATCTGACGGCCCAGATCTAGCCACGCAACCCCCAGCCAGCTCCTCCACAAACCTCTAGCCTCCGGGCCCCGCGGTGCCCCGATCTGGGCCGAGGCAGGCCGCAGTCGCGCCGCCCGTGGAGCAGCAGCCTCGCCGCCCTCCCGTCGTTGCGCCGCTCCGGTGACCACCTCTAGCCGCGGCCTCTCCTCTCTCTTCTCCTCCCTCACTGTGCCGTCCTCCGCCTTGCAGAAGGCTGGCCGGCGAGCCACCGGAGCCGCCATTGGAGCCTCCTGGGAGCTCACCCTCTACCGCCGGGAGCACGCCCCGCCGCCGCGCCTAGGAACCGCCGCCGCCGCCTCGTCCCCAGCCCCCCTCGCCGCGTCACTGGAGTCCCGCGCCTGCTCGCCTCCCAGTGCCTTGCCGGAGACGCCGGCAACGGCCGCCGCCGTCGCTGCCTGGATCGGGAGCAGCCGACGCGCCTGCTCGCCCCACGTGGGCCGCGTCAGCCGCCAGCCCAGCGCGGCGTCCCCGAGGCCTAGCCACTTCGCAAGCCCAGCCGCCAGCTGCTGCCAGTTGGGTCGCGGCTCATGAGGTCCTTCTATTTTTTTTCTTTTTCCCTCTGTCTCTGTTATTTTTGCGAAGTCTGGAGAAAATTTGCTGCTGATTCAATTTTGCAACGATAATTGCGAGTAAACCGTAGCTCGGATAGTGTTGCGCCCAAAAGACGAATTGTTTAGAAGTGCGTGGTCTAGCTTTTATCTTTTGTGAGTTAATTGTTTTGAGGTATTTAGATGTAGTTATTTCTGTTCAAATAGGGCTACCTGTCGTTAACTGCTTCTAAGTTCTTGTAACTGTTATTTTATTTCAACTTCGGGTGACGATTGCTTCGCAACCGTTCATCGGAATTGATTGATTCCTTTTGCATCCTATTAAGCATTGTTTCTATGTCATATTTGCTTGCTGCATGTTGATTGTATCTTGCTCCAAAGTAGCTACCCTGCTGTTAGTTTCCTGCTGTTTATATTTTGTTGCAACTTCGGTCGACGATTGTGTCGCGACCGTTTATCGGAATTGAGTGATTCAAATTGCATATTGTTAAGCATCATGTCTACTTCCATTACATGTATTGAATTGTCATGATATGATTAATGGTCATATAGTTATTCATCTCCAAAGTTGCTATGCTGCTGTTTTTGACAGCCACCTCTGTTTTTGTCTAAGTCTATAACGTTCCGATGCCATGTTGTTTGCTTAATATCTTTTGATCTATGATGCCTTTTTGCATGATTCCTTTTGCCATGCCTTCCCTGTCATGTCTAATTTAGTTCCATATCATTTGTGAGCATGTTTGCATTCATTAACCTGTTTATGCATTGCTCTAAAGTGTGCTTCGTGATGTTGGCAGATTGTGCCCGTAACTTGTTTTGATTGTATCTTTTTAACCGTAACTCCGTTTGGGGTGTTCTTTATATGTAACTTGATTAGTTTTTCGTGTTCTTTTTGTTTATGCTATGGTTTTCTGTTGTTAACCAACCTAAAATATGGTTTAGGACAGAAAATTACCAAATGTTTTAATCATCGTGCGACACTTAGTGTTATGCCATGTTTAGGTTGTGCCTCACTTCAATTGACTAGCATAGATAGTTTACTTTGTGCTTCACCTCTTGACATGTTTGTATGCTATGCCATGCTTCTCTGCTTTTCCATGTTAACAACTTTGTTGATCACCTGTAGCTAAACAACTTGAACCACCGTAAACGTGCGGTATTCGTCGTGTGTGACCGATACCCAACTTAAACAGTTAGTAACCGCTCTCGACGTTAGGTGCGATGTCTCGTGTTGCCTTCTTGTTGATGCTTGTTTGTATTTGCTTCGTAGTAATAGATGCTTGCTCGTTGATTTCTTTCCAGTGTTTATCGTCTTGTGTGCTTCCGCGGGTACCTTCGGAGACGTTGCGAGCGTGCGATCGACTACACCTTCGGAACCCGACTTATCAATAGGCAAGGACTATACATTACTTATGATCCATTCTATTTCAACCAGCGGTTTGCATGCTAGTCTAGGATAGGTTCGATGTTTGATCCTACCACATGTTTACAGCCTCTCTTAAACCGATACAGCCATGTCCCCTCCCAGCAAACCTTGTACTGCTATGTTACTATTGCTCGTTGCTCAGCCCCTGCTTAGTATGCATTCTTAGGATGCTACGATGTTACCCTGTTACTCCTTGGGTTGGGTTATCACATTATTATATTGTTGTTGATGATATGATTATCATAAATGTTGAATATATTCGACGAAGGATGGAGGGTCTAGGCTATCCTTCCCCGACGCTTTGTTCCATTCGAGTCACCTAGGACCCGAGTTCAGGGTATTGGTTTTGAGACTGAGCGTGCCTAACTGCGTGTGGGATTTTATGGGGTCCCCTCTTCTTACCTACCTAGCTTCAAACATTTCTAGTGGTTGCCCAAGCCGATTTACCATTTGAAAACGTGTGTGTGACTGGTCCGCGGCCGGCAAATTTCAAACAACTTGGGCCAGCGGAGACATGATTTCTCTTGTTGGTCCACCCCAGGGAGCTAGGGGGTTGTCCACATCTATTTGGGCAACCTATCTGACCTCGTCCAGACGGTAGAGGCCGATTCGAGAGCGCGGCCGGCTTTTGAGTTGGATGTCGACTCACCGGGGGCCACCCGGATTTGTTCGTTGTTAGCTAGAGGGACCTGTCGTTCCGGATCTCTTGGGACTAAATCATAAAATGGTTGCCTATCATGGGTAGCAACTGAGAGAGATGGGCGTGCGTGCGGAGCCTTGTAATGGGCACTTGGTACAACCCTACAGGGTTAAATCTTTTCGAGAAGCCGTGTCCACGGTTATGGACAACTTGAGACCTACTCCTTGTTCATAGACAACAACAACTGAGATAATCTTATTATAACTTGATCAACGTGTGTGTGCCTTGACTTCTTCTTCTTTGTTGGGATGCGAAGAGGAGGACAAGGATAGGATAGGTGTTATGTTTGCGTCAGTAGCTGATAGAAAGACTTGTTGGAGGCGATTCCTCATCGAATGCTTGGCTTCTTATCTTAGTCTCTAGATCGTTAGCCAATTCATAAATGCTAGTGCGGCAGCAACCTCACCACTTACCCCATCCTTACCGTAAACTACTAGTTGTCCTAGAATGACGAGTGATGAAGTCCTTGCTGGGTCAGATGACCACTACAGTTGGATGCTGAGTACCTCTGTACTCATGATACTACCCCCGAACTCTTTTCAGGGTTCTGATCGACAACAGGTATGGTGATCGACGTTTCACGTGGAGACTCGAGGACGACTAGTTAGGCGGATCCCGGCGGAGGGCCTGGACCCGTGTGGTTATGGAGAACGATGTTTTTCTGTTTGCCACTAGGCATTTGATAGTAGTCTGTACTCAGACATATATCTTCCGTTGTTGTAATGTATTAAGGCAGTTGTATGCCGATTGTATGAGATGTTGTATCCTTGTATCTGTAATGCTGTGATATCATGTTGGAAATCCGGGGCATATGGCATTTTCATATGTCGCGGTGGGACCGATATGTGCTTCGTCCCCGGATCTGGATGGAAACATCTAGATCTGGAACAGTACCGCATATCGGGCCTTAAACGCGCCGCGGCCACTAGCTCCGACCTGCGGACAAAAACGGGACGCAGGAGTGGTCAGCGCGACGTATGCGTGCGCACGATCAACGACACGGCGAGGAGGCGGCCAATTCGAGTCCCTACCAGCGGAACAGGGGGCTCAAAAATCTTCGATGGCGGCAGCGGCGGGCGAAATCGAGGAGGGGGAACGGGGCAGCTAGGGTTCTGCGAGGTGGGCGTAGCCCTAGCTTTAAAGGGGGAAGAAGGGGAGGCTGGCGAGAGGGTTCCACCCTGCTCGTCGTCTCTGCTTTTCCTCGCCGAGGGGGGAAAAGGTGGAGGAAGGAGAAGAAGGGGTCGCTGGCAAGCGGGCCCGGGCGGTCAGGAAAAAAAAAGGCGCGGGGGAGTTCCTCCCGCTGGGCCAAACCGGCCAGGCCCAGGTGGGCTGGGCTTCGCTGGAAACAGAAGAGGAAAGAAAGGAAAACCCCTCTGCATTTAGAAAAAAAATGCAGAAGACAAAGAAAAGAAAAGAGGAGGGAAAAGAGATTATAAAAATATAACACAATATTTTGAAATATCTCTGGCAACAAGCTTGACCATCCAAAATTGGTTGGGCAATTTTTGGATGCAGAGAAAAATCACCACAATCCAAACAGTGCCTTTTCTATATAGAAAAAGGTGCATTTGGGATTCTTTGGAAAGAAACACAAGGATAAAAATTCCATGAGCTCAAGAATCTCACACCTTGCATTATTTTGGATTTTTCAAAATTGGTTTTGGCAACAACAAAAATGTGGCTCCTTTTTAAAATTCAAAACCATTTGAACTAGGGGCCACTGTTTTGAATGTTGTAAAAAAGATTTGAAAAGGCAAGAATCCTTGGGAAGGCAAAATAATTGGCTAGGCCAAAGATGAGGTTGAGGGGAGGTGACATGCAATCAGAACAATTTCAAGATCATGTCACTTGAACTACATTGATCACCTTTGATCACAAAGCAAAAGAACTCCAATCCCAATGTAATTCAAAATCATCACATGCAAAGTCATGAACATCCACCATGAGGAGTTACAAGTTCAACAGACAAGGTACAAAACATGGTGTATCATATGGGCATTACATGTGGGCTGTTACAGCACTCCCCCACCAACACAGGATCTCGTCCCGAGATCTAAACCTGAAACAACTCAGGATACTCAGAACGGAGATGATCTTCACGCTTCGATGTTGCTTCCTTCTCCGAATGATGTGCCCACTGAACTTTCATGCACTTGACGGTCTTGTTGCGCGTCTTGCGCTCGGACGTCTCAAGAACACGGACTGGACGCTCTGAGTAGGAAAGATCCGCACTCAGCTGTATCTCGCCCAAGTCAACAGCCTACTCTGGCTACTTGAAGCACTGCTTTAGCTGGGACACATGGAACACGTCATGCACCATGGATAGACTCTCTGGAAGCTCGAGCCGGAAGGCAAGAGGTCCTCTAGTCTCAAGGATGTGGAAAGGTCCGACAAACCTTTGAGCGAGCTTTCCTTTGATGCCAAAGCGGTGAGTTCCCCTTAATGGAGACACTCTCAGGTACGCCCAATCACCAACCTGAAACGCTACACCACGGTGCCTTTTGTCATAATAGGCCTTCTGTCTAGACTATGCTGCTTTTAGGTCTCTCAGACAATCTTCACTCTGTCCTCTGCCTCCTGGATCAGATCTGGACCGAACTGCTGCCTCTCACCTGTCTCGGACCAGTTCAAAGGTGTCCTGCACTTGCGGCCATACAAAACTTCAAACGGCGCTGCCTGCAGACTTGTCTGATAGCTGTTGTTGTAAGAAAACTCAGCATACGACAAGCATTCTTCCCACTTCATGCCAAAGGAGATGACACATGCCCGAAGCATGTCCTCGAGGATTTGGTTCACGCGCACGACTTGCCCACTTGTCTGAGGGTGATAAGAGGTACTGAACAACACTTTCGTACGAATCGCCTTTTGAAAGGATTGCCAGAACTTAGAGGTGAAAAGGCTGCCTCTATCGGAACTGATCTTGTTGGGAATGCCATGCAAAGATACAACTCTTGCGGTGTACAAATCCGCCAACTGAGCTGCTGAAATGGAGTCCTTCACTGGAAAGAAGTGGGCAACTTTGGAAAGATTATCAATGACAACAAAGATGGCATTGTTCTTCTTCTACGACAAGGGGAAGCTTGTGATGAAATCCATCTCTATATGATCCCATTTCCACTCCGGAATCTCAAGTGGTTGAGGCAACCCTACAGGCTTTTGATGCTGTGCCTTCACTCTCCTGCACACATCACACTGAGACACGTAACGGGCAACATCCCGCTTCATACGAGTCCACCAAAAGCTTTGCTTGAGATCTTGATACATCTTTGTACTGCCAGGGTGAATAGACAGCTTGGAATCATGGGCTTCCTTCATGATGACCTCTCTGAGATCTCCCTCCTTGGGAAAAACAACTCGCTCTTCGAACAACACGGTGCCGTCATTATGCACTGAAAAGCAACTGTACTTTGGAATGGAGGAGGCAATACCCTACTTGATCTTTTGTATCATTGAGCTGCCAGACTGAGCTTCCTGAATCTTCTCATGGATTGTGGGCTCTAACACAAGGTTGGCAAGATAGCCTGCTGGAACTAGCTCGAGATTGAGCCTTCGAAAGGACTCACACAAATCAGGGAGGATCTTCTACACCTGGATATTATTGCAATCGCCCTTGCGGCTCAGCGCATCAGCTATGACATTCACCTTCCTAGGAGTGTACTGAATATCAACTGTGTACTCAGTAATGGTTTCAAGCCATCTTCTTTGCCTCAAGTTCAGATTTGGCTGAGTGAACAAGTACTTCAGACTCTTGTGGTCAGTGAACACATACACCTTCCTCCCTAAGAGGAGGTGTCGCCAAGTGACCAAGGCGTGCACAACTGCTGCAAGCTCTAAGTCGTGCGTGGGATAATTCCTCTCACTTGTCTACAACTGCCGTGAGGTATAAGCCACAATATTCCTGCCTTGCATCAAAACTCCGCCTAGACCTTGCAATGAGGCATCACAAAACACCTGAAAAGGCTGTGACTCATCTGGCGGTGTAAGAATTGGAGCTGTGGTCAACTTCTCTTTCAACTCTTCGAAGGCTGACTGGCAAGCTGGTGACCAAGTATACCGTTTGTCCTTGCATAACAATTCAGTCATAGGCTTCGCTATTTTGGAGAAATTCTGCACAAACCTCCTGCAATAACTTGCGAGGCCGAGAAAACTCCTTAGCTGCTTCACGTTCTTCGGCGGAGCCCACTCTTGAATAGTACGGACTCGCTCTGGATCAACCGCAATTCCCTCAGCGGAGATGACATGGCCCAGAAAATTGACCTTGTCTAGCGAAAACTCACAGTTGGAGAACTTGGCATAGTACCGGTGCTCTCTCATCTTCTGCAGCACCAGGCGCAAATGTTCCTCATGTTTAGCCTCTGACTTGGAATAGACAAGAATGTCGTTGAGGTAGAGGATCACGAACACATCAAGCCATTCTTGGATCAAATAGTTAATAGCTCTCATGAATGTCGGAGGGCATTTGAGAACCCAAAAGTCATGACTGTGAACTCATACAGCCCATAACGTGTGCTGAACGTGGTCTTGGGAATGTCCTCTTCCCGAACACGGATTTGGTGATTCCCCATCCTGAAGTCAAGCTTGGAAAACACCTTAGCCCCATTCAACTGTTCGAACAGATCATTGATGTGGGGTAAAGGGTACTTGTTCTTGATGGTCTTCTTGTTGATACCGCGATAGTCCTGGGCCAAGCGGCTAGTCCCATCCTTCTTCTGGACAAACAAAGTTGGTGCACCCCAAGGGGAAGTGCTCGCGCGGATAAAACCGCCTGCCTCCAACTCTGTCAACTACTTCTTGAGCTCAATCAACTCCTTCGAACACATCTTGTACGGATGCCGAGAAATCGGCTGGGTACCAGGCTCTAGCTCAATAACGAACTCAATAGCTCGAACTGGGGGAATTCCGCGCAACTCCTCCGGAAAGACGTCTGGGAACTCACAGACAACTTTGACTTCTTCGAGCAAAGGTGCAATTCCTGCATTCAAAGCGTACAACTGTGCTGGTCCTGTCATAGAGCCACCAGTGTACAAGACTTCTGCACCTGAATCATAAGTCAACTTCACTGATCTGGTCGGACAATCAATATTGGCCTTGTGCTGCACAAGCCAATCCATGCCCAAAATGACATCAATGTCGGAACGAGGCAAGACAATCAGGGATGCTGAGAAGATAACGTCCTATATACTGATCTCTACATCTGGAACTTTCCAGGAAGAGGTGAACCTTGAACCGGGAGTGACAACTGAGAGCTTGTTTGCAAGCTGGTCACGTGGAAGATCAATTCTAGACGCAAAAATATGAGATATGAAAGAATGGGAAGCTCCGGAATCGAACAGAACTGTCGCGGGAACTGAACACACAAGCAACCTACCAAGAACTATCTCTGAAGACTGCTGAGCATCTGTGAGCATCACGTTTTTCACCCGAACTGCACGTGGCTGTGCCTTCACCATCGCGGTGCTCGGAGTAGAGCGAGGTGGAGGCGGTGGGAGCCAAGAAAAGCGCGGGTCGGTGCAGTTGGGAGACGTGTGCCCTCGCTCTCTGCACTTGTAGCAGATCACGCCCGTCCTGGGCTGCTGCTGCGGCCTGGGTGGCCTCGCGTGTGGTGGTGTAGAGCGATGCCCCTGCTGAACTGGGACGGGAGGGCGGGCAAAAGTGCGAACAACTGCCCCCCTCTGCTGAAACTGCTGCCTCTGCGGTCGTGCCTCTGTGACCCACGTCTTTGCCTTCTTGTGGACCATCACTGCGGAACTATGCTCTCTCTGGCGCTTCCTGTCTGCATCCCACTCTGCTCTGGCTGACTCCTGGCGGATAGCCTGATCCACCAACTGTGAGAACGTACTGAGTGAGCGCGTACTTGATCTCTGTGCTGAGACCCCTACGGAACCTGGCAATCTTCTTAGCCTCTGTGCTGACCTCCTCTGGAGCGTACCTGGCGAGCCTGACGAAGGCCAGGTTGTACTCCTGAACTGACCTGTCACCCTGTCTCAGAGCCAAGAACTCCTCACCCTTCCTGTCCATCAGGCCACTCGGAATATGTGCTGCCCTGAAGTCTGCGACGAAATCTTCCCACGTGATGACAGCATCGCCCTTGTTGGCCTTGTAGGTATCGTACCAGCTGGCTGCTGCACCCTGAAGCTGGAAGGAGGCGAAGATGACATAGTCGACTGGTCTGACGGTGTTTGCATTGAAGTGCTTCTTGATCTCTGCGATCCAGTCATCCGCCTCCAGCGGGTCTCGAGCCTCGGAGAACTTGGGGGGTTGATAGCAAGGAACAGCTGCAGAGTGGTGTAGTGTGGTCGATCATTCCTCTGGGCAGTCTGGTTCTGCAGCATCTGTAAGATCGCAGTTGTGCCCTGAGCCACTGCGGTCACAGCCTCCCGAAGGAGAGGGTTCTCTAGCGGCGGCATGTTCGCTCTTGGCATCCTATATACAGGAACACTTATGAGGACATGGTTGAAACATTGACGTAACCAGAAGATATAGCAATATTGACAACAAAACTTCCTCACGAGGTATGAGAAAGCCGAAGGCTGAAATTCCACCAAGGTTAACCCGGAAAGTCGAAAGCTAGGTGCTACTGGAATCCCCAAACCGAGATCATCCGAAACCAAGATAATAATCTGCTAGCGAGCACACAACAATATATATACGAGTGGTTGAAGACCTGAACGTTGAGACATCTGCCCTGAGCGGCCCGCCGAAGCGGTCTCCTATAGGGGGAGGAACCACATCCGAAGGATGCCAACCATACCTCTATAGGATTTTCACCTGAGGTACGCCGTAAGAGAGGTGGAGCTGTCAACCCCAAGTGGCGGCTCGGTGTTCTCAACGTACGCCAACCCTTCTCGTCGCTAGCAAAGAATTATAGAGGAATCGAAGCCGCATGTAAACGAGAACCTAGATTTGTTTTGAAAGAGGACAAGTTGCAGAGAGAAAACAAAGTTTCACTTCCTCACGGAAAAGGGGTGGGAGGGTGGGGTAAGAATAAAAAGAAAGAGTTCCGACTCTCCGATTTTTCCTTAATAACTACAAAATAGTTTCTAGACTCAACTTCGGCCAGTAAGGGGTCCTACAGTCAGTCCTGCTCTGATACCAAGTTGTAAGGCCCCCGATGCGGTGCTAACTCGAGTTAGTCGCTTTCGCGTCCCGCTCAAGTTAGTAGCGCATAAAAGGCCACCAACTCACGACACTCACACTCGTGTCGCTGCCGGATTCTCGACAACAAGTATAAGAACAATGAACTTTATACTAACACATAAATATATAAAGTCCAGGGCATACATCGCCGCTGGAATTTATTACATCATCTCAGAGGTCCATGGACCCAACAAGCGGAAGACAAATCATGACCGAGTACATTCAAAATCCAAAGTGCCCTAGAGAGGGCTGCACATAAATAGTCCACCCACGGATCGTCGAAGCCCAACTATAGGATCTACTGAACGAGGTTGTCCTCATCGTCGTCCTCCGGGGGCACCTCCACGAAGTATCGCCCAGTTCTCGGGTTGAGGTAGTAGTCAACTGCAGCGGCCGATCAGGAAAAATAGTAAAAGAACAAACGGAAAACAGGGGTGAGATTATATCATTACAGGATAACTATCTCCCTACGGTAAGACAAGGTAAAGGTAAAGGTTGCAGCCGCACTAGCATATATGGTGGCTAACGTTCTATTGGAGTAGAGGTAAGATCCAAGAATATACGTGACATCGTGTCATAAGTCCACTATTCACCTACTTACGTCAGACATAACACAACCTGCATCTTCTCTCGGTCCCCCTGGACGAAGAAAAGCAACCAAGGCACTCACACTGTAGGCAAGTTTTAATTATGATTCAAATTGATGTTATTCTATGAACAAGGAGTAGGTCTCAAGTCGTCCATAACCGCGGACACAGCTTTTCGAAAAGATTTTAACCCTGCAGGGGTGTACCAACTGCCCTTCATAGGCTTCGCATGTACGCCCGGTTTCCGCTTGGCTAGATAAACGCCTGAAACTCCGGAACGTCAGAGTCCCCTTAACTAACAACGCACAATTCCGGGTGGCCCCCGTTGAGTCGACACCCAACCCAAAAGCCGGCCGCGCTCTCGAATCGGTCTCTACTGTCTGTCGCAGGTTTGGATACCCGGTTAATCACACATGGGACACCGGGTCCTCAGCTGAACAAGGTGGGCCAGCAAGGGAACTATGTCCTCACTGGTCCGGGTTAGTTTGAAAACAGTTGGGGTACCACCAACACACACACGTTGCAAATAGTAAATCAGCTCGGGCCACCACTGGAACTGTATGAAGCTAGGTAGGTAAGACAAGGGGACCCCATATAATCCCACACACGATTAGGCACGCTCGTCAAGAAACACAATACCCGGAACTCGGGACCTAGGTGACTCAAATGGAACAAAACACCTGGCGGGAACAGCCTGGTCTCCCATCATTCGTCAAGTATATCATTAACATCATAATAATAAGAAATATCAACCAACTTCTTTAAATTACATGATATACCAAACCATAGCATAGGGTAAGCAGCATGTTTTCCTAATCATACTAAGCAATGGCTGAGCAGCGGTAACTTAGCAATACAATGTTTTGCTGGGATGTGGGAGCATGGCTGTTTGGTTTTTGATTGTGGCATATGCAAGGTGGGTAGGATCAAACAAACGTTCTAGACTACAGCTAGGCAGGTAGGAAGAAAGGTATCAAGTAATAAATATTCCCCTTGCCTGGGTAACCGGTCGTCGAAGCAAACGCAGTAGGGTCCTCGGGCTCGGTGTCGGAAATCTCCACGAATGTCTCCTCGGCAGTCTCAGGTGCTAACGTAAGGTACTGTCAAGGAAAAGGCACACAAGTAAGCAATGGGTGCAATGCACAAGCAAAGATGGTATGATCAAGTTTAATCGACATGATGTGACCCTATCTAGTCAGATTTAAATGAAGGTGGTGACGACACGTCAACAACTTCATATGAAATTAATTACATTGAATGGCTTCGGTCTTAGCCTTAAGTTTTGGTTTAAGTAACATGGCAACATGACATGATCAACAATGCAATTAACAGAAATAATTACAACGTGAAAGTAAACATCGATTCCGGAGACGGAGAGATGTCGATGAAATAGACATCGGAAAGGTGCAACAAATGAAAGGAACTCAACCACATTACATATGGCAATATGCTAAGAGCTGGGTTGACGATGCAAAGATTTCAAGATGACATGAAAAGAGACTTGGAATGAAAAGATGATCAGGATTTCAACATGCACTGAAGTGGAAAGAAATACAAGGCAAAGAAAACAGGTTGATATGGCTAGGTGATCACACCATGTCCACTGAGTTGCACAAAACATCAAATGGACATCACCATCTTAATCCCTACAATCTTCTACCCCAAAATCATATATGAGATGTCATATTTAAATTTGGGATAGCACCCAGCACATTCAAAAGAAAGGAGGGGCCTACTTGCAAAATTTCCACCACTGCAAAGGTCGAGGGGGCAACATGAAAAATGGTCATCACCACTGTGATCAGTGGCTCAAGCTACCCTAATTTCATATATTGGATGCCACAATTGAAGGTGAAGAGCTCCCAGGTCCAAAAACAATTGAATTTGAAATCAAATTCAAATCGAATTTGACCAGAAAAGAAAAAAGAAAAGAAACAGAAAATAAAAAGGGGCTCAGCCCCACTGGGCTGGTTTTGGCCGAAGGCCACTGCTGCTCTCCTTCTCCTCAGCCCAGCCCACTCCTCTGAAAAAAAAACAAAGGGGAGACAGGGCCTCTGCTGGGCTGGCTTCGGCACCACCCTGGCCCAGCTCACTCGCAAGCCCATGCGCGTGTCTGAAACTCGCGACACCTTCTGAACCTGAACTCCAGGTGCGCGCGGAAAAAAGATAAAAAAGGGAGCTCCTTGCTCCCGAGATGGAGCTCGATCCCGGGACCAAACGACCCACGCACACGACGCCACACCAGCTGGACTACGGAGGAGCTCGCGACGGGACGGAGGACGCAGGAAACCTAGACTACACGGCGCCAACTGAAGACAAAAAAAGGGGACGACTTCCTGACGAACTGAACTAGGTTCAGACATCCACCGGCGGCAGCAAGTTGTGGCGACCGTGGACTTGGCTAGGGGCTACTGGCGGGCTGACGGAGACCTCCCCGGGCTAGCTCGATCTGCCAAGAACCAATTTTACCCAACACCTCGTGCTTCGGCTAGAGAATGGGAACGCCATGGTCGCGGGAAGATCACGGCGGGCAGTTGCAGACTCCAGCGGCATCGAAAAGGTGGGACCTGCGCAGCGCAAGGCAGCTCCTTGCGGCACCTAGAAACGCACTGGACGCGCCCACGAGTGCCTAGTGCACAATCTGACCACGCCATGGCCACGGACTGTCCGTGGACACGACGGCGAAGCGGGAACTACGGGCGTGAGGACGTCGCACCACTACGGCTACGGGACGAGAAGCTGACCGAGGTGGTGCTGGAGACGACCCTGAACACGGCGAGGAGGACACGAGATCGCCGAGGCCGACATCGGGGAAGACGACGTCCCGGCGTGGAGGAAGACGGTGGCGAGGCGCGCCGCGGCCACTAGCTCCGACCTGCGGACAAAAACGGGACGCAGGAGTGGTCAGGGCCGCATACGCGTGCGCACGATCAACGACATGGCAAGGCGGCGGCCAAATCGAGTCCCTACCGGCGGAACAGGGGGCTCCAAAATATTCCATGGCGGCGGCGGCGGGCGAAATCGAGGAGGGGGAACGGGGCAGCTAGGGTTCTGCGAGGGGGGCGGAGCCCTGGCTTTAAAGGGGGAAGAAGAGGAGGCTGGCGAGAGGGCTCCACCCTGCTCGTCATCTCTGCTTTTCCTCGCCGAGGGGGGAAAAGGTGGAGGAAGGAGAAGAAGGGGTCGCTGGCAAGCGGGCCCGGGCGGTCAGGAAAAAAAAAGAAGAAGGCGCGGGGGAGTTCCTCCCGCTGGGCCAAACCGGCCAGGCCCAGGTGGGCTGGGCTTCGCTGGAAACAGAAGAGGAAAGAAAGGAAAACCCCTCTGCATTTAAAAAAAATGCAGCAGACAAAGAAAAGAAAAGAGGAGGGAAAAGAGATTATAAAAATATAACAAAATATTTTTAAATATCTCTGGCAACAAGCTTGACCATCCAAAATTGGTTGGGCAATTTTTGGATGCAGAGAAAAATCACCACAATCCAAACAGTGCCTTTTCCATATAGAAGAAGGTGCATTTGGGATTCTTTGGAAAGAAACACAAGGGTAAAAATTCCATGAGCTCAAGAATCTCACCTTGCATTATTTTGGATTTTTCAAAATTGGTTGTGGCTCCTTTTTAAAATTCAAAACCATTTGAACTAGGGGCCACTGTTTTCAATCTTGTAAAAAATATTTGAAAAGGCAAGAATCCTTGGCAAGACAAAAGAATTGGCTAGGCCAAAGATGTGGTTGAGGGGAGGTTACATGCAATCAGAACAATTTTAAGATCATGTCACTTGAACTACATTGATCACCTTTGATCACAAAGCAAAATAACTCCAATCCCAATGGAATTCAAAATCATCACATGCAAAGTCATGAACATCCACCATGAGGAGTTACATGTTCAACTGACAAGGTACAAAACATGGTGTATCATATGGGCATTACATGTGGGCTGTTACACTTAGCAAGCTATTGTCGCCGCTTCGTTGAGAACTTCTCCAAAGTTGCAAAGCCTCTAACTGAACTCCTCAAGAAAGATAAGAAATTCGAATGGACCCCAAGTGCGAGGAAAGATTTCAAGAGCTGAAAAGAAGATTGACTTATGCACCCGTACTTGCACCTCCAGACACCAAAAAGGATTTCGAGATCTATTGTGACGCTTCACGGCAAGGGTTAGGATGCATACTTATGCAATATCGACATGTGGTGGCATATGCTTCACGCCCGTTGCGTCCACATGAAGAGAACTATCCTACCCAAGATCTTGAACTCGCTGCCGTAGTTCATGCCCTGAAGACTTGGCGACATTACCTCCTTAGTAGTCGTTGTGAGATCTATTCCGACCACCAAAGCCTCAAATACATATTCGCCCAGCCAGATCTCAATCTCAGGCAAAGACGCTGGATAGAGTTGATAAAAGATGATGACTTAGGGATTTCTTTCACCCCAGGCAAAGCCAACGTCATGGATGATGCACTAAGTCGTAAGTCGTATTGTAACAACCTCATGTTACAACAGTATCAACCACTTCTTTATGAAGAATTTCGAAAGCTCAATCTCGAGATTGTTCCTCATGGATTTCTTTCTACTTTGGTGGCAAAACCAACCCTTTAGGATCAAATCATATCCGCCCAGAAACGTGATAGTGGTATTTAAGAGATCAAGAAGAACATTGCTAGCGGAGTTGCTAAATGTTTCTCCATAAATCAGCAAGGTTTCATTTTCTTTGGCACTCTATTAGTTGTACCATGAAAACACAATCTTACGAGGCTGATTCTTAAGGAAGCTCATGATACTCCCCTTTCGATTCATCCTGGTAGCACAAAGATGTACCAAGACCTATGCCAGAGATTTTGGTGGACTAGGATGAAGCGTCAAATTTCTCAGGTCATTGCTGAATGTGATGTTTGTCGTCGCATTAAGGCGGAACATCAAAGACCTGCTGGTCCTCTTCAGCCTTTTTCTATTCCTGAGTAGAAATGGCACAAAGTCAGTATCGACTTCATCACTGGCTTTCCAAAAACCCAGAAAGGAAATGATGCCATCTTCGTTGTCATTGACCGACTTTCCAAAGTTACTCACTTCCTTCCCGTTCGCGAGTCTATACCTGCTAGCCAGTTAGCAGACTTGTACGTCTCTAGAATTGTGTCTCTTCATGGTGTTCCTTTGGAAATCAATTCTGATCGTGGTAGCCTTTTCACCTCTAGATTCTGGGAAAATTTTCAGAATGCTATGGGAACTCATCTCTCCTTTAGTACAGCTTTGCATCCCAAGTCTAGCTGTCAATTTGAAAGGGTTAACCAAATTCTCGAAGACATGCTCAGAGCTGGTGTTATCTCATTCGGAAGGAATTGGGAGAAGTCTCTTCCATTCGTAGAATTTTCTTATAACAATATTTTCCATTCTAGTCTGGACATGGCTCCTTTTGAACTCCTCTATGGACGACGATATCGAACACCCCTAAACTGGTCAGAAACCGGTGAAATACAATTCTTTGGACCGGATATGATCAAGGAAGCAGAAGACGAAGTTCGCATTGTTCGTGATCAATTGAAATCCGCACAGTTTTGTCAGAAAAGCTACTATGATCGTCATCATAGGCAAGAAAGCTACAATCTGGATGAGAAGGCTTACCTTCGGGTTACTCCTCTGAAGGCTACCCAATGATTTGGTATCAAAGGCAAGTTGGACCCACGTTACATTGTACCTTTCCGCATTCTCGCTAAACGTGGAGAAGTTTCCTACCAACTTGAACTACCCTCGCACCTTTGCCGAGTACATGATGTATTCCACGTGTCACAACTCAGGCGTTGCTTCAAGGACCCCATCCGCGAAGTCGACCATGAAACGCTTGATCTCCAAGATGACCTTTCTTATCGAGAGTACCCCGTTCGTATTCTTGATTCCGCAGAGCGTGTCACTCGCCGTCAAAATATTAAGTTTCTTAAAGTGCAATGGTCAGACCACTCCAAGAAAGAAGCCATATGGGAAAGATGTCACAACCCCAAGTTAGGTATGTGCTAGGATCAAGTGCTCCTTTGCATTCATGTTAAAAATTTCAAAAGAAATTGAAATGGGAGAGAGAAACCCCCCCAGATGAATTTAATTCATTTGGCCAGATAAAAATCTTTTCAAAAAATACATTTGATTGTTTGTAAAATCTCTAAAAATGAGTGTGATCACATATCAAGTGATGTGGGACCCACCCCATGCTCATGGATTTTTCAAATATTCAAACAGGAACTTGGAATTAATTAAAAAACCCTATTTGATTTAAAGTTCAAATAATTTGAATTTTAAAAATGTTCAAACTTTAGAAGTGGCTAGCCTAGTATATGGTGAAGCCACATAAAAAGTTTCAGCATAAGAAGTGGCTAGCCTAGCTATTTTATTTGCTCAGCTAAACAAAATTGCAGAAAAGAAAATTGAAAGAAAAACAAAAAGGAGTTTACTGGGCATCTGGCCCAACTTAAGCCCCCACGGCCTAGTTGGCCCAGCCCAGCACCCAGCCCCCTTGTCGTCTTCCTCAACCAGCTCGGTGGCGAGCTGGGAGGGACCCGGCGACGCCGCCGTGGCAGCCGAGAGGCTTCTAGGCCTCCCCTGCCCCTCTCCTGGCGCCACGCAGCAGCCAGAGCCTCCCCGCCTCCTTTCCCTCTCCTCTGGATCTCTCTCCGCGCTTTGCCTCGCTGAATTTTTCCGCACCCGAGACCTCACCGGAGCACGCCGTCGTGGACCTCCCGGCCACCTTGCGCAACTGCCCCAATGACCATGTCCAGTGGCCTCACCGCGTTCTTCTTCCTCGACTCACAGCGGACCAAGAGCCCGGGTGCCCTGTAGACGACGCCTTCGTCGCCGAGTCCCCGCCGGACGCCGTGGAGCTCGACGTCGATTGCGCCGCCGTCCGGCCTCCTCAGACCCTGTCGTCACGTCCATGCGCTCCAGGGTGAGCTCCCCTGCATTTCCCCTCTCTCTGTGGACGTTCCCGTTGCTTCCTCCGTCGATTTCATTTACGCAGAGCCACGGCCGCGGTCGCACCTCGACGCCGGCGAGGTTCCGGCCACCCCCTGGCCTCCCTGGTTGCACAGCTTGAAGCGGGCGAGCACTGGCTACCCCCCGGTAGCTTCCCCGTGCCCAGTCGTGCCCGGAGCCGCCGTCCACAGCGGGCGCCGCCGCACGGGATGGTCACCGACGGCTAACCGCCGGCGGGCCCGATTAGATTAGGACTAACCCCGTGTTAATTGACCCCTAGGTCAATGACAGGTGGGCCCCAGGCCCCCCTAACCCCTCTCTGTTAGTTAAACATAGGGGATTAAACCCGTCTCCCACTGACAAGCCGACCCCACATGTCAGCCCCCCCTGTGACTTCAGCACTGCGTCATGCTGACGCAATAAACAGATTTCTCTGTTTATTTGAATTAAAAGAATTCCAGAAAAATCCAGAAATTGTTTAAAACTTCAATAAATCATAGAAAATTCATATTAACTCCAAATTGGATAAATAATATGTCTAAAATTATCAAAAAAATACAAGGATTATGAATATGCAACTTGTTTCTATGTTTGGCCATTTTAAAATGGGTGAACAGTAGCAAACATGCATATGGATCCTTTTCAAATTCAGATTTGGAGTGAATTTGCAAATGACTTTGCAACACAGTTATTTTAAATGGTTTCATCCACACATCAGAAAAATTATCTCAACTATACCACATCACTTCATGCTCAACCTTTTCAAATGAACTTTCATGCATTCAAACTCATTTGAAATTCATCGATAAATCAAATGGAGTTTGAATTTGCATTTCAAATGCAATATACTCCTTTTAAATGGAATGCTCATCACATCAGTACCATGAACATCACCATTGCAATCTTATTCATGTGATTGTGCATTGTACATTATGTTGATCCTATGATTGTCATGTTGCTGATAGAAGTGGAGCCGGAACCCGAGATCACCCCCTTCGTTGAAGACCCCGTGACTGAACCTCGTCAGCAAGGCAAGCAAACCGCCATTGATCATGTCGATAAAATCCCATTTCCATCTCATTTCTCGCTTATGCATTGTATAGGATTATTACCATGCTACGTTTCTACCGCATAGTTGAACCCACATCCGATGCATGACCTATCATCTTGTCACAGTAGTAAGCAAACCAGAATCCTAGCTGACATAGGAGTTGTTTGATATCATGTGGCCCCTGCAACTGTTACTGCTTATTGCATGCTTAGTGGTACAATGAGTTTACTTTTGATGTGAGTCGGGATGATGGTAAACATGGTGTTGATGAAACTGAAAGTGGGTTGGTGAATCTACCCTAATAAAAGGTGAACGATGAGAGGCTGTGTAGGAGTACACAGTGGGTTGTCTCGTTGAACACCGCCTTAAGTCCGAGTTCTTGTGTGGTGATCCAAGAAGAAGAGTACAACCACACATTGGGCTCACTGACCCCTCTCATCCTAGTACCTCACCCCGTTCGAACCCCAGAAGTCGTAGTAGTTTGGAGTTCTGGTAGGGCTGTGGCACGGTCTGCGAAGTGGATGAACGGCTTTTCAAGACCGGCTTGGGACCCTGCACACATCGTTTGAGGCTGTACTAGAACCTCGGCTGGACTTCCATACGGATCCCCCTCAGATAGGCGACTCTCTGGACTAGAACGGAGCTGTGGGCGAAGTGTGGTGGTGGCATCCTCGCTGTCACCTCTTGAACGGTGACACGCAAAATGCGGTAACTGATGACACGTGTGTGTCGCGGTACACCCCTGTAGGGTTAACAAAACTATTCGAATAGCCGCGTCCGCGGTTAAGGACTGCTTGGAGAGCTGTGCTCGATTATTAGACAATTTGAACTGGATACTTCTAAAATACACCAAGATAAGTGTGAGTGCTATGGCGTGCTTTCTCGTGGGGAACTCGAGGAAGGCACCATAGTGGTGTAATTGGTTGGAGATGTAGTGGACTCGTGTACGCTTCTTACCTCAAGTCTGGTACTCGTAGTTCAGGACTAGCCAAGTCAAAGCTGGCACTTCTGCAATTGAACCCCACCTCCCTTTACCTTGATACATGTGCATGAGTAGTATAGTTCCTACGTAAGTCTTGCTGAGTACGATTTTGTACTCACGTTTGCTTATTCTATGTTTTAGATGAACCCACCGACCCCGATGGTGGCTTCTACCTGAAGCTCCAAGAATGAAGACTCAGACCAAGACCAAGCTAGTGTAGTCCCAGTCAGACGACTGTTCCCTCGTGGAAGGGCATGTTTTTAGATGAGGCTTCTCTAAGCCATTTGTTAAACTTGTCTGTACTCAGACCTACTTTGCTTCCGCATGTTTGATGTAATGTTGGATCACAGACTTGTGATCTCTGTGTGCACTCTGTAAGAGTTATCAATAAAGTGTTATACTTTGTAGAGAATTGCAATGATACCTGTTGTTCATACAAGGCATGTGTGCTGCGTGTATGTTTATAACATGCATGTCTTTGTATGGGTTTTCGAGACCTTAGTTGTGATATGGCTGGCGGTCTTTTATACACCAAGTGGCCCTTAGATGTGCGCAGCTTGGGGCATCGCGATGCGATTGTTCGAGACTCTGTCTCGTGCACACTTTGATGTATGATTGAGCCCGCCCTAGACCACGACTAAGTGATCGGGCTGGAGTAAGTTTATGTAAGGGTTATAATACAATTCATAGTATGGTTGAGGCGACTTGTCTATGAGTATGGGAGTTCACCACCCATATCATTTAGACTTGTGTGCGGACGATGAGGACCCATTTCAGTTGATCATCCGGTCTGGATGGGATGCCCCTCACGTTCGATGCTTTCCGAGAACACTCTGTGGTTGGCCTTGTCTTCTTAGACAAGTGGGTACGGTTCTCGGCTCTCCATATGATTGTGTTGTAGCGATTCTTGCATACGCTAACCCCGGGTCCCGACAAAAGAGAAGACCGTCTCAGTGCCGAGTACCCCTCCTTCCTCCTGACTACTTCTGAATCTCGGGACGAGATTCTTTTGAGTGGGGCCGAGTTTTCACAGCCCCAAGTTAGGTATGTGCTAGGGTTAGCAAGGAACTTTGCATCATGAAAAAATTTCAAAAGAAATCCAAATGGGGAAAGCATAAGCCCTAATTGAATTTAATTCAAATGGACAGATAAACATTTCTTCCAACACTTCCTCTGGTATTTTTGAAAAGTCTCATAAATAAGAATGATCACATATAAAGTGAAGTGGGTCCCACTAAATGCACCAAGACTTCTCAAAAATTCCAAACAGGGCTTGGAAATTAAATTAAACCCCTATTTGATTTGAAATTCAAATTGTTTGAATTTCAAAAATCTCCAAAACTTGTGAGTGGTTAGCTATGTATAATCTAAGTCCACATAAAAGTTTTGAAGATTTAGTAAAACGCCTTGCTATTTTATTTGGGGCAAAACAAAAGACAGAAAATAGAAAAAGAAACAGAAAAGAAGAAAAAGAAAAAACAAATCCCAGCCCAACCCTACAGGCCACTGGGCCAACTAACCCCCCCCCCACGGCCCATGCCCACCTAATCCTGTCGTCTACCCCAGGCAGGCCAGCACGCAGGTGCGTGGCGGCCATGTCGTGGCCGGCGACGTCATCCCGGCGACCTGCCTGCTTCCCTGGCGACACCTACGTGTCCAGGAGAACCCCCTGGAAAGCCCATCTCTTTCCCCCTCCTCTGGATCATCCTCCCCCTGTTCCGCCTGCATGCTCCAATAGACGTGCGCGTGCGAGGGCTGCCCCCTGGGGCCCTTGGCTTGGCATTTGGTGGCCAGCCCCGCCTTCCAGGAGAGCGTCGCCGTGTTCTGGAGTCGCCGGAGACTCAACGTCGGAAACATGTGTGTGGCCCGATTAGCTTAAGGGCTAATCAGCCCTTAATCCACCCCCCATGTGCCACAGACAGGTGGGGCCCTTCCCTAATAACCCCCCCCCCCCCCGGTTTAAAAATAAACAGGGGATTAACCCTCTAAGGCACTGACAACCGGGACCCACTGGTCAGATCCCCCCACATCATGTTGATGCCAGCATCACGCAATAAGTCATTTTAATTTAAAAGAAATTTGGAGAAAATCCAGAAAAGACATAAAATCTTTTAAACTTTTAAAAATCATAGAAATTTCATATTAACTCCAAATTGGACAAATAATATATGTAAAATTATCAGAAAAATGCAAGGAATCTGAATATGGACTTTGTTTTCATGTTGACCAATTTAAATTGGGTGAATGGAGACAAATGTGCATATGGCATTCTTTTGAATTCAAATTTGGAGTGAAATTGCAAATGAATTTGCAATGCACTTATTTTAAATGGAATTGCCAACATATTGCAACCAGGAACATCACAATACAATCTTGATCATGTGATTGTGCATTTGCATTTATATTGATCCTATGATTGCCATGCTTGTCCGGATAGAAGTGGAGCCGGAACCCGAGATCACCCGCTCCGTTGAAGACACCGTGTACGACCCCCGTCAGCAAGGCAAGCAAACCCCATCGATCATGTCTATAAAATCCCACTTCCCTCTCAGTCTTGCTTATGCATTGATTACGATTATCACTTTGTTATCGATTCTACCGTATAGTTGAACCCATATCCGATGCATGACCTATCATCTTGTCACAGTAGTGAGCAAACCACAATCCTAACTGCCATAGGAGTTGATTGATATCATGTGGCCCCTGCAACTGTTAAAGCTTATTGCATGCTTAGTGTTACAATGAGGTTCCTTTGTTGTGAGTCGGGATGGTAGTGATCATGATGATGATGGCGCAAATGTGTTGGTGAACTTGACCTAAACAAGGTGAAAGATGAGAGGCTGTGTAGGAGTACACAGTGGGTTGTCTCGTTGAACAGCGCCTTAAGCCCGAGTTCTTGTGTAGTGATCCAAGACAAAGAGTACTACCACATGTTGGGAAAACGGATCCCCGCTCAGCCTATTAACTCACCCTGATTCAGTTCCAGGAGTCACACCTAGTTCGGATTTTCCATTCGGCATATGCATAGAAAGATAAAGGAATTGAAATGTTTCATTCATGGTAGGGCGTGTAGCACATGGCTTGTCAAGCGGAGAACCATCTGTCGAGGTGGGCTTGCCGGTCGTGACCGCATGGTTTGAGTCCTGACGGGAAACTCGGCCGGAATTCCAGTTGGGTTTTGAACTCAGATATTCGAATCCTGGATTAGAATTGGCTGTGAGGTAAAAGTTTTGGGAATTATCCTCGCAGACACCCTCTTGAAGGGTGACGAGATCCCGGCGGTAAAGGATAGTTTCATGTGTGTAGCAGTACACCCTTGCAGGGTTAATAACTATTCGAATAGTCGTGTCCACGGTTATGGACTACTTGGAGACCTTTACTTGATTATTAGACAACTCCAATAGAAACTCTAAAACTTGCCAAGATAAGTGTGAGTTATATGGCATGCTTTCTCGTGGGGAAGTCGAGGAAGTATCCATAGTGGTGTATTGTTTGGAGACTTGGTAGTGGACTCGTGTACGATTCTTACCTCAAGTGTGGTACTCGTAGTACAGGACTAGCCAAGTCAGAGCTGGCACTTCTGCATGTTGAAACCCCCACCTCCCTTTACCTTGAAACTTGAGCATGAGTAATATAGTTCTGATGTAAGTCTTGCTATTTACGACTTTGTACTCACGTTTGCTAATTCTATCTTTTAGATGAGAACCCATACCCCGATGGAGACACCTTCCTGAAGCTCGACGTTGACTAAGCTAGTATAGTCCCAGCCAGCAGTCTGGCCCCTCGTGGAAGGGCATGTATGTTGAAAAAGGCTTCTCTAAGCCATTTTTTAATCTTGTCTGTACTCAGACCTAATTTTCTTTCGTTGTTTGATGTAATGACGGATCCTAGTCTTATGATCTTTCTGTACTCTATGTGTAAGTCAATAAAGATATACTTTGTAGAGTTCATGCAATGTGTACCTGTTGTTTACACTGGACATGTATGCTGCGTGTATGTTTATAACATGCATGTCTTAGTGTGGGGTTCGATATCTTAGTTGTGTTCTTGCCGGCGGTATTTTATACACCAATGGCCCTTAGATGTGCGCAGCTTGGGGCATCGCGATGCGATTGCTCGTGACTCTGTGACGTGGCACACTTTGATGTATGATTGAGTCCGCCCGAGACCCCGACTAAGTGATCGGGCTGGAGTCTGTTTTATGTAAGTGTTATGATTCAATCGATAATATGGTTGAGGCGAATGTCTATGAGTATGGGATTTCGCCAGCGATAACCATTTTCACTTGTGAGCGGGCGATGAGGACCCATCTCAGTTGATCATCCGGCCTGGATGGGATGCCCCTCACGTTCGATGCTTTCCAAGAGTGTTCTGTGCTTGGTCTTGTCTGCTTAGACAAGTGAGTACGTCTCTCGGCTCTTCATATGATTGAGTTGTGACTGGAATTACATACGCAAACCCCGGGTCCCGACATCATGTGTTATCCTTAAATGTTCAAAATCTTATGTTTTGTGCCTCTAGTTTAGCTCATGACGAAGTAGTAGGTAATTCATGATCTTCTTAAGTTGGACAAGTTTTACCACAGGATTGCATGTCTAATCTGCAAACCCGAAATATGAGGAGGAACTAGCATGAGTGCGCCCAGCTAGTTAGATAATACAACAAACAAACCCTCCTTCACGCTTGGTCTATGAGAAATCAGAAACTTTGACAGTGATAAACATAGGAGATTAAGGGGATGTGATCGTCCCCACTTGGGAGCCGTTCCTCGAAACTTATCTAGCTTGAGAAGTAATTGAGATATCTATTAGCATTCGTTGACAAACTATGCACCTCACAAAACTTATTTTCATTCTATTTGATTTAAGGATGGCACATGAGTTTTCCCTACTTCCCTTTAACAAGGGCATGTCTTTTACTTTTATGTTGAGTCAGTTTATCCTACTTCCTTCTTTTCTAAAAGAGAATAGACACTTGATGTTGACAAGGATTCATTCATATAATGCTGCATTAAGTTGAGTCATGCCACATCCATGTTGACATTATCTTTTGATAAGTAACTTGTTTGCGAAAGCTTATGCCAAGCAAACATCTTCCTTTGTGTTAGCATTTTCACTTCATGACTAATAACATGTTCTTTCAAAATCTTCAAATTGTTCCATTATAAAGTGAAAGAGAAAAAGTAATAGTTATTAGTTGTCCTTTGACCAAGGATATGTATGCCATGATTTGATGAGTTTCCTAAGCCCTACTTTTGATTATAATTGTTATTACTTTCTCATAAGGGCCTTATGAGTTGAGGTTCCTGTTGAGGATGCTTGAGTGTGGCACCCCGGCTCAGAGGACCGGAATGCCCCGTGCACCAGCCTAGAGATCGAGTCTTCTGGAACACGGCATTGCTTGATATAGAACTGAACATCTTTCTATTACCGAAGATAGGGGTACACGAGGTCTATTACAACGCTAGCGGAGACACGGCTTGCTCCTCAGGCTAGCCTTAGCTCTACACCAAGCAGCACCATAACTCTCTAGCAGCGGAATAACGACGGCTGCGGAACAATAACGGCGGTGATGAACTCCAATCCACAGGGACACTGGCTGGGACACCTCCTAGCTCGCAAACACCGGGAACGTCGTCCTACGCATCCAAAGCACGGCCTGCAAATCTGGCAGAACACGCAGGTTAGTACATTGAATGTACTTGCAAGCTCACGACAACCATGCATCAAGGCAAAACAATAACATGGCAACAGGTTCAAGTATATTAGTAAATTCAACATGTGAGCATCAACATCATGCAAGCAGATAATCATCAAGCATATTAACATATTATTGGCATTGTATCAACATGAAGACTAATGCACAATCAATCATCGTTTAAGGTCACATGGACCCCACATGATCATCGCATGATCACCTGTCTTACCTCGGAGTCCTTACAGACTCAAGCACCGGGTCACCTCGTGATCGATCACTTCCACGGGTCATCGCATGACCATTCAACGGTTTAGGTGTCCCTCGTTACCACACAACTAATCCACTTACCACAGACATACCACCGAACTCATGTTGATCGTATGGTGTGACCTAGTACGAACTGTGTCCATTACCGTGGACACGTCTATTCGAATAGATTTGTGTGACTCTGCAGAGTTTGTGCACGTTACCCACACTATGGAGTTCTTCCCCCATCCAGCACCCCGGTACTTGTCCCACGGGATCCTTGGAACTCGCACCGCAGGAGTGAAATAGGACTTCTCCAACGAGACCGAGCTACCGCGTGTCCCTCTTACCATATCACTGACATTCCGTCTTGGGTAGCCCCTGTGTCCTCTTGACACCGGCCAAACTCTTGGCTACGGCCATCGTGTGGCAAATACTGTCCTGAACGGGGACCGAGCTCATATCAACAACTGGCTGTCAAGACTATCGCCGTTTACCCGGCCAAAGGCAACTGCCGTGCATAGCTTCCCCTCTTTGGTGATACGCGTAAGAGAACCCACCGGCAGACCGAATCAAGGCCCGCCCATACAGGAAAATGTGGCTGCACGGATAAGTTCGGTTTGGTGGCACCTGATCAACTTGTCATGAAGCATGTCTCCAACAGCAAACACAAGTATCAGGTGCAACATGAGTAGCATCAGATCATAACAATGCATGACATACTAGCATAACAATTCCATATATGATCAAGCACATTTTAGATGGTGATCTTATCCTTGTTGCAAAGATTAAGTTATTACCATGGCAACATTATGAATGCAGTTAAGCACAGCTTAGGCATAGCATGAACTAGCATAAAGAAAACATGAGCAACTTAGCATGGTGTTGGTAGGTTGTGGTTACGATGATGCAAAGCATAAGATAGCAATGACATAATCAAAGCATAGCATGGATGTAACATAGTCAAGACATAGCATGGCATAATCAAACATGATAGTCATGTGGCATCAATAAAGTGATCCAAGCATATGAGCATAACATGATCAATTCATATTAAAGTAATCATCATTCCTCGAAGCATAAAGCACGTTTTAAAACACGTCAAAGCTTTGCAAAGGTGCAAAGTGTATTGTGGCTTTCCTTCACCAAAGTGGTGTGAAACACCCTCGGTCTTGGACACCGACAACGCCCTGCAAAATATTTCAAATAGAGAAACGGGCAAAAAGTCAAACATCATATTTTGCTGGACCAGCAAAGGACAACATAAAACATGGCATGAAACCTATGCCAAACTGAAGAGGAGCTCGATACGAAAACAACGCAAAAAGAACACCGCGTTTGGACTTACGGTTGCGGAGATATGATCGAAACAATGTCGTTGGGGGCGCTGATTTGGGTGGAATACGCTTCCCAGAACCTGAAAGCGTACTTTGGTCTGCTGTGGGAGGAAAATACGCTTCCCAGCAGGGAAAACGTATTTTTGGCTACAGAAGAACAGAATACGCCTTCGTTATACGAAAGCTCACTTTGAGCCGAAGGGAGCAGGAATACGTTTTTGGCAAATTGAAAACGTACCCGTGGGGATACGCCACCGCGTGGGGTCGGGCCGTGATAGAGGCGAAGGTGTCCCGATGTTTCGATGAGATGGTGGAGATCGATTATGGTGGAGACGACTTTCACGATCCGACTACGAACGTGCGAAGACGTTGCGCCTTAGCGATCGCTAAACCAACTCCGAGAGGTTATTGATCCCGCGGATGCACGATCAACCTGACCACGAAGGTCTAATTCCTGCAAGCAATCGAAGAACAAGCAAGAACTAAGAATTTCAATCTGGATATTGTGAATATAAGATGAATGATTACGAAAGTTGGGGTTCCAATGAGGTCTTGGCCTGGTCGGATGACACAAACGAAGAGCTCGAAGTTGCGGCTATGGCTAACTTAAATCTAATTAAAACCCAAGTCTAAACGACGCTCTAAGGGCTATATATATGGGGGAACAGAGGGGAATTTCGTGGCCCCTTGGAGGAGGGGTCCGAAAACAACCCTAACTCGGTTTCCCCACACATACGGACTCTAAAAAATAGCCTATTAAGTGTATTTCGAAATTACATGGGCCTGGCCCAATAATAAGGTGACGCAGCACCTATAATAACCCTTGGAAGAAAATATTAGTGTGGCGTCTTGTGTCTCTCGTCCAGGTCTTCATGCACGCCTTATGGTGGCCTCAAAGTGCAAAAATCACCACTGGAAGCTCCATTGTCCTTTCCCGCGCGCACACCTCCTTCTCCATGCTTGATCCCGCTCCAATGACCATCCTTCTTATCCATGCTAGGTCCTTCATTCATAAGACAAACAAAAGTATCTAATTTAGGCAGCATCATATGTTCCTGAACATTAGAAGGATTCGCAAGAAACGAAAGTACCTGATAATTTAGTTGACGTGCGCGTGCTCTAGTAACTGGTCCAGTATGTGTAGTTGGTGAAGATGTGGGTGTAACATTAGTAGAGATGTCCTCATCATCCTCCCCTTCTTGAATTGAAGTCATCCTCGACGGAAGCTCATCATCTTCGCCCAAATAAGGTTTCAAATCTGCAATGTTAAATGTGGGACTAACCCCAAAATCTGCAGGTAGCTCAAGTTTATATGCATTATCATTAATTTTCTGTAAAACCTTAAAGGGACCATCAGCTCGTGGCATTAACTTAGACTTGCGCAAATCAGGAAACCTATCTTTACGTAGATGTAACCAAACAAGATCTCCTGGTTCAAACACAACATGCTTTCTACCCTTATCACCAGCAAGCTTGTATCTAGCATTCATTTTCTCAATGTTTTCTTTAGTTAACTCATGCATTTTTAATATCAATTCAGCACGTTGCTTAGCATCAAAATTAACCTTCTCCGAAGATGGAAGAGGCAGCAAATCAATAGGTGCACGAGGTAGAAAACCATAAACAATCTCAAAAGGGCACATTTTAGTGGTAAAATGAAATGAATGATTATAAGCAAATTCAATATGAGGTAAACATTCTTCCCACATTGTCAAGTTACTCTTTAAAATAGCCCTAAGCATAGTAGACAAAGTCCTATTGACTACTTCAGTTTGTCCATCAGTTTGGGGATGACAAGTAGTACTAAAAAGTAGTTTAGTCCCCAACTTAGCCCATAAGCATCTCCAAAAATGGCTAAGAAACTTAGTATCACGATCCGAGACAATAGTATTGGGCACACCATGTAAGAGAATAATCTCACGAAAGAATAAATCAGCAACATTAGCAGCATCATCGCTTTTATGACATGGTATAAAATGTGCCATCTTAGAAAATCTATCCACGAGAACAAATATGCTATCCCTCCCCTTCTTTGTTCGAGGCAAGCCTAAAACAAAGTCCATAGATATGTCCTCCCACGGAACACTAGGTACAGGTAAAGGCATGTATAAACCATGAGGATTGAGTCGTGACTTAGCTTTTTGACATGTAGTGCAGCGAGCAACAAAACGCTCAACATCTCGTCTCATCTTTGGCCAAAAGAAATGTGTAGCAAGTACGTCCTCCGTCTTCTTCACGCCAAAGTGTCCCATTAATCCTCCTCCATGCGCCTCCTGCAACAACAAAAGACGAATAGAGCTAGCTGGAATGCATAGCTTGTTAGAACGGAACACAAAACCATCATTAAGCACAAACTTGTTCCATGTTCTACCCTCTCTACAATTCTGCAATACATCTTTAAATTCCGCATAATGTACATATTGATCTTTGAGTGTCTCTAAACCGAATATCTTGAAGTCAAGTTGTGAAAGCATAGTATAACGACGAGACAAAGCATCAACAATAATATTATCTTTCCCCTTCTTGTGTTTAATGACATAAGGGAAAGTCTCAATAAATTCAACCCACTTAGCATGTCTACGATTAAGTTTGGCTTGGATTCTTATGTGTTTCAAAGATTCATGATCAGAATGTATAACAAATTCTTTGGGCCATAAATAATGTTGCCAAGTTTCTAATGTCCGAACAAGAGCATATAATTCCTTATCATAAGTAGAATAGTTCAGACTAGGCCCACTCAATTTTTCAGAAAAGTATGCAACAGGTTTAGCATCTTGTATTAACACACCTCCCAAACCAATCCCACTAGCATCGCTTTCAAGCTCAAAAGTCTTATTAAAATCAGGAAGTTGGAGCAAAGGAGCATGTGTTAACTTATCTTTCAATACCGTGAAGGCTTCTTCCTGTGCGGTACCCCAAGTAAAAGGCACATCCTTGCGTGTAAGCTCATTGAGAGGTGCAGCAATGGTGCTGAAATCTCTCACAAAACGCCTATAGAATCCAGCGAGGCCAAGAAAACTTCTCACTTGTGTGACCGTTTTGGGCTGCGGCCAACTCTCAATCGCCTCGATCTTGGCTTTATCAACTTCAATTCCCTGCGGAGTAACAACATAGCCAAGAAACGATACTCGGTCGGTGCAAAAGGTGCACTTCCCAAGGTTACCAAACAAACGTGCATTATGTAGAGCAATAAAAACAGCACGTAAATGATCCAAATGTTCCTCCAAAGATTTGCTATAAATCAGTATATCATCAAAATAGACTACCACAAATCGTCCAATGAAAGCACGTAAACCTCGTTCATTAATCTCATGAAAGTGCTAGGTGCATTAGTTAACCCAAAAGGCATGACTAACCACTCATATAATCCAAACTTAGTTTTAAATGTCGTTTTCCATTCATCCCCTAATTTCATGCGAATTTGATGGTATCCACTACGCAAATCAACTTCGGAAAACATGGTAGAGCCACTTAATTCATCAAGCATATCATCTAACCTAGGAATAGGATGACGATAACGAATAGTAATATTATTAATGGCTCTACAATCAACACACATACGCCAAGTTCCATCCTTTTTAGGCACTAATATAACAGGAAAAGCACAAGGACTAAGGGATTCACGTATGTAACCTTTGTCGAGTAGCTCTTGTACTTGACGCTGAATCTCCTTCGTCTCCTCCGGATTGGTACGGTATGGCGCACGGTTGGGCAACGAAGCACCGGGAATTAAGTCAATCTGATGCTCAATCCCTCGAATAGGTGGTAATCCCGGTGGTACGTCTTGTGGAAAGACGTCAATAAACTCCTGCAAAAGGTCAGTGACAACAGGAGGCAAAGAAGGAGGGAATTCCTCAAATGAAAACAAAGCTTCTTTGCACACAAAAGCATAGCACACATATTGACTAACATCCAAATCCGAAATATCAACCTTAGTAGCAAGCAAAGTTGGACTAGTCAATTTAATTTCATTAGAAACAGCAGAAGAAGATTTGCTATTAGTCTTATGTTGTTGCTCAAATTCTTTAGCTGCTATCTCATTCTCACTCTTATTTTTCTCCTGTTTAGCTTTACTAGCTCTAGCAAGATCATCTTTCACAATTTTTTCAGGAGACATAGGAAGTAAAGCAATAGTTTTATCCTGATGAACCAGAGTAAACTGATTTGTCCTACCATGGTGTACAACATTCCTATCAAATTGCCATTGTCTACCAAGTAAAAGAGAGCATGCTTGCATGGGTACCACATCACAATCAACATAATCAGCATATGCAGCAATGCTAAAGTGCACACGAACAGAACGCGTTACCTTAATCTTACCACTATTGTTAAACCACTGAATATAGTATGGATGGGGGTGTGGTCTTGTGGTGAGAGATAGCTTCTCCACCAACTCCATGCTCGCCAAGTTGTTGCAACTCCCTCCGTCAATGATGATGCGAACTGAATGTTCTTTCACCACTCCCTTTGTGTGGAACAAATTATGCCTCTGGTTTTGCTCGGCCTTCGATACCTGCACACTTAACACACGTTGAGCAACCAAACTAGCATATTGATCTGCATCATCAGGAGCCATATACTCTATATCATGAGCATCATCATGGGCACCCTGTTCCTCGTGAGCAATGAGAACTGAAGTCTCCTCATCATAGTCGCTCGCTGACTC
The DNA here is from genome assembly GCA_950022295.1 of Bromus sterilis. Classification (NCBI taxonomy): domain Eukaryota; kingdom Viridiplantae; phylum Streptophyta; class Magnoliopsida; order Poales; family Poaceae; genus Bromus; species Bromus sterilis. Next base: position 159,826,514 of record OX465600.1, read on the forward strand.
ATACCCACCATCCGCCGTAATAATCATCACACGCTTGGAGGGACAGTCTTTTGCGAAGTGACCTCCACCTTGGCACCTGCGACATTTAATATCACGATCTCGTGTTTGCCCTGTGGAAGCCATGGATGAAGAAGAACTCGCTGCTAGACCACTTTGTGCACCCTTGAATGGTGGCGCTGGCTGTTTTGGTGGCTCCCTGTAAGAATGAGCGGTTGAAGTAGATGGTGGTGCAGCAGGACGTGTGGATGTAGAAGGTCCACGCGATGTCCATGATGTATTTCGTCCTGCAGAAAAGTTAGGTCTCGTAGCGGCCTGTCGATCCTGCACTTCACGTTCAGCTTTACAAGCAAGATGAAACAAACGAGTAATAGTAGCATAGTCCTTGTATTCTAGAATAGTTTGTATCTCCCTGTTTAAGCCACCTATAAAACGTGCCAACATAGCTTCATTATCCTCTACTAGGCCACATCTAATCAATCCAGTTTGTAATTCTTGATAATATTCCTCTACAGAATTTTTTCCTTGTCTCAAACGCTGTAATTTTTGTAGCAATTCACGTTGATAATAAGGAGGAACCCAGCGAGTACGCATAGCATCTTTTAAAGCAGCCCAAGTAGCTGGAATATTATTAGCATGCAATCTACAATGTTCAGACCACCAAATAGATACAAAACCCGTGAATTCACAAACAATAGCAGTAACACGTCTATTCTCAGGATATTGTAAACATGTAAAGCGTTGTTCAGTTTCTAACTCCCATGTAAGATAAGCATCAGGAATATATCTACCCTCAAACGGCTTAAGATTCAATTTAAGTTTAGGCACATGTTCATCATCGCGTACCTGAGGGGGTGGTTGGTGTCGACCGCGGCGAATGTTGGGACGTGGACGCCCAGCTGGCTGCTCATAGGCCGCTTCCTGTTCCACCTCCTCCTCGTAATCACCCTCGTAGTTGTCGTCCTGGCCGACGTCAGAAGCAGCAGCAGTAGCAGCAACTGCAGCAGCCGCAGGAGCACCAGCAGCTTGTCTGCCCGGAAACAGAATACGTCGTGCACGTCGTGGTGGCGGTGGCTGTGCTGGAGCGGCCGCAGGCTGTATAGGTAAGCGTGCGAGCAACTCAGTAAACTTGGCGTCGAGCTTGGTGTCGATCATCTTCTCCACACCATCAATCGCCTCTGTAAATCTGTTCTCGATGTCATTCACCTGTTCAGACATCATTTGTGCAAATTTATCATGTAATGCTTTGTTTGTCATATTCTCCCAATCAGGTGCATCCCGCGCCACTTCATCATGGGATCCTGGCATGGTTAGCAGAAATAGAAAACACACAGAAGTATGATCCTACTTCGACTAATGGGATGTGGGGTGGTGGAAAGCACAAATCCGTCAAGCTTTTCTTCAGTTCTTACCGATTCTTACCTAGCAGCAGGTGGTGATGTACAACCAACGTGTCAAAACTCTCAGAGATGTGGTAGAGCGATGGCTAGGAGGTGTCAACCGCACGAAGTAGAATATATGTGGAGCTGTAGGTAGGCTTGACAAATATGGTAGAAAAAAGCTCAACAGTAATCAAAACAGAGATGCAAAGTTGAATAAACACTCAACGTCGGTACTGTGCTGATCCTAGTCTAGACCGTACTAGAGACGCGAGCCTAAAACACCAACGAAAGCACGGCGCGGCACGTAATCAACTGAGAAGCACACTCTAAAATTTGTTTTTTTTCTCTTTTTTTTTTTTTGGAAATCACCTCCTTCTACGTACGACAAAAGATTTGTGAAATCCGACTCTAATCAAATCAAAACTAATCTGGCTACGGAGAGATCACAAACCGAACAGGTGATGGAACTCAACTCGGATTGGTAGGTCGTGGTGCTGTATATGGACTCGACTTGGCGGAACGTGGTGGTCTATCTGGACTCGGATTGGCGGAAACGTGGCGGTGTACTACTGTGCGGCGGCGGTGTGACAAACTGTGATCAGAACTCGAAACTCTTAGGGAACTAGACGCTAAGATCAGCAACTCGACACAACGATGCAACCGTAAATTCAACAAAGCAAACTACTGTAAAGAAAACTGGGCAAAGTCTCGGACTGTTTTGGGACGTGATGATCTAACCCTAATTTTTTTTGTTGGCTTTTTCGTGGACTGTAGGTATGAAGAACAGAACCAATCTAGACTACGAAAACTGGTAAATCTCACCGAGCAACCTGGAAATCTGATACCACTTGATAGAGGCGAAGGTGTCCCGATGTTTCGATGAGATGGTGGAGATCGATTATGCTGGAGACGACTTTCACGATCCGACTACGAACGTGCGAAGACGTTGCGCCTTAGCGATTGCTAAACCAACTCCGAGAGGTTATTGATCGCGCGGATGCACGATCAACCTGACCACGAAGGTCTAATTCCTGCAAGCAATCGAAGAACAAGCAAGAACTAAGAATTGCAATCTGGATATTGCGAATATAAGATGAATGATTACGAAAGTTGGGGTTCCAATGAGGTCTTGGCCTGGTCGGATGACACAAACGAAGAGCTCGAAGTTGCGGCTATGGCTAACTTAAATCTAATTAAAACCCAAGTCTAAACGACGCCCTAAGGGCTGTATATATGGGGGAACAGAGGGGAATTTCGTGGCCCCTTGGAGGAGGGGTCCGAAAACAACCCTAACTCGGTTTCCCCACACATACGGACTCTAAAAAATAGCCTATTAAGTGTATTTCGAAATTACATGGGCCTGGCCCAATAATAAGGTGACGCAGCACCTATAATAACCCTTGGACGAAAATATTAATGTGGCGTCTTGTGTCTCTCGTCCAGGTCTTCATGCACGCCTTATGGTGGCCTCAAAGTGCGAAAATCACCACTGGAAGCTCCATTGTCCTTTCCCGCGCGCACACCTCCTTCTACATGCTTGATCCCGCTCCAATGACCATCCTTCTTATCCATGCTAGGTCCTTCATTCATAAGACAAACAAAAGTATCTAATTTAGGCAGCATCATATGTTCCTGAACATTAGAAGGATTCGCAAGAAACGAAAGTACCTGATAATTTAGTTGACGTGCGCGTGCTCTAGTAACTGGTCCAGTATGTGTAGTTGGTGAAGATGTGGGTGTATCATTAGTAGAGATGTCCTCATCAGGCCGTCAGTGGCGTGCGGCCACTTACAGAGGGGCCCGCACGGGTCTCTCTCTCCTCCACGTCTCCCATGTTTCCTCTGCTCGCAGCAGAGGCAGAGCTGGGCCACGGCTGCTCGCCGCCGGGGCTGCTGTAAGAAGGGGCTCACCGGCGTTGCCCCGCGGGTGCGGCGCATCGAAGTGGCGTCGTCGAGGTTGCGGGGCCGCCCGAAGTGGCTGGAGCTGGCTAGGCCGTGGCGGGCGCCGCCGCGCGCGAGGTGGGGGCCGCGGTGCCACAACGAGCACGGGGCGGCTCCGGCGGTCTGCTACGAGGGCGGCGGCTACTGGGAGGGCCGAGGGGACGGCTAGGTGCAATTAGAGGGAGAGGGGGCAGCTCGGTCGCCCGAATTTGGGGAGAGGGCCGACGGCGGCTACGGCAACCGTGGAGACAATGGTGGCTCGGGCGACCAAATTGATCGGTGGAAAGTGGGCTAGGAGGAAGTGGGGAGGTGTTGGTGCTGCTGGAGTGCTCCAGGGCGCCTCCTTTTATAGGGGGAGCGCGGAATCTGAGCTCGGGCCGCGACAACGGGACGGCAGCCATGGCGTCCGGCGAGCTGGCGTCTCGGGAGGCTTCGAGACGGGGACGTGGCACAGGCGTTCTCATCAAAGCCGGGCGTCGCGGGGAGGACAAGCTACAAGGCGACGAGGCGCACTGCAGCTCGATGGAGACTCGTCAGGCTCGCGCGGGGCGCGGCCAGAGCACCCCAGGTGCTGCCAAGAGTATGGCCACAAGGGCACTCGTGATTTGGATAGGGTTTTCACATGGCCAACTATGTCCAGCCTGTAGTCCTTTGAGAGTAGATCACTGTGGTATGCTTGGTTGGCAACATGGTGCTCTGGATTGATCTCTATCTCAAGGAACAGTTGGATACAGCAAACTTGGAGCAGAAGCATAGCTCACATGATGGGGTTTTGGATAGGACCAAGTTGTCTCCTGGGCTTAGGATAGGAAGGACTAGTGATCTGGAAAGTTTGGGCTCAAAATAAACAATGTACATGGTACATCCTTTGCAAATGCATCATGGAGGCTGAATGTGTTTGTACTGTGGTGTGGCTTGTACATTGCTCCCCTAGGCATGATCTTTTGCATAGCTCAATCATACACTAGGATGAGTATGTACACCAAGTTTCATCTCATTTGGAGTGAGCTAGCTAGCACTTCCTTTACAAATGTCCAATTAGGCCAGAATGCAAAGTTGAAGCTAGCATCTCATAGGATTGGTGGAATTTGCTGAAAATTGGTGTACTTGGGTTATTTTGCATGGTGCATATGTGTGTAAAATTTCATAGCCATTGGACACACATAGCAAGCACTTGCTTCCCAATGTGGCCCACTGGTCAGAAACTTCAACTTGACAATGCACTCACATGGGTAATGGGGTTTGGCTCAAATCTGGTTCGGTGCAGTTATTTGGTGGTAGGATAATGCTCAAAAGGTTTTAAGGCAAATGGGATCCCCTGTCATGCACTTGCTTCACAATGCCCCCTTGCTGCATCCAAACTTTGGGAATTTATTGTGGGAGTTTGGCTAAGCAAATAGTGGTGGAATTTGGTGGAGATCAATCATATGATCATATGAGCTTGCACAAAGAGTTTCACTGGTAATGGTTCAAGAAAAATGGCACTCCCTTCACAAAGCTCCATTCTGCCCTCACAGACAAATGAATTTTTCTAGAGGAAATATTCACTTGGACTATGAAATGGTTTTGGAGAAATTGGAAAGAGATGACATCAATGACATGTGGGAATTATTTTGGGATTTCTGGAGCAATACAAATAGGGGTTGCTTCACAAACCTCAAATAATTGGAATATCCCTTTTAATGGAAAAAAGGAATATAAGGCTTGAATAAAATGGTGGCTTGGATGATATGGAACAATGGAATGACATGGGAAAGTCTTGGATTCAAGTTCCACTTGAGCATGGAAAGAAAATATGCTCAAGTTTCAAGTCCAACGAGGTGCTCAAAATCAAATCCAATAGCAAATCCAGAAATAAATCAGACAAGTTTTTGGAAAAAGAAAGTTCCAAAATCCAGGGTGTCAAAAACCTACCCCCTTAGAAAAATCTCGTCCTCGAGATTTGGTTGCTCAGGGAACCATCACAAACTTACCGTCCTTCGGAAACTTGCTGCTTCTCGGATTTCCTTTTTACCGCATACTGTTCCCATAGTAGCATCCAATATATCTCTGCTGAGGGGGTTTACTTCACCGGTTCACAGTTCTGACAAAATGTTCTTCCTTGATACATCACAACCTTCCCTGCTGATTTCCATCCTCATATCTTCGGACTTGTACGATAACGAGATGTCTTGTCATAGGCTGAATGCTGACGATACCATACTGTGTCTGGGGTACCTCGGGCTTTATTCGTGGTACGGTCGTGAATCATTTGCATTGGCCTTTTAGACAAGAGCTTGGCCTTCATCGGTAGTTGGTATCTCAGAATGTTTACTATCGGGACCTTGACTGACGGCACGTGGGGTTGCCTCGCATTTCTTTCGGCCTAACCACCGTGCTGAAGGATTCGGAGCGGGGCACAAATTCTGGACATTCACTTATGCTGAGATTTTCCTGACAGGTTGCTCTTTCCGGGAGGCGATAGGTCATGATATGCTTTAATCCGGTTCTTTTATTTGAAATGTTGAGCCGAGCAGGTGACCTGTAATGAAGCAGACTGGGGTATCTTGGCAAGACGGATGATTCTGAACTTGAGTAACTGCTCAGGCTAACTGGATCGCTACGCGATCCTTGGCCCATAGTGAATGAGCTTTCTTTGTGGTAGATATCCATGGTGGTCCATATGACTTTAACTAATCACGGAAATTTTTACTTGAGGTCCATACAGTGCATTCCTTTGCCTTATCCGTCGGCTTGCAAGAGTTGCATACTTTGGACCTCTTACGAGATGCAATGCTCATTCCAGGGCTATTCATTGCAGCAAGGTTTGACATTTGTCATGTGTTTCTGCCCTGGGTCTTGCTCCTGTGGAAATCACCTTTCTTGTACTGGCTTTTCTTTAGTCAGGGTTCTTTTCTTCTTGCATCACGTCTTATTGTTCCGCCGAACTCTTCCTCTGAGATAGACAGGTTACCATCACCTTTTGTCTCTTGCATTACCATGATAATATTGATTGCCATGAAGGGTATCTCAAGATCATCCTTTTTCCAGGCCTTCTCGGACGGGAAAAGCTGATCCTCGCGACTGGGGAGAGGTTCAATGCTCTACTGCTTCCGGTCTTCAGGGGGTACTTTCGTGACTTTGTCAGTTTTTCTGCCAAGCCGAGGTGTGCATCTGATTCTTCTGCTGACTTGTCTCCCCGAGAGTTGCGGTTCTTCACCGTCGTTCATCTGCATAATTCTTCCTTGATTACGAATATGGTGGTATCTACACCGGGGTAACTTTCATACTTGAGATGAATAACCATAACCATATGCGCGTCCTGATGATGCTGAAGTCTTCACTGTCCTACATGGCTGGATTTCTGACAATACTGTTGCAGGTATGATGACACGCCGAGGAAAACTGGTATCTTGTCCGCGAAGCTTGGGGTACCTTGCTGGGAAAGGTTGGGACCCGTACCTCAGATGCTTGCCCTGGTGGCGTATCGAGGAATGCGGGGTGTCGTACACGGGAAGCTGCCTCGCACTACTAGAGAAATAGCTATACATGGAAACCTTATTAGTGGCGAATTTTATATGTAATGTGCCACTATGTTGTAAGGGGTGGCACAGTGGTAAAAAATGCGCCACCCATAAGCTCTTATAGGTGCGCCACCCCTAAGAGTGGGCCAGCCCTTGATCCCCTTATACGTGGCGCATTTGGAGAAATGCGCCACCCCTAAGAACCTTATAGGTGGCGCATTTGGGAAATGCGCCGCCCCTAAGATCTTATGGGTGGCGCATTCTGGAAATGCGCCACCCCTAAGAGCTTATGGGTGGCGCATTCTGGAAATGCGCCACCCCTAAGGAATTATTAGTGGCGCATCCAGAATGCGCCACCCAATATACAACCCCTCCCCCCCCCCCCCCCCCGTGGACCGCCTTTTCAATTTGAAAAAAATAAAGTAAAATGATAGAACTGTCAAAAAAATAAAAGAAAATAAGTTTCCCAGATGATATGTGGTCTAGTTGTTAGGAAAATTTACAAATATGAATTTTGACTTTTTTTGCAAAATCTCCCGAGAATTTTGTTATATCCAAATTCAACGGTGTGCAACTCGTTGAACATTTTTAGAATCCTCAAAAACCTAACAGACAAAAAGTTACGGGCGTTTGAAGATCTGGAGGCCAAAAAAATGAAAAAATTGAAAAAAAAATTGAACTTAGTAGTGGCGCATTTTGTATGAAATGCGCCACTAGTAACAGAATTTTTATTTTGTAAACATTAGCTTATTTTGTAAAAATATTTTTTTATTTTTTTGAAAAATTCAAAATAGGCTAGAGGACCGATCAGGAAGTTTTAAAAAAAGGTTAAAGAAATTTAGCTAGTAACATTAAAAAAATTAAAAAATAAATAAATTTTTATAATTTTTATTTTCAAATTTTTTGAAAAAATGTTCCCATCGTGAAAGTTTCAAAAAAATATTGAAAATTGTAGCACACCCATGAACATCAACAAAGTCCGAGACATCAACATGGTTCAATAGGATTTATATGATAGATATATCAACAAGTGCCTGCTAGGTGAGCTGGAGTGGGAGTTGAATAGAACCGAGAAGTTAAGCTTGCTGGGGCTGGTGTAGTGCTAGGATGGGTGACCCTCCGGGAAGTTTAACCTGAGATTAAGGATAGTAACCAAGCTGGTGTTTGTCCTTCCGGAATACACTGAAATAATTTGTAGTGCATAGGACTGTAGCTGGTGTTTGTCCTGCCTTGGGTGCATATGCTTGTGGGTCATAGTTTCTGCTTATCTTTGCATGAATATTTGCGGCTGTCGTAGTTGATGTAGACGAGACTCAATGGATAGCTTGGGTAGCATCCATTCGTGAGCCACTTGCTTCCAACGCAACTGGGTAAAAGTCCTGTTTGACTTGCTGATTTCCCGCATCATTGCGGCCTTTAACTGTCTGAGTCTTCAGGATGTTCTGGTTACAGAAGAAATGCAGGCCTGATGGTTGCCGCATGATTCACACTTGAGCGAAATGTGTGCGATGCGACCGGGTATGTGTCACTCATGTCTGGTTGATTTTCTTCATTTCTCTGTGGTCTTCCAACGATGGAATCTTCCTGGCCATACGATTACCGGAATAATGCTGACTTGGTTCAATCAGGCAGAACTCATATGGGGTTGAATATGTTGGATATGTGCCCTAGAGGCCAATTAATAAAGATATTTGTCACATATCTGTTTGTTCATAATACGTTATATATTGTGCTAGAACTATATTAAGCGGAAACATTAATACACGTGTGATATATAACAACCTGGTCCCTAGTTAAACTCAGGCATACTAGCTCATTGGGCAATTGATGATCAAGGTTTCCTGATCATGAAAACATAATAGTCTATTGACAATGAGGTCATATCATTAGGAGAATGATGTGATGGACACACACCCACCTTAAGCATTGCAGTGTTATCAAGTCACATAAGTTCAGCATTGCGATGACTTAATAACATAGTGACTAAATCCTTAGACCGTGACGATCATACATAATTGCTATCTATTAGGATGCTTTGAGTGCACTAACCGTTACACTTAAACATGGTAACTGAAAAGGTGTATCTTGAGTATTCCGAAGTAGATATGTTGAGGAGTATGAAATAGATCAGAGCGGGATTTGTCAATCCGAGTGACGGATAGTTACTCTGGGCCCACTCGGTGGTGTTGCATCAAAAGCTTGCAAGCAAGTGACTAGGTCACAAGAGATGAAATATTCACAGACGAGTAAACATGTTATGTCGGAGACGAGGAAGAACTAGGTATTGGATACCAACGATCATACCTCGGACAAACATAGTACCGAAGAACAAAGGGATCAAGTCATATTGTTAACGGTTCAACAGCGATGAAGTTTATTCGATGGAAACGTAGGGGCACATCAAGGGTTGTAACCAGATCCCACATGATGGTCATTGGTCAGAGAGTGTCTCCATCATGTCTACTGTTTCCCGGACCGTAGGGTGTCACAGTTAAGGGCAATCGATGCATTAAGGATTGATTCGGGATCATCAGTGAAAAGAGAGAAAACACCGGAAATGTATCGGGAGGTGCCGGAAGCTGTTCCGGATATTTTGAAAGGTTCAAAATAATATATATTGATGTTTAAATATGTTTTATTATTTAATTGAAAGAATTAAATATGAAAAATGATTTAAATATTAATTAAAAAGGAGAAAAAGGCATATGGGCCTTAAAAGGCCCATGAGGGGAAGGGGGAGCCTCCCCCTTGGGCTAGGCGCCAAGGGAGGGGCCCATCCCCACCCATGCCGGCGCACTCCCCCCCTTGTGGGGTTTGGTCCCACATGGGGAGGGGAGGAGAGTCCCCCCCCGTCCTTGGCCTATAAAAGGAGGGGTGGGGGTGCCTTTTCTCAACACACCACTTTGAGTTATTTCCCTCTCTTTCTCCGACCTAGAGCGCACTCCCCTTGTTTGGAGTTTGCACCTGGTTGAGGGTTTCACCATCATCCGGACGCCGTCGCGCTGCCGGAATCGGGATCCAGATCATTCTTCTTTCCGCTGCTCTTCTGGTTCGGAGCCCGGAGGGACGTCGGTTGCACCATACGTGTGTAATCCCACGAGGCACTACACGTGTGGTGCTACTTCATCGTCGGAGGTTCTTCAACACGACAGGGAGGTCATAGGATCAGAGTCTACATCAACCACGTTCGAGGAACGTTTCCCTCTTTCGTTTTCAAAGGTATGAACACCGATTCCTTCTGTTACATACATCAGCATAGCATAGATCTTGGGTTCGGGACTCGTAGGTAGGAAATTTTTTGTTTTCTGCGCCGATCCCCAACAGTGGTATCAGAGCAAGGCTATGCGTAGATGTATTGTACGGGTAGAACACATCCAGGATGTGGGCATCAGTCCTCCAATTGTTACCCTCCCACGTGTACTCGTTTAGGGTTGCGGCAATGTCCTGATGAAGCGGCTCCGACGGACCTTACGCGTTTACGCAAGACTAGTTCCACGCTTGACATATGGCTTGTACCATATAAGTGGCTGGGGGTGTCTGTCTCCCTAACATTAGTGACGCGAAGACGTTTGCAACGGAGGGCCCCGACAGGGGTGTAATAGAGACGATTGCTGGATTGGTGTCGTGGCTTGTTTTCGCAGGATAGCAAGCGGTTCTCTCTCAAAACCCCTTGGCAGCCACGTAAAACTTGCAAAAGATAAAGTAGAAGGCATTTTAACTTTAATTTGCATGTAAGGGGGGATCATAGCTTGTATGATTTAAAGTTTTACTTCCTGTCTTGCTAATATGCTAGATATGCGACGGTAGCATGATAGGATAATCTCTCTCAATACCTTGATTGTATTCTCCCTTAGTGGGCACCGCCTGGAAGGATCTCTTTATGATAGGCAGGCCGTGACGATCGGGTGTCATACATACATTAGCGATCGCATGAGGTTGGGTTTGGCAAGCCTGGCATATGCAGATATGGCCTTGCTGAACAGCCATACACTAAGGTTCGACTGGCAAGCTTGACATATGTAGATATGAGCTTGGGATACGGATGACCGAAAGGTTAAGCATGAGTCATATAACGAATAGGATTGGCATGATGGCCTACCTAGGGAGATGTGTCGTCGGCCGTGTGATATTCGAGGACGATCATTCAAACTAGGATTATGTTAATCACTTAGTAAATTTGGAGAGATGTTTAACTAAGTGGGAGTTTTTGAATTAATTAAAATTGAACTCCAATTATGAACAAAGTCTAAATATGTGTTTTGCAAATAACCATTGTAGATGGCTGCACCTCGCCCCTCATTGAACTTAGGGTCATTCCTAGACAATGACAAACTGAAAATCGATGGGTCAAACTTCACCAACTGGTTCTACACTCTGAGGATTCTCCTCGTTCCCCTCAAGATGGAATACGTACTAGAGGCCGCGTTAGGTGACGAACCACCAGCAGACGCTAGTCAGGAGGAGAAGAATGTCTACCTCTCCAAGACAGATGATTACAACCTTGTCCAGAGTGGAATGCTTTATTCCATGGAGGCTGAGCTGCAGAAACGCTTTGAGAGGATGGGTGCATATGAGATAATCACCGACCTCAAGGCCGTCTTTGCACCCCAAGCCAGGGCTGAACGTTATGAGGCTTCTGAAGCTTTCTTATCAGCAAAGATGGATGAGCATAGCAGTGTTAGTGAGCACGTGGTCAAGATGTCTGGCTACGTTCAATGCTTGAATGCTCTGGAATGTCAGATTCCAAATGAACTTGCTATTTATAGGGTGCTGCAGTCACTGCCCCCTAGCTACAAAGGCTTTGTGTTGAACTACAACATGCAGGGGATGACTAAGACCCCTTCTGAGTTGTTCGCCATGTTGAAAACTGCTGAGTTTGAGATCAAGAAGGAGCATGTTGTATTCATGGTCAACAAGACCGTTGAATTCAAGAAGTCTGGCAAGAAGGAGAAGGGAAATAAGGGAAGCCCGAAGAAGGGTGACAATCCAGTTGTCACTCCTCGTAAGGCACCCAAACCTGGACCCAAGCCCGGCGTTGAGTGCTTCTACTGCAATGGTGATGGTCACTGGAAACGCAACTGCCCCAAGTACCTAGAGGATAAGAAGGCTAGCAGGATTGTCAGAAGAGACAAAGGTATATTTGATATACACGTTATTGATCTTTTCTTAACAAGCGCTGGGAACAAATCCTGGATATTTGATACAGGATCTGTTGCTCATATTTCTAACTCCTCTCAGTGGCTACGGAATAGACGACGCTTGATGAAAGATGAAGTGACGATGCACGTGGGAAACGGTTGCCGGATTGAAGTGGTGGCGGTTGGCACGAAGCATCTTAGTCTCCCTTCGGGATTAGTTTTGATTTTGAATAAGTGCTACTATCTACCCGCATTGAGTGTGAACATCGTTAGTGGTTCTTGCTTGAAGCGAGACCACTATTCTTTTAAGTCAGATACAATTGGTTGTGCGATTTATAAGGATGATGTGTTTTATGTTCACGCACCGGAGAAAAATGGCTTATTCATTCTTAATCTCGATTGTGATATACTTCATATTGATAACGTAGAGGCCAATAGATTAAAACCTAGTGGCGAAGAACACATGACGATGTGGCATTGTCGACTTGGTCCTATTGGTGAAAAGCGCATGAAGAAGCTTCATGATGATGGACTTCGGGAGTCATTGGATTTTGGATCCCTTGACACATGTGAACCATGCCTTATGGGAAAGATGACAAGGACTCCATTCAATGGAATAATGGAGCATGTGGAAGACTTGTTAGGGATCATACATTCAGATGTATGTGGACCTATGAACGTCCCCACACGCAATGGTCTTCGTTACTTCGTGACCTTCACAGATGACTTAAGCAGATATGGGTATATCTACTTAATGAAACATAAGTCTGAAACCTTTGAAAGGTTCAAGGAATTTCAGAGTGAGGTCGAGAATCAACTCGGGAAGAAAATCAAGCACATTCGATCCAATCGAGGAGGCGAGTATTTAAGTCACGAGTTTGGCGATCATCTTAAGACTTTTGGCATCGTACCACAACTTACGCCGGCAGGAACACCTCAGCGTAACGGTGTTTCTGAGCGACGTAATCGAACTCTATTGGATAGCGTACGATCAATGATGTCTCATACCGACTAACCTATGTTATTCTAGGGGTATGCATTAGAAACTTCCTCTTACATTCTTAATACGGCGCCATCCAAATCCGTAAAGACAACACCATTTAAGGAATGGCATGGCAAGAAACCAAAGTTGTCTCACTTAAAGATTTGGGGTTTTGAGGCTTATGTTAGAAAACTTCAGCCTGACAAACTCGAATCAAAAGCGGATAAGTGCATCTTTGTGGGATATCCAAGGGAAACCGTTGGATACACCTTCTACAACCAGTCTGAGGGAAAAACGTTTGTCGCCAAGACTGGACGCTTTCTTGAGAAAGAGCTTCTATCGAAAGAATTGAGTGGGAGGAAAATAGACCTCAACGAGATGATTGACCAATCACGCCAAGTGGAAGAAATGGCAATGGAAGTTGTTCCGGAACCATTTTCCGTAGTGGGAGCTGAAGAGAACGGTCACCATGATATTCATAACGATCGTGACATACATGATGATCATGATCAAGATGAAGAGGATCCTATTGTACCCCGCAGGTCATCAAGAGCCCGAGTAAAAACTCAGTTTTATGGGCAACTTGTCAATCCAGTCATGTTAAATGAACCTGACGAACCTGCGAACTACAAAGAAGCAATGGAGGGACCCGAGTCCGAGAAATGGTTGGAATCCATGAAATACGAGATAGACTCCATGTATGCCAACAAAGTATGGACTTTGGTGGATATTCTCGAGGACCGAAAGGCCGTCGAGAATAAGTGGATATTCAAGAAAAAGAGTGACGCAGACGGAAACGTATATGTCTATAAAGCTCGACTTGTCGCAAAAGGTATCCGACAAATTCAAGGAGTTGACTACGAAGAGACTTTCTCTCCCGTAGCGATGCTAAAGTCTATCCGGATATTGCTAGCAATTGCTGCCTATTATGATTATGAAATATGGCAGATGGATGTGAAAACTGCGTTCCTAAATGGCAACATTGACGAAGAGTTGTATATGGTACAACCGGAAGGTTTTATTCATCCTAAGGACGCTCGTAAGGTATGCAAACTTCAACGGTCCATTTATGGGTTGAAGCAAGCATCTCGGAGCTGGAATCTTCGTTTTGATGAGGTGATCAAAGCTTTTGGATTTGTCCAAAATGAAGAAGAATTCTGTGTTTATAAGAAAGCGAGTGGGAGCTCTGTGGCATTCCTAGTACTATATGTGGATGACATATTATTGATAGGGAATGATGTGAAATTTCTAGAAGGGGTAAAGGAATATTTGAATGGACAATTTTCCAGGAAGGACCTAGGTGAAGCTGCATGCATATTAGGCAGTAAAATCTAAAGAGATAGATCAAGACGCCTATTAGCACTGAGTCAGAGAACTTACCTTGAGAAGATATTGAAGAGGTTCAATATGGATAACGCCAAGAAAGGCCTCTTGCCCGTTATGAAAGGAAGTGAATTGAGTGTGACTCAATGCCCAGAAACAGCAAAAGAAAGGGAGGAAATGTCCTCAAAGCCCTATGCCTCAGCCATAGGTTCTATCATGTATGATATGCTGTGTACTCGACCAGATGTGGCCCTGGCGGTTAGTCTGACTAATCGTTTCCAAAGTAATCCTCGAATGGATCATTGGATTGCAGTGAAGAACGTCCTTAAGTACTTTCAAAGAACTAAGGATCTGATTCTTGTCTATGGAGGATGCAAAGAAGAGCTCGCCGTAATAGGTTACATCGATGCCAGTCTTGGTACTGATCCCGATGACTCAAAATCCTAGACGGGATACGTGTTTATGTTGAATGGTGGTGCGATTAGCTGGAGGAGCGGCAAGCAGTCAGTCGTCGCCCAATCTACAATGGATTCAGAGTATATTGCCGCTTGCGAAGCGTCAAATGAAGCACATTGGCTGAAGAAGTTCGTCATCGAGCTTGGGGTATTCCCTAGTTGCACTAACCCTATTAGCATTTATTGCGACAATACGGGTGCCATTGCTAACGCAAGGGAGCCGAGGATTCACTTTACAGCCAAGCATATTCTCCAGCGTTTCCATGTGACGCGGGACTACGTCAAGGATGGTCATGCTAGGATTTGCAAAATACATACGGATCTGAATCCGTCAGACCCAATCACTAAACCTCTTCCACAAGGCAAGTTTGAACAACACCGAGAGACTATTGGTGTTAGATACATACCTGATGTAAACTAGTGTAATTTGTACTCTAGTGCAAGTGGGAGACTGTTGGATATGTGCCCTAGAGGCAAATTAATAAAGATATTTGTCACATATCTGTTTGTTCATAATACGTTATATATTGTGCTAGAACTGTATTAAGCGGAAATATTAATACACGTGTGATATATAACAACATGGTTCCTAGTTAAACTCAGGCATACTAGCTCATTGGGCAATTGATGATCAAGGTTTCCTGATCATGAGAACATAATATTCTATTGACAATGAGTTCATATCATTAGGAGAATGATGGGATGGACACACACCCACCTTAAGCATTGCAGTGTGATCAAGTCACATAAGTTCAGCATTGCGATGACTTAATAACATAGTGACTGAATCCTTAGACCGTGATGATCATACATAATTGCTATCTATTAGGATGCTTTAAGTGCAGTAACCGTTACACTGAAACATGGTAACTGAAAAGGTGTATCTTGGGTATTCCGAAGTAAATACGTTGGGGAGTATGAAATAGATCAAAGCGGGATTTGTCAATCCGAGTGACGGATAGGTACTCTGGGCCCATTCGGTGGTGTTGCATCAAAAGCTTGCAAGCAAGTGACTAGGTCACAAGATATGTAATATTCACAGACGAGTAAACATGTTATGTCGGAGACGAGGAAGAACTAGGTATTGGATACCGTTGATCATACCTCGGACAAACATTGTACCGAAGAACAAAGGGATCAAGTCATATTGTTAACGGTTGAACAGCGATGAAGTTTATTCCATGGAAGCGTAGGGGCACATCAAGGATTGTAACCAGATCCCACATGATGGTCATTGGTCAGAGAGTGTCTCGATCATGTCTACTGGTTCCCGGACCGTAGGGTGTCACACTTAAGGGCAATCGATGCATTAAGGATTGTTTCTGGATCATCGGTGAAAAGAGAGAAAACACCGGAAATGTACCGTAAGGTGCCGGAAGCTGTTCCGGATATTTTAAAAGGTTCAAAATAATATATATTGATGTTTAAATATTTTTTATTATTTAATTGACAGAATTAAATATTAAAAATGATTTAAATATTAATTAAAAAGGATAAAAAGGCATATGGGCCTTAAAAGGCCCATGAGGGGAAGGGGGAGCCTCCCCCCTTGGGCTAGGCGCCAAGGGAGGGGCCCATCCCCCCCATGGCCGGCGCACTCCCCCCCCCCTTGTGGGGTTTAGTCCTACATGGGGAGGGGAGGAGAGTTCCCCCCCCCCCCTCCTTGGCCTATTAAAGTAGGGGTGGGGGGTGCCTTTTCTCAACACACAACTTTGAGTTCTTTCTCTCTCTTTCTCCGACCTAGAGCGGACTCCCCTTGTTTGGAGTTTGCACCTGGTTGGGGGTTTCACCATCATCCAGACGCCGTCCCGCTGCCGGAATCGGGATCCGGATTAGTCTTCTTTCCGCTGCTCTTCTGGTTCGGACCCCGGAGGGACGTCGATTGCACCGTACGTGTGTAATCCCGCGAGGCACTACACGTGTGGTGCTACTTCATCGTCGGAGGTTCTTCAACACGACAGGGAGGTCGTAGGATCAGAGTCTATGCCAAGCACGTTCGAGGAACGTTTCCCTCTTTCGGTCTTCAAAGGTACGAACACCGATTCCTTCCGTTACATACATCAGCATAGCATAGATCTTGGGTTCGGGACTCGTAGGTAGGGAAATTTTTGTTTTCTGTGCCGATCCCCAACAGAATACTCCTGCTACAAGCTGGTGTGGGTCCTTGACTTGGTGTCTTCACGCTGCTCTGCTGTATTTCATTGGTTCTTCGAGGTATGCAGGGTTATGAGCAACTTTCCATCGGGGTGGAGCAAGTGACACCAAAGAACCAAAAGAAGAACCAATGAAGGAAACCACGGGGCGAAAGCAAACGAGAAGCGGCTTGCTACGTCATCGGATTTAGTGGTGGTCGATGACTATCCGGACTCCTTGTAAAGAAAAACAGTGAATAACCCAGTAGCCACCAGAACGGTATTTACAACTTAGATCTGGGACTTGTACTGGAAAATCTCAAGCATTGCTCACGACGGCCGACCGAAATCAGCTCAGAGCATGAGGCAATGTTGATAAAAAGAATGCAGAGGTCCCCTAAGACGGCCGAGAAAACAGCCCAGAGCATAGGGTCTCCACTGCGAAAAGAAACTCAACAACTACCCGAGACGGCCGAAAAGCAGCTCAAAACACGGGTCGGTTGTTGAAAAGAGAAATGAAAAACAGGCATCCACGCCGGACGGCCGACGATGCATCAGCTCAGAACCAGACGTGGTGCCAGTGCAGAACAACAAGCAAGGGTCCGTCCAAGTCATCTAATACCTGCCAAAACAGAGTTAGTAACTGCCAAAGGAACATCGAACGAACTACGAGAAATAAGCAAGAACAGCAACACTGAACAAGCACTGAGATCGCACGCAGGATCTCAACTTATTGCTACACACATCAACATGCAACAGGCAACATGCAACACTACTACTCATGCATTACGGACTACGCGAAGCTCAGGCGTTCTGATCTGACGGCGGGTTGCCGGGGGTGGCAGGAGTGGGCGGAGAAGTCGACAACGATAGGGCTGCGGCAAGAGCTCTCTTTGCATCCCTTGCATCACGGACTAGCTCGACGATGAGGGCGTGCTGGGAGATCATGTAGCGGGACATGGTGATCACCGCTGCATCGGCTTCTGCCAAAGGGCGAGTAACCTTGCTTGCTTGCTGCGGAGTCGCCCCCAAGGTGGGGTAAAAATGGAAGGCGCGATTCTGCTGAATCGCACTTTCCTGGTGGGGTAGGCCTAACAGGCAAACTGAATGGCACGATCCGGGGTAGAAGCGGGTCCACCCTGGAAGTTGTAGGAGCGCACGCCGATGGGGTTGGTGGCTGCCACGTAGACACTGGCACGGTACTCAAGCAGCTGCCCTCCGATCGGCGTCTGGGAAACTTGGTACCTTGGATTCTCTCCACTGGGGTAGAGAGTCCACCACACGTCTGCAAGGAGGTAGTCAAAGTTGGTCGCGGACGAGGATCCTGCGTATCCCACCGGGTATTCCGCCATCTACACTCGTTAGATCAGATCGTTAGCGAAAACATACCGTCTATATGCAGCAAACAAATGCAGCAAGCAATAGCATCACACAAGAAAGCTATACTCTAGCTCTATCGTCAATCTAACGTCCTTCTAATGTTCGCGCGGGCTAGCGGGTTCTACAGCCAGTCCTGCTCTGATACCAAGCCTTGTGCCACCCCGACTCAGAGGACCAGAACGCCCCGTGCACCAGCCCAGAGATCGAGTCGTCTAGAACACGACACTGCTTGATATAGAACTAAACAACTTTATATTACCGAAGATAGGGGTACACGAGGTCTATTACAACGCTAGCGGAGACACAGCTTGCTCCTCAGGCTAGCCTCAGCTCTACACCAAGCAGCAGCATAACTCTCTAGCAGCGGAATAACGACGGCAGCGGAACAATAACGGCGGTGATGAACTCCAATCCACAGGGACACTGGCTGGGACACCTCCTAGCTCGCAAACACCGGGAACGTCGTCCTGCGCATCCAAAGCACGGCCTGCAAATATGGCATAACACGCCAGGTCAGTACATTCAATGTACATGCAAGCTCACAACAACTATGCATCAAGGCAAAACAATAACATGGCAACCAGGTCAAGTATATTAGTGAATTCAACATGTGAGCATCAACATCATGCAAGCAGATAATCATCAAGCATATTAACATATTATCGGCATTGTATCAACATGAAGACTAATGCACAATCAATCATCATTTAAGGTCACATGGACCCCACATGATCATCGCATGATCACGTGGCTTACCACGGAGTCCTTTCAGACTCAAGCACCGGGTCACCTCGTGACCGATCACTTTCACGGGTCATCGCATGACCATTCAACGGTTTAGGTGTCCCTCGTTACCACCCAACCATTCCACTTACCACAGACATACCACCGAAATCATGTTGATCATATGGTGTGACCTAGTACGAACTATGTCCATTACCGTGGACGCGTCTATTCGAATAGATTTGTGTGACTCTGCAGAGTTTGTGCACGTTACCCACACTATGGAGTTCTTCCCCCATCCAGCACCCCGGTACTTGTCCCACAGGATCCTTGGAACTCGCACCGCAGGAGTGAACTAGGACTTCTCCAACGAGACCGAGCTACCGCGTGTCCCTCTTACCGTATCACCGACATCCCGTCTTGGGTATCCCCTGTGTCCTCTTGACACCAGCCAAACTCTTGGCAAATGGCCACCGTGTGGCAAATACTGTCCCGAACGGGGACTGATCTCATATCAACAACTGGCTGTCAAGACTATCGTCGTTTACCCGGCCAAAGGCAACTGCTGCGCATAGCCTCCCCTTTTTGGTGATACGCGTAAGAGAACCTACCGGCAGACCGAATCAAGGCCCGCCCATACGGGCAAATGTGACTGCACGGATAAGTTCGGTTCGGTGGCACCTGATCAACTTGTCATGAAGCATGTCTCCAACAGCAAACACAAGTATCAGGTGCAACATGAGTAGCCTCAGATCATAACAATGCATGACATACTAGCATAACAATTCCATATATGATCAAGCACATTTTAGATGGTGAACTTATCCGTGTTGCAAAGATTAAGTTATTAACATGGCAACATTATGAATGCAGTTAAGCACAGCTTAGGCATAGCATGAACTAGCATAAAGATAACATGAGCAACTTAGCATGGTGTTGCTAGGTTGTGGTTACGATGATGCAGAGCATAACATAGCAATGACATAATCAAAGCATATCATGGATGTAACATAGTCAAGACATAGCATGGCATAATCAAACATGATATAGTCATGTGGCATCAACAAAGTGATCCAAGCATATGAGCATAACATGATCAATTCGTATTAAAGTAATCATTATTTCTCGAAGCATAAAGCACGTTTTAAAACACGTCAAAGCTTTGCAAAGGTTCAAAGGGTATTGTTGCTTGCCTTCACCAAAGTGGTGTGAAACACCCTCGGTCTTGGACACCGACAACGCCCTGCAAAATATTTCAAATAGAGCAACGGGCAAAAAGTCAAACATCATCTTTTGCTGGACCAGCAAAGAACAACATAAAAACATGGCATGAAACCTATGCCAAACTGAATAGGAGCTCGATACGAAAAGAACGCAAAAAGAATCTCTGCGTTTGGACTTACGGTTGCGGAGATATGATCGAAACGATGTCGGGGGGGGGGGCTGATTTGGGTGGAATACACTTTCCAGAAGCTGAAAGCGTACTTTGGGCTGCTGTGGGAGAAAATACGCTTCCCAGTGGGGAAAACGTATGTCTGGTTAAAGAAGAATAGAATACGCCTTCTTTAGGCGAAAGCGCACTTTGAGCCGAAGGGAGCAGGAATACGTTTTCGGCAAATTGAAAACGTACCCGTGGGGATACGCCACCGCGTGGGGCTGGGAAATCAGTGTTGTGCGGCCAATTACAACGGTGGCCCGCACGGGTCTCTCTCTCCTCCCCGTCTCCCTCGTTTCCTCTGCTCCCACCCGAGGCGGAGTTGGGCCGCGGCTGCTCGTCGCCGGGGCTGCTGTAAGCAGGGGCTCGTCGGCGTTGCCGCGCTGGTGCGGCACGTCGAAGTTGTGGGGCCGCCCGGAGAGGGAGGAGCTGGCTAGGACGTGGCGGGCGCGGCCGCAGGCGTGGTGGGGGCCGTTGTGCCACAGCGAGCACGAGGCGGCTCCGGCGGTCTTCTAGGTTGGCGGCGGCTACTGGGAGAGCCCAGGGGACGGATAGGTGCGGCCAGAGGGAGAGGGGAAGCTCGGGTCGCCCGAATTTGGGAAGAGGGCATGTGGCGGCTACGGCAACCGTGGAGACAATGGCGGCTCGGGGGACCAAATTGATCGGGGGAAAGTGGGCTAGGAGGAAGTGGGGAGGTGCTGGTGCTGCTGGAGTGCTCGGGGGCGCCTCCTTTTATAGGGGGAGCGCGGAATCTAAGCTCGGGCTGCGACAACGGGACGGCGGCCATGGCGTGCGGCAAGATGGCGTCTCGGGAGGCCTCGAGACGGGGACGTGGCGTAGGCGTGCTCATCAAAGCCGGGCGGCGCGGGAGGCAAAGCTACAAGGCGACGAGGCGCACTGCAGCTCGATGGAGACTCGTCGGGCACGCGCGGGGCGCATCCAGAGCACGCCAGGTGCTGCCAAGAGTATGGCCACAAGGGCACTCGTGATTTGGATAGGGTTTTCACGTGGCCAACTATGTCCAGCCTGTAGTCCTTTGAGAGTAGATCACTGTGGTATGCTTGGTTGGCAAGATGGTGCTCTGGATTGATCTCTATCTCGAGGAACATTTGGATACAGCAAACTTGGAGCAGAAGCATAACTCACATGGTGGGGTTTTGGATAGGACCAAGTTGTCTCCTGGGCTTAGGGTAGGAAGGACTAGTGATCTGGAAAGTTTGGGCTCAAAATAAACAATGTACATGGTACATCCTTTGCAAATGCATCATGGAGGCTGAAGGTGTTTGTACTGTGGCGTGGCTTGTACATTGCTCCCCTAGGCATGATCTTTTGCATAGCTAAATCATACACTAGGATGAGTGTGTACACCAAGTTTCATCTCATTTGGAGTGAGCTAGCTAGCACTTCCTTTACAAATGTCCAATTAGGCCAGAATGCAAAGTTGAACCTAGCATCTCATAGGATTGGTGGAATTGGCTGAAAATTGATGTACTGGGGTTATTTTGCATGGTGCACATGTGTGTAAAATTTCTTAGCCATTGGACACACATAGCTAGCACTTGATTCACAATGTGGCCCACTGGTCACAAACTTCAACTTGACAATGCACTCACATGGGTAATGGGGTTTTGCTCAAATCTGGTTTGGTCGAGTTTTTTGGTGGTAGGATCATGCTCAAAAAGTTTCAAGGAAAATGGGATCCCCTATCGTGCACTTGCTTCAAAATGCCCCCTTGTTGCATCCAGACTTTGGGAATTTATTGTGGGAGTTTGGCTAGGCAAATGGTGGTGGAATTTGGTGGAGATTAATCATATGGTCATATGAGCTTGCACAAAAAGTTTCACCAGCAATGGATCAAGATAAATGGCACTCCCTTCACAAAGCTGCATGCTGCCCTCACAGACAAATGAATTGGAAAAATTCATTTGGACTATGAAATGTTTTTGGAGAAATTCGCAAGATATGAAATCAATGACATGTGGGAATTATTTGGGTATTTATGGAGCAATATAAATAGGGGTTGCTTCAGAAACCTCAAATAATTGGAATATGCCTTTTAATGGAAAAAGGAATATAAGGCTTGAATAAAATGGTGGCTTGGATGAGATGGAACAATGGAATGACATGGGAAAGTCTTGGATTCAAGTTCCACTTGAGCATGGAAAGAAAACATGCTCAAGTTTCAAGTCCAACGAGGTGCTCAAAATCAAATCCAATAGCAAATCCAGAAATAAATCAGACAAGTTTTTGGAAAAAGGAAGTTCCAAAATCCAGGGTGTCACGTTGAGTTTGGTGAAGAAATCATGATGCTTCTTGTCCGTATTCTATTTATCAAAACTTCACTCTCTAAACTTGGGGACAGTTTTACCGAGCTCAGTATTCGCTTGGGGACAAGCGAGGTCTAAGTTTGGGGAGTTGATACGTCCAAAATGCATCACTACTTTATATCGTAATTCAACCCTATCCATTGATATATTCCATGTTATGATGTTATTCTTATGTTGTTTTGGCTTGTTTTACACAGTTTGCAACTTTCCGGTGTCAAAACAGCAGACGCAGGATCCAACGAAGAAAAGTGGACATTGAGTTTCTGAAACAGAACATCTCCAAATACGCTGAAAATCGACGAGCGATATTTTCCAGAAGATTAACGAAGCTTCGCCGAAAAGGGGCCAGAGGGGGGCCACCAGGTGCCTAGGCGCCCCCTGGCGTGGCCCCTGCCAGGGGCGCGCCGGGAGGCCACCTGGACCCCTTGGGCCGCTCCCGGCTCCCCCCTCTAGCCTATATATTCATCGTCATCTAAAAACCCTAAAAAGGGAGGAGTTCACGAGTTCTGCCGCCGCTCCGTGGCGGAAACCTACAGAGAAGAAAAGACATCTCTGGCGGGAAAATTCCGCCGGGGAGAACACCTCCCGGAAGGGGAGATCATCGCCATCGTCATCACCATCGTCACGGGCATCATCGAGATCATCATCAACATCATCCCCAACATCAGCACCATCCCCATCTTTATCCTACCTCATCTCACAATTTCAACTAGTGTTGTAATCCGTACGACCTATGCTCTCTACTCTACCGGTGTTGATTACTCTTTTGTGGTCAATGCTATTGAGTTTTGTTGGAGAAATATTGTTATGTCCAGATTGTTCGTCATCTATTTATCACCACTGATCATGATCTCTTTTATGTCTTGTGATTAGTTACTTTAGTTCTTGAGGACATGGGAGAATTCTAGTTGTTAGTAGTCATTTGGGGTTGAAGTAATATGTGTTGTTTGATATTTAAGTTGTTTTGTCATTTTCCTAATAGTGTTGTGTGAGTCGAAAACACTAAACTTCGCCTTTCTAAGGACCTAGGGGAATGCATTGTGTATAAAGAATGCTTACGGTGGGTTTCCGGAGTGACAGAAACCTGAACCCAATTCGCACACTTTTGGACAAGGGAATAATGGATCTTTGGTCGTATTGCTATGGTTAGTCTTTTGCCTTAATTTCTACCTTGTATTTTTGGATTCTTGCAAGGTGTTTAATCGTAAGAGTGCACTTATCTTAGTTTAAAAGGTGTACTAGCATAGATCCACTCACTCAACACTTATCAACACAAAACATAGTATCGTTACGGAATATGGCGAAAGCACGTGACTACCTCTCCCGTGTGTCCTCAAGAATGCTTTAGCCTTTATAAGTTTAGTTGCTAGGATTATCTTTGCTCAAAAGGATTGGGCCACTTGTTACTCCTTAGTACCTTTTACTTTGCTTGTTTCTACCTTCTCGTTGCTTATACCGAAAAACCCCTAAAAACATATCTTTCAGTGCTTGCAGCTATTCTGTCGGGACCCGGGGTATGCGTATGTAATTCCAGTCACGATACAATCACATGAAGAGCCGAGAGCCGTACCCACTTGTCTAAGAAGATAAGGCCAAGCACGGAACTCTCGGAAAGCATCGAACGTGAGAGGCATCCCATTCAGGCCGGATGATCAACTGAGATGGGTCCTCATCGTCCACTCACGAGTCTAATTGCTTATGGGTGGTGAATCCCATATTCATAGACAAGTCGCCTCAACCATGTTATCGATTGAATCCTAACTCTTACATAGACTTAGTCCAGCCCGATCACTTAGTCGGGGTCTAGGGCGGGCTCGATCATACAACAAAGTGTGCACGTGAAGGAGTCATGAGAAATCGCATCGCGATGCCCCAAGCTTCGCACATCTAAGGGCCACTGGTGTATAAAGGACCGCCAGCCAGATCACAACTAAGGTCTCGAAAACCCATACTAAGACATGCATGTTATAAACATACACGCAGCACACATGCCTAGTATGAATAGCAGGTATCATCACATAACTCTACAAAGTACTTCTTTATTTACTTACACATAGAGTATACAAAGATCACATGTATGTGATCAACATTACATCATACAACGGAAGCAAATTAGGTCTGAGTACAGACAAGTTTAACAAATGCCTTAGAGAAGCCTTGTAAACATACATGCCATTCCACGAGGGACCAAACTGCTGTCTGGAACTATACTAGCTTAGTCAACGTCAAGCTTCAGGTCGGTGACTCCATCGGGTCTGGGTTTCCATCTAAAACATAGAATAAGAAAACGTGAGTACAAAGTCGTACTCAGCAAGACTTACATCAGAACTACACTACTCATGCTCAAGTATCAAGGTAAAGGGAGGTGGGGTTTCAACATGCAGAAGTGCCAGCTTTGACTTGGCTAGTCCTGTACTACGAATACCAGACTTGAGGTAAGAAGCATACACGAGTCCACTACCAAGTCTCCAAACAATACATCACTATGGTTACTTCCTCGACTTCCCCACGAGGAGCACACCATAGCACTCACGCTTATCTTGTGAGTTTTAGAAGTATCCATTCAAGTTGTCTAATAATCAGGTACAGGTTCCAAGTACTCCTTAACCGCGGACGCGGCTGTTCGAATAGTTTTGTTAACCTTGCAAGGGTGTAAGCTACACACACATGACCATTGGTTACCGCCTTTTGCTCGCCACCGTTCAAGAGGTGACAGCGAGGATGTTCACCACGACACTTCGCTCACAACTGGTCTATTCCAGGAGTCGACTATCTGAGTTGCCTCCGCTCGAGTGCCCGGCCAGATCAATGAAACGGACTCAAACAATGCAAGTGACCGAGACGCCACCTCTGGCAGAAGGTTTTCCTGCCTCACAGGTGCACCCAAATATCTATATGATGCAACCATTCCTTCATTCTTTTTCTATGTATATGCCAAAGGGAAAGCCCGAACTAATGTGACTCCTAAACATCAACACGGATCAAGGTACTAGGCCGAGAGGGGTCAGTGAGCCCAATGTGTGGTTGTACTCTTTTTCTTGGATTACCATACAAGAACTCAGTGCTTAAGGCGGTGTTCAACGAGACAACCCACTTTGTACTCCTACACAGCCTCTCATCGTTCACCTTGTATTAGGGTGGATTCACCAACACAGTTTCACTTTCATCAACACCATGTTCACTATCATCCCGACTCACAGATCATTGTAACCTCAATGTAACCTCTAAGCATGCAATAAGCTTTAACAGTTGCAGGGGCCACATTATACCAATCAACTCCTATGTCAGCTAGGATTGTGGTTTGCTTACTACTGTGACAAGATGATAGCTCATGCATCGGATATGTGTTCAGCTATGCAGTAGAATCGATACAAGGTGATCTCCAAAACATGCATAAGCGATACTGAGAGGGAATTGGGATTTTATAGACATGATCAATGGGGTTTGCTTGCCTTGCTGACGATACACGGGTTTATCGAACTTCTTCTTCAGGGGTGATAACCGTCTCGGAACATCTATCATCGGAGGCAATTATCAACGAGGGGGGCAACATTGAATGGAAAATCACAAGCACATGATAAGTTGTGAAAACATGATGTAAATGGTACTTATGTGTTGATAATTCCATTTAATTGAAGTGTATTTCAAAAGAATTGCAAATTCAAACTTCAAATTTGAATTCAAATTAAGCCATATGCAAAGTTGCTACTGTTTCCCCATTTTAAAATGGTCAAACATAAAAAAAAATGCATATACTTAATCCTTGCATTTTTCTGATAATTTTTCATATATTATATGTTTAATTTGGAGTTAATATGAATTAGTTATGAATTTCTAAAGTTTATTGCATTTTCTGACTTTTCTATAAATTATTCTAATTTGGAAAATCCTTTATTGCGTCATCACTGCGTCACAGTGAAGTCAGGGGGGTCTGACTGCTGGGGCCCCCATGTCAGTGGGAGAGGGAATTAATCCCTCTCTGTTTTAGTTAGCAGAGGGGTTAGGGGGGTTTTGGGCCCCACTGTCAGTGGCTGTGGGTGGGTTAGTGGGTGATTAGGGAGGGGGTTAGGCCTAACCCGGCCGACGGCGCGTCGCCGGAATAGTGCTACGGGCCATGGGAGAGCACGGGGGTGGCTCCAGGACGCGTCTTGCATGCTCCCGCATCGAGTGGTGCTATTGGGTGGTCTCCAGGGGCTCCAGGCCATCGCCGGCGACGAAACCCGCGGCCATCGGAGCTGGCCGAGGTGGAGCAGGTGGATGGGGGCTCAAATCGAGCGCGAAGAAGGTGGAAACGGGCGCAAGCTTACCCTAGGAGCGATGGAAACGACGGCGAGGTCGGAGGGGGCTCGGCGGTGAAGAATTTCTCGCCGGGATCTACTTCGGCCGGCGGCGAGAGGTTGAAGAGGGCGTCATCGTCGGGGCCGTTGGGGCTCGATTAGGAGCGCAGTTCGACGAAGTCCATGGCGGCGGTCCTCTTGGACAAGGTGGCACGGCAATCTGTTGCCGTTGCACACGGCTGTGCTCGACGGCGAGCTCGGCGACGCTCGGTTTGCACGGGAAAAAAGGCGAGGAAGAGGGAGATGAGGTCCAGGGAGAGGGGGATAAGCTTCGGGACGTCTAGGCGGTCTCCGTGGCGCAAGAAGAGGGTCAGGGGAGAGACGTAGGCGGAGGGGCTGTCGCGGTGGCACCCGCGGCGTGCTCCCCTGCCTCCAGCGAGCAGCTTCGGGGGAGGGGGAAGAAGACGACAAGGAGAGGTGGCTGGGCTGAGGCCAGGTGGGCCGGGGGGGGGTTCAGTTGGGCTGGAAGCCAGGGTTTCCTCTTTTCCTTTTTCTTCTCTCTTTTTCTGTCTATTTTGTTTTTCTTTCATTTGTTTGCTCTGATAAATAAATACCAAAACATTTTATAAAATCCCGAAATCATTTATATGGACTTATATGGCACAACACTAGCCAATCCCAAGATTTGAAGAATTTTTGAAATTCAACTTATTTGAATTTCAATTCAAATAGGGTTTTAATTTAATTTCCATGCCCTGTTTGGAATATTTGAAAAATCTTGGTGCATGCAGTGGGACCCACTTCACTTTATATGTGATCATGCATATTTTTAAGACTTTTCAAAAATACCAGAGGAATTTTTGGAAGAAATTTATATCTGGCCTTTTGAATTAAATTCTCTAGGGCTTTTCTTTTCCCCATTTTTGAATTTCCTTTTAAATTTTTCACATTATGCAAAGGGAACTCAAACCCTAGCACTTACCCTAGATGGGGGTTCTGACAACTCTCCCCCACTCAAAAGAATCTCGTCCCGAGATTCAGAAGTCGTCGGGAGGAAGGAGGGGTACTCGGCACGGAGGCGATCTTCTCTTTCCCATGTGGCTTCTTTCTCGGAGTGATGTGACCATTGCACTTTGAGGAATTTGATCTTCTGACGATGAGTGACACGCTCTGCGGAATCAAGAATACGAACAGGGTACTCTCGATAAGAAAGGTCATGTTGGAGATCAAGCGTTTCATGGCCGACTTCGCGGATGGGGTCCTTGAAGACGCCTGAGTTGTGACACATGGAATACATCATGTACTCGGGAAAGGTGTGGAGGTAGTTCAAGTTGGTAGGCAACTTCTCCATGTTTAGCGAGAATGCGGAAAGGTCCGATGTAACGTGGGGCAAACTTGCCTTTGATACTGAATCGTTGGGTTCCCTTCAGAGGAGTAACCCGAAGGTAAGCCTTCTCATCAAGATTGTAGCTCTCCTCTCTATGATGATGATCATAGTAGCTTTTCTGACGAGACTGAGCGGCTTTCAAACGATCACGAACAATGCGAACTTTATCTTCTGCTTCCTTGATCATATCCGGTCCAAAGAGTTGTCTTTCACCGGTTTCTGACCAGTTTAGGGGTGTTCAACATCGTCGTCCATAGAGGAATTCAAAGGGAGCCATGTTCAGACAAGATTGGAAACTATTGTTATAAGAAAATTCGTTAAATGGAAGAGATTTCTCCCAATTCTTTCCGAATGAGATAACACAAGCTCTGAGCATGTCTTCCAAGATTTGATTAACCCTTTCCACTTGACCGCTAGACTGAGGATGGAAAGCTGTACGAAAGGATAGATGAGTTCCCATAGCATTCTGAAAGCTTCCCCAGAATCTAGAGGTGAAAAGGCTACCTCGATCAGAATTGATTTCCAAAGGAACACCGTGAAGAGACACAATTCTAGAGACATACAAGTCCGCTAACTGGCTAGCAGTAGACTCGCGAACGGGAAGGAAGTGAGCAACTTTGGAAAGTCGGTCAATGACAATGGAAGATGGCATCATTTCCTTTCTGGGTTTTTGGAAAGCCGGTGATGAAGTCCATACTGACTTTGTCCCATTTCCACTCAGGAATAGGCAAAGGTTGAAGTGTACCAGCAGGTCTTTCGTGTTCAGCCTTAATGCAATGACAAACATCACATTCGGCAACATATCGAGCAATGTCTCTCTTCATCCTGGTCCACCAAAATCTTTGGCGTAGATCTCGGTACAATTTTGTGCTACCGGGATGAATCGAGAGGGGTGTGTCATGGTCTTCTTTGAGGATTAGTTGCCTTAGATTTCTATTCTTACGTACTACCAAACAATTTCCAAAGAATACCGTTCCTTTGCTATCTGTGGAGAAACATTTAGCAACTCCGCTAGCAATGTTCTCCTTGATCCGGCGAACACCTCGTGCACGCCTTTGGGCAACTATGATTTGATCCTCAAGGGTTAGTTTCGCCACCAAGTTGAAAAGAGATCCACGAGGAGAAATCTCGAGATTAAGCTTTCGAAATTCCTCATGAAGAAGTGGTTGATACTGTTGTAACATGAGGTTGTTACAATACGACTTACGACTTAGTGCATCAGCCATGACATTGGCTTTGCCTGGGGTGTATGAAATTCCTAAGTCATAATCTTTTATCAACTCTATCCAGCGTCTTTGCCTGAGATTAAGATCTGGCTGGGTGAATATATATTTGAGGCTTTGGTGGTCGGAATAGATCTCACAACAATTACCAAGGAGGTAATGTCGCCATGTTGTCAGGGCATGAACTACGGCAGCGAGTTCAAGATCATGGGTAGGATAGTTCTCTTCATGTGGCCGCAACTGGCGTGAAGCATAGGCTACCACATGTCTATCTTGCATAAATATGCATCCTAACCCTTGCCGTAAAGCATCACAATAGATCTCGAAATCCCTTTTGGTGTCTGGAGGTGCAAGTAAGGGTGCAGAAGTCAATCTTCTTTTTAGATCTTGAAAGCTTTCCTCGCACTTGGGGGTCCATTGGAATTTCTTATCTTTTTTGAGGAGTTCAGTTAGAGGCTTTGCAACTTTAGAAAAGTTCTCGACGAAGCGGCGGCAATAGCTTGCTAAGCCAAGAAAACTCCTAACTTGCTTAACCGATTCAGGTGGAGTCCAGTCAAGGACGGTCTGAACTCTCTCGGGATTGACAGCAATGCCTTTCGCAGAAATCACGTGGCCTAAGTAGGTCACTTCTGGTAGCCAAAATTTGCACTTAGAGAACTTGGCATATAGGCGATTCTCTCGAAGTTTCATCAATACCAACCTAAGATGTTCTGCATGCTCTTCTTCGTTCTTCGAGTAGATGAGAATGTCATCAAGATAAACTACAACAAATTTATCTAGGTACTCCATGAAGATCAAATTCATCAAGCGCGAGAATGTGGAGGGGGCATTGGTCAAACTGAAGGACATGACGGTGTACTCGTAAAGACCGTAACGAGTAGTGAAAGCCGTTTTTGGAATGTCCTCGTTCCTGATTTTGATTTGATGATAGCCTAATCTCAAATCCATCTTGGAGAAGACAGAGGATCCAGCAAGTTGATCATAAAGATCATTGATCCTGGGCAGTGGGTACTTATTCTTTACCGTCGCTAGATTTAGCGGGCGATAGTTTACGCACATCCTTTCTGTTCCATCTTTCTTCATTACGAACAGAACGGGGGAACCCCATGGCGATGAGCTAGGGTGGATGAAACCTTTTTCCAACGAAGCATCAAGTTGGGTTTTTAGCTCAGCTAACTCATGTGGGGCCATTATATATGGGCGTCTGGAAATTGGGGTTGTGCCTGGTATAAGATCCATTATGAATTCTACACATCTGCCAGGAGGCATTCCTGGCAGTTCTTCGGGAAAGACATCCGGGAAGTCACAAACCACCGGAATATCTTCCAGGTCTGGAAGGGGAAGCACATTCAAAGTATGCATCTGTGTTCTAGAGCTGGGTGATGTGTAGTCAATGGTCTGGCCTGAAGGATGGGTGATTTTAACTGACTTGGATTTACAATCAAGGAAAGCATTCTGCCTTGATAACAATTCCATTCCTAGGATGACATCAATGTCTGAAGATTTGAGGGCTATAAGAGAAGCAAGGAATACTAAACCCTCAATTGCAATTTTATTACCATGGCTTACTCTATTAGTCTGCCACTTTGAACCAGGAGTTTGAATGATCATTGGAGAAAACATTTCTTCAAAAGGGAATTCATGACGAAGTGCATAACTCTCCGACATGAATGAATGAGAAGCTCCTGGATCGAAAAGAACGGAGGCGGGAACATGATTGATTGGGGGTGTGCCAAGAATGACGTCAGAAGTAGCAGTGGTGTCCTCAACTGAGATTTGGTTCACATATCCACTACCTGTGACTAAAAGCTTTGCTGGAGAGGCTTTGGTGGTTGATTTCTTTGGAGGCTTAGGTCGAGAATGACGTGGTTCCATCAAGACCTAAGGTCATTGACGATAGTAATGGCCTGGAAGACCACACTTAAAACACACCCTTCCTGAACTGCTGGGAGTGGGATTACTCGGCTACACACCATCATTCCGGTGTGGAATAATGTGCTGGGGTGGATGGCATATATTGGATGGTGGCCTCTGAAGAAGGTTTTGAGGTATGGCACTAGTTGGAATCAAAATTCAGCGTTTCTGAGGGGCTGAACTTGAAGAAGTAGCAAGCTCAAGAGCAAGCTTGCGAGACTCTTTGAACACTTCATTGCCATGCTCAGCTCTGAAGGATCTGTTGACTAAATCCTCAAAGGTGGAAAAATCGATGAGGTTGAGATCAGGACGAAGGATGGGGCTCAGTCCCTTACGGAACCTTGCCTGCTTTCTGGCATCGGTGGTGATCTCATCTTGGGAATAACGAGAAAGAGGGTTGAACTCTCTCACATACTCATGAATGGACATCTCTCCTTGAGTCAAATTGCAGAACTCTTCCTTCTTGCGCTCCATCAACTCATCCAGAATGTGGTACCATCGAAAGGCAACACAGAACTCCTGCCAAGTCACTACGTGACCATTTGGCTGCATTGCAACATAGTTCTCCCACCATTGAAGAGCAGCACCTTCCATGAAGTATACCGCGAAAATAACTCGGTCATCGGGAGCAACATGTGCAGTATCAACCTTACGCTCGATGGAACGGAGCCAATCATCAGCTTCAAGGGGCTCAGAAGAATATCGGAATACCGGTGGCTTGAGGAGGATGAAGTCCTGAATGCTGACAACCACATTACGCTGACGAGCGGTATTCTGCTCGATGAGCTCCAGAAGGCGTGTTTGATCACGTCTATTCCGCTCGGCTTCCATCATGATTTCCGCCGCAGAAGGCGGTGGTAGAGGTTCATCATCATTTCGATTCCGAACACGGTCTCGATTCCGACGAACAGCATTACGAGTTCCACCTGACATCCTGTGTGATAAAAATCAACAATCAGAACATGTTGAATAATGGATTCAAGGATAACAAGACATGATGAAGGCGGAAAAGATTATAATGTGAAGGCAAAGATTCACAGAAACTCGGAACAAATACGGCAGCATAACGGCTACACCGGGATGGAAAATGAAACAACCTTGAAGAGATTGGACAGAACTTCTTCAAGGAACTCAAATTACGAAGGCTCTGGACAACCACAGCTGTCGTACATCTACAAGGAAGCAATCAACGAGATGTTCTAGTCAGACATAGATGAGCCTAGTCCTATCATCCCGTAGAAAGGATAAGGGTGACCAAGAACTCAGATCGATGAGGGTAAGGAGAAAAAGAAGCCTTACGTTGTTCCCTTATACCCAGAGTAACTATATAACTATAGAATGCTAGACTCGACTTCGACCAAGGGTTGAATAATCCTACAGACAGTCCTGCTCTGATACCAAGTCTGTCGGGACCCGGGGTATGCGTATGTAATTCCAGTCACGATACAATCACATGGAGAGCCGAGAGCCGTACCCACTTGTCTAAGCAGACAAGGCCAAGCACAGAATACTCTCGGAAAGCATCGGACGTGAGGGGCATCCCATTCAGGCCGGATGATCAACTGAGATGGGTCCTCATCCTCCGCTCACGAGTCTAAATGCTTATGGGTGGTGAATCCCATATTCATAGCCAAGTCGCCTCAACCATGTTATCGATTGAATCCTAACTCTTACATAGACTTACTCCAGCCCGATCAATTAGTCGGGGTCTAGGGCGGGCTCGATCATACAACAAAGTGTGCACGTGACAGAGTCATGAGCAATCGCATCGCGATGCCCCAAGCTGCGCACATCTAAGGGCCACTTGGTGTACAAAGGACCGCGAACCAGATCACAACTAAGGTCTCGAAAACCCATACTAAGACATGCATGTTATAAACATACATGCAGCACACATGCCTAGTATGAATAGCAGGTATCATCACATAACTCTACAAAGTACTTCTTTATTTACTTACACTTGGAGTATACAAAGATCACATGTATGTGATCAACATTACATCATACAACGGAAGCCAATTAGGTCTGAGTACAGACAAGTTTAACAAATGGCTTAGAGAAGCCTTGTAAACATACATGCCCTTCCACGAGGAACCAGACTGCTGTCTGGGACTATACTAGCTTAGTCAACGTCGAGCTTCAGGTCGGTGACTCCATCGGGTCTGGGTTTCCATCTAAAACATAGAATTAGAAAACGTGAGTACAAAGTCGTACTG
Organism: Bromus sterilis; assembly: GCA_950022295.1. Taxonomy (NCBI): domain Eukaryota; kingdom Viridiplantae; phylum Streptophyta; class Magnoliopsida; order Poales; family Poaceae; genus Bromus; species Bromus sterilis. The sequence goes on from OX465600.1 coordinate 159,860,248, forward strand.
AGGAAGACTTACATCAGAACTACACTACTCATGCTAAAGTATCAAGGTAAAGGGAGGTGGGGTTTCAACATGCAGAAGTGCCAGCTTTGACTTGGCTAGTCCTGTACTACGAAGACCAGACTTGAGGTAAGAATCGTACACGAGTCCACTACCAAGTCTCCAACCAATACATCCCTATGGTTACTTCCTCGACTTCCCCACGAGGAGCACACCATAGCACTCACGCTTATCTTGCGAGTTTTAGAAGTATCCATTCAAGTTGTCTAATAATCAGGTACAGGTTCCAAGTAGTCCTTAACCGCGGACGCGGCTATTCAAATAGTTTTGTTAACCTTGCAAGGGTGTAAGTACACACACATGACCATCGGTTACCGCCTTTTGCTCGCCACCGTTCAAGAGGTGACAGCGAGGATGTTCACCACGACACTTCGCTCACAACCGGTCTATTCCAGGAGTCGACTATCTGAGTTGCCTCCGCTCGAGAGGCCGGCCGGATCAATGAAACGGACTCAAACAATGCAAGTGACCGAGACGCCAACTCTGGCAGATGGTTTTCCTGCCTCACAGGTGCACCCACATATCTATATGATGCAACCATTTCTTCATTCTTTTTCTATGCAGATGCCAAATGGAACGCCCGAACTAATGTGACTCCTGGACGTCGACACGGATCAAGGTACTAGGCCGAGAGGGGTCAGTGAGCCCAATGTGTGGTTGTACTCTTTGTCTTGGATTACCATACAAGAACTCGGTGCTTAAGGCGGTGTTCAACGAGACAACCCATTGTGTACTCCTACACAGCCTCTCATCGTTCACCTTGTATTAGGGTGGATTCACCAACACAGTTTCACTTTCATCAACACCATGTTCACTATCATTACGACTCACAGATCATTGTAACATCAATGTAACCTCTAAGCATGCAATAAGCTTTAACAGTTGCAGGGGCCACATGATATCAATCAACTCCTATGTCAGGTAGGATTGTGGTTTGCTTACTACTGTGAAAAGACGATGGGTCATGCATCGGATAGGGGTTCAGCTAGGCGGTATAATCGATACAAGGTGATCTCCTAAACATGCATAAGCGAGACTGAGAGGGGATTGGGATTTTATAGACATGATCAATGGGGTTTGCTTCCCTTGCTGACGATACACGGGTTTATCGAACTTCTTCTTCAGGGGTGATCACCGTCTCGGAACGTCTGTCATCGGAGGCAATCATCAACGAGGGGGGAAACATTGAATGGAAAAGCACAAGCACATGATAAGTTGTGAAAACATGATGTACATGGTACTGATGTGTTGACAATTCCATTTAATTGAAGTGTATTGCAAAAGAATTGCAAATTCAAACTTCAAATTTGAATTCAAATTAAGCCATATGCAAACTTGCTACTGTTGCCCCATTTTAAAATGGTCAAACATGAAAACAAATTGCATATTCTTAATCCTTGCATTTTTTGATAATTTTTCATATATTATATGTTTAATTTGGAGTTAATATGAATTAGTTATGAATTTCTAAAGTTTATTGCATTTTCTGACTTTTCTGTAAATTATTCTAAGTTGGAAAATCCTTTATTGCGTCATCACTGTGTCACAGTGACGTCAGGGGGGGTCTGACTGCTGGGGCCCCCATGTCAGTGGGAGAGGGAATTAATCCCTCTCTGTTTTAGTTAGCAGAGGGGTTAGGGGGGTTTTGGGCCCCACTGTCAGTGGCTGTGGGTGGGTTAGTGGGTGATTAGGGAGGGGGGTTAGGCCTAACCCGGCCGACGGCTTGCCGCCGGTAGCACGGGCACGGCGGCACGTCGCCGGAATAGTGCTACGGGCCACGGGAGAGCACGGGGGTGGCTCCAGGACGCGTCTTGCATGCTCCCGCATCGAGTGGTGCTATTGGGTGGTCTCCAGGGGATCTAGGGCATCGCCGGCGACGAAACCCGCGGCCACCGGAGCTGGCCGGGGTGGAGCAAGTGGATGGGGGCTCAAATCGAGCGCGAAAAAGGTAGAAGCGGGCGCAAGCTTACCCTAGGAGCGATGGCAACGACGGCGAGGTCGGAGGGGGCTCGGCGGTGAGGAATTTCTCGTCGGGATCTACTGCGGCCGGCGGCGAGAGGTTGAAGAGGGCGTCGTCGTCGGGGCCGTTGGGGCTCGATTAGGAGCGCAGTTCGATGAAGTGCACGGCGGCGGTCCTCTTAGACAAGGTGGCACGGCAATCCGTTGCCGTTGCCCACGGCTGTGCTCGACGGCGAGCTCGGCGGTGCTCGGTTTGCATGGGAAAAAGGCGAGGAAGATGGAGATGAGGTCCAGGGAGAGGGGGATAAGCTTCGGGACGTCTAGGCGGTCTCCGTGGTGAAAGAAGAGGGGCATGGGAGAGACGTAGGCGGCGGGGCTGTCGCGGTGGCACCCGCGGCGTGCTCCCCTGCCTCCAGCGAGTAGCTTCGGGGGAGGGGGAAGAAGACGATAAGGAGAGGTAGCTGGGCCGAGGCCAGGTGGGCCGGGGGGGGGGGGGTTCAGTTGGGCTGGAAGCCAGGGTTTCCTCTTTTCCTTTTTCTTCTCTCTTTTTCTTTCTGTTTTTTTTCTTTCATTTGTTTGCTCTTATAAATAAATACCAAAGCATTTTATAAAATCCCCAAATCATTTATATGGACTTATATGGCAGAACACTAGCCAATCCCAAGATTTGAAGATTTTTTGAAATTCAACTTGTTTGAATTTCAGTTCAAATAGGGTTTTAATTTAATTTCCAAGCCCTGTTCGGAATATTTGAAAAATCTTGGTGCATGGAGTGGGACCCACTTCACTTTATATGTGATCATGCATATTTTTAAGACTTTTCAAAAACACCAGAGGAGTTTTTGGAAGAAATTTTTATCTGGCCTTTTGAATTAAATTCTCTAGGGCTTTTCTTTTCCCCATTTTTGAATTTCCTTTTAAATTTTCACATGATACAAAGGGAACTCAAACCCTAGCACTTACCCTAGTTGGGGTTCTGACATATTCCTTTACCAAAGTCACTTATCAGTACCTTCTGCTCCTCGTTGGGTTCGACACTCTTACTTATCGAAAACGCTACAATAGGTCCCCTATATTTGAGGGTCATCAATTGCCCAGCTGTAATTTGTTCACCCAGCTTAGCTGTTTTATCGTCTTTTGGGAGAGAGACATCAGTGTTGAACATCATGAGACCCCGTTCCATATTTCCACCATTGTTTATACTTCAACTCTTTACTGCTTTATTTCCTTTTAGTTGCAATCACCATCACTATTTCCACCATGCATTTGATCCTTTGTAAACGACAAGGCCCGAGAGATTGAAAACCTCTCTAAACTCGTTGGGAGAAAAGTTACTTGTGTCGTGTGCAGGTCCAGGTTAAGCAAGTGATTCTATTAAGACGACGCATCACTTACTTCACGACCTTCTGGTTGATCCTCGGAGTCCTAATGGAGACATAAACCCTATACTCTAAGTTAGGGGAAATTTGCTGCTAAGCTACATCTCAACCTGCCACTTGGGGTAACCAACGAGGGGCGAGAAGAAGATCATCTCTCGCGCCATCAAGCAAATTTCTTAGGCTGTTGCCGGGGACTCCAATCTTCAAGATATTGGGGTTGCACACTATATTTTACCTTTTCTTTTTAGTCTTGTTAGTTTACCTTTCAGTTTTTACTTTTGCTTGTGTGTCGGTATGAAAAACCAAAAAATTTAGTTGCTACCTTTTGCCTTTGTCTTGCTTTGCCTAGTTATGCTATCTTCACCATGGGTGTGGAACCACCCAAATATGGAAGGATGGACATGTTTCACTTAGATCGTCTTCGATCAATTTGTGCTCGCACTAAAACCCAACCGACTTGGCTGAGGGGAAATCATTGGATGATCATGCTCATTATACGCGACACCGCTTATCTCAGAAAGGGAAACACTTATGGGATCAAATACAAGTTTCTTATTGCTATGCTGAGTGTTTATGCCACATTTATGATTTTATTTGTTGTTCTAATATAGATCGTAAACACCTTCCTTTCCAATATGAGTTTAATGAAAATGAGATTCTATCTTCCTATGCTAAATGTGTTTATGATTACTTTGATGTTGAAAACATTGAAGAGTTTGTTGCCTTCAAGGGTGCTTATGAGATTGCTTCTTTGATTGAAAAGTATTACGATACTATTCACAAGTCCGAAAATTTTGCAGTGCTTCAATATTGCTTGGAGAATTATTTTTGCAATGATTATATTGAGGATATTAAAAACAAAATGTTTGTTGTCGAAGAAGATGCCAATGGTTGCTATGATGAGGAATCCTATGATTCCGAGGACTCACTTGAAATATCCCTTTCTGAAGAACTTGATACTTGCTTTGTTGATGGCCTTGATGCCTCTATGGATGATGCTTACGGAGATGAAGTTGTTGTAGTTCCTTACGTTAAGCATAAAATTGTTGCTATTGCCCCCACACTTGATTATCCTATCATCCTTTTGAAATCTCCGACTCATATTCCGGAGAGCTATACTCCTAAATGTGATCGGATGCATTTATCTTATGTTCCTAAAGACCGTGTTGAAAAATTTATACGTGTGCTTGTAGGTAATGAACAACATGATTTATGTGACAATTATATTCTTGATGTTGTTCATGATGCTACGGAAAATTATGTTGAGAGAGGAAAGTTTGGTTGTAGAAACTTGCATGTTAAAAAACAGCTCTCTTTATGTTGAAAGTATTGAAGTTGTTCGTGTTCCACCTTTCTATGCTTGTTACTTTTTATTATCATGATTTATTTTTTTACAAGTTTCCCGTGCATAGGAAGTGGGTTAGGCTTAAATGTTTTTCATATTTTCTTCTTGATGCTCTGTTTTGCTTCAAATCCTTATTCTTATGAGAGCGTCTTTTATAATCATGCCTAGCTAAAAGGCATAAAAGAAAGGGCTTATTGGGAGGCAACCCAAAATCTTTTTAATTTGAGTTTTAGTGGTCTTGATTCTTGTTACTACTACAACAACATTATTGTATTTTTATTTTCAAGCTTTGTTCCAAGTTTTAGCCTCCGATTGCAAGAAAATTCAAAAGTTGTGACATGCTGTCCTGAAACAGATTTTGTCTGCTTGACGTAAAAATTCATCATAAATCACCGGATCATCTTTTTGATCTAGATTTTTTTGATAGTATGCTCTATACAATTAGCTTTCTGGAGTCTATTCTAAATTTTTTGATTTGAGTTGCAGAAGTTCCTCGAAAAAATTATTTACTACATGTCGATTTGTTTTTCACAGATTCTACCATGTTTTGCGTCTTCTCCATTTTGCAAATCTTAAGCTTGATTTTTCTTTTCAATTTTTTTGGCAATCTTGAAAAACAGTATCTCTTCATGAAAATCTTCATTTACAGTGGAGGAAAATTATTTATTTATGGGTACTAACCACTCTAATCAGCTTATGATGAGTTTCACATGAAGGGTATTTTCAAGTATGCGAAGGAAGATGATGAAAGAAGATCTAGGATGGTCAAACACTCAAGCTTGGGGTTTCCCCCATGCACCCCCAAGAAATATCCAAGGAGACTCGAGCTTATAATCTTGGGGACGCCCTCGTGCATCCCCTTCTCCATCAATAATCATCAGTTCGTCCTTCTCCATGCTATATTTTTATCTCTTCATGTGTTATGTGCTATGCTTGGAGCGTCTCGCTCTTTACTTTTTAGTTTTGTTTTCTGTTCATAACAAGTTGGACCCTAGACTTCATTGTTTGGGAGAGAAACATGCCCTAGAACACAACGTAGGTTTGCATGCTTATCTTTTTGTGTGTTCTTTATCTTTTTGTAGTTGTTGACATGCTTAGCTCTTGTTTTCATGCTTATCTTTTTAAGAGCTTTAATTTAGGTTGTTTCTTTTGGAACTCTCTTGAGTTATCATGCTTATCTTGTTTAGAGAGTTGGTTTGTTGCACTGAGTTTTGTGTCTTGCATGAGTAGGTAATTAATGTTTCTATTATAAGTGTAGTAGTAACTTGCAATGGTTTTGAGGTATTGATTTGAGTAATTTTTGGAGATTTGTTGCCAAGAGCTTGATCCTATTAGTGATAGGTGTCGTATTTTAGTCAACCCATGCTTATTTTAGAAAACTACAAAAAATTAGTTGAGAACTCTAGCTACTAGATGGATTGCTAACTCTAAAGGGGTTAGAATATATAGAGTACCCTCACGTACCATGGGTCGAGGATGCACAAGGATAACCAAACCCCCATACATTCCTCCTCGGGGTACTCGTCTCTTTGTGAACCTCCTGATTAGATACAGAGTTATCGATAATAAGTGCATGAGTTCTTCGGACTAATGCGAGTATTCGATTGTTGGCACTTCTACCTTCCCATATTCTGCTAGCTTCTTCGGTAACCGTGTATTGCCCTTTCTCATCTTGAGAGTTGGCGCATACTTCGCTGGTGCATCCAAACCCTTGGCATGATACGCTCTGTCATCATAAACCTCCTTATACCTTCCTCAAAACAGTCATCATACCTACCTATCAAGGCATTTCCATAGCCTTTCCGAGATCCATTGCGATGCAACATCCACCATCTCATGACTTCATCTTCATGTTATACATGCTTTTTCTTGATCGAGGAGCCGCATGCTAGTTGGGCCTTGCCCTTATTATTGCTACATGATGCGCTAGTATCATTGCATATCGTGCTACACTAGAAGAGGCATACATTTGCATACATCATGATAGTTTTCAGTTTTCTTTATGTTGAGTACTTTTTGTATGGTGTGAAGATCTTCTATATTCTTGTAAAATATAGTGTGTTTCCCTTAACGTGAGGAAAAGATCCCAAAGAGGACAAAATAAAATATCCCAAAAGAGGACAAATTAAAAGATCCCAAAGAGGAATAATGAGAGATAAATAGAAAGAGCTAATGAGCCCACAAAAATAGAAAAAATAGAAAAAAGAAATAAAAAGAGAGAAGGGGGGAACACTACTATTCCTTTGGAAAGATCCACACTCGTACTCCATAGTAATATTTGTACTCCATAGAGATTTTCATACCATTCATGCATAATTATGTAGGGATCCTTACACTATTGAACTTGGTTTGCATATTCCAAGGATGAGCCTCCTCAAAAGAGCTCTAGGTCTTCATGAGCAAGCAAATTGGATGCACCCCCACTAGTTCCATTGGAGAGCTTACCTTAGCTCATATGTGCATCCGTTGCATGGAAATCCCTACTCCTCACATCATATCTATCATTTGGATTTCTCTCGGCAATGATTGTGATCATTGATGTGCGCCTTTCATACCTTTTTTGTCTTCCTTCCCCATCATTTTTTTCTTTGCCATCCTAAATGCCAAAATATCTTACTTGCGCTTATCCATTGCATGAGTAGTCAAAGTCGAAAGGGAGAGGATCAGTTTGACTTGTGCCTGACTAGTGGTCTGGGGACGAGTCAAAATAAGATTCTGAAGGAGACGAAGTGTGAATTTTTAGTATATTGGGTTCTCAATTAAACCATATAGTATTTTTATGCTCTAAACCCATCGCCCACTTCTTGCATGCAAACACCATTTGGAGACATTCGAGTCATGAACAGCAAGAGCTCTTGCACCTTTATGTTCTTACTTTGCTAGTTTCAATACTAGATATAGACTCTTTCTTGTTATCATGTTGACTTGAATTGCATATCTTACTTGATTTACTTTGAAGTTCTTATATGTGTGTTCGCATGTCACCACAGAAATAATCTGTGTTATCATTCACCTACTTGAGGACGAGCAGGAATTAAGCTTGGGGATGTTGATACGTCCCAGACGAATCTATAATTTATGCTTGTTCCATGCTTATTTGAGTGACATTGTTATGTGTTTTGCTACACTTTGAAACCTTTTTACACATATTTGGACTAACCTACTGACTCAGTGCACCCAGTGCCAATTTATGTCTGTTGATGTCTGTGAATTGCAGGTTTTTACCCATATTTACAATGCCAAAAAAATTCCAAGAAAAATATATAAAAAATCAGCGTAAGGGGAGCTTCCAGAACATGGAAGGGCAGCCAGACAGGGCCCACCCCCTCTCAATTTACCACATGGCATGGCCAGGGGTGGGGCCACGCCCCAAGGCCGCTTGAGAAGTGGGGCCCTCCCCTGGCGCCCCCCCCTTCAGCCTATATTACCTCCTCGATATAGAAACCCCAAAAGGAGACTCCTGATGTCTACACACGCTTCTATTCTTGTAGACTATGTTGGGCCTCCAAGCGCAAAGGTTTGTAGGACAACAACAATTTCCCTCAAGTGGATGACCTAAGGTTTATCGAACTCAGGGAAGTAGAGGTTGAAGATGGTCTCTCTCAGGCAACCCTGCAATTAAGATACAAGAAGTCTCTTGTGTCCCCAACACACTTAATAAAACTAGGAGTTGTATAGGTGCACTAGTTCGGCGAAGAGATGGTAAAATATGGGTGGTAGGTGTGGCAACACAAAGTAATATAAACTTGTAATAAAAAGTGCAGCAAGCAAACATGTGACAAAAGTGAGCACAAATGGTGTAACAATGGTGGAAACAAGGCCTAGGCTTCATACTTTCACTAGTGGCAACTCCAAATCAACATTAACATAGCCTAATCACATGATATTTCCACTAAAACATGCATTGGAGACGTACTCGGACGTCATTCCTTTGTGGTCAAGAGAGGACGAGAATTATGTAGGGCTACAAAAGCATACCTCAGAGTTCGTAGTTCTCAATCTATGGATTTGCCAATGTCACCGCGGACATCCAAAGAGAGTACCACAATCACCACAACATATCTCAAGGATAGTCAAAGACAAGCCCCAAGAGACTCTCAATCTTCAATCAACACACAAAATAGGAAATCCTCATGATAATATTCTTCTAACCCATGTCCAATAGACCGTTGTCACCATGGTCTCGGGGATTATACTAGATAAGATCAAGTGAGTACATCAATTTAATATATAGAGTAAGGGGAAATGTTAAGGGATCACCCTAGATTAACATAGCCTATGATCACAACGAAGATCACATCATGGGAGAGAGAGAAGAATACATAGCTACTGGTAGAAACCTCAGCCCCGAGGAGGGACTACTCCCGCTTCATGGAGGGAGCAAGCAACGTCGATGGAGATGAATCCGGGGGCACTTCCCCGTCCCGGCAGGGTGCCGGCACAGGAATTTTGGTCCCCCGAAGCTTGTTGGCGATGGCGGCGGAGATCGGAATCGTTTCTGGAAAAATTACTTTGATATTATGGGTTTACACCCCGAGGGCTATATTACTTTGTGTTGCCACACCTACTCCGCTACCTTGGTGATTCCGGAAGCTTCCGGTTCGCTGATTTTTTATGTGATTTTTCCGGATTTTTTGGAGCACTTTTAATGGCCGGAAAACCTGAAATACAAAAATAGCAGAAAACAACAACTGTTAGGCTGGTGCGCTGGGTTAATAGATTAGTGCAAATATGCTCAAAAGTGTATGAAAGTTCAAGCAAATCATGGCAAAGTCACACAAAACATGCATGGAGCAAGAAGAAACTATAGATACGTTTGGGACGTATCAAGATCCCCAAGCTTAATTCCTGCTCGTCCTCGAGTAGGTAAATGATAACAAGCATAATTTATGTGGTGACATGCCACACAACCAAATAAGGACTTTTAAGTAAAGCAATCAAAGCACGCAATTCATTTCAAGTCTTAACAAACAAGAGTCTATATTAGCATTGACACAAGCAACAAAAGAACAAAAGGTGCAAGACCTCTTGCTGTCCGTGACTCGAATGTCTCCAGATGGTTTTTGCGTGCAAGTAGGGTACTGTGAAAAAGAGAGAAAAAAGGTTGTTGAGAACAACTATCTACTAAAGTTTCACACATGGTCTCCTTTGGATTCTTATCTTGACTCGTCCCCAGACCACTAGCCAGGTACAAGTCAAACTGATCCACTCCCTTTCGATATTTTCAGCACTCATGCAGTGGATGAGCGTGAAAGTTGACACCTAAAAAGCGAAACAGAAAGAAGGTGGAGGAGGAAGACAAAAAGGTGTGAAAGGCTCACATCAATGAGGACAATCATACGTGAGAGAAGGCCATATGATAGTTATGATACGAGGAGTAGGGATCTCTATGCAACGGATGCACATATGAGCTAAAAGCTCTCCAAGGGAACTAGTTGGGGTGCATCTAACTTGCTTGCTCAAGAAGACCTAGAGCTCGTTTTAGGAGGCTCATCATTGCAATATACAAGCCAAGTTCTATAGTGTGAAGGTCCCCACATAGATATATGCATGATGATGATCTCTATGGAGTACAAGGGATAGAGGATGAAGTACTAGTGTGGATCTCTCAAAACGAATAGTAGTGTGCCCCCTTCTCTCTTTTTATTTTTCTTTTTCTCTTTTTTCTATTTTTTTGTATTTCTTTCGGTGGACTCAATGGCTCTTTCTATTTAACTCTCATTTGTCCTCTTTGGGATCTTTTGATTTTTTCCTCTTTGGGATCTTTTCCTCACTTTAGGGGCAACACTCTATATTTTACAAGAATATAGGAGATCTTTCACACTTTACAAAGGTACTCACATAAAGAAGATATAACTATCATGATGCAAATGTATGCCTCTGCCAGGATAGCAGGATATGCAATGATAGTAGCGCGTCATGTAGCAATGATTAGGGCAAGGCCCAACTAGCATGCGGTTCATCGATCAAGCAAGTAGCATGTATGACATGAAGATCAAGTCATGAGAAGGTGGATGTTGTGTGGCAATGTATCTTGGAAAGGCTATGGAAATGCCTTGTAGGTAGGTATGGTGGAATTTTTGAGGAAAGATATAAGGAGGCTCATGATGGTAGAGCGTATCGTGCCAAGGGTTTGGATGCACCGGCGAAGTATGCGCCAACTCTCGAGATGAGAAAGGGCAATGCAAGGTACCGAAGAGGCTAGAAAAAGTATAGGTGGGTGGAAGTGTCAACTTTCGAATACTCACATTAGTTCAAAGAACTCATGCACTTATTATCGGTAACTCTCAATCTAATCAGGAGGTTCACAAAGCGACAAGTACCCCGAGGAGGAGTGTATGGGGGTTTGGTTATCCTTGCGCATCCTCGACTCATGGTACGTGAGTGTAATCTAATATTCAAACCCTCCAGAGGTTAGTGATCCATCTAGTAGCTACAGTTCTCAACAGGGGTTTTTGGTTTTCCAAAAACACACGGATTGGCCAAAATACGACATCTATCACTAATAGGCTCGAGCTCTTGACACCAAAAGTTCAAACATTACTCTAGTCAATACCTCAAAACTATTGCAAGTTACAAAGAGAACAACAACTTTAACTACCTACTTCTAGTCAAGACACAAAACTCAATGCAACAGGAAAACTCTCTAACAAGATAAAACATGCAACCTATAGAAAGATTAACCTAAAACAAAAGAAAAGCTCTAGAAAAACTAAAGCACTACAACTAAACAGAGCAGCAACTAAGAAAAGAAAAAGAACAACTCACAGCTAAGGAAATAATCATGAAAATCCTATGAGGAGTTCTAATTCAAACGGAGTGTGTTTCTCTCCCACACAAAGTAAGACGGGATCTAACTTGTTATGAACAGCAAGCAAAGCTAAAGAAAACTAAAAATAAAACCTAAGAGCGAGACGCTCCAAGCATAGCACATAACGCATGAAGTGATAAAAATATAGTGAGACGAAGGACGAACTGATGATTGTTGATGGAGAATGGGATGCACGGGGGAATCCCCAAGCTTAGATGCTTGAGTCTCCTTGAATATTTGTTGGGCATGCATGGGGGCATCCCCAAGCTTGAGCGCTTGACACTCCCGAATCTTCTTTTATCATCTTCCATCGCACACTTGAAAACTCCCTTCATATATAACTCATCATAAGCTGATTAGAGAGGTTAGTACCCTTAATAATTAATTTATTTTCCACTGGATATAAAGATATTCTTGAAGAGCTACTGTTTCTCAAGATTGCCAAAAAGTTTTTGCAAAGAAAAGGCAAGCTTAAATTTTGCAAAATTTAGGAGAGACAAAACGTGGAAGAATCTGTGAAAAACAGAACAGCAGGAAGTAAAGAAATTTTTAGGGGTACTTCTGCAACTCGAATCAAGAAACTCAGAACAGACGCTTGAAAGTCAATTGTATGGAGCACGCTTTCAAAACAATTCAGATCAAAAAGATGATCTAGTGATTTTAGGCTAATTTTTCCGTCCAAGGACAGAATCTGTTTTCTGGAAATCATGTCACAACTTTTGGAATTTCTTGCAATCGGAGGCTAGACTTGGCACAAAGATTGAAAATAAAGATACAATGATGTTGCTACAGTAGTAACAATCATCAAGACCACTAAAAACTGAAATAAAAAACTCAAACTAAAGATAACAAGGGTTGTCTCCCTAGAGATCTTTCTTTATAGCCATAAAGATAGGATTAAGATTTTAATGATGCTCTCATAGGGATAAGGAATAAGAGTTGAAGAACAAAAGAGAGCATCAAGAAAGAAATAACAAACACATTTAAGTCTAACATGCTTCCTATGCAAAGGGATCTTCTAGAGGAAAAACTCATTGAAGCATAAAGATATTAGCATAGGAAGGTAAAGTAAGTGCAACTTCAAAACCTTTAACATAAAGAGAGGGAACTTGATATTATTGAAATATCTATAAGCACATGTTCCCCTCTCATAATAATTTTCAGTGGGATCATTAATAAACTCAACAATATATGTATCACATAAAGCATTGTTACCATGATCCACATGCAAAAGGGTACTCTTACTCTCCACATAAGCATAATCTTTCTCATTGGTAATAGTGGGAGTAGGACTATCATAAAAAACTTGAACACTATAGATTAATTGTGTATTAGGAAGATGGTGTTAAACAAGGGAGTAATTCCCTCCATGATCATGACAAGTTTCATAAGGATAATTTCTCCTTATGTCATAGGTACCTTTATAATCACTAAAGATAGGAGTTATACCATCATCATAGTAGATAAGAGCATTATCATTGCTAGAAACTATATTTGTAAAAATGTTGTCTTTATTCTTACTAGCAAAAGAATTATCAATTACCACATCACTAATGGGCAAAGGACTTGGAATCCTATCATCCCCAAGCTTAGAGCTTTCCATATCATCACACTCAGAGTTAGTACCAAAAAGATTTTCAAGATCATAAGTAGCATTATCATCATTTTCCCAATCACAAAAAGTAACATGCATATCATAATCAAAATCATCTTCAATAGTGCCTATGAACTTAACATCAGGATAATAATGAATGCAATCAAGCTCACCGTCCTCCAAAAATTTCTTTCCGTTAGGATAAAAATTGATGCGAGGAATATGCTCAGGCCAGGTTGATACCCATTCTTCTTCCTTCTTGCTCCTCTTCCTCCTCCTCTTCCTTTTCTTCTTATTTACCTTAGGAGGGAGTGGTTGGAGATGAAGCTTGTCCACATATCCTGGTTTATCATTAGAAACAATAGGGGAAATTTGGGAGAAAATCTCCTTTTTATTAGTAGAGATATAAGAGACATTTTTATACTTTGGTAAAGTTCCCTCTTTTCTAATCTTACTTATGTAATAATTTTCATGGCAATTAACAACACAATAGAGATGGCAATTTTGCAAAGTGTTGCTAATTCCTAAGGCATGAACATTTAGCCAAGAAGTCTTTTCTGATAACTCTTCACACATAAAAAATAACATAAGTTCATCATAAAGATCAGAAGTGATCATGTTATCACACAACTGATTAACAGTTATGCTTTGAAAGTTCATGCATTGAAAATTAAAGTGACCCTCTATGCAGCAAAGTTCACAAGTAATAGGATAAAGGTCACACTATTCTCTAGCAATTTCATTTAAATCTTTGACCCAAATGATTGTTCTTTCATGCTTATGTTGCTTACAATACTTCTCTTCTTCAATCATAGGACTTTCACAAGGTCTATCCACTCCACAAAAATTAACATGCTTATATAAAACTTCATTTTCAGGAATTGGATCATGCATGTTGCAATCATCATGAACAATTTCATTTTCTTTGCAAATCTCTTTAAAAGGTTCATGATGCTTGATCCAATTCTCCTTAGGCATATTAAGATGTGAAGCAAAAGATTTGAGGAAATCAACAAGGAGTTGAGAATCAAGCCCAAACTTAGCAATAAACTTATTAAAACTTGAAGTTTCAACAAAGGACTTAATGCAATAACACTCATAATTTATACCTGACTCTTTACCCTTGTCGATCTCCCAATCTTCAGTATTGCGTTGAATTCTTTCAAGGATTTCCCATTTAGCATCAATCTTTTCGTTTGTGAAAGAACCCATAGAGGAAGCATTGAGCAAGTCTTTATCCTGTCGAGAGAGACTCGCATAAAAATTAGTAACAATTATATCTTTGGGGAGCCCATGGTTAGGACATTTTAGCATTAAAGTTTTCAGTCTCCCCCAAGCTTGAGATCTGCTCTCTTCGTCATGAGGATACAAATTATAAACATAATTCCTATTCTCATGGACTTCATGAAGAGGATAAAACTTGGAGTAAAAGAGAGACTAGGTCACTTCCCAATCCCGTAGGTGAGAATCATCTAGTAGCCTATTGTCAGAAGCCAAGTTTAGGTAAGTGCTAGGGTTTGTTTGTGCTCTTTGCATCATGTAAAAATTCAAATGAAATTCAAAAATGGGGAAAAGAAAAGCCCTGAGAAATTAAATCAAATGGCCAGATAAAAATCTTTTTCCAAAAATCATTTGAGTATTTGGAAAATTACGATAAATGATGGTGATCATTTCAAAAGTGGTTTGGGTTCATTCCCATGCCCATGGAATATTCAAAAATTCAAAATGTGTCCGGGAAATTAAATTTAACCCCTATTTGATTTGAAATTCAAATGTTTTGAATTTAAAAAATGCTCAAATTCTACAAGTGACTGGCTACTGGTCACCTAGGAATTATAAAAATATTTGGGCATTTTTATAAAGTGCTCTGGTATTTATTTTTAGAGCAAAACAATTAGTAGAATAAGAAAACAGAAACAAAATCAGAAGAAAAAGGAAAAAGAGGAAGTGGCCCAACCCCCTGGACACCTGGCCCAACTAACCGGACCGGCCCAACCCACTGGCCTCCCCTTGTCGTCTTCCCCGCCCGGAGCCAGAGCAGGCAGCTCGCCGCCGTGGCGAGCAGGACCGCGGATGCCGAGCCATCTAGGCCATCCCCTTCCTCATCTCCTCGCTAGGAGAACACCCTCGACGCTCCGCACCAGTTCCCCCTCTCCCCGCTCTCCCTCACGGTCTCCCTCGCCGGAATCTCGCAGCCGCCCGAGAGCTCGACCTCGCCGGCGTCAAGCGCAACCTCGGCCAACGACCTCCCCTAGGCACCCCGTGTTGTCCAGGAACTCCGCAGAGTCGCACCGCACCTCCCCGCAGAAGTACTTGTCTTCACCAACGAGCTCAGGGTGAGCCCGCGCTCCTTTATCCCGTGTCCGCGCTCCTCCCCGCGCCTCGAATCGCCATGCCCACTGTGGGCTGAGCCTCCGCCGTCGCCGAGCAGCTCGCTGGCGTGGCCCTGAGCCATCCCGTGGTCGCCCGTTTGGCCCCTGAGACGCGCGAGTCGACGGGCTGCCTCCCGGTGGCCTCGGCGCCCCGTTTGGTAGCCTGCGCCGGCGTCCCGAGCGAGCTCCGTCGTGTCCGGTGGACACCGACTTTGAGCCGCCGGTGAGGTCGTCTGGCCACCTAATTAGGGGGCAAATCCCCCTATCAGTTGACCTAGGGTCACTGACAGGTGGGCCCTGGGCCCCCCTAAACTAATTTAATTTTTTTTTAACCGAGGGGTTAACCCCCCTGAGGCTGACAAGCCGACCCCACTGGTCAGCCCCCTGTGACATCACCCCCAAGTCATGATGACGCAATAAACCAATTTGCAGAGAATTAAAATAATCCAGAAATATCTAGAAAATCAATTAAACTTTAGAAAATCATAACTAATTCATATTAACTCCAAATTGGACATATAATATATGAAAAATTATCAAAAAAATGCAAGGATTAAGAATATGCAATTTGTTTTTATGTTTGACCATTTTATAATGGGTGAACAGTAGCAAATGTGTATATGGATTAATTTGAATTTGAATTTGGAGTTTGAATTTGCATTTCAAATGCAATATACTTCAATTAAGATGAATATGCTACAAACCAGTACCACTCACATCATGGACAACCTTATCATGTGTATGTGCATTTTTACTTCCGAAGTTGTCCCCCCCACCTTGTTGATGATTGCCTCCGATGACAGACGTTCCGAGACGGTGATCACCCCCGAAGAAGAAGACCACCGTTAAGACCCGTGTACCGTCAGCAAGGCAAGCAAACCCCATTGATCATGTCTATAAAATCCTACTTCCCTCTAAGTCTCGCTTATGCATGTTTAGGAGATCACCGAGACACGTTCTTTCGCATAGTTGAACCCATTCCGATGCATGACCTATCCTTTTTTCACCGTATTAAGCAAACCACAATCCTAGCAGATTTAGGAGTTGAATGATGAGCATGTGGCCCCTGCAACTATTACTGCTTTTTGCTGCTTAGTGAATGAGGATGTTATGATTGTGAGTCGGGTTGGAATGCACACAGTGATGCTGATGATAACATGTTGGTGAATCCACCCTAAACAAAGGTGAACGATGAGAGGCTGTGGAGGAGTACATAGTGGGTTGTCTCGTTGAACATTGCCCTAGGCCCCGAGTTCCTGTTTTGTGACCCAAGACAAAGAGTATGACCACATGTAGGGTTTATGGAGCCCCGTTTGGCCTCTTTACGTACCCGATCCGGTCCAGGAGTCACAGTAGATTCGGGCTTTCCATTTGACTTATGCATAGATATGTGGGTGGACCTGTGAGACAGTGAAACCATCTGTCAAAGGTGGCGTCTCGGTCCCTTGCATTGTCTGAGTCCGTTTTGTGGAACCGGCCAGACTCTCGAGCGGTGACAAACTCAGGTAGTCGACTCCTGGATTAGAGAAGGTGATGTGAGGGTAGTGCCTTGGTTTCATCCACGTCCGACACCCGTTTGAAGGGTGGCAAGAACGAGACGATAAGTGATGACACGCGTGTGAAGATGTACACCCCTGCAGGGTTAATGAACTATTCGAATAGCCGTGTCCGCGGTTATGGACTACATGGAGACCTTTGCTTGATCATAGATAACTTGAATGGATACTTATAAAACTCGCAAGATAAGCGTGAGTGCTGTGGCGTGCTTCCTCGTGGGGAACTCGAGGAAGTAACCATAGTGGTATATTGGTTGGAGACTTGGTAGTGGACTCGTTTACGCTTCTTACCTCAAGTCTGGTACTCGTAGTTCAGGACTAGCCAAGTCAAAGCTGGCACTTCTGCATGATGAACCCCACCTCCTTTACCTTGATACTTGAGCATGAGTAGTGTAGTTCTGATGTAAGTCTTGCTGACTACGACTTTGTACTCACGTTTGCTTATTCTATGTTTTAGATGAGAACCCGGACCCCAGATGGAGTCACCTTCTTGAAGCTCGACGTTGACTAAGCTAGTATAGTTCCAGACAGCAGTCTGGTCCGTCGTGGAAGGGCATGTATGTTTACAAGGCTTCTCTAAGCCATTTGTTAAACTTGTCTGTACTCAGACCTAATTTGCTTCCGTTGTATGATGTAATGTTGATCACAGACATGTGATCTTTGTATGCTCTATGTGTAAGTCAATAAGAAAGTACTTTGTAGAGTTATCTGATGATACCTGCTGTTCATACTAGGCATGTGTGCTGCGTGTATGTTTATAACATGCATGTCTTAGTATGGGTTTTCGAGACCTTAGTTGTGATCTGGTTGGCGGTATTTTATACACCTAGTGGCCCTTAGATGCGCGCAGCTTGGGGCATCGCGATGCGATTGCTCGTGACTCTGTCGCTTGCACACTTTGTTGTATGATCGAGCCCGCCCTAGACCCCGACTAAGTGATCGGGCTGGAGTAAGTCTATGTAAGAGTTAGGATTCAATCGATAACATGGTTGAGGCGACTCGTCTATGAGTATGGGATTCACCACCCATAAGCATTTAGACTTGTGAGAGGACGATGAGGACCCATCTTAGTTGATCATCCGGCCTGGATGGGATGCCCCTCACGTTCGATGCTTACCGAGAACGTTATGTGCTTGGCCTTGTCTGCTTAGACAAGTGGGTACGGTTCTCGGCTAACCCCGGGTCCCGACACCTATACCATTCCAATGCTTTTCCTTTCAGTGACAAGGCAAATAATTTCTTCATGACTTCACCTCTTGTCAAACCTGAAATCTTAAACAACTCACAAAGTTTTGTAAGTTTCAACAAATGATTACTAGGATGGACTGTTCCATCCCCTGAATAACAATCATTCCTAATCATTCCAATTATCCCAAGTGGTATTTTGAACGGGATACATTCAGTAGGTGGAGGAGACTTCTCTAGCACGGGCGTGGTAAAGCGGCCTTGCCCAAACAGCGAACTAAGAGTGCAGTTTTCCATAAGCATAAATAGTGAAAATAAAAACAAGAAACGAACAGATTTAATTGCAAGATCTAAAGATATACCTTCAACTCTTACCTCCCCGGCAACGGCGCCAGAAATAGCTTGATGTCTACGCACGCTTCTATTCTTGTAGACTATGTTGGGCCTCCAAGCGCAGAGGTTTGTAGGACAGCAGCAATTTCCCTCAAGTGGATGACCTAAGGTTTATCAAACTCAGGAAAGTAGAGGTTGAAGATGGTCTCTCTCAGGCAACCCTGCAATTAAGATACAAGAATTCCCTTGTGTCCCCAACACACCTAATACAACTAGGAGTTGTATAGGTGCACTAGTTCGGCGAAGAGATGGTAAAATATGGGGGATAGGTGTGGCAACACAAAGTAATATAAACTTGTAATAAAAAGTGCAGCAAGAAAACATGTGACAAAAGTGAGCACAAACGGTGTAACAATGGTGGAAACAAGGCCTAGGCTTCATACTTTCACTAGTGGCAACTCCCAATCAACATTAACATAGCCTAATCACATGATATTTCCACTAAAACATGCATTGGAGACGTACTCGGAGGTCATTCCTTTGTGGTCAAGAGAGGACGAGAATTATGTTGGGCTACAAAAGCACACCTCAGAGTTTGTAGTTCTCAATCTATGGATTTCCCAATGTCACCGCGGACATCCAAAGAGAGTACCAAATTCACCACAACATATCTCAAGGATAGTCAGAGACAAGCACCAAGAGAATCTCAATCTTCAATCAACACACAAAACAGGAAATCAGTCATGATAATATTCTTCTAACCCATGTCCAATAGACCGTTGTCACCATGGTCTCGGGGATTATACTAGATAAGATGAAGTGAGTACATCAATTTAATATATAGAGTAAGGGGAAATATCATGGGATCACCCAAGATTAACATAGCCTATGATCACAACGAAGATCACATCATGGGAGAGAGAGAAGAACACATAGCTACTGGTAGAAACCTCAGCCCGAGTAGGGACTACTCCCGCTTCATGGAGGGAGGAAGCAACGTCGATGGAGATGAATCCGGGGGCACTTCCCCATCCCGGCAGGGTGCCGAAACAGGAATTCTGGTCCACCGAAGCTTGTTAGCGATGGCGGCGGAGATCGGTATCGCTTCTGGAAAAAGTACTTTGATATTAGGGGTTTCCACCCCGAGGGCTAAATATAGGCGGAGGGGGGTGTCGAGGGACCCACCAGGCAGCCAGGAGGTCTCCTGGTGCGGCCTAGGGTGGGTCCGCGCCAGGGACCCTCCTGGTCTCCTGGTGGTGGCCCCCCTCCGCTACCTTGGTGATTCCGGAAGCTTCCAGGTCGCTAATTTTTTATCTGATTTTTCCGGATTTTTTGGAGCACTTTTAATGGCCGAAAAACCTAAAATACAAAAACAGCAGAAAACAACAACTGGCACTTGGGTGCACTTGGTTAATAGATTAGTCCAAATATGCTCAAAAGTGTATGAAAGTTCAAGCAAATCATGGCAAAGTCACACAAAACATGCATGGAGCTAGCAGAAATTATAGATACGTTTGGGACGTATTAACTCCGCATCGCAAATTTCCCCTCTGTTCCGCCGCCACCACGATCCTGAGAGGGGCTATACCAAAGAGGTAGCTGATATAATATATTCTAAAGACATTGAAGAGCTAGGAGATGCAGTGATACAATCATTTTCAATTCACTTTAAGTAAGAAGGAACGAGCCCTTCTTGAGGCATGATAATCTGTTGGGAGAGAATTGAGTCATTTTTTTCCTTAGATCATCATGTGACATCCCAACTCTTTCAAGTTCTTGCTTTCTCATGAGAAACTCATGAGCCAGCTTCTCATGATCTGTGAGGAGTGCCTCATGGGGACTGATCAAATCATCAAACTTTGACTGAAGACTCTTAGATTCATCAGTCAACTTCTGAGATTTCTCCATTTCCTCAACCAATAGGTCATCACTTTTATTTAGTGAGTTCTGGATTTTCTCAAGTGAACGTTGTTGCTTCGTGGCAAGCTTAGTAAGTTTAGCAAAGTTTTCATCAGGTTCCTCATCAGTAGCATCATCAAACGAAGAGTGAGAGGATACCTTTGAGCTTTTGGCCATGAAGTAGAGGCAAGTGTAGTATCTTTAGGCTCATCATGAACGATGTGAATGACTGACTCCTCAGTGCTGAAGATTCACTTTCTTAATGATACGTCCCAAACGTATCTATAATTTCTGCTTGCTCCATGCATGTTTTGTGTGATATTGCTATGTATTAGATACACTTTCATACACTTTTGGTCATATTTGGACTAACCTAGTAACTCAGTGCACCCAAGTGCTAGTTCCTGTTTTTCTATTTCAGGTTTCCCCGTATTAAAAATTCTCCAAAAATTCCGGGAAAATCCAATAAAAAATCATTGCTTCGGAAACTTCCAGAGTCCCTAAGGGGGGGTCAGAGGGGACCCACCAGGGTCCCAGGCGCCCTCCAGATGCGGCCAGGAGTGGGGCCGTGCCAGGGGGCCGCCTGGACCCCTAGTGGTCCACCTGGCTGCCCCCCTTCGCCTATATTTATCTCCTGTCGCGGAAACTATCATGGTAAAGTCAGGACAGATGTCCGAAGAGTCGGACTTAACATGGGACCTTTGTTGCGAGGCGAATTCGTGGAGAGAGTCGACATGGAAAAGAGACTCGGCTGTTTACCCAGGTTTCAGCCCGTCTTTGTCTCGAGGTAAAAGCCTACTCCTGCTTCTTATTATTATGGGTTCCTACTACTCGAATAGAATATTTGGTGAGTCTATTACAAGAGAGTCGGTTTGCAACCTTAGTCTCGAGGATATCTAGGTTACGCCAAATAGTATCTAGTCCTATCTTGGGTTGAGATTGTTCTTGATCCTGGATCCCGTGGACCTCGGCTTATAAAGGCACCGGGTCCCGGGGTTCCGTGAGTCTGACTCCGACACGAGGTGGAGTCCTATATTTACAAATATGCTACGTGCTATACAAGGTAAGTTGAATTCCTTGTACGGCTTTGATCTTCTTTGCTTGACCCAACCGGCTCGTGGTCGGGTGTTCTTTCGTGGGCCTTCCGTAGGAGAGTCGGCCCATAGATCTAATGCCGGGTTATGGGCTTGGTCAATCCTCCCTACATTAGCCCCCCAGATTGATGTGATGCTTCAGTCTTCGCAGCAATCTTCTTGACACCATCGTGGTTGCCGACTCCTTAATTGAACAGACTGACTCCAAATATCTTTGAGTTTTATAAAGAGTCGGTGTCAATCCTTTTGATCTTCATGGAAATCTACTCTTAATTCATCCTATAGCTGAGCCGACTCATGCTCTTTGATGATTAACGCAGGTTTTATCTTTTAAAAGTAGATCCGACTTTTCCGTATTTCTTGGAATCTTCGGAAGGTTTTATCCTGATTCTGGCGGCGCAATCAATTCTCATTAGATTCGTTCACGAAAATCAAGGGATTTCCTGCCGTTAGACATCATCATGCGACGCCTCGGGTTCTGGGTCGGTTACTTTTATAAATAGGCCTCCCTTTCCCATATGTTTATTCTATCCCGTCCATACCTTCTCTTCCTCGTCTTCTTCCTTGCGCACTGAAGGTCCCGAGCTCCACCTCTATTGCTGCGTCGAGCCTCTCTTTCTTCAACGGTTTGCGAGAAACGAACTGGGCCCGTGCCACTCCCGCACGCTACTCAAGTAAGTCCCCATCCCCCACCTCTCGCTACAGTTGTTTTTCTCATCACCATTGTTTTCAATCTTCAAGCTTTTACCGTTTCGATAATCTGAGGTAGTTTAGTGGTAGAACTCACCGTGCATGTCGGTAAATATGTTAGGATTCCCCATAGATCTCTCCACGCCTATTTTCTTATTCGAAAATATGTTGCAGATCTCTAGTTCCCAACTACTTAGGGTTTTCCGTAAGCTGGTAGATCTGTTCATATTTTTTGTTGATTTTCTTGAGCCTGGTAGATCTATCTGTGTCATCATAATTTGCGAAACTTGTTTGTGTAGATGTCGTAGAGTCGGTTTCGGCCCGACAACATGGATTCTAGCTAGGGTCATCCTCTTCTTGTCTTATTTTCTTTTAGTCGGTTGAGCACATATTACTCTTCGCCCTTTAGGTATGACTCCTGCACCATGGGTAAGAAAACTGGAGCCATCAAGGAGACGGCGGGTAAGAAGCCGACAGTCCCAAAGCCATCGATCCAGATACCGACTTTAGAGGCAAACTGGGCAAAGAGCCAAGTCACTTTGGAGCAATTGAATAAAATGGTGGCAGATGGAATCCTTCCTCCCCAGACTGAGATCAAGTGACGGTTCCTGGAGAGGAGACCCGGCCGGAGCCAAGGAAGGTGAAGTTGTTATCTTTGCTGACCACGTGACCCGGGGGTTTCGTGCCCCTAGATCCAAATTCTTCAGGAGCGTGTTACACTGCTACAAGCTGCACCCTCAGGACGTGAATGCCAACTCGGTGCTCAACATGTGTCATTTCCAAGTGTTCTGTGAAGCTTATATGCAAATCAAGCCGACTTTAGGTTTTTTTGCCAAGTTCTACTACTGCAATGGGTAGACTGAATATAGCGGTGGTCCGGCTCTAGAATTTGGTGGAGTCACCATTCAGAAGCGGGCCAAGTCGATCTTCCCTGCATCCAAGCTAACGAGCAAGGTGAAGATTGGAAAAAATCTTACTTCTACTGTACTTTGGAGAATATCCAAGGTGAGCATCCTCTGCCCGGCTTTCGTGAGAACCGATTGGTGTTCCATGATAGTTTGAATCTTTTTCCCAAAGAGGCTCATCAAAATAAAAATAAGATGATCATTGCTCGGATGAGGGATTTGCTGGCCCATGGGCTCACTGGCAGAGACCTGACCTGGTGCTGGGTGGGTTGGAAAATCCAACCCCTCAGCATAAGGGACCGACTTATGTGTGAATACACGGGGAAAGATGATCCTATGTGTTTTGCCCATAATGAGCTTTCTGCAAGCGAGTTGGTGACGGCTTGTAAGAAGTTTCTTGTTGAACGTATTGATGATCTCAAGAAAGTCGGCCTTGCTCCGTTCCGCAAGGATAATTCGGCTCCAATGGTATGTTGTTGTTATATATTCTATTGACATGTTGTGTGCTCAAGTGTTTTTATCGTCCGACTTATTTTCTTTCTAGGAGGATGATCCATGGTGGAATGCGGGTTAGGATCTTGTTGGAAGTCCTAAGAGCCCGAGTCATATGGTAAGAGTCGATCGATCTTTTGTCTTTGTGATGTATTTCTTCTTCTTACCTTTTTTCATCCTTTGTAGGATGACTCGGATGATCATGAGGATGAAGAGGAGGAATAGGATAAGGCTCCTCATGTTGAAGTCGACTCTCAAAAAGAGAGTCAGAATGTGGATCCACCGGTATATGTCTTACTATCTCTTCATGATTTTGTTTAGTACGGTTTTTGTGTCTTTTATATTGTATTTCTCGTAGGCACAAAGTCAAAAGAGGCGTACCCATAGTACCGACTCAGGGGACCCTCTTATGGTTATGCAAAATGAGCCTCGACGTGTTCGAGGCAAGACTACTGGTATGTCAACTCCTTCGCGCAAGACGGTTTGGACGAGTCGAGCCCTTCAGATCCTTACAAGGATACTTCTCCTGTTGCTGGTGCCAAGAATCCGGAGACCCAATCTGAAAAGGTTGAGGTTGCTCCAAGTGCTAACCCGACTCCTTCTACGGAGAACGTGGTTATTGATGCCGAGGTGATGATCATCGGGTCACACAAAGGTGTTCCAGCTGCTCGCAAAATTTTGGCAAAAGTTTTGGATGGTAAGGAGCAGGTGGTGAGTCGGCCTTATGAGTCGATCTCTGAGAATACTTCCCTTGAGGATTTATACAAGCGATCATTGGCTTGCTCTACTGACCAGCATAGAATAGTCCTCTAGCTCCGACAGTGTTATGAGGTATTCTTTTTTATCTCATATTATGCATATGTAGCCCCCATAAATCTGCATGGTTGTTGAAGGCTATGGTGGGTTATGTAGGAGAAATTGAGTTATTCCCATCATAAGTTGGCATATTACTCTTGTAGTATTATGATTAGAAATATTTTTGAGCTGTATCCCCCATGAGCCGGTGAGATATGATTGTATCCCGCCGGGTTATAAATTTTTTGAAGGTGTAGCCCCCAAGTAGCTGGTTAGGCAATTTTGTCCAAGTAGATACTTAGTCATATCTTTTGTGTTGACAGGCTCTTGCTTTGAAAACCGGTAATAATGCTTGCCAGCTGGAAGAAAACTATAGAGCTGAGTCGGCGAAGCGTGAGCAAGCCAAGAAGGATGTCGACCGGCTCCTTGAGGTTTTGAAGAAGAAGGATGAAGAATTGAATCAGGCTAAGGCCGACTTGGCTGAAGTTGAGAGTGCTTCGTCAAAAGATTTTGATGATGTGATGGCTCAGCATAATGCGGCCGAAAAGAAACTGGAGTCCGCTGAGAAAAAGCTAGAGATGCTGAAAGGCAGCGTTCACCGACTGTTGTCAGCAATTTTTTGTGAGTCGGAAGAATTTTTGGTATTTTTTTCTCTCTCGACTTTAATTGCTTATTTAACTGACTTTGTTATGTTTTCGTTGTCTTTTTACAGGAAAAGAATATGATATTTTGAAGGACTCACCTGCCATGAAGCTGAGCTGTACTTTCACCCTTGTCAAACAATTGTTTGAAGGTGCATGTAAGATCATAGTTGTGACTCAACTGAAGCCCCCAAGTATGAAGAGAGTGACTGATATGATGGGACCACTTCCAGTTGTCTCTCAGTGGGCGAAGCTTGGCAAGCGATCGGCTTGCTGTATGGGTGAGATGCGAGGCCTGGATCTCTCCAAATCTTCTCATCCGGGTCTAAAGACAGAACTCTTAGCTGCCGGCTTCGAATAATTCAAAGCTGATAGTTCCAAGTTTACCAAGGAGGATCATACCAAGGTTCATAGAGAAAATCGCTCAGCTGCCACCAAGATAGCCGATGGAATTGATCTGGCTTATTTGGAAGCCGAATGTGATGATTCTAACAAGAGACGCCGAGTCGACTTGCCTTATCCAACCGAGTTTCTTCTTCTTCCATCTCCAAAGAAAGTTCCAGAGCCGGCAGGTTCTGTTGAGCCGACTTCCGGTGCGGAAGAAGATGAGCTGAAGATGGATGACATCTCTGATGTAGACGTGGTTGAGATGTGTAATGCCCTCATATTATCTGCAAATGGTGCTGGGTCATCATCGCAGGGCAAAGTCGGTGATCAAGTGTAGGCTCTATGCGACCGTCTTAAAAAACTTTATGATACATTTGATACGGCCGTAGTTCCGAGTTTGTAATATTGGGAAACATGTCCCGTGGTTTGTGACCAGTGTGTTGGTCAAGTACTCTTATGAAATTTTTCTTTTGATTTGCCTTGTGGCATTTGAATGCTGATCCTTTTATTGTGCAAGTCGGCTTTATCCCTTGGGCGCTTGCCCCTTTGCTTGTCGACTCATAATGGTCGTTTCTTGAGAGAGCTTTATTTAGCTAAGTTTATGCTTGGTGTTTCCTTTTGGAAGGTGTAGTGTTTGAGACGCTTCGAAGAAAGACGGTTTCTCTACCTTAGCTTGCCATGGTTGCAGCCAATTGTGGTAGGCAGAAGAGTCGGCGTGTGTGCTATAATGCCAAACCATTGATAAGGAATTGTTTGAGGTGTTACTCCCCAAGAGTCAGTGTATGCATCTGGGTGATGTACCGAGTCTTTTTTTAAGAAGAAACTTTGAAGTGTAGTCCCCATGAGTCGGTATATGCATCTGGGTGTTGTGCTGAGTCACATGGGTCTTAACTTGTAAGAAAATATTGTTATAAATAAATGAGGATGCAGGATGATGTTTGGATGCTGAATGGGAAATGCAGAGGCTAGTAGAAGCCGACTTAGACCTCATCTTCTAGCGTTGAGAGAGATTATTGGTTCAAGAGTCAAAACTTCTCTGTAAAACCGGCTTATATGACTAGCGTGCCCGGCTCTCAAGACTAAACTCGATAGGCGTTTTATGTAAGCCCCAAAAGTTTAGACTAGCCGGGTTCGCGTTAGTCATATGAGCTTGAGCTATACAGGCCGAACGGCGTGGGTGGCCAATTCATGTATATGCCGGGATTTCTTTGGTTAACAGTTGATGGGTGCCATCGAACTCCCCCACTTCCCCTAAATAAGTCATACACGTGTGGAATTTTACATATATATGCCGGCTTCTCAATCAAGAGTCCATGAGTATAATCGAGCTCCCCGATTCGCCTGACTAAGCAATATACATGCTCAGGCCGACAGAGGGTTGATCAAGCCCCCAGGTCTCTGAGAAAAGGTGTAAAAATATGTAATATATGATACAATATGCATGATGCAATGTATTTAAGCAATATGAAAAGATATTAAAATAGCAAAATAAAGAAAAAGTCAGTCATGATGAAAATCGATTTTATGCATAAGTGTGGCGAGAGCAGGTGCGACGAGAGTCGACTTTTAGATGCGACGAAGGCCAAGTGCGATGAAGATCGCCTTTATGTATTTATGGCGAAAGCCTAATGCGATGAAAATCGACTTTATTTATGACAAAAGCCTGATGCAGTGAAAATCTACTTTATGGCAAAAGCCTGTTGCGATGAAAATCGACTTTGTGTTAGATATTGCGCGTTCGGCTTTGGCTTGGGATTCCCCCATATCTGGCTTCATTAAACTCAGCATAGCTGACTACAGCATCTACGAGCCCCCTTAGGTCTTCGGCCACTTCCTTTATGTGCTTTAGTGCATTGGTTATAGGTCTAAGCCGGCGGCTTATTGACTCCTAGGGGCTTTTGTGCTGTAATCGCTGTGAGAGCCAGTCTTGAGCTTTTACGAGATTTTGATGTTCCCAAACTATCTCTTTTTGCAGCCTCGTGGTTTTTTCCTGGTATTCCTCTAGTTCCTGGTCAAAGTCAGTTCTATTTCGGCTCAGTCGCTGCCACACGTTGGTGGTTTGTGTGTCTGAGTCGTCTGATGGATTCTGGATGTCAGTAGTTTTGTAATTTTCATAAGCCAGGCTCCTATCTTCTGAAGAGTGTCGCCGGCTACGAGTGTCTGTTGTGTAGATGGCTCCTTCCCGAGGGGATTTAAGGTAGGGAGAATCTGGATTGTAGTCCTCTGGGTCAGATCCCAATCCGCCTTTTTTAATGGATCGAATCGACTTGGTGTCTACATACTGATCGTCTTCTTGATATGAGTCGGCATCAGAAAGATTTTTTGTGTCGCCATGAGTCGGGATTTCAATGGCGTGTTCCGGTTCTAGGGACCCACCAATAAATCCTACGAAGGCATGGTGAGGATTGGCACTTGGCCGAATCATACTTTGGGAGTCGCTTATTTGCTGATAGGTGACTCTTGCGTTTTTCAGACCGTAGGGCATGGCAGAAAGCCGGCTTGAGGTTTCCGTGAAAACTTCCAGAATCTCAACACCTGCATGCGCAGGCCTCACTGTGGGCGCCAACTGTCATGGGAAAGTCACGGAAGATGTCCGAAGAGTCGGACTTAACATGGGACCTTTGCTGCGAGGCGAATTCGTGGAGAGAGTCGACATGGACAAGAGACTCGGCGATTTACCCAGGTTTTAGCCCCTCTTTGTCTCGAGGTAAAAGCCTACTCCTGCTTCTTATTATTATGGGTTCCGACTCCTCGAATATAGGATTCGGTTAGTCGATTACAAGAGAGTTGGTTCGCAACCTTACTCTCGAGGAGATCTAGGTTACGCCGAAAAGTGTCTAGTCCTATCTTGGGTTGAGATCGTTCTTGACCCTAATCCCGTGGACCTCGGCTTATAAAGGCATCGGGTCCCGAGGTTCCGTGAGTCTGACTCCGACACGAGGTGGAGTCCTATTCTACTTTATAAATATGCTACGTGCTATAGAAGGTAAGTCAAATTCCTTCTACGACTTCGATCTTATTTTCTTAACGCAACCGGATCGTGTCCGGGTCTTCTTTCGTGGGCCTTTATTAGGAGAGTCGGACCATAGATCTAATGCCGGTTTATGGGCTTGGTCCATCCCTCCGACAGAAATCCTGAAGACAGAACCATGTTTCGCGATCTCGCCTCTGTTCCACCGCCGCCGCGCTTCCAAAATCAGGAGCACCAGAAGACCCTTTCCAGGTACCCTTCCGGAGGAAGGATTGACCTCCGGGAGCTTCTCCACCACCATGGATGATTCCTGGATGATCCGTGAGTAGTCCATCTTGTACCATGGGTCCATGATCAGTAGCTATGTGATGTTCTCCTCCCCTCTTTGTTCTTCACGGATTCGACCTTGTGAGCTAGCCTACATGAACAAGGGACATATGTAATTATTTCTGTTGTTGCTATGCTGAGTTTGCTGGGATCTGATGGATTATGAGACTATGTTCAGATTGTGATTGAGGAATATATTTGGTTGTTTTCTTTTATATTTTTGTTCTTGAGTAATTCTTTCATGTGCTCCGTTGCTGTTTATTGCTTTGGCCAAGTAGTTGGTAGTGACTCCAAGAGGGAGCGTTATGCATGATTGTGGGTTCATGCCCCCTGATGACTAGCTTGAGTGGCAGAAACATGAGTCTAGGGGATGATATGTTGCCACAATGGGGAAAACAACGGTGCTTGTAACCGCGGTTTCAAGGATTGTTTACTTTACACAATGTTCTTATAATGCAGTTGTATGTTGCTTTGGGTTTACACTTTGGGTGGGGCTCGCAACTTAATACCCGCGAGATGTTGTGGATAGATATCTCAAGGTGGATGATTAGTAGTAGATGCAGAAGGAATTCGGTCTACTTATTTTGGCGTACCGCCCATGCTTTTTGTAAGGCCCGATATGCGGTAGTGTTCCAGATCTAGATGTTTCCATCCAGATCCGGGGATGAAACACATATCGGTCCCAACACGACATATGACAATCCAATATGCCCCAGATATCGAACATGATATCACAACATTACAGCTACATGGATACAACATCTCACAATCGGCATACAACTCTCTTAAATACATTACATCAGCGGAAGATACATGTCTGAGTACAGACTACAATCAAAGGCCTAGCGGAAAAGAGAAAAAGACATCGCTCCCATAACCACACGGGTGCAGGCCCTCCGCCGGGATCCGCCTAACTAGTCCTCATCGAGTCTCCACGTGAAACGTCGATCACCATACCTGTTGTCGGTCAAGAACCCTGAAAAGAGTTTGGGGGTAGTATCATGAGTACAGAAGTACTCAGCATCCAACTGTAGTGGTCAACTGACCCAGCAAGGACTTCATCACTCGTCATTCTAGGATAACTAGTAGTTCACGGTAAGGCTGGGGTAAGTGGTGAGGTTGCTGCCGCACTAGCATTTATGAAGCGGCGAACGATCTAGAGAGTAAGATAAGAAGCCAAGCATTCGATGAGGAATCGCCTCCAACAAGTCTTGCTATCGGCTACTTACGCAAATATAACACCTATCCTATCCTTGTCCTCCCCTTCGCATCCCGACAAAGAAGAAGAAGTCAAGGCACACACACGTTTATCAAGTTATTAAGATTATCTCAGTTGTTGTTGTCTATGAAAAAGGAGTAGGTCTCAAGTCGTTTATAACCGTGGACACGGCTTCTCTAAAAGATTTAACTCTGCAGGGGTGTACCAACTGCCCATTACAAGGCTCCGCACGCACGTTCATCTCTCTCAGTTGCTACCCATCATAGGCATCCATTTTATGATTTAGTTCTGAGAGATCCGAAACGAGAGGCCCCTCTAGCTAACAATGAACAAATCCGGGTGGCCCCCGGTGAGTCGACATCCAGATCAAGAGCCGGCCGCGCTCTACATCAGGTCTCTACCGTATGCCTCGGGTTTGGATTGCCGGTGAATTCACACATGAGACCATGCCCTCAACCGGAAAGGTTGGACCAACAAGGAAACCATGTCTCCGCTAGCCCTGGTTGGTATAAAGGATATCTGCCAGGAGCTACCCGACAGACTTATATGCATGGTTTTCAAATGGTAAAATGAGCTTGGGCCACCACCGGAAATGTTTGAAGCTAGGTAGGTGAGAAAAGGGGACCCCATAGTATCCCACACGCGGTTAGGCACGCTCATCAAGAGACACAATACCCGAAACTCGGATCCTAGGTGACTCGAATGGAACAAAGCGTTTGGGAGGGATAGCCCAGACCGTCCATACTTCGTCGAATATAGTCAACATTATAATAATCATATCACCCACAACAATATAATAATGTGATAGCCCAATCCAAGGAGTAACAGGGTAACATCGTAGCATCCTAAGCATTCATACTAAGCAGGGGCTGAGCAACGATCAATAGTAACATAGCAGTACATGGTTTGCTGGGAGGGGACATGGCTGTATCAATTTGAGAGAGGATGTAAACATGTGGTACGATCAAACATCGAACCTAAACTAGACTAGAATGCAAACCGCTCGTTATAATAGAATGGATCATAAGTAATGTATAGTCCTTGCCTGTTGATAAGTCGGGTTTCGAAGGTGTAGGCGATCGCGAGCTCGCATCGTCTCCGAGAATAACCGCGGGAGCACACAGGAAGGAAACCCTGGAAATCAATCGACAAGCAAGCATCTATTACTACGAAGCAATCATGATTAATCAACAACAAGAAGGTAACATGAGATAACACACTACGGTATCGCATCTATCTTCGAGAGCGGTTACTAACAGGTAAAGTGGAGTATTCATCACACACGACGATACCGCACATTTAGAATGGTTCAAATTATTTAGCTACACAACATGAGCAAAGGTTGTTAACATGGCATCTCACTCAAGCATGGCATATCACACAAGCATGGCAAGAGGTGAAGCATAAGTAAGCTATCTAAGCTAGTCAGTTTAAGCAACAGAAAAAAAAGAAAAAAAGGGGTCGCTACCTTGCTGGGCCGAGCCCATTAGATGGCGTGGGCGTGGGACTGCAGCTCTCGCCACGTACGAGGACACGTGGGCCTGGGCGCGCGGACTGAGCCGTCGCTGGTGCGGCCCACTCGGGCGGCCACGGGCGAACGGTTGTTGGGCGACAGGGCTTAGTGCTCCTCCCGCCGAACGAAGACGGCGGGGCTGATGCAACTACCTCGCCGGCTGTCGACTGGAGGTGGCCACCGGAGGGCGATGCGGTCATCGAGGGTGGTCGTCCTCGGGTGTGGGAGACGAGGGGCGGCCGGATCTGGCGGTTCAGGCGGCGACGGCGAGCTCCATCTCCTGTCCATGGCGCGGCTCGGTCCCATATAGGGAGATAGAGATAGTTAGGGGAGAAGGGAGAGAGGAGAAAGAAGGAAGAGGAGAGGGAGGAGGAGGGAGGCACGCGGGGGTGACCTGATGGGGAGGCTGCACGACAGCTTGCCGGACGGAGCAGCGCATGGGGTAGCCGAGCGGAGGGGTGGCTGGCTACTGTGGTCTGGGCGCGAGGAGCTCCCTGCGGGAGGGGCGCTGCACCTGATGACTTGGCAACACTACATGCCGCCCAATCTGGATCCGACGGATCAGATCAACTGATCTGAATCTGGGGTGAGGGTTGGTGGCTGCTAGGCAAGTGGCGGCTATGGAGAGGGTTGGCACGAAAATGAAGGAGAGTAGGTGCTTGGGTTACAGATTTGGTAAGGGGGCTTCTCCATTTATAGCAGGTGCTTAGGAGGCTAAAAGGGCCACAAAATGGATTTCTTAGAGTGCATTTTTGTACTTGGTTTTTGGGTGGGCTTAGAGTAGCAGATAAGAGAGAAATATTTTTTGTCAGTTGGCTGCCCACATGCCATTTTATAAATATACCCCTGGATTTATACCGACTACTATGTGTGCACATCCGACCGTTCACCCGCTAAATGAAGCCGAAATCGCATGAAATTCGAACTACCGCCTCGTTGCACTAAAATGACTCCGTCTACATCGTTTTGCATAGATCCAAGAACGTTGAAACCCACCCGATAAAATAACCCATTTAAATATAAATGGGGTTTGTCGCGCCGATGGTGATGGTTGGTCCTGCCGGATGTTGCGACGGTGATCGGGTGAAACCCGGTGTCGCAAAAGTCGTGTGTCGTGGTGGAAAAAGGTCCGGACTCGCAACCGATACGAGAAAGAGGGGGAGAATATTCACCGATCAATAATTCGGCGAAGCAAAGAATGCAAACAATACAGGCAATCATCACAACAACGCATCAAACATTTTTTTAATTAGGGTGGAATTTCCGGGTTGTTACAATACAACACCACCAACAAGGTATCTCGTCCCGAGATCTAGGATGATCCGGAGAGGAGGGGAGAGAAAAGAGAGTCGACGATCTTCAACACCACCAACAAGGGACTCTGCTCCATGTTGACGTCGAACTTCCATCGAGATAACTTTCCACAGAGAGATGGCGACGTTGAAGAACGAAACCATCGGGAGATCAAGAGGAAGAACGGCAATTCAAAGTGACGATCAAGGGAAGCATTCTCACTCAAATCATGAGGATACTGGGCAAGAGAAATGGATGGTAATGAATGAACAAGATGTAAACCACAGTAGGATAGACTAAAGGTACTACTGGATTTCCCAAACCTGAGATCGGAATCGAGACAATACGCCGCAACCAAGGCATTGTAACTATTCCGAAAATCCACACTCTCGAGATCCTAATGTTTTGAAGGGGGTAAGACGAGAACAAAACACTTACAGCACTTCGGCCAGAGAAGGGATCCTACGGTCGGTAAGGCTCTGATACAAAGTTGTAAGGCCCGTTATGCGGTACTGTTCCAGATCTAGATGTTTCCATCCAGATCCGGGGATGAAGCACATATCGGTCCCACCGCGATATATGAAAATGCCATATGCCCCGGATTTCCAACATGATATCACAACATTACAACTACAAGGATACAACATCTCATACAATCGACATACAACTTCCTTAAATACATTACGTCAGCGGAAGATACATGTCTGAGTACAGACTACAATCAAAGGTGTAACACCCTCACTGTCATGAACAGTAATCACTTTGCTAATCAAGGATTACTGTTTCTAATCACTTTTGATAATCACTGTTATTCAAACTGGCCTTGATCAAACTATGCAACATTTTCTTTTTCTATCCATGGTGGTTGGCATTAAAGCAATGTCGCCATGGCCTTGCTCATCATGGATCAAAACAAAGCCATGCCCCTTTGAATTGAAATCAAAACTAAGCTCAATATGCCTTTTGATAATATTAAAATTATGTGACAAATAAAAATTTGTCCAAAAACTTTGCAACCACTTTTGTTAAATCCCAAATATTCAGTGGATCACTTCCATATGTGCATTGGAATTTTTTGAGCTCTAAAATAAATCAAAAAAATAACAAAAGTAGCCAAAAATCCCTTTTCATCAATAGAATAATTAAAACAAATGTTGGATGGATTTATTATTGCCCCAATATTTTTGTGGCACTATCACATAGTGCAATTCTAAATAAGGGACACATTACATATTTTACAAAAATATAAAAGTGCTGAAAAGAAAATATAAAAGAAAAGGATAGAACAACAACAAAAGGAAAATGAAATAAAAAGGAAACCGCCCACCCCACCCCGGCCCATCTCCCCTTCCCCCTCCCTGGGCCAAGCCCACCCCGTTCCCCTTTTCCCCTACCTCCCGCTACAGGAGCCAAGGACATGGCGCTGTCGACCATCCCATGGTCGTGGCCACGTGCCGCCAATCCCGCCGTCGCCGGCAGGGATAAGACCGTCCCCTCCGAGTGGACGAACCCTAGCTCGAGCACCCCCTGTCTCCATCGCGCCGCCCCCCATCACTGTCCCTCATGCCCCTCTTGCTCTCCCCAGCCCGCTCGTCGCCGCCGTGGGCGCGCGCGCGTGGCCGGCGCGGCCACCGTGCCTCCTAGCCCCAGAAAACATGTCCCTCTGCTCCGTCGTCGTCGTCCATGCCTCCCCAAAGAAGAAGTCGAGCCCGAAGCCCCCCACAGCCTGTGAATCGACCTCGCCATCGACCTCTGCCTCACCGGCAACCGGCGCCAAATTCAACGCGTCCGCTGAATCCCCGGCTTCCACAAGCGTACCCCAAGCTCCCTGGTGAGCTCGCGCCATTTTCTCCCTGTTTTCCCCCGCCGAATCTCCGTTGTAGCCACCGTCTTCAATCTTGGCTGCCATGGGAAGAGTTTTCCTGGGCCGCGCCCGCCTCTCCATGGCCGCGCTCTGTGTGTCGTGGCCACGCCCCGCATCCCTCATTGCCGCGCCCCGCGCACCCTCCGCCCACGCGCCCCCGTGGCCACTCCGCCTCGGCCGTCCTGCCGCACCCTTCCCTGAAGTGGCTCGGGCCGCCGCCATGGCCGCCATGGCCGGCACGCCCTACTGCCCCTCGTCCCGCCACCCCTCGCGTGCCTAGCCCGCGTCGCGAACGTGCCCGCAGCCGTCCGCCCTTCCCGCCGTGGCTCCTCCACCGGCGGCCTCGCCGCCATGCCGTTGCCACGGCTCCCCGCCGGTGTGCCCTGCGTGGGAAGGCCCGTGGTCTAAACTGGTGGGGATGTCCCACTGACATGGGGCCCCCACCCCCTTATCACCTGTAAAAAAAGGTTAAATAGATATGATAAACATTATTACACTAGATAAGACACTTACAGGTGGGCCCAGACCTTTTGTTTAATTAGAAAAACTGTTGGTTAAGTTACTGAGAATGACATGTGGGACCCCATTGTCATATAAATAAATTTATTGATTTTATTAAAACTATGAGGATGACATGTGGGTCCCCTTTAATATTCAGATAAATAAAATGAATTTTATTAGAACTGTGTCTATGACAAATAGGTCCCACTGGTCAGTTTGACCAGTCAACCCTGTTGTGGATAATGTTACTGTTTTATTAATAAAAATAAATCCAGAAAATCTTTTAAATTATTTAAAACTTTGAATTTGAATATCTTTTAAACCGTAAGTCAGATTCAAAAACTTTATACATGAAAACTGATCAGAAAAATATAAAGAATACGGATACGCTATCCGTATAGCAACCACCCCCCTCTAACATACCGAACATCGAACCGTCTCCCTCCGGACCGATTGTCCGATGATTGCCCGATACCGATAAACTATCCGGATGAATTTATTCTGAACACGAAAGTTGTCCGGAATGGTTCAACTAACACGGATACACCCCCGTTATCTTTGTCGGATGTCCATGACACCTCCGGCATGATACCTTCCCCCTCCGGTCGCCCTGTCCGGTAATCACCCGGAGCCGGTAGTTTATCCCCGGATGAATTCCCACTCCGAGCAACGTGCATTGCATTGCGTTAGAACACCGTTAACATTGCGTTTGCCATGTCTTGTATTTGTATTGCCATTATTGTTATGTATTTACTGTTTCTCCTCCCCTTTATTCTCCGATAGACCTCATTGCTGCCGCCGACTTCATCATTGCCGAGTACGACTACTTCGTCGACGACCGTACCGCTACTACCGAGCTTCCAGGCAAGCAGAGCCATTCTCTTCCCCAGATATCGCCTACCTTTCCGTACATTTCTTGCACTAGGCATGGTTACTGCTGCTGCTACGTTACAATCCTCTTCAATTGCATAGCATGTTTTTGTCGCCCCTTGATGTACCTTCCTTTGTCCTATGCTGCCTTATAAATATATATAATATTCAGCAGTGAACCCTGCGCATTGTTAGCTAGGTTTAGAATAGAGGGCCGTGATCACTCTGGTGAGTGAACGCGGATTACAATTATTATAACTGCTACAGGTACGGATCAATGCAGACGTCCTAGGGAACCTACAACGGCGAGACTCTGCCAGGAGGTATCACACTCGCAGAGAGGTATATTGTCGGGAACGACAGGGAGGGTACGACCGACGTTACTGGCGTGCTTGGCCCCTGCTCGTATCTCGCGAGAGTTACCAAACCACGAAAAAGTCGAGAGCTACCAAGAGCACACGCGAGACAAGGGAAGGCGACGGTTCACCTTGTCGGTAACCGCGCGCTTTGATGGGACGACAGGGCAGATCCCGACGTTACCGGTGGGCCGTGTTGTTGTTCGTTGTCCGTTGTGTTGTTAGTCAGACAGCGATAACGGTTGTCTGCGAGATAATATTAAAATGCTAAATGGTTCGGCGGATGACTTGAGATACCCGTTGGTCTGTACGCACTACCTTCACGTGGGATAAGGAGTTATGGGCTCCCCTGCGTCGTAGTTTGTCCGAAAGCTCTTCAGACTTCAGCAGTACTGCGACCTGATCGCCGGGAAGTGGTCTTGTCTTTTTGCTGCAACAGGTGTGTTTGGATTTTATTTTGCTTCATCGGCCAGACTCGCACCGTGCAGGAGCGTGCAAGGGTGAGGGACCTAGACCCCTTGGCGCATAGGATATAGTCTGGCGGATGGCCTCTCTGCTGAGCCTAGGATGGGCTGCGTCGTGTCGGATAGCCTCGGTGGGGCGTTCCCTAACAAGGTTCACGCCACCCTGGAGATCCGAGCGTGCAGGCTGAAATGTAGTGCACCCCTGCAGGGAGTTTAATCTATTCGAATAGCTGTGTCCACAGTAACAGGACGCTTTATGCTGAAGCTGGATCTTACCACTAGAAACTACTACTATTAAACTGTATGATTCCGGGTTTTCTTCCTCGCAGGGAAGTCGAGGAGGGGAACTCCGAGGCATTATTATTATTAATCATTATAACTTATATTATACAATGTTGCAGCAACTTCTGCTTCATTGTTACTTTATTGCTTTATTTAAACTGTTGGTTGTTTCTATTCTCATGCTGCAAGACATCGTTGGAAGATGCTAGTCTTCGATAGGCCTAGCTTCTTACACTTATTCTGATTTCTATCTTGCAGTCCACTATATTTACAACCTCCCCTTTCCATTGATACAATGCATAATGCTTAGTAGCGGACGTAAGACTCGCAGGTATACTAGATACTAACCTGCTTTATTTCCTTTACTGTTTTGCCTGATCGGCCACTTCAGTCGACGTTGGAGCCCAGGAGCAGGAGTTCCCGATGTCGACCACCGCAACGTGAAGATCCCCGATGACCAAGACGAGGAGTAGTTTGGAGGTTCTCAGGCAGGAGGCCTCGCCTTTTCGATCTGTTGTTATTTGTGCTAGCCTTCTTAAGGCAACCTTGTATCCTTGTGTCTGTACTCAGATACTATTGCTTCCGCTAACTTTGTGCTCTCGAGCTGTTGTATTCAAGCCCTCGTGGCCCCTGGCTTGTATTAAACAGCTTGTATTATTTTATTTGTAGAGTTGTGTTGTGATTTCTCACCGTGAGTCCCTGATCTCGATAGTGTACCTTGCGTGTATGATTACTGTACACGTTCTGATTTTGGGGGTGTCACAAGTTGGTATCAGAGCCGACTGTCTGTAGGACACCCCTTCCAATTCCTTGGTCGAAGTCGAGTCTAGTCTTTGCAAAACTACTTTACTAACAGTGTCGTGTGGCTTATCGGCCCACGTTGCAAACTTGGTGGTATTAGGATCCTTTTCTCCGTACCTTTACTCTAGGATTCTACTCTCTTATCCTTTCGGGTAATTTTGCTAACTTTGTCATTAGGATCTCGTGGTCGCATCTACCCGGAGAGCTCTTCACCCAAGATGATCGCTTGCTTCACCTGAAGATTCCGAAGATTACTCTTCGATAAATTCTCGAGAACCTACGTGTTCATAGCCTTTGCAATCCCCTGCCACCGACAAGTCTATATGGATTATTACATCCACTTCCCGGTCTAGAAATCATAATTCATTTGTACTTAAGCATCGAATTATTCAGATGCTTCTATCACCCGATGCCTTTGCATTCTTTCTCCTTCTGGTTCAGTGCCGATACTCACATCAGATTCTTTTCGAATCACCCGACCTTTGATGGAGTATTATCCAACTAATCTTACATGGTTTCTTCCATGTGTCAATCGGATTCCTCGTGTGAAATACCATTCTTACCCCTCGATGATTTGTGTCATCATTGACAACCCCCTTTGACTCCCTGCCAATACAAACTTGGACATGTATATCGTGCTCTACTTTCCCTTGGGAAAGATATACACCTGATACTTGTGTATCAGCACATTTTCTTTTCCATTGGTCTGCTTACCCTTTCTTTGAATATAAATTATCCGAGCAGTGATAATTACTTGCTTATGTAAACACTTCAATGTACTACCTTGTCCGTACAACCTGTTACTACTGTTGATAACATTTCGGTAACCACCGATGGACGAGAACTTTGCCTATTGGTCCGCCTCGACTTAACCAGCAGGAAAATGGTTCTCTCCGTCCCTCGCCCTTGGCACTGATGTTGTTGCCGACATAGCTAACAAGTTGTTCTCTGACTTACCTTGCAACTTGATCGCATGGAATGTCCCCACCCTTCTTATTCAACATGGGCCCATAACCCATAGTTCCACAGGACCGAAACCTGACTCTTGTCATCTACCTTGTGATATTCCAACCGATATCAGACTCAGTGCTTGTTCCCGATGCTCATCATCCGGCATCAATGCAGAATGGTTGCCTATCCGCTTGAAACTTCACATGACTTCTTTAATTTCTCTCGATGTATTTCCCCGGGTTTAAACTCGGGAGGTACTTTGTACCCCATAACCTTGGACCACCCCGTTGGATTAACCTTGTGTCGATCCAACCCCTTGAAGCTTTCCCTCTTAACCTGTTCGTAAGTACAATGAAGACTTCGATGGAAGGATGACAACCTGTCGAGATGCACTGGTGCAGAGATATGAGGACCTCAACAAGAAGGATTAGCTTCTTCGCAAAGGATAACAAGCCCCCGAAGAATCGTTAGAATGTGAAACCAAAACTTTACCCCTTACACTACCTTTAATTCTCGGGACGAGAATTCTTTGTAGTGGTTTTGTTAAATCCCAAATATTCAGTGGATCACTTCCATATGTGCATTGGAATTTTTTGAGCTCTAAAATAAATCAAAAAAATAACAACAGTAGCCAAAAATCCCTTTTCATCAATAGAATAATTAAAACAAATGTTGGATGGATTTATTATTGCCCCAATATTTTTGTGGCACTATCACATAGTGCAATACTAAATAAGGGGCACATTACATATTTTACAAAAATATAAAAGTGTTGAAAAGAAAATATAAAAGAAAAGGATAGAACAGCAACAAAAGGAAAATGAAATAAAAAGGAAACCGCCCACCCCACCCCGGCCCATCTCCCCTTCCCCCTCCCTGGGCCAAGACCACCCCGTTCCCCATTTCCCCTACCTCCCGCTACAGGAGCCAGGGACATGGCGCTGTAGGCCATCCCATGGTCGTGGCCACGTGCCGGCAATCCCGTCGTCGCCGGCAGGGATAAGACCGCCCCCTCCGAGTGGACGAACCCTAGCGCGAGCACCCCCTGTCTCCATCGCGCCGCCCCCCATCACTGTCCCTCATGCCGCTCTTGCTCTCCCCAGCTCGCTCGTCGCCGCCGTGGGCGTGCGCGCGTCGCCGGCGCGGCCACCGTGCCTCCTAGCCCCAACAAACATGTCCCTCCGCTACGTCGTCGTCATCCACGCCTCCCCAAAGAAGAAACCGAGCCCGAAGCCCCCCGCAGCCTGCGAATCGACCTCGCCATCGACCTCTGCCTCACCGGCAACCGGCGCCAAATTCACCGCGTCCGCTGAATCCCCGGCTTCCACAAGCGTACCCCAAGCTCCTTGGTGAGCTCGCGCCGTTTTCTCCCTGTTTTCCCCCGCCGAATCTCCGTTGTAGCCACCGTCTTCAAGCTTGGCCGCCATGGCCAGAGTTTGCCTGGGCCGCGCCCGCCTCTCCACGGCCGCGCTCTACGTGTCGTGGCCACGCCCCGCGTCCCTCAGTGTCGGGCCCCGCGCACCCTCCACCCGCGCGCCCCCGTGGCCACTTCGCCTCGGCCGTCCTGCCGCACCCTCCCCTGCAGTGGTTCGGGCCGCCGCCGTGGCCGCCATGGCCGGCACGCCCTGCTGCCCCTCGTCCCACCACCCCTCGCGTGCCTAGCCCGCGTCGCCGACGTGCCCGCAGCCGTCCGCCCTGCCCGCCGTGGCTCCTCCACCGGCAGCCTCACCGCCATGCCGTTGCCACGGCTCCCCGCCGGTGTGCCCTGCGTGGGAAGGCCCGTGGTCTAAACTGGTGGGGATGTCCCACTGACATGGGGCCCCCACCCCCTTATCACCTGTAAAAAAAAGGTTAAATAGATATGATAAACATTATTACACTAGATAAGACACTTACAGGTGGGCCAAGACCTTTTGTTTAATCAGAAAAATTGTTGGTTAAGTTACTGAGAATGACATGTGGGACCCCATTGTCATATAAATAAATTTAATGATTTTATTAAAACTATGAGGATGACATGTGGGTCCCCTTTAATATTCAGATAAATAAAATGAATTTTATTAGAACTGTGTCTATGACAAATAGGTCCCACTGGTAAGTTTGACCAGTCAACCCTGTTGTGGATAATGTTACTGTTTTATTAATAAAAATAATTCCAGAAAATCGTTTAAATGATTTAAAACTTTGAATTTGAATATCTTTTAATCCGTAAGTCAGATTCAAAAACTTTATACGTGAAAATTGATTAGAAAAATATAACAAATAAGAATACGCTATCCGTATACCAACCACCCCCCTCTAACATACCGAACATCGAACCGTCTCCCTCCGGACCAACTGTCCGATGATTGCCCGATACCGATAAACTATCCGGATGAATTTATTCTAAACACGAAAGTTGTCCGGAATGGTTCAACTAACACGGATACACCCCCGTTATCTTTGTCAGATGTCCACGACACCTCCGGCATGATACCTTCCCCCTCCGGTCGCCCTGTCTAGTAATCACCCGGAGCCGGTAGTTCATCCCCGGATGAATTCCCACTCCGAGCAACGTATATTGCACTGCGTTAGAACACCGTTAACATTGCGTTTGCCATGTCTTGTATTTGTATTGCCATTATTGTTCTGTATTTACCGTTTCTCCTCCCCTTTATTCTCCGATAGACCTCGTTGCTGCCGCCGACTTCATCGTTGCCGAGTACGACTACTTCATCGACGACCGTACCGCTACTACCGAGCTTCCAGGCAAGAAGAGCCGTTCTCTTCCCCAGATATCTCCTACCTTTCCGTACATTTCTTGCACTAGGCATGGTTACTGCTGCTGCTACGTTAGAATCATATTCAATTGCATAGCATGTTTTTGTCGCCCCTTGATGTACCTTTCTTTGTCCTATGCTGCCTTATAAATATATATAATATTCAGCAGTGAACCCTGCGCATTGTTAGCTAGGTTTAGAAGAGCGGGCCGTGATCACTCTAGTGAGTGAATGCGGATTACAATTATTATAACTGCAATAGGTACGGATCAATGCAGACGCCCTAGGGAACCTACAACGGCGAGACTCTGCCGAGTCGCTTCAAGTTTGACTTACGAGTGGAATGGACTCGTATTTCACTCTCGTCGGCTCAGTAGCGTAGCATCACCGGAATGATACGAGGTTTACCTCTTTAGTTCATTCCGCTGATGTCTCTGTCAAACCTCTTTAAGTGTGCCATCGAGTGTGATACCTCCTGGTTTCACTTAATGGTAGGCACTCGAACCAACTGGTGTCCTTAAAGGTAAGAGTCGGGCGACCCAACGGTGCCCGCGAGAGGTATATTGTCGGGAACGACAGGGAGGGTACGACCGACGTTACTGGCGTGCTTGGCCCCTGCTCGTATCTCGCGAGAGTTACCAAACCACGAAAAAGTCGAGCGCTACCAAGAGCACACGCGAGACAAGGTAAGGCGACGGTTCACCTTGTCGGTAACCGCGCGCTTTGACGGGACGACAGGGCAGACCCCGACGTTACCGATGGCCCGTGTTGCTGTTCGTTGTCCGTTGTGTTGTTAGTCAGACAGCGATAACGGTTGTCTGCGAGATAATATTAAAATGCTAAATGGTTCGGCGGATGACTTGAGAGACCCGTTGGTCTGTACGCACTACCTTCACGTGGGATAAGGAGTTATGGGCTCCCCTGCGTCGTAGTTTGTCCGAAAGCTCTTCAGACTTCAGCAGTACTGCGACCTGATCGCCGAGAAGTGGTCTTGTCTTTTTGCTGCAACAGGTGTGTTTGGATTTTATTTTGCTTCATCGGCCAGACTCGCACCGTGCAGGAGCTTGCAAGGGTGAGGGACCTAGACCCCTTGGCGCATAGGATATAGTCTGGCGGATGGCCTCTCTGCTGAGCCTAGGATGGGTTGCGTCGTGTCGGATAGCCTCGGTGGGGCGTTCCCTAACAAGGTTCACGCCACCCTGGAGATCCGAGCGTGCAGGCTGAAATGTAGTGCACCCCTGCAGGGAGTTTAATTTATTCGAAAAGCTGTGTCCACAGTAACAGGACGCTTTATGCTGAAGCTGGATCTTACCACTAGAAACTACTACTATTAAACTGTATGATTCCGGGTT
Source organism: Bromus sterilis (assembly GCA_950022295.1). NCBI lineage: Eukaryota > Viridiplantae > Streptophyta > Magnoliopsida > Poales > Poaceae > Bromus > Bromus sterilis. The sequence goes on from OX465600.1 coordinate 159,903,265, forward strand.
TTCTTCCTCGCAGGGAAGTCGAGGAGGGGAACTCCGAGGCATTATTATTATTAATCATTATAACTTATATTATACAATGTTGCAGCAACTTCTGCTTGATGGTTACTTTATTGCTTTATTTAAACTGTTGGTTGTTTCTCTTCTCATGCTGCAAGACATCGTTGGAAGATGCTAGTCTTCGATAGGCCTAGCTTCTTACCCTTATTCTGATTTCTATCTTGCAGTCCACTATATATACAACCTCCCCTTTCCATTTATACAATGCATAATGCTTAGTAGCGGACGTAAGATTCGTGGGTATACTAGATACTCACCTTCTTTATTTCCTTTACTGTTTTGCCTGATCGTCCGCTGCAGTCGACGTTGGAGCCCAGGAGCTGGAGTTCCCGATGTCGACCACCGAAACCTGAAGATCCCCGATGACCAAGACCAGGAGTAGTTTGGAGGTTCCCAGGCAGGAGGCCTCGCCTTTTCGATCTGTTGTTATTTGTGCTAGCCTTCTTAAGGCAACCTTGTATCCTTGTGTCTGTACTCAGATACTATTGCTTCCGCTAACTTTGTGCTCTCGAGCTGTAGTATTCGAGCCCTCGTGGCCCCTGGCTTGTATTAAACAGCTTGTATTATTTTATTTGTAGAGTTGTGTTGTGATATCTCACCGTGAGTCCCTGATCTCGATCGTGTACCTTGCGTGTATGATTACTGTACACGGTCTGATTTTGGGGGCGTCACAAAAGGCCTAGTGTCAAAGAGAAAAATACATCGCTCCCATAACCACACGGGTCCAGGCCCTCCGCCGCGATCCGCCTAACTAGTCGTCGTCGAGCCTCCACGTGAAACGTCGATCACCATACCTGTTGTCGGTCAAGAACCCTGAAAAGAGTTAGGGGGTAGTATCATGAGTACAGAGCATCCAACTGTAGTGGTCAACTGACCCAGCAAGGACTTCATCACTCGTCATTCGAGGATAACTAGTAGTTCACGGTAAGGATGGGGTAAGTGGTGAGGTTCCTGCCGCACTAGCATTTATGAAGTGTCTAACGATCTAGAGAGTAAGCTAAGAAGCCAAGCATTCGATGAGGAATCCCCTCCAACAAGTCTTGCTATCGGCTACTTATGCAAACATAACACCTATCCTATCCTTGTCCTTCCCTTCGCATCGCAACGAAGAAGAAGCAGTCAAGGCACACACACGTTGATCAAGTTATTAAGATTATCTCAGTTTTTGTTGTCTATGAACAAGGAGTAGGTCTCAAGTCTTCAATAACCGTGGACACGGCTTCTCGAAAAGATTTAACCCTGCAGGGGTGTACCAACTACCCAATACAAGGCTCCGCACGCACGCCCATCTCTCTCAGTTTCTACCCATCATAGGCAACCAATTTATGATTTAGTTCCGAGAGATCCGAAATGGCAGGTCCCTCTAGCTAACAACTAACAATTCCGGGTGGCCCCCGATGAGTCGACATCCAGCTCAGGAGCCGGCCGCGCTCTAGATCTGGTCTCTACCGTATGCCTCTGATATGGTGAGGAGGATAGCTCTCAAACTTCTCGTTGGTTACCCCAAGTGGAAGGTGAGATGTAGCGTAGTAGAAGATTTCCCCTATGTAGAGGATAGGGTTTGTCTCCCGTAGGACTGGTAGAGATACAAGAAGGTGGTTAAGTGAACAGTGGCGCTGAGGTTGCTAACTTCGCCTGGACCTGCACAAACAACAAATAACTTTGCTCCCAACGAGTACAGAGCAGTTGTCAATTCCTCCGGCCTTGCTGTTTACAAAGGATGAACGCAAGAGATAATAATAGTGGCAACTGAAAGTAAAGACTGAAAGTAAATTAAAGATGTAAACAATGGTGGAAATATGGACCGGGGTCCCATGACGTTCACTAGTGATGTCTCTCTCCCAAAATACGATAAAAGTGCTAGCGAGGTAAACAAATCACAGCTGGGCAATTGACAGTATTATAAACACACCGCAATGCTGACTATGCTACAAAAGAAAGGAAGAGGCTCAAAAACAATGGGCAGTACGCCAAGGTAAGTAGACCGAAATCCATCTGAATCTACTACGAATCATCCACCTTGAGATATCTATCCAGAACATCTCGCTGGTATTAAGTTGTGAATCCCACCCAAAGTGTAAACTCAAAGCAAAAGACAACTTGTCACAACCCTAGTTTTGGTATGTGCTTTTATTACTAGAAATAATTGCATCATGTTTAAATTCTCTGGTTTAAGAATTGGGGATTTGGAAAAGCCTCAAAAAGAATTTAAATAAAAAGGTCAGATAAAAAGTTTTTCCAAAATTCCTCCAATTTTTTTTGAAAAGTCCTATAAATGAGTATGATCATTTTAAAAATGATTTGGAGTCAAACTCATGCTCATGGATTTTTCAAATACTCAAACAGAGGCTTGGAAATTAAATTTAAATGCTATTTGAATTGGATTCAAATAATTTGAATTCCAAAAATCCTCAAAACTTGGGAGTGGCTAGTACTATGTCACATATGTCCATGATAAATATTTGGGGATTTTTAAAAATGCTTTGGTATTTCTTTCAGAGCAAAACAAATAAAACAGAAGAAATAAAAGAAAAACAGAAAGAAAAGGGGCAAAGCCCACTTACCTGCAGCCCAACTCAGGGAGGTGGCCCAGCCCAGGGGAAAGGGCGTCTTCCTCCCCGAGCCAGGCAGGCGGCTCGCCGGCGGCCACGGCATGCACGCCAGGCAGCTGCCTGGCTGCCCCCTCTCCCTTATCCGGCTCCGTGGACGCCCCCAAGCAGCCCCCCTTCCATTCCCCCCCCCTGGACCCTTTCCCCTCTCTCCCCGGCGAGATCCTGCGAGGACCCGAGCGCACCCGCCATCCGCCGTCGTGCACCTGCGTGCCCACCGGCCACCCCTCGCCAAGCCAACGTGTCAAGGCGATCCACGACGTCGCGAAGCCCCTCTGCGCTGAAGGAATTGGAGCCGGGCGCCCTGTAGACGACGGGAGCTTCACCGCGGAGCTCCGGCCGCCGTGGCCTCCCTTCGACAAATTGCACCGGCGCCGCTGCCCCTCCGGTCTCCTCGCCCCCTCCCGCGTGCCCAGGGTGAGCTCTTCTTCCTACCCAGCCTCACCGTTCTCCTCCAGAAGCATTCCGTCGCCAGCTCCGACGAGCCCGAGCTCGGCCGCCGCGTCCCCTTCCTCACCGGCGTGCTCTCGGCGTCCCCCTGGCCTCCCCTTGGCGTCCACGTGAAGCGCGCATTCGAGAGGAGCCAGCGGCACCTTCCTCCTGGCCTCCCGTGGCCGGAGACGCCAGTTCCAGTGGGCGCCGCCGCGGTTTGGCCATCGGCGGTTAGCCGCCGGCCGGTTAGGCCATTAGGGCCCTTAACCACTCCCTAACCCCACCCTAATCACCCACTGACAGGTGGGGCCCTAACCCCCTAAACGCCCTGTTAGTTTTAATTAAAACAGAGTTTAACCCCAGAGACAATGACCGATGGTCCCCGCATGTCAGGTTGACTGGTCAGCGCCCCCATGACGTCATCCTGATGTCATGCTGACGCAGTAATTCTTTTATCTTTTTAATAGAATTCCAGAAAATGATTAAATCTTTGAAATTCAATAACTTTTAAACCATAACTCCAAATCAAATAATTTATATATGAAAAATCATCAGAAAAATTCAAGGATTCCAAATATCATACTTTCATAGATGAAAAACACGTCTATGATGATGGACCAGTAGCATTTAGCTATTTGGGTTATTTGGAATAATTCAAAATAAATGTTCAAATCATTTCAAATTAAATCTTTGCAATGCCAACCTTATCACATGAACATCAGAGGCATATCATACACATGACAACATGGTTGACCATATCCAAACATTAGCAAATGCAACTTTGGCTAATTTGAACAACATTTGGAGTTTGAATTTGAATTTCTTATTCAAATCAACTTCAATTAACTTGTTGAAAATTGAACCTAGATCACATCAGTACCATGCCATGATTCATTTCTTCAATGTGCATTGCAATGTGATGTTTATACTTTTGTTGTCTCGGTGTTTGCTTCTTCTCGATAGATCCATCGCCGGACGTAGTCCCTGTTTCTCCGAAGAGTGGCACCCCCCGAGTCTCGACAATAAGGCAAGCAAAACCCCTTTGATCATATCTATAAAAACCCAGTTTCCCTCTTGTTCTCTTATGCATGATTAGGTGATTCACGTGTTACAGTTCTATCGCAATGAGAGGCTGTGTAGGAGTACACAGTGGGTTGTCTCATTTACACTGCCCTAGGCCCCGAGTTCTTGTGTTGTGATCCAAGACACAGATTACTACCACATGTTGGGCTCATTGACCCCTCTCGACCTATTAACTCACCCCGACTAGGGTCCAGGATTCGCATGGGTTAATTTTATTCTATTTGCTTTCATAACGTAGCACGGTTTTAGGCAAGCGCAGCACCATCCGTCGAGGTGGGCTTGTCGGACCGTCCATACATCGTCTGGGTCCTAAACGGAAACCCCGACCGGATTCCCGATTGGGGTACATACTCAGATAGGTGATCCCGTGGACTAGAGTTGGAGCCGTGAGGTAAGTGTCGTGGTACTATCCTCGCCGACACCGCTTGAAGGTGACGAGTTCTAGGCGATAAGTGGTAGCTACGTATGTGAAGAAGTACACCCCTGCAGGGTTAATGAACTATTCGAATAGCCGTGTCCGCGGTTATGGACTACTTGGAGATCTTTACTTGATTATTAGACAACTCAAATGGATACTCTAAAAATCGCAAGATAAGTGTGAGTGCTTTGGGTTGCTTCCTCGTGGGGAAGTCGAGGAAGGATCCATGGTTGTGTATTGATGTGGTGATCAAGAGTAGATGGACTCGTGTGTGCCTCTCATCTCAACTCTATGTAGTCGTAGTACAGGATAGCCAAGTCAAAGCTTTCTGCATTACAACCCCACTTGCCTTTACCTTGATATCTGAGCATGAGTAGTATAGTTCTGAGTTAAGTCTTGCTGAGTACGACTTTGTACTCACGTTTGCTTATTCTATGTTTTAGAGACGAGACCACTGACCTTATGGTGGACTCCCCTTTCAAGCTCGACGTCGACGAAGTAATGTAGTCCCAGACAGCAGCCTGGTCCCTCTGGAGGGTCGTTGTGTTTTCTTAAAGGCTTCTTAAGCCATTTGTTAACCTTGTCTTTACTAAGACATAATTTGCTTCCGTTGTTGTATGATGTAATGTTGGATCACAGTGATGTGATCTCTGCTTGTAACACTACTATATCTGCTCTGTTTAGCAGATGCAATAAAGCTATGAGTTTGTAGAGTTCATGTTGTGTTACATGCTGTTATACACTTGGCATGCATGTTGCGTGTATGTTTATATCGTGCATGTCATGTGTGGGGTTCGATACCTTAGTTGTGTTCTCGCCGGCGGTCTTTTATACACCAAGTGGCCCTTAGATGTGCACAGCTTGGGGCATCGCGATGCGATTGCTCGTGACTCTCTCATGTGGCACACTTTGTTGTATGATTGAGCCCGCCCGAGACCCCGACTAAGAGATCGGGCTGGAGTCTGTTTATGTAACTGTTATGATTCAATCGATAATATGGTTGAGGCGACTTGTCTATGAGTATGGGATTTCACCACCCATAATCATTTAGACTTGTGAGCGGACGATGAGGACCCATCTCAGTTGATCATCCGGGCCTGAATGGGATGCCTCTCACGTTCGAGCTTTCCGAGAGTGTCTTGTACTTGGCCTTGTCTGCTATGATTTATGCAGGGAGCTAACAGAGTTTGTCGACTCTGACCCCGGTGCTATTAAGAAGCTTCTCGAAAAGCACTCCCTGAAGAACAAGACCGTTCCTGATCCTGAATTTGCAACATCTCCTATATGCATCAATGATCCTGATTATAATTTCTCTGTTGATCTTTCACTTATATCTATGGTTGAAGCTGACCCCTTTTATAGCAGAGAAAATGAGGATGCTATTGCACACCTGACCAAACTCACTGAGTTGGGTGGCCTGTTTACTACGGATGAAAAGATACGAAACTTTTATGTGACTAAGCTTCTTCCTTTCTCTTTGAAGGAAGGTGCTAAAGCATGGTATGATGCACTACCATGTGGTTCCATTAAGAGTCCTCAAGACATAGCTCACTCTTTTGTTGATAAGTACTTTCCTGCTCATATGCAACATGCTGCCTTACAAAGAATTTATAACTTTAAACAGTTGCAGCATGAGCACCTCCCTAAAGCTTGGGGGAGGTATTGCAGTATGATCCAGGCTAGACCGGGAAATGGAGTCCCTAAGAATGAATTAATTGATATATTCTATGATGGTCTAATTGATGAATCCAGATCCTATTTGGACAGTTTTCCTGGTTGTGTTTTCAGGAAAAGAACACCGGACGATGCAGAAGAATTAATGGGCAAGATTGCCAAGAACCACGAAGATTGGTCCGTCCCTGAACCACCTCCACCACCAAAAAAGAGGGGCATGCTCGTCCTAAGCCCCGAAGATATGCAAGAAGCAAAGAAGTCTATTAAAGAGAAGGGTATTAAAACTGAAGACGTGAAGAATCTTCCCCCTATTGAGAAGTTGTGTGAGCCTACCACTCACCCTCCTATGGTAGAGGTACACTCTCTTTTAGATTTCAATGCAAGTGACATCCCTCATGGTAAGCCTCCTGATCAATGTTTAGATGAGTTTGATAATTTTATTATGAAGCAAAGTCACTTTAATGAGAGGATACAAAGCCAGTTGCATGATAATTCCCTTGCTATCAAAAGTTTTCTTGATGTTCTAGGTAGAACAGTTAATGATGTTAAATGTCTTGTGAAGCATTTTCATATGGTTCAAACTCAGCTTGAACAAATTTCTAATGTGCAAAAAGATTTGCTTGCTAAAATGCCAAACAGGATATACAGGCCTTCGGGATTAAAACCCGAGGTGGGACTAGCACTCAAGATCCTCTCTATCCAGAGGGGCATCTGAAGAGGATCGAGAAAGATTCTCAAATGCAGGAAGACGAAATTGTTAGTTCTCCGAAGAAGAAGAAGAAGAAGCACAAAGAAGCTGACAATTCCAATGATCCAATTGAAAGTGAAGAGCTTGTTATTGATCCAAATAGTGAAGACGATGCTGAGACTGAAGACTGAAGACGGTGCTGAGCCTGAAAAGGATGGTGAAAAGAATGATCCACCCGAAGTTCGAGAAGAAGAAGCACCCGACAAACGCAAGAAATACACTAGAGAAGACTTCATCGCAAGAAGACATGGGAAGGAAAGAGAACCATGGGTACAGAAACCCATGCCCTTTCCAGGTAAGTCTCTCAAAACTAGAGAAGAAGAGAATTAGAATAAGTTTTGTGAGTGGATGAAACCTCTTTTTCTTCAAATCCCTTTGACTGATGCTATTAAGTTACCTCCCTATTCAAGATGCATGAAAGATATTGTTACTAATAAAAGAAAAGTTCCTAATATAGCAATATCTACTATGCTTGCTAACTACTCTTTTAGTGGCAAGATTCCTGAGAAGCTTGTGATCCAGGGATACCCAGCATTCCTTGCTCCATAAATAATAATTATGTCAAGACTGCTTTATGTGATCTTGGAGCAGGAGTGAGTGTTATGCCTTTCTCTCTTTACAAGAGGCTTTATTTAGAGAACCTAATCCCTAGAGATATCTCTCTTCAGATGGCTGACAAGTCAACAGCCGTTCCCATTTGTATTTATGAGGATGTTCCCGCTGAAGTTGCTAATTGTTTGATCCTTACTGATTTTGTTGTGCTTGACATGTCAGAGGATGGGATCATGTCTATTATTCTTGGTAGACCTTTTCTTAACACCGTAGGTGCTATTATTGATTGCAATAAAGGAAAGGTTAATTTTAATGTGAATGATAAATAACACATGGTGTATTTTCCGAAGAAGACTGACAAAAGGCATGGCCTCAACTCTATAGAGAATATCGAGACCGTGAAGATTGGTGATTGGGATTGTCCTCGACATGTGCACCACAAATATAAAACCATTATGGTGGGGACAATATCCATGAATGCTTCATAGTAAGTGAAACTTTTTTCTCTATGTATTGCTTGTTTAGTAGTAGGAATTGATCAACCTTGCTATTAAATGAGTTTTATATAAGTAAAAAGTAGAGGTTGTTATGTTTGCATTTCTTTTAGCTTTATCTTTCTTGCTGGTCCAATGTTTAATATTTTTGAAGCTTCACGTAGCTAACCACTATTTCAAGTTTTCAGAAAGTTTTGCAGCTTTTGAACCTCGAAATGTTTTCAATAGTGAAGTTGTTAGAAAAATTCCAGAAAAATAAAAATAAAAATTTCCATGCTAGGAGTGACCCAGAGGCACCTGGGCTGAACAGGGGGGCCACTAGTGGCCCAGGCGGCCAGCTGGCGCGGCCTGCCCCCTCGCCGCGCCCATAGGGCACCTGGGGCCCACATGCCACATCTCCAGATGAGTCTTCTTCCTCTCTCTCTCTTTCTCTCCAAAAACACGAGTTCTGCACTTCCCCTGGCGTTCTTGTTGTTCTTGGAGGAGATTTTCGATCTCTCTCTATAGCCTATCATTCGAGCTGAGATTTTGAGCAAATACTCCCTGGTATGTGACTCCTCCACCCCTCCAATTAGATATTTGATTGGTGGCTTCATTAGTGAGTATTTAGTAGCTCTTGGTGCTGTTCATATGAGTTTGCAAGCATGTGTAGAAATTTATTTTCCATGTTTTGATGCAAGTATATGACTTAGAGAAGTGAGTAGAGTAGTTTGCCCCAACTCATTTTTCATAAATCCTTGTTTTTGTGAATTTTCAAAAATTTCAGAAATGAGTTTCTTAGGAAAATCAAAAGGATGGCTTGGGAAGAAGAAGCCCGAGCATACTGATAGAGTAACTAGAGCTGCAGCTTCATCCTCATCTGCTAGGGTGAGCTACAATGAAGATGTTGTGACCCTGGAGTTGCTGGAAGATACAAGTCCAGCATGGGAAATGATGTTTCCGTGCAACGATTTTCTTGAAGTGGCAGGTATTAAGGAGGAGTTTGATAACCTTTGTGCTAATGCAGGTTTGACACGGCTTGCAACATGCCGTGTTACTCAATACCGTAAACTCACCTCCTGTTTTATTAACAGTTTTAGATATAACCATGATGCTGGTTTAATGGAGTTTAAAAGTTACAATGATCTTTTGACCATGTCTTTGGAAAGATTTTGTGAAATAATAGGTGTGCAAAACGTTGGACGGACGGCAAAGATGAACACTCAGACCACCGAGCTAAGAACGCTCTTCAACTCTCTTTGCAGCCAGGATACAAGGGATATCCGACGTTGAAAAATTTCGAGCATCTTGTTTCCCCAACTCAGGTATTTCGCGTATTATATTGCTAGTGGGGTATTAGCTCGTGACAACACGAGCAACAGTTCTGTGCCGGATATTGCTATCCTGGAAAATGCCCTCTTAGGGGAAACTACGTATAATGTGGGTGCCTTGATTGCTCGCCGACTTGCCCTTAATGGCAACAAGGGAGATCTCTTTGGGGCGTTTACGCCACACTTATTCTTGAGTCTCTTGAGCGCGCCCCACATCCTGATGATGAGCCTTTTCCTTTTATAAGCTCTGACCTTGCTACTATGAAGAGGCATGAGTTTGTTACCAGGACTTCCGAGTTTGGTAACCTTATTTATATTCTGAGGTTTGTACTAATCAATATTCGGGAGATCCATCTACCTGCTCGTTTTTGTTTTGATTCTACTCGCAGGAACGGATGGTCCTTCAACGTCATCCAGTTCGATGAGTTCGTGGCCCAGTAGCAGGTCCATAACCCCATGAAGGGGGTTGTTCATGATGAGGAGGAGGAGCCCGTTAACCCAGTGGGGTGAAGGGTCTTCTTCCGCTTGGAGCGCGGAGCCTTCTTCGTGGGAGGATCCCAGGACTTCGGTCTATGCACCAGAACCCCTGTACGACCCATGGACACACCAGTACTACCCTGGAGATGGAGGCTCCTGGGAACACAATATCAGACACTAACTTAGGCCAAAATCCTAAGCTTGGGGGAGTACATGTCCTTCTCCCTTTTTCCATTGCATTACCCGTTTTATGATTGTTCATTTTGATCTTTTCGAAGTTTTTGCATGTTCTTATTTGATTCTTTCTTTGCAAAAATGTCAGAACCCCAACTAGGGTAATTGCTAGGGTTTGAGTGCCCCTTTTGCATCATGCAAATTTTTTTTCAAGGAAATTCAAAAATGGGGAACAGAAAAACCCTGAGGAATTAATTCAAATGGCCAGACAAAAATTTCTTCCAAAATTTGCTATGGTATTTTTGAAAGTCTTATAACTATGAATGATCACATATAAAGTGAAGTGGGTCCCACTGCATGCACCAAGATTTTTCAAATATTCCAAATAGGGCTTGGAAATTAAATTAAACTCCAATTTGAATTTAGATTCAAATTGTTTGATTTTCAAAAGTCACCAAAACTTGTGAGTGGCTAGTGGCTTGACACCTAAGCCCACTTAAAAGATTTTGGGATTTTATAAAATGTTTTGATATTTTTTATATATCAAGACAGAACAAATGTCAGAAGAAATAAAAAGAAAAGAATAAACAGAAGAGGGGGAGCTTACATGGCGCCACAGGCGTCGTCCCAACTTACCTTTCCAGCCCAGCCCACTAGCCCCCCCGGTGTCGTCTTCCTCCCCGGCGCCCGAAGCAGCTCGGTGGCAAGCCGAGCGCCGTGGACGCCACCGAGGCTCGCCTAGGCCAGCCCGAGGCGTCTCCTTACGCCACGCAACGCCAGAGCCGCCCCGCAGTCTTCCCCCTCCTCTGGCTCTCTCCCCACGCCCTCTCTCTCTCGTTTCTGCGCGGACCCAGAGCCCAACCGGAGCACGCCGCCGTAGAACTCGCGGCCACCGTGCCCCACTAGCCGCCGCAAGCTGTCCAGAAGCTCCGCCAGCATCGTCTTCGTCAAGCCGTGCAGTTAATCGAGCCTGGGAGCCCCAGAGCCAACGCCTTCGTCACCGTTCCTCTCCGGCCGCCGTGAAGCTCCGGAGAGAAATACGCCGCCGTCTCGCCTCCTCCGGCTTCCCCGAGTTCCTCTTCACGCTCAGGGTGAGCAGCTCGTCGTTTTGCCCTACTCCCTTCTCCTCCCCGTGCCCTAGCCACTGATCTCGCCGAAGACAGAGCTGCGCCGCCGCTGCTCTTCGTCGCCGGCGCGCTCCCAGACCTCCCCTTGAGATCCCAGTGGCACAGCTCGAAGCGGGCGAGCATGGGATACCCCCTGGTAGCTTCCCCGTGCCCAGCCGTGCCCGGAACCGCCGTCCTCAACGGGCGCCGCCGCACGGGTTAGTCACCGCCGGCTAACCGCCGGCGGCCCGATTAGCTTAGGGGGCTAATCCCCTGGTAGTGACCCTTGGGTCACTGACTGGTGGGCCCTGGCCCCCCCTAATAACCCTGTTTAATTAAACTAAACCGGGTTTAAACCCCTCTTCCACTGACAAGCCGACCCCAGCTGTCAGCCCCCCTGTGACGTCACCCTGACCTCAGCATGACGCAATAAAGGTTTTCCAGAGATTTAAAATACTCCAGAAATTACAGAAAATTGAATAAACTTTGGAAAATCATAACTAATTCATATGAACTCCAAATTGGACATATAATATGTCTAAAATTATCAAAAAAATCCAAGGATTATGAATATGGGCTCTGTTTTCATGTTTGACCATTTTAAAATGGGTGAACAGTACAAACATCCATATGGCTTTATTTCAAATTCAAATTTGAAGAACATTTGCAAATGACTTTGCATTTGACTTCTTTTAAATGGAATTGTACCCACATTGTGATCAAGAACATCACCATTTAAATATTGATCATGTGTTTGAGCATTGCAAATAAATTTATACCTTGTTTGATTGTTTGCTCGATAGACGTGCAACCGGAACCGGAGGCCACCCCCTTCGTTGAAGACCCCGATATCGAACCTCGTCAGCAAGGCAAGCAAACCCCATTGATCATGTCTATAAAATCCCAATTCCCTCTCAGTCTCGCTTATGCATGTTTAAGAGATCATCTTGTATCGATTCTACCGCATAGTTGAACCCATATCCGATGCATGACCTATCATCTTGTCACAGTAGTAAGCAAACCACAATCCTAGCATACATAGGAGTTGTTTGATATCATGAAGCCCCTGCAACTGTTATAGCTTATTGCATGCTTAGTGTTACATGAGGTTGCTTTTGATGTGATTCGGGATGATGGTGAACATGGTGTTGATGAAAGTGAAACTGTGTCGGTGAATCCACCCTAATACAAGGTGAACGATGAGAGGTTGTGTAGGAGTACGCAGTGGGTTGTCTCGTTGAACACCGCCTTAAGTACCGAGTTCTTGTATGGTAATCCAAGAAAAAGAGTACAACCACACATTGGGCTCACTGACCCCTCTTGGCCTAGTACCTTGATCCGTGTCGACGTCCAGGAGTCACATTAGTTCGGGCCTTCCATTTGACATATGCATAGCAAAAGAGTGAGTGGAAATGTTGCATCATCCTAGATATGTGGGTGGATCTGTGAGACAGTGAAACCATCTGTCAGAGGTGGCTTCTCGGTTGCCTACATTGTTTGAGTCCGTTTCGTTGATCCGGCCGGGCTCTCGAGCGGTGACAAACTCAGATAGTCGACTCCTGGAATAGACCGGTTGTGAGCGAAGTGTCGTGGTGAACATCCTCGCTGTCACCTCTTGAACGGTGGAGAGACCTGGCGGTAACCGATGGTCATGTGTGTGTAGCTTACACCATTGCAAGGTTAACAAAACTATTCGAATAGCCGCGTCCGCGGTTAAGGACTACTTGGAACCTGTACCTGATTATTAGACAACTTGAATGGATACTTATAAAACTCGCAAGATAAGCATGAGTGCTATGGTGTGCTTCCTCGTGGGGAAGTCGAGGAAGTAACCTTAGTGGTGTATTGGTTGGAGACTTGGATAGTGGACTCGTGTACGCTTGTTACCTCAAGTCTAGTATTCGTAGTTCAGGACTAGCCAAGTCAAAGCTGGCACTTCTGCATGTTGAACCCCACCTCCCTTTACCTTGATACTTGAGCATGAGTAGTTTAGATCTGATGTAAGTCTTGCTGAGTACGACTTTGTACTCACGTTTGCTTATTCTATGTTTTAGATAAGAAACCGGACCCCGATGGAGTCACCTTCGTGAAGCTCGACGTTGACCTTGGTAGCATAGTCCCAGACAGCAGTCTGGTCCCTCGTGGAAGGGCATGTTTGTTGTACAAGGCTTTTCTAAGCCATTTGTTAAACTTTTCTGTACTCAGATCTAATTTGCTTCCGTTGTATGATGTAATGTGATCACAGACATGTGATCTTTGTATGATCTATGTGTATATCAATAAAGAGTACTTTGTAGAGTTATGTGATGATACCTGCTGTTCATACTAGGCATGTGTGCTGCGTGTATGTTTGTAACATGCATGTCTTAGTATGGGTTTTTTAGACCAAGTGGCCCTTAGATGTGCGCAGCTTGGGGAATCGCGACGCGATTGCTCGTGACTCTGTCACGTGCACACTTTGTTGTATGATCGAGCCCGCCCTAGACCCCGACTAAGTGATCGGGCTGGAGTAAGTTTATGTAAGAGTTAGGATCCAATCGATAACATGGTTGAGGCGACTTGTCTAAGAGTATGGGATTCACCACCCATAAGCATTTAGACTTGTGAGCGGACGTTGAGGACCCATCTCAGTTGATCATCCGGCCTGAATGGGACGCCCCTCACGTTTGATGCTTACCGAGAACGTTCTATGCTTGGCCTTGTCTGCTTAGACAAGTGGGTACGGTTCTAGGCTCTCCGTGTGAATGTATCATGACTGGAATTACATACGCTAACCCCGGGTCCCGACAGACTTGGTATCAGAGCAGGACTGTCTGTAGGCTTATCAAACCCTTGGTCGAAGTCGAGTCTAGCATTCTATAGTTATATAGTTACTTGGGTATAAAGGGAACAACATAAGGCTTCTTTTTCTCCTTACCCTCATCGATCTGAGTTCTGGGTCACCCTTACCTTTTCTACGGGATGATAGGACTAGGCTCATCTATGTCTGACTAGAACATCTCGCTGAGTGCTTCCTTGTAGCCGTAGGATTGTTGTGGTCGTCCACAGTCTTCGTGTTTTGAGTTCCTTGAGGAAGTTATGTTCAATCTCCTCGAGGTTGTCTTGTTTTCCATCTCGGTGTAGCCGTTATGCTGCCGGATTTATCCCGTGTTTCTGTGGATCATTGCCTTCGCATTATAATCCTTTCCGCCTTCATCATGTCTTGTTATCCTTGAATCCATCATTCAACCTGTTCTGATTGTTGATCTTCATCACACAGGATGTCAGGTGGGACTCGTAGTGCTGTTCGTCGGAATCAAGACCGTGTTCGGAATCGAAATAATGATGATCCTCTACCACCGCTTTCTGCGGCAGAAATCATGATGGAAGCTGAGAAGAATCAACGTGATCAAACACGTCTTCTGGAGCTCATCGAGCAGAATACCTCACGACATTGCAATGTGGTTGTGAGCATTCAGGACTTCAACCTCCTCAAGCCACCGGTATTTCAATGTTCTTCTGAGCCCCTTGAAGCTGATGATTGGCTCCGTTCCATCGAGCGTAAGCTTGATACTGCACATGTTGCTCCCGATGACCGAGTTATTTTCGCGGTATACTTCTTGGAAGGTGCTGCTCTTCAATGGTGGGAGAACTATGTTGCTATGCAGCCAGGTAGTCACGTAGTGACTTGGCAGGAGTTCTGTGTTGCCTTTTGAGGGTACCACATTCTGGATGAGTTGATGGAGCGCAAGATGGAAGAGTTCTGCAATCTGACTCAAGGAGAGATGTCCATTCATGAGTATGTGAGAGAGTTCAACCGTCTTTCTCGGTATTCCCAAGATGAGATCACCACCGATGCCAGAAAACAGGCAAGGTTCCGTAAGGGACTTAGCCCCGTCCTTCGCCATGATCTCAACCTCATCGAATTTGCCACCTTTGAGGATTTAGTCAACAGATCCTTCAGAGCTGAGCATGGAAATAAAATTTTCGAGGAGTCCCGCAAGCATGCTCTTGAGCTTGCTTCTTCTTCCAGTTCAGCCCCTCAGAAACGCCGAATTTGGATTCCAACCAGTGCCATACCTCAAAACCTTCTCCAGAGACCACCACTGATTATATGCCATCCACCTCAACACATTGTTCCACTCCGGAATGATGGTGTGCAACCAAGCAATCCCACTCCCAACAATTCAGGCAGGGTGTGTTTCACGTGTGGTCTGACAGGCCATCACTTCCGACAATGCCCTACAGTGTTCGTGGCACCCCGTTGACCTAGTCATAAGCCTCCAAAGAAATCCACCACCAAAACCATCCCAGCAAAGCTTTCAGTCACAAGTAGTGGTTATGTGAACCAAATCTCAGTTGAGGAAACCACTGCTGCTTCTGATGTCATTCTTGGCACACTCCCAGTCAATCATGTCCCCGCCTCCGTTCTTTTCGATCCAGGAGCTTCTCATTCCTTCATGTCGGAGAGTTATGCACTTCGGCATGGATTTTATTTTGAAGAAATGTTTTCTCCAATGATCATTCAAACTCCTGGTTCAAAGTGGCAAACTAATAGAGTAAGCCATGGCAATCGAATTGCAATTGAGGGTCTAGTATTCCTTGCTTCTCTTATAGCCCTCAAGTCTTCGGACATTGATGTCATCCTAGGAATGGATTGGTTATCAAGGCAAAATGCTTTCCTCGATTGTAAGGCCAAATCAGTTAAACTCACCCATCCTTCAGGCCAGACCATTGACTACACATCACCCAGCTCTAGAATCCAGGTGCAGACTTTGAATGTGCTTCCACTTCCAGATCTTGAAGATGTTCCGGTGGTTCGTGACTTCCCGGATGTCTTTCCTGAAGAGCTGCCGGGAATGCCACCCGACAGGTGTGTAGAATTCATAGTGGATCTTATACCAGGCACAACCCCGATTTCCAGACGCCCATATAGGATGGCCCCACATGAGTTAGCTGAGCTAAAAACCCAACTTGATGCTTCGTTGGCAAAAGGCTTCATCCGCCCTAGCTCATCGCCATGGGGTTTCCCCGTTCTGTTCGTAACGAAGAAAGATGGAACAGAAAGGATGTGCGTAGACTATCGTCCACTAAATCTAGCGACGATAAAGAACAAGTACCCACTACCCAGGATCAATGATCTTTATGATCAACTTGCAGGATCCTCTGTCTTCTCCAAGATGGATTTGAGATTAGGTTATCATCAAATCAAAATCCGAAACGAGGACATTCCCAAGACGGCTTTTACTACTCGTTATGGTCTTTATGAGTACACCGTGATGTCCTTTGGTTTAACCAATGCCCCCGCCACATTCTCGCGCTTAATGAATGCGATCTTCATGGAGTACCTACATAAATTTGTTGTAGTTTATCTTGATAACATTCTCATCTACTCGAAGAACGAAGAAGAGCACGCAGAACACCTTAGGTTGGTATTGATGAAACTTAGAGAGCACCGCCTTTATGCCAAGTTCTCCAAGTGTGAATTTTGGCTACCAGAAGTGACCTACTTAGGCCACGTGATTTCTGAGAAAGGTGTTGCAGTCAATCCCGAGAGAGTTCAGGCCGTCCTTGACTGGACTCCACCTGAATCGGTTAAGCAAGTTAGGAGTTTTCTTGGCCTAGCCAGCTATTGCCGCCGCTTCGTCGAGAACTTTTCTAAAGTTGCAAAGCCTCTTACGGAACTCCTCAAGAAAGATAAGAAATTCCAATGGACTCCCAAGTGCGAGGAAAGCTTTCAAGAGCTAAAAAGAAGATTGACTTCTGCAGCCGTACTTGCACCTCTGGACACCAAAAGGGATTTCGAGATCTATTGTGATGCTTCACGGCAAGGGTTAGGATGCATACTTATGCAAGATCGATATGTGGTAGCTTATGCTTCACGCCAGTTGCGGCCACATGAAGAGAACTATCCTACCCATGATCTTGAACTCACTGCCGTAGTTCATGCCCTGAATACTTGGCGACATTACCTCATTGGTAATCGTTGTGAGATTTATTCCGACCACCAAAGCCTCAAATATATTTTCACCCAGCCAGATCTTAATCTCAGGCAAAGACGCTGGATAGAATTGATAAAAGATTATGACTTAGGAATTTCTTACACCCCAGGCAAAGCCAATGTCATGGCTGATGCACTAAGTCGTAAGTCGTATTGTAACAACCTCATGTTACCACAGTATCAACCACCTCTGCATGAGGAATTTCGAAAGCTTAATCTTGAGATTGTTCGTCATGGATATCTTTTCAACTTGGTGGCGAAACCAACCCTTGAGGATCAAATCATAGTTTCCCAAAGGCGTGCACGAGGTGTACGTCGGATCAAGGAGAACATTGCTAGCGGAGTTGCTAATTGTTTCTCCACAGATAGTAAAGGAACGGTATTCTTTGAAAATCGTTTAGTAGTACCTAAGAATAGGGATCTACGGCAACTCATCCTCAAAGAATCCCATGACACAACCCTCTCGATTCATCCCGATAGCACAAAAATGTACCGAGATCTACGCCAGAGATATTGGTGGACCAGGATGAAGAGAGACATTGCTCGATTTGTTGCTGATTGTGATGTTTGTCGTTGTATTAAGGCCGAACACCAAAGACCTGCTGGTACACTTCAACCTTTGCCTATTCCCGAGTGGAAATGGGAAAAAGTCGGTATGGACTTCATCACCGGCTTTCCAAAAACCCAGAAAGGAAATGATGCCATCTTCGTTGTGATAGATAGGCTTTCCAAAGTTGCTCACTTCCTTCCCGTTCGCGAGTCTATAACTGCTAGCCAATTGGCGGACTTGTACGTCTCTAGAATTGTGTCTCTTCACGGTGTTCCTTTGGTGATCAATTCTGATCGTGGCAGCCTTTTCACCTCTAGATTCTGGGGAAGCTTTCAGAGTGCTATGGGAACTCATCTATCCTTTAGTACAGCTTTCCATCCTCAGTCTAGCTGTCAAGTTGAAAGGGTTAACGAAATTCTTGAAGACATGCTCAGAGCTTGTGTTATCTCTTTCGGAAAGAATTGGGAGAAATCTCTTCCCTTCGCCGAATTTGCTTATAACAACAGTTTCCAATCTAGTCTGAACATGGCTCCTTTTGAACTCCTTTACGGACGACGATGTCGAACACCCCTTAACTGGTTAGAAACCGGTGAAAGACAACTCTTTGGACCGGATATGATAAGGGAAGCAGAAGAGCAAGTTCGCATTGTTCGTGGTCGATTGAAAGCCGCTCAGTCTCTTCAAAAGAGCTACTATGATCGTCATCATAGAGAGGAGAGCTACAATATTGATGAGAAGGCTTACCTTCGGGTTACTCCTCTGAAGGGAACCCAAAGATTCGGTATCAAAGGCAAGTTGGCCCCACGTTACATCGGACCTTTCCGCATTCTAGCTAAACATGGAGAAGTTGCCTACCAACTTGAACTACCCCCTCACCTTTCCCGAGTACATGATGTATTCCATGTGTCACAACTCAGGCGTTGCTTCAAGGACCCCATCCGCGAAGTCGACCATGAAACGCTTGATCTCCAAGATGACCTTTCTTATCGAGAGTACCCTGTTCGTATTCTTGATTCAGCAGAGCGTGTCACTCGTCGTCAGAAGATAAAGTTCCTCAAAGTGCAATGGTCGCATCACTCCGAGAAAGAAGCAACCTGGGAAAGAGAAGACCGCCTCCGTGCCGAGTACCCCACCTTCCTCCCGACGACTTCTGAATCTCGGGACGAGATTCTTTTGAGTGGGGGCGGGTTGTCAGAACCCCAACTAGGGTAAGTGCTAGGGTTTGACTGCCCGTTTTGCATCATTGAAAAAAAATTACAAGGAAATTTAAAAATGGGGAACAGAAAAACCCTGAGGAATTAATTCAAATGGCCAGACAAAAATTTCTTCCAAAATTTGCTCTGGTATTTTTGAAAAGTCTTATAAATATGCATGATCACATATAAAGTGAAGTGGGTCCCACTGCATGCACCAAGATTTTTCAAATATTCCAAATAGGGCTTGTAAATTAAATTAAACTCCAATTTGAATTTAGATTCAAATTGTTTGATTTTCAGAAGTCACCAAAACTTGTGAGTGGCTAGTGGCTTGACACCTAAGCCCACATAAAAGATTTTGGGATTTTATAAAATGTTTTGCTAAACAGAAGAGGGGGAGCTTACCTGGTGCCACAGGCGTCGGCCCAACTTACCTTTCCAGCCCAACCCACCAGCCCCCCCGGTGTCGTCTTCCTCCCCGGCGCCCGAAGCAGCTCGATGGCGAGCCGAGCGCCGTGGATGCCACCGAGGCTCGCCTAGGCCAGCCCGAGGCGTCTCCTTGCCCCACGCAACGCCAGAGCCGCCCCGCAGTCTTCCCCCTCCTCTGGCTCTCTCCCCACGCCCTCTCTCTCTCGTTTCTGCGCGGACCCGGAGCCCAGCCGGAGCACGCCGCCGTAGAACTCGCGGCCACCGTGCCCCACTCGCCGCCGCAAGCTGTCCAGAAGCTCCGCCAGCATCGTCTTCGTCAAGCCGTGCAGTTAATCGAGCCTGGGAGCCCCGGAGCCAACGCCTTCATCACCGTTCCTCTCAGGCCGCCGTGAAGCTCCGGCAAGAAATACGCCGCCGTCTCGCCTCCTCCGGCTTCCCCGAGTTCCTCTTCACGCTCAGGGTGAGCAGCTCGTCGTTTTGCCCTACTCCCTACTCCTCCCCGTGCCCTAGCCACTGATCTCGCCGAAGACAGAGCTGCGCCGCCGCTGCTCTTCGTCGCCGGCGCGCTCCCAGACCTCCCCTTGAGACCCAAGTGGCACAGCTCGAAGCGGGCGAGCACGGGCAACCCCTTGGTAGCTTCCCCGTGCCCAGCCGTGCCCGGAACCGCCGTCCGCAACGGGCGCCGCCGCACGGGTTAGTCACCGCCGGCTAACCGCCGGCGGCCCGATTAGCTTGGCGGGCTAATCCCCTGTTACTGACCCTTGGGTCACTGACTGGTGGGCCCTGGCCCCCCCTAATAACCCTGTTTAATTAAAATAAACCGGGTTTAAACCCCTCATCCACTGACAAGCCGACCCCAGCTGTCAGCCCACCTGTGACGTCACC
This sequence comes from Bromus sterilis, assembly GCA_950022295.1. Classification (NCBI taxonomy): domain Eukaryota; kingdom Viridiplantae; phylum Streptophyta; class Magnoliopsida; order Poales; family Poaceae; genus Bromus; species Bromus sterilis. The sequence continues at coordinate 159,923,439 of OX465600.1, forward strand.
CTGACCTCAGCATGACGCAATAAAGGTTTTCCGGAGATTTAAAATACTCCAGAAATTACAGAAAATTGAATAAACTTTGGAAAATCATAACTAATTCATATGAACTCCAAATTGGACATATAATATGTCTAAAATTATCAGAAAAATCCAAGGATTATGAATATGGGCTCTGTTTTCATGTTTGCACATTTTAAAATGGGTGAAGAGTGTAAAACATCCATATGGCTTTATTTCAAATTCAAATTTGAAGCACATTTGCGAATGACTTTGCATTTGACTTCTTTTAAATGGAATTGTACCCACATTGTGATCAAGAACATCACCATTTCAATATTGATCATGTGTTTGAGCATTGCAAATAAATTTATACCTTGTTTGATTGTTTGCTCGATAGACGTGCAACCGGAACCGGAGGCCACCCCCTTCGTTGAAGACCCCGATATTGAACCTCGTCAGCAAGGCAAGAAAACCCCATTGATCATGTCTATAAAATCCCAATTCCCTCTCAGTCTCGCTTATGCATGTTTAGGAGATCATTTTGTATCGATTCTACCGCATAGTTGAACCCATATCCGATGCATGACCTATCATCTTGTCACAGTAGTAAGCAAACCACAATCCTAGCTGACATAGGAGTTGTTTGATATCATGAAGCCCCTGCAACTGTTATAGCTTATTGCATGCTTAGTGTTACATGAGGTTGCTTTTGATGTGAGTCGGGATGACGGTGAACATGGTGTTGATGAAAGTGAAACTGTGTCGGTGAATCCAGCCTAATACAAGGTGAACGATGAGAGGCTGTGTAGGAGGACACAGTGGGTTGTCTCGTTGAACACCACCTTAAGTACCGAGTTCTTGTATGGTAATCCAAGACAAAGAGTACAACCACACATTGGGCTCACTGACCCCTCTCGGCCTAGTACCTTGATCCGTGTCGACGTCCAGGAGTCACATTAGTTCGGGCCTTCCATTTGACATATGCATAGCAAAAGAGTGAGTGGAAATGTTGCATCATCCTAGATATGTGGGTGGATCTGTGAGACAGTGAAACCATCTGTCAGAGGTGGCGTCTCGGTTGCCTACATTGTTTGAGTCCGTTTCGTTGATCCGGCCGGGCTCTCGAGCGGTGACAAACTCAGATAGTCGACTCCTGGAATAGACCGGTTGTGAGCGAAGTGTCGTGGTGAACATCCTCGCTGTCACCTCTTGAACGGTGGCGAGACCTGGCGGTAACCGATGGTCATGTGTGTGTAGCTTACACCCTTGCAAGGTTAACAAAACTATTCGAATAGCCGCGTCCGCGGTTAGGGACTACTTGGAACCTGTACCTGATTATTAGACAACTTGAATGGATACTTATAAAACTCGCAAGATAAGCGTGAGTGCTATGGTGTGCTTCCTCGTGGGAAAGTCGAGGAAGTAACCTTAGTGGTGTATTGGTTGGAGACTTGGATAGTGGACTCGTGTACGCTTCTTACCTCAAGTCTGGTATTCGAAGTTCAGGACTAGCCAAGTCAAAGCTGGCACATCTGCATGTTGAACCCCACCTCCCTTTACCTTGATACTTGAGCATGAGTAGTTTAGATCTGATGTAAGTCTTGCTGAGTACGACTTTGTACTCACGTTTGCTTATTCTATGTTTTAGATAAGAAACCGGACCCCGATGGAGTCACCTTCGTGAAGCTCGACGTTGACCTTGGTAGCATAGTCCCAGACAGCAGTCTGGTCCCTCGTGGAAGGGCATGTTTGTTGTACAAGGCTTCTCTAAGCCATTTGTTAAACTTGTCTGTGCTCAGACCTAATTTGCTTCCGTTGTATGATGTAATGTGATCACAGACATGTGATCTTTGTATGCTCTATGTGTATATCAATAAAGAGTACTTTGTAGAGTTATGTGATGATACCTGCTGTCCATACTAGGCATGTGTGCTGCGTGTATGTTTATAACATGCATGTCTTAGTATGGGTTTTCGAGACCTTAGTTGTGCGCAGCTTGGGGCATCGCGACGCGATTGCTCGTGACTCTGTCACGTGCACACTTTGTTGTATGATCGAGCCCGCCCTAGACCCCGACTAAGTGATCGAGCTGGAGTAAGTTTATGTAAGAGTTAGGATCCAATCGATAACATGGTTGAGGCGACTTGTCTATGAGTATGGGATTCACCACCCATAAGCATTTAGACTTGTGAGCGGACGTTGAGGACCCATCTCAGTTGATCATCCGGCCTGAATTGGACGCCCCTCACGTTCGATGCTTACCGAGAATGTTCTGTGCTTGGACTTGTCTGCTTAGACAAGTGGGTACGGTTCTCGGCTCTCCGTGTGATTGTATCGTGACTGGAATTACATACACTAATCCCGGGTCCTGACAAAAAACAACAAAAAGATTTTCTCTTTCTTTTTCTTTCGTCTAACGTTTGAAAAATCCAAAAAGATTTATTTTCTCTCTTTAGTTTTCTTTGTTGCAGAGTTCATCTCGAGTCCGTGATGGCATTTGCACTTGATTATATTTTCCTACGTTCGATCGTGCAAGTGACAAGGCATTAATGACGAAGATCGACGAACGGGATGCAACAAGGAAAACCTGTATGAACTCTTTTTGTTTCTACTTTTGTGCATATGCTTGTACTTATGATTTAGAGACCAGCTTGTAGTGACATAGTGCTATGTTTACAATGCTTTCCCAGTGGTTCATGCTTTCTTTGTGGCTAATCTCAAATAGCTAGGGTACATAATGTGTTGTTGAAATGATTTACATGCATTGCATTGTTCATGGTTTGGCATACTGAAGTGGTATTTCCCTTTGGGGAATTCTTGGATTGACTTGGCACATGCTTACACATGTTTAAGACTAAAAAATCTACTATGCCTTGATGATCTTTGAATTTCAGAATAGCTATATCACTTTCATGCCCAATTCAATGTTGCTTTGTCGGTCTGCATGATTATGACCGTTATTGCTCTCTAGTTGGTCGCTTCCCAGTCTTTTGCTAGCCTTCGCTCGCTCTAAGTGGAATTCTGCTTGTGCATCCAAAATCCTTGAAACCAACTATTCCATATGAGTCCACCATACCTTCCTATGTGGTATTTAACGGCCATCCTAACTAAGACTTTCTTGTACCATCCCGAAATTATTCAAATACACTCATGTGTTGTGCCTCTGCTTTAGCTCATGAGGAAGTAGTAGGTAATTCATGATCTTCTTATGTTAGACATGTTTTATCCTGGGAGTGCATGTCTAATCTGCAAACCCCTAATACGAGGAGGGACTGGCATGAGTGCGCCCAGCTCACAAAAGATAACCACAACCAACAAACCCTCCTTAACACTTTGTTTATGACAAATCAGAAAACTTTGGTATTGATAAACAAAGGAGATTAAGGGGATGTGATTGTCCCCATCATGGGAGCCGTTCCTCGAAACATGTCTAGCATAAGAAGTGATTGGGTTGTCTACTAGCATTTGTTGATGAATCATGCATCTCCAAAAAACATTTTATCTCTATTTTCAAAACCAAGAGCTTTGGTACATGTTTAGTCTTTGCTTCCAGCCACGGGTTTTCAACCTTGCCATAAAAATCCACGGTTCGAGAGTCTCTACCTTCTTTCTTCAAAGCACCAACTATGAGAGCATAATTGTCATTCTGAGTGTAATGTGCATTGTCCCAAAGTACTACATTGTCTTCTGCATGATTGTGGTATTACTTATTCTGAAGTTTTTAGTTCTATTCTCCTTTAAGACTCCGGAGGAGTTTCTGCATTTATGTTTTGCTTCACTCATGGAGGCTAGCGAGATACCACTCTAATATGTTCAAGCTATGTGCATTGTAATCTTGTCTTGATTTTCAGTAGCATATTATTTACTGTTAGTTTTTTGTGATTGTTCACATGAATGAAGGATTGCTTCGTGCATTGTCCTTATAGAACTGTATCAATACCTTCTAGACTCTTTTCATAGTACATGCATATATAAATCTAATGAAGAAAAAGAGTTTGTCAAAGTTTTCTTTGTCGTGTTCAGTTCATTGAACTGAATTGCTTGAGGACAAGCAATATTCTAAGCTTGGGGGAGTTGATACGTCTCAAACGTATCTACTTTTCCAAACACTTTTGCTATTGTTTTTCCCTCATTCTTGCATGATTTGGACGAAACTAACCCGGACTAACGATGTTTTCAGCAGAGCTGTCTGTATGGTTTTATTGTGTGCAGGAAAATGGATTTTTAGGTGTCTCCGAAAATTCCAGGAAAAATCACAGAAAATCCACGCACCCGAAGGACCAATATACCAGAAGTGGGGCAAGAGGGCAGCCAGGGGGGCCCCAGGCGCCCTGCTGGTGCGGCCCCACCAGGAGGCCGCCTGGGACGGTCCTCCCCCCTCTGGTGCCCTACTTTGCCGTGGCGAGAAAACCCCAGAACAGAAGTCGTTTTCCCAGTTCTCGTTGCGGAGCAGCCGCCACCCTCTGTTCTTCTCTGGGAGGGCTAATATGGAGGCTGTTTTGGCCTCCGGTGAGGGGAGATCATCGCCATCGTCATAATCATCACCACTCCATCATCCCTCCATGACTTCTCCTTCCATGTGTCAGTAATTCCCTACTGTAGGCAAAGGGGATGGTAGGGATTGGATGAGCTAGATCATGTAATAGTTTATCTAGATTGGTGTTTATCATCTTTGCTTCAACTTGTTGCTCTTAATGCTTGTCACTTTGGGCCCGAGTGCCATGTTTTCAGATCTGAACCCTATGTTTTTGCATGAATATATTTGTGTTCTTGATCCTATCTACGAGTTGTATGCATCTGTTATAGTCCGGAACCGGCGATCCCAAAGGTGACAGCTTGGGACACCAAATGGGATGGACTATAGTTTCAGGATTCCTTGTATCCATTTATTGTTAATTATTTGTTCTGGTGCTCTTTGACAGGAGCACCTTAATCTCCATAAGTTCCTTTTGGCCCCTTTCGTAGCGGGATGGTAGGAAAAAAGATGTTGTGCAAGTTCTTATTGCAAGCACGTACAACTACCTGTGGGATACATGCCTAATGTTTGATATATGGCTAGATGATCATTGGTTTTCTATGTGCCTTGCCCCAAGTTAAATACATGATGTATCTCATCCATCTCCTTAGCCTAAAGTGTTTTTAATTCTTCTTGTTAGTAGTTGTTTGCTTTTGCTGTTTTATTTTCGCTGTTTCACCGCCACTATTTCCGTTGCCACCATCACTTCCATATCGCAGTTACTATTCATATCTTTTTGCACGTAAGTGCATCTCATGTGCGGTTGAATTGACAACTCCACTGTCAAAGCTTGTGGGTACTTTTTGGCTCCGCTTGAACCGAATCTATAAATTGGGTTATTCTTACTCGCGAAGACTATCTCGATCCCCTACAGTTGTGGGTTATCAGCCTAGTACTGGGCCGAGCCCAGTAAAGCAACAGAAAAAGGGGTCGCTACCTTGCTGGGTCGAGCCCATTAGATGGTGTGGGCGAGGGGTTGCTGCTCTCGCCACGTGCGAGGACGCACGGGATGGGGGCGCGGACTGAGTCGTCCCTGGTGCGGCCCAGTCGGGCGGCCACGGGCGACGGGGCTTCTTGCTCCTCCCGCCGAACGAAGACGGCGGCGGCTGATGCAGCTACCTCGCCGGCTACCGACTGGAGGTGGCCAGCGGAGGGCGACGCGGTCGTCGAGGGTGGTCGTCCCCGGGCATGGGAGACGAGGGGCGGCCGGATCTTGAGTTTTGGGCGGCGGCGTCGAGCTCCATCTCCTGTCCATGGCGCAGCTCGGTCTCATACAGGGAGATAGAGAGAGTTAGGGGAGAAGCGAGAAAGGATAAAGAAGGAAGAGGAGAGGGGGGAGGATGGAGGCGCGCGGGGGTGACCTGATGAGGAGGCTGCACGGCAGCTCGCCGGCCGGAGCAGCGCATGGGGTAGCCGAGCGGCGGGGTGGCCGGCTACTACGGGCTGGGCGCGAGGAGCTCCCTATGGGAGGGACGCTGCACCTGATGACAAGGAAACACTGCAGGCCGCCCGATCTGGATTCGACGGATCAGATCAACTGATCTGAATCTTGGGTGAGGGTTGGTGGCTGCGAGGCAAGTGGCGATTGTGGAGAGGGTTGGCACGAAAATGGAGGAGAGTAGGTGCTAGGGTTACAGATTTGGTAAGGGGGCTTCTCCAATTATAGCAGGTGCTTAGGAGGCCAAAAGGGCCACAAAATGGATTGCTTAGAGTGCATTTTTGGGCTTGGTTTTTGGGTGGGCTTCGCGTAGAAGATAAGAGAGAAATATTTTTGGTCGGTTGGCTGCCCACATGACGTTTTATAAATATGCCCCAGGATTTATACCGACTACTATGTCTGGCACATCCGACCGTTCACCCGCTAAACGAAGACGAAATCGCATGAAATTCGAACCACTGCCTCGTTGCACTAAAATGACTCCGTCTACATCGTTTCTCATAGAACCGAGAACGTCGAAACCCGCCCGATAAAATAACCATTTAAATATAAAGTGGGGTTTTCGCGCCGATGGTGATAGTTGGTCCGGCCGGAAGTTGCGACGGTGATCAGGTGAAACCCGGTGTCGCTAAAGTCGTGTGTCATGGTAAAAAAGGTCCGGTCTCGCAACCGATACGAGAAAGAGGGGGAGAATATTCACCGATTAATAATTCGGCGAAGCAAACACTTCAAACAATACATGCAATCATTACAGCAACGCACCAAACAATTTTTTTTAATTAGGGTGAAATTTCCGGGCTATGACACTTTCGAGCCTCTTCCTTTCTTTGTAGCATAGTTAGCATTGGTTTGCGCCCGTAATCCTGTCAATTGCCCAGATGTGATTTGTTTACCTTGCATAGCAGTTTTATCGTCTTTTGGGAGAGAGAAATCACTAGTGAATATCATGGGACCCCATTCCATATTTCCACCAATGTTTACACCCTCTATTTACTTTCTGTTTTACTTTCCAGCTGCAGCTATCATTACCTTTTATCTCTTGCGTTTTACCCTTTGTAAACAACAAGGCCAGAGAGATTGACAACCTCTCTGTACTCATTGGGAGCAAACTTATTTGTATCTGTGTGCAGGTCCACGTCAACTCTTGCTAGTAATTTTTAGCGCCGTTGTCACCTACTTGTCATTGTCGGAGTCCTACTGGGCTGACTCTCAACCTTGGTATCTTTGCCAAGGGAAATCTTGCTGCTATGCTACATCTCAACCTTCCACTTGGGGTTACCAATGAGGGGCGAGAAGCTATCACTTCCTCGCTAGCGTCACTTACCAATGTTGTGGCATGATCTAGACCAACAACGTACTTTGATTCCTCGGAATCTAACTCCTTTCTGAGATAAGCAAGAGCCTTGCGAGAGCTGTTGTTCTTGTAACCAATATATTTTGAGTAGCGTGAGGATTTCTTCTTGATCTTTTCTTCAGAACTGTCATCTTTGTTCTTTTTCTTCTTCTTCAACTTAGCTTCCTTTTCCTAGAGAGGACATTCAGCAATGTAATGGCCCGGTTTCTTGCATTTGTGACACACATTTTTTCTTGAGTCTACTGAGTCATCATCTCTACTTCTTCATGAAACTGATCTTGAGGAATTTCGCTTCATGAACTTTTGGGACTTTTTGGTGAGGAGAGCAAATTCTCGACCGAGAACTTCAGGATCATCAGAGTCAGCTTCAGATTCTTCATCAGAGGACACCTTACGTGCCTTTTATTTTAGCGCGCGGACTTTCGGAGTGGATCCATATAGGTCACGTTTCTCAGAAAGCTTCAGTTCATGAGCATTGAGTCGCTCGAGGATATCAGCTGGGTAAAGGATCTTGAAGTCAAGCCTTTCTTGAATCATTAGTAATAGTAACTCAAATGAGTCATCCAGAGATCTCATCAATTTCTTCACTACTTCATGATCATTGATATCAATGGCATCGAGTGCTTGAAGCTCATTTGATATATCAGTAAGTCTGTCAAAGGTTTGCTGAACATGTTCATTATCCAGCCTCTTGAATCTGTTGAAGAGTCTACGGAGAGTATCAACTCGAGAGTCTCGTTGTGTGGAAATTCCCTCATTGAATTTTGACAGTCTCATCCACATATTGTTTTCAGTATCAAGTCCACTGATATGGTTGAACTGAGCTTTGTTGAAATGTCCACCAATGATGCTTCCAGCTTTTGCATCAAGTTGCCAGTTTCTCTTTCCAACATCCTGAGGGGTCATTAAGGTGGCCGAGGGATGCCTTCACCAACGATTTCCCAGAGGTCTTTGTCAATGGCTTCAAGATGCATCCTCATTTTGTTCTTCCAGTACGGGTAGTCCATCCCATCGAAGCTGGGGCAGGTCGAGGCAACATTGATTGTACCAGAGGTCGACATAACTAAAACTCCAGGTGGTTAAACCGAGTCACACAGCACAAGGGACTACCTCGATCTGATACCAATTGAAAGCACATGTTATCGACCAGAGAGGGGTGAATGTGCGATTTTTATGTTTTCCCGAAGACTTTCGATTTCATCAGGGTTGAGGCAATACGAAACTGAGGAATCTCACAAAATGATGATGCTCAAAATTTTTACAGAAAGTAAAAAATGAATGCATAACATCATTTTGCAAAAAAAATGAAGTCTAACAGATGTGCAGACATGCATCAGATGCAAAACATAAGGAAACAGAACAGATGAAACACAGAACGAAAGGCATCAGGACAGAGTCATCAGTGCAATAATAGAAGAACTGAGTTTGAGGAAATAGCACCAGGGTACAGATGACACCGATTTGATAGACCAGTTCAAGTTGCTGCGACAACTCTAAATCTAGTTGAAGAGGTTGATATTCAACTCAGAAGACACAGTATTCACCTTGATCCTTAAACTAAAGTCCTCAGACTCCGTCCAAACACTCAGGTGAGTCTTCAAGGTAGATTCCCGAAACCTGCACAGACTTCGTTCACTTCGGGAATTCACAATTGAATCTTGAATTACTCAAAACAATGACTCCTACACCGGCTGGAAGATCACAGTCTTTAAGAGTAAAAAGCTTTAGATCACTCGAACAGAATTTCTTAGAAATTCTCAACTACTCAGGCTACTGGTTTTCCTCACCTAGATTATTCAGGTTCCTCGGAGGAGGGTTGATCTCAGATGACAAGTGTTTTCACGACTCGTGTCGAAAAGCACTATCCCTTTGATCCATCTTTCATTGTCGTTCTTCCTCTTGATCTCTCGATGGTTTCGTTTTCCGACGTTGCCGTCTCTCTGCGGAAATTTATCTCAACAGAAGTTCGACGTCGACATGGAGCAGAGTCCCTTGTTGGTGGTGTTGAATATCGTCGACTCTCTTTTCTCTCCCCCTTCCCCTCTCCCCCGGATCGTCCTGGTTCTCGGGACGAGATCCCTTGTTGGTGGTGTTGTATTGTAACAGCCCAGTTTTCACAAAAATTAAAATTTTTATTTTCGGTGTCAATTGTTTGATTGTCTGATTTGTTTGCGGTGATTGCATCCCCGAGATTATCGATCAGCGATTATTTTTCCCCCTCTTATCTCGTACCGGACGAAGACTGACCCTTGCCACCCTGACACTCGACCTTGCGACATCGGGTTTCACCCGATCACCGTAGAGAAAACCGTACGAGACCAGCCGCAGCCAACGGAACAAAAAATAACCCCGTTTAATAAGTAAACGGGATATTTTTGTAGCGCGCCGGAAAGTGTTTTTGGAACAGTTCCAACGCGAGGTGAACGCCACCGGCTCGACGCGCTGATCGCGCAGTTCGAAGTTTTACCCGAATCGGAGGTACTGCGGACCCCCGGCGGTCAGAAACGTGAGCACCGCGCGCGCGAGAGAAAAACCGGTGATGTTTTTGCAGACTGCCAGCCACCCATGCTATATAAAGACCACCACACTCCCACCCATTTCTAGGGTTTCCCTAGCCACAATTTGCAGCCACCCCCCTCCACTTTGTCCAGATCTGCCAAATTGATCCCCATTTTCGCAACCCTAGCCTCCCAGCGGATCTGGACCGTCGGATCGGCCGATCCAACGGCCCAGATCGGCTCTGGCTCCCCACCTACCTCTTCTCTCTCCTCACCACCTCCCACCTCCTGCCGTGGACGCGTCGCCGCCTCCTCCGGCCACCTCCGGCCGCTGCTCCGCGCCCCGGCGAGCTCTCCTCCTCCCGCGCACCTCCCTCCTCCTCTGCTCCTCACCTCTGCTCTCACCCCTCCGCCTCTCCTCGCAAGGACAGCAGGCCAGCCACCATGGCCGCGGCTCGGCCAGCCCGAGCTCACGGTGGAGCGCCCACCGGCCGGATCCAGGCCCCATGGCCTCGTCGCCCTGCCGCGGGAGCCCTCTGCCTCCAGGACCAGGCGGGTCCCCATCGCCACGTCCGCCAAGTCCGGCTGGCCGGCGAGCCAGACCAGCGCCGACGACCGCTGCCCGCTCAATCCAGGCGGGATCGGGGCACAGCCTCCAGCCGCAGCGCCCCCAACCGCCAGCTGGGCCAGGCGCCAAGCGGCCCAAGCCAGGCCCCAGTGGCCCAGCTCCCCTGCCAAGCCAGCCCAGGCCGGATGGGCCTTTAGAGCCCATGGGTGAGAATCAGCCCGAGATTTTTTTCCTAGCCCTCTGTTATTTTTGCTAAGTCTAATAATATTGCTGTTGTGATCTGTTTTTCAACGATGATAGCGATTAAACCGTAGCCCGGATGAACGGGCCCCCAAAGCGAAAACTGCTCAGAATTGCGTGTAATTTGATTCATCTTTTGTGAGTTTTTGCATTTGAGATCATCTTGATTGCGTTATTGTGTGCTGAACAGGGCATCAGGCCGTTAAACTGCTACTTTTCCTGTTAAGTGCTGCTGTTTATATTTTATTGCAGCTTTGCATTATGATTGTGACTCATCCATGAGGCCTATTGCATTGATTCTTTCTCCTATGTGTTAAGCATCATGTGTACTTCATTTCCATGCTTTAACTTGCCATGTTTGGGTGATTTAGCTGTATTAAATCTTGCTCCAAAGTGGTGATCCTGATGTTATTGTGCTGCTGTTGCTGAAACTGTTATTTTGTTGCAACTTCGGTCGACGAGTGTGTCGCGACCGTTTATCGGAATTGAGTGATTCCAATTGAATATTGTTAAGCATAATGTCTACTTTCATTATATGTATTGCTATGTCATGTTGCTGCACTGTTGCATATAGATTTACCCCAGTTTATACAGCTTGTGTCCATAACTTGTTTTGCTTATATCTTTTTAACCGTAACTCCGTTTGGAGTGTTCTTTATATGTAACTTGATTAGTTTTTCGTGCACTTTGTGTTTATGCTATTGTTTGCTGTTGTTAACCAACCTAAAATATGGTTTAGGGCAGAACAGTACCAAATCTTTTAATCATCGTGCGGCACTTAGTGTTATGCCATGTTTAGGTTGTGCCTCACTTAAATTGACTAGCATAGATAGTTTACTTTGTGCTTCACCTCTTGACATGTTTGTGTGCGATGCCATGCTTGTTTGAGTTGCCATGTTAATAACCGTTTATTGATCACCTGTAGCTAAGCAACTTGAACCACCGTAAACATGTGGTATTCGTCGTGTGTGACCGATACCCCACTTAAACTGTTAGTAACCGTTCTCGACGATAGATCCGTATCGCGTTGCTGTGCCTTGTGTTGTCTCTTTGATCTTGTGTTGCCTCGTAGTAATAGAGTGCTTGCTCGTTGATTGCTTTCCAGTGTTTACTTCTTGTGTGCTCCCGCGGGTACCTTCGGAGACGATGCGAGCTTGTGATCGACTACACTTTCGGAATCCGACTTATCAACAGGCAAGGACTATACATTACTTATGATCCATTCTATTTTAACCAGCGGTTTGCATGCTAGTCTAGGTTAGGTTCGATGTTTGATCCTACCACATGTTTACAACCTCTTTCAAACCGATACAGCCATGTCCCTTCCCAGGAAACCATGTACTGCTATGTTACTATTGCTCGTTGCTCAGCCCCTGCTTAGTATGCATTCTTAGGATGCTACGATGTTACCCTGTTACTTATGGTGGGCTATCACATTATTATTATTGTTATGGATGATATGATTATTATAAATGTTGACTATATTCGACGAAGGATGGAAGGTCTAGGCTATCCCGCCCCGACGCTTTGTTCCATTCGAGTCACCTAGGATCCGAGTTCCAGGTATTGGTTTTAAGACTGAGCGTGCCTAACCGCGTGTGGGATTTTATGGGGTCCCCTCTTCTTACCTATCTAGCTTCAAACATTTCTAGTGGTGGCCCAAGCTGGTTTTACCTTTTGCAAACGTGTGTGTGCGAGTGTCGACCTCGCAGATTTTCAAACAACTCGGGCCAGCGGAGACAGAGTTCTTTTGTTGGTCCAAACCTGGAAGCTCGAGGGCTATCCACAGTGTTGGTTTAGTTACCCCAACCTCGTCCAGACGGTAGAGGCCGACTTGATAGCGTGGCCGGCTTTTGAGTTGGATGTTGACTCACCGGGGGCCACCCGGATTTGTGCGTTGTTAGTTAGAGGGACCTGTCGTTCCGGATCTCTTGGGACTAAATCATAAAATGGTTGCCTATCATGTGTAGCAACTGAGAGAGATGGGCGTGCGTGCGGAGCCTCGTAATGGGCAGTTGGTACACCCCTGCAGGGTTAAATCTTTTCGAGAAGCCGTGTCCACGGTTATGGACGACTTGATACCTACTCCTTGTTCATAGACAACAACAGCTGAGATAATCCTAAATATAATTTGATCACCGCGTGTGTGTGTTCCTTGACTGCTTCTTCTTCGTCGGGATGCGAAGAGGAGGACAAGGATAGGATATGTGTTATGCTTGCATAAGTAGTTGATAGCAAGACTTCTTGGAGGCGATTCCTCAGCGAATGCTTGGCTTCTTATCTTACTATCTAGATCGTTAGCCACTTCATAATTGCTAGTGCGGCAGCAACCTCACCACTTACCCCTTCCTTACCGTAAACTACTAGTTGTCCTAGAATGACGAGTGATGAATTCCTTGCTGGGTCAGATGACCACTACAGTTGGATGCTGAGTACCTCTGTACTCATGATACTACCCCCAAACTCTTTTCAGGGTTCTTGATCGACAACTGGTACGGTGATCGACGTTTCACGTGGAGACTCGACGACGACTAGTTAGGCGGATCCCGGCGGAGGTCCTGGACCGGTGTGGTTATGGGATCGATGTTTTTCTCTTTGCCAGTAGGCTCTTGATTGTAGTCTGTACTCAGACATGTATCTTCCGCTGTTGTATTGTATTAAGGCAGTTGTATGCCGATTGTATGAGATGTTGTATCATGTATCTGTAATGTTGTGATATCATGTTGGAAATCCGGGGCATATGGCTTTGTCATATGTCACGGTGGGACCGATATGTGCATCGTCCCCAGATCTGGGTGGAAACACCTAGATCTGGAACAGTACCGCATATCGGGCCTTACAAGTGTCCTGAGGAACAACATCACATAAACCCGAGGAACTGAACATCTACTGAAGGATATTCCTCAGGTTTTCTTCAGGATTTCTATTTTAGAAATTACACAGACCTTCGGAACGACTGGATGCGCACGAATTACTTCAGCTTGAGTTACTGGATGCCTCAGGATTCGGATTCCTCAGGATTTCGCGCCTCGGCATTCTTCAGGAAAACACTCGTTTCTTTAATGTTCCTCAACATTTTGGGGGGTCAACAACGGTGGTTAAGCTATTCTTCGGGGACTGTTCTCCTATGTAAACTCGCAAACACATTAGTCCCTTAACCATTTTGTCATCAAATATCCAAACCCTCAAAGGGGGCACTAGATGCACTTACAATCTTCCTTTTTTGGCAATTTGATGGCAATCAGGTTAAAGCTCAACGGGATTAAATATATTGATTTTGAGGACTAGAACTTGAAGAACATAATTTATACTTCCAGGATATAGAGATGCTCCCACTGAGGATATGGATATAAGATGAAATTGTTTTTAGTAAATTCTTTGAGGCTTACGAAGAGCTCCCCCTATATCCAGGATTATCTAAAACAGTGCATCAAATATAGTGTTTGAGGAATAAGTACACAACACTAAGTAAAGTGGTTGCTGAAGATAATCATCATGCATATGAAATTAACTTGAGGAAAAAGCATTCGGTAAATCGAATTGATCAATCAACCATAAGTGTTTAAGTTTACAACTCATTACAAGAATCAACTGAAGAACGAGAGTTGTAACTTTAGGAACCCAAAATGATAACCCGCTTGAAGACTAACTCAAATTACTCCCCCTTTGTCATTAAATGAATAAAAAGGAGAGGAATTGATTTGAAGAATACGAGTCCATCGCCGGAGTTGGAGTTGGGCAGCGGCAGAACTGGCGAGGAGGCCTTATCTCGGAGAGATGAGGCTGTTTGAGACCTAGCTGTTGTATTTCCTCAAGAGTGATTATTGCTTCTAGGATGGCATCAACCCGCTAGAACGTGTGATGAGCATACTGATGCGTCTTCTTCTGTGACGTATGCATCTGAGCCATGTAAGTGAGGATTTCAGTGTTGGGAATGTGCCCTACAGGCAAATAAAATATGTTTATTAGCATATTCCATTAGTTCATAATAAGTTTTATACTGTGCTATAACTGTAGTAAGCGGAAACATTAATACACGTGTGGTATAAAACAACTAGGTCCCTAGTTAACTCTAGTACTAGTCCCTAGTTAACTCGGATGATAAAGGTTTCCTGATCATGAGGACATCATCGCCTATTGATAATGGAGTTGTATCATTGGGAGAATGATATGATGGAAATACACCCACCAGAAGTGTTGCAATGTGATCAAGTCACATAAGTTAACCATTGCGATAACTATAACGTAGTGACCAGATCCTTTGACCGTAATGATCATTCGTAATTGCTATTTATGAGGATGCTTTGATTTGCAACCCACCGCCTGACTGAAACATGCTGGCCATAAAGGTGTACTTTGGGTATCCGAAATAGATATGTTGATGAGTATGCAAATAGATCCAAGAGGGATTTGTCCATCCGACTGACGGATAGGTACTTTGGGCCCACATGGTGATATTGCATCATAAAGTTTGCGCAAACGTGTGAGTAGGTCACGGGATTGCAATATCACAGGAACGGGTAAACATGGTTGTCAATAACGAGGGTGAACTAGGTATATTGGATACCGACGATCAAATCTCAGACAGACAAAGTACTGCACGACAAATGGAACAGGCACAACATTAACGGATCCAAAAGCGATGAAGTTCATTCGATGGAAGCGCTGGGGCCATCTAGGAGTGTAACCACGTCTGATTGATTGTCATAGATCAAGAGAGTGTCTTGATCATGTCTACTGTTTCCCTGACCGTAGGGTGTCACACTTAAGGGTATTTCACGCAATAAGGATTGATTCGGGATCACCAGAGAAATAAGAGAAAACACCGAAATTGTTTCGGTGAAGGCCAGAAATTGTTCTGGGTATTTTGAAAGATTCAAAATATTATTTAATAATTCTTAAATATGTTTTATTATTTAATTAATATAATTAAATATTAAAATACAATTAAATATATTTAAAAATGGAAGAAAAGGCATATGGGCCTAAAGATGCCCATTAGGGGAAGAGGGAGCCTCCCCCCTTGGCCCATGGCGCCAAGGGAGGGGGCCATGCCCCCCTAGGCGCATTTTCCCCCCTCCCTTTGGTTTCGTATCACATGGGAAGTTGAGGGAGGTGTGCCCCCCTCCTTGGCCTATATAAGGAGGGGTAGGGGTGCTCTTTTCTTCATAACTTTGATTTTGAGACAAGTTTCTCTAATCTCTCTTTTCCTCCTTTCTCCTTCCTTGAGTGGAATCCCCTTGTTTGGAGTCTACACTTGGATGGGGATTTCTCCACCATACGCACGTTGTTATGTTGCTGGAATCGGGATCCGAATCCATCTTCTTTCCATTACTCGCCTGGTTCGGAGCCCGGAGGGAACGTCGGGTACATCGTATGTGTGTAATCCCGCGAGGCACTACATTTGTGGTGCTACTTCATCGTTGTAGCCGTATCGCGGCGTCTTCACTGACAACGTTCCGATGGGGACGCAATACCGTCATCGGTCTCAAGGACCGGGTGGCTACTGGATTCATCGTGGAGCTGCACGACATCAGGGATTGCCGGTACGACTACATCAACCACGTTCACGCATGAACGTTTCCTGCTTAACGGACTACATACTGGTATGTGGTATATTTCCATCCATTACTTGCATCGCCATAGCATAGGTCTTGGGCTTGGGTCTCGTAGGTTATGAAAAATTATTGTTTTCTGTCCCGAACCCTAACAGTGGTATCATGAGCAAGGCTATGCGTAGATGTATTGTACGGATAGAACACATCTAGTATGTGGGAATCAATTCTCCAATTGATTCCCTCTCACGTGTACTCTTTTAGCATTGCGGCAATGTTCTGATGAAGTGTCCCGACCGACCTTACGCGTTTACGCGAGACTGGTTGCACACTTGACATATGGCTTGTACCATATAAGGGGCTGGGGGTGTCTGTCTCTCTAATATTAGCTTTGCGAAGACGTTTGCAATGGAGGTCCCCGATAGGGGTGTAATTGAGACAATTGCGGGATTGGTGTTGTGGCTTGCTTTCGTAGGATAGAAAATTGTTCTTTTCTCGAAACCAATAGCAGCCACGTAAAACTTGCAGAAGATAAAGTAGAAGGCATTTTAACTTTAATTTGCATGTCGGGGGGAATCATAGCATGTATGATTTACAATTTTACATCTTTTTTTTCTAATATGGTAGATATAACGACGGTAGCATAAATAGGATCATCTCTCTCAATACCAGTATTGTGTTCTCCCTTAATGGGCACTACCTAGAAGGATCTGCCTTACAACCGACATACCAGAAATGAATGTCATACGTAATAAACGGCGGTCACATGAGGTTGGGTTTGACAAGCCTAGCATATGTAGATATGGCCTTGCTAAGTAGCTAACATTAAGGTTAGAATGTTAGGCTTGGCGTATGTAGATGCGGGTTTGGATCACAGAAGATCGAAAGATAGAGCACGAGTCACATACCTGATGTCATTGGCATGATGGCCTACCTTATCCGCATACTAAGTGGGAGTTTTAAAATTAATTAAAATTGAACTCCACATATTATGAACTAAATCTTCATGTCTTAGAAAATATCATTGTAGATAATGTCATACCCAAAATGTTTATAACTATGGCTTCCTTAGCGTAATGAAGAACTTAAGGTAGATGGGTGTTACTTCATTGATTGTTACCAACACCATTAGAGTTATACTCATTAGTAATGACTTGCTAGACGTAATACGAGAACTGCTATGAGATACACCTGATAACTCCGTAATTAAGGAAGATGATGATGAGTATCATACTCACTGTCACTTATTAATGGCTTTCCAATACACCATACATCCTTCCATGGAATCTGAATTACGAGTGCGTATTGATGACACCAACACGTATGACGTGCTAGGTGAACTTGAAAGCACCAAGTCACAAATCAGAGTAATGAAGCATGAGTATATGGACGGGGTTTCTTTCAACTATGGTGGAAGGAACGACCTTCTGACAAGGTCACATGGAAAATATATAAAATACATGGACACCTTGTGTACAACTTGGACTACTGAATGACTGGTTACTTTGCGATAACTGGGAAGTGGAATCTGCTTCCTCCCATCTACAAAGACCGCATCTGGAATATGTCATGAAGAAGAATTGTTCACCTATCATGTGTTCATGGTTAAAGTTGAGAACTTTAAATGTAGAACCAATGTTGGAATAGTCATTGACGGAGAAAGTATATTTGATATACGGGTTAAAAATGTCTTTCCCGACAAAACACTAATTGCGGTTGATTAAGCAATTGGTACTTCAACTTACTTCTTGAGATTGGCTTGGAAGGGATGAGGTGACAATGTGTGCTAACGGCAATCAAGATAGTTGATAGTCGACAACACTCTCCCTCTACATCTATCATTTGATAAACTAGCGGTGTAACCCGCGCATTTGCGCGGCTAGACTTTTATATATAATTATCTCCGACTATAATCTTTAGAAAACCATTTTTGAGTAGTACTCATAATTTCTAGAAAAAATGAGTTATATCTTAGACGATTACTAAAATATACTCATACCATTTTTATAGTTGTTTAAAATCAGCTTATTCTATAGGAACTGTAGAATTTTCTATGTTAAAATATTTGTTCAGGTTCGAAGCAGTATCGCACTATGACGTATGGATGTTTTTACATTTTTCTTCAAAACTCAGGCATTTGTCACATATCTATCACAACCGCGCGAGTTCATGAACTAATTAACTGGTCAAAACTTCATCACGTTTGGAAATTATTTTTCCGAATGTTAGTTCCGTAGAATTTATGTTCGTGTTGAAAACTAAGTAACATATTGCTTTAACATTAAAAACAAATAGAAACTAATGAAATTCTGTATTAGTACATATAGCTCAACAAAAACAATTTGTAGTGTCCGAAGTGAAAAAAAATTAACCATACTTTTGACTTATGGAAAGTCTCAGTTGTATAATTTCCTTACATCACTTTAGAGAAAAGTTATATTTCATATAAAATATAAGTAATTCAATATAAAGATAGATCAACTTGAGAGAAAACAAACTGTATGCGCATATACCATGGACCATACATTAGTATAAGTGCAATTGTATCATAGTTCTTTAATAATCAAAATCTTAACATATAAAGACACCCTCATGCAGGCTAGCTAACCTTGGCAAAGAGAGGATGCATACAACTCATTATTCAAGAATAGCACATAAAAACATCCTACATGAGTATGCCTAACTTTGAGAGACCAAACTCCTTGGTCAGCATCAAACTTTCTCTCTAAGGATAACTTCAGATTGAATTTGTCGTTGCATCCATCAACTAATTAATGTCCGCTCTTAGCAATTAAACATTGGGTCTCCGGCTGTAATAAATTAATTCTTCGTACCTTCTCACATTTGAAGCTATATCTATCTTAGAACATTGATCATTGCAACATTAAATGCACACAAACTTCTTCTTATCGTCCATCGTGAAAGATTTTGAGAAAATCTATCATACCCTAAACTAAATTTTGAGCATAACTTTGTGATATGGATACTTTATTTGATGATCTTAAACCTTTGGTATGCAAGTAGCAACATGGAAGGGAGTTTAATAGAAGTGTATTGGCTACCTGAACATAGTTGAAGCAGAACACCGGGATTGATACATAGATCTCCCATTCATACACTTTTTGTCTTGCAAGTTGATCGAGTAAAAAAATTCATAATTGTTCTGATAAAAACTCAGGCATCGACTGCGGTTGAAAATTCCGAAATTGAACATGTTATCTACAAAGTTAGGGCCATTGTGAACATGGTATCTATGGAGTTAGGGCCATTGTCTGTAACTCATATAAATTAAAAAGAATAAAACATTAGCTCCCCTACTGTAATAAATTAACTGTTCGTACCTTCTCATATTTGAAGCTATATCTATCTTAAAACATTTGTCATTGCAACATTAAAAGCACACAAACGTGTGGTTATCGTCCATCATTGTAAAACTTTTGAGAAAATCTAGCATGCCCTAAACTAAAATTTCAGCATAACTTTCTGATATGGATACTACTTTTGGGCTAATCTTAAACCTTTGGTATGAAAGTAGAAACATGGAAGGAATTTAATAGAAATGTATTGGCTACCTGAACGTAGTTGAAGCACAACACCGGGATTGATACACATATCTCCCATGCATACACTTTTTCTCTTGCAAGTAGGTCGAGCCAAAAACTTCATAACTGTTCTGGAAATAACTCACACATCGACTGCGGTTGAAAATTTAGAGAGTGAACATGGTATCTACCCAATTTTCACCATTGTGAACATGGTATATACGGAGTTTGGGCCATTGTCTGTAACTCATATAAGTAAAAAAGAATAAATTAATTGTCTGCTGAATTATTTAATGTGAAGACAGATCTAAACTAATAAAAGCAAATGCTTTGAATCAAAATCGAACTTTGGCTGGAGATCTTTAGCAAAGAATTATTTTATAAATCATCATGGAAGGAAGATGCAGGAGAATTTACAGGAGAACAAACAAATAGTGCAATACCTGCTAAGCCTCTTTCTATGCTCACCACGTTGTTGTGACATCCCCAGATTGGTCTGTCCTGTTACTGCAGAAAAACTAAGTTAGACTTGGGGAGTAATTAAGGACCAAACGGCCTGGACCGAACTATCGAAATTGATGGCTAATAGAGAAGCTCAGCTCTAGGTGTATCTGGTCATGTAGGGCATGTGCATCGCAAATGTATTGCCAGGTTGAGGATGCTAAATTTTCTCTTGTTGTTTTGAACTGAAGTTTCTCTCGTGGTTCGTATAATCGTATTCATCCTCCATTGTCGATCGCCTGGGTGGTTTTCTTCTCCATGTACTATAATCTGTCAAGGAACTCTTGCGGTTCATATTCATCCTCAACCGTGGATTGCCTGACTGGTTTACTTCCTTCTCCATGTACTGTAATCTGTCAAAGAACTTTCACGGTTTATACTCATCCTCCATTGTCAATCGGCTGCCTGGTTTCCTTCCTTCTTCCACATTGTACTCTAATCTGCCAATGGAGTCACGGTCTAACCTGAGAATTTGTGGACGGCAACGAAACGTACTTGAGCGGCTGGGATGGGTGGTAGTGATGCGGTTCAGCAGAAGACACAACAGTGGACGGAGAACCTCATCTACGCGGTTGACTGGGAGATGCCATGGATGATATCGTGAGGGGAGTGAGAACATCAGGCACGCCGCTCACTGTGAGAGGCGTCCATGGATGAGATGGTGGACTGAGAACTGCAGGCACACTCCTGACTATGAGAGGCGTCCATAGATGAGTTCGTGGGAGGATCTTCTCTTCGACTGGGAAGAGGCAGGCATGGATGAGATCGTAAGAGGATCGGGAAGAGGCAGCCATGGATGAGATCTTGAGAGGATCTCCCTTTTGATCGTGGGAGGATCTTGTTTACGTAAATACAACATGGTTATAGTTGCGCTTGTCCTACACGTATTTCTTTCCTTTTTTCAGGTTTTCCTATAAATTTTTATTTGCACGTACGTCATGTGGTCTATAAATGTGCCGGTGACATACTAAATTTGAGCGAGTCCTTCTGCTTTACTTCATTTTGATATATCTTTCCATCATAGATGCATATACATGATGAAGTTGACACGTGCAACATAATCTATGCATATACATAATATTTGTTAAATTTTTATTTGCACGTACGTCATGTGGTCAAGAAATGTGCCGGTGACATACTAAATTTGAGCGAGTCCTTATGATATACTTAATTATGATATATCTTTCCATCATAGATGCATGTACGTCATGAAGTTGACACGTGCAACATAATATATGCATATACATAATATTTGTATGTAACGGAATATCTTTAAATCTCAACCGTTTATATTAATAAATTAATGTTGAGATAATTCAATCTATGTGAATTAATGTAGTGCCTTGTTTGTCTCTTATTTTAATTATATAATAGATATATGAATAAATTAATGATCGCTTGAATGTGAACTTTATTAGTGTGCCTTGCTTCTCACGAAGACAATTATTCATATTAGTGAAAACAAGTCAGTTGTTCTACTTTTATGAAAGATATCTTTAAGGTCACATTACGGTTATGAATGAGTTATTCTTATATTGATGATAATAGTTTGATCATTTATAAGAAATATATTAATGCCAAGATCATCTTTTTCATCAGATTTTTTTACAACATGCTTTATACAATTAGCTTTCGTGCATCTGTTCTGATTTTTTTATTTGAGTTGCAGAAGTACCCCAAAAATATTATTTACTACCTGTTGATCTGTTTTTCATAGATTCTGCCCTGTTTTGCGGTTTCCCAGTTTTTCAAATCTTGCGCTAGTTTTTTATTTGAAAAACCTTTTGGGGAATCTTGAGAAACAGTAGCTATTCAAGAATATATTTATTTCCAATAGAGGCAAATTAATTTATTATGGGTAATAACCTCTCTCATCAGTTTATGATGAGTTATGTATGAAGGGAGTTTTAAAGTGTGCGAAGGAAGATGATGAAAGAAGATCCGGGAGTGTCAAACGCTCACGCTTCGGGATGCCCCCATGCACCCGCAAGAAATATGCAAGGAGACTCAAGCATCTAAGCTTGGGGATGCCCCGCGCATCCCCTTCTCCATCAACAATTATCAGTTCGTCCTTCGTTCAACTATATTTTTATCACTTCATAAGTTATGTGCTATGCTTGGAGCGTCTTGCTCTTTACTTTTTATTTTTCTTTAGCTTTGTTTGCTATTCATAAAAGGTTAGAACCCGGCTTTCTTTGTGTGGGAGAGAAACACGGTCCATTTCAACCTAGAACACATCATAGGATTTTCATGCTTATCTTTCTCTGCTGTGTGTGTTCTTTATCTTTTCGTAGCTGTTGTCATGCTTAGCTCTTAGTTTTCATGCTTATATTTTTAAGAGCTTTTGTTTAGTCGGGGGGAATCATAGCATGTATGATTTACAATTTTATATCTTGTTTTTGCTAATATGGTAGATATAACGACGGTAGCATAAATTGGATCATCTCTCTCAATACCAGTATTGTGTTCTTCCTTAATGGGCACCGCCTAGAAGGATCTGCCTTACGACCGACATACCAGAAATGAATGTCATACGTAATAAACGGAGTTCACATCAGGTTGGGTTTGACAAGCCTAGCATATGTAGATATGGCCTTGCTAAGCAGCTAACATTAAGGTCAGAATGGTAGGCTTGGCGTATGTAGATGCGGGTTTGGAACACAGAAGATCGAAAGATAGAGCACGAGTCACATACCTGATGTCATTGGCATGATGGACTACCTTATCCGCATACTAAGTGGGAGTTTTAAAATTAATTAAAATTGAACTCCACATATTATGAACTAAATCTTCATGTCTTAGAAAATATCATTGTAGATAATGTCATACCCAAAATGTTTATAACTATGGCTTGCTTAGCGTAATGAGGAACTTAAGGTAGATGGGTGTTACTTCATTGATTGTTACCAACACCATTAGAGTTATACTTATTAGTAATGACTTGCTAGACGTAATACGAGAACTGCTATGAGATACACCGTATAACTCCGTAATTAAGGAAGATGATGATGAGTATCGTACTTACCGTCACTTATTAATGGCTGACCAATACACCATACATCATTCTATGGAATCTGAATTACGATTGCGTATTGAAGACACCAACACATATGACGTGCTAGGTGAACTTGAAAGCACTAAGTCACAAATTAGAGTAAGGAAGAATGAGTATATGGACGGGGTTTCTTTCAACTATGGTGGAAGGAACAACCTTCTGACAAGGTCACATGGAAAATATATAACATACATGGACACCTTGTGTACAACTTGGACTACTGAATGACTGGTTACTTTGCGATAACTGGGAAGTGGCATCTGCTTCCTCCCATCTACAAAGACCGTGTTTGGACTATGTCATGAAGAAGAATTAAACACCTATCATGTGTTCATGGTTAAAGTTGGGAACTTTAAATGTAGAACCAATGCTGGAATAATCATTGACGGAGAAAGTATATTTGATATACGGGTTACAAATGTCTTTCCCCACAAAACACAAATTGCGGTTGATTAAGCAATTGGTACTTGAACTTATTGCTTGAGAGTGGCTTGGAAGGGATGAGGTGACAATGTGTGCTAACGGAAATCAAGATAGTTGATGGTCGACAACACTCTCCCTCTACATCTATCATTTGATAAACTAGCGGTGTAACCCGCGCATTTGCGCGCCAAAGACTTTTATCTGTAATTATCTCCGACTATAATCTTTAGAAAACCATTTTTGAGTAGTACTCATAATTTCTAGAAAAAAGGAGTTATATCTTAGACGATTACTAAAATATACTCATACCATTTTTATAGTTGTTTAAAATCAGCTTATTCTAGAGGAACTGTAGACTTTTCTATGTTAAAATATTTGTTCAGGGTTCGAAGCAGTATCGCACTATGACGTATGGATGTTTTTACATTTTTCTTAAAAAATCAGGCATTTGTCACAAATCTATCACAACCGCGCGAGTTCATGAACTAATTAACTGGTCAAAACTTCATCACGTTTGGAAATTATTTTTCCGAATGTTAGTTCCGTAGAATTTATGTTCGTGTTGAAAACTAAGTAACATATTGCTTTAACATTAAAAACAAATAGAAACTAATGAAAATCTGTATTAGTACATATAGCTCAACAAAAAACGTTTGTAGTGTCCGAAGTGAAAAAAAAGTAACCATACTTTTGAATTATGGAAAGTCTCAGTTGTATAATTTCCTTACATCACTTCAGAGAAAAGTTATATTTCATATAAAATATAAGTAATTCAATATAAAGATAGATCAACTTGAGAGAAAACAAACTGTATGCGCATGTACCATGGACCATACATTAGTATAAGTGCAATTGTATCATAGTTCTTTAATAATCAAAATCTTAACATATAAAGACACCCTCATGGAGGCTTGCTAACCTTGGCAAAGAGAGGATGCATACAACTCATTATTCAAGAATAGCACATAAAAACATCCTACATGAGTATGCCTAACTTTGAGAGACCAAACTCCTTGGTCAGCATCAAACTTGCTCTCTAAGGATAACTTCAGATTGAATTTGTCGTTGCATCCATCAACTAATTAATGTCCGCTCTTAGCAATTAAACATTGGTTCTCCGACTGTAATAAATTAATTGTTCGTACCTTCTCAGATTTGAAGCTATATCTATCTCAGAACATTGATCATTGCAACATTAGATGCACACAAACTTCTGCTTATCGTCCACCATGAAAGCTTTAGAGAAAATCTAGCATACCCTAAACTAAATTTTGAGCATAACTTTGTGATATGGATACTTTATTTGATGATCTTAAACCTTTGGTATGCAAGTAGCAACATGGAAGGGAGTTTAATAGAAGTATATTGGCTACCTGAACATAGTTGAAGCAGAACACCGGGATTGATACATATATCTCCCATTCATACACTTTTTGTCTTTCAAGTTGATCGAGTAAAAAAATTCATAATTTTTCTGATAAAAACTCAGGCATCGACTGCGGTTGAAAATTCCGAAATTGAACATGTTATCTACAAAGTTAGGGCCATTGTGAACATGGTATCTATGGAGTTAGGGCCATTGTCTGTAACTCATATAAATTAAAAAGAATAAAACATTAGCTCCCCTACTGTAATAAATTAACAGTTCGTACCTTCTCATATTTGAAGCTATATCTATCTTAAAACATTTGTCATTGCAACATTAAAAGCAGACAAACATGTGGTTATCGTCCATCATTGTAAAACTTTTGAGAAAATCTAGCATGCCCTAAACTAAAATTTCAGCATAACTTTCTGATATGGATACTACTTTTGGGCTAATCTTAAACCTTTGGTATGAAAGTAGAAACATGGAAGGAATTTAATAGAAATGTATTGGCTACCTGAACGTAGTTGAAGCACAACACCGGGATTGATACACATATCTCCCATGCATACACTTTTTCTCTTGCAAGTAGGTCGAGCCAAAAACATCATAACTGTTCTGAAAATAACTCACACATCGACTGCGGTTGAAAATTTAGAGAGTGAACATGGTATCTACCCAATTTTCACCATTGTGAACATGGTATCTACGGAGTTAGGGCCATTGTCTGTAACTCATATAAGTAAAAAAGAATAAATTAATTGTCTGCTGAATTATTTAATGTGAAGACAGATCTAAACTAATAAAAGCAAATGCTTTGAATCAAAATCGAACTTTGGCTGGAGATCTTTAGCAAAGAATTATTTTATAAATCATCATGGAAGGAAGATGCAGGAGAATTTACAGCAGAACAAACAAATAGTGCAATATCTGCTAAGCCTCTTTCTATGCTCACCACGTTGTTGTGACATCCCCAGATTGGTCTGTCCTATTACTGCAGAAAAACTAAGTTAGACTTGGGGAGTAATTAAGGACCAAACGGCCTGGACCGAACTATCGAAATTGATGGCTAATAGAGAAGCTCAGCTCTAGGTGTATCTGGTCATGTAGGGCATGTGCATCGCAAATGTATTGCTAGGTTGAGGATGCTAAATTTTCTCTTGTTGTTTTGAACTGAAGTTTCTCTCGTGGTTCGTATAATCGTATTCATCCTCCATTGTCGATCGCCTGGGTGGTTTTCTTCTCCATGTACTATAATCTGTCAAGGAACTCTTGCGGTTCATATTCATCCTCAAACGTGGATTGCCTGACTGGTTTACTTCCTTCTCCATGTACTGTAATCTGTCAAAGAACTTTCACGGTTTATACTCATCCTCCATTGTCGATCGGCTGCCTGGTTTCCTTCCTTCTTCCACATTGTACTCTAATCAGCCAATGGAGTCACGGTCTAACCTGAGAATTTGTGGATGGCAAAGAAACGTACTTGAGCGGCTGGGATGGGTGGTAGTGATGCGGTTCAGCAGAAGACACAACAGTGGACGGAGAACCTCATCTACGCGGTTGACTGGGAGATGCCATGGATGATATCGTGAGGGGAGTGAGAACATCAGGCACGCCGCTGACTGTGAGAGGCGTCCATGGATGAGATGGTGGACTGAGAACTGCAGGCACACTCCTGACTATGAGAGGCGTCCATGGATGAGTTCGTGGGAGGATCTTCTCTTCGACTGGGAAGAGGCAGGCATGGATGAGATCGTAAGAGGATCGGGAAGAGGCAGCCATGGATGAGATCTTGAGAGGATCTCCTTTTTTATCGTGGGAGGATCTTTTTTACGTAAATACAACATGGTTATAGTTGGGCTTGTCCTACACGTATTTCTTTCTTTTTTCAGGTTTTCCTATAAATTTTTATTTGCACGTATGTCGTGTGGTCTATAAATGTGCCGGTGACATACTAAATTTGAGCGAGTCCTTCTGCTTTACTTAATTAGGATATATCTTTCCATCATAGATGCATATACATGATGAAGTCGACACGTGCAACATAATATATGCATATACATAATATTTGTTAAATTTTTATTTGCACGTACGTCATGTGGTCTATAAATGTGCCGGTGACATACTAAATTTGAGCGAGTCCTTCTGCTATACTTAATTATGATATATCTTTCCATCATTGATGCATGTACGTCATGAAGTTGACACGTGCAACATAATATATGCATATACATAATATTTGTATGTAACGGAATATCTCTAAATCTCAACCGTTTATATTGATAAATTAATGCTGAGATAATTCAATCTATGTGAATTAATGTAGTGCCTTGTTCATCTCTTGTTTTAATTGTATAATAGATATATGAATAAATTAATGATCGCTTGAATGTGAACTTTATTAGTGTGTCTTGCTTCTCACGAAAACAATTATTCATATTAGTGAAAAACAAGTCAGTTGTTCTACTTTTATGAAAGATATCTTTTAAGGTCACATTACGGTTATGAATGAGTTATTTTTATATTGATGATAATAGTTTGATCATTTATAAGAAATATATTAATGCCAAGTTCATCTTTTTTATCTGATTTTTTTACAACATGCTTTATACAATTAGCTTTCGTGCATCTGTTCTGATTTTTTTTATTGGAGTTGGAGAAGTACCCCAAAAATATTATTTACTACCTGTTGATCTGTTTTTCATAGATTCTGCCCTGTTTTTCGGTTTCCCAGTTTTGCAAATCTTGCGCTAGTTTTTTCTTTGAAAAACCTTTTGGGGAATCTTGAGAAACAGTATCTATTCAAGAATATATTTATTTCCAATAGAGACAAATTATTTTATTTTGGGTACTAACCTCTCTAATCAGTTTATGATGAGTTATGTATGAAGGGAGTTTTAAAGTGTGCGAGGGAAGATGATGAAAGAAGATCCGGGAGTGTCAAACGCTCAAGCTTCGGGATGCCCCCATGCACCCGCAAGAAATATGCAAGGAGACTCAAGCATCTAAGCTTGGGGATGCCCCCGTGCATCCACTTCTCCATCAACAATTATCAGTTCGTCCTTTGTTCCACTATATTTTTATCACTTCATGCTTTATGTTCTATGCTTGGAGCGTCTTGCTCTTTACTTTTTATTTTTCTTTAGCTTTGTTTGCTGTTCATAAAAGGATAGAACCCGGCTTTCTTTGTGTGGGAGAGAAACACGGTGCACTTCAACCTAGAACACATCATAGGATTTTCATGCTTATCTTTCTCTGCTATGTGTGTTCTTTATCTTTTCGTAGCTGTTGTCATGCTTAGCTCTTAGTTTTCATGCTTATATTTTTAAGAGCTTTTTTTTAGTTTGTTGCTGGAACTCTCTTGAGTCTTCATGTTTATCTAGTTCAGAGAGTTGGCATGTTACACTGAGTAATGCTTGAAATTTTGGTGTCAACAGCTTTAGCCTATTAGTGATAGATGTCGTATTTTGGGCAATCAGTGGTTATTTTCGAAAAACTACAAAGAAAACTAGTTGAGAACTCTAGCTACTAGATGTTCACTAATCTTTGGACGGATCGGATATTAGAGTACACTCACGTACCATGAGTCGAGGATGCGCAAGGATAACGAAACCCCCATACACTCCTCCTCGGGGTACGTGTCTCTTTGTGAACCTCCTGATTAGATTGAGAGTTATCGATACTAAGTGCATGAGTTCTTCGGACTAATGTAAGTATTCGAAAATTGACACTTCCACCACCCATGTTTTTCTAGCCTCTTCAGTACTGTGCATTGCCCTTTCTCATCTCGAGAGTTGGTGCATACTTCGCCGGTGCATCCAAACCCTTGGCATGGTACGCTCTATCATCCTAAACCTCTTTATATCCTTTCTCAAAACACCCACCATACCTACCTATCAAGGCATTTCCATAGCCTTTCCGAGATATATTACCATGCAACATCCACCTTCTTATGACTTGATCTACATGCTTTTGCTTGATTGATGAGCTGTATGCTAGTTGGGACTTGCCCTAATCATTTCTACATGACGTGCTAGTATCATTGCATATCCTACTACACTGGCACATGCATACATTTACATACATCATGATAGCTTCATCTTCTTTATGCTGAGTACTTTTGTAAAGTGTGAAAGATCTTCTATACTTCTTGTAATATATAGAGTGTTTCCCCTAAAGTGAGGAAAAGATCCCAAAGAGGACAAATTAAAAGATCCCAAAGAGGACAAATGAGAGATTAATAGAAAGCGCCATTGAGGGCACAAAAAAATAAAAAAAGAGAAAAAATAAAATAAAAAGAGAGAAGTGGGCACACTACTATTCCTTTTGAGAGATACACACTCGTACACCCTCTTATATCTTGTACTCCATAGAGATCATCATACATGCATATAGCTATGTGGGGACCCTTACACTATCGAACTTGTCTTGTATATTCCAATGATGAGCATCCACAAATGAGCTCTAGGTCTTCATGAGCAATCAAGTTGGATGCAACCCCACTAGTTCCATTGGAGAGCTTTCCATAGCTCATATGTGCATCCGTTGCATGGCAATCCCTACTCCTCACATCATATCTATCATTTGGATTTCTCTCGCCTATGATTGTCCTCATTGATGTGAGCCTTTCACACCTTTTTGTCTTCCTCCTCCATCATTTCTCTCTTTGCCATACTAAGTGTCAACTTTCTTGCTTACGCTCATCCATTGCATGAGTGTTCAAAAAGTCGAAAGGGAGTGGATCAATTTGACTTGTACCTGGCTAATGGTCTGGGGACGAGTCAAGATAAGATTCCAAAAAATACCAAGTGTGAAACTTTAGTAGATTGAGTACTGATGGCTTCTCGCCCCTCGTTGGTTACCCAAAGTGGAAGGTTGAGATGTAGACAGCAGAAAATTTCCCTCGATGAAGATACCAAGGTTTGTCTCCCGTAGGACTCCAACAACGACAGGAAGGTGACAACGGCGCCAGCAATTAGGCGGTTGACGTGGAACTGCACACACAACAGATAACTTTGCACCCAACGAGTACAGATATGTTGTCAATCCCTCCGACCTTGTTGTTTACAAAGGATCAAACGCACGGGATAATAATGATAGTGATAGCAACAGAAAAGGAAATAAAGCAGAAAATAAATAGCGGGTGCAAACAGTGGTGGAAATATGGACCGGGGTCCCATGACGTTCACTAGTGATGTCTCTCTCCCAAAAGACGATAAAATAGCCATGCGAGGTAAACACATTACAGCTGGGAAATTGACAGGATTATGTGCGCAAACCAATGCTAACTATGCTATAAAGAAAGGAAGAGGCTCAAAAGCTTGGGCGGTACGCCAAAACAAGTGGACCGAAATCCATCTGCATCTACCTACTAATCATCCACCTTGAGATATCTATCCAGAACATCTCGCTGGTATTAAGTTGTGAATCCCACCCAAAGTGTAAACTCAAAGCAACAGACAACTGCATTAAAGAACTTTGTGTAAAGTAAACAATCCTTGCACTGTTAAGCACTGTTGTTTTCTCCGTTGTGGCAACAACACATCCCCTAGACTCATGTTGCTTTGGGTTTACACTTTGGGTGGGGCTCGCAACTTAATACCAGCGAGATGTTCTGGATAGATATCTCAAGGTGGATGATTAGTGAGTAGATGCAGATGGATTTTGGTCTACTTGTCTTGGCGTACTGCCCATGCTTTTGAGCCTCTTCCTTTCTTTGGTAGAATATTTAGCATTGCGGTCCGTTTTTAATCCTGACAATTGCCCAGCTATAATTTGTTCACCTTGCATAGTTTTTTATCTTCTTTTGGGAGAGAGACATCACTAGTGAACCTCATGGGACCCCGGTCCATATTTCCACCACTGTTTACACCCTCAATTTACTTCCTGTTTTACTTTCCAGTTGCAATTATCATTACCATTATCTCTTGCGTTTGATCCTTTCTAAACAACAAGGTCGGAGAGATTGACAACCTCTCTGTACTCGTTGGGAGCAAAGTTAATTGTATATGTGTGCAGGTCCACGTCAACTCTCGTGCTAGCAAGTAATTTCTAGTGCCGTTGTGTCAGAACCCCAACTTGGGTAAGTGCTAGGATTTGAGTGCCCCTTTGCATCATGAAGAAATTTCAAAAGAAATTCAAAAATGGGGAAAAGAAAATCCCTAGAGAATTTAATTAAATGGCCAGATAAAAATTGCTTCCAAAAATTCCTCTGGTATTTTTGAAAAGTCTTAAAAATATGCATGATCACATATAAAGTGAAGTGGGTCCCACTGCATGCACCAAGATTTGTCAAAAATTCCAAATAGGGCTTGGAAATTTAATTAAACTCCAATTTGAATTTGAATTTAAATTGTTTGAATTTCAAAAGTCACCAAAACTTGTGAGTGGCTAGTGGCATGACCCCTAAGCCCACATAAAAGTTTTGGGGAATTTTAAAAATTCTCTGGTATTTTATTTATTAGAGCAAACAAATTAGCAGAGAAATAAAAGAAAGAGAAAATGGAAAACTAATCTAGCCCACCCCCTTTCCCCACGGCCCACTTACCTTGGCCTCGGCCCAGCCCAGCCCGAGGCTTCTGTCGTCTTCCTCCCCCGCGGCTCCAAGCAGCTCGCTGGAGCTGGGAGCGCGGCGACGATGCCACCGCGAGGTCTCGCGTATTCCTAGCCACCTAGGCCCCCTCTCCTCGCCAAGAAGCCGCCACGCGCACGCCGCACCTTTCCCCCTTGCCCGTGGTCACCCTCCCCCTTTCCTTCTTCGTCTTCTCCGTGAGCACCCGAGAGACTCCCGGAGCGCCGCCGTGACTCCGCGCGGCCAGAGACGCCCAACAGCCGCGAGAAGGTGTCCAGGAAGGTAGCCGTAGACGCAAGCCACGCCGTGCAGAAGCTGGCCGACCAATTCTGCCCCGAACGACCGCAAGCCTCGTCGACAACTCGCCGGAGCCGCCGGATTCCGTCGACGATTCCGTCGTCACCAGGGCACCTTCGACCTCGTTGTCGCCTCCAACGCATTCCTGGTGAGCAGGCGCTTCAAAACCCTAAGCTCACTCCTCATCTTGCACCTCCTAGCCACCCCCGCCATGGAAGCCGAAGCTTGGACCCGCCATGGCCGACGAGGTGCAAGCTCCCGTGCCTCCCATCCCTTGTCGAGATGCGCATGGTGCTCCTGAGTCCCCTAGGGTCACGATGCCCCAGCCCATGGCCAAAACGCCCCACTGCCACGCTGTGTCTGCGATAATAGAACTCCGGCCGCCGCCAAAGTTGAAGCCGGCGACGTTGAGGACCTCCCCGACGACGCGCAGCTAGCTTCCGAGAAGCGCATGTCCACGGGCTACAATTTGGTAGCCCTAGCGCTGCGTTTGGCCGCCGGAATCGCCGTCCAGTGAGGACGCCGCTGTGTTTTGGCGTCGCCAGCGGCGAGCCGACATGGCCGGCCATTAAGGCCTTAATTAGCCTGAGCTAATTACCACCCTAGGGCCACTGACAAGTGGGCCCCCTGGCCCCCTAACCCCTCTGTTTAGTTTAAACAGAGAGGGGATTTACCCCTAGACACTTACAGGTGGGCCCCTGTTGTCAGCCCCCGCCCCCCCTGTGACATAACCCTTATGTCATGCTGATGCCATAATTGGAAAAGAATTAAAAATAAAAGGATTAAAGAATTAAAGAAAATCTAGAAATTGCAGGAAAATAGCTAAACTTTGGAAATTCATAGAAAATTCATACTAACTCCAAATTAGGCATATAATATGTCTAAAATTATCATAAAAATGCAAGGATTATGAATATGCAACTTGTTTCTATGTTTGACCATTTTAAAATGGGAGAACAGTAGAAAACAACCATATGGCATAATTTGAATTTGAATTTGAAGTTTGAATTTGCAAATTCTTTGCAATACACTTCAATTAAATGGAATGTGCCACAAACCAGTACCCTATACCTCATGTCACATCTTATCATGTGCTTGTGCCTTTACTTTCGATGTTGCCCCCTTTGTTGATGATTGCTCCGGTAACAGTGCCTCTGAGACGGTGATCACCCCCGAAGGAGAAGACCACCGTTAAGACCCGTGTATCGTCAGCAAGGCAAGCAAACCCCATTGATCATGTCTATAAAATCCCAATTCCCTCTCAGTCTCGCTTATGCATGTTTAGGAGATCACCTTGTATCGATTCTACCGCATAGTTGAACCCATATCCGATGCATGACCTATCATCTTGTCACAGTAGTAAGCAACCCACAATCCTAGCTGACATAGGAGTGGATTGATATCATGTGGCCCCTGCAACTGTTACTGCTTACTGCATGCTTAGAGTTTACAATGAGGATTCTATTGATGTGAGTCGGGATGATAGTGAACATGGTGTTGATGAGAGTGAAACTGTGTTGGTGAATCTACCCTAATACAAGGTGAACGATGAGAGGCTGTGTAGGAGTACACAGTGGGTTGTCTCGTTGAACACCGCCTTAAGTACCGAGTTCTTGTATGGTAATCCAAGACAAAGAGTACAACCATACATTGGGCTCACTGACCCCTCTCGGCCTAGTACCTTGATCCGTGTTGACGTCCAGGAGTCACATTAGTCCCGACTTTCCATTTGGCATATGCATAGAAAAAGAATGGAGGAAATGTTGCATCATATAGATATGTCGGTGGATCTGTGAGACAGTGGAACCATCTTCTCGGATGGCGTCTCGGTTGCCTACATTGTCTGAGTCTGTATCATTGATCCGGCCGGGCTCTCGAGCGGGATCTACCTTAGAGAGTCGACTCCTGGAATAGACCAGTTGTGAGCGAAGTGTCGTGGTGAACATCCTCGCTGTCACCTCTTGAACGGTGGCGAGACTTGGCGGTAACTGATGGTCATGTGTGTGTAGTTTACACCCTTGCAAGGTTAACAAAACTATTCGAATAGCCGCGTCCGCGGTTAAGGACTACTTGGAACCTGTGCCTGATTTTTAGACAACTTGAATGGATACTCTAAAACTCGCAAGATAAGCGTGAGTGCTATGGTGTGCTCCTCGTGGGAAGTCGAGGAAGTAACCATAGTGGTGTATTGGTTGGAGACTTGGTAGTGGACTCGTGTACGCTTCTTACCTCAAGTCTGGTACTCGTAGTACAGGAATAGCCAAGTCAAAGCTGGCACTTCTGCATGATGAAACCCCACCTCCCTTTACCTTGAAACTTGAGCATGAGTAGTGTAGTTCTTATGTAAGTCTTGCTGAGTACGACTTTGTACTCACGTTTGCTTATTCTATGTTTTAGATGGAAACCCAGACCCCGATGGAGTCACCTTCCTGAAGCTCGACGTTGACTAAGCTAGTAAAGTTCCAGACAACAGTCTGGTCCCTCGTGGAAGGGCATGTATGTTGAACAAGGTTTCTCTAAGCCATTTGTTAAACTTGTCTGTACTCATACCTAATTTGCTTCCGTTGTATGATATAATGTTGATCACAGACATGTGATCTTCGTGTACTCTATGTGTAAGTCAATAAAGAAGTATTTTCTAGAGTTATGTGATGATACCTACTTTTCATACTAGGCATGTGTACTGCGTGTATGTTTATAACATGCATGTCTTAGTATGGGTTTTCGAGACCTTAGTTGTGATCTGGATGGCGTTCTTTTAAACACCAAGTGGCCCTTAGATGTGCGCAGCTTGGGGCATTACGATGTGATTGCTCGTGACTCTGTCACGTGCACACTTTGTTGTATGATCGAGCCCACCCTAGACCCCGACTAAGTGATCGGGCTGGAGTAAGTCTATGTAAGAGTTAGGATTCAATCGATAACATGGTTGAGGCGACTTGTCTATGAATATGGGATTCACCACCCATAAGCATTTAGACTCGTGAGCGGACGATGAGGACCCATCCCAGTTGATCATCCGGCCTTAATGGGATGCCCCTAACGTTCGATGCTTTCCGAGAGTGTTCTGTGCTTGGCCTTTTCTGCTTAGACAAGTGGGTACGGCTCTCGGCTCTCCATGTGATTGTATCGTGACTGGAATTACATACGTCTATTCCGGGTCCCTACAGACTTGGTATCAGAGCAGGACTGTCTGTAAGATTATTCAAACCCTTGGTCGAAGTCGAGTCTAGCATTCTATAGTTATATAGTTACTCTGGGTATAAGGGAACAACCTAAGGCTTCTTTTTATCCTTACCCTCATCGATCTGAGTTCTTGGTCACCCTTATCTTTTCTACGGGATGATAGGACTAGGCTCATCTATGTCTGACTAGAACATCTCGTTGATTGCTTCCTTGTAGCCGTAGGACAATTGTGATTGTCCAGAGTCTTCGTGTCTTTGAGTTCCTTGAAAAAGTTATGTCCCATCTTCTCGAGGTTTTCTTGTTTTCCATCCCGGTGTAGCCGTTATGGTGCCAGATTTGTTCTGTGATTCTTTGAGTCATTGCCTTCGCATTATAATCTTTTCCGTCTTCATCATGTCCTTCTTGTCTTTGATTCCATAATACAACCTGTTCTGATTGTTGATCTTTATCACACTGGATGTCAGGTGGAACTCGTAGTGCTGTTCGTCGGAATCGAGACCGTGTTCGGAATCGAAATGATGATGAACCTCTACCACCGCCTTCTTGGGCGGAAATCATGATGGAAGCCGAGCGGAATAGACGTGATCAAGCACGCCTTGTGGAGCTCATCGAGCAGAATACCGCTCGTCAGCGTAATGTGGTTGTCAGCATTCAGGATTTCATCCTCCTCGAGCCACCGGTATTCCAATGTTCTTTTGATCCCCCTGAAGCTGATGATTGGCTCCGTTCCATCGAGCGTAAGCTTGATAATGCACATGTTGCTCCCAATAACCCGAGTTATTTTCTCGGTATACTTCCTGGAAGGTGCTACTCTTCAATGGTGGGAGAACTATGTTGCTATGCAGCCAGATGGTCACGTAGTGACTTGGCAGGAGTTCTGTGTTGCCTTTCGAGGGTACCACATTCTGGATGAGTTAATGGAGCGCAAGAAGGAAGAGTTCTGCAACCTGACTCAAGGAGAGATGTCCATTCATGAGTATGTGAGGGAGTTCAACCGTCTTGCTAGTTATGCCCAAGATGAGATCACCACCGATGCCAGAAAGCAGGCAAGGTTCCGTAAGGGACTTAGCCCCATCCTTCGTCATGATATCAACCTCCTTGAATTTGCTACCTTTGAGGATTTAGTCAACAGATCTTTCAGAGCTGAGCATGGAAATGAAGTGTTCGAAGAGTATCGCAAGCATGCTCTTGAGCATGCCCCTTCTTCAAGTTCAGCCCCTCGGAAACGCCGATTATGGATTCCAACTAGTGCCATACCTCCAAACTTTCTTCAGAGGCCACCTTCCAATATATGCCATCCACCTCAACACGTTATTCCACCCCGGAATGATGATGTGCAACCAAGTAACCCCACCCCCAGCAATTCAGGCATGGTGTGTTTCACGTGTGGTCTGACAGGCCATCACTTCCGGCAATGCCCTACAGTGTTTGTGGCACCCCGTCGACCTAGTCATAAGCCTTCAAAGAAATCCACCACCAAAACCATCCCAGCAAAGCTTTCATCCACAAGTAGTGGATTTGTGAATCAAATCTCAGTTGAGGAAACCACTTCTACTTCTGACGTCATCCTTGGCACACTCCCAGTCAATCATGTTCCCGCCTCCGTTCTTTTCGATCCAGGAGCTTCTCATTCATTCATGTCGGAGAGTTATGCACTTCGTCATGAGTTCCCCTTTGAAGAAATGTTTTCTCGAATGATTATTCAAACTCCTGGTTCCAAGTGGCAAACTAATAGAGTAAGCCATGGTAATCAAATTGCAATTGAGGGTTCAGTATTCCTTGCTTCTCTTATAGCCCTCAAGTCTTCAGACAGTGATGTCATCCTAGGAATGGATTGGTTGTCAAGACAGAATGATTTCCTTGATTGTAAAGCCAAGTCAGTTAAACTTACCCATCCTTCAGGCCAGACCATTGACTACACTTCACCCAGTTCTAGAATCAAGATGCATACTTCCCGGGTGTCTTTCCTGAAGAACTGCCAGAATGCCTCCTGAAAGATGTGTAGAATTCATTGTAGATCTTGTCCCAGGAACCGCCCCAATTTCCAGACGCCCATACAAGATGGCCCCACGTGAGTTAGCTGAGCTGAAAATCCAACTTGAAGCTTTGTTTGCAAAAGGCTTCATCCGCCCTAGCTCATCGCCATGGGGTTGCCCTGTTCTGTTCGTAACGAAGAAAGATGGAACAGAAAGGATGTGCGTAGACTATCGCCCGCTAAATCTAGCGACGATAAAGAACAAGTACCCACTACCTAGGATCAATGATCTTTATGATCAACTTGCTGGATCCTCGGTCTTCTCCAAGATGGATTTGAGATTAGGCTATCATCAAATCAAGATCCGAAACGAGGACGTTCCCAAGACGTCTTTCACTACTCGTTATGGTCTTTACGAGTTCACCGTCATGTCCTTCGGTTTAACCAATGCCCCTGCTACTTTTTCACGCATGATGAACTCAATCTTCATGGAGTATTTGGACAAGTTCGTCGTGGTTTACCTCGATGACATCCTGATATACTCGAAGAACGAAGAAGAACATGCCGAGAATCTTAGGCTGGTATTGATGAAACTTCGAGAGCATCTCCTTTATGCCAAGTCCTCTAAGTGTGAATTTTGGCTACCAGAAGTGACCTACTTAGGCCACGTGATTTCTGCGAAAGGCATTGCTGTCAATCCCGAGAGAGTTCAGGCCGTCCTTGACTGGACTCCACCTGAATGGGTTAAGAAAGTTAGGAGTTCTCTTGGCCTAGCAAGCTATTGTCGCCGCTTCGTCGAGAACTTTTCTAAAGTTGCAAAGCCTCTGACTGAACTCTTCAAGAAAGATAAGAAATTCGAATGGACTCCCAAGTGCGAGGAAAGCTTTCAAGAGCTAAAAAGAAGATTGACTTCTGCACCCGTACTTGCGCCTCCAGACACCTAGAAGGATTTCGAGATCTTTTTTGATTCTTCACGGCAAGGGTTAGGATGCATACTTATGCAAGATAGACATGTGGTAGCTTATGCTTCACGCCAGTTGCTTCCACATGAAGAGAACTATCCTACCCATGATCTTGAACTCGCTGCCGTAGTTCATGCCCTGACAACTTGGCGACATTACCTCCTTGGTAATCGTTGTGAGATCTATTCCGACCACCAAAGCCTCAAATACATATTCACCCAGAGAGATCTTAATCTCGGGCAAAGACGCTGGATAGAGTTGATAAAAGATTACGACGTAGGAATTTCTTACACCCCAGGCAAAGCCAACGTCATGGCTGATGCACTAATTCGTAAGTAGTATTGTAACAACCTCATGTTACAACAGTATCAACCACTTCTTCATGAGGAATTTCGAAAGCTCAACCTCGAGATTGTTCCTCGTGGATCTCTTTTCAACTTGGTGGCGAAACCAACCCTTGAGGATCAAATCATAGTTGCCCAAAGGCGTGCACGAGGTGTTCGCCGGATCAAGGAGAACATTGCTAGCGGAGTTGCTAAATGTTTCTCCACAGATAGTAAAGGACCGGTATTATTTGAAAATCGTTTGGTAGTACCTAAGAGTAGGGATCTAAGGAAACTCATCCTCAAAGAAGCCCATGACACACCCCTCTCGATTCATCCCGGTAGCACAAAAATGTACCGAGATCTACGCCAGAGATTTTGGTGGACTAGGATGAAGAGAGACATTGCTCGATTTGTTGCCGAATGTGATGTTTGTCGTCGCATTAAGGAGGAACACCAAAGACCTTCTGGTACACTTCAACCTTTGCCTATTCCCGAGTGGAAATGGGACAAAGTCGGTATGGACTTCATCACCGGCTTTCCAAAAATCCAGAAAGGAAACGATGCCATCTTCGTTGTCCTAGATAGGCTTTCCAAAGTTGCTCACTTCCTTCCCGTTCGTGAGTCTATAACTGCTAGTCAGTTTGCGGACTTGTATGTCTCTAGAATTGTGTCTCTTCATGGTGTTCCTTTGGAAATCAATTCTGATCGTGGTAGCCTTTTCACCTCTAGATTCTCGGGAAGCTTTCAGAATTCTATGGGAACTCATCTCTCCTTTACTACAACTTTCCATCCTCAGTCTAGCGGTCAAGTTGAAAGGGTTAATCAAATCTTGGAAGACATGGTCAGAGCTTGTGTTATCTCATTCGGAAAGAATTGGGATAAATCTCTTCCATTTGCCGAATTTTCTTATAACAATAGTTTCCAATCTAGTCTGAACATGGCTCCTTTTGAACTCCTATATGGACGACGATGTCGAACACCCCTAAACTGGTCAGAAACCTGTGAAAGACAATTCTTTGGACCGGATATGATCAAGGAAGCAGAAGAGCAAGTTCGCATTGTACGTGATCGATTGAAAGCCGCCCAGTCTCGTCAGAAAAGCTACTATGATCGTCATCATAGGCAAGAAAGCTACAATCTGGAAGAGAAGGCTTACCTTCGGGTTACTCCTCTGAAGGGTACCCAAAGATTCGGTATCAAAGGCAAGTTGGCCCCACGTTACATCGGACCTTTCCGCATTCTTGCTAAATGTGGAGAAGTTTCCTACCAACTTGAACTACCCCCGCACCTTTCCCGAGTACATGATGTATTCCATGTGTCACAACTCAGGCATTGCTTCAAGGACCCCATCCGCGAAGTCGACCATGAAACGCTTGATCTCTAAGATGACCTTTCTTATCGAGAGTACCCCGTTCGTATTCTTGATTCCGCAGAGCGTGTCACTCGTCATCATAAGATC
Organism: Bromus sterilis; assembly: GCA_950022295.1. Classification (NCBI taxonomy): domain Eukaryota; kingdom Viridiplantae; phylum Streptophyta; class Magnoliopsida; order Poales; family Poaceae; genus Bromus; species Bromus sterilis. The sequence goes on from OX465600.1 coordinate 159,963,268, forward strand.
AGGTTTATGAAAGTGCAATGGTCACATCACTCCGAGAAAGAAGCTATGTGGGAAAGAGAAGACCGCCTCCGTGCCGAGTACCCCACCTTCCTCCCGACGACTTTTGAATCTCGGGACGAGATTCTTTTGAGTGGGGGCGAGTTGTCAGAACCCCAACTTGGGTAAGTGCTAGGATTTGAGTGCCCCTTTGCATCATGAAGAAATTTCAAAAGAAATTCAAAAATGGGGAAAAGAAAAGCCCTAGAGAATTTAATTAAATGGCCAGATAAAAATTGCTTCCAAAAATTCCTCTGGTATTTTTGAAAAGTCTTAAAAATATGCATGATCACATATAAAGTGAAGTGGGTCCCACTGCATGGACCAAGATTTGTCAAAAATTCCAAATAGGGCTTGGAAATTTAATTAAACTCCAATTTGAATTTCAATTCAAATTGTTTGAATTTCAAAAGTCACCAAAAGTTGTGAGTGGCTAGTGGCATGACCCCTAAGCCCACATAAAAGTTTTGGGGAATTTTAAAAATGCTCTGGTATATTATTTATTAGAGCAAACAGACTAGCAGAGAAATAAAAGAAAGAGAAAATAGAAAACTAATCTAGCCCACCCCATTTTCCCCATGGCCCACTTACCTTGGCCTCAGCCCAGCCCAGCCTGAGGCTTCCTCCCCCGCGGCTCCAGGAAGCTCGCTGGACCTGGGAGCGCCGCGACGTCTCGCGTATTCCTGGCCACCTAGGCCCCCTCTCCTCGCCAAGAAGCCGCCACGCGCACGCCGCACCTTTCCCCCTTGCCCGTGGTCACCCTCCTCCTTTCCTTCTTCGTCTTCTCCGTGAGCACCCGAGAGACTATCGGAGCGCCTCCGTGAACATGCAGCTAAAGAATTTTTATGATTTCTGGCACAGTCACAGTCTGATGTTGATGCTCAGTCATCCATTCGAGTACCCAGGTGTTGATGTCTTGAGGATTTCCTGAGACATACAATGTGGAATAGAATTGAAGCACAAGTTCCTCATTCCAATGAATGCACTCAGAGAAGAACTGAAGAAGCTTGCCATGATGCAAATCTTGAAGAGCATTGTTGAAGCAAGGGATGTCCTCCGTATCATGATGAGGAATATGTTTATGATGAAATACCTTCATCTTCTTGTACAAGGAGAAGTCATAGTAATTTTTCTATGAGGCAATCCAGAACCTCAGCAAGTTGCGGGGCGGTACAGTGAGATAGGGGTATTGAATCCCTTCCTGAAAGTAGCTCATGCTAGAAAAGAAAGCATCAACATTGAAGCGTGGGCGTTCATCAGCAGGGATGTTGCGGTAAAATGGTTGCTTTTTCTTCGGGCACAGTGAAAGTGCGGATGTTGGGCCTTGAGCTGGTTGCTGCTGAGGTGAAGGTTGAGGCACTTGAGACGAAGGGGGAATGACCTCAGCTTCCGCTGTAGCATCACGACCAGGTTTTGGAGACACAGACGGGGCTTGAGGAGAGGTGGCCTTTTTTTCAGCCTCGCTGTTCAAAGAGGCTTCAGGATCAGAATTAGTGATGTGCTCAGCTTCAGTTTCGGCAACAGCTGGAGCACTTTGAGCCTCAGGTTCTGCATCAGCATCATCAGGATGAGTTGTAGCTTCAAGAACAGAGTCCTCAGAATCTGGCGATTTGCCTGGCAGGACATCATTAAATGTTGGGGAGTGGGGCTGAAGTGAGAACACAGTGTGAGTGGGGGAGCCAGGATGCTGCAGCTCGTATGCCTCATCCATGATTCTCCTTTGTAAACTCGCAAACACATTAGTCCCTTAACCGTTTTTCATCAAATATCCAAAACCTCAAAGGGGGCACTAGATGCACTTACGATCTCCCCCTTTTTGGAAATTTGATGACAATCAGGTTAAAGCTTCAACAGAAATTAAATATATTGATTTTGAGAAATAGAACTTGAAGAAAATAATTTATACTTCTAGGATATAGAGATGCTCCCCCTAAGGATATGCATATGAGATAAAATTGCTTTTTGTAAATGCTCTCAGGCTTATGAGGAGCTCCCCCTATATCCAGGATTATCTAAAATAGTGCATCAAATATAGTGTTTGAGGAATAAGTACACAACACTGAGTAAAGTGGTTCTGAAGATAAGCATCATGCATATGAAATTAACTTGAAGAAAAAGCATGCGGTAAATTGAATGTATCAAGCAACCACAAGTGTTTAAGTTTACAACTCATTACAAGAATCAACTGAAGAACGAGAGTTGTAACTTGAGGAACCCAAAATGATAACCCGCTTGAAGGCTAACTCAAATTACTCCCCCTTTGTCATTAAATGAACAAAAATGAGAGGAACTGAGACTAACGTACCGACCAGAAGAAATCAAGGCTGAGGTGAATCAGGCCAGAGGCATGCATTTGTTGTATGAGGACAGGCCGCAGTGTCCTCGGCTTATTCAGGTGTGATCTCTTGGTTTGAAGAATACGAGTCCATCGCCAGAGTTATGTGATATCTTCTCTCCGATCTTGTGATTTAATTTTTAGCCCTTGTGAGCTGCCCTACATGATCAAGGCACTTATGTAATTTTCTTGCTATTTTTATTCTGTGTTTTCTGGGATCCGATGGATTATGAGATTATGTTCATATCGTGATGAGTTATATATTTGGTTCTCCTTTTATAGTTTGTTCTTGAGTAATTCTTGCATGTTCTCTGTTGCTTTTTATTGCTTTGTCCAAGTAGTTGATAGTAACTCCAAGAGGGAGCGTCTATGCTTGATTGTGAGTTCATGCCCCCCGATGTCTAGCTTGAGTGACAAAAACTTGAGACTAGGGGATGTGTTGTTGCCACCAGGGAGAAACCGATGATGCTTGTAACCGTGGTTGCAAGGATTGTTTACCTTATGCATAGTTCGTTAAGGAAGTTGTATGTTGCTTTGGGTTTACACTTTGGGTGGGGCTCGTAACTTAATACCTGCGAGATGTTCTGGATATATATCTCAAGGTGGATGATTAGTGAGTAGATGTTGATGAATAAACTGTCTACTTGTTTTGGCGTATTGTCCATACTTTTGAGCCTCTAACTTTCTTGTGGCATAGTTAGCATTGTTGTGCGTTTATAATTCTGTCAATTGCCCATCTGTAATTTGTTCACCCAGCTTAGTTGTTTTATCGTTAAGGAACATCATGGGACCCCGGTCCATATTTTCACCATTGTTTACACTTCAACTCTTTACTACTTCATTCCTTTCAGTTGAAGTCACCATCACTATTTCCACCATGCGTTTGATCCTTTGTAAACGACAAGGCCGGAGAGATTCACAAGCTCTCTGAACTAGCTGGGAGCAAAGTTACTTGTGTCGTGTGCAGGTCCAGGTTAAGCAAGTGATTCTATTTAGACGGCACATCACTTACTTCACCACCTTCTTGTTGATCCTTGGAGTCATACGGGAGACATAAACCCTATCCTCTAAGTTCGGGAAAATTTGCTGCTAAGCTACATCTCAACCTTCCACTTGGGGTAACCAACGAGGGGTGAGAAGAAGATAATCTCTCGTGCCATCAATCGCCGCGTCAAGTCCCTTCGGCACCTCGCCGTGCACCTTCATCGTCGCACCCGATCAGGCAACCTCGACGACTTCATCGACTCCACTTCACCAACTTGACAATGTGGACTCAGGGGCTGAACATCGCACCTTCTATGTCGAGTCTTCCTGCCACGTCCCACTACGCCTCGATGCCATGCCTGCTCGACTACACGTCATACGATCTAGCCCCGTTGATACTAGGGGGCTCAAAATTCAACGGAAACAAAATTCATCATTGCATCTAAACAAGCAGTCAAAACCAAGCTACGGACAAAAAGTTATGGCCGAAAGAAATTTTAAATTTGAATCTTCCCAAACTAAATTTTAAAATTTTCAAAAGCATGAAATAATGCGTCTAATGGATAGAACGGTGAAAAACTGAAATTTGGGCTTTGGTTTCGATTAAAAAAATATACGAGTAAAAAGATATAGCTAAAATAAAACTAGAGGCTAATCTGCTAAAAACAAAAACAAAAAATTAGAACTAGGCCCCTAGCTATCGTGCGAATAGGGTGCACTAAAACTGTAATCTGGTGAACACTCACTAATAAAAAATAACGGTTCAGTTTTTTTAAGAAAACATTTTTTTCCTAATCTACTCTCTCTTCAAAAGAGAGAAACGTACGTATAGAGAAGTTGGTCGTGGCCGGTGGCGACGTAAGGCGTTGGGGCGGCGGCTAATGGCGGTGAAGTTAATAGGTTTAGTGGGATGCCTCCCCTGTCAACCGCGCCAATAAACGATTCTTGATAACCCACAAGACGAGGGGATCAATTGTAGCTTTTCGATAAATAAGGATGTCGATCCCAACGAGGAGCAGAACGTATTGACAAGTGACTCTGGATAAGGAAAAGGCTGCACACACTGAAAGGTAAATATTTAGGGGTTTTTGGTTTAAGCAACAGAAAGGTAAAGGACAAGCAAAGTAAACAGGTAACTGAGGAGTAGCAAGTGGCCCAATCCTTTCACAAGGATAAGCCTAGGGACTGAACTTATAAAAGCTAAAGCGTTCTCGAGGGCACACGGGAGAGATAGTCAAGTTACTTTCACCATATTCCACCAAGTAGTATGTATTGTGTAGGTAAGTGTCGGTGGGTGGATCAATGCTAGTACACCTTCTAGACTAAGATAAGTGCACTCTTATGATTACACACCTTGCAAGCATATCCAAATACAAGGTAGTAATTAAGGCATAAGCCTAACCACAACATTACGATCGAGGATCCATAACTCCCTGGTGCAAAAGTGTGCGAACTGGGGTTTAGGTTTCTGTCACTCCGGCAACCCACCATAAGCATCCTTTGTGCACAATGTATTCCCCTAGGTCCTTAATAAGGCGAAGTGTTGGGTGTTCGACTCACACAACACCACTAGGGAAATAACAAGACAACTTAAGCATCAAATAACACATAATACTTCAACATCATATGACTACTAACAACTAGACTTCTCCCATGTCCTCAAGAACTAAAGTAACTACTCAAAAGACATAAAAGAGATCATGATCAATGGGGATAGATAGATGGTAAAAAATCTGGACACAATGATAATTCTCCAACAAAACTCAATAGCATTCATCACACGGTAGTAATCAACACCGGTAGAGTAGAGAGGATAGATAATATGGATTACAATACAAGATGAACTTGTGAGGTGAGATTGGAAGGTGGTGGAGATGGTGCTGATGTTGGGGATGATGTTGATGATGATCTCGATGATGCCCGTGACGATGATAATGACGATGGCGATGATATCCCCTTCCGGGAGGTGATCTCCCCGGCGGAATATGCCCACCGAAGATGGATTTTTCTTCTCTGTAGGTTTCCTCCACGAGGCGTTGGCGAAACTCCGAAACTCCTCTCTTTTTAGGGTTTTCACCCTAGGGGGGTAATATAGGCAGAGGGTTCACCGAGGTGGGCCACTAGGCGTCCAGGAGGTTGCCTGGCACGCCCTAGGGGGGTGCCAGGGACCGTTTTGGAGCCCTGGTGGGTCCCCTCTGGCCAAAACAACATAAGAACAATACTTTAAAGTGGAATATACCAATGAATAGGGTTAAATTAAAATATAAAATAGTGATGCATTTTGGACGTATCAACTCCCCCAAGCTTAGACCTCGCTTGTCCCCAAGAGATTACTGAGCTCGGAAAACCTGTTCACGAGTTTAGAGAGTGAAGTGTCGATAAAAGATTACGGACAAGAAGCATCAAGATTTCTCACCAAACTGAAGCATCCTCAACAGCAACCTCAACTCATAATGTCCTTATGAGAAAGTAGTAACAATTATAACAAAGTAGGACCAAGAAAACTCATCAAATCATAGCAGACATAGCCTTGGTCAAGGAACAACTAATAACTTTTACTTTTGCTCTTTCACTTATAATGAAACAAGTTGAAGCTTTTGAAAGAACATGTTATCAGTCAAGAAGTGCACATGTTAACACAAAGGAAGATGTTTACTAAGCATAAGCTTTTGAAAACAACTTACTTATCAAAAGATAATGTCAACAAAAATGTAACATGCTAACTCTCAATGCAGCTTTATATGCACGAATCTTTATCAACATCAAGTGTTTATTCTCTCTTAGGAAGGAACGAAGTAGGAAGGACTGACTCAGCACAAAATAAAGGATAAACCCCGTGCAAAAGGGTAAGCAGGGAAAACTCATGTTCCATCTCTAGATCAAACAGAATAAAAATAGACTTTGGGAGGTGCATGATCCGTTAACGACTGCTCATAGGTAACTCACTCACTTCATGATTTAGACATGTTTCGAGGAACGGCTCCCATGTGGGGATGATCACATCCCCTTAAATTCCTTTGTTTATCACTCATAAATGGGCAAAGGAAGTTGTCTATTAGTATTTATCTTTTAGGAGCTGGGCACTCATGCCAGTTCATTCTCGTATTAGGGGTTTGCAGATTAGACATGAAATCCCAAGATAAAACTTGTCCAAATTAAGAAGATCATGGGTTACCCACCACTTCTTCATGTTGAATCAGAAGCATGGTAGGAGTGGTAGTGGAATACCACGAATAGGAAGGTATGGTGGACTCAAGTGGAAGATGTTGGTTTCAGGGTATGGAACTACAAGCAGATTTACGCTTTGTAAAGAGTTTTGGCTAGCAAAGCTTTGACAGACCAGACAATTGATGATGACTTGGATGCAAGCAATATAAAGCATAAATATTAAAACTAGCATGGCACATCAAGTTGTATTCCTTGTGAACATAACACTTCAAGCATAATAACACAAAGGTTTTGGCTATGTCGCTAATTTGAGAAAAACATGCTTGTTGTTATGACCAAAGCTATACTTGCCAAGATTTAAATAAATTTTTTGAAGCCATACCTGATATAAGGTCAATACTCCCCATAAGAATCAGCTCATAATGTCGATTGTGTGAAGAGAATACCGAGTGCAGCGAAGAAACCAATAGACTTCTCATTAATATTCCTTCATAGACGACTCCACAATCACGGATACAAAACTCTCCACAAAAAGGAGTAATAGACCTCGATGCAACTCCTATTTCATAAAGTAACTTCCCTAGACATGATACGACTCTACTTGACTCCTAAATACAAAGATAAAGATAAAGATACCGGGCACTCCCCAAGCTTGGAACAAGCTGAGGGGGTGCCATTACCCGAGGAGATTTACTCCTCATTCTTGTCGTGGTTGTTTCTTCATATCACTGATGACACGGCGAAGGGTTTGGTTCTCTAACTCCAAGACCTCCACTTGAATTTTTAGTACACGGAAATCTTCACAGAGTTGGTGTAACAGCCCAGTTTTCCAAAAAAATTAAAAAATTTGTTTTCGGTGTGAATTGTTTGATTGTCTGATTTGTTTGCAGTGTTTGCATACCCCATTTATCGATCGGCGATTATTTTTCCCCCTCTTATCTCGTACCGGACAAAGACTGACCCTTGCCACCCTGACACTCGACCTTTGCGACACCGGTTTCGCCCGATCACCGTCGCGAAAACCGCACGAGACCAGCCGTAGCCAACGGAACGAAATAACCCCGGTTAATAATTAAACGGATTATTTTTATAGCGTGCCGGTAAGTGTTTTCGGAACGGTTCCTGCCGAGCTGAACGCCGCCGGCTCGACGCGCTGATCGCGCAGTCTGAACCCGAATCGGAGGTACTGCGAACCCCCGGCGGTCAGAAACGTAAACACCGCGCGCGAGAGAGAAAAACCGGGGATGTTGTTGCAAACTGCCAGCCACCTGGGATATATAAAGACCACCACACTCCCACCCCATTTATAGGGTTTCCCTAGCCACAAATTGCAGCCACCCCCCTGGAAAATATCCAGAAATGCCCAATCTGACCCCAAAAATCCCGAAAGCCTAGCCTAGCCACCCCCGGAGCCGTCGGATCTGAGATCCAAAGGCTCCCGTGCAGCCACGTCGCCCCCTGGCCTTCTCTCTTCTGGCCGCCGCCTCCTGCCCGTGGGCATGCAGCAGCCGCCGCCGCCTCCACGACTGTGATGCCGCCGGCCACCCAGGCCGCCGCGCCTCTCCTCCCTCATTCCCCCTTCCCTCCTCTCTTACGCGCTCCTTCCTCCGCTCTGCAGGTCGCCGGAGGCCGTGGCCTCGAGGTCGCCGCGCCATGGCCAGCGAAGCGAGCTTGGCCCGCCACCCCGAGCCCTCGCCGGAGACCCCAAACGGCGGATCCGGTCCGCCTCCGTTCGCCTGACCCGTTCCCGCGCCCGTCCTCGGCAGCCCCCACGCTTCTCGCCGGAGTCTGGCCGACGACAGCCGCCGGCGCCGCCCTAGCCTGGCTCCAGATCGGGATCGGAACGCCCCGAACCGGCCGCCTCCAACGCCCGTGGCCGCGTGGGCCGGCCCGGCTCCCTCCGGCCAGCCGCGGCCCACCAGAGCCCAGCCGCCACCTCCACTACAGATCCGGGCCGAGGCCTACTTGGTGAGGCCCAGTCCGTCCTCCTTTTTTCGGTTCCTTTTTATTTTCCTTATTTCTGCTAAGTCCCTGTGTAAGTTACTGCTAATTCATTTTTTCAACGTTAATTCCCGTTGATCCGTAGCTCCGATGAACGTGCCCCCAAAACGAAAATTGCTTAGATTTGTGTGTACTTCAATCCATATTTTGTGAGCAACTTGATTTGAGGTCATCTTGATTGTGTAATTGTGTGCTAAACAGGGCATCAGATTGTTAATTGCACTTGCTGCTGTTAAACTGTATGAAAACTGTTGCTTTGTTGAAACTTCGGGCGACGGTTGCTTCGCAACCGTACGTCGGAATTGAGTGATTCCTTTTGCGTTGCGTTAAGAATTGTTTCTACTTCAGTTTCATGCATTCACATGCCATAATTGCTTGCTGCATCATGATTGTATCTTGCTCCAAAGTAGCTAACCTGTTGTTAGTGTGCTGCTGTTTATATTTTGTTGCAACTTCGGTCGACGAGTGTGTCGCGACCGTTTATCGGAATTGAGTGATTCCAATTGCATATTGTTAAGCACCATGTCTACTTACATTATATGTATTGCATTGTCATGATATGCTTTCTGGTCATATAGTTATTGGGCTCCAAAGTTGCTATCCCGCTGTTTTTGACAGCCACCTCCGTTTTTCTCCAAGTCTGTAACGTCACGATGCCATGTTGCATGCTTAATATCTTTGGATCTATGATGCCTATTTGCAAGATTATTTTTGCCATGCCTTCCCTGTCATGTCTACTTTAGTTCCATATCATTTGTGAGAATGTTTTCATTGATTATCCCGTTTATGCATTGCTCTAAAGTGTGCTTCCTGATGTTGGCAGATTGTGCCCTTAACTTGTTTTGCTTGTATCTTTTTAACCGTAACTCCGTTTGGGGTGTTCTTTATATGTAACTTGATTATTTTTTCGTGTACTTTGTGTTTATGCTATTGTTTACTGCTGTTAGCCCACCTAAAATATGGTTTAGGACAGAACAGTACAAAATGTTTTAATCATCGTGCGACACTTAGCGCTATGCCATGTTTAGGTTCTGCCTCACTTAAATTGACTAGCATAGATAGTTTACTTTGTGCTTTACCTCGTGACATGTTTGTGTGCCATTCCATGCTTTATTGAGTTTCCATGTTAATGACCGTTGGTTGATCACCTGTAGCTAAGCAACTTGAACCACCGTAAACGTGCGGTATTCGTCGTGTGTGACCGATACTCCACTTAAACTGTTAGTAACCGTTCTCGACGATAGATCCGTATCATGTTGCCGTGTCGTGTGATGTCTTCTTGATCTTGTGTTTCCCCGTAGTAATAGAGTGCTTGCTCGTTGATTGCTTTCCAGTGTTTATCGTCTTGTGTGCTTCCGCGGGTACCTTTGGAGACGATGCGAGTTTGCGATCAACTACACCTTCGGAATCCGACTTATCAACAAGCAAGGACTATACATTACTTATGATCCATTCTATTTCAACCAGCGGTTTGCATGCTAGTCTAGGTTAGGTTCGATGTTTGATCCTACCACATGTTTACAACATCTTTCAAACCGATACAGCCATGTCCCTTCCCAGCAAACCTTGTACTGCTATGTTACTAGTGCTCGTTGCTCGGCCCCTTCTTAGTATGCATGCTTAGGACGCTACGATGTTACCCCTCTTACTCCTTGGTTTGGGCTACCACATTATTATATTTTTCTTGATGATATGATTATTATAATGTTGACTATATTCGACAAAGGATGGAAGGTCTAGGCTATCCCGCCCCGACGCTTTGTTCCATTCGAGTCACATAGGACCCGAGTTCCGGGTATTGGTTTTAAGCCTGAGCGTTACTAATCGCGTGTGGGATTTTATGGGGTCCCCTCTTCTTACCTACCTAGCTTCAAACATTTCTAGAGGTGGCCCAAGCTGATTTACCATTTGAAACCGTGTGTGTGCTGGTCAGCTGCCAGTAGTTTTCAAACAACTCAGGCCAGCGGAGACATAGTTCCTCTGTTGGTCCACACTGGTGAGCTAGGGAAGCCCCCTGTTATATAGGTGAGACTAAACCCGACCTTGGCCATACGGAAGAGTCCGATCCGAGAGCGTGGCCAGCTTTTGGATTGGGTGTCGACTCCCCGGGGGCCACCCGGATTTGTTCGTTGTTAGTTAGAGGGACCTGTCGTTTCGGATCTCTTGGAACTAAATCAGAAAATGGTTGCCTATAATGGGTAGAAACTGAGAGAGATGGGCGAGCATGCGACGCCTCATAATGGGCAGTTGGTACACCCCTGCAGGGTTAAATCTTTTCGAGAAGCCGTGTCCAATGTTATGGACGACTTGAGACCTACTCCTTGTTCATAGACAACAACAACAACTGAGATAATCTTAATATAACTTGATCAACGTGTGTGTGCCTTGACTGCTTCTTCTTAGTTGGGATGCGAAGAGGAGGACAAGGATAGGATAGGTGTTATGTTTGCGCATGTAGGTGGATAGCAGACTTGTTGGAGGCGATTCCTCATCGAATTATTGGCTTCTTATCTTACTCTCTAGATCGTTAGCTACTTCATAAATGCTAGTGCGGCAGCAACCTCACCACTTACCCCTTCCTTACCGTAAACTACTAGTTGTCCTAGAATGACGAGTGATGAAGTCCTTGATGGGTCAGTTGACCACTACAGTTAGATGCTGAGTACCTCTGTACTCATGATACTACCCCCAAACTCTTTTCAGGGTTCTTGATCGACAACAGGTATGGTGACCGACGTTTCACGTGGAGACTCGACGACGACTAGTTAGGCGGATCCTGGCGGAGGGCCTGGACCCGTGTGGTTATGGGAATCGATGCTTTTCTCTTTGCCACTAGGCATTTGATTGTAGTCTGTACTCAGACATGTATCTTCCGTTGTTATATTGTATTTATGGCAGTTGTATGCCGATTGTATGAGATGTTGTATCCTTGTATCTGTAATGTTTTGATATCATGTTGGAAATCCGGGGGATATGGCTATGTCATATGTCGCGGTGGGACCGATATGTGCTTCGTCCCCGGATCTGGATGGAAACATCAAGATCTGGAACAGTACCGCATATCGGGCCTTCCAACTTGGTATCAGAGCCTTACCGACCGTAGGATCCCTTTTCTGGCCGAAGTCGAGTCTAGAAAAAAACTATTTTGTAGTTAATAAGTTAGTTATCGGAGAGTAGGAATATTTTTCTCCTTACCCTTGCTCTGGTCAGGACAAGTGTCGTAAGAGTTTTAAATCTAGCCTTATCCTTTTCAAACTTTAGGATCTCGAGTGTGTGGAGTATCGGAACCGTTACAATGCTTTGCTTGGGAAGTATTGTCTCGATTCCGATCTCAGATTTGGGAATTCCTGTAGTATCTTTTGCTTCTTTGATTTTGGGTATCATCGGTGTCATCCCTCTTTTTGCTCGGTGTTTTCACGACTTGTGTCGAAAAGCACTATCCCTTTGATCCAGCTTTCATTGTCGTTCTTCCTCTTGATCTCTCGATGGTTTCGTTTTCCGACGTTGCCGTCTCTCTGCGGAAATTTTTCTCAACAGAAGTTCGACGTCGACATGGAGCAGAGTCCCTTGTTGGTGGTGTTGAATATCGTCGACTCTCTTTTCTCTTCCCCTTCCCCTCTCCCCCGGATCGTCCTGGTTCTCGGGACGAGATCCCTTGTTGGTGGTGTTGTATTGTAACAGCCCAGTTTTCACAAAAATTAAAAATTTTATTTTCGGTGTGAATTGTTTGATTGTCTGATTTGTTTGCGGTGTTTGCATCCCCGATATTATCGATCGGCGATTGTTTTCCCCCCTCTTATCTCGTACCGGACGAAGACTGACCCTTCCCACCCTGACACTCGACCTTTGCGACACCGGGTTTCGCCCGATCACCGTCGCGAAAACCGCACGAGACCAGCCGCAGCCAACGGAACAAAAAAACCCCGGTTAATAATTAAACGGATTATTTTTATAGCATTCCGGTAAGTTTTTTCGGAACGGTTCCAGCGCGAGGTGAACGCCGCCGGCTCGACGCGCTGATCGCGCAGTTTGAAGTTTTACCCGAATCGGAGGTACTGCGGACCCCCGGCGGTCAGAAACATAAACACCGCGCGCGCGAGAGAAAAGCCAGGGATGTTTTTGCAAACGGCCAGCCACCTGGGCTATGTAAAGACCACCACACTCCCACCCCATTTCTAGGGTTTCCCTAGCCACAAATTGCAGCCACCCCCTCTGGAAAATATCCAGATCTGCCCAATCTGACCCCAAAAATCCCGAAACCCTAGCCTAGTCACCCCCGGAGCCGTCGGATCTGAGATCCGAAGGCTCCCGTGCAGCCACGTCGCCGCCTGGCCTTCTCTCTCCTGGCCGCCGCCTCCTTCCCGTGGGCTCACAACAGCCACCGCCGCCTCCACGGCCGTGCTGCCGTCGGCCACCCAGGCCGCCGCGCCTCTCCTCCCTCCTTCCTCTTCTTTACCATGCGCTCCTCTCTCACCCGCTCCTTGCTCCGCCCTGCAGGTCGCCGGAGGCCGTGGCCTCGAGGTCGCCTCGCCATGGCCAGCGAAGGGAGCTTGGACCGCCGCCCCGAGCCCTCGCCGGAGACCCCAACCAGCGGATCCGTTCCGCCTCCGTCCGCCTGGCCCGTTCCCGCGCCCGTCCTCGCCAGCCCCGCCGCCTCTCGCCGGAGTCCGGCCAATGACAGCCGCCGGCGCCGCCCTAGCCTGGCTCCAGATAGGGATCGGGACGACCGGAACCGGCCGCCTCCAACGCCCGTGGCCGCGTGGGCCGGCCCAGCTCCCTCCAGCCAGCCGCGGCCAACCAGAGCCCAGCCGCCACATCCACTGCAGATCTGGGCCGAGGCCCACTTGGTGAGGCCCAGGCCGTCCTCCTTTTTTTCGGTTCCTTTTTATTTTCCTTACTTCTGCTAAGTCCCTGTGTAAGTTGCTGCTGATTCATTTTTGCAACGTTAATTCCCGTTGATCCGTAGCTCTGATGAACGTGCCCCCAAAACGAAAATTGCTTAGAATTGTGTGTACTTCAATCCATATTTTGTGAGCAACTTGATTTGAGGTCATCTTGATTGTGTAATTGTGTGCTAAATAGGGCATCAGATCGTTAAATGCAACTGCTGCTGTTAAACTGTCTGAAAACTATTGCTTTGTTGAAACTTCGGGCAACGGTTGCTTCGCAACCGTACGTCGGAATTGAGTGATTCCTTTTGCGTTGCGTTAAGCATTGTTTCTACTTCAGTTTCATGCATTCACATGCCATAATTTCTTGCTGCATCATGATTGTATCTTGATCAAAAGTAGCTAACTTGCTGTTAGTGTGTTGCTGTTTATATTTTGTTGCAACTTCGGTCGACGAGTGTGTCGCGACCGTTTATCGGAATTGAGTGATTCCAATTCCATATTGTTAAGCATCGTCTCTACTTCCATAATATGTATTGCATTTTCATGTTATGCTTTATGGTCATATCGTTATTGAGCTCCAAAGTTGCTATCCCGCTGTTTTTGACAGCCACCTCCGTTTTTCTCTAAGTCTGTAACATCACGATGCCATTTTGCATGCTTAATATCTTTTGATCTATGATGCCTATTTGCATGATTCTTTTTGCCATGCCTTCCCTGTCATGTCTACTTTAGTTCCATATCATTTGTGAGCATGTTTGCATTGATTATCCTTTTTATGCATTGATCTAAAGTGTGCTTCCTGATGTTGGCAGATTGTGCCCGTAACTTGTTTTGCTTGTGTCTTTTTAACCGTAACTCCGTTTGGGGTGTTCTTTATATGTAACTTGATTAGTTTTTCGTGTACTTTGTGTTTATGCTATTGTTTGCTGCTGTTAACTCACCTAAAATATGGTTTAGGACAGAACAGTACCAAATGTTTTAATCATCGTGCGACACTTAGTGCTATGCCATGTTTAGGTTGTGCCTCACTTAAATTGACTAGCATAGATAGTTTACTTTGTGCTTCACCTCTTGACATGTTTGTGTGCCATGCCATGCTTTCTTGAGTTGCCATGTTAATGACCGTTGGTTGATCACCTGTAGCTAAGCAACTTGAACCACCGTAAACGTGCGGTATTCGTCGTGTGTGACCGATACCCCACTTAAACTGTTAGTAACCGTTCTCGATGATAGATCTGTATCACGTTGCCGTGTTGTGTGGTGTCTTCTTGATCTTGTGTTGCCCCGTAGTAATAGGGTGCCTACTCGTTGATTGCTTTCTAGTGTTTATCGTCTTGTGTGCTTCCGTGGGTACCTTCGGAGACGATGCGAGCTTGCGATCAACTACACCTTCGGAATCCGACTTATCAACAGGCAATGACTATACATTATTATGATCAATTCTATTTCAACCAGAGGTTTGCATGCTAGTCTAGGTTAGGTTCGATGTTTGATCCTACCACATGTTTACAACATCTTTCAAACCGATACAGCCATGTTCCTTCCCAGCAAACCTTTTACTGCTATGTTACTATTGCTCGTTGCTCGGCCACTGCTTAGTATGCATGCTTAGGATGCTACGATGTGACCCCTGTTACTCCTTGGTTTGGGCTACCACATTATTTTATTTTTCTTGATGATATGATTATTCTAATGTTGACTATATTCGACGAAGGATGGAAGGTCTAGGCTATCCCGCCCCGACGCTTTGTTCCATTCGAGTCACCTAGGACCCGAGTTCCGGGTATTGGTTTTAAGACTGAGCGTGCGTAATCGCGTGTGGGATTTTATGGGGTCCCCTCTTCTTACCTACCTAGCTTCAAACATTTCTACAGGTGTCCCAAGCTAATTTACCATTTGAAACCGTGTGTGTGCTGGTCAGCTGCCAATAGTTTTCAAACAACTCGGGCCAGCGGAGACATAGTTCCTCTGTTGGTCCAAACTGGTGAGGTAGGGAAGTCCCATGTTATATAGGTGAGACTAAACCCGACCTTGGACATACGGAAGAGTCCGATTCGAGAGCGTGGCCAGCTTTTGGATTGGGTGTCGACTCCCCGGGGGCCACCCGGATTTGTTCGTTGTTAGTTAGAGGGACCTGTCGTTTTGGATCTCTTGGAACTAAATCATAAAATGGTTGCCTATAATGGGTAGAAACCGAGAGAGATGGGCGAGCATGCGACGCCTCGTAATGGGCAGTTGGTACACCCCTTCAGGGTTAAATCTTTTCGAGAAGCCGTGTCCACGTTTATGGACGACTTGAGACGTACTCCTTGTTCATAGACAACAACAACTGAGATAATATTAATATAACTTGATCAACGTGTGTGTGCCTTGACTGCTTCTTCTTCGTTGGGATGCGAAGGGGAGGACAAGGATAGGATAGGTGTTATGTTTGCGCATGTAGGTGGATAGCAGACTTGTTGGAGGCGATTCCTCATCGAATTCTGGGCTTCTTATCTTACTCTCTAGATCGTTAGCCACTTCATAAATGCTAGTGCGGAAGCAACCTCACCACTTACCCCTTCCTTACCGTAAAGTACTAGTTGTCCTAGAATGACGATGGATGAAGTCCTTGCTGGGTCAGTTAACCACTACAGTTTGATGCTGAGTACCTCTGTACTCATGATACTACCCCCAAACTCTTTTCAGGGTTCTTGATCGACAACAGGTATGGTGACCGACGTTTCACGTGGAGACTCGACGACGACTAGTTAGGCGGATCCCAGCGGAGGGCCTGGACCCGTGTGGTTATGGAAATCGATGCTTTTCTCTTTGCCACTAGGCATTTGATTGTAGTCTATACTCAGACATGTATCTTCCGCTGTTATATTGTATTTAAGGCAGTTGTATGCCAATTGTAAGAGATGTTGTATCCTTGTATCTGTAATGTTGTGATATCATGTTGGAAATCCGGGGCATATGGCGATGTCATATGTCGCGGTGGGACCGATATGTGCTTCGTCCTCGGATCTGGATGGAAACATCTAGATCTGGAACAGTACCGCACATCGGTCCTTACAGTTGGTTGGTGATGTGGTAGGCCTCGGAGATGGTGGAAAGCACGCGTTGATCTTCAAGTGGAGTGGAGGGCCCTAAAAGGTTAATAGAAAGATAATATTGAGGTTGGATAGATCCCATCATGATGGGATTGTTTGGGCCTCCTTGTTGTTGTGCAGTGATAACCTTGACTTCCTCTCTCACGGAGCGTTCCATCTATGCTTGTCTTGCGGCAATTTCTTCTTCTGTAGCTGTAACAGCCCAGTTTTCAGAAAAATTAAAAATTTTGTTTTCGGTGTGAATTGTGTGATTGTCTGATTTGTTTGCGGTGTTCGCATCCCCGATTTATCGATCGACGATTATTTTTCCCCCTCTTATCTCGTACCGGACGGAGACCAACCTTGCAACCCTGAAACTCGACCTTTGCGACACCGGGTTTCACCCGATCACCGTCGCGAAAACCGCACGAGGCCAGCCGAAGCCAACGGAACGAAAACCCCGGTTAATAATTAAACGGGATATTTTTATAGCGCGCCGGAAAGTGTTTTCGTAACGGTTCCAGCGCGAGGTGAACGCCTCCGGCTCGACTCGCTGATCGCGCAATTTGAAGTTTTACCCGAATCGGAGGTCCTGCGGACCCCCGGCGGTCAGAAACGTGAGCACCGCGCGTGCGAGAGGAAAACCGGGGATGTTTTTGCAAACTGCCAACCACTGGGCTATATAAAGACCACCACACCTCCACCCATTTTTAGGGTTTCCCTAGCCACAATTTTGCAGCCACCCCCCCTAACAATGCCAACAATTTCGCAGTTTGCCCAATTTTTCCCCAAAATCCTAGCCCCTCTCGATCTGGACCGTCGGATCTGCGGATCCAACGGCCCAGATGCGTTCTGCCTCTCTCCTCTCTCCCATGGAATCAGCCCGTAGCCGCTCGAGCCCGTGGAGCTCCTCACCACCGCCTCCGGCCTCCGCGCCCGCGCCGGCGAGCCGCCGGCAGCAGCAGGCCGCAGCCGCCGGAGCCTCCCCAGCCGCCTCATCTCCTCCTCCCGCTCCCTTCTCTTCCTCTCCCCGTCTCCTCTCACCGCCCCTCGTCTCCCCCTGCAGGAAACCAACCGCGCCATGAAGGGCCGCCATGGAACCCCCCTGGAGCTCGCGCCGCCGCACTCCCCTGGCTCCCCGTCGCCGGCGCCCCTCCACGACCGGATCCGGCGGCCTCCTGCCCTCCAGCGCACGCCCCGCCGCCCTCCTCGCCGCCGGTGGCCGGCGTGCCACCGGGCTACCGCAGCCGCGGCCGCCAGCCTCCCGGTCGGGAGCGAGCAGCGCGTCCATGGCCTGCAGCGCCTCTCCCCTGCGCGTGGGCCGGCCCAGAGCAGCCGCGGCCCAGTGGCCACGTGGCCCAGGCGCCTCCCAGGCCGGCCTCCGCACCAGCACAGGCCACTGTTGGGCCGAAGCCCATGGGTGAGGGCCCAAACCCCCTCTGCGCTTTTTTTTCCAGAACCTGTGATTTATTTTTTCTAAGTCCCTGGAATTACTACTTCTGTTTCATATTTGCGATGTAATTTCCCGTTAAACCGTAGCTCCGATGAACGTGCCCCCAAAATGAAAGTTTCTCAGTTTTGCGTGCTCTAGCATTCGTATGTAGAAAGTTTTTGCATTTACTCTCTAGATCGTTAGCCACTTCATAAATGCTAGTGCGGCAGCAACCTCACCACTTACCCCTTCCTTACCGTAAACTACTAGTTGTCCTAGATTGACGAGTGATGAAGTCCTTGCTGGGTCAGATGACCACTACAGTTGGATGCTGAGTACCTCTGTACTCATGATAATACCCCCAAACTCTTTTCAGGGTTCTTGATCGACAACAGGTATGGTGATCAATGTTTCACGTGGAGACTCGACGACGACTAGTTAGGCGGATCCCGGCGGAGGGCCTGGACCCGTGTGGTTATGGGATCGATGTTTTTCTCTTTGCCAGTAGGCATTTGCTTGTAGTCTGTACTCAGACATGTATCTTCCGCTGTTGTATTGTATTAAGGCAGTTGTATGCCGATTGTATGAGATGTTGTATCCTTGTATCTGTAATGTTGTGATATCATGTTGGAAACCCGGGGCATATGGCTTTGTCATGTGTCGCGGTGGGACCGATATGTGCTTCGTCCCCGGATCTGGGTGGAAACACCTAGATTTGGAACAGTACCGCATATCAGGCCTTATAGTAGCCCAATCAACGTGCTTCCCTTGATTAAGATCCTTCTGGACTTGACGTAGACGACATCCCAAGAAGTCCTCCCCGCTCGAGACACAAGAAGACATCTCTACTAATCAACTTTTAGTCCTGGCAAAAACAGCTCGAGAAGAAAACACGCGAAATCGAGAGATACGGTGCCGGGGCGATCCGGGAAAATATATAGCAAAAAATTTCCCCAACAGAAGGAAGGTTTCATGCCAAGGTGGAGTCAGAGTCGGAGTCCGGGGCTCCCAGGAGGGTGCCTGGCGCGGCCAGGAGGGGGGGGGGGGCGCGTCGGGACGCCTCCTGCCCCCTTGGAGTTCCTCTCCGGCTCCACTTGGGCTTGGAATTTTCCTAATTTTGCAAAAAAAAATTAAAAGTAAACTTTTATGGACGTTTGCGATGTTTCCTAACCGTAATACATACCTTTTCTTATTCTGCTCTTGCCGGTGTCTGAAATTGGGCTGCAACATGTTCTTCATGAGTTCTTGTATATATCATGTTCGCATCCACATTTATAGGATCACCTGCCATGTAATTTTTGAGTCTTTGTCCATTCACAACTTAAGGTTTGGTGCCTTCAAAATTGTTAATCTTGATGGCACCGGACCGATATACTTCTTCGATATGAAAAAGTCCTTCCGATCGGGAAAGTAGTTTACCTGGATAAAACCTGAAACGAGATCTAAACAACAAAAATTTATCACCAACATTAAATTCACGTTTCAGAATCTTTTTATCGTGCCACTTCTTTACCTTTTCTTTGAACATTTTAGTGCTCTCGTAGGCTTCACTTCTCCACTCATCTAGAGAAGTCAAGTTCATGAGATGCTTTTGACCAGCTAACTTAGGGTCAGCATTCTGCTCTCTGACATCCCAGAAAGCTTTGTGCTCTAACTCTAATAGCAAATGGCAGGCTTTGCCATAGACCATTTTATACGGAGACATGCCCATGGGGTTTTTGTAAGCAGTTCTATACGCCCACAGAGCATCTCCTCACTTCTTTGACCAGTCCTTTCTAGAACTGTTTACTGTTTTCTGTAAGATCAACTTGATCTCTCTATTGGTGAGCTCAACTTGCCCACTAGTTTGAGGGTGGTACGGTGATGCAATTCTATGATTGACATCGTACTTGGCTAGAGCTTTCCTAAAAGCTCCATGCGTGAAGTGTGACCCTCCATCTGTCATGAGATACCTAGGTACACCAAACCTGGGAAAAATTACATCCTTGAGCATTTTCAAAGATGTCTTGTGGTCAGCACTCTCAGTGGGGATTGCTTCAACCCACTTGGTTACATAATCAACACCAACTAAGATGTGTGTGTACTTGTGGGAAGGAGGAAAAGGACCCATAAAATCAAAACCCCAGCAAGCGAAAGGTTCGATTACTAGTGAGTAATTCATAGGCATCTCATTTCTCCTGCTAATGTTACCAACTCTCTGACACTTATCACAAGATAAAACATAATTTCTAGCATCTTTAAAGAGAGTAGGCCAATAAAAACCTGATTGGAGAACTTTATGTGCGGTTGATGTCACGAGAGTTTACTTCTCGCCCCTTGTGGTTACCCAAAGTGGAAGGTGAGATGTAGCGTAGCAGAAAATATCTCTTAGCGAAGATGCTAAGCTTTGAGTATTGAACCAGTAGGACTCCAAGATCGACAAGTAGGTGGTAAAGTGAACAATGGCGCCATTTACAACCGAGGTTGCTTACTTTACCTGGACCCGCACACAGCAAATAACTTTGCTCCCAACGAGTACAGAGGAGTTGTCAATTCCTCCGGCCTTGTTGCTTACAAAGGATCAAACGCACGGGATAATAATGATAGTGATAGCAACGGAAAAGTAAATAAAGCAGTAAATTGATAGTGGGTGTAAACAATGTTGGAAATATGGACTGGGGTCATATGATGTTCACTAGTGATGTCTCTCTCCCAAAAGACGATAAAATAGCTAATAACCCTCAACCGTAGGGGATCGAGATAGTCTTCGCGGGCAAGATAACCCAATTTATTGATTCGACACTTGGGGACACAAAGAATACGTACAGGCTTTGACAATTGAGTTGTCAATTCAACCGCACCTGAAATAAACACTCACTTGCACAAAGGTATTAGTAGCAACTGTGATACCATGGTAGTAGTGGTGGTGATAATAGTGGTGATGGTGATGGTGAAACAGCAAAAGTAAAAGAGCAAAAGTAAACAACTAGTAACCAGCAGGAAAGAAAAGACTGTAGTCTAGGGAGATGGATGGTTGGGCGCTGCTTGGATGAGAAAGAACATGTAATAGATTCTAACACGGGAAAGGCTCACAGAAAAGAAAGGATCATCTAGGCAAATATCAAACATCAGGCATGTATCCCAGGGTAGTTGTACATGCTTGCAATAAGAACTTTGCACAACATCTTTTGTCCTACCCTCCTGCTACAAACGGGGCCAAAAGGAACTTAGGGAGATTAAGGTACTCCTGTCAGAGAGCACCGAAACAAAGCATTAACACTTCATGGATACACGGAATCCTCAAATTATAGTCCATCCCCTTTGGTGTTCCAAGCTATCACCATTGGGATTGCCGGTTCCGGACTATAATAGGTGCATACAACTCATAGATAAGATCAAGAACACCACAAACTCAAGAAACAAAAGGGTGATCAGATCTGAAATCATGGCACTCGGGACCAAAGTGACAAGCCTTAAGAGCAACAAGTTGTAACAGAGATGATAAACACCAAGTAGATGATAGGCAACATGCCCCCAACAATCTGATTGAACTACTACATGATCTAACTCATCCAATCCCTACCATCCCCTTTGCCTACAGCAGGTAATTACTCACACATGAGACAGGAAGTCATGGAGGGGTGATGGAGAGGCGATGATGATGACGATGGCAATGATTTCCCCTCACCGGAGGCCAAAGCAGCCTCCAGATTAGCTCGCCGGAGAAGAACAGAGGGTTGTGGCGGCTCCGCGACGTAGATTGGAAAAGCGACTTCTGTTCAGGGGTTTCTGCGTCGGGAGAATAAATAGGGCCAACGTAGGGCACCAGGTGGTGTGGGACCCAGCCAGGAGGGCAGGTGGCACGGCCAGGTGCTGGACCGCGCTAGGAACAATCCTGGCTGCCCTGTGGCCCCCCTTTGGACTCGCGGAAGCTTCCGGAACGCTGGTTTTTTATATATATTTTTGGGATTTTTCCAGCGTACCTAAATATCCAGAAACCTACACAAAAGAAAACAGCACTGGTAGCTCTGCTGAAAACAGCGTCAGTCCGGGTTAGTTTCGTTCAAATCATGCAAGAATGAAGCCAAAATAATAGCAAAAGTGTTTGGAAAAGTAGATACGTTAGAGACGTATGAACTCCCCCAAGCTTAGCTATTGCTTGTCCTCAAGAAATTCAGTTCAACGAACTGGACGCGACAAAGAAAACTTTGACAAACTCTTTTGCTTCATTAGATGTATATAAGCATGTACTACGAAAGAGTTTAGCAAGTTTTGACATCATGCTACAAGGACAATGCACGAATCAATCCCTCTTTCATGTAATCAGTCACAAACAAAAAGGAAGTAAATAATATGCTGCTGAAAATCAATTCAAGATCACAATGCACATAGCATGAACATATCAGAGTGGTCTCTCGCTAGCCTCCATGAGTGAAGCAAAACATAAATGCAGAAACTCCTCCGGAGTTTTAAAGGAGACTAGAACTCAGAACTCAAAGTAAGAAACATCACAAGCATGCAGAAGACAATGTGATACTTTGGGACAATGCATGTTACACTAAGAATAACAATTATGCTCTCATAGTTGGTTCTTTGGAGAAAGGACGGTGGAGACTCTCGAACCGTGGCTTTTGATGGCAAGGTTGAAAACCCGTGAAAGGAAGCAAAGACTAAACATGTGCCAGAGCTCTTGGTTTTGAAAACAGAGATAAAACTCTTTTGAGAAGTGCAACTTTCCAGTCAACGGTGAACGGTAAAGGTCTCTCAATATCTCCCATGCCAACCATATTAATTCCTTTTGGTTACACATGTTCCCTTATCCATAAATCCTTTGATGTTCTACGGAACCTTTTATTTTGCCTCAAGGATGGAAGGAGGATATCGTTCCATCCATCATAAGCAGCATTTGGTCTATTTCACTCCATCATCAAGTATGGGGGAGGTGTAATTCTCATATATTTTTTATTGACTAGTTAAAACTTCCGTCAAAATATTTTTGGCACGAAAGATACTCATTTTCCCTCACCGCTCCATGAGCTTGTACGGTTACAAAGGGGAAGCTTTTCAAGAAATTTCGACATGGCACAAGAAAGTCTAAGTTAGGAGTGGTCGGTAAATAGCACATATAGGTAGGTATGGTGGACTCAAATGGAACAACTGGGTTTATAAAGGTGATTGTGGAAGCACAAGCAGAATTCCGCTTGGTGCTGGAGGAAGGCTAGCAAAAGATGGGGAAGCCACCAACCAGACAGCATAACGATCATAATCATGCAGAGCGACAAAGCAACATTGAATCGGGCATGAAAGTGATATATCTCACTCTGAAGTAAAAAGATCATCAAGGCAGAACAGACTTTTTAGTCTTAACATGTGTGAAAATGTGCCAAGTCAATCCAAGAATCCCCCGGAGGGAAATACCACTTCAATATGCCACACCATGAACAATGCAATGCATGTCAATCATTTCACGCAACACATTATAAACTCTAGCTATTTGAGACTAACCACAAAGAATGCATGAACCACTTGGAAAGAATTGTAAACATAGCACTATGTCGCTACAAGCTGGTCTCTAATCATAAGTACAGGCATATGTACAAAAGTAGAAACAAAAAGAGTTCATACCGGCTTTCCTTGTTGCATCCCTTCCGTCGATCTTCGTCATTACTGCCTTTTCACTTGCATGATCGAACGTAGGAAATTATAATCAAATGCCATCACAGACTCGAGCTGAACTATGAAACAAAGCAAACTAAAGAGCAAATGAAACATACTTTTGGGTTTTTAAAGGTTTAACAAAAGCAAAAGAAAGGAGAAATCTTTTTGGGTTTTTGCAAACTAAAAGAACAAAGAAGAAGAGGAAAAAACTTGCAAAAAGATAAAAGCGAACCAACGGTAGATACAATGGAAAGGGGAGGAGAGCATGTACTCCCCCAAGCTTAGGCTTTTGGCCTAAGTTGGGCTCGTCTCATGCGGTCTCCAGGAGCCTCCTGCTCCAGGGTAGTATGTCCATCGGTCATATGCGTCCTCCGGTGCGTACACCGAAGCGCTGGGCTCCTCCCACGTGGAAGAAGAAGGTCCCGCCCCCCATCCAGAGGAAGACCCTTCACCCCAGGGGCTGACGGTCTCCTCCTGAACGGGAGGATACACGACGCGCTCCTCCTCGTCTGGCTCGACCCCCTCTGTGGGGTCGTGAAACTGGTATCTCCCCGTGATCTCATCAAACTCGGCCACTGAAAAACGAAATCCATTCCTGCGAGAAAAATAAAAAACAAGTGGTGCAGGTAGACGGACAGTGCGTGCCACACCGTCTTTAAACCGCAAAATATAATCAAGTGTATAGCGGTCTGAGGCCTTAGTAACAAAGAAATGCCTCTTCATGGCAGCCAAGTCAAGGCTAACAAAAGGAAAGACTGCATCATCTCGACGCGGCTCTCCTTGGAGAAACTGCAAAAGATGTGTGGCATAGACGCCACCAAAGAGGTCCCCCTTGTTACTATTAGTAGCAAGGTGTTTCGCAATAAGCGAACCCACATGATACTCGTGCTCCCCTGAGAGGGCATTCGCCATGATAGCAGTATCAGGTGTAGAAGTGCTGCTCGTGTTATCTCGAGCCAACACTCCTCTAGCAATATAATATGCGAAATACCTGAGGTGAGGGAACATAATGTTGGAAATCTTCTGACGGTTGGATGGCCTCACTTCAGTGTTATAGAACGAGTCGAGGATAGTGTTGAGTGCAATAGTTTGGACATTTTTCCTCTTCTTCTTCTCGACCAGGCCTAGCAAACCTAAAGCTTCACAAAATGTACTCATAGGCATGGTCAGCAATCTTTCATCAAGTCGAAACACCACAGTATCATTATCAGAATAAAACCTGAAATTGTTAACAAAAATAGAGATGAGTGTATCGTATTGTGGTACACGGCTCATAACAAGCCGTGTCAAACCTGCATTGGCACACAGAGCATAGAACTCTTCTTGTATGCCAACATCCTCCATGAAATCTTCGCACGGAAATGCCATTGCTTTCGCGGGTGACGCGTCCAA
Organism: Bromus sterilis; assembly: GCA_950022295.1. Classification (NCBI taxonomy): domain Eukaryota; kingdom Viridiplantae; phylum Streptophyta; class Magnoliopsida; order Poales; family Poaceae; genus Bromus; species Bromus sterilis. The sequence goes on from OX465600.1 coordinate 159,988,219, forward strand.
CATCTCTATGGGTACGCTATCTTCATTGTAGCTCACCCTCGTGGTCGAAGGTGAAGCTGCGGAATGCGTAACACGGCTAGAGCGCTCGGGTTTCTTCTTCCCAAGCCACTTTCCTAGCCTCTCCATTTCTGAAATTTTTAACAATTCAGAAAAACGAACATTTAAGCAAAACTAGTTTGGGCAAAACATTCTACTTACTTTACCATGGCTCAAACTAGCAACAAAACTTGAAAAATAAATTTCTACACAAACATTTAAGCTTAACTAAACAGCACCAAGAACCACTAAATACTCACTAATGAAGCCACCAACTAGAAAACTAATTGGAGGGGTGAGGGAGTCACATACCAGAGAGTATTTGTTCCAAATTTCAGCTCAAGTGAGTGGTTGTAGAAGGAGATCGAGGTTCCGTGCTCAAGAACAGAAAGAACAGCAAAACCAGAGCAAGAACACGAGTTTTTGGAAGTAAGGAGAGAGAGTGAGGGAAGAGAGGCCACCAGGGGGTGCCTGTGGGCCCCAGGAGGGTGGGTGGCGCGGCCAGGAGCTGGGCCGCGCCACCTGGCCTCCTGGGCCAGGGGTGGATCCCCCTGGTCAGCATCAGGTGCCTCCTAATGGCTTTTTACCTGGAAATTTTGATTTTGATTTTTCTGGAATTTTCTGGGAAACTTCACTGTATAGATTTTTTCAAATTTCAAAAAGCTGCAAAAACTTTCGTGAACTTGAGACAAAAGTTAGAACAAGTGAAGATTTAAACACAAAAACTTGGGTACATCAAGGAGAATAAAAGCTAAAGGAAATGAAAACATAACAAGCTCAACTTTTTACCTATATAAAACATGCTAGTTAGCAAGGTTGATCAAGTCTTACCAACAAACATGTGGTATATAGCGCAGAAAGTCTCGCCTCTTATGAAGTGATCATTGCACTCTCACTTTAATGGACATTGTCCCCACCATAATCGTCTTATATTTATGGTATACATGTAGTGGACAATCCCATGCTCCAATCTTCACGGTCTCGATATTCTCAATTGAGTTAAGGCCATGCCTTTTGTCGATCTTCTTCGGAAAATACACCGTGTGTTCTTTGTCATTCACGTTGAAGGTAACCTTCCCTTTATTGCAATCAATAATAGCACCTCAGGTGTTAAGAAAAGGTCTACCAAGGATAATGGACATGCTCCCATCCTCGGGCATGTCAAGCACAACAAAATCAGTAAGTATTAAGAAATTGGCAACTTCAACAGGAACATCCGCAGAAATACCGATCGGACGGCCGTGGACTTGTCGACCATCTGGAGAGAGATATCTGTAGGAATTAGTTTCTCTAAACAAAGTCTTTTGTAGAGAGAAAAGGGCATAACACTCACTCCTGCACCAAGATCACATAAAGCAGTTCTAACATAATTATTTTTTATGGAGCAAGGAATGGTGGGTATAACTGGGTCACCGAGCTTCTCAGGAATCTTGCCACTGAAAGAGTAGTTAGCAAGCATAGTAGATATTTCCTCATTAGGGACTTTTCTTTTATTAGTAACAATATCTTTCATATATTTAGAGTAAGGAGGTAACTTAATATCATCAGTCAAAGGGATTTGAAGAAAAAGAGGTTTCATCCACTCACAAAACTTGTTGTAGTGCTCTTCTTCTTTGGTTTTGACGGACTTTCTTGGGAAAGGCATGGGTTTCTATACCCATGGTTCTCGTTCCTTCCCATCTCTCCTTTCAAGAAAGTCTTCTCTAGTATACTTCTTGCGCTTATCGGGTGCTTGATGCCCCATAGGCGTAAGGGATCGAGATAGTCTTCGCGGTTAAGTTAACCCAATTTATTGATTAGACACACGGGGAGCCAAAGAGTATTTATAAGCTTTGGCAGTTGAGTTGTCAATTCAACCGAACCTGAAATATACTTGCTTGCAACGATAGATAAGTGGTAACGATAATATGATAGTGATAGTGGAAACAACAAAAGTAACAACAAAAGTAACAACTAATGACCAGCAGGATTGAAAACACTTTAGGCTAGGGAGATGGATGGTTGGGCGCTGCATGGATGAGAGTGAACATATAATAGATTCCAACACGGGGCAAGGAACACAGAAAAGTAATGATCATCTAGGAAAATATCAAAAATTAGGCATGTATCCCGTAGGTAGTTGTGCGTGCTTGCAATAAGAACTTGCACAACATCTTTTGTCCTACCATCCCGCTACGAACGGGGCCAAAAGGAACTTATGGAGATTAAGGTGCTCCTATCAAAGAGCACCGGAACAAAGCAATAAACTGTCACAACCCTAGTTTTGGTATGTGCTTTTATTATTAGAAATAATTGCATCATGTTTAAATTCCTTGGTTTAATAATTGAGGATTTGGAAAAGCCTCAAAAAGTTTTTTTTAAATAAAAGGCCAGATAAAAAGTTTTTCCAAAATTCCTCCAAACAATTTTGAAAATTCCTATAAATGAGTATGATCATTTTAAAAATGATTGGGAGTCAAACCCATACTCCTGGATTTTACAAATATTCAAACAGAGGCTTGGAAATTAAATTTAAATGCTATTTGAATTGGATTCAAATAATTTGAATTCCAAAAATCTTCAAAACTTGGGAGTGACCAGTACTAGGTCACATATGTCCAAGATAAAAATTTGGGGATTTTGAAAAATGCTTTGATATTTTTTTAAAAGCAAAACAAATTAAATAGAAAGATTAAAAGAGAAAGGGACAGAGCCCACTTACCTGCAGCCCAACTCAGGGAGGTGGCCTAGCCCAGGGGCAAGGGCGTCTTCCTCCCCGAGCCAGGCAGGCAGGCAGCTCGCCGGCGAGCCTGGCATGGCTGCCAGGCAGCTGCCTGGCTGCTGCCGCCCCCTTTAGCGGTGCCGTGGACGCCCGTGCTTCTCCCCTTCCTTACCCCCTCCCCTGGAACTTTTTCCCTTCGTCCCCGGCGAGATCCCGCGAAGACCCGAAGCGCTGCGAGCTCGCCATCGTCCCTCCACGCGGCCACTGGCCTTCCCCCGCCGCATTGAGTTGTCCAGGACGCGCGCCTACGTCGTCTTCGTCACCCCGCGCAGTCAATTGGAGCTAGGAGCCCCGAGAGCCGTCGTCCCCTTCGTCGTTCTCGTCGCCGGCCGCCGTCACGCCGTCGTCGAATTCGAGGCCACCGCAGCTCCTCCGGCCCTCCTGTCTGCACCAACACGTTCAGGGTGAGCTCCCCGTGCTTTTTCCCCCTAACCCCGCTCGCTCTAGCCCCCGGCGTCGCCAGCTCCGTCAAGCCCCAGCTCGGCCGCCGCGTCCCCCTGCTCGCCGACGTGTTCTCGGCGTCCCCCTGGCCAACCCATGGCGTCCACGTGAACCGCGAGTTCGAGAGGAGTCGAACGTCGCCTTCCCCGTGGCCTCCCGTGGCCGGAGCCGTCTTCCCGTGAGGACGCCGCCGCGTCCAGAGGTCGCCGGCGGCTAAACGCCGGCCGGCATGGCTAATCCCCTCCTAACCCCTCTCTCTCTCTCTCACTGACGGGTGGGACCCAGCCCCCCTTAATCCCTTGTTAAGTTTTAATTAAATCAGTTTTAACCCAGAGGCAATGACAGGTGGGTCCCAGGCGTAAGTTTGACCAGTCAGCGCCCAGTGATGTCATCATGATGTCATGCTTGCGCAATAAATCCCTTTTCTATTTAACAGAATTTCCAGAAAATGCTTAAATCTTTGAATTTCAATAACTTTTAATCCATAACTCCAAATCAAATAATTTATATATGAAAAATCATTAGAAAAATTCAAGGATTCCAAATATCATACTTTCATGGATGAAAAACACATCTATGATGATGAACCAGTAGAATTTAGCTATATGGCTTATTTGGAATAATTCAAAATAAATGTTTAAATCATTTCAAATTAAATCTTTGCAATGCCAACCTTATCACATGAACATCAGAGGCATATCATACACATGACCACATGGTTTACCATGTCCAAACATTAGCAAATGCAGCTTGGGATATTTTGAACCACATTTGGAGTTTGGATTTGAATTTCTTATTCAAATCAACTTCAATTAAATTGTTACAAATTAAACATAGATCACATCAGTACCATGCCATGTTTCAGTCTTGAATGTGCATTGCAATGTGATGTTTATACTTTGTTGTCTCGGTGTTTGCTTCTTCTCGATAGATCCATCGCCGGACGTAGTCCCTGTTTTCTCCGAAGAGTGGCACCCGCGAGTCTCGACAATAAGGCAAGCAAACCCCCTTTGATCATATCTATAAAAACCCAATTTCCCTCTTGTTCTCTTATGCATGATTAGGTGATTCACATGTTACCGTTCTTCCGTTAGTTGAACCCATCCTTTGCATGACCTATCATTGCTACCACAGTATTAAGCAAACCTCAACCTAGCAGATATAAGATTGTTTGTGATCATCATGTGGCCCTTCATCCATGATATGCTATGCCATGCTAGAGTTGTTTGCAATGAAGTTGATCCATCTGGGTGATGTATCGGGATGGTAGTGAATACATGCAACAAGGTGGTAACGTGTTGATGAAGTCACCCTAATATAAGTGAACAATGAGAGGCTGTGTAGGATTACACAGTGGGTTGTCTCATTTACACTGCCCTAGGCCCCGAGTTCTTGTGTTGTGATCCAAGACACAGATTACTACCACATGTTGGGCTCATTGACCCCTCTCGACCTATTAACTCACCCCGACTAAGGTCCAGGATTCGCATGGGTTAACTTTATTCTATTTTCTTTCCTAACGTAGCACGGTTTTAGGAAAGCGTAGTACCATCCGTCGAGGTGGGCTTGTCGGACCGTCCATACATCGTCTGGGTCCTAAACGGAAACCCCGGCCGGATTCTCGATTGGGGTACAACTCAGATAGGCGATTCCCTGGACTAGAGTTGGAGCCGTGAGGTAAGTGTCGTGGTACTATCCTCGCCGACACCGCTTGAAGGTGACGAGTTCTAGGCGATAAGTGGTAGCTACGTATGTGAAGAAGTACACCCCTGCAGGGTTAATGAACTATTCGGATAGCCGTGTCCGCGGTTATGGACAACTTGGAGATCTTTACTTGATTATTAGACAACTCAAGTGGATACTCTAAAAATCGCAAGATAAGTGTGAGTGCTTTGGGTTGCTTCTTCGTGGGGAAGTCGAGGAAGGATCCATGGTTGTGTATTTATGTGGTGATCAAGATTAGATGGACTCGTGTGCGCCTCTCATCTCAACTCTATGTAGTCGTAGTACAGGATAGCCAAATCAAAGCTTTCTGCAATACAACCCCACCTGCCTTTAACTTGATAACTGAGCATGAGTAGTATAGTTCTGACGTAAGTCTTGCTGAGTACGACTTTGTACTCACGTTTGCTTATTCTATGTTTTAGAGACGAGACCACTGCCCCTGATGGTGGCCTCCCCCTTCAAGCTCGACATCGACGAAGTTATGTAGTCCCAGACAGCAGCCTGGTCCCTCTGGAGGGTCGTTGTGTTTTCTTAAAGGCTTCTTAAGCCATTTGTTAACCTTGTCTTTACTAAGACATAATTTGCTTCCGTTGTTGTATGATGTAATGTTGGATCACAGTGATGTGATCTCTGCTTGTAACACTACTATATCTGCTCTGTTTAGCAGATGCAATAAAGCTATGAGTTTGTAGAGTTCATGTTATGTTACCTGCTGTTATACACTTGGCATGCATGCTGCGTGTATGTTTATATCGTGCATGTCATGTGTGGGGTTCGATACCTTAGTTGTGTTCTCGCCGGCGGTCTTTTATACACCAAGTGGCCCTTAGATGTGCGCAGCTTGGGGCATCGCGATGCGATTGCTCGTGACTCTGTCACGTGGCACACTTTGTTGTATGATTGAGCCCGCCCGAGACCCCGACTAAGAGATCGGGCTGGAGTCTGTTTATGTAAGTGTTATGATTCAATCGATAATATGGTTGAGGCGACTTGTCTATGAGTATGGGATTTCACCACCCATAATCATTTGGACTTGTGAGCGGACGATGAGGACCCATTTCAGTTGATCATCCGGGCCTGGATCGGATGCCCCTCACGTTCGAGCTTTCTGAGAGTGTCTTGTACTTGGCCTTGTCTGCTTAGACAAGTGGGTATGGCTCTCGGCTCTTCATATGATTGAATTGTGACTGGAATTACATATGCAAACCCCGGGTCCCGACATAAACTCAATGGATACAAGGAATCCTCAAATCATGGACCATCCCCTTTGGTGTCCCAAGCTGTCACCTTTGGGATCGCCGGTTCCGGACCATAATAGGTGCATACAACTCATAGATAGGATACAACTCATAGATAGGATCTAGAACACAAATATATTCATGAAAACACATAGGGTTCAGATCTGAAAACATGGCACTCGGGCCCAAAGTGACAAGCATTAAGAGCAACAAGTTGAAGCAAAGAAGATAGACACCAATCTAGATCATAGGCAACATGCCCCCAACAATCTAACGAACTATTACATGATTAAACTCATCCATTCCCTACCATCCCCTTTGCCTACAGCAGGGAATTACTCACACATATGAAGAGAAGTCATGGAGGATGGATGGAGTGGTGATGGCGATGACGATGGCGACGATCTCCCCTCTCCGGAGGCCAAATCAGCCTCCAGATTAGCCCTCCCGAAGAAGAACGGAGGGTGGCGGAGGCTCCGCAACGGAAACTGGGAAAAGGACTTCTATTCTGGGGTTTTCTCGTCACGGGGATAAATAGGAGTCTCGGTAGGGCACCAGAGGAGGGGGGAGCTGCCCAGGCGGCCAGAGGGTGCGGCCCCACCCCTGGCCGCGCCAGGGGGTGCCTGGGGCCCCTAGAGCTCCTCTCTGGTCGCACTTCTGGCTCCTCGCTCCTTCGGGTGCGTGGATTTTCTGGGAATTTTCTGGGACGTCTAAAAATCCATTTTCCTGCGCAAAAATAAACCATACAGGCAGCTCTGCTGAAAACAGCGTTAGTCCGGGTTAGTTTCGTCCAAATCATGCAAGAATGAGGGCAAAACAATAGAAAAAGTGTTTGAAAAAGTCGATACGTTTGAGACGTATCAGTGCTTCTTCTTCACGAATCTCGGGTGGATCATTCTTTTCAGCATATTTTTTAGGTTCAGCACCGTCTTCAGTCTCAGCATCGGAGGTAGATATGATATTTGGATCAACATATTGTTCTTCTTATTCTATAGGATAATTGGAATTGTCAGCTTCCTTGTGTTTCTTCTTCTTCTTTGGAGAGCTAACAATTTCTTCTTCCTGCACTTGAGAATCTTGCTCGATCATCTTTGGATGCCCTTCTGGATAGAGAGGGTCCTGGGTGTGTGTTCCACCCCGGGTCTTTATACCATAAGCATGTAATTTGTCCTGTTTGGCATTATTAGCAAGCAAATCTTTTTGCACATTAGAAATTTGTTCAAGCTGAGTTTGAACCATATTAAAATGCTTCACAAGACATTTAACATCATTAATTGTTCTTCCTAGAACATCAAGAAACTTTTGATAGCAAGAGTATTATGATGCAACTGACCTTGTATCTTCTCATTGAAGTGACTCTGCTTCATATAAAATTATCAAGCTCATCTAAACATTGGTCAGGAGGTTTACCTTTAGTAATGTCACTTGCATTGAAATCTAAAAGAGTGTGTACCTCTACCATAGGTGGGTGAGTGGTAGGCTCACACAGCTTCTCAATTGGGGGTAGATTCTTCACGTCTTTAGCTTTAATTCCTTTCTCTTTTATAGACTTATTTGCTTCTTCATATCTTCGGGGCTTAGGACAAGCATGCCCCTCTTCTTTGGTGGTGGAGCTGGTTCAGGCACAGACCAATCTTCATGGTTTTTGGCAATCTTGCCCATCAATTCTTCCGCATCGTCCGGTGTTCTTTGCCTGAAAACACAACCAACACAACTATCTAGATAGGATTGAGACCCATCGGTTAGACCAGCATAAAATATATCAAGTAATTCATTCTTAGGGATCTCATGTCCCAGTCTAGCCTTCAGCAAACTGCAAAATCTCCCCCAAGCTTTAGGGAGATGCTCATCCTGCAACTGTTTAAACTTATAAATTCTTTGCAAAGCAGCATGTTGCATATGAGCAGGAAAATACTTATCAATGAAAGATATAGCCATATCTTGAGGACTTTGAATAGAACCATGTGGTAGTGCATCATACCATGCTCTAGCATCTCCTTTCAAGGAAAAAGGAAGAGGCTTGGTCACATAAAAGTTCCGAATCCTTTCATTAGTAGTAAACAAGCCTCCCAACTCAGTGAGTTTGGTCAGGTGCTCGACAGCATCATCATTTTCTCTGCCATAAAAGGGATCAGCTTCAACTGTGGATATAAGTGAAAGATCACCAGAGAAATCATAATCAGGATCAGTGATGCATATAGGAGACGTAGCAAAAGTAGGATCAGGAGTAAACTTGTTCTTCAGGGAATGCATTGCTAGCAACTTCTTTATAGTAGCAGGGTCGGAATCAGCACATTCATTAAGCTCCCTGCAAAAGTCATCATCAAGCATAATATAATCATCCTCAAGGAGTTTCTCCTTAAGGCCAGCAAAGTTATGAGTTTTTCCAATAGGTGTTTGGGTAACAGGAATTTCAACACCCGAGAATCGGGCAGCAGCAGCAATCTGTTCTTCAATAAAAGAACCAAGTGAACATGTAGTCTCGAAGGTAGTAGAAGCATCATCAAAAGTATCTGACATATTTCCAGACTCAGCAGAAGTAGCATGTAGCTGAGGTGAATCAAACTGACTCATAACTGAAGGTGAATCAACTTTAGCACTAGTGCTAAGAGAAGTACCTCGTCTCGTACGGGATGGTAAGATTGGAACCTTGGGGTCTCCTTTCTTAAACATAGTGGATAGCGTGCAGCAGGTAGGATACTTCAAGTAGACATGTAAATAAAGCTATGGTCCCCGGCAACAGCGCCAGAAAACAGTACTTGATAACCCTCAACTGTAGGGGATCGAGATAGTCTTCGCGGGCTAGATAACCCAATTTATTGATTCGACACTTGGGGACACAAAGAATACGTACAGGCTTTGACAATTGAGTTGTCAATTCAACCGCACCTGAAATAAACACTTGCTTGCACAAAGGTATTAGTAGCAACTGTGATACAATGGTAGTAGTGGTGGTGATAATAGTGGTGATGGTGATGGTGAAACAGCAAAAGTAAAATAGCAAAAGTAAACAACTAGTAACCAGCAGAAAACAAAAGACTGTAGGCTAGGGAGATGGATGGTTGGGCGCTGCTTGGATGAGAACGAACATGTAATAGATTCTAACACGGGCAAGGCTCACAGAAAAGAAAGGATCATCTAGGCAAATATCAAACATCAGGCGTGTATCCCAGGGTAGTTGTACGTGCTTGCAATAAGAAATTTGCACAACATCTTTTGTCCTACCCTCCCGCTACAAACGGGGCCAAAAGGAACTTAGGGAGATTAAGTTACTCTTGTCAAAGAGCACCGGAACCAAGCATTAACACTTCATGGATACACGGAATCCTCAAATTATAGTCCATCCCCTTTGGTGTCCCAAGCTGTCACCATTGGGATCGCCGGTTCCGGACTATAATAGGTGCATACAACTCATAGATAAGATCAAGAACACCACAAACTCAAGAAACAAAAGGGTGATCAGATCTGAAATCATGGCACTCGGGCCCAAAGTGAGAAGCATTAAGAGCAACAAGTTGTAACAGAGATGATAAACACCAAGTAGATGATAGGCAACATGCCCCCAACAATCTGATTGAACTACTACATGATCTAACTCATCCAATCCCTACCATCCCATTTGCCTACAGCAGGCAATTACTCACACATGAGAGAGGAAGTCATGGAGGGGTGATGGAGAGGCTATAATGATGACGATGGCAATGATTTCCCCTCACCAGAGGCCAAAGCAGCCTCCAGATTAGCTCTCCTGGGGAATAACAGAGGGTTGCGGCAGCTCCGCGACGTAGATTCGAAAAGCGACTTCTGTTCTGGGGTTTCTGTGTCGGGAGAATAAATAGGGCCAAGGTAGGGCATTAGGGGTGTGGGACCCAGCCAGGAGGGCAGGTGGCGCGGCCAGGGGCTGGGCCACGCCAGGAACCCTCCTGGCTGCCCCCTGGCTGCCCTGTGGCCCCCTTTGGAATCGCGGAATCTTCCGGAACGCTAATTTTCTATATATTTTTTTGGGATTTTTCCAGCGTACCTAAATATCCAGAAACTTGCACAAAATAAAGCAGCACTGGTAGATCTGCTGAAAACAGCGTCAGTCCGGATTAGTTTCGTTCAAATCATGCAAGAATGAAGCCAAAACAATAGCAAAACTGTTTGGAAAAGTAGATACGTTTGAGACGTATCAATAGCCATGCGAGGTAAACAAATTACAGCTGGGCAATTTACAGGATTATGTGCGCAAACCAATGCTAACTATGCTGTAAAGAAAGGAAGAGGCTCAAAATCTTGGGCGGTACGCCAAATCAAGTAGACCGAAATCCATCTGCATCTACCTACTACTCATCCACCTTGAGATATCTATCCAGAACATCTCGCTGGTATTAAGTTGCGAATCCCACCCAAAGTGTAAACTCAAAGCAACGGACAACTGCATTAAAGAAATTTTCGTAAAGTAAACAATCCTTGCACCCGCAAGTACAAGAACCGTTGTTTTCTCCCTTGTGGCAACATCACATCCCCTAGACTCATGTTTCTGTCACTCAAGCTAGTCATCAGGGGGCATGAACCCACAATCATGCATAACGCTCTCTCTTGGAGTCACTACCTACTACTTGGCCAAAGCAATAAACAACAACGGATAACATGCAAGAATTACTCAAGAACATAAATATAAAAGAGGAGGATAAAATATATTACTCAAACACAATCTTAACATAATCTCATAATCCATCGGATCCCAACAAACTCAGCATAGCAACAACAGAAAGATTACATATGTGCCTCAATCATGTAGGGCAGCTCACGAGGTCTAATCCATGAAGAACAAAGAGGGGAGGAGAACATCACATAGCTAATGATCATAGACCCATGGTCTAAGGTGGACTACTCACGGTTCGTCCGGGAAGCATCCATGGTGGTGGAGAAGCTCCCGGAGGTGGTTCCTCCCTCCGGCAGGGTGCCGGGAAGATGTCTCCTGGTGCTCTCGATCTTGGAAGCGCGGCGACGGCGGAACAGAGGAGAGCTCGCGAAAAAGGGTTCCCGTCACGGGGGTTTCACGTCACGGAGAATATAAAGGGTTCCATACGGACCCCTGGCGCGGCCCCACCCTAGGGCACGCCGGGAGGGCGCCTGGGGCCCTGCTGGGTCCCCTCTGCCCCCCCCCCCCCCTCGGTGATTCCCGAAGCTTCCAAAGCGCTGATTTTATATTGGATTTTCCCGGATTTTTGGAGCACCTTTAATATGGGGGAAACCTGAAATAGAAAAACAACATAAAACAGGAACTGGCACTAGGGTGCACTTAGTTAATAATTTAGTCCAAATATGATCAAAAGTGTATGGAAGTTCATCAATAACATAGCAATATCACACAAAAGAGGCATGGAGCAAGCAGAAATTATAGATACGTTTTGGACGTATCAACATCCCCAAGCTTAATTCTTGCTCATCCTCGAGTAGGTAAATGATAAAAAGCATAATTTCTGTGGTGAAATGCTAACAACCATATAAGAACTATTAAGTAAAGCAATCAAGGCATGTAATTCAATTAAAGTCATAACAGGCAAGAGTCTATATTTAGTATTGAAACAAGCAACATAAGAACATAAAGGTGCAAGAGCTCTCGCTGTCCGTGACTCGAATGTCTCCAAATGGTGTTTGCATGCAAGAAAGGGGAGAGGGATATACGAGAAAAAGTATTTTGTGTTGAGAACTCAATCTACTAAAGTTTCACACTTGGTCTTCTTTGTAATCTTATCTTGACTCATCCCCAGACCACTAGCCAGGTACAAGTCAAAATGATCTACTCCATTATGACATTTTGAGCACTCATGCAATGGATGAGCATAAGCAAGAAAGTTGACACTTAGGATGGCAAAGAGAGAATATGGTGGAGGAGGAAGACAAAAAAGATGTGAAAGGCTAACATCAATGAGGACAATCATAGGCGAGAGAAAGCCAAATGATAGATATGATGTGAGGAGTAGGTATTACCATGCAATGGATGCACATAGGAGCTAAGGTAAGCTCTCCAATGGAACTAGTGGGGGGTGCACCCAACTTGCTTGCTCAAGAAGATCTAGAGCTCATTTGAGGAGGCTCATCATTGGAATATACAAGCCAAGTTTTATAGTGTGAAGTTCCCCACATAGCTATATGCATGAATGATAATATCTATGGAGTACAAGATATAAGATGGAGTACGAGTGTGGATCTGTCTAAAGGAATAGTAGTGTGCCCCTTCTCTCTTTTTATTTCTTTTTCTCTTTTTTCTATTTTTTTGTATTTTTGGTGGCCTCAATGGCTCTTTCTATTTCTCTCATTTGTCCTCTTCGGGATCTTTTAATTTGTCCACTTTGGGATCTTTTCCTCACTTTTAGGGGCAACACTCCCTATACTACAGAAAGTATAGAAGATCTTTCACACTTTACAAAAGTACTCAAATCATAAAGAAGATGTAACTCTCATGAAGTATGCAAATGTATGCCTCTGCCAGTGTAGCAGGATATGCAATGATACTAGTGCTTCATGTAGCAATGATTAGGGCAAGGCCCAACTAGCATGCGGCTCATCGATCAAGCAAGTAGCATGTATGACATGAAGATCAAGTCATGAGAAGATGGATGTTGCATGGTAATGTATCTCGGAAAGGCTATGGAAATGCCTTGATAGGTAGGTATGGTGGCTGTTTTGAGGAAGGATATAAGGAGGTTTATGATGACAAAGCATATCATGCCATGGGTTTGGATGTACCGGCGAAGTTGGACGCCAACTCTCGGAGTGAGAAGAAAGCAATGCACGGCACAGGAGAGGCTATAAAAATATGGGAAGGTGGAAGTGTCAACTTTCGAATACTCACATTAGTCCGAAGAACTCATGCACTTATTATCGGTAACTCTCAATCTAATAAGGAGGTTCACAAAGAGACAAGTACCCCAAGGAGGAGTGTATGGGGGTTTGGTTATCCTTGCGCATCCTCGACTCATGGTACGTGAGTGTACTCTAATATTCGATCCCTACAAAGAGTAGTGATCCATCTAGTAGCTAGAGTACTCAACTAATTTGTATGTTTTGAAAATAAAACGGATTTCCCAAAATACGACATATATCACTAATAGGCTAAATCTCTTGACACCAAAAGTCCAAACATTACTCAAAGCAATACCTCAAAACTATTGCAAGTTACTACTAGAATAGAATAGCAACCTCAATTACCTACTTCAAGTCAAGACACACAACTCAGTGCAACAGGCAAACTCTCTAAACAAGATAAACATGAAAACTCAAGAGAGTTCTAGCAACAAACTAAAACAAAAGCTCTTAAAAATATAAGCATGAAAACTAAGAGCTAAACATGATAGTAGCTATGAAAAAAATAAAGAACACTCACAACAAAGAAATAGGCATGAAAAATCCTATGATGTGTTCTAGATTTTGAAAGTGGAGCGTGTTTCTCTCCCACACAAAGAAATCTGGGTTCTAACTTGTTATGAACAGCAAGAAAAGCTAAAGAAAACTAAAAATAAAACCTATGAGCGAGACGCTCCAAGCATAGCACATAACGCATGAAGTGATAAAAATATAGTGAAACGAGAGACAAACTGATAATTGTTGACGGAGAAGGGGATGCACGGGGGCATCCCCAAGCTTAGAGGATTGAGTCTCCGTGAATATTTATTGGGGATGCATGGGGGAATCCCCAAGCTTGAGCGCTTGACACTCCTGAATCTTCTTTCATCATCTTCCCTCGCACACTTTAAAACTCCCTTCATACATAACTCATCATAATCTGATTAGCGAGGTTAGTACCCATAATAAAATAATTTTTCCTCTACTGGAAATAAGTATATTCTTGAAGAGCTACTGTTTCTCAAGATTTCCAAAAAGTTTTTGCAAAGAAAAAGCAAGCTTAAGGTTTGCAAAATGAAGAAAAGGCAAAACAGGACAGAATCTGTGAAAAACAGACCAGTAGGTAGTAATGAATTTTTTAGGGATACTTCTGCAACTCAAAGCAAAAAACTCAGAACATACTAAAGTTCCGTAATTGTATAGAGCACGCTGTGTAAATATTTCAGCTCAAAAAGATGAACTCGGATTTTTCTGTGATTTTTCTAGTCACGAGGACAGAATATGTTTTCTGGACAGCATTTCACAACTTTCACTTCCCTTGTCATATGAGGCTATAAATGGCACAAAGCTTGAAAAGTAAACATACAATGATGTTGCTACAGTAGTAAAAATCATCAAGACCACTAAAAATAGAAGAAAAACAAAATGAAATCCTAAATTCATTGCGGGCTGCCTCTCGAAAGCGTTTCTTTAAAGCCATTAGCTAGGCATAAAGCAAAAGATCAAGTCTTTTCAAGAAAATAACTAGCCCGTGTGAAGGACTCAAAAGGCAACTTAATCTTTTTCCTAGGGAAGTGTTCCATCCCTTTCTTGAGAGGGAATTGGAATTTTATAATCCCTTCTTTCATATCAATAATAGCACCTACGGTGCGAAGAAAAGGACGTCCCAAAATAATTGGACAAGAAGGTTCACATTCAATGTCCATAATAGTTTAATCAACGGGAACGTAATTGTCATTGACAATGATAAGAACATCATCGATCTTCCCCAAAGGTTTCTTTACAGAAGAATCGACAATACAAACACCAAAAGAACAAGGATCAAAATGTTTTAATTCAAATATATCATACATCCTTTTGGGCATAACGGAGGTACTAGCTCGAACATCACATAAAGCATAGCAAGAGAAGTTATTCAACTTAATTTTAATCATAGGATCCCAACCATCTTCTAGATTTCTAGGTATCGAGGCTTCTACCCTAAGCTTCTCCTCCCTAGATTTAATGAGAGCATTAGTGATATGCTTCGTGAAGGAAAGATTAAGCGTGCTAGTGTGGGGGTCTCTAGACATCTTGTGAAGGAAACGAATAACTTCAGAAAGGGTGCAATTATCAAAATCAAGGTCACTACTATCAATTAAAGTGGTAGTGGTGTCCTTTAGGCTCACTTGTTTGGTAGCTTCTATATTCATAGGAGTTTCTTCTTCTACGGTGGAGGTCATAGCATCACCATTAATAGGTCCTATGGGACTAGGGGTGCATTGGGTGCTAAGAGTTTGGATATCCTCAACAACTTGCATAGTAGCACCAGTATGGTGTGTAGGAAGGCTCTTAATTCTATCTTCTTCCTCCTTTTCTCTAGACCATCTCTCTTTAAGTTTAGCCATAATCCTAATGTTTTCATTAATTTTCACTTGAATAGCGTTCATAGTAGTGACCTTCCTCTCCTCAAGAGGAGAAGTTCTAATCTTAAGAAATTCTACTTCATGGGCTAAATTTTCTACCTTCGACGAGAGACTATCTAATTTGTCTAGTTTTTCCTCTACACTCTTGTTGAAGGATTTTTGGGTAGTGATGAAGTCTTTAAGCATACTCTCTAATTCAGAAGTGGATTTTCTGGTGCTAGGATAAGTGTTGTTTTTCCCATAGTTGTTGGACGGGAACGGTCTAGGATTGCTGCCAAAATTACTCCTATAAGCATTGTTATTGAAGTTGTTTCTAGAGATAAAGTTCACATCTACTTGATATTGAGCAATCAAAGAATTTAAAGGAACATCATGAGGATCAATAGGAGATTGCTTGGTAAGTAGAGACATAATCAAGTCAACTTTTTCATTTAGGGAGAAGATCTCCTCGACAGAGTTTACCTTCCTACCTGTTGGAGCTCTTTCGCTGTGCCATTGGGAATAGTTGGTCATCATCTCATCGAGTAGTTTTGTGGAAATACCAAGTGTAGTTGACATAAAGGTTCCTCCCGCGGCCGAATCTAGCAAGTTCCGCGAGGTAAAGTTCAAGCCTGCATAAAAAGTTTGGATAACCATCCAAGTAGTCAAACCATGTGTAGGGAAATTCTTAACAAGAGATTGCATGCGTTCCCAAGCTTGGGCAACGTGTTCATTATCCAATTGCTTAAATTTCATAATATAACTCCTCAATTGGATAATCTTAGCAGGGGGGTAGTACTTCCCAATAAAAGCAATCTTGCACTTATCCCAAGAATCTATGTTATTACTAGGCAAGGATTGAAACCAAATTTTAGCTCCTCCTCTCAAGGAGAAAGGAAAAAGCTTAAGCTTAACAATATCACCATCTACTTCTTTGTACTTTTGCATATCACAAAGCTCAATAAAATTATTTAAGTGCAAAGCAGCATCATCTCCAGCACCGAAGAATTGATCTTTCATAACAAGGTTCATCAAAGCAGGTTTAATCTCATAAGAAGGTGCTGAAGTAGCAGGTGTAGCAATAGGAGTGCAGATAAAGTCACTGTTGTTGTGACTAGTGAAGTCACACAACTTGGTGTTCTCGGAGGAACCCATAGTAGCAGCAAGGAGGATAACTATTTTTTTGATTTTTGATAAAGGACACTAAAGCAAAAACTGAAAGGTAAACTAACAAGACTAAAAATAAAAGATAAAAGATAGTGTGCAACTCCCCTATATTTAAGAGTGGAGTCCCCGGCAACGGCGCCAGAAATTGCTTTGATGTCACGAGAGTTTACTTCTCGCCCCTCGTTGGTTACCCAAAGTGGAAGGTGAGATGTAGCGTAGCAGCAAATTTCCCTTAGAGAAGATTCTAAGGTTTGAGTATCGAACCAGTAGGACTCCAAGAATGACAAGTAGGTGGTAAAGTGAACAATGGCGCCGTTTACAACCGAGGTTGCTTACTTTACCTGGACCTGCACACACAGCAAATAACTTTACTCCCAACGAGTACAGAGGAGTTGTCAATTCCTCCGGCCTTGTTGTTTACAAAGGATCAAACGCACGGGATAATAATGATAGTGATAGCAACGGAAAAGTAAATAAAACAGTAAATTGATAGTGGATGTAAACAGTGTTGGAAATATGGACCGGTGTCCTATGATGTTCACTAGTGATGTCTCTCTCCCAAAAGACGATAAAATAGCCATGCGAGGTAAAAAAATTACAGCTGGGCAATTGAAAGGATTATGTGCGCAAACCAATTCTAACTATGCTATAAAGATAGGAAGAGGCTCAAAAGCTTGGGCGGTACGCCAAATCAAGTAGACCGAAATCCATCTGCATCTACCTACTAATCATCCACCTTTAGATATCTATCCAGAACATCTCGCTGGTATTAAGTTGCGAATCCCACCCAAAGTGTAAACTCAAAGCAACCGACAACTGCATTAAAGAACTTTGCGTAAAGTAAACAATCCTTGCACCCGCAAGTACAAGCACCGTTGTTTTCTCCCTTGTGGCAACATCACATCCCCTAGACTCATGTTTCTGTCACTAAAGCTAGTCATCGTGGGGCATGAACCCACAATCATGCATAACGCTCCCTCTTGGAGTCACTACCTACAACTTTGCCAAAGCAATAAACAGCAATGGAGAACATGCAAGAATTACTCAAGAACATAAATATAAAAGAGGAGAATCAAATATATTACTCAAACACAATCTGAACATAATATCATAATACATCGGATCCCAACAAACTCAACATTGCAACAGCAGAAAGATTACATATGTGCCTCGATCATGTAGGGCAGCTCACGAGGTCTAATCCATTAAGAACAAAGAGGGGAGGAGAACATCACATAGCTACTGATCATAGACCCATGGTCCAAGGTGGACTACTCACGGTTCATCCGGGAAGCATCCATTGTGGTGGAGAAGCTCACGGAGGTGGTTCCTCCCACCGGCAGGGTGCCGGGAAGAGGTCTCCTGGTGCTCCCGATCGTGGAAGCGTGTGTTGGGAAACGTAGTATATTTCCAACAGCGTGGCGGCGGCGGAACAGAGGAGAGATCACGAAAAAGGGTTCCCGTCACGGGGGTTTCACGTCACGGAGATTATATGGGAGAAGGGGGGCAGCCAGGGGGGCCACCAGGGGTCCAGGTGGCCCCCTAGCGTGGCCCCACCCTAGGGTGCGCCGGGAGGGCGCCTGGGGCCCTGATGGGTCCCCTCTGCCCCCCCCCCCCCCGCCTCGGTGATTCCCGAAGCTTCCGAAGCGCTGATTTTTATTGGATTTTTCCTGATTTTTTGGAGCACTTTTAATATGGGGGAAACCTGAAATAGAAAAACAGCAGAAAACAGGAACTGGCACTGGGGTACACTGAGTTAATAAGTTAGTCCAATTATGATCAAAAGTGTATGGAAGTTCATCAATAACATAGAAATATCACACAAAAGAGGCATGGAGCAAGTAGAAATTATAGATACGTTTTGGACGTATCAGCGGTCCTCTCACCGGCATGATGTCCTCCATAGGGGCTATCATGACATTGTCGAAGAATGTCTTTCTGTTCGTGCTTCGGTATACACCTTCTTACGATCCCGTCCGCATCTTCATTATAAAGATGTGGGTCATCCGAAAAGTATTGCCTCAAATCCGTGAAGTATTTCTTCCTCTGCTGAAATGTAAAACCTGGAGGCAAAAACTTTGCAACGATAAAATTAGCATAATCTGCAAACAAAGGATCGGAATGACATTGTACTTCTACAACAGCAAGTTGTTCATCTGGAAAACTGTCGTTGACTGGAATAGGATCGTGCGGAATGTCTTCCATTCTTGAAAGGTTGTCCGCCACCGGATTGTTTTCTCCTTTTCTATTGACAATCTGCAAATCAAATTCTTGAAGAAGGAGTACCCACCTTATGAGCCTTGGTTTGGCATCCTTTTTCTGCATAAGATACTTAATGGGAGCATGGTCAGTATGAATAATAACCTTAGAATCAACAATATACTGCCTAAACTTATCACAAGAAAACACCACTGCCAAGAATTCCTTCTCGGTAGTAGCATAATTCTTTTGAGCACTATCAAGGGTTTTGCTAGGATAGTGTATAACATTCAACTTCTTATCAACCCTTCGTCCTAAAACAGCTCCAACAACAAAATCACTAGCATCACACATAATTTCAAAGGGAAAATTCCAGTCAGGTGGTTATACTATAGGAGCGGTTATCAGGGCTTTCTTAAGAACTTCGAAATCTTCCTTACAATCTTCATCAAATACAAAAGGAATGTCCTTCTGGAGAAGATTGTTGAGGGGTCTCGAGGTCTTAGAAAAGTCCTTGATAAACCTTCTATAGAAACCAGCATGACCGAGAAAACTACGAATACCTTTGATGTCCCTTGGATAGGGCATCTTTTCAATAGCTTTAATCTTTGCCTTGTGCACTTCAATTGCCCTTTCGGAATCTTGTGACCAAGAACTATACCTTCGTTAACCATGAAATGGCACTTCTCCCAATTAAGCACCAAATTTGTTTCTTCACATCTCTACAAAACTTTATTAAGATTGTGGATACAGTGGTCAACGGAGGTTCAATAGACGGAAAAGTCGTCCATGAAGACCTCCACAATCTCCTCACTGAAACCATGAAATATAGAAGACATATACCTCTGAAAAGTAGCAGGTGCATTACACAAACCAAAAGGCATACTCCTATAAGCATAAGTACTGTAAGGACACGTAAAAGTGCTCTTCTCTTGATCCGTGGTGTTAACATGAATCTGGGAGAAGCCAGAATACCCATCAAGATAGCAAAAGTGGGTGTTTTTAGACAGCCGCTCAAGCATTTAATCAATAAAGGGAAGAGGATAGTGGTCCTTCCTGGTCGCCTTGTTCAACTTCCTGTAATCAATACACATTCTATATCCAATAATAGTCCGCTGAGGTATTAGTTCATTTTTATCATTAGGAACAACAGTCATACGTCCTTTCTTAGGAACACAATGAACTGGACTTACCCACTTACTATCAGCTATAGGATAGATGATACCTGCGGCTAGAAGTTTGAGAACCTCCATCCTAACAACGTCTTTCATCTTTGGGTTCAACCGTCGTTTATGATCAACAATCGGTTTAGCATCGGGTTCAAGATTGATAGTATGTTGGCAAATGGATGGACTAATACCCTTGAGATCATCAAGAGTATAGCCAATAGCACCTCGGTGTCTGCGGAGTGTCTCCAATAATCGCTCTTATTCATACCCTGAAAGGTTAGAATTGATAATAACAGGATATACTTTCTTTTCATCTCAATAAGCGTACTTGAACATATCGGGAAGTGGTTTGAGATCGAACACCGGGTCTTATTTTGGTTGCGAGAGGATTCCTAAAGGTTCAACCGGGAGGTTGTGCTTCAGGATAGGATTTGGTCTTAAAAATATGTCTTCTAGCTCATTCCTCTCCTGCATACGCATGTCATTCTCGTGATCTTCCATAAATTGATGCAAAGTGTCGTCAGGAGGGATAGCAATAGAAGAAATTTCTTCAATAATTTTGTCATTACTAGACAAATCATTACCACGAGGATTCTTAGAAAACTTAGAAAAATTAAATTCATACGCCTCACCGTTGAATTCAACAGAAACTTTACCTTTCTTGCAATCTATTATAGCTCCACAAGTGCTGAGGAAGGGCCTACCAAAGATAATAGGGAAAACACTATCTTGCACTGAACCAAGTACAAGAAAGTCAGTAGGATATTTTACCTTCCCGCAGAGTACTTCAACGTCTCTTACAATCCCAACTGGAGAGATTGTCTGTTCATTTGTAAGATGAATCGTGACATCTATATCTTCGATGTCACACGGCTGAATCTCGCGCATGATCTCTTGATAAAGTGTGAAAGGAATAGCGCTGATACTGGATCCCAAATCACATAGCCCATAGTAGTTATGCTCTCCTATTTTGATAGATACAACAGGTGTACCTGAAATTGGGCCTTTGTTCTTGACTGTGACAATGTTAGTGGAAACAACACAAAAACTAATAGTAGATTCTTTAATATCACTGGTTACCAGATCCTTAACCATTGCAACTTGAGGCTTGACCTTGATCAGGTCCTCAGGTTCATCAGTGGTTCTTCCATTT
This sequence comes from Bromus sterilis, assembly GCA_950022295.1. Classification (NCBI taxonomy): domain Eukaryota; kingdom Viridiplantae; phylum Streptophyta; class Magnoliopsida; order Poales; family Poaceae; genus Bromus; species Bromus sterilis. Next base: position 160,009,326 of record OX465600.1, read on the forward strand.
TTTTTTAGAATACCTGTAACAAAAGAATGCTCCTTTATCCTTGAGGGATAAGGAGTCTGTTCATACACAACTGCAGGTAAAAAAGGATTAGTAACATTAATCTCAATAGGTGACTCCTTGAAAGGTTTATGATGTTGACTCTCCTTCTTCTTAGAAGAGTCAACATGAAAAGCAAAGTTCTTGCAAAAGTCAATCATTAGCTTGGAATCAAGACCAATTTTTAGAACAAAAGGTATTAAAGTAATCAGTATTCACATAGCTCTCAATGTATTCATGCTCATAGTTTATAGCGGGTTCAATACCTTTATCAATTTCCCAGTCTTCAGTATTCTTCTGGATCCTTTCAATAAGAGCCCATTTTTCTTCTATACTTCTGGTCTGGAATACTCCGCTAGAGGAGGCATCCAACATCTCCTTGTCCTGACGAGAAAGCCTGGCATAAAAATTTGTAAGTATAATTTCCTTGGGGAGCTCATGGTTGGGACATTTGAGCATCAGGGACTTCAGTCTCCCCCAAGATTGAGAAATGCTCTCTCCATCGCGAGACCAAAAGTTGTAGATGTAGTTCATGTCTTGGTGAATTTCACGAAGAGGATAAAACTTCGCATAAAAGAGCGACATAAGCTCTTGCCATTCAAGAAAATCAGAGTTATCGAGTAGCTTATACAATTCTGAAGCTTTATCTTTAAGTGACACGGAAAATAATTTCTTCATGACGAACTCCACCGTTACACCTGCAAGCTTAAATAAAGAACATAATCGTGACAAATATAGAAGGTGTTCTCTCGGATGTCCTTCTCCTGTATAATGATTATCCAAGACACAATCAATAATACTAGTTGGTATTTTATAGGGCACATTTTACGTAGGGGTAGGAGTAACCACCACAGTCGTGGGGCGGCTCCTCATCAGCAACGAAGCAACAGTAGAGGGGTCCATAAGGACTGAGGCTAGCGACAACAAAAATAAAAACAGCAACACAAAGTAAAGGTTTCCTTACCGGCTTCACTTACCAATAGTGCTACACTCCCCGGCAACGGCGCTAGAAAAGCTCATTGATGGCGGTGAAGTTAATAGGTTTAGTGGGATGCCTCCCCTGTCAACAGCGCCAATAAACGATTCTTGATAACCCACAAGTCTAGGGGATAAATTGTAGCTTTTCGATAAATAAGGATGTCGATCCCAACGAGGAGCAGAAGGTATTGACAAGTGACTCTGGATAAGGAAAAGGCTTCACACACTGAAAGGTAAATATTTAGGGGTCTTTGGTTTAAGCAACAGAAAGGTAAAGGACAAGCAAAGAAAGCAGGTAACTGATGAGTAGCAAGTGGCCCAATCCTTTCTCAAGGATAAGCCTAGGGACTGAACTTATAAAAGCTAAAGTGTTCTCGAGGGCACACGGGAGAGATAGTCAAGTTACTTTCACCATATTCCTCCAAGTAGTATGTATTGTGTCGATAAGTGTCGGTGGGTGGATCAATGCTAGTACACCTTCTAGACTAAGATAAGTGCACTCTTATGATTACACACCTTGCAAGCATCCGCAAATACAAGGTAGTAATTAAGGCATAAGCCTAACCACAGCATTACGATCGAGGATCCATAACTCACTTGTGCAAAAGTGTGTGAACTGGGTTCAGGTTTCTGTCACTCCGACAACCCACCATAAGCATCCTTTGTGCACAATGTATTCCCCTAGGTCCTTAATAAGGCGAAGTGTTGGGTGTTCGACTCACACAACACCTCTCGGGAAATAACAACACAACTTAAGGATCAAAGAACACATAATCCTTCAACATCATATGACTACTAACAACTAGACTTCTCCCATGTCCTCAAGAACTAAAGTAACTACTCACAAGACATAAAAGAGTTCATGATCACTAGGGATAAATAGATGGTAAAAAATCTTGACAAAATGATAATTCTCCAACAAAACTCAATAGAATTAATCACACGGTAGTAATCAACACCGGTAGAGTAGAGAGGATAGATAGTACAGATTACAACACAAGATGGACTTGTGAGGTGAGATTGGATGGTGGTGAAGATGGTGCTGATGTTGGGATGATGTTGAGGATGATCTCGATGATGCCCGTGACAATGATGAGGACGATGGCGATGATCTCCCTTCCGGGAGGTGATCTCCCCGGCGGAATCTGCCCGCCGGAGATGGCTTTTTCTTCTATGTAGGTTTCCGCCACGAGGCGGCGGCGAAACTCCGAAACTCCTCTCTTTTTAGGGTTTTTACCTCAGGGGGGTAATATAGGCCAGAGGGGGCACCGAGGTGGGCCACCAGGCGTCCAGGAGGGTTCCTGGCGCGCCCTAGGGGGCGCTCCAGGGACCCTTCTAGAGCCCTGGTGGGTCCCCTCTAGTCGATCTTCGGTCTCCTCCAGTGAATCCTCAAAATAATGACATCCGTCAAATTTCGTCAAATTTGGAGTTGATCTGATTCAACAAGTTGATGTCCACTTTTCACCGCTGAATTCTGCTTCTACTGCTTTCGGCATCGGAAAGTTGCAAACTGTGCAAAACAAGCCAAAAAAACATAAGAACAATACTTTAAAGTGGAATATATCAATGAATAGGGTTAAATTACAATATAAAATAGTGATGCATATTGGACGTATCAGCGGCTCTGTTGGGGATTGGCGACAACGGAGTGGTCGAGGAGGGGCGGTGTGACGCGGGGAGGCCGAGGGTTGAGATGGTGACCGGCAATGTGAAGACTCGGGGCTTGGCGAGCGCGAGCTTCGGCATCTTTCCGGTGGGCGCGGGAGCCTCAGGCGGCTGCTGTGTTGCACGAGGAGATCAAAAATAATGTCCATTAGATGCGCAACGACGAGGGCACCCTATTTCTCAAGTTTGGGGTCTCAAGATGGCTTACCGGTGACGTGATCGACGACGAGACGGAGCTCGACCGGCGAACTTCGGCGAGCGAATACGCGGGCTGCGGTGCGAGGTTTGGTTCGCTTTTTGGGCGCTTTGGACGAGGGGAGACAGGGACACGCGGGGTGCTCTTTATAGGGATAGTGGGTGTCCAGGTTCGTGCTCCTGGAGGTAAAATCCCGCGAGTGCGAAATCTCCGGGGAGGTCATGATGGTGGCTTAATGGCGCCATTATATTGTCGGGGCAGAGGAGAGGGAAGGTGCGAGATATGGGGAGGCGGGGAAGGAAGGGGTGCGTGGGGGCGGTGTGGCCGGGCGTGGCGCGGCCATGGCGCTGGGTGCGCCGTTGTTCCGTGCGTGCGTGCGCTTCACGTACTTGAGGAAGGAGAAAGGAGGGCGTTGTTGGGCCTGGGCGGCTGGGCCGGCCTTCTGGGCTGGCCTGGCTGCCAAAAATAAAATAAAACTTTATTTATTTATTAATTTTTTTCAAGAAAAAGTTTAGAGGTATTTTTAAAATAATAAAAACAACTCAAAAATATATCACGACAATATTTTAAAATAAGTAAAATTAATAGAAACTACATTATTATTATTTATTTGGACTGAACTTCGAAGAGTTCTAAAATAAAATATAAGTCAGAAAAATACCAAATAAATTTCTAAAATCTTTGAATAATCAAAATAAAATATTCATTGAGTTTTTATCCAATAATAAAATTATAAAAAACTCCATTTTTTAAATCCAAATAGATCTCAAATAAGATTTTTAATCATTCCCCATTAAAATTGAAGAAGGCATGTTATCTTCCCTCATGTGTATTTTTTTCTATCGAATGGTACTTAAGTAATTCCAATAAAATCCAAATAAATAAAAATATATTCAAACATATTCCAACTTTCTTTTATATCTTGAAAGAGTCATATTGCCTTCTCTCTATTTTTTTGTTGGATTTGCTTTAACTTATAAATGCAAAAGAGAAAAAATGAATATTAGGAAAAGTCATTTTATTCCCACTCATTAATTTAATATTCATTTAAACTTCAAAAGTTTCAAATGAGTCCACTTCACACAGATCAATTTCACATAGAGCAAGCAAAACAATCATAATTATATAACATTCCAAAAATTTAGAATTTTGGGATGTTACAAATCTACCACCCTTAAAATGAATCTCGTCCTCGAGATTCGAAGAGGCTAGAAAGAAAGGCTAGGTTTGGGATCTCCTGGAATGTCTTGATGATCCTCCAATATCTAGGATTCTACCACCCTTAGAATCATGGACATGGCTTAATCCGAAAATACTTCAAGATGAGAGGTGTCAAACTGGTCTTCACACCTCTGTTGGATAACTTCTTAATTGGCATTCCATCGGTAAGTGCACTACGATTTTTCCATATCTCGAGTCCATTTTCAAAAGAGCATTCTTCGATATACTTTACCTTCTTGGCTGGCAGGTCTGGTGCAAAAACTTAAAAAACGGTACTCTCATGGTAGCCAACAAGAGGGATTCCTGCAGAAACGGGTCTTGGCTTGTTCTCACCGTATCATTTATGATGCGCACGGGTTTTCAACGTACAGGGGTAAAAACATTGTACCATTCTAAAGATTTGGCTTATCATCGTCGTCAACTCTCTACTATAGGTAAGTCACTCCAGATTTACCATCCCACATGGCAAAGCGGATAATAAGAGTAGTCGGTATGGTGATCAATCCATCCCGCACTCAAATCATTACCTTGTATATGGTCTAGCGAATCTCGCATTCTAACACTCGGGCATCCTCACAAGCACTGCAGAATTAACTTCTCCACAAGCTGAGTTTGGGTTATTCATGGTTTTTGCATGCCAAACAAAGCATCTATCGTTTCTTCACTACTCTCAGGTTTACGTAAACTCCTAAAACAAACGATTCCTGATAAGAAGCTTCCTCTATGAATCTTCTTCCGATAATAATGTACTCGATCCTTGTAAGATCTGGGTGCTTGTGGGCAATGGCCCTTCATTAACACTTGTGAATCTTAAACTTATCGCCAGTTGAAAATCGTCTCACATTCCCACATATGTTTGCTCCACACTTTTACATCCAATATAATTGAGTTCCTTCCACTAGTAGGAAATAGCCTACTGCTGGCGTATAGTATTTACATACCGCTGGCGGGCAGGCGTACGCCAGAGATGTGACGGTAGTGGTAACAGGTACCGCTGGCGTACAAATTGTACGCCAGCGCTACCTTCTGTTACCGCTGGCGTACATACTACTTGCCCGCCAGAGATACCCTTCAGTACCTCTGGCGTCCCTCGTTGCCCACCAGTGGTAAGGAACATGTACGCCAGAAGTAGAATTTCTGGATTAGGTACTGTCCGCCAACAGAAACTCTTCTATACACCAGCAATATATTTTCTGGAATTACTTTTCTGCTGAAACTTGTTATTCCAGCAACAAAAATACTCAAATATTTTCACAGTTTACCAACACAATACAAATACACAGAATACATAGGTTCAAATATAGAATAGTGATGAAATATTGTTACATCACATTACTAACCAAAATAGAAAAGTTGTAATGGCATTACACATATTGTATCACGCATAGTTCACAAACATAAAAATAGACAAGTTGGGAGTTTCATCACCTACATTGTATCACACACAACTACATCTCGATCGAATTGTTAGTCTCATCTAATAACTACAATCACATACAAGAGAATGGTAAAGACAATGAGAAAGAACGGGATCATGATGAAGTTGGACTTCATCCGGTGGTTCTTCCTCTCTTGCCCTTGCCGGTAGTTCAAGTACCGAGCTTCCGCCTCCGCTTTACTCTTGTAGCTCTTTTAGTTGTTACCCTGGAACTTGTTCCCTTTCTTGAAGCAGTCTTCCCAGTTCTCATAGACTCCTGGAACGCTACCTTCATACACCACGTACCACTTCTTCATCTCTGCAGTATAAAAGACATATAAAAATATTAACCAAGATAGTTAAAATGGAAGATGTGTGTACAATAATACATTATAAAAGAAGACTTAGTTCAATGTAAAACTAGCTACATGTTCATCATGCATAAAAGAAGACTTAGTTCATGCATCATGTAGTACGTACACAAGTTCAACATGAGATAAAGTTTACAACACATGTTCATCGATTGTTCGAAAAAAACTAGCTACATGCATAGAGAACACACCCTTTCAATTCTTGCTCGGCTTTGACTTCGGCTTCGGCTTCAGCGGAGGGAACGGGAGATAACCTTGCAATGAGTGGAATGGTCTGTCATCACCATGTTGATGTAAGCGGGCTTCTATGTCAGCGTAAGGTAGTGGACGATGACTGTAGAAGAACACCCCATCTCTATGTATGACATCCATGGAGATTGTTCGCGCGATCATTTGCTGGATTCGGCCGAACTCTTGTCTTACTTCGGCATCGGAGGACCCCGCCAAGGTTCCGCACCATTTTGTGAGAGACGACAGATATTATAGTCGTTGTTCATCCTTTATGTACTTGCGCATATGATAGATGGCGTACCAGGCCTCCCTCGTACTGCCTGGCTCTTGCTTGATGCAGGCGAAGTCCATTTTATGGATGAATGTGTACTTTACTCTCCTTTGGTTTTTTGTTTTTATGATGCCCTCCCTATAAGAGTAGCCAGTGAGAGCATCATCCAGAACATCCTTGATTAGCTTGTAGTGTTTGTACTTCTGATGACTCCCCGAGTCGAGATATATGGCAAGCGAGTCTTTCGGCTCTAGAGCGATGAGGGTGCCGTATTGGTTGCTACACAAATATTTTGTAGTTCAAAGAGATCATCAGCCTCGGATTAGTTTAACGATAGCGAAAACATGTTACGGCTGCAAGCGAGAATGACTTACTCAGGGAAGTAAGGCATGAGAAAGATGTTCTTGGAAGGATGATCCACGAAGAAATCTTCGATGTACTTCTTTGCCGCTATCTTACCCTTAGGGTTGTTCAAGAACTTTTCTTGCATGTAGAAGGCGTCCATTATAGCGATGTTCGGGGTATTCTCTTTGATGAGCTAGTGAGCCAAGCTTAGCGCAGCCAGGTGGACCATGGATGGGTGGAGCGCATACATGTGGAACATGTCAAAGATGTCATTAAATCTCAAGAAGAACAATTCCCGTGAGTATTTATCCACAAATCCCAAGCCCTCCGGTACCTTTCCTATGTAAAGCGGGTATGTTGGATTGTCATCTTTGGCAAGACTTGTCTCCACATAAAGAATAGCATTATGGAGGTTCCTCATATCCGGAGTGACGATTTCTAAAAAATTTGGCGACAACATCGGTTTACCCAACTCATGGATCTCATGCCAGTTTATGATGGGTACCTTGTCCAATACCCATGGCTCATTTAGCGCAGTGACGTTCACGCTTGATGAAGTGTTGTCGGCTTCGGGTATAACCATGGTGGTGAAGTATTTATTTTCTTTCATGACGGTTGATCTCCTAGCCCATCTGACACGAAACATCGGCACATTCTCTCCAGAGTAGTCAAGCTCCCATATCTCCTCGATCCTTCCGTAGTATCGTAATTTTTCATTACCGATGAGGATACCATCGTTACTCCTGAGTTTTGATAAGCAAAACTTTTATCCTTTTCTTCCGTGTAGAATGTGAACCCATTTATATCATATGCCTGAAACGTCGCAAGGTTGGGTGAGGGACCATGTGACAAAGCATATAAGAGTCTGTCTTCTGGACAATCCATCGGTGGATTAGCAATAAGGCGTTCTTTGAACCAACACAAGAAAGTGGAGTTGTGCTCTCTGATTACTTCCCCATCTGTCCTTTCCCTACCCTGGTCAGTGTACTTCTTCCTAATGATGTTTTCGTGCTCTTTGCACAAGGGATCGACCATTTCAAGGTGTTGCAGAGCTACCAAGGTTGCCCTGTTAAAGTCAACGCGTCGTTTTTCAAAGACTACATGCAATTCCCTCCGGCCATTCTTGTGGCCTACTCCGTCGAGCCTGCCAAGGTGCCTATTTCTGGGCAGGCCAATAGGGTCATCGACTTCGCCCAGGAGATTCGTGCAGAAAGAGATGCACTCTTCGGTGAGATAGCCCTGAACGACGCTTCCTTCCGGACGGTCTGTGTTACGAACAAATCCTTTGATGACTCCATTCATCCTTTCGAACGGCATCATGTTGTGCAGGAACGTCGGTTCGAGGTGGATGATATCTTCCACGATATGAACCAACAGATGCACACAAATGTCAAAGAATGTGGGTGGAAAGTAAATCTCAAGTTTGCATAATATCACAACGATCTCTTCCTGCAACCTTGAGAGTTTCTTCCGTGTAATCGACTTTTGAGAGATCACGTCGAAAAAGTTACAGAAATCGAAAAGGGTTTCACGTACGTGCTTGTCCATTATTCCTTGAATCGCAACCGGAAATATCTGCGTCATCATCACATGGCAGTCATGAGACTTCATCCCGCTGAACCTTTGTTTCTGCTGGTCTAGATATCTGCTTATCAGCCACAGTAACCGAAAGGGGTTTTGACTCCTAGAAGGCACTTGATTAATTGTTGAAGCTCGTTCTCACATAGAGTGAAACACGCTGGGGGCAGTGATAGTCATTTATCTTAACCTTTTTTCCCTTGTGTCGGTTCGTCTCCTCATCCGATGACTCAATTCCCCCGTGAAACTCTTCCCTGATACCTAGATGTATCAGGTCATTTCTTACTTTTGGCCCATCTTTAGTTTTTTCCGGCATGTTGAGCAGAGTGGCAAACAAACTCTCGAGCACATTCTTCGTGATATGCATTAGATCAAGGTAATGAGGCATATCGAGAACGGGCCAGTACTTGAAGTCCTAAAACACGGATCTCGTCTTCCATACATCCAGGAGCGGTTTTGGTGCCTTTTGCTTCTTTCCTGGCTAAGGGAACTGATCCCAATCATTCAGCAACTCATATATTTCTTCACCGCACCTCTTACGTGGAGGTCCCCGAAGCTCATCTTCACCATTGAAAAGGTCTCCACGCCTTCTCCACGGGTCATCCTTGTGTAACCACCTTCGATGCCCCGTGTAGACAGTTTTTGAAGACTCGGGATCTTTCTTAAGTTGCATAAACGTTGGATCATCCATGCACCTCATTGACGGGGATCAACCCCGGCAAATCCCATGGTCAGGGACCCTGGATTAGTTATAGAGATAGGCACAGGTTGGACGATACTCGTCGGCTAACAGGAGAAGCACTTCCTGCTTGATATTATTGCTTGAGGGGGCGATTACAATGGAGGCCCAGGCGAATTCTCGCAAGACTAGATGAGTAGATACGTATTGAGTTGTCTTGGACGTCTCCCCTCCCAGCCTTTATATATTAGGCTAGGTCGCAGGGAGTCTGTACTAGGTTACAGAGATGGTTTCCTAGTTCTAGTCTTTGCCTTGCACGCCAAGTTGCACCTTCCATGTTAGTCGTGGACTCCTACGTCGGTGCCTGTTTGGGCCAATCGTGGGCTTGTCGTAGCTTCCCAGCGGGCCTTCTGTCTTCATACGCACCAGGTAGCCTTATATGGAGGAGTGGTGGGGTCACCCCCTCGTCACTCATACATCCCCAATGTTTGTGGCAAACCTGGCCTGCGACATATCCGTGGCCGAGATTGTCATGCACCTTACAAAGCAACGCGGCTCTCATAGGGAAATATTCTTCTGCGACGGTGTCCCATGTGTTCACCCCTTCCCATAACGTGTCTAGCTCATCTTTCAGTAGCTTTAGATATAGATTAATTTCGTTGCCAGGTTGTTTTGGCCCTTGAATTAGCATGCATATGTGTATGTACTTACTCTTCATGCATAACCAGGGGGGAGGTTGTATATCCATACGAACACGGGCCAAGTGCTATGTGTGCTGCTCTGGTTGTTGTATGGATTCACTCCGTCGGTGCTCACACCCAACTTGAGGTTCCTCGGATCTGCCGCGAAACTTACATCTACACCGTCTAATGCTCTCCACTGGCTTGCGTCCGAAGGGTGTGTCAGAATTGCCTTTTCACACCGTTTTGGATCTTTCAATACTACATTTTTTCCTGTCCGCGTGCCACAGCATGATCTTGGCTTCCTTGTAGTCCGTGAAATACCGCTGCAAACGGGGAATGAGCGAAAAATACCACACAACTTTCCGAGGTTCTTTCTTCCATTTCTTGTATCGAGCAGCATTGCACATCGGACATGTGATCATGTTTGCGTCCTCTTTCCGATAAATGTAGCAATCATTGATGCACACGTGGTATTTTTCATGCGGTAAATCAAAGGGCACACGACTTTCTTGGCCTCATCACAACTTGTAGGACACGAGTTGCCCTCCGGAAGCTTACTCTGCCAGTATTGCAGGCTAGCGTCGACTCTTATGTCAGTCCATTTGTGTTTTGCCTTCATTTTGAGAACATCGAGCGCTACTTTCAAGCGAGAGTCTTCCGATCCACAACTTGGATACAATGGAGTATTCGAGTCTACCTCTAGTTGTGCCAGCTTAGCTTGCTCTATACTAGCAGATCTGCAGTTAGTCGTCTTCTTTAGAAGCATCTCTTTGAGATGAGGGTCCCGCACGGCTGAAGCTAGCAGTGTTTGCATGTCATCGTCTTCGGTTATGTGTTGTTCAACATCTTCTAGATCTCCAACATCATGTGCGGGAGGATCATCAGGCGGCCCTTCGTCTTCTTGCCCGTGATCGTTATTACTGTCATGCTGATCATGATCCACTGCACCATCATGGACTTCATCATCATCATCTTCATCAAGCCACTAAGTGTGGCCATCCATGAAACCATGTATCACTACTAGGGAATAGCCTTATGGTGGCGCACTGTTTTTGAGTTTAGTGGCGCATTAGGGATGCGCCACTAACTACAAGCCACTAATAAGGGCTTAGAGATGGCGCATTCTGGATGCGCCACCCCTAAGGCCCTTAGGCGTGGCGCATCTCAGAATGCGCCACCTCTAAGCTCTTAGGGGTGGCGCATTCTGGTATGCGCCACGCCTAAGGGCCTTAGGGGTGGCGCATTCACAGTGCGCCACTAAATCCTGAAAATATGCGCCACTAAATAATTACAGAAAACAAAAAAAAAGAATTAAATAAAAGAATAAAAGCATTACAGATATTTTTATTATATTACAGAAATGAAAAATACAATATAACAATGAGGCCAACAATTATTGATACAAAAGAATTGCAATATAATTTTTATTACAAAGGTTTAGAGGCCAACAAGATTCACAAGATTACATCCATCACAAAATTACAATGAGTCCAACAATTATTGAAAACCGAAAGCTACTTTCGTCATCATATCTTGTTTGCTCTTCAACCTGCACAAAACAAAGCTTTAGAGGTCACATCCATATGAATCATACCAGAGGAGAAGAAAGCAATCTAGCATCTATTCTTATCAACAACTTATAGCAAGTCGATGAATGGTGAAAAGCATGCACATATGCATATTCAGTGACCTTTATAAACAAAGAGCACCAAGAGTATTTGACACTACCATCTACTACACAAAGAGTACATCCAAATTACATCCAAATTACACAAAGAGTACATTCAATTGTTCTGACTCGGCTCGGGGAATGGGCGGCATCCTTCTTTCGTCATGAAAGGCCTTGTGTCACGCAGGGCCTTTAGGCGGACTTCTATCTCCCCATTGGATGGTGCAATGTTCGAGTGGAAGCTCGACCCCCTCATTTGTACTTCATGACGGATGATAGTCGCCATCTGCGCTTGGATATGAAAGAACTCCTCCTTCAGATTTGCATCGGCGATTTCTGCCTTCCTTTCGGCCCACGCTCTGAGATGACTTGGCTGCGTAAGGTTGCGTTGTTCCTGTACAATCGCCCTCATGTGATGAAGGGTGTAGTACGCATCCCTCACACTGCCAGCCGGCTGCTTGACGCACGGGAACTGTGTTACGTGGTTGAACACGTTCACGCCAGGCTGATTTTTCCTGAACTTGTGCTTCGTGATCTTGCCTCCGGCTTTTATGTAGCCGATGAGAGCATCATCCAAAACTCTCATGATATACTTGTAATCTTTCTTCTTCACACTCCCCGAGTCTAAATACACGGCATGCGAGTGTTGAGGTGAAAAGCAGATGAGCACGCAGCCTTGATCATCACTGCATAATTAAAATAATCCAAAAGAATGTTGGAAGAGGCAATGGAAAGCTAAGAAAGCATATATGCTACGGAGGCGAGCGAATGACTTACTTGGGAGAGTATGTCATAAGAAATGAATCCTTGTCGGCGTTCTGTAGCATGAAGTCTGTGATGTACCCCGCCGCGAGAGCCGCGTCCCCGTCGTCCAGCAAGATGCTTTCACGCATGTAGAAGGGGTCCAATATCGCGACGCTCGGGGTCTTATCTCTCCTGATACTCATAGAAAGGCTGAGCGAGAACAGACGGATAAGGCTATGGTCCAGCCGCTTGAGATGGTACAAATTGAAGATCTCCGAAAATCGCAGGATTATCATATCCGCGGGGATAGTGTTGATGAAGCCCATGTTGAGTGGCACCTTGGCCATGAAAACCGGGTACGAGGGATTCTCTTCTCGAAGAAGAATCTTCTCTAATGCCATAATACTATGATGCACACTCTACATATCCGAAGTTGCAAGGTCCGGCATGTCCTTAGGTAGCATCGCCCTACCAGCCACATGGATTTCAAACGAGAGATCCTTGGGTCGTGGTGGCCCGTCCTGAGCCCGGATCGGCATCGAAGGTTGGCTACTAGAAGTGATGCTCTTCTTTCTTTTTCGTCCCTTCTTCTTTTCTGATTTTGAACAGTCACCGGCCTTTATCTGCTCAGTGGCCGCCTTATGGAGTGTGGACGGGGTGAGAATGGATCTTGTGGCATCTGCTTGAGGCATGGTGAAGGCGCAAGCTGCTGGAGACATGTCCTGAGAAGCAGCGAAGAGACGCGTGGAGCAAGCCCGCTTCGCCGCAGGATCAGCTGGACCACGAGCTTCCTCGTCATGCTGATAGGCTCCTTCAGCAGGAGGCATGAATAAGTCATCAGCATCATACAAAGTATTGATGAACTGGTCGGCGCTGATATCATCATCAAGATCATCGTCTTCTTGTTGTGCGCCGATGGGATCATGTGGAGCCGACACGATGACTAGCGGTGTTGTCCTAGGTGTGGTGCCCCTTTCCCCCGTCATTAAACGCATTTGGCTCTTCGGCCATAGGCATATTTGGTTGAAACAGTCACTGAGGACTGCCGGCTCGTCCTCATCGTATCCGGGGGGTTGAATGGGAGGTTCAACTCTCTCGTAGCCCGAAATCACGAGAGAGATTTGAACCCTATGCATCTCCGGTGCCATCGGCATATTGTGCATGATTCGATTTTGTGGTTGAATGATTTTACCTTTGGCAACATCCTTCAACTCGCCGTCCACGACTTGTAATAGAATGCATGGAGTGTCCTCCTGCGAAAGAGATATATATATATGCATGTACGGCATCAGAGAGATTCCACTAAAAAAGGCAAGGAGATGAAGTCCTCTTTTGAGTTCCAGACCCTTATAGTTACCTTGAGGGCGTCGAGGTCGGCTAGTGAAGAGACCCCGCCGATGACGGCGGGCATGCAAGAGACGGAGGGCGCGCTGCCTCCCGTGGCGTCGGTCGCCCTATTTGCGCTGCCGCCGGGTGCATTATTGTTATGCCCCGGTTGCTCGATCGTGGCCGGAGGAGTTACCATCACGTCCGGCGTCTCCACCGCGGTGTTTGCGGCCGGATTCACCAATACGCCGGGAGTCGGTGCGGGAGCCACCACTACGGCCGGAGTCGGGACTGCAGGCGCCGCGGGGCCCGAGTTGCTGCCGACCATGTTGGGGACTGGTATGGGCCCTTGTGCACCACGCGCTTGCCAATTCGCGAGCGACTGCATCATATCTGGAAGGAGAGCGTTCATCGTCTTCGCCACTTCGTCCTGGACAAGCTGCGGAAGCATGTTCACCTTCTCCTCCAGTCCACGAACATAAGCGGCTTCTTCTTCGGTCCTTCTCGCCTTGAGCCCCCTCGAACTGGACTGCTCCGCCTATTTACCATAATATTCGGACCAATTTAGGTCCACACCAAAGCCGACCACACTGCCGGCTGACGATGGCTTCGTCGTCACGTCGTCAACCTTCTTGACCTTGTTCAACGCCCTTTTAAAGGCGTTGTCCCACGGGCCGGCCGGCTTAACCGACGACTCCTGCGATGAGGCGATTTACATTTCCGCTTGCGGCAAAAAGAATGTGAAACGTTAAGAAATTGTGAACTTCACTCGAGAACTTCACTCGAGAAACGTTAAGAAACTACTTACCACGGCAGTCGTAAACTCCTGAATCTTAGGATCGATAATTATTTTCGAGGTTTCTTTGTCCTTATAGCTCCGGGCCCTCACAAAGAATTCGGTCTGCGGATCATCTTTGTATTGTTGGAAGGGGTTAGGTATGCCCGCAGCGGCGTACTCGGCATCCTCCTTGTCCCATTTAGGCTTGGAACTTTCGTAACCACCGGCTCCGAGACGGTGGTTACCTATGACCTGCGACCGCATGGCCTTGCCCTTTGCACTCGCGGCCTTGGCTTGCTCGGACTCACACCTAGCCTTGAAAAGGTTGTAGGTAGCTTCGTCGATCAACGACTCTTTCTCCTTGAGCTCCTCCCAGGTTTTGTTCTTTTAAAAAATTGCCCTATTCACCTGGGTTTTCCAACTGGACAAGGCCTTGTGTCGGGACCCGGGGATAGCGTATGCAAGTACAGTTAAGACATAGTCATATGGAGAGCCGAGAATCGCACCCACTTGTCTAAGCAGACAAGGCCAAGCACTGAACATTCTCGGAAAGCATCGTACGTGAGGGGTATCCCATCCAGGCCGGATGATCAACTGAGATGGGTCCTCATCGTCCGCACACAAGTCAAATGATATGGGTGGTGAACTCCCATATTCAAAGACAAGTCGCCTCAACCATACTACCGACTATCTCAAAACTCTTACATAGACTTACTCCAGCCCGATCACTTGGTCGGGGTCTAGGGCGGGCTCGATCATACCACAAAGTGTGCACGAGACGGAGTCTCGAGCAATCGCATCGCGATGCCCCAAGATGCGCACATCTAAGGGCCACTTGGTGTATGAAAGACCGCCAGCCAGAACACAACTAAGGTCTCGAAAACCCATACATAGACATGCATGTTATAAACATACACGCAGCATACATGCCTTGTATGAATAGTAGGTACCATTGCAATTCTCTACAAAGTGTACATCTTTATTGATAACTCTTATAGAGTGCACACAGAGATCACATACATGTGATCCAACATTACAACACAGTCGGAAGAAAATTATGTCTGAGTACAGACAAGATTAACAAATGGCTTAAGAAGCCTTATTTAAACACAAAGCCCTCCACGAGGGAACCAGTCGTCTGACTGGGACTAGACTAGTTGGTCTTCAGTCGTCCAGCTCGATGAAGAAGCCACCTTCGGGGTCAGTGGCATCATCTAAAACATAGATTAAGCAAACGTGAGTACAAAGTCGTACTCAGCAAGACTTACATAGGAACTATACTACTCATGCATATGTATCAAGGTAAAGGGAGGTGGGGTTCACTTGCAGAAATGCCGGCTTTGACTTGGCTAATCCTGAACTACGAATACCAGACTTTGAGGTAAGAAGCGTACACGAGTCCACTACTTTCTCCAACCAATACACTACTATGGTGCCTTCCTTGACTTCCCCACGAGAAAGCACGCCATAGCACTCACACTTATCTTGGTGTGTTTTAGAGGTATCCGGTTCAAGTTATCTAGTAATCAAGCTAAGCTTTCCAAGCAGTCCATAACCGCGGACGCGGCTATTCGAATAGTTTTGTTAACCTTGCAAGGGTGTACCGCTACACACACATGATCATCATTTACCGCCTTTGATCTCGACACCATTCAAGGGGTGCCAGCGAGGATGCTCACCACAACTGTTACCTCATAGCCGATCTAGTCCGAGAAAGCCGCCTACTTGGGTTCGTTACCACAATCGTGAACCTAGCCGGTTTACCGAAGTGGACCCAAGTGATGTGTGCGTGGTGCATAAGCCGGTCTCGGATGAGCCGTTCTCTCACTTAGCAACCAGGCCACTGACCTACCAGAACTCCGAACTATTGCGACATCTGGACATCGAAAGCGATGAGTTAGTAAGTTGAGAGGGGTCAGTGAGCCCAATGTGTGGTTGTACTCTTCATCTTGGATCACCACAAAAGAACTCGTACTAGGGCGGTGTTCAACGAGACAACCCACTGTGTACTCCTACACAGCCTCTCATCGTTCACCTTGTATTAGGGTCGATCCACCAACACTTTTCTACCATCATCAACGTGATCATTCCCATCCCGACTCGCATCACAGTACAACACGGTATCATACTAAGCATGCAATAAGCGTTAACATTGCAGGGGCCACATGATATCAAACAACTCCTACATTTGCTAGGATTGTGGTTTGCTTACTACTGTGACAAAATGATAGGTCATGCAAAGGAATGGGTTCATCTATGCGGTAGAAACGAAGCATGGTGATCATCCTAAACAATGCATAATCGAGACATGAGAGGGAAGTGGGATTTTATCGACATGATCAATGGGGGTTTGCTTGCCTTGCTGACGAGGTTCGGGTTCGGGGTCTTCAACGTAGGGGGTGACCTCGGGCTCCGGCTCCACGTCTATCAGCAACATGACAATCATAGGATCAACAGAATGTACAATGCACAATCACATGAATAATATTGAAAAGGTGATGTTCATGGTACTGATGTGTTGATCATTCCATTTAAATGGAGTATATTGCAAATTGAATTGCAAATTCAAACTCCACATTTGAATTCAACATTAACCAAGTTATATGTGATATAGTTTGATCATTTTGAAACAACTTCAAATGTGTATGATATGCCTCTGATGTGTGATTGAAATGTAGCATGTTGCCATGGTTCAAGTTGCAAAAATATTTGATTTGAATTTGATTTAAGTCCATTTAAATCAAATAGCAAATGCTACAGATCACATTTTAAATTCAACTCAAACAGAGTTGAAAGTTGCATATTTGGAAAGATAATTTTCTCCTGATCATTTTTCATATATTATTTGTCCAATTTGGAGTTAATATGAATTTTCTATGAATTTCCAAAGTTTGGGGTATTTTGTAGAATTTCTGGAATTCTTTTAATTCATTTTGATTTTCTGGAAATTCATAAAATGATTTATTGCGCAAGTGCTGACGTCAGGGGGGGGGCTGACATGTGGGGTCACCTTGTCAGTGACTGGGTTAACTAACCTGTGGGTTAAATTAATCTAGTGGCTTAATTAAGCCACTGGGCCCACTGGTCAGTGACCCAGGGGGTCATTAGCCGAGTGCTTAAGGGCTAACCCACCGACCGCTTGACGCCGGTGGCCTAGCCACGGCGGCGCACTCGCCAGAATGGCCTAGGGGCCACGGAAGGCCACGGGGAGGACACCATCTTGCTCAGCATCGTCTTCCGCATCTTCTGGAGGCAACAGGGGGTCACGGGGTGGTCGGGAGCGACGACGGCGACGACTCCGGCGGAAACAGAGAACCGGCGAGGTCGTAGTCGAGGCTAGGGGGCACGGATTGGGCTGAGCTCGTGTGCGTTCGAAAGCTGGAACACCCACGAGTCAAACGCGCGCACTGGGGTGTCGCGAGGAGCACGAGGGCGAGCTCTAGCTCAACCATGGCGGCGACGAGCTCGGTTCTCATGGCGGATTTGGCTAGAGGGGCTACGGGGTGCTAGGAGCTTGGGGGAAAAACTCAGAAGCTCACCGCGGATCGAACAGAAGCAACAACAAGCTCGGGGAGGCTTCAACGGCGGCGAATCGACGACGGCGAGCTCGCGGGTCCGGCGAGTTCTCGGTGAAGTTTGCGTCTCCTCTGGCCCGAATTGATGCGTCTCCTGCTGCTAGTCGTCGAAGTCGAGGACGAGGATCACGGTGGACTTTCTGCCTTGAGCTCTAGGGCACGGTGGCCACGCGGGGGCTCGACGGCGCTCCGGTGAGGCTTCGGGCGGCGACGGATTCGAGCACGGGAGGAGGAGGACAAAGCTCAGGAGGGGGGGAATGGACTGCGGAGGCTGCGGGGAGTCTCCAGGTGCGAGGAGAGGCCACGGGGAGGCCTGGAAGCTCCTCGACGGCGACGTGGCGTCCCCGGCTAGCTCGGTGGCATTCCACCGAGCAGCTTGGAGGCGCGGGAGGGGGAAGAAGACGCCCCTGCCCCTGTGGGCCGGCTGGGCTGGGGTGGGCGTGCTTCGCCTGGGCGCCAGGTAAGGTTTTTCTGATTTCTTTTCTATTTTTCTTTTCTGACATTTGTTCTGTTTAGCTAAAATAAATAGCTAAACATTTTATTAAATGCTGAAAACTTTTACATGGCCTCATAATAATATAGACTAGCCAATCATAAACTTTCAACATTTTTAAAATTCAAAAGATTTGAATTTTAAATCAAATAGGGGTATTTCAATAATTCCAAGGCACTGTTTGATTATTTGAAAAATCTATGAGCATGGGATGGGTCCCACATCACTTGATATGTGATCACACTCATTTATAAGACTTTTCAAAAATCTAACATGAATTTTGGGAAAAGATTTTTATCTGGCCTTTTGAATTAATTCAACTGGGGGTGTTCCTTCTCCCATTTGGATTTTGAAGTTGATTTCCTTTGAAAAATTTGACATGGTGCAAGGTTACTTGATCCTAGCACATTACCTAACAGAGGGTTCTGACAACTCGCCCCCACTCAACGTAATCTCGTCCCGTGATTCAGAAGTCTGCGGGAGGAAGGTGGGGTACTCGGCACTGAGACGGTCTTCTCTTTCCCACGTAGCTTCTCTTTCAGAGTGGTGTGACCATTGCACTTTCAGAAACCTAATCTTCTGACGACGAGTGACACGCTCTGCGGAATCAAGAATATGAACGGGGTATTCTCGATAAGAAAGGTCATCTTGGAGATCAAGCGTTTCATGGTCGACTTCGCGGATAGGGTCCTTGAAGCAACGCCTGAGTTGGGACACATGGAATACATCATGTACTCGGGAGAGGTGCGGAGGTAGTTCAAGTTGGTAGGCAACTTCTCCACGTTTAGCAATAATGCGGAAAGGTCCGATGTAACGTGGGGCCAACTTGCCTTTGATACCGAAACGTTGGGTTCCCTTTAGAGGAGTAACCCGAAGGTAAGCCTTCTCATCCAGATTGTAGCTCTCTTGCCTATGATGACGATCATAGTAGCTTTTCTGACGAGACTGGGCTGCTTTCAATTGATCACGAACAATGCGAACTTGCTCTTCTGCTTCCTTGATCATATCCGGTCCAAAGAATTGTCTTTCACCGGTTTCTGATCAGTTTAGTGGTGTTCGACATCGTCGTCCATAAAGGAGTTCAAAAGGAGCCATGTTTAGACTAGATTGAAAACTATTGTTATAAGCAAATTCGGCAAATGGAAGAGACTTCTCCCAATTCTTTCCGAATGAGATAACACAAGCTCTGAGAATGTCTTCAAGAATTTGGTTAACCCTTTCGACTTGACCGCTAGACTGAGGATGGAAAGCTGTACTAAAGGAGAGATGAGTTCCCATAGCATTCTGAAAGCTTCCCCAAAATCTAGAGGTGAAAAGGCTACCACGATCAGAATTGATTTCCAAAGGAACACCATGAAGGGTTACAATTCTAGAGATGTACAAGTCTGCTAACTGGCTAGAAGTTATAGACTCGCGAACTGGAAGGAAATGAGCAACTTTGGAAAGCCTATCTATGACAACGAAGATGGCATTGTTTCCTTTCTGGGTTTTTGGAAAGCCGGTGATGAAGTCCATACCGACTTTGTCCCATTTCCACTCGGGAATAGACAAAAGTTGAAGTGTACCAGCAGGTCTTTGATGTTCTGCCTTAATGCGACGACAAACATCACATTCGGCAACAAATTGAGCAATGTCTCTCTTCATCCTAGTCCACCAAAATCTCTGGCGTAGATCTCGGTACATTTTTGTGCTACCGGGATGAATCGAGAGGGGTGTATTATGGGCTTCCTTGAGGATGAGTTGCCTTAGTTCCTTATTCTTAGGTACTACCAAACGATTTTCAAAGAATACCGTTCATTTACTATCTGTGGAGAAACATTTAGCAACTCCGCTAGCAATGTTCTCCTTGATCTGGCGAACACCTCGTGCACGCCTTTGGGCAACTATAATTTGATCCTCAAGAGTTGGTTTCGCCACCAAGGTAGAAAGATAGCCATGAGGAACAATCTCAAGATTGAGCTTGCGAAAGTCCTCATGAAGAAGTGGTTGATACTGTTGTAACATGAGGTTGTTACAATACGACTTACGACTTAGTGCATCAGCCATGACATTGGCTTTGCCTGTGGTGTAAGAAATTACTACGTCGTAATCTTTTATCAACTCAATCCAGCGTCTTTGCCTGAGATTAAGATCTGGCTGGGTGAAAATATATTTGAGGCTTTGGTGGTCGGAATAGATTTCGCAACGGTTACCAAGGAGGTAATGTCGCCAAGTTGTTAGGGCATGAACTACGGCAGCGAGTTCAAGGTCATGGGTAGGATAGTTCTCTTCATGTGGCCGCAAATGGCGTCAAGCATAAGCTACCACATGTTGATCTTGCAGAAGTATGCATCCTAACCCTTGCCGTGATGCATCAGAATAGATCTCGAAATCCTTTTTGGTGTCTGGAGGTGCAAGTACGGGTGCAGAAGTCCATCTTCTTTTTAGCTCTTGAAAGCTTTCCTCGCACTTGGGAGTCCATAGGAATTTCTTATCTTTCTTGAGGAGCTCAGTTAGAGGCTTTGCAACTTTAGAAAAGTTCTCGACGAAGCGACGGCAATAGCTGGCTAGGGCAAGAAAACATCTAACTTGCTTAACCGATTCAGGTGGAGTCCAGTCAAGGACGGCCTGAACTCTCTCGGGATTCACAGCAATGCCTTTTTCAGAAATCACGTGGCCTAAGTAGGTCACTTCTGGTAGCCAAAATTCACACTTGGAGAATTTAGCATACAGGCGATGCTCTCTAAGTTTCATCAATACCAGCCTTAGGTATTCGGCATGTTCTTCTTCGTTCTTCGAGTATATAAGGATGTCATCGAGGTAAACCACGACGAACTGGTCCAAATACTCCACGAAGATCGAGTTCATCATGCATGAGAAAGTGGCGGGGGCATTGGTTAAACCAAAGGACATGACGGTGTACTCGTAAAGACCATAACGAGTAGTAAAAGCCGTTTTGGGAATTTCCTCGTTTCGGATTTTGATTTCATGATAACCTAATCTCAAATCCATCTTGGAGAACACAGAGGATCCTGCAAGTTGATCATAAAGATCATTGATCTTGGGCAATGGGTACTTGTTCTTGATCGTCGCTAAATTTAGCGGGCGATAGTCTACGCACATCCTTTCTGTTCCATCTTTCTTCGTTACGAACAGAACGGGGCAACCCCATGGCGATGAGCTAGGGCGGATGAAGCCTTTCTCCAACAAAGCTTCCAGTTGGGTTTTAAGCTCAGCTAACTCACGTGGGGCCATTTTGTATGGGCGTCTAGAAATTGGTGCGGTTCCTAGGGCAAGATCCACTATAAACTCTACACATCTGTCGGGTGGCATTCCCGGCAGCTCTTCAGGAAAGACATCCGGGAAGTCACGAACCACCGGAATATCTTCAAGTTCGGGAAGGGGAAGTACATTCAAGGAATGCACTTGGGTTCTTGTTCTAGGTGAGGTGTAGCTGACGGTTTTTCCTGAAGGGTGGGTGAGTTTCACGGATTTGCCTTTGCAATCCAGGTAGGCATTCTGTCTTGATAGCCAATCCATGCCAAGGATGACATCAATGTCTGAAGACTTGAGGGCTATGAGTGAAGCAAGGAATACTAAACCCTCAATTGCAATCTGATTACCATGGCTTACTCTATTAGTTTGCCATCGTGACCCTGGAGTTTGAATAATCATCAGGGTGGACAATTCATCAAAGGATAACTCATGACGAAGTGCATAACTTTCCGACATGAATGAATGAGATGCTCCTGGGTCGAAAAGAACGGAAGTAGGAACAAAATTGACTGGGAGCGTACCAAGAATGACGTCAGTGGTGTCGTCAGTCTCTTCAGCGGCGATTTGGTTCACACGTCCACGAGTGGCGGGAGGAGCGGGTTTGGCGGTGTAGACCTTCTGGGGTGGCTTGCCACGACCATTGTTGTTTTTGTTGCCTCCGGCACGGGGTGGAGCATTCTGGTGTTGGAGCTGGTTCTGGGGACACTCACGAGAGTAGTGGCCTGCCTGACCACACTTGTAACAGGCTCCGAAAATAGTGCGTGGAGCTGGGTTGTTTGGTGGAGCTGGGTGGAACTGGGTTGGTGGACGAGGCGCCACATAGGATGGCCTCGGGGGGTTGTTCTGGCGGAACATGCTGTTTGGGATCCAGATCTTGCGCTTCTGGGAGCCAGAGCTGGATGAACCATCATCTCTGGGGTGTTTGCGAAAGTCGTTGGGGGTGTTCATGTCCTATGCTTTGATGGCCTTGTTGACAAGGACCTGGAATGTGGCAAAGTCATGAAGATTGAGCTCACGACGGAGTCTAGTGTTGAGGCCACGACGGAACCTCTCTTGTTTCTTGGAGTCGGTGGAGACTTCTTCGGTAGCATAACGAGCCAGTCGGTTGAACTCACGACTAAACTCATCAACGGTCCTTCTGCCTTGAGTGAGGTTACAGAACTCCTCACGCTTGCGGTCCATGAGACCTTTGGGAATGTGGTGCTCGCGGAAGGACGTGCAGAATTCTTCCCAAGATGCAGGTGGTCCAACGGGATGCATATTCAGAAAGTTCTCCCACCAAGAGCTAGCTGCACCTTCAAGGTGATAGGTGGCATAGCTGACCTTGTCACCAGCTGCAACACGGCCTGCTTGGAGCT
The DNA here is from genome assembly GCA_950022295.1 of Bromus sterilis. Classification (NCBI taxonomy): domain Eukaryota; kingdom Viridiplantae; phylum Streptophyta; class Magnoliopsida; order Poales; family Poaceae; genus Bromus; species Bromus sterilis. Next base: position 160,032,195 of record OX465600.1, read on the forward strand.
TCCTTTCGATGCTGCGAAGCCAGTCATCAGCGTCAAGGGGCTCGGTGGAGTAACTGAAAACCGGGGGATGAAGCCGGATGAAGTCGTTCAGGGACACCAACTCATTGCGTTGTTGGGTGGTGTTGCGTGCGATGACTTCCAGCAGGTGGTGAGAGTCACGGCGGTTCCTCTCGACTTCCATCAGAACTTGTGCCATCGTGGGTGGGGGTGGAAGGTTGCCTTCCTCCTAGTCGTTTCCACGACCTTGGTTCCGACCAACCTGGCCACGGGTTCCTTGAGACATCCTGAAGGTGAAAAACCAAAGTCAAACAGAGTTGATTGGAAGAGTCTAAGCAAGGTATTGAAGTACTGGAAGGATTACAGAGGAAAGGAAGTAATCATCTTGACAACATGGTGATAAAGCATACAAGCCATATATCCACAAGCTGTCATACAAACCATACATCGTTTTAGTACAAGCACTAAGCTAATACAAACGTGATGAAGATGATACATCCTTCAGAGGCACTCTGACTTCCTATACATTATTTATCTAAGCCTCTGGAACTTAGACACCTTGCTTACAATATACTAAGATACTACTACATCATCACTAAGTAAGACCACAGGCGGTCTCACTCATCTCCATCTCCATAGTAGTCCTCATAAAAGTTACCCGCGTATCCCAGTAGCTGGAGGTGACCATCGGAAAAAACGGAGGCTTGTGGACCCTGATATCCATTTGGGCAAGGATGGGGTCTAGGTCCAGTGTAGGGTGGAAGCAAAGGACCACGGGGTGGAAAAATTCCTCCAATCTCGGGCCAAGCAACTCGAGAAGGCATTTGGGTCCTCACTGGATAGATCGCATCATGCTCAACTGATCCCACGCTCACAAAGGGTGCCAAAAGTGTCAGTGCTCGATACAGACGAACACGGGTGGCGTGGAACTCGAAACGGAGAGCGCGTGCATCACGATCTCTGTCACTAGCAAACCTAGCAGTCACCTGGAGTGCTGGATCCTCTGCAGAGTGATCTGAGTAGAGTCCGGTGTAATATCCCTCTTCTCCTGGAAGTGCAACAGGGATATAGCGGAAAGAAGTCTCTCTCATCAAAGTGTGCTCTTCTCTCAGCAGTGTCATACATGAGTATGCAGCATCCTGCACAGCCATGTTCTCTGTAACGCCAATGCCATGTCCAAAATGGATAGGCTGAGGGACTCCAACGTGGTGCGGATAGATCCGAACAATGCAGTGGAACTGCGTCTGGTTGAAGTCGTGAAACTGCTCCTCGATGGTGTACTCAGGGTACCACCGATAACCCACATAGGACATCATCTCGATCAACGTGGCGGGATGGCCACGCACACCGAGGCACCTGGTCAAACGAACAATCTGTCGAGGGGGAAGATCTTCCATCTGAAACAGAAAGGAGTTTGCAAATGCATCAGATTATGAGATAAACCTGGAATGACTCGGACAGCATAACGGCTGTAATTGTAAGAAATGACAATTTCTTCCAACAGGGAAACAACACTTACATACGATGTAATAAAACAGGGAGCATAACCACTCTAAAAAACCGATCACAACTTTCCTACGGCTATGAGGAAGCAAACAACGAGATGTTCTAATCAGACAGAGGAGAGCCTAGTCCTATCTTCCCGTAGAATAAGATGAGGGTGACTCAGAACTCAGAACGAAGGGGGTAAGGAGAAAAAAAGAAGCCTTACGTTGTTCCCTTATATACCCAGAGTAACTATATAACTTTAGAAAGCTAGACTCAACTTCGGCCAAGGCTACTAGTCCTACAGTCAGTCCTGCTCTGATACCAAGTCTGTCGGGACCCGGGGTTAGCGTATGCAAGTATAGTTAAGACATAGTCATATGGAGAGCCGTGAACCGCACCCACTTGTCTAAGCAGACAAGGCCAAAGACTGAACATTCTCGGAAAGCATCGTACGTGAGGGGTATCCCATCCAGGCCGGATGATCAACTGAGATGGGTCCTCATCGTCCGCACACAAGTCAAATGATATGGGTGGTGAACTCCCATATTCAAAGACAAGTCGCCTCAACCATACTACCGACTATCTCAAAACTCTTACATAGACTTACTCCAGCCCGATCACTTAGTCGGGGTCTAGGGAGGGCTCGATCATACCACAAAGTGTGCACGAGACGGAGTCTCGAGCAATCGCATCGCGATGCCCCAATCTGCGCACATCTAAGGGCCACTTGGTGTATGAAAGACCGCCAGCCAGAACACCACTAAGGTCTCGAAAACCCATACAAAGACATGCATGTTATAAACATACACGCAGCATACATGCCTTGTATGAACCGTAGGTACCATTGCAATTCTCTACAAAGTGTACATCTTTATTGATAACTCTTATAGAGTGCACACAGAGATCACATACATGTGATCCAACATTACAACACAGTCGGAAGCAAATTATGTCTGAGTACAGACAAGTTTAACAAATGGCTTAAGAAGCCTTATTTAAACACAAAGCCCTCCACGAGGGAACCAGTCGTCTGACTGGGACTAGACTAGTTGGTCTTCAGTCGTCCAGCTCGATAAAGAAGCCACCTTCGGGGTCAGTGGCATCATCTAAAACATAGATTAAGCAAACGTGAGTACAAAGTCGTACTCAGCAAGACTTACATAGGAACTATACTACTCATGCATATGTATCAAGGTAAAGGGAGGTGGGGTTCACTTGCAGAAATGTTGGCTTTGACTTTGCTAATCCTGAACTACGAATACCAGACTTTGAGGTAAGAAGCGTACACGAGTCCACTACTTTCTCCAACCAATACACTACTATGGTGCCTTCCTCGACTTCCCCACGAGAAAGCACGCCATAGCACTCACACTTATCTTGCTGTGTTTTAGAGGTATCCGGTTCAAGTTATCTAGTAATCAAGCTAAGCTTTCCAAGCAGTCCATAACCGCGGACGCGGCTATTCGAATAGTTTTGTTAACCTTGCAAGGGTGTACCGCTACACACACATGATCATCATTTACCGCCTTTGATCTCGACACCATTCAAGGGGTGCCAGCGAGGATGCTCACCACAACTGTTACCTCATAGCCGATCTAGTCCGAAAAAGCCGCCTACTTGGGTTGGTTACCACAATCGTGAACCCAGCCGGGTTACCGAAGTGGACCCAAGTGATGTGTGCGTGGTGCATAAGCCGGTCTCGGATGAAACGTTCTCTCACTTAGCAACCAGGTCACTGACCTACCAGAACTCCGAACTATTGCGACATCTGGACATCTAAAGGGATGAGTTAGTAAGTTGAGAGGGGTCAGTGAGCCCAATGTGTGGTTGTACTGTTCATCTTGGATCACCACAAAAGAACTCGTACTAGGGCGGTGTTCAACGAGACAACCCACTGTGTACTCCTACACAGCCTCTCATCGTTCACCTTGTATTAGGGTCGATTCACCAACACTTTTCTACCATCATCAACGTGATCATTCCCATCCCGACTCGCATCACAGTACAACACGGTATTATACTAAGCATGCAATAAGCGATAACATTGCAGGGGCCACATGATATCAAACAACTCCTACATTTGCTAGGATTGTGGTTTGCTTACTACTGTGACAAAATGATAGGTCATGCAAAGGAATGGGTTCATCTATGCGGTAGAAACGAAGCATGGTGATCATCCTAAACAATGCATAATCGAGACATGAGAGGGAAGTGGGATTTTATTGACATGATCAATGGGGGTTTGCTTGCCTTGCTGACGAGGTTCGTGTTCAGGGTCTTCAACGTAGGGGGTGACCTCGGGCTCCGGCTCCACGTCTATCAGCAACATGACAAGCATAGGATCAACAGAATGTACAATGCACAATCACATGAATAATATTGAAAAGGTGATGTTCATGGTACTGATGTGTTGATCATTCCATTTAAATGGAGTATATTGCAAATTGAATTGCAAATTCAAACTCCACATTTGAATTCAACATTAACCAAGTTATATGTGATATAGTTTGATCATTTTGAAACAACTTCAAATGTGTATGATATGCCTCTGATGTGTGATTGAAATGTAGCATGTTGCCATGGTTCAAGTTGCAAAAATATTTCATTTGAATTTGATTTAATTCCATTTCAATCAAATAGAAAATGCTACTGATCACATTTTAAATTGAACTCAAACAGAGTTGAAAGTTGCATATTTGGAAAGATAATTTTCTCCTGATCATTTTTCATATATTATTTGTCCAATTTGGAGTTAATATGAATTTTCTATGAATTTCCAAAGTTTGGGGTATTTTCTGGAATTTCTAGAATTCTTTTAATTCATTTTGATTTTCTGGAAATTCATAAAATGATTTATTGCGCAAGTGCTGACGTCAGGGGGGGGGGGGGGCTGACATGTGGGGTCACCTTGTCAGTGACTGGGTTAACTAACCCGTGGGTTAAATTAATCCAGTGGCTTAGTTAAGCCACTGGGCCCACTGGTCAGTGACCCAGGGGGTCATTAGCCGAGTGCTTAAGGGCTAACCCACCGGCGGCTTGATGCCGGTGGCCTGGCCACGGCAGTGCACTCGCCGGAATGGCCTAGGGGCCACGGGAGGCCACGGGGAGGACACCATCTTGCTCAGCATCGTCTTCCGCATCTTCTGGAGGCAATAGGGGGTCACGGGGTGGTCGGGAGCGACGACGGCGACGACTCCGGCGGAAACAGAGAACCGGCGAGGTCGTAGTCGAGGATAGGGGGCATGGATTGGGCTGAGCTCGTGTCCGTTCGAAAGCTGGAACACCCACGAGTCAAACGCGCGCACTGGGGTGTCGCGAGGAGCACGAGGGCGAGCTCTAGCTCAACCATGGCGGCGACGAGCTCGGTTCTCATGGCGGATTTGGCTAGAGGGGCTACGGGGTGCTAGGAGCTTGGGGGAAAAACTCAGAAGCTCACCGCGGATCGAACAGAAGCAACAGCAAGCTCGGGGAGGCTTCAACGGCGGCGAATCGACGACGGCGAGCTCGCGGGTCCGGCGAGTTCTCGGTGAAGTTTGCGTCTTGTCTGGCTCGAATTGATGCGACTCCTGCTGCTATTCGTCGAAGTCGAGGACGAGGATCATGGTGGACTTGCTGGCTTGAGCTCTAGGGCACGGTGGCCACGCGGGGGCTCGACGGCGCTCCGGTGAGGCTTCGGGCGGCGACGGATTCGAGCACGGGAGGAGGAGGACAAAGCTCAGGAGGGGGGGAATGGACTGCGGAGGCTGCGGGGAGTCTCCAGGTGCGAGGAGAGGCCACGGGGAGGCCTGGAAGCTCCTCGACGGCGACGTGGCGTCCCCGGCTAGCTCGGTGGCATTCCACCGAGCAGCTTGGAGGCGCGGGAGGGGGAAGAAGACGCCCCTGCCCCTGTGGGCCGGCTGGGCTGGGGTGGGCGTGCTTCGCCTGGGCGCCAGGTAAGGTTTTTCTGATTTCTTTTCTATTTTTCTTTTCTGACATTTGTTCTGTTTAGCTAAAATAAATAGCTAAACATTTTATTAAATGCTGAAAACTTTTACATGGCCTCATAATAATATAGACTAGCCAATCATAAACTTTCAACATTTTTAAAATTCAAAAGATTTGAATTTTAAATCAAATAGGGGTATTTCAATAATTCCAAGGCACTGTTTGATTATTTGAAAAATCTATGAGCATGGGATGGGTCCCACATCACTTGATATGTGATCACACTCATCTATAAGACTTTTCAAAAATCTAACATGAATTTTTGGAAAAGATTTTTATCTGGCCTTTTGAATTAATTCAACTGGGGGTGTTCCTTCTCCCATTTGGATTTTGAAGTTGATTTCCTTTGAAAAATTTGACATGGTGCAAGGTTACTTGATCCTAGCACATTACCTAACAGAGGTTTCTGACACCTTGCTCATCTTCCTGAGGGCCCATGTGTTTACTTTGTTCCCTCTGAGTTTGGTGTTATCGTACGGCTCCGGAAACTTGTATCGTCCGTGCAGCTTGTTCATAAGAAGCTGACAATAATGAATATTCTCACGACTCCTGAGGTTAATCGTGGTGATCGGCACGGTGTTGCGGAGGATCGTCGCGACTTGACGGCCGTACCCTTCCGAAAAACGTTCGGGCTCTTTAGGAATCCCGAAGGCGGTCACAACAGTAAACTCTTGCCTGATGACGCCGACCTTGGTCGGTTTCCGATTCCTCTTCTTCGACTGGGTACCATCTGTGTTGGAGCCACCGGTCCCATCATCCTCGCCGATGTTCCTCTCGCCGTCTGTCGTACCGGCCTCCTCCTCCAAGTCATCATCCGATGAGTCGGACTCCGACTCTATCTCCTCCTCATACTCCTCCTCGCCCGGAGGTACTTCCTCTTCTCTCTGCTCCTCGACCTCCTCCTGGGAGTATTCCCAAAATTGCTTCCTTTTTTCTCCCGGCTGAGAAGAAGGACCGGCGTCGGCTCAAGTCGACATGTTTGCACTAGTACAATATTAAGAAATGCAACTACTTAATTAATTAGCACAATAAAGAAATGTAACTACTCTCATGTTAAGAAAAATAGAAAAGGTACATCATGCATGAATTCACGGAAAAATTCGGCATGACCTTTGCTATTTTTCTTAACATGAGAGTGCCCCATTCTCAACCGACACGGAAGTTAATCAAAATTTCGGGAGAAAGGGGATAATGAGAGTCCCTGCACAACATATATATAGGCTAGCAAAATATTTAATAAGAACATATGCTACGCTTGCTAAGCAATGGCAACAAGCAACAAAAATATTTAATAAGCATGAACTTAAGATGTATGACACACACACAGCAGACACACACACACACCTCACACACACACACACACACACATCACACACACACATAGGGGACACACACACACACACACACACACAGCACAACACACACACACAACATAATCAATTTTTATTAAGCAACAAAGAGCAACAATAGAAAAAAAATCCTAGCAATTCTTATCAAATTATCTATCTCTCTCTCTATATATATAGATCTCTCTCTATCTATTTGTGTTAAAACAGTGGCCTAGGCCAAAAAAAAGATAACTTCTAGTGATAACCATCTAACTATATCTCTCTGTTTTGGAGAACTTAGTTGCCCCCTTTGACACATTGCATTGGAAAATCGAAGTGTTATAATGCAAATAAAAACTCATGCATAGACCAATTGTGATATGTGCAGATATTCACTCAAATTGCTCTCTACTGGCTCCTGTATTTGCTCACAAATTTGTTCATTTTATTATGCTACTCAGTGGCCTTGGTGGTTTGTGTGCTGTGGTTTAATTACCATGGCCAATTCTGCCTAGGTTTCTCTTGTTTCTCTAATCTGATAAGAACAGATGCCATGTTTTTGTCCCTGTTAACCGTATAAGAACAATTGCTACACTAGGTTATAGCTAGGTTGGGACAGGGGGATCCCCTGAGGGATAGGGTTGGGGCGGCGGCTCCGGCGTTGAGAGGGCGTCTCCGGTGTCGAGGGCGGAGGCTCTGGCGTCGAGGAAGGTGGCTCCGGCGTTGAGGGGCGGCTTCGACGTCACCTAGGTCGGGTGGCGCCCGGGGATGACGGCGGCCGTGGATGGGAGCGCGGGGGCGGCTCCGGTGGCGGTGAGGGTAGCGGCCGGAGAGCGGAGGCGGCTAGGACTCTGGGCCGGCGAGGTGCGGCGGCGGCTGAGAGAGACGTCGAGGGGGTCGAGTGGGGGGAATGGGTACTGTGCGGGTAGGGAGAGGGGGTAGTTTGATAGGAAAAGTCTTAGGGGTGGCGCATTTTGAAGAAATGTGCCACGCATAAGGTTTCTTATGCGTGGCGCATTTTGGCGAAATGTGTCACGCATAAGAAACCTTTTGGTGGCGCATATCAGCTAGATGCGCCGCGCATAAGAGAACTTAGTGGCGCTTTTGGGCAATATGCGCCACCCATAAGCATTTTTTTTTGTTTAATTATTTATTAATTAAACTTGACTTGTCACATTATGAATGAATATTTCCATTTCTTCTTTTTGGAGTATATGTAGGTGGTTATAATATGCCTTGTCACATTATGACATGTTTATTTTTTAATTAAACATGTCTTGTCACATGCCTTGTCACACTATGAATGAACTTAGTGTCGTAACAATTATGATGAAAACACAGACCCCTGATGGTTATAATATGTAGGTGGAGTCATGAAGTACTAGGTGTTATGTGAGAGGGGAGCAAGCACAAGCAGCAACACCAACAAACAATAGCAAAGTGCTTATTAAATCCATGCATACACATAGTGATCATGAATTACAAAATATTCTTCTTAAATTTGGAGCTAGCTATCTAGCTATCGTTTCCTCACGATCTTCTTCTTGCCCTTCTTTGTCGTGGTTGAATAATTTAGGCCCGGGACGCCTTCACTTTTCCTCCTGAACGGGAGGAGACCTTTCTTCAGTAGGGTTGTGGTGTATGTATCCTGAGCGGCGTAGTCCTCCTCCATCTTCGGGTCGCCGTACTTGTCAAAGTCTTGCTCGTTTGCGACTCCATCCATTCTGATGATGTTTCTTTTGCCTCTCCTCACTACAACGCGGCTCGGATTTGATTGGTCGGTAATGAAGAAGCTTTGGTCCACTTGGCTAGCCAGTACCCATGGCTCATTTTTCGCGGTGACGTTTGCGCCCGCAGACTTGGATTTGGCTTCGGGTATAACCATGGTGGTGAAGTACCGGTCTTATTTTACGACGCTCTTGGCCCATCTCACACGGAACATCGGCACCTTCTCTCCACAGTAGTCGAGCTCCCATATGTCCTCGATCCTTCCATAGAATCTTTCCTTGACTTCATCGGTGTAGAATATCCCCGTTACCCCTGAGTTCTGGTAATCGCAGTTATTGTCCTTTTCCTCCGTGTAAAATGTGTAGCCGTTGATATCATACGCTTGATAGGTCATCAGGTTGCGTGCGGCACCCTGTGAAAAGGTGAATATCATCTTTTCGTCCTCGGAAGCGTTCCTTCGCGGGGGATTAGCACGAAGCTCGTCCCTGAACCAAGTCATGAAACCAGAGTTGTGCTCTTTGATTAGCCGTGGATCTCGGTCCGTTATCTGCAGGCCCTGGTCACTGTACTTCTTCCTGATTAAATCCTTGTGCTTTACTATCCAAGGATCGACCAGCTGGATGTGTTGTAGCACAACTAGGCTTGCTCTTTCAAAGTCGATGTCTCGACCGTCAAAGTTGACATGCATTGCGCGGCTTCCCTCGTGGTGACCACACCCATCGGTCCTGCCAAAGTGCTTGTTGACGGCCAGACCAACAGGGTTCTCGGTGTTGAGGTAATTCGTGCAAAAAGAGATGCACTCTTCGGTTAGAAAGCCTTCGCTATGCTTGCATCTGGATGGGACCTATTACGAACGTATTTTTTGATGTGCCCATTCATCCTTTCGAACGGCATCATGCTGCGCAGAAACGCAGGCCCGAGTTGGACGATATCCTCCACGACGTGGATCAGCAGATGCACCATAATGTCGAAGAACGCGGGCGGGAAATAGATCTCAAGCTCGCATAGTATGAGCATGATCTCCTCCTGTAGCCTTTTGAGTTGCGTAGCGCAAATCGACTTCCGGGAGATGACGTCAAAAAAGTTGCAAAGGCCAAACAACGTTTTACGGACGTGCTCGTCCATTATCCCTCACATCGCAACCGGGAGAATCTGCGTCATCAGCACGAAACAGTCGTGAGATTTCATCCCGCTGAAACGCTGCTTCGCCTCGTCTAGGTATCTGCTTATCTTCCCCGCGTAGCCGTTCGGAAATTTTACTCCTATGAGGCAGTGGATAAACCGCTTGATCTCCTCCTCGCAGAGAGTGAAGCATGCCAGGGGGCAGTGATCAATACCGGTCTTCTTCTTGGTCGTCCTTTTTCGTTTGCGAGAGTTTTGCGTTTCCGTATCCTCTTCCTCCTCCGGCTCATCATCGTCGTCACTAGGGGGTGAAGTTCTCTCCTGATGCCCATAAATTTCAAGTCATTCCTTGCTTTTGGCCCGTCCTTGGTCTTCTCCGGCATGTTGAGCAGCGTGCCAAACAAGCTCTCGCACACGTTCTTTGTGATATGCATTAGATCAAGGCTATGAGGACTGCGGAGTAGACTCCAGTATTGCAACTCCCAGAAAACAGACCTCGCTTTCCATACCCTCATCAACGGCTGAGTCTTCTTTTTTTTCTTTCCCGGCGCGGGGCACTCTTTCCAACTTTTCAGCAAGTTGTTGATTTCTTTGCCGCTCCTTCGAGCTGGGGGTGTTCGGAGCTCCTCGCTTCCATCGAACAGATGTCCCTGTTTTCTCCACGCGTGTTTCTTGGGAAGCCACCTCCGAGACCCCTGGAACACGGTTTTTGAAGATCCGGGATCTTTTGGTAGCTGGCGGTACGTTGTATTATCCATGCACCTAACGCATGCACAGAATCCTTGGACCACCTGCCCTGAGAAATATTCGTATCCGAGATAGTCGTGCACCGTTGTGATCACCGCGGCTTTCATTGGGAAATATTCTTTTGTCGCGGCGTCCCACGTATTGACTCCGTCTTTCCATAACGTTTCTAGCTCCTCTTTCAACAGCTGCAGATATAGATTGAGGTCCGTACCTGGTTGTTTCGGCCCTTGACTAGCATACACATTGTTATGTACTTTTTCTTCATGCACTTCCAAGGGGTAAGGTTGTATATGCATACAAAAACAGGCCAGGTACTGTGTGTGCTGCTCTGGCCGCCAAACGGATTGACTCCATCGGCGCTCACACCAATCCTGAGGTTCCTTGGTTCTTTCCCAAAATCTGGGTATTCGAGGTCCAACGCAGTCCATTGGCTACCATCTGAAGGGTGCCTAAGCATGTCCTCCTTTTCTGGATCCGGGTTCGGGTCATCCTCTTTTATCTTCTTTCTATCCGCGTGCCAGGTCATGAGCTTTGCTTCCTCGGGATCTACGAAATACCTCTGCAGACGAGGAGTGATCGGAAAGTACCATACCAATTTTCTAGGAACTTTCTTCCCTCTCTTGTATCGACTAACACCGCACACCGAACATGTGGTTTTATCTTCGTCCTCACCCCGATATATCATGCAATCATTTATGCAGACGTGGTATTTAACGTGCGGAAGATCGAGAGGGAAAAGTACTTTCTTGGCCTCAGCGATACTAGTTGGGCACGTGTTTCCCTTCGGAAGACGATCGTGCCAGAATGCCATGTTATCATCGAAGCTTTCGTCGGTCCATTTGTGTTTGTCCTTCGTCTCCATAGCCCCAAGTGTTACAACTTCGTAATCACGTCTTTCTCGAGTTGCACCATCTTGGCTTTCTCTCTAGCTGCACCTCTTGCGTTCAACGCCTCTTTGACAAGCAGCTCTTGAACATGAGGGTCCCGCACCCAGCTTGAATCATCATGTCCGACATCTTGATCTTCATGTCCGGCATCTTGATCTACATGATCCGCTTCGGCATCTTCTTCATGATCATGTACGGGATGCTCTTCGTCATCTCGCCCGCCGCTGTTTTCTGGTTGCCCTTCCTCATTTACTGGCGCCCCACCATTGACGTCCTCCTCCTCACCAGCTTCATCACTTATCCATCGTGTGTATCCATCCATCAAACCATTACGCTTCAGGTGTCTTTGCACTATTCCGGAATCAGGCTCGGTCACGCACTGCAGTTTGCATCTCTGACACGGACATCTTATATCCGACCTATTATTCCTTAGCATGTCGTTTGTCGCACATTGCATCCACCTAGCCACGGTGATATCGCTCAGCATCTCGCGGACCATGGTCGATCACCTACGTGCACGGAGAGAGAAACGCAATTATATATCACAGTCGTTGCCGGAAAAATTCGGCATGACCTTCCCTAATAATGCATGGGAGCATGCGGAGAGTGCGCTAGAAATTTTCCGAAACGGAAATGAATCGACATTTCGGAAAAACATTTGCCACTCAAGATACACATATACATCAAACCACCATAAGCTTCACATATACATCAAACCACCACAAGCTTCACATATACATCAAACCCAAGCTTCACATATACAACAAACCCCAAGCTAATAAAGGCAAGTATATGGGTCATAAATGGAACAAAAGAGTTTGGGAGGAGGTCCACTTACTGCAATATGAAACAAAATAGATGTAATGCCAAGTATCGATGGATAAATGGAAGAAATGAGGTGGGGAGGAGGAGAAAACCGAATAGATCTAGGGTGAGAAGAGTGGATCTAGTTTGATAATTGTGTGGAGTGAATGAGAGGTGGTAGGTGGGGTGGAGTAGATAAGGGCAGCTCTAGGCATTTAGTGGCGCATATATAAAGTCAGTGATGGCGCACTGGTGAAATGCGCCACCCCTAAGCTCTTATGGGTGGCGCATTAGGTAAATGCGCCACCCCTAAGGACCTTATGGGTGGCGCATTTACAATATGCGCCACCCCTAAGCTCTTAGGGGTGGCGCATTCTGTATATGCGCCACCTATAAGGTTCTTAGGGGTGGCGCATATTGCTAGATGCGCCACGTATAAGATCATCTAGGCTGGCCCACTCTTAGGGGTGGCGCACTGGAAAATAATGCGCCACCCATAAGACCTTATGGGTGGCGCATTATTTTCCAGTGCGCCACCCCTAACAGATGGTGGCGCATGGCTTTCTATATGCGCCACTAATAAGATTTCCATGTATAGCTATTTCCCTAGTAGTGTATGAGCAGATTCTCCAGCAACTCTCCCAAAAAGGGGTTCAGCAAGCCCACTTTTTTGCATTTGCGACACGGACATCTTATCTCCCTGCGGTTATTTTGTATCATGTCGTTTGTAGCATATCTCAAATATTTGTTCACGACACGTTCACTCATATGGTCGGGCACCATATCGATCGCCTTCACGTGATAGAACCACAAGACAAGTAAAACAATCATTTTTCATTAAAAAATTCGGCATGACCTTCCTACAAATAGGACTAAGAGAGTGCCAAAATTTTCCGAAACGAAAATGAATCAACATTCCGGAAAAATATTGACATCATTTACTGCACAATAAGAATAGCACATATATGTATCATCACATATCCGGCAAAATTTCATCATCTCATATATGCATGCATGCATCATCATCAAGAATTTATAGCACATATATATGCATCATCACATATCCGACACAATACAAAAATAGAACATATATGTTGATCCATCACCTTAAGAGAGACAATGTAGGAGAGAAGAGCGATGTAGATAGATCTAGCTAGACCTATATGTAGAGATGATATATTTGGATCTCACCAAAAGGAGCTAAATTTGGTTCTTTTGTGGCCATTTCTTTTGGTAGAAAGGACATTAGAAGGGTAATGGAGGTAGATCTATCACATAAACTAGTTTTAATTGGTTAAAAAGAGTGGTGAAGATGGGGGAAGGGGAGGAACTTTGAGCTAGTGAGAAGAGCAATAATGGAGGTGCAATAATGGAGGGATTTGGTAGCAGCCCGAGCCCACCAATAATTGCACAGGATACGTCTAGCGTACAAATTATCTGTCCGCCATAGGTAACAGAATTACCGCTGGCATACAATCCATAGGCCCGCCAGAAAAAACATCTGCAATTTAAAATATTTCGGGGGAAAACTTCCTCTGGCGTGCAAGCTAAGTTGTACGCCAGCGTCAACAAAAAATAGCGCTGGCAGGCATGGCTTCTGTATGCCAGTGGAAATTGGATCCGATGCCTAGCCCGGGGCAAGCCGTTCCTCTGGAGTGCACTGAATCATGTACGCCAGTGGTACCTTCTATTGCCCTGGCGTCCACTTAACTCTGTACGCCAGTGAATGTAGCACTGGTGTACAACTTTTGGCGTCCGCCAGCAATGAGCTGGCGGCTATAGCCTATTTCCTGCTAGTGTTCCTACCCTTTGAGCAAATCAACATGTCTTCAAATAAATATCATGACTAACTTATCCACACTATGCTCTAAGGTATGACAAACTTAACGTCTTGTCCATCGATCATGTGATAGTATAGGGCACTATCACACTAAAATGAGATGCGCCAGAGTCATCCATGAACCATATGTTTTGTATTCCTTAACTAGATCATACTCCTCATCTAGGGTGTAAGAATTCACATACATCCAATTCACACAGATGGGTGTTTCATGATGAAATGGCTCATACTAACTTTGGTTATTCACAAATTGATCATTCCATTACATCTCCTACAATTTTTCATTACACAACTCCATCCGACATCTCTATATATATAAAAAGGATACTTGCTATTACACTTATTGCATGCTTTAGTCCAACATCACAAACTCAACTTCTCGACACAACTCTTCTATTCAATCAGACATTCTCCGGCAAAGTGCTCTTCCTTCTTGCCACAAAGACAAACTACCCCTGGCAAATATCGATACTTCATCGATATAACATAAGCTCCTCGAGTCTGCGATTTTCTTTCGGGGCAGTCATAGGAGTAGTGACCTGTTTCTCTACACCTAAAACATGTCAGTTAACTTAGATCCTTCGTTGCAGAAATTGGATTCTTTTGGGGATACAAACTTCTTTCAGCTTCTCCCTCATATCTCTGAGATGCACTCTTTTTCTATATTCTTTATTTACCGGGCACGGTGTTCTCCGTGATGTAAGGCTTCTTTCGCGAATCTCTAGACATCTTCTTCTTGGTTCAGACTTTTCTTCTTGCACGTTGGTCGTAGTCTTTACAGGGACAACCTGGTGCATAACGTCCTTCCTTGTTACGATGCCAACACATGACACTTCCAAACACCTTGTACTTCTTCCTCGACCTTTCTGTGTTGCTCCAATCTTCTATTTCTTGTTGGTCATATTCCACTTATATTGTCAGGAATTTCCCCAGATACTCTTTCCCTTTCTTCGTGCAATCTTGTGAAATATGTCCTTCTTCTCCACATGAATAGCATGACTTGGTGAAAATTGCAGTTGAGGTTAGTTCAAGTGGGTCTTTAACACCTTCCTTCATCATAAATACCTTCACTTGGTTTTTGAGGGGTTCTTTCATTCATTCCTTCTTCGCGGGTGATCCCATGAAATCTTGGAAAATCTTCCTCATTCTTTCCTTCTGTTGTTGGATTCCTTGTTGTACCATGGGGTAAAAGTGAAACTGAGCAGGGTAGTGAGTAGTTACTTCACACAAGAAGTAGGTAACCTACCTTGTGGGACATTCTTTAGTTGGGTGTCTTTCATCACAATAAAGGCATTCATCCTGATGTTCCTTGTTGGTGTGCCCTATTTCTCCACAGATCTTGCATGCACATGGTTTCTTCATGGTGCTTCCACTAGGCCTCCTTATTCGGTTGACCAAACGGGATCTTAGCAGAGTTATCTTGAACTCTTCCCAATGTATTTCTCTTTGCCGTCCATTGATAGCTTAGTATATCCTCCACCAAGTAGCAACACCGCTTTCAAAGTACTGTAGAGCATATTGCAACATATCCTTTCTTCCAATATTGTTCTCCTTCATGTGATCCTCCATGTTCTTGATCCATTGTTCCGTTTCCAGTTGAGTCATTGATCCGGCAAAGATGAACTCATATCCATACACCATCTATTGGGTCCAAGGATTTTGGGTTAGGGATAAGTTTGGAGGGGAGGGGAGAAAAACACAAAAAGAACACAAAAATCAATGAATCTAACGTGAGCATATAACAGGGGTCTAGTCCTCTAATGGTCATGGGTAGTCTTGGGATCTTCAGTCTTCAAAAATCTTCGAGTCTTCAAATTCTTCGATACTTGTAGTTGGTAACTTCCATTCTTCCAATGCACGGTATACACCTCTTAAAATTTAATTGATCATGATTCCAATAACTTGTCCTTCTCGATGTGGCGTAAGATGATCCTTCCAAGTAGACAAAGTGGCTCGGGTATAGTCTAGCTTGTTTGAGGTAAGAGGGAGTGTTTGATCAAATTCAGAAAACATGAGTAGTAATGAAAAAAAATCCAAAATAATATTTTTAGTAATAGAATTTCCTATGGCTTTCCAGTTCCTAGGGTCACGTCCTACAGTCAACATGTGCTCTGATACCATCTTGTAACGACCCGGTCCCAAAAAGGAACCAAGTCTACTGTGCTTCTGTGCTATCCCTGGATCGGTATGCTAGCACACAGAGTACTCGATGAAATACCATAAACCACATTTTAAAAAGTTACGCAAAAACATGGTATGTATTACCTTATAGCCTTAGGGCTAAAAAACAGCAGAAACAATCAAAACATAAGTGGAGTCCCATCAACGCCAACGGCAAAGTTGAGTGTAGACAACGTAACCCTACATCGCATCACTTACTCGTCGTATACAAATCCTGCAACACCGAAGGTTACAGCCCAAAATGGGTCGGTACTTTGAATGTACGGCAAGTTACTATTTTGGTCATACTCCAGCTATACCTATACTTTTCCTATGCATTGTAGTCCAATTTAAATATTATGCATTAATAGGATTATGTACTATACTATACTATTACACCCAGTAGTTCACTGAGGTAGGTCCGAAACTTATATCATTGTCACCACCGTGTAGAATTATATTGCAGGAGGAGGGTGAGGGAGGAGTGCCATGGGGGAGGGAGGAGCGCCATGGGGGAGGAATGGATGAGGGTGGCTCGGGGCGTCTCCGTGGCGGCAGGATAATGCTTAGAGGGGCAAGATGGCTCGAGGCATCGCGGTGGCGGTCGTCGGTCGGGGCATGCTCGACAATGAGCTGCTTCTGGGCGCGGGGAGGAAGACGACAAGGCTGGGGCTGGGCTAGGCTGGCTGCTGGGTAAGTTGGGCCAGTTTCCAGGTAAGCCTTTCTTTCTTCTTCTTTTTTTTGTTTTCTTCTTTCTGTTTTGCCTTGGTAAAACTACCGTAGCATTTTATAAAATCCCCAAATCTTTTATATGGCCTTATGTTACATGTAGCCAGTCGCTCCCAAGATTTGAGCATTGCTGAAATTCACAAATATATAAATTCAAATCCAACTAGGGTTTTATTTAATTTCCAAGGCCTGTTTGGACTTTTTGAAAAATCAATGAGCATGATATGTGACCCACTTCACTTTATTTGTGATCACACTCATTTGTGGGACTTTTCAAAAAGTTCTGATCATTTTTGGAAGAAAGTTTTTGGCTTGATATTTGAATAAATTCATTTGGGGCTTTTATCTTTTCCCATTTCAATTTATTTTTGAATTTTTACATGATGCAAAGAAGCACTTGAATCCTAGCACACACCTAACTTGGGGTTGTGACAACTCGCCCCCACTCAAAAGAATCTCGTCCCGAGATTCAGAAGTTGTCGGGAAGAAGGTGGGGTACTCAACACGGAGATGCACTTTTAGAAACTTGATCTTCTGACGACGTGTGCTACGCTCGGCTGAGTCAAGAATACGAACGGGGTACTCTCGATAATAAAGGTCATCTTGGATATCAAGCGTTTCATGGTCGACTTCGCGGATGGGGTCCTTAGACAAATGCCTAAGTTGTGACACATGGAATACATCATGTACTCGGGAAAGGTGCGGGGGTAGTTCAAGTTGGTAGGCAACTTCTCCACATTTAGCAAGAATGCGAAAAGGTCCAATGTAACATGGGGGCGAACTTGCCTTTCATACCGAAGCATTGGATTCCCTTAAGAGGAGTAACCCGAAGGTAAGCCTTCTCATCCAGATTGTAGCTTTCTTGCCTATGATGACGATCATAGTAGCTCTTCTGACGAGACTGGGATGCTTTCAATTGATCACGAACAATGCGAACTTGTTGTTCTGCTTCCTTGATCATATTCGGTCCAAAGAATTGTCTTTCACCGGGTTCTGACCAGTTCAAGGGTGTTCGACATCTTCGTCCATAGAAGAATTCAAGAGGAGCCATGTTCAGACTAGATTGGAAACTATTGTCATAAGAACATTCAGCGAATGGAAGAGACGTATCCAAATTCTTTCCGAAAGAGATAACTGTAAGGCCCGATATGCGGTACTGTTCCAGATCTAGATGTTTCCATCCAGATCCGGGGACGAAGCACATATCGGTCCCACCGCGACGTATGACAAAGCCATATGCCCCGGATTTCCAACATGATATCACAACATTACAGATACAGGATACAACATCTCATACAATTGGCATACAACTGCCTCAAATACAATACAACAGCGGAAGGTACATGTCTGAGCACTGACTACAAGCAAATGCCTAGTGGCAAAGAGAAAAGCATCGATCCCATAACCACACGGGTTCAGGCCCTCCGCCGGGATCCGCCTAACTAGTCGTCGTCGAGTCTCCACGTGAAACGTCGATCACCATACCTGTTGTCGATCAAGAACCCTGAAAAGAGTTTGGGGGTAGTATCATGAGTACAGAAGTACTCAGCATCCAACTGTAGTGGTCATCTGACCCAGCAAGGACTTCATCACTCGTCATTCTAGGACAACTAGTAGTTTACGGTAAGGAAGGGGTAAGTGGTGAGGTTGCTGCCGCACTAGCATTTATGAAGTGGCTACCGATCTAGAGATTAAGGTAAGAAGCCAAGCATTCGATGAGGAATCGCCTCCAACAAGTCTTGCTATCAACTACTACGCAAACATAACACCTGTCCTATCCTTGTCCTCCTCTTCGGATCCCAACGAAGAAGAAGAAGTCAAGGCACACACACGTTGATCAAGTTATATTAAGATTATCTCAGTTGTTGTTGTCTATGAACAGGACGTAGGTCTCAAGTCGTCCATAACCGTGGACACGGCTTCTCGAAAAGATTTAACCCTGCAGGGTGTACCAACTGCCCATTACGAGGCTCCGCATGCACGTCCATCACTCTTAGTTGCTACCCATTACAGGCAACCATTTTATGATTTAGTTCCAAGAGATCCGAAACGACAGGTCCCTCTAACTAACAACGAACAAATCCGGGTGGCCCCCGGGGAGTCGACACCCAATCCAAAAGCTGGCCACGCTCTCGGATCGGACTCTTCCGTCTCAATAGGGTTTGGGTTACCGAGACGCCTCACGTGAGGCCTCGGGCCCTCGCCGGTCAAAGGTGGACCAATAGGGGATACGAAGTCCTCACTGGTCCGGGTCCTTTTAAAGGATGTCTGCCAGGAGCTACCCGACAGGCATATATGCATGGTTTTCAAATGGGAAATTAGCTTGGGCCACCTCTAGAAATGTTTGAAGCTAGATAGGTAAGAAAATGGGACCCCATAAAATCCCACACGCGGTTAGGCACGCTCAGTCTTAAAACCAATACCCGGAACTCGGATCCTAGGTGACTCAAATGGAACAAAGCGTCGGGGCGGGATAGCCTAGACCTTCCATCCTTCGTCAAATATAGTCAACATTATAATAATCATATCATCAACAACAATATAATAATGTGATATCCCAAACCCAAGAGTAACAGGGTAACATCGTAGCATCCTAAGCATGCATACTAAGCAGGGGCTGAGCAACGAGCAATAGTAACAAAGCAGTACAAGGTTTGCTGGGAGGGGACATGGCCGTATCGGTTTAAAAGAGGCTGTAAACATGTGGTAGGATCAAACATCGAACCTATCCTAGACTAACATGCAAACCGCTGGTTGAAATAGAATGGATCATAAGTAATGCAAAGTCCTTGCCTGTTCATAAGTCGGGTTCCGAAGGTGTAGTTGATCGCAAGCTCGCATCGTCTCCGAGAGGCACCCGCGGAAGCACACAAGACGATAAACACTAGAAAGCAATCAACGGTGCACCACTATTACTACGGAGCAACACAAGATCAAAGAAAAAACACAAGGCACGGCAACGTGATACGGATCTACCGTCGAGAACGGTTACTAACGGTTTAACTGGAGTACTCGTCACACACGACGAATACCGCACGTTTACGGTGGTTCAAGTTGCTTAGCTACAGGTGATCAAACAGCGGTTATTAGCATGGAAACTCAAGAAAGCATGGCATAGCACACAAACATGGCAAGAGGTGAAGCACAATGTAACTATCTATGCTAGTCAATTTAAGTGAGGCACAACCTAAACATGGCATAACACTAAGTGCCGCACAACAGTTAAAAGATTTGGTACTGTTCTGCCCTAAACCATATTTTCGGTTGGTTAACAACCGAAAACAACAGCACAAACACAAAGAACACGAAAAATTAATCAAGTTACATATAAAGAACACCCCAAACGGAGTTACGGTTAAAAAGATATAAGCAAGACAAGTTATGCACACATGCTGTATAAACAGGGGTAAATCTATATGAAAAAGTGCAGAAACATGACATAGCAATACATGGGATGAAAGTAGACATGATGATTAACAATATGCAATTGGAATCACTCAATTCCGATAAACGGTCGCGACACACTCGTCGACCGAAGTTGCAACAAAATAACAGTTTCAGCAATAGCAGCACAATAACATCAGGATAGCTACTTTGGAGCAAGATATAAACATGATGCAACAAGAAAATATGGCATGTGAATGCATGAAACTGAATTAGAAACATTTCTTAACGCAACGCAAAAGGAATCCATGCAATAGGCCTCATGGATTTCTTACAATCATCATGCAAAGTTGCAACAAAATAATAACAGCAGCACATAATAACAAAAAGTAGCAGTTTAACGGCCTGATGACCTGTTCAGCACACAATTACACAATCAAGATGAGCTCAAATGCAAATGCTCACAAAAGATTAATTAAAGTACAAGCAATTCTAAACAATTCGTCTTTTGGGCGCGAAGTCATCCGGGCTACGGATCGCTTGCTATCGTCAACGCGGGATCGAATCAGAAGCACAAAATTCCAACACTTAGCAAAATTTACAGCAGGGTCATACTAAAAAAAATAAAGGGCTCACCCCAACTGGGCCGAGCCCATCTGGCCGCTGGAGGCCGCTGCTGGGCTGGAGGCCTGGCCTGGCCGGTTCGGGTGGAGGTGGGCCGCCTGGGCGCTGGGCTGGCCGGCCTCGCTGGGCCGCGGCCCACGTGGGCGGTTGGAGGCGCACGGACGGGTCATCCTCTCCAGGACGAGCGGGCGGCGGCGGCTGTCTCCCGGTGGCGCGCCGGCCACCAGTGCTGGCGGCGGAGCAGGCTGGAGGAGAGGGGGCGCCGGGAGCGGAGGACCCGGGGCGGAGCAGCGTGGATCCGGCGGCGCGGTGGTCGTCGGGCACCACGAGGCCATGGCGCGGGCTCGACCTCCGGCTCGCCGGCCATGGAGCCGCGGCGGCGGCGGTCTGTTGAAGGGTAAGGGAGGAGGTTAGAGAGCGGGAGGAAGAGAGGAGAGGGAGAGAGGGAAGGAGAGGAGGGTAGCCCGGGCGGGCTGCTCCGGCGGCCGGAGTGCTGGCCGGAGGTGGCGCGACTCGGTGCCTCCACGGGCGTCCACGGATGGAGGCTAGGTGGGCGTGTCTGGGCCGTTGGATCGGCCGATCCGATGGTCCAGATCGCAAGGGGGGAGTTTTTCAGATCTGAGAGCTAGGGTTACGAAAATTGGGGACAAAATGGGGGTGTGGCTGCAAAATTTAGGCTAGGGAAACCCTAAAAATGGGTGGGAGTGTGGTGGTCTTTATATAGCATGGGTGGCTGGCAGTTTGCAAAAACATCCCCGGTTTTTATCTCGCGCGCACGGTGCTCACGTTTCTGCCCGCCGGGGGTCCGCAGTACCTCCGATTCGGGTAAAACCTCGAACTGCGCGATCGGTGCGTCGAGCCGGAGGCGTTCACCTCGCGCTGGAACCGTTCCGAAAACACTTTCCGGCGCGCTATAAAAATATCCCGTTTAATTATTAACGGGGTTTTTCGTTCTGTTGGCTTCGGCTGGTCTCGTGCGGTTTTCGCGACGGTGATCGGGTGAAACCCGGTGTCGCAAAGGTCGAGTGTCAGGGTGGCAAAGGTCGGTCTCCGTCCGGTACGAGATAAGAGGGGGGAAAGTAATCGCCGATCGATAAATCGGGGATGCAAACACCGCAAACAAATCAGACAATCAGACAACTCACACCGAAAACAATTTTTTTTTATTTTTGTGAAAACTGGGCTGTTACAATAACCCAACTCTAAGCATGTCTTCGAGAATTTGTTTAACCCTTTCAACTTGACCTCTAGATTAGGGATGGAAAGTTGTACTAAAGGAGAGATGAGTTCCCATAGCATTCTGAAAACTTACCTAGAATCTAGAGGTGAAAAGGCTACCACGATCAGAATTGATTTCCAAATGAACACCGTGAAGAGACACAATCCTAGAGACATACAAGTCCGCTAACTGGCTAGCAGTTATAGACTTGCGAACAGGAAGGAAGTGAGCAACTTTCGAAAGTCTATCAATGACAATGAAGATGGCATCATTTTCTTTCTAGGTTTTTGAGAGGAGAAACAGTAGGGCAAGGCCCCACTGCAGCTTTTAACTTTATTAAATATAAAACAATGTTTTGCATGGCTTGAGCTAAGACAGAACAAACAAGAAAAACCAAGTTACATTATCAAGCCATTCTTTGAATGACTCAGCATATTTATGCTTGATTCTATATCTCAAAATCTTTAGCTCAAAGAAGTAGTGCTCCTTCCAGTGCAACATAGAAGGGTTCCTGTTTCTAAGATTTTGTCATTCCTGGTCATCCAGAGGGCCCAAGAAGAAATGATGATGATATGCATGGAGAATGGAACATTGAGTTTGTGTTTGATGTCTCCAATTGCTTCTAGATTGGATAGGTTTCTGCCTCTAGAGGGGCAGATGAAGTCCCGGCATGAAGAAGCAAAGGGGCAGCTCCAGAAGAGGTGATGGAGGGTCTCTTCAGTTGGACAATTGAGAGTGGCACAGTTGTAAGTCTGCAGGTGAAAGGTTTTCCTTCTTAGGAGATTTCTTGTGTTTAGTCTGTCATGAAGAAGTAGCCAGAAGAAAACCATATGTTTAGGCTAACAGCCACATTTCCAAATCCACTTGAAGTGAGATGGAACTGTTTTAAACCCAATTAAGGAGTTGTAAGCCTATGTTGACCGGAACTTGGGGCTACCCTAGATGTAGGTCCATTTGTCACTAATAGTAGAGCTATTATTCAGGATGTAGTCTTGGCACAGGGAATCAATGACCAGCAGTTCTTCATGTGCTTGAGCAGTCAGAGGAAGGGGAAAAGGTCATCAATAAACTCGATTTCCATGAACTGCTTCATTGTGATCATCTGGTTCTTTGCAAATGTGAAGATGTGTGGCAAGAGTATGTAAAGGCATTGGGTGCTCCAGAGATCAAACCAGAAAGAGACAGTTGATCCACTTCCAAGAATACATTTGGCCATTGACTTGTAGTGATTCAGAAGTCCCACATTTGTTTCCCACCAAAAGGATCCCACCATGTGATTTACAGGAAGTAGACCATTTTCATAGTAGGCTTCCCAAACCATGTTGACCTAGGGGATGTTTTTCTTATTGAAGAATTTGTGAAGATTTTTAATCAGCAATGCGTTGTTTTGGGCATTGATATCAAAAATCCCCAATCCTCCCTGATCCTTTAGTCTGCAAACAGTGGACCAAGCAACAAGTGTAGGTCTTTTATCCTGCATGTTGGACCCTCTCCAAAGGCAGTGTCTTAGATACTTGTTGATTTGCTGTTTGATTGTCTTAGGTAGATCAAAGAAGGTCATCCCGCAAAGAGCCAGAGAGGAAAGCGCATATTTCACCATGATCAGTCTGCCAGCATAGGTGAGGAAATTTGCAAGTCCAGAGTGTTTTTTAGCAATCCTGTTGACCATTGTCAAGCAGTGTTCCACTTTGGGTTTATGGATACCCAGGGGAATGCCAAGTTAAGTGATGGGAAAGTAACCTCTCTGACAGTTCAGGGTGTTGATGTAGTGATCTACTCTCTCCCCATCAATATTTAGAGGTATCATATTTGACTTGTCGAAGTTCACTTTCAAACCAGTGCCTTCAGAAAAGGTGTGCAGCAGGGCCTTGAGACAGATTAGCTGCCTGGAGTCAGCCTTAAGAACAATGAGTGTGTCATCAACATACTGTGCAATTCGAAAATCAGGGCAAGAATGCAATTGTACCGGAGCCGACATGAGGTTCAAATTCTGAGCCTTATTTAGAATGTATTGGAGCAAGTCAGCAGCAAGCACAAAGAGCAGGGGAGATAGTGCATCACCTTGTCTTACCCCTCTCTTATAGTAGAATTATTTACCTGGCACTCCATTTAACAGGACAACAGAGATAGCAGAGCTGGAAATCATGTTCATCCATTTGATCCATCTTTCACCAAACCCTTTGGCTTTGAGGATGTCAAGGATGGCCTTGTGCTCAATTGTGTCAAAAGCTTTTTCAAAGCCCAGTTTCAACAACAGAGTTTCCACATTGGTTCTATGGCAGAGGTGGATAAACTCAAAGGCCCAACTGATGCAGTTTTGGATTGTTCTGTTTTGAAAAAAAACCATATTGATTTATGTGCACAAGTTTGAGAATCACTTCCTATAGTCTGTTTGCGGAAAGATTGGTCAGAATTTTCAGGATGGAGTTCAACAGTGAGATAGGCCTGAAATCATTAGCATAGTAGGGGTTTGGAATCTTGGGAATGAGAGTAATGTAAGATGAGTTAATACTCTCTAGAGAGACTGAACCATTGTTAAAATCTTGGATCAGTTGCAAGACTTCAGAGCCAATGATGTCCCAACAGTTCTTAATGAATTCATTATTTAATCCATCAGGTCCAGGGGATTTTCCATTTGGAATGTCCTTTATTACAGCCTCAACTTCATAAGTGGTGAAGGGCACCTCAAGTTGTTGCAAAATCTGAGGGTCATAGGGCTGACCAAAAAGATCAAAGATATCAAAGTTCATGCTTACCTCAGTGGATTGGCCCATTCTATCTTTGAAACTATTCAATAGGATAGCAGCCTTGCCTTCATGATCAGAA
Organism: Bromus sterilis; assembly: GCA_950022295.1. Classification (NCBI taxonomy): domain Eukaryota; kingdom Viridiplantae; phylum Streptophyta; class Magnoliopsida; order Poales; family Poaceae; genus Bromus; species Bromus sterilis. The sequence goes on from OX465600.1 coordinate 160,057,062, forward strand.
ATATCAACTTGGTTTTTATCCTGAAGAACAACAATAAAAATGCTTCTGTGATTTATTGTTGCTTTTGCATGGAAGAAATCAGAGCTCTTATCACCCAACTTGACCCAGTTAATTTTTCCTCTTTGTTTCCAGTATATTTTTTGGCTTTTGAGAAGGTCTAATAGGTAATCCTTAAGCAAGGTTCTACAGTTTCATTCAAAGACAGAGAGATTTTTGAATTCCTATAGGATGTCAAGCAGAAATATATGCTCATTGATTCTTGCAATTTCCACTTTCATGCAAGGCAGGGTTTTAGCCCACAGTTTAAGAGCTCTTCTCACATTCTTGAGTTTTGCATTGATTCTTTTAGCAGATTCACAGAATCCAACACGAATACTCCAAGCTGACTGGAAAATGGATTTGAATTCAGATTTATTTAGCCAGAAGTTCTCAAATATAAAGATCCTTGATTTGGTGATTTTGGAATCTATTTTGATCAAACATAGCAGGTGATCAGAGATTGGTTTTGGCAGAGGGAGTGCTTTAGTGGCAGGATACGTATTAGCCTAGGAAGAAGATGTAAAAAACCAGTCTAGCTTTTCTAGTAAGGGCCTCTCCTGCATGTTACTCCAAGTAAACTGTCTGCCCTTTAGTGGAAGTTCTATTAACCCTAGCTTATTGATAGCCTCATTGAATAACAGCATGTCATTTGTATCCGCCCAGGTCTGTTCCTATCATCAGGTGTTCTAATGATGTTGAAATCTACCAATATGATCCAATCAATGTCATCAGGCATGTCAATATTGTGGAACCATTGTATAAATTCATATTTTTCTTCCTGTCGGCATGGTCCATAAATGTTTGTGAGAACCCAACTTTGATTAGAGATCCTATTTGTGAATTCAACAGATAAGGAGAACTTGTTTTGGAAAACCAGTTTCCCATCAAGGATGGAATCATTCCATGCAGTTAAAATCCCTCTAGATGCCCCAATAGAGGGTAGAAACTCAAACTTGGAGATCCTTTTTGGGCAAAAGTTCCTAAGATAATTAGTTTCTTGTATGCAAAGAACTGCACATGAACTTTCCACTATCTTCTGACTGATAGCATTCCACTTGTCCTTGGAATTAATGCCTCTAACATTCCAGTTGAGTATATTCCCTGATCTGTTGTTATTCATTCAAACAGGAGCAAGGGTACCAGAATAGAATAGGGAACACTCCTATTCCACCATACATGCCAGAGCAAGAAACACACCACATACTGAAACATGGACCAACACACCAAATATTCAAAGGTAGCCAGGTAAATTGCTTAGGAATACAACAACCAATCCAAAAGGGTACAACAAATGTCATAGGGGAATTACAATGCAGTCTGCTAGATAGAATAATCCAAAATGAAATTCTTCTTAAAGGCAGTGTTAGGCATGCCTCAATCCTCATTTCTTTAGTTGTACTAATCATCAGGGGGAAGATGAGGATTTTTTCTCCTTGGCCTTGGAAACCTTGGCCACCTCCTCCTTGGCGTTTTAATTTGGCCTCTTTGCAAGCTTTTCCTCCAGCTCTTTATCTGCCAACTTGCAAAAGGAAGCAGACAAGTTTTTAACAATCTTGTTTTGCAGTTTAGGAGGAGTAGCATTACATGGCAGACAGTTAATATTAGGGCAGGGTTTGGTCTTAAAGCCTGCATTGATGGTTCTTATTCTATCACTACTCCTTACCTTAGAGTCCAACAAGGTAGCATTCCCTCTTTTTTTCTTGGAAATGAGTCCTTAGGTACCTTTTCCTTGAGCTAGGGCAAGAGAAGTGATCTTCTCATTTTATTTATTATCCTGCAACTTGTCATGTTCACCCTTTCCAGCAGACTTGCAAGCAGGGGCCTGAGAAATAAGGCATTTATCATGTATATGAAAAATGAAATGCTCTTCATTATCATTTTCAGAAATCATGTCCCGGAGAGGAGATTTTAGTAGTTTTAGAGCACCATCAAATTGATCTGGGGAGATGAGCAAATGAACCACAAATTAAACCAACTTACATGGACTTTTTCAAATTGTGCACCCTCAGAATCCTTTGGTGCAAAGTGCATCTTCCACATCTCCATTCCTTCAGAGGATAAACAGATGTTTTTAACAGGACCATAAGCTGCACTAATATCATTTTTGGAGGAACTAGCAGCAGAAAAACAAACTTTTCTAGGGTGTCATTGAACAGAGCAAACTCCATTTCCATTGTGATACTCATATTGCCAGCATTAGTTAAATTCATTTGTGCAGCAGAATTAGTACTACTGGCAGGCAAATGAAAGTATGAGGCAGGCATAGAAGCATTGAGAGAAAAAGGTGGAGAGGTCTCACCCTCCAGAAGTGGAAGGGAGGGTTCATAAAAAATTGTACCTTGGGTGATGGTACGCTGGGGCTCATTCTAGTCTACATGGAAGGCACTCACAGAAGTATCCTTGCTCTGGGAGGAAGGGGAATCAAGTCCAGCTTTCTTCAGAGCTAGAAGAGTGGGTTCAGGTAGTCCAACTTTCTCAAACACAGTGGTAGCATCAGGTGTCTTACCAGGAGAAACACCAAGGTCCACAACTTCCAGAATAGGTTTCAACATTTCATTCTCCAAGGGAGCAAGGTTTTTTTCCAGGATGAAAGGGATGTCCTGAGCAAAGAATTCAACATATTCCTCAATGTTTTCAATTTTCAGTTCCATTTGTTCATTCTGTTCCTCTTCATCTTCAACTCCATAGGCGAGTTGAATGTTTAGGAGACCTAGGCCTCCTTGCACAATGGGAGCAGGCATCAAAGGGGCAAAGTGATCCTCATTCTCCAAGGGAGCAGCAGCACCGATTGGCTGGTTAAATGAACCATCTGAGGAAACTGAAGTGATGTCACTTACACCTTCCACGGCAGGAACTTCTTGATTGATTTCAGCATGAATTTGAATATGATTATTGGCAGGCATTTGCAATGCCCAGTGGTCCCAATGGTCATCAGCTTCCTCAACATCTTTAGGGGCTGATGTGCGAGATGATGATAATGTTATCTCACCCTTCGTTTGGTTACCCCAAGTGGAAGGTGAGATGTAGGATAGTAGAAAATCTCCCTCAGTGAAGATACCGAGGTTGAGTTCAATCCAGTAGGACTCCGATAATGATAAGTAGGTGGTTCTGCAAGTGATGCGTCGTCTGAAGAAAATCACTTGCTTCTCCTGGACCTGCACACAGAAACAAATAACTTTGCTCCCAACAAAGTTCAAAGAGGTTGTCAATCTCTCTGGTCTTGTTGTTTACTAAGGATCAAACGCAAGGGATAATGATAATGGTCATGGCAGCTAGAAAGTAAAAGCAGGAAAATAAAAGAGCGTGTAAAAAGTGATGAGAAGATGGACCGGGGTCCCGTGATGTTCACTAGTGATGTCTCTCTCCCAAAAGATGATAAAACTGCTATGCGAGGTAAAAAAATTATAGCTGGGCAATTGACAGGATTAAAAACGCACCACAATGCTAACTATGCTACAAAGAAAGGACGAGGCTCAAAAGCATGGGCGGTACGCCAAAATAAGTAGACCGGAATCCAACTGCATCGAGTGCTTGAGATTTGTCGAAACGGGAATTAAACGGTGTTTTAGCATGAAATTACTTTTAATCATTATTTTTGCTATTTTTTAAGAATGCAAATGATATAAATATAGTGACATTTGCTAGAATCATTTTCCTACTTTTAGAAATGACAGGAGGCAATTAGGATTTTTGGTTAGCATATTGAGGTAACTAGGATTTTTTAGAATGCCGATGATTTAAATATATTCTGACACTATGTGACATCGGGGAGAGTGTGAAGCGAACCCTTGTGATATGTACAAGTACGGAACCTGTGCATCCTATTTGGGTTCGTTGCCACACTCTCCCTGGAATCGCTTATGTGTCCAATCTAAATATGAGGCACTATTTCTTATTTTTTAGAATGTTGATGATTTAAATATATTGTGACACTATGTGACATCAGGGAGAGTGTGAAGCGAATCCTTGTGATATGTACAAGTACGGAACTTGTGCATCCTATTTGGGTTCGCTGCCACACTCTCCCTGGAATCGCTTATGTGTCCAATCTAAATATGAGGCACTATTTCTCCTTTTTTCCGGAAGTATTTTTTGTCTTATTTTGTTAATTTGTTAGTTAGTATAAATTTTTTACTAGATCATTTTAATAAAACCTTTTTCTCGACAACGATGCCTGGCCCGCATCCCCATCGTCTCCGCATCAAAGAAAACCTGCTTGATGGGATGGGCGATGTTCGGGACTGGGCTCCCCCGGGCTGGCACTGGCAGGTGATCTCCGAGGCGCGTAGCTTAGTGAGGAATCCGGGTCCTGTCGTCGACCCGAATCTTCTTTGGTGGCGGTCGCGTGGGCCACAGTCGGTGCAGAGGCAGCCGGCCCCCCGAGTGGATTGTCTGCCGACGTGTCAGGGAGGAGGACGAGCATGTCCGTCGCTACTTGGTGGCGTTGGACACCGGGTCATGGAGGACCTGGAAGGTTCTTCAGGGATCTCACCCGAGCTACGAGTTCGTGGTGGTTCCTTCTCTTTGGGTGGCCACCATCCGCACCCGACGTTGTTTACTGTATTAGTCATGTATTATATGTATGAGTCTTAAGATATATATGTATGACCTAGCACTATGCAAGTCACGTTGTTTACCGTTGTATTACTCGATATATATGTACGAGTGATATTATTGTTGCATTCGCTGATATTATTGTTCGTCATTATTTTCCTTCTTTTTAGAATGTCGATGATTAAAATGCATTATTTTGACACTATGTGACGTTAGGGATGGGCCAATGATCCTTGTGAAATGCACAAATACGGAACTTGTGCATCCTACTTGGATCACTGGCTCCATCCCTGAAATCACTTGTGTGTGTCCAATGTAAGTATGAGACAAAAACTTATATGCCGATGATTAAAACTCCGTTGTGACACCATGTGACAGCAGGTATGGGTAAGCGAGCCTTGTGATATACACAAATACGAATCGTGTGCATCCTACTTGGCTCGCTTACGCCATCCCTCTAGTTGTTTGTGTGTGTTCAATCTAAGTATGAGGCAAAAACCGATATATTGCATTTTTATTTGAGTTCATCCTTTTTTCCTTTCGTTTTAAATGCCGATGATTAAAACCGTTCTGGCACAATGTGACATCGGGGGAGAGCGTGCAGCTACCCTTGTGATATGTACAAGTACGGAACTTGTGCATCCTACTTGGGTAGCTGCCACGCTCCCCCCTGATTCGCTTATGTGTTCAATCTAAATATGAGGCACTAATTGGAATTGTATCATCCCATATTCGTTTTTGTTAATTTGTTAGTTAGTATAAATTTTCTGAGCAAAAGTAATGTAGTGACATATGCTAGAATCATTTTCCTACTTTTAATCATTACTTTTTCTATTTGAGTTCACCTGTTTTTCCTTTTGTTTTAAATGCCTAATTTTTGAATTATGAACACAGAAAATGGCTGACGATGATAGAATCCCCTAGTGCGACTATTGTGGCGATGACTCGGATCAGTGCGACAAGTTTCCAGAGTTGGATGGGGAGGAAGAATGATACTTCTCCATCACGCTTAGGGAGGGCTTCGAATTTCAAACGGTATGAAACTTCATCGACATCTTCTTATTTAAGCATGATTCACTTACTTTTTGTTTTGACGTGTATTTTTTTATACTCAACTAGCACATCCCTTGCTACGCAAGATCTCATGTCTGCGACTTTTTCAAAATCGATGAGTGGCGTGAGAATGCCAAAAAAGATGTCAATATTAAGACGAAAGATGGCATAACTGTAAAGGTCGAGGTCTTTAATGAACCAAATAGCACATATTTTGATTGTGCAAATTGGTATGCACTATGCAAGGCATATGCATTAGAGAATGATATGCAAATAACATTTGATCTTGGACTTCGTCGTCGAGATGGTCAAACATTTCGAAATAAGGACATTTGGATGCTAGTGGACGACATTAAGCTGGTTCTATCTCCACGTGAGTTTCTTAAACAACTTTGACTTGTTTACTTCCTTATTTTATTGCTTCCTAAGTTGACAACTTATTTATAATTGTTAGTTTATCCCCAAGCTCCAAAAGAAGTTCGGAAGATGTTTGATAATACTTTTCATCATGGTGGATTTGGCCTGACAATTGATGAACAAGATGATTTCATCAATGTTCTTAAAGGTGTTCCTTCGTTTGTGAACTTGAATAATATTGGCGAACCTTATACACCATATGTTCCATTTTTTGTCAAGTTGTTTCCAGGACATGTAAAAGATAATATCATGGTAAGATTTTTTACTATTCTATCACACTAGTCCATTTTCAGAAATCTTTTGACCTAACATTAAGTATAATGTATTACTAAGTATTTTACTCGTATGTGTTCAACAGAGAATCCCGGCAGCATGTACGCCTAAGTGGTTGCCTCCTCAAGGCGAGCTTACAGTTGTTTCTGCACGGTCATGGAATGTCCTTTTCAGAACTGTCTAATCCACTGAAGCTGGAGATGACGGTTGCGTAAGAATAAGAGGATGGAAAAGGATAGTGAATGGGATGAACATCAAACATGGAGACAAGTTGTTCTCCATATTACCTAATGGAATGTGGGGTGTCTTTTGTTTTTTTTTCATTTCACCTTGTGGTCGTGATTAGTAGGTTGGTTCGTAGTTGTTGTTAAATATTATGTTGTTGGACATTAGCGAAGTTAAACTAGGAAAAGTTGACCTTTGTGTTCGATATTAACCTTTGTGTTGGATATTATGATCATGTGATAATATATATGAGATGATCGATTTAGACTATTGTCTATGTATGAGATATTGAGGTGTGTATGTCTATAAATTGATGATACTATTGTGTGAATTATACTATGAAACCTGTACAAACAAATAAGAGAAAATAGGCAGAAAAGGAAAAAATTGAAAAATATTACTAGTAGCGCCTGACAGAGGCAGGCGCTGCCGCTATATCTATTAGTAGCGCCCAATCCAGGAGGCGCTACTTCTGACCCTACGTAGCATTATCGGTTGCCAGCGCGCGCTGCTGCTACAAGTTAGTTGTAGCGTGCTATCAGTAGCGCGCCGTGGGGCGCTACTACTAGCCTTTCTCCTAGTAGTGATAGTAGTGTTGCCCATTTCTCTCTTTTTATTTTTTTTTCTTTTTTCTCTATTTTTTGTATTTTTTGGTGGCCTCAATGGCTCTTTCTATTTAACTCTCATTTGTCCCCTTTGGGTTTTTTTGGTCCATTTTGGGATCTTATCCTCACTTAAGGGCAACACTCTATTTTACAAGAGGGTATAGAAGATCTTCACACTTTACAAGGTACTCAAACATAAAGAAGATGTCGCTATCATGATGTATGCAATGTATGCCTCTGCCAGTGTAGCAGTAACATGTATTACATGAAGATCAAGTCATGAAGAGGTGGATGTTGCATGGAAATATATCTCGGAAAGGCTATGGAAATGCCTTGATAGGTAGGTATGGTGGCTATTTTGAGGAAAGATACAAGGAGGTTTATGATGACAGAGCGTATCATGCCAACAGTTTGGATGCACCGGCGAGGTGGACGCCAACTCTCAGAGTGAGAAGAAGGCAATGCACGGTACAGAAGAGGCTAGCAAATATGAGGAGGTGGAAGTGTCAACTTTCAATACTTACATTAGTCCGAAGAACTCATGCACTTATTATCGGTAACTCTCAATCTAATGAGGAGGTTCACAAAGAGACAAGTACCCAGAGGAGGAGTGTATGGGGCTTTGGTTATCCTTGCGCATCGTCGACTCATGGTACGTGAGTGTACTCTAATATTCGATCCCTCAAAAGATTAGCGATCCATCTAGTAGCTAGAGTTCTCAACTAGTTTTGTAGGTTTTGAAAATAAACACAGATTGCCCAAAATACAACACCTATCACTAATAGGCTAGAGCTCTTGACACCAAAAGTTCAAACATTACTCACAACAATACCTCAAAACTATTGCAAGTTACTACTAAAATTAAATAGCAACCTCAATTACCTACTTTCAAGACAAGACACAACTCAGTGCAACAACCAACTCTCTTAACAAGATAAACATGAAAACTAAAGAGAGTTCCAGCAACAAATTAAACAAAATCCAAGGCTCTTGCTAAAGACAAACTAAAACTAAAATTAAAAATGGCAGTAGCTACGAAAATATAAAGAACACACAACAGCAGAAAGATAAGCATGAAAAATCCTATGATGTGTTCTAGATTGAAGTGGAGCGTGTTTCTCTCCCACACAAAGTAAGCTGGGGTCTAACTTGTTCTGAATAGAAAGAAAAGCTAAAGAAAACTAAAAAGTAAACCTAAGAGCGAGACACTCCAAGAATAGCACATAACGCATGAAGTGATAAAAATATTGTGAGACGAAGGACGAACTAATGATTGTTGATGGAGAAGGGGGTGCAAGGGGGCATCCCCAAGCTTCGACACTTGAGTCTCCTTGAATATTTATTGGGGATGCATGGGGCATCCCCAAGCTTGAGCACTTGACACTCCCTGATCTCCTTTCATCATCTTCCCTCGCACACTTGAAAACTCCTTTCATACATAACTCGTCATAAGCTGATTAGAGAGCTTAGTACCCTTAATAACATAATTTTTCCAAACTCCCTTCATACATAACTCATCATAAGATGATTAGAGAGGTTAGTACCCTTAATAAAATAATTTTCCCCACTTAATATAAAGATATTCTTGAAGAGCTACTGTTTTTCAAGATTTCCAAAAAGTTTTTGCAAAGAAAAAGCAAGCTTAAGGTTTGCAAAATTAAGGAGAGGCAAAATGTGGTAGAATCTGTGAAAAACAGAATAGCGGGTAGTAAATAATTTGTTTTGGGTACTTCTGTAACTCAAATCAAAAAACTCAGAACATACAAAAGTTCTGTGATTGTATAGAGCATGTTGTGTAAAAAATTCATCTTAAAAAGATGAATTGGTGATTTGTTCCGATATTTTTCCGTCAAGAAGACAGAATCTGTTTTTTGGACAGCATGTCACAACTTTTGCTTACCTTATCATAAGAGGCTATAACTTGGCACAAAGCTTGAAAATAAAGATACAATGATGTTGCTACGGAAGTAACAATCATCAAGACCACTAAAACCAAAAGTAAAAAACATCTTGGGTTGCCTCCCAACAAGCGCTTTCTTTTACGCCTTTAAGCTAGGCATAAGGCAAAAGATCAAGTTGTATCAATCGAAACATCATTAATATCATCAAGAAGCTCTTCAATTGTACAAGTATTCTTAAGAGGTCTTTCAAATAAAGGCCTAATGAAGATATTTCTAGGAAGAAAACCAAAAGGCGTTAAATGAATGGGAGTTTTATTTATAAATTTACCAAAAAGGGGTATTTCTTCCAAAGATTTCACGGTTTCAACTTCCTTGGCAATGGGTGTATTATTTTTAGGTCAGGGAACCTTAGGGACATAATTGAACTTAGGTTCCCTTCTTGCCGGAGTTTCTACCTTATTTAGTTTGATTGAGGAGAAAGTAGTTCCTAAAGTGTTAATGATTTCCTCAATCTTATCAATCCTAGAAAGAGCCATATCATGGGATTTGATGGTCTCCAAAGTTTTGATAATTTTAAGCATGGAGCTATCAAGTCTATTCAAATTCCCTTGAATCTTGCGATCCAACTCATTTATCGTAGTTATAATTGGTATTTCTAACTCTATCTTTTCAAGTTTCTTAATAATGTGAGCTAGAGTTATATCTTCTTGTATGCTAGCAACAGGGAGATTTCCAACAAGATTTTCAATAACATTAAGAGACTCCCATATTGGGGATTCTAAGAAATTCCCATTGATAGCAGTGTCTAGAATGAACCTATTCCAAGGAATAATCTCAACATAAAAATTTCTAAGCAGGATAGTAGTGGATTGCTTCTTGGTGGCTCTTTTATGAGAATCATTAATTACCAAGCATCTTTTAAACTTTCACCACCTTTTTTTTTAAAGGTGAGAACCTCTGTCTCAACAAAGGAAAAAGGACCAGACATAATGATAGCTACTAGCAAGATAAATAATTTTTTTGTGATTTTTTATATAAGACACAAAGATAAAAACTGAAAGGTAAAATAACAAGACTAAAAATCAAAGGTAAAAGGCAGTGGGAAACTCCCCTATCTTAGCACTCGGAGTACCCAGCAATGGTGCCAGAAATTTGCTTGATGTGCGAGATGATGATAATGGTATCTCGCCCTTCGTTGGTTACCCCAAGTGGAAGGTGAGATGTAGGATAGCAACAAATTTACCTCAGTGAAGATACCGAGGTTGAGTTCAATCCAGTAGGACTCCGATAATGATAAGTAGGTGGTTGGGAAAGTGATGCGCCGTCTAAATAAAATCACTTGATTCTCCTGGACCTGCACACAGAAACAAATAACTTTGCTCCCAACGAAGTTCAGAGAGGTTGTCAATGTAACAGCCCACATGTAATAACTAGCAAACACCATGTATTCTTACCTTCTCTGTTGAACTTGTAACTTGTCATGGTGGATGTTCATGATATTTCATGTGGTGATTTGAAGTTGCATTGGGATTGGAGTCCATATGCTTTGTGATCAAAGGTGATCTATGTGGTGCATTTGAATTGATGTTGAAAATTGTCCTGCTCACATGTCATCTTCCCTCAACCTCATGTTTGGCATAGCCATTTCTTTTGTCTTGGCAATGATTGTCATCTTTTCAAAATCCTTTTACAACATTCAAAAACAGTAGCCCTAGTTCAAACTGCTTTTGAATTCAAGAAAAGGGCCACATTTTTGTTGTTGCCAAAATTGGTCAAACCAATTTTGTAAAATCCAGAAAAATGCAAGGTTCAAGACTATCAAGTTCCTGGGTTTTTGCACCTTGTATTTTCTGCTCCAAAATTCTCCAAGTACCTCTTCTATTTAATTTTAAATGGAAAATGGTACTGTTTTCAAGGTGAGAATTTTCCTTGCATTCAAAATGGCTTAAACCATTTTTGGATGATCTGGCATGAAGAAAGGAGTTTTTAAAAAATATATTTTTTTTCATATATTTATCTCCTTTTCTTTCCTTTTCTTTTTTCTTTGCTCTGCTGGGATTTTTCTTTTCTGGAAAAGGCCTGTTCTTTTATTTTCCTCCCCAGCAGCCAGGCCTGGCCCATCTGGGCCTCAGCCTCCCCCGGCCCAGCTGCCTTTACAACGAAGCGGTACGGAGGGGGGCATCTAGGCCGTTGCTTCTGATCGAAGGGCCAAGACACCCCCCCTTTACACGTCGGCGACGAGCTCCGCTCACGCCGGAGAGGGCATCGACGTCGACGCCTGTCGACGTGGCCAGGGGGCCTCTCCCCTATAAGAGCACGTCCAGGGCCTCCCCGCGGAGCCCTAGGTCCGTTCCCGTCCTCAATTTCGCCGCCGCCACACTACTCTGCTCGGTCCGGCAAGCTCTGCTCCACTGGTGAGCTCTTCAATTCAGCCCCGCCGTGTGTCGCCGTGAGGCCTTCTTCTGCACGCGCCATCTCATCCCCCTTCCTGACCCATCCCGGCTTGCAGGCGCAGCAGGAGATCTGCGTGGCGACCTCGAGCCAAAGACCTCCGCCGCGGACTGTCATCTTCCTCGACACCGGTGACAACCTCTTCTTCATCTTCCGTGTGGTCGACGTCGTCACCAGCCACCCCTAGGTGAGCGCAAGATCGTCCTTTTCCCTGTAGTGAATAGTGGTAGGGCCCGAGGCGTTAGTCATCGGTGAAGTCCGCGCGTCGCCGTCGCCGGTGGGCCTCCGTGCTCGCCTTGCCCATGGCGTGCCGGGGTGTACGCGTGCGTGCTCTAGGCACGCTCTGGACGCGCCTATGGCCCCAAAAGGAAGCCTTTTCCGCGTGCCCGTGCGCTGCCATTTCCGATTCTGAAGCTGTTGGTCAGAGCCGCAGCGTCGCCGTCATGGTCAGTAGAAGCTGGCGTCGCCGTAGTTGAGCTAGGGCCCCCGATCCAGACGCAGATCTGCAGAGGGAAGTCCCAGCTAGGAGTAGCACGTCGTGGTTTGGCCTGAGGTGCTCTGTGCAGGACACCGGGGTCGTCTGAAGTTCGCCGGAGCCCGTGCACATCTGCATCTGTCAAACAGGATGCCGCACCTCTGAATCCTTGAGGATTCCGGCGAGCACCGAAGGAAGTAGGGGCCGATCCGGTGCATAGGTGTTGAGGGATGTGCCCTCTTGGGCTTCCATGCCAGAGTTCGTCGAAGAAGAGCCGGAGCGCGAGGAGAGCCTCGCCGGAGTTCGAAGCGCGCGTCGGGTTCAGGAAAAGGCCTGCCCTTTTTCTTCAGTCTTAAGTGTCATCACAAGTTCAGAGAAACAGGGGCTTCTGCCACCTGGGCCGAGGAGAAGTCATGGTCGTGGGCCTGTCCAGTGGGGCACGACCCGCTTTCTTTTTTTGTTTTTCGTTTGCGCTGGCGAGTGGGCTCTGTCCACTTGGGCCGTGGAGAAGGGAAGCTGGGCCCTGTTCGGCCGAGGCCAGCCCATGTGGCCTGAGCCCTTTTCTTTTACCTTTTTCTTTGATTTCTTTTCTGTTTTAATTCAAATTTGAATTTGAATTCAAATTCAAGTCTGATTTGAACATCTTTTGCAATTAGGGGCATCCTATATATGATTTTGGGGTAGCTTGAGCTACTGACCAGCATGGTGAGGTCCATTTTTGAATTTGGCCCCTTTAAAAATTGAAGTGTTGCCATTTTGCAAATAAGCCCCTTTTCATTTCTTTGTTTTTTGTCAAGTTTGCCCAAATTCAAAATTGGCCATGCCATATATCAAGCTTGGGTAGTTTTTCACAACGAGTTGCATGGTGATAATGATTTAATCATTTGAGCCTTTTTCCAAATGCATGTAGTGTAATTTTTGCACTCACCCCCTAAGCTCCAGCTGGAAACTGCAATTGTGTTTGCAAACTCAATTGGTACCATTTTTATATAGGGTTTTGGGTGGTATTCTGCAAGGATTGCAATGGTGATTTCCTCATGATGTTTTGTGCAACTCATGTGGACAAGGTGTGACCACCTCAACCAGGATCAATCTATCCTTCCCTGAATGAATCATTTCATCTTCAGTGCATTTGGAAATGATGATCATCAGTCCTTTCCAAGTTTTGTTTCATATCATCTCCAAATCATCTTTCTTCAAGTCAGCCCCTGACATGTTGTCTTATGCAATGTGGCTGGTTTCCAACTATTGTTGCACCTTCCTTGTGTCAAATTCACCGACACTAATCCGTCTCCGGAATCGATGATTACCTTTCACGTTGTTTTATTTATGTTATATGCTTTGTTGATCATGCCATGTTGCCATGTTACTTACACCAAAAATAAGGCTTGGACCAAAGCCATTTTCACGTAAATAAATTGCATATGAAGTTGTTGACGTGTCGTCACCACCTTCATTTAAATTGACTAGATAGGGTCATAGCATGTCAAATTAAACTTGCTCATACCATCCTTGCCTGTGCATTGTACCGTTACTTACTTGTGTGCCTTTTCCTTGCCGGTACCTTACGTTAGCACCTGAGACCGCCGAGGAGACTTACGTGGAGATTTCCGACACCGAGCCCGAGGACCCTGCTGCGTCTGCTTCGACGACCGATTACCCAGGCAAGGGGAAGATTCATACCATTACTTGATACCTTTCTGCCTACCTGCTTAGCTGTAGCCTAGAACGTTCGTTTGATCCTATCCACTTTGAGTATGCCACCTTCAAAAATCCAAACAACCATGATCCCCACATCCCAGCAAAACTTTGTATTGCTAAATTACCGCTGCTCAGCCATTGCTTAGTATGAGTAGGAAAACTTGCTGCTTACCCTATTGCTATGGTTTGGGATATCATGTTATTTAAAGAAGTTGGTTGATATTTATTATTAATGATGTTAATTTATACTTGACGAAATATGGGAGACCAGGCTATTCCCGCCAGGTGTTTTGTTCCATTTGAGTCACCTAGGTCCCGAGTTCAGGGTATTGTGTTTCTTGACGTGCGTGCCTAATCGTGTGTGGGATTCTATAGGGTCCCCTTGTCTTACCTACCTAGCTTCGTACAGTTCTAGTGGTGGCCCGAGCTGATTTACTATTTGCAATGTGTGTGTGCTTGTGGTACCCCAGTTGTTTACAAACCACCTTGGCCCAGGAGGACTTGTGCCTTGGCTGGCCCACCTTTGACCGGCGAGGGCCCGGTCCTCATGTGAGGTCTAACCGGTAACCCAAACCCTGTTGATACGGAAGAGGCCGATCTGAGAGCTTGGCCAGCTTTTGGATTGGATGTCGAATCCCCGAGGACCACCCGGAATTGTGTGTTGTTTGTTAGAGGGACTCTGACATTCCGGAGTTTCAGGCGTTTACTTAGCCAATGGAAACTGGGCGTTTACTTAGCCAAGTGGAAGCCTATGATGGGCAGTTGGTACACCCCTGCAGGGTTAAATCTTTTCAAAAAGCCGTGTCCGCGGTTATGGACGACTTGAGACCTACTCCTTGTTCATAGAATAACATCAATTTGAATCATAATTAAAACTTGCCTACCGTGTGAGTGCCTTGGTTGCTTTTCTTCGTCCAGGGGGACCGAGAGAAGATCCAGGTTGTGTTATGCTTGACGTAAGTAGGTGGATAGCAGACTATGACATGTAGTCACGTGCTATTCTTGGACTTTACCCCTATTCTAATAGGACGATAGCCACCATATATGCTAGTGCGGCTGCTACCTTTACCTTTACCTTTATCTTGTCTTATTGTAGGGAGTCAGTTATCCTGTAATGATATAATATCACCCCTGTTTTCCTTTTGTGCTTTTACTGTTTTTCCTGATCAGCCGCTGCATTGGAGTACTTTCTTGACCCGAGCTCTGGACGATACTTCGTGGAGGTGCCCCCGGAGGATGACGATGAGAATGACCTCGTTCAGTAGATCCTACAATTGGGTTTCAACGATCTGTGGGTGGACTCTTTATGTGCAGCCCTCTCTAGGGCAATTTGACTTTTGACCGTACTCAGTCGTGTTCGTCTTCCGCTTGTCGCATGTTGTACTGTTGGGTCCATGGACCTCTGAGATGATGTAATAATTATCCAGTGGCGATGTATGCCCTGGACTGTATATATTTTATGTCTTAGTTAAAGTTCTCGTTCTTATACTTGTTGTGGAGAATCCGGCAGCGACACGAGTGCGAGTGTCGTGAGTCGGTGGCTCTTTATGCGCTACTAACTTGAGCGGGACGCGAAAGCGACTAACTCGAGTTAGCACCGCATCGGGGGCCTTACAACTTGGTATCAGAGCAGGACTGACTGTAGGACCCCTTACTGGCCGAAGTTGAGTCTAGAAACTATTTTGTAGTTACTAAGGAAAAATCGGAGCGTAGGAACTCTTTCTTTTTCTTCTTACCCCACCCTCCCACCCCTTTTCCGTGAGGAAGTGAAACGTTGTTTTTCTCTGCAACTTATCCCCTTTCAAAAACAAATCTAGGTTCTCGTTTACATGAGGCTCCGATTCCTCTATAATTTTTTGCTAGCGACGAGATGTGTTGGCGTCTTTGAGACCACTGAGCCGCCACTTGGGGTTGACTGCTCTACCTTGCTTACGGCGTACCCCAGGTGAAACGTCCATACAGGATTGGAGGGCATCCTATGGTAATATGGATGTGGTGTCTTTTCCCCTATGGACGACCGTGATGGCGGGCCGCTCAGGGCAGATGTCTCATTGTTCAGGTTTCCAACCGCTCGTATATATATTGTTGTGTGCTCGCTAGCAGATTATTGTCTTGGATTCGGATGATCTTGGTTTGGGGATTCCAGTAGCACCTAGCTTTCGACTTTCCGGGTTAACCTTGGTGGAATTTCATCCTTCGGCTTTCTCATACCTCGTGAGGAAGTTTTGTTGCCAATATTACTTTATCTTCTGGTTACTTCAATGTTTCGATCATGTTCTCACAAGTGTTCCTGTAAACAGGATGCCAAGAGCGAACATGCCGCCGCAAGAGAACCCTATCCTTGGAGAGGTTGTGGCCGCAGTAGCTCAGGGCACAGCTGCGATCCTACAGATGGTGCAGAACCAGACTGCCCAGAGGAATGATCGACCACAGTACACCACACTGCAGCAGTTCCTCGCGATCAACCCCCCCCCCCCCAGGTTCTCCGAGAATCGAGACCCGCTGGAGGCGGATGACTGGATCGCAGAGATCAAGAAGCACTTCAATGCAAACACCGTCAGACCCGTCGACTATGTCACCTTCGCCTCCTTCCAGCTTCAGGGTGCAGCAGCCAGCTGGTACGACACCTACAAGGCCAACAAGGGCGATGCTGTCATCACGTGGGCAGACTTCATCGCAGACTTCAGAGCAGCGCATATTCCGAGTGGCCTGATGGACAGGAAGTGTGAGGAGTTCTTGGCTCTGAGACAGGGTGACAGGTCAGTTTAGGAGTACAACCTGGCCTTCGTCAGGCTCGCCAGGTACGCTCCAGAGGAGGTCAGCACAGAGGCTAAGAATATTGCGAGGTTCCGTGGAGGTCTCAGCACAGAGATCAAGTACGCGCTCACTCAGTGCAGTCC
Organism: Bromus sterilis; assembly: GCA_950022295.1. Lineage (NCBI taxonomy): Eukaryota > Viridiplantae > Streptophyta > Magnoliopsida > Poales > Poaceae > Bromus > Bromus sterilis. The sequence continues at coordinate 160,073,656 of OX465600.1, forward strand.
CACACTGTTCTCACAGTTCGTGGATCAGGCTATCCGCCAGGAGTCAGCCAGAGCAGAGTGGGATGCAGACAGGAAGCGCCAGCGAGAGCACAGTTCCGCAGTGATGATCCACAAGAAGGCAAAGACTTGGGTTGCAGAGGCACCACCGCAGAGGCAGCAGTACCAGCAGAGGGGGCAGTTGTCCGCACTTTTGCCCGCCCTCCCATCCCAGTTCAGCAGGGGCCTCGCTCTACACCACCACACGCGAGGCCACCCAGACCGCAGCAGAAGCCAGCCGGGCGTGATTTGCTACAAGTGCAGAGAGCCAGGGCACACGTCTCCCAACTGCACCGATCCGCTCTTTGCTCGGCTCCCACCGCCTCCACCTCGCTCTACTCCGAGCACCGCGATGGTGAAGGCACAGCCGCGTGCAGTCCGTGTGAACAACATGATGCTCACAGATGCTCAGCAGTCTTCAGAGATCGTTCTTGGTAGGTTGCTTGTGTGTTCAGTTCCCCGCGACAGTTTTGTTCGATTCCGGAGCTTCCCACTCTTTTGTGTCCAGAGCGTTTGTTGAGCGTGTTGAGCTACATCCGCAAGGGTTGCCTCAGCAGCTATCTGTTGCTTCTCTGGGTTTCAAGACGAATACGTCTGCCTTTGTCCCAAATGTGGAGATTCATATCCAGGGACTTTTCTTCTCAGCTTCGTTGATCGTTTTGACCCGTTCCGACATTGATGTCATTTTGGGCATGGATTGGCTTGTGCAGCACAAGGCCAATATTGATTGTCCGACCAGATCTGTCAAGTTGACTCATGATTCAGGTGCAGAAGTCTTGTACACTTGTGGCTCTATGTCAGGACCAGCACAGTTGTACGCGTTGAACGCAGGAGTTGCGCCTTTGCTCGAAGAGGTCAGAGTTGTCTGTGAGTTTCCAGACGTCTTTCCGGAGGAGTTGCCAGGAATTCCACCAGTTCGAGCTATTGAGTTCGTTATTGAGCTAGAGCCTGGTACCCAGCCGATTTCTCGGCATCCGTACAAGATGTGTTCGATGGAGTTGATTGAGCTCAAGAAGCAGTTGACAGAGTTTGAAGCAGGTGGTTTTATCCGCGCGAGCACTTCCCCTTGGGGTGCACCAGCTTTGTTTGTCCAGAAGAAGGATGGGACTAGCCGCTTGGTCCAGGACTATCGCGGTATCAACAAGAAGACCATCAAGAACAAGTACCCTTTGCCCCGCATCAATGATCTGTTTGAGCAGTTAAATGTCGCTGAGGTGTTTTCCAAGCTTGACTTGAGGATGGGGTATCACCAAATCCGTGTTCGTGAAGAGGATATTCCCAAGACCGCGTTCAGCACCCGTTATGGGTTGTACGAGTTCACAGTCATGACTTTTGGGTTCTCAAATGCCCCTCCGACATTCATGAGAGCTATGAACTATTTGTTCCAAGAATGGCTTGATGTGTTTGTGATCCTCTACCTCGACGACATTCTTGTCTATTCCAAGTCAGAGGCAGAGCATGAGGAACATTTGCGCTTGGTGCTGCAGAAGTTAAGAGAGCACCGGTATTACGCCAAGTTCTCTAAGTGTGAGTTTTGGCTAGACAAGGTCAATTTTCTGGGCCATGTCATCTCCGCTGAAGGAATTGCGGTTGACCCAGAGCGAGTCTGCACTATTCAAGAGTGGGCTCCGCCGAAGAACGTGAAGCAGCTAAGGAGTTTTCTCGGCCTCGCCAGTTATTGCAGGGGGTTTGTGCAGAATTTCTCCAAAATAGCCAAGCCAATGACTGAATTGTTGTGCAAGGACAAGCGGTACACTTGGTCACCAGCTTGCCAGTCAGCCTTCGAGGAGTTGAAAGAGAAGCTGACCACAGCTCCAATTCTCACGCCACCAGATGAGTCACAGCCTTTTCAAGTGTTTTGTGATGCCTCTTTGCAAGGTCTGGGCGGAGTTTTGATGCAAGGCAGGAATATTGTGGCTTATACCTCACGGCAGTTGAAGACAAGTGAGAGAAATTATCCCACGCACGACTTGGAGCTTGCAGCAGTTGTGCATGCTTTGGTCACTTGGCGACACCTCCTCTTAGGGAGGAAGGTGGATGTGTTCACGGACCACAAGAGTCTGAAGTACTTGTTCACTCAGCCAAATCTGAACTTGAGGCAAAGAAGGTGGCTTGAAACCATTACTGAGTACAAAGTTGATATTCAGTACACGCCTGGGAAGGCGAATGTCATAGCTGATGCGCTGAGCCGCAAGGGCGATTGCAATAATATCCAGGTGCAGAAGATACACCCTGATTTGTGTGTGTCCTTTCGAAGGTTCAATCTCGAGCTAGTTCCAGCAGGCTATCTTGCCAACCTTGTGGTAGAGCCCACTATCCATGAGAAGATTCGTGAAGCTCAGTCTGGCAGCTCAATGATTCAGAAGATCAAACAGGGTATTGCCGCCTCAGTTCGAAAGTACGGTTGCTTTTCAGTGCATAATGACGGCACTGTGTTGTTCGAAGAGCGAGTTGTTGTTCCCAAGGAGGGAGATCTCAGAGAGGTCATCATGAAGGAAGCCCATGATTCCAAGCTATCGATTCACCCTGGCAGTACGAAGATGTATCAAGATCTCAAGCAAAGCTTTTGGTGGACTCGTATGAAGCGGGATGTTCCCCGTTACGTGTCTCAATGTGACGTATGCAGGAGAGTGAAGGCACAGCACCAGAAGCCAGCCGGGTTGCTTCAGCCACTTGAGATTCCGGAGTGGAAATGGGATCACATAGAGATGGATTTCATCACAGGCTTCCCTTTGTCGCAGAAGAAGAACAATGCCATCTTTGTTGTCATCGACAATCTTTCCAAAGTTTCCCACTTCTTTCCAGTGAAAGACTCCATTTCAGCAGCTCAGTTGGCGGATTTGTACACCGCAAGAGTTGTATCTTTGCATGGCATTCCCAAGAAGATCAGTTCAGATAGAGGCAGCCTTTTCACCTCTAAGTTCTGGTAGGCCTTTCAAAAGGCGATTGGTACGACAGTGTTGTTCAGTACCTCTTATCACCCTCAGATAAGTGGTCAAGTCGAGAGCGTGAACCAAATCCTCGAGGACATGCTTCGGGCATGTGTCATCTCGTTTGGAATGAAGTGGGAAGAGTGGTTGTCGTATGTTGAGTTCTCTTACAACAACAGCTATCAGGCAAGTCTGCAGGAAGCGCCGTTTGAAGTCTTGTATGGCCGCAAGTGCAGGACACCTTTAAACTGGTCCGAGATAGGTGAGAGGCAGCTGTTCGGTCCAGATGTGATCCAAGAGGTAGAGGACAGAGTTAAGATTGTCACAGAACACCTAAAGGCAGCACAGTCTAGGCAGAAGGCCTATTATGACAAAAGGCACCATGGTGTAGCATTTCAGGTTGGTGATTGGGCATACCTGAGAGTGTCTCCATTGAGGGGAACTCACCGTTTTGGCATCAAAGGAAAGCTCGCTCCAAGATTTGTCGGACCTTTCCGCATCCTTGAGACTAGAGGACCTCTTGCCTTTCGGCTCGAGCTTCCAGAGAGTCTGTCCATGGTGCATGACGTGTTCCATGTGTCCCAGCTAAAGCAGTGCTTCAAGCAGCCAGAGCAGGCTGTTGACTTGGGCGAGATCCAGCTGAGTGCGGACCTTTCCTACTCAGAGCGTCCAGTCCGTGTTCTTGAGACGTCCGAGCGCAAGACGTGCAACAAGACCGTCAAGTTCATGAAAGTTCAGTGGGCACATCATTCGGAGAAGGAAGCAACGGGGGAGCGCGAAGATCATCTCCGTTCTGAGTATCCCGAGCTTTTTCATGCTTAGATCTCGGGACGAGATCCTGTGTTGGTAGGGGAGAGCTGTAACAGCCCACATGTAATAACTAGCAAACACCATGTATTCTTACCTTCTCTATTGAACTTGTGACTTGTCATGGTGGATGTTCATGATATTTCATGTGGTGATTTGAAGTTGCATTGGGATTGGAGTCCATATGCTTTGTGATCAAAGGTGATCTATGTGGTGCATTTGAATTGATGTTGAAAATTGTGCTGCTCACATGTCATCTTCCCTCAACCTCATGTTTGGCATAGCCATTTCTTTTCTCTTGGCAATGATTGTCATCTTTTCAAAATCCTTTTACAACATTCAAAAATAGTAGCCCTAGTTCAAAGTGCTTTTGAATTCAAGAAAAGGGCCACATTTTTTTTGTTGCCAAAATTGGTCAAACCAATTTTGTAAAATCCAGAAAAATTCAAGGTTCCAGACTATCAAGTTCCTGGGTTTTTGCACCTTGTAATTTCTGCTCAAAAATTCTCCAAGCACCTCTTCTATTTAATTTTAAATGAAAATGGTACTGTTTTCAAGGTGAAATTTTTTCCTTGCATTCAAAATGGCTTAAACCATTTTTGGATGATCTGGCAAAGGCTTTCCCTTTTTCTTTAGTCTTCAGTGTCGTCGCAAGTTCAGAGAAACAGGGGCTTCTGCCGCCTGGGCCGAGGAGAAGTGATGGCCGTTGGCCTGTCCAGTGGGGCACGGCCGCTTTCTTTTTTTGCTTTTCGTTTGTGCTGGCGAGTGGGCTCTGTCCACTTGGGCCGTGGAGAAGGGAAGCTGGGCCCTGTTCGGCCGAGGCCAGCCCATGTGGCCTGAGCCCTTTTCTTTTACCTTTTTCTTTGATTTCTTTTCTGTTTTAATTCAAATTTGAATTTGAATTCAAATTCAAGTCTGATTTGAACATCTTTTGCAATTAGGGGCATCCTATATATGATTTTGGGGTAGCTTGAGCTACTGACCAGCATGGTGAGGTCCATTTTTGAATTTGGCCCCTTTAAAAATTGAAGTGTTGCCATTTTGCAAATAAGCCCCTTTTCATTTCTTTGTTTTTTGTCAAGTTTGCCCAAATTCAAAATTGGCCATGCCATATATGAATCTTGGGTAGTTTTTCACAAGGAGTTGCATGGTGATAATGATTTAATCATTTGAGCCTTTTATCAAATGCATGTAGTGTAATTTTTGCACTCAGCCCCTGAGCTCCAGCTGGAAACTGCAACTGTGTTTGCAAACTCAATTGGTACCATTTTTATATAGGGTTTTGGTGTGGTTTTCTGCAAGGATTGCAATGGTGATTTCCTCATGATGTTTTGTGCAACTCATGTGGACAAGGTGTGACCACGTCAACCAGGATCAATCTATCCTTCCCTGAATGAATCATTTCATCTACAGTGCATTTGGAAATGATGATCATCAGTCCTTTCCAAGTTTTTTTTCATGTCATCTCCAAATCATCTTTCTTCAATCAGCCCCTAACATGTTGTCTTATGCAATGTGGCTGGTTTCCAACTATTTTTGCACCTTCCTTGTGTCAAATTCACCAACACTAATCCGTCTTCGGAATCGATGATTACCTTTCACGTTGTTTTATTTATGTTATATGCTTTGTTGATCATGCCATGTTGCCATGTTACTTAAACCAAAAATAAGGCTAGGACCAAAGCCATTTTCACGGAAATAAATTGCATATGAAGTTGTTGACGTGTCATCACCACCTTCATTTAAATTGACTAGATAGGTTCACAGCATGTCAAATTAAACTTGCTCATACCATCCTTGCCTGTGCATTGTACCGTTACTTACTTGTGTGCCTTTTCCTTGCCGGTACCTTACGTTAGCACCTGAGACCGCCGAGGAGACTTACGTGGATATTTCCGACACGGAGCCCGAGGACCCTGCTTCGTCTGCTTCGACGACCGATTACCCAGGCAAGGGGAAGATTCATACCATTACTTGATACGTTTCTGCCTACCTTCTTAGCTGTAGCCTAGAACGTTTGTTTGATCCTATCCACTTTGAGTATGCCACCTTCAAAAACCCAAACAGCCATGATCCCCACATCCCAGCAAAACTTTGTATTGCTAAGTTACCGCTGCTCAGCCATTGCTTAGTATGAGTAGGAAAACTTGCTGCTTACCCTATTGCTATGGTTTGGGATATCATGTTATTTAAAGAAGTTGGTTGATATTTATTATTAATGATGTTAATTTATACTTGACGAAAGATGGGAGACCAGGCTGTTCCCGCCAGGTGTTTTGTTCCATTTGAGTCACCTAGGTCCCGAGTTCCGGGTATTGTGTTTCTTGACGAGCGTGCCTAATCGTGTGTGGGATTCTATGGGGTCCCCTTGTCTTACCTACCTAGCTTCGTACAGTTCTAGTGGTGGCCCGAGCTGATTTACTATTTGCAATGTGTGTGTGCTGGTGGTACCCCAGTTGTTTACAAACCACCTTGGGACAGGAGGACTTGTGCCTTGGCTGACCCACCTTTGACCGGCGAGGGCCCGGTCCTCATTTGAGGTCTAACCGGTAACCCAAACCCTGTTGATACGGAAGAGGCCGATCTGAGAGCGTGGCCAGCTTTTGGATTGGATGTTGACTCCCAGGGGGCCACCCGGAATTGTGTGTTGTTTGTTAGAGGGACTCTGACATTCCGGAGTTTCAGGCGTTTACTTAGCCAAGTGGAAACCGGGCGTACATGCGAAGCCTATGATGGGCAGTTGGTACACCCCTGCAGGGTTAAATCTTTTCGAAAAGTCGTGTCCGCGGTTATGGACAACTTGAGACCTACTCCTTGTTCATAGAATAACATCAATTTGAATCATAATTAAAACTTGCCTACCGTGTGAGTGCCTTGGTTGCTTTTCTTCGTCCAGGGGGACCGAGAGAAGATCCAGGTTATGTTATGCTTGACGTAAGTAGGTGGATAGCAGACTATGACACGAAGTCACGTGCTATTCTTGGACTTTACCCCTATTCTAATTGAACGATAGCCACCATATATGCTAGTGCGGCTTCTACGTTTACCTTTACCTTTATCTTTTCTTATCGTAGGGAGTCAGTTATCCTGTAATGATATAATCTCACCCCTATTTTCCTTTTGTGCTTTTACTGTTTTGCCTGATCGGCCGCTGCAGTGGAGTACTTTCTTGACCCAAGATCTGGACGATACTTCGTGGAGGTGCCTCCGGAGGATGACGATGAGATCGACCTCGTTCAGTAGATCCTACAGTTGGGTTTCGACGATCTGTGGGTGGACTCTTTATGTGCAGCCCTCTCTAGGGCAATTTGGCTTTTGACCGTACTCGGTCGTGTTCGTCTTCCGCTAGTCGCATGTTGTACTGTTGGGTCCACGGACCTCTGAGATGATGTAATAATTATCCAGTGGCGATGTATGCCTTGGACTCTATATATTTTATGTCTTAGTTAAAGTTCTCGTTCTTATACTTGTTGTTGAGAATCCGGCAGCGACACGAGTGCGAGTGTCGTGAGTCGGTGGCTCTTTATGCGCTACTAACTTGAGCGGGACGCGAAATCGACTAACTCGAGTTAGCACCGCATCGGGGGCCTTACAGTCAATCTCTCCGGTCTTGTTATTTACAAAGGATCAAACGCAAGGAATAATGATAATGGTGATGGAAGCTAGCAAGTAAAAGCAGGAAAATAAAAGAGCGTGTAAACAGTGATGAGAATATGGACCGGGGTCCCGTGATATTCACTAGTGATGTCTCTCTCCCAAAAGACGATAAAACTGTTATGCGAGGTAAACAAATTACAGCTGGGCAATTGAAAGGATTAAAAACGCGCCTCAATGCTAACTATGCTTGAAAGGACGAGGCTCAAAAGCATGGGTGGTACGCCAAAATAAGTAGACCGAAATCGAACTGCATCTACTACTAATCATCCACCTTGAGATATCAATCCAGAATATCTCGCCGGTATTAAGTTGCGAGCCCCACCCAAAGTGTAAACCCAAAGCAACAGACAACTGCATTAAAAAGCACTTTGCGTAAAGTAAACATTCCTTGCAACCGCGGTTACAAGCACCGTTGTTTTCCCCCTTGTGGCAACAGCACATCCCCTAGACTCATGTTTATGTCACTCAAGTGTGTCATCGGGGGACATGAACCCACAATCGAGCATAATGTTCCCTCTTGGAGTCACTACCTACTACTTGGCCAAAGTAATAAACAACAACGGAGAACATGCAAGAGTTACTTAGGAACAAAAATATAAAAGATAAGAACCAAATATATTACTCAATCACAATCTGAACATAATCTGATAATCCATCAGATCCCAGCAAACTCAGCATAGCAACACCACAAAATTACATATGTGCCTCGATCATGTAGGGAACCTCACGAGGACTAAACCATGAAGAACAAAGAGGGGAGGAGAACATCACATAGCTACTGATCACGGACCCATGGTCCAAAGGAAACTACTCACGGCACATCCGGGAAGCATCCATGGTGGAGGGGAAGCTCCCGGAGGTCAATCCTTCCTCCGGCAGGGTGCCGGGAAGAAGTCTGCTGGCGCTCCCGATCTTGGAAGCGCGGCGGCGGCACAACAGAGGCGAGATCGCGAAAAAGGGTTATGTCTTCGGGGGTTTCGAGTCACGGAGATTAAATAGGAGAAGGGGGCAGCCAGGGGGCACCAGGGGTCCAGCCCCCCCCCCCCCCGGCGCGACCAGACCCTAGGCCGCGCTAGGTGGCCGCCTGGGTCCCTCGTGGTGGCCCTCTAGCCCCACCCAGGTGATTCCGGAAGGTTCCCATATGCTGATTTTTTATCCGATTTTCCTGAATTTTTGGAGCACTATTGTAACAGCCCAGTTTTCACAAAATTAAAAAAATTTGTTTTCGGTGTGAATTGTTTGATTGACTGATTTGTTTGCGGTGTTTGCATCCCCGATTTATCGATCGGCGATTATTTTCCCCTCTCTTATCTCGTATCGGACGGAGACCGACCCTTGCCACCCTGACACTCGAGCTTTGCGACACAGGGTTCACCCGATCACCGTCGCGAAAACCGCACGAGACCAGCCACAGCCAACGGAACGAAAAAACCCCGTTTAATAATTAAACGGGATATTTTTATAGCGCGCCGGAAAGTGTTTTCGGAACGGTTCCAGCGCGAGGTGAACGCCTCCGGCTCGACGCGCTGATCGCGCAGTTCGAAGTTTCACCCGAATCGGAGGTACTGCGGACCCCCGGCGGTCAGAGACGTGAGCACCGCGCGCACGAAAGAAAAACCGGAGATGTTTTTGCAAACTGCCAGCCACCGGGGATATATAAATACCACCACACTCCCACCCATTTCTAGGGTTTCCCTTGCACAAAATTTGCAGCCACCCCCCTCCACTTTGCCCAATTTTGCCTCCTCAGATCGCACATCGGAGGGCTATGGGAGCGCCACATAGCCCCTTCTCTCTCTTCACGCGCATGCCATCCATTGAGCCAGCCGAGACGAGCCCTCCCGTGGACGCTGCCGGCCGCCGGAGCAGCTCGCCGGACCTCTCCTTCCTCTCCCCCTTTCCTTCTCCTCTCCTCTCTCTCTGACCCGCCCCCGCTCTCCCTTGCAGGCCGCCCGAGCATGGAGCTCGTAGCCGCCTCCCACGCCATGGCGCCCGAGCTCGAGGTCAAGCCGAGCCCCGAGCCGCGCCCGCCTTGGACCTCGCTGGCAACGGATCAGGCGCCGCCGCGCTCGCCTCGCCCTGCACCGCCCCTGCACCGCCAGCCCAGCCGCCCTCCTCGTCGCCGGTGGTCGGTGCGCCACCGGGAGGCAGCCGTCGCCGTGCCTGCGGTCGTGCTCGGGAACGAGCCGGTCCAACGCGCACCAACCGCCAGCCCCCAGCCGGAATGGGCCCAGCGGCCAGATCCCAGCCCAAGCCTGCCCAGCCAGCGCCAGGCCTGGCCAGCCCTTCCCAGGCCGCCTCTTGGGCCGAGCCCAGTGGTGAGGCCCGGCATCCCTTTTTTTCTGTTGTTTTTTGCTGCTGATTCGATTCCGCGTTGACGATAGCAAGCGAACCGTAGCCCGGATGACTTCGCGCCCAAAAGATGAATTGTTTAGAATTGCGTGCTCTAGCTTTCATCTTTTGTGAGCATTTGCATTTGAGCTCATCTTGATTGTGTAATTGTGTGCTAAAGTGGGCATCAGGCCGTTAAACTGCTACTTTTTTCCTGTTAGTGTGCTGCTGTTATTATTTTGTTGCAACTTTGCATGATGATTGTGACTCATCCATGAGGCCTATTGCATTTATTCTTTCTCCTATGTGTTAAGCGTCATGTGTACTTCAATTCCATGCTTTAACTTGCCATGTTTGGGTGCTCTATCTGTATTAAATCTTGCTCCAAAGTGGTGATCCTGATGTTATTGTGCTGCTATTGCTGAAACTGTTATTTTGTTGTAACTTCGGTCGACGAGTGTGTCGCGACCGTTTATCGGAATTGAGTGTTTCCAATTGCATATTGTTAAGCATCATGTATACTTTCATCCCATGTATTTCTATGTCATGTTTCTGCACTTTTTCATATAGATTTACCCCTGTTTATACAGCATGTGTGCATAGCTTGTTCTGCTTGTATCTTTTTAACCGTAACTCCGTTTGGAGTGTGCCTTATATGTAACTTGATTAGTTTTTCGTGTACTTTGTGTTTATGCTATTGTTTGCTGTTGTTAACCAACCTAAAATATGGTTTAGGGCAGAACAGTACCAAATCTTTTAATCATCGTGCGACACTTAGTGTTATGCCATGTTTAGGTTGTGCCTCACTTAAATTGACTAGCATAGATAGTTTACTTTGTGCTCCACCTTTTGTCATGTTTGAGTGTTATGCCATGCTTGCTTGAGTTTCCATGTTAAAAACAATTGGTTGATCACCTATAGCTAAGCAACTTGAACCACCGTAAACGTGCGGTATTCGTCGTGTGTGACCGATACCCCACTTAAACCGTTAGTAACCGTTCTCGCCGACAGATCCGTATCGCTTTGCCGTGCCTTGTTTTGTCTCTTTGATCTTGTATTGCTCCGTAGTAATAGTGGTGCACCGTTGATTGCTTTCCAGTGTTTTCTTCTTGTGTGCTCCCGCGGGTACCTCTCGGAGACGATGCGAGCTTGCGATCAACTACACCTTCGGAAACCGACTTATCAACAGGCAAGGACTATACATTACTTATGATCCATTCTATTTCAACCAGCGGTTTGCATGCTAGTCTAGGTTAGGTTCGATGTTTGATCCTACCACATGTTTACAGCCTCTTTCAAACCAATACAGCCATGTCCCTTCCTAGCAAACCTTGTACTGCTATGTTACTACTGCTCGTTGCTCAGCCCCTGCTTAGTATGCATGCTTAGGATGCTACGATGTTACCCTGTTACTCTTTGGGTTGGGATATCACATTAATATATTGTTGTTGATGATATGATTTTTATAATGTTGACTATATTCGACGAAGGATGGAAGGTCTAGGCTATCCCGCCCCGACGCTTTGTTCCATTCGAGTCACCTAGGATCCGAGTTCCGGGTATTGGTTTTAAGACTGAGCGTGCCTAACCGCGTGTGGGATTTTATGGGGTCCCCTTTTCTTACCTACCTAGCTTCAAACATTTCTAGTGGTGGCCCAAGCTGATTTACCATTTGAAACCGTGTGTGTGTTGGTTAGCTGCCAGTTGTTTTCAAACCAACCCGGACTAGTGAGGACTTAGTTCCCTTGCTGGCCCACCTTGTCCGGCTGAGGACCCGGTTTCCCATGTGTGATTAACCGGCTATCCAAACCTGCGACAGACGGTAGAGACCAGATCGAGAGAGCGGCCGGCTCCTGAGATGGATGTCGGCTCACCGGGGGCCACTCAGATTTGTTCGTTGTTAGCTAGAGGGACCTGTCGTTTGAAGCTAGGGCCCAACAACAACTGAGATAATCTTAATATAACTTGATCAACGTGTGCGTGTGCCTTGATTGCTTCTTCTTCGTCGGGATGCGAAGAGGAGGACAAGGATAGGATAGGTGTTATGTTTGCGTATGTAGGTGGATAGCAGACTTGTTGGAGGCGATTCCTCATCGAATGCTTGGCTTCTTACCTTACTCTCTAGATCGTTAGCCACTTCATAAATGCTAGTGCGGCAGCAACCTCACCACTTACCCCTTCCTTACCGTAAACTACTAGTTGTCCTAGAATGACGAGTGATGAAGTCCTTGCTGGGTCAGATGACCACTAGAGTTGGATGCTGAGTACCTCTGTACTCATGATACTACCCCCAAACTCTTTTCAGGGTTCTTGATCGACAACAGGTACGATGATCGACGTTTCACGTGGAGACTCGACGACGACTAGTTAGGCGGATCCCGGCGGAGGGCCTGGACCCGTGTGGTTATGGGATCGATGTTTTTCTCTTTGCCACTAGGCATTTGCTTGTAGTATGTACTCAGACATGTATCTTCCGCTGTTGTATTGTATTTGAGGCAGTTGTATGCCGATTGTATGAGATGTTGTATCCTGTATCTGTAATGTTGTGATATCATGTTGGAAATCCGGGGCATATGACTTCGTCATATGTCGCGGTGGGACCGATATGTGCTTCGTCCCCGGATCTGGATGGAAACATCTAGATCAGGAACAGTACCGCATATCGGGCCTTACAACTTTTAATATGGGGGAAACCTGAAATAGAAAAACAGCAGAAAACAGGAACTGGCATTGTGGTGCACTAAGTTAATAAGTTAGTCCAAATATGATCAAAAGTGTATGAATGTGTATCTAGATCATAGCAATATCACACAAAACATGCATGGAGCAAGCAAAAATTATAGATACATTTGGGACGTATCAGGGGCATTAATTTGTGGTTGTTGCACGGGCAGGTTGTTTGAAGCATTGGCATGGAAACCAGGGAAATCAATGTTACCCGATGGAAGTTGATGTGGATCAACTCCAGGTGGGGGGAAAGGGTCTTCATCTGCAGACCCTCCTCCCATGAGTTCTTGTTGCAGTACCTCAACTGAAGATGACCAACCATCTTCTTCAAAGTGTTCACCTTCACTCCATCTTATACTCTTTGGGATTTCATCAATGTGAGTAACCCTTATTTTGGCAATTACCCTGCCCTTGCAAGCTTCATTGTATATTCCCAACTAATCATTCTCCAAAATTTTCTCACTGCCATGTGATACGTCCAAAATGCATCACTATTTTATATTGTAATTTAACCCTATTCATTGATATATTCCACTTTAAAGTATTGTTCTTATGTTGTTTTGGCTTGTTTTGCACAGTTTGCAACTTTCCGGCGCCGAAGCAGCAAAAGCAGAATTCAGCGGTGAAAAGTGGACATCAAGTTGCTGAATCATATCAACTCCAAATTTGACGGAGGTCATTATTTGGAGGATTCACTGGAGGAGACCAAATATCGACCATAGGGGACCCACCAGGGCTCCAGAAGGGTCCCTGGCTTGGCCCCCCCTCCTAGGGCGCGCCAGGCACCCTCCTGGACGCCTGGTGGCCCACCTCGGTGCCCCCCTCTGGCCTATATTACCCCCCTGGGGTAAAAACCTTAAAAAGGGAGGAGTTTTGGAGTTTCGTTGCCGCCTCGTGGCGGAAACCTACAGAGAAGAAAAAGCCATCTCCGGCGGGCAGATTCCGCCGGGGAGATCACCTCCCGGAAGGGGAGATCATCGCCATCGTCATCATCCTTGTCACGGGCATCATCGAGATCATCATCAACATCATCCCCAACATCAGCACCATCTCCACCACCATCCAATCTCACCTCACAAGTTCATCTTGTGTTGTAATCCGTACTATCTATCATCTCTACTCTACCGGTGTTGATTACTACCGTGTGATGAATGCTATTGAGTTTTGTTGGAGAATTATCATTGTGTCCAGATTTTTTACCATCTATTTATCCCCACTGATCATCATCTCCTTTATGTCTTGTGAGTAGTTACTTTAGTTCTTATGACTTGGGAGAAGTCTAGTTGTTAGTAGTCATATGATGTTGAAGTATTATGTGTTGTTTGATGCTCAAGTTGTTTTGTTATTTCCCTAGTGGAGTTGTGTGAGTCGAACACCCAACACTTCGCCTTATTAAGGACCTAGGGGAATACATTGTGCACAAAGCATTCTTATGGTGGGTTGCTAGAGTGACAGAAACCTTAACCCCAGTTCGCACACTTTTGCACAAGGGAGTTATGGATCCTCGATTGTAATGTTGTGGTTAGGCTTATGGCTTAATTACTACCTTGTATTTGCGAATGCTTGCAAGGTGTGTAATCATAAGAGTGCACTTATCTTAGTCTAGAAGGTGTACTAGCATTGATCCACCCATCGACACTTATCGACACAATACATACTACATGGCGGAATATGGTGAAAGTAACTTGACTCTCTCTCTCGTGTGCCCTCGAGAATGCTTTAGCTTTTATAAGTTCAGTCCCTAGGCTTATCCTTGTGAAAGGATTAGGCCACTTGCTACTCCTCAGTTACCTGTTTACTTTGCTTGTCCTTTACCTTTCTGTTGCTTAAACCAAAAAACCCTAAATATTTACCTTTCAGTGTGTGCACCCTTTTCCTTATCCAGAGTCCCTTGTCAATAACTTCTGCTCCTCGTTGGGATCGACATCCTTATTTATCGAAAAGCTACAATTGATCCCCTAGACTTGTGGGTTATGAATAACCGTTTATTGGCGCGGTTGATAGGGGAGGAATCCCACTAAACCTATTAACTTCACCGCCATCACCATAGAAAGGTCCTCTGAATTTATAAAATCAAAGGGCACACCAATCATAAGAATCCAACAGATGCGGTTGAAATTAACTCTTCTCAAGTTTCTACCCTCATTATGCTTGCTTAAAGGCAGATAAACATCTCCAAAACATGTGGGCTTTGGTGACCTAGCCAATCCCGGTCCATGGCATGCCTAAGCCTGACAAAAGCTTCCCTAAAAGCACATTGCTGGATATCACGCAAGTCTAAACGGACCTCATTCTCAAAGAAATCCTCAAGAACATCTCTGATAGCAGGGAACAGTACCTCAACTTGCCGGGGACTGATGGTGACAATGGCCCAGTCTTCATGCTTCCTTTCTCGCCTCAGGAGAACGACCCTGGATATGTCATTACGGCCAGGAACATGCAGGATCTCTTGTCCACGGGGGACAAACGGCAAGTGGTCAATGGGGATGTTGGCCATGGCATGCGATCTACTCTCCTCCTGTGAGACCAGAGTGGAAGAGGAAGGGGCAGCGGAGCTAGAAAGGGAAGGAGAAGAAAGGGCAAGCTCGTGTCTCGGCTGAAAGTTAGGGAAAAACCCTCACTTAGCTCCTTCAAATTGGCACAATATTTCACCGGTGGGGCTGGTCCGATTTCCTGAAACCAGTTTTTAACCACACCTAGGTACCTGCAGGTGGGAATCAAAACGTATCAAATTTAATGTAAGGTAACAAACCCGTAAGTCTTGGCTTCGGACATGCACGGGCAACGTGTCCTCCTTCAGCGCATGGAAAGCAAGTGAACGTCTGCTGGCTAGGCACGTTGGCCTCGGAATCCATACCATGATTACTCTGGTCAGCATTATTATCTTGATTAGAGGCCATTAAACGCATTGAAGCCTCAACAATTGAATGCTCATTCAAATTTGAAAGACGCTGAAACACCGAAAGCCATTGATCACGAGCAGGCCAAGCCACCGAAGTGCTCCGGTGATCACCGACCGGCGAGCCTCTACGGCGAACCACACTCCACTCAGAATCCTCTTCTTCATAGAACCTGAGTTCCTCCCGGCGCCAATTGCGTCCGCCCTCACCCCAAAGGCTGAAGACCATCTCAACTCATCACAAGCAATGTGGCCAAGATTATACACCTCAAAACCCACAGATTTAGACGCAACCGAGAAAGCAAATGATCTTTCCCTGAGGTTATGGATTCGAAACCCTTGAGTGTATCCTCCAAAGCAAACATGCAAGGCCACACTAACAGTATGCACATTGAGGCGAAAAGAGGCACGACCAAAAGAAACCACAAGCTTGAACTCTTGAAGATGAAAACCCGGAGAGAAAACCACAGGGTGACCAAACTTTGAGTGCATCTCTTCTTGGAACTTACCTTTCTCAAAGTCAAAGCGAGGCGCCATGGTGAACTACAGCAAGGTGCACTCAGGGCAAGGCTATGAGGTGGCTGCCGGCGCCGGAGTGGCCATCGACGGGAAGGAGTGGCCGCCGGGGCCGGAGTGGCCACCGGCGCAGAATCACCACGGAGGATCCTAGGTCTGGAATGTTACTTTTATGTTGACTATCCTTATGTTTATCTTTCTTAGGGCGTCGGTCCCTTTCTGGGTTTCTGGAAATGGGACAAAGTCAGTATGGACTTCATCACTGGCTTTCCAAAAACCCAAAAAAATTCAGGGTTTTTGGAAATCCAGTGATGAAGTACATAGTGACTTTGTCCCATTTCCACTCAGGAATAGGCAATGGTTGAAGAGTACCAGCATTTCTTTGATATTCGGCCTTAATGCAACATAACGAGCAATGTCTCGCTTCATCCTAGTCCACCAAAATCTGCAACATAACGAGCAATGTCTCGCTTCATCCTAGTCCACCAAAATCTCTGGCGTAGATCTCAGTACATTTTTGTGCCACCGGGATGAATCAAGAGGGGAGTGTCATGGGCTTCTTTAAGAATTAATTGCCTTAGATCCCTATTCCTAGGTACTACCAAACGATTTTCAAAGAATAATGTTCCTTTACTATATGTGGAGAAACATTTAGCAGCTCCGCTAGCAATGTTCTCGTTGATCCGGCGAACACCTTGTGCACGCTTCTGGGAAACTATGATTTGATCCTCAAGCGTTTGTTTTGACACCAAGGTAGATAGGAATCCATGAGGAACAATCTCGATATTGATCTTTCAAAATTCCTCATGAAGAATTGATTGATATTGTTGTAACATGAGGTTTTTACAACATGACTTACGACTTAGTGCATCAGACATGACATTGGCTTTGCCTGGGGTGAATGAGATTCCTAAGTCATAATCTTTTATCAACTCTATCCAGCGTCTTTGCTTGAGATTAGGATCTGGCTGGGTGAATATGTATTTGAGGCTTTAGTGGTCGGAATAGATCTCACAATGATTACCAAGGAGGTAATGTCGCCAAGTCTTCAAGGCATCAACTACGGCGGTGAGTTCAAAATCATGGGTAGGGTAATTATCTTCATGTGAACATAGCTGGCGTGAAGCGTATGCTACTACATGTCGATCTTGCATAAGTATGCATCCTAACCCTTGTCGTGAAGCATCACAAGGGATCTCGAAATTATTTTTGGTGTCTGGAGGCGCAAGTACGGGTGCAAAAGTTAACCTTCTTTTTAGCTCTTGAAAGCTTTTCTCGCAATTGGGGGTCCATTTGAATTTCTTATCTTTCTTGAGGAGTTCAGTTAGAGGCTTTGCAACTTTGGAGAAGTTCACAAGAAAGCGGTCGCAATAGCTTGCTAAGCCAAGAAAACTCCTAACTTGCTTAACCGATTCAGGTGGAGTCCAATCAAGGATTGCATGAACTCTCTCGTGATTGACAGCAATGCATTTGGCAGAAATGACGTGGCCTAAGTAGGTCACTTCTGGTAGCGAGGATTCGCATTTGGAAAACTTAGCATAAAGGCGATTCGGCATGTTCTTCTTCGTTCTTCGAGTATATAAGGACGTCATCAAGGTAAACCACAACGAACTTGTCCATATACTCCATGAAGATTGAATTCATCATGCGTGAAAAAGTAGAAAGGGCATTGGTTAAACCGAAGGACATGACGGTGTACTCGTAAAGACCATAGTGAGTAGTGAAAGTCGTTTTTGGAATGTCCTCATTTGCGATTTTGATTTGATGATAGCCTAATCTCAAATCCATTTTGGAGAAGACAGAGGATCCAGCGAGTTGATCATAAAGATCATTGATCCTGGGAAGTGGATACTTGTCCTTTATCATCGCGATATTAAGTGGGCGATAATCTACGCACATCCTTTCTGTTCCACTTTGTTCGTTACGAACAGAACGGGGCAACCCCATGGCTATGAGCGAGGGCGGATGAAGCCTTTTTCCAACAAAGCTTCAAGTTAGATTTTTAGCTCAGCAAACTCACATGATGCCATTTTGTATGGGCGTCTTGAAATTGGGACGGTTCCTAACATAAGATCTACGATGAATTCTACACATCTGTCCGGTGACTAGATTTAAGGGGTTGGATTATTGGGTAGTTTTTCAGGAGGATGACCATGGCTTACTAGGGGCTACAACAGATATGTCAGAGTAGAAAAGTACCCCAACACGATGGTTAGTGTGGTAATTCTGGATAGAAGACATCTAAAGTGGGAGGAAGAACTACAAATGCATCAATATAGGTTTCTAGAATAAAAACTACAACAAACTCTATGGAACTGTCAGGCATGCCACGTAGCAATTCTTCTAGGAAGGCAACTGAAATGGAGAGAAGGATTTCGAAAATGCATCGGATTATGAAAAAACCTGGAATGACTCGGACAACATAATGGCTTTAATTTCAAGAGAAATGAAAATTCTCACAATATTTCGACAGCACTTACATAAGAAGTCAAAACAGGAAGCACAATAACTCTAGACAACCGAACACAACTTTGCTACGGCTAAAAGGAAGCAATCAATGAGATGTCCTAGTAAGATATAGATGAGCCTAGTCATATCTTCCCGTAGAAAAGATGAGGGTGACTCAGAACTCAGATCGATGAGGGTAAGGAGAAAAAGAAGTCTTACATTGTTCCCATATAACCAAGTAACTATATAACTATAGAATTCTAGACTCGACTCCGACCAAGGCTTGATAGTCCTACAGACAGTCCTGCTCTGATACCAAGCATGTCGGGACCCGGAATATGCATATGTAATTCTAGTCACAACTCAATCATATGGAGAGCCGAGAGCCATACCCACTTGTCTAAGTACACAAGGCCAAGTACAAGACACTCTCAGAAAGCTCGAACGTGAGGGGCATCCCATCCAGGCCCGGATGATAAATTGATATGGGTCCTCATCGTCCACTCACAAGTCTAAATGCTTAAGGCTGGTGAAAACCCATACTCAGACAAGTCGCCTCAACCATATTATCAATTGAATCATAACATTTACATAGACAAATCCGTCCCGATTCACTTAGTCAGGGTCTCGGGCGGGCTCGATCTTACAACGAAGTGTGCCACGTAACGGAGTTACGTGCAATCGCATCGCGATGCTCCAAGCTGCGCACAACTCAGAGCCACCTGGCTGTAAGAAAGACCGTTGGCGAGAGCACAACTAAGCTATTGAACCCCACACTAAGACATGCATGTTATGATCATACACGCATCATACATGTCCAGTGTAAACAACAGGTACTCATCACATGAACTCTACAAAGTATACATCTTTATTGACTAACATAGAGTACATCACATGACTGTGATCCAACATTACATCAAACAACGGAAGCAAATTATGTCTGGGTACAGACAAGTTTAACAAATGGCTTAAGAAGCCTGAAAGTAAATAGAATGACCCTCCAAAGGTACCAGTCTGATGTCTGGAACTATACGACTTAGTCGGCGTCGAGATCGAGGAAGAAGCCACCATCGGGGTCAATGGTTTCATCTAAAAACATAAATAAGCAAACATGAGTACAAAGTCGTACTCAGCAAGACTTACATTAGAACTATACTACTTATGCTCAAGTATCAAGGTAAAAGGGAGGTAGGGTTTGTAAAGCAGAAGTGCCAGCTTTGACTTGGCTAACATGTACTATAATTACCATGATGAGGTAAGAAGCGTACTCGAGTCCATCTATCCAAGTATCCCAATCAATACACCACTATGGGACCTTCCTCGACTTCCCACGAGAAAGCAAACCATAGCAGTCACACTTATCTTGGCAAGTTTTAGAGTAACCATTGAAGTTGTCTAATAATCAAGCATAGATCTCCAAGTAGTCCATTACCGCGGATGCGGCTATTCAAATAGTTTTCCTATCCTTGCAGGGGTGTAAACTACACACACACACACATGACCATCAGTTACCGCCAAGTCCTCGTCACCATTCAAGGGGTGCCGGCTGTCACAACCCAAGTTTAAGTGCTAGGGTTTGCTTGATCCTTTGCATCATGCTAAAAATTTCAAAAGAAATTCAAAAATGGGCAAAAGAAAATCCCTGGAGAATTTAATTTAAATGGCCAGATAAAAATATTTTTCCAAAAATCATTTGAACATTTGGAAAATTCCTATAAATGATGCTGATCATTACAAAAGTGGTTTGTGTTCATTCCCATGCCTATGGCATTTTGTAAATTTCAAAAGGTGCTCTGGAAATTAAAGTTGACCACTAATTGAATTGAAATTCAAATGTTTTGAATTTATAAAATGCTCAAATCCTAAGAGTGGCTTGCCACTGGCTACTTAGGATTTTATAAATACTTTGGGCATTTTTTAAAATTTCCTAGGTATTTAATTACTTGGGAAAAACAAAGAACAGAAATAGAAAAACAAAAGAATTAAATAGAAGGGCTTACCTGGCCACTTACCTCAGGCCCACCTGGTGATAGAGGCGAAGGTGTCCCGATGTTTCGATGAGAGTATGGAGATCGATTTTTGGTGGAGTAGACTTTCACGACCCGACTACGAACGTGCGAAGACGTTGCGCCTTAGCAATCGCTAAACCAACTCCGAGAGGTTATTGATCCCGCGGATGCACGATCAACCTGACCACGAAGGTCAATTCCTGCAAGCAATCGAAGAACAAGCAAGAACTAAGAATTGCAATCTGGATATTGCGAATATAAGATGAATGATTACGAAAGTTGGGGTTCCAATGAGGTCTTGGCCTGGTCGGATGACACAAACGAAGAGCTCGAAGTTGCGGCTATGGCTAACTTAAATCTAATTAAAACCCAAGTCTAAACGACGCCCTAAGGGCTGTATATATGGGGGAACAGAGGGGAATTTCGTGGCCCCTTGGAGGAGGGGTCCGAAAACAACCCTAACTCGGTTTCCCCACACATACGGACTCTAAAAAATAGTCTATTAAGTGTATTTCGAAATTACATGGGCCTGGCCCAATAATAAGGTGACGCAGCACCTATAATAACTCTTGGACGAAAATATTAATGTGGCATCTTGTGTCTCTCGTCCAAGTCTTCATGCGCGCCTTATGGTGGCTTCAAAGTGCGATAATCACCACGGGAAGCTCCGCTGTCCTTTCCCGCGCGCGCACCTTCTTCTCCATGCTTGATCCCGCTCCAATGACCATCCTTCTTGTCCATGCTAGGTCCTTCATTCATAAGACAAACAAAAGTATCTAATTTAGGCAGCATCATATGTTCTTGAATATTAGAAGGATTCGCAAGAAACGAAAGTACCTGATAATTTAATTGACGTGCGCGTGCTCTAGTAACTGGTCCATTATGTGTAGTTTGTGAAGATGTGGGTGTAACATTAGTAGAGATGTCCTCATCATCCTCCCCTTCTTGAATTGAAGTCGTCCTCGACGGAAGCTCATCATCCTCTTCCAAATAAGGCTTCAAATCTGCAATATTAAATGTGGGACTAACCCCAAAGGCTGCAGGTAGCTCAAGTTTATATGCATTATCATTAATTTTCTGCAAAACCTTAAAGGGACCATCAGCTCGAGGCATTAACTTAGACTTGCGCAAATCAGGAAACCTATCTTTACGTAGATGTAACCAAACAAGATCTCCGGGTTCAAACACAACATGCTTTCGACCCCTATCACCAGCAAGCTTGTATCTAGCATTCATGCGCTCAATGTTTTCTTTAGTTAACTCATGCATTTTTAATATCAATTCAGCACGTTGCTTAGCATCAAAATTAACCTTCTCCGAAGATGGAAGAGGCAGCAAATCAATAGGTGCACGAGGTAGAAAACCATAAACAATCTCAAAAGGGCACATTTTAGTGGTAGAATGCAATGAACGATTATAAGCAAATTCAATATGAGGTAAACATTCTTCCCACTGTTTCAAGTTACTCTTTAAAACAGCCCTAAGCATAGTAGACAAAGTCCTATTGACCACTTCAGTTTGTCCATCAGTTTGGGGATGACATGTAGTACTAAAAAGTAGTTTAGTCCCCAACTTAGCCCATAAGCATCTCCAAAAATGGCTAAGAAACTTAGTATCACGATCCGAGACAATAGTATTGGGCACACCATGTAAGCGAATAATCTCACGAAAGAATAAATCAGCAACATTAGCAGCATCATCGCTTTTATGACATGGTATAAAATGTGCCATTTTAGAAAATCTATCCACGACAACAAATATGCTATCCCTCCCATTCTTTGTTCGAGGCAAGCCTAAAACAAAGTCCATGGATATGTCCTCCCACGGAACACTAGGTACAGGTAAAGGCATGTATAAACCATGAGGATTGAGTCGTGACTTAGCTTTTTGACATGTAGTGCAGCGAGCAACAAAACGCTCAACATCCCGTCTCATCTTTGGCCAAAAGAAATGTGTAGCAAGTACGTCCTCCGTCTTCTTCACGCCAAAGTGTCCCATTAATCCTCCTCCATGCGCCTCCTGCAACAACAAAAGACGAATAGAGCTAGCTGGAATGCATAGCTTGTTAGAACGGAACACAAATCCATCATTAAGCACAAACTTGTTCCATGTTCTACCCTCTCTACAATTCTGCAATACCTCTTTAAATTCCGCATCATTTACGTATTGATCTTTGATTGTCTCTAAACCGAAAATCTTGAAGTCAAGTTGTGAAAGCATAGTATAACGACGAGACAAAGCATCAGCAATAATATTATCTTTCCCCTTCTTGTGTTTAATGACATAAGGGAAAGTCTCAATAAATTCAACCCACTTAGCATGTCTACGATTAAGTTTTGCTTGACTTCTTATGTGTTTCAAAGATTCATGATCAGAATGTATAACAAATTCTTTGGGCCATAAATAATGTTGCCAAGTTTCTAATGTCCGAACAAGAGCATATAATTCCTTATCATAAGTAGAATAGTTCAGACTAGGCCCACTCAATTTTTCAGAAAAGTAAGCAACAGGTTTAGCATCTTGTAATAACACACCTCCCAAACCAATCCCACTAGCATCGCATTCAAGCTCAAAAGTCTTATTAAAATCAGGAAGTTGGAGCAAAGGAGCATGTGTTAACTTATCTTTCAATACGGTGAAGGCTTCTTCCTGTGCGGTACCCCAAGTAAAAGGCACATCCTTGCGTGTAAGCTCATTGAGAGGTGCAGCAATGGTGCTGAAATCTCTCACAAAACGCCTATAGAATCCAGCGAGGCCAAGAAAACTCCTCACTTGTGTGACCGTTTTGGGCTGCGGCCAACTCTCAATCGCCTCGATCTTGGCTTTATCAACTTCAATTCCCTGCGGAGTAACAACATAGCCAAGAAACGATACTCGGTCGGTGCAAAAGGTGCACTTCCCAAGGTTACCAAACAAACGTGCATTACGTAGAGCAATAAAAACAGCACGTAAATGATCCAAATGTTCCTCCAAAGATTTGCTATAAATCAGTATATCATCAAAATAGACTACCACAAATCGTCCAATGAAAGCACGTAAAACCTCGTTCATTAATCTCATGAAAGTGCTAGGTGCATTAGTTAACCCAAAAGGCATGACTAACCACTCATATAATCCAAACTTAGTTTTAAATGCCGTTTTCCATTCATCTCCTAATTTCATGCGAATTTGATGGTATCCACTACGCAAATCAACTTTGGAAAACATGGTAGAGCCACTTAATTCATCAAGCATATCATCTAACCTAGGAATAGGATGACGATAACGAATAGTAATATTATTAATGGCTCGACAATCAACACACATACGCCATGTTCCATCCTTTTTAGGCACTAATATAACAGGAACAGCACAAGGACTAAGGGATTCACGTATGTAACCTTTGTCGAGTAGCTCTTGTACTTGACGCTGAATCTCCTTCGTCTCCTCCGGATTGGTACGGTATGGCGCACGGTTAGGCAGCGAAGCACCGGGAATTAAGTCAATCTGATGCTCAATCCCTCGAATAGGTGGTAATCCCGGTGGTACGTCTTGTGGAAAGACGTCAATAAACTCCTGCAAAAGGTCAGTGACAACAGGAGGCAAAGAAGGAGGCAATTCCTCAAATGAAAACAAAGCTTCTTTGCACACAAAAGCATAGCACACATATTGACTAACATCCAAATCTGAAATATCAACCTTAGTAGCAAGCAAAGTTGGACTAGTCAATTTAATTTCATTAGAAACAGCAGAAGAAGATTTGCTATTAGTCTTATGTTGTTGCTCAAATTCTTTGGCTGCTATCTCATTCTCACTCTTATTTTTCTCCTGTTTTGCTTTACTAGCTCTAGCAAGATCATCTTTCACAATTTGTTCAGGAGACATAGGAAGTAAAGCAATATTTTTATCCTGATGAACTAGAGTAAACTGATTTGTCCTACCATGGTGTACAACATTCCTATCAAATTGCCATGGTCTACCAAGTAAAAGAGAGCATGCTTGCATGGGTACCACATCACAATCAACATAATCAGCATATGCAGCAATGCTAAAGTGCACACGAACAGAACGCGTTACCTTAATCTTACCACTATTGTTAAACCACTGAATATAGTACAGATGGGGGTGTGGTCTTGTGGTGAGAGATAGCTTCTCCACCAACTCCATGCTAGCCAAGTTGTTGCAACTCCCTCCGTCAATGATGATGCGAACCGAACGTTCTTTCACCACTCCCTTTGTGTGGAACAAATTATGCCTCTGGTTTTGCTCGTCCTTCGATACCTGCACACTTAACACACGTTGAGCAACCAAACTAGCATATTTATCTGCATCATCAGGAGCCATATACTCTATATCACGAGCATCATCATGGGCACCCTGATCCTCATGAGCAATGAGAACTAAAGTCTCCTCATCATAGTCACTCGCTGACTCATACCCACCATCTGCCGTAATAATCATCACACGCTTGGAGGGACAGTCTTTTGCGAAGTGACCTCCACCTTGGCACCGGCGACATTTAATATCACGATCTCGTGCTTGCCCTGTGGACGCCATGGATGAAGAAGAACTCGCCGCGGGACCACTCTGTGCACCCTTGAATGGTGGCGCTGGCTGTGTCGGTGGCTCCCTGTAAGAATGAGCGGCTGAAGTAGATGGTGGTGCAGCAGGACGTGTGGATATAGAAGCTCCACGCGATGTCCATGATGTATTTCGTCCTGCAGAAAAGTTAGGTCTCGTAGCGGCCTGTCGATCCTGCACTTCACGTTCAGCTTTACAAGCAAGATGAAACAAACGAGTGATAGTAGTAAAGTCCTTGTATTCTAGAATAGTTTGTATCTCCCTGTTTAAGCCACCCATAAAACGTGCAAGCATAGCTTCATTATCCTCTACTAGGCCGCATCTAATCAATCCAGTTTGTAATTCCTGATAATATTCCTCTACAGAATTTTTTCCTTGTCTCAAACGCTGTAATTTTTGTAACAAGTCACGTTGATAATAAGGAGGAACCCAGCGAGTACGCATAGCATCTTTTAAAGCAGCCCAAGTAGTTGGAATATTATTAGCATGTAATCTACAATGTTCGGACCACCAAATAGATGCAAATCCCGTGAATTCACAAACAGCAGCAGTAACACGTCTATTCTCAGGATATTGTAAACATGTAAAGCGTTGTTCAGTTTCTAACTCCCAAGTAAGATAAACATCAGGAATATATCTACCCTCAAATGGCTTAAGATTCAATTTAAGTTTAGGCACATGTTCATCATCGCGTACCTGAGGGGGTGGTTGGTGTCGACCGTGGCGAATGTTGGGACGTGGACGTCCAGCTGGCTGCTCATAGACCGCTTCCTGTTCCACCTCCTCCTCGTAATCACCCTCGTAGTAGTCGTCCTGGCCGACGTCAGAAGCAGCAGCAGCAGTAGCAGCAACTGCAGCAGCAGGAGGAGCACCAATACCAGCAGCTTGTCCTCGCGGCAACAGAATACGTCGTGCACGTGGTAGTGGCGGTGGCTGTGGCTGTGCTGAAGGTAGGCGTGCGATCAACTCAGTAAACTTGGCGTCTAGCTTGGTGTCGATCATCTTTTCCACGCCATCAATCGCCTCTGTAAATCTGTTATGGATGTCCTGCACCTGTTCAGACATCATACGTGCAAATTTATCATGTAGCTCCTTGTTTGTCATGTTCTCCCAATCGGGTGCATCCCGCGCCACTTCATCATGTGATCCTGTCATGGTTAGCAGAAATAGAAAACACACAGTAATATGATCCGACTTCTACTAATGGGGTGTGGTGTGGTGGAAAGCACAAATCCGTCAAGCTTTTCTTTCGTTCTTACCGATTCTTACCTAGCAGCAGGTGGTGATGTACAACCAACGGGTCAAAACTCTCAGAGATATGGTAGAGCGATGGCCAGGAGGTGTCAAACGCACGATGTAGAATATATGTGGAGCTGTAGGAAGGCTGACAAGTATGGTAGAAAAAAACTCAACAGTAATCAAAACAGAGATGCAAAGCTGAATAAACGCTCAACGTGGGTACTGTGCTGATCCTAGGCTAGACCGTACTAGAGACGCGAGCCTAAAACACCAACGAAAGCACGGCGCGGCACGTAATCAACTGAGAAGCATACTCTGAATTTTTTTTTTTTCTCTTTTTTTTTTCTTTTTTTTTTTTTTTTTTTTTGCGATGCGGGACTGCGGTGGCTGAAAAAGTGCGAAAAAGTCACTATGGTGGCGAATGTCTTAAAATGAGTTTCTGGACCTAAGGAACGTATGGGCACAAAATTTTTTTACCCCTGAATTTTTTGGCCTAAAAACTGCTCTGGAAAGCGTGCCAGACTTTTTTTTTTTTTTTTTTTTTTTTTTTTTTTTTTTGGAAATCACCTCCCTTCTACGTACGACAAAAGTTTGGTGAAATCCGACTCTAAGCAACTCAAACTATTCTGGCTACGGAGAGATCACAAACCGTACTGATGGTGGAACTCAACTCGGACTCGTGTAGCTCGTGGTGGTGTATATGGACTCGGATTGGCGGAACGTGGTGTATCTGGACTCGGATTACTACTGTGCGGTGGCGACGTGGCAAACTGTGATCAGAACTCGAAACTCTAAGGAAACTAGACGCTAAGATCAGCAACTTGACACAACGATGCAACCGTAAATTCAACAAAGCAAGTACTGAAAAGAAAACTGGACAATGGCTAGGACTGTCTTGGGACGTGATGATCTAACCCTAATTTTTTTTTGGCTTTTTCGTGGACTGTAGGTATGAAGAACAGAACCAATCTAGACTATGAAAAACTGGTAAATCTCACCGAGCAACCTGGAAATCTGATACCACTTGATAGAGGCGAAGGTGTCCCGATGTTTCGATGAGAGTATGGAGATCGATTTTTGGTGGAGTAGACTTTCACGACCCGACTACGAACGTGCGAAGACGTTGCGCCTTAGCAATCGCTAAACCAACTCCGAGAGGTTATTGATCCCGCGGATGCACGATCAACCTGACCACGAAGGTCAATTCCTGCAAGCAATCGAAGAACAAGCAAGAACTAAGAATTGCAATCTGGATATTGCGAATATAAGATGAATGATTACGAAAGTTGGGGTTCCAATGAGGTCTTGGCCTGGTCGGATGACACAAACGAAGAGCTCGAAGTTGCGGCTATGGCTAACTTAAATCTAATTAAAACCCAAGTCTAAACGACGCCCTAAGGGCTGTATATATGGGGGAACAGAGGGGAATTTCGTGGCCCCTTGGAGGAGGGGTCCGAAAACAACCCTAACTCGGTTTCCCCACACATACGGACTCTAAAAAATAGTCTATTAAGTGTATTTCGAAATTACATGGGCCTGGCCCAATAATAAGGTGACGCAGCACCTATAATAACTCTTGGACGAAAATATTAATGTGGCATCTTGTGTCTCTCGTCCAAGTCTTCATGCGCGCCTTATGGTGGCTTCAAAGTGCGATAATCACCACGGGAAGCTCCGCTGTCCTTTCCCGCGCGCGCACCTTCTTCTCCATGCTTGATCCCGCTCCAATGACCATCCTTCTTGTCCATGCTAGGTCCTTCATTCATAAGACAAACAAAAGTATCTAATTTAGGCAGCATCATATGTTCTTGAATATTAGAAGGATTCGCAAGAAACGAAAGTACCTGATAATTTAATTGACGTGCGCGTGCTCTAGTAACTGGTCCATTATGTGTAGTTTGTGAAGATGTGGGTGTAACATTAGTAGAGATGTCCTCATCACCTGGCCTCAGCCTAGCCCAGCCCAGCGCCACCCTCTTGTCGTCTACCCTGGGCACGAGCACACAGCTGCGTCCCCGGCATGCCAACGATGGCGAGGTGGCCACCCAGGCCTTCCCCCTGCTTCTCCTTGAGCCACGACGCCGCCAGAGACGCGCTCGCCTTTTCCCCCTCTCTCCGTTTCCTCTAGATTCCTCTCCCGCCGGGTCTCGCGCACACCCGAGAGCTTGACCTCGCCACGGACGTGCATCTGCATGGCCAACGCCCCCCTCCCGGCAAGCCGTCGTGTCCACAGAAATCCTCACCGTCGTCTTCGCGAAGCCACGCCGCCAATTTGGGACAAGGCCCACCGAAGACGTCGTCTTCCTCAACATATCGTCGCTGGCCGCCGTGGACTTCCTCAACGAAATACGGTGGTGTCTCGCTTCCTCTGGCGTCCTCAACCCCTCCAACACACTCAGGTTGATCTCGCGCGCGTTTCCCCTCTCCTCCCGACACCTCCCATGGCCTGGAGCACAGTGGTCGTCGCACCAGAGCTCCGGCCGTCGCGCAACATGGCACCGGCGAGGTTCCGACCGCCCCCTGGCCTCCCTGGTTGCACAGCTTGAAGCGGGCGAGCACGGGCTACCCCCTGGTAGCTTCCTCGTGCCCTGCCGAGCCGGAACCGCCGAATCCAGTGAGCGCCGCCGTGCGATTTGGTCGCCGGCGACCTCACTTCGGCAAGGCCGACGTGGCAGGTGATTAGGGGACTAATCCCCACTGCCATGTGGGCCCCATGGCCTAATCTAATCAGCAGTTTAAAATAAACAGGGGATTAACCCCCTGTGACACTGAAAAGGGGACCCCACTGGTCAGAGACCCCCCACGTCAGCATGACCTCATGCTGACGCAATAAAGCCCATGTCCAGATTAAAAATAATTCCAGAAAATCCAGAAATTTATTAAAACTTCAATAAATCATAGAAATTCATACTAACTCCAAATTAAACAAATAATATATGAAAAAATATCAAAAAATGCAAGGATTATGAATATGCAACTTGTTTTTATGTTTGACCATTTTAAAATGGGTGAACAATGACAAAGATGCATATGGCATAATTTGAATTCAAATTTGCAATTCAAATGCAATACACTTCAATTAAGATGTTGCCCCCCCCCCCGCCTTTGTTGATGATTGTTCCGGTAACAGACTTTCTGAGACGGTGATCACCCCCGAAGAAGAAGAAGTCCGTTAAACCCGTGTACCGTCAACAAGGCAAGCAAACCCCATTGATCATATCTATAAAAACCCATTTCCCTCTCAGTCTCGTTTATGCATGTTTAGGAGATCACCGAGATATGTTCTTCCGCATAGTTGAACCCATTTTGATGCATGACCTATCATTTTCTCACCGTATTAAGCAAACCACAATCCTAGCAGATATAGGAGCTCAATGATGAGCATGTGGCCCCTACAACTGTTACTGCTTATTGCTTCTTAGTGGTTCAATGAGGTTACTTTGTTTGTGAGTCGGGATGGATATTCATAATGGTGCTGATGATAACGTGTTGGTGAATCCACCCTAAAAAAAGGTGAACGATGAGATGTTGTGTAAGAGTAGACAGTGGTTCGTCTCGTTGAACACTGCCCTAGGCCCCGAGTTCCTGTTTTGTGATCCAAGACAAATAGTATGACCACATGTAGGGTTTATGGGAGCCCCGTTTGGCCTCTTTACGTACCCGATTTGGTCCATGAGTCACACTACATTCGGGTTTTCCATTTGGCATATGCATAGATATGTGGGTGGACCTGTGAGGCAGCGAAACCATCGGTCAAAGGTGGTGTCTCATTCCCTTGCAATATCTGAGTCCGTTTCGTTGAACCGGCCGGACTCTCGAGCGGTGACAAACTCAGGTAGTCGACTCCTAGATTAGAGAAGGTGATGTGAGGGTAGTGCCTTGGTTTCATCCATGTCTGACACCCGCTTGAAGGGTGACAAGAACGAGGAGATAAGTGATGACATGCGTGTGAAGATGTACACCCCTGCAGGGTTAATAAACTATTCGAATAGTCGTGTCCGCGGTTATGGACTACTTGGAGACCTCTACTTGATCATTAGACAACTTGAATGGATACTTCTAAAACTCGCAAGATAAGCGTGAGTGCTATGGCGTGCTTCCTCGTGGGGAAGTCGAGGAAGTATCCATAGTGGTGTATTGGGTGGAGACTTGGTAGTGGACTCGTGTACGCTCTTACCTCAAGTCTGGTACTCGTAGTACAGGACTAGCCAAGTCAAAGCTGGCACTTCTGCATGTTGAAACCCCACCTACCTTTACCTTGAAACTTGAGCATGAGTAGTATAGTTCTGATGTAAGTCTTGCTGAGTACGAATTTGTACTCACGTTTGCTTATTCTATGTTTCAGATGGAAACCCGGACCCCGATGGAGTCACCGACCTGAAGCTCGACGTTGAACTTGGTAGTATAGTTCCAGACAGCAGTATGGTCCCTCGTGGATGGGCATGTATGTTGAACAAGGCTTCGCTAAGCCATTTGTTAATCTTGTCTGTACTCAGACCTAATTTGCTTTCGTTGTTTGATGTAATGATGGATCATAGTCATATGATCTTTGTATGCTCTATGTGTAAGTCAATAAAGAAGTACTTTGTAGAGTTATGTGATGATACCTGATGTTCATACTAGACATGTGTGCTGCATGTATGATTATAACATGCATGTCTTAGTATGGGTTTTCGATAACTTAGTTGTGTTCTTTCTGGCGGTCTTTTATACACCAAGTGGCCCTTAGATGTGCGCGGCTTGGGGCATCGCGATGCGGTTGCTAGTGACTCTGTCACGTGGCACACTTTGTTGTATGATTGAGCCCGCCCGAGATCCCGACTAGGTGATCGGGCTGGAGTCTGTTTATGTAAGTGCTATGATTCAATCGATAATATGGTTGAGGTGACTTGTCTATGAGTATGGGATTTCACCACCCATAATCGTTTAGCCTTGTGAGCGGGCGATGAGGACCCAACTCGGTTGATCATCCGGCCTGGATGGGGTGCCCCTCACGTTCAATGCTTTCCGAGAGTGTTCTGTAATTGGCCTTGTCTGCTTAGACAAGTGGGTACGGCTCTCGGCTCTTGTAACGACCCGATTCACTAAGAATCCTAGTCTCTGTGCATTCTGTGCTAGTCCCTAGATCAATAGCTAGCACACACAGTACATGATGTAATATCAAGAATAAACCACACGTCATAAGCATTACATCGAAGATCCAGTATTACAATAAATCATACCTGCATAGCCCAAGGCTAGCTTACAAATAGAATACAGCGGAAAAACAATAAAGAGCTTCGTGGCGTCCATCAACTCCACCGGCATAGTTGAGTATAGACATCGTAACCCTACAACGCATCACTTACTCGTCGTATATAGTCCTGCAACACACAGAACAAAGTATAGACTGCGATGACAATGACAACAGGCGCCGCAGCAGTCGACGAGACGTGCGCGACGACATCACACAGAACAAAGTCAACCGCAGCAAATGAAGACGCGCAGCACGAAAAGAGTACTCGGACGAAGAAGCCTTCGACGAAGAAATTGAGCCATGCGGAGCACTATGCTTCACGCTTTCCATACGCGAGACGCGAATGCCGAGCGGGTTCAAATTGAACTCCACAACGCTAAAATACAATGGACTCGAGGAGCCAGAGGCATGGCTCGACGACTACTTAACAGCAGTCAAGTTCCAGCGAGGGACCAACGTCACGGCTATGCAGTACGTGCAGCTCATGCTCGAGAGCTCGGCACGACACTGGTTGAAGAATCTCCCGCAAGGATCCATCAGCTCATGGAGGCAGTTCCGTGAAGCCTTCATAGAAAACTTCAAATCCACATACAAGCGACCGGCATCGCTCGAGGAGTTGCGAGCATGCAAGCAAGGAACCAGAGAAACCCTACGGGCCTATATCCAGCGGTGGACCATACTCAAGAATTCAGCAGAAGACATATCAGACGAAAGCGCAATCGACGCGTTCAGGCGAGGCCTGCAGCGCATTGAATTCAAGGAACAACTCGGACAGATGAAAGTCCGAACACTCGCACGGCTGCTGGAGCAAGCCAACAGCTTGGCGAACGGCGAGGATTCCGTTCGCAACGAAACAGAAATCCACACCGCACGCTCAGAGCACGACTATGACTACCACAATGGAGAAAGAGGACTCGACCGACGAAGGAAGCGATCCAGGCGCAGTTTCCAGACGACAGAGACGGCAGGCATCGCGACGACAGCAGAACACAGAGAAGAGACAACCTCGAAGATGCGCCCCAATCTCAGAAACGAGAATGGAGGACAAGGCAGCCGCGCGACAGCACTAGAAGATACCGTTCTGCCAAAGAACAACTCGATGGACAGTGCTCGATACACGGATTCAGAAACGAACGAGGCGAGCTCAGATCAGGACACGCACTCAGGAACTGCAGAAGCTTCAACGAGTTGGCTGAGGAAAAAAGTCGATCTGAGACAACAGCGGCCCAGCCACTCGCGAGCATAGCAGTCGGGCCCATCGCCCACGACGCACCACCAGCCCCTCCCCTGCCAACGAGGCAAGTAGCCGAAACCCAGCAATGGCGCAGGACACCAGATGCAGAAGAGCAGTACCCAGAAGCCCACGGCAAAATCTACATGATACAAGAAGGCATGCCTTCAAATAGGCAACATAAGAAGGTCACAAGACAAGTTTTTCTTGCAGCCTCCTCGCACCCCGATGTACCGGAGTACTTGCGCGGCTCCGAGACAGATATTACCTTCTCTCAGGAGGACCACCCGCCTGCTATCCCTCGGCCAGGACACGCCGTGCTAGTGCTCGAGGCCAGAATTGCGAACTACGACATGTCGCGAGTATTCATGGACGGCAGCAGCGGGATCAACATCATCTTCACAAGGACACTCAAAGAAATGCTAATCCAGAGCTTTGTGCCGAAATCCTCAAGCACAACCTTCCTCAGGATTGTGCCAGGAAAAGCAGTCTACCCTCTGGGAAAAATAAGCCTGGAAGTGGTTTTGGTAATGCGACCAACTTCCGCAAGGAGACCCTAGACTTTGAAGTGGTCGACTGGAAGCCGCAGTACCATGCAATCCTCGGGCGACCAGCCTTCGCCCGCTTCATGGCAGTGCCGCACTATGCTTACCTTAAGCTAAAAATGTCAGGCCCTCATGGGGTCATCACAGTCAGCGGCAGTTTCGTCAGGTCCGACGGCTGCGACAAGGAATTCCACAAGATATCATAGGCCTCTAGAGCCCACCAAGCCAGCGAGACCACGGGACCCGCAGAAGAAGCGCTCCCGTAAGAGAAGCCACCACCCGGAGGACCCGAGCACTCGGAGAAGAAGCTAACTAGCCCCTAAGATCACCACGCCGCCGTTTTTAATAAAGGGGACTGCCCTCATCAGACCCCCCCATTCTTACTAAATGTAAGAAACACCAGGAAGAATATTGAAAAATGTTTTTCCAAAAATTGATTCATCGGCACTCGGGGGCTCGCCAAAGCAGCCACCCCCCGAGGCGTTCTTCGCAATCGCGACCTAACAAAATGGGCACTCGGGGGCTCGCCGAAGTAGCCACCCCCCGAGGCGTTCGACGCAATCACGACCTAACAAAATTGGCACTCGGGGGCTCGCCGAAGTAGCCACCCCCCGAGGCGTTCTTCGCAATCGCGACCTAACAAAATTGGCACTCGGGGGCTCGCCGAAGCAGCCACCCCCGGAGGCGTTCTTCGCAATCGCGACCCAACAAAATGGGCACTCGGGGGCTCGCCGCAGAAGCCACCCCCCGAGGCGTTCTTCGCAATCGCGACCAAACCAAATTGGCACTCGGGGGCTCGCCGCATCAGCCACCCCCCGAGACGTTCTTCGCAATCGCGACCAAACAAAATTGGCACTTGGGGGCTCGCCGAAGCAGCCACCCCCCGAGGCGTTCTTCGCAATCGCGACCTAACAAAATGGGCACTCGAGGGCTCGCCGCAGCAGCCACCCCCCGAGGTGTTCTTCGCAATCGCGACCAAACCAAATTCGCACTCGGGGGCTAGCCGCATCAACCACCCCCCGAGGTGTTCTTCGCAATCGCGACCAAACCAAATTGGCACTCGGGGGCTCGCCGCAGCAGCCACACCCCGAGGCGTTCTTCGCAATCGCGACCTTAAACAAAACTGGGACTCGGGGGCTCGCCGAAGCAGCCACCCCCGAGGCGTTCTTCGCAATCGCGACCTAACAAAATTGGCACTCGGGGGCTCGCAGAAGCAGCCACCCCCCGAGGCGTTCTTCGCAATCGCGACCTAACAAAATGGGCACTCGGGGGCTCGCCGCATCAGCCACCCCGGGAGGCGTTCTTCGCAATCGCGACCAACCCAAATTGGCACTCGGGGGCTCGCTGCAGCAGCCACCCCCCGAGGCGTTCTTCGCAATCGCGACCTTAAACAAAACTGGAACTCGGGGGCTCGCCGCAGCAGTCACCCCTCGAGGCGTTCTTCGCAATCGCGACACACAAGGGCTCGCCGCAGCAGCAAAACCCTTTACTGCAAAAACAAGACAACAAAGGAATACGGTACACCAAGAAGAAGCATATACAAAGAAAAGAAGCATCTAACCCCCAGGCTGCATCTTCGCCTTAATAAGGGCACCCAGATAACGATCGTTCTCTTCGCAAACCCGCTCCACAACTCGGCGCGCAGGCTCATCGACCTCCGAGTAATGCTCATCCATCGGGTAATCCCTACCTCCTGGAGGACCCCCCACCACTTGAGCAATATCAGCTCTCGGCCAATGACTATGGACCAAGCCCAAGACAGCACGGGCTCCAGCATGAATCTGGTGATTCATCACGCAACGCAGCTCTGCAGGCTGAGAAAATACACGGCAAAGCGTCTCAAAGGACGATGGCACCACCTGCAGTGGATAAAACTCAGCATGGATCCCTTCCAGCATATGTTGACAGTACCGCAGAGCAGCCGGCACCTGCTCAACTCGAAGACGCAGCACAGCAAATGCTCGAGCATGAGCGCCATGTGCCCAAAAAGGATTGCTCGTCTGCACATCAGGATCGTCCAGCCGAGACAGCTCCGACTAGATGGCCTTCTCTTCATCCCGGGACCACCCCGACAGCACTTCGAAAACCAGAATCAAAATCAAGACGACAACAGGAAAGCTACTAAATGCAGTCGAGCAATCGAGCAGCAGCCAGACTCACCTCGCAGGAGGTCAGACAACTTCACCACCCACGAAGCAAGACTATCCAGCACGGCCTCAGCACGCTCGTGTTTGGAACGATGGACTGCTGCAGCCCCCTTCAAGCGAACAACTTCCCGCTCAACGTTTCTCAGCCTCAAGCACACGGAATCGTATGCGCCCTC
Source organism: Bromus sterilis (assembly GCA_950022295.1). NCBI lineage: Eukaryota > Viridiplantae > Streptophyta > Magnoliopsida > Poales > Poaceae > Bromus > Bromus sterilis. The sequence continues at coordinate 160,109,150 of OX465600.1, forward strand.
GCGAGCGTCCTCCTTCAACGAACTCCAAGACCGAAGCACGCCCGGAGCGGCCTACCGCAAAACGAACAAAAAGAAAGAAAAATCAAGCACAACAGCAGGAATGACCAAGCAGTTATCACAATCAAAGTAGCACAGATCCACCACCACAGAGGAGGCATATTACAACAAGAAGTTTTAAAATACACAACATGCCTACGCCCCCCTTGCCTATAGAGGAGGGATATTGAGCATCCACAACTTCATGTAGTCAACGAGCCAGAACAGTGGCTCGCGTGCTCTGCTCGGTAGTATAAGAAGGGACAGTCTCAACTAGAGAGTCGTCAATGGCAATTCTGTGCCCCATAAGAACAACAAGGGACGTGGAAAGACCACTCACCACGTTCTCGCCAACTAGCTCCTCCAAGAGATCCCCGTCAGCACCAAACGCAGCGACACGGGCGTCCAAACCAGCTGGTACCTTTGTGCCCTCCGGCATGAGGTGTTCATGAACAAGACCCACAAGAGTGGAAGCCCCGGCACGGACCCCCTTGGCAACATCAACAGTGGCCGACATGGCATCCACGGCGCCTCGGAGAACTCCAGACCCCGATGCAGCCACTTCCGCCGCACTCGCACCCGTAGAGGCTGCACCAGGCAAAAAAAATCACTACGGAAAGATAAAGAGACAAAAGCACCCAGCAACGAAATGACGACTTACACACAAACGAGTCCGCCAAGACCCGAAGACGCTCGCACTCGACCGCTTCCGCCTGCACAAGCGCATCCTCAGACCGACGCAGGCGCACCAGCTCCTCGTGCTGATCGTGCAGCTCTTTCTCCTTGGAAGCCAAAGCGGCCTTAAGGTTGGAAATCATTCTTTCCGCCTTCTCGGCCTGCTTCTCGGCAGTTTGATGATGGTCTGAAAAACAAGACAACACTCAGGACGGACGACCCAGCAGTTCAAGCACGGCAGCACAGGAAGAAATACTCACTACTCATGGCAGACAAGGCATCCTGGGCAGAATTGTGGGCCTGCTGCCAACGTTCAGCTTCGACCACCAGACGCTCACAGTGCTGAAACAACGGCTACTCGGAGAAATCAAATATTAAAGGAAAAACCAAAAAACAAGACTACAATCAATCGCAAGCGCTTGCTTGCAGCCTCGGGGGCTACTCCCATCGGGAGCACTGGCCGTGGTCCCAATGAACGACATAAAGAAAAAATAGAGCCAAGGCAAGACTACAAGCAACCGCAAGCACTTTCTTGCATCCTCGGGGGCGACTCCCATCGGGAGCACTGCCGTGCCCCCGACAACAAAAACTACGCAAGCAAACATGAAACAAACTCATCAGCCCAGCTATGCGGTCGAAAAATCGGACTTTATCTTCAACACCAAGATCACGACGGTCCAAGTAAGGACGATCTGGAGCAGCAGGCCCGGCATCAGGAGCAACAACACCAGACGCCACAGGTGGAGAAGCAGCAGGAATCACACCCGCGGCCAGGACAGCAGGAGTCGCCGACGATGCGGGCTGACCAACAGCAGTCGAAGAATCCCCAGTATGCTTTGCAGCTGCTCCAAAGTCAGTCGACTACAGGTCAATAGCAGCCGCACTGGTGGAGGAAGCAGCCGGAGCAGTCGCAGCGCTACAAGATAAAAGCCATCAGACAAAGGAACAGAAGAAAAATAGCCCCAGCAAAGTCAAGCATATGCTTACCCGCCACACGCAGAACGAGCACGCAACAACCTCCCAAACCTGGGCCTTTTGCACACAGCAACAGGAGGAGACAGCTCAACAGACGGCACAGACAGCGGGACAGCACCACTCGTCGCGTCAAGATCCTCGGCACCCGAAGGCCGCGACTGCTTGACACGAAAGGACGCTGATTCCTCACTATCTCCGGTCCCCGGCAGCTCGACCCCCATGGACTCGTCAGCACCAGTGGCACCCGCGGGCACGCTGGCACCAGCGCTCGGTGCAGCATCGTCTGCAGCGGAAGCATCCGGCTCCTCGTGAATATCAGCATCCTTCGACTGCGGAGGGTTGCACAACACTGGAACATGATCCTACAAAAGAAAATAGCATCATCAGCAAGCAGTCAAACAAGCATCTCAAATCAAACGAGAAATTCAAAAAATGCGAACCTGCGGCAGTGCATGATCAGAAGAATAAGGAAGGACGAAACCCATTTCGGAAATGCTCGAGCACTTGGTCACGTACTGGATCCGAGCCAAGAGGCCATCGGCATCAAGCTCCTGGCGGGAGCATCTCGTCGAGTCCTCGAGTCCCTCATATTGACACATGGGACGGGCTCGAGACTGCAATGGCTGAACGTGCCTCCCAATAAAAACAGAGATGAGCTGCCCACCGGTCAAGTTGTCCTTCACTAGAGAAACCCTCTCCAAGAATGGAGCCACTTCAGATACTCTTTCGCAGACAAAGAATGGGACCATGAATCCTGCTTGACTACTCGCGCTTCAGAATTATAGGGAGCAAGCCCAAAACGCTGCCCAACAACGTGCTGATCCTTCAGATAGAACCAACTTTTCTGCCAAGCACTGACGGAGTCAAGCATCTCCAAATCAAAGTACGATTTGGAGTCCCTAATGGATATACCCACCTGCCCCACAGCATACTCAGAGTTTGTCCTCTTTATACAAAAGAGGTGCTTCCAGAGCCCCCAATGGGGATAGATCCCCAATAAAAGCCTCACAAAGGGTAATAAAGCAAGCAATGTGCAAAATCCCATTGGGAGTCAAATTGTGCAGCTGAAGCCGATAGGTGTACAGCAAACCACGAACAAAAGGGTGAATCAGAAGGGAAACCCCGCGAGGGAAGAACACCTGAAAGAACACCCGCTCATCTGCCGTAGGAGCGGGAACAGGTTCATCCCCCGGAATCCGCACGGCATCTCCAGCCACCAAGCCATCAGCAATCAGTGAGCCGAGATCTGCAGCCCCAAAGGTCGAGCGCTCCCATTTGCCAGACATCTTGGCCGATTTCGGAGCAGCACGGGAGCGCGTTGTCATCAATCCCGCAGCAAGCACCAAAAGGAGGAAGGAGAAGGCTTAAGAACAAGGGAAATCTAGAAGCGAGAGGAGAAGGCAATGGTCGGGTAAAACCTAAAATTTACTCAGCCGCTCGGTATTTAACCACCACCCAGGCGAGCAGGGGCACCGTTCAATCCCAGCATCTAGTAAACGTGGCAGGATCCCACGGCAGGTGAAAAACATGGAAAAACCAATCGGCGCAGTAACAGCACCGCCCACTACGCGCGCAAAAAGAGGATCATAATCACACGAAGCAAAAATTTCAGTGGGACAGCGCCAAGTCATTTCCTTTGACAGGCTACAGTGGTCAAAGATGCCAGAAAAACCAAACAAGCGTCACATCCCAACAAGGCGTATCGGGTACGCTTCCCATCCTTAGAATTTTAACCTTTTAATTTTTTTTTCGATGGGAAAACATTTTACTCCCATCGGGAGCATCTCCACGAGAGTTTCGGGTGCTCGCTCACCTAAAGGATAAATATATGCTCGAGTGATCACTCGCACTCACAGAGTCCCGAGTGCTCCCTCACTCGAAAGAAAAAAAACGCTTGGGTACTCTATCACCCGAAAGGAAAAGAAAATACGTGCTCGAGTAATTACTCGCACTCATGAGATTCTCGGGTGCTCCCTCACCCCAACAGAAGATAAGTAGACCTGCACTCGCCAGTTCGAGCGGTCCCAGAGTATCGGGTGCTCCCTCACCCCGAGAGAAAAAGCAATACTCGAGTGATTACTCGCAAAACTCTGAGAATCCGAACACTCGAAGGCCTCTCGAGAAAATACTCCTCTACATTACTCCTCGCCCGAGCGCTCGGCAAAGCTCCGCGAGTGACCGCTAAAACAGCTCACTTGATTGTTTATTCCAAGTGGGTGCATTATCTACTAGGCTCCGCGCCTCAATAAAAATACATATTCCTGGAACACGATACACTGTGCCCAGATGCCACGCATGCTTAGCGTGTAGGTAAGACCCCGCTGCGCAGATCGGCGGGGCTGGGACTTGCCGCAGAGCGATTTCACTCCCAACCTTTTCCATGCGCTTGCATGATAGAAAAAGTCGGGCGGACGCGCCTAGGCTATGAACTTTACTGGCGGCAATTGATCACTGTAAGACCTGCAGCGGCATGACTTTTGCTAGACACCAGTGTTCCAAGCTCATGTCGAGGGACATGAGTTTGATTGGGCTACTGCGGTATTTGCCACTAGTGCAATTCACCAAGGCTCGACCAGTCGACTCCTTGGGCCCTTTCATCTTAGCATCCCTCCAAACAGGTTTTGTCATGGCCCCAGACTGCCAGCGACCCGCGGTTGAATCGTGCACACATAAGAACGACGCAAGTATGGACTCGAGCCCCTGCGCGACTCTTCGAGCCCCCAGGCACTCGGGGGCTACTGACGAGGGGGTGACCCCACGACTCCTATGGATGGGCCTACCCGGTGTAGCCGAAAACAGAAGGCCCATAGAGATGCCGCCCGTGCCCAGCCTTGGCCCACTAGTGGCACTGACGTAGGAGTCCGCGACTCATAAGGAAGGTGCAAACTTGGCGTACGGTACAAGATCAGGGTTAGGAAACCTCATCTGTAATCTAGGACGGACTCCCCGAGACCTAGCTTAGTATATAAGGGCTAGGAGGGGAGACGTCGAGATCAAGCAATAGACAATCTGTAACCCTAGCCTTGTGCGCACTAGCCTTGGCTTCCCTGTAATCGCATCTCCAAGCAATAATATCGAGCAGGAACGTATCCTCCTGTTAGCCGACGATCTATCGTCCAACCTGTGCCTCTCATGACTAACCCAGGGTCCCTGACCATGGGATTTTCCGGGGTACATCCCCGTCACGGTAGCTTCAGTTTTGCATTGTCGAAGCAATCTTCCTATACTCTTGTCACTTGTCGAGTTATTCTCCTTGTTGATGTGTCTTCTTCAGTCTTGAAGCATACTACATAGATGAGGTGTCTAATGAAACGTAAACTTATTCTACTCGCATAGAAGAAACGCAAAGCACCACACACAACATCAATCAAAGACATATCAGGGCCACAGGGCAGAAGACAAAACTTAACAAAACAATCATGACATAAAACATCTAGTCCAACCTTAGCAAAACACACATTGATCCACCTCTCCAACTAACATTAAAAGGTACCATCATACACTTAGTGCACGATTAATAATGTCTATCCTCCAATTACCAAACATAAGCCTGATTATGGCGACATCTTCTTCCTCTTCAATCCTGGACACATCTTGGCGTAGTGTCCCTTTTTCCTGCACCGGTAACACTCAACTTGGCTAAGGTCCTTCTCTTTCTTCTTCACGGGTGCTTCCCTGAATTCTTGGATAATTTTCTCCATTCCTTCCTTTTGATTCTGAGATACTTGTTGTGTCATGATGAAAAATTGACACTGAGCGGGGTAATGATTATTTCCTTCACACACGAAACATGTGACTTGTGCAGTGGGGTATTCTTCACCCAGGTGCATTTCCTAACAATGGGGACATCCATCCTGGTGTCCTTCACAGAAGTGTCCTACTTCCCCGCAAATTTTGCAGGCACGAGGCCTCTTACGGGTTATCGTCCTTTGCATCGGGGTGACGAGGCGAGATCCCAACAAAATCTTTGTAAACTCCTTCCAAGTAATCTTCTTTCTTGATTCATCAATCGCCTGATGCATTGTCCACCAAGTAGTAGCCCCTTCTACAAGGTGCTTGACAGCATAGTGGACCATGTCATCACTTCCAACCTTGTTACGCTCCATGTGTTCCCCCATATTATGAATCCATTGATCCACCTTCAGTCTAGTCATCGCCCCAGAAAAGGTGAGTCCTACTTCATACTCCATCTATTAAGCTCAAACGATAAGGGTTAGGGGCAACTAGGATACAGACAACAAAACAATCTAAAGATAGCACCAAGCATATGCACACAAACAAGAAAAAGGCAAAACTCCTACATGCAAACAACAACACATCACAATACATCAAAAAATTCACGAAAGTCAAACCACACAAACAACCCTAGTGTAAGGTCATATGTGCAAGACATATGATCTCATCATACTACGCTTAATTCTTTTAACTAACTTCACCTAGAAAGTGGTGGTCTAAGTCTAAGCTTCATCCTTCTCAGCTACGATGATCTTAAAAATCCTCTCGTAGTGTCAAAACTTATTGAACCTCATAGGATACTCCTTCTAGTTCTGGCAGTGGTACTTCAACTGATCCATAAGTTTGATGATGAAATTCTCAAAATAATATCTTCAGGGGCGTAAGCACTCAAAGGGTATTTACATAAAAAATAGTTTAGAAAATGAACTTGTCACAACCCCAAGTTAGTTATGTGCTAGGGTAAGCTTAGGCCTTTGCATCATGATAAAATTTTCAAAAGAAATCAAAATGGGAGAGAGAACACCCCCCAGATGAATTATTTCAAATGGCCAGATAAAATGTTTCTCCAAAAATTCCTTTTGTATTTTTGAAAAGTCCTATAAATGAGTGTGATCACATGCCAAGTGATGTGGGACCCACCCCATGCTCATGGAATTTTCAAATATTCAAACAGGAGCATGGATTTAAATTTAAACCCCTATTTGAATTAAAGTTCAAATGTTTTGATTTTTTAAAAATGCCAAACTTTATAAGTGGCTACTCTATTATAATATTAGGCCATATAAAAAGTTTCAGCATTTTTAAAAATGCCTAGCTATTTATTTTAGCATGGCCAACATATTACAGAAAAGAAAATAGAAAAAGAAAAGAACAAAAAACTTACCTAGCGCCTAGGCGAGGCCCACCTCTTCTGGCCCAGTCCAACCCACCTAGACCCCTCCCCTGTCGTCTTCCTCCCCGCGCCTCCAAGCTGCTCGGTGGAATGCCACCGAGACAGCCGGGCACGGCGTCGTCTCCCCAGCCTCCACCTGCCCCTCCCCGGCCCTTCTACGCGCCCCTGGAGACGCACCCGAGTGCCACGCCTCCATTCCTCCCTTCCAGAGCCTCTCCCTCTCACTCCTGCGACAAACCGGACGACGACCCGAGCGCCGCCGTTGCCACGCCGTGAAGAACGCGTGACCATCGTCGCCTCCAGGCCGCACCAAGCTGTCCTTCCTCCTCGCCGCCTTCGTCTTCGTCATCGTGCGGAAGATCGCGAGGCAATTCAACCTCGAGCCGCCGGATTCGTCCTCGAGTTCTCGCCGGACGCCGAGAAGATCACCGCCAAATTCGTCGCCATTGTTGCCTCTCCGGCTGCGCCGTGTTCACCAATCACCTCGGGGTGAGCCCCTCTTCGAAACCCCTCAAACCCCGTGTTTAATTTGGGCCCCCTCCGTCGACCACCATGAGAGGAGAGCAGGTCACCGCCATGCATGACCTAGAGCTCGCTCCCGTGCTCCAGCGCCTCCTCCTTCTAGCCTACAACGCTCTAGGTGCTCGCAGCAATCCAACGCGCCAAGCCCCGGTCAAAACAGCGCTCCAGAGTGCGATCCCGATGTCGCCGTGGTTCTGTCGCCGCCGAGCTCATCGCCGCCGTCGCCCCAGACCCTCCCCCTAGCCCCTGATGCCACCACTCGACACGGACGACCTCCAGGAGCACGCCCATGCCCTCCGTCCCCCTTCCTGTGGCCGGTAGCCGATTCCGGCGAGGCATCGCCGTGGCCAGAGCCACTGGCGTCAAGCCGGCGCCATTAGGGCCCTTAACCACGAGCTAATCCCCCCCTGGAGTCTATGACAAGTGGGCCCAAGGCCACTAACTAACCCCCTGGTTAGCTTAACTAACCGGGTTAATTTAACCCCCCACTGACACCCCGGACCCACTGGTTAGCCCCCTGCTGACGACATGCTGGCGAAGTGCTGACGCAGTAAAGCAGTTAAATCAATTTATTTAATTCAGAAAATTCCAGAAAATGCTTTAAACTTTGAAATTCAATAACTAATTCATATTAACTCCAAATTGGACAAATAATATGTCTAAAATTATCAGAAAAATACAAGGATTCTGAACATGTAATTTGTTTCTATGTTTGACCATTTTAAAATGGGTGAACAGTAGCAAACATGCATATGGATTTTTTTGAATTCAAATTTTGAGTGAATTTGCAAATGATTTTTCAACACCCTTAATTCAAATGGATTCATCCACACATCAGAAGCTTTGTCTCAACTATACCACATCACTTCATGCTTAACCTTTTCAAATAAACTTTCATGCATTCAAATGCATTTGAAATTCATTGATAAATCAAATGGAGTTTGAATTTGCATTTCAAATGCAATATACTCCTTTTAGATAGAATTGTCCACACAATGCAACCATGAACATCACCATTACAATCTTATTCATGTGATTGTGCATTGTACATTATGTTGATCCTATGATTGTCATGTTGCTTATAGAAGTGAAGCCGGAACCCGAGATCACCGCCTTCGTTGAAGACCCCGTGACTGAACCCCGTCAGCAAGGCAAGCAAACCCCCATTGATCATGTCTATAAAATCCCAATTCCCTCTCAGTCTCGCTTATGCATGTTTAGGAGATCACCTTGTATCGATTCTACCGCATAGTTCAACCCATATCCTTTGCATGACCTATCATCTTATCACAGTAGTAAGCAAACCACAATCCTAGCAGATGTAGGAGTTGGTTGATATCATGTGGCCCCTGCAACTGTTACTGCTTATTGCATGCTTAGTGGTACAATGAGGTTGCTTTTGATGTGAGTCGGGATGATGGTGAACATGGTGTTGATGAAAGTGAAATGTGTTGGTGAATCTACCCTAATACATGGTGAACGATGAGAGGCTGTGTAGGAGTACACAGTGGGTTGTCTCGTTGAACACCGCCTTAAGTCCGAGTTCTTGTGTGGTGATCCAAGAAGAAGAGTACAACCACACATTGGGCTCACTGACCCCTCTCATCCTAGTACTTCACCCCGTTCGAACCCCAAGAATCGCAGTAGTTCGGAGTTCTGGTAGGGCTGTGGCACGGTCTGCGAAGTGGATGAACAGCTTTTCAAGACCGGCTTGGGACCCTGCACACATCGTTTGAGGTTGTGCTGGAACCTCGGCCGGACTTCCATACGGATCCCCCTCAGATAGGCGACTCTCTGTACTAGAACGGAGCTGTGGGCGAAGTGTTGTGGTGAACATCCTCGCCGACACCCCTTGAATGGTGTCGAGGCCAAAGGCGGTAACTGATGGTCATGTGTGTGTAGTAGTACACCCCTGCAGGGTTAACAAAACTATTCGAATAGCCGCGTCCGCGGTTAAGGACTGCTTGGAAAGCTTAGCTTGATTATTAGACAACTTGAACTGGATACTTCTAAAACACACCAAGATAAGAGTGAGTGCTATGGTGTGCTTCTCGTCGGGAAGTCGAGGAAGTAACCATAGTGGTGTAATTGGTTGAAGAGATGTAGTGGACTCGTGTACGCTTCTTACCTCAAGTCTGGTACTCGTAGTTCAGGACTAGCCAAGTCAAAGCTGGCACTTCTGCAAGTGAAACCCCACCTCCCTTTACCTTGTTACATGTGCATGAGTAGTATAGTTCCTACGTAAGTCTTGCTGAGTACGACTTTGTACTCACGTTTTCTTATTCTATGTTTTAGATGAACCCACCGACCCCGATGGTGGCTTCTACCCGAAGCTCGAAGATTGAAGACTCAGACCAAGACCAAGCTAGTGTAGTCCCAGTCAGACGACTGGTTCCCTCGTGGAGGGCTTGTTTTTAGATAAGGCTTCTCTAAGCCATTTGTTAAACTTGTCTGTACTCAGACCTACTTTGCTTCCGCTTGTCTGTTGTAATGTTGGATCACATGCTTGTGATCTCTGTGTGCACTCTGTAAGAGTTATCAATAAAGATGTATACTTTGTAGAGAATTGCAATGATACCTGCTGTTCATACAAGGCATGTGTGATGCGTGTATGTTTATAACATGCATGTCTTTGTATGGGTTTTCGAGACCTTAGTTGTGATCTGGCTGGCGGTCTTTTATACACCAAGTGGCCCTTAGATGTGTGCAGCTTGGGGCATCGCGATGCGATTGTTTGAGACTCCGTCTCGTGCACACTTTGATGTATGATCGAGCCCGCCCTAGACCCCGACTAAGTGATCGGGCTAGAGTAAGTCTATGTAAGAGTTATGAGATAGTCAATAGTATGGTTGAGGCGACTTGTCTGTGAATATGGGAGTTCAGCACCCATATCATTTAGACTTGTGTGCGGACGATGAGGACCCATCTCAGTTGATCATCCGGCCGGGATGGGATGCCCCTCACGTATGATGCTTTCCGAGAACGTTCTGTGCTTGGCCTTGTCTGCTTAGACAAGTGGGTACGGTTCTCGGCTCTCCATATGACTATGTCGTAGCGGGACTTGCATACGCTAACCCCGGGTCCCGACAGACTTGGTATCAGAGCAGGACTGACTGTAGGATTATCAGCCTTGGCCGAAGTCGAGTCTAGCCTTCTATAGTTATATAGTTACTCTGGGTATATAAGGGAACAACGTAAGGCTTATTTTTCTCCTTATCCTCATCGATCTGAGTTCTGAGTCACCCTCATCTTATTCTACGGGAATATAAGACTAGGCTCATCTATGTCTTACTAGAACATCTCATTGATTGCCTCCTTATAGCCGTAGGATGGTTGTGGTTGTCCAGAGTCTCCGTGTTTTTGAGATCCTTGAAGAAGTTCTGTCCAATTTCTTCGAGGTTGTTTCATTTTCCATCCTAGTATAGCCGTTATGCTACCGGATTTGTTCCGTGTTTCTGTGGATCATTGCCTTCGCATTATTATCTTTTCCTCCTTAAATCATATCCTTTTATCCTTGCCTCCATCGTACAACCTGTTCTGATTGTTGATTTTTATCACACAGGATGTCAGGTGGAACTCGTAGTGCAGTTTTTCGAAATCGAGACCGTGATCGGAATCAAAATGATAATGAACCTCCATCCCCGCCTTCTGCGGCGGAAATCATGATGGAAGCTGAGCGGAATAGACGTGATCAGACACGCCTTCTGGAGCTCATCGAGCAGAATACCGCCCACCATCGTAATGTGGTAGTCAGCATTCAGGACTTCATCTTCCTCAAGCCACCGGTATTCCGATGTTCCTCTGAGCCCCTCGAAGCTGATGATTGGCTCCGTTCCTTCGAGCGTAAGCTTGATACAACACATATTGCTCCCGATGACCGAGTTGTTTTCGCGGTATACTTCTTGGAAGGTGCTTCTCTTCAGTGGTGGGAGAACTATGTTGCAATGCAGCCAGATGGTCACGTAGTGACTTGGCAGGAGTTTCGTGTTGCCTTTCGAGGGTACCACATTCTGGATGAGTTGATGGAGCGCAAGAAGGAAGAATTCTGCAATCTGAATCAAGGAGAGATGTCCATTCATGGGTATGTGAGGGAATTCAACCGTCTTGCTCGTTATGCCCAAGATGAGATCACCACCGATGCCAGAAAGCAGGCAAGGTTCCGCAAGGGACTTAGCCCCATCCTTCGTCATGATCTCAACCTCATCAAATTTTCCACCTTTCAGGATTTAGTCAACAGATCCTTTAGAGCTGAGCATGGCAATGAAGTTTTTGAGAAGTCTCGCAAGCATGCTCTTGAACTTGCCCCTTCTTCCAGTTCACGCCCTTAGAAGCGCATGATCTGGATTCCTAACAGTTTGTTTCCCCAAAACAACCCACCGAGGCCATCCCTTGTGCCGCCTCGTCCACCAGCTCCACCAAACAACCCAGCTCCCCGCACTATCTTTGGAGTCTGCTTTAGATGTGGCCAGCCTGGTCACTATTCTCGTGAGTGCCCCATCAATCAAAATGCTCCACCCCATGCCAAAGGAAACCCCACTGTTCGTGCCAAACCACCCCCGAAGGTTCCCACCGCCAAGCCTTTCACTTCCACAAATCTTGGACGTGTGAACCAAATCTCTGTTGAGGAAACTGATAGTACTTCTGACGTCATTCTTGGTACGCTCCCAGTCAATTTTGTCCCCACTTCTGTTCTTTTTGACCCAGGAGCATCTCACTCATTCATCTCGGAGAGTTATGCACTTCGTCATGATGTATCCTTTGAAGAAATGTTCACCCCTATGATCATTCAAACTCCTTGCTCCAAATGGCAAACTAATAGAGTAAGCCATGGCAATCAAATTGCAATTGAGGGTTTAGTATTCCTTGCTTCACTCATAGCCCTCAAGTCTTCAGACATTGATGTCATCCTTGATATGGATTGGTTATCAAGACAACATGCTTTTCTTGATTGTAAAGCCAAGTCCGTTAGACTTACACATCCTTCAGGCCAGACAATAGCTTACTCCTCACCAAGAACAAGAACCCAAGTACAATCTTCGAATGTGCTTCCCCTTCCCGACCTTGAAGATGTTCCGGTGGTTCGTGACTTCCCGGATGTCTTTCCTGAAGAACTGCCAGGAATGCCTCCTGACAGATGTGTAGAATTCATTGTAGATCTTGCCCCAGGAACCGCACCAATTTCCAGACGCCCATACAAAATGGCCCCACGTGAGTTAGCTGAGCTTAAAACCCAACTGGAAGCTTTGTTGGAAAAAGGCTTCATCCTCCCTAGCTCATCGCCATGGGGTTGCCCCGTTCTGTTCGTAACGAACAAAGATGGAACAGAAAGGATGTGCGTAGACTATCGCCCGCTAAATCTAGCGACGATAAAGAACAAGTACCCACTTCCTAGGATCAATGATCTTTATGATCAACTTGCTGGATCCTCTGTCTTCTCCAAGATGGATTTGACATTAGGTTATCATCAAATCAAGATCCGAAGCGAGGACATTCCCAAAACGTCTTTCACTACTCGTTATGGTCTTTACGAGTTCACCGTCATGTCCTTCGGTCTAACCAATGCCCCCGCCACTTTTTCACGCATGATGAACTCGATCTTCATGGAGTATTTGGACCAGTTCGTCGTGGTTTACCTCGATGACATCCTTATATACTCGAAGAACGAAGAAGAACATGTCGAACACCTAAGGCTGGTATTGATGAAACTTAGAGAGCATCGCCTGTATGCTAAATTCTCCAAGTGTGAATTTTGGCTACCAGAAGTGACCTACTTAGGCCACGTGATTTCTGCAAAAGGCATTGTTGTGAATCCCGAGAGAGTTCAGGCCGTCCTTGACTGGACTCCACCTGAATCGGTTAAGCAAGTTAGGAGTTTTCTTGGCCTAGCCAGCTATTGTCGTTGCTTCGTCGAGAACTTTTCAAAAGTTGGAAAGCCTCTTACTGAACTCCTCAAGAAAGATAAGAAATTCCTATGGACTCCCAAGTGCGAGGAAAGCTTTCAAGAGCTAAAAAGAAGATTGACTTCTGCACCCGTACTTGCACCTCCAGACACCAAAAAGGATTTCGAGATCTTTTGTGACGCCTCACGGCAAGGGTTAGGATGCATACTTATGCAAGATAGACATGTGGTAGCTTATGCTTCACGCCAGTTGCGGCCACATGAAGAGAACTATCCTACCCACGATCTTGAACTCGCTGCCGTAGTTCATGCCCTAACAACTTGGCGACATTACCTCCTTGGTAATCGTTGTGAGATCTATTCCGACCACCAAAGCCTCAAATATATATTCACCCAGCCAGATCTTAATCTCAGGCAAAGACGCTGGATTGAGTTGATAAAAGATTATGACTTAGGAATTTCTTACACACCAGGCAAAGCCAATGTCATGGCTGATGCACTAAGTCGTAAGTCGTATTGTAAAAACCTCATGTTACAACAATATCAACCACTTCCTCATGAGGAATTTCGAAAGCTCAAACTCGAGATTGTTCCTCGTGGATCTCTTTTCAACCTGTTGACGAAACCAACCCTTGAGGATCAAATCGTAGTTTCCCAACGGCGTGCACGAGGTGTTCGCCGGATCAAGGAGAACATTGTTAGCGGAGTTGCTAAATGTTTCTCCACAGATAGTAAAGGAACGGTATTCTTTGGAAATCGTTTGGTAGTACCTAAGAATTGAGATCTAAGGAAACTCATCCTCAAAGAATCCCATGACACACCCCTCTCAATTCATCCCGGTAGCACAAAAATGTACCGAGATCTACGCCAGAGATTTTGGTGGACTAGGATGAAGAGAGAAATTGCTAAGTTCATTGCCGAATGTGATGTTTGTCGTTGCATTAAGGCCAAACATCAAAGACCTACTGGTACACTTCAACCTTTGCCTATTCCAGAGTGGAAATGGGACAAAGTCGGTATGGGCTTCATCACCGGCTTTCCAAAAACCCAGAAAGGAAACGATGCCATCTTCGTTCTCATAGATAGGCTTTCCAAAGTTACTCACTTCCTTCCAGTTTGCGAGTCTATAACTGCTAGCCAGTTAGCAGACTTGTATGTCTCTAGAATTGTATCCCTTCACGGTGTTCCTTTGGAAATCAATTCTGATCATGGTAGCCTTTTCACCTCTAGATTTTGGGGAAGCTTTCAGAATTCTATGGGAACTCATCTCTCCTTTAGTACAGCTTTACATCCTCAATCTAGCGGTCAAGTCGAAAGGGTTAACCAAATTCTTGAAGACATGCTCAGAGCTCATGTTATCTCATTCGGAAAGAATTGGGAGAAGTCTCTGCCATTCGCCGAATTTGCTTATAACAATAGCTTCCAATCTAGTCTGAACATGGCTCCTTTTGAACTCCTTTATGGACGACGATGTCGAACACCCCTTAACTTGTCAGAAACCGGTGAAAGACAATTCTTTGGACCGGATATGATCGTGGAAGAAGAAGAGCAAGTTCGCATTGTTCGTGATCAACTGAAAGCCGCACAGTCTCGTCAGAAAAACTACTATGATCGTCATCATAGGAAAGAAATCTACAATCTGGACGAGAAGGCTTACCTTCGGGTTACTCCTCTGAAGGGAACCCAACGTTTCGGTATCAAAGGCAAGTTGGCCCCACGTTACATTGGACCTTTCCGCATTCTTGCTAAACGTGGAGAAGTTGCCTACCAACTTGAACTACCCCCGCACCTTTCCTGAGTACATGATGTATTCCATGTGTCACAACTCA
Source organism: Bromus sterilis (assembly GCA_950022295.1). Classification (NCBI taxonomy): domain Eukaryota; kingdom Viridiplantae; phylum Streptophyta; class Magnoliopsida; order Poales; family Poaceae; genus Bromus; species Bromus sterilis. The sequence goes on from OX465600.1 coordinate 160,124,214, forward strand.
GGCGTTGCTTCAAGGACCCCATCCGCGAAGTCGACCATGAAACGCTTGATCTCCAAGATGACCTTTCTTATCGAGAATACCCTGTTCGTGTTCTTGATTCAGCAGAGCGTGTCACTCGTCGTCAGAATATCACGTTTCTGAAAGTTCAGTGGTCACACCACTCTGAGAAAGAAGCCACGTGGGAAAGAGAAGAACGTCTCAGTGCCGAGTACCCCCTCCTTCCTCCCGATGACTTCTGAATCTCGGGACGAGATTCTTTTGAGTGCGGGCCAGTTGTCACAACCCCAAGTTAGGTATGTGCTTGGGTAAGCTTAGGCCTTTGCATCATGATAAAATTTTCAAAAGAAATCAAAATGGGAGAGAGAACACCCCCCAGATGAATTATTTCAAATGGCCAGATAAAAAGTTTCTCCAAAAATTCCTTTTGTATTTTTGAAAAGTCCTATAAATGAGTGTGATCACATGCCAAGTGATGTGAGACCCACCCCATGCTCATGGAATTTTCAAATATTCAAACAGGAGCATGGATTTAAATTTAAACCCCTATTTGAATTAAAGTTCAAATGTTTTGATTTTTTAAAAATGCCAAACTTTATAAGTGGCTACTCTATTATAATATTAGGCCATATAAAAAGTTTCAGCATTTTTAAAAATGCCTAGCTATTTATTTTAGCATGGCCAACATATTACAGAAAAGAAAACAGAAAAGAAAAGAACAGAAAACTTACCTGGCGCCTAGGCGAGGCCCACCTCTTCTGGCCCAGTCCAGCCCACCTGGACCCCTCCCCTGTCGTCTTCCTCCCCGCGCCTCCAAGCTGCTCGGTGGAATGCCACCGAGACAGCCGGGCACGGCGTCGTCTCCCCAGCCTCCACCGGCCCCTCCCCGGCCCTTCTACGCGCCCCTGGAGACGCACCCGAGTGCCACGCCTCCATTCCTCCCCTCCAGAGCCTCTCCCTCTGACTCCTGCGACGAACCCGACGAAGACCCGAGCGCCGCCGTCGCCACGCCGTGAAGAACGCGTGGCCATCGTCGCCTCCAGGCCACACCAAGCTGTCCTTCCTCCTCACCGCCTTCGTCTTCATCATCGTGCGGAAGATCGCGAGGCAATTCAACCCCGATCCGCCGGATTCGTCCTCGAGTTCTCGTCGGACGCCGAAAATATCACCGCCAAATTCGTCGCCATTGTTGCCTCTCCGGCTGCGTCGTCTTCACCAATCACCTCGGGGTGAGCCCCTCTTCGAAACCCCCCAAACCCCGTGTTTAATTTGGGCCCCCTCCGTCGACCACCATGAGAGGCGAGCAGGTCACCGCCATGGATGACCTAGAGCTCGCTCCCGTGCTCCAGCGCCTCCTCCTTCTAGCCTACAACGATCCAGGTGCTCGCAGCAATCCAACGCGCCAAGCCCCGGTCAAAACGGCGCTCTAGAGCGCGATCCCGATGTCGCCGTGGTTCTGTCGCCGCCGATCTCATCGCCGCCGTCGCCCCAGACCCTCCCCCGAGCCCCTGATGCCACCACTCGACGCGGACGACCTCCAGGAGCACGCCCATGCCCTCCGTCCCCCTTCCTGTGGCCCGTAGCCGATTCCGGCGAGGCGCCGCCGTGGCCAGAGCCACCGGCGTCAAGCCCGCGCCATTAGGGCCCTTAACCACGAGCTAATCCCCCCCCGGAGTCTATGACAAGTGGGCCCAAGGCCACTAACTAACCCCCTGGTTAGCTTAACTAACCGGGTTAATTTAACCCCCCACTGACACCCCGGCCCCACTAGTCAGCCCCCTGCTGACGACATGCTGGCGCAGTGCTGACGCAGTAAAGCAGTTAAATCAATTTATTTAATTCAGAAAATTGCAAAAAATGCTTTAAACTTTGAAATTCAATAACTAGATCATATTAACTCCAAATTGGACAAATAATATGTCTAAAATTATCAGAAAAATACAAGGATTCTGAATATGCAATTTGTTTCTATGTTTGAACATTTTAAAATGGGTGAACAGTAGCAAACATGCATATGGATTTTTTTGAATTCAAATTTGGAGTGAATTTGCAAATGATTTTGCAACACCCTTAATTCAAATGGATTCATCCACACATCAGAAGCTTTGTCTCAACTATACCACATCACTTCAGGCTTAACCTTTTCAAATAAACTTTCATGCATTCAAATGCATTTGAAATTCATTGATAAATCAAATGGAGTTTGAATTTGCATTTCAAATGCAATATACTCCTTTTAGATAGAATTGTCCACACAATGCAACCATGAACATCACCATTACAATCTTATTCATGTGATTGTGCATTGTACATTATGTTGATCCTATGATTGTCATGTTGCTGATAGAAGTGAAGCCGGAACCCGAGATCACCCCCTTCGTTGAAGACCCCGTGACTGAACCCCGTCAGCAAGGCAAACAAACCCCCATTGATCATGTCTATAAAATCCCAATTCCCTCTCAGTCTCGCTTATGCATGTTTAGGAGATCACCTTGTATCGATTCTACCGCATAGTTGAACCCATATCCTTTGCATGACCTATCATCTTGTCACAGTAGTAAGCAAACCACAATCCTAGCAGATGTAGGAGTTGGTTAATATCATGTGGCCCCTGCAACTGTTACTGCTTATTGCATGCTTAGTGGTACAATGAGGTTGCTTTTGATGTGAGTCGGGATGATGGTGAACATGGTGTTGATGAAAGTGAAATGTGTTGGTGAATCTACCCTAATACATGGTGAACGATGAGAGGCTGTGTAGGAGTACACAGTGGGTTGTCTCGTTGAACACCGCCTTAAGTCCGAGTTCTTGTGTGGTGATCCAAGAAGAAGAGTACAACCACACATTGGGCTCACTGACCCCTCTCATCCTAGTACCTCACCCCGTTCGAACCCCAAGAATCGTAGTAGTTCGGAGTTCTGGTAGGGTTGTGGCACGGTCTGCGAAGTGGATGAAGGGCTTTTCAAGACCGGCTTGGGACCCTGCACACATCGTTTGAGGCTGTACTGGAACCTCGGCCGGACTTCCATACGGATCCCCCTCAGATAGGCGACTCTCTGGACTAGAACGGAGCTGTGGGCGAAGTGTTGTGGTGAACATCCTCGCCGACACCCCTTGAATGGTGTCGAGGCCAAAGGCGGTAACTGATGGTCATGTGTGTGTAGTAGTACACCCCTGCAGGGTTAACAAAACTATTCGAATAGCCGCGTCCGCGGTTAAGGACTGCTTGGAAAGCTTAGCTTGATTATTAGAAAACTTGAACTGGATACTTCTAAAACACACCAAGATAAGCGTGAGCTATGGTGTGCTTCTCGTGGGGAAGTCGAGGAAGTAACCATAGTGGTGTAATTGGTTGAAGAGATGTAGTGGACTCGTGTACGCTTCTTACCTCAAGTCTGGTACTCGTAGTTCAGGACTAGCCAAGTCAAAGCTGGCACTTCTGCAAGTGAAACCCCACCTCCGTTTACCTTGTTACATGTGCATGAGTAGTATAGTTCCTACGTAAGTCTTGCTGAGTACGACTTTGTTCTCACGTTTGCTTATTCTATGTTTTAGATGAACCCACCGACCCCGATGGTGGCTTCTACCCGAAGCTCGAAGATTGAAGACTCAGACCAAGACCAAGCTAGTGTAGTCCCAGTCAGACGACTGGTTCCCTCGTGGAGGGCTTGTTTTTAGATAAGGCTTCTCTAAGCCATTTGTTAAACTTGTCTGTACTCAGACCTACTTTGCTTCCGCTTGTCTGTTGTAATGTTGGATCACATGCTTGTGATCTCTGTGTGCACTCTGTAAGAGTTATCAATAAAGATGTATACTTTGTAGAGAATTGCAATGATACCTGCTGTTCATACAAGGCATGTGTGATGCGTGTATGTTTATAACATGCATGTCTTTGTATGGGTTTTCGAGACCTTAGTTGTGATCTGGCTGGCGGTCTTTTATACACCAAGTGGCCCTTAGATGTGCGCAGCTTGGGGCATCGCGATGCGATTGTTTGAGACTCCGTCTCGTGCACACTTTGATGTATGATCGAGCCCGCCCTAGACCCCGACTAAGTGATCGGGCTGGATTAAGTCTATGTAAGAGTTATGAGATAGTCGATAGTATGGTTGAGGCGACTTGTCTGTGAATATTTGAGTTCAGCACCCATATCATTTAGACTTGTGTGTGGACGATGAGGACCCATCTCAGTTGATCATCTGGCCTGGATGGGATGCCCCTCACGTACGATGCTTTCCGAGAACGTTCTGTGCTTGGCCTTGTCTGCTTAGACAAGTGGGTACGGTTCTCGGCTCTCCATATGACTATGTCGTAGCGGGACTTGCATACGCTAACCCCGGGTCCCGACAGAACTATAGATGAGAGATACTAGTGGAATGAGTAAGTAATCAAAGAGTGATAAAATATTTTTGTTTCTATGGCTTTTCCTATCCATTTTCTAGGGTCACGACCTATAGTCAACATGGGCTCTGATACCATCTGTAACGACCCGATTCACTAAGAATCCAAGTCTATGTGCATTATGTGCTAGTCCCTAGATCAATAGCTAGCACACACAGTATATGATGTAATATCAAGAATAAACCACATGTCATAAACATTACATCGAAGATCCAGTATTACAATAAATCATACCTGCATAGCCCAAGGCTAGCTTACAAATAGAATACAGCGGAAAAACAATAAAGAGCTTCGTGGCGTCCATCAACTCCACCGGCATAGTTGAGTATAGACATCGTAACCCCACAATGCATCACTTACTCGTCGTATATAGTCCTGCAACACCGAAGGTTACAGCCCGACAACGGGTCAGTACATCTGATTTGTACAGCAAGTCACACGAAAAAGTATATAGCAGACCTACATCTACATGCAAGGTAAGTCAAAGGAAAGGCTTATGGTTTTGTTTTGAAGAAAGCGGATTTTTCCCAATCTACCTAGTCAAAAATTTAGTTTAACTTACTACTTAAGATTGAACTGGGCACACCAGTTCCAATCCACACCCTTTATTAAATCTTGCCCACTCAAATTTATTATGGTGATTCATCTGTCAAGATCCTCTAGTGCTAGTAATGTCTACTAGCTCAAGGTTGTCCATAACCGGGGACACGGCTAATGATGATTAGTTTTTACTCTGTAGAGGTTAGTACACTTTCCCCGCTGGACTCAACCCAAAGATTGAGACGAAGTCTTTCAGAAGAGATCACCTACACCCAACGGCAAGCCGGTACCACCTATCACCTCTACATCTGCTAGCTTTGCACGGGAGAGTCTCCCTACATCGTACTCAACTAAGCCAGAGCCCATATGGCCAGCGGCTGTACATGGAAGCTTCTAGTAACCAAGTATGTCTGATCTTTTTGATCCTGGACGGCGCCCACTTACGTTCAGAGGGTAGATACCATGACATTCTGTCGACCACCAAAACCATACCATTCGGGAAGCATTTAACCCTGGTCTCGCCTTAGATAAGGCACGAGCCCCAGGATGCTCTCCCTGCCTGTCCAGAGGTGAATTCTATTTAAGGTTACTAGTCAAGTCATTAAATCCTCACACAACTCAATGTATTCTGAAGCCAATCCCCGTCTACAAGCATAGCAATATATAACCAACACGAACTAGGGTGACAAAGAATACAGGATCAGATCATATGGCTAACCTACCAGGTTTGCAGCATAAGTATATACTAGTCCTACACATGCATAGGGTGATAAAGTACTACATGCATAACGAAAAATATAGGATGAGGTATGGTCAAAGTGTAACTTGCCTTATACATTTGATGAAGTTCTTCGCTCTCACGATCCCGATAACCATACTCGTCACACTTCGAGAAATCTATCGCAAACGAAAGAACTCAAATAAGCAATCACTTAACAAGAAAGACTTCAAAGATCAACAATCAAACACAACAAAGTTTAGCAACAAACAACTAGGCTTGACACGGTACAAGTGTCTATGTGCTCGAAGGTGATAGGTGGAAAGTAAACTCAAGTGAGTCAACTGGTAAAGAAATTTTCACTACAAAAGATTATGACTAAAGATACTAAGGACTAAAGATACATATCTTGGCACAAAGAAAGGTGAACATAGCCGATAGTGTTGGATATATGCGCTAGAGGCAAATAATATATGATTATTCCAATATATCTAAATAAGTTCATGACCAGTTTCATACTGTGCTGGAACTGTATCAGTGAAACAATGATACAGGTGTGGTATAGAAACAACCAGAGTTCCTAGTCAGCCTCTCATGATGACTGGTTTATCGTCAACTGATGATTGTGGTTTCACGATCATGGACAATCAAGTCAATTGACGGTAAGGTCGCCTCATTGAATGAATGACGTGATAAACATTACCCAATGCAAGCATTGCAACATGATCAAATCGTAAAAGTTCAGTGTTGTAATTACAGAATGTATTAGCCTGTTCCTTTGACCGTGAGATCACGCATAATTGCTATCTTCTGAGGATGGTTTGAGTGCATTAACCGTCACACTAGAACATGGTGACCATAAAGGTGTATCTTGGGCTATCCGATGGGATATGTTGAGGAGTGTTGATTCAAGAGCGGGATTTGTCAATCCATATAATGGAAAGATACTTCATGGCCAACTCGGTGAGATTGCATCCATAAAGCTGCGCAGCGTGTGACTATGTCACAAGGATGAATATCACAGAACGAGTGAATAAGATTTGTCGGTAACAAGATAGAACTAATGCATTGGATGCAGTTGATCGAATCTTGGACTAATCTAGTAGCACATGACAAAGGAATGGTATACAACGTGTACGGTTCAATCGGTTACTTCCGGAATGCACAGGGGTCATTATGGGCATCCAGGTCCCGCTATTGATCATTGGTCGTAGCCTTTGTCTCGGTCATGACTGGAGTGTTCTCAGACCATAGGGTAACACATTTAAGGGCTCGATGAATATCGGAGACCTTTTCGGAACTATCAGAGTTACCGGAGAAGAGAGAAAGACGTACCGGAAAAGTTTCGTGTTGGTCCGAAGGACGTTCGGAGTGAGCTGGAAGGAGCTCCAGATCATCGGGAGATGAAATAATATGTATTATTTATTAATTAAGTGAATTAATAATAATTAATAATAATTAATTTCAGATTAAAAAGTGCAATGGGCCTTATTTGTGAAAGAAGCCCATTAGGGGAAGGAGGAAAATAAAAGGGAAAAGGAAAAGAAAAGAAAAAAGGGGGGCGCCATGGGCCTTGGGCCCATGTGGGTGGCGCCCCACTTCCCCCCCCCCTCCTAGCCGCACCCTCCCCCCTTGGCAAGGGATTAGTCCCACATTGCCAAGGGAAGGGGGGTTGACTCCTTCCGTCTGCCTATATAAAGATGGGCAGGGGTGCACTTCTTCAATACAGAAAAATTCGCAGAGAATTCAATATTACTCCGAATTGAGATCGGTTTCACCGGTATTCTCCCCTCTCTCGTCTCTCTCAAGTCGGGGTCCACTTGTCTGGAACATGTGCTGGGATTGAGGCTTCTCTGCTACACGGACGCTGTCATGCTGCCGAAACTCCGGTTCTGGGAGGTCTACTTCCGCCACCTTCGCTGGATCGGAGAACGGAGGTCGTCATCGAGTCTGTACGTGTGCGAGTACTACGAGGTGCTGCACGTGCGGCACTATCACCCCATCAGGGTGCTAACACAGCCAGGGGGCTGTGAAAGGTTTACGGCTTCATCAACCACGTTTGCGGGAACGTTTCCCGCGCAACGGACTACACCCCGAGGTATGTTTCCGCAAGCCTTTCCGTAACGGCATTACAGCTAGATAGATCTTAGGTTAAGGGCGACGCTAGTTAGAAAAATTATTGTTTTCTGCTGCGAGACCCAACAGTGGTATCATGAGCTAGATCTATGCTTCATATTGCTGTATGGTTAGAACACATCGGGGATGTGGGCGTTGATTCTACGATTGTTACCCTCTCACGTGTACTTGTTATATCTGTGGCATTGTTTGATGAAGCGGCCCTCGACCGACCTTACGCGTACGCTTACGCGAGACTGGTTCCACGCTTGACATACGGCTTGTACCGTATAAAGTCAATCTGGGGGTGTCTGTCTCTCTTACTTTAGCGGATATGGCATTTGCAACGGAGGGCCCCGTACGGGGTGTAATAGAGACAATCTATAATCAGCGTTTTGGTTCAATGTTCGTAGAAACGGTTGATCTATGAAAAGCCCTAGCAGCCACGTAAAACATGCAATATACAAAATAGAGGCGTCTAACTTTATATTGCAGAGGGGGCTATTGTTGTTTGCTTAATCTTGATGTAGTGATAGCTTTGCTATGTGTTACTAGAAAGTAGTAAACGTTCATCATGATGAAACAAACTTAAATGGAGACACTGTAGACTTAGTGCCACCATGATCATACATCTTAAAACATGCTAGTATAGGATACACGACGGTAGCATAAAATAAGATGATCCCTTATAAAATTCCAAACATAAGTATTCTACCAAAGTGTGCACCACCTAGAAGGTTATCTTTATGATAGGCAGGCCGTGACGATCGGGTGTCATACATACATTAGAGTTCGCATGAGGTTGGGCCTAGCAAGCCTAGCATATGTCGATATGGCCTTGCTAAGCAGCATATAACACTAAGGTCAATTTGGCGAGCCTAGCATATGCAGATATGGCCTCAAAATACTAGAGATCGAAAGATCGAGCATGAGTCACATATAGGATGTGATCGCACAAACTAGTTGTCTACCTTTGAAACTAATCCGTCGGCCGTTGTGATATTCGAGGACGGATAGTGAATCTTGATCATGTAATCACTAAAACTTCTTAGGGATGATTTTTTTTAGTGTGAGCTCATCTATAATATGATTATTATGAACTCATTGTTATGAACTAGTCTTAATTGTTTTCCTTGCAAATATTTTGTAGAAAATGAATCCAAATGAACATCGTGAATTGCTTTCTTTCGTGGGTGGTGATAGACTTAAAGTAAATGGGTCAAACTTCGTTGATTGGTATCTACGCCTTAGGACTTCACTCAAGAGAGTAAACATCTTGTTCATAATAGAAAGCCATGTGGGAGATCCTCCGGATAACAATGGAGATGAACAAGAAATGATGGATTACTGTGTTCGTCGACAGAAATACTTTGTGGTGAAGAATGTTATGGAACACTCCATGTCAAATGAGTTGAGCAATCTGTTTAGGGAAACTAGTGCTTATGACATGATAGACACGCTAAAGTCATTGTTTATACGTCAGTTTAGAGTGGCCAGATTTGAGTTAGAAAAACAGTTTCTTCCTACAAAGATGGAAGAGCACACCTGCCTCAGAGCCCACCTAGACAAGATGCATAGGATGTATCTGAGCCTTGTGGAAGACTTTGACTATTGGACAACAAATGAATCTACCACAGAGGAGTTTGCGATAAACACGGTGCTACGTTCGCTTCCACCGAGTTATCAAGATTATGTCCATGGCTATGTCGGGAGAGGAGATAACATGCATCTCCAGGATTTCATGACTAATCTTCTTGATGCAAAGGTTGCACCCATTGAAGGAGAAATTGTTGATGGAGAAGGTATATATTTGATATACTCGTTATAAATGTTTGTTCCCTTATACAACATTTGCAGTTTAATAAGTATTTGATACTTGTTTTGTTTTATGAAAACAGGGCTTGCCGTTGCATGGACGGGAAGAGGTGTGATCCAGGATTGATGGCAACCAAGACAGTTGATGGCCACCAAGATTTCACCAAGACATCTATCATAGAATTATACTTAGAGTATTAGATAAATCTTTTGTAATCAATCGAATATGAACACTTAGTGGTATGTCTTGCATCTCGCGAGACAAAGTTATTCATGTTTTGAGACAAGTCAGTTGTTCCAGTTTGATGAATAAAGTGTGATTATACTATGATTTCAATTGAGTTTATAATATGATAGAAGCATTTAAAAACACCATAATTGTCAAGTGATATTCAATGTTTAATGATTAAGTTATTATGAATAACAATAAGGTCAAAAATCATAACTATACTAAATGCATGAGATGAATTCATAAATGATGAAGTCATTAGATACTCGATCTATTAACTCATGAATTTGTTATCAACCAAGATGACTAATGACGGAGTTCTAGCAAAGTAGAACTTCCGCTAAACATTGTACATAAATGATGTATTAACCAAGCGCATGAATAATCATTAAAGATGCTTCGCATGATTAATTGAACAAGGCATTCAATTAAGATCATAAATCTGAGATTACGGAATCACAGTGAAGTTGGATATAAGAATAAAAATCACCATGATGTGATCATAGTGATGAGTATTATAGTTGACATAAATGGGAGACTTGTGGAAATAATGCCACAAATTACGATGGAAGTTTAAAGTGCTCAAGCACCTGAACCATTCGTAGTCATACTAAAATGTAGTATGGTCTAAATACATTCCCCTTACTCTAATGCTATTTTGAATGAACAAAGTTGTTATAATTTATTAAGTTAAAACACCCACTTCATGAAATAATGAAACCATTCTGAATTTAATGAAGTTTATGACGCCATATGATGATGGTGTTAGAAAGTTTCTAGAAGTTTTATATGATATAACTTTCTTTGTATTAGAGTTGTGAGCAATTGTAAAACACACCTTTTCAAATAGCAAAACTTGTATTGCTTGAATTGGTGAATGAGAAGATGGTTCTCAAGGAATAAACCAATGGGAGAAAATTGAATTATTTTACCAGGGTGATTGACCCTGCCTCCAGATAACAAAGTAACGCAACGGAAAACGTTCCGCTGAAATGACTCCATGAGAAGAGGAAATATGCTATTGATGATGATCATGGTATATTAGTTAAAGCCTTAGTTTAAAAATAAGAAAATTGTCATGAATACGTTCTGTACAGAACAATAATCATGAGTCTTCTTAAGTGAAACAAAAGGGACACTGCTCATAAATTACGAAGGATTGATGGTTAGCAAGGAAACGAGGAGAAATGAAATCATATTGAGTTGCATATGGGATGGCTCACATCCTATGAAATAAAGTGGTTATTTCACATTCCGAATAACCAGGAAGTTATTAAGAATGATGCAACACATAAAGGCATGATTTGGAACAGAAAAGATGTTATGGCTAAATTCAATAATGATTGACTACGGAAGCTTAGTAATGCTAAATCAATATGGGTATTTCATTCACGAACACTATGAAGGGACCATAGCTTGAAATTGCATCACATTCAAGTTGTGGAATTTGAAGAGAAGTAGCAATTGGCATAACGAAAGAATGTTTCGATAAGATGGACCATAGTACCTCAAGGCAGAAACTCTCAACCTTGATTTGATCAAGTGATTTTGAAGTAATCAAAATATTGAGATGGACTGCAATTTCATGAAACTGAGTGGGAGCTTTGGAGACTTCCTGAAAACTTGGAATGCAGAGAGCATTTTCTGAGTGGGAGCTTTGGGAGAAATATTATTATGTCTGACATAATTAGAATAGAAACTTAATAAAAGCTTACTTACAGATATATGTCGGATATATTTGAGTGGGAGCACAATGTCAATTTCATATATATACGATGATATATGTGAAAACAATCTCATATATATATACGTTGATATACATGGAGATTAAGGCTAATAAGATGAAAGGATTACGAGAATCTTATATGAACGAAATACAGATGTGTCACACACTAAAATCTATAAGGATAGATTAGGACACGTGTAATGAACATCAAAAGGATTGGAATGATATCCTAAACAAGAAAAGGTTCTTGTGCCTAGGAATTATATAAAGGATGTAAAACCTTAATATCACAAAATAATGTTTTAATGGAAGAATAGGGATGCACTTTGTCTCGAGACATGTGATCCTATATGACCTTTGACATATGATTCTACCATAAAACGGAAGTTGTGAATCCAATAACAGAATGACTCAAAAGTTCTTAGAAGAAGAACAGGTTCCGACGTGCTTGGTTGGCAAAACACAGAACCTGAGCAAAGTCCAAGCATTCACTATCTGAAGAGAAACTGAGGACAATACTCTAAATGATAGAAAAGATAATATACTTGAATGTAATACTGGATTACGATTGCAAGCCTTATTATGGGTCTATATGAATTAGAGATATCACCAAAAGGAATAGAAAGGAAATGTGAGCTATAATTTCACGAACCAAAACTCTACAAAATATAAATATCTACTTAAGGAAGTAGAAGGTTGAATAAAGTTTAGCGTAAGAAGTTTAGACTTCTGGTTGAGTATATTTTTCAGTATACATGACTATGGGAGTCCTAGGGACTAAAACCATTTTGTCATTAGAGAATACTGTAAAATAAGAAGTCTCACTCTCCCGCCAAACTTATAATTCAAGCATTATTAGATAATGAAAGGTATATCAAGCAAGTTGACCAATACCTGTTGCAAAAGGAACATACGAATCTGAACGGGTACAGATCGACGAAACCTCTTCCATGAGCAAGCATGATCAATAAACACTTATATGATAAGATGATTATGATCGAGAAAATATGCAGCTAGATTATTTGCTATCTAGTGCAAGTGGGAGACAGTTGGATATATGCGCTAGAGGCAAATAATATATGATTATTTCAATATATCTAAATAATTTCATGACCAGTTTCATATTGTGCTGGAACTGTATCAGTGAAACAATGATACAGGTGTGGTATAGAAACAACCAGAGGTCCTAGTCAGCCTCTCATGATGACTGGTTTATCGTCAACTGATGATTGTGGTTTCACGATCATGGACAATCAAGTCAATTGACGGTAAGGCCACATCATTGAATTAATGACGTGATGAACATTACCCAATGCAAGCATTGCAACATGATCAAATCGTAAAAGTTCAGTGTCGTAATTACAGAACGTAGTAGCCTGTTCCTTTGACCGTGAGATCACGCATAATTTCTATCTTCTGAGGATGCTTTGAGGGCATTAACCGTCACACTGAAACATGGTGACCATAAAGGTGTATCTTGGGATATCCGATGGGATATGTTGAGGAGTGTTTATTCAAGAGCGGGATTTGTCAATCCAATGGAAAGATACTTCATGGCCAACTCGGTGAGATTGCATCCATAAAGTTGCGCAGCGTGTGACTAGGCCACCAGGATGAATATCACAGAACGAGTGAATAAGATTTGTCGGTAACAAGATAGAACTAATGCATTGGATGCAGTTGATCGAATCTTGGACTAATCTAGTATCACATGACAAAGGGAATGGTATACAACGTGTACGGTTCAATCGATTACTTCCGGAATGCACAGGGGTCATTATGGGCATCCAGGTCCCGCTATTGATCATTGGCCGTAGCCTTTGTATCCGTCATGACTGGAGTGTTGTCGTACCGTAGGGTAACACACTTAAGGGCTCGATGAATATTGGAGACCTTTTCGGAACTATCGGAGTTACCGGAGAAGAGAGAAAGACGTACCGGAAAAGTTCTGTGTTGGTCCGAAGGACGTTCGGAGTGAGCTGGATGGAGTTCCGGATCATCGGGAGATGAAATAATATGTATTATTTATTAATTAATTGAATTAATAATTAATAATAATTTATTTCAGATTAAAAAGTGCAATGGGCCTTATTTGTGAAAGAAGCCCATTAGGGGAAGGAGGAAAAAAAGGGAAAAGGAAAAGAAAAAAAAGGGGGGCGCCATGGGCCTTGGGGCCCATGTGGGTGGCGCCCCACTTCCCCCCCCCCTCCTCCTAGCCGCACCCTCCCCCCTTGACAAGGGATTAGTCCCACATTGCCGAGGGAATGGGGGTTGACTCTTTCCGTCTGCCTATATAAAGATGGGCAGGGGTGCACTTCTTCAATACAGAAAAATTAGCAGAGAATTCAATATTACTCCGAATTGAGATCGGTTTTCACCGGTATTCTCTCCTCTCTCGTCTCTCTCAAGCCGGGGTCCCCTTGTCTGTAACCTGTGCTGGGGTTGAGACTTCTCTGCTACGCGGACGCCGTCGTGCTGCCGAAACTCCGGTTCCGGGAGGTCTACTTCCGCTACCTTCGCTGGATCGGAGAACGGAGGTCATCATCGAGTTCGTACATGTGCGAGTACTACGAGGTGCTGCACGTGCGGCACTATCACCCCATCAGGGTGCTAACACATCCAGGGGGCTGTGAAAGGTTTACGGCTTCATCAACCACGTTTGCGGGAACGTTTCCCGCGCAACGGACTACACCCCGAGGTATGTTTCCGCAAGTCTTTCCGTTACGGCATTACAACTAGATAGATCTTGGGTTAAGGGCGACGCTAGTTAGAAAAATTATTGTTTTCCGCTGCGAGACCCAACATATAGGATGTTTCATATGATCCAATATGCAAAAGGAATCACGTGAAACGGAATACTACAACACGGGTTATAGTAGGTTGAAGTTTGAACTAAATTTAAATTCAAAGATCAAAAAATACTTGAATAGGGTGGATAAATGATGTGGACATAAAGTATATGACATGAGTGATCCAACGCTACAATAATTAATTGAATTGGATCAATGGTAAAAAGATACGACCTTCAAAAGGTTGAATTTAAATCTGAATAAATTCAAATTCAAATATTTTCAAAAGCTGAGTTGATATGTTTACTGGATAAAGAATCTCAAATGATAAACTTAGGCTTTTGAATAACCTAAATCGGACTAATGATTTAAAAGGTAAAGAAAAACTAAAATTGAGCAAAAAAATGCTCAAATAAATGTCTTGGACTAGCTGGCTAATGAGCCAACGACATCTGGCAAGACGTTCATGGCCGATGGCCTAAAGAAAAAAAAAGACCATCGAAGAGCTCACGTGTACATGTACAGGAAAGAGCAAGTACACAACTAGAACCTGCTTCAACTTCGGACGTCGATGGCGATTGATCCAGTAACTATCCGGCGAAGAAAAGATGTCTACCGCATACATCTATATGTGGGTAAGGCGCCAGTGCTGTCGCAAGCGATAGCCGGGTATTATATCGACCGCGGCGCCGACATGAACCCGGTGCTCCCGGTGAACTCCGGCGACCTGTGAAGTTGCGACGTAGCCATCGAAACCTTGTCAATCGGTTGCGGATTTGACTATAGATTCAAGAGGTGTTCGTGGGAGTGGAGAAGACGTACCGGCAGCGACGCAACGGAGGACGGAAGGCGGCAGCCGTACACTATTCTTTTCCGTTTAGATTGGAACTCAACTGCTGTGTCTTGGCTTGGGGAAAAAGAAGAAGGGGTCGAAGGGGAGCGATGTATGGGTATAGACATCGCTGACATCGCGAGAAAAGAGGAGAAGATCAAAACCAATTGAATCGATTCGGTTTGGGTCTAACGCAGAGTACGTGATGTACACGTACAGGAAAGCGAAGAAAAAAAAACAAATCCTGAGCGTGGTTGGCCTCGGCTTGGGATGGGCTGGCATGCTAGCGAGCTTGCGTTGCGCGCACGCTAGCAAGGAAAACGAGTGGGCCGAATAAATGGGCCTCACGTTAGCAGTTTTTTGTTATCTATTTACAGGTAAAAAATAAAATTTAGCTAAAACAAAATATAAGAAACATTCCTAAAAACCAAACCAACAAAAACAAATATTAATAATAATATATAGCACATAATAATTATTATCAAACCTAGAAAATAAAATTCAAAAACAAATATTTTTATAACATTATTTTGATCATTATAAATATTTTCTAAAATTAATTTAGGGTTATAAATAATTCCCAAAATATTTTTAAACTCCAATAAAATCCAACTAATATTTGAAACATTTTCCAACTCCATTAACATATTGAAGGAGTCATATTACCTTCTCTCATTTTATTTTTATTCCCGAGTTGGATTTTGTTTTAAATAATAAAATTCAAATAAGATTAAAAATAAATATTTGGGAAAGTCATTTTATTCTCTCTCATTTGAATATTCAATAAACTCTAAAAGTTTTAGATCCTAATGAAAATCAATCATATCAAGCAAACAATTATTATTATAATTTTTTTATTAACATTTCAAAATTTAGAAAATTTTGGGATGTTACAGCTCTCCATATGATTGAGTTGTGACTGGAATTACATATGCAAATTCTGGATCCCGACACCGGCGAGGATGTTCACCACGACACTTTGCTCACAACGGTTTATTCCATGAGTCGATTATCTGAGTTAGACCCCGCTCGAGAGTCCGGCCGGATCAACGTTACAGACTCAGACAATGTAGGCAACCGAGACGTCATCCTGATAGATAGTTTCTGTCACATCCCAACTTTTTATGTCTTGTAATTAGAATGCTAAAAATTAGAGTTAATAAAAACTTTGCTAAGTTGTGAATCAAATTGCTATGTTATGTTTGTTGTTCGGTTGTTATGCCCTACTTTGCCACTCTTGCCATGTCATGCCTGCTTATGTTTTGTTTACTTGCTTGCTAAATTTGCTATTGTTTTTACTTGTTTTAGATACTATGGTTAGACTTTCCTTGCCTTGTTAAATACTTAACCCATAAAAGAAATACTAGGCTCACACCACTCCTAATTATAACAACAACGTTTTACCACCATATAAAGTTTGTATCAATAAAATATTGCTTAAATAAATATTTCATTGCACATATATTCATGATTTAAATAATTAAAAACACCTCGACATTAAAATATATTTATTAAAATATTTACAAAATATATCAAAATGATTATTTGCTATTAATATAATAGTAATAATATTAGTAATCTTGTGAAATATTCCCTGAAAATCCAAAAACAATTAGATATTAAATCTATAATAATTAGAAGTATTTATGTAGTTTAAGTTTGAACTTTAAAATTAAAACTTAAATTATAAGCATATTGTATTAGAACCAAATAGGTTTGTTTAAAAAAAGGTAAAACCCCACCTTCTTAGGGCCGAAGCCCATCTCTCCCCAAGACCTCTTCTTCTACCTCCAGCCCCTGACCACCATGCCCCACCTGTCAGCCTAACCAGTGCCGCCCACGTCAGCGCTTACATCACCACCTGGGCCCGTGCTAACGCCAGCACGACGACGTCACCCAGCCACCGCCCTCGTCGCCCAACCACTGCCGAAGCCATAGACCACCACCGGGCCGATCGCGCGCGCTCGCCTTTCTTGCCTGTGTCCTTTCCCGCCCAGAGAGACCCTTCCCCACACCTATATAAGGCGCAGTCCACAACCCCTTATCCTCCACACCTCCACACCAGCTCGCTCCAGCCCCAAAGCCACCACTTCACCCAGCCCGTTCAGAACAGAGAAGTAGAAGGAAGGAAACAGAGAGAAAGAAGAGATAGGAGGAGAAGAAAGGAGGAGCAGGGGAGGAAGGGAGGGCAGGCTGGCGAGCCGCTCCCCTCTACTCCTCTAGCCGGAGGTGCCCGACAAGGCCCAGTTCGAGCCAAAGCTTCGCCCGGACATCCACGTCCACTCTACCAAGAGCCTGAGCTCCTCCTAGGCGACGACTGTCCCACCGTTCCCGGCCGCCGTTCTCCGCAAAAATGGAACCGCGTCAACCTCCTCTACGTCCGCCGCCCCTCGTCGATGACCGCCGTCGCCTGGAAAGCCGCCCACGGTGAGCCCTTGCTTCCCAGCCGCCATGTCCTGGGCATTTCCCGTGTTCATGTTGAGGCCACGGAGAAGAAGACCACGGGCCATCTGATCGGCCGTGATCTAACGGCTTGGGTTGGCCCATACCCTTTCGGGTTAAGTGGCCCTATGACAGGCGGGGCCCGTCCTGTTAGCGGTTCTAGAAAAAAAACAAAGCAGCCACCTCACTACACGGGCCGGGCCCTAGAGAAAGTTCGCCCGTAGGCGTAATATAGCTCTGGGCCGGCTGCACAGTTCCATTTCCTTTTTATGAATCTATAGAACAAAAATAATTTTCGAAAAATCTATATAAGTCACAAAAATATGGAACAAATTTTCTACTGCTTGTAAAATTGTTTTTATTTTTCTGCATGTCCAGGATTTAGCTTTCATTAAATAAAATTGTGGTATTTTGTTATTAAATTGTTTGCTAGATTAATTTCTCAAAAAATTATGTTAGTGATATTAAATTTTTAGCATTTTATTAAAATTGCCTCTGGTCACTGTCTAATTATGGTGAGTCTACTTGATGAAAATAAAATAAAATAAAATAAAATGACTTATTAAATAAAATAAGTAAGATCGTCACCTTTAGTTAGGACTTGTTTAACTTTAATCCTACTCTTAGTAAATTCATGATAATTATCACAATACCCCTGTTCAAATTAAAAACCTTTAAGAATGTGGTATTGTAGGAATTAATAACCATTTTACTTGGCACGTCGAAATGTTATTTAATCTTGGTAATAGCTTCAGCCACTCATACCAAGTTATCCTACCATGAAGTCATAAATATTTAATACTTTGATTCATGTATTAATATCTTTGTGAAGGAAAACCCCTAATAAAAGTTGCTACTATCTTTGTTAAACGCTTGCTTAACCCTTGTTAAACTAAAGTTAGTAAAAGAATAGGTACATGGTTAGCAACTTGTGATAACTTCATTAAAATTGTTACAACCTTGTTGCTGCTCTTGTTGCTATACTGTTGTAATGCTTTGGTGTGAGTGCTTTGTATGACCGATATGATTGTAATGTGTGTTACCTTTTTTCGCAACGCGTAGACGAAGCGCTTGACGTTGCAGGTGAAGACTCCTCCCAAGCCGAAGAAGCTGTACCAGGAGACACCGCCGACGCAGGCAAGCCATCTTCAAAACTCAAACCCATGTCCTACATTTTCTACTTTATTTTGTATCATGATATTGTATCATCTAATATTACATCATTTGGGATGGGATCATAGTAGTTGTATTAGGACAACCACCACATACCTTTATACCTACCTATTTGGGAAAATGAAAATAGAACCCCCGATGATTTCGATGCTCTATCAAGACCCTCAATTAGCCTTGGTAAATAATTAAGTGCAACTTCATAATTGGTTAATCTTGCTCCACCCTAATGTAATGGCATACATCTAAGAAGATGTGATGGCCAAGATTGTGGTTATTGTTGGAAACATCATTGAACATATTCAAAGTCTTGAAGGACTCTATAAGTACCGCCAAAACCTAGCCCTACAGTACAACCACATGCTATATGGGCACTGGCTTGGTTATTTTGTTAGTTCACCCTTATTGTTGTCATTTCCCTACCACAGAAGGGATAGTCGCCTTGAGAGGGGTATCCTCGGCGCAAAAGGGGGTTCGAACTGTGAACTGAGGTTCCTTCCGCGCTGAAACCTAGTGGGCTTGACACAATAAGTGTGATCTAATGGATGATCTTGTCACAATCCCCCTTCCGGTATACCAAAGTGTGTACTACGCCAGCGGCCACTGGTGGCAATAAGACGGGATTGTGTCGTGTGGGCGAAGTGTACAACCTCTGCAGAGTGAAAACTATTCGACTAGCCGGAGTCCACGGTCATGGACAGCTAGTAAGGCCATACTTTGTGGGGAATAGATGAGAAATTCTAAGTACCGAGATCATGGTTCACGATGATGATGTTGATGTTGAAAGGGATAGGGTTGGACATGATTAACTCAATGCTACTTGTGGGAATAAAATTTGCTCAACACTAAAATTTTGCCAACTTAATTAAGATGAGTAGCTAGGTACCCCCTATGATAAACTCCACCATATGGCTATCCTACTATTTTCCCTATGCAAAACTCTTTGTTCTTTTCTTTAGATGGTTTGCGAGTACTTTGTATGTACTCACGACTTTGTCCCTGGAGGAGCAGGTAATGGATGACGATTGGACTGACGTTACTAGGACGTGCTACGCTCTGGACTTTCCTATTGGTTATGCCCCGCTGCTATGTTCGGAGTATTTTGATGATTCCGCTGCATTTGTGTCCGACGAGATAGTGTAAGACTATGTGATGTAAGACTATGTTGTTCGGTATGTTGTATGAACATGTGATCTGTATTACATGTCGAGTTGCGCGTCATGTATCAGTGATCATGGGAACATGACGGGTGCACAACTGACCGCTCCGGGTATATAATCCGGGGTGCCCACAGACTTGGTATCAGAGCCTCTGTTCAGACTATAGCAGCCTAGTTAGCATGGATGTTAGTTAGTAATATTTTTGTTTAAAAAAATCTCTTATACCTCTTACCCCTTTCAAAATGTTTTAAATCAAGCGAGACCGAAGATTAAGAGGGAATGGTCTCCCGAAACAAATGAGAACTAGTGGAAGTTTTTCTTTAGTATCCCCTATCTGAATGCTTGATCTTATGCTTGTTTGATTTTCCCTGTTTAGTCTTAAGTTAGAGTGACCCTACCCCCACTTAGGATGACACTAACCCGTGCACTCTTATCTTAACTGACACTCACCTCAGGATGCCAAGGCACACCCCGAGCTCACCCAAGTGGATCCGGTGATGCGCCACCACCGCCACCTGACCCAAACCCGGCGCAACTTGTGCGCTTGTTACTAGAGGAGCGACAAGCTGCCCGAGAGGAGAACCAAGCTACCCGAGAGGAGCACCAAGCTAATATCGCAGCTCTCCAGCAGTTGGTCCAAGTCGCCACCAACCACCAAGGAAGAGGTAATGGGGAGCCCAGATCCAAGCTCTGAGACTTCCAGTAAACCAATCCGCCCGTGTTCTCCCAGTCAAATGAGCCTCTTGATGCTGCAGATTGGCTCAGCACCATCGAGAATGACTTGGCAGTGGCAGGATTAGAAGACAATGAGAAGGTTTTCTATGCCACTCACTACATCGCCGGCACCGCAAGGAGCTGGTTGGAAGGAGTACGTGCCCGTTTGTTTGAAGGGCAAGTGCTTAACTGGGAGCAGTTCAAGGAAAAGTTTGAAAGGGCGCACATCCCCTCTTCTTTGATTCGGAGGAAGAAAGATGAGTTCTGCCACCTCAAGCAAGGAGGCACGACTGTGGTCGCTTATCTCAACAAGTTCATTGAGATGTGGAGGTATGCCCCCGAAGAGGTGGACACTGAAGAGAAGAGGAAGGACCGCTTTCTCAATGGTCTTGATGATGAGTTGCAATGTTTTCTTGTCGCCATGCAGTTTCCAAACATGGAAGCTTTGGCCAACGCCTTCATCTTGGTGGAAGACAAGAGAAACATGGTCGCTGAGAACCGCAAGCGTCGTATGAGGCAGCCAGGAGGATCCAGTAACCCCAGACTCCGCCCAACCCAGCCAGCCATACTTGCACACCCACCGCAGAGGAACCTCTACTCTGTGCCACACCCCAACTGCCCCAACAAGAAGAACCTCACTCCACATCCCTATGCACCAGCACCAGCACCGGTTCGAGGAGCCCCTAGCAAGAGCAATGCACCACGCAGATCTTCCAATACCACCAATGGTCGTCTGAACCATGTGAATGCCGAGGAAGTCCAAGAAGCTCCGGATATTGTTCTCGGAACATTCCTTGTTAACTCGGTTCCTGCAAGAGTTCTGTTTGATTCTGGTGCATCCCATTAATTTGGCACAAAAACCTTTGTGGGAAGAAGTAAGATTGAACCGAAACTGATGAGGAAGCCCATGATAGTGCAAATTTCTGGATCCAAAACCAGGGCATCATTGTCTTGCCCTAAGGTTCCAGTAGATATCCATGGTGAAGTGTTTCCAACTGATCTGATTGTGTTGGGAACCGAAGGGATAGATGTGATACTCGGTATGAATTGGATGTCCAATTATCAGGAAAGATAGACTGCACCAAGAAGTCGGTCAACTTAACTAGTGTTGAAGGAGTTCAGGTGGAGTATGTTGCCAAGCCAGCAGAACACCAAGCCTTTTGTCACAAGAGTGTCTCTGGACCAGCACTTGAACAAGTGAACATAGTTTGTGAGTTCCCGGATGTCTTTCCGGAGGAATTACCCGGTATGCCGCCTGATCGGGATATCGAGTTCATCGTTGAGTTAGTGCCTGGCACAACCCCAATGGCACAGAGACCCTATCAGATGAATGCCGAGGAGCTAGTAGAGTTGAAGAAACAGCTGAATGACATGATCCAAAAGGGACTGATTCGACCCAGTGCTTCACCCTGGGGTTCGCCAGTTCTCTTTGTGGACAAGAGAGACGGTACCATACGCATTTGTGTGGACTACCGTAAGCTGAATGAGGTGACCATAAAGAACAAGTATCCAATCCCTAAGATCAAGGATCTGTTCGACCAGTTGAACGGAGCCCGAGTCTTCTCCAAGATCGATCTGAGGACAGGATATCACCAGGTGAAGGTCCGCGAGTCGGACATCCCCAAGACAGCTTTTACAACCCGGTTTGGTTTGTTCGAGTACATTGTCATGTCATTCGGACTTACTAATGCCCCTGCCTATTTCATGAACCTCATGAACAATATCTTCATGAAGTACCTCGACAAGTTTGTGGTTGTGTTCATTGATGATATCCTGATATACTCCAAGACCGAAGAAGAGCATGCCGATCATCTCTGCTTAGTCCTCGAGACTTTGTGAGAGCACCAGCTGTACGCCAAGTTCAGCAAGTGTGAATTTTGGCTCAAGGAAGTCAGATTTTTGGGTCATGTATTATCAGAATTGGGAATATCCGTTGACCCAGCCAAGATTCAGTCTATCATGGACTGGACAGCCCCGACCAATAAAACGGAGGTCAGAGGATTCCTCGGACTAGCGGGATACTACTGCAAGTTCGTGGAAGGCTTCTCCAGCATTGCCCGTCCTATGACTCAACTGTTGAAGAAGGACCAGAAGTTTGTGTGGTCAGAGAAGTGTGAGGACAGTTTCCAGGAGCTGAAGAGGAGATTGGTATCTGCCCCAGTTTTGATGATGCCTGACCTGACCAAGAGCTTTGATGTGTATTGTGATGCATCGAAGATCGGATTGGGATGTGTCCTCATGCAAGTTGGCAATGTCATTGAGTATCTATCTAGACAGTTCAAGCCACATGAAGTGAACTACCCCACACACGATTTCGAGCTAGCCGCTTTCGTGCTTGCTCTCAAGAGATGGAGACACTACCTGATGGGTCGCCGATGTGACATTTACACCAACCATAAGAGCCTGAAGTATATATTCTCTCAAAAGGAGTTGAACATGAGGCAGAGGAGATGGATCGAGTTGATCAAAGATTATGATTTGGAGATCCACTACCACCCCGGCAAGGCCAATGTGGTAGCAGATGCCCTCAGCCGCAAGCCCTGCACACTTAATGCAATGCTCAGAGAGACGCAACCAGCCTTGCACGAGGAGTTCGAGAAGCTGGGTTTGGAGCTTGTTGCACCCGGTTTTCTTGCTCACCTCGAGTTGACCCCGACTATGTTTGATCAGATCAAGGAGGCACAGAAGGGACACGAGAGTATTGAGGGAATCAAGAAGAAGATGCCCCTCGTCAAGGCCCTGAAGTTCACGACAGATGGTGAAGGAGTTCTTTGGTTCGATGGCCGATTGTGTGTGCCCGATGTGAAGAAGTTGAAGATCACTATCCTGAAGGAAGTTCACGATACACCTTACTCCATCCACCCTGGAGGGACTAAGATGTACCAGGACCTGAAGGATTTGTTTTGGTGGCACGGTATGAAGTGTGAGATTGCCTTGTATGTTGACAAGTGCGACATCTGCCAGAGAGTAAAAGCAGAACACCAGAGACCTTCAGGATTGCTGCAACCGCTCCGAGTTACTGAAAGGAAGTGGGAACAGATAGGCATGGACTTCATCACAGGACTACCGAGGTCGAGCAAGGGTTATGACTCTATCTGGGTCATTGTCGACCGACTCACCAAGGTAGCACAATTCATTCCAGTGCGAACCACCTATCGAGGAGATCAGCTGGTAGACTTATACATGTCGAGGGTCATTTGTCTGCACGGAGTTCCCAAGGTTATTGTGTTTGACCGAGGTACGCAGTTTACCTCGAGGTTTTGGAAGCAAGTTCAAGAGGCACTAGGCACTAAGCTCACATTCAGCACAACCTATCACCCGCAGACTAGAGGCTAGACCGAGCGAGTGAACCAGATACTAGAGGATATGCTCCGCGCATGTGCTCTAGCCTATGGTTCCAAGTGGGAGGATTGCTTGCCCTATGCAGAATTCTCCTACAACAACAGTTACCAGTAAAGTTTGCATATGGCCCCATTTGAAGCCTTGTATGGACGGAAGTGCTGCACACCCCTAAACAGGTCTCAAACCGGGGAAGGGGAGATTTTCGGACCCGATGTTCTGAAGGTGGCAGAAGAGCAAGTCCAGTTGATTCGTGAGCATCTCAAGAACGCTCAGTCTCGTCAGAAGAGTTATGGTGACCCCAAGCGTCAAGAGGCGACTTTTGCAGTTGGAGACTTTGTTTATCTCCGAGTCACCCCATTGAAGGGAATGCAGCGATTCCATGTGAAGGGGAAGCTAGCCCCTCGTTACATTGGACCATTTGAGGTGATAGCCACACGAGGCCAGGTTGCTTATCAGTTGAGACTGCCAGAAGAGCTATCCGATGTGCACGACGTCTTCCATGTCTCGCAGCTCCGAAAGTGCCTGGAGGTTCCAGACAAGCCTGACGTGTTCAAGAACATCGATCACCGCATGGTGGATATCAACCAAGACCTCACATACCGCGAGACACCCCTTAGTATCCTGGAAGAAGCCACCCGAGTAACTCGTAAGCGCGTGATCAAGTTCCACAAGGTCCAGTGGACAAATCACTCTGAGTAAGAAGCCACCTGGGAACGGGAGGACTACCTCAAGCGCGAATTCCCGCATCTCTTCACTAGCTGGTGAATCTCGGGGACGAGATTCATTTTAAGGGGGGGGGAGGTCTGTCACATCCCAACTTCTTATGTCTTGTTATTAGAATGCTAAAAATTAGATTTAATAAAAACTTTGCTAAGTTGTGAATCAAATTGCTATGCTATGTTTGATGTTCGGTTGTTATGCCCTACTTTGCCACTCTTGCCATGCCATGCTTGCTTATGCTTTGTTTTACTTGCTTGCTAAATTTTCTATTATCTTTACTTGTTTTAGATGCTATGGTTAGACTTTACCTACCCTGTTACATACTTAACCCATAAAAGAAATACTAGGCTCACACCACTCCTAATTATAACAATGTTTTACCACCATAAAAATTTAGTATCAATAAAATATTTCTTAAATAAATATTTCATTGCACATATATTCCTGATTTAAATAATTAAAAATACCTCTACATTGAAATATATTTAATTAAAATAATTAAAAAATATCAAAATGATTATTTGCTATTAATATAATAGTAATAATATTAGTAATCCTATGAAATATTCCCTAAAAATTCAAAAACAATTAGATATTAAATCTATAATAAATAGAAGTATTTCTGTCGTTTAAGTTTGAATTTTCAAATTCAAACTTAAATTATGAGCATATTGTATTAGAACCAAATAGGTTTGTTTAAGAAAAGGGAAAAACCCACCTTCTTTGGGTCGAAGCCCATCTCTCCCCAAGACCTCTTCTTCTACCTCCAACCCCTGACCACCATGCCCCACCTGTAAGCCACACCAGCGCCGCCCACATCAGCGCTTACATCACCACCTGAGCCCGTGCTAATGCCAGCACGACGATGTCACCCAGCCACCGCCCTCGTCGCCCAACCACTGCCGAAGCCACGGACCACCACCGGGTCGATCACGCGCGCTCACTGTAACAACCCATTTGCAATAATAAGAAATCACCATGACATTGTACCTTGTCCGTTGACTTTGTAACTTGGCATGATTCTAAAGATTGTAATTTCATGTGGTGATTTAAATTTGCATTGGGATTGGAGCCCATTTGGGTTGTTTGAGCTTGCATCCAAAATGGTTTAAGAAGGGTGCTTGGAGAATTTTAATTGTTGCATGCATACTCTCCTTGCCCCCAAACTTGGCATAGCCAATTCCTTGCCCCTCCCAAGCTTTTCAAAAGCCTTGCAAAATTTTTGCCAACTCTAAAAAGGTGGGCCATAGTTCAATGCTCTTTGAATATAAAAAATGCCCCCACATTTTAGTTCCTCAAAAATTAGTCTAACCACTTTGTAAAATGGAGAATAATATAAGGATCCAGAAACATATTTTTATATGTTTTTCTCTTTTGTGGGTTGCCCACAAAAACTCCTGGGATTTTCTGTTGTATTTTTAATAGAAAACCCCTCTTTTCTTTTTTCTCTCTCGGCAGTCAGACCAGCAGGCCCAGCCCGCCTGGCCTGCTCCCTTTTCTCCTTCTGGGCTCAAGCCCACTCCGCGATGCAGTACGGGAGGAGCTGCTCCACCGCTGATCTTCCATCGGAGGGCTCCCCAGTGTCTTCTTTCCAGCGTGGCCAAGTCCCCCCCGGCGAGGCTCTCTCACGCCGGAGAGCCACGGCAGCAGCCGGCATCGACGTTGCTAGCGAGCCCCCCTTTATAAGCAGGAGTTCACCCAAGGCCCCTGGAACCCTAGCGCGTCGTTCCCACCTTCCAATTTTCCCCGCCGCTGCATGTTTCAACGCCAGGGAGCTCCCCTGTTCCCGCCGGTGAGGGCCGCAATTCCTCGCCGCCGTACCTCCTCGTTGGCCGCGCATTCGTCCTCGTCATCTCCTGTGTCTCACCTGCCCTTCCATGTTGTGTAGGACGCGCAGGACCTCGTGAGTCGCCTCCGCGTCGTAGACGTCCGCCGCGAGCTCCTTCTTCCCCGTCGCCGACCGCTCGTCCTCTCCTTCCTCGACGTGCGCGAGGTCGTCTGCAAACACCCCAAGGTGAGCGGCAACCTGCCCCGTGCCCGTAGCGCGTAGAGCGGTAGCCGCTCGTCGTCGCGCGTAGTTTTTGTGCGGTTTCCCCCGCTATAGAGGTCGCCGTTGTGTTTTCGTGGTCGATGCGATGGTGTAGCCGTCAGAACGTGTCCTCCCGTGCTCCTGGAACGCGCAGGACGTGCGTGTGGCAGCCAAGGCGTTGCCTTTGCGCATGTCAGGGCCGACGTGATGCGGGTCTGAACCCCAAGTTCAGTTTCCCGCCGTGGTTTTCCGGCCGGTTTCGAGTCGTCGTCATCGAGGCCCATCTGCGGATGCGGGAAAAAATGGACTCCGGGTAGTCCAGTGTTTGCGCAGCACCCTCCCGTGGAGCCTCTGGTGCGGCACGGCCGTCGCAATCGTCGCCGTAGTTCGCCGCCACCGCCTGTTGCCTAAAGTTCAGTTCGTCAGTGCATCGCGTTTGGATTCAGCTTTCAGCATCTCATGTTATCCTCGTTTGGTTTGTTCCCTTGCTGTAAAACTCTCCTAGCCCGACTGGTTGGTGCGCTGTGTCCTGACCGAGGGGTCTCGGGTTGGAATCCCCCCCCCGGGGCATGTGGAGTTGGCCCTTTTTTCTGTTTATTTTGGTTGGGTGGCTGACAGCCAGTCCCACCTGCCAGTGGAGGAGGCCACGGTGGGCTGCTGGTTCCGCTGGGTTGGCTGGTTTCGGCCCAGTGTCATAGAGGCCAAGCCCCCCTTCTTTTTTTTTCTTCTGTCTGTTTTCTTTTCTTTTAAATTTTTTTCATTTTCAAACCCTTGTAGTTTTTGAACCTCTTTTCAAATGCTGACATGTTGTACATGTTTTTGGGGGAGCTTGACCCACTGATCTTCATGGTGAGGTCCTTTTTGCATTTTTCCCTCTGAATTTTGGAGTGTGGCAATTATGCAAATAAACCCCCTTTTATTTCTTTGTTTTTGTCAAGTTTTGCCCAAATTCAAAAATGGCCATGCCATATATGATTTTTGGGTAGTTTCAACCAAGGAGTTGCATGGTGATATTGGTTTAACCATTTGAGCCTTTCCAAAAAATGCAACTAGTGCAATTTTGCACTCAGCCCTCTGAAATTCTTTTGACTTGCAACTGTGTTTGCAAATCCAGAGGATACCATATGACATATGTTTTTGGGTTAGATCCTTGCGAGGATTGCAATAGTGATGTCTTCATGATGTTTTCTGCAACTCATTTGGACAGGGTGTGACCACCTCATCCAAAATTCTATCTGTCCTTTTCCTTCCTTTGCATCATTCCAATTTCAGTGCATGTTGGAAATGATGTTCTTTTGATCCTTTCAAGTTTTGTTTCCTGTCATCTCCAATCTTTTCTTCAACCAGCACCTAACATGTTGTCTTTGCAATGTGGCTGGATTCCAACTTTTGTTGCACCTTCCTTGTGTCAAATTCACCGGCACTACTCCGTCTCCGAAATCGATGTTTTATTTTCACGATGTTTAATTCCTGTTGTATGCATTCTTTGATCATGCCATGTTGACATGTTACCTACACCAAAAATAAGGCTAGGACCAAAGCCATTTTTACGTAAATAAATTGCATATGAAGTTGTGGACGTGTCGTCACCACCTTCATTTAAATCTGATTAGATAGGGTCACATCATGTCAATTAAACTTGATCATACCATCCTTGCCTGTGCATTGTACCCGTTACTTACTTGTGTGCCTTTTCCTTGCCGGTACCTTACGTTAGCACCTGAGACCGCCGAGGAGACTTACGTGGAGATTTCCGACACCGAGCCCGAGGATCCTGCTGCGTCTGCTTCGACGACCGATTACCCAGGCAAGGGGAAGATTCATACCATTACTTGATACCTTTCTGCCTACCTGCCTAGCTGTAGCCTAGAACGTTTGTTTGATCCTATCCACTTTGAATATGCCACCTTCAAAACCCAAATAGCCATGATCCCCACATCCCAGCAAAACATTGTATTGCTAAGTTACCGCTGCTCAGCCATTGCTTAGTATGAGTAGGAAAACTTGTTGCTTACCCTATTGCTATGGTTTGGGATATCATGTTATTTAAAGAAGTTGGTTGATATTTATTATTGATGATGTTAATTTATACTTGACGAAAGATGGGAGACCAGGCTGTTCCCGCCAGGTGTTTTGTTCCATTTGAGTCACCTAGGTCCCAAGTTCCGGGTATTGTGTTTCTTGACGAGCGTGCCTAATCATGTGTGGGATTCTATGGGGTCCCCTTTTCTTACCTACCTAGCTTCATACAATTCTAGTGGTGGCCCGAGCTATTTTAATTTTGCAAATGTGTGTGTGCTTGGTTGGTACCCCAGCTGTTTTCGAAACAACCCGGGCCAGCAGAGACATGGTTTCTCTTGTTGGTCCACCCCAGGGAGCTAGGGGGTTGCCCACATCTGTTTGGGCAACTAACCCGACCTCATCCAGACGGTAGAGGACGATTCGAGAGCGCGTCCGGCTTTTGAGTTGGGTGTCGACTCACCGGGGGCCACCCGGAATTGTGCGTTGTTAGTTAGAGGGACTCTGACGTTCCGGAGTTTCAGGCGCTTACCTAGCCAAGTGGAAACCGGGCGTACATGCGAAGCCTATGATGGGAAGTTGGTACACCCCTGCATGGTTAAATCTTTTCGAAAAGCCGTGTCCGCGGTTATGGACGACTTGAGACCTACTCCTTGTTCATAGAATAACATCAATTTGAACTTTAATTAAAACTTGCCTACCGTGTGAGTGCCTTGGTTGCTTTTCTTCGTCCCGGGGGACCGAGAGAAGATCTAGGTTGTGTTATGTTTGACGTAAGTAGGTGGATAGCAGACTTACGACACGATGTCACGTGTATTTTCTTGGATCTTACCCCTAATCTAATAGAACGATAGCCACCATATCTGCTAGTGCGGCTGCAACC
This sequence comes from Bromus sterilis, assembly GCA_950022295.1. Classification (NCBI taxonomy): domain Eukaryota; kingdom Viridiplantae; phylum Streptophyta; class Magnoliopsida; order Poales; family Poaceae; genus Bromus; species Bromus sterilis. The sequence goes on from OX465600.1 coordinate 160,153,855, forward strand.
TTTACCTTTACTTTGTCTTACCGTGGGAAGTTAGTTATCCTGTAATGATATAATCTCACCCCTGTTTTCCTTTTGTGCTTTTACTATTTTGCCTGATCGGCCGCTGCAGTGGAGTACTACCTCGACCCGAGCTCTGGGCGATACTTCGTGGAGGTGCCTCCGGAGGATGACGATGAGATCAACCTCGTTCAGTAGATCCTACAGTTTGGCTTCGAAGATCCGTGGGTGGACCCTTTATGTGCAGCCCTCTCTAGGGAAATTTGGATTTTGACCGTACTCGGTCGTGCTTGTCTTCCGCTTGTTGCATGATATTCTGTTGGGTCCATGGACCTCTGAGATGTTGTAATAAATTCCAGTGGCGATGTATGCCCTGGACTCTATATATTTATGTCTTAGTTAAAATTCTTTGTTCTTATACTTGTTGTTGAGAATCCGACAGCGACACGAGTGCGAGTGTCGTGAGTCGGTGGCTCTTTATGCGCTACTAACTTGAGCGGGACGCGAAAGAGACTAACTCGAGTTAGCACCACATCGGGGGCCTAACAACCCCTCTTTCCGGTGTCGTTTCCCGCCCAGAGAGACCCTTCCGCACGCCTATATAAGGCGCACTCCACAGCCCCTTATCCTCCACACCTCCACACCAGCTCGCTCCAGCCCCAAAGCCACCACTTCACCCAGTCCGTTCAGAACAGAGAAGTAGAAGGAAGGAAGCATAGAGAAGGAAGAGATAGGAGGAGAAGAAAGGAGGAGCAGGGGAGGAAGGGAGGGGCAGGTCGGCGAGTCGCTCCCCTCTACTCCTCTAGCCGGAGGCGCCCAGCGAGGCCCGTTCGAGCCGAAGCTTCGCCCGGACCTCCACGTCCACTCTACCCCGAGCCCGAGCTCCTCCTAGCCGACGACTGTCCCACCGATCCCGGCCGCCGTTCTCCGCAAAAATGGAACCACGTCAACCTCCTCTACGTCCTCCGCCCCTCGCCGGTGACCGCCATCGCCTGGAAAGCCGCCCACGGTGAGCCCTTGCTTCCCAGCCGCCATGTCCTGGGCACTGCTCGTGTTCATGTTGAGGCCATAGAGAAGAAGACCACGGGCCATCTGATCGGCCGTGATCTAACGGCTTGGATTGGCCCGTACCCTTTCGGGTTAAGTGGCCCTATGACAGGCGGGCCCGTCCTGTTAGCAGTTCTAGAACAGCCACGTCACTACACGGGCCGGGCCCTAGAGAAAGTTCGCCCGTAGGCGTAATATAGCTCTGGGCCGGCTGCACACTTCCTTTTCCTTTTTATGAATCTGTAGAACAAAAATAATTTTCGAAAAATCTATATAAGTCACAAAAATATGGAAAAAAATCTACTGCTTTTAAAATTGTTATTTTTGTTTTTCTGCATGTCTAGGATTTAGCTTTCAATAAATAAAATTGTGGTATTTTGTTATTAAATTGTTTGCTAGAATAATTTCTCAAGAAATTCTGTTAGTGATATTAAATTTTTAGCATTTTATTAAAATTGCCTCTGGTATGTGTCTAATTATGGTGAATCTACTTGATGAAAATAAAATAAAATAAAACTGACTTATATTAAATAAAATAAGTAAGATCATCACCTTTAGTTAGGACTTGTTTAACTTTAATCCTATTGTTAGTATATTCATGATAATTATCACAATACCCATGTTCAAATTAAAAACCTTTAAGAATGTGGTATTGTAGGAATTAATAACCATTTTACTTGGCACATTGAAATGTTATTTAATCTTGGTAATTGCTTCAGCCACTCATACCAAGTTATCCTACCATGAAGTCATAAATATTTAATACTTTGATTCATGTATTAATATCTTTGTGAAGGAAAACCCCAAATAAAAATTGCTACTATCTTTGTTAAACGCTTGCTTAACCCTTGTTAAACTAAAGCTAGTAAAGTAATAGGTACATGGTTAGCAACTTGTGATAACTTCATTAAAATTGTTACAAACTTGTTGCTGCTCTTTTTGCGATACTGTTGTAATGCTTTGGTGTGAGTTCTTTGTATGACCGATATGATTGTAATGTGTGTTACCTTTTTTTGCAATGCATAGACGAAGCGCTTGACGTTGCAGGTGAAGACTTCTCCCAAGCCAAAGAAGTTGTACCAGGAGACACCGCCGACGCAGGCAAGCCATCTTCAAAACTCAAACCCATGTCCTACATTTTCTACTTTATTTTGTATCATGATATTGTATCATCTAATATTACATCATTTGGGATGGGGTCATAGTAGTTGTATTAGGACAACCACCACATACCCTTATACCTACCTATTTGGGAAAATGAAAATAGAACCCCCGATGATTTCGATGCTCTATCAAGACCCTCAATTAGCCTTGGTAAATAATTAAGTGCAACTTCATAATTGGTTAATCTTGCTCCACCCTAATGTAATGGCATACATCTAAGATGATGTGATGGCCAAGATTGTGGTTATTGTTGGAAACATCGTTGAACATATTAAAAGTCTTGAAGGACTCTCTATAAGTGCCGCCAAAACCTAGCTCTACAGTACAACAACATGCTATATGGGCACTGGCTTGGTTATTTTGTTAGTTCACCCTTATTGTTGTCATTGCCGTACCGCGGAAGGGATAGTCGCCTTGAGAGGGGTATCCTCGGCACAAAAGGGGGGTTCGGACTGTGAACTGAGGTTCCTTCCGCGCTGAAACCTAGTGGGCTTGACACAATAAGTGTGATCTAATGGATGATCTTGTCACAATCCCCCTGCCGGTATACGAAAGTGTGTACTACGCCAGCGGCCATTGGTGGCAATAAGACGTGATTGTGTCGTGTGGGTAAAGTGTACAACCTCTGCAGAGTGAAAACTATTCGAGTAGCCAGAGTCCACGGTCATGGACAGCTAGTGAGGCCACACTTTGTGGCGAATAGATGAGAAATTCTAAGTACCGAGATTATGGTTCACGATGATGATGTTGAAAGGGATAGGGTTGGACATGATTAACTCAATGCTACTTGTGGGAATAAAATTTGCTCAACACTAAAATTTTGCCAACTTAATTAAGATGAGTAGCTAGGTACCCCCTATGATAAACTCCACCATATGGCTATCCTACTATTTTCCCTATGCAAAACTCTTTGTTCTTTTCTTTAGATGGTTTGTGAGTACTTTGTATGTACTGACGGCTTTGTCCCTAGTTATTAAAACGGACAGGCTTGCAGGAAGAGGTAATGGATGACGATTGGACTGACATTGCTAGGACATGCTACGCTCTGGACTTTCCTGTTGGTTAAGCCCCGCTGCTATGTTACGAGTATTTTTATGATTCCGCTACATTTGTGTCCGATGAGACAGTGTAATACTATGTTGTTTGGTATGTTGTATGAACATGTGATCTGTATTACCTGTCGAGTTGCGCGTAATGTATCACTGATCATGGGAACATGACGGGTGCGCAGCTGGCCGCTCCGGGTATATAATCCGGGGTGCCCAAAGTTTCACTGTCTCACAGATCCACCCACATATCTAAATGATGCAACCTTTCACTCACTCTTTTTCTATGCATATGCCAAATGGAAAGCCCGAACTAGTGTGACTCCTAGACTTCAACACAAAATGAGTTAATAGGCCGAGAGGGGTCAGTAAGCCCAATATGTGGTTGTACTCTTTGTCTTGGATTACGATACAAGAACTCGGACTTAAGGCAATGTTCAACAAGACAACCCACTGCGTACTCCTACACAGCCTGTCATCGTTCTCCTTGTTTATGTCAAGTTCACCAACACAGTTCCACCATCATCACATGATCACTACCATCCCGACTCACATAAGAGTAACCTCATTGTAACACTCTAAGCATGCAATAAGCAGTAACAGTTGCAGGGGCCGCATGATCTCAATCAACTCCTACATCTGTTAGGATTGTGGTTTGCTTACTACTGTGATAAAATGATAGGTCATGCAAAGGAATAGGTTCATCTATGCGGTAGAAACGTATCATGGTTACATCTTAAACATGCATAAGCGAGAATGAGAAGGAAATGGGTTTTTATCGACATGATCAATGGGGTTTGCTTTCCTTGCTGACGATACACGGATTACCGATCTTCTGCCACAGGGATGTAGTCCGGCTCGGAAACACTGTTATCGAAGCAATCACCAACAAAGGAGAACATAATCAACGTATGTACAATGCTCAAGCACACGATATGGTTGTGATAACATGATGTACTTAGTACTGGTGTGTTGAATATTCTAGTTAAATGAAGTATATTGCAATAGAATTGCAAATTCAAACTCCAAATTTGAATTTAAAAGGTTCCATATGCACATTTACTACTTTTTCCACACTTTAAAGTGTTCAAACATGGAAACAAAGTTCATATTCAGAATCCTTGAATTTTTCTGATCCTACATATATAAATTATTTCATTTGGAGTTATGGTTTAAAATTTATAGCGTTTCAAAGTTTATTCAATTTCTAGAATTTATTTATATACTGGAAATTCTTTATTGTGTCATCACTACGTCAGCATGACATCAGGGGAGGTTGACTGGTCAAACTGACCAGTGGGGCCAGCTTGTCATAGGCTCTGGGTTAATTAATTCATTGGATTAATTTAACAGTGGGCTTAAGTGGCCTTGGGCCCAATGGTAAGTGACTGCAAGGGGGTGATGAGCACTAAACTAAGAAGGGCAACGTCGGTCTCGCCGGCAACACTGGCCACGGCGGAGTTCCACTCGATGGCGGCTCCGGTGACCAAAACGAGCTTGGAGACCTGCGTTCGACTCCTGACTCATCGCGCATACGAAGGACGCTGCTAAAGCGGTGATTGCATTGTGTACGCACGACAGCGAGCAACCCAGCGGTGCTGTGCTCCGGCGACCATGGTAAACAACGACAAAAGGGAGCGGGGACGCTCGGGGTTGGGGGAAAATAGTGAGAAGCTCACCACGAACGGATTGGAGCAGGCTTTGAGGTCGGGGAGGGGCTGGCGGTGATGAAATCGACGACGAACTCCGGAGGCCGTAGACGAAGAAGATGGTCTGATTCGGCGGCTCCAATGGCTCCGGGCTTCCGATCTTCAACTCTGGGAAGAGGAGGTGGACGGAGAGCTCGAGGGACAAGTCTATGGGGATTGGGTTGGCCTTTGGCCGTGGAGGCGCACGACGAGCTCTCGGGCGGCTCAGAATCTCACAGAGGAGGGTGAGGGAGGAGCGCCATGGGGGAGGAATGGATGAGGGTGGCTCGGGGCATCTCTCTGGCGGCAGGATAACACTCAGAGGGGCCTGGATGTCTCGAGGCATCGCGGTGGCGGTCGTTGGTCGGGGCATTCTCGACAGCGAGTTGCTTCTGGGCGCGGGGAGGAAGACGACAAGGCTGGGGCTGGGCTGGGCCGGCTGCTGGGTAAGTTGGGAAAGTTTCCAGGTAAGCCTTTCTTTCTTATTTTTTTGTTTTTGTTTTCTGCTTTCTGTTTTGGCTTGGTAAAACTACCATAACATTTTATAAAATCCCCAAATCTTTTATATGGCCTTATGTGACATGTAGCTAGTCACTCCCAAGATTTGAGCATTTTTTACATTCATGAATATATGAATTCAAATCAAACTAGGGTTTTATTTAATTTCGAAGGCCTGTTTGGACTTTTTGAAAAATCCGTGAGCATGATATGTGATCCACTTCACTTTATTTGTGATCACACTCATTTGTGGGACTTTTCAAAAAGTTCAGAGCATTTTTGGAAGAAAGTTTTTGTCTGGCTATTTGAATAAATTCATTTGGGGCTTTTATCTTTTCCCATTTCAATTTATTTTTGAAATTTTTACATGATACAAAGAAGCACTTGAATCCTATCACATAACTAACTTGGGGTTGTGACACAACCCTGCGCTGAGTTCCTTCGTGCGGGTTTCCCCCGTGCCGAACTCCATCGCGCAGGCGTCACCACACCGCTCGCTCTCCAACCGACCAATCTAGATCAACACGCATCGACTCCACCCAATGCGTCGAGTCCTCTCGTCACTCGCCGCACAACTCCATCACGTCGACTCCGTCGTGCGACTCCGCCACCTCAAAAATTGGGGCTTGGTGGACTCGGGGTTGAACGTTGCAGGTGCCATCGCGTCAACTCCGACCGCGGCATCGACTTTATCCTCTACATCGACACCGGGCGCAGCATCGAATACGGCCGCGGTATCAACTCCGTCTGCTCCAGCGACTCCGCTCGCTGCATCAACTCCGTCCGCTGCATCGACCCCGCCTCGCCATTCGACTCGAAATCGACAACTACGTCTGCGTCGCATCAACACAAGATCACACAACGCTAAGTAACTCTGCTATGAGTCGATTTTTTTTCTTTCTATTTTTCAACCTGCTCCAGTCGCACTAGCTACCCGTGAGCTATCTTACATCTGCTTGCATCAAAGCATTTCGCTGGCCCCTCGAGACAAATTAAAAACTCGGGTGCTACATACACATCGATTTTGTAGGAAATTGAAGACAAGTCAACAAATCTTCGTCAACTGCTTCTCGGCCACACATCGCAACTTCGTCAAGCCGACTCCGCCTAGCGCGTCGAGTCCTTTCCGACCACACACCGCAACTTCGTCACATCACAACAAAAGTTTAACTCTTTGACTCATACCAGATAAAACAACGCGCAAACAGTTGTGCCAAATACTCGCGGGCTGCACCGTATATGCCAAGCAATCAACATTGGGGTTGGCTTCAGAACAACTCGAACATATGCCCGACTCGACAAGTCGCACATAGCCTCGGGGGCTACTCCCATTGGGAGCGCTACCGCGCACCCGTCGAACTTCACCATGCAGATCAAACAAGAAGACGGGGTTAGCTTAACAAACAACTCAAGCCTATGCCCTACTCTATGAGTCAAACATAGCCTTAGGGGCTACTCCCATCGGGAGCGCTAGCGCACACCCGAAGAAGCACTACTTGCTCATCCTACGAAAAGAAGAACCTGACGCATTTTCGAGCGGACAATACCTCGGTGTTTTCCAACACCAACAACCCGGTGACTACGTCATCAACACTCGACACACCGGCGACTCGAGCAGAGGCAGATTTGTTCGGTTCCCAGTCAAAGGAATCTTCATCAATTGATCATCCTTTAACTTTATTTTGCCAATTCAGCTTTTCTTTGATCTTCCCTAAATGAACTCCCATCAAGAGCATGTTATTTCCCTGACCGAAGGAAGACGAAGCATTCTATGAAGGCCTGAGTGCTCACTCTCTTTGGCGTATTCAGCAACCCGAAGCATTTTACAAAGGCTTGAGTGCTTCCCTCGCCTCAGAGTATTCAGCAAACTGAAGCACTCTATGAAGGCTTGAGTGCTCCCTCGCCTCAGAGTATCAGGTAACCCGAAGCACTCTATGAAGGCTCGAGTGCTTACTCTCTTCAGCGTATCAAGCAACACGAAGCACTCTACGGAGGCTCGAGTGCTCACTCTCTTTGGCGTATCAAGCAACACAAAGAACTCTATGGAGGCCCGAGTGCTCACTCTCTTCTGACGAAGCAAAGGCAACACGAAGAACCTTACGAGGGTTCGAGTGGCTAACTCCCCTCGGCGTATTCAGAACAACACCCCTTCAAGGCTTGAGTGCTTACTCGCCCCTACTATAAGCCCAGTCGATCGTTTTCCGAGTGGGTGCATTCTATACCGGCTCCTCAAGCGAGAACCCGAAAGCTCATCAGGTGCTCACACTATAAGTCCACTCGATAGTTTTCCAAGTGGGTGCACTCTATATTGGCCACACCATACTAAATGACCTGGGTTGCGGTACACTGCACCCCAGATGCCACGCGATCTAGCGTGTAGGTAAGACCCCGCTGATTCGTCAGTCGGGCCGGGACTTGCCACATCGCGACTTCACTCCTGACTGTTCCATGCTCGGTGCATGACAGAGTTAACCACTAACGGACGCGTTAGGGTCGTATTCAATACTTTAACTAGCGGCATTAATCCTATAAGCCCTCAGCAGCATGGACCTTGATTGACACCAGTCGTTTCCATGTTCATGTCGAGGAACCACTACTGCAAAGAGGGGCTAACACGATACTCCTTTCCCAGTCCCTTGTACGAAACTGTTTGCGATGCTATCAACGCAAACGGTATAAATAAAAAACCGTGTGCCCGAAACTAAACCGTCTGGGAAATGTTGGCTATACGCCACGATTACAAAATTTATTTCATGGGCGATATAGGGCTGACGATTCCGATAAAACAATCGTCCGTGATATTGAGGGTGAAAACCCATGGTTGCAAATAATGGACCGCTAGCCCGTATTCGAAATTGTTCATAGTTATCGAAATGTGTGGGATGTATTATGTATCAGGCACGGTTCTTAAAATCCTTTCGTGGGCTGAATCTGGCTCACGGTTTGCTCTAAACAACCGTCGAGTATGTACATTCAGAAAACCCAAGTATGCAAAGAAGGAACCGCTAGCCCTTCTTACCAATCGGTTGTAGTTAGTGAAATGTTTGGGATGCATACCCTATCAGGCATGTTTTTGGAAATCCTTTCGTGGGCGGAAGCAAGGCTGACAGTTCGTCCAACCGACCGTCCGCTATGAGAATTGAGAACACGTATGATTGCAAACAATGAATCGCTAGCCTTCTTCGCAACAAGTACATGAATGCATAACTAGAAAATTTATGAAATCAACACATCATTCAATCCAAAGTGCATTCAAACAAAGCCCCTAATCATCATTGCAAAAATCGCATAGAAGATGGCCAATGCCGCAACTACAACTACACATGCTACTTCATACTTGTCTCTTGATTTCATCTGTTGCATGTGCTTGATTCTCTCTAGCTTCATCCTAGTAATTGTACACTCCATATCAGCAACTTCCTTATTCAACTCCCCGTTATCTTCTGCAAGCTTGGTGATAACACTCCTAGCCTTGCCCTCCGAATCATCATCAAACCACTTGACAAAAGCACAAGCTCCATTTCCCTGGGAAATAATGGTAATAAATATTAGTATGCGTCATCAAGCCAGTGGAGCAAAGGGCGTTAACTGTACTAATATTGGCGCTAACCTCTAAGGGGAAATTCAGAAATCATCTGCCTATGTTGAATCCCTCCCTGCATATCCGTCGTGCGGGAGTGTGCCCGTGGACACAACTAACATTTCGGTACTTCTCAGTGCCACCAAACTCCGGTTTAAAATCTTGTAGCGGAAATCTGAGATCCAGCAATTCATCGATTTCCTAAATGTAGATCCCTTTAGGAAGGAGGATTGAGACAGTTTGGAGAAATTAAAATGTAGATCTAGATCGACTTTTTCACCTGACGAGACGATTCTGAACTGCAGTACACAACCATTTTGACTACTTTAGGCAATTTCTCGTCGTCGACCGTCCTGGCGGCGGCGCCCATTCGCTTGAGATCTCCGCCGGGGCATCTGGATCCCTCGTCCGGTTGAAAGTCATCGCCGCAGGCACACACCGGCACTCTAGGAATTTGGGGGAAATGTGGATGATATAATGTTCGAAGAAATCGCAAGTACTTGTAAGGCACCCTGTTCTGAATCACACACGGTTTTTTTGTAGCTTACGTGTGCACGTACCCAAACGCTTAAAAATTAATAACTGTGTGCTTTGTTATAACCCTACCGTCTAGCCCATAAAGGGTTGTAAAAAGAAAATATGAAACACATTTAAGCCTAACCCACTTCCTATGCATAGGCATCTTCTAAGAAAATAAACCAAAGAAGCACAAAGTGACATCCATAGGAAGGTGGAACAAGAACAACTTCAAAAGTTTCAACTTAGAGAGAGGTGTTTTTGTAACATGGAAGTTTCTATAACCAAACTTTCCTCTCTCAAAGTAATTTTTAGTAGCATCATGAACAACATCAAGAATATAACTATCACATAAATCATATTGTTCATGACCTAAAAGCACACGTGTATTGTTTTCAACACGGTTTTTAGGATCATAAGATAAATGCAACCCATCGCATTGAGCTTTGATAACAGGAAAATTCTCCGGAATATGATTTGGAGATTTCAAAAGGATAATAGGAAAATCAAGTGGGGGTGCAATAGAAACAATTTCATGCTTAACATGAGGAACTATAGCAAGTTCATCTCCGTAAGCATCATCCATAGTGGCATCACGGCCATAAGCATAGAAGGCATCAACTTCATCAAAAAGGGATATTTCAAAAGAATCCATGGGATCATAACACTCATATAAGGTAAGAGTCAAAGAGTTACTCTCATTAGAAGGTAGACGTGGATGGCTCCATTCTTCCTCCTTTTGTTCGTCACTCTCCTCCTCTTTTTCATCCAAGGAGCTTTCAGGTTCAGCAATTTCTTCTTCCATAGAGTCCTACAAATCATTAGTCTCTTCCTTTGGGGGAGAGATTCTCTCAAGATGACCAGTAATATAATAATTTGCATCGTAATTTTTGAAACAATAGTTAAGTATAGCAAGACTCTCAGATTGTAAGGGGCATCATCAATATTTTTAAGAAGAGAAGTAATTTCATAGGCACCATTATAAGCAAAAAATTCTTCTATTTGCTCTGCATCATAAAAATCATAATTCTTCCTAGCATAAGAAGCTAAGGTTTCATCATCATTGTACTCACATTGGAAGGCAAGGTGTTTATGCCTCATAAAGCAACAAGATTCATCCCTGCAGAAAGATATATTATATATTGAGCAAAATTTTCTAGCATAATCATACAACTGATGTATTTTTTTTTCCATAAGTGTACCCCCTTTTGAGACAAGCGGTGTTCCTTGTACCATTCTGGTTGATCCTCAGTGAATCCTCCATGCCAATAAGATCTAGTTTCAAAGAAGTTAGACATTGATTGGCAAGTAAGGAACTAGACATGCTATATATATATATATATTTGGATTTTTGATACAGGACACTAAGATAAAAACTGGAAGATAAACTAACAAGACTAAAAAGCAAAGATAAAAGATAGTGTGCAACTCCCCTGTCTTGTAGACTGGAGTCCCCGGCAACGGCGCCAGAAATTAGCTTGATACGGTGAGGATAGTTCTCACTCCTCGTTGGATACCCCAAGTGGAAGGTGAGATGTAGCGTAGAAGCAAATTTCCCCTATGTAGAGGATAGGGTTTGTCTCCCGTAGGACTCGCAGAGATACAAGAAGGTAGTAAAGTGAACAGTGGCGCCGAGGTTGCTAACTTCGCCTGGACCTGCACACACAGCAAATAACTTTTCTCCCAACGAGTACAGAGGAGTTATCAATTCCTCCGGCCTTGCTATTTACAAAGGATCAACGCAAGAGATAATAATAGTGGCAATTGAAAGTAAAGACTGAAAGTAAATTGATGATGTAAACAATGGTGTGAATTTGGACCGGGGTCCCATGATGTTCACTAGTGATGTCTCTCTCCCAAAAGACGATAAAAGTGTGAGCGAGGTAAACAAATCACAGCTGGGCAATTGACAGGATTATAAATGCACCGCAATGCTAACTATGCTACAAAAGAAAGGAAGAGGCTCAAAAGCAATGGGCAGTACTCCAACGTAAGTAGACCGAAATCCAACTGCATATACTATGAATCATCCACCTTGAGATATCTATCCAGAACATCTCGCTGGTATTAAGTTGTGAATCCCACCCAAAGTGTAAACTCAAAGCAACAGACAACTGCATTAAAAGAATTATGCGTAAGGTAAACAATTCTTGCACCCGCAAGTACAAGCACCGTTGTTTTATCCCTGGTGGCAACATCACATCCCCTAGTCTCATATTTCTGTCACTCAAGATAGACATCAAGGGGCTGAACCCACAATCAAGCATAACGTTCCCTCTTGGAGTTGCAACAAATCACTTGGCCAAAGTAAAATACGGCAACGGAGAACATGCAAGAATTTACTAAAGAACACAAATATAAAAGAGAACCAAATATATTACTCATCGCAATCTAAACATAGTCTCATAATCCATCAGATCCCAACAGACTCAGCATAGCAACATAGAAAACTATAAAAGTGCCTCGATCATGTGAGGCAGCTCACGAGGTCTCTAAAGTGGAAGCACAAAGAGGGGAGAAGTATATCACATAGCTACTGGTCATGGACCAATGGTCCAAGGGGGACTACTCACGGCACATCCGGGAGGCATCCATGGCTATGGATGGTCTCCCGGAGGGGATTCCTCCTTCCGGCAGGGTGTCGGGGCAGCTTCTCCTGGCAGCCCCGATCTTGAAACGGCGGTGGCGACGGAACAGAGAGGAGAACGGGAATAGAAGATCGATATTAGGGGTTTCCATCACGGGGGGTAAATATAGGCGAAGGGGGCACCGAGGGGGGGGACCAGGAAGCCAGGAGGCCTCCTGGTGCGGCCTAGGGTGGGGCCGCGCCAGGGATCCTCCTGGGGCCCCGGTGGTGGCTCTCCTGCCATATCTTGGTTATTCCGGAAGCTTCCGTGACGCTGATTTTTTATTGGATTTTTCCAGAATTTATTTGGCACTTTTAATGGCCGAAAAACCTAAAATACAAAAATAGCAGAAAAACAGGAACTGGCAACTGGGTGCACTGAGTTAATAGGTTAGTCCAAATATGATAAAAAGTGTATAAAAGTTCATGCAAAACATGGCAAAGTCACACAAATCATGCATGGATCAAGCAGAAATTATAGATACGTTTGGGACGTATCAATGGGCCGCGGCGCTGGAGATCCGGCCCAGCCGACGGTGCCCGTTCGTCTCGGTCCAATTGGGACGTTCCTGGCGGCGGCGGCTTGGCTGCTGGGCATGTCACCGGCAAGGACGGTGCGGTGGCGGGAGGCCGGGATAACGAGGGCACGGAAGGCACGGGTCCGAGGCGACCGGATCCGGTAGCTAGGGTGGTCGCCGGCGCGGTCCCGTGGCGACACGGCGAGCTTCTCGGGATGTCGTCTCCATGGCGGCTGGGTGCCCCTGGGAAGAAAAGAAAAGATGAGGGGAGGAGGAGACTGAGAGAGGGGGCGCGAAGGGCAACCTGCGGCAGCAGCGGCTCGTCGGTGTCGCGACGGGTGCCGAAGGCGAGGCGGCAGCAATGATGGCTCGGGAGGAGGCGGCTCCAGAGTAGCGGGAGGAGAGGCTCGGGCGCGGGCTTGAGGACAGGGGAGAACCATAGCCGTTGGATTAGCCGATCCAACGGTCCAGATCGAGGAACCATTGTCCAGATCTGATGGAGAGGTGATGGATTGGCTGGGCACGGAAATTGAGGTGGGGGTGGCGGCTGGATTAGGGGAAACCCTAATTTGGCTTAGGTTTTCTGCCTAAAATGGCTAGGAGGTGCTACTATTTATAATCAAGGGATATATGGCTGGCAGATTACAAAAAAAACGTTTTATCATCCGCGTCCCGCGTTACACGTTTCTCACCGTCGGAAGTCGATACGACCTCGACTTCCAATTTGGGCGAAACCTCGAACCACGCGCTCTGTGCGGCGAGTCGGTCACTTCTACCTCATTTCGATACCATTCCAAGAATATTTTTCAGTGCCCAATAAAATAATCCATTTAATTATTAAATGGGTTTTTTCGTTCCGATGGGGATCGTTGGTCTTATGCCGGAAGTTGTGACGGTAATCGGGTGAAACCCGGTGTCGCAAAAGGTCGCGTGCCATGGTGATACGGTGAGGATAGTTCTCTCACTTATCGTTGATTACCCCAAGTGGAAGGTGAGATGTAGCGTAGCAGAAAATTTCCCTCGGTGAAGATACCAAGGTTTGTCTCTATTAGGACTCACAGAAATACAAGAAGGTGACAACGGCGCCAGAAATTGGCTTCTGGCTAGCGAGTTGACAGGACCTGCACACAGAAACAAATAACTTTGCTCCCAACGAGTACAGAGGAGTTGTCAATTCCTCCGACCTTGCTGTTTACAAAGGATCAACGCAAGAGATAATAATAGTGGCAACTAAAAGTAAAGACTGAAAGTAAATTGAGGGTGTAAACAATGGTGTGAATATGGACCGGGGTCCCGTGATGTTCACTAGTGATGTCTCTCTCCCAAAAGACGATAAAAGTGTTAGCGAGGTAAACAAATCACAGCTGGGCAATTGACAGGATTATAAACGCACCGCAATGCTAACTATGCTACAAAAGAAAGGAAGAGGCTCAAAAGCAATGGGCAGTACGCCAAGGTAAGTAGACCAAAATCCATCTGCATCTACTATGAATCATCCACCTTGAGATATCTATCCAGAACATCTCGCTGGTATTAAGTGGCGAATCCCACCCAAAGTGTAAACTCAAAGCAACAGACAACTGCATAAAAAGAACTATGCGTAAAGTAAACAATCCTTGCATCCACGGGTACAAGCACCGTTGTTTTATCCCTGGTGGCAACAGCACATCCCCTAGCCTCATGTTTCTGTCACTCAAGCTAGACATCAAGGGGCTGAACCCACAATCAAGCATAACTCTCCCTCTTGGAGTTGCAGCAAATCACTTGGCCAAAGTAAAATACGGCAATAGAGAACATGCAAGAATTTACTAAAGAACACAAATATAAAAGAGAACCAAATATATTACTCATCACAATCTGAACATAATCTCATAAACCATCCGATCCCAGCAAACACACCATAGCAACACAGCAAATTACAAAAGTGCCTCGATCATGTGAGGTAGCTCACGAGGTCTCGAAAGTGAAAGTGGAGAGGTACATCACATTGCTACTGGTAACGGACCCATGCTCCAAGGGGGGTTACTCATGGCACATCTGGAAGGCGTCCATGGCGATGGATGGTCTCCCGGAGGAGGTTCCTCCTTCCGGCAGGGTGCCGGGGCAGCTTCTCCTGGCAGCCCCGATCTTGAAACGGTGGCGGCGGCGGTACAGAGAGGAGAACGGGAATATTAGATCGATATTAGGGGTTTCCGTCACAGGGGGTAAACATAGGCCAAAGGGGGCACCGAGAGGGGCCACAGGGCAGTCAGGAGGCCTCATAGCAAGGCCTAGGGTGGGGTCGCGCCAGGGACCCTCCTGGGGCCCTGGTGGGTCCACCCCCTTCCTTCCTTGGTGATTCGGGAAGCTTCCGGGTCGCTGATTTTTTATATAATTTTTCCGGGATTTATTTGGCGCTTTTAATGGTCGGAAAACCTGAAATACAAAAACAGCAGAAAACAGGAACTGGCAACTGGGTGGACTGAATTAATAGGTTAGTCCAAATATGATAAAAAAAGTGTATGAAAGTTCAAGCAAAACATGGAAAACTCACACAAAACATGCATGGAGCAAGCAGAAATTATAGATACGTTTGGGACGTATATACATCCCCAAGCTTAATTCCTGCTCGTCCTCGAGTAGGGAAATGATAACAAGCATAATTACTGTGGCGACATGCCACACAACCATATAAGGTCTTTTAATTAAAGCAATCAAAGCATGCAATTCAATTCAAGTCTTAACAAGCAAGAGTCTATATTAGCATTGACACAAGCAACAAAAGAACAAAAGGTGCAAGAGCTCTCGCTATCCGTGACTCGAATGTCTCCAAATGGTGTTTGCGTGCAAGAAAGGGGATAGGGAATACGAGATAAAAATAGTTGTTGAGAACTACTATCTACTAAAGTTTCACACTTAGTCTCCTTTGGATTCTTATCTTGACTCGTCCCCAGACCACTAGCCAGGTAAAAGTCAAACTGATCCACTCCCTTCCGATATTTTGAGCACTCATGCAATGGATGAGCGTGATCAAGAAAGTTGAAACCTAAAAGGCGAAATGGAAAGAAGGTGGAGTAAGAAGACAAAAAAGGTTGAAAGTCTCACATCAATGAGGACAACCATAGGCGAGAGAAGGCCATATGATAGATATGATGTGAGGAGTAGGGATTGCCATGCAACGGATTCGCATGTGAGCAAAAAGCTCTCCAAGGGAACTAGTGGGGGTGCATCTAACTTGCTTGCTCATGAAGACCTAGAGCCCTTTTGAGGAGGCTCATCATTGGAATATACAAGCCAAGTTCTATAGTGTGAAGGGTCCCCACATAGCTATATGCATGTATGATGATCTCTATGGAGTACAAGGGATAGAGGATGAAGTACTAGTGTGGATCTCTCAAAAGGAATAGTAGTGTGCCCCCTTCTCTCTTTTTATTTTTATTTTTATCTTTTTTCTATTTTTTCTATTTTTTTTGGTGGCCTCAATGGCTCTTTCTATTTCTCTCATTTGTCCTCTTTGGGATCTTTTGATTTTGTCCTCTTTAGGATCTTTTCCTCACTTTAGGGGCAACACTCTATATTTTACAAGAATATAGGAGATCTTTCACACTTTACAAAGGTACTCACATAAAGAATATGTAACTATCATGATACAAATGTATGCCTCTGCTAGGGTAGCAGGATATGCAATGATACTAGCGCGTCATGTAGCATGTATGACATGAAGATCAAGTCATGAGAACGTGGATGTTGCATGGCAATGTATCTCGGAATGGCTATGGAAATGCCTTGATAGGTAGGTATGGTGGCTGTTTTGAGGAAAGATATAGCAGGTTTATGATGACAGAGCGTATCGTGCCAAGGGTTTGGATGTACCGGTGAAGGTGGACGCCAACTCTCGGATTGAGAAGGAGGCAATGCACGACACATGAGAGGCTAGAAAATATGGGAAGGTGGAAGTGTCAACTTTCGAATACTCACATTAGTCCGAAGAACTCATGCACTTATTATCGGTAACTCCCAATCTAATCAGGAGGTTCACAAAGAGACAAGTACCCCGAGGAGGAGTGTATGGGGGTTTGGTTATCCTTGCGCATCCTCAACTCATTGTACGTGAGTGTACTCTAATATTCGAACCCTCCAGATGTTAGTGATCCATTTAGTAGCTAGAGTTCTTAACAGGGGTTTTGGTTTTCGAAAATCACACGGATTTCCCAAAATACGACATCTATCACTAATAGGCTCAAGCTCTTGGCACCAAAAGTTCAAACATTACTCTAGTCAATACCTCAAAACTATTGCAAATTACTACTACAAAGAGAATAGGAACTTCAACTACCTAATTTCTAGTCAAGACACAAAACTCAGTGCAACAGGCAAACTCTCTAAACAAGATAAAACATGCAACCAATAGAAAGTTCAACCTAAGACAAAACAAAAGCTCAAGAAGAAAAACTAAAGCACAACAACTAAACAGGGCAGCAGCTAAGAAAAGAAAAATAACAACTCACAGCTAAGAGAATAAGCATGCAAATCCTATGAGGAGTTCTAGTTCAAGCGGAGCGTGTTTCTCTCCCACACAAAAGAAAGATGGGATCTAACTTGTTACTAAAGAAAACAAAGCAAAAACAAACCTAAGAAAAGTAAAAAGCGAGACGCTCCAAGCATAGCACATAACGCATGAAGTGATAAAAATATAGTGAAACGAGGGACGAACTGATAATTGTTGATGAAGAAGGGGATGCACGGGGACATCCCCAAGCTCAGACGCTTGAGTCTCCTTGAATATTTATTGGGGGTGCACATGGGCATCCCCAAGCTTGAGCGCTTGACACTCCAGGATCTTCTTTCATCATCTTCCATCGCACACTTGAAAACTCCCTTCATACATAACTCATTGTAAACTGATTAGAGAAGTTAGTACCCTATTAATATAATTTTCCTCTACTGCAAATAAAGATATTTCTGAAGAGCTACTGTTTCTCAAGATTTGCAAAAATGTTTTGCAAAGAAAAAGCAAGCTTAAGGTTTGCAAAAGTTAGGAGAGACAAAACGTGGTAGAATCTATGAAAAACAGAACGGCAGGTAGTAATGATATTTTTAGGGGCACTTCTGCAACTCAAATCCAAAAACTCAGAACATACAAAAGTTCTGTGATTGTATAGAGCATGCTGTGTAAAAAATTCAGCTCAAAAATATTAACTGGTAATTTTGTATGATTTTTCCCGTCACGAGGACAGAATCTGTTTTCTGGACAGCATGTCACAACTTTCACTTCCCTTGTCATATGAGGCTATATTTGGCACAAAGCTTGAAAAGTAAAGATACAGTGATGTTGCTAAAGTAGTAACAATCATCAAAACCACTAAGAACAGAAGAAAAACAAAAATCAAAACCTAAATTCGTTGTGGGCTGCCTCCCGAAAGCGCTTCTTTAAAGCCATTAGCTAGGCTTAAAGCAAAAGGTCAATTTGTATCAGTTGAACCATCATCAAGATCATCAAAAATCTCTTCAATAGTACAACTAGTCTGAAGAGGTTTCTCAAATAAAGGCCGAATAAAAATTCTTCTAGCGATAAAATCAAAAGGAGGAAAATCAATTGGAGTTTCAAAATTAAAGATAGGTATCTCCTCCAAAGTCTTCACTTTTCAACTCTTTTGGCAATAGGTGCGTCAGCTTTAGCTCGAGGAATCTTAGGGACATAAACGAACTTGGGTTCTTTTCTTGCTGGAGTTTCATCCTTTTTGTTCTTGATTGAGGAAAAGGTAGTTCCTAGAGTTTCAATAACTTCCTCAATCTTTTCTATCCTAGAAGACTTCTCATCAAGGGATTTGATAGTCTCCAAAGTTTTGATAATTTTTTGCATGGAGATATTTAGCCTATTCAAATTCCCTTGAATCTTACGATCCAGCTCATTTACCTTATCGATACTTGGCATCTCTAAGTCTATTTTTTCGAGTTTTCTCATAATGTGAGCTAGAGTAATGTCCTCCTTAATACTTGCAATGGGGAGACTTCCAACAAGATTTTCAATAATTTTAAGGGCTTCCCAAACTGGAGCCTCTATAAAGTTCCCATTGATAGCAGTGTCTAAAACAAACCTATTCCAAGATGTAATCCCAACATAAAAATTTCTAAGCAGGATAGTAGTGGATTGCTTCTTGGTGGCTCTCTTTTGAGAATCATTAATTCTATACCAAGCATCTTTCAAACTTTCTCCACCTCTTTGAGTAAAGGTAAGTACTTCTTCCTCACCAAAGGCAAAAGGACCAGCCATAGTGGTAACTACTAACAAGGTAACATGTATTTTTGGTATTTTTAATAAGGGACACAAAAGTAAAAAACTGAAAGGTAAACTAACAAGACTAAAAAGCAAAGATAAAAGATAGTGTGCAACTCCCCTATCTTGTAGACTGGAGTCCCCGGCAACGGCGCCAGAAATTAGCTTGATTTGGTGAGGATAGTTCTCTCACTTCTGGTTGGTTACCCCAAGTGGAAGGTGAGATGTAGCGAAGCAGCAAATTTGGCTCGGTGAAGATACCAAGGTTTGTCTCCAGTAGGACTCGCAGAAATACAAGAAGGTGACAACGGCGCCGGAAATTGGCTTCTGGCTAGGTAGTTGACAGGACCTGCACACAGAAACAAATAACTTTGCTCCCAACGAGTACAGAGGAGTTGTCAATTCCTCCGGCCTTGTTGTTTATAAAGGATCAATGCAAGAGATAATAATAGTGGCAATTGAAAGTAAAGACTGAAAGTAAATTGAGGGTGTAAACAATGGTGTGAATATGGACCGGGGTCCCGTGATGTTCACTAGTGATGTCTCTCTCCCAAAAGACGATAAAAGTGCTAGCGAGGTAAACAAATCACATCTGGGCAATTGACGGGATTATAAACGCACCGCAATGCTAACTATGCTACAAAAGAAAGGAAGAGGCTCAAAAGCAATGGGCAGTACGCCAAGGTAAGTAGACCGAAATCCATCTGCATCTACTACGAATCATCCACCTTGAGATATCTATCCAGAACATCTCGCTGGTATTAAGTTGAGAATCCCACCCAAAGTGTAAACTCAAAGCAACAGACAACTACATAAAAAATAACTATGCGTAAAGTAAACAATCCTTGCACCCCTAGGTACAAGCACCGTTGTTTTATCCCTGGTGGCAACAGCACATCCCCTAGTCTCATGTTTATGTCATTCAAGCTAGACATCAAGGGGCTGAACCCACAATCAAGCATAACGCTCCCTCTTGGAGTTGCAACAAATCACTTGGCCAAAGTAAAATACGGCAACGGAGAACATGCAAGAATTTACTAAAGAACACAAATATAAAAGAGAACCAAATATATTACTCATAACAATCTCAACATAATCTCATAATCCATCTGATCCCAACAAACTTAGCATAGCAACACAGAAAATTACAAAAGTGCCTCAATCATGTGAGGCAGCTCACGAGGTCTCGAAAGTGAAAGCACAAAGAGGGGAGAGGTACATCACATAGCTACTGGTCACGGACCCATGGTCCAAGGGGGATTACTCACGGCACATCCAGGAGGCGTCCATGGCGATGGATGGTCTCCCGGAGGGGGTTCCTCCTTCCGGCAGGGTGCCGGGGCAGCATCTCCTGGCAGCCCCGATCTTGAAACGGCAGCGGCGGCGGTACAGAGAGGAGAACGGGAACAGCAGATCGATATTAGGGGTTTCCGTCACAGGGGGTAAATATAGGCCAAAGGGGGCACCGAGAGGGACCACAGGGCAGCCAGGAGGCCTCCTGGCGCGGCCTAGGGTGGGGCCGCTCCAGTGACCCTCCTGGGGCATTGGTGGGTCCACCCCCTTCTTTCCTTGGTGATTCGGGAAGCTTCCGGGTCGCTGATTTTTTATGTAATTTTTCCGGGATTTATTTGGAACTTTTAATTGCCGGAAAACCTGAAATACAAAAACAGCAGAAAACAGGAACTGGCAACTGGGTGCACTGAGTTAATAGGTTAGTCCAAATATGAAAAAAAGTGTATGAAAGTCCAAGCAAAACATGGCAAAGTCACACAAAACATGCATGGAGCAAGCATAAATTATAGATACGTTTGGGACGTATCACATGGTGGGAAGGGTCGGTCACGCATGCCGGTATGAGAAGGAGGGGGAAATATTATCACCAATTAATAAATCAGCGAAGCAAATACTACAAACAATTCTAGCAATCAACAAAATAATGCAACTAACAAATTTTTAATTTGGTGAAAATCCCGGGTTGTTACAGTACCTAACCCTAGTATTTGTCGTGATCATAGCACGTCAGGCTCCCCTTGTGTCGAATCGATAAATTGGGTTACACTACCCTCGAAGACTATCGCAACCCCTACACTTGTGGGTTATCAGGAGTCAACCCCCCCGGGGGGAGCCCCCAGATGATTAATATGTGGCATATGAATATGTGGAGGAGCATATGAAGGAGCAACAGCATTATAAGTAGGTGTGGTGTGGGTTCTAGGGAGTTGAAGTGTCTCTCTCGTACCATCAACATCTTGACTGACATTTGGCACAAATGTTGATGAGGTAGAGGGAGCATGTGAAGAAAGCTTCTTGTCAACTTCCTCACCAACCGTGACACGCATTGTATTTTCCATGGAGTGTTTGAATTACTCCATGAAATACTTGAACTCGGTCTTGGTTAGAGAATCGAGGTTCTAGTGGTAGCCCCTCCAAGATCGACAGTGGGACTGATGAGCGGTGGTTGGGTAACCAAATTTGCAACACGTGCACCAAGTGTACTAGGTGCATCTCCCGCGTCAAGCAGTCTCACGTCCCTATCCTTTTGATCGCCCATATCCTCTTAGGCATTTAATCCCTTAAAACAGCACGGGGCTCTGATACGAATTGAAAGGATCGATATGACCAACTAGAGGGATGAGTGAATATGTCACTAACAAATTTAAACTCAATTACTAATTTTAGGGTTTAGCGGATAAATGAGATTCTCTAGTAATGCAACTAGATGGACATCCATAAGTGGCAAGCAAGCTTAAACTCAAATTCTATGCAACAACTATAATAGCAAGCCAACAAGCATACGGAGCTAGTACAATAAAAGTGCAGGAAAGGATTAACCACAAGGGACAAAGGGGGACACGATGATTTATCCTGAAGTTCACACTCTTTTGAGGAAGTGCTATTATCCGTTGGAGTGGTGCTCAAGCCAAGGCTATGAGAGCGCTACAACGTACGTAGCTCACCGCATTCTCCCTTTCCGAGTCACCCCCAACGATTGAGACTTGATTCACTCGGGGTTGTTCTTGAAGGCGACCACCACACCTTTACAACAACAATTGAAATGAATCGAAGGAAGTAAGATACTATTTTTTCAGATAGTTCAATCTCAAAATCATGCTAGGTGCACAAAATCAAAATGGAAAGCTCTACAAAGAAGTAAGGAAATTCAAAATAGAGGAGCGCAAATCCTCCTGCTCAGTCCTCTCGCACATGCCTACCCATAAAGTTGGCCAAATGTGCTTGTTAAATGGTTGACACATGAGCCAACGTGCATGGTCCATGACAGATCGGCTTGGCGCGCCAATAAGTGGGTCATGCATGCCAGACTCGTGCCCCGCCTCATGCCATGCCTTGGCCGATAGGCGAAGAACGCGTGTCATCCCGGCATGACCCATTTACTATCCAGGCCCCCGCTAGGCATGTTAGGCATGTAGTGGATTAACACTTTAAGCGTGAGGAAGAAAATGAGGGAAGGCGTTCAGTGGATCAGAAAGTCACGCCAGTCCCAACTTCCTTGCATCACACGGAGCCAAGAACACATGCAACCTCGCACGAGAGCGACGCGCCCACGTCGCACAAGAGCTAAGGGAGGGAGACTCTGGAGGGGGGCTGGAGCGGGAGGCACACACGCCTGATGGCGGAGAAGTTAATAGGTTTAGTGGGATTGCCTCCCCTGTTAACCGTGCCAATAAACGATTCTTGATAACCCACAAGTCTAGGGGATCAATTCTAGCTTTTCGATAAATAAGGATGTTGATCCCAACAAGGAGCAGAAGGTGATGATAAGTGACACTGGATAAGGAAAGGCTGCACACACTGAAAGGTAAATATTTAGGAGTTTTTGGTTTAAGCAACAGAAAATTAAAAGACAAGCAAAGTAAATAGGGTAACTGAGGAGTAGCAAGTGGCCCAATCCTTTCACAAGGATAAGCCAAGGAACTAAACTTATAAAAGCTAAAACGTTCTCGAGAACACACGGGAGAGATAGCCAAGTTACTTTCACCATACTCCGCCAAGTAATATGTATTGTGTTGATAAGTGTTGGCGGGTGGATCAATGCTAGTACACCTTCTATACTGAGATAAGTGTACTCTTATGATTACACACCTTGCAAGCATCCGCAAATACAAGGTAGTAATTAAGGCATAAGCCTAACCACAACATTACGATCAAGGATCCATAACTCCCTTGTGCAAAAGTGTGCGAACTGGGGTTCAGGTTTCTGTCACTCCGGCAACCCACCATAAGCATCCTTTGTGCATAATGTATTCCTCTAGGCCCATGAAAGGTGAAGTGTTAAGTGTTCGACTCACATAACACCACTAGAGAAATAACAACACAACTTAAGTATCAAACAACACATAACACTTCAACATCATATGACTACTAACAACTAGACTTCTCCCATGTTCTCAAGAACTAAAGTAACTACTCACAAGACATAAAAGAGGTCATGATCAGAGGTGATATATAGGTGACAAACAATCTGGACACAATGATATTTCTCCAACAAAACTCAATAGCATTCACCACAAAGTAGTAATCAACACCAACAGAGTAGAGAGGATAGATAGTACGGATTACAACACAAGTTGCAATTGTGAGATGAGATGGGATGGAGATGCAGATGGTGCTGATGTTGGGGATGATGTTGATGATGATCTCGACGATGCCCGTGACGATGATGATGATGATGATGGCAACGATCTCCCCATACGGGAGGTGATCTCACCGACGGAATCTGCCCACCAAAGATGGCTTTTCTCCTCTGTAGGTTCCGCCCCGTGGCGGCGGCGAAACACGGAAACTCTTCTCTTTTTAGGGTTTTCACCCTAGGGGGTATTATAGGCGAGAGGGGGCACCGAGGGGGGCCACCAGGCATTCAGGAGGGTGCTTGGCGCGGCCAGGGGGCCCTGCCAGGCACCCTTCTGGCTGCCTGGTGGGTCCCCTCACCTCCGTCTTCGGTGATCCCCAGTCAATTCATATAAAAATACTCCCCGTAAATTTTCATCGCATTTGGACTTGATCTGATTCAGCAACTTGGTGTCCACTTTTCACCGCTGAATTCTGGTTCTGCTGCTTCGGCACCGGAAAGTTGTAAACTGTGTAAAACAAGCCAAAACAACATAAGAACAATACTTTAAAGTGGAATATATCAATGAATAGGATGAAATTACAATATAAAATAGTGATTCATTTTGGACGTATCAACTCCCCCAAGCTTAGACCTCGCTTGTCCCCAAGCGATTGCTGAGCTCGGTAAACTTGTCCACAAGTTTAGAGAGTGAACCGTCGATAAAAGAATACGGACAAGAAGCATCAAGATTTCTCACCAAACTGAAGCAACCTCAACTCATAAGGTCCTTATGAGAAAGTAGTAACAATTATAGCAAATTAGGGCCTGGAAAACTCATCAAATCATGGCAAACATAGCCTTGGTCAAGGAACAACTAATAACTTTTACTTTTTCTCTTTCACTTATAATGGAACCAGTTGAAGCTTTGGAAAGAACATGTTATCAGTCAAGAAGTACACATGTTAACACAAAGGAAGATGTTTACTAAGCATAAGCCTTTGCAAACAACTCACTTATCAAAAGATAATGTCAACAAAGATGTAACATACTAACTTTCAATGCAGCTTTGTATGCAAGAATCTTTATTAACATCAAGTGTCTGTTCTCTCTAAAGAAGGAAGGAAGTAGGAAGGATTGACTCAGCACAAAATAAAGGATAAACCCCGTGCAAAAGGGTAAGCAGGGAAAACTCATGTGCCATCTCTAGATCAAACAGAATAAAAATAGACTTTTGGGAGGTGCATGATCCGTCAACGACTGCTGATAGATAACTCACTCACTTCATGATTTGGACAAGTTTCAAGGAATGGCTCCCATGTGGGGACGATCACATCCCCTTAAATTCCTTTGTTTATCACTCATAAATGGGCGAAGGAACTTGTATGTTAGTATTTATCTTTTACGAGCTGGGCACTCATGCCAGTCCCTTCTCGTATTAGGTGTTTGCAGAATGACAAACAATCCCAAGATAAAACTTGTCCAAATTAAGAAGATCATGGGTTACCCACCAGTTCCTCATGAGCTGAATCAGTGGCACAAAACAGAAGATTTTGAACATCTAGAGATAGCACATAAATTATATACTTTATGAGTGGTAGTGGAATACCACAAATAGGAAGGTATGGTGGACTCAAGTGGAAGATGTTGGTTTCAGGGTATGGAAGTACAAGAAGAATTCCGCTTAGTACAGAGTTTTGGCTAGCAAGGCTTTGAGAGACCAGACAATTGATGACAACTTAGATGCAAGCAATACAAAGAATAAACATTAAAACTAGCATGAAACATCAAGTTTTCTTCCTTTTCAACATAACACTTCAAGCATAATAACACAAAGGTTTTGGCTATGTCGCTACTTTGAGAAAAACATGCTTGTTGTTATGACCAAAGTTATACTTGCCAAGATTTAAATAAAGTTTTCGAAGCCATACCTGATATAAGGTCAATACTCCCCATAAGAATCAGCTCATAATGTCGATTGCGTGAAGAGAATACCGAGTGCAGCGAAGAAACCAATAGACTTCTCATTAATATTCCTTCATAGACGACCCCACACTCACGGATACAAAGCTCTCCACAAAAGGAGTGATAGACCTCAAAGCAACACCTATTTAATAAAGTAACTTCCCTAGACATGATAAAACTCTACTTGACTCCTAAAGACAAAGATAAAGATAAAGATAAAGATAAAGATACCCGGCACTCCCCCAAGCTTGGAACAAGCTAAGGGGATGCCACTACCCGAGGAGATTTACTCCTCATCTTGTTGTGGTTGTTTCTTCAGATCCCTGATGACACGGCGAAGGGTTCGGTTCTCTGACTCCAAGACTTCCACTTGTACTTTTAGTACACGGAAATCTTCAAAGAGTTGGCTGGTGATGCGGTAGGCCTCGGAGATGGTGGAAAGCATGCGTTGATATTTAAGTGAAGTGGAGGGCCCTGAAAGGTTAAGAGAAAGATCATATTGAGGTCGGACAGATCCCACCATGATGGGATTTCTTGGACCTCCTTGTTGTTGGGCAGTGATAGTCTTGACTTCCTCTCTCACGGAGCGCTCCATCTCCACTTGTCTTGCGGCAATTTCTTCTTCGGTAGCCCAATCAACGTGCTTCCCTTGATTAAGATCCTTCTGGACTTGACGTAGACGCCATCCCAAGAAGTCATCTCCGCTCGAGCCACAAGAAGACATCTCTACTAATCAACTTTTGACCCTGGAAGAAACAGACCGAGAAAGAAAACACACGAAATCGCGAGATACGGTGTCGGGACTATCCGGGCAAATATATAGCAATAATTTCTGCAACAGAAGGAACGTTTCAAGCCTAGGTGGAGTCGGAGTCGGAGTCCAGGGCACCCAGGAGGGTGCCTGGCGCGGCCAGGAGGGGGGCCCCGCCAGGAGGCCTCCTGGGCCCCCTGGAGCTCCTCTCCGGCTCCACTCGGGCTTGGATTTTTCCTAATTTTTCAAAAACTTTGAAAACTAAACTTTTATTGACGTTCGCGGTGTTTTCTTACTTCATACATTTTCTTATTCTGCTCCTGCCGGAGTCTGAAACTAGCTGCAACATGTTCTTCGTGAGTCTTTGTATATATCATGTTTGCATCCACATTGATTGGATCACCTGCCATATAATGTTTGAGTCTTTGTGCATTCACAACTTGAGGTCTGGTTCCTTCGAAATTATTGATCTTGATTGCACCAGACCGATATACTTCTTCGATATGAAAAGGTCCTTCCCATCTGGAAAGTAGTTTACCTGGAGAAAACCTGAAACGAGATCTAAACAACAAAACTTTATCACCAACATTAAACTCACGTTTCAGAATTCTTTTTATCGTGCCACTTCTTTACCTTTTCCTTGAACATTTTAGCGCTCTCGTAAGCTTCACTCCTCCACTCATCTAGAGAAGTCAAGTTCATGAGACGCTTTTCACCAGCTAACTTTGGGTCAGCATTTAGCTCTCTGACAACCCAGAAAGCCTTGCGCTCTAACTCTAATGGTAAATGGCAAGCCTTGCCATAGACCATTTTATACGGAGACATGCCCATGGGGTTTTTGTAAGCAGTTCTATACGCCCACAAAGCATCTCCTAACTTCTTTGACCAGTCCTTTCTAGAACTTTTTACTGTCTTCTGTAAGATCAACCTGATCTCCCTATTGGTGAGCTCAACTTGCCCACTAGTTTGAGGGTGGTACGATGATGCAATCCTATGATTGACATCGTACTTGTCTAGAGCTTTCCTAAAAGCTCCACGCGTGAAGTGTGACCCTTCATCTGTCATGAGGTACCTTGGTACTCCAAACCTAGGAAAAATTACATCCTTGATCATTTTCAAAGATGTCTTGTGATCAGCACTCTCAATGGGGATTGCTTCAACCCACTTGGTTACATAATCAACAGCAACTAAGATGTGTGTGTACTTGTGTGAAGGAGGAAAAGGACCCATAAAGTCAAAACCCCAGCAATCGAAAGGTTCGATCACTAGTGAGTAATTCATAGGCATCTCATTTATCCTGCTAATGTTACCAACTCTCTGACACTTATCACAAGATAGAACGTACCTTCGGGCGTCCTTAAAAAGAGTAGGCCAATAAAAACCTGATTGTAAAACTTTATGTGTTGTACTTTCACCGACATGATGTCCTCCATAGGGACTATCGTGACATTGTCGAAGAACGTCCTGCTGCTCGTGCTCCGGTATACACCTTCTTACGATCCCGTCCGCACCTTCTTTGTAAAGATGTGGATCATCCCAAAAGTAGTGCCTCCAATCCGTGAAGAATTTCTTCCTCTGCTGAAATGTAAAACCTGGAGGCAAAAACTTTGCAACGATAAAATTAGCATAATCTGCAAACCAAGGGTCGGAATGAGATTGTACTTTTACAACAGCAAGTTGTTCATCTGGGAAACTGTCGTTGACTGGAATAGGATCGTGCGGGATATCTTCCATCCTTGAAAGATTATCCGCCACCGGATCGTCTTCTCCTTTTCTATCGACAATCTGCAAATCAAATTCTTGAAGAAGGAGTACCCATCTAATGAGTCTTGGTTTGCCGTCCTTGTCTGCATAAGATACTTAATGGAAGCATGGTCAGTATGAATAATAACTTTAGAATCAACAATATACTGCCTAAACTTATCACAAGCAAACACCACTGCCAAGAAGTCCTTCTCGGTAGTAGCATAATTCTTTTGAGGACTATCAAGTGTCTTGCTGGCATAGTAGATGACATTCAGCTTCTTGTCAACCCTTTGTCCTAAAACAGCTCCAACAGCAAAATCACTAGCATCACACATAATTTCAAAGGGCAAATTCCAGTCAGGTGGTTTCACTATCGGAGAGGTTATCAAGGCTTTCTTAAGAACTTCAAAAGCTTCCTTACAATCTTCATCAAATACAAAAGGAGAATCCTTCTGGAGAATACTGGTAAGGGGTCTCGAGGTCTTAGAAAAGTCCTTGATAAATCTTCTATAGAAACCAGCATGACCTAGAAAACTATGAATACCTTTGATGTCCCTTGGATAGGGCATCCTTTGAATAGCTTCAATTTTTGCCTTGTACACTTCAATTCCCCTTTCGGAAATCTTGTGTCCAAGAACTAGCCCTTCGTTAACCATGAAATGGCACTTCTCCCAATTGAGCACCAAATTCGTTTCTTCACATCTCTGCAAAACTTTATTAAGATTGTGGAGACAGTGATCAAAGGAGTTTCCATAGACGGAAAGTCGTCCATGAAAACTTCTACAATCTCCTCATAGAAACCATGAAATATTGCAGACATACACCTCTGAAAAGTAGTAGGTGCATTACACAAACCAAAAGGCATACGCCTATAAGCATAAGTATCGTAAGGACACGTAAAGGTGGTCTTCTCTTGATCCGTTGTGTTAACGTGAATCTGGGAGAAGCCAGAATACCCATCAAGATAGCAGAAGTAGGTGTTTTTAGACAGCCGATCGAGCATCTGATCAATAAAGGGCAGAGGATAGTGGTCCTTCCTGGTGGCCTTGTTCAACTTCCTGCAATCAATACACATTCTATATCCAATAATAGTCCTCTGAAGTATTAGTTCATTTTTATCATTAGGAACAACAGTCATACCTCCTTTCTTAGGAACACAATGAACGGGACTTACCCACTTACTATCAGCTATAGGATAGATGATACCTGCGGTGTCGGGACCCGGGGTTAGCGTATGCAAGAATCGCTACAACACAATCATATGGAGAGCCGAGAACTGTACCCACTTGTCTAAGCAGACAAGGCCAAGCACAGAACGTTCTCGGAAAGCAACGAACGTGAGGGACATCCCATCCAGACCGGATGATCAACTGAAATGGGTCCTCATCGTCCGCACACAAGTCTAAATGATATGGGTGGTGAACTCCCATACTCATAGACAAGTCGCCTCAACCATACTATCGATTGTATTATAACCCTTACATAGACTTACTCCAGCCCGATCACTTAGTCGGGGTCTAGGGCGGGCTCGATCATACATCAAAGTGTGCTCGTGATGGAGTCACGAACAATCGCATCGCGATGCCCCAAGCTGCGCACATCTAAGGGCCACTTGGTGTATAAAAGACCGCCAGCCAGATCACATCTAAGGTCTCGAAAACCCGTACAAAGACATGCATGTTATAAACATACACGCAGCACACATGCCTTGTATGAACAGCAGGTATCATTGCAATTCTCTACAAAGTATACCACTTTATGGATAACTCTTACAGAGTGCACACAGGGATCACAAGTCTGTGATCCAACATTACATCAAAACATGCGGAAGCAAAGTAGGTCTGAGTACAGACAAGTTTAAAAAATGGCTTAGAGAAGCCTTAACTATAAACAAACCCTTCCACGAGGGACCAGTCATCTGACTTGGACTACACTAGCTTGGTCTTCAGTCGTCGAGCTCAAGGAAGAACCTTCGGGGTCAGTGGGTTCATCTAAAACATAGAATAAGCAAACGTGAGTACAAATTCATACTCAGCAAGACTTACATAGGAGCTATGCTACTCATGCACATGTATTGTAAGGCCCGATATGCGGTACTATTCCAGATATAGATGTTTCCATCCAGATCCGGGGACAAAGCACATATCGGTCCCACCGCGACATATGACATGGCCATATGCCCCGGATTTCCAACATGATATCACAACATTACAGATACAAGGACACAACATCTCATACAATCAGCATACAACTGCCTCAAATACAATACAACAGCGGAAGATACATGTCTGAGTACAGACTACAATCAAATGCCTAGTGGCAAAGAGAAAAACATCGATCCCATAACCACACGGGTCCAGGCCCTCCGCCGGGATCCGCCTAACTAGTCCTCGTCGAGTCTCCACGTGAAACGTCGATCACCATACCTGTTGTCGATTAGAACCCTGAAAAGAGTTTGGGGGTAGTATCATGAGTACAGAGGTAGTCAGCATCCAATTGTAGTGGTCATATGACCCAGCAAGGACTTCATCACTCGTCATTCTAGGACAACTAGTAGTTCACGGTAAGGAAAGGGTAAGTGGTGAGGTTGCTGCCGCACTAGCATTTATGAAGTGGCTAACGATCTAGAGAGTAAGATAAGAAGCCAAGCATTCGATGAGGAATCGCCTCCAAGAAGTCCTTCTATCAACTACTTACGCAAGCATAACACCTATCCTATCCTTGTCCTCCTCTTCGCATCCCGACGAAGAAGAAGTTGTCAAGGCACACACACGCGTTGATCAAGTTATATTAAGATTATCTCAGTTGTTGTTGTCTATGAACAAGGAGTAGGTCTCAAGTCTTCCATAACCGTGGACAGGGCTTCTCGAAAAGATTTAACCCTGCAGGGGTGTACCAACTGACCATTACAAGGCTCCGCACGCACGTCCATCACGCTCAGTTGCTACCCATCACAGGCAACCATTTTATGATTTCGTTCCAAGAGATCCGAAACGACAGGTCCCTCTAACTAACAACGAACAAATCCAGGTGGCCCCCGGTGAGTCGACATCAATCTCAGGAGTCGGCCGCTCTCTTGATCTGGTCTCTGCCGTCTGTCGCAGGTTTGGATAGCCGGTTAATCACACATGGGACACCGGGTCCTCAGCCGGACAAAGTGGGCCAGAAAGGGAACTAAGTCCTCGCTGGTCCAGGTTGGTTTGTAAACAACTGGCGTACGACCAGCACACACACGGTTTCAAATGCTAAATCAGCTTGGGACACCACTAGAAATGCTTGAAGCTAGGTAGGTAAGAAAATGGGACCCCATAAAATCCCACACGCGGTTAGGCACGCTCAGTCTTAAAACCAATACCTGGAACTCGGATCCTAGGTGACTCGAATGGAACAAAGCGTCGGGGCGGGATAGCCTAGACCTTCCATCCTTCGTCGAATATAGTCAACATTATAATAATCATATCATCAACAACAATATAATAATGTGATATCCCAACCCAAAGAGTAACAGGGTAACATCGAAGCATCCTAAGCATGCATACTAAGCAGGGGCTGAGCAACGAGCAATAGTAACATAGCAGTACAAGGTTTGCTGGGAAGGGACATGGCTGTATCGGTTTGAAAGAGGCTGTAAACATGTGGTAGGATCAAACATCGAACCTAGCCTAGACTAGCATGCAAACCGCTGGTTGAAATAGAATGGATCATAAGTAATGTATAGTCCTTTCCTGTTGATAAGTCGGGTTCCAAAGGTGTAGTCGATCGCGCGCTCGCATCGTCTCCGAGAGGTACCCGCGGAAGCACACAAGACGGATAAACACTGGAAAGCAATCAACGAGCAAGCATCTATTACTACTAGGCAAACACGAGCAAGCATCAACAAGAAGCAACACGAGACATCGCACCTACCATCGAGAGCGGTTACTAACGATTTAAGTGGAGTACTCGTCACACACGACGATACTGCACGTTTACGGTGGTTCAAGTTGTTTAGCTACAGTTGATCAACCAACGGTTATTAACATGGCAACTCAAGCAAGCATGGCATAGCACACAAACAGGGCAAAAGGTGAAGCACAAAGTAAACTATCTATGCTAGTCAATTTAAGTGAGGCACAACCTAAACATGGCATAACACTAAGTGCCGCACGATGATTAAAACATTTGGGACTGTTCTGTCCTAAACCATATTTTAGGTTGGTTAACAACAGCAAACAATATCATAAACACAAATTACACGGAAAACTAATCAAGTTACATATAAAGAACACCCCAAACGGAGTTACGGTTAAAAAGATATAAGCAAGACAAGCTATGCACACATGCTGTATAAACAGGGGTAAATCTATATGCAAAAGTGCAGCAACATGACCTAGCAATACAAGGAATGAAATTAGACATGATTCTTAACAATATGCAATTGGAATCACTCAATTCCGATAAACGGTCGCGACACACTCGTCGATCGAAGTTGCAACAAAATAACAGTTTTCAGCATAGCAGCACATTAACATCAGGATCACCACTTTGGAGCAAGATTTAATACATCTAAAGCACCCAAACATGGCAAGTGAAAGCATGGAATTGAAGTACACATGATTCTTAACACATAGGAGAAAGAATCAATGCAATAGGCCTCATGGATTTGTTACAATCATCATGCAAAGTTGCAACAAAATATTAATAGCAGCACTAAACAGGAAAATTAGCAGTTTAACGGCCTGATGCCCTATTCAGCACACAATTACACAATCAAGATGAGCTCAAAACCGAAAGCTCACAAAAGATGAATTAAAGTACACATGAAACTAAGCAACTTTCATTTTTGGCGCATCGCGATCCGAGCTACGGTTCAACGGGAAATCGCATCACGAAATTGAATCAGCAGCAGAAATACTCCAGACTTAGCAAAAAATTTCAGCAGGGTTAGACTAAAAAAACAAAGGGGCTTACCCCACTGGGCTCGGCCCAAGTGGCTTGCTGGGCTCGTCTTGGTTCTGGCCTGGAGTGGGCTTTGGAGGCCGGTTGGGCTGTGTGGGAGGCCGGCCCACGTGGGGGCATCGAGCGAGCGAGCGGGAGGCTCTGCCTCCTCCCGATCCAGCACGGGCCGCGAAGGCGCCGCTGCACGGCTCGCCGGCCGGCCACCGGAGGCGCGGCGCAGGAGAGGGAAGGAAGAGGCGGCCCTGGCGGCGGAGGGGGCCGGCGTGGGGCCGGTGGCTGGCGCCTAGGCGGAGGAGGGAGGCGGCGGCCTCGAGCACGGGCTCGGCCCCGTCCATGGCGCTGCTCCTCCTACACAGAGAGAAAAGAGAGAGGGTGAGGGGGAAGGAGAGGAGGGAGAAGAAGGAAGAGGGGGAGAGGAGGAAGGAGAGGGAGGCCGGCGGCGCTCCAGCTTGCCGGCGGTGAGCCCGCGGTGGAGGCGTCGGCGATGGAGCCCTCGGGCTGGGTGGCTCGGTTGTTGAGGAGAGAGGTGGAGGCTGGGAGCTCCCTGGGTCGTTGGATCGCCTGATCCGACGGTCCAGATCGCATGGGGTATAATTTGGGCGAAAATTTTGAAAAAATGGGCAGATCTGGCAAAGTGGAGGGGGGTGGCTGCAAGTTTGTGCTAGGGAAACCCTAGAAATGGGTGGGAGTGTGGTGGTCTTTATATAGCCCCGGTGGCTGGCAGTTTGCAAAAACATCCCCGATTTTTATCTCGCGCGCGCGGTGCTTACGTTTCTGACCGTCGGGGGTCCGCAGTACCTCCGATTCGGGTAAAACTTCGAACTGCGCGATCAGCGCGTCGAGCCGGCGGCGTTCACCTCGCGCTGGAACCGTTCTGAGAACACTTTTCGGCGCGCTATAAAAATATCCCTTTTAATTATTAAACGGGTTTTCATTCCGTTGGCTGCGGCTGGTCTCGTGCGGTTTTCGCGACGGTGATCGGGTGAAACCCGGTGTCGCAAAGGACGAGTGTCAGGGTGGCAAGGGTCAGTCTCCGTCCGGTACGATATAAGAGGGGGGAAATAATCGCCGATCGATAAATCAGGGATGCAAACACCGCAAACAAATTAGACAATCAAACAATTCACACCGAAAACAAATTTTTTTGATTTTTCTGAAAACTGGGCTGTTACAATACAACACCACCAACAAGGGATCTCGTCCCGAGATCCAGGACGATCCGGGGGAAAGGAGGGGAGAGAAAAGAGAGTCGACGATCTTCAACACCACCAACAAGGGACTCTGCTCCATGTCGACGTCGAACTCCGTCGAGATAAATTTCCGCAGAGAGACGACAACGTCAGAGAACGAAACCGTCAGTGACAAGAGGAAGAACGATCGCGAAAACCAGATCCAGGGTTAGTGATTTTCGACGCAAGTCATAAAACACCGGCAATGGATGGATGGCAATGGATGACTCAGATGATACCCAAAATCGGAGAAGCTAAAGGTACTATAGGAATGCCCACCTGAGCTCGGAATCGAGACAATACGCTGCAAGCAAGCCATTGTAACGGTTCCGATACTCCACACTCTCGAGATCCTAGAAGTTTGAAGGGGGTAAGGCGAGAGTAAAACACTTACGGCACTTGTCCTGACCAGAGCAAGGGTAAGGAGTAAAAAGATTCCTACTCTCCGACAACTAACTTAGTAACTACAAAATAGTTTTTGTCTAGACTCGACTTCGGCCAGAGAAGGGGTCCTACGGTCGGTAAGGCTCTGATACCAAGTTGTAAGGCCCGATATGCGGTACTATTCCAGATATAGATATGTCCATCCAGATCCGGGGACGAAGCACATATCGGTCCCACCGCGACATATGACATAGCCATATGCCCCGGATTTCCAACATGATATCACAACATTACAGATACAAGGACACAACATCTCATACAATCGGCATACAACTGCCTCAAATACAATACAACAGCGGAAGATACATGTCTGAGTACAGACTACAATCAAATGCCTAGTGGCAAACAGAAAAACATCGATCCCATAACCACACGGGTCCGGGCCCTCCGCCGGGATCCGCCTAACTAGTCATCGTCGAGTCTCCACATGAAACGTCGATCACCATATCAGAACCCTGAAAAGAGTTCGGGGGTAGTATCATGAGTACAGAAGTACTAGGCATCCAACTGTAGTGGTCATCTGACCCAGCAAGGACTTCATCACTCGTCATTCTAGGACAACTAGTAGTTCACGGTAAGGAAGGGGTAAGTGGTGAGGTTGCTGCCGCACTAGCATTTATGAAGTGGCTAACGATCTAGAGAGTAAGATAAGAAGCCAAGCATTCGATGAGGAATCGCCTCCAAGAAGTCTTGCTATAACCTACTTACGCAAGCATAACACCTATCCTATCCTTGTCCTCCTCTTCGCACCCCGACGAAGAAGAAGCTGTCAAGGCACACACACACGTTGATCAAGTTATATTAAGATTATCTCAGTTATTTTTGTCTATGAACAAGGAGTAGGTCTCAAGTCGTCCATAACCGTGGACACGGCTTCTCGAAAAGATTTAACCCTGCAGGGGTGTACCAACTGCCCATTACAAGGCTCCGCACGCACGTCCATCACTCTCAGTTGCTACCCATCACAGGCAACCATTTTCTGATTTAGTTCCAAGAGATCCGAAACGACAGGTCCCTCTAACTAACAACGAACAAATCCGGGTGGCCCCCGGTGAGTCGACATCCATCTCAGGAGCCGGCCGCTCTCTCGATCTGGTCTCTACCGTCTGTCGCAGGTTTGGATAGCCGATTAATCACACATGGGACACCGGGTCCTCAGCCGGACAAAGTGGGCCAGCAAGGGAACTAAGTCCTCGCTGGTCAGGTTGGTTTGTAAACAACTGGCGTACGACCAGCACACACACGGTTTCAAATGGTAAATCAGCTTGGGCCACCACTAGAAATGTTTGAAGCTAGGTAGGTAAGAAAAGGGGACCCCATAAAATCCCACACGCGGTTAGGCACGCTCAGTCTTAAAACCAATACCTGGAACTCGGATCCTAGGTGACTCGAATGGAACAAAGCGTCGGGGCGGGATAGCCTAGACCTTCCATCCTTCGTCGAATATAGTCAACATTATAATAATCATATCATCAACAACAATATAATAATGTGATATCCCAACCCAAAGAGTAATAGGGTAACATCGAAGCATCCTAAGCATGCATACTAAGCAAGGGCTGAGCAACGGGCAATAGTAACATAGCAGTACAAGGTTTGCTGGGAAGGGACATGGCTGTATCGGTTTGAAAGAGGTTGTAAACATGTGGTAGGATCAGACATCGAACCTAGCCTAGACTAGCATGCAAACCGCTGGTTGAAATAGAATGGATCATAAGTAATGTATAGTCCTTGCCTGTTGATAAGTCGGGTTCCGAAGGTGTAGTCGATCGCGCGCTCGCATCGTCTCCGAGAGGTACCCGCGGAAGCACACAAGACGGATAAACACTGGAAAGAAATCAACGAGCAAGCATCTATTACTACGAGGCAAAAACGAGCAAGCATCAACAAGAAGCAACACGAGACATCGCACCTACCGTCGAGAGCGGTTACTAACGATTTAAGTGGAGTACTCGTCACACACGACGATACCGCACGTTTACGCTGGTTCAAGTTGTTTAGCTACAGGTGATCAACCAACGGTTATTAACATGGCAACTCAAGCAATCATGGCATAGCACACAAACAGGTCAAAAGGTGAAGCACAAAGTAAACTATCTATGCTAGTCAATTTAAGTGAGGCACAACCTAAACATGGCATAACACTAAGTGTCGCACGATGATTAAAACATTTGGTACTGTTCTGTCCAAAACCATATTTTAGGTTGGTTAACAACAGAAAACAATAGCATAAACACAAAGTACACGGAAAACTAATCAAGTTACATATAAAGAACACCCCAAACGGAGTTACGGTTAAAAAGATATAAGCAAGACAAGCTATGCACACATGCTGTATAAAAAGGGGTAAATCTATATGCAAAAGTGCAGCAACATGACCTAGCAATACATGGAATGAAAGTAGACATGATTCTTAACAATATGAAATTGGAATCACTCAATTCCGATAAACGGTCGCGACACACTCGTCGACCGAAGTTGCAACAAAATAACAGTTTCAGCACAGCAGCACATTAACATCAGGATCACCACTTTGGAGCAAGATTTAATACAGCTAAAGCACCCAAACATGGCAAGTTAAAGCATGGAATTGAAGTACACATGATGCTTAACACATAGGAGAAAGAATCAATGCAATAGGCCTTATGGATTTCTTACAATCATCATGCAAAGTTGCAACAAAATATTAACAGCAGCACTAAACAGGAAAATTAGTAGTTTAACGGCCTGATGCTCTGTTCAGCACACAATTACACAATCAAGATGAGCTCAAAACAGAAAGCTCACAAAAGATGAATTAAAGTACACATGAAACTAAGCAACTTTCATTTTTGGCGCATCGCGATCCGAGCTACGGTTCAACGGGAAATCGCATCACGAAATTGAATCAGCAGCAGAAATACTCCAGACTTAGCAAAAAAATTCAGCAGGGTTAGACTAAAAAAAACAAAGGGGCTTACCCCACTGGGCTCGGCCCAAGTGGCTTGCTGGGCTCGGCTTGGTTCTGGCCTGGAGTGGGCTGTGGAGGCTGGCTGGGCTGTGTGGGAGGCCGGCCCACGTGGGGGCAGCGAGCGAGCGAGCGAGCGTGAGGCTCTGCCTCCTCCCGATCCAGCACGGGCCGCGGCGGCGCCGCTGCATGGCTCGTCGGCCGGCCACCGGAGGCGCGGCGCAGGAGAGGGAAGGCGGAGGCGGCCCTGGCGACGGAGGGGGCTGGCGTGGGGCCGGTGGATGGCGCCTAGGCAGAGGAGGGAGGCGGCGGCCTCGAGCACGGGCTCGGCCCCGTCCATGGCGCTGCTCCTCCTACACAGAGAGAAAAGAGAGAGGGTGAGGGGGAAGGAGAGGAGGGAGAAGAAGGAAGAGGGGCAGAGGAGGAAGGAGAGGGAGGCCGGCGGCGCTCCAGCTTGCCGACGGCGAGCCCGCGGTGTAGCCGGCGGCGGTGGAGCCGTCGGGTTGGGTGGCTCGGTTGGTGAGGAGAGAGGTGGAGGCTGGGAGCTCCCTGGGTCGCTGGATCGCCCGATCCAACGGTCCAGATCGCATGGGGTATAATTTGGGCGAAAAATTGGAAAAATGGGCAGATCTGGCAAAGTGGAGGGGGGTGGCTGCAATTTTGTGCTAGGGAAACCCTAGAAATGGGTGGGAGTGTGGTGGTATTTATATAGCCCCGGTGGCTGGCAGTTTTCAAAAACATCCCCGGTTTTTATCTCGCGCGCGCGGTGCTTACGTTTCTGACCGCCGGGGGTCCGCAGTACCTCCGATTCGGGTAAAACTTCGAAATGCGCGATCAGCGCGTCGAGCCGGCGGTGTTCACCTGGCGCTGGAACTGTTCCGAGAACACTTTCCGGCGCGCTATAAAAATATCCCGTTTAATTATTAAATGGGGTTTTCGTTCCGTTGGCTGCGGCTGGTCTCGTGCGGTTTTCGTGACGGTGATCGGGTGAAACCCGGTGTCGCAAAGGACGAGTGTCAGGGTGGCAAGGGCCGGTCTCCGTCCAGTACGATATAAGAGGGGGGAAATAATCGCCGATCGATAAATCAGGGATGCAATTCACACCGAAAACAATTCACACCGAAAACAATTTTTTTTGATTTTTCTGAAAACTGGGTTGTTACATGTATCAAGGTAAAGGGGGGTGGGGTTTCACTTGCAGAAGTGTCAGCTTTGACTTGGCTAGTCCTGAACTACGAGTACCAGACTTGAGGTAAGAAGCGTACACGAGTCCACTACATCTCCAAACAATTACACCACTATGGTGCCTTCTTCGACTTCCCCACGAGAAAGCACGCCATAGCACTCACGCTTATCTTGGTAAGTTTTATAAGTATCCAGTTCAAGTTGTCTAATAATCAAGCTAAGCTTTCCAAGCAGTCCTTAACCGCGGACGTGGCTATTCGAATAGTTTTGTTAACCCTGCAGGGGTGTACCGCTACACACACGTGTCATTAGTTACCTCCTTTTGCGTGTCACCGTTCAAGAGGTGACAGCGAGGATGCCACCACAACACTTCGCCCACAGCTCCGTTCTAGTCCAGAGAGTCGCCCATCTGAGGGGGATCCGTATGGAAGTCCGGCCGAGGTTCTAGTACAGCCTCAAACGATGTGTGCAGGGTCCCAAGCCGGTCTTGAAAAGCCGTTCATCCCCTTCGCAGACCGTGCCAAAGCCCTACCAGAACTCCGAACTACTGCGACTCCTGGGGTTCAAACGGGGTGAGGTACTAGGATGAGAGGGGTCAGTGAGCCCAATGTGTGGTTGTACTCTTCTTCTTGGATCACCACACAAGAACTCGGACTTAAGGCGGTGTTCAACGAGACAACCCACTATGTACTCCTACACGGCCTCTCATCGTTCACCTTGTATTAGGGTAGATTCACCAACAAATTTCCACCATCATCAACATGATCACTACCATCCCGACTCACAAAAGAGTAACATCATTATAACTCTAAGCATGCAATAAGCAGTAACAGTTGCAGGGGTCACATGATATCAACCAACTCCTACATTTGCTAGGATTGTGGTTTGCTTACTACTGTGACAAAATGATAGGTCATGCAAAGGATTAGGTTCAACTATGCGGTAGAAACGTTATCATGGTGATCATCCAAAACAATGCACAAGCGAGACTGAGAGGGAAGTGGGATTTTATCGACATGATCAATGGGGGTTTGCTTGCCTTGCTGACGAGGTTCAGTCACGGGGTCTTCAACGAAGGGGGTGATCTCGGGCTCCGGCTCCACTTCTATCAGCAACATGACAATCATAGGATCAACATAAAGTACAATGCACAATCACATGAATAATATTGTAATGGTGATGTTCATGGTACTGATGTGTTGAGCATTCCATTTAAAAGGAGTATATTGCATTTGAGTTGCAAATTCAAACTCCATTTGATTTATCGATGAATTTCAAACGCATTTGAAACCATGAATGTTCATTTGAAATGGTTGATCATGAAGTGATGTTGTAAAGGTGAGGTAAAGTCTCTATTGTGTGGATGAAACCATTTAAAAGAAGTGTGTTGCAAAGTCATTTGCAAATTCACTCCAAATTTGAATTCAAAAGAATGCCATATTCCTGTTTGCTACTGTTTACCCATTTTAAAATGGTCAAACATAGAAACAAGTTGCATATCCACAATCCTTGTATTTTTCTGATAATTTTAGATATATTATTTGTCCAATTTGGAGTTAATATGAATTTATTATGATTTTCAAAAGTTTGGGATATTTTCTGGAATTTCTGGATTAAATTAATTCAATTTAACTGATTACTGCGTAGGCATGACGTCACTATGACGTCAGAGGGGGGCTGACTGCTGGGACCCACTGGTCAGTGGTTGGGGTTAATTTAAACTTCAGTTTAAATTAACCCATGGTTAATTAAGGACCTGGGCCCACTGGTCAGTGGCCCAGGGGGGGTTTAGGTGGGGATTAGCTTAGGTTTAGGGCGCTAATGGCGTCGCCGGCTCGGGCTCGCCGGAGCTCTCGTCGGAGTAGTGAAAAAGGGCACGGGGGAGGACTCAGAGGGCACGGGCGTGCGAGGCGTGAACTCGCGCGTCTGCTGGTGCCATTGGGGTGCCACGGCGGGCTCTGTGGCGACGGTGGCATCGACCATGGCGACGGCCAGAGCACTGTTCTCTCCGGACTTGGGTTAACGGCCACGAGAGAGGGAGTGGAGAGTACTGGGGAGTAGCTTGGGCTTGCGCGCGTATGCTGGAGTAATCGGGGGGGTCAAGGGGGCGCTCTGGTGCGCGACTTCGACGAAGCCCGCGGCGGCCGGCTGCTGACCTAGACGAACACGACGACAGCGGCCATGGGAAGAGCGTTGGGAGGAGGAAAACGACATGCGGTGCTCACCAGAGCTCGATTGCGAGCATGGAGAGGACGGAGAGGGCTCGGCGGCGTCCAATTTCTCGCTGGAATCTTCTGCGGCCGGCGGTGATTTGGCGAGGCGAGCGTCGACTTCAGGGTGCCTCGGGTCCGATTGAAGCTCCAGCTCGGGGAAGACGACGTCTGGGGGCTTGATGGACAAGGTGGGGAAGCTCTTCGTCGTCGTTGGCCACGGTCTCGCACAACGGTGGCCGGCGGCGATTTCTCGGGGCGGTTTACAAACGAAGCAGAGAGAGGAGGAGGGCAAACGCGAGGAGAGGGGAAAGGTGCGGGCAAACGTTGCGCGTCTCTTGGCGAGGAGATGAGGTCCAGAGGGCTGGAAGCCTCTCGGCGTCGAGGTGGCGCCGTGGCCACGCTCTGCCTCCACCGAGCAGCTTGGAGCTGCGGGGAGGTAGACGACAGGGCAAAAGGCGGCTGGGCCTGGGCTGGGCCAGAGGAGGTGGGCCTCGCCCTAGGCAACAGGTAAGTTCCGGCTCTTTTCTTTCTCTTTTTATTTTTCTGCATTTTGTTTGACCTAGCTAAATAAAATAGATAGGTATTTTTATAAATGCCCAAATTATTTTAAATGGCCTCATAAAATAGAGAGCTAGCCACTTATAAAATTTGAACACTTTTAAAATTCAAATACTTTGAACTTTAATTCAAATAGGGGTTTAAATTTAAATCCATGCTCCTGTTTAAATATTTGAAAAATCCATGAGCATGGGGTTGGTCCCACATCACTTGATATGTGATCACACTCATTTATAAGACTTTTCAAAAATGCAAAAGGAATTTTTGGAGCAACTTTATTTCTGGCCTTTTGAATTAATTCATCTGGGGGGGTTCCTTCGCCCATTTTGCATTTGAATTTGATTTCAATTGATTTCTTTTGAAATTTTTATCATGATGCAAAAAAGACTTGCTATTCGTAGCACATACCTAACTTGGGGTTGTGACATGCGGCTAGAAGTTTGAGAACCTCTGTCCTAACCACGTCCTTCATCTTTGGGTTCAACCGTCGTTGATGATCAACAAC
The DNA here is from genome assembly GCA_950022295.1 of Bromus sterilis. Taxonomy (NCBI): domain Eukaryota; kingdom Viridiplantae; phylum Streptophyta; class Magnoliopsida; order Poales; family Poaceae; genus Bromus; species Bromus sterilis. The sequence goes on from OX465600.1 coordinate 160,195,839, forward strand.
TGGTTTAGCATCGGGCTCGAGATTGATAGTCTGTTGGCAAATGGATGGACTAATACCCTTGAGATCATCAAGAGTATAGCCAATAGCACCTCGGTGTCTGCGGAGTGTCTCCAATAATCGCTCTTCTTCATACCCTCAAAGGTTAGAATTGATAATAACAGGATATACTTTCTTTTCATCTAAATAAGCATACTTGAGCGTATCGGGTATTGGTTTTAGATCAAACACCGGGTCTTCTTTTGGTTGCGAGAGGATTCCTAAAGGTTCAACCGGGAGGTTGTGCTTTAGGATAGGAGTTTGTCTTAAAAATATGTCTTCTAGTTCATCCCTCTCCTGCATATGTATGTCATTCTCGTGGTCTTCCATAAATTGTTGCAAAGTATAATCAGGAGGAATAGCAATAGAAGCAATTTCTTCAGTAATTTTGTCATTACTTGACAAGTCGGTACCACGAGACTGCTTAGAAAAATTAAATTCATACGGCTCACCGTTGAATTCAACCGAAACTTTACCTTTCTTGCAATATATTATAGCTCCACAACTGCTGAGGAAGGGCCTACCAAATATAATAGGGCAAAAACTATCTTGCACTGAACCAAGTACAAGAAAGTCAGTAGGATATTTTACCTTCCCGCAGAGTACTTCAACATCTCTCACAATCCCAACTAGAGAGATCGTTTGTTTGTTTGCAAGATGAATCGTGACATCAATGTCCTCGATATCACACGGCTGAATTTCGTGCATGATCTCTTGATAAACTGTGAAGGGAATAGCGCTGACGCTAGATCCCAAATCACATAGCCCATAGTAATTATGATCTCCTATTTTGACAGATACAACTGGTGTACCTGAAATTGGGCCTTTGTTCTTGGCTGTGACAATGTTAGTGGAAATAGCACAAAAACTAATAGTGGATTCTTCAATATCAATGGTTACCAGATCCTTGACCATTGCAACTTGAGGCTTGACTGTAAGGCCTGATATGCGGTACTGTTCCAGATCTAGGTGTTTCCACCCAGATCCGGGGACGAAGCACATATCGGTCCCACCGCGACATATGACAAAGCCACATGCCCCCGATTTCCAACATGATATCACAACATTACAGATACAAGGATACAACATCTCATACAATCGGCATACAACTGCCTCAAATACAATACAACAGCGGAAGGTACATGTCTGAGTACAGACTACAAACAAATGCCTACTGGCAAAGAGAAAACTTCGATTCCCATAACCACACGGGTCCAGGCCCTCCGCCAGGATCCACCTAACTAGTCGTCGTCGAGTCTCCACGTGAAACGTCGATCACCATACCTGTTGTCGATCAAGAACCCTGAAAAGATTTTGGGGGTAGTATCATGAGTACAGAAGTACTCAGCATCCAACTGTAGTGGTCATCTGACCCAGCAAGGACTTCATCACTCGTCATTCTAGGACAACTAGTAGTTTACGGTAAGGATGGGGTAAGTGGTGAGGTTGCTGCCGCACTAGCATTTATGAAGTGGCTAACGATCTAGAGAGTAAGATAAGAAGCCAAGCATTCGATGAGGAATCGCCTCCAACAAGTCTTGCTATCAACTACTGTCGCAATCATAACACCTATCCTATCCTTGTCCTCCTCTTCTCATCCCGACGAAGAAGAAGCAGTCAAGGCACACACACACGTTGATCAAGTTGTATTAAGATTATCTTAGTTGTTGTTGTTGTCTATGAACAAGGAGTAGGTCTCAAGTCGTCCATAACCGTGGACACGGCTTCTCGAAAAGATTTAACCCTGCAGGGGTGTACCAACTTCCCATTACGAGGCTCCGCATGCACGCCCATCTCTCTCAGTTGCTACCCATCACAGGCAACCATTTTATGATTTAGTTCCAAGAAATCCGAAACGACAGGTCCCTCTAACTAACAACAAACAAATCCGGGTGGCCCCCAGGGAGTCGACACCCAATCCAAAAGCTGGCCACGCTCACGGATCGGACTCTTCCATATGGCTAAGGTCGGGGTTAGTCTCGCCTATATAACAAGGGACTTTCCTAGCTCACCAGTGTGGACCAACAAAGGAACTATGTCTCTGCTGGCCCGAGTTGTTTTAAAACCACTGGCTGCAGACCAGTTATGCATGCGGTTTCAAATGGTAAATCAGCTTGGGCCACCTCTAGAAATGTTTGAAGCTAGGTAGGTAAGAAAAGGGGACCCCATAAAATCCCACACGTGGTTAGGCACGCTCAGTCTTAAAACCAATACCCGGAACTCGGATCCTAGGTGACTCAAATGGAACAAAGCGTCGGGGCGGGATAGCCTAGACCTTCCATCCTTCGTCGAATATAGTAAACATTAAAATAATCATATCATCAATAACAATAATAATAATTTGATATCCCAAACCAAGGAGTAACAGGGTAACATCGTAGCATCCTAAGCATGCATACTAAGCAGGGGCTGAGCAACGAGCAATAGTAACATAGCAGTACAAGGTTTGCTGGGAAGGGACATGACTGTATCGGTTTGAAAGAGGTTGTAAACATGTGGTAGGATCAAACATCGAACCTAACCTAGACTAGCATGCAGACTGCTGGTTTAAATAGAATGGATCATAAGTAATGTATAGTCCTTGCCTGTGGATAAGTCGGGTTCCGAAGGTGTAGTCGATCGCACGCTCGCATCGTCTCCGAGAGGTACCCGCGGGAGCACACAAGAAGTAAACACTGGAAAGCAATCAACGGTGCACCACTATTACTACGGAGCAATACAAGATCAAAGAGACAACACAAGGCACGGCAACGCGATACGGATCTATCGTCGTGAGCGGTTACTAACGGGTTAAGTGGAGTACTCGCCACACACGACGATACCGCACATTTAGAATCGGTTCAAGTTGTTTAGCTACAAGTGATCAACCAACGGTTGTTAACATGGAAAGCACAGAAGCATGGCATGTCACACAAACATGGCAAAAGGTGAAGCACAAAGTAAACTATCTATGCTAGTCAATTTAAGTGAGGCACAATCCTAAACATGGCATCCACTAAGTGTCGCACGACAAGTAAAGGATTTGGTACTGTTCTGTCCTAAACCATATTTTAAGTTGGTTAACAACAGCAAACAATATCATAAACACAAAGTGCACGAAAAACTAATCAAGTTACATATAAAGAACACCCCAAACGGAGTTACGGTTAAAAAGATACAAGCAAAACAAGTTACGGGGACAAACTGCCAGCATCACGAAGCACACTTTAGAGCATTGCATAAACAGGGTAATGAGTGCAAACATGCTCACAAATGACATGAAATTAAAGTAGACATGGCAGGGAAGGCATGGAAAAAAGAATCATGCAAAAAGACATCACGGATCAAAAGATATTAAGCAAACAACATGGAAGAAACTATTATTTTTATGCTATATAAACAGGGGTATAACTATATGCAAAAGTGCAGCAACATGACATAGCAATACATGCGCATGAAGTAGACATGATGCTTAACAATATGCAACAAGAATCACTCAATTCCGATAAACGGTCGCGACACACTCGTCGACCGAAGTTGCAACAAAATATAAACAGCAGCACACTAACAGCAGGGTAGCTACTTTGAAGCAAGATACAATCATGATGCAGCAGGCAATTATGGCATGTGAATGCATGGAACTGAAATAGAAACAATGCTTGACAGGCTGCAAAAGGAATCACTCAATTCTGACGTACGGTTGCGAAGCAATCGTCGCCCGAAGTTGCAATAAAAATAACAGTTACAGCAACTTAGCAGCGGTTAACGTCAGGTAGCCCTGTTTGAACAGCAATAACTACATCTAAACAACCTCAAAACAATTAACTCTCAAAAGATGAAAGCTAGAGAACGCAATTCTAAAAAATTCGTCTTTTGGGCGCGAAGTCATCCGGGCTACAGATCTACCGCAAAACGCACCGCGAAACTGAATACAGCAGCAAAATAAAAGGACTTAGCAGAATTAACAGATAAATAAATAAAACACAACAGAAAAAAAAGGGCCTCACCCCTTAGTGGGCTCAGCCCACTGGAGGCGGTGGCTGGCGGCCTTGAGGGAGCTGGGTCGGCCCATGTGCAACGGCTGGAGGCCGCTCAGGGAGGCCGAGCGCCCGACGGCCATGGCGGCGGTTGCGACCGCGGCGGCCGGCGCTGCTCCCGTCCGGCGAGGTGGGCGACGAGGGGACGATGGAGGCGCGGCGCAGAGGGGCAGGGGCAGCCGGATCTCGCCGGATCTGGGCCGCGGCGAGGTGAGGGAGCGAGGCGGAGTCTGACGGCGGGGCGAGCTCAGCTTCAAGGAAGCCATGGCGCGGCGGCGCTCTTCCTGCTGACCTGCGGGGGAGGAAGAGGGAGGAGAGGGAAGAGGAGGTGGCCGGGCTGCTCGCCGGCAGCCGGCGGTGCGAGGCGGCGGGGTTGCTCGGGCGTGGAGAGGAGCTCCACGGGTGGCGGCTGCCCGGATGGGCTCGGTGGGGCCCGGCGGCGGCGGTAGCGGGCCCACGCGGCCCGGGCGCGGTGGAGAGGCTGGCTCTGGCGACATGGCTGCATCTGGAGCGTCCAGATACAGATCCAACGGCTGGGATCCACTCAAACCTAGGGTTTCGGGAAGGGGCTGTTTTGGGGCTAATTTTGTGCAAAAAGAGGGGGGTGGCTGCAAATTTTCCATGGGGGAAACCCTAGAAGGCCTAGGGGAATGTGGTGGTCTTTATATAGGCAGGTTAGCTGGCCAGTTGACGCAAACGCCCTCGGTACCCCTCTCGTGTGTCCGGTGATCGCGTTCGTGACCGCCGAGACTCCGTACGGACTCCGATTCCGACGAAATCTCGAACCACGCGCTCAGCGCGTCGAGCGCGTCGAGCCCGTCGATCATACCTCACTGCGGTGACATTCTGACAACATTTTTCGGCGCCCCATAAAATAATCCGTTTATTAAATAAACGGGGTTTTCGTTCCGGTGGCGATGGCTGGTCCTGTGCCGGTTGCGACGGTGCTCGGGTGAAATCCCGGTGTCGCAAAGTCGTGTGCCGTGGTGGAAAAGGGGTCGGTCACGCATCCAATACGAGAATAAGGGGGAGAAATATTCACCGATTATTATTTCGGTGAAGCAAACACTGCAAATAACTCAGACAATCAAACAATTCACACCGAAAACAAAAATTTTAATTTTTATGAAAACTGGGATGTTACATTGACCTTGATCATGTCCTCAGGTTCGTCAGTGGTCCTTCTGTTTTTGTTTAGAATACCTGTAACAAAAGAGTGCTCCTTTATCCTTGAGGGATAAGGAGGCTGTTCATACACAACTGCAGGTGAAATAGGATCAGTAACATTAATCTCAATAGGTGACTCCTTGAAAGGTTTATGATGTTGACTCTTCTTCTTCTTAGAAGAATCAATATAAGAAGCAAAGTCCTTGCAAAAGTCAACCATTAGCTGGGAATCAAGACCAATTTTAGAGCAAAAGGTATTAAAGTAATCAGTCTTCACATAACTCTCAATATAGTCATGCTCATAGTTTATAGCGGGTTCAATACCTTTATCAATTTCCCAGTCTTCAGTGTTCTTCTGGATCCTTTCTATAAGATCCCATTTTTCTTCCATACTTCTGGTCTGGAATACCCCGCTAGAGGAGGCATCCAACATCCCCCTGTCCTGACAAGAAAGCCTGGCATAAATATTTGTAAGTATAATTTCCTTGTGGAGCTCATGGTTTGGGCATTTGAGCATCATGGACTTCAGTCTCCCCCAAGCTTGAGCGATGCTCTCTCCGTCGCGAGACCAAAAGTTGTAGATTTAGTTCCTGTCTTCGTGAATTTCACGAAGAGGATAAAACTTTGCATAAAAGAGAGACATAAGCTCTGGCCATTCAAGCAGATCAGAGTTATCGAGTAGCTTATACCAATCTGAAGCTTTATCTTTGAGTGATACGGAGAATAGTTTCTTCATGACGAACTCCATTGTTACACCTACAAGCTTAAATAAAGAACATAATTGTGATAAATATAGCAGGTGTTCTCCCGGATGTCCTTCTCCTGTATCACGATTAGCCAAGACATAATCAATAATACCAGATGGTATTTTATAGGGCACAATTTCAGTAGGGGTAAGAGTGACCACCACAGTCGTGGGGCGGCTCCTTACCATCAACGAACCAACAGCATAAGAGTCCATAAGGACTGAAGGTAAAAACAGAAAATAAAGGTTTCCTTACCGGCTTCACTTACTAGTAGCGCTACACTCCCCGGCAACGGCGCCAGAAAAGCTCGTTGATGGCGGAGAAGTTAATATGTTTAGTGGGATTGCTTCCCCTGTTAACCACGCCAATAAACGATTCTTGATAACCCACAAGTCTAGGGGATCAATTGTAGCTTATCGATAAATAAGGATGTCGATCCCAACGAGGAGCAGAAGGTGCTGATAAGTGACACTGGATAACGAAAGGTTCCACACACTGAAAGGTAAATAGTTAGGGGTTTTTGGTTTAAGCAATAGAAAAGTAAAAGACAAGCAAAGTAAATAGGGTAACTGAGGAATAGCAAGTGGCCCAATCCTTTCACATGGATAAGCCTAGGAACTAAACTTATAAAAGCTAAAACGTTCTCGAGAACACACGGGAGAGATAGCCAAGTTACTTTCACCATACTCCGCCAAGTAATATGTATTGTTTTGATAAGTGTTGGTGGGTGGATCAATGCTAGTACACCTTCTAGACTAAGATAAGTGTACTCTTATGATTACACACCTTGCAAGCATCCGCAAATACAAGGTAGTAATTAAGGCATAAGCCTAACCACAGCATATTTACGATCAAGGATCCATAACTCCCTTGTGCAAAAGTGTGCGAACTGGGGTTCAGGTTTCTGTCACTCCGGCAACCCACCATAAGCATACTTTGTGCACAATGTATTCCTCTATGCCCATGAAAGGTGAAGTGTTAAGTGTTTGACTCACATAACACCACTAGAGAAATAACAACACAACTTAAGTATCAAACAACACATAACAGTTCAACATCATATGACTACTAACAACTAGACTTCTCCCATGTTCTCAAGAACTAAAGTAACTACTCACAAGACATAAAAGAGATCATGATCAGAGGTGATAGATGGGTGACAAACAATCTGGACACAATGATATTTCTCCAACAAAACTCAATAGCATTCACCACAAAGTAGTAATCAACACCAACAGAGTAGAGAGGATAGATAGTACGGATTACAACACAAGTTGCAATTGTGAGATGAGATGGGATGGAGATGGAGATGGTGCTGATGTTGGGGATGATGTTGCTGATGATCTCGATGATGCCCGTGACGATGATGATGATGATGGCGACGATCTCCCCTTCCGGGAGGTGATCTCCTCGGCGGAATCTGCCCGCCAGAGATGGCTTTTCTCCTCTGTAGGTTTCCGCTCCGTGGCGGCGGCGAAACACGGAAACTCTTCTCTTTTTAGGGTTTTCACCCCAGGGGGGTATTATAGGCGAGAGGGGGCACCGAGGGGGGCCACCAGGCATCCAGGAGGGTGCCTGGCGCGGCCTTGCCTGGTGGGTCCCCTCACCTCCGTCTTCGGTGATCCCTAGTCAACTCCCATAAAAATACTCCCCGTAAATTTTCATCGCATTTGGACTTGATCTTATTCAGCAACTTGGTGTCCACTTTTCACTGCTGAATTCTAGTTCTGCTTCTTCGGCACCGGAAAGTTGTAAACTGTGTAAAACAAGCCAAAACAACATAAGAACAATACTTTAAAGTGGAATATATCAATGAATAGGATGAAATTACAATATAAAATAGTGATGCATTTTGGACGTATCAACGCCTCACTGGCTCCTTGATGCGGAGCATCCTACGTACATCACCAAGAGCCACATGATGAACGTGCAATGGAGGAGGTGAAGCATAAGGGAACGACTACACCGTCCAAGAGGGAAGCTTGGAAGAGAAGGCGGATGAGACGGAAAGGTGAAGAAGCAGCACAAGTTCGGACGTCCGACGCCTTTCGGACGTCCGACATGCCAAGGACAAAAGGCCCTCCATCGCAGCGGATATCCGACAGTCTTCGGACTTTCGACACCTCGGACGTCCGAAACTCGACGGACGTTCGACATCTCCTACCCCAGCTCGCCGGACCTTCTACAGGACTCCACCAACACAGCACCTTTCGGACGTCCAAAATCCCACGGACGTCCGACACCTGGAAAGTTCGGACGTCCGAATTCCAACGGACGTCCGAAACCTGCCTGCGCGCAGAGACAGCTGGGCCACGGCCCATGTATCCCTCTCACTTACCCCTTGCACTATATGTACTCCACCCCCACCTCCATTCTAGGATTAGCAAAGATTAGACTAAACTTGAGAGGGCTTTGCTCATCTTCCTTCCCCCTTGGGGATCTTCCCCCTTCTTGAGATCTACTACTCCTGAGGGAGAGAGGCTTCTTCTGCGGTTGAGCCTTAGACCTCCATGTTATAGCACATGGAGGAAGACTACATCTACCTATCTCTCTGAAGCTTCCATCTCTCCTAGAGATTTGGATGAACAACCCTTGTATCTTACTCATGTTGTTGTTGAACCTTGTGTGTGTATGCTATGTGTGTGATTGAGTGTTTGTGCTAGTGGATCTTGTTCCTTTCCTCTTGTTTGTGTTGATTCCTTGTGGATCTCCCCTTGTGTTCTTCGTGTTCTTTGTGTTCTTCTTGAAATCCACCTCCAATTCATGAAGATCGGGCCAATCCATAGGCTTGCCCTACATCAGTTGGTATCATGAGCAAGGTTGCCACGAATTCGGATCCCCTCCCCCCACTTTTCTAGCCAATTTTTGCTTTGTTCTTCCCTATTTCAAATATCCCTACCAAAAAATAGCCATACTAAATTTCTTGTGATTTGTTGTTCTTGTGAGTTTTTTTTTATTTTGATCCGTGGATCTAGTGTTTAGTAAGTGGATCTAACTTCCTTTGCGTTCCCTAGGCCTAATTTTTCTTCTTCCCCATCAATTTTGGTCTTCAAAGTGGCCATTTTCCGCCCCAAATCGAGTTTTCGGGCTCAAATCGCGACACCAGCTGACACCCATTTCGGACGTCCGAAATTTTTCGGAATTCCGAAATTCTTTAACAGAACGACTGCTTCCGGAGTCGGACGTCCGTCGCAGTTCGGACGTCCGATACCTGGCAACCTGGGAAAAATTGTTTTGGCCATAACTTCTTCATCCGGAGTCCGATTTCGACGTTCTTGAGCTCGTTTTTTAGCTCTTGACATCCCCTATCATTCTAGATAGGTTCCCTTTCCTTTTTCTCCCATCCAATTTTCGGAATTTTGGCATCTTTGCCTAGGTCCTTGAGCACGAAAGCTTGAAACCGTGCATCTTCGTCGTTTTCAACTATCGGGACCATCACCAACAACAAGGAGAGCCTCTCCATCGACTACATCAACCCACGAGCTTCATCATCGACGACGAGCACCCATCCTTCGACCCCCTCAACCGGAAGCAAGGCCGGTCTTCTCCGACTTCGTGAAAGGTTAAGTGTGACGAATGTATCCATCCCGTCACATCCTTTTTCTTCCTTGCCTTTACCTTGATAGCCCCACAATCTTTGTGATTACCTCATACCTATTGAGCCTAGCTAGTCGAGTATTGTCGGGCTTCGCGAAAACTTGAGCACCATAGTGATAGCATATCTTGTTACATCATTACTATATCATATAGTGTGATAGCTTGCTTCCGTGCATATCTTGTGAGACTAGTAGCACATAGTTGGTTGAGCCTCAAGGCAAGTGGTACAAGTGGGAAAATTCAAAAAAAAATTAGAAAGAGGCAAGATTTTAAGCAAGAGCCGAAAGAGAAAGAATCACAAGCTTCTAAGCATAGAGAGTTCATGAAAAGAAATACTTGTGCTAAAGACACGTGGAAGGGAAAGCCTCCGCTTGCATGCATATAGGTTGGTGCCAAGTAGTGAATCGTGCCCTCTAGTGCAATCGAGCTAGTGTCTCTCCTTGTGTTTGTGCAACACGAGCTTAGTCTTCGATAGACCATTATTTTGTATGCTCATTCCTTTGGTTGCACTAGTAAGCTTGCACGTGCAACGCACGTGTAATATTAAAGATTTTTTTATCCATTCTTATTGGTAGGACAATATTAAATAAAATAAGAATAAAAACTTTGGACTTTATGCCACGTTAGTTTTCTTTGTTCATGTCTACCAAAAAACCCTCGTATTCTTCCTTTTGAAATGCAATTGCAGTACCACTGCCTAATTATTCAAAAAATCTACTAATATACAAATATAATATCAGTATTAGTTAAGAGTCAATTTAGTTGCAAAGTATTGGTTATGTGGGCCGAATCGAATGTGGCGGCGTCCGCACAGCCCTGCGCATCATCGGACCTGATCCAAGAGAGGGTTGGCTGCCACCACCGCTCTGCGCTGCCTGCGCCTCCACCAACCAAAGTTGTCGCAACTCTCGCCGGAGCCGTCCTTAGCCCGCACTGCCACATAGGGCAAACCGGCAGGGCCGCCACCGGCAAACTGACGGCCACGCCAAGACCCTTCGCTGCCCGTAAGACACGCACCACAGACACCCAGAAGAACGCCACGAAACCACCAGATTGTGCGATCGCAGTCCGCGGATCCTGCCTGAGCCAGAAGCCAACCGAACCCATATCTGGCAATAGGCCGGCAGGACCGCCACAACCCGAAAGGGCCATCGCCGAGGAGGGCTTCCGATGCCAGCCCCCACCAGCGGTGAACCAGAGCTCGGCTGTCGTCGTGCCCATGGCCGCCTGGAACCCCGCTGCGCCGGATCTAGAAAACCATCGCCAATGCAAGTCACGAACGCCCGGCTGCCGCCACTCGCTGCGCCTCCAGTGCTTCGCCGCCGCGCCCCCAGATAGCGCCACATCACCCAACCCGAGGGCCCGCACTCATCGACACCTCGCGCGGGAGAAGGGCCCCACCGCCCCTCGCGCTTGCCGGACTTTGCTCGCCAGCACGACGGGGCGCCGGCGAGGGGGTAGGAGCACGAGGAGGGGGGCTTGTTAGCTGGCGCTAGGCTTTTCCCCTGGCGGCTCCCGCACGAGCGTCACAGGAGGGAGGGGTGGGTGGGGAGAAAAATCCGGTCTGAACGCGTATCGGTACAGGGACTCGAAGCTGAAGCTGAATCAACATGCACATCAATACTGATATTTCACATCTTAGGGGATATCATATAATCCACATTATTTCACATATTTGGGGAAAATAATCCACTTCATTTCACATATTCGATACTACTATTATCACCACGAGCAATAGGTATTTTATTGCAGTACAACATTCCCTTAAACAACGTAGATGTGTTTGAAGATGCAAAAACCAAATGATGAGAACAGAATACACATGTTATGTAAGAAATTTTGAGATAGGATTCGTGTTCAAAGCTACCTAGCTTGGTACGTGAACACAATATCTTCGATCACTGTTCCCCATTATCTTCATTCAATTAAGCATAATGTCACACAATCCATGCAACTTCTGTCTGCGACAAAAATTCCAACAAGAAAGTACAGAATAAGAATTTTTAAATAGAGAATTACCATTCAAATCCTAAAACACGTACATAACATCCTGCATGACAAAGTTTACATTTTTTAGTGTTGACACCGCAAAGAAGCATATCATGATTTCCTTACATACTTTCTTGGCACATATATATATATATATATATATATATATATATATATATATATATATATATATATATATATATATACGGAACTCTTAACCTCAACTTACGAAAGAAACTGTAGATTCTTATTTAATAAAATTCCATCATCCCAAAACAGAACAAATGAGGAATTTTTACTTACAGAACTTCGCATGAACCTTCTCGCATCTTCCAATTTTGTGAAAAAATACGGAGATCATAAACAAGCTATCATAGCATTTGCTCATTAGGCTATAAACTCTGAATTTGAGTGTTTTTTGCTCTAATTTTCAACTTATAGAGATAGACCAGGATCATAGACGGAGGAACGACGATGGCGTTTTGGCTTTTGGCTAGACCGACGAACGATAGTGAGGATTTTGTACCTGGTACGTGAAGTGTGTGAAGGTATGGCATTGAAATTTGCGTCCTCGGCGTATCCTTCAAAGCGATGGCCTCGGCGTGTGGCAGAACGTGGCGGCATCTTGTTCGTCCTTGGAAGCGGTGGTTACGTATAGCCCCGGGAGCTTACCCACATCCAACAACGCATCGAATCGGAGGCTGCAGTAGTTACCACGTATCTAGCGGCGTCTCTCGCGCCCTTGACACCGTCATGGGATGTGGCATCGATCGAGCGCGTGCTTAGCAGAGGTAGTGGCAGCTAGCGCGAGGGATTCCAAAAGATTTTGTTAAACGGAGGGAAAACAGGGATTAGCGATGGGATGCATAGGCAGTGATGAGATGACACTGGAAGGTATTACCTTTGAATGCCAATGTCAATGAAGAGGTTTTCTTTTTTAACAGACAATCGTATTAATTACTACCTGATAGTTATTCTCTCAGCGGATTATAAGCAATAGGGATTACCTTTGAACGCCAATGTCAATGAAGGTGTTTCCTTTTTAACAGACAATCGTATTAATTACTTGATAGTTATTCTCTCAGCGGATTATAAGCAATAAGGATTACCTTTGAACGCCAATGTCAATGAAGAGGTTTCCTTTTTTAACAGACAATCGTATTAATTACTTGATAGTTATTCTCTCAGCGGATTATAAGCAATGGCAGTGGTGGGTAATTAATACTAAATTTCAGAGTATAAGGTGTGTTGTGCTCCGTTAAACATAGAAGTAATCTGCATCGTTAGATCGACATTGTTTAACGTTGAAGATGATTTGGATCAGCACCTCTGCTGCTTTTTATATTAGTAGTAGATAAGCCACACTATCTTTGCGCGTGTGTTATTTTATTGCCCTCCTCTAAATTTGTGATCACTTGCTTTGCATTTGGAGTTCTTTGGATTGCTTTCAACTCTTACAATATCTTGGACTTCAATTTGCTTGATTTTTGTGCCACTAATCCCTACCAAGCTCCACTATAAGCCTTTGGTTGTAGGTGTGTGTTGGAACAAGGTTCACTACCTAGGACACTCTTTTCCATTCACCAAGTACTACACCGCTTGATTCTTCCTCAACTTGGGGAAAAGGTAACTTTGGTATTGTTCTTTCCATTTCGACTCACATCCACCTCGAGTGCTATGATGGATAGGGAAGGTACATGTTCCGAGCTCAAGACCACCACGCTCACGAGCTACTTCGACTCCGACGATGATGTCGAGCTCCACTTCCATGGTACTCATGACCCGGAGAAGTACCTCGAGTGGGAGGAGAAGTTGGAGTCATACTTCGCGCATCACCAAGTCGACTTCGAAGAACATGTGGAGCGTGCCACAAGACACTTCCTCGACTACACTTTCACATGGTGGGTGCACCAATCTTCGCCGAGCCCACACATGAGTTGGTCCATGTTGAAGGGCGCTATGCGGCAAGAGTTTGTGCCTTCCACACTTTCCGAAGATCTTCGCCACCATTTGGAGAACACTACTCAAGGATGCAAGCCACTTGACGAGTACTTACTGGAGATGAAGCAAGCCTTGCAACGAGCCGGCGAGGATGACCCCGCTTGGATGAAGCACCACTTCCTTATTGGTTTGAAGGACCAATCCATCATCGAGTCTATGCTACTCCGGAGCCACTACTCTCTTGACGACTTATATCATGATGTTCTCATGGAGACGAGTGATGATGTGCCACCTTCTATGGCCTTCATTCATGGTGATGGTGACGAGATGGTTGAGCATGGGAATTTCCCTTCAACCAAGACGGTGTATGGTGATGATTTGCAAGACATACACACACATATTGGGAGAGTGAGAGAGTTCGCCACTAGCCCCACTTATGATGAGTTGCCACCTTTCACATGTGAGGAGAGCCACCACCTCAACCACAAATACAACCACCACCACTTGAGTGACTCCACCATATGTGATTTGGAGAGCATCCACCTTGAGGGAGTGAGTGAGCCAGCACTACATGCGAGGAGTGAGGTAGTTGATAGGCCATGTGAGACCATTTACCATTCTAACAACATAACCTCTCTCTCTATTGTGTCTTCTCCCTTGGTATTAGGTCTCGTGGATGATGACGGTGACCACAAGATAGCCTTTTCCACCACACCTACTTCACATGAGCGGGACAACAAAGGTATATTAGGTGATGGTGATGCGCTTGTCCCACTAGTGGACTTTGATTGCTTGCATGATGATGATCTTCCTATTGCCATGCTTGATGCTTGTGTGCCCACGACATGCTTTTATAAGCCACCTATTTATGATAAATATGATGATGAGCATGTGAAATACATTAGTTATGATGTCATGTTGCATAGGATACATTGTGATAATTCCTTAGGTCACATCAGGTTTGACACTCCGCTTGATTTGTCATATGTTATGCATGAGATCTCCCATATTGCATCTTTGCAATCTCATCATAATAACTATGTCATGCCCCTTAAAATAAACCCCATTTGTGAATATGGCATAGATGACATTTTCTTGGTTCATGGTATTTGCATATGTTGTGATGATATTGCCATGTTACCTTTGCATTCTAGCAATACACTTCACATGCCTTGCCATGACTACCTCGTTTTGGACATGCTTCGATCCTCATGTAATCCATATTCTCCATGTTCTTCCTCTACTTTTTATCTTGTGGAAACACCCATAGTTTCCTCATACACATTGGGAGATTTGGATTCATGTACTCCGTTGCATGATCCCCATATTGGTGTGCACCCTATGCTACATGTTGATATGCATGCCATGACCTTTAACATTGATGACCCATATTCGTGCTACACTTTGCATCCAATTCATGTTGAGCCTAATATATACCATTGCATGATGGATGATGTCTTCTTATACCGGGCATCAAATTTATTTCCGACTTGCATATCTTGTGCTAACACTCACGTGCACATACACATCATGATGGATGATGTGTACATCTACCATGCACACACTTTATTTCGTTTGTGTCTATGGTTTGTAGGTACTCACCCATACTTGTCAACTTCGACATCCCATGAGTTGACAAAACGAGCTCTTGAGAGCAAGGAAGCTTTAGGACACTCCGGAGCACTAGTTCTCCATCTCTCTTCACGCAAGAACTTCGCGCATTCCTTCTACTTGGCTCTCACATGGATATGGGTTCTATTCTACTTTTTACTCAATGCCCATTTTTCCATGTTCACTTTGCATGTTATGCTAGTTCCTCTTAATATGACATGCTCGTGTGACCCATGCTTGCATTTACACATGTTTCACCATCCTACGTCTTGTATGAGTACTTGCATGCTTGGTGGAGATTTTTGCTCTTATTGCCATGTTATTGGTGTAGCCCATGCTTTGCACATGTTATGCTTTGATTGTTACACAACTAGTTTCCATGTGAAGCATGCTTGTTTTCCTTCCTTGCACCATATTCCTCGTGCCATGAGTATAAACATTAATGCATACTCTTATCCATGCACTTATATGACTAATGCTAATATGCAAGTGAAGAGGCACATCATATTCGATGATGTGTTCATCTACCATGCACACACTTTCTTTGTTATGTCTCGTGCATGTGTAGGACACTTTGCCCGCGTGTCAACTACTACTCATCATGAGTTGACAATTCAAGCTCTTGAGAGTGAGCTATGGATGGTGCCCATTGACACGCTTCCCCGACACATATGCTTCGGCCATGACATTATGAAGGACGCACAAGGACAAGCTTTCAAGGTGACATCCTTCTCATTTACATGTGTTGCTTCCACTACGTTACACTTTGGTCATCTTGGACCATTCATTTTCTCACATGCTAGAGTCCATCTTGCTCCCCTTGATTGCCATGTTTCCATGTTTCATATAGTTGCCTTGTGTGTTGCATCAAACTGGTGCCTTCCAACCCACCTTCACATGTTTCATTACAACTATGGCCTTGCTACTCATATGCCATGCACCCATAATTTCTATATGTCTCACTTTGTTGCCTCACATATTTGGACCAATTTCTCTTTCCATTGTGTTGAGTGTAGCATTGATCATGAGTGGATTCTCTTGCTCTTGGGATTGCTTATCTCGTACAACACCATCATGCACATGCTCCCTCCTAGTTTGTTTATGCTTGTTGCCCATATGCCTATTGCCTTTGAATGTGCTCATTTCATACGTGTTGCCATGGTACACTTCCTTCACACCACACATGATATGCATTATGACTCCACTTGTTCGGTGAATCACCACTTGAAGGTTTGGTTTTGCACTAACGCTAACCGCTTTCTTTTTTCCAAGTGTTTGTTGTGCTTCATGGTTTTGAAGGAATCACAAGGCGATGCGACCTTGGCACAAGGCTATCTGGTTCATCTTGATGGCAAGTACGTGGTGAGCGTCACATTCCATACGCCGACGGAATCTCTTTTCCATGGTGATGAAGATCTTGATCCGAGGACGGATCTTCCCCAAGCGGGGGGAGATGATGCGGAGCATCCTACGTACATCACCAGGTTGGAGCGACATGACGAACGTGCAACGGAGGAGGTGAAGCACAAGGGAACGACTACACCGTCCACGAGGGAAGCTTGGAAGAGAAGGCGGAAGAGACGGAAAGGTGAAGAAGCAGCACAAGTTCGGACGTCCGACGCCTTTCAGACGTCCGACATGCCAAGGACAGAAGGCCCTCCATCGCAGCGGATATCCGACAGTCTTCAGACTTCCGACACCTCGGACGTCCGAAACTCGACGGACGTCCGACATCTCCTGCCTCAGCTCGCCGGACCTTCTATAGGACTCCACCGACACAGCACCTTTCGGGCGTCCGAAATCCCACAGACGTCCGACGCCTGGAAAGTTCGGACGTCCGACGTCCAACGGACGTCCGAAACCTGCCTGCACGCAGAGACAGCTGGGCCACGTCCCATGTATCCCTCTCACTTACCCCTTGCACTATATATACTCCACCCCCACCTCCATTCTAGGGTTAGCAAAGATTAGACTAAACTTGAGAGGGCTTTGCTCATCTTCCTTCCCCCTTGGGGATCTTCCCCCTTCTTGAGATCTACTACTCCTGAGGGAGAGAGGCTTCTTTTGCGGTTGAGCCTTAGACCTCCATGTTATAGCACATGGAGAAAGACTAAATCTACCTATCTCTCTCAAGCTTCCATCTCTCCTAGAGATTTGGATGAACTACCCTTGTATCTTTACTCATGTTGTTGTTGAACCTTGTGTGTGTATGTTATGTGTGTGATTGAGTGTTTGTGCTAGTGGATCTTGTTCCTTTCCTCTTGTTTGTGTTGATTCCTTGTGGATCTCCCCTTGTGTTCTTCGTTTTCTTCGTGAAATCCACCTCCAATTCGTGAAGATCGGGCCAATACATAGGCTTGCCCTACATCACTCCTTCCCCAGCGCGTGTCAATGTTGATCGTTGGGGAGGGGAGCGAGGTGACGTGGGGAGGAGCGAGGTGATGGGGATAAGATGTTCAGGAAAAGATTATGTGTGCTTTGTTGCTGGTTAGGTCAATTTTAGGAGACTAGTAAGCGTGCACGTGCAACGCACGTCTAACCCGTTGATGAAGTGAGTTCACATGTTATAAATGTTAATAATTCTTGCAAAAACATAAATGAAATTTATACGTAATAGCATATTACTCAAATATTAGTTTAAAATAAATACCACTGTGATCCATCTGAATAAACACACCATCTGATAGACACTGACTTGCATAATCAGTCATATTTACATCAAATAAAAATATCGTTGTGTAATATGTATCAAAATTCATAGAAATTAAGAAAGCGCAACCTAAGAATTTCGATAGACTTCATACAGCACAAAACAATAGAGCACAAAACAATGCAACTTATAGCAGTTGAAGTTGCCACACAACAGGATAACATATTGAGCAGATGATCACACTGAGAGTGAGATCAAACAAAGGGAAATAACTTCGTGGATTATTAGACAAACATCATTGCAAAACTGCTTCTTGTTATTGAACCTGGAAATTACATTCAGTTCATTCAACTATTTATATAATCTTTCTCTATCAAGAGAGGAGAATGCAACTGTGATGCCATTACAAGTAATTGCATTTGTTGAATTGTTGGTTTACCAAGGCCGTAAGGCAAGTGATACTATAACATCTGTGCACATGAACACCGAAGGCAAACTCACGATCAGGATTGTATGTTTGGGCCAAGCATAAACTGATGCACACGTACGTGTGTGCCGATCATCACAACGTGCAGGAAAGTAACACTAAGTATGAACCGGCAGCGGCGTCTTCGCGTCCGACGCTGCTGCCACTCTGATTCAGATCCCTGAAGCCGGTGGGCCGATTAGCTTTTCACTAATTTCTCCATCGACCCATCGCTTTCTGCTGCCTGGACGGGGGAACCAGATGGGGTCTTGTTGTGTTACGTGAAACGATATCTATTGCATCCATAGAGATCAAGCCGAGCGGAGGGATGGAGAAAAGGAGAGAGCAGATGTCGTGGGATGCAATCGAGGTCTAACCAGATTCCCCGCAAAAAATATGTGTACATCACGACATGCATAGGAAGATAAGAACAAGCGGGCAACATGAAGCAATGGTGAAAATCCGATTAAATAAATAAAGCGACACTTACAGACAGAGCTTCGCCATTACGTCCAGGCGTGCAGTTGAGGTTGAGGCGCATGGCGACGACAATGGTTACAACGGTGGCCGGCGGTGACATCCAGGCCGCGTCGTTCAGGCGCGTAAGTCTGTAGTTAGAAGAAGAGACCGACTGGGTGAGTATGAAAGCAGGGTTAGTTTATGTAAGGCCCGATATGCGGTACTGTTCCGGATCTAGATGTTTCCATCCAAATCCGGGGACGAAGCACATATCGGTTCCACCATGACATATGACGAAGTCATATGCCCCGGATTTCCAACATGATATCACAACATTACATCTACAAGGATACAACATCTTATACATCCGCGGAAGATACATGTCTGAGTACAGACTACAATCAAATTCATAGTGGCAAGAAGAAAATCATTGATCCCCATAACCACACGGGTCCATGCCCTCCGCCGGGGTCCGCCTAACTAGTCGTCGTTGAGTCTCCACGTGAAACATCAATCACCATACCTGTTGTCGATCAAGGACCCTGAAAAGAGTTTGGGGGTAGTATCATGAGTACAGAAGTACTCAACATCCAACTGTAGTGGTCAACTGACCCAGCAAGGACTTCATCACTCGTCATTCTAGGATAACTAGTAGTTTACGGTAAGGGTGGGGTAAGTGGTGAGGTTGCTGCCGCACTAGCATTTATGAAGTGGCTAACGATCTAGAGAGTAAGATAAGAAGCCAAGCATTCGACGAGGAATTGCCTCCAACAAGTCTTGCTATCAGCTACTTACGCAAACATAACACCTATCCTATCCTTGTCCTCCCCTTCGCATCCCGACGAAGAAGAAGCAGTCAAGGCACACACACACTGATCAAGTTATTAAGATTATCTCAGTTGTTGTTGTCTATGAACAAAGAGTAGGTCTGAAGTCGTCCATAACCGTGGACACGGCTTCTCGAAAAGATTTAACCCTACAGGGGTGTACTAACTGCCCATTACAAGGCTCCGCACGCACGCCCATCTCTCTCAGTCAGGCCCGTTAAAGACACTCATTGAAGAGTTGTTTCGAGAGATCCGGTACGACAGGTCCCTCTAACTAACAACGCACAAATCTGGGTGGCCCCCGGTGAGTCGACATCCAACTCAAAAGCCGGCCTCACTCTCGAATTGGCCTCGACCGTCTGGATGAGGTCGGGTTAGCTACCCAAACCATGTGGGCAGCCCCCTAGCTCCCTGGGGTGGACCAACAAGAGAAACCATGTCTCCGCTGGCCCGAGTTGTTTGAAATCTGCCGGCCGCGGACCAGTCACACACACGTTTAAAATGGTAAATCAGCTTGGGCCACCACTAGAAATGTTTGAAGCTAGGTAGGTAAGAAGAGGGGACCCCATAGTATCCCACACGCGGTTAGGCACGCTCGTCAAGAGACACAATACCCGGAACTCGGGTCCTAGGTGACTCGAAGGAACAAAGCGTCGGGGTGGGATAGCCTAGACATTCCATCCTTCGTCGAGTATAGTCAACATTTATAATAATCGTATCATCCACAACAATATAATAATGTGATAGCCCAATCCAAGGAGTAACAGGATAACAGTTGATAGAATCCTAGCATGCATACTAAGCAGTGGCTGAGCAGCAAGCAATAGTAACATAGCAGTACATGGTTTGCTGGGAGGGGACATGGCTGTATCGGTTTAAGAGAGTTTGTAAAGATGTGGTAGGATCAAACATCGAACCTAACCTAGACTAGCATGCAAACCGCTGGTTATAATAGAATGGATCATAAGTAATGTATAGTCCTTGCCTCCTGATAAGTCGGGTTCCGAAGGTGTAGTCGATCGCAAACTTGCATCATCTCCGAGAGTATCCGCGGGAGCACACAAGAAGTAAACACTGGAAAGCAATCAACAGAGATACCACTATCACTACGGAGCAATCACGAGCAAGCAAAAAATAAGCAAGCAAGATAGAGTATGATGCATGTCATTTTAATATCATGGCATGAACATAAGAACGAGCAAGTTTAAATGAAGCATCGGGAAGCAATGGTGCAATGCTACCGACAACCTTCATATGCATTAGGTAGGTGATAAACGAATCCGAATGATTCCTTATATTAAAGTTGGTATGATGCATGATCATGGCATATGCAAAAGACTGGAACATAATATCAACAAGAATTGCCCACACATGAGAATAAACCTCGAGGCGGGATTCCTTGAATTTAAATGGATGCAGATGACATGGCATAACATGATGCGCATAATGCAATATATTGCAAGCAATTAAATAAAGAGTGAGATGCTACCGGAAGCTACGGTCAACGGGGGAAAAAGGTGCTCGGAACACGGGAAAAGAATGGAGGAATCGCACCGTGTGCATCATCATGAGGGGTTACGTGCAAAATGCTATATGACCAAAATAAAATGTACCCATTTAACAAAATGAATAGCACCATCACCTTCGTCACATTTTTCTAGCCCAAAAACATATATGATATGTCAAATTTGGAGCAAGCATGCACATGATGCAAGCATTGCAAAAACATGACCGATTTGGATGAATTCAAAAGGATTTGAATTTAATCCAAAGGAAAAAAGGAGGGAAACCTCTCTGGTGGGCTGCCCTCGGCCGAAGTGGCCCAGCAGCGCTGCACGGGTTGCTATCTGGCGCCCACAAGCAAAGAAATACAGCGGGCCGAGCCCATCTCCAACATGGAGCAAAACAGGAAAAAACCCAGTGAAACAGATGGGTTTAATTCGTCTCCAGGGGGAGTCGAACCAGGGACATCCTGGATGCAACCAGGTCGCCCACACTACTGGGCTAATGATCGAATTACAACAGGATCGCTAACTGAAACAACATAGCACATGTTGCACGGGATAGCTGAAACTGCATCAACATCGAACACTGACGAAACTGAACGCGCGCGATGCAAAAATATAGAAAAAGGGGCGCCTTGCGCGATCGGGGATTTGATCCCATTCCCTCACAAATACAACCAGAGGACCAACGCCAATGCACCACTTCAATCTGCTCGACATGAAACAAAACTGTGGTGAAAAGATCAAACAGCAGAGCCTTTCTCTGAATTTAGCTGAAGCAATAAACAGTGGGGAACACTGACGAAAGCGAAGAACTTCAGAGCACGCGCCACGGAACGGAGGAGAACTGGTCGTTGGGCTTGACTTGGGCATGGCCAAGCCGGTCCATGGGCACGCGGTGGTCACGCATGGTGCGTGGGCGGGCGCGGGCGACTCCACGACTACATCGGCGAACGGCGGACGGGCGACAAAATTGAGCGGTACGGCGACCACTACGGCTACGGCTGCTGCTATCTACATGCGAGAGAAGGAAGGGAAAGAGGAAGGGGAGCAGCTCACAAGGGATTTCCTGCTGGAGACGATCAAGGGATCGGGGAGGCGCAACAACCGAGGAAGAAGACGCCGGCTCGACGGCGACCAGACTCAAGAAAACGAAGGAGACGAGGCAAACACAGACGTCGAACCGGGGCACGCCGGCCTCGGCTCCTTGCTCCTGGAGGCACTGCGGGGGTCGTGGAACACGACCACGCCCACAGTGTCGACGATCGGCTTGAGCAGGGGCGCAACAAAACGAGGCCATGGACCTCCTGTCCATGGCGACCGAGCAGGGATAAGGAAGAAGAACAGAGAGGGGAAGAAGGGGATGGCGGCACTGGGGAGGAAGATGAGATGGGCTAGGGTTCCTAGAGGGGAGAGGGGTGAGAGGGATTTAAGGGGAAGTGGGAGAGAGGCTGGCCGAGGGGCTCCACCCAATCCTCTCAGCCATTGCGTGAGAGGCGTGAGGCGGACCTCCACTTGAAATAAAGAAGTGAGGAGGGGGAAACGGTTGGGCTGGGGAGAAGGGTTTCGGCTAGATTAGGTGGGCTGGAGAGAGAGGAAGGAGATGGGCCAAATGGCCTTCTGCCTAATTATCTTACTTTAATCATTTAGCAAAAATGACAACAAGAAGAAAGGAAAAATAAAATGGAACATGATGGTTTAAAATCATATAATAATATGATTCCTTACCCACAAGATTTATAGGTATTTTTGAAAATGAATTGGGTCAAAAAATATTTAAGTAATTCAAAGACATCTAAATTAACTCAAATGCAATTTGAACTACAACCTCATTTTCCGGACATGAACAAATCATGGAATTTTGCATGGACCTTTATCATGGCAAAACATGACGGAGTCCAAAAGACCTTGCTTGGATGATCGAAGGTGATCACGGAAGAAAATGGCAAAGGCTAGCAAGGGAGAAAAGAAAGAATTTCGGATAATCCTTTTACATAACATTAAAATGCTTGGGCATTTTTCTGTCACATGCACTGGCGGAGCTACGTTAGGGCAAATCTGTGCCGTGGCCCGCCCATGTTTGGAGCAAAAATGTTCAGTATACTCAACGCACTAACCCAAGACGCTCCATCGAGATCGATTCCATCCTATCAAATTGCTAGTGCAAGTCGTTCGTACTATACTAGTACACCTTACTACTCATCCATCCAGCAGCCTGTTGTTTGATACGTCCTAAACGTATCTACTTTTCCAAACACTTTTGCTATTGTTTTGCCTTCATTCTTGCATAATTTGAACGAAACTAACCCGGACTGACGCTGTTTTCAGCAGAGCTACCGGTGTTGTTTTCTTTTGTGCAGGTTTCTGGATATTTAGGTACGCTGGAAAAATACCAAAAATATATATATAAAAAATCAGCGTTCCGGAATCTTCCACCAGGCCAAAGGGGGGGGCACAGGGCAGCCAGGAGGGTGCCTGGCGCGGCCCAGTCCCTGGCCGCGCCAGCTGCCCTCCTGGCTGGGTCCCACACCCCCTGGTTACGTACCTTGGCCCCTATTTATTCTCCCGACGCAGAAACCCCGAAACAGAGGTCGATTTTTCAATCTACGTCGCGGAGCCGCCGCAACCCTCTGTTCTTCCTCGGAGAGCTAATCTGGAGGCTGAATTGGCCTCCGATGAGGGAGAAATCATCGCCTCTCCATCACCCCTCCATGACTTCTCCTCACATGTGTGAGTAATTCCCTGCTGTAAGCAAAGGGGATTGACGAGGGGGTAACCCCACGACTCCTACAGATAGGCCTACCAGGTGTCACTGAAGATAGAAGGCCCATGAAGACCCGCCTGGACCCGACTTGGCCCGCTAATTGACACCGACGTAGGAGTCTGCGACTCACAAGGAAGGTGCGAAGACCTGTCGTACGGAGCAAGCTAGGGTTAGGAAAGCTTGCCTGTAAATGTAGATGAACTCCCCGAGACCTAGCCCAGTATGTAAGGGCTAGGAGGGGCGACGCCAAAGGCATCTAATATCATCTGTAACCCTAGCCTTGAGCGCTCCAGCCTTGGCATCCACTGTAATCGCATCTCCCTCATCAATAATATCGAGCAAGAACGTGTCCTCTTGTTTGCCGACAAGCTATCGTCCAACCTGTGCCTCTCATGACTAACCCAGGGTCCCTCACCATGGGATTTGCCGGGGTTGATCCCCGTCAATTGGCGCCGTCTGTGGGAACTACACAGGTTGGGATCACGATCTCGACGGTCCCGTCTCCAGCAAGCCACAACTCAAGGGCAAGGACAAGATCTAGCCCACTCGAAAGATTCAAGATCACGGCGAACATCTCTGCCACCCAATCAAGATCGCTCGGGCTACGGTTGTGCCAGGACCGACACTACGGTAATGGCCAAGTGCAGCATCAGCGCCGAAGGAATCGACGACCCAGAAGAACGGCAAGAGGCCTCTACGAAGGAATTCCACTCGACGAACCGCGACGCGCAGCGGAGGACTCACAAATCTTTCGACAACCCACCACCGCCCGGGCACCCGCCGCACATCAAGACAATGACTACGAGATCGAAACCAGCGATCAGCAAAACCATCGCAAAGCAAGAAGGAATCGACGACCCAAAAGGCGCGCACGGGAGATCTACGGCGAGGCCCAACGGAACGGTCCACGTCACGCCGCCGTGCAACCGATGGCCACTCGACGACACGCCGTCGCACGAGCGCCTGCCGCCAGCCAGGGCAGCGACTCCGAGACACCGGTGGGCGAGTACTATGACCCAGATCGAAGGCCAGATGAATTCGCCAACCTCATCAAGAACCAAGATATGAGTCGAGGAATCGAAACCGACCCTCGCTTCCACGAACACCCGGAGGATCACGAGCAAATCTTCAGAATCTCGAGAAGGAAGAGGCACGCCGGATCTAGCAAACTCACGGTTAGAGAGCAGCTAGCAGGACCCTGCACGATCCACAGCTTCGAGGATGACCGGGGACGCGTCAGGTCAGGTCACACTTTGAGAGACTACCGCCTGTTCAACGAGCTAGCCGACGACCTCAAGAAGGAGAAGCAGAAAGAAGACAGGCGCAACCGGCGACCCGAACAATCGCCGCCCCCAAGCCCGGAAGGACGTCACATCCCGCTGCAAGGACAGGTGCTCATGATCCAAGAGGGAAGGGTGCCGCAAGCACAACGCGACGCCTACACCCTACAAGCTAGAGCAGCCGAGAGCATAAATATAGTCGAAGTCTACCAGCTACATGATGCGGAGACCAGCATCACGTTCTCACAGGACGACCATCCACCTGCAGTCCCAAGACCGGGGCACACGCCCCTGGTGCTCGATGCACAAATCGGAGAGTACGACATGGATAGGGTCTTCATGGACGGAGGCAGCAGCATGAATATCATCTTTTCCAGCACCTTGCAAAAGATGCTGATCCCACGATTAGTATGGAAGAAATCGAACACCGTGTTACACGAGGTAGTCCGAGGAGAAGCAGCCACATCCCTCGGAGTCGTCGAACTCGAAGTCGTCTTCGGCAACGGACGCAACTTCGCAAAGCACGTCCTCGAGTTCGAAGTACTCGACTGGCAATCGCAGTATCACGCCATATTGGTACGGCCAGCATTCGCGCAGTTCATGGCGGTTCCACATTACGCCTACCTCAAGCTCAAGATGCCAGGATCAACGGGAGTTCTCACGATCAACGGAAGCTTCATCAAATCAGATCAATGTGACCGTGACTTTCAAAAAATCTCCGACACATTCGGAGCCGAACAAGAACTCAGAGAAATAGCCATGGTGACGGACAAGAGTACCTTCCCATTGGTGCGCCGAAGCGAATCTAAGGAGTACGGATGCGACTTCAGCATCGACAGCGACACAGTCACTCACCAAGTGCACCCGATGGACCCGGACAAAACAGTCCGCGTGTACGCCCACCTACCAGAGGAGCAGGCGACGGCTCTCGTCGCTTTCCTTCGAGATGAGTGGGAAATATTCGCCTGGTGCCCAGCCGACATGCCTGGAATACCACGCGAATTCGCGGAGCACGCCCTACGCATCAAGCAAAACACAAAGTCGGTGAAGCAAGCTCTGAGACGATTCTCGGAGCCCAAACGCAGAGCAATCGGAGAGGAAGTCAACCAGTTACTCGACGCCCAGTTCATCCGAGAAACAAAGAAAGCCACCTGGATAGTCAACCCAGTGCTGGTGCCCAAGAAAGACACGACCGTGCTGCGCGTGTGTGTCGACTACGGACCAGTCAACAAGCATTGCCCAAAGGACCACTTCCCCCTGCCTAGAATCGATCAGATAATCGACTCGACAGCAGGGTGTGATCTACTTTCCTTTCTTGATGCCTACTCAGGATACAACCAGATCAGGATGAAGGAAGAAGACGAAGAGCACACATCGTTCATCACCCCCTATGGTGTATTCTACTACAGGACCATGCCCTTCAGGCTCAAGAACGCAGGTGCCACATACCAGCGAATGATGCAGGCCTGCCTGAAAGAGCAAATCAGAAGAAATGTGCAAGTCTATGTGGATGACATCGTCATCAAGACCTACAAAGCAGCCACACTACTCGACGACCTGCGCGAAACCTTCGCAGCGCTCAACAAATACAGAATCAAACTCAACCCAAAGAAATGCGCATTCGGCGTACCGGCGGGGAAGCTGCTCGGCTATATGGTCTCTGCCCGAGGAATCGAGGCAAACCCTGAGAAAGTCCAAGCCATCGCCCGAATGCAAGAACCAACCGACATCAAAGGAGTACAGCAGCTCACTGGAAAACTCGCAGCCCTAAGCCGCTTCATCAGCAGGCTGGGAGAACGCACGCTGCCTTTCTATCAGCTGCACAGGAAAGGAAAGAAATTCGAGTGGACGGAGGAAGCCCGCCAAGCATTCGCGGACCTGAAAAAGACACTCTCGACCCCACCAATCCTGGCGGTACCCAAGGAACGAGAGAAGCTATACCTCTACGTGGCACCACGTAACAGTGTAGTAAGCACAGCGCTCGTTGTCGAACACACAGAAGAAGGCAAGGTCCAGAGCATCCAGAGACCAATCTACTACCTTAGTATGCTCCTGACCAAATCCCAGCAGCGGTACCCGCATTATCAGAAGCTACTACTGGCCGTCATCATGACCTCAAGAAAGGTGTCCCACTACTTCGACGAGAACCCTATCACAATCGTGAGCAGCGCACCACTCGCTGACATACTCAACAACCCTGGAGCGACTGGACGAGTCGCCGAGTGGAACATTGAGCTCAGCCCACGGGACCTGCAATTCAAACACCCAACAGCCATCAAAGCCCAAGTACTCCCAGATTTCCTGGTCGAGTGGACGGAGGTTCAGACACCAGGCCCCCCAGACCTATCAAATTCATGGTCAATGTTCTTCGATGGGTCCAAGATACAAAAGGAGCTGGGGCAGGAGTTGTGCTCATCTCCCCTAAAGGAACAAAGCTAAAATATGTCCTCCAAATCAACTTCAGTCACGCCTCCAACAACGAAGCAGAATACGAGGCACTCCTCCATGGCATGCGCATGGCCAAAACGTGCGGAGCCACTCGCCTCATAATCTATGGGGACTCCAATCTCGTCGTCCAGCAGACGATGAGAAACTGCGACGCAATAGCCAACAACATGGCGGCCTACCAGAAGCTCTACAACGCACTCGAAGGAAGTTTCGACGGTTGCGAGCTCAACTACATCACCAGGGCCAATAACACAGAAGCTGACGAACTCGCGAACATTGGCTCGACCCAAGGACCAACACCACCCGGCGTTTTTCTCGAAAGCATCAGCCAGAGATCCATCAAGGTACAGGCAGCAGCACCTGAAGCAGTCGTGGATGGCGAGGACGCAACAAACCTGGCGCAGGTGGCAGCAGCAAGCCCATCAGAAGGCACAAGCACCAGCACACCCGACAGCAAAACTCCGACAGAGCTCGAAGGACCTGTCTGGGAAAAACCGTTCCTCCGATTCCTAATCGAAGGTACGCTACCACAAGACGTGGCCGAAGCACTACGCATCAGCCGACGATCCAATGCGTTCACGGTGATCAACAAACAACTATACAAGCGCAGCATCACCCAGATACTCCAAAGGTGCATCGACAAAGAAGATGGCAAAGCCCTACTGCTCGAAATCCACGAAGGCACCTGCGGGCACCATGCGAGCAGTTGAGTACTCGTGTCCAAAGCATTCCAAGCCGGGTTCTATTGGCCCACTGCCATGAAAAATGCAGAGGAAATCGTGCGACGTTGTGTCGCCTGCCAGAAATTCGCCAACAAGCCACACGCTCCCGCCTCAGAGCTCAAGACCGTACCACTATCCTGGTCGTTCGCCACCTGGGGACTCGACATGGTGGGCCCACTCAAGAAGTCATCAAAGGGCGGAAGGACACACCTGCTCGTCGCGGTCGACAAGTTCACTAAATGGATCGAAGCAGTGCCCATCACCAGCTCCACAGCCCTCACGGCTGTCAACTTCATCAAATCGATCATCTTCAGGTTCGGAGTGCCACACAACATCATCACGGACAACGGCACGAACTTCACAGCCGCAGAATTCCAGAACTTTTGCGAAGAACTGGGCATCAAAATCAATTATGCATCTGTCGCGCACCCGCAGTCCAACGACCAAGTGGAAAAAGCAAACGGCCTTGTATGCGGGGGAATCAAGAAGCGGCTCCTCGCACCACTCGAGCAAGCCGCCGGCAACTGGGTAGAAGAACTGCCCGCGGTACTATGGAGCCTACGAACTACACCAAACAACGCGACCCAGTACACACCCTTCTTTATGGTGTACGGGGCAGAGGCAGTACTACCACGTGACCTCAAGTTCGGAGCACCTCGGTTCACCGGGTACGAAAAAGAAGAAGCAGAAGAAGCATTACAAGATGACAAAGATATAGCTGACGAAGCAAGAGATACAGCCCTGACAAAATCAGAGGGGTACCAAGACAAGCTACGCACCTACCAAAGCTGTCGCTTGCGCACTAGAACCTTCAACAAAGGTGACCTAGTCCTACGGCTGATACAAGAGAAGGTCCATAAACTTGCGCCCCAATGGGAAGGACCATTTATAGTCTCAGAATTCATCGGAGGTGGCGCCTACAGGCTGAAGAACCCGAAGACAGACGAGGACGTGGGTAACCCATGGAACGTCGCAAACTTGCGACTGTTTTATCCATAGTCCCTATCGGTCAGACATGACTGGCAACTCATGTAGCCGCTCGACCGCAATAAAAATAAATGTTGCCCAAAATACTGCCATCTCAAAGCACTCGGGGGCTCGAGCACACACTCCCCCCGAGAGACGCTATCATCGCCTATGCGATCTTAACCAAAGCACTCGGGGGCTTAAGCATAAAATCCCCCCGAGAGACGCTATCGCCAACCCGATCTTAACCAAAGCAGTTGGGGGCTTAAGCATAAAATCCCCCCGAGAGATGCTATCGCCTACGCGATATTAACCAAAGCACTCGGGGGCTTAAGCATAAAATCCCCCCGAGAGACGCTATCGCCTACGCGATCTTAACCAAAGAACTCGGGCGCTTAAGCATAAAATCCCCCCGAGAGACGCTATCTCCACTCAAGCGATCTTCACCAAAGCACTCGGGGGCTTAAGCATAAAATCCCCCCGAGAGACGCTATCGCCACTCAAGCGATCTTCACCAAAGCACTCGGGGGCTTAAGCACAAAAATCCCCCCGAGAGACGCTATCACCACCTACGCGAGCTCGCCTTCAAAACTCGGGGGCTCAGGCATAAGCATTCCCCGAGACACGCTACGGCCCTATTCAAAAACACCAAGTTAGCAATCTTCAAGTCTTCAACCGGACGACAAACAACCAAGACTCGGGGACTACTCCAGAAGTTTTAAGCCTACGTTTGTGTAAGGCCCGATATGCGGTACTGTTCCAGATCTAGATGTTTCCATCCAGATCCTGGGACGAAGCACATATCGGTCCCACCGCGACATATGACATAGCCATATGCCCCGGATTTCCAACATGATATCACAACATTACAGATACAAGGATACAACATCTCATACAATCGGCATACAACTGCCTCAAATACAATACAACAGCGAAAGATATATGTCTGAGTACAGACTACAAGCAAATGCCTAGTGGCAAAGAGAAAAACATCGATCCCATAACCACACGGTTCCAGGCCCTCCGCCGTGATCCGCCTAACTAGTCGTCGTCGAGTCTCCACGTGAAACGTCGATCACCATACCTGTTGTCGATCAAGAACCCTGAAAAGAGTTTGGGGGTAGTATCATGAGTACAGAAGTACTCAGCATCCAACTGTAGTGGTCAACTGACCCAGCAAGGACTTCATCACTCGTCATTCTAGGACAACTAGTAGTTTACGGTAAGGAAGGGGGTAAGTGGTGAGGTTGTTGCCGCACTAGCATTTATGAAGTGGCTAACAATTTAGAGAGTAAGATAAGAAGCCAAGCATTCGATGAGGAATCGCCTCCAGCAATTCTTTCTATCAACTACTTACGCAAACATAACACCTATCCTATCCTTGTCCTCCTCTTCGCATCCCGACGAAGAAGAAGCAGTCAAGGCACACACACATTGATCAAATTATTTAAGATTACCTCAGTTGTTGTTGTCTATGAACAAGGAGTAGGTCTCAAGTCGTCCATAACCGTGGACACGGCTTCTCGAAAAGATTTAACCCTGCAGGGGTGTACCAACTGCCCATTACAAGGCTCCGCACGCACGTCCATCTCTCTTAGTTGCTACCCATCATAGGCAACCATTTTATGATTTAGTTCCAAGAGATCCGAAACGACAGGTCCCTCTAACTAACAACGAACAAATCCGGGTGGCCCCCGGTGAGTCGACATCCAACTCAAAAGCCGGCTGCGCTCTCGAATCGGTCTCTACCGTCTATCTCGGGTTTGGATAGCCGGTTAATCACACATGGGAAACCAGGTCCTCAGCCGAACAAGGATGGGCCAGCAAGTGAACTACGTCCTCACTGGTCCGGGTTGGTTTAAAAACTACTGGCAGCTGACCAGCACACACACGGTTTCAAATGGTGAATCAGCTTGGGCCACCACTAGAAATGCTTGAAGCTAGGTAGGTAAGAAAAGGGGACCCCATAAAATCCCACACGCGTTTAGGCACGCTCAGTCTTAAAACCAATACCCGGAACTCGGATCCTAGGTGACTCGAATGGAACAAAGCGTCGGGGCGGGATAGCCTAGACCTTCCATCCTTCGTCGAATATAGTCAACATTATAATAATCATATCATCCACAACAATATAATAATGTGATATCCCAAAACCAAGGAGTAACAGGGTAACATCGTAGCACCCTAAGCATGCATACTAAGCAGGGGCTGAGCAACGAGCAATAGTAACATAGCAGTACAAGGTTTGCTGGGAAGGGACATGGTTGTATCGGTTTGAAAGAGGCTGTAAACATGTGGTAGGATCAAACATCGAACCTAACCTAGACTAGCATGCAAATCGCTGGTTGAAATAGAATGGATCATAAGTAATGTATATTCCTTGCCTGTTGATAAGTCGGGTTCCGAAGGTGTAGCCGATCGCAAGCTCGCATCGTCTCCGAGAGGTACCCGCGGAAGCACACAAGACGGTAAACACTGGAAAAGGCAATCAACGAGCAACCATCTATTACTACGAGGCAAACACGAGCAAGCATCAACAATAAGGCAACACGAGACATTGCACCTACGATCGAGAGCGGTTACTAACGGGTTAAGTGGAGTACTCGTCACACACGACGATACCGCACATTTACAAGGGTTCAAGTTGTTTAGCTACAGGTGATCAACAAAGGTTGTTAACATGGAAACTCAAGCAAGAACGGCATAGCACATAAACATGACAAGAGTTGAAGCATAAGATAAACTATCTATCCTAGTCAATTTAAGTGAGGCACAACCTAAACATGGCATAACACTAAGTGTCGCACGATGATTAAAAGATTTGGTATTGTTCTGCCCTAAACCATATTTTAGGTTCTTTAACAGCATAAAACAAGCATAAAAACAAAGTACACGAAAAACTAATCAAGTTACATATAAAGAACACTCCAAACGGAGTTACGGTTAAAAAGATACAGGCAAAACAAGTTACGGGCACAATCTGCCAACATCAGGAAGCACACTTTAGAGCAATGCATAAACAGGATAATCAATGCAAACATGCTCACAAACGATATGGAACTAAAGTAGACATGACAGGGAACGCATGGCAAAAAGAATCATGCAAATAGGCATCATAGATCAAAATATATTAAGCAAACAACATGGCATCGCAAAGTAACAGACTTAGTGAAAAACAAGGTGGCTGTCAAAAACAGCAGCATAGCAACTTTGGAGCTAAATATCTATATGACCGGCAAGCATATCATGGAAATACAATACATATAATGGAAGTAGACATGATTCTTAACAATATGCAATTGGAATCACTCAATTCCGATAAACGGTCGCGACACACTCGTCGACCGAAGTTGCAACAAAATATAAACAGCAGCACACTAACAGCAGGATAGCTACTTTGGAGCAAGATACAATCATGATGCAGCAAGAAATTATGGCATGTGAATGCATGAAACTGAAGTAGAAACAATGCTTAACGCAACGCAACAGGAATCACTCAATTCCGACGTACGATTGCGAAGCAACCGTCGCCCAAAGTTTCAACAAATTAACAGTTTCAGCGAGTTTAACAGCAGCAGTTGCAATTAACGATCTGATGCCCTGTTTAGCACACAATTACACAATCAAGATGAGCTCAAATGAAAATGCTCACAAAATATGAATTGAAGTGCACACAATTATAAGCAATTTTTGTTTTGGGGGCACGTTTATCGGAGCTACGGATCAACGGGAAATTACGTCGCAAAATTGAATACAGCACACAATTTTCCAGACTTAGAAAAAAAATAGCAGGGTCTAGTCAGAAAAAAATAAGGAGGGACGGGCCTCACCCCTGATGGGCTCAGCTCATCTGGCCTGAAGGCTGGCCTGGCTGACCTGGACGGGCTGGATTTGGCCGCTCGGGGGTGCGCTGGGCCAGGCCTTGGGGAGGCTGCGGTGCAGGCCGGCCTAGCCGGCTGGAGGCTCGAGGCGCCGCCGGATCGGGATCGATCCCGCACGGCTGGCAGCGGCGGCTGCCGACCTCCCGGCGAGGTGGGAGAGCGCAGCAACGCGGGAGGACCGGGACGACGTGCGGCGGCGCAGGGCTCGCCGGCTCCGCCAGGTCCAGCAACAGAGGAAGGCCATGGGGCGGCGCTGCATGAGCTCCGGCTCGGGTGGCCGATCTTGTCGGCCATGGCGCGGCCTGCTCGGCTGGGGCCGGCGGTGGACCTGCAGAGGAGGGATACAGAGTGAGAGCTAGAGGAGGAGAGGGAGGAACGGAGAGGAGAGGGAGATGAGGGTGGCTCCCTGGCCGGGGCGGCTGCCGGCGGCGGCGGGGACGTGCCCACGGGCGGCGGCTGCGGTTGGTGAGGAGAGAGAGGAGAGAGGTAGGTGGGTGGAGGCTGGGCTGATCTTGGCTGTTGGATCGGCCGATCCAACGGTCCAGATCGCATGGGGATAGAATTTGGGCAAAAAATTGGGCAAAATTGCTAAATGGGGGAAAAGTGGAGGGGGTGGCTGCAATTTTGTGCTAGGGAAACCCTAAAAAGGGTGGGAGTGTGGTGGTCTTTATATAGCCCAGGTGGCTGGCAGTTTGCAAAAACATCCCCGGTTTTTCTCTCGCTCGCGCGGTGCTCACGTTTCTGACCGCCAGGGGTCTGCAGTACCTCCGATTCAGGTAAAACTTCGGACTGCGCGATTAGCGCGTCGAGCCGGAGGCGTTCACCTAGTGCTGGAACCATTCCGAGAACACTTTCCGGCGCGCTATAAAAATAACCCGTTTAATTATTAAACGGGGTTTTTCGTTCCGTTGGCTGCAGCTGGTCTCGTGCGGTTTTCGCGACGGTGATCGGGTGAAACCCGGTGTCGCAAAGGTCGAGTGTCAGGGTGGCAAGGGTCGGTCTCCGTCCGGTACGAGATAAGAGGGGTAAAAATAATCGCCGATCGATAAATCGAGGATGCAGACACCGCAAACAAATCAGACAATCAAACAATTCACACCGAAAACAAATTTTTAATTTTTGTGAAATCTGGGCTGTTACAGTTTGACTCTACAACTCAAACGTAGCCTCGGGGGCTACTCCCATCGGGAGCGCTGTCGCACACCCGATAGAACACACCAAAAAGTTAAAGTTGGTGCATCACGGGAGGAGCCGAAGACATTTCATGCTATCAGATGGAGTCAAAGACATCTCGCGCTATCAGACGGAATCGAAGACATTCTGCGCCATCAGAAGGAGTCGAAGACAGTGCATCACAGGAGTCGAAAACACAGTTTATTGCAAGATCTCAACCACAGCTCGAAATTCAACCATAAAGGTATAAAAGGACTCAACTACATTTGGATAGAAGGCAGCTCCTGTTACAAGAGGGAATTACCCAAGGAATTAAGACTTCTACATATGTGCCCATGAGGAGTAATCGACTCTAGTACAAGGGCATCACCATAGACAAAGGAAAAAAGGAAGCTAGGAGAGGATGTCAATGACATAACAAAAGGGTGAAGCTCGACTTATTTATCGATGCTCCACCAGCTTCTTCTCCTTCTCCACCAGCTTCTTCTCTAGCTGCAGCTGCACGCCTTCTTCTCCGGCTGCACAGCTTCTTCTCCGAGTTGCCGGCGAAGATGAGGCCGCCTCCAGTTCTACAAGGTCGCTTGGCGCGCCCGCTTGACCGACGGCTTGACGTCGATGTCCTCTTCGGAGCTGAGGGAGACGGCACCACCACCTGAGGAGTCGCCAGAAGACGGAGCTGTAGAAGATGCAGGCGTAGGACTCGTCGACCTTGTGGAGTTGTCGCTGCTCGACTCCTGCCAGTGCGGATCCATGTTGTTGTCGCTCGGGTCGAACGCGCGGACAGTGACAGTTCTTTCGCCATCAAAACGACAGCTGAGCATATCGCCATCTCGCAAATTCAACCGCCGAGCAAACAAAATCCAACCAGAGCCAAGAAAAATCAAGCGGGAGCTATCAACCTCCAAGTCAACATAAGAAGGAGATCGACAGCTCCCTTGAAGATGCAGAAGCAAGCCATCTAAGCCACGTTCAGAGACAATGGCGGAAAAAGCGGAGGGAAGAAGAATGCGATTGGCGCTCTGGCCACGAATGCGTACAAGAAAATCATAGCGCCAGAATCCCTCCTCCAAGGGAGAGGAGGAAGGCATTGGCGTCGTACCATGGCGACCACCACGACATGAGCGTGGTGTACGGCCACCACGACCACGATGAACACGGCCACGGCCAACACCTCGCCTGGGAACCATGAGAGGAAGAAGAGAAGAAGGAAGAGGCAAAGCAGCAAGCTGGATAGAGGCGAAACGTTGTGGAAGAGAAAGGCTTATTTATAGAACAAAAATCTCCCAGCACAGAGAAGCCAAGACGACAGCAGCAATTAATTCAAAGACCAAACGTCGCGGACGTCTCAGATTCCAAGACCAAGATGCTTTCCCACGGGACGCACTGTGCGTGAGACGCGTCAATTCACGCGCGTTTCCAAACGCGCGTATCGGAAACTCAACCAGCGCCCGCCGCACGCCAGAGCGGTCATCATTATGACTGGTCATGAAGACGTGACGGTTCACTGGCGAAGCATCCCTGACAGCCATCAAACAGAGGCATTGTTATCCTGACAAGCGGCGAAGAATACCAACAGACATCAAGTACGATTACTTAAACACATTTTTCAAATATATTTAAACTCCCATCGAGAGCGTACCCACTCAAAACCGAGCCTCAGGTGAGCAGTCGCCTAAAATTCAGCAATGTGCTCGAGTGACCACTCGCACTCACGAGAGTCTCGGGTGCTCCCTCAACCCGACACAAGACAAACATGCATTCGCCAAGATCATACGGTGCTAAGAGTCTCAGGTGCTCCCTCACCTCAAGAGCCGAAACGGCATTCGAGTGACTACTCGCGAAGAACCCCCCCCCCCCCCCCGTCTGAGCACTCGAAACAAGCTCCGCGGGTGAATGAGTGAACAGCTCGCTTCATGTTTTGTTCCAAGCGGGTGCAATACTATTAGGCTCCACGCCTCAAAAACACACATTCCTGGAACACGATACACTGTGCCCAGATGCCACGGAAGATTAGTGTGTAGGTAAGACCCCGCTACGAAATTCGGCTGGGCTGGGACTTGCCGAAGAGCGATTTCACTCCCAACCTTTTACATGCGTTGCGCATGATAGAAAAAGCCGGGCGGACGCGCCTTAGGCTACGCACATTACTGGCGGCAAATGAACACCGTAAGACCTGAAGCGGCAGGACTTTTGCTCGACACCAGTGTTCCAAGCTCACGTCGAGGGACGTGGGTTTGATTGGGCTACTGCGGTATTTGCCACTAGCGCAATTCACCAAGGCTCGACCAGTCGACTCCTTGGGCCCTCTCAGCTTAGCATCCCTCGAAACAGGTTTTGTCATGGCCACCAGACTGCCAGCGACCCGCGGTTGTACTGCGCATACAAACGATCGACAAATGGATGTACTCGAGTCCCTGCGCGACTCTTCGAGTACCACAGGCACTCGGGGGCTACTGACGAGGGGGTGACCCCACGACTCCTACAGATAGGCCTACCAGGTGTCCCTGAATATAGAAGGCCCATGAAGACCCGCCTGGACCCGCCTTGGCCCGCTAATTGACACCGACATAGGAGTCTGCGACTCACAAGGAAGGTGCGAAGACCTGTCGTACGGAGCAAGCTAGGGTTAGGAAAGCTTACCTGTAAACGAAGATAAACTCCCCGAGACCTAGCCCAATATATAAGGGCTAGGAGGGGCGACGCCAAAGGCATCTAATATCATCTGTAACCCTAGCCTTGAGCGCTCCAGCCTTGGCATCCACTGTAATCGCATTTCCCTCATCAATAATATCGAGCAGGAACGTGTCCTCCTGTTTGCCGACGAGCTATCGTCCAACCTGTGCCTCTCATGACTAACCCAGGGTCCCTGACCATGGGATTTTCCGGGGTTGATCCCCGTCAGGGATGGTAGGGATTGGATGAGTTAGATCATGTAATAGTTCAATCATATTGTTGGGGGCATGTTGCCTATCAT
Organism: Bromus sterilis; assembly: GCA_950022295.1. Lineage (NCBI taxonomy): Eukaryota > Viridiplantae > Streptophyta > Magnoliopsida > Poales > Poaceae > Bromus > Bromus sterilis. The sequence goes on from OX465600.1 coordinate 160,233,057, forward strand.
CTACTTGGTGTTTATCATCTCTGTTACAACTTGTTGCTCTTAATGCTTGCCACTTTGGGCCCGAGTGCCATGATTTCAGATCTGATCACCCTTTTGTTTCTTGAGTTTGTGGTGTTCTTGATCCTATCTATGAGTTGTATGCACCTATTATAGTCCGGAACCGGCGATCCCAATGGTGACAGCTTGGGACACCAAAGGGGATGGACTATGATTTGAGGATTTCGTGTATCCATGAAGTGTTAATGCTTTGTTCCGGTGCTCTTCGACAGGAGTACCTTAATCTCCCTAAGTTCCTTTTGGCCCCGTTTGTAGCGGGAGGGTAGGACAAAAGATGTTGTGCAAAGTTCTTATTGCATGCACGTACAACTACCTTGGGATACATACCTGATGTTTGATATTTGCCTAGATGATCCTTTCTTTTTTGTGAGCCTTGCCCAAGTTAGAATTTGTCACATGTTCGTTCTCATCCAAGCAGCGCCCAACCATCCATCTCCCTAGCCTACAGTGTTTTCCTTCTGCTGGTTACTAGTTGTTTACCTTTGCTGTTCCATTATCACTATCACCAATATTATCATTACCACCACTACCATATCACAGTTGCTACTAATACCTTTGTGCAAGCAAGTGTTTATTTCAGGTGCGGTTGAATTGACAACTCAATTGTCAAAGCCTGTACGTATTCTTTGTGTCCCCAAGTGTCGAATCAATAAATTGGGTTATCTTGCCCGCGAAGACTATCTCGATCCCCTACAGTTGAGGGTTATCAAGTACTGTTTTCTGGCGCCATTGTCGGGGACCATAGCTTTATTTACAGCTCTACTCGAAGTATCCTACCTGCTGCACGTTATCGACTATGGGTAAGAAAGGAGACCCTAAAGTTCCGATCTTACCATCCCGTACGAGACGAGGTACTGCTCTTAGCACTAGTGCTAAACTTGATTCACCTTCGGTTATGAGTCAATTTGATTCACCTCAGTTACATGTTACTTCTGCTGAGTCTGGAAATATGTCAGATACTTTTCATGATGCTTCTACTACTTTTGAGACTACAGGTTCACTTGGTTCTTTTATAGAAGAACAGATTGTTGCTGCTGCCCAATTCTCGGGTGTTGAAATTCCTGTTACCCAAAAACCTATTGGAAAAATTCATGACCTTGTTGGCCTTAAGGAGAAACTCCTTGAGGACGATTATGTTATACTTGATGATGATTTATGCAGGGAGCTTAATGAATGTGCTAGTTCCGACCCTGCTACTATAAAGAAGTTGCTAGCAAAGAACTCCCTGAAGAACAAGTTTACTCCTGATCCTACTTTTGCTACGTCTCCTATATGCATCACTGATCCTGATTATGATTTCTCTGTTGACCTTTCACTTATATCCACAGTTGAAGCTGATCCCTTTTATGGCAGAAAAAATGATGATGCTATCGGGCACCTGACCAAACTCACTGAGTTAGGCGGCTTGTTTACCACAGATGAAAGGATCTGGAACTTTTATGTGACCAAGCTTCTTCCTTTTTCCTTGAAAGGAGATGCTAGAGCATGGTACGATGCACTACCATGTGGTTCCATTCAGAGTCCTCAAGATATGGCTATGTCTTTCGTTGATAAGCATTTTCCTGCTCATATGCAACATGCTACTTTACAAAGAATTTATAACTTTAAACAGTTGCAGGATGAGCATCTCCCTAAAGCTTGGGGGAGATTTTGCAGTTTGCTAAAAGCTAGACCGGGACATGAAATCCCTAAAAATGAATTACTTGATATATTTTATGTTGGTCTAACCGATGGGTCTAAATCCTACCTAGATAGTTGTGTTGGTTGTGTTTTTAGGCAAAGAACACCGGACGATGCGGAAGAATTGATGGGAAAAATTGCCAAAAACCATGAAGATTGGTCCGTGCCTGAACCACCTCCACCACCAAAGAAGAGGGGCATGCTAGTCCTAAGCCCGGAAGATATGCAAGAAGCAAATAAGTCCATAAGAGAGAAAGGTATTAAAGCTAACGACGTGAAGAATCTACCTCCAATTGAAAAGCTGTGTGAGCTTACCACTCACCCACCTATGGTAGAAGTACACTCTCTTTTAGATTTCAATGCAAGTGACATCCCTAAAGGTAAACCTCCTGACCAATGTTTAGATGAGCTTGATAATTTTATTATGAAGCAGAATCACTTCAATAAGAAGATACAAGGTCAGTTGCATGATAATACCCTTGCTATCAAAAGTTTGCTTGATGTTCTAGGTAGAACAGTTAATGATGTTAAATGTCTTGTGAAGCATTTTCATATGGTTCAAACTCAGCTTGAACAAATTTCTAATGTGCAAAAAGATTTGCTTGCTAATAATGCAAAACAGGACAATTTACAAGCTTACGGTATAAAGGCCCGGGGTGGCACACACACCCAGGACCCTCTCTATCCAGAGGGGCACCCAAAGAGGATCGAGCAAGATTCTCAAGTGCAGGAAGAAGAAATTGTTAGCTCCCCAAAGAAGAAGAAGAAGAAAAAGAAACACAAGGAAGCTGACAATTCCAACGATCCTATAGAAGAAGAAGAACAACAATTTGTGGTTCCAAACAGCATATCTACATCCGATGCTGAGACTGAAGACGGTGCTGAACCTGAAAAAGATACTGAACAGAATGATCCACCCGAGGTTCGTGAAGAAGAAGCACCCGATAAGCGCAAGAAGTATACTAGAGAAGACTTCCTTGCAAGGAGACACGGGAAGGAACGAGAACCATGGGTACAGAAACCCATGCCTTTCCCAAGCAAGTCTGTCAAATCCAAAGAAGAAGAGCACTACAACAAGTTTTGTGAGTGGATGAAACCTCTTTTTCTTCAAATTCCTTTGACTGATGCTATTAAATTACCTCCTTACTCAAAATATATGAAAGATATTGTTACTAATCAAAGAAAAGTCCCTAATGAGGCAATATCTACTATGCTTGCTAACTACTCTTTCAGCGGCAAGATTCCTGAGAAGCTCGGTGATCCAGGTATACCCACCATTCCTTGCTCCATAAAGAATAATTATGTCAGAACTGCCTTATGTGATCTTGGTGCAGGAGTGAGTGTTATGCCCTTCTCTCTCTACAAAAGGCTTTGTTTACAGAAACTAATTCCTACAGATATCTCTCTTCAGATGGCCGACAAGTCCACGGCCGTCCCGATCGGTATTTGTGAGGATGTTCCTGTTGAAATTGCAAATTGCTTAATACTTACTGATTTTGTTGTGCTTGACATGCCCGAGGATGGGAGCATGTCCATTATCCTTGGTAGACCTTTTCTTAACACCGCAGGTGCCGTTATTGATTGCAATAAAGGGAAGGTTACCTTCAACGTAAATGACAAAGAACACACGGTGTAGTTTCCGAAGAAAATCGACAAAAGGCCTGGCCTTAACTTCATTGAGAATATCGAGACCGTGAAGATTGGAGAATGGGATTGTTCGCTACATGTATACCACAAATACAAAACAATTATGGTGGGGACCATGTCCATTAAAGTGAGAGTGCAATGATCACTTCATAAGAGGAGAGACTTTTTGCGCTATATATTACCGGTGTGTTGGTAAGACTTGATCAACCTTGCTAAATAGGTTGAGCTTGTTATGTTTTCATTTCCTTTAGCTTTTATTCTCCTTGCTCTACCCAAGTTTTTGTTTAAAACTTCACTTGTTCTAACTTTTGTCTCAAGTTCACGAAAGTTTTTGCAGCTTTTTGAACTTTGAAAAATTCTCTACAGTGAAGTTGATCAGAAAATTCCAGAAAATTCAAAACAAAAATTTCCACGTAAAAAGTCATCGGGGAGTACCTGTGGCTGACCAGGGGGGTCCACCCCTGGTCCAGGAGGCCAGGTGGCGCGGCCCAGCTCCTGGTCGCGCCACCCACCCTCCTGGGGCCCACAGGCACCCCCTGCAGGCATCTCTTCTTCCACTCTCTCTCTTTCACCCCGAAAAGTCACCCCGAAAACTCGTGTTCTTGCTCTGGTTTCGTGTTCTTGCTGTTCTTGAGAACGGAACTTCGATCTCCCTCTACAACCACTCATTTGAGCTGAAATTTGGGACAAATATTCTCTGGTATGTGACTACCTCACCCCTCCAATTAGTTTTCTAGTTGGTGGCTTCATTAGTGAGTATTTAGTGGTTCTTGGTGTTGTTTAGTTGAGCTTAAATGTTCGTGTAGAAATTTATTTTCTTGTTGCTAGTTTGAGCCCTGGTAAAGTAAGAAGAATGTTTTGCCCAAACTAGTTTTGCTTAAATCTTAGTTTTTGTGAATTGTTAAAAATTTCAGAAATGGAGAGGCTAGGAAAGTGGCTTGGGAAGAAGAAGCCCAAGCGCTCTAGCCGTGTTACGCGTTCCGCAGCTTCACCTTCGGCCACAAGGGTGAGCTATAATGAAGATATCGTACCCATGGAGATGTTGGACGCGTCACCCGCAAGAGCTATGGCATTTCCATGCGAAGACTTCATGGAGGATGCCGGCATACGAGAAGAGTTCTATGCTCTGTGTGCCCATGCAAGTTTGACACGGCTCGTTACGAGCCATGTACCACAGTACGAGACACTCACCGCTATTTTTGTTAACAGTTTCAGGTTTTATCCTGACAATGATACTGTGCTGTTTAGACTTTATGAAAGGTTGCTGACCATGCCTATGAGTACATTTTGTGAAGCTTTAGGTTTGCCAGGCTTGGTCAAAAAGAAGAAGAGGAAAAATGTCCAAACTGTTGCACTCAACACCCTCCTCGACTCGTTCTGTAACACTTAAGTGAGGGCATCCAACCGTCAGAAGATTTCCAACATTATGTTCCCTCACCTCAGGTATTTCGCCTATTATATTGCTAGAGGAGTGTTGGCTCGAGACAATACAAGCAGCACTTCTACGCTTGATACTGCTATTATGGCGAATGCCCTCTCAGGGAAGCACGAGTATCATGTGGGTTCGCTTATCGCGAAACGCCTTGCTACTAATAGTAACAAGGGGGACCTCTTTGGTGGCGTCTATGCCACACTTCTTTTGCAGTTTCTCCAAGGAGAACCGCGCCCAGATGATACAGTCTTTCCTTTTGTTAGCCTTGACTTGGCTGCCATGAAGAGGCATTTCTTTGTTACTAAGGCCTCTGACCGATATGCACTTGATTATGTTTTGTGGTTTAAAGACGGTGTGGAACGCGCTGTCCGTCTACCTGCACCACTTGTGTTTTATTTTTCTCGCAGGAACGCATTTCGTTTTTCAGTGGCCGAGTTTGATGAGACCACGGGGAGATACCAGTTTCACGACCCCACGGAGGGGGTCGAGCCAGACGAGGAGGAGCACGTGGTATATCCACCAGTTCAGGAGGAGACCGTCACCCCCTGGGGTGAAGGGTCTTCCTCTGGATGGGAGGCGGTGTTGGAAATATGCCCTAGAGGCAATAATAAAATGTTATTATATATATATATTTCCACGTTCGTAATTAATGTTTATATTTCTGTGCTATAATTGCAATGACCCTGACTGTGAGATTCAGAAGAAAACTCATTTGCATGTGTGGAAATGTAAACACCAAGAGTTCCTGGTCTAGCCTCTAAGACCAGCTCATGTGCTAACTGATGATTACGTTTTCTTAATCATGGACATTGTTCTTGTATCAAGGATGTCAGTAGCAATGAGAACATATTGTTAGCAGAACAATGATGTTGAACCGACCCCAGTATTGAATGATATACTTAGAGATCACATCGTAACTACGTTATAAGTCATATCATGAAATGTTATCATATACGTAATTCCTTAGACCATGAGAGTATCGAGTTGCTTCACACAGGAAGACATGCTTTGGTTCTTAGATGAATCCTCCCGTAAATGGGAAGTAGTAAAATAAGTTCTGGGTATGTCAGATGGTGTGGCTAGTGACTGTGATAGTTCAAGAATGGGATTTGCTCCTTCACGATGAAGAGATATTGACTTTGGGCCCACTCGGTATGACGGTAAACATTCTAGTATGGCCAGACGCATTGTGATTTAATCACGGGGATACCGGAATACAATAACGAGAAATAGAGACAAACGAGCAAAGAGGATAACGAGTGGCTTGTGTTCAAGAAGTTGTTACACATGGGTGCCAAACATCTCTCCTCTAACTTTTTCATATATCACGAAGCAAAGGGAATGGTACATGAATAAACATAATGGTTCACTCGAAGTTTCTTCGTGTATGTGCGGGAGTCAACATGGCTGTCCATGGCTCCCTGTTGATTATTGACTATTGACAAAAGGCTGTTGACCTATGTCCAGAAGATGTTCTAAGTCATGTCCGTATTATACCGAACCTATTGGGTCACACACTTAACGAGCAGTAGTCTGTTAGAATGATGGAATGGTAGAAGGTTTAGTGGAAGCAAAGCAGAATAGTTCATACGGGTACCGGAAGTAGTTCCGGGGATTTATGAAATAGTTCATAAGGGCACCAGAAGTAGTTTTGGGTATTTAAGGAAATGTCCGGATCACTCTGGAGTAGTCCCAGGTGGTTCCGGAACATATGAGAATGGTACTGGGGAAGTCCTGGATCAACCGGAATAGTTTCCGGATAATCGCTGGGCGTCCCGACAACCTTCGCGGTCATCGGGTGGCTTAAAGTGTAACTCGGATAGTCTTGGAAACTATCCGGATGGCTCCGGAACGTCCGAGAATGGTCCCGGAAGGTCCTGGAAGTGCTCCAGAAGGTTCCGAAATGTCCGAAACGATCCCGGAAGGTCCTAGAAGGTCTTGGAAGCTTCTGGAAGGTTCCAGAAGTTTCCAGACAGTACCACTCACTACCCCACGCCCCTAGACTTTGGGGGAAAGCAACCTAGGCTTCCCAAGTCGGCCAAGGAGGTGGGGGCGCACCAAGGGGAGGGAGTCCTCCTCTAGGTGGGAATACCAAAACCCAAATATGGCAGGTTTCCGGTGGGAAGGTGTGGGAAGGTTTGGAAGGTTTGGGAGTCCAAGTTGGACTCCCCACCCCCCCCCCCTTATTGCGCCCCAAGGGCCTCTTGGCCACCTATATAATGTGGGGGAGGGGTGGGGGCGCAGCACAACTTTCCCCCAAGGCCTATGCGCCACCCTCCATCCTCTAAACCTCGTTGCTCCACAATTAGACCCCGGTTTAGACGTTGTTCTAGATCGGAATCCGTTAGGGTTTTCTCCCTCTAGTTTTCTCGGTGGCTTTCTTCTCTGGACGGCGGAGCGCTGCTGGATTGCTGCTACGGGATGTGTGGATACCGGTAGAGGGATCATAACTTTGATCCTTCTTCGAGGAACTTCTTCTTCTTCCTCGGAGATCTGTTCGAGGGAATTGCTCGAGGGATTCGTTCGCGGGATAGATCATGGGACGGATCGTGAGACGCATCACGAGATCTACTTCCACCCGCTTCATCAACTCTTCTTCCGCTGCAACCGCTGGTGAGCAATGGCCTAAACCTTGTATGCCATCTTTCTTGGATGATCTTGGGATCTTGATTCGTAGGCACGAAATTTTTGTTTTCTACTACGTTTCCCAACAGTGGTATCATGAGCGATCCTTGATTAGATGCATGTTTAGGTCTAAATCATATGTGTGATATGAGGCATTGATTTTCTTGTTGCTTCCCTATCATGTGATTTTTTATATGCTTGATGGCAAGTTGAGGTTTTTCTACAAGGATTGAGTTTTCCATCGATCCCTCTATGCTGCTTTCAGTATGCTGGTTGCCTTGATCATGGTCTACATCAAACTCCTTGGATCTCATCTTAATCTCGCAATAGAAGATTTAACATGGAGGGGCTTGTGGATTTTATGAACTCAAATCCACACGGGGGTCACGCGTTGAACGAAGTTTGGCTTGTGGCATTAGTTGTTGCACGCACCCCGAACGTTAAACTAGCAACAATGAAGTATCGTGTTTGGTTTGTATAGGGAAGAACGTTTGCATGTAACCTGCTAATCAACCACGATAAAAGTTGCAACAACCCGTGTAGATGGCGATCTAACTCATTTTTGTAGAATGTGCATGTGATGTGGTATAGCCTTCAAGATTTGAAATGTGTTTGTATGAGATGCTATATGATGTAATATTTATTCGCGACCTGCGTGTCGTGGTACGGCATGATGACTGGAGTCATATGATTGTCACTTAATTATGGCATGCGTGCCAGAACTGTTTATTAGCTCGAGGCAAAGCAATAGATAGATGCAAGGTGATGATCTACGATGCGGAGGTGGACCCCGGCGCACATGCCGGAAGCCGTGGTGATGTTCCCGGCGCCAAGGACAAAGTTGGTGGACACGGTGACTTCTACCACGACGACATGAAGACAACGAAGACTTCACGAAGCAAAGGGCTATACTATATCACATAATTTTATGAACTGCCTGTGATGTTTATCCCTTTGAAGCACCCTTGTTTGATGCGCGGTAGTCGTATTTTATTAGGGTGATCTCTCGCAAGACAATATCAAGTTGATAGTGTTCTTCCAACTGTAGCACCGTCTATACTATGTTTCACATCGGAGCAGGTCATGTCACATGGGTGCACACGGTGTGACGCATAAAAGGTGGGTGTGTTAAGAACACACTGCAATTACACTTGGTTGTCTTGACGGTTTGGATAAAATTTTGCTACCGGAACACGCCCATCGAAAGATGAACAAGAATCACCTTTGGCGTGATTGGCAAGTTGGCCTACCGGTCCAGTCTAAGTCATCAGTGATGTCACATCAATGGCGGACGATTGGGTTGGATCTTGAATCACTCCAGCATCAATTACGAGAGATATTGATCTGAGTGGGAGCGCACTAAGTAATTAAATTGATTAATCACAAGTGCAACTTAATTATGAACAAAGTCTTAGTATTTGCATTATCGTTGTAGAATAATGGCTCGCGTTACACCTTCCCAATTGATTTTGATTAACTGTATTATCTGGTAAAAACTTTACGATCGGTACCGTATTGTGAGGACTATCCTCAATGGTGTCGAGAAGGAGCTTGTCCTATCGCAATTTTTTTATGCTCTCGCACTGATGCTATGGATGATGTGACTTACGTCCATAATCCAAAATGCTAGAATTCCACCACAGCTAAGTGCATTGTCTTCACCACCATGAAACCCGAACTTCAATCGTTTGGAATAGTTATGTTATATTCATGGAACTGACAAAAAAAATTCAGTAGTAAGACAATTAATGTTGGATATAAGTTATCTAGTACAATGTACGATTGTAAGCATTAGTGAAAATGTTCACTGTGCTCTAAACAAAACTGATAAGTGTGGGATACAGAAGAACACCGATCATATGATGATAAGAATTAATGGAAAGGAAGTCCAAAGGATGTTAGTAAGACTTACACGTCGGAAATTCCATGGCCTGTGCCATCCTTAATCATGTGTGAGATTTTGTGAGTAGGAGTGACATTGGAAATAGAACTATGATACGTATAAAGGCAAAACGAAAGAAGACTGGAATAACCAACTCAGAAATGAAAGTCATACGGAGTTATAGATGAATTCATTGATGGTCAAGAGATGTAATTCATGGGAATCATGATTAAGCAGTTAATTGTGGATTATGTATATTGTGATTAAAATGTTGATCACCGGAATATCACATCGATTGCATGTTGTTGCAACTCGATGCAAGAAATACTATGGCCTTTATGACTAGCTAATGATGAGTTTTGACACGCTCGGGAACACGGTAAAAGGTATACTATACCGTGTGTTGACTCTACGATTATCTTCATAATTCATTTTAGAGTTAAGTAAATTGTTACTACACTTTAGCCTTGTTGCAAAACATCACTTTGAATCATGTTTGTTGCAAGAGAGTTGTTCAAAGCTATGAATAACATAAAGGCCATACTTCCATTATGAATAGGTTGTATGTTATGAATCTTGATAATAATACTAAACATCCATAACATTGACGCTAAACGTCGCAAGACTGACAGAAATACCACATAGATGTGGCACTGTCGTTTATCACAAGTGACATAACATGCATGAAGAATTTCCATAAGTGATGGACTTTCGAGTCATATGATTATGAATCACTTGACGCTTGCGATCTTTGTCTCGAAGTAATGTGACTAAAACACCGTTGATAGGCCATACATGAACAGGCAACTAAACCATTGGTAATCATACATGATGATGTGTGTAGTCCAATAAGTGTAGTTGTGGGCAGTGGATTCCCTATCTTCACTCATGAGTTGAAGTAAATATGTGGATATCTGTTCAATAGAGACATACGTCTGAAATCGTTGAAATGTTCAAGGAATTTAAGAGTGAAATAGAAATTCATTGTAACGAGAAAATAAAGCTTCTGCAAATTAGATTGTAGAAAGTAATATTTGAGTTACAAGTTTAGCGAACGTCTGATGAGTTGTGAAGAAGTGTCATAACTTGCGTCTCCCGGAACACCACTATGAGTAAAGTGTTCGAGAGATGTAATCAAGCCTTGTATGCCACGGTAAGATCAAATATGACGTTTATCAATTTGCCATTATACTTATTAAAGTTATGCGTTAGAGACTACAGCTTTTACACTGAAAAGAGCACCATCAAATCTGTTGAAATGACACCATATTAGATATGATATGGAAATGATAAAACCATATTGTCTTTTCTTAAAATTTGGGTGTATGAGACATATGTTTGACATACTCAAAACACCAAATCAGATAAGTGCTACTTTGTGAAGGTTATTCCAAAAGGTTTGGTATTCCTCTATCACTACACAAAATCAAAACTGTTTGTTGTTAAGAACAATGTGTTTTGAAGAAAATGGTTTCTTGCAAAATAGTGAGTGGGAGGACAGTGCAACTTGTTAAAGATTGTTGAATCTTCAAATAAGTGCGCAGCTGAACCACACAGGTTAGAAAAAAATCGTACAAACATTCATGATATGTAAAATGAGATATTGTTGTTCGACAATGATAAACCTGTGATATACAAAGAAGCGTTGATGGGCCCTGACTCCAGGATTTGGCTAAATGCCAAATAAATCCGAGATAGTATCCATGGAAGTAAGTCAAGTTTTGAACTTGGTAGACCCTCCGAAAGACTAAAAGTCTGAAGAATATATATATATATATATATATGGATCTATAATTGATTCAGATGAAATTGTTTTATCCATAAAGCTCAACTTGTTGGAAAATTGTTTTCTAGCAAGTTCAAAGGTTGACTACGGTGAAATAGTTTCGACCGTAGAGATGCTTTAGTCAGTTCGGGTTATATTAGCAATTACTACATATCTCTTTTATAGGATATGGTAGAATGAACGTCAAAACAAAGTTCCTACACGGAAATATAACAAAGGACGTATATGTGATACGACCGGAATGTTTTGTCGATTCAAAGGATGCTAAAATAGATACAAGCCTTGGATATCCAGTGATGGACTGAAGCTAGCACAATGGAGTTGGAATTTTCGTTATGATGAAATTGCCAAAAGAGTTCGTTTTCATCGGGAATAAACGAAGATGCTTGAATGTTCAAGAAAGTAAGTGGGAGTTGAATGATATTTCTAAAACCTTATGTAGATGACATATTGTCGATTGGAAATGATATAAATTTCTTGACACGAATAAGGACTTCATTGGAAATAGTTTTCAATTGAAGAACTTGGGCTAATATAGCATTAGTATTGAGCATAGTGATCTATTAAGATAGTAAGTACCTGATCATGCTAAAGCCAACACTACATATTGACATGATACTAAAGTAGTTTAGTATGAAACGCCAAGAAACATGTTCTTGTCGAAGTCATGGTGAAAAGTTGTTTGCAGAAATCGGTGTTGATGAACACAGATAGGCAAAAACACGTGAATTGAATTCCACTCACCTGTGTGTTTGGATTAATCATGTACACCATAATATGTAAAACAACCAGATATGTCCAGTGCTCCAAAAGGTTGTGAGCAAGATACCAAAGTAATCAATATGTTGATCATTGGACAAACAGTGAAAAGTTAAACTTATGATATATAAGATATGTTTCTCGGAAAAGGAGATAATGAAGAGCTCATTGTAACAAGTTACACCAGCTGAATTTTGATGTAAACAGTTACACTAATTCAGTCTACATACTTACTCCGATCGATTTTCGATTTTAATTGGGATTATGTGTTTCACACGTAAGGGTGGCACAGTATGGAGGAACTATGTCAAGTTTGATATTGTGGCGAATTCTATAACAGAGGCTGAGTATATTGTTGCTTAAAGAAGTAACAAGGAGGGTATTTTGAATCTTAAATTCATTTATGAACATGGTATGGTTTCCTAGATGCTTGAAGCTCATGGAACATTGATGAATGATATCATGACTTATTCTAAGGAACCAAGGTCCTGCCAAATGATTCAAACAAATACAAAGCTAAACTGATAAAATTAGTGAATTTTATGATAGCGTGAAAACGCGAAGATATGCAAGATACAAATGGGCCTGAAAAATCAGATCCGATGATGAAGTCTATACCACAATTGAAGCATGCATTACACCGGTATGCCATAGGTGTAAAGTGCTCAAGCACTGACAATATTATTGACTCTAGTGCAAGTGGGAGATTGTTGGAAATATGCCCTAGAGGCAATAATAAAATGTTATTATATATATATTTCCACGTTTGTAATTAATGTATATATTTCTGTGTTATAATTGCAATGACCCTGACTGTGAGATTCAGAAGAAAACTCATTTGCATGTGTGAAAATGTAAACACCAAGAGTTCCTGGTCTAGCCTCTAAGACCAGCTCATGTGCTAACTGATGATTACGTTCTCTTAATCATGGACATTGTTCTTGTATCAAGGATGTCAGTAGCAATGAGAACATATTGTTAGCAGAACAATGATGTTGAACCGACCCCAGTATTGAATGATATACTTAGATATCACATCGTAACTACGTTATAAGTCATATCATGAAATGTTATCATATACGTAATTCCTCAGACCATGAGAGTATCGAGTTGCTTCACACAGGAAGACATGCTTTGGTTCTTAGATGAATCCTCCCGTAAATGGGAAGTAGTAAAATAAGTTCTGGGTATGTTAGATGGTGTGGCTAGTGACTGTGATAGTTCAAGAATGGGATTTGCTCCTTCACGATGAAGAGATATTGACTTTGGGCCCACTCGGTATGACGGTATCCATTCTAGTCTGGCCAGACGCATTGTGATTTAATCACGGGGATACCGGAATACAATAACGAGAAATAGAGACAAACGAGCAAAGAGGATAACGAGTGGCTTGTGTTCAAGAAGTTGTTACACATGGGTGCCAAACATCTCTCCTCTAACTTTGTCATATATCACGAAGCAAAGGGAATGGTACATGAATAAACATAATGGTTCACTCGAAGTTTCTTCGTGTATGTGCGGGAGTCAACATGGGTGTCCATGGCTCCGATGTTGATTATTGACTATTGACAAAAGGCTGTTGACCTATGTCCAGAAGATGTTCTGAGTCATGTCCGTATTATACCGAACCTATTGGGTCACACACTTAACGAGCAGTAGTCTGTTAGAATGCTGGAATGGAAGAAGGTTTAGTGGAAGCAAAGCAGAATAGTTCATACGGGTACTGGAAGTAGTTCCGGGGATTTATGAAATAGTTCATAAGGGCTCCAGAAGTAGTTTTGGGTATTTAAGGAAATGTCCGGATCACTCTGGAGTAGTCCCAGGTGGTTCCGGAACATATGAGAATGGTATTGGGGAAGTCCTGGATCAACCGGAATAGTTTCCGGATAATCGCTGGGCGTCCCGACAACCTTCGCGGTCATCGGGTGGCTTAAAGTGTAACTCGGATGGTCTTGGAAACTATCCGGATGGCTCCGGAACGTCCGAGAACGGTCCCGGAAGGTCCTGGAAGTGCTCCAGAAGGTTCCGGAATGTCCGAAACGATCCCGGAAGGTCCCGGAAGGTCCTGGAATCTTCTGGAAGGTTCCCGAAGTTTCCAGACAGTACCACTCACTACCCCACACCCCTAGACATGGGGGGAAAGCCACCTAGTCTGCCCAAGTCGGCCAAGGAGGTGGGGGCGCACCAAGGGGAGGGAGTCCTCCTCTAGGTGGGAATACCAAAACCCAAATATGGCAGGTTTCCGGTGGGAAGGTGTGGGAAGGTTTGGAAGGTTTGGGAGTCCAAGTTGGACTCCCCACCCCCCTTATTGCGCCCCAAGGGCCTCTTGGCCACCTATATAATGTGGGGGAGGTGTGGGAGGCGCAGCACAACTTGTCCCCAAGGCCTATGCGCCACCCTCCCTCCTCTAAACCCCGTTGCTCCACAATTAGACCCCGGTTTAGACGCTGTTCTAGATCGGAATCCGTTAGGGTTTTCTCCCTATAGTTTTCTCGGTGGCGTTCTTCTCTGGATGGCGGAGCGCTGCTGGATTGCTGCTACGGGATGTGTGGATACCGGTAGAGGGATCATAACTTTGATCCTTCTTCGAGGAACTTCTTCTTCTTCCTCGGAGATCTGTTCGAGGGAATTGCTCAAGAGATTCGTTCCTGGGATAGATCGTGGGACGGATCGTAAGACGCATCACGAGATCTACTTCCACCCGCTTCATCAACTCTTCTTCCGCTGCAACCGTTGGTGAGCAATGGCCTAAACCTTGTATGCCATCTTTCTTGGATGATCTTGGGATCTTGATTCGTAGGCACGAAATTTTTGTTTTCTTCTACGTTTCCCAACAGGCGGGACCTTCCTCTAACACGTGGGAGGATCCGAGGACTTCAGTGTACGCACCGAAGGGCTCATACAACCTGTGGGATTAGCACTACCCCGGAGCAGGAAGCTCCGCGGGACCGCAGTAGAAGAACCCAACTTAGGCCAAATGCCTAAGCTTGGGGGAGTACGTGCTCTCATCCCCTTTCTTTTGTATCTACCGTTGGTTGACTTTTATCTTTTTGCAAGTTTTTGCCTGTTCTTCTAGTTTGCAAAAAACCCACAAAGATTTCTCCTTTCTTTTGCTTTCGTTAAACTTAAAAAAAACCCAAAAATATGTTTCCTTTGCTCTTTAGTTTGCTTTGTTTTCAGAGTTCAACTCGAGTCCGTGATGATTATAATTTCCTACGTTCGATCGTGCAAGTGACAAGGCAGTAATGACGAAGATCGATGGAAGGGATGCAACAAGGAAAGCCGGTATGAACTCTTTTTCTTTCTACTTTTGTACATATGCATGTACTTATGATTAGAGAACAGCTTGTAGCGACATAGTGCTATGTTTACAATGCTTTCCCAGTGGTTCATGCTTTCTTTGTGGTTAGTCTCAAATAGCTAGAGTTTATAATGTGTTGCTTGAGATGATTGACATGCATTGCATTGTTCATGGTGTGGCATATTGAAGTGGTATCTCCCTCCGGGTGATTATTGGATTGACTTGGCACATGTTCACGCATGTTAAGACTAAAAATTATGTTCTGCCTTGATGATCTTTTTACTTCAGGGTGAGTTATATCACTTTCATGCCCGATTCAATGTTGCTTTGTCGCTCTGCATGATTATGACTGTTATGCTCTCTAGTTGGTCGCTTCCCTGTCTTTTGCTAGCCTTCCTCCAGCACCAAGCGGAATTCTGCTTGTGCTTCCAAACTCCTTTTTAAACCCAGTTGTTCCATTTGAGTCCACCATACCTACCTATATGTGGTATTTACCGGCCACTCGTAACTTAGACTTTCTCGTGCCATCTCGAAATTTATTCAAAAGCTTCCCCTTTGTAACCGTACAAGCTCATGGTGCGGTGAGGGAAAATCAGTATCTTTCATGCCAAAAATATTTTGACGGAAGTTTTAACTAGTCAATAAAAAAATTGACAGAAATATTTTGACGGAAGTTTTAACTAGTCAATAAAATCATTACCTCCGATTCGGGTAAAACTTCGAACTGCGCGATCAGCGCGTCGAGCCGGCGGTGTTCACCTCACGCTGGAACCGTTCCGAGAACATTTTCCGACGCAGTATAAAAATATCCCATTTAATTATTAAACGGGGTTTTTCGTTCCGTTGGCTGCGGCTGGTCTCGTGCGGTTTTCACGACGTGATCGGGTGAAACCTGGTGTCCAAAGCTCGAGTGTCAGGGTGGCAAGGGTCGGTCTCCGTCCGATACGAGATAAGAGGGGGAAAAATAATCGCCGATCGATAAATCAGGGATGCAAACACCGCAAACAAATCAGACAATCAAACAATTCACACCAAAAACAAAATTTTTAATTTTTTTGAAATTTGGGCTGTTACAATACAACACCACCAACAAGGGATCTCGTCCCGAGATCCTGGACGATCCGAGGGAGAGGGGGGAAGAGAAAAGAGACATGACGTTCTTCAACACCACCAACAAGGGACTCTGCTCCATGTCGAATGACGAACTTCTAGCGAGAAGCTTTCCGCAGGGAGACGACATCGTCGAAAATACGAAATCGTTGGTGTCAAGAGGAGGAACGACAACGAAAACCTGGTCAAGAGACAGTGCATTTCGACGCAAGTCGTGAAAACACTGGGCAAAAGGAGGGATGGCAATGGATGACCCAGATGATACCCAAAATCGGAGAAGCTGAAGGTATTACAGGAATTCCCAAACCCATCCAATTAGTTTTCTAGTTGGTGGCTTCATTAGTGAGTATTTAGTGGTTCTTGGTGCTGTTTAGTTGAGCTTAAATGTTCGTGTAGAAATTTATTTTTCAAGTTTTGTTGCTAGTTTGAGCCCTGGTAAAGTAAGAAGAATGTTTTGCCCAAACTAGTTTTGCTTAAATCTTCGTTTTTGTGAATTGTTAAAAATTTCAAAAATGGAGAGGCTAGGAAAGTGGCTTGGGAAGAAGAAGCCCGAGCGCTCTAGCCGTGTTATGCGTTCCGCAGCTTCACCTTCGGCCACAAGGGTGAGCTATAATGAAGATATCGTACCCATGGAGATGTTGGACGCGTCACCCGCAAGAGCTATGGCATTTCCATGCGAAGACTTCATGGAGGATGCCGGCATACGAGAAGAGTTCTATGCTCTATGTGCCCATGCAGTTTTGACACGGCTCGTTACGAGCCGTGTACCACAGTACGAGACACTCACCGCTATTTTTGTTAACAGTTTCAGGCTTTATCCTGACAACGATACTGTGGTGTTTAGACTTTATGAAAGGTTGCTGACCATGCCTATGAGTACATTTTGTGAAGCTTTAGGTTTGCCAGGCTTGGTCAAAAAGAAGAAGAGGAAAAATGTCCAAACTGTTGCACTCAACACCCTCCTCGACTCGTTCTGTAACACTTAAGTGAGGGCATCCAACCGTCAGAAGATTTCCAACATTATGTTCCCTCACCTCAGGTATTTCGCCTATTATATTGCTAGAGGAGTGTTGGCTCGAGACAATACAAGCAACACTTCTACGCCTGATACTGCTATTATGGCGAATGCCCTCTCAGGGAAGCACGAGTATCATGTGGGTTCGCTTATCGCGAAATGCCTTGCTACTAATAGTAACAAGGGGGACCTCTTTGGTGGCGTCTATGCCACACTTCTTTTGCAGTTTCTCCAAGGAGAACCGCGCCCAGATGATACAGTCTTTCCTTTTGTTAGCCTTGACTTGGCTACCATGAAGAGGCATTTCTTTGTTACTAAGGCCTCTGACCGGTATGAACTTGATTATGTTTTGCGGTTTAAAGACGGTGTGGAACGCGCTGTCCATCTACCTGCACCACTTGTGTTTTATTTTTCTCGCAGGAATGGATTTCGTTTTTCAGTGGCCGAGTTTGATGAGATCACGGGGAGATACCAGTTTCACGACCCCACGGAGGGGGTCGAGCCAGACGAGGAGGAGCTGTGGTATATCCACCAGTTCAGGAGGAGACAGTCACCCCCTGGGTGAAGGGTCTTTCTCTCGATGGGGTGCGGTCTTGGAAATATGCCCTAGAGGCAATAATAAAATGTTATTATATATATATTTCCACGTTCGTAATTAATGTTTATATTTCTGTGCTATAATTGCAATGACCCTGACTGTGAGATTCAGAAGAAAACTCATTTGCATGTGTGGAAATGTAAACACCAAGAGTTCCTGGTCTAGCCTCTAAGACTAGCTCATGTGCTAACTGATGATTACGTTTTCTTAATCATGGACATTGTTCTTGTATCAAGGATGTCAGTAGCAATGAGAACATATTGTTAGCAGAACAATGATGTTGAACCGACCCCAGTATTGAATGATATACTTAGAGATCACATCATAACTACGTTATAAGTCATATCATGAAATGTTATCATACACGTAATTCCTTAGACCATGAGTGTATAGAGTTGCTTCACACAGGAAGACATGCTTTGGTTCTTAGATGAATCCTCCCGTAAATGGGAAGTAGTAAAATAAGTTCTGGGTATGTCAGATGGAGTGGCTAGTGACTGTGATAGTTCAAGAATGGGATTATCTCCTTCACGATGAAGAGATATTGACTTTGGGCCCACTCGGTGTGACGGTATCCATTCTAGTCTGGCCAGACGCATTGTGATTTAATCACGGGGATACCGGAATACAATAACGAGAAATAGAGACAAACGAGCAAAGAGGATAACGAGTGGCTTGTGTTCAAGAAGTTGTTACACATGGGTGCCAAACATCTCTCCTCTAACTTTGTCATATATCACGAAGCAAAGGGATTGGTACATGAATAAACATAATGGTTCACTCGAAGTTTCTTCGTGTATGTGCGGGAGTCAACATGGGTGTCCATGGCTCCGCTGTTGATTATTGACTATTGACAAAAGGCTGTTGACCTATGTCCAGAAGATGTTTTGAGTCATGTCCGTATTATACCGAACCTATTGGGTCACACACTTAACGAGCAGTAGTCTGTTAGAATGATGGAATGGTAGAAGGTTTAGTGGAAGCAAAGCAGAATAGTTCATACGGGTACCGGAAGTAGTTCCGGGGATTTATGAAATAGATCATAAGGGCACCAGAAGTAGTTTTGGGTATTTAAGGATATGTCCGGATCACTCTGGAGTAGTCCCAGGTGGTTCCGGAACATATGAGAATGGTACTGGGGAAGTCCTGGATCAACCGGAATAGTTTTCGGATAATCGCTGGGCGTCCCGACAACCTTCGCGGTCATCAGGTGGCTTAAAGTGTAACTCAGATGGTCTTGGAAACTTTCCAAATGGCTCCGGAACGTCCGAGAACGGTCCCGAAAGGTCTTGGAAGTGCTCCAGAAGGTTCCGGAATGTCCCGAAACGATCCCGGAAGGTCCTGGAAGCTTCTGGAAGGTTCCAAAAGTTTTCGGACAGTACCACTCACTACCCCACGCCCCTAGACTTGGGGGGCAAGCCACCTAGGCTGCCCAAGTCGGCCAAGGAGGTGGGGGCACACCAAGGGGAGGGAATCCTCCTCCAGGTGGGAATACCAAAACCCAAATATGGCAGGTTTCCGGTGGGAAGGTGTGGGAAGGTTTGGAAGGTTTGGGAGTCCAAGTTGGACTCCCCACCCCCCTTATTGCGTCCCAAGGGCCTCTTGGCCACCTATATAATGTGGGGGAGGGGTGGGAGGCGCAGCACAACTTGTCCCCAAGGCCTATGCGCCACCCTCCCTCCTCTAATCCCCGTTGCTCCACAATTAGACCCCGGTTTAGACGTTGTTCTAGATCGGAATCCGTTAGGGTTTTCTCCCTCTAGTTTTCTCGGTGGCGTTCTTCTCTGGATGGCGGAGCGCTGCTGTTTTGCTGCTACGGGATGTGTGGATACCGGTAGAGGGATCATAACTTTGATCCTTCTTCGAGGAACTTCTTCTTCTTCCTCAGAGATCTGTTCGAGGGAATTGCTCGAGGGATTCGTTCTTGGGATAGATCGTGGGACGGATCGTGAGATGCATCACGAGATCTACTTCCACCTGCTTCATCAACTCTTCTTCCGCTGCAACCGTTGGTGAGCAATGGCCTAAACCTTGTATGCCATCTTTCTTGGATGATCTTGGGATCTTGATTCGTAGGCACGAAATTTTTGTTTTCTACTACGTTTCCCAACAGGCGGGACCTTCCTCTTCCATGTGGGAGGATCCGAGGACTTCAGTGTACGCACCGGAGGGCTAATACAACCCGTGGGATTGCCACTACCCCGGAGCAGGAAGCTCCGCGGGACCGCAGTAGAAGAACCCAACTGAGGCCAAAAGCCTAAGCTTGGGGGAGTACTTGCTCTCATCCTCTTTCTTTTGTATCTACCGTTGGTTCGCTTTTATCTTTTTGCAAGTTTTTGCCTGTTCTTCTTTGTTCTTCTAGTTTACAAAAAACCCAAAAAGATTTCTCCTTTCTTTTGCTTTCGTTAAACTTAAAAAAAACCAAAAATATGTTTCCTTTGCTCTTTAGTTTGCTTTGTTTTCAGAGTTCAGCTCGAGTCCGTGATGATTATAATTTCCTACGTTCGATCGTGCAAGTGACAAGGCAGTACTGACGAAGATCGACGGAAGGGATGCAACAAGGAAAGCCGGTATGAACTCTTTTTGTTTCTACTTTTGTACATATGCATGTACTTATGATTAGAGACCAGCTTGTAGCGACATAGTGCTATGTTTACAATGCTTTCCCAGTGGTTCATGCTTTCTTTGTGGTTAGTCTCAAATAGCTAGAGTTTATAATGTGTTGCTTGAGATGATTGACATGCATTGCATTGTTCATGGTGTGGCATATTGAAGTGGTATCTCCCTCCGGGGGATTATTGGATTGACTTGGCACATGTTCACGCATGTTAAGACTAAAAAGTCTGTTCTGCCTTGATGATCTTTTTACTTCAGGGTGAGTTATATCACTTTCATGCCCGATTCAATGTTGCTTTGTCTCTCTGCATGATTATGACTGTTATTCTCTCTAGTTGGTCGCTTCCCCGTCTTTTTGCTAGCCTTCCTCCAGCACCAAGCGTAATTCTGCTTGTGCTTCCAAACTCCTTTTTAAACCCAGTTGTTCCATTTGAGTCCACCATACCTACCTATATGTGGTATTTACCGGCCACTCCTAACTTAGACTTTCTCGTTCCATCTCGAAATTTATTCAAAAGATTCCCCTTTGTAACCGTACAAGCTCATGGTGCGGTGAGGGAAAATCAGTATCTTTCATGCCAAAAATATTTTGACGGAAGTTTTAACTAGTCAATAAAAAAATTGACAGAAATATTTTGACGGAAGTTTTAACTAGTCAATAAAATCAGTACCTCCGATTCGGGTAAAACTTCGAACTGCGCGATCAGCGCGTCGAGCCGGCGGTGTTCACCTCGCGCTGGAACCGTTCCGAGAACATTTTCCAGCGCGGTATAAAAATATCCCATTTAATTATTAAATGGGGTTTTTCGTTCCGTTGACTGCGGCTGGTCTCGTGCGGTTTTCACGACGTGATCGGGTGAAACCCGGTGTCGCAAAGCTCGAGTGTCAGGGTGGCAAGGGTCGGTTCCGTCCGATACGAGATAAGAGGGGGAAAAATAATCGTCGATCGATAAATCGGGGATGCAAACACCGCAAACAAATCAGACAATCAAACAATTCACACCGAAAACAAAATTTTTAATTTTTGTGAAATTTGGGCTGTTACAATACAACACCACCAACAAGGGATATCGTCCCGAGATCCTGGACGATCCGAGGGAGAGGGGGGAAGAGAAAAGAGACATGACGTTCTTCAACACCACCAACAAGGGACTCTGCTCCATGTCGAACGACGAACTTCTAGCGAGAAGCTTTCCGCAGGGAGACGACATCTTCGAAAATACGAAATCGTCGGTGTCAAGAGGAGGAACGACAACGAAAACCTGGTCAAGGGACAGTGCATTTCGACGCAAGTCGTGAAAACACTGGGCAAAAGGAGGGATTGCAATGGATGACCCACATGATACCCAAAATCGGAGAAGATGAAGGTATTACAGGAATTCCCAAACCTGAGATCGAAATCGAGACAATACGCTGCAAGCAAGGCATTGTAACGATTCCGATACTCCACAGACTCGAGATCCTAGAGTTTGAAAGGGATAAGAGAGAATAAAACTCTTACGACACTTGTCCTGACCAGAGCAAGGGTAAGGAGTAAAAAGAATCCTACTCTCCGACAACTAACTTAGTAACTACAAAATAGTTTTTGTCTAGACTCGACTTCGGCCAGAGAAGGGATCCTACGGTCGGTAAGCCTCTGATACCAAGTTTTAAGGCCCGATATGCGGTACTGTTCCAGATCTAGATTTTTCCATCCAGGTCCGGGGACGAAGCACATATCGGTCCCACCACGACATATGACGAAGTCATATGCCCCGGATTTCCAACATGATATCACAACATTACAGATACAAGGATACAACATCTCATACAATCGGCATACAACTGCCTCAAATACAATACAACAACGGAAGATACATGTCTGGGTACAGACTACAATCAATGCCTAGTGGCAAAGAGAAAAACATCGATCCCCATAACCACACGGGTCCAGGCCCTCCGCCGGTATCCGCCTAACTAGTCGTCGTCGAGTCTCCACGTGAAACGTCAATCACCATACCTGTTGTCGATCAAGAACCCTGAAAAGAGTTTGGGGGTACTATCATGAGTACAGAAGTACTCATCATCCAACTGTAGTGGTCAACTGACCCAGCAAGGACTTCATCACTCGTCATTCTAGGATAACTAGTAGTTTACGGTAAGGATGAGGTAAGTGGTGAGGTTGCTGCCGCACTAGCATTTATGAAGTGGCTAACGATCTAGAGAGTAAGATAAGAAGCCAAGCATTCGATGAGGAATCACCTCCAACAAGTTTTGCTATCATCTACTTACGCAAACATAACACCTATCCTATCCTTGTCCTCCCCTTCGCATCCCGACGAAGAAGAAGCAGTCAAGGCACACACACATTGATCAAGTTATTAAGATTATCTCAGTAGTTGTTGTCTATGAACAAGGAGTAGGTCTCAAGTCGTCCATAACCGTGGACACGGCTTCTCGAAAATATTTAACCCTGCAGGGGTGTACCAACTGCCCATTACAAGGCTCCGCACGCACGCCCATCTCTCTCAGTCAAGCCCGTTAAAGACACTCATTGAAGAGTTGTTCCGAGAGATCCGGTACGACAGGTCCCTCTAACTAACAACGCACAACTCCGGGTGGCCCCCGGTGAGTCGACATCCAACTCAAAAGCCGCCCGCGCTCTCGAATTGGCCTCTACCGTGTGGATGAGGTCGGGTTAGCTACCCAAACCATGTGGGCAGCCCCTAGCTCCCTGGGGTGGACCAACAAGAGAAACCATGTCTCCGCTGGGCCGAGTTGTTTGAAATTTTCCGGCCGCGGACCAGTCACACACATGTTTCAAATGGTAAGAAGAGGGGACCCCATAGTATCCCACACGCGGTTAGGCACGCCCGTCAAGAGACACAATACCCGGAACTCGGGTCCTAGGTGACTCGAAGGAACAAAGCGTCGGGGCGGGATAGCCTAGACCTTCCATCCTTCGTCGAGTATAGTCAACATTTATAATAATCATATCATCCACAACAATATAATAATGTGATAGCCCAATCCAAGGAGTAATAGGATAATAATTGATAGAATCCTAGCATGCATACTAAGCAGTGGCTGAGTAGCAAGCAATAGTAACATAGCAGTACATGGTTTGCTGGGAGGGGACATGGCTGTATCGGTTTAAGAGAGGTTGTAAACATGTGGTAGGATCAAACATCGAACCTAACCTAGACTAGCATGCAAACCGCTGGTTATAATAGAATGGATCATAAGTAATGTATAGTCCTTGCCTGTTGATAAGTCGGGTTCCGAAGGTGTAGTCGATCGCAAACTCGCATCGTCTCCGAGAGTATCCGCGGGAGCACACAAGAAGTAAACACTGGAAAGCAATCAACGGAGATATGTTAGAACCCCAACTAGGGTAAGTGCTAGGTTTGTTTGTGCCCTTTGTATCATGCAAAAATTCAAAAGAAATTCAAAAATGGGGAAGCAGAAAGCCCTGAGAAATTAATTGAAATGGCCAGATAAAAATCTTTTTCCAAAAATCATTTGAATGTTTGGAAAATTCCTATAAATGATGCTGATCATTTTAAAAGTGGTTTGGGTATTTTTCCCATGCCCATGGAATATTCAACAATTCAAAAGGTGCCCTGGAAATTAAATTTGACCCTATTTGAATTGAAATTCAGATTATATTGAATTTCAAAAAAGTCCAAATCCTATATGTGACTAGCTACTGGTCACCTAGTATTTATAAAAGTATTTGGACTTTTATTAAAAATGCCTAGCTAATTTAATTAGTGGGGCCAACCTATTTACAGAAAAATAAAAATAAAAGGAAAGGAGGAGCTTACCTGGCGCCCACAGGCGTCGGCCCAACTCCACTGGCCAGGCCCAGCCCAACCGAGACGTTTGTCTCCTACCTCCCCGCAGCTCCAAGCAGCTCGGTGGAGGCAGGGAGACCACGGCGACGCCACCGCGACGTCTCGGCTCTTCTAGGCCTCCCCTGCCTCTCCTCTCTCGCCACACAGTCGCCACTTGCCCCGCACGCCCTTTCCCCCTCCTCTGGTCCTCCGTCTTCCTCCCCGACGTGGAAATCACACAGCAACCGTAGCCTGGCCAGAACACGGCGGTGCTCCGACGCGGCGACAAAGCTCCTCAAGAGGCACCGCCTTGTCCTTCGTCCTCCCCGACGTCGACTCCCTCAAGCCGCCACACCAATTTAGCCCGAGCCGCACCGGAGGAGACGCACGCTTCAAGTTCTCGCCGCCGGCCGCCGAGGACGCCGTCTTCAAATTCATCGCAACCACGGCTCCCCTGTCTCCGACGAATTCACCATCCTGCTCACGGTGAGGCTACGCTCCTTTTCCCCCATCTCCCGCTCCCTCCCGTGCCCTGTGCCGGTAGTTCATCGGAGCCAGTACGCCGGCCGCCGCGCTTTTTGTCCTAGTTGTCGCCCTGGAGCTCGAGATTGACCCCCTCCTACTCAGTTGTCTTCGGGAGCCCGCGAGGAGCACGCACATACCACCCAAACCCCACCCCGTGCCCATTTTGACAACTCCGGCGACACTCTGGCAGCACTCCGGCGACCCCGCCATTAGCCTAAGCTAATTGCCCACTAAACCTAACCCTAAGTCAATGACAGGTGGGCCCTGTCCCTAATTAAGCTTCTGCTAATTTAATTCAAACCGGAGATTAAACCACTGAGGCTGACACTCTGGCCCCACTGGTCAGCCCCCTGCTGATGTCATGCTGATGCATGGCTGATGCATTAAACCAATTTCTAGAGATTTAAAATAATCCAGAAAAATCCAGAAAATCATTTAAACTTTGGAAATTCATAACTAATTCATATTAACTCCAAATTAAACATATAATATATGAAAAATTATCAGAAAAATACAAGGATTAAGAATATGCAATTTGTTTTTATGTTTGACCATTTTAAAATGGGGCAACAGTAGCAAATGTGCATATGGCTTAATTTGAATTCAAATTTGAAGTTTGAATTTGCATTCCAAATGCAATATACTTCAATTAAATTGAAATTGCCACAAATCAGTACCCTTTACATCATGTCACAACTTAACATGTGCTTGAGCATTGTACTTTATTTGTGTTCCCCTTGTTGATGATTGTTTCCGGTACCAGCTTTTCCGAGACGGTGATCACCCCGAAGAAGAAGACCACCGATAAGACCCGTATACCGTCAGCAAGGCAAGCAAACCCCATTGATCATGTCTATAAAATCCTATTTCCCTCTCAGTCTCGCTTATGCATGTTTAGGAGATCATCGAGACACGTTCTTTCGCATAGTTGAACCCATTCCGATGCATGACCTATCATTTTGCCACCGTATTAAGCAAACCACAATCCTAGCAGATTTAGGAGTTGTATGATGAGCATGTGGCCCCTGCAACTGTTACTGCTTTTGCTGCTTAGTGATACAAATGAGGATGTTATGTTTGTGAGTCGGGATGGAATGAACACAGTGATGCTGATGATAAATGTGTTGGTGAATCCACCCTAAACAAAGGTGAACGATGAGAGGCTGTGTAGGAGTACACAGTGGGTTGTCTCGTTGAACACTGCACTAGGCCCCGAGTTCCTGTTTTGTGATCCAAGACAAAGAGTATGACCACATGTAGGGTTTATGGGAGCCCCGTTTGGCCTCTTTACGTACCCGATCCGGTCCAGGAGTCACACTAGTTTCGGGCTTTCCATTTGACCTAACTATAGATGTGTGGGTGGACTTGTGAGGCAGTGAAACCATCTGTCAAAGGTGGCGTCTCGGTCCCTTACATTATCTGAGTCCGTTTCGTGGAACCGGCCGGACTCTCGAGCGGTGACAAACTCAGGTAGTCGACTCCTGGATTAGAGAAGGTGATGTGAGGATAGTGCCTTGGTTTCATCCACGTCCGACATCCGCTTGAAGGGTGACAAGAACGAGGCGATAAGTGATGACACGCGTGTGAAGATGTACACCCCTGCAGGGTTAATGAACTATTCGAATAGCCGTGTCCGCGGTTATGGACTACTTGGAAACCTCTACTTGATCATAGACAACTTGAATGGATACTTATAAAACCCGCAAGATAAGCGTGAGTGCTATGGTGTGCCTCCTCGTGGGGAAGTCGAGGAAGTAACCATAGTGGTGTATTGGTTCGAGACTTGGTAGTGGACTCGTGTACGCTTCTTACCTCAAGTCTGGTACTCGTAGTACAGGATTAGCCAAGTCAAAGCTGGCACTTCTGCATGTTGAACCCCACCTCCTTTACCTTGATACTTGAGCATGAGTAGTGTAGTTCTGATGTAAGTCTTGCTGAGTACGACTTTGTACTCACGTTTGCTTATTCTATGTTTTAGATGAGAACCGGACCCCGATGGAGTCACCTTCGTGAAGCTCGACGTTGTCCTTGGTAGCATAGTCCCAGACAGCAGTCTGGTCCCTCGTGGAAGGGCATGTTTGTTGTACAAGGCTTCTCTAAGTCATTTGTTAAACTTGTCTGTACTCAGACCTAATTTGCTTCCGTTGTATGATGTAATGTTGATCACAGACATGTGATCTTTGTATGCTCTATGTGTATATCTATAAAGAGTACTTTGTAGAGTTATGTGATGATACCTGCTGTTCATACTAGGCATGTGTGCTGCGTGTATGTCTATAGCATGCATGTCTTAGTATGGGTTTTCGAGACCTTAGTTGTGATCTGGCTGCCGGTCTTTTATACACCAAGTGGCCCTTAGATGTGCGCAGCTTGGGGCATCGCGACGCGATTGCTCGTGACTCTATCACGTGCACACTTTGTTGTATGATCGAGCCCGCCCTAGACCCCGACTAAGTGATCGGGCTGGAGTAAGTTTATGTAAGAGTTAGGATCCAATCGATAACATGGTTGAGGCGACTTGTCTATGAGTATGGGATTCACCACCCATAAGCATTTAGACTTGTGAGCGGACGTTGAGGACCCATCTCAGTTGATCATCCGGCCTGAATGGGATGCCCCTCACGTTCGATGCTTACCGAGAACGTTCTGTGCTTGGCCTTGTCTGCTTAGACAAGTGGGTACGGTTCTCGGCTCTCCATGTGATTCTATCGTGACTGGAATTACATACGCTAACCCCGGGTCCCGACAAGATACCACTATCACTACGGAGCAATCACAATCAAGCAATAAATAATCAAGCAAGATCAAGTATGATGCATGTCATTTTAATATCATGGCATGAACATGTGAACGAGCAAGTTTAAATGAAGCATCAGGAAGCAATGGTGCAATGCTACCGACAACCTTCATATGCATTAGGTAGGTGATTAACGAATCCGAAGGATTCCTTATACTAAAGTTGGTATGATGCATGATCATTGCATATGCAAAAGACTAGAACATAATATCAACAAGAATTGCCCACACATGAGAATAAACCTTGAGACGGGATTCCTTGAATTTAAATGGATGCAGATGACATGGCATAATATGATGCGCCTAATGCAATCTATCGCAAACAATTAAATAAAGAGCGAGACTATGCTACCGGAAGCTACGGTCAACGGGGGAAAACGGTGCTCGGAACACGGGAAAAGAATGGAGGAATCACACCGTGTGCATCATCGTGAGGGGTTACGTGAAAAATGCTATATCACCAAAATAAAGCATGCCCATTTAACAAAATGAACAACACCACCACCTTCCTCACATTTTTCTAGCCCAAAAACATATATGATATGTCAAATTTGGAGCAAGGATGCACATGATACAAGCATCGCAAAAACATGACCGATTTGGATGAATTCAAAAGGATTTGAATTTAATCCAAAGGAAAAAAGGAGGGAAACCTCTCTGGTGGGCTGCCCTCGGCCGAAGTGGCCCAGCAGCGCTGCACGGGTTGCTATCTGGCGCCCACAAGCAAAGAAATACAGTGGGCCGAGCCCATCTCCAACATGGAGCAAAACAGGAAAAAAAACAGCAAAACAGGTGGGTTTAATTTGTCTCTAGAGGGAGTCGAACCAGGAACCTCCTGGATGCAACCAGGTCGCCCACACCACTGGGCTACTGGTCGAATTACAACAGGATCGCTAACTGAAACAACATAGCACATGCTGCACGGGATAGCTGAAACTGCATCAACATCGAACACTGACGAAACTGAACGCGCGCGATGCAAAAATATAGAAAAAGGGACGCCTTGCGCGATCGGGAATTTTATCCCATGCCCTCACAAATACAACCAGAGGACCAACGCCAATGCACCACTTGAATCTGCTCGACATGAAACAAAACCGTGGTGACAAGATCAAACAGGAGCGCCTTTCTCTGAATTTAACTAAAGCAATAAACAGCGGGGAACACTTACGAAAGCGAAGAACTTCAGAGCACGCACCGCGGAACAGAGGAGAAATGGACGCTGGGCTTGACTTGGGCATGGCCAAGCCGGTCCATGGGCACGCGGTGGTCACGCGTGGTGCGTGGGCGGGCACCGGCGACTCCACGACTACATCGGCGAACGGCGGACGGGCGACAAAATTGAGCGGTACGACGACCACTACAGCTACGGCTGCTGCTGTCTACACGCGAGAGAAGGAAGGGCAGGAGGAAGGGGAGCAGCTCACAAGGGGTTTCCTACTTGAGATGATCAAGGGCTCGGGGAGGCGCAACAACCGAGGAAGAAGACGCCGGCTCGACGGCGACTGGACGCGGGAAAACGACGGAGACGAGGCAAACGCAGACGTCGAACCGGGGCACGCCGACCTCGGCTCCTTGCTCCTGGAGGCGCTGCGGGGGTCGTGGAAGACGACCACGCCCATAGTGTCGACGATCGGCTTGAGCAGGGGCGCAACAAAACGAGGCCATGGACCTCTTGTCCATGGCGACCGAGCAGGCACGAGGAAGAAGAAAAGAGAGGGGAAGGAGGGGATGGCAGCGCTGGGGAGGAAGATGAGATGGGCTAGGGTTCCTAGAGGGGAGAGGGGGTGAGAGGGATTTAAGGGGAAGTGGGAGAGAGGCTGGCCGAGGGGCTCCACCCCATCCTCTTTGCCATGGCGTGAGAGGCGCGAGGGGGACCTCCACGTGAAAGAAAGAAGTGAGGAGGGGAAAACGGTTGGGCTGGGGAGAAGGGTTTCGGCTAGATTAGGTGGGCTGGAGAGAGAGGAAGGAGATGGGCCAAATGGTCTTCTGCCTAATTATCTTACTTTAATCATTTAGAAAAAATGACAGCAAGAAGAAAGACAAAATAAAATGGAACATGATGGTTTAAAATCATATAACAATATGATTCCTTACCCACATGATTTATAGGTATTTTAGAAAATGAATTGGGTCAAAAAATATTTAAGTAATTCAAAGGCATCTAAATTAACTCAAATGCAATTTGAACTACAACCTCATTTTCCGGACACGAACAAATCATGAAATTTTGCATGGACCTTTATCATGGCAAAACATGACGGAGTCCAAAATACAAAAAAGAAAGAATTCAAGATAATCATTTTACATAACATTAAAATGCTTGGGCATTTTCCTGTCACATGGATTATAGGAAAGAATCATTGTGCAATTTTTCCTCTCCAATGGAAAAAATAAAAATACAAAATTTTCTGGATTTTTTGTCAGTTTTGGGCTGTTACAGTTTAGGCTTCGTTTCTTTGGGATCATAGGCAACAGCGATGTGGGATTGATGGAGGGCGGTTTGCGACGTGATTTGTAGGTAGGTAATTATTGACGCGATTTTGTTAAGGAAAGATGTGACACTTATTCGATGTGTAAATTATGATGATTGAATCGAATCTTCACTTGCCAATCCGGCTGGAAGGGGCATAGTAACGAAGGGTAAGTGGGGTTGATGGATGATTAGCGTGCCTTGATTTAGGGATACTATGCATTCAGCGGAGCGGAGCGGAGCGGATCAGGATGTGAGGTCAACTAAAAAGAGATGGAGAGAACAAATCTATATGGACCGTTTGATGAGGTTGCACAGACGGTTAAGATTAAATTTTCTTGCCAATGTTTGCTTTTTTATTAGTAGTGGAGATGTCTTCGTGTTTTGCCTTATTCTTTATTTTTTTCTAATTTGACTTCCGAATTTTCCAGATTTATTAAATATGCCCGGCAGGCCGTGCCGAATCAGGCCCGTTTAACGCGCCGGCCCGGTTGGCTACCCGTCCCACCGTCCCCCTCCTCCCTCCCTCCTCTCACTCGGACGCGGGGCACACAGTCCAAGCTCCCCACCACTGACTATTTTCGCCTCCGCCGGCGCTGGCGACGATGCCTCGCAAGGCCTCGTCCTCCTCAGGTACGCCTCCCAACCCATTCGCATTTCTCCGAAGCGAGCCCCTTCTCCTGCACTGACATCGTCCCTCCCTCCCTCCCCTTCCCCAAACCCTAATTCCCTCCCAGATGCGAAGCTCAAGTGGCGGAAGCGGAAGCGCTGTCAGGACCCCTCCCCGTCCAAGCAGTCCGTCGGGGCGGACCACTCCGACGACTCCGACTCCGCTGCGGCCAACGACGAAGACAACGCGCTCCACGGCTCCGCCAACGGGGGCGAAACCCTAGGTGATGACGACGTCGTGCCCGACCTCCGGGAGGCGGAGGTGCTATCCTCGGTCGAGCCCGTATCCGGCTTCCCCGCAGCTACCCGCCGCACTATCAGTCGGCTCCATCCCTCTGTGCTCGCAGTTATCGCCGCCGATCGTGCCGTGGCTGGTGGTGCCAGCTCTTCTTCGGCACCCCCTGCACCTGCGCTCGAGAACATCTCGCACGGGCAGCTCCAGGTGCTCGCAGCCATGCTCCCCGACCACCCATCCCTGTCCAACGACCCTGACAAGCCGTACTCCTATGTCTGCACCGTGCCTCCACTCATGGAAGGTCAAGGCGTGGCCAAACAGTTCTACGGCAAAGTACTCGTCGTGCCCAGACACTCAGGTTTGTTCTTGACTCCGGTGATGTTTACTAGCGAGCCAAAGTGGTAGCGAATTATTAGTTTTAATTTCTTGGTCATGTTGGATGATCGGCTATTTGTAGATTGGTTCTTGCCGGCGATGGTGCACAGGTTGGAGAGGCAGGTGGTGCCACATTTCTTCTCAGGGAAGTCCCCAGGGCATACACCAGAGAAGTACATGATGTTGAGGAATAAGGTGATTGTGAAGTATTTGGAGCGCCCGTCGAGGAGACTTGCATTTGCTGAGTGTCAGGGGCTTGTCACAAGCACGGCTGAATTGTATGACCTCAGTCGGATAGTCAGGTTCTTGGACACTTGGGGCATTATTAATTACCTTGCTACTGGATCTGTGCACAGGGGCTTGAGGCTGGCATCCTCGTTAATCAGGGAGGAGCAAACAGGGGAGCTGCAGCTGGCGTCTGCGCCATTGAAATCAATTGATGGTCTGATTTTATTTGACCGGCCAAAATGTAGTGCCCGGGCAGAGGATATTGCTTCTGTAGCATCATCTTCTTCTGGTCTTGAGGTGCCAAATGGTGATACTGACTTTGCAGACTTGGATGAAAAGATTTGGGAGCGGCTGTCTGAGAACTTTTGTACTTATTGCTCACAACCTTTGCCCAGCTTGCACTATGAATCACAAAAGGAGGTGCGCACAAGTATAACATTATGTAGATTTTTCATTCTCCATATACTTGACTACATGAGAAGACTATTTATCCACGTTTTTAAAGAAAATCTTTCTTCACATCATCACAACTTTTGATTATGCAATTCTCTTCACATTTATCCCTCATTATTTTCTTATGTAGAATGATTCCATATTATTAATGATCTCACATTGAAAATTTAGTATTGGTTTACCACATGAGTGACCATGTGGAAGGAACTGATAAAGACTATACTATGCTTGAAGGTTATTTTTCAACTTTAAGCTCATTTGCAATGTTAAGTACAAAAAGCACGATAGAATGCTTTTGGTTTATGCACCGTTTGGATGTTGGTATCGAGGGCCAGATTTGACATTGGCATTCGTTGCCCGGATATAGTTGTTTGGTTGCGCATGGCATTCAATTGTGGAATCGAGGCTCAATATTGAGCAGTTTCTTTTTTCATGTGCACCCTCCCCAACCAATTCAGAGGTCCTGACTTCGGTTTTCACTGGTATTCGTCCCTCGCTCCAGCCCACGACACCCCTCGCGGTCACCCCTTCCCCGCACAGTCATGGAAACGGGCCAGTAGACCACCAGTGTCATCGTGGTTCCGGACTCCGCCGCTGACCCGAGCTCAAAGACCGCCGTGTTCGGCTGTCACTGTGGCCGTACCTCTGCCGGCGGCGACTACCTGGGTCTCCACGCCGCACACTCCCTTTGTCGGCAGCTGGTTCTGGGCTGCTCCGGCAGTCCACGGCGGAAACCATCACCACGAGAAAATCCCCTCGGTAGACGTGGACTCCGCAGCCGACCCGAACATGAAAACCATTGCAGCTGGTTCCGCTGCCGCTGCATCTCCACCATCCCATGTAGGCCGGCGGCTGCCGCCTGATCTTCGTGCCTCCTGGCCCTTTTTTTTGCTGCTAGTCTGGGTCCTGCTCAGGTGAGCCGCGGTGGGAACCCGCCACAGCAGTCTGTTGTGTGCGCATGTGCTCGAGGTCCATTGATGTGTGCCTGTGCATCCTCTACTTTGAGTCCGTTGCAAGCATGGCCAAGAGCTGATGCATTCTTCTTCAATCCCTCAGGCACGTGCTTCCCTCTTTCTGGTCCAGTCGTAGGCGTATGTGTAAGAAATTGAATGATGGATCATTCAAACACATGCACATGTCATGGATAATTGAGTTTGAAACATGTACATCAAAGTATAAAATTTCATATTCTTTTTACATGTGCAATTCAACACTTGACCATCCAAACAAGAATTCGATTTGTTTCTTTTCTTGGATTTCACAAGCCAAATACATGAGCATCCGAACACTGAAATTGGCATTGAAGCTCAATATCAATGCCTTGAATATTTGGCATTGGAGCCAATTCGATGCCAAGCTCTAAAATGTCTACATCCAAACAGTGCCTTAAAGAGTATCATTGAGTTATCACCGTGTTGCAAATTATCAATGTATACTTGCTTTATAACGTGACAATTATCAAGTTTGTAGGTCCGTATGCAAGAATTTGAGGCCCTGGTGCTAAACACAGTGTGAGCCCTACATTTGGAAAATGCCAGTAACCAAACTATTATTCTATATTTCTATTTATTATATAGCTGCAATGTATGTTTTTCTTACAACACTAAGAATTACATTGGATATTCATGGTAAAAGAGTAAGGGTGGTCTTCAAGCACTACTTGAACTTGTAGAGAACACATCATCCATCTAGTATTTCTTGAAATAAAGTCCTCATAATTCATCTTTTTCAAAACATCATTTTGAAGTGCCAATAACTTCAATATCATTAGTATGATTAATTGGTCCTGATTAAATGTCCGCACTCTAAGCCTCAACTTACAGGAGGGGAACTAGGAGTAGGGATGGATCCAGTGCCTCCGACTGTTCTATTGTTTTGCAGGAAAATCAATTACTTAGAGCCTCTTTGATTTAGTTGGTTTTCATGGGAATTTTGGAGGATTACTTGGAAATTTTTCCCACGTGGCTTGTTTGATCTGTAGGATTTCTTTCTAAGTATTCCTTTGCACTACACTACATTTCAGTGGAAATTTTCCATACACCTTCCGAAAACATCCTTTGTTTTACATGTGCTTCAATCAAACAAACATTATTGCAAACAAAATCCTGTTGAAGTCAAGTTGGCTGCTGGGGGATACCCTAAAAAACGAAATAGGAGTAGGGTTACTGTAATTAGGAAGTTGCGATGGCCAAAGTGCTTTGCTTCCTACGAAATGTGGAAGGGATAAATGCCGTGGACTAACTTTTTGTTGCCCAGTTGATGTGCAATTTGCTCTCACCAAATACTATGTACTTCCAGCGTGTACTAATGTAAATTTTTTTTGGGCCCTGTTCTGCCGCGCAGCTTGAACTTGCTGTTGTACATTCCTGTCAGTATAAATCACATATTGCTCTATGAGTTACCCTAGGATAAGAGTTGATCAGCCAACATTTCAGTTCCTGTATGTACATAGACTATTTTCTTTGTCCTTATTTTTGCTTCTTTGGGATCTGTCAGTGAACCTTCTCCACTACCGAGTATCTCCTTTGCTGTACTGTTTACCCCAGTAGTTCAGAAAAAGGGATAAGAGTATCTTCAAATAATTAAGAAGGGATTTGTCAAACGGAATCAATAATGCTACTGTATAATGCACTCTTACATGCGTGCTTTTCATTATTAATATTTATTCTATAATATGTTGTACTCCCTCCGTCTCAAAATAAGTGTTCCAGATTTAGTACAACGTTGTACTAACTTTGTACTAAATCTGCGACGCTTATTTTGGGATGGAGGGAGTACTTCATTGGAAAATGCTATGGTACAATAACAAAATGTGATTGGAAGAGCATGCTCAAAGATCAGTTCGAAGGATAAATAAGAGTCCTTATTTTATGCCGGTGCTTTTATGTGTATTGTTGAAGATCTCCCAACAGACAAATTATTTGAAAATAGCTAACTTCTCAAATCACTGGGTCTTATCCTTCAGCTCTTCTGAAACGTTAGCTTTGAGTTGAAATTATTACAAAAGGAATCATTATGCTATGTGCTTCGACCTAAATGTATAATCTTTTCTCAGGATAGCCATCATACTGATGCTTCTAACTTGCATAAAATACAAAAAGTTAGTGAAGTGCAACCACAGTGGCAAAATAAAATCAGTTAAAAAAATGCAACACCACAAAAAAAAATACAACACCTCAAAAATAATAATAATACAACACCTCATGAAAAATGTGCCCTGAATTACTCAAAAACTACAACTTTCCCATGGCTGGTGTTATCGTCGCTAGTGGCATACAAGTCACGCTCTGGAACAGGTGCACAACACAAGAGTTTGCTCCGTAGCGAGGGATGGGCTTAAGTGCAGCGCGTGTGAACCAGATCTCACTCCTATGATGACACCCATGTCAGTTCTCTTGAATGAGCCTTATTAAATAAAATCTCTAGTTAATGATACATAGGCAAGGGGTAGGCTAGAGGTGAAAGTAGAATGCACGGATACGGATACGTGTATCAGTATCGGGCCGATACGGGTACGTAAATTCGCCATTTCGGAAAAGCGCCAATACGGGGATACGTTTTACTATTTTTTTAATTGACCAAAATACT
Source organism: Bromus sterilis (assembly GCA_950022295.1). Lineage (NCBI taxonomy): Eukaryota > Viridiplantae > Streptophyta > Magnoliopsida > Poales > Poaceae > Bromus > Bromus sterilis. The sequence goes on from OX465600.1 coordinate 160,268,722, forward strand.
GAGTTGGTAGCTTGAAATCCATAGAAGAGGATCAGAATAGTACTCTAATATAGCTCCACAATTGTGCCCTTAGGTTGGTAGGTTGAGCAGGAGGTTTAGTAGGAGCCGTCTGGAGGAGAGGATCAGAGGAGATGAGATTAGGAGGGGAGAAAGGAGAAGAGGGAGCTTTGCTACGGCTGTCGGCTGAATGGCTCGGTACACATACCTTTGCCGACCTCAACCATCAAGCTGCCACCAAGGATTGAGCCCGATGAGTTGGCTGAGATGCATAGTGAGAGGAGCTGACGTTGAGGGGGAGTTGGCGACGACTACGACGGGGAGTCAGTGAGGAAGGCGGAGCATCGGTTGAGTATCCATGAAGTATCCAAAACACACCGACTGAGTATCCATGAAGTATCGACATTGTTTTAAATCGTTTATTCCCTGATACTCAGGGGATGTGTATCCAGGGAGTATCGGGGCAGTATCAGTATCCGATACGGATACGCTGATTCCATGAAGTATCCGTGCATTCGAGGGTGAAACCCATAAGATCTCGATATCAAGTCATAGTTCTGGCACGTGGATAGATAAGTTCCACACAACCGTCCATGGCTAGTTCTTTGGTGATATTCCAGTCCTTCAGATCTCTCTTTACGGACTCCTCCCATGTCAACTTTGGTCTACCCTGACCTCTCTTGATATTATCATCATAGTTCAACAGTCAGCCATGCATTGGTGCTTCTGGAGGCCTGCGTTGTATATGCCCAAACCATCTCAGACGATGTTGGACAAACTTCTTTTCAATTGGCGCTACCCCAACTCTTATCACATGTCATCATTCCGCATCTGATATCTCAACATGCGCATCTCTGCTACACCTAATTGTTGGACATCTCGCCTTTTAGTTGGCCAACACTCAGTGCCATACAACATCACAGGTTGAATCACCATCATCATTATCCAACAACAATTTGTAGAAATCATATCACTTGCTCCATCTGGCGCTAATGGAGAGAAAGTCAGTGGCATTTAGCGCAGTGGCTTGTCTATGATGGCGGTGGTCCGATTGTTGATCTTCATTAGGATTTTTTTTTGGGGGGGGGGGGGGGGGAGGTGTGAACATGTTGCCGATGCCATACAATTATGTTCCCCTAGTTTTAATGTTCTTTCTCTTGGACTAGGATTTCTAGTATGCTTTAGTTCCAGTACGTGCTTTTTTTAAGGATATTTTATTGCAGTATGTTCTTTCTCCAGGTAGATGATCATGTTTTTTTTTTCTGGCACCATAGCAATTTTAGTCTACTTATATAAACTGCTCTTTTTGAGAGTAGCTTGTGAAGGTGCAGCAAGCTGACTCATTATTACTGATTGATCAGGCAGACATTGCTCTTTGTTTGGATTGCTTCCATGATGCAAGATTTGTTCCTGGGCACTCGAGCTTAGATTTTCAGAGAGTGGATGGAATGAAAGATGGATCAGACAATGATGGGGACAGCTGGACCAATGAGGAAACTTTACTGTTGTTGGAGGGAGTAGAGAAGTACACTGATAACTGGAATGGTATTGCTGAACATGTTGGAACAAAGTCAAAGGCGCAATGTATTCACCATTTTATTCGTCTTCCAGTGGAAGATGATCTGTTATTGAGTATTGAAGTACCAGAAGCATCTGTTTCATCTAGAGTACAAAGCAATGGCTTTTTGCATTCAAATTCCAATGGTGGCATTTCAGGTTTACTCATTATTGCTCTGTCGATAGACTTTGGTCACATTTCAGTTCTGATGGCAGTGAAAATTTATCTGCCTCCATTTTGTAATTGTGATGATTATTTGTCTTAGGTAGCTTTTCTCAAAGTAGCCAACCTGGACAACAGCTTCCATTTGTTAATTCTGTCAATCCAGTCATGTCACTGGTAAGTGATTGCATACTATGGGTTGCCTAAATTGAGTTGTAACTATTATTTTTTGCTGACCTTGGTGTCTATGCTGTAGCACTTTTGAGCTTTTGAGTGCACCAGTAAATAGCTTATTGTAGTTTACTTTCCTGTTTAAACATCAAAAGCAGTTGAACGACATAAAATCTGGATAGAATCCTCTAAAGGTGTAAAACACGTTGTTGGTTTTTGTCAGCATAAATAGTTCATTGCCAATTTGCCATTGCTGATTGAATGCTCGAACGAAAAAACACCGGAATGAGGGCACTGGTGGTACATTATATATGCAATCCTCTTGATAGGTCGAAATCCATTTACATTTGAAGGGGAATAAAGTGCATAGTGTGTAGTGCTAACATGATAACTCTGAATGGGACTCATTGAATGAAATTTGAGAGCATCTTACTTAGATGGTCCTGAGGAGTGAGGAGCAGATAAGTCGACAGTCACAGAGCTTGCTAGTAGTAACATATATAGTTTCCTGTCAATGCTATGCATCTGTTCATGCTGTTCTTGATCTATTATATAGCTGGTCTGACTGTTCGGAAATGTTTTGCAGGTTGCATTTTTGGCCTCTGCAGTAGGACCAAGAATAGCAGCATCCTGTGCAAATGCAGCATTATCTGTTTTGACGAGAGATGATTTCAGGTGAGCAACCTATATGGCATATTAGTACCATCACAGTTCTTTGCTACTGTTTTCTGAATTCTGATACTCTTACTAACAACACTAATGGAAGTATGGATATACTATTTATAGTTCCTGAAGCGTTTCTTACAATTATCTCTGTCCATAAAGATGTCAAATGGTTGTACAGACTTCCATGCTCGCAACTAAAAACTTTCTAATCAAACATCTTTTTCTTTTAAACTAATCAAACATCTCTTGAAGTACAGTATGTAAGATCTAGTGGTATTTGAAATGAGTTTGATCTAGTGGAATGGCTGTAACTTGAATAATGACATTATGATTATGTGTTGCAACCAATTTTAAAGAAAGATGCTGCATTAGTGATGTTCAATGATGCGTTTAATGCACATTTGTCAAATCCAACTGTCCATCTTGGTCTTACACTCTTATAACAGGAAATGCAAGTTTCAGTTTTGTTGTTACTGTTTCATTGTTTTCAGCTCGATGCGTTGAGTCTAGTCGAAGATTTAGGTAGGTAGGCGGTGGGTTTTGAAGTCATATAGTGCATGTTTAGGACTAGTTTTAGTGGTCATTACACAAGTAAGCATACTTCTAGTGGCACAAGTTTAAGTTAGCTGGCAGGAACCTCCAAGGCTAGGTTTTCTGCCCCTTTCATGCCCCCATTCTTCCTCGATTTGGCACACTACTTTTGGCATCCTGCCTTCGCTTGCATTCTGTACTGTGAACAGTAGCTTTTTGGCACTTTTTCTTTTGGCTTCCCTCCCTCAACATCAGTTTTTTGGTAATCCTGCCTCCTCCACTGCGCATGATACCAACTTAAACCCCAAACACGCCTGTGAGTGGGCTATATTGTCCATCAAGTAAAGGGACTTTGGGTTCCCAGTCGATTATTAATCAGAGCTGAGCTAAGCGGCTAGCAGATGAGCCGCTTGACTTGCTCTGCTAGTCTAGTTGCTGCATCGAGTTGTGCTGGCGAAGTTGTCTAGGTGACCAATCGCGGACTAGTTGGCGACTTACCACTGATGTTTTTTTTTCAATATTTTGTGTTACCTTTCTTGATTAGCTCTTACCATTTAATATTTAATGTACTTAGGATGTCTTCAGACAACAATGACGTCATGGGTCATGCTACTCGTCCAAACTATGGTAACTGCTTTATTCCCAAAATTAGTCTGTCATTTTTGTATGATGTTTTCCAAATTATTGTAAAGTGTGATGTTATTCTGAAACAGATGCCTCATCATCCATCTCTCTCGAAAACGTCAAATATGCTGCAATGTGTGGCTTGTCAGCAGCGGCAACAAAGTGCAAACTTTTTGCAGATCAGGAGGAGCGTGAAATTCAGAGATTAGCGGCCACCATCATAAATCACCAGGTTCGTAGGAACACAAAAGTTCAGCATGCTGCAATTTGCTATGAGGGTGATGATAGTCTAGTTTGCTTCCTGTTGTTTTGCTTTATATGTTGCCTTTGCTGTGTGCTGCTGTTGTACCAGTTCTTGAACGTTTATTTTGTCATTTTGTGAGTGATGATGGAACTCTTGAAATCTAATTCGGCATTGAAGTTGCTGTAACATCACACATGTCTTTTGCCATTCTTTGATAAAAAACCTCAACAGGAGTCTTTGACATGGTTTCCTGACCTTGCCTTTTGGCAATGGTACTCTAGAATTTATACCATATTTCAGACAAAAACACAGCTAAAAGCAAAGATGTTTTGGAGATGAAAGAGAATGGAAATTGTTTAATATTTCCATTTTTTCATAACTAGGTGATATCTTTGGAAAAAGAGAAAAAACCCAGTTTTTACTAAAATCCAGGACTATCAAGCCAAGTATCATGTGAGATTTGGTTTGAAACATTAATCTGCCTGCTTCTGTTAACAACTTGGTAATTATTACTAATCATACTGTTATGGTTTTGTGATATACAGTTGATATTATGTTGCTTTCATTGTTCTAGTAACTCTGTTTGACATAACACTGATTTACAGTTAAAGAGATTGGAGTTGAAGTTGAAGCAATTTGCAGAGGTGGAGACCTTGCTTTTGAAAGAAAGTGAGCAGGTTGAGAGGGCCAGGCAGAATCTCACGGCCCAGCGTGTCCGGTTTTTATCAGCTCGTTTTGCTTCTACCGGAGGCAGCAGCAGCACCATGGCATCAAATCCAATGAATCAAGCCAGCTCTCGACCACCAGCAATGCCAGGCTCAAGGCCTCCTGCTAGCATGCAAGCGTTTTACGCCAATAACATGCATGGGCATCCAGCCCAGATGGCCTTCTTGCAGCAGCAACAGCGACAACAGCAGCAGCAGCAGATGCTCTCATTTGGGCCGCGCCTGCCGCTCTCAGCTATCCACCCCGGTTCATCATCCTCATCAGCACCGAGCGTCATGTTCAACCCTGGCATGCCCAATTCGGCTACCCCTAACCATCATTCGACGCTGAGACCACCCTCCGGGAACAATTCGAGTTTTAGTTAAGGAGAAATTCTTGTCTCATCCTAGTTATCCATGTTTGTAGCTCTGATTTGCAGTCGCCTACCATTGTAATTCAGTTGCAGTCACAGGTAGATGCATTTAGTCTTTAGTTTTTAAAACATAGTCCCCTTTGTCCCAGAATCTCCCGGCTATCTGATAAGATCGATATTTAATAGGTAAGATTGCGTTATAGAGAAGGTGGAGTTTCACCCTGGTGCAAATATTTGCTCCCAACCAGACAGTAAAAAAAAACTAGATGCTACAAAATGATGGAAATTGGATTTACCTGTATTTTTTACCTTGAACTGTGGTTTATATTTAGTCTTTGTCAATTGAACTCTACTTATGTCTGCCAGAAAAGCTACCTCTGCAAAGATGATAAATAGGTGTCTCAACAGATGTCTCAGGAATGATCCGTCTAAAATTAGATGCCGTACTAGATGCTGTGATGTAAGGGTGTCACAAAGTCTGAACAGATGCCTGAGTCGTCTATACATTATATTGACCTTTGTTTTCCTCTATATTAATAAAATCTAAGATATATTTATTAAAAAAACAAATGTCTCACGAATGATCCATCTAAAATTCGATGCAGTATTAGGTCTTGTGAAGCAAAGGTGTGCTTGATTTGAGAACCAAGGGGCATGAAATGTCATGGTTCCACTAGATGTGTTGTGAAGTAAGGATATGTTTGGTCTGAGAATAAAGGGCATGAAATGTGAGAACGTCTATTCGGTGCTCATGTGCATCTGCAACTAAATGTAAACAGTAAATTTATAATAAATAGTAAAAAATATATTCAAAATAACGTAAAAATGTACGCATTCAAGAAGCTCATATGCAGAAGGTGTTTGAATATTCAAAGAGCTCATCGCAAAAATAAATAAATTTCAGGTGTCTTAGAAGCTCTTCAAATATCTAAAGACCATGAAAATTTGCACGCACCTTGCACACATGAACATCTTGGATGCCTAAAAGTTTCAGATTTTTTAATTTGGTTTAGTATTTTTTTTGGAATTACTATTTATCAGGAGTACATGAGCCCGAGCTCATCTTTCAATTTTCCATGAAATATCATGAATTATGATATGAATAATGATAGTCATGAATATGATGATTTGTCCATTGCTCAACTACTATTCTTTTACTCCACCTTTGCTGCTTTGAGAGAGATGTCATTAGTGGATGCTATGGCTCGTTGGGTTTATTCTCATTATATATTTGCTACGCTTTTTTGTTACTTTGGTGTTGTCCCGTTTCACTATAATTCAAATACAACTGTTGTTTCATCTTGTAACTAGCAAGACAAAGGGATTGGCAAACCTTCTGCCATCTGTTGGGAGCAAAGTGTGGTTGTTTGTGCAGGTTCTGTTTGACTTGTCGAGAATGAGAGCTCGTTCTGGTTCGATAACCTCGGTTCTTCATAGAGGGAAACTTGTTGATCGCTGCATCTTCCTTCCACTTGGGGAATTTCCAACTTTTCATCACGGATGCAAATAACCAATTGCGTGACATGTTCATGGAGACGGGATCAAGAACCTTGTTGCACCATCTTTAGACCACGCGCCAATCCTTCTAAGGTGTTTGACCGAGCCTCCTAGTCAACATGGCAGTAGGTAACCACTACATGCGAACCCGACAAGTAAAAACCCTATTAGATTAAGGGTTTGAGAAAAATAAATACCCATGGGTTTATAAATCGGAAAAAATTATACCCATTGGGTAAGCCGGGTACGGGTATGAGAATGCAATACCCATACCCGCGTACCCGCAAACCCGTTCTAACAGGTAGGCCCCATGTGTCATTCACTAAAAAGGTGAAAACTCTATCTGCTTTACCTAGGCTACCCAACCGCCAGCCACGACCCCAAATCCCCTCCCCGTATCCGTCTCGCGCCATCACTCAAACCACACAAGGCCCCACCCCCCATCTCTCTCTCGCCACAAACTCGGGGCGCCACCGGCCATCTCTGTCGGCCTCTATCGTTGACTGCAGAAACACGACCGACTACCCCCCATGTCTCCTCCCTCCATGCGACTAGGTTGTCTCCTACCTATTTGCACACGAACACGTCACTATGTAACTTCAGTGTCGAGCGCAAAACACATGACACATCAATGGAGGAGATTCTCCAGTAGAGCAATACACAGGACACATCGATAATTTTTTTGTAGATTCGAAGCCCCTCACACTCACATGAACTTTTGTGGGCCTGAAACAAAAATTTGGATTTTAGGACACACATACCACATATGACCTCGGTTCAAAATAATCCAAACAAAAAAGTTATTCACCTTCATGAGGGGAAGAACTTTATGTTGAACATATTTTCATTCGAGACAATGTTAGAGGCCTAACAGCTTGCGCCATGTATCATACATGGGTGTTTGGGAGCGAACGCCATATTGCCGTCGTGGTTAGGCCAGACTGTGTTGACTATAACTTTTGCATTTGACCTCAGATTGAGATGATTCAAAAATAAAATTGTTTGCTTCGACGAGGCAAACAATAATCATATAGAACACCTTTTCAAATAAGGTTTTGTTAGATGCATAATCGGGGGAATAGTACCCGTGGGTAGGTGCTACAATCGTTTGTCTCTGATTTTATCGATGCTAGTTATATGTTCTTCTATATATTGAAGTAGGCTAATGTATTGCTTCATGAAAAACAATGAAAATTTTGTCCCTTTTATTTGCTTTTCGTAAGTGAAAAATAGAAGAAAAAACAATTGTGAATGTTTCTCTAAGAAGTTTACTTACAAGTCAAGATGGATACTTTTACCCACGGGTATTACCCGCAATTTATCAGGTACGGGTATGGGAACAATAGGAAACCCGAGGTGCGGGTATGTGTATGGTTTTTGGGCAAAATATATTAGGACAACAACGGGTTTGGGAAAGAATTACCCGCACCCAAACCCAGTGGGTGCCATGTAGACCTCCTAGGAGAATACATGCAAGCGTTGCCCCCACTATGAAGTGGCTTCGGAGCGCGATCCGACGCTGCCTGAAGTTATCATGCAATCATAGAATGCGACTGGCACTTGTCACTGTCGACGCTGAAGTCGCGAGTGATCTCCTTTACTTCACTTTTGCTGGCTAGTGGAAAGACACTCCTGTCTACCACCATTGCAATTTCTCCGAGTTGTTGTTGTGCTCCAAATGTGTCGGAGACTTGATGAAAATATTGGTCGCATTGGTCTGACTTGATGAAGCTTCCGTTGACCGTGATGACTCCTGCGGGTCCTGGCATCTTGAGCTTGAGGTACGCGTAGTGCGGGACTTGCCATAAATTACGCAAACGCTAGTCAACCGAGTATGGCGTGGTATTGGGACTGCCAGTCGAGCACTTCGAATTCTAATGTTTCTCTTGCGAAGTTGCCTTTTCTGCCAAAGACTACGTCGAACTTGATTGTTCCCAGGGAGGAGGCTGCCTCTCCTGGTGACGCCTGAGTTCTTCTAGACCGATCGTGGGATCATCATCTTGCACAAGGTGTCGGCGAAGATGATGTTCAGGCTTCTCCCCCCGTCCATGAATACTCGGGTCATGTCGTTGATGCGCGAGAGATGATAATGGATTCTCTCCCTTTGTTGGTTACCCAAGTGGAAGATGAGATGTAGATAACGGCAAATTTCCCTTGGAAAAGATACCAAGGTTTAGAGTGTCTCCCTTAGGACTTCGACGACGACAAGTAGGTGGAAAGGAAACAATGGCACCGTTTTAAGACAAAAGTTGCTTCCTTGACCTGGACCTGTAAACGTGTAACACCCTCACTGTCAGTGAACAGTAATCCCTGTTACTGTTCATCTGTACTGTTCCAAACTTTTGTTGATCAACTGGTTCAGTTCAGATTCAAATTCTCCTTTGATATTGTTGCAAGCAAATATGAACCATGGGCCTTGATCATCATGGATGAAAACAAAGTCCAAGCCATTTGAAATAAAATTCAAACAAACCCTAAAATGCCTTTTGATGAATATTAAAATATGGTGACAATAAATCTTTTCCAAAAATCTTGGAACCACTTTTTAAAAATCCCATATAATCATTGGACCATGCCCATGTGATCATTGGTATTTATTGGGCTACTGAAAATTGTAAACAATTAATAACAGTAGCAATCCCAGGCCAATTACCCATTTTATAATAAAATAAAATACCAAAAGAGTTTAGAAAAATCCTAAACTTTTTGTGGTACCCTAGGTTTATGCTCTACTAATTATGGAACAATAATTTTATTATAAAAAAATGCCTAAGCCATTTAAATAAAGGCTAAAAGAAGAGTTAACAGAAAAAAAAAGAAACCTAATCTAGCCCACTCCAGCCAAAGCCCATCCTTTCCCTTCCCCCCTGGGCCAGATAGCCCACCCAGCCCAACCGCCCCCCACCCCCTCATCCCCTACCTACAGTGCGCAGGGGGTGCCGTGGAGGGCATCCCCCGGCTGCACGCCATGGCTGGGAGCCGTGGAGGCCATCCAAGACCCTCCGGCGGGGATGAGACCCCGAGACGCCCCCGCAGCCCTAACCCTAAACTCCTCACGCCCCTGGATCTCGCCTCCCTCCCTCACACTCTCCCCATCGCGCCCCCTCTCTCAATCTCGCGCGTCAGAGCCCAGCCGTGGTCGCCGTCACGCGCCGCCGCGGCCAACGGCAACGGCAAGCGCCGCCACCTTGTCCGGAGGCCGCCCCGTGGTCGTCTGCACCACCTCCGAGGAGGAATCGACGCAGGCCGCCCCGTGGAAACCGCTACGTCGCCGTTCCCCCTCCACTTCCCCGCCGTCGTCTCCGCGAAAATCGACCGCCGACGCCTCCTCGCGCCCGCTGCCTCCGCGACCCGCCTCACTGTGAGCCCCGCGTCGAATTCCCCTCGCCCCGCTGTGCTTTGCTCGTCGTAGCCGCCGCTCCTCTTAGCACCGCACCGGCCACGGACGGTGTTGCATCGCCGCCCGGACCCCAGCGTGGCTCCGGCCATCCCGTGGCTTCGTAGGACTGCGCCGTCGATGGGCGGCGTTGCCCGGGTCCTGCAGTACTTCTCGGCGGAGCCAATGGTCGCCGAAGTGGGCGGCTGCGCCTCGCTGCGGCGCTGGGCTCGCTCCGGCGTGCACCGTATCCCCGGGTGGTTAGCCTGGGTGCTAACCATCATTAGCCCCTAACCCCCCCCTGACATGCGGGTCCCACCCCTCCCACTCTCTCACTGACCAGTGGGCCATATGCCCCCATTAGCCCCCTAATTAATATGCAAAGAAAATAACCAGGGGTAAAACCCCCCACTGAGTATGACAAGTGGTCCCCCCGGGTTAATTAAATAAATTAATTGATTTATTAGTGTACTGTGTATGACATGTGGACCCAGAGGATTTTGGAATAAAAATAAAGATTTAATTAAATAACTAGAGGCTGACATGTGGGACCCTCTGGTCAGTTGACCAGTCAATCTTACAGGTGGGTCCCCTCTGTCAGTTTGACCTGGTCAACCCTCTCTGTGGATAATGTTACTGTTTTATTAATAAAAATAAATCCAGAAAATTGATTTAAAATGATTTAAACTTTAAAATTCAATATCTTTTAAACCGTAAGTCAGATCGAAAAACTTTATACATGAAAGTTGATCAGAAAAATACAACGGATAAGTATATGCTATCCATACCCTCACCACACCCCTCTAATACAACGAACACCGACATTTCCCCCTCCGGGCTGTCTGTCGATAATTCCCGGTACCGATGAAAAGTACCCGGATGAATTTATTCCGAACACGAAAGTTGTCCGGAATGGTTCAACTAACACGGATACACCCCCCTTATGTTTGTCCGGCACCCACGACACCTCCGGCTTGACCCTTCCCCCTCCGGACACCTTGTCCGGTAATCACCCGGAGCTGGCAGTTCATCCCCGGATGAATTCCCGCTCCGAGCAACGTGCATTGCACTGCGTTAGAACACCGTTAACATTGCATATGTCATGCTATTCATCTGTTTGCTATGATTGCTTTATATTTATTGTTTCTTCCCCCTTTTGTTCTCCGGTAGACCCCGCTGCTACCGCCGACTACACTGCTGCCGGGTTCGACTACTTCGTCGACGACCCGACCCCTACCGTCGAGCTTCCCGGCAAGCAGAACCATTCTCTTCCCCAGATATCGCCTACCTTTCCGTACTTTCTTGCACTAGGCATTGTTACTGCTGCTGCTACGATTACAGTCCTATTCAATTGCATAGCCTGTTTTTGTCGCCCCTTGATGTACCTTTCCTTTATCCTATGCTGCCTATTATTACTTATGCATTATTCAGCAGTTAGCCCTGCGCATTGTTAGCTAGGATTAGATAGCGGGGCGTGATCACTATGGGAGTGAACACGGATACAATATATACAACTGCACATGTACGGTACAAAGCAGACACCGCCAAAGGCCCCTATCTGGGTTATGCCTAGTCACCTCAAGTGTGAGCTATCCAGGAGTAATCCTTGTACTCCACTCGAGGCTAACTTTGTCTTGCCGCCATAGGGTCCTGGACAGCGGTTGTCCTTAAAGGTAAGAAAGTCGGGCGACCAAACGGTGCCCGCGAGAGGTATATCGTCGGGAACGACAGGGAGGGTACGACCGACGTTACTGGCGTGCTTGGCCCCTGCTCGTATCTCACGAGAGTTACCAAACCACGAAAGTCGAGCTCTACCAAGAGCACACGCGAGACAAGGTAAGGAGACGGTTCACCTTGTTGGTAACCGCAGTGACTTGGTGGGACGACAGGGCAGGCACTGATGTACTGGTGGACCTGACTGCTGTCGTTGACCGCGGGTCGGTTAAGTCGAGGCAACGATAACGGTTGTCCCGCAGGTTAATTAAAATGCTAAATGGTTCGGCGGATGTCTTGAGTAGCCTTTTGGCTTGTACGCACTACCTACACGTGGGACGAGGAGTGTGGGCTCCCCTGCATCGTAGTCTCGTTCGAGGGTCTTCAGACGTCAGCAGTACCGCGGGCTGATTGCCGGGAAGTGGTGTTGTCTTCTCTTGCTCGAGCGGTGTATTTGTATTTGCTTTGATTTTGCTTCACCGTCCAGTCACGCACCGTGCAGGAGTACGTTCGGGTTAGGGTCCAAAGCCCGGCGTACATAGGATATAGTCCGGCGGATGACCTCTCTGTTGATTGCCGAAGGATGGGCTACTTTGTGTCGGATAGCTTTGGTGGAGCGTTCCCTAACAAGGTTCCCGCCACCCTGGAGATCCGAGCGTCGTAGAGTCACGCCAGTGCACCCCTGCAGGGAAGATTAATCTATCGATAGCCGTGTCCACGGTAACAGGACGCTTTATGCTGAAGCTGGATCTTACCAATAGAAACTATTATTATTAAACTGTATGGTTCCGGGTTTTCTTCCTCGCGGGGATGTCGAGGAGGTGAACTCGGAGGCATTATTATTATTGTTAATCATTAAAACTTATATTATACAATGTTGCAGCAACTTCTGCTTCGTTGTTACTTTACGCTTTATATGAACTGTTGGCTGATTCTTACCTCATGCTGCAAGACATCGTCGGAAGATGCTAGTCGTCGATAGGCCTAGCTTATTATCCTTGTTCTCGATTTCTGTCTTTCAGTCCACTATATACAACCTCTTCTTTCCGTTGATACAATGCATATTGCTTAGTAGCGGACGTAAGACTCGCGGGTATACTAGATACTCACCTGCTTTATTTCCTTTACTGTTTTGTCTGATCGGCCGCTGCAGTCTACGTTGGAGTCCAGGAGCAGGAGATCCCCGATGTCGACCACCGCAACGTGAAGATCCCCGATGCCTTCTACGACGTCGAGTTCCCCGTTGACCAGGAGTAGATTGGAGGTTCCCAGGCAGGAGGCCTCGCCTTTTCGATCGTTGTTGATATTTGTGCTAGCCTTCTTAAGGCAACCTTGCATCCTTGTGTCTGTACTCAGATACTATTGCTTCCGCCGACTTTGTGCTCTCGAGCTGTTGTATTCGAGCCCTCGTGGCCCCTGGCTTGTATTAAACAGCTTGTATTATTTTATTTGTAGAGTTGTGTTGTGATATCTCACCGTGAGTCCCTAATCTCGATCGTGTACCTTGCGTGTATGATTACTGTACACGGCCTGATTTTGGGGGCGTCACAAGTTGGTATCAGAGCCGACTGCCTGTAGGAAGCCACCCCACCACTACCTGGTCGAAGTTGAGTCTAGACTTGAAAAACTATTTTGCTAACTTATTGTTTGGCTTACGGGCCCACATCGATTTCACTACGTGTGATATCTATGGTATTAGGATCCTTTTCTCCTTACCTATGCTCTGGGACTCTGCTCTCTTATCCTTGCTCATAAGTTTTACAAACGCTGACATTAGGATCACGTTCTCTTGATTCCACCCGGCGTTTTTGGTGCTTGCTCCTCCTGATACTCAGAAGGACTTCGTGATTTATTGCGACGCGTCTCGACAAGGATTAGGCTGTGTCCTATTGCAAGAGCGCAAAGTGATTGCTTATGGCTCTCGTCAATTGCGTGCTCACGAAGATAAGTATCCAACACATGATCTTGAATTGGCAGCGGTAATTTATGCATTGAAGCTGTGGCAACATTACCTCGTCGGTAATCGTTGCGAGATCTACACCGACCACCAAAGCCTGAAGTACATGTTTACTCAAACAGATCTGAATCTCCGCCAGCAGAGATGGCTCGAGACAATAGCCGACTACAACATGGGAATTTCTTACACCCCGAGCAAAGCTAATGTGGTGGCCGATGCCTTAAGCCGCAAAGCCTATTGTAGTGAACTTGAAGTTCAAGTGCAACAACCACGCCTGTATGCAGAACTCCGCAAGCTGAACATCGAAATTGTTCCGCAGGGATATGTGAACTCCCTGGTGGTCAAACCAGACCTCGACACCCGCATCAAGACGGTGCAACATTATGACTCTGAAATTTGGAAGATTAAGCGGCGTGTCGCCAGCGGAGATCCCTCATTCTTCACTATTGATGCAAATGATGATAATGCGGTGTACTTCAAGGGTCGTTTAGTGGTTCCGGTAGCGAAGGCAAACCGGAATTACGCCCCTGATGTCATGAAAGAAGCTCATGATACACCTTTGTCGATCCACCCTGGTAGTACCAAGATGTACCAAGACATTCGTCAGCAATTCTGGTGGCCTAACATGAAGCAAGGCATTGCCCGATATGTTTCTGAATGTGACGTTTGCCGTCGCGTCAAGGTAGAACATCAAAGACCTGCTGGAACTCTACAACCACTCTCTATTCCTGAATGGAAGTGGGACAAGATCGAGATGGACTTCGTCACTGGTTTTCCCAGATCGCAGAAAGGCCACGATGCTATCTTTGTCGTCATCGACCGCTTCTCCAAGGTTGCCCACTTTCTGCCAGTCAAGGAGACGATCTCTGCTAGTCAGTTAGCAGACTTGTATGTTTCCAGAATCGTGTCGCTCCACGGTATTCCGTTGGAGATTAGTTCCGACCGAGGCAGCATTTTCACCTCAAGATTTTGGGATAGTTTCCAAGAAGCTATGGGCACTCATCTGAATTTCAGCACCGCTTATCACCCCCAGTCGCAAGGACAAGTCGAACGAGTTAATCAAGTGCTTGAAGATATGCTGCGAGCTTGTGTCATCTCATTCGGTAAGAAATGGGAGGAATCTCTTCCATTTGCTGAATTCTCGTACAACAATAGCTATCAGGCTAGTCTGCAGATGGCTCCCTTCGAAGTTCTCTATGGACGTAAGTGCCGAACCCCCCTGAATTGGTCAGAGACCGGAGAACGAACTCTCATTGGTCCGGACATTATCCAGCATGCCGAAGATCAGGTTCGCGTTATTCGGGAACACTTGAAAGCTGCCCAGTCCCGCCAGAAGAGCAACTATGATCGCAAACACAAGGAAATGGATTACCAACCTGGCGAATACGCGTACCTCCGTGTCACTCCCATGAGAGGCACTCACCGCTTCGGAATCAAAGGAAAGTTAGCTCCTCTCTACATTGGCCCGTTCCGCATTCTTTCCAGAAGTGGACCCGTGGCATACCGATTGGAATTGCCGTCGAACCTCTCTCAAGTCCACGATGTCTTCCACGTGTCGCAACTCCGACGCTGCTTCAAAGACCCTATTCGTGAAGTGGAGCATGATATGATCGAGCTGCAACAGGACTTGACTTATCAAGAACATCCGAGCCGCATTCTCGATCAGTTTGAACGCAAGACCCGCAACAAGACGATGAGGTTTCTCAAAGTTCAGTGGTCAAATCATTCTGAGGATGAGGCCACTTGGGAACGCGAAGATCGTCTTTGTGAAGAATACCCTGATCTTTTTCCCGCTACCACTTAAATTCTCGAGACGAGAATTCTTTTAGTGGGGGAGATTTGTAACACCCTCACTGTCAGTGAACAGTAATCCCTATTACTGTTCATCTGTACTGTTCCAAACTTTTGTTGATCAACTGGTTCAGTTCAGATTCAAATTCTCCTTTGATATTGTAGCAAGCAAATATGAACCATGGGCCTTGATCATCATGGATGAAAACAAAGTCCAAGCCATTTGAAATAAAATTCAAACAAACCCTAAAATGCCTTTTGATGAATATTAAAATATGGTGACAATAAATCTTTTCCAAAAATCTTGGAACCACTTTTTAAAAATCCCATATAATCATTGGACCATGCCCATGTGATCATTGGTATTTATTGGGCTACTGAAAATTGTAAACAATTAATAACAGTAGCAATCCCAGGCCAATTACCCATTTTATAATAAAATAAAATACCAAAAGAGTTTAGAAAAATCCTAAACTTTTTGTGGTACCCTAGGTTTATGCTCTACTAATTATGGAACAATAATTGTATTATACAAAAATGCCTAAGCCATTTAAATAAAGGCTAAAAGAAGAGTTAACAGAAAAAAAAGAGAAACCTAATCTAGCCCACTCCAGCCAAAGCCCATCCTTTCCCTTCCCCCCTGGGCCAGATAGCCCACCCAGCCCAACCGCCCCCCACCCCCTCATCCCCTACCTACAGTGCGCAAGGGGTGCCGTGGAGGGCATCCCCCGGCTGCACGCCATGGCTGGGAGCCGTGGAGGCCATCCAAGCCCCTCCAGCGGGGATGAGACCCCGAGACGCCCCCGCAGCCCTAACCCTAAACTCCTCACGCCCCTGGATCTCGCCTCCCTCCCTCACACTCTCCCCATCGCGCCCCCTCTCTCGATCTCGCGCGTCAGAGCCCAGCCGTGGTCGCCGTCACGCGCCGCCGCGGCCAACGGCAACGGCAAGCGCCGCCACCTTGTCCGGAGGCCGCCCCGTGGTCGTCTGCACCACCTCCGAGGAGGAATTGACGCAGGCCGCCCCGTGGACACCGCTACGTCGCCGTTCCCCCTCCACTGCCCCGCCGTCGTCTCCGCGAAAATCGACGCCGCCGACGCCTCCTCGCGCCCGCTGCCTCCGCGACCCGCCTCACTGTGAGCCCCGCGTCGAATTCCCCTCGCCCCGCTGTGCTTTGCTCGTCGTAGTCGCCGCTCCTCTTAGCACCGCACCGGCCACGGACGGTCTTGCATCGCCGCCCGGACCCCAGCGTGGCTCCGGCCATCCCCTGGCTTCGTAGGACTGCGCCGTCGATGGGCGCCGTTGCCCGGGTCCTGCAGTACTTCTCGGCGGAGCCAATGGTCGCCGAAGTGGGCGGCTGCGCCTCGCCGCGGCGCTGGGCTCGCTCCGCCGTGCACCGTATCCCCGGGTGGTTAGCCTGGGTGCTAACCATCATTAGCCCCTAATCCCCCCTGACATGCGGGTCCCACCCCTCCCACTCTCTCACTGACCAGTGGGCCATATGCCCCCATTAGCCCCCTAATTAATATGCAAAGAAAATAACCAGGGGTAAAACCCCCCACTGAGTATGACAAGTGGTCCCCCCGGGTTAATTAAATAAATTAATTGATTTATTAGTGTACTGTGTATGACATGTGGACCCAAAGGATTTTGGAATAAAAATAAAGATTTAATTAAATAACTAGAGGCTGACATGTGGGACCCTCTGGTCAGTTGACCAGTCAACCTTACAGGTGGGTCCCCTCTGTCAGTTTGACCTGGTCAACCCTCTCTGTGGATAATGTTACTGTTTTATTAATAAAAATAAATCCAGAAAATTGATTTAAAATGATTTAAAGTTTAAAATTCAATATCTTTTAAACCGTAAGTCAGATCAAAAAACTTTATACATGAAAGTTGATCAGAAAAATACAACGGATAAGTATATGCTATCCATACCCTCACCACACCCCTCTAATACAACGAACACCGACATTTCCCCCTCCGGGTTGTCTGTCGATAATTCCCGGTACCGATGAAAAGTACCCGGATGAATTTATTCCGAACATGAAAGTTGTCCGGAATGGTTCAACTAACACGGATACACCCCCCTTATGTTTGTCCGGCACCCACGACACCTCCGGCTTGACCCTTCCCCCTCCGGACACCTTGTACGATAATCACCCGAAGCTGGCAGTTCATCCCCGGATGAATTCCCGCTCCGAGCAACGTGCATTGCACTGCGTTAGAACACCGTTAACATTGCATATGTCATGCTATTCATCTGTTTGCTATGATTGCTTTATATTTATTGTTTCTTCCACCTTTTGTTCTCTGGTAGACCCCGCTGCTACCGCCGACTACACTACTGCCGGGTACGACTACTTCGTCGACGACCCGACCCCTACCGTCGAGCTTCCAGGCAAGCAGAGCCATGCTCTTCCCCAGATATCGCCTACCTTTCCGTACTTTCTTGCACTAGGAATTGTTACTGCTGCTGCTACGATTACAGTCCTATTCAATTGCATAGCCTGTTTTTGTCGCCCCTTGATGTACCTTTCCTTTATCCTATGCTGCCTATTATTACTTATGCATTATTCAGCAGTTAGCCCTGCGCATTGTTAGCTAGGATTAGATAGCGGGGCGTGATCACTATGGGAGTGAACACGGATACAATATATACAACTGCACATGTACGGTACAAAGCAGACACCGCCAAAGGCCCCTATCTGGGTTATGCCTAGTCACCTCAAGTGTGAGCTATCCAGGAGTAATCCTTGTACTCCACTCGAGGCTGACTTTGTCTTGCCGCCATAGGGTCCTGGACAGCGGTTGTCCTTAAAGGTAATAAAGTCGGGCGACCCAACGGTGCCCGCGAGAGGTATATCGTCGGGAACGACAGGGAGGGTACGACCGACGTTACTGGCGTGCTTGGCCCCTGCTCGTATCTCACGAGAGTTACCAAACCACGAAAGTCGAGCTCTACCAAGAGCACACGCGAGACAAGGTAAGGAGACGGTTCACCTTGTTGGTAACCGCAGTGACTTGGTGGGACGACAGGGCAGGCACCGATGTACTGGTGGACCTGACTGCTGTCGTTGACCGCGGGTCGGTAAAGTCGAGGCAACGATAACGGTTGTCCCGCAGGTTAATTAAAATGCTAAATGGTTCGGCGGATGTCTTGAGTAGCCTTTTGGCTTGTACGCACTACCGACACGTGGGACGAGGAGTGTGGGCTCCCCTGCATCGTAGTCTCGTTCGAGGGTCTTCAGACGTCAGCAGTACCGCGGGCTGATTGCCGGGAAGTGGTGTTGTCTTCTCTTGCTCGAGCGGTGTATTTGTATTTGCTTTGATTTTGCTTCACCGTCCAGTCACGCACCGTGCAGGAGTACGTTCGGGTTAGGGTCCAAAGCCCGGCGTACATAGGATATAGTCCGGCGGATGACCTCTCTGTTGATTGCCGAAGGATGGGCTACTTTGTGTCGGATAGCTTTGGTGGAGCGTTCCCTAACAAGGTTCCCGCCACCCTGGAGATCCGAGCGTCGTAGAGTCACGCCAGTGCACCCCTGCAGGGAAGATTAATCTATCGATAGCCGTGTCCACGGTAACAGGACGCTTTATGCTGAAGCTGGATCTTACCACTAGAAACTATTATTATTAAACTGTATGGTTCCGGGTTTTCTTCCTCGCGGGGATGTCGAGGAGGTGAACTCGGAGGCATTATTATTATTGTTAATCATTAAAACTTATATTATACAATGTCGAAGCAACTTCTGCTTCGTTGTTACTTTACGCTTTATATGAACTGTTGGATGATTCTTACCTCATGCTGCAAGACATCGTCGGAAGATGCTAGTCGTCGATAGGCCTAGCTTCTTATCCTTGTTCTGGATTTCTGTCTTTCAGTCCACTATATACAGCCTCTTCTTTCCGTTGATACAATGCATATTGCTTAGTAGCGGACGTAAGACTCGCGGGTATACTAGATACTCACCTGCTTTATTTCCTTTACTGTTTTGTCTGATCGGCCGCTGCAGTCTACGTTGGAGTCCAGGAGCAGGAGATCCCCGATGTCGACCACCGCAACGTGAAGATCCCCGATGCCTTCTACGACGTCGAGTTCCCCGTTGACCAGGAGTAGATTGGAGGTTCCCAGGCAGGAGGCCTCGCCTTTTCGATCGTTGTTGATATTTGTGCTAGCCTTCTTAAGGCAACCTTGCATCCTTGTGTCTGTACTCAGATACTATTGCTTCCGCTAACTTTGTGCTCTCGAGCTGTTGTATTCGAGCCCTCGTGGCCCCTGGCTTGTATTAAACAGCTTGTATTATTTTATTTGTAGAGTTGTGTTGTGATATCTCACCGTGAGTCCCTAATCTCGATCGTGTACCTTGCGTGTATGATTACTGTACACGGCCTGATTTTGGGGGCGTCACAAAACGACACAAATAACTTTCCTCCCAAGGAAGTACAGAGAGGTTGTAAATCTTTCCGATCTTGTTGTTTACAAAGGATCAGACACAAGAGGTAATAGTGGTGATAACTACAAGTAGAAAGTAAAATAAAGAAGTAAACTGAGGGTGTAAACAGTGGTGGAAATATGGACCGGGGTCCCATGATGTTCACTAGTGATGTCTCTCTCCCAAAAGACGATAAACAATTATGCAAGGTAAACAAATTACAGCTGGGCAATTGACAGGATTACGGACGCAAACCAATGCTAACTATGCTACAAAAGAAAGGAAGAGGCTCAAAGGCATGGGAGGTACGCCAAGATAAGTAGACCGAAATCCATCTGCATCTACTACTAATCATACACATTGAGATATCTATCTAGAACATCTCGCCAGTATTAAGTTGCAAGCCCACCCAAAGTGTAAACCCAAAGCAACAGACAATTGCATTAAAAGAACTTTTCATAAAGTAAACAATCCTTGCAACCGCGGTTACAAGCACCATTGTTTCCCCCCTTGTGGCAACATCACATCCCCTAGACTCATGTTTCTGTCACTAAAGATATAGTGGAACGAAGGACAGACTGATGATTGTTGATGAAGAAGGGGATGCACGGGGGCATCCCCAAGCTTAGACGCTTGAGTCTCCTTGAATATTTCTTGGGGGTGCATGGGGGCATCCCCAAGCTTGAGAGTTTGACACTCCCGTATCTTCTTTCATCATCTTCCCTCGCACACTTGAAAACTCCCTTTATACATAACTCATCATAAGCTGATTAGAGAGGTTAGTACCCATAATTTTTTTTTGCCTCCACTGGAAATAAAGATTTTCTTGAAGGGCTACTGTTTCTAAGGACCGCCAAAAAGTTTTTGCAAATAAAAAGCTAGCGCAAGACTTGCAAAACGAAGGAAGGGCAAAACATGGCAGAATATGTCAAAAACAGACCAGCAAGTAGTAAATAAATTTTTTGGGGTACTTCTGCAAGTCAAATAAAAAAACTCAGAAAATACGCTTGAAAGCTAATTGTATAGAGCACATTGTGAAAAAAATTCAGATAAAAAGGATGATCTGGTGATTTATCGTGATTTTTTTCCGTCCAAGGACAGAATCTGTTTTCTGGACAACATGTCACAACTTTTGAACTTTCTTGCAATCGAAGGCTAAACTTGGCACAAATCTTGAAAATAAAGATACAATGATGTTGCTACAGTAGTAAAAATCATCAAGACCACTAAAAAAGAAGTAAAAACATCTTGGGTTGCCTCCCAACAAGCGCTTTATTTTACGCCTTTGAGCTAGGCACAAAGCAAAAAGAAGAATTAAGTTTTATCAAGTGAAAGAGAATAGCTATCCCGTGTAACAGACTCAAAAGGTAACTTGATTTTATTTATAGGGAAGTGTTCCATCCCTTTTTTGAGAGGGAATTGAAATTTTATATTCCCCGCTTTCATATCAATGACAGCACCAACGGTGCGAAGAAAAGGGCGTCCCAAAATAATTGGACATAAAGGTTCACACTCAATGTCCATAATAGAAAAATCGACAGGAACATAATTGTTATTGACAATGATAAGAACATCGTCAATCTTCCCCAAAGGTTTCTTTACGGAAGAATCAACAAGACGAACACCAAAAGAACAAGGATCAAAAGTTTTCAATTCAAACATATCATACATTGTTTTGGGCATAACGGAGGTACTAGTTCCAACATCACATAAAGCATAGAAAGAGAAGTTATTCAATTTAATTTTTATCATAGGATCCCAACCATCTTCTAGCTTCCTAGGTATGGATGCTTCTACCCTAAGCTTCTCCTCCCTAGCTTTAATGAGATCATTAGTGATATGCTCCATGAAGGCAAGATTTAGTGTGCTAGTGTGGGGGTCTCTAGACATTTTGTGTAGTAGGCTAGTAACTTCAGAAAGGGCGCAACTATCAAAATCAGTGTCACTGCTATCAAAGGTGGTAGTGGTTGTATCTAGGCTCACTTGTTTTAAAGCCTCTATATTCATAGGAGTTTCTTCTTCTACGTCTGAGGTAATAGCATCACCATTGATAGGTCCAATGGGACTAGGAGTGTGTTTGGTGCTAAAGGTTTGAGTATTCTCAATAACTTGGATAGTAGCAACCGTATGGTGTGAAGGAAGGCTCTTAATTCTATCTTCTTCCTCCTTTTCTCTAGCCCATCTTTCTTTAAGTTTAGCCATCATCCTAATGTTTTCATTAATTTACACTTGAATAGCATTAATAGGAGTGGCCTTCCTCTCCTCGAGGGGAGAAGTTCTAATTTTAAGCATCTCAACATAAAGGGCTAAGTTGTCTACCTTCAAAGAAAGATTATCTAATTTGTCTAATTTTCCCTCTACACTCTTGTTGAAGGCTTTTTGGGTAGTGATAAATTCTTTAAGCATGCTCTCTAATTAAGAAGTGGAGTTCTTGTTGCTAGGATAAGTGTTGTTGTTCCCATAGTTGTTGGATGGGAAAGGTATAGGATTGCTAGTAAAATTACTCCTATAAGCATTGTTGTTTAAGTTGTTTCTAGAAATAAATTCACATCTAATTGTACTTGAGAAACCAAGGAATTTAAAGGAACATTATGAGGATCAATAGGAGCTCTCTTGGTAAGTAGAGACATAATCAAGTCAACGTTTTCATTTAGGGAGGAGATCTCCTCGACAGAGTTTACCTTCCTACCTGTTGGAGCTCTCTCGGTGTGCCATTGGGAATAATTGGTCATCATCTCATCTAGTAGTTTTGTAGTAGCACCAAGTGTTGTTGACATAAAAGTTCCTCCCGCGGCCGAATCTAACAGGTTCCGCGAGGTAAAGTTCAAGCCTGCATAAAAAGTCTGGATAACCATCCAAGTAGTCAAACCATGTGTAGGGCATTTCTTAACAAGAGACTTCATACGTTCCCAAGCTTGGGCAACATGTTCATTATAAAATTGCTTAAAATTCATAATGTTACTCCTCAATTGGATAATTTTAGCAGGTGGGTAGTACTTCCCAATAAAAGCATCCTTGCACTTATCCCAAGAATCTATGCTATTCCTAGGCAAGGATTGAAACCAAATTTTAGCTCATTCCCTCAAGGAGAAAGGAAAAAGCTTAACCTTAACAATATCACCTTCTACTTCTGTATACTTTTGCATATCACAAAGCTCAACAAAATTATTTAAGTGTAAAGCTGCATCATCTCCAACACCAGATAATTGATCTCTCATAACAAGGTTCAGCAAAGCAAGTTTAATTTCATAAGACACCGCTGAAGTAGAAGGTGCAACAATAGGAGTGCAGATAAAATCATTGTTGTTGTGACTAGTGACGTCACACAACTTAGAGTTTTCAGTGGTACCAATAGTAGCAGCAAGCAGGGCAAGCAATTTTTTTGTGATTTTTGATAAAGGACACTAAGATAAAAACTGAAAGGTAAACTAACAAGACTAAAAAGCAAAGATAAAATATAGTGTGCAACTCCCCTATCTTGTAGATTGGAGTCCCCGGCAACGACTCTAGAAATTTTCTTGATGCGCGAGAGATGATAATGGCTTCTCTCCCTTCGTTGGTTACCCCAGAAGGTGAGATCTAGATAGCGGAAAATTTCCCTTGGCAAAGATACCAAGGTTTAGAGTGTCTCCCGTAGGACTCCGACGATGACAAGTAGGTGGCAAGGAAACAATGGCACCGTTTTAAGACAAAAGTTGCTTCCTTGACCTGGACCTGCTGTTTACAAATAACTTTGATGCCAATGAAGTACAGAGAGGTTGTCAATCTCTCCGGTCTTGTTGTTTACAAAGGATCAAACACAAGAAATAATAGTGGTGATAACTGCAACTAGAAAGTAAAAGCAAGAAGTAAACTGAGGGTGTAAACAGTGGTGGAAATATGGACCGGGGTCCCATGATGTTCACTAGTGATGTCTCTCTCCCAAAAGACGATAAACATCTATGCAAGGTACACAAATTATAGCTAGGCAATTGACAGGATGTGCAAACCAATGCTAACTATGCTACAAAAGAAAGGAAGAGGCTCAAAATCATGGGCAGTACGCCAAGATAAGTAGACCAAAATCCATCAGCATCTACTACTAATCATCCACCTTGAGATATCTATCCAGAACATCTCGCTGGTATTAAGTTGCGAGCCCCACCCAAAGTGTAAACCCAAAGCAACAGACAACAGCATTAAAAGAACTTTGCATAAAGTAAACAATCCTTGCAACCGCGATTACAAGCACCGTTGTTTTCCCCCTTGTGGAAACATCACATCCCCTAGACTCATGTTCTTGTCACTCAAGCTAGTCATCAGGGGGCATGAACCCACAATCATGCATGACGCTCCCTCTTGGAGTCACTACCTATTACTTGGCCAAAGCAATAAACGACAATGGAGAACATGCAATAATTACTCAAGAACACAAATATAAAAGAGAAGAACCAAATATATTACCCATCACAATCTTAACATAGTCTCATAAGCCATCAGATCCCAGCAAACTCAACATAGCAACAACAGACAGAATTACATATGTGCCTTGATCATGTAGGGCAGATCACAAGGTCTAATCCATGAAGAACAAAGAGGGGGAGATAACATCACATAGCTACTGATCATGGACCCATGGTCCAAGGTGGACTACTCACGGATAATCCAGGAAGTGTCCATGGTGGTGGAGAAGCTCTCGGAGGTCAATCCTCCCTCCGGCAGGGTGCCGGGAAGAGGTCTTCTGGCGCTCCCGATCTTGGAAGCGCGGAGGAGGAGGAACAGAGGTGAGATCACAAAAAAGGGTTTTGTCCTTGAGGGTTTCAGACGACGGGGTAAATATAGGCGAAGGAGGGCAGCCAGGGGGGCCACCAGGGGTCCAGGCGGCCTCCCGGCGCGACTCCACCCTAGGTCGCGCCACCTGGCCGCTTGGAGCCCAGGTGGGTCCCCTCTGGCCCCCCTTTGGGACCCTGGAAGATTCTGTTGCGCTGATTTTTTTTACATTTTCCTAAAAAATTTCTGGCATTTTTCGTAATGGGAAAACCTGAAATAAAAAGACAGCAGAAAACAGAAACTGACACTAGGTTGCACTGAGTTAATAGGTTAGTCTAAATATGATCAAAAGTGTATGAAAGTATATCAAAACATAGCAATATCACCCAAAATATGCATGGAGCAAGAAGAAATTATAGATACGTTTGGGACGTATCAGTCGTATCCACCGATCTGTGCTTCGAGAACCAGCGGCGCGTGCCCTGGCCTTGGAACTGCGAGTGGATGATCATCTTGCGAGAAAGTGATGTTGACTTCCGAATCACATAAGTAATAGGGTTCTTATGCCGACAAGCTTCAGCTGCTCAGGCTTGTAGGGTGTTCGCCTCCTGCTTCGTCTTTGAGGGTCGTCCTTCTTGGATCATGCATACCCGTCCGTTAGACAGTGGATATTGCTCTTCTGTATTAGGCTCCGGTGGCTGCGCTGTTTCTCGAGCTCGTTTGGCTTTGCGCTGCTTCTCTTCTTTTAGTCTATCGGAGAGTTCGGTAAACAGGCGGAAGCTCCTCAGGGTGTAGCCTGCCCTGAGTCGTCCCCAGTCGTCTTCGAAACAGTGGATCGTGCAGGGCCTGTCCAACTGCTCTTTAGGTGTGAGACTGCTCGAGCCGGCATGTCTTCTTATTCTTGCGATGCGGTATGTCCTCGAGTGGTCTTTGGAGCGGGAGTGAAACCTTGGATCGAGCTCAAATCCTTCGTTGATCGAGTAGTTTCAGATCATCTTGGCGAACTCGTTCGGTCTTAGGTCGGGGTCGTAGGATTCACCGGGGAGGGGGGGGGGGGGTGTCGGAGTCCTCTTCGCAGGTCACGGCGGGTGCTCGAGTGGCGGCGGGGTGTGCTGTAGCATGTGGTGGTTGCTCGAGCGAAACTTCAATGTGAAACTCCTGCATCTGATCTAGCGCTATAGCTGGTTTCACAACGACGACTTGAGTTCGTCTTCTGGGTCGCTGGGAGCGACTTTGGTAGTCGCCGAAAAATTGATCTTGACCCAGCTGCTGGCCGAGCGAGCTAGCTTGGTGGCACGAAGGAGAGACTTGCGATGAATTTGAGCTCTTCGAGTGGGTTGGATCTTGCTCGAACCGCTGAGTTACTGGTTGCTGATGACGGAACGGCCAAGATCGTGATTCCAACTTGTCGTCTCCCCACGGTCGGCGCCAATTGACGAGGATGGGCCTCGGCAAAGGCCATGGTGAGGTACCCTAGGTTTGGATTGTACAAAGAAGGTGCAAGTTGGCGATACTCGTCGGCTAATAGGAGACATGGATTTACCTAGGTTCAGGGCCCTCGATCGGTGAAACCCCTACTTCCTGCTCTTTTGTATTCTGATGGAGGCCATTACAGTGGCGGCCGAGGCGAGATCGCTCGGGACCGGAGGTGTTTCTATGAGATTGGATGCCCTAGACGTCCCCTCTCCCATCCTTTATATACTAGGTTGGGTCGCAAGGAGTCCATCTAGGTTTACAGAAGCAGTTGCCTAATCTAGTTTTAGTCTTGGACCCCAAGTCGCAGCTTCCATAATCGCCAAGGACTCCTACGTCGGTACTTCGAGTGGGCCAGTCGTGGGCTCGTCGAAGCTTCCAATGGGCCTTCTTTCTTGACACGCACCAGGTACCCTGATCTATAGGAGTCGTGAGGACACCCCCTCGTTAGTGACATTGCCATATGTTTTGCTACACTTTCATAACTTTTTACACATATTTGGACTAACCTACTAACTCAGTGCACCCACTGCCAGTTTATGTCTGCTGATGTCTGTAAGTTACAGGTTGTAAAACCCGATATGCGGTACTGTTTCAGATCTGAACGTTTCTGTCCAAACCTGAGGGCGAAGCACATATCGGACCCACCGCGACATATGACAAAGCCATATGTCTCGGATTTCAACACGATATGACGACATTACAGCTACAAAGATACAACATCTCATACAATCGGCATAAAACTGCTTTAATACAATACAACAACGGAAGATATTGTCTGAGTACAAACTACAATAAAATTCCTAGTGGCAAAAAGAAAAACATCGATCCCCATAACCACACGGGTCCAGGTGCTCCGCCGAGATCCGCCTAACTAGTCGTCGTCGAGTCTCCACGTGAAACGTCAATCACCATACCTGTTGTCGATCAAGAACCATGAAAAGAGTTTGGGGGTAGTATCATGAGTGCAGAAGTACTCATCATCCAACTGTAGTGGTCAACTGACCCAACAAAGACTTCATCACTCGTCATTCTAGGATAACTAGTAGGTTACGGTAAGGATGGGGTAAGTGGTGAGGTTGCTACCGCACTAGCATTTATGGAGTGGCTAACGATCTAGAGAGTAAGATGAGAAGACAAGCATTCGATGAGGAATCGCCTCCAACAAGTCTGCTATCCACCTACTTACGCAAGCACAACACCTATCCAATCCTTTTCCTCCTCTTTCATCACCCGATGAAAAAGAAGCAATCAAGGCACACACACATTGATCAAGTTATTAAGATTATCTCAGTTGTTGTTGTCTATGAACAAGGAGCATGTCTCAAGTCATCCATAACCTTGGACACGGCTTCTCGAAAAGATTTAACCCTGCAGGGGTGTACCAACTGCCCATTATAAGCTCCGCATGTACGTCGTCTCTCTCAGTCGGGCCCGTTAAAGACACTCATTGAAAAGTTGTTCCGAGAGATCCGGACGTCATAATCCCTCTAACTAACAACGAACAAATCCGGGTGGCCCCCGATGAGTCGACATCCAACTCAAAAGCCGGTCGCGCTCTCGAATTGGCCTCTACCGTTTGGATGAGGACGGGTTAGCTACCCAAACCATGTGGGCAACCCCCTAGCTCCGTAGGGTAGACCAACTAGAGAAACCATGTCTCTGCTGGTCCAAGTTTAAAATCTGCTGGGAGCTCACCAGTCACACACACGATTTTCAAATGGTAAATCAGCTTGGGCCACCACTAGAAATGTTTGGAGCTAGGTAGGTAAGAAGAGGGGACCCCATAAAATCCCACACCCGGTTAGGCACGCTCGCCAAGAGACACAATACCCGGAACTCAGGACCTAGGTGACTCGAATGGAACAAAGAATCGAGACGGGATAGCCTAGACCTTCCATCCTTCGTCGAATATAGTCAACATTATAATAATCATATCATCCACAACAATATAATAATGTGATAGCCCAATCCAAGGAGTAGCAGGGTACATTCATAGCATCCTAAGCATGCATACTAAGAAGGGGCTGAGCAACGAGCAATATTAACATAGCAGTACATGGTTTGCTGGGAGGGGACATGGCCGTATCAGTTTGAAAGCGGCTGTAAACATGTGGTAGGATCAAACATCGAACCTAACCTAGACTAGCATGAAAACCACTGGTTATAATAGAATGGATCATAAGTAATGTATAGTCCTTGGCTGTTGATAAGTCGGGTTCCCAAGGTGTAGTCGATCGCAAACTCACATCGTCTCCGAGAATATCCGTGGGAGCACACAAGAACTAAACACTAGAAAGCAATCAGCGGAGATACCACTATCACTACAGAGCAATCACGAGCAAGCAGTAAACAAACAAGCATGATCAAGAATGATGCATGTCATTTTAATAGCATGACATGAACATAAGAATAGGCAAGTTTAAATGAAGCATCGGGAAGTAAGGGTGCAATGCTACCGACAACCTTCATATGCATTAGGTAGGTGATTAATGAATCCGGTGGATTCCTTGCGTTGCAGTTGTTATGAGGCATGGTAATGGCATGAGAAAGAGATGAACAAGAATTTCCCACCATGAAGATGGACCTCACGTTGGGATTCTTTAACTTAAAAGAGATGAAAAAATGGCATGGCATGATATGATGCACCTAATGCATTCTATTGCAAGCAATGAATTAAAGTGCAAGACTACGCTACCGACAACTACGGTCAACGGGGGAAAACGGTGCTCGGAACTCGGGAAAAGAATGGAGGAATGCTAGCTCGTACTAGCTCATACAAAATGCTCCATGTTCCTCATACGAACAAATGAACTACACCACTTTGTTCCTCATGTTTTCCTACCCCAAAATCATGTATGACATGATTTATTTGGAGCAAGGATGCACATTACACACACAATACAAAAAGGGGAAGATTTGGAAAGAATTTAAAGCAAACTCCAAAAAAGAAAAGTTGGGAAACCAACCTTGGGCTGGTCTCGGCCAGATTGGCCCAAACCCTCGCGGGTGTGCTCTATTGTGCACCCACGGGCAAGATTTGCAACTTGGCCGAGCCCATTACATCCAGCAGCAAAAACAACATAAAAAGGCTGTTTAATTTGTTCCCAAGGGGGATGGAACAAGGGACCTCCCAGGTGCAACCCACGAGCACCACCACTTCACCAGTTAGATTATTTGTAACAAGTAACACACCTAAGTCGATATCAGGCAGATATAGGGCGTTAACTGAATCTCAAAAATAGAGCGCAAAAAAGATAAAAGGGGCGCCTTGCGCTGAAGGGGATTCTAACCCACACCCTCTCGGTTGCAACCACGAGCGCGCTACCACTGGGCTACTGCTACTACTCACGACGGAAAAGGAAACTAAGTGAACATTAGCGAGGCGTCACTATGATACGTCTCAAACGTATCGATAATTTCTGCTCGCTCCATGCATGTTTTGTGTGATATTGCTATGATCTAGATACACTTTCATACACTTTTGATACTATTTGGACTAACCTACTGACTCAGTGCACCGTAGTGACAGTTCCTGTTTTCTGTTGTTTTTCTATTCCAGGTTTCCCCCATATTAAAAGTGCTCCAAAAATTCGGGAAAAATAGGATAAAAAAATCAGCGCAACGGAGTTTTCCAGAAGCACCCAGGTGGGGCAAGAGGGCCACCACCAAGGGCCCAGGCGGCCACATGGCGCGGCCAGGGGGGCGACTGGACCCTTGATGGCCCCCCTGGCTGCCCCCCTTCGCTTATTTATTTCTCGTGACGGGGAAACTCCGAAGACAGAACCCTATTTCGCAATCTTGCCTCTGTTCCGCCGTCGCACTTCCAAGATCGGGAGCACCATCAGGACCCTTCCCGGCACCCTGCCAGAGGGAGGATCGACCTCTGGGAGCTTCTCCTCCACCATGGACGCTTCCCGGATGTGCCGTGAGTAGTCTACCTTGGACCATGGGTCCGTGATCAGTAGCTATGTGATGTTCTCCTCCCCTCTTTATTCTTCATGGTTTAGACCTCGTGAGCCGCCCTACATGATCGAGGCACATATGTAATTCTTCTGCTGTTGCTATGTTGAGTTTGATGGGATCCGATGGATTATGAGATTATGTTCAGATCGTGATAGAGTAATATATTTGGTTTTGATCTCTTATATTTTTGTTCCGAAGTAATTCTTGCATGTTCTCCGTTGCTGTTTATTGCTTTGGCCAAGTGGTGGATAGTAACTCCAAGAGGGAACATTATGCTCGATTGTGGGTACATGCCCCCTGATGACACGCTTGAGTGACAGAAAAATGAGTCTAGGGGATGTGCTATGGCCACAAGGGGTAAAACAACGGTGTTTGTAACCGCGGTTGCAAGGATTGTTTACTTTACGCAAAGTTCTTTTAATGCAGTTGTCTGTTGCTTTGGCTTTACACTTTGGGTGGGACTCGCAACTTAATACCAGCGAGATGTTCTGGATAGCTATCTCAAGGTGGATGATTAGTAGTAGATGTAGATGGATTTCGGTCTACTTATTTTGGCGTACTGCCCATGCTTATGAGCCTCTTCCTTTCTTTTGTAACATAGTTAGCATTGCGGTGCGTTTATAATCCTGTCAATTGCCCATCTGTAATTTGTTTACCTCGTATAGCTGTTTTATCGTCTTTTGGGAGAGAGACATCACTAGTGAACATCACGGGACCCCGGTCCATATTCTCATCATTGTTTACAAGCCTATTTCCTTTTCAGTATATATTTTCAGTTGCTATCATTATCATTATCCCTTGTGTGTTTGACCCTTTGTAAACAACAAGACCGGAGAGATTGACAACTTCTCTGAACTTCGTTCGGAGCAAAGTTAATTGTATTGTGTGCAGGTCCGCGTCAGGTGCGCCGCTGACACCTACTTATCATTGCCGGAGTCCTACGGGAGACAAACCCTATCCTCTACATAGGGGAAATTTGCTTCTATCCTACATCTCACCTTCCACTTGGGGTAACCAACGAAGGGCGAGAAGCCTTTTCCACTTCCACGCCATCAAGCAAATTTCTGGCGCCATTTCCGGGGACTCCGAGTGATAAGATAGGGGAGTTTCCCACTATCCTTCACCTTTACTTTTTAGTCTGGTTTGTTTACCTTTCTGTTTTTATCTTTGTGTCTTATATCAAAAATCACAATTTTTTATCTTTCTTTTGGTAATCCTCCTTGTTTAGATGAGCATGTTAGGACTTGGTGCTTTGCGGGAATCGGAAGTTCTCGATTTCCGTCAAAGGGATGGAGAAAATATGAAGAAGGCATGGGACAGAATTTCTGAAGCACACAAAAGAATTATGCCTTGGATACCTATAGAAATTGTGCTCAGCAATTTTTACCATGGTCTTTTTAGGTGGTGTAAACACTCTCTTGATATTATAGCTGAAGGAGACTTTTTAGAGGGTGATGAAGCTAGAGCTCTTGATATTTTGCATAATCTATCTAGTTATTTTGTTTATGACTGTAGTATCGATACTGTTATAGATAGACTTGCCACTATTGAAAAGAGGATGGATGCTCTAGACTTGAGGAAGGTAGAAGAACTTAAGACCAACAAGAAAGAGATGTTGGAGATAGATGATCATTGGGAGCCCTTTGTTAGGATTAGCATATCTAACCAGGACTTCCTTGCTTTTTGTGATATTGGATCCATAGTTTCTACCATGCCAAAAATAGTTTATGAATCTTTGAAACTAGATATGGATAAATTATCATCTTATCATGAGAATGGTAATGGAGCTATTTCAGAGGTCAAGGGAAAGGTAAAAGGAGTTCAAGTTGCATTCCTTCATAGGATTGCTCCAATGGACTTCTTCATCATGGAGCCAAATCAAAGCAACATTGTGCTTGGAAGGAATTTCCTTCGAGCTATGATAAGCTTCATTGATATTGGTAATGGGTTCATATGCTTATGCGGGAAGACTAAAGGTAAGTACCTCTTTTCTAGGAAGAATAAGAATGAGCTTATCGAAAATCAATTTGAAGGTTTTTATGATTCCAATGATCTTGGAGACCTTTGATTCTTCTTTTGCCTTATGCCTAGCTTAAAGGCATAAAAGAAAGCGCTTGTTGGGAGGCAACCTAAGATGTTTTTTACTTCTGTTTTTAGTGGTCTTGATGATTGTTACTACTGTAGCAACATCATTGTATCTTTATTTTTCAAGCTTTGTGCCAAGTATAGCCTCATATGACAAGGGAAGTGAAAGTTGTGACATGCTGTCCAGAAAACCGATTCTGTCCTCATGACGGGAAAAATCAGAATAAATCACCAGTTCATCTTTTTGAGATGATTTTTTACACAGCGTGCTCTATACAATCACGGAACTTTCGTATGTTCTGAGTTTTTTGATTCGAGTTGCAGAAGTACCCCTAAAATTTTTTTTACTACCTGCTGTTCTGTTTTTCGCAGATTCTGCCACGTTTTGTCTCTCCTAACTTTTGCAAACCTTAAGCTTGCTTTTTCTTTTCAAAAACCTTTTTTCAATCTTGAGAAACAGTAGCTCTTCAATAATATCTTTATATCCAGTGGGGAAAAATTATTTATTAAGGGTACTAACCTCTCTAATCAGCTTATGATGAGTTGTGTATGAAGGGAGTTTTCAAGTGTGCGATGGAAGATGATGAAAGAAGATTCGGGAGTGTCTAGTGCTCAAGCTTGGGGATGCCACCATGCATCCCCAACAAATATTCAAGGAGACTCAAACATCTAAGCTAGGGGATGCCCTCGAGCATCCCCTTCTCCATCAACAATCATCAGTTCGTCCTTCGTCTCACTATATTTTTATCACTTCATGCATTATGTGCTATGCTTGGAGCGTCTCGCTCTTAGGTTTTATTTTTAGTTTTCTTTAACTTTGCTTGCTGTTCATAACAAGTTAGATCCCGTCTTACTTTGTGTGGGAGAGAAACACCCTCCACTTTCAAAATCTAGAACACATCATAGGATGCTTCATGCCTATCTTTTTGCTGTTGTGTGTTCTTTATCTTTTCGTAGCTACTGCCCTGTCTAGTTTTAGTATTACTTTGTCTGAGCAAGAGCCTTGGCTTTTGTTTAGTTTGTCGCTGGAACTCTCTTTAGTTTTCATATTTATCTTGTTAAGAGAGTTGGTTGTTGCACTGAGTTATGTCTTGTTTTTGAGAAGTAGGTAATTGAGGTTGCTATTTTAATTCAGTAGTAACTTGCAATAGTTTGAGGTATTGATGTGAGTAATGTTTGAACTTTTGGTCTCAAGAGCTCTATCCTATTAGTGATAGGTGTCGTATTTTGGGCAATCCGTGTGTTAGTTTCAAAAACCTAAAAAACTAGTTGATAACTCTAGATACTAGATGGATCACTACTCTTCTGAGGATCGAACATTAGAGTACACTCACGTACCATGAGTCGAGGATGCGCAAGGATAACCAAACCCCCATACACTCCTCCTCGGGGTACTTGTCTCTTTGTGAACCTCCTTATTAGATTGAGATTTACCGATAGTAAGTGCATGTGTTCTTCGGACTAATGTGAGTATTGAAAGTTGACACATCCACCTCCTCATATTTGCTAGCCTCTCCTGTGCCGTGCATTGCCTCCTTCTCACTCTGAGAGTTGGCGTCCGCCTTCGCCGATACATCCAAACCCTTGGCATGATACGCTCTGTCATCATAAACCTCCTTATATCTTTCCTCAAAACAGCCACCATACCTACCTATCAAGGCATTTCCATAGCCTTTCCGAGATATATTGCCATGCAACTTCCACCTCTTCATGACTTGATCTTCATGTCATACATGTTCGTGCTACACTGGCAGCGGCATACATTGCATACATCATGATATCTACATATTCTTTATGATTTGAGTACCTTGTAAAGTGTGAAAGATCTTCTATACCCTCTTGTAAATTAGAGTGTTGCCCTTAAGTGAGGAAAAGATCCCAAAGTGGACAAAATAAAAGATCCCAAAGAGGAAAAATTAGAGTTAAATAGAAAGAGCCATTGAGGCCACCAATTTTTTTACAAAAAAATAGAAAAAAGAGAAAAAGAAACAAAAAGAGAGAAAGGGTCAACACTACTATCCTTTTGAAAGATCCACACTAGTACTCCCTCTTATCCTTGTACTTCATAGAGATGATCATGCATATAGCTATGTGGGGACCTTCACACTATATAAATTGGCTTGCATATTCCAAGGATGAGCCTCCTTAAAAGAGCTCTAGGTCTTCATGAGCGATCAAGTTAGATGCACCCCCACTAGTTCCATTGGAGAGCTTTTCATCTCATATGTGCATACGTTGCATGGCAATCCCTACTCCTCACATCATATCTATCATTTGGCCTTCTCGTCTATGATTGTCCTCATTGATGTGAGCCTTTCTCATCCTTTTTGTCTTCCTGCTCCACCATATTCTCTCTTTCCATCCTAAGTGTCAACTCTCGTGCTTACACTCATCCATTGATTGAGTGCTCAAAATATCGAAAAGGAGTGGATCAAATTGACTTGTACCTGGCTAGTGGTCTGGGGACGAGTCAAGATAAGATTCCAAAGAAGACCAAGTGTGAAACTTTAGTAGATTGAGTTCTCAACACAAAAATACTTTTTTCTCGTATTCCCTACCCCTCTTCTTGCACGCAAACACCATTTGGAGACATTCGAGTCACGGATAGCGAGAGCTCTTGCACCTACTGTTCTTTCGTTGCTTGTTTCAATGCTAATATAGAATCTCGCATGTTATTACTTGAATTGAATTACACACCTTGATTGCTTTACTTTTCAAAGTTCTTATATGGTTGCTAGCATGTCACCACAGAAATTATGCCTGTTATCATTTACCTACTCGAGGACGAGCAGGAATTAAGCTTGGGGATGTTGATACGTCTCAAACGTATCGATAATTTCTGCTCGCTCCATGCATGTTTTGTGTGATATTTCTATGATCTAGATACACTTTCATACATTTTTTTTATCATATTTGGACTAACCTACTAACTCAGTGCACCCTAGTGCCAGTTCCTGTTTTCTGCTATTTTTCTATTCCAGGTTTCCCCCATATTAAAAGTGCTCCTAAAATTCGGGAAAAATCAGATAAAAAATCAGCGTAACGGATTCTTCCAGAAGCACCCAAGTGGGGCCAGAGGGCCACCACCAGGGGCCCAGGAGGCCACCTGGCGCGGCCAGGGGCCTGGACCCCTGGTGCCCCCCTTGGCTGCCCCCTTCGCCTATTTATTCCTCGTGAAGGGGAAACTCCGAAGACAGAACCCTATTTCGCAATCTCACCTCTGTTCCGCCGCCGCCGCGCTCCCAAGATCGGGAGCACCATCAGGACCCTTCCCTGCACCCTACCGGAGGGAGGATCGACCTCCAGGATCTTCTCCTCCACCATGGACGCTTCCCGGATGTGCCGTGAGTAGTCTACCTTGGACCATGGGTCCGTGATCAGTAGCTAGGTGATGTTCTCGTCCCCTCTTTGTTCTTCATGGTTTAGACCTCGTGAGCTGCCCTACATGATCGAGGCACATATGTAATTCTTCTGCTGTTGCTATGTTGAGTTTGATGGGATCCGATGGATGATGTGATTATGTTCAGATCATGATAGAGTCTTATATTTGGTTTTGATCTCTTATATTTTTGTTCCTAAGTAATTGTTGCATGTTCTCCGTTGCTGTTTATTGCTTTGGCCAAGTGGTGGATAGTAACTCCAAGAGGGAACGTTATGCTCGATTGTGGGTACATGCCCCCTGATGACACGCTTGAGTGACAGAAACATGAGTCTAGGGGATGTGCTGTGGCCACAAGGGGGAAAACAACGGTGCTTGTAATCGCGGTTGCAAGGATTGTTTAATTTACGCAAATTTCTTTTAATGCAGTTGTCTGTTGCTTTGGGTTTACACTTTGGGTGGGACTCACAACTTAATACCAGCGAGATGTTCTGGATAGATATCTCAAGGTGGATGATTAGTATGTTGTAGATGGATTTAGGTCTACTTATTTTGGTGTACTTCCCATGCTTATGAGCCTCTTCCTTTCTTTTGTAACATAGTTAGCATTGCGGTGCGTTTATAATCCTGTCAATTGCCTATCTGTAATTTGTTTACCTCACATAGCCGTTTAATCGTTTTTTGGGAGAGAGACATCACTAGTGAACATCACGGGACCCCGGTCCATATTCTCATCATTATTTACAAGCCTATTTCCTGTTCAGTATTTACTTTCAGTTGCTATCATTATCATTATCCCTCGTGTGTTTTACCCCTTGTAAACAACAAGACCAGAGAGATTGACAACCTCTCTAAACTTCGTTGGGAGCAAAGTTAATTGTATTGTGTGCAGGTCCGCGCCAGGTGCGCCGCTGACACCTACTTATCATTGCCGGAGTCCTACGGGAGACAAACCCTATCCTCTACATAGGGGAAATTGCTGCTATCCTACATCTCACCTTCCACTTGGGGTAACCAACGAAGGGCGAGAAGCCATTACCACTTCCACACCATCACACTGCTATCTCTGAACTTAACTGAAGAAATGAACACCTGATGAACATGTTCAGAGAATAGTTGCACGGGGCAATCTCCGGCGACGGAGGCCTCGGCTACAACACACCGACGACTCAACAACGACGTGCAACGAGTAAGTGGCACATCTAAGAGCACATTCCTCCACAGATTGGACGCTTAGGAGCCAAAGGTGCCTTCTTTCCTCGCCGGAGAAGTCACGGCGGCGACTCGGTTCTGCATGTTCAAGGAAATACGACAGCGACCACGGTGTCGGGCAGGCAAGCAGAGAGGCGAGGCACACTAGGCGCGGCCTAGGCATGCGCTGGCTACGGGAACGTGTCGCGCGGGCGCGCTGGGCGTGCTCGTGGCACAGACGGGCCTTGGCGAGGAGTAGCGCGGGAACGACGACTCGGGAGCATGGAACAGGGGATCATGCGCACGACGACAGACGTGGCTACCTGCATCTAATGTGCACGAACAACGAGAAGGGGAAGGGGAAGGCGAGGCTCACGAGGGGGCTGCAGGAGGCCATCGGGCTCGGGGTCGCGGGAGAAGACGACGGCGACGAAGACGGGCTCCCGGGCGTGAGGAAGAAGATGACAAGGAAGACGACTCGGGCTCACCAGCTCCTTCTACAGGTTCTCATGGACGCGATCTTCAACGAAGAGGACGCCTTACTCATCTGGACTCGACGTGGGTCTCGGGCGAGAGCTCATGGACGAAGTCGTCTCTGAACGGCGACGTGATCAACCTCCTGGGCGGCTAGACCTCATGCCCATGGCAGGTTGCAGAGGATATGAAGAAGAAGAAAGGATATGGGAGAGAGTGGCGGCGCTGGGAGGGAAGGAGACTAGGGTTCCTGAGGAGGGGCGAGAGGGGGCTAAAAGGGGGAGGGGAGAGAGGCTGCCATGGGGCTCCACCCATGTGCTCTCGGCCATGGACGAGAGAGAGAGGGAGAGAGGGGACCTCCACGTGAGGTGAAAGAGAGGGGGTTCGGTTGGGCTAGGGAAGATGGGCTGAGGTGAGAAGAGCTTGGGCTGGGAGAGAAGAAAAAGAGGCGCAAGAAACTATTACAATTCTCTACATTTAATCATTTAATAAATGACAGCAAGAGAAAAGCAATAAAATAAATACAAATGAATTTTCAAACATCATTTAAAATATGATTCCTCATCCATAAGATTTATAGGATTTTCAGGAAATGAATTGGGTCAAAATTTTTAAGTAATTCAAACAACATTTAAAATAAATCAAATGTCGTTTGAACTACAACCCCATTTTCTGGACATGATAAGAATCATGGAATTTGCATGGAGCATCATCATGGAAAAAACATGATCAAGTGCACAAGGCTTTGCTCACGGGATCAAAGATGATGCTTGGAGAAAATGACAAAGGCTAGGAAAGGAGGAAAAGAAAGAATTCCGAATAATCCTCTTACATAACATGAAAATGCTTTGGCATTTTTCTGTCACATGGATTATGGCAAAGAATAAAGCTGCATATTTTTATCCCCAATGGGAAAAATAAAAATGCAAATTTATATGGATTTTGCTAGTTTTGGGCTGTTACACAGGTTTTTAACCATATTTAAAGAGCTCCAAAAATTCCAAAAAAACTGATAAAAAATCTACGGAACAGAAGCTTCAAGAATCACCGAAGGAGGGCCAGAGGGGGACCACCCCCTCCCAGGCGGCCAAGGGGAGAGGCCCCACCCTAGGCCGCGCCACCCGGGCGCCTGGGGGGAGGGGCCACCCCCTGCTGCCCCCTTTGGCCTATATTTACCCCTCACTCCGGAAACCCTCAGGAGGAACCCCGCATCGCGACTTTCACCTATGTTCCACTGTCGCCTCGCTTCCAAGATCAGGAGCACCAGAAGACCTCTTCCCGACACGCTTCCGGAGGGAGGATTGACCTCCGGGAGCTTCTCCACCATCATGAGCGCTTTCTGGATGTGCCGTGAGTAGCCCCCCTTGGACCTTGGGTCAATGACAAGTAGCTATGTGATGTCTTTTCTCCAATCTTGTGCTTCAATTCTTAGCCCTTGTGAGCTGCCCTACATGATCAAGGAATCTTTGTAATTCTTTCTGCTGTTGCTATGCTGAGTTTGCTGGGATCTGATGGATTATGAGATTATGTTCAGATTGTGATGAGTTATATATTTGGTTCTCCTTTTATATTTTATTCTTGAGTAATTCTTGCATGTTCTCCATTGCTTTGGCCAAGTAGTAGATAGTAACTCCAAGATGGATGATACGTCCCAAACGTATCTATAATTTCTGCTTGCTCCATGCATGTTCTGTGTGTTATTGCTATTATATAGATACCCTTTCATACACTTTTGATCATATTTGGACTAACTTATTAACTCAGTGCACCAAATTGCCAGTTCCTGTTTTCTGCCGTTTTCTATTTCAGGTTTCCCCCATATTAAAAATGCTCCAAAAATTCAGGAAAAATCCGATAAAAAATCAGCTTACCGGAAGCTTCCGGAATCAACCGGGAGGGGCCAGAGGGGACCCACCAGGGCCCCAAGCGCCCTCCCGGCGCGCCCTAGGGTGGGGCTGCGCCAGGGGGGGGGGGCGCCTGGACCCCTGGTGGCCCCCTGGCTCCCCACTTTGGCCTATATATTCTCCGTGTCGCGAAACCTCTGAAGACAGAACCCCTTTTCGCACTCTCGCCTCTAATCCGCCGCCGACGCGCTTCCAAGATCGGGGCGCCAGCAGACCTCTTCCCGGAACCCTACAGGAGGGAGGATTGACCTCCGGGAGCTTCCCCTCCACCATGGACGCTTCTCGGATGTGCCGTGACTAGTTTCCCTTGGACCATGGGTCCGTGATCAGTAGCTATGTGATGTTCTCCTCCCCTCTTTTTTCTTCATGGTTTAGACCTCGTGAGCTGCCCTACATGATCGAGGCACATATGTAAATTTCTGTTGTTGCTATGCTGAGTTTGCTGGGATCTGATGAATTGTGAAACTATGTTCAGTTTGTGATTGAGTAATATATTTGGTTCTTATATTTTTTTTTTCCTAAGTAATTCTTGCATGTTCTCCGTTGCTGTTTATTGCTTTGGCCAAGTAGTAGGTAGTGACTCCAAGAGGGAACGTTATGCTCGATTGTGGGTTCATGCCCCCCCGATGACATGTTTGAGTGACAAAAACATGAGTCTAGGGGATGTGCTGTTGCCACAAGGGGGAAAACAACGATGCTTGTAACCGCGGTTGCAAGGATTGTTTACTTTACACAAAGTTCTTTTTAATGTAGTTGTCTGTTGCTTTGGGTTTACACTTTGGGTGGGGCTCGCAAATTAATACCTGCGAGATATTCTGGATAGATATCTCAAGGTGGGTGATTAGTAGTAGATGCAGTTGGATTTCGGTCTACTTGTTTTGGTGTACCGCCCATGCTTTTGAGCCTCGTCCTTTCTTTGTAGCATAGTTAGCATTGCGGTGCGTTTTTAATCATGTCAATTGCCCAGCTGTGATTTGTTTACCTCGCATAGCAGTTTTATCGTCTTTTGGGATAGAGATATCACTAGTGAACATCACGGGACCCCGGTCCATATTCTCATTATTGTTTACACGCTCTTTTATTTTCCTGCTTTTACTTTCTAGCTGCCATCACCATTATCATTATCCCTTGTGTTTGATCCTTTGTAAACAACAAGACCGGAGAGATTGAAAACATCTCTGAAATTCGTTGGGAGGAAAGTTATTTGTTTCTGTCTGCAGGTCCAGGAGAAGCAAGTGATTCTTTTCAGACGACACATCACTTGCCGAACCACCTACTTATCATTACCGGAGTCCTACGTGATACGAACCCTATCCTCTACATATGCGAAATTTGCTGCTATCCTACATCTCACGTTCCACTTGGGGTAACCAACGAAGGGCGAGAAACCTTTATCATCATCTCGACCATCAATGGAGCATTTATGCTTGATTGTGGGTTCATGCCCCTAATATCTAGCTTGAGTGATAGAAACATGAGAGTAGGGGATGTGCTGTTGCCACCAGGGAGAAAACAACGGTGCTTGTAACCACGGTTGCAAGGGTTATTTACCTTACGCAAAGTTTGTTAATGAAGTTGTCTATTGCTTTGGGTTTACACTTTGGGTGGGGCTCGCAACTTAATACCAGCGAGATGTTCTGGATAGATCACTAGTGCAGAAGATAGCTATTACGGTACTCCTTTCCCAGCCCCTTGACCGAAACTGTTTGCGATGCTTTCAACGCAAACGGTAGAACTAAAAAACCGTGTGCTCAAAACTGAACCGTCTAGGAAATGTACGCGAACGGCCACAATTCTAAAAATTATTGCATGGGAGATGTAGGGCTGACGGGTCTTTGAAAATCGGTCTGGGATACCTAGAGTGAAAGCCCACGGTTGCAAAGAATGGAACTCTAGCCCTTTATCGCAATCGTTAATGTTTCCTTAAATGTTTGGGATACCTAATCAATCGGGCACTCTTCTGAAAATCCTTTCGTTGGCGGGAATAAAGCTGGAAATTCGACCAAGCAACCGTCCGCATATATATTCAGAAAACCCACGGTCGCAAAGAATGAACCGCTAGCCCTTGTTACCAATCGGTTGTGGTTACAGAAATGTGTGGGATACGTGCTCT
Organism: Bromus sterilis; assembly: GCA_950022295.1. NCBI lineage: Eukaryota > Viridiplantae > Streptophyta > Magnoliopsida > Poales > Poaceae > Bromus > Bromus sterilis. Next base: position 160,309,857 of record OX465600.1, read on the forward strand.
ATCAGAAACGCGTCTGAAAATCTAAGTGTTGGTGTTGGACAACACACAGTTCGTACAATCAACTGTGCGTGATGACAACAAATAACCCCGACAGCTGCTTCAAATGAACCGCTACCTTCTTCTATATATTTTCTATTTATTTAAAATTTCGCTAGTTTATCTTAGCTGGCGTTCTGAAGTAGAAAATTGTGTGTGATGATATACACAAACAAGTAAGTTTTAGAAAATGTCTGCTTTGTAGGCACACTGCAACCAAACGATTATAATTCTAGACTACTTACAAACACCACGTGTGTGATACCTTGTGCACTTTTTTTTGAAGGAAAGAGTAACGAGAACCTTGCGATATAGATCGCCACACGTCAGCCACTCGTTCGTCTTCCTCGTTTCAGCTTGTACCCGCTGGCGACTTCTAGTCAAACAGATCGAACACCGTTTGATCATTTGCGATGGCCACGCGTACGCTCGCGATGCAGCTGGAGGAGTCGCTAGGTCACGCGCGCAACCGCGCAACCTTTCCTCCCGTATCCAAAAAACCCCCAATGCGGGCCATAAAGAGCGTCAATGTCGGGGAAACAGGAGCCGCATTCATAACCCCTTATTTTGCCCTCTCTTCCCACAGATCAGCAATGGGTCCGGTCCGCCGTACCACAGCCAACTTGACCCCAGCAGCTGATGGTGAGGTAGTGACTCCGCCGGCAGATCCGCTGGCAGTGCCGGACAACTCCTTGCTATCTCAAGTGGTACCGCGGGCGACCCGCACTCCCCAATGGTATGCAGGCCTGAACGCTTACTACCGCAACGCCTGTCGCACAGCGCACGCCGAGCGCAACGTGCGGACCCTCCAGAAGCTGGCGCGCACAATGGAGGCTGAGGCGCGCACCATCCGGGAGATGGCGCGCGACAGCCAGGAGGAGGGGAGCATGCAGGAGGATGGGAGCAGCGTCCGGGCACAGGGGTGTGGCATGCAGGCGCCGGCGAGCAGCATGCAATCTCCGGCGAGCACATCCAGGCATCTGTCAGCACATTCAGGCGCCGGAGAGCACATTCAGGCGCCGGCGAGCACCATCCTGGCGCCGGAGAGCGCCACCCAGGGTCCCCCGGGATTTGGCGATGACAATGGCGACACCCTCGAGCGCTACAATTCCTTCCTCGCCCAGGAGGAGGAAAACCAGATGGCTATTGCACTGGCAGCTTCCTTGGTTGAAGAGGAAGACCGTCAGCGTGATCTGGCGAGGTACGAGGAAAGCGAGCGCTTCGCGGTAGGGAATCAGGAGCGGCTGGAGGAGCATGCCCGTAGACTGAGGAGTTTCTCCTCCGGTGGCTCCAACTGATCAGCACGCGCGACAGGGAGATTTTAGCTGGTAGTAAATATTTTGGGTTCATCAGTATATCGTCGATGGACTGCTAGCGTTGTTGAAATGAGATAGATACGAGGGTAAGAGCTATTTCAGTATGCACTTGACGCTAGTTTAGGTTTTATTTTGGGTTAGTTCTTATAGTTGAACTAATTGGAGAAAAGGAACCATGCTCCTTTATTCAATGGAGATCTATGTTATGCAATGAAAATCTGTTGTCAGTGAATCCTATGCGTGTATTCCTCTTGTTTGATTGATTGCCAGATGCAAAGCCTTGTTCAGATACAGATGAAGAAAAACACACGGGTCATCAAAACAGACTGTTGGCAATGCGCGCCCGCCTTCGCCAGGATTTTCATTGTAGATTTCTCGCTCCATTTTGCGAGGAGGAATAGTTGTTGCCTTACGGTAGAAGGCTTGGAGGAGTTGGTGAGGAGCGGTGGTGCGTGCTCTTGGCACACGGCCATCTAGTCAAACCTGAGCACACGTCACATCTCTCCCGTCTCCTCATCACAGAGCTAGCGAGCCTAGCTTGGGAAAATAATTGCACTTCTTCATGTGGCTTGGAGCTTGCGATGTGAAAGAAGGAAGAACAAGTAGTAGTATTTGGGAGCGGTGAGGGGGGAGGGGTGACGAGGGGGTGACCCCACGACTCCTATGGATGAGCCTACCCGGTGTACCAGAAGACAGAAGGCCCACAAAGATGCCGCCTGGGCCCAGCCTTGGCCCACTAGTGGCACCGACGTAGGAGTCCGCGAGTCAGAAGGAAGGTGAAAACTTGCCGTACGGAACAAGATCATGGTTAGGAAACCTCATCTGTAATCAGGACGGACTCCCCGAGACCTAGCCTAGTAAATAAAGGCTAGGAGGGGAGACGTCGAGATCAAGCAATACACAATCTGTAACCTAGCCTTCTGCGCACTAGCCTCGGCTTCCCTGTAATCGCCATCTCCAATCAATAATATCGAGCAGGAACGTATCCTCCTGTTAGCCGACGAGCTTATCGTCCAACCTGTGCCTCTCATGACTAACCCAGGGTCCCTGACCATGGGATTTTCCGGGGTACATCCCCGTCAATTGGCGCCGTCTGTGGGAACTACACAGGTTGGAATTACGATCTCGGTGGTTCCGTCTCCAGCAAGCCGTAACTCAAGGGCAAGAACCAGATGCAATCTACCTGAGGAACTCAAGATCACGGCGAACATCTCTGCCGCCCCGGCAAGATCGCTCAGCCTGCAGACGTGTCAAGATCAATACTACGGCGGCAACCGAGCCCGCCGCCAGCGAAGGAGAACTCGTCGACCCAAAATAAAGGCGCAAGGGTTCTACACGGAGACCCCGATCGATGAACTACAACATGAAGAAGAGGACTTGCTGGCCACTCAACATGCCACTGCCACCCGGGCACCCGCCGCACAACAAGACACTGACTCCGAGCTCGAGATCAGCGACCGCCAAGATCATCGCCAACAAGGAAGAAATCGACGACCCAGAAGGCAGGCGCGAGGATCCTACGAAGCGACTCCACCCGACGAGTCGAATTATACAGCCGCACGATCGCCGACCACTCGACGACCCGCAGCCGCACGGACAGCCACCACCCGCCAGGGCAGCGACTCCGAGACTCGGACCGGCGAATACTACGACCCAGATCGAAGGCCAGATGAATTCGCCAATCTCTTAAGGAACCAGAATCTAAGTGCAGGGATCGAAGTGGACCCGCGAGCTCACAAGCACCCAGCGGACCACGCGCTATTCTTCTGAATCTCAAGGAGGAAACGGCACACCGGATCTAGCAAGCTCACGATCAGGGAACAGCTAGAAGGACCATGCACGATCCACTGCTTCGAAGACAGCTGGGGAAACATCAGATCGAGCCACACCCTGGGAGACTGCCGCCTGTTCAATGAACTCGCCGACAACCTCAAGGAGGAAAAACAGCAAGAAGCCAAGCGCGCCCGACGAGCCGAGCAGTCGCCCACTCAAGGACAGGTGTACACGATCCAAGAAGGCAAGGTATCGCAAGCCCAACAGGACGCCTACACCCTGCAGGCTAGAGCAGCCGAGAATCTTAATGCAGTCAAAGTCTACCAGCTACACGACGCAAAAACCAGCATCACGTTCTCCCAGAGCGACCACCCTCCTGTAGTCCCAAGGCCGGGGCACGCACCCCTGGTCCTCGATGCTCAAATCGGAGGGTACGACATGGACAAAATCTTCATGGACGGAGGCAGCAGCATGAACATAATCTTCGTCAGCACCCTACGCAAGATGCTGATCCCTCGATCAGTATGGAAGAAATCAAGCACCGTGTTATACGGAGTATTCCCAGGAGAAGCAGCTACCTCCCTTGGATTAATCGAGCTCGAAGTCGTCTTCGGCAACAGACGCAATTTTGCAAGACGCACCCTCGAGTTCGAAGTACTCGATTGGCAATCACAGTATCACGCCATATTGGGACGTCCAGCGTTCACACAATTCATGGCGATTCCGCACTACGCCTACCTTAAACTCAAGATGCCAGGATCCGCGGGCGTCATCATAGTCAACGGGAGCTTCATCAAGTCCGACAAATGTGACCGATACTTCCACAAAGTCTCTGACACATTCGCAGCCGAGCAAGAACTCACAGAAACAGTGACGGCGACAGATAAAAGCACCTTACCACTAGCAGGCAGAAGCGAGTCAAAAGAGCATGGACGGGACTCCAGGATCGACAGCGACGCGGTCAAACACCAAGTACACCTGAAGGACTCAGGAAAAGCAGGCCACCCCAAAATGCCCTTCGGGTTGAGCAACGCAGGAGCAATACACCAGCGAATGGCGCAATCACACATGAGAAACCGGATCGGTGGAAACATTCAGGCCTATATAGACGAGACCATCACAACAATCAAAGGACTCAGACCAGAAGTACACACGGAGGATGACAACACAGTTGAACCAGCACAAGTAGCAGCCGCAGACCCAGTAGTTAATGAAGAAGCCCACAACGCAGACGAGGAGCCAGAGCCACCCACACCAGAGGAACAATCTTGGAGAGAGCCACTCCACAGGTTCCTAATCGATGGCATCCTACCGCAGGACGTCGCAGAAGCCAAACGCATTAGTCGACGCTCCAAAACATTCACAGTAATCAACGGACAACTCTACAAGCGCGGCGTTTCCCAGGTCCTACAAAAATTCATAGACGAGGAAGACGTCAAGACCCTACTACTGGAGATCCACGAAGGCACCTGCGGGCACCATGCCTGCAGTCGAGCACTCATGGAAAAAGCCTTTAGAACAGGACTTTACTGGCCAACAACCATGAGGAATGCAGAGGACATCATGCGGCGTTGCATGACCTGCCACAAATTTGCCAGCAAAGCACACGCTCCAGCCTCAGAACTCAAGAACATACCACCCTCATGGCTGTTCGCCATCTGGAGACTCGACACGGTGGGCCCGCTCAAAAAATCTTCAAAGGGAGGAATAACCCACCCGCTAGTAGCTGTCGAAAAATTCACCAAGTGGATCGAAGCAGCACCCATTACCAACAATACAACCCTCACGGCAGCAAATCTTATCAAATCAATCACCTTCAAGTTCGGAAAGCCGCACAACATCACCACGGAAAACGGTACGAACCCCAAAGAGGCAGAGCTCCAGAACCTCTGCGAAGAGCTGGGCATCAAAGTCAATTATGCATCAGTCGCACACCCACAATCCAACGGCCAGGTGGAAAAAGCAAACGACCTAGTATGCGGAGGACTCAAAAAGCGGCTCCTCGCACCACTCGAGCAGGCCGCGGGCAACTATGTAGAGGAACTCCCTGCCGTACTATGGAGCCTACGCACCACCCTGAATACTGCAACCCAGTACACACCTTTCTTTATGGTGTACGGGTCAGAGGTGGTGCTACCACATGACCTCAAATTTGGGGCACCCCGGATCTCAGGGTACGAAGAAGAGGAAGCAGAAGAAGCGCTGCAAGATGACAAAGACACAGCAGACGAAGCAAGGGACACAACCCTAGCAAAATCAGAGGGATACCAGGACAAACTTTGCACTTACCAAAGAAGTCGCCTGCGCACCAGACCCTTCAATAAAGGCGACCTTGTCCTACGGCTCATACAAGAGAAAGTTCACAAACTCGCCCCCAATGGGAGGGACCGTTCATAATCACAAAATTCATAGGAGGAGGCGCCTATAGACTGAAGAACCCGAAGACTGACGAGGACGTGGGAAATCCATGGAACGTAGCGAACCTACGCCTGTTCTACCCATAGTCTCCACCAGTCATGCTCATCTGGCAGCTCATGTAAACCTTCGATGCAATAAAATGATGTTGTCCAAATCCTAGCACAACAAAGCACTCGGGGGCTCGAGCACAAAAAATCCCCCCGAGAGACGCTATCGTCGCAATCGCGATCTCTTACCAAAGCACTCGGGGGCTCGAGCACAAAAACTCCCCCCGAGAGACGCTATCGTCGCAATCGCGATCTCTTACCAAAGCACTCGGGGGCTCTAGAACAAAGACTCCCTCCGAGAGACGATATCGCCGCAATCGCGATCTCTTACCAAAGCACTCGGGGGCTCGAGCACAACCCCCCCCCCCCCCCCCCGAGAGACGCTATCGTCGCAATCGCGATCTCTTACCAAAGCACTCGGGGGCTCGAGCACAAAGACTCCCCCCGAGAGACGCTATCGTTGCAATCGCGATCTCTTACCAAAGCACTCGGGGGCTCGAGCACAAAAACTCCCCCCGAGAGACGCTATCGTCGCAATCGCGATCTCTCACAAAAGCACTCGGGGGCTCAAGCACAAAAACCCCTCGAGAGACGCTATCGTCGCAATCGCGATCTTTCTCAAAAGCACTCGGGGGCTCGGTTGAAAAACTTCCTCCCGAGAGACATCGTCATAGCTCACGCAGCCCAAAGCTCAAAAGGGACCAAGCAAAAACCCATCGACAAGCGTCACCTGTTGAACTCTGTCCGGAATCAAAGGGAAAGACACGACTACAACTAGATGGAACACACTGTACTCTGAAGAAATACGGACGGAGCGCAGGACGCAGACAAATATTTAAGTCTTCACTCAATCGCCAACGATCACCTAAAGACTCGGGGGCTACTCCCATCGGGAGCGCTGTCGCGCACCCGATAAAAGACAGGAAATAATGGAAGAATGACAAAGGAATTAGATCTCATCCTACGTTCGACTCTTCGACTCAAACGTAGCCTCGGGGGATACTCCCATCGGGAGCGCTGTCGCGCACCCGATAGAACCCAAAAAGCGAAGTTCTAATGGACTTGAAGACAACACTCAGAATCGAAGACCCAACAGTTGAAGCACGGCAGCACAGGAGGAAATACTCACTACTCATGGCAGACAAAGCATCCTGGGCAGAAGCATGGGCCTGCCGCCAACGCTCAGCATCGACCACCAGACGCTCACAGTGTTGAAACACCGGCTACTCGAAGAAATCGGATATTAAAGTCAGAACCAAAGCAAGACTACAACCAATCGCAAGCGCTTGCTTGCAGCCTCGGGGGCTACTCCCATCGGGAGCACTGGCCGTTCTCCCAATGACGACACAAAGGAAAAACAGAGTCAAGGCAAGACTGCAAGCAACCGCAAGCACTCGCCTGCAGCCTCGGGGGCTACTCCCATCGGGAGCACTGCCGTGCTCCCGATAGCAAAAACTATACAAGTAAACATGGAACAAACTTACCAGCCCAGCTATGCGGTCGAAGGAGCGGATTTTATCCTCGACACCAAGATCACGACGGCCCAAGTATGGAAGATCTGGAGCAGCAGGCTCGGCATCAGGGACAACAATACCAGACGCCACCGGAGGAGCAACAGCAGGAAGCACACCCGCAGCCGGGACAGCAGGGGTCACCGACGATACGGGCCGGCAAACAGTAGCCGACGAATCACTAGTATGCTTGGTGGCCGCTCCGGAGTCAGTCGACTGCAGGTCGACAGCAGCTGCACTGGAGGAGGAAGTAGCCGGAGCAGTCGCAGCGCTACAAGATAAAACCCATCAGACAAAAGAACAGAGGAAAAATAGCCTCAGCAAAGACAAGTATATGCTTACCCGCCGCACACAGAGCCAACACGCAACAACCTCCCAAACCTGGGCCTTTTGAATTCAGTAGCAGAAGGAGACGACTCAGCAAACGGTACAGACATTGGAACAGCACCACTAGTCGCGTCAAGGCCTTTGGTGCCGGAAGGCCGCGACCACTTGACGCGAAAGGGCGCCGACTCTTCACTATCTCCGGTCCCGGGCAGCTCGATCCCCGTGGACTCGTCCGCACCCGCAAGCACGCTGACACCAGCACTCGGCGCAGCATCGTCAGCAACGGAAGCATCCGGCTCCTCGTAAATATCAGCATCCTCCGGCTACGGAGGGTTGCACAACACAGGAAATGATCCTACAAAAGAAAGAAACATCACCAGCAAGCAGTCAAACAAGCATCTCCAGTCACATGGGAAATTCAAAAACGCAAACCTGCAGCAGCGCGTGATCAGAAGAATATGGAGTGACGAAACCCATCTCGGAAACGTTCGAGCATTTGGTCACGTACTGGATCCGGGCCAGGAGGCCATCGGCGTCAAGCTCTTGGCCGGAGCATCTCGTCGAGTCCCCGATTCCCTCATATTGCCACATGGGACGGGCTTGCGACTGCAAGGGTTGCACACGCCTACCAATGAAGATAGAGATGAGTTGCCCACCGGTCAAGTTGTCCTTCACCAGGGCAATCCTCTACAAGAATGGAGCCACTTCAGATGACTCTTTCGCAGACAAAGAATGGGACCATGAGGCCTGCTTGACTACCCGCGCTTCAGGATTAAATGGAGCAAGACCAAATCGCTGCCCATCAATATGCTGGCCCTTCAGATAGAACCAACTTTTTCGCTAAGCACTGATGGAGTCAAGCATCTCCAAATCAAAGTTCGATTTGGAGTCCTTAATGGATATACCCACCTGCCCTATAGTGTACTCAGAGTTCGTCCTCTTTATACAAAAGAGGTGCTTCCAGAGCCCCCAATGGGGATAGATCCCCAAGAAAGCCTCACAAAGGGTAATAAAACAAGCAATGTGCAAAATCCCATTGGGAGTCAAATTGTGCAGCTGAAGCCGATAGGTGTATAGCAAACCACGAACAAAAGGGTGAATTGGAAGGGCAAACCCGCGAGGGAAGAACGCCTGAAAGCACACCCGCTCATCAGCCATGGGATCAGGAACAGGTTCATCCCCTGGAATCCGCACGACATCTCCAGACACCAAGCCATCGGCAATCAACGGGCCGAGATCTGCAACCCCAAAAGTCGAGCGCTCCCACTTGCCAGACATCTTGGCCGATTTCGGAGCATCACGGGAGCGCGTTGTCATCAATCCCGCAGCAAGCAGCAACAGGAGGAAGGAGAAGACTTAAGAACAAGGGAATCTAGCAGCGAGGGGAGAAGGCAATGGCTGGGTAAAACCTAAAATTTACCCAGCCGCTCGGTACTTAACCACCAGCTAGGAGAGCCGGGGCACCGTTCGATCCCAGCGGCCAGTAAACGTGGCACGATCCCACGACAGGCGTAAAATATGGAAAACCCAAACGGCGCAGCAACATCACCGCCCACTACGCGCGCAAAAAGAGGACCATAATCACATGAAGCGAAAATCTCGACGAGATAGCGCCAAGTCATTTCCTTCGGCAGGTTACAATGGTCAAAGACACCAGAAAAATCAAGCCAGCATCGCAAGGCGTACCGAGTACGTTTCCCAGCTCCAGAATTTCAACTTTTTAAATCTTTTTCCGATGAGCAAATTTTTTTACTCCCATCGGGAGTGTATCCATCCATGAGATATTTCGAGTGATCCCTCACCCAGAAGTAAAAACGTGCTCGAGTGATTACTCGCACCCATGAGAGTTTTCGGGTGCTCCCTCACCCAGCAGTAAAAACGTGCTCAAGTGATTACTCGCACCCATGAGAGTTTCGGGTGCTCCCTCACCATGACGCAAAGATGAACAGACTTGCACTCGCTAGATCGAGCGTTCCTGGAGTATCGGGTGCTCCCTCACCCCGAGAGCAAAAGCAATATTCGAGTGATTACTCGCAAAACTCTATATACTCAAGCACTTGACGACCTCCCGAGAAAATATCCCTCTACACCCGAGCACTCGGAGAAGCTCCACGAGTGACTGCTAAAACCACCCACTTGATTGTTTATTCCAAGTGGGTGCATTATCTACTAGGCTCCGCGCCTCAATAAAAATACATATTCCTGGAACACGATACACTGTGCCCAGATGCCACGCAAGCTTAGCGTGTAGGTAAGACCCCGCTGCGAAGATCGGCCGGGCTGGGACATGCCGAAGAGCGATTTCACTCCCAACCTTTTCCATGCGCATGGATGATAGAAAAAGCCGGGAGGACGCGCCTAGGCTACGAACTTTACTGGAGGCAATTGATCACTGTAAGACCTACAGCGGCATGACTTTTGCTAGACACCAGTGTTCCAAGCTCATGTCGAGGGACATGGGTTTGATTGGGCTACTGCGGTTTTGCCACTAGTGCAATTCACCAAGGCTCGACCAGTCGACACCTTGGGCCCTTTCAGCTTAGCATCCCTCGAAACAGGTTTTGTCATGGCTCCAGACTGCCAGCGACCCGCGGTTGAACCGTGCATACATCAAAACGACGCTAGAGTGGATTCGAGTCCCTGCGGGCCTCTTCGAGTCCCCCAGGCCACTCGGGGGCTACTGACGAGGGGTGACCCCACGACTCCTATGGATGAGCCTACCCGGTGTACCAGAAGACAGAAGGCCCACAAAGATGCCGCCTTGGCCTAGCCTTGGCCCACTAGTGGCACCGACGTAGGAGTCCGCGAGTCATAAGGAAGGTGCAAACTTGCCGTACGGAACAAGATCATGGTTAGGAAACCTCATCTGTAATCAGGACGGACTCCCCGAGACCTAGCCTAGTATATAAGGGCTAGGAGGGGAGACGTCGAGATCAAGAAATACACAATCTGTAACCTAGCCTTGTGCGCACTAGCCTCGGCTTCCCTGTAATCGCCATCTCCAATCAACAATATCGAGCAGGAACGTATCCTCCTGTTAGCCGACGAGCTTATCATCCAACCTGTGCCTCTCATGACTAACCCAGGGTCCCTGACCATGGGATTTGCTGGGGTACATCCCCGTCAAGGGGTTTAACATCAAACGCCATGTCTCACGGTGAGCTAGCACTAGTCCCGGTGAGGAGCGCTGGTGCGCGCGTGCTCCTGCCACACTACCGTCTAGTCAAACCTGTTCGCACGCCACACCTCTCCCGTCTAATCACCATACTGTGCGTCTGGACAGTCACGAGACTAGCTGCTAGTAGCTAGACGCAGAGTAGTAATATTTTGCGGTGAATCCTGCAACAAATGAGAACAAATCATGCGAACAATGCAAAAGATTCATTACAGGTTCCCTGCTACATAGTTCATCGCCGCGATACACTGGAGTTCTTCCTCGACTAAAACCGTAAAAACTTAAAACTTCAAACTTAAACTAGAGAGGACTGGCGCCTGGAGGAGATGATCGACGGCGTCTCACGAAGACAATGGTTAAAGCAGACTCAAGGCTTGCATGCTGCAGGGAAGGACAAGCTTGCCGCCTTATAGAGGGTGTAGGCGAGCCTGTACTCGTGTAGCACCTTGTCGAAGCGATCGGCGACGACGCCCTTCGAAACGGCAAACGACTCTTCCTTCACGGCGTCTAGCTCGATCTGAGCCTTGTACATCATCTTGGATGACGGATAGATTGTTGGGGTTCGGGGCAGAAAACACAATTTTTTCATAACCTAAGATACCCAATCCCAAGACCTATGCTATGGCGATGCAAGTAACGGATGGAAGTAGGTCACATACCAGTATGTAATCCGTTAAGCGGGAAAAGTTCCCGCATTAACATGGTTGGCGTAGTCGTACCGGCAATCCCCGATGCTGCGCAGCTCCACGATGACTCCGATAGCAACCCGGTCCTTTAGACCGATGATGGGATTACGACCCCGTCGGAACGTTGTCGGTGAAGACGCCGCGATACGACCACGATGATGAAGTAGCGCCACAAGTGTAGCGCCTCGCGGGATTACACAACAAGTGTAGCGCCTCGCGGGTTTACACACATACGATGTACCCGACGTCCTTCCGGTCTCCGAACCAGAAGAGCAGCGGAAAGAAGATGGATTCAGATCCCGATTCCAGCAACACGACGACGTGCGTATGGTGGAGAATTCTCCAACCAAGTATAGACTCCAAACAATGGGAGTACACGCAAGGAAGGAGAAAGGAGGAAGAGAGAACTTCAATGTTGTGAAGAAAAGGGCACCCCTACCCCTCCTTATATAGGCCAAGGAGGGGGGGCAACCTCCATCCCTCCCCGAGGTGGGACTAATCCCACCAAGGGGGGTTGGTGCGCTGGTGATACCGTGAGGATCTCTCACTCCTGGTTGGTTACCCCAAGTGGAAGGTGAGATGTAGCGTAGCAGAGAATTTCCCTTAGCAAAAATGCTAAGGTTGATTATCGTCCAGGAGGAGTCACAGAGATACAAGAAGGTGGTAAAGTGAACAATGGCGCCGTTCTCAACCAAGGGTTGCTAACTTCACCTGGACCTGCACACAGAAACAAATAACTTTGCTCCCAACGAGTACAGAGGAGTTTTCAATTCCTCCGGCCTTGCTGTTTACAAAGGATAAAACGCACGGGATAATGATAGTGATAGCAATTGAAAAGTAAACTAAAGATGTAAACAATGATATCAAGATGGACCGGGGTCCCATGATTTTCACTAGTGATGTCTCTCTCCCAAAAGACGATAAAAGTGCTAGCGAGGTAAACAAATCACAGTTGGGCAATTGACAGGATTATGAAGGCACCGCAATGCTAACTATGCTGCAAAGAAAGGAAAGGCTCAAAAGCAATGGGAAGTAGGCCAAGGTAAGTAGACCGAAATCCATCTGCATCTACTACGAATCATCCACCTTGAGATATCTATCTAGAACATCTCACTGGTATTAAGTTGCGAATCCCACCCAAAGTGTAAATCCAAAGCAACAGACAACTGCATTAAAACAACTTTGCGTAAAGTAAACAATCCTTGCATCCGCGGATACAAGCACCGTTGTTTTATCCCTGGTGGCAACAACACATCCCCTAGTCTCATGTTTCTGTCACTCAAGCTAGACATCAAGGGGCTGAACCCACAATCAAGCATAACGCTCCCTCTTGGAGTTGCAACAAATCACTTGGCCAAAGTAAAATACGGCAACAGAGAACATGCTAGAATTTACTCAAGAACTAAATATAAAAGAGAAGAACCAAATATATTACTCATCACAATCTGAACATAGTCTCATAATCCATCAGATCCCAACAAACTCAGCATAGCAATGGCAGAAAATTACAAAGGTGCCTCGATCATGTGAGGCAGCTCACGAGGTCTCGAAAGTGGAGGCAAAAAGAGGGGAGAGATAGATCACATAGCTACTGGTCACGGACCCATGGTCCAAGGGGAACTACTCACGGTACATACGGGAGGCGTCCATGGCTGTGGATGGTCTCCCGGAGGGGGTAGCTTCTCCCGGCAGGGTGCCGGAGCAGCTTCTCCAGGCAGCCCCGATCTTGAAACGGCGGTGGCGGCGGTACAAAGGCGAGATCGCGAAAAATTAACTGATATTAGGGGTTTCCACCCCGAGGGGTAAATATAGGCGGAGGGGGGGTGTCGAGGGGACCCACAAGGCAGCCAAGAGGCCCCCTGGCGCGGCCTAGGGTGGGGCCGCGCCAGGGACCCTTCTGGAGACCCTGTGGTGGCCCCCCTCCGCTGTTTCGGTTATTCCGGAAGCTTCCGGGTCGCTGATTTTTTATCTGATTTTTCCGGATTTTTTGGAGCACTTTTAATGGCTGGAAAACCTGAAATACAAAAACAGCAGAAAACAACAACTCGCAGCTGGGTGCACTGGGTTAATAGATTAGTCCAAATATGCTCAAAAGTGTATGAAAGTTCAAGAAAATCATGGCAAAGTCACACAAAACATGCATGGAGCAAGCAGAAATTATAGATACGTTTGGGACGTATCAGCAGGCCAAAGGGGGTGGCCCCCTCCCTTGGCGCATGGCCCAACGGGGGAGGCTCCCTCCTCCCCTAATGGGCCTCTTTAGGCCCATTTGCCTTTTCTTCCTTTATTAATTATATTTAATATTTAAATCAAATAATTAAATAATAAAACATATTTAAACATTATTAATTAACATTTTGAACCTTTCAAAATTCCCAGAACAATTTCTGGTCTCCACCGAAAACTATTCCGGTGTTCTCTCTTATTTCTCCGGTGATCCCGAATCTATGCTTAATGCGCCGAATACCCTCAAGTGTGACACCCTACGGTCCGGGAAATAGCAGACATGATCGAGACAATCTCATTGATCAATTACTAATCAATTGGACCTGGTTACAATTCTTGATAGCCCCTGCGCTTCCATCGAATGAAACTTCATCGATGTTGGATCCGTTTAACGTTGAGCATTATCCCTTTGTCCTATGGTACTTTGATTGTACGAGGTTTGATCATCGGTATCCAATATACCTAGTTCATACTCGTTACCGACAAACATGTTTACTCCTTCCCGTGATATTACAATCCTCGTGACCTAGTGATACGCGAGAGAGGATAATTGCTTCTCTCCCTTCGTTGGTTAGCCCAACTGGAAGGTGCGATGCATCTTAGCGGCAAGTTTACCTCGGTGAAGATACCGAGGTTTTAAGATTGTCTTCTGTAGGACTCCGGCAATGATAAGTAGGTGTCGGCGACGCAACTGACACAGACCTGCACACGACACAAATAACTTTTCTCCCAACGAAGTTTAGAGAGGTTGTCAATCTCTCCGGTCTTGTTGTTTACAAACGATAAAAACACAGGATAATGATAATGACATCAACTGAAAGTAAATACTGAAAAGGAAATAAGCTTGTAAACAGTGATGAGAATATGGACCGGGGTCCCGTGATGTTCACTAGTGATGTCTCTCTCCCAAAAGACGATAAGACTGCTATGCGAGGTAAACAAATTACAGATGGGAAATTGACAGGATTATAAACACACCACAATGCTAACTATGCTACAAGAGGAAGGAAGAGGCTCATAAGCATGGGCAGTACGCCAAAATAAGTAGACCAAAATCCATCTGCATCTACTACTAATCATCCACCTTGAGATATATATCCAGAAGATCTCGCTGGTATTAAGTCGCGAGCCCCACCCATAGTGTAAACCCAAAGCAACAGACAACTTCATTAAAAAGAACTTTGCGTAAAGTAAACAATCCTTCCAACCGCGGTTACAAGCACCGTTGTTTTCCCCCTTGTGGCCACATCACATCCCCTAGACTCATGTTTCTGTCACTCAAGCGTGTCATCAGGGGGCATGTACTCACAATCGAGCATAAAGTTCCCTCTTGGAGTCACTACCTACTACTTGGCCAAAGCAATAAACAACAACGGAGAACATGCAAGAATTACTTAGGAACAAAAATATAAGAGATAAAAACTAAATATATTACTCTATCGCAATCTAAACATAATCTCATAATCCATCAGATCCCATCAAACTCAGCATAGCAAAAGCAGAAAGATTACATATGTGCCTCTATCATGTAGGGCAGGTCACGAGGTCTAAACCATGAAGAAGGAATAGGGAAGGAGAACATCACATAGCTACTGATCACGGACCCATGGTCCAAAGGAAACTACTCACGACACATCCGGAAAGCGTCTATGGTGGAGGGGAAGCTCCCGGAGGTCGATCCTCCCTCCGGCAGGGTGCCGGGATGGGTCCTGACGGTGCTCCCGATCTTGGAAGCGCGGCGGCGGCGGAACAGAGGTGAGATTGCGAAATAGGGTTCTCTCTTCGGAAGTTTCCCGTGGCGGAGAATAAATAGGCGCAGGGGGCCCACCAGGGGGCCCACCAGGGGTCCAGGCGCCCCCTGGCGCGTCCAGGCGCCTGGCTGCGCCAGCTAGGTGCCTGGGCCCCTGGTGGATCCCACCTGGCCCCCTTTCGGGACTCCGGAAGGTTCCTTCACGCTGATTTTTTTTTCTGATTTTCTCGAATTTTTGGAGCACTTTTTATATGGGGGAAAACTGAAATAGGAAAACAGCAGAAAACAGAAACTGGCACTGGGGTGCACTGAGTTAATAGGTTAGTCCAAATATGGTCAATAGTGTATTTAGATCATAGCAATATCACACAAAACATGCATGGAGCAAACAGAAATTATCAATACATTTGGGACGTATCACCTAGTCACATGATTGCAATCTTTATGATGTAATATCACCGAGTGGGCCGAGAGTACCTATCCGTAACTCGGATGGACAAATCCCACTTTGATATATTTGCATACTCATTAACGTATCTATTCGGAATACCCAAAGTGCACTTTTATGGCCAGCATATTTTAGTCAGGCGGTGGGTTACAAATCAAAGCATCCTCATAAATAGTAATTACGTATGATCATTACGGTCAAAGGATATGCTCACTACGTTGTAGTTATCGCAATGTTGAACTTATGTGACTCGATCACATTGCAACACTTCTCGTGGGTGTGTGTCCATCATATCATTCTCCCAACGATAGGACTCCATTTTCAACAGCTTAATTGCTCATGATCAGGAAACCTTGATCATCAATTGCCCAATGGACTAGTATACTAGAGTTAACTAGGGACCCGATTTTTTTATACCACACGTGTATTAATGTTTCCGCTTAATACAGTTATAGCACAGTATAAAACGTATTATGAACTTATGGAATATGCTAATAAACATATTTTATTTTCCTCTAGGGCACATTCCCAACAGTCTCCCACTTGCACTAGAGTACAAATAATCTAGTTGCATTTTCTGTGGATCATAACTCCATATCATCTATATGGTTATAGATCATGCTTGCTTGTGGAAAATGTTGTATCAACGGTATGGGTACCATTCAGATCCGTATGTCTTTTGCAAATCACTAATGTCACCTAGTTTTACATTCCTTCATTATCCATTATAATGATGAGGTATATATATCTGGCGGTAGAGTGAGATTTCGTTTGTTGTGTTTCAGCAATGACATCCGGTGGGTCACGAGGAATTTCCCATAGTCATGCACACTGAAACTCACTCAGTCAGAAGTCGAACTTCTTAAGCCAAAATATAACTCCTGCCACTTCAAAAGCAGCCACATCAATGTAGATTTAATCCTTAGTGCATGATACGTCCAAAACGTATCTATAATTTCTGCTTGCTCCATGCATGTTTTGTGTGATATTGCTATGATCTAGATACACTTTCATCCACTTTTGATCATATTTGGACTAACCTATTAACTCAGTGCACCCCAGTGCTAGTTCATGTTTTCTGCTGTTTTTCTATTTCAGTTTTCCCCCATATAAAAAGTGCCAGAAAAATTCTGGGAAAAATACAGAAAAAATCAGCGCACAGGAAGCTTCGAGAAGAGCCCGGGAGGGGCCAAAGGGGAGCCAGGGGGGCCCAGGCGGCCACCCAGCGCGGACCCACCTCTAGCCGCGCCAGGGGGGGTGCCTGGGGCCCCTGGTCCACCTCTGGCTTCCCCCCTTCGCCTATTTATTCTCCGTCACGGGAAAACTCCAGAAGAGGAACCCTATTCCGCAAACTCGCCTCTGTTCCGCCGCCGCCGCACTTCCGAGATCGGGAGCACCAGAAGACCTCTTCCCGGCACCCTGCCGGAGGGAGGATTGACCTCCGGGAGTCTCCTCTCCACCATGGATGCTCCCCGGATGTCTCGTGAGTAGTTTTCCTTGGACCATGGGTCCGTGGTTAGTATCTATGTGATGTTCTCCTCCCCTCTTTGATCTTCATTGTTTAGACCTCGTGAGCTGCCCTACATGATCGAGGCACCTTTGTAATATTTCTGCTGTTGCTATGCTGAGTTTGGAGGGATCTGATGGATTATGAGATTATCACTACTAGGGAAATAGCTATACATGGAAAGCTTATTAGTGGCGCATATAACAAGCCATGCGCCACCACCTGTTAGGGGTGGCGCACAGGAAAATAATGCGCCACTCATAAGACCTTAGGGGTGGCGCATTATTTTCCAGTGCGCCACCCCTAAGAGTGGGCCAGCCTGGATGAGCTTATACGTGGCGCATTTGGTAAAATGCGCCACCCCTAAGAACCTTATAGGTGGCGCATTTCCAAGATGCGCCACCCCTAAAAACCTTATGGGTGGCGCATTTTGCTATATGCGCCACTAATAAGGGTATATATAACGGACAGAGATCCAGTGACTTGCTGTGGGCAAGTCAGTAGTGAACAGTGCGGTGAAATTCTCTCTTTTCACACCATTCGATCGAGAATCAACGGATAGATCTTATAAACAGTGCGCAGCTACAGTACGCTCACTACAGGATTTGTGTGTAGTACTATAGTGCATCTCGCGGAGGCACCGACTTCATATGAAATGGGGGCACGACCTCATACAAAACGGAGGCACGACCTCATAAAAAACGGAGGCACGACCTCATACAAAACTGAGGCACGACTTCTTATAAAACGGAGGCACGACCTCATACAAAACGGAGGCACGTCCTTGTATGAGGTCGTGCCTCCGTTTTATATGAGGTCGTGCCTCCGTTTTATAAGTCACTGGATCTCTGTCCATATATAACCCGTCAGGCTTCCTTCTCCTCCTTACCTCTTCATTCTTATCCTCCTCTTCACCATCTCCTCCTCCTCTCCACCTTCTCCATGGCGCCCTCCTCCTCCTCCCCTCCTCCATGGCTCCTCCTCCTCCCCTCCTCCATGGCTCCAAGTCTGCTGCTCCTCCTCATCCTCCCCTCCTCCATGGCTCATCCTCCTCCTCCTCCTCCCCTCCTCCATGGCTCATCCTCCTCCTCCAAGTTTCCCCCTCCTTCACGGGTCTTCTTCCTCCTCCTCTCCTCCATGGCTCCTAATCCTCCAAGGTTCCTCCTCCCCTTTCTTCTTCCTCCTCCCCTCCTCCATGGCTCCTACTCCTCATGGTTCCTCCTCCCCTTTCTTGGCTCCTCCTCCTCCTCGTCTCTTCCTCCATGGCGCCCTACATCCTGAGCAAAAAAAGTTAGATGAACGAGACAGAGAATAAAAATGACCAAGCAGAGTGGCTAGATGAACGGGACAAATCATTCAAACAAAAAATGAGCAAAAAAACGAGCAAAAAAATCATAATCCAGATCCAGATCCAGATTCAAAATTCAAAATAAGTTAATGGTGGCGCATCTTCAAAATGCGCCACCCCTAAGAATCTTAGGTGTGGCGCATTTCAGAAATGCGCCACGCCTAAGATTCTTAGGGGTGGCGCATTTGAAATGCGCCACTATTAAGGCCTTATTAGTGGCTTGTCGTTAGTGGCGCATTTGAAATGCGCCACTAAACGCAAAAAAAGGACGCCACTAAAAGGCTATTCCCTAGTAGTGTATGTTCAGATTGGGATAGAGTAATATATTTGGTTTTTATCTCTTATATTTTTGTTCCTAAGTAATTCTTTCATGTTCTCCGTTGCTTTTTATTGCTTTGGCCAAGTAGTAGGTAGTGACTCCAAGAGGGAACGTTGTGCTAGATTTTGGGTTCATACCCCCCGATGACACGCTTGAGTGACAGAAACATGAGTCTAGGGGATGTGCTATTGCCACAAGGGGGAAAACAATGGTGCTTGTAACCGCGGTTACAAGGATTTTTTACTTTACGCAAAGTTCTTTTTAATGCAGTTGTCTGTTGCTTTGTGTTTACACTTTGGGTGGGGCTCGCAACTTAATACCAGCGAGATGTTCTGGATAGACATCTCAAGGTGGATGATTAGTAGTAGATGCAGATGGATTTCGGTCTACTTATTTTGGCGTACTGCTCGTGCTTTTGAGCCTCTTCCTTTCTTTTGTAGCATAGTTAGCATTGCGGTGCGTTCATAATACTGTCAATTCCCCTTCTGTAATTTGTTTACCTCGCATAGAAGTTTTATCGTCTTTTGGGAGAGAGACATCACTAGTGAACATCACGTATCCCGGTCCATATCCTCATTACTGTTTCCAAGCTATATTTACTTTACTGCTTTTACTTGCTATCATTATCCCTTGCGTTTTATCCTTTGTGAACAACAAGACCGGAGAGATTGACAACCTCTCTGAACTTCGTTGGGAACAAAGTTATCTGTGTCTGTGTGCAGGTCCGCGTCAGTTGCGCCGCTGACACCTACTTATCATCTCTGGAGTCCTACTGGAGACAAACCTTGGTATCTTCACCGAGGGAAAACTGCTGCTGCACTACATCTCAAACCTTCCACTTGGGGTAACCAACGAAGGGCGAGAAGCCATCAGTGCATGGTATGCAACTTTGATGTCTAACCATGTTTCTTTCAACTTAGGCATTCATTAGTATGATATCTCAATTTTCTAGGTTAGTGTCACAACTTGAACCAGCATAACATTTATGGTCAAGTTCACTATCCTTTACAAATTAGAGATGCATCCTCAGTTATCCGGTCACTGAAGGATAAACTTAACTCTTTGTTCAATGATTTACTCATAAATCATATCACAACATGTTCTTACTAGTATGAACTTGGGTCACATTACGTCGAGTACATAACTCTGGTTTATATGAAAGAACCTATGACAAAGGCATAGATGATGTAGCACATCCATTTCTTTCCTTTATTTAACCATTGTTCTTGTACTGAGATCAAATCGATACTTCTCTCTTGGATATACAAGTAATAACTACTTCTTGACTTGTCCCATTCTAAACTCCTTCATAATCTTATCCAGGAAAGTATTCCGACTCAATGTTATTAAACACATTAATCTATCTTAAAAGATTTTGAATGCTCAACTTCATTCATGAAAGATTTCAGTAATCATTAATACCAACTACACCATTCTTAATATGTTATCCATATATGAGAATGTTGTCATGCTCCCACTCAAATATGTCATGCACATATTAAGTTTAGGATAACACTCACATAACGCCCACTCAAATATGTCAGTTACATATAAGGCAAGGATAACATCCACATAGCTCCTACTCAAATATATCAGACACATATAAGACTAGGATAATACTCCCATAGCTCCCACTCAAAATATGTCATCCACATATTAAGTTTAGGAAAATATTCAGCTCCCACTCAGTTTCATGCGAACGCATGTTTCTCAATAGTTTTGGATAAATCCAAAAAACCACTTTGAGCATTGATACGTCCCAAACGTATCTATAATTTCTGCTTGCTCCATGCATGTTTTGTGTGATATTGCTATGATCTAGATACACTTTCATACACTTTTGATCATATTTGGACTAACTTATTAACTCAGTGCACCACAGTGCCAGTTCCCGTTTTTTTGCTGTTTTTCTATTTCAGGTTTCCCCCATATTAAAAGTGCTCCAAAAATTCGGGAAAAATCAGATAAAAAAATAAGCGTACGGGAACCGTCTGCCTCCTTAGCCTAATTAATCTCCGTGACGCGAAACCCCTGAAGACAGAACCCTTTTTCGTGATCTCGCCTCTGTTCCGCCGCCACCGCGCTTCCAAGATTCAGAGCACCAGCAGACTTCTTCCCGGCACCCTGCCGGAGGGAGGATTCACCTCCGGGATCTTCCCCTCCACCATGGACGCTCCCCGGATGTGCCATGAGTAGTTTCCCTTGGACCATGGGTCCGTGATCAGTAGCTATGTGATGTTCTCCTCCCCTCTTTGTTCTTCATGGTTTAGTCCTCGTAAGCTGACCAACATGATCGAGGCACATATGTAATTTTCTGCTGTCGCTATGCTGAGTTTGCTGGGATCTGATGGATTATGAGATTATGTTCAGATTGTGATTGGGTAATATATTTGGTTCTTATCTTTTATATTTTTGTTCCTAAGTAATTCTTGCATCTTCTTCGTTGCTGTTTATTGCATTGGCCAAGTATTAATTAGTGACTCCAAGAGGGAATGTTATGCTCGATTGTGGGTTCATGCCCCCCGATGACACGCTTGAGTGATAGAAACATGAGTCTGGGGGATGTGCTGTTGCCACAAGGGGGAAAACAACGGTGCTTTTAACCGCGGTTGCAAGGATTGTTTACTTTACATAAAGTGCTTTTTAATGCAGTTGTCTGTTGCTTTGGGTTTACACTTTGGGTGGGGCTCGCAACTTAATACCAGCGAGATGTTCTGGATAAATATCTCAAGGTGGATGATTAGTAGTAGATGTAGTTGGATTTTGGTCTACTTATTTTGGCGTACCGCCCATGCTTTTGATCCTCGTCCTTTCTTTGTAGCATAGTGCAACAGCCCAGTTTTCACAAAAATTTAAAATTTTGTTTTCGGTGTGAATTGTTTGATTGTCTGATTTTTTTGCGGTGTTTGCATCCCCGATTTATCGATCGGCGATTATTTCTCCCCCTCTTATCTCGTATCAGACGAAGACCGACCCTTGCCACCCTGACACTCGACCTTTGCGACACCTGGTTTCACCCGATCACCGTCGCGAAAACTACACGAGACCAGCCGCAGCCAACGGAACGAAAACCCCGTTTAATAATTAAACGGGATATTTTTATAGTGCGCCGGAAAGTTTTTTCGGAATGGTTCCAGCGCGAGGTGAACGCCTCTGGCTCGACGCGCTGATCGCGCAGTTCGAAGTTTTACCCGAATCGGAGGTACTGCGGACCCCCGGCAGTCAGAAACGTGAGCACCGCGCGCGCGAGAGAAAAACCGGGGATGTTTTTGCAAACTGCCAGCCACCGGGGCTATATAAAGACCACCACACTCCCACCCCATTTCTAGGGTTTACCTAGCCACAAATTGCAGCAACACTCCCATTTTCGCAGCAAACCCTAGCCTCAGATCTGGAAAACTGCCACCTACGATCTGGACCGTCAGATCAGGAGATCCGACGGCCCAGATCGGATCTAGCCTCCACCTTCTCCCTCCTCTCTCTCTCTCCCACCCTGTGCCGCCGCCTGCCCGTGGAGTCCCGCCGCCGGCCACCGGAGCCGCCAGGCCGCACCTCCTCCCGCGCCCTCCTCTCTCCCTTCTCACCTCCATTCCCTCTGACTCCCCCTCCTCCTTTGCGCAGGGCGCCGCCGCTTCGGACCCCGCAGCCGCCATGGCCGGAGGAGCCGCACCGGCCCAAGCTCAGCCACGGGAGCTCGCCCCAACCGCCCTGGATCCGGACGCGCCGCGCCCCTCGGCCCCTCGTCGCCTGCCTCCTTCGCCCGCCCCGTTCCTGGAGCACGGCCGGCCACCGCGGCAGCCAACGCCGCCGGCGCCGCCTGTCCTGTCCGATCCCATCGGGACGGGGACGACCGGACGACCTCGTCGCCCACCTGGCCCGACCTCGCCCACGTGGGCCACGACCTGGCTCCCTCGGCCCGCGACCCCGGCCTCCAAGCGCGGCCCAGTCCGCCAAGCGCCCCAGTCCGCCCCCTCCAGGCCACCGCGATGGGCCTCGGCCCAACTGGGTGAGGCCCGAGCCACTTATTTTTTTTTCTGCGAGTATTTATCTTTTTCAAATTTCTGCTAAGTCTGGAAATAATTATTGTTGATCTGTTTTTGCGATGTAATTTCCCGTTGATCCGTAGCTCCGATGAACGTGCCCCCAAAACGAAAGTTGCTCAGTTTTGCGTGCTCTAGCATTCGTATGTAGAAAGTTTTTGCATTTGAGTCATCTTGATTGTGTAATTGTGTGCTGAACTGGGCATCAGGCCGTTAAACTGCTTTTAATTCCTGTTAAGTGCTGCTGTTTATATTTTATTGCAACTTTGCATGATGATTGTGACTCATCCATCAGGCCTATTGCATTGATTCTTTTTCCTATGTGTTAATAATCATGTGTACTTCATTTCCATGCTTTAACTTGTCATATTTGGGTGCTCTAGCTATGTTAAATTTTTCTCCAAAGTAGCTACCCTGCTGTTAGTGTGCTGCTGTTTATATTTTGTTGCAACTTCGGTCGACGAGTGTGTCGCAACCGTTTATCGGAATTGAGTGATTCCAATTGCATATTGATAAGCATCATGTCTACTTTCATTACATGTATTGCATTGTCATGATATGCTTGCTGATCATATAGTTATTAAGCTCCAAAGTTGCTATGCTGCTGTTGTTGACAGCCACCTCTGATTTTCACCAAGTCTGTTACTTTGCGATGCCATGTTGTTTGCTTAATATCTTTTGATCTATGATGCCTATTTGCATGATTCTTTTTGCCATGCCTTACCTATCATGTCTACTTTAATTGCATGTCATTTGTGAGCATGTTTGCATTCATTGTCCTGTTTATGCATTGCTCTAAAGTGTGCTTCGTGATGTTGGCAGATTGTGCCCGTAACTTGTTTTGCTTATATCTGTTTAACCGTAACTCCGTTTGGAGTGTGCCTTATATGTAACTTGATTAGTTTTTCGTGTACTTTGTGTTTATGTTATTTTTTGCTGTTGTTAACCAACCTAAAATATGGTTTAGTACAGAACAGTACCAAATCTTTTAATCATCGTGCGGCACTTAGTGTATGCCATGTTTAGGTTGTGCCTCACTGAAATTGACCTAGCATAGATAGTTTACTTTGTGCTTCACCTCTTGAAATGTTTGTGTGCTATGCCATGCTTGCTTGAGTTTCCATGTTAATAACCGTTGGTTGATCACCTGTAGCTAAACAACTTGAACCACCGTAAGTGTGCGGTATCGTCGTGTGTGACGAGTACTTCACTTAACCTGTTAGTAACCGCTCCCGAAGGTAGGTGCGATGTCTCGTGTTGCCTTCTTGTTGATGCTTGCTCGTGTTTTTCTCGTAGTAATAGAGTGCTTGCTCGTTGATTGCTTTCAGTGTTTATCCTCTTGTGTGCTTCCGCGGATACCTCTCGGAGACGATGCGAGCTTGCGATCAACTACACCTTCGGAACCCGACTTATCAACAGGCAAGGACTATACATTACTTATGATCCATTCTATTTCAACCAGCGGTTTGCATGCTAGTCTAGGTTAGGCTCGATGTTTGATCCTACCACATGTTTACAGCCTCTTTCAAACCGATACAGCCATGTCCCTTCCCAGCAAACCTTGTACTGCTATGTTACTATTGCTCGTTGCTCAGCCCCTGCTTAGTATGCATGCTTAGGATGCTACGATGTTACCCTGTTACTCCTTGGTTTGGGATATCCCATTATTATATTGTTGTTGTTGATGATATGATTATTATAATGTTGACTATATTCGATGAAGGATGGAAGGTCTAGGCTATCCCGCCCCGACGCTTTGTTCCATTCGAGTCACCTAGGATCCGAGTTTCAGGTATTGGTTTTAAGACTGAGCGTGCCTAACCACGTGTAGGATTTTATGGGGTCCCCTTTTCTTACCTATCTAGCTTCAAGCATTTTTAGTGGTGGCCCAAGCTGATTTTACCTTTTGAAACCGTGTGTGTGCTGGTCGTACGCCAGTAGTTTTCCAACCATCCCGGAACAGCGGAGACATGGTTTCCCTGTTGGCCCACCTTTGACCGGCGAGGGCCCGAGGCCTCGCGTGAGGCGTCTCGGTAACCCAAACCCTGTTGAGACGGAAGAGTCCGATCCAAGAGCGTGGCCAGCTTTTGGATTGGTTGTCGACTCCCCGGGGGCCACCCGGATTTGTTCGTTGTTAGTTAGAGGGAACTGTCGTTTCGGATCTCTTGGAACTAAATCATAAAATGGTTGCCTGTGATCGGTAGCAACTGAGAGAGATGGGCGTGCGTGCGGAGCCTTGTAATGGGCAGTTGGTACACCCCTGCAGGGTTAAATCCATTCGAGAAGACGTGTCCACGATTATGGACGACTTGAGACCTACTCCTTGTTCATAGACAACAACAACTGAGATAATCTTAAATAACTTTATCAACGTGTGTGTGTGTGCCTTCACTGCTTCTTCTTCGTCGGGATGCGAAGAGGAGGACAAGGATAGGATAGGTGTTATGTTTGCGCAAGTAGTTGATAGCTAGATTTGTTGGAGGCGATTCCTCATCGAATGCTTGGCTTCTTATGTTACTCTCTAGATCGTTAGCCACTTCATAAATGCTAGTGCGGCAGCAACCTCACCACTTACCCCTTCCTTACCGTAAACTACTAGTTGTCCTAGAATGACGAGTGTTGAAGTCCTTGCTGGGTCAGATGACCACTACAGTTGGATGCTGAGTACCTCTGTACTCATGATACTACCCCCAAACTCTTTTCAGGGTTCTTGATCGACAACAGGTATGGTGATCGACGTTTCACGTGGAGACTCGACGACGACGACTAGTTAGGAGGATCCCGACGGAGGGCCTGGACCCGTTTGGTTATGGGATCGATGTTTTTCTCTTTGCCACTAGGCATTTGCTTGTAGTCTGTACCCAGACATGTACCTTCCGCTGTTGTATTGTATTAAGGCATTTGTATGCCGATTGTATGAGATGTTGTATCCTTGTATCTGTAATGTTGTGATATCATGTTGGAAATCCGGGGCATATGGCTTTGTCATATGTCGCGGTGGGACCAATATGTGCTTCGTCCCCGGATCTGGGTGGAAACACCTAGATCTGGAACAGTACCGCATATCGGGCCTTACAACTTGGTATCAGAGCCTTACCGACCGTAGGGTCTCCTCTCTGGCCGAAGTTGAGTCTAGACAAAAACTATTTTGTAGTTACTAAGTTAGTTATCGGAGAGTAGGAATCTTTTTACTCCTTACCCTTGCTCTGGTCAGGACAAGTGTCGTAAGTGTTTTCATTCTTATCTTAACCCCTTCAAACTTTAGGATCTTGAGTGTGTGGAGTATCGGAACCATTACAATGCCTTGCTTGCAGCGTATTGTCTCGATTCCGAGCTCAGGTGGGAATTCTTGTAGTACCTTTAGCTTCTCCGGTTTCGGATATCATCTGGGTCATCCATTGCCATCAATCATTTTGCCGGTGTTTTCACGACTTGCGTCGAAAATCACTATCCCTTGATCTTGTTTTCGTGATCGTTTTTCCTCTTGACACTGACGGTTTCGTTTTTCCGACGTTGCCGTCTCTCTACGGTAATTTTATCTCGACAGAAGTTCGACGTCGACATGGAGCAGAGTCCCTTGTTGGTGGTGTTGAAGGTCGTCGTCTTTCTTTTCTCGTCCCCCCTCTCCCCCAGATCGTCCTGGATCTCGGGACGAGATCCCTTGTTGGTGGTGTTGTATTGTAACAACCCAGTTTTCACAAAAATTTAAAATTATGTTTTCGGTGTGAATTGTTTGATTGTCTGATTTGTTTGCGGTGTTTGCATCCCCGATTTATCGATCGGCAATTATTTCTCCCCCTCTTATCTCGTATCGGACGAAGACCGACCCTTGCCACCCTGACACTCGACCTTTGCGACACCGGGTTTCACCCGAGCACCGTCGCGAAAACAGCACGAGACCAGCCGCAGCCAACGGAACAAAAACCCCGTTTAATAATTAAACGGGATATTTTTATAGCGCGCCGGAAAGTGTTTTCGGAACGGTTCCAGCGCGAGGTGAACGCCTCTGGCTCGACGCGCTGATCGCGCAGTACGAAGTTTTACCCGAATCGGAGTTACTGCGGACCCCCGACAGTCAGAAACGTGAGCACCGCGCGCGCGAGAGAAAAACCGGGGATGTTTTTGCAAACTGCCAGCCACCGGGGCTATATAAAGACCACCACACTCCCACCCCATTTCTAGGGTTTACCTAGCCACAAATTGCAGCAACACTCCCATTTTCGCAGCAAACCCTAGCCTCAGATCTGGAAAACTGCCACCTACGATCTGGACCGTCAGATCAGGAGATCCGACGGCCCAGATCGGATCTAGCCTCCACCTTCTCCCTCCTCTCTCTCTCTCCCACCGTGTGCCGCCGCCTGCCCGTGGAGTCCCGCCGCCGGCCACCGGAGCCGCCAGGCCGCACCTCCTCCCGCGCCCTCCTCTCTCCCTTCTCACCTCCATTCCCTCTGACTCCCCCTCCTCCTTTGCGCAGGGCGCCGCCGCTTCGGACCCCGCAGCCGCCATGGCCGGAGGAGCCGCACCGGCCCGAGCTCAGCCACGCTGCAGCCACGGGAGCTCGCCCCAACCGCCCTGGATCCGGACGCGCCGCGCCCCTCGGCCCCTCGTCGCCTGCCTCCTTCGCCCGCCCCGTTCCTGGAGCACGGCCGGCCACCGCGGCAGCCAACGCCGCCGGCGCCGCCTGTCCTGTCCGATCCCATCGGGACGGGGACGACCGGACGACCTCGTCGCCCACCTGGCCCGACCTCGCCCACGTGGGCCACGACCTGGCTCCCTCGGCCCGCGACCCCGACCTCCAAGCGCGGCCCAGTCCGCCAAGCGCCCCAGTCTGCCCCCTCCAGGCCACCGCGATGGGCCTCGGCCCAACTGGGTGAGGCCCGAGCCACTTATTTTTTTTTCTGCGAGTATTTATCTTTTGCAAATTTCTGCTAAGTCTGGAAATAATTGTTGTTGATCTGTTTTTGCGATGTAATTTCCCGTTGATCCGTAGCTCCGATGAACGTGCCCCCAAAACGAAAGTTGCTCAGTTTTGCGTGCTCTAACATTCGTATGTAGAAAGTTTTTGCATTTGAGTCATCTTGATTGTGTAATTGTGTGCTGAAGTGGGCATCAGGCCGTTAAACTGCTTTTAATTCCTGTTAAGTGCTGCTGTTTATATTTTATTGCAACTTTGCATGATGATTGTGACTCATCCATCAGGCCTATTGCATTGATTCTTTTTCCTATGTGTTAATAATCATGTGTACTTCATTTCCATGCTTTAACTTGTCATATTTGGGTGCTCTAGCTATGTTAAATTTTTCTCCAAAGTAGCTACCCTGCTGTTAGTGTGCTGCTGTTTATATTTTGTTGCAACTTCGGTCGACGAGTGTGTCGCAACCGTTTATCGGAATTGAGTGATTCCAATTGCATATTGATAAGCATCATGTCTACTTTCATTACATGTATTGCATTGTCATGATATGCTTGCTGATCATATAGTTATTAAGCTCCAAAGTTGCTATGCTGCTGTTGTTGACAGCCACCTCTGATTTTCACCAAGTCTGTTACTTTGCGATGCCATGTTGTTTGCTTAATATCTTTTGATCTATGATGCCTATTTGCATGATTCTTTTTGCCATGCCTTACCTATCATGTCTACTTTAATTGCATGTCATTTGTGAGCATGTTTGCATTCATTGTCCTGTTTATGCATTGCTCTAAAGTGTGCTTCGTGATGTTGGCAGATTGTGCCCGTAACTTGTTTTGCTTATATCTGTTTAACCGTAACTCCGTTTGGAGTGTGCCTTATATGTAACTTGATTAGTTTTTTGTGTACTTTGTGTTTATGTTATTGTTTTCTGTTGTTAACCAACCTAAAATATGGTTTAGTACAGAGCAGTACCAAATCTTTTAATCATCGTGCGACACTTAGTGTATGCCATGTTTAGGTTGTGCCTCACTTAAATTGACCTAGCATAGATAGTGTACTTTGTGCTTCACCTATTGACATGTTTGTGTGCTATGCCATGCTTGCTTGAGTTTCCATGTTAATAACCGTTGGTTGATCACCTGTAGCTAAACAACTTGAACCACCGTAAGTGTGCGGTATCGTCGTGTGTGACGAGTACTTCACTTAACCTGTTAGTAACCGCTCCCGACGGTAGGTGCGATGTCTCGTGTTGCCTTCTTGTTGATGCTTGATCGTGTTTTCCTCGTAGTAATAGAGTGCTTGCTCGTTGATTGCTTTCAGTGTTTATCCTCTTATGTGCTTCCGCGGATACCTCTCGGAGACGATGCGAGCTTGCGATCAACTACACCTTCGGAACTCGAATTATCAACAGGCAAGGACTATACATCTTTCAAACCGATACAGCCATGTCCCTTCCCAGCAAACCTTGTACTGCTATGTTACTATTGCTCGTTGCTCAGCCCCTGCTTAGTATGCAAGCTTAGGATGCTACGATGTTACCCTGTTACTCCTTGGTTTGGGATATCACATTATTATATTGTTGTTGTTGATGATATGATTATTATAATGTTGACTATATTCGATGAAGGATGGAAGGTCTAGGCTATCCCGCCCCGACGCTTTGTTCCATTCGAGTCACCTAGGATCCGAGTTTCAGGTATTGGTTTTAAGATTGAGCGTGCCTAACCACGTGTACGATTTTATGGGGTCCCCTTTTCTTACCTATCTAGCTTCAAGCATTTTTAGTGGTGGCCCAAGCTGATTTTACCTTTTGAAACCGTGTGTGTGCTGGTCGTACGCCAGTAGTTTTCCAACCAACCCAGAACAGCGGAGACATGGTTTCCCTGTTGGCCCACCTTTGACCGGCGAGGGCCCGAGGCCTCGCGTGAGGCGTCTCGGTAACCCAAACCCTATTGAGACGGAAGAGTCCGATCCGAGAGCGTGGCCAGCTTTTGGATTGGTTGTCGACTCCCC
Source organism: Bromus sterilis (assembly GCA_950022295.1). Lineage (NCBI taxonomy): Eukaryota > Viridiplantae > Streptophyta > Magnoliopsida > Poales > Poaceae > Bromus > Bromus sterilis. Next base: position 160,339,709 of record OX465600.1, read on the forward strand.
GGGGGCCACCCGGATTTGTTCGTTGTTAGTTAGAGGGACCTGTCATTTCGGATCTCTTGGAACTAAATCATAAAATGGTTTCCTGTGATGGGTAGCAACTGAGAGAGATGGGCGTGCGTGCGGAGCCTTGTAATGGGCAGTTGGTACACCCCTGCAGGGTTAAATCTTTTCGAGAAGCCGTGTCCAGGGTTATGGACGACTTGAGACCTACTCCTTGTTCATAGACAACAACAACTGAGATAATCTTAAATAACTTGATCAATGTGTGTGTGTGCCTTGACTGCTTCTTCTTCGTCGGGATGCGAAGAGGAGGACAAGGATAGGATAGGTGTTATGTTTGCGCAAGTAGTTGATAGCAAGACTTTTTGGAGGAGATTCCTCATCGAATGCTTGGCTTCTTATGTTACTCTCTAGATCGTTAGCCACTTCATAAATGCTAGTGCGGCAGCAACCTCACCACTTACCCCTTCCTTACCGTAAACTACTAGTTGTCCTAGAATGACGAGTGATGAAGTCCTTGCTGGGTCAGATGACCACTACAGTTGGATGCTGAGTACCTCTGTACTCATGATACTACCCCCAAACTCTTTTCAGGGTTCTTGATCGACAACAGGTATGGTGATCGACGTTTCACGTGGAGACTCGACGACGACTAGTTAGGCGGATCCCGACGGAGGGCCTGGACCCGTGTGGTTATGGGATCGATGTTTTTCTCTTTGCCACTAGGCATTTGCTTGTAGTCTGTAACCAGACATGTACCTTCCGCTGTTGTATTGTATTAAGGCAGTTGTATGCCGATTGTATGAGATGTTGTATCCTTGTATCTGTAATGTTGTGATATCATGTTGGAAATCCGATGCATGTGGCTTTGTCATATGTCGCGGTGGGACAAATATGTGCTTCGTCCCCGGATCTGGGTGGAAACACCTAGATCTGGAACAGTACCGCATATCGGGCCTTACACATAGTTAGCATTGCGGTGCGTTTTTAATCCTGTCAATTTCCCAGCTGTAGTTTGTTTACCTCGCATAGCAGTTTTATCGTCTTTTGGGAGAGAGACATCACTAGTGAACATCACGGGACCCTGGTCCATATTCTCATCTCCGTTTACACGCTCTTTTATTTTCCTTCTTTTACTTGCTAGCTGCCATCACCATTATCATTATCCCTTGCGTTGGATCCTTTGTAAGCAATAAGACCAAAGAGATTGACAACCTCTCTGAACTTCGTTGGGAGCAAAGTATTTGTTTCTGTGTGCAGGTCCAGGAGAAGTAAGTGATTTTCTTCAGACGGTGCATCACTTGCCGATCCACCTACTTATCATTATCGGAGTCCTACTGGATTGAAATCAACCTTGGTATCTTCAATGAGGGAAATTTGCTGCTATCCTACATCTCACCTTCCATTTGGGGTAACCAACGAAGGGCGAGATACCATTATCATCATCTCGCACATCAAGCAAATTTCTGGCGCCGTTGCCGGGGACTCCGAGTGCTAAGATAGGGGAGTTGCCCACTACCTTTTACCTTTTATTTTTAGTCTTGTTAGTTTACCTTTCAGTTTTTAAATTTGTGTCCTATATCAAAAATCCCAAATTTTTTATTTATCTTGCTTTTAGTAGTCATCCTTGTTTAGATGAACATGTTAGGACTTGGTGCTTTGCGGTAATCGTAAGTTCTCGATTTCTGTCAAAGGGATGGAGAAAATATGAAGAAGGCATGGGACATAATTTCTGAAGAACATAAAAGAATTATGCCTTTTTACCATGGCCTTTTTAAGTGGTGTAAACACTCTATTGACATTATAGCTGAAGGAGATTTTTCAGAGTGTGTTGAAGATAGAGCTCTCGATATTTTGCATGGTCTATCTAGCTATTTTGTTTATGATCGTAGTATTGATACTGTTATAGATAGACTTGCCACTACTGAAAAGTGGATGGATGCTCTAGACTTGAGGAAGGTAGAGGAACTTAAGTCCAACAAGAAAGAAATGTTGTAGATAGATGATGATTGGGAGCCCTTTGTTAGGATTAGCATCTCTAATCAAGACTTCCTTTCTTTTTGTGATCTTGGATCCATAGTTTCTACCATGCCAAAAATAGTTTATGATTCTTCGAAACTAGATATGGATAAATTGTCATCTTATCATGAACATGCTAATGGAGATATTTCAGAGTTTAAAGGAAAGGTAAAAGAAGTCCAAGTTGCATTCCTCCATAGGGTTGCACCGATGGATTTCTTCATCATGGAGCCAAACCAAAGAAACATCCTACTTGGGAGGGACTTCCTCCGAGCTATGAAAGGCTTCATTGTTATTGGTAACAGGCACATACGCTTACGCGGTAAGGCGAAAGGTAAGTACCTCTTTCCTAGGAAGAAGAAGAATGAGCTTGTTGAAAATCAATTTGAAGGTTTTTATGACTCCGATGATCTTGGAGACCTTTGATTCTTCTTTTGCCTTATGCCTAGCTTAAAGGCATAAAATAAAGAGCTTGTTGGGAGGCCACCCAAGATGTTTTTACTTCTGTTTTTAGTTGTCTTGATAATTTTTACTACTGTAGCAACATCATTGTATCTTTATTTTCAAGCTTTGTGCCAAGTTATAGCCTCTTATGACAAGGGAAGCAAAAGTTGTGACATGCTGTCCAGAAAACAGATTATGTCTTCTTGACGGAAAAAATCGGAACAAATCACCAGTACATATTTTTGAGATGAATTTTCTACACATAATTCTCTATACAATTGTGAAACTTTCGTATGTTCTGAGTTTTTTGATTTGAGTTGCAAAAGTGCCCCGAAACAATTCTCTACTACCTGCTGTTCAGTTTTTCACAGATTCTGCCACGTTTTGCCTTTCCTTACTTTTGGAAACCTTAAGATTGATTTTTATTTGCAATTTTTTTTTGAAATCTTGAGAAACATTACATCTTCAAGAATATCTTTATATGCAGTGGGGAAAATTATTTTATTAAGGGTACTAACCTCTCTAATCAGCTTATGATGAATTATGTATGAAGGTAGTTTTCAAGTGTGCGAGGGAAGATGATGAAAGAAGATCCGGGAGTGTCAAGTGCTCAAGCTTGGGGACGCCCCCATGCATCCCCAATAAATATTCAAGGAGACTCAATCGTCTAAGCTTGGGGATGCCCCCGTGCATCCCCTTCTCAAACAACAATCATCAGTTCGTCCTTCGTCTCACTATATTTTTATCACTTCATGTGTTATGTGCTATGCTTGGATCGTATCGCTCTTAGGTTTACTTTTTAGTTTCTTTAGCTTTGCTTGCTGTTCATATCAAGTTAGGCCCCAGCTTACTTTGTGTGGGAGAGAAACACGCTCCACTCCAATCTAGAACACATCTTAGGATTTTTCATGCTTATCTTTCTGCTGTTGTATGTTCTTTATCTTTTCGTAGCTACTGCCATGTTTAGTTTTAGTTTGTCTTTAGCAAGAGCCTTGGATTTTGTTTAGTTTGTTGCTGTAACTCTCTTTAGTTTTCATGTTAATCTAGTTAAGAGAGTTGGCTGCTGCACTGAGTTGTGTCTTGTCTTGAAAGTAGGTAATTGAGGTTGCTATTTAATTTTAGTAGTAACTTGCAATAGTTTTGTGGTATTGTTGTGAGGAATGTTTGAACTTTTGGTGTCAAGAGCTCTAGCCTATTAGTGATAGGTGTTGTATTTTTTGGCAATCCGTGTTTATTTTCAAAACCTACAAAACTAGTTGAGAACTCTAGCTACTAGATGGATCACTAATCTTTTGAGGGATCGGATATTAGAGTACACTCACGTACCATGAGTCGAGGATGCGCAAGGATAACCAAACCACCATACACTCCTCCTCACGGTACTTATCTCTTTGTGAACCTCCTCATTAGATTGAGAGTTACCGATAATAAGTGCATGAGTTCTTCGGACTACTGTAAGTATTGAAAGTTGACACTTCCACCTCCTCATATTTGCTAGCCTCGTCCGTACCGTGCATTGCCCTCTTCTCACTCCGAGAGTTGGCGTCCACCTTCGCCGGTACATCCAAACCCTTGGCATGATACGCTCTGTCATCGTAAACCTCCTTATAGCTTTCCTCAAAACAGCTACCATACCTACCTATCAAGGCATTTCCGTAGCCTTTCCGAGATATATTTCCATGCAACATCCACCTCTTCATGACTTGATCTTCATGTCATACATGTTCCTGCTACATTGGCAGAGGCATACATTGAATACATCATGATAGCTATATCTTCTTTATTTTTGAGTACCTTGTAAAGTGTGAAGATCTTCTATACCTTCTTGTAAAATAGAGTGTTGCCCTTAAGTGAGGAAAAGATCCCAAAGTGGACAAAATAAAAGATCCCAAAGAGGCCAAATTAGAGTTAAATAGAAAGAGCCATTGGGGCCACCAATTTTTTTACAAAAAATAGAAAAAAAGAGACAAAGAAATAAAAAGAGAGAAAGGGGCAACAGTACTATCCTTTTGAAAATATCCACACTAGTACTATCTCCTATCCTTGTACTCCAGAGAGATGATCATTTATGCATATAGCTATGTGGGGACCTTCACACTATAGAACTTGGCTTGCATATTCCAAGGATGAGCCTCCTCAAAAGAGCTCTAGGTCTTCATGAACGAGCAAGTTGGATGAACCCCCACTAGTTCCTCCGGAGAGCTTTTCTTAGCTCATATGTGCATCCGTTGCATGGCAATCCCTACTCCTCACATCATATCTATCATTTGGCATTCTCGCCTATGATTGTTCTCATTGATGTGAGCCTTTCTCACCCGTTTTGTCTTCCTCCTCTACCATATTTCTCTCTTTTCCATCCTAAGTGTCAACTCTCGTGCTTACGCTCATCCATTGCATGAGTGCTCAAAGTATCGAAAAGGAGTGGATCAAATTAACTTGTACCTGGCTAGTGGTCTGGGGACGAGTCAAGATAAGATTCCCAAGAAGACCAAGTGTGAAACTTTACTAGATTTAGTTCTCAACAAAAATACTTTTTTCTCGTATTCTCATATCCCCCCTTCTTGCACGCAAACACCATTTGGAGACATTCGAGTCACGGACAACGAGAGCTCTTGCACCTAATGTTCTTTCGTTGCTTGTTTCAATGCCAATATAGACTCTTGCATGTTATGAATTGAATTGAATCACATTCCTTGGTTGCTTTACTTTTCAAAGTTCTTATATGGTTGTAGCATGTCACCACAGAAATTATGCTTTTTATCATTTACCTACTCGAGGACGAGCAAGAGTTAAGCTTGGGGATGTTGATACGTCCCAAACGTATCTATAATTTCTGCTTGCTCCATGGACGTTTTGTGTGATATTTCTATGATCTAGATACACTTTCATACACTTTTGATCATATTTGGACTAACTTATTAACTCAGTGCACCACAGTGCTAGTTCCTATTTTCTGCTGTTTTTCTATTTCAGGCTTCCCCCATATTAAAAGTGCTCCAAAAATTGGGAAAAAGCATAAAAAAAATCAGCGTACGGGAACCTTCCGGAATCACCTGGGTGGGGCCCAAGGGCCACCACGAGGGACCCAGGCGGCCACCTGGCGCGTCCTAGGGTCTGGCCGCGCCGAGGGGGCGCCTGGATCCCTGGTGGCCCCCCTGGCTGCCCCCTTCGCCTAATTAATCTCCGTGATGCGAAACCCCTGAAGACAGAACCCTTTTTCGTGATATCGCCTCGGTTCCGCCGCCACCGCGCTTCCAAGATTCAGAGCACCAGCAGACTTCTTCCCGGCACCCTGCCGGAGGGAGGATTGACCTCCGTAAGCTTCCCCTCCACCATGGACGCTCCCTGGATGTGCCGTGAGTAGTTTCCCTTGGACCATGGGTCCGTGATCAGTAGCTATGTGATGTTCTCCTCCCCTCTTTGTTCTTCATGGTTTAGTCCTCGTGAGCTGCCCTACATGATCGAGGCACATATGTAATTTTCTGCTGTTGCTATGCTGAGTTTGCTGGGATCTGATGGATTATGAGATTATGTTCAGATTGTGATTGCGTAATATATTTGGTTCTTATCTTTTATATTTTTGTTCCTAAGTAATTCTTGCATGTTCTCCGTTGCTGTTTATTTCTTTGGCCAAGTAGTAATTAGTGACTCCAAGAGGGAACGTTATGCTCGATTGTGGGTTCATGCCCCCCGATGACACGCTTGAGTGATAGAAACATGAGTCTAGGGGATGTGCTGTTGCCACAAGGGGGAAAACAACGGTGCTTTTAACCGTGGTTGCAAGGATTTTTTACTTTACATAAAGTGCTTTTTAATGCAGTTGTCTGTTGCTTTGGGTTTACACTTTGGGTGGGGCTCGCAACTTAATACCAGCGAGATGTTCTGGATAGATATCTCAAGGTGGATGATTAGTAATAGATTCAGTTGGATTTCGGTCTACTTATTTTGGAGTACTGCCCATGCTTTTGAGCCTCGTCCTTTCTTTGTAGCATAGGTAGCATTGCGGTGCGTTTTTAATCCCGTCAATTCCCCAGCTGTAATTTGTTTACCTCGCATAGTAGTTTTATCGTATTTTGGGAGAAAGACATCACTAGTGAACATCACGGGACCCCGGTCCATATTCTTATCACTGTTTACACTCTCTTTTATTTTCCTGTTTTTACTTTCTAGCTTCCATCACTATTATCATTATCCCTTGCGTTTGATCCTTTGTAAACAACAAGACCAGAGAGATTGACAACCTCTCTGAACTTCGTTGGGAGCAAAGTTATTTGTTTCTGTGTGCAGGTCCAGGAGAAGCAAGTGATTTTCTTCAGACGGTGCATCACTTGCCGAACCACCTACTTATCATTATCGGAGTCCTACTGGATTGAACTCAACCTTGGTATCTTCACTGAGGGAAATTTGCTGCTATCCTACATCTCACCTTCCACTTGGGGTAACCAACGAAGGGTGAGATACCATTATCATCATCTCGCACATCAATCATCTATCAAATTGAGAATTCAGATTACGAGACACTATTATCCATATGTTTTCAAAACCTTCTTGTTGTACCAATTAAAACACTTCTTCAAACGCAGGCTTTGAGGAAGTCACAGTATTGATAACAATTTGGATCAATCGTAGTGAATATACCATTGACTCAAGCATCGCTACTTATTGTAGTCAACCTTTTGAAATTTCCAGAAACATACTTTATGACAAATCGATCTTGATGTCTTTCTTTGATGTTCACATTTATTCCTTATAACTTTGAAGTTATTGAGAATATCAAGTAAACTCCTTACTCGATAAGATTCAAGTAATCTTAAATGTGATTCAATATGGGATTTCATGACTCATAGTCATATCTCGTTCTTAGGTCCACCATCGCTTCTTTGTAGTTCATAGGTATGTCTTGTTTCATTAACATGACAAGTGAATCATGAATATTATTTTGCACAAGGGCAAATATGTATTCTTGAATCCTACTTTGTTCAGTAAAACCTTCCATCGAAACATCATGATCATTTATCATTAGTTTCTCCTCTAATTGTAGAGCCTTGCTTCCGGAACATATTCCGTTGCGTTACTCTGACATCTGAGGCAAGGTCAATTACCTTGGTTTAACTTTCACTTTTCTTCCATTAACACATTCATCAAGAACATTTATTGACAAACACCAAAACACTTAGTAACACAAGTTTTGCTCTTTTGGTTCTAGTAGTGGAAGTTGCATCCATAAGGATACACTACAAAGATAATTTATCATATAAATTAGGCTTCCTAGAAACCACAACACACCATAACTTATATAGTGTTCGTTTCCACGAACTTAGATGGTTCCCAATATTGAATTGAGTGTTTGCATATTAAACTAATAACTCTAAACAATAATAATAACGTAACCCGGTAAGAGATAACTTAGACCATACATTATTCAATAGAGTATGATTACAATGTTCAGGCACATCAACAATATTGAAGTGTTCCAAGAATTGTAGTTTGTGGAAGAACTTTCACACAAGTCCGTATGCCCAAGGCTAACTCAAAACATTTTTCACTTTGATCAGATCGTAGAGACTTGTTTTTCTTGTTAAGTTAATACCCGTCTTCATTCTGAAATCCCTTTGATCAGATCAAATTATTTCAGACTCATGTTTCATTAGTGAATACACATATTTATCTAAGTCTACATATGAAGTTCACAAAACAATGAAATTCACTACATGTTGAAATACGATACATCACTATGTATGATATTCAACAATCAGTACCCACTCTGTTTTACCAGAATGCGAGGTTTTAGTCATCTCACCTAAAAGGGCATGGTTTGCATGTGTCAAGAGATCAAGTATCTCAAAACTCCATCATACCATTCATGACTTAAACGGTAGTGTCATTATCAAGTTTGGATAATTCTTGGCATTACAATATTTCTTATAAATGATCAAACTACTATCATCAACATAAGAATAACTCATTCATAACCGTAATGTGACCATAAAATATATCATTCATAAAAGGAGAACAACTGACTTGTTACTCACTAATATGAATAATTGTCTTCGCGAGATGCAAGACACACTAATAAAGTTCACATTAAAACGATCATAAATTTATTCATATATTAATCAAATGATAGATGTAGAGGGAGAGTGTTGTCGACCATCAACTATCTTGATTACCGTCAGCACACATTGTCACCTCATCCCTTCCAAGCCACTCTCAAGCATTAAATTCAAGCATCGAATACTTAATCAACTTCAATTAGTGTCTTGTGGGGAAAGACATTTATAACTTGTAATCAAATATACCTTCTCCGTTAATGACCATTCCTGCATTGGTTATACCTTTAAAGTTCTCAACTTTAATCATGACATCATGACAGGTGAACGATTCTCCTTTATGACACAGTCTAGACATTGTCTTTTTAGCTGGGAGGAAGCAGACGCCACTTCCTAGTCATCGCAAAATAACCAGTCATTCAGTAGTCCAAGTTATACACAAGGTGTTCATGTATCTTATACATTTTCCAAATGACTTTCTCAGCAGGTTGTTTCTTCCACCATGGTTGAAAGAAACCCCGTCCATATACTCATATTCCATTACTCTGATTTGTGACCTAGTGCATTCAAGTTCACCTAGCACGTCATACGTGTTGGTTAACATGCATTCACAATTCAGATTCATAGAATGAAGTATGGCGTATTGGACAGTCATTCGTAAGTGATGGTGAGTACGATACTCATCATCATCTTGCTTAATTACGGAGTTATCTGGTGTATCTCCTAGCAGTTTTCGTATTATGTTTAGCAAGTCATTACTAATGACTATTTCTCTAACGGTGTTGGTAACAATCAATGAAGTAAGACCCATTTATCCTAAGTTCTGCATCACACTAGAAGAGCCATAGTTTTAAACATTTGGGTATGAAATTATCTACAATGATATTTTCTAAGACATGAAGATTAAGTTCATAATATGGAGTTCATGTTTTAAAACAATGCTAGAACTCCCACTCAGACAAACATCCCTCATAGTTTATTCTAAGTGATTACACGATCCTTGAACACCATACCTCCCCCGATCGTCACGGCCATCAGTATGTTGTTCAAGGTAGGCCATCATGCCAATCACATCATCTATGTGACTCATGCTCGACCTTTCGGTCTCTTGTGTCCCGAGGCCATATCATATACATATGCCAGGCTCGCCACCACACCCTATGTGTGACAACCCAGATTTCACAAAAAATAAAAAATTTGTTTTCCGTGTGAATTGTTTGATTGTCTGATTTTTTTGCGGTGTTTGCATCCCCGATTTATCGATTCTCGTATATTTTCCCCCTCTTATCTCGTACCGGACAGAGACTGACCCTTTCCACCCTGCCACTCGACCTTTGCGACACCGGATTTCACCCGATCACCGTCGCGAAAACCGCACGAGACCAACCGCAGCCAACGGAACGAAAAACCCCGTTTAATAATTAAACGTGTTATTTTTATAGCGCACCGGAAAGTGTTCTCGGAAAGGCTCCAGCGCGAGGTGAACGCCACCGGCTCGACGCGTTGATCGCGCAGTTCGAAGTTTTACCCGAATCTAAGGTCCTGCGGACCCCCGGCGGTCAGAAACGTAAACACCGCGCGCGCGAGAGAAAAACCGGGGATGTTTTTGACCACTGCCAGCCACCTGGGCTATATAAAGACCACCATAGTCCCACCCCTTTCTAGGGTTTCCCCTAAGCAAAAATTGGAGCCACCCCCCTGAAAATGTTCCAGATCAGCCCCTAAACCCCTCCAAAATCCGAAACCCTAGATCCCAGCCTCTCGCAGCCGTTCGATCCGGAGATCAACGCCTCCCAGCACGCCACGTCACCCCCCTTGAGCTCCACCATCCAGTCTCAGCCGCCGAGCCCCGCCGGGCCCCTCTCCGCCACCAGGGCCCGCCCGAGCCCATCTGGCGCCCGAACCGCCCGCGTCACCGCCTCCCGTCCAGCGAGCCGCCCGATGCCGGCGAGCACCGCGCAGCCGCGCCCCGGTGAGGCACCCCGCGGCCCCCTCTTCTCTCCTCCCGCTCACCCCCTTCCCCCTCTCCTCCTCGCAGGCGCAGCAGCGCCGGAGCCGCCGCCCCGCCATGGATGCCGGCCTAGCACGAGCTCGAGCTTCCATGGGAGGCCGCGAGAGCTCGCGCGCCGTCCGCCTCTGTCACCGGCCGCTTGGATCCACGCCGCCTCGCCCCGATCCCGTTGTTCCCGGCTCTCTCTTTCACTGCGCCGCCCCAACCGGAGCTCTGCCCTTCGCCGGCCGTCCCCAGGCAGACGGGATCGGCCTCCCGATCCAACCTCCACCGGCCTGGGCCGACCCACTTTGCCGCAACGCGGCCCAGCCGCCCCTCCATCCCAGCACCGCCAGGCCGGCCTCTCCTGCCGGAGCTGTGGACCGAGCCTAACTAGGGTGAGAGGCCCGAGCCACCCTCTGTTTTTTTCCTCAGTATTTTTTTCCTTTATTGTTTTTCTGCTAAGTCCTTGTGATTTACTGTTATGATATCATGTTGGAAATCCGGGGCATATGGATTTGTCATATGTCGCGGTGGGACTGATATGTGCTTCGTCCCCGGAACTGGATGGAAACATCTAGATCTGGAATAGTACCGCATATCGGGTCTTACAACTTGGTATCAGAGCCTTACCGACTGTAGGATCCCTTTTCGGGCCAAAGTCGAGTCTAGACAAAACTATTTTGTAGTTATTAAGTTAGTTATCGGAGAGTAAGAATCTTTTTACTCCTTATCCATGCTCTGGTCAGGACAAGTGCCGTAAGTGTTTTAAATTCCCGTCTTATCCCCTTCAACCTCTAGGATCTCGAGTGTGTGGAGTTTCAGAATATTTACAATGCCTTGCTTTGCAGCGTATTGTCTCGATTCCGATCTCAGGTTGGGAAATCACGTAGTACCTTTAGTTTCTTCGACTCCGGGTAACATCTTGGTCGTCTATTGACTTCCGTTCTCTTGCCCAGTATCCTCACGATTTCAGTGAGAATGCTTCCCTTGATCGTCACTTTCAACTATCGTTCTTCCTCTTGATCTCCCGATGGTTTCGTTTTCCGACGTTGCCGTATCTCTGCGGAAATTTATCTCGACAGAAGTTCGACGTTGACATGGAGCAGAGTCCCTTGTTGGTGGTGTTGAAGATCTTCGTCTCTCTTCTTTCCCCCTTCCCCTATTCCCCGGATCAGCCTGGATCTCGGGACGAGATCCCTTGTTGGTGGTGTTGTATTGTAACAGCCCAGATTTCACAAAAAATTAAAATTTTTTTTCGGTATGAATTGTTTGATTGTCTGATTTGTTTGCGGTGTTTGCATCCCTGATTTATCGATCGGCGATTACTTTTCCCCCTCTTATCTCGTACCGGACGAAGGCTGGCCCTTGCCACCCTGACACTCGACCTTTGCGACACCGGGTTTCACCCGATCACCGTCGCGAAAACCGCATGAGACCAACCACATCCAACGGAACGAAAAACCCCATTTAATAATTAAACGGGTTATTTTTATAGCGCGCCGGAAAGTGTTCTCGGAATGGTTCCAGCACGAGGTGAACGCCACCGGCTCGACGCGTTGATCGCGTAGTTCGAAGTTCTACCCGAATCTGAGGTCCTGCGGACCCCCGACGGTCAGGAACGTAAACACCGCGCGCGCGAGAGAAAAACCGGGGATGTTTTTGCAAACTGCCAGCCACCTGGGCTATATAAAGACCACCATAGTCCCACCCCTTTCTAGGGTTTCCCTAAGCAAACATTGTAGCCACCCCCCCTGAAAATGTTCCAGATCATCCCCTAAACCCCTCCAAAATCCGAAACCCTAGATCCCAGCCTCTCCCAGCCGTTCGATCCGGAGATCGACGGCTCCCAGCACGCCACGTCACCCCCTGGAGCTCCACCAGCCAGTCTCAGCCGCCGGGCCCGCCCGAGCCCATCTGGCGCCCGAGCCGCCCGCGTCTCCGCCTCCTGTCCGGCGAGCCGCCCGACGCCGGCGAGCACTGCGCAGCCGCGCCCCGGTGAGGCACCCCGCGGCCCCCTCTTCTGTCCTCCCGCTCACCCCCTTCCCCCTCTCCTCCTCGCAGGTGCCGCAGCGCCGGACCCACCGCCCTGCCATGGACGCCGGCCTAGCCCGAGCTCGAGCCGCCATGGGAGGCCGCAAGAGCTCGCGCGCCGGCCGCCTCCGTCACCGGCCGCTTGGATCCACACCGCCTCGCGCCGATCCCGCTGTTCCCGGCTCTCTCCGTCACCGCGCCGCCCCAACCGGAGCTCCGCCCTTCGCCGGCGTCAGCCGCGCCGCCGGTCGGTGCCAGGAAGACGGGATCGACCTCCTGATCCAACCGCCACTGGCCTGGGCCGGCCCACTTCGCCGCAAGGCGGCCCAGCCGCCCCTCTGGCCCAGCACCGCCGCAGCTGTGGGCCGAGCTCAACTAGGGTGAGAGGCCCGAGCCGCCCTCTGTTTTTTTCCTCAGTATTTTTTTCCTTTATTGTTTTTCTACTAAGTCCTTGTGATTTACTGTTGTGATATCATGTTGGAAATCCGGGGCATATGGCTTTGTCATATGTCGCGGTGAGACTGATCTGTGCTTCGTCCCCGGATCTGGATGGAAACATCTAGATCTGGAACAATACCGCATATCGGGCCTTACAACTTGGTATCAGAGCCTTACCGACCGTAGGATCCCTTTTCGGGCCGAAGTCGAGTCTAGACAAAACTATTTTGTAGTTATTAAGTTAGTTATCGGAGAGTAGGAATCTTTTTACTCCTTATCCATGCTCTGGTCAGGACAAGTGTCGTAAGTGTTTTAAATTCTCGTCTTATCCCCTTCAAACTCTAGGATATCGATTGTGTGGAGTTTCGGAATAGTTACAATGCCTTGCTTTGCAGCGTATTGTCTCGATTCCGATCTCAGGTTGGGAAATCATGTAGTATCTTTAGTTTCTTCGACCCCGGGTAATATCTTGGTCATCTATTGACTTCCATTCTCTTGCCCAGTATCCTCACGATTTCAGTGAGAATACTTCCCTTGATCATCACTTTCAACTATCGTTCTTCCTCTTGATCTCCCGATGGTTTCGTTTTTCGACGTTGTCGTCTCTCTGTGGAAATTTATCTCGACAGAAGTTCGACGTCGACATGGAACAGAGTCCCTTGTTGGTGGTGTTGAAGATCGTCGTCTCTCTTCTTTCCCCCTTCCCCTCTTCCCTGGATCAGCCTGGATCTCGGGACGAGATCCCTTGTTGGTGGTGTTGTATTGTAACAGCCCAGATTTCACAAAAATTAAAAATTTTGTTTTTGGTGTCAATTGTTTGATTGTCTGATTTGTTTGCGGTGTTTGCATCCTCGATTTATCGATCAGCGATTATTCCCCCCCCTCTTATCTCGTACCGGACGGAGAATGACCCTTTCCACCCTGACACTCGACCTTTGCGACACCAGGTTTCACCCGATCACCGTCACGAAAACTGCACGAGACCAGCCGCAGCCATTGGAACAAAAAACCCCGTTTAATAATTAAAAGGGATATTTTATAGCGCGCTGGAAAGTGTTCTCGGAACGGTTCCAGCGCGAGGTGTACGCCACCGGCTCGATGCGCTGATCGCGCAGTTCGAAGTTTTACCTGAATCTGAGGTCCTGCGGACCCCCGGCGGTCAGGAACGTAAACACCGCGTGCGCGAGAAAAAAACCGGGGATGTTTTTGCCAACTGCCAGCCACCTGGGCTATATAAAGACCACCACACTCCCACCCTTTTCTAGGGTTTCCCCTAAGCCAAAATTGCAGCCACCCCCCTGAAAATTTTCCAGATCAGCCCCTAAACCCCTCCAAAATCCGAAACCCTAGATCCCAACCTCTCCAGCCGTTCGATCCAGAGATCGACGGCTCCCAGCGCGCCACGTCACCCTCCTGGAGCTCCACCAGCCAGTCTCAGCCACTGGGCCCCGCCGGGCCCCTCTCCGCCGCCAGGGCCTGCCCGAGCCCATCTGGCGCCCGAGCCGCCCGCGTCTCCGCCTCCCGTCCGGCAAGCCGCCCGACGCCGGTGAGCACCACGCAGCCGCGCCCCGGTGAGGCTACCCGCGACCCCCTCTTCTCTCCTCCCGCTCACCCCTACCCCCTCTCCTCCTTGCAGGAGCAGCAGCGCCGGAGGCGGCGCCCCACCATGGACGCTGGCCTAGCCCGAGCTCGAGCCTCCATGGGAGGCCGCGAGAGCTCGCGCGCCGGCCGCCTCCGTCACCGGCCGCTTGGATCCACGCCGCCTCGCCCCGATCCCGCTGTTATTAGCTCCCTCCGTCACAACGCCGCCCCAACCGGAGCTCCGCCCTTCGCTGGCGTCAGCCGCGCCGCCGGCCGTCACCAGGCAGACGGGATCGGCCTCCCGATCCAACCGCCACCGGCCTGGGCCGGCCCACTTCGCCTGAACGCGGCCCAGCCGCCCTCCAGCCCAGAACCGCCTGGCCGGCCTCTCCTGCCGCAGATGTGGGCCGAGCCCAACTAGGGTGAGAGGCCCGAGCCGCCCTCTATTTTTTTTCCTCAGTATTTTTTTACTTTATTGTTTTTCTGCTAAGTCCTTGTGATTTACTGTTGTGATATCATGTTGGAAATCCGGGGCATATGGCTTTGTCATATGTCGCGGTGGGACCGATATGTGTTTCGTCCCCGGATCTGGATGGAAACATCTAGATCTGGAACAGTACTGCATATCGGGCCTTACACTATGTGATTTGTTGTTGTGTCATGCAAGGCCATATCATATACATATGCCAAGCTTGCTACATCCACCTCATTTGAACGCGAATATGTTTGACATCCGTGTGCCACGTGATGCCTCCATAACGTTGATCCTTCCAGGTGGTGCTCACTTGGGTAAGGACACTATGTTGGTTTTGTGAGGGATCATCCTATAATGCCACCGTCGTATATCTAGCATATTAGCAAAACATGATGCAACAATATAAATCATACTAACTATGATGCCCCCTTGCAAATTAAAGTTTAGACGCCTCTACTTTATCTTTTGCAAGTTTTACGTGTCTTCTAGGGCTTTCCAGATATAACCGTTTCTATTTCTACGAACATACAACCACAAAAACTCAGCAATTGTCTCTATTACACCCCTGTCGGGGTCCTCCGTTGGAAACGTCTTAGCAAAGCTAATGTTAGAGAGATACACACCCCAAAGCCACTTATATGGTACAAGCCATATGTCAAACGTGGAACCAGTCTTGCGTAAACGCGTAAGGTCGGTCGAGGCCGCTTAATCAGGACATTGCCGCAATGCTAAACAAGTACACGTGGGAGGGTAACAATTGGAGAATTGATGCCACATACTAGATGTGTTCTATCCATACAAAACATCTACGCATAGCCTTGCTCATGATACCACTGTTGGGGTTCGGGGCAGAAAACACAAAATTTTCTTAACCTACGATACCCAATCCCAAGACCTATGCTATGGCGATGCAAGTAACGGATGGAAGTAGGTCACATACCAGTATGTAGTCCGTTAAGCGGGAAACGTTCCCGCGTGAACGTGGTTGGCGTAGTCGTACCGGCAATCCCCGATGCCGCGCAACTCCATGATCCGCGAGAGAGGATAATTGCTTCTCGCCCTTTGTTGGTTACCGCAAGTGGAAGGTGAGATGCAGCGTAGCGGCAAGTTCCCTCGGTGAATATATCGAGGTTGAGAGTGTCGACCAGTAGGACTCCGGCAATGATAATTAGGTGTCAGCGATGCAACTGACGCGAACCTGCACACGACACAAATAACTTTGCTCCCAACGAAGTTCAGAGAGGCTGTCAATCTCTCCGGTCTTGTTGTTTACAAAGGATAAAAAACACAGGATAATGATAATGATAGCAACTGAAAGTAAATACTGAAAAGTAAATAATCTTGTAAACAATGATGAGAATATGGACCGGGGTCCCGTGTTGTTCACTAGTGATGTCTCTCTCCCAAAATACGATAAGACTGCTACGCGAGGTAAACAAATTACAGAAGGGCAATCGACAGGATTATAAACGCACCACAATGCTAACTATGCTACAAAAGAAAGGAAGAGGCTCATAAGCATGGGAAGTACGCCAAAATAAGTAGACCGAAATCCATCTGCATCTACTACTAATCATCCACCTTGAGATATCTATCCAGAACATCTCGCTGGTATTAAGTTGCGAGCCCCACCCAAAGTGTAAACCCAAAGCAACAGACAACTGCATTAAAAAGAACTTTGCATAAAGTAAACAATCCTTCCAACCGCGGTTACAAGCACCGTTGTTTTCCCCCTTGTGGCCATAGCACATCCCCTAGACTCATGTTTCTGTCACTCAAGCGTGTCATCAGGGGGCATGTACCCACAATCGAGCATAACGTTCCCTCTTGGAGTCACTACCTACTACTTGGCCAAAGCAATAAACAACAACGGAGAACATGCAAAAACTACTTAGGAACAAAAATATAAGAGATAAAAACCAAGTATATTCCTCTATCAAAATCTAAACATAATCTAATAATCCATCAGATCCCATCAAACTCAGCATAGCAAAAGCAGAAGATTACATATGTGCCTCGATCATGTAGGGAAGCTGACGAGGTCTAAACTATGAAGAACAAAGAGGGGAGGAGAACATCACATAGCTACAGATCACGGGCCCATGGTCTAAAGGAAACTACTCACGACACATCCGGGAAGCGTCCATGGTGGAGGGGAAGATCTCGGAGGTCGATCCTCCCTCCGGCAGGGTGCCGGGAAGGGTCCTGACGCTGCTCCCGATCTTGGAAGCAGGGCGGCGGCGGAACAGAGGCGAGATTGCGAAATAGGGTTCTCTCTTCGGAAGTTTCCTGTGGCGGAGAATAAATAGGCGAAGGGGGTCAGCCAGGGGGGCCACCAGGGGTCCAGGCGCGCCCAGGCCCTTGGCCGTGCCAGGTTGCCGCCTGGGCACCTGGTGGTGGCCCCTAGGTCCCCCTTCGGCACTCCGGAAGGTTCCTTCACGGTGATTTTTATCTGATTTTTCCCTAATTTTTGGAGCACTTTTTATATGGGGAAAATGAAATAAAAAAACAGCAGAAAATAGAAACTGGCACTAGGGTGAACTGAATTAATAGGTTAGTACAAATATGATCAAAAGTATATGAAAATGTATCTAGATCATAGCAATATCACACGAAACATGCATGGAGCAAGCAGAAATTATCGATACGTTTCGGACGTATCACTCCACGATGACTCTGATAGCCACCCGGTCCTTCAGACCGATGACGGGATTACGTCTCCGTCAGAACATTGTCGGTGAAGACGCCGTGATACGGCCACGACGATGAAGTAGCGCCACAAGTGTAGCGCCTCGCTGGATTACACACATACGGTGTACCCGACGTCCCTCCGGGCTCCAAACTAGAAAAGCAGCGGAAAGAAGATAAATTGAGATCCAGATTTCAGCAGCACGACGGCGTGCGTATGGTGGAGAAATCCCCAACCAAGTATAGACTCCAAAGAAGGGGAGTCCACGCAAGGAAGGAGAAAGGAGGAAGAGAGAACTTCAATGTTGTGAAGAAAAGGGCACCCCTACCCCTCCTTATATAGGACAAGGAGGGGGGCAACCTCCATCCCTCCCCTAGGTGGGACTAATCCCACCAAGGGGGGTTGGTGCGCCGGCCAAAGGGGGGTGGGGCCCTCCCTTGGCGCATGGACCAAGGGGGGAGGCTCCCTCCTCCCCTAATGGGCCTCTTTAGGCCCATTTGACTTTTCTTCCTTTATTAATTATATTTAATTATATTTTAATATTTAATTCAGATAATTAAATAATAAAACATATTTAAACATTATTAATTAACATTTTTAACCTTTCAAAATTCCCAAAACAATTTCTGGTCTCCACCGGAAACAATTCCGGTGTTCTCTCTTATATCTCCGGTGATCCCAAATCTATCCTTAATGCGTCGAATACCCTTAAGTGTGACACCCTACGGTCCGGGAAACAGCAGCCATGATCGATACAATCTCATTGATCAATGATTAATCAATTGGACCTGGTTACCATCCTTGATAGCCCCTGCGCTTCCATCGAATGAAACTCGATCGCTGTTGGATCCGTTTAACGTTGAGCATTATCCCTTTGTCCTATGGTACTTTGCTTGTCCGAGGTTTGATCGTCGGTATCCAATATACCTAGTTCATCCTCGTTACCGACAAACATGTTTACCCATTCCCATGATATTACAACCCTCGTGACCTAGTCACATGATTGCAATCTTTATGATGTAATATCACCGAGTGGGCCAAGAGTACCTATCCGTCACTCGGATGGATAAATCCCTCTTTGATCTATTTTCATACTCATTAGTGTATCTATTCGGAATACCCAAAGTGCACCTTTATGTCCAGTATATTTCAGTCAGGCGGTGGATTACAAATCAAAGCATCCTCATACTCATTAGTAATTACGTATGATCATTATGGTCAAAGGATCTGCTCACTACGTTGTAGTTATCACAATGTTGAACTTATGTGACTTGATCACATTGCAACACTTCTAGTGGGTGTGTTTCCATCATATCATTCTCCCAACGATACGATTCCATTGTCAATATCTTAATTGCTCATGACCAGGAAACCTTGATCATCAATTGCCCAATGGACTAGTATACTAGAGTTAACTAGGGACCTGGTTGTTTTATGTGACACGTGTATTAATGTTTCCGCTTAATACAGTTATAGCACAGTATAAAACGTATTATGAACTTATGGAATATGCTAATAAACATATTTAATTTGCCTATAGGGAACATTCCCAACATAGATGTTCTTCGAGGTAGCAGGTCACCCAGCCCTCACCGTCAGCTTCAATATAGCACGACCTCTTCACACAACGCGATGGCTCCACGACAGGCGGAGGGATCAAGCTGTCATCGCCTTCGTCGCATCCTCCACCTCCCAGAAGGCTCGACGATTCGTTGACATGCAGAGGGATTTGGCTGCCGTCGACGTTTTCCGCTATGTCCTCGCCCTGTCCTCCACCTCCCACCGGGCTTAACGGCTTGTCGACGGACTGCGGGACGATTTGGCTGCAGTCGTCCTCTATGCCTCCGTCGCATCCTCCACCTCCCACGAGGTTCGACTTTTGATCGACAGGTGGAGGAATCGATCTCTGTTTCTCCGCGTTTCCCCCGCCGCATCCTCCACCGACCGCAAGGAGCGACGGCTCCACGATGGGCGGAGGGTTCGAAATGACGTCATCGGTTTTGCCTCCACCGCATCCTCCACCTCCCCCTTCTCCCGACATGGATGTAGGATTTAGAGGACTAGGAAATACGACATGAATCTCTGTCCGGAGGACGAACGGGAGATGTGGTGAAGGTGCAAGACGGGGTCGATAGTTGGGCGTGTATGGGGTGGAGGATATGTTCCTGGACAGGAACCGTAAAAGGCCACACCCAATGTTCATATATATAGGGAGGGCGGGCGGGCCGCGGGATAGTGTTCACTAGCACATGTATCCAAATTTCTCACCATTTGCTTTGAAGTATAGATGGAAAAGCATACAGATAGAGGAATACAATCGTTTTCTTTGTAAGAGTTGGTGCGTAGAAACCCTAAAGGACTTTAAAATCGAAAACAAATTTAAATGATGACTAATTAGTATAAGACTTTGCATACTGTCATCGTTTCACCAGACCGGAATGTTGTGTAAATTTGAGATTATCTTGATAAAAAATAGGGGTACTTTGTTTACAAAATAGGCCATTTCGAACGAAATATTAGGGTTTCTATGTGAGACAACCACATTAGAAAGACAACATGTTATTCTAAAATCCTTTAAAGCCCCAGTTTTTTATGTGTTAAGCAATGGGCCCTCACACTAGGTTCCCAAAATTCCAAACATCTTTGACTTCATTTGACATATATGATGTACCAGGAGAATCATTTTCGAGCAAAACCACCCTGCAAATGAAAATACATTCAAATGGTCTGTAAATTGGATGAAACTTTGTGTGTTGTCATCATTTCACCAACAATGTATGTGGTTAAATTTAAAGATGGTTATGATAAAAACCAATGGTACTCCGTGTACGAAGTTGTACCATTCACTTCAAAGCATCTGTGTTTCTACCGGAAACACCTCCATTAAAAGTACAACATATTATTTGTAAGTGATTTGAACCCCAAACTTTTTATGTGTTCAACACAAAGCATTCACACTAACATCCTAAAATTTCAAGCATTTTGGACCTCGCTTTGTAAATATTACGCATTTAGTGCTTTATTCTTGAGCAACACGCCCATGAAATTGAAAGTCGATTAAAATGGCCTCCGAGTAGGATGAGATTTGACATGATATCATCATATCACGAACTTGATACGTGGTAAAAAATTGTGAAGATTATGAAAAAAAGTGATGGCTCTTAGTGTACAAAATTGACCATTCCCATCAAAATGTCAGGGTTTCGACGTGAAACAACAACATCACAAAGACAACATGTCTTTCTAAAATCGTTTAACCTCCATTTGTTGTGTGTGTTCGGCATTGAACACTCACACCGGTATCCCAAAATTTCAAACATCTATGACTACATTTTACATATAAAATGTACCAGGTGAATCATTTTTTAGCAAAACAACCCTCCAACTGAAAACAATTCAAACGGTCTCTAAATTGGATAAAACTTGGCGTGTTATCATCATTTCACCAACAATGTATATGGTTAAATTTAAAGGTGGTTATGATAAAAACCAATGCTACTTTGTGTACAAAGTTGTACCATTCACTTCGAAACATCAGTGTTTCTACAAGAAACATCTGCATTACAAGTGCAACATATTATTTTTAAGTGTTATGTACCCCAAACTTTGTATGTTTTCACCGTCAAGCATTCACACTAACATCCTACAATTTCAAGCAGTTTGGACCTCGTTTGATAAATATTGTGCACTCACTCATATTTTTTAAGAAAAATGCACATGAAATTGAAAGTCGATTAAAATGACCTCTAAACGGGATGAGATTTGGCATGCCGTCACCATTTCACGAACATGGTCCGTGGTAAGAATTTGAGAGGATTATGAAAAAAACTGGTGTCACTTAGTGTACAAACTGCATTAGTTGAATGTTGGTCAAACACTGAAAAGCCACATTGACCGTCTCAAAAACCATCCGAAAAAAATCTCGTAACCATAGCGCACAACAGTGGCCGTTGGATGTAACATTAGCGCCCAATGGTGATCGTTGGATCTCAGCACGATCCACGAGGAGCTGGTTCTGCAACCTTATTGGCTGGCTTTTATCAAAGTACATGCACACAGTTTACAATGAAGAAGCGTTTGGGATGAGAGAATGCAAGTGGCACGCCTCCTAACGAAGGTTTCCGTCCGAAGCTATCAAAATTTTTCATGGTTTGCTTTGAAGTACGTACTGATCGAAAAGCATACACATACAAGAATATAATCGTTGGCGCTGTAAGAACCGGTAGGTATAAACGCTAAAGGACTTTGAAATCGAAAACCAATTCAAATGATGACTAATCGGTATGATACTTTGCACGTTGTCATCGTTTCACAAGACCGAAATGTTGTGTAAATTTGAGATTATTGTGATAAAAAATAGGGGTACTTCGTGTACAAAATGGGCCATTTCTATAGAAATATCAGGGTTTCTTTGTGAGACAACCACATTATAAATACAACATGGTATTCTAAAATCTTTTAAACCCCCTGTTTTTTATGTGTTAAGCAATGGGCACTACACTAGGTTCCCAAAACTTCAAACATCTTTGACTTCATTTGAAATATATTGTGTACCAGGTGAATCATTTTCGAGCGAAACAACCCTGCAAATGAAAATCAATTCAAATGGTCTCTAAATTGGATGAAACTTTGCGTGGTTTCATCACTTCAGCAACAATGTATGTGGTTAAATTTAAAGGTGGTTATGATAAAAACCAATGGTACTCCATGTATGAAGTTGTATCATTCACTTCGAAGCATCGGTGTTTCTATCGGAAACACCTGCATTACAAGTAAAACATATTATTTTTAAGTGATTTGAACCCCAAACTTTTTATGTATTCAACACCAAGCATTCACACTAACATCCTAAAATTTCAAGCATTTTGGACATCGTTCGGTAAATATTACACATTTAGTGCTTTATTTTTGAGCAAAATGCCCAAGAAATTGAAAGTCGATTAAAATGACCTCTAAACGAGATGGGATTTGGGATGCCATCACCATTTCACGAACATGGTCCGTAGTAAAAATTTGAGAGGATTTTGACAAAAATTGGTGGCACTTAGTGTAGAAACTGTATTAGTTGAATGTTAGTATACACTAAAAAACCACGTTGACCGTCTCAAAAACCATCCGAAAAAAATCTCGTAACCATAGCGCACAAAAGTGGCCGTTGGATCTAACATTAGCGCCGAATGGTGGTCATTGGATCTCAGCACGATCCACGAGGAGCTAGTTCTGCTACCTGATTGGCTAGCTTTTATCAAAGTACATGCACAAAGTTTACAATGAAGATGCGTTTGGGATGCGAGAATGCAAGTGGCACGCCTCCTAACGAAGGCTTCCGTCCGAATCTATCCAAATTTCTCACGGTTTGCTTTGCAGTACATACTGATGGAAAAGCATACACATACAGGAATATAATCGTTTGCGTTGTAAGAACTGGTGGGTATAAACCCTAAAGGACTTTGAATTCAAAAACCAATTCACATGTTGACTAATCGGTATGAGACCTTGCATGTTTTCATCGTTTCACCAGACCGGAATGTTGTGTATATTTGTGATTATTGTAATAAAAATAGGGGTACTTCGTGTACAAAATGGGCCATTTCTATCGAAATACCAGGGTTTCTTTGTGAGACAACCACATTAGCAAGACAACATATTATTTTAAAATCCTTTAAACCCCCAGTTGTTTATGTGTTAAGCAATGGGAACTCATATTGGGTTCCCAAAATTTCAAATATCTTTCACTTCATTTGACATATAGGATGTACCAGGTGAATCATTTTCGAGCAAAACAACCCTGCAAATGAAAATAAATTCAAATGGTCTCTAAATTGGATGAAACTTTGCGTGTTGTCATCATTTCACCAAAAATGTATGTGGTTAAATTTAAAGGTTGTTATGAGAAAAACCAATGGTACTTCGTGTACGAAGTTGTACCATTCACTTCGAAGCATCGGTGTTTCTACCGGAAACACCTGCATTACAAGTACATCATATCATTTGTAATTATTTGAACCCCATACTTTTTATGTGTTCAACACCAAGTATTCACACTAACATCCTAATATTTCAAGCATTTTGGACCTCGTTTGATAAATATTACGCATTTAGTGCTTTCTTTTTGAGCAAAATGCCCATGAAATTGAAAGTCGATAAATTACCTCTAAACGGGATGGGATTTGGAATGCCGTCACCATTTCTCGAACATGGTACGTGGTAAAAATTTGAGAGGATTATGACAAAAACTTGTGGCACTTAGTGTACAAATTGCATTAGTTTAATGCAAGTCAAACACTGAAAATCCCTGTTGACCGTCTCAAAAACTATCCGGATTTTTTTTGTAACCATAGCGCACAACAATGGGCGAATGGTGGTCGTCGGATGTAACATTAGCGCCAAATAGTGGTCGATGGATCTCAGCACGATCCGCGAGGAGCTGGTTCTGCAACCTGATTGGCTGTCTTTTATCACAGTACATGCACACAGTTTACAATGAAGAAGCGTTTGGGATGGGAGAACGCAAGTGGCACGCCTCCTAGCGAAGGCTTCCATCCGAAGCTATCCAAATTTCTCATGGTTTGCTTTGCAGTACGTGCAGATGGAAAAGCATACACATACAGGAATATAATCGTTTGCGTTGTAAGAGCTGGTGGGTATAAACCTTAAAGGACTTTGGAATCGAAAACCAATTCAAATGATGACTAATTAGTATGGGACTTTGCATGTTGTCATCGTTTCACCAGACCGGAATGTTGTGTAAATTTGAGATTATCATGATAAAAAACAGGGTACTTCGTGTACAAAATGGGCCATTCCTATCGAAATATCAGGGTTTATATGTGAGACAACCACATTAGAAAGACAACATGTTATTCTTAAATCCGTTAAACCCTAGTTTATTATGTGTTAAGTAATGGGCACTCACACTGGTTTCCCAAAATTTCGAACATCTTTGACTTCTTTTGACATATATGATGTCCCAGGTGGATCATTTTCGAGCAAAATGACCCTGCAAATGAAAATTAATTCAAATGGTCTCTAAATTGGATGAAACTTTGCGTGTTGTCATCATTTCACCAACAATGTATGTGGTTAAATTTAAAGGTGGTTATGATGAAAGCCAATGGTACTCCATGTACGAGGTTGTACCATTCACTTCGAAACATCGGTGTTTCTCTCGGAATCACATGCATTACAAGTACAACATATTATTTGTAAGTGATTTGAACCCCAAACTTTTTATGTGTTCAACACCAAGCATTCACATTAACATTCTTAAATTTCAAGCATTTGGACCTCGTTTGGTAATATTACACATTTAGTGCTTTATTTTTGATAAAAATGCCCATGAAATTGAAAGTCGATTAAAATGACCTCTAAACGGGATGGGATATGGCATGCCGTCGCCATTTCACGAACATGGTACGTGGTAAAAATTTGAGAGGATTATGACAAAAACTGGTGGCACTTAGTGTACAAACTACATTAGTTGAATGCTAGTCAAACACTGAAAAACCCCGTTGACCGTCTCAAAAACTATGCGGAAAAAATCTCGTAACCATAGCGCGCAACAGTGGCCGAATGGTGGTCGTTGGATGTAACATTAGCGCCGAATGGTGGTCGTTGGATCTCAGCGCGATCCGCGAGGAGCTGGTTCTGCAACCTGATTGGTTGACTTTTATCAAAATACATGCACACAGTTTACATCGAAGAAGCATTTGGGATGCGAGAACGCAAGTGGCACGCCTCCTAACGAAGGATTCCATCCGAAGCTATCCAAATTTCTCACGGTTTTCTTTGCAGTACGTACAGATGGAAAGGCATACACATACAGGAATATAATCGTTTGCGTTGTAAGAGCTGGTGGGTATAAACCCTAAAGGACTTTTAAATCGAAAACCAATTCGAATGATGACTAATCAGTATGGGAATTTTCATGTTGTCATCGTTTCACCAGACCGGAATGTTGTGTAAATTTGAGATTATCGTGATAAAAAACAGCGGTACTTCGTGTACAAAGTGGGCCATTCCTATAGAAATATCAGGGTTTATATGTGAGACAACCACATTAGAAAGACAACATGTTATTCTAAAATCCTTTAAACACCCAGTTTTTTATGTGTTAAGCAATGGGCACTCACACTAGGTTCCCAAAATTTCAAACATGTTTGACTTCATTTGACATATATGATGTACCAGGTGAATCATTCTTTGGAAAAATGCCCTGCAAATGAAAATCAATTAAAATGGTCTCTAAATTGGATGAAACTTTGCGTGTTGTCATCATTTCACCAACAATGTACGTGGTTAAATTTAAAGGTGGTTATGATAAAAACCATTGGTACTCCATGTACGAAGTTGTACCATTCACTTCGAAGCATCGGTGTTTCTATCGGAAACACCTGTATTACAAGTAAAACATATTATTTCTAAGTGATTTGAACCCCAAACTTTTTATGTGTTCAACACCAAGAATTCACACTAACATCCTAAAATTTCAAGCATTTTGGACCTCGTTTGGTAAATATTACACATTTAGTGCTTTATTTTTGAGCAAAATGCCCATGAAATTGAAAGTCAATTAAAATGACCTCTAAACGGGATGGGATTTTGCATGCCGTCACCATTTCACGGACATGGTACGTGGTAAAAAAATTTAGAGGAATATGAAAAAAACTGGTGGTACTTAGTGTACAAACTGCATTAGTTGAATGTTAGTCAAACATTGAAAAACCCCGTTGACCGTCTCAAAAAGTATCCGGAAAAAATATCGTAACCATAGCGCGCAACAGTGGTCGATTGGTGGTCGTTGGATCTCAGCGCGATCCACGAGGAGCTGGTTCTGCAACCTGATTGGCTGGCTTTTATCAATGTACATGCACACAGTTTACAATGAAGAAGCATTTTGTATGTGAGAACGCAAGTAGCACACCTCGTAACGAAGGCTTCCGTCCGAATCTATCCAAATTTCTCACGGTTTGCTTTGCAGTACGTACTGATGGACAAGCATACACATACAAGAATATAATCGTTTGCGTTGTAAGAACTGGTGGGTATAAACCCTAAAGGACTTTGAAATCGAAAACCAATTCAAATGATGACTAATCGGTATGAGACTTTGCATGTTGTCATCGTTTCACCAGACCGGAATGTTGTGTAAATTTGAGATTATTGTGATAAAAATAGGGGTACTTCGTGTACAAAATGGGTCATTTCTATCGAAATATCACGGTTTCTTTGTGAGACAACCACATTAGAAATACAACATGTTATTCTAAAATCCTTTAAACCCCAAGTTTTTATGTGTTAAGCAATGGGCACTCACATTGGGTTCCCAAAATATCAAACATCTTTCAGTTCATTTGACATATATGATGTACCAGGTGAATCATTTTCGAGCAAAATGACCCTGCAAATGAAAATCAATTCAAATGGTCTCTAAATTGGATGAAACTTTGTGTGTTGTCATCGTTTCACCAACAATGTATGCGGTTAAATTTAAAGGTGGTTATGATAAAAACAAATGGTACTCCTTGTACGAAGTTGTACCATTCACTTTGAAGCATCGGTGTTTCTATCAGAAACACCTGCATTACAAGTACACCATATTATTTGTAAGTGATTTGAACCCCATACTTTTTATGTGTTCAACACCAAGCATTCACACTAACATCCTAAAATTTCAAGCATTCACACTAAAATCCTAAAATTATGATCGGGTGAAACCCGGTGTCGCAAAGGTCGAGTGTCAGGGTGGCAAGGGTCGGTCTCCGTCCGGTACGAGATAAGAGGGGGGAAAATAATCGCCGATCGATAAATCGGGGATGCAAACACCGCAAACAAATCAGACCATCAAACAATTCACACCGATTTTTTTTAATTTTTGTGAAATCTGGGCTGTTACACCGTCTCAAAAACCATCCAAAAAAATCTCGTAACCATAGCGCACAACAGTGGCCGTTGGATGTAACATTAGCGCCGAATGGTGGTCATTCAATCTCAGTGCGATCCACGAGGATCTAGTTCTGCAACCTGATTGGCTGGATTTTATCAATGTACATGCACTCAGTTTACAATGAAGAAGCGTTTGGGATGTGAGAACGCTAGCACGCCTCCTAACGAAGGCTTTCGTCTGAATCTATCCAAATTTCTCACGATTTGCTTTGTAGTACGTACTGATGGAAAAGCATAGACATACAAGAATATAATCGTTTGCATTTTAAGAACTGGTGGGTATAAACCCTAAAGGACATTGAAATCGAAAACCAATTCAACTGATGACTAATCGGTATGAGACATTGCATGTTGTCCTCGTTTCACCACACCAGAATGTTGTGTAAATTGGAGATTATTGTGATAAAAAATAGGGGTACTTCGTGTACAAAACGGGCCATTTCTATCGAAATATCTGGGTTTCTTTCAGAGACAACCACATTAGAAAGACAACATGTTATTCTAAAATCCTTTAAACCCCCAGTTTTTATGTGTTAAACAATGGGCACTCACATTGGGTTCCCAATATTTCAAACATCTTTCACTTCATTTGACATATATGAGTACCAGGTGAATCATTTTCGAGCAAAACAACCCTGCAAATGAAAATCAATTCAAATGGTCTCTACATTGGATGTAACTTTGTGTGTTGTCATCATTTCACCAACAATGTATGTGGTTAAATTTAAAGGTTGTTATGATAAAAACCAATGGTACTCCGTGTATGAAGTTGTACCATTCACTTCGAAGCATACGTGTTTCTACCGGAAACACCTGCATTACAAGTACAACATATTATTTGTAAGTGATTGTAACCCCAAACTTTTTATGTGTTCAACACCATGCATTCACACTAACATCCTAAAATTTCAAGCATTTTGGACCTCGTTTGATAAATATTACGCATTTAGTGCTTTATTTTTGAGAAAATTGCGCATGAAATTGAAAGTCGGTTAAATGACCTCTAAACGGAACGGGATTTGGCATGCCGTCACCATTTCACGAACATGGTACGTGGTAAAAATTTGAAAGGATTATGAAAAAAAACTAGTGGCACTTGTTGTACAAACTTCATTAGTTGAATGCTAGTCAAACACTGAAAAACCCCGTTGACCGTCTCAAAAACTATCCGGAAAAAATCTCGTAACCATAGCGCACAATAGTGGCCGAATGGTGGTCGTTGGATGTAACATTAGCGCTGAATGGTGGTCGTTGGATCTCAGCACGATCCGTGATGAGTTGCTTCTATAACCTGATTGGCTGGCTTTTATCAAAGTACATGCACACAGTTTACAATGAAAAAGCGTTTGGGATGCGAGAACGCTTGTGGCACGCATCCTAACAAAGGCTTCCGTCCGAAGCTATCCAAATTTCTCACGATTTGCTTTCAGTACGTACGGATGGAAAAGTATACACATACAGGAATATAATCATTTGCGTTGTGAGAGCTGATGGGTATAAACCCTATAGGACTTTGAAATCGAAAACCAATTCAAATGATGACTAATCAGTATTGGACTTTGCATGTTGTCATCGTTTCACCAGACCGGAATGTTGTGTAAATTTGAGATTATCATAATAAAAAACAAGGGTACTTCATGTACAAAATGGGCCATTCCTATCGAAATATCAGGGTTTATATGTGATTCAACCATATTAGAAAGACAACATGTTATTCTAAAATCTTTAAACCCCCAGTTTTCATGGGCACTCACACAGGGTTCCCAAAATTTCAAAAATCTTTGACTTCATTTGACATATATGAAGTACTAGGTGAATCATTTTCGAGAAAAATGACCCTGCAAATGAAAATGAATTCAAATGGTCTCTAAATTGGATGAAACTTTGCGTGTTGACATCATTTCACCAACAATGTATGTGGTTAAATTTAAAGGTGGTTATGATAAAAACCAATGGTACTCCATGTACGAAGTTGTACCATTCACTTCGAAGCATCGGTGTTTCTATCGGAAACACCTGCATTTCAAGTACAACATATTATTTGTAAGTGATTTGAACCCCAAACTTGATATGTGTTCAACACCAAGCATTCACACTAACATCCTAAAATTTCAAGCATTTTTTACCTCGTTTCGTAAATATTACACATTTAGTGCTTTATTTTTGATCAAAATGCGCATGAAATTGAAATTCGATTAAAATGAAATCTAAACGGGATGGGATTTGGCATGCCTTCACCATTTCACAAACATGGTACATGGTAAAAATTTGAGAGGATTATGACAAAAACTGGTGGCACTTAGTGTACAAACTGCATTAGTTGACTGCTAGTCAAACACTGAAAAACCCCGTTGACCGTTTCAAAAACTATCCGGAAAAAATCTCGTAACCAGAGCGCGCAACAATGGCCGAATTGTGGTCATTGGATCTCAGCGCGATCCGCGGGGGCTGGTTCTCCAACCTGATTGGTTTTTATCGAAGTACATGCACACAGTTTACAATGAAGAAGCATTTGGGATGCGATAACGCAAGTGGCACGCCTCCTAACGAAGGCTTCCGTCCGAAGCTATCCAAATTTCTCACGGTTTGCTTTGCAGTACGTACATATGGAAAAACATACACATACAGGAATATAATCGTTTGCGTTGTAAGAGATGGTGGGTATAAACCCTAAAGGACTTTGAAATCGAAAACCAATTCAAATGATGACTAATCAGTATGGGACTTTGAATGTTGTCATAGTTTCACCAGACCGGAATGTTGTGTAAATTTGAGATTATCGTGATAAATAACAGCGGTACTTCGTGTACAAAATTGGCCATTCCTATCGAAATATCAGGGTTTATATGTGAGAAAACCACATTGGAAAGAAAACATGTTATTCTAAAATCCTTTAAACCCCCAGTTTTTTATGTGTTAAGCAATGGGCAATCACACTGGGTACCCAAAGTTTCAAACATCTTTGACTTCATTTGAAATATATGATGTACTAGGTGAATCATTTTCGAGCAAAATGACCCTGCAAATTAAAATCAATTCAAATTGTCTCCAAATTGGATGAAACTTTGCGTGTTGTCATCATTTCACCAACAATGTATGTGGTTAAATTTAGAGGTTGTTATGATAAAAACCAATGGTACTCCGTGTACGAAGTTCTACCATTCACTTCGAAGCATCGGTGTTTCTACCGGAAACACTTGCATTACAAGTACAACATATTATTTGTAAGTGATTGGAACCCCAAACTTTTTATGTGTTCAACACCAAGCATTCAAACTAACATCCTAAAATTTCAAGCATTTTGGCTCTCGTTTGATAAATATTACGCATTTAGTGCTTTATTTTTGAGCAAAATGCCCACGAAATTGAAATTCGACGAAATTGACCTCTAAACGGGATAGGATTTGGCATTCCATCACCATTTCACGAACATGGTACGTGGTAAAATATTTAGAGGATTATGACAAAAACTGGTGGCACATAGTGTACAAACTTCATTAGTTGAATGCTAGTCAAACACTGAAAAACCCCGTTGACCGTCTCAAAAACTATCCAGAAAAATTCTCGTAACCATTGCGCACAATAGTGGCCGAATGGTGGTCGTTGGATGTAACATTAGGGCCGAATGGTGGTTATTGGATCTGAGCACGATCCGCGAGGAGCTGCTTCTGCAACCTGATTGGCTGGCTTTTATCAAAGTACATGCACACATTTTACAATGAAGAAGCGTTTGGGATGCGAGAACGCTTGTGGCACGCCTCCTAACTCACAACAGTGGCCGTTGGATGTAACATTAGCGCACAACAGTGGCTGTTGGATGTAACATTCGCGCCGAATGGTGGTCGTTGGATCTCAATGCGATCCACGAGGAGCTGTTTCTGCAACATGATTGGCTGGCTTTTATAAATTTACATGCACATCAAAAAATCTCTTAACTATAGCTCACAACAGTGGCCGTTGGATGTACCATTAGCGCCGAATGGTGGTCGTTGGATCTCAGTGCGATCCACGAGGAGCTGGTTCTGCAACCTGATTGGCTGGCTTTTATCAATGTACATGCACACAGTTTACAATGAAGAAGCATTTTTTATGTGAGAACGCAAGTAGCACACCTCGTAACGAAGGCTTCCGTCCGAATCTATCCAAATTTCTCACGGTTTGCTTTGCAGTACGTACTGATGGACAAGCATACACATACAAGAATATAATCGTTTGCGTTGTAAGAACTGGTGGGTATAAACCCTAAAGGACTTTGAAATCGAAAACCAATTCAAATGATGACTAATCGGTATGAGACTTTGCATGTTGTCATCGTTTCACCAGACCGGAATGTTGTGTAAATTTGAGATTATTGTGATAAAAATAGGGGTACTTCGTGTACAAAATGGATCATTTCTATCGAAATATCACGGTTTCTTTGTGAGACAACCACATTAGAAATACAACATGTTATTCTAAAATCCTTTAAACCCCAAGTTTTTATGTGTTAAGCAATGGGCACTCACATTGGGTTCCCAAAATTTCAAACATCTTTCAGTTCATTTGACATATATGAGTACCAGGTGAATCATTTTCGAGCAAAACAACCCTGCAAATGAAAATCAATTCAAATGGTCTCTAAATTGGATGAAACTTTGCGTGTTGTCATCATTTCACCAGCAATGTATGTGGTTAAATTTAAAGGTGATTATGATAAAAACCAATGGTACTCCATGTACGAAGTGGTACCATTCACTTCGAAACATCGGTGTTTCTATCGAAAACACCTTCATTACAACTACAATATATTATTTGTAAGTGATTTCAACCTCAAACTTTTTATGTGTTCAACACCAAGTATTCACACTAACATCCTAAAATTTCAAGCATTTTGGACCTCGTTTGGTAAATATTACACATTTAGTGCTTTATTTTTGAGAAAAATGCCCATGAAATTGAAAGTCGATTAAAATGACCTCTAAACGGGATGGGATTTGGCATGCCGTCACCATTTCACGAACATGGTACGTGGTAAAAATTTGAGAGGATTATGACAAAAACTGGTGGCACTTAGTGTACAAACTTAATTTTTTGAATGCTAGTCAAACACTGAAAAACCCCCGTTGACTGTCTCAAAAACTATCCGGAAAAAATCTCGTAACCATAGCGCACAACAGTGGCCGAATGGTGGTGGTTGAATGTAACATTAGCCTCAAATGGTGGTCGTTGGATCTCAGCACAATCCGCGAGGAGCTGGTTCTTCAACCAGATTGGCTGGCTTTTATCAAAGTACATGCACACATTTCACAATGAAGAAGCATTTGGGATGCGAGAACGCAAGTGGCACGCCTCCTAACAAAGGCTTCCGTCCGAAGCTATCCAAATTTCTCACGGTTTGCTTTGTAGTACGTACAGATGGAAAAGCTTACACATACATGAATATAATCGTTTGTGTTGTAAGAGCTGGTGGGTATAAACCCGAAAGGACTTTGAAATCGAAAACCAATTCAAATGATGACTAATCAGTATTGGACTTTGCATGTTGTCATCGTTTCACCAGACCGGAATGTTCTGTAAATTTGAGATTATTGTGATAAAAAATAGGGGTACTTTGTGTTCAAAATGGGGCATTTCTATCTAAATATCAAGGTTTCTTTGTGAGACAACCACCTTAGAAAGACAACATGTTATTCTAAAATCCTTTAAACCCCTAGTTTTTTATGTGTTAACCAATGGGCACTCACATTGGGTTCCCAAAATTTCAATCATCTTTCACTTCATTTGACATATATGATGTACCAGGTGAATCATTTTTGAGCAAAACAACCTGCAAATGAAAATCAATTCAAATGGTCTCTAAATTGGATTAAACTTTGCGTGTTGTCATCATTTCACAAACAATGTATGTGGTTAAATTTAAAGATTGTTATGATAAAAACCAATGGTACTCCGTGTACGAAATTGTGCCATTCACTTCGAAGCAACGGTGTTTCTACCGTAAACACCTGCATTACAAGTACAACATACTATTTGTAAGTGATTATAACCCAAACTTTTTTATGTGTTCAAAACCAAGCATTCACACTAACATCCTAAAATTTCAAGCATTTTGGACCTCGTTTGATAAATATTACACATTTAGTGCTTTATTTTTAGCAAAATTCCCATGGAATTGAAAGTCGATTAAAATGACCCCTAAACGGGATGGGATTTGGCATGCCATCACCATTTCACGAACATGGTACGTGGTACAAATTTGAGAGGATTATGACAAAAACTGGTGGCAGTTAGTGTACAAACTTCATTAGTTGAATGCTAGTCAAACACTGAAAAACCCCGTTGACCGTCTCAAAAACTATCCAGAAAAAAATCTCGTAACCATAGCGCACAATAGTGGCCGAATGGTGGTCGTTGGATGTAACCTTAGCGCCGAATGGTGGTCGTTGGATCTCAGCATGATCCGCGAGGAGCTGATTCTGCAACCTGATTGGCTGGCTTTTATAAAAGTACATGCACACATTTTACAATGAAGAAGCGTTTGGGATGCGAGAACGCAAGTGGCACGCCTCCTAACGAAGGCTTCCGTCCGAAGCTATCCAAATTTCTCACGGTTTTCTTTGCAGTATGTACAGATGGAAAAGCATGCACATACATGAATATAATCGTTTGCGTTGTAAGAGCTGGTGGGTATAAACTCTTAAGGACTTTGAAATCCAAAACCAATTGAAATGATGACTAATCAGTGTGGGACTTTGCATGTTGTCATTGTTTTACCAGACCGGAATGTTGTGTAAATTTGAGATTATCGTAATAAAAAACAGGGGTACTTCGTGTACAAAATGGGCCATTCCTATAGAAATATCAGGGTTGATATGCGAGACAACCACATTAGAAAGACAACATGTTATTCTAAAATCCTTCAAACCCCTAGTTTTCATGGGCACTCACACTGGGTTCCCAAACTTTCAAACATCTTTGACTTCAGTTGACATATATGATGTACCAGGTGAATCATTTTCGAGCAAAATGACCCTGCAAATGAAAATCAATTCAAATGGTCTCTAAATTGGATGAAACTTTGCGTGTTATCATCATCTCACCAACAATGTATGTGGTTAAATTTTAAGGTGGTTATGATAAAAACCAATGGTACTCCATGTACGAAGTTGTACCATTCACTTCGAAGCATCAGTGTTTCTATCGGAAACACCTGCATTACAAGTACAACATATTATTTGTAAGTGATTTGAACCCCAAACTTTTTATGTGTTCAACACCAAGCATTCACACTAACATCCTAAAATTTCAAGCATTTTGGACCTCGTTTCGTAAATATTACACATTTAGTGCTTTATTTTTGAGGAAATTGCCCATGAAATTGAAAGTTGATTAAAATGACCTCCAAACGGGATGGGATTTGGCATGCCATCACCATTTCACGAACATGGTCGGTGGTAAAAATTTGAGAGGATTATGACAAAAACTGGTGGCACTTAGTGTACAAACTGCATTAGTTGAATGTTGGTCAAATGCTGAAAAACCACATTGACCGTCTCAAAAACCATCCGAAAAAATCTCGTAAACATAGTGCACAAAAGTGGCCATTGGATGTAACATTAGCACTGAATGGTGGTCGTTGGATCTCAGCGCGATCCAGGAGGAGCTGGTTCAGCAACCTGATTTGCTAGCTTTTATCAAAGTACATGCACATAGTTTACAATGAAGATATGATTGAGTTGCGAGAACACAAGTGGCATGCCTCCTAACGAAGGCTTCCGTCCGAATCTATCCAAATTTCTCACGGTTTGCTTTGCAGTACGTACTGATGGAAAATCATACACCTACAATAATATAACCGGTTGCGTTGTAAGAACTGGTGGGCATAAACCCTAAAGGACATTGAAATCGAAAACCAATTCAAATGATGACCAATCGGTATGGGACTTTGCATGTTGTAATCGTTTCACCAGACCGGAATGTTGTGTAAATTTGAGATTATTGTGATAAAAAATAGGGGTACTTCATGTACAAAATGGGCCATTACTATCGAAATATCAGGGTTTTTTTGTGAGGCAAGAACACTACAAAGACAACATGTTATTCTAAAATCCTTTAAACCCCCAGTTTTTATGTGTTAAGCAATGGGCACTCACATTGGGTTCCCAAAATTTCAAACATCTTTCACTTCATTTGACATATATGATGTACCGGGTGAATCATTTTGGAGAAAAACAAGCCTGCAAATGAAAATCAATTCAAACGGTCTCTAAATTGGATGAAACTTTGTGTGTTGTCATCATTTCACAAACAATGTATGTGGTTAAATTTAAAGATTGTTATGCTAAACCCATGGTACTCCGTGTACGAAGTTGTACTATTCACTTCGAAGCATCAGTGTTTCTACCGGAAACACCTCCATTACAAGTAAAACATATTATTTATAAGTGATTTGAACCCGAAAGTGTTTATGTGTTCAACACCAACCATTCACACTAACATCCTAAAATTTCAAGCATTTTGGACATCGTTTGATAAATGTTACGCATTTAGTGCTTTATTTTTGAGAAAAATGCCCATGAAATTGAAAGTCGATTAAAATGACCTCTAAACGGGATGGGATTTGGCATGCCGTCACCATTTCACAAACATGGTACGTGGTAAAAATTTGAGAGGGTTATGACAAAAACTTGTGGCACTTAGTGTACAAACTTCATTAGTTGAATCCTAGTCAAACACTGAAAACCCCCGTTGACCGTCTCAAAAACTATCTGGAACAAATCTCTTAACCATAGCGCACAACAGTGGACGAATGGTGGTCGTTGGATGTAGCATTAGCGCCGAATGGTGGTCGTTGGATCTCAGCACGATCTGCGAGGAGCTGGTTCTGCAACCTGATTGGCTGGCTTTTATCAAACTACATGCACACAGTTTACAATGAAGAAGCGTTTGGGATGCAAGAACGCAAGTGGCACGCCTCCTAACGAAGGTTTCCGTCCGAATCTATCCAAATTTCTCACGGTATGCTTTGAAGTACGTACTGATGGAAAAGCATACACATACAAGAATATAATCGTTTGCGTTGTAAGAACTGGTCGGTATAAACCCTAAAGGACTTTGAAATCGAAAACCAATTCCAATGATGACTAATCGGTATGAGACTTTTCATGTTGTCATCGTTTCAGCAGACCGGAATCTTGTGTAAAGTTGAGATTATTGTGATAAAAAATAGGGGTACTTCGTGTACAAAATGGGCCATTTCTATCGAAATATTAGGGTTTCTTTGTGAGACAACCTCATTAGAAAGACAACATGTTATTCTAAAATCCTTTCAACCCCCAGTTTTTTATGTGTTAAGCAATGGGCACTCACATTGGGTTCCCAAAATTTCAAACATCTTTCACATCATTTGACATGTCTGATGTACCAGTGAATCATTTTCGAGCAGAACAACCCTGCAAATGAAAATCAATTCAAATGGTCTCTAAATTGGATGAAACTTTGCGTGTTGTCATCATTTCACCAACAATGTATGTGGTTAAATTTAAAGGTTGTTATGATAAAAACCAATGGTACTCCACGTACGAAGTTGTACCATTCACTTCGAAGCATCGGTGTTTCTACTGAAAACACCTGCATTACAAGTACAACATATAATATGTAAGTGATTTGGTTCCCAAACTTTTTATGTGTTCAACACCAAGCATTCACACTAACATCCTAAAATTTCAAGCATTTTGGCTCTCGTTTGATAAATGTTATTTTTGAGCAAAATGCCCATGAAATTGAAAGTCGATTAAAATGACCTCTAAACGGGATGGGATTTGGCATGTCGTCACCATTTCACGAACATGGTACGTGGTAAATATTTAAGAGGATTATGACAAAAACAGGTGGCACTTAGTGTACAAACTTCATTAGTTGAATGCTAGTCAAACACTGAAAAACCCTGTTGACCGTCTCAAAAACTATCCGGAAAAAATCTCGTAACCACAGCGCACAACAGTGGCCGAATGGTGGTTGTTGGATGTAACATTAGCGCCGAATGATGGTCGTTGGATCTCAGCACAATCCGAGAGGAGCTTGTTCTGCAACCTGATTGGCTGGTTTTATCAAAGTACATGCACACAGTTTACAATGAAGAAGCATTTGGGATGCGAGAGCGCAAGTGGCATGCCTCCTAGCGAAGGCTTCTGTCCAAAGCTATCCAAATTTCTCATGGTTTGCTTTGTAGTACGTACAGATGGAAAAGCATACACATACATGAATATAATCATTTGCGTTGTAAGAGCTGCTGGGTATAAACCCTAAAGGACTTTGAAATCGAAAAACATTGAAATTATGACTAATCAGTATGGGACTTTGCATGTTGTCATCGTTTAACCAGGCCGGAATGTTGTGTAAATTTGAGATTATCGTAATAAAAAACAGGGGTACTTCGTATACAAAATGGGCCATTCCTATCGAAATATAAGGGTTTATATGTGAGACAACCACATTAGAAAGACAACATGTTATTCTAAAATCCTTTAAACCCCAAGTTTTCATGGGCACTCACACCGGGTTCCCAAAATTTCAAACATCTTTGACTTCATTTGACATAAATTATGTACCAGGTGAATCATTTTCGAGAAAAATGACCCTGCAAATGAAAATCAATTCAAATGAAATTGGATGAAACTTTGCGTGTTGTCATCATTTCACCAACAATGTATGTGGTTAAATTTAAATGTGGTTATGATAAAAACAAATGGTACTCCTTGTACGAAGTGTTACCATTCACGTCGAAGCATCGATGTTTCTATCGGAAACACCTGCATTACAAGTACAACATATTATTTGTAAGTGATTTGAACCCCAAACTTTTTATGTGTTCAACACCAAGCATTCTGTAAGGCCCGATATGCGGTACTGTTCCAGATCTAAATGTTTCCATCCAGATCCGGGGACGAAGCACATATCGGTCCCACCGCGACATATGACATCGCCATATGCCCCGGATTTCCAACATGATATCACAACATTACAAATACACGGATACAACATCTCATACAATCGGCATACAGCTGCCTTAAATAAAATACATCAGCAGATGGTACATGTCTGAGTACATGCTACAATCAAATGCCTAGTGGCAAAGAGAAAATCATCGATCCCCATAACCACACGGATCCAGGCCCTCCAATGGGATCCGCCTAACTAGTCGTCGTCGAGTCTCCACGTGAAACGTCGATCACCATACCTGTTGTCGATCAAGAACCCTGAAAAGAGTTTGGGGGTAGTATCATGAGTACAGAAGTACTCAACATCCAACTGTAGTGGTCAACTGACCCAGCAAGGACTTCATCACTCGTCATTCTAGGACAACTAGTAGTTTACGGTAAGGAAGGGGTAAGTGGTGAGGTTGCTGCCGCACTAGCATTTATGAAGTGGCTAACGATCTAGAGAGTAAGATAAGAAGCCAAGCATTCGATGAGGAATCGCCTCCAACAAGTCTGCTATCCACCTACTTACGCGAGCATAACACCTATCCTATCCTTGTCCTCCTCTTCGCATCCCGACGAAGAAGAAGCAGTCAAGGCACACACACATTGATCCAGTTATATTAAGATTATCTCAGTTGTTGTTGTCTATGAACAAGGAGTAGGTCTCAAGTCATCCATAACCGTGGACACGACTTCCCGAAAAGATTTAATCCTGCAGGGGTGTACCAACTTCCCATTACAAGGCTCTGCACGCACGCCCATCTCTCTCAGTTGCTACCCATCACAGGCAACCATTTTATGATTTAGTTCCAAGAGATCCGAAACGACAGGTCCCTCTAACTAACAACGAACAAATCCGGATGGCCCCCAGGGAGTCGACACCCAATCCAAAAGCTGACCACGCTCTCGGATCGGACTCTTCCGTATGGCCAAGGTCGGGTTTAGTCTCACCTATATAACAGGAGACTTCCCTAGCTCACCAGTGTGGACCAACAGAGAAACCATGTCTCCGCTGGCCCGGGTTGTTTAAAAACTGCGAGGGGATCCACCAAGCACACACACGGGGTTTCAAATGGTAAATCAGCTCGGGCCACCACTAGAAATGTTTGAACCTAGATAGGTAAGAAAAGGGGACCCCATAAAACCCCACACGCGGTTAGGCACGCTCAGTCTTAAAACCAATACCCGGAACTCGGATCCTAGATGAATCGAATGGAACAAAGTGTCGGGGCGGGATAGCCTTGAACTTCCATCCTTCGTCAAATATAGTCAACATTATAATAATCATATCATCCACAACAATATAATAATGTGATAGCCCAAAACCAAGGAGTAACAGGAGGTAACATTCGTAGCATCCTAAGCATGCATACAAGGCAGGGGCTGAGCAACGAGCAATAGTAACATAGCAGTACAAGGTTTGATAGGAGGGGACATGGTTGTATCAGTTTTAAAGAGGCTGTAAACATGTTGTAGGATCAAACATCGAACCTAACCTAGTCTAGCATGCAAACCGCTGGTTGAAATAGAATGAATCATAAGTAATGTATAGTCCTTGCCTATTGATAAGTCGGGTTCCGAAGGTGTAGTTGATCGCAAGCTCGCATCATCTTCGAGAGGTACCCGCGGAAGCACACAAGAAGGTAAACACCGGAAAGCAACCAACGAGCAATCATCTATTACTACGAAGCAAACACGAGCAAGCATCAACAAGAAGGTAACACGAGACATCGCACCTATCGTCGAGAGCGGTTACTAACAGGTTAAGTGAGGTACTCGTCACACACGACGACACCGCACGTTTACGGTTGTTCAAGTTGTTTAGCTACAGGTGAGCAAAAGGTTGTTAACATGGCATATCACTCAAGCATGGCATGACACACAAACATGACAAGAGGTGAAGCACAAAATAAACTATCTATGCTAGTCAATTTAAGTGAGGCACAACCTAAACATGGCAAACTATTGCGGACCCCACGATAAAATGGAATTTGGTACTGTTTTTCCCTAAACAATATTTTATTATTTTTATTAGGAAGCAAGAACAGCATAAACACAATCTACATGCAATTCTAGTCAAGTTACATATAAGAAACATTTTTATCGGAGCAACGATTAAAAAGTTATTGCAATTACAGTTTACAGTGGCAAGCGGTTGTAATTAGCAGTCAAACAACATGTAAACAAAGTCAAACATGGCAAAAGAACACATTTTATTAAACTAGACAAAAAACTAAGCAAGTTTCATGTTTAACTCGTCGCGATCCGAGCTACCGTTAAAAATATACGGGCAACGCAAAATAATAACACAATCTGCCAAAAATTAAACTAGAAAAACGGAAAAAAAAACATCTACCGGGCCAACAGAAAAATAGAAAAAAAAAGAAGAAAAAAGGGCGCCTCACCAATAGGCCTTGGCCCATGAAGCCGCGGCTGGAGCTGGAGGGGCGCTTGGGCTGCGGTCGGCTGGGCCGCGCTGGGCTGGCCGGCCCACTGGCGGCTGGCGGCCGGGCCGGCTCGCCCTCGTTCCCGTCGGAACCGAGGCCAGTGGCGACGGCTTGCTCCGGCCAGAATGCGGCGGCGCGGACCAGAGGAGGAGGACGGGAAGGCGCGGGTGGATCCGGAGGAGGCGGTGCCTGGGAGGTTGCCGGCGAGGTCTGAGGCGGCGCGAGCTCGAGCTCCCGCTCGGCCGGCCATGGCGTCCTCGGAGACGCGATTGGGACCGCGTGGAGGCGCGGTTGCGACCTTCTCAGGCGAGGCAGAGGGAGGTGAGGATGAGGAGAAGGGAGAGCGGCGCGGGGAGGAGGACCCGGCGGCGCGGCTGCCTGAGTTGGCTGGCGACGAGGCTGCTGTAGCCGGCGCGCGGCAGCGGGAGACGGGCGGCGCGGGCTTCCCGACCCGGTCGGGCCCGACGGCGGCGGCAGCCGGGCCCTGTGGGGCCCGGTTCTCCGGATCTTGCTGTGCTGGCTCCAGATGGGCAACGTGGACGCATCTGGAACGTTGATCTAGGGATCTGACGGTCTGGGTCATCTGGAGGCTAGGGTTTCGGGATTTTGGGGTATTTTCGGGCAGATCTGAGGTTTTCCAGGGGGGTGGCTGCAATTTTGAATTAGAGGAAACCCTAAGTGGGGGTGGGAGAGTGGTGGTCTTTATATAGCCTAGGTGGCTGGCAGT
Organism: Bromus sterilis; assembly: GCA_950022295.1. Taxonomy (NCBI): domain Eukaryota; kingdom Viridiplantae; phylum Streptophyta; class Magnoliopsida; order Poales; family Poaceae; genus Bromus; species Bromus sterilis. The sequence continues at coordinate 160,381,509 of OX465600.1, forward strand.
TTCCAAAAACATCCTCGGTTTTTCTCTCGCGCGCGCGGTGTTTACGTTTCTGACCGCCGAGGTTCCGCAGGACATCCGATTCGGGTAAAACTTCGAACTGCGCGATCAGCGCGTTGAGCCGGAGGCATTCACCTCGTGCTGGAACCGTTCCGAGAACACTTTCCGGTGCGCTATAAAGATATCCCGTTTAGTTATTAAACGGGCTTTTTCGTTTCGTTGGCTACGGCTGGTCTTGTGCGGTTTTCGTGACGGTGATCGGGTGAAACCCGGTGTCGCAAAGGTCGAGTGTCAGGGTGGCAAGGTTCGGTCTCTGTCCGGTACGAGATAAGAGGGGTAAAATAATCGCCGATCTATAAATCGGGGATGCAAACACCGCAAACAAATCAGGCAATCAATCAATTCACACCGAAATCAAAAAATTTATTTTTTGTGAAATCTGGGTTGTTACAATACAACACCACCAACAAGGGATCTCGTCCCGAGATCCTGGACGATCCGGGGGAGAAGGGGGAAGAGAAAAGAGAGTCGACAATCTTCAACACCACCAACAAGGGACTCTGCTCCATGTCGACGTCGAACTTCGGTCGAGATCAATTTTTCGGAGAGAGACGACATCGCCGGAAGAACGAAACCATCAGTGCCAAGAGGAAGTACGACATCTAAAACCTAGTCAAAGGGATAGTTCTTTTCGACGCAAGACGTGAAAACACCGGCAAAAGGATGGATGGCAATGAATGACCCAGATAATACCCAAAATCGGAGAAGCTAAAGGTACTACAGGAATTCCCACCTGAGTTCGGAATCGAGACAATACTTCCCAAGCAAAGCATTATAACAGTTTCCATACTCCACACACTCGAGATCCTAGAGTTTTGAAGGGGGTAAGGCGAGAGTAAAACACTTACGGTACTTGTCCTGACCAGAGCAAGGGTAAGGAGTAAAAAGATTCCTACTCTCCGATGACTAACTTAGTAACTACAAAATAGTTTTTGTCTAGACTCGACTTCGGCCAGAAAAGGGATCCTACGGTCGGTAAGGCTCTGATACCAAGTTGTAAGGCCCGATATGCGATACTGTTCCAGATCTAGATGTTTCCATCCAGATCCGGGGACGAAGCACATATCGGTCCCACCGCGACATATGACATCGCCATATGCCCCGGATTTCCAACATGATATCACAACATTACAGATACACGGATACAACATCTCATACAATCGGCATACAACCGCCTTAAATAAAATACATCAGCGGAAGGTACATGTCTGAGTACAGACTATAATCAAATGCCTAGTGGCAAAGAGAAAATCATCGATCCCCATAACCACACGGGTCCAGGCCCTCCGCCAGGATCCGCCTAACTAGTCGTCGTCGAGTCTCCACGTGAAACGTCGATCACCATACCTGTTGTCGATCAAGAACCCTGAAAAGAGTTTGGGGGTAGTATCATGAGTACAGAAGTACTCAACATCCACCTGTAGTGGTCAACTGACCCAGCAAGGATTTCATCACTCGTCATTCTAGGACAACTAGTAATTTACGGTAAGGAAGGGGTAAGTGGTGAGGTTGCTGCCACAATAACATTTATGAAGTGGCTAACGATCTAGAGAGTAAGATAAGAAGCCAAGCATTCGATGAGGAATCGCCTCCAACAAGTCTGCTATCCACCTACTTACGCAAGCATAACACCTATCCTATCCTTGTCCTCCTCTTCGCATCCCGACGAAGAAGAAGCAGTCAAGGAACACACACATTGATCCAGTTATATTAAGATTATCTCAGTTGTTGTTGTCTATGAACAAGGAGTAGGTCTCAAGTCGTCCATAACCGTGGACACGGCTTCTCGAAAAGATTTAACCCTACAGGGGTGTACCAACTGCCCATTACAAGGCTCCACACGCACACCCATCTCTCTCAGTTGCTACCCATCATAGGCAACCATTTTATGATTTAGTTCCAAGAGATCTGAAACGACAGGTCCCTCTAACTAACAACGAACAAATCCGGGTAGCCCCCGGGGAGTCGACTCCCAATCCAAAAGCTGGCCACGCTCTCGGATCGGACTCTTCCGTATGGCCAAGGTCTGGTTTAGTCTCACCTATATAACAGGAGACTTCCCTAGCTCACCAGTGTGGACCAACAGAGAAACCATGTCTCCGCTGGCACGGGTTGTTTAAAAAATGCGAGGGGATCCACCAAGCACACACACGGGGTTTCAAATGGTAAATCAGCTCGGGCCACCACTAGAAATGTTTGAATCTAGATAGGTAAGAAAAGGGGACCCCATAAAATCCCACACGCGGTTAGGCACGCTCAGTCTTAAAACCAATACCCGGAACTCGGATCCTAGGTGAATCGAATGGAACAAAGCGTCGGGGCGGGATAGCCTAGAACTTCCATCCTTCGTCAAATATAGTCAACATTATAATAATCATGTCATCCACAACAATATAATAATGTGATAGCCCAAAACCAAGGAGTAACAGGAGTTAATATTCGTAGCATCCTAAGCATGCATACTAAGCAGGGGCTGAGCAACGAGCAATAGTAACATAGCAGTACAAGGTTTGCTGGGAGGGGACATGGCTGTATCAGTTTGAAAGAGGCTGTAAACATGTGGTAGGATCAAACATCGAACCTAACCTAGTCTAGCATGCAAACCGCTGGTTGAAATAGAATGAATCATAAGTAATGTATAGTCCTCGCATGTTGATAAGTCGGGTTCCGAAGGTGTAGTTGATCGCAAGCTCGCATCGTCTTCGAGAGGTATCCGCGGAAGCACACAAGAAGGTAAACACTGGAAAGCAATCAACGAGCAAGCATCTATTACTACGAAGCAAACATGAGCAAGCATCAACAAGAAGGCAACACGAGACATCAAACCTATCGTCGAGAGCGGTTACTAACAGGTTAAGTGAGGTACTCGTCACACACGACGATACCGCACGTTTACGGTGGTTCAAGTTGTTTAGCTACAGGTGAGCAAAAGGTTGTTAACATGGCATATCACTCAAGCATGGCATGACACACAAACATGACAAGAGGTGAAGCACAAAATAAACTATCTATGCTAGTCAATTTAAGTGAGGCACAACTTAAACATGGAAAACTATTGCGGACCCCACGATAAAATGGAATTTGGTACTGTTTTGCCCTAAACAATATTTTATTATTTTTATTAGGAAGCAAGAACAGCATAAACACAATCTACATGCAATTCTAGTCAAGTTACATATAAGAAACATTTTTATCGGAGCAACGGTTACAAAGTTATTGCAATTACAGTTTACAGTGGCAAGCAATTGTAATTAGCAGAAAACAGCATGTAAACAAAGTCAAACATGGCAAAAGAGCACATTTTATTAAACTAGACAAAAAACTAAGCAAGTTTCATGTTTAACTCGTCGCGATCCGAGCTACCGTTAAAAATATACGGACAACGCAAAATAATAACACAATCTGCCAAAAATTAAACTAGAAAAAGGAAAAAAACATCTATTGGGCCAACAGAAAAATAGAAAAAATTTATGAAAAAAAGGGTGCCTCACCACTGGGCCTTGGCCCATGAGGCCGCGGCTGGAGCTGGAGGGGCGCTTGGGATGCGGTCGGCTGGGCCGCGCTGGGCTGGACGGCCCACTTGCGGCTGGCGGCCTGGCCGGCTCGCCCTCGCTCCCGTCGGAACCGAGGCCAGTGGCGGCGGCTGGCTCCGGCTAGGATGCGGCGGCTCGGACCAGAGGAGGAGGACGAGAAGGCGCGGGTGTATCCGGAGGAGGCGGTGCCTGGGAGGTTGCCGGCGAGGTCTGAGGCGGCACGGGCTCAAGCTCCCGCTCGGCCGGCCATGGCGTCCTCGGCGACGCGATTGGGACCGCGTGGCGGCGCGGTTGCGACCTTCTTAGGCGAGGCAAAGGGAGGTGAGGATGAGGAGAAGGGAGAGCGGCGCGGGGAGGAGGACCCGGCGGCGCGGATGCCTGAGTTGGCCGGCGACGAGGCTGCTGTAGCCGGCGCGCGGCAGCGGGAGACGGGCGGCGCGGGCTTCCCGACCCGGTCGGTCCCGAAAGCGGCGGCGGCTGGGCCCTGCGGGGCCCAGTTCTCTGGATCTGGATGTGATGGCTCCATATGGGCAACGTGGACGCATCTGGAACGTTGATCTAGGGATCTGACGGTCTGGGTCATCTGGAGGCTAGGGTTTCGGGATTTTGGAGTATTTTTGTGCAGATCTGAGGTTTTCCAGGGGGGTGGCTGCAATTTTGGCTTAGAGGAAACCCTAAGTGGGGGTGGGAGAGTGATGGTCTTTATATAGCCCAGGTGGCTGGCAGTTTGCGAAAACATCCCCGGTTTTTCTCTCGCGCGCGCGGTGTTTACGTTTCTAACCGCCGGGGGTCCGCAGGACCTCCGATTCGGGTAAAACTTCGAACTGCGCAATCAGCGCGTCGAGCCGGAGGCATTCACCTCGCGCTGGAACCGTTCCGAGAACACTTTCCGGCGCGCTAAAAAATACCCCGTTTAGTTATTAAACGGGGTTTTTCGTTCCGTTGGCTACGGCTGGTCTTGTGCGGTTTTCGCGACGGTAATCGGGTGAAACCCGGTGTCGCAAAGGTCGAGTGTCAGGGTGGAAAGGTTCGGTATCCGTCCGGTACGAGATAAGAGGGGGAAAATAATCGCCGATCTATAAATCGGGGATGCAAACACCGCAAACAAATCAGGCAATCAATCAATTCACACCGAAAACAAATTTTTTAATTTTTGTGAAATCTGGGCTGTTACACATTCACACTAACATCCTAAAATTTCAAGCATTTTGGACCTCGTTTGTTAAATATTACACATTTAGTGCTTTATTTTTGAGCAAAATGCCCATGAAATTGAAATTCAATTAAAATGACCTCTAAACGGGATGGGATGTAGCATTGATGTATACGCACGCTTCTATTCTTGTAGACTATGTTGGGCCTCCAAGCGTAGAGATTTGTAGGACAACAACAATTTCTCTCAAGTGGATGACCTAAGGTTTATCGAACTCAGGAAAGTAGAGGTTGAAGATGGTCTCTCTCAAGCAACCCTGCAATTAAGATTCAAGAAGTCTCTTGTGTCCCCAACACACCTAATACAACTAGGAGTTGTATAGGTGCACTAGTTCGGCGAAGAGATGGTAAAATATGGGTGATAGGTGTGGCAAAGCAAGGTAGTATAAATCTGTAATAAAAAGTGCAGCAAGAAAACATGTGACAAAAGTGAGCACAAACGGTGTAACAATGGTGGAAACAAGGCCTAGGCTTCATACTTTCACTAGTGGAAAATCTCAACAACATTAACATAGTCTAATCACATGATATTTCCCATAAAACATGCAATGGAGACGCACTCGAAGGTCATTCCTTTGTGGTCAAGAGAGGACGAGAATTATGTAGTGCTACAAAAGCACACCTCAAAGTTCGTAGTTCTCAATCTATGGATTTCCCAATGTCACTGCGGCCATCCAAAGAGAGTACCACAATCACCACAACATATCTCAAGGATAGTCAAAGAGAAGCACCAAGAGACTCTCAATCTTCAATCAACACACAAAAGAGGAAATCACTCATGAAAATATTCTTCTAACCCATGTCCAATAGACTGCTATCACAATGGTCTCGCGGATTATACTAGATAAGATGAAGTGAGTACATCAATTTAATATATAGAGTAAGGGGAAATATCATGGGATCACCCAAGATTAACATAGCCTATGATCACAACGAAGATCACATCATGGGAGAGAGAGAAGAACACATAGCTACTGGTAGAAACCTCAGCCCCGAGTAGGGACTACTCCCGCATCATGGAGGGAGGAAGCAACGTCGATGGAGATGAATCCGGGGGCACTTCCCCGCCCAGGCAGGGTGCCGGCACAGGGATTCTGGTCCCCCGAAGCTTGTCGGCGATGTCGGCGGAGATCGGAATTATTTCTGGAGAAAAGGGGTCTGGAACCAGGGTTTTTGCGACGGGAGAATAAATAGGAGCCAAAGGGGGGCACCGGAGGGGCACCAGTCGCCCACGAGGACACTCGGCGCGGCCAAGCCCTGGATCGCGCCCACAGGCCGCCTGGGCACCAGGTGGGGACCCTCTAGCCCTTCTTCGGTGAATCCGGAAGCTTCCGGAACGCTGATTTTTTATCTGATTTTCCCGAATTTTTGGAGCACTTTTAATATGGAGGAAACCTGAAATAGAAAAACAACAGAAAACAGGAACTGACACTAGGTTGCACTGAGTTAATAAGTTAGTCCAAATATGATCAAAAGTGTATGAAAGTGTATCTAGATCATAGCAATATCACACAAAACATTCATGGAGCAAACAGAAATTATAGATACGTTTAGGACGTATCAACATCCCCAAGCTTAATTCCTGCTCGTCCTCAAGTAGGTAAATGATAACAGGCATAATTTCTATGGTGACATGATAGCAACCATATAAGGACTTTGAAAAGTAAATAAATCAAGGTATGTGATTCAATTCAAGTCATAACATGCAAGAGTCTATATTAGCATTTAAACAAGCAATGTAAGAACATTAGGTGCAAAAGCTCTCGATGTCCGTGACTCGAATGTATCCAAATGGTGTTTGCGTGCAAGAAGGGGGGTATGGAATACGAGAAAAAGTATTTTTGAGTTGAGAACTCAATCTACTAAAGTTTCACACTTGGTCTTCTTTGGAATCTTATCTTGACTCGTCCCCAGACCACTAGCCAGGTACAAGTAATTTGATCCACTCCATCTCGATATTTTGAGCACTCATGCAATGGATGAGCGTAAGCACGAAATTTGACACTTAGGATGGCAAAGAGAGAAATATGGTGGAGGAGGAAGACAAAAAAGTGAGAAAGGCTCACATCTGAGGACAATCATAGGCGAGAAGGCCAAATGATAGATATGATGTGAGGAGTAGGTATTGTCATGCAACGGATGCACATATGAGCTAATAAAAGCTCTCCAATGGAACTAGCGGGGGTGCATCTAACTTGCTCGCTCATGAAGACCTAAACCCCTTTTGAGGAGGCTCATCCTTGGAATATGCAAGCCAAGTTCTATAGTGTGAAGGTCCCCACATAGCTATATGCATGTATGATCATCTCTATGGAGTACAAGGATAAAAGGGAGTACTAGTGTACATCTTTCAAAAGGATAGTAGTGTTGCCCCTTTCTCTCTTTTTATTTTCTTTTTCTCTTTTTTCTATTTTTTGTATTTTTTTGGTGGCCTCAACACTCTAATTCGACAAGAGGGTATAGAAGATCTTTCACACTTTACAGGTTACTCAAATCATAAAGAAGATGTAGCTATCATGACGTATGCAATGTATGCATCTGCCAGTGTAGCAGGAACATGTATGACATGAAGATCAAGTCATGAAGAGATGGAAGTTGCATGGCAATATATCTCGGAAAGGCTATGAAAATGCCTTGATAGGTAGGTATGGTGGCTGTTTTAAGGAAGGATATAAGGAGGTTTATGATGACAGAGCGTATCATGCCAAGGGTTTGGATGTACCAGCGAAGTTGGTGTTTGACACAAGAAAAATATATTTGGGTGTACGACTCTCCGTAAGAAAGGAAGAGAAGAATGTATAGATTTATCTCATGCGTCGGGGAAAATAAAATGTGGGCGTGCCAGTGTACCGTAGTACACAAAGAAAACAAAGAGATGGGAACAATATTTCATTAATCTCAAGGATAAAAAATACAATTCCCGATGTGCGCTCCATGGCCTGCTAACGCGGCCGGCCTGACTTTAGCGGTGTGCGGTCTCCTGGTTCCTGTGGTCTCGAAAGACTCCCGGTTAATTACTCCCGCGGGTTACGCCGCGAGATACCTCCGATTAAGCCGTGTGGTCGTCTTCGTCATCTTCGCTTCACATTATCCATGCATGTAGTGGTGTGTGTGGGCAGCGCCAGAGCCCGTGTCCTCGTCGGTACACGCGCCGCTAAGAACGTGCCCTTGTGCTAGCCACGCCTGCCCCCGCCGTTGCGCCTCGTCGGTCTTGGCGGCGTTGAAGTGGTTGGGGTTGAAGTAGCATGGGTCCTGCTAGGCTCGAACTTGGAGACGATGTAGGGGCTTTGTCGAGGTATGCAAAACGTACACCTCGCAGGAATAAGTTAGGACACCGACGTCGGTATAAACCAACTGTCGCTCAAGTCGGCGTGGCAGGTATGGTGGACGCCTCGTCTTGGACGGACGTCGAGTTCACGACAGTCTCGTCTTAGTCAGGGGCGCCGTCTCATGGACCTAGGGAGAAGTGGCGTCGAGGCTGCCGCTGGATGGTGGACGTCGTAGATGACGCCGGGTTGTGCCTTCGGAACGAGCCGTCCCTGTACGTCGGGCCATCGAACTGCTCCTATACGCTGGAGGATGGTATGTCCGTGTTGAACTGTTCCTGTACGTCGAGACCTATATGCCATGGACCTGTACGCCATGGTGCGCGCCTCATCTCAGCTAGACGCCGAGTATACGACAGTCTGCCAAAACACATGCGCCGCTGCCCGAGGTCGATGAAGGGTGGTTTCATAGAGGCGACATCGGCTTGTACTGGTGCTACGCCAAGAGGGTGACCTATACACCGGCGAAGCCATGAACCTGTACGTCAAGACCTATGCGCCAAGGCCCTATTCGTCGAGACCCGTGCGCCGACAAACTATTCACCGAGAACCTGTTCGCCGAGGATATGTTCACCAAAAACGTATTTGCCGACATGTACGTCAAGGAACTGCTCACCGAGAACCTGTTCGCCGAGGATCTGTTCACCAAAAACGTATTCACCGACCTGTACGCCAACGTGTTTGGACGCTGAAGGAGATAGTGGTCGGGCTATGTCGTTGGCGAGCTTCGAGACACCGACCTCCATGACGACGGCGTGGCGACGACGTCAACCGCGGGCAAGCTCCGGTTCGCCGGCTTTCATGGCGCCCGGGTGATAAAGTTGGAGGAGAGCAGCGCGCCTAGTCGAGCTTCGTGTCGTAGCCCTGCACTGCTGCATGATGAAGACGTTGGTGGCGGTCGGTGCGTCAGGGGCAGCGTGAAGACGAAGTCAACCGCGGGCAGCACATGGTCGAGCTCCGGTTCGCCGGCTTCCGTGGCGGCGGCGTGGTGATGACGTTGACGGCGGGCGACGCGTGGGAGAGCTCCAGGTCATCGTGCTCCGTGGCGCTAAGGTGATGAAGTCGGTGACGAATAGCGCGCGAGTCGGCGAGCCTCGTTTCGTAGCCCTCCACGGCGCTGCTTGGTGAAGAATCCAGCGGGCGACGTCTTCAACTTGAACGGCGACAACCGGCCACACCAACGGCCGCAACATGGTTCTCTCCAACCCGGAGCGTGTCGCGTGACAGATGGTAGGCTTGACGAGGACCAGCTCCGGCAGTGCGTCCGCTTCACCTCCCGGTCCGGTGGTTCCGTCCCTGCCGATGATCTGACCATGCCGACACGACACCGTGTTCCACGGCGCTTGGGCGATGTGCAGTTTGTACGCGTGCATGCTGTATACTAGACATAAAGGAGGCAATAGATTAGATAAAAATTTACCCTCTGGAAAGGTTAGCTTCACGTCCATGTCCCTGTACGCCGAGCTCCTGTACGCCGGCGTCTTGTTCGGCCGGCTGCGTGCGTGAGTGTGTTGGCTAGGTTGGATCTTGGATGGACCGATTGATATGGTGTGCGGGTTGTGTGTGCCTATGGGTTGTGGCTGGATGGATTCTCCGGCGTGGAGCTCGTGTGGGTTTGCGGCTGGGTATGAGAGCATGCGTGACCTCGATGGATCTTGGCTGCGGCCTCTCCCTGCTGGACGGATGGAGTTGGGTATCTACTAATATACTAAAGCCCCTAGAGATAAAAGACATGAAAATCAATTGAGTAGTTAATTTTAACTTGATCAAACTTTTTGACTATGTCTTTAAATTATTAGCCATGGGATTCAATTGAGAAGTCAATTTGACTTAGTCAACTCCTTACCTATATAAATTATTATTATTATTATTAAATATATCACATCTCTTTTTTTTTAAGTTGAATGCACAACATAAAAACATTGCCAACATGTATTTTTTGAAAATTTTGAATGTCAAATTTAATGTGATTTGTATGTTCATGCTATAGTGAATTAGTTTTGAGCTTACAACCGAAACGTTATTGCAGTACACAATTATTGCTTTCGCGATCAGTCGATTCGGCTCATGCGGTAAATGCCACTACAACAACTTTCAACTATGACATACACAACAATAACATGATATTCCACTTTAACGTCAAATCTAAACAAGCTTAATTGGTGTTTCAAGGACCAATTGGCGAAAATGTTTAATTTTGAAGCCTCCTCATTCAGTTGAGGTCTTTAATTTAAAACTAGATATAAGATTTTGACTATGTGGTGTCATCTTTCAATAGATGTATCATTTTGATAAATGATTTGAAGTTGTCAGCCTTAATTGGCAAGAAGGAAGCGTCACCTACGACATAGTTACCTTTTTACGTATGTGCATTCATTAGAAGTTGTCCCGTAATTGTACGATAAAAAGGATCCATGCAAACACTATATTATATTAAATAATTTTCATCAGGTAAATATAGCACATACAATAAGATCTATAACAATCAAGGAACATAAATTGTATAAACTAGAAGAGTAGTGTGCGGCGAAGCGCACACTACTCTTCTAGTTTATAGGCAAATGACATAGGCGGTGCAGCGGTGCATGGGCGGTTGGTTGTTCCGATCTTCCCGGAGTGATATAGACGACCGCATCTTTATCCCGTTTGCATGCTTGTGTCTTCATCTGTTTCTTATCGCACGCGCTAACAACCTGCACACGCATGAAAATTACTTGTACGTAGTCACATTAGTTTTGGCCGACTGCAGGTCCGCCGACTCTTTACAAAATTGTATAACTCCTTGCACAGCTAAACCCGCAACACTCAGGCCCAGATGATCTCCCGATCCTCTATACGTTTGTGCCGGCTGCCCTCGAGGCCTCCATGGTATCCATCGCTGTACATGTATACTGCTAAATATGCATTCAAAGGCCACGCTAATATACACCTGAGATATCTTAACATGCATGTACGTGTAAAGCTATGCCCAAAGATTGGCTAGCTAATGCAATATAAAACCAGTTCTTGTACATGGACAACCGCAATGCATGCATGCACATAAAATTACTCCAAAAATTGTAACCTGCACAAAAATGATAATTTTCCCAATAATACCAATGGGAACAAAAAGACATCAAACAAATGCCCCCTCGCCAAATCAAGTTTGAGCGCAAAGCGATCGAACTTAGTTTGGTGAGAAAAAAAATCTACTGGGATCATTGGGTGCATCAGCACGTGCAGCCTAATACCTTTATAACATAGTGGATATATTTGTGGAAACGGCCAGGCCCGGGTTACTCCTTCCGCCACAGGGCCGGCCACATCGACTTCGGCGAACGCAGGAATTCTTCGTGCTTGACACACGACTGGCTCCTCCATATCTTTGGCGAACGCCGAAGATCTTTGGGCAAACCGTCAGCTCCACCATTTCTTGTTTGCGTGCCTGAAACGTCCTTCAGAATATACACACTACTGGAATTCGCCTGTTTGCCGTCTGCCAGGGCGGACGGCAAAGACCAGAATGGCCGACGGCAAAACCTTTTGCCGTCTGCCCCCGGACGGTAAACCACCCGTCAGCCATTTCATCGGCAAAGAGGTGCGTTGTCGTCTGTTGTATATCGACGGACGGCAAATATGTTTGCCGTCCGCTGGAATAAGAAACAGACGGCAGAGAAGCTTGACGGCGAAGCTTTGCCGGCCGGCTCCGTCAGGCCCTTAACGGCGGGGTTGCCGTCTACGGACAGACGGCAAAGAGCGGTGACGTCATCGGATAAGGTAATGACGTTACCCCCCCTCCCCCCCCCCCCCCTCCCGTCATATGTTTGCCGTCCAGCAGCAGACGGCAAAGTCCTAGGCTTTGCCGTCTGCCTTGCCGGTGGCAGACGGCATAATGACCAAATGGTCACCCAGCTGTTGCCAGATTGCACAGCTGGGCGCCACGTGTCCTCTTTGCCAACTGCAAGCAGACGGCAAAGGAGGCTATATAGCCTCTGTTTTATCTGTTTTCGTTCAAATCCCTGCATTTTGACAAATATATATATATATAATCTCCAACAACATTATATAGTATCCAACAAACAGTATATAGTAACCAACAACAATATATAGTCTCCAACAAGGTTTTCATACAAGATTCACATGTGAACAAGGTTCTAACAAGCATTTCATAGTTTCACATATATACATGGCACATACATAGCACATAGTGACCAAAACAGTTTATGAAACTAAACTACAAGTCCAAATGCAGCACTCCATCATAGCATGACTCCCTTGAAGCAAATCTGCAAAATGAAGCTAAAAAAGTTATAAGAAGAATAAGGAGAAGAACAAGAAGAAGAAGGAGAAGAGAAGAAGAAGAATCTAGAAGAAGAAGAAGAAGAAAAAAAGATCCTCTCCTTCTTCTATTTTCTTCTTCTTTTGAGCAGACAAAGCTAACATAAGCAATGGTGATCAAATTAAGCTAGAGTTAGCATATTTTCAGGAAATTGAGCTAAATTTAGCATTTTTGAGCAACTAAGCAAACTTTAGCAATTGTTGAGCCAATTTAAGCTAGCTTTAGCATTTTTGACCCAATTAAGCTAGATTTAGCATTTTGTGAGCAAACTAAGTTGACTATGTAAGTTTTTGAACTAACTAAGCTAGTTATGTCTTTTATGTGCAAAATATGCAAAGTATGGCATTTTTTGATTAAATATAGGATTTTAGAAGCTAAATATGCATTTTCAAACTAACTAAGCATTTTAAAACTTACCGGAGTGTAGCCCTCAAGGCTGAGGTGGATGAGAAGCATCCGTCGGGTTGCCCGATGTTGACGGTGGAGAAGGGTCATGGGACGCAGCCCGAGAGCTATGCTGCACAAAAATATCAACTAGAGGTTAGCACGACGCCACTCAATATGGTATTGATGATCATCGAAAGATACTCACCGTCCCCACAGGAGAAATGATCGGCATCGGTGGAGCGGCCTGACCAGTCTTCTCGCACATAGTCTGCACATTTGTTATTCATGAGTCAATCATATTAGGCCACTCATGACGCATTCTTTGGGTGAATATGAACAAGTGACTTACCACGAAGAGCTCATACAAGGCCCGGTTCGATGCATCGTGTCGTGCCGCGGCCTCCTCGAGAGCCTTCGCCGTCCTCTCCTCCGCCAGCCGCTCTCTCTCCGCTGCCTTCTCCTCTGCCAACCGCTCCTTCTCCTCCAGTAGCCGCTGGGTGTTCTGTCGCTCTTTCTCAAGAGGTTCCTGCAACCCCACTCCTCTAGTTAGTATTGTAATATTTGATGAGAGAAAACAAGAATGCAAGAGTCCTTATGGATAACCTGGATAGCGAGGTCGACTGGCCGCGGACGAGTCCTTATAGCAGGAGAAGAGCTCGTTTGGCGCGCCTTGATCTCAGGAAGAGTCTTATCGCACCTGATCAAATTATCTCCAATGGCCATGGCGCCATGGCGCCTTCCGCCACCAGAGATCATCACCAGCTCCGGCTCAATAGGCTTCCCAAGCGGGTTATAATCCTCCCCGTGCTTCTCCTTCGCCACCTCAGTATAAGCCTTGAGCTTACTGTAGGCGGCAATGTTGGTGAAAGTCGAAGGACTGGCGAGATCAGACTCTGAGAGCGCCTTTGCCTTCTTGTACGACGCTGTATGGGCCATGCCATACATGTTGAACACCTGAGGCACCTCCGTTTTATTATGCTCCGCCTAAAAGACAAAGAAAAGCACGATATTAGTAAGTTGTGGGTGCCAAAAAGACAAAGAAAAGTAGAATTTGCATGAAAATTGAAGCAAAGCACATACCCATTTATTCCCGTAACCAGCTAAGTTGCGGCTTCCTTGATGGTGTGGCACACCAACCATTTGGGCGCGGCACTCCTTGGCATTGTTGTGGATGGCCAACCAGGCATCTGAGCACCAGTGGTCCACAATGGCCTCCCAACAATCCATCTTGTCCGCACACCATCTCGGTGGCGCCTAAGTTAGTAAACAAGGAAACTAATAAGTAGCCTAGATAGGAATCAAATCAAGCAAACTATTCAAGACTTAAGAAGGGTTACCGTCATGTACTGGGCCCTGGTCAGAAACTTCTTGCGGCAGTCCTTCTTGCTACGCTTGCGCCCTTGCTTGGCGTAGTAGTCACGGACCGCCTGCACTCGCATCTCGTGCCTTGTGTTCTGCAAGAGGCGCGTGGCCTCTGCAACTAACACGTCCTCCGCCTCCTTCTCCTTGGACTCATCGACCTTGTAGTAGACCTGCAATAGCACGAGACAACACTGATGAGTGCACTGATGAGACAACACTGATGAAAACACTAATGAGTGCACGAGACAACACTGCAATAGCATGATTTTATTGTGTGAAACAGAAATTACCCAAAAGCCGTTGATGACCATGTCGGCTCTGGTGTGGCATTCGACCCCGTTGATGGTCGTATCCGGCGGGGCCGGGGCAGCACAATAGTGCTCCCACTTGAGTCCAGGCTGCGGAACCTCATCAGGTCCGGGCAATTGAACCAGCCCCGGGAAGTTCTCCCTGACGAGCACACCAAGGATGGAGTTGGGATTGCGGACACCATTTCCGTATATCCAACCCCTGCAGTATAAAAAGACAAAGCCATCAGATAGACATAAGTATATAGAAGGTACCGGAAGAGAGTATAAGTGCACTTACGTCTCTCCATCAGGCGTAATCAACCACTTATGGGCGGGAGTCACCGGCACGGACGGGAGCCGTGTACCCCCACGCTGGTACACGGTGGTACCCTCAGCTACCTCCTCCTCATCCGTAGTGTCCAGCTCGGCACCAGCCTCCCCCTCAGGCGTGTGCTGCTCCGGCTGCTCCGGCTGATCCGGCCAGGGACTCCAGGTCGTGCGGGTGGACGTAGCCTCCTCCTCCACCTCAGGCTGGTCCACCCAATCAACACACACACTTGATCCCGGTAATTACATCTTTTTTATTTGTTTCCCTATTATTTTCATTTATTTCATTTCATTTTCTCTTCTTTTTTCCTCCTCCTCCTCCTTCTTCTTCTTCACCTCCAACTTCTTCTTCACCCCTAACTTATTTTTCTTATTCTTCTCCACCTCCAACTTCTACTTATTCATCTCCACCTCCAACTTCTTATTATTATTCTCCACCTCCAACTTCTACTTATTCATCTCCACCTCCAACTTCTTCTTCTTATTCTTATTTTACCCCAAGCTCCCCTCCTCCTCCTTGTTCTTTTTATTAACCTTCAACTTCTTTTTTCTCTTCTTCTTTTACTATTACTTTTACCCCTAATTTGTTTCCCTCTTCTTCTTTTATTTCCTTTCTTTTCTTTCTTTCTCTTCTTCTTTTCCTATTCAACTTTTTCTCCTAAGGGATTTTTTGGATTCCTAAGGATTTTTCTTATGGATTGCCTTTGGATCATAGGATTGACACCACCAAATTCCTAAGGAATCTTAACATGAGCTCTAAGCTCTTTTTATTTTTCCTGTGAGAAGTCCAATACACTCACACTCTATCTCTCTCTACTCTATCTCCTCATTCCTACAAAAAACTTACACTACCTAAACTAAACAGAGAAGAAAACATATCTAATTAACCCTAAAAAAATCTAACACAATCCTCTTTCACCTTCTTCTCCTTCTTCTCCTTCTTCTCCTTCTTCTTCTTCACCTTCTTCTTCTTATCCTCCTCCTCCTCCTTCTTTTCATTTATTTTTTCCTTTTCTTTTCTTTCTTTATGTAATCCTTTTTCTTTGTCCTTTTCTTTCTTTGTTTTGTTTTCTTTCTTTATTCAACTTTCTTTCTCTGTCCTTTTCATTTGTTTCTTACTAATTGCTAACTAAAACTAACTATACATAAAACCTATACTAACTAGAACTAATAAAACATGGGCTTAATACTAATAATCTAACCCCCAACTTTTATTCTTCTTCTCTTCTTCTTTTTCTTTCTCCTATTCTTCTTCTTTTCCTTCTCCTCTTCTTCTTATTCTTCTTTCTCCTATTCTTCTTCTTCTACTTCTTCTTCTAATTATTTTTTCTCCTCTTCTTCTTTTTCTTCCTCTTCTATTTCTCCTCTTGTTCTTCTCTTCTTATTCTTCTTCTTGTTCCTTCTCCTTTTCTAATTATTTTTATTTTCTAATTCTTTACCTTCTTCTAATAACAAAATTTAAATAAAAAAACTAACTACAACTAATAAGTAAAACTAAATAAAACTAACTAACTACAATATACTAGCTAATACAATACTAAAATTTACTAATCTAAAATCTATTAAAAGAAGTAGCAATTAAAAACTAACTAACTTAAATTAAAAACAGTAGCAATTCTAACTAAAACTAAATACAACTAACTAAAACAGAAAAAGTCTCTAAAATCTAAAATTCTAACTAAAACTAACTAACCTAACTACAACTAACTAACTAATACTAACTACAACTAACTACAAATTAACTAAAACAAAAAAAAATAGAGAGGGGGAGGGGGCTCACCTGCCGGTGTGGGGGACGACGGCGGCGGGGCGGGGGGGGGAGGAGGTGGCGCCGGCGACGACGACGAGGATGGCGGCGGCGGCGCACTACAGTGAGGGCGGCGGCGGCTGTTAGAGGGGTAGAGGAGGAGAGAGGAGGAGAGGAGAGAGAGGAGGGAGGAGGAGAGGGGCGGGCGGCGGGCCTCACCAACAGCAGGCGGCGAGGGCGGCGGCGGGCACGGCGACGGTGAGGGGCGCGGCGGCGGTGAGGACGCGGGGTGGGTGGAGGATGTGGGGGAGAGTGGGGGAGAGAGAGAGGCCGCACGGGTAGTTAACGGCCCACGGCTTTGCCGTCTGCAGACAGACGGAGAAGTTCGTTTTGCCGTCTGTCTGCAGACGGCAAAGCCGTGGGCAGTTAGCCAGGCCGCCGTTCTCGCTTGAGTGGGCCCCTAGGTCGTTTGCCGTCTGCCCCTAGACGGCATAGTATCCTTTGCCGTCTGTTTTGGCCGACGCAGACGGCAAAGCAATTGTTTGCCGTATGTCCCTGATTTGCCGTCTGTATCCATGGAAGCAGACGGCATATACCTACTTTGCCGTCTGCCCCGACGAAAAACAGACGGCAAAGGTCCTGGCACATGGCAAACTTGTGAATTCCAGTAGTGACATGTGAGGAAAAGAAAGAAGAGAAAAGAAGAAAAGATAAAAATGCATTATAAAGCTCTGTCGTAGCCGCGGTGCCGTTGTTGCAGAGACAATATGTTGCCGGTACGTACCAGTGCAGGTATGTTCGTCTGCACTTGCATCTCTTGAAGAATCGATGGGATCGTAAAAAACTACAATGCCGGCCACCAAGGTAACTCACTACTTCATCTTCATCTCCAGGCGAAACAACGTGCCCTAACCTGAAAACCAAGTGGAAAAAATTTACTAAACTCGTCGCGACCGCCTAGCTACTGCGGTGCCAGCCAACTTGATCGGAGGGTTTCACAGATTGACGCTGGCCGCACTGGCGCGCTGCACTGCTCCCGTTATCTTCATGCGTTGATGTAGGTGAGGCGCCGATAGACCGTCGCCGCCCCTCTTACACCGTGCATGGTGCAACCCCGGATCATCCATGGTGATGAAGCCCCATGACTTGTTGGGACGAGGTCATCCATATGGACAAATGAGGGGATGATGTGGGCCCCCGAACTTCGTTGTTGTTGGAGACAGGGTACCGGAGCGATGATGGCGCCGATCTTGCAGGTGTATGGATGTCACCTTCTTGCGACATCGAGTGTGTTGGTGTAGAGACTCGACGTCGAGATGTCGTTTGCCACGTCAACTAGTGCCTCTTCAAAGACTGCAGAGGTGTTGCAGAAACACAACCAATAGAAACTCCAAACGAAACATGGCGAGAAAAAAACAAGAGGGGTTTGGTTTTGGTTTTTGAAATGTTGGCTTTCCTGTCATACACCAGCTATAAGTGTGATATCCGAGAAGGCTACCGAAGGACTTGTCATTGGGAACCGTCGAAAGACCATGACGATTGTAACTCAACGACTTCATATGCTTCGGTGTACATGTATGAAGATTCCGTATTTCGGGATGCTTCCGAGAGGCAACAGAAATTTGTACTCTAGCCCATCATGGTACTGAGGTACCCCACAACCCAACATGCCCCCTGCACATGCCTCATGAACCCAGAGATTTAGGTATGGTAAGTTCAAGGTAAATGGTTTCGGGACAAGGGCTTGGCAATTTTTTCTTTGTGCCTTTTTGAGGGGTGGTGAACAACTACCTTCCGGCTTCTTTTCAGTGGTTCCCCATATGATCGGGTCCGCTTGAATGTTTCTGGATCTTGTTCTTGGACTTTTTTTCTCTTCTTGTGAATATTGCTCGCACAAGTTGTTTTCTTGGACGTAGACTTCATGATATTGTTGCTTCTTTGGATTTTTTCTTGAACTTCTTGGGGATTCTTCTTTTAGGTTTCCTTCGGGACCCACCTTGAGAGCTTGGAAGGCACCTGTTCACCTTTGTGTACTAAGAAAACCCTCTGGCACTGTATCTGGAGCTTTTTGGTGGCACGCCCCCAGGTTGCCATGCGGCTATACACCGAACCAACTTGTGTTGGCTCAGGAAGTCGTCCATGATCTTTTCCTATAGTCTTCCCAGGGGTGCGATCCTATGTTAACATGAGGCATGCCGGGAAACATGAAGGGCGCGGGGCCTCGGTACACGGAAGTGCCCAAGTAATCGTCTCCGATGCCTCCGAAAGCATACACCTGGAACGTGTCGTGTATTGTGGGTGTGGTAGCCGCTCCACCTTCAACTTGACACATCGTGCCAACCTTCGACAAGTCCTAGGGTAGCCAAAACCTCCACAACAACGTGATGTGGTGGGGGAAAGCCGTTTTTTGTTAGACTTAGTCCGTTAAAATTGGGGAAACCATGAAATATCCACAAAATGAAAAGGAGAGTGCATCATGTATCCGATAGCCGACTGAAAAAGTTTCCCCAACGAGAGAAAAATAAGAGAGAGAAGAGGCAACGAAAAATGCAAATTTTTAAGGAAAATATTTTTTGAGTAACCTTCCGTTGATCGGGGGCATAGGTCGGGCTCCTTGGGAATCGACCAGCTGGTATGCACCCCCGTCATAGACTTGCTCGATGACGTAGGGTCCTTCCCACTTCGGCTCGAATTTTCCCTTCGTCTTGTGCGTGACGATGATGGGTCGTCGGAGCACAAGAACCAACTCGCTCTTCCGGAAGACGCGCCGCTTGACGAGCTTATCGTAAGCTGTCACCATGTTCTTGCGGTAAAGCTCTAGGTTTTGCAGGGCACGGAGTCGCCCCTCTTCAAGGGCATCGAGCTCCTGGAACCGCAGTTGTACATGTTCGTCTTGGGTGAGTTCTTCTTGGATGGCCACCCTCAAAGAGGGCAGCTCTACCTCCAACAGCAGAACCGCTTCACTCCCATAAACAAGAGAATCCGGGGTAGCTTGTGTTGGGGTACGGACTGTAACGCGGTATGCCCATAAGGACTCGAAGAGACGATCATGCCAATCTCTCTTCTGTTTGGCCACCGTCTTCTTGAGTATTTTTCCAAGGGTCTTATTGAAGGCTTCAATTGCTCCGTTGGCTTGAGGGTAGTAGCCGGTCGCATAGTGATACGTCCAAAACGTATCTATAATTTCTGCTTGCTCCATGCTTCTTTTGTGTGATATTGCTATGATATTGATGAACTTCCATACAATTTTGATCATATTTGGACTAACCTATTAACTCAGTGCACCCCAGTGCCAGTTCCTGTTTTCTGCTGTTTTTGTATTTCAGGTTTTCCCATTATTTAAAGTGCCAGAAAAATTCCGGGAAAAATATAGGAAAAATCAGCTTACAGGAAGCTTCGAGAAAAGCCCACGTGGTGCCAGAGGGGGGCAAGGGGGGGCCCAGGCGGCCACCTGGCGCGGCCACCCCCTAGGTCGCGCCAGGGGGGCGCCTGGGGCCCCTGGTCCACCTCTGGCTTCCCCCCTTCACCTATTTATTCCCCGTGACGAGAAACCCTCGGGGACAGAACCCTTTTTCGCGATGTTCTCCGTTGGATTATGAGACTATGTTCAGATTGTGTTTGAGTAATATATTTGATTCTCCTCTTTTATATTTATGTTCTTGAGTAATTCTATCATGTTCTCCGTTGCTGTTTATTGCTTTGGCCAAGTTGTGACTCCAAGAGGGAGCGTTATGCATGATTGTGGGTTCATGCCCCCTGATGACTAGCTTGAGTGACAGAAACATGAGTCTAGGGGATGTGTTGTTTCCACAAGGGAGAAAACAACGGTGCGTGTACTTGCGGGTGCAAGGATTGGTTACTTTACGCAAAGTTCTTTAATGCAGTTGTCTGTTGCTTTGAGTTTACACTTTGGGTGGGATTCACAACTTAATACCAGCGAGATGTTCCGGATAGATATCTCAAGGTGGATTATTAGTAGGTAGATGCAGATGAATTTTGGTCTACTTTTCTTGGCGTACCGCCCAAGATTTTGAGCCTCTTCCTTTCTTTATAGCATAGTTAGCATTGGTTTGCGCACATATCCTAACAATTTCCCAGCTGTAATTTGTTTACCTCGCATGGCTATTTAATCGTCTTTTGGGAGAGAGACATCAGTAGTGAACATCATGGGATCCTGGTCCATATTTGCAATACTGTTTACACCCACTATTTATTTTCTGCTTATTTACTTTTCCGTTGCTATCACTATCATTATTATCCCGTGTGTTTCATTCTTTGTGAACAACAACGCCGGAGGGATTGACAACCTCTCTGAACTCGTTGAGAGCGAAGTTATCTGTTGTGTGTGCAGGTCCACGTCAACCGCCTAATTGTTGGCGCCGTTGTCACTATCCTGGCGTTGTCGGAGTCCTACTGGAGACAAACCTTGGTATCTGCACCGAGGGAAATTTGTTGCTGTCTACATCTCAACCTTCCACTTTGGTTGATCAACGAGGGGCGAGAAGCCATCAAACCTAATTTCTGGTGCCGTTGCCCGGGACTCCACTCTTCAAGATAGAGGAGTTGCACACTATCTTTTATCTTTGCTTTTTAGTCTTGTTAGTTTACCTTTCAGTTTTTGCTTTAGTGTCCTTTATAAAAAATAAAAAAAATAGTTTTCTTGCTTGCTGCTGCTATGGGTTCCTCTGAGAACACCAAGTTGTGTGACTTCACTAGTCATAACAACAGTGAGTTTATCTGCACTCCTATTGCTCCACCTTCCACTTCAGCACCTTCTTATGAGATTAAACCGTCTTTGCTGAACCTTGTTATGAAAGATCAATTCTCCGGTGCTGGAGATGATGCTGCTTTGCACTTAAATAATTTTGTGGAGCTCTGTGATATGCAAAAGTACAAAGAAGTAGATGGTGATATTGTTAAGCTTAAGCTTTTTCCTTTCTCCTTGAGAGGAGGAGCTAAAATCTGGTTTCAATCCTTGCCTAGGAATATCATAGATTCTTGGGATAAGAAACAAGGATGAACTTGTTGAGGAACCATTTGAAGCGATTTACAACTCCGATTATTATGATGACCTTTGATTCCTCCTTTTTGCATTATGTCTAGCTTAAAGGCATAAAAGAGAGCGCTTTCGGGAGGCAACCCGCAACGAATTTAGGTTTTCCTTTTTGTTGTTCTTCTGTTTTTAGTGGTCTTGATTATTGTTACTACTGTAGCAACATCATTGTATCTTTACTTTTCAAGCTTTGTGCCAATTATAGCCTCATATGACAAGGGAAGTGAAAGTTGTGACATGCTGTCCAGAAAAAAGATTATGTCCTTGTGACGGGAAAAATCATAGAAAAATCTCAGTTAGTCTTTTTGAGCTGAAATTTTTACACAGCGTTCTCTATACAATCACGGAACTTTCTTATGTTCAGAGTTTTTTTATTTGAGTTGCAGAAGTGTCCCTAAATAATTCTTTACTACCTTCTAGTCTGTTTTTCACAGATTCTGTCCTGTTTTGCCTTTTCTTCGTTTTGCAAACCTTAAGCTTGCTATTTATTTGCAAAAACTTTTTGGAAACCTTGAGAAACAGTAGCTCTTCAAGAATATCCTTATTTACAGTAGAGGAAAAATTATTTTATTATGGGTACTAACCTCGCTAATAAGATTATGATGAGTTATGTATGAAGGGAGTTTTCAAGTGTGCGAGGGAAGATGATGAAAGAAGATTCAGGAGTGTCAAACGCTCAAGCTTGGGGATGCCCCCATGCACCCCAAGAAATATTCAAGGAGACTCAAGCGTCTAAGCTTGGGGATGCCCCCATGCATCCCCTTCTCCATCAACAATTATCAGTTCGTCTTTCGTTCCACTATATTTTTATCACTTCATGTGTTATGTGCTATGCTTGGAGCGTCTTGCTCTTTATTTCCTTTTTAGTTTTCTTTAGCTTTGCTTGCTGTTCATAAAAAGTTAGAACCCAGCTTTCCTTGTGTGGGAGAGAAACACGCTCCACTTTCAAAACCTAGAACACATCATAGGATTCTTCATGCTTATCTTTGTTGTGTGTGTTCTTTATCTTTTTTTTTCATAGTTGTTGTCATGTTTAGCTCTTAGTTTTCATGCTTATCTTTTTAAGAGCTTTTGTTTAGTTCGTTGCTGGAACTCTCTTGAGTTTTCATGTTTATCTTGTTTAGAGAGTTTGCCTGTTGCACTGAGTTTTGTGTCTTGACTTGAAGTAGGTAATTGAGGTTAATATTCAATTGTAGTAGTAATTTGCAATAGTTTTGAGGTATTGCTCTGAGTAATGTTTGGACTTTTGGTGTCAAGAGCTTTAGCCTATTAGTGATAGATGTCGTATTTTGGGCAATCCGTGTTTATTTTCAAAACTTACAAAATTAGTTGAGAACTTTAGCTACTAGATGGATCACTACTCTTTGGAGGGATCGAATATTAGAGTACACTCACGTACCATGAGTCGAGGATGCGCAAGGATAACCAAACCCCCATACACTCCTCCTCGGGGTACTTGTCTCTTTGAGAACCTCTTTATTAGATTGAGAGTTACCGATAATAAGTGCATGAGTTCTTGGGACTAATGTGAGTATTCGAAAGTTGGCACTTCCACCTTCCCATATTTTTCTAGCCTCTCTTGTGTCATGCATTGCTTTCTTCTCACTCCGAGAGTTGGCGTCCACCTTCGCCGGTACATCCAAATCCTTGGCATGATTAGCTTTGTCATCATAAACCCCCTTATATCCTTCCTCAAAACACCACCATACCTACCTATCAAGGCATTTCCATAGCCTTTCCGAGATACATTGCCATGCAACATCCACCTTCTCATGACTTGATCTTCATGTCATACATGCTTTTGCTTGATCGATGAGCCGCATGCTAGTTGGGCCTTGCCCTAATCATTGCTACATGACGCACTAGTATCATTGCATATCCTGCTACACTGGCAGAGGCATACATTTGCATACTTCATGATAGTTTCATTTTCTTTATGTTGAGTACTTTTGTAAAGTGTGAAAGATCTTCTATACTTCTTGTAATATATAGAGTATTGCCCCTAAAGTGAGGAAAAGATCCCAAAGAGGACAAAATCAAAAGATCCCAAAGAGGACAAATAAGAGAAATTGAAAGAGCCATTGAGGCCACCAAGAAAATACAAAAAAATAGAAAAAAGAGAAAAAGAAATAAAAAGAGAGAAGGGGCACACTACTATTCCTTTTTAGAGATCCACACTCGTGCTCCATCTTATATCTTGTACTACATAGAGATTATCATTCATGCATATAGCTATGTGGGGATCTTCACACTATTGAACTTGGCTTGTATATTCCAATGATGAGCCTCCTCAAATGAGCTCTAGGTCTTCTTGAGCAAGCAAGTTGGATG
Source organism: Bromus sterilis (assembly GCA_950022295.1). Classification (NCBI taxonomy): domain Eukaryota; kingdom Viridiplantae; phylum Streptophyta; class Magnoliopsida; order Poales; family Poaceae; genus Bromus; species Bromus sterilis. The sequence goes on from OX465600.1 coordinate 160,405,452, forward strand.
CACCCCCACTACTTCCATTGGAGAGCTTACCTTAGCTCATATGTTCATCCGTTGCATGGCAATCCCTACTCCTCACATCATATCTATCGTTTAGCTTTCTCTCGCCTATGATTTTCCTCATTGATGTGAGCCTTTCACACCTTTTTGTCTTCCTCCTCCATCATTCTTCTCTCTTTGCCATCCTAAGTGTCAAATTTCTTGCTTACGCTCATCCATTGCATGAGTGCTCAAAATATCGAAAAGGAGTGGATCATTTTGACTTGTACCTGGCTAGTGGTCTGGGGATGAGTCAAGATAAGATTCCAAAGAAGACCAAGTGTGAAACTTTAGTAGATTAAGTTCTCAACAATAAAAACTATGTTTTACTCACTCGTATATCCCTATCCCCTTTCTTGCACGCAAACACCATTTGGAGACATTCGAGTCACGGACAGCGAGAGCTCTTGCACCTTCATGTTCTTATGTTGCTTGTTTCAATGCTAATATAGACTCTTTCCTGTTATGACTTGAATTGAATTACATGCCTAGATTGGTTTACTTAAAAGTTCTTATATGGTTGGTAGCATGTCACCACAGAAATTATGCTTGTTATCATTTACCTACTTGAGGACGAGCAGGAATTAAGCTTGGGATGTTGATACGTCCAAAACGTATCTATAATTTCTGCTTGCTCCATGCTTCTTTTGTGTGATATTGCTATAATATTGATGAACTTCCCTATATTTTTTATCATATTTGGACTAACCTATTAACTCATTGCACCCCAGTGCTAGTTCCTGTTTTTGCTGTTTTTGTATTTCAGGTTTTCCCATTATTTAAAGTGCCAGAAAAATTCCGGGAAAAATATAGGAAAAATCAGCATACAAGAAGCTTCGAGAAAAGCCCAGGTGGGGCCAGAGGGGGGCCAGGGGTGGCCCAGGCGGCCACCTGGCACGGCCACCCCCTAGGTCGCGCCAGGGGGGCGCCTGGGGCCTCTGGTCCACCTCTGGCTGCCCCCTTCGCCTATTTATTCCCCGTGACGAGAAACCCTCGGGGACAGAACCCTTTTCGCGATCTCTCCTCTGTTCCACCGCCGCCGCGCTTCCAAGATCGGGAGCACCAGGAGCCCTCTTCCCGGCACCCTGCCGGAGGGAGGAACCACCTCCGGGAGCTTCTCCACCACCATGGATGCTTCCCGGATGAACCGTGAGTAGTCTACCTTGGACCATGGGTCTATGATCAGTAGCTATGTGATGTTCTCCTCCCCTCTTTGTTCTTCATGGTTTAGACCTCGTGAGCTGCCCTACATGATCGAGGCACATATGTAGTCTTTCTACTGTTGCTATGCTGAGTTTGCTGGGATCTGATGGATTATGAGACTATGTTCAGATTGTGTTTGAGTAATATATTTGATTCTCCTCTTTTATATTTATGTTCTTGAGTAATTCTTGCATGTTCTCCGTTGCTGTTTATTGCTTTGGCCAAGTAGTTACTCCAAGAGGGAGCGTTATGCATGATTGTGGGTTCATGCCCCCTGATGACTAGCTTGAGTGACAAAAACATGAGTCTAGGGGATGTGCGGTTGCCACAAGGGAGAAAACAACGGTGCTTGTACTTGCGGGTGCAAGGATTGTTTACTTTACGCAAAGTTCTTTAATGCAGTTGTCTGTTGCTTTGAGTTTACACTTTGGGTGGGATTCGCAACTTAATACTAGCGAGATGTTCCGGATAGATATCTCAAGGTGGATGATTAGTAGGTAGATGCATATGGATTTCGGTCTACTTGTCTTGGCGTACCGCCCAAGCTTTTGAGCCTCTTCCTTTCTTTATAGCATAGTTAGCATTGGTTTGCGCACATAATCCTGTCAATTGCCCAACTGTAATTTGTTTACCTCGCATGGCTATTTTATCGTATTTTGGGAGAGAGACATCACTAGTGAACATCATGGGATCCCAGTCCATATTTCCAATATTGTTTACACCCACTATTTATTTTCTTCTTATTTACTTTTCCGTTGCTATCACTATCATTATTATCCCGTGCGTTTGATCCTTTGTGAACAACAAGGCCGGAGGGATTGTCAACCTCTCTGAACTCGTTTGGAGCGAAGTTATCTGTTGTGTGTGCAGGTCCACGTCAACTGCCTAATTGCTGGCGCCGTTGTCACCTTCCCGTCGTTGTTGGAGTCCTACTGGAGACAAACCTTGGTATCTTCACCGAGGGAAATTTGCTGCTTTCGACATCTCAACCTTCCAATTTGTGTCACAACCCCAAGTTAGGTATGTGCTAGGGTTTAGCATCAACATGCATTCATGTTAAAAAAATTCAAAAGAAAATGAAATGGGAGAAGAAACCCCACCCCCCAAGATGAATTAATTCAAATGGCCAGAAATAAAACTTCTCCAAAAATTCATGTTTGACTTTTGAAAAGTCCCATAATTGAGTGTGATCACATGAAAAGTGATGTGGTAGAATTCCCATGCTCATGGTTTTTTTCAAATCTTCAAACAGGACCCTGGATTTAATAAAAAAAACCTATTTGAATTAAAGTTCAAATTATTTGAATTTTAAAAGTGTTCAAATTTTCTAAGTGGCTAGCTCTCTATTTTATGAGGCCATATAAAATAATTTAGGAATTTATAAAAATACCTAGCTATTTTATTAGCTAGGTCAACCAAGTTACAGAATTAAATAAAAATAAAAACAAAAGACATGGGCTTACCTTACGCCCAGGGGCGCAAGCCCACTCACCTAGGCCGGCCCAGCCCAGCCGCCTCGCTTGTCGTCTTCTACCCCGCGCCCAGAAGCAACTCGGTGGCGAGCCGAGCATGCGCCGACTGCCACCGCGACGCCGAGGCTCCTCTAGGCCTCCCCTCTACACCCGAGCGTGCCACGCAGCTGCAGAACCCCCTCGCACCCCGTTCGCTCTCACTGGCCTTCCCCATCCTCTCAGGCGAAGGAAACCCGAGCGCCCCCGTAACCTAGCCGGAGCACGGCGACGGCCCGACGCGGCGACCAAGCCCCTCCAGCTTCGCCGCCTTGTCCATCCTCTCCAGAAGCGTAGGCTACGTCGAACCCCGGCGTCAATTTGAGTCAAGCGCCCCCGGAGACGACGCCAGCCTCGAGACATCGCCGCCGGCCGCCGAGAAGAACCCGGTCGAATACGCCACCGTCGAGCAACCCCCGGCCCTGCCGTCTTCGCCATTCAAACCGGGGTGAGCAGCTCGTCCTCCTTCCCTATCTCCTACCTCCTCCCGTACCCTCGAACGAGACTCCGGCGAGGTCAGTGCCTCGGCCGCCGCCGCGGTTGACGCCGTCGTCGCCACAGCGCACGCACTTGACCCCCTCCTATGCCAAACGACGCGCGGCGTCTCGCAGAGCCCGGCAGTGCCCCCAGCTTCCCCTCCCGCGCTCAAAACCGCAAGTACGGCGGAAATCCGGCGAGTTCCCCTGCGAGTTCGCCATTAGCGCCCTAACCCTAAGCCTAATCCCCACCTAAACCCCCTGGGCCACTGACAGTGGGCTCAGGCAGCCTAATTAACCTCGGGTTAATTTAAACAGAGAATTTAAACTAACCCCCCACTGACATGCTCGCCCCACCAGTCAGCCCCCCCCCCACGTCAGCATGACGCAACAGTGACGCAATAAGTCATTTTCCAAATTAAAAGAAATCAAGAAAATTCCAGAAAATGCAATAAACTTTGGAAATTCATACTAACTCCAAATTGGACAAATAATATGTCTAAAATTATCAGAAAAATACAAGGATTGTGAATATGCAACTTGTTTCTATGTTTGACTATTTTAAAATGGGTGAACAGTAGCAAACATGCATATGGAATTAATTTGAATTCAAATTTGGAGTGAATTTGCAAATGACTTTGCATTCCACTTCTTTTAAATGGAATTGTACCCACATGGTGACCATGAACATCACATTACAATATTGATCATGTGCTTGAGCATTGCAAGTATATTTATTCCTTGTTTGATTGTTTGCTCGACAGACGTGCAACTGGAATCGGAGGCCACCCCCTTCGTTGAAGACGCTGTTACCAAATCTCGTCAGCAAGGCAAGCAAACCCCCATTGATCATGTCGAGAAAAACCCATTTCCCTCTCAGTCTCACTTATGCATGAAATAGGATGATCACCATGATAACGTTTCTACCGCATAGTTGAACCCATTCCTTTGCATGACCCATCATTTGTCACAGTAGTAAGCAAACCACAATCCTAGCAAATGTAAGAGTTGGTTGATATCATGTGGCCCCTGCAACTGTTACTGCTTATTGCATGCTTAGAGTGATACAATGTTGGTACTGTGATGTGAGTCGGGATGGTAGCAATCATGTTGATGATGGTGGTAATGTGTTGGTGAATCTACCCTAATACAAGGTGAACGATGAGAGGCTGTGTAGGAGTACACAGTGGGTTGTCTCGTTGAACACCGCCTTAAGTCCGAGTTCTTGTGTGGTGATCCAAGAAGAAGAGTGCAGCCACACATTGGGATCACTGACCCCTCTCATCCTAGTACCTCACCCCGTTCGAACCCCAGAAGTTGCAGTAGTTCGGAGTTCCGGTAGGGCTGTGCCACGGTCTGCGAAGTGGATGAACGGCTTTTCAAGACCGGCTTGGGACCCTGCACACATCGTTTGAGGCTGTACTGGAACCTCGGCCGGAATTCCATACGGATCCCCCTCAGATAGGCGACTCTCTAGAGTAGAACGGAGCTGTGGGTGAAGTGTTGTGGTGGCATCCTCGTTGTCAGCTCTTGAACGGTGACACGCAAAAGGCGGTAAGTGATGACACGTGTGTGTGTAGTAGTACACCCCTGCAGGGTTAACAAAACTATTTGAATAGCCGCGTCCATGGTTAAGGACTTCTTGGAAAGCTTAGCTTGATTATTAGACAACTTGAACTGGATACTTATAAAACTTGCCAAGATAAGCGTGAGTGCTATGGCGTGCTTTCTCGTGGGGAAGTCGAGGAAGGCAACATAGTGGTGTAATTGGTTGGAGATTGTAGTGGACTGGTGTACGCTTCTTACCTCAAGTCTGGTACTCGTAGTTCAGGACTAGCAAAGTCAAAGCTGGCACTTCTGCTTATGAACTCCACCTCCCCTTTACCTTTATACATGTGCATGAGTAGTATAGCTCCTACGTAAGTCTTGCTGAGTACGACTTTGTACTCACGTTTGCTTATTCTATGTTTTAGATGAACCCACTGACCCCGATGGTGGATTCTTCCTGGAGCTCGACGACTGAAGACCAAGCTAGTGTAGTCCCAGTCAGCAGACTGGTTCCCTCGTGGAAGGGCTTGTTTATAGATAAGGCTTCTCTAAGCCATTTGTTAAACTTGTCTGTACTCAGACCTACTTTGCTTCCGCATGTTTGATGTAATGTTGGATCACAGACTTGTGATCTCTGTGTGCACTCTGTAAGAGTTATCAATAAAATTGTATACTTTGTAGAGAATTGCAATGATACCTGTTGTTCATACTAGACATGTGTGCTGCGTGTATGATTATAACATGCATGTCTTAGTATGGGTTTTCGAGACCTTAGTTGTGATCTGGCTGGCGGTCTTTTATACACCAAGTGGCCCTTAGATGTGCGCAGCTTGGGGCATCGCGATGCGATTGTTCGTGACTCTGTCACGTGCACACTTTGATGTATGATCGAGCCCGTCCTAGACCCCGACTAAGTGATCGGGCTGGAGTAAGTCTATGTAAGGGTTATAATACAATCGATAGTATGGTTGAGGCGACTTTTCTATGAGTATGGGAGTTCACCACCCATATCATTTAGACTTGTGTGCGGACGATGAGGACCCATCTCAGTTGATCATCCGGCCTGGATGGGACGCCCCTCACGTTCGATGCTTTCAGAGAACGTTATGTGCTTGGCCTTGTCTGCTTAGGCAAGTGGGTACGGTTCTCGGCTCTCCATATGATTGTGTGGTAGCCAGTCTTGCATACGCTAACCCCGGGTCCCGACAGACTTGGTATCAGAGCAGGACTGACTGTAGGATTATCAGCCTTGGCCGATGTCGAGTCTAGATTGCTATAGTTATATAGTTACTCTGGGTATATGAGGGAACAACGTAAGGCTTCTTTTTTCTCCTTACCCTCATCGTTCTGAGTTTTGAGTCACCCTCATCTTGTTCTACAGGAAGATAGGACTAGGCTCATCTATGTCTTATTAGAACATCTCGCTGTTTGCTTCCTTGTAGCCGTAGGAAAGTTGTGTTCGGTTTGCTATAGTTGTTATGCTTCCTGATTTCTTACATCGTATGTATGTGCTATTTCCATGTTGTAAGAAAATTGTTTTCTCTTGCAATTACAGCCGTTATGTTGTCCGAGTCATTCCATTTATCTTCATAATCTGATGCATTTGCAAAATCATTCAACTCTATTTGACATTGATCTTATCCTTTAGGATGTCTCAAGGAACCCGTGGCCACCTTGGTCGTGCCCAAGCTCGTGGGAATGATCCGGAGGAATCCAATCTTCCACCGTCACCCACGATGGCTCAAGTTCTCATGGAGATTGAAAGAAACCAAAGGGACTCTCATGAGTTGTTGGGGATCATTGCTCGGAACACTACCCAGCAGCGGAATGAGCTTGTGTCGTTGAATGACTTCATCTAGCTTCATCCCCCAGTTTTCAGCTATTCCCCTGAGCCCCTTGACACCGATGACTGGCTTCGCAGCATCGAGAGAAAACTCCATTCTGGACATGTTGCAGATGGTGACAGAGTCAACTATGCCATCTACCACCTCGAGGGTGCAGCTAGCTCTTGGTGGGAGAACTTTATGAACATGCGTCCAGCTGGACAGTTGACTTCGTGGAACGAGTTATGTGACGCTTTTCGCGAGCATCACATTCCCAAGGGACTCATGGACCGCAAGAGAGAGGAGTTTTACAATCTCACCCAAGGAAGAAGGTCCGTTGATGAGTTTAGTCAGGAGTTCAATCGTCTTGCCCACTATGCTCCCGAGGAGGTCTCCACCGACTCCAAGAAGCAAGAGAGGTTCCGCAAGGGACTCAATTCTGGACTTCGTCGCGAGTTGAATCTCCATGACTTCGCCACGTTCCAGATCCTTGTCAACAAGGCCATCAAGGTGAAGGATATGATCACTCCCGAAGATTCCCGCAAGCACCCTAGAGACGGTGGTTCATCCAGTTCAGGCCTTCAGAAGCGCAAGATCTGGATTCCCAATAGCATGTTCCGCCAGAACAACCCACCGAGGCCATCCTATATGGCGCCTCGTCCACCAGCTCCGTTCCATCCAGCTCCAGCTAACAACCCAGTTGTCCGCACTATCTTTGGAGCCTGCTTCAGATGTGGCCATCCTGGTCACTATTCTCGTGATTGTTCCATTAGTCAGAATGCTCCACCCCAAGCCAAAGGGAACCCCAATGTTCGTGCCAAGCCACCCCCGAAGGTTTCCACTGCCAAGCCATCCACCTCAGAAAATCTTGGACGTGTGAACCAAATCTCAGCTGAGGAGACTGATGGTACTTCTGACGTCATTCTTGGTACGCTCCCAGTCAATTATGTTCCCACTTATGTCCTTTTCGATCCAGGAGCATCTCACTCATTCATGCCGGAGAGTTATGCACTTCGGCATGAGATATCCTTTGATGAAATGTTCACCCCAATGATTATTCAAACTCCTGGTTCCAAGTGGCAAACTAATAGAGTAATCCATGGCAATCAAATTGCAATTGAGGGTTTAGTATTCCTTGCTTCACTTATAGCCCTCAAGTCTTCAGACATTGATGTCATCCTTGGTATGGATTGGTTATCAAGACAAAATGCTTTTCTTGATTGTAAAGCCAAGTCAGTTAGACTTACACATCCTTCAGGCTAGACAATAGATTATTCCTCACCAAGAACAAGAACCCAGATGCATTCTTTGAATGTGCTTCCCCTTCCCGACCTTGAAGATGTTCCGGTGGTTCGTGACTTCCAGGATGTCTTTCCTGAAGAGCTGCCGGGCATGCCACCCGACAGATGTGTAGAGTTCATAGTGGATCTTATGCCAGGAACCGCACCAATTTCCAGACGCCCATACAAAATGGCCCCACGTGAGTTAGCTGAGCTTAAAATCCAACTTGAAGATTTGTTGGCAAAAGGCTTCATCCGCCCTAGCTCGTCGCCATGGGGTTGCCCCGTTCTGTTCGTAACGAAGAAAGATGGAACAGAAAGGATGTGCGTACATTATTGCCCGCTAAATCTAGCGACGATAAAGAACAAGTACCCATTTCCTAGGATAAATGATCTTTATGATCAACTTGCTGGATCCTCTGTCTTCTCCAAGATGGATTTGAGATTAGGCTATCATCAAATCAAAATCTGAAACGAGGACATTCCAAAAACGGCTTTCACTACTCGTTATGGTCTTTACGAGTACACCTTCATGTCCTTCGGTTTAACCAATGCCCCCGCCACTTTCTCGCGCATGATGAACTCGATCTTCATGGAGTACCTAGATAAATTTGTTGTAGTTTATCTTGATGACATACTCATCTACTCGAAGAACGAAGAAGAACATGTCGAACATCTTAGGCTGGTATTGATGAAACTTCGAGAGCATCTCCTGTATGCTAAATTTTCCAAGTGTGAATTTTGGCTACCATAAGTGACCTACTTAGGCCACGTGATTTCTGCAAAAGGCATTGTTGTGAATCCCGAGAGAGTTCAGGCCGTCCTTGACTGGACTCCACCAGAATCGGTTAAGCAAGTTAGGAGTTTTGTTGGCCTAGCCAGCTATTGTCGCCGCTTCGTTGAGAACTTCTCCAAAGTTGCAAAGCCTCTAACTGAACTCCTCAAGAAAGATAAGAAATTCCTATGGGCTCCCAAGTGCGAGGAAAGCTTTCAAGAGCTAAAAAGAGGATTGACTTCTGCACCCGTACTTGCGCCTCCAGACACCAAAAAGGATTTCGAGATCTTTTGTGACGCCTCACGGCAAGGGTTAGGATGCATACTTATGCAAGATCGACATGTGGTAGCTTATGCTTCACGCCAGTTGCGTCCACATGAAGAGAACTATCCTACCCATGATCTTGAACTCGCTGCCATAGTTCATGCCCTGAGAACTTGGTGACATTACCTCCTTGGTAATCGTTGCGAGATCTATTCCGACCACCAAAGCCTCAAATACATATTCACCCAGCCAGATCTTAATCTTAGGCAAAGACGCTGGATAGAGTTGATAAAAGATTATGACTTAGGAATTTCTTACACCCCAGGCAAAGCCAATGTCATGGCTGATGCACTAAGTCGTAAGTCATATTGTAACAACCTCATGTTACAATAGTGTCAACCACTTCTTCATGAGGAATTTCGAAAGCTCAATCTCGAGATTGTTCCTCGTGGATCTCTTTTCAACTTGGTGGCGAAACCAACCCTTGAGGATCCAATCATAGTTGCCCAAAGGCGTGCACGAGGTGTTCGCCGAATCAAGGAGAACATTGCTAGCGGAGTTGCTAAATGTTTCTCCACAGATAGTAAAGGAATGGTATTCTTTGGAAATCGTTTGGTAATACCTAACAATAGGGATCTAAGGCAACTCATCCTCAAAGAAGCCCACGATACACCCCTCTCAATTCATCCCGGTAGCACAAAAATGTACCGAGATCTACGCCAGATATTTTGGTGGACTAGGATGAAGAGAGACATTGCTCGATTTGTTGACGAATGTGATGTTTGTCGTCGCATTAAGGCAGAACACCAAAGACCTGCTGGTACACTTCAACCTTTGCCTATTCCAGACTGGAAATGGGACAAAGTCGGTATGGACTTCATCACCGGCTTTCCAAAAACCCAGAAAGGAAATGATGCCATCTTCGTTGTGGTGGATAGACTTTCCAAAATTGCACACTTCCTTCCCGTTCGCGAGTCTATAACTGCGAGCCAGTTAGCGGACTTGTATGTCTCTAGAGTTGTGTCTCTTCATGGTGTTCCTTTGGAAATCAATTCTGATCGTGGTAGCCTTTTCACCTCTAGATTTTTGGGAAGCTTTCAGAATGCTATGGGGACTCATCTCTCCTTTAGTACAACTTTCCATCCTCAGTCTAGCGGTCAAGTGAAAAGGGTTAACCAAATTCTCGAAGACATGCTCAGAGCTTGTGTTATCTCATTCGGAAAGAATTGGGAGAAGTCTCTTCCATTCGCCGAATTTGCTTATAAGAATAGTTTCCAATCTAGTCTGAACATGGCTCATTTTGAACTCCTCTATGGACGAAGATGTCGAACACCCCTAAACTGGTCAGAAACCGGTGAAAGACAATTCTTTGGACCGGATATGATCATGGAAGCAGAAGAGCAAGTTCGCATTGTTCGTGATCAATTGAAAGAAGCCCAGTCTCGGCAGAAAAGCTACTATGATCGTCATCATATGAAAAAAAGCTACAATATGGATGAGAAGGCTTACCTTCGGGTTACTCCTCTGAAGGGAACCCAACGATTCGGTATCAAAGGAAAGTTGGCCCCACGTTACATCGGATATTTCCGCATTCTTGCTAAACGTGGAGAAGTTGCCTACCAACTTGAATTACCCCCGTACCTTTCCCGAGTACATGATGTATTCCATGTGTCACAACTCAGGCGTTGCTTCAAGGACCCCATCCGCGAAGTCGACCATGAAATGCTTGATCTCCAAGATGACCTTTCTTATCGAGAGTACCCCGTTCGTATTCTTGATTCAGCAGAGCGTGTCACTCGTCGTCAGAAGATTAAGTTTCTGAAAGTGCAATTGTCACACCACTCTGAGAAAGAAGCCACGTGGGAAAGAGAAGACCGTCTCAGTGCCGAGTACCCCTCCTTCCTCCCGCAGACTTCTGAATCTCGGGACGAGATTCTTTTGAGTGGGGGCGAGTTGTCACAACCCCAAGTTAGGTATGTGCTAGGGTTTAGCATCAACATGCATTCATGTTAAAAATTTCAAAAGAAATGAAATGGGAGAAGAACCCCCCCCCCAGATGAATTAATTCAAATGGCCAGAAATAAAACTTCTCCAAAAATTCATGTTTGACTTTTGAAAAGTCCCATAAATGAGTGTGATCACATGAAAAGTGATGTGGTAGAATTCCCATGCTCATGGATTTTTCAAATATTCAAATAGGACCTTGGATTTAATAAAAAACCTATTTGAATTAAACTTCAAATTATTTGAATTTTAAAAGTGTTCAAATTTTATAAGTGGCTAGCTCTCCATTTTATGAGGCCATATAAAATAATTTGGGCATTTACAAAAATACCTAGCTATTTTATTAGCTAGGTCAACCAAGTTACGTAATTAAATAAAAATAAAAACAAAAGACACGGGATTACCTTACGCCCAGGGGCGCAGGCCCACTCACCTAGGCCGGTCCCGCCCAGCCCCCTCGCTTGTCGTCTTCTACCCCGCGACCAGAAGCAGCTCGGTGGCGAGCCGAGCACGCGTCGACTGCCGTCGCGACGCCGAGGCACCTCTAGGCCTCCCCTCTGCACCCGAGCATGCCACGCAGCTGCAGAACCCGCCTCACACCCCGTTCCCTCTCTCTGGCCTTCCCCTTCCTCTCCGGCGAAGAAAACCAGAGCGCCCCCGTAACCTAGCCGGAGCACGGCGACGGCCTGACGCGGCGACCAAGCCTCTCCAGCTTCGCTGCCTTGTCCATCCTCTCCAGAAGCGTCGGCTACGTCGAACCCCAACGTCAATTTGAGTCAAGCGCCCCCGAAGACGACGCCAACCTCGAGACATCGTCGCCGGCCGCCGAGAAGAACCCGGTCGAATACGCCACCATCGAGCAACCCCCGGCCCCGCCCTCTTCGCCATTCAAACCGGGGTGAGCAGCTCGTCATCCTTCCCTATCTCCTGCCTCCTCCCGTGCCCTCGAACGAGATTCCAGCGAGGTCAGCGCCTCGGCCGCCGCCGCGGTTGACGCTGCCGTCGCCACAGCGCACGCACTTGACCCCCTCCTATGCCAAACGACGCGCGGCGTCTCGCAGAGCCCGGAAGTGCCCCCAACTTCCCCTCCCGCGCTAAAAACCGCAAGTCCGGCGGAACTCCGGCGAGTTCCCCCGGCGTGCTCGCCATTAGCGCCCTAACCCTAAGCCTAATCCCCACCTAAACCCCCCCTGGGCCACTAACAATGGGCCCAGGCAGCCTAATTAACCTCGGGTTAATTTAGACAGAGAATTTAAACTAACCCCCCCCCCCACTGACATGCTGGCCCCACCAGTCATCCCCCCACGTCAGCATGACGCAACAGTGACGCAATAAGTCATTTTCGAAATTAAAAGAAATCCAGAAAATTCCAGAAAATGCAATAAACTTTGAAAATTCATACTAACTCCAAATTGGACAAATAATATGTCTAAAATTATCAGAAAAATACAAGGATTGTGAATATGCAACTTGTTTCTATGTTTGACCATTTTAAAATGGGTGAACAGTAGCAAACATGCATATGGAATTAATTTGAATTCAAATTTGGAGTGAATTTGCAAATGACTTTGCATTCCACTTCTTTTAAATGGAATTGTACCCACATGGTGACCATGAACATCACATTACAATATTGATCATGTGCTTGAGCATTGCAAGTATATTTATTCCTTGTTTGATTGTTTGCTCGACAGACGTGCAACTGGAATCGGAGGCCACCCCCTTCGTTGAAGACGCTGTTACCAAATCTCGTCAGCAAGGCAAGCAAACCCCCATTGATCATGTCGAGAAAAACCCATTTCCCTCTCAGTCTCACTTATGCATGAAATAGGATGATCACCATGATAACGTTTCTACCGCATAGTTGAACCCATTCCTTTGCATGACCCATCATTTGTCACAGTAGTAAGCAAACCACAATCCTAGCAAATGTAGGAGTTGGTTGATATCATGTGGCCCCTGCAACTGTTACTGCTTATTGCATGCTTAGAGTGATACAATGTTGGTACTGTGATGTGAGTCGGGATGGTAGCAATCATGTTGATGATGGTGGAAATGTGTTGGTGAATCTACCCTAATACAAGGTGAACGATGAGAGGCTGTGTAGGAGTACACAGTGGGTTGTCTCGTTGAACACCGCCTTAAGTCCGAGTTCTTGTGTGGTGATCCAAGAAGAAGAGTGCAACCACACATTGGGCTCACTGACCCCTCTTATCCTAGTACCTCATCCCGTTCGAACCCCAGAAGTCGCAGTAGTTCGGAGTTCTGGTAGGGTTGTGGCATGGTCTGCGAAGTGGATGAACGGCTTTTCAAGACCGTCTTGGGACCCTGCACACATCGTTTGAGGCTGTACTGGAACCTCGGCCGGACTTCCATACGGATCCCCCTCAGATAGGCGACTCTCTGGACTAGAACGGAGCTGTGGGTCACTACTAGGGAATAGCCTTTTAGTGGCGTCTTTTTTTTGCGTTTAGTGGCGCATTTCAAATGCGCCACTAACGACAAGCCACGAATAAGGCCTTAATATTGGCGCATTTCAAATGCGCCACCCCTAAGAATCTTAGGCGTGGCGCATTTCAGAAATGCGGCACGCCTAAGATTCTTAGGGGTGGCGCATTTTGAAGATGCGCCACCATTAACTTTTTTTTGAATTTTGAATCTGGATCTGGATCTGGATTACGATTTTTTTGCTCGTTTTTTTGCTAATTTTTTTTCTCGTTTTTTGTTTGAATGATTTGTCCCGTTCATCTAGCCACTCTTCTTGGTCATTTTTATTCTCAGTCTCGTTCATCTAACTTTTTTTGCTCAGGATGTAGGGCGCCATGGAGGAAGAGACGAGGAGGAGGAGGAGCAAAGAAAGGGGAGGAGGAACCATGAGGAGTAGGAGCCATGGAGGAGGGGAGGAGGAAGAAGAAAGGGGAGGAGGAACCTTGGTGGATTAGGAGCCATGGAGGAGAGGAGGAGGAGGAAGAAGACCCGTGAAGGAGGGGGAAACTTGGAGGAGGAGGGGAGGATGAGGAGGAGGATGAGCCATGGAGGAGGGGCAGCAGACTTGGAGCCATGGAGGAGGGGAGAAGGAGGAGCCATGGAGGAGGGGAGGAGGAGGACGGCGCCATGGAGAAGGTGGAGAGGAGGAGGAGATGGTGGAGAGAAGGATACGAATGAAGAGGTAAGGAGGAGAAGGAAGCCGGACGGGTTATATATAACCTTATTAGTGGCGCATATAGCAAAATGCGCCACCCATAAGAACCTTAGGGGTGGCGCACCTAGCAAAATGCGCCACTAATAAGGTTTGAATTTTTTTCACTTTTTTTGGCCTTCAGATCTTCAAACGCCCGTAACTTTTTTTCTGTTAGGTTTTTGAGGATTCTAAAAATGTTCAACGGGTTCCACCCGGTTGAATTTGGATATAACTTTTCGAGTAGATGATTTTTCATATAAAAAACTTTTTCATCGGAGGTCGTATGCAAAAGTTATTCCCATTTTACACAATTCTCGAGAGATTTTGCAAAAAAAGTCGAAATTCATATTTGTAAATTTTCCTAACAACTAGACCACATATCACATGGGAAACTTATTTTCTTTTATTTTTTTGACATTTCTATCATTTTCTTTTATTTTTTTCAAACTGAAAAGGCGGTCCACCCGGGGGGGTGTATTTGTGTGTTGGGAATTTTCTGCTTATTAGTGGCGCATACGCAAGATGCGCCACCTCTAAGAGCTTATGGGTGGCGCATTTCCAAAATGCGCCACCCCTAAGCTCTTAGGGGTGGCGCATTTTGGAAATGCGCCACCTATAAGGTTCTTAGGGGTGGCGCATTTTACCAAATGCGCCACGTATAAGCTCATCCAGGCTGGCCCACACTTAGGGGTGGCGCACTGGGAAATAATGCGCCACCCCTAAGGTCTTATGGGTGGCGCATTATTTTCCAGTGCGCCACCCCTAACAGGTGGTGGCGCATGACTTTTTATATGCGCCACTAATAAGCTTTCCATGTATAGCTATTTCCCTAGTAGTGGGTGAAGTGTTTTGGTGGCATCCTCGCTGTCACCTCTTGAACGGTGACACGCAAAAGGCGGTAAGTGATGACACGTGTGTGTAGTATTACACCCCTGCAGGGTTAACAAAACTATTCGAATAGCCGCGTCCGCGGTTAAGGACTGCTTGGAAAGCTTAGCTTGATTATTAGACAACTTGAACTGGATACTTATAAAACTTGCCAAGATAAGCGTGAGTGCTATGGCGTGCTTTCTCGTGGGGAAGTCGAGGAAGGCAACATAGTGGTGTAATTGGTTGGAGATTGTAGTGGACTCGTGTACGCTTCTTACCTCAAGTCTGGTACTCGTAGTTCAGGACTAGCTAAGTCAAATCTGGCACTTCTGCTTATGAACCCCACCTCCCCTTTACCTTTATACATGTGCATGAGTAGTATAGCTCCTACGTAAGTCTTGGTGAGTACGACTTTGTACTCACGTTTTCTTATTCTATGTTTTAGATGAACCCACTGACCCCGATGGTGGATTCTTCCTGGAGCTCGACGACTGAAGACCAAGCTAGTGTAGTCCCAGTTAGCAGACTGGTTCCCTCGTGGAAGGGCTTGTTTATAGATAAGGCTTCTCTAAGCCATTTGTTAAACTTGTCTGTACTCAGACCTACTTTGCTTCCGCATGTTTGATGTAATGTTATATCATAGACTTGTGATCTCTGTGTGCACTTTGTAAGAGTTATCAATAAAATTGTATACTTTGTAGAGAATTGCAATGATACCTGTTGTTCATACTAGACAGTTGTGCTGCGTGTATGATTATAACATGCATGTCTTAGTATGGGTTTTCGAGACCTTAGTTGTGATCTGGCTGGCGGTCTTTTATACACCAAGTGGCCCTTAGATGTGCGCATCTTGGGCTATCACGATGCGATTGTTCGTGACTCTGTCACGTGCACACTTTGATGTATGATCGAGCCCGCTCTAGACCCCGACTAAGTGATCGGGCTGGAGTAAGTCTATGTAAGGGTTATAATACAATCGATAGTATGGTTGAGGCGACTTGTCTATGAGTATGGGAGTTCACCACCAATATCATTTAGACTTGTGTGCGGACGATGAGGACCCATCTCAGTTGATCATCCGGCCTGGATAGGATGCCCCTCATGTTCGATGCTTTCCGAGAACGTTCTTTGCTTGGCCTTGTCTGCTTAGACAAGTGGGTACGGTTCTCGGCTCTCCATCTGATTGTGTTGTAGCGAGTCTTGCATACGCTAACCCCGGGTCCCAACACTTTGGGTAACCAACGAGGGGCGAGAAGCCATCACATAGTTCCACTTGATCTTGTACTTCTCCATGAACATGTGCATCTTGTTGGATTTGAAGGCCTTGGCGTTGTGGGAGGTGATGCGCTGTGGTATCCCAAAGCGATATATGATATTTCGCTCTAGGAAGTTGATGACTTGTCGCTTTTCACCTGTCGTAGCGGAACATCTTCCACCCATTTGGAGAAGTAGTCTGTCGCGGCGAGGATGAAACGATGCCCTTTGGAAGATGGAGGGTCGATGAGGCCGATGACGTCAATTCCCCAAGCGTCAAATGGCCAGAAGGGAATCGTAGGTTGGAGAGGAACCGGGGGCTGGTGCTTGAAGTCGTCGTGGATCTGACAGCCGTGGCATGACCTAGCAACTCGAAGACAATCCTCCATAATGCCCGGCCAGTAGTATCCTGCTAGACGTATGCTATGATACATCTTGGCTCCGCCTTGATGTCCTCCGCAGACTCCATGGTGCGTCTCCTGGAGAATCTTCTCGGCTTCTGCTCGGTTAACGCACCGAAGTAGGACCTCCTGCCCATGAGACTACTTGAATAGGATACCTGATTCAAAATGGTAGAAGGGGAGTCGACGTTGCAGCTGGCGCCTCTTAACAGGATCGTCGGGGAGGCTGCCATGCTTGAAGTACTCGAAGAAGGGTTGCCGCCACTCGTCTTCCTCCACTGCATTCACCATGACGGCGTCGACTTTGAACTCCACCGGGATGAGCTCCAGGACGGCAGGGAGAATCCACCTTTCTTCAACATTCACCTGCATGGTTTTATTATCTGGAAGCACCAATGCGGATGCCAGTTTTTCCAAGGCAGCAGCAGGCGCATTCCTGCTTCGTGGGACATGGAGAACTTCAACATGTTGAAATTTTCCCATGAGATTCCGGGCCGCAGTGTAGTACGGCACCATTTCAGGCTTGCGAACTTCGTAGATGTCGTTGACTTGACGAACGATGAGTTGGGATTCACCGTAAGCCCGTAAAGAACGGACTTCCATGGAGAGTGCCAGGAGAAGGCCGAAGACAAGAGCTTCATACGCCGCTTCATTATTGGAGCATTCTTCTTTGAGGAGGGAGAATGAGTGATACATCACCCCTCCTTGCGGCGTCTTGAACACCAAACCTGCGCCCGCCCTTCATCTTGGGGCTCCATCGGCATCGGCGTCCATGCGGGAGGCGCCGTCGAAGTAGAGCTCCCACGGTGCATTGAGGTCGACGGTGAAGACTTCCTCGTCTGGAAGGTCGATGATGAGGGGTGAATCATCTGGAACCGGGTGTGCTGCAAGGAATTCTGCCAAAGCTTGACCCTTGATCGCCTTCTTACGGGGTCCGCTCTTGCCACAAGCTGGATTTCGTGCTTCACCGTGTAATGCCTCAACTTCTTCAAAGCAAAGATTAGGGCCAAGCACAACTTCTCTATCGAAGAGTAGTTTCTCTCAGCCCCCACCATAGTGCGACTCAAGTAGTAGCATGCCACCACCTTCCCTTCATCGTTGTTCTGGGCGAAAAAAGCGCCTACCGAAGTAGGCTGCGCTGCAATGTATAGAATGAGTGGACGCCCCTTTATGGGAGCTGCCAAGACAGGTGGGTTAAGTAGGTACCTCTTGATTTCATCGAAGCCGCGTTGACATCCTACTAGAACGGAGCTCCTTTATTCGTGAGGCTTGAGAAGGGTTGGATGCGCCCGGACAGGTTGGAGATGAAACGTCGGATGTATGCCAGCTTTCCCTACAATGACCTCAACTCCTTGAGATTTTGGGGTGGCGGCATGTCGAGGACGGCCTTGATCTTCTTGGGTTCGATCTCTATGCCTCGATGACGAATGAAAAACCCGAGGAAGAGGCCTGATTGTACAACAAAGGCACACTTCAACGGGTTCATTTTGAGTTGGTGTTGACGTAGGCGCTCGAAGACAACCCGAAGGTCTTCTTGAAGATGCTTGCGATCAAGTCGACGTAGCACTCCACCGAACGGTGGATCAAGTCGCCGAGAATGCATGTCATGGTGCGCTGGTACGTTGCATCGGCGTTCAACCTTGCGAATGGCCGGTGTCGCCTCTCGATGAAGGGGAGGTGCTCGCGTGTTGGTGAGGATGAAGTCAGATAGCCGATCTTCAACTTGGGCGAAAGGCACCAAGGTTTCTTCCTGATCCTTGTCTTGACTCGACGTAGACGATGACGTCACACTCACCATGTTCACTGCATGGTAGTCTGGGTTGATGGCTTTCGGGTCCAAGTTGATCCTCTTTTCGACGACGGCTCTTTGGAGCCATTCCTTGAAGGCGATGCAATCCTCGATGACATGGCCCACAGACCTGTGATATGGAAAAAAGAGGGTTATCCGTCATCCTTACCTGATCAGGCCTCCGAGGTTCTGGTAAGTTCAAAGCTCGATGTTCCATCAACTGATCGAACATGTCCTTGATCTGGGGCGCTGGCATTCTTATACAACTCCATTATCTGGGGCGACTTCTCGAACTCCAGATTTGTAGCTGCTACCGCTGTGCTAACGACACTAAAGGTTCTAGGCTCACGTCGGGAGACCTCGAGCGACAAATGTTGTTGCATCCCATGGACGCACATCTCAATGTCATCTTCAGTGTGCATCTCCCTGGCGAGACGCATGTAACTGTTGCGGAAGCGGATGATGTATTCGTCAATGGACTCGTTTGCCATTGTCGAACTTGCGCCAGCTCGACGACGGAGAAATCTTTCTTCATAGCCACGAAGTGCTTCTTGAAAATCCCCTTCATGCATGCCAAACTTCCAATGGATCCAACCGGTAGACGGCTATACCAATGAAAGGCAGGGCCAGTTAACGACCCTGAAAATTGTCGAAGTAGGAGTGAAGAGCTATTTGCCGTATCGCCGCATGCTGCCTCGAAGTACACCAAGTGCTCCCGCGCATCGCCAGTCCCATAGAATTGACGGAACTTCGGTGGGTGCCATCCTGCGGGAAATGACACCATGTCGTGCCATGCTTCATATGGTTTCTCCAACTCGCTCTCAGAAGTGCGAGGTGCTTGATCTATCGCCATTTGTTTCAACTTCTTGGCCACCATGTCTTCAACGATGTCGTGGTAGTCCTTGATCACGCTTGCTTGGGGCACTGCGTTGACGGAACCTGCAAGCCTAATCCATGGACGAGCATGTGTGTTAGGGTCTTGGCGCGGGCACACATCGTTAAGCGGCACCTCCATGTGAGCGCCGCCCAGTATCTCTTCTTCTTGTGGATCCACCACTCGCTGTGGTGCGGCTCGTGGCGGAGCGCCGGATTGTTCATCCTGAGCTCGATGAACTGGTCGATCTTCGACGCCAACTAGTCGATCGTCCGGGGTTGGTCTTGAACCTGTTCATCCAAAGAAGCTCCACGTGCCCCTGGATCTGCCGCGCCGTGGTCCTCGGCTTCAGCATCATCTTCTCCAGCCGCGCCGCCATTATTCACCATGTGAACGGGAGCGGTGTGGAGGTCTTCAACACCATCTTCGTCGTCCAACAAGACCGATGGAGCAAGCTCGTGGTATGGAGGAGAGTTCAGAAGTCTCTCCAACGAAGGAGAAGAAGATGAGTCTGAGAAGCTATCTTCATCACCGAAGACGTCTTGGCGCTCTCCATCTCCAACGGAGCCATCAGTCGCGCTTTGACGTGCGATGGACCTCAGTCGCGTGTTGGCTCCTCGGCGGCTTGCAACTTGGTGTCGTTCCTCTGGGTCTTCGGGGAGACGCGCCGAGATGTTGGTGTAGTGGCGTGGGGATATGTCTCGGTGTCGCGATGCGCTTCCGTCCTCCTTTGACCCTTTCCCTGCCGTCACGGGAAAGCATGGGGCCTTGGATCTCACTCCTTCTTGTGATGTTGATGAGCTCATCTTGGCTCCTACGTCCGCACCTTTGAACCATGCATAAACATGGTTAAGGCGTGGTAGGAGGTTCTTCCGGAAGTCCGCCTTCGGGTCTGGAAGAATCTCTTCATCTGAAGGGTAGCTGAAATCCTGGGTGATGCGAGGAGGTCGCCACCCATTGCTTGACCTCTCGCTAGGCTGCACTCCCAGGGTGCCACACAATGCAAGGTTCTTCTCAGTCGATTCCTTTGCCTTGTTAGCCTCCTGCTGAAGTTTAGACTCTCCATCTTGGCGCTCTATTTCAGAGGGCACAAGAGGGGACTTCACGGGAATTATTGCATTGGGTTGAAGTGCAGTTCTTATAGTGGCATCCGCGGTAGCTTCATTGTTGGAGGAGATTGTAGGCTTGGTTACTTCAACGCCTTCCATAGGTGTGGTTGTTGGTTTCGCCATTTCTTGATCCTTCACCATGGATGGTGTCGCGTCCGCCTTCACCTGTTCATCATTTTTTCTTGGAAGGGATGATGATGGCGCCGCTTTGCCCTTTTGTTCTACGCCGCTTCTGGATGGCTTGCGTGGCTTCGGCGCCAAACGGGTGAGCAGGTAGCCATAATGGCAGCGCAGGCTCCTGGGCTTGGTGCATGTAGAGTTTTTCGCGAAGCTCGATGATGACCATGGGTGGAATTGATCCAAACTGAATCAACACCGGCTCTGAGTTGCTGCCACAGGAGAGTCCACCTGCATGAAAGGGATCAGGATAAGAGGAAGTCCTTGGCGACACCTTGTCATGCAGCATGCTGTGCAGATTGGGAGATGAGCGAAGATGATTCCGACGATGACAGCGAAGCAGAGATGGGAGGAGAACCACGTCCCACCGGGCGTGCCAATTTTTTTGTCTCGAGAAAAATCTATTTGGGTGTAGTACTCTCCGTAAGAAAGGAAGAGAAGAATGTATAGATTTCTCTCATGCGCCGGGGAAAAGAAAATGCGGGTGTGCCAGTGTACCGTAGTACACAAAGAAAACAAAGAGATGGGAACAGTATTTCATTAATATCAAGGATAACCAATACAATTCCCGATGTGCGCTCCGTGGCCTGCTAACGCGGCCAGCCTGACTTTAGCGGTGTGCGGTCTCCTGGTTCCCGAGGTCTCGAAAGACTCCCGGTTAATTATTCCCGCGGGTTACGCCGCGGGATACCTCCGATTAAGCCGTGTGGTCGTCTTCGTCATCTTCGCTTCGCATTCTCCATGAATATGGTGGTGTGTGTGGGCAGCGGCAGAGCCCGTGTCCTCGCCGGTACACGCGCCGCTAAGAACGTGGCCTTGTGCTAGCTACTCCTGCCCCCGCCGTCGTGCCTCGTCGGTCTTGGCGGCGTTGAAGTGGTTGGGGTTGAAGTACCATGGGTCCTTCTAGGCTTGTACTTGGAGACGATGTAGGGGCTTCGTCGGGGTATGCAAAGGGTACACCTCGCAGGAATAAGTTAGGAGACCGACGTCGGTATAAACCAATGATACGTCCCAAACGTATCTATAATTTCTCCTTGCTCCATCCATGTTTTGTGTGACTTTGCCATGATTTGCTTGAACTTTCATACACTTTTGAGCAAATTTGGACTAATCTATTAACCCAGTGCCCCCAAATGCCAGTTGCTGTTTTCTGCTGTTTTTGTATTTCAGGTTTTCCGGCCATTAAAAGTGCTCCAAAAATCCAGAAAAATCAGATAAAAAATTAGCTACCCGGAAGCTTCCGGAATCACCAAGGCAGCGGAGGGGGGCCACCACCAGGAGACTAGGAGGGTCCCTGGCGCGGCCCCACCCTAGGCCGCGCCAAGAGGCCTCCTGGCTGCCTAGTGGGTCCCCTCGACACCCCCCTCAACCTATATTTAGCCCTCGGGGTGGAAACCCCTAATATCGATCTCTTTTCCGCGAACTCGCCTCTGTACCGCCGCCGCCGTCGTTTTCTATATCGGGGCTGCCTGAAGAAGCTGTCCGGCACCCTGCCGGGAGGAGGAACCCCCTCCGGGAGACCATCCATAGCCATGGACGCCTCCCGGATGTACCGTGAGTAGTCCCCCTTGGACCATGGGTCCGTGACCAGTAGCTATGTGATGTTCCTCTCCCCTCTTTGTGCTTCCACTTTCGAGACCTCGTGAGCTGCCTCACATGATCGAGGCACTTTTGTAATTTCTGCTGTTGCTATGCTGAGTTTGTTGGGATTTGATGAATTATGAGACTATGTTCAGATTGTGATGAGTAATATATTTGGTTCTTCTTTTTTATATTTTTTTCTTGAGTAATTTCTTGCAAGTTCTCCGTTGCCGTATTTTACTTTGGCCAAGTGATTTCTTGCAACTCCAAGAGGGAGAGTTATGCTTGATTGTGGGTTCAGCCCCTTGACGTCTAGCCTGAGTGACAGAAACATGAGACTAGGGGATGTGCTGTTTCCACCAGGAATAAAACAACGGTGCTTGTATCCGCGGGTGCAATGATTGTTTACTTTACGCAAAGTTCTTTTAATGCAGTTGTCTGTTGCTTTGAGTTTACACTTTGGGTGGGATTCACAACTTAATACCAGCGAGATGCTCTGGATAGATATCTCAAGATGGATGATTCGTAGTAGATGCAGTTGGATTTTGGTCTACTTACCTTGGTGTACTGCCCTTTGCTTTTGAGCCCTTCCTTTCTTTGCAGCATAGTTAGCATTGCGGTGCCTTCATAATTCTGTCAATTGCCCAGCTGTGATTTGTTTACCTCGCTAGCACTTTTATCGTCTTTTGGGAGAGAGACATCACTAGTGAAAATCATGGGACCCCGGTCCATGTTCACATCACTGTTTACACCTTTAGTTTACTTTCAGTTGCCACTATTATTATCTTTTGCGTTGATCCTTTGTAAACAGCAAGGCCGGAGGAATTGACAACTCCTCTGTACTCGTTGGGAGCAAAGTTATTTGTATCTGTGTGTAGGTCCAGGTGAAGCTAGCAACCTCGGCGCCATTGTTTACTTTACCACCTCCTTGTATTTCTGCGGGTCCTACTGGAGACAAACCTTGGTATCTTCACCGAGGAAAATTTGCTGCTACGCTACATCTTACCTTCACTTGGGGTAACCAACGAGGAGTGAGAGAACTATCCTCACCGTATCAACCAACATTCGCTCAAGTCGGCGTGGCCGGTATGGTGGACGCCTCATCTTGAACGGACGCCAAGTTCACGGAAGTCTCGTCTTAGTCGGGGGCGCCGTCTCATGGGCCTATGGAGAAGTGGCGTCGAGGGTGCCGCTGGATGGTGGACGTCGTAGATGACGCCGGGTTGTGCCTTCGGAACGAGTCGTCCCTGTACGCCGGGCCATCGAACTGCTCCTATGCGCTGGAGGATGGTATGTCTGTGTTGAATTATTCCTCTACGTCGAGACCTATATGCCGTGGACCTGTACGCCATGGTGCGCGCCTCGTCTCAGCTAGACGCCGAGTATACGACAGTCTGCCAAAACACATGCGCCGCTGCCCGAGGTCGACGAAGGGTGGTTTCATAGAGGCGACATCGACTTGTATTGGTGCTACGCCAAGAGGGTGACATGTACACCAGCGAAGCCATGAACCTGTACGTCAAGACATATGCGCCAAGGCCCTGTTCGTCGAGACCCGTGCGCCGACGAACTGTTCACCGAGAACATGTTCGCCGAGGATCTGTTCACCAAAAACGTATTCGCCGACATGTACGCCAAGAAACTGCTCACCGAGAACCTGTTCGCCGAGGATCTGTTCACCAAAAACGTATTCCCCCACCTGTACACCAACGTGTTTGGACGCTGAAGGAGATAGTGGTCGGGCTACGTCGTTGGCGAGCTCCGAGACGCCGACCTCCATGACGGAGGCGTGGCGACGACGTCAACCGCGGGCAGCACATGGGCAAGCTCCGGTTCACCGGCTTCCATGGCGCCCGGATGATAAAGTTGGAGGAGAGCAGCGCGCGTAGTCGAGCTTCGTGTCGTAGCCCTGCACTGTTGCATGGTGAAGACGTTGGTGGCGGTCGGTGTGTCAGGGGCAGCGTGAAGATGACGTCAACCGCGGGCAGCACGTGGGCGAGCTCCGGTTCGCCGGCTTCCGTGACGGCGGCGTGGTGATGACGTTGACGGCGGACGACGCGTGGACGAGCTGCGGGTCATCGCCTTCCATGGCGCTAAGGTGATGAAGTCGGTGACGAGCAGCGCGCGAGTCGGCGAGCCTCGTTTCGTAGCCCTCCACGGCGCTGCTTGGTGAAGAATCCAGCGAGCGACATCTTCAACTTGAACGGCGACAACCGGCCACACCAACGGCCGCAACAGGGTTCTCTCCAACCCGGAGCGTGTCGCATGACAGATGGTAGGCTTGACGAGGACCAGCTCCGGCAGTGCGTCCGCTTCACCTCCCGGTCCAGTGGTTCCGTCCCTGCCGTTGATCTGACCATGCCGACACCGTGTTCCACGGCGCTTGGGCGATGTGCAGTTTGTACGCGTGCATGCTGTATACTAGACAGAAAGGAGGCAATAGATTAGATCAAAATTTACCCTCTGGAAAGGTTAGCTTCACGTCCCTGTACGCCGAGCTCCCGTACGCTGGCCTTCTCTTCTCCCTGTACGCCGGCGTCTTGTTCGGCCGGCTGCGTTGCCTTCCAACCGGCTGCGTGCGTGAGTGTCTTGGCTAGGTTGGATCTTGGATGGATTGATATGGCGTGCGGGTTGTGTGTGCCTATGGGTTGTGACTGGATGGATCTATTGGCTGGATGGATTCTCCGGCGTGGAGCTCGTGTGGGTTTGCGGCTGGGTATGAGAGTATGCGTGACCTCGATGGATCTTGGCTGCGGCCTCTCCCTGCTGGACGGATGGAGTTGTGTATTTATAGGCAAATGACATAGGCGGTGCATGGGCGGTTGGTTGTTCCGATCTTTCCGGAGTGATGTAGACGACCACATCTTTATCCCGTTTGTATGCTTATCTCTTCATCTGTTCCTTATCGCACGCGCTAACAACCTGCACACGCAAGGAAATTACTTGTACATAATCACATTAGTTTTGGCCGACTGCAGGTTCGCCGACTCTTTAGATAATTGTGTAACTCTCTGCACAGCTAAACCCGCAACAGTCAGCCCTAGATGATCTCTCGATGCTCTATACGTTCGTGCCGGCTGCCCTCCATGCCTCCATGGTATCCATCGTTGTACATGTATACTGCTAAAGATGCATTCAAAGGCCACACCAGTATACACATGAGATATCTAACATGCATATACGTGTAAAGTTATGCCCAAAGATTGGCTAGCTAATGCAAATATAAAACCAGTTCTTGTGCATGGACAACCCCAATGCATGCATGCACATAAAACTACTCCAAAGATTGTAACCTGCACAAAAATGATAATTTTCCCAATAATACCAATGGGAACAAAAATACATCGAACAGGTGGACGCCAACTCTCGGAGTGAGAAGAAGGTAATGCATGGCACAGGAGAGGCTAGCAAATATGAGGAGGTGGAAGTGTCAACTTTCAATACTTACATTAGTCCGAAGAACTCATGTACTTATTATCGGTAACTCTCAATTTAATATGGAGGTTCACAAAGAGACAAGTACCCCCGAGGAGGAGTGTATGGAGGTTTGGTTATCCTTGCACATTCTCGACTCATGGTACGTGAGTGTACTCTAATATCCGATCCCTCCAAAGATTAGCGATCCATCTAGTAGCTAGAGTTCTCAACTAGTTTTGTAGGTTTTTGAAAATAAACACGGATTGCCCAAAATACGACACCTATAACTAATAGGCTAGAGCTCTTGACACCAAAAGTTCAGACATTACTCACATCAATACCTCAAAACTATTACAAGTTACTACTAAAATTAAATAGCAAACTCAATTATCTACTCTCAAGACAAGACATAATTCAGTGCAACAACCAACTCTCTTAACAAGATAAACATGAAAACTAAAGAGAGTTATAGCAACAAACTAAACAAAAGTTAAGGATCTTGCTAAAGATAAACTAAGACTAAACTAGACATGGTAGTAGCTACGAAAAGATAAAGAACACACAACAGCAAAAAGATAGGCATAAAGAATCCTATGATGTGTTCTAGATTTTGATAGTGGAGCGTGTTTCTCTCCCACACAAAGTAAAATGGGATCTAACTTGTTATGAACAGCAAGCAAAGCTAAAGAAACTAAAAATAAAACCTAAGCGCGAGACGCTCCAAGCATAGCACATAACGCATGAAGTGATAAAAATATAGTGAGACAAAGGACGAACGGATGATTGTTGATGAAGAAAGGGATGCACGGGAGCATCCCCAAGCTTAGACGCTTGAGTCTCCTTGAATATTCATTGGGGATTCATGGGGGCATCCCCAAGCTTGAGCGCTTGACACTCCTGGATCTTCTTTCATCATCTTCTATCGCACACTTGAAAACTCACTTCATACATAACTCATCATAAGCTGATTTAGAGAGGTTAGTACCCTTAATAAAATAATTTTTCCCCACTGGATATAAAGATATTCTTGACGAGCTACTGTTTCTCGAGATTGCCAAAAGGTTTTTTCAAAGAAAAAGCAAGCTTAATTTTTGCAAAAGTAAGTAGAGACAAAACGTGACAGAATCTGTGAAAAACAGAACAACAGGTCGTAGAGAATTTTTTTTTGGGTACTTCTGCAACTCAAATCAAAAAACTCAGAACATACGAAAGTTCCGCAATTGTATAGAGCATGCTGTGTAAACAATTCAGCTCAAAAAGATGAACTCGTGATTTGATCCAATTTTTTCCGTCACGAAGACAGAATCTGTTTTCTGGACAGCATGTCACAACTTTCGCTTCCCTTGTCATATGAGGCTATAACTTGGAACAAAGCTTGAAAATAAAGATACAATGATGTTGCTACAGTAGTAACAATCATCAGGACCACTAAAAACTGAAATTAAAAACTCAAAGTAAAGATAACAAGGGTTGTCTCCCTAGAGCTCTTTCTTATAGCCATAAAGATAAGCTTAAGATTTTAATGATGCTCTTGTCGGAATAAGAGTTGAGGAACAAAAGAGAGCATCAAGAAGCAAATACCAACATATTTAAGTCTAACATGCTTCCTATGCATAGGAATGTTGCAATAGAATAATTCATTTAAGCACAAAGCAATAAGCATAGGAAGGAAAAACAAGTGCAACTTCAAAACCTTGAACATAAAGAGAGGGAACTTGATATTATTGAAATATCTATAAGAATATGTTCCCTTCTCATAATAATTTCCAGTAGGATCATGAATAAACTCAAAAATATATGTATCACATAAAGCATTGTTACCATGATCCACATGCAAAAGGGTACTCTTACTCTCCACATAAGCATAATCTTTCTCATTGGTAATAGTGGGAGTAGGACAATCATATACAACTTGAACACTATAGATTAATTGTGTATTAGGAAGATGGTGTTCAACAAGGGCGTAATTCCCTCCATGATTATGACAAGTTTCATAAGGATAATTTCTCCTTATGTCATAGGTACCTTTATAATCACTATAGATAGGACTTATAACAACGGCAAACACACCTTTAGCGGTCGGCAAAGAGCTTTGCCGTCTGCCCCCGGACGACACAACTCCTGTCAACAGTTTCTTCGGCAAAGAGGTGCTTTGCCGTCTACGCATAATCGACAGATGGTAAAGCCCTTTGCCAACTGTATACTGGAAAGTAGACGGAAACGAGAGCCTGGCGGCAAAAAGGCTACAAGCCCCACCGTCAGGCCGTTAACGGCGAGGTGTGCCGTCTGTCGGCACACGACAAAGAAATGGTGACGTCATTAGATCTTTGTCGTCTGCCGGGCAGACGGCATAGTATTTTTCTTTGCCGTCTGCCAGACATTTGCAGACGGCATATGGACCAAATGGCACCCAGTCTGTTCCCAGATTGCACAGCTGGGTGCCACGTGTCACCTTTGTCGACCGTCAGCAGACGGCAAAGAGCTATGCAGACCGCCAGCAGACGGCAAAGAGCCTGGATAGCCTCTGTTTTTTCTGTTTTCTTTTAAATCCCTGCATTTGACAAAAATATACCAATATATAGAGATATACATGTTCTCCAACAGCAGTATAAGAACCCACACATGTTGATCAACCAAAAATATGCATATATGTTCATCAATCCAATCATTTATAGTCTCAAACACACAAGTGATCAAACACATGTTCTCCAAACACAATATATACATAGTACATAGTAAACCAGCAACTATCAAACACACAAGTGACCAAATAGTTTATAAAACTAAGCTACAAGTCCAAATGCAGGACTCCATCATAGCATGAATCCCTTGAAGCAAATCTGCAAAATGAAGCTAAGAAAGTTATAAGAAGAACAAGTAGAAGAAGAAGTAAAATGAGAAGAAGAAGAAGAAGAAGAAGAAGAAGAAAAAGAAGGAGAAGGAGAAGAAGAAAAGATCCTCTCCTTCTTCTTCTGTTTTCTTCTTTTCTTTTGAGCAAACAAAGCTAACATAAGCAATGGTGATCAAATTAAGCTAGATTTAGCATATTTTGAGGAAATTGAGCTAACTTCAGCATTTTTGAGCAACTAAGCAAACTTTAACAATTGTTGAGCCAATTTAAGCTAGCTTTAGCATTTTTGACCCAATTAAGATAACTTTGAGATTTTGTGAGCAAACTAAGTTGACTATGTTAGTTTTGGAACTAACTAAGCTAAATATGTCATTTTTTGTGTAAAATAGGCAAAGTATGGCATTTTTCGAATAAATATAGGATTTCAAAAGCTAAATATGCATTTTCAAACTAAGTAAGCATTTATAAAGCAAAATATAGAACAGAAATTACCGAAGTCTAGCCCTCAAGGATGAGGCGGCTGAGAAGCATCAATCGGGTTGCCCGATGTTGACGGGGGAGAAGGGTCATGGGATGCAGCCCGAGAGTTATGCTACACGAAAAGATCAACAAGCGGTTAGCACGACGCCACTCAATAAGGTATTGATGATCATTGAAAGATACTCACCGTCCCCACAGGAGAGATGATCGGCATCGGTGGAGCGGCATGGCCAGTCTTCTCACACATAGTCTACACATTTGTTTTCCACGAGTCAATCATATTAGTTCCTAATATAAACAAACATTATAGCATGCGTTCTTTGGGTGAATATGAACAAGTGACATACCACGATGAGCTCGTACAAGGCCCGGTTCGACGCATCGTGGCGTGTCGCGGCCTCCTCAAGAGCCTTTGTCGTCCTCTCCTCCGCCAACCGCTCTCTCTCTCTCTCTCTGCTACCTTCTCCGCCAACCGCTCCTTCTCCTCGAGTAGCCGCTGGGTATTCGGTCGCTCTCTCTCAAGAGCTTCCTGCAACCCCACTCCTGTAGTTAGCACTGTAATATTCGATGAGAGAACACAAGAATGCAAGAGTTCTTATGGCTAACCTCGATAGCGAGATCGACTGGCCGCGCACGAGTCCTTATAGAAGGAGAAGAGCTCGTTTGGCGCGCCTTGATCTCAGGAAGATTCCTATTGCATCGAATCAACTTATCTCCAATGGCCATGGAGCCATGGCGCCTTCCGCCACTAGAGATCATCACCAGCTCCGGGTCTATAGGCTTTCCAACCGGGGTATAATCATGCCCGTGCTTCTCCTTCGCCACCTCGGTATAAGCCTTCATCTTACCATAGGCGGCAACGTTGGTGAAAGTCGAAGGAGTGGCAATATCCAACTCTGAGAGTGCCTTGGCCTTCTTGTACGACGCTCTATGGGCCATGCCATAATTGTCGAACACCCCAAGCGGCTCTGTATGGGCAATGCTTTGGCTCATTTGCTTTTTGCCAATGTTTTTCATCTAAGTGCTTCCATGCTAAACCATCTGATGGGTGAGTCAACATCGGCTTCCCATCTGCATCAAATTCCATTCTCTTCCCATATTTGTGCCATGTCATCTGTCTGGCTGTCTCTTCCATCATGTAAAGGCGTTGAATTCTTGGTATCACTGGAAGATACCGAAGAACATTTACGGGTATTTGGTCTGCGTCTTCTCACCTTGACCATTTTCTACCTCAACATACCTGGATGACTTGCATTTGGGAAAATAATCTTTCTGCGCATACTCTTTCCTAAATAAAGCACATCCATTCTCACAAGCATGTATCTGGTCATAGGGCATCTTAAGTACCTTGAGGATCTTATCTGATTGGTACAGGTTTGCAGGCATAGCATGATCTTTTGGTAGAAACCGCCCAAATAGGGTCATGATCGCATTGTAGCATTCAGTGCCCAAGTTGAATTGTGCCTTCAGAGCCATCACTTGTGCGATGGCATCGAGCTGACAAAGCTCAGTGTGAGCGTGGAGAGGACGTTTTGAGGACTCCAACATCTCATAGAAGGCCTTCGCAGTTTCCTCCATCTCATCGTCCTCATCCCGCGCATCGTCAAAGTCCTGCACCATGTCTTCGATCCCAGTTCCGTACTCGTCCGTGCGTTGGCAGACCACCTCCTCTCTCCTGCGTCCGGCAGACTCGCCATGGAAAGTCCACACCGTATAATCAGGCTTAAAACCACACTTCTGCAAGTGTTTACCCATATCCACCTCTGTCGCCTGTTTATAGTTGTCGCACCTAACACAGTGTAACAGCCCAGATTTCACAAAAATTAAAAATTTTGTTTTCGGTGTGAATTGTTTGATTGTCTGATTTGTTTGCGGTGTTTGTATCCCCGATTTATCGATCGGCGATTATTTCCCCCCTCTTATCTTGTATCGGGCGGAGACCAACCCTTGCCACCCTGACACTCGACCTTTGCGACACCGGGTTTCACCCGATCACCGTCGCGAAAACCGCACGAGACCAGCCGAATCCAACGGAACGAAAACCCCGTTTAATAATTAAACGGGATATTTTTATAGCGCGCCGGAAAGTGTTCTCGGAACGGTTCCAGCACGAGGTGAACGCCGCCGGCTCGACGCGTTGATCGCGCAGTTCGAAGTTTTACCCGAATCGGAGGTACTGTGGACCCCCGGCGGTCAGAAACGTGAGCACCGCGCGCGCGAGGGAAAAATCGGGGATGTTTTTGCAAACTGTCAGCCACCTGGCTATATAAAGACCACCACACTCCCACCCATTTCTAGGGTTTCCCTAGTCCAAAATTTGCAGCCACCCCCCTCCACTTTGCCCAGTTTTGCCTCCCAGATCCCCAGATCCCGAAATTGTTGCCCCAGTCGCTCTGGACCGTCAGATCTGGCGATCCGACGGCCCAGAGGCCGCCACGTCAGCGCCCTGACCTCCTCTCTCCTCTCCTCCTACACGCGCGCCGACAGCCCGTGGGCAAGCTGCCGAGCCGGCCACCGGAGCAGCCAGCCGTCGGTCTCACCTTCCCTCTCTCTCTCCCTTCTCCCTCTCCTTCCCCAGCGCCCTAACCCTTTCCTCCTCCTCCCCTCACAGGAGCCCCGCAGGTCGCCGCCGGCCGCCATGGAGAGATGAGCTCGGGGAGCCACCACCTCACCCAGCCACCACGCCAGCGTCCTCCCCGTTGATGGATCCGGCCTCCTCCAGCGCCCCACTCCGCGTCCCTCCGCCGCCTGCGCCCCTCCTGGTTCTCCTCCGCCGCGCCCTGCGCCGCCACACGCGGGTGGCCGGAGCCGCCGCCGCCGTCCTCATCGGGATTAGGCGAGATCCCGAACGGGACCTCCCCTACCACGTGGGCCGGCCCAGCCTAGCCTCCAGCGCCTGCGCGGCCCAACTCCCTGGCCTAGCCGCCTCTGGCCTGTTGGGCCAGCCCATGGTAGCCCCCTTTTATTTATTTATTTATTTATTTATTTTCTCTCTGCTGTTATTTTTTTATTTTGCTAAGTCTGAGAAAACTTTGTGCTGTTTCAGTTTTGAGCTTAAGTTTGCGATCAATCCGTAGCTCGTATCGCGTTGCGCCCAAAATGAAAGTTGCTTAGAATTGCGTGTACTTCAATTCATATTTTGTGAGCATTTGCATTTGAGGTCATCTTGATTGTCTAATTGCTGTTCAAACAAGGCTACCTGTTGTTAACTGCTGCTAAGTTGTTGTAACTGTTATTTTATTGCAACTTCGGGTGACGATTGCTTCGCAACCATTCATCGGAATTGATTGATTCCTTTTGCGTTGCGTTAAGCATTGTTTCTACTTCTGTTTCATGCATTCAGATGCCATAATTTCTTGATGCATCATGATTGTATCTTGCTCCAAAGTAGCTACCCTGCTGTTAGTGTGCTGCTGTTTATATTTTGTTGCAACTTCGGTTGACGATTGCTTCGCAACCGTTTAGCGGAATTCAGTGATTCCAATTGGATATTGTTAAGCATCATGTCTACTTCCATTGCTGGTTATATAGTTATTTAGGTCCAAAGTTGCTATGCCGCTGTTGTTGACAGCCACCTCTGTTTTTCTCTAAGTATGTTACTTTGCGATGCCATGTTGTTTGCTTAATATATTTTGATCTATGATGCCTTTTTGCATGATTCTTTTTGCCATACCTTCCCTGTCATGTCTACTTCACTGCATATCAATTTGGAGCATGTTTGTATTCATTGTCCTGTTTATGCATTGCTCTAAAGTGTGCTTCGTGATGTTGGCAGATTGTGCCCGTAACTTATTTTGCTTATATCTTTTTAACCGTAACTCCGTTTGGAGTGTTCTTAATATGTAACTTGATTAGTTTTTCCTTTACTTTGTGTTTATGCTATTGTTTACTGTTGTTAACCAACCTGAAATATAGTTTAGGACAGAACAGTACCAAATGTTTTAATCATCGTGCGGCACTTAGTGTTATGCCATGTTTAGGTTATGCCTCACTTAAATTGACTAGCATAGATAGTTTATCTAATGCTTCACCTCTTGTCATGTTTGTGTGATATGCCATGCTTGCTTGAGTTGCCATGTTAATAACTGTAGGTTGACCACCTGTAGCTAAGCAACTTGAACCGCCGTAAAACGTGCGGTATTCGTCGTGTGTGACCGATACCTCACTTAAACTGTTAGTAACCGTTCTCGACGATAGATCCGTATCGCGTTGCCGTGTCGTGTGATGTCTTCTTGATCTTGTGTTGCCCCGTAGTAATAGAGTGCTTGCTCGTTGATTGCTTTCCAGTGTTTATCGTCTTGTGTGCTTCCGCGGGTAGCTCTCGGAGACGATGCGAGCGTGCGATCGACTACACCTTCGGAACCCGACTTATCAACGGGCAAGGACTATACATTACTTATGATCCATTCTATTTCCACCAGCGGTTTGCATGCTAGTCTAGGTTAGGTTCGATGTTTGATCCTACCACATGTTTACAGCCTCTTTCAAACCGATACAGCCATGTCCCTTCCCAGCAAACCTTGTACTGCTATGTTACTATTGCTCGTTGCTCAGCCCTTGCTTAGTATGCATGCTTAGGATGCTACGATGTTACCCTGTTACTCCTTGGTTTGGGGATATCACATTATTATATTGTTGTTGATGATATGATTATTATAAATGTTGACTATATTCGACGAAGGATAAAAGGTCTAGGCTATCCCGCCCCGACGCTTTGTTCCATTCGAGTCACCTAGGATCCGAGTTCCGGGTATTGGTTTTAAGACTGAGCGTGCCTAACCGCGTGTGGGATTTTATGGGGTTCCCTTTTCTTACCTACCTAGCTTCAAACATTTCTAGAGGTGGCCCAAGCTGGTTTTACCATTTGAAAACCGTGTGTGTGACTGGTGAGCTCCCAGCAGATTTTCAAACAACTCGGGCCAGCGGAGAGATTGTTTCTTTGTTGATCCACACCTGGAAGCTAGGGGGCTGCCCACATCTGTTTGGGTAGCTAACCCGACCTCGTCCAGCCGGAAGAGTCCGATCCGATAGCGCGGCCGGCCTTTGGATTGGGTGTCGACTCCCTGGGGGCCACCCGGATTTGTGCGTTGTTAGTTAGAGGGACCTGTCGTTCCGGATCTCTTGGGACTAAATCATAAAATGACTGCCTGTGATGGGTAGAAACTGAGAGAGATGGGCGTGCGTGCGGAGCCTTGTAATGGGCAGTTGGTACACCCCTGCAGGGATAAATCTTTTCGAGAAGCCGTGTCCACGGTTATGGACGACTTGAGACCTACTCCTTGTTCATAGACAACAACAACAACTGAGTTAATCTTAATTATATCTTGATCAACGTGTGTGTGCCTTGATTGCTTCTTCTTCGTCGGGATGCGAAGAGTAGGACAAGGATAGGATAGGTGTTATGTTTGCGTAAGTAGTTGATAGAAAGACTTGTTGGAGGCGATTCCGCATCGAATGCTTGGCTTCTTATCTTACTCTCTAGATCGTTAGCCACTTCATAAATGCTAGTGCGGCAGCAACCTCACCACTTACCCCATCCTTACCGTAAACTACTAGTTGTCCTAGAATGACAAGTGATGAAGTCCTTGCTGGGTCAGATGACCACTACAGTTGGATGCTGAGTACTTCTGTACTCATGATACTACCCCCAAACTCTTTTCAGGGTTTTTGATCGAAAACAGGTATGGTGATCGACGTTTCACATGGAGACTCGACGACGACTAGTTAGGCGGATCCCGGCGGAGGGCCTGGACCCGTGTGGTTATGGGATCGATGTTTTCTCTTTGCCAGTAGGCATTTGATTGTAGTCTGTACTCAGACATATATCTTCCGCATGTTGTATTATTTTAAGACAGTTGTATGCCGATTGTATGAGATGTTGTATCCTTGTATCTGTAATGTTGTGATATCATGTTGGAAATCCGGGGCATATGACTTCGTCATATGTCGCGGTGGGACCGATATGTGCTTCGTCCCCGGATCTAGATGGAAACATCTAGATCTGGAACAGTACCGCATATCGGGCCTTACACACAGGGGCACCAGGTTTTTCTCTGACCATTTGCAAACGCTCCTCTTAGAAAGTCCTTGGTTTTCATTGCCCATTCAGTGGTCATCTCTTTCTGATTAGGGCAACCGGAGTACATCCAGGCACGATCATCGCTCATATTGTCACTAGCTAGCTACTAAACAATAAATATACAAGTTTGTCAATTTTGTTGCGTCCACTTTTTATTGCTTTTATACATAGCTACGGCATATGCAATTAATTAACCTACACACTAATAGGTAAAGATAGGTCCTAATCCCACCTGAGTATGTGTAGATTGGGTTCGTTTTCCCATGCTCTGCTCCAGACCCGACGCAGAATTTTGGCAGCACCTCCCCGCTGTTTTTCCTAATACACGTCTCGACAACAAACCGAGAGGTTGTGTATCCGGAGAACAACAGGGAGGCGCTGAAGAAATTCCACGTCGGATCAGGAATAGAGCATGGAAAAACGACCCAATCTAGACATACTCGGGCTGTCCGTGGATAACGTTGGACAATTCGAAAGAATTACTATTATAAATATGCAAATGAATGCATATTTATACTGTAATCCTTTCGAACAGGAGACACATACTGGTTACGCGACTGACCTAACTAGTGTCATCGGCACGAAGGCCGGAACAGAGCAAATGGAAGGGGAGGATAACTGCGCTCACCCTCGTACGCAGTGGGGGCCCGGGGGGGGGGGGGGAGGTCGTCGAATACCAGATCCTTGTAGGGAACTACTACACATTAAATGCACCCGATCAAACACAGTTATTAAGATAACTAAGCTAATTACTATATGTGCCTCATATTCTTTGTCTTATTTTATTTATTTTTTCCAATTATTCTCCTTTTACTTTCATTTCCTATTATTTTTCTTTTATTTCATTCTTCCTTTTTTTACTTCTTATTCCATTCTTTTATATTTCTTCTACTTCTTCTTCTTTCCTTTTTTTCTTCTCCTCTTCTTCTTTCTCCTCTTCTTTTCCCTATTCTTCTGTCTTCTAACTAACTAAATAAACTAACTAACTAAACTAACTACAATTAACTAATAGAGGACTAAATTAACTTAACATAACTAAACTACAATCTAACCTACTAACTAATCTATCTAATTGAAACAGAGGACTAAATTGACAAATAGAAAATCTAATTTAACCTAACTAAACTAATAGAAAACTAACTAAACAAATAGAAAATCTAACAGAGAACTATATTCTAACTAAACCTAACTAAACTAACTAAAACTAACTAAACAGAGAAAAAAAAAATAGAGAGGGGAGGAGGAGGGCTCACCGGAGGAGGGCGGCGGCGGCAGCTGGTGGAGGAGGGCGGAGCTGGCGGCGGCGGTTGGAGGAGGGTGGTGGCGCGGGGTCGACAGCGACTTCGGGGCAGGGCGGCAGGAAGAGGAGTGTGGTGGCGCGGGGTAGGGCGGCGGGTGGATGAGGTTGGTGGCCCGGGGCAGTGCGGCGGGTCGACGGCGGCGTGGAGAACGTTGGTGGCGGGGGTCGACGGCGGCGTGGGGAAGGGCGAGGGGTCGACGGCGGCGGCACGTGTTTGTGAGAGGACGAGATAGAGGAGAGAGAGAGAGGAGGGTGGGGCACGACGGGAAAGTTAACAGGGAAACGGGGTTTGCCGTCTGCTAGCAGACGGTACGGTGCCGGGTCCGTCAACGCTGACTCGCGGGGTGGTCAAGGCGGGCCCACCAACTGGCTTCGATGTCTGCTAGTGGACGGCAAAGGATCTTTGCCGTCTGCGTTGTCTTGTGCAGACGGCATAGAAGCATTTTTCCGTATGTTACGGTTTTACCGTCTGCGTTTAGGGTAACAGACGGCATACCACCTCTTTGCCGTCTGCCCCGACGAATTGCAGACAGCAAAGAGCCTGGCACATGGAAAACTGGTGAATTCTAGTAGTGATCATAGTAGAGAAGAGCATTATCATTGATAGCAACTATATTTGTAAACATGTTGTCTTTATTCTTACTAGCAAAAGAATTATCAATTACCACATCACTAATGGGTAAAGGACTTGCAATCCTATCATCCCCAAGCTTAGAGCTTTCCATATCATCACTCTCAGAGTTGGTACCAAAAATATTTTCAATATCATAAGTAGCATTAGCATAATTTTCCCAATCACAAAAAGTAACATGCACGTCATAATCAAAATCATCTTCAATAGTGTCTACGGACTTAACATCAGGATAATAATGAATGAAATCAAGCTCACCATCCTCCAAATTTTTTTGTCCGTTAGGATAAAAATTGATGCGAGGAATATGCTCAGGCGAAGTTGATACTCATTCTTCTTCCTTCTTGCTCCTCTTATTTTTCTTCTTCTTCACCTAAGGAGGGAGTGGTTGGAGATGAAGTTTCTCCACATATATTGGTTTATCATTAGAAACAACAGGGGAAACTTGGGAGAAACTCTCCTTTTTATTAGTAGAGATATAAGAGACATTTTTATACTTTGGTAAAGTTCCCTCCTTTCTAATCTTACATATGTAATCATTTTCATGACAATTAACAACACAATAGAGATGGAAATTTTGCAAGGTGTTCCTAATTCCTAAGGCATTAACATCTAGCCAAGAAGTCTTTTCTGATAACTCTTCACACATCAAAAATAACATAAGTTCATCATAAAGATCAGAAGTGATCATGTTATCATACAACTAATTAACAGTTATGCTTTGAAAGTTCATGCATTGAAAATTAAAGTGACCATCTATGCAGCAAAGTTCATAAGTAAAAGGATAAAGGTCACGCAATTCTCTAGCAATTTCATTTAAATCTTTAACCCAAGTGATTGTTCTTTCATGCTTATTGATGAGGACATGGCTACCATAGTTACACCCACATCCCCTGCTAATATACCTACTAGACCAATTACGAGAGATCGTGCACGCCAGTTAAATTATCAGTTACTTTCGTTTCTTGGTAATGTTTCTAATGTTCATGCGAATATGATGCTGCCTATCAAAGATATATTTCTGTTGCTGACAAATGAAGAACCTAGCATGGACAAGAAGGATGAGCATTGGAGCATGATCAAGCATGGAGATGAAGGCGCGCGCGAAGGGAACAAGAACGGAGTTCTTGCTGGAGATTTCCGCACTTTGAAGCCACCATGATGACATAAAAAAGATGGACGAAATATAAATGACATCAAATAATAAATTTCGTCCATAGCTTATTATTGGTGTTGCGCCACCTTGTTTTTGGGCTAGGCCCATGTAAATTTCGAAATAGTGCTTAATAGGCAGTTTTAGAGCCCGTATTGTAGGAAAATTGACTAAAGAGGGATTTTAGTCCCACCTTGCCAAGGGAGGATGAAATTCCCTCTCTTCTCCCCTATATATACACCCCATAGGGCACCCTTTAGACTTGGATTTTGTTTAGTTAAAAGTTAGCCATCATTGCAACTTCGTGTACTCGGTTTGTGTCCAACGACCAAATCAAGACCGCTTTCGGAATCCCATCTTTATAAATACTTCATCTATATACTCGCAATATTCAGATTGCTTTATCATAGTTCTTTCTTGTTCTTCGATTGCTTGCAACCACTAGACCTTCGTGGTCAGGTTGATCGTGCTCCGGCGTGGTCACTAACCTCCAGAGATTGGTTTAGCGATTGCTAAGGCGCGACGTTGTTGCACGTTCGTAGTCGGATCGTCAAAGTCGTCTCTACCAAATCGATAGTTATCTCTCATCGAAAGATCGGGACACCCCGCCTCTATCAAGTGGTATCAGTTTTCAGGTTGCTCGGTGAGATTTTTCCGTTATGCCTAGATTAGATCTTTTTTATTTACCTATCGTCCAAGAAAAAAACCACAAAAAATAGTAGATTAGTTCATCCATGTCCAAAACAGACTGAGCCTTTCGCCATTACTACTTAGTTTTTGCATTGTTGAATTTTCGGTTGCATCGTGTGTCGAGTTGTTGGTTTTTAGTGTCTAAAATTTTAGAGTTTTGAGTTCTAGTCACGCTTTGTTCACATCGCATCCGCATTTACCATCACCATCACCATCATCCATCGCTGCTGCTGTTCGTCGTAGTGTTGAATCATCATTCATCTTGTGGAGAGAAAAGAAGAAAAAGAGATCTGAATTTTGTGTAGGTACGTACTAGAGAAGATCGCTTCGAGCGTGATGCTCTAGATAGACTCATCAGATCGGGTTTTGTTGCGTGGAGAAGGAGAATAATTGTGTTCTTTTCCATCTTGCGGTGAAAATAATTGCATTAGTTTGGAGCAAGGAAAGTATAATAGAGAGATGATGAGGACATGGCTACCATAGTTACACCTACATCCCCTACAAATATACCTACTAGACCAATTACGAGAGATCGTGCACACCAGTTAAATTATCAGGTACTTTCGTTTCTTGGTAATGTTTCTAATGTTCATGTGAATATGATGCTGCCTAACAAAGATATATTTCTGTTGCTGACAAATGAAGAACCTAGCATGGATAAGAAGGATGAGCATTGGAGCATGATCAAGCATGGAGATGAAGGCGCGCGCGAAGGGAACAAGAATGGAGTTCTTGCTGGAGATTTCCACACTTTGAAGCCACCATGATGACATAAAAAAGATGGACGAAATATACAAGACATCAAATAATAAATTTCGTCCATTGTTTATTATTGGTGTTGCGCCACCTTATTTTTGGGCTAGGCCCATGTAAATTTCGAAATAGTGCTTAATAGGCAGTTTTAGAGCCCGTATTGTAGGAAAATTGACTAAAGAGGGATTTTAGTCCCACCTTGCCAAGGGAGGACGAAATTCCCTCTCTTCTCCCCTATATATACACCCCATAGGGCACCCTTTAGACTTGGATTTTTTTTAGTTAAAAGTTAGCTATCATTGCAACTTCGTGTACTCGGTTTGTGTCCAACGACCAGATCAAGACCGTTTTCGGAAACCCACCTTTATAAATACTTCATCTATATACTCGCAATATTCAGATTGCTTTATCATAGTTCTTGCTTGTTCTTCGATTGCTTGCAGGCACTAGACCTTCGTGGTCAGGTTGATCGTGCTCCGGCGTGGTCAATAACCTCCAGAGATTGGTTTAGCGATTGCTAAGGCGCGACGTTGTTGCACGTTCGTAGTCGGATCGTCAAAGTCGTCTCTACCAAATCGATAGTTATCTCTCATCGAAAGATCGGGACACCCCGCCTCTATCAAGTGGTATCAGTTTTCAGGTTGCTCGGTGAGATTTTTCCGTTATCCTTAGATTAGATCGTTTTTATTTACCTGTCGTCCAAGAAAAAAGCCACAAAAAATAGTAGATTAGTTCATCCATGTCCAAAACAGACTGAGCCTTTCGCCATTACTACTTAGTTTTTGCATTGTTGAATTTTCGATTGCATCGTGTGTCGAGTTGCTGGTTTTTAGTGTCTAAACTTTTAAAGTTTTGAGTTCTAGTCACACTTTGTTCACATCGCATCCGCATTTACCATCACTATCACCATCACCATCATCCATCCGCTGCTGCTGTTCGTGTAGTGTTGAATCATCATTCATCTTGTGGAGAGAAAAGAAGAAAAAGAAATCTGAATTTTGTGTAGGTACGTACTAGAGAAGATCGCTTCCAGCGTGATGCTCTAGATAGACTCATCAGATCGGGTTTTGTTGCGTGGAGAAGGAGAATAATTGTGTTGTTTGCCATCTTGCGGTGAAAATAATGGCATTAGTTTGGAGCAAGAAAAGTATAATAGAGAGAGAATAAAAAGGAGAGAGGTCCGATCAGTTTTGCTTTGGTAGTTTCCACCACGTGGGTTGTTTGTGTTGAAAAATTCACATTGATTGTTGGAAACCGTGAGGAATACTACTTGTAGCAGATTCGTTTGGGTTGAAAAAGAAAAAAGAGATATGGACTTGTCGTTAGTTTGGAAAGGATATTTTGCAAAGTAAGGCATCAAGTGTTTCATTTCTTGAAAAAAAATCTGGTGTGTTCCTTTTCAATAGTACTAGTTGCCCACATTTGGGTTGTTGGCTGTAAAAAAATATATTAAGATTACGTGTTGGAAGAAGAGAGAGATATTAAAAGAAGGAAGGCCACGTACTAGTGTTTTTTTGGTTTGGAAAGTAAAGAAAAAACGTGGCCATCATTGCTTCCTTGGTTGTCATGTTCGTTGCTTTGGTTTGTTATGCAAAATTATACAAAAAAAGGAGAGAGAGGACACGTTGGGGATTCTCCTTCCAAGGAAAGGAAAGGATTTTAAGGATTCACCACATCATTTTACTACGTACGGTTGTTGGATTGATTTTCTTGGCATATTGATGGAAAACAAAGAAGATCACGTGAGGAGATTAGAAGGAAAGAGAAATCAAAGTTTGGAAACGAAAGTTGTGCTAGTCGTGGTCGTTTTCGAGAAAAAAAAGGAAGGAGAAGAAGAGTGCACGTAAACAATACACTAAAGAGAGGATTTGTACTATACTAAATTTTGCTGCTGCGTGGCACGTTAATTTTATTTGTATCTTAGGCTCGCGTCTCTAGCACGGTCTAGCCTAGGACCAGCACTCGACTACTTTGAGCGACTATTTAACTTGCATTAATTAACGTGGTTGTAGCATTTTTCCACATATATACAGCCAACCCAGCTCCACATATTTCTACAACGCGCATACGTACATTCACTTGGCAATCGTTTTACACAATCATTGGAGTTATTTGACACCGCCGGTTGCCGATCACCACCTGCTGCATGGTAAGAACTTGTAAGAATATGATATTTGCTTTACTGTGAGCGTTTTGCGACCACATACTAGTAGTTCATAGGAACATTTTTTTACTAACTATGACAGTTTCCGGAGTTACAATTTCTTGGCCGACGGACACACGTTCACCACTACGAGAGATGCGCCCACACAAACAAGCATATGAACAGGTTATTTCTTCGCCGCCTTTTGAGGGTAGATTTAATCCTGTTGTTTATCTTGATTGGGAGCTTGAAGTAGAACAATTTTTTGCGAGTAATATTTTTTCTGAACTTGAGAGTATACGAGCTACCACTCGCGCATTTACTGGTTTTGCTTCTATTTGGTGGAGTGTGTATATTAAGCAAAATGTTGATAATAAACCTACAATTTGGAAAGATTTGAAAGCTATAATGAGACATAAATTTGTTCCTCCTTATTATCGTCGGAATTGCTTCATAAATTGGAACATTTAAAACAAGGGAGTAATAATGTTCATGCTTACTATTAAGAGTTTAAATCTTATATGCATAAGTGTGACATAGAAGAATCCGATGATGATAGGAAGAATAGATTTTTTCATGGTTTGAACGATGACATTCGCGCACGATTCATTATATTCCTCGTTGCATTATTGGTATGTATGTTCGTGCTTGTACCTTTGAGAGACAGATACAAGAGGATGCTTTGGGCGACTACGACGACTACGACGACTACTATTCTAGACCATGCTCACCACCCCCGATTGTCTCCTTCGCCATTGCACCTTCTACGACGACCATGCCTCCTATTGTGAGTGTGATATGGCCTCTAGCCTCTATGACCTTGCCATCATCCGTACCTACATCATCTGAGTCGTTGCAACAAG
This sequence comes from Bromus sterilis, assembly GCA_950022295.1. NCBI lineage: Eukaryota > Viridiplantae > Streptophyta > Magnoliopsida > Poales > Poaceae > Bromus > Bromus sterilis. The sequence continues at coordinate 160,447,965 of OX465600.1, forward strand.
GTAACAACAAAGGTATTGATGACATAACTTCACATGAGGATGATGCATGCATAGTAGAGTTGAATAAATCATGTGTTGAGTTACCTGTTGATTTGAGCACACCATCTATTCTGGATAATCATGTTACTATTATGAAACTTCCAATGCTTAATCATTTTGATATGACCTCTAATCTTGGTGATGATTTTGCGTCGAATGACTTGTTGCATGACTACTTAGTTAAGCCTGTTGTAGCATGTCCTTCGAAAAACATTAACGTTTATTCACCGCTCTTGGGATGGTTTAATGATGAGCATTATAAATCTTTAGATATGAATAAGAGCGTCACTTATATATGCAAACTGGGTTGCAATATTTTCATGTCGTTTACGTATTGTGATGATCACATATCTTTATATTTCACGGCGTACAAAAGTTACTCATATATACATGTGTTACATGTCCAAAAAATGAGAGAAGTAAGAATGGATGACATATATATACAACATGTACACCTTGTCTCTTTTGATAGCCACATTTCAGATTAAGCAACGCTGAGGACGGCTTTGTTTTCAAGAAAGGGAGGATGATGAGGACATGGCTACCATAGTTACACCCACATCCCCTGCTAATATACCTACTAGACCAATTACGAGAGATCGTGCACGCTAGTTAAATTATCAGGTACTTTCGTTTCTTGGTAATGTTTCTAATGTTCATGTGAATATGATGCTGCCTAACAAAGATATATTTCTGTTGCTGACAAATGAAGAACCTAGCATGGACAAGAAGGATGAGCATTGGAGCATGATCAAGCATGGAGATGAAGGCGCGCGCGAAGGGAACAAGAACGGAGTTCTTGCTGGAGATTTCCGCACTTTGAAGCCACCATGATGACATAAAAAAGATGGACGAAATATACAAGACATCAAATAATAAATTTCGTCCATAGCTTATTATTGGTGTTGCGCCACCTTATTTGTGGGCAAGGCCCATGTAAATTTCGAAATAGTGCTTAATAGGCAGTTTTAGAGCCCGTATTGTAGGAAAATTGACTAAAGAGGGATTTTAGTCCCACCTTGCCAAGGGAGGACGAAATTCCCTCTCTTCTCCCCTATATATACACCCCATAGGGCACCCTTTAGACTTGGATTTTGTTTAGTTAAAAGTTAGCCATCATTGCAACTTCGTGTACTCGGTTTGTGTCCAACGACCAGATCAAGACCGCTTTCGGAATCCCACCTTTATAAATACTTCATATATACTCGCAATATTCAGATTTCTTTATCATAGTTCTTGCTTGTTCTTCGATTGCTTGCAGGTACTAGACCTTTGTGGTCAGGTTGATCGTGCTCCGGCGTGGTCAATAACCTCCAGAGATTGGTTTAGCGATTGCTAAGGCGCGACGTTGTTGCACGTTCGTAGTCGGATCGTCAAAGTCGTCTCTACCAAATCGATAGTTATCTCTCATCGAAAGATCGGACACCCCGCCTCTATCACTTATGTTGCTTACAATACTTCTTTTCTTCAATCATAGGCCTTTCACAAGGTCTATCCACTCCACAAAAATTAACATGCTTATATATAACTTCATTTTCAGGAATTGGATCATGCATGTTGCAATCATCATGAAGAATCTCATTTTCTTTGCCAATCTCTTTAAAAGATTCATGATGCTTGATCCAATTCTCCTTAGGCATATTAAGATGTGAAGCAAAAGATTTGAGGAAATCAATAAGGAGTTGAGAATCAAGCCCAAACTTAGCCCTAAACTTATTAAAACTTGAGGTTTCAACAAAGGACTTAATGCATTCATACTCATAACTTATACCTGACTCTTTTCCTTTGTCGATCTCCCAATCTTCCGTATTGCATTGAATTCTTTCAAGGAGTTCCCATTTAGCATCAATCTTTTCGTTTGTGAAAGAACCCATAGAGGAAGCATCGAGCAAGTCTTTATCCTGTCGAGAGAGCCTTGCATAAAAATTAGTAATAATTATATCTTCGGGGAGCCCATGGTTAGGACATTTTAGCATTAAAGTTTTCAGTCTCCCCCATGCTTGAGATATGCTCTCTCCGTCATGAGGATAGAAATTATAAACATAATTCCTATTCTCATGAACTTCATGAAGAGGGTAAAACTTGGAGTAGAAGAGAGACTGGATCTCTTCCCAATCTCGTAGGTGACAATCATCTAGTAGCCTATACCATTCCAACGCTTTTCCTTTCAATGACAAGACAAATAATTTACTCATGACTCCATCTCTTGTCTTACATGAAATATTAAACAACTCACAAAGTTCTCTAAGTTTCAAAAAATGAGTACTAGGATGGACTGTTCCATCCCCTGCATAACAATCATTCCTAATTATTTTAATTATACCAAGTGGTATTTTGAACGTGATACATTCAGTAGGTGGAGGAGACTTCACTACCACGGGCATAGTAAAGCGGCCTTCCCTAAACAGCGAACTAAGAGTGCAGTTTTCCATAAGCATAACTAGTGAAAATAAAAACAAGAAACAAAAAGAATTAATTGCAAGATCTAAAGATATCCTTCAACGCTTATCTCCCCGGCAACGGCGCTAGAAATAGCTTGATGTCTACGCACGCTTCTATTCAGAGGTTTGTAGGACAACAACAATTTCCCTCAAGTGGATGACCTAAGGTTTATCGAACTCAGGGAAGTAGAGGTTGAAGATGGTCTCTCTCAAGCAACCCTGCAATTAAGATACAAGAAGTCTCTTGTGTCCCCAACACACCTAATACAACTAGGAGTTGTATAGGTGCACTAGTTCGGCCAAGAGATGGTAAAATATGGGTGATAGGTGTAGCAAATCAAGGTAATATAAATCTGTAATAAAAAGTGCAGCAAGCAAACATGTGAAAAAAGTGAGCACAAACGGTGTAACAATGGTGGAAACAAGGCCTAGGCTTCATACTTTCACTAGTGGCAACTCTCAACAACATTAACATAGTCTAATCACATGATATTTCCCATAAAACATGCAATGGAGACGCACTCGGAGGTCATTCCTTTGTGGTCAAGAGAGGACGAGAATTATGTAGGACTATAAAAGCACACCTCAAAGTTCGTAGTTCTCAATCTATGGATTTCCCAATGTCACCGCGGCCATCCAAAGAGAGTACCACAATCACCACAACATATCTCAAGGATAGTCAAAGACAAGCACCAAGAGACTCTCAATTTTCAATCAACACACAAAAGAGGAAATCACTCATGAAAATATTCTTCAAACCCATGTCCAATAGACCGCTGTCACCATGGTATCGGGGATTATACTAGATAAGATCAAGTGAGTACATCAATCCAATACATAGAGGAAGGGGAAACATCATGGGATCACCCTAGATTAACATAGCCTATGATCACAACGAAGATCTCATCATGGGAGAGAGAATTGACCACATGGATACTGGTAGAAACCTTAGCCCCAAGGAGGGACTACTCCCGCATCATGGAGGGAGGAAGAAATGTCAATGGAGATGAATCCGAGGGCACTTCCCCGTCCCGGCAGGGTGCCGACACAGGAACTTTGGTCCCCCGAAGCTTGTCGGCGATGGCGGCGGAGATCAGAATTGCTTCTGGAGAAAAGGGGTCTGGAATCAGGATTTTTGTGACGGGAGAATAAATAGGAGCCAAAGGGAGGCACCAGGGGCACCAGCCGCCCACGAGGCCACCCGGCGCGGCCAAGCCCTGGCCCGCGCCCACTGGCCGCCTGGGCACCAGGTGGGGCCCCTCAGGCCCTTCTTCGGTGAATCTGGAAGCTTCCGGAACGCCGATTTTTTATCTGATTTTTCCCGAATTCTTGGAGCACTTTTAATATGGGGGAAACTGAAATAGAAAAACAGCAGAAAACAGGAAAATGCACTGGGGTGCACTGAGTTAATAAGTTAGTCCAAATATGATCAAAAGTGTATGAAAGTGTATCTAGATCATAGCAATATCACACAAAACATGCATGGAGCAATCATAAATTATAGATATGATTGGGACATATCAAGCATGCCGTCACCATTTCACGAACATGGTACGTGGTAAAAATTTGAGAGGATTATGACAAAAGCTGGTGGCACTTAGTGTACAAGCTGCATTAGTTGAATGCTGGTCAAACACTGAAAACCCCCGTTGACCGTCTCAAAAACTATCCGGAAAAAATCTCGTAACCATGGCGCACAACAGTGGCCGTTGGACGTAACATTAGCGCCGAATGGTGGTCCTTGGATCTCAACACGATCCGCGAGGAGCTGGTTCCGCAACCTGATTGGTTGGCTCTTATCAAAGTACAGGCACACAGTTTACAATGAAGAAGCGTTTGGGATGCGAGAACGCAAGTGGTTTCCGTCCGAAGCTATACTCAATCCACATCGATCTAGCCAGATTTCCCCACCTCTGGTGATTCAAGCACACAATTCATTCCTCAACCCATCAGTCGGCTTAGGTCTATAGGATGGGGACGTCGACTAACTACCAGAGGGATCGTAGGGCCGGCTTTGCCGCCGCCCCGGTGCTTGCCGGAGGAGGTGGTTCTGACGATGCTGCCCTGAGCGCGGCCTTGCGGGCGTTTTGAGCGAGGTATCGTTTGGTGACCGATACCTTCATTAGCCCGGTCGCCCCAATCATCACCGATTTCCCGGCTATTTCCATCTTGCTGGCTCATCATGCCCGATTGGCGACCTATTTTTACTGCAGGACTCCGACCGTCTCTGTCTTGTCCATCCCCACCGCATCCATCCAACGCGCAGCTACGGAAGCGGCCATGGCGACGAAAGTGTTGGGGTTCGCAGCAGAAAACACAAAATTTTCCTAACTGGCGTTCCCTTAACCCAAGATCTAGCTAGCCGTATTACCGTAACAGATAGTAGTGCGGAAATAACATACCTCGGGGTGTAGTCCGTTGCGCGGGAAACGTTCCCGCAAACGTGGTTGATGTAGCCGATCAAGTTTCACAGCCCCCTGGCTGTGTTGAGCACTCGGATGGGTGTAGTGCCACACGTGCAGCACCTCGTAGTACTCGCACACGTACGAGACTCGATGACGACCTCCGTTCTCCGATCCAGCGGAGGGGGCGGAAGCAGACCTCCGGACGGAGCTTCGGCAGCACGACGGCCTCAGATTCTAGCAGAGAGGTCTCAATTCCACTACAGCCTCACACTAGGGAGCCCACCATGGAAGAGACCAGAGAGGGGAGGAGACCGGAGAAAACCGATCTCAATTCGGAGTTATATTTATTTTCTCACGAATTTCTGTGTATTAATTATGTGCACCCTGCCTGTCTTTATATAGGCTGGGGAAGGGAGTCAACCCACCTCCCCTAGCAATGTGGGACTAAACCCTTTGCTAGGGGGTGGCCGGCCAAGGGGGAAGAGGGGGCGCACCCCTCATGGGCCCTAGGGCCCATGGCGCCTGCCCCCCCTTTTTCTTTTCTTTTTTCTTTTCCCTTTAATTCCTTAATGGGCCTTTTTCTCCACTAAGGCCCATAGCACATATTAATTAGAAATAAAATGATTTTAATTATTAATTCAATTAATTAATAACTAAAACATATTATTTCATCTCCCGGTGCTCCGGAAACTCTTCCGGCTCACTCCGAACTTGTTTCGGTTCAATACGGTACTCCTCCGATATTGTCTCCCTTATTCTCTGGTTGCTCCGATGGTTCCGAAAAGGTCTCCGATTTCATCGAGCCCTTAAGTGTGTTACCCTACGGTCCGAGAACACTCCAGTCATGACCGAGCAGAGGCAACAGTCAATGATCATCAGCGGGACCTGGATGCCCATAATGACCCCTGTGCATTCCGGATATCAATACCGATTGGACCTTACGCCGTATAGCATTCCCTTTGTCAGCGATACTGGATTGTTCCGAGATTCGATCAATGACATCCTATGTCTGGTTCAACCTCGTTCCGAACTAATCCTTATTCACTCGTTCCCGTGATATTCATCCCCGTGACCTAGTCACACGCTGCGCAGCTTCATGGATGGAATCTCACCGAGTGGGCCCCGAGTATCTATCCATTATATGGATTGACAAATCCCGCTCTTGTAAACAATACTCCTCAACGTATCTCCACGGAATACCTAAGATACAACCGTTATGACCCGCATATTTCAGTCAGGTGGTGGGATGTAAGTCAAAGCATCTGGGAAGATAGTGATTATGCACGTACTCACGGTCAAAGGAACGGTCTACCACGTTCTGTAATTACAACACTGAACCTTCACAAGATTTGATCATGCTGTAATGCTTACTTTGGGTAATGTTCATCACGTCACTTAGCCAGTGAGGTGACCTCATAGTCAAGAGACTTAATTGTCCATGATCGCGAAACCACGATCATCATGTTGACCATGAACTAGTTATCGATGTAGAGGCTAACTAGGAACTCTGGGTGTTTCTATACCACACCTGCATCATTGTTTCACTGATGCAGTTCTAGCACGGTATGAAACTGGTTATGAACTTGCTTAGATATATTGGAATAATCATATATTATTTGCCTCTAGAGCATATATCCAACAGTCTCCCACTTGGACTAGATTGCTAATAATCTAGCCGCATTTTCCCGATCATAAACATCTTATCACATAAGTGTTTCATTGATCATGCATGCTCATGGAAGAGGGTTCGTCAACGAACTGCACCAATTCAGATTCGTATGTTTCCTTTGCAACTGGTACAGGTCAAAAGCTCTTTTGACATACCACTCATTATCATATAATGGTTGGATATAAGTTTCGCGGGAGAGTGAGACTATTATTTCACAGTATCCTCCAATGATCTCTTGGTTCAGTCTTTAAGAAGACTCATCCATAGTCATATATACTGAGAAATACACTCAGCCAGAAGTCCAATACTTCTAACGCTAAACTTTTATCCATATGTCTACTTTCTTAAGTAGTATTATGTTTGTAGTACCGTGAATTTTGCTCACATTTCTTTCATGTCTTTGGTGATGTCTCTAATTCCATATAGACCCATAATATGGCTTGCAATTGTAATCTTGCATTACATTCAAGTCTATTATCATTTCTATATTTTAGGGAATAGTCCTCAGTATGCCTCTCATATACTGACTGCATGGACTTTATTCAGATTCTGTGTTTTACTCCTAAAGCACATCGGAATCTGTTCTTCTCCAAGAACTTTTGAGTCATTCTGTTGTTGGATTCACAACGCATGTTATATGGTAGAATCATATGTCAAGAACATATAAGATCACATGTCCAGTACATGGTGCATCTCTATTCTTCCATCAAGACATTGCTTGTGATATTTGGATTTCATCCATTATATATAATTTCTAGCCACAAGAACCTGTTTCTTGTCTAGAAGATTATTCCAACCTTCACTTCGTTTCATTATCCGTATCTTAATCTACTCATATAGATTTCAACGTGTAATGTGTTGGTATTTCACATAAAAGAAGATTCTTGCAATCTTGTATTTTATTTGCCTTATGCTCTATATATATCATAATGCACATATGTATATGAGACGATTCTCTATATACACAATCAATGCATATCCATATATATATACATATGAGATCATTCTTCACACATATCAATGCATATATGTTTGAGACAATGATCATGCTCCCACTCAAATATATCCATCTTATACTCATATATTTGTGGTTCAGCTTTCATCAAGTCATTTTATTGTTCACTATGTCTCACATAATGACAAAGCTTCCAAAGCTCCCACTCAGAAAATGCCCTCTGTATTCCAAGTTTCAGGGAAGTCTTCAAAGCTCCCACTCAGTTTCATGAAACTGCAGGCCCACTCAATATCTTGGTCATCACTAAATCACTTGATCAAATCAAGTTTGAGGGTTCCTGTCTTGAGGTACTAAAGTCCATCCTTTTAACGAAGTAACCTTCGTCTTGCCCATTACAATTCCCTTTCAAATCCAAATTTGACTGAGATGCAATTTCAGGCTATGGTCCATCGTAGTGTAAATGAAATATTTTATTGATTAAAGCATTACTACGTTTCCGTAGTCAATCACCATTGAACTTTGGTCATAACCAAATAATGCTTTATGTCCATTACGTTATTCTCAATAACTCTCCAGTTTGTCGAGAATATGAAATAACCGATTTATTTCACAGGACGTGAGCCATCCTTAATGTAACTCAATATTATTTCATTTCTCCTCGTGTTCTAGGTTACCATCATTCCTTTGTGTCTTCAAGCAATATTATTCCCTATTGTTTTATTAAGAAGACTCATGATTATTGTTCTGTACAGAACGTATTCATGACAACCTTCTAAATTCAACAATGGCTTCAACTCATATACCAAGATCAATCATCTTTGGCATATCCTTCCTTATGCAGTGTCATTACAGCGGAACATGCTTTCGTTGCAATACTCTGATATTCTGAAGGCAAGGTCCAATACCTCGGTCAAAGTTTCCATTATCTCCCATTGGATCTGTGTTGAGATACTTTTCTCGTATTACCAATTAAGCAACACAAATTTTGCTATTCGGGGAGAATATGTAATTTCAATTGCTCGTAGTTCTATTACAAAGAAATTCTTTCTTTTAAGAAACCTTATAACACCATCAGTTATGGAGCTATCATGTCTCGTTAAAACCAGGATGGTTTCCTATTCATGAAGTGGGTGTTTTAACTTAATGAATTAAACAACTTATTCGACAATAACTATAGTGCTAGGGGAAAGAACGTTTAGACCATACTACGGTTTAGTATGACTACGAATGGTTTAAGTAGTCCAGCACTTTCAACTTCCATCGTAGTTTGTGGTACAACTTCCACAAGTCTCCCATTATGTCAATATCAATACTTTTCACTCCGGATCGTAGCGTAGTGATATGTATCCTTGTATTCTCACTTCTTACTGTGATTCCCGAATCTCATTTTTATGATCTCAATTGAATACAACTTTCAATTAATCATATGAAGTTTTTAATGATAACTCACATGCCCATTCTACATCATTTATGTATAATGATTGGCACAAGTTCTACTTGCTAGAACCTTGTCATGATCATATTTATTGCAGAGGTTCATAGATTGTGTATCTAATCCATCTCATGCAATCAAGTTGTGATTCTTCATTCGATAATGAACTCACAAGTTAATATATCATACATTTAATGAATTCATCAGTTATGAAGTCACCTCATGCAATCAGATCTTTGACTTGTTATAATCAAGACAAGTTTATCATTAAACATTGAATATTTCTTGACAATAATAGTAGTATTATAAATGCTTTCTATCATATCATAAATCAAGATGTAATCAAAGTATAAGCACACTTTTATTCATAGAGATGGAACAACTGACTTGTCTCATTACATGAATAACTTTGTCTCGCGAGATGCAAGCCACACAACTAAGTGTTCATACTATAATGATTACATAAGATTTATCTAATACTCTAAGTATCTCCTATGATAGATGTCTCGGTGGAATCCATGCTGGCCATCAACTGACTTGATATCCATCAATCCTCGATTTCACCTCTTCCCGTCCATGCAACAACAGGTCCTGTTTTCATAAAACAGAATAAGTATCAAATACTCATTTACTGCATCTGTTGTATAAGGGAGTAAACATTTATAAAGTATATCAAGTATATACCTTCTCCATCGACAACTTCTCCTTCAATGGGTTCGACCTCCAGGTACTGGAGTCTATCCATGAAGTCAGAGAACTCGAGGCTTTCACCTCTGCCGACATAGCCATAGACATGGTCTGTATAGCTCGGTGGAAGCGAGTGTAACACCGTGTATATCGCAGACTCATGTGTGGTATCATAGTCAAAATCATCTACGAGGCTCAGATGTATCTCATGCATCTTGGCCAAGTGTGATTTCAGGCAAGAGCCTTCTTCCAGCTTTGTAGAGAGAAACTCACTTTCTAACTCAAATCTGGCAACTCTAAACTGATGCAAGTTTGATGACTTCAGCTCATCGATCATATCGTATGTATCCAAATCAGCATACTCCTCACGCAAAGGTTGCGGAATGCTGGTTTCTATGATACCCTTGGCTATGGCATATGTCCTACGACGATAATGATAATCAATCGCCGCTTGTGCATCCATGTCGTTTTCTGGAGGGTTTCCCACGTGCCTTTTAGTTAAGAATGAAAGGTTGATTCTCTTGAGCACGGCTCTAAGGCGTAAGTACCAACTAATGAAGTTTGACCCATTTTCTTTAAGTCTTTCACCATGTAAGAAGGAAACCATTTCAAGGTACTGGGTATTATCCATTTTTCTACAAACATAATTGCAAGGAACACAATTAAGACTAGTTCACAACAAATGAGTTCATATAATCATATGAGCTCGCACTAAAACATTTCATCCCTAGGAAGTTTTAGTGATTACATGATCCAGATTCACTGCCCGACCTCGAATATCACACGGCCGACGGGTCAGTTTCAAAGGTAGACAACAACTTGTGCGATCACATTATCTTATATATACTGTGACTCATGCTCGATCTTTCGATCTCTAGTATTCCAAGGCCATATCTGCATATGCTAGGCTCGCCAAATTAACCTCCATGTTATATGCTGCTCAGCAAGGCCATATTTACATATGCCAGGCTTGCCGAACCCAACCTCATGCGAACTCCATTGAATATGTAGGACAACTCCGGTATGTACGGAGCATCAAGCCATATGGGAGAACCTTCCAGGTGGTGCACACTTCGGTAGAATCCTTGTGTTTGGCTTTGTTAAGGGATCATCTTATCACATGCTACCGTCGTGTATCTTATACTAGCAAGTTTTAAGATGTCTGGGCTATGGCAACACTAAGTCTACAGTGTCTCCATTTTAGTTTGTTTTATGATGACGATTACTACTTATTAGTAACACATAGCAAAAGCTATCACTACATCACAAACAAACAAACGATAGCCCCCACTTTGCAATACAAGGTTTAGACGATCTAGTTGTATATTGCAAGTTTTACGTGGTTGCTAGGGCTTTCATAGTTAAACAGGTTTTAACCTACGAGTCAACCACAACGTCAACCATACGATTGTCTCTATTACACCCCGCACGGGGCCCTCCGTTGCAAATGCCACATCCGCTAAAGTAGAGAGACAGACACCCCCCTAGCCACTTTATACGGTACAAGCCGCATGTCAAGCGTGGAACCAGTCTCGCGTAAGAGTACGCGTAAAGTCGGTCGGGGGCCGCTTCATCAAACAATGCCGCAGATATGAACAAGTGCACATGAGAGGGTAACAATCATACAATCAACGCCCACATCCCCGATGTGTTCTATCCGTACAGTAATACTAAGCATAGACCTAGCTCATGATACCACTGTTGGCGTTCGCAGCAGAAAACACAAAATTTTCCTAACTGGCGTTCCCTTAACCCAAGATCTAGCTAGCCGTATTACCGTAACAGATAGTAGTGCGGAAATAACATACCTCGGGGTGTAGTCCGTTGCGCGGGAAACGTTACCGCAAACGTGGTTGATGTAGCCGATCAAGTTTCACAGCCCCCTGGCTGTGTTGAGCACCCGGATGGGTGTAGTGCCACACGTGCAGCACCTCGTAGTACTCGCACACGTACGAGACTCGATGACGACCTCCGTTCTCCGATCCAGCGGAGGGGGCGGAAGCAGACCTCCGGACGGAGCTTCGGCAGCACGACGGCCTCCGATTCTAGCAGAGAGGTTTCAATTCCACTACAGGCTCACACTAGGGAGCCCACCATGGAAGAGACCAGAGAGGGGAGGAGACCGGAGAAAACCGATCTCAATTCGGAGTTATATTTATTTTCTCACGAATTTCTGTGTATTAATTATGTGCACCCTGCCTGTCTTTATATAGGCTGGGGAAGGGAGTCAACCCACCTCCCCTAGCAATGTGGGACTAAACCCTTTGCTAGGGGGTGGCCGGCCAAGGGGGAAGAGGGGGCGCACCCCTCATGGGCCCTAGGGCCCATGGCGCCTGCCCCCCCTTTTTCTTTTCTTTTTTCTTTTCCCTTTAATTCCTTAATGGGCCTTTTTCTCCACTAAGGCCCATAGCACATATTAATTAGAAATAAAATGATTTTAATTATTAATTCAATTAATTAATAACTAAAACATATTATTTCATCTCCCGGTGCTCCGGAAACTCTTCCGGCTCACTCCGAACTTGTTTCGGTTCAATACGGTACTCCTCCGATATTGTCTCCCTTATTCTCTGGTTGCTCCGATGGTTCCGAAAAGGTCTCCGATTTCATCGAGCCCTTAAGTGTGTTACCCTACGGTCCGAGAACACTCCAGCCATGACCGAGCAGAGGCAACAGTCAATGATCATCAGCGGGACCTGGATGCCCATAATGACCCCTGTGCATTCCGGATATCAATACCGATTGGACCTTACGCCGTATAGCATTCCCTTTGTTAGCGATACTGGATTGTTCCGAGATTCGATCAATGACATCCTATGTCTGGTTCAACCTCGTTCCGAACTAATCCTTATTCACTCGTTCCCGTGATATTCATCCCCGTGACCTAGTCACACGCTGCGCAGCTTCATGGATGGAATCTCACCGAGTGGGCCCCGAGTATCTATCCATTATATGGATTGACAAATCCCGCTCTTGTAAACAATACTCCTCAACGTATCTCCACGGAATACCTAAGAAACAACCGTTATGACCCGCATATTTCAGTCAGGTGGTGGGATGTAAGTCAAAGCATCCGGGAAGATAGTGATTATGCACGTACTCACGGTCAAAGGAACGGTCTACCACGTTCTGTAATTACAACACTGAACCTTCACAAGATTTGATCATGCTGTAATGCTTACTTTGGGTAATGTTCATCACGTCACTTAGCCAGTGAGGTGACCTCATAGTCAAGAGACTTAATTGTCCATGATCGCGAAACCACGATCATCATGTTGACCATGAACTAGTTATCGATGTAGAGGCTAACTAGGAACTCTGGGTGTTTCTATACCACACCTGCATCATTGTTTCACTGATGCAGTTCTAGCACGGTATGAAACTGGTTATGAACTTGCTTAGATATATTGGAATAATCATATATTATTTGCCTCTAGAGCATATATCCAACAGAAAGCCGCTAAGAGGGCGGCTTACGTCGCCATCTTGGTGGAGGTAGCCGCAAGAAGAAAGACGGAAGCCGCCAACAGGGCGGCGACATACGCTGATGCCGCGGCGACTTCTCTGGACCAGGAGCTCATCGACGTTCAGCGGGCCAACAGGGCGGCGGCATACGCCGATGCCGCGGCGGCCTCTCTGGACCAGGAGCTCATCGACGTTCAGCGGGCCAAAAAGGCGGCGGCATACGCCGATGCCGCGGCGACCTCTCTGGACCAGCAGCTCAGCGACGTTCAATGGGCCAACAGGGCGGCTGCATACGCCGATGCCTCGGAGGCCTCTCTGGACCAACAGCTCATCGACGGTCAGGAGACCAACAGGGCGGCGGCATACGCCGATGCCTCAAACTCCTCTCTGGACTAGCTGGACTAGTAGTATTTGTTTAATAAGGCGCTGGTCTTTTTTTATTCGAGTAGATCTTGAGTAAGAGCTATGTTAAGTCCAGTACCTTGTTTAACTATCGAGTTGGTTCGATTTAGCAAGTGTGAGCTTTGCTGATGACTCAGTTGTTTTCTCAAATTAACAACTGCTCTTAATATATTCAATGCCATGGATGATGTTCGCTATAATCATGATGATTCGCACCAAATTTCGAAGGTTCCCATACGGATTTATTTATAGTGTCGTCTGCGATACCACTTCTCCCACCTATATCCTTCCCACCTACCCAAATTTTTTTCCATCCACGGGAATATCTAAGCCGCCCTCTGCTTCCTTCCACCACCAAAGGTCGCATTCCCCTCCTTCTTGTTCAAACCCTCCCCTGCTCCTCCTAGCGCTGCGGCCTAGACGGCGCAGGCAACTCCAGCAAAGTGCTACATGGAGCAGCCCCGCCCACGTTCTGCACGCCGGGAGCGTTGGCCTACACGGTGCAACCCCCCGTTCCGTATACCTCGCGCGGCGGCCTAGACTGTGTATGCCGGCCGCCCCTTCCTGCTAGCCGCGTCGCTCGCCCTATTCCGGTAAGATCCCGGTCGCCCTCCTCATGCGCATGCTCTTACTCCTCCATCTATCTTGTATGGCCCGACCACCAAATCATGGAGGATACAGTTGCTGTGGATGCCACCCTCACCGCACTCGCGCGCCATCGCGTGTTTTCCTTGAATCCAGGTCCGGCAGTCGTCTGCTATGACGGTGTGGAGGGCATCCACGACGAGGAAACCTCGCTTCCTTCCTTCCAATGGGAAGGATCCCATTTCCCTCTCCATCGGCGATGAGTAGGTCATTATTAACTTCCTAGATACATATGTTTAGTTAGATATGCCACAAAGTTAAATTATATTCAGATCACCCTTTCCACATGTGTTGCTCATGCCTTGCATCTATTTTTTCTCTTTCGATTGCATCTGAAAATTATTATTTTGTTTGGATTGCATCTACAACTTAAAATAATTGAAACCATACTCTGTATAATGTTGTCATGCAATGTGATACCCAAGTTAATTAGCGATCATTAACACATGAAAACTATTCATTTCCTATATTTGTTATGCATGTTGTAGTTACTTAGCTGGACTTTCGATGTCTTGAATATGTTGGATTGTATGGTGTATTATGTATGCACGAACCTGTTATCATTGATTGCATGCCAATTCTTACATTTCCTAATCATTATGTACTTTATGCAATTTCAGGGTAGTAATGGGTGACTCTGAGATTTACAACCGAGGTATGCACATGGTCTACATGGCTTATATCCCATTAGTGTACAAATGAAAGAGAAATGGCACTGCTCGTGTTATAATATTTACATTTTGCTTGTAGCTCCCTTTGTCAAAGGACTAGATCCACTGTTCGACCCATTTTGCATCTGGAGAAACGAGGTGACCATGACTATCAATCAAGTCAAGAAACTTAGAAAAATTGTAAGGATAAAGAAACTGGCCACGAAAGACAACAAACTCTTTGTCTGCACAATAAAGAAGACTTCAGTCTCCTATAGGATGGTACTAATTTATGTTCCTACCATATTTTCCCCTACACACACAATTTCTATACTGAAAACTATATTTATGCATATCTTTGTATTCAGTCTTTTCTGAAGCAGTTCACCGATGATTATCTATCAAACCACCTGTATGGTCAAGAGGCAAGAAATGTTTTTTATAACACCCGCGCTATAATATTGAAGCCTTCCTGAAGAGGGCAAATGATGGGCGGGCAATCATCCACATGCGCTGGACTAAAGTTGCAAAGGCCTTTAAAATTATTGAAGGCTTAATTTTCGCATTCCGCTTCGACAGTTTCCAAGATGAGATTCATCTGTTTATCTACCGACTATGATGTTGTACTTTGTAAAGATTGTTTCTGTATTGCGGCCTGGTGTACTATCTGCTGGTTGTTACCATAGATTTCGTGTTTATGTAATGCGGCCTACTGTACTAGCTGTTGGATGTACTGTGATTTCAGTAATTATGAAAATTCTGGTAACCATTACAAGCATATGAAAGATATTGTGTTATATATATATATTTATATTTATATTTATATTTTAACAACAATTAGCTTATTCTGCTAACACCTCGGTACGAAAAAAACCCTTCGCACCGCAAGCGGTGATAAAAAAACAACTGCCGCTGCCCACCAACCCCACTATCCACCTTCCTCCTCCCCACGCAGGCCACCTCCCAAAAATCCCACACGCAGCGCCGCCACCCAAATCCCACGCCGGCGCCACCACCTTCGTCCCGCGGCCGACCTCCCCCACCCACATGCCGACGTCGCCCCACCTCCCTCCCTCCCGCGCGCCACTGAAGGTTGCTAGCGGCGACGGATCTGGCAGACCGGATCCCGACGGCGACGGATTTGGCGGCAAGATCTCGTCAGCGACAGAGTTGGAGGCAGGATCCCGACGGCGCCGGAGCTGGCGGCCGAATCCCGGCGGCGGCGCACCCAACCCGGCTGCCGCAACGGCCGGACCTCACGCCGCTCGCCTCGGGCTGCACCTCGCCTGCATGCCCGACGGGGTCAACGGCTGGATCCATTCCCCTCCTCCCTCCTGGGCCTGTTCTAGGAGAAGTCCTCTGCCTCCGTCATGGCTGGGATCAGGTACTTGAGCAAGTTACGACCGACCCGCAGGAGTTGACTTGCGCTCATTGGCTTCCCGCCGGGACCGGAAACCCCAGGAAATTCCGGCCATCGGGTCGAGCTGGCCGGTCGTTGTCGTCATCGTCATCATTGACCGGCGAGGCGAGGCATGGAGGATCGGATATTCCTCCGACGAGTGCCGTGTCGTGTGCATGTAGCAGCACGCGCGGTGGTGGCGTCCATAAATAGGGCCTCCCAGCCGGCGGTCTCCTCCAACCAAGCACAACACCATCTTCTTCCTCTAGCAAGCTCTTCTTCTCAACCTCTCTCTCCCTCGACTGGTGGTTCATGAAGCTGCAGCCAGTCCCCTACTAGCCACCCACCTGCTTCAGTCGATCGGTGAGTCTCGTTTCCATGCCCGCTCGGTAAACCTTGTGTTGAATATGCATGTATATTAGGCAGATTAGGATTTCCTCTGATTTGTTTCCTAGTTTGTGAGATCTCCTGATCCTTTTCATGTATAGCGGATATGATTGAGATCACACAACTGATGTACTCTATATATATGCTACGGCATGAGATCAATACAATCATGATTGATCTAATCTCTCTCCAACATGGTATCATTTGCTCCCTCCCGATCCTAACCTAACACGCCTCCGCCCCCGGCCGCTGGCAACTCAGCCGCCGCCTCCACTCCTTCTCCCTTGCACCGTCCGCCGCTGCATCTTCCAACAAGCAACCATCCAGGCCACCAAGTAGCTTCGTACGTATCACCTACCACAACAATCCATCCACCACCTAGCTTCTTGTACGTACAACAATCCATTTAGGTTGCCGCTGCATCCCGTCCAGCCCCTCCCCCGAACAACCTTCTCGCCGCCACCCTTCCTACACTAGCCGCTGCCATGGACTCTCCTCACGGTCCCGACGTCTCGAGAAGCACCAATCCGTTCGTCGTTCCGCACGTCTTCGCCGCGGACATCCGTGATCTCAACATCGACGCGCGGGTTCCTGTTCGTCTCGATCGCGCCGGCGCCACCTACTACGCGTGGAAGACCTACTTCGGCCTCGTCTTCCGCGAGTACTACCTCACCGAGCACATCGACGGGTCCGTGGATTCCGCCGCCGCGGGTGCCGATCCCGAGTGGTACGCCATCGAGGCCACTCTCATCCACTGGTTCTACCACATCGTCTCGAAGGACATCTTCCACACCATCGTCGCCGACGGTGACGACGCCTACACCGTGTGGAACAAGATCAATGCGCTCTTCACCGGCAACAAGCTCCAACATCGCGTCCTTTTTCAGCAGGAATTCTTCGGCTGCCATCAAGATGACTCCTCCATCGACGACTACTGCATGCGCCTCAAGATGTTCGCGGACGAGCTTGGCGACATCGGCGCACCCGTTAATGACAACCTCTTCCTCAGCACCCTCACCGCCGGCCTCAAGGAGGACTTTGGCAACGCTGCGTCCAACCTCACTTTATTATCTAACCCTACCTTTCAGACGGTTGTCGCCTACCTGAAGCTCGAGGAACGCCGGATGAAGACGGTGAAGACCCACGCGCAGCACACCGCCCTCGCCGCCGGGACCACCCGCGGCGCTCCTCCTGCGCCCCCGGCGCAGCCTCGCCCGCCGGCGCCACCCGGCTTCCCGCAGCCGCCCGCGCCCCATGCACCTCCCGCGCCCCAGCAGCAGCATGGCGGGGGGCGCCGCAACCGGCGCAGTGGCGGTCGGCGCCAGCAGCAGCAGCCGGCCCAGCAGCAGCCCGGCGGTGCGCCTCGTCCTCAGCAGCAGCCTACCCCGCCGTGGTTCGCCGCCCAAAACCCGTGGACTGGCGTGGTTCATGCCTACCACATGCCCGTCCCACAGGCCGCGACGCCAGGGATCCTCAGACCGGCGCCACGCCTGGCCGGCCACCAGGCCCTCTTCGCCACGCCTCAGCCGACCGGCGCCGGCTACGCTCTGCCTGCCCTGGTGCCGCCTTACGGCGGCCTCGTCGCTCCCCCGGCCACCCAGCCGTGGGACCCTGCTCTTCTGGCTGCGCTCCATTCGGCTCCGTCGCTAGAAGGGGGAAAACAACGGTTCTTGTAACCGCGGTTGCAAGGATTGTTTACTTTACACAAAGTGCTTTTTAATGAAGGTGTCTGTTGCTTTGGGTTTACACTTTGGGTAGGGCTCGTAACTTAATACCAGCGAGATGTTCTGGATAGATATCTCAAGGTGGATGATTCGTAGTAGATGAAGTTGGATTTCGGTCTGCTTATTTTGGTGTACCGCCCATGCTTTTGAGCCTCTTCCTTTCTTTGTAGCATAGTTAGCATTGAGGTGCGTTTTTAATCCTGTCAATTGCCCAGCTATAATTTGTTTACCTCGCATAGCAGTTTTATCTTCTTTTGGGAGAGAGACATCACTAGTGAACATCACGGAACCCCGATCCATATTCTCATCACTGTTTACACGCTCATTTATTTTCCTGCTTTTACTTTCTAGCTGCTATCACCATTACCATTATCCCTTTCGTTTGATCCTTTGTAAACAACAAGACCGGAGAGATTGACAACCTCTCTGAACTTCGTTGGAAGCAAAGTTATTTGTTTCTATGTGCAGGTCCAGGAGAAGCAAGTGATACTTTTCAGACGACACATCATTGACGAACAACCTACTTATCATTGTCGGAGTCCTACGGGAGACAAACCCTATCTTCTACATAGAGGAAATCTGCTGCTATCCTAGATCTCACCTTCCACTTGGGGTAACCAACGAAGGGCGAGAAACCATTATCATCATCTCGACCATCAGGTATCTTCACCGAGGGAAATTTTCTGCTATCTACATCTCCACCTTCCACTTGGGGTAACCAATGAGAGCGAGAAGCCTTCACCCGTTAACTCTCTCATCATCTCAAGCAAATTTCTGGCGCCGTTTCCGGGGACTTCAATCTTCAATATAGGGGAGTTGCACTATCTTTTACCTTTTCTTTTTAGTCTTGTTAGTTTACTTTCTAGTTTTTGTTTTAGAGTCTTTTACCAAGAACCACAAAAAAATAGTTACTATGCTTTGTTTATTTAGTATGTCTAAGTCCTTTGCCTTTGGTTTTACACCCGAAGGGGAGATTCTCACCTTCAAACAAAGGGGTGGAGAAAGTCTGAAAGATGCTTGGTATAGAATTAATGATTCTTAAAATAGAGCCACCAAGAAGAAATCCACCACTATCTTGCTTAGAAATTTTTATGTTGGTATTACTTCTTGGAATAGGTTTGTTTTAGATACTGCAAGCAATGGGAATTTCTTGGAATCCCCAGTTTGGGAAGATCTTAATGTTATGGAAAATCTTTTCAGAATCCCCCTATTTGTAGTACACAAGAGGGAATTACTTTAGCTCACATTATGAGTAAACTTGATAGGATAGAGCTAGAGATGCCAAGCATGGGTAAAATAAATGAAGTGGATCGTAGGATTCAAGGGAATTTAAATAGACTTGATAGCTCCATGCACAAAATTAATATAACTTTGGAGACCCTTAAATCCCATGATATGGACCCTTTTAGGATTGATAAGATTGAGGATATTATTGAAACTTTAGGGAATACTTTACCCTCCATCAAGACAAAAAAAGGTAGAAACCCCTTCAAAGAAGGAACCTAAGTTCGTTTACGTACCCAAAACAAATATATCTACTGCTAGGGGTGTGAAAACTGTGAAGATCTTGGAAGAGATGCCTCTCTTGAATAGAATCAGAAATGAAATTCCAATTGGTCTTACTACCTTCGCTTTTATTCCTAGAAGTGTTACCGCTAGGCCTTTCTTTGAGAGTCCTCTTAAGACTAGTTGTACTATTGAAGAGCTTTTTGATGATCTTGATGATGGTTCAATTGTTACAACTTGATCTTTTTGCATCATGCCTAGCTAAAAGGCATAAAATAAAGCTCTTATTGGGAGGCAACCCAAGATGCTTTTTAATTTTAGTTTTAGTGGTCTTGATGCTTATTACTACTGTAGCAACATCATTGTATCTTTATTTTCAAGCTTTGTGCCAAGTTTTAGCCTCCGATTGCAAGAAAGTTCAAAAGTTGTGATATGCTGTCCAGAAACATATTATGTCTGCTTGACGGAAAAATTTACGATAAATCACCAAATCATCTTTTTGATCTGAATATTTTTGACAATATGCTCTATACAATTAGCTTTCTCGCGTTTGTTCTGAGTTTTTTGATTTGAGTTGCAGAAGTACCCCAAAACAATTATTTACTGCATGCTGGTCTGTTTTTCACAGATTCTGCCACGTTTGGCATTTTCATCGTTTTGCAAATCTTAAGCTTTCTTCTTCTTTGCAAAAACTTTTTGGCAATCATGAGAAACAGTAGCTATTCATGAAAATATTTATTGACAGTGGATAAAAATTATTTTATTATGGGTACTAACCACCCTAATCAGCTTATGATGAGTTTCGTATGAAGGAAGTTTTCAAGTATGCGATGAAAGATGATGAAAGAAGATCCGAGAGTGTCAAACGCTCAAGCTTGGGGATGCCCCCATGACCCCCAAGAAATATCCAAGGAGACTCAAGCGTCTAAGCTTGAGGATGCCCACGTGCATCCCCTTCTCCATCAACAATCATCAGTTTGTCCTTCTCCATGCTATATTTGTATCTCTTCATGTGTGGACAAAGGGTTGATAAGAAATTGAATGTTATACATTATGCTATAAAAACTCTTGATAGTGCTCAAAAGAATTATGCTACTACCGAGATAGAGTTTTTAGCAGTAGTGTTTGCTTGTGATAAGTTTAGACCTTATATTGTTGATTCCAAAGTCATTATTCATACTGATCATGCTGCCATTAAGTATCTTATGGAGAAGAAGGACACCAAACCAAGGCTTATCAGATGAGTTCTTATTCAAGAATTTGATTTGCAGATCGTTGATAGGAAAGGAGCGGACAATCCTGTAGCAGACAACCCCTCCAGAGAACATATCACATGATCCTATTCCGTTCAATGATAGCTTTCCTGATGAACAATTAGCTGTTTTGAGGATACAATCTACTTCTGATCCATGGTTTGGTGATTATGCTAACTTTATTGTTACCAAGTTTTTTCCTCCAGGTTTAACATTTTAGCAAAGGAAGAAATTATTCCACGACTTGTGGTATTAATTTTGGGATGACACACATCTTTTTAGAGAAGGTCTGGATGGAATTGTGAGAAGATGCATACCAGAGCATGAGCAGAAGGCTATCTTGAAACAATGTCATGACAGTCCCTATGGAGGACAACATGTCGGTGAGAGGACCGCTCACAAGGTTCTCCAATCAGGTTTTTATTGGCCTACTCTCTTTAAAGATGCTAGAAATTATGTTTTATCTTGTGATAAGTGTCAGAGCGTTGGTAATATTAGTAGGAGAAATGAGATACCTATGAATCATTCTGTAGTTATTGAGCCTTCTGATTGTTGGGTTTTTGATTTTATGGGTCCTTTTCCTCCTTCACACAAGTACACTCACATTTAGTAGTTGTTGATTATGTAACCAAGTGGGTAGAGGCAATCCACACTGAGAGTGCTGATCACAAGACATCTTTGAAGATGCTTAAAGATGTGATCTTTCCTAGGTTTGATGTACCAAGGTACCTCATGACCGACGGAGGATCACATTTTACACATGGTGCTTTTATAAAAGCTTTAGTAAAGTAGGATGTAAATCATAGGATTTCTTCACCTTACCATCCTCAAACAAGTGGGCAGGTTGACCTCACAAATAGGGAGATCAAGTTGATCTTACAAAAGACAGTGAACAGTTCTAGGAAGGACTGGTCCAAAAAGTTAGGAGATGCCTTGTGGGCATATAGAACTGCTTACAAAAACCCCATGGGCATGTCTCCTTATAAGATGGTCAATGGCAAGGCTTGCCATTTACCTTTGGAATTATAGAACAAAGATTTCTGGGTTGTTAGAGAGCTTAATGCTGACCCTAAACTTGCTGGTGAAAAGAGTCTCATGAAATTGACTTGTCTAGATTTTGAAACGTGAATTTAATGTTGGTGATAAATTTTTGTTGTTTAGATCGCGTTTAAGGTTTTCTCCAGGTAAATTACTTTCTAGATAGGAAGGACCGTACCACATTGAAGAAGTCACCCGCTCTGGTGGAATCAAGATTAACAATTTTGAAGGCACCAAACCTCAAGTTGTGAATGGGCAAAGAGTCAAGCATTAAATGGCAGGAGACCCTGTCAATGTTGATACGGATATGATAAGAACAACCTCGCATGAAGAACATGTTGCAGCACTGGTTCAGACACCAGCAGAAGAAGAATAAGAATAGGTATGCAATACGGTAATAAAATTTCGCGAACATCCATAAAAGTTATGCATTATGTGTTTTTGAAAAATTAAGAAAATTCCGAGCCGAAGTGGAGCCGGAGAGGAGCTCCCGGGGCTCCAAGGGCCCTCGTGGCGCGGCCTGCCTCCTCGCCGCGCCAGGTGGCCGCCTGGGCCACCAGGAGCTGATACGTCCCAAACGTATCTATAATTTCTGCTTGCTCCGTGCATGTTTTGTGTGATATTGCTATGATCTAGATACACTTTCATACACTTTTGATCATATTTGGACTAACTTATTAACTGAGTGCACCCTAGTGCCAGTTCCTGTTTTCTGCTGTTTTTCAATTTCAGGTTTCCCCCATATTAAAAGTGTTCCAAAAATTTGGGAAAAATCAGATAAAAAATCATCGTAGAAGAACCTTCCGGAATCACATGGGTGGGGCCAAAGGGCCACCACTAGGGGCCTAGGCGCCCTGGTGGCACATCCTAGGGCTTGCCCGCGCCAGGGGGCGCCTAGACCCCTAGTGGCCCCTCCGTCTGCCCCCCTTCGCCTATTTATAATCCGTCACAGGATTCTTCCGATGACATAACCATTTTTCGCGATCTCGCCTCTGTTCCGCCACCGCCGCGCTTCCAAGATCGGGAGCGCCAACAGACCTCTTCCCGGCACCCTGCCGGAGGGAGGATTGACCTCCGGGAGATCCCCCTCCATCATGGACGCTTCCCGGATAATCCGTGACCGTGAGTAGTCTACCTTGGACCATGGGTCCGTGATCAGTAGCTATGTGATGTTCTCCTCCCCTATTTGTTCCTCATGGATTAGACCTTGTGAGCTTCCCTACAGGATCAAGGCACATATGTAATTCTTTCTGCTGTTGCTATGCTGAGTTTGCTGGGATCTGATGGATTATGAGACTATGTTATGTTTGTGATAGAGTAATATATTTGGTTCTTATCTTTTATATTTTTTCCTAAGTAATTTTTGCATGTTCTCCCTTGTTGTTTATTGCTTTGGCCAAGTAGTAGGTAGTGACCCTAAGAGGGAACATTATGCTCGATTGTGGGTTCATGCCCCCTGATGACACGCTTGAGTGACCAAAACATGAGTCTAGGAGATGTGTTGTTGCCACAAGGGGAAAACAACGGTGCTTGTAACCGCGGTTGCAAGGATTGTTTACTTTACACAGAGTGATTTTAATGCAATTGTCTGTTGCTTTGGGTGGGGCTCGCAATTTAATACCAGCGAGATGTTCTGGATAGGTATCTCAAGGTGGATGATTAGTAGTAGATGCAGTTGGATTTCGGTCTACTTATTTTGGTGTACCGCCCATGCTTTTGAGCCTCTTCCTTTCTTCGTAGCATAGTTAGAATTGCGGTGCATTTTTTATCCTGTCAATTGCCCAGCTGTGATTTGTTTACCTCGCATAACAGTTTTATCGTCTTTTGGGAGAAGGACATCACTAGTGAACATAACGGGACCCCGGTCCATATTCTCGTCACTGTTTAAACGCTCAATTTATTTTTTGCTTTTACTTTCAGCTGCTATCACCATTATCATTATCCCTTGTGTTTGATCCTTTGTAAACAACAAGGCCGGAGAGATTGAAAACCTCTCTGAACTTCGTGGGGAGCAAAGTTATTTGTTCTGTGTGCAGGTTTGCGTCAATTGCGCCGTTGATACCTACTTGTAGCTTTCAGAGTCCTATGGGAGACAAACCCTATCCTCTACATAGGGTAAATTTGCTGCTATCCTACATCTCACCTTCCACTTGGGGTAACCAACGAAGGGTGAGAAGCCATTATCATCTCTCGCACATCAAGCAAATTTCTGGCGTCGTTGCCGGGCACTCCAATCTACAAGATAGGGGAGTTGCACACTATCTTTTACCTTTGCTTTTTAGTCTTGTTAGTTTACCTTTCAGTTTTTATCTTAGTGTCCTATATCAAAAATCACAAAAAATTATTTACCTAGCTTTTAGTAGTCCTCCTTGTTTAGTAGAACATGTGAGGAGTTTGTGCTTTGAGGGAATCGGAAGTTCTAGATTTCCATCAAAGGGATGGAGAGAATATGAAGAAGGCATGGGACAAAATTTCTGAGGTACATAAAATAATTATGCCTTGGATACTTACAAAAATTGTGCTTAGAAATATTTTATTAAGGGTACTAACCTCTCTAATCATCTTATGATGAGTTATGTATGAAGGGAGTTTTCAAGTGTGCGATGGAAGATGATGAAAGAAGATCCGAGAGTGTCAAGCGCTCAAGCTTGGGGATGCCCCCATGCATCCCCAATAAATATTCAAGGAGACTCAAGCGTCTATGCTTTGGGATGCCCCCCGTGCATCCCCTTCTCCATCAACAATCATCAGTTCGTCCTCCGTCTCACTATATTTTTATCACTTCATGTGTTATGTGCTATGCTTGGAGCATCTCGCTCTTAGGTTTCCTTTTTAGTTTTCTTTAGCTTTGCTTGATGTTCATAACAAGTTAGAACCCAGCTTAGTTTGTGTGGGAGAGAAACACGCTCCACTTCAATCTAGAACACATCTAGGATTTTTCATGACTATATTTTTTCTGTTGTGTGTTCTTTATCTTTTCGTAGCTGCAACCACGTTTAGTTTTAGTTTTCATGTTTGTCTATTGCAAGAGCATTAGCTTTTGTTTAGTTTGTTGCTCGAACTCTCTTTAGTTTTCTTGTTTATTTTGTTAAGAGAGTTGGTTGTTGCACTGAGTTGTGTCTTATCTTGAAGTAGGTAATTGAGGTTGCTATTCAATTGTAGTAGTAACTTGCAATAGTTTTGAGGTATTGTTGTGAGTAATGTTTGAACTTTTGGTGTCAAGAGCTCTAGCCTATTAGTTATAGGTGTCGTATTTTGGGCAATCCGCGCTTATTTTCAAAACCTACAAAAACTAGTTGAGAACACTAGATACTAGATAGATCACTAATCTTTGGAGGGATCGGATGTTAGAGTACACTCACGTACCATGAGTCGAGGATGCGCAAGGATAACCAAACCCCCATACACTCTCCTCGGGGTACTTGTCTCTTTGTGAACCTCCTTATTAGATTGAGAGTTACCGATAATAAGTGCATGAGTTCTTTGGACTAATGTAAGTATTAAAAGTTGACACTTCCACCTCCTCATATTTTCTAGCCTCTTCGGTACCGTGCATTTCCCTCTTCTCACTCCGAGAGTTGGCATCCATCTCGCCGGTGCATCCAAACCCTTGGCATGATATGCTTAATCATCATAAACCTCCCTATATCTTTCCTCAAAATAACCACTATACCTACCTATCAAGGCATTTCCATAGCCTTTCTGAGATATATTGCCATGCAACATCCACCTTCTCGTGACTTGATCTTCATGTCATACATGTTCCTGCTACACTGGCAGAGGCATACATTTGCGTACATCATGATAGCTACATCTTGTTTATGTTGAGTACTTTGTAAAGTGTGAAGATCTTCTATACTTCTTGTAAAATAGAGTGTTGCCCTTAAGTGAGGAAAAGATCCCAAAGAGGACAAAATTTAAAAGATCCCAAAGAGGACATGACGAGGATCAGCCTCGGCAAATCCCATGGTCAGGGACCCTGGGTTAGTCATAGGGAAGGAACAGGTTGGACGATACTCGTCGGCTAACAGGAGAAGCACTTCCTGCTCAATATTATTACGTGAGGGGGCGATTACAAGGGAGGCCAAGGTGAGTTCTCACAAAACCAAGAGAGTAGATTGGATATTGCATACCTGAGACGTCTCCGCTCCCAGACTTTATATACTAGGCTAGGTCCCGGGGAGTCCGTACCAGATTACAGAGATAATTTCCTAGTCCTAGTCTTGCCTTGTCCGCCAAGTCGTGCCTTCCATATCAGTCGCGGACTCCTACGTCGGTGTCTTGATTGGGCCAGTCGTGGGACTGTCGAGGCTTCCCAGTGGGCCTTCTGTCTTCACGCACACGAGGTATCCTCACACGCAGGAGTCGTGGGGTCACCCCTCGTCTGTAGCCCCCGAGTGCCTGTGGGACTCGAAGAGTCGCGCAGGGACTCTAATTCGTCATTGCTTTATCATTGTAGGAGCATCATAGCTGCAAGTCGCTGGCAGTTTTGAGCCATGACAATACCTGTTTCGAGGGATCGCTAAGCTAAAAGGGCCCAAGGAGTCGACTAGTCGAGCCTTGGTGAATTGCGCTAGTGGAAAATACCGCAATATCCCAATCAAGCTCACGCCCCTCGACATGAACTTGGAACGACCGGTTTCTAGCAAAGTCATGCCGCTGCAGGTCTTATAGGATCAATTGCTGCCAGTCTAAGCAAATAGCCTGAGCGCGTCCGCTCGGCTCTTTCTATCATGCAAGCGCATGGAAAAGATCGGGAGTGAAATCGCTCTGTGGCAAATCCCGGCCGGGCCGTTCTGCGTAGTGGGGTCTTACCTACACGCTAAGCTTGCGTGGCATTTGGGTACAGTGTGTCGTAGCCCAGGTATAATTGTTTTTTGTAGAGGCACGGAGCCTGGTTAGCGATGCACCCACTTGAAATAAACAATCAAGTGATCTATTTAGTAGCCACTCGCAGAGCTTTTTCGTGCTTAGGCGAGAAGTCATATAAGAAAGCAACCGCTCGGAAGGTCGTCGAGTGCATGGGTAGTTTAGCTCGCTGAGCTTTTGCGAGTAGTTACTCGAGCGCTTCTTGTTTTCGAGGTGAGGGAGCACCCGAACTCCACAGATGTGTTTGTTTCCGCTGACGCGAGTAGTCTTGCGAGTGCATGTTCGCCTTTTTTGGGTGAGGGAGCACCCGAAACTCTGTGAGTGCGAGTGGTTTACTCGAGCAAATCCTCATCTTCTGGGTGAGGGAGCACCCGAACTCTCAAGTTTTTGGTCTTTTACTTTTGTTTTTGAATAAATATACTCCCGATGGGAGTAAAGGATTTTGGAATCGGAATATTTTGGAACTGAGAGATAGGTTACCTTTGCCAGTCTTTTGTTTTTTCACGATTGTTTTTATCTTGACCCGTCCTTCTTGGGACGCCGCGTTGATGGTCCTTGTCATGCTATTTGATGATCTATGATGATGCTTGGTCTTCGATCCGTCGCGTCTTCTAGACATGATGACGACTTGGACGCCGTGCTGCCCGTTGGATTTCCAAGGTGTGCATGGGAAACATGCGAGATTTGACGCCTCCTTTAAGTATTGCTGACCGTGTGAAGGCATCTTTTCTTGGAATTCGTAACGCCCGATGTGTTTGGTCTTTGATTTAATGATGGCACCCCCTGGGCTTCTGTTTTTTCCTGGTTTTCCCCTGGGATGCGCTATAAATACCCGCTGTTTTTTATTGCTTGGGCTTGGTCATCCATTCTTCTCCTATCTTCTTCTTCTTCACATGGCTCCCAAGCGAGGTGGTGGTGCGTCTGGCCGAGGTCGTGGCCGACGTGGTCGTGGTGGTCGTACTCCTCGCTCTTCTCGTGGTGGGAGCCGTGGAGCTGCGGCGATGCCCTCTCCGTCTTGTGCGGACGAGGGTGTTTGGCGCTATGACTTCCTTCTGCGCATTCTTAGTCGCACTTCTACTCTGATCCCTCTTCCATTCTCATTTGCCTCCATGATTTCTGAGCTTAATCTGAGGGGTCTGTGGCTTCGACTTCAGGGGTGCGCTCGACCTCCTGCTTGGGTTGAGCTTTCTGTTGATAGTTCCCTCTTGATTTTTCTTGATGCTGGCTGGAGGTTGTTTTCGCAGCAGCTAAACTTACGAGATGGGGATAGTCTTTGATGTCGTTTTGATGGTGAAGATACCCTCATTGTTCGTGCTTTTGATGCCGGTGGCAATCGTCTGGACCCATACGGGGAGGAAACAAGCAGTGACAGTTCCGATGGGTCAAGTGGTGGTTCGCCGGCTTCTCCCGTGACTTCATCTTCGGTCGATTCCTCGGCTGATGGTGCTTGCTCTTCTAGTTCTAAGGATGAACTGGACGTCAAGCCGGTCGTCAAGCGGCTGCGTCAGTAGGCGAAGCACCTTGTAGAACTGGAGGACGGCGACTTGCTTCTTCGCGGACTGAGTTGCTACTTTGCCTATGGTTATGCTCGTCAAGCTGTGGTACGAAAGTGCCAATTATCTCAGCATGAGCGCACATGTAGAAGTCATAATTCCCTGGGATAATTGTAACCCGTCTGGTGGCTGCTCGAGTCCTTTTGTAGTGATAACTGTCCTTGAATCCTTTGTAATGGAAACTGTCTTCGACTCCTTTGTAATGGAAACTGTCTTCGACTCCTTTGTAATTCAAACTGTCTTCAACTCCTTTGTAATTCAAACTGTCTTCGACTCCTTTGTAATGGAAAATGTCTTCGGGTGCGCGGCAGCGCTCCCGATGGGAGTAGCCCCCGAGGCTACGTTTTGATTTGTAGAATCAAACGTAGGCTGTGAGTTTTTGTCTACCTGGGTTGTCCCTTCTTGTGGCTGTTTTTAATTTATTCCAGCTTTTTGGTCGGGTGCGCGTTAGCGCTCCCGATGGGAGTAGCCCCCGAGTCTTTAGGTGATCGTTTGCGATCAGGTGAAGACTAAAGAACTTTGCGTTTTCCGATGCGATTCTCTTGTGAAAAACTCTTGGTGCTTCGGGGGGATCTTGTGTTCTGGTTTCCCAGTGCTTGCAGATAAGGTCGCATGAGCGGGGGTAGCGTCTCTCGGGGTAATTTTATGCTTGAGTTCTTGAGTACTTTTAAGTAAAGTCGCGTTGTAGCGAGGATAGCGTCTCTCGGGGGGGGGGGGGGGGTTATGCTCGAGCCCCCGAGTGCTTTTAAGTAAAGTCGCATGAGCGAGGATAGCGTCTCTCGGGGGGAGTTTATGCTCGAGCCCCCGAGTGCTTTTAAGTAAAGTCACATGAGAGAGGATAGCGTCTCTCGGGGGGGGGGGAGTTTATGCTCGATCCCCAAAATGCTTTTAAGTAAAGTCGCATGAGAGAGGATAGCGTCTCTCGGGGGGAGTTTATGCTCGAGCCCCCGAGTGCTTTTAAGTAAAGTCGCATGAGTGAGGATAGCGTCTCCCGGGGGGAGTTTATGCTCGAGCCCCCGAGTGCTTTTAAGTAAAGTCGCATGAGCGAGGATAGCGTCTCCCGGGGGGAGTTTATGCTCGAGCCCCCGAGTGCTTTTAAGTAAAGTCGCATGAGCGAGGATAGCGTCTCCCGGGGGGAGTTTATGCTCGAGCCCCCGAGTGCTTTTAAGTAAAGTCGCATGAGCGAGAATAGCGTCTCTCGGGGGGAGTTTATGCTCGAGCCCCCCCAGTGCTTTTAAGTAGGGTCGCATGAGCGAGGATAGCATCTCTCGGGGGGAGTTTATGCTCGAGCCCCCGAGTGCTTTTAGGTGATAATTCTTGGGCCACACCATTTTATTTCTTCGGGTATTACATTGGTTGCTGATCGGTACTGCTGCCGATGCCGCTGTAGTGTTTGGAGAGCTATTGGTAGAACAAGCGTAGGTTCTCTATGTTCCATGGGTTTCCCACGTCTTCATTGGTCTTCGGGTTCTTCAGCCTATATGCGCCGCCTCCGATGACTTCCGCCTCCATTGTGGGGCGAGTTTATGTACTTTTTCTTGTATCAGTCGGAAGACGAGGTCTCCTTTGCTGAAGGTTCTGGTACGCAGGCGGCTGCTTTGATATGTGCGCAGCTTGTCCTGGTATCCTTCATAACTTGTTATGGCTGTGTCTCGTGCTTCGTCTGCTGTGTCTTTATCGTTCTGCAGTGCGTCTTCTGCTTCTTCTTCTTCGTACCCTGAGATCCGGGGAGCTCCGAATTTTAAGTCGTGCGGCAGTACTGCTTCTGCCCCGTATACCAGGAAGAAAGGTGTCTACTGGGTTGAGCTGTTTGCGGTGGTACGCAGGCTCCATAGTACCGCATGAAGTTCTTCTACCCAGTTACCTGCGGCTTGTTCCAGTGGTGCGAGGAGTCGTTTCTTTATTCCTCCGCATACTAGGTTGTTTTCTTTCTCCACTTGGCCGTTCGATTGTGGGTGCACGACTGATGCGTAGTTGATTTCGATGCCCAGCTCCTTGCAAAAGTTTTGGAATTCTGCTGTTGTGAAGTTTGTACCATTGTCTGTGATGATGTTGTGTGGTACACCCAATCTGAAGATGATTGACTTGATGAAGTTAGCTGTTGTGAGGGTTGTTGAGCTAGTGATTGGCATTGCTTCGATCTATTTGGTGAACTTGTCAACTACGACTAGTAGGTGTGTTCGTACTCCTTTTGAGGATTTCTTGAGTGGACCCACCATGTCGAGTCCTCATGTGGCGAATGGCCAGGACAACAGTATAGTTTTGAGTTTTGATGCTGGGGCATGTGGCCTGCTGGCGAACATTTGGCAGGCGATGCAACGCCGTACGATATCTTCTGCATTTCTCATGGGGTTCGGCCAGTAAAACCTGCTCGGAAAGCCTTAGCCACGAGTGCGCGACTGCTCGCATGAGGCCCACAGGTGCCTTCCTGGATCTCGAGCAGTAGGGCTTTGCCGTCTTCTTCATCGATACACTTTTGGAGGACCTGAGAGATGCTTCGCTTGTAGAGCTGTCTGTTGATTAATGTGAATGCTTTGGATCGTCGAATGATGCGTCGGGCTTCTGCAATGTCCTGTGGTAGGGTGCCTTTGATTAGGAATTGAAGGAATGGTTTTGCCCAGGCTGGGTCTTCAAGTGCGGCTGGCTCTGCGACTTCGGTTGCTCGGCTGCTTGTGTCGTCAGCTTTGCTCGCTGCCGCCACCTATGATGGTTCATTTGTTTCATCGGTCTCTGCGATGGCCTCTGGCGCCGCTGGATTTAATTTGATTGATCTCTGACTGATGCTCTCGAGGAAAACGCCTGGTGGTATTGGTCCTCGAGTCGATCCGATGTTCGCCAATTCATCGGGTTCTGTGTTATTTGTTCTGAAGACGTAGTTGAGTTTGCAGCCGTCGAATCCTCCCTCTAGTGTGTTGTAGATCTCCTGGTAGGCCATCATGTTGTCTGCGACTGCGTTACAGTCTCTCATCTCCTGTTGGACGACGAGGTTGGAGTCGCCGTAGATCGATAGGCGAGTGGCGCCGCAAGTTTTTCCCATGCGCATGTCGTGGAGTAGTGCCTCGTATTCTGCTTCGTTGTGTGAGGCATTGCTGAAGTTGATCTGGAGGACATATTTGAGTTTCGTTCCTTTGGGGGAGACTAATACGATGCCTGCTCCGGCTCCTTGCTATCTTTTGGACCCGTTGAAGAACATCGTCCATGAGTTGGACAGATCTGGGGGCCTGGTGTTTGAACTTCTGTCCACTAGACCAACAAGTCTAGGAGTACTTGGGCTTTAAGTGATGTTGGATGTTTGAACTGCAGATCTCGCGGGATAAGATCGATGTTCCACTCAGCGACTTGGCCGGTTGCTCCGGGTTTGTTGAGGATGTCCGCGAGTGGTGCACTGCTCACGATTGTGATGGGGTGCTCGTCAAAGTAGTGCGATACTTTCCTTGAGGTCATGATGATGGCGAGCAGGAGCTTCTGGTAGTGCGGATACCGTTGCTGGGGCTTTGTGAGCAGAATGCTTAGGTAGTATATTGGTCTTTGTATGCTCTGGATTTTTCCTTCTTCTGCGCGCTCGACGACGAGCGCCGTGCTGACTACGCTGCTGCGCGCTGCTATGTAGAGGTACAGTTTCTCCCGTTCTTTGGGTACTGCCAAGATTTGTGGAGTCGAGAGGGTTTTCTTTAGGTCTACGAATGCATTGCGAGCTTCCTCAGTCCACTCAAAATTTTCTCCTTTTCTGAGCAGTTGGTAGAACGGTAGGGTCCTTTCTCCTAGCCTGCTGATGAAACGGCTCAGTGCTGCGAGTCTTCCTGTGAGCTGCTGCACGCCTTTGATGTTGGTTGGCTTTTGCATCTTGGCGATTTCTTGGACCTTTTCGGGGTTTGCTTCGATTCCTCGGGCGGAGACCATGTACCCGAGTAGTTTTCCGGCTGGGACGCCGAACACGCATTTTTTTGGGTTGAGCTTGATTTTGTACTTGTTGAGGGCCGCGAATGTTTCCTGGAGGTTGTCGAGTATTGTGTTTGCGCTGTAGGTTTTGATGACAATGTTGTCTACGTAGACCTGGATGTTTCTACCGATTTGGTCTCTCAAGCATGCTTGCATCATTCGTTGGTACGTGGCTCCGGCATTTTTTAGACCAAAGGGCATTGTTCGGTAGCAGAACACGCCGTAGGGGGTGATGAACGCGGTGTGCTCTTCGTCTTCTTCCTTCATCCTGATATGATTGTATCCTGAGTATGCATCGAGGAAGGATAGGAGGTCGCATCCTGCTGTGGAGTCGATTATCTGATCGATTCTTGGCAGGGCGAAGTGGTCTTTCGGGCAGTGCTTGTTGATAGGCCCGTAGTCGACGCACATCCTCAGTACATCAGTGACTTTTTTAGGGACTAGGACTGGATTTGCAATCCAGGTTGCTTTCTTCGTCTCCCGGATGAACTGTGCGTCGAGTAGTCGGTTGATTTCTTCTCCGATTGCTCTGCGCTTGGGTTCTGAGAATCTTCGCAGCGCCTGCTTTACTGGCTTGGTGTTTGGCTTGATGTGGAGCGCGTGTTCTGAAAATTCTCGCGGTATTCCGGGCATGTCGGCTGGGCACCAGGCGAAAATTTTACACTCTTCGCGAAGGAAGGTTATGAGGGCGGTTCCTTGTTATTCTGGGAGGTGGGCATATACGCGGACCGTCTTCTCTGGGTCTGTTGGGTGAACTTGGTGGGTGATTGTGTCGCTGTCAACGCTGAAATCGCGGCCGAATTCTTTTGACTCGCTTCGGCTCGCCAGTGGAAAAATGCTTTTATCCGTCACCATGGCTATTTCTTTGAGTTGTTGTTGGGATCCAAACGTGTCGGAGACTTTGTGGAAGTCGAGACCGCACTGGTCCGATTTGGTGAAGCTTCCATTGACTGTGATGACTCCTGCGGGTCCTGGCATCTTGAGCTTGAGATATGCATAGTGCGGAATCGCCATGAATTGTGCAAACGCTGGTCGCCCGAGTATGGCGTGGTACTGCGACTGCCAGTCGAGCACTTCGAACTCAAGAACTTGCCTTGCAAAGTTGCGCTTGCTGCTGAAGATGACATCGAGCTCGATTGTTCCGATGGAGGCGGATGCTTCACCTGGAACTACACCATATATTATGGTGACTGACTTCTTCCAAACTGATCGTGGGATTAGCATCTTGTGTAGGGTGCTGGCGAAGATTATGTTTAGGCTGCTTCCTCCGTCCATGAAGACTCTGTCCATGTCGTAACCTCCGATCTGGGCTTCAAGGAGCAGGGGTGTGTGCCCTGGCCTCGGGACTGTGGGCGGGTGGTCGCTCTGAGAGAAGGTGATGCTAGTCTCAGTGCCACACAGTTGGTAGATTTCTGTTATCTTTAGGCCCTCGGCTGCTTGGGCCTGCAGGGTGTAAGTGTGCTGCTTTGGTTTTTAGGGTCTTCCTTCTTGGATCATGCAGATTCGTCCATGGGGCGTAGGGTATTGCCTTTCTGTATTGGTGCTGGTGACAGCGCGCTTCTTTGGGTGCGCTTGGCTTCACGCTGCTTTTCCTCCTTGAGGCTGTTGGAGAGTTCGGTGAATAGGCGACATTCTCCTAGGGTGTGGCTTGCTCTGAGGTGTCCCCACCCGTCTTCGAAACAGTGGATCGTGCAAGGTCCTTCCAGTTGCTCTCTGGCTGTGAGCTTGCTAGAGCCGGCGTGCCTTCTTCTCCTTGAGACTTGGAAAGTCTGCGAGTGATCTTCTGCACGGTCGTGGAATCTTGGGTCGAGCTCTATCCCATCGCCGAGCGACTGGTTTCGGATGAAGTTGGCGAATTCATCTGGACTTCGATCTGGGTTGTAGTATTCACCGGTCTGGGTTTCGGAGTCGCTGTCTTGACGCGCGGCGGGAGTCCGGGTGGCGGCGGGTCGTCGAGTGGCTGGAGAGTCTTCTGCCGCACATTGCGACTCTTCGAGTGGGATTCCCGCGTAGAGTCCTCGCGCTTGCCTTCAGGGTCGTCGAGTTCTTTTCCGTCGGCGGTGGATATAGCCGTGGTCGAGATGTTGGGCTTGATCCGGCTGCAGACTAAGTGATCTTGGCGGTGCGATGGAGATTCTTGTGGTGAACTTGAACTCCTCGAGCGGGTTAGATCTGGTTCTAGCCCTCGAGGTGTGATTTGCTTCAGACGGGACCGCCGAGATCGTGATTCCAACCTGTGTAGTTCCCATAGACGGCGCCAATTGACGAGGATCAGCCTCGGCAAATCCCATGGTCAGGGACCCTGGGTTAGTCATAGAGAAGGAACAGGTTGGACGATACTCGTCGGCTAACAGGAGAAGCACTTCCTGCTCGGTATTATTGCATGAGGGGCGATTACAAGGGAGGCCAAGGCGAGTTCTATCAAGACCAGGAGTGTAGATTGGATATTGGATACCTGAGACGTCTCCCCTCCCAGCCTTTATATACTAGGCTAGCTCCCAGGAAGTCTGTACCAGATTACAGAGATAATTTCCTAGTCCTAGTCTTGCCTTGTGCGCCAAGTCGTGCCTTCCATATCAGTCGCGGGCTCCTACGACGGTGTCTTGATTGGGCCAGTCGTCGTCCTGTCGAGGCTTCCCAGAGGGCCTTCTGTTTTCACGCACACCAGGTATCCTCACACGCAGGAGTCGTGGGGTCACCCCCTCGTCAGGAAAAATGAGAGTTAAATAGAAAGAGCCATTGAGGCCGCCAAAAAAGAGAAAAAAGAGAAAAAAGAGAAAAAGAAATAAAAAGAGAGAAAGGGGCAACACTACTATTCCTTTTTAGAGATCCATAGTCGTACTCCCTCTATATCTTGTACTCCATAGAGATGATCATATATGCATATAGCTATATGGGGACCTTTACACTATAGAACTTGGCTTGCATATTCCAAGGATGAGCCTCCTCAAATGAACTCTAGGTCTTCATGAGCGAGCAAGTTAGATGCACCCCCACTAGTTCCATTGGAGAGCTTTTCTTAGCTCATATGTGCATCTGTTGCATGGCAATCCCTACTCCTCACATCATATCTATCATTTGTCCTTCTCTCTCCTATAATTTTCCTCATTGATGTGAGCCTTTCACACCATTTTTGTCTTCCTCCTCCACCATGTCTCTCTCTTTGCCATCCTAAGTGTCAACTCTCGTGCTTACGCTCATCCATTGCATGAGTGCTCAAAATATCGAATAGGAGTGGGTCAAATTGACTTGTACCTGGCTTGTGGTCTAGGGACGAGTCAAGATAAGATTCCAAAGAAGACCAAGTGTGAAACTTTAGTAGATTGAGTTCTCAACAACTATATATTTTTCTCGCGTATTCCCATCTCCCCCTTCTTGCCCGCAAACACCATCTGGAGAAATTCAAGTCACGGACAGCGAGAGCTCTTGCACCTTTATGTTCTTATGTTGCTTGTTTCAATGCTAATATAGACTCTTGCATGTTATGACTTGAATTGAATTACATACCTTGATTGCTTTACTTTCAAAGTTCTTATATGGCTTTTAGCATGTCACCACAGAAATTATGCTTGTTATCATTTACCTACTCGAGGACGAGCAGGAATTTAGCTTGAGGATGTTGATACGTCCCAAACGTATCTATAATTTCTGCTTGCTCCATGCATGTTTTGTGTGATATTGCTATGATCTAGATACACTTTCATACACTTTTGATCATATTTGGACTAACTTATTAACTCAGTGCACCCCAGTGCCAGTTCCTGTTTTCTGCTGTTTTCTATTTTAGGTTTCCCCCATATTAAAAGTGCTCCAAAAATTCGGAAAAATCAGATAAAAAAATCAGCGTAGAAGAACCTTCCAAAATCACCTGGGTGGGGCCAGAGGGCCACCACCAGGGGCCCAAGCGCCTTGGTGGCGCGCCCTAGGGCTTGGCCGCGCCAAGGGGCGCCTAGACACCTGGTGGCCCCCCTGGCTGTCCCCTATGCCTATTTATTCTCCATGAAGGGATTCTTCCAAAGACAGAACCCTTTTTCGCGATCTCGCCTCTGTTCCGCCGCCGCTGCGCTTCCAAGATCGGGAGCGCCAGCAGACCTCTACCTGGCACCCTTCCGGAGGGAGGATTGACCTCCGGGAGCTTCCCCTCCACCATGGACGCTTCCCGGATGATCCGTGAGTAGTCTACCTTGGACCATGGGTCCGGGATCAGTAGCTATGTGATGTTCTCCTCCCCTCTTTGTTCTTCATGGATTAGACCTTGTGAGCTGCCCTACATGTTCAAGGCACATATGTTATTATTTCTGTTGTTGCTATGCTGAGTTTGCTGGTATCTGATGGATTATGAGACTATGTTCAGTTTGTGATAGAGTAATATATTTGGTTCTTATCTTTTATATTTTTGTTCCTAAGTAATTCTTGCATGTTCTTCGTTGTTGTTTATTGCTTTGGCCAAGTAGTAGGTAGTGACCCCAAGAGGGAACGTTATGCTCGATTGTGGGTTCATGCCCCCTGATGACACGCTTGAGTGACAGAAGCATGAGTCTAGGGGATGTGTTGTTGCCACAAGGGGGAAAACAACGGTGCTTGTAACCGCGGTTGCAAGAATTATTTACTTTATGCAAAGTGATTTTAATGCAGTTGTTTGTTGCTTTGGGTTTACACTTTGGGTGGGGCATGCAACTTAATACCAGCGAGATGTTCTAGATAGATATCTCAAGGTGTATGATTTTTTTATGTACAACTGCAGGGCAATGCACCCCACATCACTTTATTGCTCATCACCAGTATTTACAAAATTACAGAAGGGCAAGGCCCAACAAGGAGGAATAGAAAAAATATAACAATGCACCTCAGGGTGGTAAAAAGTCTATCCATCTGTACAAATCATCCCTAAACCTTGGTTTGATTCTGTATCCTAGCAAAGTTAGGTCATGTAGAATCCTTGCCGCCACCTAGCAAAAGTGGGTCTGACATTTCTGACTACTTGGTCATTTCTAATGATCCATAAGTTCCACCATGCAGTGAAGACTACTTCAGCAAAGAAAGGTTTTGCAAACTCTCTTCTAGCAGCATTTGTGAATTCAATCATGGTAGCACCCTAAGGCCAATCAATCTGCAAATAGTTCCATATCCTGTTACTGAACATGCACTGGAAAAATAGGTGATCCCTAGTCTCCAGAGTTTTAGCAGCACAAATCACACAGTTTGGACCATCATCAATGTGCCAGTGTCTCCTGAGGATCATGTCTTTGGTATTTATCCTATCCATTATGACCAATCATGCAAAAACCTTGATCTTAAGTGTACAGCATGATTTCCATATCCATGTCAGCAAAGGATTGGAAACAATGGGATCATGAACTTGCTTGTAGAACTTCATAGAAGTATAAGGTCCACCTTTCCCAAATCTCCAAGTCCACTCATCCAAAGTGCCCTCCCTATCTTGATAAGGAGCAAGCAATGGTGAGAGCAATTGAAGCTCCTCAAAAGCCTCATTGGAGAGTGGTAGATGAAAAAGAGACATCATATCATCAGTCAGCAGTACCTCCTGCACTGCAACTTGGCTATCAGTAGCAAAAGAGAACAGTCTTGCAAATTTGCTAGCCAGCAGTTCAGTATGATTATCCATCCAATAATCCAGCCAAAACAGGGCAGTTACTCCATCACCAAATTTGCACTTGGACACTGCAATATATTTATCCATTAATTTGCAAATGTCTTTCCACCAGAATGAGCCACAAAGTTCAGTAGCATGGGGGACTGTGTGATGGTAGTAAGTATCCCAAATAAGTTGAACCCAAGGCACTGGAGCTCTGTTATAGAATTTGTGCAGGTGTTTAATCAGAAGGGCCTCATTCTGCAAAGATAGGTTGAGGATGCCCCATCCACCTTTGCTTTTTTAGGTCTGCACACCAGATCCCAAGCTGCAAGGGATTTTCCAGAATTCTTGCCATAGCTTCTCCAAAGGCATTGTCTCTGTATTCTTTCCAGTTGTTTAATGATCCCAGCTGGAATGTGCAGAGAGCAGAGAAAGTATATAGGCATGGAGGAGATAACTGAGTTTAAAAGCTGCAACTTCCCTCCCTGGTTGAGAAAGCATGAACTGGCAGTCAACCTCCTCTTCGTACAGTCTACTAGAGGCATGAGATCCACCATTTTGGGCCTGGTGGTTCCAACAGGAAAACCGAGATATGTGAAGGGCATAGTGCCAGTTTGGCAACCAAAAGCAAAAGCCATAGTAGCCAAATCATCTGCAGATAGGTTTATTGGATACATGGAGGATTTATGGTAGTTGATATCAAGTACAGTGGAGTGAGAGAACTTCTGTAGGGCCTCCTTGAGTATAAGAACTTGTTCTTCATCAGCTTGCATTATAAGAAGGGTGTCATCAGCATACTGCACTATTGGGAAATCCTGATCATGGGATGGAATGGGCAACTGGAGTCTTCCCCCTCTTAAAAGGTCATTTACTACTGATTGGAGCAAGTCATCAGCAAGGACAAATAGAAGGGGAGATAGAGGGTCTCCTTGCCTGACTCCTCTTCTGCATTTAAAGTGTTTTCCAGGAACCCCATTCAACGGGACAGAAGATGATCCAGATGATAGCAGGTCAGATACCCA
Source organism: Bromus sterilis (assembly GCA_950022295.1). Classification (NCBI taxonomy): domain Eukaryota; kingdom Viridiplantae; phylum Streptophyta; class Magnoliopsida; order Poales; family Poaceae; genus Bromus; species Bromus sterilis. Next base: position 160,487,041 of record OX465600.1, read on the forward strand.
ATTTCTCCACCTCAGATTAAACCCTTTGAACTTTAGAATCTGAAGTATTGCCTCATGTTCAATAGAATCAAAAGCCTTCTCAAAATCAATTTTTAGGATGAGCAGAGGCCTTCTAGATTGGTGACATTGATGCAAATATTCTAGGGTCCAAGCAATGCAGTCCTGTATAGATCTATCTTTAATAAATCCATACTGGTTTTTATGAATGGATCTGGTGATCACCTTTTGAAATCAATTAGCAGCCATTTTGGTGAGCAATTTAATACCCACACTAGTGAGAGATATAGGCCTGAAATCATTGACAGACTCAGGACTAGCTTTCTTTGGCACCAGGGTTATGAATGAGTCATTTAGCCCCTCCAATTTAGCTAAACCAGCATGGAATTCTTCAGTCAGCTTATAGAAATCCTCATCAATAATATTCCAACACTTCTTGAGAAACAAACCATTGAATCCATCAGGTCCAGGTGCCTTATCAATGGGCATGTGCTTAATGGTTTCATCAATTTCCTTTTTTTCAAAAGGTAGAGTGAGACAGTCCAAATCCTCCACTTCAGAAATTCTTGTAAATTAAATTCCATATTGATACCTCTTGAGATACCCATTCTATTCTTAAAGGAAGACTAGAAAGCAGCAGGCACAAGGCCATGATCAGAGCATGGGGTGCCACCAGTGAGATTCAAGGAAGCAATGGAGTTCCTCCTAAGTCTCTCAGAGGCCATAGCTTGAAAAAAAATTGAATTTTCCTCTCCCACCTTGATATATCTCTTAGTGCATCTCTTCTTCCAGTATAGGTACTGCCAATACAACAATTTTTCATGGTGAAGCTTTAAAATTTTCCTGAAATTTGACTCAGGTGTTGTGAGATGCCTGAATTCCTCCAAACAATCCCGAACAAAAATAACCCTGTTACATTTGGCAATGAGGAACTTAATCTTTGAAATATCTTTCTGCCAAGCTTTGAGAGCTCCCCTGAGTCTCTTCAGTTTTTCCATTATCACAGAAGTGATGTGGCTTTTTGCAGAGGGTAATTCCCAAACCTCCCTAACACAATCTATAAATCCAGCCTTCTCAATCCAATATTTTTCAAAACTAAAAAGATTAACCTTGGGAATGGAGGTGGATATAGAGACTACACAGGGAAGATGGTCAGAAGCAGTTTTGGCCAGAGGCGGGACTTGAGAGAGGGGGTAGCATGCGATCCAGTTAGCAGAAGTAAAAAACCAATCCAATTTCTCCAATAGTGGATTATCCTACATATTAGACCAGGTGTAACTCCTACCTTTAATAGTCATTCCAAAAGTCCCAGATGACCAATGATCTCATTAAAAATGAACATATCATTAATAGCCCCTCCAGCCATATTCCTATTATCCATTGATCTCATTAGATTGAAATCACCCAATAGCAGCCAATTGGCATCAAAAGAAATTTGCAACTGGTATAGCCACTGGACAAAAAGATCTCTCCTCATATGATCACATGGCCCATAAACATTCACTAAAGTCCAGGATTCAACATTTAACTTGGAAGTGAACTTTTTGATAATAGCAAAATGTTGTGTGTCCACCAATACCCCCTCAAACAGAGTGGAATTCCAAATAGTAATTAATCCCCCAGAGGCCCCCAAAGATGGAACATAAGCAAATTGATCAAACCTCCTTAGACACCAACTTTTGATAAATCTTGCATCAATTGATGTGCATTTGGTCTCTTGAAGACAGACTATAGAACATTGACTTTCCTCAATTTTCTCCCTCATAGCCCTTTGTCTGGCTGCAACATTAAGTCCCCTAACATTCCAACACAGTACATTCCAGTTTCTAGTAGCAGAGTTATCCATAGTACTTGTGGTAGAGGACATAGTTTACTACTATAAATATTACAGATAGTATAAAGCAAGACAGCAAAAATAAAACTAGACCCAACACAGCTTGTTCTTACAATTGGCCAATTTAAGGCTTGCCAAACCGAAATAGTAAAAATATCACTGATAATTAGAACCCTATGATGTAGATGCAGCAGAAGGATCATCTTCAAGCTTTTCCTTTGTGAGGAGGGATTCCTCCATCTCCAGATTAGTGCCTATGTACTGCAGCACCCTGATGGGAGTAGGTGGGATGTTAGGTACAACATGGATTGTTTCAGGTTCTCCTTGATGGGCCTCCTCCTCAAAGATGGGCTACTGGACCATAGGTAGTGGTTTTGTCCTGGGCCTCTTCTTTTTTGGAGGAGTGGAAAGCTTCAATAGTTTTCCCGCTTTGAAACCATCTTTTTTGGCCAGGCTACGTGTGCAGCGTCGAAAAGAGGACTCCACAACAGAGGTGGAAGATTTCCTGGCGCGTTTCTTGATATTCTTGAGTTGTGGTGCAGAGAACAATTCAATCCACTGTGGGAAGTTGTTCCAGGTTTATTTGAGGGGTAGGATTCACCTGTAACACATCCTCAGGAACATCATTCATTGACGTGGCCTCTTCAGCGTGATCCTGGTCCTGAATGAACATCAGATAGGGAGCCATCGCATCAACATCAAAAGCAATGCTCCAGGAACGTTTGGAGCAGACCATAGCTTTCAAAGGGGAGAGCATCAAGCCTGTTGGCACAGTCCTGGTACAGATCTCTTCATAGAGAGAGTCAAAGGTCCTCTTCCAGATCACCTCAGGGGGGAGTGGAAGTCCATCCGGAATTCTGAACATAGCCACAATAAGATTTTGTGGCTCAGCAGGTGGAGGAACGAAAGGCACAATGGCCAGCATGCGGTCCTCTGCTTCCATGTTGTCCTCAGCAATTGCGTCCCCATCAATCACAGGCACCGCAAGCACCTGTTCCACAGAATCAGAGTCTCCTGCGTGGTCAAGCACCATGGACATCCATTCTTCAGCCTCTTGTGCCACCTCAGGGTCTTGTATTTCTTCAATGATGGGCTCATCACCCCATTGGGCATTCCCCCAATACTGATCTTGAGGAGGAGCTGGAGGATCTTCTGCAGGAGGATCTTGAGGGGCATTATTCCATCCCAGAGCTGGGTAAGGTGGCAGCAGAAAGTTGAAATTTTTAGGCTGTAGTTGCCCAGGAAGAGGATGTGGATTGCCATCCAGGGGCATGGGATCCTCATCGTCAGGGAGCTGATTGGCCCAGTTTGCCCCAAGAACATAGCATGCTACAGTCCAATTTACACGTGCTCCACCATATTCTGCAAATTTTTGAAACACAACATCCCTTGGCACCCGGGCGACTCAGGAAAGAAGCATAAACCATAGCCCTAACAAGGTAGGGGTCTTCAGCATCCCAATGATGGAACTTCCCAAAGGAATTAACATCTCTCTGAGATTGTTCCAATTGCGCATGTCCAAAGGAACTCCAATGAACATGACCCAACCCGAACGATGGTCGTTGGCTGACCTGTAGCCATCTCCCTCATCATGGTTGAAGAATCTCACAAAGTGACACGCGCTAAGATTGAAGGGGGGGGTGTTGAGTCAGAGAGTATCTCACGGCCGCACTACGAACTTCAAAGAGGCCAATGCATGTGATCCATGGCTGAGTAGATCGAACCTGGACGCCTCCGTCATCCCAATTGAGTCTTCTCTCAAGGTGGATGATTAGTAGTAGATGCAGTTGGATTTCGGTCTACTTATTTTGGCGTACCTCCCATGCTTTTGAGCCTCTTCCTTTCTGTGTAGCATAGTAAGCATTGCGGTGCGTTTTTTATCCTGTCAATTGCCTAGCTGTGATTTGTTTACCTCGCATAGAAGTTTTATCGTCTTTTGGGAGAGAGACATCACTAGTGAACATCACGGGACGCCGGTCCATATTCACATCACTGTTTACACGCTCAATTTATTTTATGATTTTACTTTCAGATTCTATCACCATTGTCATTATCCCTTGTGTTTTATCCTTTGTAAACAACAAGATCGGAGAGATTTACAACCTCTCTGAACTTCGTTGGGAGCAAAGTTATTTTTTCTGTGTACAGGTTTGCGTCAATTGCATCGTTGACACCTACTTGTAGCTTTCGGAGTCCTACGGGAGACAAACCCTATCCTCTACATAGGGGAAATTTGCTGCTATCCTACATCTCACCTTCCACTTGGGGTAACCAACGAAGGGCGAGAAGCCATTATCATCTCTCGCACATCAGGAGCCCGTCTCCGACCCGACTTTGGCTTGTTACCTTCCTTTTGGTGCAGAAATTTTTGTTATATATTTTCCTGGATCGTCCCGACTCTGTATCTTGCGATTTCATGTGTTTTCTTTTCGATCTGTTGTTGCCAGGAAAACTTTAAGAAAAACCTAGGTGCCATGGCTTCCCCAAGTTCCCCCAAGGAAAAGTTCCTCGTCAACGTCATCAACCCTTACCTCGTAGAGGTGAAGAGGCACCCTCAAACACTTTGGGTGGATGATGGTTTCCTCCACAAAGAAGATATGAAGGGACATGTCAAGGAGGGGAGCATCAAGGCCAGGCTGGAAGAAGTGGAGCAAGAAGTCTTCAAGTAGAAGTTGATGATCAAGTGTGGTGTCGAGGCCAACATCGACATCGTCATCGAGCCAAAGGAACAACATGAGAAGGAGATGAAGGAAGTGTGGGAAAGAGTGTCTTCACTGAATACCAAAGTGTTTGAGCTTCAAGGGCACATCTATGACCTGCACAACCAGAACTCTGAGTATGAACTAAAGTTTCTGCGCATGGGCTTAGCTACTGAATGCAGGATCCTGGATATGGAGGAATCATGTGTGGAAGGAGGACCTTTGCCATGGAAGAGTTTCCCTAAGATTTACCTGATAAACAAGAACAAGGATGAAGAATGAAATCTTCATGGGTAATGGCATCCCCTTAGCTTGTTCCAAGCTTGGGGGAGTACCCGGTACCTTGATCTTTATCTTTTACCTTTTGTGGTCAAGTTTAGTGTCGTATCATGTCTAGGGAAGTAATCTTATGAAATAGGTGTTTGCATCGAGGTCTATCACTCCTTTGTGGAGAGTCTTGTATCCGTGAGTGTGCAGTTGTCTATAATGGAATATTAATGAGAAGTCTATTGGTTTCTTTGCTACACTTGGTATTCTCTTCATGCAATCGACCTTATATGCTGATTCTTATGGGAGTATTGATCTTATATATAGGGAATGATTTTGAAAACTTTATTTAATCTTGGAAAACATAGCATTGGTCATAACAACAAGCATGATTTTTTTCTAGTAGAGACATAGCCAAAACCTTTATGTTCTTATGCTTCAAGTGTTATGCTGACAAGGAAGACAACTTGATGTTTCATGCCAATTCTTAATGTAGATTTTATATTGTTTTGCATTCAAGTCAACATCATTTGTCTGCTTTCAAAAGCCTTTGCTAGCCAAACCTTGTACTAAGCGGGAATGGTGCTTGTGCACCCATACCTTGAAACCTCAACCTTCCAAAGAGTCCACCATACCTTTCCTATTTATGGTATTTCACCGCCACTCCTAAAGTATATTATTCATGTGCTATCTTTAAACCTTCAAAATAATACTACTCCTTGTTTTGTGCCTCTACTTTAGCTCATGAGGAAGTAGTAGATAATTCATGATCTTTTCATACTGGACAAGCCATATCCTGGGTTTGCATGTCTAATCTGCAAACCCCTAATACGAGGAGGGACTGGCATTAGTACGCCCAGCTCACAAAAGATAATAGCAACAAACAAAACCTCCTTCACGCTTTGTTCAAGAGAAATCAGAAAACTTTGGCAGTGATAAACAAAGGAGACTAGGGGATGTGATCATCCCCACCTTGGGAGCCGTACCTCGAAACTTGTGCAGAATGATAAGTATTGGGCTATGTGCTAGCATTTGTTGACGAATTATGCACCTCCCAAAAGCTTATTTTATAATCTTATTTATTTGAAAACCACTAAAAGCTCTAGCACATGAGTTTTCCCTACTTCCCTCTGCGAAGGGCTAAGCCTTTACTTTTTATGTTGAGTCAGTAAACCTACTTCCTTCCATCCCACAAAAGAGCAGACACCTTATGTTGACAAAGATGCATTCATTTATATTGTCTCATTGAGAATTGCCATATTACATCTTTGTTGACATTATCATCAAGATAAATAAGTTGTTTGTTGAGCTTGGCTACATCAAACATCTTCCTTTGTGTTAGCATCTTCACTTCTTGACTAATAACATGTTCTTTCAAAAGCTTCAATTGATCTCATCAAAATATAAAGGAAACATCAAAAGTTAAAAGTTATTAGTTGTTCTTTGACCAAGGACATGTTTGCCATGGTTTAATGAGTTTCCTTAGACTTACTTTTGATTGTAATTAATATTACTCTTTCATAAGGGCCATATGAGTTGAGGTTGTTGTCGAGGATGCTTGAGTTTAATAGAGAAATTATGATGCATCTTGTTCGTATTCTTATTTATCGACACTTCACTCTCTAAACTTGTAGACAGGTTTACCGAGCTCAGTATTCGCTTGGGGAAAAGCGCGGTCTAAGCTTGGGGGAGGTGATACGTCCAAAATGCATCACTATTTTACACCATAATTTACCTTTATTCGTTAATATATTTCATATTATGATGATGTTCTTATAGTGTTTTGGCTTGTTTTACACAGTTTGCAACTTTCCGATGCCGAAACAGCAGATGCAGGAATAAGTGGGGAAAACTGCACATCTCCAAATGACCTGAAAAGCACGGGGAAGCATTTTCGAAAGATATGACGAAGACTGGCCAAAGGGCAATCGTAGGGGGGCCACCAGGCCTCCAGGCACCCTGGTGGCGTGGCCTCCCGTAGGCCGCGCCAGGTGGTCCCCTGGGGGGTGGGTCCCACCTCTGCCCCCCCTTTGGCCTATATGAACCTCGTGGCCCAAAATCCTAGAAGAAGAAGGGTTTCCGGAGTTCCGCCGCCGCTCCGTGGCGAAAACTTACAGAGAAGAAAATACCTTTCTGTCGGGCAGGGAAAACTCCTCCCAAAGGGGGAGATCGTCCTCATCGTGATCACCATCGTCACGGTCATCATCGAGATCATCATCGCCATCATCCTCATCACCAGCACCATCTCCATCTTCATCCCATCTCATCTCTCCATTGCAATCCGAGTTGTAACTTGCACTATTCATCCCCTCTACTTTACCGGTGTTGATTACTCTTTCTTGGTGAATGCTATTAAGTTTCATTGGAGAATTATTGTTATGACCAGATTGTTTATCATATATTTATCACCTCCGATCATGATCTCTTTTATGTCTTGTGAGTAGTTCCTTTAGTTCTTGATGACATGGGAGAAGTCTTGTTGTTAGTAGTCATAGGATGTTGACGTAATATGTGTTGATTGATATTCAAGTTGTGGTGTTATTCTTCTAGTGGTGTTATGTGACCGTCGATTACATAACACTTCGCCTTTTTCAGGACCTAGGGGAATGCATTGCGTATAAAGGATGCTTATGGTGGGTTGCCGGAGTGACAGAAACTTGAACCCCAGTTCGGACGCTTTTGAACGAGGGAGTATTGGATCCTAAAGTTTATTGCTATGGTTAGGCTTTGCCTTAATTTCTCTCTTGTATTTGTGTATGCTTGAAAGGGTTTTAATCATAAGAGTGTACTTGTCTTAGCCTAGAAGGTGCACTAGAATAGGTCCACCCACACAACACTTGTCAACACAAAACATAGTGATAGACGGAATATGGCGAAAGTACTTGACTACCACTCCCGTGTGTCCTCAGGAACGCTTTAGTCTTCATAAGTTTGATCCTTCGGCTTATCCTTTGTGTTCAAAAGGATTGAGCCACTTGCTCCACCTCAGCACCATTTACTTTACTTGCTCTTATTTCCTTCTTGCTTATAGAAAAAACCCATAAAAAGTTACCTTTAAGTACTTGCAGTTATTCCTTTCTCAAGAGAACTTGTTAGTACCTTCTGCGCCTCGTTGGGTTAGATACTCTTACTTAAAGAAAAGGCTACGATAGATCCCCTAGACTTGTGGGTCATCAGGCGACGGTCGGCGCTAAGGGTTTTTGGAAGAAGACGAGATGAGAGGGGTACAATCGGAAATGGTGGTTTTGAGGTTACCACGCAGTTATTATTTCTGCAAGGGTAGTGGGTGATTTGATGGCGCATGATGACCTCAACTGTAGGGGATCGAGATATTCTTTGCGGGTAAGATAACCCAATTTATTGATTCGACACAAGGGGAGCCAAAGAATATTTATAAGATTTAACAGTTGAGTTGTCAATTCAACCGCACCTGAAATATACTTGCTTGCAACAAAATATTAATAGCAACGGTGATATGGTAGTGATAGTGGCAATGGCGAAAGTAAAATGGAAAAAGTAAACAACTAGTAAACAGCAGGATTAAAACACTATAGGCTAGGGAGATGGATGGTGGGGCGCTGCTTGGATGAGAGTGAACATGTAATAGATTCTAACACGGGGCAAGACACACAAAAAAACTAGTATCATCTCGGCAGATATCAAACATTAGGCATGTATCCTGTAGGTAGTCGTGCGTGCTTGCAATAAAAACTTGCACGACATCTTTTTTCCTACCATCCCGCTACGAACGGGGTCAAAAGGAACTTATGGAGATTAAGGTGCTCCTGTCAAAGAGCACCGGAGCAAAGCATTAACACTCAATGAAAACAGCGCCCGTCTGGGTTAGTTTAGTTCAAATCATGCAAGAATGAGGCCAAAACAATAGCAAAAGTGTTTGCAAAAGTAGATACGTTTGGGACATATCAACTCCCCCGAGCTTAGCATATTGCTTGTCCTCAAGCAATTCATTTCAACGAACTGGACGCGACAAATAAAACTTTGACAAACTCTTTTTCTTCATAAGATGTATATAAGCATGTACTACAAAAAGAGTTTAGCAGGTATTGAAACAATGCTATGAGGACAATGCACGAAGCAATCCTTCTTTCAAGTGATCAATCACGAAAAACCAAAGTAAATAATATGCTGCTGAATATCAAGACAAGATAACAATGCACATAGCTTTAACATACTAGAGTGGTATCTCTCTAGCCTCTATAAGTGAAGCAAAACATAAATGCAGAAACTCCTCTGGAGTTTTAAAGGAGACTAGAACTAAGAATTTCATAACAAGCAATATCACAATCATGCAGAAGAAAATTTGGTACTTTGGGACAATGCATGTTACACTAAGAATGAAAATTATGCTCTCAATAGTTGGTGCTTTGAAAAAGAAGGGGAGACTCTCGAACCGTGGTTTTTGAAAACAGAGATAAATTTTTTTTGGGAAGTGCAACTTTCCAGTCAACGGTAGACGGTAAAGGTCTCTCAATATCTCCCATACCAACCATATTAATGGTGGTTCACATGCTTTTTGTTTACACTTATGTTCCCTTACCCATATATCCTTTGCCGGTCTATGGTGCCTTTTGTTTTGCCTCAAGTATGGAAGGAAAGTTTCTCGTTCCATCTATCATTAGCAGCATTTGGTCCATTTCATTCCATCATCAAGTATGGGGGAAGTGTATTTTTTTGTAAAATGTGAAACAAGTGAGAACTTGGCATTCTCCAGACCGGCCTATCCCTCATAAATTTTACTAGTAAAAGCTTTGTCAAGGAGTAAAACATTTTTGGCATGGAAGATAGTGATTTTCCCTCATCGCACCATGAGCTTGTATGGTTACAAAAAGGGAGCTTTTGAATAAATATTGAGATGGTACAATAAAGTCTTCCTTAGGGATGGCACGTAAATACCATATATATGAAGGTATGATGGACTCAAGTGGAATAACTGGTTTGAAAAGGAGTTTGGATGTTGTGGGCACCCCGGACTATATGTCCGAAGTGGTCATTTGTGTATACTATCATGCTCCCATGATCAGTGTCGCATGACACACAACCCGACATGGATATCATAGTCTCAATGTTCATACAATACCGAATACAAGTCTTACAAATAACATAGTCTTACATTGCCTCATCGGGCTCAAATGGCAGCGGAATAAGCAAAAGCATGATAGATAGCAGCGGCACAATCCACAGGGTAGATCAGATCATCGCACGTCCTAGTAGACGTCGGTAGCATCATCGTCATATACCTGCTCCTCCAAGCCTAGCCGACTGATTAACCAGGGACAAAGCTGCGAGTACATACAAAGTACTCGCAAACCACCTAAATAAAGAAAGAAAGTTTTGCATACGAAAATAATGGGATGGCTATATGGTCGAGTTTTTCATAGGGATTTCCTATCTACTCAAGATTATTATTAACTTGGCAAAGTATTAAACTTGGAAAATTTTATTTCCCACAAATGAATTTGGATAAGTCAAGTCCAACCCTTTCCAACCATCTCAACATCATCATCGCGCACCATAAACTCGGTACCGGGCTTTCTCATCTATTCCCCACAAAGTGTAGCCTCACTAGCTGTCCATGAACGTGGAATCTGGCTACTCGAATAGTTTTCACTCTGCAACACTTTACCCACCACATTCGATACATCTGTCGTGTGTCCCCACGGATCGTCATACTTCGGTATGTGGGTCTCGGATAATCGACCATAGTCTTCCCCTTGTCTGTCCTAGTACAGGTGAATCTACCCCTTGCATACTACATGGACTGTCCGTGTGTCATGTCATGCTTCTCTTGGACCCCAAGCATGCACCGTAGTCGAAGAGCACCAAGGTTCCTTCTGTAAGGCCCGATATGCGGTATTGTTCCAGACCTAGATGTTTCCATCCATATCCAGGGACGAAGCACATATCGGTCCCACCGCGACATATGACGAAGTCATATGCCCCGAATTTCCAACATGATATCACAACATTACAGATACAAGGATACAACATCTCATACAACCGGCATACAACAGCCTTAAATACAATACATCAGCGGAAGGTACATGTCTGGGTACAGACTACAAGCAAATGCCTAGTGGCAAAGAGAAAATCATCGATCCCCATAACCACACGGGTTTAGGCCCTCCGCCGGGATCCGGCTAACTAGTTTTCGTTGAGTCTCCACGTGAAACGTCGATCACCATACCTGTTGTCGATAAAGAACCCTGAAAATAGTTTGGGGGTAGTATCATGAGTACAGAGGTACTCAACATCCAACTGTAGTGGTCATCTAATCCAGCAAGGACTTCATCACTCGTCATTCTAGGACAACTAGTAGTTTACGGTAAGGATGGGGTAAGTGGTGAGGTTGCTGCCGCACTAGCTTTTATGAAGTGGCTAACGATCTAGAGAGTAAGATAAGAGCCCAGCATTCGATGAGGAATCGCCTCCAACAAGTATTGCCATCAACTACTTACGCAATCATAACACCTATCCTATCCTTGTCCTCCTCTTCGCAATCCGACGAAGAAGAAGCAGTCAAGGCACACACACACGTTGATCAAGTTATATTAAGATTGTCTCAGTTATTGGTGTCTATGAACAGGATGTAGGTCTCAAGTCATCCATAACCGTGGACACGGCTTCTCGAAAAGATTTAACCCTGCAGGGGTGTACCAACTGCCATTACAAGGCTCCGCACGCACGCCCATCTCTCTCAGTTGCTACCCATGATAGGCAACCATTTTATGATTTAGTCCCAAGAGATCCGGAATGACAGGTCCCTCTAGCTAACAACGAACAAATACGAGTGGTCCCCGGTGAGTCGACATCCAACTCAAAAGCCGGCCGCGCTCTCGAATCGGCCTCTACCATCTGGATGAGGTCGGGTTAGTTGCCCAAAAAGACGTGGACAACCCCCTAGCTCCCTGGGGTGGACCAACAAGAGAAACCATGTCTCCGCTGGCCCAAGTTGTTTGAAATCTGCCGGCCGCGGACCAGTCACACACACGTTTCAAATGGTAAACCAGCTTAGGCCACCACTAGAAATTTTTGAAGCTAGGTAGGTAAGAAGAGGGGACCCCATAAAATCCCACACGCGGTTAGGCACGCTTAGTCTTAAAACCAATACCCGGAACTCGGATCCTAGGTGACTCGAATGGAACAAAGCGTTGGGGCGGGATAGCCTAGACCTTCCATCCTTCGTCGAATATAGTCAACAGTTATAATAATCATATCATCAACAAAAAATATAATAATGTGATATCCCAAACCAAGGAGTAACAGGGTAACATCGTAGCATCCTAAGCATGCATACTAAGCAGGGGCTGAGCAACGAGCAATAGTAACATAGCAGTACAAGGTTTGCTGGGAGGGGACATGGCTGTATCGGTTTGAAAGAGGCTGTAAACATGTGGTAGGATCAAACATCAAACCTATCCTAGACTAGCATGCAAACCGCTGGTTGAAATAGAATGGATCAAAAGTAATGTATTGTCCTTGCCTGTTGATAAGTCGGGTTCCGAAGGTGTAGTTGATCGCAAGCTCGCATCGTCTCCGAAGGTACCCGCGGAAGCACACAAGACGGTAAACACAGGAAATCAATCAACAAGCAAGCATCTATTACTACGAAGCAAACACGAGAAAGCATCAACAAGAAGGCAACACGAGACATCGCACCTACCGTCGAGAGCGGTTACTAACAGGTTAAGTGGAGTACTCGTCACACACGACGATACCGCACGTTTACGATGGTTCAAGTTGTTTAGCTACAAAAGATGAGCAAGGTTGTTAACATGGCATCTCACTCAAGAATGGCATAGCACACAAACATGGCAAGAGGTGAAGCATAAATAAACTATCTATGCTAGTCAATTTAAGTGAGGCAAACTCCTAAACATGGCATTCCACTAAGTGCCCCACGACAATTAAAGGATTTGGTACTGTTCTGTCCTAAACCATATTTTAGGTTGGTTAACAACAGAAAACAATAGCATAAACACAAAGTACACGAAAAACTAATCAAGTTACATATAAAGAACAGTCCAAACGGAGTTAATGTTAAAAAGATATAAGCAAAACAAGTTTTGAACACAAGCTGCCAACATCAGGAAGCACACTTTAGAGCAATGCATAAACATGATAATGAATGCAAACATGCTCACAAATGATATGCAATTAAAGTAGACATGACAAGGAAGGCATGGAAAAAGGAATCATGCAAATAGGCATCATGAACAACTAATTATAGCTCATGCAAAATGCAATAAAACATTACTGGTCTAGGACTTAGTGAAAATCAAGAAAACAGGGCATAAACTGTTATTTTTATGCTGAATAAACAGGAGCAAAGCTATATGCAAAAGTGCAGCAACATGACATAGCAATATATGGGCATGAACTAGACATGATGGTGATCAGGTACAAACAAGAATCAAGGTCATAGGCATAACAGATCAAAAGATATTAAGCATGCAACATGGCATCTGAAAGTTTCAGACTTAGTGAAAAACAGAGGTGGCTGTCAAAAACAGTGGCATAGCAACTTTGGAGCTCAAAATAACTATGACCAGGAATGCAAACATGACAATGTAATACATGTAATAACTTAATGATCTGGTGCCCTGTTCAACACACAATTACATATTCAAGATGACCTCAAAATAAATAACTTCCTAAAGATGAACTCTAGACCACACAAAGCACAACCAAACAAAAAAAGAATCACTTCATTTGGACCTACGAGTCAACGGGAATTAACGTTGCAAAACAGGACAACAGACAAAATTTTACTAGACTTTGTGAAAATTCGCAGGGGCTAGTTCACAAGAACAAAAAATAACTAAAAGGGCCTCACCCAGTGGGCCTTGGCCCATCTGGCCGAGGTGGCCGCTGGGCCAGGGAGGCGGTTCGGGCCGCGTTGGCTGGGCCGGCCCACCTGGAGTTCCCCTGCCCCGATCCGATCGGGACCGAGGCCGAGGCCGGTGGTGGCGCCCTGGCCGGCGACGGGCGGCGCGGAGCGGAGGCCGGGAATGGCATGGTGGCGTCGCGGGGTGGCGTTGAACGCGTAGCTTGTCGGGGTCGTCTCCGGTGGCTCCACGGCGGAGCGCGGATGGCGGCCTCAAGCTTGAGCTCGGGCTCGGCCGAGCTGCCATGGCGCGACGGCTCGTTGGAGTTCCCTGCAGCAGACGGGTTGCAGGTGAGAGAGGAGGCCAGGGGGAAGAAGAAGTGGGAAGGGGGCGCGCAGGAGATGGGCTGCGGCAACCCGCCGTGGCGCGCAACGCGGCAGCCGACCGGTGGAGGCGGCGACGCGGAGCTCCATGGCTCGGGCATTGACCTCCACGGGAGAGGCGGTTGGTGGGAGGCTAGGGTGGATCTGGGCCGTCGGATCGCGAGATCTGACGGTCCAGATCGCAGGGGAGCAAAAATCTCAGATTTGGAGGTCTAGGGGGATTTTTTGGGGCAAATGGAGGGGGTGGCTGCAATTTTGGACTAGAGAAACCCTAGAAAGAGGTGCGAGATTGGTGGTCTTTATATAGCCCAGGTGGCTGGCAGTTTACAAAAACGTCCCCGCTTTTCTCTCTCGCGCGCGGTGTTTACGTTTCTGACCGCCGGGGGTCCGTAGGACCTCCGATTCGGGTAAAACTTCAAACTGCGCGATCAGCGTGTCGAGCCGACGGCATTCACCTCGCGCTCGAACCATTCTGAGAAAACTTTCCGGCGCGCTATAAAAATATCCTGTTTAATTATTAAACGGGGTTTTTCGTTCCGTTGGCTGCGGCTGGTCTCGTGCGTATTTCGCAACGGTGATCGAGCGAAACTCGGTGTCGCAAAGGTCGAGTGTCAGGGTGGCAAGGGTCGGTCTCCGTCCGATACGAGATAAGAGGGGGAAAATAATCGGTGATCCATAAATCGGGGATGCAAACACCGCAAACAAATTAGACAATCAAACAATTCACACCGAAAACAAAAATTTTAATTTTTGTGAAATCTGGGCTGTTACACCTTCTGACACTAAGCCTGGCAAATTTCACCCATCGACTTCGAGGGCTATCGGATTCGTGGAATCACTCATCCATGTGTAGTTATAAGACCCCCGTACTAAGATAAACAAGCTTCCAACTATCCCTGTCACATACTAGAGTATAGTGGTTGTACTGTAAGGCTTGGTTTTGGCGGCACTTATAGAGTCCCTCCAGACTTTGTCCATGTCCGACTATGTTCCACAATCCCGGCCATACCACCTTCTTAGGTGTATGCCATACCATTTAGGGTGAAGTATGACTGTCCAAGTTGTTATGTAATGCTAAATACTAGAGCTGGGTGATGGTCTCGACAGAATGTCGGGATCATCGGGGTTCTACTTAGTTTTTCCCAAATAGGTAGGCTATGGGGTGGTGTGGAGTTTTGCTAGTATAACTACTACAATCCCAAACCATATGAATATAATACTAGCATAATACAATATAAGTGATACAAGGAAAGTAAAAGGGAAATGGAAAGTTTTGAGTTTTAATGGTGGCTTGCCTTCCTCGGCGATGTACACAGGACCGGCTTCTTCGACGGCTTGGAAGGAGTCTTCACCTGCAGTGTCAAGCGTATCGTCTACACGTTGTGGAAAGGAATACACACCATTACAACGGGCAATAACAGGCACAACATTCAACACTCAATTCTCACAAACAATAGCAAGCAATAAAGGACAAAACAATTTTTCAGGGTTTTACACTTATTAAGATTTAAACTCCTATAGCACCACAACGAAGTGAAATATTATAGTAAGTCATTGGAATAAATGTGATGAAATTATTAATAGCAAGATTAAAGTTACACAAACCTTAACTAAAAGCAATGGTTTTCACTCAATTTATCCACTAACTTATTTTTAAATAATTTTATTTTCATTAACTAAATTCATAGCAATTTTCTACTGACCAGAGGTGATTTTAATAAGGTGCTAATAAATTAATATTAATAACAAAATAACTATGGAAATTAACTAGCAAGTAATTTAATAATAAAGATCACAAATTTAATTAAGCAAAATAATATTCTAAACATACAGAAAAATAGGACATAATTTTCTAAACAACACAAAATTTATTTCATAATTTTCTGACCTACAGTTATTTTTATAATATTATTTAGGTTATGCAGATTTATATAAAAAAATAACTCAGCTGGCCAGCCCGGGGCTATATTGTGCCCACGCGCAGTTTTCTCCAGTGGGCCGAGCCCATGCACTGAGGCGCGTACTTGGTGAGCCTGACGAAGGCCAGGTTGTACTCGTGAACTGACCTGTTACCCTGTCTCAGAGCCAAGAACTCCTCACGCTTCCTGTCCATCAGGCCACTCGGATTATGTGCTGCTCTAAAGTCTGCGACGAAATCTGCCCACGTGATGATAGCATCGCCCTTGTTGGCCTTGTAGGTATCGTACCAGCTGGCTACTGCACCCTGAAGCTGGAAGGAGGCGAAGGTGACGTAGTCCACTGGTCTGACGGTATTTGCATTGAAGTGCTTCTTGATCTCTGCGATCCAGTCATCCGCCTCCAGCAGGTCTCGTGCCTTGGAGAACCTGGGGGGGTTGATAGCGAGGAACTGCTGCAGTGTGGTGTACTGTGGTCGCTCATTCCTCTGGGCAGTCTGGTTCTGCAGCATCTGTAAGATCGCAGCTGTGCCCTGAGCCACTGCGGTCACAGCCTCCCCAAGGAGAGGGTTCTCTGGCGGCGGCATGTTCGCTCTTGGCATCCTGTATACAGGAACACTTATGAGAACATGATTGAAACATTGAAGTAACCAGAAGATAAAGCAATATTGACAACAAAACTTCCTCATGAGGTATGAGAAAGCCGAAGGATGAAATTCCACCAAGGTTAACCCGGAAAGTCGAAAGCTAGGTGCTACTGGAATCCCCAAACCGAGATCATCTGAATCCAAGATAATAATCTGCTAGCGAGCACACAACAATATATACGAGTGGTTGAAGACCTGAACGTTGAGACATCTGCCCTGAGCGGCCCGCCAAAGCGGTCTCCTATAGGGGGAGGAACCACATCCGGAGGATGCCAACCATCCCTGTATAGGAGTTTCACCTGAGGTACGCCGTAAGCGAGGTGGAGCTGTCAACCCCATGTGGCGGCTCAGTGTTATCAACGTATGCCAACCCTTCTCGTCGCTAGCAAAAAATTATAGAGGAATCGGAGCCTCATGTAAACGAGAACCTAGATTTGTTTTGAAAGGGGATAAGTTGCAGAGAGAAAACATCGTTTCACTTCCTCACGGAAAAAGGGGTGGGAGGGTGGGGTAAGAAGAAAAAGAAAGAGTTCCTACTCTCCGATTTTTCCTTAATAACTACAAAATAGTTTCTAGACTCAACTTCGGCCAGTAAGGGGTCCTACAGTCAGTCCTCCTTTGATACCAAGTTGTAAGGCCCCGATGCGGTGCTAACTCGAGTTAGTCGCTTTCGCGTCCCGCTCAAGTTAGTAGCGCATAAAGAGCCACCGACTCACGACACTCGCACCCGTGTCACTGCCGGATTCTCGACAACAGGTATAAGAACAATGAACTTAATACTAAGACATAAATATATAGAGTTCAGGGCATACATCGCCACTGAAATTATTACATCATCTCGGAGGTCCGTGGACCCAACAATACATCATGTGGCAAGAGGAAGACAATCACGACCGAGTACGGTCAAAAGCCAAATTGCCCTAGAGAGGGCTACAAAAAAAGAGTCCACCCACGGATCGTCGAAGCCCAACTATAGGATCTACTGAACGAGGTCGTCCTCATCGTCATCCTCCGGGGTCACCTCCACGAAGTATCGTCCAGTGCTCGGGTCAAGGTAGTAGTCAACTGCAGCGGCCGATCAGGCAAAACAGTAAAAGCACAAAAGGAAAACAGGGGTGAGATTATATCATTACAGGATAACTAACTCCCTACGGTAAGACAAGGTAAAGGTAAGGTTGCAGCCGCACTAGCATATATGGTGGCTAACGTTCTATTAGAGTAGAGGTAGGATCCAAGAATACCGTGACATCGCGTCATAAGTCTACTATCTCACCTACTTACGTCAAACATAACACAACCTGGATCTTCTCTCGGTCCCCCTGGACGAAGAAAAGCAACCAAGGCACTCACACGGTAGGCAAGGTTTTAATTATGATTCAACTTGATGTTATTCTATGAACAAGGAGTAGGTCTCAAGTCGTCCATAACCGCGGACACGGCTTTTCGAAAAGATTTAACCCTGCAGGGGTGTACCAACTGCCCATCATAGGCTTCGCATGTACGTCCGGTTTCCACTTGGCTAGGTAAACGCCTGAAACTCCGGAACGTCAGAGTCCCTCTAACTAACAACACACAATTCCGGGTGGCCCCCGGGGAGTCGACATCCAATCCAAAAGCCGGCCAAACTCTCGGATCGGCCTCTTCCGTATGGCTAAGGTCGGGTTTAGTCTCACCTATAAATCAGGGGACTTCCCTCGCTCACCAGTGTGGACCAACCAGAGGAACTATGTCTCCGTTGGTCCGGGTTGTTTCGAAAACTGCTGGGGTACCAACCAAGCACACACACATTTGCAAATAGTAAATCAGCTCGGGCCACCACTAGGACTGTATGAAGCTAGGTAGGTAAGACAAGGGGACCCCATAGAATCCCACACACGATTAGGCACACTCGTCAAGAAACACAATACCCGGAACTAGGGACCTAGGTGACTCAAATGGAACAAAACACCTGGCGGGAACAGCCCGGTCTCCCATCATTCGTCAAGTATATAATTAACATCATAATAATAAATATCAACCAACTTCTTAAATAGCATGATATCCCAAACCATAGCATAGGGTAAGCAGCAAGTTTTCCTACTCATACTAAGCAATGGCTGAGCAGCGGTAACTTAGCAACACAATGTTTTGCTGGGATGTGGGGATCATGGCCGTTTGGTTTTGATTAAGGCATAAACAAGGTGGATAGGATCAAACAAACGTTCTAGGCTACAGCTAGGCAGGCAGGCAGAAAGGTATCAAGTAATGGTATAAATCTTCCCCTTGCCTGGGTAATCGGTCGTCGAAGAAGACGCAACAGGGTCCTCGGGCTCAGTGTCGGAAATCTCCACGTAAGTCTCCTCGGCGGTCTCAGGTGCTAACGTAGTTACCGGCAAGGAAAAGGCACACAAGTAAGCAATGGGTACAATGCACAGGCAAGGATGGTATGATCAATTTTTAATAGACATGATGTGACCCTATCTAGTCAATTTAAATGAAGGTGGTGACGACACGTCAACAACTTCATATGCAATTTATTTACGTAAAAATGGCTTTGGTCTTAGCCTTGTTTAGGTGTAAGTAACATGGCAACATGACATGATCAGCGATGCAAATAACAGAAAAAAAATTACAACGTGAAAGGAAAACATCGATTCCGGATACGAAGAGATGTCGATGAACTTGACATCAGAAAGGTGCAACAGAAGAAAAGGAACCCATCCACATTGCATATGACAATATGATAGGGGCTGGTTTTGATGCAAATATTTGAAGATGACATGAAACAAAACTTGAAGGATCAGATGAACAACATTCCAACATGCACTGAAGTTGTAATGATGTCAGGAAGGGAAGTCAGGTTGATCCTTGTCAAGGTGGTCACACCTTGTCCACTTGGGTTACACAAAACATCATATGGACATTACCATTGCAAACCTTGCAAAAGTATACCCCAAAACCATATATGATATGGTCCCATTTGAATTTGCAACCACAGTTGCAACTTCAAATGAATTTCAGGGGGCTGAGTGCAAAGTTGCACTAGAGGCATTTTTAAAAAGTCTCAAATGGACAAACCATTACCACCATGAAAAACCTTGGGAAAAACTACCCAAAATTCATATATGGTTTGCCATATTTGAACTTTGGGAAGTGGTTGAAAAAACAAATGAATTGAGGGGCCTATTTGCATATTTTCCAACATCACAAAATTTGGGGGGGGGGCAAATTGCAAAATGGTCATCACCACTGTGTTCAGTGGGTCAAACTACCCCAAAACCGTATATGGGATGCCCCAAAATGATTTGAAGGTTCAAAACAGATTTGAATTTGAATTCAAATTCAAATTTGAATTAAACAGAAAAAGAAAAACAAAGAAAAGATGGCACTGGCCTGCTGGGCTTCCCTCGGGCGCCAGGCCCATCTCCTCTCTCCCTGGGCCAAACGAGCAAGCCCCTTTCGGCTGGAAACAGAAATACGAAAAAAGGGGTCGAGCCCACTGCTGGACCAGGCCCACGGCCTTCTCTCCTTCTCCAGGCCCAGGGCGACAACCCCTTCTCTGAAACTCGCGCGTCTCTGAACTAACACGGGGGCTCAACTGAACCCGAGTCGGCGACGACTTACGGCGAAGCTCACCTTGCGCTCCGGCCACCTCCTCGCGAACTGCCATGGGGAAGCTCGAGAGGGCACTCTCCTCTACGCCTGGATGCAAGGCACGACCGCCCTCAACCTCTCCTCTCGCCGGAAACTTCAAAGATTCAGAGGTGCGGCGGCAGGTTCAGAAGACGCAGATGCACGCGATTTCCCGGCGAACTTACGGCGAGCCTAGCGCAGTGTACAGCTCGTCTCCGGCCGAACTCCGGTGCTCTGCTTGTAGCTGGGACATCCCTCTATGCATACGCACCGCGGATCCGGCCTCTATCTCTCAGACGGAGACGCGAGGGACACCTGAACACGGCGGCGCCATGGGCTTCATCTGCAGCTCTTCAGCAGAGATGCGCCGCAGCTGCTGTGGTGGCCAAGGCGACACCTTTGCAGCCATATGCGTTCTCTGGACGCGGCCACGACGGGCGCAAGCACTCCCGAGCAGCGCCATGGGCACGGCGTGCACGGGACGCTCGCAGCGGCGACTACCGGCAGGGAATTCTACGGTGCTACGCTGCGACACGGGCCTAGACGAGCTATGCGACTCGGGGCACTCCGAGGCTCACCTTGGGGGTGTTGTGGTCGTGCTCGAGGCGTGGGTAGACGAGAAAGGAGACGACGGCTATGAGGAAGAAGACGCGGCCGTGGCGGGGGTCGTCGTCGCGGGACCGTGGCGGGAGGAGAGGAGGGGGCTGGGCTGCTCCCCTTTTATAGCGATTGGAGAGGAGGGTGCGGGAGCGGATACGGCGAGCGAGAGGGGCATGGGCACTGCATGGCCTCCTCGCCTACTGGACAACCGAGGCGGTGAGGGTTGTCGTCAGCCGAGTGACGCTAGGGAGGGGCCTACGGGGTGATGTCACCGGTGGGGGGGGGGGGTGAGGCTGCTAGGTGGGGTCGGGTTGTAAGGGGGTTGGGGGAGAGAGGGGCGCAGGGTAGGGCTAGGAGAGATGGGCTTTGGCCCAGGGGGGTTTCTTCTCTTTTTACTATTCTTCTATTATTAGATTAATAAATAGTTCTCTTCCAAATTTAATTAATTTTTGAACAAAAATTTAAGTTGGAACTCCTAAATTATTTATAAATCTCCAGGAGTATTATCCTAATTTAGTTAGAATTTTTAGGGAGTTTTTAATTATGTTTAAAATATTATTACTATTATATCAAGAGTAATAAATCATTTAGCACCTGTTAAGTCTTTTAATTAAATAATTTCTTCTATAGAGGTATTTTTAGTTATTTAAACAATGAATTTCTATGAGGTCAAATAATTATTTAGCCCAAACTTTATTGATTATAAACTCGTATGTGTGGCTATTATAATAAGAGTGGAGCGCTAAACAGTTTTATTGGTTGATTCTTTTTAGCATGACACGGGAACAACATAAAGCAACACAAGGAAAGGAAATAACAACTTGGCAAACAAGACATGGCATGGCAACAAAACAAAGCAAAGTTTTTGTTCACCCTAAAATTTAGCATAAAAGTTGGGGTGTGACAGACCTTCCCCCTTAAAAGAATCTCGTCCCCGAGATTCACAAGCTAGTGAAGAGATGCGGGAACTCGCGCTTGAGGTTGTCCTCCCGTTCCCAGGTGGCTTCATCCTCTCTGTGATTTTTCCACTGGAACTTGTGGAAATAATCGCGTGCTTACGGGTGACTCGGGTGGCTTCTTCCAGGATCTGAAGGGGTGTCTCGCGGTATGTGAGATCCTGGTTGATATCCACCGTGCGGTGATCGATGTTCTTGAAAACATCGGGCTTGTACGACACCTCTAGACACTTCCGGAGCTGCGAGACATGGAAGACGTCGTGTACATCGGATAGCTCTGCTGGAACTCTCAGCTGATAAGCAACTTGGCCTCGTCTTGCTATCACCTCAAATGGTCCAATGTAACGAGGTGCTAGCTTACCCGTCACATGGAATCGCTGCATTCCCTTCAGTGGGGTGAATTGGAGATACACAAAATCTCCAACGGCAAAAGCCACCTCTCGATGCTTGTGGTCGGCATAACTCTTCTGACAAGACTGAACGGTCTTGAGACGCTCATGAATCAACTGGACCTGCTCTTCGGCCTACTTCAGAACATCGGGTCCAAAAATCTTCCCTTCCCCGGTCTGAGACCAGTTTAGGGGCGTGCGACACTTTCGTACATACAAGGATTCAAATGGGGCCATCTGCAAACTCGAGTGATAGTTGTTGTATTTTGAGAATTTTGCATAGGGCAAGCAGTCCTCCCACTTGGAACCATAGGCTAGAGCACATGTGCGGAGCATATCCTCTAGTATCTGGTTCACTCGCTCGGTTTGGCCTCCATTCTGTGGGTGATAGGCTGTGCTGAATGTGAGCTTGGTGCCTAGTGCCTCCTGGACTTTCTTCTAGAACCTCGAGGTAAACTAGGTACCTCGGTCATACACAATCTCCTTCGGGACTCCGTGCAGACAAATGATCTTCGACATGTACAATTCTGCTAGTTGATCTCCTCGATAGGTGGTTCGCACTGGAATGAAGTGTGCTACCTTGGTGAGTTGGTCGACGATGACCCAGATAGAGTCATGACCCTTGCTCGACCTCGGTAATCCGGTGATGAATTATGTGCTTATATGTTCCCATTTGCATTTAGGAACTCGGAGAGGTTGTAGCAATCCTGCAGGTCTCTGGTGCTCTGCTTTCACTCTCTGCAGGTGGCGCACTTGGCAGCATACAAGACAATATCACGCTTCATACCGTGCCACCAGAACAAGTCCTTCAGGTCTTAATACATCTTAGTCCCTCCGGGGTGGATGGAGTAAGGTGTATTGTGAGTTTCCTTCAGGATAGTGTGCTTCAACTCCATCACCTCGAGCACACAAAATTGTCCATCAAACCAGAGAACTCCTTCATCATCTACCGTGAACTTTGGGGCCTTTCCGAGGGGTATCTTCTTCTTGATTCCCTCGATACTATCGTGTCCCTTCTATGCCTCCTTGATCTGATCAAACAGAGTCGGAGTCAACTCGAGGTGAGCAATAAAACTGGGTGTAACAAGCTCCAAACCCAGCTTCTCGAACTCCTCATGCAGAGCTGGCTGCATCTCTCTGATCATTGCATTAAGTGTGCAGGGCTTGCGGCCGAGGGCATCTGCTACCACGTTGGCCTTGCCAGGATAGTAGTGGATTTCGAGATCATAGTCCTTGATCAACTCGATCCATCTCCTTTGCCTCATGTTCAAATCCTTCTGAGAGAAAATGTACTTCAGAATCTTATGGTCTGTGTATATGTCACATCGGTGACCCATCAGGTAATGCCTCCATCTCTTGAGAGAAAGAACAACAGCGTCTAGCTCCAAGTCATGGGTGGGGTAGTTCAACTCGTGTGGCTTCAGCTGTCGTGATAGGTACTCGATCACCTTGCCCACTTGCATCAGGACACAACCCAAACCAATCTTCGATGCGTCGCAGTACACATCAAAGCTCTTGGTCAGGTCAGCATCGCCAACACTGGGGCAGATACCAATCTCATCTTCAACTCCTGGAAACTGGCTTCACACTTTTCTGTCCACACAAACTTCTGGTCCTTCTTTAACAGTTGGGTCATAGGACGGGCAATGCTGGAGAAGCCTTCCACGAACTTGCGGTAGTATCCCGCTAGTCCGAGGAATCCTCTAACTTTGGTCTGAGTGGTCGGCATTGTCCAGTCCATGATGAACTGAATCTTGGTGGGGTCAACGGATATCCCTCCTTCTGACAATACATGTCCCAAAAATCCGACTTCCTTGAGCCAGAATTCACAATTGTTGAACTAGGCGTACAGATGGTGATCTCGCAAAGTCTCAAGGACTAAGAGCATATGCTCGGCATGCTCTTCTTCAGTCTTGGAGTATATCAGGATATCATCAATGAATACCACCACAAACTTGTCTAGGTACCTCATGAAGATCTTGTTCATGAGGTTCATGAAATAGGCCAGGGCATTGGTATGTCCGAAGGACATCACTGTGTACTCAAACAAACCATAGAGGGTTTTGAAGGCTGTCTTGGCGTTGTCCGACTCATGGACCTTCAGCTGGTGATATCCGGTCCTCAGATCGATCTTGGACAAGACTCGGGCTCCGTTCAACTGGTCGAAAAGATCCACGATCTTAGGGAGCGGATACTTCTTCTTGATGGTCACCTCATTCAGCTTACGGTAGTCCACACACATGCGTATGGTGTCGTCTCTCTTGTCCACAAAGAGAACTGGCGAACCCCAGGGTGAAGCACTGGGTCGAATCATTCCCTTCTGGAGCATGTCATTCAGCTGCTTCTTCAATTCAACCAGCTCTTCGGCATTCATCCGGTAGGGTCTCTCTGTGATACGTCCCAAATGTATCGATAATTTCTGCTTGCTCCACACATGTTTTGTGTGATATTGCTATGATCAGATACACTTTCATACACTTTTGATCATATTTGGACTAACCTATTAACTCAGTGCACCCCAGTGCCAGTTTCTGTTTTCTAGTGTTTTTCTATTTCTGTTTTCCCCCATATTAAAAGTGCTCCAAAAATTCGGGAAAAATAAGATAAAAAATCAGCGTGAAGGAACCTTCCGGAGTCCCGAAGGGGGAGCAGGTGGGACCCACCAGGGCCCCAGGCGGCCACCTGGTGCGGCCTAGGGCTTGGCCGCTCCAGGGGGCACCTAGACCCCTGGTGGGCCCCCTGGCTGCCCCCCTTCCCCTATATATCTCCCGTGACGTGAAACTTCCGAAGACAGAACCCTTTTCGCGATCTCGCCTCTATTTGGCCGCCGCCGCACTTCCAAGATTGGGAGCGCCAGCAGATGTAAGGCCCGATATGCGGTAATGTTCCAGATCTAGATGTATCCATCCAGATCCGGGGACGAAGCACATATCGGTCCCACCGAGACATATGACAATGCCATATGCCCCGGATTTCCAACATGATATCACAACATTACAGCGAAAAGGATACAACATCTCATAGAATCGGCATACAACTGCCTTAAATACATTACATCAGCGGAAGATACATGTCTGAGTACATACTACAATCAAATGCCTAGCGGCGAAGGTAAAGCACACCATTCCCATGACCACACGGGTTCAGGCTCTCCGCCGGGATCCACCTAACTAGTCGTCGCCGAGTCTCCATGAAGGCGTCCAGAAGAAGGGTCGTCGAGCTCCACTGAAGTCCAATATCGTTTGCATAACGTGTGTAAAAGAGAAAAGAAGAGGTGAGCTATATCAAAGTCTTGTAACTAACTTCTCACGGGTAAGAAGGGGGTAGTGGTGAGGTTGTAGTCACACTAGCAATATATGAGTGGCTAGCAGTCTATTTTAGAGTAAGATGAGAACCAGGCATTCGATGAGGAATCTCCTCCAACAAGTCTTGCTATCAGCTACTTACGCAAACATAACACCTATCCTATCCTCGTCCTCCTCTTCGCATCCCAATGAACAAGAAGCAGTCAAGGCACACACACGTTGATCCAGTTTATTAAGATTATCTCAGTTGTTGTTGTCTATGAACAAGGAGTAGGTCTCAAGTCGTCCATAACCGTGGACACAGCTTCTCGAAAAGATTTAACCCTGCAGGGGTGTACCAACTGCCCATTATAAGGCTCCGCACGCACGCCCATCTCTCTCAGTTCGACCCGTTAAAGACACTCATGGAAGAGTTGTTCCGAGAGATCCGGTACGACAGGTCCCTCTAACTAACAACGCACAAATCCGGGTGGCTCCCGGTGACACGACATCCAACTCAAAAGCCGGCCTCGCTCTCGAATCAGTCTCTAACGTCTGGATGAGGTCGGGATGGCTAACCCTCGCCCGGGCAAGCACCCCTAGCTCTCTGTGGTGGACCAACAGGATATACCATCCCACTGGCCCTGTTTGTTTTAAATCTTTTGGCTCGTCAACCGTCACACACACGTTTTGCAAATGGTAAATCAGCTTGGGCCACCACTAGAAATGTTTGTAGCTAGGTAGGTAAGACAAGGGGACCCCATAGCATCCGACACGTCGGGGCGGGAGAGCCTAGACCTTCCATCCTTCGTCAAATATAGTCAACATTATAATCATATCATCCACAACAATATTATAATGTGATAGCCCAATCAAAGGAGTAACAGGAGGTAACAGTTGATAGCATCCTAGCATGCATACTAAGCAGTGGCTGAGCAGAGAGAAAGGTAACATAGCCGAACAAGGTTTGCTGGGATGTGGAGGACATGGTTGTTTGGGTTTATTTGAGAGGCATGAATATAAGGTGGTAGGATCAAGCAATCGTTCTATCCAACACCTAGGCGCGAGTGAGCTGAAAGTTATAAGCATGATATATTCTCCCCTTACATGATGAGAAGACGAAGCCGAAGGTGTAGTAGATCGCAATCTCGCATCGTCTCTGAGAGGTACCCGCGGAAGCACACAAGAGGTGAACACTGGAAAAGGAAATCGACGAGCAAGCATCTATTACTATGAAGAAATCACCAGCAAACAACACCAATAAGGCAACACGAGACAATGCACGGTATCGCATCTATTGTCGAGAGCGGTTACTAACAGGTTAAGTGGAGTATTCGTCACACACGACGATACCGTAGATTTAGAATGGTTCAAGTTGTTTAGCTACACAACATGAACAAAGGTTATTAACATGGCATATCACTCAAGCATGGCATATCACACAATCATGACAAGAGGTGGAGCATAAGATAAACTATCTATGCTAGTCAATTTAATTGGGGCACAACCCTAAACATGGCATTCCACTAAGTGGCCCACGACAATTAAAGCATTTGGTACTATTCTGCCCTAAACCATATTTTAGGTTGGTTAACAACAGCAAAAAATAGCGTAAACACAAAGTACATGAAATTCTAATCAAGATACGTATAAAGAACACTCCAAACGGACTTACGGTTAAAAAGATATAAGCAAAACAAGTGATGCACACATCTTGTTAACATCCGGAAGCACACTTTAGAGCAATAAACAAACATGATAACGAATGAAAACATGCTCCAAAATGATATGAAATTTGGTAGACATGGAAGGAAAGGCATGGCAACAAGAATCATGCAAATAGGCATCATGGTTCACTAGTTATAAGCAACACAAAAAGCTATAAAACATTACTGGTCAAGGACTTGGTGGAAAATCAGGAAAACAGGGCAGAAATTGTTAATAGCAAGCTGTATAAACAGGGGTAAAACTATATGAAAAAGTGCAGCTACATGACATTGAAATATGTGGGCATGAAGTAGACATGATTGTGATCAGGTACAAACAAGAATCATGGTCATAGGCATCACAGATCAAAAGATATTAAGTGTGCAACATGGCTCCGAAAAGTTACAGACTTAGTGAAAAACAGAGGTGGCTGTCAAAAATAGCGGGATAGCAAATTTGGACCTGAAATATAACTATGACCAGGAATGTAACATGACCATGCAATACATATAATGGAAGTATACATGGCATAGTTCAAAATGACATATTGCAATGCTCAATCGGATTAACGGTTAAAAAGATATAGGGCAGCAAAGTGTGCATCTTACGTTAACAGCAACACATTAATAGCAGGGTAGCTACTTTGGGTGAAGATTCAATCAACATGCAGCAGGAAAACATGACAAGTAAATGCATAGGATTTAAGTACACATGATTCTTAACACACACGATAAAGAATCAATAGCATAGGCCTCACGGATGCAACACTAGCATCAATCAAACTTACAATAAAATAACAGCAGCAACACATAACGACCTGGTGCCCACTTCAACACAGTTTTTCACCACCCTAATGACCTCAAATGGATTAACTCCCTAAAGATGAACGCTAGAGCACGCAATTCTGACCAATAAACATTTTGGGCGAAACGCCATATGGGCTACGGATCACTCGCAATAGTACTCGCAAAACAAAATCAGCAGCAGTCTAAAAATGACTTAGCAGAAAAAAAATGACAGAGGACAAAAATAAAATAAAAACATAAAAAATAAAAAGGGAAGGGGCCTCACCAATGGGCTCGGCCCAAGAGGAAGATGGGCCATGGCGCTGGGGCGCTGGTGAGCGGGCCGCTGGGCGAGGCCGGCCCAACGCCCGCGGCTGCGCCCGATCCCGATCTGGATCGGGTCTTCAAGGGGGCGGCGTCCGCCGACCGGTGGCGCTCGCCGGCGAGGAGGCCAGGAGGGAAGGGTGGCGGAGAGGCACGGTGGAGGGAGGCCTGCAGGTGGCGGCGGTCCTGGCCGGCCCTGCGAGGCGCCGAGGTCGTGCGAAGGACACCGGCGGCGGTCCTGGCCGGCCCTGCGAGGCGCCGAGGTCGTGCGAAGGACACCGGCGGCGGCTCGAGCTCGGCTCGGCCCCGTCCATGGCGCAGCGGGCGGCGGCTGTCTCCGTCCCGGTGGTTTGCGAGAGGAGGCGAGGGAGGCGGTGAGTACTAGAGGAGGAAGAGGAGAGGAGGCGGGCGCTCACCTGCTGGGCGATCGGCGGCGGTGCCGGCGACCGCGCGGCGCGGGAAGGCTGGACGTGGCCCGATTTGGCCCCGGACGGGCCCGGCGGCGGCTCCAGGGCCTTTCGGGGACCGGTTCGCCTGGCTGGCTGGTGAGGCAAGGTGGCGGCTCCCTGGCCATTGATCTGGCGATCCGACGGCCAGATCCGGCTGGGGAGCTAGGGTTTCGGGTGGAGGGGCTTTGGGGTAAACTTTGGGGCGGATATGGGGTGTGGCTGCAATTTTTAGGCTAGGGAAACCCTAGAAGAGCTAGGGGAGTAGTGGTCTATATAGGTGGCTTGGCTGGCAAGTTTACGCAAAAGCCCTCGGGTTTTCCCTCTTGCTTCCGGTACTCCACGTTCTGACCGTCGGGAGTGCATACGACCTCCGATTCGGATGAAGTCTCGAAATATGCCCTAGAGGCAATAATAAAATGTTATTATATATATATTTCCACGTTCGTAATTAATGTTTATATTTCTGTGCTATAATTGCAATGACCCTGACTGTGAGATTCAGAAGAAAACTCATTTGCATGTGTGGAAATGTAAACACCAAGAGTTCCTGGTTTAGCCTCTAAGACCAGCTCATGTGCTAACTGATGATTACGTTTTCTTAATCATGGACATTGTTCTTGTAACAAGGATGTCAGTAGCAATGGGAACATATTGTTAGCAGAACAATGATGTTGAACCGACCCCAGTATTGAATGATATACTTAGAGATCACATCGTAACTACGTTATAAGTCATATCATGAAATGTTATCATATACGTAATTCCTTAGACCATGAGAGTATCGAGTTGCTTCACACAGGAAGACATGCTTTGGTTCTTAGATGAATCCTCCCGTAAATGGGAAGTAGTAAAATAAGTTCTGGGTATGTCAGATGGTGTGGCTAGTGACTGTGATAGTTCAAGAATGGGATTTGCTCCTTCACGATGAAGAAGATATTCACTTCGGGCCCACTCAGTATGACGGTATCCATTATAGTCTGGCCAGACGCATTGTGATTCAGTCACGGGGATACCGGAATACGATAACGAGAAAAGGGACAAACGAGCAAAGAGGATAACGAGTGGCTTGTGTTCAAAAGTTGTTACACATGGGTGCCAAACTTCTCTCCTCTAACTTTGTCATATATCGCGAAGCAAAGGGAATGGTACATGACTAAACATAATGGTTCACTCGAAGTTTCTTCGTGTATGTGCGGGAGTCAACATGGGTGTCCATGGCTCCGCTTTTGATTATTGGCTATTGACAAAAGGCTGTTGACCTATGTCCGGAAGATGTTCTGAGTCATGTCCGCATTATACCGAACCTATTGGGTCACACACTTAACGAGCAGTAGTCTGTTAGAATACTAGTATGGTAGAAGGTTTAGTGGAAGCAAAGCAGAATAGTTCATACGGGTACCGGAAGTTGTTCCGGAGATTTATGGAATTGTTCATAAGGGCACCAGAAGTAGTTCTGGGTATTTAAGGTTATGTCTGGATCACTCTGGAGTAGTCCCAGGTGGTTCCGGAACATATGAGAATGGTACTGGGGAAGTCCTGGATCAACCGGAATAGTTTCCGGATAATCGCTGGGCGTCCCGACAACCTTCGCGGTCATCGGGTGGCTTAAACTGTAACTCGGATGGTCTTGGAAACTATCCGGATGGCTCCGGAACGTCCGAGAACGGTCTCGAAAGGTCCTGGAAGTGCTCCAGAAGTGTCCGGAATGTCCCGAAACGGTCCCGGTATGTCCCGGAAGGTCCTGGAAGCTTCTAGAAGGTCATGGAAGGTTCCGGAAGGTTCCGGGCAGTACCACCCACTCCCCTGCGCCCCTAGCCTTGGGGGGAAAGCCACCTAGGCTGCCCTGGCCGGCCAAGGGGTGGGGGGCGCACCAAGGGGAAGGAATCCCCCTCCAGGTGGGATTTCCAAAACCCATTATGGCAGGTTTCCGGTGGGAAGGTGTGGGAAGGTTTGGAAGGCTTGGGAGTCCAAGTTGGACTCCCAATCCTCCTTGAGCTGCGCCCTAGGCCTCTTGGCCACCTATATAAGGTGAGCCAGGGGGAGAGGGAGAGCAAGACAACTTGTCCCCAAGGCCTATGCGCCACCCTCCCTCCTCTAAACCCCGTTGCTCCACTTTTAGACCCCGGTTTAGACGCTGTTCTAGATCGGAATCCGTTAGGGTTTTCTCCCTCTAGTTTTCTCGGTGGCGTTCATCTCTGGACGGCGGAGCGCTGCTGGATTGCTGCTACGGGATGTGTGGATACTAATGGAGGGGTCGTACCTTCGGCCCTTCTTCGAGGAGCTTGTTCATGGGACTTGTCCGTGGGACTAGATCGCGGGACTTGTTCGTGGGATTGATCGAGTGACTGTTCGTGGGAGAACTTGCGAGATCTACTTCCACTACTTCCACGAGCTTCATCAACTCTACTTCCGCTACATCGGTTGGTGAGCCATGACCTAAAACCTTGTATGCAATCTTCTTGGATGATCTTGGGTTCTTGATTCGTAGGCCGAAAATTTTGTTTTCTACTACGTTTCCCAACAGTGGTATCAGAGCGATCCTTGATTAGATGCATGTTTAGGTCTAGATCATATGTGTGATATGAGGCATTGATTTTCTTTTTGCTTCCCTGTCATGTGATTTTTTCTATGCTTGATGGCAAGTTGAGGTTTTGCTACAAGGATTGAGTTTTCCATCGATCCCTCTATGCTGCTTTCAGTATGCTGGTTGCCTTGATCATGGTCTACATCAAACTCCTTGGATCTCATCTTAATCTCTCAATAGAAGATTTAACATGGAGGGGCTTGTGGATTTTATGAACTCAAATCCACACGGGGGTCACGCGTTTAACGAAGTTTGGCTTGTGGCATTAGTTGCTGCACGCACCCCGTATGTTAAACTAGCAACAAAAGAAGTATCGTGTTTTGTTTTATCTAGGGTTTCTCGTTTGCCTTGTAAACCTGCTTAACAACCACGATAAAAGTTGCAACAACCCGTGTAGATGGCGATCTAACTCGTTTTTGCAGAGTATGCATGTGATGTGGTATAGCCTTCAAGATTTGCAATGTGTTTGTATGAGATGCTATATGTTATGTAATATTTATTCGCGACCTGCGTGTCGTGGTACGGCATGATGACTGGAGTCATATGATTGTCACTTAATTATGGCATGCGTGCCAGAACTGTTTATTAGCTCGAGGCAAAGCAATAGATAGATGCAAAGGTGATGATCTACGATGCGGAGGTGGACCCCGACGCACATGCCGGAAGCCGTGGTGATGTTCCCGGCGCCAAGGACAAAGTTGTTGGACACGGTGACTTCAACCACGACGACGTGAAGACAATGAAGACTTCACGAAGCAAAGGCCTATACTATATCACAAAATTTTATGAACTGCCTGTGATGTTTATCCCTTTGATGCACCCTTGTTTGATGCGTGATAGTCTTATTTTATTAGGGTGATCTCTCGCAAAACAATATCAAGTTGATAGTGTTCTTCCAACTGTAGCACCGTCTATACTATGTTTCACATCGGAGCAGGTCATGTCACATGGGTGCACACGGTGTGACGCATAAAAGACGGGTGTGTTAAAAGAACACACAGCACATTACACTTGGTTATCTTGACGGTTTGGATAAAAGTTTGCTACCGGAACACGCCCATCGAAAGATGAACAAGAATCACCTTTAGCGTGATTGGCAAGTTGGCCTACCGGTCCAGTCTAAGTCATCAGTGATGTCACATCAATGGCGGACGATTGGGTTGGATCTTGAATCACTCCAGCATCAATTACGAGAGATATTGATCTGAGTGGGAGCGCACTAAGTAATTAAATTGATTAATCACAAGTGCAACTTAATTATGAACAAAGTCTTAGTATTTGCATTATTGTTGTAGAATAATGGCTCGCGTTACCACCTTCCCAATTGATTTTTATTAACTGTTTTATCTGGTAAAAACTTTACGATTGGTACCGTATTGTGAGGACTATCCTCAATAGTGTCGAGAAGGAGCTTGTCCTATCGCAAATTTTTTAATGCTCTCCCACTGATGCTATGGATGATGTGACTTATGTCCATAATCCAAAATGCTAGAATTTCACGACAGCTAAGTGCATTGTCTTCACCACCATGAAACCCGAACTTGGAAAAGTTTGTGATAGTTATGTTATATTCATGGAACTGAAAAATAAGTTTTCAGTAGTAAGACAATTAATGTTGGATATAAGATATCTAGTATAATGTATGATTGTAAGCATTAGTGAAAATGTTCATTGTGCTCTAAACAAAACTGATAAGTGTGGGATCCAGAAGAACAATGATCATATGATGATGAGGATTAAGGGAAAGGAAGTTCCATAGGGTGTTAGTAAGACTTACACGCCGGAAAGTCCATGGCCTGCGCCACCCTTGATCATGTGTGATCTTCTATGAGTAGGAGTGACATTGGAAATAGAACTATGATACGTATAAAGGCAAAACGAAAGAAGACTGGAATAACCAGCTCAGAAATGAAAGTCATACGGAGTTATAGATGAATTCATTGCTGGTCAAGAGATGTAATTCTTGGGAATCATGATTAAGAAGTTAATTGTGGATTCTGTATATTGTGATTAAACTGTTGATCACCGGAATATCACATCGATTGCATATTGTTGCAACTCGATGCAAGAAATACTATGGCCTTTATGACTAGCTAATGATGAGTTTTGACACGCTCGGGAACACGGTAAAAGGTTTACTATACCGTGTGTTGACTCTATGATTATCTTCATAATTCATTTTAGAGTTGAGTAAATTGTTACTACACTTTAGCCTTGTTGCAAAACATCATTTTGAATCATGTTTGTTGCAAGAGAGTTGTTCAAAGCTATGAATAACGTAAAGGCCATACTTCCATTATGAATAGGGTGTATGTTATGAATCTTGATAATAATACTAAACATCCATAACACTGACGCTAAACGTCGCAAGACTGACAGAAATACCAGATAGATGTGGCACTGCCGTTTATCACAAGTGACATAACATGCATGAAGAATTTCCATAAGTGATGGACTTTTGAGTCATATGATTATGAATCACTTGACGCTTGCGATCTTTGTCTCGAAGTAATGTGACTAAAACACCGTTAATAGGCCATACATGAATGGGCAACTAAACCATTGGTAATCATACATGATGATGTGTGTAGTCCAATAAGTGTAGTTGTGTGCAGTGCATTCCCTATCTTCACTCATGAGTTGAAGTAGATATGTGGATATCTGTTCAATAGAGACATAAGTCTGAAATCTTTGAAATGTTCAAGGAATTTTAGAGTGAAATAGAAATTCATTGTAACAAGAAAATAAAGCTTCTGCAAATTAGATTGTAGAAAGTAATATTTTAGTTACAAGTTTAGTGAACGTCTGATGAGTTGTGAAGAAGTGTCATAACTTGCGTCTCCCGGAACACCACTATGAGTAAAGTGTTCGAGAGATGTAATCAATCCATGTATGACACGGTAAGATCAAATATGACGTTTATCAATTTTCCATTATACTTATTAAAGTTATGCGTTAGTGACTATAGGTTTTACACTGAAAAGAGCATCATCAAATCTGTTGAAATGACACCATATTAGATGTGGTATGGACTGTTAAAACCATGTTGTATTTTCTTATAATTTGGGTATATGAGGCATATGTTTGACATACTCAAAACCCCAAATCAGATAAGTGCTACTTTGTTAAGGTTATGCCAAAAGTTTTGGTATTCCTCTATCACTACACAAAAGCAAAACTGTTTGCTGTTAAGAACAATGTGTTTTGAAGAAAATAGTTTCTTACAAAAGAGTGAGTGGGAGGAAAGTGCAACTTGTCAAAGATTGTTGAATCTTCAGAGGAGTGCGCAGCTGAACCACACAGGTTAGAAAAAAATCGTACAAACATTCATGATATGTAAAACGAGATATTGTTGTTCGACAATGATAAACCTGTGATATACAAAGAAGCGTTGATGGGCCCTGACTCCGGGATTTGGCTAAATGCCAAATAATCCGAGATAGTATCCATGGAAGTAAGTCAAGTTTTGAACTTCGTAGACCCTCGGAAAGACTAAAAGTCTGAAGAATATATATATGGATCTATAATTGATTCGGATGAAATTGTTTTATCCATAAAGCTCAACTCGTTGGAATTTTTTTTTCTAGCAAGTTCAAAGGTTGACTACGGCGAAATAGTGTCGACCGTAGAAATGCTTTAGTCAGTTCGGATTATACTAGCAATTACTACATATCTCTTTTATAGGATATGGTAGAATGAACGTCAAAACAAAGTTCCTACATGGAAATATAACAAAGGACGTATACGTGATACGACCGGAATGTTTTGTCGATTCAAAGGATGCTAAAATTGATGCAAGCCTTGGATATCCAGTGATGGACTGGAGCTAGCATAATGGAGTTGGAATTTTCGTTGTGATGAAATTGCCAAAAGAGTTTGTTTTCATCAGGAATAACGAAGATGCTTGAATATTCAAGAAAGTAAGTGGGAGCTGAATAATATTTCTAAAACCTTATGTAGATGACATATTGTTGATTAGAAATGATATAAATTTCTTGACACGAATAAGGACTTCATTGGAAATAGTTTTCAGTTGAAGAACTTGGGCTGATATAGCATTAGTATTGAGCATAGTGATCTATGAAAATAGTAAGTGCCTGATCATGCTAAAGCCAACACTACATATTGACATGATACTAAAGTAGTTTAGTATGAAATGCCAAGAAACATGTTCTTGCCGAAGTCGTGGTGAAAAGTTGTTTGCAGAAATCGGTGTTGATGAACACAGATAAGCAAAAACACGTGAATTGAATTCCACTCACCCGTGTGTTTGGATTAATCATGTACACCATAATATGTAAAACGACCAGATATGTCCAGTGCTTCAAAAGGTTATGAGCAAGATACCAAAGTGATCAATATGTTGATCATTGGACAAACAGTGAAAAGTTAAACTTATGATAGATAAGATATGTTTCTCGGAAAATGGAGATAATGAAGAGCTCGTTGTAACAAGTTACACCAGCTGAATTTTGATGTAAACAGTTACACCAATTCAGTCTTCATACTTACTCCGATCGGTTTTCGATTTTAATTGGGATTATGTGTTTCACACATAAGGGTGGCACAGTATGAAGGAACTGTGTTAAAGTTAGATACTGTGGCGAATTCTATAACAGAGGCTAAGTATATTGTTGCTTAAAGAAGTAACAAGGGAGGGTATTTTGAATCATCAGTTCATTTA
This sequence comes from Bromus sterilis, assembly GCA_950022295.1. Lineage (NCBI taxonomy): Eukaryota > Viridiplantae > Streptophyta > Magnoliopsida > Poales > Poaceae > Bromus > Bromus sterilis. The sequence continues at coordinate 160,523,004 of OX465600.1, forward strand.
TGAACATGGTATGGTTTCCTAGATGTTTGAAGCTCATGGAACATTGATGAATGATTTCATGACTTATTCTAAGGAACCAAGGTCCTACCAAATGATTCAAACATATACAAAGCTAAACTGATAAAATTAGTGAATTTTATGATAGCGTGAAAACGCGAAGATATGCAAAATACAAACGGGCCTGAAACGTCAGATCCGAAGATGAGGTCTATACCACAAATGAGGCATTTATTACACCGGTATGCCATAGGTGTAAAGTGCTCAAGCACTGACAATATTATTGACTCTAGTGCAAGTGGGAGACTGTTGGAAATATGCCCTAGAGGCAATAATAAAATGTTATTATATATATATTTCCACGTTCGTAATTAATGTTTATATTTCTGTGCTATAATTGCAATGACCCTGACTGTGAGATTCAGAAGAAAACTCATTTGCATGTGTGGAAATGTAAACACCAAGAGTTCCTGGTTTAGCCTCTAAGACCAGCTCATGTGCTAACTGATGATTACGTTTTCTTAATCATGGACATTGTTCTTGTAACAAGGATGTCAGTAGCAATGGGAACATATTGTTAGCAGAACAATGATGTTGAACCGACCCCAGTATTGAATGATATACTTAGAGATCACATCGTAACTACGTTATAAGTCATATCATGAAATGTTATCATATACGTAATTCCTTAGACCATGAGAGTATCGAGTTGCTTCACACAGGAAGACATGCTTTGGTTCTTAGATGAATCCTCCCGTAAATGGGAAGTAGTAAAATAAGTTCTGGGTATGTCAGATGGTGTGGCTAGTGACTGTGATAGTTCAAGAATGGGATTTGCTCCTTCACGATGAAGAAGATATTCACTTCGGGCCCACTCAGTATGACGGTATCCATTATAGTCTGGCCAGACGCATTGTGATTCAGTCACGGGGATACCGGAATACGATAACGAGAAAAGGGACAAACGAGCAAAGAGGATAACGAGTGGCTTGTGTTCAAAAGTTGTTACACATGGGTGCCAAACTTCTCTCCTCTAACTTTGTCATATATCGCGAAGCAAAGGGAATGGTACATGACTAAACATAATGGTTCACTCGAAGTTTCTTCGTGTATGTGCGGGAGTCAACATGGGTGTCCATGGCTCCGCTTTTGATTATTGGCTATTGACAAAAGGCTGTTGACCTATGTCCGGAAGATGTTCTGAGTCATGTCCGCATTATACCGAACCTATTGGGTCACACACTTAACGAGCAGTAGTCTGTTAGAATACTAGTATGGTAGAAGGTTTAGTGGAAGCAAAGCAGAATAGTTCATACGGGTACCGGAAGTTGTTCCGGAGATTTATGGAATTGTTCATAAGGGCACCAGAAGTAGTTCTGGGTATTTAAGGTTATGTCTGGATCACTCTGGAGTAGTCCCAGGTGGTTCCGGAACATATGAGAATGGTACTGGGGAAGTCCTGGATCAACCGGAATAGTTTCCGGATAATCGCTGGGCGTCCCGACAACCTTCGCGGTCATCGGGTGGCTTAAACTGTAACTCGGATGGTCTTGGAAACTATCCGGATGGCTCCCGAACGTCTGAGAACGGTCTCAGAAGGTCCTGGAAGTGCTCCAGAAGTGTCCGGAATGTCCCGAAACGGTCCCGGTATGTCCCGGAAGGTCCTGGAAGCTTCTAGAAGGTCATGGAAGGTTCCGGAAGGTTCCGGGCAGTACCACCCACTCCCCTGCGCCCCTATCCTTGGGGGGCAAGCCATCTAGGCTGCCCTGGCCGGCCAAGGGGTGGGGGGCGCACCAAGGGGAAGGAATCCCCCTCCAGGTGGGATTTCCAAAACCCATTATGGCAGGTTTCCGGTGGGAAGGTGTGGGAAGGTTTGGAAGGCTTGGGAGTCCAAGTTGGACTCCCAATCCTCCTTGAGCTGCGCCCTAGGCCTCTTGGCCACCTATATAAGGTGAGCCAGGGGGAGAGGGAGAGCAAGACAACTTGTCCCCAAGGCCTATGCGCCACCCTCCCTCCTCTAAACCCCGTTGCTCCACTTTTAGACCCCGGTTTAGACGTTGTTCTAGATCGGAATCCGTTAGGGTTTTCTCCCTCTAGTTTTCTCGGTGGCGTTCATCTCTGGACGGCGGAGCGCTGCTGGATTGCTGCTACGGGATGTGTGGATACTAATGGAGGGGTCGTACCTTCGACCCTTCTTCGAGGAGCTTGTTCATGGGACTTGTCCGTGGGACTAGATCGCGGGACTTGTTCGTGGGATTGATCGAGGGACTGTTCGTGGGAGAACTTGCGAGATCTACTTCCACTACGTCCACGAGCTTCACCAACTCTACTTCCGCTACATCGGTTGGTGAGCCATGACCTAAAACCTTGTATGCAATCTTCTTGGATGATCTTGGGTTCTTGATTCGTAGGCCGAAAATTTTGTTTTCTACTACGTTTCCCAACAGTTTTTCGTTCCGATGGTGTTGGTTGGTCTTGTGCCTGTTGCGACAGTACTCGGGTGAAACCCCGGTGTCGCAAAGTTCGTGTGTCATTGGGAAAAGGTTCAGTCGCGCACGCCGGTATGAGAAAGAGGGGGGGAAATATTCACCGATTAAAAAATCAGCGAAGCAAATACTGCAAACAATTCTATCAAGCAATAAAATAAAGCAACAAACAAAATTTTTAGATAGATTGCAATTTCCGGGCTGATACAGCAGACCTCTTCCCAGCACCCTGCCGGAGGGAGGATCGACCTCCGGGAGCTTCCCCTCCACCATGGACGCTTCCCGGATGTGTCGTGATTAGTTTCCTTTGGACCATGGGTCCGTGATCTGTAGCTATGTGATGTTCTCCTCCCCTCTTTGTTCTCCATGGTTTAGACCTCGTGAGATGCCCTACATGATCGAGGCACTTATGTAATCTTTCTGCTGTTGCTATGCTGAGTTTGATGGGATCTGATGGATTATGATACTATGTTCAGATTGTGATAGAGTAATATATTTGGCTCTTATCTTTTATGTTTTTGTTCCTAAGTACTTCTTGCATGTTCTCCATTGCTGTTTATTTCTTTGGCCAAGTAGTAGGTAGTAACTCCAAGAGGGAACGTTATGCTCGATTGTGGGTTCATGCCCCCTGATGACATGCTTGAGTGACATAAACATGAGTCTAGGGGATATGCTGTTGCCACAAGGGGGAAAACAACGGTGCTTGTAACCGTGGTTGCAAGGATTGTTTACTTTACGCAAAGTTATTTTTAATGCAGTTGTCTGTTGCTCTGGGTTTACACTTTGGGTGGGGCTCGCAACTTAATACCAGTGAGATGTTCTGGATAGATATCTCAAGGTGGATGATTAGTAGTAGATGCAGTTGGATTTTGGTCTACTTATTTTGGCATACCTGTCATGGGAAAATCACGGCAGATGTCCGTAGAGTCGGACTTATCATGGAACCTTTGCTGCGAGGCGAATTCTAGGAGAGAGTCGACATAGACACGGGACTCGGCGGTTTACCCAGGTTCGGCCCCGTCGATGCGGTAAATACCTACTCCTGCTTCTTGACTATTGTGGGATCGACTCCTCAATAGGAAGAGCCGATCTTATCGATTACAGTGATGATGTTTCGCAACCTTAGTCTCGTGGAGATCTAGGTTATGGCGCGAGTTGTCTAGTCCTGGCTTGAGGTAAGTTCTGGCTCTGGATCCCGTGGACCTCGGCTTATAAAGGTGTCGGGTCCCGGGATTCCTAGAGTCCGACTCCTACACGATGTGGAGTTCTATTCTACTTTACAAGTTTGCTACGTGCTATACAAGGTAAGTCGAATTCCTTCTAGGGCTTCAATCTTCACGCTTGGCACATCAGACTCCTGGTCGGGTCTTCTTTGTGGGACTTCACATGTAAGCCGGCCCAGAGGTTTCTAATATCGGGTCTACGGGCCTGATCCGTCCCCCTGACATTAGCCCCCAGGATTGTTGTGATGCTTTAGTCTTCACCGCAATCTTCTTTGTTTTCTTAATTGTCGCCGGCTCTTCATGGATCAAAGGTCGACTTTATGCTTAGCGTTGATTGGGACTTGGAGTCGTCTCTCTTCAATCTTGCTTTGATTCCATTATCTCCATGAAGTCGACTCTTCTAGTTGAGTCAATTATCATTTGATGCTTACTAGGAGTCGATGTCAACTCTTTTTAGCTTTACATCTCCTTTAATTTTTTTTTATTTTGAGCTTTGGTCAAAGATCCTATTTGGTTTTTATGATCACACTGCCCAAAACGCCGGTTTGAGGCATTAATGTTTGTAATGGGAATCGAGGAGTCTTTCCATAAATGCTATCTACCACTGGTAGTTATCCCGTATCATTTTTGGTATTAATTGATCCTCCCCATGAATCTACTATAAATATCCCTTGGATAGTTTGATCTTTCAAGCGCATCCGTCTTCTTCTTCCTCTTCCTGTTTTCCTCATGGCACCTAAGCTAGAAGCCTCTTCTCCTTTGGCATCCAATGAACCCGATCCCCGTGCAAGTTCTCGAGGTTGCAGCTGTGGTCGTGGCCGTGGTAGAGGTCGTGGTCGTGGTAGAGGTAGAGGTAGAGGAAGAAGTACTCGTGCTGCCTCTCCATACGAATCTCCCCCTTCTTATCCTAAGAGGAGTGAGTTCTTGGTTCATATTCGGACGATTCGACGCTGGATCAAACTTCCTGAGTCTTTTACTCAACTTGTGATTGACTCAACGCCTTCGGATTTTTGGCTCCGATCTGATGGATGTCCTCATGGGCCTGTCTGGGTGACGGTTAGATTTTCTAGCCATGGCACCATGTTTTTTGAGAAAGTTTGGATATCTTTTCTTCGCTCCAGGAATATTTCAAGAGGAGACACCATTGTTTTCAGATTTGATGGTGAAGACACCTTGTGGGCTAGGATCTTTGACTTGGATGGAGACCGAGCCTCCTGTTGTATTGAGAGCTCCAGTGAAGAAGAAACCCTTAGTGAACAAGAAGCTTCAACGGAAGATGAAGCTGACTCTGAAGAAGATGTCTGAAGCTGTGGAATTTTCTTCTTAGTTATTTCACCGAGTTTGGCTTTTGCTCGTAAGTTTGCCTCCTTTGATGTAAGACCCAGTTAGTTTGATGAATGAAAGTTATGGATTTTCATTGAGTTCATGAGTCCATGAGTCGGTTTTATTCCTGACTTTGAATATTTTTCAAGATGCATGAGAGCCGATTTTTTATGATAGTGTATGTATCTGTAGCCCCCTGAGTCGATTTAGAATAGTTGAGTATCAGTAATCGACTCATAGGATAGGTCGACTTGTAGCCCCCATGAGATGGTGTGATCACGTTTACGTGTCGTACCGGGTCATCAAAGAAGTGTTGCTTCTCAAGAGTTGGTATAATTATCATGGCGTTTGAGCCGATTCATCAAAGAAGAAGTTTTTTCGAAGTAGTGTAGCCCCCAAGTGTCGGGTTGTCTTTCCTGCAACAACCTGGGACTTACAAATTCTTGCATGTTTTTTGAGGTCGTCAAGTATTATATGCCAAACCTTTTGATAAGGAATTTTTGAAGTATTACTCCCCAAGAGTCGGTGTACTCAGTTGGGTGATGTACTGAGTCTTTATTTGAGAAGAAACCTTTTGAAGTGTAGTCCCCATGTGTCGGTGTGTGCATCTATGTGCAGTGCCGAGTCACATAGGTCTATCTTTTAATCTGCCAAGTCTTATAGATATGACACGATGGGTTGTGTTCCCAGCTTCCATATAGAGTGATGGAATATGTTTCCTTCAGCAACCCGGAATAATGTGTGCTAATTATAAGTCGGCATGAGCATCTGAATGTGGCGAGAGCCAGTGCGACGAGTGTCGACTTATATATATATATATATATATATATATATATATATATATATATATATATATGGCGAGAGCCAGTGCGACGAGTGTCGACTTGATGTATGGCGAGAGCCGTTGCGACCGAAGTCGACTTTATATATGGCGAGAGTCGTTGCGACCGAAGTCGACTTTATATATGGCGAGAGCCGTTGCGACCGAAGTCGACTTTATATATGGAGAGAGCCAGTGCGACGAGTGTCGACTCAATGTATGGAGAGAGCCGTTGCGACCGAAGTTGACTTTATATATGGTGAGAGCCAGCGCGACAAGTGTCGACTTGATGTATGGCGAGAGACTTTGCAACCGAAGTCGATGCAGAAGATGCAATATAAAAGGTATAATCCCTATGAGTCGGCATGTGTGTCTTGACACATTGCTGCATCACATAGAGAATTTTTCGAGTTGTAGTCCCCATGAGTTGGTATGAGCATCTTTTGTGTCATACCAAGTCATAGAGAATTTTGAGCTATAGTCCCCATGAGTTGGTATGAGCGTCTTTTTGTGTCATACCAAGTCACACAGGTTAATGCTCACGGTGTATGTTTTGGATGACATAGAAAATAGTAAAAGGTATGCTATGATGATGATGTATGCAAAAAATAAAGTGTAAATGGTCATATAGAAGTCGACTCCAGTTTTAACATGTCTTTATCTTCTCGTTGAGATAGATGACTGAGTTATCTGTGAGTCGGTAATTCTCTGTAAGCCAGCAAAATATGACTAGCGTTCCCTGTACTTGAGACTAAACTCAGTAGGCGTTTCTGTAGGCCCCCAAGGTATTAGACTAAGCCGGGTACACGTAGGTCGTATGAGCTTAAGCTATACAGGCCAAGATTAAGGCGTGGTTTAGCCAGGTAATGTATATGCCGGTATTTCTTCGGATAAGAGTCGATGATTGACATCGAGCTCCCCTACTGCCCCTGAATAAGCTTATATACATGTGATTTTTACATATATATGCCGAGTTTTTGTATAAAGAGTCAATGATTGTCATTGAGCTCCCCGATTCCCCTGAATAAGCAATATACATGCTCATTACCAATAGAGGGGTTGATCAAGCCCCCAGGTCTCTGAGATATAATAATGCAAAATATGCAATGTATGATGCAAAAATAAATAACATGAAACAAAAAAGGTAAAGAGGGGTCGATATGGCGAGAGCCGGTGCGACGAGGGTTGACTTAGGTATATGTGGCGAGAGCCAGTGCGACAAGAAGAGTCGGCTTATGTATATTTTGATGGCGAAAGCTGGCGCGACGAATGTCGGCTTATATATATATATATATATATAACAACACCCCTTAAGACCTTATTCTAACAACTAATACTTATTCTAACAACACCCCCTCCCACCCCCTCCAAGCTTCCTGGCGCGGCAGCGCCCGATCCTGCGGCGAACCGCGACCCCTCCCAGCTTCCCTGGCACGGCAGCGCCCGATCCGGCGGCGCCCCAACCCTACCTGCTTCCTGGCGCGGCAGCGCCCCGATCCGGCGGCGACCCCAACCTCTCCCAGCTTCTTGGCGCGGCAGCGCCCCCGATCCGGCGGCGACCCGGACCGCTCCCAGCTTCCTGACGCGGAAGCGCCCGCGGCCGGTGGGGACCCCCACCGCGCAGCGCACCCCCACCGGCGGCGGCGCGGAACGACGCAGAGAGCCGCTATGCGGCGCGGATTCGGAGGATTCGGCGGATCCTTCCACAATTCAGCGCCGCCACCGCCTGTAGCTCCACCACTGCCTCAGTTCCAATCTGCTAGCCTGCAAGATCCGCCGCCGTTCAGCAAATCGAGGCATCCAGCCGCGGTGATGCATGGTCGAGGGAAGCGAACTGCAAGGAGGCCTTCTCCGGCAAACACGCAGTCATCGTGGGAGCGAACTGCAATGGTCATATCGCCCATATAACCTTCTCCAGCGACGATGGCGCAGGTTGAGAAGGTCCATGTGTTCCTGCAACGCAGCTGGGCTGCACGTCGACAACAAGCCGAACTGCAACTACAGAACATCAGAGCTTCTTTCAAGAGGAAGGTCGCGTCACGAACTAATGTAAGCAGTCCTACTACGTGATTTCATAATGCAGTGCTCTGTTTGTTTGAAATGCAGTGCGTTCTTGCGTCAAAAATGTGTTCGCGTCTCTCCCCATGGCTTACAATATGTAGTAGTTTGTGAAAAATAATGCAGTGCACATTGTTATATGTTGTTGAGCACTGTGTCTTTCGACTGAACTGCATGGGAGTACATTGCATACAAAAAATATAGTTTCACACTAACTGAACTGCAAAAAGTAACATTGCAGTTCAGTGCAGTTTTTGCTTCTTGCATACAGAACTAACATATAGTATCTAAAAAACAGTGCAGTTCACTATTCTCAAAAAATATATAAAGTACCACTTTGAATTAGATACCAAGGTGCAGTTCGCTGCCTATTCTCCTATGCAGGATAAAACTGTGCAGACAAGCCAGAAGATGCAGCGAGTGGTTCACGGCAATCAGCCCCTGAACTGCGTTGAGAGAGAAGAGTGGGAGATGGCCGCAAAGATAACACCAGAGATACCTAGAGGTTTTTTCAACACGACGAGAAGAACTGCATACTCAGCAGAGGAAGATGTAGAGCACGAAGATGAAGACGGAATAGAACATAGCGGCCAAGATGAGGAGGACGATGAACTGATATACATGGGGCAGCAAGCGCAGCGAGACGACGATGATGACGACGATGAAGAGCAACTCATAACAGTTATGCAACCCAGTTACACGGACGTTATTGCAACATTTGGTCAGCAGATAAGAGTGGATGATATTGAGCCTCCACAAAACAATGTTGCGCCTCCGGAAACCAATGTTGAACACGAGCCGTTTCGGGAGCAACCGGTTCGTCGACACAGAAACAGTGCGATTCCGCCGAGGCCGCCTGCCACACATCAAATGGATCAGCGCCCGGATCAGAAAAAGACATAGGCAACAAAGAGAGTATAGTTCTCATCACTTCTGCCTCCCCGAGATCCTCGATTACACAGGTCTGTTGTAACTCCTCCATGCCAAATAAACATTGGTGAGATGCAAACACCAATGGAGAATAAGGAGTACACACATGTAAGCTTCCTTGATTTACAGCTGCAGTTCACTTATGAAAACTTTTTCATCCTGCACGTTCTTTCATTAACAAAAAGAAAATCATTTTCATGTTGCGGTGCAGAACACGAGCTTGCTGCAAGAACTTGTGCCTGCAAAAGTTATGCAGTTCACCTCTTTCGCGGCACCACACGAGTTCTACAACACATATGCAAGGCATGCAGGATTCGGCACACGAAAAAGGGGGGCGCACATGACGAACAACTACATAGTTTGCTCAAGAGAGGGCAACCACCAAGAGACTGTGTCATATTATGACAGGAAGCGAGATAAAACAACGAAAAGAACTGGCTGCAAGGCGAAAATAAGAGTGAAAAAGATCAAGGATGGGTTTGTGATAGCACATGTTGAGCTCAATCACAACCACAAGATGATTGAAAGCCCAGCTATGCTTCAGCACTTGCACTCGCATAAGAGGGATGATCCATTGCTTGATAAACTAGTAAAGGACATGCAGATCGACAACCTGACGCACACGCAAATGATGTCGATCCTGTCGAGAATGTCAGGAGGGCTACAATATATGGGGCGCACTAGCCGTGACTGGGTGAACAAGTACATACATTAAACTAGCTGATGTCTTCTCTGCTTGATGCAGTTCGCTTGTGCATTACTGTGTGTTGTTTAATGCTGAGGTATGTTCTGCTTTCAAACTGCAGGAATTACCAGTTCATAAAGGAGGAAACTGAGGAAGATGTGAAGAAACTGCTAGATTTCTTTGAGAAGATGCAGGAAATAAATCCAGAGTTTTTCTATCATTACAACAAAGATGCCGATAACCGTGTGCAAAACATCTTCTGGGCGAACGCAAGCTGCCGGGGTTCCTATGAAGATTTTGGAGATTGTGTCACATTCGACACAACATACAAGACCAACAAGTTTCACATGCCTCTGGGCGTGTTCGTTGGAGTAAACCACCACCTACAAAGTACAATATTTGCCGTGGCTCTCGTCAGAGACGAAACAATACCATCTTTCGAGTGGGTGTTTCGGACATTCTTGCGTTGCATGAACAACAAGCGGCCAATCTGCATACTGACATGTAAACTAAAAAATGCAGTTCAATGCTAGCTTTTTTGTAGTCCATTTCTTACATCCAAAAAACAAAAAATAAAATGGAGAAAAAGCAAAAAAAAATGCAGTTCTCTCAAACTAATTAATTGCTTGTTTTCAAAAAAACATGCAGATCAATGCCCCTCAATGGATGCGGCGATAAAGAGTACGCTAATAGGCACGCTGCACAAGTTGTGCCGTTGGCATATATTGAAGAAATACAAGGATCATCTGTCCTTGTTGTACAAAGCATACGAGACATTCAAAGATGAGCTGACATCAGTTCTCAACCATCCGTTGATGCCATCGGAGTTTGAACACGCTTGGCATGACCTCATGCAGAAGTATAACCTGCAGAATGATGAAATTATGAATGCGCTCTGGACAGACCGAGAAGAATGGATATCAGCTTACTACAAGGAGGTGTTCTGTGCACGGATGACATCAACACAGAGAAGTGAAAGCATGAACCGGATCTTGAGGAGAAACTTTGTCAAGGAAAGACACGACCTGCACATATTTGCGTCGCAGGTGGACAGATGCATCCAGACGAGGAAGGGCAGCGAGCATGCAGAGACCATGGCTAACGAGGTATGGTACAAAAAATCTTATTAAGCACATATACGCAGTTCAGACTCGCTACTGATTTTCCTTTGAACTTAAAAAATGCAGTTCTCTTTCCGTATGAACAAAAATGAGATGAAAAGTGTGATGTTAAATGCAGTTCTCTTCTGTATATAAAAAATGCAGGCGGAAATTAAAACTACTACTCAGTTTGGTTTCGAGGTTCAACTATCTAGGATTTACACAAGGGCGGTCTTTGCTGACTTCAAGCAAACGCACTGCCGGAGCACTGCATTCAGATCGGAGCAGTCCCATGACAACCCAACAAAGTATTTGGTGCTCCAGTACATCCAGTCCGATGATTTTGACTGGGCAAGACATGAGTTCCAGGTTGTCGCAGACGTGATGAACGGTATCTACGAATGCGAATGCAAACTGTGGACACACACAGGTCAGTGAGACGAGAAAAATAAGGCACAAAAAAAGCATAATGAAGTTCACTAGAATAAAAAAACAAAAAAGTACATATTTTTTATGCAGTTCACAAACCCCAAATTATCTATTACATATTTAATTAAAGTTTGCTCGCACTGACAACCAAAAAAATAAATGAATATTTGCTGCAGGCCTGTTCTGCGTACACATCGTTTGCATGTTGGATCAGTTGCGGGTGGACAAGATACCTGAGGAGTACATATTAAAGAGGTACACATGGAACGCGCGGCAAAATGCAACATTTGACCGCAGAGACTACAAACAAACTGCTCCAGTTGGAAGTTCAATGTTCTGCCGTAGGAGGCTACTTATAGAAACATCCATGGACCTGTCAAACAAGGGTGTGAAGTCGGATAGCGGGTTCCACAGAGTGTTATACGGGATGAGAACACTCATAGAAGAAGTCGACGTGCCGAACGAAGAAGAGGCGGAGAACAACAAGAATGAACAGAGTGAGGAAAAGGAAGATGAGCACAAACATGACGCTGATGGTGCAGCTCCTACTGTGGAAGAAACAATTCTTCCCCCACCTGTATCAAACACAAAAGGGAGAAAGAAGGAGAGCAAGTCAACAAAAAAAAAGCTGCAGCAAAGGATGTAGGTTCTGAAAAAAAGAACAAGCCTGAGCCAGAGCTGGACAGCGAAGGGAGGCCACTAGGAGTGAGGATGTGCAAATCATGCGAAAAGATTGCAGGGCACAACTCGAGAACATGCAAGCAGAGGCTAGAAAAAATCAAGGCCAAAAATGCCACCGCATATGACCAAGCTGACCAACAAGAAGATTTGACAAAGAGAAGACTGTGCAGCATCTGCAAAAAGAGACAGAAGAATAATGCATGCAAGAACTTGCCCAAAGAGAGAACAAGAAAAAGATGAAATAGATGAGGAAGAAGATGATGATGAGGAAGAAGATGATGAAGAAGATGAGGAAGAAGATGATGAGGAAAAGGGAAAAGACGAAGAAGAAGATGAAGATGAAGACAGTGAAGGACCAGCGTCAACATCAAAGGGAAAGGGCATTAAGAAAACAGAGCATAGGCAAGCATCACAGCCGCATGGGCGCGTTGCAAGGAATAACACGATCAACAAGAAGAAAACAAATGGAGCGAAAAACAATGAAGCAATTGCAGTGCACGCTTTGAGAAGAAGCAGCAGGAACATGACGTAGCTCCGCACACATACATTGTAGCCTTTTTACATACATCAACTTCATCCATTTATGTAGCATATAATAGAGATAACTTGAATTTAGTGGACAGCAAAAAAATAGACTTCGAGATATAATGTTGAAGTCCAATTTAATATATATAGCGCAAAAAACAGGTATACTTTGTATTCAATGCTCTGCTGGTGCGATTGAGGAAAATGCAGTTTTCTCTAGAAAATGAAATGCAGAAGAGATATGAGTGTCATTTTAAATATGAAGTTCTATTCTGTTTTTAGAACAATAATAGATGATATAAAAATGCAGTTCTCTTATGTGTGCAGAAGCTGGGATGGCAGTGTAATGTTAAAAAATGCAGTTCTCTACTGTTTGCACAAGCTCATATGGAGAGGAAAAAGTAAATAATGTGGTTATGAAAATAAACAATAATCTACATGTAGTAGAGACTCAGATTCTTCATGTGTACATTGCAGTCCGCTTACCGCGAACAATGCAGTGAGACAGCGTGGAACCAGTGCAGTTCGCTTAATATAATTTTTTTAAATGGAGCTCTTGATTAGCGCACAAATGCAGTTCTGTGTTCCAAAACTTTTTGATTATCAAACACTGTAAAAGCATTGAAGGCCCTCTTTTGCGTAATGCAGTGCGCTTTGCAAAAAATGTTATATATTATATAGATATTCTATTAACCAAGTGTGTGTGTGGGGGGGGGATCCCCCCCCAACCCACCATCAAAACACATCCTCAGATGACAAAGTTTCCGCTGACAAAGATAAAAATTAGATGATACTACATTATATACTTAGTAAACAGAGTTTGCTTTCTCCGTTATATTACATAGATGTACAGAGAAAGGACAACATCCTAGTGTTTAACAGATCCCATACATAATAAAAAGGAGCGACAAAACTATTTACAATGAATTTTCTAAAAACATCATCAAAGAGGTCTGTTGTTGTTCTATGCCTCATCCTGCTCCTGCGGTCAGGTTTGGCAGTGAGACCAAGAGACTTGCACATATTTTTTAGCTCCTCAGGAAACTCGCTCGGTAGGACCAGGTTGTCAGGGTGGAACAGAATCTGGAACAAGAACTCAGCCTTCCAATCCGCGACATCAGCTTCCTGCGATCAAAAAATAGCAACAAAAGATAAAACGAAACAGCAACTCACAAAAAAGGTGATACTGCTGCAGACAAGAAGAGGAAAATAAATGAAGGATTACATTGCGCTTTTCAAACTTCACAACAAAGCTTCTGCCGTCATAAAACTGAGCCATCTTCAGAACAAAAAAGCCGCACTCATTGGGGCCCTGTGAAGGGGTGCCCAAAAAGCTAGCTTTCTTTGAAACATCAACCCAGTCTACCGACTCCTTCTTATTGTATTCCTTTTCTCCGTAAACCTTCTTCATCAAAGCAGTCATCCTGATCATCTGTTGAAAATACAACATAGTCAAATGCAAGCAACAAGTACACGTCAAGAAAACTGTCGTTCAGCTCGTATACATGTGAAAACGAAAATATACATAGATGAATAAAGCGAACACTTTACCATTTCAGTGCGGTCGCTGTGGTAGTCAGACTTACGCCACCTCGTCGTTTCATCAAACGATCCATGGTATCTCCTAGTGTCATGGATATCGAGGGTCTCACGGTGCCTGTTCATCGTGTATAAAGAGTAGTGCTGATCTTTCATCTGTGGTAACAGGATCTGAATTGGTTTTCAACAAGGGTGTTTCTCAGTTTGAGTGGGGAAAAGGATTACTAGAAAAAAAATGACGCAAAAAATTAAGAACATCGAGATGAAAACAAGAAAATCTGAGAACTTACTAATTTACAATTTAGAAGGTTCTCATCATCATGAACACATGCTTTGAACTGCCTTGCTGCATCTTCAACATTGAACTTGGTGTGCACAAAGGGCAACACGATGTTTCCGTGTTCATCTCTCTTCGCGTGATCATTCATTTGAAGCACATATTTAATTCATAAAATATGCATTAATGCAGTTCGTCTAGGAAAAAATGAAAAAGGAACTTCTAATGTAAGCAAAACATATTAATGCAGTTCGGTCTGGGATGAGTGAAAAAAGGAGTCACGTATGCAGTTCACTAGTAAGTTCCGAGAAAACGACATTTCCTGAGCTTTGAATAAAATTATTCAAACAAGCTATATTTTTTATTATACAGTGGCAATGCAGTTCGCGCCTAAAAGAAACATCTTTGTATTATACGCTGGCAATGCAGTTCACCTACAACAATGAAAAAATTAAAAAGGGGAGGAATGAGAAATACCGTGATAAATAGAGGGGAAAGAAGAACGCGTTCACCAGATCGGTAAACCACATTCATTCGCTGGTCAATCTTCCAGTAATTAATGATATGATCCATCAAATCCGAGTCCACAAAACCCGCTTTGTAGAAAGTTAAGAACATGTAGTCAACAGACGTAGTGTATACTTCGATAGGATTCCTGTACATGAACAGCGCGGACCTGCTCAACAAAAATGACACAGCGAGTGGGGATAAGGTCAGGAACGCAAATAAAAGGCGTTCTTAACACAACAACAAAATAAATGACATAGCTACAACTATAAGCAAAGAAGAAAACTATAGAAAAAGGAACTGACTGGCTGTGTTTCTTCCTGAAAACAGGGCTCGGCACAAGTTCCAATAGTTTCCTCGCTTCCACTAGAGAGCTGAACCTCGCAGGCTGTAACTTCTGTACCGGCGTTATATATTTTGATGGCTTCTGCACAGCCCTCTTGTTGGATAGAATAAGTGCCTCACTTTCATTTTGACGTTCCACAGCTGCACTCCTCGTCCTCTTGCGAACTGGTGGCGGAGTCATAAAGTCCTCATCAGTGCTTTCGGCCTTCGGAGAGCTGACTACCCTCCTGGACCTCTTACTGGGTGCATTCTTCACAGGCCTCGCAGGAGATTGTGCACTCCTCGTCCTCTTACACACAGGTTCCTTTGCATGCTTGACAGGGGGGTCTTCAATAACAAAATTCTTAATGGTTGGAGTGTGGACCTGAGTTTCAAACAATGAAATTCCGCCTTGGTACGCGCCTTCATCAAAGCCTGCGAAAAAAATCGTGAATTTCAATAACGAAAAAGGGAATGATGCAACATACTAACAGGCATTGTGTAATGCGGTGCACTTTTCTATGAAGAAAAAACACATGAAACTTAATGCAGTGCACTATCATGTACAAAACGATAAAAGCTGTTACGTGCATGCAGTCCATGTATAAATGATTATGACAATGATCATGCAGTCCTATATTGTACTAAAATAGTTAACAAAACAAAGTAGGACTTCCCCCCGTTTCTGTGCCAAATGAAGTTCTCTTAATAGAAAAAACGTTGTGCGGACGAAAAAAAAAGTAATAACCTTCTTTAAAAATTAAAAGGGATGTCAAGTCCAGACAGCAATACGAAGATGTCAGCCAACTGTAGAGCATTGCCTTCTGAATGTAGCCAATGTGCTTTTTGCTAAACTTAGCAACAGCTTCACCATCCTAGCTCTGCATGAATTGGAACATGAAAAATCCACAATCATGCCTGTAGAAAAAAATAAACACATTAATAAATGCAGTTCACTCAAGAACGAATTGCTTCTGATACTAGTAAAATCAATGCAGTTCGCTATACCGAACGCTGATGCAGTTCTAAATAAAAGTATAAAAGTGGGGGAAAATGTGGCACTAATTTGGTAAAGAAGTTCAGCTCAATATAAAACAAAAGAAAACAAATGAACACATAAACAACTTATAACACAATGGTTGTAAATGCAGTTCTCTCAAAAGGAAAAAGAAACTAATGAGACATTGTTAATGCAGTTCGCTCAAAACGGAGAAATGCTTCTGGGTTCAGTAAAGCAAAAGAATAACGCTATGCACACAAAAAATATACTAATAAGAAAAGATAGAAGAACAAGTGCGAACCCGTTTTCCTGCTGTGGAACATTGACAGGACTCAACACAAAGCCGTCAAGCGTGGGGGGGTTCAACGGCTCATCGCAGCTTGCGCTTCCGTCTTTCCAGACTTTTTTTATGTTCTTAACCATTTTCCTAAATACAATGCTTCCATGTTCACTATCAGGGCCATTTATTGAGTCAAGAAACTCAAATCTTTTTGCAGACAGGTTCAAAG
This sequence comes from Bromus sterilis, assembly GCA_950022295.1. Lineage (NCBI taxonomy): Eukaryota > Viridiplantae > Streptophyta > Magnoliopsida > Poales > Poaceae > Bromus > Bromus sterilis. Next base: position 160,539,417 of record OX465600.1, read on the forward strand.
TGACCAAGCAGTAGTGGCCAATCGCATCCTTCATTGATGCAGGAGGAGGATCAAATGTTCCGAACATAATCTGATTAAAAATTTGAATAGAAAAAACCGGATGAGAACAAAGGAAAAAAATAAACTACATCTAAAAATGACTGGGAAGAGCAAAATGATGCAATACAAAAAAATTCTTGTCCACACGTTCCTCTGCGCTTGAAGAAAACATCTTTTTCAGAGCCCTATTTGTGGAACCGCCGTTCCAAATTGAATTCTGTCGAAAAATACAAAACCAAGAAAGTTAATGTGGCCGCTGAAAAATAAGCACAATAAAACATAGGTGCGGGGAGGCGTGTGATATAATTAAAGGAAACACTTACACATAGGTTATACGGTACAATCATAATTTGTGATCCTTTGAACCTCTCAGTTAGCATAGATACACCGATATTTTCAAGACGAGTGCTTAGCGTTCCGTATGCCCAAAATGACTCGCCAACATGACCAACAGTAATATCACCGAACTCGTCCTTGAATGCAACTAAATCCCTTCAGGAATATAAGAAAAAATCGCAGAAAAAAGGTAATAAGCTGCATGTACCTTGCAAAAATAAAAACAAAAAATAAAGCAGATATAAGGACGAAGAGAAAGAACATACTTCTTCTTCTTATCCTTCCTAGCCCTCGTAACAGCATGAAATAACTCGTTGTATCTCCTCAGAAGAGCTGGATCGATACTGGAGGAAGTGACAACAGGTAATTCCTCATCTAAAAAACATAGAAAAACCACAATGTCAGACAAATAGAGCATAAAACACCATAAGTTTAGCCAGACTAGAACAAAAAATAATGCAGCTCACTTACCTTCGGTTTCGGAGTCCACATCCTGCACATCTGCGGAGACCTCTTCGCTGAGAGTCAACTTATCCAAGCCAGTGATGTCATCGTCCAGAATGCTCATGTTCTGCACACTACTTGGCTGTTCCTCTTCAGATCCGATCAAAACAGTCTCACCTGCAGCTTTTCTTGTCTCACCTGGAACATCCAGATTGGTCCCAGCCAGATTGTGCCTTGAGGCTGCTCGGTGGCGCGAGGGGCAACATGAAAAATCTCGGTAATATTATCGCCAGACAACAAAACAGATGGCGAAGCAACACGAACAATTCCAGCAGCTGTGCCCGAAGCATCAGCTACAACTCTAGCTCCTTCGCTCTCTTCTGCAGTTTCGGCTGTAGCGCAAGGATATCCTTCTCTCTCTCCAGCCTTGTCAGCATCCACTACATCCTCCCTTCCTTCAGCCCTTTCTGCGTTATCAGCAACAACAGAATCCTCCCTTCCTTCTCTTTCTTCTGCCTTTTCAGCCTCGGCAGAGCCCTCGCGTGCTTCTCTGAAATCTGCCTTGTCAACCTCCACATTGGCAACACCTCCTTCTCTCACTTCTACATTGTCAGCCTCTTTAGTGCGCTCCCCTTGGATTTCATCATTTAACACACGGTCCTGATGAATTAAAACAAAACATTAAACAAAATGATGTTGATGCAGTTCACTAAGAGAAAAAAGCGAAAAAACCAAAATGCACCACGCGTCAAATATAAAATAAATAATAACATGAATGAAGTTCTCTGTGCTCACCAGACCAGCATCTCCTTCCGTCTCTCTGGACACGTAAGCCTCGTCAACCTTATCAGCGCCACCGTCTGCTTCCTTCCCATTAGTTTCAACAATTGTTTCGCGATCCTAAAAAAACAAAATACAGTTCTATAAAACATATTATTTGTAGTTCACTGCTGGAAAAAATGCTACTCCTTCTCTGTTACATATTTTTTCAGGAAAATTCAGTTCGCTGACGCTGCTGGTGCATGTATAATTCTATGCTTTTTAAACTGCAAAAGAAATAAACTATAGTTCGCTACCACTATTTGTGCAGTTGTACTTCTTTGTTTTTAGACACTACGTAAAAGAATAAACTGCAGTTCACTGCCGCTGCTAGTCCGCATATGAATCTTTAATTTAAACACTACAGCAACATTAAAACATAATGAAAATGTACAGTAGAAAAGATACAAAAAATTCAAACATTGTCTATGACGCCTTCGTCGACAAGGTTGTCTCTAGCAGCATCAACAACAGGGGGCTGCTTCCTATCAGACACGATATCCAAGTCAAAAGCACGTTGGTCGTCCGGGTCATTATTGGGCCGCGCATTTGCGTTAGAAGACTCTCCTCCGCACTGCAATAATTAAAAACCATGCAAAAAACAAATGTCAATGGCATAGGAAAATAAAAGAATATTAAAAACAAAAGAAAAAATTGATACAAAAGCAGTTCACGTATGACATGAAAAGAAACATACATCAGCAGCAGCGCGATCAGACAAGGAAGCCCTAACAACATTTTCCCGCTTGTCCATTTCCGTCACAAGTGCCTCAGCTTCCTGCTCATACCTAGTGCACTTGACATCCTGGGAATGCTTGAACTGAACAAATGACGCCCTGACATTCGAAACTGACATATTAAGGAATTGAAGCTGCCCACAATCAAAATTGTGAGCAGCATCGATTTCTGCTTCAGAAGGTCCTTTGCCAGGAGTAAACAGTCCAGCAATATTCCTCATCCTAGCGCCAGATGTTGGGAGATCGGAAGTTAAATTGATAACCCTGTCAAGAAGCTCGTCAACCTGGACGAAAATATTGCGGTCATCATGAGCCTCGCTGTAAGAACCTCCTGCAGACCCCCTAGCAAAACCATCAACCCGCCAAAGTGGAGAACCCCTGGCAACACCATCAACCCGCCGAATTGGTGAACCCCTAGCAAGAGGCTCACGGAAGATGGGAAGCAGTTCATCGGCTGCAGTCCGCTTGTACACAATGTCCCATATCGCTTTCCACTGAACAAAAAAAGAAAGCAGTGCACATGTAAGAAAGTAAGAGGTTCACATTTAGCATGTCGAAAAAACAAAAAAAAGAAGATAATGGCAAAACATAAATAAACTGGAAATTGTGAACATACAGGCAACTTGCCAAACTTGTAGGTATCGAGATGAATCTTTCCCCTTACAATCATGTCGGCGTTCTGAATCTTCTTCAACTCCTGATGGGACAGAATTGCAGCACGTGGCGTGCGTGTATGCATAACAGATACATTGCAAAGATTCAAGCTATCAAGGTACATGAACAAAGGCACAATGGTGCAGCCCTCAGCACAGTTCTGCTTTCTCCCTTCAGAATTCCACTTGTACACTGCAGCCTGCAGCTCATCAACAACTAGCTGACAAAAGTCTATCTCAGCCATGGAATCAAAGTTCAGGTTTTCAACCATGGCAGCTACCCTGGACAACCGAGTGGTAGGGCTGAGGCAAAGCAAACTCTGAAAAACAATGAGAAAGAAAACCTTCACAACCATATCAACCTTCGCAGGATCATTAACCAAGTTACGGAGTAGTTCAAGCAGATCTTTCACATATATGCTACGAGATTTGTTAAAACCAAGATTGTCCTTCAGAGTAGCCAGAGAATCATCATGGCCGCTTTCGGCAGGCCTGGGAGCCGTGCGAGTACCCATAGGGAACTCGAAAATGTGATGAACCGCCTCACGATTTGTTTCATCGTCTCGGGGTTGATCTTTCCCATCAACTTGCACATAAGCACACGAGACACATTCTTCTTCACTTTCAGATTGAAGACAATGCCGAAACCTGCTAGCTGAACCAAAATTTGGTGCGTCTCCTTCAACAAATCAACGGCTTTACATACATTTGGGATAGACAGCCGAACAGTCTTGTTGAATCGCCATTCCCCCGTAGCATCTTCTTCGGACTTCTTCCTTTTGGAACTCTTGCCAATCTACAAAAAAAGAAATAAAGATGCAGTTCACGTTAACATCTGAATGTTATCTTCAGAATGCAGTTCTCTTATGTAACAAAAAGAAAATGAGTTGGCAGTGAGTTGTTAAAAAATGCAGTTCTCTTCTATATAAACAAGATGATATGTGTAACAACCCAGTTTTCACAAAAATCAAAAATTTTGTTTTCGGTGTGAATTGTTTGATTGTCTGATTTATTTGCGGTGTTTTCATCCCTGATTTATCGATCGGCGATTATTTTTCCCCCTCTTATCTCGTACCGGACGGAGACCGACCCTTTCCACCCTGACACTCGACCTTTGCGACACCGGGTTTCACCCGATCACCGTCGTGAAAACCGCACGAGACCAGCCGCAGCCAACGGAACGAAAAACCCCGTTTAATAATTAAACGGGATATTTTTATAGCGCGCTGGAAAGTGTTCCCGGAACAGTTCCAGCGCGAGGTGAACGCCTCCGGCTCGACGCACCGATCGCGCAGTTCGAAGTTTTACCCGAATCGGAGGTACTACGGACCCCCGGCGGTCAGAAACGTGAGCACCGCGCGCGCGAGATAAAAACCGATGACGTTTTTGCAAACTGCCAGCCACCGGGGCTATATAAAGACCACCACCCCACTTAGGGTTTCCCTAGCCAAAATAGGCAGCCACCAGCCCCCAGATCTAGAAAACATCCCTAATTTTCGCAGCTATTTCCCCCCAAATCAGCAAACCCTAGCTCAGATTTGTTTGGAGCCGTCAGATCGGGCGATCGGAGGGCTCCGAAGCCGCCACGTCAGCGCCCTGGACTCCCCAGCCCGAGCTCTCTCCTCCCTGTCCCGAGCCCTCCACGGTCAGCCACCGCCATCGCCTCCACTCCGACCGGAGCAGCCGGCAGCAGCAGGCCGCCGCAGCCCCCTCCTCTCCCTGTGCCTCCTCCTCCTCCCTCTCTTCTTCCCCTTTCTCTTATCTCCCTCTTCTCTCTCTCGCAGTGCTGCCCCAGCCGAAGACCGGCGCCGCCGCCCGCCATTAGGGTCCGGCCAAGCTCGAGCCGCACCTCCGCAGCCCCCGTCGCGCCTCCAGCGACCGGATCCGGCTGGATCCGGCAACCCCGCGACCCCAGCCGCCATGACCCGAGCTCGGGACGAGCTCCGCGCCGCCAAGAATCCATCGGCGAGCCCCCTGCGCGCCGCCCTGTCGTGGAGACGACGAGCGCTGCTCGCTCGTCCGCTCGCCCGTGGGCCGGCGCCCCTCCAAGGCCCAGCAAGGCAGCCGGCCCAGCCAGCCCAAGGCCAGACGCCAGGCCACCTCCAGCCTGATGGGATGAGGCCCACTGGGTGAGGCCCAGGCCACCCTTTTTTTTATTTATTATGCCTCTGTTATTTTTTTCCCTAGCACTGTAATTTTTTTGCTAAGTCCTGAGAATTATTGTGCTGATTCGATTCCGCGTTGACGATAGCAAGCGATCCGTAGCCCGGATGACTTCACGCCCAAAAGACGATTTGTTTAGAATTGCATGTACTTTAATTCATCTTTTGTGAGCATTTGCATTTGAGCTTATCTTGATTGTGTAATTGTGTGCTAAAGTGGGCATCAGGCCGTTAAACTGCTAATTTTCCTGTTATGTGCTGATGTTATTATTTTGTTGCAACTTTGCATGATGATTGTAACAAATCCATGAGGCCTATTGCATTGATTCCTTTTGCATTGCGTTAAACAATGTTTCTACTTCAGTTTCATGCATTCACATGCCATATTTGATTCCTGAATCATGTTTATATCTTGCTCCAAAGTAGCTATCCTGATGTTATTGTGCTGCTATTACTGAAACTGTTATTTTGTTGCAACTTCGGTCGACGAGTGTGTCGCAACCGTTTATCGGAATTGAGTGATTCAAATTGAATTTTGTTAAGCATCATGTCTACTTTCATCCCATGTATTTCTATGTCATGTTGCTGCACTTTTGCATATAGATTTACCCCTGTTTATACAGCATGTGTGCATAGCTTGTCTTGCTTATATCTTTTTAACCGTAACTCCGTTTGGAGTGTTCTTTATATGTAACTTGATTAGTTTTTCGTGTTCTTTGTGTTTATGCTATTGTTTGCTGTTGTTGACCAACCGAAAATATGGTTTAGGGCAGAACAGTACCAAATCTTTTAACTGTTGTGCGGCACTTAGTGTTATGCCATGTTTAGGTTGTGCCTCACTTAAATTGACTAGCATAGATAGTTTACTTTGTGCTTCACCTCTTGCCATGTTTGTGTGCTATGCCATGCTTGCTTGAGTTGCCATGTTAATAACCGTTGTTTGATCACCTGTAGCTAAGCAACTTGAACCACCGTAAACGTGCGGTATTCGTCGTGTGTGACGAGTACTCCACTTAAATCGTTAGTAACCGTTCTCGACGATAGATCCGTATCGCGTTGCCGTACCTTGTGTTGTTTCTTTGATCTTGTCTTTCTCCGTAGTAATAGTGGTGCACCGTTGATTGCTTTCCAGTGTTTCCTTCTTGTGTGCTTCCGCGGGTGCCTCTCGGAGACGTTGCGAGCTTGCGATCAACTACACCTTCGGAACCCGACTTATCAACAGGCAAGGACTATACATTACTTATGATCCATTCTATTTCAACCAACGGTTTGCATGCTAGTCTAGGTTAGCTTCGATGTTTGATCCTACCACATGTTTACAGCCTCTTTTAAACCGATGCAGCCATGTCCCCTCCCAGCAAACCTTGTACTGCTATGTTACTTTTGCTCGTTGCTCAGCCCCTGCTTAGTATGCATGCTTAGGATGCTACGATGTTACCTGTTACCCCTGGGTTTGGGATATCACCTTATTATATTGTTGTTGATGATATGATTATTATAATGTTGACTATATTCGACGAAGGATGGAAGGTCTAGGCTATCCCGCCCCGACGCTTTGTTCCATTCGAGTCACCTAGGATCCGAGTTCCGGGTATTGGTTTTAAGACTGAGCGTGCCTAACCGCGTGTGGGATTTTATGGGGTCCCCTTTTCTTACCTATCTAGCTTCAAACATTTCTAGTGGTGGCCCAAGCTGATTTACCATTTGAAACTCATGCATATACGTCTGTCGGGTAGCTCCTTGCAGATGTCTTTTCAAAACACCCCGGGCCAGCGAGGACATAGCTTCTCTGTTGGTCCAATCTGACCGGCTGAGGACCCAGTCTCATAAGAGAACTAACTGGTAATCCAAACCCGAGTTATACGGTAGAGTCCGATTCGAGAGCGTGGCCAACTTTTGAGTTGGGTGTCGACTCACCGGGGGCCACCCAGATTTGTTCGTTGTTAGCTAGAGGGACTTGTCGTTTCGGATCTCTTGGAACTAAATTATAAAATGGTTGCCTGTGATGGGTAGCAACTGAGAGTGATGAGTGTGCATGCGGAGCCTTGTAATGGGCAGTTGGTACACCCCTGCAGGGTTAAATCTTTTCGAGAAGCCGTGTCCACGGTTATGGACGACTTGAGACCTACGTCCTGTTCATAGACAACAACAACTGAGATAATCTTAATATAACTTGATCAACGTGTGCGTGTGCCTTGACTGCTTCTTCTTCGTCGGGATGCGAAGAGGAGGACAAGGATAGGATAGGTGTTCTGTTTGCGTAAGTAGTTGATAGCAAGACTTGTTGGAGGCGATTCCTCATCGAATGCTTGGCTTCTTATCTTACTCTCTAGATCGTTAGCCACTTCATAGATGCTAGTGCGGCAGCAACCTCACCACTTACCCCTTCCTTACCGTAAACTACTAGTTGTCCTAGAATGACGAGTGATGAAGTCTTTGCTGGGTCAGATGACCACTACAGTTGGATGTTGAGTACCTCTGTACTCATGATACTACCCCCAAACTCTTTTCAGGGTTCTTGATCGACAACAGGTATGGTGATCGACGTTTCACGTGGAGACTCGACGACGACTAGTTAAGCGGATCCCGGCGGAGGGCCTGGACCCGTGTGGTTATGGGATCGATGTTTTTCTCTTTGCCACTAGGCATTTTCTTGTAGTCTGTACTCAGACATGTACCTTCCGCTGTTGTATTGTATTTGAGGCAGTTGTATGCCGCTTGTATGAGATGTTGTATCCTGTATCTGTAATGTTGTGATATCATGTTGGAAATCCGGGGCATATGGCTTTGTCATATGTCGCGGTGGGACCGATATGTGCTTTGTCCCCGGATCTGGGTGGAAACACCTAGATCTGGAACAGTACCGCATATCGGGTCTTACAATATGACAATGTGCTATTAAAATGCAGTTCTCTTCTATATTTTGTTGAACCAAAAAAATGGGGGCCCCCCAACCTCCCCTTAAACAAACACATATACAAAAATAAATGCAGTTATCTTCTATATAAAAACAAGATGATATGAGAATGTGGTATTAAAATGCAGTTATCTTCTATTTTTTGTTAAAACATATATGGGGGGGGGTCCCCCCCAACCACCCCCCCAACCTCCCCTTAAACAAACTCATATACAAAAATAAATGCAGTCCTCTTCTATATAAAAACAAGATGATATGAGAATGTGGTATTAAAATGCAGTTATCTTCTATTTTTTGTTAAACCATATATGGGGGGGGGGGGTCCCCCCCCAACCTCCCCTTAAACAAAGTGCTAGGTTTCATTTATACAATATAAAAAGCTGATGCAGTTCACATCAGTAGCTCGAGTGACCAGAAGATAAATTAAAAGCAGCAATTAAAAACATCACCAAAAAAAGAGTGACAAACAGCAAGATAAACAGCAAGATACCTTCGCAGCATCATTATCCTCCCCGTCAGAATCCTCCTGTCCAGAGTCGCTGTCAAGCATTTCTGCAGCTGCCTTTGAGCGTGTACGCTTGGATGGGCCATCAAAATCAACACCAGAGTAATCGTCAGACTTGGCCGCTTTCTTTGAGCCTCGGCATAATTGGGCCTCTTTGAGCAATCAACCCGGGGACTGCACCGTGGAGAGATTAAGCCTTCCTCTGCAACAGTGTTGAGTTTTCAATTCACAGTATTCTTTGAAGGGACAAACTTAGCAGACTTATTTGAGTCTGCAATCCTCCTTCGTATCTCCTTGCCCTCCTCAAACATTTCTCGCTTCGCCTTCTGATCCTGCTTCACCTTGTGCTCCTTCTCGAAACAATTAGCAAGCGCAATCGCTTTCTGCCTTTTCCTCTTGTTGTCAGCTGCAATCTGACCGGGAACCATCCAATCCTGAGTCATGGTTCTGTGCCATCAACATATTGTGACTAAGTATCGGTAATTTCATGTACACCGGATTTCCCGTCCCCGACAACATCGGCTGAGAAATAAAGGGTAATCAAATAGTTAACACCCCCACCACAAGACCCACCAGGGCATAAAACTGTAGGTGGAAGAAAGTATGTGTGTGAGAGGAAAAAGTAAACTAAATACAACTAATATATATTAGGCCACACATATATGGCAAAAAAAGGCAATGTACATAAATGAAGTGCACTTTTACCTAAAAATAATAATATAAAAGATTTATGGAGACACAATAACTTGATGCAGTTCATTAGCATATGAAAAAAGAAAAAAATTATTGCACTTTCCAAAGACAAAATAAAATTAAAACAATTAACTAGCTGCAGTTCATATCAATTTCACAAACTTGTATAAAAACACATGTACGTTTGTAAGTAAAATATATAATGCAGTTCTCCCATAACAAAGAAGGAAGATGCTATAAGATTTTCATAACAACCTTATGGCAACAGGGGCAAAGGAGACATTGTAAATTACCAGATGGAGCGGCCGCGCTGATTGGTGAGACATCAATGGGTGATGAAGAACCTGTAAAACAAAAAGATAAAAGAATCAGCCTGAAGCGTAGTGACAAAAAGAAAAGAAAAAGAACAAATGATATGGGAAAGAAGTTCACATACAATTTCCTCCAAACCTTGGACTTCTTCTAGTAGGAGAAGCCATGCTAAATCTGCAAACAACAACAAATAAAATAATCAAACCCTAGAAAAGAAAACCTGAGCACGTACAGATAAAAAACCCTAGGTGGACATTGCTAGGATTTCGAGGCCACTAATACCACAACCTCCTCTTAAAAACAAACGCATGTTGCGATTCGAGCCTGGAAAATGACAGTTAAAAAAGCAAAAAGAATCTGGTCGCTCCAAAACTAACCCTAGAAACAAATCGGGGGCGATGATGACGATTTCCAGCGAAGAAAATCGACGAAGAGGAAAGGATATCTATGGAGCCACTAGACGGTAGGGACTAACCGTGGGACGAGCGGTGGAACAGCAGGGAAACGGCGCGGCAGACGGCGGTGAACGGCGGCGGCTGCGGGCGTCGTCCTTCTCAGCTGCGAGACCGAGCGGGGGTTTTTTCCCTGCGGGGGCGGAGGGGAGAACGAGGAGGGGACGGAGAGAAGCAGAGGAGGCAGGGGGGTTAATGACTCCATCCGGGCCCACGAGTCAGCGACGCGCGTTATACATGAAAAAAATCTACCTTATCGGCCCACAAGTCATATACGGGAACCAACAACGGCTTGGTCTATTTTGATGATGCAGTTTGGTTAATGAAAATTGATGCGGTTCGCCTCCAATCTCTTCAGTTGCTTCTTTTAAGAGCCGCCCACGAAAAATACGGGGCCACGATCTCCAGACTGAATCGAATCGCCGCGCGCCCTGCTCCTCTATCCGCACGGTTCAAGAAAAGCACTAAGGCCACGATCGCCACGATCCCAATGGGTGCAACCACGATCGCCCCCACTCCCCGCGCCGATTGGAGAAGAAGAACGTGGGCTGGGCAGATATTGCTGCCGCTCCCCTTTAAATTTCGGCGTCCCACGCTAGATTGTTCACAAACTACTACGCTTCCCCCACTGTTCCTCCTCATTACAGCCATGCCGTTCGCCAAGATCTTTGTCGAGGCGCATGGCAAGACAGTGCTCACGGTGGTCTACACCAACGACGTGAGCACCGTGGAGATGTACATCAACGACTACAAGGAAGCTCTGCAGGGCCGCCGCCAGAAGATCGTTGGCATCGACGTCGAGTACACACCTGACAGGAGGAAAGCCGCCCTGATTCAGCTCTCGATAGGAAAGGATCACGCGGTGCTCCTTTTCCAGGTATGCGCTACTATGGGCGAGAGATGCATCTCCTTCGACAAGTTCCTCGCCAACTCGAAGTAAGCACTTCTTTTATACCTGGTGTAATACATAGTTACAGGCCTGTGGATATCTCCTTGACTCTGTATGCAGTTCTGTTTGACGTCTGTATGCGGTTCTGTTTGCCGTCTGTATGCAGTTCTCTAATGAATAACTTGTGGTCCACGTAGGTACGAGTTCGCTGGTTTCAGCATAGACCAGGACAAAGAAAAGCTTTTGCAGAGCAACCTGTACGTGTCCAACTTCACCGACATTCAGGAGAACTGGAGGGTGCCTGAAGGAACAAAGGAGCTCGACTCACTTGGCGATGTGTCAGCCGCCATCATTGACGACTACTACGCGGACATGAAGAGCATGATGACGAACGAAGAGCACAACCACTGGAATGACATTCTCACCAAGAAGCTCATTGAGTATGCTGCGAAGGACGCCTACGCTGCGTTCGAGATATGGAGCCACATCACAACAGTGCAGGACGGCCTCACACGCACTATAAAGGAGCGGACCAGGAAGCGCCCGAGGGGATCCTGGGGCCAGGGGAGCTAGGGCAAGGGAAGCGCAGGATCACCTTCCACCTCCGGCTGGGCCGAGTGGAACTGATGATGCAGTCCATATGCTGGTAAAACCAAAGGGGTTCAAGTCACGAGTGCTCGAGTTATTTGCTTCTGCATAGGTCAGGAAAAGTTTTCTTTCGTTGTAGTTTGCTTTGGAACAATATTTGCTTAAGTGGTTTAGGTTTGCTTGATGATGTACTTTGCTTGCTGTGAGCACAAAAACCCCTTGGTTTGTATATATGAACAATTTCCAGTTCTGAATGTGTTATCGAAGTGGTTCACATGCAAGGGTTGATGCAGTTCCTCTTTTATTACAACTGTAGTTCCGTATGTGGTTTGCTTGGAAAAATTCAGAATGTGTTATCGAAGTGGTTCACATACAAAAGTTGATGCGGTCCTCTTTTATTACAACTGTAGTTCCGTGTGTGGTTTGCTTGGAAAAAATGAAGCTATCTGGGTGCTTCAATTCTGTATATCTCTTCAACTGCAGTTCACTTCTACTATTGTTCACTCGTAAAAAAGCAGTACACTGATAAAAATCTTGTCGAAAAAGAAGCAGGGAACGCGTGCCATTCTCAGCAGAAAAAGTGGACAAAAATATTAATAAAATGTTTCACTGCCTTTTCCGAAAAAGGTTTCGCCATTCAAACTTACGTGGTAACTAAATGCCATACAGTATGGCACATTATTACAACATAACTGAGATAAAGCAAATTTAACTTGATTTCCAAACAATTTTCATGCCTATAAAACATAGCCATGACAACATCCCCAACCTGGAGACCAGATTCCTCCACCAATTCCTTCCAACCATATTTGAGAACCAAACAATCATCAGAGCCGACAGAGTACATGACGTCAACATTATGATACCCATTCTTGCTAACAAAGACCAGGTTGACACAACTTTCTGAAACCCTGACTAGTCCAGAAGGAAATTTCTGCACAAGAAAACACAAAAACTTATAAAATAAAGTGTAGCACAGGAAATATTCAACAGATGCTGTTGTTTACAATCTTCATAATAAAAAAAAACTATATATAAAAGTAGTTCACTTAAAATACACAAAAAATTAAAAAATGCTTCTTGACAATCTAATTCTGCTGAAAGATATATGTGAAAGCAGTTCACTAGTGCTGCTCAGAAAAATGTGTCTTCAAAGAATATAAAACCCCCTGTAAATGAAAGCAGTTCACTACTACGTTCAGAAACTAAATTCTGCTGAAATCTTCATAATATAAAGATCTATATAAAAAGCAGTTCACTACTACTGCTGCAAAAAAATATGAGTTATACATACCCATGAATCATCGACATCAACTTGGGTCATTTGGTGGACGAATGGAGCTCTGAATCCAATGAATGGAGAGTACAGAAGGGAAAAGAGAGCGCTGTGCCGCTGCTTGTGATTCAGAACAAGGCCTTCAGAGAACACGCAGGTCTCTAGCATAGGCTCCATCCTTGCTAAGCAGCCACATGAGCAATCCATTTTACTGATGGGAAGAGGATATGGTTGGGGGGCGATGCGGGGGGGAGGGGAGAGATCACGGATCTAATGGTAACACGAGGGTGGGGTTTGCGGGAGGGGAGGGAACTATCAGATGGCCTCCGCAGATAAGATAAGATGGGTCGCCATGGACCCAGCTGTATATATACACAGAGGACACCGAGAAAAAAAGATGCAAAATAAGAACCAATGCAGTTCGAACATATGATCAGATGCACTTCTATACGGTGATCAAATGCAGCTCACATTAAAGACCATTGCAGCTCGTTGTGCGTGCACATTAAAAAACAATTTGCTAACTATCAAATTCGATCTGCCTAGATCCCTCTGCAATTCGCGCAAACACGTAAACAACAACAATTAGAAAATGCGCAACATATCAAGCGTGCTTTTGACGAATCGTGGCACAAGTCGAAACGCGTTACGCGCCCGCGGGGGCAGAGTTCTTCGCCTACAGACAGAAATTCGGCGAGATAACCAACCAAATGGACGAATTAGCAACTCAATTCGTCGCGGATTAACACAAAATAAATTCGCGATCTTACAAACACAATAATTTGCGGCGTAATTGATCATGAACCCGACAAAAACGATGACAGCGCGTTGGTCTCGACGAAGAACAGACACAATTCCGCCATCTACTTCGATTCCGGTGATTTTTTCACGAAAATTAGTGTTTTAGCACACAATACATCATCGCGAATTATCGTGAACGCGAGTAAACAAGCAGAGTCGATCAAACCTAGTTTGATACGCTAGAACGCTGAAGCAGTTCTCTGCGCCCTCGTATGAGGTTGGAAACAGTAGACAGAAGAAGTGCACGTAGCTTTATCTTGAAGTTCAGAAAGTTGTCAGAATAGCTATTCTGACATTGATGTCAGAATAGACCGTCTGTATATATGATCTTTTTCAAGAATTTTAGTGTTGTCGCAGCATCGCATTTGCTAACCGGCTCGGCCTCGACCCATTTGGTAAACTTATCAACTGCCATTAATGTGTGGGTATTTTTGTTGGCTGACCTTTTGAAAGGTTCCACAATATCAAACCCCCATACTGCAAAGGGCCAAGTGATAGGTATCATCCTGAGTTCTTGAGCCGGCACGTGAGCTTGTTTTGCATAGCACTGACATCCATCATATTTCTTGACTATGTCCTCTGCATCCGCATGAGCTGTGAGCCAGTAGAAGCCATGTCGAAAGGCTTTAGCTACAAGCGAACGAGAGCCGGCATGGTGTCCGCAATCTCCAGAGTGTATTTCGTTGAGGATGGCCCTACCTTCTTCTGGTGAGACACATCTCTGAAAAACATCCACAGCACTCCGCCGATGTAACTCACCATTGATGAGCACAAAGGTTTGGCTTCTCCTGACGATTTGTCTGGCCAACATCTCATCTTGAGGAAGGATTCCCCGAGTTTTGTAATCCAAGTAAGGTTCAACCCATGAGTGCGTAGCATGAATTGCAGCGACCAAAGCCGGCTCTGGATCCGGCTCTGCTATGTCTTGCTCTGTTGGTGGTTGTACAGACGACTTTGTTAGAACATCCAGGAATACGTTTGGAGGGACCGTCTTTCGCTGAGAACCGAGTCGGGAGAGAGCATCTGCTGCCTCGTTTTCCCTACGGTCCACATGATCCACCTGGTATCCAACAAAAAATTCGGCTTGTCTTTGTACTTCTCGTCGATAAGCTGCCATTATGGGATTTTTGGAATCCCATTTTCCTGACAATTGTTGAGAAACGAGATCAGAGTCGCCATAGCATTGGATCCAACTTATTTTCATTTCGCGAGCCAGCCGTAGCCCATGAAGCAAGGCTTCATATTCTGCTGCATTGTTGGTGCAGGTGAACTGTAGCTGCAGAACATAGAAGAAATTTTCCCCTTTAGGTGAGGTAAGAATCACGCCGGCTCCTGACCCTTGGATCTGCCGGCTTCCATCGAAGTGCATCGTCCAATATTTGGTGACTGGCTTTTCCGGAAGTGTTTGGATTTCTGTCCAGTCATTGATGAAGTCGGCTAGTTCCTGAGATTTGATGGTCGTTCGAGGCTTGTATTTGATGTGATAAGCCCCCAACTCTATGGCCCACTTTGCAATCCTTCCCGTGGCTTCCCGGTTTTGGATGATATCTGCAAGTGGTGCTGAGCTGGCTACAGTTATGGGGTGCTCCTGAAAGTAGTGCTTAAGTTTACGACTCACCATGAATAAACCAAGAACCAATTTCTGCCAGTGAGGATAACGTTTCTTCGATAAATTCAAAACCTCACTGACGTAATAAACTGGCCTTTGCAGCGGGTGCTCTTTGCCGACTTCCATACGCTCAACAACAGCCACAACGCTGACGGCTCGATTGTTGGCTGCGATATAAAGTAACATAGGTTCCTTTGGCTTGGGAGCCTCAAATATTGGAGCCTGGGATAGTTTCTTCTTCAATGACTCGAGGGCCTGATCGGCTTCGTTATCCCAGACAAATGTTTCTGATTTCCTCAGAAGTCGATACAGGGGGATTGCCTTTTCACCGAGCCGTCTTATAAACCGACTCAGATCGGTTACACATCATGTGAGTCGTTGGACTCCATTTACTAAGGCCAGCTTCTGAAGAGTCATGACAGCGTTGATTTTCTCTAGGTTTTCCTCGATACCTCTCTCCGATACTATGTATCCAAGGAGCTTACCTGTAGGTACCCCAAAGGTGCATTTGGCCGGGTATAGCTTCATCTGGTACTTGCGCAGATTTTTGAAGGTTTCCCGTAAGTCACCGATGAGTGAGTCGGCCAATTGGGATTTGACCACTATATCATCCACATAAGCATGCACGTTGCGCCCAATCTGATCTTTGAGGCAACTATGCACTGTTCACGGACATGTGGCTCCCGCATTCTTAAGGCCAAAAGGCATAGAAGTGTAACAGTAGATCCCGAAGGGAGTGATGAAAGCCGTTTTTTCTTGATCCTCAAGGGCCATCTTGATCTGGTGATAACCAGAGTAGGCGTCAAGGAAACATAGGAGCTCACATCCCGCAGTCGATTCTATGATCTGGTCAATACGAGGCAGCATGAAGGGATCCTTCGGGCATGCTTTCTTTAAGTCTGTGTAGTCGATGCACATGCGCCAGGTCCTGTTCTTTTTCAAAATGAGGACCGGTTTTGCGAGCTATTCTGGATAGAAGACTTCCATGATGAACCCGGCGGCAAGGAGCCGGGATATCTCTTCCCCAATAGAGTTTCTCCTTTCGTCGTTAAAAATGGCGAAGGAATTGCTTGACCGGCTTCAGTTTTGGATCAATGGTTAGGTGGTGCTCAGCGAGTTCCCTCGGGACACCTGGCATATCAGAGGGTTTCCATGCAAAGATGTCCCGATTCTATGGAGGAACTCGATGAGCACTATTTCCTATTTATCAGATAACTTTGTCCCAATGATGAACTGCTGAGAAGAGTCACCAGGGACAAAGTCAACTTTCTTTGTATCCAGAGCCGGCTGGAACTTGGGGTTGTTGTCGGGAGTCGGTTTCTTTAGGATTGTGGGGTCTGCTGGGTCTAACTTTTCTTGGTATACTGACAAGTCATCTTTGGCGCGTGTCGACTCAGCAAATTTAACGTGCTGCTCGTCATAATCCACTGCCCTGGATTGACTTCCATCGACCGTGATTGGGCCATTAGGACCCGGCATCTTTAATTTTAAGTAGACATAACATGGTCGAGCCATGAATTTGGCGTAAGCCGGTCTGCCTAAAATGGCGTGATATGGGCTCTCGAGTTTTACCACTTCAAAGGGTATGAGCTCGGAGCGGAAATTTTCGGCGTTTCCAAAAGCCGCCTCTAGGTAGATCTTTCCTATTGGACGTGCCGACTTGCCTGGGACTATTCCGTGGAAAACGGTGTTGGAGGGTTGCAGCTGTTTTTGGGTTAGTCCCATCCTGCGGAAAGTTTCGTAATAAAGGATGTTGATGCTGCTTCCTCTGTCCATGAGCACTTTGTTAAGTGTATATCCTCCAACTTGTGGAGAGACTACTAGAGCCAGGGCCCCCGGGTTATCCACCACCGGGGGGTGATCATCCCTTGTCCAAGTGATTGGCTGTTCTGACCAATTAAGCCACCTGGGCCAAGCCGGCTCTGCAGTCACAGCCATAGCGGCTCTCCGTTGCAGCTTCCTATCCCTCCTGCAACTGCTGGTGGTGAAAACGTGATATGTTGCGCGGTCATGGAGTTGTTTCGGGTTTGCTTGGAATCCAGTGAGCCCTGACTGATTTTTATGGGCCCCTCCTCCGGGTCCTTGGTGTTGAGGCATTGCGCCGGCTCCTTGGTAGCCAGGATTTTGGTTGTTACCGTTCTGGCCGACTCCCCCATCTGACTCGGGAGGTCCTTGGTTCCCACGCCGTGAAAATTCTTTCATGAAGTTGCAATCTTCCCAGGTGTGGTTGGCTGGGCGACCGGGTTTACAATGGGTCGGGCAAGGACTCTTCATAGCTGCTTCAAAGTTGTTCGGGAGAAAATTTCCTTCCGGCTTGCGCTAGTTGTTCCCCCCTGCTTCTGTCTTTGGGAGCCGACATTTGTGTTGGCTACCAAGTCAGAAGTTGTCTGATCGAGTCGCCGCTTTGTTTGGTGACTCTGATGACTCTGATTCTGGGATGTTTTTCCGCCATTTTTGTTCTAGCCGGCTTTATCCTGTTGAGGTTCAGTATCCTTGGTTTTGTCAGACTCGGCATATTTGATAACTGCGTTCATGAGCTCTCCTATATCCTTGACCGTCCGTATGAGTTGGCCGAGCTTGTGTACTAGGGGCTCGAACTATCAGTTCCTTTCCAAGACAATGACGGTTGTCTGGGCAGTGATAGTGTCCGAGGAGTGGATTATTTCTACTACCCGTCGTGCCCAACTCAGGGTTGACTCTCCTTCCTTCTGGACACACTGCTCCAGGTCAACAATTGTGGTGGCTCGCCGACATGTGCCTTGGAAGTTCTTGATGAATTTTTCCTTGAGATCCGCCCAGGAGGTGACAGAATCCTCTGGGAGGTTTTTGAACCATGTGCGATCCGGCCCTTCCAACATCATTGTGAGGTAACGGGCACAAACTCCTTCGCTGGCTTGTAGAATGTCCATGGCTAGGTCATAACTTTCGATCCAAGCTGCCGGGTCCATGTCAGCTGTATAGTTCGTAATCTTACGTGGGCCCTTGAAATCTAATGGCAAGCATGTGTTTCGTAGAGCCGGCACCAGGCATCGGTTGCCCACGGATCTGCTGATGAACTCGGTGTCTTGATCTTGGAGTGGAGGTTGGGCCACCAGCTCTACGCGGCATTCGGGATTGAAGCCGGTCGGTATATCTTGGATCCTTACCCCCCCCCCCCCCCGAGTGTCCAAGGGTGGTGGAGCTCTACGTTGATGATGGCTGCTCGAGCCGGCCGGAGCCTGTGAATCCACTTGCCGGCTCATACTTTGATATGGGGTCTCATGTAAGTATTGGAATCCCTGTGAGTACTAAGCTTGCTCTGTGATTGAGGTTTTGAGCAGATCGATTGCCCCTCGAGTGGCCTGTTCTACTGGAGTGTCTCCGTGCGCAGGCACGCTGGCGAGGAACCGTGTCGCTGCCACCACGTTTTCCATGGGGTTATTGAAATGATCCGAAGGTGTATGGAACCGTTCCTGCCGTGGTGAGGGGGCACGTTGCCTTGGTGGCGTGTACCCTGGGGGAGTCGACTGATGTGTATCCTGGAATAGTCTTCGTGCCTGGAGATCAGAAGGGATCCGTCTCAGGGGTCCTGCGGGGCGTGCGTTGGCGAGACTTAGTTTCTGAGCTTCTATCAACTCCGACTCGTGTCGTAAGTGTCTGGTTTCTTGGGCGAGTTGGGTTTCTCTTTCCACCATTTGTGCGTTCTGGGAGTTAATTTCCCTCCGTATGCTCATTAACTGGGCCTTGAGTCCGTTGACCCTGGTTCTCCAGGCCTCCTGGTTTTTCGTGGTCATTGGTGCGGCTAAGGCTTCATCTAGGGCATTTAAGGTATTAGTGAGGGCTTCTGCTCCCATGAGAACTTCTGGCTGGTCCCTCTCTGGATTAGGGGCCGTGTTGTTAGCCGTCTCAGCGTTCCGATTCTGCGACGTGCCCTGAGCCGGCTGACTTCCCTGTTCTTCGGTGCCTTCCATGAACACCGTCACACAGTATGGAGGCTCGTACTGCGGGAAGTCGGGGTCGTATTATGCTGTTCCCGGGCCGAGTCCGTTGCTCCCGGCGGATCGGATGGAGCCGGTATCTGAAAAGCTTGTTTCACTAGGATGCGAGTTAGCGTCAGATGTTTCTTCCGAAGTGTCAGGTGTCAGGGACTCGACAGAGTGCGCCGACTCTGGAGATCCAGCGATGAACCCAACAAAAGTGTGCCTTGAGCCGACATGTCACCGACTCGAGGTTTCCAGGGGGACTTCAGGATCCGGCTCTGGCTCTGATCCATCTGTCTTCCCAATGAAGATATGAATAGATCCAATCGAGACCCGATAACCGGATTTGACGGAATCAGCGTCAGGGCCCCAAGTCGAGTCGTCGATGCAGAGCTTTCCACGTCGGCTCCTGGTGATTCGCCCAGCCACGAATCCTTCCATACCTTGCAGAGCTCCCCCTAGAATCTCAACACCTGTGAGTGCAGGCCCCACAGTGGGCGCCAACTTTCGTGGGAAAATCACGGCAGATGTCCGTACAGTCGGACTTATCATGGGACCTTTGCTGCGAGGCGAATTCGAGGAGAGAGTCGACATAGACACGGGACTCGGCGGTTTACCCAGGTTCGACCCCGTTGATGCGGTACAGACCTACTCCTGCTTCTTGACTATTGTGGGATCGACTCCTCAATAGGAAGAGCCGATCTTATCGATTACAGTGATGATGTTTCGCAACCTTAGTCTCGTGGAGATCTAGGTTATGGCGCGAGTTGTCTAGTCCTGGCTTGAGGTAAGTTCTGGCTCTGGCTCCCGTGGACCTCGGCTTATAAAGGTGTCGGGTCCCGGGATTCCTAGAGTCTGACTCCTACACGATGTGGAGTTCTATTCTACTTTACAAGTTTGCTACGTGCTATACAAGGTAAGTCGAATTCCTTCTAGGGCTTCAATCTTCACGCTTGGCACGTCAGACTCCTGGTCGGGTCTTCTTTGTGGGCCTTCACATGTAAGCCGGCCCAGAGGTTACTAATGCCGGGTCTACGGGCCTGATCCGTCCCCCCGACAGTACCGCCCATGCTTTTGAGCCTCTTCCTTTCTTTTGTAGCATAGTTAGCATTGCGGTGCGTTTATAATCCTGTCAATTGCCCATCTGTAATTTGTTTACCTCGCATAGCAGTTTTTTCGTCTTTTGGGAGAGAGACATCACTAGTGAACATCACGGGACCCCGGTCCATATTCTCATCATTGTTTACACACTTATTTATTTTCCGCGTTTACTTTCAGTTGCTATGATTATCATTATCCCTTGTGTTTTGATCATTTTTAAACAACAAGACCGGAGAGATTGACAACTCTCTGAACTTTGTTGGGAGAAAAGTTATTTGTGTCTGTGTGCAGGTCCAGGTGAAGTAAGCAACCGAGGGTTGTGAACGGCGCCATTGTTTGCTTCACCACCTACTTATCATCTCCGGAGTCCTACTGGTCGATACTCAACCTTGGTGTCCTCACCAAGCGAAACTTGCCGCTACGCTGCATCTCACCTTCCACTTGGGGTAACCAATGAAGGGCGAGATGCTATTATCATCTCTCGCGTATCACTGTGCAATTGGGGTTGTGCCAGGCACTAACTCGATGATGAACTCGATATCCCGATCAGGCGGCATACCGCGTAACTCCTCCGGAAAGACATCCGTAAAATCACATACAACATTCACCTCCTCAATGCAAGGCACCGAGACACTCTGGTGAATGAAGGCTCGTGTAGTGTCTTCATTGTCAGTGTATTCTATCTGAACTCCATCGGCACTCATGAGGTAGACTGTCCTCAGGGTGCAATATATCTGCCCTCGGTACCTGGACAACCAATTCATGCCAAGTACCACATCTATACCTTCTGTCCCTAACATGATTAGGTCAGCTGGAAACTCAACTCCATGAATCGCTATGAGAACTCTAGAACAAGCTAAACTTGCTCGTCTTTTGGATCCTGGTATTTCGACTATCATGGCCCTCCTCATTTCACTAGGTGACGACTTACTTCTATCCACAAATGTCTTTGTAACAAACGAGTGTGATGCACCAGAATCAAACAATACTTGGGCAGGTACTGAATTAACTAGAAACGTACCCAAGATAACGCTTGCTGCCTCCAGGGCTTCCTCGTCTTGCACATGGTTTAGACGACCCTTGGCGGCATTAGATGCACTGCATTGGGATGCGGCCAGGGTTCCCTCTAGCTAGTGCAGAAGCATTGGGGCGCGCGACAGCATTCGCCTTGTTGGTGCAGGTAATAGCATAGTGACCCTTCTGGACACACCTGAAGAAGACCACTTCTGATGCAGGGTCGCGGGGCACTCCGCCTGCTGGACGTGGAACTCCAATAGGGTGAGCAGGAGCACTGGGGCGTGGCATCAGGTATGGGCTCCTCTGAGGCTGGGGTGCTGGCTTTGGCGGTTGCGTCGGACGCAGTCGGGGGTTGCTGGATCCACCCTGTTGCATCATGCGGCGCTTGCGGTTCTGAGAGTCCATCTTGAGCTTTCCCTCCATCATGATAGCCGCATCGGCAAGGGAGTCAAGGTCAGGGAACTGCATGGCCACCAGAACAACATGCAGCTCACCGTGCAGACCATCCAGGAAACGGTCCTTCCTCTTCTCCTCGGTGTCCACCTCCTCTGGGGCATACCTCGATAGCTGAGTGAAACAGTCAATATATCCAACCACAGTCATTCCCCCTTGCTTGAGGTGGAGGAACTCATCCTTCATCCTCCTTATCAGCACGGTCGGGATGTGCTCCTTCTTGAACTTCTCGGAGAACTCAGCCCAGGTGAGTACTTGCCCTTCGGGAAGACGGGTACGCACTCCTTCCCACAAGCTCCTGGCAATGTCGGTGAGGTAGTGGGTGGCGTACAGGACTTTATCATTGTTGCCAACAGCGGCGACAGCGGGATTGTTCTCCATTGTGCGGAGCCAATCCTCGGCATCCAGAGGCTCCTTCGTCTGTGAGAACAGGGGCGGGTTGGTGTTTTGGAAATCTTGGAGCCGAGACCTGGGCTCCTCATTCCCACCAGCTCCTCCGCCTCCTTGGTTGGCATTGGTGGCAGCCTGTACTAACTGCTAGAGTGCAGCCATGTTTGCATGGCGCTCGTCACGAGCGGCCTGGCGCTCCTCCATAAGCAGTCGCAGAAGTTGTGCCATGTTCGGGTCTGGTGGTGGCGGTGGCACTTCACCGGATCCACTTGGGTTCGTTCAGTTTCTTCTCGACATCCTGAGGTTGTTGCGCAAGATAAGAGGGAATTTAGTCTACAAGGGGTAAGTCTCTAACAATGTAGGTATCATGCACAAGAAGGACATATAAAATAGGCAATAATCATGCAACTAGCAATCATCACATGGTAACATAACGATAACATAAGTCTCATACATAACCAAGTCTTACAGGTAACCAACCACACATGCAAACGTCTAACGCAATCTCCAAAATTCCATCCAATAACTAACGACGTCTAGAGCTCATCCTCATCGCGGTCATCGATGAAGTCCTCATCCTCCGTGTCCGGAGTCTCCTCGTCCTCCTTAGCAGACTCCAGTCGGTCCTCATCGTGACTAATATGAGTGTTCTTCTCCTTGCTAAGGTCCTCTGCAACCTCCAGATCCTTAGTCTCAGCCTCTAGGACATCGCGTCGGCGCTTGAGTCACCTGTTATTCCTCTTGACCACCCCGTTGCGCTGACGCAGGCGCTCAACCTCCTCAGTGAGCCTCGCCACCTCCTGGGTTGTGGCTTGAAGGTTGCCATTGGCCTCACGCAGGTGCTCAATCTCCTCACTAAGACTCACGACCTCCTGGGTCTTAGCCTGGAGCTTACCATTGGCACGCTCGAGGTTGTGGATAGTGTAGTCAAAGAGAGCACGGATCGCGTCCAAAGCAAGCTTTGTACTGGTCAGGTGGTGCTGCAAGTCGGTCAAGTGATCTCCAAGCTCCAGGTGGGTGGCGGCGGGGGTAGGATAGCCATCCTCATCGCGCCTCCCATATAAATGGAAGCGCGTGCCCTCAAGCTCAGCATGGTGGTAGCTGACCACACGAGCGATCGCCTCATGCATCGCTCGCGCTTACCCTCTTCCCAGGTCTGGGCAAACACACGGAAATCGATAGGGTACGATTCCGGGCGAAGTACCCGGCCTCGGAGAATACACTCCACGACTACGAGGATCTCCCGCTGGTCATCCATGGGAACCGCTCTGCCAGTGAACTCAGCACACGGGCAATCCACAAGCTGGACTAGCTCGATCAGATCGGGAGCAAAGGTGGTCGTGTCCGCGGTAGCGCTCGTCAACTGCAAGTAGTACGAGACAGGAGCTGCCATCTACACAAATTTTAAGAGTTTAATTTAGATGACAAGTGCAAAATTTTAACATAATAAAACAGTTATAATGGTTTACTATAGAGGGGATAAGAGAGGTAAGAATTTTATACTATGCATTTAACCATCTCTTTATTTTCGAAAATAGTTTTTGATTCCCCCCCCATGCTATCTACCCTCCATTCTAACTAGGTTGTTATTGTCTGAATAGAGGCTCTGATACCAAGTCTGTGGGCACCCCGGACTATATATCCGATGTGGCCAGCTGTATATACTGTCATGCTCCCATGATCAGTGTCGCATGACACACAACTCGACATGGATATCATAGTCTCAATGTTCATACAATATCAAATACAAGTCTTACAAATAACATAGTCTTACATTGCCTCATCGGGCTCAAATGGTAGCGGAATAAGCAAAAGCATGATAGATAGCAGCGGCACAATCCACAGGGTAGATCAAAGCATAGCACGTCCAAGTAGTCGTCGGTAGCATCATCGTCATATACCTGCTCCTCCAAGCCTGGCTGATTGAATAACCAGGGACAAAGCCGTGAGTACATACAAAGTACTCGCAAACCACCTAAAGAAAGAAACAAAGTTTTACATACGAAAATAATGGGATGGCTATATGGTGGAGTTTTACATAGGGATTTCCTGTCTACTCAAGATTATTATTAAGTTGACAAAGTTTTAAACTTGGCAAATTTTATTTCCCACAAATGAATTTGGATAAGTCAAGTCCAACCCTTTCCAACCATCTCAACATCATCATCGCGCACCATAAACTCGTTACCGGGCTTTCTCATCTATTCCCCACAAAGTGTGGCCTCACTAGTTGTCCATGACCGTGGACTCCGGGTACTCAAATAGTTTTCACTCTGCAGAGGTTGTACACTTTACCCACCACATTCGATACATCCCCCGTGTGTCCCCATGGATCATCATACTTCAGTATACGGGTCTCGGATAATCGACCATAGTCTTCCCCTTGTCTGGCCTAGTATAGGTGAATCTACCCCTTGCGTACTACATGGAGTGTCCGTGTTTCAGGTCATTGTCCTCTTGGACCCAAGCCTGCACCATAGTCGAAGAGCACCAAGGTTCCTTCCGACACTAAGCCTAGCGAATTTCACCCATCGACTTTGACGGCTATCGGATTCGTGGAATCACTCATCCATGTGTAGTTATAAGACCCCCGTACTAAGAAAAACAAGCTTCTAACTAACCATGTCCCATACCAGAGTATAGTGGTTGTACTGTAAGGCTAGGTTTTGGCGGCACTTATAGAGAGTCCCTCCAGACTTTGTCCATGTCCAATGATGTTCCACAATCCCAGCCATACCACCTTGTTAGGTGTATGCCATACCATATAGCGTGAAGTATGACTATCCAAGTTGTTATGTAATGCTAAATACTAGAGATGGATGATGGTCTCGACAGATTGTCGGGATCATCGGGGTTCTACTTAGTTTTTCCCAAATAGGTAGGCCATGGGGAGGTGTGGAGTTTTCCTAGTATAAGTACTACAATCCCAAACCATATGAATATAATACTAGCATGATACAAGGAAAGTAAAAGGGTAATGCGGAGTTTTGAGTTTTGACGGTGGCTTGCCTTCCTCGGCGATGTACCCTGGACCGGCTTCTTCAATGGCTTGGAAGGAGTCTTCACCTGCAGCGTCAAGTGTATCGTCTACACGTTGCGGAATGGAATACACATCATTATAACGAGCAATAACAAGCACAACATTCAACACTCAATTGTCACAAACAATAGAAAGCAATAAAGGACAAAACAATTTTTCAAGGTTTTACACTTATTAAGATTTAAATTCCTATAGCACCACAACCAAGTTAAATATTATAGTAAGGCATTGGAATAAATATGATCAAATTATAAATAGAAAGATTAAAGTTAAACAAGCCTTAACTAAAAGCAATGTTTTCACTCAATTTATCCACTAAATTCTTTTTAAATAATTTTATTTTCATTAAATAAATTCATAGCAATTTTCTACTGACCAGAGCTGATTTTAATAAGGTGCTAATAAATTAATATTAATAACAAACACACTATGGAAATTAACAACAACAACAACAACAACAACAACAAAGCCTGTCAGTCCCAAACAAGTTGGGGTAGGCTAGAGCTGAAACCCAAAAGATATCGTAACCAAATCACGGTTCTGGAACGTGGATAGCTAACTTCCACGCACCCTTGTCCAGAGCTAGACCTTTCTTGATAGCCCAGTCCTTCAGGTCTATAACAGCCCAGATTTCACAAAAATTAAAAATTTTGTTTTCGGTGTGAATTGTTTGATTGCCTGATTTGTTTGCGGTGTTTGCATCCCCGATTTATAGATCGGCGATTATTTTTCCCCTCTTATCCAGTACCGGATGGAGACCGACCCTTGCCACCCTGACACTCGACCTTTGTGACACCGGGTTTCACCCGATCACCGTCGCGAAACCCGCACAAGACCAGCCACAGTGATAGAGGCGAAGGTGTCGATTTTTTTTTGGAAATCACCCCCTTCTACGTACGACAAAGATTGGTGAAATCCGACTCTAATCAACTCAAAACTAATCTGGCTACGGAGAGATCACAAACCGAACGGGTGATGGAACTCAACTCGGATCAGTAGGTCGTGGTGGTGTAAATGGACTCTGCTTGGCGGAACGTGGTGGTGTATCTGGACTCGGATTGGCGGAATGTGGTAGGATGACTACTGTGCGGCGGCGACGTGGCAAACTGTGATCAGAACTCGAAACTCTAAGGGAACTAGACGCTAAGATCAGCAACTTGACACAATGATGCAACCGTAAATTCAACAAAGCAAGTACTGAAAATAAAACTGGACAAAGGCTAGGACTGTCTTGGGACGTGATGATCTAACCCTAATTTTTTTTGTTGGCTTTTTCGTGGACTGTAGGTATGAAGAACAGAACCAATCTAGACTATTAAAACTGGTAAATCTCACCGAGCAACCTGGAAATCTGATACCACTTGATAGAGGCGAAGGTGTCCCGATGTTTCGATGAGATGATGGAGATCGATTTTGGTGGAGTAGACTTTCACGACCCGACTACGAACGTGCGAAGACGTTGCGCCTTAGCAATCGCTAAACCAACTCCGAGAGGTTATTGATCTCGTGGATGCACGATCAACCTGACCACGAAGGTCTAATTCCTACAAGCAATCGAAGAACAAGCAAAAACTAAGAATTGCAATCTGGATATTGCGAATATAAGACGAATGATCAACAGAAGTTGGGGTTCCAATGCGGTCTTGGCCTGGTCGGATGACACAAACGAAGAGCTCGAAGTTGCGGCTATGTCTAACTTAAATCTAATTAAAACCCAAGTCTAAACAATGCCCTAAGGGCTGTATATATGGGGGAACAGAGGGGAATTTCGTGGCCCCTTGGAGGAGGGGTCCGAAAACAACCCTAACTCGGTTTCCCCACACATACGGACTCTAAAAAATAGCCTATTAAGTGTATTTTGAAATTACATGGGCCTGGCCCAATAATAAGGTGACGCAGCACCTATAATAACCCTTGGACGAAAATATTAATGTGGCATCTTGTGTCTCTCGTCCAAGTCTTCATGCACGCCTTATGGTGGCCTCAAAGTGCGAAAATCACCACTCGAAGCTCCATTTTCCTTTCCCGCGCGCGCACCTCCTTCTCCATGCTTGATCCCGCTCCAATGACCATCCTTCTTATCCATGCTAGGTCCTTCATTCATAATACAAACAAAAGTATCTAATTTAGGCAGCATCATATGTTCCTGAACATTAGAAGGATTCGCAAGAATCGAAAGTACCTGGTAATTTAGTTGACGTGCGCGTGCTCTAGTAACTGGTCCAGTATGTGTAGTTGGTGAAGATGTGGGTGTAACAGTAGTAGAGATGTCCTTATCACACAGCCAACGGAACGAAAACCCCGTTTAATAATTAAATGGGTTATTTTTATAGCGCGCCGGAAAGTGTTCTCAGAACGGTTCCAACGTGAGTTGAACGCCGCCGGCTCGACGCGTTGATCGCGCAGTTCGAAGTTTTACCCGAATCGGAGGTCCCGCGGACCCCCGACGGTCAGAAACGTAAACAGCGCCCGCGCGAGAGAAAAACCGGGGATGTTTTTGCAGACTGCCAGCCACCTGGGCTATATAAGACCACCACACTCCCACCCCTTTCTAGGGTTTCCCTAGCCACAAAATTGCAGCCACCCCCCTCCACTTTGCCAGATCTGCCCATTTTGACCCCAAATCCCGAAACCCTAGCCCCTGGCCCCTCCGGAGCTCCGACGCTCCAGATCGTGCCACGTCAGCCCCTAGCTCCTCCTCTCTCTTTTCCCGTGGATGCAACCGAGCCGCCTCCCCCGTGCCAGCCACGGCCACCCGTCGCCAGCGAGCTCGCGTCGCCGACGAGCCCCCGCAAGTCGTCTCCTCTCTCTGGCCGCGACTCCCTTCTCCTCCTCATCCTCACCTCCTCCCCTTCTTCCATCCAGGAGTGCCGCCGCCGCCCAAAGCCACCATGACGCCTGGGCTCGCCGCCAACCTCCTCGGGACCGCGCCGCCGCGCCATGGAGCCGACCGGCCGCCGCCTGGACCTCGCTGGGACCGGATCAGGCGCCACGAACCCCCTACACCCCGCCGCGCGCCCTGCTGTCCCCTCGTCGGCGTCAAGTGCGACGGCCGCCGCCTCCTTCCTCGTCGGGATCGGGAGGTCCCGACCGGCCTCCTCCAACCGCCGCCGAATCTAGGCCGGGGCGCCCCAGCCGGCCCACTTCGCCCGAGCGGGCCAACCAGCCCAAGGCGCCAGCCCAGCCGCCCCTCCCAGGCTACTTGGGCCGAGCCCGTTAGGGTGAGGCCCTCTCTTTTTTTTCTGTTATGTTTTTTTCTTTAATCTGTTATTTGGCAGATTGTGTAGTTTTTTTGCGGTGGCGATATCTTTTCACCGGTAGCTCGAATGGAGAGCTTTGTACATGAAAGTTGCTCCGTTTTGCGTGTAGATTAATAAAATGTGCTCTTTTTCCATGTTTGACTTTGTTTACAGGCTGTTTGACTGCTAATTACATCGCATGCCACCGTAATTTGTTTCTTTAATAACTATTTAACCGTTGCTCCGATTAAAATGTTCTTTATATGTAACTTGACTAGAATTGCATGTAGATTGTGTATATGCTGCTCTTGCTTGCTAATAAAAATAATAAAATATTGTTTAGGGAAGAACAGTACCAAATTCAATAATTGTTGTGGGGTCCGTAATAGTTGCCATGTATAGGATTTACCCCCCCCCCCACTAAAAGTGACTAGATTAGATAGTTTATTTATGCTTCACCTCTTGCCATGGTTGTGTGCTATGCCATGCTTCTGTGCTTTGCCATGTCAACATCCTTGTTGATCACCTGTAACTAAACAACTTGAACCACCGTAAACGTGCGGTATCGTCGTGTGTGACAGATACTCCACTTAACTTGTTAGTAACCTCTCTCGACGGTAGGTGCGATGCCGTGCTTTGTCTCCTGTTACCTTCTTGACGTTGTTTGCTGGTGATTGCTTCGTAGTAATAGATGCTTGCTCGTCGATTGCCTTTTCCAGTGTTTACTTCTTGTGTGCTCCTGCGGATACCCCTCGGAGACGATGCGAGCTTGCGATCAACTACACCTTCGAAACCCGACTTATCAACAGGCAAGGACTATACATTACTTATGATCCATTCTATTTCAACCACCGGTTTGCATGCTAGTCTAGGTTAAGTTCGATGTTTGATCCTACCACATGTTTACAGCCTCTTTCAAACCGATACAGCCATGTCCCCTCCCAGCAAACCATGTACTGCAATGTTACTATTGCTCGTTGCTCAGCCCCTGCTTAATATGGATGCTTAGGATGCTATGATGTTACCCTGTTACTCCTTGGTTGGGCTATCACATTATTATATTGTTGTGGATGATATGATTACTATATATGTTGACTATACTCGACGAAGGATGGAAGGTCTAGGATATCCCGCCCCGACGCTTTGTTCCATCCGAGTCACCTAGGATCCGAGTTCCGGGTATTAGTTTTAAGACTGAGCGTGCCTAACCGCGTGTGGGATGCTATGGTGTCCCCTTTTCTTAACTACCTAGCTTCAAACATTTCTAGTGGTGGCCCAAGCTGATTTTACCATTTGAAATCGTGTGCTTAACTGGTCTGCAGCCAGTGGATTTAAAACAACGCGGGCCAGCGGGATAGTGTTCCTGTTGGTCCACACTTTGCGGAGCGCGGGATGCCTACCTGCTTTGTAGATGTCATTCCAACCTGACGCGAGACGGAAGAGGCCAATTCGAGAGACGGCCGACTCTTGAGTTGGGTGTCGACTCCCCGGGGGCCACCCGGATTTGTTCGTTGTTAGTTATAGAGACCAGTCATTTCGGATATCTCGGAACTAAATCATAAAATGGTTGCCTGTGATGGGTAGCAACTGAGAGAGATGGGCGTGTGTGCGGAGCCCTTTAATGGGCAGTTCGTACACCCCTGCAGGGTTAAATATTTTCGAGAAGCCGTGTCCACGGTTAAGGACGACTTGAGACCTACTCCTTGTTCATAGACAACAACAACTGAGATAATCTTAATATAATTTGATCAACGTGTGTGTGCCTTGACTACTTCTTCTTCGTCGGGATGCGAAGAGGAGGACAAGGATGGGATAGGTGTTATGTTTGCGTAAGTAGCTGATAGCAAGACTTGTTGGAGGTGATTCCTCATCGAATGCTTGGCTTCTTATCTTACTCTCTAGATCGTTAGCCACTTCATAAATGCTAGTGCGGCAGCAACCTCACCACTTACCCCATCCTTACCGTAAACTACTAGTTGTCCTAGAATGACGAGTGATGAAGTCCTTGCTGGGTCAGTTGACCACTATAGTTGGATGCTGAGTACTTCTGTACTCATCATACTACCCCCAAACTCTTTTCAGGGTTCTTGATCGACAACTGGTATGGTGATCGACGTTTCACGTGGAGACTCGACGACGACTAGTTAGGCGTATCCCGGCGGAGGGCCTGGACCCGTGTGGTTATGGGGATCGATGTTTTTCTCTTTGCCACTAGGCATTTGCTTGTAGTCTGTACTCAGACATGTATCTTCCGCTTTTGTATTGTATTTGAGGCAGTTGTATGCCGATTGTATGAGATGTTGTATCCTTGTATCTGTAATGTTGTGATATCATGTTGGAAATCCGGGGCATATGACTTCGTCATATTTTGCGGTGGAAACGATATGTGCTTCGTCCCCGGATCTGGATGGAAACATCTAGATCTGGAACAGTACCGCATATCGGGCCTTACAACTTTGTATCAGAGCCTTACCGACCGTAGGATCCCTTCTCTGGCCGAAGTCGAGTCTAGACAAAACTATTTTGTAGTTACTAAGTTAGTTATCGGAGAGTAGGAATCTTTTTACTCCTTACCCTTGCTCTGGTCAGGACAAGTGCCGTAATTGTTTTACTCTCGCCTTATCCCCTTCAAAATTTAGGATCTTGATGAGTGTGGAGTTTCAGAATAGTTACAATGCCTTGCTTGCAGCGTATTATCTCGATTCCAATATCAGGTTTGGGAATTCCTGTAGTACCCTTTAGCTTCTCCGATTTTGGGTATCATCTGGGTCATCCATTGCCATCCATCCTTTTGCCCAGTGTTTTTATGACTTGCGTCAAAAATCACTATCCCTTGATCTGGTTTTCGTTGTCGTTCCTCCTCTTGACACCGATGGTTTCGTATTTTCAACGATGTCGTCTCCCTGCGGAAAGTTTCTCGACGGAGTTCGTTGTTCGACACGGAGCAGTCCCATGTTGGTGGTGTTGAAGATTGTCGACTCTCTTTTCTCTCCCCCCTCTCCCCCGGATCGTCCAGGATCTCGGGACGAGATCCCTTGTTGGTGGTGTTGTATTGTAACAGCCAAGATTTCACAAAAATTAAAAATTTTGTTTTCGATGTGAATTGTTTGATTGCCTGATTTGTTTGCGGTGTTTGCATCCCCAATTTATAGATCGGCGATTATTTTTCCCCTCTTATCTCGTACCGGATGGAGACCCACCCTTGCCACCCTGACACTCGACCTTTGCGACACCGGGTTTCACCCGATCACCGTCGCGAAACCCGCACAAGACCAGCCACAACCAACGGAACGAAAACCATGTTTAATAATTAAATGGGTTATTTTTATAGTGTGCCAGAAAGTGTTCTCGGAACGGTTCCAACGCGAGTTGAACTCCACCGGCTCGACGCGTTGATCGCGCAGTTCAAAGTTTTACCCGAATCAGAGGTCCTGTGGACCCCCGGCGGTCAGAAACGTAAACACCGCGTGTGCGAGGGAAAAACCAAGGATATTTTTGCAGACTGCCAGCCACCTGGGCTATATAAGACCACCACACTCCCACCTCTTTCTAGGGTTTCCCTAGCCACAAAAATTGCAGCCACCCCCTCCACTTTGCCAGATCTGCCCATTTTGACCCCAAATCCCGAAACCCTAGCCCCTGGCCCCTCCAGAGCCGTCGGATCTGTGATCCGACGCTCCAGATCGTTCCACGTCAGCCCCTAGCTCCTCCTCTCTTTCCTCCCGTGGATGCAACCGAGCCGCCTCCCCCGTGCCAGCCACGACCACCCGTCGCCGGCAAGCTCGTGTCGCCGACGAGCCCCCGCGGGTCGTCTCCTCTCCCTGGTCGCGACTCCCTTCTCCTCCTCGTCCTCACCTCATCCCCTTCTTCTATCCAGGACCGCCGCCGCCGCCCAAAGCCACCATGGTGCTTGAGCTCGCCGCCAACCTCCTCGGGCCCGCGCCGCCGCGCCATGGTGCCGACCGGCCGCCGCCTGGACCTCGTCGGGACCGGATCCGGCGCCACGAACCCCCTACACCCCGCCGCGCGACCTGCTGCCCCCTCGCCGGCGTCAAGAGCGACGGCCGCCGCCTCCTTCCTCGTCGGGATCGGGAGGTCCTGACCGGCCTCCTCCAACCGCCGCCGGATCTGGGTCGGGGCGCCCCAGCCGGCCCACTCCACCCGAGCTGCCCAGCCAGCCCAAGGCGCCAGCCCAGCCGCCCCTCCCAGGCCACTTGGGCTGAGCCCGTTAGGGTGAGGCCCTCTCTCTTTTTTCTGATATGTTTTTTTTTCTTTTATCTGTTATTTGGCAGATTGTGTAGTTTTCTTTGCGGTGGCGATATCTTTTCACCGGTAGCTCGGATGGAGACGCTTTCTACATGAAAGTTGCTCCGTTTTGCGTGTAGATTAATAAAATGTGCTCTTTTTCCATGTTTGACTTTGTTTACATGCTGTTTGACTGCTAATTACATCGCATGCCACCATAAATTGTTTCTTTAATAACTATTTAACCGTTGCTCCGATTAAAATGTTCTTTATATGTAACTTGACTAGAATTGCATGTAGATTGTGTTTATGCTTCTCTTTCTTGCTAATGAAAATAATAAAATATTGTTTAGGGCAGAACAGTACCAAATGCAATAATTGTCGTGGGGTCCGTAATAGTTGCCATGTCTAGGATTTACCCCCCCCCCCACTAAAAGTGACTAGATTAGATAGTTTATTTATGCTTCACCTCTTGCCATGGTTGTGTGCTATGCCATGCTTCTGTGCTTTGCCATGTTAACAACGTTGTTGATCACCTGTAACTAAACAACTTGAACCAACGTAAACGTGCGATATCGTCGTGTGTGACGGATACTCCACTTAACTTGTTAGTAACCTCTCTCGACGGTAGGTGCGATGTCGTGCTTTGTCTCGTGTTACCTTCTTGACGTTGTTTGCTGGTGATTGCTTCGTAGTAATAGATGCTTGCTCGTCGATTGCCTTTTCCAGTGTTTACTTCTTGTGTGCTCCTGCGGATACCCCTCGAAGACGATGCGAGCTTGCGATCAACTACACCTTCGGAACCCGACTTATCAACAGGCAAGGACTATACATTACTTATGATCCATTCTATTTCAACCAGCAGTTTGCATGCTAGTCTAGGTTAAGTTCGATGTTTGATCCTACCACATGTTTACAGCCTCTTTCAAACCGATACAGCCATGTCCCCTCCCAGCAAACCATGTACTGATATGTTACTATTGCTCGTTGCTCAGCCCCTGCTTAGTATGCATGCTTAGGATGCTACGATGTTACCCTATTACTCCTTGGTTGGGCTATCACATTATTATATTGTTGTGGATGATATGATTATTATATATGTTGACTATACTCGACGAAGGATGGAAGGTCTAGGCTATCCCGCCCCGACGCTTTGTTCCATCCGAGTCACCTAGGATCCGAGTTCCGGGTATTGGTTTTAAGACTGAGCCTGCCTAACCGCGTGTGGGATGCTATGGGGTCCCCTTTTCTTAACTACCTAGCTTCAAACATTTCTAGTGGTGGCCCAAGCTGATTTTACCATTTGAAATCGTGTGCTTAACTGGTCTGCAGCCAGTGGATTTAAAACAACGCGGGCCAGCGGGACAGTGTTCCTGTTGGTCCACACTTTGCGGAGCGCGGGATGCCTACCTGCTTTGCAGATGTCATTCCAACCTGACGCGAGACGGAAGAGGCCAATTCGAGAGACGGCCGACTCTTGAGTTGGGTGTCGACTCCCCGGGGGCCACCCGGATTTGTTCGTTGTTACTTAGAGAGACCTGTCGTTTCGGATCTCTCAGAACTAAATCATAAAATGGTTGCCTGTGATGGGTAGCAACTGAGAGAGATGGGCGTGCGTGCGGAGCCTTGTAATGGGCAGTTGGTACACCCCTGCAGGGTTAAATCTTTTCGAGAAGCCGTGTCCACGGTTATGGACGACTTGAGACCTACTCCTTGTTCATTGACAGCAACAACTAAGATAATCTTATTATAATTTGATCAACGTGTGTGTTCCTTGACTTCTTCTTCTTCGTCGGGATGCGAAGAGGAGGACAAAGATAGGATAGGTGTTATGTTTGCGTTAGTAGCTGATAGCAAGAGTTGTTGGAGGCGATTCCTCATCGAATGCTTGGCTTCTTATCTTACTCTCTAGATCGTTAGCCACTTCATAAATGCTAGTGCGGCAGCAACCTCACCACTTACCCCATCCTTACCGTAAACTACTAGTTGTCCTAGAATGACGAGTGATGAAGTCCTTGCTGGGTCAGTTGACCACTACAGTTGGATGCTGAGTACTTCTGTATTCATGATACTACCCCCAAACTCTTTTCAGGGTTCTTGATCGACAACAGGTATGGTGATCGACGTTTCATGTGGAGAATCGACGACGACTAGTTAGGCGGATCTCGGCGGAGGTCCTGGACCCGTGTGGTTATGGGGATCGATGTTTTTCTCTTTTCCACTAGGCATTTGCTTGTAGTCTATACTCAGACATGTATCTTCCGCTTTTGTATTGTATTTGAGGCAGTTGTATGCCGATTGTATGAGATGTTGTATCCTTGTATCTGTAATGTTGTGATATCATGTTGGAAATCCGGGGCATATGACTTCGTCATATGTCGCGGTGGGACCGATATGTGCTTCGTTCCCGGATCTGGATGGAAACATCTAGATCTGGAACAGTACCACATATCGGGCCTTACAAGGTCTCTCTTCACAGACTCCACCCAAATCAAGTTTGGCATCCCCCGACCTCTCTTGACATTATCAGCATGCCTTAACCGCCCGATATGCACAGGCGCTTCAGAAGGCCTACGCTGGATATGCCCAAACCATCTCAGACGATGTTGGACAAGCTTCTCTTCAATTGGTGCCACCCCAACTATCTCCCGTATAACATCTTTCCGGATATGATCCTTCCTTGTGTGGCCACATGCCCATCTCAACATGCGCATCTCTGCCACACCTAGTTGTTGGACATGTCGCCTTTTAGTTGACCAACATTTAGCACCATACAACATCGCAGGTCGAATCGCCGTTCTATAGAACTTTCCTTTTAGCTTTTATGGCACTCTCTTATCATAGAGAACACCAGAAGCTTGGCGTCACTTTAGCCATCCAACTTTGATTCGATGGCTAACGTCTTCATCAATATCACCATCCTTCTGCAGCATTGACCCCAAATATCGAAAGGTGTCCTTCTAAGGTACCACTTGCCCCTCAAGGCTAACTACCTCCTCTTCCCCATGGTTAGTAGTACTAAAATTGCACCTCATGTACTCAGTTTTAGTTCTACTAAGCCTAAAAACTTTCGATTCCAAAGTCTGTCTCCACAGCTCCAGCTTCCTATGAACCCCCGCCTGACTATCGTCGACTAGCACACATCATCTGCAAAGAGCATACACCATGGGATGTCCCCTTGTATATTCCGTGTGACCTCATCCATCACCAATGTGAAAAGATAAGGGCTCAAAGCTGACCCCTGGTGCAGTCCTATTTTGATTGGGAAGTCATCAGTGTCGCCATCGCTTGTTCGCACACTTGTCACAACATTGTCGTACATATCCTTGATGAGGGTAATGTACTTTGTCGGGACTTTGTGCTTTTCCAACGCCCACCACATGACATTCCGCGGTATCTTATCATAGGCCTTCTCCAAGTCAATGAACACCATATGCAGGTCCTTCTTTTGCTCCTTGTATCTCTCCATAAGTTGTCGTACCAAGAAAATGGTTTCCATGGTCGACCTCCCAGGCATGAAACCAAATTGATTTTTGGTCACGCGTGTCATTCCTCTTACACGGTGCTCAATGACTCTCTCCCATATCTTCATTGTATGGCTCATTAGCTTAATCCCGCCATAATTAGTACAACTCTAAACATCCCCTTTGTTCTTGAAGATTGGTACTAATATACTCCGCCTCCATTCTTCAGGCATCTTGTTTGACCGAAAAATGAGGTTGAAAAGCTTGGTTAGCCATACTATCGCTTTGTCTCCAAGGCCTCTCCACACCTCGATGGGGATACAGTCAGGGCCCATCGCCTTGCCTCATTTCATCCTTTTTAAAGCCTCCTTGACCTCGGCCTCCTGGATTCACTGCACAAAACGTCTGTTAATCTCATCAAAGGAGTCATCTAGCTCAATGGTAGAGATCCCATTCTCCTCATTGAACAACTTGTCGAAGTATTTCCTCCATCTATGCCTGATCTCTTCGTCCTTCACCTGAAGTTGATCTTCTTCGTCCTTGATGCATCTCACCTTATCGACATCCCTCGTCTTCCTCACTCGGATCTTGGCCATCTTATAGATGTCCCTTTCACCTTGCTTCATGTTTAAAATGCTGGTAGAGGTCCTCATACGCTCGCCCCCTAGCTTCGCTCACAACTCGCTTCGCTGTCTTCTTCGCCACATTGTACTTCTCTATGTTGTCCGCACTCCTATCGAGGTATAGGCGTCGGAAACAGACTTTCTTCTCCTTAATAGCCTTCTGGACATCCTCGTTCCACCACCAGGTATCTTTAGCTTCGACTCTACTACTCTTGGTTACCCCAAACTCCTCTGAAGCTATCCTCCGGACGCAGGTCGCCATCTTCATCCACATATTTTTTGCATCACCTCCTTCCTCCCAAGGGCCCTCCTTCATGACCCTCTCCTTGAAAACCTGAGCCGCCTCCCCCTTCAGTTTCCACCACTTCGTTCTAGCGACTTTGGTGCGCTTATCCCGCTGGACACGAATCCGAAAGCGGAAGTCAGCCACCACAATCTTATGTTGAGCGACAACACTCTCTCCAGGTATCACCTTACAATCTAGGAAAGCACGCCTATCTTCTCTTCTTGAGAGGATGAAATCAATCTGGCTAGAGTGGTGTCCGCTACTAAAAGTCACTAGATGAGATTCTCTCTTTCTAAAGAGGGTGTTAGCTACGATCATGTCGTAGGCTAAAGCGAAGCTTAATACATCCTCTCCCTCTTGATTCCTGCAGCCATATCCAAAGCCCCCATGCACCCCTTCAAAACCTGTGTTAGATGTGCCCACATGGCCATTAAGGTCTCCTCCTATGAAGAGCCGCTCGCCAATAGGAACACTCCTAACCAAGTCCTCCAGGCCTTCCCAGAACTCCAACTTGGTGCTCTCACTATGGCCTACTTGCGGGGCATAAGCGCTGATAACATTGAGAACTAGATCCCCAACGACCAGCTTGACCAGGATAATCCGACACCTTTCCTCTTGAAGTCTACCACTCCATCCTTGAGGCTCTTGTTGATCAAGATACCCACTCCGTTTCTGTTCGCAGTGGTCCCCATGTACCACAGCTTGAAACCGGTCTCCTCTACCTCCTTCGCCTTCTGTCTCTTCCATTTGGTTTCTTGGATGCATAGGATATCAACACCTCTCCTCACTGCTGCATCCACTAACTCCTGCAACTTGCCTGTCAGGGACCCTACGTTCCAACTACCTATGTGAATCCTCTTGTTCACTTGTCACTGTATCCAGATCAAGATACGGCGCGCCACCAGGGGGGTGACAGCCCGTCCCTTGCTCATTTGTCACCACAACCGGGTTCCGATGTGGTGGATCGCTAAGAGGGTTACGCCCCAATGATGTTCTTTTGGGTTTCATATCCATATGAGTGGTTGGGTTTTCACATTGGCTCGCCAAGCCTAACACAACCCTCCTCCTTTACCCGGGCTTGGGACGGCTACGTCTAAAAAAAACATAGGCGGAGTTTGATAACAAAGATCACAAATTTAATTAAGCAAAACAATATTCTAAACATACAGAAAAATAGAACATAATTTTATAACAGCACAAAATTTATTTCATAATTTTTTGACCTACATTTATTTTTGTAATATTACTTAGGTTCTACAGATGTATATAAAAAAGGACTCAGCAGGCCGGGCCGGGGCTATATTGTGCCCACGCGCAGTTTTCTCAAGTGGGCCGAGCCCAGGCATTGAGGCGCGTTGGCTCTTTTTTTTCTTTTTCTTTTAAACGCGAAGAGGTATGGGGGCCTCCTGGCCGTTAGATCCAGGCCGATCGGGCAGCTAGGGGCCATCTTCCCCAGGCGCATATGCTGCTCGTACAGGAGCTCGGCCTGGGACACGTATGGCAAATGGGAGGGGCAAGGGTTCTCACCGGCGGCGCTCCGGTCAACGACAGACGACGGCGAGTGTCGGGGGAGGTGCGTGACGGCTTGGGGTTCCATTTTTTACCTTCAGGACGATGCTCGACATCGGCAAACACGACGGCCGGGATAGACGAACGGGGAAAACGGGCGGCAGCTACGGCTCCTTATCGGCGACTCCTTGTCGGCGGTGCTCCGGCGACGAGCGGAGAGGGCACGGCTCGCCAGCCTCACCCCTCCTTCCTTCCTCTCCTTTCCTCCTTGCTCCTACTCTTTGTCTCTTCGTCTCTTTTGTTCTTGGCGAGGCAAGCTAGAGCGGGGCTGTGGGGTGGGTACTGGGTGCTAGAGCGGTGGTGGAGTGAGGAGAGGAGGGGGCCGGGGTGCTCCCCTTTTATAGTGATCGGAGGGGGTGCGGGAGCGGAGACGACGAGCGAGAGGGGCACAGGCGCTGCGCGGCATCGTCGCCTACTGGCCAGCCGCGGCGGTGAGGGTTGTCGTTAGACGAGTGACGCCAGGGAGGGGCCTACGGGGTGACGTCACCGGTGGGGGTGAGGCTGCTAGGTGGGGTCGGGCTGTAAGGGGGTTTGGGGGAGAGAGGGGCGCAGGGTAGGGCTAGGAGAGATGGGCTTCGGCCCAGGGGGTTTCTTTCTGCTCTCTTTTTACTGTTCTTCTATTATTAGATTAATAAATAGTTCTCTTCCAAATTTATTTAAGTTTTGAACAAAAATTTAAGTTGGAACTCCTAAATTCTTTATAAATCTCCAGGAGTATTATCCTAATTTAGTTGAATTTTTAAGGAGTTTTTAAGTATGTTTAAAATATTATTACTATTATAGCAATAGCAATTTAGTTAGCACTTGTTAAAAAATTTAATTTAATACTTTCTGCTATAAAGGTATTTTTAGTTATTGAAACAATGAATTTCTGTGAGGTCAAATAATTATTTAGGCCAAACTTTATTGATTATAAACTCCTATGTGTGGCTATTACAATAAGAATGTAGTGCTAAACCATTTTATTGGTTGATTATTTTTAGCATGACAAGGGAACAACATAAAGCAACACAAGGCAAGGAAATAACAACTTGGAAAATAAGACATGGCATGGCAAGTCAACAAAGCAAAGTTTTTGTTCACCTTGAATTTTAGCATAAAATTTGGGGCGTGACAGATGCACAAGCAGAAGTCCTCTTAGTGCGAGTGAAGGCTAGAAAAAGACTGGGAAGAGACCAACTAGAGAGCAATAACGGTCATAATCATGCAGAGCGACAAAGCAACATTGAATCGGTCATGAAAGTGATATAACTATTCTAAAACAAAAATATCATCAAGGCATGATAGACTTTTTAGTCATAAACATGTGTGAACATGTGCCAAGTCAATCCAAGAATTCTCTGAAGGGAAATACCACTTCAATATGCCAAACCATGAACAATGCAATGCATGAAAATCATGTCAACAACACATTATGCACTCTAGCTATTTGAGATCAGCCACAAAGAAAGCTTGAACCAATGGGAAAGCATTGTAAACATAGCACTATGTCGCTACAAGATGTTCTCTAGATCATAAGTACATGCATATGTACAAAAGTAGAAACAAAAAGAGTTTATACCGTATTTCCTTGTTGCAATCCTTCCGTCAATCTTCGTCATTACTGCCTTGTCACTTGCACGATCGAACGTGGGAAATATAATCAAATTCCATCACGGACTCGATCTGATCTCTGAAAACAAAGCAAACTAAAGAGAGAAAGGAAGTCTTTTTGGGTTTTTCAAAGGTTTAACGAAAGCAAGAGAAAGGATAAATCTTTTTGTTGTTTTTGCAAATTAAGAGAACAAAGAAGAATGGGAAAAAACTTCAAAAAGATCAAAGAGAACAACACAAAACGGATAATACAATGGAAAAGGGAGAAGGACAGGTACTCCCCCAAGCTTAGGATTTTGGCCTAAGTTGGTAACAACTACTGCGGTCCCCAGGAGCCTCCAGCTCCGGAGTGGTACGGGTGAGTCCAAGGGTCGTACGAGGCTTCAGGTGCGTACATCGAAGTCCTAGGATCCTCCCACGAAGAAAGCTCCGCGCACCAAGTAGAGGAAGACCCTTCACCCCACTGGGTGACGTTCTCCCCCTGGAAAGGTGGGAACTCACCATGCTTCTCCTCATCGGGCACAACCCCCGCCATGGGGTTATGAGACTGCTGCTGGACCACATACTCATCGAACTGGGTAACGTTGAAGGACCATCCGCTCCTGCGAGTATAATCAAACAAAAGAGGTGCAGGTAGACGAATCTCCTGAATAGTGGTCAGTCCAAATCTCAAAATAAAATTAAGGTCACCAAACTCAGAAGTCCTGGTGACAAACTCATGCCTCTTCATGGCAGCAAGGTCAAAGCTCAAATAAGTAAAAGGCTCATCGTCAGGATGTGCGGTGCGATTAAAAGACTCAAGGATAAGTGTGGCATAAACGCCACCATAGAGATATCCCTTGTTTCCATTAGCAGCAAGGTGGCGAGCAATTAAGGCACCCACATTATACTTACTCTCCCCTGAGACGGCGTTCGCCAGGATAGAAGCATTCAGTGCAGAACTATTGCTCGTGTTGTCACGATCTAACACCCCTCTAGAAATAAAATATGTGAAATACCTGAGGTGGGGGAATAAGATGCTGGAAATCTTCGAACGCTGGATATCCTTCGTGTCTTGGCTGCAAAGAGAGTTGAAGAGGGTTCTCAGCTCGGTGGGCTGAGTGTGCATCTTTTCCGTCTGTCCAACGTTCAGCACGCCTATTATTTCACAAAACTTTGACAAAGGCATGGTCAAAAGATCATCAGAAATTCTGAACTCAAAAATACCAATCTGAAACTATTAATAAAATAGGAGGTGAGTTTATGATACAGAGCAACACGAAATGTTGCAAGTCCTGTCAAACCTGCATTAGCACAAAGGCTATAAAACTCCTCCTTGATTCCCTAGAAGCTAAGGATGAAGATGCAGCTCTAGTAACTCGGTTGGTGCGCTAGTGCTTCTTTTTCCCAAGCCACCCCTTTGATTTTCCTAGCAAACTCATTTCTGAAATTTTTGATAATTCACAAAAACAAGTATTTAAGATAAATGAGTTGAGCCAAACTACTCTACTCAATTACCTAAGGCATAAACTTGCATCAAAACTTGGAAAATAAATTTCTACACATGCATGCAAGCTTATATGAACAGCACCAAGAACTACTAAATACTCACAAACGAAGCCACCAATCAAAAATCCCATTGGAGGGGTGGAGGAGTCACATACTAGGGAGTATTTGCCCAAAATTTCAGCTCAAACAATGGGTTGTAGAGAGAGATCAAAATTCTGGACAAAGAGCAGCAAGAACACGGGTTCCAGCTAAAGAACTCGTGTTTTGGGGAAGAAAGAGAGTAGAAGGAAGAAAACTTACCTGAGTGGCTCTCCTGGTGGGCTCAGGCGCCCTGTGGGCGCGGCCAAGGGGCAGGCCGCGCCAGCTGGCCGCCTGGACCAGTGGTGGCCCCCTTGATCAACCCCATGCGCCTCTGGGTCACTTTTTTCGTGGAATATTTTATTTTAATTTTTGTGGAATTTTTCTCACAACTTCACTGATAAAAAATTCGAGGTTCAAAAAGTTGCAAAACTTTCTGAAAACTTGAAACAGTGGTTAGAAATGTGAAGCTTCAAAAACATAAAAACTTGTTACAGCAAAGAGAACAAAAGCTAAAGCAAATGAAAACATAACAAGCTCCACTTTTTACCTATATAAAACATGCTAGCTAGCAAGGTTGATCAAGTCTTACCAACAGGCCGGCGATATATAGAGCAGAAAGTCTCATATTTTATAAAGTGATCATTGTACCTTTACTTTAATGGACATTGTCCCCACCATAATGATTTTGTATTTGTGGTGCACATGTAGAGGACAATCCCATTCTCCAATCTTCACGGTCTCGACTCTATAGAGTTAAGGCCATGCCTTTTGTCGGTTTTCTTTGGAAAATACACCGTGTGTTCCTTATTGTCCACGTTGAAGGTAACGTTTTCCTTTATTGCAATCAATGATGGCACCTGCGGTGTTAAGAAAAGGTCTACCAAGAATAATGGACATGCTCCCATCTTTGGGCATGTCAAGCACAACAAAATTAGTAAGGATTAAGCAATTAGCAACTTCAACCAGAACATCCTCATAGATAACAATCGGGATGGCTGTTGACTTGTCAGCCATCTAAAGAGATATATCTGTAGGGATTAGTTTATCTAAACAAAGTCTCTTGTAAAGAGAGAAAGGCATAACACTCACTCCTACACCAAGATCACATAAAGCAGTTTTGACATAATTATTCTTTATGGAGCAAGGAATGGTGGGTATACATGGATCGCCATGTTTCTCGGGAATCTTACCACTGAAAGAGTAGTTAGCGAGCATAGTAGATATTGCCTCATTAGGGACTTTTCTTTTATTAGTAACAATATCTTTCATATATCTCGAATAAGGAGGTAACTTAATAGCATCAGTCAAAGGAATTTGAAGAAAAAGAGGTTTCATCCATTCACAAAATTTATTATAGTGCTCTTCTTCCTTGGTTTTGAGAGACTTACATGGAAAGGACATGGGTTTATGTATCCATGGTTCTCTTTCCTTCCCATGTCTTCTTGCGAGAAAGTCTTCTTTAGTGTATTTCTTGTGTTTGTCGGGTGCTTCTTCTCGCACCTCAGGAGGATCATTCTTCTCCTTATGTTTTTCGGGCTCAGCACCGTCTTCAGTCTCAGCATCGGAGGTAGATATATTATTCGGATCAGCAATAGGCTCTTCTTTTCACAACCCCAAGTTAGGTATGTGCTAGAATAGCAAGTCACTTTGCATCATGATAAAAATTTCAAAAGGAATTGAAATGGGAGAGAAAAACCCCCCAAATGAATTTAATTCAAATGGCCAGAATAAAAGTTGCTCCAAAAATTCCTTTTTTATTTTTGAAAAGTCTCATAAATGAGTGTGATCACATATCAAGTGATGTGGGCCCAGCCCCCTGGCTAATCCCTGGGTTAAGTTTAAATCAAATTAAACAGTTTAATTAAACAACAGTCAATTACAGGTGGGACCCACTGGTCAGAGGCCCCCTGACGCCAGCATGACCTCATGCTTGCGCAATAATTGGTTTTCCAATTTAAAAGAAATTCAGAAAAATCTAAAAAATGAAATAAACTTTGGAAAATCATAACTAATTCATTTTAACTCCAAATTAAGCATATAATATGTCTAAAATTATCAGTAAAATGCAAGGATTGTGAATATGCAACTTTTTTCTATGTTTGAACATTTTAAAATGGGTGAATAGTAGCAAACATGCATATGGCATTCTTTTGAATTCAAATTTGGAGTGAATCTGCAAATGACTTTGCAACACAGTTCTTTTAAATGGTTTCATCCACGCATCAGAGACTTTACCTCACCTTTACAACATCACTTCATGCTCAACCATTTCAAATGAACATTCATGGATTCAAATGCATTTTAAATTCATTGATAAATCAAATGGAGTTTGAATTTGCAATTCAATTGCAATATACTCCTTTTAAATGGAATAACTCACACATCAGTGGCACATACATCAAGTTTCAACCTTCAACTCATGTGTTTGTGCATTGTACTTATCTTGCACCACTGATTGTTGTTTGTCAAATAGAAGTGGAGCCGGAACACGAGATCACCCCTTTGTTGAAGACCCCGTGACTGAACCTCGTCAGCAAGGCAAGCAAACCCCCATTGATCATGTCGATAAAATCCCACTTCCCTCTCAGTCTCGCTTATGCATTGTTTAGGATGATTACCATGATAACGTTTCTACCGCATAGTTGAAACCATATCCTTTGCATGACCTGTCATCTTGTCACAGTAGTAAGCAAACCACAATCCTAGCAGATGTAGGAGTTGTTTGATATCATGTGGCCCCTGTAACTGTTACTGCTTATTGCATGCTTAGAGTTGCAATGAGGTTACTCTTTTGTGAGTCGGGATGGTAGCAATCATGTTGAAGAATGTGAAACTGTGTTGGTGAATCCACCCTAATACAAGGTGAACGATGAGAGGCTGTGTAGGAGTACACAGTGGCTTGTCTCGTTGAACACCGCCTTAAGTCCGAGTTCTTTTGTGGTGATCCAAGAAGAAGAGTACAACCACACATTGGGCTCACTGACCCCTCTCAATCTATTACCTCACCCCGTTCGAACCCCAGAAGTCGCAGTAGTTCGGAGTTCTGGTAGGGCTGTGGCACGGTCTGCGAAGTGGATGAACGGCTACTCAGACCGGCTT
The DNA here is from genome assembly GCA_950022295.1 of Bromus sterilis. Lineage (NCBI taxonomy): Eukaryota > Viridiplantae > Streptophyta > Magnoliopsida > Poales > Poaceae > Bromus > Bromus sterilis. Next base: position 160,584,296 of record OX465600.1, read on the forward strand.
GGGACCCTGCACACATCGTTTGAGGCCGTACTGGAACCTCGGCCGGACTTCCATACGAATCCCCCTCAGATAGGCGACTCCCTGTACTAGATCGGAGTTGTGGGCGAAGTGTTGTGGTGAACATCCTCGCCGACACCCCTTGAATGGTGTCGAGGCCAAAGGCGGTAACTAATGGTCATGTGTGTGTTGCGGTACACCCCTGCAGGGTTAATAAACTATTCGAATAGCCGCGTCCACGGTTATGGACTGCTTGGAAAGCTTAGCTTGATTATTAGACAACTTGAACTGGATACTTATAAAACTTGCCAAGATAAGCGTGAGTGTTATGGCGTGCTTTCTCGTGGGGAAGTCGAGGAAGGCACCATAGTGGTGTAATTAGTTGGAGACATGTAGTGGACTCGTGTACGCTTCTTACCTCAAGTCTGGTAATCTTAGTTCAGGACTAGCCAAGTCAAAGCTGGCACTTCTTCTTATGAAACCCCACCTCCCTTTACCTTGATCGATACATGTGCATGAGTAGTATAGTTCCTACGTAAGTCTTGATGAGTACGACTTTGTACTCACGTTTGATTTTTCTATGTTTTAGATGAACCCACTGACCCCGAAGGTGGATTATTCCTGGAGCTCGACGACTGAAGCCAAGATAGTGTAGTCCCAGTCAGACGACTGGTCCCACGTGGACGGGCTTGTTTATAGATAAGGCTTCTCTAAGCCATTTGTTAAACTTGTCTGTACTCAGACCTACTTTTCTTCTGCATGTTTGATGTAATGTTGGATCACGGTCTTGTGATCTCTGTGTGCACTCTGTAAGAGTTATCAATAAAGATGTAAACTTTGTAGAGAATTGCAATGATACCTGCTGTTCATACTGTACATGTGTGTATCGTGTATGATTATATCATGCATGTCTTAGTATGGGTTTTCGAGACCTTAGTTGTGATCTGGCTGGCAGTCTTTTATACACCAAGTGGCCCTTAGATGTGCGCAGCTTGGGGCATCGCGATGCGATTGCTCGTGACTCCGTCACGTGCACTCTTTGATGTATGATCGAGCCCGCCCTAGACCCCGACTAAGTGATCGGGATGGAGTAAGTCTATGTAAGGGTTATAATACAATCGATAGTATGGTTGAGGCGACTTCTCTATGAGTATGGGAGTTCACCACCCATATCATTTAGACTTGTATGCGGACGATGAGGACCCATCTTAGTTGATCATCCGGCCTGGATGGGATGCCCCTCACGTTTGATGCTTTCCGAGAACGTTCTGTTCTTGGCCTTGTCTGCTTAGACAAGTGGGTACGGTTCTCGGCTCTCTATATGATTGTGTTGTAGCGAGTCTTGCATACGCTAACCCCGGGTCCCGACAGACTTGGTATCAGAGCAGGACTGAGTGTAGGATTATCAGCCTTGACCGAAGTCGAGTCTAGCTTGCTATAGTTATATAGTTACTCTGGTTATATAAGGGAACAACGTAGGCTTCTTTTTCTCCTTACCTTCATCGCTCCGAGTTCTGAGTCACCCTCATCTTATTCTACGGGAAGATAGGACTAGGCTCATCTATGTCTTACTAGAACATCTTGTTGTTTGCTTCCTTGTAGCCGTAGGAAAGTTGTGTTCGGTTTGCTAGAGTAGTTGTTCTTCCTGATTTCTTACATCGTATGTAAGTGTTGTTTCTATGTTGTAAGAAAGTTGTTTTCTCTTGCAATTACAGCCGTTATGCTGCCGGATTTATTCCGTGTCTCGAGGAATCATTGCCTTCACATTATTATCTTTTCCGCCTAAATCATATCCTTTTATCCTTGCCTTCATCGTACAACCTGTCCTGATTGTTGATTTTTATCACACAGGATGTCAGGTGGAACTCGTAGTGCTCTTCTTCGGAATCGAGACCATGATTGGAATTGAAATGATGATGAACCTCCACCACCGCCTTCAGCGGCGGAAATCATGATGGAAGCTGAGCGGAATAGACGTGATCAAACACGCCTTCTAGAGCTCATCGAGCAGAATACCGCCCACCATCGTAATGTGGTGGTCAGCATTCAGGACTTCATCTTCCTCAAGCCACCGGTATTCTGATGTTCTTCTGAGCCCCTCGAAGCTGATGATTGGCTCCGTTCCATCGAGCGTAAGATTGATACAACACATGTTGCTCCCGATGACCGAGTTATTTTCGCGGTATACTTCTTGGAAGGTGCTGCTCTTCAGTGGTGGGAGAACTATGTTGCAGTGCAGTCAGATGGTCACGTAGTGACTTGGCAGGAGTTCTGTGTTGCCTTTCGAGGGTACCACATTCTGGATGAGTTGATGGAGCGCAAGAAGGAAGAGTTCTGCAATCTGAATCAAGGAGAGATGTCCATTCATGAGTATGTGAGGGAGTTCAACCGTCTTGCTCGTTATGCCCAAGATGAGATCACCACCGATGCCAGAAAGCAGGCCAGGTTCCGCAAGGGACTTAGCCCCATCCTTCGTCATGATCTCAACCTCCTTGAGTTTGCCACCTTTCAGGATTTAGTCAACAGATCCTTCAGAGCTGAGCATGGCAATGAAGTTTTCGAAAAGTCTCGCACGCATGCCCTTGAGCTTGCCCCTTCTTCCAGTTCACGCCCTCAGAAGCGCATGATCTCGATTCCTAACAGTTTGTTCCACCAAAACAACCCAGCTCCCCACACTATCTTTGGAGCCTGCTTCAGGTGTGGCCAGCCTGTCCACTACTCTCGTGAGTGCCCCATCAATCAGAATGCTCCACCCCATGCCAAAGGGAATCCCAATGTTCGTTCCAAGCCACCCCCGAAGGATTCCACCGCCAAGCCTTTCACTTCTGCAAATTTTGGACGTGTGAACCAAATCTCAGCTGAGGAAACTGATGGTACTTCTGACGTCAATCTTGGTACGCTCCCAGTCAATTATGTTCCCACTTCTGTCCTTTTCGATCCAGGAGCATCTCACTCATTCATGTCGGAGTGTTATGCACTTCGGCATGAGATATCCTTTGATGAAATGTTCACCCCAATGATTATTCAAACTCCTGGTTCCAAGTGGCAAACTAATAGAGTAAGCCATGGTAATCAAATTGCAATTGAGGGTTTAGTATTCCTTGCTTCACTCATAGCCCTCAAGTCTTCAGACATTGATGTCATCCTTGGTATAGATTGGTTATCAAGACAAAATGCTTTTCTTGATTGTAAATCCAAGTCAGTTAGACTTACACATCCTTCAGGCCAGACAATATATTACTCCTCACCAAGAACAAGAACCCAGATACATTCTTTGAATGTGCTTCCCCTTCCCGACCTTGAAGATATTCCGGTGGTTCGTGACTTCCCGGATGTCTTTCCTGAAGAGCTGCCGTGTAACATCCCAAAATTCTTCGAATTTTGGAATGTTAATAAATTAAATAGATAATGATTTTTTGCTTGAGGTGTTTGATTTTCTCTGGGATTTAAAACTTTTTGGAGTTTATTGAATATTAAAAAGAGAGGAAATAAAAGGACTTTCCCTAATATTCATAATTGATGTTTTTGGAAATTATTATTTAAAACAAAACCAACAAAACAAAATGAGAGAAGGTAATATGACTCCTTCAACATATTAAAAGGTTGGAAAATGTTTTAAATCATTATTGAAATTCTTCTGAATATTCAAAACATTTTTCAACTCAAGGAAATTCATTCGAGAGGATATAAAATGACTTATCCCCTTTTTAATAAAGTTGGAAAATATTTAGAATATTACTTCAAAAAATTTAAAATTTATTATGAGTATTATAAATAACTCTAAAACTATTTTAGGGATTTTATAATACTGAGAGTTTTTATTTCATTGAAATGCTTAATTAAATATTTTAAAAGAGTTGAAAAAGTATTACAATGGGATATTTTTATTTTACCAAATTATTTATTGGTGTAACGATTTTCAAATTTATATTTTATTATTTAGAAATGGTTTGTCAATGCTTTTGACCAAATAAAAATATTTTTAATAATTTATTGGATTTTATTTGATTTATGAAAAGTATTTTATATTTAAATAAAGTATTCAGAAAAAGTTTTTATTTTTATTTTCCTTTTTTGAAAATGTATTCATTAAATAAATTTCTTGGTATTATTTGATGAATTTAGAATTTTATTTCATATTTTTCGGATTTGCGGTTGATTTTATTTTATTGTCTGAAGTTTCGATTTTTAAATCAACAGAAAAATCCGTAGCCCGGCCCAATAGCTTATTTCCGCCCGCGACGCAATTCGAGCCCGAGTCGAATCCAGTTTTTTTTCTCTTTTCTCTGTATATATATATATATATATCAATTTCTAGAAAAATTCTTTTTTCTTTTTTTATTAAACCCTAGCTGCGGACCCCGCATCGCCAGCGCCGCCGCCACGCAGCCCGCCCGCGCCGCCACTGTCCTCGACGCCAGCCACCAGGCCGCTGCCGCCGCGCCGCCGGAGCGCCTCCCGACCGCCCGCACGCCGCCGCCCACGCTGTGCCACCGCGGCCGCGCTCCGCGCCGGCCTCGCCGCGCCGCCTCCTGTGCCGACCGCCGGCCACGCGCCGCCCCGAGGCCGCGCCGCCTCGCCGGGCTTCACCGCCGCACCCCGGCTCCTCCTCCGCCCCTTCACGCCAGCCGCCGGAGCCGCCTCCCTCGCCGGAGTCGGGCTGGGCTCGCTGGAGTTGCTCCGGCCAGATCTGGTCCCAGGGACCCGATCGCTTTTTCTGGAAAAAAATTATTTGCAAACGGGTCCTTTTGGCAGAAAAGACCCCGACGCCGTACCCGCAATATCTCCCACACCGTGCGTCGGATTTTGGTGAAAATTTTCCTACACGCTCGTGTTGTTCTGTACTTTATCATGGAATAAATTTTTGCACACTTTGCACACTTTTGAATTTGAATTTATTTTAAATTCAAATTCAAATTCCTGAGGTCGTATCTTTTAAACCGTTGATCCAAATCGAGTGATTCTTTTTGCGTTGGATCATTCGTGTCCTGTACTTTCTGTCTATATCATGTTTACACAAAAATTTATAAGTTTCTTGATCTATTTAAAGTCAAATTGAATTCAAATTTGAACTTGATATGACATGCGTTGTAGTATTCCGTTTCACGTGATTCTTTTTGCATATCGGATCACTTGAGACATGTTATCGGTAAGATTCACACACTTTTCATGTGGGCATGATTTTCACCTTGATTTCATGAATGCCCGTAGTCATAATTCCTTACCGATGAATATCTATCTGTTGACTCTCTCGAGATCACTTCCACTGATCACCTTCGAGCACATCGACACCTTTACCCTTCAAAACCTTTTTTGTTTTGTTGCTAAAACTTTGTGTCTGTTTATTGATCTTTTGTTTGTCTTGTTGTGATGTGATAGCTTATTCGAGTTCCTTAGTTTGTGATAGATTTTATCGAGTGTGAAGAGTAGAGTTGACTGGATCGCGAGAGCGAAGAACTTCACCGAATGGAAAAGGCAAGTTACACTTTGACAATACCTCAACCTATATTTTCTATTATGCATGTAGCAAATTATCACTCTATGCATGTGTAGGATTATATATTAGTTATGATTTAAACCTAGTAGGATAGCCATATGTTCTGACCTTGTATTTCATTGTCGCCCTAGGATCGTGGTTGTTATATACTGCTATTGCTTTGTAGACGGGGATTGGTTGAGTTATCATTGAGCTATGTGAGGATTAATGACTTGACTAGCAAACTTAAATAGAAATCACCTCTAGGCGGGCAGGGAATGCATCCTGGGGCTCGTGCCTTGGTTAAAGAGGGACCAGGGCTAAATGCTTCCCGAATGGTTGTTTTGGTGGTGAACCGGGTGCGTCATGGTGACTACCTTCTGAACGCAGTGGGCGTTGTCCAGGCTCAAAAAGATCGGACAGACAGTGTGACTAGTAGCTTCCATGTACAACCACTGGCTATATGGTCTCTGGCTTAGCTAAGTAAGTTGTGGGGAACCTGGCCCTGGTAGCTAGCTGATGTAGATATGATAGGTGTACCGGCTACCAAAGGGTGGAGGCAACCTCTTCTGAAAGACTATGTCTCAATCTTCGGGTTGAGTCCAGTTGGGAAAGTGTACAAACCTCTGCAGAGTGTAAAAACTGATAATGATTAGCCGTGTCCACGGTTACGGACAACTTTGAGAAACTGGGCATTATTGTTGTTGGATGGTCTTGACAGATAATTCACTTTAATAAGAATTTGAGTGGGAACTTTTAATAAAGGGATGGTTGGAATTGGTGTAGCCCGATTCAACCATACTTAGGACTAGCAAGATAAATTAAAATTTGATTAGTTGTAGTATGTGAGGGAAAATCTGGCTTTCTGCAAAACTAAACCATAAGCCTTTCCTTTGACTTACCTTGCATGTAGATGTAGGTCTGTTATATACTTCTTCGTGTGACTTGTCGTACATTCAAATGTATTGACCCTTTGTCGGGCTGTAACCTTCGGTGTTGCAGGATTGTATACGATGAGTAAGTGATGCGATGTAGGGTTACGATGTCTATACTCAACTTGCCGGTGGAGTTGATGGACGCCACGAAGCTTTTATTGTTTTTCCGCTGTATTCTATTTGTAAGCTAGCCTTGAGCTATGCAGATATGCTTTATTATATTACTGGATCTTCGATGTAATATTTATGACATGTGGTTTATTCTTGATATTACATCATGTACTGTGTGTTCTAGCTATTGATCCAGAGACTAGCACAGAATGCACAGAGACTTGGATTCTTTAGTGAATCGGGTCGTTACATGCCGGGTATGCCACCCGACAGATGTGTAGAGTTCATAGTGAATCTTATGCAAGGAACCGCACCAATATCCAGACACCCATACAAAATGGCCCCACGTGAGTTAGCTGAGCTTAAAATCCAACTTGAAGCTTTGTTGGCAAAAGGCTTCATCCGCCCTAGCTCATCGCCTTGGGGTTGCCCCGTTTTGTTCATAACGAAGAAAGATGGAACAGAAAGGATGTGCGTAGACTATCACCCGCTAAATTTAGCGACGATAAAAAACAAGTACCCGCTGCCCAGGATCAATGATCTTTATGATCAACTTGCTGGATTCTCTGTCTTCTCCAATATGGATTTGAGATTAGGTTATCATCAAATCAAAATCAGAAATGAGGACATTCCAAAAACGGCTTTCACTACTCGTTATGGTCTTTACGAGTACACCGTCATGTCCTTCAGTTTAACCAATGCCCCCCGCCACTTTCTCGCGCGTGATGAATTCGATCTTCATGGAGTACCTAGATAAATTTGTTGTAGTTTATCTTGATGACATTCTCATCTACTCGAAGAACGAAGAAGAACATGCCGAACATCTCAGGCTGGTATTGATGAAACTCCGAGAGCATCGCCTTTATGCCAAGTTCTCCAAGTGTGAATTTTGGCTACCAGAAGTGACCTACTTAAGCCACGTGATTTCTGCAAAAGGCATTGCTGTGAATCCCGAGAGGGTTCAGGCCGTCCTTGACTGGACTCCACCTGAATCGGTTAAGCAAGTTAGGAGTTTTCTTGGCTTAGCAAGCTATTGCCGCCGCTTCGTCGAGAACTTTTGTAAAGTTGCAAAGCCTCTAACTGAACTCCTCAAGAAAGATAAGAAATTCCTATGGACTCCCAAGTGCGAGGAGAGCTTTCAAGAGCTAAAAAGAAGATTGACTTCTGCACCCATACTTGCGCATCCAGACACCAAAAGGTATTTCGAGATCTTTTGTGACGCCTCACGGCAAGGGTTAGGTTGCATACTTATGCAAGATAGACATGTGGTAGCTTATGCTTCACGCCAGTTGCGTCCACATGAAGAGAACTATCCTACCCCTGATCTTGAACTCGCTGTCGTACGTAGTTCATGCCCTAACAACTTGGCGACATTACCTCCTTGGTAATCGTTGTGAGATTTATTCCGACCACCAAAGCCTCAAATACATATTCACCCAGCCAGATCTTAATCTCAGGAAAAGACCCTGGATTGAGTTGATAAAAGATTACGAAGTAGGAATTTCTTACACCCCAGGCAAGGCCAATGTCATGGCTGATGCACTAAGTCGTAAGTCGTATTGTAACAACCTCATGTTACAACAGTGTCAACCACTTCTTCATGAGGAATTTCGAAAGCTCCATCTCGAGATTGTTCCTCGTGGATCTCTTTTCAACTTGGTGGAGAAACCAATTCTTGAGGATCAAATCATAGTTACCCAAAGGCGTGCACGAGGTGTTCGCTGGATCAAGGAGAACATTGCTAGCGGAGTTGCTAAATGTTTCTCCACAGATAGCAAAGGAACGGTATTCTTTGGAAATCGTTTCGTAGTACCTAAGAATAGGGAGCTAAGGCAACTCATCATCAAAGAAGCCCATGACACACCCCTCTCGATTCATCCCGGTAGCACAAAAATGTACCGAGATCTACGCCAGAGATTTTGGTGGAATAGGATGAAGAGAGACTTTGCTCGATTTGTTGCCGAATGTGATGTTTGTCGTCGCATTAAGGCCGAACACCAAAGACCTGCTGGTACTCTTCAACCTTTGCCTATTACAGAGTGGAAATGGGACAAAGTCAGCATGGATTTCATCACTGGCTTTCCAAAAACCCAGAAAGGAAATGATGCCATCTTCGTTGTTGTGGATAGACTTTCCAAAGTTGCTCACTTCCTTCCAGTTCGCGAGTCTATGACTGCTAGCCAGTTAGCGGACTTGTATGTCTCTAGAATTGTGTCTCTTCACGGAGTTCCTTTCGAAATCAATTCCGATCGTGGTAGCCTTTTCACCTCTAGATTCTGGGGAAGCTTTCAGAATGCTATGGGAACTCGTCTCTCCTTTAGTACAACTTTCCATCATCAGTCTAGTGGTCAATTCGAAAGGGTTAACTAAATTCTCGAAGACATGCTCAGAGCTTGTATTATCTCATTCGGAAAGAATTGGGAGAAGTCTCTTCCATTCGCCGAATTTTCTTATAACAATAGTTTCCAATCTAGTCTGAACATGGCTCCTTTTGAACTCCTCTATGTATGAAGATTTCGAACACCCCTTAACTGGTCAGAAACCGGTGAAAGACAATTCTTTGGACCGGATATGATCATGGAAGCAGAAGAGGAAGTTCGCATTGTTCGTGATCAATTGAAAGTAGCCCAGTCTCGTCAGAAAAGCTACTATGGTCGTCATCATAGGCAAGAAAGCTACAATCTGGATGAGAAGGCTTACCTTCGGGTTACTCCTCTGAAGGGAACCCAACGCTTCGGTATCAAAGGCAAGTTGGCCCCACGTTACATCGGACCTTTCCGCATTGTTGCTAAACATGGAGAAGTGGCCTACCAACTTGAACTACCCCTGCACCTTTCTCGAGTACATGATGTATTCCATGTGTCACAACTTAGGCGTTTCTTGAAGAACCCCATCCGGGAAGTCAACCGTGAAATTCTTGATCTCCAAGATGACCTTTCTTATCGAGAGTACCCTGTTCGTATTCTTGATTCAGCAGAGCGTGTCACCCGTCGTCAGAAGATCAAGTTCCTCAAAGTGCAATGGTCACACCACTCTGAGAAAGAAGCCACGTGGGCAAGAGAAGACTGTCTCCGTGCCGAGTACCCCTCCTTCCTCCCGCAGACTTCTGAATCTCGGGACGAGATTCTTTTGAGTGGGGGCAAGTTGTCACAACCCCAAGTTAGGTATGTGCTAGAATAGAAAGTCACTTTGCATCATGATAAAAATTTCAAAAGAAATTGAAATGGGAGAGAAAAACCCCCCAGATGAATTAAATTCAAATGGCCAGAATAAAAGTTGCTCCAAAAATTCCTTTTTTATTTTTTAAAAGTCTCATAAATGAGTGTGATCACATATCAAGTGATGGGGGCCCAGCCCCCTGGCTAATCCCTGGGTTAAGTTTAAATAAAATTAAACAGTTTAATTAAACAACAGTCACTTACAGGTGGGACCCACTGGTCAGAGGCCCCCTGACGCCAGCATGACCTCATGCTTGCGCAATAATTGGTTTTCCAATTTAAAAGAAATTCAAAAAAATCCAGAAAATGAATTAAACTTTGGAAAATCATAACTAATTCATTTTAACTCCAAATTAAGCATATAATATGTCTAAAATTATCAGAAAAATGCAAGGATTGTGAATATGCAACTTGTTTCTTTGTTTAACCATTTTAAAATGGGTGAACAGTAGCAAACATTCATATGACATTCTTTTGAATTCAAATTTGGAGTGAATTTGCAAATGACTTTGCAACACACTTCTTTTAAATGGTTTCATCCACACATCAGAGACTTTACCTAACCTTTACAACATCACTTCATGCTCAACCATTTCAAATGAACATTCATGGATTCAAATGCATTTGAAATTCATCGATAAATCAAATGGAGTTTGAATTTGCAATTCAATTGCAATATACTCCTTTTAAATGGAATAAATCACACATAAGTGGCACATACATCAAGTTTCAACCTTCAACTCATGTGTTTGTGCATTGTACTTATCTTGCTCCATTGATTGTTGTTTGTCGAATAGAAGGGGAGGCGGAACCCGAGATCACCCCCTTCGTTGAAGACCCAGTGACTGAACCTCGTCAGCAAGGAAAGCAAACCCCCATTGATCATGTCGATAAAATCCCACTTCCCTCTCAGTCTCGCTTATGCATTGTTTAGGATGATTACCATGATAACGTTTCTACCGCATAGTTGAAACCATATCCTTTGCATGACCTATCATCTTGTCACAGTAGTAAGCAAACCACAATCCTAGCAGATGTAGGAGTTGTTTGATATCATGTGGCCCCTGCAACTGTTACTGCTTATTGAATGCTTAGAGTTACAATGAGGTTACACTTCTTTGAGTCGGGATGGTAGCAATCATGTTGAAGAATGTGAAACTGTGTTGGTGAATCCACCCTAATACAAGGTGAACGATGAGAGGCTGTGTAGGAGTACACAGTGGCTTGTCTCGTTGAACACCGCCTTAAGTCCGAGTTCTTGTGTGGTGATCCAAGAAGAAGAGTACAACCACACATTGGGCTCACTGACCCCTCTCAACCTAGTACCTCACCCCGTTCGAACCCTAGAAGTCGCAGTAGTTCGGAGTTCTGGTAGGGCTGTGGCACGGTCTGCGAAGTGGATGAACGGCTACTCAGACCGGCTTGGGACCCTGCACATATCGTTTGAGGCCGTACTGGAACCTCGGACGGACTTCCATACGGATCCCCCTCAGATAGGCGACTCCCTGGACTAGATAGGAGCTGTGGGCGAAGTGTTGTAGTGAACATCCTCGCCGAGACCCCTTGAATGGTGTCGAGGCCAAAGGCGGTAACTGATGGTCATGTGTGTGTAGCGGTACACCCCTGCAGGGTTAATAAACTATTCGAATAGCCGCGTCCGCGGTTATGGACTGCTTGGAAAGCTTAGCTTGATTATTAGACAACTTGAACTGGATACTTATAAAACTTGCCAAGATAAGCGTGAGTGTTATGGCGTGCTTTCTCGCGGGGAAGTCGAGGAAGGCACCATAGTGGTGTAATTGGTTGGAGACATGTAGTGGACTCGTGTATGCTTCTTACCTCAAGTCTGGTACTCGTAGTTCAGGACTAGCCAAGTCAAAGCTGGCACTTCTGCTTATGAAACCCCACCTACCTTTACCTTGATACTTGTGCATGAGTAGTATAGTTCCTACGTAAGTCTTGCTGAGTACGAATTTGTACTCGCGTTTTCTTATTCTATGTTTTAGATGAACCCACTGACCCCGAAGGTGGATTATTCCTGGAGCTCGACGACTGAAGCCAAGATAGTGTAGTCCCAGTCAGACGACTGGTCCCACGTGGAAGGGCTTGTTTATAGATAAGGCTTCTCTAAGCCATTTGTTAAACTTGTCTGTACTCAGACCTACTTTTCTTCTGCATGTTTGATGTAATGTTGGATCACGGTCTTGTGATCTCTGTGTGCACTCTGTAAGAGTTATCAATAAAGATGTAAACTTTGTAGAGAATTGCAATGATACCTGCTGTTCATACTGGACATGTGTGTTGCGTGTATGATTATATCATGCATGTCTTAGTATGGGTTTTCGAGACCTTAGTTGTGATCTGGCTGGCGGTCTTTTATACACCAAGTGGCCCTTAGATGTGCGCAGCTTGGGGCATCGCGATGCGATTGCTCGTGACTCTGTCACGTGCATACTTTGATGTATGATCGAGCCCGCCCTAGACCCCGACTAAGTGATCGGGCTGGAGTAAGTCTATGTAAGGGTTATAATACAATCGATAGTATGGTTGAGGCGACTTGTCTATGAGTATGGGAGTTCACCACCCATATCATTTAGAATTTTGTGCGGACGATGAGGACCCATCTCAGTTGATCATGCGTCCTGGATGGGTTGTCCCTCATGTTCGATGCTTTCCGAGAACGTTCTGTGCTTGGCCTTGTCTGCTTAGACAAGGGGTACGGTTCTCGGATCTCCATATGATTGTGTTCTAGCGAGTCTTGCATACGCTAACCCCGGGTCCCGACATTCTTATACTATCGGCTCATTTGAATTGCCAGCTTCCTTACGTTTCTTCTTCTTCTTCTTCGGAGAGCTAACGAATTCTTCTTCCTGCATTTGAGAATCTTGCTCGATCCTCTTTCGATGCCCCTCTAGATAGAGAGGATCTTGGGTGTGTGTTCAACCCTGAGTCTTTATACCATAAGCCTGTAATTTATCTTGTTTGGCATTGTTAGCAAGCAAATCTTTTTGCACATCAGAAATTTGTTTAAGTTGAGTTTGAACCATATGAAAATGCTTTACAAGACATTTAACATCATTAACTTCTCTACCTAGAACATCAAGAAAACTTTTGATAGCAAGAGTATTATCATGCAACTCACTTTGAATCCTCATATTAAAGTGATTTTGCTTCATAATAAAATTATCAAGCTCATCTAAACATTGGTCAGGAGGCTTACCTTGAGGGATGTTACTTGCATTCAAATCTAAAAGAGAGTGTACCTCTACAAAGGGAGGGTGAGTAGTAGGCTCACATAACTTCTCAATAGGGGGTATATTCTTCACGTCTTCAGCTTTAATACCTTTCTCTTTTATAGACTTCTTGTCTTCCTGCATATCTTCGGGGCTTAGGACAAGCATGCCCCTCTTATTTGGTGGTGGAGGTGGTTCAGGGACGGACTAATCTTCGTGGTTCTTGGCAATCTTTCCCATTAGTTCTTCAGCATCTTCCGATGTTCTTTTCCAAAAAAACACAACCAACACAACTATCCAAATAGGATCTAGATTCATCGGTTAGACCCGCATAAAATATATCAAGTAATTCATTCTTAGGGACTCCATGTCTCGGTCTATCCTTGATTAAACTGCAATGCATCTCCCAAGCTTTAGGGAAGTAATCATCCTGTAACTGTTTAAAGTTATAAATTCTTTGTAAAGCAGCATGTTGCATATGAGCTGGAAAGTAATTATCAACAAAAGATTGAGCTAAGTTCTGAGAACTCTTAAGGGAACCATAGGGTAGTGCATCATACAATGCTTTAGCATCTTCCTTCAAAGAAAAGGGAAAAGGGAAGAAGCTTAGTAACATAAAAGTTCCATATCTTCTCATCGGTAGTAAACAAGCCACCTAACTCAGTGAGTTTGGTCAGGTGTGCAATAGTATCATCATTTTCTCTGCCATAAAAGGGGTCATCCTCAACTATAGATATAAGTGAAAGATCAACAGAGAAATCATAATCAGGATCATTGATGCATATAGGAGACATACCAAATTCAGGATCAGGAATAATCTTGTTCTTCATAGAATGTTTTTCAAGGAGCTTCTTAATAGCACCAGGGTCAGAGTCGGCACACTCTGTAAGTTCCTTGCATAAATCATCATCAAGAATAATATAATCATCCTCAAGGAGTCTCTCCTTGAGTTTGTCCAACTCTGGATAACCAAAGGCTTTGCAAGTGGGAAAATAGGTAGCAGGAGTTTCAGTCTCGGACTGTGCTGCAACCTTGGCAATTTGAGATTCAAGATAGCGACCAAGAAAACCAATTTCATCAAAAGTAGTGGAAGCATCATCAAAAGTATCGGACATAGTAACAGACTCAATAGAAGCAGCATGTGGTGGTGGTGAAGCAAACTTACTTATAAACGAAGGTGAATCAAGTGTAGCACTAGTACTCAGAACAGTACCTTTTCTTGTAGTGGATGGTAAGATCGGAACCTTGGGGTCTCCTTTCTTACCCATAGTGGATAAAGTGCAGCAGGCATAATACTTCAAGTAGACTTGTAAATAAAGCTATGCTCCCCGTCAACGACGCCAGAAAACAGTACTTGATGACCCTCAACTGTAGGGGATCAAGATATTCTTCGCGAGTAGGATAACCCAATTTATTGATTCGACACATGGGGAGCCAAAGAATATTTATAGGCTTTAACAGTTGAGTTGTGAATTCAACCGCACCTAAACTATACTTGCCCGCAACAAAATATTAATAGCAACGGTGATATGAAAGTGATAGTGGCAACAGCGAAAGTAAAACGGCAAAAGTAAACAACTAGTAACCAGCAGGATTAAAACACTGTAGGCTAGGGAGATGGATGGTGGGGCGCTACTTGGATGAGAGTGAACATGTAATAGATTCTAACACGGGGCAAGACACACAGAAAAACTAGGATCATTTAGGCAAATATCAAACATTAGGCATGTATCCCGTAGGTACTCGTGCGTGCTTGCAATAAGAACTTGCATGACATCTTTTGTCGTACCATCCTGCTGCGAACGGGGTCAAAAGGAACTTATGGATATTAAGGTGCTCATGTCAAAGAGAACCGGAACAAAGCATTAACACTCAATGGATACATGAAATCCTCAAATTATAGTCCATCCCCTTTTGTGTCCCAAGTTGTCACCTTTGGGATCGCCGGTTCCAGACCATAATAGGTGCATACAACTCATAGATAGGATCAAGAACACAAATAAATTCATGAAAACACAAGTGGTTCAGATCTGAAAACATGACACTCGGGCCCAAAGTGACAAGCATTAAGATCAACAAGTTGTAGAAAAGATGATAAACACCAAAGTAGATGATAGGAAACATGCCCCCAACAATCTGGCAAACAATTACATGATTTAACGCATCCAATCCCTACCATCCCCTTTTCCTACAACAGGGAATTACTCACACATGAAGGAGAAGTCATGGATGGATGATGGAGTGGTGATGGTGATGAAGACGGCGATGATCTCCCCTCGTCGGAGGCCAAAACAACCTAAAGATTAGCCCTCCCAGAGAAGAACAGAGGGTGGCGGCGGCTCCGCGATGGAAACTGGGAAAACGACTTCTTTTCTAGGGTTTCCTCGCATCGAGAATAAATAGGGGTCTTGGTAGGGCAATAGAGGGAGGAGTGTAACATCCCAAAATTCTCCGAATTTTGGAATGTTAATAGAATTAAATAGATAATGATTCTTTGCTTGATGTCTTTGATTTTATCTGGCATTTAAAACTTTTTGAAGTTTATTGAATATTAAAAGGAGAGGGAATAAAAGGACTTTCCCTAATATTCATAATGGGTGTTTTTGGAATTTATTATTTAAAACAAAACCAACAAAACAAAATGAGAGAACGTAATATGACTCCTTCAACATATTAAAAGGTTGGAAAATGTTTTAAATCATTATTGGAATTCTTCTGAATATTCAAAACATTTTTCAACTCAAGGAAATTCATTTGAGAGGATATAAAATGACTTATCCCCTTTTTAATAAAGTTTTAAAATATTTAGAATATTACTTTAAGGTTTTTAAATTTTATTATGAGTATTATAAATAACTCTAAAATTATTTTAGGGATTTTATAATGCTAAGAGAGTTTTTATTTCATTGAAATGATTTATTCAATATTTTAAACGAGTTCAAAAAGTATTCCAATGGGATATTTTTATTTTACCAAATTATTTATTGGTGTAACAATTTTAAAATTTATATTTTATTATTTAGAAATGGGTTGTCAATGATTTTAACCAAATAAAAATGTTTTTTATAATTTATTGGATTTTATTTGATTTATGAAAAGTATTTTCTATTTAAAAAAAGTATTTAGAAAAATGTTTTTTTATTTTTATTTTTGGAAAATGTCTTCATTAAATAAATTTCTTTGTATTATTTGATGAATTTAGAAATTTATTTCATATTTTTCTGATGAGTATTTATTTTTCTACAATTATTTGAAGTTTCGGTTTTTAACGAAAAAGGAAATCTGTAGCCCCAGCCCAGTGGCCTTTTTTCGCCGTGAGCGCTATTCGAGCCCAAGCCGGATCGTCTTGTTTTTTTCCAGATTATAAAAAGGGTTTTCCGAATTTCTTTTTTCCCTTTTTCTGAAAACCTAGCTGCGGGACCTGCGGGCCGCCGATGCCCGGCCCCGCCTCGCCAGAGTACGCGCCGCCGCCAGTTCGCCGGAGCCGTCGGCCAGCGTGCGATGCCGCGCCACCATCGCCGCGCGCACGCTCGCGCCTCCCTCGCTTCCTCCGCCCGCACCTAGCCGCCGCCGGCCGACGCGCCGCCGGGGACAGACGGAGGAGCCGCCACTGCGCGGCCACACCGCCGCCGCCGCCGTGCGGCCATGCCGTCGCGCCGTGCGCCCGTGCCGGCCATGCCGCGCCACCGGTCGCCTCCTGCGCACGCCTCCCGGCCACCTCGCCGGCCGGCCGCGACCCCGCCGGAGCACGCCGCACCTCGCCGGAGTGGCTTGAGGTAAGCCGCCGGCCACCATTTTTGCACCTGCGAAAAAAAACTGTTAGGTCAGATCTGAGAACGAAGACCCGATCGCTTTTTCGGGAAAAGTTTAATTGCGGATAGGTCCTTTTGGCAGAAAACACCCCGGCGCCGTACTCGCAATATCTCCTTCACCGTGCGTCGGATCGAGGTGAAACTTTTTCCTACGCAATCGTGTTGTTCTGTAGTTTAGCATGGAATCAATTTTTGCACACTTTGCAAACTTTTGAATTTTAATTTATTTCAAATTCAAATTCAAATTCCGGAGGTCGTATCTTGTAAACCGTTGATCCAAATCGAGTGATTCTTTTTGCGTTGGATCACTCGTTCCATGTACTTTCTGTCTATATCATGTGTACAAAAAAATTCAGATGTTTCTTGATCTGTTTAAATTCAAATTCAATTCAATTTTTCACTTGTTATGACCTGCGTTGTAGTATTTTGTTTCACGTGATTCTTTTTGCATATCGGATCACTTGAGACATGTTATCGGTAATATTCACACACTTGTCATGTGGGAATGATTTTCACGTTGATTTCATAAATGCCCGTAGTCAAAATTCCTTACCGATGAATCTGTATCTGTTGTCTCTCTCGAGGTCACTTCCACCGATCACCTTCGAGCACATCGACACCTCTGCACTTCTAAGCTTTTTGTTTTGTTGCTAAAACCTTTGTGTTTGTTTGTTGATCTTTCGTTTGTCTTGTTGTGATGTGATTGCTTATTTGAGTTCTTTCGTTGATGATAGATTTCTCGGAGTGTGACGAGTAGAGTTGACTGGACCGTGAGAGCGAAGAACTTCACCGAATGGAAAAGGCAAGTTACACTTTGACCATACCTCAACCTATATTTTCTATTATGCATGTAGCAAATTATCACTCTATGCATGTGTAGGATTATATATTAGTTATGATTTAAACCTAGTAGGATAGCCATATGTTCTGAACTTGTATTTCATTGTCGCCCTAGGATCGTGGTTGTTATATACTGCTATTGCTTTGTAGACGGGGATCGGTTGAGTTATCATTGAGCTATGTGAGGATTAATTATTTGACTAGCAAACTTAAATAGAAATAACCTCTGGGCGGGTAGGGAATGCATCCTGGGGCTCGTGCCTTGGATAAGGAGGGACCAGGGCTAAATGCGTCCTGAATGGTTGTTTTGGTGGGAAACCGGGTGCGACATGGTGTCTACCCTCTGAACGCAGTGGGCGCCGTCCAGGCTCAAAAAGATCGGACAGATAGTGTGACTAGTAGCTTCCATGTGCAACCACTGGCTATATGGGCTCTGGCTTAGATGAGTAAGTTGCGGGGAACCTGGCCCTGGTAGCTAGCTGATGTAGATATGATAGGTGTACCGGCTACCAAAGGGTGGAGGAAACCTCTTCTGAAATACTATGTCTCAATCTTCGGGTTGAGTCCAGTGGGGAAAGTGTACAAACCTCTGCAGAGTGTAAACACTGATCATGATTAGCCGTGTCCACGGTTACGGACAACTTTGAGCAACTGGGCATTATTGTTGTTGGATGGTCTTGACAGATAATTCACCTTAATAAGAATTTGAGTGGGAACTTTTAATAAATGGATGGTTGGAATTGGTGTAGCCCGATTCAACCATACTTAGGACTAGCAAGATAAATTAAAATTAGATTAGTTGTAGTATGTGAGGGAAAAAATTAGCTTTCTGCAAAACTAAAACCATAAGCCTTTCCTTTGACTTATCCTTGCATGTATATGTAGGTCTGTTATATCCTTTTTCGTGTGACTTGCCGTACAAATCAGATGTAATGACCCGTTGTCTGGCTGTAACCTTCGGTGTTGCAGGATTGTATAAGTCGAGTAAGTGATGCGATGTAGGGTTACGATGTCTATACTCAACTATGCCGGTGGAGTTGATGGACGCCACGAAGCTTTTATTGTTTTTCCGCTGTAATCTATTTGCAAGATAGCCTTGAGTTATGCAGGTATGCTATATTGTAATACTGGATCTTCGATGTAATATATATGACATGTGGTTTATTATTGATATTACATCATGTACTGTGTGTGCTAGCTATTGATCCAGGGACTAGCACGGAATGCACAAAGACTTGGATTCTTAGTGAATCGGGTCGTTACAGATGGTATCAGAGCCCATGTTGACTGTAGGTCGTGAACCTAGAAAATGGATAGAAAAAGCCATAGGAACAAAAGTATTCTATCAGTCTTTGATTACTTACTCTCTCCACTAGTACCTCTCATCTATTATTCATCTTCTAAACTTCTTATCTTGTTTTAATGTAAATACCCCTCCGAGGGGGTTATGCCCTGAAGATATGACTTTGAGAGGTGCATCATCAACCTCGTGGATCAATTGAAGTTATGACCATAAGAACCAGAAGGAATACCCTATGAGGATCAATAAGTTTTGACACTACGAGAGGAATTTTTAAGATCAGCTTAGCTGAGAAGGATGAAGCTTAGAATAATACCACCACCTTTTAGATGAAGTTAGATGAACGAATTTCGCGTAGTATGATGAGATCGTATGTCTTGCACATATGACCTTACTCTAGGAGTTGTTTGTGTGGTGTGACTTTCTGTGTTTCATTGGTTGTTGTTTTGTGTTACTGTTGAACGTAGGTGTTGTTGCCTCTTTCTTGTTTGAGTGCATATGTTTGGTGTATTCTTTAGTTGTTGTCTTGTCGGTGTTATAGTTTTGCTCTAACCCTTGTCGTATGGGTTTAATAGATGGAGTATGGAGTAGGACTCGCCTTTTCTAGGGCGATGACGAGACTGAAGGTCGAGCAATGGATTCATAATATGGAGGAGCACATGGAGCTTAAAAAGGTTGGAAGTGAGGACATGGTCCCCTATGCAGTTAAGTACTTTGTAGAAGAGGCTGCTACTTGGTGGACAATGCACCAAGCAATTGACGAATCACGAAGGAAGGTTACTTGGAAGGAATTTACAAGGATTTTGTTGGGATCCTGCCTTGTCACCCCGACACAAAGGACGGTAAACCTTAAGAGGCCCCGTGCCTGCACAATTTGCGGAGAAACAAGACACTCCTACGAAGGACACCAGGATGGATGTCCCCATTGTGAGGAAATCCACTCGGGTGAAGAATGTCCCACTATGCAAGTCACATGTTTTATGTGTGAATAAACTGATCATTACCCTGCTCAGTGTCAATTTTTCATCGTGACACAACAAGTGGTTCAACATCAAAAGGAAGGAATGAAGAAAGTTATCCAAGAATTGAAGGAAGCACCCGTGAAGAAGATGAAGGACATTAGCCAGATTCAGTGTTTTCGGTGCAGGAATATGGGACATTACGCCAACATGTGTCCAGAATTGAAGGGAGAGAATAAGTTGTGAACGTGGAAGCAAGGATGCTGAATTGAAGAAGCTTATGTTTGGAAATTAGAGGATAGACGTTTGTAGGAGTGCACAAGTGTACGTTGTTACCTTTTCATTGTTAGTGAAGATGTGGATCGATGCATGTTTTATTGATGATTAACTGGATGTGTTATGTCGTGATTTTTTTGTTAAGTTTTGTCTTCTGCCCTGTGGCCCTGATATGTCTTTGATTGATGTTGTGTGTGGTCCTTTGTGTTTCTTCTATACGAGTGGAATAAGTTTACGTTAACTTAGACCCCTCATCTATTTAGTATTCTTCCAGACTGAAGGAGACACAACAACAAGAAGAATAAGTTGGCAAGTGACTCAACGATATGAAGATTGCCTCGACAATGCAAAATTGAAGCTACCGTCATTGAAGACCTGAAGACCTAGAAGATTCAAGTTTCTATCGTTAGATCGTTTCCGTGAGCTGTCCTTTCTTGTTTTTACCGACAGCTACACATCAAAACATATGTTTCAAAACTAGTGTGATGTTTGTATGGGTATCTCTCTCTCTCTCTACCTCTCTACCTACCTTCTATTCCCCCTCATCCCTAAACTGAAGAAGCTACTACAATGGCTGCTAATGTCAAGACTGGAATAAAGATGGATGCAACCAATGATGAGCTCAAAGTTAACCCCGTGAGCCAGGATCTTACAACAAGCAAGCACAATCTTGCTGAAGGAAGAACTCTGGAGGAATTTGAAGTCCACCAGTACACGTTTGATAGCAGTCTGCGTAAACCTGAGAGTAGTGAAGAGACGATAGATGTTTGGTTGGCTTGCAGAACCAATGGGTTTATCTGAACGCAGTTCAAGATCAAGAGGAAATTTCTGCAATGCCTGTGAGGATGACCGAGTGTTAGATTGCGAGATCCTCTAAACCATATACAAGGTAATGATTTGGGTGCGGAATGGATTGGCCCCCATGACGACTATCCTTATTATTCGCTCTTGCTATGCGGGATAGTAAATCTTGAGTGACTTACCTATAGTACAGAGGTGACGACGTTAAGCCTAAACCATAGTATGGTACAATGTGTGACCCCTGTAGGAGATTACCGTTTGTGTTACACAATGAGTATAGACCAAGACCTTTTGCTGCAGATATCCCGTAGAAGTATTCGTGATGACCACCAAGAGAGAAAACGATAGTTGTTTAGTAGTGGCGTTTGACCTGTCAGCCATGAAGTCTCAGTACTTGGAAGACCCTCTCTCGCTAAGGAATGGAAACCTCAAAGGAGGAATTCGTGAAACCTCGAAGACCGAAGGTGAAATCTTTACGAAGAATGTCATCGATGGATTAAGATACTGGAAGCCCACACTTGTGATGAAGAATTCAATGCCCCAACGGATTATGAAGATTATGTGTGAGGAGCTCGCTGAAGGGGAAAGATTTTGAAGACCATGTCGCTTTCCTTTTAAGGGTGGTAGTACCCTAAACCTTCGGAGGATCAAAGGATTGCCGTGAAGACCCAAACCCTAGCTTTTCTTTCTAGCCTTCTCGAATCACGAGGACGAGATTCCTTTTAAGGGTGGTAGTGTGTAACATCCCAAAATTCGAAGTTAATAGAATTAAATAGATAATGATTGTTTGCTTGATGTGTTCGATTTTCTCTGGGATTTAAAACTTTTTGGAGTTTATTGAATATTAAAAGGAGAGGGAATAAAAGGACTTTCCCTAATATTCATAATGGTATGACGTAGCCATATGCCCCGGATTTCCAACATGATATCACAACATTACAGATACAAGGACACAACATCTCATACAATCGGCATACAACTGCCTTAATACAATACAACAACGGAAGATACATGTCTGAGTACAGACTACAATCAAATGCCTACTGGCAAAGAGAAAAACATCGATCCCCATAACCACACGGGTCCAGGCCCTCCGCCGGGATCCGCCTAACTAGTAGTCGAGTCTCCACGTGAAACTTCGATCACCATACCTGTTGTCGATCGAGAACCCTGAAAAGAGTTTGGGGGTAGTATCATGAGTACAGAAGTACTCAGCATCCAACTATAGTGGTCAACTGAACCAGCAAGGACTTCATCACTCGTCATTTTAGGACAACTAGTAGTTTATGGTAAGGATGGGGTATGTGGTGAGGTTGCTGCCGCGCTAGCATTTATGAAGTGGCTAACGATCTAGAGAGTAAGATAAGAATCCAAGCATTCGATGAGGAATCGCCTCCAACAAGTCTGCTATCCACCTACTTACGCAAGCATAACACCTATCCTATCCTTGTCCTCCTCTTCGCATCCCGACGAAGAAGAAGCAGTCAAGGCACACACACGTTGATCAAGTTATATTAAGATATCTCAGTTGTTGTTGTCTATGAACAAGGAGTAGGTCTCAAGTCGTCCATAACTGTAACGACCCAATTCACACCGAATTGAAGTCTCTGTGCTCAAGTGCCAGTCCCTGGATCGAACTCGCTGGCACACACAGTATAATAGATGTATATCAAAGTACAAGTGCATCATTATTACAACGTATGATCCAGAGTAAATAAATAACAAGTTGCATAGCTCAAGGCTAGCTTACTCAATATAAATATAGCGGAAGCAAAAGCAAATAACATAGAGTCCCATCAACAGCCACAAGCGAACATGCTGAGTGTAGACTCGCAACCCCTAACGCACCTTACTGATCGTCTGAAAAACCTGCAACACCGAAGGTTACAGCCCGACAACGGGTCAATACATCTGATTTGTACGGCAAGTGACACGGAAAAGTTTATATAAAGGACCTACAACTACATGCAAGGTAAGTCAAAGTAAAGGATTATGGTTTAGTTTTGCAGAAAGCCAATTTTCTCCTGAACTAAACTAGTCAAAATTTTAAGTTGAGTTCTACCTGAAACACACAGCAACCCAAGCTACTCTTGTCCCAACCAAATTATTATTAAGTGTTCATCTGTCAAGATCATTCATCAACAGTACTGACTAGTTGCTCAAAGTTCGTCCGTAACCGTGGACACGGCTAATCATGATAAGTTTATACGCTCTGCAGAGGTTTGTACACGTTCCCCACTGGACTCAACCCGAAGATTGAGACAAAGACTTTCCGAAGAGGTTGCCTCCACCCTTTGGTAGCCGGTACACCTAACACAATTCTACATCAGCTAGCTACCAGGGCCAGGTTCCCCACAACTTACTCATCTAAGCCAGAGCCCATATAGCCAGTGGCTGTACACGGAAGCTACTAGTAATATTGCATGTCTGGTCTTTTTGAGCCTGGACGGCGCCCACTGCGTGAGAGGGTAGACACCATGACGCACCCGGTTCACCGCCAAACAACCATTGGGTGCATTTAACCCCGGCATTGTCCTCAACCGAGCCACAACTACCGGGATGCAACCCGCCCGCCCAGAGGTGATTTCTATTTATTATAAAGTTGCTACACAGTTTATTAAATAGCTCACATGCACTCCATGAATTCTCACAGCCCAACCTCGTCTACAAAGCATAGCAATAAAGTAACAACACGGCTAGGTTGATCTACAGTAGACAAGTCAAGACATATGGCTATCCTAACTGGTTTTGCAGCAACAGTATAATAAACTACCTATCATGCAATAGAGTGATATTTCCTAACATAATGCATATAGAAAATATAGGTATGAGTATGGTCAAAGTATCACTTGCCTTATACATTCGATGAAGATCTTCGCTCTCACGTTCCAGTCAACTCTACTCGTCACACTCCGAGCAATCTATCGTCAACGAAAGAACTCAATAAGAAATCACACCACAAGGACAAAACATAAGATCAATAGAACAATCACTAAAGTTTTAGCAACCAAAACAAAAGGTTTTGAAGTGCAAAGGTGTGGATGTGCTCGAAGGTGATCAGTGGAACGTGAACTCGAGAGAGTCAACGGATAAAGAGTTGTCAATACAAAAGTATGATCGAGGCATTATGAAATCAAAGTAAATATCATGGAAATATGAATGGTATGTGGATATTGCCGATAAGATGTCTCATATGATTCAATATGCAAAAAGAATCACGTGAAACGAAATACTACAACGCAGGTCATAGCAATTGCAACATTGAATTGAATTTGAATTTGAACAGATCAATAAACTTATGAATTTTTGTGCACACATGATATAAACAGAAAGTACATGGAATGAGTGATCCAACGCAAAAAGAAACGGCGCAAACGGATGCACCGGTAAAAAGTTACGGCTGCCGGAAGTCCAAATTTGGATCAGCTTGGGATCCAAATTTAAATACTTCAAACTTCTGTAACACTAGGTCTACTGGCTAGAGAATTTCTACACGGTGGCAACGCAACTGGAATCTCCCAATTCCGAGTTACGATTAAAACGTAGTCGCGAAAACGGTTTCGGGTGAAAAACGGGGGTACCGGGGGGGTCTACTGTAAAAAGGACTGATACATAAATAAAAATTTTACAAAAAACGCGATCGGGTCCCTGGGCGGTTTGGATCCAGATCTGAGAAAAAAAAATCGCGAACCGTTTTCTAATCTAATTTTTTTTGCAGGCTCGTCTTCTCCACGGCTGCAGCCATGGCGCTCCGGCCATGGAGCTTGGCTGGGCCAGGCGAGGCCGGCGAGCGGGCGGCCGGAACGGCGGGCAGCCGCGGCGGCGGGCGGCGGCCAGGGCGCGGCGCGCGAGGGGCGGCGGGGTGGCGGGCGCACGGGGGCACAGGGGCGCGGCTCGGGCTCGGCCCGGAGCTCGCGGCCATGGCGCGGCGGCGCGGTGCGGCGGCGGCGCGGCGGTGGAGCTCCGGCGGGCTAGGCGGCGGGGTGCTCCGGCGGCACGGCTAGGCGCAAAAACCGGCGATCCGCACAAAGTTTTACCTCGAAAAAACGCGAAAAGCGCAACTCCGGCGAACTTTCCGGCGAAGCTCCGGCGAGATTCCGGCGAGACTCCGGCGATGACGTCGGCGGCGGCGGGTCCCGCGGATTAGATTAGAGCTAACCCTAAACGCTGACGAAAATAATCTTAGCCCTAATCGGGGCTATTTATAGCCAGCCCCTAATCCCTCTTTTTTTTGTAAATCCGAAATAAAAACAAATTCGGTCTGCTGAAAAAAAAAACAGACCAGGCCCAATAGGCCCAAAACAATATTAGAAAAATCACGGAAAATTATTTTAAAATTCCGTCTTCGCCAATATTTTTAAAATAATAAAATTGAATTTTTGGCTTGACCAAAATAATAAAATAAAATAAAAACTTTGCAACTTATTTTTAAATATTTTTAAATACTTTTCTGGCATTTTAAAAATACGGAAAACTCCGAAAATTGATTTAAAAACTTTTCCAGAGCATAAATAAATTCCAAAAATAATTTTAGAAAATATCTATAACTCCAAAGTAAAATTAAAAAGTCTCCCATAAATCTTTTAAACTATTTTCCAACAAATTAAAAATGGGGATAAGTCCTTTTATATCCTCTCCAACGAACTGCCATGTGTTGAAAAATGTTTAAAATATTTTAAAAGAATTCCAATAAAGATTTAAAACATTTTCCAAACTTTTAAAATGTTGAAGGAGTCATATTACCTTCTCTCATTTTATTTTGTTGGTTTTGTTTTTAAATAGTAAATTCCAGAAACACCAACGGTGAATATTAGGGAAAGTCATTTTATTCCCTCTCTTTTTAATATTCAATAAACTCCAAAAGTTTTAAATCCCAGAGAAAAATCAAACACATCAATCAAACAATCATTATCTATTTAATTTATTAACATTCCAAAATTCGGAGAATTTTGGTATGTTACACACTACCACCCTTAAAAGGAATCTCGTCCTCGAGATTCGAGAAAGCTAGAAAGAAAGGTTAGGGTTCGGGTCTTCATGACAGTCTCTCGATCCTCCAATGAGCTAGGGTGCTACCACCCTTAAAAGGAATGCGACTTGGTCTTCGAAAGCTTGCTCCCTCAGCGAGCTCCTCACACATAATCTTCATACTCCGTTGGGGCATTGAATTCTTCATCACACGTGTGGGCTTCCAGTATCTAAATCCATCGATGACATTCCTCGTACAGGTTTCACCTGCGGTCCTTGAGGTTTCACGAATTCCTCCTTTGCGGTTTCCATTCCTTAGCAAGAGAGTGGTCTTCCAAGTACTGAGGCTTCATGGCTGACAGGTCAGACGCCCATACCAAGAAACTATCGACTTTCTCATGGTGGTCATCAAGAATACTTCTATGGGATATCTGCAGCAAATGGTCTTGGTCCATCCTCACCGTATAACACAAACGGTACACTTCTACTGGGGTCACACATTGTACCATTCTATGGTTCAGTCTTAACATCGTCGTCTCTCTGCTATAGGTAAGTCACTCAAGATTTACTATCCCACATAGCAAGAGCGAATAATAAGAGTAGTCGTCATGGGGGCCAATCCATTCCGCACCCATATCATTACCTTGTACATGGTTTAGCGAATCTCGCAGTCTAACACTCGGTCACCCTCACAAGCATTGCAGAAATTCCTCCTTATCTTGAACTGGGTCCAGATAAATCCATGGTTCTGCAAGCCAAACAAAACATCTATCGTTTCTTCACAACACTCAGGTTTTCGCAAACTGCTATAAAACGTGTACTGGTGGACTTCAAATTCCTCCAAAGTCTTCCTTCAGCAAGATTGTGCTCTCTTGTTATAAGATCCGGGCACAAGGGGTTAAATTGAGCTCATCATTGGTCGCATCCGTCTTTATTCCTGCCTTGACATTAGCAGCAATTGTAGTAGCTTCTCCAGTGTAGGGTTTGAGGTGAGAGGGAACAGAATGTAGATAGCGAGGTAGAGAGAGATAGCGAGACATACCCATACAAACATCACACTAGTTTTGAAACATAAGTTTTGATGTGTAGCTGTCGGTAAAACAAGAAATGACAGCTCACAGAACGTTCTAACAGTAGAACTTGAATCTTCAGGTCTTCAAGTCTTCAGGTCTTGAATGACGGTAGCTTCAGTTTTGAAATGTCGAAACAATCTTCATATCGTTGAGTCATTCGTCAAGGTATTCTTCTTGTTGTTGTGTCTTCTTTAGTCTTGAAGCATACTAATTAGATGAGGGTCTAATGAAACGTAAACTTATTCTACTCGCATAGAAGAACACAAAGGCTCACACACAACATCAATCAAAACAAGACATAACAGGATCACAGGGTACAAGACAAAACTTAACAAAACAATCAGACATAAAACATCTGGTCAATCCATAGCAAACACGCATCGATACACATCTCCAACTAACATAAAAAGTACCACTATACACTGGTGCACGCCACGAAAATCCTATTCTCCTGTTGCAAAACATAAGCTTCTTCAAGTCATCATCCTTGCTTCCACGTTCACAACTTCTCCTTCCCCTCCAATTCGGGACACATATCGCGGTAGTGTCCCCAGTTCCTGCACCGAAAACACTGAACGTGGCTAATGTCCTTCTTTCTTCTTTTTCACGGGTGCTTCCTTCAATTCTTGGATAGCTTTCTTCATTCCTTCTTTTTGATGTTGAACCACTTGTTGTGTCACGATGAAAAATTGGCACTGAGCGGGGTAATGATCAGTTCCTTCACACGTAAAACATGTGACTTGTGCAGTGGGGCATTCTTCACCCGAGTGAACTTCCTCACAATATGGACATCTATCTTGGTGTCCTTCATAGGAGTGTCCTACTTCTCCGCAAATTTTGCAGGCACGAGGCCTCTTACGGGTTACCGTCCTTTGCATCGGGGTGACGAGGCGAGATCCCAACAAAATCTTAGTGAATTCCTTCCAAGTAGTCTTCCTTCGTGATTCGTCAATCGCTTGGTGCATTCTCCACCAAGTAGCAGGCTCTTCTAAAAAGTACTTGACAGCATAGGGGACCATGTCCTCACTCCCAACCTTGTTTATCTTCATGTGCTCCTCCATTCTACGAATCCACTGCTCCACCTTCAGTCTCGACATCGCCCCAGAAAAGGCGAGTCCTACTTCATACTCCATCTATTAAGCCCATACGACAAGGGTTAGGGCAAAAATATAACACCGACAAGAAAACAACTAGAGATAGGACCAAACATATGCACTCAAACAAGGAAGCGGCAAAACACCTACGTTCGACAGAACAAATAACAACAAACAATACAGTCACCACAGTCAAAACACGCAGACAACTCCTAGGGTAAGGTCATATGTGCAAGACATACGATCTCATCATGCTACGCGAAAATTCGTTCATCTAGCTTCACATAAAAGGTGGTTGTCTGATTCTAAGCTTCATCCTTCTCAGCTAAGCTGATCTTAAAGGTTCCTCTCACAGTGTCAAACTTGTTGATCACTGTAGGTTATTCCTTCTAGTTCCGATAATCATAACTCCAATTGATCCCCGAGGGTGACGATGTTCTTCTCAAATGTCTTGTCTTCCCAGGTATAAGCAATCAAGGGGTACTCATAGTAAAGCAAGATGAGAAATTTTAGAAGATGAATAATAGAT
The DNA here is from genome assembly GCA_950022295.1 of Bromus sterilis. Taxonomy (NCBI): domain Eukaryota; kingdom Viridiplantae; phylum Streptophyta; class Magnoliopsida; order Poales; family Poaceae; genus Bromus; species Bromus sterilis. The sequence goes on from OX465600.1 coordinate 160,612,918, forward strand.
GAGAAATACTAGTCAAGAGAGTAAGTGATCAAACAGTGATAAAATATTTTTGTTCCTATGGCTTTTTCTATCCATTTTCTAGGGTCACGTCCTACAGTCAACACACTGCTCTGATACCATCTGTAACGACCCAATTCACACCGAATTGAAGTCTCTGTGCTCAAGTGCCAGTCCCTGGATCGAACTCGCTGGCACACACAGTATAATAGATGTATATCAAAGTACAAGTGCATCATTATTACAACGTATGATCCAGAGTAAATAAATAACAAGTTGCATAGCTCAAGGCTAGCTTACTCAATATAAATATAGCGGAAGCAAAAGGAAATAATGTAGAATCCCATCAACAGCCACAAGCGAACATGCTGAGTGTAGACTCGCAACCCCTAACGCACCTTACTGATCGTCTGAAAAACCTGCAACACCGAAGGTTACAGCCCGACAACGGGTCAGTACATCTGATTTGTACGGCAAGTGACACGGAAAATTTTATATAAAGGACCTACAACTACATGCAAGGTAAGTCAAAGGAAAGGCTTATGGTTTAGTTTTGCAGAAAGCCAATTTTCTCGTGAACTAAACTAGTCAAAATTTTAAGTTGAGTTCTACCTGAAACACACAGCAACCCAAGCTACTCTTGTCCCAACCAAATTATTATTAAGTGTTCATCTGTCAAGATCATTCATCAACAGTACTGACTAGTTGCTCAAAGTTCGTCCGTAACCGTGGACACGGCTAATCATGATAAGTTTATACGCTCCGCAGAGGTTTGTACACGTTCCCCACTGGACTCAACCCGAAGATTGAGACAAAGACTTTCCGAAGAGGTTGCCTCCACCCTTTGGTAGCCGGTACACCTAACACAATTCTACATCAGCTAGCTACCAAAGACTTTCCGAAGAGTTGTTCCGAGAGATCCGGACATCATAGTCCCCCTAAATAACAACGAACAAATCCGGGTGGCCCCCGGTAGAGTCGACACCCAACTTAAGAGTCAGCCGTCTCTCTAAGAACCTGCAAAGCAGGTAGGCATCCCGCGCTCCGCAAAGTGTGGACCAACAGGAACACTGTCCCGCTGGCCCGCGTAAACCTATTCTGAGAACCTGTGGGCCCCTGCCCGCCTCTCCTACGGTGCAAATGGAAAACCAGCTTGGGCCACCACTAGAAATGTTTGAAGATAGGTAGGTAAGAAGAGGGGACCCCATAGAATCCCACACACGGTTAGGCATGCTCGTCAAGAGACACAATACCCGGAACTCGGGTCCTAGGTGACTCGAATGGAACAAAACATCGGGGCGGGATAGCCTAGACCTTCCATCCTTCGTCGAATATAGTCAACATCATAATAATCATTTCATCCACAACAATATAAGAATGTGATAGCCCAAACCAAGGAGTAACAGGAGGTAACATTCGTAGCATTCTAAGCATTCATACTAAGCAGGGGCTGAGCAACGAGCAATAGTAACATAGCAGTACATGGTTTGCTGGGAGGGGACATGGTTGTATCGGTTTGAAAGAGGCTGTAAACATGTGGTAGGATCAAACATCGAACTTAACCTAGACTAGCATGCAAACCGCTGGTTGAAATAGAATGGATCATAAGTAATGTATAGTCCTTGCCTGTTGATAAGTCGGGTTCCGAAGGTGTAGGCGATCGCGAGCTCGCACCGTCAACAAGAGTATCCGCGGGAGCACACAAGAAGTAAACACTGGAAAGAAATCAACGGACATGCTTCTATTACTACGAGACAAGCACGAGCAACCAATGAACAAACAAGGAAGATCAAGTACGATGCATGTAATTTTAATATCACGGCATGAACATAAGAATAGGGAAGTTTAAATGAAGCATCGAGAAGCAATGGTGCAATGCTACCGACAACCTTCATATGCATTAGGTAGGTGGTTAATGAATCTGAAGGATTCCATATGTTAGAGTTGGTATGCTGCATGATCATGGCATATGCGAAAGACGAACATAATATTAGCAAGAATTGCCCACACATGAGAATAAACCTCGAGGCGGGATTCCTTGAATTTAAATGGATGCAGATGACATGGCATAATATGATGCACCTAATGCAATCTATTTCAAGCAATTAAATAAAGACCGAGACTATGCTACCGGAATCTACGGTCAACGGGGGAAAACAGTGCCTGGAACACGGGAAAAGAATGGAGGAATCGCACTGTAACAGCCCATGTGTAATAAATGAAAATCACCATGACATTGTACTTTGTCTGTTGACTTTGTAACTTGGCATGATGCTAAGGATTGTAATTTCATGTGGTGATTTAAATTTGCATTGGGATTGGAGGCCATTTGGTTTGTTTGAGTTTGCATCCAAAATGGTTCAAGAAGGGTGTTTGAAGAATTTTAGTTGTTGCATGCATGCTCTCCTTGACCCCAAACTTGGCATAGCCAATTCCTTGCCCCTCCCATGCTTTTTTAAAAACCTTGCAACATTTTGCCAACTTCAAAAATTTGGGCCACAGTTCAATGTGATTTGAATTTCTAAAAATGGACCCACATTTTAGTTGATCCAAAATTGGTCAAACCAATTTTAGAAAATGGAGAATAATGCAAGGATCTAGAAACATATTTTTATATGTTTTCTCTTTTATGGACTGCCCACAATAACTCTTGGGGATTTCTGTTATTTATTTAATGGAAAAAAACCTTTTCTTCTCTCCTCTGGAGACAGACCAGCCAGGCCAGCCCATCTTGGCCTGCTCCCCTTGGGCTCGAGCCCATCCATCCGAAGAGGTACGGAGCGCCTCCCAGCCGTTCTATATGCTCCACGGCCTGGATCTTAACGGAGCCTGATGGTTGCCTCCTCCATTAGCGAACGACGCGGACGCCGAGAGAGAGGCAGGGCTGCCGGAGCCGTTCCCCTCGCCGTCTCCGGCCGTCACATCAAGTCGTCGCCTCCTATAAGAAGGCTGCATTCCCTAGGGTTCGTCCCTCCCCCTCAATTTTTCTCGCCGCCGCCTCCTTGGACATGAGTCCCCTCCCCTGTTCCTCCGTCGTGTGATCGAATTCGCCGCCGGGAGCCGACGCCTTCGACCGAGGGCTTGCAGGGAGGAGCTCCGACACCGTCTCCTTCGACCCGCGCAAGCAGGGAGCCCGAGGAGCAGCGAGAAATTCCCGGCGCCTTCTTCCTCGCCGTGAACCTCTTCTTCCCCGACGTCGGTGTAAGGCCCGATATGCGGAACTGTTCCAGATCTAGATGTTTCCATTCAGATCCTGGGACGAAGCACATACCGGTCCCACCGCGACATATGACGAAGTCATATGCCCCGGATTTCCAACATGATATCACAACATTACAGATACAAGGATACAACATCTCATACAATTGGCATACAACTGCCTTAATACAATACAATAGCGGAAGATATATGTCTGAGTACATGTCACAACCCTAGTTTTGGTATGTGCTTTTATTACTAGAAATAATTGCATCATGTTTAATTTCTTGGTTTAAATAATTGGGGATTTGGAAAAGGCTCAAAAAGATTTTTTTTAATAAAAAAAGGCCAGATAAAAAGTTTTTCCAAAATTCCTCTAAATAATTTTGAAAAGTCCTATAAATGAGTATGATCATTTTAAAAATGATTTGGAGTCAAACCCATGCTCATGGATTTTTCAAATATTCAAACAGAGGCTTGGAAATTAAATTTAAATGCTATTTGAATTGGATTCAAATAATTTGAATTCCAAAAATTCCAAAAACTTGGGAGTGGCTAGTAACATGCCATGTAAGTCCATATAAAAGTTTATGGAATTTTACAAAATGCCTAGATATTTTTCCCAAGGCAAAACAAATAAAACAGAAAGCATAAAAAGAAAATTAGAGAAAGAAAAAGAGGCCCAACTTACCTGGAGCCACCAGGCCTGGCCCAGCCCAGCCCAGTGGCTCTTGTCGTCTTCTCCCCGGGCACGAGCACACAGCTGCCTGCCCGGCATGCCGTGGCCGCCGTGGCCCCCGAGGCCACGCAGCAGCTCCCCCTCGTCCCTATCCAAGCCGAGGAGCCCCTTGAAGCCCCCCTGTTCTTCCCCCTTCCTCTGGTTCTTCCCCCCCTCTCTCCCGTGCGTTCCCGCGAGGACCCGAAGCTCGCCGTCGCCGCCGTGGGCGCGCAACTGTGGCCAACGTCGACTATACGCCGCCCGGCCGTGTCCTTTGTGCTCCTCTCCGTCGTCCTCGTCATCCCGCGCAATCAATTGGACCAAGGAGCCCCGAGGGCCGTCGTCCCCTTCATCGTCTTCGTCGCCGGCTGCCGGACCTCGCCGTCGATTGCGCCTCCACCAACGCCTCCCCGGCTTCCTCGAGCTCATCTTCGCACTCAGGGTGAGATGACGCTGCTTTCCCCCCTAACCCCGCTCGCCCTAGCCCCCGGAGTCACCCTCCCCGTCGTGGCCGTCTCCGGCAGCCGCCCCCGCCGCAAGCAGTCGTCGCCCTAGACCACGCCGGTGACGCCCGACTCGCCAGGGAGACGCGCGCGTGCGTTCTCTGTCTCCTGGTGGTCGCGGCGCCACGAACCGTGGCCGGAGCCGCCCTCTCCAGTGGGCGCCGCCGCGTCCTGTGCTGCCGGCGGCTAAACGCCGGTCGGCTGGGTCATTAGGGGCTAACACCCCCTCCTAATCCCTCTCTCTCTCACTGACTGGTGGGACCCAGCCCCCCTTAATCCCCTGTCATTTTAATTAAAATAGAGTTAACACCAGAGACAATGACAGGTGGGGCCGCCCTGTCAGTTGACTGGTCAAACCCCTGGCGTCAGCATGACCTAGTGATGACGCAGTAAATCCTAAATCAATTTATTTAATACAGAAATTCCAGAAAATAAGAAAAACTTTGAAATTGAATAACTTTTAAACTATAACTCCAAATTCAAAGTGTAATATATGAAAAATGATCAGGAGAAAATCCTCTATCCAAATTTCCAACTTTCAGCTATGTTGGAGTTGATCTTAAAAAGGGATCAGTAGCTTTTGCTATTTGATTTAATTGGATTTAATTCAAAATCAATTCAATTACTATTCCAACTTCAAACTTTGAAATGCACCACACATCACTTGTACTTCAGAACCATTTAACACACATGACCATTTGGTTTCCAATGAACAAACATTAGCAAATGCAAGTTGACCAAATTTAAATAACATTTGGAGTTTGAATTTGAATTCACTTTTCAAATCAACTTCAATTAACATGTGGCAATTCAAACATAGGTCACATCAGCACATTGCCATGCTATGTTTTGCATATTGAATGTGCATTGTATTATCTTGATTGTGCTTTACTTCCAGTGCTTCGGTGATTGCTTCTTCTCGGTAGAGTTGATCTCAAAGACGAGTTCAACCTCACGTCAGAAGAGTGTTACATCGTGATCGTCAGCAAGGCAAGCAGCCCCCTCTTTGATCATGTCTATAAAATCCCAGTTCCCTCTCATTCTCGCCAATGCATGTTTAGGATGTTACCATGATACGTTCTACCGCTAGTTGAACCCATTCCTTTGCATGACCTATCATTTTGTCACAGTAGTAAGCAAACCACAATCCTAGCAGATGTAGGAGTTGGTTGATATCATGTGGCCCCTGCAACTGTTACAGCTTATTGCATGCTTAGAGTTGTTACCTAAGGCTACTTTGATGTGAGTCGGGATGGTAGTGATCATGTGAATGATGGTGGTAACGTGTTGGTGAATCTACCCTAAACAAAGGTGAACGATGAGAGGCTGTGTAGGAGTACACAGTGGGTTGTCTCGTTGAACACTACCTTAGGCCCGAGTCCTTGTGTTGTTATCCAAGACTAAGAGTACGACCACACATTGGGCTCACTGACCCCTCTCGGCCTAGTACCTCACCCCGGACCAGTCCAGGAGTCGCAAGTAGTTCGCCCTTTAACGATCTCAAGCAAGTGGAACCAAGGTAAGTGGTTGTCATAGGTTGTGGGCACGTTGAATCAAGTGATCATGATCGAGTTGAGCTTGATGGCGGTCACACAACGTTTGAGTCTACATCGGAACAATTGGCCGGATTCCGATTGTGGTCCCAACTCAAATAGGCGACTCCCTAGGACTAGAGATGGTGCCGTGAGTGAAGTGTCGTGGCAGCATCCTCGCCGGTACTCACTTGAAGGGTCCATCCCCAGGTGGTAACTGATGAAGCGTGTGTGTAGCAGTACACCCCTGCAGGGTTAATGAACTGGATACTTCTAAAACACACCAAGATAAGTGTGAGTGCTATGGCGTGCTTCCTCGTGGGGAAGTCGAGAAAGGCACCATAGTGGAGTATGTGTTGGAGACTGTTACTTGGACTCGTGTACGTTCTTACCTCTTTCTGGTATTCGTAGTACAGGACTAGCCAAGTCAAAGCTGGCACTTCTGCAAGTGAAACCCCACCTCCCTTTGCCTTGATACATGTGCATGAGTAGTATAGTTCCTATGTAAGTCTTGCTGAGTACGACTTTGTACTCACGTTTGCTTATTCTATGTTTTAGAGACGAGACCACTGACCCTGATGGTGGCCTCTACCTCAAGCTCGACGTGGACCAATGTCGTATAGTTCCAGGCAGCAGCTTGTGCCCTCTGGAGAGTCGTTGTACTTTTCTTTCAGGCTTCTTAAGCCAGTTGTTAAACTTGTCTTTACTAAGACATAATTTGCTTCCGTTGATGTTTGATGTAATGTTGGATCACATTCATGTGATCTCTACTTGTAATACAATTACTATGTCTGCTCTGTTTAGCAGAAGTTATAAAGACTATGAGTTTGTAGAGTTCATGTTGTGATTACCTGCTGTTTACACTTGACATGTATGTTGCGTGTATGATTATAGCATGCATGTCTTAGTGTGGGGTTCGATAGATTAGTTGTGTTCTTGCCGGCGGTCTTTTATACACCAAGTGGCCCTTAGATGTGCGCAGCTTGGGGCATCGCGATGCGATTGCTCGTGACTCTGTCACGTGGCACACTTTGTTGTATGATCGAGCCCGCCCGAGATCCCGACTAAGTGATCGGGCTGGAGTAAGTCTATGTAAGGGTTATGATTCAATCGATAACATGGTTGAGGCGACTTGTCTATGAGTATGGGATTCACCACCCATAAGCATTTAGACTTGTGGGCGGACGATGAGGACCCATCTCAGTTGATCATCCGGTTTGGATGGGATGCCCCTCACGTTCGATGCTTACCGAGAGTGATCTGTGCTTGGCCTTGTTTGCTTAGACAAGTGGGTACGGCTCTCAGCTCTCCATGTGATTGTATTGTGACCAGAATTACATACGCAAACCCCGGGTCCCGGCAGTACAGACTACAACAAATGACTACTGGCAAAGAGAAAAACATCGATCCCCATAACCACACGGGTCCAGGCCCTCCGCCGGGATCCGCCTAACTAGTCGTCGTCGAGTCTCCACGTGAAACGTCGGTCACCAAACCTGTTGTCGATCAAGAACCCTGAAAAGAGTTTGGGGGTAGTATCATGAGTACAGAGGTACTCAGCATCCAACTGTAGTGGTCATCAGACCCAGCAAGGACCTCATCACTCGTCATTCTAGGACACCTAGTAGTTTACGGTAAGGAAGGGGTAACTGGTGAGGTTGCTTCCGCACTAGCATTTATGAAGTGGCTAACGATCTAGAGAGTAAGATAAGAAGCCAAGCATTCGATGAGAAATCGCCCCCAACAAGTCTTGCTATCAACTACTTACGCAAGCATAACACCTATCCTATCCTTGTCCTCCTCTTCGCATCCAGACGAAGAAGAAGCAGTCAAGGCACACACACACGTTGATCAAGTTATATTAAGATTATCTCAGTTGTTGTTGTCTATGAACAAGGAGTAGGTCTCAAGTCGTCCATAACCGTGGACACGGCTTCTCGAAAAGATTTAACCTTGCAGGGGTGTACCAACTGCCCATTACAAGGCTCCGCACGCACGCCCATCTCTCTCAGTTGCTACCCATCACAGGCAACCATTTTATGGTTTATTTCCAAGAGATCCGAAACGACAGGTCCCTCTAGCTAACAACGAACAAATCCGGGTGGCCCCCGGTGAGTCGACATCCAACTCAAAACCCGGCCGCGCTCTCGAACCGGTCTCTACCGTATGACTCCAGGTTTGGATTGCCGGTTAATCACACATGGGAAACCGGGTCCTCAGCCAGTCATGATGGGCCAGCAAGGGAACTATGTCCTCACTGGTCCGGGTTGGTTTAAAAACTACTGGCAGCTGACCAGCACACACACGGTTTCAAATGGTAAATCATCTTGGGCCACCACTAGAAATGTGTGAAGCTAGGTAGGTAAGAAAAGGGGACCCCATAAAATCCAACATGCGGTTAGGCACGCTCAGTCTTAAAACCAATACCCGGAACTCGGATCCTAGGTGACTCGAATGGAACAAAGCGTTGGGGCGGGATAGCCTAGACCTTCCATCCTTCTTCGAATATAGTCAACATTACAATAATCATATCACCAACAACAGTATAATAATGTGATAGCCCAAACCAAGGAGTAACAGGGTAACATCGTAGCATCCTAAGCATGCATACTAAGCAGGGGCTGAGCAACGAGCAGTAGTAACATAGAAGTACAAGGTTTGCTGGGAAGGGACATGGCTGTATCGATTTGAAAGAGGTTGTAAACATGTGGTAGGATCAAACATCGAACCTAACCTAGACTAGCATGCAAACCACTGGTTGAAATAGAATGAATCATATGTAATGTATAGTACTTGCTTGTTGATAAGTCGGGTTCCGAAGGTGTAGTCGATCGCAAGCTCGCATCGTCTCCCGAAGGTACCCGCGGAAGCACACAAGACGGTAAACACTGGAAAGCAATCAACGAGCAAGCATCTATTACTACGAAGCAAACACCAGCAAGCAACAACAAGAAGGCAACACGAGACATCGCACCTACCGTCGAGAGAGGTTACTAACAGGTTAAGTGGAGTACTCGTCACACACGACGATACCGCACATTTAGAAAGGTTCAAGTTGTTTAGCTACAGGTGATCAACAAAGGTTGTTAACATGGCAACTCAAGCAATCATGGCATAGCACACAAACATGGAAAAAGGTTAAGCACAAAGTAAACTACCTATACTAGTCAAGTTAAGCGAGGCAACACCCTAAACATGGCATAACACTAAGTGCCTCACGATGATTAAAGGATTTGGTACTGTTCTGCCCTAACCATATTTTAGGTTGGTTAACAACAGCAAACAATAGCATAAACACAAAGTACACGAAAAACTAATCAAGTTACATATAAGGCACACTCCAAACGGAGTTACGGTTAAAAAGATATAAGCAAAACAAGTTACGGGCACAATCTGCCAACATCAGGAAGCACACTTTAGAGCAATGCATAAACAGGATAATCAATGCAGACATGCTCACCAATGATATGAACTAAACTAGACATGACAGGGAAGGCATGGAAAAAAGAATCATGCAAAAAGGCACAATAGATCAAAAGATATTAAGCATGCAACATGGCATCGGGACGTTACAGACTCAGAGAAAAACTGGGGTGGCTGTCAAAAACAGCAGCATAGCAACTTTGGAGCTCAATAACTATATGACCAGGAAGCATATCATTACAATGCAATACATATAATGGAAGTAGACATGATGCTTAACAATATGCAACAAGAATCACTCAATTCCGATAAACGGTCGCGACACACTCGTCGACCGAAGTTGCAACAAAATATAAACAGCAGCACACTAACAGCAAGGTAGCTACTTTGGGTGAAGATACAATCATGATGCAGCAAGAAATTATGGCATGTGAATGCATGAAAATGAAGTAGAAACAATGCTTGACGCAACGCAAAAGGAATCACTCCATTCCGACGTACGGTTGCGACGCAACCGTCGCCCGAAGTTTCAACAAATTAACAGTTTCAGACAGATTCACAGCAGTTTAGCAGTTTAACGATCGGGTGCCCTGTTTGACCAACAATTACCCAAAAAATATTACCTCAAAACAGAATGCTCACAAAATATGGATGCTAGAGCACAGAGAGCACAACAATACAAAAAAAGAATCACTTCGTTCCGACCTACGAGTCAACGAGAAATCGCATTACAAAACGAGTACACGAAGTAGAAAATCTGGGACTTAGAGAAAATTACAAGGGGGTCGAGCTCGGGTCCCGCTCGTCCATGGCGGGCTTGAGGTGCTGCTGGCCGGCGGTTGGGAGGCCAGACAGGTGCTGGGAGGCTTGGGGATGGCCGGGCTCGGTGGAGGAGGACCGGAGGCCGCCGGATCTGGCCGGATCTGGGCCGTGGCAACCTTGGGGCCGACGAGCTCGGAGCTCTGAGCCATGGCATCCATGGCGGCCATGGGTTGTTCCTGCACAGGAAGAGAAAGGGGGAGGTGAGAGGAGGAGGGAGGAGGAAGGAAAGAGGAGGAGGAGGTCGGCCGGCGGGGTGGCGGCTCGGGCTCGCCGGAGCAGAGCGGGGAGCGGCGGCGGCCATGGCCGTGGGGAGGAGCTCGGGCGCGCGCGTTGCTCAGCCCGGATCGGGCCCGGCGGGGGCGGAGCGGGCCCGCGCGGCCCGGGGCACGGAGGAGGCTGGATGGAGGTGGGAGAAGACCACGTGGCGGCCTCCGGGGCCGTCGGATCTCAGATCTGACGGTCCTGGATGCCTCGGAGCTAGGGTTTCGCTAGAAATTCGGATCTGGGGCTATTGGATGAAAATTTGGACCAAATCTGGGGGTGTGGATGCAATTTTGTGGCTAGGGAAACCCTAGAAAGGGGTGGGAGTGTGGTGGTCTTTATATAGCCAGGTGGCTGGCAGTTTGCAAAAACATCCCCAGTTTTTCTCTCGCGCACGCGGTGTTCACATTTCTGACCGCCGGGGGTCCGCAGTACCTTTGATTCAGGTAAAACTTCGAACTACGCGATCAGCACGTCCAGCCGGCGGCGTTCACCTCGCGCTGTAACCATTCCGAAAACACTTTCCGGTGCGCTATAAAAATAACCCATTTACTTATTAAACGGGGTTTTTCGTTCCGTTGGCTACAGCTGGTCTCGTGCGGTTTTTGCGACAGTGATCGGGTGAAACCCGGTGTCGCAAAGGTCGAGTGTCAGGGTGGCAAGGGTCGGTCTCCGTCCGATACGAGATAAGAGGGGGGAAAATAATCGTCGATCGATAAATCGGGGATGCAAACACCGCAAACAACTCAGACAATCAAACAATTCACACCAAAAACAAATTTTTTAATTTTTGTGAAATCTGGGCTGTTACAGTCGGCTACTCCCACTTCAACCGTCCTCCTCTGCGCTCGAGCACGTCGCCGACCACCCCTAGGTGACTGACGACTCCCCCTCTCCTTTCTTTCCCGAGAGTGCTAGCCTTTTTCCCTCACATTGCCGTAGTCGCCGCCGTAGCTCGTCGTCGGCGTTCAATTCTTAGTCGTCGTGCCCCCGGGGTTGTCCGGATGCGCGCGCACGCGTGCCGCTCGCGTTCTGAGCGTCGTGTTCGCCATGCGGCCACCTTCTGAATCTGTAGCAGAGCCCGACACCGCCTCCAATCCCGTTGAGGCTAGCGTCGCCGTCGTGTAGTTTCTGGCCCAGATCTCGCCATAGGAGTGGTCGTGGAGGTGTCGGGCGTCGATCCCGGGTCCTGGTTGAGTCGCCAGAGCCCCGTACGCAGCGCCTTGGTCGCCGGCAGGTGCCTGCCACCGTGCCCGCGATTTTCTTCAGTGAAGTGCAGTGCAGGCCGCCGACGTGAGGTTCCGGAGTGCCTGCCGTCGTCGTCCTCGCGTCTTGTGGCAATGGTACGTCGGAAATAGAACCATGGAGGTGCCCTCTCTGTGCAACGCCCTCCCATTCCGGCGGGGGTGCACCACGGCCGCCGCAGGGGTCGCCGGAGTTCCCTGTTGTGCGCTGCCTGAACCTGTTCGTCAGGTGTCAAAATTCAGAGAGCGCGTGTGCTGTTATTTTTTGCCTTCTAAGTGTTCTCTGTCGAGAACGCTTCAGCAGCACAGTGATAGCGAGCAGCAGAGGCAAGAAGTGGGCGTGGGTTCGACTCCCACGCGAGGCATTTGTCTCCCCCCTTTTTGATTTTCGTGGAGGCTGACGGGTGGGCTCCTCATGTTAGTGATGTTGCCCGAGTGGAAGTGGGCTGAGCCCACCGGTTGGTTTGGAACTGGCCCAGTGCGCCCGAGGCCAGCCCAAGTGGCTGCGCCCTCTGTTTTTTTTCCTTTTAGTTTCTTTTCCTTTTCTGTTTTAATTCAATTTGAGTTTAAATTCAAATTCATACTGATTTTAAACCTTGGAGCTCTTATACCTCAAATGTGGCATCCCATATATGAATTTGGGGTAGCTTTGCCCACTGATCACAGTAGTGATGTTCATTTTGTGGTTTGCCCCCTCTAAGTTTTGGAGTAGTGGCAATTTTTCAAAGAATCCCCTCACTTCTTTTGTATTTACAAAGTGTTTTGCAAATTCAAAGTGTGCCATGCCTTATATGGTTTTGGGGTAGAAAATTGCAGGGTTTTAAATGGTGATGTCCATCTGATGTTCTGTGCAACTCAAGGGACATGGTGTGATCACCTAACCTTATCCAACCTTGCCTTTCTTTTCTTTGCTTCTTTCAACTTCAGTGCATGTTGAAATCCTGATCATCTTTTCTTTCCAAGTCTCTTTCATGGCATCTTCAATCTTTGCATCATCTAACCAGCCCCTAGCATGTTGTCATATGCAATGTGGCTGGGATCCTTTCTTTTGTTGCACCTTTACGATGTCAAGTTCTTCGACATATCTCCGTCTCCGGAATCGATGTTTTACTTTTCACGTTGTAATTATTTCTGTTAATTGCATTGTTGATCATGTCATGTTGCCATGTTACTTACACCAAATTAAGGCTAAGACTAAAGCCATTTTTACGTAAATAAATTGCATATGAAGTTGTTGACGTGTCGTCACCACCTTCATCTAAATCTGACAGATAGGGTCACATCATGTCGATTAAACTTGATCATACCATCTTTCCCTGTGCATTGCACCCATTGCTTACTTGTGTGCCTTTTTCCTTGCCGGTACTTTACGTTAGCACCTGAGACCGCCGAGGAGACTTACGTGGAGATTTCCGACACCGAGCCCGAGGAGCCTACTACGTCTGCTTCGACGACCGATTACCCAGTCAAGGGGAAGATTTATACCATTACTTGATACCTTTCTGCCTACCTGCCTAGCTGTAGTCTAGAACGATTATTTGATCCTATCCACCTTGCTTATGCCTTAATCAAAACCAAACAGCCATGATCCCCACATCCCAGCAAAACATTGTGTTGCTAAGTTACCGCTGCTCAGCCATTGCTTAGTATGAGTAGGAAAACTTGCTGCTTACCCTATGCTATGGTTTGGGATATCATGTTATTTAAAGAAGTTGGTTGGTATTTATTATTAAAATGATGTTAATTTATACTTGACGAAAGATGGGAGACCAGGCTGTTCCCGCCAGGTGTTTTGTTCCATTTGATTCACCTAGGTCCCGAGTTCCGGGTATTGTGTTTCTTGACGAGCGTGCCTAATCGTGTGTGGGATTATATGGGGTCCCCTTGTCTTACCTACCTAGCCTCGTACAGTTCTAGTGGTGGCCCGAGCTAATTTACTATTTGCAATGTGTGTGTGCTGGTGGTACCCCAGTTGTTTACAAACCACCTTGGGCCAGGAGGACTTGTGCCTTGGCTGGCACACTTTGTCCGGCTGAGGACCCGGTGTCCCATGTGTGATTAACCGGGTATCCAAACCTGCGACAGATGGTAGAGACCGATTCGAGAGTGTGGCTAGCTTTTGAATTGGGTGTCGACTCACCGGGGGCCACCCGGAATTGTGCGTTGTTAGTTAGAGGGACTCTGACGTTCCGGAGTTTCAGGCGTTTACCTAGTCAAGTGGAAACCGGGCGTACATGCGAAGCCTATGATGGGAAGTTGGTACACCCCTACAGGGTTAAATCTTTTCGAAAAGCCGTGTCCGCGGTTATGGACGACTTGAGACCTACTCCTTGTTCATAGAATAATATCAATTTGAATCATAATTAAAACTTGCCTACCGTGTGAGTACCTTGGTTGCTTTTCTTCGTCCAGGGGGACCGAGAGAAGATCCAGGTTGTGTTATGTTTGACATAAGTAGGTGAAATAGCAGACTTATTACGCGATGTCATGTGTATTCTTGGACCTTACCTCTACTCTAATAGAACGATAGACACCATATATGCTAGTGCGGAGGCAACCTTACCTTTATCTTGTCTTACCGTAGGGAGTTATTTATCCTGTAATGATATAATCTCACCCCTGTTTTCCTTTTGTGCTTTTACTGTTTTGCCTGATCGGCCGCTGCAGTGGACTACTACCTCGATCCGAGCACCGGACGATACTTCGTGGAGGTGCCCCCGGAGGACGATGATGAGGATGACTTCGTTCAGTAGATCCTATAGTTGGGCTTCGACGATCCGTGGGTGGACTATTTATGTGCAGCCCTCTCTAGGGCAATTTGGATTTTGACCGTACTCGGTCGTGATTGTCTTACGCTTGTTGCATGATGTATTGTTGGATCCACGGACCTCTGAGATGATGTAATAAATTTCAGCGGCGATGTATGCCCTGGACTCTATATATTTATGCCTTAGTATTAAGTTCATTGTTCATATACCTGTTGTCGAGAATCCAGAAGCGACACGAGTGCGAGTGTCGTGAGTCGGTGGCTCTTTATGCGCTACTAACTTGAGCGGGACACGAAAGAGACTAACTCGAGTTAGCACCGCATCGGGGGCATTACACGCACTATGTGCATCATCGTGAGGGGTTATATGCAAAAATGCACCGTCACCAAATAATGCTAGCTCATTTGACAAAATGAACAACACCATCACCTTCCTCACATTTTTCTAGCCCAAAAACATATATGATATGTTAAATTTGGAGCAAGGATGCACAAAACAAACATTGCAAAGAAATATGGCAGATTTGAATTGATTCAATCACTTTTGAATTTAATACAAAGGAGATAAAGGAAGGAAATCTTCCTGGGCTCATCGCGGCCAATCTGGCCCAGATGGCTCGCGGGTTGGTCTACCTGACGCCACGGCGGCAACAAACTGTTGGGCTGAGCCCAACTTGGTCGCAGGAGGAAAAAAAAGGCAAAAAGGGACCTCTTTGCCTCCTATGGGATTCGATCCCAGGAGCTCCTGGCTACAACAATGCACCCACACCACTGAGCTATGCTGCAATTAACGAAAGATAACACCCGGCAGGAAACTAAACTCAGCGTAGGCACAAAACAGAAATGAAAAAAAGGGATTTAATTCGACGCCAAGGGGAATCGAACCAAGGATCCCTCGGATAAAACTTAGAGCACCAAACCACTACGCCACAATTAAGATTACATCATGATACAGACTGCTCGCTAGAAGGAGGAGAGTTCCTTGGTGAACTGAACCGAAAACGAATCTGAGGCAAATCGTTCTCTGAAGAAACTGACGGGCGAACGCACGAGGCTGCAGAAACGAAGACGACGGCGACTGGGGCGAACTGGGCGCGCACGAGATGGCCAGGGCGCGGCCTTTGGAGGCCAAAGGCATGGCCTTGAGTTACTAGACGAATCTAGGCTACGCGGAAGGCCGCTCGGGCATCCCTGGACCACGTACCGGACGTGACGGGAACACGGCGAGGGCGCGGACGGTGGCACACCACTACAATGGCGACTCGCGTGGGAGGATCATAAGGAGGAGGCGTGTCTTATAGCGGGAGGCGCGAGGAGACGAACACGGCTCGGGGAAG
The DNA here is from genome assembly GCA_950022295.1 of Bromus sterilis. Taxonomy (NCBI): domain Eukaryota; kingdom Viridiplantae; phylum Streptophyta; class Magnoliopsida; order Poales; family Poaceae; genus Bromus; species Bromus sterilis. The sequence continues at coordinate 160,628,720 of OX465600.1, forward strand.
GCGCTGGTCGACGGCGAGGAAGCAGGGGAGGGCGCGGAGAAGCAGGGGCCTGTGGGAAGAATATCAAGACGAGGCAGACACGGGCGCGGCTCGATGACGGGACGGCGAACCGGGGCACGCCGGCCTCGGCTCCTTGATCCTGGAGGCGCTACGAGGAACGGGGAAGACGAACACGCCAATGGCGATGACGATCGGAACATGGGGCTCATGAATCCGTGACCACAGACCTCCTGTCCATGGCGTCCGAGAGGAAAAAAGAGAGGATAAAAGGAACGAGGGAGAAGGCGGCGCTGGGAGGGGAACCCTAGAGGGAAGGAGGAAGAGAGGCTAGCTGGGGAGGCTATAAAGAGAAACGGGGAGAGAGGCTTCCATGGGGCTCCACCCATGTGCTCTCGGCCATGGCTTCACCGTGGGAGAGAGGGGAAAAGGTGAGAGGAAGGAGAGGTGGAGAGGAAAAAATGGAGGGGGGCTCAGTTGGGCCAGGTGGGCTGGAGAGAGGAGAAATGGATTTTCTTCCTAATTATCTTACTTTAATCATTTAGCAAAAATGACAGCAAGAAGAAAGGCAAAAAAATGGAACATGATGGTTTAAAATCATATAAAAATATGATTCCTTACCCACATGATTTATAGGTATTTTAGAAAATCAATTGGGTCAAAAATATTTAAGTAATTCACATGGCATTTAAATAAATTCAAATGCCTTTGAATTACAACCCCATTTTCTAGACATGATAAAATCTTGAGATGTTGCAGCGAGCTTCACCATGGCAAAACATGGTCAAGTGTCCAAGGGTTCGCTCCGGGGGTCAAAGATGATGCTTGGATAAAAATACAAAGGCTAGGAAAGGAGAGAAGAAAGAATTTCGAATAATCCTCTTTCATCACATGAAAAATGCTTTGGCATTTTTCTGTCACATGGATTATGGAAAAGAATTATTGCGCAAATTTTCATCCCCAATGGGAAAAATAAAAATGCAAATTTTTCTGGATTTTTTTCAGTTTTGGGCTGTTACAACTCGCCACCACCAACAAAGGATCTCGTCCCGAGATCCGGCATAACTCGGGGGGAAGGACCGAGATATTGCAAGAAGGAAGATCTATCGAGAGGTGAAACTTCCCGACACCACCAACAAAGGATTTGCTCATCGTGAGAACGATGTTTGCTCCGTCAGGATCCAACCTTCCTGGAGATGCCGATATTGGAGAAGAAACTTCCGTATGTGTGGGAATCTAATCGAGAGCAAGCTCGGATCAAACGAGGGGATATCACAACAAAATTGAATCCACTCGGGAAAAGAAACTCAAAGTTTCCGAAAAAGATTACCTAGGTGCTACTGGAAGCCGCGAAAATGAGAATCCGAATCGAAACAATACCACGCCCGCATTTCTACAATAACATCACTCAGGAAGGTGCGAAAACCTGGACAACGAGACGGGACAGAGGAGGATCCACACTCAGTGCCGATTACAGCGGACAAAGGGGGACAGTCGAAGCGGGAGGTTCAGAATCCATTAGTTGGATAATAACCAGGCAACCCGGTTCGCTGTTTCACGCGGGCCGCGCATTTGTCGATGTAGAGCGACAAGCCCACGAGCCATGCTCAGCCAGTTCGAAGTACGCCGACCAACCCGCTGCTGATAAAGTATTGGTCCGACTGAAATCTCCTAAACGAGAACCTAGTTTGGTTTTGAAGAGGGTAAGTTGAAGGAGAAAATCATTATGTCACACTTCCTTACCAGAGGGAGGGGATAAGAAGTAAAAAGGATCCTACACTCCGATAACTTACTTAGTAACTACAAAATAGTTTTTGTCTAGACTCAACTTCGACCAGAGAAGGGATCCTACGGTCGGTAAGGCTCTAATACCAAGTTGTAAGGCCCGATATGCGGTACTGTTCCAGATCTAGACGTTTCCATCAAGATCCAGGGACGAAGCACATATTGGTCCTACCGCGACATATGACGTAGCCATATGCCCCGGTTTCCAACATTATATCACAACATTACAGATACAAGGACACAACATCTCATACAATCGGCATACAACTGCCTTAATACAATACAACAGCGGAAGATACATGTCTGAGTACAGACTACAATCAAATGCCTACTGGCAAAGAGAAAAACATCGATCCCCACAACCACACGGGTCCAGGCCCTCCGCCGGGATCCGCCTAACTAGTCGTCGTCGAGTCTCCACGTGAAACGTCGATCACCATACCTGTTGTCGATCGAGAACCCTGAAAAGAGTTTGGGGTAGTTTCATGACTACAGAAGTACTCAGCATCCAACTGTAGTGGTCAACTGACCCAGCAAGGACTTCATCACTCGTCATTCTAGGACAACTAGTAGTTTACAGTAAGGATGGGGTAAGTGGTGAGGTTGCTGCCGTGCTAGCATTTATGTAGTGGCTAACGATCTAGAGAGTAAGATAAGAAGCCAAGCATTCGATGAGGAATTGCCTCCAACAAGTCTGCTATCCACGTACTTACGCAAGCATAACACCTATCCTATCCTTGTCCTCCTCTTCGCATCCCGACGAAGAAGAAGCATTCAAGGCACACAAACGTTGATCAAGTTATATTAAGATATCTCAGTTGTTGTTGTCTATGAACAAGGAGTAGGTCTCAAGTCGTCCATAACCGTGGACACGGTTTTTCGAAAAGATTTAACCCTGCAGGGTTGTACTAACTTCCCATTATAAGCTCCGCATGTACGTCGGCTCTCTCAGTCCGGCTGGTTAAAGACACTCGTTCCGAGAGATCCGGACATCATAGTCCCTCTAACTAACAACGAACAAATCCGGGTGGCCCCCGGTAGAGTCGACACCCAACTGAAGAGTCGGCCGTCTCTCGAATTGGCCTCTTCCGTCTCATGTCAGGTTGGAATGACATCTGCAAAGCAGGTAGGCATCCTGCGCTCCGCAAAGTGTGGACCAACAGGAACACTGTCCCGCTGGCCCGCGTAAACCTATTCTGAGAACCTGCGGGCCCCTGCCCGCCTCTCCTACGGTGCAAATGGAAAACCAGCTTGGGCCACCACTAGAAATGTTTGAAGCTAGGTAGGTAAGAAGAGGGGACCCCATAGAATCCCACACGCGGTTAGGCACGCTCGTCAAGAGACACAACACCCGGAACTCGGGTCCTAGGTGACTCGAATGGAACAAAGCATCGGGGCGGGATAGCCTAGACCTTCCATCCTTCGTCGAATATAGTCAACATCATAATAATCATTTCATCCACAACAATATAAGAATGTGATAGCCCAAACCAAGGAGTAACAGGAGGTAACATTCGTAGCATCCTAAGCATTCATACTAAGCAGGGGCTGAGCAACGAGCAATAGTAACATAGAAGTACATGGTTTGCTGAGAGGGGACATGGCTGTATCGGTTTGAAAGAGGCTATAAACATGTGGTAGGATCAAACATCAAACTTAACCTAGACTAGCATGCAAACCGCTGGTTGAAATAGAATGGATCATAAGTAATGTATAGTCCTTGCCTGTTGATAAGTCGGGTTCTGAAGGTGTAGGCGATCGCGAGCTCGCACCGTCAACAAGAGTATCCGCGGGAGCACACAAGAAGTAAACACTGGAAAGCAATCAACGGACATGCTTCTATTACTACGAGACAAGCACGAGCAAACAATGAACAAACAAGCAAGATCAATTATGATGCATGTAATTTTAATATCACGGCATGAACATAAGAATAGGGAAGTTTAAATGAAGCATCGGGAAGCAATGGTGCAATGCTACCGACAACCTTCATATGCATTAGGTAGGTGGTTAATGAATCCGAAGGATTCCTTATGTTAGAGTTGGTATGATGCATGATCATGGCATATGCGAAAGACGAACATAATATTAGCAAGAATTGCCCACACATGAGAATAAACCTCCAGGAGGGATTCCTTGAATTTAAATGGATGCAGATGACATGGCATAATATGATGCACCTAATGCAATCTATTGCAAGCAATTAAATAAAAACCGAGACTATGCTACCGGAATCTATGGTCAACTGAGGAAAACGGTGCCCGGAACACGGGAAAAGAATGGAGGAATCGCACTATGTGCATCATCGTGAGGGGTTATATGAAAAAATGCACCGTCACCAAATAATGCTAGCTCATTTGACAAAATGAACAGCACCATCACCTTCCTCAAATTTTTCTAGCCCAAAAACATATATGATATGTTAAATTTGGAGCAAGGATGCACAAAACAAACATTGCAGAGAAATATGGAAGATTTGAATTGATTCAATCACTTTTGAATTTAATACAAAGGAGATAAAGGAAGGAAATCTTCCTGGGCTCATCTCGGCCAATCTGGCCCAGCTGGCTCGCGGGTTGGTCTACCTGACGCCCACGGCGCCAACAAACTGTTGGGCTAAGCCCAACTTGGTCGCAACAGGAAAAAACAGAGAGGAAAAAAGGGAGCTCTTTGCCTCCTGTGGGATTCGATCCCAGGAGCTCCTAGCTACAACAATGCGCCCACACCACTGAGCTACGCTGCAATTAATGAAAGATAACACCCGGCAGGAAACTAAACTCAGAGCAGGCGCAAAACAGAAATTTAAATGGATGCAGATGACATGGCATAATATGATGCACCTAATGCAATCTATTGCAAGAAATTAAATAAAAACCGAGACTATGCTACCGGAATCTACGGTCAACGGGGGAAAACGGTGCCCGGAACACGGGAAAAGAATGGAGGAATCGCACTATGTGCACCATCGTGAGGGGTTATATGAAAAAATGCACCGTCACCAAATAATGCTAGCTCATTTGACAAAATGAACAGCAGCATCACCTTCCTCACATTTTTCTAGCCCAAAAACATATATGATATGTTAAATTTGGAGCAAGGATGCACAAAACAAACATTGCAGAGAAATATGGAAGATTGAATTGATTCAATCACTTTTGAATTTAATACAAAGGAGATAAAGGAAGGAAATCTTCCTGGGCTCATCTCGGCCAAACTGGCCCAGCTGGCTCGCGGGTTGGTCTACCTGACGCCCACGGCGGCAACAAACTGTTGGGCTGAGCCCAACTTGGTCGCAGCAGGAAAAAAAAAGAGGCAAAAAGGGAGCTCTTTGCCTCCTGTGGGATTCGATCCCAGGAGCTCCTGGCTACAACAATGCGCCCACACCACTGAGCTACGCTGCAATTAATGAAAGATAACACCCAGCAGGAAACTAAACTCAGAGCAGGCGCAAAACAGAAATGAAAAAAAAGGGATTTAATTCGACGTCAAGGGGAATCGAACCAGGGATCCCTCGAATAAAACTTAGAGCACCAAACCACTACGCCACAATTAAGATTACGTCATGATACAGACTGCTCGCTAGAAGGAGGAGAGTTCCTTGGTGAACTGAACCGAAAATGAATCTGAGGCAAATCGTTCTCTGAAGAAACTAACGGGCGAACGCATGAGGCTGCAGAAACGAAGACGATGGCGACTGGGGCGAACTAGGCGCGCACGGGATGGCCAACGCGCGGCCTTTGGAGGTCAAAGGCATCTCCTTGAGTTACTAGACGAGGCTAGGCTACGCGGAAGGCCGCTCGGGAATCCCTGGACCACGTACCGGACATGACGCGAACACGGCGAGGGCGCGGACGGCGGCACACCACTACAACGGCGACTCGCGTGGGTGGATCAGAAGGAGGGGGCGTGTCTTACAGCGGGAGGCGCGAGGAGACGAACACGGCTCGGGGAAGGCTCTGGTCGACGGCGAGGAAGCAGGGGAGGACGCGGAGAAGCAGGGGCCTGCGGGAAGAAGACCAAGACGAGGCAGACGCGGGCGCGGCTCGACGACGGGACGGCGAATCGGGGCACGCCGGCCTCGGCTCCTTGATCCTGGAGGCGCTGCGAGGAACGGGGAAGACGAACACGCCAATGGCGACGATGATCGGAACATGGGGCTCACGAATTCGTGACCACGGACCTCCTGTCCATGGCGTCCGAGAGGAAAAAAGAGAGGAGAAAAGGAACGAGGGAGAAGGCGGCGCTGGGAGGGGAACCCTAGAGGGAAGGAGGAAGAGATGCTAGCTGGGGAGGCTATAAAGGGCAATGGGGAGAGAGGCTGCCATGGGGCTCCACCCATGTGCTCTCGGCCATGGCTTCACCGTGGGAGAGAGGGGAAAAGGTGAGAGGAAGGAGAGGTGGAGGGGAAAAAATGGAGGGGGGCTCGGTTGGGCCAGGTGGGCTAGAGAGAGGAGAAATGGATTTTCTTCCTAATTATCTTACTTTAATCATTTAGCAAAAATGACAGCAAGAAGAAAGGCAAAAAATGGAACATGATGGTTTAAAATCATATAACAATATGATCCTTACCCACATGATTTATAGGTATTTTAGAAAATCAATTGGGTCAAAAATATTTAAGTAATTCACATGGCATTTAAATAAATTCAAATGTCTTTGAATTACAACCTCATTTTCTAGACATGATAAAATCATGAGATGTTGCAGCGAGCTTCACCATGGCAAAACATGGTCAAGTGTCCAAGGGTTCGCTCCGGGGGTCAAAGATGATGCTTGGATAAAAAGACAAAGCTAGGAAAGGAGAGAAGAAAGAATTTCGAATAATCCTCTTTCATCACATGAAAAATGCTTTGGCATTTTTCTGTCACATGGATTATGGAAAAGAATTATTGCGCAAATTTTCATCCCCAATGGGAAAAATAAAAATGCAAATTTTTCTGGATTTTGTCAGTTTTGGGCTGTTACAGCAGATAGTGATTACTTAATTATACTAGTGTGTCTGAGGAATATGCTTTAACTTACACATAAGGATTCACATCAATTATGAAGTTGGTCGTTAACAATTGGTCTTCTGTTCTCAGGTACTTCCAGTAAATCAGCATGAGTACACGCTCAACAACTGCCACATAAAATGGATGCACCAATTTTCTATGATGTTGACATGGATGAACATGTGCCTTCATCTTCATTTGCAACAAAGATTGTCTATGTTCCATGCCCATTACTTATAGAAATCTTACATATTGGTGATTATTAGGTGATATGCAATACTAATAAGCATGTACTTATTTTGTAAGGGTAAAAACAACAAGAAGAAAGCATCCACTGCTGGGTTTTCAGAAGCCTTCACCATAAAGGACACTAGCAAGATAAAGAGCACTCAGGAAGCATTTGTAAGTAATCTGTTCAGAATTCAAATGTACTCTGTCGGGTGCGAGCCATCATAGTATAACTCAGCTACACGAACAATAATGATTTCAATGATGATACAGAATGAAACATGGGCCAAAAAAAGGGAATATACACAACAACTTGTGTCCCAACTACCAGAATTGGAGATTATCGAGGAAAACAGGTTATCGTCCATGTTACTTACAAGATTCAGCCTTTCTGAAGAATACATCCATGTGCTAGAAGAGAAGATTTTATCATACAAGGCAAACACAAATGAGGCAAACACACATTTTGAAAAGGACATGATTGTCGTACTTGATACGCAGAAGAAAGAAACCGAAGAGCTCATAAGGAAGCAGTAAAAAGAAATTGCAATTCTCAAGATTGATCAAGAAAGGAAAATCAAAGATTTTGAAAAAAAGCAACAAGAATTGTAGTCAATGATTTGTAATCTCAAGAGCGAGTTCTTGCAATCTTCACAAGAGACAGTCTCACAGCCCATAATTATTGAGGGTGCATTTTTGTTAAGCATGATACTTTCTCTTTCATTTTATTTTTCCTGAGTAATATACTCTTTGGATGATACTGTAATATTTACCAAAATGTTGTGCGAATTTCAAGTATATATGTATATGTAATTTGTAATGGAAACGTTTAATTAAATTAAATTCCAGTAATTTAAATTTAAATTCGTATACAAACTCAAATCGGTGATAATTTTACAGCTTCTCGATCATTGATGACAATTGTGACAGAGATTCGAACAATCACCATACGTTAGGCTGCATGGTAGGCCCATTCGGATACACCTGTCGGTAGTCACATCAGCAAAGTTTGGGCTCACCTATATGAAGTCACATCAGCATCATAAATGGCGCATATGTTAGTAATGTTGAGCAGTCAATGTTAACGACGATCGTACTGCCGAAGACATCATATATGGGCTGACATGTAATCATACACGTCGGCACCTACCGAGCCCATTTGACAGTGCTTTAGTTACAAAAATATATATTATCGACGGTGTGTCGTCAACAATAACAATCTTAGGTGTCGGTTTGGGGTATTGTGCGCGGCGTATTTGCATGTCATTGAAAAAGGCAATTAGGCGACGTTCTTACAGCGTCAACAAATATACGATCTTAGACAATGGAAAAAGTGGTACCTGATACGTCTCAAACGTATCAATAATTTATGCTTGTTCCATGCATGTTTTGTGTGATATTGCTATAATCTAGATACACTTTCATACACTTTTGATCATATTTGGACTAACCTACTAACTCAGTGCACCCCAGTGCTAGTTCCTGTTTTCTGTTGTTTTCTATTTCAGTTTTCCCCCGTATAAAAAGTGCTCCAAAAATCCGGGAAAAATCAGATAAAAATCAGCGTGCCGGAAGCTTCCCGAAGCCCAAAGGAGGGCCAGGGGGCCACCACCTGGCGCGGCCAGGGGGCGCCTGGACCCCTGGTGGCCCCCCTGGCTGCCCCCCTTCGCCTATTTATTCTCCGTCACGGGAAACTCCCGAGGACAGAACCCTATTTCGCAATCTTGCCTCTGTTCTGCCGTTGTCGCGCTTCCAAGATTGGGAGCATCGTCGGGACCCTTCTCAGCACCCTGCCGGAGGGAGGATCGACCTCCGGGAGCTTCTCCTCCACCATGGACGCTTCCCTGATGTGCCGTGAGTAGTTTCTTTTGGACCATGGGTCCGTGATCAGTAGCTATGTGATGTTCTCCTCCCCTCTTTGTTCTTCATGGTTTAGACCTCGTGAGCTGCCCTACATGATCGAGGCGCATATGTAATTCTTCTGTTGTTGCTATGCTGAGTTTGATGGGATCTGATGGATTATGAGATTATGTTCAGATCGTGATAGAGTAATATATTTGGTTTTTATCTCTTATATTTTTGTTCCTAAGTAATTCTTGCACGTTCTCCGTTGCTGTTTATTGCTATGGCCAAGTGGTAGGTAGTAACTCCAAGAGGGAACGTTATTCTCGATTGTGGTTACATGCCCCTTGATGACACGCTTGAGTGAAAAAAACATGAGTCTAGGGGATGTGTTGTGGCCACAAGGGGGAAAACAACGGTGCTTGTAACCACCTTTGCAAGGATTGTTTACTTTACGCAAAGTTCTTTTTAATGCAGTTCCCTGTTGTTTTGGGTTTACACTTTGGGTGGGGCTCGCAACTTAATATCAGCGAGATGTTCTGGATAGATATCTCAAGGTGGATGATTAGTAGTTGATGCGGATGGATTTCGGTCTGCTTATTTTGGCGTACTTCCCATTCTTATGAGCCTCTTCCTTTCTTTTGTAGCATAGTTAGCATTGCGGTGCGTTTATAATCCTGTCAATTGCCCATCTGTAATTTGTTTACCTCGCATAGCAGTTTTATCGTCTTTTGGGAGAGATACATCACTAGTGAACATCACGGGACCCCGGTCCATATTCTCTTCATTGTTTACAAGCTTATTTCCTTTTCAGTATTTACTTTCAGTTTCTATCATTAGCAATATCCATTGTGTGTTTGACCCTTTGTAAACAACAAGACCAGAGAGATTGACAACCTCTCTGAACTTCGTTGGGAGCACAGTTAATTGTATTGTGTGCAGGTCCGCGTCAGGTGCGCCGCTGACACCTACTTATCATTGTCGGAGTCTACGGGAGACAAACTCTATCCTCTACATAGGGGAAATTTGTTGCTATCCTACATCTCACCTTCCACTTGGGGTAACCAACAAAGGGCGAGAAGCCATTACCACTTCCACGCCATCAGTACCGTCAACATTTTCATTTTTTATGGCGCGTCAGTGACAGGTGGATTGACGAAGGCGAACCATCATTAGGGTATTATTATTGACGAAAAATGATTTTTCATGGCACAAATATTGCGTCAAAGGATATCGTTGATTTTGTAGTGTGACATGCAACAACCATCTTCTCATGACTCGATCTTTCATTGTCATACATGATTTTGCTTGATCGTAGAGCCACATGCTAGTTGGGTCATGCTATAATAATTGCTACATGACGAGGTAGTATCATTGCATATCCTGTTACATTGGCAGAGGCATACATTTTCATACATCATGATAGTTTTCAGTTTTCTTTATGTTGAGTACTTCTTATAAAGTGTGTGATCTTCTACATCCTTGTAAAATATAGAGTGTTGCCCTTAAAATGAGGAAAATATCCCAAAGAGGACACAAAATAAAAGATCCCAAAGAGGACAAAATAAATATCCCAAAGAGGACAGATAAGAGATAAATAAAAAGAACCAAAGAGGCCACAAAAAATAAAAAAATAAAAAAAGAAAGAAAAAAAGAGAAGGGGGCAACACTACTAATCTTTTTGAAAGATCCACACTCGTACTCCAAAGTAATTTTTTGTACTACATAGAGAGTTTCATATCATTTATGCATTACTATGTGGGGATCCTTACACTATAGAACTTATCTTGTATATTTCAATGATGAGCCTCCTCAACTGAGCTCTAGGTCTTCTTGAGCAAGCAAGTTGGATGCACCCCCACTAGTTCCATTGGAGAGCTTCCCATAGCTCATATGCGCATCTGTTTCATGGAAATCCCTACTCCTCACATCATATCTATCATTTGTCTTTCTCTCGCCTATGAGTGTACTCATTGATGTGAGTCTTTCACACCTTTTTGTCTTCCTTCCCCATCATTATTCTATTTTCCATCCTAAGTGCCAACATATCTTGCTCGCGCTCATTCATTGCATGAGTGCTCAAAGTCGAAAGGGAGAGGATCATTTTGACTTGTACCTGGCTAGTGGTCTGGGGACGAGTCATAATAAGATTCCAAAGGACACTAAGTGTGAAGTTTTAGTAGATTGAGTTCTCAACAACTACTAGTATTTTTTTATGCTCTAAACACATCTCCCACTTCTTGCACAAGCAACACTGATTGGATACATTCGACTCACGGAGAGCGAGAGCTCTTGCACCTTTATGTTCTTACTTTGCTAGTTTCAATATTAGATATAGACGCTTGCTTGTTATTGTCTTGACTTTAATTGCATATCTTTATTGTTGTAACTTAAAGTTCAAATCTTTGTTGGTATTCTGTCACGACAGAAATTATCTTTGTTATCATTTACCTGCTCGAGGACGATCAGGAATTAAGCTTGGGGGTGTTCATACGTCCCAAGCGTATCTATACTTTTTGCTTGTTCCATACTTATATTGGTAAATTTGCTATATGTTTTGCTACACTTTCATACCTTTTTAAACATATTTGGACTAACCTACTAACTCAATGCCAGAGTGCCAGTTTCTGTCTGTTGTTTTCCGTGCATTGTAGGAAATTACCAATTATTAAAGTCCTCGGAAAAATAAAGAAAAATAAAAAAAATCAGCGCGACAGAAGACTCCAGAAGCCCGAAGGAGAGCCGGATGGGGGCCATCCCCTGTCCAGGAGGCCACACGGCGCGGCCAGGGGGAGGCCGCGCCACCTGGCCGCTTATTCAGGTGGGGCCTCCCCTAGGGACCCCTTCCGCCTATATTTAGCCCTCGATACATAAACCCCCGAGAAGAGACCCGTTACGCGATTTTCACCACTGTTCCACCACCGTCGCAATCCCGAGATCGAGATCGCCAGAAGACCGTGTCCCGACACCCTGTCGGAGGGAGGATTGACCTCCGGAGGCTTCTCCACCACCATGAGCGCCTCCCGGATGTGCCGTGAGTAGTTCCCCTTGGACCATGGGTCCATGATCAGTAGCTAGATGATGTTTTCTCTCCAATCTTGTGCTTCAATTCTTAGACCTTGTGAGCTGCCCTACATGATCAAGGCACTTTTGTATTAGTTTCTATGTTGCTATGCTGTGTTTTCTAGGATCCGATGAATTATGAGATTATGTTCAGAATGTGATGAGTAATATATTTGGTTTACCTTTTTATTATTAGTTCTTGAGTATTCTTGCATGTTCTCTGTTGCTTTGGCCAAGTACTAGATAGTAACTCCAAGAGGGAGTGTTATGCATGATTGTGGGTTCATACCCCCCCCTCGATGTGTTGCTTGAGTGACAGAAACATGAGACTAGGGGATGTGTTGTTGCCACCAGGGAGAAAACAATGGTGCTTGTAAGTGCGGTTGCAAGGATTGCTTACATTACGCATAGAGTTTTAATGTAGTTGTCTGTTGCTTTGATCCTACAGTTTGGCTGGGGTTCGCAACTTAATACCAGCGAGATATTCTGGATAGATATCTCAAGGTCGATGATTAGGGAGTAGATGCTGATGAATAAACGGTCTGCTCGTCTTGGTGTAATGCCCATATGATTGAGCCTCTAGCTTTCTTGTAGCATAATTAGCATTGCGGTGCGTTTATAATTCTGTCAATTGCCCAGCTGTAATTTGTTCACCCAACATAGTTGTTTATTGTCTTTTGGGAGAGAACCATCACTAGTGAAAGTCATGGTACCCTGGTCCATATTTCCATCATAGTTTACACCGCTCCAATTTACTGCTTTCATTTACTTTCCATTGCAATCACCACTACTATTTCCCCTTGTGTTTTGATCCTTTGTAAACAACAAGACCGGAGAGACTGACAACCTCTCTGTACTCATTGGGAGAAAAGTTAGTTGTTGCTGTGTGCAGGTCCAGATCAAGTAAGCAACCTGTAGGTTGTAAACGGTGCCATTTTTTTCTTTCCACCTTCTTGTATTTCTTGGAGTCCTACTGGAGACATAAACCTTGGTATCTTCACCGAGGGAAGTTTTCCACTGTCTGCATCTCAACCTTCCACTTGGGATAACCAACCAGGGGCGAGAAGTTATCACTTCCCCGCCGGCATCACTCTACGATCAAGGAAAAGCATGTATGACAATGAAAGATCAAGTGATGAGGAGATGAATGTTGCATGGCAATATATCTCGGGAAGGCTATGGAAATGCCTTGATAGGTAGGTATGGTGGATGTTTTGTGGAAGATATAATGAGGCTTATGTATGACCGAGTGTATCATGCCAAGGATTTGGATGCACCGATGAATTTTGCACCAACTCTCAAGATGAGAAAGGGCAATGCACGGTACAGAAGAGGCTAGCAAAATATGGCTGGTGGGAGTGCCAAGAATCGAATACTCGCATTAGTCAAAGGAGCTCATCCACTTATTATTGGTAACTCTCTATTTAGTCAGGAGATTGACAAAGAAATAAGCACCCTAAGAGGAGTGTATGGGGGCTTGGTTATCCTTGCGCATCCTCGACCCATGATAATGTGAGGGTACTCTTTTAAAATCCCGCAAAGATTAGTGATCCTTTCAGTAACTAGAGTTCTCAACTATTTTTTTGTAGTTTTCGAAAATAAGCATGTTGAACCAAAATACGACACCTATCACTAATTGGCTCGAGCTCTTGACACGTAGAAGTTCAAACATTACTTATAACAACACCTCAAAACTATTGCAAGTTACTACTAAACTTAACTTAACAACCTTGATTACCTACTCAAAGCAAGATACACACCTAGTGCAACAAAGCCAACTCTCTAAACAAGATAAACATGAAACTCAAGAGAGTCCTAAAATTCTAATTATACACTCTTGTAATGAAAATAAACATTAAAAACAAGAGCTAAACATAGCAGCATCTAGTAACAAAGATTGAACACTCAAAAAGATAGAAGTTGCGAACTATGAGCATTCTAGGCAAAAGTGGAGCGTGTTTCTCTACCAAACGAGGCATGTTAGGATCCAACTTATTAAAACCAGAAAACTAAGCTAAACTAAACTAAGAAATAGTAACAAAGCAAGACCCTCCAAGCCAAGCACATAACATGTGAAGCAATAAAAATATAGTGTGGAGAAGGACGAACTGATAATTGTTGATGAAGAAGGGGATGCACGGGGGCATCCCCAAGCTTAGACGCTTGAGTCTCCTGGAATATTTTTGGGGTGCCGGGGGCATCCCCAAGCTTAGGATTTTGGCACTCCTGAATCTTCTTTCATCATCTTCCTTCGCAACACTTGAAAACTTCCTTCACATGAAACTCATCATAAACTGATTAGAGCGGTTAGTCCCAATAATAAATTAATTACACTTGGCCTCTGTTGAAAATATTAATTTTCAACAATGGATACTATTTGTCGACTTCGTCAAATGGTTTTTGCAATAAAAAAATAGCGCAAGAAAGTCAAAATGACAGAAGGGAAAAACAGGACAGAAATCTGGAAAAGCATAATAGCAGATAGTAATTAATTTTTCGGAGGCACTTCCGTAACTCAAATAAAAAACTCAAAACTGGAGAAAGTTTCTCAATTGTACAGAGCATGTTGTGTAAAAAATTCAGATCAAAAAAGATGATCTGGTGATTTTAAACGAATTTTCTCGTGGAGCAGACAGAATCTGTTTTCTGGACAGCATGTCACAACTTTTGGTTCACTTATCAATAGAGGCTAAAACTTGCACAAAACTTGAAGATAAAAATGCAATGATGTTGCTACAGTAGTAACAAGCAACAAGACCACTAAAACTGAAAGTAAAAAAAACACTTTGGTTTGCCTCCCAATATGCATTTTATTTTACGCCTTTTAGCTAGGCAAGAAGCAAGAAGATCAAGTTTTATCAATATCAAAAGAATAGCTAGCCCGTGTAACGGACTCAAAAGTTAACTTCATCTTCTTTCTAGGGAAATTTTCCATGCCTTTCTTGAGGAGAAATTGGAATCTTATAATCCTTTCTTTCAAGTCAATGATAGCACCAACGGTGCGAAGAAAAGGTCTTCCCAAAATAATTGGACATGAGGGATCATACTCAATGTCCATGATAAGAAAATTAAAGGGAACATAATTATCATTGGAAATAATAAGAACATCATCTATTATTCCTAAAGGTTTCTTTACGGGAGAATCAACAAGGCGAACACCCAAAGAGCAAGGATCAAAAGGTTTCAGATCAAGCATATCATACATTCTCTTTGGTATAACGGTGGCACTAGCTCCAACATCACATAAAGCATAGCAAGAAAAATTATAAATTTTAATCTTGACCATAGGATCCCAACCATCTTCTAGTTTTCTAGGAATAGAAACTTCTAGTCTAAGTTTTTCTTCCCTATCTTTGATAAGAGAATTAGTGAAATGCTCAGTGAAGGCAATATTAAGTGAACTAGTGTGGGGATCTTTAACCATCTTTTGTAGGAATTGGATAACTTTGGATAGATTGCAATTGAAAAGTCAAGTTCACTATCATAAAATAAAGTGGGGTGATATTGGTTTTATCTTTGATAATCTCTGAATTAGTGGGATTCTCTAAAGTTGAGGATTCAACGTTCCCATTGAGAGGATCATTAGTTGGACTAGGGGTGGGATGGGTGCTGAAAGTTTTCAAATCCTCAACAACATGTAAAGTAGCAAGTGTAGTATGAGGTAGGAAGGCTCTTAACTCTCCCTTCCTCTTGTTTCTCCCTAGCCATCTATCCTTAAGTTTGTCTAGCATTCTAATGTTCTCATTAATTTGCACTTGAATAACATTCAAACATTTCATCTTCTCTTCCTCTAGGGGATAGGTCCTAATTTTAAGTATCTCAACATCATGAGCAATATTATCAACCTTTAAATAGAGCATATCTAATTTATCTAATTTTTCGTCTACATTCTTCTTAAAAGATTTTTGAGAGGTAATAAAGTCCTTAAGCATGCACTCTAATTCAGAAGTGGAGTTTTTGGTACTAGGATAAGTGTTGTTGTTCCCATAAGAGTTGTTGGAGGGGAACGGTCTAGGATTGTCACCGAAGTTACTCCTACAACCATTGTTATTAAAGTTGTTCCTAGAAACAAAATTAACATCAATTTTCTCTTTTTCTTCAGCAATCAAATAATTCAAAGGAACATCACGAGGATCAGCAAGCACTTGTCTAGTAAGTAGAGACATAATTAAATCATCCTTTTCATTTAAAGAGGAGATCTCCTTAACATATTTTACCTTCCTACATGTTTGAGATCGTTCGCTGTGCCATTGAGAGTAGTTTGTCGTCATATACTCTAATAGCTTTGTAGCAACACCAAGTGTGGTTGACATAAAGGTTCCTCCCACGGCCGAGTCTAACAGATTCTCCGAGGTAAAGTTCAATCATGCATAAAAATCTGGATAACCATCCAAGTATTCAATCCAAGAGTAGGACAATTCTTAACAAGAGATTTCAAACATTCCCAATCTTGAGCAACATGTTCATTATCAAGTTTTCTAAAATTCATAATTTTACTCCTTAACTGAATAATCTTTGCAGCTGGATAGTACTTCCCGATAAAAGCATCCTTACATTTATCCCAAGAATCTATGTTATTCCTAAGTAAGGACTACAACCACTCTTTAGCTCATCCTCTCAAGGAGAAAGGAAAAAGCTTGAGCTTAACAATATCACCATCTACTTCCTTATACTTTTTCATATCACAAAGTTCAACAAAATTATTTAAATGCAAAGCAACATCTTCTACTACTCCAGAAAATTTCTCTTTCATAACAAGATTGAGCAAAGCAGGTGGGTGGAGAAATAGGAATGCAAATAAAGTCATTATTGTTGTGACTTGTAAAGTCACAAAGCTTAGTGTTTTCAGTGGAACCCATTAGCAGAGGCAAGCAAGAACAAAGTAAACAAAAAATTCGGTATTTTTGATATAGGACACACAAGCAAAGACAAAAACTATAAAGTGTAATAACAAGACTAAAAAGAAAAGGTAAAAAGTAGCGTGCAACTCCCCTATCTTGAAGCTTGGAATCCCCGGCAACGGCGACATAAATTTGCTCTGGTGCTAAGTTGTTGGGATCAAGCTTTTTTCACACTTGAGAATCCCCGGCAACACCACCAGGAATTTAGTTGATGGGAGATAACACCTCCTCGTTAGTCACCCCAAGTGGAAGGTTATGATGTAGATAGCAGCAAATTTCCCTCATTAAAGATACCAAGGTTATCAATCCAGTAGGATTCCAGACACAACAAGCAGGTGGCAACGTTGCCAGAAATTGCTTGGTGGCTAAGTTGTCGTGGACCTGCACACAAGAACACAAATAAATTTGCTCCCAACGAGTACAGAGAGGTTGTCAATCTCTCCAGCCTTGCTGTTTACAAAGGGTCAAACACAAAGGGGAAATAATAATGCAACAGAAAGGAAAAGTAAAACAGTAAATGTAAACGGTGTAAACTATGATGTTAAGATGGACCTAAGTACCATGACATTCACTAGTAGTGTCTCTCTCTCCCAAAAGACAGTAAACAACTATGCAAGGTGAACAAATTACAGTTGGGAAATTGAAATGATTATAAACGCACTGCAATGCTAATTATGCTACTGGAAAGGTAAAAGGCTCAATCGTATGGGAATTACACCAAGAAAAGTAGATCGTTTATTCATCAGCATGTACTCACTAATCATCCACCTTGAGATATCTATCCAAAACATCTCGCTAGTATTAAGTTACGAACCTAACTAAGGTTGTAAACTCAAAGCAACGGACAAACTGCCTTAACACTCCATCAGGCTTTGGAGTCTTCCGTGATAAAAGTTTTTTAGGATTTTTTCTGGAATTTTCCGAGCACTTTGATTTTTCACCTTTTTTCTGCAATGCACGGACAAAAACAGATAGAAACTGGCACTGGCACTAGGTTAATAGTTTAGTCCAAATAAGTTGTAAATAATATTAAAGTGCATCAAAACATATCGCAATATCACCAATAGAAGCATGGAACAAGCAAAAATTATAGATACATTTGGACGTATCAGTAATCGATCTTGTTGAGATTTTGGAGTATTGATGACAATACAGCTAAGAGACTAATGTTTTCGTGAGTATACACAGGAGAAATAGTTCCTGAATAATTGGTTTAACCAACGATGTCGACTCCAAAAATGTAAAAGTTACATCGAAGAAATTGGTATCTCCCTTGAAGAAGTTGGTGCACCACTTTGAGGAAATTGTCAAAGCGTAGTCTTAGACATGTCATTTCCTTCTTCCTTGATTCATAGGAAACACCGTACCATTGTGGGTGGGGGTCGAAGAAAATGAGAATTGTATTTATGAGGAAAATGCTCAAACATTGATATACATCGATGAATCCTTTGGAATCTCCCGCGGAGGAAGTTCATTTTCATTGGGTATCTAAGATAAAATTCTCCAGGACACTAAATAAATTGTCTTCGCTAGGGAGTTAAGAAATTGCTAGTGCGATTGTTATGTCGCAAATGAGAGATTTCCGCCCGTGCTAGCTTCCAAGTGCTGGTTGGCAAGAACCCCTCCCTCCAACGATCAGTTCAAGGGGCATTTAAGTCCTTTCATATCGGGCTGCTCCCCGACTATAAATAGCCTCTCCTAGCCCTCATTTCATAGTTATTTGTTGTTTAGTTGAGTCAGAGGTGATAGGACAAAATATACAATCAAGAGGGTCAGTTAGTCAAAATTTAAGTTGAAGGTGAAAATGCTCAATATGAGAAAAATCTGTGTGAGAATTGTCGATAGAAATCTCATGTGCGTCGAGTTATTACTTAAATAAAATGACATAGTTCTTTCCGTCTCCGAGGGAGAACTCAAGCAAAGAGTCAGCACCTTTTGTTCCTCAAGAAATGTTGAGATATGTTCAAAATTCCAACCATTGTGACATGTATCGAGCGGTTAAGTGAGGTCACTTTGGTCATTTCGACATTGGGTTCGCTGTACTATAAATATCCCGACACCGCCTTCATTTTATGGCACCTGCTCAGTTCCACTTTCAGGCAGAAGTCCATCGAGCAACCCAAAGGTTACACCAAGTAAAATTCTTGAGAGAGTTTCCAATTTCTAAGTTTAGATCGAGTTGAGAAAATTTACTTAGACTTAGATTAAGATTAGCGAGCCTTTTTTATCTTGGGAGTCTGCAAGCTCCCTAGACGGTTAGGCGTTGGTTCTTCAATAGTCGAGAAGATTGTGATTGCGAGAACAATTATGTGAAAGGTCACAAATGTTATCTCGAGTATCTACCAAGAGTGAATAACCACTCAAGTTCGAGGAACTTCTAGTTGTGGAGAATCAGGCACTGAGAGGTTTACTCATGTGTTCAATCACAAGTCCTTCCAACCAAACATAGTACTTTAAAGAGTGTGAACTAATTTACCAAACATCATCGAGTCATGCTCGTTCTACTTACTCTGCATTACTTTCGTGTTTGTCGAATATTATGCCGTCTGAATTCTTTGTCCTCGTTGATTGTTACTCGTACGAGTTATTTCATCATGTTGATTACTATGTTTTCCATGGTAACCTTTAGGTTCGTATGCTTCCATCTCAGTATGTTCTTCATCTGGTGCATTCTAGTTGTTCTCTTTGCAATGACTTTACTGAGCATTTCTCAATACCATTTTGTGTCTTTTGTTTCGCTATTGCTTACCGAGTAGTTTTTCGTTGTGATATCGAGAATTTTTCAAAATTCTGAAAGAATTTTTGAGAAGTCCATTCACCCCTCCTACTGGAACGTTCTTGATCATTCAATGGATACCATGATCGACCTCCAAGGTATGTAATCGTACCGATTTTTGACAATGCCTATCATTCTACTTAAGCAATGCTCAATGACTCTCACACTCTCTCTCTCTCTCATATCTTCATTTTATGGCTCATCAACTTAATTTCATGGTAATTAGCACAATTTTGAATGCCCCATCGTTTTTAAGATTGGTACTAATATGTACCCCATGTTATTCTTTGGGCATCTTTTTTGACTGAAAATGTGGTCGAAAAGCTTAGTTAAACTAGATGATACCCCATGCGTTGCTGCAGGAACTGGTTGCGACACATCTCACTGAGATTTATTTGTATGGAACATGAATATTTATTAATTTGCCTCATTTTTAGGTATTAAATAATGAATAGATTTCTTAGCATAGTAAACAGTGAGTGTGAAATTGAGAGAGCATCTCGCATCTTTGCGGTTTTGTACAAAAGATTGCGCTTACTTTTGTTTACAATATAGTTACATGAAGACTTTTTATTAGTGAAAGTACATGTAGTCCCCATGTGTGGTTTTGGTAATTAATGACAATCCTTATGGACTAATGTTTGCTCTATTTGATCCAAGATATGTAGGGGAAACTCCATCAAACCTTGACGTTTAAGATGTGCAGTCATATTCATATTCACATACTTAAGTGGAGTTTGCCCTATGTATTGTAGCTATGTTAACCACTTTAGACCCAAGAAGGTTGGGGACCATATTGTACTTAAATGGTGTTAGGGAAATCTGAGGAATGTTGGGTGCTTGGCGCTTATTCATTGAGAATGCGGTGCTTTCATGAGGAACCAGGAGTCAAGCCATAATATGTTATTGATCTACAAACTTCATTCCAATGCCATCACGGTAACATGAATGTATTGCAAGCACACACACACACACACATATATATATATATGTATATATATATATATACAGCCGGTCTATTCTGACATCGATGTCAGAATAACTATTCTGACAACATCCCGAACTGCAAGAGAAAGCTTCGCGCACTGCTTCTGTCTACTGTTTCGAACCTCATACGAGGGTGTGGAGAACTGCATCAGCGTTCTAGCGTATCAAACTAGGTTTGATCGACTCCGCTTGTTTACTCGCGTTCACGACGATCCGCGATGATGTATTGTGTGCTAAAACACTAATTTTCGCGAAAAAAATCACCGGAATCAATGTAGATGGCGGAATTGTGTCTGTTCTTCGTCGAGAGCAGCGCGCTGTCATCGTTTTTGTCGGGTTCACGATCAATTACGCCGCAATTTATTGTGTTTTGTAAGATCGTGAATCTATTTGTGTTAATCCGCGACGAATTGAGTTGCTAATTCGTCCATTTGGTTGGTTATTTCGTCTAATTTATGTCGGTAGGCGAAGAACTCTGCCCCCGCGGGCGCGTGACGCATTTGGACTTGTGCCACGATTTGTCAAATGCACGCTCGATATGTTGCAAATTTTCTAATTGTTGTTGTTTATGTGTTTGCGCGAATTGCAGAGGTTACTAGGAAGATCGAATTTGTTAGTTAGCAATTTGTTTTTTAATGTGCACGCACAACGAGCTGCAATGGTCTTCAATGTGAGCTGCATTTTGATAATCGTATAGCAGTGCATCTGATCATATCTCCGAACTGCATTGGTTCTTATTTTGCATCTTTTTTTCTTGGTGTCCGCTGTGTATATATATAGCTGGGTCCATTGCCACCCATCTTATCTTATCTGTGGAGGCCATCTGATAGTCCCCTCCCCCAACCCCACCCTTGTCTTACCATCAGATCTGTGATCTCCCCCCCCCCCCCTTCGCCCCCCAACCATATCCTCTTCCCATCAGTAAAATGGATTGCTCGCGCGGCTGCTTGGCAAGGATGGAGCCCATGCTGGAGACCTGCGTATTCTCTGAAGGTCTTGTTCTGAATCACAAGCAGCGGCACAACGCTCTCTGTTCCCTTCTGTACTCTCCATTCATTGGATTCAGAGCTCCATTCGTCCACCAAATGACCCAAGTTGATGTTGATGATTCATGGGTATGTATGATTCAGCGCTCGCTGTTTGTGTGTGCGCAGCCCCATCTGATTAATGCAGTAGTGTTAGTTTCTGAAGAAACATATTTTTTTGCAGCAGCAGTAGTGAACTGCTTTCATATAGATCTTTATATTTATGAAGATTTCAGCAGAATTTAGTTTCTGAAAGAAGTAAATTTTAAATTTTTCTGTGTTAGTTTAAGTGAACTGCTTTCATATACAGGGTTTTATATTCTTTGAAGAAACATTTTTCTGAGCAGCACTAGTGAACTGCTTTCATATATATCTTTCAGCAGATTTAGATTGTGAAGAAGCATTTTTTGCGTATTTTAAGTGAACTGCTTTTATATATAGTGTTTTTATTATGAAGATTGTAAACAACAACATCTGTTGAATATTTCCTGTGCTACACTTTATTTTATAATTTTTTGTTGTTGTTGTGCAGAAATTTCCTTCTGGTCTAGTCAGGGTTTCAGAAAGTTGTGTTAACCTGGTCTTTGTTAGCAAGAATGGGTATCATAATGTTGACGTCATGTACTCTGTCGGCTCTGATGATTGTTTGGTTCTCAAAGATGGCTGGAAGGAATTGGTGGAGGAATCTGGTCTCTAGGCTGGGGATGTTGTCATGGCTATGTTTTATAGGCATGCAAATTGTTTGGAAATCAAGTAAAATTTGCTTTAGCTCAATTCTGTTGTTTTTTAGCAGCTACGTGAAAACATTTCATTGTAATAATGTGCCATACTGTGTGGCATCTAGTTATCATGTAAGTTTGAACGGCGAAAACAATCTTTTCGGAAAAGGTAGTGAAACATTATATTTATATTTTTGTCCACTTTTCTGCTGAGAATGGCACGCGTTTCCTGCTTGATATGTTACCTTATTTTTCGACAAGATTTTATAAGTGAACTGCTTTTTAGGAGTGAACAAGAGTAGAAATGAATAGCAGTTGAAGAGATATATAGAATTGAAGCACCCACATAGCTTCATTTTTCCAAGCAGACCACACACGACGGAGGAAGGCTTAATCTCTCCACGGCGCAATCCCCGGGTTGATTACTCAAAGAGGCCCAATTATGCCGAGGTTCAAAGAAAGCGGCCAAGTGCTGACGATTACTCTGGTGTTGATTTTGATGGCCCATCCAAGCGTGCACGCTCGAAGGCAGCTGCAGAAATGCTTGACAACGACTCTGGTGAGGAGGATTCTGACGGGGAGGATATTGATGCTGCGAAGGTATCTTGCTGTTTGTCACTCTTTTTTGCCGATGTTTTTATTGCTGCTTTTAATTTATCTCCTTGTCACACGAGCTACTGATGTGAACTGCATCAGCTTTTTGAGCTGTTTCAACAGCGAGTCTTATGAGTCGTACTATATTCGCGGACAGCACTGCATTGTATAAATGAAACCTAGTAGTTTTTACACTAGGTTTTAATATAGTATATATGCAACGCACCGCATTTTTGTATATGAGTTTGTTTAAGGGGAGGTTGGGGGTTGGGGGGGAACCCCCCCCCCCCATATATGGTTTAACAAAAAATAAAAGAGAACTGCATTTTAATACCACATTCTCATATCATCTTGTTTTTATATAGAAGAGAACTGCATTTTTTGTATATGAGTTTGTTTAAGGGGAGGTTGGGGGGCTCCCATTTTTTGGTTTAACAAAAAATAGAAGAGAACTGCATTTTAATAGCACATTGTCATATCATCTTGTTTATATAGAAGAGAACTGCATTTTTTAACAACTCACTGCCAAATCATTTTCTTTTTGTTACATAAGAGAACTGCATTCTCAAGATAACATTCAGATGCTAATGTGAACTGCATCTTTATTTCTTTTTTTTGTAGATTGTCTGCTTTCTTTTTGTTCAGTGGAAGGCGATAGGGGACATTGTGTACAAGCGGACTGCAGCCGCTGAAATGCATCCCAACTTCTGTGAGCCTCTTTCTAGGGGTTCACCCATTCGGCGGGTTGATGGTGTTGCTAGGGGTTCTCCACTTAGGCGGGTTGATGGTGTTGCTAGGGGGTTTGCTGGAGGTTCTCACGGCGAGGCTCATGATGATCGCAATATTTTCGTTCAGGTTGACGAGCTTCTTCACAGGGTTATCAATTTAACTTCCGATCTCCCAACATGTGGCGCTAGGATGAGGAATATTGCTAGACTGTTTACTCCTGGCAAAGGACCTTCTGAAGCAGAAATCGATGCTGCTCACAACTTTGATTGTGGGCAGCTTCAATTCCTTAATTTGTCAGTTTCGAATGTCAGGGAGGCATTTGTTCAGTTCAAGCATTCCCAGGATGTCAAGTATGATAGGTATGAGCAGGAAGCTGAGGCACTTGTGAAGGAAATGGACAGGCGAGAAAATGTTGTTAGGGCTTCCTTGTCTGATCGCGCTGCTGCTGATGTACACTTCTTTTCATGTCATATGTGAACTGCTTTTGTATCAATATTTTCTTTTGTTTTTAATATTCTTTTATTTTCATATGCCATTGACATTTGTTTTTTGCATGCTTTTTTATTATTGCAGTGCGAAGGAGAGTCTTCTAACGCAAACGCGCGGCCCGATAATGACCCGGACGACAACCATGCTTTTGACTCATATATCGTGTCTGATAGGCAGCAGCCCCCTGTTGTTGATGCTGCTAGAGACAATCTTGTCGACGAAGGCGTCATAGACAATGTTTGAATTTTTTGTACCTTTTCTACTGTACATTTTCATTATGTTTTAATGTTACTGTAGTGTTCAAATCAAAGATTCATATGCGGACTAGCAGCGGCAGGGAACTGCAGTTCATTCTTTTACGTAGTGTCTAAAAACAAAGAAGTACAACTGCACAAGCAGTGGTAGTGAACTGCAGTTTATTGTTTTGCAGTTTAAAAACCAAAGAATTATACATGCACCAGCAGCGTCAGCGAACTGAATTTTCCTGAAAAAATATGTAACAGAGAAGGAGTAGCATTTTTTTCAGCAGTGAACTAAAAATAATATGTTTTATAGAACTGCATTTTGTTTTTTTAGGATCGCGAAACAATTGTTGAAACTCATGGGAAGGAAGCAGACGGTGGCGCTGACAAGGTTGATGAGGCTTACGTGTCCAGAGAGATGTAAGGAGACGCTGGTCTGGTGAGCACAGAGAACTTCATTCATGTTATTATTATTTTATATTTGACGCGTGGTGCATTTTGGTTTTTTCACTTTTTTGCGCTTAGTGAACTGCATCAGCATCATTTGTTTAATGTTTTGTGTTAATTCATCAGGACCATGTGTTAAATGATGAAATCCAAGGGGAGCGCACTACAGAGGCTGACAATGTAGAAGTGAGAGAAGGAGGTGATGCCAATGTGGAGTTTGACAAGGCAGATTTCAGAGAAGCAGGCGTGGGCTTTGCCGAGGCTGAAAAGGCAGAAGAAAGAGAAGGAAGGGAAGATTTTGTTGTTGCTGATAATGCAGAAAGGGCTGAAGGAAGGGAGGATGTAGCGGATGCTGACAAGGCTGGAGAGAGAGAAGGATATCCTTGCGCTACAGCCGAAACTGCAGAAGAGAGCAAAGGAGCTAGAGCTGTAGCTGATGCTTCGGGCACAGCTGCCGGCATTGATCGTGTTGCTTCGCCATCTGTTTTGTTGTCTGGCGATAATATTCCCGAGATTTTTCATGTTGCCCCTCGCGCCACCGAGCAGCCTCAAGGCAATCTGGCTGGGACCAATCCGGATGTTCCAGTTGAGACAAGCAAAGCTGCAGCTGAGACGGGTTTTATCGGCTCTGAAGAGGAACAGCCAAGTAGTGTGCAGAACATGAGCATTCTGGAAGATGACATCACTGGCTTGGATAATTTGACTCTCAGCGAAGATGTCTCCGCGGATGTGCAGGATGTGGACTCCGAAACCGAAGGTAAGTGAACTGCATTATTTTTTGTTCTAGTCTGGCTAAACTTATGGTGTTTATGCTCTATTGTCTGACATTGGTGTTTTTATATGTTTTTTAGATGAGGAATTACCTGTTGTCACTTCGTGCAGTATCGATCCATCTCTTCTGAGGAGATACAACGAGTTATTTGATGTTGTTACGAGGGCTAGGAGGGATAAGAAGAAGAAGTATGTTCTTTCTCTTCGTCCTTATATCTGGTTGCTTTATTTTTGTTTTTATTTTTGTAAGATACATGCAGCTTATTACCTTTTTGCTGTGATTTTTTTTCTTATATTCCTGAAGGGATTTAGTTTCATTCAAAGACGAGTTCGGTGATATTACTGTTGGTCATGTTGGCGAGTCGTTTTGGTCATACGGAACGCTGAGCACTCGTCTTGCAAATATTGGTGTATCTATGCTAGCTGAGAGGTTCAAAGGATCACAAACTATGATTGTCCCGTATAACCTATGTGTAAGTGTTTTATTTAGTTATATCACACGCCTCCCCTCGCCTATGTTTTATTGTGCTTATTTTCAGCGGCCACATTAACTTTCTTGGTTTTGTATTTTTTGACAGAATTCAATTTGGAACGGCGGTTCCACAAATAGGGCTTTGAAAAAGATGTTTTCTTCAAGCGCAGAGGAACGTGTGGACAAGAAAATTTTGGTATTGCATCATTTTGCTCTTCCCAGTCATATTTAGATGTAGTTTCTTTTTTTCCTTTGTTCTCATCCGATTTGTTCTATTCAATTTTTTAATCAGATTATGTTCGCAACATTTGATCCTCCTCCTGCATCAATGAAGGATGCGATTGGCCACTACTGCTTGGTCACTTTGAACCTGTCTACAAAGCGATTTGAGTTTCTTGACTCAATAAACGGCCCTGAAAGTGAACATGGAAGCATTGTATTTAGGAAAATGGTTAAGGACATCAAAAAGTCTGGAAAGACGGCAGCGCAAGCTGCGATGAGCCGTTGAACCCTCCCACGCTTGACGGCTTTGTGTTGAGTCATGTCAATGTTCCACAGCAGGGAAACGGGTTCGCACTTGTTCTTCTATCTTTTTTCTTATTTGTATACTTTTGTGTGCATAGCGTTATGCTTTGCTTTACTAAACCCAGAAGAATTTCTCCCATTTGAGCGAACTGCATTAACAATGTATCATTAGTTTCTTTTTCCTTTTGAGAGAACTGCATTACAACCATTGTGTTATAAGTTGTTTTTATGTTCATTTGTTTCTTTTTTGTATATCGAGCTGAACTTCTTTACTAAATTAGTACCACATTTTCCCCTACTTTTATTTATAACTGCATCCGCGTTCGGTATAGTGAACTGCATTGGTTTTACTAGTATCAGAAGCAATTCGTTCTTGAGTGAACTGCACTTATTAATGTGTTTATCTTTTCTACAGGCATGATTGTGGATTTTTCATGTTCCAATTCATGCAGAGTTGGGATGGTGAAGCTGTTGCTAAGTTTGGACAAGAGCACATTGGCTACATCCGGAAGGCAATGCTCTACAGTTGGCTGACATCTTCGTATTGCTATCTGGACTTGACATCCCTTTTAATTTTTAAAGAAGGTTATTACTTTTTTTTTCGTCCGCACAACGTTTTTTATATTAGAGAACTTCATTTGGCACAGAAACGGGGGGGAAGGCCTACTTTGTTTTGTTAATTATTTTAGTATAATATAGGACTGTATGATCATCATCATAATCATTTATATATGGACTCCATGCACGTAGCAGCTTTTGTATCGTTTTGTACATGAAGGTGCACTGCATTTAGTTTCATGTGTTTTTTCTTCATAGGAAAAGTTCACTGCATTACACAATGCATGTTAGTATGTTGCATTATCCCCTTTTTTGTTATTGAAATTCACGATTTTTTTCGCAGGCTTTGATGAAGGCGCGTACCAAGGTGGAATTTCATTGTTCGAACCTCAGGTGCACACTCCAACCATTAAGAATTATGTTATTGAAGACCCCCCCTGTCAAGCATGCAAAGGAACCTGTGTGTAAGAGGACGAGGAGTGCACAATCTCCTGCGAAGCCTGTGAAGAATGCACCCAGTAAGAGGTCCAGGAGGGTAGTCAGCCCTCCGAATGCCGAAAGCACTGATGAGGACTTTATGACTCCGCCACCAGTCCGCAAGAGGACGAGGAGTGCAGCTGTGGAACGTCAAAATGAAAGTGAGGCGGTTATTCTATCCAACAAGAGGGTTGTGCAGAAGCCATCAAAATATAGAACGCCGGTACAGAAGTTGCAGCCTACGAGGTTCAGCTCTCTAGTGGAAGCGAGGAAACTATTGGAACTTGTGTCGAGCCCTGCGTTCAGGAAGAAACACAGCCAGTCAGTTCCTTTTTCCACAGTTTTCTTCTTTTCTTATACCAGTAGCTATGTCGATTATGTTTTTGTTGTGTTAAGAACGCATTTGTTTGTGTTCGTAACCCTATCCCCACTCGCTTTGTTGTTTTTGTTGAGCAGGTCCGCGCTGTTCATGTACAGGAATCCTATCGAAGTATACATTGTGTCTGTTGACTACATGTTCTTAACTTTCTACAAAGGCAGTTTCATGGACTCGGATTTGATGGATCATGTCATTAATTACTGGAAGATTGACTAGTGAATGAATGTGGTTTACCGATCAGGTGAACGCGTTCTTCTTTCCCCTCTATTTATCACGGTATTTCTCATTCCTCCCTTTTTTTATTTTTTTCTTGTTGTAGGTGAACTGCATTGCCAGCGTATAATACAAAGATGTTGCTTTTAGGTGCGAACTGCATTGCCACTTTATAATAAAAAATATAGCTTGTTTGAATAATTTTATCCAAAGCTCAGGAAATGTCGTTTTCTCGGAACTTACTAATGAACTGCATACGTAACTCTTTTTTCACTCATCCCAGACCGAACTGCATTAATATGTTGTGTTCTTAATTGTTCTCTTTTTTAGCTTTTTCGCCTGGTGAACTGCATTTTGTTTTGCTTACATTAGAAGATCATTTTTATTTTCCTAGACGAACTGCATTGATGCATTTTTTTATGTTGAAGATGCAGCAAGGCAGTTCAGATGCATTAATATGTTGTGTTCTTAATTGTTTTCTTTTTTAGCTTTTTCGCAAGGTGAACTGCATTTTGTTTTGCTTACATTAGAAGATCCTTTTTTATTTTCCTAGAGGAACTGCATTAATGCATTTTTTATGAATTAAGTATGTGCTCCAAATGAATGATCACGCGAAGAGAGATGAACACGGAAACGTCGTGTTGCCCTTTGAGCACACCAAGTTCAATGTTGAAGATGCAGCAAGGCAGTTCAAAGCATATGTTCACGATGATGAGAACCTTCTTAATTGTAAATTAGTAAGTTCTCAGACTTTCTGGTTTTCATTTCGCTGTTCTTATTTTTTTGCGTCATTTTTTTTCTAGTAATCATGTCCCCCACTCAAACTGAGAAACACCTTTGTTGAAAGCCAATTTCAGATCCTGTTACCACGGATGAAAGATCAGCACTACTCTTTATACACGATGAATAGGCACCGTGAGACCCTCGATATCCTGACAATACCGCGGTTCGTTTGATGAAACGACGAGGTGGCGTAAGTCTGACTACCACAGCGACCGCACTGAAATGGTAAAATGTTGGCTTTATTCATCTTTGTATATTTTCGGTTTCACATGTATACGAGCTGAACGACAGTTTTCGTGACGTGTACTTGTTGCGTGCATTTGTCTATGTCGTATTTCAACAGATGATCAGGATGACTGCTTTTATGAAGAAGGTTTACGGAGAAAAAGAATACAATAAGAAGGAGTCGGTAGACTGGGTCGATGTTTCAAAGAAAGCTAGCTTTTTGGGCACCCCTGCACAGGGCCCAAATGAGTGCGCCTTTTTTGTTCTGAATATGGCTCAGTCTTATGACGGCAAAAGCTTTGTTGTGAAGTTTGAAAAGCGAAATGTAATCCTTCATATATTTCCTCTTCCTGTCTGCAGCAGTATCACCTTTTTTGTCAGTTGTTGTTTCGTTTTATCTTGTTGCTGTTTTTTAATCGCAGGAATCTGATATCGTGGATTGGAAGGCTGAGTTCCTGTTCCAGATTCTGTTCCACCCTGACAAAATGGTCCTACCGAGCGAGTTTCCTGAGGAGCTAAAAAATATGTGCAAGTCTCTTGGTCTCACTGCCAAACCTGACTCGCAGGAGCAGGACGAGGCATAGAACAACAGCAGACCTGTTTGATGTGTTTTAGAAACTTCATTGTAAATAGTTTTGTCGCTCCTTTTTATGTATGGGATCTGTTAAACATATTCACTAGGATGTTCTCCTTTTCTGTACATCTATGTAATATAACGGAGAAAGCAACTCTGCTTGACTAAGTATATAATGGAGTTTCATCTAATTTTTATCTTTTTCAGCGGAAACTATCCTTACATATTTTGATTGGAGGATGTGTTTTGCGGGTGGGTTGGGGGGTGGGGGGGTCCCACACACACACACTTGGTTAACAGAATATCTATATAATATATAACATTTTTTGCAAAGTGCACTGCATTGCGCAAAAGAGCGCCTTCAACGCTTTACAGTGTTGATAATCAAAAAGTTTTGGAAAATAGTTTTTTCTTTGGAACACAGAACTGCATGTGTGCGCTAATCAAGAGCTCCATTTTAAAAAAAAATTAATTAAGCGAACTGCACAGGTTACATGTTGCACACTGCATTGTTTGCGGTAAGCGCACTGCAATGTACACATGAAGAATCCGAGTCTCTACTACCTGTAGAGTATTTGTTTATTTTCATAACCACATTATTTAATTTTTTTTCTCCATATGAGCTTCTGCAAACTGTAGAGAACTGCATTTTTTAACATTACACTGCCATCCCAGCTTCTGCACACATAAGAGAACTGCATTTTTATATCATCTATTATTGTTCTAAAAACAGAATAGAACTTCATGTTTAAAATGACACTCCTATCTCATCTGCATTTCATTTTCTAGAGAGAACTTCATTTTCCTCAATCGCACCAGCAGAGCATTGAATACAAAGTATACCTGTTTTTTGTGCTATATATATTCAATTGGACTTCAACATTATATCTCGAAGTTTATTTTTTTGCTGTCCACTAAATTCAAGTTATCTCTATTATATGCTACATAAATGGATGAAGTTGATGTATGTAAAAAAGGCTACAATGTATGTGTGCTGATCTATGTCTTGTTCCTGCTGCTTCTTCTCAAAGCGTGCACTACAATTGCTTCATTGTTTGTCGCTCCATTTGTTTTCTTCTTGTTGAACATGTTATTCCTTGTAACGCGCCCATGCGGCCGCGATGCTTGCCTATGCTCTGTTTTCTTAATTCCCTTTCCTTTCGATGTTGACGCTGGTCCTTCGCTGTCTTCATCTTCCTCTTCTACTTCGTCCTTTCCCTCTTCCTCATCATCATCTTCTTCCTTGTCTTCTTAATCATCTTCTTCCTCATCATCATGTTCTTCGTCATCTTCTTCATCTTTGTCTTCTTCTCTCTGTGGGCAAGTTCTTGCATTATGCTTCTCTCTCTTTTTGCAGATGTTGCACAGTCTTCTCTTTGTAAAATCTTCTTGTTGGTCAGCTTGGTCATATGTGGTGGCATTTTTGGCCTTGATTTTTTCTAGCCTCTGCTTGCATGTCCTCGAGTTGTGCCCCGCAATATTTTCGCATGATTTGCACATCCTCACTCCCAGTGGCCTCCCTTCGCTGTCCAGCTGATCTGGCTCAGGCTTGTTCTTCTTTTCAGAACCTACATCATTTGCTGCAGCTTTTTTATTTGCTGACTTGCTCTCCTTCTTTCTCCCTTTTGTGTTTGATACAGGTGGGGGAAGAATTGTTTCTTCCACAGTATGAGCTGCACCATCAGCGTCATGTTTGTGCTTATCTTCCTTTTCCTCACTCTGTTCATTCTTGTTGTTCTCCGTCTCTTCTTCGTTCAGCACGTCAACTTCTTCTATGAGTGCTCTAATCCCATATAACGCTCTGTTGAACCCGCTATCCGACTTCACACCCCTGTTTGACAGGTCCATGGTTGTTTCTACAAGTAGCCTCCTACGGCAGAACATTGAACTTCCATCTGGAGCAGTTTGTTTGTAGTCTCTGTGGTCAAAAGTTTCATTTTGCCGCGCGTTCCGTGTGTACCTCTTTAATATGTACTCCTCAGGTATCTTGTCCACCCGCAGCTGATCCAACATGCAAACGATGTGCACGTAGAACATCCCTGTAGCAAATATTCATTTATTTTTTTGGTTGTCAGTGCGAGCAAACTTCAATTAAATAATGTAACAGATAATTTAGGGTTTGTGAACTGCATAAAAAATATGTACTTTTTTTGTTTTTTTATTCTAGTGAACTTCATTATGCTTTTTTGTGCCTTATTTTCTCGTCTCACTGACCTGTGTGTGTCCACAGTTTGCATTCGCATTCGTAGATACCGTTCGTCACGTCAGCGACAACCTGGAACTCATGTCTTGCCCAGTCAAAATCATCAGACTGGTTGTAGTGGCGCACCAAATACTTTGTTGGGTTGTCATGGGACTGCTCTGATCTGAATGCAGTGTTGCGGTAGTGCATTTGCTTGAAGTCAGCAAAGACCGCCCTTGTGTAAATCCTGGATAGTTAAACCTCAAAACCCAAACTGAGTAGTAGTTTTAATTTCCGCCTGCATTTTTTATATACAGAAGAGAACTGCATTTTACATCACACTTTTCATCTCAGTTTTATTCATACGGAAAGAGAACTGCATTTTTTAATTTCAAAAGATAATCAGTGGCGAGTCTAAACTGTGTATATGTGCTTAATAAGATTTTTTGTACCATAACTCGTTAGCCATGGTCTCTGCATGCTCGTTGCCCTTCCTCGTCTGGATGCATCTGTCCACCTGCGACGCAAATATGTGTAGGTCGTGTCTTTCCTTGACAAAGTTTCTCTTCAAGATCCGGTTCATTCTTTCACTTATTTGTGTTGATGTCATCGGTGCACAGAACACCTCCTTGTAGTAAGCTGATATCCATTCTTCTCGGTCTGTCCAGAGCGCATTCATAATTTCATCATTCTGCAGGTTATACTTCTCCATGAGGTCATGCCAAGCGCGTTCAAACTCCGATGGCATCAATGGATGGTTGAGAACTGATGTCAGCTCATCTTTGAATGTCTCGTATGCTTTGTACAACAAGGATAGATGATCCTTGTATTTCTTCAGTATATGCCAACGGCACAACTTGTGCAGCGTGCCTATTAGCGTACTCTTTATCGCTGCATCCATTGAGGGGCATTGATCTGCATGTTTTTTTAAAACAAGCAGTCAGTTATTTTGAGAGAATTGCATTTCTATTTATTTATTTTTTCTCCGTTTTGTTTTTTGTTTTTTGGATGTAAGAAACAGACTACAAAAAAGCTAGCATTGAACTGCATTTTTTTAGTTTACCAGTCAGTATGCAGATTGGCCTCTTGTTGTTCATGCAACGCAAGAACGTCCAGAACACCCACTCGAAAGATGGTATTGTTTCGTCTCTGACGAGAGCCACCGCAAATATTGTACTTTGTAGGTGGTGGTTTACTACAACGAACACGCCCAGAGGCATGTGAAACTTGTTGGTCTTGTATGTCATGTCGAATGTGACACAATCTTCCAAATCTTCATAGGAACCCCGTCAGCTTGCGTTCGCCCAGAATATGTTTTGCACACGGTTATCGGCATCTTTGTTGTAATCATAGAAGAACTCCGGATTTATTTCCTGCATCTTCTCAAAGAAATCTAGCAGTTTCTTCACATCGTCCTCAGTTTCCTCCTTTGCGAACTGGTACTTCCTGCAGTTTGAAAGCAGAACATACCTCAGCATTAAACAACACACAGAAATGCACAAGCGAACTGCATCAAGCAGAGGAGATATCAGCTAGTTTAATGTATGTACTTGTTCACCCAGTCACGGCTAGTGCGCCCCATATATTGTAGCCCTCCTGACATTCTCGACAGGGTTGACATCATTTGCGTGTGCGTCAGGTTGTCGATCTGCATGTCCTTTACCAGTTTATCAAGCAATGGATCATCCCTCTTATGCGAGTGCAAGTGCTGAAGCATAGCTGGGCTTTCAATCATCTTGTGGTTGTGATTGAGCTCAACATGTGCTATCACAAACACATCCTTGATCTTTTTCACTCTTATTTTCTCCTTGCAGCCAATTCTTTTCGTTGTTTTATCTCGCTTCCTGTCATAATCTGACACAGTCTCTTGGTGGTTTCCCTCTCTTGAGCAAACTATGTAGTTGTTCGTCATGTGTGTCCCCCTTTTTCGTGTGCCGAATCCTGCATGCCTCGCATATGTGTTGTAGAACTCGTGTGCTGTCGCGAAAGAGGTGAACTGCATACCTTTCGCAGGCACAAGTTCTTGCAGCAAGTTCTTGCTCTGCACCGCAACATGAAAATGATTTTCTTTTTGTTAACGAAAGAACGCGCAGGCTGAAAAAGTTTTCATAAGCGAACTGCAGCAGTAAATCAAGGAAGCTTACATGTGTGTACTGCTTATTCTCCATTGGTGTTTGCATCTCACCAATGTTTCTTGGGCATGGAGGAGTTACAACAGACCTATGTAATCGAGGATCTCGGGGAGGCAGAAGTGATGAGAATTGTACTCTCTTTGTTGCCTGTGTCTTTTTCTGATCCGGGCGCTGATCCATTTGATGTGTGGCAGGCGGCCTCGGCGGAATCCCACTGTTTCTGTGTCGACGAACCGGTTGCTCCTGAACCGGCTCGTGTTCAACATTGGTTTCCGTAGGTGCAACATTGTTTTGTGGAGGCTCAATATCATCCACTCTTATCTGCTGACCAAATGTTGCAATAACGTCCATGTACATTGCCTGCATAACTGTTATGAGTTCCTCTTCATCGACTTCATCATCGTCGTCTCGCTGCGCTTGCTGCCCCATGTATATCAGTTTATCGTCCTCCTCATCTTGGCCGCTATGTTCTATTCCGTCTTCATCTTCGTCCTCTACATCTTCCTCCGCTGAGAATGCAGTCATGTTTGTCATGTTGAAAAACCCTCTAGGTATCTCTGGTGTTATATTTGCGGCCATCTCCCACTCTTCTCTCTCAACGCAGTTCAGGGGATGATTGTCGTGAATCACTCGCTGCATCTTCTGGCTTCTCTGCACAGCTTTATCCTGCATAGGAGAATAGGCAACGAACTGCACTTTAGTATCTAATCCAAAGTGGTACTTTTTTTATTTGTAGAATAGTGAACTGCACTGTTTTTTTAGATACTATATGCCAGTTCTGTATGCAAGAAGCAAAAACTGCACTGAACTGCAATGTTACTTTTCCAGTTCAGTTAGTGTGAAACTATATTTTTTTGGATGCAATGTACTCCCATGCAGTTCAGTCGAAATACACAGTGCTCAACAACATATAACAATGTGCACTGCATTATTTTCACAAACTACTACATATTATAAGCCACGAGGAGAGACACGAACGCATTTTTGACGCAAGAACGCACTGCATTGCAAACAAACAGAGCACTGCACTATGAAATCACGTAGTAGGACTGCTTACATTAGTTGAATGCGCGACCTTCCTCTTGAAAGCAGTCCTGCAGTTTTGTAGTTGCAGCTCGGCTTGTCGTTGACGTGCAGCCCACCTGCGTTGCAGGAACACATGGGCCTTCTCAACCTGGGCCATTGTCGCTGGAGAAGGTTGTATGGGCGATATGACCATTGCAGTTCGCTCCCACGACGACTGTGTGTTTGTTGGAGAAGGCATCCTTGCAGTTCGCTTCCCTCGACCATGCATCACCGCGGCTGGATGCCCCGATTTGCTGAACGGCGGCGGATCTTGCAGGCTAGGAGATCGAAACTGAATCATTGGTGGAGCTGCAGGCGGCGGCGGCACTGAATTGTGGAAGGATCCACCGAATCCGCGCCGCATAGTGGCTCTCTGCGTCATTCCGCGCCACCGCCGGTTGGGGTGCGCTGCGCGGTGGGGGTCGCCGCCGGCCGCGGGCACTTCCGCGCCAGGAAGCTGGGAGGGGTCGGGGGCGCTGCCGCGCCAAGAAGCTGGGAGGGGTCGGGGTCGCCGCCGGACCGGGGCGCTGCCGCGCAAGGAAGCTGGGAGGGGTCGGGGTCGCCGTCGGATCGGGGCGCTGCCGCGCGAAGAAGCTGGGAGGGATCGGGGTCGCCTCCGGATCGGGAGCTGCCGCGCCAGGAAGCTAGGAGGGGTGGGAGGGGGAGGTTATTAGAATAAGGCTTTTGTTGTTAGAATAAGGTCTTAAGGGGTGTTGTTAGAATAGACCCACCATATATATATATATATATATATATATATATATATATAGTCTATTCTAACATCGATGTCAGAATAACTATTCTGACAACATTTGGAACTGCATCGTATCGCAAAAAAGAACCGCACTTCTGAATTCGGAGCACTGCAGTTCGGGTAAAAAAGAACCGCATGCACCGTTTTCGCGATAACTTATTAACCGTTGGTCGGAATTGAGTGTATGATACACCGTTGGATTCGTATGGAAAAGGAGCATCTTCCGTATGTTGAACACTTCCCCCGATTATTCACGGATTAAGAGCACTTTCGAAAATGGTTCGGCGGCCCACTTTTGCAACGCTCGTATTTTTGCAATTTCTCTTAAACCGTTCATCGGAATGATGCAAATGATATACCGTTGGAAAGATATCGATTAGGCTCTCCATCCATATGTAGAACACTTTGTCTAATTCGCTACGGATTTGAGAGAAATCTAGCCGCAAAAAAACGCAGCAACTTTGTTTTTCGTTTTCGGATCTTGTAGAGGTAGAACTTTTTAACCGCTTGTCCGATCGATGCGTATGATACACCGTTGGATTCTCCTGGAGTAGTATATTAATCCATATGTTGAACACTTTTCCATATTCCACATGGTTTTGATGTAATTTGAAAAACGATGTTCCTGCCCTCTTTTGGACAGCAGGAGTTTTTGCTTAAATTCGTTTGATTCGTTCATCCGATTGGTGCAATTGATACACCATTGGATAGCTATCGTCGAGGCGCTCCATTTGTATGTAAAACACATCCTCTAATTCCTTACGGCTTAAAAGTTGTGTCGATTTTAGTAAATCGCGGAACTTCGTTCTTCGCGGACCCGGAATCGACGAAGCGAACTGCATTCGCCGGAAACCGCACCGCATCCGACTGTCAAACGCACTGCATTATCGCCAAACAGAACGCACTTGTTTTTCACAGAACAAAAAAGCGGCGAGTGAACTGCATCCGCGAGGCACCCGATTGCATTTGTCAACAGAAAGAACTGCACATGATTTTTCACATGGCAAAGAGAAATACGCGTATTTTTTCACGGACCCGGAATCGACGTAGTGAACTGCATTCGACCGATACAGGTTGCATTTATCGACAGAGAGAACTGCACTTGTTTTTTTAACTTTTAACATTATTTTTTATCAACGAGCGTGCACCGCAAGGACAAGGCGAGTGAACTGCATTTATGTTTTGTAAATGCATCTGAAATTCTAAATATTAGCAACATTAAGTATTAGCGAACTGCAAGATTTTTATTTACTTCTTCACACAGAGGAGAACAAGTGAACCACAACATTATACTACAAAATTAAACCAACCAATAAAAGGAACTACGGTATATGCATTTTAATCTTTGTCTGCACCTAACAAACAGAGAACCACACGCACTGTAGATGCATCCACACCAAAAACCAAATGAACACACCCGAAACAATTAAAAATAAACTGAACCGCATCAACTGCAACAAGATGATTTTTGCAATGCACATTTGATATTTTACATAAGATAAAATCGCAAACAGAGAACTTCAAAAGAGCAGCTCGCCTTCAACAGAGAAGCTCGACCTCGGGGGCTACCTCGGGCGCACTTGAGGTAGGGAGGGACCGGCGAGGGAGCTACAGGCGCGGGGCAGTCTGCTCGGTCGGCGAGGAGGGCCAGCTCTGCCGAGGCCGGGCTGGCCGGCGGGGAAGAGGTTGCGTGACGGTTCTGGAGGGGCGACGGTATTCCGATGTGAGGTCGCCGGGGCGAAGGTGGTCGGGGTGGCGGCCAGCCGGCCCGTGGTTTCCAGGGTGGAGGCGCGACGAGAGGGATCCGGCCACCGCGAGATCCGTCCTCCGTTCAATCTGCGCGGATCCAAGGCCGCGCTGCGCGGGATCCAATGGTGCGCTGCACGGGAGTGAGGGAGGATGGTGGCCTCCATGGGATCCGGTCGCCGCTGGGACCCGGTCGCCGTTTGTTCCGCGGGATCCAGGGCGCGCGGGAGGAAGGGAGGGTTGTGGGGCGTCGGCGTGGGGGTGGGGGAGGAGGGCCGCGGGATGTACCGGCGTGGGGATGGAGGAAGGGAGGTGGTGGCGCCGGCGTGTGGGTTGGAGGAGGGAGATGGAGGCGTCGGCGTGGGGGTTGGTCGTGGGTGGCAGGTTGACCAGGGGGATGGGGCGTGGGGGAGAAGGTGGTTTCGGGGTGGGGAGTGGTATGTTTTTCTTGTAACGGTTAGTTTGTAGCTACGGGCGGGGCGGGGGTGTTGTTAGAATAAGGATTAGTTGTTAGAATAAGGTCTTAAGGGGTGTTGTTAGAATAGACCCACCCTATATATATATATATAGGTTGCATCATGACAATGTGGTCAACCTTGTGTAGGTTGCATCATGACATGCTTAGTACTTGCTACAAGTGTGTTTCTTGCATGTTCTTACAAGAAAAAATTTGTGATATGAACCATTTGGGAAGTTGCATATAATGGGAAAGTTACCCCAAAATTTGCCATAAGGAAATTTATTGCGTAGCAATTCCTCAAATGTGCTCTCATATGCAATATTGATGAAATTATAGAAACACTCTAATTTCTTGAAGTATGTGCTCTCTTGATTAGAAATTCATGGTTATACAAATGAGATCAATTTGTGCCATGTTCCATGTTCCATGTGTCATGTGTCATGTGTCATGTGTCATGTGCCTTGCTCTTATGAGAGGATCAAACTTGTGTAACAATGGGTTCACATATGGATATCATGTCGCTATCAATTGTAACTATCTTTTATATGTGAGTTTCTTTGTGTATTGCCAATTAGGAACTTATATACATCAGAAAGTTAATATATTCCCTTGATATCATCTACCCTTTGTCGACCACTTAGTTTGTTCATTGTTGTTTCTTTGGTGGCTTCGGTAGAAGCGTGTTATGTGAGTGCTTGTATGTCTTGCATATTCCTTTTGCACTCATGTGTGTTAATGTATTCCTCATATGTCTAATTCTTATCTTCATATGTTTGTACCTTGCTACCTTATATTGATCCCCACTTAAGGTTGAGCCTCTCCATGTGTTCCTTATAGAATATGCGCATTTGATTTCACTCATAACTTGTCATATGCACACATTATGGTGGTCTCATACCATATGGGTTTCTCTAGATCTTTCCTTCCGTTTTGGCATTTGTTGCCAATGGGGGAGAAGTTTAGAGGGTTTAGTGGGAGTTTACTGGTTGAGGTCATTTATGCATATCTGTCGGGACCCGGGGTTAGCGTATGCAAGTCCAGCTAAGACATAGTCATATGGAGAGCCGAGAACCGTACCCACTTGTCTAAGCAGACAAGGCCAAGCACAGAACATTCTCGGAAAGCATCGTACGTGAGGGGTATCCCATCCAGGCCGGATGATCAACTGAGATGGGTCCTCATCGTCCGCACACAAGTCTAATGATATGGGTGGTGAACTCCCATATTCAAAGACAAGTCGCCTCAACCATACTATCGACTATCTCATAACTCTTACATAGACTTACTCCAGCCCGATCACTTAGTAGGGGTCTAGGGCGGGCTCGATCATACCACAAAGTGTGCCCAAGACCGAGTCTCGAACAATCGCATCGCGATGCCCCAAGCTGCGCACATCTAAGGGCCACTTGGTGTATGAAAGACCGCCAGCCAGATCATGACTAAGGTCTCGAAAACCCATACAAAGACATGCATGTTATAAACATACACGCAGCACACATGCCTTGTATGAACAGCAGGTATCATTGCAATTCTCTACAAAGTATACATTTTTATTGATAACTCTTATAGAGTGCACACAGAGATCACAAGCATGTGATCCAACATTACAACACAAGCGGAAGAAAATTATGTCTGAGTACAGACAAGTTTAACAAATGGCTTAAGAAGCCTTATTTAAACACAAGCCCTCCACGAGGGAACCAGTCGTCTGACTGGGACTAGACTAGCTTGATCTTCAGTCGTCCAGCTCGATGAAGAAGCCACCTTCGGGGTCAGTGGTTTCATCTAAAACATAGATTAAGCAAACTTGAGTACAAAGTCGTACTCAGCAAGACTTACATAGGAGCTATACTACTCATGCACATGTATCAAGGTAAAGGGAGGTGGGGTTCACTTGCAGAAGTGCCAGCTTTGACTTGGCTAGTCCTGAACTACGAGTACCAGACTTTGAGATAAGAAGCGTACACGAGTCCACTACTTTCTCCAACCAATTACACCACTATGGTGCCTTTCTCGACTTCCCCACGAGAAAGCACGCCACAACACTCACACTTATCTTGGTGTGTTTTAGAAGTATCCGATTCAAGTTGTCTAATAATCAAGCTAAGCTTTCCAAGAAGTCCATAACCGCGGACGCGGCTATTCGAATAGTTTTGTTAACCCTGCAGGGGTGTACCGCTACACACACATGATCATCATTTACCGCCTTTGTACTCGACACCATTCAAGGGGTGCCAGCGAGGATGCTCACCACAACTGTTACCTCATAGCCGATCTAGTCCGAGAAAGCCGCCTACTTGGGTTGGTTACCACTATCGTGAACCCGGCCGGTTTACCGAAGTGGACCCAAGTGATGTGTGCGTGGTGCATAAGCCGGTCTC
This sequence comes from Bromus sterilis, assembly GCA_950022295.1. Taxonomy (NCBI): domain Eukaryota; kingdom Viridiplantae; phylum Streptophyta; class Magnoliopsida; order Poales; family Poaceae; genus Bromus; species Bromus sterilis. The sequence continues at coordinate 160,669,232 of OX465600.1, forward strand.
GGATGAGCCGTTCTCTCACTTAGCATCCAGGCCACAAGCCTACCAGAACTCCGAACTATTGCGACATCTGGACATCGAAAGGGATGAGTTAGTAAGTTGAGAGGGGTCAGTGAGCCCAATGTGTGGTTGTACTCTTCATCTTGGATCACCACACAAGAACTCGGACTTAGGGCGGTGTTCAACGAGACAACCCATCGTGTACTCCTACACAGCCTCTCATCGTTCACCTTGTATTAGGGTCGATTCACCAACACTTTTCTACCATCATCGACATGATCACTACCATCCCGACTCACATAACAGTAACATCATGGTATCACTCTAAGTATGCAATAAGCAGTAACAATTGCAGGGGCCACATGATATCAATCAACTCCTACATTTGCTAGGATTGTGGTTTTGCCTACTACTGTGACAAATGATAGGTCATGCAAAGGAATGGGTTCATCTATGCGGTAGAAACGTAGCATGGTAATCATCCTAAACAATGCATAAGCGAGACATGAGAGGGAAGTGGGATTTTATCGACATGATAAATGGGGGGTTTGCTTGCCTTGCTGACGAGGTTCGGGTTCGAGGTCTTCAACGAAGGGGGCAGCCTCCTGCTCCGGTTCCACCTCTACTCGACAAACAACAAGCAAAGTAGCAAAGTAAATACAATGCACAATCACATGATGGAAGGTTGGAACTTGATGTAAATGCTTTGATGTGTGAAGCAATTCCATTTAAATGGAGTATATTGCAAATTGAATTGCAAATTCGAACTCCAATTTGAATTCAAACTTAGTCAAGTTATATGTGACATGGTTTGATCAATTTGAATCATCTTCAAATGTGTATGATATGCCTCTGATGTGTGGTTGAAATGTAGCATAATTCCATGGTCCAAGTTGCAAAATCATTTGAATTGAATTTGAATAAATTCCAAATAATTCAAATGACATATGCTACTTGTCCCATTTTAAAATCAACTCAAACATAGTTTAAAGCTGGATTTTTGGATAGATTATTTTCTCCTGATCATTTTTCATATATTATTTGTCCAATTTGGAGTTAATATGAATTTTCTATGAATTTCCAAAGTTTGAGCTATTTTCTGGAATTTCTGGAATTTCTTTAATTAGAAAAGCATTTACTGCATCAGCATGAGGTCATGCTGGCGTCAAGGGGCCTCTGACCACTGGGACCCACATGTAAGTGACTCTGTTGTTTAATTACACTGATTAACTTTGATTTAAACTTAACAGGGGGTTAGCAGGGGGACTGGCCCACATGTCATGGTCACTGGCAGGTGGGGCCAGGGGGTTTAAGCACTGGGTTAAGCCCTAATGGCGTCGACGGCGGTACTGTTCGCCAGAGAACTCGTCGGAGTTGCAAATCGGGCACGGGAGGGGAAAAGGAGTGCACCATCTTGCTCAGCATCGTCGTCCGCATCGAATGGACCCGTCCAGAGCTTCAGGGGGTCACTGGAGCGTCGCCGGCGTCGACGACGGCGGAAGCAGAAGCTAGGGCTGCGCCGGGGAGGGGGAAAACGGGCACCATTTGGGGTGGCGAGTGGCGCGTTGTGAAGCTAGCGCACGCATGAGCCATACGCACGCTCTGGGGCATCGACAGGGGCACGGGAGCAAGGGCCATCGTCCATGGCGGCGACCTTCCTCTACTCTCATGGAGGAATCGGCTAGGGGGGGATTGAGGAGCCGCAAGGTTGGGGGTTCTGCTCACCAGGAGGTGGTGAACGCAACGGCACAGGCAGTGGAGGCGGAGAGGCTTCGACGACGACGAATTCGGCGGAGTTGGCTTGCGGGTCCGGCAGCGACGTGGAGATGATTCCGGCAGCTACAGAGCGTCCGAGCTCGATTCCTTCTGCACGGAGACGAAGTCGAGGATGTCGAGGAGGATGGACAACACGACGCAGCTCGGGAACGACGTTGGCCACGCGGGCTTCAAGCCATGGCGACGGCGGCGTCCTATTCTTCGCGGGGCTCAGCGAGAGAGAGGAGGATAGGCACTGGGGAGGGGGGAATGGACGCACGGCGTCTCCAGCGTCTCCGTGGCGTGGCTAGAAGGCGCGGGAGGGGCAGGTGGCGTCTGGAGAGGCGGCGACGTGCACGGCTAGCTCGGTGGCATTCCACCGAGCAGCTTGGAGGCGCGGGATCGGGGAAGAAGACCCCTGTGCCCTTTTGGGCCGGCTGGGCTGGATGGCCCGGCTTCGCCTAGGCGACAGGTAAGGGTTTTCCCTTTCTTTTTCTGTTTTTCTTTTTTTTGTCATTTGTTTTGGCTAGCTAAAATAAATAGCAAACCATTTTATTAAATGCTCATAATTTTTATATGGCCTCACAAAATAATATACTAGCCACTTATAAATTTTGAACATTTTTAAAATTCAAATAATTTGAACTTTAAATCAAATAGGGGTTTTTGATTAATTCCAAGGCACTGTTTGAATATTTGAAAAATCCATGAGCATGGGGTGGGTCCCACATCACTTGATATGTGATCACACTCATTTATAAGACTTTTCAAAAATCTAACATGAATTTTTGGAGAAGATTTTTATCTGGCCTTTTGAATTAATTCATCTGGGGGGGGTTCCTTCTCCCATTTTGCTTTTGAATTTGATTTCAATGACTTCTTTTGAAAATTTAACATGATGCAATTGACTTACTAACCCTAGCACATTACCTAACAGAGGGTTCTGACAATATCTATCAGTGTTATATATGGTTATGGCATGAATGAGCTACGCATATAGAGTAAACTTCAACATGGTCAACATATGCAATGAAATTCAAGTTCATTCACACATGCATATATTGTGGGGGGAGCTTTCTCTATATATTATGGTTCTACGAGAGTAAACTTCAACATGGTCAACATATGCAATGAAAGTCAAGTTCATTCACACATGCATATATTGTGCGAGAGTTCTCTCTATATATTATGGTTCTACTAACATCAAATTCTTATGTAGTATTTTGATGCTAGTATAATCGGTGCGGATAACATAATTACTTTATGCTATCAAAAGAACCCAAGTATACAATTTATCCTTGGATAAGTTGCATGCTTGTCTGAATATTCATTATATAAACCCTCTTACTGAGATTGTCATCCACTACCAAAATGGGGGAGATTGAAAGTACATGTAGTCCCCATGTGTGGTTTTGGTAATTAATGACAATCCTTATGAACTAATGTTTGCATTGAGATATATATATTTGAAGGAAAGTTACATAGGAAATGCATGAAGAACATTGTTCATCAACACAAATGTATCCATTGTGGCTTGGTAATGAATGATGATTCCAATAAAGCAACAATGGCATCATGGATCTATGGATGTTTGTCCCATGGATAATGATAAGAAGAATGGATGATGTTGCAATGAATACAATCTATTGAAGATCGGGTTTTGGGTCTCACATGTTGTATACAACCTCGGACTAAGATGATTCAAAAGCAAAGCCATTTTCCTCAACAAGACTGAGAATATTCATGTTGAACACTTGTCATTTGAGGTCATCATAAGGACTCAATAACTCGCGCAATATATCTGTCATGTGTCTTTTGGAATGGACACCACTTGATCATGGAGTAAAGATGAATGTTGACCAAGATAAAGATGAAAGATTGAATTATTGATGGTCAACACTCTAGCATTACTTATGTACCACATGGGATCTTGTGGCATGGTAAGAAATTGTCAATTGTGCTTTGAGTTCTAACCCATACGATGTATTTCTATATCTTTGAGAGATAGGTGATTCTCATGGGAATGCATCAAGAGAAAGATCACAAGTTCCCATGAGATGATGTCATCAAGTGTAATGGTCATCAAGTTATACAAGGTCAAGTTCAAGATATGCATCTCAGAGGATTATATGCTTGAAGCTTGCGGATGATCACGTGGTGGCACATGTGAAGATGGCATATCATGCAAAGCTTTCCTCATGACTTACGAGGATACTAATGAAGTCGTCACCGAGTTATGTGACCAATATTGCATGTACATCTTGATCCAATCATGACCCCATCATCAAGATCAAGTGGAACGCTCAAGTCAAAGGTATTGTGTCGTGGATCATTGACCATCGAAAAGGATACATGCTCAAGAATGGATTTCCGGAAGCTATAGTATAGTTCTTTTATTATTATTGAGTTATAGGGATCCCGCACTATTAAGAGGGGATCAAAGGGGTTTAGTAATGGACTTTCTCAAGTCAACAATTCCTACCTCAATTCCACTCCTATCCTTTATACAAAAAAGGGGGTAATCCAAAGCCAACTCATTTCTCAAATACTATGGCATATCCTTTACATACTTTGCACCTTAAATTTTGGCTTATCTTGGTTGGTTCTCTATGTTAGGATCTTGATCTTTTCAATAGCTTTAAAATAAGCCCAAGATCATCAAAACCGGAGTTCGTATGTAAAAGTTATGCATGTTTCATTATTGGGTTCCTGTTGTTCGTTCTCTGGACGGACGTCCGATCCATCGGACGTCCGAAACCTGTCGGACGTCCGATCCCCACCAAAATTATTGTGTCCAGATGGTCAGTGAGCATGCGAATTTACCAGAAGTCCGACGTGTTTCGGACGTCCGACACATCATACGTCCGAACCCTGTCGGACGTCCGACATGCTACTAGACTTTTCTTCAGGTGTTGCTTGTTGAACTCTCTTTGAACATTTCGGATGTCCGACTTGGTTCGGACGTCCGACATTTGGACTTTCGGACGTCCGACATCTGACGGACGTCCGACACTTGCACAGCTTATTGCCCCAACGGCCATTTCATCCCTTGGGCTATAAATACCCCCTCACCCCCACTTTTGAGGGTTGAGCACTTCATTCCAAACACACAAGAACCCTAAAAGGCTCCCTCTCCTTTCTCCTACACCAAATCCTAGATCCCGAAGAGATTAGTGAGAGTTTTTGAGAGAGATCTCACCCATTGATAGATCCACTTGATACGTCCCAAACGTATCTATAATTTCTGCTTGCTCCATGCATGTTTTGTGTGACTTTGCCATGATTTGCTTGAACTTTCATACACTTTTGAGCATATTTGGACTAACCTATTAACCCAGTGCACCCAGCTGCCAGTTGTTGTTTTCTGCTGTTTTTGTATTTCAGGTTTTCTGGCCATTAAAAGTTCTCCAAAAATTCCGGAAAAACTATATAAAAAATCAGCGACACGGAAGCTTCCGGAATCACCAAGGCATCGGAGGGGGGCCACCACAGGGACTCCAGAAGGGTCCCTGGCGCGGCCCCACCCTAGGTCGTGCCGGGCACCCTCCTGGCTGCCCTGTGGGTCCCCTAGATGCCCCCCTCCGCCTATATTTAGCCCTCGGGGTGGAAACCCCTAATCCATACCCCTTTTCTCCAGAAGCAATTCCGATCTCCGACGCCATCACCATCAAGTTTCGGGGGGGACAGGATTCCTGTGCCGGCACCCTGCCAGGACGGGGAAGTGCCCCCGGATTAATCTCCATCGACGTTGCTTCCTCCCTCCATGAAGCGGGAGTAGTTCTCCCTCGGGGCTGAGGTTTCTACTAGTAGCTATGTGTTCTTCTCTCTCTCCCATGATGTTATCTTCGTTGTGATCATAGGCTATGTTAATCTAGGGTGATCCCATGATATTTCCCCTTCCTCTATGTATTGGATTGATGTACTCAATTGATCTTATCTAGTATAATCCCCGAGACCAAGGTGACAGCGGTCTATTGGACATGGGTTAGAAGAATATTATCATGAGTGATTTCCTGTTTTGTGTGTTGATTGAAGATTGAGAGTCTCTTGGTGCTTGTCTTTGACTATCCTTGAGATATGTTGTGGTGATTGTGGTACTCTCTTTGGATGTCCGCGGTGACATTTGGAAATCCATAGATTGAGAACTACGAACTCTGAGGTGTGCTTTTGTAGCCCTACATAATTCTCGTCCTCTCTTGACCACAAAGGAATGACCTCCGAGTACGTCTCCAATGCATGTTTTAGTGGAAATATCGTGTGATTAGGCTATGTTAATGTTGTTGGGAGTTTCCACTAGTGAAAGTATGAAGCCTAGGCCTTGTTTCCATCATTGTTACACCGTTTTCACTCACTTTTGTACATGTTTGCTTGCTGCACTTTTTATTACAGATTTATATTACTTTGTTTTGCCACACATATCACCTATAGTTTACCATCTCTTCGCCGAACTAGTGCACCTATACAACTCCTAGTTGTATTAGGTGTGTTGGGGACACAAGAGACTTCTTGTATCTTAATTGCAGGGTTGCTTGAGAGAGACTATCTTCAACCTCTACTTCCCTGAGTTCGATAAACCTTAGGTCATCCACTTGAGGGAAATTGCTGCTGTCCTACAAACCTCTGCGCTTGGAGGCCCAACATAGTCTACAAGAATAGAAGCGTGCGTAGACATCAAGCTATTTCTGGTGCCGTTGCCGGGGAGGTGAGTGCTTGAAGGTATATCTTTAGATCTTGCAATTAATTCTTTTTGTTTCTTGTTTTTATTTTCACCATTTATGCTTATGGAAAACTGCACTCTTAGTTTCCTGTTTGGGGAAGGCCGCTTTACCACACCCGTGGTAGAGAAGTCTCCTCCACCTACTGAATGTATCCCGTTCAAAATACCACTTGGGATAGTTGAAATAATTATTAATGATTGTTATGATGGGACAGTCAATCCTAGTATTCATTTGTTGAAACTTACAAAACTTTGTGAGTTATTTAAGATTTCAGGTTTGACAAGATGTGAAGTCATGAAGAAATTGTTTGCCTTGTCACTGAAAGGAAAAGCATTGGAATGGTATAGGCTACTAGATGATTCTCACCTACGGGATTGGGAAGAGATCTAGTCTCTCTTTTACTCCAAGTTTTATCCTCTTCATGAAGTTCATGAGAATAGGAATTATATTTATAATTTCTATCCTCACGACGGAGAGAGCATAGCTCAAGCTTGGGGGAGACTGAAAACTTTAATGCTAAAATGTCCTAACCATGGGCTCCTGAAAGATATATTTATTACTAATTTTTATGTAAGGCTCTCTCGACAGGATAAAGACTTGCTCAATGCTTCCTCTATGGGTTCTTTCACAAACGAAAAGATTGATGCTAAATGGGAAATCCTTGAAAGAATTCAACGCAATACTGAAGATTGGGAGATCGACAAAGGTAAAGAGTCAGGTATAAATTATGAGTATGATTGCATTAAGTCCTTTGTTGAAACTGCAAGTTTTAATAAGTTTAGTGCTAAGTTTGGGCTTGATTCTCAACTCCTTGTTGATTTCCTCAAATATTTTTCTTCACATCTTAATATGCCTAAGGAGAATTGGATCAAGCATCATGAACCTTTTAAAGAGATTTGCAAAGAAAATGAGATTGTTCATGATGATTGCAACATGCATGATCCAATTCCTGAAAATGAAGTTTTATATAAGCATGTTAATTTTTGTGGAGTGGATATACCTTGTGAAAGGCCTATGATTGAAGAATAGAAGTATTGTAAGCAACATAAGCATGAAAGAACAATCACTTGGGTCAAAGATTTAAATGAAATTGCTAGAGAATTGTGTGACCTTTATCCTTTTACTTGTGAACTTTGCTGCATAGAGGGTCACTTTAATTTTCAATGCATGAACTTTCAAAGCATAACTGTTAATCAGTTGTGTGATAACATGATCACTTCTGATCTTTATGATGAACTTATGTTATTTTTTATGTGTGAAGAGTTATCAGAAAAGACTTCTTGGCTAGATGTTAATGCCTTAGGAATTAGCAACACTTTGCAAAATTGCCATCTCTATTGTGTTGTTAATTGCCATGAAAATGATTACATAAGTAAGATTAGAAAGAAAGGAACTTTACCAAAGTATAAAAATGTCTCTTATATCTCTACTAATAAAAAGGAGAGTTTCTCCCAAGTTTCCCCTATTGTTTCTAATGATAAACCAGGATATGTGGAGAAGCTTCATCTCCAACCACTCCCTCCTAAGGTAAATAAGAAGAAAAAGAAGAGGAGGAGGAAGAGGAGAAAGAAGGAAGAATAATGGGTATCAACCTGGCCTGAGCATATTCCTCGCATCAATTTTCATCCTAACGGACAGAAATTTTTGGAGGACGGTGAGCTTGATTGCATTCATTATTATCCTGATGTTAAGTCTGTAGGCACTATTGAAGATGATTTTGATTATGATATGCATGTTACTTTTTGTGATTGGGAAAATGATGATAATGCTACTTATGATCTTGAAAATCTTTTTGGTACTAACTCTGAGAGTGATGATATGGAAAGCTCTAAGCTTGGGGATGATAGGATTGCAAGTCCTTTACCCATTAGTGATGTGGTAATTGATAATTCTTTTGCTAGTAAGAATAAAGACAACATGTTTACAAATATAGTTTCTAGCAATGATAATGCTCTTATCTACTATGATGATGTTATAAATCCTATCTTTAGTGATTATAAAGGTACCTATGACATAAGGAGAAATTATCCTTATGAAACTTGTCATAATCATGGAGGGAATTACTCCCTTGTTGAACACCATCTTCCTAATACACAATTAATCTATAGTGTTTGAGTTGTTTATGATAGTCCTACTCCCACTATTACCAATGAGAAAGATTATGCTTATGTGGAGAGTAAGAGTACCCTTTTGCATGTGGATCATGGTAACAATGCTTTTATGTGATTCTTATATTGTTGAGTTTATTCATGATCCCACTGAAAATTATTATGAGAGGGGAACATATGCTTATAGATATTTCAATAATATCAAGTTCCCTCTATTTATGTTGAAGGTTTTGAAGTTGCACTTATTTTGGCTTCCTATGCTAATATCTTTATGCTTCCATGAGTTATTTCTCTACAAGATCCCTTTGCATAGGAAGCATGTTAGACTTAACTGTGTTTGTTATTTGCTTCTTGATGCTCTCTTTTGTTCTTCAACTCTTATTCCTTATTCCTTATTCCGGAAAATTATATAAAAAATCAGCGACACGGAAGCTTCCGGAATCACCAAGGCAGCGGAGGGGGGCCACCACAGGGACTCCAGAAGGGTCCCTGGCGCGGCCCCACCCTAGGCCGCGCCGGGCACCCTCCTGGCTGTTGAGACCCAAATCAGCAAAGTGAGGGTAGAAGCACTTTCAAGTAGAATTAGTTTTGATAATGGTTATGCTATTGACAGTCACGGCAGAAGTGGAGGCATTGGTATTTTCTAGAACAGCACTACAAAGATCGATATTCTTGGTTCGTCAGTGTATCGCATTGATTGCTCAGTTCAAGAGTTCGATAGAGCTATATGGAGGCTCACATGTGTGTATGGAGAATCACAAACTCATTTGAGGCAGAACACATGGGACACTATGAAGGATATTAGTTTTTCTAGTGACCTCCTAATGACACTAAAGTAGTGCCCTCGTTGGCTACCCCAAGTGGAAGGTTGAGATGTAGCTAGCAGTAAATTTCCCTCGGTGAAGATACCAAGGTTATCGAACCTGCGGACTCCGAATGCTGCAAGTAGGTGACAACGGCGCCAGATAATAAGTTGACGTGGACCTGCACACACAACAAGTAACTTTGCTCCCAACGAGTACAGAGGGGATGTCAATCCCTCCGGCCTTGTCGTTTACAAAGGATCAAATGCAAGATATAGTAGTAGTGATAATGATAGTGGTGAAGATAGCAACTGAAAGTAAAAGCAGAAAGTAAAGTGGAGGTGTAAACAGTGGTGGAAATATGGACCGGGTCCCATGATGTTCACTAGTGATGTCTCTCTCCAAAGACGATAAAATAGCCAAGCTGGGTGAACAAATTACAGCTGGGCAATTGACAGAATTATAAACGCACTGCAATGCTAATTATGCTACTGGAAAGCTAGAGGCTAAAAAGTATGGGCAGTACGCCAAGACAAGTAGACCGAAATCCATCTGCATCTACTCACTAATCATCCACCTTGAGATATCTATCCAAAACATCTCGCAGGTATTAAGTTGTGAGCCCCACCCAAAGTGTAAACTCAAAGCAACAGACAATTGCATTAACAAACTTTGTGTAAGGTAAACAATCCTTGCAATCGCGATTACAAGCACTGTTGTTTTGTCCCTGGTGGCAACAGCACATCCCCTAGTCTCATGTTTCTGTCACTCAAGCTAGACATCGGAGGGCATGAACCCACAATCATGCATAAATGCTCCCTCTTGGAGTTATTATCTACTACTTTGCCAAAGCAATAAAAAGTAACAAAGAACATGCAAGAATTACTCAAGAACAAAATCTAAAAGGTAAACCAAATATATAATTCATCACGATCTGAACATAATCTCATAATCCATCGGATCCCAGAAAACACAACATAGCAACAGCAGGAAAATTACGTAGGTGCCTTGATCATGTAGGGCAGCTCACAAGGACTAAGAATTGAAAAGAACAAGATTGGAGAGAAGACATCACATAGCTCCTGGTCATGGACCCATGGTCCAAGGGGGACTACTCACGACACATCCGGGAAGCGTCCATGGTGGTGGAGAATCTCCCGGAGGTCAATCCTCCCTCCGACAGGGTGCCGGGAAGAGGTCTTCTGGTGCTCCCGATCTTGGAAGCGCGGCGACGGAGAAACAGAGAGGAAAATCGCGATGTGGGGTTCTCCTCGAGGGTTTTCGGGACGAGGAGGTAATATAGGCCAAAGGGGGGAGACTGAGGTGGGCCAAACCTCCCAGGCGCCCTGGTGGCGTGGCCAGGGAGGGGGTCGCACCACCTGGTTGCCTGGGTGACAGGTGGGGCCCCCTGGCCCTCCTTCCGGGCTCCGGAAGCTTCCGTCTTTCTAATTTTTCTAGAATTTTTGGAGCTCTGTAAATTGGGGAAAAAACTGCACCTTACAGACATCAGCAGACAGAAACTGGCACTGGGTGCACTAAGTTAGTAGGTTAGTCCAAATATGTGTAAAATGATATATAAGTGTAGCAAAACATGTAGCAATATCACATAAAAGAGCATGGAACAAGCAGAAATTATAGATACATTTGGGACGTATCAACATCCCTAAGCTTAATTCATGCTCGTCCTCGAGTAGGTAAATGATAACAGATAATTTTTGTGGTGACATGCTAACACACATATGAGAACTTCAAAGTAAAGCAAGTAAGATGTGCAATTCAAGTCAAGACAATAACAAGCAAGAGTCTATATCTAATATTGAAACTAGCAAAGTATGAACATGAAGGTGCAAGAGCTCTCGCTGTCCTTGACTCGAATGTCTCCAAATGGTGTTTGCGTGCATGAAGTGGGAGATGGGTTTAGAGAATAAAAATAATATATAGTTTAATTGAGAACTCAATCTACTAAAGTTTCACACTTGGTCTCCTTCGGGATCTTATTTTGACTCATCCCCAGACCACTAGTCAGGTACAAGTCAAACCGATCCTCTCCCTTTCGACTTTGAGCACTCATGAAATGGATGAGCGCGTGCAAGATATGTTGGCACTTAGGATGGCAAAGAGAGAAATGATGGGGAAGGAAGACAAAAAAGGTGTGAAAGGCTCACATCAATGAGGACAATCATAGGCGAGAGAAAGCCAAATGATAGATATGATGTGAGGAGTAGGGATTGCCATGCAACGGATGCACATATGAGCTAAGGTAAGCTCTCCAATGGAACTAGTGGGGGTGCATCCAAGTTGCATGCTCATGAAGACCTAGAACGCTTTTGAGGAGGCTCATCCTTGGAATATGCAAGCTAAGTTCTATAGTGTAAGGGTCCCCACATAGTTATGCATGAATGATAATCTATATGGAGTACAAATATAATAAAGGAGTACGAGTGTGGATCTTTCAAAAGGAATAGTAGTGTTGCCTCCTTCTCTCTTTTTATTTCTTTTTTTTTCTTTTTTTTTGTATTTTTTGGCCTCTTTAGCTCTTTCTATTTACCTCTCATTTGTCCTCTTTGGGATCTTTTAATTTGTCCTCTTTGGGGTCTTTTCCTCACATAAGGGCAACACTCTATATTTTACAAGAATTTAGAAGATCTTCACACTTTATAAGAAGTACTCAACATAAAGAATAATAAAAACTATCATGATGTATGCAAATGTATGCCTCTTCCAGTGTAGCAGGATATGCAATGATACTAGTGCATCATGTAGCAATAATAAGGGCAAGGACCAACTAGCATGCGGCTCCTCGATCAAGCAAAAGCATGTATGACATGAAGATCAAGTCATGAGATGGTGGATGTTGCATGGCAATGTATCTCGGAAAGGCTATGGAAATGCCTTGATAGGTAGGTATGATGGCTGTTTTGAGGAAGATATAAGGAGGTTTATGTTGACAGAGCGTATCATGCCAAGGGTTTGGATGCACCGGCGAAGTATGCGCCAACTGATGCCCCACAGGCGTAAGGGATCGAGATAGTCTTCGCGGGTAAGTTAACCCAATTTATTGATTCGACACACGGGGAGCCAAAGAGTATTTATAAGATTTGACAGTTGAGTTGTCAATTCAACCGCACCTGAAATATACTTGCTTGCAATAAAAGATAAGTGGTAATGGTAATAGGATAATGATAGTGGCAACAGCAAAAGTAACAGCAAAAGTAACAACTAATGACCAGCAGGATTGAAAACTCTGTAGGCTAGGGAGATGGATGGTTGGGCGCTGCATGGATGAGAGTGAACATGTAATAAATTCTAACACGGGGCAAGGCACACAGAAAAGCAATGATCATCTAGGCATATATCAAACATTAGGCATGTATCCCGTAGGTAGTTGTGCGTGCTTGCAATAAGAACTTGCACAACATCTTTTGTCCTACCATCCCGCTACGAACGGGGACAAAGGGAACTTATGGAGATTAAGGTGCTCCTGTCAAAGAGCACCGGAACAAAGCAATAAACTCAATGGATACATGAAATCCTCAAATTATGGACCATCCCCTTTGGTGTCCCAATCTGTCACCTTTGGGATCGCCGGTTCCGGGCCATAATAGGTGCATACAACTCATAGATAGGATCTAGAACACAAATATATTCATGAAAACACATAGGGTTCAGATCTGAAAACATGGCACTCGGGCCCAAAGTGACAAGCATTAAGAGCAACAAGTTGAAGCAAAGAAGATAAACACCAATCTAGATGATAGGCAACATGCCCCCAACAATCTGACGAACTATTACATGATCAAACTCATCCAATCCCTACCATCCCCTTTGCCTATAGCAGGGAATTACTCACACATGTGAAGAGAAGTCATGGAGGATGGATGGAGTGGTGATGGTGATGACGATGGCGACGATCTCCCCTCTCCGGAGGCCAAATCAGCCTCCAGATTAGCCCTCCCGAAGAAGAACAGAGGGTGGCGGCGGCTCCGCGACGGAAACTGGGAAAATGACTTCTATTCTGGGGTTTTCCCGTCACGGGGATAAATAGGAGTCTCGGTAGGGCACCAGAGGAGGGGGGAGGCGCCCAGGAGGCCAGAGGGCGCGGCCCCACCCCTGGCCGCGCCTGGGGCCCCCAGGACTCCCCTCTGGTCCCACTTCTGGCTCCTGGCTCCTTCGGGTGCGTGGATTTTCTGGTATTTTTCTGGGAATTTTCTGGAACGTCTAAAAATCCATTTTCCTGCACACAATAAAACCATACAGGCAGCTCTGCTGAAAACAGCGTTAGTCCGGGTTAGTTTCGTCCAAATCATGCAAGAATGAGGGCAAAACAATAGCAAAAGTGTTTGGAAAAGTAGATACGTTTGAGACGTATCAACTCCCCCAAGCTTAGCATATTTCTTTTCCTCAAGCAATTCAGTTCAACGAACTGGACGCGACAAAGAAAACTTTGACAAACTCGTTTGCTTCATTAGATGTATATAAGCATGTACTACGAAAAGAGTTTAGCAAGTATTGAAACAGTGCTATAAGGACAATGCACGAAGCAATTCTTCTTTCATGTGATCAATCACAAACAACTAAAAGTAAATAATATACTGCTGAAAATCAAAACAGGATCACAATGCACATAACTTGAACATACTTGAGTGGCATTTCGCTAGCCTCCATGAGTGAAGCAAAACATAAATGCAGAAACTCCTCCGGAGTTTTAAAGGTGACTAGAACTCAGTATTTCAGACTAGTAATAACACAAGCATGCAGAATACCATGTAATACTTTGGGACAATGCATGTTACACTAAGAATGACAATTATGCTCTCATATTTGGTGCTTTGAAGAAAGCAGGGGAGACTCTCGAACCGTGGCTTTTGGTGGCAAGGTTGAAAACCTGTGAAAGGAAGCAAAGACTAAACATGTGCCAGAGCTCTTGGTTTTGAAAACAGAGATAAAACAATTTTGAGAAATGCAACTTTCCAGTCAACGGTGAACGGTAAAGGTCTCTCAATATCTCCCATGCCAACCATATATAATGCCTTTTGCTTACACATATTCCCTTAACCATAAATCCTTTCATGGTCTACGGAACCTTTTATTTTGCCTCAAGGATGGAAGGAGGGTATCGTTCCATCTATCATAAGCAGCATTTGGTCCATTTCACTCCATCATCAAGTATGGGGGAAGTGTAACTCTCATATATTTTTTTTGTTGCTTTGACTAGTTAAAACTTCCGTGAAAATATTTTTGGCATGAAAGATACTGATTTCCCCTCACCGCACCATGAGCTTGTACGGTTACAAAAGGGAAACTTTTGAATAAATTTCGAGATGGCACAAGAAAGTCTAAGTTAGGAGTGGCCGGTAAATACCACATATAGGTAGGTATGGTGGACTCAAATGGAACAACTAGGTTTGAAAAGGAGTTTGGAAGCACAAGCAGAATTCCGCTTAGTGCGAGCGAAGGCTAGCAAAAGACTGGGAAGCGACCAACTAGAGAGAAATAAATGTCATAATCATGCAGAGCGACAAAGGAACATTGAATCGGGCATGAAAGTGATATAACTATTCTGAAACAAAAAGATCATCAAGGCAAAATAGACTTTTTTAGTCATAAGCATGTGTGAACATGTGCCAAGTCAATCCAAAAATTCTCCGAAGGGAAATACCACTTCAGTATGCCAAACCATGAACAATGCAATGCATGTAAATCATTTCAACAACACATTATGTACTCTAGCTATTTGAGACTAGCCACAAGGAAAGCATGAACACTGGGAAAGCATTGTAAACATAGCACTATGTCGCTACAAGCTGGTCTCTAGATCATAAGTACAGGCATATGTACAGAAGTAGAAACAAGAAGAGTTCATACCGGTTTTCCTTGTTGCTTCCCTTCCGTCGATCTTCGTCATTACTGCCTTGTCACTTGCACGATCGAACGTGGGAAATATAATCAAATGCCATCACGGACTCGAGCTGAACTCTGAAAACAAAGCAAACTAAAGAAAGAAAGGAAATCTTTTTGGGTTTTTAAAGGTTTAAACGAGAGCAAAAGAAAAGAGAAAATCTTTTTGTTGTTTTTGCAAAGAAAGAAGGAAAGAAGAACGGGCAAAAACTTCGAAAAGATCAAAGCGAACAAAAATAAAACGGATAATACAATTGAAAAGTGAGAAGGGCACGTACTCCCCAAGCTTCGGCTTTTGGCCTAAGTTGGTAGTAGCTAATGTCCCCAGGAGCCTCCTGCTCCAAGGCAGTAGTGGTGAGTCCAAGGGTCGTATGAGGCTTCCGACGCGTATACCGAAGTCCTCGGATCCTCCCACGAAGAAGGGTCCGCGCTCCAAGCAGAGGAAGACCCTTCACCCAACTGGGTGACAGTCTCCCCCTGGAAAGGTGGGAACTCACCATGCTCCTCCTCGTCGGGCACAACCCCCTCCATGGGGTTATGAAACTGATGCTGGACCACGAACGCATCGAACTGGGTAACATCAAAGGACCATCCGTTCCTGCGAGAAAAATTGAACAAAAGAGGTGCAGGTAGACGGATCTTGCGTTCCGTGGTAGCTCTGAAACGCAAGATATAATCAAGGTTACCAAACTCGGAAGTCATGGTAACAAACTTATGCCTTTTCATAGCAGCAAGATCAAAACTTAAATAAGTAAAAGGCTTATCATCGGGGTGTGGGTGCAATTAAGAGACTCTAGGATAAGTGTGGCGTAAACGCCACCAAATAAATCTCCCTTGTTACCGTTCATAGCGAGGCGCCGAGCAATTAAGGCACCCACATTATAATCAAACCTCCCCGAAAGAGCGGTTGCCAAGATAGCAATATCCGGCGCAGATATGTTGCTCGTGTTGTCACGAGCTAATACCCCTCTAGCAACAAAATACGCAAAATACCTGAGGTGTGGGAATAAGATGCTGGAGATACTTGACCGATGAATATCCCTTGTATCCATGCTACAGAGAGAGTTGAAGACGGTTCTCAACTCGGAGGGCTGAGAGCTCATCTTCGCCGTCAGTCCAACATTCGGTACACCTATTATTTCACAAAACTTTTCCAAAGGCATGGTCAAAAGATCATTGTAAATTTTAAACTCAACAGAACCAGCATCAAGGTTATATCTAAAACTGTTAATGAAACAGGAGGTGAGTTTTTGATACTGGGCAACACGGCACATTGCGAGCCGCGTCAGACCTGCATTAGCACAAAGGTTATAGAACTCCTCCTTAATTCCTGCAGCTTCAAGGAATTCATCGCACGGAAAAGTCATAGCACGTGCTGGATGTGTCTCCTCAAACAACTCTAAGGGCACATGATCTTCGTTGTAGCTCACCCTAGCAGTCGAGGGTGAATCTGCAGCTCTTGTAACTCGATCGGAGCGCTCGGGCCTTTTCTTCCCAAGCCACCCCTTTGCTCTTCCTAGCAAACTCATTTCTGAATTTTTTGACAAATTACAAAAACAAGGATTTAAACAAAGTGAGTTAAGGAAAACTACTCAACTCACTTACCTAAGGCATAAACTTGCATCAAAACTTGGAAAATAAAATTCTACACATGCATGCAAGCTCATATAAATAGCACCAAGAGCTACTAAATACTCACAAATGAGGCCACCAATCAAAAATCTAATTGGAGGAGTGGAGGAGTTAAATACCAGGAAGTATTTGCTCAAAATTTCAGCTCGAATGGTGGGCTGTAGAGAGAGATCAAAAATTGCCTCCAAGGACAGCAAGAACGCAAGAACTGAAGCAGAACTCGTATTTTTGGAGAGAGAGGAAGGAGGAGGAAGAAGACATACCTGGAAGTGGGGCCTGTGGGCCCCAGGCACCCTGTGGGCGCGGCCAGGGGGCAGGCCACGCCAGCTGGCCGCCTGGGCCACTGGTGGCCCCCCCTGGTCAGCCCCAGGTGATTCTGGGTCTCCCGGCATGGAAATTTTTATTTTTATTTTTCTGGAATTTTTCTGAAAACTTCACTGTTGAAAATTTCTCGAAGATCAAAAAGCTGCGAAACTTTCTGAAAACTTAAAGCAGTGATTAGTATTGTGAAGCTTCAAAAACACAAAAACTTGCTACAGCAAAGAGAATGAAAGCTAAATCAAATGAAAACATAACAAGCTTAACTTTTTACCTATATAAAACAAACTCACTAGTAAGGTTGATCAAGTCTTACCAACGAACAGGCGATATATAGAACAAGAAGTCTCACCTCTTATGAAGTGGTCATTGCACCTTTACTTTAATGGACATTGTCCCCACCATAATGGTTTTGTATTTGTGGTGCACATGTAGTGGACAGTCCCATTCTCCAATCTTCACGGTCTCGATATTCTCTATAGAGTTAAGGCCATGCCTCTTGTCGATCTTCTTTGGAAAATACACCGTGTGTTCTTTATCATCAACGTTGAAAGTGACCTTTCCTTTATTACAATCAATAATAGCACCTGCGGTGTTAAGAAAAGGTCTACCAAGAATAATGGACATGCTCCCATCCTCGGGCATGTCAAGCACAACAAAATCTGTAAGGATCAAACAGTTAACAACTTCAACGGGAACATCCTCACAAATACCAATGGGGACAGTTGTTGACTTGTCAGCCATCTGAAGAGAGATATCTGTAGGGATTAGTTTCTCTAAACAAAGCCTCTTGTAAAGAGAGAAAGTCATAACACTCACTCCTGCACCAAGATCACATAAAGCAGTTCTGACGTAATTATTCTTTATGGAGCAAGGAATGGTGGGTATACCTGGATCACCGAGCTTCTTAGGAATCTTGCCACTGAAAGAGTAGTTAGCAAGCATAGTAGATATTGCCTCATTAGGAACTTTTCTTTTATTAGTAACAATATCTTTCATATATTTCGAATAGGGAGGTAACTTAATAGCATCAGTCAAAGGAATTTGGAGAAAAAGAGGTTTCATCCATTCACAAAATTTATTATAATGCTCTTCTTCTTTAGATTTGAGGGACTTACTTGGAAAGGGCATGGGTTTCTGTATCCATGGTTCTCTTTCATTCCCATGTCTTCTTGCAATGAAGTCTTCTCTAGAGTACCTCTTGCGTTTATCGGGTGATTCTTCTTCTCTTACCTTGGGAGAATCATCCTTCTCCGCGTCCTTTCCTTCAGGCTCGGCACCGTCTTCTGTTTTAGCATCGGAGGTAGATATGCTGTTAGGATCAACAGCTGGCTTTTCACTTACCATAGGATCATCGGGATTGTCAGCCTCCTTGTGTTTCTTCTTCTTTTTCTTCGGAGAGCTAACAGTCTCGTCTTCTTCTTGTACTTGAGAATCTTGCTCGATCCTCTTTGGATGCCCCTCAGGATAGAGTGGGTCCTGGGTGTGTGTTCCCCCCCCCCCTAGTTTTGATGCCATAAGCTTGTATGTCCTGTTTCACATTATTAGCAAGAAAATCTTTTTGCACATTAGAAATTTGTTCAAGCTGAGTTTGAACCATATGAAAATGCTTAACAAGACATTTAACATCATTAATTGTTCTTTCTAGAACATCACACAAACTTTTGATAGCAAGAGAATTATCATGCAACTGACTTTGTAACTTACTATTAAAATGGTCTTTCTTAACAATAAAATTATCAAGCTCATCTAAGCATTGGTCAGGAGGCTTACCTTTAGGGATGTCACTTTCAGTAAAGTCTAATAGAGAGTGTACCTCTACCAAGGGAGGGTGAGTAGTAGGCTCACACAACTTCTCGATAGGCGGTAAATTATTCACGTCTTCGGCTTTAATACCCTTCTCCTTAATAGATTTCTTCGCTTCTTGCATATCTTTGGGGTTCAGAACAAGCATGCCCCTTTTTTTAGGTGGTAAAAGTGGTTCAAGAACGGACCAATCTTCATAGTTCTTGGAAATTTTGCACATTAATTCTTCTGCATCGTCCGGTGTTCTTTCCCTGAAAACACAACTAGCACAACTATCCAGATAGGATCTGGATTCATCGGTTAAACCAGCGTAAAATATGTCAAGCAGCTCATTCTTGGGGATTCCATGTCCCGGCATAACCTTAAGTAAATCACAAAACCTCCCCCAAGCTTTAGGGAGGTGCTCATCCTGCAGTTGTTTAAAGTTATAGATTCTTTGCAAAGCAGCATGTTGCAGATGAGCTGGGAAATATTTATCAACAAAGAATTGGACCAAGTCTTGAGGACTCTTAATGGAACCATAGGGTAGTGCATCATACCATGATTTAGCGTCTTCCTTCAAAGAAAAAGGAAAAAGCTTGGCCACATAGAAGTTTCGTATCTTCTCATCAGTAGTGAATAGGTTACCTAGCTCAGTGAGTTTGGTCAAGTGTGCTATAGCATCATCATTTTCTCTGCCATAAAATGGGTCAGCCTCGACTGTAGATATAAGTGAAAGATCAACAGAGAAATCATAATCAGGATCAGTGATGCATATAGGAGACGTGGCAAATTGAGGATCAGGAATAGCTTTGTTCTTCATGGAGTGCTTTTTGAGTAGCTCCTTAACAGCACCAGGGTCAGAGTCGACACACTCTATGAGTTCCCTGCAAAAATCATCATCAAGAGTAACATAATCATCATCAAGGATTCTCTCCTTGAGCTCATCTAAGCACGGGTAACCAAAGGTTTTGCAGGTAGGAATATAGGTAGCAGGGGTCTCGGTCTTGGATTCTGCTGCAGCCTTAGCAGTCTGAGTTTCAATATAGTGACCAAGAAAAGTAGCATCATCAAGAGTAGTGGAAGCATCATCAAAAGTATCGGACATAGTGACAGACTCAATAGAAGCATCATGTAGTGGTGGTGAAGTAAACTTACTCATAACAGAAGGTGAATCAAGTGTAGCGCTAGTGTTCAGAACAGTACCTTTTCTTGTACGGGATGGTAAGATCGGAACCTTGGGGTCTCCTTTCTTACCCATAGCGGATGATGTGCAGAAGGCAGGATACTTCAAGTAGACTTGTAAATATTGCTATTTATCCCCGGCAACGGCGCCAGAAAACGTTGCTTGATGCCCCACAGGCGTAAGGGATCGAGATAGTCTTCGCGGGTAAGTTAACCCAATTTATTGATTCGACACACGGGGAGCCAAAGAGTATTTATAAGCTTTGACAGTTGAGTTGTCAATTCAACCGCACCTGAAATATACTTGCTTGCAACAAAAGATAAGTGGTAATGGTAATAGGATAATGATAGTGGCAACAGCAAAAGTAACAGAAAAAGTAACAACTAATGACCAGCAGGATTGAAAACTCTGTAGGCTAGGGATATGGATGGTTGGGCGCTGCATGGATGAGAGTGAACATGTAATAAATTCTAACACGGGGCAAGGCACACAGAAAAGCAATGATCATCTAGGAATATATCAAACATTAGGCATGTATCCCGTAGGTAGTTGTGCGTGCTTGCAATAAGAACTTGCACAACATCTTTTGTCCTACCATCCCGCTACGAATGGGGCCAAAGGGAACTTATGGAGATTAAGGTGCTCCTGTCAAAGAGCACCAGAACAAAGCAATAAACTCAATGGATACATGGAATCCTCAAATTATGGACCATCCCCTTTGGTGTCCCAAGCTGTCACCTTTGGGATCGCCGGTTCCGGGCCATAATAGGTGCATACAACTCATAGATAGGATCTAGAACACAAATATATTCATGAAAACACATAGGGTTCAAATCTGAAAATATGGCACTCGGGCCCAAAGTGACAAGCATTAAGAGCAAAAAGTTGAAGCAAAGAATATAAACACCAATCTAGATGATAGGCAACATGCCCCCAACAATCTGACGAACTTTTACATGATCAAACTCATCCAATCCCTACCATCCCCTTTGCCTACAGCAAGGAATTACTCACACATGTGAAGAGAAGTCATGGAGGATGGATGGAGTGGTTGGTGATGACGATGGCGACGATCTCCCCTCTTCGGAGGCCAAATCAGCCTCCAGATTAGCCCTCCCGAAAAAGAACAGAGGGTGGCGGCGGCTCCGCGACGGAAACTGGGAAAACGACTTCTATTCTGGGGTTTTCCCGTCACTGGGATAAATAGGAGTCTCGATAGGGCACCAGAGGAGGGGGGAGGCGCCCAGGCGGCCAGAGGGCGCGGCCCCACCCCTGGCCGCGCCTGGGGCCCCCAGGACTCCCCTCTGGTCCCACTTCTGGCTCCTGACTCCTTCGGGTGCGTGGATTTTCTGGTATTTTTCTGTGAATTTTCTGGAACGTCTAAAAATCCATTTTCCTGCACACAATAAAACCATACAGGCAGCTCTGCTGAAAACAGCGTTAGTCCGGGTTATTTTTGTCCAAATCATGCAAGAATGAGGGCAAAACAATAGCAAAAGTGTTTGGAAAAGTAGATACGTTTGAGACGTATCACCAACTCTCAAGATGAGGAAGGGCAATGCACGGTTATCGAAGAAGCTAGCAGAATATGGGAAGGTGGAAGTGCCAACAATCGAATACTCGCATTAGTCCGAAGAACTCATTCACTTATTATCGATAACTCTCTATCTAATCAGGAGGTTCACAAAGAGACGAGTACCCCGAGGAGGAGTGTATGGGGGTTTGGTTATCCTTGTGCATCCTTGACCCAATAGTGCGTGAGGGTACTCTATATATTCCAACCCCTCTAGAGGTTAGCAATCAATCTAGTAGCTAGAGTTCTCAACTAATTTTTTGTACTTTTCAAAAATAAGCATGGATTTCCCAAAATATGACACATGTCACTAACAGGCTCAAGCCCTTGGCACAAAAAGTCCAAACATTACTCAAATCAATACCTCAAAGCTATTGCATGTTACTACTACACTTGTAATAGCAACCTTAATTACCTACTCATGCAAGACACATAACTCAGTGCAACAAGCCAACTCTCTAAACAAGATAAACATAAAAACTCAAGAGAGTTCCAAAGTCAACCTAAATAAAAGCTCTTCAAAAGATAAGCATGAAACTAAGAGCTAAACATGACTGTAGCTATGAAAAGATAAAGAACACACACAAAAAGAAAGATAAGCATGTGATGGCTTCTCGCCCCTTGTTGGTTACCCAAAGTGGAAGGTTGATATGTAGACAGTGATACGGTGAGTATAGGTCTCTCACTCCTCGTTGGTTACCCCAAGTGGAAGGTGAGATGTAGCGTAGCAGCAAATTTCCCTCGGTGAAGATACCAACGTTTGTCTCCAGTAGGACTCGCGGAAATACAAGAAGGTGGTAAAGTGAACAATGGCGCCAAGGTTGCTAGCTTCACCTGGACCTGGACACAGATACAAATAACTTTGCTCCCAACAAGTACAGAGGAGTTGTCAATTCCTCCGGCCTTGCTATTTACAAAGGATCAACGCAAGAGATAATAATAGTGGCAACTGAAAGTAAAGACTTAAAGTAAACTAAGGGTGTAAACAGTGATGTGAAGATGGACCGAGGTCCCGTGATTTTCACTAGTGATGTCTCTCTCCCAAAAGACGATAAAAGTGCTAGCGAGGTAAACAAATCACAGTTGGGCAATTGACAGAATTATGAAGGCACCGCAATGCTAACTATGCTGCAAAGAAAGGAAGGGCTCAAAAGCAATGGGCAGTACGCCAAGGTAAGTAGACCGAAATCCAACTGCATCTACTATGAATCATCCACCTTGAGATATCTATCCAGAACATCTCGCTGGTATTAAGTTGTGAATCCCACCCAAAGTGTAAACTCAAAGCAACTGACAACTGCATTAAAAGAACTTTGCGTAAAGTAAACAATCCTTGCACCCACGGATACAAGCACTGTTGTTTTATCCCTAGTGGCAACAGCACATCCCCTAGTCTCATGTTTCTGTCACTCAAGCTAGATATCAAGGGGTTGAACCCACAATCAAGCATAACGCTCCCTCTTGGAGTTGCAACAAATCACTTGGCCAAAGTAAAATACGGCAACGGAGAACATGCAAGAATTTACTCAAGAACAAAATATAAAAGAGAAGAACCAAATATATTACTCATCACAATCTGAACATAGTCTCATAATCCATCAGATCCCAACAAACTCAGCATAGCAACAGCAGAAATTACAAAAGTGCCTCGATCATGTGAGGCAGCTCACGAGGTCTCAAAAGTGGAAGCACAAAGAGGGGAGAGGAACATCACATAGCTACTGATCACGGACCCATGGTCCAAGGGGGACTACTCACGGTACATCCGGGAGGCGTCCATGGCTATGGATGGTCTCCCGGAGGGGGTTCCTCCTCCCGGCAGGGTGCCGGGGCAGCTTCTCCAGGCAGCCCCGATCTTGAAACGGCGGCGACAGCGGTACAGAGGCGAGTTCGCGGAAAAGAGATCGATATTAGGGGTTTCCACCCCGAGGGCTAAATATAGGCGGAGGGGGTGTCGAGGGGGCCCACAGGGCAGCCAGGAGGCCCCCTGGCGCGGCCTAGGGTGGGGCCGCGCTAGGGACCCTTCTGGAGTCCCTGTGGTGGCCCCCCTCCGCTGCCTTGGTGATTCCGGAAGCTTCCGGTCGCTGATTTTTTATCTGATTTTTTCGGATTTTTTGGAGCACTTTTAATGGCCGGAAAACCTGAAATACAAAAACGGCAGAAAACAGCAACTAGCAACTGGGTGCACTGGGTTAATAAATTAGTCCAGATATGCTCAAAAGTGTATGAAAGTTCAAGCAAAACATGGCAAAGTCACACAAAACATGCATGGAGCAAGCAGAAATTATAGATACGTTTGGGACGTATCAACATCCCCAAGCTTAATTCCTGCTCGTCCTCGAGTAGGTAAATGATAACAAGTATAATTTCTGTGGTGACATGACACACAACCATATAAGGACTTTTAAGTAAAGCAATCAAAGCATGCAATTCAATTCAAGTCTTAACAAGCAAGAGTCTATATTAGCATTGACACAAGTAACAAAAGAACAAAAGGTGCAAGAGCTCTCGCTGTCCGTGACTCAAATGTCTCCAGATGGTTGATGGCGCGAGAGTTGACGGGTGTAGTCTTCTCGCCCTTCGTTGGTGAGCCCCAAGTGGAAGGCGTGATGTAGCACAGCAGCAAATTTCCCTCAGTAAAGATACCAAGGTTTGTCTCCAGTAGGACTCCAAAGATGATAAGTAGGTGTCAGCGGCGCAACTGACGCGGACCTGCACACAGACACAAATAACTTTGTTCCCAACGAAGTTCCGAGAGGTTGTCAATCTCTCCGGTCTTGTTATTCACAAAGGATCAAACACAAGGGATAATGATAGCAACTGAAAGTAAAAGCAGAAAAGTAAATGAGCGTGGAAACAGTAATGAGGATATGGACCGGGATACGTGATGTTCACTAGTGATGTCCATCTCCCAAAAGACGATAAAACTGCTATGCGAGGTAAACAAATTACAGAAGGGCAATTGACAGGATTATGAACGCACCGCAATGCTAACTATGCTACAAAAGAAATGAAGAGGCTCAAAAGCACGGGCAGTACGCCAAAATAAGTAGACCGAAATCCAACTGCGTCTACTACTAATCATCCACCTTGAGATATCTATCCAGAACATCTCGCTGGTATTAAGTTGCGAGCCCCACCCAAAGTGTGAACCCAAAGCAACAAACAACTGCATTAAAAAGCACTTTGCGTAAAGTAAACAATCCTTGCAACCGCGGTTACAAGCACCGTTGTTTTCCCCCTGGTGGCAACAGCACATCCCCTAGACTCATGTTTCTGTCACTCAAGCGTGTCATCGGGGGGCATGAACCCACAATCGAGCATAACGTTCCCTCTTGGGGTTACTACCTACTACTTGGACAAAGCAATAAACAGCAACGGAGAACATGAAAGAATTAATTAGGAACAAAAATATAAGAGATAAAAACCAAATATATTACTCAATCACAATCTGAACATAATCTCATAATCCATCAGATCCAATCAAACTAAGCATAGCAACAGCAGAAAGATTACAAAAGTGCCTCGATCATGTAGGGCAGCTCACGAGGTCTAAACCATGAAGAACAAAGAGGGGAGGAGAACATCACATAGCTACTGATCACAGACCCATGGTCCAAGGGAAACTACTCACGAGACATCCGGGGAGCATCCATGGTGGAGAGGAGAATCCCGGAGGTCGGCCCTCCCTCCGGCAGGGTGCCGGGAAGAGGTCTTCTGGTGCTCCCGATCTCGGAAGCGCGACGGCGGCGGAACAGAGGAGAGATCGCGAAAAAGGGTTCTCGCTCCGGAAGTTTCTCGTGACGGAGAATATATAGGCGAAGGGGGGCAGCCAGAGGTGGACCAGGGGCCCCAGGCGCCCCCCCTGGCGCGGTCAGGGGTGGGGCCGCGCCGGGTGGCCGCCTGGGCCACCCCTGGCTCCCCTCTGGCCCCACTCGGGCTCTTCGCGAAGCTTCCTTTACGCTGATTTTTCCTATATTTTTCCCGGAATTTTTCTGGCACTTTTTATATGGGGAAAACTGAAATAGAAAACAGCAGAAAACAGGAACTGGCACTGTGGTGCACTGAGTTAATAGATTAGTCCAAATATGATCAAAAGTGTATGAAAGTGTATCTAGATCATAGCAATATCACACAAAACGTGCATGGAGCAAGCAGAAATTATAGATATGTTTTGGACGTATCAACATCCCCAAGCTTAATTCCTGCTCGTCCTCGAGTAGGTAAATGATAACGGCATAATTTCTGTGGTGACATGCTAGCAACCATATAAGAACTTTGAAAAGTAAAGCAATCAAGGTTAGAAACTCAATTTAAGTCATAACATGCAAGAGTCTATATTAGCATTGAAACAAGTAACAAAAGAACATTAGGTGCAAGAGCTCTCGCTGTCCGTGACTCGAATGTCTCCAAATGGTGTTTGCGTGCAAGAAGGGGGATAGGGAATACAAGAAAAACAATTATTTGTTGAGAAATCAATCTACTAAAGTTTCACACTCGGTCTTTTTCTGGAATCTTATCTTGACTCGTCCCCAGACCACTAGTCAGGTACAAGTCAATTTGATCCACTCCTTTTTCAATATTTTGAGCACTCATGCAATGGACACTACTAGGGAAATAGCTATACATGGAAAGCTTATTAGTGGCGCACATATAAAGCCATGCGCCACCATCTGTTAGGGGTGGCGCACTGGAAAATAATGCGCCACCCATAAGACCTTATGGGTGGCGCATTATTTTCCAGTGCGCCACCCCTAAGAGTGGGCCAGCCTAGATGATCTTATACGTGGCGCATCTAGCAATACGCGCCACCCCTAAGAACCTTATAGGTGGCGCATATACAGAATGCGCCACTCCTAAGAGCTTAGGGGTGGCGCATATTGTTAATGCGCCACCCATAAGGTCCTTAGGGGTGGCGCATTTACCTAATGCGCCACCCATAAGAGCTTATGGGTGGCGCATTACATCAACGCGCCACCAGTGACTTTATATATGCGCCACTAAATTCCTAGAGTTGCCCTTATCTACTCCACCCCACCTACCACCTCTCATTCACTCCACACAATTCTCAAACTAGATCCACTCTTCTCACCCTAGATCTATTCGGTTTTCTCCTCCTCCCCACCTCATTTCTTCCATTTATCCATCGATACTTGGCATTACATCTATTTTGTTTCATATTGAAGTAAGTGGACCTCCTCCCAAACTCTTTTGTTCCATTTATGACCCATATACTTGCCTTTATTAGCTTGGGGTTTGTTGTATATGTGAAGCTTGGGTTTGATATATATGTGAAGCTTGTGGTGGTTTGATGTATATGTGAAGCTTATGGTGGTTTGATGTATATGTGTATCTTGAGTGGCAAATGTTTTGCCGAAATGTCGATTCATTTCCGTTTCGGCAAATTTCTAGCGCACTCTCCGCATGCTCCCATGCATTATTAGGGAAGGTCATGCAGAATTTTTCCGGCGACGACTGTGATATATAATTGTGTTGCTCTCTCCGTGCACGCAGGTGATCGACCGTGGTCCGCGAGATGCTGAGAGATATCACCGTGGCTAGGTGGATGCAATGTGTGACAAACGACATGCTAAGGAATAATAGGTCGGATATAAGATGTCCGTGTCAGAGATGCAAACTGCAGTGCGTGACCGAGCCTGATTCCGGAACATTGCAAAGACACCTGAAGCGTAATGGTTTGATGGATGGCTACACACGATGGATAAGTGATGAAGCTGGTGAGGAGGAGGACGTCAATGGTGGGGCGCCAGTAAATGAGGAAGGGCAACCAGAAAACAGCGGCGGGCGAGATGACGAAGAGCATCCCGTACATGATCATGAAGAAGATGCCGAAGCGGATCATGTAGATCAAGATGCCGGACATGAAGATCAAGATGTCGGACATGATGATTCAAGCTGGGTGCGGGACCCTCATGTTCAAGAGCTGCTTGTCAAAGAGGCATTGAACGCAAGAGGTGCAGCTAGAGAGAAAGCCAAGATGGCGCAACTCGAGAAAGACGCGATTACGAAGTTGTACGAAGGATGCAACGACGGGGATACCCGATTGAATGTAACACTTGGGGCTATGGAGATGAAGGCAAAACACAAATGGACCGACGAAAGCTTCGATGATAACATGGCATTCTGGCACGATCGTCTTCCGAAGGGCAACACGTGCCCAATTAGTATCGCTGAGGCCAAGAAAGTCCTTTGCCCTCTCGATCTTCCGCACGTTAAATACCACGTCTGCATAAATGATTGCATGATCTATCGGGGTGAGGACGAAGATAAAACCACATGTTCGGTGTGCGGTGTTAGTCGATACAAGAGACGGAAGAAAGTTCCTAGAAAAGTGGTATGGTACTTTCCGATCACTCCTCGTCTGCAGAGGTATTTCGTAGATCCCGAGGAAGCAAAGCTCATGACCTGGCACGCGGATAGAAAGAAGATAAAAGAGGATGACCCGAACCCGGATCCGTAAAAGGAGGACATGCTGAGGCACCCTTCAGATGGTAGCCAATGGACTGCGTTGGACCTCGAATACCCAGATTTTGGGAAAGAACCAAGGAACCTCAGGATTGGTGTGAGCGCCGATGGAGTCAATCCGTTTGGCGGCCAGAGCAGCACACACAGTACCTGGCCCGTGTTTGTATGCATATACAACCTTCCCCCTTGGAAGTGCATGAAGAAAAAGTACATAACAATGTGTATGCTAGTTCAAGGGCCGAAACAACCAGGTACGGACCTCAATCTATATCTGCAGCTGTTGAAAGAGGAGCTAGAAACGTTATGGAAAGACGGAGTCAATACGTGGGACGCCGCGGCAAAAGAATATTTCCCAATGAAAGTCGCGGTGATCACGACGGTGCACGACTATCTCGGATATGGATATTTCTCAGGGCAGGTGGTCCAAGGATTCTGTGCATGCATTAGGTGCATGGATAATACAACGTACCGCCAGCTACCAAAAGATCCCGGATCTTCAAAAACCGTGTTCCAGGGGTCTCGGAGGTGGCTTCCCAAGAAACACGCGTGGAGAAAACAGGGACATCTGTTCGATGGAAGCGAGGAGCTCCGAGCACCCCCAGCTCGAAGGAGCGGCAAAGAAATCGACAACTTGCTGAAAACTTGGAAAGAGTGCCCCGCACCGGGAAAGAAAAAAAAGAAGACTCAACCGTTCATGAGGGTATGGAAAGCGAGGTCTGTTTTCTGGGATTTGCAATACTGGAGTCTACTCCGCAGTCCTCATAGCCTTGATCTAATGCATATCACAAAGAACGTGTGCGAGAGCTTGTTTGGCACGCTGCTCAACATGCCGGAGAAGACCAAGGACGGGCCAAAAGCAAGGAATGACTTGAAATTTATGGGCATCAGGAGGGAACTTCACCCCCCTAGTGACGACGATGATGAGACGGAGGAGGAAGAGGATACGGAAACGCAAAACTCTCGCAAACGAAAAAGGACGACCAAGAAGAAGACCGGTATTGATCACTGCCCCCCGGCATGCTTCACTCTGTGCGAGGAGGAGATCAAGCGGTTTATCCACTGCCTCATAGGAGTAAAATTTCCGAACGGCTACGTGGGGAAGATAAGCAGATACCTAGACGAGGCGAAGCAGCGTTTCAACGGGATGAAATCTCACGACTGTTTCGTGCTGATGACGCGGATTCTCCCGGTTGCGATGCGAGGGATAATGGACGAGCACGTCCGTAAAACGTTGTTTGGCCTTTGCAACTTTTTTGACGTCATCTCCCGGAAGTCGATTTGCGCTACGCAACTCAAAAGGCTACAGGAGGAGATCATGCTCATACTATGCGAGCTTGAGATCTATTTCCCGCCCGCGTTCTTTGACATTATGGTGCATCTGCTGATCCACGTCGTGGAGGATATCGTCCAACTCGGGTCTGCGTTTCTACGCAGCATGACGCCGTTCGAAAGGATGAATGGGCACATCAAAAAATACGTTCGTAACAGGTCCCGTCCAGATGCAAGCATAGCAAAGGGCTTTCTAACCGAAGAGTGCATCTCTTTTTGCACGAATTATCTCAACACCGAGAACCCTGTTGGTATGGCCGTCAACAAGCACTTTGGCAGTACCGATGGGTGTGGTCACCACGAGGGAAGCCGCGCAATGCATGTCAACTTTGGCGGTCGAGACATCGACTTTGAAAGAGCAAGCCTAGTCGCGCTACAACACATCCAGCTGGTCGATCCTTGGATAGTAAAGCACAAGGATTTAATCAGGAAGAGGTACAGTGACCAGGGCCTGCAGATAACAGACCGAGATCCACGGCTAATCAAAGAGCACAACTCCGGTTTCATAACTTGGTTCAGGGACGAGCTTCGTGCTAATCCCCCGCGAAGGAACGCTTCTGAGGACGAAAAGATGATATTCACCTTGTCACAGGGTGCCGCACGCAACCTGATGACCTATCAAGCGTATGATATCAACGGCTACACATTTTACACGGAAGAAAAGGACAATAACTGCGATTACCATAACTCAGGGGTAACGGGGATATTCTACACCGATGACGTCAAGGAAAGATTCTATGGAAGGATCGAGGACATATGGGAGCTCGACTACTGTGGAGAGAAGGTGCCGATGTTCCGTGTGAGATGGGCCAAGAGCGTCGTAAAAGAAGACCGGTGCTTCACCACCATGGTTATACCCGAAGCCAAATCCAAGTCTGCGGGCGCAAACGTCACCGCAAAAAATGAGCCATGGGTACTGGCTAGCCAAGTGGACCAATGCTTCTTCATTACCGACCCATCAAAGCCGAGCCGCGTTGTAGTGAGGAGAGGCAAAAAAAACATCATCGGAATGGATGGAGTCGCCAACGAGCAAGACTTTGACAAGTACAGCGACCCGAAGATGGAGGATGACTACGCCGCTCAGGATACATACACCACAACCCTACCGAAGAAAGGTCTCCTCCCGTTCAAGAGGAAAAGTGAAGGCGTCCCGGGCCTAAATTATTCAACCACGACAAAGAAGGGCAAGAAGAAGATCGTGAGGAAACGATAGCTAGATAGCTAGCTCCAAGTTTAAGAAAAATATTTTGTAATTCATGATCACTTTGTGTATGCATGGATTTAATATGACTTTGCTGTTGTTTGTTGGTGTTGCTGCTTGTGCTTTCTCCCCTCTCACATTACACCTAGTATTTTGTTAAAGATTTTCCTTGTTTTCATCCACTTCATGACTCCACCTACATATTATAACCATTAGGGGTCTGTGTTTTCATCATAATTGTTACGGCACTAAGTTCATTCATAATGTGACAAGGCATGTGACAACACATGTTTAATTAAAAAATAAACATGTCATAATAATGTGACAAGGAATGTGACAAGGCATGTGACAATAAAAATTAAAAAATGCTTAGGGGTGGCGCATATAGACCAGATGCGCCACTAAGTTCTCTTATGCGCGGCGCATTTCGCTAAAATGCGCCACGCATAAGGTTTCTTATGCGTGGCGCATTTCAGCAAAATGCGCCACCCCTAAGCCTTAACCTCCATCACCCACCGCACTCGACGCCCGTGCCCGCCGCCGCAAAATACTAGTACAAAATACTAGTACAATTGCATATGGCAAAATGGAAATTGAATAAAAAATGGCAGAATTGAAATTCCAATAATAAGTAGGCAAAATAGAGTTAAATCAATTCAACAGAAAAATAGGCAAGTCTTAGGGGTGGCGCATTTTTCAGAAATGCGCCACCAAGTAGATCCTTATGTGTGGCGCATTCCGCAGATATGCGCCACGCATAAGGATCCATTTGGTGGCGCATTTCTGCGAAATGCGCCACCCCTAAGACTTGTCCTATCGAAAACTTCCCCCTCCATGCCCGAACAGTACCCATTCCCCCCCCCACTCCCTCACCTCGCTCTCCGGCCACCACCCTCACCGGAGTCCTAGCCGTGCCCCCGCTCTCCTGCCGCTGCCCTCACCGCCACCGGAGCCGCCCCCGCACCCCCATCCACGGCCGCCGACGTCCCCGGGCGCCACCCGACCTAGGCGACGCCGGAGCCGCCACCTCAACTCCGGCCCCCCGCGCGCCCCTGCCGTTCGAGTTGTCGACGCCGGCCCCGCCCCTGCCAGGTACATCCATACTCCCCTCCTCTGCTCCCCCCTCCCCTCCATTGCCGCCCCAAACCCCACTCGCCCCTCTGCTCAAATCCCTTTGTTCAAACCCTAGAGAACAGAGGGGATTTGAGAATTGCTCTGTGTGCAATCCCTTTGGGGAATTTGATGCCTAGTGTGCTAGTGCAATTTAGGAGTTAGAGATGCTAAATTGCAATTTATTTTAGTGCAAAACCTAGAGAACAGAGAGAGACAGAGAATGGTGAGGAGTTGGGCAAGCCCTAGGAGGTGGAAGCAGTACTCCATGTTTACATGTGTGATCTTGCACCTTGTGCCATAGTGAATTCTATCATTCTCTCCTCTGGTAGTGAAGTTTAGCATAGTGAAATCTTTATCTAAAAAGAGAAAAGTAGCTTCAAATGTTGATATGATCATTGCTTATGGTACATGATCATTGATATAAAAATGTTGTGCTTTGTTCTGTTTACAGACCATTGATCAGCACATAAAATCTGATAGCCCAATTTGATATGAAAAAAAAAATAAACTGATGAACAGATGCTATATTGGATACTTGGCTTAGATGTGTGTGTGTGTGTGTGTGTGTGTGTGTGTTGTAGCTAGGTAATTTGATCACCATGTAATGTAGCCACACTGGATAGACAAAGATATTAGGACAAGCTACTTTTAGAATGATAATAAGTATATACACTTCACCTTGTCATGGACTGCATCTGCTTTAAATGAAGTGTAGGCTCCCTGTTCTTCTAATTTCAAAAGTAAAAATTAGTTCTAGTAGTACTCTGTATTAGGTTTGTAGTGGTAGCAATAGAGGTAGTAGTTGAAAAATAGCAATGGTGCCCTGCTCCCCCTCCCCTGCTGGAAAAAAACAAGTTGTCTGAATTTTCAACTAGCAAAGGTGCCATGGTGCTTTGTCTGAATTTTTTGAGTTCTTGACAATGCCCTAGGTCCAAATTTTCTGTTTTTAGGTGTTGCAAAGTACAACTTGCAAGTATACAGAATTTTCAATGCATTAATCTGCCAGCAGAACTTGACATGATAAGATGGTTGCCTATGTTATGTGATGTTAATAGATTTCTTATTGACTATTATGTTTTTGAATACTGTTTCAATATCTATAAATATGCTGGTTGTGCCTACATACAAGGCATTTTCTTGTGCAGGTACAAATCATTATCCCCTTTCTCCCAAAATGTTGATTAACTTCCGTTTCGGTTGAGAATGGGGCACTCTCATGTTAAGAAAAAGAGCAAAGGTCATGCCGAATTTTTCCGTGAATTCGTGCATGACCTTTGCTATTTTTCTTAACATGAGAGTATTTCCATTTATTTATTGTGCTAATTAATTAAGTAGTTGCATTTCTTAATATTGTACTAGTGCAAACATGTCGACCGGAGGCGACGCCGGTCCTTCTTCTCAGCCGGGAGAAAAAAGGAAGCAATTTTGGGAATACTCCTAGGAGGAGGTCGAGGAGCAGAGAGAAGAGGAAGTACCTCCGGGCGAGGAGGAGCATGAGGAGGAGATAGAGTCGGAGTCCGACTCATCGGATGATGACTTGGAGGAGGAGGCCGGTACGACAGACGGCGAGAGGAACATCGGCGAGGATGATGGAACCGGTGGCTCCAACACAGATGGTACCCAGTCGAAGAAGAGGAATCGGAAACCGACCAAGGTCGGCGTCATCAGGCAAGAGTTTACTGTTGTGACCGCCGCCGGGATTCCTAAAGAGCCCGAACGTTTTTCGAAAGGGTACGGCCGTCAAGTCGCGGCGATCCTCCGCAACACCGTGCCGATCACCACGATTAACCGCAGGAGTCGTGAGAATATTCATTATTTTCAGCTTCTTATCAAGAAGCTGCACGGACGATACAAGTTTCCGTACTCTATATCCATAACAATAAAATCAGCGGGAACATAGTTGTCATTGACAATGATAAGAACATCGTCGATCTTCCCCAAAGGTTTCTTTACGGAAGAATCAACAAGATGAACACCAAAAGAACAAGGCTCAAAGGGCTTCAATTCAAACATATCAAATATTCTTTTGGGCATAACGGAGGTACTGGCTCCAACATCACATAAGGCATAGCAAGAGAAGTTATTTAATTTAATTTTGATCATAGGGTCCCAACCATCATCTATCTACAACATTTCTTTCTTGTTGGACTTAAGTTCCTCTACTTTCCTCAAGTCTAGAGCATCCAATCTTTTTTCAATAGTGGCAAGTCTATCTATGACAGTATCAATACTACGATCATAAACAAAATAACTAGATAGACTACGCAAAATATCAAGAGCCCTAACTTCATCACACTCTAGAAAATATCCTTCAGCTATAATGTCAAGAGAGTGTTTACACCACTTAAAAAGACCATGGTAAAAAATTCTAAGCACAATTTTTATAGGTATCCAAGGCATAATTCTTTTATGTGCTTCAGAGATTCTGTCCCATGCTTTCTTCATATTTTCTCCATCTCTTTGATGGAAATCGAGAACTTTCGATTCCCTCAAAGCACCTAGCCCTAACATGTTCATCTAAACAAGGAGGGCTGCTAACAGCAAGATAAACAATTTTTTTGTGATTTTTGATAAAAGACACAAAGATAAAAAGTGAAAGGTAAACTAACAAGACTAAAAAACAAAGGTAAAGGGTACTGTGCAACTCCCCTATCTTAGCACTCGGAGTCCCCGGCAACGGCGCCAGAAATTTGCTTGATGGCGCGAGAGTTGACGGGTGTAGTCTTCTCGCCCTTCGTTGGTGAGCCCCAAGTGGAAGGCGTGATGTAGCACAGCAGCAAATTTCCCTTAGTAAAGATACCAAGGTTTGTCTCCAGTAGGACTCCAGAGATGATAAGTAGGTGTCAGCAGCGCAACTGACGAGGACCTGCACACAGACACAAATAACTTTGTTCCCAACGAAGTTCAGAGAGCTTGTCAATCTCTCCGGTCTTGTTGTTCACAAAGGATCAAACACAAGGGATAATGATAGCAACTGAAAGTAAAAGAAGAAAAGTAAATGAGCGTGGAAACAGTAATGAGGATATGGACCGGGATACGTGATGTTCACTAGTGATGTCTCTCTCCCAAAAGACAATAAAACTGCTATGCGAGGTAAACAAATTACAGAAGGGCAATTGACAGGATTATGAACGCACCGCAATGCTAACTATGCTACAAAAGAAAGGAAGAGTCTCAAAAGCACGGGCAGTACGCCAAAATAAGTAGACCGAAATCCAACTGCATCTACTACTAATCATCCACCTTGAGATATCTATCCAGAACATCTCGCTAGTATTAAGTTGCGAGCCCCACCCAAAGTGTAAACCCAAAGCAACAGACAACTGCATTAAAAAGCACTTTGCGTAAAGTAAACAATCCTTGCAACCGCGGTTACAATCACCGTTGTTTTCCCCCTTGTGGCAACAGCACATCCCCTAGACTCATGTTTCTGTCACTCAAGCGTGTCATCGGGGGGCATGAACCCACAATCAAGCATAACGTTCCCTCTTGGGGTTACTACCTACTACTTGGCCAAAGCAATAAACAGCAACGGAGAACATTCAAGAATTACTTAGGAACAAAAATATAAGAGATAAAAACCAAATATATTACTCAATCACAATCTGAACATAATCTCATAATCCATCAGATCCCATCAAACTCAGCATAGTGTCGGGACCCGGGGTTAGCGTATGCAAGTCCAGCTAAGACATAGTCATATGGAGAGCCGAGAACCATACCCACTTGTCTAAGTAGACAAGGCCAAGCACAGAACGTTCTCGGAAAGCATCGTACGTGAGGGGCATCCCATCCAGGCCGGATGATCAACTGAGATGGGTCCTCATCGTCCGCACACAAGTCTAATAATATGGGTGGTGAACTCCCATATTCAAAGACAAGTCGCCTCAACCATACTATCGACTATCTCATAACTCTTACATAGACTTACTCCATCCCGATCACTTAGTCGGGGTCTAGGGCGGGCTCGATCATACCACAAAGTGTGCACGAGACGGAGTCTCGAACAATCGCATCGCGATGCCCCAAGCTGCGCACATCTAAGGGGCACTTGGTGTATGAAAGACCGCCAGCCAGAACACAACTAAGGTCTCGAAAACCCATACAAAGACATGCATGTTATAAACATACACGCAACACACATGCCTTGTATGAACAGTAGTTACCATTGCAATTCTCTACAAAGTGTACAATTTTATTGATAACTCTTATAGAGTGCAAACAGAGATCACAAACATGTGATCCAACATTACAACACAAACGGAAGCAAATTATGTCTGAGTACAGACAAGTTTAACAAATGGCTTAAGAAGCCTTATTTAAACACAAGCCCTCCACGAGGGAACCAGTCGTCTGACTGGGACTAGACTAGCTTGATCTTCAGTCGTCCAGCTCGATGAAGAAGCCACCTTCGGGGTCAGTGGTCTCATCTGAAACATAGATTAAGCAAACGTGAGTACAAAGTCGTACTCAGCAAGACTTACATAGGAACTATACTACTCATGCACATGTATCAAGGTAAAGGGAGGTGGGGTTCACTTGCAGAAGTGCCTGCTTTGACTTGGCTAATCCTGAACTACGAGTACCAGACTTTGAGGTAAGAAGCGTACACGAGTCCACTACTTTCTCCAACCAATTACACCACTATTGATAGAGGCGAAGGTGTCCCGATGTTTCGATGAGATGTTGGAGATCGATTTTGGTGGAGTAGACTTTCACGACCCGACTACGAACGTGCGAAGACGTTGCGCCTTAGCAATCGCTAAACCAACTCCGAGAGGTTATTGATCCCGCGGATGCACGATCAACCTGACCACGAAGGTCAATTCCTGCAAGCAATCGAAGAACAAGCAAGAACTAAGAATTGCAATCTGGATATTGCGAATATAAGATGAAAGATTAACAGAAGTTGGGGTTCCAATGCGGTCTTGGCCTGGTCGGACGACACAAACGAAGAACTCGAAGTTGCGGCTATGGCTAACTTAAATCTAATTAAAACCCAAGTCTAAACGACGCCCTAAGGGCTGTATATATGGGGGAACAGAGGGGATTTTCGTGACCCCTTGGAGGTGGGGCCCGAAAACAACCCTAACTCGGTTTCCCCACACATACGGACTCTAAAAACAGCCTATAATGTGGTATTTCGAAATTACATGGGCCCAGCCCAATATTAAGGTGACGCAGCACCTATAATTGCTCTTGGACGAAAATAATGAAGTGGCATCTCGTGTATTTCGTCCAAGCCTTCATGCATGCCTTATGGTGGCTTCAAAGTGCGAAAATCCCCACTGGAAGCTCCATTGTTATTTCCCGCGCGCACACCTTCTTCTCCATGCTTGATCCCGCTCCAATGACCGTCCTTCTTGTCCATGCTAGGTCCTTCATTCATAAGAAAAACAAAAGTATCTAATTTAGGCAGCATCATATGTTCATGAACATTAGAAGGATTCGCAAGAAACGAAAGTACCTGATAATTTAGTTGACGTGCACGTGCTCTAGTAACTGGTCCAGTATGTGTAGTTGGTGAAGATGTGGGTGTAACATTAGTAGAGATGTCCTCATCATCCTCCCCTTCTTGAATTGAAGTCGTCCTCGACGGAAGCTCATTATCTTCTCCCAAATAAGGTTTCAAATCTGCAATGTTAAATTTGGGACTAACCCCAAAATCTGCAGGTAGCTCAAGTTTATATGCATTATCATTAATTTTCTGTAAAACCTTAAAGGGACCATCAGCTCGTGGCATTAACTTAGACTTGCGCAAATCAGGAAACCTATCTTTACGTAGATGTAACCAAACAAGATCTCCTGGTTCAAACACAACATGCTTTCTACCCTTATCACCAGCAAGCTTGTATCTAGCATTCATTTTCTCAATGTTTTCTTTAGTTAACTCATGCATTTTTAATATCAATTCAGCACGTTGCTTAGCATCAAAATTAACCTTCTCCGAAGATGGAATAGGAAGCAAATCAATAGGTGCACGAGGTAGAAAACCATAAACAATCTCAAAAGGGCACATTTTAGTGGTAGAATGAAATGAACGATTATAAGCAAATTCAATATGAGGTAAACATTCTTCCCACATTTTTAAGTTACTCTTTAAAACAGCCCTAAGCATAGTAGACAAAGTCCTATTGACTACTTCAGTTTGTCCATCAGTTTGGGGATGACATGTAGTACTAAAAAGTAGTTTAGTCCCCAACTTAGCCCATAAGCATCTCCAAAAATGGCTAAGAAACTTAGTATCACGATCCGAGACAATAGTATTGGGCACACCATGTAAGCGAATAATCTCTCGAAAGAATAAATCAGCAACATTAGCAGCATCATCGCTTTTATGACATGGTATAAAATGTGCCATCTTAGAAAATCTATCCACGACAACAAATATGCTATCCCTCCCATTCTTTGTTCGAGGCAGGCCTAAAACAAAGTCCATGGATATGTCCTCCCACGGAACACTAGGTACAGGTAAAGGCATGTATAAACCATGAGGATTGAGTCGTGAGTTAGCTTTTTGACATGTAGTGCAGCGAGCAACAAAACGCTCAACATCCCGTCTCATCTTTGGCCAAAAGAAATGTGTAGCAAGTACGTCCTCCGTCTTCTTCACGCCAAAATGTCCCATTAATCCTCCTCCATGCGCCTCCTGCAACAACAAAAGACGAATAGAGCTAGCTGGAATGCATAGCTTGTTAGAACGGAACACAAACCCATCATTAAGCACAAACTTGTTCCATGTTCTACCCTCTCTACAATTCTGCAATACATCTTTAAATTCCGCATCATGTACATATTGATCTTTGATTGTCTCTAAACCGAATATCTTGAAGTCAAGTTTTGAAAGCATAGTATAACGACGAGACAAAGCATCAGCAATAATATTATCTTTCCCCTTCTTGTGTTTAATGACATAAGGGAAAGTCTCAATAAATTCAACCCACTTAGCATGTCTACGATTAAGTTTTGCTTGACTTCTTATGTGTTTCAAAGATTCATGATCAGAATGTATAACAAATTCTTTGGGCCATAAATAATGTTGCCAAGTTTCTAATGTCCGAACAAGAGCATATAATTCCTTATCATAAGTAGAATAGTTCAGACTAGGCCCACTCAATTTTTCAGAAAAGTAAGCAACAGGTTTAGCATCTTGTAATAACACACCTCCCAAACCAATACCACTAGCATCGCATTCAAGCTCAAAAGTCTTATTAAAATCAGGAAGTTGGAGCAAAGGAGCATGTGTTAACTTATCTTTCAATATCGTGAAGGCTTCTTCCTGTGCGGTACCCCAAGTAAAAGGCACATCCTTGCGTGTAAGCTCATTGAGAGGTGCAGCAATGGTGCTGAAATCTCTCACAAAACGCCTATAGAATCCAGCGAGGCCAAGAAAACTCCTCACTTGTGTGACCGTTTTGGGCTGCGGCCAACTCTCAATCGCCTCGATCTTGGCTTTATCAACTTCAATTCCCTGCGGAGTAACAACATAGCCAAGAAACGATACTCGGTCGGTGCAAAAGGTGCACTTCCCAAGGTTACCAAACAAACGTGCATTACGTAGAGCAATAAAGACAGCACGTAAATGATCCAAATGTTCCTCCAAAGATTTGCTATAAATCAGTATATCATCAAAATAGACTACTACAAATCGTCCAATGAAAGCACGTAAAACCTCGTTCATTAATCTCATGAAAGTGCTAGGTGCATTAGTTAACCCAAAAGGCATGACTAACCACTCATATAATCCAAACTTAGTTTTAAAAGCTGTTTTCCATTCATCTCCTAATTTCATGCGAATTTGATGGTATCCACTACGCAAATCAACTTTGGAAAACATGGTAGAGCCACTTAATTCATCAAGCATATCATCTAACCGAGGAATAGGATGACGATAATGAATAGTAATATTATTAATGGCTCGACAATCAACACACATATGCCATGTTCCATCCTTTTTTGGCACTAATATAACAGGAACAGCACAAGGACTAAGGGATTCACGTATGTAACCTTTGTCGAGTAGCTCTTGTACTTGACGCTGAATCTCCTTCGTCTCCTCCGGATCGGTACGGTATGGCGCACGGTTGGGCAGCGAAGCACCGGGAATTAAGTCAATCTGATGCTCAATCCCTCGAATAGGTGGTAATCCCGGTGGTACGTCTTGTGGAAAGACGTCAATAAATTCCTGCAAAAGGTCAGTGACAACAGGAGGCAAAGAAGGAGGCAATTCCTCAAATGAAAACAAAGCTTCTTTGCACACAAAAGCATAGCACACATATTGACTAACATCCAAATCTGAAATATCAACCTTAGTAGCAAGCAAAGTTGGACTAGTCAATTTAATTTCATTAGAAACAGCAGAAGAAGATTTGCTATTAGTCTTATGTTGTTGCTCAAATTCTTTAGCTGCGATCTCATTTTCACTCTTATTTTTCTCATGTTTAGCTTTACTAGCTCTAGCAAGATCATCTTTCACAATTTGTTCAGGAGACATAGGAAGTAAAGCAATATTTTTATCCTGATGAACCAGAGTAAACTGATTTGTCCTACCATGGTGTACAACATTCCTATCAAATTGCCATGGTCTACCAAGTAAAAGAGAGCATGCTTGCATGGGTACCACATCACAATCAACATAATCAGCATATGCAGCAATGCTAAAGTGCACACGAACAGAACGCGTTACCTTAATCTTACCACTATTGTTAAACCACTGGATATAGTACGGATGGGGGTGTGGTCTTGTGGTGAGAGATAGCTTCTCCACCAACTCCATGCTAGCCAAGTTGTTGCAACTCCCTCCGTCAATGATGATGCGAACCGAACGTTCTTTCACCACTCCCTTTGTGTGGAACAAATTATGCCTCTGGTTTTGCTCGGCCTTCGTTACCTGCACACTTAACACACGTTGAGCAACCAAACTAGCATATTTATCTGCATCATCAGGAGCCATATACTCTATATCATGAGCATCATCATGGGCACCCTATTCCTCATGAGCAATGAGAACTAAAGTCTCCTCATCATAGTCACTCGCTGACTCATACCCACCATCCGCCGTAATAGTCATCACACGCTTGGAGGGACAGTCTTTTGCGAAGTGACCTCCACCTTGGCACCTGCGACATTTAATATCACGATCTCGTGTTTGCCCTGTGGAAGCCATGGATGAAGAAGAACTCGCCGCTGGACCACTTTGTGCACCCTTGAATGGTGGCGCTGGCTGTTTTGGTGGCTCCCTGTAAGAATGAGCGGCTGAAGTAGATGGTGGTGCAGCAGGACGTGTGGATGTAGAAGCTCCACGCGATGTCCATGATGTATTTCGTCCTGCAGAAAAGTTAGGTCTCGTAGCGGCCTGTCGATCCTGCACTTCACGTTCAGCTTTACAAGCAAGATGAAACAAACGAGTGATAGTAGCAAAGTCCTTGTATTCTAGAATAGTTTGTATCTCCCTGTTTAAACCACCCATAAAACGTGCAAGCATAGCTTCATTATCCTCTACTAGGCCACATCTAATCAATCCAGTTTGTAATTCTTGATAATATTCCTCTACAGAATTTTTTCCTTGTCTCAAACGCTGTAATTTTTGTAACAATTCACGTTGATAATAAGGAGGAACCCAGCGAGTACGCATAGCATCTTTTAAAGCAGCCCAAGTAGTTGGAATATTATTAGCATGCAATCTACAATGTTCAGACCACCAAATAGATGCAAATCCCGTGAATTCACAAACAGCAGCAGTAACACGTCTATTCTCAGGATATTGTAAACATGTAAAACGTTGTTCAGTTTCTAACTCCCAAGTAAGATAAGCATCAGGAATATATCTACCCTCAAACGGCTTAAGATTCAATTTCAGTTTAGGCACATGTTCATCATCGCGTACCTGAGGGGGTGGTTGGTGTCGACCGTGGCGAATGTTGGGACGTGGACGTCCAGCTGGCTGTTCATAGGCTGCTTCCTGTTCCACCTCCTCCTCGTAATCACCCTCGTAGTTGTCGTCCTGGCCGACGTCAGAAGCAGCAGCAGAAGGTACTGCAGCAGTAGGAGGAGCACCAATACCAGCAGCTTGTCCTCTCGGAAACAGAATCCGTCGTGCACGTGGTAGTGGCGGTGGCTGTGCTGGAGCGGCAGCAGGCTGTGTAGGTAGGCGTGCGATCAACTCAGTAAACTTGGCGTCGAGCTTGGTGTCGATCATCTTTTCCACGCCATCAATTGCCTCTGTAAATCTGGTCTCGATGTCATTCACCTGTTCAGACATCATTTGTGCAAATTTATCATGTAGCTCCTTGTTTGTCATGTTCTCCCAATCGGGTGCATCCCGCGCCACTTCATCATGTGATCCTGGCATGGTTAGCAGAAATCGAAAACACACAGGAATATGATCCTACTTCTACTAATGGGATGTGGGATGGTGGAAAGCACAAATCCGTCAAGCTTTTCTTTCGTTCTTACCGATTCTTACCTAGCAGCAGGTGGTGATGTACAACCAACGGGTCAAAACTCTCAGAGATATGGTGGAGCGATGGCCAGGAGGTGTCAAACGCACGATGTAGAATATATGTGGAGCTGTAGGAAGGCAGACAAGTATGGTAGCAAAAGCTCAACAGTAATCAAAACAGAGATGCAAAGCTGAATAAACACTCAACGTCGGTACTGTGCTGATCCTAGGCTAGACCGTACTAGAGACGCGAGCCTAAAACACCAATGAAAGCACGGCGCGGCACGTAAACAACTGAGAAGCACACTCTGGATTTTTTTTCTCTCTCTCTCTTTTTTTTTGCTCTTTTTTTTTGCGATGCGGGACTGCGGTGGCTGAAAAAGTGCGAAAAAAGCACTATGGTGGCGAACGTCTCAAAATGAGTTTCTGGACCTAAGGAACGTATGGGCACGAAAATTTTTTACCCCTGAAAATTTTGGCCTAAAAACTGCTCTGGAAAGCGTGCCAGACTCTTTTTTTTTTTTTGCTAATCACCCCCCTTCTCTGTACGGAAAAAGTTTGATGAAATCCGACTCTAACAACTGAAAACTAATCTGGCTACAGAGAGATCAGGAACCGTACTGATGGTGGAACTCAACTCGGACTCGTGAGACGTGGTGGTGTATATGGACTCTGCTTGGCGGAACGTGGTGGTGTATCTGGACTCGGATTAGCGGAACGTGGTAGGATGACTACTTGTGCGGCGGCGACGTGGCAAACTGTGATCAGAACTCGAAACTCTAAGGGAACTAGACGCTAAGATCAGCAACTTGACACAACGATGCAACCGTAAATTCAACAAAGCAAGTACTGAAAAGAAAACTGGACAAAGGCTAGGACTGTCTTGGGACGTGATGATCTAACCCTAATTTTTTTTGTTGGCTTTTTCGTGGACTGTAGGTATGAAGAACAGAACCAATCTAGACTATGAAAACTGGTAAATCTCACCGAGCAACCTGGAAATCTGATACCACTTGATAGAGGCGAAGGTGTCCCGATGTTTCGATGAGATGTTGGAGATCGATTTTGGTGGAGTATACTTTCACGACCCGACTACGAACGTGCGAAGACGTTGCGCCTTAGCAATCGCTAAACCAACTCCGAGAGGTTATTGATCCCGCGGATGCACGATCAACCTGACCACGAAGGTCAATTCCTGCAAGCAATCGAAGAACAAGCAAGAACTAAGAATTGCAATCTGGATATTGCGAATATAAGATGAAAGATTAACAGAAGTTGGGGTTCCAATGCGGTCTTGGCCTGGTCGGACGACACAAACGAAGAACTCGAAGTTGCGGCTATGGCTAACTTAAATCTAATTAAAACCCAAGTCTAAACGACGCCCTAAGGGCTGTATATATGGGGGAACAAAGGGGATTTTCGTGACCCCTTGGAGGTGGGGCCCGAAAACAACCCTAACTCGGTTTCCCTACACATACGGACTCTAAAAACAGCCTATAATGTGGTATTTCGAAATTACATGGGCCCAGCCCAATATTAAGGTGACGCAGCACCTATAATTGCTCTTGGACGAAAATAATGAAGTGGCATCTCGTGTATTTCGTCCAAGCCTTCATGCATGCCTTATGGTGGCTTCAAAGTGCGAAAATCCCCACTGGAAGCTCCATTGTTATTTCCCGCGCGCGCACCTTCTTCTCCATGCTTGATCCCGCTCCAATGACCGTCCTTCTTGTCCATGCTAGGTCCTTCATTCATAAGCAAAACAAAAGTATCTAATTTAGGCAGCATCATATGTTCATGAACATTAGAAGGATTCGCAAGAAACGAAAGTACCTGATAATTTAGTTGACGTGCACGTGCTCTAGTAACTGGTCCAGTATGTGTAGTTGGTGAAGATGTGGGTGTAACATTAGTAGAGATGTCCTCATCAACTATGGTGCCTTCCTCGACTTCCCCACGAGAAAGCACGCCATAGCACTCACACTTATCTTGGTGTGTTTTAGAAGTATCCAGTTCAAGTTGTCTAATAATCAAGCTAAGCTTTCCAAGCAGTCCATAACCGCGGACGCGGCTATTCGAATAGTTTTTTTAACCCTGCAGGGGTGTACCGCTACACACACATGATCATCATTTACCGCCTTTGTACTCGACACCATTCAAGGGGTGCCGGCGAGGATGCTCACCACAACTGTTACCTCATAGCCGATCTAGTCCGAGAAAGCCGCCTACTTGGGTTGGTTACCACTATCGTGAACCCGGCCGGTTTACCGAAGTGGACCCAAGTGATGTGTGCGTGGTGCATAAGCCGGTCTCGGTTGAGCCGTTCTCT
This sequence comes from Bromus sterilis, assembly GCA_950022295.1. Taxonomy (NCBI): domain Eukaryota; kingdom Viridiplantae; phylum Streptophyta; class Magnoliopsida; order Poales; family Poaceae; genus Bromus; species Bromus sterilis. Next base: position 160,713,904 of record OX465600.1, read on the forward strand.
CACTTAGCATCCAGGCCACAGACCTACCAGAACTCCGAACTATTGCGACATCTGGACATCGAAAGGGATGAGTTAATAGGTTGAGAGGGGTCAGTGAGCCCAATGTGTGGTTGTACTCTTCATCTTGGATCACCACACAAGAACTCGGACTTAGGGCGGTGTTCAACGAGACAACCCACCGTGTACTCCTACACAGCCTCTCATCGTTCACCTTGTATTAGGGTCGATTCACCAACACTTTTCTACCATCATCATCATGATCACTACCATCCCGACTCACATCACAGTAACATCATGGTAACATACTAAGCATGCAATAAGCGATAAACATTTGCAGGGGCCACATGATATCAATCAACTCCTACATTTGCTAGGATTGTGGTTTGCTTACTACTGTGACAAAATGATAGGTCATGCAAAGGAATGGGTTCATCTATACGGTAGAAACGAATCATGGTGATCATCCTAAACAATGCATAAGCGAGACATGAGAGGGAAGTGGGATTTTATCGACATGATCAATGGGGGTTTGCTTGCCTTGCTGACGAGGTTCGGGTTCTGGGTCTTCAACGAAGGGGGCAGCCTCCTGCTCCGGTTCCACCTCTACTCGACAAACAACAAGCAAAGTAGCAAAGTAAATACAATGCACAATCACATGATGATAGGTTGAAACTTGGTGTATATGCTTTGATGTGTGAAGCAATTCCATTTAAATGGAGTATACTGCAAATTGAATTGCAAATTCAAACTCCACATTTGAATTCAACTTAGTCAAGTTGCATGTGACATTGTTTGATCATATTGAACCTTTTGGAAATGTGTATGATATGCCTCTGAAGTGTGGTTGAATAAAGCATAATTCCATGGTCCAAGTTGCAAAATCATTTGAATTGAATTTGAATTAATTCCAAATAATTCAAATGACATATGCTACTGGTCCCATTTTAAAATCAACTCAAACAAAGTTGAAAATTGCATATTTGGAAAGATAATTTTATCCTGATCATTTTTCGTATATTATTTGTCCAAATTGGAGTTAATATGAATTTTCTATGAATTTCCAAAGTTTGGGGTATTTTCTGGAATTTCTTTAATTCAATTTGATTTTCTGGAAATTCATTTAATCAACTTATTGCGCCAGGCTGACGTCAGGCGGGGGCTGACAAGGGGTTCCCACCTGTCAGTGGCTGGGTTAATTAACCCGGCTGGTTAAATTAATCCAGTGGCTTAATTAAGCCACTGGGCCCACTGGTCAGTGACCTAGGGTCACTTAACCCAGGTGGGGTTAAGCCCTGATCAAGGCCACGTTGGCGGGCTGCCGGCGGCTAAACGTCGGCGACCTTCCAGCACGGCGGCGTCTGTACGGGATGGCGTTCCCGTGGTCCAAATCGCGCGCTTCGACCACTGAGACGAAGCTCTCGGTGTCGCGCGACGATGGAGACCGAAAGGGAAGCCTGGGAGGCTCTGTACGCACGACGGCGTCGAGCTTTGCGGCGGCGGTGCTACTGGCTGGAGGCCGAACTCGCTACGGAGCACCATTTGAGCCGGTGATGCTCGCAATCGACGCAGAGGAGCAAGGAGAAGACGGTGCACATGCCCCCGAGCTCGTTTGCTTTACTGGTGATCGACTACGACGACCGTGGCGGCGAGGGACTTCGGCTTCCATGGCGGATCGACAAGGAGACAACGATAAGGGGCGGGGAGAGAGGGGTTTGGACCGCCTGCTCACCAGGAACTCGACGGAGGTGGCGGATTGAGCTAGGAGGGCTCGACGGCGACGAAATCGACAAAGGCGTCCTTCGGGTCCGGCGACGGCTCGAGCTCGATTCCGGCGGCTAGGAGGGCTTCGTGTTCGATTCGCTGCACTGGGAGACGTAGTCGACGACGAGGAGGAGGATGGACACGGCGATGGCGCTCGACAGGCTCGCTGGCCACGCAGGTGCGGTGGCGCACTCCGGCGTTCTTCACGGTTGTCGAAGAATCGGGCAAGGGAGACGGGGAGAGAGCTCGTGGAGAGGGGGAATGGATCGGGAAGCTTCTGGGCGTCTCGAGACGTGAAAAGGTGGCGAGGGGGAAGCAGGAGGTGGCCAGGGGCTCGTCGGCGGCCTCGGCATGCCGGGCACGCAGTTGCCTGGCTGCCTGAGGAAGACGACAGGGGAGGGGAGGTGGGCTGGGCCGGCTGGGGAACTAGTTGGGCCTCTTTGAGGTAAGCCCTTTTTCTTTTTCTTTCTGTTTTCACTACTGACATTTGTTCTCTTTAGCTAAATAAAATAGCTAAACATTTTATTAAATGCTGAAAACTTTTATATGGCCTCATAATAAAATAGACTAGCCACTTATAAAGTTTCAACATTTTTAAAATTCAAATAATTTGAATTTTAAATCAAATAGGTGTATTTCTTTAAATCCAAGGCACTGTTTGAATATTTGAAAAATTTATGAGCATGGGGTGGGTCCCACATCACTTGATATGTGATCACACTCATTTATAAGACTTTTCAAAAATCTAACATGAATTTTTGGAGAAGATTTTTATCTGGCCTTTTGAATTAATTCATCTGGGGGGGGTTCCTTCTCCCACTTTGCTTTTGAATTGATTTCAAAGATTTCTTTTGACAATTTTGACATGATGCAAGAGTACTTTGATCCTAGCACATTACCTAACAGAGGGTTCTGACACATAGCAACAGCAGAAAGATTACAAAAGTGCCTCGACCATGTAGGGCAGCTCACGAGGTCTAAACCATGAAGAACAAAGAGGGGAGGAGAACATCACATAGCTACTGATCACGGACCCATGGTCCAAGGAAAACTACTCATGAGATATCCGGGGAGCATCCATGGTGGAGAGGAGACTCCCGGAGGTCGACCCTCCCTCCGGCAGGGTGCCGGGAAGAGGTCTTCTGGTGCTCCCGATCTCGGAAGCGCGGCGGCGGGGGAACAGAGGAGAAATCGCGAAAAAGGGTTCTCGCTCCGGAAGTTTCCCGTGACGGAGAATATATAGGCGAAGGGAGGTAGCCAGAGGTGGACCAGGGGCCCCAGGCGCCCCCCTGGCACGGCCAGGGGTGGGGCCGCGCCGGGTGGCCGCCTGGGCCACCCCTGGCTCCCCTATGGCCCCACTCGGGCTCTTCGCGAAGCTTCCTGTACGCTGATTTTTCCTATATTTTTCCCAGAATTTTTCTGGCACTTTTTATATGGGGGAAAACTGAAATAGAAAAACAGCAGAAAACAGGAACTAGCACTGTGGTGCACTGAGTTAATAGGTTAGTCCAAATATGATCAAAAGTGTATGAAAGTGTATCTATATCATAGCAATATCACACAAAACATGCATGGAGCAAGCAGAAATTATAGATACGTTTTGGACGTATCAATGGTGTTTGCGTGCAAGCAGGGGACTGGGAAAAAGAGAGAAAAAGGTTGTTGAGAACAACTATCTACTAAAGTTTCACACTTAGTCTCCTTTGGGTACTTATCTTGACTCGTCCCCAGACCACTAGCCAGGTACAAGTCAAACTGATCCACTCCCTTTCGATATTTTGAGCACTCATGCAATGGATGAGCGTGAGCAAGAAAGTTGACACCTAAAAGGCGAAACAGAAAGAAGGTGGAGGAGGAAGACAAAAAGGTGTGAAAGGCTCACATCAATGAGGACAATCATAGGCGAGAGAAGGCCATATGATAGATATGATGTGAGGAATAGGGATTGCCATGCAACGGATGCACATGTGAGCTAAAAGCTCTCCAAGGGAACTAGTGGGGGTGCATCTAACTTGCTTGCTCAACAAGACCTAGAGCTCGTTTGAGGAGGCTCATCATTGGAATATACAAGCCAAGTTCTATAGTGTGAAGGTCCCCAAATAGTTATATGCATGATGATGATCTCTATGGAGTACAAGGGTTAGAGGATGAAATACTAGTGTGGATCTCTCAAAAGGAATAGTAGTGTGCCCCCTTCTCTCTTTTTATTTTTCTTTTTCTCTTTTTTCTATTTTTTTTATTTTTTTGGTGGCCTCAATGGCTCTTTCTATTTCTCTCATTTTTCCTCTTTGGGATCTTTTGATTTTGTCCTCTTTGGGATCTTTTCCTCACTTTAGGGGCAACACTCTATATTTTACAAGAATATAGAAGATCTTTCACACTTTACAAAGGTACTCACATAAAGAAGATATAACTATCATGATGCAAATGTATGCCTCTGCCAGGATAGCAGGATATGCAATGATACTAGCGCGTCATGCAGCAATGATTAGGGCAAGGCCCAACTAGCATGCGGCTCATCGATCAAGCAAGTAGCATGTATGACATGAGGATCAAGTCATGATAAGGTGGATGTTGCATGGCAATGTATCTCGGAAAGGCTATGGAAATTCCTTGTAGGTAGGTATGGTGGCTGTTTTGAGGAAAGATATAAGGAGGCTTATGATGACAGAGCGTATCGTGCCAAGGGTTTTGATGCACCGGCGAAGTATGCGCCAACTCTCAAGGTGAGAAAGGGCAATCCACGGTACCGAAGAGGCTAGAAAAAGTATAGGTGGGTGGAAGTGTCAACTTTCGAATACTCACATTAGTTCGAAGAACTCATGCACTTATTATCGGTAACTCTCAATCTAATCAGGAGGTTAACAAAGAGACAAGTACCCCGAGGAGGAGTGTATGGGGGTTTGGTTATCCTTGCGCATCCTCGACTCATGGTACGTGAGTGTACTCTAATATTCGAACCCTCAGAGGTTAGTGATCCATCTAGTAGCTAGAGTTCTCAACGGGGGTTTTTGGTTTTCGAAAAACACACGGATTGCCCAAAATAATACATCTATCACTAATAGGCTCGAGCTCTTGACACCAAAAGTTCAAACATTACTCTAGTCAATACCTCAAAACTATTGCAAGTTACTACTACAAAGAGAATAGCAACTTCAACTACCAACTTCTAGTTAAGACACAAAACTCAGTGCAACCGGCAAACTCTCTAACAAGATAAAACATGCAACCTATAGAAAGTTCAACCTAAAACAAAAGAAAAGCTCTAGAAAAACTAAAGCACTACAAGTAAACAGAGCAGCAGCTAAGAAAAGAAAAAGAACAACTCACAGCTAAAAGAATAAGCATGCAAATCCTATGAGGAGTTCTAGTTCAAGCGGAGCGTGTATCTCTCCCACACAAAAGAGTAAGCTGGGGTCAAACTTGTTACTACAGCAAACAAAGCAAAAACAAACCTAGAAAAGTAAAGAGCGAGACGCTCCAAGCATAGCACATAACGCACGAAGTGATAAAAATATAGTGCAACGAGAGACGAACTGATAATTGTTGACGAAGAAGGGGATGCACGGGGGCATCCCCAAGCTTAGACGCTTGAGTCTCCTTGAATATTTCTTGGGGATGCATGGGGGCATCCCCAAGCTTGAGCGTTAGACACTCCAAGATCTTCTTTCATCATCTTTCGTCGCGCACATGAAAACTCCCTTCATACATAACTCATTGTAGACTGATTCGAGAGGTTAGTACCCATAATAAAATATTTTTTCCTCTACTGGAAACAGAGATAACCTTGAAGAGCTACTGTTTCTCAAGATTGCCAAAAAGTTTTTGCAAAGAAAAAGCAAGCTTAAGGTTTGCAAAGTGAAGAAAAGGCAAAATAGGACAGAATATGTGAAAAACAGACTAGCAGGTAGAAACGAATTTTTTAGGGGTACTTCTGCAACTCAAATCAAAAAACTCAGAACATAAGAAAGTTTCGTAATTGTATAGAGCACGTTGTGATTTTTCTGTGATTTTTCTAGTCACGAGGACAGAATCTGTTTTCTGGACAGCATGTCACCACTTTCACTCCCCTTGTCGTATGAGGCTATAAAAGGCACAAAGCTTGAAAACTAAAGATACAATGATGTTGCTACAGTAGTAACAATCATCAAGACCACTAAAAACAGAAGAAAGGAAAAAAGAAAAACCTAAATTTGTTGCGGGCTGCCTCCCGAAAGCGCTTCTTTAAAGCCATTAGCTAGGCTTAAAGCAGAAGATCAAGTTGTATCCATTGAACCATCATCACGATCATCAAATAGCTCTTCAATAGTACAACTAGTCTTAATAGGTTTCTCAAATAAAGGACGAATGAAAATGCTTCTTGGAATAAAATCAAAAGGAGGGAAATCAATTGGAGTTTCATTAAAGTTAAAGATAGGTGTCTCCTCCAAAGTTTTCACTATTTCAACTCTCTTGGCAATGGGTGTGTTTGCTTTAGCTCGAGGAACCTTGGGGACGTAAACGAACTTAGGTTCCTTCTTTGCCGGAGTTTCATCCTTTTTGGTCTTGATTGAGGAAAAGGTAGTTCCTAGAGTTTCAATAACTTCCTCAATCTTTTCCATCCTAGAAGACTTCTCATCAAGGGATTTAATAGTCTCCAAAGTTTTGACAATTTTCTGCATGGAGTTATCTAGCCTATTCAAATTCCACCTTGAATCTTACGATCCAAATCATTCACCCTATCGATACTTGGCATCTCTAGCTCTATTTTTCAAGTATTCTCATAATGTGAGCTAAAGTAATGTCCTCCTTAATACTAAAAACTGGGAGACTTCCAACAAGATTTTCAATAACATTAAGGGCTTCCCAAACTGGGGCCTCTATGAAGTTCCCATTGATAGCAGTGTCTAAAAGAAACCTATTCCAAGAAGTGACCCAAACATAAAAATTTCTAAGCAAGATAGTAGTGGATTGCTTCTTGGTGGATCTTTTTTGAGAATCATTAATTCTATACCAAGCATCTTTCAAACTTTCACCAGCTCTTTGAATAAAGGTAAGTACTTCTGCCTCACCAAAGGCAAAAGGACCAGCCATAGTGGTAACTACTGACAAGGTAACAGGTATTTTTGGTATTTTTTATAAGGGACACAAAAGTAGAAACTGAAAGGTAAACTAACAAGACTAAAAAGCAAAGATAAAAGATAGTATGCAACTCCCCTATCTTGTAGACTGGAGTCCCCGGCAACGGCGCCAGAAATTAGCTTGATACGGTGAGGATAGGTCTCTCACTCCTCGTTGGTTACCCCAAGTGGAAGGTGAGATGTAGCGTAGCAGCAAATTTCCCTCGGTGAAGATACCAAGGTTTGTCTCCAGTAGGACTCGCAGAAATACAAGAAGGTGGTAAAGTGAACATTGGCGCCAAGGTTGCTAGCTTCACCTGGACCTGCACACAGATACAAATAACTTTGCTCCCAACGAGTACAGAGGAGTTGTCAATTCCTCCGGCCTTGCTGTTTACAAAGGATCAACGCAAGAGATAATAATAGTGGCAACTGAAAGTAAACTAAGGGTGTAAATAGTGATGTGAAGATGGACCGAGGTCCCATGATTTTCACTAGTGATGTCTCTCTCCCAAAAGACGATAAAAGTGCTAGCGAGGTAAACAAATCACAGCAGGGCAATTGACAGAATTATGAAGCCACCGCAATGCTAACTATGCTGCAAAGAAAGGAAGGGCTCAAAAGCAATGGGCAGTACGCCAAGGTAAGTAGACCGAAATCCAACTGCATCTACTACGAATCATCCACCTTGAGATATCTATCCAGAACATCTCGCTGGTATTAAGTTGTGAATCCCACCCAAAGTGTAAACTCAAAGCAACACACAACTGCATTAAAAGAACTTTGCGTAAAGTAAACAATCCTTGCACCCGCGGATACAAGCACCGTTGTTTTATCCCTGGTGGCAACAGCACATCCCCTAGTCTCATGTTTCTGTCACTCAAGCTAGACATCAAGGGGCTGAACCCACAATCAGGCATAACGCTCCCTCTTGGAGTTGCAACAAATCACTTGGCCAAAGTAAAATACGGCAACGGAGAACATGCAAGAATTTACTCAAGAACAAAATATAAAAGAGAAGAACCAAATATATTACTCATCACAATCTGAACATACTCTCATAATCCATCAGATCCCAACAAACTCAGCATAGCAACAGCAGAAATTACAAAAGTGCCTCGATCATGTGAGGCAGCTCACGAGGTCTCGAAAGTGGAAGCACAAAGAGGGGAGAGGAACATCACATAGCTACTGGTCACGGACCCATGTCCAAGGGGGACTACTCACGGTACATCCGGGAGGCGTCCATGGCTATGGATGGTCTCCCGGAGGGGGTTCCTCCTCCCGGCAGGGTGCCGGGGCAGCTTCTCCAGGTAGCCCCGATCTTGAAACGGCGGCGACGGCGGTACAGAGGCGAGTTCGCGGAAAAGAGATCGATATTAGGGGTTTCCACCCCGAGGGCTAAATATAGGCGGAGGGGGTGTCGAGGGGACCCACAGGGCAGCCAGGAGGCCCCCTTGCGCGGCCTAGGGTGGGGCCACGCCAGGGACCCTTCTGGAGTCCCTGTGGTGGCCCCCCTCCGCTGCCTTGGTGATTCCGGAAGCTTCCGGTCGCTGATTTTTTATCTGATTTTTCCGGATTTTTTGGAGCACTTTTAATGGCCGGAAAACCTGAAATGCAAAAACAGCAGAAAACAGCAACTGGCAGCTGGGTGCACTGGGTTAATAGATTAGTCCAAATATGCTCAAAAGTGTATGAAAGTTCAAGCAAAACATGGCAAAGTCACACAAAACAAGCATGGAGCAAGCAGAAATTATAGATACGTTTGGGACGTATCAGACAGCAGCAAATTTCCCTCGGTGAAGATACCAAGGTTTATCTCCAGTAGGACTCCGACAACGACAGGAAGGTGACAACGGCGCCAGCAATTAGGCGGTTGACGTGGACCTGCACACACAACAGAACTTTGCTCCCAACGAGTTCAAAGAGGTTTTCAATCCCTACGGCCTTGTTGTTTACAAAGGATCAAACGCACAGGATAATAATGATAGTGATAGCAACGGAAAAGGAAATTAAGCAGAAAATAAATAGCGGGTAAACAATGGTGGAAATATGGACCGGGGTCCCATGATGTTCACTAGTGATGTCTCTCTCCCAAAAGACTATAAAATAGCCATGCGAGGTAAACAAATTACAGCTAGGCAATTGACAGGATTATGTGCGCAAACCAATGCTAACTATGCTATAAAGAAAGGAAGAGGCTCAAAAGCATGGGCGGTACGCCAAGACAAGTAGGCCGAAATCCATCTGCATCTACCTACTAATCATCCACCTTGAGATATCTATCCAGAACATCTCGCTGGTATTAAGTTGCGAATCCCACCCAAAGTGTAAACTCAAAGCAACACACAACTGCATTAAAGAACTTTGCATAAAGTAAACAATCCTTGCACCCGCAAGTACAAGCACCGTTGTTTTCTCCCTTGTGGCAACAACACATCCCCTAGACTCATGTTTCTATCACTCAAGCTAGTCATCAGGGGGCATAACCCACAATCATGCATAACGCTCCCTCTTGGAGTCACTACCTACTACTTGGCCAAAGTAATAAACAGCAACGGAGAACATGCAAGAATTACTCAAGAATATAAATATAAAAGAGGAGAATCAAATATATTACTCAGACACAATCTGAGCATAGTCTCATAATCCATCAGATCCCAGCAAACTCAGCATAGCAACAGCAGAAAGATTACATATGTGCCTCGATCAAGTAGGGCAGCTCACGAGGTCTAAACCATGAAGAACAAAGAGGGGAGGAGAAAATCACATAGCTACTGATCATGGACCCATGTTCCAAGGTGGACTACTCACAGTTCATCCGAGAAGCATCCATGGTGGTGGAGAAGCTTCCGGAGGTGGTTCCTCCCTCCGGCAGGGTGCCGGGAAGAGGGCTCCTGGTGCTCCCGATCTTGGAAGCGCGGCGACGGCGGAACAGAGGAGAGATCGCGAAAAAGGGTTCTGTCTTCGAGGGTTTCGGGATGAGAGGGATATATAGGAGAAGGGGGGCAGCCAGAGGTGGACCAGGGGCCCCAGGCGCCCCCCCTGGCGCGGCCTAGGGGGTGGCCGCCTGGGCCACCCCTGGCTCCCCTCTGGCCCCACTTAGGCTCTTCCCGAAACTTCCTGTACGCTGATTTTTCCTATATTTTTCCCGGAATTTTTCTGGCACTTTAAGTAATGGGAAAACCTGAAATACAAAAAGAGTAGAAAACAGGAACTGGCACTAGGGTGCACTGAGTTAATAGGTTAGTCCAAATATGATCAAAAGTGTATGGAAGCTCATCAATATCATAGCAATATCACACAAAAGAAGCATGGAGCAAGCAGAAATTATAGATACGTTTTGGACGTATCAACATCCCCAAGCTTAATTCCTGCTCGTCCTCGAGTAGGTAAATGATAACAAACATATTTTCTGTGGTGACATGCTACCAACCATATAAGAACTTTTAAGTAAAGCAATCAAGGCATGTAATTCAAATCAAGTCATAACAGGCAAGAGTCTATATTAGCATTGAAACAAGCAACATAAGAACATAAAGGTGCAAGAGCTCTCGCTGTCCGTGACTCGAATGTCTCCAAATGGTGTTTGCGTGTAAGAAAGGGGATAGGGATATACGATAGAGTAAAACATAGTTTTTATTGTTGGGAACTTAATCTACTAAAGTTTGACACCTGGTCTTCTTTGGAATCTTATCTTGACTCGTCCCCAGACCACTAGCCAGGTACAAGTCAAAATGATCCACTCCCTTTCGATATTTTGAGCACTCATGCAATGGATGAGCATAAGCAAGAAAGTTTACACTTAGGATGGCAAAGAGAGAAAAATTAAGGGGGAGGAAGACAAAAAAGGTGTGAAATGCTCACATCAATGAGGAAAATCATAGGTGAGAGAAAGCCATATGATAGATATGATGTGAGGAGTAGGGATTGCCATGCAACGGATGCACATATGAGCTAAGGTAAGCTCTCCAATGGAACTAGTGGGGGTGCATCCAACTTGCTTTCTCAAGAAGACCTAGAGCTCATTTGAGGAGGCTCATCACTGGAATATACAAGCCAAGTTCTATAGTGTGAAGGTCCCCACATAGCTATATGCATGAATGATAATCTCTATGGAGTACAAGATATAAGAGGGAGTACGAGTGTGGATCTCTCAAAAGGAATAGTAGTGTGCCCCCTTCTCTCTTTTTATTTCTTTTTCTCTTTTTTCTATTTTTTTGTATTTTTTGGTGGCCTCAATGGCTCTTTCTATTTCTCTCATTTGTCCTCTTTGGGATCTTTTGATTTTGTTGTCTTTGGGATCTTTTCCTCACTTTAGGGGCAACACTCTATATATTACAAGAAGTATAGAAGATCTTTCACACTTTACAAGAGTACTCAACATAAAGAAAATGGAACTATCATGAAGTATGCAAATGTATGCCTCTGCCAGTGTAGCAGGATATGCAATGATGCTAGCGCGTCATGTAGCAATGATTAGGGCAAGGCCCAACTAGCATGCGGCTCATCGATCAAGAAAAATCATGTATGACATGAAGATCAAGTCATGAGAAGGTGGATGTTGCATGGCTATGTATCTCGGAAAGGCTATGGAAATGCCTTGATAGGTAGGTATGGTGGCTGTTTTGAGGAAGGATATAATGAGGCTTATGATGACAAAGCGTATCATGCCAAGGGTTTGGATGTACCGGCGAAGGTGGACGCTAACTCTCGGAGTGAGAAGGAGGCAATGCACGGCACAGGAGAGGCTAGAAAAATATGGGTAAGTGGAAGTGTCAACTTTCGAATACTCACATTAGTCCGAAGAACTCATGCACTTATTATCGGTAACTCTGAATCTAATTAGGAGGTTCACAAAGAGACAAGTACCCCGAGGAGGAGTGTATGGGAGTTTGGTTATCCTTGCGCATCCTCGACTCATGGTACGTGAGTGTACTCTAATATTCGATCCCCCGAAAGATTAGTGATCCATCTAGTAGCTAAAGTTCTCAACTCATTTTGTAAGTTTTTGGAAAATAAACACGGACTGCCCAAAATACGACATCTATCACCAATAGGCTAAAGCTCTTGACACCAAAAGTTCAAACATTACTCAGGGAAATACCTCAAAACTATTGCAAGTTACTACTACAATCGAATAGCAACCTCAATAACCTACTCCAAGTCAAGACACAAAATTCAGTGCAACAGGCAAACTCTCTAAACAAGATAAACATGAAAAATCAAGAGAGTTCTAGCAACAAACTAAACAAAAGCTTTTAAAAAGATAAGCATAAAAACTAAGAGCTAAACATGACAGCAGCTACGCAAAAGATAAAGAACACACACAACAAATTTCCCTCGGTGAAGATACCAAGGTTTTTCTCAAATAGGACTCCGACAACGACAGGAAGGTGACAACGACGCCAGCAATTAGGCGGTTGACGTGGACCTGCACACACAATAGATAACTTTGCTCCCAACGAGTTGAGAGAGGTTGTCAATCCCTCCGGCATTGTTGTTTACAAAGGATCAAACGCACGGGATAATAATGATAGTGATAGCAACGGAAAATGAAATTAAGCAGAAATTAAATAGCGGGTAAACAACGGTGGAAATATGGACCGGGGTCCCATGATGTTCACTAGTAATGTCTCTCTCCCAAAAGATGATATAATAGCCATGCGAGGTAAACAAATTGCAGTTGGGCAATTGACAGGATTATGTGCGCAAACCAATGCTAACTATGTTATAAATAAAGGAAGAGGCTCAAAAGCATGGGTGGTACGCCAAGACAAGCAGACCGAAATCTATCTGCATCTACCTACTAATCATCCACCTTGAGATAACTATCCAGAACATCTCGCTGGTATTAAGTTGTGAATCCCACCCAAAGTGTAAACTCAAAGCAACAGACAACTGCATTAAAGAACTTTGCGTAAAGTAAACAATCCTTGCACCCGCAAGTACAAGCACCGTTGTTTTCTCCCTTGTGGCAACAGCACATCCCCTAGACTCATGTTTCTATGACTCAAGCTAGTCATCAGGGGGCATGAACCCACAATCATGCATAACACTCCCTCTTGGAGTCACTACCTACTACTTGGCCAAAGCAATAAACAACAACGGAGAACATGCAAGAATTACTCAAGAATGTAACACCCTCACTGTCAGTGAACAGTAATCACCATTACTGTTTATCACTACTGTTCAAAATTTTGTTTGATCAACTTGGTTCACCTCAAATTCAATTCCATTTTGATATTGTTGAAAGCAATGTGATCATGGACGTTGGTCATGATGAATCCAAACAATTCCAAGCTCAATTCAAATCCCCTTTGAATTGAAATCAAATCAAATACTCAATTGCCTTTGGTGCAATATTAAAAACAAGGTGACAATAAAACCTTGTCCAAAAATTGTGTTTCCACTTTTATTAAATCACTAATATTCAGTGGAGCATGTCACATCAATTTGGGGATTTTGTTAATCTCTAGATTAAATCAATTAAATCAAAACAGTGATAAAAAACCCTAAATAAATCACTTAATATTTAATCCAAATATTAAACGACTTTTAAAATTACCCAAATCTTTTGTGGCACTAACCTAGGGTGATTACTAAATTATGGTACACTTCCAACATTTTACAAAAATGCCTAGGTGAATAAAATTATTACAAAAAGTAATAAACAGAAAATAAAATAAAAATAAAACCTAGCCTACTGCCTAGCCCAACCCCCACATCACTGGCCCGCCTAGCCCATTCCCCACTCACCCCGAAACCGGCCCGTTTGGCCCACCCCGAGGGGTCATCGTCCTCCCCTGTTCACGCAACCCCTCGTGGCGACCATGCGCTCTGCCACGCCGGCCGGCGCCACCGTGGAGGGCATCCGACGGCCGCCGGTAGGATATGAGGCCCCCTGCCCCTTTGATACGTCCAAAACGTATCTATAATTTCTGTTTGCTCCATGCATGTTTTGTGTGATATTGCTATGATCTAGATACACTTTCATACACTTTTGATCATATTTGGACTAACCTATTAACTCAGTGCACCCCAGTTCCAGTTACTGTTTTCTGTTGTTTTTCTATTTCAGTTTTCCCCCATATAAAAAGTGCCAGAAAAATTCCGGGAAAAATCAGCGTACAGGAAGCTTCGAGAAGAGCCCGGGAGGGGCCAGAGGGGAGCCAGGGGGCCCAGGCGGCCACCCGGCGCGGCCCCACCCCTGGCCGTGCCAGGGGGGCGCCTGGGGCCCCTGGTCCACCTCTGGTTGCCCCCCTTCGCCTAGTTATTCTCCGTCACGGGAAAACTCCAGAAGAGGAACCCTATTCCGCATACTCGCCTCTGTTCCGCCGCCGCCGCGCTTCTAAGATCGGGAGCACCAGAAGACCTCTTCCCGTCACCCTGCCGGAGGGAGGATTGACCTCCGGGAGTCTCCTCTCCACCATGGATGCTCCCCGGATGTCTCGTGAGTAGTTTTCCTTGGACCATGGGTCCGTGATCAATAGCTATGTGATGTTCTCCTCCCCTCTTTGATCTTCATTGTTTAGACCTCGTGAGCTGCCCTACATGATCGAGGCACCTTTGTAATATTTCTGCTGTTGCTATGCTGAGTTTGGAGGGCTCTGATGGATTATGAGATTATGTTCAGATGGTGATAGAGTAATATATTTGGTTTTTATCTCTTATATTTTTGTTCCTAAGTAATTCTTGCATGTTCTCCGTTGTTGTTTATTGCTTTGGCCAAGTAGTAGGTAGTGACTCCAAGAGGGAACGTTGTGCTAGATTGTGGGTTCATGCCCCCCCAATGACACGCTTGAGTGACAGAAACATGAGTCTAGGGGATGTGTTGTTGCCACAAGGGGGAAAACAACGGTGCTTGTAACCGCGGTTACAAGGATTGTTTACTTTACGCAAAGTTCTTTTTATTGCAGTTGTCTGTTCCTTTGGGTTTACACTTTGGGTGGGGCTCGCAACTTAATACCAGCGAGATGTTCTGGATAGATATCTCAAGGTGGGTGATTAGTAGTAGATGCAGATGGATTTCGGTCTACTTATTTTGGCGTACTGCCCGTGCTTTTGAGCCTCTTTCTTTCTTTTGTAGCATAGTTAGCATTGCGGTGCGTTCATAATCATGTCAATTGCCCTTCTGTAATTTTTTTACCTCGCATAGCAGTTTTATCGTCTTTTGGGAGAGAGACATCACTAGTGAACATCACGTATCCCGGTCCATATCCTCATTACTGTTTCCAAGCTATATTTACTTTACTGCTTTTACTTGCTATCATTATCCCTTGTGTTTTATCCTTTGTGAACAACAAGACCGGAGAGATTGACAACCTCTCTGAACTTCGTTGGGAACAAAGTTATCTGTGTATGTGTGCAGGTCCGCGTCAGTTGCGCCGCTGACACCTACTTATCATCTCTGGAGTCCTACTGGAGACAAACCTTGGTATCTTCACCGAGGGAAAACTGCTGCTGCACTACATCTCAAACCTTCCACTTGGGGTAACCAACGAAGGGCGAGAAGCCATCAAGCAAGTTTTCTGGCGCCGTTGCCGGGGACTCCGAGTGCTAAGATAGGGGAGTTGCACACTACCCTTTACCTTTGTTTTTTAGTCTTGTTACTTTATCTTTCAGTTTTCATCTTTGTGTCTTTTATCAAAAATTACAAAAAAATCTACCACACTTGCTGCTACTATGGGTTCCATTGAAAATACCAAGTTGTGTGACTTCACTAGTCACAACAACCAAGACTTTATCTGCACTCCCATTGCCACACCTGCCACTTCAGCTACCTCTTATGAAATTAAACCTGCTTTGCTAAACCTTGTTATGAGAGATCAATCTCTGGTGCTGGAGATGATGCTGCTTTACACTTGAATGATTTTGTTGAATTATGTGATATGTAAAAGTATAAAGAAGTAGAAGGTGATGTTGTTAAGCTCAAGCTCTTTCCCTTCTCTTTAAGGGGAGATGCTAAAATCTGGTTTCAATCTTTTCCTAGAAATAGCATTGATTCTTGGGATAAGTGCAAAGATGATTTTATAGGGAAGTAGTACCCTCCTGCTAAGATTATCCAACTGAGGAGTAATATTATGAATTTTAAGCAATTGGATAATGAACACGTTTCCCAAGCTTGGGAACGAATGAAATCTCTTGTTAAGAAATGCCCTACACATGGTTTGACTACCTGGATGGTTATCCAGACTTTTTATGCAGGCTTGAACTTTACCTCGCGGAACCTGTTAGATTCGGCCGCAGGAGGAACCTTTATGTCAACTACACTTGGTGCTGCCACGAAGCTTCTCGATGAAATGATGACCAATTATTCCCAATGGCACACGGAACGCGCTCCAACAGGTAGGAAGGTAAATTCTGTCGAGGAAATTACCTCCCTCAATGAAAAAGTTGACTTAATTATGTCTCTACTTACCAAGCAACCCTCTATTGATCCTCATGATGTTCCTTTAAATTCTTTGGTTGCCCAAGAACAAGTAGATGTGAACTTTATTGCTAGAAACAACTTCAACAACAATGCTTATAGGGGAAATTCTGCTAGTAATCCTAGTCCGTTTCCATCCAACTATGGGAACAACAACACTTACCCTAGCAACAAGAACCCCTCCTCTGAATTAGAAAGCATGCTTAGAGACTTTATCACTACCCAAAAAGCCAAACAAAAATGTAGCGGAGAAATTAGCTAGAATAGATAATCTCTCTTTGAAGGTAGAAAGCTTAGCCCTTGATATTGAGATGCTTAAAATTAGAACCTCTCCCCTTGAGGAGAATAAGGCCACTCCTATTAATGCTATCCAGTTACAAATTAATGAAAATATTAGGATGATGGCTAAACTTAAAGAAAGATGGGCCAGAGAAAAAGAGGAAGAGGATAGAATTAAGAGCCTTCCTACACACCACACAGTTGCCACTATCCAAATTGTTGAGGACACCCAAACTATTAGCACCCAATGCACTCCTAGTCCCGTTGGACCTATTAATGGTGATGCTAATACCTCAACCGTAGAAAAAGAAACTCCTATGAACATAGAGGGTTTCAAACAAGTAAGCCTAGATGACACTACTACCACCTTTGATAGTAGTGATATTGATTTTCATAGTTGAACCCTCTCAGAAGTTATCAGTTTGCTACACAAAATGTCTAGAGACCCCCACACTAGCACACTTAATCTTGCCTTCACGGAGCATATCACAAATGCTCTCATCAAAGCTAGGGAGGAGAAGCTTAGAGTAGAAGCCTCCATACCTAGGAAGCTAGATGATGGTTGGGACCCTATGATCAAAATTAAATTAAATAACTTCTCTTGCTATGCTTTATGTGATGTTGGAGCTAGTACCTCCGTTATGCCCAAAAGAATATTTGATATGTTTGAATTGAAGCCCTTTGAGCCTTGTTCTTTTGGTGTTCGTCTTGTTGATTCTTCCATAAAGAAACCTTTGGGGAAGATCGACGATGTTCTTATCATTGTCAATGACAACTATGTTCCCGTTGATTTTATTGTTATGGATATAGAGTGTGAACCTTTGTGTCCAATTATTTTTGGGACGTCCTTTTCTTTGCACCGTTGGTGCGGTTATTGACATGAAACAGGGGAATATGAAATTCCAATTCCCATTCAAAAAGGGGATGGAACACTTCCCTAGAAAGAAAATCAAGTTACCTTTTGAGTCCGTTACACGGGCTAGTTATTCTCTTTCTCTTGATAAAACTTGATTCTTCTTTTGCATTATGCCTTAAAGGCATAAAAGAAAGCGCTTCCGGGAGGCAGCCCGCAACGAATTTAGGTGTTTTCTTTTTTGATTTTCTTGTGTCTTGATGATTGTTACTTCTGTAGCAACATCATTGTATCTTTATTTTCCAGCTTTGTGCCAAGTTATAGCCTCTTACGGCAAGGGAAGTAAAAGTTGTGACATGCTGTCCAGAAAACAGATTATGTCCTCGTGACCAGAAAAAATCCAGAAAAATCCCAGTTAATCTTTTTGAGCTGAAAGTTTTACACAATATGCTCTATACAATTACGAAACTTCTGTATGTTCTGAGTTTTTCGATCTGAGTTGCAGAAGTGCCCTTAAAAATTCTTTACTACCTGTTGTTCTGTTTTTCACAGATTCTGCCACATTTTGTCTCTCCTAACTTTTGCAAACCTTAAGCTTTCTTTTTCTTTGCAAAAACTTTTTGGCACTCTTGAGAAACATTAGCTCTTCAAAAATATCTTTATATCCAGTGGGAAAAATTATTTATTAAGGGTACTAACCTCTCTAATCAGCTTATGATGAGTTATGTATGAAGGGAGTTTTCAAGTGTGCGATAGAAGATGATGAAAGAAGATCCAGGAGTGTCAAGCGCTCAAGCTTGGGGATGCCCCCATGCATCCCCAATAAATATTCAAGGAGACTCAAGCGTCTAAGCTTGGGGATGCCCCCGTGCATCCCCTTCTCCATCAACAATCATCAGTTCGTCCTTCGTCTCACTATATTTTTATCACTCCATACGTTATGTGCTATGCTTGGAGCGTCTCGCTCTTAAGTTTTATTTTTAGTTTTCTTTAGCTTTGCTTGCTGTTCATAACAAGTTAGATCTCGTCTTACTTTGTGTGGGAGAGAAACACGCTCCACTTTCAAATTTAGAACACATCATAGGATTTTTCCTGCTTATCTTTTTGTTGTTGTGTGTTCTTTATCTTTTCATAGCTACTGCCATGTTTAGTTTTAGTCTTAGTTTGTCTTTAGCAAGAGCCTTGGCTTTTGTTTAGTTTGTTGCTGGAACTCTTTTTAGTTTTCATGTTTATCTTGTTAAAGAGAGTTGGTTGTTGCACTGAGTTGTGTCTTGTCTTGAGAGTAGGTAATTGAGGTTGTTATTTAATTTTAGTAGTAACTTGCAATAGTTTTGAGGTATTGTTGTGAGTAATGTTTGAACTTTTGGTGTCAAGAGCTCTTGCCTATTAGTGATAGGTGTCGTATTTTGGGCAATCCGTCTGTATTTTCAAAACCTACAAAACTAGTTGAGAACTCTAGCTACTAGATGGATCACTACTCTTCTGAGGAGTCGAATATCAGAGAACACTCACGTACCATGAGTCGAGGATGCGCAAGGATAACCAAACCCCCATACACTCCTCCTCGGGGTACTTGTCTCTTTGTGAACCTCCTTATTAGATTGAGAGTTACCGATAATAAGTGCATGAGTTCTTCGGACTAATGTAAGTATTGAAAGTTGACACTTCCATCTTCCCATATTTTGCTAGCCTCTCCCGTGTCGTGCATTGCCTTCTTCTCACTCCGAGAGTTGGTGTCCACCTTCGCCGGTACATCCAAACCCTTGGCATGATACGCTCTGTCATCATAAGCCTCCTTATATCTTCCCTCAAAACAGCCACCATACCTACCTATCAAGGCATTTCCATAGCCTTTCCGAGATATATTGCCATGCAACATCCACCTCTTCATGACTTGATCTTCATGTCATACATGTTCCTGCTACACTGGCAGCGACATACTTTGCATACATCATGTTAGTTACATCTTCTTTATGTTTTGAGTACCTTGTAAAGTGTGAAAGATCTCCTTTACCTTCTTGTAAAATAGAGTGTTGCCCTTAAGTAAGGAAAAGATCCCAAAGAGGACACATTAAAAGATCCCAAAGAGGACATATGAGAGTTAAATAGAAAGAGCCATTGAGGCCACCAAAAAAATACAAAAAATAGAAAAAGAGAAAAAGAAATAAAAAGAGAGAAAGGGGCAACACTACTATCCTTTTGAGAGATCCACACTAGTACTCCCTTTATATCCTTGTACTCCATAGAGACCATCATTATGCATATAGCTATGTGGGGGACCTTCACACTATAGAACTTGGCTTGCATATTCCAAGGATGAGCCTCCTCAAACGAGCTCTAGGTCTTCATGAGCGAGCAAGTTAGATGCACCCCCACTAGTTCCTTTGGAGAGCTTCTTAGCTCGTATGTGCATCCGTTGCATGGCAATCCCTACTCCTCACATCATATCTATCATATGGCCTTCTCTCGCCTATGATTGTCCTCATTGATGTGAGCCTTTCACACCTTTTTGTCTTCCTCCTCCACCTACTTCTCTCTTTGCCATCTTAAGTGTCAACTCTCGTGCTTACGCTCATCCATTGCATGAGTGCTCAAAATATCGAAAAGGAGTGGATCAAATTGACTTGTACCTGGCTAATGGTCTGGGGACGAGTCAAGATAAGATTCCAAAGAAGACCAAGTGTGAAACTTTAGTAGATTGAGTTCTCAACACACACAAAATTACTTTTTCTCGTATTCCCTATCCCCCTTCTTGCACGCAAACACCATTTGGAGACATTCGAGTCACGGACAGCGAGAGCTCTTGCACCTATTGTTCTTTTGTTACTTGTTTCAATGCTAATATAGACTCTTGCATGTTATGACTTGAATTGGATCTCTAACCTTGATTGCTTTACTTTTCAAAGTTCTTTTATGGTTGCTAGCATGTCACCACAGAAATTATGTTGTTATCAATTACCTACTCGAGGACGAGCAGGAATTAAGCTTGGGGATGTTGATACGTCCAAAACGTATCTATAATTTCTGCTTGCTCCATGCATGTTTTGTGTGATATTGCTATGATCTAGGTACACTTTCATACACTTTTTATCATATTTGGACTAACCTATTAACTCAGTGCACCCCAGTGCCAGTTCCTGTTTTCTGCTGTTTTTCTATTTCAGTTTTCCCCCATATAAAAAGTGCCAGAAAAATTCCGGGAAAATCAGCGTACAGGAAGCTTCGAGAAGAGCCCGGGAGGGGCCAGAGGGGAGCCAGGGGGGCCCAGGCGGCCACCCGGCGCGGCCCCACCCCTGACCGTGCCAGGGGGGCGCCTGGGGCCCCTGGTCCACCTCTGGCTGCCCCCCTTCGCCTAGTTATTCTCCGTCACGGGAAAACTCCAGAAGAGGAACCCTATTCCGCAAACTCGCCTCTGTTCCGCCGCCGCCGCGCTTCCAAGATCGGGAGCACCAGAAGACCTCTTCCCGTCTCCTCTCCACCATGGATGCTCCCCGGATGTCTCGTGAGTAGTTTTCCTTGGACCATGGGTCCGTGATCAATAGCTATGTGATGTTCTCCTCCCCTCTTTGATCTTCATTGTTTAGACCTCGTGAGCTGCCCTACATGATCGAGGCACCTTTGTAATATTTCTGCTGTTGCTATGCTGAGTTTGGAGGGATCTGATGGATTATGAGATTATGTTCAGATTGTGATAGAGTAATATATTTGGTTTTGATCTCTTATATTTTTGTTCTTAAGTAATTCTTGCATGTTCTCCGTTGTTGTTTATTGCTTTGGCCAAGTAGTAGGTAGTGACTCCAAGAGGGAACGTTGTGCTAGATTGTGGGTTCATGCCCACCCCCGATGACATGCTTGAGTGACAGAAACATGAGTCTAGGGGATGTGCTGTTGCCACAAGGGGGAAAACAACGGTGCTTGTAACCGCGGTTACAAGGATTGTTTACTTTACGCAAAGTTCTTTTTATTGCAGTTGTCTGTTGCTTTGGGTTTACACTTTGGGTGGGGATTGCAACTTAATACCAGCGAGATGTTCTGGATAGATATCTCAAGGTGGATGATTAGTAGTAGATGCAGATGGATTGCGGTCTACTTATTTTGGCGTACTGCCCGTGCTTTTGAGCCTCTTCCTTCTTTTGTAGCATAGTTAGCATTGCGGTGCGTTCATAATCCTGTCAATTGCCCTTCTGTAAAATTTTTACCTCGCATAGCAATTTTATCATCTTTTGGGAGAGAGACATCACTAGTGAACATCACGTATCCCGGTCCATATCCTCATCACTGTTTCCAAGCTATATTTACTTTACTGCTTTTACTTGCTATCATTATCCCTTGCGTTTTATCCTTTGTGAACAACAAGACCGGAGAGATTGACAACCTCTCTGAACTTCGTTGGGAACAAAGTTATCTGTGTCTGTGTGCAGGTCCGCGTCAGTTGCGCCGCTGACACCTACTTATCATCTCTGGAGTCCTACCTAAGACAAACCTTGGTATCTTCACCGAGGGAAAACTGTTGCTGCACTACATCTCAAACCTTCCACTAGGGGTAACCAACGAAGGGCGAGAAACCATCACCCTCCTTTTCCAACCCTAGATCGGCCGCCCTCCATTTCCCCTTCCCAGATCCACTCGCCTTCTTCCTCCAGAGCCCGACAGCAGACGCCATGGCCGCCGGATCGTGAACCCACGCGGCCAGTGAGCTCCACACGACGCGCCGTCGTGTCCCAGCGCTGCGTCGTCCTCGTCTTCACCGCCCACCAGGAGGAATCGGGCCCACGATGTCTGTAACGTGCACGTCGACATCGTCTTCTACCTCGGCTCCGACGAGATCGTCGCTCAATTCCGGCTGCCCCCGGCCTCCTCCGAGCCCATTGCCACCTCCTACGCCCCACCGGTGAGCTCCTCGGCCGCCGCCAAGTGCTCGTACTCTCCCAATAAGCCCGTACGCATGTTCCCCTTTTGCACGCTCCGGCCGCCGTTGTGGAATGTCGTGGTCGTGCCCCCGGTGTCGCTCTGCCCGCGCCAACTGCACCGGCGTGCTCCCCGTGAGCTGTAGGCCCGATTTGTCGCGTTAGCTCGATCGTTTGCACCCCGCGCCGCGAGTCGCCATTGACGCCCGAGCGCAACCGCCGCCTTCCTCGTCGCCGGCGATGTTTCGGTCGCCCCCAGGCCACGGCACCACCACCCATCGACTTGCGGCTCAACGCTCGTTCGAAAGAGCCCAGCCGCACCTTCTCCCGTGCCCTGTGGCGTGTGCAGGCTCGACCTCGTCGGAGTCTATCTCCGGCGAGCCTCTGGCGACCACCTCTGCCGCCGACAGGTGGGTCCCGCCCGCCAGATGATTAGCCACTGCTAATCCCCCCCCTTAAGACACTGACGTGTGGGCCTGCCCCCCCCCCCTTAATTAAACTGTTAATATTAACATAACCCCCCTGTGTCTATGACATGTGGGCCCTAGGCCATTTGTTTAAGTTAATAGAACTGTTAGTTGTCTCTCACTGACAACTGGGTCCCACCTGTAAGGAATTAAGTTAAAATAAATAAATATGCTAATAGTCTATGACATGCGGGTCCATTGGATTATTTAAATTTAGTTAAATCATTTTTATTAATTGTGAGGCTGACCAGTGGGTCCCACTGGTCAGGTTTGACCAGTCAACCCTCTGTGGATAATGTTAGAATTTATTAATAAAAGAAATCCAGAAATTGATTTAAATTTATTTAAAATTTGGAAATTCAATATCTTTTAAACCGTAAGTCTGATTCAAAAACTTTATGCATGAAAATTGATCAGAAAAATATAACGAATACGGATACGCTATCCGTATACCCACCACACCCCTCTAACTCCACGAACATCGAAATCCCCCCCCCTCCGGGCCGTCTGTCCGATGATGTGTCCGGTACTGTTAAAGTATCCAGATGAATTTATTCTGAACATGAAAGTTGTTCGGTTTGTTTCAACTAGCACGGTTACACCATCCACACGTTTGTCGGATGTCCACAACACCTCCGGCATGAACCCTTCCTCCTTCGGACACCCTGTCCGGTAATCACCCGGAGCTGGCAGTTCATCCCCGGATGGATTCCCGCTCCGTGCAACGTGCATTGCACTGCGTTAGAACACCGTTAACATTGCTTACGTCATGCCATTCATCTGTTTGCTATGATTGCTTTATATTTACTATTTCTCCCCCCCCCCTTTATTCTCCGGTAGACCCCGCTGCTACCGACGACTACACTGCTGCCGGGTACGACTACTTCGTCGACGACCCTACCCCTACCGTCGAGCTTCCAGGCAAGCAGAGCCATTCTCTTCCCCAGATATCGCCTACCTTTCCGTACTTTCTTGCACTAGGCATTGTTACTGCTGCTGCTATGTTACAATCCTATTCAGTTGCATAGCCTGATTTTGTCGCCCATTGATGTACCTCCTTTATCCTATGCTGCCTATTATATTTATGCATTATTCAGCAGTGAGCCCTGCGCTTTGTTAGTCTACTAGGATTAGATAGCGGGCCCTGAACACTCTGGGGAGTGAATGCGGATATGATATTTATAAACTGCACAGGTACGGTACAATGCAGACACCGCCTAAGGCCCCCTAGCTCGGCTCTGCCGAGCCACCTTCAAGTGGAGCCACCGAGGAGTAATCCTCGTACCTTCACTCGTTGTTGACTCTGTATAGCCGTTCTAGGTACCTGAGCACGGTTGTCCTTAAAGGTAAGAAAGTCGGGCGACCCAACGGTGCCCGCGAGCGGTATTGCGTCGGGAACGACAGGGAGGGTACGACCGACGTTACTGGCGTGCTTGGCCCCTGCTCGTATCTCGCGAGAGTTACCAAACCACGAAAGTCGAGCTCTACCAAGAGCAAACGCGAGATAAGGTAAGGAGTCGGTTCACCTTGTTGGTAACCGCAGAGAATTGGTGGGACGACAGGGCTGGCACCGATGTACTGGTGGTCCTGACTGCTGTCGTTGTCCGCGGGTCAGTTAAGTCGAGGCAACGATAACGGTTGTCACGCAGGTTAATTAAAATGCTAAATGGTTCAGCGGATGTCTTGAGTAGCCTTTTGGATTGTACGCACTACCTACACGTGGGACGAGGAGTGTGGGCTCCCCTGCATCGTAGTCTCGTTCCAGGGTCTTCAGATGTCAGCAGTATCGCGGGCTGATTGCTGGGAAGTGGTGTTGTCTTCTCTTGCTCGAGCGGTGTATTTGTATTTGCTTTGATTTTGCTTCACCGGCCAGTCACGCACCGTGCAGGAGTACGTTCGGGTTAGGGTCCAAAGCCCGGCGTACATAGGATATAGTCCCGCGGATGACCTCTCTGTTGATTGCCGAAGGATGGGCTACTTTGTGTCGGATAGGTTCGGTGGGGTGTTCCCTAACAAGGTGTACACCACCCTGGAGATCCGAGCATCGTAGAGTCACGCCAGTGCACCCCTGCAGGGAAGATTAATCTATTCGAATAGCCGTGTCCACGGTAACAGGACGCTTTATGCTGAAGCTGGATCTTACCACTACGAACTATTACTATTAAATTGTATGGTTCCGGGTTTTCTTCCTCGCAGGGAAGTCGAGGAGGGGAACTCGGAGGCATTATTATTATTAATTATTACAACTTACTATTATACAATGCTGCAGCAACTTCTGGTGCATTGTTATTACATTCATGTTATTGAATTGTTGGTTGTTTCTCTTCTCATGCTGCAAGACACGTCGGAAGATGCTAGTCTTCGATAGGCCTAGCTTCTTATCCTTATTCTGATTTCTATCTTGCAGTCCACTATATACAACCTCCCCTTTCCATTTGATACAAGGCATAATGCTTAGTAGCGGACGTAAGACTCGCGGGTATGCTAGATACTCACCTTTGCTTTATTTCCCCTTTTTGTTTTGCCTGATCGGCCGCTGCAGTCGACGTTGGATCCTTGGAGTCCAGGAGCAGGAGATCCCCAATGCCGACCACCGCAACATGAAGATCCCCGATGCCTTCTACGACGTCGAGTTCCCCGTTGACCAGGAGTAGTTTGGAGGTTCCCAGGCAGGAGGCCTCGCCTTTTCGATCGGTTGTTATTTGTGCTAGCCCTCTTAAGGCAGATCATGTGTACCTTGTGTCTGTACTCAGATATTATTGCTTCCACTAACTTTGTGCTCTTGAGATGTTGTATTCGAGCCCTCGTGGCCCCTGGCTTGTATTAAACAGCTTGTATTATTTTATTTGTAGAGTTGTGTTGTGATATCTTACCGTGAGTCCCTAATCTCGGTCGTGTACCTTGCGTGTATGACTACTGTACACGGCTTGATTTTGGGGGCGTCACAAAGAACATAAATATAAAAGATGAGAATCAAATATATTACTCAAACACAATCTGAGCATAGTCTCATAATCTATCAGATCCCAGCAAACTCAGCATAGCAACAGCAGAAAGATTACATATGTGCCTCGATCATGTAGGGCAGCTCACGAGGTTTAAACCATGAAGAACAAAGAGGGGAGGAGAACATCACATAGCTACTGATCATGGACCCATGGTCCAAGGTGGACTACTCACGGTTCATCCGGGAAGCATCCATTATGGTGGAGAAGCTCCCGGAGGTGGTTCCTCCCTCCGGCAGGGTGCCGGGAAGAGGGCTCCTGGTGCTCCCGATCTTGGGAGCGCGGCGGTGGCGGAACAGAGGAGAGATCGCGAAAAAGGGTTCTGTCTTTGAGGGTTTCGGGACGAGAGGGATATATAGGCGAAGGGGGGCAGCCAGAGGTGGACCAGGGGCCCCGGGCGCCCCCTGGCGCGGCCTAGGGGGTAGCCGCGCCATGTGGCCGCCTGGGCCACCCCTGACTCCCCTCTGGCCCCACTTAGGCCTCCTTTGGTTTATAGGATAGGATTATCATAGGAATAGGAAATTTGTAGGAAATGAGATGACATGTATCTCCAATCCTATGAGTAGGGATAGGAAAAGAGATGACATTTGGTTCACATCAAAGGAATTTTTCCATTGAGTCTAGGCTCATGTTTATTTTCCTTTGAAATGTGAAGGATAGGAGCCAATCCTATGTAGGAATAAGGATCCATTCCTATGATCCAAAGGGATCTAAAGGAAAAATTCCCATAAGAATCCTATCCTACAAAATTCTTATGGTATTCCTCCAAACCAAAGGAAGCCTTAGGCTCTTCCCGAAGCTTCCTGTACGCTGATTTTTTCTATATTTTTCCCAGATTTTTTTTGGCACTTTAAGTAATGGGAAAACCTGAAATACAAAAACAGTCGAAAACAGGAACTGGCACTGGGGTGCACTGAGTTAATAGGTTAGTCCAAATATGATTAAAAGTGTATGGAAGTTCATCAATATCATAGCAATATCACACAAAAGAAGCATGGAGCAAGCAGAAATTATAGATATGTTTTGGACGTATCAGCATGCAAGCCTATGTTGTGTTCTACGATGGAGTGGAGCGTGTTTCTCTCCAAAAAATAAAGGCTAGGATCCAACTTGTTATGAACAGCAAACAAAACTAAAACAAACTAAAAAGTAAAGAGCAAGATGCTCCAAGTTTAGCACATAACATATGAAGTGATAAAAATATAGCATGGAGAAGGACAAACTGATGATTGTTGATGGAGAAGGTGATGCACGGGGGCATCCCCAAACTTAGATGCTTGAGTCTCCTTGGATATTTCTTGGGGTGCATGGGGCATCCCCAAGCTTGAGCGCTTGACACTCCCGAATATTCTTTCATCGTCTACCTTCGCATACTTGAAAACTCCCTTCATATGAAACTCATCATAAGGTGATTAGAGTGGTCAGTATCCATGATAAAATAATTTTATCCACTATAAATAAAGATGTTCTTGAAGAGATATTGTTTCTCATGATTGCCAAAAAGTTTTTTCAAAGAAAAAATCAAGCTTAAGATTTGCAAAACGATGAAAACACAAAACGTGGTAGAATCTATGGAAAACAGACCAGCATGTAGTAAATAATTTTTTTCGGGGTACTTCTGCAACTCAAATCAAAAAACTAAGAACAAACGCATGAAATCTAATTGTAGAGAGCATTTGTCAAAAAAATTCAGATAAAAAAGATGATCTGGTGATTTTTTGCTAATTTTCCCGTCAAGGGGACATAATCCGTTTCTGGACAACATGTCACAACTTTTGAAATTTCTTGCAATCGGAGGCTAAAACTTGGCACAAAGCTTGAAAATGAAGATACAATGATGTTGCTACAGTAGTAACAAGCATCAAGACCCCTAAAAATGGAAGTAAAAACAACTTGGGTTGCCTCCCAACAAGCGCTTTCTTTTATGCCTTTTAGGTAGGCATGATACAAGAAGAAGGAATCAAAACTCACTGAAGTCATCGGAATCATAAAAACCTTCAAATTGATACTCAACAAGTTCATTCTTCTTTTTCCTAGGGAAGAGGTACGTACCCTTTGCTTTCCCACGTAAGCGTATTTGTCCTTTACCTATACCAATGAAGCCCTTCATGGCTCGGAGGAAGTCCCTTCCAAGCACTATGTTTCCTTGGTTTGGCTCCATGATGAAGAAGTCAACCGTTGCACTCCTTTTGAAGAACGTAACCTGGACATCTTTTACCTGTCCCTAGATCTTAGAAACATCTCCATTAGCATGTTCATGATAACATGATAAATTGGCCATGTTTGAAAGGTTTAAAGAATCATAAACAACTTTTGCATTGTAGAAACCATGGATCCAATATCACAATAAGCAAGGAAGTCTTGGTTAAAGATGCCAATGTTAACAAAAGGCTCCCAATCATTATCTATCTCCAAAACATCTTTCTTATTGGGCTTGGGTTTCTCTTCTTTTCTCAACTCTAGAGCATCCATTCTTTTTTCAATAGTAGCAAGTCTACTTATAACAGTATCAAAACTATGATCATAAACAAAGTAACTAGAAAGATCATGTATAATATCAAGAGCTCTAGCTTCATCACACTCTAAGAAATCTCCTTCAGCTATAATATCAAGAGAGTGTTTGCACCATCTAATTAGACCATGGTAAAAATTTCTAAGCACAACTTTTATAGGTATCCAAGGCATAATTCTTCTATGTGCATCAGAAATTCTGTCCCATGCCTTCTTCATATTTACTCCATCCCTTTGATGGAAATCTAGAACCTCCAATTCCCTCAAATCACCAAGTCCTAACATGCTTGACTAAACAGAAAGGACAACTAAAAGCAAGGTAACTATTTTTTGTGTGGTTTTTGATAAAGGACACTAAGATAAAAAAAATTATAAGGTAAACTAACAAGACTAAAAGCAATGATAAAAGATAGTGTGCAACTCCCCTATCTTGAAGATTGGAGTCCCCGGCAACGGCGCCAGAAATTACTCTTGATGACACTAAAGTAGTGCCCTCGTTGGCTACCCCAAGTGGAAGGTTGAGATGTAGCTAGCAGTAAATTTCCCTCGATGAAGATACCAAGGTTATCAAACCTGCAGACTACGAATGCTGCAAGTAGGTGTCAACGGCGCCAGATAATAAGTTGACGTGGACCTGCACACACAATAAGTAACTTTGCTCCCAACGAGTACAGATGGGTTGTCAATCCCTTCGGCCTTGCCGTTAACAAAGGATCAGACGCAAGAGATAGTAGTAGTGATAATGATAGTGGTGAAGATAACAACTGAAAGTAAAAGCAGAAAGTAAAGTGGAGGTGTAAACATAGGTGGAAATATGGAACGGGGTCCCATGATGTTCACTAGTGATCTCTCTCTCCCATAAGACGATAAAATAGCTAAGCTGGGTGAAAAAATTACAGCTGGGCAATTGACAGAATTATAAACGCACCGCAATGCTAATTATGCTACTGGAAAGCTAGAGGCTCAAAAGTATGGGCAGTACGCCAAGACAAGTAGACCGAAATCCATCTGCATCTACTCACTAATCATCCACCTTGAGATATCTATCCAGAACATCTCGCAGGTATTAAGTTGTGAGCCCCACCCATAGTGTAAATTCAAAGCAACAGACAACTGCATTAACAAACTTTGCGTAAGGTAAACAATCCTTGCAACCGCGGTTACAAGCATCGTTGTTTTCTCCCTGGTGGCAACAACACATCCCCTAGTCTCATGTTTCTGTCACTCAAGCTAGACATCGGGGGGCATGAACCCACAATCACGCATAAACGCTCCCTCTTGGAGTTACTATCTACTACTTGGCCAAAGCAATAAAAAAGTAACGAAGAACATGCAAGAATTACTCAAGGACAAAATATAAAAGGTAAACCAAATATATAACTCATCACGATCTGGACATAATCTCATAACCCATCGGATCCCAACAAACACAGCATAGCAATAGCAAGAAAATTAAATAGGTGCCTTGATCGTGTAGGGCAGCTGAAAAGGACTAAGAATTGAAGAACAAGATTGGAGAGAAGACATCACATAGCTACTGGTCATGGACCCATGGTCCAAGGGCGAGTACTCACGACACATCCGGGAAGCATTCATGGTGGTGGAGAAGCTCCCGAAGGTCAATCCTCCCTCCGGCAGGGTGCGGGGAAGAGGTCTTCTGGTGCTCCCGATCTTGGAAGCGTGGCGGCGGCAGAACAAAGAGGAAAATCGCGATGTGGTGTTCTCCTCGAGGGTTTTCGGGAGGAGGAGGTAATATAGGCCAAAGGGGGGGAGCCAGAGGTGGGCCACACCTCCCAGGTGCCCTGGTGGCGTGACTAGGGAGGGGGCCGCGCCACCTGGCCGCCTGGGTGACAGGTGGGCCCCCCTGGCCCTCCTTCGGGGCTCCGGAAGCTCCCGTCTCGCTGATTTTTTATCATTTTTTTCAGGAATTTTTTGAGCTCTATAAATTGGGAAAAACTGCAACTTACAAACATAAGCGGAATGAAACTGGCACTGGGTGCATTGAGTTAGTCGGTTAGTCCAAATATGTGTAAAATGATATAAAAGTGTAGCAAAACATGTAGCATTGTCACATAAAAGAGCATGGAACAAGCATAAATTATAGATACGTTTGGGACGTATCACCTTCCTTAGTTGTGCATTGGTGACTTCAACGAGGTTTTACGTCCGGACGAACAAGAAGGGATCGGCCAACGTAGCAACGCTCAAATCCAGGGTTTTTGAGAAGCGGTGGATGTGTGCATGCTGTTGGACTTGGGCTACCACAACCGTTTTTTGGACGTTTGAGAAGCGTGTTCATGGAGGATCATATACGAGGGTGAGGCTCGACCGGCCTCTAGGCACGACAGCATGGAGTGCCCTGTTTCCTTTCGTTACTTTGGAACACCTCACGGCGTCGACATCGGATCATGGGCCGATTTTTTTTCATCGGGAGGAGGCTAGCTCTCAAAATGGGGTAAAACAGTTTCGTTATGAGGTGACGTGGGAATCCCATGAGTCATGGCGAGAACATTTAGTTGGGCAATGGAGCGAGGGACAGGCGATAGTTACTGTACAAGACTTAAAACATAAGCTTCAATCTCTGTCCATGGATCTAACTCAGTGGAATAAGTGCACCTTTGGAAGTGTTCAGATGAGGATAAAACAACTTACCCGGGAACTCGAAACCCTGCGCAATGACCAAACCAGAATTGGGTCGTCCCATCAGGAGATAAAGATAAATGATGAGCTTGTGGAGTTGTACCACAAGGAGGAGAACATGTGGAGGCAAAGGTCACGAGTCGAGTGGCTAACATCTGAAGACAAAAACTCAAAGTTTTTTCATCTACGATCAAGTATTCATCGCCGAAAAATCTTATCAAGGCTCTGATCAATTCAGCGGGGGCGTTTGTAACAAACCAGGCCGAATTAAAATCCATTGTCCAAGACTTCTATGGAAATCTTTACACCTCCGATGGGGTGCAGGGGGTTGCAGAGGTTCTCCAGCATGTTCCGACAAGAGTTACCGGTGAGATGAATGCCATGCTATGTGCTCCATACACCAATGACGAAGTCAAAACTGCACTTTTCATATGTTCCCAACAAAAGCTCCGAGGCCTGATGGTTTTCCAGCACACTTTTACCAGAGGCATTGGGATATCTGCGGAGATGAGGTACTAAAGCAGTTCTCAGGATTGTAAGGGGTGAGGAAGGTGCGGCTTGCGTTAATGATACCCTTTTGGTCCTTATTCCAAAAGGTGCAAAGCCCCACTCAGCTATCTTAATTCCGTCCCATTAGTCTCTGCAACGTGTTATATAAAGTTGCTTCCAAGGTGGTGGCAAATAGGCTCAAGCTTATCCTACATGCAATTATATCTGAGGAGCAGTCCGCTTTTGTCCCTGAGAGGCTAATTACGGACAATATCATATGTGCCTATGAGTGCCTTCATTTTATGCGGAGAAATAGATCGAAAGCTAATAGCTTATGTGCTCTTAAATTGGATATGATGAAAGCCTATGACAGGGTAGAGTGGTCGTACTTGCAAGCCATAATGATCAAGTTGGGCCTCTCACCATCATGGGTTAATATTGTCATGGACATGGTCTCGTCGATTTCTTTCTCGGTGTTGTTTAATGGAGAGAAACTAAATCAGTTTAGACCTTCTCGTGGTATAAGACAGGGAGATCCAATATCCCCTTACCTATTCTTGATTGCGGCAGAGGGCCTTTCGCGCCTCCTGAAATCCAGCTATGTCCCATCTGTGCTCGAAGGAATCAAGGTGGCTCCTACAGCTCCGGCAGTAAACCACCTTCTATTTGCAGATGATAGCCTGCTGCTATTCAAGTCTAGTGTGGAGGGTGCTAATGAGTTATCAAACCTGCTTGACGGATATTGCATGGCATCTGGCCAAAGAATCAATAATGACAAGTCGTCTATTTTCTTCAGTAAAGGGTGTCCTCAAGCTTTGAGAGTGGAAGTGATGAATATCTTGAATGTCCACAATGAAACGCTAAAGGACAAGTATCTTGCAATGCCCACTGACGGGGATCAACCCCGGCAAATCCCATGGTCAGGGACCCTGGGTTAGTCATGAGAGGCGCAGGTTGGACGATAACTCGTCGGCAAACAAGGAGGCTTGCTCCTCCTCGATATTATTGATTGGGGAGATGCGATTACAGAGGAAGCCGAGGCTGGAGCGCTCAGGGCTAGGGTTACAGGTGAGATTGTATGGCTTTGGCGTCGCCCCTCCTAGCCCTTATATACCAGGCTAGGTCTCGGGGGATTCATCTACGTGTACAGGTAAACTTTCCTAACCCTAGCTCGCTCCTTACGGCAGGTCTTCGCACCTTCCTTGTGAGTTGAGGACTTCTACGTCGGTGCCATCCAGTGGGCCGGGGTCGTATCTTCATGGGCCTTCTGCCTTCATGGACACCAGGTAGGCTCATCCGTAGGAGTCATGGGGTCACCCCCTCGTCATTAGCCCCCGAGTGCCTGGAGGACTCGAAGAGTCGCGCAGGGACTCGAGTACATTTATATGTCATTCATTGATATGCACGGTTCATCCGTGAGTCGCTGGCAGTCTGGTGGCCATGACAAAACCTGTTTCGAGGGATGCTAAGCTGAAAGGGCCCAAGGAGTCGACGGATCGAGCCTTGGTGAATTTCACTAGGGCAAATACCACAGTAGCCCAATCAAACCCACGTCCCTCGACGTGAGCTTGGAACACTGGTGTCGAGCAAAAGTCCGGCCGCTTCAGGTCTTACGGTGTTCATTTGCTGCTAGTAATGTGTGTATCCTAAGGCGCTTCCGCCCGGCTTATCTATCACGCTCTGCGCATGGGAGAGGTCAGGAGTGAAATCGCTCTTCGGCAAGTCCCAGCCCGGCCGTACTTCGCAGCGGGGTCTTACCTACACGCTAATCTTGCGTGGCTTCTGGGCACAGTGTATCGTGTTCCAGGAAAGTGTGTTTTTGAGGCGCGGAGCCTTATAGCATTGCACCCGCTTGGAACAAAACATCAAGGGAGTTGTTCACTCATTCATCTGAGGAGCTTTGTTTTCGAGTGCTCAGTCGGGGTTTTTTCGCGAGTAGTCACTTGAATGTCGTTTTTCGACTCTTCGGGTGAGGGAGCACCCGGAACTCTTAGCGCCGTATGGTCTTGGCGAACGTTTTTTTGTCTTTCGTCGGGTTGAGGGAGCACCCGAGACTCTTATGAGTGCGAGTGTTCACTCGAGCACGTGGCTAACCTTTAGGTGAGGGAGCACCCGAGACTCTTATGATGTACGCTCCCGATGGGAGTAAGATGTTTTTCTTCCTTGGGGAAAAAGATCTGAAAGATGGAAATCAGAGCCTTGGTGTCTCTTTGGTTTTTCTTTTGCTGTTTGTGAGGGGTAGTGATGCCTCTGTTTAATGGCTGGCAGTGATGCTCTGCCATTGAACCGTCACATCTTCAGGACCGGTCATAATGATGGTCGCTGTGGCGTGCGGCAGGCGTTGGTTGGGTTTCCCAGATGCGCGTTGGAAACGCGCACGAATTGACGCGTCTTGCGTACAGTGCGTCCCGTGAGAGAGCATCTTCGTCTTGGAGTCCGAGACGGCTGGGACGATTGGTCTTTGAATTAATTGCTGCTATCGTTTTGGCTTCTCTTGTGCCTTGATGGTAGTTGTTCTATAAATAGGCCTTTTTCTTCCACGCTTCTATCCAACTCGCTGCTTCACCTCTTTCTTCGTCTCTTATTCCGCTCATGGTTCCTAGGCGAGGTGTTGGCCGTGGCCGTGGTCGTCATAGCCGTGGTGGCCGCACACCACGTTCATGTCGTGGTAGCCGCCATGGTGCGGCGCCGGTGCCTTCCTCCTCTCCCTTGGAGGAGGGATTCTGGCGCTACGATTTTATTTTGCGTGTTCGTGGCCAAAGTGCCAATCGCATCCTTCTTCCCTCTGCTTTTTCTGCCATTGTCTCTGAACGTGGCTTGGATGGCTTGCTTCTGCACCTTCTAGGGAGCTGTCGATCTCCTTCTTATGTTGATTTGGATGTTGATAGCTCTCGCTTGATTTTCTTGGCTCTGGTTGGAGTTTATTTGCTCTGCGGTTGAATTTGCGGGATGGTGATATGCTCAGCCGTCGTTTTGATGGTGAGAGCACTGTCACTATCCGCGCTTTCGATCCGAGTGGCAACAGCATGGGTCCGCATGGGCAGGAGTCGAGCAGTGATAACTCCACAAAGTCGAGAAGTCCATCACCGGCGTCTTCGACTGCTTCTTCTTCCAGGGACTCTTCTGGCGGTGGTGGTGAGCCGTCTTCAACTGCTTCCTCCTCTGCCTCTAGAGAAGACCTCGATGTCAAGCCACCGGTTAAACGAGTGCGGCAGGCGACCTTGTAGAACTGGAGGCAGCAGCGTCATCTTCGCCGGCAGCTTGGTTGGAGCTGGAGAAGAAGCTGGTGGAGCAGCGGCTCCAATGGTTCTGCAAATAAGTCGAGCTTCACCTTTTGTTATGTCATTGACATCATGAACTTGCTGCTTCGACTCCTACTTTGTCTGTGATGATGCTCTTGTACTAGAGTAGATTACCCCTCATGGGCACACATGTAGAAGTCATAATTCCTTGGGTGATTTTCTCTTGTAATAGGAGCTGCCTTCTATCCAAATGTAGTTGAGTCCTTTTGTACTGAAGATGATATCTATGATGGAAACTGTGTTTTATCCTTTGTAGTGGAATTTATACTTGAGCCTTTTATGCCACCGAAAGTTGTGTCTTGACCATCAGGAGCTGTCTTCGAATCCTTTTGTAACTGGGAAGTTTTTACTGCTGGGGACTGTCTTCGGGTCCATCCTATACTTGGTACTGTTGGTTCTATCGGGTGCGCGACAGCGCTCCCGATGGGAGTAGCCCCCGAGGCTATGCTTGAGTCGAAGGGTCAGGCGTAGGCTAAAATTTGTTTCCTTTGTTGTCTTTTTATCGGGTGCGCGGCAGCGCTCCCGATGGGAGTAGGCCCCGAGTCTTTAGGTGATCGTTGGCGATCGGGTGAAGACTAGATGAACTTGTGCTTCCTTCAAAGTTTCTTCAAAAGTGCTTGGATGCCAGGAGAGTCGTCTCTCGGGTGGGGTTTGTGCGCGAAGCCCCGAGTGCTTCGTGGAGGGGGTCGCGTAGGTGATAGCGCTGCTCGGGGGGTTTTCCTTCTCAAGTCCCCGAGTGCTTGGTTTAAGATCGCTTAGGCGATAGAGTTTCTCGGGGAGGAGTTTTCCTCTTCAGCCCCTGAGTGCTTCGATTAAGATCGCATGTGCGATAGAGTTGCTCGGGGAGGAGTTTTCCTCTTCAACCCCCGAGTGCTTCGGTTAAGATCGCATGTGCGATAGCAGGTGCTCGGGGGGGAGTTTCCTCTTCAGCCCCCGAGTGCTTTGGTTAAGATCGCGTGTGCGATGGCAGATGCTCGTGGGGGAGTTTCCTCTTCAGCCCCCGAGTGCTTCGATTAAGATCGCGTGTGCGATAGCAGGTGCTCGGGGGGGAGTTTCCTCTTCAGCCCCCGAGTGCTTCGATTAAGATCGCGTGTGCGATAGCAGGTGCTCGGGGGGAGTTTCCTCTTCATCCCCCGAGTGCTTTGGTTAAGATCGCGTGTGCGATGGCAGATGCTCGGGGGGAGTTTCCTCTTCAGCCCCCGAGTGCTTCGATTAAGATCGCGTGTGCGATGGCAGTTGCTCGGGGGGGAGTTTCCTCTTCAACCCCCGAGTGCTTTGAGATGGCCTTATTTGGGCGACATTTATTTTATTGCGGTCAAGCGATTTACATGAATTGCTAGTCATGTCCGACCGATAGGGGTTACGGATAGGATAGTCACAAGTTTGCTACGTTCCATGGGTTGCCCACGTCCTCGTTTGTCTTTGGGTTCTTCAGCCTGTAGGCGCCGCCTCCGATGACTTCTGAGATTATGAATGGTCCTTCCCATTGGGGGGCAAGTTTGTGGACCTTCTCTTGTACTAGTCGTAGGACTAGATCACCTTTGTTGAAGGTTCTAGTGCGCAGTCGACTGCTTTGGTAGGTACGCAGTTTGTCTTGGTACCCTTCTGATTTTGCCAGGGCTGTGTCTCTTGCTTCGTCAGCCGTATCTTCATCGTCTTGTAATGCCTCTTCTGCTTCTTCTTCCTCGTATCCGGTGACCCGGGGTGCTCCGAACTTGAGGTCATGTGGCAGGACTGCCTCTGCTCCGTACACCATGAAGAAGGGTGTGTATTGGGTTGCAGTGTTTGGCGTGGTTCGTAAGCTCCATAGGACCGCGGGGAGTTCTTCTACCCAGTTACCGGCGGCTTGCTCGAGTGGTGCGAGGAGTCGCTTCTTGATTCCTCCACATACAAGGCCGTTTGCTTTTTCCACCTGGCCGTTGGACTGTGGGTGCGCGACTGATGCGTAATTGATTTTGATGCCCAGTTCTTCGCAGAAGTTTTGAAATTTTGCGGCCGTGAAGTTCGTGTCGTTGTCCGTGATGATGTTGTGCGGTACTCCGAATCTGAACATAATCGACTTGATGAAGTTGACAGCCGTGAGAGCTGTGGAGCTGGTGATGGGTACTGCTTCGATCCACTTGGTGAACTTGTCGACTGCGACGAGCAGGTGTGTCCTTCCGCCCTTGGATGATTTCTTTAGTGGGCCCACCATGTCGAGTCCCCAGGTGGCGAACGGCCAGGATAATGGTATGGTTTTGAGCTCTGATGCGGGAGCGTGTGGCCTGTTGGCGAATTTTTGGCAGGCGACCCAACGTCGCACGATTTCTTCTGCGTTTTTCATTGCTGTGGGCCAGTAGAACCCAGCTCGAAATGCTTTGGACACGAGCACTCGACTGCTCGCGTGATGTCCGCAGGTGCCTTCGTGGATTTCGAGCAAGAGGGCTTTGCCGTCCTCTTCGTCAATGCACTTTTGGAGTATCTGGGTGATGCTGCTCTTATATAGTTGTCTGTTTATCACCGTGGATGCCTTGGATCGTCGGCTGATGCGTCGTGCTTCGGCCACGTCTTGTGGTAGCGTGCCTTCGATTAGGAATCGGAGGAACAGTTTTGTCCAGACGGGTCCTTCGAACTCTGTCGGGGCCGTGTTGTCGGATGTGCTGGTGCCTGTGCCTTTTGATAGGGTTGTTGCTGCCACCTGCGCTATTGCGTCTTCGCCGTCCACGACTGCTTCAGATGTTAACGCCTGCACCTTGATGGACCTCCCGTTGATGCTTTCGAGAAAAACGCCGGGTGGTACGGGCGCCCTGGTCGAACCGATGTTCGCGAGCTCGTCGGCTTCTGTATTGTTGTCCCTGGTGATGTAGTTGAGCTCGCAACCGTCGAAATTTCCTTCGAGTTCGTTGTAGATCTTTTGGTATGCTGCCATGTTGTCGGCTATTGCGTTGCATTTTCTCATCGTCTGCTGGACGACGATGTTGGAGTCCCTGTAAATTATGAGGCGAGTGGCTCCGCATGTTTTGGCCATGCGCATGCCATGGAGGAGTGCCTCGTATTCTGCTTCGTTGTTGGAGGCGTGACTGAAGTTGATCTGGAGGACGTATTTCAGCTTTGTTCCTTTGGGGGAGATGAGTACAACTCCTGCCCCAGCTCCTTGCTGTCTCTTGGATCCGTCGAAGAACATCGTCCATGAGCTTGATAAGTCTAGGGGGCAGGTGTTTGAACCTCCGTCCACTCGACCAGGAAATCTGGGAGTACTTGGGCTTTGATGGCTGTTGGGTGCTTGTACTGCAGGTCTCGTGGGCTGAGCTCGATGTTCCACTCGGCGACCCGCCCGGTTGCTCCAGGGTTGTTCAGTATGTCAGCGAGTGGTGCGCTGCTCACGATTGTGATGGGGTGCTCGTCGAAGTATTGCGACACCTTTCTTGAAGTCATGACGATGGCTAGTAGTAGCTTATGATAGTGCTGGTACCGCTGCTGGGATTTGGTCAGGAGCATGCTGAGGTAGTAGATTGGTCTCTGAATGCTCTGGACCTTGCCTTCTTCTGCGCGTTCGACAACGAGCGCCGTGCTTACTACACTGCTGCGTGCTGCCACGTAGAGGTATAGCTTCTCTCGTTCCTTGGGTACCGCCAGGATTGGTGGAGTTGAGAGTGTATTTTTCAGGTCCGAGAATGCTTGGCGGGCTTCCTCCGTCCACTCGAATTTCTTTCCTTTCCTGAGCAGTTGATAGAAAGGCAGCGTGCGTTCTCCAAGCCTGCTGATGAAGCGGCTGAGAGCTGCGAGTTTTCCAGTGAGCTGTTGTACTCCTTTGACGTCGGTTGGTTCTTGCATGCGGGTGATGGCTTGGACTTTCTCGGGATTTGCCTCGATTCCGCGGGCAGAGACCATGTAGCCCAGCAGTTTTCCCGCCGATACGCCGAATGCGCACTTCTTTGGGTTGAGTTTGATTCTGTATTTGTTGAGCGCTGCGAAGGTTTCGCGCAGGTCGTCGAGTAGTGTGGCTGCTTTATAGGTCTTGATGACGATGTCATCCACGTAGACTTGCACGTTTCTTCCGATTTGCTCCTTCAGGCAGGCCTGCATCATTCGTTGGTAAGTGGCGCCTGCGTTTTTGAGCCCGAAGGGCATGGTCTTGTAGCAGAATACTCCGTAGGGGGTGATGAACGACGTGTGTTCTTCGTCTTCTTCCTTCATTCTGATCTGGTTGTATCCTGAGTAAGCGTCAAGAAAGGAGAGTAGATCACACCCTGCTGTTGAGTCGATTATCTGATCGATTCTAGGCAGGGGGAAGTGATCTTCGGGCAATGTTTGTTGACTGGTCCGTAGTCGACACACATGCGCAGCACGGTCGTGTCTTTCTTTGGCACCAACACTGGGTTGGCTATCCAGGTGGCTTTCTTCGTTTCTCGGATGAACTGGGCGTCGAGTAACCGGTTGACTTCCTCCCCGATTGCTCTGCGCTTGGGCTCCGAGAATCGTCTCAGCGCTTGCTTCACTAGCCTCGTGTTTGGCTTGATGTGTAGGGCATGTTTCGCGAATTCGCGTGGTATCCCAGGCATGTCGACTGGGCACCAGGAAAATATTTCCCACTCGTCTCGAAGGAAGGCGACGAGAGTTGTTGCCTGCTCCTCTGGTAGGTGGGCGTACACGCGGATTGTTTTGTCTGGGTCCGTCAGGTGTACTTGGTGGGTGACTATGTCACCGTCGATGCTGAAGTCGCGTCCGTACTCCCTGGATTCGCTTCGGTTCGCCAATGGGAAGGTACTCTTGTCCGTCACCATGGCTATTTCTCTGAGTTCTTGTTTGGCTCCGAATGTGTCGGAGATTCTGTGGAAGTCACGATCACATTGATCTGATTTGATGAAGCTTCCATTGATCATGAGGACTCCTGACGATCCTGGCATCTTGAGCTTGAGGTAGGCGTAGTGCGGGACCGCCATGAATTGCGCGAATGCTGGTCGTCCCAGTATGGCGTGATACTGCGATTGCCAGTCGAGTACCTCGAACTCGAGGACGTGTTTTGCGAAGTTACGTCGGTTGCCGAAGACGACTTCGATTTTGACGACTCCGAGGGATGTGGCTGCTTCTCCTGGGACTACCCCATGCAACTCGGTGCTTGATTTTCTCCACACTGATCGTGGGATCAGCATTTTTTGCAGGGTGCTGGTGAAGATGATGTTCATGCTGCTGCCTCCGTCCATGAAGACCCGGTCCATGTCGTATCCTCCGATTTGTGCATCGAGCACTAGGGGTGCATGCCCTGGTCTTGGGACTGCGAGTGGATGGTCGTCTTGTGAGAACGTGATGCTGGTCTCCGTGTCATGCAATTGGTAGATTTAAACTATGTTTATGCTCTCGGCTGCTCTGGCCTTCAGGGTTTGGGCGTCGCGTTGTGCTTGCGGTACTCTTCCTTCTTGGATCATGAGCACCTGTGCTTGCGACGGGCTGCGGCGTCCTTCCGGGTTTGAGGTCGGCGATTGCTCGGGTCGTCGGTTACGTCTGTCGTCTTTCTACTTTTCCTTCTTGAGGTCGTCGGCTAGCTCGTTGAACAGGCGGCAGTCTCTCAAAGTGTGCCCTGACCTGACGCGTCCCCAGTCATCCTCGAAGCTGTGGATCGTGCAGGGTCATGCTAGCTGCTCTCTGGCTATGAGTTTGCTGGATCCGGCATGCCTCTTCCTTCTGGAGATTCTGAAGATCTGCTCGTGATCTTCCGGGTGCACGTGGAAGCGAGGATCGATTTTGATTCCTCGACTCGTGTCTTGGTTCCTGATGAGGTTGGAGAATTCATCCGGCCTTCGATCTGGGTCGTAGTACTCGCCAACAGGTGTCTCGGAGTCGTTGTCTTGGTTGGCGGCGGATGCCCGTGCGTGTCTTTTGGGTCGTCGATTCCTTCTGCCTTGGCGGTGGTTCTGCTGATCGTTAGATTCAATCTCGTAGTTGTCGTCTTGATGTGCGGCGGGTGCCCGGGCGGTGGAGGGTTGTCGGAAGATTCGCGAGTCCTCCGCTGCGCGTCGCAGTTCATCGAGTGGGATTCCTTCGTAAAGGCCCCTCGCCGTTCTTCTGGGTCGTCGAATCCTTCGGCGCCGGCGCTGTACTTGGCCGTTACCGTAGTATCGGCCCTGGTGCGACTGCAGCTCGAGTGGTCTTGATGGGATGGCGAGGATGTCCGCCGTGATCTTGAATCCTTCGAGTGGGCTGGGTCCGGTTCTTGCCCTTGGGTTGTGGCTTGCTGAAGATGGGACCGCCGAGATCGTGATCCCAACCTGCGTAGTTCCCACAGACGGCGCCAATTGATGGGGATCAACCCCGGCAAATCCCATGGTCAGGGACCCTGGGTTAGTCATGAGAGGCGCAGATTGGACGATAACTCGTCGGCAAACAAGGAGGCTTGCTCCTGCTCGATATTATTGATTGGGGAGATGCGATTATAGAGGAAGCCGAGGCTGGAGCGCTCAGGGCTAG
This sequence comes from Bromus sterilis, assembly GCA_950022295.1. NCBI lineage: Eukaryota > Viridiplantae > Streptophyta > Magnoliopsida > Poales > Poaceae > Bromus > Bromus sterilis. The sequence goes on from OX465600.1 coordinate 160,755,091, forward strand.
GGTTACAGGTGAGATTGGATGGCTTTGGCGTCGCCCCTCCTAGCCCTTATATACCGGGCTAGGTCTCGGGGGATTCATCTACGTGTACAAGTAAACTTTCCTAACCCTAGCTCGCTCCTTATGGCAGGTCTTCGCACCTTCCTTGTGAGTTGAGGACTTCTACGTCGGTGCCATACAGTGGGCCGGGGCCGTATCTTCATGGGCCTTCTGCCTTCATGGACACCAGGTAGGCTCATCCGTAGGAGTCGTGGGGTCACCCCCTCGTCACCCACTGAGGTGGGACAGTCAAAAAACGGAACTTTCAAATATATTAGAGACCGTGTTTGGGAAAAGATCAAGGGATGGATGCAAAAAATTCTTTTGGCAGCAGGCAAGGAAGTTTTGATCAGAGCTGTGACTCAGGCGATCCCGGTCTTCTCTATGTCTTGCTTTCGGCTGCCAAGGGGTGTGTGTGAGAGTGTTACCTCTATAATCATGCAGTTTTGGTGGGGGAGCAAACGAGGACATCGCAAATCATGTTGGGTAGCATGGGATGTTATGATAGCACCAAAGCAGATGGGAAATTTGGGATTGCGTGATTTGGAAATCTTCAACCTTGCACTTCTGTGTCGACAGACTTGGCGTGTCCTCACGGAACCAAACTCCTTGAGCGGAAGAATACTAAAGGCTGTATATTTCCCGGAGACTTCCATCTGGACTGCGGAGCTTGGCCCTCATCCCTCTCAATTATGGCGGTCGATACTTGATGGCAGGGATGTCATGGAGAGGGGTGCGATTAAGCGGATTGGCGATGGTACATCCACTAATATATGGTCTTGCAACTGGCTCTCGCGTGAAGGACTTCCTCGGCCAATCACATCTCTTGTGGATAATCCTCCAACGTTTGTGAGCGAACTAATCGACCCTACTTCTACATCTTGGTGGGAAGGCTATATCCGCTAGGTTTTTGTTCCTATTGATGCTGAGGCAATTTTGAAGCTGCCGCTGTGCACTAAGAGGGTGGATGATTTCTGGGCTTGGCAGCCGACCAGAAGGGCCTCTTCTCGATCCTGTCTGCATATCAGATGATCAATTTGACTAGGCTAAGTCGGGAGAGTTGGATCAATGAAACCGAGTGTTCCTCGGCGGAAGCTCAATCAAAAACTGGAGTTCCCTCTGGCATATCCGAGTACCGTCGAAAATCAAGGTGTTCCTCTGGCACTTGGCACGTAACAGCCTGGCCACCGGTGATGTTCTGCATCACCGAAATATGGTGACCACCCGGGTGTGTCCTTTTTGCAACATGGAAGACTCCTGGCGACATGCACTTGTAGCGTGCCCCTCTTGCTAGCAGTGTGTGGAGCTTCGCGCCAGAAGAAATGACTGAGCACATGTCAATGAATACCACGACCAATCCAAAGAACTTCATATTCGAAATGCACGATTCTATGTCCGCGGATGAATTCAACTAGATGGTGGTTACTCTTTGGGCATTTTGGAGTTCTAGAAAAAAGGCAATACATGAAGATATTTTTCTCAGCCCCATGACTACCCACTGTTTCATTGGCAGATTTCTCGGAGACATCCATGTTCTCGAAAAACCTGAAAGTGTATCGGCCCCACGGACACTGGTCAGTAGACGGCCGAACTGAATTGCACCCGCTGTTTCATATGTGAAAATCAATGTGGATGCTGCAGTGTCCCTACAAGGTTCTTTTGGTGTAGTGGGGGCAATCTGCCGGGATGGCGCTGGCATCTACCCGGGAGCCTCGGCGGTTGTTTTCGAGCACATTGATTATCCTACTACACTGGAGACGCTTGCTGTTAGGGAGGCCTTGTCCCTCTCCGAGGACATTTATGTCCAAAGGGTGCACATTGCGTCCGATTGCAAGATCGTCGTGGATGAAGTTAAGAAGGAAACTTTGGCTCCTTATAGCCCTATCATTAGAGAAATAATTTTTAGATTAGTGAGTTTTAATTCTTGTAATATCGTTCATGAAAATAGGGTCTCTAATAGGGAGGATCACAATCTAACTAGACATGCTCTCAATCTCGAAACTGGCCGATACGTGTAGTTGGGCCAGCCAGAAGAACATTTATTCGTCCCGGTTACGGTGACGACATGATTGAAGTCTAGTGGATTGCCTCAAAGAAAAAAACAAACTTAAATGCAAAATGGTATATTTCCTTGCCCTCGCACTTGCACAAAATAACGTCTGAAGTGCCCTCGCGTGTTCTAGCCCCGAAAGAAAAATGTTAGTGTTGGTGGCCGGCCGATCGGCCAAAGCTTAGGCCGGTTGGTCCAAGGCCCACTTGTGTCCACTTTTTCGCTTTTATTGCATCTGGTACATGATAAATGTTATAATCGTAGTATAAAATGCTACTAACTGTACTACTATTATACTAATATTATTATATTGATCTATGTTACTTTTTGCTAAACGGATGTATTTATTACTCCCTCCAATTCGTAATAAATGTCGTCCATTTTGTACTAAGCTAGTACAAACTTTATACTAGATGAGCGACACTTATTATGGATCGGAGGGAGTAGTATTTTAGTGCTAAGCGCATTTATTTGGTAGCATGATATGAAAATGTTAATAATAATTTTTGCTAAAGAAAATGAAGTGTGATTGGTGATGATGATCCCAAATTTTGTTGCAACCATTATAAAAAAAGCTACAAGCCTAGACTAAATTTGATGCCACGAATTGATGGTAAATATGGTATGTAATTTTTTTATCAGATTTTTTGTTGCAACAGTGAATAAAATTGAAAGAAAAAAATGCACAAATAATTTTTTGTTGCATCTATGTACTAAATTTTTTGCAACCGATAGTAAAAAATGCTATCATCAGCGATTTAAAATTTGTTACCACAATTTCTTTTACTGCAAAAACACAAAAAATAAAAATGTTATATCCGTGTACCAAAAAAGTTGCGAAAGTATCGCAAATATTGCAAAAATATTACGTTGCAGTAAAAAACGAAGGGATACAGGCAGACCGTTAAATCGCGGAGATAACACGGTGCCCCTTTGAGCGGCGAAGTGGAGCGCGGGTCGGCCGGCGCACGCGCAGCACACCCCGCGTCCCGCGTCCCGCTCGTCCCTCTCCCCCGCACAGAAATCCTAGCTAGGGTTTCCCTTCCACCGGCGACCCCGCCTCCAGCCGCCGCCGACCCCGCCCCCTGACGGCGCCGCGCTTCATCTCCGCCTCTCGACGCCGCCACGCTTCTCCCCGCCTCCCTCTGCTCTGCCTCCAGCCGCCGCCGACCCGGGCCTCTCTGTCCAGCAGTGCAGTTGCCCGCCGCCGCCGCGCTTCCTCTTGTCACCGCACGCGACCGAGCTTCGTGAGGTAGACACCCGTCCCCCCTCCTTCTCCTTTGCCCGTCCAGCCACCACCACCCGTCCTTCCGACGGCCGACGAGAGCGCGAACAGAGGCTAGGGATCTGAGGTCGAGGTCAAACACAAGGACGTCGGCACTGCGACACTCTGGATTTGCTTCAGTAGTACAGTAGTATTCCCTTTGCCTATTTCAGAGATGCATAGGAATTTGCTTGAGAAATTTGTTGATTATATTCCCATTGCCTAATTGTTGGTCATGCCTAATTATACTTGTTGTACAAAAGGATGAATGTTGCTAAGTGATGCATTCAGTAATGGATTTGTATGTAAGATTCATAAATTCAGTTCTTGTAAATGTTTGTCATGTTCAAGTTTATACTAGTATTTTTCATTACAGTTTATGGGTATTATAGTCTTTTCACAAGAGTACTTGAAAATAAGTTCACACAAAAGAACTGGATGGCTTATTCCTAGGACCCCGATAGTTGCCACACGTGTGGGCGGAGCGCTTCTGCCCACACGTTTTTAGATGGCAATTTTAGTTATGTATAGATGGCAATTATGAGTCAAAATTGCCATGTTGGAACATACATGACAACTTTTGCTTCAACATGGCAATTTTAGCTCATAATTGCCATCTATACATAACTAAAATTGCCATCTAAAAACGTGTGGGCGGAAGCGCTCTGTCCACACGTGTGGTGGGAAGCGCTCCGTCCACACATGTGGTGCGTATCATTTCCGTATTCCTATGGGCTTATTTTCGGAGCAGCTTATGTGTGACTTATTTCCACAGGAGCTTATTCATAAGCTACAACTCAAAAGAACTGGCCCGGAGTTGTAGCTCTTGTGAAGCCCGGTAGCGGCCGTGGGGATGGCGAACAGCAACACTGGCGAGCCGAGCACAGCGCCGCAACCGAACCGCTGGTACGACCTTCGATTGGGGTCCTCCTGTCGCGACCCTGCCCTTACCACCAAGTTCTGCACGCTCCGCTGTAAGATCTCGGACCCCTCCCCCCTCGCTTGTCAAAATTTCATGTTTAGGGTACAATCTGCATCCGCGATTATTTGTTGTTTTGTTCGACAAGAGGTAGGGGTTTTCTTCAACCAATTGTTGGCATGGTGTGGGATGCGCGTTTTGTTATTCGAGTTCTGGAGTTGTCAAATCGGCTGGCAGAGCGTGTCCGGTTACCGATGTTTGGGTTGTGATTACAATTGAGACCCGTAGCTCGTTAGAGGAATAGCAACTTTTATCTGTTTTGCATAGGCTCAAGGCCAATATATACACAAGTACAAGGGAAAAATATAAGTAGGAATCTAGTGCAAAAGGAACCATCAATCACTTCGGCGGGCTTATTATCCTCTGTTAATATGTTTTGACCTGATGATTTTTTCTTGTTGATCAGATAACGGATGTTGAAATTATGGAGTAGTTTAATGTCAATAGCAAAAGAAGTACCGTAAAGATTTAATCTCACAACTTAAGATTCTTTTGGCCAACAATATGTTATATTTTCTTGTATTCATTCATATATAATCAGCCTTATTTTTTTGGCATTTCATTGTTCTGGTTCAGTGATCTGCTATAAAGATTCATATTTTCTGTGCCCCGTTGCTGCTGGAATTTATGGCAGTTATTTCAACGAGCTTTGATTGTATGAAACATTAGTATTTGGATTAGTGGTATGAGAATTGGAACAAAAATATGTATAACTTATTGTATACTTGTAGAATATTTATTGTATATAACTAGCATGCATGGTGCATGCTAAGGTGTGTCTTTTCTCATGCATGGTTGCAGTTGAGTTGGCATAGTTGCATGTGGAGAGAATTAGAGATAGTGGGGATCAGCAGTTTAGCTATATAGGATTCCACTTTTAATGTTTAGCGTGATAGTTGTCCGTGTTCTAGATTCGACAATGCCATCGAGCGACGACTGATTTGTTCGAAGAGGAATGCGAGTGGTGAATTGAGATGGCCTCACACGAGGCACACATTGTACCCAGATTCGTGCCCTCCCCGGAGAGGTAGCACCCTACTTTTGCTTACTTTTGCTTACTTTGGGTTGTATTGCTCGAGTGCTCATTCGGAGATCAGGAAGATAACCGGAGTTGTGTCTTGTGTTACAAGTTGAGTCTGTAACGGCGGCCAAGGGTGACAAAAGGGAGTTAGGTAGAAACCCTAGCCCTAGGTTGCTCTAGAATGTGTTGGATCCCTTCCAGAGGCCCTACCCCGCTTTATATATACCTGGTCGAGCTAGGTTACATGGTTCAGGTCGGACAAAAGGTTGGCTTGCATAACCTGTTCTAGACGGACCATGTCGCGTGGTTGTGAGCTGACCCTGTCTTGCCAAACAGGTGGTTCGGCGTCCACTTGGCTCCTAGGCCCAAGTTGTTGACTCAGCTTCCTTTGAGATGACATGGCCCACGCTTTGCCTGGCTGGTGGTACCCGAGTGTCATATCCTAGTCAATAGTGTTTGGCCAACCTGATTGTTAGCTTTTCCTTTTTCCATGCAGTTCAGGATGGTTACATCCTTGCTACATTTTGATTTTTTGCACATATCATGATCCATAGTTTGGCTTGTTTTTCTCGGCACGGACAAACAAAACGGATAGAACCTTAATACGTGATATCTGCCCTAGTTGATCTTGCTTCTTTTTGTTTTAGAGCCTTCTACTTGGAAACCTGGTATGTTAACTCTACTATCTGCAATCAAGTAGTAAAACAAACATATCCCTTCTTTGATTCATAACAAGAGACCAAATGTTCTGAATGATCGAACCTTGATTCACAACTGGCTAATAGCTGTGCTGAAGAGGCATGATTACAGAGTATTATGTAAACCTAGTTTTCTCTAGTAAACTTAGAGCAGGAGAGGCTCTTACTGCACTATACTAAAGAAAAATAATATGCACATGTACAACAGGAGTCCACTTTTACCCCAAGTGGCACATAAGCTCTTGATGATATTAAGTAAATGGTCTTGGTTCAGAACACACCCTTCATTTTAGGATATCTTCGTCATCAATTAGAAGGTGAAGCGATGATTGCCTGCTTAACTGCATATATCAAAATGCTTAGCATCTTGAATATTGGGGATAATAGATTGATTCTTCTCGCTTGATTGGTTAGGAAATGCGTGGAACCTTTATTTCGTGAATGCAAATTCTTAGGCCTTTATGGCTCCTAACAGATTATACTCTTTTATCCTATATTTCTCAACACAAGCTATTCCTTAAGGATTCTTAGGGCATGTTTGGTTGAAGAACCAGGTGGAATGAAGTGTCATGGTTTGATTCCAGGTGAATGAATCGTTCTATTCTCATGTTTGGTTGGAGGCAATAAGATGCAATGGTTCCATCTCATTGTTTGGTTGGAGGGGGTAGAATGTAATGAATACAATTTGAATTCACCTCACATAAAAAAAAGTGAGGTTACCTCTCTGGTATTGTACATAGCAAATCTCAACGTTTATAACTCTTTGCATTTTCGGCAATATTTGAAGATACAACACAAGTTTCAATCACCAATATCAACATTTCATATGGTTGCAATAGCTTGTTCTTATACAACAACAACAACAACAACAACAAAGCATGCCAGTCCCAAATAAGTTGGGGTAGGCTAGAGTTGAAGCCCATAATATATCGAAACCATGTCATGGTTCTGGCACGTGGATAGCTAGCTTCCATGCACCCCTATCGTTAGGAGAATCTTTGGTGATATCCCAGTCCTTTAGATCTCTCTTCACAACCTCCTCCCAAGTCAAGTTTGGTCTCTCTTGACATTATCAGCACACCTTAACTGCCCGCTATGCGCTGGCGCTCCAGGAGGCATGCGCTGAATATGCCCAAACCATCTCAGATGATGTTGGACAAGCTTCTCTTTAATTGGTGCCATCCCAACTCTCTCAAATATATCATCATTCTTGACTCGATCCTTCCTGGGTGGCCATATGTCCATCTCAACATGCACATCCCTGCCACTAGGTTGTTGGACATGTCGCCTTTTAGTTGACCAACATTCAGCGCCATACAACATCGCCGTCGAATCACCGTTCTATAGAACCTGCCTTTTAACTTCTGTGGCACTCTCTTATCACAGAGATCGCCAGAAGCTTGGCGCCAGTCAGTCATACGACTTTGATTTGATGGCTCACATAGTCATCAGTATCACCATCCTTCTGCAGCATTGAGCCCAAATATCGAGAGGTGTCCTACTGAGGTACCACCTGCCCATCAAAGCTAACTGCCTCCTCTTCCTCATGCTTAGTAGTACTGAAACCGCACCTCATGTACCCAGTTTTTGTTCTACTAAGCCTAAAACCTTTCAATTCTAAAATTTGCCTCCACAACTCTAATTTTCTATTAACCCCCGTTCGACTATCGTGGGCTAGCACCACATCATCCGCAAAGAGCATACACCATGGGATCATTGTGATGTCCCCTTGTATATCCCTGGTGACCTCAGCCATCACCGAAGCGAAAAGGCAGGGGCTCAAAGCTGACCCTTGGTGCAGTCCTATTTTAATTGGGAAGTCATCAGTGTCGGCATTGCTTGTTTGCACACTTGTCACAACATTATTGTACATGTCCTTGATGAGGGTAATGTACTTTGTTGGGACTTCCTGTTTCTCCAACGCACACCACATGACATTCCGCGGTATCTTATCGTAGGCCTTCTCGAAGTCTATGAACACCATAGGAAAGTCCTTCTTTTGCTCCCTGTATCTCTCCTTAAGTTGTCGTACTAAGAAAATGGCTTCCATGGTCGACCTCCCAGGCACTAAACCAAACTGATTTTTGGTCACGCTTATCATTTTAGCGCTGCTCAATGACTCTCGTATGACTCATTAGTTTAATCTCACGGTAATTAGTGTTAAGGAGTATTAGTATAGGTCTAGGTTTATCTCCCTTGTCCCCCAAGTCATGTGTACTATATATATGCCCCATGGGCTCTTCAATATAGACAAGTTGCATCATATTATCATAACATGGTATCGAGCTTAGGTTTAGCAATTTTTTCGGGCCTCGCAACTCGCCCTCCCGATCCAGTCTAGTTCCACGCCGTCGTGGTTCGTCTGCTCCGGCCCCTGCTGTTTCGCTGCTCCGTTTTGGATCGATTTGATCCCGTACTTTGTTCTGTGCTCCCGGTCCACTCTCGTGAAACCACCGGCTTCATCCCGTGCTGATCTGGTGCGCCTGCCTACAGTTCAAGCCGCCAGGACCGCAACCTCGAGGTCGCCTTCAGCCAATACGGCGAGATCCTCGACGAAGACCGGACCCGCTGCTCCGCCAGGTCGCCGCTCCCTTCTGTTTGGCCGCCGCTTTGCTCTGCCAGTCGGGCTGCTGATTCCCCCATCGCCAGGACACCGGAACGACGCCCCAATTCAGTCACCACCGCTGCCTGAAGTCACGCCGCCGCCCTCCTCTCGCCGTCGGCCTCCCCTTGTCGCCGTCAGTTGTCAATTCCGCCCCTCACCGTTGGCAGCCGGATTTCCCCCGTGTGCTTCGTTGGTTCTGTTCGTACGGGAATCAGGCTTCTCTGCCTAGCGGTTGATCCATCCCAAATAAAAAATCAAGGTTGCGGGCTGCTACGTGGTGGTTGGCTAGATTGGAATTTGGTGTGCTATGGTATGGCTGCTACGTGGAGTCGCTCTTTGGCGCATGCTCTTCTGCTAACGTGTGCTGGTGCTTATGGATGCTATGTGGGCTGCTACTTTATATGTAGCGTTGTTTCTGGCGAGGTCCGCCAAGTACGCTTTTTCGTGTGGCTTCTATCCCATTGACATCATCGATTTTTGCTACACCCGCAGGCCAAGCTCCTTCATTCCCGCTGGCTGAGTTCATCCCTGCAGGCCAAGCTGAACTCGAAGTTCTTGCAGTGTCTGCTTTTCTTCCGCTGCCATTATATCTAGTCTATGTTTTTCCGCTGCGTCCACCAAATTCGTTGGTCTCTTGATCGTGTCCTCTCATGCATGCATGTCCACTAGATCATGTCCGTCAGCCTTTTTTTCTGGTCATAGATTTTCGTGACCCCTCTTTGCATTTGCCGATCTAAGCCCTTTCTCTTGCCGTCGAGCTTCTCTCGTAGACGGTTATTCCCGGGCCATGATTTTAAGCAATGCTTCATTCTTCCGATGTGCCATCTTCTGCAGCCCATCTTCTATGATGTGGTGAGTTCCCTGATGTGCCATCTCTTTCTGTATCCCCTTTGGCTAGACTCGACAGGTTGTGAAGTTTCTCCATGCTATGAAGACACGCTCAAGACCGGATTTGGATTATCAGTTTTTTTTAGTGTTACACTTCTTCAAATGCAATGCTATTGCATAAACTTTGCCTTTGGAGGGTGTGTGTGTCAGGATCAGACTATGATCAAGCCTGACATTCAGAGAAACAGGGGAACTCGAGAACTAGACTCAGTCGAATTTGGGATTCAAAAGCATAAGGATTTGGGGATACATGCCTAGTAGCACGCCTCTGGCGGCTAGGGTTTATACCCAGATTCAACAACTGCCTCTCAGGCTCAGGATCACTGGCTTATATAGCCACACACACACACACTACGGTCTAAAACAGCTCATTAAAGCAAATAAAGTTGTCGGACGAGCAACAGTGACACTCGGGCTGATGACGGCCGTCAGATGAAGATCCCACGTCTCTTGATGCTCCAGCGAATCGGTACGTTCCAATCTCTCCGGGTCGTTGGATGCAGACTCAACGGTGATGGCTTCATCTGGCATGCTAGAACAGGGGACTGTCAAATTCTTCAGAGGAACTGTCGATTTCTTGAGGCTTTCTGACAATACCTCCCTCCCAAGACAGTTCTTGTCCTCAAGACTGAAAAGAATGGAAAATCTTCTGGATGAACGCCGAGTCCTCCCATGTCGCAGCCTCTGGAGGCATGTTCACCCATTTCACCAGCCAACGCACCACAGGAACCGTCAGATTGCCTTGGACCCGTGGAATAAGTTTCCTCTCCAAGGTTGCTTCAGGGAACATATGGATGAGGCCTTGGTCATTGACCAATGGGAGATGTTTAGTGGGGATAACCTCAGGTCCAATGTGTTTCTTCAACTGGCTGACATGAAAGGTTTGATGTAGTTGACAGCCCTCAGGAAGTAAAAGCTTGTAAGCAGTTGCACCCACTCTCTGTAATACTCTGAATGGTCCATAAAATTTGGAGTGTAATTTGACATGTTTGTGTATGCTGAGGGAAGTGTGTCTATAAGACTGCAGCTTCAAATAAACCATGTCTCCCACTTGGAATTCCCTGTCTCTTCTTTTGTTATCAGCATAGAACTTCATTCTTGCCTGAGCTCTCACCAAATTGTCCTTGATTACTTCCCTAGCCAACTCCCTGTCCTGCAGCAAATCCTCTGATTCAGAGCTGATGCTATCAGGTAAAGCAGCTTCCCCAATCATGGGAGGTTTCAATCCATACAATGCCTGAAATGGAGTCATTTGCAAAGATGTGTGGAAACTAGTGTTGTACCACCAGTCTGCTAAGGGCAGCCAATTATGCCATTTCTTGGGTTGCTGGAAACGGATACACCTTAAGTAATTTTCCAAGCACTGGTTTACTCTCTCAGTTTGGCCATCCGACTGAGGATGATAGCTTATGCTGAAATGTAACTTCACCTTGAGTGTTTTAAACAGCTGTTGCCACAAATTACTGGTAAAAATTCTATCTCTGTCAGTGACAATAACAGTGGGTAATCCATGCAATCTGAATATATTCACTGAAAATGCTGTAGCCACTGACTGCACAGAGATGGGATGCTTCATTGCAATAAAATGAGCATATTTTGTGAATCTGTCCACCACCACTAAAATCATATCCTTGTTATTAGACACTGGGAGGCCCTCCACAAAGTCCATGCTAATATGGGCCCAAGCAAGATCTGGAACTGGTAGTGGCTGCAGGAGACCAGGGTATGGTGTGTGTCTTATTAAGCTGACACACATGACAAGCTTTCACAAAGGATATGACGTCCTGCTTTAACGCACGCCAATGAAAAATGAGCCCAATTCTCTTATAAGTAGCCCTTTCTCCAGAATGGCCACCTAACTCAGACTTATGAAATGTACTAATTATATCTTGTCTCAAAGGTGTACTCGTTCCCACCACAATTTTGTTCTTGTATCTCAAGATGCCATTGCTGTATTTATAACTGTTCTCAGGATCAGGATTCACTGTAGCTTGTGATATCAGCTCTTTAATCTTGTTGTCTTGGGCATAACTCTTGACCACTTCAGTTATCCACATGGGGACAGTTGCAGATGCAGTGAGAGTATGAATAAAATGCTTTACTCTAGAAAGAGCATCTGCAGCTCTATTCTCTTTCCCTTTCTTACTGTACTGTGTAAGTGTAGCCCAGCAACTTAATCAACAACTTGTGTTGCATTCCCTCAGTGATCCTCTGGTCCTGAATATATCTCAAACTTTGCTGATCTGTTCTGATGATTAAGGAGGTTGCTAAGAAATAGTGTTTCCATTTTTTTAGTGCTTCAATTATAGCCATAGCTTCCTTATCATAAGTGGAAAGAGCAGCTGCCTTTGGGCCAATAGCTTTGCTGAAATAAGCCACTGGTCTTCCTCCTTGCATCAGCACAGCACCCAGGCCATATCCACTTGCATCAGCCTCCAATACAAAAGCGAGAAAAATCAGGTACTGCCAAGACAGGAGAGTGAGTAAGTTTATGCTTGATTTCCTCAAAAGCTAACTGCTGCTCCTCAGTCCACTGAAATGCATTTTTCTTCAGAGCATTAAACAGTGGTCTGCAGATAATACCATAATTTTTGATGAATCTCCTGTAGTATCCACTTAAACCCAGAAACCCTCTTAGCTCAGTAACACTAGCAGGAGTTGGCCATGCACTGACAGCCTTGATCTTCAGTGGATCTGTAGAAACTTCCTCTTTTTGAATAATGTGGCCCAAATATTCAATCTTTTCCTGGCCAAATGAGCATTTACTCAATTTTGCATAGAGCTTGTGTTCCTGTAGTGCTTTGAACACTTGGGACAAATGGTCCAAATGTTCTGCCCAAGATTTACTGTAAATAAGGATGTCATCAAAAAAAAAAAACAATGACAAACTTTCTTATACAGAAGGCCAGCAGCTCATTCATCATTGATTGGAAGGAAGGGGGTCCATTGGTGAGACCAAAAGGCATCACTAAATACTCAAAGAGGCCTAAATGAGTAGCAAAGGCAGTTTTCTCAATATCCTCAGGTGACATCCTGATCTGGTGATAACCACTCAAATCATTTTTTGTGAAAATCACAGCTCCTTGGAGCTCATCCAGTAAATCTTTAATTACTGGGATAGGATTTTTTTTTGACAGTGATTGCATTTAACTTCCTGTAATCAGTGCACAACCTCCAAGAGCCATCCTTTTTTCTGACCAGCAAAACTGGGGAAGAATAAGGACTACTGCTAGGTCTGATGATCTTTGCTTTGAGAAGCTCCTTGATTATGTTTTCCAAAATGTCCTTCTGGTGATGTGGCAGCCTATAAGCTCTTTGATTCACAATGGGTGCCCCAGGCAACAAATGAATCTTATGATCACAGGATCTAGAGGGTGGCAATGTAGTGGGAGGGACAAAAATTTCCTTGTACTGTTCCACTAAGTGTTGCAATTGAGGTGGTATGGATGATTTTTCTTCGGCCTCCCACACCCCAGTGGTGGTGTATAACAAGAGACCACAAACTGCCTTGTCCATGAGTTTTTCTGCATTATCCTTGGTCTCAGTAATAGGGGTTTCTGGAACAGTTTCATCCAGGAAAGTGATTTCCTTACCACCTGGTTTAGTCACTTTCTTGTACATCAGCACAAAATCAAGCTGAACTGGACTGTATTTTCTCAACCAATCCACTCCCAATATGACATCATATCCTTTGAGCTTCAAAACCCTGAATGTATCAGTAAATTGCTCCCCCTGAATTGAGTACACACAATCATTGCAAATAAACTCATTCCACAATGTTCCACCACTAGCAACCAGGACTTTAACTTTAGGAATTGGTCTTGGAGCACTTGTCATATGCTGTGCTACTTCAGGTGAGACAAATGTAGATGTACTCCCACTGTCCACCAGAGCAGTTGCAGTATAGGCTCCTAATTTGATATACACTATAGAAGTGTTTTTCACAGCTCCAATTCCCATTGCAGCATGCATGGAAACTTGTAAGACTTGGTCTCCTTCCTGAGTCTCCTGTAGCTCTTGCTCAGTCTCATCATAGTCATGGACAAAAACTACTTCAGCATTGTCCTGCTCTTGCACTTGCAGAGCCTGAATTTGTGCTTTCTGACTCATTTTACAGACTTGTCTGTGGCCAGGCACCCAAGGCTCTCTTCATCGATAGCACACTTGACTAGCTTTTGCTTGTTGAATGATTGCATTCCTGTTCTGCACTACTGCTTGTGGTTTCAGTTGGTCAAATACCACTTGTCTCTTAGGCCGAGGAACATATTGCCTTGGCTGTTGGAAAGTTGCTGCCTTCTCCATTCTCCTGGCATACCAAACTGGAGACTGCATGTCTCTTGGTTTTAAATATTCCAAATAGCTCTGGATGTAAGGATTGAGACCAGCTATGAAACTTTGCAAGTAGTAATCATCAGGAATAGCTGGATTGTCTCTCCACACCAGATTCATGCCATGCTCAAATTCTGTGACACAAACATTTAAAGAACTAGTTTGAGATATGGAATGAAATGATTTCACATTCTCACAGGCTGACGACACAGAGAATCTTTCACTCAAAAATGCACAAAACCTATGCCAAGGTACATTCTGCACATTGTAGCCTGTGCCCCTCCACCATTCTATTGCTCGTCCAGTCAGATAGGAAATTGCTAATTCAGTTCTGTGGTCCAATGGTGTCCTAGCAGCTGCAAAATATTGCTCCAAGTTCTGAATCCAAGCATCAACATCTTGCCCAGCAAACTCAGTGATGTTCATCCTAGCTGGTTTAACAGTTAAGGGAGGTCTTCTTTCCTCAGCATAATGATGTCCTGTTTTCTGCATGTTTCCCTCACCCACATCTTCCTCGTAACAGTCCTCTCTGGATCCTCCAGTTTGCTGAAATTGTTGCCCTTGAGGCCCTGTATTCATGTGTTGTCTTGGCTGAGTAGCATTGGGGTGTCTGTAAACATTTTTGGGTGTCCCATCCAAGTTGAGCTCTCTACCCTGAATATCTCGCAACACTGCTGATCCTACTGGTTGTTGGCCATTGTTCCAGTTCAAAGGGAGCTGCTTTGGCCTGCCTGCTGGTGGCATCTGACCTGGAGGTGTTTTGTTTTGCACACTACCTTGCACTGACTGCTCTCCTTGTACCTCTACCTCTAGGATTTCTGGTTCCAACATCAACTTTTTGAAATTCTCCTGGATTTTATCAAAATTGATCTGCATAAGCACAAAATTCCTATTGACAGTGGCTTGAAATTCCTGGAACTCCCTTCTGTCCTCTTGTGTGCGATGTAATGCTTTCATATCCAGGACAAGGGATTCAAGTTCTAACTCGTTGGTGGTAGTGGAATCACCCGGTGGAGCCATGATTTGCTAAAACCCTCACAGAACACAGGGACAGGGTGGGTGGGAATTTCTCACCAGATCGCCTTGCTACCGCCGCCAATCGCTACTCCAGCGCCTCCCGCCACCAAGCCACACAATTCGGCAGATCTAGCCCGGAATTTTACCACTAGAACAAGGTGTCCAAGCAATCGGTTGAACTGACCGAACTGCAGCCGAACTCGCCTACTCCAGGCCGCCACCGTTCAACAACCCACCGCCCACCGCCGCCGGGATCTAGGCAAAAGAAGGGGGATTTTACGAGAGATCCCAACCCCAACCGTACTCCAGATCCAGTTCTCCTCCAAGAACCGTAGGCTCTGATTACCAATTGTCAGGATCAGACTATGATCAAGCCTGACATTCAGAGAAACAGGGGAACTCAAGAACTAGACTCAGTCGAATTTGGGATTCAAAAGCATAAGGATTTGGGGATACATGCCTAGTAGCACGCCTCTGGCGGCTAGGGTTTATACCTAGATTCAACAACTGTCTCTCAGGCTCAGGATCACTGGCTTATATAGCCACACACACACACACACACACACACACACACACTACAGTCTAAAACAACTCATTAAAGCAAATAAAGTTGTCGGACAAGCAACAGTGACACTCGGGCTGATGACGGCCGTCAGATGAAGATCCCACGTCTCTTGATGCTCCAGCGAACCGGTACGTTCCAGCCTCTCCGGGTCGTTGGATGCAGACTCAACGGTGATGGCTTCATCTGGCACGCTAGAACAGGGGACTGTCAAATTCTTCAGAGGAACTGTCAATTTCTTCTGGCGGCCTGACAGGGTGTTAAGGAGTATTAGTATAGGTCTAGGAGTCCTTTTAGGTCTAGGTTTATCTCCCTTGTCCCCCAAGTCATGTGTACTATATATACTAGATGATACCCCGCGCGTTGCTGCGGGGATTATTAAGAAATAATTTGATGTTTTAAAATTCAAGAAAATTTGATGAAAATCGATTTTTTTGTTAAATTATTACCTTGACAATATATTGGTGAGATGATATATGACGAGAAAACGTTGAGTAGAGATACTGGAGACATCTCCACCCTTGGCTAAATCTAAAACAATTATAGCAATTATAGATGTGCATAGAAAAATAAAATATAAGATAAATTGTAATTCAAATTTTTATAAAAAAACCGCTTATAAATGATGAGGCTAAGTGCATAAAAAGTTGTTATTTACTTAGTTGCATGTGCATGTGGAGTTAATGGGATCATGTGCATGAAGAATTAGTGAAAAGGAAATTTTGCATGGTGGACCTACTTGATGATCTGGATAGCTTGCATGTCAAGATAAATAGGTTAGTGGGGATGAACTATTTAGGTATTATAGATGCCCCATGGGCTCTTCAATATAGACAAGTTGCATCATATTGTCATAACAATTAGTACACCTCTGAACATCCCCTTTGTTCTTGACGATTGGTACTAATATACTCCGCCTCCATTCTCCATGCATCTTGTTTGATCGAAAAATCAGTTTGAAAAGCTTGGTTAGCCATACTATCACTATGTCTCCAAGGCCTCTCCACACCTCAATGGGGATACAGTCAGGGCCCATTGCCTTGCCTCCTTTCATCCTTTTTAAAGCCTCCCTGACCTTGGCCTCCTGGATTCGCTGCACAAAACGTCTGTTCATACCATCAAAGGAGTCGTCCAGCTCGATGGCAGAGCTCCCATTCTCCCCATTGAATAGCTTGTTCTTATATATATATATCTAAATACGGTAGCAATAGCCAATACAACGCATTTATGAGGTACTCTCTCCGTCCCACAATGTAAGACCTTTTTGCAAGCTAGTTTAGCTTACAAAAAGATCTTATATTGTGGGACGGAGGGAGTACTTCTCTTGTATCAACATATATCACACTTATATTTTGCCGGTACATCCATTTGATACACAAACATATAGCAAGCATTAAATCTCTTCAGCAATTTCGGCTGTCTATGTATCAAAAATGGATAGCGAACACTAACAGATACTGCCAATATAAATACTGCCCAAAATCTATTGTCAATATCAATATTTATGACACCAGATCAAGTACAAATCCATCTAATATGTCACATCAGAACGACCTGAGCTAAATATTTCGCTGCTTGCCGTTGCCCAAGACTCTTCCCTGCTTGCCGTCACTCCATTTGCCTGCTAGCCGCTCCTGCTCTCTGCTGCTGCTGATCTGCTCCTCCCTGGTGCTGTGTGGTCACCGCTCCAAAGCTCCACCCTAGTCACTATCGCCGCCCAGATGTGATGCGCTGCCAAGTGGAGGCGCAGCCCAGGAATCACAGCCTCTGAGGAGCATTGCACACAAATCGATCCGCCGCCACTCTGTGATGCACCATCGAGACGAAAGATGGGGTGAGAGGACGGGAGAACTTAGTTGCACCCTCCCCCCTCTTTATGTTGGGGTGAGATGTGAAGTGCAGTGAGTCTTTTTGGCTACATGGTGGCACGTGACAACAATTTTCACCTGAAACCAGTCCGTCCGGCCGATTTGGAGTCAACACTGCATTCCGCATCTACATGGAATGTTCCGCTTCAAGGAATCGAATCATTCCATTCCAATGCCTCAACTAAACACATGAACGACCTCCAAATTGTTGGCTTTGCCCAGGAGGTCCACATGCCCCAACGATTACTGGCTTCACATGACCGTCGATACGCTCGCGTCTCTGCAGATCGATCCCTCCACTTTGCCATGACGACATGCATCGACTTTCCTATCCTAGACTTAGACAACTACCAGATACAATCTACGCCAACAATGTCATGCAGAACATAAATAGAAGTGAGACTAGAACTATATAAGTAGGTTAACCCCAACACAAATCTACAACCGGTCCATTAAATTCCATCTCAGGACCTCAACCAAACCCACCCTTAATCTTTCTCTTGTTTGGGCTTCCCATTGGTAGTCCAGAACAGGTGGAAGATTTATACTTTATACTCTCTTTCTAAGTACCTGGAGTCAATTAATTGTTTTAGTATTTCTTCTTCCCGCTCTCTTTTATTTCCAAATTTTGGCCTTCTTATAATACATATGATTCTCACTAGGAAGGAGCCCTTTTTCAATTGGAGATCCTAAAATGGCATCACTGAGCCATCCTACTTGGCTGATTTTAAAGACCAAGTTATGATTTATCTCAAACCTGTTTTTTTGTAATTATCGGAAGTTATATTTTTCTTACATCTTAACAAAAATAAGTACTCCCTCCGATCCATAATAAGTGTCGCTCATAGAGCGACACTTATTATGGATCGGAGGGAGTATTATTGTATTAGGCATTGTAGTTTTACACAGTAGGCCGGGTACCCTTTTTCCTGTATATTTTCTTACACAAACAATTTCAGGTGAAGCTCTTGTCAGTAGTTTACTGTAGCTCCTTTTGTTTCTTACTACAAGGCCATCTTAAAGACTTTTCATCTTTTCTTTTCACAAATCCCCATGAAATAATTCAACCGATCAACCTAAACAGTGTAATTTTGTGTGCCCCAAACTATGTGGAATTTGTTTTTCTAAGAAAGTTTCCTCTCTTTGATGGCTTGAGATGGCAGCCATTGTTGGGTTCCAGAGCTGCGAGAGTAGCAAATTGCTTTCCTACGTGCTTATCATCCTGCAGTGTCTTTGATTACGTAGCTTTATTGAAAATTCAGTGCAAGCACCTTTCTGCTTTAGTTGTCTGTCTTCCAGGAATCTCCTTCCATATGTGACAGTCAAACTTTTCACAACTGAGTTTTGTATCATGATTTTTCATCCGAAAGTGTCACGTTCCATGGAAATGCTTTGGGCCTCATATTGAATCTTAGAACCTTCTTCTGTTCTTCATGTTTCATGTGATCTAAATATTGAGCATGATGTGATGTTTATTAGGCATTAATTAGTGACATTTAACCCTTCCTATAACTCCATGTTTCCTCAAATTACCTTTTGTGCATCTTACGTGAATTTCTTATCAAGGTAAGCATAACTCATCATTGGCTAGGAAGCAATGAAAGCTACCTCCTCTATACCATCTAACATAACTGAGTACTTTTGTTGATCCATCAAACCTCATGTCTTGTTATTATCTTACAGTATGAATCATGTTTTGTTTTGCATTAAATTATTTTATTTGTTCGATCTTGCAGATGAATTTAAGCCAGCATCTATTGACAAGACTCAGGCCGGCTCTCTACAGAAGAGCAAAGATAATCGGGTAACTGTGGAATTTCATAACAATCAGCCTGGCAGGCCAAAGGTGGCGTTCGAGGGAAGCCAAGAAGAGTACAAGGATAATGATGGTGTCTTGTTTTTTGATGGTGAGACCTTTCGCTTGGAGCGATTGCATCGGGCTGTCAAGAGATTAAGGCATGTCCGAGTTCCAGGAGAGTCTGCAGCAACTTCCTTGGCAGCTACAACTATTGGAATGGGTGAATCTCATTCTCCTCCATTATCGAAAGTTGGCAAGTTGCCTGCAATGAACAAAGCTTCTATACACTCAGTTCCAGTAAGTTCTGTTAGCATGTTACACTAGATCATGATTGGCGCGCGTTGCTGCGCCTGTCCTTATTGCAATATAATGATAGGATGTTTCATCAATATATAGACAACAAAATATGGAAATTCAATTTGCATCAAAAGCAAACGATTAGGGTTCGTGTTATAGTGGTAAAAATTAGGTGACAACATAAAAGGACCATTTAGCCATTTCCAACCTACAAATGTCATTCACTCAGATTGAGGAAAATGAAACAAAAAAATGGTAAGTTAAGAATGAAAGACCAAACTTATAAAACTCGAATTACAATGCCTCGATATAAAAGAATGGTCAATATTTTTTACAAGTTTGAATATTCTCAAAAGGACCTAAATTTTTACAATAAAGGACGTTGATAGTACCACTGCATATGGGAGTTACAGGTCAAATACAACTTTGAAGACCAGTAGTGTGAAAGAATCTTCACTTCCTCAACGTTTGAACCTGCTGATTCAGAATGGTGCATTTTGCAACGGTGCATCATATATAAATAGAAATATTGGTTAAAACCTTTCGTTATACGTAAAAGTATATGTTTTCAACAAATATGCTAAGAATTTGGCATTTTTTTAATAGACAATTAGGCCCCTCTACCTGATTTGTTGATGAAGCCTTTTTATAAAGAGTCACTCTCAATCTATAGGAAATCCCTAATGGAGCTTGTAATCTATGTCTTTCTGTCAATTTAAGAATACATATGGATGTCAATGCAAGATTTGGGTTTCACATAAGATCACAGAAAAATGTATGACTAATAAAAAGACTCACTGCCGTTAATATAACCATGATTGGCATGCAAAGAAACATTGTAAAATAAAAGCAAACAAAGGAAGTGGTTTCTTTAAAATATTAGCAAAGAATGAGATATTAGATTAAAAGTAGGATCAACTGTATCTCGCTTTGGGTAGGAAGAAAATAATTGTGCTTTGCATGACGGATTACACAAATCCAATTAATAATAACGATGGTGAATCTTGGCAGGAAGGGCAATACACTGTGCAGTAGCTATGGATGAACTTTGAGTAGGGATGTTGAGATCAAAGTGAAAAAATTATAACTACTGTACAAAAAGGATAGTAAGTGAACTAATACTGAGATCACATTTACAACTGAAGTCACTACTCCAAGTACTGACTCTAGAAAATTAAAAATGTATAACCAAAGTGTGAATGTTGTGACAGTAGAATACCTTAAATCTGAATAAAATGGATGGTAAGTGAACTAAGATTGACACATTTTCTGAAGTAATCAGATCCTCCATCAGTCCATCTCTGAATTTCATATATTCCTAAACTGAGCGATTGAAATAGTAAAAGGCATGCAACGCTAGTAAAAGCTTCCTGGTGCAAAGAGTTAATTTGCCAGACCTTATTCCTACAAACCAAAAGATAATCACAATCAACTGTCAGTCGGATTATTTAAAGAAGTACCACAAAATAAGCGGGAGACTGAACCTCAAAATCGAATCCATGAAAGAATCGTGGTACATAAACAATTACTGGAGATCCTCATTGTGGACACATTGGAACCTCGCCCTGGTCAGCCTACCGCCGAGCATCAGTATCTCGAGATAACATTGAGCACGGCACCACATCTATCTCTTCCTCTTCATGCCCACCCTTTTCAGCCACCATGAAAAGCCTGTTGTAACTTGCAAGTAGTGGGGGAGTCAATATATACACACTGATGCGCTTCAAATCCATACCAGCCCCGCCAGGAATAAACTCACCAACAGTTTCAGCAAATAAGAAATTAGCCGAGTAAAAAAAGCAAGACGAAGAAGACAA
The DNA here is from genome assembly GCA_950022295.1 of Bromus sterilis. Lineage (NCBI taxonomy): Eukaryota > Viridiplantae > Streptophyta > Magnoliopsida > Poales > Poaceae > Bromus > Bromus sterilis. The sequence continues at coordinate 160,776,320 of OX465600.1, forward strand.
TCAGGTCGAGGTGTCTCTATACCAAGATAAGATCCTTGCCTTCTTTACTACCTCCGCGGAGGGCGGCACCTGGAACACGCGACGGATTCATCTCGACAACCTCAGCTGGGGCACCATCCTCTGCACGGCAAGCGCGCTACTGAGGACGAAAGAAACATCCTGGCACAATCCTGAACAAAGAGCCACATGAGATCTGGTCATCTGGAACCACCACGACCGCTTTGGCTGCCTCTAAACAATTCAGGAGGAAAGATAGATTGGGAGGGGTGAGGTGCAGGAAGGGGTTGGGCTCGTCGCTCCCCAACCCGGTTAGGATTCCAAGGATCTCCGAGAAAGAGGGAAAGATGAAGAGGTTGACCTGTTGATTTGCTGTTGAGGCGAGCCAACAGTCTTGGTGTGGAGCCGTGGAGGATAGCAGATCTGTTACGGACCCGTAACCCGAATCAACGAGCATCGTGGGATTTTTCTGCGGGAGCATCTGCCCCTTAGGACAGCAGACTAAGTTGATCAACGGCCAGGAACGACCCAAACTCAAAATCGAACGGTTAAAATTGTCAAATCGCTGAGAGGGCTTGCTTTGGGTTCAGTTTTACTGTCCTAAATGCCCTAACTAAATGTAGGTAATTGTTTATCATTCATTCATTTTTAGACCTGGGAAGAAGAGTACATGAGATAATAGGTATCCCGTTATATAATTATAGGTACTTTCTAAACTTCCAAATATTAAAGCACATAATGACTTTGCCTAGAGTTCATTGTCACCATCGATGCTTCATCTATATGTACAAGTCTAGCAGATTCCCTAAATCCCCTGTCCCGTGTCTTAAAAACTGCTATTTTAAAGTGATGCGGGGCATCCCGTGGACATCACCATAAATCCTACTCTCCCAAAGGGACCATTGACAAGACCTCAAGCGCGTGCTATCGAAGCCAAGGTGAACTCGCTCCTCTTAGAACTTCCTTTATCTTCATGTGAGACATGGGTTCTACCTCAATTGGAAATGCTATGCATCATTATGTACCAAGGAGTTGACCATGGAGAAGCTCGGAAGCATGTCCAAGCCGCACCGAAAGCGGAGGAAGCTAAGGAGGACCACCAAGCCTTGGAAAGAGAAGAAGAGGCAGCCCAGTCCTGCCCCAGAAATCCGGCACCCCCAGTCCAGTATGCGGACCAGCGTCGCCGGATGTCCGGCCCCTGAGAATCGCCCGATGTCCTGCACCGTCGCAAGAAATCCGGCGCTAGGAGTCCAGTACTGCGATCACTTCTGCCGGATGTCCGACACTTGATCCTCACGCTGGATGTCCCGCGCCTCAGGCCGGATGTCCGACCCCTGCCTGCGTGCAGATCTAGTTGAGAGCCCTGTATCCCTTTCCCTCTTTCCTTTCCCTTTGGGCATAGACAACCAGCCCCCTCCACTTGTCTAGGGTTAGCAAAGCATATTAGATAAACTTGAGAGAGAGAGAGAGCTTTGCTCATCTATCTCCTCTTTGAGGATTAAGACCTCCATTGATTTGGGGAAGAATCCTCTGGAACTGCATAAGACAAGTCTTATATTTGTGGTTTACTAAAGTAAATCCTTTATTACTTAGTATATCTATTTCCTCATGCTATTTTATGACGTACCCAAATATTGGTTGCATTTCTTACCGAACCTTGAGTTGCTTCATCAAAATGCAATCCCGCTGATCGTATTGTAAACCGTAGAGTTAAAATTGTTAGATGATTATGGACATGCTGTATACAAGTATATTTGGAATCTTTGCCGACCTTCATGATTTGATGTTGTACATTTTTGGTCTAATATTATATATTTCAAGAGTCCCTTATATCTAATCATGATTCTGATTGTCCTGCAGGTTGAGGTTGAGCACATTGACATTGGTGAACCTGAAAATCCAGGTAACTTGATACTGGTGTTCACTCTTTTCTTTAATCTGCCTATTCTTGTATATGTTCATGATGTGGAAATTAGGTCTTTTAGGAAATATGGGACGTGTATTTCCAGGTGTCCAAAAGCCAGTATATATAGAAGTACGTGTGTGATACAAACAACAACAATAACAAAGCCTGTCAGTCCCAAAGAAGTTGGGGTAGGCTAGAGTTGAAACCCATAAGACATCGAAACCAAGTCATGGCTCTGTCACGTGGATAGCTAACTTCCACGCAGCCCTGTCCAGAGCTAAATGTTTGTTGATAACCTAGTCCTTTAGATCTCTCCACATGGACTCCTCCCAAGTCAAGTCCGCCCAAACCATCTCAGACGATGGTGGACAAGCTTCTCTTCAATTGGTGCCACCCCTCTCACGTTTATTATCATTTTGGACCCTATCCTTCCTTGTGTGGCCACATGTCCATCTCAACATGCGCATCTCTGCCACACCTAGTTGTTGGACATGTCGCCTTTTAGTTGACCAACATTCAACACCATACAACATCGCAAGTTGAATTGCCAACTTGACTTTTAGCTTTTGTGGCCCTCTTTTATCACAGAGAACGCCAGAAGCCTTAAGCCACTTCAGCCATCCAGCTTTGATCCGATGGCTCACATCTTCATCAATATCACCATCCTTCTGCAGCATTGACCCCAAATATCGAAAGGTGTCCTTCTGAGGTACGAGCTGCCCATCAAGGCTAACTTCCTCCTTCTTAGTAGTACTGAAACCACACCTCACATGTGTGATACAATATGCAGAAAATCCCTTGTAGAACGGGACAAATACAAAGCTGTACATGGCTGAATATCTATAACTCTTAACACCCCTCTCAAACTCATGGTGGATCAACAATACTGAGTTTGGAGAGATAGAACTCGTGTTGTGCTCTCGTCTTGGTCTTCATAAAGAAATACCCCAACGGTAACTCGGAAGGCACATAGCAGACAGCTTCCTTTTGACTGCGCTTACTGGCATGTAGCTGTGATATAGCTGGAATAGAAGCTTTAGACAAGTTGTATACATCAAAACTAAAAGCTACTGCTGCCACATGCATGCATAGTTAGCTAATTTGCATGCCTAGCTTTATCATGACAAGATTAATACTAAAGATGACATGGTAGCCATGTGATATCCACGTCCGCCAAAAACACTTGTGGAATCACTTGAAGGTCAAATGTGGACTCTTTGAATAGTTCAAGCTTGCGTTCAAATGGTTTTAAATAAGGTGGTCATGGGGATTCTTCACCATGCCTGACTAGGCATGCTACAATTAAGTTTGCCGATTCAAATTGAGTTAACAGGAAAAAGCATTTGTACTCAAGCATTGCCAAAGATTGTGTTATTTATGATATGCTAAATTTCTTGATTTCTCGGACAAGAATATCCTCATTTGCCCCCTTGCTAATGACAGGACCAAGAAATATTAACAGGAGCTCTACATATCAACCAGTCACCGCAGACCCATTTTCCTTGTCACCTGATCCAGATGACCAAGATGAAAACCTAGACATACTTGGTGATGATGACAATGGCTCACCTAGTGATATGGTCTCAGCACAAGGGACATCTTATCGCGGTTTTGACATCAACTTACCAAATCAGCTGGACATAGATGATGAGGTTGCTGATGTTGATTTAAATGATGAAGCTGAGGAGGGACTTAATGCAGCAGAGGCGCTGCGAGCTCAAGTCAATGCAGAAGGACAGCAGGTGGAGCAGGCCACATCTAGTTCAAGTGCAAGCAGCAGCGGCAGCGGTAGTGGGAGTGGTAGCGGAATCGGGAGCAGCAGCAGTGATAGTGATGGCAGTGATGGCGATTCAGCTAGCTCGGGAGGGCATATCGATATATGAGTTCGCTTGCAGGCTGTCAACCTTACTTGCTCACAATCAATTTTTACATCATTCTAAAAAGGATGTGCGAGGTGATGCTTCTCTAATACTCCCTCTGTAGACTAATATAAGATGTTTTTAGATAACTAAAATAGTGATTTATAACATCTTATATTAGTTTACGGAGGGAGTACCATACTACTAGTAACTACTTTCTCAAATGTAAAAAAAAAGTAACTACTTTCTCTCTAAGACAAGTAATTTGGACGGAGGTAGTACTTATTTAGATAAATCTGTGTCAAGTAAATTGCAATGGAGGGAGTATATCTAAATTACATCATTGCTGGGTGAACTAACTCTGTTATCATTTACTCCCTCCATCACATAATATAAGACCATTTTATAAGCTATATAGGAAGTATTTGTAACCTCATCGAATGTAGTTCTTTTATTATATGCCTTTGACCTACCTTGTTATTGAGCATAGAATTAGCACGCAGATCATTACATACAACATCCCCATACCCATACTTGACATGCTCATTGCGACCAATGTCTACCTCATTCCTATGCCTTGCATGTACAAAACATTGCCCATGAGTGCCCATGCCCGATGTTGTAAATTGATAGTTTTTTTAAACAGAAATACGAAAATGAACTCAGTTTCATGATATGGTAAAAAAAGGACTTCATTAGTCACATGTTCACGCATCAGCAGAAATAGCATAATTTCAAGTGAAACTTAAGAATCTACAAGAAGGATTGGAAATTAAGAACTGTCCTTAACCAGGCTTTACATGAAAAAAACAGTAAGGTATTTCCCTGCTGTATGTTATCCACGATGCCACATTTGGCATTGTGCTTTGTCTGATAGGGGTGGAGACAAATGGTCAACTCTGAGCTACGGGGAATACGAATTCAAAATTTATAATCTAGAAGAGGCCAGGCATCACGATGGCCCAGCAGCAACTGCTGGAGCTCAAGCGAGTGGAAATGCGCCCGCCCACTCATGCGACCTCACTTAAACAGTTTATCTTTATTTTATTTTCTCTATTCGGGTTTTTCTTTGCTCAGCATTTTCCAAAAAGTTCGCTGTGTGTTTTAAATAGTTTTTTATGTACTCCCTTTGTGTCAAAATATAAGTTGTTGGAGATATCATTAAAATTTTGTCACATACATTTTTTTTGAGTTTACCCTCACTCATCGATGGTGGCATCTCGAATTTTTGTTGTTGTGCCGGGCGACACACTGTGTGGCACCTCTTCCTTCCCATTCGTCGCCGCACTTTCATTGCCCACGCCGCCGCTCGTGCAGTCGCTTGCACCCTCCCTCTCTTCGCCAAAATCTTGCTCTTAGTGTCCATCGTTGCTTGCCCTAGGTGACATTTTTATTCGCTGTTGTTGAATCTGCACTGGTCCAAGCGTGCGACGCCGACGACCAGCGTCACTTTCCTCTCTCGATGGCGTGAGGTCCTCGTTGCTCAGCGCACACCTCGGCCTTTTGCACCTCCATGTGCGCCTCATGCAGTCCGGCTACCGTCGATTGCCCTGGATCCTCTTCCACAAGATGTGCCCCGTTGCAACATTGTTCGGCTCCTCCGTTGCCCTAAAGCAATCGTGGGAGGATGCCAACCGTTAGGTACCCGTCTCGGGCCCCGGACGCAACCGATCTATTGTCGGGCGTCGCTAGGGGGAAGACCAGGGCACCCGATGGTGCAATGCGCGTGGGATCGGGCGACAGACTGCACACAATGCTGGGAAGGTGAGGTGCTCGCTGGGCGGAGGGCCTATATGGGAGATTAGGTGCTTTTTTGGGACTTGCTCGGCGCAGAGGTGGAGTCGGTTTGAACACGATCGAGGAAGACGATGTTGGAACGCGACCGCGATACGAGTATCGATGTAAATTTGCTTATTTTGGAAAAACTCTAAAATGACATATGTTTTGACACGGAGGGAGTATATTAATAAAAGGTCACCGCATATTAAAAATAGTTCATCGTACGTTAAAGAGGTCAGTTTGAATTAAAAATGTTTAGCCTACATTAATTTTTGTAATGCATACAGAAAAATGTTCAATATATATCAAAACAATTGTCCACTCTACATATTTTTATAGTTATTTCTAGAAAATTGTTCACAATGTATCAACAAAAGTCCATGATACATTAAGAAAAGTTCAATGTATATAAGAATTCACAGTACATTTATATTCTACTAACATTTCTGAACCTTTAGCAAAAAGCATAATGCTAGCAAAAGATTTTTTTTTACTATTTTAATCCCATTTTCAAAAAATTTCTTGTAATGAGGTGTGCGATATAGCATTATAAAGCTATGGTTTGGGCGAAACCTTTTCATACTTAACACTTTAATATATTCCTGATAATTTAAAAGTAATTTTAAAAATAACGCGATATTCGATGAGTGAAAATAATCATACGCCAAAGTGATGCAAATGATACGCTGTTGGAAAGATATCAATGAGATAGATTTTTTCATGCATAATACTTTTTCTAATTTCTTATAGTTTAATGGCAGTTTCAAATTTACTAAAACACGAAAAGTCTGTTTTTTTGCGACCCTCAAAATCGATAAAATGAATTGCATTGCATGGGCAATCGCACTGCAATGAAGGTGCATTTTTTTGGATATATGTTGATTGCAAGTTGCATTTTTGTATATTATTTTGGTCGGACACATGTGAACTGCATTCAACGACCAGGCACTGCAAGTGCTAATGCAATGTTTTGTTTTTGAAACACTGCACGAGACGAGTGCAGTTCACTTTGGGAGGAAAGTGACTCGCAACACAAATCAAGGCGGACTGCACAACTTTGTTTGTCTTTTTCTAATATACTTTTGTAAACTCGTTTGGACTGAATGGTCGAAGCTTTGTGAACTACATTTTTTTATCCTTTTCTAACATTTCCTAAGAACGAATACATACTACATGAGCGCGATCGAGTGAATTGTAATTTTTTTCTATATGCTTTTTTGTAGAGTTGGTGTTTTTCGTTCTTTGACGTCAAATGAAGTGAACTTCAATAGTTTTATAAACTTTATTGTGTTTGTTTTTCCCATCAGAGATGAATTGCAATAGTTTATTTTGTTAATATGGACTACTCATTTTGTGTACATGACTAATATGGACTGCTCATTTTGTGTACATGACTAATATGGACTACACAATGAACTGCAATCCATTTTTCAATGCTCTCCAACCGCTGCCTAGGTGTCCTCGCCTCCGTCGTTGCCATCTAGAACCCAATGGGAAGGTAGAAGCTAAATGTTAATATAATCCTTAGCTAACCCTAAGATGCAGTCGGGAGAGATTCTTATCTTTCCCTAATAATAAAGGGAGGTAGATTTCTTCTTTCGTCATGACGTTCTGCAGAAAACCCCTCTCGTTTTACTGAATCAACCCGTAGTTCATAATTTTTAGCAAAAAATATAAAAATGTTGCGCTGCCTCACATGTAGGCTTCCTGGGCCTAAGCCCATATGCGGAATGTCGCCTGGGCAACAAACCTGGCCCATATACTGCGGCTCTGTTTTTTTTTTATTTTTTTTCGTACTTTATTTTGTGTTAGCAGAAAAACATATTTGGGAATGTAAATGAACTCACTCGCCTCTCTGCACTAACCCTTTTCGTTAAATTAAAAAATGTTTGAAACTTTTCAAAAAATTTCACGCATTTTTTTGCACTTAACAATAATTATTATTTTGTATAAATTCATACTCGAAATTTTATGTGCGAATAATTAAATTAAACATATTTAAATGTGCCAATATTTTAACGCATTTTTAAAGTATGAAATATTTCATAAATGCATTCACATATTTTTATACACTTTTTAATGTACGAACATTTTTTAAAATATTATTTTTTGAGTCTTAAAAATTTGATCCAAAATAAGAATTAAAAATAAATGAAAAATGTTTCGAGAAGATCAATTATTTTTAAGCGCAAGCATTTTTAAAATCTTAAATTTTTTGGGTATGAATATTTTTTTCTGCGATAGCAGGCTGGCTCAATCTGTTCTAATATCCAGCCATCCATCCTGAAGGAATCCTCTATTTCCTGGTGCACCAAGCATGTATCGTTTCAATTTAGATTGAGATTTATTAGTTCAGTGTATAAACGATAGGTATTTCGACTTCGAGATTTAAATCACAAAATATTATGAGTTGAGGATTGAAATCACAAGATAATGCTCAAAGAAATTTGATGTGTGATACAAGAATATGTTTTAGAATCACCGGGGGCCCCCCACCTGAATATATTGCTCAAAGTAGTAACACCGAAAGGTTTAGAGAGTCACAGTCGATCATATTACAGCTTCTTAGCTAGGTTACATGGGGATGGAGTAGAGGTGATTGAGTGCAAGTCTTCATGCCGAAAGGCCATGGCATTGTGTGAGTTCCAGATTCTCCATAGGAAAATTAGCAAGACACACTAGTACCGACCGCAGCTATTAAGCCCCCTGTATCGCACACGATAGCGCCAAACTGTGTGCGATGACTACAAAGAACACGTTAGGATTACCGACCCGTCTGCCCAAAAGTGAAGCATGGGCGATGAATGTGACAACAATGACGATTGAAACCCATAACCCGTGGGCGATGAAGTACACACAGTTGCATTTGAAAACTTGTGTGCAATGCAGGAATGCTATTGAAACGCTTGAACTAGTAGGACTGTATGCGAACATCTTCTGACGGTTCTCCAGAGGCAACGATGGGGATTATATTTATCATCACACACAATTCTTTGTGAATAGAAAGTTTGCAGTGTGTTTCTTTGCAATACTGCACACGGGCAGATAAGAACGCCCATCAGTCAACTGACCAGCTCTATCACTTGAAGTGACAGGACAGACCCCTAGCCCTCACCCCTAGTCCATAGTGTGTATTGGACTGGACGGTTCTAGTTCCCGCCGGATCGCCCAAATCTGCTTCAATCTGTGCCGCCCATTTTTCACTGCTCGCCAGACGTCGGCTATACAACGACCAGATCCCCTCGTCATTGACCCCTTTCCCGCTTTTCTTTTGTTCGACGGGCCGGCGGCTGTTTATCGCGCTAGAAAACCCCAATCCGAACCGCCGCCATTACAGATCTCACCATTTATCCCCATTTCTTCACCTAGCTCCTCGCCGACGACGCTTAGCCATTGTCACCTTGAGTCACCGATAGGCCGCGCTGATGGCTCCTCTATGTCACAACTCCCTGCTCACCAAGGGCCAAGAGAAGGTCCGCCAAGCAATGGTGGCCCGCCGATACGCCAAGTTGCTGCATGCCGGGGAAGAGATGGAGGGAGATGCCATCGAGGCCCCGTGCCCCCTGGAGGTTGCAATCGTCATCGGCGACGGCGAGGACAACAACGGCGGCAACGACAAGGGAAACGACGAGCAAGATGAAGACTAATATCTCGAACTAAGTGCCACCATAGCGCAGGCCATCGACGATGCATGCTTCGTCGAGTACCTCCGTGAAGAGGAAGCTCGCATGGTTGATCTGGCGAAGGCGCGGTCTCTGGAAGACAACCACGATGCCGTCCGCCAGGTGCATCCCGAGGCCCAGCCCCAGCCCCAGCCGCAACCCCAGTCGAAGCCATAGCCGCAGCCCCAGATCGTGCGCAGGAAGTACCACTGTCAGGAGGCCCAAGATCCAGAGCAGGCGAAGAGGAGGGCTGTTTGGAGGGACCGCAAGTATGCGAGCCGCATGAAGCTTCTGGCCGCCCAAGGCGGCATCCATCGCCGCCCCTGGCCCGGCAACTCCGTCCTGCATCGACGAACTTCAAGCGAGGAGGAGGAAGACTTGGAGGGAGAACCAGAGGGAGAGATGCGCCAGAGTGCGGGTTGCAGCAGCAGCGGAGCATGCAGCGGGACGGCTACAACGCAGCTCGAGGTAAGCTCTGGTTGCTCTCATGCCTGAGAGGCTGCTGGTGGCAAGACGACCGTGTGGCGTTGAGCGGCAAGGCGTATCTAGATATATGTCGCTGATCCGTTAGCTGTTTCTCTCCATACCCAGTGGTCGTTAACTTATATATATAAGCTAATTAGTGAGCGAGTGACGATTATTAGACGTCCTTTTTGTGCAGTTCATGTGATTGAGCTGTCAATATATATGCTGGATCGATGCCTGAATGTCGTGACGAACAAATGGTTACCTTATGTGCAGTTCAACAGTGTATTGTGAGCTATACATATCTATTTTATGTAATAGTACTAGCTTGGAAATCTTAATTTTCTATATTTATATGTGTGTGTGCTTGCTATAAGTAAGGTTTAATTTTATTGCAATGTGATTCTCACTCTGTGGTCACTTTTCTAATATCAGTTTTAAGGTGATTATGCAGAGGAGTATATATGGTGCAAATGTTAACTAAGATATGATTATGCCGATGAGTATATGTTGTAAATAAGCTAATATATATGGTGATGATGATGCTGGGAGGAATATTATATAGTAGCCCCAAACTCTAAATCAGTTTTAATTGTGTGATTGTTATGTGCAAAAGAGTATATTGATTATATTTTTTGCTGCACTACATGATCAGTATGTAAAATTAAGGTTTCACACATATATATCCTCTTGCTATATATCTATAGCTAGCTTAATTCATTAGATTCTAGCGCTATTAATGTATATATGCAAGCGATGCTCAAATATATTGCATTGGTCAGTAAGGTTTTATCTTCCAAATGCTATATTCATCTTCAGTAAGATTCTGATCATTTTGTTCTTTCACAAATCAATTATGATCTGACATGTTCCACACAGTTTATAGCAATAAACTGTATGTATTGAGCATATTGATTATGCCCAAATTGTGATCGAGACACAATGTACTGGCCTAATATATTTCAATGATAAGTTTTGGAGGCCTATTTTTACTATAATCTCCAGCAGCAATGTGCCATCTCCAGCCTTATTTGGTCATCTTCAGTAGCTCTGTTTATAGAGAAAAGTAAGATATCGAAACTATCGCACACAGTTCGTCCAGTAGAACCGCCGGCAACATAAATTTTCAATTTATTGGTTAAATGCTCCCAAAATCTTTTTAAATAGCTCATGCTCACGGAAAGAGTAACACAAAAATACAGTGACACCTTTAAATAACGTGATCGTACTAGAAAAAGGTTTTGGTAATAGTTTTTTACTAATTTTCTTACATTTCTACATAAAAGTAGTTTATGTTATTGCTACTTTGAAAATGTATAACACATTTCTGAAAATTTTGGATCAACATATTGATAAGATTTTTTCGTGCGATGTAGTCATTTTTTCACTTGGTTCCAGCCGTAATCAGTAATCTTCAGCAGATCAATTTATGTACAAAGAAATTAGTTATGCAATGTATCGCACACGGTCAAGTACATCCAACCATTGGCGATTGTGTTGTTCATTTGATTGATTAAATTCGTATTAAACCATTTTAAATAACCCATGTCCACGAAAAAAGCTACAAACAACACAGTGACACCTTTTCATAATGTGAACGTACAATCAAATGGTTTTGAGAATAGTTTTTAACTATTTTTCTTGCATTTTCTACACAAAAGTAATTAATTTGCTAGTTTGAAAATGTAAAACATATCTATAAATATTGAAAAAGTGGTAATTGAAGGTGAAATGGTTAATAATCATTGCAACTTTCGCTTGGTTCCAAATTACAGACTTAAACTTTCAAAATTTATTTGACGTTCTCTTGAAATCTAACAGTTCCACTATGATCTATGATCCTTTTTGTGGAATCCTTCGTTTACAACACAATCCGCATTAACGATTTTTCGAAATGTTCCGAATTTTTTATCACAATATTGTGAGATTAGATAATGATCACATGCAAAACATTAAGAATTTTTGACAACCTTTCCATTTTATAGAAATTCGAAATACGAAATTGCAAGCTTAAAAGATTGATCTTGGTAAAGGGAATATTTCAATACCCAAATAACTATGCTGGTGAGACATACAGAAATGATGAACAACATGTATATGATTTTTTCTATGCGGTTTAATCCATTTCCCAGGTACTAATAGTTCAATAATGATTAAAATTCACTAAATTTCTAAGAGTGATTTATAATCTGGGAAAATAGCAATTGCGCGCAATTGTTTTTGAAAAAACTTTAGTGGAGTCAAATTATCATAAGAAGATACCAGAAAAAGTTTGGACGGTTTTTACCAATATTTTATTTGTATTTTTTGGCCAGAGATATGATTTTAGCCCATATGTGCTACAATAAAAAACCCGGCTACGTTACGCCTCGCGGGAACGCAAAGGTGGTTACTTTGCATGCATGCAGTAGCCCAGTCAAGCTTGAGTCCCTCGACACGAACTTGAAAATAACCGGTGTCAAGCAAGGTCCATGCTGCTGAGGGCTTATATGATTAATGCCGCTAGTTTGAGTATTGAATACGACCCTAACACGTCTGTTAGTGCTTAAACTTCTGTCATGCACTGAGCATGGAACCGTCGGGAGTGAAGTCGTGCTTGTGGCAAGTCCCGGCCCGGCCGACGAATCAGCGGGGTCTTACCTACACGCAAGCTTGCGTGGCATATGGGGTGCAGTGTATCGCATGCCCAGGTCATTTATTAGGGGCGCGTTGCCAGATTAGAATGCACCCACTCGGAAAACAATCGAGTGGATTTATAGTGTAAGCACCCGCGGAGCGTCTGAGTGCTCAGGCGGGGATTTAGTATAGAATGCACCCACTCGGAAGTCGATGGAGTGGACTTATAGTGTGAGCACCCGCGGAGCGTCCGAGTGCTCAGGGGGTCCGTTGCTTGCTCTTTATGTCTTGTATCTTCTTGCGAGTAGTCATTGAGTACTCTGGAGTAGAGGCGAGTAAGCACTCAAGCCTTGTAGATGTGTTTTTATGAATATGTTTGAGGGGAGTAGTCACTCGCACCCTCGTAATGTGCTCCGTGCCGCCTTTGCTCCGTTTAGCAGTGGCATAGCGCTCCCGATGGGAGTTTATTTGATGTAATCGAATAAAAAATATAAAGAGAACTTTTTTTGAAGGAGGAAAGAAAACATCTCTTCCTTGTCAGAGCGCCTGTGGGGGCATCAAACCGTCTCGTCTATACTGCAGAGATGTGAAAAAGCCCGATGATGCTCCTTGATGACGTATGTAAGATGACATCAGTCTGTTGTGACCCGTCACATCCATTGTCAGTTATGATGGTGCTTTGGTATCCGTGGAGATTTGATTTCCATTTTTATTCTTCCTGTTGGGTTTCCAATGATATTCCATTTATTGCGGGGTTTCAATGGTGTTGGATGTGAATAGCCTCCCTTGTCTCTGGAAACCGTAAGGTTGCACGCCTTGTATTTTAATCATGCCGTTTCGTACTTCACAGGATCGGGTGGACCCATTTACCCTTGAAGGGGTGTATAAATACGGGACCCTGCTTCGCACTTGCCAGACCATCTTCCTTTTGTTCTCCTATTCTCCAGTTTGTTCTCATGGCTCCAAAACGCAGTGCCCGTGGTGCTTCTGCTGCTGGTGCTGTGCATGGCGCCACCGATCGTGGCCGTCGAGGCCGAGGTGTGCGTGTTGCGCTTGGGGACACCGCCCATGGTCGTCGAGGCCTTGGTGTGCGTGATCCCCGTGCAACACGCTGCCACCGGGGTTGTGAAGATTCATCTGCCGCATTTGTGGATGAGGGCACTTGTGTCCAAAATTTCGTTCGCCATATTCGTAGCTGTGTCACTGGACGAATTCTTCTTCCTTCCTCATTTTTCCCGCTGTTTCTGACCTTGGCCTGGATGGTCTCTGGTTACGCCTTCAAGGCTATCCTTACTCCCCGCTCTGGGTGATGCTTCCGGCGGAATCTTCATCCTTAGTTTTCCTAGAGTCAGGTTGGAGGGTGGTCGCCCGCCAGTTCAATCTGCGTAAGGGTGAAAGCCTCTACTGGCGATTCGACGGAGAAGAGACCCTCTCAATTAGGGCCTTCGACGCTGATGGAAATGGGCTGGAGCCTTGCTGGGAGAGTTCAAGTGACGATGAGTTCAGAGGCGAGGGTGGCGCTTCCATTTCTTCTTCTAGCTTGTTGCCAGTTAGTTCTCGCTTCTCCGTGTCGTCGACAGTTGGTGGTAGTGACAGCTACTCCAGTTTTGAGCAGGATGCTGATGTCAAGCCTCCGATCAAGCGAGATCGTCGATAGGACAAGGCCAACAAGCTCGCCATAAGTCAACCTTGACATGTAGACTTAGGTTTGTAATTTTGCCTTTGTATGTGATGATGCTCAATAAAATGTAGGGCAGTGCCAATTATCTCAGCATGTGCACACATGTAGAAGTCATAGTTCCTTGAGGTGCTGACCTTGTAATCCTTTTGGTGTAAAGAAAACTCCTTTGTTGTGATAATTGTCACAAAACCAGGGCACTCGAGCCCCCAGACGTAAGTATGAAGAGGTGTCGCGTAAGAACGCCTCGGGGGGGGGGGGGGAGTGGGGGTGAAGCCGCACTCGAGCCCCCCGAGTGTAAGTATGTAAGGTGTCGCGTAAGAGAAAAACGCCTCGACGGGGAGGGTGAAGCCGCACTCGAGCCCCCGAGTGTAAGTATGTAAGGTGTCATGTAAGCGAAAAATGCCTCGGGGGGTGGGGGGGGGAGGGGGCAGAGTGAAGCTGCACTCGAGCCCTCGGACATAAGTATGAAAAGGTTTCGCGTAAGCGAAAAATGCCTCGAGGGGGAGGGTGAATCCACACTCGAGCCCCCGAGTGTAAGTATGTAAGGTGTCGTGTAAGAGAAAAACGCCTCGGGGGGGGGGGGGGAGGGGGGGGGGAGGGTGAAGCCGCACTCGAGCCCCCCCTCCCCCGAGTGTAAGTATGTAAGGTGTCGTGTAAGCGAAAAACGCCTCAGAGGGGGGGGGGGAGGTTGAAGCCGCACTCGAGCCACTGAGTGTAGTGATTTTGTTTGATATGACGATGCATATATTTATTGATGCATTTTTACATGAGTGACTTATGCAGCCTTGAGCAATGCTTTGATTTTAAGGAGAAGTGGGGGAGGGTGATCGCGATCAATCTATGGATAGAAGAGGCGTAAGTTTGCCACGTTACAAGGATTGCCCACGTCTTTGTCTGTCTTCGGGTTGTTCAGGTGGTAGGCTCCTCCACCTATTACTTTCGATATTATGTACGGTCCTTCCCACTGCGGGGCCAGTTTGTGCACCTTTTCTTGCTGTAGTCGGAGCACGAGGTCTCCTTCGTTGAAAACTCTGGTGCGGAGTCGACTGCTTTGGTAGGTGCGTAGATTATCTTGGTACCCTTCTGATCGTGACAAGGCTATGTCTCGTGCTTCATCCACTACGTCCTTGTCGTCCTCGAGTGCTTCTTCAACCTCCTCTTCTTCGTATCCGATGACACACGGGGAGCCAAATCTTAAGTCATGTGGGAGTACTGCTTCCGCTCCATACACCATGAAGAAATGAGTGTATTGAGTTGAGGTATTGGGTGTTGTTCGTACGATCCATAGAACGGCTGGTAGCTCTTCGACCCAGTTACCCGCGGCTTGCTCGAGTGGTGCGAGTAGCCGTTTCTTGATGCCGCCGCAGTCTAGGCCGTTGGCTTTCTCAACCCGACCGTTGGACTGTGGGTGTGCCACTGATGCATAGTTTATTTTGATGCCTAGTTCCTTGGAGAAGTTCTGGAATTCGTCGGCTGTGAAATTTGTGCATTGTCGGTGATGATATTGTGTGGTACTCCGAAGCGGAAGATGATGGATTTGATGAAGTTCACGACCGTGAGAGCGGTCGAGCTGGTGATAGGTACTGCTTCGATCCACTTTGTGAACTTGTCGACTGCCACGAGTAGGTGGGTGAGACCACCCTTCGAGGATTTCTTGAGGGGTCCTACCATGTCGAGTCCCCAGGTTGCGAAAGGCCAGGCCATTGGTATTGTCTTGAGTTCTGATGCTGGTGCTAAGTCCAGCTGGCAAATTTCTGGCAGGCGACGCAACGTCGTACGATGTCCTCGGCGTTTCTCATGGCAGTTGGCCAATAAAAGTCTACCTGAAAGGCTTTGGCTACCAGGGTGCCGCTACTCGCGTGGTGGCTGAAAATTCCTTCATGGATCTCGAGTAGTAGTGTCTTTCCGTCTTCTTCTTTGATGCATATTTGGAGCACTTGGGTGATGCTGCGTTTATAGAGCTCCCTGTCGATTATGGTAAAGGCTTTGGAGCGCCGAGTGATACGACGTGCTTCTGTGACATCCCGTGGTAGAATGTTATTTATCAGAAAGTTTAGGAAATGTCTCGTCCATACTGGCCCCTCGGGTGGTGGTGGTTCTTGCTCGGCGACATCGTCATTGGCTTGTGCGTCAACGACCGGGTTTGCCGCTGCTACGTGCTCAGGGCCGGTGGCCTGATTTGCTGCTGTGCTTGTAGGGGTTGTTTCCTTTGTCACGGTTGGATCGACTGTTGTTGCTGATTTGACGGAGCGATGCTTTATGCTCTCAAGAAAAACTCCGGGTGGTATTGGTCCGCGGGTAGATCCAATGTTTGCGAGCTCGTCTGCTTCCGTGTTATTTGCTCTTGTGATGTAGTTGAGCTCGCATCCGTCAAAATCACCTACTAGGGTGTTGTAGAGCTTCTGGTATGCGTACATGTTATCTGCGATTGCTTCACAATCTATCATCATTTGCTGGACGACGAGGTTGGAGTCACCGTATATGAGAAGGCGAGTGGCCCCGCAGGCTTTTTCCATGCACATTCCGTGGAGGAGAGCTTCATATTCCGCTTCATTATTGGATGCCTTCTCAAAGTTGATCCTCCCTTGGGGGAGATTAGCACGACGCCGACTCCTTCTCCTTGTTGCCGCTTTGATCCATCGAAGAACATTTTCCAAGAGTCGGAGAGGTCCGGGGGCCCGGGTGTTTGGACTTCCATTCACTCGACCATGAAATCGGGGAGGACTTGGGCTTTCATGGATGTTGGGTGCTTGAATCTTAGGTCCCGAGGGCTGAGCTCGTTGTTCCATTGAGCGACGCGTCCCGTAGGGCCTGGGTTGTTGGGAATGTCCGAGAGTGGTGCGCTGCTGACCACTGTTATTGGGTGCTCTTCAAAGTAATGCGATACCTTGCGAGAGGTCATGAAGATGGCGTAGACGAGCTTTTGATAGTGCAGGTATATTTGCTGGGAGTGCGTGAGTACTTCGCTGAGGTAGTAAATTGGTCTTTGGATGCCATGTACTTTGCCTTCTTCGTTGCGCTCGACGACGAGTACGATGCTTACGACAGTGCTTCTAGCGGCGGTGTAGAGGTCTAGCGGTTCCTGTTCCTTCAGTACTGCAAGGATGGGGGTGTGGATAGGAGTTTCTTGAGGTCGTCGAATGCATTTCGTGCTTATTCCGTCCACTCGAACTTCCCACCTTTCCTGAGTAGCTGATAAAATGGCAGGGTCCTTTCACCTAGCCTGCTGATGAAGCGACCGAGGGCGGCGACTCATCCTGTGAGCTGCTGTACGCCCTTGATGTTGAGTGGTTCTTGCATCTTGGCGAATGATTGAATTTATTTACGGGTTGGATTCAACTCCTCGGGAGGACACCACGTATCCTAATAGCTTGCTGGCTGGTACTGTCGTGGGAAAGTCACGACAGATGTCCGTAGAGTCGAACTCGACATGGACAAGAGACTCGACAATTTACCCAGGTTTCAGCCCCTCTTTGTCTCGAGGTAAAAGCCTACTCCTTCTTCCTCTTATTATGGGTTCCGACTCTCGAAAGAAGAGTCAGTTGATCGATTACAAGAGAGTCGGCTCGTATACTTAGTCTCGATGAGATCTAGGTTACGCCGACAAGTATCTAGTCCTATCTTAGTTTGAGATTGTTCTCTGCCCTAGATCTCATGGACCTCGGCTTATAAAGGCACCGGGTCCCGGGATTCCGCGAGTCCGACTCCGACACGAGGTGGAGTCCTATTCTACTTTACAAATATGCTATGTGCTATACAAGGTAAGTCGAATTACTTCTACAGCTTTGATCTTCTTTCCTTGACGCAGCCGACCCGTGGCCGGGTCTTCCCTTGTGGGCCTTCTGTAGGTGAGTCGGCCCATAGATCTAATGCCGGGTCATGGGCTTTGTCCATCCCCCCGACATTAGCCCCCCGGATTGATGTGATGCTTTTGTCCTCGCAACAATCTTCTTGTCATCATCGTGATTGCCGATTCCATAATTTGGATCTGACCGACCCCCATATATTTTTGAGACTTGTGAGGAGTCAGTGCCAATCTTTTATTTTATTTCTTCGTTTCACCTTCCAATTAAAAATTTCTTTTGACTTTTTCAATCAAAAATCCGGTATGATATTTACGATCACACTGCCCAAAACGCCGGTTGGAGGCATTGATGTTGTAGTGGGAATCGAGGAGTCTTTCCATAAATGTCATCTACCATGGGTAGTTCACCCATGTCATTTATGGCATTGATTGATCTTCTCCTCGGAACTGCTATAAATAGCCATTGGGTGGCTTATCCTTCAAGTGCCCGCATCTTCTTCTTCCTCTTCTGTCTTTCCATGGCTCCCAAGCCAGATGCTCGTGCTCTTTCGACGGCTGATGAGCCCGGTTCCAGCGCAGGCACTCGTGGTCGAGGTCGTGGCCGCGGTCGTGGCCTTGGACGAGGTCGTGGCCGTGGCAGAGGTAGTGGAAGAATTGCTCGCGCCGCTTCTCCGTCTGAATCTCCCCCTTCTTCTCCTGAGAGGGGTGAGTTCTTAATGCATATCCGGACGATTCGTCGCTGGATCAAACTTCCTGAGTCTTTTGCTCAGCTTGTGATTGATTCAAGGCCCTCGGGTCTTTGGCTCCGCTCTGAGGGATGTCCTCATGGGCCTGTTTGGGTGGCTACTAGATTTTCCAACCATGATTCCATGTTTTTTGAGAAAGGTTGGAAAACTTTTCTTCGCTCTAGGAACATCTCAAGAGGAGACACTATTGTCTTCAGATATGATGGTGATGACACCTTGTGGGCTAGAATCTTCGACTCGGATGGTGACCGAGCCTGTTGCTGCATGGAGAATTCCAGCAGTAGTGATGAAGAACTCCTCAATAATGAAGAAGAAGTCCATATTTCTTCAACTGAAGATGAAGCAGACTCTGAAGATGACGACTGAAGCCGTAAATTTTTCTTAGTAGTCTTTTGCCGAGTTTGGCCTTTACTTTTCTATAATGTAAGGCTGTCGCTTTTGATGTAAGACTCGGTTGTTTGATTAATGAAAATTATAAATTCCCATTGAGTCTATAAGTCGGTTTGTCCCTGACTTTTGAATGTTTTTGCTCAACGCATGAGAGCCGATATTTTTTGACGATGTCTGTATCTTTAGCCCCCTGAGTCGATTCAGAATAATTATGTATCGGTAATCGACTCATAGGATAGATCGACTTGTAGCCCCCATGAGTTGGTGTGGTCACGTTTTGTGTGCTATACCAGGTCATATATATTGTTTTGAAGTCATACTCACCAAGAGTCGATGTATGCATCTGGGTGCTGTACCGAGTCTTTGCTTGAGAGGAAACTTCGAAGTGTAGTCCCCAAGAGTCGGCACAAACATCATTGCTTCGTGTCGGGTCTTTGAGAAGATTTTTTGAAGTGTAGTCCCCATGAGTCGGTGTATGCACATGAGTGTTCGTGCTGAGTCACATAGGTCTAACTTTAATCTGTGAGAAAAAATTGTGATTATGCATGATGCTCTATATGCAAGAATGTAATGCGAAGGCTAATAGAAGTCGACTTTAGACCTCATCTTCTCGCTTTGAGATAGATTATTGGTTTGGAGAGTCGAAACATATTTGTAGAGCCCGCTTTGCAATGACTAGCGTGCCCGACTCTTAAGACTAAATGCGATAGATGGTTTATGTAAACCTCGAACTTTAGACCAACCGATTGCGCATTTAGTTATGTAAGCTCTAAGCTGTACAGGCCGGATGACGTAGGTGTCCAATTCATGTGTATTCCGGGATATCTCCGGTTTTAGGAATCGATGGGAGCCATCAAACCCCCCTTTTACCCCTTATCATAACAAACACATATGAAATTTTACATATATATGCCGGCTTTTCTGGTAGGAGTCGAGGATTATCATCAAGCCCCCCGCTTCACCTTATCAAAGCAATATACATGCTCAGAGCCGATAGAGGGTTGATCAAGCTCCCAGGTCTCTGAGAAAATTGTAATTTATGATGCAATATACAATATGATGCGATATGATGCAATATGTATGAAAGACTATGAAAATTGATTTTGTGCATAAGTGTGGAGAGAACCGATGCGACGAAGTCGACTTTGAGATGTGGCGAAAGCCTGGTGCGATAAAATCAACTTTATGGCGATAGCCTGTTTGCGACAAAAGTCGACTTTATATGTTAATTATGGCGATGGCCTAAATGAGATTAAGATCGACTTTATTATTTTGACTGTAATGAGAGTCGATTGCGTTGTAAATCGTCTATATTATGTGGCGATAGCCGGTGCGACAAATGTCGACTTATATACATATATGGCGAGAGCCGGTGCGACGAGTGTCGACTTTATACAATAGTGTTTCCTGTACTAACTAAGTATAATATGGACGGAGTTGTGGATGTTCCACGGCCTGGGAGTCTCCTCCATCGAGGTGCGTGACTTTGCCTTCTCGTGTATATCAACCAGATAGTAGGATCCATTGTACAGATTCTTGCTGACTACAAATGATCCTACCCATGGAGAGGATAACTTGTGCATTCCGTCTTTCTTCTGGATGAGGCGGAGCACCAAGTCACCTTCCTGGAAAGTCCGACTTCTGATGCGACGACTATGATATCGTCGTAGATCTTGTTGGTAGATAGCCGATTGAGCTGCTGCTAGTTCTCGTTTTTCATCAAGAACGTCCAAGGCGTCCTGCCTTGCTTTCTCATTATCGGTTTCTACGTATGCCCTGACTCGTGGTGAGTCATGAAGAATGTCACTTGGGAGAACGGCTTCGGCTCCATAGACCAGGAAGAAGGGCGTGTAGCCTGTTGATCTGTTAGGAGTCGTCCTGATACTCCACAATACTGAGGGTAATTATTCCTCCTAGCAACCCGGCGTCCTCTCCAAAGGAACAAAGAGTCGGGGTTTGATTCCTCGTAGCAACTCTTGATTGGCTCTTTCGTCTTGTCTGTTGGTTTGTGGATGAGCCACTGACTTAAGATCAAGTCGGATGTGTTCTCTTTGACAGAATCGCTGCATAACCCCTTCTGATAGGTTAGACCCGTTATCAGTGATGATGCTGTGGGGGTAGACGAATCTGTATATTATCTTTTTCAAGAATTTTAGTGCCGTCTCTGCGTCACATTTGCTAACCGGCTCTGCCTCGACCCACTTGGTGAATTTGTCAACTGCTACCAGAAAATGTGTATTCTTGTTGGGTGACCTTTCGAATGGTCCCACCATATCAAGCCCCCACACCGCGAAGGGCCAAGTGATTGGGATCATCCTGAGTTCTTGAGCCGGCACATGTGCTTGCTTTGCGTAGCATTGGCATCCATCGCACTTCTTGATTATATCCTCTGCATCCGCATGTGCTGTGAGCCAGTAGAATCCGTGTCTATAAGCTTTAGCCACCAGCGAATGAGAGCCGGCATGATGCCCGTAGTCTCCAGAGTGTATCTCATTGAGGATTTCTCTGCCTTCTTCCGGTGACACACATCTTTGAAAGACATCTACAGGGCTTCGCCGATGTTACTCACCGTTGATGAGTACAAAATATTTGCTTCTCCTGACGGTTTGTCTGGGCTCTACCTCAAACAGCTGGTAGTCCAAATATGGTACAACCCATGAGGGGGTAGCATGTATCGCAGCCACCAGAGCCGGTTCTGGATCCGGCTCTGCTATGTCTTGTTCTGTTGGTATTTGCACAGATGGCTTTGTCAGGACGTCAAGGAACACATTCGGTGGATCCGGCTTTCGTTGAGAGCCAAGACGAGACAGAGCATCTGCAACTTCGTTTAGCTTGCGTTCCACGTAGTCTACTTGGTACCCAACAAAGAATCCGGCTTGTCTTTCCACCTCTCGCCGATAAGCTGCAATGGTGGCGTCCTTTGAGTTCCACTTTCCTGATACTTGTTAATAAACAAGGTCAGAATCACCATAGCATTGTATCCGGCTTATGTTCATCTCACGAGCCAACCGCAAACCATTGAGTAGGGCCTCATATTCTGCTGCGTTGTTGGTGCAAGTGAACTGTAGGTGTAAGACATAGCATAATTTTTCTCCCTTGGGAGAAGTGAGGACCATGCCGGCTCCTGACCCTTGTAGCTGCCGACTCCCATCGAAGTGCATCGTCCAGTACTTGGTGATCGGCTTCTCCGGAGGTGCTTGGATTTCTGTCCAATCATTGATGTAGTCGACTAGTGCTTGGGACTTGATGGCCATGCGTGGTTCATACTTGATGTGATAAGCCCCCAATTCTATAGCCCACTTTGCAATCCTTCCCGTGGCCTCACAGTTTTGGATGATAACTGCAAGCGGTGCTGAGCTGACTACAGTTATGGGGTGCTCCTGGAAGTTATGCTTGAGCTTCCGACTCGCCATGAACACACCAAGGACCAGCTTCTGCCAATGAGGGTAGCGCTGTTTTGATGAAGTCAAGACCTCACTAACATAATACACTGGTCTCTGCAAAGGGTGATCTTTGCCGGCTTCCATACGTTCAACCACAACCGCGGAACTGACTGCTCGGTTGTTGGATGAAATATAGAGTAGCATTGACTCTTTTGGATCGGGAGCCGCCAGTATCAGGGCCTAGGACAATTGCTTCTTCAGTGCTTCCAGGGCTTGATCGGCTTCGTCATCCCAGACAAATTTTTCCGACTTTTGCAAGAGTCGGTACAAGGGGATTGCTTTTTCTCCAAGTCGGCTAATGAACCGACTCAGGGCAGCCATGCATCCTGTGATTCGCTGAACTCCTTTCACCGAGGCCGGGTTCTGGAGAGCCATAATAGCGTTGATTTTTTCCGGATTTGCCTCAATTCCTCTCTCTGATACTATGTATCTGAGGAGCTTTCCTACAGGAACCCCAAAGGTGCACTTGGCCGGGTTTAGCTTCATCTGGTACTTGCGCAGATTCTTGAAGGTCTCTTGAAGGTCACTGATGAGTGAGTCGGCGACCTGCGACTTGATGGTTATGTCATCTACGTAGGCGTGCACATTGCGCCCAATTTGCTCCTTGAGGAAACTCTGGACCGTTCATTGATATGTGCCCTCTGCATTCTTCAAGCCGAAGGGCATAGAAGTGTAGCAGTATATCCCGAAGGGAGTGATGAAAGCCGTTTTCTCCTTGTCCTCGAGGGCCATCTAGATTTGGTGATAACCTGAGTAGGCATCGAGAAAACACAGGAGCTCGCATCCTGCAGTAGAATCGATGATCTGATCAATGCGAGGTAGCGCTAAGGGATCCTTTGGGAAGGCCTTGTTTAAGTCGGTGTAGTCGATGCACATACGCCAAGTCTCGTTCTTTTTCAGAATGAGGACTTGGTTTGCAAGCCACTCCGGATAGAAAACTTCCATGATGAAGCCGGCGGCAAGGAGTCGGGCCATCTCTTCCCCAATTGCGTTCTCCTTTCGTCATTGAAGCGACAAAGGAATTGCTTGACCTGCTTCAATTTAGGATCGATATTTAGGTGGTGCTCAGCGAGTTCCATCGGGACACCTGGCATGTCAGAAGGTTTCCATGCGAAAATGTCCCGATTCTCACGGAGGAGCTCGATGAGCGTGCTTTCTTATTTGTCAGATAGGTCTGTCCCAATGATGAACTGCTTGGAAGCGTCGCCAGGGACAAAGTCAACTTTCTTCGTGTCCTGAGCCGGTTGGAACTTGGGGTTGTTGTCAGGAGTCGGTTTCTTCAGGATGGTGGTGTCTGCTGGATCTACCTTCTCCTGGAATTCTGACAGGTCCTCTTTGGCGCATGCCAATTCGACAAACTTGACGTGTTGCTCGTCGCACTCCGTAGCTCTGGACCGGCTCCCGTCCACTGTGATTGGGCCGAAGGGACCCGATATTTTTAGCTTCAGGTAGACGTAGCACGGCCGAGCCATGAACCTGGCGTAAGCCTGTCTGCCTAAGATGGCATGATATGGGCTCTCGAGCTTCACCACCTCGTAGGGTATGATTTCGGACCGCAAATTTTCAGGAGTCCCGAAGGTGTCTCCAGGTAGATCTTGCCTATCGGTCGTGCCGACTTTCCTGGGACTATTCCATGGAAGACATTGTTGGAGGTTTGCAGCTGTTTGTGAGTCAGCCCAATCCTACGGAAGGTCTCATAGTAAAGGATGTTGATGCTGCTTCCTCCGTCCATGAGCACTTTGTCCAGTGTGGACCATCCAATTTTTGGAGAAACTACCAGGGCTAGAGAACCTGGGTTCTATACCACAGGGGGATGATCTTTCCTTGTCCAGGTAATTGGCTGTTCAGACCAGTTAAGGCACCTAGGACAAGCCGGTTCTGTGGCCACGGACATGGCGGCCCTCTGCTGCAACTTCCTGTCCCTCCGATAGCTGCTGGTAGTAAAGACATGGTAAGTTGAGTGGTCTTGGAGCTGCTTTGGGTTTGATTGGAATCCGGCACGCCCCGATTGGTTTTTCTGTCCTCCTCCTTGGGATCCTTGGTATTGTGGTGCTGTGCCGGCTCCCTGCTGGCCAAAGTTTTGGTTGTTATTGTTTTGACCGGCTCCACCACCTGACCCAGGGGGGCACTGACCTCCACGACGTTGGAAATCTTTCATGAAGTTGCAGTCTGCCCAAGTGTGGCTGGCTGGACGGCCGAGTTTGCTGT
This sequence comes from Bromus sterilis, assembly GCA_950022295.1. Taxonomy (NCBI): domain Eukaryota; kingdom Viridiplantae; phylum Streptophyta; class Magnoliopsida; order Poales; family Poaceae; genus Bromus; species Bromus sterilis. Next base: position 160,800,877 of record OX465600.1, read on the forward strand.
GCATTGGGCAATGTCTTTTCACGGCTTCTTCAAAGGTGACTGGGGGTTGGAAACTTCGTTCCGTCTTGCGGTAGTTGTTGCCCCCCTGCTTCTGCCTTTGGGAGCTAACATTTGTGTTGGCTACCAAGTCGAAAGTATTCTAATCGAGTCGGCGCTTGGTCTGCTGGCTCTGGCTCTGAGATCCCTTGCCGTTGTTCTTTTTTTTTCTGGGCGACTTTGTCCTCTTCTGGGTCAGCGTCCTTGGTTTGGTCAGACTCGGCATACTTGATGACCGCGTTCATGAGTTCTCCTATGTTCCTGACCGTCCTCTTGAGTCGGCCAAGCTTGTGTACTAGAGGCTCGAACTTGCAGTTTCTTTCCAGGACAATTACTGCTGTCTGTGCAGTAATAGTGTCCGAGGAATGGATTATATCTGCGAATCGCCGTGCCCAGCTTAGGGACGACTCTCCTTCTTTCTGGACGCAGTGCTCCAAGTCGACTATCGTTGTGGCTCGCCGGCAGGTGCCCTGGAAATTCTTGACGAACTTCTCTCTGAGATCCGTCCAAGAGGTGATGGAATTCTCTGGGAGGTTTTTGAACCATGTGCGAGCCGGTCCTTCCAACATCATTGTGAAGTATCTGGCGCAGACCTCTTCGCTAGCATGCAACATATCCATGGAGAGATCGTAGCTTTCGATCCAAGACGCCGGGTCCATGTCAGCTTTGTAGTTTGAGATTTTACGCGGTCCTTTGAAATCTGAAGGCAAGCGTGTGTTCCTCAAAGCCGACACTAGACATCGATTACCCACTGACTTGCTGATGAACTCGATGTTTGGTTCCTGGGGGGGGGGGGGTTGGGCCGTCGGCTCTACACGTTGATTAGTGTCGGGAGCCGGTAGATCCATGATCCTCAGTCCTCCCTGAGGGGTTAGAGGTACTCTGTGATGGCGCTGGCTGCCTAAGGCTGCTGGAGCCGGTGACTGTGCTTGCCGGCTCATACTTCGATATGGAGTTCCATGTATGTATGGGACCCCTTGTGACTATTAGTCCTGCTGTGTGATCGCCGTTTTGAGGAAGTCGGCGGCTTCTCAAGCGGCACGATCTGCTAGAGTGTCTCCATGAATCGACGCATTGATGAGAAAACGACTTGCCGCCATGACGTTAGCCATGGGGTTATCGAAGTGGTGAGGGGGGGAGTGTGGTAACGATCTTGGCGTGACGAAGGAGCCGGCTGTCTGGGAGGCGTGAATCCTAGGGGAGTCGACTGGTCAGGGTTGTCGAACAACGTTTGTCCTTGGTAGTCTAGGGGGAACTGGCTCGTGTATCTGTGCAGGCGCGTATGAGCGAGGCTCAATCGCTGAGCGTTTATCAGATCCGACTCTCCCCGGAGGCGTGCGACTTCCTGGACAAGCCGGGCTTCTTTTTCAATCATCTGTTCTTTTTCGATGTTGACCTCCGTTCGTAGGTTTGCTATCCGATCCCTGAGCTCGTTCACCCTCTTCTTCTAGGCCTCCTGATTTTAGGGTGTCACCGTTGCAGCCAAGGCCTCATCAAGGGAGTTTAGGACATCTGCGAGGGCTTCGGCTCTAGTGGGAACTTGTACTTACGGGCGGGCTGCCGTATCCCTATTTGCACTAGGGGCCCCGGCGGCTGCCGACTCTGCGCCTTGATTCTGTGTTGCCTGATTCTCCAGTTCTCTAATATCGGCCATGAATACCGTGGCACAATATGGAGGCTCGAAGTGAGGATAATCCGGGTTATACCCTAGCATGCCCGTGCCGAGTCTGTTGTTCCCTACGGATCGGATGGACCCCTCATCTGAGAAGCTTCCTTCACTTGGATATGGGTTGACATCAGTCAATTCTTCCGAGGCGTCGTAGATTGGGGACTCGACAGAGCGCTCCGGCTCTGGAGACTCGTCAATGAATCCGACGAAAGCGTGTTTGGAGCCGGCGTATCGCCGACTCAAAGTTTCAATGGGCACTTCAGGATCCGGATCTGGCTCGGATCCGTCTGTCCTGCCGATGAAGATGTGGATAGACCCGATTGGGACCCCTGATTCGACAGAATCGGCTTCAGGGCCCCAAGTAGAGTCGTCGATGCAGAGCCTCCCGCACCGGCTTCTGGTGACCTGTCCAGCGACGATCCCTCCATGCCTTGCAGAGCTCCCTCCATAATCTCAACACCTGTGAGCGCAGGACCCACGGCGGGCGCCAACTGTCGTGGGAAAGTCACGGCAGATGTTCGAAGAGTCGAACTTGACATGGTAACTTTGCTGCGAGGCGATTTCATGGAGAGAGTCGACATGGACAAGAGACTCGGTGATTTACCCAGGTTTCAGCCCCTCTTTGTCTTGAGGTAAAAGCCTACTCCTTCTTCCTCTTATTATGGGTTTTGACTCTCGAAAGAAGAGTCGGTTGATCGATTACAAGAGAGTCGGCTCGTAAACTTAGTCTCAATGAGATCTAGGTTACGCCGACAAGTATCTAGTCCTGTCTTAGTTTGAGATTGTTCTATGCCCTAGATCCCATGGACCTCGGCTTATAAAGGCACCGGGTCCCAGGATTCCGCGAGTCCGACTCCGACACGAGGTGGAGTCCTATTCTACTTTACAAATATGCTATGTGCTATACAAGGTAAGTCAAATTCCTTCTACGACTTTGATCTTCTTTCCTTGACGCAGCCGACCCGTGGCCGGGTCTTCTCTTGTGGGCCTTCTGTAGGTGAGTCGTCCCATAGATCTAATGCCGGGTCATGGGCTTGTTCCATCCCCCCGGCATGTATGCTGAAAACGCACTTTTTCGGGTTAAGCTTGATCCTGTAGTGGTTGAGTGCTCCAAAAGTTTATCAGAGGTCTTCAAGTAGTGTGTCTGCTTTGTAGGTTTTGACCATGATGTCGTCTACGTAAACTTGAGCATTCCTACCTATTTGGTCCTTTAGGCATGCTTGCATCATCCGCTGGTACGTTGCTCCAGCGTTCTTCAGCCCGAAAGGCATTTTCATGTAGCATAATAAGCCGTAAGGGGTGATGAACGAGGTGTGTTCTTCGTCTTCTTCCTTGGTTGTATCCTGAGTATGCGTCGAGGAAGGAGAGGAGATCGCATCCTGCGGTGGAGTCGATTATCTGGTCGATCCTTCGGGCAATGTTTGTTTACGGGTCCGTAGTCGACGCACATGCGTAGTACATATGTGTTTTTCTTAGGCACCAGAACGAGGTTTGCGACCCATGTGGTCTTCTTCATTATTCAGATTAATTTTGCGCTGAGGAGCCTGTTGACTTCTTCCCTGATGGCCCTGCGTTTTGGTTCGGAGAATCGGCGCAGACCTTCTTCATTAGCTTTGTGTTTGGGTAAATCTGTAGTGCGTGCTCTGTGAGTTCATGTGGGGCTCCGGGCATATCGGCTGGGCACCAGGAAAAGATGCTCCACTCTTCACGAAGAAATTTGATGAGGGCAGTCGCTTGTTCTTCGGGTAGGTGTGCGTAGATCGGCACTGTCTTGTCAGGGTCTGTTGGTGTGTTGACACCGGTTTTTGGCACGACAATGAACCTATACAAGATTACCTCAAATGGAAAATTGTTCTACATGAAGAAGTTTGATATTGTCGATATGAACATCTTTGTAGTTCGAGCCATCACCATCAAACTCAACCTCGAGGGCCGAAACTATGTTTCAAGCAGTAATATCCTGGCATTCGAAGCACTATTTTTTCAATTAGGCCTTCAAGAAATCAATAAATGGAAACATCTTCTGCATGGAGCGGATCGGTCTTGTTGAAGCGGTCGATTTTGATATTTGAAACGTCCAAAATCCGAGTTCGTATGAATAAGTTACGGCCAAAACGGTGTAACTCTAAAAGGCCAGTCCGGGCTAGACCTCAGACCGTCCGAATAATTATGACCCGAAAGTGGTCTCAGTGATAATTATTCGGACCGTCCGGCCTTGGGGCCAGATCGTCCGGGACGAGGTCGGACCGTGCGGGTTGGAGCCCGGATCGTCCAAACAATTAGGACCCGAAGCGGTTTTCGACCATAATTATCCGGACCGTCCGGCATATGGTCCGGACCGTTCGGCATATGGTCCGGTCCGTCCGGGATGATCCCATGGAGTCCAATTTTGCTCAGGATTTTGGTATATTGGACGTGAAAAGGACTCGTTTTCTTGCAAGGGAAGCCCAACCCCCTCATAAATAGATGAGGTGATGGCCGATTGAAACAACACACAATCAAACAAACATATATACACTTCCAAACCCTAATTTTATCTCTCTCCCTTGTATCTTTCCTCTTGTTCTTCGTTCGTTCTTGTTCTTGCAGGGCAACGAACCACGAGACCCTAGGGGCGATTAGGTCGACCTAGGGCAGCCCATAGCCTCCGTGCTCCCTGGCGTGGTCCCTCCCGGGAGTGTGGGGTTTCAGGTCTACAAAAGCGCCCGCAGGATTGCTTGCATACCGCGCTTCCGATCAGGTCTCCTTTGGCATGATCTGCGGTGCATCACCCCCGACGTCGAGGGTACACTGGAACGTGTTCATGTGTCAACACACTTTTTGGCGACTCTGCTGGGGACGAAGCTTTGAACGGTCTCCAGCCCGTTCTTGCTACGAAGAGATCGTCATCAAGTTGCTGCAATCTATGAAGGTAGTATGAATTCCAAATTCACCTATGTAGATGCAAATAACACATATGTTGTTGCTAGATCACCTAATGAGCATGATGTATCGGTGAGCCCTAGTTTTATTAATTATTCATCTAATTGTGTGCAACAGCCGGTTCATAATAATCTCTATTCTTCAAGTTCTAGTTCTTGTAACATGCACCATATGTATCCCAACCCTTATGCATCGGAAACGCCACAAATCTATATGCCGATGAACAACATGATGAGTTTGGTTAATCGAGTTGAAACACCCCATGTAGGAAATTACAATGATATGCAACAAAGTGTTTCACCTTTTTATTCATCGGCAACTAACTTGCAATATATGAATCAAAACATGACGGTGGATAGGGGAATTGGCCATGCTACTACAAGTTATTCGACCAATTATCCTCAACCATCATATGCTGCACCTTATGATATTAATTCTTTGGCATCATATGCAACTGTGGATATTCATAATTCGGCTTTGCACCTTCATGCTTATAGCCGAATAAGTGGGAATCCTGTAGGAGCACATCTTTCTATACCTAACACTGTAGCATATAATATTTCCCCTACACAATTGCATAATTTTGGTGACATCTCATTGCCAAAAGTGTCTAATATAATTGGGGGGCAATCCAATGAAGATTGGATTGAAGTTGGGCAAAAAAGCTTAAAGGTGCCATGGCTGCAATATTTGCTGAGTTTAGACAAGAACAAGTAGCCTTGCGAATCAAAGAAAGAAATAATAATGATTTGGATAATAGACGCAATTCAGTTATTAAAAAGCCAAATCAAATAATTTATGTGTCGAATCTATTCAAGAAAAATATGATGACAAAATGTTGGAGGGTTATCCAAAAGTGGAGCAAGCTATTGTTCATATCGCACAACCATCATGCTCTCCCAACATATTTGAAGAGGTATGGCTAGCAAGTGATTTACCTATTTTCCGATTTGGTCGCAATTTTATTGTTGATAGATCTATTATAAAGATTCTCATTAAATCTTGAAAGACCAATGAAGAAGGGTAATTTATTTGTTAGCAATAAAATCATTGCAAAGCATATCGGTAAACATGTTGTGCCATTTATAGAGACCGATAATGACTTACTGTTGCAGCCAAAGCTTTCCCCGTTCCTTTACTTAACAATTATATCTAAGTGGGTAGCTTTGCTTGTTTCATACTTGGCTTACACTTGGTCTCAATTGAGGCATGTGTGTTCTAATTATTTTTGTTTCAGAAATTTAAAGTCAAGGTTGAATTCTTTTGAGAAAACCGATGCTATTATAATATCTTATCCAAAGGCATCTGAGATGGAGTGTAAAACACAATGCATAGCGGAATGGGGAGATTCCAAATCTGAATCATTCCTTTGCTTACCTCCAAAGCCGTTCTCACATCAAGATTGGCTAGAGGACAAGGGGTTTACCTTCAAATCAAATATGTGTGATCAAATTTTTGATTTGTTGTTGAAGAATAATTATATCAAGATTCTTGATCACCATGTCAAGGCATTAATGCAAGGACGAATGTATTGTAGATTGCATGATTCATTTGAGCATAATTGTAAGGATTGCAACATGTTTCATCAAATAGTTAAATTGTCCATTGATAAAGTGTATCAACCCAGAATTTTCACCCAAATTAAAATTTTGTTTGTTGCGTTGCTGTGATGATTGCCTGTATTGTTTGCAGTGTTTGCTTTGACGAATTATTAATCGGTGAATATCCCCCTATTTCTCATATCAGATGCGAGACCTACCCTTTTCCACCACGGAACACGACCTTTGCGACAGCGCACTTCATCCGAGCACCGTCGAAACTGGCACAAGACCAGCCATCGCCACCGGAACGAAAACCCCATTCAATAATTAAATGGATTATTTTATTAGGCGTCGGAAAATGGTTCTCGGAATGGTATCGAAGTGATGTAGAATCGACAGGCTCGCCGCGCTAAGCGTGTGGTTCAAGATTTCGTCTGAATCGGAGGTCGTGTGGACTCCCAGCGGAAAGAAACGTGGAATATCGAACGCGAGAGAAAAGACCCGAGGGCGTTTGCGTAAACCTGCCATCCAGGCCAGCCTATATAAGTACCACCTCTCTCCCCTAGCCTTCTAGGGTTTCCCCCTTGTAAAAATTGCAGCCACCCCCTACACATACCCAAATATGCCTAAAACAACCCCAGATCCACGAAACCCTAGCCCCCAAGCGAATCTGACCGTCGGATCGGCCGATCCAACGGACAGGACGCGCCCCAGCCTCCTCCAGCCAGCAAACAAAGGAACCGGGCCCCGCAGGGTCCTCCTCTCCGCCGCCGCAGCCCGATGCGAGGCCCGTTCTGGCGCCGCTGCCCACGCGCCCGAGGAAGCCGCCACTCGAGCCGACCGACCCCATCCGGCAAGCCACCGGCCGCCACCTGCGTCCAGCACCCACCCCGATGAGCCCCTGCTGCGCAACCCTTCACTCTCACCTCCTCTCCCCTTGCAGGCCACCATGCGCCATGGGCGCCGCCCCGAAGCCGAGCTTGCGCCGCCTCCTGGAAGTCTCCTCGCGCTGCCTCGAGACCACCACCGGCCAGATCCGAGCTGGATCCGCCCGCCACGCCCCTTCCCTGGCCGGCCCGTGACCGAGGCGCCGCCCCTCACCGGCGCGGCCAACCACTGGCGCCGCCGCCTTCGGCACGGCTCGAAGAGGAGCCCGAAACTAACCTCAACGCCTGGTTGGGCCTCCCCGCCCACATGGGCCGCCAGCGGCCTCGCCCCTCAGCCCGTTCGCCCACGGCCCAGGACAACGCAGCCCAACCGCGCCCCCAGCCTAGCAACGCCCAACATGCAGCGGCTCTTCAACGCCCAGGGCAACACCCGACTATGCCTCACCCACGTCGTCATGGGCCAGGCCCATGCGGTGAGCCCTCTTCCTCTTTTGATTATCTATTTTCTTGTTGGTTGCTGGGCTTGGCCCAATGCTATTGTGCCCCCGTAGGCGTTATTTAGCTGTCACGCGCCACCTGTTAGGACTAGTTCTTTGCTGTTTCGGCCCGTTTAGTTTTTTTGCTAGGTTTTATTAATAATTGGCAGATTATAATATCTTTTGGCGGGCCCCGTATCTTTTCATTGGTAGCTCGGATGGAGACACTTTCTACATGAAAATTGCTCCATTTTTCGCGTAGATTATTAATATGTTGTTGTTTGCCATGTTTGTACTTGTCTACATGCTGTTTAGTTGATAATTACATCGCATGCCCCCGTAAATGCTTTATGTGATAACTTTTTAACCGTTGCTCCAAATAAAATGTTTCTTATATGTAACTTGACTAGAATTTCATGTAGATTGTGTTTGTGCTATTGTTTGCTGTTGTTAACCAACCTAAAATATGATTTAGGGCAGAACATTACCAAATACTTTAATCGTCGTGGGGCACTTAGTGTTATGCCATGTTTAAGTTTGTGCCTCATTTAAATTGACTAGCCTGGGTAGTTTATTTATGCTTCACCTCTTGCCATGATTGTGTGATATGCCATGCTTGAGTGAGATGCCATGTTAATAACCTTTTCTCATGTTGTGTAGCTAAACAACTTGAACCATTCAAAATGTGCGGTATCGTCGTGTGTGACGAGTACTCCACTTAACCTGTTAGTAACCGCTCTCGACGATAGATGCGATACCGTAGTGCGTTGTCTCGTGTTGCCTTCTTGATGTTGTTTGCTGGTGATTGCTTCGTAGTAATAGATGCTTGTTCATCGATTGTATTTCCAGTGTTTCCTTCTTGTGTGCTTCCGCGGTTATTCTTGGAGACATTACGAGCTTCCGATCGACTACACCTTCGGCTTCGTCTTCTCATCAGGTAAGGGGGAGCATATATCATGCTTATAACTTTCATCTTACTTGTGCCTAGGTATAGGATAGAACGATTGCTTGATCCTACCACCTCATATTTATGCCTCTCAAATAAACCCAAAGAGCCATGTCCCCCACATCCTAGCAAACCATTGTTTGGCCATGTACCTTGCTTGCTTAACCACTGCTTAGCATGCATGCTTAGGATGCTACAACTATTATCCTGTTACTCCTTGGATTGGACTATCACAATATTATATTGTTGTGGATGATATGATTATTATAATGTTGACTATACTCGACAAAGGATGGAAGGTCTAGGCTATCCCGCCCCGATGCTTTGTTCCATTCGAGTCACCTAGGACCCGAGTTCCGGGTATTGTGTCTCTTGAAGCGTGCCTAACCGCGTGTGGGATACTATGGGGTCCCCTTTTCTTACCTACCTAGCTTCAAACATTTCTAGAGGTGTCCCAAGATGATTTACCATTTGCAAACCATGAATATATGTTTGTCGGGTCACTCCTAGCAGATATCCTTTAAAACAACTTGGGCCAGCGGAGACGTGGTTTCTCTGTTGGTCCACACTGGTGAGCTAGGGGGCTACCCACATGTGATGGGATCAGTTACCTCGACCTTAGCCCGACGGAAGAGTCCGATCCGAGAGCGTGACCGACTTTCAGATTGGGCGTCGACTCCTCGAGGGCCACCCGGATTTTTTCGTTGTTAGTTAGAGGGGCCTGTCGTTTCGTATCTCTCGGAAGTAAATCATAAAATGGTTGCATGTGATGGGTAGCAACTGAGAGAGATGGGCGTGCGTGCGGAGCCTTGTAATGGGCAGTTGGTACACCCCTGCAGGGTTAAATCTTTTTGAGAAGGCGTGTTCATGGTTATGGACGACTTGAGACCTACTCCTTGTTCATAGACAACTACAACTGAAGTAATCTTAATAACTTGATCAACATGTGTGTGCCTTGCCTGCATCTTCTTCATCAGGTGATGAAGGGGAGGACAAGGATAGGATAAGTGTTATGTTTGCGTAAGTAGATGATAGCAGACTTGTTGGAGGCGATTCCTCATCGAATGCTTGGCTTCTCATCTTACTCTGAATAGAACATTAGCCACTCATATATTGCTAGTGCGGCTGCATCCTCACCACTACCCCATCTTACCTTGAGAAGTTAGTTACAAGACTTGTTGATATAGCTCACCCCTTTCTCCTCTCTTTTACGCACGTCATGCAAACGATCTTGGACTACAGAGGAGCTCGACGACCCTTCTTCTGGATGCCTTCGCGGAGACTCGACGACGACTATTTAGATGCACCCGTGTGGACGTGGGAATGATGTGTTTTACCTTTGCCATTAGGCATTTGATTGTAGTCTGTACTCAGACATATGTCTTCCGCTGATGTATTGTATTAACGCAATTGTATTCCCAATTGTATGAGATGTTGTATCCTTTGTAGCTGTAATGTTGTGATATCATGTTGGAAATCCAGGGCATATGGCAGTTTCTTATGTCGCGGTGGGACCGATATGTGCTTCGTCCCCGGATCTGGATGGAAACATCTAGATCTAGAATAGTGCCGCATATCAGGCCTTACAGAGGGTGAGTCAGCTAGTTGTGGTGGTGAGTGGCTTCGGTGAGCCGACCGGGTCGCTCGACCACCTCCGCGACCACCACCGCGACCACCTGCTCGACCGCCGACTCTGGCCCTCTTTCCTCCCCGGCCTCTCCCACGGGGCTGCTCAACACGCGCGGCGTGCTCGGTGGATACTATACCCGCCAGCAACTCTCTACGTAGAGGGACATGTGGTCGAGACTCCACAAAAGGGTCACTCGCCTTACGCCGGCCCGCTATGTGTCACCTATTACAAGAAAGAGTAAAGAATAATTAGTACAAGGAAGAAATAAATAATACAAATTCATATATACAAAAAACAATAATATATGTAACAAAAAAAGAAATTTGGGATGCATACAACTAATGATAGTCGGGATCATCTGTATATTCTCCGAGATCAATAAAAACATCATCATCACTATCACACGTGTCGTGATGAATGATCTATTCTTCGTGGTCGAGTTCAGCGGCAACCACATTTCAAAAGCCCTTTGTAACCGGTCAAGCAATGATAGGTCATCCGCATCGGTAACCTCTTCGTGTTCCACTTCTTCCGCCTCATCATCATCGGTAACCTCCTCGTGTTCCACTTCTTCCTCCTCATCCTCCTCTACTTCCATGTTCTGACCAAACATAGAGGTGTTTTCAAAATGTTTTTTGCCCACACGTGTTTCTTGGAAGAATTCTCCTTCATATGTGTTTGGGTCTATCTGAGGTTGATAATCCTGTTCATTGGGGGTAGGTAGTTTACCATGTGGTGGCACATCGTACACGACATACCAATCTTCGAGATTCTTTACACTTTGGCAGGCCCATGGAAGATAGAAAACTTGTGTGTCCTGTTGAGCCACAATATAAACATTGACAACATTTAAATGGTTCTTATTTTTAATTTCAACTAGCCCAACATATTCATGAGTTCGTCTAGTATCCTTCGGATCAAACCAATGACATTTGAAGACAACGGCGTTCGAAGGATTTTCACCATAATATAGCAGTTCGTATACTTCTTCAACTATTCCATAATACTCGACACCTCCATCCATAGCGGCACATCGGAATTTGTTGTTTTTCAATTGTATGCTGATTGTATGAGATGTTGTATCCTTTTAGCTGTAATGCTGTGATATCATTTTGGAAATTTGGGGCATATGGCATTGTCATATGTCGCGGTGGGACCGATATGTGCTTCGTCCCCGGATCTGGATGGAAACATAAAGGACGATTGAAATTTGTTGAGACACCAAAGAATGACGAGTCTATTCCGATTGGACTTGATGGTAGGAAGTTTTTTGCATCAGCCGCTTCAAGCCAATCCATTTCAAGATTAATAAGGTAAAAACCGCAAGTGATTGGATCAAGCTTTCATATATAGAAATTATTCATGAACACAGTGATGATATTCTTGAAGGCGAATGTTCTATTAAAGTTACGATGAAGACGCCAAGCACTGGGGGGCAGCAATAAAATCCAATGATCGATGCTATCACAACCAAAGAAAGCAAAGGACGAAGTAGACAGAAAGGTAAAAAGACGAAAGTCACTTTTGCGCAGCTATTGGAAAAATACCAAAAGATAAGTGAGGATAAGATTGCTTATCGGCTGATACGTCCCAAGCGTATCTATAATTTCTGCTTGTTCCATGCCCTTTTAGGTGACATTGCTATGTATTTTGATACACTTTTATATCATTTTACACATATTTGGACTAACCTACTAACTCAGTGCAGCAAATGCCAGTTCATGTCTGCTGATGTGTGTAAGTTGCAGGTTTTTACCCATATTTACAGAGCTCCAAATATTCCAAGTAAATCAGATAAAAAATTAGCGTACAGGAAGCTTCCGGAGTCACCGAAGGAGAGACGGAGGGGGGCCAACCCCCTCCTAGGCGACCAGGTGGCTCGACCCACCTCCTGGACGCGCCACCAAGGCGCCTGGTAGGTGAGGCCACCCCCTGGTGGCCCCCTTCGTCCTATTTTTACCTCTCTCTCCGAAAACCCTCGGGGAGACCCCCGCATCGCGAATTCCCTCTCTGTTGCACCGCCGCCACGCTTCAAAGATCAGGAACACCAGAAGACCTCTTCCCGTCACCCTGCCGGCGGGAGGATTGACCTCCGGGAGCTTCTCTACCACCATGGACGCTTCCCGGATGTGCCGTGAGTAGTCCCCCTTGGACCATGGGTCCATGACCAGTAGCTATGTGATGTCTTATCTCCAATCTTGTGCTGCAATTCTTAGCCCTTGTGAGTTGCCCTAAATGATCAAGGCATCTATGTAATTTTCGTGTTGTTGCTATGCAGTGTTTGCTGGGATCCGATGGATTATGAGATTATGTTTAGATGGTGATGAGTTATATATTTGGTTTACCTTTTATATTTTGTTCTTGAGTAATTTTTTCATGTTCTCCGTTACGTTTTATTGCTTTGGCCAAGTAGTAGATAGTAACTCCAAGAGGGAGCATTTATGCATGATTGTGGGTTCATGCCCCCGATGTCTAGCTTGAGTGACAGAAAAATGAGACTAGGGGATGTGATGTTGCCACCAGGGAGAAAACAACGGTACTTGTAACCGCGGTTGCAAGGATTGTTTACCTTACGCAAAGTTTGTTAATGCAGTTGCTTTGAGTTTACACTTTGGGTGGGGCTCGCAACATAATACCAGGGAGATGTTCTGGATAGATATCTCAAGGTGGATGATTAGTGAGTAGATGCATATGGATTTCGACCTACTTTTCTTGGCGTACTGCCCATACTTTTGAGCCTCTATCTTTCCAGTAGCATAATTAGCATTGCGGTGCGTTTATAATTTTGAAGTTGCCCAGCTATAATTTTTTTATCGAGCTTAGATATTTTATCGTCTTTTGGGAGACAGACATCACTAGCGAACATCATGGGACCCGGTCCATATTTCCACCATTGTTTACACCTCCACTTTATTTCCTGATTTTACTTTCAGTTGCAATTATCACCACTACCATTATCCTCTTGTGTTTGATCCTTTGTAAACAACAAGGCTGGAGGGATTGACAACCCCTCTGTACTCGTTGGGAGCAAAGTTACTTGTTGTGTGTGCATGTCCAGGTAAAGTAAGCAACCATCGGTTGTGAACGACGCCATTGTTCACTGTACCACCTACTTGTCGACCTTGGAGTCCTACTGGTTGATCTCAACCTTGGTATCTTCACCAAGGGAAATTTGCCGCTATCTACATCTCAACCTTCCACTTGGGGTAACCAACGAAGGGCGAGAAGCCGTTATCATCTCTCGTACCATCAAGCAAATTTCTGGCGCCGTTGCCGGGGACTCCAATCTTCAAGATTGGGGAGTTGCACACTATCTTTTATCTTTGCTTTTTAGTCTTATTAGTTTATCAAAAATCACAAAAAATTGTTTGCTTTGTTCTTGCTTGCAGCTGTTACTATGGGTTCCATTGAAAACACCAAGTTGTGTGACTTCACTAGTCACAACAACAATGACTTTATCAGCACTCCTATTGCTCCACCTGCCACTTCAGCACCTTCTTATGAAATTAAACCTGCTTTGCTGAATCTTGTTATGAAGGATCAATTCTCTGGTGCTGGAGATGCTGCTGCTTTTCACTTGAATAATTTTGTTGAGATTTGTGATATGCAAAAGTACAAAGAAGTAAATGGTGATATTGTTAAGATTAAGATTTTTCCTTTCTCCTTGAGAGGAGGAGCTAAAGTGTGGCTTCAATCCTTGCCTAGGAATAGCATAGATTCTTGGGATAAGTGCAAAGATGATTTTATTGGGAAGTACTACCCACCTGCTAAGATTATCCAGTTGAGGAGTAACATTATGAGTTTTAAGCAATTGGATAATGAACACATTACCCAAGCTTGGGAATGCATGAAATCTCTTGTTAAGAATTTCCCTACACATGGTTTGACTACTTGGATGGTTATCCAGACTTTCTATGCAAGTTTGAACTTTACCTCGTGGAATCTGTTAGACTCGGCCGCGGGAGGAACCTTTATGTCAACTACACTTGGTGCTGAACAAAGCTATTGGACGAAATGATGACAAACTACTCTCAATGGCACACCGAAAGAGCTACAACAGGTAGGAATGTAAATGTAAGGCCCGATATGCGGTACTGTTCCAGATCTAGCTGTTTCCACCGAGATCCGGGGACGAAGCACATATCGGTCCCACCGTGACATATGACAAAGCCATATGCCCCGGATTTCCAACATGATATCACAACATTACAGATACAGGATACAACATCTCATACAATCGGCATACAACTGCCGCAAATACAATACAGCAGCGGAAGATACATGTCTGAGTACAGACTACAAGCAAATGCCTAGTGGCAAAGAGAAAAACATCGATCCCCATAACCACACGGGTCCTGGCCCTCCGCCGGGATCCGCCTAACTAGTCGTCGTCGAGTCTCCACGTGAAACGTCGGTCACCATACCTGTTGTCTATCACGAACCCTGAAAAGAGGTTGGGGGTAGTATCATGAGTACAGAGGTACTCAGCATCCAACTGTAGTGGTCATCTGACCCAGCAAGGACTTCATCACTCGTCATTCTAGGACAACTAGTACTTTACGGTAAGGAAGGGGTAAGTGGTGAGGTTGCTGCCGCACTAGCATTTATGAAGTGGCTAACGATCTGGAGAGTAAGATAAGAAGCCAAGCATTCGATGAGGAATCGCCTCCAACAACTCTGCTATCCACCTACATACGCAAACATAACACCTATCCTATCCTTGTCCTCCTCTTCGCATCCCGACGAAGAGGAAGCAATCAAGGCACACACACACGTTGATCAAATTATATTAAAATTATCTCAGTTGTTGTTGTCTATGAACAAGGAGTAGGTCTCAAGTCGTCCATAACCGCGGACACGGCTTCTCGAAAATATTTAACCCTGCAGGGGTGTACCAACTGCCCATTACGAGACGTCGCATGCTCGCCCATATCTCTCAGTTGCTACCCATTATAGGCAACCATTTTATGATTTAGTTCCAAGAGATCCGAAACGACAGGTCCCTCTAACTAACAACGAACAAATCCGGGTGGCCCCCGGGGAGTCGACACCCAATCCAAAAGCTGGCCACGCTCTCGGATCGGACTCTTCCGTATGGCCAAGGTCGGGTTTAGTCTCACCTATATAACAGGGGACTTCCGTAGCTCACCATGTGTGGACCAACAGAGAAACTAAGTCTCCGCTGGCCCGAGTTGTTTGAAAACTACTGGCAGCTGACCAGCACACACACAGTTTCAAATGGTAAATCAGCTTGGGCCACCTCTAGAAATGTTTGAAGCTAGGTAGGTTAGAAAAGGGGACCCCATAAAATCCCACACGCGATTAGGCACGCTCAGTCTTAAAACCAATACCCGGAACTCGGATCCTAGGTGACTCAAATGGAACAAAGCGTCGAGGCGGGATAGCCTAGACCTTCCATCCTTCGTCGAATATAGTCAACATTATAATAATCATATCATCAACAGCAATAATATTAATGTGATATCCCAAACCAAGGAGTAACAGTGGTAACATCGTAGCATCCTAAGCATGCATACTAAGCAGGGGCTGAGCAACGAGCAATAGTAACATAGCAGTACAAGGTTTGCTGGGAAGGGACATGGCTGTATCGGTTTAAAAGAGGCTGTAAACATGTGGTAGGATCAAACATCGAACCTAACCTAGACTAGCATGCAAACCGCTGGTTGAAATAGAATGGATCATAAGTAATGTATAGTCCTTGCCTGTTGAGAAGTCGGGTTCCGAAGGTGTAGTCGATCGCAAGCTCGCATCGTCTCCGAGAGGTACCCGCGGAAGCACACAAGACGATAAACACTGGAAAGCAATCAACGAGCAAGCATCTATTACTACGAGGCAAACACGAGCAAGCATCAACAAGAAGCAACACGAGACATCGTACCTACGTCGAGAGCGGTTACTAACAGGTTAAGTGGAGTACTCGTCACACACGACGATACCGCACATTTACGGTGGTTCAAGTTGCTTAGCTACAGGTGATCAACCAACGGTTATTAACATGGAAACTCAAGAAAGCATGGCATAGCACACAAACAGGTCAAGAGGTGAAGCACAAAGTAAACTATCTATGCTAGTCAATTTAAGTGAGGCACAACCTAAACATGGCATAACACTAAGTACCCCACGACAATTAAAAGATTTGGTACTGTTCTGTCCTAAACCATGTTTTAGGTTGCTTAACAACAGCAAACAATAGCATCAACACAAAGTAGACGAAAAACAAATCAAGTTACATATAAAGAACACCCCAAACGGAGTTACGGTTAAAAAGATATAAGCAAAACAAGTTACGGGCACAACCTGCCAACATCACGAAGCACACTTTAGAGTAATGCATAAACAGGATAATGAATGCAAACATGCTCACAAATGATATGAAATTAAAGTAGACATGACAGGTAAGGCATGGAAAAAGGAATCATGCAAATAGACATCATAGATCAAAAGATATTAAGCAAACAACATGGCATCGCAAAGTAACAGACTTAGAGAAAAACAGAGGTAGCTGTCAACAACAGCAGCATAGCAACTTTAGAGCAGAATATCTATATGACCAGAAAGCATATCATGGCAATGCAATACATATAATGGAAGTAGACATGATGATTAACAATATGCAATTGGAATAACTCAATTCCGATGAACGGTTGCGAAGCAATCGTCACCCGAAGTTGCTACAAAATAACAGTTTCAGCAACAGCAGCACAATAACATCAGGATCACCACTTTGGAGCAAGATTTAATATAGCTAGAGCACCCAAACATGACAAGTTAAAGCATGGAAATGAAGTACACATGATGATTAACACATAGGAGAAAGAATCAATGCAATAGGCCTCATGGATTAGTCACAATCATCATGCAAAGTTGCAACAAAATATTAACAGCAGCACTTAACAGGAAAAACTAGCAATTAACGGCCTGATGCCCACTTCAGCACACAATTACACAATCAAGATGACCTCAAATGTAAAAACTTTCTACATACGAATGCTAGATCACGCAAAACTGAGCAACTTTCGTTTTGGGGGCACGTTCATCGGAGCTACGATTTGATCGCTATCATCGTTGCAAAATTGAAACAGCAGCAGAAAATCAGGGACTTAGCAAAAAAAACTGACTTAACAGAAAATAAAAAGGAAAACGTAGAAAGAAAAAAAAAGGTTTCGGGCCGGCTCACCATGGGCCAAGCCCATCTGGCCAGAGGAGGCTGGAGGCTGGCGGCTCCTGGTGGGCCTCGCGGGCTGTTGGAGAGGCCGGCCCACGGTGGCCGTTCGGTGGAGGGAGGTGAGCTCGCCCCGTCCCGTTCCAGAGGGATCCGGCGACGGCAGCGGCTGGCTCGCCGGCCGGCGGTGGGCAACACGGTGCCGGAGGCCGTGACGGCCATGGGAGGAGGCGGCGGTTGCGGATCCAGCCGGTGGCGCGGATCCGGAGGCGCGGTGGTCGTCGGGCGCCACGAGGCCATGGCGCGGGCTCGACCGAGCTCCGGCTCGCCGGTCATGGAGCCGCGGCGGCGGCGGTCTGCTGCAGGGGAAGGGAGGAGGTGAGAAGACAGAGGAGGAGGAGACGCACAGGGAGAGGCGGAAGGAAGGGGTGGCCGGCCGCCTGCTGCCGGCGGCGGCGCGCGGCCGTGGAGGGCTCGGGTGCGGGGTGGAGGAGAGAGAGCAGGCTGGAGGTTGGTGGAGCTCTCGGGCGCATCTGGGCCGTTGGATCGGCCGATCCGACGGTCCAGATCGCATGGAAGGCTAGCACTACGAAAATGGGGTATTTTTGGGGCAAAGCAGGGGGTGGCTGCATATTTTACATGGGGGAAACCCTAGAAATGGGTGGGAGTGTGGTGGTCTTTATATAGCCCCGATGGCTGGCAGTTTGCAAAAACATCCCCGATTTTTCTCTCTCGCGCGCGGTGCTCACGTTTCTGACCGCCGGGGGTCCGCGGTACCGCCGATTCGGGTAAAACTTCGAACTGCGCGATCAGTGCGTCGAGCCGGAGGCGTTCACCTCGCGCTGGAACCGTTCCGAGAACACTTTCCGGCGCGCTATAAAAATATCCCATTTAGTTATTAAACGGGGTTTTTTCGTTCCGTTGGCTGCGGCTGGTCTCGTGCGGTTTTCACGACGGTGATCGGGTGAAACCCGGTGTCGCAAAGGTCGAGTGTCAAGGTGGCAAGGGTCGGTCTCCGTCCAATACGAGATAAGAGGGGGGAAATAATCGCCGATCAGTAAATCGGGGATGCAAACACCGCAAACAAATCAAGCAATCAAACAATTCATACCGAAAACAAAATTTTTAATTTTTGTGAAAACTGTGCTGTTACAGTAAACTCTGTTGAGGAGATCTCCTCTTTAAATGAAAAAGTTGACATGATCATGTCTTTACTTACTAAGCAATCTCCTATTGATCCTCATCATGTTCCATTGAATTCAAAGGTTTCTCAAGAGCAAGTTGATGTTAATTTTATCTCTAGGAACAACTTTAATAATAATGCTTATAGGAGTAATTTTGGTAGCAACAATCCTAGACCATTCCCATCCAACAACTATGGGAACAACAACACTTATCCTAGCACCAAAAACTCCACTTCTGAATTAGAGAGCATGCTTAAGGATTTTATCACTTCTCAAAAAGCCTTCACCAAGAGTGTAGAAGGGAAATTAGAAAAACTGGATAGCCTCTCTTCGAAGGCAGAAAATATAGCTCATGAGGTAAAAATGTTTAAAATTAGCACCTCTCATCTTGAGGAAATAAAAACTACACCCATGAATGCTATCCAAGTCCAAATTAATGAGAACATTAGAATGCTAGCCAAAATTAAGGATAGATGGACTAGAGAAAAGGAAGAGGAAGATAGGATTAAGATCCTTCCTACACACACTACTATCTCCACTAGACAAGTTGTTGAGGATCTCAAAACTTTTAGCACCCAACACACCCCTAGTCCCATTGGACCTATTAATGGTGATGCTAATACCTCAACTTTAGGACAAGAAGGTCCCATCAATCTAGAGAACCAAGAGGATGAGCTTAGATGACATCACCACCACTTTAATTAATGGTAGTGATCTTGATTTTGATAATTATAGTCTTTCAGAAGTTATCACTTTTTTGCAAAGAATGGCTAAAGACGCCCACACTAGCACACTCAACATTGCCTTCACCGAGCATATTACCAATGCTCTTATCAAAGATATGGAGGAGAAGCTCAAGCTAGAGACTTCTATCCCTAGGAAGCTAGAAGATGTTTGGGATCCCATAGTCAAAATTAAATTGAATAATTTCTCTTGCTTTACTTTATGTGATGTTGGAGCTAGTGCCTCCGTTATGCCCAAAAGAATGTATGATATGCTCAATTTGAAACCTTTTGATACATGTTATTTTGGTGTTCGTCTTGTTGATTCTTCCATTAAGAAACATTTAGGGAGGATTGATGATGTTCTTATTATTGTCAATGATAATTATGTTCCCGTTTATTTTCTTTTCATGGACATTGAGTGTGATCCCTCATGTCCAATTATTTTTGCACGTCCTTTTCTCCGCACCATTGGTGCTATCATTGACATGAAAGAAGGGACCATTAGATTCCAATTCCCCCTCAAAAAGGGAATGTAACACTTCCCTCGAAAGAAGATTAAGTTACTTATGAGTCCGTTGTACGGGCAAGCTATTCTTTTGATATTGACAAAGCTTGATCTTTTTGCATCATGCCTAGCTAAAAGGCATAAAAGAAAGCCCTTGTTGGGAGGCAACACAAGATGTTTTGACTTTTAGTTTTAGTGGTCTTGATGCTTGTTACTACAGTAGCAACATAATTGTATCTTCATTTACAAGCTTTGTGCCAAGTTTTAGCCTTCGATTGCAACAAAGTTCAAAAGTTGTGACATGCTGTCCGAAAATAGATTTTGTCCCCTCGGCAAACAAATGAGCCAAAAATCACCAGATCATCTTTTTATCTGAATTGTTTTGACAGTATGCTCTATACAATTAGCTTTCATGCGTCTGTTCTGAGTTTTTTGATTTGAGTTGCAGAAGTACCCCGAATAAATTATTTACTACCTGCTGGTCTGTTTTTCACAAATTCTGCCACGTTTTGCATTTTCATCGTTTTGCAAATCTTAAGCTTGCTTTTTCTTTGCAAAATATTTTTGGAAATCTTGAGAAACATTAGATCTTCATGAATATCTTTATTTCCAGTGGAGAAAAATTATTTCATTATGGGTACTAACCACTCTAATCAGCTTAAGATGAGTTTCATATGTAGGGAGTTTTCAAGTATTCGAAGGAAGATGATTAAAGAAGATTCGGGAGTGTCAAGTGCTCAAGCTTGGGGATGCCCCCATGCACCCCCAAGAAATATCCAAGGATACTCAAGCGTCTAAGCTTGGGGGTGCCCTCGTGCATCCCCATCTCCATCAACAATCATTAGTTCGTCCTTCTCCATGCTATATTTTTATCACTTCATATGTTATGTGCTAAACTTGGAGCGTCTTGCTCTTTACTTTTTTAGTTTTTTAAGTTTTTCTTGCTGTTCATAACAAGTTGGATCCTAGCCTTCATTGTTTGGGATAGAAACACGCTCCACTCCACCCTAAAACACAACGTAGGCTTGCATGCTTATCTTTCTTATCAGCAAAATCTGAAGTGAAGAAGTTGAGA
Source organism: Bromus sterilis (assembly GCA_950022295.1). NCBI lineage: Eukaryota > Viridiplantae > Streptophyta > Magnoliopsida > Poales > Poaceae > Bromus > Bromus sterilis. The sequence continues at coordinate 160,821,656 of OX465600.1, forward strand.
GTGCACAAGGTAGAAAAGAATTGCCATTGCTTGAACAAGAATCACAACTAAGGCACCCACTCAGCTATCGCATTGGCAAAAGAAGAAATTACAAAAGCTTAGTGCGCAGAACTTGAAAAGAGGAACATGGCATGGGTTCCCAAAGGAAGTACTTTTAACAGGAATAATGCGCAAGCTTCCATTGCAAAAAGTGCGGAAAAGCTGAAGAAGGAAAAGAGTTTAAGGAATGAACAAATAAGACAACTATTTCCAAATCATTGGTCCAGAAATTATCCATATTCTTCAGATATTCCATTGCTCATGCCAATGGACTCATCCTCAGGTATGATAGGTTACCCTCCATGGGCTTATTTTAATCCATGGGTGCATTACAATTTTTCTCATCATGAAAGGGGTTTACCGAATCACTACTCATTCAATTAGCTGAGATCTTCTTGCTAATGTACATGGCCGATACATGACTATCGCCCTAAGAATATTCATGGCTGATGGAGTGTTGACATCGTCCTTAGAACCTATATGGTGCAGAGTATTTTTTCGGCAAACAAATTTTGCCGAAAAACACGGGGGCATGTGTTGGCACTGGTTTTTTGGCACGACAATGAACCTATACAAGATGAACTCAAATGGAAAAGTGTTCTACATGAATAAGTTTGATATGGTCGATATGAACATCTTTGTAGTTTGAGCCATCACCATCCGACTCAATCTCGAGGGCCGAAACTATGTTTGAAGCAGTAATATCCTGGCATTCGAAGCACTCTTTTGCCAATTAGGCCATCAAGAAATCATAAAATGGAAAACATCTTCTACATGGAGCGGCTTGGTCTCAGCGAAGCGGTCGATTTTGATATTTGAAATGTGCAAATCCGAGTTCGTATGAAGAAGTTACGGCCAAAACGGTGCATCACTGAAAAGTCAGTCCGGACCGTCCGGGCTAGACCTCGGACCGTCCGAATAATTATGACCCGAAAGGGGCCTCAGTGATAATTATAAGAACCTTCCGGGATGAGGTTGGACCATCCGGGCTGAAGCCCGGATCGTCCGAACAATTAGGACCCGAAGCGGTTTTTGGCCATACTTATCCGAACTGTGCGGGATGATCGCATGGAGTCCGATTTTCTCGGGATTTTGGTATATTGGACAGGAAAAGGACTCATTTTCTTGCAATGGAAGCCCAACACCCTCATAAATAGATGATGTGATGACCGATTGAAACAACACACAATCGAACAAACATATCTACACTTCCAAACCCTAATTTTATCTCTCTCCCTTGTATCTCTCTTCTCGTTCTTCGTTCGTTCTTGTTCTTGCAGGGCAACGATCCACGATGCCCTAGGGGCGATTAGGTCGACCTAGGACAGCCCATAGCCACCGTGGTCCTTGACGGGGTCCCTCCCGGGAGTGTGAGGCTTCAGGTCTACAAAAGCGCCCGCCGGATTGCTTGCGTACCGCGCTTCTAGTCGGGTCTCCTTCGGCGTGAGCTGCGGTGCATCACCCCCAGCATCGTGGGTACACGTGAACGTGTTCGTGTGTCAATAGGGTGCACTTGACGGGTTATCGTGTCACTATCGACGCTGAAGTCTCGAGTGATATCCTTGATTTCGCTTTGGCTGGCGAGTGGAACAACGCTTCTGTCTACCACCATGGCTATTTCTTTGAGTTCTTGCTGTGCTCCAAAAGTGTTGAAAACTTGGTGGAAGTCGCGGTCGCATTTGTCTGATCTGATGAAGCATCCGTGGATTGTGATGACTCCTGCAGGTCCTGGCATCTTGAGCTTGAGGTAGGCAGAGTGTGGTACAACCATAAATTGGGCGAAGGCTGGTCGACCAAGTATAACATGGTATTGGGATTGCCAATCTACCACTTCAAATTCAAGAATTTCTCTTCTGAAGTTGCTTCTATTCCCAGAGATTACGTCGAGGTTTATCTTTCCTGGTGACGAGGCTTCTTTGTCCGGCTCGACGCCGTAGAAGATGGTGCCTGAATGTTTTAGCACTGATGGAAGGATTAGCATCTTAGGAAATGTGCTGGAGAAGATGATGTTCATGTTGCTGCCTCCATCCATGAATAGTCGCGACACGTCGTAACCTCCTATCGGTGTTTCGAGGACTAGTGGGGCGTGTCCTAGTCTTGGTATTACTGGTGGGTGGTCCTTTTGCGTGAAGGTGTTGATGACCTCCGAGTCACATAGGTAGTAAGGTTCTTTTACCGTTGTGGCCATGTAAGTTTGGAGGGTGCTTGCTTCCTCTTTCTTTTTAAGTGGACGCCCTTCTTGGATCATGTATACTCGTCCGCGAGCTAGCGGGTAGGTCTCCTCTTTGTGGGCTGTTGGTGTTGGGGTCGCTCCTCGGGTCCGTTTTTCTTTGCTCCGCATATCTTTCATGTGTTCTTTGGAGAGTTCACTGTAGAGTTGGCAGTCTCCGAGGGTGTGCTTGCTCTGAGCCGTCCGTCCTCGTCTTCGAAATAGTGGATCGTACATACACCATCCAACTACTCTTGGGGGTGAGGATGTGCGACTTGTCGTGTTGTTGCCGTTTGTTCTTTGAGGGTCGGTTGCCGATGACTCGGTACGTCGCGAGTGGTTTTTCGAGCGGGAGTGGAATCTGTGGTCCATCTCGATTCCTTCGTGGATGCATAATTCCAAGATTTGCTCGGCGAGATCACGTGGTTCATCGGGGAGATCATAGCACTCTGCTTTGTGGCAGGTGGTATGTCTATTGCTAGGAGTTGTCGCCTCGTCGAGTGGTTGGTCGAGAGAAATTTTAATGTTGAATTCTGACGCCCTGGGTGGTGCTGGTTTTAATTTTGCAGCTGCTGACTGAACTCGGTTTGTAGATCGGCGAGTGGTTTGTCGCTTGATTTAGTTTTGGGATCCGCCGAAAAATTGAGTCTTATCCGCGCATCGATCGTGTGCTCTTGATCGCGGGGCTGGAAGTTTTGCGCTGAAGTTGAAGCTTCCGAGTAGATCAGTTCTTGCTTGGACCGTTGCTGAGGTCGCCGAGTTGTTGGCTGCTGAAGGAACCGCCGAGATCGTGATTCCAACCTGCGTCTTCCCCATGGTCGGCGCCAATTGACGAGGATCAGCCTCAGCAAATCCCATGGTTAGCAACCCTGGGTTTAGATCGTAGAGAGAGAGGAGTGCAGGTTGGCGATTCTGATCGGCTAATAGGAGATAGACATTACCCAGGTTCAAGACCCTCGATCGCTAAAACCCCTACTTCCTTCTCGATGTATTGTATGGTGGAGGTGATTATAATGGAGGTCTTGGAGATATTGCTCTTGCCGAGGTGACAACCCTCAACTGTAGGGGATCGAGATAGTCTTCGCTGGTAAGAATAACCCAATTTATAGATTCGACTCAAGAGGAGCCAAAGAATACTTACAAGCTTTAACAGTTGAGTTTTCAATTCAACCGCAACTGAAATACACTTGCTTGCAACGAAATATTAGTAGAAACAGTGATATGGAAGTGATGGTGGCAACGGAAATAGTGGCGACGAAGCAGCGAAAGTAAAACAAAAAAAGCAAACAACTAATAACCAGCAGGATTAAAACACTGTAGGATAGGGAGATGGATGGTTGGGCGCTGCTTGGATGAGAGTGAACATGTAATAGATTCTAACACAGGGCAAGGCACAAAGAAAAGCAAGGATCATCTAGGCAATATCAAACATTAGGCATGCATTTCGTAGGTAGTTGTACGTGCTTGCAATAAGAACTTGCACTTTATCTTTGTTCCTACCATCTCGCTACAAATGGGGCCAAAAGGAACTTATGGAGATTAAGGTGCTCCTATCAAAGAGCACCGGAACAAAGCATTAACACTCAATGGACACATGAAATCCTCAAATTATAGTTCATCCCCTTTGGTGTCCCAAGCTGTCACCTTTGCGACCGCCGGTTCCAGACCATAATAGGTGCATACAGCTCATAGATAGGATCAAGAACACAAATAAACTCATGGAAACACAAGTGGTTCAGATTTGAAAACAAGGCACTCGGGCCCAAAGTGACAAGCATTAAGAGCAACAAGTTGTATCAAAGATGATAAACACCATACTAGGTGATATGCAATATGCCCCCATCAATCGGACGAACTATTACATGATCTAACTCATCCAATCCCTACCATCCCCTTTGCCTACAGCAGGTAATTATTCACACATGGAAGGAGAAGTCATGTAGGGATGATGGAGTAGCGATGGTGATGACAATGGCGATGATCTCCCCTCACCGGAGGCCAAAACAACCTCCAAATCAGCCCTCCCGGAGAAGAATAGAGGGTGGCGGCGGCTCCGCGATGAGAATGGGAAAAGCGACTTCTATTCTGGGATTTCCTCGTGATGTGTAAAAATAGGGGCCAAGGTAGGTCACTAGAGGGGGTGGGACTTACCCAGGCGACTTCCCGGCGCGGCCAGGGGATGGCTGCGCTAGCAGGGCGCATGGCGCCTCTCTGGCTGCCCTCTGGCCCCCCTTCTGACTCTATGTCCCTCCGGGTGCGTGGATTTTCCGTGATTTTTCTAGGAATTTTTTGAGGTACCTAAAACTCCATATTCCTGCACACAAAAAACCAAACAGGCAGCTCTGCTGAAAACAACGTCAGTCCGGTTTAGTTTCGTTCAAATCATGCAAGAATGAGGCCAAAAAAATAGCAAAAGTGTTTGGAAAATTAGATACGTTTGAGACGTATCAGCTCTCCCAAGCATAGCATATTGCTTGTCCTCAAGCAATTCAGTTCAACGAACTGGACGCGACAAAGAAAACTTTGACAAGCTCTTTTTCTTCATTAGATGTATATAAGCATGCACTACAAAAAGAGTTTAGGAAGTATTAAAACAATGCTACAAGGACAATGCACGAAGCAATGCTTCTTTCATGTGATCAATGACAAACAACCAAGAGTAAATAATATGGTGCTGAAAATCTAGACAGGATCACAATGCACATAGCTAGAACATACTAGAGTGGTATCTCGCTAGCCTCCATGAGTGAAGCAAAACATAAATGCAGAAACTCCTCCGGAGTTTTAAAGGAGACTAGAACTAAGAATTTCAGAACAAGTAATATCACAATCATGCAGAAGACAATGTGGTACTTTGGGACAATGCACATTACACTCAGAATGACAATTATGCTCTCAATAGTTGGTGCTTTGGAGAAATAAGGTGGAGACTCTCGAACCGTGGCTTTTGATGACAAGGTTGAAAACCCGTGGCTAGAAGCAAAGAATAAACATGTACCAGAGCTCGTGGTTTTGAAAACATAAATAAAATGTTTTGAGAGGTGCAACTTTCAAGTCAACGGTAGACGGTAAAGGTTTCTCAATATCTCCCATACCAACAACATTAATGGCGGTTCCCATGCTTTTTATTTACACTTTTGTTCCCTTACCCATCTATCATTTGATGTTCTATGGTGCCTTTTATTTTTCCTCAAGTATGGAAGGAAAGTTTCTCGTTCCATCTATCATTAGCAGCATTTGGTCCATTTCATTCCATCATCAAGTATGGGGGAAGTGTAATTTTTTGTAAATTTTGAAACAAGTGAGAACTGGGCATTCTCCAGACCGGCATGTGCCTCATAAATTTGACTAGTTAAAACTTTGTCAAGGAGTGAAACATTTTTGGCATGGAAGATACTGATTTTCCCTCACCGCACCATGAGCTTGTACGGTTACACAAAGGAAACTTTTGAATAAATTCTGAGATGGTACAAGAAAGTCTTTGTTAGGGATGGCCGATAAATACATAAAATTAGGTAGGTATGGTGGACTCATATGGGATAACTGGTTTGAAAGGATTTGGATGCACAAGCAGAATTCCGCTTAGTGCGAGCGAAGGCTAGCAAAAGACTGGGAAGCGACCAACTAGAGAGCAATAACGGCCATAATCATGCAGAGCGATAAAGCAACATTGAATCGGGCATGAAAGTGATATAACTATTCTGAAATAACAAGATCATCAAGGCATGATAGACTTTTTAGTCATAAACATGTGTGAACATGTGCCAAGTCAATCCAAGAATTCTCCGAAGGGAAATACCACCTCAATATGCCAAACCATGAACAATGCAATGCATGTAAATCATTTCAACAACACATTATGCACTCTAGCTATTTGAGATTAGCCACAAAGAAAGCATGAACCACTGGGAAAGCATTGTAAACATAGCACTATGTCACTACAAGATGGTCTCTAGATCATAAGTACATGCATATGTACAAAAGTAGAAACAAAAAGAGTTCATAGCGGTTTTCCTTGTTGCACCCCTTCCGTCGATCTTCGTAATTACTGCCTGGTCACTTGCACGATCGAAAGTAGGAAAATATAATCAAAGGCCATCATGGACTCGAGCTGAAATCTGTAAGCAAAGCAAACTAAAGAGAGAAAGAAGTATTTTTTGGTTTTTTCAAAGGTTTAACGAAAGCAAAAGAAAGGAGAAATCTTTTTGTTGTTTTTGCAAATTAAAAGAAGAAAGAAGAACGGGCAAAAACTTCGAAAAGATCAAAGCGAATAAAACGGATAATACAATGGAAATGGGAGAATGACACGTACTCCCCCAAGCTTAGGCTTTTTTCCTAAGTTGGTAATGGCTAATGTGGTCCCCCGGAGCCTCTAGCTCCGGGGTAATACGGGTGCGGGTCGTACGAGGCTTCAGGTGCGTACACCAAAATCCTCGGATCCTCCCATGAAGAAGGCTCCACACCCTAAGCAGAAGAAGACCCTTCACCCCACTGGGTAACGGACTCCACCTCAGCAGGCACAACCCCCTCCATGGGGTTATGAAACTGTTGCTGGGCCACGAACTCGTCGAACTGTATATCGTCGAAGGACCATCCGTTCCTGCGGGCAGAGTCAAACAAAAGGGGTGCAGGTAGACGGATCTCCTGAATAGTGGTCATTCCAAACCTCAAAATATAATTAAGGTTACCAAACTCGGAATTCCTGGTAACAAACTCATGCCTCTTCATGGCAGCAAGGTCAAAGCTTATAAAAGTAAAAGGCCCATCATCAGGATGTGCGGTGCGCTCAAGAGATTCAAGAATAAGTGTGGCGTAAACGCCACCAAAGAGATACCCCTTGTTGCCATTAGCAGCAAGGCGACGAGCAATTAAGGCACCCACATTATACTTACTCTCCCCTGAGAGGGCGTTCGCCAGGATAGCAGCATCCGATGCAGAACTGTTGCTCGTGTTGTCACGAGCTAACACCCCTCTAGCAATAAAATACGCGAAATACCTGAGATGGGGAAACAAGATGCCAAAAATCTTCGAACGCTGGATATCCTTCGTGTCTTGGCTGCAAAGAGAGTTGAAGAGAGTCCTTAGCTCGGTGGGAGGAGAGTTCATCTTTGCCGTCTTTCCAGCGCTCGGCCCACCTATTATTTCACAAAATCTTGACAAAGCCATGGTCAGAAGATCATCATAAATTCTAAACTCAACAATACCAACATCATGATTATATCTGAAACTATTAATAAAATAGGAGGTGAGTTTGTGATACTGAGCAACCCGGCATGTTGCGATCCGTGTCAAACCTGCATTAGCACAAAGGCTGTAAAATTACTCCTTGATACATGCGGCTTCAAGAACGACTTCGCACAAATATGACATTGCACGTGCTGGACTCGTCTCTTCTAGCAACTCTAGGGGCACATGATCTTCATTGTAGCTCACCCTAGCAGCTGAGGATGAAGTTGCAGCTCTAGTAACTCGGTCGGTGCGCTCGGGCTTCTTCTTCCCAAACCATCCCTTTGCTTTTCCTAACAAGCTCATTTCTGAAATTTTTGACAAATTAAAAAAACAAGGATTTATGAAAAAATGAGTTGGGGCAAACTATTCTACTCACTTACCTAAGGCATAAACTTGCATCAAAACTTTGAAAATAAATTTCTACACATGCATACAAGCTCATATGAACAACACCAAGAACTACTAAATACTCACTAATGAAGCCACCAATAAAAAATCTAATTGGAGGGGTGGAGGAGTCACATACCAGGGAGTATTAGCTCAAAATTTTAGCTCAAACAATGGGCTATAGAGAGAGATTGAAATTCTGGATGGAGAGAAGCAAGAACTCGGGTTCCAACTAAAGAACTCGTGTTTTTGGTGCAAGGGAGAGAGAGAGAGAGAGGAAGAAGACTTACCATCAAAGGGGACCTGGGGGCCCAGACGCCCTGTGGGCGCGGCCAGGGGGCAGGCCGCGCCAGCTGGCCTCCTGGACCAGGGGTGGCCCCCGTGGTCAGCCCTAGGTCACTTTTTCTGTGGAAATATTGATTTTTATTTTTGCGGAATTTTTCTGACAACTTCACTGTTGAAATTTTTTCGAGGTTCCAAAATCTTCTAAACTTCCTGAAAACTTGAAGAAATGGTTAAAAAAATGAAGCTTCAAGAACATAAAACTTGGGTGCAGCAAGGAGAACAAAATCTAGAGGAAATGAAAACATAACAAGCTCCACTTTTTACCTATATAAAACATGCTAGCTAGCAAGGTTGATCAAGTCGTACCAAAAAATCGGCGATATATAGAGCAAAAAGTTTCACCTCTTATAAAATGATCATTGTACCTTTACTTTAATGGACATTGTCCCCACCATAATGATTTTGTATCTTTGGTGCACATGTAGAGGACAATCCCAATCTCCAATCTTCACGGTCTCGATATTCTTTATAGAGTTAAGGCCATGCCTTTTGTCGATCTTCTTCGGAAAATACACTGTGTGTTCCTGATCATCCACGTTGAAGGTAACCTTTCCTTTATTGCAATCAATGATAGCACACGCGGTGTTAACAAAAGGTCTACCAAGAATAATGGACATGCTCCCATCCTCGGGCATGTCAAGCACAACAAAATCAGTAAGGATTGAGCAATTAGCAACTCAGTGAGTTTGGTCAGGTGTGCAATAGCATCATCATTTTCTCTGCAATAAAAGGGGCCAGCTTTAACTGGAGATATAAGTGAAACATCAACAGAGAAATCATAATCAGGATCATTGATGCATATAGGAGATGTAGAAAATTCAGGATTAGGAGTAATCTTGTTCTTCATGGAGTGTTTTTCAAGAAGCTTCTTAACAACATCAGGGTCAGAGTCGGCACACTCTGTAAGTTCTGTGCATAAATCATCATCAAGCACAATATAATCATCCTCAAGCAGTCTCTCCTTGAGTTCTTCAAGTCTGGGTAACCAAAGGATTTTCATGTGGGGTAATGTGGAGAAGGAGTTTCAGTCTTGGACTGTTTTGCAGCCTTAGCAATTTGAGATTCAAGATAGCGACCAAGAAAACCAATATCATCAAGATAGTGGAAGCATCATAAAAAGTGTCGGACATATTACCACACTCAGCAGAAGTAGCATGTGGTGGTGGTGGAGCAAACTCACTTATAACTGAAGGTGAATCAAGTGTATCACTAGTGATCAGAACAGTACCTTTTCTTGTAGTGGATGGTAAGATCGGAACCTTGGGGTCTCCTTTCTTACCCATAGTGGATAAAGTGCAGCAGGCAGAATACTTCAAGTAGACTTGTGAATAAAGCTATGCTCCCAGGCAATGGCGCCAGAAAACAATACTTGATAACCCTCAACTGTAGGGGATCGAGATAGTCTTCGCGGGTAAGAATAACCCAATTTATAGATTCGACTCAAGGGGAGCAAAAGAATACTTACAAGCTTTAACAGTTGAGTTGTCAATTCAATCGCACCTGAAATACACTTTCTTTCAACGAAATATTAGTAGCAACGGTGATATGGAAGTGATGGTGGCAACGGAAATAGTGGCGAAGAAACAACGAAAGTAAAACTACAAAAGCAAATAACTAGTAACCAGCAGGATTAAAACACTATAGGCTAGGGAGATGGATGGTTGGGCGCTTCTTGTATGAGAGTGAACATGTAATAGAATCTAACACGGGACAAGGCACACAGAAAAGCAAGGATCATCTAGGCAATATCAAACATTAGGCATGCATCCCGTAGGTAGTTGTACGTGCTTGCAATAAGAACTTGCACGACATCTTTTGTCCTACCATCCCGCTACGAACGGGGCCAAAAGGAACTTATGGAGATTAAGGTGCTCCTGTCAAAGATCACCGAAACAAAGCATTAACACTCAATGGATACATAAAATCCTCAAATTATAGTCCATCCCCTTTGGGGTCCCAAGGTGTCACCTTTGGGACCGCCGGTTCCGGACCATAATAGGTGCATACAACTCATTGATAGGATCAAGAACACAAATAAACTCATGAAAACACAAGTGGTTCAGATATGAAAACATGTCACTTCGGCCCAAAGTGACAAGAATTAAGAGCAACAAGTTGTAGCAAAGATGATAAACACCAAACTAGATGATAGGCAACATGCCCCCATCAATCTGACGAACTATTACATGATCTAACTCATCCAATCCCTACCATCCACTTTGCCTACAACAGGGATGATGGAGTAGCGATGGTGATGACGATGGCGATGATCTCCCCTCACCGGAGGCTAAAACAACCTCCAGATTAGCCCTCCCGGAGAAGAACAGAGGGTGGCGACGGCTCCGCGACGAGAATTGGAAAAGCGACTTATGTTCTGGGGTTATCTCGCGACGGGTAAAAATAGGGGCCAAGGTAGGTCACCAGAGGGGGGTGGAACCCACCCAGGCGGCCTCCCGACATGGCCAAGGGGGTGGCCGCGCCACCAGGGCACCTGGGGCCCCTCTGGCTGTCCTCTGCCCCCCTTCTAACTCTGGGTCCCTCCGGGTGCGTGGACTTCCCGTGATTTTTCTGGGAATTTACTGAGGTACCTAAAAATCCATATTCCTGCACACAAGAAAACCATACAGGCAACTCTGCTGAAAACAACGTAAGTCCGGGTTAGTTTCGTTCAAATCATGCAAGAATGAGGCCAAAACAATTGTAAAAGTGTTTGGAAAAGTAGATACGTTTGAGACGTATCACGAGGGTGGTTCTATGCGAGATTGGATGTCCTAGACGTCCCTCTCCCAGCCTTTATATACTAGGCTAGGTCTCGAGGAGTCCGTCTAGTTTTACAAAGGTGATTGCCTAATCTAGCTAGTCTTTGCGGACACGCCTTGGGCTCCAAACCGTTCTGGACTCCATGTTGGCGCAACCGTCGGTGCTTCGGGTGGGCTGATCTTGGGCCTATCCGAAGATTCTAGTAGGCCTTCTGTCTTGACACGCACTAGGTACCCTCATGCCGAGGAGTCGTGGGGGTATCCCCTAGTCACCCACCTTTTAGAGCGCAGATGCCTGGCCGTGGAGGAACTGGGGGAGGCGGATGCGGAGCCTACGGAGGGGCTCGCAACTCGGCTGCCGGCAGCTCCACCCAATCCGGCTTCAACCACTTCGACAACCCCTCCGTCAGTGATGGCGGCCGCGCGTGGAGGCGCTTTCTCTTGCTGACCACGTACCTGAAGCCAACCACCAGCATGCTCTATGGCGCCAACCTTGAGATTATCTCCGCGAAGAATGTGGTAGAGGCCATTGCACAGGGCGCCGCCGAATGCCTCGCCGCGGCAAATCAGGCGTGCATGCGCTTCACCGTGGAGAACCCGTGAGCCGGCACCTCCTCCGCCGTCGGATCCGCTCGCCGCCGCCTACCTCCAATTATGTAAATTGTACTTTAGTGGATGAAAATCGGTGAATAACTACGTAGTGGGATCTGGTGATAAACTATGTAGCGGGAACTATGTTTTAATCGTAGTTTTACATTTGACATTTGATACGTGAGATCTATTCTTTTCCATCAGGATCATCGTTTACTTAATATATGATCCATAATTATATGTGGTAAATCACTTAGTCTTATGTTAAACTGGTTTACGTAAGTGATAAACTCCAATTATGGTGTTGTAACTCTAATATTCGGTTGAATTAAATTTACCTACGCTCTATCTAAAATTTGGTTTCTAGGCGATTCTAATTTTTCAACGAAAATTTCATAATCGCGCACGGCTGACGGTGGTTCTACGTGTGTGATACATAGTCTACGCAGATGATTCATCTATTTCAATTGTGTGCGATAAAAATTTCCCCCGGTCGCCCGCAAAAAAATTCGCCGACTGGAGGCAAAAGGCAACTATATATGACACTATGCCCACCTCTCCCCCACGGGAAACACTCATTTCTCCCTTATATCCTTCCTTTCACCGCTCAAACCATCCCCCTCCCCTACTGAATCTATGGCAGCGGCCAACTTCATCCTCCACCTGCTCGCGCTTCGACTAAGAGGTAGGCACTCCTGCTACTCATCCATGGCTTAACAGCCCCAGGGAGGAAATCTTTCTTCCAAAGTAGTCCCAAATCCTAGTGTTCACTCCACGCCGTTGATTTCTTCAGCACCATTCTGCCGTGAAGCATTTGGCCGCCGAAAGGAAAAACGAGGCCTTGCGCGCGGACAAGGCCGTGGTAGACACCATGTTAGCCGACTGCAACGTCATTGACGAGCGGCTAGCCATCGAGGCTTCCATTGGATAAGCCTGCTCGGTGGCCGTCGTGCGTCAAATCGTGTTAAATGACAGTTCTTCGGGATTTTTTGAAGGCACTATTGGCAACTTCGAGTCGCATACCGAGTTTGCTAAGCGTGCTCATGTTTATATGAACTCGAGGTTGTCCTTCTTTCCATCATCTTCAGAGGCCATCCATGAGGCGGAGACCATGCGCAGTGCAAAGGGGTAGGAGACCATCACCATTGAGATCTCTGACGACGAGGAGTAGCTCGGAATACCGAATTATTCCATATTTATAGCTTATTCAACAATTGGTTTACCTAGTATCATTGTACTTGGTAAGTCTAGGCGTCTATTCTGCCTAGTTGTAGCTATTTAAGTGTGCCGTTTGTAGTACCTAGTTAAGTTTGTCATTCGTAGTAGCTAATTAAGTGAGACATTTGTAGTAGCTAATTAAGTGTGTCATTATCTAGTATTGAAACTAGCAAAGTATGAACATAAAGGTGCAAAAGCTCTCGTTGTCTGTGACTCGAATGTCTGAAATCAGTGTTTGCGTGTAGAAAGTGGGAGATGGGTTTAGAGCATAAAAATATTGAATAGTTGCTGAGAACTCAATCTACTAAAACTTCACACTTAGTCTCCTTTGAAATATTATTATGACTCGCCCCCAGACCACTGTCCAGGTACAAGTCAAATTGATCCTCTCCCATTTGATTTCGAGCACTCATGCAATGAATGAGCGCGAGCAAGATTAGTTGGCACTTAGGATGGAAAATAGAATAATGATGGGGGAAGGAAGACAAAAAGGTGTGAAAGGCTCACATCAATGAGGACAATCAAAGGAGAGAGAAAGAAAAATGATAGATATGATGTGAGGAGTAGGGATTGCCATGCAACGGATGCACATATGAGTTACGAAAGCTCTCCAATGGAACTAGTGGGGGTGCATCCAAATCGCTTGCTCACAAAGACCTAGATCTCTTTTGACGAGGCTCATCATTGGAATATACAAGGCAAGTTCTATAGTGTAAGGGTACCCACATAGTTATGCATGAATGATATGAAAAACTCACTATGGAGTACAAATGATACTTTGAATCACGAGTGTGGATCTTTCAAAAGGAATAATAGTGTTTCCCCCATTCTCTCTTTTTTTCTTTTTTTCTCTTTTTTCTCCCTTTTTGTATTTTTCTGTCCTCTTTGGCTCTTTCTATTTATCTCTCATTTGTCATCTTTGGGATATTTTCATGTGTATTCTTTTGGGATGTTTTATTTATGTCCTCTTTGGGGAGCTTTTCCTCACTTAAGGGTAACAATCTATATTTTACAAGGATGTAGAAGATCACACACTTTATAAGAAGTATTCAACATAAAGAAAACTGAAACTAAATCATGATGTATGTGAATGTATGCCTCCGCTAGTGTAGAAGGATATGCAATGATACTAGCGTGTCATGTAGAAATTATAAGGGCAATTCCCAACAATTATGCGGCTCTACGATCAAGCAAAAGCATTTATGATAACGAAATATCAAGTCATCAGAAGATGGATGTTGCATGTCAATGTATCTCGGAAAGGCTATGGAAATGCCTTGATAGGTAGGTATGGTGGCTGTTTTGAGGAAGGATATAATGAGGCTTATGATGACAGAGTGTATCATGCCAAGGATTTGGATGCACCGGCGAAGTTTCCATCGACTCTCAAGATGAGAAAGGGCAATTCATGGTATCGAAGAGGCTAGAAAAATATGGTTTGGTGGAAGTGCCAACAATCGAATACTCACAATAGTCAAAGGAAGTCATTCACATATTATCGGTAACTCTCTATCTAGTCAGAAGATTCACAAAGAGACAAGTACCCAGAGGAGGAGTGTATGGGGGCTTGGTTATCCTTGCGCATCCTCGACCCATGATAACGTGAGGGTACTCTATATATTTGTAATACCCCGTATTTTTCAAACACTCGATTCAAAAATTCAATGTGAAAATTGACCAAAGTAACAATGAAAGCATGAGTAGAGAATAGCCAACAGTTCAATGAAAGCATAAAGTAACAATGCAACAGAACTTGCTGCAACATTGTATAATAGTAAGTTGTATTAGATAACAATTAACATTGCCTCCGAGAATCCTCCCTCGACCTCCCCGCGAGGAAGAAAACCCGGAACCAATCAGTTTAGTAGTAGTAGTTTGTATTAGTACAGTCTGGCTTCAGCATAAAGCGTCCTGTTACCGTGGACACGGCTATTCGAATAGATTATCTTCCGTGCAGGGGTGCACTAGTGTAATACCGCACGCTCGGATCTCCAGGGTGGCGTATTGTTAGGGAATGCCCCACCGAGGCTATCCGATACGCCGAAGTCCATCCTTCGAGCTCAACAGAGAGGCCATCCCCCGGTCTAAATACTAAGTACAAAGGAACTTTGGACCCCTGTCCTTTGTACTCTTGCACGGTACGCGACTGGCCTGTGAAGCAGACCCACCTCCCACTACAAGCGTAGGTGGTCCAAGCACGGCAATCAGCCCGAGGTAAAGCTGACGTCTGAAGAGCCCTCGAACGAGGCTACAACGCAGAGGGCCCACACTGTAATCCCATGTGGAGGCAGTGCGTAAAGGCATATAGCCACTCAAGTCATTCGCCGAACCCATTAAGAATTTTATTAATTTTCTGTCGGAACAACCGTTATCGTTGTCCTTATTTAGGCGAGTCGCGGACAACGACAGCAGCCAGGTCCACCCCCATTACTAGATCCAGTGGTCGCCTGCCCTGTCGTCCCACCAACTCGTGCGGCTACCAACAAGGTGAAACGTCTCCTTACCTTGTCTCCCGTTTGCTCTTTGTAGAGCTCGACTTTCGTACAACAGAGTATCTCTCGGCCATCGAGCAAGTACCAGGCCCGCCGCACACTGGTGGAATACACCTGTCCTGTCGGTTCCATACGATACCCTGCGCGGGCACCATTTGTTCACCCGACTCCTTACCTTTAAGGACATCCGTGGATCAGTACCCTAGGCCGGCTATACAAAGTCAGCCTCGAGTGGAGTACAAGGATTACTCCTCGATAGCTCACACTTGAGGTGGCTCGGCAGAGCCGGGGTAGGGGCCTATATCGGTGTCTGCTCTGAACCGTATCTGTAGCATTTTATAATGTATCATTTCCATGATCACTCCCCGAGTGATCACGGCCCGCTATCTTATCCTATTGACTAACAAGGCGCAGGGCTAACTGCCGATTATAAGACATATATATATATATATATATATATAGGGCATCATAGGATAGCGGAAAGGTAATCAAGGGGCGACAATGATAAGCTATGCAGTTGAATAGGATTGTAGCATAGCAGTAGCAACAATGCCTAGTGCAAGAAATGTACGGAAAGATAAGCGATATCTGGGGAAGAGAGTGGCGCTGCTTGCCTGGAAGCTCGACGGTAGGGGTAGGGTCGTCGACGTAGTAGTCGTACTCAGCGACGTTGTAGTCGGCGGCAGTAGCGGGGTCTACCGGAGAATAAAAGGGGGGAGAAAAAGTAAATATAAAGCAAACATATTCAAACGGATACATGACATGAAAGATGAAATGTTAACGGTGCTCTAACGTAGTACGATGCAATATGCTCGGAGCGGGAATTCATCCGTGGATGAACTGCCAGCTACGGGTGATTACCGGACAGGGTGTCCGGAGGGGGAAGGTACCATGCCGGAGGTGTCGTGGACATCATACAAACATATGGAGGGTGTATCCGTGTTAGTTGATCCATTTTGAACAACTTTCGTGTTCAGAATAAATTCATCCGAAGAGTTTTACGGTATCGGGCAATTATCGGACAAACGGCCCGGAGGGGGGGAATGTCGATGCTCGTTGTGTTAGAGGGGGGTGGTTGACATACAGATAGCTTATTCGTATTCGTTGTATTTTCTGAGCAATTTTGATATATGAATTATTTTCATCTGATTTACGATTTAAAAGATATTCAATTTCAAAGTTTAATTCAATTTAAATCATTTTCTAGTTTCTTTTATTATTAAAAAGAAGCATTATCCACAGAGGGGTTGACCAGGTCAAACCTGACCAGTGGGTCCCACTGGTCAGTGACACATTTAATGAATTAATTTAATTAACTTAACTAATCAGTGGGGGACCCACATGTCATACACTAATTAAATAAAATAATCATTTTAATTAATTTAATTACCTAGTGGGGCCCTAGTGTCATACACACAGGGGCCTAATTAACTAGTTTAATTAAATTACAAGGCCAAGGGCCCACATGTCATACGGTGGGGGGGGGGGGGGGTTAACTGATTAGTTAGCCAGGGGATTATGCTTAATTGGGGATTAACCCCACAATCTAAACTGGCCGGGCCCGCAGGTCAGTGGCTTAGCCCCAGGGTTAAGCCGTGGGCATGCCCACACCGGCGGTGAGCCGTGCCACGGCCGTGAACGGGAGCACGCCAAAGTGGCTGGTTTCGGGCGCGTCTAGGATTGTTGGGGGGGGGGGGCTGGCGACCTCGTGCATCTAGTAGTGTCACCAGCGTGGGCTGGCGTGGCCATGGCGCGCCGGACCAGAGCTCGCGGCGGCGGCCGGCGAACTACAGCACGACATCGAGCGCTAGAAGAGGCAAACCGTCGAGGGTCTCACAGGGGAGGTGTAGGGGGCGGCAGTGTGCTCGGGGGCGGCTCGTGGACGTCGGAATTGCACGGGGTCGCCGGCGGGCTGGAGGTAGACGAGGAGCTCGATTTGGCGGTTGCAGTGGATGGCGGTGACGACGGACCGTGCAGGGAGACGAGGAGGTCCGTGGCGGTGCTGCTAGACACGTCTAAACGCCCTGTCGCCGTAATTGGCCGCGCCTGCTCGGTGGTGGTGGTGACGGAGCCGCTCGGGCTCGAGGGGAGGAACAGAGGGGCGAGGAGGGGGGGGGGGGGTTGGGTTCGAGATCTGTGAGGCATGGGGGTTAGGGTTGGGGGCGCAGGGGGGAGGCTCGGCCTTATCCTGCTCGAGGGTCGCCGGATGCGCGCCACAGCGTCGCCGTCACCGTGTCCACGGCCGATGCCCTCCACGGCATGGAGGTGAACAAGGGAGGGACAGGGGAGGTGAGGGATGGGCTCGGCCTGGTTGGCTCAGTGGGGGGGGGCAAGAGGGGGATGTCTTGGTGGGCTTTTCCCCCAGGTGTAGTTTAGGTAGTTTTATTTCCTTTTCTGTTTTCTTTTTCTTTTCTGTTATTTACTGTTTTTATTTATTTTGTATACTTTTATAATTTTGTAAAATATGGTATAGGTACCATAATTATTGTTGACCTATAGAACAGTGCCACAAAAATATTTGGCCACAAATAAATTAATATAGCATTTGTTTTAATTATTCAATTGATGAAAAGGGGGTTTTGGCTACTGTTTATATTTGTTTGATTTATTTTAGAGCTCAATAAATTCCAATGCACATATGGAAGTGATCCACTAAATATTTAGGATTTAACAAAAGTGGTTGCAAAGTTTTTGGACCAAGTTTTATTTGTCACATAATTTTAATATTCAACAAAAGGGAAATTTGAATTTGCATTGGTCCAATATTAACATGGTCGATCAAAGCAAGAATTTTGGAACAGTAACCTTTGATTAACAACAGTGATTACTGTTCACTGAAAGTGAGGGTGTTATAAATCTCCCCCACTACAAGAATTCTCGTCCCGAGAATTTAATTGGTAGCGAGGAAAAGATCGGGGTATTCATCATGAAGACGATCTTCGCATTCCCAGGTGGCTTCGTCTTCAGAATGATTCGACCACTGAACTTTGAGGAACTTGGTCGTCTTGTTGCGGGTTTGACGTTCAGACTGATCAAGAATGCGAATCGGATGCTCTTGATATGACAAGTCTGGCTGCAGTTCTATCAGGTCATGACCCACCTCATGGATAGGATCCTTTAAGCAGCGTTGGAGTTGCGACACGTGGAAGATATCGTGTACTTGGGAGAGGTTCGGCGGCAATTCCAATCGGTATGCCACTAGTCCACTCCTGGACAGGATACAGAACGGCCCAATGTAGCGAGGAGCTAACTTGACTTTGATTCTGAAACGATGAGTGCCTCTCATGGGAGTGACACAAAGGTAAGTTGTTCACCAGGCTGATAGACCATTTCCTTATGCTTGCGGTCATAGTTGCTCTTCTGACGAGACTGAGCAGCCTTCAGATGTTCACGGATAACGCGAACTTGATCTTCAGCATGTTGGATAATGTCCGGACCAACGAGTGCCCGTTCCCCAGTTTCTGACCAATTCAGAGGGGTTCGACACTTACCTCCATAGAGAACTTCAAAGGGGGCCATCTTCAGACTAGCTTGATAGCTATTGTTATACGAGAATTCAGCAAACGGAAGAGATTCCTCCCATTTCTTACCGAATGAGATGACACAAGCTCGAAGCATATCTTCAAGCACTTGATTGAATCGTTCAACTTGGTCTTGTGACTGGGGGTGATAAGCAGTACTGAAGCTTAGGTGAGTGCCCATAGCTTCTTGGAAACTATCCCAAAATCTTGAGGTGAAAATGCTGCCACAGTCTGAACTGATCTCCAACGGAATACCGTGGAGGGAAACAATTATCGGACAAACGGCCCGGAGGGGGGGAATGTCGATGCTCGTTGTGTTAGAGGGGGGTGGTTGACATACGGATAGCGTATTCGTATTCATTGTATTTTCTGAGCAATTTTGATATATGAATTATTTTCATCTGATTTACGATTTAAAAGATATTCAATTTCAAAGTTTAATTCAATTTAAATCATTTTCTAGTTTCTTTTATTATTAAAAAGAAACATTATCCACAGAGGGTTTGACCAGGTCAAACCTGACCAGTGGGTCCCACTGGTCAGTGTAACATTTAATCAATTAATTTAATTAACTTAACTAATCAGTGGGGGACCCACATGTCATACACTAATTAAATAAACTAATCATTTTAATTAATTTAATTACCTAGTGGGGCCCTGGTGTCATACACACAGGGGCCTAATTAACTAGTTTAATTAAATTACAGTGCCAAGGGCCCACATGTCATACGGTGGGGGGGGGGGGTTTAACTGATTAGTTAGCCAGGGGATTATGCTTAATTGGGGATTAACCCCATAATCTAAACTGGCCGGGACCGCATGTCAGTGGATTAGGCCCAGGGTTAAGCCGTGGGCATGCCCACACCGGCGGTGAGCCGTGCGACGGCCGTGAACGGGAGCACGCCAAAGTGGCTGGTTTCAGGCGCGTCTAGGAGTGTTGGGGGGGCTGGCGACCTCGTGCATCTAGTAGTGTCACCAGCGTGGGCTGGCGTGGCCATGGCGCGCCGGACCAGAGCTCGCGGCGGCGGCCGGAGCGTTTACACGCGGGGCCGGCGAACTACAGCACGACATCGAGCGCTAGAAGAGGCAAACCGTCGAGGGGCTCACAGGGGAGGTGTAGGGGGCGGCAGTGTGCTCGGCGGCGGCTCGTGGACGTCGGAATTGCGTGGGGTCGCCGGCGGGCTGGAGGTAGACGAGGAGCTCGATTGTGCGGTTGCAGTGGATGGCGGTGATGACAGACCGTGCAGGGAGACGAGGAGGTCCGTGGCGGTGCTGCTAGACACGTCTGAACGTCCTTCACCAAATCTCAGATCCCGGAGAGTTCCTTGAGAGTTCTTGACGGATCTTTCACCCAGTGATAGATCCGCCCCTTCCCCATCTTCCAACCAAAACAAATCGCGTTTTGAGAAAGTCTTGAGCATTTCCCATTGATCTTGTTACTCTTGGAGGTTGGAGACTCCTAGGCGGGTAGGAGTTCTTCGGAGAGGAATCGACCATTGTGATTACCCCCGTTGAGTTTGTGAGGGTTTGGTGACTACCTTTAAGGTCAACCGGTAGTGGTTGGGAATCGCCTTCGTGGTGATATCTCAAGGGGAATAGAGTGAGCCTTCGTGGCGTTGGTGTGCCTTCGTGGTTTCACCCACTCTCTCCGAACGGTGAGTAGCTTCCCTCCAAGGAAGTGAACATCGGGATACATCGTTGTCTCCGCGTCATTCGGTTATCCCTACTCTTTTCCCTTACTACTTGTACTACCGTATTATTTGCCCCTCACTTGCTTTTGTTTATTGTGCTTATTGTTTATCTTGTCTTTGCTAAATAGACCTTGCAATTATTAGGCACACTTTGTTTTCCGCACTATTGCTTAAAAATTGCTAAGTAGTGATAAAATTTGTAATAAGACCTATTCACCCCATCTAGGTCTATCTCGATCCTTTCAATTGGTATCAGAGCCTCGTGCTCTATTCTTGTGGCTTAACCGCCCTAGAGCGAGATGACCAAGAACGGCATCCCCGAAAGTTCGGGTGCCAATGTGGAGGAGGTCGCAATTGCTTCGGATGCCGCGAGTTCGGAAACTGAGAGATTGGCTACCGAACAAAGGGCCGCGGCACATGCTGCGTTGCCTCCCTCCACGGGGCATGTTAGTTATGAGATTGAGGACCCCAAGTTGTTCACCTCCGGAGATATGGAAAAAGCCTTGCAAAAGGCTTTGGACAATCAAAGGAAGGAAATGGAAGCCTCCTTTGCTAGGTTGAAGGCTTCGGCGTCTGAGTCACAAACGTCAAGTGGTGCGTCCCCTAGGTCCCCACAAGCGACCTTTGTGCACCCCGGCTCCGAGGTTCCCTTGCAAAGAGGTGGTCCCTACCAATGGGACTATCCTGCTCCTAATCTTGTGGAACCTAAGTATAATTTCAACGGCAATCCGCCGGTACTAACCGAGAACACTAACTTTTTGGATTGGAAAAGTCTTATGGCAGATTATCTTAGGTTTGTGTGCGAACCCATGTGGAACCTCATCGACTCCGGAAAAGGCTATTATCCTGTTGATCCGAACAACCTTACTCCAAGTGAAGTGTTTGATTGACATCTCCTATTGGGTTCTTGAAGAGAGGAATGGATGAGTTGACACGTGCACCATTTCTTCATATCACCAATGCGAAGGAAATGTGGGATACTCTTCTCATTGCCAAGTCCGGCACCGGGTCGCTTCAAATGACACGATACGAGACCACAAAGAATGCATTGCACAACCTTCACATGAAGAAAGATGAGACTCCTCAACAACTTCATATGCGTCTCAAGGTTCTCTCTGCTCATGTCCAGTCCTTCACATGTGAAAAATCTTTGGATGGATATCAAATCACCAACCGTTACCTTGTGGACAAAATGTTGAATGCTCTCATGGTGTATTCTCATCAAATGGTGTGGGAATTGAGGCGTATGCCCGACTTCTTCAAGATGACACCGGATGATGTGATTGCCACCTTCTTGCAATATGAAGAGCACCTAAAGGAGTCCAAGAGGCTCCTTGCCACATATGGTGTTCCGTCCTCAAACCTTGCTCTCAAGGCTAGGATCGAGGAGTTTGATGATGATGAGGAAGAAGATGAGTATGAAGATGATGATAACTCCGATGATACTCCCTCATATGATGATATTGCTCTCTTTGTGAAGAAGTTCACCAAAGGGGACTTCAAGGGAAGGTTCCAAAAGAAGAAGACAAGAAACTGCTACAACTGTGAGAGACCGGGACATTTTGCGGAGGAGTGTCCATATGAGAAAAGAGAGGACAAACCTCGATTTCCTCGGAAGGATGTCGCCAAGAAGCTCCCAAACCCTCTCAACAAAAAGTTCAAGAAGAAAGCATTGTTGGAACTTGAAGGGTCCGATCCCGAGGATGTTGGTGGTGTGGCCGGAGTTGCTCAAGATACACAAAAAATGTTGAAGCTCCTCAACAAGGAAGGTGAAGTTGTAAACTACAACTACATGAGTGACTACGCCGGCAATGCACACAAGTGTCTTATGGCCAAGTTGGTTGATGATGACACACCCTCCTCCTCGGCTAAGATCAAGGTAACTCCTATTGATGAGTCCATGTTCTCTTCCGAATCTCATGATGAATTTCATGATGCGGAAAGTGATGATGCTCATGCTATATGTGAAGATTTGTTGTTTGCCAAAGTGAACAAAATGATGAGTTCTCTCAAAGGAAACAAGCTCAAAATGTTTCAATTACTTATGGATGTGGTGGGTAAGCACTCCACAACCATTAAGGATCTTGAAATCCTCCTCACCGAGGAAAAGGAGAACTATACTCTCCTTGAGCGAAAAATTGACTTTGAGGAAGCTCGAAATGACAACTTATGCAAAGTTGTTCACGCATCAAACGACTTAAATGACAAGCATGTTGCCTCCTTGAAAAAGGTTAATGAAATATGTAAAGAGCTTGCTAATGATATGAGCAAACTTGTGGAGCTAAACACCTCCCTGTCTAAGGATGTTGAGGTACTCACCTTGTCCCTCAAGACAAAAGATGAGGAACTCACCATCCTTAAGAAAAATCTCGAGGCCCACAAACTTGCTCATATAAAAACACTTACGAAGATGTCTCCTCCAACTATTGTGCATATTGATGCTTGTGCTGCTAACTCTACTCTTGATCAAGCATCTCTCATTGAGGAGAACTTAGCTCTTCATGCTCAACTAAAGAAGGGTCTCTTGACTTGTGCCCAAGGCGAGAAAAACCTAAATGATGTACTAAGTCATCACAAGGAGTCCTTTGCTAAGGAGGGACTTGGTTTTTATCCAAGTACGAGTGTGACAAAGGATGTCACCCTTAGCAAGGGATCAACTCCTCAAAAGGTGATCTTTATTCGTGAAGGGCACAAGGACAAAGGTAAGAAGAAAGTTGATGAGGTTGGTGTTGGGAGTGGGAAGGCCACTAGGGGCAAGTCCATTCCCAACAAGAAGAAAGAAAAGATGCCCCATCCTATGTGCTCCGTAAGGCAAAGGATGGAGATGTGTATGCCAAATTCATTGGACCCCATAATGCTTTTCGCTTCTATGCTATTTGGGTTCCAAAGACCCTTGTTACTAACCTTAGAGGTCCCATTGAGAAATGGGCACCTCTAACCAAAGCCTAAACGTGTGTGTAGGGTGATTTCTCCGGTGGAGTCAAATGGGTGATTGATAGTGGATGCACAAATTATATGACCGGAGAAAGTCATTTGCTCAAGGACTTCATGGATGCAATACAACCATATATGAGCATTGTCTTTGGTGGTGGTTCCAAGGGAAAGGTACTTGGGTTGGGCAAGGTGGCTATCACTAATGACATGTCACTTGCTAATGTCATGCTTGTCCAATCCCTTCAATACAATTTGCTTTCCGTTCGTCAATTAGCTTCCGTTGGTTATGATACACTATTTGGTCTAACAAGTGTGAAAGTCTTTAGGAGAGATACTCTCGAAGTGGCCTTTGCTGGAGAGTTGGATGGCAACCTTTATACGGTTGATTTCTCGAAAGAGACCACGTACCATGCAACTTGTCTAATGGCCAAGGCCGACAAGGGGTGGCTATGGCATCGCCGGCTAGCCCATGTTGGCATGAGAAATCTAAAAGATCTCCTAAAGGGTGAACACATCCTCGGACTAACAAACGTGTTTTTTGAGAAAGATCGTGTGTGTAGTGCATGCATCGCGGGAAGCAACGTCAAGCAAAGCACACCCCCAAGAATGTTGTGTCAGCTTCAAGGCCCTTGGAGCTCCTTCATGTGGATCTCTTCGGGCCTCCATCATGGGATAGTCTTGGTGGAAAGAAATATGGTCTTGTCATTGTCGACGATTACTCAAGATACACGTGGGTGTTCTTCCTCAAGTCCAAGGATTAGACGAAGGCCACCTTCATCGACTTTGCCAAGCAAGCCCAAAGAAAGTACAACATGGCTATCTTGGCAATAAGAAGTGACAATGGCTCCGAGTTCAAGAACTACACCTTGGAAGAATTCTTGAGTGATGAGGGGATTGAGCACCAATATTCCGCACCATATACCCCTCAACAAAATGGTGTAGCCGAGAGGAAGAACCACACTCTTGTGGAGATGGCCCGGTCCATGTTGGATGAGTACAAGTCTCCTTATAGCTTTTGGGACGAAGCCATCAACACCGCATGTCATGCGTCAAACCGGCTCTTCCTTCGCAAGATATTGATGAAGACCCCATATGAAATTCTAACCGGACACAAGCCAAACGTCAAATACTTCCGTGTATTCGGTTGTAAGTGTTTCTTTCTTAATAAGAAAGATAGGTTAGCAAAGTTTCAATCCAAAACTATTGAGGGTATATTTGGTGGGTATGCTTCAAACTCTCACGCCTATAGAGTCTACAAAAAATCCACCGGATGTGTTGTGGAAACTTGTGACGTGGAGTTTGATGAATTTAATGGCTCTCATGGGGAGCAAGTTGATCTAAGTGATTTAGGTAATAATGAAGATTCCTCTCAAGATATTTTGGCTATGGGCATTGGAGATCTTGTGCCCATAGCTCAAGTGCCTAGAGATGATGAGGTTGGTGATGGGCCAAGTGTTTCTCCAACACAAGCACCTCTTCCTACCACTCAAGATCCAATTGCTCATGATGAGCCCATTATCCAAGAACAAGAACAAGACCCTCCACAACCCGATGTGTCCACTGAACCACAAGTTGTGGGTGCGGTTGATCCACGTGATCGACTTGACCGTCTTTGCTTTGGAGAAAATGATGAAATTGAGGATGGCTCCGCCCTTGATGATGAACCAAATGTTGCCCATGATCCCGAATGGGTAGAGCCCATTGAAACTCCAACTTCCATCATGCCATTGGTGGCTAGACGTGTTGATGTTGACAAGATCCTCACGGGATTTGGGCAAGGTATAGTTACTCGTCGTCAACTTATGAACTTTTGCGCTCACTTCTCGTTTGTGTCTTGTATTGAACCACTTAGGGTTGAACAAGCACTAGAGGATGCGGATTGGCTCATTGCAATGCAAGATGAGCTCACTAGCTTCACCCGGAATGAAGTTTGGTCTCTCGTGGAGAGGCCTTCCGGTCATGATCATAACATCATTGGAACCAAGTGGATCTTCAAAAACAAGCAAGATGAATATGGTAATATCATTCGAAACAAGGCAAGACTATTGGCTCAAGGGTACTCCCAAGTTGAAGGCTTGGATTTTGATGAGACCTTTGCTCCCGTTGCTCGCCTTGAATCTATACGCATGTTTCTTGCTTATGCCGCATTCAATGGATTTCCATTATTTCAAATGGATGTGAAAAGTGCTTTTCTTAATGGTCCTCTACAAGAGGATGTATATGTAGCTCAACCACCCGGCTTTTGTGACCCTCATCACAAGGACCACGTGTACAAACTTCATAAGGCTTTATATGGTCTTAAGCAAGCTCCTAGGGCTTGGTATGACCATCTTAGGAAGTTTTTACTCGAGGAAGGATTTGTGAGGGGTGTCATTGATGCCACTCTTTTTACCAAGAGAACCAATGGTGAATTTCTCATATGCCAAATCTATGTAGATGACATCATATTTGGTTCTCCTAATCCATCTTTGTGCAAGTGGTTCTCGGAAACTATGACCAAGAACTTTGAGATGTCCATGATGGGGAGCTTGAAGTATTTCCTTGGATTTCAAATCGAGCAATTTGCCGAAGGAACCTTCATCTCTCAAACAAAGTACATTCAAGACATGCTCGTGAAGTTTGGTATGAAGGATGCCAAGCCATGCAAGACACCCATGCCAACCAAGGGATATCTAGATCAAGACCTTTTCGGTATTCCATTTGATGCTACTCTTTATCGTTCTATGATTGGGTAATTGCTTTACCTTTGCGCATCTAGACTGGATATCATGCTTAGCGTAGGAATGTGTGCAAGATATCAAGCCTCTCCCATGGAGAGTCATCATTTGGCGGTTAAGCGCATTCTTAGATACCTTGTTCATACTCCTTTGTTGGGCCTTTGGTACCCCAAGGAAGCCAAGTTTGATCTCTTGGGGTACACCGATGCGGATTGGGCCGGAGATAAGGTGGATCGGAAGTCAACATCCGGTTCATGCCAATTTCTTGGGCGCTCATTGGTAAGTTGGCATTCCAAGAAGCAAAATTGTGTCTCCCTCTCCACCGCTGAAGCCGAGTATGTGGCCGCCGCAAGTTGTGTTTCTCAAGTTCTATGGATGAGGCAAACCTTGAAAGACTATGGCCTCACCTACAAGAAGGTACCCATCTTATGTGACAATGAAAGTGCTATCAAGATTGCCAACAACCCGTGTCAACATACCTGCACCAAGCATATTGACATTCGTCAACATTTCATACGGGATCATATTCAAAAAGGTGATATTGTTCTTGCACATGTGGGCACCGACAGACAACTTGCCGACATCTTCACCAAGCCGTTGGATGAAGCAAGGTTTTGCCAACTAAGGGGTGAACTTGGTATCTTGGAACGTTATAGCTTCTCGGCCTAGGGGTATCTTGCTCTCATTCATGCACATAGCAACTATCTTGTCTAGATGTAGGCATATCTGTAGGGGGAGACACTCAATAAATGAGTTCTCTCCTTCTACATGATGCATAAATGGATTCCCACATCAACAATCCGCGTGCTCACCACGGTGAACCCACGTGTAGCGGTTATCGATGGAGTAAGTGTCTTTGAACCCAAGGTACATCTTCGCGGTATCAAAGCACTATACACTCAAACATTGGTGACTTCGGCCACCACCTCTCCTTTGAGAAAGGTTTTCTTTGATCATTCATGTGTGTGCATCTAGTGTTATGATTTTGTGTATTTATCTACTTTTGTCCCCTGACATGATTGTTTGATCTTCTAGCGTCACCAAATTCTTCATGTTTTCGGGCCTATTTGTCAACTTCCAGTAGCCTGTCGGAATTCCGTTGGATTTCGGACGTCCGATGCGTCGGACGTCTGAAACACGTCGGATTTCCGACATTTCTTGTTGTCCACACCTGGATCTCCAGCCTGTCCAGCCCGCTCAGAATCAGCCCGCTTCGGAAATCCGTTGGGTTTCGGACATCCGACACGTCGGACGTCCGAAACGCATCGGACGTCCGAAGTGGGCTGCCCTATATATACTGGGCGTCCGGCCGAGGGGGCAGTTTTCCTTCCCCTCGGCCGTTCCCCTCTGGACTCCTCGTGCGCCTCCACCGCCTGACGCCGCCGCGGGCCGCCCCGGCCTCCCCGGTGCTCCTTTCCCCCGGATCTCCTCCCCCGCGGTACCTCTCGTCCCGATCTATCTTTCCATCCGATTTGTTTTTGCCATTTTTGCCTGGTTCTTGCCTCATTCTTGCATCTCCTTCCTCTAGGGATTCGCAATGGTGAGGACAAAAACTTGCGGTCGCAAGGATCGCGAGGCCTCTGGTTCCCGTGGTATGCGTTGTCCTAACGTTCTCTCCCTCGTGTGTCTTCCTTTGTTGATTAGGGTTTCGTACTCATACTCCTCATATATGGCTAGGTGGTTCCGGGGATGAGCCGCCTCGTCTTCGTCGCCGCATGAAGCATCCTACGTACACGGAACCCTCCTCGGACAGTGAGCACACTCCTAGCGAGGAGGATAGTCCCTATGCTTCTGAGTCTGAGGCTGACGAGGAGTTTGTTGTTGAAGAAGATGATCCCCCAGTGGTGACTCGCCCCTCCAAACTTGGGGTGCGTCGCCCGACTAAGGGCTCCTCATCGGCATCTGGTGCTCGTACTGGTGCTGATCCTGATGATGCGCCTCCTATCCCGATACATATCTCATCTGAGCCGGTGGTTACTACTGGACGTATGATGGAAGACTACTCGAAGATCTCTTTAGATGCCTACCGCAAGCTTTGCCGTGTTAATCAGTTTGAGGCTCCTCGGGATTGTCTGGACAGCCGGTTCCGGACCAATGTGCAGGCCGATATCTTCACATCAGTTGCAGTTCGTCAGGACCTTGCAAACTCCCATGCCTGCATCCCCCTTGACTTCATCCGGGAGAATTCAGACAAATTTCCCGGTGTGATGGAGATTATTGAGTCTGTGGGGCTCGGTCCAGTGTTCAGCTTTCGGCGTGACTGGAACTCTGCTGCGATCCTTCAGTTCTATGCCACCTTCTACTTTCACACGAATCACCGGGAGATCTCATGGATGACTGGGGCGCAGCAGTGCACATCCACCTTTGCTCAGTTTCAGAGAGCTCTGCACATTCGCGCTTCTGGAGTCCGGATTCATGCCTCTACCAAGGAGAAGCCCAAGGGGATCAATGACTGTCTGTGTTTTATTAAGTCTGGGATTCGTGGTGATGAGACCTACAGGAAGGCCAATGACATATCCATTTGGAAGCAGCCCTATAGGTTCCTCTACCAGTGCATCCTCCGGACTCTTTACCCCAAGTCTGGTGACAAGACTCATTGCAGTAGCTCGGCTATCACACTGATGTGCCATATCCATGACTCTCCTCACAAGCATCTTGATGTGGCCCACTATCTCTGGCACGAGATTCGGATGGCGAGTCTTCAGCAGCGTCGCCAATATCCGCATGCACCCTTCATCATGGCTCTCATTCAGTCCATCGTATCCTCCCCATTGGAGATCACTCAGCCCCACGCTGTTTGGTCCATTCCGGAGCACATGTACTTTGATGCTCCTGAGGTTGGTATGACACGCCCTGTTCCGATACACACCACGGTTCGTGGCAACCTTGAGCGTCAGTCTGAGGAGCAGGCTCCTATGCACCGTATGGCTCAGTTTTTGGGAAAGGCATAAGCGGCTATGATGCGCGCTATTTCATTCAACTGTCACTCCAACCACACGGTGGTCTCGCGCCTTATCCAGTCCAAGAACTCCCTCAAGGCTCGTCTGCGTGCACATGGCGAGGCCAACGTCAGTGATGATGAGCGCCTTTCGGATGCTCCTCCCGCTGATCTTGGTTTCGATTTTCCTACTGGACCGGAGTGGGAGGATTTCTTCCCTGGAGACCCTGGCGCTAGTGGCAGTGGGACTCACTAGTTTGTCAGCGCGTGTGCCCCTTTTTGGTCCTTGATGCCAAAGGGGGAGAGTCATATGTCATATGTGTTTCTTTTGGTGTCTAGGTGTTCGTGACTTGATTATGTCGTTATGTGGGATCTAGTGTGTGTAAGACCTTTATGTGTGATTGTCTTGTGTACTGTGTTAATGCATTGTGTACTTTGTGTTACGCTTGGTGTTGCTCTTGCGTTTGGCTGGCTTGTGGCATTATTGGTCTATTATGTTTCGTGCAATCTAATATTTCATCTCCATAATCAATGATTGCTTGCCTTGATATCATGTATTGTGACTCGCTCCAATATGTGTGCATCTTGTGTGAAAGTAGAGAATCTTATATGCACACATTAAGGGGGAGCTCATTGTAAAACTTGCTCCCACCAAAAGCATATTGTTGAACAATTTTCGGGAGCTATATGTATGTTGTCATCAACTACCAAAAAGGGGGAGATTGAAAGTGCTATCTTGCCCTTAATTATATTTTGATGTTGATGACAATTTACATATAGAGGACTAATCATGTGTGCCAAGTATATCTCAGGTTTTAGTCCTCGGTGCGGTGTGTTGGTGGATCAAGGACCGTCTAGTCATGTCGATATGCTCAAGATATGGATCCAATCTATATTAAAGTGTAAGATTTTCAGTTTATCTTGAGTATAGGGATCCCCGCACTATTAAGAGGGGATCAGTGGGTTTGTGTTTAATATTTGCTCAAAGCTAATTAAAAACAAAAAACATCTCGACACAAAAGTGGAGCCCTAAAGTAAAAATATGATCACTGCTTTCGGGCGTCCGACGAGTTTTGGACGTCCGACATTTCAAAGTTTCGGACGTCCGACACTCATCGGACGTCCGACATCTCGTATTTTGGTTATCGTAGGAAAGGTCAGTAGACATGCAAAAATGCCGGGCTTCCAACGCGCTTCGGACGTCCGAACTCTGTCGGACTTCCGATGTGCTACTGTTCTTTTTTCTTACTATGTTCGTTGCTGCACCCAAATATTACACTTCGGACGTCCGACCTGGCTCGGACGTCTGACATGTGAACTTTCGGACGTCCGATACCTAACGGACGTCCGACATGTGAACTTTCGGACGTCCGATACCTGACGGACGTCCGACACTTACACAACATTATTCTCCCAACGGCCATTTCGTCTCTTGGACTATAAATACCCCCTCACTCCCACTTGTGAGGGTTGACCACTTCATATAGAACCCCCCAAGAACACAAGTGCTCCCTCTCACTCTCTCCTTCACAAAATCTCAGATCCCGTAGAGTTCCTTGAGAGTTCTTGACGGATCTTTCACCCAGTGATAGATCCGCCCCTTCCCCATCTTCCAACCAAAGAAAATCGCGTTTTGAGCAAGTCTTGAGCATTTCCCATTGAGCTTGTTACTCTTGGAGGTTGGAGACTCCTAGGCGGGTAGGACTTCTTCGGAGAGGAATCGACCATTGTGATTACCCCCGTTGAGTTTGTGAGGGTTTGGTGACCACCTTTAAGGTCAACCGGTAGTGGTTGGGAATCGCCTTCGTGGTGATATCTCAAGGGGAATAGAGTGAGCCTTCGTGGCGTTGGTGTGCCTTCGTGGTTTCACCCACTCTCTCCGAACGGTGAGTAGCTTCCCTCCAAGGAAGTGAACATCGGGATACATCGTTGTCTCCGCGTCATTCGGTTATCCCTAATCTTTTCCCTTACTACTTGTACTACCGTATTATTTTCCCCTCACTTTCTTGTGTTTATTGTGCTTATTGTTTATCTTGTCTTTGCTAAATAGACCTTGCAATTATTGGGCACACTTTGTTTTCCGCACTATTGCTTAAAAATTTCTAAGTAGTGATAAAATTTGTAATAAGACCTATTCACCCCCCCCTCTAGGTCTATCTCGATCCTTTCAACTACCTCCTCCATCCTTGCCCTCTGTTTCTCCTCCCCGGTGGAAAATCACGACGACCCGAAACCCTAGCCGGCCGTGACGCTGCTCCGGCGTGGCCACTGAGCACACCGGCGAGCCCCAGCTTGTCTACTCGACGCGCCACCGAGCTCTCCTCCGAATCCCCAAGCCAATATAAGCCTAGGAGCAACGCAGACGACGTGGGCTTCTTCTTTTTCACCGTCGGCCGCCGTGACTCCGGCAACAAATTTCGCCTCCTCCAGCTCCTCCCCGACCCCGTCGAGCTCACCGTCGCGTGTGGGTGAGCCTCCTGCCTCGATTTCCCCCTCTCATGGCTTCCCTCGTGCTCTCCCTCGCGTTCTCGTCGTTGGCCGAGCCCAGCCGCCGCCATTGTCGTCGCCTCCGAGCTCAGGAGCACGCCAGTGACACCCCAATGGGTCTACTGGACGCGCGGGAGCACAACCTACGTAGTGGTGCCTCCCCCATGGTCTCCCGTGCCCCGTAGCACTATTCCGGCAGAGCGCCGCCGCGCACAGGACGCCGGCGGCTAGCCGCCGGCCGTTTAGACCTTAACCACCCCCTAATCCACCCCTTAACCCACTGACCAGTGGGCCCCCTGCCCTGTTAATCTCTGTTTAATTAAATTCAAAACGGTTTAATTAACAGAGACACTGATAGAGAGGCCCCACCTGTCAGCAACCCCCCCCCACGTCATCCCTGCGTCAGTATGACGCCATAATTGGTTAAATCAATTTAATTATTTCAGAAAAAGGCAGAAAAGACTTTAAACTTCAATAAATCATAGAAAATTCATTTTAACTCCAAATTGGACAAATAATATGTCTAAAATTATCAGAAAAATACAAGGATTATGAATATGTAACTTGTTTCTATGTTTGACCATTTTAAAATGGGTGAACAGTAGCAAACATGCATATGGATCCTTTTCAAATTCAAATTTGGAGTGAATTTGCAAATGACTTTGCAACACATTTATTTTAGATGGATTCATCCACACATCAGAGGCTTTACCTCACCTTTACAACATCACTTGATGTTCAACCTTTTCAAATGAACTTTCATGCATTCAAATGCATTTGAAATTCATCAATAAATCAAATGGAGTTTGAATTTGCAATTCAATTGCAATATAATCATTTTAAATAGAATTGTCCACACAATGCAACCATAAACATCACCATTACAATCTTATCCATGTGATTGTGCATTGTACATTATGTTGATCCTATGATTGTCATGTTGCTGATAGAAGTGGAGCCGGAACCCGAGATCACCCCCTTCGTTGAAGACCCCGTGACTGAACCTCGTCAGCAAGGCAAGCAACCCCCCATTGATCATGTCTATAAAATCCCAATTCCCTCTCAGTCTCGCTTATGCATGTTTAGGAGATCACCTTGTATCGATTCTACCGCATAGTTGAACCCATATCCGATGCATGACCTATCATCTTGTCACAGTAGTAAGCAAACCACAATCCTAGCTGACATAGGAGTTGACTAATATCATGTGGCCCCTGCAACTGATACTGCTTATTGCATGCTTAGAGTTTACAATGAGGATGTTTTTGATGTGAGTCGGGATGATAGTGAACATGGTGTTGATGAAAGTGAAACTGTGTTGGTGAATCTACCCTAATACAAGGTGAACGATGAGAGGCTGTGTAGGAGTACACGGTGGGTTGTCTCGTTGAACACCGCCTTAAGCCCGAGTTCTTGTGTGGTGATCCAAGACGAAGAGTACTACCACATGTTGGGCACATGGACCCCCGCTCAACCTACTAACTCACCCCTTCTCAGTTCAATGAGTCGCATTAGTTCGGAGTTCTGGTAGGTCTGTGGCACGGTCTGCGAAGTGGAAGAACGGCTATTCAGACCGGCTTGGGACCCTGCACACATCTTCTGGGACCACATCGGTAAACCGGCCGGGTTCACGATGTGGATTCCAGCCCAGATAGGCGTCTCCTTTGAATTTGAGTTGGCTGTGAGGTAAAAGTTGTGGAAACTATCCTCGCCGACACCCGCTTGAAGGGTGACGAGATCCCGGCGGTAACTGATCGTTTCATGTGTGTAGCAGTACACCCCTGCAGGGTTAATAAAATATTCGAATAGCCGCGTCCGCGGTAAGGGACTACTTGGACAGCTGTGCTCGATTATTAGACAACTTGAACTGGATACTTCTAAAACTCGCAAGATAAGCGTGAGTGCTATGGTGTGCTCCTCGTGGGGAAGTCGAGGAAGTAACCATAGTGGTGTATTGGTTGGGGATGTAGTGGACTCGTGTAAGCTTCTTACCTCAAGTCTGGTACTCGTGGTATAGGACTAGCCAAGTCAAAGATGGCACTTCTGCAAGTGAAACCCCACCTCCCTTTTCCTTGATACATGTGCATGAGTAGTATAGTTCCTACGGAAGTCTTGCTGAGTACGACTTTGTACTCACGTTTTCTTATTCTATGTTTTAGATGAACCCACTGACCCCGAAGGTGGATTCTTCATCGAGCTCGACGACTGAAGACCAAGC
Organism: Bromus sterilis; assembly: GCA_950022295.1. Lineage (NCBI taxonomy): Eukaryota > Viridiplantae > Streptophyta > Magnoliopsida > Poales > Poaceae > Bromus > Bromus sterilis. The sequence goes on from OX465600.1 coordinate 160,855,431, forward strand.
TAGTGTAGTCCCAGTCAGACGACTGGTTCCCTCGTGGAGGGCTTTTTTATAGTCAAGGCTTCTCTAAGCCATTTGTTAAACTTGTCTGTACTCAGACCTACTTTGCTTCCGCATGTTTGTTGTAATGTTGGATCACAGACTTGTGATCTCTGTGTGCACTCTCTAAGAGTTATCAATAAAGTTGTATATTTTGTAGAGAATTGCAATGATACCTGCTGTTCATACTGGACATGTGTGCTGCGTGTATGATTATAACATGCATGTCTTAGTATGGGTTTTCGAGACCTTAGTTGTGATCTGGATGGCGGTCTTTTATACACCAAGTGGCCCTTAGATGTGCGCAGCTTGGGGCATCGCGATGCGATTGTTCGTGACTCCATCACGTGCACACTTTGATGTATGATCGAGCCTGCCCTAGACCCCGACTAAGTGATCGGGCTGGAGTAAGTCTATGTAAGGGTTATAATACAATCGATAGTATGGTTGAGGCGACTTGTCTATGAGTATGGGAGTTCACCACCCATAGCAGTTAGACTTGTGTGCGGACGATGAGGACCCATCTCAGTGGATCATCCGGCATAAATGGGATGCCCCTCACGTTCGATGCTTTCCGAGAACATTCTGTGCTTGGCCTTGTCTGCTTAGACAAGTGGGTACGGTTCTCGGCTCTCCATATGATTGTGTTGTAGCGAGGCTTGCATACGCTAACCCCGGGTCCCGACACGCTTGCGATCCATGATCCCCTGAGGAATGTAGCAGGCACGAAAGGCAGTCTGGAATTCATCCCAGGTGATGACTTCGCCGACTGGAAGTGAACGCTTGTGGGTGCTCCACCACTGAGCAGCGGCGCCTTTCAGATGATAGGACGCAAAGTTCACATAGTCGGCTGGATCGACATTAGTAGACTCCAGCTCGTGAGTGATGTCGCGAAGCCAGTCATCAGCATCCAATGGCTGAATAGAGTTGCGGAACATAGTGGGGTTGAGGCGGGTCAAGTCGTGCAGAGTCACGGAGGCATGCTGATGGTGGTGCCCATTCTGATTCGGCTGGGGGAACTGAGTCATGACATTCTGCATGAACTGACGGTTCAGCTCAAACTGGTGCATCATCGCGGCCATGTAATCCGGCCGCGGAGGTGGTTCGTTGGCAACACGACCACGACCACGACCTCCACGACCAGCCATCCTGCTAGAATTTAACAGGGGTATTTCAACGATGAAAATTTAACAAGATACCGGAAACAAGCATGAGGTAATGCGACAACAAAGAGGAGGCATGGATATATAGGAGTAGTCATATAAGACATACACATCCACACAGAGTCAACCGGAAAATCGGGCAGCGTAACGTCGTAGAAATTAAGGAAAAATGACACACTAGGCGGCGCGCAGACCGCGGTAAGGAATACACGACGCGACATAGATTCCACTATGTCAATCACGCCGCAAGAAAACTGTTGGCCACGGGAGTTTGCGCCAGAGTACGCGCGGCCTTCCTAGAATGATAAGGGGATCCGCGGTCCGGGACCTGGGTCAGAACTCCTGCGACACGACTCAATCAAAGGGGAAGCACCAAAACGTCGGGTGGAATCAAGAGAACGTGATCCTAATGTCAGAGTTAGTAAACCTTACCAGCGAGGATAAGAGAGCAGAGTCCCAGAGCATAGATAAGGAGAAAAGGATCCTAATACCATAGATATCACACGTAGTGACGTCGATGTGGGCCCGTAAGCCAAACATTAAGTTAGCAAAATAGTTTTTCAAAGACTAGACTCAACTTCGACAAAGTAGCGGTGGGGTTGCTTCCTACAGGCAGTAGGCTCTGATACCAACTTGTGACGCCCCCAAAATCAATCCGTGTACAGTAATCATACAGCAAGGTACACGGCCGATATTAGGGTGCCATGGTGAGAATATCACATCACAACACTAAACACAAATAAAATTAATCTGAAATTACAAACCAGGGATCACGAGGATCCGAATACATAAGTTATACAATCATAATATCTGAGTACAGATATAGTTAGTCAAGTTTTTCCTTAAGAAGGCTAGCACAAATGACATCAGAGATACAGATCGAACAGGCGAGGCCTCCTGCCTGGGATCCACCGAACTACTCCTGGTCAACGGGGAACTCGACGTCGTAGTAGTCGCCTCCGGGGTACTCCTTCTCCTGGGCTCCAATGTCGACTGCAGCGGCCCATCAGGCAAAACAAAATGGGGGAAATAAAGCAAGGGTGAGTATCTAGCATAACCGCGAGTCATACGTCCAGATACTAAGCATTTATGCATTGTATCAATGGAAAGGGGAGGGTATATATAGTGGACTGAGTTGCAGAAATACAGAACAGGGAAGTGAAGCTAGGCCTAACGAAGACTAGCATCCTCCGACGAGTCTTGCAGCATGAGGAGAGAATAGCCCACAGTTCAATGAAAGCATAAAGTAACAATGCATCAGAAGTTGCTGCAACATTGTATAATAGTAAGTTGTATTAGATAACAATTAACAATGCCTCCGAGAATCCTCCCTCGACTTCCTCGCGAGGAAGAGAACCCGGAACCAATCAGTTTAGTAGTAGTAGTTTGTAGTAGTACAGTCTGGCTTCAGCATAAAGCGTCCTGTTACCGTGGACACGGCTATTCGAATAGATTATCTTTCGTGCAGGGGTGCACTAGTGTAATACCGCACGCTCGGATCTCCAGGGTGGCGTACACCTTCTTAGGGAATGCCCCACCGAGGCTATCCGATACGCCAAAGTCCATCCTTCGATCTCAACAGAGAGGCCATCCGCCGGTCTAAATCCTAAGTATAAAGGAACTTTGGACCCCTGTCCTTTGTACTCTTGCACGGTACGCGACTGGCCGGTGAAGCAGACCCACCTCCCACTACCGGAGTAGGTGGTCCAAGCCCGACAATCAGCCCGAGGTAAAGCTGACGTCTGAAGAGCCCTCGAACGAGGCTACAACGCAGAGGGCCCACACCGTAATCCCACGTGGAGGCAGTGCGTAAAGCCATATAGCCACTCAAGTCATCCGCCGAACCCATTAAGCATTTTATTAATTTTCTGTCGGAACAACCGTTATCGTTGTCCTTGTTTAGGTGAGTCGCGGACAATGACAGCAGCCAGGTCCACCCCCATTACCAGAGCCAGTGCCCGCCTGCCCTGTCGTCCCACCAACTCGTGCGGGTACCAACAAGGTGAACCGTCTCCTTACCTTTTCTCGCGTTTGCTCTTTGTAGAGCTCGACATTCTTACAACTGAGTATCTCTCGGCCATCGAGCAAGTACCAGGCCCGCCGCACACCGGTGGAATACACTTGTCCTGTCGGTCTGATACGATACCCTGCGCGGGCACCTTTGGGTACCCCGACTCCTTACCTTTAAGGACACCCGTGGATTAGTACCCTAGGCCGGCTATACAAAGTCAGCCTCGAGTGGAGTACAATGATTACTCCTAGATAGCTCACACTTGAGGTGGCTCGGCAAAGCCGCGGTAGGGGCCTGTATCAATGTCTGCTCTGAACTGTACCTGTAGCAGTTTATAATGTATTGTTTCCACGATGACTCCCCGAGTGATCACGGCCCGCTATCTAATCCTATTGACTAACAAGGCGCAGGGCTAACTGCTGATTATAAGACATATATATAGGGCATCATAGGATAGCGGAAAGGTAATCAAGGGGCGACAATGATAAGCTATGCAGTTGAATAGGATTGTAACGTAGAAGTAGCAACAATGCCTAGTGCAAGAAATGTACGGAAAGATAAGCGATATCTGGGGAAGAGAGTGGCGCTGCTTTCCTGGAAGCTCGACGGTAGGGGTAGGGTCGTCGACGTAGTAGTCGTACTCAGCGACGTTGTAGTCGGCAGCAGTAGCGGGGTCTACCGGAGAATAAAAGGGGGGGGGGAAGTAAATATAAAGAAAACATATGCAAATAGATACATGACATGAAATATGAAATGTTAGCGGTGCTCTAACGTAGTACGATGCAATACGCTCGGAGCGGGAATTCATCCGTGGATGAACTGCCAGCTTCGGGTGATTACTGGACAGGGTGTACGGAGGGGTAAGGTACCATGCAGGAGGTGTAGTGGACATCGGACAAACATAATGAGGGTATATCTGTGTTAGTTGATCCATTCTGAACAACTTTCGTGTTCGGAATAAATTCATCCGGAGAGTTTTACGGTATCGGGCAATTATCGGACAAACGGCCCGGAGGGGGGAATGTCGATGTTCATTGTGTTAGAGGGGGGTGGTTGACATACGCATAGCGTATTCGTATTCGTTGCATTTTTCAGAGCAATTTCGATATATAATTTTTTTTCATCTTATTTACAATTTAAATGATATTCAATTTCAAAGTTTAATTCAATTTAAATCATTTTGTAATTTCTTTTATTATTAAAAAGAAACATTGTCCACAGAGGGGTTGACCAGGTCAAACCTGACCAGTGGGTCCCACTGATCAGTGATACATTTAATCAATTAATTTAGTTAACTTAACTAATCAGTGGGGGACCGACATATCATACACTAATGAAATAAACTAATCATTTTAATTAATTTAATTACCTAGTGGGGCCCTGGTGTCATACACACAGGGGCCTAATTAACTAGTTTAATTAAATTACAGGGCCAAGGGCCCACATGTCATACGGTGGGGGGGGGGGTTAACTGATTAGTTAGCCAGGGGGGTTATGCTTAATTGGGGATCAACCCCCTAATCTAAACTGGCCGGGCCCGCAGGTCAGTGGCTTAGCCCCAAGGTTAAGCCGTGGGCATGCCCACGCCGGCGGTGAGCCGTGCCACGGCCGTGAATGGGAGCACGCCAAAGTGGCTGGTTTCGGGTTTGGCTAGGAGCGTTGGGGGGGGGTGGCGACCACGTGCATCTGGTAGTGCCACCAGCGTGGGCTGGCGTGGCCATGGCGCGCCGGACCAGAGCTCGCGGCGGCGGCCGGAGCGTGCACACACGGGGTCGGCGAACTATAGCACGACATTGAGCGCTAGAAGAGGCAAATCGTCGAGGGACTCACATGGGAGGTGTAGGGGGCGGCAGTGTGCTCGGGGGCGGCTGGACGCCGGAATTGCGGGGGGTCGCCGGCGGCTGGAGGTAGACGACGAGCTCGATTCGGAGGTTTTAGTGGATGGCGGTGACGACAGACCGTGCAGGGAGACGAGGAGGTCCGCGGCGGCGCTGCTGGACACGTCGGAACGCCCTGTCGCCGTAGTTGGCCGCGTCGGCGCGGTGGTGGTGGCGAAGGAGCCGCTCGGGCTCGAGCGGGAGGAACAGAGGGGCGAGGGGGGGTTCGAGATCTGTGAGGCACGTGGGTTAGGGTTAGGGTTGGGGGAGCAAGAGAGGGCGGCTCGGCCATATCGTTCTCGAGGGTCGCCGGATGCGCGCCACGGCGTCGCCGTCGCCATGTCCACGGCCGATGCCCTCCACGTCATCGAGGTGAACAGGGGAGGGACAGGGGAGGTGAGGGATGGGCTTGGCCTGGTTGGCCCAGTGGGGGGGGGAGAGGGGGATGGCTTGGTGGGCTTTGCCCCGAGGCGTAGTTTAGGTTGTTTTATTTCCTTTTTTGTTTTCTTTTTCTTTTCTGTTCCTTACTGTTTTTATTTATTTTGTATACATTTATAATTTTGTAAAATATGGTATAGGTACCATAATTATTGTTGATCTATAGAACAGTGCCACAAATAAATTCATATAGCATTTGTTTTAATTATTCAATTGATAAAAAGGGGGTTTTGGCTACTGTTTATATTTGTTTGATTTATTTTAGAGCTCAATAAATTCCAATGCACATATGGAAGTGATCCACTGAATATGTGGGATTTAACAAAAGTGGTTGCAAATTTTTTGGACCAAGTTTTATTTGTCACGTAATTTTAATATTCAACAAAAGGGAAATTTGACTTTGCATTGGTCCAAGATTAACATGGTTGATCAAAGCAAGAATTTTGGAACAGTAACCTTTGATTAACAACAGTGATTACTGTTCATTGACAAGGAGGGTGTTACAATATGTTAGCGTGGTAGCACCGTCGGGTTTAATAGAAATCTGGGGTGTTACAGTTGGTATCAGAGCCTAGGCTTCAAATATCTTGAGTAGTATGTTACAACTAAATACAATTCTAGGTTTGTCAAATAAACTTGCCTTAGGATCAAATAACTTAAAACTTGATACACTGGTGCATTATATGATGGGTTTGGGTCATGCATTGCATTCACGCTTCTGTTACATTGTATTTATGAGTTCTGATGTTCACATGTTGCGCCAATGGGCATGCCATTGTCTTGGGAGGTTTGCATTGCCTTGCCTCAATTACGTATTGTTACTTAAGAAATCCCTTAAGGTTGTGAATAATAATAATATTTATTTTTGAAATTTTGGATTTAGATACTCATAGATACAAAATATTGACCTTCCTCCCAAAGCATGACCAGTCAGAGATCAGGAGATTAAGCATATTGATTGGTTTGCTGACAACCTTGCCAATAATCTTCTAGGATAAACTTGAACCAAATACAAGAAGCTTTTTCCACTATCCATGTCTTAAACCACAACTTCCACATGGCATCCATATTTCCCCTTCATTTCTTATGTCTCGTCTAGAATACTACAGTCATCATCTAGCTTGATTTTGTTTGATGATGACGAAGTCTTTTCAGTATTGCACTTCAATGTTTTTCTCAGTTACTGTCGTGGTCATGCCAAGGGGATACCCTTAAGGGACATAAACCATGGGGTACCCTTGATACAAGGGGTTATGTAATGAAATAACTTAACATGATCCTGAGCAAAGAGTTAACCCAGAATGATAAAGCAGAACCATACTTCCGAGTAGCACCTAGCTCGGGAGTGCGCGTTACTCGGAAAGGAAGCTACCAAGTCAACTGTTACTCGGAAGGAGGAAATCGACTGCCAGGAGGAACAATGAAGCCCAATGCGTTACCTCCCATTTAAGAGCAGTAATAGGTAGATTAATGAGTAGTCGTTTCTTGTATTTATGATAGGGCATTACTTGTAACATTAAACATCATCTATGTGCCATGACCAGCCTTTACAACTCCCATGACGCACTGTATATAAGCCATGGGAGGACATTGGGCTGGGGGCTGGACTCTCTCTTCTTCCTCCCCCTCACTCTTTCTCTCCCAGGGAAAGAACTCATGTACATCTTGTTCATACAAAGATAAGGAAAAGCTCCTCCGGGAGCACGGGACGTAGAGATTTTATCTCCTCCGCGAGAGTCCCGAACTCGATAAAATCGCCTGCGTCACCCGTTTGCATCTCGATAGATCATGCTTCGTTCATACCCCCTCTCTATTGTCAGGATTATATCCACGACAATTGGCGCCCACCGTGGGGCCTGACGTCTATCGATCCATGATGCGAACGGTTTGTATTCATTCTTACACCTATTTTCTGTTACTTTTGATTACAGAACATTCTCCGGTGATCTACTTTGAACTTCGAAGATGGATGATCGCAACGCCTGGGCGACTCCGCTTCCATCCAGTGGCTGCGTGGCGCTACCGTGCTCCTCCACGATCAGGTGCAATCTACGCACACCCCACCGATCTGCCTGACGCGTAGTTCGCGCAGCTCTTCGACGTCACGCCGTCGCCCGGGCAGGCACCCGTCCGCCTCCTTCCGCGCAGGAGGTGCACGGGACCAACTGGAAACCCATCCGGCGCGGACATCTGCGTCTTCGCCTCCGCGTCCACCTTCTGGTCCTTTGGTTTTGGCCTTTGGTCGCTGCATCAAGTCATCCAGGAATTGCAAATTACATGTACACGTACACGTACTAATCAATCTTCTGACGGATGAACAATGTTGGTTCTTCACTTCTGCCCGCTGCTAGCGAGGCCAGGCCTTCGTGTCGTTGGCTGCACGCGGTTGACGTTGTCCGTTGTTCGTACTACTGGCTGTTGTTGCGACTACACAGCCTCGCGTCTCCGCCAGCGATTCGAACGAGGCGTCCCCGACCTCCCTCGCCACGACGCAGAAAAAGTGCCTCCTACTCGGTCGCCTCCCTCCAGCGACTCGGACGTGGTGTTTCCAACATCCTCGACAAGCTTCTGCTCGCTGCTCAACTCGGTGGAGACTCGTCTTCAACTCGGCGGTCACCGCGAGCAGCACGACGCCCCAAGCCGCAGCACTGCTTCAACTCGCCTGTCATCCGATCTCCGCGCGCCACGATTCGGGCGAGACTGTAGAAGGATAGAAGGAAAAAGAGGGGTTTGGTCGAATCGGTGTTTATTGCTTGAGCCTTGGAGACATATATATAGGAGTACAATGATCTACTTGGAGTACAAGACAAGGCAAGAATAAATCCTAGTCTATCTCTTGTTTCCTAATAATCAATATACCTTAAGAAGGCTAGCACCAATAACATCAGAGATACAGATCGAAAAGGCAAGGCCTCCTGCCTGGGAGCCTCCAAAACTACTCCTGGTCCTGGTCAGCGGGGGTCTCGACGTAGTAGTATCCGCCTCCGGGATACTCCTGCTCCTGGGCTCCAACGTCGACTGCAGCGGCCGATCAGGCAAAACATAAAAGGGGAAATAAAGAAAAGGTGAGTATCTAGTATACCCACGAGTCTTACGTCCGCTACTAAGCATTATGCATTTGTATCAACGGAAAGGGGAGGCTGTATATATAGTGGACTGTAAGATAGAAATCAGAATAAAGGTAAGAAAGCTAGGCCTATCGAAGACTAGCATCTTCCGACGTTGTCTTGCAGCATGAGAAGAGAAACAACCAACAGTTCATATAAAGCAATAAAATAACAATGAAGCAGAAGTTGCTGCAACATTGAATAATATAAGTTATAATGATTAATAATAATAATGCCTCTGAGTTCCCCTCCTCGACTCCCATGTGAGGAAGAAAACCCGGAACCATACAGTTTAATAGTAATAGTTTGTAGTGGTAAGATCCAGCTTCAGCATAAAGCGTCCTGTTACCGTGGACACGGCTATTCGAATAGATTAAACTCCCTGCAGGGGTGCACTACTGTTCAGCCTGCACGCTCGGATCTCCAGGGTGGCGTGAACCTTGTTAGGGAACGCCCCACCGAGGCTATCCGACACGACGCAGCCCATCCTAGGCTCAACAGAGAGGCCATCTGTCGGGCTATATCCTATGCGCCAAGGGGTCTAGGTCCCTCACCCTTGCACGCTCCTGCACGGTGCGAGTCTGGCCGGTGAAGCAAAAGCAAATCCAAACACACCTGCTGCAGCAAAAAGACAAGACCACTTCCCGGCGATCAGGCCGCAGTACTGCTGACGTCTGAAGAGCTTTCAGACGAACTATGACGCGGAGGGCCCACACCGTAATCCCACGTGTAGGTAGTGCGTACAGACCAACGGGTCTCTCAAGTCATCCGCCGAACCATTTAGCATTTTAATATTATCTCGCAGACAACCGTTATCGCTGTCTGACTAACAACACAACGGACAACGAACAACAAAACGGCCCACCGGTAACTTCGGGGCCTGTCCTGTCGTCCCGTCAAAGCGCGCGGTTACCGACAAGGTGAACCTTCTCCTTACCTTGTCTCGCGTGTGCTCTTGGTAGAGCTCGACTTTTGCGTGGTTTGGTAACTCTCGCGAGATACGAGCAGGGGCCAAGCACGCCAGTAACATCGGTCGTACCCTCCCTGTCGTTCCCGACGATATACCGCTCGCGGGCACCGTTGGGTCGCCCGACTTCTTACCTTTAAGGACAACCGCTGTCCAGGACCCTATGGCGGCAAGACAAAGTCAGCCTCGAGTGGAGTACAAGGATTACTCCTGGATAGCTCACACTTGAGGTGACTAGGCATAACCCAGATAGGGGCCTTTGGGGGTGTCTGCTTTGTACCGTACCTGTGCAGTTGTATATATTGTATCCGTGTTCACCCCCCTGAGTGATCACGGCCCGCTATCTAGTCCTAGCTAACAATGCGCAGGGTTCACTGCTGAATATATGCATAATTATAACAGGCAGCATAGGATAAGAAAAGGTACAACAAGGGGCGACAAAATCAGGCTATGCAATTGAATAGGATTGTAATCGTAGCAGCAGCAGTAACCATGCCTAGTGCAATAAAGTACGAAAAAGTTAGGCGATATCTGGGGAAGAGAATGGCTCTGCTTGCCTGGAAGCTCGACGGTAGGGGCAGGGTCGTCGACGAAGTAGTCGTACCCGGCAACGGTGTACTCGGTGGTAGCAGTGGGGTCTACCGGAGAATAAAAGGGGGGAGAAACAGTAAATACAAAGCAAGCAATGCAAACATATGAATGACATGACAAATGTAAAGTTAACGATGTTCTAACGCAGTGCAAAGCACGTTGCACGGAGCGGGAATCCATCCGGGGATGAACTACCGGCTCCGGGTGATTACCGGACAGGGTGTCCGGAGGGGAAGGATTCATGCCGGAGGTGTCATGGACATCCGACAAAGATAACGGGGGTGTATCCGTGTTAGTTGAACCATTCCGGCCAACTTTCGTGTTCGGAATAAATTCATCCGGCAGGTTTTTACCGGCACCGGGAATTATCGACAGACAACCCGGAGGGGGGAATGTCGATGATCGGTGTGTTAGGGGGTGGGGTAGACATACGGATAGCGTATTCTTATTTGTTATAATTTTTTGATCAATTTTTATGTACAAAGTTTTTTGATCTGAGCTACGGTTTATTTTCTACGATTTTCTAAAGTTTTAAGCATTTTAAATCATCTTGTAAATCATTTTTAAATTATTTTTATTAATTAACAGAAACATTATCCACAATAGTTTGACTGGTCAACTGACATGTGGGGCCCCACTGTCAACCTCAAAGTGTGATAAATCATTTTAATTTAATTAGAAAAATGTCAGGGCCCACATGTCATACTCTCAACAACAATTTATTTTAATAAACAAAAATGACTTACAGATTGGGCCCATGTGTAAGTGGGTGGGGGTTTTCTTTTATCTCTGTTTTTATTAGCAACATAATTAGAGGGGGGGTCTGGTCCCACGCGTCAGACACTACAGGGGGTGTTAGGGGCTAATCACAGGGGATTATCCCCTGCTCACGCACGTGAGCACGCCGACGTTCAGTGCACAGCAGCCCCGGCGAGGCACGGAGGCGCCTCCGGCGAGCACGAATTGAGCGGGAGGGGGGGAATCGAACCGAGCGGAGCCGCTGCGTCTACTGGTGTGGCTGGGGGAGGCGGAGGAGGCCGGAGCCAAGCTCCTCGTCGTCAATGGCGGGGGGGGGGAGGGCTCGGCCTCTACGGCAACGGCGAGCACGGCGGGAGAAGGGGACAATCCAGAGGAGGGGGGGAGGGCGCTCACAAGGGAGCCGTGGAGGGGAGGCAGCAGGCTCGTGGAAGGCTCGTGGTGGCGGAATTTGTCGGCGACGGCGGCGGTTGCAGGGAGGGGAACGGCGACGAGGAGCTCTCCACAGGCGGCGGGGGCTCGATTCCTTGCCTGAGAAGACGAAGACGACGGCGGGGGAGGTCCCAGACACGCTGCCTGGGCCGGAGGGGGCTCGTCGCCGTGGCCATGGCGGATGGGCGCCACGCCTTTGTTCGTGAACAGAGGAAGGGAGGCAGGGGCTTAGCTGGGCTAGGTGGGGCTGTGGGCTGGGTGGCCCAGGGTCCAGTGGGGGGAGAGGGGGATGGTGGGCTTCGCCCAGGGGGTAGATTAGGTTGGGTTTTTATTTTTCTTTTTCTTCTCTGTTTAATTACTTTTGCATTTCTTTTTATAGTCTTAGGCATTTTTGTAAGATATGGGATGTGTCCCATATTTATTGTTACACCATATATTACTGCCACAAAAAGATTGGGAAATAATAAAAGTCATTTAATATTCCAATTAAATATTAAGTGATTCAAATAGGATTTTTGGCCACTGTTTTGATTTGTTTAGAATTATTTATAACTTAATAAATACCCAAACCCATATGGATTTGGTCCACTGAATATTTGTGATTTTATAAAAGTAGTTTCACAATTTTTGGACCAAGTTTATATTCCACTTTGTTTTTATTATTGCACCAAAGACATTTTGAGATTTGATTTGATTTCAAACCAAAGGCAATTGAATTGAGCTTGGAGTTGTTGTCATTCCACCATTACCAAGGTACATGATCACATTGCATTCAACAATATCAAAGGGGAATTTGAATTTGAACTGAACCATTTGATTAAAGCAAAAAATTTGAACAGTAGTGATAAACAGTAATGGTGATTACTGTTCACTGACATTGAGAGTGTTACAAATCTCCCCCACTACAGGAATTCTCGTCCGGAGAATTTAGGCGGTAGAGGGGAAAAGATCGGGGTATTCTTCGCGGAGACGATCTTCGCGTTCCCAAGTGGCTTCATCTTCAGAATGATTCGACCACTGAACTTTGAGAAACTTCGTTGTCTTGTTGCGGGTTTTGCGTTCAGACTGATCGAGAATGCGGCTCGGATGTTCTTGATAAGTCAAGTCCTGTTGCAGCTCAATCATATCATGTTCCACTTCGCGGATAGGGTCCTTGAAGCAGCGTCGGAGTTGCGACACGTGGAATACATCGTGGACTTGGGAGAGGTTTGACGGCAATTCCAATCGGTATGCCACTGGTCCACTCCGGGAAAGAATACGGAACGGGCCAATGTAGCGAGGAGCTAACTTGCCTTTGATTCCGAAACGATGAGTGCCTCTCATGGGAGTGACACGGAGGTACGCGTATTCACCAGGTTGATAGACCATTTCTTTGTGCTTGCGATCATAGTTACTCTTCTAACGGGACTGAGCAGCTTTCAGGTGTTCACGAATAACGTGAACCTGATCTTCAACGTGTTGTATGATGTCCGGACCAATGAGAGTTCGTTCTCCAGTTTCTGACCAATTCAGAGGGGTTCGACACTTACGTCCATAGAGAACTTCAAAGGGTGCCATCTTCAGACTAGCTTGATAGCTATTGTTGTACGAGAATTCAGCAAATGGAAGAGATTCCTCCCATTTCTTACCGAATGAGATGACACAAGCTCGGAGCATATCTTCAAGCACTTGGTTGACTCGTTCGACTTGTCCTTGCGACTGGGGGTGATAAGCGGTGCTGAAATTTAGGTGAGTGCCCATAGCTTCTTGGAAACTATCCCAGAACTTCGAGGTGAAAATGCTGCCACGGTCTGAATTGATCTCCAATGGAATACCGTGGAGGGAAACAATTCTGGAAACATATAAGTCTGCCAACTGACTAGCAGAGATCGTCTCCTTGACAGGCAGAAAATGAGCAACCTTGGAGAATCGGTCGATGACGACAAAGATGGCATCATGACCCTTTTGTGATCGAGGAAAAACGGTGACGAAGTCCATTTCAATCTTGTCCCACTTCCATTCAGGAATAGAGAGTGGTTGCAGAGTACCAGCAGGTCTTTGATGTTCGGCTTTCACGCGACGGCAAACGTCACACTCATCAACATAACGAGCAATGTCTTGTTTCATGTTGGACCACCAGTACCGCTGACGAATGTCTTGGTACATCTTGGTACTACCAGGGTGAATCGACAAAGGTGTATCATGAGCTTCTTTCATGACATCAGAGGCGTAATTCAGGTTGGCCTTGGCTACCGGAACCACTAAACGACCCTTGAAGTACACCGCATTATCATCATTTGCATCAATAGTGAAGAATGAGGGCTCTCCGCTGGCGACACGACGCTTAATCTTCCAAATGTCAGAGTCATAATGTTGTACCGTCTTGATGCGGGTGTCGAGGTCTGGTTGGACCACCAGGGAGTTCACATATCCCTGCGGAACAATTTCGATGTTTAGCTTGCGGAGTTCTGCATGCAGACGTGGCTGTTCTACTTGAACTTCCAGTTCACTACAATAGGCTTTGCGGCTTAAGGCATCGGCCACCACATTAGCTTTGCCAGGGGTGTAAGAAATTCCCATGTTGTAGTCGGCTATTGTCTCGAGCCATCTCTGTTGGCGGAGATTTAGGTCTGGTTGCGTAAACAGGTACTTCAGGCTTTGGTGGTCGGTGAAGATCTCGCAACGATTTCCGACGAGGTAATGTCGCCACAGCTTCAATGCATAAATTACCGCTGCCAATTCGAGATCATGAGTTGGATAGTTTTCCTCGTGAGCACGCAACTGACGAGAGCCATAAGCAATCAATTTGCGCTCTTGCATTAGGACACAGCCTAATCCTTGACGAGACGCGTCGCAATAAATCACGAAGTCCTTCTGAGTATCAGGCGGACCAAGCACCGGGGGTGAAGTGAGCTTGTCCTATAGAGCTTGAAAACTTTCTTGACATTTATCAGTCCACTCATACTTGACGCCTTTGTGAAGCAGATTAGTCAGAGGCTTGGCAATCTTGGAGAAATTCTCAACAAAACGGCGGCAATAGCTGGCAAGGCCGAGGAAACTTCGGACTTGCTTGACAGTCCTGGGCGGAGTCCAATCAAGAATAGCCTGGATACGTTAGGGGTTGACGGCAATGCCATCCTTGGAAATCACATGACCAAGGTAGGTTACTTCGGGAAGCCAGAACTCACACTTTGAATACTTAGCATAGAGTTTGTGTTCTCGAAGCTTTTCCAGTATAAGGCGAAGATGTTCAGCATGTTCCGCATCGGTCTTGGAGTAAATCAATATATCATCCAGATAAACCACGACAAACTTGTCGAGATATTCCATGAATATAAAGTTCATCAATCTGGAGAAAGTGGCTGGGGCATTCGTCAAGCCAAAGGACATGACAGTGTACTCGTATGAACCATAGCGAGTAATGAATGCGGTCTTCCGGATGTCCTCATCACGGACTCGGATTTGATGGTAACCCAACCTTAAGTCGAGTTTTGAAAACACCGTGGATCCAGCAAGTTGATCATAAAGATCATTGATCCGAGGGAGGGGGTACCTGTTCTGTATCGTGGCTTGGTTGATAGGTCGGTAATCTTGGACCAAACGGTTCGTGCCATCACTCTTGACAAAGAGCGAAGGTGCTCCCCAAGCAGAGGAACTAGGACGGATGAAGCCTTTCTCGAGGGTCGTGTCGATCTCCTTCTTCAATTCAAGGAGGTGGTGAGGTGGCATCTTATACGGGCGCTTGGCAATAGGGACGGTGCCAGGCTTCAAGTCGATGACAAATTCAACTTCTCTAATCGGGGGTATCCCCGGCAGTTCTTCTGGGAATACGTCGGTAAAATCACAAACGATTGGGACTTTCTCAATCCATTCGAGAGGTGTGACATTCAAGGCATTCAGAGCATATATACGAGCTTCGGCATTCATCGACACAATGGCGGTATGACTCAAAATCGCGTCGGAAGGATGAAAAAGTTGGATGACCTTGGTGCCACAATAAAGTGCGGCATCGTGGGTTTTCAGCCAATCCATGCCAATGATAAGGTCGATGGTGGAGGTTTTCAGAATGTGTGGAGAAACCATGAACTCAAATCTTTCGATCTCGACAGTGAGGTTAGGTGCAACCATGTCGACACGACACTGGGTACCGGGAGTCCGGACTATTAAGGGGGTATGCATCTTTTCGTGGTAAATGCCATGCTTAGACGCAAATGCTCCAGACATAAATGAATGTGATGCTCCTGTATCAAATAAAACGGCAGCAGGTATTGAGTTAACGAGGAGTGTACCCATCACAGTAGCGGGCTGTTCCTGAGATGCTTCAACATCAATGTTGTAAGCATGACCACGAGCATGAGGATTTGACCTAGTATTATAGTTGAGGGTTCCATTGTTGCCACGACCATTTCCGCGGCCAGCAGGGTGAACTACCAGTTGATTCTGTCGCTGAGGGCAGTCTCTGGAAATATGGCCTGGCTGACGGCACTTGAAACACAGGCCATCTTGAGGACGGAGGGGTGCAGTCTCAGTCTTCGGCTGTCTCGGCGGGGGCGGGGGCAGACGAGGTGCAACGTACGACGGCCTTGGTGCAGGGGCAGTTGGATGCATAAGACTGTGTGGAAGCCAAACGCGTTGCTTCTGTGCTGTTCCCGAAGATGAGCCAGCATCACGGGGGCGCTTCGGCGAACCACCGAACTTAAGCTGAGCGGTCTCAAGAGTGATAGTCTGGTTCACCATGGTGGCGAAATCGGGGAAGACGTGCAAAGCCAGTGCAAGCTGGAGATCTGGGTTGATTCCATCACGGAACTTCTCTTGCCTACTTGCATCATTCGGAAGGTCACTTGCAGCATAGCGGGAGAGGCGGAGGAATTCCCTCTGGTATGCCTCGACAGTTTTGTTGCCCTGAACGAGGTTGCGGAACTCGGCCTTCATTCGGTTCATAATCGCCTGGGGGACATAACGAGCGTGGAAGGCAGTCTTGAAGTCATTCCAGGTGACGACAGTCCCTTCAGCTAGCGAGCCCTTGTAGGTGTCCCACCACTCAGCAGCGGGACCACGCAGGAAATAGGACGCGAAGTTGACATAATCAGCAGCGCTCACATTAGCGAACTCCAGCTGACGAGTGATGTCACGAAGCCAATCATCAGCATCCAGCGGCTGTTCCGGTTGGTGGAAGAGAGGGGGATTGAGACGCATGAAATCCCGCAGAGTAACCACAGGCGGTTGGTTCTGGTGCTGGTTCTGGTTCTGGAGCTGATCTATAACTCCTTGCATAAACACTTGGTTCATCTGAAACTGTTGCATCATCGCGGCCATGTAGTCCGGCGGCGGAGGTGGATCGTTGGCACCACGACCACGACCACCACGACCAGCCATCCTGCTAGAATTTAACAGGGGTATTTTAGCGATGAACATTTTAACGAGATGCCGGAAACGAGTAAGAGGTAAAGCGACAACAAAGAGGAGGCGCGGATATCTATAAGAGTAGTCATATAAGACATACACATCCACACATAGAATCAATCGAAAATCGGGCATCGTAACGTCGTAGAAATTAAGGAAAAAGGACCCACTAGGCGGCGCGCAGACCGCGGTAAGGATTACACGACGTGACATAGATTCCACTATGTCAATCACGCCGCAAGAAAACTGTTGGCCACAGGAGTTAATGCCAGAGGACGCGCGGCCTGCCCAGAATGAGAATGGGATCCGCGGTCCAGGACCTGGGGTAGAACTCCTGCAACACGACTCAATCAATGGGGAAGCACCAAAACGCCGGATGGAATCAAGATAACGTGATCCTAATGTCAGAGTTTGTAAAACTTACCAGCAAGGATAAGAGAGCAGATTCCCAGAGCATAGGTAAGGAGAAAAGGATCCTAATACCATAGATATCACACGTAGTGACATCGATGTGGGCCCGTAAGCCAAATATTAAGTTAGCCAAATAGTTTTTCAAAGTCTAGACTCAACTTCGACCAGGTAGTGGTGGGGTGGCTTCCTACAGGCAGTCGGCTCTGATACCAACTTGTGACGCCCCCAAAATCAATCCGTGTACAGTAATCATACACGCAGGGTACACGGCTGAGATTAGGGTGCCACGGTGAGAATATCACAGCACAACACTAAACACAAAAGGATAAACCAATATGTTACAATAAAGGGGGGTCACGCGGACCCGAATACATAAGTTATACAAGCCATAATATCTGAGTACAGACATAATTAGTCAAGTTATGCCTTAAGAAGGCTAGCACAAATAACATCAGAGATACAGATCGAAAAGGCAAGGCCTCCTGCCTGGGATCCTCCGAAACTACTCCTAGTCCTGGTTAGCGGGGGTCTCGACGTAGTAGTATCCGCCTCCTGGGTACTCCTGCTCCTGGGCTCCAACGTCACCTGCAGCGGCCGATCAGGCAAAACATAAAAGGGGAAATAAAGCAAAGGTGAGTATCTAGTATACCCGCGAGTCTTACGTCCGCTACTAAGCATTATGCATTTGTATCAACGGAAAGGGGAGGTTGTATATATAGTCGACTGCAAGATAGAAATCAGAATAAAGGTAAGAAAGCTAGGCCTATCGAAGACTAGCATCTTCCAACGTTGTCTTGCAGCATGAGAAGAGAAACAACCAACAGTTCATATAAAGCAATAAAATAACAATGAAGCAGAAGTTGCTGCAACATTGAATAATATAAGTTGTAATGATTAATAATAATAATGCCTCTGAGTTCCCCTCCTCGACTCCCATGCGAGGAAGAAAACCCGGAACCATACAGTTTAATAGTAATAGTTTGTAGTGGTAAGATCCAGCTTCAGCATAAAGCGTCCTGTTACCGTGGACACGGCTATTCGAATAGATTAAACTCCCTGCAGGGGTGCACTACTGTTCAGCCTGCACGCTCGGATCTCCAGGATGGCGTGAACCTTGTTAGGGAACGCCCCACCGAGGCTATCCGACACGACGCAGCCCATCCTAGGCTCAACAGAGAGGCCATCTGCCGAACTATATCCTATGCGCCAAGGGGTCTAGGTCCCTCACCCTTGCACGCTCCTGCACGGTGCGAGTCTGGCCGGTGAAGCAAAAGCAAATCCAAACACACCTGCTGCAGCAAAAAGACAAGACCACTTCCCGGCGATCAGGCCGCAGTACTGCTGACGTCTGAAGAGCTTTCGGACGAACTATGACGCGGAGGGCCCACACCGTAATCCCACGTGTAGGTAGTGCGTACAGACCAAAGGGTCTCTCAAGTCATCCGCCGAACCATTTAGCATTTTAATATTATCTCGCAGACAACCGTTATCACTGTCTGACTAACAACACAACGGACAACGAACAGCAACACGGCCCACCGGTAACTTCGGGGCCTGTCCTGTCGTCCCGTCAAAGCGCGCGGTTACCGACAAGGTGAACCTTCTCCTTACCTTGTCTCGCGTGTGCTCTTGGTAGAGCTCTACTTTTGCGTGGTTTGGTAACTCTCGCGAGATACGAGCAGGGGCAAAGCACGCCAGTAACGTCGGTCGTACCCTCCCTGTCGTTCCCGACGATATACCGCTCGCGGGCACCGTTGGGTCGCCCGACTTCTTACCTTTAAGGACAACCGATGTCCAGGACCCTATGGCGGAAAGACAAAGTCAGCCTCGAGTGGAGTACAAGGATTACTCCTGGATAGCTCACACTTGAGGTGACTAGGCATAACCCAGATAGGGGCCTTTGGCGGTGTCTGCTTTGTACCGTACCTGTGCAGTTGTATATATTGTATCCGTGTTCACCCCCCTGAGTGATTACGGCCCGCTATCTAGTCCGAGCTAACAATGCGCAGGGTTCACTTCTGAATATATGCATAATTATAACAGGCAGCATAGGATAAGAAAAGGTACAACAAGGGGCGACAAAATCAGGCTATGCAATTGAATAGGATTGTAATCGTAGCAGCAGCAGTAACCATGCCTAGTGCAAGAAAGTACGGAAAAGGTAGGCGATATCTGGGGAAGAGAATGGCTCTGCTTGCCTGGAAGCTCGACGGTAGGGGCAGGGTCGTCGACGAAGTAGTCGTACCCGGCAGCGGTGTAGTCGGTGGTAGCAGTGGGGTCTACCGGAGAATAAAAGGGGGGAGAAACAGTAAATACAAAGCAAGCAATGCAAACATATGAATGAAATGACAAATGTAAAGTTAACGATGTTCTAACGCAGTGCAAAGCACGTTGCACGGAGCGGGAATCCATCCGGGGATGAACTACCGGCTCCGGGTGATTACCGGACAGGGTGTCCGGAGGGGAAGGTTTCATGCCGGAGGTGTCGTGGACATCCGACAAAGATAACGGGGGTGTATCCGTGTTAGTTGAACCATTCCGGACAACTTTCGTGTTCGGAATAAATTCATCCGACAGGTTTTTACCGGCACCGGGAATTATTGACGGACTGCCCGGAGGGGGGGAATGTCGATGATCGGTGTGTTAGGAGGTGGGGTAGACATACGGATAGTGTATTCGTATTCGTTATAATTTTCTAATCAATTTTCATGTACAAAGTTTTTTGATCTGAGCTACGGTTTATTTTCTATGATTTTCTAAAGTTTTAAGCATTTTAAATCATCTTCTAAATCATTTTTAAATTATTTTTATTAATTAACAGAAACATTATCCATAATAGTTTGACTGGTCAACTGACATGTGGGGCCCCACTGTCAACCTCACAGTGTGATAAATCATTTTAATTTAATTAGAAAAATGCCAGGGCCCACATGTCATACTCTCAACAGCAATTTATTTTAATAAACAAAAAGGACTTACAGATGGGGCCCATGTGTAAGTGGGTGGGGGTTTTCTTTTATCTCTGTTTTTATTAGCAACATAATTAGAGGGGGGGGTCTCGTCCCACATGTGGCGGGGGCTCGATTCCTTGCCTGAGAAGACGAAGACGACGGCGGGGGAGCTCCCAGACACGCTGCCTGGGCCGGAGGGGGCTCGTCGCCGTGGCCATGGCGGATGGGCGCCACGCCTTTGTTCGTGAACAGAGGAAGGGAGGCAGTGGCTTAGCTGGGCTAGGTGGGGTTGTGGGCTGGGTGGACCAGGGTCCAGTGGGGGGAGAGGGGGATGGTGGGCTTCTCCCAGGGGGGTAGATTAGGTTGGGTTTTTATTTTTCTTTTTCTTCTCTGTTTAATTACTTTTGCATTTCTTTTTATAGTCTTAGGCATTTTTGTAAAATATGGGATGTGTCCCATATTTATTGTTACACCATATATTACTGCCACAAAAAGATTGGGCAATAATAAAATTCATTTAATATTCCAATTAAATATAAATGATTCAAATAGGATTTTTGGCCACTGTTTTGATTTGTTTAGAATTATTTATAACTTAATAAATACTCAAACCCATATGGATTTGGTCCACTGAATATTTGTGATTTTATAAAAGTAGTTTCACAATTTTTGTGACCAAGTTTATATTCCACTTTGTTTTTATTATTGCACCAAAGACATTTTGAGATTTGATTTGATTTCAAACCAAAGGCAATTGAATTGAGCTTGGAGTTGTTGTCATTCCACCATGACCAAGGTACATGATCACATTGCATTCAACAATATCAAAGGGGAATTTGAATTTGAACTGAACCATTTGATTAAAGCAAAAAAATTGAACAATAGTGATAAACAGTAATGGTGATTACTGTTCACTGACAGTGAGAGTGTTACAATGCACCTTCATCAACTTGATCAAGTGCATGGCCGCTCGGCTGAAGATATGTTCATCAGTTTTTCTGATAAGCTAAGTAAATTTGCATACTCCATTCTCATACATTTTATGTCCGAACAACAATTGGTCCTGGTTATTCGGATGAATTTCGCACTCGAACAACTAACGTGCAGGCTCATTCGGATAAATTTGACATTCGCCTGTTCTGCAATGGCTCGGTCTCCATCGACTCTTCTGCAATGACTCAGCTTCCATCGACTCTTCTGCAATGAGTCGACCTCAAGCATAATCAATGAACTTTTTCGAGAACTGCTCTTTGTCGCGTCATGGCTTCATCGACTTCGACTACTTTCCCAACGCGGAAACAGCTAAGTTCCTCATACAACCAAACTCCGTATTACACTTTTTAGCGAGTTCAACTCTCCCAAGCTTCACCCGGGAACCACTTCTCGCCTTTACCCGAGTCCACCTCGATGAAACACAAATTATATTCCCCGTTTTCCTACAAGCCCGTCGAAGGTTATAACACACTCAGGGGCTACGCCACACCCGGGGGCTAAAACCTAGATTAGAACCAGATTTGTCTTTGTTGGTGGCTCTTTGCTCCACCCATTAGTTGTGCCGCCAGTCGGCAAGTTGTTTACTTGGTTTTCTCCTGTTCTTCGTGAACCGCCTATACACGCTCGGTACCTAAACGCCTACTCTTCGTCTCCAACTCAGTCGCAACCTAACTGTCTGGTTAGCAAGAGCAAAAGTTAATGGTCTGCCAACCCGCTAAATGGCTAAACACGAGAGAACAATAAACCAAGTTAGACATATTATTATCTGCAAAGTTTGAGTTCTACACTTTGTTTCTGCAAAGTTTAAAGTTCCGCTTTCACTTTCACTTTCTATCTGTTCACTTTTCTTTCAGGTCAGCGAATGAAATATCTCTAGTTTCACTCCGTACTCATGGAAGACGGGTGTTCTTTTTCTTCACCTAAAGACTTACTCCGAGTGGCTACACTCGAGAAAATGTTTCGTGTCCATGCACGACGAAGAAATTACGGATAACTCCAGTAAAAGACTCCAACTAACTACCAGTAGTTAGTCGGAGCCTTGGGGGCTACACCCAGTGGGTGCACTGATCATGCTCCCACTGGAAAGAAAATTTCCCGAGTAGATCTTCACTCGGAAGAATGACATGTCGAGTAAGGCATCACTCGGATACACCCAGTGCGTAGCCAATAAAAACCGAGTAAGTTACCACTCGATTACTCAACAAAACCGAGTAAGTCGTCACTCGGAGTATTTTTGAGAGAAGTTATTCCTCAAGCATGAAACAATTTTGAACCCGATAATACTCGAGACTAAGTGACATGCATGAATGCAGTCATATTTCAAAATACGCTGCAAACGTAAAATCTTGTATTCATTATTTATTCGAGAAAAGTTCCGAGTAGCTAATTCACTAATAGTGCGTCTCTGACGAAGATTGCCAGATTATTAGTAAGATAAGGTGCAAGGGGTAAAGAACCGATATCCTATGTGGTATTGATCTAAGGACCATAGTAAGGCCTTAGAATATTGACTTTACAAATTTGGATAAATGAAATCTATAAGGCCTTAGATTTTCATGACACACCTGCTGTGGGCCTTAGTCTACCTCTTCCGAGAGAAGCTTGAGTGTCGCCAAATTTTTCCTTTAACTTTCCCGACCCATATACAAGGGAAAAGTATACAACTTTAATAAAGTCCTTCCGGGCCTCTTATTGAGTTAAAACTTCATGAACCTTATGAAAACATCATCAGAAGAAAGAATGCTCTTCTGATAATTTGATAGCTTCAGTTAAAGACTCCAACTAACTACTTGTAGTTAGTCGGAGCCTTGGGGGCTACACCCAATGAGTGCACTGATCGTGCCCCCACTGGAAGAAAAATTTCCCGAGTAGATCTTCACTCGAAAGAACAACATGCCGAGTAATTCATGACTCGGAATAGCCCATCCCGAGTAGATCTTCACTCGGAAGAACAACATACCGGGTAAGTTGTCATTCAGAAACCTTAAACGAAGCCGAATAAGTCATCACTCGAAAATCTAGAGGAAACCATGTAAGTCATCACTTGGAGTATTTTTGGAGAAACTACTTCTCAAGCATGGAGCAGTCCCGAATGTTACGATACTTGGGGTTAAGTGACATGCATGAATGCAGCTACATTCATGATACACAGCGAATAGAAATATAAACTTGCCCGACCCGTGTACAAGGGAAAAGTATAAAACTTTAATAAAGTCCTTCCGGGCCTCTTATTGAGTTAAAACTTTCAAACCTTACGAAAATATAAACACCGACAAAAGAAAGGATGTTCTTCTGAAAATCTGGTTACTCAATCTCGAGAACCGAAAAGCACTTGGGGGCTACTGTCGTGGTCATGCCAAGGGGATACCCTTAAGGGACATAAACCATGGGGTACCCTTGATACACGGGGTTATGTAATGAAATAACTTAACATGATCCTGAGCAAAGAGTTAACCTAGAATGATAAAGCAGAACCATACTTCCGAGTAGCACCTAGCTCGGGAGTATGCGTTACTCGGAAAGGAAGCTACCAAGTCAACTGTTACTCGGAAGGAAGGAAATCAACCGCCAGGAGGAACAATGAATCCCAAGGCGTTACCTCCCATTTAAGAGCGGTAATAGGTAGATTAATGAGTAGCTGTTTCCTGTATTTATGATAGGGCATTACTTGTAACATTAAACATCATCAATGTGCCATGACCAGCCTTTACAACTCCCATGACGCACTCTATATAAGCCATGGGAGGACATTGGGCTGGGGGCTGGACTCTCTCTTCTTCCTCCCCCTCACTCTTTCTCTCCCAGGGGAAGAACTCATGTACATCTTGTTCATACAAAGATAAGGAAAAGCTCCTCCGGGAGCACGAGACATAGGGATTTTATCTCCTCCGCGAGAGTCCAGAACTCGATAAAATCGCCTGCGTCACCCGTTTGCATCTCGATAGATCATGCTCCATTCATACCCCCTCTCTATTGTCAGGATTATATCCACGGCAGTTACCATTAACCTTAACCCATTCTTATCAGATAATTCCATTTTGACACTTATTCATGGACCGTTTCCCCATTGCTAAGTATCATAGTATAACACCTTCGTTTCTGAGAGCCTTTTCCATGTGATTCCATCCTAAGTGAGACGTGAGTGATTTCCTTATCCTCATTGAGTTATGTTACCTAATTCAAGGTCCTCTTGGCCCACAAGGTGATTAACCGTTCCATATTGTTCGCAATGATGCTTTGTAGAACTACGTAATTCCGTGAGGGTTTTTGGAAGATTGAGAGAAATAGTGTAGTAGCTTTGGTAAAATAAAAGGTTCAACGGGATTCAACCCTGAACCTTGCTTCATGCTCATGAGACCCTTTTGTAATGGGTGTGAGGATGTCCGAGTGCGAGGTTGCGAGATTTACCTATTCACGTACAGATTTAGTAGTTTGAGTGTGGAATGGATTGGCCCCCATAACAACTACTCTTACTATTAGTTTTCGTTATGTTGGAGCGCGGAACCTCCTGTATACCTTTATCCTTTGTAGTTTAGTATAAATAGCTGAATCATGTACTTTAGATCGAAATATCTTGTCTCCGCTAAATAAAATCTTGAGCGTGAAGAATTCGAGGTCGAATTCTCTTCGAGGTGGGTAGAATGTAATACCCCGTATTTTGTAAACACTTAATTCAAAAATTCATTGTGAAAATTGACCAAAGTTTGAGTTTTTGAGTTATACGAGGAATATAGAACCTGAGATCATGGTTGTGTCCGTCTCATTGAGTAGACAAGAAAAACATCATACAATTTCCCAAGACAAAGTTCATATGCGTACTTCGCGAGCCGGTCAGTTCTATCATTTCATTTAATTTAATTTTGAAAAAATAGCAGACCAAGTCGGTGTAACCATAGCATAGTCTAAAAGGGATATAAACCTTTTCACGCTAGACCTAACCTGTTCAATCTAGCAGATCCCCAGTTCTTTATTGTTGTTGTTTCCGCCGCCGGTTCGATAAGAGTTCTCTGCTGGAGGCCGCCTCGGCGTGGTTGAGCACCGTGGGCGAGCTTGGCGCCATGGCCTCTCTACCTTGTCGTTGTTTCCGCTGGTCGCCGGTCTCCAGGTTTTGGTGTTGCCCAGTCCGGGGTTTGAGTTGGCGAATCGCTCTACTCTACTAAATTAGAGGTACAAAGTAAATGACATATGAATGGAAGACGGGTGTAGCACATATATCATATCACTTGATCATATAGTTCTAAATTGTGACTAGTGGAATGTCCTGTAATTATCCTAGTAGTTGCATATTAGTAATTTATTTATCCGTGACTTCCAAAATTATTTAGTATGAGCCTTTGGCGGCTTGGATCTTTATTCCCTAATTCGAATAGCTAAATTGTGAACTTAAGTTGATGCTTAGATATTTTATCTAAAATGCATGTCGTGGATGTCCATAAAACAAAGGAAGTTCTGCCGAATTTTTGAATTTCTCCTACAACTTGTGAAAATATGCTAGCGTGGTAGCATCGCCGGGTTTAATAGAAATCTTGGGTGTTACAATATTACAACCCCTCCAGAGGTTAGTGATCCATCTAGTAGCTAGAGTTCTCAACTAAGTTTTTGTAGTTTTCAAAAATAAGCATGTTGAACCAAAATACGACACCTATCACTAATTGGCTTGAGATCTTGACACACAAAAGTCCAAACATTACTCGAAATAACACCTCAAAACTATTGCAAGTTACTAATAAACTTACAATAGCAACCTTAATTACCTACTCAAAGCAAGACACACATTCAGTGCAACAGGCCAACTCTCTAAACAAGATAAGCATGAAACTCAAGAGAGTACTAAAAGAAATAACCTAAAAAAATCTCTTAAAGATAAACATGAAAAACAAGAGCTAAGCATGACAACAGATAGAAATAATAAAGAGCACTCAACAAAGATAAGCATGAAAACTATAGCATTCTAGGAAAAGCGGAGCGTGTTTCTCTCCCAAACAAGGTATGCAAGGGTCCAAATTGTTATGAACAAAAAACAAAACTAAACAAAGCAAAGCAAACTAAAAATTAAAGAGAAAGACGCTCCAAGCATAGCACATAACATATGAACTAATAGAAATATAGTGTGGAGAAGGACGAACTGATGATTGTTGATGAAGAAGGGGACGCACGGGGGCATCCCCAAGCTTAGATGCTTGAGTCTTCCTTGAATATTTCTTGGGGGTGCCGGGGGCA
Organism: Bromus sterilis; assembly: GCA_950022295.1. NCBI lineage: Eukaryota > Viridiplantae > Streptophyta > Magnoliopsida > Poales > Poaceae > Bromus > Bromus sterilis. The sequence goes on from OX465600.1 coordinate 160,881,766, forward strand.
TCCCCAAGCTTGAGCTTTTGGCTCTCCTGGATCTTCTTTCATCATCTCCCTTCGCACACTTGAAAACTCCCTTCATACGAAACTCATCATAAACTGATTAGAATGGTTAGTACCCATAATAAATAATTTTCCTTTTCTGGAAATAAGGATTTTCAACAAGGTCTACTTTTGGTGAAGATTGCCAAAAAGGTTTTGCAAGGAAAAAGCATGCGCAAGATTTGCAAAATTGAAGAAGCGCAAAACAGGGCAGAATATGGGAAAAAAAGAACAACAACTAAAATAAAAAAACTCAGAACATGTGGTAGTTAGCCAATTGTATAGAGCATACAGTCAAAAAATTCAGATAAAAAAGATGATCTGGTGATTTTTAAAGATTTTTTCAATGAAGAAAACAGAATTTTTTTTCTAGACAACATGTCACAACTTTTGATCCACTTGCCACCGAAGGCTAAAACTTGGCACAAAGCTTCAAAATAAATATACAATGATGTTGCTACAGTAGTAACAAGCATCAAGACCACTAAAACTGAAAGTAAAAACATTTTGGGTTGCCTCCCAATAAGCGCTTTCTTTTATGCCTTTGAGCTAGGCATGAAGCAACAAGATCAAGTTTTATCAATATCAAAAGAGTAGCTTACCCGTATGACGGACTCAAAAGGTAACTTAATCTTCTTTCTAGGGAAATGTTTCATGCCCTTCTTGAGGGGAAATTGGAATCTTATAGTCCCTTCTTTCATGTCAATGACAGCGCCAACGATGTGAAGAAAAGGCTATCCTGAACTAATTGGACATGAGGGATCACACTCAATGTCCATGACAAGAAAATCAACGGGAACATAATTATCATTGACAACAATAAGAACATCATCAATACTTCCTACAGGTTTCTTTACGGAAGAATCAAAAAGACGAACATGAAAAGAACAAGGATAAAAAGGTTTTAATTCAAGCATATCATACATTATTTTGGGTAAAACGGAGGCACTAACTCCAACATCACATAAACCAAAGCAAGAAAAGTTATTCAATTTAATCTCGACCATAGGATCCCAACCATCTTCTACTTTTCTAGGAATAGAAACCTCTAGTTTAAGTTTCTCCTCCCTAGCTTTGATAAGAGCATTAGTGATATGCTCGATGAAGGCAATGTTAAGTGAACTAGTGTGAGGGTCTTTGGCCATTCTTTGCAAAAACTTTATGACTTCGGAGAGACTACAATTATCACAATCAAGTTCACTACCATTAATTAAAGTGGTAGTGATATCATCTAAGCTCATTTTCTCTTTGGTAGTCTCTAAGTTCAAGGGACCTTCTTGTCCTAAAGTTGAGGTTTTAGCATCACCATTAATGGGTCCATTAGGTGGACTAGGGATGTGATGGGTGCTAAAAGTTTTGAGATCCTCAACAACATGTAAAGAAGCAAGTGTGGTGTGTGTAGGAAGGCTCTTAACTCTCTCTTCCTCTTCTTTTTCTCTAGCCCATCTATCCTTAAGTTTGCCTAGCATTCTAATGTTCTCATTAATTTGCACTTGGATAGCATTCATAGGCGTGGTTTTGTTCTCCTCAAGGGGAGAAGTCCTAATTTTGAGCATCTCAATATCGTGAGCAATGTTGTCTACCTTCAAAGTGAGGCTATCAAGTTTGTCTAATTTTTCCTCTACACTCTTGTTGAAGGATTTTTGAGAGGTAATAAAGTCCTTAAGCATGCTCTCTAATTCAAAAGTTGAGTTTTTGGTTCTAGGATAAGTGTTGTTGTTCCCATAAGAGTTATTGGAGGGGAACGGTCTAGGATTGTTGCTACCAAAATTACCCCTATAAGCATTGTTGTTGAAGTTGTTCCTAGAAATAAAATTAACATCTATTTGATCTCTTTCTTGAGCAAAAAAATTACTCCTATAAGCTTAGTAAGTAAAGACATGATCAAGTCAACCTTATCATTTAAAAAAGAGATCTCCTCAAGTGTGGTTGACATAAAGGTTGGTGTGCCATTGAGAGTAGTTTTTCATCGTATCATCTAATAGCTTCGTGGCAACACCAAGTGTGGTTGACATAAAGGTTCCTCCCGCGGACGAGTCTAACAGATTCCGCGAGGTAAAGTTCAATCCTGCATAAAAAGTCTGGATAACCATCCAAGTAGTTAATCCATGAGTAGGACAAATCTTAACAAGAGATTTCATACGTTCCCAAGCTTGAGCAACGTGTTCGTTATCCATTTGCCTAAAATTCATAATATTGCTTCTCAACTGGATAATCTTAGCAGGTGGGTAGTACTTCCCAATAAAAGCATCCTTAGATTTATCCCAAGAATCTATGCTATTCCTAGGTAAGGATTTGAGCCACTCCTTAGGTCTTCCTCTCAAAGAGAAGGGAAAAAGCTTAAGTTTAACAATATCACCATCTACTTCCTTATACTTTTGCATATCACAAGGCTCACAAAAATTATTCAAATGCAAAGCATCATCATCTCCTTCACCGGATAATTGTTCTTTAATAAGAACATTTCAATAAAGAAGGTTTAATCTCATAGGAAGTCGCCGACACTACTAGAGAAATAGCTATACATGGAAACCTTATTAGTGGCGCATTTTTTATGTGATGCGCCACTATGTTGTAAGGGGTGGCGCACTGGTAAAAAATGCGCCACCTATAAGCTCTTATAGGTGGCGCATTTTTTAAAATGCGCCACCCCTAAGAGTGGGCTAGCCCTGGATCCCCTTATAGGTGGCTCATTTGGAGAAATGCGCCACCCCTAAGAACCTTATAGGTGGCGCATTCTGCTAATGCGTCACCCCTAAGAGCTTATGGGTGGCGCATTTTGGAAAATCCGCCACCCCTAAGGAATTATTAGTGGCGCATTCAAAATGCGCCACCCATAAGCTCTTAGGGGTGGCGCATTAGCAGAATGCGCCATTACTAAGTAAAAAATGTGACAGAAAATTCCCAACACACAAATTCAACCCCCCCCCCCCCCCCGTGGACCGCCTTTTCAGTTTGAAAAAAATAAAAGAAAATGATAGAAATGTCAAAAGAATAAAAGAAAATAAGTTTCCCATATGATATGTGGTCTAGTTGTTAGAAAAATTTACAAATATGAATTTCGACTTTTTTTGCAAAATCTCTCGAGAATTGTGTAAAATGGGCATAACTTTTGCATACGACCTCCGATGAAAAAGTTTTTTATATGAAAAATCATCTACTCAAAAAGTTATATCCAAATAGTTATGATGCTTTTAAGATCTGGAGGCCAAAAAATTGAAAAAGATTCAAAACTTGTTAGTGGCGCATTTTGCTAGGTGCGCCACCCCTAAGGTTCTTATGGGTGGCACATTTTTCTATATGCGCCACTAATAAGAGTATATATAACCCGACCGGATTTCTTCTCCTCCTTACCTCTTCATTCTTATCCTCCTCTCCTCCACCATCTCCTCCTCCTCTCCACCTTCTCCATGGCGCCCTCCTCCTCCCCTCCTCCATGGCTCCAAGGCTGCTGCTCCACCTCATCCTCCCCTCCTCCATGGCTCCTCCTCCTCCTCCAAGGCTCCCCCTCCTCCACGGGTCTTCTTCTTCCTCCTCCCCTCCTCCATGGCTCCTACTCATCCAAGGTTCCTCCTCCCCTTTCTTCTTCCTCCTTCCCTCCTCCATGGCTCCTACTCCTCATGGTTCCTCCTCCCCTTTCTTGGCTCCTCCTCCTCCTCGTCTCTTCCTCCATGGCGCCCTACATCCTGAGCAAAAAAAGTTAGATGAACGGGACAGAGAATAAAAATGAGCAAACAAAGTGGCTAGATGAACGGAACAAATCATTCAAACAAAAAACGAGCAAAAAAATCGTAATCCTGATCCAGATCCAGATTCAAAATTCAAAAAAAATTAATGGTGGCGCATCTTAAAAATGTGCCACCCCTAAGGCCTTATTAGTGGCGCATTTCAGAAATGCGCCACGCCTAATATTCTTAGGGGTGGCGCATTTGAAATGCGCCACTAATAAGGCCTTATTAGTGGCTTGTCCTTAGTGGCGCATTTGAAATGCGCCACTAAAGGAGAAAAAAAAGGACGCCACTAAAAGGATATTCCCTAGTAGTGCGAAATGGCGGGTAAAGCAATAGGAGTGCAAATAAAGTCATTGTTTTTGTGACTAGTGAAGTCACAAAACATGGTGTTTTTAGAAGAACCCATAGTAACAATAGAAAGCAAGAACAAAGTAACTAAATTTTTTGGTGTTTTTTGATAAAAGACTAAAACAAAAACTGAAAAGTACACTAACAAGACTAAAAATCAAAGATAAAAGATAGTGTGCAGCTCCCCTATCTTCTAGATTGGATTCCCCGGCAACGGCGCTAGAAATTCGCTTGCTGACGCTGGTTGACGTTTGATACGTCCCAAACGTATCTATAATTTATGCTTGCTCCATGCATGTTTTGTGTGACTTTGCCATGATTTGCTTGAACTTTCATACACTTTTGAGCATATTTGGACTAATCTATTAACCCAGTGCACCCAGCTGCCAGTTGTTGTTTTCTGCTGTTTTTGTATTTCAGGTTTTCCGGCCATTAAAAGTGCTCCAAAAAATCCGGAAAAATCAGATAAATAATCAGCGACCCGGAAGCTTCCGGAATAACCAAGGCAACGGAGGGGGGCCACCACCAGGAGACCAGGAGGGTCCCTGGCGCGGCCCCACCCTAGGCCGCGCCAGGAGGCCTCCTGGCTGCCTGGTGGGTCCCCTCGACACCCCCCTCCGCCTATATTTACCCCTCGGGGTGGAAACCCCTAATATCGATCCCTTTTTCGCGATCCCGCCTCTGTACCGCTGCCACCGCCATTTCAAGATCGGGGCTGCTTGGAGAAGCTGCTCCGGCACCTTGCCGGGAGAAGCTACCCCCTCCGGGAGACCATCCATAGCCATGGACGCCTCCCGTATGTACCGTGAGTAGTTCCCCTTGGACCATGCGTCCGTGACCAGTAGCTATGTGATCTATCTCTCCCCTCTTTGTGCCTCCACTTTCGAGACCTCGTGAGCAGCCTCACATGATCGAGGCACCTTTGTAATTTTCTGCCGTTGCTATGTTGAGTTTGTTGGGATCTGATGGATTATGAGACTATGTTCAGATTGTGATGAGTAATATATTTGGTTCTTCTCTTTTATATATTTTTCTTGAGTAAATTCTTGCATGTTCTCCGTTGCCGTATTTTACTTTGGCCAAGTGATTTGTTGCAACTCCAAGAGGGAGCATTATGCTTGATTGTGGGTTCGGCCCCTTGATGTCTAGCTTGAGTGACAGAAACATGAGACTAGGGGATGTGATGTTGCCACCAGGGATAAAACAACGGTGCTTGTATCCGCGGATGCAAGGATTGTTTACTTTACGCAAAGTTCTTTTAATGCAGTTGTCTGTTGCTTTGGATTTACACTTTGGGTGGGATTCGCAACTTAATACCAGCGAGATGTTCTGGATAGATATCTCAAGGTGGATGATTCGTAGTAGATGCAGATGGATTTCGGTCTACTTACCTTGGCGTACTGCCCATTGCTTTTGAGCCCTTCCTTTCTTTGCAGCATAGTTAGCATTGCGGTGCCTTCATAATCCTGTCAATTTCCCAACTGTGATTTGTTTACCTCGCTAGCACTTTTATCGTCTTTTGGGAGAGAGACATCACTAGTGAAAATCACGGGACCCCGGTCCATCTTCATATCATTTTTTACATCTTTAGTTTACTTTTCAGTTGCTATCACTACCATTATCCCGTGCGTTTTATCCTTTGTAAACAGCAAGGCCGGAGGAATTGACAACTCCTCTGTACTCGTTGGGAGCAAAGTTATTTGTATCTGTGTGCAGGTCCAGGTGAAGTTAGCAACCCTTGGTTGAGAACGGCGCCATTGTTCACTTTACCGCCTTCTTGTATCTCCGCGAGTCCTCCTGGACGATACTCAACCTTAGCATGTTTGCTAAGGGAAATTTGCTGCTATGCTACATCTCACCTTCCACTTGGGGTAACCAACGAGGAGTGAGAGATCCTCACCGTATCAAGCCAATTTCTGGCGCCGTTGCCGGGGATTCAAGGAGCTACAAGTAGACTGGTCCCGTCAACTCTCTAGCCAGAAAGCCAATTTCTGGCGCCGTTGCCGGGGACTCCAGTCTACAAGATAGGGGAGTTGCACACTATCTTTTATCTTTTCTTTTTAGTCTTGTTAGTTTACCTTTCAGTTTTTACTTTTGTGTCCCTTATCAAAAATACCAAAAATACCTGCTAGTACTATGGGTTCCAATGAAAACACCAAGTTGTGTGACTTCACTAGTCACAACTACGGTGACTTTATCTGCACTCCTATTTCTACACCTGCTACTTCAGCACCTTCTTATGAGATTAAACCTGCTTTGCTAAACCTTGTTATGAAAGATCAATTCTCTGGTGCTAGAGATGATGCTGCTTTGCATTTAAATAATTTTATTGAGCTTTGTGATATGCAAAAGTACAAAGAAGTAGATGGTGAAATTGTTAAGCTTAAGCTTTTTAGTTTCTCTTTAAGGGATGAAGCTAAAATCTGGTTTCAATCCTTGCCTAAGAATAGCATAGATTCATGGGATAAGTGCAAGGATGCTTTTATCGGGAAGTACTATCCCCCTGCTAAAATTATTCAATTGAGGAGTAACATTATGAATTTCAGGCAATTGGATAATGAACACGTTGCCCAGGCATGGGAACGTATGAAGACGCTTGTCAAGAACTGCCCCACACATGGACTGACTACCTGGATGGTTATCCAGACTTTTTATGCTGGTTTGAACTTCAACTCGCGGAACCTGTTAGATTCGGCCGCGGGAGGAACTTTTATGTCAACCACACTTGGTGCTGCCACAAAGCAACTTGACGAGATGATGCTAAACTACTCTCAGTGGCACACCGAAAGATCTCCAACTGGTAAGAAGGTAAATTCTGTCGAGGAGATCTCCTCTCTAAATGAAAAGGTTGACCTTATCATGTCTCTACTTACCAAGCAAGCTCCTATTGATCCTCAGAATGTTCTTTTAAATTCTTTGGTTGCTCAATAACAAATAGATGTGAACTTTATCTCTAGAAACAACTTCAATAATAATGCTTATAGGAGTAATTTTGGTAGCAACAATCCTAGGCCTTTCCCATCCAACAACTATGGGAACGGTAATAGCAACTCCTATAGCCATAATTATAGGGAAAGAGACCTACCTAGCTATGAGAAACTTATAGAAATAGAAAAAGGCACCAAAATCTATATTGATACGTCCAAAACATATCTATAATTTCTTCTTGCTCCATGCTTGTTTTGTGTGATATTGCTATGATCTAGATAAATTTTCATACACTTTTGATCATATTTGGACTAACCTATTAACTCAGTGCACCCCAGTGCCAGTTCCTGTTTTCTTCTGTTTTTCTATTTCAGTTTTCCCCCATATAAAAAGTGCCAGAAAAATTCCGGGGAAAATACAGGAAATATCAGCGTACAGGAAGTTTCGCGAAGAGCCCGAGAGGGGCCAGAGGGGAGCCAGGGGGGCCAGGCGGCCACCCGGCGCGGCCCCACCCCTGGTCGCGCCAGGGGGGCGCCTGGGGCCCCTGGTCCACCTCTGGCTTCCCCCCTTCGCCTATTTATTCTCCGTCACGGGGAAACTCCGAAGACAGAACCCTATTTCGTAAACTCGCCTCTGTTCCGCCGTCGCCGCTCTTCCGAGATCGGGAGCACCAGAAGACCTCTTCCCGGCACCCTGCCAGAGGGAGGGCCGACCTCCGGGAGTCTCCTCTCCACCATGGATGCTCCCCGGATGTCTCGTGAGTAGTTTTCCTTGGACCATGGGTCCGTGATCAGTAGCTATGTGATGTTCTCCTCCCCTCTTTGTTCTTCATGGTTTACACCTCGTGAGCTGCCCTACATGATCGAGGCACTTTTGTAATCTTTCTGCTATTGCTATGCTGAGTTTGATGTGATCTGATGGATTATGAAATTATGTTCAGATTGTGATAGAGTAATATATTTGGTTTTTATCTCTTATATTTTTGTTCCTAAGTAATTCTTGCATGTTCTCCGTTGCTGTTTATTCCTTTGGCCAAGTAGTAGGTAGTGACTCCAAGAGGGAACGTTATGCTCGATTGTGGGTTCATGCCCCCCAATGACACGCTTGAGTGACAGAAACATGAGTCTAGGGGATGTGTTGTTGCCACAAGGGGGAAAACAACGGTCCTTGTAACCGCGGTTGCAAGGATTGTTTACTTTACGCAAAGTGCTTTTTAATGCAGTTGTCTGTTGCTTTGGGTTTACACTTTGGGTGGGGCTCGCAACTTAATACCACCGAGATGTTCTGGATAGATATCTCAAGGTGAATGATTAGTAGTAGATGCAGTTGGATTACGGTCTACTTATTTTGGCGTACTGCCCGTGCTTTTGAGCCTCTTCCTTTCTTTTGTAGCATAGTTAGCATTGCGGTGCGTTCATAATACTGTCAGTTGCCCTTCTGTAATTTGTTTACCTCGCATAGCAGTTTTATCGTCTTTTGGGAGAGAGACATCACTAGCGAACATCACGTATCCCGGTCCATATCCTTATTACTGTTTCCACGCTATATTTACTTTCTTGCTTTTTACTTTTAGTTGCTATCATTATCCTTTGTGTTTTACCCTTTGTGAACAACAAGACCGGAGAGATTGACAACCTCTCTGAACTTCGTTGGGAACAAAGTTATCTGTGTCTGTGTGCAGGTCCACGTCAGTTGCGCCGCTGACACCTACTTATCATCTCTGGAGTCCTACTGGAGACAAACCTTGGTATCTTCACTGAGGGAAACTTGCTGTTGCGCTACATCTTAACCTTCCACTTGGGGTAACCAACGAAGGGCGAGAAGCCATCATGCGAATTTCTGGCGCCGTTGCCGGGGACTCCGAGTGCTAAGATAGGGGAGTTGCACACTACCCTTTACCTTTGTTTTTTAGTCTTGTTAATTTACCTTTCAGTTTTTATCTTTGTGTCTTTTATCAAAAATTACAAAAAAAAAAATTATCTTGCTAGTTGTCATTATGTCTGGCCCTTTTGCCTTTGTTGAGACAGAGGTTCTCACCTTTAAACAAAAAGGTGGAGAAAGTTTAAAAGATGCTTGGCATAGAATTAATGATTCTCAAAAAAGAGCCACCAAGAAGCAATCCACTACTATCATGCTTAGAAATTTTTATGTCGGGATTACTCCTTGGAATAGGTTCATATTAGATACTTCTATCAATGGGAATTTTCTAGAAGCCCCGACTTGGGAGTCTCTTAATATTATTGAAAATCTTGTTGGAAATCTCCCTATTGCTAGCATACAAGAAAATATAACTCTAGCTCACATTATGAAGAAACTTGAAAAGATAGAGTTAGAAATAGCAAGTATAACTAGGATAAATGAGTTGGATCGCAAGATTCGAGGGAATTTGAATAGGCTTGATAGATCCATGCTTAAAATTATTAAAACTTTGGAGGTCATCAAATCCCGTGATACGGATCTTTCTAGGATTGATAAGATTGAGGAAATCATTAATACTCTAGGAACTACTTTTTCCTCAATCAAACCAAAAAAGGTAGAGACTTCAGCAAGAAGGGAACCTAAGTTCAATTATGTCCCTAGAGTTCCCCGACCTAAAAATAAACCACCTATTGCTAAAGAAGTTGAAACCGTGAAAACTTTGGAAGAAATACCTCTCTTTGGTAATTTTATAAATGAATCCTCCATTGATTTTCCACCTTTTGGTTTTCTCCCTAGAAGTATCTTCATTAGGCCTTTATTTGAAAGACCTCTTAAGACTAGTTGTACAATTGAAGAGCTTTTTGATGATCTTGATAATGATTCGATTGCTACAACTTGATCTTTTGCTTCATGCCTAGCTTAAAGACATAAAAGAAAGCGCTTTCGGGAGGCAGCCCGCAACGAATTTAGGTTTTTCTTTTTGCTTTTGTTGTGTCTTGATGATTTTTACTAATGTAGAAACATCATTGTATCTTTATTTTTCAGCTTTGTGCCAAGTTATAGCCTCTTACGGCAAGGGAAGTAAAAATTGTGACATGCTGTCCAGAAAACAGATTCTGTCCTCGTGACCAGAAAAATTCCAGAAAAATCCCAGTTCATCTTTTTGAGCTGAAATTTTTACACAGTATGCTCTATACAATTACGAAACTTCCGTATGTTCTGAGTTTTTTTATTTGAGTTCAGAAGTGCCCTTGAAAAATTCTTTACTACCTGCTGTTCTGTTTTTCACAGATTCTGCCACGTTTTGTCTCTCCTAAATTTTGCAAACCTTAAGTTTGATTTTTCTTTGCAAAAACTTTTTGGCACTCTTGAGAAACAGTAGCTCTTCAATAATATCTTTATATCCAGTGGGGAAAAATTATTTTATTAAGGGTACTAACCTCTCTAATCAGCTTATGATGAGTTATGTATGAAGGGAGTTTTCAAGTGTGCGATGGAAGATGATAAAAGAAGATCCAGGAGTGTCAAGCGCTCAAGCTTGGGGATGCCCACATGCATCCCCAACAAATATTCAAGGAGACTCAAGCGTCTAAGCTTGGGGATGCCCCCGTGCATCCCCTTCTCCATCAACAATCATCAGTTCGTCCTTCGTCTCACTATATTTTTATCACTTCATGCGTTATGTGCTATGCTTGGAGCGTCTTGCTCTTAGGTTTTATTTTTAGTTTTCTTTAGCTTTGCTTTCTGTTCATAACAAGTTAGATCCCGTCTTACTTTGTGTGGGAGAGAAACACGCTCCACTTTCAAAATTTAGAACACATCATAGGATTTTTCCTGCTTATCTTTTTGCTGTTGTGTGTTCTTTATCTTTTCATAGCTGCTGCCATGTTTAGTTTTAGTCTTAGTTTGTCTTTAGCAAGAGCCTTGGCTTTTGCTTAGTTTGTTGCTGGAATTCTTTTTAGTTTTCATGTTTATCTTGTTAAAGAGAGTTGGTTGTTGCACTGAGTTGTGTCTTGTCTTGAGAGTAGGTAATTGAGGTTGCTATTTTCTTCTAGTAGTAACTTGCAATAGTTTTGAGGTATTGATGTGAGTAATGTTTGAAATTTTGGTGTCAAGAGCTCTAGCCTATTAGTGATAGGTGTCGTATTTTGGCCAATCCGTGTGTATTTTCAAAACCTACAAAACTAGTTGAGAACTCTAGCTACTAGATGGATCACTAATCTTTGGAGGGATCGAATATCAGAGAACACTCACGTACCATGAGTCGAGGATGCGCAAGGATAACCAAACCCCCATACACTCCTCCTAGGGGTACTTTTATCTTTGTGAACCTCCTTATTAGATTGAGAGTTACCGATAATAAGTGCATGAGTTCTTTGGACTAATGTAAGTATTGAAAGTTGACACTTCCACCTTCCCATATTTTGCTAGCCTCTCCCGTGCCGTGCATTGCCTTTTTCTCATTCCGAGAGTTGGTGTCCACCTTCGCCGGTACATCCAAACCCTTGGCATGATACGCTCTGTCATCATAAGCCTCCTTTTATCTTTCCTCAAAACAGCCACCATACCTACCTATCAAGGCATTTCCATAGCCTTTCCGAGATATATTGCCATGCAACATCCACCTCTTCATGACTTGATCTTCATGTCATACATGTTCCTTCTACACTGGCAGTGACATACATTGCATACATCATGATAGTTACATCTTCTTTATGATTTTGAGTACCTTGTAAAGTGTGAAAGATCTCCTTTACCTTCTTGTAAAATAGAGTGTTGCCCTTAAGTGAGGAAAAGATCCTGAAGTGGACACAATAAAAGATCCCAAAGAGGACAAATGAGAGTCAAATAGAAAGAGCCATTGAGGCCACAAAAAATACAAAAAAATAGAAAAAAGAGAAAAAGAAATAAAAAGAAAGAAAGGGGCAACACTACTATCCTTTTGAGAGATCCACACTAGTACTCCCTTTATATCCTTGTACTCCATAGAGATGATCATTATGCATATAGCTATGTGGGGACCTTCACACTATAGAACTTGGCTTGCATATTCCAAGGATGAGCCTCCTCAAATGAGCTCTAGGTCTTCATGAGCGAGCAAGTTAGATGCACCCCCCCACTAGTTCCTTTGGAGAGCTTCTTAGCTCGTATGTGCATCTGTTGCATGACAATCCCTACTCCTCACATCATATCTATCATTTGGCATCTCTTTCCTATGATTGTCCTCATTGATGTGAGCCTTTCTCATCCTTTTTGTCTTCCTCCTCCGCACTTCTCTCTTTGCCATCCTAAGTGTCAACTCTCGTGCTTACGCTCATCCATTGCATGAGTGCTCAAAATATCAAAAAGGAGTGGATCAAATTGACTTGTACCTGGCTAGTGGTCTGGGGCGAGTCAAGATAAGATTCCAAAGAGGACCAAGTGTGAAACTTTAGTAGATTGAGTTCTCAACACAAAAATACTTTTTTTTTCGTATTCCCTATCCCCCTTCTTGCACGCAAACACCATTTGGAGACATTTGAGTCACGGACAGCGAGAGCTCTTGCACCTAATGTTCTTTTGTTACTTGTTTCAATGCTAATACAGACTCTTGCATGTTATGACTTGAATTGAATCTCTAACCTTGATTGCTTTACTTTTCAAAGTTCTTTTATAGTTGCTACCATGTCACCACAGAAATTATGTTGTTATCATTTACCTACTCGAGGACGAGCAGGAATTAAGCTTGGGGATGTTGATACGTCCAAAACGTATCTATAATTTCTGCTTGCTCCATGCATGTTTTGTGTGATATTGCTATGATCTAGATACACTTTTGATCATATTTGGACTAACCTATTAACTCAGTGCACCCCAGTGCCAGTTCCTGTTTTCTGTTGTTTTTCTATTTCAGTTTTCCCCCATATAAAAAGTGCCAGAAAAATTCCGGGAAAAATACAGGAAAAATCAGCGTACAGGAAGCTTCGCGAAGAGCCCGAGAGGGGCCAGAGGGGAGCCAGGGGGCCCAGGCGGCCACCCGGCGCGGCCCCACCCCTGGCCGCGCCAGGGGGGCGCCTGGGGCCCCTGGTCCACCTCTGGCTGCCCCCCTTCGCCTATTTATTCTCCGTCACGGGGAAACTCCGAGGACAAAACCCTATTTCGCAAACTCGCCTCTGTTCCGCCGCCGCCGCGCTTCCGAGATCGGGAGCACCAGAAGACCTCTTCCCGGCACCCTGCCGGAGGGAGGGCCGACCTCCGGGAGTCTCCTCTCCACCATGGATGCTCCCCGGATGTCTCGTGAGTAGTTTTCCTTGGACCATGGGTCCGTGATCAGTAGCTATGTGATGTTCTCCTCCCCTCTTTGTTCTTCATGGTTTAGACCTCGTGAGCTGCCCTACATGATCGAGGCACTTTTGTAATCTTTCTGCTATTGCTATGATGAGTTTGATGGGATCTGATGGATTATGAGATTATGTTCAGATTGTGATAGAGTAATATATTTGGTTTTTATCTCTTATATTTTTGTTCCTAAGTAATTCTTGCATGTTCTCCGTTGTTGTTTATTGCTTTGGCCAAGTAGTAGGTAGTGACTCCAAGAGGGAACGTTATGCTCGATTGTGGGTTCATGCCCCCCGATGACACGCTTGAGTGACAGAAACATGAGTCTAGGGGATGTGTTGTTGCCACAAGGGGGAAAACAACGGTGCTTGTAACCGCGGTTGCAAGGATTGTTTACTTTACGCAAAGTGTTTTTTAATGCAGTTGTCTGTTGCTTTGGGTTTACACTTTGGGTGGGGCTCGCAACTTAATACCAGCGAGATGTTCTGGATAGATAACTCAAGGTGGATGATTAGTAGTAGATGCAGTTGGATTACGGTCTACTTATTTTGGCGTACTGCCCGTGCTTTTGAGCCTCTTCCTTTCTTTTGTAGCATAGTTAGCATTGCGGTGCGTTCATAATCCTGTCAATTGCCCTTCTGTAATTTGTTTACCTCGCATAACAATTTTACCGTCTTTTGGGAGAGAGACATCACTAGCGAACATCACGTATCCCGGTCCATATCCTTATTACTGTTTCCACGCTATATTTACTTTCCTGCTTTTTACTTTTAGTTGCTATCATTATCCTTTGTGTTTTACCCTTTGTGAACAACAAGACCGGAGAGATTGACAACCTCTCTGAACTTCGTTGGGAACAAAGTTATCTGTGTCTGTGTGCAGGTCCACGTCAGTTGCGCCGCTGACACCTACTTATTATCTCTGGAGTCCTACTGGAGACAAACCTTGGTATCTTCACTAAGGGAAACTTGCTGCTGCGCTACATCTTAACCTTCCACTTGGGGTAACCAACGAAGGGCGAGAAGCCATCATATATGCACACACAGTTTGAACAAAACAAGGCCTTTTCCAGACAGTTAGATGAGCACTCCTCTATCCTGCAAAACATTAGTAAACAACTTGAGGGCCTGAATAGTGATATTTCCAGCCTCCAAACTAGACTCACTGCCATTGAGACCTATGTTTCAAACATGTCTCACACCCAATCTACCTTGATAAACCAGATGGCAGCCAAACCAGGAGTTATTCCCAAGGAAGAGGAAAGAATTAAGAGCCTTCCCACCTACCACACAGTAGCCACTATCCAAGTAGTTGAGGATGTCCAAAAAGTTAGCGCCCATCACACCCCTAGTCCCACTGGACCTATCAATGGTGATGCTACCACCTCAACCAAAGATGAAGAAACCTCTATGAATGTAGAGGCTTTCAGACAAGTGAGCCTAACTGATATCACTACCTCCTTGATAGATAGTAGTGATCTAGACTTTGACAACTGCACTTTACCTGAAGTTATTGGTTTCCTACACAAGATGTCTAGAGACCCCCACACTAGCACACTTAATCTTGCCTTCACAGAGCATATCACCAATGCTCTAATCAAAGTTAAGGAGGAGAAGCTTAGACTAGAAGCCTCCATACCTAGGAAGCTAGAAGATGGTTGGGATCCTATGATAAAAATCAAATTGAATTACTTCTCTTGTTATGCTCTTTGTGATGTTGGAGCAAGTACCTCTGTTATGCCCAAAAGAATGTATGATATGCTTGATTTGAAACATTTCGATTCTTGTTCTTTTGGTGTCCGTTTTGTTGATTCTTCCGTAAAGAAACCTTTGGGGAAGATTGACGATGTTCTTATCATTGTCAATGACAATTATGTTCCCGTTGATTTCACTATTATGGACATTGAGTGTGAGCCTTCTTGTCCAATTATTTTGGGACGTCCTTTTCTTCGCACAGTTGATGTTGTTATTAACATGAAAGAGGGGAATATCAAATTCCAATTCCCTCTCAAGAAAGGGATGGAACATTTCCCTAGGAAAAAGATTAAGTTACCTTTTGAGTCCGTCACACGGGCTAGTTATTCTCTTGAAAAGACTTGATCTTCTGCTTTAAGCCTAGCTAATGGCTCTAAAGAAGCGCTTTCGGGAGGCAGCCCGCAACGAATTTAGGTTTTTATTTTTGCTTTTCTTCTGTTTTTAGTGGTCTTGATGATTGTTACTACTGTAGCAACATCATTGTATCTTTACTTTTCAAGCTTTGTGCCCTTTATAGCCTCATACGACAAGGGAAGTGAAAGTTGTGACATGCTGTCCAGAAAACAGATTCTGTCCTCGTGACTAGAAAAATCATGGAAAAATCCCAGTTCATCTTTTTGAGCTGAAATTGTTACACAGCGTGCTCTATACAATCACGAAACTTGCGTATGTTCTGAGTTTTTTTATTTGAGTTGCAGAAGTATCCCTAAAAAATTCGTTTCTCTCTGCTGTTCTGTTTTTCACAGACTCTGCCACGTTTTGTCTCTCTTCACTTTTGCAAACCTTAAGCTTTCTTTTTCTTTGCAAAAACTTTTTGGCAATCTTGGGAAACAGTAGTTCTTCAAGTTTATCTTTATTTCCAGCACAGGAAAAATTATTTTATTAGGGTACTAACCTCTCTAATCAGTCTACAATGAGTTATGTATGAAGGGAGTTTTCAAGTGTGCGATGGAAGATGATGAAAGAAGATCCTGGAGTGTCAAACGCTCAAGCTTGGGGATGCCCATGTGCACCCCCAATAAATATTCAAGGAGACTCAAGCGTCTAAGCTTGGGGATGCCCCCCGTGCATCCCCTTCTCCATCAACAATTATCAGTTCGTCTCTCGCCGCACTATATTTTTATCACTTCATGCGTTATGTGCTATGCTTGGAGCGTCTCGCTCTTTACTTTTCTTAGGTTTTTTTTGCTTTGTTTGCTGTAGTAACAAGTTAGATCCCAGCTTACTTTCTTTTGTGTGGGAGAATTACACGCTCCGTTTGAACTAGAACTCCTCATAGGATTTGCATGCTTTTTCTTTTAGCTGTGAGTTGTTCTTTTTCTTTTCTAAGCTGCTGCTCTATTTAGTTGTAGTGCTTTAGTTTTTCTAGAGCTTTTCTTTTGTTTTAGGTTGAACTTTCTATAGGTTGCATGTTTTATCTTGTTAGAGAGTTTTCCTGTTGCACTGAGTTTTGTGTCTTGACTAGAAGTAGGTAGTTGAAGTGCTTTTCTCTTTGTAGTAGTAACTTGCAATAGTTTTGAGGTATTGACTAGAGTAATGTTTGAACTTTTGGTGTCAAGAGCTCGAGCCTATTAGTGATATATGTCGTATTTTGGGCAATCCGTGTGTTTTTCGAAAACCAAAAATCCCTGTTGAGAACTCTAGCTACTAGATGGATCACTAACCTCTGGAGGGTTCGAATATTAGAGTACACTCACGTACCATGAGTCGAGAATGCGCAAGGATAACCAAACCCCCATACACTCCTCCTCGGGGTACTCGTCTCTTTGTGAGCCTTCTGATTAGATTGAGAGTTACCGATAATAAGTGCATGAGTTCTTCGGACTAATGTGAGTATTCGAAAGTTGACACTTCCACCCACCTATACTTTTTCTAGCCTCTTCGGTACCGTGCATTGCCCTTTCTCACCTTGAGAGTTGGCGCATACTTCGCCGGTGCATCCTAACCCTTGGCACGATACGCTCTGTCATCATAAGCCTCCTTATATCTTTTCTCAAAACAGCCACCATACCTACCTACAAGGCATTTCCATAGCCTTTCCGAGATACATTGCCATGCAACATCCATCTTCTCATGATGACTTGATCCTCATGTCATACCTTTGCATCATGATAGTTATATCTTCTTTATGTGAGTACTTTTGTAAAGTGTGAAAGATCTCCTATATTCTTGTAAAATATAGAGTATTGCCCCTAAAGTGAGGAAAAGATCCCAAAGAGGACAAAATCAAAAGATCCCAAAGAGGACAAATGAGAGTTAAATAGAAAGAGACATTGAGGCCACCAAAAAAATACAAAAAAATAGAAAAAAGAGAAAAATAAAAATAAAAAGAGAGAAGGGGCACACTACTATTTCTTTTGAGAGATCCACACTAGTACTTCATCCTCTATCCCTTGTACTCCATAGAGATCATCATCATGCATATAGCTATGTGGGGACCTTCACACTATAGAACTTGGCTTGTATATTCCAATGATGAGCCTCCTCAAACGAGCTCTAGGTCTTCTTGAGAAAGCAAGTTAGATGCACCCCCACTAGTTCCCTTGGAGAGCTTTTAGCTCACATGTGCATCCGTTGCATGGCAATCCCTACTCCTCACATCATATCTATCATATGGCCTTCTCTCGCCTATGATTGTCCTCATTGATGTGAGATTTTCACACCTTTTTGTCTTCCTCCTTCACCTTCTTTTTGTTTCCCATTTTAGGTGTCAACTTTCTTGCTCACGCTCATCCATTGCATGAGTGCTCAAAATATCGAAAGGGAGTGGATCAGTTTGACTTTTACCTGGCTAGTGGTCTGGGGACGAGTCAAGATAAGAATCCAAAGGAGGCTAAGTGTGAAACTTTAGTATATAGTTGTTCTCGGCAATTACCTTTTCTATCTCGTATTTACCTATCCCCTGCTTGCACGCAAACACCATCTGGAGACATTCGAGTCACGGACAGCGAGAGCTCTTGCACCTTTTGTTCTTTTGTTGCTTGTGTCAATGCTAATATAGACTCTTGCTTGTTAAGACTTGAATTGAATTGCATGCTTTGATTGCTTTACTTACAAATTTCTTATATGGTTGTGTGGCATGTCACCACAGACATTATGCTTGTTATCATTTACCTACTCGAGGACGAGCAGGAATTAAGCTTGGGGATGTTGATACGTCCCAAACGTATCTATAATTTCTGCTTGCTCCATGCATGTTTTGTGTGACTTTGCCATGATTTGCTTGAACTTTCATACACTTTTGAGCATACTTGGACTAATCTATTAACCCAGTGCACCCAGCTACCAGTTGCTGTTTTCTGCTGTTTTTGTATTTCAGGTTTTCCGGCCATTAAAAGTGCTCCAAAAAATCCGGAAAAACCAGATAAAAAATCAGCGACCCGGAAGCTTCCGGAATAACCAAGGCAGAGGAGGGGGCCCACCACTAGGAGACCAGGAGGGTCCCTGGCGCGGCCCCACCCTAGGCCGCGCCAAGAGGCCTCCTGGCTGCCTGGTGGGTCCCCTTGACACCCCCTCCGCCTATATTTACCCCTCGGGGTGGAAACCCCTAATATCGATCCCTTTATCGCGATCTCGCCTCTGTACCGCCGCCACCGCCGTTTAAAGATCGGGGCTACCTGGAGAAGCTGCTCCGGCACCCTTCCGAGAGAAGCTACCCCCTCCAGGAGACCATCCATAGCCATGGACGCTTCCCGTATGTACCGTGAGTAGTTCCCCTTGGACCATGGATCCGTGACCAGTAGCTATGTGATCTATCTCTCCCCTCTTTGTGCCTCCACTTTCGAGACCTCGTGAGCTGCCTCACATGATCGAGGCACCTTTGTAATTTTCTGCCGTTGCTATGCTGAGTTTGTTGGGATCTGATGGATTATGAGACTATGTTCAGATTGTGATGAGTAATATATTTGGTTCTTCTATTTTATATTTTGTTCTTGAGTAAATTCTTGCATGTTCTCCGTTGCCGTATTTTACTTTGGCCAAGTGATTTGTTGCAACTCCAAGAGGGAACGGTATGCTTGATTGTGGGTTCAGCCCCTTGATGTCTAGCTTGAGTGACAGAAACATGAGACTAGGGGATGTGTTGTTGCCACCAGGGATAAAACAACGGTGCTTGTATCCGCGGATGCAAGGATTGTTTACTTTACGCAAAGTTCTTTTAATGCAGTTGTCTGTTGCTTTGGATTTACACTTTGGGTGGGATTCGCAACTTAATACCAGCGAGATGTTCTGGATAGATATCTCAAGGTGGATGATTCGTAGTAGATGCAGATGGATTTCGGTCTACTTATCTTGGCGTACTGCCCATTGCTTTTGAGCCCTTCCTTTATTTGCAACATAGTTAGCATTGCGGTGCCTTCATAATCCTGTCAATTGCCCAACTGTGATTTTTTTACCTCGCTAGCACTTTTATCGTCTTTTGGGAGAGAGACATCACTAGTGAAAATCACGGGACCCCGGTCCATCTTCATATCATTGTTTACATCTTTAGTTTACTTTTCAGTTGCTATCACTATCATTATCCCGTGCATTTTATCCTTTGTAAACAGCAAGGCCGGAGGAATTGACAACTCCTCTGTACTCGTTGGGAGCAAAGTTATTTGTATCTGTGTGTAGGTCCAGGTGAAGTTAGCAACCCTTGGTTGAGAACGGCGCCATTGTTCACTTTACCACCTTCTTGTGTCTCTGCGAGTCCTCCTGGACGATACTCAACCTTAACATTTTTGCTAAGGGAAATTTGCTGCTACGCTACATCTCACCTTCCACTTGGGGTAACCAACGAGGAGTGAGAGATCCTCACCGTATCAACGTTCCTCGTTGGTTACACCAAGTGGAAGGTTAGAATGTAGTAGCAGAAATTTCTCTTACACGAGGAATGTAAGGTTTATCGAATCTAGGAGGACTCCAAGCGCAATAAGTAGGTGTCTGCTGCTCTGGCGCTGACAGAAGACGTGGAACTGCACACAAATGCAAATAAATTTGCTCCCAACGAGTCAAAGAGGTTGTCAATCTCTCTGGTCTTGCTGTTTAGAAAGGATCAAACACAAGGGTGGAAATAATAGTGGCAACTAAAAGAAAAGTAAAACAGTAAAAGTGGATGGTGTAAATTATGGTGGAAATATGGACTGGGGTCTCATGACTTTCACTAGTGATGTCTCTCTCCCAAAAGACGATAACAACTATGCTGGGTGAACAAATTACAGCTAGGCAATTGAAAAAATTATAAACGCACCGCAATGCTAATTATGCTACTAGAAAGTAAAGAGGCTCAATCATGTTGGCATTACACCAAGACAAGTAGACCGTTTATCCATCAACATCTACTCACTAATCATCCACCTTGACATATCTATCCAAAACATCTCTGGTATTAAGTTGCGAACCCCACCCAAAGTATAAGCTCAAAGCAACGGACGATTTCCTTAACACTCTATGCGTAATGTAAGCAATCCTTGCAACCGCGATTACAAGCACCGCTGTTTTACCCCTGGTGGCAACAACACATCCCTTAGTCTCATATTTATGTCACTCAAGCTAGACATCGGGGGGCATGAACCAAAATCATCCATAATGCTCCCTCTTGGAGTTACAATCTACTACTTGGCAAAAACAACAAACATAACGGGGAACATGCAAGAACACTAAAAAACTAAAATAAAAAGATAAACCAAATATATTAATCATTACAATCTGAACATAATCTCATAATCCATCGGATCCCAGCAAACACGGCATAGAAAAACAAGAACTAATACAAAGGTGCCTTGATCATGATAGGCAGCTCACAAGGGCTAAACATTGAAGAACAAGATTGGAGAGAAGACAATCACATAGCTACTGGTCATGGACCCATAGTCCAAAGAGGACTACTCACGACACATTCCGAAGGCGATCATGGTGGTGGAGAGGCCTCCGGAGGTCAATCCTCCCTCTGGCAGGGTGCCAGGACAACTTCTCCTTGCGATCCCGAGATCAGAATCACTGCGATGGCGGAACAGTGGACGAAATCGCATGATGGGATTGCTCTCTAGGAGGTACGGATGACATAACCATAAAAAAAGGTATGGATGACATAGTCAAAATTTGTAAGAACAATGATCCACCTTGAGTAATACTGTACAATAAAATTTGTAAGAACGATGATCCACCTTGAGTAATACAATCTTCCTTCTCCCTGCAAAAAATAATCCGCTATATGTACAGCAAGCCATATAGAAACACACTGCACCTGGATTAGCTGCACACTTGTTAATCACACTGGAATAGTGAGAGCTCCTGTACAATGAAAATGGCCTGGAGCAGATGAACAAGAATTAGGTTTAAATATTAATGTCAAAATCAGGGCACAAAAACTTTATGCATAATCGAATGCCTTTTTCAAGTACAAATAACTGGTACAGTACCATTTAAAAAAAATCCCCCAGAGAAAGAACAAAGAACATTAGGTCTGAATTGTAAGACCATGTTCAGAAATATGACTTGCCAAGGGCCAGATGAAATGCAACAACACTCTGATGTTATACTGAAGATTCCTTTCTTTGTGGTTGTTAGTTCTTGTTTTGGGGATAATTTTTTTTACATTGAGGCAGTCAGGTTGTGCTCATATCTACAACCCAATTTCGTATCTCTCTCCTCCTTACAACCTACAAACAGAGCTAACAAATGGAGATTGCTATATGGTGGACTACCTACAAGATTACCAACTTTATAAAATCCCTCGCATCTTTGGAATTCATTGTCATTAGGAACTTTTTGACCCTTCTATCCAGAATCAAACTGTCAGAGGGTTTCAGAATCTCCTGCGAAGCTCCAAATGCTCGATTTCACTCTAGTTTCGATCCTGACCGTGAAGTCAACGGTGCCGGTGCCTTTCTTGCACAAAGGCAGAGGGTATGCATCCCTCAGTTATGTATGCTAAATCCTACATCATATTCCATCTTGCTGGCACATGCAATCAGGCATTGGGAAGGTGTATATGGAATCGTTAGCTTTCCTGAATGCAATGCCCCTTATGTCACTATGGTGCAGTATTTCCTGCATGTGGTGCTTGAATCGACTCCATCTGCAGTTCAAAAGAAAGAATTTGAGTTTCATATAGCACTAAATCAGAAGCAAAGATGTACAGGTCAACTCAGAGGCGCGTTTCAATTTGTTAACATGGTATTGCGTTCTGGAAAATAGGCAATAGCTATAGAGGTCTTCTCTTGTATAGTGAACTAATAACAAGGGCAGTCTTGGGTCAGCATGAACTGCTTCAGCAAATTGATTTGGTGAAAAATTGCAGCAAATACTTCAGCAGGTTACCCATCAAAATTTGAAACTAATTCAGTTTGATTTGTCATACTTTGTTGATGGTAAAATGGCAGCTCAAACTGACCTGATATTCGGGTCGTCAAAAGATAAGACCAGCTTCCGTTTGTCGGGTTTTATTGTCTTTGCATTCCCTCCAAATAGGTAACGCCTGTGTCCCATCAAAAAGTGAGGGAAGTTCCCCCCTTGAGTCGTGACAAACACTTCGCTCCCAACACAGACAGTGTAATCTAATGCTGCTAACCGAGAAGAGTACCCCTACAGAGAATAGGTTGGTGAGTAGGACAAGATCCAACAGTATGAAAAATTCAATGTGAATCCATGAACAGTTCAATGCATGCATATTCATCTGACGTTCAGAACAACACCCGGCCGGGATGATGGGCTAGCTGAGAGAAATACCTCAAACTCAGCAAGCTCTTCAGGCAATGCAAGAGTGTCCTTAGTCTCTAAAAGAGGGAACATCTGGCGAAGGGGAGCCATGTATTTTGCAGCATTGTATATTTTACCAGAGGCAACGTAGAGGAAGATTGTATTGTCAAATCCCATGCCTCGGAGCATCATACCAACCTGCTCAAATTCAGTCGGTTAACACATTAGCTCTAGTGAGTATATTTATATATTTGAATGCTTCTAAAATTTTTCTGCATGCTAACTAAATAGATGGCTCAACTGATGGAACTGAACTTAAAAGGTTGTTATTATTGACCTGAAGCTTCACAAACTAAGCAACACACATCAATTCTATATAAAAAGCAAGTATGGATAGTATACCCGGCCTATTGTGATGTTAAGTAATAACCTGAAATACGAATGCATATATCCACATAAATGCTTTAACCAGTCAGTTTGTACAGTAGACAAATCATAGTGAAATGGGTTTACAGAAATCCTAACCTCTAGAGGAGTAAGTGGACATTTCCCATCCCTTCTGTTTGCCTCGGAATTGATAACTCGACCAGGTCGGTGAAACTTCCCTCTCCAGCTTCTTTCACGGGCATTTTCCATTTCAATCTTCTCCTTCTGGCCACCATCATATGTACAGCATGAAAAAGCTACCATATCCTAAACAGTGCGCAAATTTTAGTATGATGGAAGAACTATGTAATAATCCCTCCGTTCACAATTGTACGATGTTTAGGATATTTCAATATAGACTACGGACTGAAATGAGTGAACAAATACACTAAAACGCATATACATCCGATTCAGAAAAAGCTAGACCATCTTATATTAGTGAACAGAGGGAGTAGTTAACTTGCAGGAGAGAGTGTATAAGACCTCTTCGAAACGGAGATGCACCGAGACATATTTCCCACCAGCCAAAGAACTCTTTTTCATCATTCGGACAACCATATCCTCTGCAAGAATTCTTATTGGTTCGGCAAACCGCAGAGCCTGGTAGTTTACCAGACACCTTAAGGCCTGGATATTCAATGGAACTGACTGAGCCAATCTATTCGAGAATGGGGCGATGCGCACAACCCTGCATGGAATAGATATATAATGAAACCCACGTTCACTCAAGGACTTTCCTATTATTTCTAAGGTGGTGAGTGTTTACCATACCCTAACTCCAGTAATTTCGGCAGCACCTTCTGAACATAATGATCTGGAGATGAGTAAGCTTTAGTTCTCATATTTGGTATGCTGCTGATATTATGATTGAAACGAAGCAGAACATCTTTTGGGAGTTCCTTCACAACTCTTACATGTTCTCTGAGTGTCCGGATAAAACGATCTTCGTCAAAAATATCACTAAATTTGCTGAGAAACAAACATCAGGAAGAACCAATACACATTAGAACACGAAGAAGAATTTTAAAAATACAATTTCACTGCTTTATCATTAATAAAAGTGAACTTTAAAAGTCAAACAAACTGTTTCAGACACTAAAACAATCAGCAAAAGACAACTGCTCCGGATAGGCATCCATCATATAAAAATGCAATTATCTAATGTTAGGAAACAAAGTAGCATTAGTTACCTAGGGTCACGCCAAACACTATTCAAATGAAATATTGGGATCACAAGAGTTGCATTAAGCAAGCTGGCCACAGCAACTGCATCGCAGATCTGCATGGAAAAAAAGTTGGAAACTGCACTGTCAATAAATATGTGTGAAGTTTCCATAGACTTTACAAAATGGGACATCCACATCACAGCAAATGGTAGAGAAAACAGTCTAATTCTCAAAATCTCAGGTCAGAAGAAATATATTCTCAACAGAACATCAGATGGCATGTAACCAAAATGATGAAAGCAAATATTGGCAATCTTTGGATGGTACAAAAATAGTACTGGTGTCTTTCCTGCACAAAGTTATTGATGAAAGCTACGTCAATCAAGTTATAGTGTAAGTGCGTAAACACTACATTACTTCAAGTCACATAGTTGTGCCAATAGATTCACATGGCATTGGAAGTTTGTATAGGTACTAGCAATGGTATTGCTTGCTGCATCTAGAAGAATGGTCCAGGAACTTACAGAAAGACGCTGTTGATTCAGACCACCATTTGCTTCAACTATGAGATACCCATTTGAAGGTGGCAACTCTGTAAAGAGCCCAAAAACGATCCAGCAATCAGTATTAAGCTTAATCTCCTTTTTCAGTGGATTTCAGGTGGGAACAATTAGTTTATTGCAAAATAACAAAAGGTATGAAGTGAACCTGATGGAATCAGCCTCCTCTTGGCGCATGGCATCCATATCTCTCCAGCATTTGGATGACCTGAGGTCATTAACTGCACCATGAGTTTTTATATGATTATTGATCAGAGCAGGTAAGTTGGATGGACAAAAATGAATATGCTGGAAGTTCTCATGACTGATTTGAGATTTCAGAAGTTGGTTCCTCCTTGTGAACATATTTTTTGATAATAGTATTATATATTTTGGAGCAATACTAGGAATTGAGAACGGAAATGCAGACGTACACGGAAGGGGAAAACTAGGAATCGAGAACCAGAGTTTTTTGCGCAAATAACTCACACGCTAAGACCACTAGCTGACGATGCAATAATGCATTGGGCGTCGTTCCCGTGATCAATCAGAGCAAAAGCACCAAAAGGGTCCCGAAATTCTCCCCGAATATTTCGCCTAACGCATCCAGTGCACTGTGAAACCTCTTTTTTCTTCTTCTGTGAAACCTGAAGAACTAGAAGAATCGAACCACGCGAGAACCCAAATCTCCCCCAAGGAGCACGGTAACTTTTTTTTTCTTGCGGGGTAAGAGCACGGTAACTGCAAGAAGAAAGATGACCCACCATGCTGCGACGCCACGGAGAGGAGGTGGAGACGGAAGCGGAGGTGGCAGTCGAAGCGGACGCGGCGGCGTCGCGTATGTCCGGCCATAGCCTCTCAAACACGATGTGGCTGCGGTACACCGACCCCGGCGCGCGCCGCCGCACCGTTACGCCCGCGCGGCCGCCGCGGTGGACAGAACCTCCGCCTCCGAAGACGAACAGGAGCAGCCCCGCCGCGTATGCCAGAGCAAGGAGCAGGACCACGGCGGCGGCGCGGCGCCTCCCTCCGCCACTGCGCCCCGGCTGGTAGCGCCGCGTGGCCTTGGCGGCACCGCGCGCCACGGACATCGCTCGCTCCCTTAGTGGCGGGGCTCTCGCGGGATCATGCGAGCTTTGGCCAGCTAGGGGATAGGGCAGGTTGGGGACGCCGGGGTCTAACGCGGAGATGGCCGGAGGTGAGGTCTGACTTCTGACTTCTGAGTGAGGATGGAGGAGACCTGTAGTGGAAAACTGGAAATGGAATCGTGTTGGCAACGGCCGGTGCGCGAATGGTGTCGTCCTATTGGTGGAGCCTCGCAGACGTATTGACTGTTGACGTGTAATTCTAGGGGTTGGCTGGCTGGTGCTGTGTTTTTTAATTGTTTTTCTTTAATATATTTTATAGAAGGAAAAAGAATCACTATACCTATAAAAGACTTACAGGGCAGATCCAAAATATATTTTTCTATCCTTCGATTAGCATCTAATGACTACAATTAAGTGTAACGATGTTGAGCGCTTCGTCGCTACTCTGTCGCTACTCGACCCCGCGCTCTCTCTCCTCTCGTCTCCCTCGCCTCCCCACCCCCCCACGCCAACGCCTCCTCACCGCGCCTGAGCCTGCCATCGACCGCCGAACCTCCGCCGCGCCTCAAGGCCCCGGCCACACGGATCCTCGAAGAAGGCACGGACGCCGCCCTCGCCGGCCTCGGGGACGCGCCACCCTCGCCTCGCCCCGGTCACTCCCCGGTCATTCCCACACCCCCGGCCCCCCGGCCCACAACGTCCACGCCTACCCCTCAGCCCCTCACTCCCACTCGGTCGTCCCCACACAGGTCCTCGCCGCCGACCCTATCTGCCGCGAGGTCACCGCCCTCGCCGACCCTCTCGCGCCCTCACCAGTCGGAGGATCGTCGGCGGCCCTAAATGCCATGAGGTCGCTGCCCTCGCTGGCCCTCCCGTGCTCTCACCGGTGGGGGAGAGCCGCCGGCCCTATCTGTCGCGAGGTCACCGACCCTCTCACGCCCTCGTCCGTCGGAGGAGAGCCGCGGCGTGTGCTGCAGGTGTGCACCATCTCGTCTCCATTGGCATGTATCGCCGACATGAGCGAGGCGGACCACCTGCCGGCGTTGGCCCTGGTTTGGGAAATGTGTTGGCTTTTGATCACTAGATCGTATCTTCCGGGAGCAATACGTACGTGCAATACTAGCTAAGCAGGTAGCTTGATGGATTAACCGTGCTTAACTATACCAATACGTGCACGTCTAACTCACCGGCAACTTGCTTTTGTGAGCGACTCAGCGGAACAAAGAACTTGACGATAACAGATTTGATGGCTACAGGACCCTGTCGGTCCTGTTAGAAAACTTTGTATTGCTTCTCTTTTCGTTGTGTCTTATAAAGCTGGGATACACCTATATTTATACTAGTACATCTAGCACAAAATAGGAAACTAACCTAGCTACTAGTCCATACCGGACTCGGATACGTATCCGTGTTTAATTCCTACATTCACCTTCTTAAACACGGCATCTTCGTTACGACCTGGATCCCAAACACGACTGCTGCTTTTAATCGTTGGCATTGTCTTCGCCGTTCTTCGCAGCATTTCAGGGATCATTTTTATTGTCGTCAGTTCGTCCTTACGTTGATGGCAACACTTCTTCTTGGTCGCGTCTTCAACCTTCACTTGTTCTTCGGTGCTTGGTAGATTGTATTTGAGATCCTTTTCTTTCTTCACAACTTGGACTCCGATCTTTTCCCTCATTTCCAAGAATTTCTCTTGTCCAAGGGACTTCATGAGAATATCGGAAAGTTGATCTTTCGTGTTCACATGTTGAACCTTGATCTTCCCTTTCTCAATGCACTCTCGGATGTAGTAGAATACTATGTCCGTTGTGCTCTTTCGATCATCGACATCACCTGTCATGTCGCCTTCTGAATAACCGTGAAGGATCGGTCCTTCCTTTCCCTTTCGATACGTGCATCCAAGATTGATAGTGCCTTTCACATAGCGCAAGATTTGCTTGACTGTGCTCATGTGATCGGCTGTCGGTTTCTCCATAAAACGACTCACGATCCCGACTGAATATGCCAAGTCAGATCGGGTATGCACTAAATATCTTAGACTGTCCACAATGCTTCGATACAATGTGGTGTCCACCGGCGGATTTGAGCTTGACTTGCTCAACTTGTGACGTTGGTCCATTGGAGTTTGCACCTTGTAGCAATCTGTCATGCCACACTTGTCCAATAACTTGACCGCGTACGCCGATTGACATAGGGAAATCTCACCGGAGTTTTGCTTCACTTCGATGCCTAAGTAATAGCTAAGTAATCCCAGATCGCTCGTGCTAAACTTCTTCTTCATCTGCGCCTTGAAAACTTCAATCTCTTGCGCGCTATCTCCGGTGATAATCAGATCGTCGACATATACTCCAACTAGCAGATTTGAATCTTTGGAGTTCTTCGTATAGACTGCATGCTCGAGGGGACATCTCTTGAACCCGAGCGAGACCAAACATTGGTCCAACTTTGTGTTCCAAGCTCTTGGCGCTTGCTTTAGCCCATATAGTGCCTTCTTGAGCTTGTAAACTTTCTCTTCTTCGCCTTTCTTCTCGTAGCCGAGGGGTTGTTCCACGTACACTTTTTCTGTGAGATCGCCGTTGAGGAAAGCGGATTTAACATCCATGTGATGAACCTTCCAATCCTCTTGTGCTGCCAAGGCTAGGAGCAGCCTCACAGTCTCGAGTCGAGCAACTGGTGCAAACACCTCCTCATAGTCGACTCCTTGACGTTGTACGTAGCCCTTTGCGACGAGTCTTGCCTTGTACTTCACAATAGCACCTTGCGTGTCCTTCTTTAACTTGTATACCCACTTCAAACCTATGGCCTTATGGTTGGAAGGTCGGGTTACCAAAGTCCACGTGTCATTGCTCTCGATCGCCTTTATCTCCTCGTCCATGGCGTGCATCCAGCTTGGATTCTTGCTCGCCTCTACAAAGTTCGCCGGCTCCTCAACTCCGAGCAAACATAGTCTGGATTACTCGAACGTAACTGGCTTTGCTTTCTTGTAGATTTCTTCGAGGGTCTTGTAGCGATGAGGCCCGGAAGAATCCGTGGCTTGCGAAGGAGGCGACACAAATTGTGCCGGCATTGATGCATTTGAGGAAGATTGTGGAGTCTCGTGTGATGCCGATTCATTGGTATCCTCGTCGTTGTGACCGTGACCGTCGTCTTGATTGTCGTTGTCACCTCCGAGATCTCCACTCGCGTTGTGCGCGTCGTTGTCGCTATCTTGCGACCCTTGCGCATCGTCATTGGCGTCGGCACCATGGTGATTGCCTTCGTGATCACCTTGGTTGGGCGTTCCGCAATCCACCTGGACAACCTCTTCTGCATCATCATCATCTGGAAATTCAACTGTGAACATGTTACCATTTGGAGCGTCGTCGTCGTTTGATGAGCCCCAATTCCACGCTTGTTTTTCTTCAAACACAACGTCGCGTGAAACTCTTAGACGCTTGGTTCGTGGATCGTAGAAGCGGTATGTCTTGGTGCCCGAACTCCTCTCGTATCCGATGAACACCATCTTAGTGATGCGATCGGCCAGCTTTGAGGTGCGGCTTCGCCGTCTTCACATGTGCCACACACCCGAACGTCCGTAGATGAGACACATTCGGCTTACGTCCGTAAATTGCTTCATATGGAGTCTTGCCGATCACCTCCTTCGTTGGAGCCCGGTTGAGAAGATAGACCGCCGTCGTGACAGCTTCTCCCCAAAAGACCCCTGGCATGTTCTTGCTCTTGAGTAGGCTTCTCGCCATGTCCACGACGAGTTGGTTGCGCCTTTCAACAACATCGTTCTGCTGCGGTGTATAAGGTACCGTGAGGAACCTTTCCGTGCCAATCTTCTTGCAGTAGTTGTTGACCTCGTTCGGCGTAAAGTCCCCGCCATGATCTGTGCGTAGAGCATGAACCTCCATCTTGTGTTCCTTCTCCTTCGTTGGACCTTCAACGCCCTGAGTCCGAGATAACTTTGGTACCACCTTCTTTTCTTGAAGTAGCACCTCCCGGGTTGGTTTTTCAACCACCGTCTTGATCGTATCACAAACTTCGGCCATCAGAAGACCTTGATCGTCGTCTTCCTGCTTCGCCAAATTTGCTTTGATCTCACGTTTATTAGGCTCCGGACAATCCCTCGCAAAGTGACCCATCTCATTGCAGTTGTAGCACTTGACCTTCGACATATCAAAGTTCCGTGGCTCCTGCTCGTTGGATCGGTCGGCCTTTCCACTACCTTGTGGCTTGCCTTTTCCTTTGCCTTTTCTGATGTATCCGTCGCCCTTCGTGTTACTTGAACCTTTGCCATCCTTGCGTCTCCTGTTGCTACTTGGGGTCTCCCACTCTCTGCGTGAGTACAGGAGTTGATCTCCGCCTTTTCCGTTGCCTTTCCGACAGTCGCGAGCGTTCTCTTCCCATGTCCGTAGGCGTCCGATCGCCTCTGTTATGGTCATGCTCTCGATGTCGGTAATTTGCTCAAGCGTGCCGATGATGTATGTGAATTTATCAGTCACAGAACCGAAAAATTTCTCCACAATCTCGACTTCATCGAGCTTTGCACCCAGCGCGCGGATCTCTCCCACCAGAGTAGTCAGACGCATGGCGTAGTCGTTCACCGATTCAGTTTCCTCCATCTGCAACTTGTGAAGTTGGCGCTTCAGCACTTGTGCCCGAGCCTTCGTGACGCGATCTTCTCCAATCCTCATCTCTTTGAGTGCGTTCCATCCCTCTCTTGCCGTCTCGTACTCCGCCAATGTCATCAGCACGGAGTCCGGTGCAGACTGGGCTATGGCGGCCATGGCATCTTCGTCGCACTCATCGTCGACGTCGTCGTCGGTGACTGCCTGCCACACTCGGAGGGTTCGGAGAATAATCTTCATCTTTACGGCCCACACACCGTAGTTGGTGTCGGTCAGCATCGGGTACTGGATGGGGATGTTGAGATGCGCCGTGATGTTGACGCTGCCCGTTCCTCCACCGCTTGTCGCTGACTTTCCGCCAGTCTTGTTCGCCTTGGAGCCGTCGTTGCCGGACTTGTCCCTCTTTGAGCCGTCGTTGCCGGACTTGATCCCCTTGGAATCGCCTTTGCCGGCCTTGCTCGCTTTGGAACCGTCATTGCCGGACGCAACAGACTCTGCGTCGCTCATCGTAGATCGTCGAGGCTCTAGATACCAATTGTTGGCTTTTGATCATTAGATTGTATCTTCCGAGAGCAACACGTACGTGCAATACTAGCTAAGCAGGTAGCTTGATGGATTAACTGTGCCTAACTATACCAATACGTGCACGTCTAACTCACCGGCAACTTGCTTTTGTGAGCGACTCAGCGGAACAAAGAACTTGACGATAACAGATTTGATGGCTACAGGACCCTGTCGGTCCTGTTAGAAAACTTTGTATTGCTTCTCTTTTCGTTGTGTCTTACAAAGCTGTGATACACCTATATTTATACTAGTACATCTAGCACA
Source organism: Bromus sterilis (assembly GCA_950022295.1). NCBI lineage: Eukaryota > Viridiplantae > Streptophyta > Magnoliopsida > Poales > Poaceae > Bromus > Bromus sterilis. The sequence continues at coordinate 160,913,143 of OX465600.1, forward strand.
AAATAGAAAACTAACCTAGCTACTAGTCCATACCGGACTCGGATACGTATCCGTGTTTAATTCCTACAAAATGGAGCAGACTAACTGCCTTCTTCACCTGCCGGCATACCAGGTCATCATGAAGCTGTCAAGGTTGAAGGAGGCTGGGTTTGTTCCAACCAGTGACATATACAACAATTTGATTGAACTCTATGCTGCAGCGGGGAGGATGACCAAGTGCCAACAGCTCATCAGGGAGGCGGAGTCAACCCCAGCGTGATGCTTTGTGGACAAGAGGGTGGTTCCAAGCTTATCTGAGATAGTTGTTGGCCGTCCTTGAAGCAGCTATAGGTCCATGTTTGTGTAATTATCTACAGGTGGTAAGTAAGTTGTATCACAACGAGTGAGTTTTCTCTTATGTACTCTTTTGTGGGCGGTTACATGCTAAACGATGTATATTTGTGATGCTTCATACCGAAAATCTGTTTGCCCGAGTCGCTCGAACCTGTAAGATTGTGGATAGTTTAAATTGCTAGCAGTTCCAAATATTTCTTTCTTTCTCTGAATTTGTCCTACAATAACTATATCTGGTATTCAACTTAGTAAATTTTCATCTTTAGATAAAATGGAATTGACTTGTTGACATGGTCTTATTTTTTGTATCAATCAAGAACATGTTTGTTTAACCCCAAATGCACCTGACTATTTTCAAGAAGTATGGTGTTGGTGGAGAACTCTCGAAAGAATATGGCGATTCACTGATGAAGAGGGTGAGGCTGTTATTCATTATACTTACCTTGCTATGTCACAAAGCTATCTTTATTCTGAACCATGTCTACTAACATTGGATGTAATCATATAACTTGCATGTGTTTCTTGTCAATAGACAAGGTACTTCATCCAGCAACTACATTCAAAGGTCTGCTACTGTCATTTCATGGCACACTTTGCTTTTTGAAAATTATCAAAGGAAACAAATGCAAAACTCAATTGCCCATGAACTGATACTAGAAATGCAGGAAATCTGTCACAGTGATCCTAAACTGGAAAGCACCCTCTTGGATGAGAGTCCAGCATCTCGAGTGAAAAATTTCAACTTTAATTACTCAATTAATTTTATTATTTAGATGACACTCTTGCGAACCGAAATATCCTTAATGCTAATAATTTTATTTAGATGATACCTGAACCTGTAATTCATACTTCTTCTGAAGTTTTAAAAGCCCAGTTTATGCTAACAATTAAAGAATAGCCCCAAGCATGGTAGTTTCTCAATAGCAATGTATTTTTTTAACACTTCCATAAAGTTAATCATATAGGTCTACAATAGTTGCAGATTTAAATTGAAGTAGTCTTCTTATGAGAAATATAAAACAATCCATTTCTATGACCATGAATAATTCAGGAAATTTCCAATTATTTGAAGGAAAAATCAAAACACTTTAAAAAGCAAAGCTGGGTATATTTTGGAAAATTCTCTGGCATGCATTTAAATTATAAGTTGACATACTCTGTCTTGTACGTTCGGCAGAGTTTTGTGATCGCGGTGGTCGTCGTCGTTGCAGCGACCTTCTCGGCAGGGATAGACTCAAATTTCCTTCAGTTCAAGGGGACCGAGGTGGAGTCACGATGTCCTGTACGGTTTCGGCTTCTTCCACTTCGTGTTTGCCATGGGCGCCATGTACTGCGCCATGCTCTTCCTCTGATGGATCGCACATAAAAAGATGCAGAAGTAAGTTCCAGATAGGAAATATGGTATTGACTGGCTGCAGTCAGAACGTTCAGACTTGGATCACCCAATGTTCCTGATTGTTAGAACATTGATTAGTTAATTAACAAGTTGCATGTTTGACCTGCAGGTGGATGATCAACATCGGTTGGGCGAGTACGTGTGTGTGTTGGCAACGAGTGGATATTGTCGATCGCGTATAATAAGTCTGAACGCCATTGCCGATCTGATGGCTGAAGCTTTCTTCTGCACTTGGAAAAAACAGTTAGAAATTTACTTGTGCTTTTGCAGTATGGATGATCATCGCTCTGATCGTCACTCTTAGATGTAAATAGTTCTCTCTATAATTCTGATCAAAGTTTGAAAATTTTGACTTGAGCAGAAATATATATGCACTATATTATGTAATGGAGAGAGTATCATTCAAGTGGATTTTAACATCCTGTATCAAGGCATTCAAGTGGCATATCTCTAGCATTGATGTCCTACATGCTGGTAAATATGGCCTTAAAGTGAAGGTTAGCTCAAAAACATACTTGAGAATTCTATCTTGTATTTATGCATCTCAATTAAATGCGCGACCATGCTGGTATTTTTGTTTTACAAAAGTCAATATTGTCTGGTATCTAATAGTGTCTTCTATTTCTATACTAAGTATTGATGTGATGATATGATCATTGTCGTCGATATGATAAACTGGCCCTTCCCAGATTTCTAATGTCAAAGAAAGAAAAGTTGAAAATTAAGGAGGATCAAACAGGCTGACCCTATGAAACATTACATGATTTAGCTAATGATGTAATAGAGAATAGGATAACATAAGCCTTTTCATTGATGAGATGTGTGTCAAGAAACTAAATATGTTATACTTTTCCTTTTGATATGTGATAAACTGGAAATGGTTGTAATAGAAGCACCTTTCCCAAGCTTACTTTTTCAATAACATTTCCCAAGCTCCACGTCCCTTTTTTTTAGGATGATTGAGAAAGAAATGCAATAGAAGCATTGTTTCCCAAGCTCCAAGGTTGCAGTTTAATGGTGTGATGACGTATGATGTTGTTTTTGGCAACATGGAAGGTTTCATTATATTGTTTTAGTTATATGAATCATGGATTAGTTTGCTATATAATCCTTTGATGGTGTTATTGGACTCATGTACACTTGGTGATGGCATGCACCTGAACACTTGAATTACTGTGAGATTTCTTTCTTCGAAGTAATTGACATGAGGTTGCTTCAAATGGATTTGCGCATCTCTACTAATAGTTGCACGACATTATGCATTTCCTTTACTTTTAGCCTTTAAAGTTAATTATGCCGTGAAAATTTTGGTATGATTACTTTCCCGAGGGTATATTCATTCATATATCATTATGAAGTCCTTGATGTGTGGCTTTGGGATTCCAAAATTTTGTGTGCATTTTTTTCCTGGATATCTTTGTGAAACAATGATTATTCTAGCGTAGGATCTACTCATGGCTATTTCCTCATTGTACAATTTCCATTTTGAAATAGTAGACCTTCTCTACTGTTGAGATGTTGGTAGGACAAGTTTAATTCATGCTTAATCCTGCCAGAACTAAAATTAGCTTAGAGCAAGTATGGATTGCATGTCATATATGTCATAAAAGAATGTTGAAATTTCTTAATTTTTCTTCATGAATGTTCCACTCCAAAAGACCAGAGAAATTTAGAATGGGGGCAAAGTGGTCCTGACTACCAACAGACTCTTCAAGCTCGCCAGCGGTGTATGTTGTAGTCCATCCCATCAATTCAAATTCTAAAGATAACATGTAGCCCGAATCCAAGATAGAACAAACTCAGTTGTTTCAAGACTTTGTGTTTTTATATCTTGTTCAAAGTTTGCATCACTACCATGTTCAGTTGGGCAATGCCTGTATTATAAGTTCTTTCAAGTTCAGATAATAAATTATACATTCTGAAATCTTTATTGTAAAATTGTGATTTCTTCTTGGATCGTAATTTATTTTTGGTCTACTTGAACTTCACATGAAGTTCTGTGTTTGTCTGAAGTCAAACTTATTTAAGGTTGACCATACCTAAAAAAATATTAACATTCAAAACATCAAATTAATCTCATGAACTTCTTGATAAAATATATTTTCATACTATGTGTATTTGGTGTTGTAGATCTTCACACGTTTTTATATCGTTGATTAAAGTTAATTAAACAAATTTGACTTTGGGTAAATGTAGAACTTCGATTATTTTGAAAAGAATAATTTTTTTCTTAGAGTTATTCGAGCGTTGCACGTGCATGCTTACTAGTCATCTATAAGCAAAGGCATTTACCTCCCACTCTTTCGTTGTTGTAAACCTCCTGCATCCGCCGATTTCCAGCTTTGGATCTCTTAACTAATCTACTATTCTTAAGAAGTAGATTCCCACTTCTATCAATTCCCTCTACACGCACATTATCCATCTCATCATGCATGCCATATCAATTTTTTCTACATGCACGTTATCCACCTCATCATGCATGAGACATTAACGTTTAATTCCTTAAGCATCTAAAGAAACAATTACTAGTTATTATCTTTACATGCACACTATCCACCTCACCATGCATGCCACATCAGCTTTCAATCTTTTATATCTAAATATCTAACATCCACTAACTATTTTAGAAGACATGCAACTATGCCACCTCATCATTTCATTAAGCTTTAGAAATTAATTGCATGTGTTCATGTATCTTTCATACACAAGTTTATTATTCCACATTTTGCGAGATTTTTATCTTCCCGCCCATAACTTAGTGCACATATGATGTGACGAAACATATGCAACATACCATTAGTTTTAATATTTATGTTTATATAAGCAAATTTCATCAAAATATAATGCAACCAATTCCCGTGGCAACGCGCGGGGTGTCAACTAGTTTGTATAACAAGTTGTGTAGGGCCAACTTATTTATTAATCAAATCGCTCAAATACTCTCGAAATTTTACTGCATCCGTATGGATCAGACTATTAACAACACGAGGGAATCAAAGCATTCACGGTCATTTTTCTGGATTCTCTTGCGGGAGTGTGATCACTATTCCAGCAATGTGTCCGTGAAAATCGGCCGCTCCACTTGCAATCTGTAGAGCTCAAGGATCTAGTGTCACACCTCATTCGCACACGAGCAATGCACTAGGATGTGCTCCACGTTATCCTCATCCTGAAGAAAAGTGTAGCAAGGCAATGATGCATCCTGAAGGCCCCATGGCCTTATCCGGTATTGCACCGTCAGTCATACGAATTTTTTGTACTTAAGAAGCGCCCAACACTTCCATATGCGGTTGGCAGAGGGATTTGACTAGCCCTTGGCATAGCCTCGCGCATGTCAATTGCACGGTGTAGATGCTCGATGCGCTGCATGGCCAAACGAATTCGTCTTACATGTCCAAATTTCTCGATACTTGTGTTACAACAGCTGAGAGAAGGAAGAACTGAATTTGTGCCGTGTGTTTCAGGCCTCCCTGGATATCATGTTCACATTTACTGTTTCTCATTGCCTCATGCACCGCACACTTGTTCTGCACTAAGATCGGTACTGAAAAACCAAGGATGTGATTAAAGGGGAAGGGGTGAATGATCACTTTAAAATTTTCGACTAAAAATTTGAAGTGCAACAGAACGCAGCGCATGAAGAGGAACATAAGGGAAAAACTAAGAAGCAAAACTATATAATGAAGCTAAACATGGTGAAGTAAAATACACCGAAGCACAACATCAAAACTAAAGGTACTGAAAGTAAGTGTGGGAAGGTAAAACGAGCCTCAGTATGCAACGATGTTTGTTCGACCAGTTCATACTCTGCAAAGTGCTACGTCTGGTTGGAAGGACTTGTGATTGAACACGTGAGCTAACATCTCTCCGTTCATTTCTCCACTGCAACAATCTCTTTGATCTTGGCCAGTTTGACTCGTGGTAGATTATTGAGGAAATCTCCAAAACCTTTGACAGACTTGTTCTCCGAGGCGACAATTTCTCTTCGCTCTCTAAAGACGACTCTCTAACCGTCTAGAAGGCTTGCAGACCTCCAAGATAAAAAAGGCTAGCAAACTTCCACCTAAGTCATAGTGAATCAGCTCATATCAATAGGACTTGTGTCTCGGTGGGAGGCTTTTGGTTTAGTTTTGGTATCTTTCTTGGGATGCTCACATCACTCTCTCTCTCTCTCTCAGGGAATAATCACGGAGCGGTCCACCGCAAATGACAGTGGGGGCGGGGTATTTATAGGTGGCAATCCCAATGTGCGAAATGACTGATTTGACCTGAAGCGACAACTTGACGTGTGTCCACAATGGTCAAATTTTTCATCAATGCGCAACTTTACTTGAGGACCAAGTAAAGCTGACTGAAAGTCTATGTTCAGTTTCGAAGGAGGAAAGTACGAAGCCTTTGCCATCGAAACTTTACTTGACACACATGAGATTTCTCCTCTGAAGCTCTCACTGGGTTTAGTTTCGAACTGAGCTTTTTCACAATAACTTCGGCTTCGACTTACTTATTCCTCATGATAGTATGGTTTTTCTATGACTCAAAGAATAGAAAAAGAACTACACAAAAACTACTAAGGCTTGCGCCGTCTTCTCCATTTCCTTCGATGCTTTCTCCTTCGAGGCACCGTAACTTTTTAGGGGTAACCCATCGTGATTAAGGTCGTGTTTGGTTCAACTTTGTCAATCAGATTTCGAAAATCCACAGCCGAACCAAACATGATTCTACTAAAGCAAACGATGTTTGCTGCCGAATTCCACCAAAGCGCAGCCGGAAAATACACGTACGAGCGAACCAAAGAGCGAAACTTCAAACGATTTCTGAAAATCTGCTGCGGAAAACCGAAATCTGTCCGGGAGGTGCTTCTGATTTTCCGCAGCAGATTTTCAGAAATCCGCAGCCGAACCAAACATGGCCTAAGTTCACACCAAGGAATAAGCTTCGGCATCTTGTCCATCTTCCTTGAAGATCTACCAGTCAACTTGTTCTCTAGGAACCTAATGTAACAGCCCGGAATTTTCTCCCAAATTAAAAAAAATTGTTCGTTGCTTTATTTTGTTGATTGCTAGAATTGTTTGCAGTATTTGCTTCGTCGATTTATTAATCGGTGAATATCCCCCCTCTTTCTCATATCGGATGCAGGACCGAACCTTTTTCCCAACGGCACATGACCTTTGCGACACCGGGTTCCACCCGAGCACCATCGCAACTTCTGACACGAGACCAGCCATCTCCATCGGAACGAAAAACCCCATTTAATAATTAAATGGATTATTTTATTGGGCGCCGAAAAATGTTCTCGGAACCTTATCGAAGTGAGGTAGAATTGATGGGCTCACCGCGCTGAGCGCGTGGTTTAAGATTTCGTCCGAATCGGAGGTCGTATGGACTCTCGGAGGTCAGAAACATGGAGTACGGGACACGAGGGAGAAAACCCGAGGGATTTTGCGTAAACCTGCCATCCAGGCCAGCCTATATAAAGACCACCTCTCCCCTAACACAAATTTGCAGCCCCCCTCCAAATACCCAGTTTTTGCTCTCTAGACCCCCCAGATCTGAAACCCTAGCTCCCCAGCCGGATCTGGCCGTCGGATCGCCAGATCTACGGCTAGGGAGCCGCCACGTCGCCCTAACCCAGCCAACCCAGCCGACCGGGCCCCGTAGGGTCAGAGCACCACCGCCGCGGGCCTGCCATGGCCCATCTGGCGACCTCGCAGTGGAGATCCGTCGTCGCCTCCCGTGACGCTTCAGCGAGCTCACCCCGCGCCGCCACTTGGTGAGTTTCCCGCCGCCGCGCCCTCCTCTCCTTTCGCCCTCACCTTCCCCCTCTCCCCTCTGCACGCAGGTCACTGGCCGACCACCATGCGCCATGGCCGCTGCTCGGTCGAGCCGAGCTCCACCGCGCCGCCGCCCTTGGCCTGACGACGACCGCGCCCCGACCTCGGATCCGGCGAGCCTCGCGCCCCCGCAAGCCGTTCCGGCCTCCACCACCTCGCCCCATCCACCTGCGCCCCTAGCCGGAGCCGGCCGGCGCTGCCCCTCTGTCGCGGGATCGTGATCGGGACGCCCGATCTGGCGCCGCCGCCGTTGACCGGGTGGGTCGGCCCAGCGCCCAACCGGCATGTTGGCCTCGCGGCCCAAGCCCCACCTGCGGCCCACCTCACGCCATCGGCCCAGCGCGCCTCCTCTGGCCCAGTAGCGCACCCCGGAGCCTGGGCCTCTCCACTTCCCGTGCGCGTCCCCAACAATTCCTCGCCCACCCCTCCTCTTGGGCCACGGCCCGCCAAGGTGAACCCCCACCTTTTTTTCCGCAGTGGAGCTAGGCTCAGCCCATGTGCTGCGTAGCGCCTGCGTGCGACGTTTATTATCTTGCGCTCACCTCTGTTTAGCCCAGTACCACTGATTTTGGCCCGTAGACCTTTTATTTATTTTCGATTAGATTTAAAATGGCAGATTATGTTAATGTTTTGTGATGCCCGTATCTTTTTAACGGTAGCTCGGATCGCGACACTTGCTTATAATTTTGTGTAGATTAATAAAATGTGCTCATTTGCCATGTTTGAACTTGTCTATATGTTGTTTCACTGTTATTTACCTCGCATGCCATCGTAAATGCTTTATGTGATAACTTTTTAACCGTTGCTCCAAATAAAATGTTCTTTATATGTAACTTGACTAGAATTTCGTGCAGACCATGAATATGCTGCTCTTGCTTGCTAATAAAAATATTAAAATATGGTTTAGGACAGAACAGTACCAAATGGTTTAATTGTCGTGGGGTACTTAGTGTTATGTCATGTTTAGGGTGTTGCCTCACTTAACTTGACTAGCATAGATAGTTTACTTTGTGCTCCACCTTCTTGCCATGATTGTGTGATATGCCATGTTGGAGTGAGATGCCATGTTAAAAACCTTTTCTCATGTTATGTAGCTATTCAACTTGAACCATTGTAAATGTGCGGTATCGTCGTGTGTGATGAGTACTACACTTAACCTGTTAGTAACCGCTCTCGACGATAGATACGATACCGTGCGTTGTCTCGTGTTGTCTTCTTACTGTTGTTTGCTGGTGATTGATTCATAGTAATAGATGCTTGATTGTCGATTGCCTTTTCCAGTGTTTCCCTCTTGTGTACTTCCGCAGGTAACTCTCGGAGACGATGCGATCTTGCGATCGACTAAACCTTCGACACCGACTTCTCATCAGGTAAGGGGGAGCATTTATCATGCTTATAACTTTCAGCTCACTCGCGCCTAGGTATAGGATAGAACGATTGCTTGATCCTACCACTTCATATTCATGCCTCTCAAATAAACCCAAACAACCATGTCCTCCACATCCCAGCAAACCTTTTTCGGCTATGTTACTATTGCTCGCTGCTCAGCCACTGCTTAGTATGCATGCTAGGATGCTATCAACTGTTATCTTGTTACTCCTTGGATTGGGCTATCACACTATTATATTGTGGTGGATGATATGATTATTATAATGTTGACTATACTCGACGAAGGATGGAAGGTCTAAGCTATCTCGCCCCGATGCTTTGTTCCATTCGATTCACCTAGGACCCGAGTTTCGGGTATTGTGTCTCTTGACGAGCGTGCCTAACCGCGTGTGGGATGCTATGTGGTCCCGTCTTCTTACCTATCTAGCTCCAAACATTTCTAGTGGTGGCCCAAGCTGATTTACCATTTGAAACGCGTGTGTGACTGGTCCGCGGCCGACAGATTTCAAACAACTTGGGCCAGTGGAGACATGGTTTCTCTTGTTGGTCCACCCTAGGGAGCTAGGGGGCTGTCCACATGGTTTGGGTAGCTAACCCGTCCTCGGCTAGACGGTAGAGGCCAATTCGAGAGTGCGACCAGCTTTTGAGTTGGATGTCGACTCACCGGGGGCCACCTAGATTTGTTCGTTGTTAGTTAGAGGGATTATGACGTCTGGACTCTCGGAACAACTCTTCAATGAGTGTCTTTAACGACCCTGATTGAGAGAACCAGCGTGCGTGCGGAGCCTTGTAATGGGCAGTTGGTACACCCCTGCAGGGTTAAATCTTTTCGAGAAGCCGTGTCCACAGTTATGGACGACTTGAGACCTACTCCTTGTTCATAGACAACAACAACTAAGAAAATCTTAATAATTTGATCAACGTGTGTGTGCCTTGACTGCTTCTTCTTCATCAGGATGCGAAGGGGAGGACAAGGATAGGATATGTGTTATGTTTGCGTAAGTAGCTGATAGCAAGACTTGTTGGAGGCGATTCCTCATCGAATGCTTGGTTCTCATCTTACTCTAAATAGATCGTTAGCCACTCATATATTGCTAGTGCGACTGCAACCTCAACCACTACCCCCATCTTACCGTGAGAAGATAGTTACAAGACTTGTTGATATAGCTCACCCCTTCTTTTCTCTTTTACACACGTTATGCAAACGATCTTGGACTTCAGAGGAGCCCGACGACCCTTCTTCTGGACGCCTTCACGGAGACTCGACGACGACTAGTTAGGCGGATCCCGACGGAGAGCCTGGACCCGTGTGGCCGTGGGAATGGTGTGTTTTACCTTTGCCACTAGGCATTTGATTTTAGTCTGTACTCAGACATGTATCTTCCGCTGATGTATTGTATTAAGGCGACTGTATGTCGATTATATGAGATGTTGTATCCATGTAGCTGTAATGTTGTGATATCATGTTTGAAATCCGGGGCATATGGCACTGTCATACGTCGCGATGGGACCGATATGTGTTTCGTCCCCGGATCTAGATGGAAACATCTAGATCATGAACATTACCGCATATCGGGCCTTACAACTTGGTATTAGAGCCTTACCGACTGTAGGATCCCTTTTCTGGCCGAAGAAGATTCTAGACAAAAACTGTTTTATAGTTACTAAGATCGTTACCGGAGAGTAGGAATCTTTTTACTCCTTACCCTTGCTCTGGTGAGGACAAGTGTCATAATTGTTTTATTCCCGCCTTATCCCCCTTCACAACTCTAGGATCTCGAGTAAGTGGAGTTTGGAACTGTTACAATGCCTCGCTTGCAGCGTATTTTCTCGATTTCGATCTCAGGTTTTGGAAATCCTGTAGTACCTTTAGTTCTTCCGACTCTGGGTAAGCATCTTGGTCGTCTGTTGACTTCAGTCCTCTTGCCCAGTATCCTCACGATTTCAGTGAGAATGCTTCCCTTGACCTTCTCTTTCAACAATCGTTCTTTCTTTTCGTCTCCCGATGGTTCCGTTCTTCGATGTCGCCATCTCTCTGCGAAAAGTTTCTCGACGAAAGGTCATCGTCGACATGGAGCAGAGTCCCTTGTTGGTGGTGTTGAAGATTGTTGACTCTCTTTTCTCCCCCCTCTCCCCCGGATCGTCCAGGATCTCGGGATGAGATCCCTTGTTGGTGGTGTTGTATTGTAAGAGCCCGGAATTTTCACCCAATTTTTTTTTTCGTTGCTTTATTTTGTTGATTGCTAGAATTGTTTGTAGTATTTTCTTCGTCGATTTATTAATCGGTGAATATTCCCCCCCTCTTTCTAATATCGGATGCGGGGCCGAACCTTTTTCCCAATGGCACCCGACCTTTGCGACACCGGGTTCCACCCGAGCACCGTCGCAACTTCCGGCAAGAGACCAGCCATCGACATCGGTACGAAAAAACCCATTTAATAATTAACTGGATTATTTTATTGGGCGTCAGAAAATGTTCTCGAAACGTTATCGAAGTGAGGTAGAATTGACGGGCTCGCCGCGCTGAGCGCGTGGTTTGATATTTCGTCTGAATCGGAGGTCGTTGATACGTCTCAAACGTATCTACTTTTCCAAACACTTTTGCTATTGATTTGCCCTCATTCTTGCATGATTTGGGTGAAACTAACCCGAACTGACGTTGTTTTCAGTAGAGCTGCCTGTATGGTTTTATTGTGCGCAGGAAAATGGATTTTTGGACATCTCAGAAAATTCCAGGAAAAATTACAGAAAATCCACGCACCCGAAGGAGCCCAGAACCAGAAGTGGGGCCACAGGGGCTCCAGGCGCCCTGTGGGCGCAGCGAGAGGTGGGGCAGCGCCCTCTGGCCTCCTGGGGGCCTCCCCCTCCTCCGGTGCCCTACCGAGGCTCCTATTTATTCCCGTGACGAAAAAACCCCGAAACAGAAGTCGTTTTCCCAATTCTCTTTGCGGAGCCGCCGCCACCCTCTGTTATTCTCCGGGAGGGCTAATCTGGAGGCTGTTTTGGCATCCGGTGAGGGGAGATCATCGCCATCGTCATCACCACTCCATCATCCCTCCATGACTTCTCCATCCATGTGTGAGTAATTTCCTGCTGTAGGCAAAGGGGATGGTAGGGATTGGATGAGCTAGATCATGTAATAATTTATCAGATTGTTGGGGGCATGTTGCCTATCATCTAGATTGATTGTTTATCATCTTTGCTTCAACTTGTTGCTCTTAATTCTTCTCACTTTGGGCCCGAGTTCCATGATTTCAGATCTGAACCCTATGTGTTTGCATGAATATATTTGTGTTCTTGATCCTATCTATGAGTTGTATGCACTTGTTATAGTCCGGAACCGGCGATCCCAAAGGTGACAACTTGGGACACCAAAGGGGATGGACTATAGTTTGAGGATTCCATGTATCCATTGATTGTTTATGCTTTGTTCCGGTGCTCTTTGACGGGAGCACCTTAATCTCCATAAGTTCCTTTTGGCCCCGTTCGTAGCGGGATGGTAGGACAAAAGATGTTGTGCAAGTTCTTATTGCAAGCACGTACAACTACCTATGGGGTACATGCCTGATGTTTGATTTATGCCTAGATGATCATTGCTTTTCTGTGTGCCTTGCCCCAAGTTAAATACATGATGTATCTTATCCATGCAGCACTCAACCATCCATCTCCCTAGCCTACAGTGTTTTAATTCTGCTGGTTACTAGTTGTTTGCTTTTGCTATTTGACTATCGATGTTTCACCACCACTATTACCGTTGCTATCATCACCTACATATCGCAGTTACTACTAATATCTTGTTGCAAGTAAGTGTATCTCAGGTGCGGTGGAATTTACAACTCCACTGCCAAAGCTTGTGGATATTCTTTGGCTCCCCTTGAGTCGAATCTATAAATTGGGTTATCTTACCCGCGAAGACTATCTCGATCCCCTGTAGTTGTGGGTTATCAAGCCTGTTTTCTGGCGCCGTTGCCGGGGAGCATAGCTTTATTCACAAGTCTACTTGAAGTATTTTACTTGCTGAAATTTATCCGCTATGGGTAAGAAAGAAGACCCCAAGGTCCCGATCTTACCATCCAGTACAAGAAAAGGTACTATTTTGAACACTAGTGCTACACTTGATTCACCTTCAGTTATGAGTAAGTTTGCGTCACCTCCACCACATGATGCTTCTACTGAATCTGTTACTATGTCCGATACTTTTGATGATGCTTCTACTACCTTTGAAACTACTGGTTCACTTGGTTCTTTTATCGAAGAACAAATTGCTGATGCTGTCCGATTCTAGGGAGTTGAAATTCCTATTACCAAAACCCCTATTGGAAAAACTTATGATTTTGCTGGCCTTAAGGAGAGACTCCTTGAGGACGATTATGTTATACTTGATGATGATTTATGCAGGGAGCTTAATGAATGTGCTGATTCCGACCCTGCTGCTATAAGGAAGCTGCTAGCAAAGCACTCATTGAAGAATTTTTTTACTCCTGATCCTACTTTTGCTACGTCTCCTATATGCATCAATGATCCTGATTATAATTTCTCTGTTGATCTTTCACTTATATCTATGGTTGAAGCTGACCCCTTTTATGTCAGAGAAAATGATGGTGCCATTACACACCTAAACTCACTGAGTTGGGTGGCTTGTTTACTACGGATGAAAAGATACGAAACTTCTATGTTACTAAGCTTCTTCCTTTCTCTTTGAAGGAAGGTGCTAAAGCATGGTATGATGCACTACCATGTGGTTCCATTAGGAGTCCTCAAGACTTAGCTCACTCTTTTGTTGAAAAGTACTTTCCTGCTCATATGCAACATGCTACTTTACAAAGAATTTATAACTTTAAACAGTTGCAGGATGAGAACCTCCCTAAAGCTTGGGGGAGGTATTGCAGTCTGATCCAGGCTAGACCGGGACATGGATTCCCTAAGAATGAATTAATTGATATATTTTATGCTGGTCTAACTTATGAATCTAGATCCTATCTGGATAGTTGTGCTGGTTGTGTTTTCAGGAAAAGAACACCGGACGATGCAGAAGAATTAATGGGCAAGATTGCCAAGAACCACGAAGATTGGTCCGTCCCTGAACCACCTCCACCACCAAAAAAGAGGGGCATGCTTGTCCTAAGCCCCGAAGATATGCAAGAAGCGAAGAAGTCTATTAAAGAGAAGGGTATTAAAACTGAAGACGTGAAGAATCTACCCCCTATCGAGAAGTTGTGTGAGCCTACCACCCACCCTCCTATGGTAGAGGTACACTCTGTTTTAGATTTCAATGCAAGTGACATCCCTCATGGTAAGCTTCCTGATCAATGTTTAGATGAGCTTGATAATTTTATTATGAAGCAAAATCACTTTAATGAGAGGATACAAAGTCAGTTGTATGATAATTCCCTTGCTATCAAAAGTTTGCTTGATGTTCTAGGTAGAACAGTTAATGATGTTAAATGTCTTGTGAAGCATTTTCATATGGTTCAAACTCAGCTTGAAAAAATTTCTAATGTGCAAAAAGATTTGCTCGCTAATAATGCCAAACAGGATATACAGGCCTTCGGGATTAAAACCCGAGGAGGAACTAGCACTCAAGATCCTCTCTATCTGGAGGGGCATCCGAAGAGGATCGAGAAAGATTCTCAAATACAGGAAGAAGAAATTGTTAGTTCTCCGAAGAAGAAGAAGAAGCATAAAGAAGCTGACAACCTCCGATGCTGAGACTGAAGACGGTGCTGAGCCTGAAAAGTATGGTGAAAAGAATGATCCACCCGAAGTTCGAGAAGAAGAAGCACCCGACAAACGCAAGAAATACACTAGAGAAGACTTCATCGCAAGAAGACGTGGGAAGGAAAGAGAACCATGGGTACAAAAACCCATGCCCTTTCCCGGTAAGTCTCTCAAAACTAAAGAAGAAGAGCATTACAATAAGTTTTGTGAGTGGATGAAACCTCTTTTTCTTCAAATTCCTTTGACTGATGCTATTAAGTTACCTCCCTATTCGAGATATATGAAAGATATTGTTACTAATAAAAGAAAAGTTCCTAATGAAGCAATATCTACTATGCTTGCTAACTACTCTTTTAGTGGCAAGATTCCTGAGAAGCTTGGTGATCCAGGTATACCCACCATTCCTTGCTCCATAAAGAATAATTATGTTAAGACCTCTTTATGTGATCTTGGAGCAGGAGTAAGTGTTATGCCTTTCTCTCTTTATAAGAGGTTTTGTTTAGAAAAACTAATCCCTACAGATATCTCTCTTCAGATGGCCGACAAGTCAACAACCATTCCCATTGGTATTTGTGAGGATGTTCATGTGGAAGTTGCTAATTGTTTAATCCTTACTGATTTTGTTGTGCTTGACATGCCCGAAGATGGGAGCATATCTATTATCCTTGGTAGACCTTTTCTTAACACCGCAAGTGCTATTATTGATTACAATAAAGGAAAGGTTACTTTCAATGTGAATGATAAAGAACACACGGTGTATTTTCCGAAGAAGATTGACAAAAGGCATGGCCTCAACTCTATAGAGAATATCGAGACCGTGAAGATTGGTGATTGGATTGTCCTCTACATGTGCACCACAAATACAAAACCATTATGGTGGGGACAATATCCATTAAAGTAAAGGTACCATGAATGCTTCATAGTAAGTGAAACTTTTTGCTCTATGTATTGCTAGTTTGGTAGTAGGACTTGATCAACCATGCTATTAGATGAGTTTTATATGAGTAAAAATTAGAAGCTGTTATGTTTGCAATTCTTTTATCTTTTATTCTCCTTGCTATACCAAGTTTATATGTTTTTGAAACTTCACAACTCTAATCACTGCTCCAAGTTTTCAGAAAGTTTCGCAGCTTTTTGAACTCCGAAATTTTTTCAACAGTGAAGTTGTCAGAAAAATTCCAGAAAAATAAAAATAAAATTTCCATGCCGGGAGTGACCCAGAGGCACCTGGGGCTGACCAGGGGGGGGGCACCAGTGGCCCAAGCGGCCAGCTGGTGCGGCCTGCCCACAGGCCCCACCTTCAGGTGAGTCTTCTTCCTCTCTCTTTCTTTCCTCCCCAAAACACGAGTTTTGCACCTGGAACTTGCGTTCTTGCTGCTCTCCGTCCAGAATTTCGATCTCTCTCTATGACCCATCATTTGAGCTAAGATTTTGAGCAAATACTCCCTGGTATGTAACTCCTTCACCCCTACAATTAGATTTTTGATTGGTGGCTTCATTTGTGAGTATTTAGTAGCTCTTGGTGCTGTTCATATGAGCTTGCATGCATGTGTAGAAATTTATTTTCCAAGTTTTGATGCAAGTTTATGCCTTAGGTAAGTGAGTAGAGTAGTTTGCCTCAACTCACTTTGTTTAAATCATTGTTTTTGTGAATTGTCAAAAATTTCAGAAATGAGTTTCTTTGGAAAAGCAAAGGGGTGTCTTGGGAAGAAGAAGCCCGAGCGCTGCGATCGAGTTACTAGAGCTACAACTTCACCCTCAACAGTTAGGGTGAGCTACAACGAAGATCATGTGCCCTGGAGTTGTTGGAAGACACAAGTCCAGCATGTGCAATGATGTATCCTTGCGATGACTTTCTTACAGTTGCAGGAATTAAGGAGGAATTTTATGGCCTTTGTGCCAATGCAGGTTTGACACGGCTAGCTTTATGCCATGTGGTACAATACAAGAAGCTCACCTCCTGCTTTGTTAACAGTTTTTGTTATAACCATGATGCTGGAACCGTCGAGTTCAAACTTTATAATAATCTCATAACCATGTCTTTGGCACAGTTTTGTGATATAATAGGTGTGTTGAACATTGGTCAGACAACGAAGATGACCACACAGCCTTCCGAGTTGAGGACCCTCTTCAACTCCCTTTGTTTCCAGGCGGAGACCGACATTTGGCGTACGAAGATTTCTAGCATTCTGTTTCCACACCTCAGGTATTTTGCGTATTTTGTCACTAGAGGGGTGTTAGATCGTGACAACACGAGCAATGGTTCTGCACCAGATTTTGCTATTTATGCGAACACCCTCTCTGATAAGAATGATTATAATGTGGGTGCCTTGATTGCTCGACGCCTTGTTACGAACAGTAACAAAGGCAATTTATATGGTGGCGTTTACGCCACACTTATCCTTGAGTCTCTTGAGCGCACCCCGCATCCTGATGATGTTCCCTTTTCATACACAAGTCTCGATCTTGCGGCTATGAAGAGGCATAAGTTTGTTACGATGACTTCCCAGTTTGGTAACCTTGATTATATTTTGAGATTTTAAAGGACCATTACTCGTGAGATCCGTCTACCTGCACCACTTTTGTTTGATAACACTCGCAGGAACGGATGGTCCTTCAACGAGATTCAGTTCGATGAGTTCATGACTCATTACCAGCCGCATAACCCCATGGAGGGGGTTGTGCCCGATGAGGAGGAGCATGGTGAGTTCCCACCTTTCCAGGGAGAGACCATCACCGAGCATGGCGAGGGATCTTCTTCCGCTTGGAGCGCAGGGCCTTCCTCATGGGAGGACCCGAGGACTTCGGTGTACGCACCGGAGGGATCATACGACTCCTGGAGTTACCATTACCCCAGAGCAGGAGGCTCCTGGGGAAGTAGCTGCTACTAACCTAGGCCAAAAGCCTAAGCTTGGGGGAGTACGTGCCCTTCTCACCTTTCCATTGTATTATCCGTTTTTATTTTGTTCGCTTTGATCTTTTCAAAGTTTTTGCCCGTTCTTCTTTGTTCTTTTATTTTGCAAAAACAACAAAAAGATTTCTCTTTTCTTTTTCTTTCTCTAAATCTTTGAAAAATCCAAAAAGATTTCTTTTCTCTCTTTAGTTTGCTTTGTTGCAGAGTTCAGCTCGAGTACGTGATGACATTTGCACTTGATTATATTTTCCTACGTTCGATCGTGCAAGCGACAGGGCAGTGATGACGAAGATCGACGAAAAGGATGCAACAAGGAAAACCGGTATGAACTCTTTTCATTTCTACTTTTGTACATATGCTTGTACTTATGATTTAGAGACCAGCTTGTAGCGACATAGTGTTGTGTTTACAATGCTTTCCCAGTGGTTCATGCTTTCCTTGTGGCTAATCAAATAGCTAGAGTACATAATGTGTTGTTGAAATGATTTACATGCATTGCATTGTTCATGGTTTGGCATACTGAAGTGGTATTTCCCTTTGGAGAATTCTTGGATTGACTTGGCACATGCTTACACATGTTTGAGACTAAAAAGTCTGCTATGCCTTGATGATCTTTGAATTTCAGAATAGTTATATCATTTTGAAAGCTCAAGAATGATCAGAGGGGGAGGGGGTGAATGATCACTTCTAAAAATTCTAAGGAACTTAGAAGGAATTCATGCAAACTGTGAGGGACTAAAAGCATCTCGAAGGAAATACAGTATCGAAAGTAATGCATGGCTCAAAAGGATTGGGAGCGAAGGAAAACATCGAAGGCAAACAGGCAATGACAAAATAATTAATGTAAATGCTAGAAGGAAAACGAGCCTGACACGACGATGTTTGGTAAACCAGTTCACACTTTGCAAAGTGCTACGCCTGGTTGGAGGGACTGGTGATTGAACACCTGGAGCAAAACTCTCTCCGTCCTATTCTCCACTGCAACAAACTCCTCGAGCTTGTCCAGTTTTCACTCGTGGTAGATGATTCCGGACATCTCTGAGACCTTTACAAACTTCCTTTAGCAGCGACAATTTCTCTTCGACTGCTTGACAGGCGACGCCTAACTGTCTAGGAGACTTGCAGTTCTCCAAGATAAAAAAGATCGGCTAATCTCGACCTAAGTCTCTTTGAATTTCTCAACTCAGTTCAGACTTGGGTTTTGGTTTTCTCTCGATGAATCTCTCTTGGGATGCTCACAGACTTCTGTCTTAGAATCTTCAGTGGAGCAGCCAACCCGAAATGGCGGGTAGGTGCGGGGTATTTATAGTTGGCGATCCCGATGAGTAAAATGATTGAAGTGATCCGATGCGACCGCTTGACGCCTCTCCACAGCGGTCGGATTCAATCACTGCGCAACTTTACTTGAGGAACAAGTAAGCTGTCTTACCGAACGAGTTCTCTCTTGAAGGCACGAAGTGCGATGACTTTGCCTTCGAGCTATTCACTCGACTCAGTAAGATTTCTCTCGGTGGGCTTTCGTGGGTTTAAGTTGAGCAGAGCAAATTCACGTCGACTAAGATCTCAACTAGCAAACCCCTCTTGATAGTACGATTTTTCCTACGACTCAAGAAAATAAAGAGAAACTAGTAAAAAGACTAAGTCTTCGACCAGCTTCAGCTATCTCCTCGTTGCGCTTTTACTCGAGAGAGTCTTCTTCTTCGACGACATTTTTAGGGGTCGTCTTCCTTCAAAGGTTTCGGTAGATGACTGCAGCTTCGCTGCAGTGAGTTGTCCTTCGACCTTCTACTTGCAAACTCCATTCTTTCGGAACCTAAGTATCTGTTTATACTCGAAAACAATATTAGTTCCACTTCTGCTTTGTCCAACAATGTCCAAAACCTTCGGGGGCAAAACTTGCTCTTACAATCTCCCCCTTTTTGGACGATTGTTGACAAAACAGGCATCGACAAATAATTGAAAAAGTTTTGAGTTTTCGATGATAAACCGGTGCTAAGATCGATGAAATACTCCCCCTTGATGTATGCACGGAAGATAAGAGTTTCCTATGAAGTGCATATTTGACAAGTATAGTCGAGGGAAAAACATCAATAATCTTAGCGAGTGAAATTGCATTCCAGATAATATCCAATAAGAAATATGCAATCTCCTCGAATGACCTGTGAATTTATACGACAGATAGCTTCCTGCAAAAGGTTAAGTATCGCAAGCAGCAGATAGATATCTTACGATAAAAAGTTCGCAGACCTACTTAGAGTTAGTTACAACCAGATCGAATATGAATCGAAAGTTTGTTGAAACTACTCAGAAACCTCAAAGCTCAAAAGTTTATCGAACAAAAAGCAAAGCCCTTAACCCCGTTGGCAAACTAATTTCTTCGATGCCACTACATCTCCCCCTTTTTGTCACAACGTACAAAAAGTCGAGAGAATAGGGTCGAAAGAAATCCCTACTCGCAAGAGCGGTGCTGACGACGTCGAGAAGATTCCGCGAGCGTTGGAGCACGACGAATGGGGCGAGCGCCTGGTGGAGTGATATTCGTGCGGAAAGAGTGTTGATCTCCAGAAGATTACAGCTGCGATTCCGGAGGGGTCCTGGGGCTTCGAGGAAGTGGAGTGTAAACTCTCGGTTGGCGTTGAGGAGCTTCATCTTTCTCGGAGTCGGAGGAGAAGGTGTTCACAGTAATGTGATAATAATCATCGACACTGAGTACATCTCTGTTCTTCGGCAGCCGAGGAATATTGGGATCTGGGCGATCTACTCGATCATCATTGGTTCAGTTCCTGTTCAGATGGGGAGGGTATTCTTCAAAGCCGCATCGTTGAAGTTGACCGAGGGAATTTAATTTCCGCAGTCCTTTCCAATCACGTCGAAGACATTCACGCAGCATCTGATTATTGTTCATGGAAATATTGCGCAAATGGTTTATCTCATCCATCATTGCTTGCTTCTGAATGAAATCTTGGTCAATATGATGTTGAAGCATTTGCTGGGACCGAAGAGAAACCTCCATGTGATGCACTGGCTTGATAAACTTCGAGAGAGCATTACGCTCAGTCATTTGGGCGTGGATGCCAGTGTGCTCAGCATATTGATCGTTGGGTCGAGCAACAATCTGCAATACTTCCCTAACTGGTGGAGTGAAAATCTTTGGGAATATTGACACGGGGAATGGCACATCACGAGAGTAATTGCAGATAGC
This sequence comes from Bromus sterilis, assembly GCA_950022295.1. NCBI lineage: Eukaryota > Viridiplantae > Streptophyta > Magnoliopsida > Poales > Poaceae > Bromus > Bromus sterilis. The sequence goes on from OX465600.1 coordinate 160,933,926, forward strand.
CATCAGCCAAGGTGCATACGGCTTGTGGGAATTGTGATCATCAGCACAATACACCAAAGCCCTGATGAAGTAGTCTTCAAAATCAAAGGGATGAACGTGGACTAACTTCAACAGAGCAAGTTGCACATCGTGGGGAATTGGAAAATCATCATGCACATCTAGCATTGGCATCAAGGTCTTCAAAAGAATATAGAACCATGCCTTTGCTTCAAACACCAAATGCCTTGGCTTGGGCTCAGCAGGGTAGTGATCTCCTACGACATCTGGATTCATAAGCGTAGAGAATTCAGCAGGAGTTGGAGCAGGTAAGTCATGAAGTTTATGTGGTAATCCTTCGAACCGAGGTAAATTGATGATGGCCAGAAATTGGTCGACAGACATATGGAATACTTGGCCTTGAATCATGTAATCAAATTTCCACGTCTTCGAGTTCTCAGGATCACCAGTGACATACAAAGTTGCATAAAATTGCTTGATGAGCTCGGGATTGTAGCCACAATCGAGAGCAAACATCTTATGAGCGTGGAGACCATCAATAGTCTCGGCAACATTTTCGAAGCATGAAGTTGAGTACACCGAAGGCATATCGAGGTATTGATGTTGGAAAACTCTAGACTTGTTGTACAACACATGGGTGTAGTAGATGGCTTGCTCTTGAGTCCAAAACCGAAGAGAATATGCACTTCTAGGCTTCTTGTAGGGATTGCTGCCGAAGAAAAATGGCTTGTGTTCACGCCTTTTGAAGATGGGGCCTCCTCGATGTAACACCCTCACTGTTAGGTGAACAGTAATCATCATTACTGTTCCTTAGTACTGTTCAAAATTTTTGTTTGATCAATTTGGTTCAGCTCAAATTCATATTGCCTTTGATATTGTTGAATGCAATGTGATCATGTACCTTGGTCATGGTGGAATCAAAACTAAGTCCAAGCTCAAATCATACCCCCTTGAATTGAAATCAAATCCTAGTTCAAAAATGCCTTTGGTGATATATTAAAAACAAAGTGGAATATAAACTTTCTCCAAAAATTATGAAACTACTTTTATAAATTCACAAATATTCAGTGGGTCACTTCCATGTGTGTTTTGGAATTTATTGTGCTATTAAATAAATGGAACAAATATAAACAGAGGCCAAAAACCCCAAACAAATCATTTAATATTTATTGCAAATATTAATTGACTTTTAAAAGTGCCCAAATCTTTTGTGGCACTGACCTTAGGTGTAACATAAATTATGGGGCACCAACCACATTTTACAAAATGCCTAAGGCAATAAAATAATTACAAAAGAGAATAGAAAAAAAGATAAAAAAAAGAAAAAAAAAGAAAAGGAAAACCTAACCTAGCCTAACCCCCTCTCCCCTAGGCCACAGCCCAGCCCACATCGCCCCCCAGCCAGCCCGTGGCCCACCGAACCCCCCTCCCCCTCCACTGTTCCCCAACCCCCCGTGGAGGGGATCCGGCTTGCCACGCCGGCAGCGCCCTCCGTGGCAAAGATCCGGCGGCCGCCGGGGGCTACAAAGCCGCCCCCTCCCGCGGCGCATCGAACCCTAGAGAGCCCCCTCCCAGTTTCCCCCGTCGCCCCTTCCTCTCTTCGTCGCGCAGAAGCCCCGGGGAGGAGCTCGCCGCTGCGTCCCCCCTGGTCCACGGCGTCGCACCAGCTTGCCGCCCCGTCGGAACCCCCCTCGAGCAGCGCCACCCCAAGGGACTTCCCCGCGCCTCGCCGCCCCTCCCCTCGCCGCGTCTCTGTGAGCCTACCCCCCCTCGATTCCCCTGTCCCCGCCGAGTTTCTTCGCCGAGGACCGCCATGGCCAGGAGCTCGATGCTCCCGGACCACCTGCCGCCACTGCTTGCTGCGCCTGGGCGCGCCCCCGGCGAGCTCGCGCACCCGCGCTCCGCCCCCCCCCCTCGCCCCCACGGCCGCACCCCCTCCCACCGTGGCTTGCTCCCTGGTCTCGCCGGAGTTACCCCGCCGGCGTGCACTAGAGGCCAGTGGGATTGACCCCCCTAATGCCCTTTTAGAGCTAATTCCCCACCCCCTAATTACTTCTTAAAAAAATGTTAAGTTAATAACTCCAGAGAGTTTGACATGTGGAGCCCACTCCCTGATAATTAAATGTTAGATTAAAATAAACCTTGTTAGCCTCCAAGTCTATGACAGTGGGGCCCCACTGGTCAGTTGACCAGTCAACCTTACAGATGTGTCCCCTCTGTCAGCTTTGACCCAGTCAATGATTCCTTTTGGATAATGTCTGTTTAATTGATTAAATTAAATCCAGAAAATCTATTAAATTGATTTAAACTTCAAAAATCAATATCTTTTAAACCGTAAGTCTGATTCAAAAACTTTATACATAAAATTTGATCAGAAAATATAACGAATACGGATACGCTATCCGTTGGTCTACCAACCCCCTCTAACATACCGAACATCGAACCTCCCCCCTTCGGTAGCACTGTCCGGTAATTAGTCGGTACCGTAAAACTCTCCGGATGAATTTATTTCGAACACGAAAGTTGTTCGTATTGGATCAACTAGCATGGTTACACCATCCATACGTTTGTCGGATGTCCACGACACCTCCGGCATGAACCCTTCCCCCTCCGGACACCCTGACCGGTAATCACCCGGAACTGGCAGTTCATCCCCGGATGAATTTCCGTTCTGAGCAAAGTGTATCGTACAACGTTAGAGCATCGTTAACATGTCATATGTCATGTCTTGTATTTGTATTGCTATCATTGCTGTGTATTCATTGTTTCTCCCCCCTCTTTTATTGTCCGGTAGTCTCGATGTCCGCTGCTGATGCCCCTGTGATCGACTACTTCGTCGACGACCGTACCTCTACCGTCGAGCTTACAGGCAAGCAGAGCCATTTCCTTCCCCAGATATCGCCTATCTTTCCGTATTTTCTTGCACTAGGCATATGCTGCTGCTGCTACGTTATAATCCTACTCAATTGCATAGCCTCTTTTTGTCGCCCCTTGATGTACTTTCTGTTATCCCATGCTGCCTATTATATATATTATATTCAGCAGTGAACCCTGCGCCTTTTTAGTCAATAGGATTAGATAGCGGGCCGTGATCACTCTGGGATGATCGCGGATACGATCCATTACAACTGCTACATGTACGGTTCAGAGCAGACACCGACTCGGCCCCCTACGTCGGATCTGCTGAGCTACCTCAAGTGTGAGCGATCGGGGAGAAATCCCCGTACTCCACTCGTGGTCGACTCTGTATATCCGTCTTAGGGTTCTGAACCACGGTTGTCCATACAGGTAAGGAGTCGGGTGACCCAACGGTGCCCGCGCAGGTTATCTTAGCGGAACGACATGTCAGGTGTATTCCACCGGTGTGCGGCGGGCCTGGTACTGTTCGTGGCCGAAGGATTTCCTGTTGTACAAAAGTCGAGCTTTTCGGAGCAAACACGAGACAAGGTAAGGAGACGGTTCACCTTGTTGGTAACCGCACGAGTTGGTGGGACGACAGGGCAGGCACCGACGTTACTGGTGGTCCTGGCTGCTGTCGTTGTCCGCGACTCATTCAATAAGGGGCAACGATAACGGTTGTCTCGACAGAAAATTAATAAAATGCTTAACGGGTTCGGCGGATGACTTGAGTAGCCTTTTGGCTTGTACGCACTACCTATACGTGGGATTACGCGTTTGGGCGCCTCCGCAATGTAGCCTCGTTCGAAAGCTCTGAAAGACGTCCAGTTCAGCATTGCGGCAGGGACGGATCGCGCTGCGGCGTTGGAATTCACCCTCCTCGCAACGACCCGGAGAGCGAGGGGTGATAGGCCCATGACCCCCTTGCACTTAGGGCTGTAGACCGGCGGGGACCTCTCTGATGAGTCGTAGGATGGACTGCGTTGTGTCGGATAGCCTCGGTGGGGTGCTCCCTAACCAGGTGTACGCCACCCTGGAGATCCGAGCGTGTAGTGTCACACTAGTGCACCCCTGCAGGGAAGATTAATCTATCGATAGCCGTGTCCACGGTAACAGGACGCTTTATGCTGAAGCCAGATCCTATCACTACAAACTACTACTATTAAACTGTTGGTTCCAGGTTTTCTTCCTCGCGGGGATGTCGAGGAAGGGAACTCGAAGGCAGTATTATTATTAATTATTACAACTTACTATTATACAATGCTGCAGCAACTTCTGCTGCATTGTTATTACATTCATGCTATTGGACTGTTGGCTGATTCTTACCTCATGCTGCATGACTCGTCGGAAGATGCTAGTCTTCGATAGGCCTAGCTTCTTACCCTTATTCTGATTTCTGCCTTGCAGTCCACTATATACAGCCTCCCTTTTCCATTTGATACATGCATAAATGCTTAGTAGCGGACATAAGACTCGCGGGTATTCTAGACACTCACCTTTGCTTTATTTTCCCCCTGATCGGCCGCTGCAGTCGACGTTGGAGCCCAGGAGTAGGAGATTCCAGGAGGAGCCTACTACGACGTCGGGTTCCCGTTGACTAGGAGTAATTCGGTGGATCCCAGGCAGGAGGCCTCGCCTTTTCGATCTGTATTCTCTGATGTTATTTGTGCTAGCCTTCTTAAGGCAAAACTTGACTAACTATGTCTGTACTCAGATATTATGTTTGTATGACTTATGTATTCGGGTCCGTGTGACCCCACTTCATTGTAATATTTTTGGTTTATCCTTTTGTGTTTAGTGTTGTGCTGTGATATTCTCACCGTGGCACCTTGATCTCGATCATGTACCCTGCGTGTATGATTACTGTACATGATCGTAAATCGAGGGCGTCACAAGTTGGTATCAGAGCCGACTGCTTGTAGGAAGCCACCCAACCAATACCTGGTCGAAGTTGAGTCTAGACTTTGAAAAACTATTTTGCTAACTTAATATTTGGCTTACGGGCCCACATCGATGTCACTACGTGTGATATCTATGGTATTAGGATCCTTTTCTTCGTACCTATGCTCTGGGAATCTGCTCTCTTATCCTTGCCGGTAAGTTTTACAAACTCTGACATTAGGATCACGTTCTCTTGATTCCACCCGGCGTTCTGGTGCTTCCCCCATTGATTGAGTTGTGTCGCAGGAGTCATACCCCAGGTCCCGGACCGCGGATCCCATTCTCATTCTGGGCAGGCCGCGCGTCCTCTGGCATTAACTCCTGTGGCCAACAGTTTTCTTGCGGCGTGATTGACATAGTGGAATCTATGTCGCGTCGTGTAATCCTTACCGCGGTCTGCACGCCGCCTACTGAGTCCTTTTTCCTTAATTTCTACGACGTTACGCTGTCCGATTTTGACCGACTGTGTGCAAAGATCTGTATGTCTATATGACTACTATTGTGTATCTACTGCACTTCTCATTTATTGCTCATACTACATCATGTATGACTTCTTATCCTTGCAAACGCTTTGTCTGAACTAACCCCTGCTGTTCAGGCAGGATGGCTGACGATCCCCCACCTCCACCTTATATGGCCGCAGTACTGCAACAGTTTGATCTGAACCGTCAGTTTATGGCCGGAGTAATGACCTAGCTTTCAACTCAGAATTCCCCAATAACACTGCAGGAGTTCGTGCGCCTCAGTCCATCCACCTTCCTCAGCTCCGCCAATCCTATGGATGCCGATGATTGGCTCCGTGATATTGCTTTTCAGATGGAGTCAGCTGACGTTGCCCCTGCCAGTTACCTCACCTTTGCGACGTATCATCTGAGGGGTCCAGCTGCTCAGTGGTGGGAAAGCCACCGGCTTGCGTTGCCAGATGGAACTGTAACCACTTGGCAAGAATTCCAGTTAGCCTTCCGTGCATGGCACCTTCCTCAAGGTCTGATGGACCAGAAGAAGGAGGAGTTCCGCAAACTCCGTCAGGACCAGACGACTGTTGATGAATATCATAGGAAATTCCTTGAGTTGTCCCGCTATGCTGTGAGAGACGTCGCCACCGACGCTCGCAAACAATAGAAATTCTGAGAAGGACTGCGTCCTGATATAGAGCTCGCACTTGTCCTTCACGATTGTTCGGACTTGGCGACCCTTGTCAGCAAGGCTTTTCAAGTTGAAACTGCTCTGACTAAGCACCACGAGTCTCTCAAGCGTGCTCGAGATGCTGGCCCATCTTCGGGTCGGCCCGTTCAGAAACTTCGAGTCTGTCTCCTGCACAATGTTTTTCACCGGTCTGCTCCAACGCCAAGGCCGTCTTATGCCGCACCTCGTCTGCCTCCGCCTCCGAGACAGCTAACGATTCCGACTGAACAACCCAATATTATGGCTCTGCCCCAGAACGATGGCTTATGTCGCCAGTGTGGACAGCCAGGTCATCGCACACCTTGTCCTCCTGTTAGCAGAAAGAGAAGCTGTAGAAGCCGTCATTCCAGTAACTGCAACACCAAACAGTGTACTATGAGTTGTGCTCAGGTCACTCATGTCAAGATGGAAGAAGCTCGCGAGTCCCAAAAAATAGTGATGGGCACTTTACTCGTCAATTCAACGCCAGCTTCTGTTCCTTTTGATTCCGGGGCATCGCATTCCTTTATGTCCCAATCGTTTGCTCAGTTGCATGGTATAGCTACGAAACCCTTGGCCACTCCTTTAGCGGTAAATGCTGTTGGATCTCAGAGCCGTGCCACCATGATGAGCCCCGATACCACCATTGCAATCGTGGGTCTGTTGTTCCCTGCTCCTCTTATTGTCCTGAAGTCGTCCAACATTGATGTCATACTCGGTATGGATTGGTTGGCGGCACATGATGCCCGTATCCACTGTGCCACTAAGACAGTTCAACTCACGCACCCTTCTGGCCAAAAGATTTTGTACTCGGCCCGAACAGCTCAGCATGCCGAAGGCCAGATATATGCCCTGGATGCTTTGAATACCTCACCTCTTGAAGGGATCGAGAATGTTCCAGTTGTTCGCGATTTTCTCGACGTCTTTCCAGAAGAACTGCCGGGAATACCCCCGATCAGAGATGTCGAATTCGTCATCGACTTGAAGCCTGGCACCTTCCCTATTGCTTAGCGCCCTTATAAGATGCCGCCTCACCACCTCCTTGAACTGAAGAAGGAGATCGACACAACACTTCAAAATGGCTTCATCCGTCCAAGTTCCTCTGCTTGGGGAGCACCTTCGCTCTTTGTCAAGAAGAGTGATGGAACGAACCGTTTGGTCCAAGATTACCGACCTATCAACCAGGCAACAATACAGAACAAGTATCCGCTCCCTCGGATCAATGATCTATATGATCAACTTGCTGGATCTACGGTGTTCTCGTAACTCGACTTGAGGTTGGGGTACCATCAGATCCGGGTCCGCGAAGAGGACATCCCGAAGACCGCCTTCATTACTCGTTATGGTTCTTACGAGTACACCGTCATGTCCTTTGGCCTGACCAATGCCCCAGCCACCTTCTCTCGGTTGATGAACTATATATTCATGGAATACCTCGACAAGTTCGTCGTGGTTTATCTGGATGATATCTTCGTATACTCCAAGAATGAAGAGGAACATGCTGAACACCTTCGCCTTATACTGGAAAAGCTTCGAGAACACAAACTCTATGCTAAGTATTCCAAGTGTGAATTCTGGCTTCCCGAAGTAACCTACCTTGGTCATGTGATCTCCAAGGATGGCGTTGCCGTCACCCCAGAACGTATCCATGCTATTCTTGACTGGACTCCTCCCAAGACCGTCAAGCAAGTTAGAAGTTTCCTCGGCCTCGCTAGTTATTGCCGCCGTTTTGTCGAGAACTTCTCCAAGATTGCCAAGCCTCTGACTAGTCTGCTTCACAAAGGCGTCAAGTTTGAGTGGACAGATAAATGTTAAGAAAGTTTTCAAGCTCTCAAGGACAAGCTCACTTCTCCCCCAGTGCTTGCTCCGCCTGATACTCAGAAGGACTTCGTGATATATTGTGACGCGTCTCGTCAAGTATTAGGCTGTGTCCTAATGCAAGAGCGCCGCGTGATTGCTTATGGCTCTCGTCAGTTGCGATCTCACGAAGATAATTATCCAACGCATGATCTCGAATTGGCAACAGTAATTTATGCATTGAAGCTGTGGCGACATTACCTCGTTGGTAATCGTTGCGAGATCTACACTGACCACCAAAGCCTGAAGTACTTGTTTACTCAGCCCGACCTGAATCTCCGCCAACAAAGATGGCTCGAGACAATAGCCGATTTTAACATGGATATTCATTACACCCCTGGCAAAGCTAATGTGATGGCTGATGCCCTGAGCCGTAAAGCTTACTGTAGTGAACTTGAGGTGCAACTAGAACAACCACCTCTGTATGAAGAGTTTCAAAAGTTGAACCTCAAGATTGTTCCTCAAGGTTATGTAAATAACCTGGTTATCGAACCGGATCTCGTTAAATCCTTCAAGGGTATACAGTTTTATGACGATTTCGTACACAAGATTAAGCGCGATATCGCAAATGGAAGACCCTCACCCTTTACTATTAATAGTGAAGGTGCGGTGTTCTACCAGAACCGTTTAGTGGTTACTCACAGTAAGGGCAGGCATGAGAACCTGGATATGACCCCGAAGGTCATGAAAGCGGCTCACGATACCCCGTTGTCCATTCATCCTGGAAGCACCAAGATGTACCAAGACATTCGTCCGCAGTTCTGGTGGCCTAACATGAAGCAAGACATTGCCCGGTATGTTTCTAAATGTGACGTTTGCCGTCGCGTCAAGGCAGAACATCAAAAACCCGCCGGAACTCTGCAACCACTCTCTATTCCTGAATGGAAATGGGACAAGATTGAGATGGACTTCGTCACTGGTTTTCCCCGATCACAGAAGGGTCATGATGCCATCTTTGTCGTCATCGACCGGTTCTCCAAGGTTGCTCACTTCCTACCAGTCAAGGAGACTATCTCTGCTAGTCAGTTAGCAGACTTGTATGTTTCCAGAATCGTGTCGCTCCACGGTATTCCGTTGGAGATCAGTTCAGATCGAGGCAGCCTTTTCACCTCAAGATTTTGGGATAGTTTCCAAGAAGCTATGGGTACTCACCTAAACTTCAGCACCGCTTATCACCCCCAGTCGCAAGGCCAAGTTGAACGAGTCAATCAAGTGCTCGAAGATATGCTTCGGGATTGTGTCATCTCATTCGGTAAGAAATGGGAGGAATCTCTTCCGTTTGCTGAATTCTCGTACAACAATAGCTACCAAGCTAGTCTGAAGATGGCACCCTTTGAAGTTCTGTATGGATGTAAGTGTCGAACCCCTCTGAATTGGTCAGAAACTGGGGAACGTACACTCATTGGTCCGGAAATTATTCAGCATGCTGAAGATCAGGTCCACGTTATCCGTGAACATCTTAAGGCCGCTCAGTCTCGTCAGAAGAGCAACTATGATCGCAAGCACAAAGAAATGGTCTATCAACCTGGCGAATATGCTTACCTTCATGTCACTCCCATGAGGGGCACTCATCGTTTCGGGATCAAAGGCAAGTTAGCTCCTCGCTACATTGGCCCGTTCCGTATCCTTTCCAGGAGTGGACCAGTGGCATACCGATTGGAATTGCCGTCGAACCTCTCCCAAGTCCACGATGTCTTTCACGTGTCGCAACTCCGTCGCTGCTTCAAAGATCCTATTCATGAAGTGGAACATGATATGATTGAGCTGCAACAGGACTTGACTTATCAAGAACATCCGAGCCGCATTCTTGATCAGTCTGAACGTCGAACCCGCAACAAGACGGTCAAGTTCCTCAAGGTCCAGTGGTCGAATCATTCTGAAGAAGAGGCCACATGGGAACACGAAGATTGTCTCCGCGAATTCTCGGGACGAGAATTCTTGTAGTGGGGGAGATTTGTAACACCCTCACTGTCAGGTGAACAGTAATCACCATTACTGTTCCTTAGTACTGTTCAAATTTTTTGTTTGATCAATTTGGTTCAGCTCAAATTCATATTGCCTTTGATATTGTTGAATGCAATGTGATCATGTACCTTGGTCATGGTGGAATCAAAACTAAGTCCAAGCTCAAATCATACCCCCTTGAATTGAAATCAAATCCTAGTTCAAAAATGCCTTTGGTGATATATTAAAAACAAAGTGGAATATAAACTTTCTCGAAAAATTATGAAACTACTTTTATAAATTCACAAATATTCAGTGGGTCACTTCCATGTGTGTTTTGGAATTTATTGTGCTATTAAATAAATGGAACAAATATAAACAGAGGCCAAAAACCCCAAAAAAATCATTTAATATTTATTGCAAATATTAATTGACTTTTAAAAGTGCCCAAATCTTTTGTGGCACTGACCTTAGGTGTAACATAAATTATGGGGCACCAACCACATTTTACAAAATGCCTAAGGCAATAAAATAATTACAAAAGAGAATAGAAAAAAAAGAAAAAGATAAAATAAAAAAAAGAAAAAAAAGAAAGAAAAGGAAAACCTAACCTAGCCTAACCCCCTCTCCCCTGTGCCAAAGCCCAGCCCACATCGCCCCCCAGCCAGCCCGCGGCCCACCGAACCCCCCTCCCCCTCCACTGTTCCCCAACCCCCCGTGGAGGGGATCCGGCTTGCCACGCCGGCAGCGCCCTCCGTGGCAAAGATCCGGCGGCCGCCGGGGGCTACAAAGCCGCCCCCTCCCGCGGCGCATCGAACCCTAGAGAGCCCCCTCCCAGTTTCCCTCGTCGCCCCTTCCTCTCTCCGTCGCGCAGAAGCCCCGGGGAGGAGCTCGCCGCTGCGTCCCCCCTGGTCCACGGCGTCGCACCAGATCGCCGCCCCGTCGGAACCACCCTCGAGCAGCGCCGCCACAAGGGACTTCCCCGCGCCTCGCCGCCCCTCCCCTCGCCGCGTCTCTATGAGCCTACCCCCCCTCGATTCCCCTGTCCCCGCCGAGTTTCTTCGCCGAGGACCGCCATGGCCAGGAGCTCGATGCTCCCGGGCCACCCGCCGCCACTGCTTGCTGCGCCTGGGCGCGCCCCCGGCGAGCTCGCGCACCCGCGCTCCGCCCCCCCTCGCCCCCACGGCCGCACCCCCTCCCACCGTGGCTTGCTCCCTGGTCTCGCCGGAGTTACCCCGCCGGCGTGCACTAGAGGCCAGTGGGATTGACCCCCCTAATGCCCTTTTAGAGCTAATTCCCCACCCCCTAATTACTTCTTAAAAAAATGTTAAGTTAATAACTCCAGAGAGTTTGACATGTGGAGCCCACTCCCTGATAATTAAATGTTAGATTAAAATAAACCTTGTTAGCCTCCAAGTCTATGACAGTGGGGCCCCACTGGTCAGTTGACCAGTCAACCTTACAGATGGGTCCCCTATGTCAGCTTTGACCCAGTCAAAGATTCCTTTTGGATAATGTCTGTTTAATTGATTAAATTAAATCCAGAAAATCTATTAAATTGATTTAAACTTCAAAAATCAATATCTTTTAAACCGTAAGTCTGATTCAAAAACTTTATACATAAAATTTGATCAGAAAAATATAACGAATACGGATACGCTATCCGTTGGTCTACCAACCCCCTCTAACATACCAAACATCGAACCGCCCCCCTCCGGTAGCACTGTCCGGTAATTAGTCGGTACCGTAAAACTCTCCGTATGAATTTATTCCGAACACGAAAGTTGTTCGTATTGGATCAACTAGCATGGTTACACCATCCACACGTTTGTCGGATGTCCACGACACCTCCGGCATGAACCCTTCCCCCTCCGGACACCCTGACCGGTAATCACCCGGAACTGGCAGTTCATCCCCGGATGAATTTCCGTTCCGAGCAAAGTGTATCGTACAACGTTAGAGCATCGTTAACATGTCATATGTCATGTCTTGTATTTGTATTGCTATCATTGTTGTGTATTCATTGTTTCTCCCCCCTCTTTTATTGTCCGGTAGTCTCGACGTCCGCTGCTGATGCCCCTGTGATCGACTACTTCGTCGACGACCGTACCTCTACCGTCGAGCTTACAGGCAAGCAAAGCCATTTCCTTCCCCAGATATCGCCTATCTTTCCGTATTTTCTTGCACTAGGCATATGCTGCTGCTGCTACGTTATAATCCTACTCAATTGCATAGCCTCTTTTTGTCGCCCCTTGATGTACTTTCTGTTATCCCATGCTGCCTATTATATATATTATATTCAGTAGTGAACCCTGCGCCTTGTTAGTCAATAGGATTAGATAGCGGGCCGTGATCACTCTTGGATGATCGCGGATACGATCCATTACAACTGCTACAGGTACGGTTCAGAGCAGACACCGACTCGGCCCCCTACGTCGGATCTGCCGAGCCACCTCAAGTGTGAGCGATCGGGGAGAAATCCCCGTACTCCACTCGTGGTCGACTCTGTATATCCGTCTTAGGGTTCTGAACCACGGTTGTCCTTACAGGTAAGGAGTCGGGTGACCCAACGGTGCCCGCGCAGGTTATCTTAGCGGAACGACAGGTCAGGTGTATTTCACCGGTGTGCGGCGGGCCTGGTACTGTTCGTGGCCGAAGGATTTCCTGTTGTACGAAAGTCGAGCTTTTCGGAGCAAACACGAGACAAGGTAAGGAGACGGTTCACCTTGTTGGTAACCGCACGAGTTGGTGGGACGACAGGGCAGGCACCGACGTTACTGGTGGTCCTGGCTGCTGTCGTTGTCCGCGACTCATTCAATAAGGGGCAACGATAACGGTTGTCTCGACAGAAAATTAATAAAATGCTTAACGGGTTCGGCGGATGACTTGAGTAGCCTTTTGGCTTGTACGCACTACCTATACGTGGGATTACGCGTTTGGGCGCCTCCGCAATGTAGCCTCGTTCGAAAGCTCTGAAAGACGTCCAGTTCAGCATTGCGGCAGGGACGGATCGCGCTGCGGCGTTGGAATTCACCCTCCTCGCAATGACCCGGAGAGCGAGGGGTGATAGGCCCATGACCCCCTTGCACTTAGGGCTGTAGACCGGCGGGGACCTCTCTGATGAGTCGTAGGATGGACTGCGTTGTGTCGGATAGCCTCGGTGGGGTGCTCCCTAACCAGGTGTACGCCACCCTGGAGATCCGAGCGTGTAGTGTCACACTAGTGCACCCCTGCAGGGAAGATTAATCTATCGATAGCCGTGTCCACGGTAACAGGACGCTTTATGCTGAAGCCAGATCCTATCACCACAAACTACTACTATTAAACTGTTGGTTCCGGGTTTTCTTCCTCGCGGGGATGTCGAGGAAGGGAACTCGGAGGCAGTATTATTATTAATTATTACAACTTACTATTATACAATGCTGCAGCAACTTCTGCTGCATTGTTATTACATTCATGCTATTGGACTGTTGGCTGATTCTTACCTCATGCTGCATGACTCGTCGGAAGATGCTAGTCTTCGATAGGTCTAGCTTCTTACCCTTATTCTGATTTCTACCTTGCAGTCCACTATATACAGCCTCCCTTTTCCATTTGATACATGCATAAATGCTTAGTAGCGGACATAAGACTCGCGGGTATGCTAGATACTCACCTTTGCTTTATTTTCCCCTTTTCGCTTTGCCTGATCGGCCGCTGCAGTCGACGTTGGAGCCCAGGAGTAGGAGATTCCAGGAGGAGCCTACTACGACGTCGAGTTCCCGTTGACTAGGAGTAATTCGGTGGATCCCAGGCAGGAGGCCTCGCCTTTTCGATCTGTATTCTCTGATGTTATTTGTGCTAGCCTTCTTAAGGCAAAACTTGACTAACTATGTCTGTACTCAGATATTATGTTTGTATGACTTATGTATTCGGGTCCGTGTGACCCCACTTCATTGTAATATTTTTGGTTTATCCTTTTGTGTTTAGTGTTGTGCTGTGATATTCTCACCGTGGCACCTTGATCTCGATCATGTACCCTGCGTGTATGATTACTGTACATGATCGTAAATCGAGGGCGTCACACTCGAGGTTGCTCAGTCTCAGCTTGAGCTTGGGTCTCGATGACAGGGGTGGTCGATGGAATGATGTGAGGTGGTGATGGTGGGTTTGGTGGCGACGAAGCTTTTGGTGGTGATGGTTGACGAGGTGTTGTTGTTTGTTGTCGAGGTGGAGGAGTGGCTTGGCAAGGGGGTGGAGTGGCTTGGCGAGGGGGTGGAGTTTTCTCACGAGGAGGAGTGGGTTGCTTGGTGGGGGTTGGTGCAGTTTCCTGTCGTGCTGATGCAGCAACGACCTCGGTAGACTTTGGCTTCTTGGCATTTTTCTCGATCTCTGGCGTCCCACGCGCAGAGGTTGGGGCAGCAGACTTTCTCTTTCGAGATTGTCTCTTGTACAGGGCATCATTGTGCTCTTTGCATATAGCAGATACAACTTGTCAAACCTTTTCATTCATAGCGGTTATGTTTTCCTTCTGTGCCCTTCTGGATGCTTCAAGAGTTACAATTTTGGATTTGAAAAACTTACGGGACTCAAGGTCCTTGGTTTCTTCTTGAAGCTGCCTGGAGTAAAACTTCACTTGATCCTTGTCCTTGCGATCCTGGGAGAGATATCCTTCCCAGCGAATCATGTGTCAGAACCCTCTGTTAGGTAATGTGCTAGGGTTAGCAAGTCATTTGCATCATGTTAAAAATTTCAAAAGAAATCATTGAAATCAAATTCAAAAGTAAAATGGGAGAAGGAACCCACCCAGATGAATTAATTCAAAAGGCCAAATAAAAATCTTCTCCAAAAATTCATGTTAGAATTTTGAAAAGTTTTATAAATGAGTGTGATCACATATCAAGTGATGTGGGACCCACCCCATGCTCATGGATTTTTCAAATATTCAAACAGTGCCTTGGAATTAATCAAAAACCCCTATTTGAGTTAAGATTCAAATTATTTGAATTTTAAAAAGTGCCAAACTTTACAAGTGGCTAGTCTACATTATTATGAGGCCATATAAAAAGTTTAAGAATTTTAGAAAATGGCTAGGTATTTATTTTTGCTAGCCAAAACAAATGTCAGAAAAGAAAAACAGAAAAGGAAAAGGAAAAGCTTACCTGGCGCCTAGGCGAGAGAAGCCCACCCAGCCCAGCCGGCCCACCAGGGGCAGCAGGGTCTTCTTCCCCGTCCCGCGCCTCCAAGTTGCTCAGTGGAATGCCACCGAGCCAGCCGTGGACGCCACCTCGCCGCCGAGGACCTTCCAGGCCTCCCCGTGCCTCCTTCTCGCGCCTGGAGACGCCCTGGAGCACGCCACGTCCATTCCCCCCCTCCAGAGCATCTCCCCTTCCTCTCCGCTCGATACCATCGCCGCCCGTGAGCAACCGTGGAGCACGCCGCCGTCTTCACGCGGCCACCGTCGACGAGAGGACCCACCGTCAAGTCCATCCGCTCCGCCGTCGTCTACAACCCCACCGTGCAGAAGGAATCGAAGCCAGGCGCCCCCACGAGCTCGCTAACTTCATCGTCTTCGTCTCCGGCCGCCGCGGATCCGCCTCGAAATCCGGCAGATCCAGAGCTTCCCCGCCTCCATCGACTCCATAGCTGCACTCCTTGTGTCTGGCTGAGCATTTCCCCTCAAACCACGGCACCGCTCGCCTCCTCTAGCTCTTTCCGCCATGTTCTTCGGAGTACCGAGCCGCCATGGACGACGACGAGGTCGCCCCTGTGCCCTATCGTCTCGTCCAGTGCGCGCATCGTCTTCCTGGTGATCTTGCGCGTCTAACGAGCCCACCACTGCCTCTCCCCGTGCACTGGGTCGACGACTGCGTCTGGCCAGTGGCTCCGCCGTCGCTGGAGCTCGTCGCCGACGTGGCTACGATGCACCCCAGCGCCCATGGCTTGGCCCGTTCGAAGCCCACGTTCGAGGGCTCCATTTTGGTGGTCGCAGCGCTCAAACCCGTGCCCGGAATCACCCTCCCGTGTCGCCGCCGTGCTGGGTGGTCGCCGGCAACTAGCCGCCGGCGAACTGACGTGGACGTGATTAGCTTAATGCTAATCCCCCTTACAGAGGCTGACATGTGGGCCCAGCCCTGCTAATCTCCTCTGTTTAGTTTTAATAAACGTTTTAAATCGATTTAATTAACACAGTGACACTTACAGGTGGGACCCCCTTGTCAGTGGCCCCCTGACGCCAGCATGAGGTCATGTTGACGCAGTAAATGAATTTATAGAATAAAAAGAAATCAAGAAATTACAGAAATTCCAGAAAAAGGCTGAAACTTTGGAAATTCATAGAAAATTCATATTAACTCCAAATTGGACAAATAATATATGAAACATGATCAGGAGAAAATAACCTATCCAAATTTCCAACTTTCAACTATGTTTAAGTTGAATTATAAATGTGATCAGTAGCATTTTCTATTTGATTTAAATGGAATTAAATCAAATTCTTTTCAAATGCTTTTGTATTTTGAACCATGTCAACATATCACATTATACTTGAACTTCAGAGGCATATCATACACATTTCAAAATGGTTCAACTTGATCAAAAAATGTCAATTGTAACTTGGCTAAAATGAATTCAAATTGGAGTTTGAATTTGCAATTCAATTTGCAATATACTCCATTTAAATGGAATTGCTTCACACATCAAAGCTTATACATCAAGTTTCAACCTTCAACCATGTGATTGTGCATTGTATTTACTTTGCTACCTTGTTTGTTGTTTGTCGAGTAGAGGTGGAACCGGAACAGGAGGCTGCCCCCTTCGTTGAAGACCCCGAACCCGAACCTCGTTAGCAAGGCAAGCAAACCCCCATTGATCATGTCGATAAAATCCCACTTCCCTCTCATGTCTCTCTTATGCTTTGTATAGGAGGATTACCATGCTACGTTTCTACCGCATAGATGAACCCATTCCTTTGCATGACCTATGATTTGTCACAGTAGTAGGCAAACCACAATCCTAGCAACTGTAGGAGTTGATTGATATCATGTGGCCCCTGCAATTGTTACTGCTTATTGCATGCTTAGAATGATACCATGATGTTACTGTTATGTGAGTCGGGATGGTAGTGATCATGTTGATGTTGGTGGAAAGGTGTTGGTGAATCTACCCTAATACAAGGTGAACGATGAGAGGCTGTGTAGGAGTACACGGTGGGTTGTCTCGTTGAACACTGCCCTAAGTCCGAGTTCTTGTGTGGTGATCCAAGATGAAGAGTACAACAACACATTGGGCTCACTGACCCCTCTCAACCTATTAACTCATCCCTTTCGATGTCCAGATGTCGCAATAGTTCGGAGTTCTGGTAGGTCTGTGGCCTGGCTGCTAAGTGAGAGAACGACTCATCCGAGACCGGCTTATGCACCATGCACACATCACTTGGGTCCACTTCAGTAAACCGGCTGGGTTCACGCTAGTGGTAGCCAACCCAGGTAGCCAACCCAGGTAGGCGACTTTCTCGGACTAGATAGGCTATGAGGTAACAGTTGTGGTGAACATCCTCGCTGACACCCCTTGAATGGTGTCGAGATCAAAGTAGGTAAATGATGATCATGTGTGTGTAGCGGTACACCCCTGCAGGGTTAACAAAACTATTCGAATAGCCGCGTCCGCGGTTAAGGACTGCTTGGAAACCTTAGCTTGATTATTAGACAACTTGAACTGGACACTTCTAAGACACACCAAGATAAGTGTGAGTGCTATGGCGTGCTTTCTCATGGGGAATTCGAGGAAGGCACCATAGTGGTGTAATTGGTTGGAGAAAGTAGTGGACTCGTGTACGCTTCTTACCTCAAGTCTGGTACTCGTAGTTCAGGATTAGCCAAGTCAAAGCTGGCACTTCTGCAAGTGAAACCCCACCTCCCTTTACCTTGATACATGTGCATGAGTAGTATAGCTCCTATGTGTCTTGCTGAGTACGACTTTGTACTCACGTTTGCTCATTCTATGTTTTAGATGAACCCACTGACCCCGAAAGTGGCTTCTTCATCGAGCTCGACGACTGAAGATCAAGCTAGTCTAGTCCCAGTCAGATGACTGGTTCCCTCGTGGAGGGCTTGTGTTTAAATAAGGCTTCTTAAGCCATTTGTTAAACTTGTCTGTACTCAGACATACTTTGCTTCCGCTTGTTGTTGTAATGTTGGATCACATACTTGTGATCTCTGTGTGCACTCTGTAAGAGTTATCAATAAAGTGTATACTTTGTAGAGAATTTCAATGATACCTGCTGTTCATACAAGGCATGTGTGCTGCGTGTATGTTTATAACATGCTTGTCTTTGTATGGGTTTTCGAGACCTTAGTTGTGATCTGGCTGGCGGTCTTTCATACACCAAGTGGCCCTTAGATGTGCGCAGCTTGGGGCATCGCGATGCGATTGCTAGAGACTCCGTCTCGTGCACACTTTGTGGTATGATCGAGCCCTCCCTAGACCCCGACTAAGTGATCGGGCTGGAGTAAGTCTATGTAAGAGTTATGAGATAGTCGATAGTATGGTTGAGGCGACTTGTCTTTGAATATGGGAGTTCATCACCCATATCATTAGACTTGTGTGCGGACGATGAGGACCCATCTCAGTTGATCATCCGGCCTGGATGGGATGCCCCTCACGTACGATGCTTTCCGAGAACGTTCTGTGCTTGGCCTTGTCTGCTTAGACAAGTGGGTACGGTTCTCGGCTCTCCATATGACTATGTCGTAGCGGGACTTGCATACACTAACCCCGGGTCCCGACAGACTTGGTATCAGAGCAGGACTGACTATAGGACTAGTAGCCTTGGCCGAAGTCGAGTCTAGCCTTCTATATTTATATAGTTACTCTGGGTATATAAGGGAACAACATAAGGCTTCTTTTTTCTCCTTACCCCCTTCGTTCTGAGTTCTGAGTCACCCTCATATTATTCTACGGGAAGATAGGACTAGGCTCACCTCTGTCTGATTAGAACATCTCATTGTTTGCTTCCTTGTAGCCGTAGGAAGGTTGTGTTCGTTTCGTTAGAGTTGTTGTGCTTCCTGATTTCTTACATTGTATGTAAGTGCTGTTTCTATGTTGTAAGAAATTGTCTTTTTCTTGCAATTACAGCCGTTATGCTGTCCGAGTCATTCCAAGTTTATCTCATAATCTGATGCATTTGCAAACTCCTTCTTTCTGTTTCAGATGGCAGATCTTCCCCCTCGGCAGATTGTTCGTTTGACCAGGTGCCTCGGTGTGCGTGGCCATCCCGCCACGTTGATCGAGATGATGTACTATGTGGGATATCAATGGTACCCTGAGTACACAGTTGAGGAGCAGTTCCTTGACTTCAACAAGACCCAGTTCCACTGCATTGTTAGGATCTACACGCACCACAATGGAGTCACTCAGCCTATCCACTTTGGACATGGCATTGGCATGACAGAGAACATGGCTGTGCAGGATGATGCATACTCATGTATTACACTACTGAGAGAGGAGCACACTATGCTGAGAGAGACCTCGTTCCGCTATATCCCTGCTGCACTTCCAGGAGAAGAGGGGTATTAGACCGGACTGTACTCAGATCACTCTACAGAGGATCCAGTACTTCAGATGACCGCTAGGTTTGCTTGTGATCGAGATCGTGATGCACGCGCTCTCCGTTTTGAGCTTCACGCCACCCGTGTTCGTCTGTATCGAGCACTGACACTCTTGGCACCCTTCGTGAGTGTTGGATCAGTCGAGTATGATGCTATCTACCCTGTGAGGACTCAGATGCCTTCTCGAGTTGCTTGGCCCGAGATTGGAGGCATTTTCCACCCCGTGGTCCTCTACTTCCACCCTACGCTGGACCTAGGCCCCATTCTTGCCCAAATGGATATCAGGGTCCACAGGCCTCCATGTTTTCCGATGGTCACCTTCAGCTACCGGGATACGCGGGTAACTTTTATGAGGACTACTATGGAGATGGAGATGAGTGAGACCGCCTGTGGTCTTACTTTAGTGAGGACGTAGTAGTATCTTAGTATGTTGTACGCAAGGTGTTCTAAGTTCCAGAGGCTTAGATAAATAATGTATAGGAAGTCAGAGTGCTTATGAAGGATGTATCATCTTCATCACGTTTGTATTAGCTTGGTGCTTGTACTAAAACGATGTATGGTTTGTATGACAGCTTGTGAATATATGGCTTGTATGCTTTTATCACCATGTTGTCAAGATGATTACTTCCTTTGCTCTGTAATCCTTCCAGTACTTCAATACCTTGATTAGACTCTTCCAATCAACTCTGTTTGACTTTGGTTTTCACCTTCAGGATGTCTCAAGTAACCCGTGGCCAGCTTGGTCGTGCCCAGGGTCGTGGGAATGAACAGGAGGAAGGCAACCTTCCACCCCCACCCACGATGGCTCAGGTTCTGATGGAGTTTGAGAGGAACCGCCGAGACTCTCACCATTTGCTGGAGGTCATTGCTCGCAACACCACTCAGCAGCGCAACGAGTTGGTGTCTCTGAACAACTTCATCCGGCTTCATCCCCCGGTTTTCAGTTACTCCACCGAGCCCCTTGACGCCGATGACTGGCTTCGCAGCATCGAGAGGAAGCTCCAGGCAGGCCATGTTGCAGATGGCGAGAAGGTCAGCTATGCCACCTACCACCTTGAGGGTGCAGCTAGCTCTTGGTGGGAGAACTTCCTGAACATGCGTCCTGTTGGACCGCCCACATCTTGGGATGAATTCTGCAGTTCCTTCCCCGAGCACCACATTCCAAAGGGTCTTATGGACCGCAAGCGTGAGGAGTTCTGCAACCTCACCCAAGGCAGAAGGACTGTTGACGAGTTTAGTCGTGAGTTCAACCGACTTGCTCGTTATGCTACTGAAGAAGTCTCCACCGACGCAAAGAAGCAAGAGAGGTTCCATCGTGGACTCAATTCCGGACTCCGTCGTGAGCTCAACCTGCATGACTTTGCCACCTTCCAGGTCCTTGTCAACAAGGCCATCAAGGCAGAGGACATGAACACCCCCAATGACTTCCGCAAACACCCTAGGGACGATGGTTCATCCAGTTCCGGCTCTCAGAAGCGCAAGATCTGGAGCCCCAACAGTATGTTCCGCCAAAACAACCCATCAAGGCCATCCTATGTGGCGCCTCGTCCACCAACTCAGTTCCACCCAGCTCCACCAAACAACCCAGCTCCACGTACTGTCTTTGGAGCCTGTTACAAGTGTGGTCAGGCAGGCCACTACTCCCGTGAGTGTCCCCAGAACCAACTCCAGAATCAGAATGCTCCACCCCGTGCCGGAGGCAACAACAATGGTCGTGGAAAGCCACCCCAGAAGGTCTACACCACCAAAACCACTCCTCCCGCCACTCGTGGACGTGTGAACCAGATTGCCGCCGAAGAGACTGACGACACCACTGACGTCATTCTTGGTACGCTCCCAGTCAATTATGTTCCTACTTCCGTTCTTTTTGACCCAGGAGCATCTCATTCATTCATGTCGGAAAGTTATGCACTTCGTCATGAGTTATCTTTTGTTGAATTGTCCACCCCAATGATTATTCAAACTCCAGGGTCAAGATGGCAAACTAATAGAGTAAGCCATGGTAATCAAATTGAAATTGAGGGTTTAGTATTCCTTGCTTCACTCATAGCCCTCAAGTCTTCAGACATTGATGTCATCCTTGGCATGGATTGGCTATCAAGACATAATGCCTACCTAGATTGCAGAGGCAAATCAGTGAAACTCACCCACCCTTCAGGAAAGACCGTCAACTACACCTCACCCAGAACAAGAACCCAAGTGAATTCTTTGAATGTACTTCCCCTTCCCGACCTTGAAGATGTTCCGGTGGTTCGTGACTTCCTGGATGTCTTTCCTGAAGAGCTGCCGGGCATGCCACCCGACAGATGTGTAGAGTTCATAGTGGATCTTGTGCCAGGAACCTCACCAATTTCTAGACGCCCATACAAAATGGCCCCATGTGAGTTAGCTGAGCTTAAAACCCAACTGGAAGCTTTGTTGGAAAAAGGCTTCATCCGCCCTAGCTCATCGCCATGAGGTTGCCCCGTTCTGTTCGTAACGAAGAAAGATGGAACAGAAAGGATGTGCGTAGACTATCGCCCGCTAAATTTAGCGACGATAAAGAACAAGTACCCAATACCCAAGATCAATGATCTTTATGATCAACTTGCAGAATCCTCTGTCTTCTCCAAGATGGATTTGAGATTAGGTTATCATCAAATCAAAATCCGAAACGAGGACATTCCCAAAACAGCTTTTACTACTCGTTATGGTCTTTACGAGTGCACCGTCATGTCCTTTGGTTTAACCAATGCCCCCGCCACTTTCTCATGCATGATGAATTCGATCTTCATGGAGTACTTAGATAAATTTGTTGTAGTTTATCTCGATGACATTCTCATGTACTCGAAGAACAAAGAAGAACATGCCGAACAACTAAGGCAGGTATTGATGAAACTTAGAGAGCACCGCCTGTATGCTAAATTCTCCAAGTGTGAATTTTGGCTACCAGAAGTGACCTACTTAGGCCACGTGATTTCTGCAAAAGGCATTGCTGTGAATCCCGAAAGAGTTATGGCCGTCCTTGACTGGACTCCACCTGAATCGGTTAAGCAAGTTAGGAGTTTTCTTGTCCTAGCTAGCTATTGCCGCCGCTTCGTCGAGAACTTTTCTAAAGTTGCAAAGCCTCTTACTGAACTCCTCAAGAAAGATAAGAAATTCCTATGGACTCCCAAGTGCGAGGAAAGCTTTCAAGAGCTAAAAAGAAGACTGACTTCTGCACCCGTACTTGCACCTCCAGACACCAAAAAGGATTTCGAGATCTATTGTGACGCATCACGGCAAGGGTTAGGATGCATACTTCTGCAAGATAGACATGTGGTAGCTTATGCTTCACGCCAGTTGCGGCCACATGAAGAGAACTATCCTACCCATGACCTTGAACTCGCTGCCGTAATTCATGCCCTAACAACTTGGCGACATTACCTCCTTGGTAATCATTGCGAGATCTATTCCGACCACCAAAGCCTCAAATACATTTTCACCCAGCCAGATCTTAATCTCAGGCAAAGACGCTGGATTGAGTTGATAAAAGATTACGACGTAGGAATTTCTTACACCCCAGGCAAAGCCAATGTGATGGCTGATGCACTAATTCGTAAGTCGTATTGTAACAACCACTTCTTCATGAGGAATTTCGCAAGGTCAATCTTGAGATTTTTCCTCATGGCTATCTTTCTACCTTGGTGGCGAAACCAACTCTTGAGGATCAAATCATAGTTGCCCAAAGGCGTGCACGAGGTGTTCGCCGGATCAAGGAGAACATTGCTAGCGGAGTTGCTAAATGTTTCTCCACAGATAGCAAAGGAACGGTATTCTTTGGAAATCGTTTGCTAGTACCTAAGAATAGGGAACTAAGGCAACTCATCCTCAAAGAAGCCCATGACACACCCCTCTCGTTCATCCCGGTAGCACAAAAATGTACCGAGATCCACGCCAAAGATTTTGGTGGACTAGGATGAAGAGAGACATTGCTCAATTTGTTGCCGAATGTGATGTTTGTCGTCGCATTAAGGCAGAACATCAAAGACCTGCTGGTACACTTCAACCTTTGCCTATTCCAGAGTGGAAATGGGAAAAAGTCGGTATGGACTTCATCACCGGCTTTCCAAAACCCCAGAAAGGAAACGATGCCATCTGCGTTGTCATAGATAGGCTTTCCAAAGTTGCTCACTTCCTTCCAGTTCGCAAGTCTATAACTGCTAGCCAGTTAGCGGACTTGTACGTCTCTAGAATTGTATCCCTTCATGGTGTTCCTTTGGAAATCAATTCTGATCGCGGTAGCCTTTTCACGTCTAGATTCTGGGGAAGCTTTCAAAATGCGATGGGAACTCATCTCTCCTTTAGTACAACTTTCCATCCTCAGTCTAGCGGTCAAGTCGAAAGGGTTAACCAAATTCTTGAAGACATGCTCAGAGCTTGTGTTATCTCATTCGGAAAGAATTGGGAGAAGTCTCTGCCATTCGCCGAATTTTCTTATAACAATAGTTTTCAATCTAGTCTGAACATGGCTCCTTTTGAACTTCTTTATGGACGACGATGTCGAACACCTTTAAACTGGTCAAAAACGGGTGAAAGACAATTCTTTGGACCGGACATGATCAAGGAAGCAGAAGAGCAAGTTCGCATTGTTCGTGATCAATTGAAAGCAGCCCAGTCTCGTCAGAAAATCTACTATGATCGTCATCATAGGCATGAGAGCTACAATCTGGATGAGAAGGCTTACCTCCGGGTTACTCCTCTGAAGGGAACCCAACGTTTCGGTATCAAAGGCAAGTTGTCCCCACGTTACATCGGACCTTTCCGCATTCTTGCCAAACGTGGAGAAGTTGCCTACCAACTTGAACCACCCCCGCAACTTTCCCGAGTACATGATGTATTCCATGTGTCCCAACTCAGGCGTTGCTTCAAGGACCCCATCCGCGAAGTCGACCATGAAACGCTTGATCTCCAAGATGACCTTTCTTATCGAGAATACCCCGTTCGTATTCTTGATTCCGCAGAGCGTGTCACTCGTCGTCAGAAGATTAAGTTTCTGAAAGTGCAATGGTCACACCACTCTGAGAGACAAGCTACGTGGGAAAGAGAAGACCGTCTCAGTGCCGAGTACCCCACCTTCCTCCCGCAGACTTCTGAATCTCGGGACGAGATTCTTTTGAGTGGGGGCGAGTTGTCAGAACCCTCTGTTAGGTAATGTGCTAGGGTTAGCAAGTCATTTGCATCATGTTAAAAATTTCAAAAGAAATCATTGAAATCAAATTCAAAAGCAAAATGGGAGAAGGAACCCCCCCAGATGAATTAATTCAAAAGGCCAGATAAAAATCTTCTCCAAAAATTCATGTTAGAATTTTGAAAAGTCTTATAAATGAGTGTGATCACATATCAAGTGATGTGGGGCCCACCCCATGCTCATGGATTTTTCAAATATTCAAACAGTGCCTTGGAATTAATCAAAAACCCCTATTTGAGTTAAGATTCAAATTACTTGAATTTTAAAAAGTGCCAAACTTTACAAGTGGCTAGTCTACATTATTATGAGGCCATATAAAAAGTTTAAGCATTTTAGAAAATGGCTAGGTATTTATTTTTGCTAGCCAAAACAAATGTCAGAAAAGAAAAACATAAAAGGAAAAGGAAAAGCTTACCTGGCGCCCAGGCGAGAGAAGCCCACCCAGCCCAGCCGGCCCACCAGGGGCAGCAGGGTCTTCTTCCCCGTCCCGCGCCTCCAAGCTGCTCGGTGGAATGCCACCGAGCCAGCCGTGGACGCCACGTCGCCGCCGAGGACCTTCCAGGCCTCCCCGTGCCTCCTTCTCGCGCCTGGAGACGCCCTGGAGCACGCCACGTCCATTCCCCCCCTCCAGAGCTTCTCCCCTTCCTCTCCGCTCGATTCCATCGCCGCCCGTGAGCAACCGTGGAGCACGCCGCCGTCTTCACGCGGCCACCGTCGACGAGAGGACGCACCGTCAACTCCATCCGCTCCGCCGTCGTCTACAACCCCACCGTGCAGAAGGAATCGAAGCAAGGCGCCCCCATGAGCTCGCTAACTTCATCGTCTTCGTCTCCGGCCGCCGCGGATCCACCTCGAAATCCGGCAGCTCCAGAGCTTCCCCGCCTCCATCGACTCCACAGCTGCACTCCTTGCGTCTGGGTGAGCATTTCCCCTCAAACCACGACATCGCTCGCCTCCTCTAGCTCTTTCCGCCATGTTCGCCGGAGTACCGAGCCGCCATGGACGACGACGAGGTCGCCCCTGTGCCCTATTGTCTCATCCAGTGCACGCATCTTCTTCCTGGTGATCTTGCGCATCTAACGAGCCCACTGCTGCCTCTCCCCGTGCACTGGGTCCACGACTGCGTCTGGCCAGTGGCTCCGCCGCCGCTGGAGCTCGTCGCCGACGTGGCTACGATGCACCCCAGCGCCCATGGCTTGGCCCGTTCGAAGCGCACGTTCGAGGGCTCCATTTTTGTGGTCGCAGCGCTCAAACCCGTGCCCGGAATCACCCTCCCGTGTGTCGCCACCGTGCTGGGAGGTCGCCGGCGACAAGCCGCCGGCGAACTGACGTGGGCGTGATTAGCTTAATGCTAATCCCCCTTACAGAGGCTGACATGTGGGCCTAGCCCTGCTAATCTCCTCTGTTTAGTTTTAATAAACGTTTTAAATTGATTTAATTAACACAGTGACACTTACAGGTGGGATCCCCTTGTCAGTGGCCCCCTGACGCCAGCATGAGGTCATGATGACGCAGTAAATGAATTTACAGAATAAAAAGAAATCAAGAAATTACAGAAATTCCAGAAAAAGGCTGAAACTTTGGAAATTCATAGAAAATTCATATTAACTCCAAATTGGACAAATAATATATGAAAAATGATCAGGAGAAAATAACCTATCCAAATTTCCAAATTTCAACTATGTTTGAGTTGAATTTAAAATGTGATCAGTAGCATTTTCTATTTGATTTAAATGGAATTAAATCAAATTCTTTTCAAATGCTTTTGCATTTTGAACCATGTCAACATATCACATTATACTTGAACTTCAGAGGCATATCATACACATTACAAAATGTTTCAACTTGATCAAACAATGTCAATTGTAACTTGGCTAAAATGAATTCAAATTGGAGTTTGAATTTGCAATTCAATTTGCAATATACTCCATTTAAATGGAATTGCTTCACACATCAAAGCTCATACATCAAGTTTCAACCTTCAACCATGTGATTGTGCATTGTATTTACTTTGCTACCTTGTTTGTTGTTTGTCGAGTAGAGGTGGAACCGGAACAGGAGGCTGCCCCCTTCGTTGAAGACCCCAAACCCGAACCTCGTCAGCAAGGCAAGCAAACCCCCATTGATCATGTCGATTAAATCCCACTTTCCTCTCATGTCTCGCTTATGCTTTGTATAGGAGGATTACCATGCTACGTTTCTACCGCATAGATGAACCCATTCCTTTGCATGACCTATGATTTGTCACAGTAGTAGGCAAACCACAATCCTAGCAACTGTAGGAGTTGATTGATATCATGTGGCCCCTGCAATTGTTACTGCTTATTGCATGCTTAGAATGATACCATGATGTTACTGTTATGTGAGTCGGGATGGTAGTGATCATGTTGATGTTGGTGGAAAGGTGTTGGTGAATCTACCTTAATTCAAGGTGAACGATGAGAGGATGTGTAGGAGTACACAGTGGGTTGTCTCGTTGAACACTGCCCTAAGTCCGAGTTCTTGTGTGGTGATCCAAGATGAAGAGTACAACCACACATTGGGCTCACTGACCCCTCTCAACCTATTAACTCATCCCTTTCGATGTCCAGATGTCGCAATAGTTCGGAGTTCTGGTAGGTCTGTGGCCTGGCTGCTAAGTGAGAGAACGACTCATCCGAGACCGGCTTATGCACCATGCACACATCACTTGGGTCCACTTCGGTAAACCGGCTGGGTTCACGATAGTGGTAGCCAACCCAGGTAGGCGGCTTTCTCGGACTAGATAGGCTATGAGGTAACAGTTGTGGTGAACATCCTCGCTGACACCCCTTGAATGGTGTCGAGATCAAAGGAGGTAAATGATAATCATGTGTGTGTAGCGGTACACCCCTGCAAGGTTAACAAAACTATTCGAATAGCCGCGTCCGTGGTTAAGGACTGCTTGGAAACCTTAGATTGATTATTAGCCAACTTGAACTGGACACTTATAAAACACACCAAGATAAGTGTGAGTGCTATGGCGTGCTTTCTCGTGGGGAAGTCGAGGAAGGAACCATAGTGGCGTAATTGGTTGGAGAAAGTAGTGGACTCGTGTACGCTTCTTACCTCAAGTCTGGTACTCGTAGTTCAGGATTAGCCAAGTCAAAGCTGGCACTTCTGCAAGTGAAACCCCACCTCCCTTTACCTTGATACATGTGCATGAGTAGTATAGCTCCTATGTGTCTTGCTGAGTACGACTTTGTACTCACGTTTGCTCATTCTATGTTTTAGATGAACCCACTGACCCCGAAGGTGGCTTCTTCATCGAGCTCGACGACTGAAGATCAAGCTAGTCTAGTCCCAGTCAGACGACTGGTTCCCTCGTGGAGGGCTTGTGTTTAAATAAGGCTTCTTAAGCCATTTGTTAAACTTGTCTGTACTCAGACATACTTTGCTTCCGCTTGTTGTTGTAATGTTGGATCACATACTTGTGATCTCTGTGTGCACTTTGTAAGAGTTATCAATAAAATGTATACTTTATAGAGAATTGCAATGATACCTGCTGTTCATACAAGGCATGTGTGCTGCGTGTATGTTTATAACATGCATGTCTTTGTATGGGTTTTCGAGACCTTAGTTGTGATCTGTCTGGCGGTCTTTCATACACCAAGTGGCCCTTAGATGTACGCAGCTTGGGGCATCGCGATGCGATTGTTCGAGACTCTGTCTCGTGCACACTTTGTTGTATGATCGAGCCCGCCCTAGACCCCGACTAAGTGATCAGGCTGGAGT
The DNA here is from genome assembly GCA_950022295.1 of Bromus sterilis. Lineage (NCBI taxonomy): Eukaryota > Viridiplantae > Streptophyta > Magnoliopsida > Poales > Poaceae > Bromus > Bromus sterilis. Next base: position 160,962,276 of record OX465600.1, read on the forward strand.
AAGTCTATGTAAGAGTTATGAGATAGTCGATAGTATGGTTGAGGCGACTTGTCTTTGAATATGGGAGTTCATCACCCATATCATTAGACTTGTGTGCGGATGATGAGGACCCATCTCAGTTGATCATCCGGCCTGGATGGGATGCCCCTCACGTACGATGCTTTCCGAGAACGTTCTGTGCTTGGCCTTGTCTGCTTAGACAAGTGGGTACGGTTCTCGGCTCTCCATATGACTATGTCGTAGCGAGACTTGCATACACTAACCCCGGGTCCCGACATCATGTATCGAGCAACTTGCTCTTGGATCTCAGGAGGGACATCATCCTCGGCAGTGACTTTGCTCGGTGTGGTAGCCATCTTCCATAGGATATGTGAAATGTTAGCAGCATCCCAAGGAGCATGGGCAGCAGAATCTCCTTCGTTGGAGCTTTCTTCATCGGCACGAGGGCCGGAAACAACTGGCGTAACAGGGGCAGGAGCAGGAGCTGGAGCATCTCGAGGAACTGGGGCAGCCTGAGCCTTCTGCCTAGCCTCCTTGGCTTTCTTCTCGGCCTCCTTGGTGGCCTTGGCAGCAGCAATGGATTTTTTTACGGCACTAGGGGCCGCAGCTTTTTTCCTTCGAGGCACTAGGGACCTCAGCATTTTTCTTCGCAACACTTGTAGCTGCATCCTTTTCCTTCGTGACTGTGGGAGTCACTACTTTCTCGGTGGCGCTAGGGGCCACAACCTTTTCCTTCGGGGCACTTGGAATAGTGCCTTCTGCAATCTGTCGTCGATACTTTTCACTGACCAGATGTAAGATGCCCAGCTGTTTGGCAACCTGAGCCTTTTTATGCTCGGGCTGACTGTGGAAGTTTAAAAGCTTGGAATTTATCAAGGCTTTATCTTCTTGCTCTTTTTTTCTTTGCCAGCCTTTCCTTACACTGGATTAGCGTTTCATCATCCTCGGCCACTTGAGCTTGCTTTCCCTTCGATTTGGCCGAAGGTTTTGGCCTGCGAGCTTGGACTGGTGGAGCAGAGGAAATGGGCGGATCAATGACCAGATTGGTCAAGTCAATTGTTGCTCGAGGAGCCTGGGAAGCTGGCTCCTGGATCCTAATGCCTTTACTGCTCGGCTTCTTCTTCTGAGGAAGGTCCTCGACATTAGCCTCAGTGCCAGGGTCTTGATCATGATAATTAGCTTCTTCTTCGGAGCTTGCATTTGCTGGCGAGACAATTACTACCTTTTTCTTTCGCTTGGAAGATTTCTTGCCAGCCTTCGGTTTGGCGCTTGGGCCTATATCCTCGGTACCCTCAACAACAGCAACCTCCTTTCTTGCTTTAGCCTCTTTGCGTTTTTGCGCTCGTGCTTCTCGAGCATCAACCAGCTCTTGAAAATCGGCAGGTGTTTTGAGAGAGGATGGATGAGCATCATCTGGAGGAGGTGGTCGATTATCTTTCGTCCACTTGGGCCTTAATGCTTTGACATCGGACCAAGGATTCTTCAATGCAAACAGCCTGTCCCATCGAGGAAGAATAGACTTGTACTCATACCAACGAAGCGCTTGAAGCCTCCGAATGTTTTGCAGACGGTTTTCTCTCGTGCGTTCATCTTCAGAACCTTCAGGCATTCTCAACTTCTTCTCAATGATCAAATCCTCTGATAATCCTTCAGAGTTGTTGGTGATTCTTGCTCGGCCTCCCACACGCTTGGGAGCTCTGACATTTCCTTCGTTCCCAGAAATTTTCCTCCGAAATAGATAGGTACGAGGGAATATTGGAGAGTTGTGAACAAGTACCAGCTGGTTTCGAGGAAAAACATTTTGAACGCAGTAAACATATCGAGAAACTTGTCTTGCAGCAAGCTTTTCAAGGAAGTGCTAGGCTAGATTTTCATCAAGTGTAAATCTAACGAAGAACTTGAATGAAATAAGTGCACAAGTGCAAATCCATCGATACGCTTCTGAGGAAATTGCCTAAGTGAGAGAATCCAAGGGATTTCTTAGCTAGTTCAGATGGGGAATCGACTGAAAACGCTAGAAACAGATTTCCCAAGATTCAACGATCCAAACAGATCAAACAGACCTAATAAAATGAGAGAAAATCAAGAACAAATCTAGGGCTCGATGAACAGAAGAGATTGGAATCGAGTCTTAGAGACGTGCATACCCTAACTCGGTGAAGTACGATGACTACGGCGGCGCGGATGAAGATCCTCGTCGACGGGAAGGTCTCCGGCGACTTCCTTCCGGCAGCAAAGCGGCGAGGGAGTCGACGACGACGAGAAGCACGACAGCGCGCGAGAGAGAACTTCGGGAGCGGAGAGATGAAGTCGAGGGAATTGCGAGGGCTGTGCCGGTGGGGTGAATCAGTATTTATAAGGGAGGGTTCTGACGTAATTGTCAGATCTGATCCAACGGCGCAGATTCCGCGTCTCTCCGCATTCAACGGACGGGTTTTGTGGCGGTAATCGTGGGAAAATCCCAACGAACCGAAAGAAAGTTGCTCGACGTCCGAGACCAAACTCATCGAACATCGATTATAAAAGTAGATAAAAGTTCGATAGATTTTCCTTCGGAATCAATGACATTCGAAGGGAATATTAATCGAGTACAAATATACATGTTCACGAGAGAAAAGAAAAGATGGGTTAGGGATAGAATAGAGGGAAAACAGGGTCCGATTCTTAATCAATCCGAGGAAAAAACAGTGATAAAACTCGGAGTGATAAGTGTATAGGACAACATCAAACGAACAAAAACAAACGAAAAAGAAACACGATAGAAAATTAACGTATGTAAACAACATAGAAACAAAACATATAATACATAGTACCGATAGTTATGATCTTACTGCACATTGCGTGAGTCCAATATGTTTAACTCACACCTTAGTGCACAGAACCTTTTATCATCCTAGGGCTTCGTAAAGATATCAGCCAATTGATCTTCGGTGCGAACATGGCTGATAACAATATCTTCTCGCTGAACGTGATCTCGAAGAAAATGATGACGAATATCGATATGCTTCATTCGAGAGTGTTGCACTGGATTATGGGCAATTTTGATAGCACTTTCGTTATCACATAGCAATGGAATTTTCTTCACAAGAATACCATAATCTTTCAACGTTTGCTTGAGCCATAGAATCTGAGTGCAGCATTAACCGGCAGCAATATACTCGGCTTCAGCCGTAGAGATAGATACGCAATTCTGTTTCTTCGAAGCCCAACATATAAGAGATCTACCGAGAAAATGACATGTGCCTGAGGTAGATTTCCTGTCGACTCGATCACCAGCCCAGTCAGAATCAGAATATCCAACGAGATCCAACTGGGCACCTTTGGGATACCATAGTCCCAAAGTTTGTGTATGAGCCAGATATCGAAGAATTCTCTTGACAGAAATATGATGCGATTCTTTCGTGTTTGCCTGAAAACGAGCACACATACAAACTAATAGCATAATGTCAGGTCTAGATGCACAAAGCTAAAGAAGCGAACCGATCATCGAGCGATATTTCTTCTGATCGGAAGGTTTGCCCTTCTCATCTGCATCTAGGTGAACATTCGTAGGCATTGGAGTCTTGATAGTTTTGCAACTAACAAGATCAAACTTCTTCAGGCAATCTCTGAGGTACTTCTCTTGAGGGATGAAAGTCCCATTCTTCTGTTGACGGATTTGAAGGCCGAGAAAGAAATTCAATTCACCCATCATAGAAATTTCATATTTCTTCGACATCATACGAGCAAATTCTTCGCTAAGATCAGGGTTAGTACAGCCAAAAATAATATCATCGACATAAATTTGACACACGAAAAGATCATTTTTGTATGCACGAGTAAAAAGAGTCGGATTAGTTGTTCCTGGTTTGAAGCCCTTCTTCAGAAGAAAATCCTTCAGTGTTTCATACCAAGCACGAGGTGCTTGCTTTAACCCATATAGGGCCTTGTGCAATCTGTACACCTTATCAGGATTCTTCGGGTCTTCAAAACCTGGTGGCTGCATAACATACACTTCTTCTTCGATTTCACCGTTAAGAAATGCACTTTTGACATCCATTTGATATAGCAATATACCGTTGTAATTGGCAAAAGCAAGCATGACACGGATGGATTCAAGTCGAGCAACTGGAGCATAAGTTTCACCGAAATCAATACCTTCGATTTGGGTGTAGCCTTGAGCAACCAGTCGAGCTTTATTCCTTACCACAATGCCATCTTCATCTTGCTTGTTGCGAAAAATCCACTTCGTACCAATGATATTATGCTTCTTTGGATCAGGTCTATCGACAAGGGACCAGACTTTATTTCTCTCGAACTGATTAAGTTCTTAGAGAATTGCAGTCATCCAATCTGCGTCCTTCATGGCTTCATCGAATTCGATGGTTCTAGCATGGATACAAACGAAAAATTTCCACAGAAGTTAGCTAATCGAGTACGAGAACGAGTGGTGGGACGACCTGGTAAACGAATCTCTTCGAGAATTGAGTCGACATCCACTCTTCTTCGGACACGAGGTAAAACTCCTTCAACATCTTGCGGATCCGGTTGTTCCTCGGGATCAGCTTGACCTTCAGGATCAGCTTGTCCTTCGGGATCATTTCCTTCGGGTTCAGCTTCTCCTTCGGGTTGGACATTTTCTTCGTTTTCGCGTTCTCCTTTGACCTGTACATCATTTGCTTCGGGATGTTGATCTCCAGCGCCCCGGGCTATGTGTGGGAACGTTGGACCATCATTATCCTTGTTGGCTTGACGTGCATTTCCTTCGACAGGCCGAAAATCTCCTATAGCCATGTACCTGATAACTTCATCCACAGGTGGTTCATCCAGGTTAAGAGGTAATTGCTCCTTTTGAGAGCCGTTAGTTTCATCAAATCAAACATTTACAGTTTCTACAGCTTTGCCAAGATGAGAGTTGTAAACTCTGTAAGTGTGAGAATTCGAACCATAACCTAGGAGAAAACCTTCGTGAGCATTTGGGGCAAACTTAGAGCTGTGGTTCATATCTCTGATATAACATGGAGTACCAAAAACCCTGATATATGAAACATTCAGCTTTTTACAAGTGATAAGTTCATGTGAAGTTTTCTTCAGAAATTTATGCAGATAAACCTTGTTGATGATATGCCATGCAATATTAATTGCTTCGGCCCAGAACCTGATAGGAGTCTTGTATTCAGCAAGCATTGTTCTGGCCATTTCAATAAGTGTTCGATTCTTTCTCTCGACCACACCATTCGGTTACGGTGTATAAGCAGCCAAGAATTCATGAGTGAAGCCATATTCATCAAGAAATTCTTCGATATGAGTGTTTTTGAATTCTGTACCATTATCACTTCTGATATGCTTGAGAGATAATTCATATTCAGTCTGAGCTCTCTTTGCGGAAGTTTTGAAAATTTCAACCACCTTGCTCTTGTCATCTAGAAAGAAAACCCAAGTATATCGAGAGAAATCATCAACAATAACCAGACCATACTTGTTACCTCCAAGACTAGCATAATTTTGAGGACCGAATAAATCCATATGAAGCAATTCAAGAGGACGAGTAGTAGTCATTATGGTTTTTGTTGAGTGATGTTTCTTGGCAATATTTCCTGCTTCACAGGCACTGCATAGACGATCTTTATCGAATTTCACATTATCAATTCCAACGATGTTCTTCTTCGAGATAAGAGTTTGAAGATTTTTCATTCCTGCATGACCAAGTCTTCGATGCCATAACCAACCAGAAGTGGCTTTGGCCATTAAACATGTGGACACTGTAGGTCCCGAAGGAAAATCAACGATATAAAGATCACCTTTGCGATATCCTTCGAACACGAAGGAATAACCAGCCTGTGAAAAGACAACACAACGAGAAGCAGAAAACAGTACAAGCATACCCATATCACAAAGTTTTGAGATAGACATAAGATTGTATCCTAGTGATTGAACAAGCATAACCTTATCAATATGCTTATCCTTTGATATAGCAACCTTACCCAAACCAAGAACTTTTCCTTTGTTGTTGTCACCGAAGGTAATGTATCTCTGTGAAGATTCAGTAAGTTTGTCTTCGGTGAACAAATATTTTTCTCCGGTCATATGATTTGTACAACCACTATCCATGACCCATTCGGATCCACCGGAGACATAGCCCTGCAGAAGAATTAGTTCTTCTTAACCACCCACAAACGAGCAAGTGACTTAGAAGGCATGGAAGATCTAGATGGGGCAACGATATTATAGCGAACAGGGTTACATTGTCGATTTGGACCATCAAGCACACCATAAATATAATTCCTCGATGAGGGGTTAGAGTACTGGTAGGTAATAGTAGTTTTGGTATTATTGTTACGATGACGATAAACATTTCAATCAACTCGATAGTATTCCTTCTGGGGAACATTTGAAGCAGGCACCAAGGGTTCATTTATATCCTCGAGAGAACAGTAGTGATTCGGTGGTACCGAGGATTTTCCCTGCATAGAATGGTTAGGGGGCAGTTTTTCTACGAGAGATTTGTGAACCCAAATCTGTCGCTTATAGAAACCATTCTTCGAAGGAGTACCAACGAATTTAGCCGACACCTTTCCTTCCTGATCTTTGACAAGTTTGTAGTCAGAATCAAGTGATTCATCAACAATAGCCTTATCAATTTTGCAACTGAAACCTGAAAGGTTAGCAATATCAATGGGTTTTTCCTTCGCAAGGACCCAGACAGTTTTAGGATACTGCTCGGGTTCCCAGTAGGTGCCATCAGGGTTGATTTTCCTTACGAAACCAACTCCTTCGTTTTGCGGATTCCTATGAAGGAGAGCCTTTCGTAGGATATCACATAGGTACTGGTGTCCCTGCACACTTTTGAACATGACTGTTTCAAATAAATTTCTCAACCTGAGGAGTTCCTCGGTAATGGTTTCCTCGTTCGAGGGGTTAGCATCATCAATAACAATAGGTTTCTTTCCTTTCGATCTCTCAGAAATAGACTCAATTTTACTTCGTTCCAAACAAGTTAAGCAAGGTGAAGTAGATTCATTTTTAGCTTCTGAGCCTTGTTGAGCCATGAGCGTGAGATTGACACTTTCCAACTCTTCATTAGCCTCTCTCACTTTCTCGAGAGCCATTTTCCTTTGAAGGAATTCATAGGTTAGCTTCTCGTAGTCCACTGAGAGAAGATCATGTCGAGAGGAAAGTTCATCATACTTTTCCTTCAGAGCAGCATGCTCATTTGTCAAAGTTTGGGCTTTCTCAATCTCATCGATCAACAAAGTCTCAGATTTTTGAATAGTTTCACTTAGATAATCTAGTTCATCTTGTTGGATGGAAGAAATTTTGGCAAGTTTGGCATAGCTTATCCTAGAGTTACTTTCATAAGCAGATCCATCAGAAGTATCGTAGGAATTCTTAGATGAGGATACCTTAGCCTTGGCCATGAAGCAGTAAGCTGGAGATTCATCTTCGCTGCTTTGGTTGCTGAAGAATGAACTTGAAATCTTTCACGAAGAAAATGCTAAACCAGCAACACCATCAGATTCAGAACCAGAACCAGAACCAGATCTTGAGTTTGATTCAGCTTCGGAACCGGATGCTTCATCTTCAGAGTTCATCTCTTTACCCAAATAGGCTTTGGCACGGTGAGAATTCTTTCGTTGAGAGGAATGTGATTTCGAGGAAGAACTCTCTCGATGCTTGTGGTACTTCTTCTTCTTGTTATCATCAGAACCATCTTTCTTGTCTTTTTAGACTTTGAATCATATCTCTTCGAATCATAGTTTTTGCTCGATCTGTGCGACTTTCTCGAAGAGTTGCTGTGAGAATGCTTTGATCTATGTTCAATTTCCCAGAGAGGACAATCAGCAATGAAGTGACCTGGCTTCTTGCACTTGTAGCAACAGTTATCTTTCGCTGAAGAGTTTCTGGATGATGATCGATGCTGTGATGAATTGCTCGAATGTCTTGAAGAGTAGTGTTTCTTCGGTGAAGAGGAGGTCCTTCTTTGACAGCGGTTGAATCTTTTCATTATCAGTGACATATCTTTTCCAATGTTCTCGGGGTCATCTGAGGCACCACCAGATTCAGAACTGGCTTCAGGAGAGGTGTGATGTGAAGCTTTGGCCTTGAGTGCGTGAGATTTTCTTCGAGTCCCATTAACATCTCGTTTTTCATCTTCTTCCATCTCGAAGGTGTTGAGCCTCTCGAGAAGATCAGCGGCAACAAGATCCTTGAAATTAGTCCTTTCCTTTATCATAAGCACAATGTGATCGAAGGAATCATCAAGGGAACGGAGCAATGTTCTGACAATAATCCGATTGGTAATGTCTTCGGCACCGAGGGAAATCAGTTCATTTGACAATGCAGTGAGCCTGCTGTATATGGAGTTAACTTTTTGTCCCTCGTGCCTCTTGAAACGATAGAACTTGCTTCAAAGGGTGTCGATACGAGCATCTTTCTGAGTTGAGACACCTTCACCAATCTTCTCGAGATAGTCCCAAACACCTTTGGCCGAAGAAATATTCTTGACCTCATGATATTTCTCTGGACTCAGATGATTTGTAATGAAAACCCAGACTTCAGCATCAAGCTCTATCTTCTTTGCCTCTTCAGGAGTGATAGCATTTTTGTCTTTGATAGTTACACCATTCTTGAAAACTTCCCAAGCGGAAGAGTTGATGGCCATGATATTCCTCTTCATTTTGTCCTTCCAATAGGGATAGTCCTTCCCATTGTAAATGGGAATCGGTTCCCGCGAGCGAACAGCTGCAAACGACATTCTTGACAACACTCCAGGTTGTTAGACCAAAATACGCAGAGCGTAGGGAGTGCCTAGCTCTGATACCAATTGAAAGCTCAAGAATTATCAGAGGGGGAGGGGGTGAATGATCACTTCTAAAAATTCTAAGGAACTTAGAAGGAATTCATGCAAACTTTGAGGGACTAAAAGCATCTCGAAGGAAATACAGTATCGAAAGTAATGCATGGCTCGAAAGGATTGGGAGCGAAGGAAAACATTGAAGGAAAACAGGCAACGAGTAAATACTTAATGTAAATGCTAGAAGGAAAACGAGCCTGACACGATGATGTTTGGTAAACCAGTTCACACTCTGCAAAGTGCTACGTCTAGTTGGAGGGACTGGTGATTGAACACCCGGAGAAAAACTCTCTCCGTCCTATTCTCCACTGCAACAAACTCCTCGAGCTTGTCCAGTTTTTACTCGTGGTAGATGATTCAGGACATCTCCGAGACCTTTACAAACTTCCTTAGCGACAATTTCTCTTCGACTGCTTGACAGGCGACGCCTAACCGTCTAGGAGACTTACAGTTCTCCAAGATAAAAATATCGGCTATCTCGACCTAAGTCTTTGCAAATTGCTCAACTCAGTTCAGACTTGGGTTTTGGTTTTCTCTTGATGAATCTCTCTTGGGATGCTCACGGACTTTTTTCTTAGAATCTTCAGTGGAGCAGCCAACCCGAAATGGCGGGTAGGTGAGGGGTATTTATAGTTGGCGATCCCGATGAGTAAAATGACTGAAGTGACCTGACGCGACTGCTTGACGCGTGTCCACAACGGTCGGATTTCAATCATTGCGCAACTTTACTTGAGGTACAAGTAAACTGTCTTACCGAACGAGTTCTCTCTCGAAGGCACGAAGTGCGATGACTTTTCCTTCGAGCTATTCACTCGACTCAGTAAGATTTCTCTCGGTAGGCTTTCGTGGGTTTAGGTTGAGCAGAGCAAATTCACTTCGACTAAGATCTCAACTAGCAAACCCCTCTTGATAGCACGGTTTTTCCTACGACTCAAGAAAATAAAGAGAAACTAGTAAAAAGACTAAGTCTTCGACCAGCTTCAGCTATCTCCTCGTTGCGCTTTTACTCGAGAGAGTCTTCTTCTTCGACGACATTTTTAGGGGTCATCTTCCTTCAAAGGTTTCGGTAGATGACTGCAGCTTCGCTGCAGTGTGTTGTCCTTCGACCTTCTACTTGCAAACTCCATTCTTTCGGAACCTAAGTATCTGTTTATACTCGAAAACAATATTAGTTCCACTTCTGCTTTGTCCAACAATGTCCAAAACCTTCGGGGGCAAAACTTGTTGTTACCCATTTTCATGCCCAATTCCATGTTGCTTTGTCGCTCTGCATGATTATGACTGTTATTGCTCTCTAGTTGGTCGCTTCCCAGTCTTTTTGTAGACTTCACTCGCACTAAGCGGATTTCTGGTTGTGCTTCCAAAATCCTTGAAACCAGTTTTTCCGTATGAGTCCACCATACCTTCCTATGTGGTATTTACCGGCCATCCCAACAAAGACTTTCTTGTACCATCTCGAAATTATTCAAAAATACTCCTGTGTTGTGCCTCTGCTTTAGCTCATGAGGAAGTAGTAGGTAATTCATGACCGTCTCATGTTAGACATGTTTCATTCCGGGATTGCATGTCTAATCTGCAAACCCCTAATACGAGGGGGGACTGGCATGAGGGCGCCCAGCTCACGAAAGATAATCACAACCAACAAATCCTCCTTCACGCTTTGTTTATGAGGAATCAGAAAACTTTGGTAGTGATAAACAAAGGAGATTTAGGGGATGTGATCGTCCCCATCTTGGGAGCCGTTCCTCGAAGCATGTCTAGCGTAAGAGGTGATTGAGTTGTCTACTAGCATTCGTTGACGAATCATGCACCTCCCAAAAACTTTTATCTCTGTTTTTAAAAACCAAGAGCTCTGGTACATGTTTAGTCTTTGCTTCCAGCCACGGGTTTTCAAACTTGCCATCAAACTCCACGGTTCGAGAGTCTCCACCTTCTTTCTTCAAAGCACCAACTAGCAGCGCATAATTGTCATTCTAAGTGTAATGTGCATTCTCTACTGGAAAATAGGCTATATATAATATGCATGCTAATGGCGCACTACACATAAAGTGTGCCATTGCTATATAGAAATGGCGCACCCTACGTTCGTGCGCCATTAATGATCATCTTACTAATAGTGCAGGTTGCCAAAAGTGCGCCACTGCCAATTTTATCCAGGACAAACCCCCTCCCCTGACTTAGTAATGGCGCACTTCCACGACATGCGCTATTAGCATCCCCGGTTGCTAATGGCGTATATGGTGGTCGGTGCGCCATAGCTAAGTTAGGGGAGGGGTGGGACCACCTGACTGTTGGCTAACTAAATCGATCCGGCCCGGCCAAATTAACCCCACCCGCACCCCGCACCAACCCTAGCTAGCTAGCAGCCTCCACCTCCCCCGCCGCCACCTCCTCAGCACCACCACCCCCTCGCCCGCGCCTCCACCTCCTCTCTGCCGCCGCCACCTCCTCCTCCTTCCTCCTCACCGCCCACCCCTCGTCCCCATCGTCAAGATCCGTCGTCCTCGCCTAGATCCGCCGTCCCTGTCGTCAAGATCATGGTCAAGATCCGCCGTCCCTCGAACCCTAGCCGTCGTCCTCGCCTTCCCCGAGCCCGGAGAAGTTGCGAATCGAGCCGGTGCCCGTCAACCTCCTCCTTGGTCATCATCTTCCCTGACGTCGACTCCGTCCCTCTCCCCGCTGTCCTCTCCGTCCCCAAGCAAGGTGAGCGGCGTGAGCCTTTTCCTCCTCTTGTCGCTGTACATACGTACAACTATGTTCCTACCACTAGTCTAGGGTGTTTAAGTTCCATAGGATTTTGTCGAACTTCCGAATAGCTTTTTGTATGCATGCAGCCAAATCCTGTGTTTATTACTATTACCACTGTAGGGTTCATTGGTCACTTGGCTTCAGGTGCTATTCTTTAGGAGGGATCAACGGATAAGATCCGAACATAAGTTTAATCAATGTGTTCTTGTTGTGGTTTAGGAGGGAATGGACTGAAGATAAACACATCGTATTATAAGATCTAGGCTTTGTTATTTGGAATGTTGTTCTATGGATGAAATGAGGATGTTCCTTAGGGTTGTGAATCTAATGTATATCTGGTAGGTGAACAAATGGCCCATGACTTACGTGTAGTAGTCAATGGCACTAGTTGGTGAGCAAACAAGGCCAAGAGTCTATCCATGCAGAGTGTTGGTTACAATGGAGGCATGAGACATAAATTGGATAGTACTGGGCCAATTTGCAGTGGAATTTTCCATGTTATCTAAAATTATATTATGTATTTTGTCACGCCTATATAAAATAGATGTGACAATATTGAGAGAGGTGGGATTTGAGCGATAGACATGTAACACCCTCAGTGTCAGGCATCAATAAAACTTTTGTTAATAATAAACCTCTATGATTAGCAAGTCTCTAATCACCCTTGATCATGCCTTGTTCATCTCTGAATTGAAACAAACCCAAAATGCCTTTGGATGAATATTAAAAATAAGTGGAAATAAAACATTTTCCAATAATTGTGGAACCACTTTTGTAAAATCACTAATAATCAGTGGACCATGCCAATATGGTTTTGGGTATTTATCATGCCACTGAAAAATTCAAACAATTCATAGCAGTGGTAAAACTATGGTATTTAATACCTTTTTAATAAAACAAATACTAAATGAATTTATAAAAGGACAAAACTTTTTGTGGCATCTCTGATATATGCAACACGAGTATACCCACAAGTTTAGCATGTGGCAAAAATCATTTGAAGGTAAAACAAATTAAAACAGTAAAGAAATAAAAGAAATGAAAACAAAAATACAAGAAAAGGGAAAATGACTAAACTGCGCCTAGGGAATTTCTCCCACAACCCCCCAGCCCACCTTGCCGGCCCACACCAAGCCCACCCGCCCCCATCTTCAACCTGCCGTACACGGCGGTGCCTTGGCGGGCATCCCCCGGCCAGACCACGGCCATGGCGCCGTGGCAGCCATCCCACGGCCGCCGCCGAGGTTAAGGGCCCCGAGTCGCCCCCTGTGCCCCCTGGAAACCCTAGCCCCCACCTCCTCGCAGATCTCGCTGCCCCTCTCCTCTCTACCTCACTCCTCACGCGAACCCGTCGCCGCCGTAGCCATGGACCAGTGCGTCGCCGTGGCCACCGTTGCCCCTTTCGCCTGAAACCTTGTCCCCTAGGACCGCTGTGGACGTCTTCGTCACCTCGCGCAAGCAATCGACCCCGGACGCCCTAAGGACGACGCCGGCTTCATCGTCTTCAACCACGGCCACCGGTGAGCTTCTCCAATTCCGACAGCCTCCACCCCTCCCCGACCAGCTTGCCTCCCCTACGCGCTCCACGGTGAGAAGGCGAACCTTTTGCCCCAACCCTCGTTCGATTTCGGGCGGTAGGCTGCCGTACTCGTGCCGCTGCGCTCCGGCCTTCGCGGTGGCTCGCCGTAGTCGCCGTGTGGTCACCCTGGCCTCCCACTCGTGTACCAGTAGATGTAGGATCTTGGACCTATCCGATTCCTGGACTCCACGCCGCGTTTGGTCGCCGGAGTGCCCCACTGTGCTTCGCCGCCGTGCGGGCTCGCCGCCGGCGTGCCTTTCCCGCCCGTGGTCTAACCAGAGAGGTTTGACCCCCTGGATAACCCCCCCCCCCCCCGCCTCAATGACTAGTGGGCCCTGCCCTTCTAATTAAAATCTGTTAGCGCTAAAAAACCCATGTTAATAGCACTATTAAAAAAAAGAAAAAACTGTACCTATGAAAGATGGGCCCCATGCCCTTTTAACTAAATAAAACCTGTTAGTTAAACCCCCTGTGTCACTTACACCTAGGGCCCACCTGTAAATTAATTAGTTTAATTAAAATAGAAATGTAATGTCCCTATGACATGTGGGACCCCACTGTTAATAAAATTTGCAATGTGAGGCTGACCAGTGGGACCCACTGGTCAGGTTTGACCAGTCAACCCCTCTGTGGATAATGTTTATTTTATTAATAAAAGAAAATCTAGAAATTGATTTAAAATGATTTAAACTTTGAATTTGAATATCTTTTAAACCGTAAGTCAGATTCAAAAACTTTATACATGCAAATTGATCAGAAAAATATAACGAATACAGATATGCTGTCCGTATGTAAACCACACCCCTCTAACATACCGAACATCGAACCGTCCCCCTCCGGACCGTCTATCCCATGATTTGTCCGGTACTGTTAGAGTATCCGGATGAATTTATTCTGGACACGAAAGTTGTTCAGAATAGCTCAACTAACACGGATACACCCTCTATACATTTTTCGGATGTCCACGACACCTCCAGCATGAACCCTTCCCCCTCCGGACACCCTGTCCGGTAATCACCCGGAGCCGGTAGTTCATCCCCGGATGGATTCCCGCTCCGTGCAACGAGCATTGCACTGCGTTAGAACACCTTTAACATTGCATACGTCATGTTATTCATCTGTTTGCTATGATTGCTTTGTATTTACTGTTTATCCCCCCTTTATTCTCCGGTAGACCCTGCTGCTACCGCCGACTACACCGCTGCTGGGTACGACTACTTTGTGGACGAACCTACCCCTACCGTCGAGCTTCCAGGCAAGCAGAGCCATTCTCTTCCCCATATATCGCCTACCTTTCAGTACTTTCTTGCACAAGGCATTGTTACTGCTGCTGCTACGTTACAATCCTATTCAATTGCATAGCCTGATTTTGTCGCCCCTTGTTGTACCTTCCTTATCCTATGATGCCTGCTATATCTATATATTATATTCAGCAGTGAGCCCTGCGCATTGTTAGCTAGGATTAGATAGCGGGTCGTGGTCACTCAGGGGAGTGACGCGGATACAAAATATATACAACTGCAACTGGTACGGATCAATGCAGACGCCCTAGGGAACCTACAACGGCGATACTCTGCCGAGTCGCTTCGAGTTTGACTTACGAGTGGACGAACTCGTATTTCACTCTCGTCATCTCAGTAGCGTAGCATCACTAGGATGATATGAGGGTATTCCTCTTTAGTTCATTCCGCTGGTGTCTCGGCACCACCGGGGTGATACGAGAATATTCCTCTTTAGTTCATCCCGCTGATGTCTCTATCGAACCCCTTTAAGTGTGCCATCGAGGGTGATTCCTCCTGGTTTCACTTAATGGTAGGCACTCGAATCAACTGGTGTCCTTAAAGGTAAGAGTCCGGCGACCCAACGGTGCCCGCGAGCGGTATATTGCCGGGAGTGACAGGGAGGGTACGACCGACGTTACTGGCGTGCTTGGCCCCTGCTCGTATCTCGCGAGAGTTACCAAACCACGAAAAAGTCGAGCACTACAAAGAGCACACGCGAGACAAGGTAAGGAGACGGTTCACCTTGTTGGTAACCGCGCGCTTTGACGGGACGACAGGGCAGGCCCCGACGTTACTGGTGGGCCTGGTTGCTGTTCGTTGTCCGTTGTGTTGTTAGTCTGACAGCGATAACAGTTGTCTGCGAGATAATATTAAAATGCTAAATGGTTCGGCGGATGACTTGAGAGACCCGTTGGTTTTTACGCACTACCTACACATGGGATTACGGTGTGGGCCCTCCGCGTCGTAGTTCGTCCGAAAGCTCTTCAGACGTCAGCAGTACTGCGGCCTGATCGCCGGGAAGCCGTGTTGTCTTATTTGCTGCAGCAGGTGTGTTTGGATTTGCTTTTGCTTCACCGGCCAGACTCGCACCGTGCAGGAGCGTGCAAGGGTGAGGGAACTAGACCCCTTGGCGCATAGGATATAGTCCGGCGGATGGCCTCTCTGCTGAGCCTAGGATGAACTGCGATGTGTCGGATAGCCTCGGTGGGGCGTTCCCTAAGAAGGTTCACGCCACCCTAGAGATCCAAGCGTGCAGGCTGAACAATAGTGCACCCCTGCAGGGAGTTTAATCTAATTGAATAGCCGTGTCCACGGTAACAGGACGCTTTATGCTGAAGCTGGATCTTACCACTACAAACTATTACTATTAAACTGTATGGTTCCGGGTTTTCTTCCTTGCAGGGAAGTCAAGGAGGGGAACTCGGAGGCATTATTATTATTAATCATTACAACTTATATTATACAATTGTTGCAGCAACTTCTGCTTCAATGTTACTTTATGATTTATATAAACTGTTGGCTGTTTCTCTTCTCATGCTGCAAGACTCGTCAGAAGATACTAGTCTTGGATAGGCCTAGCTTCTTATCCTTATTCTGATTTCTATCTTGCATTCCAGTATATACAGCCTCCCCTTTCTATTTGATACAATGCATAATGCTTAGTAGCGGACGTAAGACTCGCAGGTATGCTAGATACTCACCCTTGCTTTTTTCCCCCTATATGTTTTTCCTGATCGGCCGCTGCAGTCGACGTTGGAGCCCAGCAGCAGGAGTCCCCCGGAGGCGGATACTACTACGTCGAGACCTCCGCTGACCAGGACCAGGAGTAGTTTCGGAGGCTCCCAGGCAGGAGGCCTTTCCTTTTCGATCTGTATCTCTGATGATTATTTGTGCTAGCCTTCTTAAGGCAAAAATTGACTAACTATGTCTGTACTCAGATATTATGGCTTGTATAACTTATGTATTCGGGTCCGTGTGACCCCTTATCTTGTAACATATTGGTTTATCCTTTTGTGTTTAGCGTTGTGCTGTGATATTCTCACCGTGGCACCCTAATCTCAGCCGTGTACCCTGCGTGTATGATTACTATACACGGATGATTTTAGGGGCGTCACAAGTTGGTATCAGAGCCGACTTCCTGTGGGAAGCCACCCCACCACTACCTGGTCGAAGTTGAGTATAGACTTTGAAAAACTATTTTGCTAACTTAATATTTGGCTTACGGGCCCACATCGATGTCACTACGTGTGATATCTATGGTATTAGGATCCTTTTCTCCTTACCTATGCTCTGGGAATCTGCTTTCTTATCCTTGCTGGTAAGTTTTACAAACTTTGACATTAGGATCACGTTCTCTTGATTCCACCCGGTGTTCTGGTGCTTCCCCATTGATTGAGTCGTGTCGCAGGATTTCTACCCCAGGTCCCGGACCACGGATCCCATTCTCATTCTGGGCAGGCCGCGCGTCCTCTGGCATTAACTCCTGTGGCCAACAGTTTTCTTGCGGCGTGATTGACATAGTGGAATCTATGTCGCGTCGTGTAATCCTTACCGCGGTCTGCGCGCCGCCTAGTCTGTCCTTTTTCCTTAATTTCTACGACGTTACGCTGCCCGATTTTCGATTGACTCTATGTGTGGATGTGTATGTCTTATATGACAACTCCTATATATCCGCGCCTCCTCTTTGTTGTCTCTTTACCTCTTACTCGTTTTCGGTATCTCATTAAAATTCTCCTCGCTGAAATACCCCTGTTAAATTCTAGCAGGATGGCTGGTCGTGGTGGTCGTGGTCGTGGTGCCAACGATCCACCTCCGCCGCCGGACTACATGGCCGCGATGATGCAGCAGTTTCAGATGAACCAAGTGTTCATGCAAGGAGTCATAGATCAGCTCCAGAACCAGAATTAGAACCAGAACCAGCACCAGAACCAACCGCCTGTGGTTACTCTGCGGGATTTCATGCGTCTCAATCCCCCTCTCTTCCACCATCCTGAACAGCCGCTGGATGCCGATGATTGGCTTCGTGACATCACTCGTCAGCTGGAGTTCGCTAATGTGAGCGCTGCTGATTACGTCAACTTCGCGTCCTATTTCCTGCGTGGCCCCGCTGCTCAGTGGTGGGACACTTACAAGGGCTCGCTAGCTGAAGGGACTGTCGTCACCTAGAATGACTTCAAGACTACCTTCCGTTCTTGTTATGTCCCCCAGGCGATTATGAACCGTATGAAGACCGAGTTCCGCAACCTTTTTCAGGGCAACAAAACTTTCGAGGCATATCAGAGGGAATTCCTCTGCCTCTCCCGCTATGCTGCAAGTGACCTCCCCAATGATGCAAGTAGGCAAGAGAAGTTCCGTGATGGACTCAACCCCGATCTCCAGCTTGCACTGGCTTTGCACGTCTTCCCCGACTTCGCCACCATGGTAAACCAGACTATCACTCTCGAGACCGCTCAGCTTAAGTTCGGTGGTTCACCGAAGCGCCCCCGTGATGCTGGCTCATCTTCGGGCACAGCACAGAAGCAACGCGTTTGGCTTCCACACAGTCTTATGCGTCCAACTGCCCCTGCACCAAGGCCGTCGTATGTTTCACTCCGTCTGCTTCCGCCCCCGCCGAGACAGCCGAAGACTAAGACTGCACCCCTTCGTCCTCAAGATGGCCTGTGTTTCAAGTGCCGTTAGCCAGGCCATATTTCGAGAGACTTCCCCCAGCGACATAATCAATTGGTAGTTCACCCTGTTGGCCGCGGAAATGGCCGTGGCAACAATGGGACCCTCAACTATAATACTGGGTCAAATACTCATGCTCGTGGTCATGCTTACAACATTGATGTTGAAGCAGCTCAGGAACAACCCGCTACAGTGATGGGTACTCTCCTCGTTAACTCAATACCTGCTACTGTTTTATTTGATACAGGAGCATCGCATTCATTTATGTCTGGAGCATTTGCATCTAAGCATGGCATATACCACGAAAATATGCATACCCCCTTAATAGTCCGGACTCCCGGTACCCAGTGTCGTGTTGACATGTTGGCACCTAACATCACCGTCAAGATCGAAAGGATTGAGTTCCTTGTCTCCCCACATATTCTGAAAACATCCACTATTGACCTTATCTTGGGTATGGATTGGCTGAAAGCCCACGATGCCGCACTTTATTGTGGCACCAAGGTCATCCAACTTTTTCATCCTTCAGGCGCGATTTTGAGTCATACTGCCATTGTGTCGATGAATGCCGAAGCTCGTATATACGCCCTGAATGCATTGAATGTCGCACCTCTCGAAGGGATTGAGAAAGTCCCAATCGTTTGTGATTTTACCGACGTATTCCCAGAAGAACTGCCGGGGATACCCCCGATCAGAGAAGTTGAATTCGTCATCGACTTGAAGCCCGGCACCATCCCTATTGCCAAGCGCCCATATAAGATGCCACCTCACCACCTCCTTCAATTGAAGAAGGAGATTGACACGGCCCTCGAGAAAGGCTTCATCCGTCCAAGGTCCTCTTCTTGGGGAGCACCTTCACTCTTTGTCAAGAAGAGTGATGTCACGAACCGTTTGGTCCAAGATTACTGACCTATCAACCAAGCCACGATACAGAACAAGTACCCCCTCCCTCGGATCAATGATCTTTATGATCAACTTGCTGGATCCACGGTGTTTTCAAAACTCGACTAAAGGTTGGGTTACCATCAGATCCGGGTCCGTGATGAGGACATTCCGAAGACCGCATTCATTACTCGCTATGGTTCATACGAGTACACTGTCATGTCCTTTGGCTTGACGAATGCCCCATCCACCTTCTCCAGATTGATGAACTATATATTCATGGAATACCTCGACAAGTTTGTCGTGGTTTATCTGGATGATATATTGATTTACTCCAAGACCGATGCAGAACATGCTGAACATCTTCGCCTTGTGTTGGAAAAGCTTCGAGAACACAAACTCTATGCTAAGTGCTCTAAGTGTGAGTTCTGGCTTCCCGAAGTAACTTACCTTGTTCATGTGATTTCCAAGGATGGCGTCGCCGTCAACCCCGAACGTATCCAGGCTATTCTTGACTGGACTCCGCCCAGGACTGTCAAGCAAGTCAGGAGTTTCCTCGGCCTTGCCAGCTATTGCCGCCGTTTCGTTGAGAATTTCTCCAAGATTTCCAAGCCACTTACTAATCTTCTTCACAAATGTCAAGAAAGTTTTCAAGCTCTGAAGGACAAGCTCACTTCTACCCCAGTGCTTGCTCCCCTTGATACTCAGAAGGACTTCGTGATTTATTGCGACGCGTCTCGTCAAGGATTAGGCAGTGTCCTAATGCAAGAGCACAAAGTGATTGCTTATGGCTCTCGTCAGTTGCGTTCTCACGAAGATAAGTATCCAACTCATGATCTCGAATTGGCAGCGGTAATTTATGCATTGAAGCTGTGGCGACATTACCTCGTCGGTAACCGTTGCGAGATCTACACTGACCACCAAAGCCTGAAGTACCTGTTTACTCAGCCCGACCTGAATCTCCACCAACAGAGATGGCTCGAGACAATAGCCGACTACAACATGGGAATTTCTTACACCCTGGAAAAGCTAATGTGGTGGCCGATGCCTTAAGCCGCAAAGCCTATTGTAGTGAACTGGAAGTTCAAGTAGAGCAGCCACGTCTATATGATGAGCTCCGCAAGCTGAACATCGAAATTGTTCCGCAGGGATATGTGAATTCTCTGGTTATCGAACCAGACTTATACAACCGCATGAAGTTTGCACATGGATGTGACTCTGACATTCAGAAGATTAAGCGGTATGTCGAGAGTGGAAAGCCCTCATCCTTCACTATTGCCGATGATGGTACGTTGTACTTCAAGGGTCGGCTAGTGGTCCCCATAAACAGGCCCAACCTATACTATGCCCCGCGCGTCATGAAGGAAGCTCATGATACTCCCCTGTCAATTCACCCTGGTAGCACCAAGATGTACCAAGACATTCGTCAGCGGTACTGGTGGTCTAACATGAAACAAGACATCGCTCTTTATGTTGATGAGTGTGACGTTTGCCGTCGCGTCAAAGCCGAACATCAAAGACCTGTTGGAACTCTGCAACCACTCTCTATTCCTGAATGGAAATGGGACAAGATCGAAATGGACTTCGTCACCGGATTTCCCCGATCACAGAAAGGTCATGATGCTATCTTTGTCGTCATCGACCGATTCTCCAAGGTTGCCCATTTTCTGCCTGTCAAGGAGACGATCTCTGCTAGTCAGTTGGCAGACTTGTATGTTTCCAGAATCGTGTTGCTCCACAGTATTCCGTTGGAGATCAGTTCCGATCGAGGCAGCATTTTCACCTCTAAGTTCTGGGATAGTTTCCAAGAAGCAATGGGCACTCACCTAAATTTCAGCACCGCTTATCACCCCCAGTCGCAAGGCCAAGTCAAACGAGTCAACCAAGTGCTTGAAGATATGCTTCGAGCTTGTGTCATTTCATTCGGTAAGAAATGGGAGGAATCTCTTCCATTTGCTGAATTCTCGTACAACAACAACTATCAAGCTAGTTTGAAGATGGCCCCCTTTGAAGTTCTCTATGGACGTAAGTGTCGAACCCCTCTGAATTGGTCAGAAACTGGGGAACGAACTCTCATTGGTCCGGACATTATACAACATGCAGAAGATCAGGTTCGCGTTATCCATGAACATTTGAAAGCTGCTCAGTCCCGTCAGAAAAGAAACTATGACCGCAAGCACAAGGAAATGGTCTATCAACCTGGTGATTACGCGTACCTCCGTGTCACTCCCATGAGAGGCACTCATCGTTTCGGGATCAAAGGAAAGTTAGCTCCTTGCTACATTGGTCCGTTCCGTATCCTTTCCAGAAGTGGACCAGTGGCATACCGGTTGGAGTTGCCGTCGAACCTCTCCTAGGTCCACGATGTGTTTCACGTGTCGCAAGTCCGACGCTGCTTCAAGGACCCTATTCGTGAAGTGGAACATGATATGATTGAATTGCAATAGGACTTGACTTATCAAGAACATCCGAGCCGCATTCTCGATCAGTCTGAACGCAAAATCCGCAACAAGTCAACCAAGTTCCTCAAGGTTCAGTGGTCGAATCATTCTGAAGATGAAGCCACTTGGGAACACGAAGATCGTCTTCGTGAGGAATACCCCGATCTTTTCCCCTCTACCGCTTAGATTCTCGGGACGAGAATTCTTGTAGTGGGGGAGATTTTTAACACCCTCAGTGTCAGGCATCAATAAAACTTTTGTTAATAATAAACCTCTGTGATTAGCAAGTCTCTAATCACCCTTGATCATCGCTTGTTCATCTCTGAATTCAAACAAACCCAAAATGCCTTTGGATGAATATTAAAAATAAGTGGAAATAAAACATTTTCCTATAATTGTGGAACCACTTTTGTAAAATCACTAATAATCAGTGGACCATGAAAATATGGTTTTGGGTATTTATCATGCCACTGAAAAATTCAAACAATTCATAGAAGTGGTAAAACTGTGGTCTTTAATACCTTTTTAATAAAACAAATACAAAATGAATTTATAAAAGGACAAAACTTTTTGTGGCATCTCTGATATATGCAACAGCAGTATACCCACAAGTTTAGCATGTGGAAAAAATCATTTGAAGGTAAAGCAAATTAAAACAGTAAAGAAATAAAAGAAATGAAAAAAAAATACAAGAAAAGGGAAAATGACTAAACTGCGCCTAGGGCATTTCTCCCACAACCCCCCAGCCCACCTAGCCGGCCCACACCAAGCCCACCCGCCCCCATCTTCAACCTGCCGTACACGGGAGTGCCGTGGCGGGCATCCCCCGGCCAGACCACGGCCATGGCGCCGTGGCAGCCATCCCACGGCCGCCGCCGAGGTTAAGGGCCCCGAGTCGCCCCCTGTGCCCGCTGGAAACCCTAGCCCCCACCTCCTCGCAGATCTCGCTGCCCCTCCCCTCTCTGCCTCACTCCTCACGCGAACCCGTCGCCACCGTCGCCGTGTCCATCATTGCCCCCTTCGCCTGAAACCTTGTCCCCTAGTACCGCCGTGGACGTCTTCGTCACCTCCCGCAAGCAATCAACCCCGGACACCCTCAGGATGACGCCGGCTTCATCGTCTTCAACCACGAACGCCGGCGAGATTCTCCAATTCCGGCAGCCTCCACCCCTCCCTGAGCAGCTTGCCTCCCCTACGCGCTCCACGGTGAGAAGGCAAACCTTTTGCCCCAACCCTCGTTCGATTTCGAGCAGTAGATCGTCGTACTCGTGCCGCTGCGCTCCGGCCTCTGCGGTGGCTCACCGTAGTCGCCGTGTGGTCGCCCCTGGCCTCTCACTCGTGTACCAGTATGTCAGAACCCTCTGTTAGGTAATGTGCTAGGGTTAGCAAGTCATTTGCATCATGTTAAAAATTTCAAAAGAAATCATTGAAATACAATTCAAAAGCAAAATGGGAGAAGGAACCCCCCTAGATGAATTAATTCAAAAGGCCAGATAAAAATCTTCTCCAAAAATTCATGTTAGAATTTTGAAAAGTCTTATAAATGAGTGTGATCACATATCAAGTGATGTGGGACCCACCCCATGCTCATGAATTTTTCAAATATTCAAACAGTGCCTTGGAATTAATCAAAAACCCCTATTTGAGTTAAGATTCAAATTATTTGAATTTTAAAAAGTGCCAAACTTTACAAGTGGCTAGTCTACATTATTATGAGGCCATATAAAAAGTTTAAGCATTTTAGAAAATGGCTAGGTATTTATTTTTGCTAGCCAAAACAAATGTCAGAAAAGAAAAACAGAAAAGGAAAAGGAAAAGCTTACCTGGCGCCCAGGCGAGAGAAGCCCACCCAGCCCAGCCGACCCACCAGGGGCAGCAGGGTCTTCTTCCCCGTCCTGCGCCTCCAAGCTTCTCGGTGGAATGCCACCGAGCCAGCCGTGGACGCCACGTCACCGACGAGGACCTTCCAGGCCTCCCCGTGCCTCTTTCTCGCGCCTGGAGACGCCCTGGAGCACGCCACGTCCATCCCCCCCCTCCAGAGCTTCTCCCCTTCCTCTCCGCTCGATTCCATCGCCGCCCGTGAGCAACCGTGGAGCACGCGCCGTCTTCACGCGGCCACCGTCGACGAGAGGACGCACCGTCAAGTCCATCCACTCCGCCGTCGTCTACAACCCCACCGTGCAGAAGGAATCGAAGCCAGGCGCCCTCACGAGCTCGCTAACTTCATCGTCTTCGTCTCCGTCCGCCGCGGATCCACCTCGACATCCGGCAGCTCCAGAGCATCCCCGCCTCCGTCGACTCCACAGTTGCATTCCTTGCGTCTGGGTGAGCATTTCCCCTCAAACCACGACACCGCTCGACTCCTCTAGCTCTTTCCTCCATGTTCGCCGGAGTACCGAGCCGCCATGGACGACGACGAGGTCGCCCCTGTGCCCTATCGTCTCGTCCAGTGCGCGCATCATCTTCCTGGTAATCTTGCGCGTCTAACGAGCCCACCGCTGCCTCTCCCCGAGTACTGGGTCGACGACTGCGTCTGGCCCGTGGCTCCGCCGCCGCTGGAGCTCGTCGCCGATGTGGCTACGATGCACCCCAGCGCCCATGGCTTGGCCCGTTCGAAGCGCACGTTCGAGGGCTCCATTTTGGTGGTCGCAGCGCTCAAACCCGTGCCCGGAATCACCCTCCCGTGTGTCGCCGCCGTGCTGGGAGGTCACCGGCGACTAGCCACCGGTGAACTGACGTGGACGTGATTAGCTTAATGCTAATCCCCCCCTTACAGAGGCTGACATGTGGGCCCAACCCTGCTAATTTCCTCTGTTTAGTTTTAATAAACGTTTTAAATCGATTTAATTAACTCAATGAAACTTACAGGTGGGACCCCCTTGTCAGTGGCCCCCTTACGCCAGCATGAGGTCATGCTGACGTAGTAAATGAATTTACAGAATAAAAAGAAATCAAGAAATTACAGAAATTCCAGAAAAAGGCTGAAACTTTGGAAATTCATAGAAAATTCATATTAACTCCAAATTGGACAAATAATATATGAGAAATGATCAGGAGAAAATAACCTATCCAAATTTCCAACTTTCAAATATGTTTGAGTTGAATTTAAAATGTGATCAGTAGCATTTTCTATTTGATTTAAATGGAATTAAATCAAATTCTTTCCAAATTCTTTTGCATTTTGTACCATGTCAACATATCAAATTATACTTGAACTTCAGAGGAATATCATACACATTTAGAAATGGTTGAACTTGATCAAACAATGTCAATTGTAACTTGCCTAAAATGAATTCAAATTGGAGTTTGAATTTGCAATTCAATTTGCAATATGCTCCATTTAAATGGACTTGCTTCACACATCAAAGCTTATACATCAAGTTTCAACCTTCAACCATGTGATTGTGCATTGTATTTACTTTGCTACCTTGTTTGTTGTTTGTCGAGTAGAGTTGGAACCGGAACAGGAGGCTGCCACCTTCGTTGAAGACCCCGAACCCGAACCTTGCCAGCAAGGCAAGCAAACCCCCATTGATCATGTCGATAAAATCCCACTTCCCTCTCATTTCTCGCTTATGCTTTGTATAGGAGGATTACCATGCTACGTTTCTACCGCATAGATGAACCCATTCCTTTGCATGACCTATCATTTGTCACAGTAGTAGGCAAACCACAATCCTAGCAACTGTAGGAGTTGATTGATATCATGTGGCCCCTGCAATTGTTACTACTTATTGCATGCTTAGAATGATACCATGATGTTACTGTTATGTGAGTCGAGATGGTAGTGATCATGTTGATGTTGGTGGAAAGGTGTTGGTGAATCTACCCTAATACAAGGTGAACGATGAGAGGCTGTGTAGGACTACACGATGGGTTGTCTCGTTGAACACTGCCCTAAGTCCGAGTTCTTGTGTGGTGATCCAAGATGAAGAGTACAACCACACATTGGGCTCACTGACCCCTCTCAACCTATTAACTCATCCCTTTCGATGTCCAGATGTCGCAATAGTTCGGAGTTCTGGTAGGTCTGTGGCCTGGCTGCTAAGTGAGAGAACGGCTCACCCGAGACCGGCTTATGCACCACGCACACATCACTTGGGTCCACTTCGGTAAACCGGCTGGGTTCACGATAGTGGTAGCCAACCCAGGTAGGCGGCTTTCTCGGAATAGATAGGCTATGAGGTAACAGTTGTGGTGAGCATCCTCGCCGACACTTCTTGAACGGTGTCGAGTACAAAGGAGGTAACAGATGATCATATGTGTGTAGCGGTACACCCCTACAGGGTTAACAAAACTATTCGAATAGCCGCGTCCGCGGTTAAGGACTGCTTGGAAAGCTTAGCTTGATTATTAGACAACTTGAACTGGATACTTCTAAAACACACCAAGATAAGTGTGAGTGCTATGGCGTGCTTTCTCGTGGGGAAGTCGAGGAAGGCACCATGGTGGTGTAATTGATTGGAGAAAGTAGTAGAATAATGTATGATTCTTACCTCAAGTCTAGTACTCGTAGTTCAGGATTAGCCAATTCAAAGCTGGCACTTCTGCAAGTGATACCCCACCTCCCTTTACCATGACACATGTGCATGAGTAGTATAGCTCCTATGTAAGTCTTGCTGAGTACGACTTTGTACTCACGTTTTCTTATTCTATATTTTAGATGAACCCACTGACCCCGAAGGTGGCTTCTTCATCGAGCTCGACGACTCAAGATCAAGCTAGTCTAGTCCCAGTCAGACGACTGGTTCCCTCGTGGAGGGCTTGTGTTTTTATAAGGCTTCTTAAGCCATTTGTTAAAATTGTCTGTACTCAGACATACTTTGCTTCCGCTTGTTGTTGTAATGTTGGATCACTTACTGGTGATCTCTGTGTGCACTCTGTAAGAGTTATCAATAAAATGTATACTTTGTAGAGAATTGCAATGATACCTGCTGTTCATACAAGGCATGTGTGCTGCGTGTATGTTTATAACATGCATGTCTTTGTATGGGTTTTCGAGACCTTAGTTGTGATCTGGCTGGCGGTCTTTCATACACCAAGTGGCCCTTAGATGTGCGCAGCTTGGGGCATCGCGATGCGATTGTTCGAGACTCTGTCTCGTGCACACTTTGTTGTATGATCGAGCCCGCCCTAGACCCCGACTAAGTGATCAGGCTGGAGTAAGTCTATGTAAGAGTTATGAGATAGTCGATAGTATGGTTGAGGCGACTTGTCTGTGGATATTGGAGTTCATCACCCATATCATTAGACTTGTGTGCGGACGATGAGGACCCATCTCAGTTGATCATCAGGCCTGGATGGGATGCCCCTCACGTACGATGCTTTCCGAGAACGTTCTGTGCTTGGCCTTGTCTGCTTAGACAAGTGGGTACGGTTCTCGGCTATCCATATGACTATGTCGTAGCGGGACTTGCATACGCTAACCCCGGGTCCCGACAGACTTGGTATCAGAGCAGGACTGACTGTAGGACTAGCAGCCTTGGCCGAAGTCGAGTCTAGCCTTCTATAGTTATATAGTTACTCTGGGTATATAAGGGAAC
Source organism: Bromus sterilis (assembly GCA_950022295.1). Taxonomy (NCBI): domain Eukaryota; kingdom Viridiplantae; phylum Streptophyta; class Magnoliopsida; order Poales; family Poaceae; genus Bromus; species Bromus sterilis. The sequence goes on from OX465600.1 coordinate 160,989,251, forward strand.
AACGTAAGGCTTCTTTTTTGTCCTTACCCCCTTCGTTCTGAGTTCTGAGTCACCCTCATCTTATTCTACGGGAAGATAGGACTAGACTCACCTCTGTCTGATTAGAACATCTCGTTGTTTGCTTCCTTGTAGCCGTAGGAAGGTTGTGTTCGTTTCGTTAGAGTTGTTGTGCTTCCTGAATTCTTACATCGTATGTAAGTGCTGTTTCTACATTGCAAGAAAAGACATTTCTTACAATTACAGCCGTTATGCTGTCCGAGTCATTCCAGGTTTCTTCATAATCTGATGCATTTGCAAACTCCTTCTTTCTGTTTCAGATGGCAGATCTTCCCCCTCGGCAGATTGTTCGTTTGACCAGGTGCCTCGGTGTGCGTGGCCATCCCGCCACGTTGATCGAGATGATGTCCTATGTGGGATATCGATGGTACCCTGAGTACACAGTTGAGGAGCAATTCCTTGACTTCAACCAGACCCAGTTCCACTGCATTGTCAGGATCTACGCGCACCACAATGGAGTCACTCAGCCTATCCACTTTGGACATGGCATTGGCATGACTGAGAACATGGCTGTGCAGGATGCTGCATACTCATGTATTACCCTGCTGAGAGAGGAGCACACTATGCTGAGAGAGACCTCGTTCTGCTATATCCCTGCTGCACTTCCAGGAGAAGAGGGATATTACACCGGACTCTACTCAGATCACTCTGCTGAAGATCCAGTACATCAGATGACTGCTAGGTTTTCTAGTGATCGAGATCGTGATGCACGCGCTCTCCGTTTCGAACTTCACGCCACCCGTGTTCGTCTGTATCGAGCACTGACACTCTTGGCACCCTTCGTGAGTGTTGGATCAGTCGAGTATGATGCTATCTACCCTTTGAGGACTCAGATGCCTTCTCGAGTTGCTTGGCCCGAGATTGGAGGCATTTTTCCACCCCGTGGTCCTCTACTTCCACCCTACGCTGGACCTAGGCCCCATCCTTGCCCAAATGGATATCAGGGTCCACAGGCCTCCGTGTTTTCCGATGGTCACCTTCAGCTACCGGGATACGCGGGTAACTTTTATGAGGACTACTATGGAGATGGAGATGAGTGAGACCGCCTGTGGTCTTACTTTAGTGAGGACGTAGTAGTATCTTAGTATGTTGTACGCAAGGTGTTCTAAGTTCCAGAGGCTTAGATAAATAATGTATAGGAAGTCAGAGTGCTTCTGAAGGATGTATCAGCTTCATCACGTTTGTATTAGCTTGGTGCTTGTACTAAAACGATGTATGGTTTGTATGACAGCTTGTGAATATATGGCTTGTATGCTTTTATCACCATGTTGTCAAGATGATTACTTCCTTTGCTCTGTAATCCTTCCGATACTTCAATACCTTGATTAGACTCTTCCAATCAACTCTGTTTGACTTTGGTTTTCATCTTCAGGATGTCTCAAGGAACCCGTGGCCAGCTTGGTCGTGCCCAGGGTCGTGGGAATGAACAGGAGGAAGGAAATCTTCCACCACACCCCACGATGGCTCAGGTTCTGATGGAGGTTGAGAGGAACCGCCGAGACTCTCACCATTTGAGATTAGGTTATCATCAAATCAAAATCCGAAACGAGGACATTCCCAAAACGGCTTTCACTACTCGTTATGGTCTTTACGAGTATACCGTCATGTCCTTCGGTTTGACCAATGCCCCCGCCACATTCTCACGCTTGATGAATTCGATCTTCCTGGAGTACCTAGATAAATTTGTTGTGGTTTATCTCGATGATATTCTCATCTACTCGAAGAACGAAGAAGAGCACGCAGAACATCTTAGGTTGGTATTGATGAAACTTAGAGAGCACCGCCTTTATGCTAAGTTATCCAAGTGTGAATTCTGGCTACCAGAAGTGACCTACTTAGGCCACGTGATTTCTGCGAAAGGTGTTGCAGTCAATCCCGAGAGAGTTCAGGCCGTCCTTGACTGGACTCCACCTGAATTGGTTAAGCAAGTTAGGAGTTTTCTTGGCCTAGCAAGCTATTGCCGTCGCTTCGTCGAGAACTTTTCTAAAGTTGCAAAGCCTCTTACTGAACTCCTCAAGAAAGATAAGAAATTCCAATGGACCCCCAAGTGTGAGGAAAGCTTTCAAGAGCTAAAAAGAAGATTGACTTCTGCACCCGTACTTGCACCTCTAGACACCAAAAGGGATTTCGAGATCTATTGTGATGCTTCACGGCAAGGGTTAGGATGCATACTTATGCAAGATCGACATGTGGTAGCTTATGCTTCACGCCAATTGCGGCCACATGAAGAGAACTATCCTACCCATGATCTTGAACTCGCTGCCGTAGTTCATGCCCTGAAGACTTGGCGACATTACCTCCTTGGTAATCGTTGTGAGATATATTCCGACCACCAAAGCCTCAAATATATTTTCACCCAGCCAGATCTTAATCTCAGGCAAAGACGCTGGATAGAGTTGATAAAAGATTATGACTTAGGAATTTCTTACACCCCAGGCAAAGCCAATGTCATGGCTGATGCACTAAGTCGTAAGTCGTATTGTAACAACCTCATGTTACAACAGTATCAACCAATTCTTCATGAGGAATTTCGAAAGCTCAATCTCGAGATTGTTCCTCGTGGATCTCTTTTCAACTTGGTGGCGAAACCAACCCTTGAGGATCAAATCAGAGTTGCCCAGAGGCGTGCACGAGGTGTACGCCGGATCAAGGAGAACATTGCTAGCGGAGTTGCTAAATGTTTCTCCACAGATAGTAAAGGAACGGTATTCTTTAAAAATCGTTTGGTAGTACCTAAGAATAGGGATCTAAGGCAACTCATCCTCAAAGAAGCCCATGACACACCCCTCTCGATTCATCCCGGTAGCACAAAAATGTAACGAGATCTACGCCAGAGATTTTGGTGGACCCGGATGAAGAGAGACATTGCTCGATTTGTTGCTGAATGTGATGTTTTTCGTCGCATTAAGGCAGAACACCAAAGACCTGCTGGTACACTTCAACCTTTGCCTATTCCCGAGTGGAAATGGGACAAAGTCGGTATGGACTTCATCACCGGCTTTCCAAAAACCCAGAAAGGAAATGATGCCATCTTCGTTGTGATAGATAGGCTTTCCAAAGTTGCTCACTTCCTTCCAGTTCGCGAGTCCGTAACTGCAAGCCAGTTAGCGGACTTGTATATCTCTAGAATTGTGTCTCTTCACGGTGTTCCTTTGGTGATCAATTCTGATCGTGGTAGCCTTTTCACCTCTAGATTCTGGGGAAGCTTTCAGAGTGCTATGGGAACTCATCTCTCCTTTAGTACAGCTTTTCATCCTCAGTCTAGCGGTCAAGTCGAAAGGGTTAATCAAATCTTGGAAGACATGCTCAGAGCTTGTGTTATCTCTTTCGGAAAGAATTTGGAGAAGTCTCTTCCATTCGCCGAATTTGCTTATAACAATAGCTATCAATCTAGTCTGAACATGGCTCCTTTTGAACTCCTATACGGACGACGATGTCGAACACCCCTTAACTGGTCAGAAACCGGTGAAAGACAACTCTTTGGACCGGATATGATCAAGGAAGCAGAAGAGCAAGTTCGCATTGTTCGTGATCGATTGAAAGCCGCTCAGTCTCGTCAAAAGAGCTATTATGATCGTCATCATAGAGAGGAGAGCTAAAATATTGATGAGAAGGCTTACCTCCGGGTTACTCCTCTGAAGGGAACCCAAAGATTCGGTATCAAAGGCAAGTTGGCCCCACGTTACATCGGACCTTTCCGCATTCTTACTAAACATGGAAAAGTTGCCTACCAACTTGAACTACCTCCGCACCTTTCCCGAGTACATGATGTATTCCATTTGTCACAACTCAGGCGTTGCTTCAAGGACCCCATCCGCGAAGTCGACCATGAAACGCTTGATCTCCAAGATGACCTGTGACGCCCCCAAAATCAGACCGTGTACAGTAATCATACACGCAAGGTACACGATCAAGATCAGGGACTCACGGTGAGATATCACAACACAACTCTACAAATAAAATAATACAAGCTGTTTAATACAAGCCAGGGGCCACGAGGGCTCTAATACAACAGCTCGAGAGCACAAAGTCAGCGGAAGCAATAGTATCTGAGTACAGACACAAGGATACAAGGTTGCCTTAAGAAGGCTAGCACAAAATCAACACTCGATCGAAAAGGCGAGGCCTCCTGCCTGGGAACCTCCAAGCTACTCCTGGTCAACGGGGAACTCGACTTCGTAGAAGGCATCGGGGATCTTCATGTTGCGGTGGTCGGCATCGGGGATCTCCTGCTCCTGGACTCCAACGTCGACTGCAGCGGCCGATCAGGCAAAACAGTAAAGGAAATAAAGCAGGTGAGTATCTAGTATACCCGCGAGTCTTACGTCCGCTACTAAGCAATATGCATTGTATCAACAAAAAGAAGAGGCTGTATATAGTGGACTGAAGACAGAAATCTAGAGCAAGGGTAAGAAGCTAGGCCTAACGAAGACTAGCATCTTCCGACGATGTCTTGTAGCATGAGGTAAGAATCAGCCAACAGTTTATATAAAGCATAAAGTAACAATGCAGCAGAAGTTGCTGCAGCATTGTATAATAATAAGTTGTAATAATTAACAATGCCTCCGAGTTCACCTCCTCGACATCCCCGCGAGGAAGAAAACCCGGAACCATACAGTTTAATAATAACAGTTTCTAGTGGTAAGATCCAGCTTCAGCATAAAGCGTCCTGTTACCGTGGACACGGCTATTCGAATAGATTAATCTTCCCTGCAGGGGTGCACTTGTGTTACGCTACACGCACGGATCTCCAGGGTGGCGGGAACCTTGTTAGGGAACGCTCCACCGAGGCTATCCGACACTTCATAGCCCATCTTTCAAACTCAACAGAGAGGCCATCCGCCGGTCTAAATCCTAAGTACGCCGGGCCTTGGACCCCAACCCGAACGTACTCCTGCACGGTGCGTGGCTGGCCGGTGAAGTTAAAGAAAATCCAAATAAGACACCACCGCGCGAGCAAATAAGACAACACCACTTCCCGGCACAGGCCGCGGTACTGCTGACGTCTGAAGAGTCCTCGGACGACACTACGAAGAAGAGGAGTCCATAACTCGTAATTCCCACGGGTAGGTAGTGCGTACATGGCATATAGCCAACTCAAGACATTCACTGAACCATTTAGCATTTTAATTAACCTGCATGACAACCGTTATCGTTGCCTCGACTTAACCGACCCGCGGACAACGACAGTAGCCAGGACCACCAGTACATCGGTGCCTGCCCCGTCGTCCCACCAAGTCACTGCGGTTACCAACAAGGTGAACCGTCTCCTTACCTTGTCTCGCGTGTGCTCCTAGAGAAGCTCGACTTTCGTGGTTTGGTAACTCTCGCGGCCAACGACCAGGGGCCAAGCACACCGGTACACTGGTCGTACCCTCCCTGTCGTCCCGTCGCAATACCACTCGCGGGCACCGTTGGGTCGCCCGACTTCTTACCTGAAGGACAACCGTTGTTCAAGACCCTAAGGCGGTAAGACAAATTCAGCCTCGAGTGGAGTACAAGGATTACTCCTTGATAGCTCACACTTGAGGTGACTAGGCATAACCCAGATAGGGGCCTTAGAAGGTGTCTGCATTGTACCGTACCTGTGCAGTTATAATATTTATATCCGCGTTCACTCCCCTGAGTGATCACGGCCCTCTATCTAATCCTAGCTAACAATGCGCAGGGCTCACTGCTGAATAATTCCTAATAATAATAATAGGCAGCATAGGATAAAAGAGGTACATCAAGGGGCGACAAAAACAGGCTATGCAATTGAATAGGATTGTAACGTAGCAGCAGCAGTAACAATGCCTAGTGCAAGAAATGTACGGAAAGATAGGCGATATCTGGGGAAGAGAATGGCTCTGCTTGCCTGCAAGCTCGACGGTAGGGGTAGGGTCGTCGACGAAGTAGTCGTACTCAGCAGCGGTGTAGTCAACGGCAGCAGCGGGGTCTACCAGAGATTAAGGGGGGGAAGAAACAGTAAATACACAGCAAGCATATACAAACAGATGCATGATATGACAGATGAAATGTTAACGGTGTTCTAACGCAGTGCAATGCACGTTGCTCGGAGCGGTAATTCATCTGAGGATGAACTACCGGCTCCGGATGATTACCGGACAGGGTGTCCGGAGGGGGAAGGATCAAGCCGGAGGTGTCGTGGGTACCGGAAAAACATAAGGGGGTGTATCCGTGCTAGTTGATCTATTCCGAACAACTTTCGTGTTCGAAATAAATTCATCCGGCAGGTTTTTACCGACACCGGGAATTATCGACGGACGGCCCGAAGGGGGGTGGGGGAATGTCGATGTTCGGTACGTTAGAGGGGGGTGGTAGACATACGGATAGCGTATCAGTATTCGTTATTTTTTCTGATCAAGTTTGATATATAAATTATTTTCATCGGAGTTACGGTTTAAAAGATATTCAATTTCAAAGTTTTATTCATATTTAAACATTTACTGGATTTATTTTATTAAACAATTAAACATTATCCAGAACAGTGCCAGTTGACTGGTCAAACCTGACATGTGGGGCCTCCATGTCATAGGCTGGGCCTTTGACTGGTCAACTGACCAGTGGGTCCCACATGTCAGCCTCTAGTCATCTAATTAAATCATATTTTTTATTCTAAATTCACTGGACCCACATGTAAGTCACATGGTTTAGCTAATCAACCAGTTATTTGAAATTAGCTTAACTAATGGCCTTGGGCCCACTGTCATTCACACATGGGGGTTTTATTTCTTTTAGTTATTTTAACAGGCAATTAGGGGAGTTGGGCCCCACTGGTCATAGAGACGGAGGGGGGGGCTATTAGTAAAGGGGGTTAGCCTTGGGCTAATCCCACTCGTGCCCGCCGGCGAGGGGGTTCACGGCGGCGGCCCGGAGCAGGGGGGGCGTGGAGGTGCAGCGCGCGAAGTAGGCGAGCAGGGCACGGCTCGGGCGTGTCCATGGCAGGCCGTGGCGTGGCCATGGGTGCGGTGAGCGTGCGCCATGGCCATGGCAGCCACGACGGAGCTAGCTAGGGGCTACGGCGTACCGGCGCACCAGCACAAGCGGGGAGAAGAGGGAATGGGGGAGGCTCACCCCGGGGAGGTCATGGACGAGCACGAGGGGGCCGACGGGGCCCGGAGAGGCGGGGGGCCGAGCGGTTACGTCGCGGTGGCCGTGGCGGGCAGGAGTTAGATGCGGTCGCCGAGTTGCCCCCCGAGAGGAACTAGAGCACCAGGGCGAGGCAGACGAGCGTGATGAAGCTGCCGGACAAGCCCACGGGGCTGGAGGATGACGGTTGTCGCGGGATCGAAGGGGATGCGCCATGGCCGACCTCGGTGGTGGGAGAAACAAACGAGGGGGCGGGTGGAGAGAAGATAGGGAGGTTGCGATCCACAAATTCCGGGCAAGGGGTAGATATTTCTTCTCCACGCCGAGGCACTGCTGCGACCGAGGGGGAGCGGGTTGAGCGCGAGCAGCTCGGGTCGCCATGGCACAGTCGGCATCTCCTGTAGCACGAGGTAGAAGAAGGGAGGGGTGGGAGTGGGCCGGGGTGGGCCGGGATGAAGGTGGGCTACGCCCCAGTGCGACCAATAGTCAGAGCCCCATTTTGTTCTTTTCCTTTTCTGTAAAATTCTGTTAGCATTTATTTAATTGGCGTAGGCATTTTTATATAATTCCATTTTGGTCCCATAATTAGTAGAGCATAATCCTAGAGTACCGAAAAAAGTTTAGGGTTTTTCTAAACTCTTTTTCTAATTTATTTTATTATTAAATGAGCAATTGGCCTGGAATTGCTACTGTTATTAATTGTTTACAATTTTCAGTAGCCCAATAAATACCAATGATTATATGGGCATGGTCCAATGATTATTTGGGATTTTATAAAAGTGGTTCCAAGATTTTTGGAAAAGATTTATTGTCACCATATTTTTGATATTCATCATAAGGCATTTTAGGGTTTGTTTAAATTTTATTTCAAATGGCTTGGACTTTAGTTGGCCAATGATGATCAAGGTCCATGGTTCATACTTTTATGCAACAATATCAAAGGAGAATTTGAATTTGAATTGAACCAGCTGATCAAACAAAAGTTTTGAACAGTAGAGATGAACAGTAACCCTGATTACTGTTCACTGACAGTGAGGGTGTTACAAATCTCCACCACTACAAAGAATTCTCGTCCCGAGAATTTAAAAGTAGTGTGAGGGGAAGGTTCCGGTTTCTCCTTCTAACAAATCTTCTGGTTCCTGTTGTCCTACTCGAAGAAATTAATCCTTCACGTTGAGGCCTTCACGGCACGACATCGGTGCATCTCGATGGGTTTTCATCCTTTCCTCGGGGCTTCATCGCACTTACGAACAGGTTAAGAGGTAAAGCTTAAGGGGGTCAGATCGATACAAGATCAATCAAATGGGGTTGCCCAAGGGTATGGGGTACAAAGTCCTTCCGAGTTTAACCTCAGGGAAGTACATCGTGAGAAGTTTTAAGCGGATAGGCACGTATTCAATGCCGATGACGGAAGATGGGAAAAGGGCCCCGATCATCAAACACAAGCACTGAGTCTGATATCGGACGGAATATCACAAGGTAGAGGACAAGAGTCAGGTTTCGGTCTTGTGGAACTGTGGGTTAGAGTGGTGGCATATTACGCGATCACGATGCAAGGATTGTCAGAGAATAGCTTGTCAGCTACGTCGGCAACAACATCGGTACCAGGAGCAGTGGACATTGAGAACCATTTTCCTGCTCGTTAATATGAGGCGGACCAATTGGCAAAGTTCTCGTCCCGGTGGTTACCGAGATGTTATCAACAATGGCAACAAGGGTTACTAACGAGGTAGTACACCGAGGTGTTTACATAAGCAGGGAATCATCGCTGCTCAGATAATTTACATCACACGAAAGATTAAACAGACCAATGAATGGTAAAACATGGTTGTCTGATCAAACAGACCAACGGAAAGGTAAATGTCATTGTCTGATCAACAGACCAATGGAGGGGAAAAAGTGATGATACACAAGTATCACGTGTATAACCTTCCCAAGGGAAAGCAGAGCACGATATATATGATCAAGTTGTATTGGCACGAAGACAAGGGAGGTTGTCGACGATAACACAAATCATCGAGGGGCAGATATGGTATTTCACACAATGAATTCAATCGACACATGGAAGAAACCACGTAAGCTTAGTCGGATAATAATCCACCAAAGGTCAGGTGGTTCGCAAAGAATCTGGTGTGAGTATCGGCACTCAACCAGAAGGGGAAAGAATACCAAGGCATCGGGTGACAGAAGCACCGGAATAACTTGATGCTTAAGTACAAGGAAATTGTGATTTCCAGATCGGGAGGTGGATGCAATTATCCACACGGACTTATCGATGGCAGGGGATTGCAAGGCGATGAACACGTAGGTTCTCGGGAATTTATCGGAGAGAAATCTTCGGAATCTTCAGGTGAATCAGTCGATCCTCGGGAATGCAGAGGTATCCGGGAGGAAGGAGTTACGCGAACCTAAGTCAGAGTTATTAAAACTTTACCAGCAAGGATAAGAGAGCAGAGTCCCAGAGCATAGGTACGGAGAAAAAGATCCTAATACCAAAGATATCACACGTAGTGACATCGATGTTGGCCCGTAAGCCAAATATTAAGTTAGCAAAGTAGTTTTGTAAAGTCTAGACTCGACTTCGACCAAGGAGTGGTTAGGGGCTTCCTACAGGCAGTCGGCTCTGATACCAACTTGTGACGCCCCCAAAATCAGACCGTGTACAGTAATCATACACGCAAGGTACACGATCAAGATCAGGGACTCACGGTGAGATATCACAACACAACTCTACAAATAAAATAATACAAGCTGTTTAATACAAGCCAGGGGCCACGAGGGCTCTAATACAACAGCTCGAGAGCACAAATTCAGCGGAAGCAATAGTATCTGAGTACAGACACAAGGATACAAGGTTGCCTTAAGAAGGCTAGCACAAAATCAACACTCGATCGAAAAGGCGAGGCCTCCTGCCTGGGAACCTCCAAGCTACTCCTGGTCAACGGGGAACTCGACTTCGTAGAAGGCATCGGGGATCTTCATGTTGCGGTGGTCGGCATCGGGGATCTCCTGCTCCTGGACTCCAACGTCGACTGCAGCGGCCGATCAGGCAAAACAGTAAAGGAAATAAAGCAGGTGAGTATCTAGTATACCCGCGAGTCTTACGTCCGCTACTAAGCAATATGCATTGTATCAACGAAAAGAAGAGGCTGTATATAGTGGACTGAAGACAGAAATCTAGAGCAAGGGTAAGAAGCTAGGCCTAACGAAGACTAGCATCTTCCGACGATGTCTTGTAGCATGAGGTAAGAATTAGCCAACAGTTTATATAAAGCACAAAGTAACAATGCAGCAGAAGTTGCTGCAGCATTGTATAATAATAAGTTGTAATAATTAACAATGCCTCCGAGTTCACCTCCTCGACATCCCCGCGAGGAAGAAAACCCGGAACCATACAGTTTAATAATAACAGTTTCTAGTGGTAAGATCCAGCTTCAGCATAAAGCGTCCTGTTACCGTGGACACGGCTATTCGAATAGATTAATCTTCCCTGCAGGGGTGCACTTGTGTTACGCTACACGCACGGATCTCCAGGGTGGCGGGAACCTTGTTAGGGAACGCTCCACCGAGGCTATCCGACACTTCATAGCCCATCTTTCAAACTCAACAGAGAGGCCATCCGCCGGTCTAAATCCTAAGTACGCCGGGCCTTGGACCCCAACCCGAACGTACTCCTGCACGGTGCGTGGCTGGCCGGTGAAGTTAAAGAAAATCCAAATAAGACACCACCGCGCGAGCAAATAAGACAACACCACTTCCCGGCACAGGCCGCGGTACTGCTGACGTCTGAAGAGTCCTCGGACGACACTACGAAGCAGAGGAGTCCATAACTCGTAATTCCCACGGGTAGGTAGTGCGTACATGGCATATAGCCAACTCAAGACATTCACTGAACCATTTAGCATTTTAATTAACCTGCGTGACAACCGTTATCGTTGCCTCGACTTAACCGACCCGCGGACAACGACATCAGCCAGGACCACCAGTACATCGGTGCCTGCCCCGTCGTCCCACCAAGTCACTGCGGTTACCAACAAGGTGAACCGTCTCCTTACCTTGTCTCGCGTGTGCTCCTAGAGAAGCTCGACTTTCGTGGTTTGGTAACTCTCGCGGCCAACGACCAGGGGCCAAGCACACCGGTACACTGGTCGTACCCTCCCTGTCGTCCCGTCGCAATACCACTCGCGGGCACCGTTGGGTCGCCCGACTTCTTACCTGAAGGACAACCGTTGTTCAAGACCCTAAGGCGGTAAGACAAATTCAGCCTCGAGTGGAGTACAAGGATTACTCCTTGATAGCTCACACTTGAGGTGACTAGGCATAACCCAGATAGGGGCCTTAGACGGTGTCTGCATTGTACCGTACCTGTGCAGTTATAATATTTATATCCGCGTTCACTCCCCCGAGTGATCACGGCCCTCTAACTAATCCTAGCTAACAATGCGCAGGGCTCACTGCTGAATAATGCCTAATAATAATAATAGGCAGCATAGGATAAAAGAGGTACATCAAGGGGCGACAAAAACAGGCTATGCAATTGAATAGGATTGTAACGTAGCAGCAGCAGTAACAATTCCTAGTGCAAGAAATGTACGGAAAGATAGGCGATATCTGGGGAAGAGAATGGCTCTGCTTGCCTGCAAGCTCGACGGTAGGGGTAGGGTCGTCGACGAAGTAGTCGTACTCAGCAGCGGTGTAGTCAACGGCAACAGCGGGGTCTACCGGAGATTAAGGGGGGGAAGAAACAGTAAATACACAGCAAGCATATACAAACAGATGCATGATATGACAGATGAAATGTTAACGGTGTTCTAACGCAGTGCAATGCACGTTGCTCGGAGCGGTAATTCATCCGAGGATGAACTACCGGCTTCGGATGATTACCGGACAGGGTGTCCGGAGGGGGAAGGATCAAGCCGGAGGTGTCGTGGGTACCGGACAAACATAAGGGGGTGTATCCGTGCTAGTTGATCTATTCCGAACAACTTTCGTGTTCGAAATAAATTCATCCGGCAGGTTTTTACTGACACCGGGAATTATCGACAGACGGCCCGAAGGGGGGGGGGAATGTCGATGTTCGGTACGTTAGAGGGGGGTGGTAGACATACGGATAGCGTATCAGTATTCGTTATTTGTTCTGATCAAGTTTGATATATAAATTATTTTCATCGGAGTTACGGTTTAAAAGATATTCAATTTCAAAGTTTTATTCATATTTAAACATTTACTGGATTTATTTTATTAAACAATTAAACATTATCCAGAACAGTGCCAGTTGACTGGTCAAACCTGACATGTGGGGCCTACATGTCATAGGCTGGGCCTTTGACTGGTCAACTGACCAGTGGGTCCCACATGTCAGCCTCTAGTCATCTAATTAAATCATATTTTTATTCTAAATTCACTGGACCCACATGTAAGTCACATGGTTTAGCTAATCAACCAGTTATTTGAAATTAGCTTAACTAATGGCCTTGGGCCCACTGTCATTCACACATGGGGGTTTTATTTCTTTTAGTTATTTTAACAGGCAATTAGGGGAGTTGGGCCCCACTGGTCATAGAGACGGAGGGGGGGGGGCTATTAGTAAAGGGGGTTAGCCTTGGGCTAATCCCACTCGTGCCCGCCGGCGAGGGGGTTCACGGCGGCGGCCCGGAGCAGGGGGGGCGTGGAGGTGCAGCGCGCGAAGTAGGCGAGCAGGGCACGGCTCGGGCGTGTCCATGGCAGGCCGTGGCGTGGCCATGGGTGCGGTGAGCGTGCGCCATGGCCATGGCAGCCACGGCGGAGCTAGCTAGGGGCTACGGCGTACCGGCGCACCAGAACGAGAGGGGAGAAGAGGGAATGGGGGAGGCTCACCCCGGGGAGGTCATGGACGAGCACGAGGGGGCCGACGGGGCCCGGAGAGGCGGGGGGCCGAGCGGTTATGTCGCGGTGGCCGTGGCGGGCAGGAGTTAGATGCGGTCGCCGAGTTGCCCCCCGAGAGGAACTAGAGCACCAGGGCGAGGCAGACGAGAGTGATGAAGTTGCCGGACAAGCCCACGGGGCTGGAGGATGACGGTTGTCGCGGGATCGAAGGGGATGCGCCATGGCCGACCTCGGTGGTGGGAGAAACAAACGAGGGGGCGGATGGAGAGAAGATAGGGAGGTTGCGATCCACAAATTCCGGGCAAGGGGTAGATATTTCTTCTCCACGCCGAGGCACTGCTGCGATCGAGGGGGAGCGGGTTGAGCGCGAGCAGCTCGGGTCGCCATGGCACGGTCGGCATCTCCTGTAGCACGAGGTAGAAGAAGGTAGGGGTGGGAGTGGGCCGGGGTGGGCCGGGATGAAGGTGGGCTACGCCCCAGTGCGACCAATAGTCAGAGCCCCATTTTGTTCTTTTCCTTTTCTGTAAAATTCTGTTAGCATTTATTTAATTGGCTTAGGCATTTTTATATAATTCCATTTTGGTCCCATAATTAGTAGAGCATAATCCTAGAGTACCGAAAAAAGATTAGGGTTTTTCTAAACTCTTTTTCTAATTTATTTTATTATTAAATGAGCAATTGGCCTGGAATTGCTACTGTTATTAATTGTTTACAATTTTCAGTAGCCCAATAAATACTAATGATTACATGGGCATGGTCCAATGATTATTTGGGATTTTATAAAAGTGGTTCCAAGATTTTTGGAAAAGATTTATTGTCACCATATTTTTGATATTCATCGAAAGGCATTTTAGGGTTTGTTTGAATTTTATTTCAAATGGCTTGGACTTTAGTTGGCCAATGATGATCAAGGTCCATGGTTCATACTTGTATGCAACAATATCAAAGGAGAATTTGAATTTGAATTGAACCAGCTGATCAAACAAAAGTTTTGAACAGTAGAGATGAACAGTAACCGTGATTACTGTTCACTGACAGTGAGGGTGTTACATGACCTTTCTTATCGAGAGTACCCTGTTCGTATTCTTGATTCAGCAGAGCGTGTCACTCATCGTCAGAAGATCAAGTTCCTCAAAGTGCAATGGTCACATCACTCCGAGAAAGAAGCAACGTGGGAAAGAGAAGACCGTCTCCGTGCCGAGTACCCCACCTTCCTCCCGACGACTTCTGAATCTCGGGACGAGATTCTTTTGAGTGGGGGCGAGTTGTCAGAACCCCAACTAGGGTAAGTACTAGGGCTTGATTGACCCTTTTGCATCATGAAAAATTCAAAAGGAAATTCAAAAATGGGGAAGCAGAAAGCCCTGAGAAATTATTTGAAATGGCCAGATAAAAATATTTTTCCAAAAATCATTTGAATGTTTGGAAAATTCCTATAAATGATGCTGATCATTTTAAAAGTGGATTAGGTATTTTCCCATACTCATGGAATTTTCTGATATTCAAAATGTGCTCTGGAAATTAAAGTTTACCCCTATTTGAATTGAAATTCAAATGTTTTGAATTTCAAAAATGCTCAAATTCTGTATGTGGCTAGCTACTGGTCACCTAATATTTATAAAAGTATTTGGGCATTTTTATAAAATGCCTTGCTATTTTATTCAGGGCAAAACATATTTACAGAAAGGAAAAACAGAAGAAATAAAAGGAAAAGAACCACCTGGCCCAGCCTGGCCCAGGGGACCAGCCCAGTCCACAAGGGCATGGTCGTCTTCTTCCCTGGGCAGGCAAGCACAGAGGTGCGTGGCGGCCATGCCCAGGGCGCCGACGCCACCTCCTGCTTCCCCCTGACCTCCTTCTCCTCCCCGTGGCAGCCTGGAATGCCCCAGGTCATTTCCCCCTTCTCCCTGGCCTTCCTTCTTCCTCCCCGGCGAGAACCGAGCCGACCCGTAGCCCTAGCGGAGCACGCCGCCGTAGAGCTCGTGGCCACCGTGCCCCTTTCGACGCCGCAAGTTGTCCACGAGGCTCCCCGGCATCGACTTCATTGAGCGGCGCCTTCAATTCGGATCAGGAGCCAACGGCGATGACGTCCTCTTCATCGAGCCACCGCCGGGCACAGTGGACGCCGGCGAGCGATTCTCCTCCGTCCAGCCACCCTCCGGCCTCCCCGACGGCTCCACTAGCACCAGGGTGAGCTCCCCGTTCGCCCCAGCTCCTCCGCGCCTCTCGCCGTGGCCCGTAGCGTAGAACCGCCCGCTCCAGTGCTCCGGCCGCCGTCGTCTTCGACCTAGCCGTGGCTCGAGGCCCCTCCTCGTTGCCCAGATGGCTTGAACGAGTGCGCGAGGTTGCCGGCTACGCGCCCAGGCCACCCACGCCACCCCCCGTGCCCGAATCCCAACTCCGGTGAAGCTCCGACCACACTCCGGAGACGGCGCCATTAGCCCCCCTTAAACACCTCTTAATCCCCCCCCTTGAGTCCATGACATGTGGGCCAGCCCCCCCCTAACCCCTCTGTTAAGCTAATCACACCGGGTTAACACCCACTGAGGCTGACAGGGTGGACCCACTGGTCAGCCCCCCCCCCTGCCGTCACCCCCACGTCAGGCTGACGCAATAAACTTTTTTTTCCAGAGAATTATTATAATCCAGAAAATTACAGAAAATTGATTAAACTTGGAAAATTCATAACTAATTCATATGAACTCCAAATATATCAAAAAATATGTCTAAAAATATCAGAAAAATCCAAGGATTATGAATATGGGCACTGTTTTTATGTTTGACCAATTAAAATTGGGTGAACAGTGCAAAACATCCTTATGGCTATAATTCAAATTCAAATTTGAAGCACATTTGCAAATGACTTTGCATTTGACTTCTTTTAAATGGAATTGTAACCACTTTGTGACCAAGAACATCACCATTTCAATACTGATCATGTGTTTGAGCATTTGCAAATAAATTTATACCTTGTTTGATTGTTTGCTCGATAGACGTACAACCGGAACCGGAGGCCACCCCCTTCGTTGAAGACCCCGATATCGAACCTCGACAGCAAGGCAAGCAAACCCCATTGATCATATCTATAAAATCCCATTTCCCTCTCAGTCTCTCTTATGCATGTTTAGGAGATCACTTTGTATAGATTCTACCGCATAGTTGAACCCATATCCGATGCATGACCTATCATCTTGTCACAGTAGTAAGCAAACCACAATCCTAGCTGATATAGGAGTTGATTGGTATCTTGAAGCCCCTGCAACTGTTACAGCTTATTGCATGCTTAGTGTTACATGAGGTTGCTTTTGATGTGAGTCGGGATGATGGTGAACATGGTGTTGATGAAAGTGAAACTGTGTCGGTGAATCCACCCTAATACAAGGTGAACGATGAGAGGCTGTGTAGGAGTACACAGTGGGTTGTCTCGTTGAACACTGCCTTAGGCATCGAGTTCTTGTATGGTAATCCAAGACAAAGAGTACAACCACACATTGGGCTCACTGACCCCTCTCGGCCTAGTACCTTGATCCGTGTCGACGTCTAGGAGTCACATTAGTTCGGGCTTTCCATTTGACATGTGCATAGAAAAAGAATGAAGGAACTGGTTGCATCATATAGATATGTGGGTGCACCTGTGAGGCAGGAAAACCATCTGCCAGAGGTGGCGTCTCGGTCACCTACATTGTTTGAGTCCGTTTCGTTGATCCGGCCGGGCTCTCGAGCGGAGGCAAACTCAGATAGTCGACTCCTGGAATAGACCGGTTGTGAGCGAAGTGTCGTGGTGAACATCCTCGCTGTCACCTCTTGAACGGTGGCGAGACCTGGCGGTAACCGATGGTCATGTGTGTGTAGTTTACGCCCTTGCAAGGTTAACAAAACTATTCGAATAGCCGCGTCCGCGGTTAATGACTACTTGGAACTTGTACCTGATTATTAGACAACTTGAACTGGATACTTCTAAAATACACCAAGATAAGTGTGAGTGCTATGGCATGCTTTCTCATGGGGAAGTCGAGGAAGTAACCATAGTGGTGTATTGGTTGGAGATGTAGTGGACTCGTGTACGCTTCTTACCTCAAAGTCTGGTACTCGTAGTACAGGATTAGCCAAGTCAAAGCTTGTTCTTCTGCATGTTGAAACCCCACCTCCTTTACCTTGATACTTGAGCATGAGTAGTGTAGTTCTGATGTAAGTCTTGCTGAGTACAACTTTGTACTCACGTTTGCTTATTCTATGTTTTAGATAAGAACCGGACCCTGATGGAGTCACCTTCGTGAACCACCCATAAGCATTTAGACTTGTGAGCGGACGATGAGGACCCATCTCAGATGATCATCCGGCCTGAATGGGATGCCCCTCACGTTTGATGCTTACCGAGAACGTTCTGTGCTTGGCCTTGTCTGCTTAGACAAGTGGGTACGGTTCTCGGCTCTCCATGTGATTGTATCATGACTGGAATTACATATGCTAACCCCGGGTCCCGTCAAGCATCTGCAAGATCGCAGTTGTGCCCTGACCCACTGCGGCCACAGCCTCCCCAAGGACAGGGTTCTCTGGCGGCGGCATGCTCCCTCTCGGCATCCTGTATACAGGAACACTTATGAGAACATGGCAGAAATTTTGATGAAACCAGAAGATAAATCAATATTGACAACAAAACTTCCTCACGAGGTATGAGGAAGCCGAAAGCTGAATATCCACCAAGGTTAACCCAGAAAGTCTGAAAGCTAGGTGCTATTTGAATCCCCAAACCGAGATCATCCGAATCCAAGATAATAATCTGCTAGCAAGCACACAACAATATATACGAGTGGTTGAAGACCTGAATGTTGAGACATCTTCCCTGAGAGGCCAGCCGAAGCGGTCTCCTATAGGGGGAGGAACCACATCCGGAGGATGCCAACCATCCATGTATAGGAGTTTCACCTGAGGTACGCCATAAGCGAAGTGGAGCTGTCAACCCCAAGTGGCGGCTCAGTGTTCTCAACGTACGCCAACCCTTCTTGTCGCTAGCAAAAGATTATAGAGGAATCAGGGCCTAATGTAAACGAGAACCTAGATTGGTTTTGAAAGGATAAGTTGCAGAGAAAAAAAAATAGCGTTTCACTTCTTCACGGAAAAATGGGTAGGAGGGTGGGGTAAGAAGAAAAAGAAAGAGTTCCTACTATCCGATTTTTCCTTAGTAACTACAAAATAATTCTAGACTCGACTTCGGCCAGTAAGGGGTCCTATAGTTAGTCCTGCTCTGATACCAAGTTGTAAGGCCCCCGATGCGGTACTATCTCGAGTTAGTCGCTTTCACGCCCGGTGTGAGATATAAGTGCATAAGTGGCCACCGATGCACGATACTCGCACTCATATCGCTATCGGATTCTCGACAATAGGTAAATGAAGCATGAACAACTAAGACATATAAATATATAAGTCCAGGGCATACACTCGCCACTAGTATTTATTACATCATCTCAGAGATCATAAGATCCAACAGTACATCATAACATCATGAAGAAGACATACACGACCGGGTACAGTCAAGATCCAAATGGCCCTAGAGAGGGCTACACACAAAACATGTCGTCCACCCGCGGATCGTCCAAACCCAACTGTAGGCCTACTGAACGAAGTCGTCGTCATCCTCCTCCGGCGGAACCTCCACGAAGTACTTGCCTGTGCTCGTGTCGAAGTAGTAGTCTGAGGGCCCAAATGTTTGTACATAGCGTGAAAGAAAATGCAAGAGGTGAGTATATATCAATACATTATAACTAACTTCTCATGGTAAGGAAAGGATAGTGGTTGAGGTTGCAGCCGCACTAGCATATATGAGTGGCTAACGACCTATTAGAGTAAGGGGAGATCCAATAACTCGTTGATGATCGCATCAATAGGTCATTCTATCCACCTACTTACGCCAAGTATAACACAACCTTGTCCCCTCTATGTCGCCCCGAACGAAGAAGAGCAATTAAGGAAACTCACACGTTGGCAAATTTGAAAGCATGATTCAATTGATGTTATTCTATGAACAAGGAGTAGGTCTCAAGTCGTACATAACCGTGGACACGGCTTTTCAAAAATATTTAACCCTACGGGGCTGTACCAACTGCCCATCATAGGCTTCGCATGTACACCCGGTTTCCACTTGGCTTTGTAAACGCCTGAAACTCCGGAACGTTAGAGTCCCTCTAACTAACAACGCACAATTCCGGGTGGCCCCCGGTGAGTCGACATCCAACTCAAAAGCCGGCCGCACTCTCGAATCGGTCTCTACCGTATGGCCAAGGTCGGGTTTAGCCTCACCTGAACAACAAGGGACTTCCCTAGCTCACCAGTGTGGACCAACAAGAGAAACCATGTCTCTACTGGCCCGGGTTGTTTCGAAAACTGCTGGGGTACCAACCAAGCACAAACACGTTTACAAATAGTAAATCAGCTTGGGACACCACTAGAACTGTTTGAAGCTAGGTAGGTAAGACAACGGGACCCCATAGAATCCCACACACGATTAGGCATGCTTATCAAGAAACACAATACCCGGAACTCAGGACCTAGGTGACTCGAATCGAACAAAACACCCGGCGGGAACAGCCCGGTCTCCCATCCTTCGTCAAATATAAAATTAATATCATATTAATAAATATCAACCAATTTCTGATAATAGCATGATATTCCACCAAGAAGAAATGTGTATAAATAGCTGGTAAGGGCCTACACATACTAAGCAATAGTTAAGCAAGCAAGGTACATAGCCAAACAAGGTTTTGCTAGGATGTGGGGGCATGGCTGTTTGGGTTTAATTGGGATGCAAAAGTATATGGTGGTAGGATCAAACAACCGTTCTAAAATATAGCTAGGAAAGCAAGCTGAAAGCTATAAGGAATGATATATAAACCCCCTTTCCTGGATAAGTAGTCGACGGAGCAAACGTAGAAGGTCCTCGGGCTCGGTGTCGAATAGCTCCACGTAGTTCTCCTCGGTAAGCTCAGTCTCTAATGCACGACACCAGCAAGAGAAACACCACAAGTAAACATCGAGATCAAATGCACAAGCTTGGATGGAATGATCAAGTTTAATTTGGACATGGTGTGACCCTATCTAGTCAAGTTTAAATGAAGGTGTTGACGACACATCAACAGACTCCGTATGCAATTATTAATGTTTTTATGGCTTTGGTCATAGTCTTAACTTTGGTGTAAGTGACATGGAAACATGACATGGCATGATCAAAAACATCAAGTTAACAATAAGAAATGCATCGTCAAATAAATCTATCGATTCCGGAGACGGAGAAGTGTCGATGAAGTAGACACCAAGGGAGTACCAAGGAAAGGTCACAATGGAATTCAAGATGGGGTTGATCATGTGACAAGATGATGAAGGAAAAGGGACGCATTGAGTGTGCCAACTTGTGGGATTCAAGCAAAATGAACAAAGAAAAAGGTGGCAAGACATGGTGGTGTGGATGGTGCAAAAGCACCACACAATTGGCACTTGTAACATGAGATAAGACCAGCACCACATGTTCTAGGATGTACAACATTCTCCAAGGGTACAAGACACAAAGGTCATGGTCAAACAATATTGAAGTGGGGTAAAACAAACATGGCAAGGTCACATGTGGGTTCAACTCTCCCTCCACATTAAAGTAATTTTTATGCTACCCAAAACATAAAACAGAGGTGACCATGCTATTCCGCATATTTTTCTACCCCAAATTGATATAGGACAAGTCGACAAAAGATTTGAATTCAAATAGAATTAAAAATCCAAAAGGAATTGTATTTGAATTAAAAAGGAAAAAGGAAAACACAAAAAAAAACAGAGGAAGGCCACTTGGGCCAGCCTCGGGTGCCACTGGCCCAACTGGGTTGGCGCCCTGCGGAGGGGAGGCTCGCTGGGCCAAGCACACCAGCACATGCTCGCCCGGCAACAGCTGGCAAGCGGGCCAGGGCTGTCAGCCTCCCACCTTAATAAAAAAAGGGGGCGTTTTTGCGCCCGACTGGGTTTCAACCCGCGTCGACGCCTGCATCCACCTGACCATTACCACTACACCTCCGCGTGAATTCTAATCAAACAGGCGCAACAAACAACTAGTAGCTACCGCACGCTATCACTGCAGTTCGCGAAAAACACTGACGGCCGGCCGCAGCGGCAGACGGCGGCGACGCTGGGCTCGACTATAGCGCAAGCTAAGCTAAGCAGAGGAGCTCGTCGTGCAGAGGGGACATCCAGCTCCCCGCTCCTGACCTCGCCGGAGACGCAGCAACGACGACGCCATCGTTGCCTGAACCTCTCGGCGTGTAAGGCCCGTTATGTGGTACTATTCCAGATCTAGATGTTTTCATCCAGATCCGGGGACGAAGCACATATCAGCCCCACCGCGACATATGACATTTCCATATGCCCCGGATTTCCAACATGATATCTCAACATTATAGCTACATGGATACAACATCTCATACAATCGGCATACAACTTCCTTATATACATTACATCAGCGGAAGATACATGTCTGAGTACAGACTACTATCAAATGCCTAGTTGCAAAGGTAAAACACACCATTCCCGTAACCACACAGGTCCAGGCTCTCCGCCGGGATCCACCTAACTAGTCGTCGTCGAGTCTTCGTGAAGGCGTCCAGAAGAAGGGTCGTCGAGCTCCTCTGAAGTCCAAGATCGTTGCATAACGTGCGTAAAAGAGAAAAGAAAGAGGTGAGCTATATAAAAAGTCTTGTAACTAACTTCTCACGGGTAAGATGGGGGTAGTGGTGAGGTTGCAGTCGCACTAGCAATATATGGGTGGCTAACGGTCAATTTTAGAGTAAGATGAGAACCAAGCATTCGATGAGGAATCTCCTCCGACAAGTCTGCTAACCACCTACTTACGCAAGCATAACACCTATCTTATCCTTGTCCTCCCCTTTGCATCCCGACGAAGAAGAAGCAGTCAAGGCACACACACATTGATCAAGTTATTAAGATTATCTCAGTTGTTGTTGTCTATGAACAAGAAGTAGGTCTCAAGTCGTCCATAACCGTGGACACAGATTCTCGAAAAGATTTAACCCTGCAGGGGTGTACCAACTGCCCATTACAAGGCTCCGTAAGCACGCCCACATCTCTGAGTTTTACCCGTCACAGACAGACATTTTATGATTTCGTCCCGAGAGATCCGAAATGACAGGTCCCTCTAACTAACAACGCACAAATCCGGGTGGCCCCCGGTGAGTCGACATCCAACTCAAAAGCCGGTCGCGCTCTCGAATCGGACTCTACCGTATGACTCGGGTTTGGATAACCGGTGAATTCTCACATGAGTCTGGGTCCTCAGCCGGCCAGGTTGGACCAATAGGGAAATCATGTCCCCACTTGCCCAGTTTGTTTAAAGAATATCTGCTAGGAGCGACCTGACAGACACACACACGTTTCAAATTGTAAAACAGCTTGGGCCACAACTAGAAATGTTTGAAGCTAGGTAGGTAAAAAAGGGGACCCCATAAAATCCCACATGCTGTTAGGCACGCTCGTCAAGAGACACAATACCCGGAACTCGGGACCTAGGTGACTCGAATGGAACAAAGCGTCGGGGCGGGATAGCCTAGACCTTCCATCCTTCGTCGAATATAGGTCAACATTATAATAATCACATCATCCACAATAAATATAATAGTGTGATAGCCCAATCCAAGGAGTAACAGGAGGTAACAATTGATAACATCCTAGCATGCATACTAAGTAGTGGCTGAGCAGCGAGCAATAGTAACATAGCCGAACAAGGTTTAATGGGATATGGAGGACATGGCTGTTTGGGTTTATTTGAGAGGCATGAGTATGAAGTGGTAGGATCAAGAAATCGTTCTATCCTACACCTAGGCGCGAGTGAGCTGAAAGTTATAAGCATGATATTTTCTCCCCCTTACCTGATGAGAAGACGAAACCGAAGGTGTAGTCGACCGCAAGCTCGCATCATCTCTGAGAGGTACCCGCGGAAGCACACAAGAAGGAAACATTGGAAAAAGTCAATCGACGAGCAAGCATCTATTACTACGAAGCAATCACGAGCAAGCATCAATAAGAAGGAAACACGAGACAACGCACTACGGCATCCAATCTATCGTCGAGAGCGGTTAATAACATGTTAAGTGGAGTACTCGTCACACACGACGATATCGCACATTTATAATGGTTCAAGTTATTTAACTACACAACATGAGCAAAGGTTGTTAACATCGCATATGACTCAAGCATGTCACAGCACACAAACATGACAAGAGGTGAAGCATAAAGTAAACTATCTATGCTAGTCAATTTAAGTGAGGCACAATCCTAAACATGGCTTCCACGAAGGGCCCCACGATGATTAAAGAATTTGGTACTGTTCTGTCCTAAAACATATTTTAGTTTGGTTAACAACATCAAAAAATAGCATAAACACAAAGTACATGAAATTCTAGTCAAGTTACATATAAAGAACATTTTAATCGAAGCTACGGTTAAAAAGTTACGGCCTATTACATTTACGGTGGCATGCGACGTAAATAGCAGTAAAACAACATGTAAACAAGTTCAAACATGGCAAAGGAGCACGTTTTATTAATTTAGACGAAAAACTATGCAACTTTCATGTTTAACGCGTCACGATCCGAGCTACCGTTAAAAAGATATAGCTACCGCCACATCGTAACAATTAACAGACATTTAAAAAGCCCAAAAAATAAATAAAACATGCGCTAGGCCGAATCTGCTCTTACAGGCCTAAACAGGGGACAACGCATAATAATAAAAAGACGAACATGGGCGAGAAACGATACACGGGCCGTTCCAACAGGTGCAGCAAGAAAAAGATAAAGAGAAAAGAGGGGGGAGCTCACCATGGGCTTCGGCCCAACTCGGGGGTGGCGCTAGATAGCACCGCGTCACTTGGGGCGGAGGATAGCCTCGGCTACAGGAGGCTGGGTCGGGCCGAGCTGGGGCGCGCGATTGCTGGGCCGGGGTGGCGCGCGTGGCCCACGAAGGCAGCAGCGGCCCCAACCGGGATCTCACCGATCCTGTCGATGAGGAGGGCGTCCGGCCTCCGGCGAGGGTGGACGGCGGCGCTGGGTGACGAGGACGGGCAGAAACGGTGCGGGAGGAGGAGATCCGATTGCGAGGGTCGCCGACGGCGGTCGTGGCATCCAGGGAAGGGGCGGCGCGAGATCCCTCGGCCATGGCGCGGCCGGCCTTATTCCATGGTGTGGCGGCTCAGGACGGAGCACCGCGACGCTATTCCAGCGGCCCTGCAGGGAGGCGCCGGGAGGCATGAGAGGGGATAGGAGAGGAGGTGGCTAGCAAAGGACCTCACCGGAGGGAGGTGGTGGACGTCGTCGGACGAAGGAGCTCGGCCACGGGCGGCGGCGGCGGCACGGGCTTTGCCTCGGCCCAGATCGTACCGGTACCGGGCCGCGGCGATGGAGAGGGCCCTGCGGGGCCCAAACGGCGGGGACGCGTTCTGGATCGTTGGATCTCAGATCTGACGGTCCAGATCTGAGGGATGTTAGGGTTTCGGGAATTGGAGGCTAGGGGGCAGAATTTGGGAAAAGTGGAGGGGGGTGGCTGCAATTTTTTCAGAGGGAAACCCTAGAAAGGGGTGGGAGAGTGCTGGCCTTTATATAGGCTGGCCTGGATGGCAGGTTTATGCAAAAGCCCTCGGGTCTTCTCTCTCGCCTTCGATACTCCACGTTTCTGACCGCCGGGAGTGCATACGACCTCCGATTCGGACGAAATCTTGAACCACGAGCTCAGCACGTCGAGCTCGTCAATCGTACCTCACTTCGATACCGTTCCGAGCAATTTTCTGGAGCCCAATAAAATAACCCATTTGATTATTAAACGGGGTTATTTCATTCCAATGGTGATGGCTGGTCCTGTGCCGGAAATTGCGACGGTGCTCGGGTGAACCTGATGTCGCAAAGATCGTGTTCCGTTTGGGAAAAAGGTTTGGTCCCGCATCCGATGCGAGAAAGAGGGGGGAAATATTCACCGATTAATAATGCAAGTCCAGGTAAAGTAAGCAACCATCGGTTGTGAACGACTCCATTGTTCGCTTTACGACCTACTTGTCGACCTTGTAGTCCTATTGGTCAATCTCAACCTTGGTATCTTCACCAAGGGAAATTTGTCGTTATGTACATCTCAACCTTCAACTTGGGGTAACCAACGAAGGGCGAGAAGCCCTTATCATCTCTCGTACCATCAGCAGGCGACCCCCAATATTCGTCGCAGTCGATCAGCAGCGCAGGAGGCAGCAAAGCACCACCGTGATGGCTCCGGTTCGACGCCCGGAGAAAGAGTTGCCGTCTGTTTATGGTAAGTTTTCTCCAATCGGCGCCATCATTTGCGTGATTTGATGATCTAAGCATTCATACGCTGACTCCCTTTCTAGAATAGATGGATTTTCAACAAATCCGATGCCTAAATTTTTGTTCTGCGCTTGGGTTTTGGTAGGATTTTGGTAGGGGTTTAAAAGAGAGGATTTAAAGGTCGAAATCACTAGATTGAGTGCTTACTAGTTGCTGCATTGTCTTAATTTCTAACTAGGTAACTACTGCTTGATGAACTTCTTGATAAGGGTTTGTTCTTATTTGGGGGTACAAGATGTGTTTTTTGTGGGTAAATTCACTATATGGATGCTCATTATGAAGTGGCTAATCCTTAGTAGTATTTACCATTTGCAATCCATTTTTGTTAATCATGTATCAATGCGGTTTAGGTCAATGCTAATATTTTTGTTTGTTATGCAGACAAATATGATAGGAATTTCTCTGTTCAAATATGGCATGATGGTATTTTCAATGGAAAAGGAAGAAAGAAAAGGTATGAAGGAGTCAAGTGTATATGTTATGATCACATAGACAGCTGGGAATGGTCACCCACATTGTTGGAAAATCTGATATAGGAGATTGGCTATGAAAAAGAAGGGAGGATGACAGTGTCTTACTGGATGCCTGGTCTGACAATGAGCCCAAATGGGCTTAGAGTGATACAATCACAGGATGCCACGGAGAGTATGATATCTTTTGTCACATTTGGTCATCACTTCATCATGATACAGTCATGGACTTTGATGATGATGAAGACAAAGAAGAGGATGTTGATACATCCCAAACGTATCTATAATTTCTTCTTGCTCCACGCTTGTTTTGTGTGATATTGCTATGTTTTAGATACACATTCATACACTTTTGATCATATTTGGACTAACCTATTAACGCAGTGCACCCAGTGCCAGTTCCTGTTTTCTGTTGTTTTTCTACTTCAGGTTTCCCCCGTATTAAAAATGCTCCAAAAATTCTGGGAAAATCCAATAAAAACTCAGCGCTTCGGAAACTTCCAGAGTCCCGAAGGGGGCCCTGAGGGCACCCACTAGGGCCCCAGGCGCCTTCCCGGCACGGATAGGAACAGGGCCGCGCCAGGGGGCCGCCTGGACCTCTGGTGGCCCCCCTTGCTGCCCCCATTCGCCTATATTTATCTCCCGTCGCAGAAACCCTAAAGACAGAACCCTTTTCGCGATCTCGCCTCTGTTTCGCCGCCTCCGCGCTTCCAAGATCGGGAGCACCAGAAGACCCATTCCCGGCACCCTGCCGGAGGGAGGATTGACCTCCGGGAGCTTCTCCACCACCATGGACGCTTCCCGGATGATGCGTGAGTAGTCCACCTAGGACCATGGGTCCATGATCAGTAGCTATGTGATGTTCTCCTCGCCTCTTTGTTCTTCATGGATTAGACCTTGTGAGCTGCCCTGCATGATCGAGACACATATGTAATTATTTCTGCTGTTGCTATGCTGAGTTTGCTAGGATCTGATGGATTATGAGACTATGTTCAGATTGTGATTGAGTAATATATTTGGTTCTTATCTTTTATATTTTTGTTCTTGAGTAATTCTTGCATGTTCTCCATTGTTGTTTATTGCTTTGGCCAAGTAGTAGGTAGTGACTCCAAGAGGGAACGTTATGCATGATTATGGGTGCATGCCCCACGATGACAAGCTTGAGTGACAGAAACATGAGTCTAAGGTGGAAAACAACGGTGCTTGTTACCGCGTTTGCAAGGATTGTTTACTTTACGCAAAGTTCTTTTAATGCAGTTGTCTGTTGCTTTGGGTTTACACTTTGGGTGGGGCTCTCAACTTAATACCAGCGAGATGTTCTGGATAGATATCTCAAGGTGGATGATTAGTAGTAGATACAGATGGATTTCGGTCTACTTACTTTGGCGTACTGCCCGTGCTTTTGAACCTCTTCCTTTCTTTTGTAGCATAGTTAGCATTGCGGTGCGTTCTTAATCCTGTCAATTTCCTTTCTGTAATTTGTTTACCTCGCATAGCATTTTTATCGTCTTTTGGGAGAGAGACATCACTAGCGAACATCACGTATCCCGGTCCATATCCTCATTATTGTTTCCAAGCTATATTTACTTTTCTGCATTTACTTTCAAGTTGCTATCATTATCCCCTTGCGTTTTATCATTTGTGAACAACAAGACCGGAGAGATTGACAACCTCTCTGAACTTCGTTGGGAGCAAAGTTATCTGTGTCTGTGTGCAGGTCTGCGTCAGTTGCGCCGCTGACACCTACTTATCATCTCTGGAGTCCTACTGGAGACAAATCTTGGTATCTTTACTGAGGGAAAACTTGCTGCTGTACCGCATCACGCCTTCCACTTGGGGCCTACCAACGAAGGGCGAGAAGCCGTCATCAAGAGCAATTTCTGGCGCCATTGCCGGGGACTCCGAGTGCTAAGATAGGGGGGTTGCACACTACCCTTTACCTTTGTTTTTTAGTCTTGTTAGTTTACCTTTCATTTTTTATCTTAGTGTCCTTTATGAAAAACCACAAAAATAGTTGCTACCTTTTGCCTTTGTCTTGCTTTGCCTATTTATGCTATCCTCACCATGGGTGATGAACCACCCAAATATGGTAGGATGGACATGTTTCACTTGGATCGTCTTCGATCAATTTGTGCTCGTGCTAAAAACCCGACCGACTTGGTTGAGGGAAAATCATTGGATGAGAATGCTCATTATACGCGGCACCGCCTACCTGAGAAAGGGAAAAACTTATGGGACCAAATACAAACTTCTTATTGCCATGCTAAACTTTTGTGCCACATTTATGATTTTACTTGCTGTTCTAATGTAGATCATAAACACCTCCATTTCCAATGTGAGTTTAATGAAAATGAGATCTTATCTTCTTAGGCTAAAGATGTTTATGATTACTTTGATGTTGAAAAGATTGAAGAGTTTGTTGCTTTTAAAGGTGCCTATGAGATTGCTTCTTTGATTGAAAAATATCACGATACTATTTTCGAGGCTGAAAACTTTGCAGTTCTTGCTTATTGCTTCGAGAATTATACTACAAATTCTTATATTGAGGATTTTAAAAATAAAATGTTTGCTTCCCAAGAAGAGGCTAACGATTGCTATGAAGAGGAATCTTATGATTCTGAGGACTCACTTGATACTTCCCTTTCTTATGATTTTGATACTTGCTTTGTTGATGGCCATGATGCCACTATGGATGATGCCTACGAAGATGAACTTGCTATAGTTCCTTATGTTAAGCATGAAATTGTTGCTATTGCACCCACACTTTATTGTCCTATTATCCTTTTGAAATCTCCAAATCCGGAGAATTTTGCTCTTCTCAAGGCTCAATGTGATGGGTTGCATCTATCTTATCATCCTAAAAACCGTGTTGAAAACAATACACGTGTGCTTGTAGGTCATGAACAACATGATTTATGTGATAGTTATATTCTTGATGTTGTTCATGATGCTACTGAAAATTACTTTGAGAGAGGAAAGTTTGGTTGTAGAAACTTCCATGTGACAAAAACACCTCTCTTCATGTTGAAAGTTTTGAAGTTGTTCTTGTTCTACCTTCCTATGCATGTCACTTTGTGCTTCTTTGATTTATTTTCTTACAAGATGCCTATGCATAGGAAGTGGGTTAGGCTTAAATGTGTTTCACATTTGCTTCTTGATGCTCTCTTTTTCTTCAAAATTCTTATTCTTGTGAGAGCATCTTCTATAATCTTTAAGCCTAGCTAATGGCTCTAAAGAAGCGCTTTCGGGAGGCAGCCCGCAACGAATTTAGGTGTCTCTTTTTTCTTTCGTTGTGCCTTGATGATTGTTACTACTGTAGCAGCATCATTGTATCTTTACTTTTCAGCTTTGTGCCAAGTTATAGCCTCTTACGGCAAGTGAAGTAAAAGTTGTGACATGCTGTCCAGAAAACAGATTCTGTCCTCGTGACCAGAAAAATTTCAGAAAGATACCAGTTCAGCTTTTTGAGCTGAATTTTTTACACAGTATGCTCTATACAATTACGAAACTTCCGTATGTTCTGAGTTTTTTGATTTGAGTTGCAGAAGTGCCCCTAAAAAATTCTTTACTATCTGCTGTTCATTTTTTCACAGATTCTTCCACATTTTGTCTCTCCGTACTTTTGCAAACCTTAAGCTTCCTTTTTCTTTGCGAAAACTTTTTGGAACTCTTGAGAAACAGTAGTTCTTCAAGATTAACTTTATATGCAGTGGAGAAAATTTTTATTTATTAAGGGTACTAACCTCTCTAACCAGCTTATGATGAGTTATGTATGAAGGGAGTTTTCAAGTGTGCGTTGGAAGATGATGAAAGAAGATCCAGGAGTGTCAAGCGCTCAAGCTTGGGGATGCCCCCATGCATCCCCAATAAATATTCAAGGAGAATCAAGCGTCTAAGCTTGGGGATGCCCCCCGTGCATCCCCTTCTCCATCAACCATCATCAGTTCGTCCTTCATCTCACTATATTTTTATCACTTCATGTGTTATGTGCTATGCTTGGAGCTTCTCGCTCTTAGGTTTTGTTTTTAGTTTTATTTATCTTTGCTTGCTGTTCATAACAAGTTAGATCCCGTTTTACTTTGTGTGGGAGAGAAACACGCTCCACTTTCAAAATCTAGAACACATCATAGGATTTTTCCTGCCTATCTTTTTGCTGTTGTGTGTTCTTTATCTTTTCATAGCTACTGTCGTGTTTAGCTTTAGTCTTAGTTTGTCTTTAGCAAGAGCTTTGGCTTTTGTTTAGTTTTTTGCTGCAACTCTTTTTAGTTTTCATGTTTATCTTGTTAAGAGAGTTGGTTGTTGCACTGAGTTGTGTTTTGTCTTGAAAGTAGGTAATTGAGGTTGCTATTTAATTTTAGTAGTAGCTTGCAATAGTTTTGAGGCATTGTTGTGAGTAATGTTTGGACTTTTGGTGTCAAGAGCTCTTGCCTATTAGTGATAGGTGTCGTATTTTGGGCAATCCGTGTGTATTTTCAAAACCTACAAAACTAGTTGAGAACTCTAGCTACTAGATGGATCACTACTCTTCTGAGGAGTCGAATATCAGAGAACACTCACGTACCATGAGTCGAGGATGCGCAAGGATAACCAAACCCCCATACACTCCTCCTCGAGGTACTTGTCTCTTTGTGAACCTCCTCATTAGATTGAGAGTTACGGATAATAAGTGCATGAGTTCTTCGGACTAATGTAAGTATTGAGAGTTGACACTTCCACCTTCCCATATTTTGCTAGCCTTTCCCGTGCCGTGCATTGCCTTCTTCTCACTCCGAGAGTTGGTGTCCACCTTCGCCGGTACATCCAAACCCTTGGCATGATAGGCTCTGTCATCATAAGCCTCCTTTTATCCTTCCTCAAAACAGCCACCATACCTACCTATCAAGGCATTTCCATAGCCTTTCCGAGTTACATTGCCATGCAACTTCCACCTCTTCATGACTTGATCTTCATGTCATACATGTTCCTGCTACACTGGCAGCGACATACATTGCATACATCATGATAGTTACATCTTCTTTATGATTTTGAGTACCTTGTAAAGTGTGAAAGATCTCCTTTACCTTCTTGTAAAATAGAGTGTTGCCCTTAAGTGAGGAAAAGATCCCAAAGTGGACACATTAAAAGATCCCAAAGAGGAAAAATGAGAGTTAAATAGAAAGAGCCATTGAGGCCACCAAAAAAATACAAAAAAATAGAAAAAAGACAAAAAGAAATAAAAAGAGAGAAAGGGGCAACACTACTATCCTTTTGAGAGATCCACACTAGTACTCCCTCTATATCTTTGTACTCCATAGAGATGATCTTTATGCATATAGTTTAGAGAGCTTCTTAGCTCGTATGTGCATCCGTTGCATGGCAATCCCTCCTCCTCACATCATATCTATCATTTGGCATCTCTTGCCTATGATTGTCCTCATTGATGTGAGCCTTTCTCATCCTTTTTGTCTTCCTCCTCCACTATATTTCTCTCTTTTCCATCCTAAGTGTCAACTCTCGTGCTTACGCTCATCCATTGCATGAGTGCTCAAAATATCAAAAAGGAGTGGATCAAATTGACTTGTACCTGGCTAGTGGTCTGGGGACGAGTCAAGATAAGATTCCAAAGAGGACCAAGTGTGAAACTTTAGTAGATTGAGTTCTCAACAAAAATAATTTTTTCTCTCGTATTCCTTATCCTCCTTTCTTGCACGCAAACACCATTTGGAGACATTCGAGTCACGGACAGCGAGAGCTCTTGCACCTTTTGTTCTTTTGTTACTTATTTCAATGCTAATATAGACTCTTGCCTGTTATGACTTGAATTGAATCACTGACCTTGATTGCTTTACTTTTCAAAGTTCTTTTATGGTTGCTAGCATGTCACCACAGAAATTATGCTTGTTATCATTTACCTACTCGAGGTCAAGCAGGAATTAAGCTTAGGGATGTTGATATGTCCAAAACGTATGGATAATTTCAGCTTGCTCCATGCATGTTTTGTGTGATATTGCTATGATCTAGATACTCTTTCATACATTTTTTATCATATTTGGACTAACCTATTAACTCAGTGCACCCCAGTGCCAGTTCCTGTTTTCTGCTGTTTTTCTATTTCAGTTTTGCCCCATATAAAAAGTGCCAGAAAAATTCGGGAAAATTCAGATAAAAACTCAGCGTGACGGAAGCTTCGAGAAAAGCCCGCGAGGGGCCAGAGGGGGGCCAGGGGGGCCCAGGCGGCCACCCGGCGCGGCCCCACCCCTGGCCGCGCCAGGGGGGCGCCTGGGGCCCCTGGTCCACCTCTGGCTGCCCCCCTTCGCCTATTTATCCCCCGTCACGGGAAAACTCCAGAACAAGAACCCTATTCCGCGAACTCGCCTCTGTTCCGCCGCCGCCGCGCTTCCAAGATCGGGAGCACCAGAAGACCTCTTGCTGTCACCCTGCCGGAGGGAGGATTGAACTCCGGGAGTCTCCTCTCCACCATGGATGCTCCCCGGATGTCTCGTGAGTAGTTTTCCTTGGACCATGGGTCCGTGATCAGTAGCTATGTGATGTTCTCCTCCCCTCTTTGATCTTCATTGTTTAGACCTCGTGAGCTGCCCTACATGATCGAGGAACCTTTGTAATATTTCTGCTATTGCTATGTTGAGTTCGATCGGATCTGATGGATTATGAGATTATGTTCAGATTGTGATAGAGTAATATATTTGGTTTTATCTCTTATATTTTTGTTCCTATGTAATTCGTGCATGCTCTCCGTTGCTGTTTATTGCTTTGGACAAGTAGTAGGTAGTGACTCCAAGAGGGAACGTTATGCATGATTATGGGTGCATGCCCCACGATGACAAGCTTGAGTGACAGAAACATGAGTCCAAGAGGGAGCGTTGTGCTAGATTGTGGGTTCATGCCTCCCCGATGACATGCTTGAGTGACAGAAACATGAGTCTAGGGGATGTGCTGTTGCCACAAGGGGGAAAACAACGGTTTGTAACCGCGGTTACAAGGATTATTTACTTTACGCAAACTTCTTTTTAATAAAGTTGTCTGTTGCTTTGGGGTTACACTTTGGGTGGGGCTCGCAACTTAATACCAGCGAGATGTTCTGGATAGATATCTCAAGGTGGATGATTAGTAGTAGATGCAGATGGATTTCGGTCTACTTACTTTGGCGTACTGCCCGTGCTTTTGAACCTCTTCCTTTCTTTTGTAGCATAGTTAGCATTGCGGTGCGTTCTTAATCCTGTCAATTTCCTTTCTGTAATTTGTTTACCTCGCATAGCATTTTTATCGTCTTTTGGGAGAGATACATCACTAGCGAACATCACGTATCCCGGTCCATATCCTCATTATTGTTTCCAAGCTATATTTACTTTTCTGCATTTACTTTCAAGTTGCTATCATTATCCCCTTGCGTTTTATCATTTGTGAACAACAAGACCGGAGAGATTGACAACCTCTCTGAACTTCGTTGGGAGCAAAGTTATCTGTGTCTGTGTGCAGGTCCGCGTCAGTTGCGCCGCTGACACCTACTTATCATCTCTGGAGTCCTACTGGAGACAAACCTTGGTATCATTACTGAGGGAAAACTTGCTGCTGTACCGCATCACGCCTTCCACTTGGGGCCTACCAACGAAGGGCGAGAAGCCGTCATCAATCGGTGGAAGTGAACTCGAGAGAGTCAACAGTTAAAGATTCATCGGTAAGGAATTGTGATCATGGACATTTATGAATTCAAGGTGAATATCATGCCCACTTGAAAAGTGTGTGAACCTTACCGATAACATGCCTCAAATGATCCGATATGCAAAAAGAATCACGTGAAACGGAATACTACAACGTAGGTCATAGCAAGTTCAAATTGGAACTGAATTTGGATTTAAACAGATCAAGAAACATTTTAATTTTTGTGTCCACATGCTAGGAACAGAAAGTACATGACACGAGTGGTCCAACGCAAAAAGAATCACTCGATTTGGATCAACGGTCTAAAAGATACGGCCTCTAGAATTTGAATTTGAATTTGAAATAAATTCAAATTGAAAAGTGTGCAAAGTGTGCAAAAATTTATACCATGCTAAAGTACAGAACAACACGAGCGCGTAGGAAAAAGTTTCACCTCGATCCGACTTACGGGGTAGAAGATATTGCGAACGCGAGAACGGGGGGTTTTCTGCCAAAAGGACTGATCCGCAATTAAAATTTCTTCAGAAAAAGCGATCGGTTCCCTGGGACCAGATCTGGCCGGAGTTGGAGCTCCGGCGAAGCGAACGGGCGGCGGCATGGTGGCTACGGCAAACAAGGAGCGGCAGTGGCGTGAGGCACACGTGGCTGCCAGCTCGGGCGGCGAGCAGTGCGCCCGGGCGGCGCTCCGGCGGCGGCTCGGCGGGCTTGGCTGCGGCGGCGAGCTCCGGCGAAAGGTGGCCGCAGGAGCGCACGGGAGGCACGGGCGACGGGGGGCGCGGGTGGCGGCGCTTGTCGGGGAGGGCGGGTGGCGGGGTCGGCCGGGCACGGCTCCCGGCGTGGAGGCCGGCGGCGCGGAGGTTCCAGCCGGCGGCGGCGGGTGACGTGGCGGCGGAGGAGGGGGGGGGAGGGCGTGGGGTCCGTTAGGGTTTAAAAAAAGACCAAAAGAAAAGAAAAGGAAAACTATTTATAGTCTGAAAAAAAAACCAAAACGGGTCCGACTTGGGCTGTACTGCGTCCACAAGCGAAAAAGGCTATTGGGCCGGCTCGGTACGCGTTTTTCTTTTTCTTTTAAAAACGAAACTTCAAACAATTGTAGAAAAATAAATACTCATCAGAAAAATATGAAATAAATTTCTAAATTCATCAAATAATACAAGGAAATTTATTTAATGAATACATTTTCCAAAAGGGAAAATAAAAATAAAACATTTTCTAAATACTTCATTTAAATATAAAATACTTTTCATAAATCAGATAAAATCCAATAAATTATTTAAAAATATTTTTATTTGGTCAAAAGCATTGACAAACCATTTCTAAATAATAAAATATAAATATAAAATTGTCACACCAATAAATAATTTGGTAAAATAAAGATATCCCATTGGAATACTTTTTCAACTCTTTTGAAATATTAAACAAATCATTTTAATGAAATAAAAACTCTCTTAGCATTATAAAATCCCTAAAATAATTTTAGAGTTATTTATAATACTCAAAATAAATTTTAAAAACTTTAAAGTAATATTCTAAATATTTTCCAACTTTATCAAAAAGGGGATAAGTCATTTTATATCCTCTCAAATGAATTTCCTTGAGTTGAAAAATGTTTTGAATATTCAGAAGAATTCCAATAATGATTTAAATCATTTTCCAACCTTTTAATATGTTGAAGGAGTCATATTACCTTCTCTCATTTTGTTTTTTTGGTTTTGTTTTAAATAATAAATTCCAAAAATACCATTTATGAATATTAGGGAAAGTCCTTTTATTCCCTTTCTTTTTAATATTCAATATACTCCAAAAAGTTTTAAATCCCAGAGAAAATCAAACACATCAAGCAAACAATCATTATCTATTTAATTTTATTAACATTCCAAAATTCGGAGAATTTTGGGATGTTAGACACTACCACCCTTAAAAGGAATCTCGTCCTCGAGATTCGAGAAGGCTAGAAAGAAAGTTTAGAGTTCGGGTCTTCATGACAGTCCATCGATCCTCCGATGAGCTAGGGTGCTACCACCCTTAAAAGGAGTGCGACGTGGTCTTCAAAATCTTACTCCATCGATGACCTTCTTCAAAGAGATTTACATCCTCCTATCAGGTCTTGAATCCTTAGCAAAATAGGAGTCTTCCGTATACTGAACCTTCATTGTTGACAAGTCAGGCGCCAATACTAAGCAACTATCGATTTCCTCATGGTGGTCATCAAGCATACTTTTACGGAATACCTGCAGCAGATGGTCTTGGTCTATACTCACCGTATAACACAAACGGTAAACTTCTACTGGGGTCACACATCGTACCATTCTATGGTTTAAGCTTTTTAACATCGTCGTCTCTCAAACTATGGTGATCAATCCATTCCGCACCCAAATCATTTCCTTGTATATGGTTCAGCGAATCTCGCAATCTATCACTCGGTCATCCTCACAAGAATTGCAGAAGTCCTCCTTATCTTGAACTGGGTCCAGATAAATCCATGGTTCTGCAAGCCAACCAAAACATCTATCGTTTCTTCATTACACTCAGGTTTGCACAAACTGCTATAAAATGTGTACTGGTGGACTTCAACTTCCTCCAGAGTTCTTCCTTCAGCAAGATTGTGCTTGCTTGTTGTAAGATCCTGGCACACGGGGTTAACATTGCACTCATCATCAGTTCCATCCATCTTCATTCCAGTCTTGACATTTGCAGCCATTGTAGTAGCTTCTTCAGTTTAGGGATGAGGATGAGGGGGAATAGAATGTAGATAGCGAGGTAGAGAGAGAGAGATAGGGGGAGATACCCATACAAACATCACACTAGTTTTAAAAACATAAGTTTTGATGTGTAGCTGTAAAACCAAAAAATGAAAGCCCATAGAACGATCTAACGGTAGAAACTTCAATCCTCCAGGTCTTCAAGTCTTCCGGTCTTTAATGACGGTAGCTTCAGTTTCGCATTGTCGAAGCAATCTTCGTATCGTCGAGTCACCTGTGAACTCATTCTTCTTGTGGTTGTGTCTTCTTCAGTCTTGAAGAATACTAAATAGATGAGGGGTCTAATGAAACGTAAAATTATTCTACTCGCATAGAAGAAACACAAAGCACAACACATCACATCAATCAAATACATATCAAGGCCACAGGGTACAAGACAAAACTTAACAAAACAATCACGACATAAAACATCTAGTCAATCCATAGCAAACATGCATCGATACACAACTCCAGCTAACAATGAAAAGGTAACAATGTACACTTAGTGCACACCTACGTATGTCCTCCAAATGCCAAACATAAGCTTCTTCGAGTCAGCATCCTTGCTTCCACGTTCACAACTTCTCCTTCCCCTTCAATTCTGGACACATATTGCTGTAGTGTCCCATGTTCCTACACCGATAGCACTCAATTTGGCTAAGGTCCTTTATCTTCTTCCTCATGAGTGCTTCCATTAATTCTGGACACATGTTGGCGTAATGTCCCATATTCCTGCACCGGAAACACTGAATGTGGCTAATGTCCTTCTTTTTCTTCTTCATGGGTGCTTCCTTCAATTCTTGGATAACTTTCTTCATTCCTTCCTTTTGATGTTGAACCACTTTTTGTGTCACGATGAAAAATTGACACTGAGCGGGGTAATGATCAGTTCCTTCACATGTAAAACATGTGACTTGTGCAGTGGGGCATTCTTCACCCGAGTGAATTTCTTCACAATCGGGACATCCATCTTGGTGTCCTTCATAGGAGTGTCCTGTTTCTCCGCAAATTGTACAGGCACGGATCCTCTTAAGGGTTACCGCCCTTTGCATCGGGGTGACGAGGCAGGATCCCAACAAAATCTTTGTAAATTCCTTCCAAGTAATCTTCCTTTGTGATTCGTCAATCGCTTGATGCATTCTCCACCAAGTAGCAACCTCTTCTACCAAGTACTTAACAACATAGGGGACCATGTCCTCACTTCCAACCTTGTTTATCTTCATGTGCTCCTCCATATTACGAATCCATTGCTCCACCTTCAGTCTCGACATCTCCCCAGAAAAGGCGAGTCCTACTCCATACTCCATCTATTAAGCCCAAACGACAAGGGTTAGGGCAAAACTATAACACCGACAAGACAACAACTAAAGATAACACCACGCATAAGCACTCAAACAAGAAAGCGGAAAAAACACCTACGTTTAACGGCCAGACATAACCACAAACAATACATTCACAAAAGTCAAAACACGCAAAAAACACCTAGAGTAAGGTCATATGTGCAAGACATACGATCTCATCATACTACGCGAAATTCGTTCATCTAACTTCACCTAAAAGGTGGTGGTCTGATTCTAAGCTTTATCCTTCTCAGCTAAGCTGATCTTAATGATTCCTCTCGTAGTGTCAAAACTTATTTATCCTCATAGGGTATTCTCCTGGTTATTGTGATCATAACTTCAATTGATCCATGAGGTTGATGATGCACCTCCCAGATGTCTTTCTTCAGGGGTAAGCTAACTCAGAGGGGTATTTACAGTAAAACAAGATGAGGGGTTTTAGAAGATGAATAATAGATGAGAAATACTAGTGGAGAGAGTAAGTGATCAAGGAGTGATAAAATAATTTTGTTCCTATGGCTTTTTCTATCCATTGTCTAGGGTCACGACCTACAGTCAACATGGGATCTGATACCATCTATAACGACCCGATTCACTAAGAATCCAAGTCTCTGTGCATTCTGTGCTAGTCCCTGGATCAATAGCTAGCACACACAGTACATGATGTAATATCCAGAATAAACCAATGTCATATATATTACATCGAAGATCCAGTATTACAATAAAGCATACCTGCATAGCACAAGGCTAGCTGACAAATAAAATACAGCGGAAAACAATAAAAGCTTCGTGGCGTCATAGTTGAGTATAGACATCGTAACCCCACATCGTACCACTTACTCGTCGTATAAAATCCTGCAACACCGAAGGTTACAGCATGAACACGGGTCAGTACATTTGAATGTACGGAAAGTCACACGAAAAAGGCTATAACAGACCTATCGCTACATGCAAGGTAAGTCAAAGGAAAGGTTTATAGTTTAGTTTTGCAGAAAGCCAGTTTTTCCCTCACATACTACAACTAATCAAATTTTAATTTATCTTGCTAGTCCTAAGTATGGTTGAATCGGGCTACACCAATTCCAACCATCCCTTTATTAAAGTTCCCACTCAATTCTTATTAAGATTAATTATCTGTCAAGAACATCCAACAACAATAATGCCCAGTTGCTCAAAGTTGTCCGTAACCGTGGACACGGCTAATCATGATCAGTTTTTACACTTTCCCCACTGGACTCAACCCGAAGATTGAGACATAGTCTTTCAGAAGAGGTTGCCTCCACCCTTTGGTAGCCGGTACACCTGTCATATCTACATCAGGTAGCTACCAGGGCCAGGTTCCCCACAACTTACTCATCTAAGCCAGAGCCCATATAGCCAGTGGTTGTACATGGAAGCTACTAGTCACACTGTCTGTCCGATCTTTTTGAGCCTGGACGGCGCCCACTGCTTCAGAGGGTACTCGCCATGATGCACCCGGTTCACCACCAAAACAACCATTCGGGAAGCATTTAGCCCTGGTCCCTCCTTATCCAAGGTATGAGCACCAGGATGCATTCCCTGCCCGTCCAGAGGTGATTTCTTTTTAAGTTTTCTAGTCAAGTCATTAATCCTCACAGAGCTCAATGATAACTCAACCAATCCCCGTCTACAAAGCAATAGTAGTATATAACAACCACGATCCTAGGGCGACAATGAAATACAAGGTCAGAGCATATGGCTATCCTACTAGGTTTAAAGCATAACTAATATATAGTCCTACACATGCATAGAGTGATAATTTTCTACATGCATAATAGAAAATATAGGTTGAGGTATGGTCAAAGTGTAACTTGCCTTTTCCATTCGGTGAAGTTCTTCGCTCTCACGGTCCAGTAAAATCTATTCGTCACACTCCGAGAATCTATCGCAACGAAGGAACTCAAATAAGCAATCACACCAACAACACAAACAAAAGATCAACAAACAAACACAAAGGTTTTAGCAACCAAACAAAAGGCTTGACATGGTACAACTGTCGATGTGCTCGAAGGTGATCGGTGGAAGTGAACTCGAGAGAGTCAACAGTTAAAGATTCATCGGTAAGGAAGATCATGGACATTTATGAATTGAAGGTGAATATCATGCCCACTTGAAAAGTGTGTGAACCTTACCGATAACATGTCTCAAATGATCCGATATGCAAAAAGAATCACGTGAAACGGAATACTACAATGCAGGTCATAGCAAGTTCAAATTTGAACTGAATTTGGATTTAAACAGATCAAGAAACATTTTAATTTTTGTGTCCACATGCTAGGAACAGAAAGTACATGACACGAGTGATCCAACGCAAAAAGAATCACTCGATTTGGATCAACGGTTTAAAAGATACGGCCTCCAGAATTTGAATTTGAATTTGAAATAAATTCAAATTCAAAAGTGTGCAAAGTGTGCAAACATTTATACCATGCTAAAGTATAGAACAACACGAGCGTGTAGGAAAAAGTTTTACCTCGATCCGACTTACGGTGTAGAAGATATTGCGGACGCGAGAACGGGGGGTTTTCTGCCAAAAGGACTGATCTGCAATTAAAATTTCTTCGGAAAAAGCGATCGGGTCCCTGGGACCAGATCTGGCCAGAGTAGGAGCTCCGGCGATGCTACAGCGAAGCGAACGGGCGGCGGCACGGTGGCTACGGCGAGCAAGGAGCGACAGTGGCGTGAGGCACACGTGGCTGTCGGCTCGGGCGACGAGCAGTGCGGCCGGGCGGCGCTCCGGCGCGGCGCGCTCGGCCCTGGCGGCGCGGCGGCGGCTCGGCCGGCTTGTCCGCGGCGGCGAGCTCCGGTGAAAGGTGGCCGCGGGGGCGCACGGGAGGCACGAGCGACGGGGGGCGCGGGCGGCGGCGCGTGCCGGGGAGCGCGGGTGGCGGGGTCGGCCGGTGCGGCTCCCGACGTGGTGGCCGGCGGCGTCGACTCCGGCTGGCGGCGGGGTCGGGCGTTGGGTCCGCTAGGGTTTAAAAAAAATACCAAAAGAAAAGAAAAGGAAAACTATTTATAGTCTGAAAAAAAAACCAAAACGGGTCCGACTTGGGCTCTACTCCGTGCACGGGCGAAAAAGGCTATTGGGCCGGGTCGGTACGCGTTTTTCTTTTTCTTTTAAAAACGAAACTTCAAACAATTATAGAAAAATAAATACTGATCAGAAAAATATGAAATAAATTTCTAAATTCATCAAATAATACAAGGAAATTTATTTAATGAATACATTTTCCAAAAGGGAAAATAAAATATAAATTTAAAATTGTCACACCAATAAATAATTTGGTAAAATAAAGATATCCCATTGGAATACTTTTTCAACTCTTTTAAAATATTAAATAAATAATTTTAATGAAATAAAAACTCTCTTAGCATTATAAAATCCCTAAAATAATTTTAGAGTTATTTATAATACTCAAAATAAATTTTCAAAACTTTAAAGTAATATTCTAAATATTTTCCAACTTTATCAAAAAGGGGATAAGTCATTTTATATCCTCTCAAATGAATTTCCTTGAGTTGAAAAATGTTTTGAATATTCAGAAGAATTCCTTTAATGATTTAAAACATTTTCGAACCCTTTAATATGTTGAAGGAGTCATATTACCTTCTCTCATTTTGTTTTTTGGTTTTGTTTTAAATAATAAATTCCAAAAATACCATTTATGAATATTAGGGAAAGTCCTTTTATTCCCTCTCTTTTTAATATTCAATATACTCCAAAAAGTTTTAAATCCCAGAGAAAATCAAACACATCAAGCAAACAATCATTATCTATTTAATTTTATTAACATTCCAAAATTCGGAGAATTTTGGGATGTTACACTTTCTTTCTTTGTAGCATAGTTAGCATTCGTTTGCGGCCATAATCCTGTCAATTGCCCAGCTGTGATTTGTTTACCTCGCATAGCAGTTTTATCGTCTTTTGGGAGAGACACATTAGTAGTGAACATCATGGGACCCCGTTCCATATTTCCAGCACTGTTTACACCCTCAGTTTACTTTCTGTTTTACTTTCCATCTGCAATTATCATTACCTTTTATCTCTTGCGTTTGACCCTTTGTAAAAGCAAGGTCGGAGAGATTGACAACCTCTCTGTACTTTTTGGTAGCAAAGTTATTTGTATCTGTGTGCAGGTCCACGTCCACTCGTGGTAGCAATTTCTAGTGCCGTTGTCACCTACTTGTCATTATCGGAGTCCTACTGGGCTGACTCTCAACCTCGGTATCTTTTCCAAGGGAAATCTTGCTCCTACGCTACATCTCAACCTTCCACTTGGGGTAACCAACGAGGGGCGAGAAGCTATCACTTCCTCGCTAGCATCAAGCAATTTCTGTGGCCGTTGCTGGGGACTCCAATCTTCAAGATAGGGAAGTTGCACGCTATCTTTTATCTTTGCTTTTTAGTCTTGTTAGTTTACCTTCCAGTTTTTGCTTTAGTGTCCTTTATCAAAAATCACAAAAAATTGCTTGTCCTGCTTGCTGCTACTATGGGTTCCACTGAAACACCAAGTTGTGTGACTTCACTAGTCACAACAACAATGATTTTATCTGCAATCCTATTGCTACACCTGCCACTTCAACTACCTCTTATGAAATTAAACATGCTTTGTTAAACCTTGTTATGAGAGATCAATTCTCTAGTGCTAGAGATGATGCTGCTTTACACTTGAATAATTTTGTTTAGCTTTATGAAATGAAAAAGTATAAAGATGTAGAAGGTGATATTGTTAAGCTTAAGAATTTTTCCTTTCTCTTTGAGGGAAGGAGCTCAAATTTGGTTTCAATCCTTGCCTAGGAATAGCATAGATTCTTGGGATAAATGCAAGGATGCTTTTATTGGGAAGTACTACCCACCTGCTAAAATTATCCAATTAAGGAGTAACATTATGAATTTTAATAAATTGGATAATGAACACGTTGCCCAAGCTTGGGAACGAATGAAATCTCTTG
Source organism: Bromus sterilis (assembly GCA_950022295.1). Taxonomy (NCBI): domain Eukaryota; kingdom Viridiplantae; phylum Streptophyta; class Magnoliopsida; order Poales; family Poaceae; genus Bromus; species Bromus sterilis. Next base: position 161,031,844 of record OX465600.1, read on the forward strand.
TTAAGAAATTCCCTACACATGGTTTGACTACTTGGATGGTTATCCAAACTTTTTATGCAGGCTTGAACTTTACCTCGCGGAACCTGTTAGATTCGGCCGTGGGAGGAACCTTTATGTCAAAAACACTTGGTGCTGCCACAAAACTACTAGATGAGATGATGACCAACTATTCCCAATGGCACACCGAACGAGCTCCAACTGGTAGGAAGGTAAACTCTGTCGAGGAGATTTCCTCCCTAAATGAAAAAGTTGACTTGATTATGTCTCTACTTACAAAGAAATCTCCTATTGATCCTCATGATGTTCCTTTAAATTCCTTGGTTGCTCAAGAACAAGTAGATGTGAACTTTATCTCTAGAAACAACTTCAATAATAATGCTTATAGGAGTAATTTTGCTAGAAATCCTAGAAATTCCCATCCAACCACTATGGGAATAACAACACTTATCCTAGCAACAAGAACTCCACTTCTGAATTAGAAAGCATGCTTAAAGAATTTATCACTACCCAAAAAGCCTTCAATAAGAGTGTAGAGGAAAAATTAGACAAATTAGATAATCTCTCTTTCAAGGTAGACAACCTAGCCCTTGATATTGAAATGCTTAAAATTAGAACTTCTCCCCTCGAGGAGAGGAAGGCCAATCCTATTAACGCTATTCAATTGCAAATTAATGAAAACATTAGGATGATGGCTAAACTTAAAGAAAGATGGGCTAGAGAAAAGAAGGAACAAGATAGAATTAAGATCCTTCCTACGCACCACACTTTTTCTACTATCCAGTTGTTGACGATACACAAACTTTTAGCACCCAACACACTCCTAGTCCCATTGGACCTATTAATGGTGATGCTATTACCTCAACCAAAGAAGAAGAAACTCCTATGAACATATAGGATTTCAAACAAGTGAGCCTAGATGACACCACTACCACCTTTGATAGTAGTGACATTGATTTTGATAGTTGCACCCTCTAAGAAGTTATTAGCTTACTACACAAAATGTCTAGAGACCCCCCACACTAGCACGTTAAATCTTGCCTTCACGGAGCATATCACTAATGTTCTCATTAAAGATAGGGAGGAGAATCTTGGAGTAGAAGCCTCCATACCTAGGAAGCTACAATACGGTTTGGATCCTATGCTAAAAACTAAATTGAATAACTTCTCTTGCTATGCTTTATGTGATGTTGGAGCTAGTACCTCTGTTATGCCCAAAAGAATGTATGATATGTTTGAATTGAAACCTTTTGATCCTTGTTCTTTTGGTGTTCGTCTCGTTCATTCTTCGGTAAATAAACCTTTGGGGGATATTGACGATGTTCTTATCATTGTCAATGACAATTATATTCCCGTTGATTCTACTATTATGGACATAGAGTGTGAACCTTTATGTACAATTATTTTGGGATGTCCTTTTCTTCGCACCGCTGGTGCTGTTATGGACATGAAAGAGGGGAATATAAAATTTAAATTCCCTCTTAAAAAGGGGATGGAACACTTCCCTAGGAAGAAGATTAAGTTACCTTTTGAGTCCGTCACACGGGTTAGCTATTCTCTTTCTCTTGATAAAACTTGATCTTTTTGCTTCTTGCCTAGCTTAAAGGCGTAAAAGAAAAGCGCTTGTTGGGAGGCAACCCAAGATGTTTTTACTTCTGTTTTTACTGGTCTTGATGATTGTTGCTACTGTAGAAACATCATTGTATCTTTATTTTCAAGCTTTGTGCTAAGTTTAGCCTCCGATTGTAAGAAAGTTCAAAAATTGTGACATGTTGTCCAGAAAACAGATTCTGTCCTTAGACGAAAAAATTCGCCTAAAATAACCAGATCATCTTTTTGATATGATTTTTTTGAAACCGTGCTCTATACAATTGGTTTCGAGCATCTGTTCTGAGTTTTTTGATTTGAGTTGCAGAAGTACCCCGAAAAATTATTTACTACCTATAGGTCTGTTTTTCATAGATTCTGTCACATTTTGCCTTTCCTCACTTTTGCAACTCTTGCGCTAGCTTTTTCTTTGAAAACACTTTTTGGCAATCTTGCGAAACAGTAGCCCTTCAAGAAAATCTTTATTTACAGTGGAGGAAAATTATTTTATTAAGGGTACTAACCTCTCTAATAAGCTTATGATGAGTGATGTATGGAGGGAGTTTTTAAGTGTGAGAGGGAAATGATGAAAGAAGATCTGGGAGTGTCAAATGCTCAAGCTTGGGGCTACCCCCATGCATCCCAATAAATATTCAAGGAGACTCAAGTGTCTAAGCTTGGGGATGCCCCCGTCCATGCCATTCTCCATCAACAATCATCAGTTCGTCCTTCTTTCCACTATATTTTTATCACTTCATGCGTTATGTGCTATGCCTGGAGCGTCTCTCTCTTTACTTTTCCTAGTTTTTGTTAGCTTTTCTTGTTGTTCATAACAAGTTAGAACCCAACTTTCTTTGTGTGGGAGTGAAACACGCTCCACTTCAAACTAGAACACATCATAGGATCTTCATGCTTACCTTTCTTTTGTTGTGTGTTCTATTTATTTTCTTAGATCCTGTCATGTTTAGCTCTTATTTTTCATGCTTATATTTTTAAGAGCTTTTGTTTAGTTTGATGCTGGAACTCTCTTTAGTTTTCATGTTTATCTTGTTAAGAAAGTTGGTTGTTTCACTGAGTTGTGTCTTGACTTTAAGTAGGTAATTGAGGTTGCTATTCAATTGTAGTAGTAACTTGCAATAGTTTTGAGGTATTATTGTGAGTAATGTTTGAACTTTTGGTGTCAAGAGATCTAGCCTATTAGTGATATGTGTCGTATTTTGGGAAATCCGTGTTTATTTTCAAAAACTAGTTGAGAACTCTAGCTACTAGATGGATCACTAATCTTTGGAGGGATCAGATATTAAAGTACACTCACATACCTTGAGTCGAGGATGCGCAAGGATAACCAAAACCCCATACACTCCTCCTCGGGGTACTTGTATCTTTGTGAACCTCCTGATTAGATTGAGAGTTACCGAAAATAAGTGCATGAGTTCTTCGGACTAATGTAGGTATTGAAAGTTGACACTTCCACCTCCTCATATTTGCTAGCCTCTTCGGTAACGCGCATTGCCCTCTTCTCACTTCGAGAGATGGCGTCCACCTCACCGATGCATCCAAACCCTTGGCATGATACGCTCTGTCATCATAAACCTCCTTTTATCTTTCCTCAAAATAGCTAGCATACCTACCTATCAAGGCATTTCCATAACCTTTCGGAGATATATTGCCATGCAACATCTACCTTCTCATGACTTGATCTTCATGTCATACATGTTCCTGCTACACCGGCAGAGACATACATTTGCATACATCATGATAGCTACATCTTCTTTATGTTGAGTACCTTGTAAAGTGTGAAAGATCTTCTATACTTCTTCTAAAATAGAGTGTTGCCCTTAAGTGAGGAAAAGATCCCAAAGAGGACAAATTTAAAAGATCCCAAAGAGGACAGATGAGAGTTAAATAGAAAGAGCCATGGAGGCCAGCAGAAAAAATACAAAAAAAGAAAAAATAGAAAAAGAAATAAAAAGAGAGAAGGGGGCAACACTACTATTCCTTTTGAGAGATCCACACTCGTACTCCCTCTTATACCTTGTACTCCATAGAGATGATCATATATGCATATAGCTATGTGGGCACCTTCACACTTTAGAACTTGGCTTGTATATTCCAATGATGAGCTTCCTCAAATGAGCTCTAGGTCTTCTTGAGCGAGCAAGTTGGATGCACCCCCACTAGTTACATTGGAGAGCTTTTCTTAGCTCATATGTGCATCCGTTTCTTGCCAATCCCTACTCCTCACATCATAGTTATCATTTGGCCCTCTCGCCTATGATTGTCCTCATTGATGTTAGCCTTTCACACCTTTTTTTCTTCCTCCTCCACCATATCTCTCTCTTTGCCATCCTAAGTGTCAACTCTCATGCTTATGCTCATCCATTGCATGAGTGCTCAAAATATCGAAAGGAAGTGGATCAAATTGACTTGTACCTGACTAGTGGTCCAGGGACGAGTCAAGATAAGATTTCAAAGAAGACTAAGTGTGAAACTTTAGTAGATTGAGTTCTCAACAAATAAATATTTTTCTCTCTCGTATTCCCATCTCCCACTTCTTGCACGCAAACACCTTCTGGAGACATTCGAGTCATGGACAGCAAGAGATCTTGTACCTTTATGTTCTTATGTTGCTTGTTTCAATGCTATTATAGACTCTTGCTTGTTATGACTTGAATTGAATTACATACCTTGATTGCTTTACTTAAAAGTTCTCATATGGTTGTTAGCATGTCACCATAGAAATTATGCTTGCTATCATTTACCTACTCGAGGACAAGTAGGAATTAAGCTTGGGGATGTCGATACGACCCAACCGTCTCTATAATTTATGCTTGCTCCATGCATGTTTTGTGAGATATTGCTATGTTTTAGATACACTTTCATACACTTTTGATCATATTTGGACTAACCTATTAACTCAGTGCACCCCAGTGCCAGTTCCTGTTTTCTGCTGTTTTTCTATTTCAGGTTTCCCCCATATTAAAAATGCTACAAAAATTACAGGAAAATATAATAAAAAATCAGCGTACCAGAAGCTTACGGAAGAGCCAAAGTTGGGCCAGAGGGCCACCACCAGGGCCCCAGGCGCCCTCCCGGCGCGCCCTAGGGTGGGGTCGCGCCAAGGGGCCGCCTGGACCCCTGGTGGCCCCCTGGCTACCCCCTTTGCCTATATATTCTCCGTCATGGGAAACCACGTAAGACACAACCCTTTTTCGTGATCTAGCCTCTGTTCCAACGCCGCCGCGCTTCCAAGATCGGGAGCGCCAACATACCTCTTCCCTGCACCCTACCGGAGGGAGGACTGACCTCCGGGAGCTTCTCCTCCACCGTGGACGCTTCCTGAATGATCCGTGAGTAGTCTACCTTGGACCAGGGGTCCATGATCAGTAGCTATGTGATGTTCTCCTCCCCTCTTTGTTCTTCATGGATTAGACCTTGTGAGCTTCCCTACATGATCAAGGCACATATGTAATTATTTCTGTTGTTGCTATGCTGAGTTTGCTGGGATGTGAAAGTGCACCCTAAGTGTTTGTGAAAATGCCTAAAAGAAATTGTTTTACATAAATTCTCAATATTTGTTTTTATAAAATGAGTTCTCATGATCATGTATGCATTTTTTTGTGGTTTATAGCATAAATAGAAATTTAGTTGATCCTAGTTTCAAAAATGTTTTTTAGCACAAGACTAATGGCTTAGGTTTTGTTGTAGTTCAATTTATTATTAATGTAATATTTTACGGAAAATATATAAAGTTTTATATTCCTTATATATCTATCTAACAAACTGGGGCAAAAGCATTTAAAAATAATAGGTAAAGATGGAAAAATAAGGCTAGATGATACTATGTTGGTTGCTATGATCTACCACATCATCATGATCCACACAATTTCAAGCACCAAAACTATTCATGCAAAGTTTTTGTTGGCTCTAATTTTTGGTAATCTAAACTAACAGGAGAGTAAAAGTTGGGATGTGACATGTTATCATGATGAAGATAAACATTACGATCAACACGATAGTATTCCTTTTGAGGAACATTTGATTGAGGCACTAAAGGATCGTTTCACTCTTCAAGAGCATAAAAATGTCTCGGTGGTACCAAATACTTTCCGTGCATAGAATGGTTAGCAGGTAGTTTCTCAACGAGTGACTTGCACACCCAGATTTGTCTCTTATAGAAACCATTCTTTGGAGGGGTACTAACATATTCGGCCAAAACCATTCCTTCCTGATCTGTGATAAGTTTGTAGTCAGAGTCAAGTGACTCATTAACAATTTCCTTATCAATTTTGCAGTTGAAACCTGAAAGGTTAGCAATATAAATGGGCTTTTCCTTCGCCAAAACCCACACAGTTTTTTCATATTGTTCAGGTTCCCAGTAAGTTCCATCGGGGTTTAGTTTCCTTTTGAAACCAACACCTTCTTTTCGAGGATTCCTATGAAGGAGAGCCTTCTTCAGGATATCAGAGAGGTACTGCTGTCCCTGAACACTTTTAAACATACCTATTTCAAACAAATCTTTCAACCTGAGGAGTTCCTCGGTTACAATGGAATTTTCCTCATCCGAGGGATTAGTATCATCAATAACCATAGGTTATTTGCCTTTGTTTAGTTTTTAATTAGAATCAGTTTTACTTCAATCCAAACAAGTTAAGAAAGGTGAAATGGAATGTCGGGACCCGGGGTATGCGTATGTAATTCCAGTCACAACTCAATCACATGGAGAGCCGAGAGCCGTGCCCACTTGTCTAAGCAGAAAAGGCCAAACACAGAACACTCTCGGAAAGCATCGTACGTGAGGGGCATCCCATCCAGGCCGGATGATCAACTGAGATGGGTCCTCATCGCCCGCTCATAAGTCTAAATGATTAGGGGTGGTGAAATCCCATACTCATAGACAAGTCGCCTCAACCATGTTATCGATTGAATCATAACACTTACATAAACAAACTCTAGCCCGATCACTTAGTCGGGGTCTAGGGCGGGCTCGATCATACAACAAAGTGTGCGCGTGACAGAGTCACGAGCAATCGCATCGCGATGCCCCAAGCTGCGCACATCTAAGGGCCACTTGGTGTATAAAAGACCGCCAGCCAAATCACAACTAAGGTCTCGAAAACCCATACTAATACATGCATGTTATAAACATACACGCAGCACACATGCCTAGTATGAACAGCAGGTATCATCACATAACTCTACAAAGTACTTCTTTATTGACTTACACATAGAGTATACAAAGATCACATGTCTGTGATCAACATTACATCATACAACGGAAGCAAGTTAGGTCTCAGTACACACAAGTTTAAAAAATGGCTTAGAGAAGCCTTGTAAACATACATGCCCTTCCACGAGGGACCAGACTGCTGTCTGAGACTATGCTAACTTAGTCAACGTCGAACTTCAGGAAGGTGTCTCCATCGGGGTCTGGGTTTCCATCTAAAACATTGAATAAGAAAACGTGAGTACAAAGTCGTACTCAGCAAGACTTACATCAGAACTACACTACTCATGCTCAAGTTTCAAGGTAAAGGAAGGTGGGGTTTCATCATGCAGAAATGCCAGCTTTGACTTGGCTAGTCCTGTACTACGAGTACTAGACTTGAGGTAAGAAGCGTACACGAGTCCACTACCAAGTCTCCAATCAATACACCACTATGGTCACTTCCTCGACTTCCCCACGAAGAAGCACGCCATAGCAATCACGCTTATCTTGCGAGTTTTAGAAATATCCATTCAAGTTGTCTAATAATCAAGCACAACTTTCCAAGTAGTCCATGACCGCGGACACGGCTATTCGAATAGTTTTTTTAACCTTGCAAGGGTGTAAATATACACACATGACCATCGGTTACCGCCAGGTCTCGCCACCGTTCAAGAGGTGACAGCGAGGATGTTCACCACAACACTTCGCCCACAGCTCTGTTCTAGTCCAAGGAGTCAATTGTCTGAGTTCCAAACCCAACCGGAGTTCCGGCCGAGCTTCCAGCCAGGACTCAAACCATGTAGGCACAACTGACAAGCCCACCTCGACGGATGGTTCTCCTCTTGACAAGCCATGTTCCAGAAGCCCTACCATCGATGCCACATTTCATTTCCTTTATCTTTCTATGCATATGCCAAATGGAAATTCTGAACTGGGTGTGATTCCTGGACTTGGATCGGGGTGAGTTACTAGGTCGAGAGGGGTCAGTGAGCCCAATGTGTGGTTGTACTCTTTGTCTCGGATTACCATACAAGAACTCGGGCTTAAGGCGGTGTTCAACGAGACAACCCACTGTGTACTCCTACACAGCCTCTCATCGTTCACCTTGTATTAGGGTGGATTCACCAACACAGTTTCACTTTCATCAACACCATGTTCACTATCATCCCGACTCACATCAAAAGCATCCTCACTGTAAACTCTAAGCATGCAATAAGCAGTAACAGTTGCAGGGGCCACATGATATCAATCAACTCCTATGTCAGCTAGGATTGTGGTTTGCTTACTACTGTGACAAGATGATAGGTCATGCATCGGATATGGGTTCAACTATGCGGTAGAATCGATACAAGGTGATCTCCTAAACATGCATAAGCGAGACTGAGAGGGAATTGGGATTTTATAGACATGATCAATGGGGTTTTCTTGCCTTGCTGACGATACACGGGTCTTAATGGTGGTGTTCTTCTTCGGGGGTGATCACCGTCTCGGAAAAGCTGGTACCGGAAACAATCATCAACAAAGGGGGGGGCAACTTCGAAAGTAAATGCACAAGCACATGATAAGGTTGTCCATGATGTATATGGTACTGGTTTGTTAACAATTCAATTTAATTGAAGTGTATTGCAAAGGATTTGCAAATTCAAACTCCAAATTCAAATTCAAATTATGCCAGATGCATGTTTGCTACTGTTCACCCATTTTAAAATAGTCAAACATGAAAAAAAATTGCATATTCATAATCCTTGCATTTTTCTGATAATTTTTCATATATTATATGTTTAATTTGGAGTTAATATGAATTTTCGATGATTTATTGACGTTTTGAACAATTTTTGGATTTTCCGGAATTCTTTTAAATCAATTTTCATTTACTGCATCAGCATTGCGTCATCATGACGTTAGGGGGGGCTGACTGGTGGGGTCGGCTTGTCAGTGGCACAGAGGTTAAATCCCGTGGTTATTTAAATTAAGCCAATTTGATTAGGGGGTGGGGGCCACTGTGAGCGAATGCACTAGGGGGATTAGGGGGGGATTAACCCCTAATATAAACCGCCCACCGGCGGTTAACCGGTGGCGGCCACTGCGCACGGCGGCGACACGACGGGGTGGGCTTCCCGGCCACGGTTTATCACGTGGAAAGCATGGGGCTACTCCCCAGCCTCGGCTGCGTCGCCTCGCGGCCACAGGAAGGCCTCAGGGGCACCGGAGCCTCGCCGGCGTTGAGGAACGCGGTGCCGGAGTACTGCACAGGCGGGCTCGGCGATTCCGACCACGGGGAGACGCGCGGGAGGGGGAAAAAGAAAGAGGGGCTCACCCTGGTGTCAAAGGTGCTGACGGCTACGGCGGGGAGGTCGCGGGGACAACGTATTTGACGGCGAGCTCGTGCGGTCCGGCGGTGAAGACGACGAAGGGCGTGGCGTCTGTGGAGCTCGCCGGCTCGATTACTCGCATGTGAAGACGAAGGCGACGTCGAGGAGTCTCCTGTACATCATGGCGCAACTCGAGGAGGATGATGGCCACGTAGGTTCGACGGCGGCGCTCCGGCGTGCGCTCGGGCCGCGCGGGATTCGCGAGAGGGAGAGGGGGAGAGCGAGCAGAGAGAGGGGGAATGGACGCGGGGCGTCGCGGCGTGCTCCGTGGCGCAGGTGACGTGGGCGGGGAGCAGCTGCGTGGCCCTGGTGGCCACGGCGGCCACGACATGCCGGGCACGCAGCTGTGTGCTCGTGCCCGGGGAGGAAGACGACAACGAGGAGGTGGGCTGGGGTGGATGAGTTGGGCCAGATGGCCAGGGCGCTTCTTCCTTTACTTTTTCTTTTATTTTTCTTTTCTGTTAATTTGTTTTGCCCTAGTAATTAAATACCTAGGCAATTTATAAAATGCCCAAAACTCTTATGTGGACATGTAATGCATATAGCTAGCCACTTATAAAGTTTGGGGATTTTTGAAATTCAAATAATTTGAATTTCAAATCAAATAGGGTATTTAATTAATTTCCAAGCCCTATTTGGAATTTTTGACAAATCTTGGTGCATGCAGTGGGACCCACTTCACTTTATATGTGATCATGCATATTTATAAGACTTCAAAAATACCAGAGGAATTTTTGGAAGCAATTTTTGTCTGGCCATTTAATTAAATTCTTTAGGGCTTTTCTTTTCCCCAATTTTGAATTTCTTTTGAAATTTTCACATGATGCAAAAGACACAAGCAACCCTAGCACTTACCCAAGTTGGGGTTCTGACATGGAATCAGGTTTAGCTTCGGAACCTTGTTGATCCATGAGAGAGAGGTTAAATTTCCCAATACTTCATGAGCCTCTTTAAGTTTATCGAGAGCCATTTTCCTTTGAAGTAATATAATTCATAGGTGAGCTTCTCATAGTCCACTGGATGAAGTTCATGCCGAGTGGATAGTTCCTCAAACTATTCCTTAAGAGCAGCATGCTCATTAGTTAAAGTTTGACCTTTTTATATCTCATTGATCAACAGGGTTTCTGATTTCTTAATGGTTTTGCTAAGCGAGTCCAGTTCATCTTGTTGGATACAAGAAATTTTCGCGAGTTTAGCGTAGCTAATTCTAGAATCACTTTCATAAGAGGAGCCATCAGAAGTGTCATAGGTAAATTTAGATGAAGAAACACATGAGTTCCATCTTCGCTGTTGTAGTTGGTGAAGAATGAGCTCGAAGTAGATTTCGAAGCTAGAGTCGAAACGAATGCAATTCCGGCAACACCATCGAATTCTGATCCTGAACCAGATTCTAATCTTGATCCTTCTTCGGATCTAGATTCTTATTCTTCGGAGTTCATTTCGTTCCCTAGATAAGCTTTGGCCCAGTGAGAGCTACTTCGACGAGATGAGTGGGTGTTCGAAGATGACCCCTCACGCTTCTTGTGATACTTCTTCTTCTTGTCACAATCAGAATCCTTTTTCTTCTCTCTTATGTGTCTTGATTCATATTTATTTGACTCATAACTTTTGGAAGATTTGCGAGACTTGCTTGAGGAGTTGTTTTGAGAGTGCTTTGATTTGTTTTCAACTTCCCATTGAGGACAGTCAGCAATGTAATGACCAGGTTTCTTGCACTTGTAGCAGCAGTTGTCTTTAGCTGGCGCGTTTCTTGAAGACGAGCAGTGAGAGGAATTTCTTGAGTGCCTTGAGGAGTAGTTCTTCTTCGGTGATGAAGAGCTCTTTCTCTGGTAGCGATTAAAGCGCCTCATTATCAGATCCATTTCAATGCTTGCAGGATCATCTGACTCAACACAAGAAGCAGAACTAACATCGGAATAAGAATGGTGTGAAGCTTTTTCCTTGAGGTCATGAGTTATTCTTCGAGATCCATTGACATCATGTTTTTCCTCTTCTTCCATTTCGACGGTTTTGAGTGTCTCAAGAATGTCAGCAGGGACCAGATCTCTGAAGTCAGATCTTTCTATGATCATCAACACAATGTGAGAGAAGGAGTCAGCCAGGGATCGAAGAAAAGTCCTTACGACCATTGAGCTGGTGACATAAGTGGCACCAAGGGAGGTTAGTTCATTTCCGAGAGCAGTGAGTTGTAACACCCCGATAATCAGGCAACAGTAATTCAACAGTGATCACCTTGTTAAATGTCTTTTTTATCAGGATCACCCTCATTAAAAAAATTGCATTAGGAAATAATTCCACTCCAAGTCCTTTTCAAAAGGCAGGTTGAGATAAAACCTTTGCAAATAATTGGACAGATTATTCTTTGCATTTTGAAAGATCCCAAGTCAATAATAAATAGTGAAACCCATAATGGTAGGATATTAAATTGCCCCTATGAATTAAATAAAAGTGGAAAATAAACCTTGACCAAAAAATTGTGCAACAAATTTTGATAAATGCCTAATAATCAGTAAGTCATATTAAAAATGAAATGGGGGTTCATTAAAATGTTTTCATATCATAAAGAAATAAAAACAGTAGCTAGAGAACAACATTTAACATTTAAAATAAATGGTAATAATAAAATGAATTTATTTGTGAGAAAAACTTTTTGTGGCACTAAAGTATGGTGCAACAATAATACTAGAGCTTGTCACATATTTTAAAAAAGTCATTTGGTTTCCAAAAATAATAATAATAAAACAGTAAAGGAATAAAGAAAATAAAATAAAAGAAATATAAAAAGAAAACATGTATTTCTCGCCCAGGGCAAAGGCCCAACCGGCCCATCCCTCCCACTGGGCAGAAGCCCACCCACCCCTCTCCTCTCCCCCCGGCCCAACCCCCCACTCACCCCCTATCTCTATTCACGGGGGGTGCCGTGGCGTGCATCCCCGGCCGGCCATGCCAGGGACTCGCCGTGGCGGCCATCCGCCGGCGGACCGGCGAGGTTAAAGCCCCCCCCCCTCGACACCAAACCCTAGCCATGATCCCACTGCCCCCTTCTCTACCCCTCCAGCCCGCCCCTGCGCGTTGCGCCCCGCGCAGATACCATGGCCGCCGCCACGCTCGTTGACGGCGTGCTCACCGGCGCACTGGCCATCACCTGCCTCTACGCTGTGTCGCCCCTACCCCAACGAGTGGACGCCTCTCCCCCCTCGTGTCGCGTCTCCGTCCCTTCATTGCATCGCCGACGCCCCCTCTTCTTCAACCTCGGGCCGCCGCGGCCATTGTCGCCCTGCTGCTGCTCCGGCAAGCCCTGGCCTCCTCAAGCCCGTCCCCGAGCACCGCTGTGAGCCCCTGGCCGCTTACCCCCTTCCCCCGTGTCGTTCCCGTGCACTAGTCGCCGTAGCCTCTCCCCGTTCAATGTCACTGGCCGCCGCGCCCCGAGCCCCGACCTCTGCTGCCCACCATGGCCACGCTCGCCCGGCGCCCTGCTCTTCCATGCTCCTCCCTGCGCGCGCCCGCTCCGCCGGGCATGGCCACGCCCCCCACCCCTCACCGCGCGCTCCCCGGCCGAAATGGCCTCGCCGGCGAGCCAAAGCCTACCGTCGGCGTGTGTACGGTTAGGGAATGGACTAACCCCCCCTCTAACACTCCTTGACGAGTGGGCCCCCATCCCCTAATCCAATGCTAATTAAAATTAGTGGTAGGTTAGTTCCCTTGTGAGGCTGACTTGTGGACCCCCATATGTTAATTAAGTTGTTTGGTTAAAATAAACTCTGTTTAGTTCATGTGTCTATGACTAGTGGGCACCCCACCTCTAATTGAGTTTAGTTAAAAATGCTAATAAAATTGAGGCCATGACATGTGGGACCCCATCACTGTTTAAATAACTAAAAGAAATTATTTAGCCACTGTGTATGACATGTGTACCCCACCTGTCAGGGTTGACCATTCAACTCTCCTGTTTTGGATAATGTTGAAATTAAATATTAAAATAAATCCAGTAAATTCTTTTAAATTGATTAAAACTTAGAAAATTAATATCTTTTAAACCGTTAATCGGATGAAAATAATTTATATATCAAAGTTGATCAGAAAAATGTCACGAACCCGGATACGCTACCCATACCCTCACCACACCCATCTATCATACCGAACCCGAGACATTCCCCCTCCGGTTACACTGTCCGGTAATTCCCGGTACTGGTAAAACTTTGCTGATGAAAAACTTTTGTATACGAAAGTTGCTCAAAACGGATCAACGATTACAGATACACTATCCACATGTCTGTCAAATGTCTCTAACACTGTAGACATGGAACCTTCCCCTCCGGATCATCTGTCCGGTAATCAACCGATACTGATGAGTCATCCCCGGATAAATTCTTGCTCCGAGGAAATCACCGAACACTGCGTTAGAGCCCCGTTGCTTTGTATCTGCTATGCCATATTTTTGTATTGCTATTATTGCCGTGTATTTATTGTTTCTTCCCCCTCTCTTATTGTCCGGTAGTCTCGACGTCCGCTGCTGATGCCCCTGTGATCGACTACGTCGACGACGATCGTACCTCTACCGTCGAGCTTCCAGGCAAGGAGAGCCATTTTCCTTCCCCAGATATCGCCTATCTTTCCGTACTTTTCTTTCACTAGGCATATGTTGCTGCTACGTTAAAATCCTATTCAATTGCATAGCCTTTTTTTGTCGCCCCTTGATTTACCTTTCCTTGTCCTATGCTGCCTTATAAATATGTATAATTTTCAGCAGTAAACCCCGCGCCTTGTTAGCTAGGTTTAGAATAGCGGGCCTTGATCACTCTGGTGAGTGAACGCGGATTACGAAATATTATAACTGCAACAGGTACGGATCAATGCAGACGCCTTAGGGAACCTACAATGGCGAGACTCTGCCTAGTCGCTTTGAGTTTGGCTTACGAGTGGAATGGACTCGTATTTCACTCTCGTCGGCTCAGTAGCGTAGCATCATCGGGCTGATACGAGGTTTACCTCTTTAGTTCATTCCGCTGATGTCTCTGTCGAACCTCTTCAAGTGTACCATCGAGGGTGATTCCTCCTGGTTTCACTTGATGGTAGGCACTCGAATCAACTGGTGTCCTTAAAGGTAAGGAGTCGGGTGACCCAACTGTGCCCGCGCAGGGATTGTATCGGGACGGCAGGACAGGCGGATACCATCGTGGGCCTGGTCCTTGCTCGTTGGCCGTGAGATACCTTGTAGTATGAAAGTCGATCTATTCCAAGAGCACACGCGAGATAAGGTAAGGAGACGGTTCACCTTGTTGGTAACCGCAAGGGTTGGTGGGATGATAGGGTAGGCATCGATGTACTGGTGGTCCTGCATGCTGTCATTGTCCGCGACTCACCCAGATAAGGGGCAACGATAACGGTTGTCCCCGCAGATAATAATAAAATGCTTAACGAATCAGGTGGATGACTTGAGAGGCCGCAAAGGCTTGTACGCACTACCTTCACGTGGGATTATGGTGTGGGCCCTCGACGTTGTGGTCTCGTTCGAAAGCTCTGAAAGACGTCCAGTTCAGCATTGTGGCAGGGACGGATCGCGCTGCGGCGCTGGAATTCACCCTCCTTACAATGACCCGGAGGGCGAGGGGTGATAGGCCCATGACCCCCTTGCCCTTAGGGCTTTAGACCGGCGGGGACCTCTCTGATAAGCCGTAGGATGGGCCTCGGCGTGTCGGATAGCCTCGCTAGGGCATTCCCTAACAAGGTGTACGCCACCCTGGAGATTCGAGCGTGCATGCTGAACAGTCGTGCACCCCTGCAGGGAGTTTGATCTATTCGAATAGCCGTGTCCACGGTAACAGGACGCTTTATGCTGAAGCCAGAGCCTACTACTACAAACTACTACTATTAAACTATTGGTTCCGGTTTCTCTTCCTCGCAGGGAGTCGAGAAAGGGATCTCGGAGGCATTTATAATTGTTAATTATTACAACTTACTATGATATAATGCTGCAGCAACTTCTGCTTCATTGTTATTACATTCATGCTATTGAACTGTTGGTTGATCCTTACCTCGTGCTTCAAGACTCGTCGGAATATGCTAGTCTTCGATAGGCCTAGCTTCTCTTCATGATTCTGATTTCTTCCTTGCAGTCCACTATATACAGCCTCCCCTTTCCATTTGATACAAATGCATAAATGCTTAGTAGCGGACGTAAGACTCGCGGGTATGCTAGATACTCACCCTTGCTTTATTTCCCCAATTTTGTTTTGCCTGATCAGACGCTGCAGTCGACGTTGGATCATAGGAGCAGAAGATCCCCGATGTCGACCACCGCAACATGAAGATCCCCGATGCCTTCTACGATGTTGAGTTCCCCGTTGACTAGGAGTAGTTTGGAGGTTCCCAGGCAGGAGGCCTCGCCTTTTCGATCGTTGTTCTTTTTGTGCTAGCCTTCTTAAGGCAACCTTGTATTCTTGTGTCTGTACTCAGATACTATTGCTTCCGCTAACTTTGTGCTCTCGAGCTGTTGTATTCGAGCCCTCGTGGCCCATGGCTTGTATTATACAGCTTGTATTATTTTATTTGTAGAGTTGTGTTGTGATATCTCACCGTGAGTCCCAGATCTGGATCGTGTACCTTGCGTGTATGATTACTGTACACGGTTCCATTTTGGGGGCTTCACATGAGTGTTGTAGATTGAAGCAACCTTTTCACCCACCATGTGCCTGAACTGATGAAATTTGCTTCGGAGCATGCCAATTCGAGCATCTTTCTGAGTAGAGACACCTTCTCCAATTATTTCAAGATATTTCCAAACGCCTTTAGCAGACGGAATATTTCTCACTTCATGATATTTCTCAGGGGTCAATTGATTTGTGATGAACACCCTGACTTGAGTATCAAGAACCTGCTTTCTCACTTCATCGGGAGTAGGAGTGATACGTCCCAAACGTATCTATAACTTCTGCTTGCTCCATGCATTGTTTGGGTTATATTGCTATGCTTTTGATACACTCTCATACACTTTTGATCATATTTGGACTAACCTATTAAGTCAATGCACCCCAGTGCCAGTTTCTGTTTTCTGCTGTTTTTGTATTTAAGGTTTTCCCATTATTAAAAGTGCTCACAAAATTCCAGGAAAAATATATAAAATCAGCATTCTAGAAGAGTCCTCCAGCCGGAGGATGGGCCCCTGGGGTGGCCCACAACCCCAGGCGCCCTCCTGGTGCGACCAGGGGTCCACCCGCGCCGAGTGGCCTCCTAGGTGACTCAGACCTCTGCCGGTGCCCCCCTTTGGCTCTTATTTATACTCCCGTCGCGAAAACCCTGATACCAGACCCCTTTTCTCCAGAAGCAATTCCGATCTCCGCCGCCATCGCCAACAAGCTTTGGGGGACCAGAATTCCTATGTCGGCACCCTGCCGGGACGGGGAAGTGCCCCCGAATTCATCTCCATCGACGTTGCTTCCTCCCTCCATGATGCGGGAGTCGTCCCTCCTCGGCGCTGAGGTTTCTACCAGTAGCTATGTGTTCTTCTCTCTCTCCAATGATTTGATCTTTATTGTGATCATAGGCTATGTTAATCTAGGGTGATCCCATGATATTTCCCCTTCCTCTATGTATTGGATTTGTGTGCTCACTTGATCTTATCTAGTATAATCCCCGAGACCATGGTGACATCAGTCTATTGAACATGGGTTAGAAGAATATTTTCATGAGTAATTTCCTCTTTTGTGTGTTGATTGAAGATTGAGAGTCTCTTGGTGCTTGTCTTTGACTATCCTTTAGATATGTTGTGGTGATTGTGGTACTCTCTTTGGATGGCCGCGGTGACATTGGGAAATCCATAGATGAGAACTACGAACTCCGAGGTGTGATTTTGTAACCCTACACAGTTCTCATCCTCTCTTGACCACAAAGGAATGACCTCCGAGTACGTCTCCATTGCATGGTTTATTGGAAATATCATGTGATTAGACTATGTTAATGTTGTTGGGAGTTACCACTATTGAAAGTATGAAGCCTAGGCCTTCTTTCCACCATTGCAATACCATTTGTACTCACGTTTACCACTTGTTTTCTTGCTGTATTTTTTATTACAGATTTATATTACCTTGCTTTGCCACACCTATCACCCATATTTTACCATCTCTTCGCCGAACTAGTGCACCTATACAACTCCTAGTTGTATTAGGTGTGTTGGGGACACAAGAGACGTCTTTTATCTTAATTGCAGGGTTGCTTGAGAGAGACCATCTTCAACCTCTACTTCCCTGAGTTCTATAAACCTTAGGTCATCCACTTGAGGGAAATTGCTGCTGCCCTACAAACCTCTGCGCTTGGAGGCCCAACATAGTCTACAAGAATAGAAGCGTGCGTAGACATCAAGCTATTTCTGGAGCCGTTGCCGGGGAGGTGAGATTTGAAGGTATATCTTTAGATCTTGCAATTAAATCTTTTCACTTCTTGTTTTTATTTTCATTAGTTATGCTTATGGAAAACTGCACTCTTAGTTCGCTGCTTGGGGAAGGCCGCTTTACCACACCTGTGGTAGAGAAGTCTCCTCCACCTACTGAATGTACCCCATTCAAAATACCACTTGGGATAATTGAAATAATTAGGAATGATTGTTATGATGGGACAGTCAATCCTAGTATCCATTTTTTTAAACTTACAGAACTTGGTGAGTTGTTTAAGATTTCAGGTTTGAAAAGAGATGGAGTCATGAGGAAATTATTTGCCTTTTCACTGAAAGGAAAAGCGTTGGAATGGTATAGGCTACTAGATGATTCTCACCTGTTGGATTGGTAAGAGATCTAGTCTCTCTTTTACTCCAAGTTTTATCCTCTTCATGAAGTCCATGAGAATAGGAATTATGTTTATAATTTCTATCCTCATGACGGAGAGAGCATAACTCAAGCTTGGGGGAGACTGAAAAATTTAATGCTAAAATGTCCTAACCATGGGCTCCCCAAAGATATAATTATTACTATTTTTTATGGAAGGCTCTCTCGACAGGATAAAGACTCGATGCTTCCTCTATGGGTTCTTTCACAAACGAAAAGATTGATGCTAAATGGGAACTTCTCGAAAGAATTTAACGCAATACTGAAGATTGGGAGATCGACAAAGGTAAAGAGTTAGGTATAAGTTATGAGTATGATTGCATTAAGTCCTTTGTTGAAACTGCAAGTTTTAATAAGTTTAGTACTAAGTTTGGGCTTGATTCTCAACTCCTTGTTGATTTCCTCAAATCTTTTGCTTCACATCTTAATATGCCTAAGGAGAATTGGATCAAGCATCATGAACCTTTTAAAGAGATTTGCAAAGAAAATGAGATTGTTCATGATCATTGCAACATGCATGATCCAATTCCTGAAAATGATGTTTTATATAAGCATGTTCATTTTTGTGGAGTGGATAGACCTTGTGAAAGGCCTATGATTGACGAAGAGAAGTATTGTAAGCAACATAAGCATGAAAGAACAATCATTTGGGTAAAAAATTAAATGAAATTACTAGAGAATTGTGTGACATTTATCCTTTTACTTGTGAACTTTGCTGCATAGAGGGTCACTTTAATTTTCAATGCATGCACTTTCAAAGCATAACTAGTAATCAGCTGTGTGATAACATGATCACTTCTAATCTTTATGATGAACTTATATTATTTTTTATGTGTGAAGAGCTATCAAAAAAAACTTCTTGGCTAGATGTTAATGCTTTAGGAATAAACAACACTTTGCAAAATTGATATCTCTATTGTGTTGTTAATTGCCATGAAAATGATTACATAAGTAAGATTAGAAAGGAGGGAACTCTACCAAAGTATAAAAATGTCTCTTATATTTCAACTGATAAAAAGGAGAGTTCCTCCCAAGTTTCCCCTATTGTTTCTAATGATAAACCAGGAGATGTGGAGAAGCTTCATCTCCAACCACTCCCTCCTAAGGTGAAGAAGAAGAAAAAGAAGAGGAGGAGGAAGAGGAGCAAGAAGGAAAAAAGAATGGGTATCAAACTGGCCTGAGCATATTCCTCGCATCAATTTTTATCCTAATGGACATAAATTTTTGGAGGATGGTGAGCTTGATTGCATTCATTATTATCCTGATGTTAAGTCCGTAGGAACTATTGAAGATGATTTTGATTATGATATGCATGTTACTTTTTGTGATTGGGAAAATGATGATAATGCTACTTATGATCTTGAAAATCTTTTTGGTACAACTCTGAGAGTGATGATATGGAAAGCTCTAAGCTTGTGGATGATAGGATTGCAAGCCCTTTACCAATTAGTGATGTGGTAATTGATAATTCTTTTGCTAGTAAGGATAAAGACAACATGTTTACAAATATAGTTGCTAGCAATGATAATGCTCTTCTCTACTATGATGATGTTATAACCCTAACTCCGTTTGGAGTGTGCTTTATATGTAACTTGATTAGTTTTTCGTGTACTTTGTGTTTATGCTATTATTTGTTGTTGTTAACCAACCTAAAATATTGTTTAGGACAGAACAATACCAAATGTTTTAATTGTCGTGGGGCACTTAGTGATATGCCTTGTTTAGGGTTGTGCCTCACTTAACTTGACTAGTATAGATAGATTACTTCGAGCTTCACCTCTTGCCATGCTTGAGTGAGATGCCATGTTAATAACCTTTGATCACCTTGTGTAGCTAAACAACTTGAACCTTTCCAAATGTGCGGTATCATCGTGTGTGACAAGTACTCCACTTAACCTATTAGTAACCGCTCTTGACGGTAGGTGCGATGTCTCGTGTTGCCTTCTTGTTGATGCTTGCTCGTGTTTTCTTCGTAGTAATAGATGCTTGCTCGTCAATTTCTTTCCAGTGTTTACCGTCTTGTGTGCTTCCGCGAGTACCTCTCGAAGACGATGCGAGCTTTCGATCAACTACACCTTCGGAACCCGACTTATCAACAGGCAAGGACTATACATTACTTATGAGGCATTCTATTTCAACCAGCGGTTTGCATGCTAGTATAGGATAAGTTCGATGTTTGATCCTACCACATGTTTACAGCCTCTTTCAAACCGATACAGCCATGTCCCCTCCCAGCAAACCATATACTGCTATGTTACTATTTCTCGTTGCTTAACCCTGCTTAGTATGCATGCTTAGGATGCTACGATGTTACCCTGTTACTCCTTGGTTTGCGATATCACATTATTATATTGTTGTTGATGATATGATTATTATAATGTTGACTATATTCGACGAAGGATGGAAGGTCTAGGCTATCCCGCCCCGACGCTTTGTTCCATTCGAGTCACCTAGGACCCGAGTTCCGGGTATTGGTTTTCAGACTGAGCGTGCCTAACCACGTGTGGGATACTATGGGGTCCCCTTTTCTTACCTACCTAGCTTCAAACATTTCTAGTGGTGGCCCAAGCTGATTTACCATTTGAAACCGTGTGTGTGTTGGTCGGCCGCCAGTAGTTTTCAAACCACCTTGGGCAAGGAGGATTTGTTCCTTGGCTGGCCCACCTTGTCCGGATGAGTACCCGGTTTCCCATGTGTGATTAACTGACTATCCAAACCTGCGACAGATGGTAGAGACCAATTCGAGAGCGCGGTCGGCTTTTGAGTTGGGTGTCGACTCACCGGGGGCCACCCGGATTTGTTCGTTGTTAGCTAGAGGGACCTGTCGTTTGGATCTCTTGGAACTAAATCATAAAATGGTTGCTTGTGATAGGTAGCAACTGAGAGAGATGGGCGTGCATGCGGAGCCTTGTAATGGGCAGTTGGTACACCCCTGCAGGGTTAAATCTTTTCGAGAAGCCGTGTCCACGGTTATGGACGACTTGAGACCTACTCCTTGTTCATAGACAACAACAACTGAGATAATCTTAATATAACTTGATCAACGTGTGTGTTCCTTGACTGCTTCTTCTTCGTCGGGATGCGAAGAGGAGGACAAGGATAGGATAGGTGTTATGATTGCATAAGTAGTTGATAGAAAGACTTGTTGGAGGCGATTCCTCATCGAATGCTTGGCTTCTTATCTTACTCTCTAGATCGTTAGCCACGTCATACATGCTGGTGCGGCAGCAACCTCACCACTTACCCCATCCTTACCGTAAACTACTAGTTGTCATAGAATGACGAGTGATGAAGTCCTTGCTGGGTCAGATGACCACTAAAGTTGGATGCTGAGTACTTCTGTCTCATGATACTACCCCCAAACTCTTTTCAGGATTCTTGATCGACAAAAGGTACGGTGATCGACATTTCACGTGGAGACTCAACGACGACTAGTTAGGCGGATCCCCGCGGAGGGCCTAGACCCGTGTGGTTATGGGAATCGACGTTTTTCTCTTTGCCACAAGGCATTTGCTTGTAGTCTGTACTCAGACATGTACCTTCCGCTGATGTATTGTATTTAAGGCAGTTGTATGCCGATTGTATGAGATGTTGTATCCTTGTATCCGTAATGTTGTGATATCATGTTGGAAATCCGGGGCATATGACTTCGTCATATGTCGCGGTGGGACCGATATGTGCTTCGTCCCCGGATCTGGATGGAAACATCTAGATCTGGAACAGCACCGCATATCGGGCCTTACAAATGATCACTTCAAATTTTTGGACTAAAACTTCAAAGTGAAATAGAATGTAGCATAGGAAGAGGAACAGAAGGGAACAACTAAGAAGCAAAACAAAATCATGAAGCTAAACATGGTGAAGTAAAATACACCGAAGCACAACATTGAAACTAAAGGTACTGAAAGTAAGTGCGGGAAGGTAAAAAGAGCCTCAGTACGCAACGATGTTTGTTCGACCAGCTCACACTCTGCAAAGTGCTACGTCTGGTTGGAGGGACTTTTGATTGAACACGGGAGCTAACCTCTCTCCGTCCGTTTCTCCACTGCACCAATCTCCTTGAGCTTGGCCAGTTTTACTCATGGTAGATTATTGAGGAAATCTCTAAAACCTTTGAAAGAGTTGTTCGTCGAGGCGAGAATATCTCTTTGCTCTCTGAGACGACTCTCTAACCGTCTAGGACGCTTGCAGACATCCAAGATAAAAAATGGCTAGAAAACTTCCACCTAAGTCATAGTGAATCAACTCAGATCAATATGACTTGTGTTTCGGTGGGAGGCTTTTGGTTTAGTTTCGGTATCTTTCTTCGGATGCTCACAATAGTCTCTCTCTTTAATGACGGCGGGGGCGACGTATTTATAGGTGGAAATCCCAAGGTGCGAAATGAATGATTTTACCCGAAGCGATAGCTTGACGCGTTTCCACAATGGTCGGATTTTTCATCAATGCGCAACTTTAATTGCGGACCAAGTAAAGCTGACTCACAGTCTGAGTTCATTTTCGAAGGCGGAAAGTACGAAGCCTTTGCCGTCGAAACTTTAGTCGACACACATGAGATTTCTCCTCTATAGCTCTCACTGGGTTTAGTTTCAAACTGAGCTTTTTCAAAATAACTTCGGTTTCGACTTACTAACCCATCTTGATAGTACGGTTATCCTATGACTCAAAGAATAGAAAAAGAACTACGCAAAAACTACTAAGTCTTGCGCCG
This sequence comes from Bromus sterilis, assembly GCA_950022295.1. Lineage (NCBI taxonomy): Eukaryota > Viridiplantae > Streptophyta > Magnoliopsida > Poales > Poaceae > Bromus > Bromus sterilis. The sequence goes on from OX465600.1 coordinate 161,054,536, forward strand.
TCTTATTCATTTCCTTCGATGAGTTCCCCTTCGAGGCACCATAACTTTTAGGGGTCACCCGTCGTGATTAAGCTTCACTCCAAGGAATAAGCTTCGACATCTTGTCCATCTTCCTTGATGATCTACCAGTCCACTTGTTATCAAGGAACCTAAGAAACAGTTTACACTCAAAAACATTGTTAGTTCCTCTACTGTCTTGTCCAACAATATCCAAAACACATGGGAGAAAACTTTGATCTTACAGGTACCATCTCCAAGAGTATAGGCGCAACATCCATAACATCGAGTCTATTGATCCATCGATCACGCCAGAACAATACCCTTTTTTCCATCACCCATGGTGATAGAGAACAGATTGTTGAAAACGTTCCTGACATCTTTATCAACCATTACACCCAGTCCTTGCCAAGGCTTTTTAGAGTTGTTTCTTCACAAGCACTCCCATCTGATATGGAGAGACAACGCTTGCAAATGGAGGTTTTTGACTCCCAAGCCTACATAGATCATCGGGCGAAATATGTAGTTCCATGCCATAATGCATTGCCCTTCGTTGTATTTATTTGTCCTAGTACAAAAAGATCTTAACCATCCATCTATATTTATGGTCAATCTGAGGTTGCCAATGTGATCGAGATAACTGATTTATCATCAATTGCAAGCCAAGGTACTTGCATGGAAATTCCTTGAGATCTGTTGCAACATCGTATCAATTGTTAGCCTATCAAAAACTGAGCCCTTGATCAACATATAAGAGGTTTTACGGTAATTAACCCGAGTCCCGATGACTCCCCAAAGACCTCAAGCGCCATACGCATAAAGTTTAGATAATGTAAACATATAAAGATAACCTATCTATTGTTCTAATCCTAGCCATCGAGCTAACCACACAATCCTCCATTTCCGTAGAGAACATAGCCGTCAGATTGTCCATAGAACTAACAAAAAAAAGGGAGATTGGCCCCCCTGCCTCAATCCATGGGCGTGTGCAAAACTTCTTCCCAACACAGCATTTACCACGACCATGGTAAGTACCATTTGTAGTATGATAGTAACCAGTCAAAGGCACATACCACCAAAGCTCTTCTTGCGCAAAACCTCAAAGAGAAAGGGCCAGGAAAGGGAGTCAAAATCTAGCCTGATATCCAACTCGAGGAACACACCTGGGATCTATATATTGTATATTTTCGTGGACACTTATCAAACTAGGGGAAATTTGTCATGAAAATTGCACCCCACAATGAAAGAGGGTTGGTTTTCCCGCATGAGTTCCTTCATTTGTCTTCTAGACCAGTTTGCAAGCATCTTCACTATCGAAGATGATTCCAAAGAATCCCTCGGTACGGTTTCCTAAGCTAGATGATCAATGATGATGGTTACAGGAGGCAAGGATTTACCTAGATTCTGGATATCCTAAGAGACAAAACCCTACTCCCGCTTGTTCTTGATTATGATGGGGTGTAACACTAAGTATAATGACTGCGAGATTGTTGATATGCCAATAGGGGCCTCGTACCCTCGAATTATATATTACGTCAAGGGATACTGAGGTTTACACAAGTCCTATGTTGGTACGGTCGAGGAGACCGTACCACCTACAATAACGCCATCTTGTCCTTCAAGACAATAGAGGATCTTCCTTTATCGGATCATGAGCTTATTCTAGCAGTCCATTAAGTTGTTTGTCCACATGGCCCAAGGTCCGGGCAAAAGCCTTGGACCCATCATCATAGGGCTTGGTCCTCAAGTTTGATCTTCAGATACTTGACTATTCGGATTCAGCTTCATCGAGCTTTAGATCAGTCCACACCACTTCATCTTCAAAATGATGTTCCATCATGGTCTTCTGCCAGATCTTCGAATATATGGAGGATTTGATGGTGGGAGGGTTCTCGCAACTTCGTCTTCAAAATGTTGGTGATGTAATGTTCTTGATAATTTAGATTGACTGCCAGGGCCACTAATTCGCGTGTGCCTTTGTGAAATGGTGTGCAGAGTGTTGGGGAACGGGGCAGAAAAAAATATTTTTTCATAACCTACGCGTCCCGAACCCGAGACCTATGCTATGGCGATGCAAGTAACGGATGGAAATAAGTCACATAGCAGTATGTAGTCCGTTAAGCAGGAAACGTTACCGCGTGAATGTGGTTGATTTAGTCGTACCCGACAATCCCCGATGCCGCGAAGATCCACGATGACTCCAGAAACCACTTGGTCCTTGCAGACCGTTGACAGGATTACGTCCCTGTTGGAACGTTGTTGGTGAAGACGTCGTGATACGGTCTCGGCGATGAAGGAGCACCACAAGTGTACCGCTTCGCGGGATTTCACACGTATGGTGTACCCGACGTTCCCTCCGGGCTCCGAACCAGGCGAGCAACGGAAAGAAGATGGATTCGGATCCCGATTCTAGCAGCACGGCGATGTGCGTATGGGGGAGAAACCGTCAACCAAGTGCAGACTCCAAACAAGGGGAGTCTGCTCAAGGAAGGAGAAAGGAGAAAGAGAGAGATTAATGTTATGAAGAAAAGGGGCACCCTACCCCTCCTTATATAGGCCAAGGAGGGGTGTCACCCTCCCTCAACTTCCCATGTGGTACTAAACCCAAGGGGAGAGAGGGGTGTGCGCCTTAAGGGGGGTGGGGGCCCTCCCTTCGCGCCATGGGCCAAGGGGGGAGGCTCCCTCCTTCCCTAATGGGCCTCTTTAGGTCCATATGCCTTTTCTTCCATTTTTATATATATTTAATTATATTTTAATATTTAATTATGTTAATTAAATGTAAAACATATTTAAATATTATTAAATAATATTTTGAACCTTTAAAAATATCCAGAACTCCTTCTGGCACTTCCCGGAACAATTCTGGTGTTCTCTCCTATTTCACCGATGATCCCAAATCTATCCTTATTGCGTCGAATACCCTTAAGTGTGACACCCTACGGTCCGGGAAACAACTGACAATATCAAGACACTCTCTTGATCAATGACCATCAGTTGGACCTGGTTACAATCCTAGATTGCCCTTGTGCTTCCATTGTTTGAACTTCATCGGTGTTGGATCCGTTAAAGTTGAGTCCTGTTCCCATTTTCCTATGGTACTTTTTTTTCCAAGGTTTGATCGTCGGTATCCTATATACCTAGTTCATCCTCGTTACCGACAAACACGTTTACTCGTCTGTGATATTACAACCTCGTGACCTAGACACATGATTGCACAATCTTTATGATGTAATATCATCGAGTGGGCCCAGAGTACCTATCCGTCACTCGATGGACAAACCCCGCTTTGATCTATTTGCATACTCATTAACATATCTACTTCAGAATACCTAAAATAGGTCATTATGGCCACCATATTTTAGTGAGGAGTTGGATGTAAATGAAAGCATCCTAATAGATAGTAATTACGTATGATCATTACGATCTAAGCATCTGGTCACTACATTATAGTTATCGCAATGTTGAGCTATGTGACTTGATCACATTGCAACACTTCTGGTGGGGTGTGTCCATCATATCATTCTCCCAATGATACGACCTCATTTTCAATAGGCGGTTCATACCTCATGATCAGGAAACCTTGATCATCGATTGCCCAATGAGCTAGTATACTAGAGTTAACTAGGGACTTGGTTGTTTGTATACCACACGTGTATTAAGTTTTCCTCTTAATACAGTTATAGCACAGTATAAAACGTATTATGAACTAATGGAATATGCTAACAAACATATTTTATGTACCTGTAGGGCACTGATGAGGGGGTGACCCCACGACTCCTACAGATGAGGTTACTTGGTGCGTATCAACCTAGAAGGCCCGCTGGAAGCCTCGACCGGCCCACGCCTGGCCCACTCGAGGCACCGCCATAGTTGTCCTCGACGATTATGGAAGCCGTGACTTAGCGTCCAAGACTGAACTTAGATTAGGAAACCCTCTCTGTAAACCTAGACGGACTCCTTGCGACCCAGCCTAATATATAAAGGCTGGGAGAGGGGACGTCTAGGGCATCGAATATTCAAGCAATACCTTCGGTCCCGAGCGAACTCGCGTCGACCTCCACTGTAATCGCCTCCATCATAATTCAATCAAGCAGGAAGTACTGTCTCCTGTTAGCCTATGAGTATCGCCAACCTGCACATATCCTCTACGATCTAACCCTGGGTTCCTAACCATGGGATTTGCCGAGGTCAATCCTAGTCAATTGGCGCCGACCGTGGGGAAGACGCAGGTTGGAATCACGATCTCAGCGGCCCCGTCATCAATGAGCCACAACTCTAGGACTCGAGCAAGATCCAATCCACTCGAAGAACTCAGGTTCATCGCAAGCCTCTCCGTCGCGCCTCCAAGATTTCTCGGCCGGCGACTACGCCAAAATCAATCTTTCGGCGACTACCAAAGTCGTTCATAGCGAAGAAAAACTCGACGACTCAGAAGACAAACATAAGCCGTAGCCAAAGGGCCAGTCGTAGAGCCAGATCCAGAAATCCAAATTGAAGTCTCGCTCGAAGAACCACCGCCCAAGGCAGAAACTCCGACAACCACCCGAGCACCCCCCGCCACCCGAGCAACCGTCGCAACATGCGACGAGGGTTCCAAAATTCAATCGAGTGAATAATACGACCCCGACCGAAGACCGGACAAATTCGCCAAAATGATACGCAACTACTCGATCAATGATGGAATCGAGCTTGATCCAAGATTCCACTCCCGTTCAAAAGATCACTCACAGTCGTTCCGCGTCGCAAGAAGAAGGAGGCACGATGGCTCCAGCAAACTCACTGCCCAGGATCAGCTTGTGGCACCCCGGCTCAGAGCAACCGGTTTTCCTTACATTGCCAACCCAGAGATCATGTCTTCTGGCAATGCACAACATATTGGTACAAAAATAACCGCTTCATAGATAATTATACAGGAACATAGGTTCGGTATACAAACTGTTAGGAGGCATGGCGGCACATCTCGTACGGAAGCAATATCTACATTATTTATGCACATCTCGGGGCCTCTATACGAGCGACGAGATACTCTACGTCAGCGGAATAACGGGGTGAGGGAGCTCCACTCCATGGGGACACTGCTGGGACACGGCCTAGTTCGCAAAGTACGGCACACCAGAATCTTCAGGCACAGCTTCTCCTGCATCTGCAATGACACACCAGGTCATTACATCGAATGTACTTGCAATCTCACAACAGCCAATTCATCAGGGTAAACAATAGCTTGATAACAACAATGCACACAATGACAACATGATGAGCATAGCATGATATCAAAGTTAAGACTAGTACAATAACAACCATCGCTCATGATCATCACATGATCACGCAGCTTACCTCTGAGTCCATACTGACTCAACATCCGGGTCATCACATGACCCACAATTCATACGGGTCGTTGCATGACCACTCAATAGTTGGGAGTCATCGCATGACCACCCAACTACTACGGTCATCGCATGACCAACAATTCTTATGGGTCGTCGCATGACCACTCAACGGTTGGGAGTCATCGCATGACTACCCAACTACTCTGGTCATCGCATGACCAACAACTGGCACCACCATTATACCGGGTTTGTGTTGATCCATAGTGTGACCTAGTACGAACTTGTCCAATACCGTGGACTCGGATATTCGAATAGATTCTTAACACTCTGAAGAGGTTGTGCACTTTACCCACACCATGGAGCTCCTTGCCCAACAGACTAGGACTACTCCAACGAAACTTGCCTACCGCGTAACCTTTCTAAGGTACCCCAACATCCTGTCTTGGGTATCCCTGTGTCTTCCAGACACCTGCCATCGCATGGCCACTGACCATCGCATGGTCCACAATATTGTCCCAAACGGAGACTCCCGGGTAACATATCAACTCTGGATCTCGAGATTATCACCACCTACCTAATCAGGGTAACGTGCGTGCATAACCTCCCCTCTTTGGTGGCACCCGTAAAAGGCACAACGATAGCCCAAGATAAGGTCTGCCAATACAAGAAAATGTGGCTGCACGAATAAAGTTTGGTTCGGTGGCACTCGATCAACTGTTAATTCATGTTCATTAAGTTTCAACCACAATCACTTGCAACATGATATCGAGTCATGGACTTAGCATGATAACAAAGATATGAACATGATACTACCACCAAACATGAAGCAACTAGCATGGTATAGCATGGACTTAGCAAAGCATGCTCACCAAGGCATGAGTAGGATCAGCATGAGCCTGATAGAATCAATATGAACATGATATGAATTTAGACCAGCATGTTAATGTCCAGTGAGAATGGCATAGTTATATCACATAAACAAGGCGTAGTTATTCTGATTACATCGAATCAATCCAAGGTAAACTCAAGTCAAAATAGCAAGGCAATATTTAGCAATTCATAACAAAAGACTCTCATCAAGTGAATGTTGTGGCTTGCCTTGGTCAAGTGGAGTATCACTGAACTCCTGGTTCTCACCAAGCATGTTGTTGTCCTCTGAAACTAAATTCAAATAGAAAAAGTAAAATAAGTCAAATTAACATCCCTTCTTTCCAGTACACTTAGACAGAGAGAAAAGCTATCAAACTTGGCCAACTTAAAGAGGGGATCAAGACAAAAATTTAGCAAAAAGAATCAACTAATTTGGCCTTATAGATAAGAAGTTATTGGTGGTCAAAGTTTGGTAAAATATCCCTTTTAAATAGATTTAATTCAATTTTTCAGGAATTTCCACGGGAGGCCACGTCGAAGGCGTATTTCCACGAGGTGCCTCCACTGGAAAACGGTTCAGAGGGGTAAAGGGGGCCCGGCAGCTCCGGCGAGGAGTTACGCCGGCGTTGAGACCCTGACGGCGACGTGCGAGCGCACCAGCGGATGGAGGAGGCTACGGGGAGCAAGTATGTCCCCGAAACACTGGGAACGGTGACTGGACGACGAGGCTAGGGTCTTCTCCAGCGGCGGTCGGCAGCGGTGCTCGTCGGAGTTGCCGATTCCTGCGAGGAATTCTACAGGCGAGCACTGCGTTAGAACCGTGAGAGAAAGAGGAGTCTAACGAAAGCAAACGCGCGGTTAGGGAGCAACCAGAGACGGCTGGCCGGGGTTGTGATCTCTCGGCGATGCTCAGGTGAGGTCCAAGACCTAAGGCCTCCCCGGCCGGGTTTCCCTTGCTGTGTACTCGATTGGAGTGTCGGTGGGGTGTTTGCGATGCCCAGAACTGAAGAGGTCATGGGTTTATATAGGCCGCGGCTGGATTCCGTCAAGGGCGCCGCCAGGCATAAGATGTTGGAGCAGTGCGGGGCGTGGATAAGCTCGGGCTTCTTCGGCGGGTCGAGAGGGTTCTAGTGGAGGTCCAGCATGCGTGCGGGGGGCTTCCAATGCTCTGCATCGAGGGGGGCACGGGGTCACATGGAAATGGCGTTGCGGCGGCTCGGTGACGGCGAGCTAGGCGGCGGGCGACGATGCGGCGTCGCTGTCGACGAGTAGACGCAGCCACGGGCATCACGGAGTCGTGCTTGCCATAGTGGTCGTCCCGCGTGCCCTCGGGTCAACAGTGGAGGTGACGGCGAGGTCTCCGGAGGGCGGCGGGGCTTTGGGAAGGGATTGGTGGCATGCAGGTGTGCTGCGGGAGCTACGGACACGGGGGTGCAGCCGCGGGCTCATCGGGCGAGGCTGGCCCGTGATGGCGACGGCTCGGCCATGGACAGAGCATGCCTATGGCAGGCTGCCCGCGTGCTCACCCTGTGCATGCGTGCGCTGGGTGTAGCCAGGGCGTGCCAAGTGTGTCTCTGGCACGTATTGAACGTCCACTAGCACCCTGGTAGCATTGGATGGCTTGGGGAGGGGTGGTGTGGATGCCAGGTTAAAACGGGTTTCTGCCAGGAAACTTTGAGAATTTTTGGAGGAGAAAGGGCTTGGAGTTTTAAGCTGAATTTTGGTGTGCAAGCATGATCTAGGAAGGTGCTCGTGTGGTAAAAATCCCAAAGCCATTTGACCAGTGTTCAGGGTACTTCCTTCACAAAGTGCTCCTCTGTCCAGAATTGGAAAAGAATTTCTAGGGGAGAAACTTTGTACTGAACTTGATGATCTTTTTCCATAGAATCATGACGCATGATCATAGAGTCTAGCACAAAAACGTTCAAAGCGTTTTAAGCAATAGAAGAAATGATTGCTTCACAAACATTGGAGAAAAAGGCTTATCCCTTTAATGAAAAATGAATATTTTGGGGAATAAATATATGGCAAGGAAATAGGAGATCAGGGATTGATCTTGACCATGAGGGAGATGGATTTTCAGGTCACTTGGCTTAGCGGAAAAGAATAGACCCAAGTGATCAAGGAAAAAAGAGTTGCAAAACACCAGGCAAACAAATACAAATCCAGAAATCAGAAAAAGGCTTGCAAAAAAGGTGCGAAAAACCAGGGTGTCACAAACCTACCCCCCTTAGGGTAAATCTCGTCCTCGAGATTTTGTTGCTCATGGAACAGATATGGATAGGCGGTCCTCAGAAACTCTTCCCTTTCCCAAGTAGCTTCTTCCTCGGTATGGTGCTCCCACGGTACCTTGTAAAACTGTTTACTTTGCTGCGGGTGATCCTTTCCATTTCCTCTAAAATTCTGACTGGCTTCTCCTTATAGGCCAGATACTGTGTCAGCTCTAATTCCTTCATATCCACTTGCTTGACTCGCGGTGCGATCCATTTGTGTAACTGTATTGTGTGGAAAACATCTTGAACATCGGACAGTTCCGGGGGTAGTTCCAATTGGTATGCTACTCTTCCTCATTTAGCCGTTACTGGGAATGGCCCGATGTATCGTGGTGCAAGTTTCCCTCGAGTGTGGAATCTCCTCACTCCCTTCATTGGTGTTACTCGAAGGTAACCATATTCTCCTGGCTCAAAGTTCACTTATCGATGTTTTGGGTCATAGTAGCTCTTTTGGCGAGACTTGGCTGCTTTCAGACGGTCCTGAATCTCTTTGACCTGATTTTCGGCTTCATGCATCAAATCTGTACCAAAGATATGGCTGTCTCCTTTCTGGGACCAATTCAGAGGGGTACGACACTTACGCCCATATAATGCTTCAAATGGTGACATCTTGAGGCTGGACTGATAACCTTTGTTGTAAGAGAATTCCGCATATGGCAGACACTCTTCCCACTTGGTTCCATAGGCTAGAGCTCATACCATGAGCATGTCCTCCAGGATCTGGTTAACTCGTTCCGTTTGCCCATCGGTCTGCGTGCGATAGGCCGTGCTATGTTTCAGTGCAGTTTTCAAGGCTTGATGCAGCCGTAACCAGAATGCAGACGTGAATACCGATCCTCGGTCGGAGGTAATTGTCTTAGGTACTCCATGGAGGCTAACAATCTGGGACATGTATAGCTCCTCTAGATGATCTCCTCGATAATAGGTTCTGACCGGGATAAAATGGGCCACCTTGGTGAGCATGTCCACAATAACCCAAATGGAATCATGGCCGCGAGCTGAGTTGGGGAGTCCCACGACAAAGTCCAAGCATATGTCTTCCCATTTCCACTGATGGACTTGTAAGGGTTGTAGCAATTCAGCGGGCTTTTGATGCTCAGCTTTGACTCAGTTGCATATGTCGCAGCACGCAACATAGTATGCAATATCTTTCCGCATTCCGGACCACCAAAATGTTGTTCTTAAATCCTGGTACATCTTGGTACCTCCTGGAGGATGGAATATGCGGAGTCATGTGATTCTCGCAGTATTTGCTGCCTTAGGCTGTTCTGGTCTGGTATGCATAGTCCGTCCTCAAACCATAGAGTCTACTCGGCATCGATGCGGAAGGATGTGGCTATGCCCTGCCGTACCTTCTCCTTGATTTCTTGGATCTCCGAATATTGTTTCTGCGCTTTCTTGACTTCTTCCACGAGGGTTGGGGTGATCTCCGTTGTCTTCACGTTTAGCGGGCCGCATAGTACCAGGTTGAGGCTAGCAAATTCCCTTTGTAGTTCCGGATTCATCCCTTTCCAAAGTGCATTGACCATGCTTGGCTTTCTGCTGAGGGCATCGGCCACCACATTGGGTTTCCCGGGGTGATATTTATCCCGAGGTCATAGTCCTTGACCAATTCCATCCATCTCCTTTGTCTGAGGTTGAGATCCGGTTGGGTGAAGATATACTTGAGGATCTTGTGGTCTGTGTATATTTCACACCATTAACCGATGAGATAATGCCTCCATATCTTCAAATCATGCACTACGGCCGCTAGGTCCAAATCACGGGTGGGGTAATTTCTTTCATGTGGGCGTAGCTGCCAGGAGGCATATGCAACAACCTTTCCTTCTTGCATTAGCACACAGCCGAGGCCACGTCTGGAGGCATCACAATATATGTCAAATCCCTTGTGAAGGTATGGAAAGGTCAAGACGGGTGTGGAAGTTAACTTTGTCTTTAGCTGCCTGAAGCTATCATCACATTCCTTGGTCCAGACAAACTTCTGACTCTTCTTCAATAGCTCGGTCAATGGCCTTGATATTTTGGAGAACCCTTCAATGAATCGGTGATAATATCCTGCCAATCCCAAGAAACTCCGGACTTCATTCACTGTGGCTGGTGGCTTCCAGTTCAATCCGTCGGCCACTTTACTGGGGTCTACCGCTATTCCTTCTGATGACAGGATGTGCCCCAGAAATCCCACCTCTTTTAGCCAGAATTCACACTTGCTAAATTTGTGGTACAGACGGTGAGCTCACAGACGCTCCAACACGGTACGGAGATGTTGTTCATGATCTTCTTCACTTCTAGAGTATATGAGGATGTCATCGATGAATACCACCACAAACTTTTCCAGGAAGTCCATAAATACCTTTTTCATCATGCCCATGAAGTATGCTGGAGCGTTTTTCAATCCGAATGATATGACTGTGAACTCATATAGGCCATATCTCGTGGTGAATTCCGTCTTGGGTATGTCTTATTTCTTGATCTTTAGCTGGTAATAGCCTGTACAAAGGTCTATCTTGGAAAATACCCGTGCACCATTTAACTGGTCGAACAGATTGTCAATGCGGGGTAACGGGTATTTTTTCTTGATGGTGACTTCATTTAGTGGGCGGTAGTCCACACACATTCGCAGGCTTCCATCTTTCTTCTTGACAACCAAAACAGGTGACCCCCATGGTGAGGTGCTTGGACGAATGTACCCTTTATGCAATCACTTGTCCAACTCCTTCTTCCGCTCTACCAGTTCGGTAGACGGCATTCGGTAGTACTTATTGTATATTGGGGATGTTCCGGGAACAATCTCAATAGCAAACTCCAGTTCCCTGTCTGGTGGCATACCGGGCAGTTCCTCTGGAAATACATCCGGGAATTCTCTGACCACTGGAATCTTGTTCATGTCAGTAGTGGTGATCTGGCACACCAATAATGCCTTATTTCGTGGCATTCCAACACTGGTGAACCGGACTTCTTTTCCGTCTGGGTTAACCAACTTCACTATTCGTGTCTGGAAGGCGAGGCGGACCTGATGAGCTGTGAGCCAATCCACTCCAAGAATTGCATATAGCCCCTTGGATTATAGCAGAACAAGGGCGGCTGGAAACTTCACTTCATATATCTCAATTGACAGATCTTTGCATATACTATTTTCTCTGAGCACGCCCCAGGGGTTTGTACCACCACGGTTTTGTCCAAAAGAGAGATGGGAAAATTGTTTTGGGTGGCAAAACTCTGCGAAATGAACGAGTCGGTTACCCCGGAATCAAATAATATAACTGCGGGTATGTTATGAATAGGGAACACACCGATGAACACGTCGGGGGACTCGCGGGCTCCTTTAGCCAAGACGTGGTTGACTCGAGCTTGTCGATAGTTTGTGTTAGGCTGCCCCCCAAGTTTGTTGACTTGCGGTGCTAGTTTCCCCATCCTGGTTGGGCATTGCCTTGAGTAGTGCCCTAGCTTCCTGCAAGTGAAGCAAGTGTCATTTGGTATGCATTCTTCCTTTACTTGGTTGATGATGTAAGGCTTCCCCTGGTTTGCCGGCTTGTTGGTTGCGGCGTTGCCATTGGTCCGGGAGGGCTTGTAACTGGTCTGAGCAGCCTGCCAAACGCGTGGTTTCTGGAAAGATGGCTCATTGTTGGTCTTCTTAGCTTCATATTTACGCTTGCGGTCGTCATACCTGAACTTGTGTCTATTGACAGACTTGTACTCACGTTCTGCTATGAGCACCTTGTTGACAAGAGTATGGAAGTCCGGGAAGTCCAACATGCTGAGCTGACAACAGAGAATGGCGATGAGTCCGCCGAGGAAGCGATCTATCTTCCTTTATTCAGTGGACACATCATGGACAAAGTATCTTGCAAGGTGATTAAACTTGTTCAGGTACTCAGTTACTGACATGTTACCTTGAACAAGAGCGAGGAACTCTCTCTGTTTGACCTTCAGTACTCCAGTAGGGATATGGTATGTGCAAAACTTTTCCTTGAACTTCTCCCAGGTGATGTCTTCTTCTGGAGCCCATACTGCCTTGGTATTGTCCCACCAAACAGATGCGTAACCCTCGAGGTAATGGGTGGCAAATGGTACCTTGTCGACTTCATCACAGTGGTTGTAACACCCTCGGTGTCAAGCTATAGTGATCACCTTTTTCTAATGACAATTTCTGTTGCTTATCATGCCTTGATCATCTTTGAATCAGAACACCGTCAAAACTCCCTTTGGTTGATATTGAAAATATTGTGAAAAATAAAACCTTGGCTAAAAATTGTGGAAACAATTTTGTTAAATGCACAAAAATCCTTAGACCAAGATTCCATGGCGGTGGATATTTAATAAAGCATATAAATATTTAGACAATCCAAATCAGTAGGAAAACCACCATATTTAATCCTTTTCAAATATAATAAAATCCAAATGATTTTTTGTTTACAGCCCAAACTTTGGTGGCATCTTTATGTTGTGTAACAACAATATTAGAGCTGGCCCCACATTTTATAAAAACCCTTTTGATGTCGTATTAAAATATAAAATAAAATAAAATATAATACAAAAAGAAATGTAAAGGGGGAGGTAGCACTGTCTGGATGGGCTTAAGTACTACAGTGCGAGGCCCAGCCCGGATAAAGGCCTTCTCCTTCTCCTCCTTCTTCACTTCATGAACAGAGAAAGGGGAGGCGAAGGCCATTGTGCGCGTGCAACACCCACGTCGCCGATCGCCACGCGCCGACCATGCCAGGTCCCCGGCGCGTATAAGGTCCTCCCTGTGCCAGGACGAACCCTAGCACCTGCCTTCTCCCAGCTCGAGCTCCTCCCTCTCCCCGTTTCTTTAGTCCGAGCCGCCCGTGGCCATACCACTTTGGTTTTCATGGCCACCAGCCTCGCCGGCGACCGGGAGCTCGTCCTGGCGACTCCCCGCTGTCGACCTTGTCCCCTCATGTGCTCAATCATCGCCGAATACCCTCGCATCACTGGACTCGAGCTCTACCCGCCGACCGCCGCCGTCTCCCACCGCGGCGATTCGCCCTCTCCGAGTCTTCCCCGAGCTCATGGCCACCTCCTATAGACTCGGGGTGAGCATGTAGATCGACCCCCCTCTCCCCTCGCCATACCATCGACGTAGAAAATCCCCCGCAGTGGCTCGGGCCGCCGCCGTGGCCGCCATGTCCGCCATGGCCGGCACGCCCCGCTGCCCCTCGTCCCCCCCCCTCGCGCGCCAGCCTGTGTCGCCGACGTGCCCGCAGCCGGACGCCCCTGCCCGCCGTGGCTCCTACACCGGCGGCCTCGCCGCCATGCCTTTTCCATGGCTCCCGGCCGGTGAGCCCGTACGGGTTACCAAGTGCTAAGACCACCCCCTCACTGATCACTGGGGCCCTCCTAGTGAGATTAGCCCCTAATTTGTGTTAACAAATAAACCCCTCTGTGTATATGACAGGTGGGTCCAGCCCCACTAATCCTCTCTGTTTTATATTAAACAAAGATAACTGTTTGAATCTATGCCAAGTGGGCCCTTCTGTACTGTTTAAATAAATAAAATGCTTTAATAGCCTCTCTCTATGACATGTGGGACCCTCTTGTCAGGGTTGACCAGTCAAACCACTATTCTGGATAATGTTGTATTTAAATATTAAAAGAAAATCCAGAAATTCTTTTAAAATGATTTAAACTTTAGAAATTAATATCTTTTAAACCATAAGTCAGATGGAAAAACTTTATACATGAAAATTGATCAGAAAAAAATCAAGAATAAGGATACGCTACCCATACCCCCACCACACCCCTCTAATATACCGCACACGAGACTTTCCCCCTCTAGATCGTCTGTCTGGTAATCACCCGGGGCCGGTAAAACTTTCCGGGTGAAAATGTTCTGAATATGAAAGTTGTTCAGAACGAATCAACGAGCACAAATACACTATCCACATGTCTGTCAGATGTCTCTAAACTGCAGACATGAAACATTCCCCCTCCGATTTCACTGTCCGGTAATCGCACGGAGCCGGTGAAATTACCGGTTAAATTCTCGTTTCGCCTGCAACGTGTAGTACCGCGTTAGTTCACCTCTAGCTTGAATTTGTATTGCTATTATTTCCGTGTATTTATTGTTTCTTCCCCCTCTCTTATTGTCCGATAGTCTCGACGTCCGCTGCCGATGCCCCTGTGATCGACTACTTCGTCGACGACGACCGTACCCCTACCGTCGAGCTTCCAGGCAAGCAGAGCCATTTTCCTTCCCCAGATATCGCCTATCTTTTCCGTACATTTCTTGCACTAGACATATGCTGATACTGCTGCGTTACAATCCTATTCAATTGCATAGCCTGTTTTTGTCGCCCCTTGATGTACCCTCATTTGTCCTATGCTGCCTTATAAATATATATAATATTCAGCAGTGAACCCTGCGCATTGTTAGCTAGGTTTAGAATAGCGGGTCGTGATCACTCTGGTGAGTGAACGCGGATTACCTAATATTATAACGGCAATAGGTACGGATCAATGCAGACGCCCTAGGGAACCTACGACGGCGTAACTCTGCCGAGTCGCTTCGAGTTTGACTTACGAGTGGACGAACTCGTATTTCACTCTCGTCGGCCCAGTAGCGTAGCATCACTGTGATGATACGAGGGTATTCCTCTGTAGTTCATTCTGATGGTGTCTCAGCACCACCGGGGTGATACGAGAATATTCCTCTTTAGTTCATTCCGCTGATGTCTCTGTCGAACCTCTTCAAGTGAACCATCGAGCGTGATTCCTCCTGGTTTCACTTGATGGTAGGAACTCGAATCAACTGGTGCCCTTAGAGGTAAGGAATCGGGTGACCCAACGGTGACCGCGCAGGATATCTTAGCGGAATGACAAGTCAGGTGTATTCCACCGGTGTGCGGCGGGCCTGGTACTGTTCGTGGCCGAGAGGTATCCTGTTGTATGAAAGTCGAGCTCTTCAAAGAGAAAACGCGAGACAAGGTAAGGAGACGGTTCACATTTTTGGTAACCGCAAGAGTTGGTGGGACGATAGGGCAGGCACCGACGTTACTGGTGGTCCTGGCTGCTATCGTTGTCCGCGACTCACCCAGATAAGGGGCAACGATAATGGTTGTCCCGACAGATAATAATAAAACGACTAACGGTTCAGGTGGATGACTTGAGAGGCCGCAAAGGCCTGTACGCACTACCTTCACATGGGGTTACGGTGTGGGCCCTCCGCGTTGAGGTCTTGTTCGAAAGCTCTAAAAGACGTCCAATTTTAGCATTGTGGTTGGGTCGGATCGTGTTGCGGCACTGGATCCACTTGGCGCACAACGACCCGGAGTGCGAGAGGTGATGGCCCATGAAGCTCTTGCTCTTAGGACTGTAGAATGGCGGGGACCTCTCTGAGGAGCCGTAGGATGGGCCTCGACGTGTCGGATAGCCTCGGTGGGGCATTCCCTAACAAGGTGTACACCACCCTGGAGACCCGAGAGTGCAGGCTGAACAGTAGTGCACCCCTGCAGGGATGATAATCTATTCGGATAGCCGTGTCCATGGTAACAGGGCGATTTATACTGAAGCCAGAGCCTACTACTACAAACTACTACTATTAAACTGTTGGTTCCAGTTTCTCTTCCTCGTAGGGAGTCGAGGAGGGGAACTTGAAGGCATATATAATTGTTAATTATTACAACTTACTATTATACAATGCTGCAGCAACTTCTGCTGCAATGTTACTTTATGCTTTATAGGAACTATTGGATGTTCTCTTCTTGTGCTGCAAGACTCGTCGGAAGATGCTAGTCTTCGATAGGCCCAGCTTCTTATCCTTATTCTGATTTCTACCTTGCAGTCCACTATATACAGCCTCCCCTTTCCATTTGATAAAAATGCATAAATGCTTAGTAGCGGACGTAAGACTCACGGGTATGCTAGATACTCACCCTTGCTTTATTTCCCCCTGATCGGCCGCTGCATTCGACGTTGGAGCCTAGGAGCAGAAGAACCCGGATGTCGACCACCGCAACATGAAGATACCCGATGCCTTCTACGATGTCGAGTTCCCCTTTGACCATGAGTAATTTGGAGGTTCCCAGGCAGGAGGCCTCGCCTTTTCGATCGTGTTGATTTTGTGCTAGCCTTCTTAAGGAAACCTTGTATTCCTTGTGTCTGTACTCAGATACTATTGCTTCCGCTAACTTTTTGCTCTCGAGCTGTTGTATTTGAGCCCTCGTGGCCCCTGGCTTGTATTAAAAAACTTGTATATTTTATTTGTAGAGTTGTGTTGTGATATCTCACCGTGAGTCCCTGATCTCGATCGTGTACCTTGCGTGTATGATTATTGTACACGACTTGATTTTGGGGGCGTCACAGTGGGCAATCTCCAATTTATTTTTGATTGTCCTTAGCCAGTCATCAGCTTCAATGGGATCTGTTGCCTAGTCAAAGCTCGGTCGTTTGTGCGCTGAAAATCGGATAGCTTGGAGCGTGACCCCAGGTTCTGATTCTGTCCCACTATAGTCTGCATACTTCTCAGTAATTCCATGAGATCTTGATTCCTCTTCTCTTCAAACATGCTCATGATACGTTCTATGGTTGGTTCCTGCGGTGGATGAGGTGGCATCTATTCTGGTGACAGTCCAGCTTGTCTGGCGGATCGATGAACAGGGGTGTCGTCGTCACGAGATATGTTGCCTTCACCTCGCCTCATCCTATATCCATTCCCAATATAAAGCACCAATATAATGAGCAACCATCATAGGGGGAACAAGTAAAGTGACAACAAGACGGAAAGGAACTCGCAACACCAAAGAAGGGTAGTTGATGACCATTCGAACCCTTGCGAAATCCAGCGAATAAACCAGCGTTCACCAGAACGGTCTTGCCAACATGGATCCAGGGCATTACTAGAATAACTCAACCACTTCTCAAGACGGCCGAAAAACTACTCAGAACATGGAGCAGCGTTGATAAGAAGAAGGCAGAGGTCCCGTAAGACGGCCGGGTATAAAGCTCAGAAAATAGGGTGTCTACTGCGAAAAGAAACTCAACAACTGCCCGAGACGGCCGAAAAGCAACTCAGAACACGGGCCGACTGTTGAAAAGAGAAAGGTAAAATAGGCATCCACCTCGGACGGCCGACCAAGAATCAGCTCAGAACCAGGCGTGGTGCCATTATCCAAAAGAAAGCGAGCAGGGGTCTTTCCGAGTCACCTATACCACGTCAAAATCATCAGGGAAAACGAGTTTAAAGCAACCTCAAAGATAGCCGAATGAGAGCGAGATGCACACCCATAATTATACATAGCATTACAACATCATACATATCAAACTAGTAGCGGATAGCATGACTAGTACTGCTCATACGGCAGTTGACAACATGCACGGCACAATGATAGATGCGAAACATACTCATGCTGCTACTCAGCACCGCTCTAGGCGTGGTAGTGAAGCGGGTACTGATAATCAGCGGAACCATCGGAGTTATCCTCGGAGTCTGAACTAACGACGTGGATCGTGCTACGAGTGGTGAAGTCAATACGACGATGCTGACGGGAAGGCTCTCCCTCAGGAGGAGGGGTATACGCTGCCTAAGCATCGGAGCGGCAGGGGTAACAGTCAATGCGGCCCACTCCTCTGGGGTCTCATGTCGAGTGACAGCCGGAACAGTAGGATGTCCTACTGCAGTCTCCGGTGTGAGTGAAGGTTGAACAGGCGGAGTCGGCTTCAGTGCAAAGGTGGAAGGTGGGGGAGGCGGCGCTGACTGGGCTATACTGATAGATGCAAGTGCCTCCCTAGAACGAGCCAGCTCCTCCGCAAGACTAACGATCAACTCATACTGAGCGACCATGTAGAGGGAGAGGTGGAAGACAGCTCGATCGCACTCCGAGTCGGGCGGAAAAAGGACCCGCCCTATAGGAGACAGGGTGGGGTAGTGTAAGAAACCTGGGTTAGTCTGCATCTCAACCTCCTGCTGGCGCAAGTTGACGAGAGCGTCTAGAGAAGCATAGAGGATAGCATGCTCGGGAGTGGAAGCGGGTCCTCCCTTCTGTAAACGCAAAAGGCTGCCGATCGCGGAGCTCGTGAAAAGGAACACCTCAGCGCGGTACTCATGCACAAAGCGGCCAGCTTCTCGCGGTACACCTGGAACACCGGGTCTTCTCCCTGAGGGTAAAGTCAAAGCCAAACTCGGCGGAGTAGCGACGAAAAGCCTATCGGTGAAGACTCGTACTCAAATGGGTATGGAACAGGTGCCATCTACACTCACAGGGTTAACCATTAGCAATAATAATCAATGCATCTATATGCATGCCATGCAACCATCTAATGCATCAATCAAGGTGCACAAGACAAGCTAGACTCTAGACTTAGCGTTGTTCTAGCGCTCGCGCTAACAAGCTTGTCCTACAGTTAGCGCGGCTCTGATACCAATCGTTGTGGCACCCCGGCTCAGAGCAACCGGTTTTCCTTACATTGCCGGCCCAGAGATCATGAATTCTGGGAATGCACAACATATTCATACATAAATAACCGCTTCATAGATAATTATACAGGTACATAGATTCGGGATACAAACTGCTACGAGGCATGGCGGCACATCTCGTGCGGCAACAATATCTACATTATTTATGTCACATATCGGGGCCTCGATAAGAGCGACGAGATAATCTACGGCAGCGGAATAACGGGGTGATGGAGCTCCACTCCACGGGGACACTGCCGGGACACGGCCTAGTTCGCAAAGTACGGCACACCAGAATCTTCAGGCACAGATTCTCCTGCATCTGGCATGACACGCCAGGTCAGTACATCGAATGTACTTGCAAGCTCACAGCAGGCAATTCATCAGGGTAAACAATAGCATGATAACAACAATGCAAACAATGACAACATGATGAGCATAGCATGATATCAAAGTTAATACTAGTGCTATAACAACCATCGCTCATGATCATCGCATGATCATGCAGCTTACCTCTAAGTCCATACTGACTCAACATTCGGTCATCGCATGGCCGACAATTCATACGGGTCGTCGCACGACCACTCAACGGTTGGGAGTCATCGCATGACCACCCAACTACTCCGGTCATCGCATGACCAACAATTCATATGGGTCGTCGCACGACCACTTACAAGTTGGGACTCATCGCATGACCACCCAACTACTCCAAACATCGCATGACCAACAACTGAGCACCACCATTATACCGGGTTTGTGTTGATCCATATTGTGACCTAGTACGAACTTGTCCAATATCGTGGACTCGAATATTCGAATAAATTCTTAACACTCTGCAGAGGTTGTGCACTTTACCCACACCATGGAGCTCCTTGCCCAACGGACTAGGGATACTCCAACAAAAATTGCCTAACGCGTAACCTTTCTATGGTACCACCGACATCCTGTCTTGGGTATCCCTGTGTCCTCCAGACACCTGCTATCGCATGGCCACTGACCATCGCATGGTCCACAACATTGTCCCAAACAGGGACTCCTGGGTAACATATCAACTCTGGATCTCGAGATTATCACCACCTACCTGATCAGGGTAGCATACGTGCATAACCTCCCCTCTTTGGTGGAACCCGTAAAAGGAACAACGATAGCCCTAGCTAAGGCTGCCCATATTGGAAAATGTGAATTCATGGATAAAGTTTGGTTCGGTGGCTTTCAGTCAACTGTTATTTCATGTTCATTAAGTTTCAACCACAATCACTTGCAACATGATATCAAGTCATGAACTTAGCATGATAACAAAGACATGAACATGATACTACCACCAAAAATGAAGCAACTAGCATGGTATAGCATGGACTTAGCAAAGCATGGTCACCAAGGCATGAATAGGATCAACATGTACGAAGTACTAGCATGAGCATGATAGAATCAATATGAACATGATATGAATTTAGACCAGCATGTTAATGTCCATTGAGCATGGCATAATTATATCACATAAACATGGCGTAGTTATTATGTTTACATCGAATCAATCAAAAGTAAAAGCAAGTCAAAATAGCAAGGCAATATTTAGAAATTCGTAACACAAGACTCTCATGAGGTGAATGTTGTGGCTTGCCTTGGTCAAGTGGAGTGTCACTGAACTTCTGGTTTTCAGCAAGCAAGTTGTTGTCCTCTAAAAATAAATTCAAATAGAAAAAGCAAAATAAGTCAAATGAACATCCCTTCTGTCCAGTACACCTGGCCAAATTAAAGAGGGGATCAAGACAAAAATTTAGCAAAAAGAATCAACTAATTTGGCCTTATAGATTAGAAGTTATTGGTGGTCAAAGTTTGGTCAAATATCCCTTTTAAATATATTTAATTCAATTTTTCAGGAATTTCCAAGGGAGGCCACGTCGAAGGCGTATTTCCACGAGGCACCTCCACTGGAAAACGGTTCAGAGGGGGAAAGGGTATCTGGCAAGTGGGCCTGCCAGTCAGTTCAACAGAGAGGGAGGGGGAAACAGGGCCCGACGACTCCGGCGAGGAGTTTGGCCGGTGTTGAGACTCTGACGGCGACGTTCGAGTGTACCATTGGGCGGAAGAGGCTACGAGGAGCAAGTACGTACCCAAAACACTGGGAATGGTGACTGGACATCGAGGCTAGGGACTTCTCCAGCGGCGGTGCTCGTCGGAGTCGGCGATTCCTGCGAGGAATCCCACCGGCGAGCACTGCGTTAGAACCGCGAGAGCAAGAGGAGTCTCAGGGAAGCAACCGCGCGGTTAGGGAGAAACCAGAGACGGCTGGCCGGGGTTGCGATTTCTCGGCGGTGCTTCGGTGAGGTCCAAGGCCTGGAACCTCTCCGGTCGGGTTTCCCTTGCTATGTACTCGAATGGAGTGTGGGTGGGGTGTTTGCAATGGCCAGAACTGAAGAGGGCGTGGTTATATATAGGCCGCGGCTGGATTCCGTTGGTGGCAGCCGCCAGGCAGAAGAGGTTGGAGCAGTGCGGGGCATGGATAAGCTCGGGGATCTCCCGGCGGGTCGAGAGGGTTCTAGTGGAGGTCCAGCATGCGTGCGGGCGGCTACCAATGCTCTGCGTCGAGGGGGGCACAGTGTCACATGGCCATGGCATTGCGGCGGCTCGGTGATGGAGAGCTAGGCAGTGGGTGGCGCGGCTTTGCTGGGGACAGGTGGCGACCGAGGATGCGGCGATGCTGGTGACGAGAAGACGCAGCCACGGGCATCACGGAGTCATGCTGGCCACAGTGGTCGTCACGCGTGCCCTCAGGTCAAATTGTGGCGGCGACGGCGAGGTCTCCGGCTGGCGGCGGGGCTTTGGGAAGGGACAGGTGGTGTGCGGGTGCGGTAGCTATGGACTCGGGAGTGCAGCCGCGGGATCGTCGGGCCAGGCTGGCCCGTGATGGCGACGGCTCGGCCATGGCCAGAGCACGGCTATGGTAGGCTGCCCGCGTGCTCACCCTGTGCACGCGTGCACTGGGTGCAGCCAGGGCGTGCCAAGCGTGTCTCTGGCACGTATTGAACATCCCGTAGCACCTTGGTAGCATTGGATGGCTTGGGGGAGGGGTGGTGTGGATGCCAGGTTAAAAAAGAGTTTCTGCCAGGAAACTTTGAGAATTTTTGGAGGAGAAATAGCTGGGAGTTTTAGGCTGAATTTTGGTGTGCAAGCATGATCTAGGATGGTGGTCATGCGGTAAAAAACCCAAAGTCATTTGACCATTGTACAGGTTACTTCCTTCACAAAGTGCTCCTCTGTGCAGAATTGGAAAAGGATTTCTAGGGGACAAACTTTGTACTGAACTTGATGATATTTTTCCATAGATTCATGAGGCATGATCATAGAGTCCAGCACAAAATGTTTCAACGCATTTGAAGCAACAGAAGAAATGATCGCTTCAAAACATTGGAGAAAAAGGCTTATTCCTTTAATGAAAGAGGAATATTTTGGGGAATAAAATTCTGGAAAAATTCAGGCGTCACAGTTTATGTTGTAGTACTAGGTGAAGAACCTCCTCCCTGGGATCAATCGAGCTCGATGCCATCTTCGGCAAAAAAGGCAACTTCGCAAGAAAAATCTTCGAGTTCGAGATACTCGACTGGCAGTCCCAATACCATGCAATACTCGGCCGGCTTGCGTTCGCAGAATTCATGGCAGCCCCGCACTACGCATACCTCAAGATCAAGATGCCCGGGCCCTCAGGGGTCATCACGGTTAACGGAAATTTCATAAAATCAGATCAATGAGACCGAGACTTCCATCAGGTCTCTGACACGTTTGGAGCACATCATCAGCTTGAAGAGATAGACATGGTGGTATACAAAAGCGTCTTTCCGCTAGAAAGCAGAAGAGCGAAAAAAGAATTCACTTGCGATTTCAGCATCGACAACGACACAACCACTCATCAGGTGCACCCGACGGACCCGGCCAAGACGGTCCAAATCTACGCTCACCTACCAGAAGACCAACCAACAGCCCTTTTGGCTTTCCACCGCAAGGAGTGGAACATTTTCACCTGGTGTCCGGCCGACATGCCCGGAATACCCCTAGAGTACGGAGAGCACGCGCTACAAATCTACCCGAACACCAAACCAGTAAAGCAGCGCTACACAGATTCTCCGAGCAAAAACGAAGAGCCATTAGTGAATAAGTCAACTGATTACTCGACGCACAATTCATCCGGGAGACGAAGAAGGCCACCTGGGTCGCAAACCCAGTTCTAGTACCTAAAAAGGACATCGACGTACTTCGCATGTGCGTCGACTACGGGCCCGTCAACAAACACTGCCCAAAGGACCACTTCCCTCTTCCAAGGATCGAGCAGATCATCGACTCAACTGCAGGATGAAACCTGTTGTCCTTTGTCGAAGTCTACTCAGGATACAAACAAATCAGGATGAAGGAAAAAGAAGAAGATCACACCTCATTCATCACACCCTACGATGTATTCTGCTACAGGACGATGCCATTCGGGCTAAAGAATGCTGGAGCCACGTAGTAGTGGATGATGTAGTCATGCTTAAGAGACCAAATCGGTAGGAACGTCCAAGTCTACTTCGACGACATTGTCGTCAAAACATACAACGCGGACACACTACTCGACGACCTCCGAGAAACCTTCGCAATGCTGAACAAATACATGATCAAGCTCAATCCAAAGAAGTGCGTGTTCGGCGTCCCGGCTGGAAAACTGCTAGGGTACATGGTCTCCGCCTGAGGAGTCAAAGCCATCCCAGAAAAATTCCAAGCACTCGCAAGGATGCAAGAACCGGTCGACGTCAAGGGCGTTCAGCAACTGACCGGAAGATTCGCAGCCCTGAGCCGTTTCATCAACAGATTGGGAGAAATAAAATTTGAGTGGACCGAAGAAGCCCGGAATGCATTCGCGGACCTCAAAAAGACCCTATCAACCCCACCAATTTTGGCAGTACCAAAGGAGGGGGAACCTCTATACCTCTATTTAGCAGCACGCAGCAGCGTGGTCAACACCGCACTTGTAGTCGAGCGCGCGGAAGAAGGCAAAGTGAAAAGCATACAGAGGCCAATCTATTATCTTAGTGAGGTCCTAACAAAACCCCAGTAGCAGTACCCGCACTACCAGAAGCTCGTGTATGCCATCGTCATGACATCACGGAAAGTAACGCACTACTTCGAAGAGAACCTCATCACAGTCGTGAGCAGCGCACCACTCGCTGACATCCTGAACAACCCAGGAGCAACAGGTTGAGTCGCCGAGTGGAACATCGAGATCAGCCCTCGCGACCTACAATTCAAGCACCCAACGACAATCAAAGCTCAAGTACTCCTAGTCTTTCTGGTCGAGTGGATGGAAGTACAAACACCCGGCCCGCCAAACCTCTCAAACTCATGGAAGATGTTTTTCGACGGGTCTAAAAGGAACCAAGGGCTGGATCAGGCGTTGTGCTAATCTCACCCAAAGGAGATAAGCTCAAATACGTGCTCCAGATCAACTTTAGCAAGGCGTCAAACAACGAAGCGGAGTATGAGGCACTACTACACGACATGCGCATGGAAATCTTGCGGTACCACTCGCCTCATAATATACGGTAACTCAAACCTCTTCGTCCAGCAAACAATGAAGGATTGTGAACAAGTCACAAACAACATGTCAGCGTACCAGAAGCTCTACAACATCTTAGAAGGAGAATTCGATGGATGCGAGCTCAACTACATCGCCAGAGAAAACAACACATAAGCAGACGAGCTCGCAAATATCGGATTGACCCGAGGGCTAGTCCCTCCAGGGGTTTTCATCGAAAGCATAGGCCACAGATCGATAAAAACCAGGACACCCACACCAGGAACAGCGAAAGAAACCAGCAACAAAACTGAACCAGCACAAGTAGCAACAGTGGACCCAGTCGTTGATGAAGAAGTCAACAAGAAGTCGAGGGGGACGAACCAGCAGCGCTCGAAACCGCGATCTAGACAAGACCCTTCCTTAGATTTCTGATACAAGGCAACCTACCGCAAGATGTCGCAGAAGCGCGACAAATCAGCCGGCGATCATGTCGTGGGAAAGTCACGGCAGATGTCCAAAGAGTCAAACTTGACATGGGACCTTTGCTGCGAGGTGGATACGAAGAGAGAGTCTACATAGGCAAGAGACTCGTTGTTTTACCTAGGTTTCGGTCCCTCTTTGTCTCGAGGTAAATACCTACTCTTTCTTCTTATTATTGCGGGTATCGACTCCTCGATTAGAAGAGTCGACGTATCGATTACAATAGAGTCGAATCACAACCTTGGTCTCGAGGAGATCTCGGTTGTGTCGTAAGTGTCTAGTCCTGACTTGGATTGAGATTCGTTCCCTCTGAATCCCGTGGTCCTCAACATATAAAGGTGCCGAGTCCCAGGGTTCCATGAGTCCGACTCCTCCACGAAGTGCAGTCCTATTCTACTTTACAAATATGCTACGTGATATTCAGGGTAAGTCGAATTTCTTCTACGGCTTCGATCTTCACGCTTGGCGCATCCGGCTCCTGGCCTGGTCTTGTTTAGTGGGCCTTCATATGTAAGTCGGCCCAGAGGTTTATAATGCCGGGTCTATAGGCTTGGTCCATTTCCCCAACATTAGCCCCACGATTGTTGTGATGCTTCAGTCTTCTCGTCAATCTTTCTTGATTCCATCATTGTTGTTGACTCTTCAATGGATCAAAGACGACTTATGTGCTTGATGTCTACTAGGAGTCGGAGCCGACTCTCTTTAGCTTCATTTCATCTTCCATCTTTTGAAAATTTTCATTTGACTCTTGGTCAAAAAGATCTGTTACTGTATCTATAGTTTCTCTGCCCGAAACGCCACCGTTGAGGCCATTTATGTCATGGTGAGAATGGAAGAGTCTTCATAAATTTCGTCTACCATGGGTAATCTACCCCTGCTTTTATGGCATTGATTAGTCACCCCCTGTAAATATATAAATAGTCGTCTAGTGATCCAATCCTTTAAGTGCACACATCTTCTTCTTCCTCTCCTCCCTACGCAACCTTTCTCCATGGCTCCCAAGCTCAGCGTCGTGGTCCTTCAGCCGCCAATGACCCTGGTTCCAGTGCTGGTTCTCGTGGTGGTCAAGGCCATGGGCAAGGCCGTGGGAGAGGCCACGGCAGGGGTAGAGGAAGAGGTGCACGTGCTGCTCAAAAATCCCAAAATCGTGAAATTCCACCTCCTTCTCCTGAAAGAAACGAGTTTCTCGTGAAAGTTCATACAATCCGTCGTTGGGTTAATCTTCCTAAATCTCTTGCCAAGATCATGATGGCTTCCAAGCCTCCAGGACTGTCAGGACCCGGGGTATGCGTATGTAATTCTAGTCACAATTAAATTATATGGAGAGCCGAGAGCCATACCCACTTGTCTAAGAAGACAAGGCCAAGTACAAGACAGTCTCAGAAAAGCTCGAACATGAGGGGCATCCCATCCAGGCCTGGATGATCCACTGAGATAGGTCCTCATCGTCCGCTCACAAGTCTAAATGCTTATGGGTGGTGAAATCCCATACTCATAGACAAGTCTCCTCAACCATAATATCAATTGAATCATAACATTTACATAAACAAACTCCAGCCCGATTCACTTAGTCGGGGTCTCGAGCTGGCTTGATCGTACAACAAAGTGTGCCACGTAACGGAGTTACGAGCAATCGCATCGCGATGCTCCAAGCTGCGCACATCTCAGAGCCACTTGGATTTAAGAATGACCGCCGGCGAGAACACAACTAAGCTATTGAACCCCACACTAAGACATGCATGATATAAACATACACGCAACATACATGTCCAGTGTAAACAGCAGGTAATCACAACATGCACTCTACAAACTCATAGTCTTTATAACTTCTGCTAAACAAAGCAGACATAGTAGTTGTATTACAAGCAGAGATCACATGAGTGTGATCCAACATTACATCAAACAACAACGTGAGCAAATTATGTCTTAGTAAAGACAAGTTTAACAAATGGCTTAAGAAGCCTGAAAGAAAATACAAAGACCCTCCAAAGGGAACAGGCTGCTGTCTGGAACTATACGACTTAGTCCACGTCGAGCTCGAGGTAGAGGACACCATCAGGGTCAGTGGTCTTGTCTCTAAAACATAAAATAAGAAAACGTGAGTACAAAGACGTACTCAGCAAGACTGACATCAGATCTATACTACTCATGCTCATGTTTCAAGGTAAAGGGAGGTGGCGTTTATAATGCAGAAGTGCCAGCTTTGACTTGGCTAACCTGTACTACAATTACCAGAATGAGGTAAGGAACGTACTCGAGTCCATCGATCCAAGTCTCCAAACAATACACCACTATGGATCCTTCCTCGACTTCCCACAAGGAAGCCGACCATAGCACTCACGCCTATCTTGGAAATTTTAGAGTAACCATTGAAGTTGTCTATGATCAAGTATAGGTCTCCAAGTAGTCCATAACCACGGACATGGCTATTCGAATAGTTCATTAACCCTGCAGGGGTGTACTGCTACGGACACGCACGCATCAATTACCGCCTGGGAGTGGACCGTTCAAGTGAGTACCGACGAGGATGTTGCAACGACACTTCACTCACAACACCATCTCTAGTCCTAGGGATTTTCCTATTTGAGTTGGGACCGCGATCAGAATCTGGACAATTTTTCCGATGCAGACTCAAACATTGTGTGTCCAGCCATCAAGCTCCACTCGATCATGGTCACTTGATTCAACTAGGCCACAACCTACGTGCACCACTTACCTTGATGCACCTGCTTGAGATCGTTAAAGTTTGAACTACTTGAGACTCCTGGACTTGGTCTGGGGTGAGGTACTGGGCCGAGAGGGGTCAGTGAAACCCAATGTGTGGTTGTACTCTTTATCTTGGATAACAACACAAGAACTCGGGCTTAAGGCGGTGTTCGACGAGACAACCCACTGTGTGCTCCTACACAGCCTCTCATCGTTCACCTTGTTTAGGTCAAATTCACCAACACGTTACCACCATCATTCACATGATCACTACCATCCCGAATCACATCAATAGAGCATCCTCAGTGTATAACTCTAAGCATGCAATAAGCAGTAACATTTGCAGGGGCCACATGATCATCAATCAACTCCTAAATTTTCTAGGATTGTGGTTTTCTTACTACTGTGAAAAAATGATAGGTCATGCAAAGGAGTGGGTTCAACTAGCGGTAGAACGTATCATGGTGACATCCTAAACATGCATAAGCGATAATGAGAGGGAACTGAGACTTTATCGACATGATCAAAAAGGAGGTGCTTGCCTTGTTGACGATCACGAGGTACTACTCTTCTGACGCGAGGTTGAACTCGTCTCCGACATAAACTCCTACCGAGAATAAGCAATCACCGAAGCACTGAAATTAATGAACATTCAACAAATTTAAATGCACAATCAATATGACATGTTATGAATATGATCATGGGTGTGTAATGCTCGTTAGGGTCATGCGAAGTGAATTGCATAGCAATGGTTCAATTTGAATTGAAGATGGCATTTGAATTGGATTATACCAAATAATCCATATAGCAAAATGCTACTGGTTCCTCAACATAAACAATTCAAATGTGCTTTAAAGTTACATATTTGGTTAGGCATTTTCTCCTGATCAGTTTTGATATAAAAAGCATTTCAATCCGAGTTATGGTTTAAAAGTTATTGAAATTCAAAGTTTGGGATATTTTCTGCAATTTTCTGGAATTTCTGGATTAAATTTAAAGTGGAAAGAGGATTACTATGTCAGCATGACATCATGATGAAGTGGGGGGACTGACAGGGGGGTCCACTGGTAAATGACCAAGGGTTAATCCCGGTTTAAATTAACCACGAGTTAATTAGAGGGGGCCCTGGGCCCACCTGTCATAGGCTAAAAGGGTGGTTAGCAGGTTAATTAGGCCCTAATGGCCGGGGTGGTCAACGGCTTGACCCCGGCGTCCTCTGGAAGCGACGGCGCCTCACTTGAGTTGTGCGTGGGCGTCCGTAGAGAGCTGCAAGGGGTAGCCGTCGCTTGCTCACACCTGCTGGTGCACACGGGGCACCCAAGGGAGGCCCATGGCCACGCCGCCGAGCAAGCCCGCGGCGGCGGTGCTCGGGTCTGACGGGGAAACGCGATGGGGGTGCAGGGTGGAGAACAGGGAGGGGAAATGCAACAGCAGCTCACCAAGAGAACTGGCTACGGCAGGGGGTGCGGGGTGGGCACGGCAAGGTCGGGAGGAACTGGCCGCGGTGGAATCTGTGACGCCCCCAAAATCAATCTGTGTACAGTAATCATACACGCAGGGTACACGACTGAGATTTGAGTGCCACGGTGAGAATATCACAGCACAACACTAAACACAAAAGGATAAACCAATAAGTTACAAAACCAGGGATCACGAGGATCCGAATACATAAGTCATACAAGCCATAATATCTTAGTACATACATAGTTAGTCAAGTTTTTCCTTAAGAAGGCTAGCACAAATGACATCAGAGATATAGATCGAAAAGGCGAGGCCTCCTGCCTGGGATCCACCGAACTACTCCAGGTCGATGGGGAACTCGACATCGTAGTATTCACCTCCGGGGTACTCCTGCTCCTGGGCTCCAACGTCGACTGCAGCGGCCGATCAGGCAAAACGAAAAGTGGGAAATAAAGCAAAGTTGAGTATCTAGCATACCCGCGAGTCTTACGTCTGCTACTAAGCATTTATTCATTCGTATCAAATGGAAAGGGGAGGCTATATATAGTGGACTGCAAGGTAGAAATCAAAATAAGGGTAAGGAGCTAGGCCTATCGAAGACTAGCATCTTCCGACGAGTCTTGCAGCATGAGGAGAGAATAGCCAACATTTCATATAAAGAATAAAGTAACAATGCAGCAGAAGTTGCTGCAGCATTGTATAATAGTAATTTTTAATAATTAGCAATGCCTTCGAGGTCCCTTCCTCGACATCCCAGTGAGGAATAAAATCCGGAACCATACAGTATAGTAATAATAGTTTTTAGTGGTAAGATCCAGCTTCATCATAAAGCGTCCCGTTACCGTGGACACGTCTATTCGAATAGATCAATCGTCCCTGCAGGGTTGCACTTCTATTACACTACAACGCACGGATCTCCAGGGTGATGGGGACCTTGTCAGGGAATGCTCCATCGAGGCTATCCGACACTCCACAGCCCACCTTTCAAACTCAACAGAGAGGTTATCCGGCGGTCTAAATCCTAAGTACGCAAGGCCTTGGACCCCAACCCCGACGTACTCCTACACGGTGCGTGGCTGGCCGGTGAAGAAAAATCAAAGAAAATAAAAATCACACTGCCGCGGAAAATAAGACAACAACACTTCCCGGCGCAGGCCGCGGTACTACTGACGTCTGAAGAGTCCTCGGACGAGACTATGAAGCAGAGGAGCCCATAACTCATTATCCCACGTGTAGGCAGCGCATACAAGCCAAAAGGCTACTCGAGTCATCTGCCGAACCATTAGCATTTTATCATTATCTCGCAGACAACCTTTATCGTTGTTTGACTAACAACACAACGGACAACGAACAGCAGCGAGGACCACCAGTACATCGGTGCCTGATCTGTCAACCCGTCAAAGCGCGCGGTTACCAACAAGGTGAACCGTCTCCTTACCTTGTCTCGCGTGTGCCCCTGGAGGAGCTCGACTTTCGTGGTTTGGTAACTCTCGTGGCCAACGATCAGGGGCCAAGCACACTGGTACACTGGTCGTACCCTCCCTGTCGTCCCGTCGCAATACCACTCGTGGGCACCATTGGGTTGCCCGACTTCTTACCTGAAGGACAACCGTTGCTCAGGTACCTAGAGCGGCTATACAGAGTCAGCAACGAGTGGAGTACGACGATTACTCCTCGATAGCTCACACTCTATGGTGGCACGGCAGAGCCGAGGTAGGGGCCTGAGGCGGTGTCTGCATTGTACCGTACCTGTGCAGTTGTGATAAGTTGTATCCGCGTCACTCACCTGAGTGATCACGGCCCGCTATTTAATCCTAGCTAACAATGCGCAGGGCTCACTGCTGAATATAATTTATATTTATATAGGTCGCATAGGATAAAGGAAGGTACATCAAGGGCGACAATGACAGGCTATGCAATTTAATAGGATTGTAACGTAGCAGAAGTTTTAATGCCTAGTGCAAGAAAAGTACGGAAAGGTATGCAATATCAGGGGAAGAGAATCGCTCTGCTTGCCTGGAAGCTCGGCAGTAGAGGTAGGGTCGTCGACGTAGTAGTCGTACCCAACAACGGTGTAGTCGACAGCAGCGGGGTCTACCAGAGAATAAAGGGGGTGAAGAAATAGTAAATACAAGGCAATCATATGCAAACAGATGTATGGCACGACCGATGCAATGCTAACGATGTTTTAACGCAGTGCAATGCACGTTGATCAGAGCGGGAATTTATCCGGGGATGAAATTCCGGCTTCGGGTGATTATCGAAAGACAACCCGGAGGGGGATGTCTCGTGTTCGTTGTGTTAAAGGGGCGTGGTTGGTATACGAACAACGTATTCTTATTTGTTATATTTTTCTGATCAACTTACATGTATAAAGTTTTTGAATCTGAATTATGGTTTAAAAGATATTGATTTTCAAAGTTTTTAATTATTTAAATCAATTTATGGATTTTCTTTTATCAATAATACTAACATTATCCACAGAGGGGGTTGACCAGGTCAAACCTGACCAGTGGGTCCCACTGGTCAGCCTCTGTTTAATATAAATGTTTTAACTAAATCTAATTAAACCAGTGGGCCCACATGTCAATCTCTACTTAGCTAATAAAAATCATTTTAACTAAACAGTTAATAGTGGGACCCATCTGTCATAGACAGAGGCCCACTTTACAATTTTAATTAAATCTATGATTAACTAAACAGGGGGGCTTAGGCCTAATGGGCCATTAACGCTAATACTAAACGGGCGGGCCCGCATGTCAGTGGCCGTTAGGTGGGGTTAGTGGTTACTGTAACCACGATGGCGTGACGGCGATCACCGGAGTTACTCCAGCGAGCCCGTTCTCTCGCCACGGCGGCCCGTTTTCTGCGCGGTTTGGCCCTACAGTTTCCTGGCGGCGAGCCGCATCCATCCCAGCAAGCGGAACGAGGCGAGGTGGCCGGAGCGGAGCTCTACGTCGACAATGGCGTAGACTACCGTCGGGCTCCAATGGTGAACTATGACACGCTACAAAATCGATCTAACTACCGGTTCTAATCGAACACACGCATCACGGGGATCCTACTGGTGCACTTAGCGCGGGCTGGGACGGACCACAGCAACGACGACGTGCACTGTGGCGGCGGCCGGTGTAAGGTCTCGAGGCGGCGGACCTACGGCGCACGAACTGAGAGGGGAAACGGGGGAACCAAAGAAGCTCACCGAGGGGAGGCCGGTGGTGAGTTCGGGCGAGGTCGGGGCGGGCCGCAGGTGACGAATTTGGCGGTGAGGACAACGGCGGCTGTCGGCAAGGGTAAGAAGAGGACGTCGCCTACGCGGTGCTGCAGTTCGATTCCACACGGGAGGCGATGAAGACGTCGATGGAGCACCCCCAGGACAGCGTGGCTTGGTTGGTTCGCCAGGTGGTCACGTGAGTTCACGATCCGGCGGCTATGGAATTTTCTGTCAGGCTCGGGAGGAAGAAGGCGACCTGGGAGAGGGGGAAAACAACGACTAGGTTTAGGGTTTACTCCGAGGGGGCGCGGGGTGGCCTCGGGCTTTATCCCCGCCGGCTGGTCGCCGAGGAGCCGTTCAATGGCCGAAACAGCGTCGTCGGTGGCCTTGGAGCCATGGATGGGCGCCATCGAGCTTGAGCAGGGGAGGTGAGGGGTGACGGGGCCGAGGTGGGCTGGTTGGGCTTGCTGGGCTGGTTTGGCCCAGGGGGAAGAGGGGGGATGGGCTAGGGGGTGCAGTAGATTAGGTTTCTTTTTATTTTGTTTCTTTTTTCTTTTCTGTTAATTTTCTTTTGGAATTCTTTTAGCTATTTTACAATTTTATAAATTGTGTTACTTATCCCTAAATTAGAGGTGCACCAAATACCCATGCCACAATAAGTTTGGTGAATTAATAAATTCATTTATTATTTCTTTTATTTATTCTATTGATGAAAAGGGGTTTTTGACTACTGTTATCTTTTGTTGCATTTATTTTATAGCACCATAAATAACCACAACCATACTAGCAGGGGCCAGTGATAATTGGTGATTTCACAAAAGTGCATTCACAATTTTTGGACAAAGTATTTATTGCCACAATGTTTTTAATATTCAACCAAAAGGCATTTGAGCTAAGTTTTGATTTCAAATGCATAGGGGCTTCGATTTGTTTTGATCTATGATGAGCAAGGCCCATGGTCACATTGCTTTAATAACATCACAAGGGCATTTCAATTTTGAATTAACCCAATTTGCTCAAAGCAGAAAATTTGAAACAGTAATGATCAACAGTAAATGGAATTTAAGTGAGAGTGTTACAAATCTCCCCCACTACAAGAATTCTCGTCCCGAGATTTTAAGTGGTAGTGAGGAAAAGATCGGGGTATTCATCGTGAAGGAGATCTTCGCGCTCCCAAGTGGCTTCATCTTCAGAATGATTCGTCCACTGGACTTTGAGGAACTTGACGGTCTTGTTGCGGGTTCGACGTTCAGACTGGTCGAGAATGCGGGTCGGATGTTCTTGATAAGTCAAGTCCTGCTGCAGCTCAATCATATCATGTTCCACTTCGCGGATAGGGTCCTTGAAGCAACGACGGAGTTGAGACACATGAAAAACATCATCGACTTGAGAGAGGTTCGGCGGCAATTCCAACCGGTATGCCACGGGTCCACTCCTGGAAAGAATTCGTAACGGGCCAATGTAGCGAGGAGATAACTTGCCTTTGATCCAGAAGAGGTGAGTGCCTCTCATGGGAGTGACTCGGAGGTAAGCGTATTCGCCAGGTTGATAGACCATTTCCTTGTGCTTGCGGTCATAGTTGCTTTTCTGGCGGGACTGAGCAGCTTTTAGATGTTCCCGGATAACACGAACCTAATCTTCTGCGTGTTGTATGATGTCTGGACCAAAGAGAGTTTGTTCCCCAGTTTCTGACCAATTCAGAGGGGTTCGACACTTACGTCCATAGAGAACTTCGAAGGGGGCCATCTTCAGACTAGCCTGATAGCTATTGTTGTACAAGAATTCAGCAAATGGAAGAGATTCCTCCCATTTCTTACCGAATGAGATGACACAAGCTCGAAGCATATCGTCAAGCACTTGATTAACTCGTTCAACATGTCCTTGCGACTGGGGGTGATAAGTGGTGCGGAAATTCAGATGAGTGCCCATAGCTTCTTGGAAACTATCCCAAAATCTTGAGGTGAAAATGCTGCCACGGTCTGAACTAATCTCCATCGGAATGCCGTGGAGGGACACAATTCTGGAAACATACAAGTCTGCTAACTGACTAGCAGAGATCGTCTCCTTGACTGGTGGAAAGTGGGCAACCTTGGAGAATCGGTCGATGACCACAAAGATAGCATCGTGGCCTTTCTGCGATCTGGGAAAACCAGTGACGAAGTCCATCTCGATCTTTTCCCACTTCCATTCAGGAATAGAAAGTGGTTGCAAAGTTCCAGTAGGTCTTTGATGTTCTGCTTTCACGAGACGGCAAACGTCACACTCGTCAACATATCGAGCGATGTCTTGCTTCATGTTAGACCACCAGTACCGCTGACGAAGGTCTTGGTACATCTTGGTACTACGAGGATGAATCGACAAAGGAGTGTCATGAGGTTCTTTCATGACGCGCGGGGTAAAGTTTAGATTGGGCTTCTAGGGGCCAATAAATGATTCTTAAAGTACAACGTACCATCATCAGCAATAGTGAAGAACGAGGGCTTTCCTCTAGCGATATACTTCTTGATCTTCTCGACATCAAAGTCACATGTTTGTATCCACGTGATGGTGCTGTCGAGGTCCGGCTCAACAACAAGGTTATTCACATATCCCTGAGGAACAATCTCAAGGTTTAGCTTGCGTAGCTCTTCATACAGAAGTGGGTGTTGTACTTGAACTTCCAATTCACTATAGTAGGCTTTGCGGCTCAAGGCATCGGCCATCACATTGGCTTTGCCCGGGGTGTAATGAATATCCATGTTGAAATCGGCTATTGTCTCGAGCCATCTTTGTTGGCGGAGATTCAGATCCAGCTGAGTAAACAAGTATTTCAGGCTTTGGTGGTCAGTGTAGATCTCGCAACGATTACCGACTCGTTAATGTCGCCACAACTTCAATGCATAAATCACCGTTGCCAATTCGAGATCATGGGTTGGATAGTTTTCTTCGTGAGCACGCAACTGACGAGAGCCATAGGCAATCACTTTGCGCTCTTGCATTAGGACACAACCTAATCCTTGACGAGACGCGTCGAAATATATCACGAAGTCCTTCTGGGTATCAGGGGGAGCAAGTACCCGAGGAGAAGTGAGCTTGGCCTTAAGAGCTTGGAAACTTTCTTGACATTTGTTAGTCCACTCGAACTTGACACCTTTGTCAAGCAGATTAGTCAAAGGTTTGGCAATCTTGGAGAATTTCTCGACGTAATGGAGGCAATAGCTAGCGAGCCCGAGGAAACTGCGGACTTGCTTGACAGTATTGGGGGGAGTACAATCCAGGATAGCCTGAATACGTTCTGGGTTGACGGCAATGCCATCCATGGAAATCACATGACCAAGGTAGGTCACTGATACGTCCAAAACGTATCTATAATTTCTGCTTGCTCCATGCCACTTTTGTGTGATATTGCTATGATATTGATGAATTTCCATACACTTTTGATCATATTTGTACTAACCTATTAACTTAGTGCACCCCAGTGCCAGTTCCTGTTTTCTGCTGTTTTTCAATTTCAGGTTTCACCCTTATTAAAAGTACCAGAAAAATTCCGGGAAAAATATAGGAAAACTCAGCGTACCGGAAGCTTCGCAAAGAGCCCATGAGGGACCAGAGGGGAGCCAGGGGGGCCCAGGCGGCCAGAGGGCGCAGACAGGCCCCTGGCCGCGCTAGGGGGGCGCCTGGAGCCCCTGGCACACGTCTGGCCGCCCCCTTTCACCTATTTATTCCCCGTGACAAGAAACCCACGGGGATGGAACCTTTCTTCGCGATCTCTCCTCTGTTCTTCCGCCTCCGCGCTTCCAAGATAGGGGGCACCAGAAGACCTCTTCCCGGCACCCTGCCGGAGGGAGGAATCACCTCCGGGAGCTTCTCCACCACCATGGATGCTTCCCGGATGAACCGTGAGTAGTCCACCTTGGACCATGGGTCCATGATCAGTAACTATGTGATATTCTCCTCCCCTCTTTGTTCATCATGGATTAGACCTCGTGAGCTACCCTACATGATCGAGGCACATATGCAATCTTTCTGCTGTTGCTATGCTGAGTTTGCTAGGATCCGATGGATTATGAGATTATGTTCAGATTGTGATTGAGTTATATATTTGATTCTCTTCTTTTATATTTATGTTCTTGAGTAACTCTTGCATGTTCTCGTTGTTGTTTATATCTTTGGCCAAGTAGTAGGTAGTGACTCCAAGAGGGAGTGTTATGCATGATTCACTACTGGAATTCGCCTGTTTGCCGTCTGCCAGGGCGGACGGCAAACACCTGAATGGCCGACGGCAAAACCCTTTGCCGTCTGCCCCCGGACGGTAAAGCACCCGTCAGCCATTTCATCGGCAAAGAGGTGCGTTGCCGTCTGTTGTATATCGACGGACGGCAAAGATGTTTGCCGTCCGCTGGAATAAGAAACAGACGGCAGAGAAGCTTGACGGCGAAGCTGTGCCGGCCGGCTCCGTTAGGCCCTTAACGGCGGGGTTGCCGTCTACGGACAGACGGCAAAGAGCGGTGACGTCATCGGATAAGGTAATGACGTCAACCCCCCCCCCCCCCCGTCATATGTTTGCCGTCCAGTAGCAGACGGCAAAGGAAGACGACATAATAACCAAAATGGTCACCCAGCTGTTGCCAGATTGCACAGCTGGGCGCCACGTGTCACTTGTGCCGACCACCAGCAGACGGCAAAGGTATTTGCCGTCTGCAGACGGCAAAGAGCCTGCATAGCCCCTTTTTATTATGTTTTCTTTTAAATCCCGGCAGTTGACAAAAATATAGACATATACATAGACATATTCTCCAACAGTTGTATAAGCACATCTCAACAGAAATATATAAGCACCCATGCATGTTCTCCAACATATTGATCAACCAAAACTATGCAAATCTCATACTCTCATATATATACAAGTCCAACCACAAAGTATATATAGTACATAGTAAACCAGAAAGTATCAAACACACAAGTGACCACAACTGTTTATAAAAGAAGCTACAAGTCCAAATGCAGCACTCCATCGTCATAGCATGAATGCCTTGAAGCAAATCTGCAAAAAGAAGAAGAAGAAGTAGAATGAGAAGAAGAAGAAGTAGAATGAGAAGAAGAAGAAGGAGAAGGAGAAGAAGAAAAGATCCTCTCCTTCTGTTTTCTTCTTCTTATTTTGAGAAAACAAAGCTAACATATGCAATGGTGTTCGAATTAAGCTAGATTTAGCATATTTTGAGGAAATTGAGCTAACTTCAGCATTTTTGAGCAACTAAGCAAACTTTAACAATTGTTGAGCCAATTTAAGCTAGCTTTAGCATTTTTTGACCCAATTAAGATAACTTTGAGATTTTGTGAGCAAACTAAGTTGACTATGTAAGTTTTTGAACTAACTAAGCTAGTTATGTCTTTTATGTGCAAAATATGCAAAGTATGGCATTTTTTGATTAAATATAGGATTTTAGAAGCTAAATATGCATTTTCAAACTAACTAAGCATTTTAAAACTTACCGGAGTGTAGCCCTCAAGGCTGAGGTGGCTGAGAAGCATCCGTCGGGTTGCCCGATGTTGACGGTGGAGAAGGGTCATGGGACGCAGCCCGAGAGTTATGCTGCACAAAAAGATCAACTAGAGGTTAGCACGACGCCACTCAATATGGTATTGATGATCATCGAAAGATAATCACCGTCCCCACAGGAGAAATGATCGGCATCGATGGAGCGGCCTGACCAGTCTTCTCGCACATAGTCTGCACATTTGTTATTCATGAGTCAATCATATTAGGCCACTCATGACGCATTCTTTGGGTGAATATGAACAAGTGACTTACCACAAAGAGCTCATACAAGGCCCGGTTCGATGCATCGTGTCGTGCCGCGGCCTCCTCGAGAGCCTTCGCCGTCCTCTCCTCCGCCAGCCGCTCTCTCTCCGCTGCCTTCTCCTCTGCCAACCGCTCCTTCTCCTCCAGTAGCCGCTGGGTGTTCTGTCGCT
This sequence comes from Bromus sterilis, assembly GCA_950022295.1. Classification (NCBI taxonomy): domain Eukaryota; kingdom Viridiplantae; phylum Streptophyta; class Magnoliopsida; order Poales; family Poaceae; genus Bromus; species Bromus sterilis. The sequence goes on from OX465600.1 coordinate 161,092,772, forward strand.
CTTTCTCAAGAGCTTCCTGCAACCCCACTCCTCTAGTTAGCATTGTAATATTCGATGAGAGAAAACAAGAATGCAAGAGTCCTTATGGATAACCTGGATAGCGAGGTCGACTGGCCGCGGACGAGTCCTTATAGCAGGAGAAGAGCTCGTTTGGCGCGCCTTGATCTCAAGAAGAGTCTTATCGCACCTGATCAACTTATCTCCAATGGCCATGGCGCCATGGCGCCTTCCGCCACCAGATATCATCACCAGCTCCGGCTAAATAGGCTTCCCAAGCGGGTTATAATCCTCCCCTTGCTTCTCCTTCGCCACCTCAGTATAAGCCTTGAGCTTACTGTAGGCGGCAATGTTGGTGAAAGTCGAAGGACTGGCGAGATCAGACTCTGAGAGCGCCTTTGCCTTCTTGTACGACACTGTATGGGCCATGCCATACATGTCGAACACCTGAGGCACCTCCGTTTTATTATGCTCCGCCTAAAAGACAAAGCAAAGCACGATATTAGTAAGTTGTGGGTGCCAAAAAGACAAAGAAAAGTAGAATTTGCATGAAAATTGAAGCAAAGCACATACCCATTTATTCCCGTAATCAGCTAAGTTGCGGCTTCCTTGATGGTGTGGCACACCAACCATTTGGGCGCGGCGCTCCTTGGCATTGTTGTGGATGGCCAACCAGGCATCTGAGCACCAGTGGTCCACAATGGCCTCCCAACAATCCATCTTGTCCGCACACCATCTCGGGCCCGCCTAAGTTAGTAAACAAGGAAACTAATAAGTAGCCTAGATAGGAATCAAATCAAGCAAACTATTCAAGACTTAAGAAGGGTTACCGTCATGTACTGGGCCCCGGTCAGAAACTTCTTGCGGCAGTCCTTCTTGCTACGCTTGCGCCCTTGCTTGGCGTAGTAGTCACGGACCGCCTGCACTCGCATCTCGTGCCTTGTGTTCTGCAAGAGGCGCATGGCCTCTGCAACTAACACGTCCTCCGCCTCCTGCTCCTTGGACTCATCGACCTTGTAGTAGACCTGCAATAGAACGAGACAACACTGATGAGTGCACTGATGAGACAACACTGATGACAACACTGATGAGTGCACGAGACAACAGTGCAATAGCATGATTTTATTGTGTGAAACAGAAATTACCCAAAAGCCGTTGATGACCATGTCGGCTCTGGTGTGGCATTCGACCCCGTTGATGGTCGTATCCGGCAGGGCTGGGGCAGCACAATAGTGCTCCCACTTGAGTCCAGGCTGCGGAACCTCATCAGGTCCGGGCAATTGAACCAGCCCCGGGAAGTTCTCCCTGACGAGCACACCAAGGATGGAGTTGGGATTGCGGACACCATTGCCGTATATCCAACCCCTGCAGTATAAAAAGACAAAGCCATCAGATAGACATAAGTATAGAAGGTACCGGAAGAGAGTATAAGTGCACTTACGTCTCTCCATCAGGCGTAATCAACCACTTATGGGCGGGAGTCACCGGCACGGACGGGAGCCGTGTACCCCCACGCTGGTACACGGTGGTACCCTCAGCTACCTCCTCCTCATCCGTAGTGTCCAGCTCGGCACCAGCCTCCCCCTCAGGCGTGTGCTGCTCCGGCTGCTCCGGCTGATCCGGCCAGGAACTCCAGGTCGTGCGGGTGGACGTAGCCTCGTCCTCCACCTCAGGCTGGTCCACCCTGCAGTGCTCTGGTGAATCACCCGGAGGTGGCGGCGAGGAAGCAGCAGCAGGTGCTCGTCTCCCTTTCCCGCGACCACCACCTGCTTTCCCTCTCCCGGTCTTCTTCCGACCTCCTCTCCCCCTGGGCGGCTCATCAGTAGAAGGAGGAGGCGAGGAAATACTCTCGAGCAAAGACCTCCGTAGAGCCAGAGGTGGGAGCGCATGACCCCGACCCCTCCCTCGCGAGCCTGAGGTCTCGCCCTCCATATCTGTCACGAACCTGCCAAGAATTAAAATAAAATAATTAGTACAATGAGAAAAAGAATTAATAATACAACAGTAATTACTGCAATAATGAGAATATATACAACTAATGAGAATAATGTAATTAAAGTTGAGATGCATACAACTAACAATAGTCGGGATCATCGGTCTCTTCTACGCGATCAATTGAAGGATCGTCATCGCTATCACGCGTGTCGTCGATAATGATGGCCTCATCAGGTTCAACAACACCAACATTTGGAAGGCCTTTATGTAAACGGTCAAGCATTGACAGGTCATCTGGAGCAGTAACCTCTTCTTCTTCAGGCTCTTCAACATCGTCGTTAGCGGGTTCACTCTCATTGTCTTCTTCCATGTTCTGGGGTTGCGTAGAGAGGTTTCGGAAACGTTTTTTTATCACGCGTGTTTCTTGGAAGAATTCTCCTTCATATGTCTCTGGGTCAATGTGGGGTACATAATCCTCTTCATTTGGGGGAGGTGGTCTAATATGAGGTGGCACATCATAAACGACATCCCAACCTTTCAGGTTTTCAACCGTTTGGCACGGGTAGGATAGATAGAAAACATGGGTGGCCTGTTGAGCCGTAATATAGACATCGGGGACATTAAAATGGGTGTCTTGTCGAATTTCGACTAGACCTACATGTTCATGAGTTCGTCTAGTCCTCGACGGGAGAAACCAATGACATTTGAAGACAACGACGTTGGGAGGATTTTCACCATAGAATAGAAGTTCGTATATTGCTTCAACTCTTCCATAATACTCACTACCTCCGTCGCCGACAGCAGAGACACCCGAATTTGTACTTTTTCGATCGGCCATTTTTCGCTCTTAATCAACGGTACGAAAGCGATACCCGTTGATGTCGTATTTCTCAAATACACGGACCTTATTGTCAAAACCATTAGCGACTTGTCTCAATTCGGCGTCCATAGGCTCCTCATTTGCCTATAAGTTTTATAGGAAAGGATTGTTATATTAGTGAAAAATAGGTCGAACCAACAAATGAAACCCTATATATGAATGATAGTTACCGTTCGTTTGAACCAAGACATGAAACCAGGATTGCCGTCTCCTTGATTGGCAAGAATCTCATACTCTGCGATGGAATCACTTTCAATAACCACTCCATTCGAGAATTTGGCGACGTATCGACTGTATGAATTCAGGGGAATTAATAAGAAACAAGAATTATTAGAAGTTGCGAAACAATTTACGTACCGAGCACTTACTCGATGTACGGTCGCACTTCTGTTAGGTTGGTGAAGATATACAGTGTAAGAGTCTTCCATTCTTTGATATCCAAAATCTTATTTCTCGAAGCACCAACAGGTCCAAGATTCCCTTTGAATAGGCTGAGGTTGGATTGACGCCGTTGGGGGTCGCCAGTATTGTACCGAGGCTTTGGATTATGCAAATGGCGATTTTTGGCTTCATAATGTGCTGTCACGAAGTTTGCCGCCTCCTCGGTAATGAAAGCCTCGGCCATCGATGCTTCAATTCTACGTTTATTTTTACATTTTGCTCGAAGCGTCTTCTGCATTCTCTCCGTTGAATAGCACCAACGATTTTGCACAGGGCCCCCTAATCTTGCCTCGGTCGGGAGATGCAATATCAAATGCTGCATCGGATTAAAAAAACCCGGTGGAAAGATCTTCTCTAACTTGCAGAGCAACTCCGGCGCCATATCTTCCATGTTTTCTAGCACGCCATCGGATAGTTCTTTAGCACAAAGAACACGAAAGAAATAGCTCAGTTCTGCCAGTACTAGCCACTCTTCCTCGGGGATATAGCCGCGCAACATCACCGGCATTACCCGCTCAAGCCATATGTGCCAATCATGACTCTTCATCCCTAATATTTTATGTTTTTCAGGACTCGCTCCCCTCCTCAGATTCGCTGCATACCCATCGGGGAACATCAAACTGTTTTGCACCCACAAGAGAATTTCCCTGATATGCCCCCTTTCAAGATTGAACCAGGCCCTTGGCTTGGACCAATTCTCCTTTCCTTTCGGCTGTCGCATGTTCTGTGAGGGTCTTTCACATAGAGTCTCCTGGTCGACTCTAGCTTTAGGATTATCCTTTGAATTCCCATCTATGCCGAAAAATGTACCAAACAGGGCCTCGCCGATATTTTTTTCAGTGTGCATCACGTCAATATTGTGTGGAAGTTCGAGGTCTTTGAAGTAGGGGAGATCCCAGAAGCATGTCTTGTGAGTCCAGGCGTGTTCCGAATTATATCCCTTGAAATACCCGGGACGTTCTGGATCAGGCTCGAGAGCGTTCAACTGTGCCAAGACATGTTCGCCCGTCATCGTAGGTGCTCCCAGGTTTTTGACAACTTTGCCTTTGATGAAGTTCTTCTTGTCTTTTCTAAAAGGATGCTTAGGAGGCAGAAACTGTCTATGCAAGTCAAAGCAGGAATACTTGCCACCCGCCTTCAACCAATGAAACTGAAGAGCAGCCTTGCATGTTGGGCACCCGAACTTTCCATGAACACAGAAGCCAGCGAAAAGCGCATACGCCGGCAAGTCATGCATCGAGTACTGGTACCAAACATGCATTTTGAAGGTCTTTTTGCTAGCTGCATCGTATGTCTTGAACCCTTCGTCCCAAGCTTGTTGCAATTCCTCCTTAAGCGGTTGCATGTACACATCCATATTCTTCCCCGGATATTTGGGCCCTGGTATTATCAACGTCAGGAAAATGTTCTTCCTTTTCATAATCTCTGAGGGGGGGAGATTGAGTGGCATGACAAATACAGGCCAACAACTGTATGGGGCTGCCATCAGACCGAAAGGATTGAACCCATCTGTGCCGACGGCGATTCGGCAATGCCTTGGCTCCTTAGCTTTTTCCGAATGTTTTTCATCAAAGTGCTTCCATGCTGAACCATCCGATGGGTGAGTCAACATCGGCTTCCTATCTGCATCAAATTCTGTTCTCTTCCCATGTTTGTGCCATGTCATCTGTCTGGCTGTCTCTTCCATCATGTAAAGGCGTTGAATTCTTGGTATCACTGGAAGATACCTAAGAACATTTACGGGTATTTTGGTCTGCGTCTTCTCACCTTGACCATTGTCTACCACAACATACCTGGATGACTTGCATTTGGGACAATAGTCTTCGTCCGCATACTCTTTCCTAAATAAAGCACATCCATTTTCACAAGCATGTATCTGCTCATAGGGCATCTTAAGTACCTTGAGGATTTTATTCGATTGGTACAGGTTTGCAGGCATAACATGATCTTTTGGTAGAAACCGCCCAATTAGGGTCGTGATCGCATTGTAACAATCTGTGCCCAAGTTGAATTGTGCCTTCAAAGCCATCAATTGTGCGATGGCATCGAGCTGACAAAGCTCAGTGTGAGCGTGCAGCGGACGTTTCGAAGACTCCAACATATCATAGAAGGCCTTCGCAGATTCCTCCATCTCATCGTCCTCATCCCGCGCATCGTCAAAGTCCTGCACCATGTCTTCGATCCCGGTTCCGTACTCATCCGTGCGCTGACGGACCACCTCCTCTCTCCGTCCTCCGCCAGACTCGCCATGGAAGGTCCACACCGTATAACCAGGCTTATAACCCCACTTCTGCAAGTGTTTACCCATATCCACCTCTGTCGCCTGTTTATAATTGTCGCACCTAACGCAGGGCCACCAGGTTTTTCTCTGCCCATTTGCAAACGCCGCTCTCAGAAACTCCTTGGTTTTCATTTCCCATTCATTGGTGATCTCTTTCTGATTAGGGCGACCAGTGTACATCCACGCACGATGATCGCTCATCTTGTTGCTACAGCTAGCTACTAAACAAAAAATATACCATTTTATTACGTCCACTTTTTATTGCTTTTATCATACATAACTACGTCATATGCAATTAACCTACACACTAATAGGTAAAGATAGGTCCTAATCCCACCCGAGTATGTGTAGATTGGGTAGGTTTCCCATGCTTTGGTCCCGATCCGACGCGGTATTTCGGCAGCACCTCCCCGCTGTTCTCCTAATACACGTCTCGACAACAAGCCGAGAGGTTGTGTATCCGGAGAACAACAGGGAGGCGCTGACGAAATTCCGCGTCGGATCAGGACTAGAGCATGGAAAAACGACCCAATCTACACATACGCGGGCTGTCCATGGATAACGTTGGACAATTCGAAAGAATTACTATTATAAATATGCAAATGAATGCATATTTATACTGTAATCCTTTCGAATGGGAGACGCATACTGGTTACGCAACTTTACATATGAATATACTAAATGTACCTAGTTAGCTATTGTAAGGCCAGAATTGAGCAAAGGAAAGGGGGGGGGGAGAGGATAAGAATTGTTTTGCTCACCCTCGAACTCAAGGAGGTCGTCGAATGGAGGGGGCGGAGGTCGTCGAACACCGGACCCACACAACAGGGAAAGACCTGCACTTTAAAATGAACCCAATCAACAAGGAGACTCGATATACCGGTAATTACATCTATATTTTTTTTCTTTTGTTTTTCCTATTATTTACATTTATTTCATTTATATTTTTTCTCCTCCTCCTCCTTCTTCACCCCCAACTTCTTATTCTTCTTCTCCTTCTTCTCCTTCTTCTTCTTCTTCACCTTCTTCTTCTTCTTCTTCTTTTATTTCCTATATCTTTTTTCTTTTCTTCTTTTCTTATTCTAACTAAAATCCTAAACTAACTAACTAGCAATCCTAGTAATACTATCAATTAACAGGATTTTTTTAAAACAGATCAAATACTAACTAACTAAAATCCTAGTAATTAAAATTCTACTTTTCTTAACTAACTAAAATCCTAGTAATTAAAATTCTACTTTTCTTAACTAACTAAAATCCTAGTTTTGGCAGATCAAATACTAACTAATTAAAATACTAACTAGCAAATTCTACTTTTCTTAACTAACTAAAATCCTAACACTAACTAACTAAAATCCTAGCACTAAAAATAACAAAGAAAAAAATTAAACAGACAGAGGGAGGAGGGCTCACCGGAGTTGGGGGAAGAGAGGAGGGCTGCGACGGGGCGGACGAGGGCGACGACGTCGGGGCAGAGGAGGGCGGCGGCGGGGCGGAGGATGGCGGCGGCGTCGGGGCAGAGGAGTTGGCGGCGGCAGGGGCTGGGCGGGGTGGTGGAGGGCGGCGGCGTCGTCGGGTGGTGGAGGTGCGGGGTAGTGGAGGGGCGGAGGAGGGTTGGCGGCGGCGAGTGCACGACGACGGAGGGGGGGGCAGGGGTGGCGGCGGCGGCGCACGAGAGAGAGAGAGAGATGAGTGAGTGGGAGAGAGAAGAGGGGCACGGCGGGGTTAACGGAGCCCTGGGCTTTGCCGTCTGCTAGTAGACGGTCCGCGACTTTGCCGTTCGCTAGCAGACGGCCCAGGGCCCGGTTCGTTACGCTGCCATTGAGGGGTGGGCTTGGCGGGCCCACCAACAGGCTTTGCCGTCTGCTCACGGACGACAAAGGCTCTTTGCCGTCTGTATTCGCAGGAGCAGACGGCATACTCTTACTTTGCCGTATGCTAGTTTTTTGCTGTCTGTAATTAGGGTAGCAGACGGCATTCCATGTCTTTGTCGTCCGCCCCGACAGAAAGCAGACGGCAAAGCCCTTCCCACATGGAAAATTCCTGATTTCCAGTAGTGATTGTGGGTTCATGCCCTCCGATGACTAGCTTGAGTGACAGAAACATGAGTCAAGGGGATGTGTTGTTGCCACAAGGGGGAAAACAATGGTGCTTTTACATGCGGGTGCCAGGATTGTTTACTTTACGAAAAGTTCTTTAATGCAGTTGTTCGTTGCTTTGAGTTTACACTTTGGGTGGGATTCGCAAATTAATACCAGCGAGATGTTCTGGATAGATATCTCAAGGTGGATGATTAGTGGGTAGATGCAGTTGGATTTTCGTCTACTTGCCTTGGTGTACCGCCCGTGCTTTTGAGCCTCTTCCTTTCTGTTTTGCATAATTAGTATTGGTTTGCGCACATAATCCTATCAATTGCCCAGCTGTAATTTGTTTACCTCGCATGGCTATTTTGTCGTCTTTTGGGAGAGAGACATCACTAGTGAACATCATGAGATCCCGGTCCATACTTCCACCACTGTTTACACTATCAATTTACTTTCATTATTTACTTTTCAGTTGCTATCACTATCATTATTATCCCGTGCGTTTTATCCTTTGTAAACAACAAGGCCGGAGGAATTGACAACTCCTCTGTACTCGTTGGGAGCAAAGCTATCTGTTGTGGATGCAGGTCCAGGCAAAGCAAGTGATTATCATAAAATGGCACCTCACTTGCCGAACCACCTACTTGTCGACCTTGGAGTCCTACTGGAGACAATCTAAACCTTAGCATCTTTGCTAAGGGAAATTTGTTGCTATCTACATCTCACCTTCCACTTGGGGTAACAAACGGGGGCGAGATGTTATCTCGTGTATCAAGAAAATTTCTGGCGCCGTTGCCGGGGACTCCACTCTTGAAGATAGGGGAGTTGCACACTATCTTTTATCTTTGCTTTTTAGTCTTGTTAGTTTACCTTTTAGTTTTTCTTTAGTGTCTTTTATCAAAAAGAAAAAAAATAGTTATCTTGCTTGCTGCTACTATGGGTTCGTCTGAAAACACCAAGTTGTGTGACTTTGCTAGTCACAACAACAGTGACTTTATCTACACTCCTATTGCTATACCTGCTACTTCAGCACCTTCTTATGAGATTAAACCTGCTTTACTGAACCTTGTTATGAAAGATCAATTCTCTGGTGCTAGAGATGTTGCTGCTTTGCATTTAAATAATTTTTTTGAGCTTTGTGATATGCAAAAGTACAAAGAAGTAGATGGTGATATTGTTAAGCATAAGCTTTTTTCCTTTCTCTTTGAGGGATGAAGCTAAAATATGGTTTCAATCCTTGCCTAAGAATAGCATAGATTCTTGGGTAAGTGCAAGGATGCTTTTATCGGGAAGTACTACCCCCCTTCTAAGATTATCCAGTTGAGGAGCTTTATTAGGAAACAATTGGATAATGAACACGTTGCACAAGCTTGGGAACGCATGAAATCTCTTGTTAAGAATTGCCCTACACATGGTTTGACTACTTGGATGGTTATCCAGACTTTTTATGCAGTCCTCGCGAAACTTGTTAGATTCGGCCGCGGGAGGAACCTTTATGTCAATTACACTTGGTGCTGCCACAAAACTTCTCAATGAGATGATGACCAATTATTCCCAATGGCACACCGAAAGAGCTCCAATAGGTAGGAAGGTAAACTCTGTCGAGAAGATCTCCTCCCTAAATGAAAAAGTTGACTTGATCATGTGTTTACTTACCAAGCAATCTCCTATTGATCCTCAAAATGTTCCTTTAAATTATTTGATTGCTCAGGATCAAGTAGATGTGAACTTTATCTCTAGAAACAACTTCAACCACAATGCTTATAGGAGTAACTTTGGTAGCAATCCTAGACCGTTCCCCTCCAACAACTATGGGAACAACAACACTTATCCTAGCACCAGAAACTCTACCCCAAGAGATAGTGACCTTCCTAGTTATGAGAAACTTTTGGAAATAGAGAAGGCCACTAAGAACTACATGCACACCCAGTATGAACAAAATAGGACCTTCTCCAGACAATTAGATGAACATACTTCCATCTTGCAAGACATTGGTAGACAACTAGAGAGTCTGAACATTGAGATTTCTAACCTTCAGACTAGGCTCACCACCACGGAAACCCAAGTTTCTAATATGTCTCACACACAGGCTACCTTGATAAATCAAATGGCAGCCAAACCAGAAGTTATCCCTATGGAATAAGATAGAATTAAGAGCCTTCCTACACACCATACTGTTGCTACTATCCAAGTGGTTCAGGATATCCAAACTCTTAACACCCAATGCACACCTAGTCCCATAGGACCTATTAATGGCGATGATATGACCTGAACCGTATAAGAAGAAATTCCTATGACTATAGAAGCTACCAAACAAGTGAGCCTAAAGGACACCACTACCACTTTACTTGATAGTAGTGACCTTGATTTTGATAATTGCACTCTTTCTGAAGTTATTCATTTCCTTCACAAGATGTCTAGGGACCCCCACACTAGCACACTTAATCTTGCCATCACGGAGCATATCACTAATGCTCTCATCAAAGCTAGGGAGGAGAAGCTTAGGTTAGAAGCCTCCATACCTAGAAAGCTAGAAGATGGTTGGGATCCTATGATTAAAATTAAGTTGAATAACTTTTCTTGCTTTGGTTTATGTGATCTTGGAGCTATTACCTCTGTTATGCCCAAAAGAATGTATGATATATTTGAGTTGAAACCTTTTGATGCTTGTTCTTTTGGTGTTCGTCTCGTTGATTCTTCCGTAAATAAACCTTTGGGGAAGATATATGATGTTCTTATCATTGTCAATGACAACTATGTTCTCGTTGATTTTACTATTATGGACATTGAATGTGAACCTTCTTGTCCAATTATTTTTGGACGTCCTTTTCTTCGCACCGTAGGTGCTGTTATTGATATGAAAGAAGGGATTATAAAATTCCAATTCCCTCTCAAGAAAGGGATGGAACACTTCCCTAGGAAAAAGATTAAGTTTCCTTTTGATTCCGTCACACGGGCTAGTTATTTTCTTGAAAAGACTTGATCTTTTTGCATTAAGCCTAGCTAATGGCTTTAAAGAAGCGCTTTCGGGAGGCAGCCCGCAACGAATTTAGGTTTTCCTTTTTTTTTCTGTTTTTAGTGGTCTTGATTATTTTTACTACTTTAGCAACATCATTGTATCTTTACTTTTCAAGCTTTGTGCCTTTTATAGCCTCATACGACAAGGGAAGTGAAAGTTGTGACATGTTGTCTAGAAAACAGATTCTGTCCTCGTGACTAGAAAAAACAGAGAAAAATCCCAATTCATCTTTTTGACCTGAATTTTTTACACAGCATGATCTATACAATTACGAAACTTTCTTATGTTCTGAGTTTTTTGATTTGAGTTGCAGAAGTACCCCTACAAAATTCTTTACTACCTTCTTGTCTGTTTTTCACAGATTCTGTCCTGTCTTGCCTTTTCTTCGTTTTGCAAACCTTAAGCTTGCTTTTTCTTTGCAAAAACTTTCTGGCAATCTTGATAAACAGTAGATCTTCAAGGTTATCCTTATTTCCAGTAGAGAAAAATATATTTTATTATGGGAACTAACCTCGCTAATCAGATTATGATGAGTTATGTATGAAGGGAGTTTTCAAGTGAGCGAGGCAAGATGATGAAAGAAGATTAAGAAGTGTCAAGTGTTCAATCTTGGGGATACCCTCATGAATCCCCAAGAAATATTCAAGGATACTCAAGCGTCTAAGCTTGGGAATGCCCCCATGCATCCCCTTCTCCATCGACAATTATCAGTTCTTCTCTCGTTTCACTATATTTTTATCGCTTCATGCGTTATGTGCTATTCTTGGAGCGTCTCGCTCTTAGGTTTTGTTTTTAGTTTTGTTTAGCTTTTCTTGCTGTTCATAACAAGTTAGAACCCATCTTTCTTTGTGTGGGAGAGAAACACGCTCCACTTTCAAAATTTAGAACACAACATAGGACTTTTTCCTGCTTATCTTTGCTTTGTTTGTTCTTTATCTTTCCGTAGCTACTGTCATGCTTTGCTCTTAGCTTTCATGTTTATCTTTTAAAAGAGCTTTTGTTTAGTTTGTTGCTGGAACTCTCTTGAGTTTTCATGTTTATCTTGTTTAGAGAGTTTTCCTGTTGTTTTGAGTTTTGTGTCTTGACTTGAAGTAGGTAATTGAGGTTGTTATTCTTTTTGTAGTAGTAACTTGCAAAAGTTTTGAGGTGTTGTTTTGAGTAATGTTTGGACTTTTGGTGTCAAGAGATTTAGCCTATTAGTGATAGATGTCGTATTTTTGGAAATCCGTGTTTATTTTCAAAAACCTACAAATTAGTTGATAACTTTAGCTACTAGTTGGATCACTACTCTTCTGAGGGGTCGAATATTAGAGTACACTCACGTACCATGAGTCGAGGATGCGCAAGGATAACCAAACCCCCATACACTCCTCCTCGGGGTACTTGTCTCTTTGTGAACCTCCTTATTAGATTGAGAGTTACCGATAATAATTGCATGGTTCTTCGGACTAATGTGAGTATTCGAAAGTTGACACTTCCACCTTCCCATATTTTGCTAGCCTTCGCTGTGTTGTGCATTGCTTTCTTCTCACTCCGAGAGTTAGCGTCCACTTTCGCCGGTACATCCAAACCCTTGGCACGATACGCTCTGTCATCATAAGCCTCCTTATATCCTTCCTCAAAACAGCCACCATACCTACCTATCAAGGCATTTCCATAGCCTTTCCGAGATATATTGCAATGCAACATCCATCTTCTCATGACTTGATCTTCATGTCATACATGCTACTTGCTTGATCGATGAGCTGCATGATAGTTGGGCCTTGCCCTAATCAATGCTACATGACGCGCTAGTACCATTGCATATTCTGCTACACTGGCAGAGGCATACATTTGCATACATCATGATAGTTACATTTTTTTTATGATTCGAGTACTTTGTAAAGTGTGAAAGATCTTCTATACTTTTTGTAATATATAGAGTGTTGCCCCTAAAGTGAGGAAAAGATCCCAAAGTGGACAAAATTAAAAGATCCCAAAGTGGACAAATTAAAAGATCCCAAAGAGGACAAATGAGAGTTAAATAGAAAGAGTCATTGAGGCCACCAAAAAATACAAAAAAATAAATAAATATAAAAAGAAAAAAATAAAGATAAAAAAAGAGAGAAGGGGGCACACTACTATTATTTTTGAGAAGATCCACACTCGTACTCCATCTTGTATCTTGTACTCCATAGAGATTATCATTCATGCATATAGCTATGTGGGGACCTTCACACTATAGAACTTGGCTTGTATATTCCAATGATGAGCCTCCTCAAATGAGCTCTAGGTCTTCTTGAGAAAGCAAGTTGGATGCACCCCCACTAGTTCCATTGGAGAGCTTACCTTAGCTCATATGTGCATCCTTTGCATTGCAATCCCTACTCCTCACATCATATCTATCATTTGGCTTTCTCTCGCCTATGATTGTCCTCATTGATGTGAGCCTATCACAATTTTTTTTCTTCCTCCTTCACCTTATTCTCTCTTTGCCATCCTAAGTGTCAACTTTCTTTCTTTCGTTCATCCATTGCATGAGTGCTCAAAATATCGAAAAGGAGTGGATCATTTTGTCCTGTACCTGGCTAGTGGTCTGGGGATGAGTCAAGATAAGATTCCAAAGAAGACCAAGTGTGACACTTTAGTAGATTTAGTTCTCAACAATAAAAATACTTTTCTCGTATATCCCTATCCCCTTTCTTGCACGCAAACAGCATTTGGAGACATTCGAGTGACGGACAGCGAGAGCTCTTGCACCTTTATGTTCTTATGTTGCTTATTTCAATGCTAGATATAGACTCTTGCCTGTTACGACTTGAATTGAATTGCATTCTTTGATTGATTTACTTACAAAGTTCTTATATGGTTGTTAGCATGTCACCACAGAAATTATGCTTGTTATCATTTACCTACTCGAGGACGAGCGGGAATTAAACTTGGGGATGTTGATACATCCAAAACGTATCTATAATTTATTCTTGCTCCATGCCTCTTTTGTGTGATATTGCTATGATATTGATGAACTTCCATACACTTTTGATCATATTTGGACTAACCTATTAACTCAGTGCACCCCAGTGCCAGTTCCTGTTTTCCGCTGTTTTTCTATTTCAGGTTTCCCCCTTATTAAAAGTACCATAAAAATTCCGGGAAAAATATAGGAAAAATCAGCGTATCGGAAGCTTCGCGAAGAGCCTAGGGGGGCCCAGGCGGGAGCCAGGGGGGCCCAGGCGGCCAGAGGGCGCGGCCAGGCCTCTGGCCGCGCCTGGGGGGGAGCCTAAAGCCCCTGACCCACCTCTGGCTGCCCCCTTTCGCCTATTTATTCCCCGTGACGAGAAACCCTCGGGGACGGAACCTTTTTTCGCGATCTCTCCTCTGTTCCGCCGCCGCGCTTCCAAGATCGGGAGCACCAGAAGACCTCTTCCCGGCACCCGGCCGGAGGGAGGAATCACCTCCGTGAGCTTCTCCACCACCATGGATGCTTCCCGGATGAACCGTGAGTAGTCCACCTTGGACCATGGGTCCATGATCAGTAGCTATGTGATGTTCTCCTCCCCTCTTTGTTCTTCATGGATTAGACCTCGTGAGCTGCCCTACATGATCGAGGCACATATGTAATCTTTCTGCTGTTGCTATGCTGAGTTTGACTGGATCCGATGGATTATGAGATTATGTCCAGATTGTTATTGAGTTATATATTTGATTCTCTTCTTTTATATTTATGTTCTTGAGTAACTCTTGCATGTTCTCCGTTGTTGTTTATTGCTTTGGCCAAGTAGTAGGTAGTGACTCCAAGAGGGAGCGTTATGCATGATTGTGGGTTCCTGCCCCCCGATGACTAGCTTGAGTGACAAAAACATGAGTCTATGGGATGTGCTGTTTCCACAAGGGGGAAACAACGGTGCTTGTACTTGCGGGTGCAAGGATTGTTTACTTTACGCAAAGTTCTTTAATGCAGTTTTCCGTTGCTTTGAGTTTACACTTTGGGTGGGATTCGCAACTTAATACCAGCGAGATGTTCTGGATAGATAACTCAAGGTGGATGATTGGTGGGTAGATGCAGTTGGATTTCGGTCTACTTTTCTTGGCGTACCACCCGTGCTTTTGAGTCTCTTCCTTTCTGTTTTTCATAATAGCATTGGTTTGCGCACATAATCCTGTCAATTGCCCAGCTGTAATTTGTTTACCTCGCATGGCTATTTTATCGTCTTTTGGGAGAAAGACATCACTAGTGAACATCATGAGATCCCGGTCCATACTTCCACCACTGTTTACACTATCAATTTACTTTCAGTATTTACTTTTCAGTTGCTATCACTATCATTATTATCCCGTGTGTTTTATCCTTTGTAAACAACAAGGCCGGAGGAATTGACAACTCCTCTGTACTCTTTGGGAGCAAAGATATCTGTTGTGTGTGCAGGTCCAGGGAAAGCAAGTGATTATCATAAAACGGCGCCTCACTTGCCGAACCACCTACTTGTCTACCTTGGAGTCGTAATGGAGACAATCTAAACCTTAGCATCTTCGCTAAGGGAAATTTGCCGCTATCTACATCTCACCTTCCACTTGGGGTAACCAACGGGGGCGAGAAGTTATCTCGTGTATCAGTCACTTCGGGGAGTCAGAACTCACACTTAGAATACTTAGCGTAGAGTTTTTGTTCTCGAATCTTTACCAGTATAAGACGAAGATGTTCAACATGCTCCTCTTTATTCTTGGAGTATATTAAGATATCATCCAGATAAACCACGACAAACTTGTCGAGGTATTCCATGAATATATAGTTCATCAACCGGGAGAAAGTGGCTGGGTCATTCGTCAATCCAAAGGACATGACGGTGTACTCGTATGAACCATAGCGAATAATGATGGCGGTCTTATGAATGTCCTCTTCACGGCCCCGGATCTGATGGTAACCCAACCTCAAGTCGAGTTTCAAGAACACCATAGATCCAGCGAGTTAGTCATATAGAACGTTGATCCGAGGGAGCGGATACTTGTTTTGTATTGTTGCCTGGTTGATAGGTCGGTAATCTTGACCTAAACGGTTCATGCCATCACTCTTCTTGACAAAGAGCGAATGTTCTCCCCATGTAGAGGAACTCGGGCGAATGAATACTTTTTGAAGTGCCTTGTCAATTTCCTCCTTAAGTTCAAGGAGTTCATGTGGCGGCATCTTGTAAGGACGCTTGGCAATAGGAACAGTGCCTGTCTTCAAGTCGATGACGAATTCCACCTCTCTGGTCGGGGGTATTCCCGGCAGTTCTTATGGGAAGATGTCGGGAAAATCACGAACGACCGGAACGTTCTGAATCCCTTCCAGAGGTGAGAAATTTAAAGCATTCATAATAAATATTTGCGTTTCAGCATTACGGGTAATTCGGGTGGTGTGGTTAACGATCTCGCCAGAGGGATGAAAAATTTGGACATATTTGGTGCCACAATACAGTGCGGCATCATGGACTTTCAACTAATCCATTCCCAGGACGAGGTCTATGGTGGAAGACGTCAGGATGATGGGGAAAGAAAGGAATTCAATTCCTTCAATTTCAACGATGATTTCGGGCACTATCTTGGTGGTTCGATATTGTCCCATCGGGGTGCGAACAACAATCGGTGGGTTCATCTTTTCCAACGTGAAGTTATGAGACAATGCAAATGCTTCTAACATGAATGAATGTGATGCTCCTGTATCAAATAAAACAGTAGCAGGTACGGAATTAACGAGAAGGGTACCCATCACTATAGCGGGTTGTTCCTGAGCTTCTTCAACGTTAATGTTGTTAGCATGTCCACGAGCATAAGCAACAGACCCAGTATTATAGTTGGGGGTCCGGTTGTTGCGACGACCATTTCCGCGGCCAGAAGGGTGAACTACCAGTTGCTTCTGTTTTTGGGGGCACTCTCTGGAAAAATGACCAGGTTGGCGGCACGTGAAGCATAAACCATCCTGAGGACAAAGGGGTGTAGCATTGGGTGGTGGAGGTAGAGATCTTGGCATCTGCGGTGGCGGAGGCAGACGGGGTGCAGCATAAGACGGCCTTTGAGCAGGGGCAGGTGAATGGGTCACACTTTGAGGGAGCCAGATGCGACGCTTCTGTGTTGCGCCCGAAGATGAGCCAATGTCAGGATAGCGTTTCAGTGAGTCCTTGTGCTCCATCTGGGCAGTCTCGACGGTGATAGCCTTGTTCTACATGGTGGCGAAGTTGGCGAAATCATGTACGGCAAGAGCGAGCCTGAGGTCTAAATTGAGGCCACCGCGGAACTTCTGCAGCTTGCGAGCATCAGTGGTGATATCTTCTTCCACATAGCGAGAGAGGTTCAGGAACTCACGCTGATAGGCTTCAACATTCATGTTTCCCTGAGTGAGGTTGCGGAATTCTTCCCGCTTACGATCCATGATCCCCTGAGGAACGTAGCGGGCGCGAAAGGCAGACTGAAATTCATCCCAGGTGATGACTTCTCCAACTGGCAGTGAACGCTTGTGGGTGCTCCACCATTGAGAAGCGGCGCCTTTCAGGTGATAAGAAGCAAAGTTCACATAGTCGTCTGGATCGACATTAGCAGACTCTAGCTCATGAGTGATGTCGCGAAGCCAGACATCAGCATCCAACGGCTGAACAGAGTTGCGGAACATAGTGGGGTTGAGGTGGGTGAAGTCGTGTAGAGTCACAGTGGCGTGCTGATGGTGGTGCCCATTCTGATTCGGCTGGGGGAACTGAGCCATGACATTCTGCATGAACTGACGGTTCAGCTCGAACTGCTGCATCACGGCCATGTAATCCGACAGCGGAGGTGGTTCGTTGGCACCACGACCACCACCACGACCAGCCATCCTTCTAGAATTTAATAGGGGTATTTCAGCGATGAAAATTTAACGAGATACCGGAATCAAGCCTGAAGTAAAGCGACAACAAAGAGGAGGCACGGATATATAGGAGTAGTCATATAAGACATACACATCCACACAGAGTCAACCGGAAAATCGGGCAGCATCACATCGTAGAAATTAAGGAAAAAGGACACACTAGGCGGCACGCAAACCGCGGTAAGGAATACACTACGCGAAATAGATTCCACTATGTCAATCACGCCGCAAGAAAACTGTTGGCCACAGGAGTTAATTCCAGAGAACGCGCGGCCTGCCCAGAATGAGAATGGGATCCGCGGTCCGGGACCTGGGTTAGAACTCCTGCGACACGACTCAATCAATGTGGAAGCACCAGAACGCCGGGTGGAATCAAGAGGACATGATCCTAATGTCAGAGTTAGTAAAACTTACCAGCAAGGATAAGAGAGCAGAGTCCCAGAGCATAGGTAAGGAGAAAAGGATCCTAATACCATAGATATCACACGTAGTGACATCGATGTGGGCCCGTAAGCCAAACATTAAGTTAGCAAAAATAGTTTTTTCAATGTATAGACTCAACTTCGACCAAGTAGTGGTGGGGTGGCTTCCTATAGGCAGTTGGCTCAGATACCAACTTGTGACACCCCCAAAAGCAATCCGTGTACAGTCATCATACACGCAGGGTACACGGCTGCGATTAGGGTGCCACGGTGAGGATATCACAGCACAACACTAAACACAAAAGGATAAACCAATAAGTTACAAAACCAGGGATCACGAGGATCCGAATACATAAGTCATACAAGCCATAATATTTGAGTACAGACATAGTTAGTCAAGTTTTGCCTTAAGAAGGCTAGCACAAATGACATCAGAGATACATATCGAAAAGGCGAGGCCTCCTTCCTGGGATCCACCGAACTACTCCTGGTCGACGGGGAACTCGACGTCGTAGTAGTCGCCTCCGGGGTACTCCTGCTCCTGGGCTCCAACGTCGACTGCAGCAGCCGATCAGGCAAAACGAAAAGGGGGAAATAAAGCAAAGTTGAGTATCTAGCATACCCGCGAGTCTTACGTCCGCTACTAAGCATTTATGCATTTGTATCAAATGGAAAGGGGAGGCTATATATAGTGGACTGCAAGGTAGAAATCAGAATAAGGGTACGGAGGTAGGCCTATCGAAGACTAGCATCTTGCGACGAGTCTTGCAGCATGAGGAGACAATATCCAATAGTTCATATAAAGAATAAAGTAACAATGCAGCAGAAGTTGATGTAGCATTGTATAATAATAAGTTGTAATAATTACAAATGCCTCCGAGGTCCCTTCCTCGACATCCCAGCGAGGAAGAAAACCCGAACCATACAGTATAGTAATAATAGTTTGTAGTGGTAAGATCCAGCTTCAGCATAAAGCGTCCTGTTATTGTGGACACGGCTATTCGAATAGAACAATCTTCCCTGTAGGGGTGCACTTCTGTTACACTACAACGCACGGATCTCCAAGGTGACGGGCACCTTGTTAGGGAACGCTCCACCGAGGCTATCCGACACTCCACAGCCCATCTTTCAAACTAAACAGAGAGGTCATCCGCCGGTCTAAATCCTAAGTACGCAGGGCCTTGGACCCCAACCCCGACGTACTCCTGCACGTTACGTGGCTGGCCGGTGAAGCAAAATCAAAGAAACTACAAATGACACTGCCGTGGAAAATAAGACAACACCACTTCCCGGCGCAGGCCGCGGTACTGCTGACGTCTGAAGAGTCCTCGGACGAGACTATGAACCAGAGGAGGCCATAACTCATTATCCCACGTGTAGGAAGCGCGTACAAGCCAAAAGGCTACTCAAGTCATTGTAAGACCCGATATGCGGTACTGTTCCAGATCTAGATGTTTCCATCCAGATCCGGGGACGAAGCACATATCGGTCCCACCGCGACATATGACGGAGTCATGTGCCCCGGATTTCCAACATGATATCACAACATTCCAGATACAAGGTTACAACATCTCATACAATCGACATACAGCTGCCTTAATACAATATAACAGCGGAACATACATGTCTGAGTACAGACTACAAGCAAATGCCTAGTGGCAAAGAGAAAACATCGATCCCATAACCACATGGGTCCAGTCCCTCCGCCGGGATCCGCTTAACTAGTCGTCGTCGAGTCTCCACGCGAAACGTCGATCACCATACCTGTTGTCGATCAAGAACCCTGAAAAGAATTTGGGGGTAGTATCATGAGTACAGAGGTACTTAGCATCCAACTGTAGTGGTCATCTGACCCATCAAGGACTTCATCACTCGTCATTCTAGGACAACTAGTAGTTTACTGTAAGGATGGGGTAAGTGGTGAGGTTGCTGCCGCACTAGCATTTATAAAGTGGCTAACGATCTAGAGAGTAAGATAAGAACCAAGAATTCGATGAGGAATCGCCTCCAATAAGTCTTGCTATCAACTACTTACGCAAGCATAACACCTATCCTATCCTTGTCCTCCTCTTCGCATCCCGACGAAGAAGAAGAAGTCAAGGCACACACACGTTGATCAAGTTATATTAAGATTATCTCAGTTGTTGTTGTCTATGAACAAGGAGTAGGTCTCAAGTCGTCCATAAACATGGACACGGCTTCTCGAAAAGATTTAACCCTGCAGGAGTGTACCAACTACCCATTACAAGGCTCCGCACGCACGCCCATCTCTCTCAGTTGCTACCCATGATAGGCAACCATTTTATGATTTAGTCCCAAGAGATCCGGAACGACAGGTCCCTCTAACTAACAACGCACAAATCCGGGTGGCCCTCGGTGAGTCGACATCCAACTCAAAAGCCGGACGCGCTCTCGAATCGGCCTCTACCGTCTGGATGAGGTCGGGTTAGTTGCCCAAACAGATGTGGACAACCCCCTAGCTCCCTGGGGTGGACCAACAAGAGAAACCATGTCTCCGCTGGCCCAAGTTGTTTTAAAACTGCTGGGAGCTCACCAGTCACACACACGTTTTCAAATGGTAAATCAGCTTGGGCCACCACTAGAAATGTTTGAAGCTAGATAGGTAAGAAAAGGGGACCCCATAAAATCCCACACGCGGTTAGGCACGCTCAGTCTTAAAACCAATGCCCGGAACTCAGATCCTAGGTGACTCGAATGGAACAAAGCGTCGGGGCGGGATAGCCTAGACCTTCCATCCTTCATCGAATATAGTGAAAATTTATAATAATCATATCATCAAAAACAATATAATACTGTGATATCCCAAACCAAGGAGTAACAGGTAACATCGTAGCATCCTAAGCATGCGTACTAAGCAGGGGCTGAGCAACGAGCAATAGTAACATAGCAGTACAAGGTTTGCTGGGAAGGGACATGGCTGTATCGGTTTGAAAGAGGCTGTAAACATGTGGTAGGATCAAACATCGAACCTAACCTAGACTAGCATGCAAACCGCTGGTTGAAATAGAATGGATCATAAGTCATGTATAGTCCTTGCCTGTTGATAAGTCGGGTTCCGAAGGTGTAGTCGATCGCACGCTCGCATCGTCTCTGAAGGTACCCGCGGAAGCACACAAGACGATAAACACTGGAAAGAAATCAACGAGCAAGCACTCTATTACTACGGGGCAACACAAGATCAAGAAGACAACACATAGCACGACAACGCGATACGGATCTATCGTCGAGAACGATTACTAACAGTTTAAGTGGGGTATCGGTCACACACGACGAATACCGCACGTTTACAGTGGTTCAAGTTGCTTAGCTAAAGGTGATCAACCAACGGTTATTAACATGGCAACTCAAGCAAGCATGGCATAGCACACAAACATGTAAAAAGGTGAAGCACAAAGTAAACTATCTATGCTAGTCAATTTAAGTGACGCACAACCTAAACATGGCATAACACTAAGTGTCGCACGATAATTAAAAGATTTGGTACTGTTTTGTACTAAACCACATTTTATGTTGGTTAACAACAGAAAACAATAGCATAAACATAAAGTACACAAAAAACTAATCAAGTTACATATAAAGAACACCCCAAACGGAGTTACGGTTAAAAAGATATAAGCAAAACAAGTTTGGAACACAATCTGCCAACATCAGGAAGCACACTTTAGAGCATTGCATAAACAGGATAATCAATGCAAACACGCTCACAAATGATATGAAATTAAATTAGACATGACAGGGAAGCCATGGCAAAAAGAATCATGCAAAAAGGCATCATATATCAAAAGATATTAAGCAAACAACATGGCATCGGAACGTTACAGACTTAGAGAAAAACAGAGGTGGCTGTCAAAAATAGCAGCATAGAAACTTTGGAGCTCAATAACTATATGACCAGCAAGCATATCATGACAAGGCAATACATGTAATGAAGGTAGACATGATTCTTAACAATATTCAATTGGAATCACTCAATTCCGATAAACGGTTGCGAAGCAATCGTCACCCGAAGTTGCAACAAAATAACAGTTTCAGCAACAGCAGCACATTAACATCAGGATCACCACTTTGGAGCAAGATTTAATATAGCTAAAGCACCCAAACATGACAAGTTAAAGCATTGAAATGAATTACACATGATGCTTAACACGTAGGAAAAAGAATCAATGCAATAGGCCTCATGGATGTGTCACAATCATCAATCAAAGTTGCAACAAAATAATAACAGCAGCACTTAACAGGAATTAGTAGCAGTTTAACGGCCTGATGCCCACTTCAACATAGATTTGCACCATCAAGATGGCCTCAAATCAAAATGCTCACAAAAGACGGATTGAATTACACGCAATTCTAAGCAATTCGTCTTTTGGACGCAACGCGATCCGAGCTACGGTTCATTCGCAATCTACAGCGCAAAACTGAATACATCACATGTTTTCACAGACTTAGCAGAAAAATAATAAAGGAAAAAAAATACAGAGGAGGAAAAAAAACAGAGGGGCGGCTCGGGCCTCACCACTGGGCCAAGCCCAAGAGGCAGTCCGGCTGGACAGAGGCTGGCGGCGAGCTGGGTTGGGCCTTGGACGACCGGTTGGCTGCTAGGCCAGGCCCACATGGGCGAGGGCGGCTGGATCGGGAGGCCGATCCCGATTTGGATCGATTCCCGTCGGTGGTGGCCGCCGGTTGGCTCGCCGGCGAGGGCGGACGACGGCGCATCATGGAGGTGCAGAGGAGGGGCGCGGGAGGCCGGCAGGGCGGTGCCGGCCCGGATCCACGCGGTGGCTCGCCTGATCTGGCGCCGTGAGCTTCGAGGCGGCGTTTCGCGGGCGGAGGCGAGCTCGGCTCCTCGCCGGCCATGGAGCTGCGGCGGCGGTGGTCCTGCGGAGGAGGGAACAGAGGGGTGAGAGGGAGAGGGAGGCGTGGAGGAGGCCGCGGCTCGTTAGGAGCTCACCGGAGGCGCGGGGCGGCTGGCCGTGGCGGCTCGCCGGCGTGGAGGCGGCGCGGCGGGCTGGCTGTGGCTCGGTTCGAGCCCAGGGCGTGCCAGCGGCGGCGGCGGTTAGGCCCTCCGGGGCCCATACGGCTGGGAGAGGCTGGAGGTGGGAGGTGGAGAGCTCGGAGGTGACGTGGCGCGATAGGAGCCCTCGATTTCCCGATCGAACGGCTGTGAGGCCTCTGGTTCTAGGGTTTCGAGGTTAGAGGGTGTTTTGGAGCAGATTTGGGCATTTGTGAGGGGGGTGGCTGCAATTTTCCATCAGGGTAAACCCTAATTTAGTGGTGGGAGGCTGGTTGTCTTTATATTGGGCTGGTTGGCTGGCCAGTTGACACAAACGCACTCGGTACCCCTCTCGCGTGTCCGGTGATCGCGTTCGTGACCGCCGAGACTCCGTACGGACTCCGATTTGGACGAAACTTCGACCTACGCGCTCAGCGCGTTGAGCCCGTCGATCGTACCTCACTGCGGTGACATTCCGACAACATTTTTCGGTGCCCCAATAAAATAATACATTTATTAAATAAACGGGGTTTTCGTTCCGTTGGCTGCAGCTGGTCTGGTGCGGTTTTCGCGACGGTGATCGGGTGAAACCCGGTGTCGCAAAGGTCGAGTGTCAGAGTGGTAGGGGTCAGTCTCTGTTCGGTACGAGATAAGAGGGGAAAAATAATCGCCGATCGATAAATCGGGGATGCAAACACCGCGAACAAATCAGACAATCAAACAATTCACACCGAAAACAAAATTTTAAATTTTTGTCAAAACTGGGCTGTTACAGTCATCCGCCGAACCATTAGCATTTTATTATTATCTGCACACAACCGTTATCGTTCTCTGACTAACAACACAACGGACAACGAACAACAGCAAGGACCACCAGTACATCGGTGCCTGCTTTGTCGTCTCGTCAAAGCGCGCCGTTACCAACAAGGTGAACCATCTCCTTACCTTGTCTCGCGTGTGCCCCTTGAGGAGCTCGACTTTCGTGGTTTGGTAACTCTCGCGGCCAACGATCAGGGGCCAAGCACACCGGTACACTGGTCGTACCCTCCCTGTCGTCCCATCGCAATACCACTCGTGGGCACCATTGGGTTGCCCGACTTCTTACCTGAAGGACAACCGTTGCTCAGGTACCTAGAGCGGCTATACAGAGTCAGCAGCGAGTGGAGTACGACGATTACTCCTCGATGGCTCAAACTTGATGGTGGCTCGGCGAAGCCGAGGTCGGGGCCTGAGGCGGTGTCTGCATTGTACCGTACATGTGCAGTTGTAATAAGTTGTATCCGCGTCACTACCCTGAGTGATCACGGCCCTCTATCTAATCCTATCTAACAATGCGCAGGGCTCACTGCTGAATATAATATATATTTATATAGGACGCGTAGGATAAAGGAAGGTACATAAAGATCGACAATGACAGGCTATGGAATTGAATAGGATTGTAAAGTAGCAGCTGCAGTAATGCCTAGTGCAAGAAAAGTACGGAAAGGTAGGCGATATCTGGGGAAGAGAATGGCTCTGCTTTCCTGGAAGCTCGGCAGTAGAGGTAGGGTCGTCGACGTAGTAGTCGTACCCAGCAGCGGTGTAGTCGACAGCAGCGGGGTCTACCAGAGAATAAAGGGGGGGGTGAAGAAACAGTAAATACAAGGCAATGATATGCAAACAGATGTACGACATGACCGATGCAATGCTAACGATGTTCTAATGCAGTGCAATGCACGTTGCTCGGAGCGGGAATTTACCCGGGGATGAAATTCCGGCTCCGGGTGATTATCGAAAGACAGCCCGGAGGGGGATGTCTCATGTTCGTTGTGTTAAAGGGGGTGGTTGGCATATGGACAGCGTATTCTTATTCGTTATATTTTTCTGATCAATTTTCATGTATAAACTTTTTGAATCTGAATTACGGTTTAAAAGATATTGATTTTCAAAGTTTTAAATTATTTAAATCAATTTTTGGATTTTCTTTTATTAATAAATATTAAGTTTATCCACAGAGGGGGTTGACTAGGTCAAACCTGACTAGTGGGTCCCACTGGTCAGCCTATGCTTAATAAAATTGTTTTAACTAAATCTAATTAAACTAGTGGACCCACATGTCAATCTCTTCTTAGCTAATAAAAATCATTTTAACTAAACAGTTAATAGTGGGACCCATCTGTCATAGACAGAGGCCCAGTTAACAATTTTAATTAAATCTTTGATTAACTAAACAGGGGGCTTAGGCCTAATGGGCCATTAGCGCTAATACTAAACGGGCGGGCCCGCATGTCAGTGGCAGTTAGGGAGGGTTAGTGGTTACTGTAACCATGATGGCGCGACGGCGATCACCGTAGTTACTCCGGCGAGCCCGTTCTCTCGCCACGGTGGCCCGTTTTCTGCGCGGTTTGGCCCTACGGCTTCCTGGCGGCGAGCCGCGTCCATCCCAACAAGCGGAACGAGGCGAGGTGGCCGGAGCGGAGCTCTACGTCGACAATGGCGTAGACTATCGTCGGGCTCCCATGGAAAACTACGGCACACTACGAAATCGATCTAACTACCGGCTCAAATCGAACACACGCATCATGGGGATCATACTGGTGCACTTGGCGTGGGCTGGGACGGACCACAACGACAACGACGTGCACTGCGGCGGCGGCAGGTGTAAGGTCTCGAGGCGGCAGACCTACGGCGCGCGAACTGAGAGGGGAAACGGGGGAACCAAAGAAGCTCACCGAGGGGAGGCCAGTGGTGAGTTCGGGCGAGGTAGGGGCGGGCCGGAGGTGACGAACTTGGCGGTGAGGTCAACGGCGGCTGTCGGCGAGGGGAAGAAGAGTACGTTGCCTACGCGGTGCTCCGGTTCGATTCCACACGGGAGGCAATGAAGACGTCGATGGTGCACCCCCAGGACAGTGTGGCTTGGCTTGGTTCGCAAGGTGGCCGTCTGAGTTCACGATCCGGCGGCCATGGATTTTCTATCAGGCTCGGGAGGAAGAAGGCGTACCTGGGAGGGGGGGGGGGGAAACAGCGGCTAGGTTTAGGGTTTACTCCGGGGGGCGCGGGGTGGCCTCGGGCTTTATCCCCGCCGGCTGGTCGCTGAGGAGCCGCTCGATGGCCGACACAGCGTCGTCGGTGGCCGTGGCGCCATGGATGGGCGCCACCGAGCGTGAACAGGGGAGGTGAGGGGTGAGCGGTGAGGGGTGGGCTGGTTGGGCTTGCTGGGCTGCTTTGGCCCAGGGGAAAGAAGGGGGATGGGTGTAACAGCCCAGTTTTTGCAAAAATTTAAAATTTTGTTTTCGGTGTGAATTGTTCGATTGTCTGATTTGTTTGCGGTGTTTGCATCCCCGATTTATCGATCGACGATTATTTTCCCCCCTCTTATCTCGTCGCGGATGGAGACCGACCCTTTCCACCCTTACACTCGACCTTTGCGACACCGGGTTTCGCCCGATCACCATCGCGAAAACCGCACGAGACCAGCCGCAACCAACGGAACGAAAAACCCCGTTTAATAATTAAAAGGGATATTTTTATAGCGCGCCGGAACGTGTTCTCGGAACGGTTCCAGCGCGAGGTGAACGCCTCCGGCCCGACGCGCTGATCGCGCAGTTCGAAGTTTTACCCGAATCGGAGGTACTGCGGACCCCCGGCGGTCAGAAACGTGAGCACCGGACGCGCGAGAGAAAAACCGGGGATGTTTTTGCAAATTGCCAGCCACCGGGGCTATATAAAGACCACCACCCCACTTAAGGTTTCCCTAGCCACAAATTGCAGACACACCCCCAGTTTTTGCCCCCAATTTTCATCCAAATAACCCCAGATCCGAAAAACCATAGCCTAGAATTTTTCCACCCATCAGATCTGGCCCTGGCGGGCTCAGATCGTGCCACGTCAGCGCACTGGCCAGCTTTCTCTCTCCTGGATGCGTCTCCACACCCGAGGCCGCCGCCGCCTCGCCTCCGGCCAGCACGCCGGCCAGCCAGGGCGCACCTCTCCTCCTCCCTCTCCCGCACCTCCTCTCTCCCTCCGCGCTCACTCCTCCTCCTCTTCCCCTCGCAGGTCTCGTGCCGGAGCGCCGCCGCCATAGCCCCCGGCCGCCGCGCCATTGGAGCACCTCGGCAGGCCTCGAGCTCAACCTGCCGCCACCTTGGAAGCCCACGGCAGGGGACCTCACCGCGGCCACCTCCTCGTGGCGCCACGCTCCCTCCCTCGTCCTCGCCGCGGTGACCCCAACTCTGTAGCCGCGCCATGGCCGACGGGATCGGCCACCCGATCGAGCTCGCCGCCGCCTTCCTTGCCCCGCCGCCCCGGGAGCCTCGTCGCCGCCCTCTGCCGTAGGAGCCGCCGCCGCACGGATCCGCCTCGGGCCGCCCCTGCTCCGGCCTCCATCGTGGCGCGCCGCCTCGCCGGCGGGAAGCACGGCCACCGCCGCGGTCACGGCTGGGTGAGCCGCCAGCAAGCGGCTGGCCTGGCCTCCTCCTCCACAGCCAGCCCAGCCCGGGCCTGCCAGCAGCCCAGCGGCCACGGCCCAGCAAGAATGAGGCCCAGCCCGCCCCTCTCCAAGCCAGATCTGGGCCAAGATCTGGGTGAGGGCCCAAGACCTTTTTTTTCCTAGACTGCTCCTAAATTTTCTAAGTCCTATAATTTTTGCTGCTGATTCGATTTTGCACCGTTAATAACGATTAATCCGTAACTCCGATGAACGTGCCCCCAAAACGAAAGTTGCTCAGTTTTGCGTGCTCTAGCATTCAATGTAGAAAGTTTTTCCGTTTGAGGTCGTCTTGACTGTGTAATTGTGTGCTGAACAGGGCATCAGGACGTTAACTGCTTTTAATTCCTGTTAAGTGGTGATGTTTATATTTTGTTGCAACTTTGCATGATGATTGTAACAAATCCATGAGGCCTATTGCATTGATTCTTTCTTCTATGTGTTAAGTATCATGTGTACTTCATTTCCATGATTTAACTTGCCATGTTTGGGTGCTCTAGATATACTAAATCTTGCTCCAAAGTGGTGATCCTGATGTTATTGTGTTGTTGTTGCTGAAACTGTTATTTTATTGCAACTTCGGGTGACGGTTGCGTCGCGACCGTTTATCGGAATTGAGTGATTTCAATTGCATATTGTTAAGCATAATGTCTACTTTCATCCCATGTATTGCTATGTCATGTTGCTGCACTTTTGCATATAGATTTACCCCTGTTTATACAGCATGTGTGCATAGCTTGTTTTGCTTGTATCCTTTTAACCGTAACTCCGTTTGGGGTGTTCTTTATATGTAGCTTGATTAGTTTTTCGTGTACTTTGTGTTTATGTTATTGTTTGCTGTTGTTAAACAACCTAAAATATGGTTTAGGGAAGAACAGTACCAAATGTTTTAATCATCGTGCGACACTTAGTGTTATGCCATGTTTAGGTTGTGCCCCACTTAAATTGACTAGCATAGATAGTTTACTTTGTGCTTCACCTCTTGCCATGTTTGTGTGCTATGCCATGCTTGCTTGAGTTTCCATGTTAACAACCTTTGTTGATCACCTGTAGCTAAGCAACTTGAACCACCGTAAACGTGTGGTATTCGTCGTGTGTGACCGATACCCCACTTAAACTGTTAGTAACCGTTCTCGACGATAGATCCGTATCGCGTTTCCGTGTCGTGTGCTGTCTTCTTGATTTTGTGTTGCCTCGTAGTAATAGATGCTTTCTCGTTGATTGCTTTCCAGTTTTTATCGTCTTGTGTGCTTCCGCGGCAAGGACTATACATTACTTATGATCCATTCTATTTCAACCAGCGGTTTGCATGCTAGTCTAGGTTAGGTTCGATGTTTGATCCTACCACATGTTTAAAGCCTCTTTCCAACCGATACAGCCATGTCCCCTCCCAGCAAACCTTGTACTGCTATGTTACTATTGCTCGTTGCTCAGCCCTTGCTTAGTATGCATGCTTAGGATGCTATGATGTTACCCTGCTACTCCTGGGTTTGGGATATCACATCAATATTATATTGTTGTTGATGATATGATTATTATAATGTTGACTATATTCGACGAAGGACGGAAGGTCTAGGCTATCCCGCCCCGACGCTTTGTTCCATTCGAGTCACCTAGGATCCGAGTTCCGGGTATTGGTTTTAAGACTGAGCGTGCCTAATCGCGTGTGGGATTTTATGGGCTCCCCTCTTCTTACCTACCTAACTTCAAACATTTCTAGAGGTGGCCGAAGCTGATTTACCATTTGAAACCGTGTGTGTGCTGGTCAACTGCCAGTAGCTTTCAAACAACTCGGGCCAGCGGAGACTTAGTTCCTCTGTTGGTCCAAAGTTGGTGAGCTAGGGAAGTCCCCTGTTATATAGGCGAGACTAACCCCGACCTTAGCCTTACGGAAGAGTCCGATCCGAGAGCGTGGACAGCTTTTGGATTGGGTGTCGACTCCCCGGGGGCCACCCGGATTTGTTTGTTGTTAGTTAGAGAGACCTGTCGTTTCGGATCTCTTGGAACTAAATCATAAAATGGTTGCCTATAATGGGTAGCAACTGAGAGAGATGGGAGAGCATGCGACGCCTCGTAATGGGCAGTTGGTACACCCCTGCAGGGTTAAATCTTTTCGAGAAGCCGTGTCCACGGTTATGGACGACTTGAGACCTACTCCTTGTTCATAGACAACAACAACTGAGATAATCTTAATATAACTTGATCAACGTGTGTGTGTGCCTTGACTGCTTCTTCTTCGTCAGGACGCGAAGAGGAGGACAAGGATAGGATAGGTGTTATGTTTGCGTAGTAGTTGATAGCAAGACTTGTTGCATGCGATTCCTCATCGAATGCTTGGCTTCTTACCTTACTCTCTAGATCGTTAGCCACTTCATAAATGCTAGTGCGGCAGCAACCTCACCACTTACCTCCTCCTTACGGTAAACTACTAGTTGTCCTAGAATGACGAGTGATGAAGTCCTTGCTGGGTCAGATGACCACTACAGTTGCATGCTGAGTACCTCTGTACTCATGATACTACCCCCAAACTCTTTTCAGAGTTCTTGATCGACAACAGGTATGGTGATCGACGTTTCACGTGGAGACCCGACAACGACTAGTTAGGCGGATCCCGGCGGAGGGCCTGGACCCGTGTGGTTATGGGATCAATGCTTTTCTCTTTTCCACTAGGCTTTTGCTTGTAGTCTATACTCAGACATGTATCTTCCGCTGTTGTATTATATTTGAGGCAGTTGTATGCCAATTGTATGAGATGTTGTATCCTTGTATCTGTAATGTTGTGATATCATGTTGGAAATCCGGGGCATATGGTTATGTCATATGTCGCGGTGGGACCGATATGTGCTTCGTCCCTGGATCTGGATGGAAACATCTAGATCTGGAACAGTACCGCATATCGGGCCTTACAACTTGGTTCAGAGCCTTACCGACTGTAGGATCCCCTCTCTGGCCGAAGTCGAGTCTAGACAAAACTATTTTGTAGTTACTAAGTTAGTCATCGGAGAGTAGGAATCTTTTTCCTCCTTACCCTTGCTCTGGTCAGGAAAAGTTTCGTAAGTGTTTTATTCTCGCCTTGTCCCCTTCAAACTCTAGGGTCTCGAGTGTGTGGAGTTTCGGAACCGTTACAATGCCTTGCTTGCAGCGTATTGTCTCGATTTCGATCTCAGGTTTGGGAATTCCTGTAGTACCTTTAGCTTCTCCGATTTTGGGTATCATCTGGGTCATCCATTGCCATCCATCCTTTTGTCGGTGTTTTCATGACTTGCGTCAAAAAGCACTATCCCTTTGACCAGGTTTTAGCTGTCGTTCTTCCTCTTGGCACTGATGGTTTCGTTTTTCCGACTATGTCGTCTCTCTGCGGAAAATTTATCTCGACAGAAGTTCGGCGTCGACATGGAGCAGAGTCCCTTGTTGGTGGTGTTGAAGATCATAGTCTTTCTTTTCTCTCCCCCCTCTCCCCCGGATCGTCCTGAATATCGGGACGAGATCCCTTGTTGGTGGTGTTGTATTGTAACAGCCCAGTTTTTGCAATAATTTAAAATTTTGTTTTCGGTGTGAATTGTTCGATTGTCTGA
The DNA here is from genome assembly GCA_950022295.1 of Bromus sterilis. Lineage (NCBI taxonomy): Eukaryota > Viridiplantae > Streptophyta > Magnoliopsida > Poales > Poaceae > Bromus > Bromus sterilis. Next base: position 161,123,735 of record OX465600.1, read on the forward strand.
TTTGTTTGCGGTGTTTGCATCCCCGATTTATCGATTGGTGATTATTTTCCCCCCTCTTATCTCGTATCGTACGGAGACCGACCCTTGCCACCCTGACACTTGACCTTTGCGACACCGGGTTTCGCCCGATCACCGTCGCGAAAACCGCACGAGACCAGCCGCAACCAACGGAACGAAAAACCCCGTTTAATAATTAAACGGGATATTTTTATAGCGCGCCGGAAAGTGTTCTCGGAACGGTTCCAGCGCGAGGTGAACGCCTCCGGCCCGATGCGCTGATCGCGCAGTTCGAAGTTTTACCCGATTCGGAGGTACTGCGGACCCCCGGCGGTCAGAAACGTGAGCACCGGACGCGCGAGAGAAAAACCGGGGATGTTTTTGCAAACTGCCAGCCACCGGGGCTATATAGAGACCACCACCCCACTTAGGGTTTCCCTAGCCACAAATTGCAGCCACACCCCCAGTTTTTGCCCCCAATTTTCATCCAAATAACCCCAGATCCGAAAAACCCTAGCCCAGAATTTTTCCACCCATCAGATCGTGCCACGTCAGTGCACTGGCCAGCCTTCTCTCTCCTCGACGCGTCTCTAGGCCCGAGGCCGCCGCCGCCTCGCCTCCGGCCAGCACGCCAGCCAGCCAGGGCGCACCTCTCCTCCTCCCTCTCCCGCACCTCCTCTCTCCCTCTGCGCTCACTCCTCCTCCTCTGCCCCTCGCAGGTCTCGCGCCGGAACGCCGCCGCCATAGCCCTCGACCGCCGCGCCATTGGAGCACCTCGGCAGGCCTCGAGCTCAACCTGCCGCCACCTTGGAAGCCCACGGCAGGGGACCTCACTGCGGCCACCTCCTCGTGGCGCCACGCTCCCTCCCTGGTCCTCACCATGGTGACCCCAGCTCCGTAGCCGCGCCATGGCCGATGGGATCGGCCACCCGATCGAGCTCGTCGCCGCCTTCCTTGCCCCGCCGCCCCGGGAGCCTCGTCGCCGCCCTCTGCTGTAGGAGCCGCCGCCGCACGGATCCGCCTCGGGCCGCCCCTGCTCCGGCCTCCACCGTGGCGCTCCGCCTCGCCGGCGGGGAGCACGGCCGCCGCCGCGGTCACGGCTGGGTGAGCCGCCAGCAAGCGGCTGGCCTGGCCTCCTCCTCCACAGCCAGCCCAGCCCGGGCCTGCCAGCAGCCCAGCGGCCACGGCCCAGCAAGCACAAGGCCCAGCCCGCCCCTCTCCAAGCCAGATCTGGGCCAAGATCTGGGTGAGGGCCCAAGACCTTTTTTTTTCCTAGACTTCTCCTAAATTTTCTAAGTCCTATAATTTTTTCTGCTGATTCGATTTTGCACCGTTAATAACGATTAATCTGTAACTCCGATGAACATGCCCCCAAAACGAAAGTTGCTCAGTTTTGCGTTCTCTAGCATTCGATGTATAAAGTTTTTCCGTTTGAGGTCGTCTTGACTTTGTAATTGTGTGCTGAACAGGGCATCAGGCCGTTAACTGCTTTTAATTCCTGTTAAGTGCTGCTGTTTATATATTGTTGCAACTTTGCATGATGATTGTAACAAACCCATGTGGCCTATTGCATTGATTCTTTCTCCTATGTGTTAAGCATCATCTGTACTTCATTTCCATGCTTTAACTTGCCATGTTTGGGTGCTCTAGCTATATTAAATCTTGCTCCAAAGTGGTGATCCTGATGTTATTGTGTTCTTGTTGCTGAAACTGTTATTTTATTGCAACTTCGGGTGACGGTTGCGTCGCGACCGTTTATCGGAATTGAGTGATTCCAATTGCATATTGTTAAGAATCATGTCTACTTTCATCCCATGTATTGCTATGTCATGTTGCTGCACTTTTTCATATAGATTTACCCCTGTTTATACAGCATGTGTGCATAGCTTGTTTTGCTTGTATCCTTTTAACCGTAACTCCGTTTGGGGTGTTCTTTATATGTAACTTGATTAGTTTTTCGTGTACTTTGTGTTTATTTTATTGTTTGCTGTTGTTAAACAACCTAAAATATGGTTTAGGGAAGAACAGTACCAAATGTTTTAATCATCGTGCGGCACTTAGTGTTATGCCATGTTTAGGTTGTGCCCCACTTAAATTGACTAGCATAGATAGTTTACTTTGTGCTTCACCTCTTGCCATGTTTCTGTGCTATGCCATGATTGCTTGAGTTGCCATGTTAAAAACCTTTGTTGATCACCTGTAGCTAAGCAACTTGAACCACCGTTAACGTGTGGTATTCGTCGTGTGTGACCGATACCCCACTTAAACTGTTAGTAACCGTTCTCGACGATAGATCCGTATCGCGTTGCCGTGTCGTGTGCTGTCTTCTTGATCTTGTGTTGCCTCTTAGTAATAGATGATTGCTCGTTGATTGCTTTCCAGTGTTTATCGTCTTGTGTGCTTCCGCGGCAAGGACTATACATTACTTATGATCCATTCTATTTCAACCAGCGGTTTGCATGCTAGTCTAGGTTAGGTTCGATGTTTGATCCTACCAAGTGTCTACAGCCTCTTTCAAACTGATACAGCCATGTCCCCTCCCAGCAAACCTTGTACTGCTATGTTACTATTGCTCGTTGCTCAGCCCTTGCTTAGTATGGATGCTTAGGACGCTACGATGTTACCCTGTTACTCCTGGGTTTGGGATATCACATCATTATTATATTGTTGTTGATGATTTGATTATTATAATGTTGACTATATTCGACGAAGGATGGAAGGTCTAGGCTATCCTGCCCCGACGCTTTTTTCCATTCGTGTCACCTAGGATCCGAGTTCCGGGTATTGGTTTTAAGACTGAGCGTGCCTAATCGCGTGTGGGATTTTATGGGGTCCCCTCTTCTTACCTACCTAGCTTCAAACATTTCTAGAGGTGGCCCAAGATGATTTACCATTTGAAACCGTGTGTGTGCTGGTCAGCTGCCAGTAGTTTTCAAACAACTCGGGCCAGCGGAGACTTAGTTCCTCAGTTGGTCCACACTTGGTGAGCTAGGGAAGTCCCCTGTTATATAGGCGAGACTAACCCCGACCTTAGCCTTACGGAAGAGTCCGATCCGAGAGCGTGGCCAGCTTTTGGATTGGGTGTCGACTCCCCAGGGGCCACCCGGATTTGTTCGTTGTTAGTTAGAGGGACCTGTCGTTTCGGATCTCTTGGAACTAAATCATAAAATGGTTGCCTATAATGGGTAGCAACTGAGAGAGATGGGAGAGCATGCGACGCCTTGTAATGGGCAGTTGGTACACCCCTGCAGGGTTAAATCTTTTCGAGAAGCCGTGTCCACGGTTATGGACGACTTGAGACCTACTCCTTGTTCATAGACAACAACAACTGAGATAATCTTAATATAACTTGATCAACGTGTGTGTGTGCCTTGACTGCTTCTTCTTTGTCGGGACGCGAAGAGGAGGACAAGGATAGGATAGGTGTTATGTTTGCGTAGTAGTTAATAGCAAGACTTGTTGGAGGCGATTCCTCATCGAATGCTTGGCTTCTTACCTTACTCTCTAGATCGTTAGCCACTTCATAAATGCTAGTGTGGCAGCAACCTCACCACTTACCTCCTCCTTACCGTAAACTACTAGTTGTCCTAGAATTACGAGTGATGAAGTCCTTGCTGGGTCAGATGACCACTACAGTTGGATGCTGACTACCTCTGTACTCATGATACTACCCCCAAACTCTTTTCAGGGTTCTTGATCGACAACAGGTATGGTGATCGACGTTTCACGTGGAGACCCGACGACGACTAGTTAGGCGGATCCCGGCGGAGGGCCTGGACCCGTGTGGTTATGGGATCGATGCTTTTTTCTTTGCCACTAGGCTTTTGCTTGTAGTCTGTACTCAAACATGTATCTTCCGCTATTGTATTATATTTGAGGCAGTTGTATGCCGATTGTATGAGATGTTGTATCCTTGTATCTGTAATGTTGTGATATCATTTTGGAAATCCGGGGCATATTGCTATGTCATATGTCGCGGTGGAACCGATATGTGCTTCGTACCCGGATCTGGATGGAAACATCTAGATCTGGAACAGTACCACATATCGGGCCTTACGATGGGCTAGGGGTGCAGTAGATTAGGTTTCTTTTTATTTTGTTTCTTTTTCTTTTCTGTTAATTTTCTTTTGGAATTCTTTTAGCTATTTTACAATTTTGTAAATTGTGTTACTTATCCCTGAATTAGAGGTGCACTAAATACCCATGCCACAATAAGTTTGGTGAATTAATAAATTCATTTGTTATTTCTTTTATTTATTCTATTTATGAAAAGGGGTTTTTGGCTACTGTTTTCTTTTGTTGGATTTATTTTATAGCACAATAAATAACCACAACCATACTAGCAGGGGCCAATGATTATTGGTGATTTTACAAAAGTGCATTTACAATTTTTGGACAAAGTATTTATTGCCACAATGTTTTTAATATTCAACCAAAAGGCATTTGAGCTAAGTTTTGATTTCAAATGCAAAGGGGCTTGGATTTGTTTTGATCCATGATGAGAAAGGCCCATGGTCACATTACTTTAATAACATCACAAGGGCATTTGAATTTTGAATTAACCCAAGTTGCTCAAAGCAGAAAAGTTGGAACAGTAATGATCAACAGTAAATGGAATTACTGTTCACTGAAAGTGAGAGTGTTACAGAATCGCTCGCCGGAGTCCACGGTGGCCGGCGGCAACTCGATGAAGGGGTGATCTCTCCGGGGCGTTCTTGGCACAATTCAAAGTGCAGGTCGACAAAGTCGATGTCGAGGACTCCCCTAGACAGATCGAGGTGGAGATTGGAGCACGGTGGCCACACGGGTCATGGCGGCGCTCCGCGGCGAGGTCTCGGGCACGCAAAAATGCCAGAGGTAGAGGGGATAAGGATGAAGAAGAGGGGGAAAGACTTTCTGCGTCTCCAGGCGTCCAACGGCGAGGGGTAGGGGCCAGGGGGATGCAGGAGCTAGCCGGGCGCGCTGCGGCATACTCGCCACACAGTGGCGTGCTAGGCTGGCCAGCGGAAGAAAGCGGCCTTGCCCTTGTGGGCTGGGCTGGTCTGCTGGGCCAGGTGGGGCAAGGAGGTAAGTGGGTAAGCTCTCCTTTATTTGTTTCTGTTTCGTTTGTTATATTTTGATTTTTAAATAAAAATATTGTTATAAATTCTATAATCTTTTATGTGAGCTTATGAGTCAAATATAAGTCACCTCACAAAGTTTCAGAATTATTGGAATTATATTTTTTAAATTCCAATTGCAAATACATTATTTATTTAATTTCAAAGGGACTTTTGGACTTTTAGAAAAATTAGTGAGCATGGAGTGGGACCCACTTCACATGAAATGTGATCATGCCCATTTATGAGACTTTTCAAAAAGTTCAAAACATTTTTGGAAAAGGAGTTTTCTCTGGCCTTTTATTAAAATTATTTTGGGGCTTTTTACTTCCCCAATTCTTTTACTTTTGCAAAAGTTTTCATGATGCAAAGATACTAGCTAAGATTAGCACAAACCTAAGTTAGGGTTCTGACAAGGACTGTGGCTCCGCTTTGAGGGGTGTCCTCATGGACCCATTTGGGTGGCCACTAGCTTCTCTGGTCAGGTTCCATGTTTCTCGAGAGGGGTTGGAAAACTTTCTCCGTTCCAGGAATGTTCAAAAGAGAGAAACTGTCATCTTTAGATATGATGGTGATGAGACCCTGTGGGCTAGGATTTTTTCTTCGTATGGTGATCGAGCTGGCTGCTGTATGAAGAGTTCCAATAGTAGTGATGAAGACTTCTACAACAATGCATAGGAGGCCCGAGTCTCATCATCTGATGATGAAGTCGACTCTGAGGATGACCACTGAAGCTGTAGCTTTATCTAGTAGTATTTGTCGACTTTTTTCTTGTTTTATTTTGATGTAAGACTCACCTTCTGATGAATGAGAATTTTAATTTCCCATCAAATCTGTAAGTCAGTTTTATACCTGACTTTGGATAAGATATATTTATACATGGGAGCTGACGTTCTTAATGGTATCTGTAGCCCCCTGAGTCGATTTGAATGGACTTGTATCTTTGTCGACTCATCGGATATATAGACTTGTAGCCCCCATGGTTTGGTATGGTCACCTTGTGTGCCAAACCAGATCATGAAAATTTTGAAGTGATGCTCCCCAAGAGTTAGTACGAACATCATTTTGTCGTGCTGAATCTTTGAGAAGAAGTTTTGAGGTGTAGTCCCCATGAGTCGGTATATGCATCTGGGTGCTATGCCAAGTCACATTTTATCTGAAAAAGAAAGAATTATTATGTATGATGGAAAATGAAGTATGCTATGATGTTGTATGCAAAAAATAAAATTCGAAGGTTCATATAGAAGCCAACTCTAGATTTGAACATGCCTCATCTTCTCTCGTTGAGAGAGATTATTGGGTTATCCAGGAGTCGAAACCTCTCTGTAAGCCTACAACATATGACTAGCGTTCCCGGTACCTAGGACCAAACTCGATAGGCGTTTCTTTAAGACCCCATGGTTTAGACTAAGTCGGGTTCGCGTTGGTTGTATGAGCTTGAGCTATACAGGCCAAGATTTAAGCCGTGTTTGGACAATTCATATATATGCCGAGTTCTCAGGTAAGAGTCGATGGATATCATCGAGCTCCCAGATTCCCCTGAATAAGTCATATACATGTGGAGTTTTACATATATATGCCAAGTTCTCAGATAAGAGTCGATGAATATCATCGAGCTCCTCGATTCCCCTGAATAAGTCATATACATGCTCAGTACCAATAGAGGGTTAATCAAGCCCCCATGTCTCTAAGATATAATATGCAAAAATATGCAATGTACGATGCAAGATGAAACATGAAAATAATAAAGTAAAGAAGAGTCAGTATGACAGCTAAATGTGGCGAGAGCTAGTGCGATGAAAGTCGACTTATATATTGGATATGGCGATGGCCGATGCGACAGAAGTCGATTTATATATATTATATGGCGAGAGCCAGTGCGACGAGTGTTGACTTATGTATATTATATGGCAAGACCCAGTGCGACGAGTGTTGACTTATATAGGTGTACAATAATGTTCCTATTCTACTCAAGTATAATATGGACGGAGTTGTGCGATGTTCCGCGGTCTGGGAGTCTCCTCCATTGATGAGCGTGATTTTGCCTTCTCGTGTATATCAACCAGGTAGTAGATCTATTGTATAGGTTCTTGCTGACCACAAACGGTCATAACCATGGAGAGGATAACTTGTGCATTCCATCTTTTTTCTGTATGAGGTGGAGCACTAAATCACCTTCCTCGAAAGTCAGACTTGTGATGCGACAGCTATGATATTGTTACAGTTCTTGTTGGTCGATAGCCGACTGAGGTGCTGCCAGTTCACGTTTTTCATCGAGAACGTCCAAGGAGTCTTGCCTCGCTTTCTCATTGTCGGCTTCCACATATGTGGTGAGTCTTGGTGAGTCGTAACGAATGTCACTCGGGAGAACGGCTTCCGCTCCATAGACCAGGGAGAAGGGCATGTAGCCCATCGATCTGTTAGGAGTTGTCCTGATGCTCTATAATACCGAGGGTAATTCTTCCTCCCAGCAACCCGACGTCCTTTCTAAAGGGGCATAAATTAGGGGTTTAATGCCTCGAAGCAACTCTTGGTTGGCTCTTTCGTCTTGTCCGTTGGACTATGGGTGAGCCACCGACGCAAGGTCGAGTCGGATGTGCTCATACTGGCAGAATCGCTGCATAACCCCTTCTGATATGTTAGAGCCATTATCAGCGATGATGCTATGGGGATAGCCGAATATGTATATTATCTTTTTTCAAGAATTTCAGTGTTGTTGCAACGTCACATTTACTAATCGGCTCTGCCTCAACACATTTGGTGAATTTATCCACTGCCACTTATAAATGTGTATTCTTGTTGGCTAACCTCTTGAAAGGTCCCACCATATCAAGCCCCGACACTGCAAATGGCCAAGTGATAGGGATCATCCTGAGTTCTAGAGCCGGCACATGAGCTCGCTTTGCATAACGCTGACATCCATCGCACTTCTTGACTATACCCTCTGCATCCGCATGTGTTCTGAGCCAATAGAAACCGTGTCAAAAGGCTTTAGCTACCAGCGAATGAGAGCCGGTGTAATGTCCGCAATCTCCAGAGTGTATTCATTGAGGATGGCTCTACCTTCTTCTGGTGAGACACACCTGTGAAAAACATCTGCGGGACTTCGCCGATGTAACTAACCGTTGATGAGTACAAAGGATTTGCTCCTCCTGACAATCTGCCTAGCCAATATTTCATCTGGAGGTAGGATTCCACGGGTCTTGTATCCAAATAAGGTACAACCCATGATGGGGTGGCATGTATGGAAGCCACCAGAGGCGGTTTTATATTCGGCTCTGCTATGTACGTCTTGCTCTATTGGTGGTTGGATAGACGGCTTTGTTAGGACATCCAGGAATACGATAGGAGGGACCGACTTTCGCTGAGAGCTAAGCCGGGACAGATCGTCTGCTGCTTCATTTAGTTTGCGTTCCGCGTAATCCACCTGGTACCCAACAAAGAAGTCGGCTTGCCTTTCCAATCGCGTCGATAAGCTGCCATGGTGGCATCTTTGGAATTGCATTTTCCTGACACTTGTTGAGAAACGAGGTTAGAGTCGCCATAGCATTGAATCCGGATTATTTTCATTTCTCGAGTCAGCCCTAGCCCATGAAGTAGGGCTTCATATTATGCTGCATTATTGGTGCAGGTGAACTGCAATTGCAAGACATAGCGGAATTTCTCACCTTTAGGCGAGGTAAGAACCACGCCGGCTCCTGACCCTTGGAGCTGTCGACTCCCATCAAAGTGCATCGTCTAGTACTTGTTAATCGGCTTCTCTAGAGGTGCTTGGATTTCTGTCCAATCATTGATGAATTCGACCAATGCCTGGGACTTGATAGCCGTGCGCGGCTCATATTTGATATGATAAGCCCCCAACTCTATAGCCCACTTTCCAACCCTTCCCGTGGCTTCCCGGTTCTGGATGATATCTGCAAGTGGTACTGAGCTGACTACAGTTATGGGGTGCTCCTGGAAAAGTGTTTGAGCTTTTGACTCGCCATGAATACACCGAGGACTAATTTCTGCCAGTGAGGGTAGCGTTTCTTCGATGAAGTCAAGACCTCGCTAACATAATAAACTGGTCTCTACGAGGGATGCTCTTTATCGGCTTCCATCCGCTCAACCACAACTACAACACTGACTCCTCGATTTTTGGATGAGATATAGAGTAGCATATGTTCTTTCGGCTTAGGAGCCACCAGGATCGGAGCCTGGGATAGCTGCTTTTTCAGCGACTCCAGAGCTTGGTCAGTCTCAACATCCCAAACAAATTTTTCTGACTTCCTCAAGAGTCGATACAGGGGGGTCGCCTTTTCCCCGAGCCGGATGATAAATCGACTCAGGGATTCCACGCATCCTGTAAGCCTCTGGACTCCTTTTACTAAGGCCGGCTTCTGAAGAGCCATGATAGTGTTGATTTTCTCCGGGTTTGCTTCAATGCCTCTCTCAGATACTATGTATCCCAGGAGTTTTCCTGTAGGTAACCCAAAGGTGCATTTGGCCGGGTTTAATTTCATCTGGTACTTACGTAGATTCTTCAAGGTTTCCTGTAAGTCATTGATGAGTGAGTCGGTCAGATGGGATTTGACCACTATATCATCGACATAAGCGTGTACATTGCGCCCAATTTTCTCTTTGAGGCAACTCTGCACTGTTCCCTGGTATGTGGCTCCCGCATTCTATAAGCCGAAAGGCATAGAGGTGCAGTAGTAGATCCCGAATGGGGTGGTGAAACCTGTTTTCTCCTGGTCCTCAAGAGCCATCTCGCATCAAGGAAAAAAAGGAGATCACATCCCGTAGTCGAGTCTATGATTTGGACAATACGAGGAAGTGCAAAGGGATCCTTTGGGAAGGCCTTGTTTAAGTCGGTGTAGTCAATACACATGCGCCAAGTCCCGTTCTTTTTCAAAACAAGGACTAGGTTTGCGAGCAGCTCAGGATAGAAATTTCATGATGAACCCGGCGGCAAGGAGCCGAGCTATCTCTTCCCCAATGGTGTTTCTCCTTTCGTCATTGAAAGGGTGAAGGAATTGCTTGACCGGCTTCAGTTTTGGATCTATATTTAGGTGCTGATCAGCGAGTTTCCTCGGGACACCTGGCATGTCAAAAGGTTTCCATGAAAAATGTCCCAATTCTCACGAAAGAACTCGATGAGCGTTCTTTCCTATTTATCATATGACCCTATCCCAATGATGAACTGCTGAGAAGCGTCACCAGAGACAAAGTTGACTTTCTTTGTATCCTGAACCGGTTGGAACTTGGGGTTGGTATCAGGAGTTGGTTTCTTCAGGATGGTGGAGTCTGCCGGGTCTACCTTTTCCTGGTATGCTGACAAGTCCTCTTTGGCAGATGCCGACTCCGCAAATTTGACGTGCTGATTATCACACTCCGTAGCCCTGGACTGGCTCACATCTACCGTAATTGGGCCATGAGGGCCCGACATCTTGAGATTTAGATAAACATAGCATGGTCGAGCCATGAACCTAGCATAAGACGGCCTGCCAAAGATGGCATGATATGGGCTCTCGAGTTGTACCACTTCAAAGGGTATGATCTCAAAGCGAAAGTTTTCACCATTTCCAAAGCCGTCTCCAGGTAAATCTTGCCTATGGAGCGTGCTGACTTTCCTGGGACTATCCCATGGAAAATGGTTTTGGAGGTTTGCGGTTGTTTTTTAGTCAATCCCATCCTGCGGAAGGTGTCATAGTAAAGGATGTTGATGCTTATTCCTCCGTCCATGAGCACTTTGAAAGTGTATATCCTCCAATTTGTGGAGAGACTACCAGGGCCAAAGTGCCCGGGTTCTCTACCACCGGGGGGTGGTCGTCCCTTGTCCAGGTAATTGGCTGTTCTGACCAATTGAGCCACCTGGGACAAGATGGCTCTGTGGCCACGGCCATGGCGGCTCTCCTCTGCAACTTCCTGTCCCTCCGACAACTACTGGTGGTGAACACATGATATGATGAATGGTCATGAAGTTGTTTCGGGTTTGCTTTGAATCCTGCAAGCACCGACTGATTTTTCTACCCTCCTCCTCCTGGTCCTTGGCGTTAAGGTACTACGCCAGCTCCCTGGTGACCGAAATTTTGAATGCCATTGTTCTAGCCGGCTCCTCCACCTGACCCGGGGGTCCCTGGCCTCCCCGTCGTGCGAACTCCTTCATGAAGTTGCAATCTTCCCAAAAATGATTGGTAGGACGACCGGCTTTACTATGTGTTGGGAAAGGACTTTTCATAGCTTCTTCAAAGCTGTTTGGTGGGAGAAAATTTCCTTTCGACTTGCGGTAGTTATTGCCCCCCTGCTTCTGCCTTTGGAAGCCGACGTTTGTGTTGGCTACCAAATCAGAAGTAGTTTGATCGAGTCGATGCTTGGTCTGTTGACTCTAGCTCTGGGATCCTTTGTCTACGTTATTTTTATTCTGGGCGGTTTTATCCTCTTCAGAGTCAACATCCTTGGTTTTCTCAGACTCGACATACTTGATAACTGCGTTCATGAGCTCTCCCATGTTATTTACCGTTCTCGTAAGTCGGCCAATTTTATGTACTAAGGGCTCAAACTTGCAGTTTCTTTCCAAGACGATCACAACTGTCTGGGCAGTAATAGTGTCCGAGGAGTGGAGTATTTCTGCGACTCGTCCTGCCCAACTCAGGGTCGAATCTCCTTTCTTCTGGACACAATGCTCCAAGTCAACAATTTTGGTGGCTCGCCGGCAAGTGCCTTGGAAATTATTGATGAACTTTTCTTTGAGATCCATCCAAGAAGTGATGGAATTTTCCGGGAGGTTCTTAAACCATGTACGAGCTGGCCCTTCCAGCATCATTGTGAGGTAACGGGCACAAACTCCTTCACTGTCTTGCAGCATATCCATGGCGAGATCACTGCTTTCGATCCAAATCGCCGGGTCCATGTCAGCTCTATAGTTTGGGATCTTACGTGGTCCCTTGAAATCTGGTGCCAAGCGTGTGTTTCGCAGAGCTGACACTAGACATCGGTTACCCACGGATCTGCTGACAAACTCGGTGTTTTGATCTTGTGGGGGAAATTGGGTCTTCGGCTCCACACGACGCTACGGGGTGGGATTAGTCGTTGGTCTAGAATTCTCACCGCCCCTGGAGGGTCCGGGGGTGGTGGCGCTCCACGCTGGCGATGACTCCTCGAGACTGCGGGACCCAGCGAGTCTGCCTGCCGGCTCATACTTTGATATGGAGTCCCATGTAAGTATGAGCGTCCTTGTGAGTATTGGCCTTCTTGTGTAATCGCAGTTTTGAGTAAGTCCATAGCTTCTAGAGCGGCGTGATCCCCTGGAGTGTCTCCATGAATTGGTGCGTTGGTGAGGAACTGGGTCGCCGCCATTACATTTTCCATGGGGTTATTGCAGTGATGATGAGGTGTATGGAACCGATCTGGTCGTGGCGGGGGAGCCGGCTGCCTAGGCGGCGTGTATCCTGGCGGAGTCGGCTGATGAGGGCTCTAGAACAACGCTCATCTTTGCTAGTCAGGGGGGATCCGACTTGCAGGTCCTTGAGGTCGTACATGTGCGAGGCTAAGTCTCTTAGCCTCTATAAGCTCTGATTCCTGCTGCAGGCGCCTGGCTTCCTGGGCAAGCCAGGTTTCTCTTTCCACCATTTGCTCTTTTTCGACGTTGATCTCCCTTCGTATGTTTATTACCCGCGCTTTGAGTCCATTGACCCTAGTCCTCCAGGCCTCCTGATTCTCCGTTGTCATTGGCGTGGCCAAAGCAACATCAAGGGACTTCAAGGCGTTAGTGAGGGCTTCCGCTCCTGTGATAACTTGTTATGATGAGCGGGCCGCCAACTCCCTATTTGGATTAGGGACTGCGTTGGCAGCCGGCTCAGCACCCTGATTTTGGGTTGCGTTCTGGGCCGCCTGACTCCCCTGGCCTCCGGTGTCAGCCATGAAGACCGTGACGCAGTATGGAAGCTCAAAGTGAGGGAAGTCCAGGTTGTATTCTACAGCACCTGTGCCGACAATGTTGCTCCCAATGGATCGGATGGACCCATCATCTGAGAAGCTTCCTTTACTGGGTATGAGCCAGCATCAGATGTTTCTTCCGAGGCGTCGTGCATTGGGGACTCGACAGAACGATTTGGCTCTGGAGATCCACCAATGAACCCGACGAAAGCATGCTTGGAGCCGGCATGTTGCCAACTCATGGTTTCCATGGGTACTTCAGGATCCGTCTCTATCACAGATCCGTCCGTCCTGCCGATGAAGATGTGAATAGATCCGATCGGGACCCGGTATCCGGATTCGATGGAATGGGCTTTAGGTCCCCAAGTTGAGTCGTCGATATAGAGCTTTCCGCGCCGGCTTCTCGTGATTTGTCCGGCGAAAAATCCTTCCATGCCTTGAAGAGCTCCCTCTAGAATCTCAACACCTGCATGCGCAGGCCCCATAGTGGGCGCCAACTGCCGTGGGAAACTCACGGCAGATGTCCGAAGAGTCGAACTTGACATGGGACCTTTGCTGCGAGGTGGATACGAAGAGAGAGTCGACATAGGCAAGAGACTCGGAAGTTTTACCCAGGTTTCGGCCCCTCTTTGTCCCGGGGTTCCATGAGTCCGACTCCTCCACGAAGTGCAGTCCTATTCTACTTTACAAATATGCTACGTGCTATTCAAGGTAAGTCGAATTCCTTCTATGGCTTCGATCTTCACGCTTGGCGCATCCGGCTCGTGGCCGGGTCTTCTTTTGTGGGCCTTCATATGTAAGTCGGCCCAGAGGTTTATAATGCCGGGTCTATGGGCTTGGTCCATCCCCTCGATAGATCCAAGGAATTCACTATAATCAACGGACGACTCTACAAACGCACCATCTCCCAAGTACTCCGAAAGTGCATCGAGGAGGAAGACGGCAAATCCCTACTACTCGGGATCCGCAAAGGCACTTGCGGACACCAGCGCGTAGCCGCGCACTCATAGCCAAAGCTTTTTGAGAAGGTTTCTACTGGCCAACCGCCATGTGAAACGCGGAGGACATCGTGCGACACTGCATCGCATGTCAAAAGTTTGCCAGCAGACCCCACGCCCCAGCATCCGAGATAAAAACCATACCGTTATCTTGGCCCTTCGCCACATGGGGACTCGACATGGTGGGCCCACTCAAGAAATCTACAAAAGGCGGCAGAACGCACCTCCTGCTAGCAGTCGACAAGTTCACCAAGTGGATTGAAGCAATGCCAATCACTAGCTCGACAGACCTCAGAGCAGTCAACCTCATCAAGTCTATCATATTTCGATTCGGTGTGCTACACAATATCATGACAGACAATGGAACAAACTTCACAGCAGCAGAATTCCAAAACTTCTGCCAGGAACTGGGCATCAAGATCAACTACGCCTCAGTCGCGCACCCGCAGTCTAACGGCCAAGTAGAAAAAGCCAATGGCCTAGTATGCGGCGGAATCAAAAAATGGCTCCTCGCACCACTCGAGCAGGCCGCATGAAATTGGATAGAAGAACTCCCCGCAGTTCTATGGAGCCTGCGCACCACTCCCAACGCTTCAACCCAATATACACCCTTTTTCCTGGTGTACGGAGCAGAGGCCGTACTCCCACACGACCTCAAGTTCGGAGCTCCTCGAATGACGGGGTATGAAGAAGAAGAGGCAGAAGATGGACTCGAAGACGACAAAGAGGTCGCAGATGAGGCAAGGGACACATCTCTCGCAAGGTCAGAAGGATACCAAGACAAGCTAAGCACTTATCAACCATTCGCCTGCGAACAAGAACCTTCCGAGAAGGCGACCTTGTCCTAAGGTTAATACAAGAGAAGGTCCACAATCTCGCCCCGTAGTAGGAAGGACCATTCATAGTCTCAGAGGTCATAGGAGGTGGAGCAGACAGGCTGAAGAACCCAAAGACCAATGAAGATGTGGGAAACCCGTGGAACGTGGTAAACTTGCGCCTCTTCTACCCATAGACCGCGCATTCAGAACCCCCCCAGCAACACCAAAATCGCCATCAGCATCGATCAGGCTACTTATGTAAAAACTTGAAGCAATAAAGAATGTGTTTCCCAGACGACACTACCTAAGCACTCGGGGGCTCGAGCACGGACTCCCCCCGAGAGACGCTTTTTCGCTTACGCACTACTTAAGCACTCGGGGGATCGAGCACGCTTTTTCGCTTAAGCGAAGATATAACTTAAGCACTCGGGGGCTCGAGCGCGGACTTACCCCGAGAGGAGGTTTTCGCTTACACGACGATGCCACTTAAGCACTCGGGGGTCCGATCGCAAATTCCCCCAAAAGTCGTTTCACCCGTAACTACATCTAAAAGCATGCAGTGGACACAAGTGCATTCCCCAAGGAATATCTCGGCCGCCATATCAAAGGCCCGCGGTTTCTTTCATGATGATGAAAAAGAGATTGCTCTCCACATTCGGAAACACAAAATCAGGCTCATGAAGAAGCTCCAAGACAAATCAGCTACTGGGATGAATAATTTCCAAGTTTTCACCCGATCACAAGTGATCACCTAAAGACTCGGGGGCTACTCCCATCGGGAGCGCTACCGCGCACCCGACGAGTTTCAGAATAGCAGAGAAAATATAAGGTGGGCTAGCTTAAGGATATTTCAAGCCCATGTCGGACTCTACAAATCGAACATTGCTTCGGAGGCTACTCCCATCGGGAGCGCTGCCGCGCACCCGGCATTATTATAAGTTTCGAAACCAAGGTGAAGCATTCGAAGATGGACTCATTACAAGGTCAAGCACTTGATGACAGTTTCATTATGAGGCAAAACACTCAAAGACAGTTTTCATTACAAGGTCAAGCACCCGAAGGCAGTTGTCATTACATGTCAGAGAGACACAAAGTCAGTTACACAAAAAGGCGAAGTTTTTAGCTAAAGGCTACAAGTCAAGGCACTCAAGAAGATATGGAGGACTACAAGACGAATCATCACAAGGAATTATGACTTCTACATGTGTGCTCATGCTGAGATAATTGGCACTTTGGTCCACATCTTGACGAGTATCATCACGGACAAAGTAAGACTAAACCCGCAAAGGTCCAATTCGTCGTCTTCCTGAGCCTGGTGACCTTGCCTATCGACGCACCTGCTTGCTCGCTGGCTTGTAGTCAACCTTTTGAATTTGTCAGAAACATTCTTTGTGACAAATCGATCTTGATGTCTTCTTTGATGTTCACATTTATTCCTTATAACCATGAAGTTATTTGGGAATATCAAGTAACATGTTTACTCGATAAGATTCAAGTAATCTTAAATGTAACTCAATATAGTATTTCATGACTCATAGTCATATCTTCTACTTAGGTCCACCATCACTTCTTCGTAGTTCGTAGGTATGTCTTGTTCTATTAACTTGAAAATTGAATCATTAATATCATTTTTTACAAGGGGCAAATATGTATTCTTGAATCCTACTTTCTTCAGTAAAAGATTTAACTTGTCACAACCCCAAGTTAGGTATGTGCTAGGAATAGCAAGTCACTTTGCTTCATGATAAAAAAATTCAAAAGAAATTTAAATGGGAGAGAAAAACCCCCCAGATGAATTTAATTCGAATGGCCAGATAAAAAGTTGCTTCAAAAATTCCTTTTGCATTTTTCAAAAGTCTCATAAATGAGTGTGATCACATGTAAAGTGATTTGGATTCAAACCCATGCTCATAGATTTTTCAAATATTCAAATAGGAGCTTGGAATTAAATTTAAACCCCTTTTTGAATTAAAGTTCAAATTATTTGATTTTTAAAAATGTCCGAACTTTATAAGTGGCTAGCTATATATATATTGAGGCCATATAAAAATTTGGGGCATTTAATAAAATGCCTAGCTATTTTACTTAGCAGGGCAAACAAATTAACAGAAAAGAAACAGAAAAGAAATAATAAAAGGGAGCAAACCTGGAAAGGAGCCCAACTTAACCCCCCACGGCCCAAGCCCACCTAGCGCGTTGTCGTCTTCCTCCCCGCAAGACGAAGCAGCTCGCTGTCGAGCATGCCCCTGCCGGCGACCGCCACCGCGACGCCCTCGACGTTCCAGGTGTCCCCGAGCCCCCTCTTCTCGCCACGGAGACGAGAAGAACACGCCCCGTCACTTCCCCCTTCTCCCTGGAGCTCTCCTGCCCTCTCCACGATTCCCCATTTCCACCCGAGCACCGCCGCAGTTCGCCGCCGTGAGAAACCCAAACCAACGCCGGAGAGAAGCCCGGAGACCGTGTCCCCCTCGCGCTAGATCGACGTCCACGCCAAGCCCCCGAGGATGGTGACCTAATCTCTCCAGGAGCCGCCGCAATCATCGATTTCTTCTCGCCGGAGCCGACGCACGATTTCTTCGATTCCGGCCAACCCCGAGCAGCTTCGACCACGCCACTGCCTCTGTTCGATTCACGGTGAGCTCACGGTCCGCCCGAGATATTCCATCGTCCCCCTCCTCAACTCTAGTCGGATCCTCCATGAACGCAGGAGCTCCTCGCCGCCGGGATGCTCGTCGTCGTGCATCCTTGAACCCTAGAACCCCGACACCATGTCCATCGTACTCCACGCGCTCTGCTGCTTCGTTTACAACCACATCTGTTTCATTTGATACGCCGCAGCGAGTTCCACCACGATCCCGTTCCACGGCCGCCACGGAAGGTTGTCGCCGGCGTCACTCCAGTGCTCTCTGGTGACGCTGCCGTGCCCTGGGTGAAGCGCGCAAGCACGGGGGTTCGTTTGGTGCTCGCGGCGTACCATTTGGTCGCCGGAGTCACCGTCCAGTGTGTCGCCGCCGCGTCGGGATGTCACCGGTGTCTAGCCGCCGGTGGCTTGATGACGTGGGCGTCATTAGGAGCTAATCACCCCTCTAATTACACCCCTAGTGACACTGACACGTGGGCCCAAGGCCACTAACCCCCCCCCCCCCATGTTAAATTAATCCACTCGATTAATTAACCAGTGTCACTGACAAGACGGACCCACCTGTCAGCCCCCCCCCACACGTCAGCCCTGCGTCAGCATGACGCCATAAATGATTAAATCGATTCAAAATATTCCACAAATTCCAGAAAATAGCCCAAACTTTGGAAATTCATAATTAATTCATTTTAACTCCAAATTGGACAAATAATATGTCTAAAATTATCAGAAAAATGCAAGGATTGTGAATATGCAACTTGTTTCTATGTTTGACCAATTTAAAATGGGTGAACAGTAGGAAACATGCATATGGCATTCTTTTGAATTCAAATTTGGAGTGATTTTGCAAATGACTTTGCAATTGGCTTCTTTTAAATGGAATTGTATCAACATTGTGACCGTGAACATTACATTACAATATTGATCATGTGCTTGAGCATTGCAAGTATATTTATTCCTTGTTTGATTGTTTGCTCGATAGACGTGCAACTGGAATCGGAGGCCACCCCCTTCGTTGAAGACACCGTGTGTGAACCTCGTCAGCAAGGCAAGCAAACCCCCATTGATCATGTCGATAAAATCCCAATTCCCTCTCAGTCTCGCTTATGCATTGTTTAGGATGATTACCATGATAACGTTTCTACCGCATAGTTGAACCCATATCCTTTGCATGTGAGTAAGCAAACCACAATCCTAGCAGATGTAGGACTTGGTTGATATCATGTGGCCCCTACAATTGTTACTGCTTATTGCATGCTTATAGTGTTACAATGATGATACTGTGATGTGAGTCGGGATGGTAGCAATCATGTTGATGATGGTGGAAATGTGTTGGTGAATCTACCCTAATACAAGGTGAACGATGAGAGGCTTTGTAGGAGTACACAGTGGGTTGTCTCGTTGAACACCGCCTTAAGTCAGAGTTCTTGTGTGGTGATCCAAGAAGAAGAGTACAACCACAGATTGTGATGATTCGTCTTGTAGTTCACCCCGTTCGAACCCCAGAAGCCGCAGTAGTTCGGAGTTCTGGTAGGGATGAGGCACGGTCTGCGAAGTGGATGAACGGCATTTCAAGACCGGCTTGGGACCCTGCACACATCGTTCGAGGTTGTACTGGAACCTCGGCCGGACTTCCATACGGACCCCCCTCAGATAGGCGACTCTCTGGACTAGAACGGAGCTGTGGGCGAAGTGTCGTGGAAACATCCTCGCCGGTACCCGCTTGAAGGGTCCCACTCCCAGGCGGTAACTTATGCGAGTGTGTGTAGCGGTACACCCCTGCAGGGTTAACAAAACTATTTGAATATCCGTGTCCGCGGTTAAGGACTGCTTGTAAAGCTTAGCTTGATTATTAGACAACTTGAACTGGATACTTATAAAACTTGCCAAGATAAGCGTGAGTGCTATGGCGTGCTATCTCGTGGGGAAGACCAGGAAGGCACCATAGTGGTGTAATTGGTTGGAGATGTAGTGGACTCGTGTACGCTTCTTACCTCAAGTCTGGTACTCGTAGTTCAGGACTAGCCAAGTCAAAGCTGGCACTTCTGCATTGAAACCCCACCCCCTTTACCTTGATACATGTGCATGAGTAGTATAGTTCCTACGTAAGTCTTGCTGAGTACGACTTGGTACTCACGTTTGCTTATTCTATGTTTTAGATGAACCCACTGACCCCGAAGGTGGATTCTTCCTCGAGCTCGACGACTGAAGACCAAGCTAGTGTAGTCCCAGTCAGACGACTGGTTCCCTCGTGGAGGGCTTGTGTTTAAATAAGGCTTCTTAAGCCATTTGTTAAACTTTTTTGTACTCAGACCTACTTTTCTTCCGCATGTTTGATGTATTGTTGGATCATAGACTTGTGATCTCTGTGTGCACTCTATAAGAGTTATCAATAAAGTTATACTTTGTAGAGAATTGCAATGATACCTGCTGTTCATACTGGACATGTGTGCTGCGTGTATGATTATAACATGCATGTCTTAGTATGGGTTTTCGAGACCTTAGTTGTGATCTAGTTGGCAGTCTTTTATACACCAAGTGGCCCTTAGATGTGTGCAGGTTGGGGCATCGCGATGCGATTGTTCGTGACTCCGTCACGTGCACACTTTGATGTATGATCGAGCCCGCCCTAGACCCCGACTAAGTAATCGGGCTGGAGTAAGTCTATGTAAGGGTTATAATACAATCGATAGTATGGTTGAGGCGACTTGTCTATGAGTATGGGAGTTCATCACACATATCATTTAGACTTGTGTGCGGATGATAAGGACCCATTTCAGTCGATCATCCGGCCTGAATGGGATGCCCCTCACGTTCGATGCTTTTCGAGAACGTTCTGTGCTTGGCCTTGTCTGCTTAGACAAGTGGGTACAGTTCTCGGCTCTCGATATGATTGTGTTGTAGCGAGGCTTGCATACGCTAACCCCGGGTCCCGACATAACCAAAACATTATAATCATTATTATCAGTTTCTCCTCTAATGGGAGAGTTTTGCTTCCGGAACATATTACGTTGCCCTACTCTAACATCTGGAGGCAAGGTCAATTACCTTGGTTATACTTCCACTTTTCTTCCATTAACACATTCATCAAGAACATTTATTGAAAAATACCAAAACACTTAGCAACACAAGTTTTCCTCTTTTGGTTCTCGTTGCGGAAGATGCATCCATAGTTGTCTAAGGATACACTACAAAGATAATTTATCATATAAATCAGGCTTCCTAGAAACCATGACACACCATAACATATATAGTGTTGGTTTCCACGAACTCAGATGGTCCCCTATAATGAAATGAGTGTTTGCAAATAAAATTAATAACTCTAAACAATAATAACGTAACTCGGTAAGAGATAACTCGGACCATACACTATTCAGTAGAGTTTAATTATAATGTTTACGAACGTCAACAATATTGAAGTGCCTCAAAACATCACAATTTGTGGAACAACTTTCAGAAGTTTTTATGCCCAAGACTAACTCAAAACATTTGTCATTTTGATCAAATCATAGAGAGTTGTTTTTTCTTGTTAATTTAATACCCGTTTTGGTCCTGAAATTTCTTTGATGACATCAAATTATTTCAGACTCATGTTTGTCTTCATTCTGAAATCCCTTTGATCTCATCAAATTATTTTATACTTTTGTTTCATTAGTGAATACACAAATTCATCTAATGTCCACACATGAAGTTCACGAAATAATGAAATTCACTACATGCTGAAATATGATACATCACTATGAGTGATATACGGCAATCATCGCAAACTCTATTTTACCAGAATGCGAGTTTTAGTCATCTCACCTAAAGAGGCATGGTTTCCATGTGTCAAGAGATCAAGTATCTAAAAACGTCATCATACCATTCATGACTTAAACGGTAGTGTCATTATTAAGTTTGGATAATTCTTGGCATTACAAAATTACTTATAAATGATCAAACCATTATCATCAATATAAGAATAACTCATTCATAACCGTAATGTGACCATAAAAGATATCATTCATAAAAGGAGAACAACTGACTTATTTCTCACTAATATGGACAATTTTCTTCGCGAGATGCAAGACACACTAATAAAGTTCTCATTCAAACAATCATAAATTTATTCATATAATTAATCAAATGATAACATCGAGGGAGAGTGTTGTCGACCATCAACTATCTTAATTACTTTCAACACACATTGTTATCTCATCCCTTCCAAGACACTCTATAAGCAGTAAGTTCAAGCATCGAATACTTAATCAAACGCAATTAGTGTTTTGAGGGGAAGGACATTTAAAACTCATATATCAAATATACTTTCTCCGTTCATGACTATTCTTGCATTGGTTCTACATTTAAAGCTCTCAACTTTAACCCTGACCTCACGACAGGAGAACGATTCTCCTTCATTACATAGTGTAGACACAGTCTTTGTAGCTGGGAGGAAGCGGATGCCACTTCCTAGTTATCGCAAAGTAACCAGTCATTCAGTAGGCCAAGTTGTACACAAGGTGTTCATGTATCTTATATATTTTTGATGTCACTTTCTCAGCATGTTGTTCCTTCCATCGTAGTTGAAAGAACTAGTGTTTAAGTTCATCTACCACGTCATACGTGTCGATGTCGTTTAACACGCACTTGCAATTCAGATTTCATAGAATGAAGTATAGTGTATTCGACAGTCATTCATAAGTGACAATGAGTACGATACTCATCATCATCTTCCTTAATTACGAAGTTATCAGGTGTATCTCCTAGCAGTTCTCGTATTACATTTAGCAAGTCATTACTAATGACTTTGTCTCTAACGGTGTTGGTACCAATCAATGAAGTAAGACCCATCTACCTTAAGTTCTTCATTACACTAAAAGAGCCATAGTTATAAACATTTTGGGTATGACATTATCTACAATGATATTTGCTAAGACATGAAGATTCAGTTCATAATATGTGGAGTTCAATTTTAATTAATTCTAAAACTCCCACTTAGTAAAACATTTCTCAAATTTACTAAGTGATTACATGATCCAGATTCACTATTCTCCCTCAAATATCACACGGCCGACAGATTAGTTTCAAAGGTAGACAACTACTTGTGCGATCACATCATGCATGTGACTCATGCTCGATCTTTCGATCTTCTGTGTTCCAAGCCCGTATCTACATACGTCAAGCCTGCCAATCTGACCTTAATGTTAGACGCTTAGCAAGGCCATATCTGCATATGCTAGGCTTGCCAAACCCTATCTCATGCGAATGCTTAGATATGTGTAACACCCAATGTATGGTATGCTCAACATAAAGAGATCCTTCCAGACGGTGCCCATTAAGGGAGAACACAATGGTGGTATTGTGAGAGATTGTCCTATTATTCTACCGTCGTTATATCTAGCATATTAGGAAAACAGGAAGTAAAACGATAAATCATACATGCTATGATTCCCCCCGACATGCAAATTAAAGTTAAAACGCCTTGTACTTTATCTTTTGCAAGTTTTACGTGGCTGCTAGGGATTTCGAGAAAAGAATCGTTTCTATCCTACAAAAAAAGCCATATGTCAAGAGTTGAACCAGTCTCGCGTAAAAGCGTAAGGTCGGGCTAGGCCGCTTCATCAGGACATTGTCGCAATGCTAAACAAGTACACGTGAGAGGGTAAAAATTGGACAGTTGATGCCCACATACTAGATGTGTTCTATTCGTACAATACATCTACGCATAGCCTTGCTCTGATACCACTGTTGGGGAACGGGTACAAAATAATAATTTTTCATAACCTACGCGTCCCGAACCCAAGACCTATGCTATGGCGATGCAAGTAATGGATGAAAATAAGTCACATACCAGTATGTACT
This sequence comes from Bromus sterilis, assembly GCA_950022295.1. Taxonomy (NCBI): domain Eukaryota; kingdom Viridiplantae; phylum Streptophyta; class Magnoliopsida; order Poales; family Poaceae; genus Bromus; species Bromus sterilis. The sequence goes on from OX465600.1 coordinate 161,147,043, forward strand.
CCGTTAAGCGGAAAACGTTCCCGCGTGAACTTGGTTGATGTAGTCGTACCCGGCAATCCCCGATGCGGTGAAGATCCACGATGACTCTAGAAACAACTCGGTCCTTGTAGACCGATGACGGGATTACTTACCCGTCGGAACGTTGTCGGTGAAGATGTCGCGATACGGCCTCGACAATGAAGGAGCACCACAAGTGTAGCGCCTCGCGGGATTACACACATATGGTGTACCCGACGTTCCCTCCGGACTCTGAACCAGGCGAGCAGTGGAAAGAAGATGGATTCAGATCCCAATTCCAGCAGCACGACGGCGTGTGTATGGTGGATAAACCCCCAACCCAGTCCAACCTCCAAACAAGGGGAGTCTGCTCAAGGAAGGAGAAAGGAGAAAGAGAGAGATTAATGTTATGAAGAAAAAGGGCATCCTACCCCTCCTTATATAGGCCAAGGAGGAGTGCCACCCTCCCTCAACTTCCCATGTGGGACTAAACCCAACGGGAGAGAGGGGGTGCGCCATAAGGGGGTGGGCCCCTACCTTGGCGCCATGGGCCAAGGGGGGAGGCTCCCTCCTCCCCTAATGGGCCTCTTTAGGCCCATGTGCCTCTTCTTCCATTTTTTTAAATTATATTTAAATATATTTTAATATGTAATCTTGTTAATTAAGTAATAAAACATATTTAAACCTTATTAAATAATATTTTGAACCTTTCCAAAAATCCATAACTCCTTCCGGCACTTCCCAGAACAATTCCGTTGTTCCCTCCTATTTCACCGATGATCCCGGAACTATCCATATTGCGTCGAATACCCTTAATTGTGACACCCTACGGTCCGGGAAACATCAGACATGATCAATACACTCTCTTGATCAATGACGGTCAATTGGATTGGTTACAATCCTAGATGACCCTGCGGTTCCATTGAAAGAACTTCATCGCTGTTGGATCCGTAAACGTTGTGTCATGTTCCCTTTGTCCTACGGTACTTTGTTTGTCCAAGGTTTGATCATCTGTATCCAATATACCTAGTGCGTCCTCGTTACCAACAAACATGTTTACCTAGTCACATGATTGCGCAATCTTTCGATACTGTGGAAACAAGGGTCTCCAGGAACCTCGATACACGCGGTGCCAGACAGGAACCTTGTCGAAAAGGCAATAGCACTTTTGGAGAAGCCAGAGGCATCCCAATGCAACCTTGGGCGAGTTGTCTATGGGTGACAGGCAGCAGAGAAATCAGGTCGAAACACCTTCAAGATGGCCTCAAATCAAAAAACGTGCATGAAAGTTCTTGGAAATTTTAAGGGCTACAACTTTGATGTTGACACTTTCTTCATACAAGGTCATATGGGACCTAAAAAATATATGTCTATCACTGTTGTACCAAAGCAACCAGAACAAGACAAAGGCTATCTTAAGGGCCAAGGAATGGCTGGCTTGAGGGCCAAGGAGCAGCTGGCTTGAAGACCAAGGAACAGATGGCTTGAAGAGCAAGGTAGAATTGGATTAGGTTCCAAGGAACTTCATCATCCCCTAGTATAAAGGCATGGGATAGATAGAGAGTCGAGACACTTTTTTCCCAAAGGCCTTTCTGGAGGATCAACATACAAGTCTCTACATGTGGCGCGCGCGAAGCGACACCTGGCGCGCGCCTCCTAGCGACTCCGCGCGTGCATGCACCCATCTAGTGCGGCACCGCCCCCGAAGCCTTCCAGAAGGTGCCGAGTAGCGCCACACATTATATCCCCTCAACAGCGGTGGCATCTTTCATGATCCCCTTGAGCTATAAAAGGGAGACGTCGTGTCGCTGGGGAGATCCTGCGGGTGTGATGTTCTCGGACACGCACGTGAAACCCTATGGAGCTCGTCTCCGGTGAGACACGCTGGGATTTACCCAGGTTCGGGCCATCCGGAGAATAAAATCCGTGCTCCTGCTTGTCTAGATTGCTTGGTGAAGATTACAATGCTAGGAGAACTTTCCGGAGGGGAAACGGCGAATCCTCGTGTAGCAGTATGTTCTTGAGGGGTTTGAACACTTTTTCGGTGGCCTGGGCCTCCCTTTTATAGATGAAGGGTGTCACCACAGTGCAGTTCCAGATGGGACTCCTCTGGTGGTGGCTGGTAGGTTTCTATGTAGAGCCATATCCGAGAAGGATGCGTGGAGAGACATCGTCGTTCCTGTTGCGCTATCGCATGGGCTCCTGGCACGTACGAGGAGCGAAGGGGGTGGGAGGCGCCGCTGTCGCCGCCGCCCCTTGGACCAGGGAGCAGTGCATTAAATGCGCCTTGGAACATTTCGTAGGTGGTGGGACCACGCCTGTCCCCCACCGCTTAAGGAAAGCGGTGGCCAGGCTCCTTTTCGGGAAGCGCCGTAGCGGGGCCTTTCCGGATGAGTTGAAGGCGCCTGACATGGGACCTTTTCCGGATGGGCGGTGAGGTTTCCCGGGTAGACGGAGCGAGCCCCTATCCTCCGACAGTAGCCCCCGGGTCGGTCTTGGCGTAGATGGGTTGCCCGGGAGCCAAGTCAGGAAGGATGCGCTGGGAAGCCAAACCGTCCGGGAGATACTCCATGCTGTGGGAATGCGTGTGTGGCCCCGATCCCTCCTGGCAGGTGGGTGACGTCGTGCGGCGGCCGCGAAGGCGGGTAGATGCCACGACTATGAGCCCGAGGTGGAGTAACGGCGATAGTTAACACGTTGTTCGCTTGGTGGGTATTTTCACTTTCCAATTGGCGGGCGAGTCGTACGTTTCTTGGCAGTTTCTTCTTCCTCCAATCCGTTGTGGGCGCGTGTGTGATGGCTCCAAAGCTTCGAAAGCGCGCTCCCTCGACAAGCGACGATGACAGCCCACCGGTGCTCCACGGAGGCAGGTCTCGTGGTCGTCATGCCCGTGGAATGGGAAGTAGAGGAGGCCGGGCAGCGCCGGCCGTTGGGTCTTCGAGGGGAGCACGCTCACCGACTCTGCGAGGGCGAGGCCTCCGGGGAAGAGGTAGCAGGCGAGGGGCGCGGCGTTGGTGTCCGCGGGAGAGGCGGCGCAATGCCGCCGACCCTTCTCCGCAGTGTGGCTCATGATGAGCTCATTTCTCTTCAGTTTGTCATGGAAGTCACGTGGACCACTTTGTCAGAACCCCAACTAGGGTAAGTGCTAGGGCTTGCATCATGAGAAAAAAATCAAAAGAAATTCAAAAATGGGGAACAGAAAAGCCCTGAGAAATTAATTCAAATTGGCCAGATAAAAATCTTTTTCCAAAAATCTTTTGAACATTTGGAAAATTCCTATAAATGATGGTGATCATTTCAAAAGTGCTTTGGGTTCATTCCCATGCCCATGGAATCTTCAAAAAATCAAAATGTGCTCTGGAAATTAAAATTGACCCCTATTTAATTTGAAATTCAAATGTTTTGAATTTCAAAAAAATGCTCAAACCTTAAAAGTGGCTTGCTACTTGTCACTTGGGTTTTAATAAATATATGGGGCATTTTATTAAATTGCCTAGGTATTATATACTGAGGCAAAAGAAAATTACAAAAAAGGAAAAGAAGATAAATAGAAAAGAGGAAACCCCCCTGGCCTTTGGCCCAACTAGCCTTTTCCCCAGCCCACCTAACTTTTTCCCTGGCCCAGCCCACCAAGGGCACCATCGTCTTCTACCCGGCGCCAGAGCAGGCAGCTCGCCGCCGTGGCGAGCATGCCCGCGGCAACCGGGCCTTCTAGGCCTCCACATCCCTATCCCCTCGGCCCGGAGACACGCAGAAGCCACCCGCACCCTTTCCTTCTCTCCCCTGTCTCCCTCTAGCTTGCTTCCCTCTCCGTTTTCTCCACCACCCGTAGTTCTCCGTCGCCGCCGCACGCGCACACTTGCGGCCAACGACGACGAGACACCGCCCTACCGTGTCCAGGAGCTCCGCCTCCGCCGTCTTCATCACGCCGCGCAACTAATTGGACCAAGGAGCCCCGAGATCCGTCGTCCCCTTCGTCGTTCTCGTCGCCGGCTGCCGGACCTCGCCGTAAAATACGCCGCCTGCAGCGCCTACCCGAGCTCTCCGGCCTCTCCTTCATGCTCAAGGTGAGCATGCGCTCTTTGCCCCACAATCCCCGGCCCCTCCCGTGGCCCAGTTCGCCGTGGCCAGAGAGCAGTGCTCCGACCGCCGCGCCTCTCGACGCCGGCAAGGCCTCCGACGTCCTCCGTTCCTCCCGTGTGCCCCACTGGATACGCGCGTTCGAGCGCTTCTCTCCAGTTCCCTTGGCGCAGCCATCCATGGCCGGAGCCGCCGTCCGCAGCGGGCGCCGCCGTCCGCAGCGGGCGCCGCCGCGTCCAGTGCCACCGGCGGCTAAACTCCAGTAGGCTGGCTTAATTAGGGGGCTAACCCTTGGTTAGTTTGTCCCTCAGCCACTGACAGGTGGGGCCAGCCCCCCTTAATCTTCTAATTAAATTTAAACTAAACGGAAATTAACCCCAGTCCCACTGACATGCTGGCCCCACATGTCAGCCCCCCCCCTGACGTCACCCTTGCGTCATGCTTGCGCAATAAATCAATTTCTCTAATTATTAGAAATTCCAGAAATTGTTTAAATCTTCCGAAATTCATAGTAAATTATCTGTAACTCCAAATCAAAAGTGTTATATATGAAAAATCATCAGAAAAATGCAAGGATTCCAAATATCAGATTTTCATAGATGAAAAACACATCTATGATGATGGACCAGTAGCATTTAGCTATTTGGGTTATTTGGAATAATTCAAAATAAATGTTTAAATCATTTCAAATTGAATCTTTGCAACGCCAACCTTATCACATGAACATCAGAGGCATATCATACACATGACAACATAGTTTACAAAGACCAAGCATTAGCAAATGCAACTTTGGCTAATTTCAACAACATTTGGAGTTTGAATTTGAATTTCTTTTTCAAATCAACTTCAATTAACTTGTTGCAAATTGAACATAGGTCACATCAGTACCATGCCATAATTCATTTCTTGAATGTGCATTGGAATGTGATGTTTACATTGTTGTTGTCTCGGTGTTTGCTTCTTCTCGATAGATCCATCGTCGGACGTAGTTCCTGTTTCTTCGAAGAGTGGCACCCTGAGTCCCGACAATAAGGCAAGCAAACCCCCTTTGATCATATCTATAAAAACCCAGTTTCCCTCTTGTTCTCTTATGCATGATTAGGTGATGCACATGTTACCGTTCTACCGCTAGTTGAACCCATCCTTTGCATGACCTATCATTGCTGCCACAGTATTAAGCAAACCACAACCTAGCAGATACAAGTTTTTTTGTGTTCATCATGTGGCCCTTCATCCATGATATGCTATGCCATGCTAGAGTTGTATGCAATGAAGTTGATCCATCTAGGTGATGTATCGGGATGGTAGTGAACACATGCAACAAGGTGGTAACGTGTTGATGAAGTCACGTTAATATAAGTGAACAATGAGAGGCTGTGTAGGAGTACACAGTGGGTTGTCTCTTTTACACTGCCCTAGGCCCCGAGTTCTTGTGTTGTGATCCAAGACACAGATTACTACCACATGTTGGGCTCATTGACCCCTCTCGACATATTAACTCACCCCGACTATGGTCCAGGATTCGCATGGGTTAATTGTTTTTCTATTTGATTTCATAACGTAGCACGGTTTTAGGCAAGCGCAGCACCATCCGTCGAGGTGGGCTTGTCGGGCCGTCCATACATCGTCTGGGTCCTGAATGGAAACCCCGGCCGGATTCCCGATTGGGGTACATACTCAGATAGGCGATCCCCTGGACTAGAGTTGGAGCCGTGAGGTAAGTGTCGTGGTACTATCCTCGCCGACACCGCATGAAGGTGCCGAGTTCTAGGCGGTAAGTGGTAGCTACGTATGTGAAGAAGTACACCCCTGTAGGGTTAATGAACTATTCGAATAGCTGTGTCCGCGGTTATGGACTACTTGGAGATCTTTCCTTGATTATTAGACAACTCAAATGGATACTCTAAAATTCGCAAGATAAGTGTGAGTGCTTTGGGTTACTTCCTTGTGGGGAAGTCGAGGAAGGATCATGGTTCTGTATTGATGTGGTGATCAATATTAGATTGACTCGTGTGCGCCTCTCATCTCAACTCAATGTAGTCGTAGTACAGGATAGCCAAGTCAAAGCTTTCTGCATTACAACCCCACTTTCCTTTACCTTGATACCTGAGCATGAGTAGTATAGTTCTGACGTAAGTCTTGCTGAGTACGACTTTGTACTCACGTTTGCTTATTCTATGTTTTAGAGATGAGACCACTGAACCTGATGGTGGCCTCCCCCTCAAGCTCGACGCCGACGAAGTAATGTAGTCCCAAATAGCAGCCTGGTCCCTCTGGAGGGTCGTTGTGTTTTCTTAAAGGCTTCTTAAGCCATTTGTTAACCTTGTCTTTACTAAGACATAATTTTCTTCCGATGTTGTATGATGTAATGTTGGGTCACAGTTATGTGATCTCTGCTTGTAACACTACTATATCTGCTCTGTATAGCAGATGCATTAAAACTTTGAGTTTGTAGAGTTCATGTTGTGTTACCTGCTGTTTGCACTAGACATGTATGATTCGTGTATGATTATAACATGCATGTCTTAGTGTGGGATTCGATAGCTTAGTTGAGTTCTTGCCGGCGGTCTTTTATACACAAAGTGGCCCTTAGATGTGCGCAGCTTGGGGCATCGCGATGCGATTTCTCATGACTCTGTCACATGGCACACTTTGTTGTATGATTGAGCCCGCCCGAGACCCCGACTAAGGTATCGGGCTGGAGTCTGTTTATGTACGTGTTATAATTCAATCGATAATATGGTTGAGGTGACTTGTCTATGAGTATGGGATTTCACCACCCATAATCATTTAGACTTGTGAGCGGGCGATGAGGACCCATCTCAGTTGATCATCCGGCCTAGATGGGATGCCCCTCACGTTCGATGCTTTCCGAGAGTGTTCTGTGCTTGGCCTTGTCTTCTTAGACAAGTGGGTACGACTCTCGGCTCTCCATATGATTGATTTGTGACTGGAATTACATATGCAAACCCCGGGTCCCGACAGACTTGGTATCAGAGCAGGACTGCCTGTAGGATTACTAAACCTTGGCCAAAGTCGAGTCTAGTATTCTACAGTTATATAGTTACTTTGGGTATAAGGGCACAACGTAAGGCTTCATTTTTCTCCTTACCCTCATCGATCTGAGTTCTGAGTCACCCTCATCTTTTCTACGGGAAGATAGGACTAGGCTCATCTATGTCTATACTAGAACATCTCGTTGTTTGCTTCTCAATAGCTGTAGGAATGTTTTGGTCGTCTAGAGTTACCATTCCATCGAGCCTTTTGAGAAGGTTCTGATCATTCTTGCAGATTGATTCAGTTTTTTGACCCCGGTACAGCCGTTATGTTGTCTGAATTGTTCCGTGTTTCCAGTGTTTCCAATGCTTTTGCATTACAATCTTGTCCGCTCTTAAATTATGTCATCTTTGCTTTGATTCCATCATAAATCCTACTCTGATTGTTGATTTTTATCACACAGAATGTCAGGTGGAACTAGATGTGTTGAATCTGGTCACGGTAATCAAAGTGGTGATGATGATCCTCCTTCACCGCCTTCTGCAGCGGAAATCATGATGGAGGCTGAGCGAAATCGACGTGATCAAACACGCCTTTTGGAGCTCAGTGAGAAGAATACTTCTCTCCAGCGAGATGCGGTAATATCCATCCAGGATTTTATCCTTTTGAACCCGCCGGTATTCCGATGTTCATCTGAGCCCCTGGATGCCGATGATTGGCTCCATTCCATCGAGCGTAATCTTGAGACGACGCATGTTTCTCCAGATGATCGTGTGATGTTTGCGGCATACTTCCTGGAAGGTGTTGCTGGTGAATGGTGGGAAAGTTTTGTTGCAATGCAGCCTGATGGTCACGTAGTGACTTGGCAGGAGTTCCGTGATGCCTTCCAAGGGTACCACATTCTGGATGAGCCGATGGAAAGAAAGAGGGAAGAGTTCTGCAATCTATCAAAGGGAAGTATGACTGTTCATCAGTATAGGACTGAGTTTAATCGCCTTTCTCGTTATGCCCCTAAGAAGATATCAACTGATGCCAAGAAGCAGGCAAGGTTCCGCAAGGGACTTAGCCCTATCCTTCGTCATGATCTCAATCTCCTTGAATTTGTCAACTTCTAGGATTTGGTCAATAGATCATTCAGAGCTGAGCATGGAAATGAGGTCTTTGAAGAGTCTCGCAAGCGTGATCTTGATCTTGCTTCCTCTTCTAGTTCGGGTTCTCAGAAACGACAAATTTGGATCCCAACTACTGCCATTCCTTCGCACTTGATTGCAAGACCATTTCCACAAAGCAAGAAAACCCATAAATATAGTAGAGATCTTGCCATACAAACCCCACAACCTAACACCCGAGTGTGCTACAAGTGTGGTAATCCTGGCCACATTGCACGACAGTGTTCATTGCATGAGAATGTTCCTCCTCGTCCAAAACATAAAGCCAAAGCTAAGCCACCAAAGCCTTCCAAAGCCAAGTCCGCTATTGTTGAATACGGACGTGTGAACCATGCCACCATCAAAGAAGCCCAAGAGGATACTAAGGTTGTACTCGGTACACTTCCTGTTAACTCCAAACCTGCTTCTGTTCTATTTGATTCTGGAGCCTCTCATTCCTTTTTGTCTGAAAAGTTCACACTCCTGAATGACATTTCATTTGATGAGTTGCCTACCCCTTTCATGATTAAAACTCCAGGATCCACATGGCGTACCAGTAGGGTAAGTCATGAAAATGAAATTGTTGTTGAGGATGTTGTATTCCTTGCTTCTCTCATAGCCCTCAAATCTTCAGATGTCGATATCATCTTAGGTATGGATTGGTTGTCTAAACACCGTGCTCAGATTGATTGTGCCACTAAATTGGTTCAACTCACTCATCCTTCCGGCAAGATAGTCCATTTCGCTTCTCAAGGTTCAGAAACCCAGCTATATTCGTTGAATGAACATCCCCTTCCTAACCTTGAAGATATTCCGATAGTTTGTGACTTTCCGGATGTATTTCCAGAAGAGCTCCCAGGAATGCCTCCTGACAGATGTGTAGAATTCATTGTAGATCTTATCCCAGGAACCGCCCCAATTTCCAGACACCCATATAGAATGGCCCCACATGAGTTAGCTGAGCTTAAAATCCAACTTGAAGCTTAGTTGGCAAAAGGCTTCATCCGCCCTAGCTCATCGCCATGGGTTTGCCCCGTTATGTTCGTAACGAAGAAAGATGGAACAGAAAGGATGTGCGTAGACTATCGCCTGCTAAATCTAGCGACGATAAAGAAAAAGTACCGACTTCCCAGCATCAATGATCTTTATGATCAACTTACTGGATCCTCTGTCTTCTCCAAGATGGATTTGAGATTAGGTTATCATCAAATCAAAATCAGAAACAAGGACATTCCCAAAACGGCTTTTACTACTCGTTATGATCTTTATGAGTACACCGTCATGTCCTTCGGTTTAACCAATGCCCCAGCCACTTTTTCGCGCTTGATGAATTCGATCTTCATGGAGTACTTGGATAAATTTGTTGTAGTTTATCTTGATGACATTCTCATCTACTCAAAGAACGAAGAAGAGCACGCAGAACATCTTAGGCTGGTATTGATGAAACTTAGAGAGCATCGCCTTTATGCTAAGTTTTCCAAATGTGAATTTTGGCTTCCAGAAGTGACCTACCTAGGCCACGTGATTTCTGAAAAAGGAATTGTTGTTAATCCCGAGAGAGTTCAGGCCATCCTTGACTGGACTCCACCTGAATCGGTTAAGCAAGTTAGGAGTTTTCTTGGCTTAGCAAGCTATTGTCGCCGCTTCGTTGAGAACTTCTCCAAAGTGGCAAAGCCTCTGACTGAACTCCTCAAGAAAGATAAGAAATTCGAATGGACCCCCAAGTGCGAGGAATGCTTTCAAGAGCTAAAAATAAGATTGACTTCGGCACCCGTACTTGCGCCTCCAGACACCAAAAGGGATTTCGAAATCTATTGTGATGCTTCACGGCAAGGGTTAGGATGCATACTTATGAAAGATCGACTTGTGGTAGCATATGCTTCACGCCAGTTATGTCCACATGAAGAGAACTATCCTACCCATGATCTTGAACTCATTGCCGTAGTTCATGCCCTGAAGACTTGGCGACATTACCTCCTTGGTAATCATTGTGAAATCTATACCGATCACCAAAGCCTCAAATACATATTCACCCAGCTAGATCTTAACCTCAGACAAAGACGCTGGATTGAGTTAATAAAAGATTACGACTTAAGTATCTCTTACACCCCAGGCAAAGCCAATGTCATGGCTGATGCACTAAGTCGTAAGTCGTATTGTAACAACCTCATGTTAGAACAGTATCAACCACTTCTCTATGAGGAATTTCGAAAGCTTAATCTTGAGATAGTTCCTCAAGGATAACTTTCCACCTTGATTGTGAAACCAACCCTTGAGGATCAAATCAAAGATGTTCAACAACGTGCTCGAGGTATCCGATATATCAAACAAAACATTGCTAGCGGTAAGGCAATGTTTTGCCCTAGACCATGAGGGTATTGTGTACTTTGAGAATAGGATGGTAGTTCCGAAGAATAGGAATCTAAGGCAGCAGATCCTTAAGGAAGCCCATGACACCCCTCTCTCGATTCATCCTAGTAGTACTAAGATGTATCAAGATCTACGCCAGAGATTTTGGTGGACTAGGATGAAGCGAGAAATCGCTCGATTTGTTGCTGAGTGCGATGTTTGTCGTCGTGTGAAAGCAGAGCATCAAAGACCTGCTGGTACTCTTCAACCTTTAGGCATTCCTGAGTGGAAATGGGATAAATTCAGTATGGATTTCATCACTGGCTTTCCAAAATCTCAAAAGGGAAACAATGCCATCTTCGTGGTCATTGACCGTCTTTCAAAAGTTGCTCATTTCCTTCCTGTTCGCGAGAGTATAACTGCTAGCCATTTAGCGGATTTATATGTCTCCCGGATCGTTTCTCTCCATGGTGTTCCTTTGGAAATCAATTCAGACTGTGGAAGTCTTTTCACCTCTCGATTTTGGTTAAGTTTTCAAAATGCTATGGGAACCCATCTCTCCTTTAGCATCGTCTTTCATCCCCAGTCAAGTGGTCAAGTAGAAAGAGTCAATCAAGTTGTCGTAGACATGCTCAGAGCCTGTGTTATCTCATTCGGAAAGAGTTTCGAGAAATCTCTTCCATTCGCCGAGTTTTCTTATAACAACAACTTCCAATCTAGCTTGGGCATGGCACCCTTTGAATTTCTCTATGGACAAAAATGTCGAACACCATTGAACTGGTCAGAAACCGGTGAAAGACAATTCTTTGGACTGGATATGATCCAGGAAGCAGAAGAGAAGGTTCGCATTGTTCGTGAGCAATTGAAAACAGCCCAGACTCGTCAAAAAAGCTACTATGATCGTCATCATAGGCCAGAAAGCTACGAGTTGAACGAGAAAGCTTACCTCCGGGTTACTCCTCTGAAGGGAACCCATCGCTTCGGTATGAAAGGCAAACTGGCCCCACGTTACATAGGCCCCTTTCACATTCTAGCGAAACGTGGAGAAGTTGCCTACCAACTTGAACTACCCCCGCATCTTTCTCAGGTTCACGATGTTTTCCATGTATCTCAATTCAGGCGTTGCTTCAAGGACCCCATCCGCGAAGTAGACCACGAAGCTCTTGATCTCCAAGAAAAACTGTCGTATCGAGAGTGTCCCGTCTGTATCCTCGATGAAGCTGAGCGTACCACCCGACGTCAGAAGATCAAGTTCCTCAAAGTGCAGTGGTCCAACCATTCTGAGAAAGAATCCACCTGGGAACGAAAAGATCATCTTCGAGTTGAATACCCCACCCTCTTCCCGATGACTTCTGAATCTCGGGACGAGATTCTTTTGAGTGGGGGCGAGTTGTCAGAACCCAACTAGGGTAAGTGCTAGAGCTTGTTTCTCCTTTGCATCATGAGAAAAAGATCAAAAGAAATTCAAAATTGGGGAACAGAAAAGCCCTGAGAAATTAATTCAATTTGGCCAGAAAAAAATCTTTTTCCAAAAATCTTTTGAACATTTGGAAAATTCCTATAAATGATGGTGATCATTTGAAAAGTGCTTTGGGTTCATTCCCATGCCCACGGAATCTTCAAAAATTCAAAATGTGCTCTGGAAATTAAAATTGACCCCTATTTAATTTGAAATTCAAATGTTTTGAATTTCAAAAAAATTCTCAAACCTTAAAACTGGCTTGCTACTGGTCACTTGGGTTTTAATAAATATACTGGGAATTTTATTAAATTGCCTAGGTATTATATACTGAGGCAAAAGAAAATTACAAAAAAAAGAAAAGAAGATAAATAGAAAAGAGGAAACCCCCCTGGCCTTTGGCCCAACTAGCCTTTTCCCCAGCCCACCAGGGGCACCATCGTCTTCTACACGGCGCCAGAGCAGGCAGCTCGCCGCCGTGGCGAGCAAGCCCGCGGCAACCGGGCCTTCTAGGCCTCCCCTGCCCTATCCCCTCGCTCCGGAGACACGCAGAAGCCACCCGCACCCTTTCCCTCTCTCCCCTGGCTCCCTCTAGCTCGCTCCGTCTTCTCCGCCACCCGTAGCTCTCCGTCGCAGCCGCACGCGCACACTCGTGGCCAACTACGACGAGACGCCGCCCTACCGTGTCCAGGAGCTCCGCCTCCGCCGTCTTCATCACGCCGCGCAACCAATTGGACCAAGGAGCCCCGAGATCCGTCGTCCCCTTCGTCGTTCTCATCGCCGGCTGCGGACCTCGCCGTAAAATACGCCACCTGCAGCGCCTACCCGAGCTCTCCGGCCTCTCCTTCATGCTCAAGGTGACCATGCGCTCTTTTCCCCTCAATCCCCGGCCCCTCCCGTGGCCCAGTTCGCCGTGGCCAGTGAGCAGCGCTCCGGCCGCCGCGCCTCTCGACGCCGGCAAGGCCTCCGACCTCCTCCGTTCCCCCCGTGTGCCCCACTGGATGCGCACGTTCAAGGGCTTCTCTCCAGTGCCCTTGGCGCAGCCATCCATGGTTGGAGCCGCCGTCCGCAACGGGCGCCGTCGCGTCCGGTGCCACCGGCGGCTAAACACCGGTAGGCTGGCTTAATTACGGGGCTAACCCCTGGTTAGTTTGGCCCTAAGCCATTGTCAGGTGGGGCTAGCCCCCCTTAATCCTCTAATTAAATTTAAACTAAACGGAAATTAACCCCAGTCACTGACATGCTGGACCCACATGTCAGCCCCCCCCCCTGACGTCACCCTTGCGTCATGCTTGCGCAATAAATCAATTTCTCTAATTACTTGAAATTCCAGAAATTGTTTAAATCTTCAGAAATTCATAGAAAATTATCTGTAACTCCAAATCAAGTGTTATATATGAAAAATCATCAGAAAAATGCAAGGATTCCAAATATCATATTTTCATAGATGAAAAATTCATCTATGATGATGGACCAGTAGCATTTAGCTATTTGGGTTATTTGGAATAATTCAAAATAAATGTTTAAATCATTTCAAATTGAATCTTTGCAATGTCAACCTTATCACATGAACATCAGAGGCATATCATACACATGACAACATAGTTTACAAAGACCAAACATTAGCAAATGCAACTTTGGCTATATTGAACAACATTTGGAGTTTGAATTTGAATTTATTTTTCAAATCAACTTCAATTAAGTTGTTGCAAATTGAACATAGGTCAAATCAGTACCATGCCATGATTCATTTCTTGAATGTTCATTGCAATGTGATGTTTACATTGTTGTTGTCTCGGTGTTTGCTTCTTCTCGATAGATCCATCGCCGGACGTAGTTCCTGTTTCTTCGAAGAGTGGCACCCCGAGTCCCGACAATAAGGCAAGCAAACCCCCTTTGATCATATCTATAAAAACCCAGTTTCCCTCTTGTTCTCTTATGCATGATTAGGTGATGCACATGTTACCGTTCTACCAATAGTTGAACCCATCCTTTGCATGACCTATCATTGCTGCCACAGTATTAAGCAAACCACAACCTAGCAGATACAAGTTTGTTTGTGTTCATCATGTGGCCCTTCATCCATGATATGCTATGCCATGCTAGAGTTGTATGCAATGAAGTTGATCCATCTGGGTGATGTATCGGGATGGTAGTGAACACATGCAACAAGGTGGTAACGTGTTGATGAAGTCACGTTAATATAAGTGAACAATGAGAGGCTGTGTAGGAGTACACAGTGGGTTGTCTCATTTACACTTCCCTAGGCCCCGAGTTCTTGTGTTGTGATCCAAGACACAGATTACTACCACATGTTGGGCTCATTGACCCCTCTCGACCTATTAACTCACCCCGACTATGGTCCAGGATTCGCATGGGTTAATTGTTTTTCTATTTGATTTCATAACGTAGCACGGTTTTAGGCAAGCGCAGCACCATCCGTCGAGGTGGGCTTGTGGGACCGTCCATACATCGTCTAGGTCCTGAACGGAAACCCCGGCCGGATTCCCGATTGGGGTACATACTCAGATACGCGATCCCCTAGACTAGAGTTGGAGCCGTGAGGTAAGTGTCGTGGTACTATCCTAGCCGACACTGCTTGAAGGTGACGTGTTCTAGGCGGTAAGTGGTAGCTACGTAAGTGTCGTGGTACTATCCTAGCCGACACCGCTAGGGTTAATGAACTATTCGAATAGCCGTGTCCGCGGTTATGGACTACTTGGAGATCTTTACTTGATTATTAGACAACTCAAATGGATACTCTAAAATTCGCAAGATAAGTGTGAGTGCTTTGGGTTGCTTCCTCGTGGGGAAGTCCAGGAAGGATCCATGGTTGTGTATTGATGTGGTGATCAAGATTAGATTGACTCATGTGCGCCTCTCATCTCAACTCTATGTAGTCATAGTACAGTATAGCCAAGTCAAAGCTTTCTGCATTACAACCCCACTTGCCTTTACCTTGATACCTGAGCATGAGTAGTATAGTTCTGACGTAAGTGTTGTTGAGTACGACTTTGTACTCACGTTTGCTTATTCTATGTTTTAGAGATGAGACCACTGAACCTGATGGTGGCCTCCCCCTCAAGCTCGACGCCGACGAAGTAATGTAGTCCCAGACAGCAGCCTGGTCCCTCTGGAGGGTCGTTGTGTTTTCTTAAAGGCTTCTTAAGCCATTTGTTAACCTTGTCTTTACTAAGAGATAATTTTCTTTCGTTGTTGTATGATGTGATGTTGGGTCACAGTTATGTGATCTCTGCTTGTAACACTACTATATCTGCTCTGTATAGCAGATGCATTAAAACTTTGAGTTTGTAGAGTTCATGTTGTGTTACCTGCTGTTTACACTAGACATGTATGCTGCGTGTATGATTATAACGTGCATGTCTTAGTGTGGGATTCGATAGCTTAGTTGAGTTCTTGACGGCGGTCTTTTATACACAAAGTGGCCCTTAGATGTGCGCAGCTTGGGGCATCGCGATGCGATTACTCGTGACTCTGTCACGTGGCACACTTTGTTGTATGATTGAGCCCGCCCAAGACCCCGATTAAGAGATCGGGCTGGAGTCTGTTTATGTACGTGTTATAATTCAATTGATAATATGGTTGAGGCGACTTGTCTATGAGTATGGGATTTCACCACCCATAATCATTTAGACTTGTGAGCGGGCGATGAGAACCGTGCAGATCTTCGACTTCAATGGCGATCGGGTGGAGTGCTGCCCGAAGAGCTCGAGCAGCGGTGCCAGGCATTTCGACGACGAGGAGGAAGATGACGCGTCCTCGGGTCGGCGCGGTAGAGAGGAGGACTCGAGTGACGATGGAGGTAGGGACCTCTCGGTAGAGGACATCAATCCCGTAGTTCACATCGACTGAGTCCTTTCTCTTTTTCTTCCTTGTGTTTGAACTTGATCCGGAAAGCCAACAGGTTCTGGTTTGTGAACCGTTTCCATGATGTGCGGGGTTGCCTGCTTATGTCTTGTTTGTTTTGCTGGATGTCTTGTGCCTGCGATAGAAAGGATAGGGAACGAGCAATCGCCACATATTATGATCTGACGCGCAAACTAGAAGGGGAGAGTTTTTTCCGGTGGGATTTTGCGCACCGGTTAGGCCTCTCCCGAAAAGGTTGTCGGCAAGTAGGGTTAGTTAGACATCGATGAAAGTAAATCATACTAACACGCACCAATTTTTCCCCAGGGTATTCATATTTGGGTTGCACTTATCAGCATGGATCCGGAGATCGCAGTTCACAAATGTTGCGCCACCGGGAAACTGGTCATCCGGAAACTTTATGCCCTTACGAATAGAACTTACGGAGATGGTACTTCCGGAGGTGCTCAATGTTCCACGAGTTTCTCACGGGGACTCCATCCTCGGTCTCCAAGCGGACGGATATGGGACGGATGACTTGGACTACCCGATAAAGGCCTTCCCACTTTGGAGACAGTTTGTTTAGACCCCTCCCGGACTATAGCCGACGGAGGACAAGGTCTCCTTCCTCAAGTTCTCGGGAGAAGACTTGGTGGCTATGAGAGCAGTGTAGTCCTTGCTGGTACCACGCAGCGCGAGTAGGAGCCCGAGTACATACTTCCTCGGCAACGACGACATCTCTTTGTCAGAGTTGCTGCTGTTCGGCCTCATCGAAGGCTCGAACTCTGGGAGATCCGTATCTAAGTTCTGTGGGGAGCACCGCCTCCGCCCCATAGACAAGGTCGAAGGCGTCTCATTTGTGGCTCGTTTGGGCGTGATCCGGATCGACCAGAAAACATCTGGGAGTTCATCCACCCACCACTTTCCACACTTCTCTAGCCGATGGAAGGTGCGGGTCCGGAGACCTCGCAGGACCTCCGCGTTAGCTCTCTCCGCCCGGACGTTTCTCCTCGGATGAGCTACTGAGGCGAAACACACTAAGGTGCCCATTTTCCAGCAGTACTCGAGGAAGGCCTGTTTTGTGAACTGGGTGCCGTTGTCCGTGATGATCCGGTTGGGAACTCCAAAACGACACACCAGGCTTCTGATAAACTTGATGGCGGATTGCGCCGTGACCTTCCAGACTGTTTCCACTTAAGGCCACTTGGTGAATTTTTGTCGATGGCGACGTAGAGGAACTCATATCCCCTGGTAGCACGGAGGAATGGTCCAAGATGTCCATCCCCCAGACCGCAAAGGGCCAGGATAGGGGGATGGTCTGGAGTTCTTGCGCTGGTTCATGAACAACTTTGGCGTGGAATTGGTAGGCATCATAGGTGTTGACAAACTCCATGGCGTCATTCAAGGCGGTGGGCCAATAGACATCTTACCGGAAAGCTTTGCCTACCAAGGCCCGGGAGCCTATGTGTGAGCCACATGTCCCTTCATGTATGTCTTGGATCATCTTTTTTCCTTCGTCGCTGGAGATGCACACGAGCTTCACACCGTTGGGACGCCGGCGATAGAGGCTTTCATCGAGTATCAGGTACATCGATGATTGGTGAGCGACTCTTTCAGCATCCTTCCAGTTACTTTGTAGTTCTCCATTCTTCAGGTAGTCCAGGATGGTGCTGGCCCACTCCGGGGAGGCTGGGCCAACAGTGAGAACTTGGTGCTTGTCAGGGACGTGAGAGGGCAGTTCTCCGAGAAACTGCTCTCCGCCCTTGTTTCTTGGTTTCTTGGGTTTCGGCCGACTGGGGTCGACCAAGGCCCTGAGTAGGCGCTCGACAAACACGCCGGGCGGCACATTCTCCTTCCGGGAAAAAATCTTGGATAGCTCATCCACGACGCTATTCTTGGACCTCAGAATGTGCTCCATCCCCAAGCTGTGAAAGTATTTTTCGAGCTTGAGGACCTCATCGATGTATGCCTGCACCTAGCGGCATCCATAATCGTCCTTGACTTGATTGACTACCAGATGAGAGTCGCCCTTGACTAGGAGCCTCTTGATCCCGAGACCCTTAGCTTCTCTCAAACCGGCGAGTAGCCCTTTGTACTCGGTTGTGTTATTGGTGGAGGCCTCTCCCTCGTACAACATCTGCACATCGTACTTCAACACCACTCCGGTAGAGGAGACCAAGACAGCGCTGGACCCGCACCCTTGCAGGAAGAAAGATCCGTCAAAGTAAAGGGTCCACTCATTGTTGTCTTTGCCACTACTAGGGAATAGCCTTTTAGTGGCGTCCTTTTTTTGTGTTTAGTGGCGCATTTCAAATGCGCCACTAACGACAAGCCACTAATAAGGCCTTAATAGTGGCGCATTTCGAAATGCGTCACCTATAAGCCCAAAATGAGATCAGAATGCGCCACTATTAAATTTTGTGAAATTTTGAATTTTGAATCTGGATCTGGATCAGGAAAACAATTTTTTTTTCTTAATCTCAGATTAGTATGCTTAATGCCCGATCACTATGCTTAATCTCAGGTCAAACTTCCCCGAGGGTCACCCATCCTAGCACTACTCCAGCCCCAGCATGCTTAACTTCTCGGTTCTATTCAACTCTCACTCCAGCTCACCTAGCAGGCACTTGTTGATATATCTAACATATAAATCCTATTAAACCATGTTGATGTCTAGGACCTTGTTAATGTTTATGGATGTGCTAAATTTTCAACATTTTTTTGGAACTTTCTCGATGGGACCATTACATATTTTGAACTTTAAAAAAATTGTTTTTTTTTTATTTAAATTTAAATTTTTTTTAAAATTTTTTTAATGTTACTATCTAAAATTTTCAACTTTTTTTAACTTCCGATTTTTCCTCTAGCCTATTTTTGAATTAAAAAAAAGTAAAAAAAATATTTTTTAAAAAAATTCAAAAAAAATTTTGTTATGAAATGCGCCACTACTAAGTTCAAACTTTTTTTTCAATTTTTTCTCTTTTTTTGGGCCTCCAGATCTTCAAACGGCCGTATCTTTTTTTCTGTTATGTTTTTGAGGATTCTAAAAATGTTCAACGGGTTAAACTTCGTTGAATTTGGATATAACTTTTCGAGTAGATGATTTTTCATATAAAAAACTTTTTCATCGGAGCTCGTATGCAAAAGTTAAGCCCATTTTACGTAATTCTCGGGAGATTTTGCAAAAAAAGTCGAAATTCATATTTGTAAATTTTCCTAACAACTAGACCACATATCATTTGGAAAACTTATTTTCTTTTATTTTTTTGACATTTCTATCATTTTCTTTTTTTTTTTTCAAATTGAAAAGGCGGTCCACCGGGGGGGGGTGTATTTGGGGGTTTTCCCGCCCAGTTTTTTCTTATTAGTGGCGCATATGGGAAATGCGCCACCCCTAAGAGCTTATGGGTGGCGCATTCTGGATGCGTCACTAATAATTCCTTAGGGGTGGCGCATTTCCAGAATGCGCCACCCCTAACCAAAATGCGCCACCTATAAGGTTCTTAGGGGTGGCCCACTCTTAGGGGTGGCGCATTTTGGAAAATGCGCCACCTATAAGGGCTTATAGGTGGCGCATTTTTTACCAGTGCGCCACCCCTTACAACATAGTGGCGCATTACATATAAAATGTGCCACTAATAAGCTTTCCATGTATAGCTATTTCCCTAGTAGTGTGCTACTGGGAAGTGATGATGCTTCCGGGAGGTCTTCATCATCTTATGGAGTTGGAGTCCACTCAGGAATGACATCCGCCAATGCTTCGCTCTTGATAGTCGAGGACTTGACAAATGTGAGGTCGAATCCGGATAGCTCCAATGCCCACTCCACAATCCGTCCGGTGGCTTCTCGGTTTTTCAGGATGCGCTCGAGTGGGAGGCTGGTCACCACCCGAATAGGATGCGCCTGGAAGTAGTGTCCGAGCTTCCGGGAAGCTATGAGGACTCCGAGAAGAATTTTTTGAACTTGGGGGTACCAGAGTCTTGTGTCTCTCAGCACTATGCTAATGAAATAGACCGGTTCTGGACTATCTTCCGGGCAGGAACCTTGGCCCCGTGGGCTTCGGCTGCAGAAGATGATTCCAGTAAAATGCCTGCTTCGAGCGGTCGCTCGTTATACTCTTTTTCCAGTTCGCGCTCAACCACCAGCGCTCCGCTTACCACTTGCAAGGTTGTCGAGATGTACAACAGCAAGGGCTCGCACGAGCAGGGCGCCACTAGGACTGGCGGTGAGGCGAGGTATTTCTTCAGGTCTTGGAAGGCAGCTTTAGCTTCTGGGTCCACTCAATGGGACCAGATTTCTTCAACGGCTTGAAGAACGGAAGTGCCCTCTCGGCTAATCGGGAGATGAATCTTCAGAGAGCCGTGATTCATCCGTTCAACCTTTGTACGTCCTTGATGCGCTTCGGGGGCTGCATTTGCTCGATCGCATGGATCTTGTCGGGGTTTGCTTCGATGCCGCGATGGGACACCTGTAACAGCCCAGTTTTCATAAAAAATAAAAAATTTGTTTTCGGCGTGAATTGTTTGATTGTATGATTTGTTTGCGGTGTTTGCATCCCCGATTTATCGATCGGCGATTATTTTTCCCCCTCTTATCTCGTATCGGACGGAGACCGACCCTTGCCACCCTGACACTCGACCTTTGCGACACCGGGTTTCACCCGATCACCGTCGCGAAAACCGCACGAGACCAGCCGCAGCCAACGGAATGAAAACCCCGTTTAATACTTACACGGGTTATTTTTATAGCGCGTCGGAAAGTGTTTTCGGAATGGTTCCTGCGCGAGGTGAACGCCGCCAGCTCGACTCGATGATCGCGCAGTTCGAAGTTTTACCCGAATCGGAGGTACTACGGACCCTCGGCGGTCAGAAACGTGAGCGCCGCGCACGCGAGATAAAAACCGGAGATGTTTTTGCAAACTGCCTGTCGGGACCCGGGGTTAGCATATGCAAGCCTCGCTACAACACAATCATATGGAGAGCCGAGAACCGTACGCACTTCTCTAAGCAGACAAGGCCAAGCATAGAACGTTCTCGGAAAGCATCGAACGTGAGGGGCATCCCATTCAGGCCGGATGATCCACTGAGATGGGTCCTCATCGTCCGCACACAAGTCTAATTGATATGGGTGGTGAACTCCCATACTCATAGACAAGTCGCCTCAACCATACTATCGATTGTATTATAACCCTTACATAGACTTACTCCAGCCCGATCACTTAGTCGGGGTCTAGGGCGGGCTCGATCATACATCAAAGTGTGCACGTGACGGAATCACAAACAATCGCATCGCGATGCCCCAAGCTGCGCACATCTAAGGGCCAATTGGTGTATAAAAGACCGCCAGCCAGATCACAACTAAGGTCTCGAAAACCCATACTAAGACATGCATGTTATAAACATACACGCAGCACACATGTCTAGTATGAAGAGCAGGTATCATTGAAATTCTCTATAATGTATACATCTTTATTAATAACTCTTACAGAGGGCACACAGAGATCACAAGTCTGTGATCCAACATTACATCAAAACATGCGGAAGCAAAGTAGGTCTGAGTACAGACAAGTTTAACAAATGGCTTAGAGAAGCCTTATCTAAAAAATAGCCCTTCACGAGGGAACCAGTCGTCTGACTGGGACTACACTAGCTTGGTCTTGGTCTGAGTCTTCATTCGTCGAGCTTCGGTTAGAAGTCACCATCGGGGTCGGTGGGTTCATCTAAAACATAGAATAAGAAAACGTGAGTACAAAGTCGTACTCAGCAAGACTTACGTAGGAGCTATACTACTCATGCACATGTATCAAGGTAAAGGGAGGTGGGGTTTCACTTGCAGAAGTGCCAGCTTTGACTTGGCTAGTCCTGAACTACGAGTACCAGACTTGAGGTAAGAAGCGTACACGAGTCCACTACATCTCTTCAACCAATTACACCACTATGGTTACTTCCTCGACTTCCCCACGAGAAGCACACCATAGAACTCACGCTTATCTTGGTGTGTTTTAGAAGTATCCAGTTCAAGTTGTCTAATAATCAAGCTAAGCTTTCCAAGAAGTCCTTAACCACAGACGCGGCTATTCGAATAGTTTTGTTAACCCTGCAGGGGTGTACCGCTGCACACACGTGTCATCATTTACCGCCTTTTGCATGTCACTGTTCAAGAGGTGACAGCGAGGATGCCACCACGACACTTCTCCCACAGCTCCGTTCTAGTCCAGAGAGTCACCTATCTGAGGGGGATCCGTATGGAAGTCCGGCCGAGGTTCCAGTACAACCTCAAACGATGTGTGCAGGGTCCCAAGCCGGTCTTGAAAACCCATTCATCCACTTCGCAGACCGTGCCATAGCCCTACCAGAACTCCGAACTACTGCGACTCTTGGGGTTCGAACGGGGTGAGGTACTAGGATGAGAGGGGTCAGTGAGCCCAATGTGTGGTTGTACTCTTCTTCTTGGATCACCACACAAGAACTCGGACTTAAGGCGGTGTTCAACGAGACAACCCACTGTGTACTCCTACACAGCCTCTCATCGTTCACCTTGTATTAGGGTGGATTCCCCAACACATTTCACTTTCATCAACACCATGTTTATCATCATCCCGACTCACATCAAAAGCAACCTCATTGTATCACTAAGCATGCAATAAGCAGTAACAGTTGTAGGGGCCACATGATATCAACCAACTCCTACATCTTCTAGGATTGTGGTTTGCTTACTACTGTGACAAGATGATAGGTCATGCAAAGGATATGGGTTCAACTATGCGGTAGAAACGTTATCAGGGTGATCATCCTAAACAATGCATAAGCGAGACATGAGAGGGAAGTGGGATTTTATCGACATGATCAATGGGGGTTTGCTTGCCTTGCTGACGAGGTTCAGTCATGGGGTCTTCAACGAAGGGGGTGATCTCGGGTTTCGACTCCACTTCTATCAGCAACATGACAATCATAGGATCAACATAATGTACAATGCACAATCACATGAATAAGATTGTAATGGTGATGTTCAAGGTACTGATGTGTTGAGCATTCCATTTAAAAGGAGTATATTGCATTTGAAATGCAAATTCAAACTCCATTTGATTTATCGATGAATTTCAAATGCATTTGAATGCATGAAAGTTCATTTGAAAAGGTTGATCATGAAGTGATCTTGTATAGTTGGAACAATGTCTCTGATGTGTGGATGAATCCATTTGAATTAAGGGTGTTGCAAAGTCATTTGCAAAATCACTCCAAATTTGAATTTGAAAAGGATCCATATGCATGTTTGCTACTGTTCACCCATTTTAAAATGTTCAAACATGAAAACAAATTGCATATTCATAATCCTTGTATTTTTCTGATAATTTTAGACATATTATTTGTCCAATTTGGAGTTAATATGAATTTTCTATGATTTATTGAAGTTTTGGCCATTTTCCGTAATTTCTGGAATTATATAAAAAGATTTAAAAGCTTTACTGCGTCAGTGTGACACCAGGCTGATGTCATGGGCTGGCCTGACAGGTGGGGTCCCACTAGTCAGCCTCACTGGTTAACCAACCCGGTTAGTTTTAAACTAACCAGGGATTAGGGGGCTCTGGGCCCCACTGTGAGTGGCTAACGGGGGGGGGGGGGGGGGATTAACTGGCTAATGGCCTTGGGCCCACGGGACAGTGAGAGAGGGGAGGGGTTAATGGCGACGGCGGCTCCGGACTCGCCGGAGTCTCGCCGGAGTAGTGGTTTTGGGCACGGGAGGGGTTCTGGAGGGCACATACGTGCGCGAAGTCGCACGTCGGGCTGTGCCACTGGGGGTTCAAACGGGGCTCTGTGGCGACGACTAGCTCAACTGCGGCGGCGGCCCTTTCACTGACCTCGCCAGAACTAAGCGGGAAGGCACGGGAAGAGGCGCGGCTAGGGGCGAAACAGAGCTTTGCTCACCGTGATGCTAATGGAGTGGACGGAGGGGCCGCGGGGAGCTCGGTGGTGGCGCAATTTGAGGTCTTCTCCTTGGCGGCCGGCGGTGGAACCTTGACGCGGGCATCGTCCTTGGTCCAGCTCGGGCTCGACTGCTTGCTCGTGAACAAGTAGTCGACGCCGGGGAGTCTCCTGGACAAGGTGGTTCGTCGGGAGGGGCACGGTGGCCACGGCAAGGCGGCCGCGTGCTCTGCAGGGTGCTCGGGTCTTCACGGGGATCCGCCGAAGAGAGAGAGAGGAGGGGTCAGAGCGAGGGCAAGGGGTGCGGGGGGGGGGGGTTGTGGAGGCGGCGTGGCACTCTGGGGTGCGAGGGGAGAGGCCTAGAAGCGTTCGGCGTCGAGGTGTCGTCGCCGCAGCCTCCTCTGCTCCAGCGAGCTGCTTGGAGGGGCGGGGGAAGAAGACGACAAGGCGTGGGAGTTGGGCTGGGCCGACCAGGGGAGTTGGGCCTCGCCTGGTGCGAGAGGTAACCCCCTTTTCCCTCTGTTTTTCTCTTTTCTTTTTATATTTTCTGTAAATTGATTGACCTAGCTATTTAAAATCGCTAGGCATTTTATTAAATGCCAATATTTTTTTTATATGGCTTCATTAAAGCTATAGCTAGCCACTTATAACATTTGGCACTTTTTAAAATTCAAAACATTTGAATTTTAAATCAAATAGGGGTTTATTTAATTTCCAAAGCACATTTTGAAGTTTTGAATATTCCATGGGCATGGTAAAGAACCCAAACCACTTTTAAAATGATCAGCATCATTTATAGGAATTTTCCAAATACTCAAATGATTTTTGGAAAAAGATTTTTATCTGGCCATTTGATTTAATTTCTCACGGCTTTTCTTTTCCCCATTTTTGAATTTTCTTTTGAATTTTTGCATGATGCAAGGCACAATAAAACCATAGCACTTACCTAAGTTGGGGTTCTGACACTGCCAGCCGCCGGGGCTATATAAATACCACCACACTCCCACCCATTTCTAGGGTTTCCCTAGTCCAATTTTGCAGCCAACCCCCTCTCAGATCCAGACCGCTGATCTAATCCGTCGGATCCAGATCAGACGAACTGCGTCGCGCCACGTCACTTTTTTTCCCTCTCTTATCTCTCTCTCCAATCCTCCTCTCTCCTCTGCCCGTGAACGCGCCGCCCGATCCGGCCTGTCGCCGGCCAGCCGCAGCCAGGGCGCACCTCTCCTCCTCCCTCTCCCGCACCTCCTCTCTCCCACTGCGCTCACTCCTCCTCCTCTTCCTCTCGCAGGTCTCGCGCCGGAGCGCCGCTGCCATGGCCCCCGGTCGCCGCGCCATAGGACCACATCGTCCGGCCAAGAGCTCCCGGCCTGCCCTGGCCCAGCCACGCCGCAGCCCGTTGGCTCACCCCAGCCCAGCCGGCCAGCCTCTGCAGCCCGAGCCAGCCAGGCCCCGGCCTCCCAGTCCAGGCCGCCTCATGGGCCGGCCCAAGGGAGGTCCGAGCCCTTTTTTTTCCTGCGTGCTCTAGCATTCGTATGTAGAAAGTTTTTGCATTTGAGCTCATCTTGATTGTGTAATTGTGTGCTAAAGTGGGCATCATACCGTTAAACTGCTAATTTTCCTGTTAAGTGTTGTTGTTATTATTTTGTTGCAACTTTGCATGATGATTGTAACAAATCCATGAGACCTATTGCATTGATTCTTTTTCCTATGTGTTAATCATCATGTGTACTTCATTTCCATGCTATAACTTGTCATGTTTGGGTGCTTTAGCTATATTAAATCTTGCTCCAAAGTGGTGATCGTGATGTTAATGTGCTGTTGTCCTGAAAACTGCTATTTTGTTGCAACTTCGGTCGACGAGTGTGTCGCGACCGTTTATCGGATTTGAGTGATTCCAATTGAATATTGTTAAGCATCATGTCTACTTTCATCCCATGTATTGATATGTCATGTTGCTGCACTTTTGCATATAGATTTACCCCTATTTATACAGCATCTGTGCATAACTTGTTTTGCTTATATCTTTTTAACCGTAACTCCGTTTGGGGTGTTCTTTATATGTAACTTGATTAGTTTTTCGTGTACTTTGTGTTTATGCTATTGTTTGCTGTTGTTAACAAACCTAAAATATGGTTTAGGGCAGAACAGTACCAAATCCTTTAATCATCGTGCGGCACTTAGTGTTATGCCATGTTTAGGTTGTGCCTCACTTAAATTGACTAGCATAGATAGTTTATTTTGTGCTTCACCTCTTGCCATGTTTGTGTGCTATGCCATGCTTGCTTGAGTTGCCATGTTAATAACCGTTGGTTGATCACCTGTAGCTAAGAAACTTGAACCACCGTAAACGTGCGGTATTCGTCGTGTGTGACCGATACCCCACTTAAACCGTTAGTAACCGTTCTCGATGATAGATCTGTATCGCGTTGCCGTGCCTTGTGTTGTCTCTTTGATCTTGTATTGCTCTGTAGTAATAGTGGTGCACCGTTGATTGCTTTCCAGTGTTTATCGTCTTGTGTGCTTCCGCGGGTACCTCTCGGAGACGGTGCGAGCGTGCAATCGATTACACCTTCGGAACCCGACTTATCAACAGGCAAGGACTATACATTACTTATGATCCATTCTATTTCAACCAGCGTTTGCATGCTAGTCTAGGTTAGGTTCGATGTTTGATCCTACCACATGTTTACAGCCTCTTTCAAACCGATACAGCCATGTCCCTTCCCAGCAAACCTTGTACTGCTATGTTACTATTAGTCGTTGCTCAGCCCCTTCTTCGTATGCATGCTTAGGATGCTATGATGTTACCCTGTTACTCCTTGGTTTGGGATATCACATTATTATATTGTTGTTGATGACATGATTATTATAATGTTGACTATATTCGACGAAGGATGAAAGGTCTAGGCTATCCCGCCACGACGCTTTGTTCCATTCGAGTCACCTAGGACCCGAGTTCCGGGTATTGGTTTTAAGACTGAGCGTGCCTAACCGCGTGTGGGATTTTATGGGGTCCCCTTTTCTTACCTACCTAGCTTCAAACATTTCTAGTGGTGGCCCAAGCTGATTTACCATTTGAAACCGTGTGTGTGCTGGTCAGCTGCCAGTTGTTTTTAAACCAACCCGGACCAGTGAGGACATAGTTCCCTTGCTGACCCACCTTGTTCGGCTGAGGACCCGGTTTCCCATGTGTGATTAACCGGCTATCCAAACCCGAGACAGACGGTAGAGACCGATTCGAGAGCGCGGCCGGCTTTTGAGGGACCTGTCGTTTCAGATCTCTTGGAACTAAATCATAAAATGGTTGCCTGTGATGGGTAGCAACTAAGAGAGATGGACGTGCGTGCGGAGCCTCGTAATGGGCAGTTGGTACACCCCTGCAGGGTTAAATCTTTTCGAGAAGCCGTGTCCACGGTTATGGACGACTTGAGACCTACTCCTTGTTCATAGACAACAGCAACTGAGATAATCTTAATATAACTTGATCAACGTGTGTGTGCCTTGACTGCTTCTTCTTCGTCGGGATGCGAAGAGGAGGACAAGGATAGGATAGGTGTTATGTTTGCGTAGTAGTTGATAGCAAGACTTGTTGGAGGCGATTCCTCATCGAATGCTTGGCTTCTTATCTTACTCTCTAGATCGTTAGCCACTTCATAAATACTAGTGCGGCAGCAACCAACCACTTACCCCTTCCTTACCGTAAACTACTAGTTGTCCTAGAATGACGAGTGATGAAGTCCTTGCTGGGTCAGATGACCACTACAGTTGGATGCTGAGTACCCCTGTACTCATGATACTACCCCCAAACTCTTTTCAGAGTTCTTGATCGACAACAGGTATGGTGATCGACGTTTCACGCGGAGACTCGACGACGACTAGATAGGCGGATCCCGGCGGAGGGCCTGGACCCGTGTGGTTATCGGGATCAATGTTTTTCTCTTTTCCACTAGGCATTTGCTTGTAGTCTGTACTCAGACATGTATCTTCCGCTGTTGTATTGTATTAAGGCAGTTGTATGCCGATTGTATGAGATGTTGTATCCTGTATCTGTAATGTTGTGATATCATGTTGGAAATCTGGGGCATATGGCTTTGTCATATGTCGCGGTGGGACCGATATGTGCTTCGGCCCCGGATCTGGGTGGAAACACCTAGATCTGGAACAGTACCGCATATCGGGCCTTACAACACCAAAAACCCGAGGAGCTTGCCGGAAAGTAACCCGAAGATGCATTTCTCTGGATTCAGCTTCAATTGCATCTTGTCAAGATTGCGGAAGGTCTCACGTAGGTCCTCAACAAGTGTGTCTTCTTCTTTGGTCTTGACCACAATGTCGTCAATGTAGGCGTCGACGGTGCGGTGTAGCTGTGGCACTAAACCAGAATGGATGGCTCTCTGGAAGGTAGACCCCGCATTCTTCAACCGGAAAGGCATGCATATGTAGAAATATGTGCTGCAGGGGGTGATGAACGCGGTCTTCTCTTCGTCTTCAACCGCCATCTTTATTTTGTGGTAGCCAGCGTAGGAGTCCAGGAACGATAATCGGGCGTGCTCCACCGTTGATTCCACGATTTGGTCGATGCGAGGGAGAGGGAAAGGATCTCTCGGGAAGATGTCATTGACGTCCCCGTAATCGATGCATAACATCTTCTTTCCGTTCGCCTTGGGGACAATAACATGGTTGGCCAACCAAGTGGGGTGTAAGACTTACCGGATGAACCCGGCCTTGATCATCTTCCGGATCTCTTCAGAAATGAACTCTTGCCGTTCAAGGGCTTGCCGACAAAATTTTTGCTTCACAGGCTTGTTGCTAGGTTTGGCTGCGAGTTTGCGCTCAATCACCTTCATGGGAACTCCGGGAAGATCAGAGAGTTCCCACGCGAATACGCTGGAGTGTTCTCGGAGGAAGGCGATGAGCGCACTTTCCTATTTGGGAGGGAGATCAGCACCGATGGAGACGGTGCGGCTCCCACCCTTTGAAACAGGGACTTACTTTGACACAGTCGTCGGGGCGATCTGGCCAGGCTTCGGCTTCTTGGTCACCTCCTGGATGGAGTCCCTAGTGGGTCGGGGACGTCCTCTGGGACGCTTCTTGTCCGTTGGGACAGAGGGAGATGGGGGCTTCGTGCTTCTTTTTTCGCTGGCGGAGGGATTTCCGTGAAGCGCGAGACCACTCCTGAGAACGTGCACGTTCCCCGAGAGGGGTGCCTTGCCAGATACCCTCGCGGCAGGGGCCTTCTTAGCTTCGCCTTGGATGCAATGCGTGGCTTCTCGTGCATCTCCAGTCACCGTGATGGGCCTGTGAGGCCCCGAGATCTTGAAGATGTCGTACAACCCATGACTCACAGGAGCAAATCAACGAATAAATGGCCTCCTGAGCAGTCCATTGTACAGGAGGGGAAATATGTGACATCAAAGATGAGCATCTTTGTCCGGAAGTTGCTGGGGTCTCCAAGAGTGACGGGGAGTGATATCTTCCCGAGAGGCTGCACCTCCATCCCGCTGACCCCGCGGAAAGAGGTGGATGGGGTGAGGTGGTCTCTAGGGATCTGCATCTTCTCGAAAGCACAGAGGGACAACAGGTTGATGCTAGTCCCAGTGTCGTACATCATCTTGCTGACCTTGATGTTGCTGATGGTCGGAGAGAGGACTATGGGAGGCAAGCCGTCGTCGTCACCCGGAAGGGTTGCAAGGTGGTCGCCAACATCCACCACCGTAGGGATATTGGCCCATCGGAGGATTCGAGGACCCTTTGTATCCGGCATTGTCGCCTTGGGACCGTGGTCTTAAATTTCCCATTTTCTCGTACCCGCCTCGGCCTCCGCGATGGGGGCCTCCTCCCCTCTAAGATTTCTTTTCGACGTCCTTCTTGCCATAGAAGGCGGCCTTGTCTTCCTGGAACTTTATCACAGAGCGGAAGTCAGACAGTTCATGTTCGTTGGTCTTGTGGATCTTGCAGTATGGAGGTGGGGCGGCCTTAGCGGCAGTGACAACGGCTTTGGCTGCGGGCTGCTGTTGCGCGGCCCTGCCTCCGTCGATGGTGAAGACGGCTTGGTGCGCGCGCTTACATTCCCCGGTTTCTCTCGAAGGTTGGTTTCTTCTCGGAGGGCCCTGAGCCATATTGCGCCTTCCGGTATCTCGATTGATGGGTTGGACGGCCTCCTCGACGCAGGAGACCTTGTCGTCAAGCTCGAACAAGGCGGTGATGGTCTTGATGGATCTGTTGCTCATCTTCTCCAACATGCGTGGGTTCTTGACGTTTGCATGAAAAGTAGCGATGATCGCCGCCTCATGTGCATCGGGGATGGAATGGTGCATCTAGGTGAATCTCGGGACGAACTTCCACAAAGGCTCGACGTCCTTCTGAACAACCCGACGCAGGCAGCTGATGGTTTTTGGAGGTTGGAGCCCTCCAGTAAATGCCCCGACAAATTTCTCGTAGAGCTCGTCCCATGAGCCGATGGATTTGGTCGGGAGATGCATCATCCACCAGCGAACGTTGTCTTTCAGCTTCATGGGAAAGCAGTTGGCCTTCACTTTGTCGTATCCTCCCGCGATCTCCACAACAGTGTTGTACATCCGGATGAAATCGCGGGGGTCGTTCTTCCAGTCATACGAGGGAGGACCATCAATCCAGAATTTATTGGGCCACTTGATGCAATGGAGATCTTGGGTGAAAGCTAAGCACACGGTGTTGTAGTCGCTCTCACCAGCAATGATTCCTTCTCCGTCGGCATCGACAGGGGGAACCCGGGCGTCGGAAAACCGGTGAGTTTCTTGCTTCCTGAAGATGGTTGTCTGGGAATCTTTGCGGCGGCGTTCGTCCAGGCGAGCACGCTGGTCCGGGGACCCGTGGTGCCCGGAAGAAGCCACAGAAGCTGCACCAGGAGATCTGGCCCGTCGAGGAGAAGTCGGGCGAACAGCGGGATCACGATGGTGGTCCTCTCGGGGGTGGTCTTGTCTATGTCCGCGCTGAGGGGAGTGCACGGTGCACTCTGGATCACGGACTTAAGCGTTGGGATGAACGGTCGGCCCTGTGCACTGTTGGGACGACGCAGGGGCTTGACGGTCGAGCTCCTGTTGCATCTGTTGCGCCCACGCGGAGAGTTGCGCAATGGTGAGCCTCCAAGTCTCCAATCGGTCGTCCGACGGGAGGAACTGGCTCAGGGTCTTGACCTGCACCAACGCTTCCACGGGGGTACGGAGGTTGTCGGGAGTGGGGATATGAGGGGCCCTGCCACTCCGATCGTGGGCTCTGCCCCTGCTCGGTTTCGGAACCGCACTACCTGCGCCGTTGGGGAAAGGGTGACTGCCGGGAGGCGCCATTCCCCGGGGTTGCTCATTAGGGTGAGTCGCGTGCTTCTCGACAACGATCTGGGCACGCCTCTCCTCCTCACGGCGGCGCCCATACGAATCTTCTCCGGAGGCGGCGGTGCTGCGGGGCCACCTTCCCCACAATGTCCGCCGACGTGCCCTTGGGCCGGATCACCACCAGTGGGTTGTCCGCCCTCAGAAGCAGTCACGGCTCCTTATCGCTTGCGCAGCAAGTGGTCGCTTCTGGCTCGACGGCGGGAAAGTGTCTCTAGTGCGGAGAGACCCTCGTCGATGTCATGTTGACGGTGCGCTCGCATTTGTCGTTGGGCTGACATTGCGAGACCGGCTTGACGATGAAGTCGATGCAGAGATGACGAAGAACTCCAGATGACGTACATCCGGCGCCCTACTTCTAGCGTTGGATGTCGCGGGGGCGATCCCGCGGGTATGATGTTCTCGGACGCGCACGCGAAACACTATGGATCTCGTCGTCGGTGAGACACACGCTGGGATTTACCCAGGTTGGGTCGTCCGGAGACTAAAATCCCTACTCTTGCTTGTCAAGATTTCTTGGTGAATATTACAATGCTAGGAGCGCTTTCTGCAGAGGAAACGGCAACTCCTTGTGTAGCAGTATGTTCTTGAGGGGTTTGAACCTTTGATGTGGACTGGTTCTTGCATCTTGGCGAGTGCTTGAACCTTTTCTTGGTTGGCTTCGACTCCACGAGCGGACACCATGTATCCTAATAGCTTGCCGACTGGTACGCCGAAAACGCACTTTTTCGGGTTAAGCTTGATCCTGTAGTGGTTGAGTGCTCCAAAAGTTTCTTGGAGGTCTTTGAGTAGTGTGTCTGCTTTGTAAGTTTTTACCACGATGTCGTCTATGTAGACTTGGGCGTTTCTGCCTATTTGGTCCTTTAGGCATGCTTGCATCATCCGTTGATACGTTGCTCTGGCGTTCTTCAGCCCAAAAGGCATTTTCATGTAGCAGAATATGTTGTAAGGGGTGATGAATGAGGTGTGTTCTTCGTCTTCTTCCTTCATCCTTATCTAGTTGTATCCTGAGTATGCGTCGAGGAAGGAGATGAAATCACATCGTGCGGTGGATTCGATTATCTGGTCGATCCTTGGTATAGGAAAGTGATCCTTCGGGCAGTGTTTGTTTATGGGTCCGTAGTCGACGCACATGCGTAGTACGTCTGTGTCTTTCTTGGGCACCAGCACGGGGTTTGTGACCCATGTGACCTTCTTCATTTCTCGAATGAATTTTGCGTCGAAGAGCCTGTTTACTTCTTCCCCAATGGCTCTGAGTTTTGGTTCGGAGAATCGGCGCAGCGCCTGCTTCACTGGCTTTGTGTTTGGGTAAATATATAGTGCATGCTCTGTGAATTCCCGTGGGACTCCAGGCATGTCGGCTGGGCACCAGGAAAAGATGATCCACTCTTCACTAAGAAATTTGATGAGGGCAGTCGCAAGTTGTTCGGGTAGGTGTGCGTAGATCCGCACTGTCTTTTCAGGGTCTATTGGGTGCACTTGATGGGTTATCGTGTTACTGTCGACGCTGAAATCTCGAGTGATCTCCTTGATTTCTCTTTGGCTGGCGAGTGGGAAAACGCTTCTGTCTACCACCATGGCTATTTCTTTGAGTTCTTGCTGTGCCCCGAAAGTATCAGAGACTTGGTGGAAACTGCAGTCGCAGTTGTTTGATTTGATGAAGTATCCGTCGATTGTGATGACTCCTGCGGGTCCTGGAATCTTGAGCTTCAGATACGCGTAGTGCGGTACTGCCATGAATTGGGTGAAGGATGGTCGACCAAGTATGGGGTAATATTGGGTCTGCCAGTCTAACACTTCGAATTTGAGGATTTCTCTTCTGAAGTTGCTTCTATTCCCAAGGATTACGTCGAGGTTTATCTTTCCTAGCAGCGAGGCTGCTTTGTCTGGTTTGACGCCGTAGAAGGTGGTCCTTGAATTTTTTAGCACTGATGGCGGGATTAGCATTTTACACAATGTGCTGGAGAAGATGATGTTCATGCTGCTGCCTCCATCCATGAATACTTGCGACACATCGTAGCCACTATCCGTGCTTCAAGGACTAGCGGGGCGTGTACTGGTCTTGGGATTTGTCGTGGGAAAGTCACGGCAGATGTCTGAAGAGTCGGACTTGACATGGGACCTTAGCTGCGAGATGGATATGAGGAGAGAGTCGACATGGACCTCGACTTATAAAGGCGTCGGGTCCCGGGGTTCCGCGAGTCCGACTCCGACACGAGGCAGAGTCCTATTCTACTTTACAAATATACTTTGTGCTATACAAGATAAGTCGAATTCCTTCTACGGCTTCAATCTTCATGCTTGGCATGACTGGCTCGTGGCCGGGTCTTCTTTCGTGTGCCTTCCTTAGGTGAGTTGTCCCATAGGTCCTAATGTCGGGTTATGGGTTTGGTCCACCCCCCCTCGACATTAGCCCCCAATATCGGTGGATGCTTCAGTCTTCACTGTGATCTTCCTGATTCCATCGTAATCTCCTACTCTGCAATTGGTCAAACCGACTTTCTCACCTTTGAGATTTACAAGGAGTCGGTACCAATTCTCTTGTCTCTTCGCTTCACCTTCCAACCAGAGAATTTTCTTTGAATTTTTTAGTCAAAGATCCGTTACTGCATTTATGATTTCACTGCCCGAAACGCCTGTTGAAGGCATTGATATCCTGGTGGGAATCGAGGAGTCTTTCCATAAATGTCACCTACCATGAGTAGTTTTACCCACGCCTTTATGGCATTGATTGATCATCTCCTCATGACTGCTATAAACAACCATCGGGTAATCTATTTTCTGAGCGCTCGTATCTTCTTCTTCCTCTTCTCCCTTTACCGCTTTTCTCCATGGCTCCCAAGCTTAGCACCCACGTTCCTTTGGCTGCGGATGCTCCTGGTTGCAGCACAGGTTCTCGTGGTGGTCCAGGTCGCGGCCGCGGTCATGTCCGTGGACGGGGTCGTGTCCGTGGTAGAGGTAGAAGTGCACGCACTACTCAGCCTTCGCCAGATCTTGAATCTCCTCTTTATCCCAAGAGGAACGAGACCTTGGTAAAGGTTCAGACGGCCGTCGTTGGGTTAAGCTTCCTAAATCATTTGCCCAACTTGTGATGGATTCCAAGCCTCCGGGTCTATAGCTTCGCTCTGAGTGATGTCCTCATGGACCCATCTGGGTAGCCACTTGTATTTCTGTTCAGGACTCCATGTTCTTTGAGAAAGGTTGGAAAACTTTTCTTCGTTTCAGGAACATCTCAAGAGGAGATACCATTATCTTTAGATATGATGGTGGTGATACTCTGTGGGACAGGATTTTTGACTCGGATGGTGATCGAGCCAGCTGTTGTATGGAGAGTTCCAGAAGTAGTGATCAAGAATCTACAACAATGAAGAGGAAGCCAGAATCTCTTCATCTGAAGACGAAGCCGACTCTGAAGACGACCACTGAAGCTGTAGTTTTTACTTAGTAGTATTTTTCCGACTTTGGTCTTGTTTTATTTTGATGTAAGGAACTTTCTTTTGATGAAAGACTTTGCCACTGATGAATGAAAATTTTAATTTCCCATCAGTTTTGTAAGTCGATTTTATTCTTGACTTTGAATGCTTTCTATAACACATGAGAGTCGATATTCTTGATAGTATCCATATCTGCAGCCCCTTGAGTCGATTTAGAATAGACAGGTGTCTTTGATCGACTCATAGGATAGATCGACTTGTAGCCCCCATGAGTTGGTATGGTCATCTTGTGTCCCAAACCAGGTCATATAAATTTTGAAGTGATACTCCCCAAGAGTTGGTACGATCATTATGGCGTTGTGCCAAATCTTGAATAAGAAACTTTGAAGTGTTACTACCCAAGAGTCGGTGTATGCATCTGGGTGTTGTACCGAGTCTTTGTTTCAGAAGAAACTTTCAAGTGTAGTCCCCATGAATCGGTATATGCATCTGGGTGCTGTGCCGAGTCACATAGCTCTAACTTGTAAAAAAATGTTATAAATAACTAAGGATGCAGGATGATGTTTAAATGCAAAATTGGAAATGCAGAGGATAAAGAAGCCGACTCAGCCCTCATCTTCTTGCGTTGAGAGAGATTATTGGTTCATGAGTTGAAACTTCTATGTAAGCCGGCACATATGACTAACGTGCCTGGCCTTAGAGACTAAACTCGTTAGGCGTTTTATGTAAGCCCCCAAAGTTTAGGCCAATCGGGATCGCGTTATTCATGTGATCTTGAGCTGTACAGGCCAAACGGCGTGGTTGGCCAAGACATGTATATGCCTGGATTTTTTCGGTTAAGAGTCGATGGGTGCCATGGAACTCTCCTACTTCCCCTGAATAAG
Organism: Bromus sterilis; assembly: GCA_950022295.1. Taxonomy (NCBI): domain Eukaryota; kingdom Viridiplantae; phylum Streptophyta; class Magnoliopsida; order Poales; family Poaceae; genus Bromus; species Bromus sterilis. The sequence goes on from OX465600.1 coordinate 161,182,550, forward strand.
TCATACACATGTGGAGTTTTACATATATATGCCGGCTTCTCAGATAAGAGTCAATGAGTATCATTGAACTCCCCGATTCTTCTGACTAAGAAATATACATGCTCAAAGCCGATAGAGGGTTGATCAAGCCCCAGGTCTCTGAGAAAAGGTATAAAAATATGCAATGTATGATGCAATATGATGCATTATGTATGATGCAATGTATTATGCAATATGAAAAAACATGCAATATGAAAGTCGACTTTATGCATAAGTGTGGCGAGAGCCGGTGCGATGAGAGTCGACTTTAGATGTAGCGGAAGTCTAGTGCGATGAAGATCGACTTTATGGATTGTGGTGAAAGCCTGGTGCGATGAAAATCGACTTTATGGCGAAAGCCTGTTGCGATGAAAATCGACTTTGTGTTAGATATGGCAATAGCCTATTTGTGAAGAAAGTCGACTTATATGTTTAAATATGGTGATAGCCTAATGCGATGAAAATCGAATTTATACTTATTTATTATGTGGCGAGAGCCGGTGCGACGAGTGTCGACTTATTTGTACAATAGTGTTCCTGTTCTACTCAGGTATAATATGGATGGAGTTGTGCGATGTTCCACGGCCTGGGAGTCTCCTCCATGGATGTGCGTGATTTTTCCTTCTCGCGTATATCAACCAGGTAGTAGGATCCATTGTACAGCTTCTTGTTGACCACAAACGTTCCTTCCCATGTAGAGGATAACTTGTGCATTCCATCCTTTTTCTGTATGAGGCGAAGCACTAAGTCATCTTCCTGGAAAGTCTGACTTCTGATACGACGACTATGATATCGTCGCAGATCTTGTTGGTACATAGTCAACTGAGCTACTGCTAATTCTCGTTTTTCATCAAGATCACCCAAGGCATCCTGCCTCGCTTTCTCATTATCGGCTTCCACATAAATTGTGACCCTTGGTGAGTCTTGACGAATGTCACTTGGGAGAACGGCTTCTGCTCCATAGAGAAGGAAGAAAGGTGTGTAGCATGTCGACCTGATAGGAGTCGTCCTGATACTCTACAATACTGAGGTCAATTCTTCTTCCCAGCAGCCCGGCGTCCTTTCCAAAGGAACAAAGAGTCGAGGTTTGATTTCTCGGAGAAACTCTTGGTTGGCTCTCTCGACTTGTCCATTGGTCTATGGGTGAGCCACTGACGCGAGGTCGAGTCGGATGCGCTCGTTCTGGCAGAATCTTTGCATAACCCCCTCTGATAGGTTAGATCCATTATCAGTGATGATGTTGTGGGGGTAGCCGAATCTGTATATTATCTTTTTCAAGAATTTTAGTGTTGTTGCCGCATCACATTTGCTGACCGGCTCCTCTGGAGGTGCTTGGATTTATGTCCAGTCATTGATGAAGTCGACCAACGCCTGGGACTTGATGGTCGTGTGTGGTTCATACTTGATATGATAAGCCCCCAACTCTATTTCCCACTTTGCAATCCTTCCCGTGGCTTCCCGGTTTTGGATAATATCTGCAAGTGGTGCTAAACTGACTACAGTTATGGGGTGCTCCTGGAATTAGTGCTTGAGTTTCCGACTCGCCATGAATACACCAAGGATCAGTTTCTGCCAGTGGGGGTAGTGTTGCTTTGATGAACTCAAGACCTCACTAACATAATAGACTGGACTCTGCAAAGGGTGCTCCTTACCGGCTTTCATACGTTCAACCACAACCACATCACTGACTGCTCGATTGTTGGATGAAATATAGAGTAGCATTGTCTCTTTTGGCTTAGGAGTCGCCAGGATTGGAGCCTGCGACAATTGTTTCTTCAGTGCTTCCAGAGCTTAATCAGCTTCGTCATCCCAGACGAACCTTTCTGACTTTCGAAAGAGTCGGTACAGGGGGGTTGCTTTTCTCCAAGTCGGCTGATAAACTGACTCAGGGGAGCTACACATCCTATGAGTCGTTGGACTCCCTTCACCGAGGCCTGCTTCTGGAGAGCCATGATAGCATTGATCTTCTCCGGGTTTGCCTCAAGGCCTCTCTCAGATACTATGTATCCAAGGAGCTTTCCTTCAGGGACCCTGAAAGTGCATTTGGCCGGGTTCAACTTCATCTGGTACTTGCTCAGATTCTTGAAGGTTTCCTGGAGGTCACTGATGAGTGAGTCGGTCAGCTGAGACTTGATAACTATCTCGTCCACGTAAGCGTGCACATTGCGCCCAATTTTCTCCTTGAGGCAATTTTGCACCGTTCGCAAATATGTGGCTCCTGCATTCTTCAAGCCGAAAGGCATAGAAGTGTAGCAGTATATCCCAAAGGGAGTGATGAAAGCTGTTTTTTCCTAGTCTTCAAGGGCCATCTTGATTTGGTGATAGCCAGAGTAGGCGTCGAGAAAACACGGGAGCTCGCATCCCGCAGTAGAGTCGATGATCTGATCAATGTGAGGTAGTGCGATGGGATCCTTTGGGAAGGCCTTGTTTAAGTTGGTGTAGTCAATGCACATATGCCAAGTCCCATTCTTTTTCAAAACGAGGATCGGGTTTGCAAGCCACTCCGGATAGAAAACTTCCATGATGAACCCGGCGGCTAGGAGCATGACTATCTCTTCCCCAATGGCGTTCCTCCTTTCGTCATTGAAACGACGAAGGAATTGCTTGACCGGCATTAGTTTTGGGTCGATATTTAGGTGGTGCTCAGCGAGTTCCCTCGGGACACCTGGCATGTCAGAAGGTTTCCATGCGAAAATGTCTGAATTCTCACAGAGGAACTCGATGAGCGCGCTTTCCTATTTATCAGATAACCCTGTCCCAAAGATGAACTGCTGGGAAGCGTCACCAGGGACAAAGTCGACTTCTTAGTGTCTTAAGACGGTTGGAACTTGGGGTTGTTGTCGGGAGTCGGTTTCTTCAGGATGGTGGAGTCTGTCGGGTCTACCTTCTCCTGATATGTTGTCAGGTCCTCCTTGGCGCATGCTGAGTCGGAAAACTTGATGTGATGCTCATTGCACTCTGTAGCCCTGGTGCGACTCCCATCTACCGTGATTGGTCCGTTAGGACCCGGCATTTTGAGTTTTAGGTAGACAAAACATGGCCGAGCCATGAACCTGGCATAAGCCAGTCTGCCTAAGATGGCATGATATGGGCTTTCGAGCTTTACCACCTCATAAGGTATGATCTCAGAGCGAAAAATTTCGGCAGTTCCAAAGGCTGTCTCTAGGTAGATTTTGCCTATCGGCCGTGCCGACTTGCCTGGGACTATTCCATGGAAAACAGTGTTGGAGGATTGCATTTGTTTATGAGTCTGTCCCATTCTGCGGAAGGTCTCGTGGTAAAGGATGTTGATGCTGCTTCCTCCATCCATTAGTACTTTATCGAGCGTGTAACACCCAATTTGTGGAGAAACTACTAGGGCCAGAGAGCCCGGGTTTTCTACCACTGGTGGGTGATCATCCCTTGTCTAGGTGATCGGCTGTTCGGACCAATTAAGCCACCTGGGACAAACCGGCTCTGTGACCACGGCCATGGAAACTCTCTGCTGCAACTTCCTCTCTCCCACAACGGATGGTGGTGAAGACATGGTAGGTTGAGCGTTCTTGGAGCTGTTTTGGGTTTTCTTGGAATCCAGCAAGTCATGACTAGTTTTGATGTCCTCCTCCCCTGGATCCTTGGTGATGAGGTGTTGCGCCGGCTCCCTGATTCCCAAAGTCTTGGTTATTGTTGTTTTTTTCGGCTCTGCCACTTGACCCAGGGGGTACCTGGCTTCCACGCCGTGCAAACTCTTTCATGCAGTTGCAATCTTCCCAAGTGTGATTGGATGGACGGCCGGGTTTACTATGTGTTGGGCAAGATCTTTTCAGAGCTTCTTCAAAGTTGTTTGGGGGTCGGAAACCTTCTTCCGGATTGCGGTAGTTGTTGCCCCCCCTGCTTCTGCCTTTCCAAGCCGACATTTGTGTTGGCTACCAAGTCAGAAGCATTCTGATCGAGTCGACGCTTGGTCTGTTTATTCTGGCTCTGTGATCCCTTGTCGTTATTCCTTTTATTCTAGACAGCTTTGTCCACTTCTGGATCAGCATGCTTGGTTTTTTCAGACTTGGCATACTTGATGACTGCATTCATGAGCTCTCCCATGTTACTAACCGTCCTTTTGAGCCAGCCGAGCTTGTGCTGACGAACTCAGTGTTTGGTTCTTGTGGGGGAAGTTGGGCCGCCGACTCTATACGGCGGTTGGTGTTAGGAGTCAGTAGGTCCATAATTCTCAGTGCCCTCTAAGGGCTCAGAGGCGGGGGTGCTCCGTGGTGGCGATGGCTACTCGAGGCTGCAGGAGCCTGCGACTCTGCTTGTCGTCTCACACTTCTATATGGGGTTCCATGAATGTATGGGACCCCTTGTGAGTATTGGGCTTGTTGTGTGATCGCAGTCTTGAGGAAGTCGATGGCTTCTCGAGCGGCACGATCTGCTGGAGTGTTCCCTTGAATTGGCGCGTTGGTGAGGAAACGAGTTGCCGCCATGACATTAGCCATGGGGTTGTCGAAGTGATGAGGAGGTGAATGGAAACGATCTTGGCGTGGCGAAGGATCCGGCTGTCTAGGAGGCGTGAATCCCGGGGGATACTGGTTAGGGCTGTGAAACAACGTTCGTCCTTGGTAACTAGGAGGGAGCCGAGTCGTGTACCCCTGTGGGCGCGTAAGGGCGAGGCTTAGTCGTTGGTCCTCTATCAGTTCTGACTCTCCCCGAAGGTGTGTAGCTTCCTGAACGAGTCGAGCTTCTCTCTCAATGATCTACTCCTTCTTGGTGTTGATTTCCCTCTGTATGCTTCTACCGTGCCTTGAGTCTGTTGATCCTTGTTCTCCAGGCCTCCTGGTTTTTGGTTGTCACCGTCATGGCCAAGTCCTCGTCAAGGGAGTTCAAGGCATCTATGAGGGCTTCTACTCCAGTGAGGACTTGTTCTGATGAGCGGGCTGCTGGCTCCCTATCTGAATTGGGGACCACACTGGCAGCCGGCTCTGCCCCTTAGTTTTGGGTTGCTTGACTCCCCTGTCCTCCAATGTCGGCCATGAACACCGTGGCGCAATATGGAGGCTCGAAGTTAGGATAATCCAGATCATACTCTGGCATACCTGTGCCGAGTCTATTGATCCCCACAGATCGGATAGACCCCTCATTTGAGAAACTTCCTTCACTTGGGTATGAGTCGGCATCGGTTAGTTCTTCTGAGGCGTCGTGCATTGGGGACTCGACAGAGCGCTCTGGATCTGGAGACTCGTCATTGAATCCGACGAAAGCGTGTTTAGAGTCAGCATGTCGCCGACTCGAGGTTTCGATGGGAACTTCAGGATCTGGCTCTGGCTCAGAACCGTCCGTCCTTCCCATGAAGGTGTGGATGGACCCGATCGGGTCCCGAAATCCGGATTCAACTGAATCGGCTTCAGGGCCCCAAGTTGAGTCGTTGATGCAGAGCCTCCCACGCCAGCTTCTGGTAATCCGTCTGGCGACGAATCCTTCCATGCCTTGTAGAGCTCCCTCCAAAATCTCAATACCTGCATGCGAAGGACCCACGGTGGGTGCCAACTGTCGTGGGAAAGTCATGACAGATGTCCGAAGAGTCAGACATGACATGGGACCTTTGCTACGAGATGGTTATGAGGAGAGCATCGACATGGACAAGGGACTCCGCGATTTACCCAGGTTTCTGCCCCTCTTTGTCTCGAGGTAAAATCATACTCCTGCTTCTTATTATTATGGGTTTCGACTCTCTGAATAGAAGAGTCGATGGATCGATTACAGGTGAGCCGGATCGTAACCTTATTCTCAAGGAGATCTTGGTCACGCCGAAAAGTGTCTAGTCCTATTGTGGATTGAGATTGTTCTGACTCTGGATCCCGTGGACCTCGGCTTATAAAGGCACCGGGTCCCGGGGTTCCGCGAGTCCGACTCCGACATGAGGCGGAGTCCTATTCTACTTTACAAATATGCTACATGCTATACAAGATAAGTCGAATTCCTTCTACGGCTTCGATCTTCATGGTTGGCACGACCGGCTCGTGGCCGGGTCTTCTTTCGTGGTCCTTCCATAGGTGAGTCGTCCCATAGGTCCTAATGTCGGGTTATGGGTTTGGTCCATCCCCCCGACAGGATTGCTGGCGGGTGGTCCTTTTGTGAGAAGGTGATGATGACCTCCAAGTCGCATAGGTAGTAAGGTTCTTTTACCGCTGTGGCCATGTAAGTTTGGAGGGTGCTTGCTTCCTCTTTCATTTTGGGTGAGTGCCCTTCTTGGATCATGTATACTCGTCCGCGAGCTAGTGGGTAGGTCTCCTCTTTGTTGGCTGTTGGTGTTGGGGGCGCTCCTCGGGTCCGTTTTTCTTTGCTCTGCATATCTTTCTTGTGTTCTTTGAAGAGTTCACTTAAGAGTCGGCAGTCTCTGAGGGTGTGGCTCCCCCTGAGCCGTCCTTCGTCATCTTCGAAACAGTGGATTGTGCAGACTTCGCTCAACTTCTCTCTGGGTGTGAGGTGGTTCGAGTCGTCGTGATTCCTTTTGCCAATGACTCAATATGTCCGTGATTGGTACTCTCAGCGAGAGTGGACTCTCGGGTCCAACTCGACTCCGTCTTGGATCCAGTAGTCTCGGATGCTCTTAGCGAATTCATCTGGCCTTCCCACAGGGTCGAAGTACGTTTCGTCATGGCAAGTGGTCACGTCAATGGCAGGACTCGCCACCGAAATGGGTGCTTGGTCGAGTGAAATATCGATGTTAAATTCTGACACCTCGGTTGGTGCTGGCCTTAATCTTGCAGGTGCTGACTAAGTTTGTTTCATGGATTGTCGGTTTCTTCGCCGCTTGATGAAGTTCTGGTAACTGACGAAGACTCAAGATTGACCCGTGTGTCGATTGAGTGCACCCGGATGCGGGGTTGGAAGGCTTGCGGTGAAGTTGAAGTTTTCGAGTAGATCGGTTCTTGCTTGGATTGTTGCTGAAGTCACCAAGTTGTCGACTGCTGCTGATGGGGCCTCCGAGATCGTGATTCCCACCAGTGTCTTCCTTACGGTCGGCGCCAATTGACGAGGATCGGCCTCGGAAAATCCCATGGTTAGGAACCCTGGTTTAGATCGTAGAGAGAGGAGTGCAGGTTGGCGATGCTCGTTGGCTAATAGGAGACAACGATTACCCAGTTTTAGGGCCCTCGATCGGTAAAACCCCTACTTCATGCTTGATGTATTTTATGGTGGAGGCGATTATAACGGAGGTCTCGACAAGATTGCTCTTGCCGAGGGTGAAGCTATGCGAGATTGGATGTCCTAAACGTCCCATCTCCCAGCCTTTATATACTAGGCCAGGTCTCGAGGAGTCCGTCTAGGTTTACAGAGGTGATTTCCTAATCTAGCTAGTCTTGGCGGGCACACCTTGGACTCTAAACCGCCTTGGACTCCATGTAGGCGCAGCCGTCGGTGCTTCGGGTGGGCTTATCTTGGGCCAGCCGAACCTTCTAGTGGGCCTTCTGTCTGGACACACACCAGGTACCCTCATGTTGAGGAGTCGTGGGCGTATCCCCTCGTCACGCATAGAGTGTTAATGCAGTTGTTTGTTGCTTTGATCCTACAGTTTTTCTTGGGTTCGCAACTTAATATTAGCGAGATGTTCTGGATAGATATCTCAAGGTGGATGATTAGTGAGTAGATGTTGATGAATAAACGGTCTAATCGGCTTGGTGTAATGCCCATACGATTGAGCCTCTAGCTTTCTTGTAGCATAGTTAGCATTGCGGTGCGTTTATTATGTAAATTCCCCAGCTTTAATTTGTTCACACAGCATAGTTGTTTATCGTCTTTTGGGAGAGAGACATCACTAGTGAAAGTCATGGGACCCCGGTCCATATTTCCACCATAGTTTACACCGTTCACCTTTACTGCTTTTATTTCCTTTCCGTTGCAATCACCATCATTATTATTTCCCCTTGTGTTTGATCCTTTGTAAACAACAAGGCCGAAGAGATTGACAACCTCTCTGAATTCGTTGGGAGCAAAGTTATTTGCGTATGTGTGCAGGTCCAGTTCAAGTAAGCAACCTCTAGGTTGAAAACGGCGCCATTGTTTTCTTTCCACTTCCTTGTTGCTCTTGGAGTCCAATGGGAGACATAACCCTATCCTCTAAAGTTAGGGGAAATTTACCACTATCTGCATCATAACCTTCCACTTGGGGTAACCAACGAGGAGGTGTTATCTGCACCCATCATTCCTACTGCCCATTTTGTGTGCAGACCCGTGCTGAGGGTTCTACCACTATGTTCTTAAAGACTGGCTGGAAGTTGTTTGCTCGCCATTTCAATCTTCGCAAAGGGAATAGCCGTTGTTACAGGTTTGATGGTGAGGAGATTTTGTCCGTGAGGGCCTTTGACACTGGCGGCAATCGTCTTGAGCTTTGTTGGGAGAGTTCAAGCGAGAGCGACTCAGCAGGCACGGATGATACTCGAAGCTGTGCATCTGGCGATGGTTCATCTTGGAAGGGCAATGCTGGCTTTGGAACCACTAGTCTCCCATATAACGCTGGTGATAGCTACTCCAGTTTTGAGCAGGACGTTGAGTATATCAAGCCTTCCACCAAGCCAGCTCGCCATTAACTTGGGGTATCAAGCTAACCATCAGGCGAGCTCGTCATTTAGACTTAGGGCTTGTTTTTCCTTTGTCTGTGATGACGTTCGAAGAAGTGTCAAGTGAACCTTTGAATGTAATGGACCATTTTTAAATATATGAAGTATTTTTCTTGTTTTTTTAACTCAAGAGCTCGGGTAATTCTCTTCCTTCCGTTCATTTGTTTTCATTGACGATATATCGGGTGCGCGTCAGCGCTCCCGATGGCAGTAGTCCCCGAGGCTTCATTTAATCATTGGCGATTGGGCGGAGGCTATAAAACATCGAGTGTTATGTTACTTTTACCTGGAGTAGTCCCCGAGTCTGCTAGCGATCACGCGTGATCGGGTGTGGACTCATGAACAAAATACTTTGGTGCTCCATTGTTTGCTTATTATAAGGCGCAGGCGCCCCTGAGTGTCTAGTGCGGCCGATTTATTGATGTCTTTGATGCTTTCGAGTGAGGGATCGAGAAATTTTCATCTTTAGGCGAGTCTTCAACTGATATGGGTTACTCTTCTACGAGGGCAGTTAAGAGCGTGGGTGCGAATCTCTTTGAGAGAAAGCCACTGAGTCTGTGTTTACTAAGATCGTGGCGGTTTTCAAAACTCCTTGGATGTGGTCAATGCCAAGTTGCGCCAGAGTGCTCGAGTGTGATCTTGTGGCGCGTGTTGTTAAGAGCATGTAGAAAGTGAGGGAGTGGTTATCAATGGAATTAACGCCTCGAGGATGAGTCAATGCAAGTTTACGCTCAGGAACCTCTGAGTGCCTTGGTACAGGATTGACGCGAGTGCGATTAACGGCTCGAGGGGAGCGGCGTGGTAGCGCGCTCAAGCCCCCGAGTGCCTAAATATAGGATGTCGCGAGTGCGATTAATGCCTCGAGGGGAGCGGTATGGTAGCGCGCTCAAGCCCCCGAGTGCCTAAGTATATGATGCCGCGAATGCAATTAATGCCTCGAGGGGAGCGGTATGGTAGTGCGCTCAATCCCGTGAGTGCCCCGGATGTTTTTAGAATATGGTGAAGCTCATGCTTTATTGTTGCGTGGTGTTCTTACATAGGTGGCTATGCAGCCGTATAGTGTAGTGGTTAGGCAGCCATAAGAAGTAGGAAAAGGCAGAGGTAGACAAATATATGGATATAAAAGGCGTAGGTTCGCCACGTTCCATGGATTGCCGACGTTTTCGTCTGTCTTCAGGTTCTTTTGCATGTAGGATCCTCCACCTATGACTTCAGAGATTATGTAGGGTCCTTCCCATTGCGGTTAAAGCTTGTGCACTTTTTCCTGCTTCAGCCGGAGCACCAGGTCTCCTACGCTGAACACACTGTGGTGGATTCTGCTACTTTAGCAGGTTCGCAGCTTTTCGTGGTATCCTTCTGAGCGTCATAGGGAAATTTCCCTGGCTTCGTATCATGTGTCTTTTTTGTCTTCGAGTGCCTCTTCTTCTTCTTCCTCTTCGTACCCGGTGATGCGCGAGCCTCCCAATCTTAGGTCATGTGGTAGTAATGCCTCGGATCTGTACAACATGAAGAAGGGGGTGTACTGTGTTGAGGTGTTCGGTGTTGTACGCAGACTCCATAACACAGTTGGTAGCTCTTCGACCTAGCTTCCTTTAGCTTGCTTGAGTGGCGCGAGTAGTCGTTTCTTGATGCCGCCATAGTTGGCCTTTTCGACCTGCCCGTTGGAATTTGGGTGCGCGACTGACGTGTAGATGATTTTGATGCCCAATTCTTTGCAGAAGGTCTGAAATTGTTCAGCTATGAAGTTTGTGTCGTTATCGGTGATGATATTCTTCGGAACTCCAAAGCGGAAGGTAATGTACTTGATGAAATTTACGGCCGTCGAGGCGGTCGAGCTGGTGATGGGTACTGCCTCTATCCACTTTGTGAATTTCTCGACCGCGATGAGGAGGTGAGTGCGACCGCCTTTGGAGAATTTCTTCAGGTGTCCCACCATGTCAAGTACCCAAGTTGCGAAAGTCCATGCCAGTGGTATTTTCTTGAGCTCTGATGAGGGCGCGTGTGGTCTGCTAGCAAACTTTTTGCATGCAACACAGCATCGCACAATGTCTTCTGCGTTTCACATGGCGATGGGCCAATAGAAACCTGATTGGAATGCTTTTCCAACTAGATACCGACTGCTCACTGATACGTCTCAAACGTATCAACTTTTCCAAACACTTTTGCTATTGTTTTGGCCTCATTCTTGCATGATTTGAATGAAACTAACCCAGACTGACATTGTTTTCAGCAGAGCTGCCTGTATGTATTTTTTGTGTGCATGAAAAGGGGAACTAAAACATCTCAGGAAATTCCCAGAAATTTTCCAAAATTGTTTCGCTCCAGAAGACCCCAGTAGCCAGAAGATGGACCAGAGGTGGGCCACCCCTGGACCAAGCGGCCAGCTGGTGCCGCCACCCCCTAGCCGCGTCCACCAGGCTCCTGGTTAGGTGGGACCTCCCCCGAGGCCCCTTTGGCTCTTATTTGTACTCGCAGCGAGAAAACCTTGAAACAGACGCTCATACTCCAGTTTTCCATCGCGGAGCCGCCGACACCTATGTTCTTCTTTGGGAGAGCTAATCTGGGGGTTGTTTTGGCCTCCGGAGAGGGGAGATCGTCACCATCGTCATCACCATCACCACTCCATCATTCCTCCATGTTTCCCCCATCCATGTGTGAGTAATTCCCTGCTGTAGGCGAAGCGGGTGGTAGGGATTGGATGAGTTAGATCATGTAATAGTTCGTGAAATTTTTGGGGGCGTGTTGCCTATCATCTAATATGGTGTTTATCATATTTTCTACATCTTGTTGCTCTTCATGCTTGTCACTTTGGTCCCGAGTGGCATGATTTCAGATCTGAACCCTATATGTTTTCATGAGTATATTTGTGTTATTTATCCTATCTACAAGTTGTATGCACCTATTATAGTTCGGAACCGGCGTTCTCAATGGTGAAAGCTTGCGACACCAAAGGGGATGGACTATAATTTTAGGATTCCATGTATCCATTGATTGTTAATGGTTTGTTCTGATGCTCTTTGACAGGATCACCTTAATCTGTGTAAGTTCTTATTGCAAGCACGTACAACTACCCTTGGGATACATGCATAATGTTTGATATATGCCTAGATGATCATTACTTTTATGTGTGCCTTGCCCCATGTTAATTACATGTTATTTCTCATCCATGCAGCACCCAACCATCCATTCCCCTAGACTACAGTGTTTTAATCTTGCTTGTTACAAGTTGCTTTACTTTGTTGTTTTTACTTTCGTTGTTTTGCCACCTCACTTTTGTTGCCACCATCACTTCCATCACACCATTTCTACTAATAAGTTCTGGCCAAGCAAGTATCTTTCAGGTGCGGTTGAATTGTCAACTCAACTGCCAAATCTTATAAATATCCTTTGGCTCCCTTTGTGTCGAATCAATAAATTGGGTTATTCTTACTCACGAAGACTATTCTGATCCCCTACACTTGTGGGTTATCACTCGCGTGATTCCCACAGATGCCTTCATGAATTTCGAGGAGCAATGCTTTACCATCTTCCTCTTCTATGCACCTCTGGAGCACCTGGGAGATGCTTCGCTTGTAGAGTGCTCCGCTGATGATAGTGAATGCTTTTGATCGTCGGGTGATACGACGGGCTCTGTTACGTCCTGTGGTACGCGGTTGTGTATCAGGTAGTTGAGTTAGGAATTTTCCATGCTGGTCCTTCGGCTGGCGGTGGCTCTTGCGTTGCGTCTTCATTGTCGGTCGCCGCTTCATTGGTTGTATCCGCGATTGCCACATGTCTAGGCTTGGTAGGTTCATCGGGTCCTGCACTCGTGGTGGTTGTTTCATCAGTTATGGTTGGTTCGACTGCCTTTGGTGTTTTGATGGACCGGTGCCTGATGCTTTCAAGGAAAACACCAGGAGGATTTGATGTTTGCGAGTACGTCTGCCTCTATGTTATTTGCCCTTGTGACGTAGTTGTGTTCGCATCCATCGAAATCACCTTCCAGGATGTTGTAGAGATTCTGGTAGGCCAACATGTTTCTTCTTGCCTCTTGTGGATCTCATTGTTTGTTGTATGATGAGATTTGAGTCTCCATAGATGAGCAGGCGAGTGGCACAACAGGATTTTGCCATGCGCATGCCATGAAAGAGTGCTTCGTATTCTGCTTCATTGTTGCATCCCTTTTCGAAGTTTATCTGGAATACATATTTTAGCTTGTCCCCCTTGGGGGAGATCAGCATGACGCCTGCTCCGGCTCCTTGTTGTCTCTTGGATCCGTCGAAAAACATCTTCCAGGAGTTGGAGAGGTCCGGGGGGCAGGTGTTTGGACCTCCATCCACTCGACGACGAAATCTAGAAGAACCTGGGCTTTGATTGATGTTGGGTGCTTGAAACATAGGGCACGAGGGCTGAGCTCAATGTTCCATTGAGCGACTCGTCCGGTGGCGCCCGGATTGTTAAGGATATCTGAGAGCAGTGTGCTGCTGACTATTGTTATTGGGTGGTTGTCAAAGTGTAGTGTGATACCTTCCGGGAGGTCATGAAGATGGCATAAACGAGTTTCTGATAGTGTGGATATCTCTGTTGGGCACGCGTGAGGACTTCATTGAGGTAGTAGATCGGTCTCTGGATACCTTGTTCTTTGCCCTCTTTAGAGTACTCGACGACGAGTATGATGCTAACAACGCTGCTTCGAGAAGCAAGGTAAAGGTATAGAGGTTCTCATTCCTTGGGTACTGCGAGAATTGGTGGAGTTGACAAGGTTTTCTTTAGGTCCACAAATGTGTTACGCGCTTCCTCTTTCCACTCAAACTTTCCGCCTTTTCTTAGTAGTTGGTAGAATGGCAGGGTCCTTTCTCCTAGCCTGCTGATGAAACGACTTAGGGTTGCGAGTCGCCATGTGAGCTGTTTTACCCCTTTTATGTTGACGGGCTCTTGCATTGTTGTGAGTGCTTGAACTTTTTCTGGGTTGGCTTCGACTCCTTGAGAAGACACCATATATCTAGTAGCTTGTCGGCTTGAACGCTGAAGACGCACTTCTTTGGGTTGATCTTGATGCAATAGTGATTGAGTGCTTCAAAGCTTTCCCGCAGGTCTTCGAGTAGAGTGTTTGTCTGGTTGGTTTTGACGACGATGTCGTCCATGTACTCTTGAAAATTTCTTCCTATTTGATCTTTTAGGCATGCTTGCATCATCCGCTGATAGGTTGCTCCGGTATTTTTAGTCCTCATGGCATTTTCATGTAGCAGAACACGCCGTATGGCGTGATGAACGATTTTTGCTCTTCGTCTTCTTCTTTCATCCTGATTTTATTGTAGCGTGAGTATGCGTCGAGTAATGAGAGGAGGTCTCATCCTTCTATGGAGTCGATTATTTGACATATTCGTGTCAGGGGAAAATGAACTTTGGGGCGATGCTTGTTTACTGGTTCGTAGTCGACACACATGTGTAGTATTTCCTTGTCCTCCTTGGGTACCAGCATGGGGTTTGCGACCCATGCGGCCTTCTTTGTTTCGCGGATGAATTTGGCATCGAGTGCCATGTTGACTTCTTCGCCGATGCCTCTGCGTTTTGGGTCGGAAAATCGACGCGAAGCTTGCTTCACTGTTTTGGTGTTTGGGTAGATCTACAGCAAGTGCTCGGAGAATTCTCGCGGGATTCGTGGCATGTCTATTCGGCACGATGCAATGTTTTTTCATTCTTCACGGAGAAATTTTAGGAGGGCACTCCACTGTTCTTCGGGTAGGTGGGTCTAGATTCGTACCGTCTTGTCTGGGTCAGTTCGATGCACCTGATGGTTTGTCGTGTCGCTGTCAACACAGAAGTCTCGGGTGATCTCCTTGAGTTCGATGCGACTAGAGATTGGGAAGAGGCTTTTGTCGGTCAGCATTACTATCTCAGTGATTCCTTGTTGCACTTCAAAGGTCCCGGAAACTTGGTGAAAATCTCGGTCACACTTATCTGATTTGAGGAAGCACCCGCTGATTGTGGTGATTCCTACGGGTCCTGGCATTTTGAGCTTGAGGTATGTGTAATGTGGGACGACCATGAACTGGGAAAAAGCTGGTCGGCCGAGTATGGTGTGTTATTGTGACTACCAGTCCACCACTTCAAACTCGAAGATTTCTCTTCTGAAATTGCTCATGTTCCCGGAGATGACGTCGGGGCTAATTATCCCGAGCGGCAAGGCTGCTTTTCCTGGTACGACGTCGTGGAAGGTGATGTCTGAGGTCTTCAGGGCGGAGTATGGGATTCACATCTTATGGAGGATGTTCATGCTGCTGCCCCCATCCATGAACACAGGTGACATGTCGTATCCTCAAATATTTGCTTCAAGGACAAGTGGTGCGTGCCCTGGTCTTGGGATAGCTGGTGGGTGATCCTTTTGCGATAAGGTGATGCCGGTGTCCGAGCCCCATAAATATTAAGGAGCTTCTGGTTTGAGTGATGTGGCCATGTAGATTTGCAGGGTTCTCTCTCTTCTTCTTGCTTCTTTGATGGGCGCCCTTCCTGGATCATGTACACCCGACCGTAGGCTACCGTATATGTTTCTTTTTCGTTGGGTGATGGGAAGTCTCGTTGTGTTGTGGCTTTGGAGCAGGCTGTCGCTAGGGTTGCTCGGGTGCGCTTCGCCCGGCGTTGTACATCCTTTTTGTGTGCTTTATAGATCTCGTTGAAGAGTCGACAATTTCTGAGGCTATGGGTTGCTCTGAGTTCTCCTTCCTCGTCTTTGTAAGAGTGGATCGTTGATGGAGTGTTGACGGGTATAGTCTTTTGTTTGCTTCCCCGGTAACAGCGCCAGAAATTCGCTTGATGGGTATAGATAACACCTCCTCGTTGGTTACCCCAAGTGGAAGGTTAAGATGTAGATATCAACAAATATCCCTCGGTGAAGATACCAATGTTTATGTCTCTAGTAGGACTCCAAGTACAACAAGAAGGTGGCAAGCAAACAATGGCATCGTTTACAACCTAGGGGTTGCTTACTTGACCTGAACATGCACACAAATGCAAATAACTTTTCTCCCAACAAGTCGGAGAGGTTGTCAATATTTCCGGTCTTTTTGTTTACAAAGGATCAAACACAAGGGTGGAAATAATAGTGGTGGTTGCAACTGAAAAGGAAAGTAAAACAGTAGAAGTGAATGGTGTAAACTATGGTGGAAATATGGACCGGGGTCCCATGACTTTCACTAGTGATATCTCTCTCCCAAAAAAACGAAAATAACTATGATGGGTGACGAGGATCGGCCTCGACAAATCCCATGGTTAGGAACCCTGGGTTAGCTCGTAGAGGAGATGTGCAGGTTGGCGATAGTCGTCGGCTAACAAGAGAGAGGGATTTACCCAGGAGTAGGGCCCTCGATCGGTGAAAACCCTACTTCCTGCTCGATTATATTATGCTGGAAGGGATTACAATGGAGGTCGAGGCGAGTTCGCTCGGGACCGGAGGTGTCTCTATGAGATTGGATGCCCTAGACGTCCCCTCTCCCATCCTTTATATACTATGCTGGGTCGCAAGGAGTCCATCTAGATTTACGGAGAGAGTTATTTAATCTAGTTTTTGTCTTGAACGCCAAGTCGTAGCTTCCATAGTCGTCAAGGACTCCTATGACGGTGCCTCGAGTGGGCTGGTCGTGGGTTGGACGAGGCTTCCAGTGGTCCTTCTGTCTTGATACGCACCATGTACCCTCGTCTGTAGGAGTCGTGGGGTCACCCCCACGTCAGTAGCCCCCGAGTGCCTGGGGGACTCGAAGAGTCGCCCAGGGACTCGAATCCTTAGCCGCATGTCTTCATGTATGAAGCGATGTTGCGAGTCGTCATCTGTTATCAACAAAAGATAGTTTATTCGAGGGGTGATAAGCTGAAAGGGCCCAAGATAGACGACTGGTCGAGCCTTGGTGAATTGCGCTAGTGGCAAATACCTCAGTAGCCCTAATCAATCCTGTGTCCCTCGACACTAAATTGGAAAACAACCGGTGTCTAGAAGATTCCATGCCGATGTAGGTCTTATAGGATCAATGACGCCGGTCTTAGCAAATATCCTTAACGCGTCCGTCATTGGCTCAATTTTCTTCATGCATTGCGCATGGAAAACATTGGGAGTGAAGTCGCAGCTATGGCAAGTCCCGGCCCGGCCGACTGTGCAGCGGGGTCTTACCTACACGCTAAGCTTGCGCGGCATGTGGAGTGCATCTTGTCGCTACCCATGCATCATTTTTTATAGAGGCGCGAAGCCTAATTAGAAGCGCACCCACTTGAAAAACAAATCAAGTGGAATAATAGTAGTCACTCACGGAGCATTTGCGAGCTCGGGAGAGGAGTCGACAAGAAATGCACCCATAGAGCACTCGACTGCCTGAATGAATTGTTCTTCTGAATGACGATCAGGTCTTGCCTTCTAGTGTGAGTAGCCACTCAATCACTTCATCATCTTCTGGGTGAGGGAGCACCCGAACTCTATGTATGCAATAGTTCTTGCTGGTGCGAGTGATAGCTCGAGTGCGTCAAAGTCTACTGGGTGAGGGAGCATCCAAACTCTATATATCCATTTGTTCTTGATGGAGGGGAATAGCCACTCGCGTCCTCGAGGCTTGGTCCATGCTCTATTTTTAGAAAAGATAAGGCGCTCCCAATGGCAGTAAAATTTTGAAACATGGTTAAAAGTTTGGAGAAGAGAGACGGGGAATCTTCCCACTGTTCAATTTTTGCAGTGACTTGTCTTAAATCAATCATGTATGAGCTGCCATAATGTTGTAAGGCCCGATATGTGGTACTGTTCCAGATCTAGATGTTTCCATCCAGATCCGGGGACGAAGCACATATCGGTCACACCGCGACATATGACGGAATCATATGCCCCAGATTTCCAACATGATATCACAACATTACAGATACAAGGATACAAAATCGCATACAATCGGCATACAACTGCCTCAAATACAATACAACAGCGGAAGATACATGTCTGGGTACAGACTAAAGCAAATGCCTAGTGGCAAAGAGAAAAACATCGATCCCATAACCACACGGGTCCAGGCCCTCCGCCGGGATCCGCCTAACTAGTCGTCGTCGAGTCTCCACGGGATACGTCGATCACCATACCTGTTGTCGATCAAGAACCCTGAAAAGAGTTTGGGGGTAGTATCATGAGTACAAAGGTACTCAGCATCCAACTGTAGTGGTCCACTGACCCATCAAGGACTTCATAACTCGTCATTCTATGATAACTAGTAGTTCACAGTAAGGATGGGGTAAGTGGTGACGTTGCTGCCGCACTAGCATTTATGAAGTGGCTAACGATCTAGAGAGTAAGATAAGAAGCCAAGCATTCGATGAGGGATCGCCTCCAACAGGTCTGCTATCCACCTACTTACCCAAGCATAACACCTATTCTATCCTTGTCCTCCTCTTCGCATCCCGACGAAGAAGAAGCAGTCAAGGAACACACACACGTCGATCAAATTATATTAAGATTATCTTAGTTGTTGTTGTCTATGAACAAGGAGTAGGTCTCAAGTCGTCCATAACCGTGGACACGGCTTCTCGAAAAGATTTAACCCTGCAGGGGTGTACCAACTGCCCATTACAAGGCTCCGCACGCATGCCCGTCTCTCTCAGTTAGGCCCGTTAAAGACACTCATTGAAGAGTTGTTCTGAGAGATCCGGTACGACAGGTCCCTCTAACTAAAAACGCACAAATCCGGGTGGCCCCCGGTGAGTCGACACCCAACTCAAAAGTCGGCCGCGCTCTCGAATCGGTCTCTATCGTCTGGACGAGGTCGGGATAAACTACCCTCGCCTGGGCAGGCTCCCTAGCTTCCAGGTGTGGACCAATAGGATATACCATCCCACTGGCCCGATTTGTTTTAAATCCACTGGCTGTAGACTAGTTACGCACACGGTTTCTCAAATGGTAAAATCAGCTTGGGCCACCACTAGAAATGTTTGAAGCTAGCTAGGTAAAACAAGGGGACCCCATAGCATCCCATACGCGGTTAGGCACGCTCAATCTTAAAACCAATTCCAGGAACTCGGATCCTAGGTGAATCGAATGGAACAAAGCGTCGGGGCGGGATAGCCTAGACCTTCCATCCTTCGTCGAGTATAGTCAACATTTATAATAATAATATCATCAACAACAATAATAATAATGTGATAGCCCAAACCAAGGAGTAACAGGGTAACATCGTAGCATACTAAGCATGCATACTAAGCAGGGGCTGAGCAACGAGCAATAGTAACATAGCAGTACATGGTTTGCTGGGAAGGGACATGGCTGTATCGGTTTGAAAGAGGATGTAAACATGTGGTAGGATCAAACATCGAACCTAACCTAGAATAGCATGCAAACAACTGGTTGAAATAGAATAGATCATAAGTAATGTATAGTCCTTGCCTGTTGATAAGTCGGGTTCCGAAGGTGTAGTCGGTCGCAAGCTCGCATCGTCTCCGAGAGGTACCCACGGAAGCACACAAGACGACAAACACAGGAAAGCAATCAACGAGCAAGCACTCTATTACTACGGGGCAACACAAGATCAAGAAGACATCACACGACACGGCAATGCGGTACGGATCTATCGTCGAGAACGGTTACTAACAGTTTAAGGTGGGTATCGGTCACACACGACGAATACCGCATGTTTATGGTGGTTCAAGTTGATTAGCTACAGGTGATCAACCAACGGTTATTAACATGGCAACTCAAGCAAGCATGGCATAGCACACAAACATGTCAAGAGGTGACGCACAAAGTAAACTATCTATGCTAGTCAATTTAAGTGAGGCACAACCTAAACATGGCACAACACTAAGTGTCGCACGATGATTAAACGATTTGGTACTGTTCTGTCCTAAACCATATTTTAGGTTGGTTAACAACAGAAAGCAATAGCATAAACACAAAGTACACTAAAAACTAATCAAGTTACATATAAAGAACACCCCAAACGGAGTTACGGATAAAAAGATATAATCAAAACAAGTTACGGGCAAAATCTGCCAACATCACGAAGCACACTTTAGAGCAATGCATAAACAGGATAAACAATGAAAACATGCTCACAAATGACATGGAACTAAGGTAGACATGGCAGGTAAGGCATGGCAAAAGGAATCATGCAAAAAGGCATCATAGATCAAAAGATATTAAGCATGCAACATGGCATCGCAAAGTAACAGACTTAGTGAAAAACAGAGGTAGCTGTCAACAACAGCAGCATAGCAACTTTGGAGATCAACAACTATATGACCAGAAAGCATATCATGACAATGAAATACATGGGATGAAATTACACATGATTCTTAACAATGCGCAATTGGAATCACTCAATTCCGATAAACGGTTACGAAGCAATCGTCACCCGAAGTTGCAACAAAAAAACAGTTTCAGCAACATCAGCACATTAACATCAGGATAGCTACTTTGGAGCAAGATTTAATATAGGAAAAGCACTCAAACATGACATGTTAAAGCATGTAAATGAAGCACACATGATGCTTAACACATAGGAGAAACAATCAATGCAATAGGCCTCATGGATGAGTCACAATCATCATGCAAAATTGCAACAAAATAATAACAGCAGCACTTAACAGGAATTTGTAGCAGTTTAACGGCCTGAATCCCACTTTAGCACACAATTACAAAATCAAGATGACCTCAAATGCAAAAACTTTCTACATACGAATGCTAGAGCACGCAAAACTGAGCAACTTTCGTTTTGGGGTCACGTTCATACGGGCTACGGTTTTATCGCAATACTACGCGCAAAAACGAATCAGCAGCAGAATTTATCAGCACTTAGTGAAAAATTCAGGCCCCAGAAAAAAAAAGGATCTCGGGCCTCACCACTCGGGCCTCGGCCCAACTTGGCCGGATCTGGCCAGCAGGCCGAATCTGGCCGGCCTGGGCTGCCCGGGCTGGGGCGGCTGGGCCTGCAGATCTGGGTCGCGGGCCCACGTGGGCGGTTGAGGGGGCTGGCCGGCTCGGGCTCCCTCCCGAGCACGACCGCAGGCGGCGGCGGCTCCAACGCCGGCAATGGGCGGCAGGCCGCGGGACGAGGGGCGCCGGAGGGAGGCGCTGGAGGCGGGGTTCGGGCGCGGGAGGGGCACCGGGAGAACGCGGCGGCCCGACCTGGACGTCCCCGGGCGGCGCGGCAGGAAGACCAGGGCGGCTCCGGCCATGGCGCGTGCCTGTTGGACCTGCAGGAGAAAGAGGAGAGCGGGTGAGAGGAGGCCGAGGGGAGGCGCGGGAGGAAGGGAAGGAGGAGAGGAGGGGAGCCGGCGTGCGGCGGCCCGGCTGGCCGGAGTTGGCCGCGGCGGCGCGAAGGTGGGAGATAGCGCAGACGGGCTCGGGGCAGGAGGAGAGAGGTGGGAGCAGGGACGCGTTCTGGCCGTCAGATCGCCCGATCTGACGGTCCAGATCGTTGGGGAGCTAGGGTTTGCTGGAAATGGGGCTAAATTGTACGAAAATGGGGTAAAATATCTCACATCTGGGGGCTGGTGGCTGCCTAGGTGCTTAGGGAAAACCCTAAGTGGTGGGGTGGTCTTTATATAGCCCAGGTGGCTGGCAGTTTGCAAAAACATCTCTGCTTTTTCTCTCGCGCGCGCGGTGCTCACGTTTCTGTCTGCCGGGGGTCCGCAGTACCTCCGATTCGGGTAAAACTTCGAACTGCACGATCAGCGCGTCAAGCCGGAGGCGTTCTCCTCGCGCTGGAACCGTACGGAGAACACTTTCCGGCGCGCTATAAAAATAACCCGTTTAATTATTAAACGGGGTTTTCGTTCCGTTGGATGCAGCTGGTCTTGTGCGGTTTTCGCGACGGTGATCGGGTGAAACACGGTGTCGCAAAGGTCGAGTGTCAGGGTGGCAAGGGTCAGTCTCCGTCCGATACGAGATAAGAGGGGGAAAAATAATCGCCGATCGATAAATCGGGGATGCAAATACCGCAAACAAATCAGACAATCAAACAGTTCACACCGAAAACAAATTTTTTGAATTTTTGCAAAAACTGGGCTGTTACAATACAACACCACCAACAAGGGATCACGTCCAGAGAAAACGATCCGGGAGAGAGGGGAAGAGAGAAGAGAGACAACGATCTTCAACACCACCAACAAGGGACTCTGCTCCATGTCGACGTCGAACTTCCGTTGAGATAAATTTCCGCAGAGAGACGACATCGTTGGAAAAAACGAAACCGTCGGTGTCAAGAGGAGGAAAGACAGTCAAACCTGGTCAAAGGGATAGTGCTTTTCGACGCAAGTCGTGAAAGCACCGGGCAAAAAGGAGGGAGGGCAAAGGACGACCCAGACGATATCCGAAACCGGAGAAGCTAAAGGTACTACAGGAATTCCCACCTGAGATCGGAATCGAGACAATATGCTGCAAGCAAGGCATTGTAACGGTTACGATACTCCACACACTCGAGATCCTAGAGTTTTGAAGGGGATAAGGCAAGAATTAAAACACTTACGACACTTGTCCTGACCAGAGCAAAGGTAAGGAGTAAAAAGATCCTACTCTCCGATAACTAACTTAGTAACTACAAAATAGTTTTGTCTAGACTCAACTTCGGCCAGAGAGGGGATCCTACGGTCGGTAAAGCTCTGATACCAAGTTGTAAGGCCCGATATGCGGTACTGTTCCAGATCTAGATGTTTCCATCCAGATCCGGGGACGAAGCACATATCGGTCCCACCGCGACATATGACGGAATCATATGCCCCGGATTTCCAACATGATATCACAACATTACAGATACAAGGATACCACATCTCATACAATCGGCATAGAACTGCCTCAAATACAATACAACAGCGGAAGATACATGTCTGGGTACAGACTACAAGCAAATGCCTAGTGGCAAAGAGAGAAACATCGATCCCATAACCACACGGGTCCAGGCCCTCCGCCGGGATCCGCCTACCTAGTCGTCGTCGAGTCTCCACGGGATACGTCGATCACCATACCTGTTGTCGATCAAGAACTCTGAAAAGAGTTTGGGGGTAGTATGATGAGTACAGAGGTACTCAGCATCCAACTGTAGTGGTCATCTGACCCAGCAAGGACTTCATCACTCGTCATTCTAGGACAACTAGTAGTTTACGGTAAGGAAGGGGTAAGTGGTGAGGTAGCTGCCGCACTAGCATTTATGAAGTGGCTAACGATCTAGAGAGTAAGGTAAGAAGCCAAGCATTCGATGAGGAATCGCCTCCAACAAGTATTGCTATCAGCTACTTACGCAATCATAACACCTATCCTATCCTTGTCCTCCTCTTCGCATCCCGACGAATAAGAAGCAGTCAAGGCACACACACACGTTGATCAAATTATATTAAGATTATCTCAGTTGTTGTTGTCTATGAACAAGGAGTAGGTCTCAAGTCGTCCATAACCGTGGACACGGCTTCTCGAAAAGATTTAACCCTGCAAGGGTGTACCAACTGCCCATTACAAGGCTCCGCACGCACGCCCATCTCTCTTAGTTAGGCCCGTTAAAGACACTCATTGAAGAGTTGTTCCGAGAGATCCGGTACGACAGGTCCCTCTAACTAACAACGCACAAATCTGGGTGGCCCCCGGTGAGTCGACACCCAACTCAAAAGCCGGCCGCGCTCTCGAATCGGTCTCTACCGTCTGGATGAGGTCGGGATAACCTACCCTCGCCCGGGCAGGCTCCCTAGCTTCCAGGTGTGGACCAATAGGATATACCATCCCACTGGCCCGATTTGTTTTAAATCTACTGGCTGCAGACCACTTACGCACACGGTTTCTCAAATGGTAAAATCAGCTTGGGCCACCACTAGAAATGTTTGAAGCTAGCTAGGTAAAACAAGGGGACCCCATAGCATCCCACACGCGTTTAGGCACGCTCAATCTTAAAACCAATACCCGGAACTCGGATCCTAGGTGACTCGAATGGAACAAAGCGTCGGTGCGGGATAGCCTAGACCTTCGATCCTTCGTCGAGTATAGTCAACATTTATAATAATCATATCATCAACAACAATAATAATAATGTGATAGCCCAAACCAAGGAGTAACAGGGTAACATCGTAGCATCCTAAGCATGCATAATAAGCAGGGGCTGAGCAACGAGCAATAGTAACATAGCAGTACATGGTTTGCTGGGAAGGGACATGGCTGTATCGGTTTGAAAGAGGTTGTAAACATGTGGTAGGATCAAACATCGAACCTAACCTAGACTAGCATGGAAACCACTGGTTGAAATAGAATGTTTCATAAGTAATGTATAGTCCTTGCCTGTTGATAATTCGGGTTCCGAAGGTGTAGTCGATCGCAAGCTCGCATCATCTCCGAGAGGTACCCGTGGAAGCACACAAGACGACAAACACTGGAAAGCAATCAAAGAGCAAGCACTCTATTACTACGTGGCAACACAAGATCAAGAAGACATCACACGACACGGCAACGCGGTACGGATCTATCGTCGAGAACGGTTACTAACAGTTTAAGTGGGGTATCGGTCACACACGACGAATACTGCACGTTTACGGTGGTTCAAGTTGCTTAGCTACAGGTGATCAACCAACGGTTATTACATGCAACTCAAGCAAGCATGGCATAGCACACAAACATGTCAAGAGGTGAAGCACAAAGTAAACTATCTATGCTAGTCAATTTAAGTGAGGCACAACCTAAACATGGCACAACACTAAGTGCCGCACGATGATTAAACGATTTGGTACTGTTCTGTCCTAAACCATATTTTAGGTTGGTTAACAAAAGAAAGCAATAGCATAAACACAAAGTACACGAAAAACTAATCAAGTTACATATAAAGAACACCCCAAACGGAGTTACGGATAAAAAGATATAAGCAAAACAAGTTACGGGCACAATCTGCCAACATCACGAAGCACACTTTAGAGCAATGCATAAACAGGATAAACAATGCAAACATGCTGACAAATGACATGGAACTAAAGTAGGCATGGAAGTTAAGGCATGGCGAAAGGAATCATGCAAAAAGGCATCATAGATCAAAAGATATTAAGCATGCAACATGGCATCGCAAAGTAACAGACTTGGTGAAAAACAGAGGTAGCTGTCAACAACAGCAGCATAGCAACTTTGGAGCTCAACAACTATATGACCAGAAAGCATATCATGACAATGCAATACATGGGATGAAATTAGACATGATGCTTAACAATGTGAAATTGGAATCACTCAATTCCGATAAACGGTTACGAAGCAATCGTCACCCGAAGTTGCAACAAAAAAACAGTTTCAGCAACATCAGCACATTAAGATCAGGATAGCTACTTTGGAGAAAGATTTAATATAGGAAAAGCACTCAAACATGACATGTTAAAGCATCGAAATGAAGCACACATGATGCTTAACACATAGGAGAAAGAATCAATGCAATAGGCCTCATGGATGACTCACAATCATCATGCAAAGTTGGAACAAAATAATAACAGCAGCACTTAACAGGAATTTGTAGCAGTTTAACGGCCTGAATCCCACTTTAGCACACAATTACACAATCAAGATGAGCTCAAATATAAAAACTTTATATATACGAATGCTAGAGCACGCAAAACTGAGCAACTTTCGTTTTGGGGGCACGTTCATACGGGCTACGGTTTTATCGCAATACTACGCGCAAAAACGAATCAGCAGCAGAATTTATCAGCACTTTGTGAAAAATTCAGGCCCCAGAAAAAAAAACGGATCTCGGGCCTCACCACTCGGGCCTCGGCCCAACTTGGCCGGATCTGGCCAGCAGGCCGAATCTGGCCGGCCTGGGATGCCCGGGTTGGGGCGGCTGGGCCTGCAGATCTGGGTCGCGGGCCCACGTGGGCGGTTGTGGGGGTTGGCCGGCTCGGGCTCCCTCCCGAGCACGACCGCAGGCGGCGGCGGCTCCAACGCCGGCAAGGGGCGGCTGGCCGCGGGACAAGGGGCGCCGGAGGGAGGCGCTGGAGGCGGGGTTCGGGCGCGGGAGGGGCGCCGGGAGGACGCGGCGGCCCGACCTGGACGTCCCCGGGCGGCGCGGCAGGAAGACCAGGGCGGCTCCGGCCATGGCGCGTGCCTGATGGACCTGGAGGAGACAGAGGAGAGCGGGTGAGAGGAGGCAAAGGGGAGGGGCGGGAGGAAGGGAAGGAGGAGAGGAGGGGAGCCGGCGTGTGGCGGCCCGGCTGGCCGGAGTTGGCCGCGGCGGCGCGAAGGCGGGAGACGGTGCAGACGGGCTCGGGGCAGGAGGAGAGAGGTGGGAGCAGGGACGCGTTCTGACCGTCAGATCGCCCGATCTGACGGTCCAGATCGTTGGGGATCTAGGGTTTGCTGGAAATGGGGCTAAATTGTGCGAAAATAGGGTAAAATATCTCAGATCTGGGGGCTGGTGGCTGTCTAGGTGCTTAGGGAAAACCCTAAGTGGTGGGGTGGTCTCTATATAGCCCAGGTGGCTGGCAGTTTGCAAAAACATCTCCGCTTTTTCTCTCGTGCGCGCGGTGCTCACGTTTCTGTCTGTCGGGGGTCCGCAGTACCTCCGATTCGGGTAAAACTTCGAACTGCGCGATCAGCGCGTCAAGCCGGAGGCGTTCACCTCGCGCTGGAACCGTCTGGAGAACACTTTCCGGCGCGCTATAAAAATAACCCGTTTAATTATTAAACGACGTTTTCGTTTCGTTGGCTGCAGCTGGTCTTGTGCGGTTTTCGCGACGGTGATCGGGTGAAACCCGGTGTCGCAAAGGTCGAGTGTCAGGGTGGCAAGGGTCAGTCTCCGTCCGATACGAGATAAGAGGGGGAAAAATAATCGCCGATCGATAAATTGGGGACGCAAACACCGCTAACAAATCAGACAATCAAACAATTCACACCGAAAACATATTTTTTTAATTTTTTAAAAAACTGGGTTGTTACAATACTACACCACCAACAAGGGATCTCCTCCAGAGAAAACGATCCGGGGGAGAGGGGAAGAGAGAAGAGAGGCGACGATCTTCAACACCACCAACAAGGGACTCTGCTCCATGTCGACGTCGAACTTCCGTTAAGATAAATTTCCGCAGAGAGACGGCATCGTCGGAAAAAATGAAACCGTCGGTGTCAAGAGGAGGAACGACAGTCAAACCTGGTCAAAGGGATAGTGATTTTCGACGCAAGTCGTGAAAGCACCGGGCAAAAAGGAGGGAGGGCAAAGGATGACCCAGACGATATCCGAAACCGGAGAAGCTAAAGGTACTACAGGAAATCCCACCTGAGATCGGAATCGAGACAATACGCTGCAAGCAAGGCATTGTAACGGTTACGATACTCCACACACTCGAGATCCTAGAGTTTTGAAGGGGATAAGGCAAGAATTAAAACACTTACGACACTTGTCCTGACCAGAGCAAAGGTAAGGAGTAAAAAGATCCTACTCTCCGATAACTAACTTAGTAACTACAAAATAGTTTTTTCTAGACTCAACTTTGGCCAGAGAGGGGATCCTACGGTCGGTAAAGCTCTGATACCAAGTTGTAAGGCCCGATATGCGGTACTGTTCCAGATCTAGATGTTTCCATCCAGATCCGGGGACGAAGCACATATCGGTCCCACCGCGACATATGACGGAATCATATGCCCCGGATTTCCAACATGATATCACAACATTACAGATACAAGGATACAACATCTCATACAATCGGCATACAACTGCCTCAAATACAATACAACAGCGGAAGATACATGTCTGGGTACAGACTACAAGCAAATGCCTAGTGGCAAAGAGAGAAACATCGATCCCATAACCACACGGGTCCAGGCCCTCCGCCGAGATCCGCCTAACTAGTCGTCGTCGAGTCTCCACGGGATACGTCGATCACCATACTTGTTGTCGATCAAGAACCCTCAATAGAGTTTGAGGGTAGTATCATGAGTACAGAGGTACTCAGCATCCAACTGTAGTGGTCATCTGACCCAGCAAGGACTTCATCACTCGTCATTCTAGGACAACTAGTAGTTTACGGTAAGGAAGGGGTAAGTGGTGAGGTAGCTGCCGCACTAGCATTTATGAAGTGGCTAACGATCTAGAGAGTAAGGTAAGAAGCCAAGCATTCGATGAGGAATCGCCTCCAACAAGTATTGCTATCAGCTACTTACGCAATCATAACACCTATCCTATCCTTGTCCTCCTCTTCGCATCCCGACGAATAAGAAGCAGTCAAGGCACACACACACGTTGATGAAATTATATTAAGATTATCTCATTTGTTGTTGTCTATGAACAAGGATTAGGTCTCAAGTCGTCCATAACCGTGGACACGGCTTCTCGAAAAGATTTAACCCTGCAAGGGTGTACCAACTGCCTATTACAAGGATCCGCAGGCACGCCCATCTCTCTCAGTTAGGCCCGTTAAAGACACTCATTGAAGAGTTGTTCCGAGAGATCCGGTACGACAGGTCCCTCTAACTAACAACGCACAAATCCGGGTGGCCCCCGGTGAGTCGACACACAACTCAAAAGCCGGCTGCGCTCTCGAATCGGTCTCTACCGTCTGGACGAGGTCGGGATAACCTACCCTCGCCCGGGCAGCCTCCCTAGCTTCCAGGTGTGGACCAATAGGATATTCCATCCCACTGGCCCGATTTGTTTTAAATCCACTGGCTGCAGACCAGTTACGCACACGGTTTCTCAAATGGTAAAATCAGCTTGGGCCACCACTAGAAATGTTTGAAGCTAGCTAGGTAAAACAAGGGGACCCCATAGCATCCCACACGCGTTTAGGCACGCTCAATTTTAAAACCAATACCCGGAACTCGGATCCTAGGTGACTCGAATGGAACAAAGCGTCGGGGCGGGATAGCCTAGACCTTCCATCCTTCGTCGAGTATAGTCAACATTTATAATAATCATATCATCAACAACAATAATAATAATGTGATAGCCCAAACCAAGGAGTAACAGGGTAACATCGTAGCATCCTAAGCATGCATACTAAGGAGGGGCTGAGCAACGAGCAATAGTAACATAGCAGTACATGGTTTGCTAGGAAGGGACATGGCCATATCGGTTTGAAAGAGGATGTAAACATGTGGTAGGATCAAACATCGAACCTAACCTAGACTAGCATGCAAACCACTTTTTGAAATAGAATGGATCGTAAGTAATGTATAGTCCTTGCCTGTTGATAATTCGGGTTCCGAAGTTGTAGTCGATCGCAAGCTCGCATCGTCTCCGAGAGGTACCCGCGGAAGCACACAAGACGACAAACACGGGAAAGCAATCAACGAGCAAGCACTCTATTACTACGGGGCAACACAAGATCAAGAATACATCACACGACACGGCAACGCGGTACGTATCTATCGTCGAGAACGGTAACTAACAGTTTAAGTGGGGTATCGGTCACACATGACGAATACCGCACGTTTACGGTGGTTCAAGTTGCTTAGCTACAGGTGATCAACCAACGGTTATTAACATGGCAACTCAAGCAAGCATGGCATAGCACACAAACATGTCAAGCGGTGAAGCACAAAGTAAACTATCTATGCTAGTCAATTTAAGTGAGGCACAACCTAAACATGGCACAACACTAAGTGCCGCACGATGATTAAACGATTTGGTACTGTTCTGTACTAAACCATATTTTAGGTTGGTTAACAACAGAAAGCAATATCATAAACACAAATTACACGAAAATATAATCAAGTTACATGTAAAGAACACCCCAAACGGAGTTACGGATAAAAAGATATAAGCAAAACAAGTTACGGGCACAATCTGCCAACATCACGAAGCACACTTTAGAGCAATGTATAAACAGGATAAACAATGCAAACATGCTAACAAATGACATGGAACTAAAGTAGGCATGGCAGGTAAGGCATGTCAAAAGGAATCATGCAAAAAGGCATCATAGATCAAAAGATATTAAGCATGCAACATGGCATCGCAAAGTAACAGACTTTGTGAAAAATAGAGGTAGCTGTCAACAACAGCAGCATAGCAACTTTGGAGCTTAACAACTATATGACCAGAAATCATATCATGACAATGCAATACATGGGATGAAAGTAGACATGATGCTTAACAATATGCAATTGGAATCACTCAATTCCGATAAACGGTTGCGAAGCAATCGTCACCCAAAGTTGCAACAAAAAAACAGTTTCAGCAACATCAGCACATTAACATCAGGATAGCTACTTTGGAGCAAGATTTAATATAGGAAAAGCACTCAAAGATGACATGTTAAATCATGGAAATGAAGCACACATGATGCTTAACACATAGGAGAAAGAATCAATGCAATAGGCCTCATGGATGACTCACAATCATCATGCAAAGTTGGAACAAAATAATAACAGCAGCACTTAACAGGAATTTGTAGCAGTTTAACGGCCTGAATCCCACTTTAGCACACAATTACACAATCAAGATGAGCTCAAATATAAAAACTTTATATATACGAATGCTAGAGCACGCAAAACTGAGCAACTTTCGTTTTGGGGGCACGTTCATACGGGCTACGGTTTTATCGCAATACTACGCGCAAAAACGAATCAGCAGCAGAATTTATCAGCACTTAGTGAAAAATTCAGGCCCCAGAAAAAAAAACGAATATCGGGCCTCACCACTCGGGCCTCGGCCCAACTTGGCCGGATCTGGCCAGCAGGCCGAATTTTGCCGGCCTGGGCTGCTCGGGCTGGGGCGGCTGGGCCTGCAGATCTGGGTCGCGGGCCCACATGGGCGGTTGAGGGGGCTGGCCGGCTCGGGCTCCCTCCCGAGCACCACCGCAGGCGGCGGCGGCTCCAACGCCGGCAAGGTTCGGCTGGCCGCGGGACGAGTGGCGCCGGAGGGAGGCGTTGGAGGCGGGGTTCGGGCGCGGGAGGGGCGCCGGGAGGACGCGGCGGCCCGACCTGGACGTCCCCGGGTGGCACGGCAGGAAGACCAGGGCGGCTCCGGCCATGGTGCGTGCCTGCTGGACCTGCAGGAGACAGAGGAGAGCGGGTGAGAGGACGCAGAGGGGAGGCGCGGGAGGAAGGGAAGGAGGAGAGGAGGGGAGCCGGCATGCGGCGGCCCGGCTGGCCGGCGTGCGGCGGTCCGGCTGGCCGGAGTTGGCCGCGGTGGCGCGAAGGCGGGAGACGGCACAGACGGGCTCGGGGCAGGAGGAGAGAGGTGGGAGCAGGGACGCATTCTGGCCGTCAGATCGTCCGATCTGAAGGTCCAGATCGTTGGGGAGCTAGGGTTTGCTGGAAATGGCGCTAAATTGTGCAAAAATGGGGTAAAATATCTCCGATCTGGGGGATGGTGGCTGCCTAGGTGCTTAGGGAAAACCCTAAGTGGGGCGGTGGTCTTTATATAGCCCAGGTGGCTGGCAGTTTGCAAAAACATCTCCGGTTTTTCTCTCGCGCGCGCGGTGCTCACGTTTCTGACTGTCGGGGGTCCGCAGTACCTCCGATTCGGGTAAAACTTCGAACTGCGCGATCAGCGCGTCGAGCCGGAGGCATTCACCTCGCGCTGGAACCGTCCCGAGAACACTTTCCGGCGCGCTATAAAAATAACCCGTTTAATTATTAAACGTGGTTTTCGTTCCGTTGGCTGCAGCTGGTCTTGTGCGGTTTTTGCGACGGTTATCGGGTGAAACACGGTGTCGCAAAGGTCGAGTGTCAGGGTGGCAAGGGTCGGTCTCCGTCCGATACGAGATAAGAGGGGGGAAAATAATCGCCGTTCGATAAATCGGGGATGCAAACACCGCAAACAAATCAGAAAATCAAACAATTCACACTGAAAACAAATTTTTTTAATTTTTGCAAACACTGGGCTGTTACAAATGTCAGGTGTTGAGATGATGCCCTTAGTGACATGCTTGATGACGGAGGCTAGTTTGTGAATCATCACATCCTCTGCTTGGCCATAATGACGTTCTGCGTTGGTGCAGCCCTTTGGGTTTCCGATGCGTGTATGGGAAACACGCAGGATTTGATGTCTCACTTAAATATTTGTTAGATGTGAAGAGTCATCTTGTCTTGGAATATATAATTACGCGTTCCAGTCTTGATTTAATGATGGCGCCATTTGGAATTATGCGTGCTTTCCTTGCTTGCCCTTGGCCTGAGCTACAAATACATGTTGTTTGCTTTGGCTCGGCACTTGCTCTTCTCTCGTCTCTCTTCTCCCTTTTTTTCTTGGCATGGCACCAAAGTGTAGTGTTCCTTTAGTTGGTCCTTCTCGTGGCATGACTAGCCGAGATCGTGGCCGACGTGGTTGTGCTCGCCGCACGCCTCGCTCTTCCCGTCGTGGACGTGATAGGGCTGCGATGGCGCCTCCCTCTTCCTCTGTGGAGGAGGGTGGCTGGCGCTACGACTTTCTGTTGAGTGTTCTTAGCCGGACTGCTACCCGAATCCCTCTTCCATTTTCTTTCTCTTCCATTGTTTCTGAGCTCAATTTGAGGGTCTTTGGCTCCGGCTTCAAGGGTGTTCTCAATCTCCTCTATGGATAGAGCTTGAGGTTGATAGCTCTTTCTATATTTTCTTGGGGCCTAGTTGGAGGTCATTTTCTCACTGTCTGAATTTGCGTGCTGGAGATAGCCTTTTATGTCGGTTTGATGGTTAAGATACTCTCACCGTTTGTGCTTTTGATGCTGGTGGCAATCGTCTCGACCCGTACTGGGAGGATTCAAGTAGTGGCAGCTCTGGCGGGTCGAGGAGTACTTCGGCTTCTTCTCCTGTGGCTTAATCTTCTGCCGACTCCTCGAATGGTGGTGCTTGCTCTTCTAGTTCTAAGGAGGAATCGGATGTCAAGCCACCAACCAAGCAAGTGCGTAGATAGGCAAGGTCGCCAGGCTCAGGAAGGCGGCGGGTTATTCCTTGCAGATTTAGGCTTACTTTGTCTGTGATGATGCTCGTCAAGATGTGGCCCAAAGTGCCAATTATCTCAGCATGTGCACACATGTAGAAGTCATAATTCATTGTGATGATTGGTCTTATATTCTCTTGATGTGTGGTAGCTGCTCGAGTGCACGATCCTGTAATCCTTAGTGTGTAGTGAAGAGTTTGTGCTGAACCTTGTATCTGTCTGGTATGTAATGGAAATTGTCTTCGGGTGCTTGACCTTGTAATCAAACTGCCTTCAAGTGCTTAACCTTGATATGTGATGAAACTATCTTTGAGTCCTTGAATATGATATCTAATGGAACTGTCTTCAGAGGCTTTGTCTTGCGATTTTTCCTTCTTTCAATAATATCAGGTGCGCGGGAGCGCTCCCGATGGGAGTAGCCCCCGAGGCTATGTTCGATTTGTAGAGTCAGACATAGGCTTAAGACATCCTTCCATGCTGGTCCAACTTGTATTTGTACCAAATTTCTAAAATTCGTCGCGTGCGCGACAGCACTCCGATGGGAGTGGCCCCCGAGTCTTTAGGTGATCACTCGTGATCGGGTGAAGACTTAGAGAGTTTACCCTGATAGTTGTTTTGATCCTTAGTGTCAAACTCGAATGGGAGTTTCTTCACATAGCGAAGCGAGTCTGTTCTTGAATTTCCAAGTGTAAGGGATGGTTTTGTCATCATGATGAAGAAGCTTTGGTGTTGGTAGGGTAGCGGTGTCGTGTAAACAGAGAGCGCCTTGAGGGGTGAATCTGCACTCGAGCCCCCGAGTGCTTAGGTGTCGCCGCGTAAGAGAAAGAGTGTTTCCCGAGGGGAGCCTGCACTCGATCCCCCGAATGCTTAAGTGGTGTCGTCACATAAGAGAAAAAGCGTCTCTCGGGGAGGTGGGGTCTGCGCTCGAGCCCTCGAGTGCTTAAGTGGTGTCGTCGCGTAAGCGAAAAGCGTCTCTTGAGGGTAGTCTGTGCTCAGGCCTCCGAGTGCTTAAGTAGTGTTATTCATGCAACACATCATTTATTGATTCAAGTTTTTACATGAGTTGCCAATCAGTGATGCTGTCGATATTCTGTTTCTGGGAGAAAACGCCGATGAGTAGTTTGTGGGTAGAAGAGGCGCAAGTTTGCCACATTCCACGGGTTTCCCACGTCTTCGCTGGTCTTTGGGTTCTTCAGCCTGTATGCTCCTCCTCCTATGACTTCCGAGACTATAAATGGTCCTTCCCACTACGGGGCAAGCTTGTGGACCTTTTCTTGTATTAGTCGTAGGACGAGGTCTCCTTCACAGAAAGTTTTTGTTGGCAAGTAGCTGCTTTGGTATGTGCACATCTTGTCTTGGTATCCTTCTTTCCTTGCTAGGGTTGTGTCCCTTGCCTCATCTGCGACGTCTTTGTCGTCTTCGAGTGCTTCTTCAGCTTCTTCCTCTTCGTATCCCGTGATTCGAGGGGCTCCAAATTTGAGGTCGTGGGGTAGTACGGCCTCCGCCCTGTACACCATAAAGAATGGTGTGTATTGGGTTGAGGCGTTGGGAGTGGTTCGTAGGCTCCATAGCACTGCGGGGAGTTCTTCTATCTAGTTGCATGCGGCTTGATCGAGTAGTGCAAGGATCCGCTATTTGATTCCACCACATACTAGACCGTTTGCTTTCTCCACTTGCCCGTTGGACGGCGGGTGTGCGACTGAAGAGTAGTTAATCTTGATGCCCAGCTCCTGGCGGAAGTTTTGGAATTCTGCTGCTGTGAAGTTTGTTCCATTGTCAGTGATGATGTTGTGTGGTACGCCGAACCGGAAGATGATTGATTTGATGAAATTGACTGTTGTGAGGGATGTCGAGCTGGTGATTGGCATTGCTTCAATCCACTTGATAAACTTGTCGACTGCTACTAGAAGGTGCGTTTTGCCACCTTTTACGGATTTCTTCAGTGGGCCAACCATGTCGATTCCTCAGGTGGCGAAAGGCTAGGATAAAGGTATTGTTTTGAGTTCTGATGCTGGTGCATGAGGCCTGATGGCGAATTTTTGACAGGCGATGCAGCGTCGCACGATGTCTTCCGCGTTTTGCATTGCGGTTGGCCAATAAAACCCTGCTCAAAAAGCTTTGGCGATTAGAGCGTGACTGCTCGTGTGGTGTCCGCAAGTGCCTTTGTGGATCTCAAGAAGTAGGGCCTTGTCGTCTTCCTCCTCGATGCACTTTTGGGGTACTTGAGAGATGTTGTCGCTTGTAAAGCTATCCATTGATTATGGTGAAAGCCTTGGATCGTCGACTGATGCGCCGGGCTTCCGTGACATCTTGCGGGAAGGTGCCTTGTATCAGAAATCTGAG
Organism: Bromus sterilis; assembly: GCA_950022295.1. Lineage (NCBI taxonomy): Eukaryota > Viridiplantae > Streptophyta > Magnoliopsida > Poales > Poaceae > Bromus > Bromus sterilis. The sequence goes on from OX465600.1 coordinate 161,217,303, forward strand.
GAAAGGTCTTCTCCAGGTTGGGCCTTCGAATGCCTCTGGTTTGGCCTCCTTGACTGCGTCGTAGGCTTCTTCGTCGGCGGCTGGGCTCGCTGCTAATACTTGCGCTGGTTCGCTTGTGTTGCCGGCTTCTGCGGCTGCTTTGGACGCGAGTGTCTTGGTTTTGATCGATCTCTGACTAATGCTCTCAAGGAAAACGTCTGGGGGAACTTGTCCTCGAGTTTAACTGATGTTTGTGAGCTCGTCCGCTTCTATGTTGTTTGCCCTAGTGATGTAGTTCAGCTCGCATCTGTCGAATTCTCCTTCGAGGGTGTTGTAGAGCTTCTAGTATGCTGACATGTTGTCTGCGACTGCTTCGCATTCCTTCATTGCTTGTTGCACAACGAGGTTGGATTCATCGTAGATTACGAGTCGAGTGGCGCCGCAAGCCTTTTCCATGCGCATATCGTGGAGTAGTGCCTCGTATTCTGCTTTGTTGTTTGATGCCTTGCTGAAGTTGATCTGGAGCACGTATTTGAGCTTATCTCCTTTGGGTGAGATTAGCACGACGCCTGCTCCAGCCCCTTGATGCCTTTTAGACCCAACAAAGAACATCTTCCAAGAGTTGGAAAGGTCTGTAGGTCAGGGTGTTTTCACTTCCATCCACTCGACCAAAAAATCTGGGAGTACTTGGGCTTTGATCGTTGTTGGGTACCTAAACTGCAGGTTGCGAGGGCTGAGTTCGATGTTCCACTCGTTGAGTCGACCTGTTGCTCCTGGGTTGTTGAGGATGTCGGCGAGTGGTGCGCTGCTCACGACCGTGATGAGGTGCTCCTCAAAGTAATGTGTTACTTTCCGTGATGTCATGACGATGGCATACACGAGCTTCTGGTAATACGGGTACCGTTGCTGAGATTTCGTGAGAACCTCGCTGAGGTAATAGATAAGCCTATGTATGCTTTGCATTTTGCCTTCTTTCGTGCCCTCGAGGACAAGCGCGGTGCTGACCACGTTGTTGCTCGCCGCTATATAGAGGTATAAGGGCTCTCGCTCCTTTGGTAATGCTAGAATTGGTGGGGTCGGGAGGGTCTTCTTTAGGTCCGCGAATGCATTCCGGGCTTCTTCGGTCTACTCGAATTTTCCTCCTTTTCTGAGTAGCTTGTAGAATAGCAAGGTCCTCTCCCCCAGCCTCCTGATGAAGCGACTTAAAGTTGTGAGCCTTCCTGTGACCTGTTGGACGCCTTTGATGTCGATAAGTTCTTGCATCCTTGCGAGTGCTTGGACTTTTTCTGGGTTGGCTTCGAATCCTCGGGCAGAGACCATGTACCCAAGAAACTTTCCGGCTAGGACACCGAACACGCACTTTTTGGGGTTGAGCTTGATCATGTATCTGTTGAGTGCTGCGAAAGTCTCTCGAAGGTCGTCGAGTAGTGTGTATGTATTGTATGTTTTGACGAAGATGTCGTCGACGTAGACTTGGACGTTTTTGCCGATTTGGTCCCTTAGGCATGCCTACATCATCCGCTGGTATGTTTCTCCAGCGTTTTTCAATCCGAAAGGCAATGTCTAGTAGCAGAATACACCATAGGGGGTGATGAATGAGGTATGCTCTTCGTCTTCTTCCTTCATCCTGATTTGGTTGTATCCTGGCTAGGCGTCGAGAAACGATAGGAGGTCGCATCTTGCGGTAGAGTCGATGATCTGGGCTATCCTTGGGAGAGGGAAGTGGTCCTTTGGGCGGTGCTTGTTGACGGGCCCATAGTCGACGCACATGTGTAGTACATCGGTGTACTTTTTGGGTACCAGGACTGGGTTTGCGACCTAGGTGGCCTTCTTCGTCTCCCGGATGAATTGTGCGTCGAGTAATCAGTTGACTTCTTCTCCAATGGCTCTGCGCTTGGGTTCGGAGAATCTGTGCAGTGCCTACTTCACTGGTTTGGTGTTTGGGTAGATTTGTAATGCATGCTCTGCGAACTCCCGTTGTATTCCGGGCATGTCGGCCGGACACCAGGCAAAAAAAATCCACTCCTCACGAAGGAAAACCATGAGGGCTGCTACTTGATCTTCTGGTAGGTGGGCGTAGATTCGAACCGTCTTGTCCGGGTCCGTTGGAAGCACCTGGTGGGTGACCGTGTCGCTGTTGACGCTGAAATCGCGAGTGAATTCCTTTGTTTCGCTTCTATTTGCTAACGGGAAAATGATTTTGTCCACCACCACAATAATATCTCATCAGTTGTTGTTGTGCTCCGAATGTGTCAGAGATTTGATGAAAGTATCGGTCACACTGGTCTAATTTGGTGAAGCTTCCGTTGACTGTGATGACCCCTGAGGGCCCTGGCATCTTGAGCTTGAGATATGCGTAGTGTGGGCCCTCCATAAATTGTGCGAATGCCGACCGGCCAAGTATGGCGTGGTACTGAGACGGCCAGTCGAGCACCTCGAACTTGAGGATTTTTCTTGCGAAGTTGCCTTGCTGCCAAAGATGACATCAAGCTCGATTGATCTTAGGGAGGGGGCTGCTTCGCCTGGTACTACGTCGTAGAGCGTGACGCCTGAGTGCTTCCAGGCTGATCGTGGGATCAGCATCTTGTGTAAGGTGCTGGTGAAGACGATGTTTAAACTGTTGCCTCAATCCATGAATACTCTTTCCATGTCATAACCACCGATCTGAGCTTCGAGGACCAACGGTACGTGTCCTGGTCTTGGAATCGCGGGTGGATGGTCTTCTTGTGAGAAGGTGATGTTTGTTTCTGAACCGTATAGGTGATATGTTTCTTTTGTTAATAGGTCTTCGGCTGCTCGAGCTTGCATGGTGTACGCCTACTGTTTTTCTTTTGATGGTAGTCCTTATTGGATCATGCAGACTCGCCCGTGGGATGGAGGGTATTATTCTTCTGTGTTAGGTGTTGACGGTTGCGCGGCTCCCCGAGCCCGATTGGCTTTGCTTTGCTTCTCTTCCTTGAGCCTGTTCGAGAGTTCGGTGAACAAACGACAGCTTCTCAAGGTGTGGCCTGCTCGAAGGCGTCCCCAATCGTCTTCGAAACAGTGGATTGTGCAGGGTCCATCCAGCTGCTCTTTAGTTGTGAGGTTGCTGGAACCGGCGTGCCTTCTTCTTCTTGTGATGCGGAACGACTGGGAGTGATCTTCTGTATGGGAGTGGAATCTCGGGTTGAGCTCCATTCCTTTGCTGATCGAGTGGTTCCGAATCATCTTGGCGAACTCGTCTGGTCTTCGATCAGGGTCATAGAATTCGCCGGACTGAGTTTCAGAATTGTCGTCGTGTGTTGCGGGGGTGCCCGGGTGGTGGAGGGTGTTCGATTGGTGGTTGGAGCTGCTGCGGCATGCGGTGGCTCCTCGAGCGAGACTTTCATGCGGACTTCTTGCACTTGCTCTGGCGTCATGGCTGGCTTCATGGCTTTGGTTTGTGTTCGCCTCTTGGGTCGTCGTGTTCTTTTCCGCCGGGCGCAACTTTGGTAGTCGCCGAAAGATTGGTCTTGACTCAGTTGCCAGCCGAGCGATCTCGGTGGTGCAATGGAGAGGCTTGCGATGAATTTGAGTTCTTCGATTGGGTTGGGTCTTGCTCGAGTCCGCGAGTTGCGACTTGCTGATGACGGGACCACCGAGATCATGATTCCAACCTGCGTCCATCCCACGGTCTGCACCAATTGACGAGGATCGGCCTCGGCAAATCCCATGGTTAGTAACCCTGGGTTAGATTGTAGACGAGATGTGCAGGTTGACGATACTTGTCGGCTAACAGGAGACAAGGATTTACCAAGGTTAAGGGCCCTCGAATCGTGAAACCCCTACTTCCTGCTCGATTATATTATGTTGGAAGCGATTACAATGGAGGTCGAGGCGAGTTCGCTCGGGACCTGAGGTGTCGCTATGAGATTGGATGCCCTAGCCGTCCCCTCTCCCAGCCTTTATATACTAGGCTGGGTCACAAGGAGTCCATCTAGGTTTACAGAGAGAGTTGCCTAATCTATTTTTTGTCTTGAACGCCAAGTCGTAGCTTCCATCGTCGTCAAGGACTCCTATGACGGTGCCTCGAGTGGGCCAGTCGTGGGCCTGCTGAGGCTTCCAGTGGGCCTTCTGTGTTGAAACGCACCAGCTACCCTCATCTATAGGAGTCGTGGGGTCACCCCCTCGTCACTGGATGAACAGATTATAGCTAGGAAATTGACATAACTATAAACGCACCGCAATTCTAATAATGCTACTTGAAAGTAAAGAGGCTAAATCATGTGGGCATTACACCAAGACAAGTAGACCGGTTATCCATCAGCATCTACTCACTAATCATCCACCTTGATATATCTATCGAGAACATCTCGCTGGTATTAAGTTGCGAACCCCACCCAAAGTGTAAGCTCAAAGAAACGGACGACTTCCTTAACACTCTATGCGTAATGTAAGAAATCCTTACAACCGCGGTTGCAAGAACCGTTGTTTAACCTCTGGTGGCAATAGCACATCTCCTAGTCTCATGTTTATGTTACTCAAGCTAGACATCGGGGGGCATGAACCCACAGTCATGGATAACTCTCCCTCTTGCAGTTACAATCTACTACATGGCCAAAGAAACAAACGTAACGGGGAACATGCAAGAATACTCAAGAACTAGAATAAAAAGGTAAACCAAATATATTACTCATCACAATCTAAACAAAATCTCATAATCTATCAGATCCCAGCAAACACAGCAGAGCAACACAGAAACTAATACACGTATACGCCTTGATCATGATAGGCATCTCACAAGGGCTAAACATTGAAGCACAAGATTGGAGAGAAGACGATCACATAGCTACTGGTCATGGACTGATACGTCCCAAACGTATCTATAATTTATGCTTGTTTCATGCACTTTTATGTGATATTGCTACATGTTTTGCCACATTTTCATATCATTTTACACATACTTCAACTAACCTGCTAACTCAGTGCACCCAGTGCCAGTTTCTGTCTGCTGATGTCTGTAAGTTGCAGGTTTTTACCCCAATTTTCAGAGCTCCAAAAATTCCAGAAAAATAATATAAAAAATTAGCGACACGGAAGCTTCCGGAGTCCCGAAGGAGAGACGGAGGGGGGCCACCCCCTCCCTTCCAGGCGGCCAGGTGGCGCGGCCCACCTCCTGGTCGCGCCACCAAGGCGCCTGGGAGGTGGGGCCACCCCCTGGTGCACCCCTTCGGCCTCTATTACCTCATCGTCCCGAAAACCCTCGAGGAGAACCCCGCATCGCGAATTTCCTCTATGTTCCGCCGCCGCCACGCTTACAAGACCGAGAGCACCAGAAGAACTCTTCACGGCACCCTGCCGGAGGGAGGATTGACTTTCGGGAGCTTCTCCACCACCATGGACACTTCCCGGATGTGCCGTGAGTAGTCCCCCTTGGACCATGGGTCCATGACCATTAGCTATGGTATGTCTCCTCTCCAATCTTGTTCTGCAATTCTTAGTCCTTGTGATCTGCCCTACATGATCAAGGCACCTATGTAATATTCCTGTTGTTGCTATGTTGGGTTTGTTGGGATCCGATGGATTATGAGATTATGTTCAGATCGTGATGAGTTATATATTTGGTTTACCTTTTATATTTTGTTTTTGAGTAACTCTTGCATGTTCTCTCTTATATTTATTGCTTTGGCCAAGTAGTAGATAATAACTCAAAGAGGGAGCGTTATGCATGATTGTGGGTTCATTCCCCCCGATGTCTAGCTTGAGTGACAGAAACATGAGACTAGGGGATGTGTTGTTGCCACCAGGGAGAAAACAACGGTGCTTGTAACCGCGGTTGCAAGGATTGTTTACCTTTCCCAAAGTTTGTCAATGCAGTTGTCTGTTTCTTTGAGTTTACACTTTGGGTGGGCCTTGCAACTTAATACCATCGGTATGTTCTTGATAGATATCTCAAGGTGGATGATTAGTGAGTAGATGCAGATGGATTTCAGTCTACTTGTCTTGGCGTACTGCCCATAATTTTGAGCCTTTAACTTTCTAGTAGCATAATTGGCATTGCGGTGCGTTTATAATTCTGTCAATTGCCTAGGTGTAATTTTTTCATCCAGCTTAGCTATTTTATGGCCTTTTGGGAGAGACATCACTAGTGAACATCATGGGACCCCGGTCCATATTTCCACCACTGTTTACACCTCCACTTTATTTCCTGCTTTTACTTTTCGTTGCAATTATCACTACTATCTACCCTTGCGTTTGATCCTTTGTAAACAACAAGGCTGGAGAGATTGACAACCTCTCTGGAGTCGTTGGGAGAAAAGTTACTTGTTGTGTGTGCAGGTCCAGGTACAGTAAGCAACCCTTGGTTGCGAACGGTGCCATTGTTCAGTTTACCACCTACTTGTCGACCTTGGAATCCTACTGGTCGATCTCAACATTGGTATCTTTGCAAGGGAAATTTGTTGCTACGCTACATCTCAACCTTCCACTCTGGGTAACCAACAAGGGGCGAGAAGCCATCAAGACAATTTCTGGCGCCGTTGCCGGGGACTCCAATCTTCAAGATAGGGGAGTTGCACACTATCTATTATCGTTGCTTTTTAATCTTGTTAGTTTACCTTTTAGTTTTTATCTTAGTGTCCTTTATCAAAAATTACAAAAAAATTGTTTGCCTTGTTCCTGCTTGCTGCTGTTACTATGGGTTCCACTGAAAACACTAAGTTGTGTGACTTCACTAGTCACAACAACAATGACTTTGTCGGCACTTCTATTGCTCCACTTGCCACTATGGGAACCTATAAAAGTAATAGACCTTGTGACTATGTTAGTTATTACGGAGAATTATGCCCATGGCATGGTCTCCCAAGAAAGAAATTTGAGCCTTGGTTTGAAGTTGCTCCTACACGTCCCCAAACTTGGGTAGACGTCCAAACTCTTATAATATAAATAAAATCAAATATAGAGGATGACACTACAATTTTTCTTAATAGCGATGAAATTGATTTTGATAATTGTAGTCTTTCTGAAGTTATCACATTTTTGCAAAGAATGGCTAAAGACCCCCACACTAGCACACTTAACATTGCCTTCATTGAGCATATTACCAATGCTCTTACAAAGCTAGGGAGGAGAATCTCAAGCTTGAGACTTCCATCCCTAGAAATCTAGAAGATGGTTGGGATCCCATAGTCAAAATTAAATTGAATAATTTCTCTTGCTTTTATTTATGTGATGTTGGAGCTAGTACCTCCGTTATGCCCAAAAGAATGTATGATATGCTCAATTTGAAACCATTTGATACTTGTTATTTTGGTGTTCATCTCGTTGATTCTTCCGTAAGGAAACCTTTAGGGACGATTGATGATGTTATTATTATTTTCAATGATAACTATGTTCCCTTTGATTTTATTGTCATGGACATTGAGTGTAATCCCTCATGTCCAATTATTTTGGGACGTCCTTTTCTTCGCACCGTTGGTGCTATCATTGACATGAAAGAAGGGACCATTAGATTCTAATTCTCCCTCAAAAATGGAATGGAACACTTCCCTCAAAATAAGATTAAGTTACCTTATGAGTCCATTACACGGGAAAGCTATTCTTTTGATATTGACAAAACTTGATCTTCTTTGTATCATGCCTAGCTAAAAGGCATAAAAGAAAGCGCTTGTTGGAAGGCAACCCAAGATTTTTTTACTTTCAGTTTTAGTGGTCTTGATGTTTGTTACTACTGTAGCAACATCATTGTATCTTTATTTTCAAGCTGTGTGCCACGTTTTAGCCTCCGATTGCAAGAAAGTTCAAAAGTTGTGACATGCTGTCCAGAAACAGATTATGTCCCTTTGACAAAAAAATTGGCCATAAATCACCAGGTCATATTTTTGGTCTGAATTGTTTTGACAGTATGATCTATACAATTAGCTTTCGTGCATCTGTTATGAGTTTTTTTATTTGAGTTGCAGAAGTACCCCGAAAAAATTATTTACTATCGGTTGGTCTATTTTTCACAGATTCTGCCACGTTTTGTGTTTTCATCGTTTTGCAAATCTTAAGTTTGATTCTTCTATGCAAAAAAATTTTGGCAATCTTGAGAAACAGTAACTCTTCAAGAATATCTTTATTTCCAGTGGAGAAAAAAATATTTTATCATGGGTACTAACCAGTCTAACCATCTTATGATGAGTTACGTATGAAGGGAGTTTTCAAGTATGCGAAGGGAGATGATGAAAGAAGATTCGGGAGTGTCAAGCTCTCAAGCTTGGGGATTCCCCCATGCACCCCCAAGAAATATCCAAGGAGACCCAAGCGTCTAAGCTTGGGCCATGCATCCCCTTCTCCATCAACAATCATCAGTTCGTCCTTCTTCATGCTATATTTTTATCACTTCATATGTTATGTGCTAAACTTGGAGCGTCTTGCTCTTTACTTTTTAGTTTTTTTAGTTTTTCTTGTTGTTCATAACAAGTTGGATCCTAGCCTTCATTGTTTCAGAGAGAAACACGCTCCACTCCAGCGTAGAACACAACATAGGCTTGCATGCTTATCTTTCTTTTTGTGTGTGTTCTTTATCTTTTCATAGTTGTTGTCATGCTTAGCTCTTAGTTTTCATTCTTATATTTTTAAGAGCTTTTGTTTAGGACGTTTTAGGAACTCTCTTGAGTTTTCATGATTATCTTTTTTAGAAAGGTGGCTTGTTGCATTGAGTTGTGTGTCTTGCATGAGTAGGTAATTAAGGTTACTATTACAAGTGTAGTAGAAACATGCAGTAATTTTGAGGTATTGATTTGAGTAATGTTTGGACATTTTGGTGCCAAGAGATTGAGACTATTAGTGATAGGTGTCGTATTTTGGGAAATCCGTGCTTATTTTCAAAAACTACAAATATTACTTGAGAACTCTAGCTACTAGATGGATCGCTAACCTCTGGAAGGGTTGGAATTGTTGGGTCTCGCAACAGAAAACAATAATTTTTCTAACTAGCGTCTCCCTTTACCCAAGATCTATCTAGCTGTAATGCTGTAACGGAAAGACTTGCCGAAACATACCTCGGGGGGTAGTCCGTTGCGCGGGAAATGTTCCCTCAAACGTGGTTGATGAAGCCGTAAACCTTTCACATCCCCTTGGATGTGTTAGCACCCTGATGGGGTGATAGTGTCACACGTGCAGCTCCTCGTAGTACTCGCACACGTACGGACTCGATGACGACATCCGTTCTCCGATCCAGCGAAGGTGGCGGAAGTAGACCTCCCGGAACCGGAGTTTCGACAGCACGACAGAGTCCGCGTAGCAGAGAAGCCTCAATCCCAGCACAGGTTCCAGACAAGGGGACCCCGGCTTGAGAGAGACGAGAGAGGGGAGAAGACCGGTGAAAACCGGTGTCAATTCGGAGTAATATTGAATTCTCTGCGAATTTTTCTGTGTTCAAGAAGTGCACCCCTACCCATCTTTATATAGGCAGACGGAAGGATTCAACCCCCCTTCCCTTGGCAATGTGGGACTAATCCCTTGCCAAGGGGGGAGGGTGCGGCTAGGAAGAGGGGGGGAAGTGGGGCGCCACCCACATGGGCCCCAAGTCCCATGGCGCCCCCCCCTTTTTTTCTTTTCCCTTTTATTTTCCTCCTTCCCCTAATGGGCTTCTTTCACAAATAAGGCCCATTGCACTTTTTAATCTGAAATAAATTATTATTAATTATTAATTCACTTAATTAATAAATAATACATATTATTTCATCTCCCGATGATCCGGAACTCCTTCCAGCTCACTCCGAACGTCCTTCGGACCAATACGGAACCTTTTCGGTACGTCTTTCTCTCTTCTCCGGTAACTCCGATAGTTCCGAAAAGGTCTCCGATATTCATCGAGCCCTTAAGTGTGTTACCCTACGGTCCGAGAACACTCCAGTCATGACCGAGACAAAGCCTACGGCCAATGATCAATAGCGGGACCTGGATGTCCATAATGACCCATGTGCATTCCAGAAGTAACCGATTGAACCGTACACGTTGTATACCATTCCCTTTGTCATGCGATACTAGATTAGTCCAAGATTCGATCAACTGAATCCAATGCATTAGTTCTATCTTGTTACCGACAAATCTTATTCACTCGTCCTGTGATATTCATCCTTGTGACCTAGTCACACGCTGCGCAGCTTTATGGATGCAATCTCACCGAGTTGGCCATGAAGTATCTTTCCATTATATGGATTGACAAATCCCGCTCTTGAATCAACACTCCTCAAAATATCCCATCGGATAGCCCAAGATACAACTTTATGGTCACCATGTTTCAGTGTGACGGTTAATGCACTCAAAGCATCCTAAGAAGATAGCAATTATGCGTGATCTCACGGTCAAAGGAACAGGATACTACGTTCTGTAATTACAACACTGAACTTTTACCATTTGATCATGTTGCAATGCTTGCATTGGGTAATGTTCATCACGTCATTCATTCAATGAGGTGACCTTACCGTCAATTGACTTGATTGTCCATGACCGTGAAAACACAATCATCAGTTGACGATAAACCAGTCATCATGAGAGGCTGACTAGGAACTCTGGTTGTTTCTATACCACACCTGTATCATGGTTTCACTGATACAGTTCCAGCACAGTATGAAACTGGTCATGAACTTATTTAGATATATTGGAATAATCATATATTATTTGCCTCTAGAGCATATATCCAAAAGTCTCCCACTTGCACTAGATACCAAATAATCTAGCTGCATATTTTCTCGAGCATAATCATCTTATCATATAAGTGTTTATTGGTCATGCTTGCTCATGGAAGAGGTTTCTTCAACGATCTGTATCCGTTCAGATTCGTATGTTCCTTTGCAACAGGTATTGGTCAACTTTCTTGATATACCCTTCATTATCTAATAATGCTTGAATTATAAGTTTGGCGGGAGAGTGAGACTTCTTATTTTACAGTATTCTCTAATGACAAAATGGTTTTAGTCCCTAGGACTCCCATAGTCATGTATACTGAAAAATACACTCAGCCAGAAGTCTAAACTTCTTATGCTAAACTTTATTCAACCTTCTACTTCCTTAAGTAGATATTTATATTTGGTAGAGTTTTGGTTCATGAAATTATAGCTCACATTTCCTTTGTATTCCTTTTGGTGATATCTCTAATTCATATAGACCCATAATAAGGCGTGCAATCGTAATGCAGTATTACATTCAAGTATATTATCTTTTCTATCATTTAGAGTATTGTCCTCAGTTTCTCTTCAGATACTGAATGCTTGGACTTTGCTCAGGTTCTGTGTTTTTCTAACCAAGCACATCGGAACATGTTTTTCTTCTAAGAACTTTTGAGTCATTCTGTTATTGGATTCACAACTTCCGTTTTATGGTAGAATCATATGTCAAAGGTCATATAGGATCACATGTCTTGAGACAAAGTGCATCACTATTCTTCCATTGAAACATTATTTTGTGATATTAAGGTTTTACATCCTTTATATAATTCCTAGCCACAAGAACCTTTTCTTGTTTAGGATATCATTCCAATCCTTTTGATGTTCATTACACGTGTCCTAATCTAAACTTATAGATTTTAGTGTGTGACACATATGTATTTCGTTCATATAAGATTCTCTTAATCCTTCATCTTATTAGCCTTAATCTCCATGTATATCAACGTATATATATGAGATTGTTTTCACATATATCACTAGTGAAAAACAGGTCATTAGAACCGGTTCTAGGGTGCCTTTAGAACCGGTTTTTGAAACCGGTTCTAAAGGTTCAGTGCTAAAGAGTAAAGTCTTTAGAACCGGTTCCCCACGAACCGGTTCTAAACCAGCTCCAGCCAGGCCACGTGGTTGCACGGCAGCGCGAGGGCTTGGGCACCTTTAGCACCGGTTGTTAACAAAAACCGGTTCTAAAGGTTTCGTGGTTTAAGGGTCCGTTTGTTATTTTCTTTTGGTTTTAATAGTTTTGTTTTTGGATTATTAATTAAAGGTTCTCCGCAATCTTATTATTTAATGAAGATGATCAATATATGAATATATCAAGCGGTTCATGCGTCATACACTTAAGATGTGTATCTCGGTACATATGCTTCACAACATCTCATACACACAGACAATATAGTCTAAATATATCGATCACATCTCATATATATAGGACAATATATAATTTAATTTCAATAAGAACAAGTACGAAAGCCATTATATCCAACACAAAGATTTTTCCTAGTTTAACTTCGATAACCTAATTTGTTCAGATACACTACTACTAAATATATATAGGACATAATTCTTCGAATTCACTCCTAATATATAGGATCTAATCAAACCCGCGAAGGTAACAAAAAATAAACCCAAAAAGGAAGTCCATATTCTCCACGATAGAGGATAGAGAACAACCTGTCTCCAGGTTTTGGCTTCTTCTGGACCACTATCTTTAACCATGCTTTGATTTTGACACAACCATATGATCCACTTTCAGTGTAGTAATCATGTTGGAAAGGTTCTGTCCAAGGCCGTGCACAAAAAATTGTAACTTTGCCTTTAAATCTCAGCATCCATTTAGGCGTACAAGTTTGCGGTATCTTCTGTTGAAGAACATACATATTAGTAGCATAGTTAGCAATGAGTATAATTAATAAAATGTCTTTTTTAAGAAGATATAGGCTACTGAGAGAGAATGGTAAAAATCATACCAGGCTAGGACATTTAAGCATATAGTCCTCCAACTTAAGGACAAATGGCACATATGCTCCAAAAGGACGGCCAGCCCTTATATAGTTCGCATACGAAGGTACCAATTTAATAACTTCGATAAATGCATCTTGTTCATTCATACTTAGTTCGAAGCCTTTGTTATAGAAGGTACAATCAAAAATATCTTGTACTTTTTCCGTGGCAAGAACATAAGATGGCAATTATAAATGAGTTGTCAAACATTTGGAAGCAAAGAAAAATAAGTTGTAGAAGTAACAAAATTGTTGTTTAACAAACTCACATGAACATCGAACTGGAATCGTGTCGCCTAGTTCCATCGAAATTTTATCATCACGAAAAAACATTGGATCCTTGACGGTGGCGTCCGAGATCAAATGCTATTTTCATATTATCATGAAATGCATATGTCTTGCATAATGCATCCCATTTTGAACAGCCAAAGAATGTGGCATTTGGTTGATTAAAGATCTTAACCTTAAGAACAAAATGTTTCGTCTTAATGTTAACTTCTTTACTAATAGTTTCATCGAAATCTTGAATATTGATCTTGTCACAAACGTGGCGTCTTGCAAAGCAAGGGATGCACGAGTTGAATTAGAAAAAAAATGATACGTTATAAACATAAACTTAAGTCATGCATGCACCATAACAAGAACATGTCGTGCAAATTACATACCGTAACATTTTGGAACCAGGACCTAAGCGTGATGAAGAAGTATGTGTCTGCTTCATCAAACACGGGATCGTTGCATCGACCCGAGTCGTCTTGACAAATCTCGCACTTGGGATGAGACATACTATGTGTTCATAATTATAAAATTAATTCAAAGTAATAAAAATATAATGAAAATTATAAAAATATAACATGAGAAGTAATACAAATTGTGCCTCATTGGCCCATCTCCAATATGTAATTTAATCATCGAAATTCTAGAAAGTAAGAAAATAGTGATGAACCATAATATATATGAATGCAACAATTATATCACTAATACATATATGAAGTAATCTAGCAAATTAATAGCATCAACAATTTATTAATGGCATCTAGCAAAAATTCTACAAAAATTTCATCAAGGCGACGGCGGTAAGTACGTTCGACCATGGCGGCCACGTACAGCCATGGCCACGGAGGCGGGCCGGGGAGGTCGACCATCTACGGCCATGGCGGACACTACGGCCATGGCCACGGCGACTACGGCGCGCGCACTACTAGGGAATACCCTTATGGTGGCGCCCTTTTTTGTGTTTAGTGGCGCATTAGGGATGCGCCACTAACTACAAGCCACTAATAAGGGCTTAGAGGTGGCGCATTCTGGATGTGCCACCCCTAAGGCCCTTAGGCGTGGCGCATCTCAGAATGCGCCACCTCTAACCCCTTAGGGGTGGCGCATTCTGATATGCGCCACGCCTAAGGTTCCCTAGGGGTGGCGCATTCACAGTGCGCCACTAAATCCAGACAAAATGCGCCACCAAAGAATTACAGAAAACAAAAAAAGAATTACATAAAATAATAAAAACATTATAGATATTTTTATTATATTACAGAAATGCAAAATACAATATAACAATGAGGCCAACAATTATTGATACAAAAGAATTGCATTATAATTCTTATTACAAAGATTTACAACGGTTTAGAGGCCAACAAGATTCACAAGATTACATCCATCAAAAAATTACAATGAGTCCAACAATTATTGAAAACCGAAAGCTACTTTCGTCATCATATCTTGTTTGCTCTTCAACCTGCACAAAACAAAGCTTTAGAGGTCACATCTATATGAATTCATACCAAAGGAGAACAAAGCAATCTAGCATCTATTCTTATCAACAACTTAAAGCAAGTCGATCAATGGCGAGAAGCATGCACATATGCATAAAAATGCATATGCAGTGACCTTTATACACAAAGAGCACCAAGAGTATTTGACACTACCATCTACTACACAAAGAGTACATCCAAATTACATGTGGGGCATATATAACATAAATTGTTCAATTGTTCTGACTCGGCTCGGGGAATGGGTGGCATCCTTCTTTCGTCATGAAAGGCCTTGTGTCACGCAGGGCCTTTAGGCGGACTTCTATCTCCCCATTGGATGGTGCAATGTTCGAGTGGAAGATTGACCCCCTCATTTGTACTTCATGACGGATGATAGTCGACATCTGCGCTTGGATGTGAAAGAACTCCTCCTTCAGATTTGCATCGGCGATTTCCACCTTCCTTTCGGCCCACGCTCTGAGATGACTTGGTAGCATAAGGTTGCGTTGTTCCTGTACAATCGGCCTCATGTGATGAAGGGCGTAGTACGCATCCCTCACACTGCCAGCCGGCTGCTTGACGCACGGGAACTACGTTACGTGGTTGAACACGTTCACGCCAGGCTGATTTTTCCTGAACTTGTGCTTCATGATCTTGCCTCCGGCTTTTATGTAGCCGACGAGAGCATCATCCAAAACTCTCATGATATACTTGTAATCTTTCTTCTTCACACTCCCCGAGTCTAAATAAACGGCATGCGAGTGTTGCGGTGAAAAGCAGATGAGCACGCAGTCTTGATCCTCATAGCATAATTAAAACAATCCAAAAGAAATGTTGGAAGAGGACAATGGCACAAAGCTAAGAAAGCATACATGCTACGGCGGCGAGCGAATGACTTACTTGGGAGAGTAGGTCATGAGAAATGAATCCTTGTCGGTGTTCTGTAGCATGAATTCTCGCATCAAGATGCTTTCACGCACGTAGAAGGGGTCCAATATCGCGACGCTCGGGGTCTTCTCTCTCCTGATACTCATAGAAAGGCTGAGCGAGAATAGACGGATAAGGCTATGGTCCAGCCGCTTGAGATGGTACAAATTGAAGATCTCCGAAAATCGCAGGATTATCATATCCGCGGGGATAGTGTTGATGAAGCCCATGTTGAGTGGCACCTTGGCCATGAAAACCGGGTACGAGGGATTCTCTTCTCGAAGAAGAATCTTCTCTAATGCCATAATACTATGGTTCACACTCTGCATATCCGAAGTTGCAAGGTCCAGCATGTCCTTAGGTAGCATCGCCCTACCAGCCACATGGATTTCAAACGAGAGATCCTTGGCTCTTGGTGGCCCGTCCTGAGCCCGGATCGGCATCGAAGGTTGGCTACTCGAAGTGATGCTCTTCTTTCTTTTCCGTCCCTTCTTCTTTTCTAATTTTGAGGGCTCACCGGCCTTTATCTGCTCAGTGGCCGCCTTATGGAGTGTGGACGGGCTGAGAATAGATCTCCTTGTGGCATATGCTTGAGGCTCGGTGAAGGCGCAAGCTGCTGGAGACATGTCCTGAGAAGCAGAGAAGAGACGCGTGGAGCAAGCAGGCTTCGCCGCAGGATCAGCTGGACCGCGAGCTTCCTCGTCATGTTGATAGGCTCCTTCAGCAGGAGGCATGAATAAGTCATCAGCATCATACAAAGTATTGATGAACAGGTCGGCGATGATATCATCATCAAGATCATAGTCTTCTTGTTGTGCGCCGATGGGATCATGTGGCGCTGGCACGATGAGTAGCGGTGTTGTCCTAGGTGTGGTGCCCCTTTCCCCCGTCATTAAACGCATTTGGCTCTTCGGCCATAGGCATATTTGGTTGAAACAGTCACTGAGGACTGCCGGCTCGTCCTCATCGTATCTGGGGGGTTGAATGGGAGGTTCAACTCTCTCGTAGCGCGAAATCACGAGAGAGATTTGAACCCTAGCATCTCCGGTGCCATCGGCATATTGTGCATGATTCGATTTGTGGTTGAATGATTTTACCTTTGGCAACATCCTTCAACTCGCCGTCCACGACTTGTAATAGATTGCATGGACTGTCCTCCTGCGAAAGATATATATATATATATATATATATATATATATATATGCATGTACGGCATCAGAGAGATTCCACTAAAAAAGGCAAGGAGATGAAGTCCTCGTTTGAGTTGCAGACGCTTATAGTTACCTTGAGGGCGCCGAGGTCGGCTAGTGAAGAGACCCCGCCGATGACGGCGGGCATGCAAGAGACAGAGGGCGCGCTGCCTCCCGTGGCGTCGGTCGCCCTATTTGCGCTGCCGCCGGGTGCATTATTGTTATGCCCCGGTTGCTCGATCGTGGCTGGAGAAGTTACCATCACGTCCGGCGCCGCCGCCGCGGTGTTGGCGGCCGGAGTCACCAATACGTCGGGAGTCGGTGCGGGAGCCACCACTACGGAGGGAGTCGGGACTGCAGGCGCCGCGGTGCCCGAGTTGCTGCCGACCATGCTGAGGACTGGTATGGGCCCTTGTCCACCACGCGCTTGCCAATTCGCGAGCGACTGCATCATATCTGGAAGGAGAGCGTTCATCGTCTTCGCCACTTCATCCTGGCTAAGCTGCGGAAGCATGTTCACCTTCTCCTCCAGTCCACGAACATAAGCGGCATCTTCTTCGGTCCTTCTCGCCTTGCGCCCCCTCGAACCGGACTGCTCCGCCGGTTTTCCATAATATTCGGACCAATTTAGGTCCGCACCAAAGCCGACCACACAGCCGGCTGACGATGGCTTCGCCGTCACGTCGTCAACCTTCTTGACCTTGTTCAACGCCATGTTAAAGGCGTTGTCCCACGGGCCGGCCGGCTTAACCGACGACTCCTGCGATGAGGCGATTTTCATTTCCTTATGCTGCAAAAAGAATGTGAAACGTTAAGAAATTGTGAACTACACTCGAGAATTCAATCGACAAGGTCACGTGGTAAACTACTTACCACGGCAGTCGTAAACTCCTGAATCTTAGGATCGATAATTATTTTCGAGGTTGCTTTGTCCTTATAGCTCCGGGCCCTCACAAAGAATTCGGTCTGCGGATCATCTTTGTATTGCTGGAAGGGGTTAGGTATGCCCGCAGCGGCGTACTCGGTATCCTCCTTGTCCCATTTAGGCTTGGAACTTTTGTAACCACCGGCTCCGAGACGGTGGTTACCTATGACCTGCGACAACATGGCCTTGCCCTTTGCACTCGTGGCCTTGGCTTTCTCGGACTCACACCTATCCTTGAAAAGGTTGTAGGTAGCTTTGTCGATCAACGGCTCTTTCTCCTTGAGATCCTCCCAGGTTTTGTTCTTTTCAAAAATTTCCCTCTTTACCCGGGTTTTCCAACTGGACAAGGCCTTGCTCATCTTCCTGAGGGCCCATGTGTTTACTTTGTTCCCTCTGAGTTTGGTGTTATCGTACGGCTCCGGAAACTTGTATCGTCTGTGCAGCTTGTTGATAAGAAGCTGACAATAATGAATATTCTCACGACTCCTGAGGTTAATCGTGGTGATCGGCACGGTGTTGCGGAGGATCGCCGCGACTTGACGGCCGTACCCTTCCGAAAAACGTTCAGGCTGTTTAGGAATCCCAACGGCGGTCACAACAGTAAACTCTTGCCTGATGGCGCCGACCTTGGTCGGTTTTCGATTCCTCTTCTTCGACTGGGTACCATCTGTGTTGGAGCCACCGGTCCCATCATCCTGGCCGATGTTCCTTTCGCCGTCTGTCATACCGGCCTCCTCCTCCAAGTCATCATCCGATGAGTCGGAGTCCGACTCTATCTCCTCCTCATACTCCTCCTCGCCCGGAGGTACTTCCTCTTCTCTCTGCTCCTCGACCTCCTCCTGGGAGTATTCCCAAAATTGCTTCCTTTTTTCTCCCGCTGAGAAGAAAGACCGGCGTCGGCTCCGGTCGACATGTTTGCACTAGTACAATATTAAGAAATGCAACTACTTAATTAATTAGAACAATAAATAAATGCAAATACTCTCATGTTAAGAAAAATAGCAAAGGTCATGCACGAATTCACGGAAAAATTCGGCATGACCTTTGCTCTTTTTCTTAACATGAGAGTGCCCCATTCTCAACCAAAACGGAAGTTAATCAACATTTCGGGAGAAAGGGGATAATGATTTCTCCCTGCACAATAAAATGCCTACATATAGGCACAAGCAACATATATATAGTGTAGAACAATGCACTAAAATAGATATTCAAACTGTAGATATTCAAACAACATATATATAGGTAAATTTCATATGGTAAACAATGCATTGCACATTCTGTATACTTGCAAGTTCTACTTTGCAACACCTAAAATTCTGTTTTAGTCAAGCTCATTTTAAAAAGTGGAAAAACATGATGAGATAAACATGATGAGATCATGTAACAATGGCACATCAAAATATAAAACTATCCAAGAACAGATTCTACACTTGCTGGTTTCATCACATGCTGATTTTATTAACTAAAAATAAAGTATCAGGGATGTGCTAGTTTTTATTAGTTATAATAATAAAAATCACAACAAATCCTAAATCCCAATTTGAAACTGATGTAGGAGTGCCTCCTTTTTTAAATCAATTATTTTAAGTCACCTACTAGCACTTGTTTTTAATCCTTTTTTCTCATGTGTACAGCTTCAAGAGATTGCTAACTACACTTTGATTCTCAGTCACCTAAAGTTGAATGGAGGCCATATTCCATCAATTATACTATGACTATCTCTTGCAATCTCTTCACTTAGAATAAAGCTGAATGCATTTTTCAGATTCAGGTGTGCAGTGAATCAGACATATACAGTTTGAATGAAGCCTCGTCTAGGTATCTGCTTATCTTCCCCGTGTAGCCGTTCGGAAATTTTACTCCTATGAGGCAGTGGATAAACCGCTTGATCTCCTCCTCGCACAGAGTGAAGCATGTCGGGGGGCAGTGATCAATACCGGTCTTCTTCTTGGTCGTCCTTTTTCGTTTGCGAGAGTTTTGCGCTTCCGTATCCTCTTCCTCCTCCGTCTCATCGTCGTCGTCACTAGGGGGGTGAAGTTCCCTCCTGATGCCCATAAATTTCAAGTCATTCCTTGCTTTTGGCCCGTCCTTGGTCATCTCCGGCATGTTGAGCAGCGTGCCAAACAAGCTCTCGCACACGTTCTTTGTGATATGCATTAGATCAAGGCTATGAGGACTGCGGAGTAGACTCCAGTATTCCAAATCCCAGAAAACGGACCTCGCTTTCCATACCCTCATCAACGGCTGAGTCTTCTTTTTTTTCTTTCCTGGCGCGGGGCACTCTTTCCAAGTTTTCAGCAAGTTGTCGATTTCTTTGCCGCTCCTTCGAGCTGGGGGTGCTCGGAGCTCCTCGCTTCTATCGAACAGATGTCCCTGTTTTCTCCACGCGTGTTTCTTGGGAAGCCACCTCCGAGACCCCTGGAACACGGTTTTTGAAGATCCGGGATCTTTTGGTAGCTGGCGGTACGTTGTATTATCCATGCACCTAACGCATGCACAGAATACTTGGACCACCTGCCCTGAGAAATATCCGTATCCGAGATAGTCGTGCACCGTCGTGATCACCGCGGCTTTCATTGGGAAATATTCTTTTGCCGCGGTGTCCCACGTATTGACTCCGTATTTCCATAACGTTTCTAGCTCCTCTTTCAACAGCTGCAGATATAGATTGAGGTCCGTACCTGGTTGTTTCGGCCCTTGAACTAGCATACACATTGTTATGTACTTTTTCTTCATGCACTTCCAGGGGGGAAGGTTGTATATGCATACAAACACGGTCCAGGTACTGTGTGTGCTTCTCTGGCCGCCAAACGGATTGACTCCATCGGCGCTCACACCAATCCTGAGGTTCGTTGGTTCTTTCCCAAAATCTGGGTATTCGAGGTCCAACGCAGTCCATTGGCTACCATCTGAAGGGTGCCTCAGCATGTCCTCCTTTTTCGGATCCGGGTTCGGGTCATCCTCTTTTAGCTTCTTTCTATCCGCGTGCCAAGTCATGAGCTTTGCTTCCTCGGGATCTACGAAATACCTCTGCAGACGAGGACTGATCGGAAAGTACCATACCACTTTTCTAGGAACTTTCTTCCCTCTCTTGTATCGACTAACACCGCACACCGAACATGTGGTTTTATCTTCGTCCTCACCCCGATAGATCATGCAATCATTTATGCAGGCGTGGTATTTAACGTGCGGAAGATCGAGAGGGCAAAGGACTTTCTTGGCCTCAGCGATACTAGTTGGGAATGTGTTGCCCTTCGGAAGACGGTCGTGCCAGAATGCCATGTTATCATCGAAGCTTTCGTCGCTCCATTTGTTTTTTTCCTTCATCTCCATAGCCCCAAGTGTTACATTCAAGCGGGTATCCCCTTCGTTGCATCCTTCGTACAACTTCGTAATCGCGTGTTTCTCGAGTTGCGCCATCTTGGCTTTCTCTCTAGTTGCACCTCTTGCGTTCAACGCCTCTTTGACAAGCAGCTCTTGAACATGAGGGTCCCGCACCCAGCTTGAATCCTCATCATGTCCGACATCTTGATCTTCATGTCCGGCATCTTGATCTACATGATCCACTTCGGCATCTTCTTCATGATCATGTACGGGATGCTCTTCGTCTTCTCGCCCACCGCTGTTTTCTGGTTGCCCTTCCTCATTTACTGGCGCCCCACCATTGACGTCCTCCTCCTCACCAGCTTCATCACTTATCCATCGTGCGTAGCCATCCATCAAACCATTACTCTTCAGGTGTCTTTGCAATATTCCGGAATCAGGCTCGGTCACGCACTGCATTTTGCATCTCCGACACGGACATCTTATGTTCGACCTATTATTCCTTAGCATGTCGTTTGTCGCACATTGCATCCACCTAGCCACGGTGATATCGGTCAGCATCTCGCGGACCATGGTCGATCACCTGCGTGGACGGAGAGAGCAACACAATTATATATCACAGTCGTCGCCGGAAAAATTCGGCATGACCTTCCCTAATAATGCATGGGAGCATGCGGAGAGTGCGCCGGAAATTTGCCAAAACGGAAATGAATCGACATTTCGGCAAAACATTGGCCACTCAAGATACACATATACATCAAACCACCATAAGCTTCACATATACATCAAACCACCACAAGCTTCACATATACATCAAACCCAAGCTTCACATATACAAAAAACCCCAAGCTAATAAAGGCAAGTATATGGGTCATAAATGGAACAAAAGAGTTTGGGAGGAGGTCCACTTACTTCAATATGAAACAAAATAGATGTAATGCCAAGTATCGATGGATAAATGGAAGAAATGACGTGGGGAGGAGGAGAAAACCGAATAGATCTAGGACGAGAAGAGTGGATATAGTTTGAGAATTGTGTGGAGTGAATGAGAGGTGGTAGGTGGGGTGGAGTAGATAAGGGCATCTCTAGGCATTTAGTGGCGCATATAGAAAGTCAGTGGTGGCGCATTGGTGAAATGCGCCACCCCTAAGCTCTTATGGGTGGCGCATTAGAGAAATGCGCCACCCCTAAGGACCTTATGGGTGGCGCATTTACAGAATGCGCCAACTTTAAGCTCTTAGGGGTGGCGCATTCTGTAAATGCACCACCCATAGGTTCCTTAGGGGTGGCGCATATTGCTAGATGCGCCACGTATAAGATCATCCACGCTGGCCCACTCTTAGGGGTGGCGCACTGGAAAATAATGTGCCACCCATAAGGTCTTATGGGTGGCACATTATTTTCCAGTGCGCCACCCCTAACAGATGGTGGCGCATGGCCTTCTGTATGCGCCACTAATAAGCTTTCCATGTATAGTTATTTCCCTAGTAGTTCGACCACAGCGGCGCGCATTCGACCACTTCGGACCATGGCCACGGCGGCGGGGAGGTGGACGTACGCTGGAGAGGGCGACGGTGACGGCGACGGGGAAGGCGACAGCGGCTAGCAGCAGCCTGGCGGCGTGGACGGCGACGGCGGCGTCGGCGAGGAAGAGCAGCAGCCTGGCGGCGTGGTGTGACGAATTGAAGCGGTGGGCGGAACTGACGCCAAGTGCCGATATATATACCATGGACCTTTAGCACCGGTTTGTAGCAGAAACCGGTGCTAATGGACCTTTAGAACCGGTTTCAGCCACAAACCGGTTCTAAAGGTCACCAATTTCATTCATTTTTCGGCAAAAATACACGCGGGAAGGGGAGGGACCTTTAGCAGCGTTTCGTGGTTGAAACCGGTTCTAAACCTTTATTTTTTAGATTTATATTTGCTTTCCAAATTCAAGGTCATTTAGCTCAAAATAAATCATTAAATGCAAGAAAAATAGCAAATGAAGTCAGAAAGGGTTGAAATTTTAGTATGTGGCTTTGAATGGTGCATATTGAATGCAAAAAAAGTCTTGAGTTGAAATAATTTTAGAAAAATGAAATTTCTTTGTAACAGATGAGTTTTCGTTTGAAACCCTTATACTTTGAAAGAGATGGTGCAGTTTGTACACGAAGTGCATCCAGTTTTTGCCGTAATCCTCTCAACTTTTGCACACATGTTATGTGGGTCAAATGATGATACCTTGCCAAGTTTCAAACTTTTCTGAGTTCAGTTGTAGTGCTTTCCAAATTCAAGGTCATTTAGCTCAAAATAAATCATTAAATGCATGAAAAATAGCAAATGAAGTCAGAAAGGGTTGAAATTTTAGTATGTGGCTTTGAATGGTGCATATTGAATGCAAAAAAAGTCTTGAGTTGAAATAAGTTTAGAAAAATGAAATGTCTTTGTAATAGATGAGTTTTCGTTTGAAACCCTTATACTTTGAAAGAGATGGTCTAGTTTGTACACGAAGTGCATCCAGTTTTTGCCGTAATCCTCTCAACTTTTTCACACATGTTATGTGGGTCAAATAATGATACCTTGCCAAGTTTTAACCTTTTCTGGGGGCATATGTCCTGGTTCCAGCCAAGAACCGGGACCAATGCACCTCGCTCCTGGCCCACAAGCATTAGTTCCGGTTTGTGGCTCGACCCGGGACTAAAGTCACGCCCACAAGCATTAGTCCAATTTCAGGGTCATTTAGCTCAAAATAAATCATTAAATGCATGAAAAAGAGCAAATTGTGGCGGCGACGCGACAAACTTAAAACATTCAACAAACTTAACATCTCAAACCTAGAACATAAAACAACTACTCCTGCTCGTCGTCGGAGAAATCGTCTTCGGTGTCGGAGCTGATGTCATCCTCCAGCTCTATCCAGCGGGGGTCACCGAGGGGCCAGTTGGCGGCGCCTCTCGCCAGTTCCTCCTCCGCCATCGTCTTGGCCGCCCGCCGCTCCTCCCGCCATTCATGACGCTCCTGTCGCCGCTCCGCGCTCTCGGCCGCCAGCCTCGTCCAGTGTTCCGCCTCCTCCGAGGCTTCACGGGGATGGCTCGCGTACCAATCCTGCACGGCACGCTGGTCCTGCTCTGAGGTGAGGCCGAGCACCGCTCGTCGACGATGGAGGCGGTGGTCCTCTTCAGTGAGGAGGAGCGGCGGATCTGCCATGTCCTCCGCCGCTTCCAAGCTGCGACAGTGGCGGTTATTCATCTCCGCGCGCGGGCGGACGAGCCTCCACGCCGCAACGTCGTACGCGCGGGCGACTAAATATGCATGCCAGAACCTTCCGAGACACACACGCTCGTTGTTGGCGCAAGTGATCACCTCCATGAATGTTTCGTCCGAGTGCTCGCGGACGCCGTGGTAGCTTGGTCGGCGGCGGCGAGGCGGCATGGTGGCGGTGGCGCGGAAGGGGAAAGAGTGCACGAGAAAAGAACTAGTGGCGACTGGCGTTGCGTGGAGTCCTCTTCCACGCGCTTTTAACCGTACATGATTTTGAATCCAACCAATCAGGAAGAAGCACACGGATCGCGTGTTTCTTTCAAGCGCTTGTGAGTCGTTGGATCAGGCTTCTGAGCCGTTGGATCCAACCAATCAGGAAGAAGCACACGGATCATGTGTTTCTTTCAAGCGCTGGTGACTCGTTGGATCAGGCTTCTGAGCCGTTGGATCCAACCAATCAGGAAGAAGCACACGGATTTTAGTATGTGGCTTTGAATGTTGCATGTTGGATGCAAAAAAAGTCTTGAGTTGAAATAAGTTTAGAAAAATGAAATGCCTTTGAAACACATGTGTTTTCGTCTGAAACCCTCGTACTTTAAAAGAGATGGTCCATTTTGTACATGAAGTGCATCCAGTTTTTGTCGTAACCCTCTCAACTTTTGCACACATGTTATAGTAAAATGATGATACCATGCCAAGTTGCAACCTTTTCTGAGTTCAAAAAATAGCAAATGAAGTCAGAAAGGTCTTTAGCACCGGTTTCAACCACAAACCGGTACTTCAAGCGCTTTGTTTCTTTCAGCTCACCTCGACCAATCAGGAAGAAGCACACGGATCGCGTTTTTATTTCAAGAGCTTTGTGAGTCGTTGGATCAGGCTTGTCAGCCGTTGGATCAGGCTTGTCGTTGCCTATATATAGCCCACCTCTCGGACATGTTCTACACTCATTTCATCGGCCGAATACAAATCATTCGGATTCGCCTGGTTGCGGTCTAACGGTGCTTTTGATATGCGGGCACTCACTAGAGCCACACCGTCGGGCTGTAACCAGGCGAAACCGTGTGTTTTGTTGATCTTATATATATCTAGTTAGAAATCTTTCACTTCATCGACCAAATACAAACCATTCGGATTCGCCTGCATACGTTCGACGGTGCATTTGATATGCTTGCACTCATGAGCCACCGTCGGGCTGTATGCAGGCGAAATCGTATGTGTTGTTGATCTTACATATATCTAGCTAGAAATCTTTCACTTCATATCGACCAAATACAAATCATTCAGCTGTATGCAGGGGAAACCTTGTGTTTTATTTGGTTGGAAAAAAAGTATAGCAATTTCATTATAGGATGTCAACGGAAGATTACTCCACACTCTGTACACCATAAAGGACAATTTCGGTTAAGCCCTGATTGGTTCGCAAATCTAGCAATCTTCCCACCAATCAAGGTTCAACCGAAATTGCCTTTACAGTATACAGCATATAGATGAATCACTCGTGGACAACCTTTATTAAACTTGCTATGCTACAATAAGTGGACACTGACCCGTGCTTATAAACCGGTCCAACTCGTCTTCGGTTAGCGAGGTGGTACTAAACTTAGTGCACCTTTAGAACCGGTTTGTACTACCAACCGGTTCTAATGCTGCTAGGTGGCCCGCACGCCGAACGACAACCTGATAATATTGGAAGTAGTGCTCAGAAGAGTTTGTCCGAGAGCAAAAATTTGAAAGCTCTAATCACTGCAGGCTCAAAAGGCAGTTTCATTAATATTTCGCAAATGACTGCCTGGACGCACAATGATGGATTCTTTTAAAAACCGAGTAAATCATGTTCTTAACAAGGCTCGTGATAATGCTGGAAGTAGTGCTCAGAAGAGTTTGTCCGAGAGCAACAATTTGAAAGCTATGATCACTGCAGGCTCAAAAGGCAGTTTCATTAATATTTCACAAATGACTTCCTGGACGCACAATGATGGAATCTTTTAAAAATCGAGTAAATCATGTTCTTAACAAGGCTCGTGATAATGCTGGAAGTAGTGCTCATAAGAGTTTGTCCGAGAGCAACAATTTCAAAAGCTATGATCACTGCAGGCTCAAAAGACAGTTTCATTAATATTTCGCAAATGACTGCCTGGACGCACAATGATGGAATCTTTTAAAAACCGAGTAAATCAGGTTCTTAACAAGGCTCGTGATAATGCTGGAAGTAGTGCTCAGAAGAGTTTGTCCGAGAGCAACAATTTGAAAGCTATGATCACTTTAGGCTCAAAAGACAGTTTCATTAATATTTCGCAAATGACTGCCTGGACGCACAATGATGGAATCTTTTAAAAACCGACTAAATCAGGTTCTTAACAAGGCTCGTGATAATGCTGGAAGTAGTGCTCAGAAGAGTTTGTCCGAGAGCAACAATTTGAAAGCTATGATCACTTTAGGCTCAAAAGACAGTTTCATTAATATTTCGCAAATGACTGCCTGGACGCACAATGATGGAATCTTTTAAAAACCGACTAAATCAGGTTCTTAACAAGGCTCGTGATAATGCTGGAAGTAGTGCTCAGAAGAGTTTGTCCGAGAGCAACAATTTGAATGCTATGATCACTGCAGGCTCAAAAGACAGTTTCATTAATATTTCGCAAATAACTGCCTGGACGCACAATGATGGAATCTTTTAAAAACCGAGTAAATCAGGTTCTTAACAAGGCTCGTGATAATGCTGGAAGTAGTGCTCAGAAGAGTTTGTCCGAGAGCAACAATTTGAAAGTTATGATCACTGCAGGCTCAAAAGACAGTTTCATTAATATTTCGCAAATGACTGCCTGGACGCACAATGATGGAATCTTTTAAAAACCGAGTAAATCAGGTTCTTAACAAGGCTCATGATAATGCTGGAAGTAGTGCTCAAAAGAGTTTGTCCGAGAGCAACAATTTGAAAGCTATGATCACTGCAGGCTCAAAAGAGAGTTTCATTAATATTTCGCAAATGACTGCCTGGACGCACAATGATGGAATCTTTTAAAAACCGAGTAAATCAGGTTCTTAACAAGGCTCGTGATAATGCTGGAAGTAGTGCTCAGAAGAGTTTGTCCGAGAGCAACAATTTGAAAGCTATGATCACTGCAGGCTCAAAAGACAGTTTCATTAATATTTCGCAAATAACTGCCTGGACGCACAATGATGGAATCTTTTAAAAACCGAGTAAATCAGGTTCTTAACAAGGCTCGTGATAATGCTGGAAGTAGTGCTCAGAAGAGTTTGTCCGAGAGCAACAATTTGAAAGTTATGATCACTGCAGGCTCAAAAGATAGTTTCATTAATATTTCGCAAATGACTGCCTGGACGCACAATGATGGAATCTTTTAAAAACCGAGTAAATCAGGTTCTTAACAAGGCTCGTGATAATGCTGGAAGTAGTGCTCAAAAGAGTTTGTCCGAGAGCAACAATTTGAAAGCTATGATCACTGCAGGCTCAAAAGAGAGTTTCATTAATATTTCGCAAATGACTGGCTGGACGCACAATGATGGAATCTTTTAAAAACCGAGTAATTCAGGTTCTTAACAAGGCTCGTGATAATGCTGGAAGTAGTGCTCAGAAGAGTTTGTCCGAGAGCAACAATTTGAAAGCTATCATCCATTGGATCCGGCTTATGAGCCGTTGGATCAGGCTCGCCTCCACCAATCAGGAAGAAGCACACGGATCGTGTGTTTCTTTCAAGCGCTTGTGAGCCGTTGGATCAGGCTTGTCGTCTGAAACCCTTGATGGTCCAGTTTGAACTTGCTAAAACTGTTGAGAGTGCTACGACAAAAAAGTATAGCAATTTCATTATAGGATGTCAATGGAAGATTACTCCACACCCTGTACACCGTAAAGGCAATTTTCGTTTAGCCCCTGATTAGTGGGAAAATCTAGCTACTCTGCAGACAAGAGAGGTCCAGCTGAAATTCCCGTATTAGATTTCGCAATCTCATACGGAGTTTCAACTTGACCCTGCCTCGTCGGCAAATCTAACAAATCTACCCACCAATCAAGGTTCAACCGAAATTTGCTCTACAATATACAGGATATATTTAAATCTCTCATGGACAACCTTTATTGAACTTGTTATGCTGTGATAAGTCCACTCTAACCCGTGTTTATAAACTGGTCGAACTCTCTTCGGTTAGCGAGGTGGTACTAAACTTAGTGAACCTTTAGAACTGGTTCTAGGTACCAACCGGTTCTACTGCTGCTAGGTGGCCCGCATGCCTAAAGGCAACCTTCCACCACATCTTTAGAACCGGTTGGTAGTAAAAACCGGTTCTAAAGGTGCGCTTGCATCCACCACTTGGCTCGAGGACCACCACACGAACCGGTTCTAAAGCCTAGAGCCACGAACCGGTTCTATTGGGCCAGTAGAACCTGTTCGTGTTCGAACCATGACCTTTGCTCATATCCAAAGGCCTGTTTTGTACTAGTATCATCGTATATATATGAAATTGACATTGCGCTCCCACTCAAATATATCCGACATATATCTGTAAGTAAGCTTTTATTATGTTTCTATTCTAATTATGTCAGACATACTAATATTGCTCCCAAAGCTCCCACTCAGAAAATGCTCTCTGCATTCCAAATTTTAAGGAAGTCTCCAAAGCTCCCACTCAATTTCATGAAATTGCAGTCCATCTCAATATTTTGATTACTTCAAAATCACTTGATCAAATCAAGGTTGAGAGTTTCTGCCTTGAGGTACTATGGTCCATCTTATCGAAACATTCTTTCGTTATGCCAATTGCTACTTCTCTTCAAATTCCACAACTTGAATGTGATGCAATTTCAAGCTATGTTCCCTTCATAGTGTTCGTGAATGAAATACTCATATTTATTTAGCATTACTACACTTCCGTAGTCAATCATTATTGAATTTATCCATAACATCTTTTATGTGCCAAATCATGCCCGTATGTGTTGCATCATTCTTAATAACTTCCTGGTTATTCGGAATGTGAAATAACTACTTTATTTCATAGGATGTGAGCCATCCCATATGCAACTCAATATGATTTCATTTCTCCTCTTTTCCTAGGTAACCATCAATCCTTCGTAATTTATGAGCAGTGTCCCTTTTGTTTCACTTAAGAAGACTCATGATTATTGTTCTGTACAGAACGTATTCATGACAATTTTTTTATTTTTAAACTAAGGCTTTAACTAATATACCATGATCATCATCAATAGCATATTTCCTCTTCTCATGGAGTCATTTCAGCGGAACGTTTTCCGTTGCGTTACTCTGTTATCTGGAGGCAGGGTCAATCACCCTGGTCAAAGAATTCACTTTTCTCCCATTGGTTTATTCCTTGAGAACCATCTTCTCATTTACCAATTAAGCAATACAAGTTTTGCTATTTGAGAAGGTGTGTTTTACAATTGCTCACAACTCTAATACAAAGAAAGTTATATCATATAAAACTTCTAGAAACTTTCTAACACCATCATCATATGGAGTCATCAGCTTCATTAAATTCAGAATGGTTTCCTTATTTCATGAAGTGGGTGTTTTAACTTAATAAATTATAACAACTTTGTTCATTCAATAGCATTAGCGTAAGGGGAATGTATTTAGACCACACTACATTTTAGCATGACTACGAATGGTTTTAGGTGCTTGAGCACTTTAAACTTCCATCGTAATTTGTGGTATTACTTCCACAAGTCTCCCATTTATGTCAACTATAATACTTATCACTTTGATCACATCATGGTGATTCATTTTCTTATATTTTACTTCACTGTGATTTCGTAATCTCATATTTATGATCTGAATTGAATCCTTGTTCAATTAATCATGCGAAGCATCTTTAATGATTATTCATGCGCTTGGTTAATACATCATTTATTTACAATGTTTGGCGCAAGTTCTACTTTGCTAGAACTCCGTCATTAGTCATCTTGGTTGATAATAAATTCATGAGTTAATAGATCGAGTATCTAATGACTTCATCTTTTATGAAGTCATCTCATGCTTTTAGTATAGTTATGACTTTTGACCTTATTGTTATTCATAATAACTTAATCATTAAACATTGAATATCACTTGACAATTGTGGTGTTTTATAAATGCTTCTATCATATTATAAACTCAATTGCAATCATAGTATAAGCACACTTTATTCATCAAACTAGAACAACTGACTTGTCTCAAAACATGACTAACTTTGTCTCGCGAGATGCAAGACATACCACTAAGTGTTCATATTCGATTGATTATAAAAGATTTATCTAATACTCTAAGTATAATTCTATGATAGATGTCTTGGTGAAATCTTGGTGGCCATCAACTGTCTTGGTTGCCATCAATCCTGGATCGCACCTCTTCCCGTCCATGCAACGGCAGGCCCTGTTTTCATAAAACAGAACAAGTATCAAATACTTATTAAACTGCAAATGTTGTATAAGGGAACAAACATTTATAACGAGTATATCAAACATATACCTTCTCCATCAACAATTTCTCCTTCAATGGGTTCAACCTCTAAATATCGGAGGTTGACCATGAACTCAAAGAACTGAAGGCTTTCACCTCTTCCGACTTAGTCATGGACAAAGTTTGTGTAACTCGGTGGAAGCGAGTGTAGCACCGTGTTTATAGCAGACTCCTCTGTGGTCCAATAGTCAAAGTCCTCCACGAGTTTCAGATGTATCCCATGCATCTTGGCTACATGAGTTTTCAGACAAGTGTTCTCTTCCATCTTTGTAGTAAGAAACTCATTTTCTAACTCAAATCTGGCCACTCTGAACTGATGTATAAACAATGACTTCATCATGTCGATTGTGTCAAACGTGTCCATATCCGCATATTGTTCACGTAAATCTTGCGGAAAGCTAGTTTCTATGACACTTTTAGCCATGGCGTAAGTCCTTCGACGATTATGGTAATCAAGCATTACTTTTTCATCCATGTTTTCTACTGGAGGGTCTCCCATACGCTCTTGTATCACGAACAAGAGGTTAGCTCTCTTGAGCACAGTCCTAAGGTATAATTACCTATCAACGAAATTTGACCCATCATCTTTAAGTCTTTCACCACGTAAGAAAGTAACCAATCCATGATACTGATTCATGTCCATTTTAATTTTCTACAAAATATTTGCAAGGAAAACAATTAAGACTAGTTCATAACAATGAGTTCATAATAATCATATTATAGATGAGCTCACACTAAAACAATCATCCCTAAGAAGTTTTAGTGCTTACATGGTCCAGATTCACTATCCGTCCTCGAATATCACAACGGCCGACGGATTAGTTTCAAAGGTAGACAACTAGTTTGTGCGATCACATCCTATATGTGACTCATGCTCGATCTTTCGATCTCTAGTATTCGGAGGCCATATCTGCATATGCTAGGCTCGCCAAATTGACCTTAGTGTTATATGCTGCTTAGCAAGGCCATATCGACATATGCTAGGCTTGCCAGGCCCAACCTCATGTGAACTCTAATGTATGTATGACACCCGATCGTCACGGCCTGCCTATCATAAAGAGAACCTTCCAGGTGGTGCGCACTTCGGTAGAATACTTATGTTTGGCATTTTATAAGGGATCATCTTATTTTATGCTACCGTCGTGTATCCTATACTAGCATGTTTTAAGACGTATGATCATGGTGGCACTAAGTCTACAGTGTCTCCATTTAAGTTCGTTTCATCATGATGAACGTTTACTACTTTCTAGTAACACATAGCAAAGCTATCACTACATCAAGATCAAGCAAACAACAATAGCCCCCTCTGCAATATAAAGTTAGACGCCTCTATTTTGTATATTGCATGTTTTACGTGGCTGCTAGGGATTTTCATAGATCAACTGTTTCTACGAACATTGAACCACAACTCAGATTATAGATTGTCTCTATTACACCCCGTACGGGGCCCTCCGTTGCAAATGCCATATCCGCTAAAGTAAGAGAGACAGACACCCCGCAAAGCCACTTTATACGCTACAAGCCGTATGTCAAGCGTGGAACCATTCTCGCGTAAGCCTACGCGTAAGGTCGGTCGGGGCCGCTTCATCAAACAATGCCACAGATATAACAAGTACACGTGAGAGGTTAACAATCGTAGAATCAACGCCCACATTCCCGATGTGTTCTAACCGTACAGCAATACGAAGCATAGATCTAGCTCATGATACCACTGTTGGGTCTCGCAGCTGAAAACAATAATTTTTCTAACTAGCGTCGCCCTTAACCCAAGATCTATCTAGCTGTAATGCTTTAACGGAAAGACTTGCCGAAACATACCTCGGGGTGTAGTCCGTTGCGCGGGAAACGTTCCCGCAAATGTGGTTGATGAAGCCGTAAACCTTTCACAGCCCCCTGGCTGTGTTAGCACCCTGATGGGGTGATAGTGCTGCACGTGCAGCACCTCGTAGTACTCGCACACATACGGACTCGATGACGACATCCGTTCTCCGATACAGCGAAGGTGGCAAAAGTAGACCTCCCGGAACCGGAGTTTCGGCAGCACGACGACGTCCGCGTAGCAGAGAAGCCTCAATCCCAGCACAGGTTCCAGACAAGGGGACCCCGGCTTGAGAGAGACAAGAGAGGGGAGAAGACCGGTGAAAACCGATCTCAATTCGGAGTAATATTGAATTCTCTGCGAATTTTTCTGTGTTCAAGAAGTGCACCCCTGCCCATCTTTATATAGGCGGACGGAAGGAGTCAACCCCCCTTCCCTTGGCAATGTGGGACTAATCCCTTGCCAAGGGGGAAGGGTGCGGCTAGGAGGAGGGGGGGAAGTGGGGCGCCACCCACATGGGCCCCAAGGCCCATGGTGCCCCCCCCCCCTTTTTTCCTTTTCCCTTTTTTCCCTCCTTCCCCTAATGGGATTCTTTCACAAATAAGGCCCATTGCACTTTTTAATCTGAAAAAAATTATTATTAATTATTAATTCACTTAATTAATAAATAATACATATTATCTCATCTCCCGATGATCCGGAACTCCTTCCAGCTCACTCCGAACGTCCTTCGGACCAACACGGAACTTTTCCGGTACATCTTTCTCTCTTCTCCGGTAACTCCGATAGTTCCGAAAAGGTCTCCGATATTCATCGAGCCCGTAAGTGTGTTACCCAACGGTCCGAGAACAGTCCAGTCATGACCGGGACGAAGGCTACGGCCAATGATCAATACCGGGACTTGGATGCCCATAATGACCCTTGTGCATTCCAGAAGTAACTGATTGAACCGTACACGTTGTATACCATTCCCTTTGTCATGCGATACTAGATTAGTCCAAGATTCGATCAACTGCATCCAATGCATTAGTTCTATCTTGTTACCGACAAATCTTATTCATTCGTTCCGTGATATTCATCCTTGTGACCTAGTCACACGCTGCGCAGCTTTATGGATGCAATCTCACCGAGTTTGCCATCAAGTATCTTTCCATTATATGGATTGACAAATCCCGCTCTTGAATCAACACTCCTCAATATATCCCATCGGATAGCCCAAGATACATCTTTATGGTCACCATGTTTCAGTGTGACGGTTAATGCACTGAAAGCATCCTCAGAAGATAGCAATTATGCGTGATCTCACGGTCAAAGGAACATGCTACTACGTTCTGTAATTACAACACTAAACTTTTACGATTTGATCATGTTGCAATGCTTGCATTGGGTAATGTTCATCACGTCATTCATTCAATGAGGTGACCTTACCTTCAATTGACTTGATTATCCATGATCGTGAAACCACAATCATCAGTTGACGATAAACCAGTCATCATGAGAGGCTGACTAGGAACTCTGGTTGTTTCTATACCACACCTGTATCATTGTTTCACTGATACAGTTCCAGCACAGTATGAAACTGGTCATGAACTTATTTAGATATATTGGAATAATCATATATTTTTATCCTCTAGATCATATATCCAACAGGAATATATAGAGTACCCTCACGTACCATGGGTCGAGGATGCGCAAGGGTAACCAAACCCCCATACACTCCTCCTCGGGGTACTAGTCTCTTTGTGAACCTCCTGATTAGATAGAGAGTTACCGATAATTAGTGCATGAGTTCTTCGGACTAATGTGAGTATTCGATTGTTGGCACTTCCACCTTCCATATTTTGCTAGCCTCTTCGGTACCATGCATTTCCCTTTATCACCTTGAGAGTTGGCGCATATTTCTCTGTGCATCCAAACCCTTGGCACGATATGCTTTGTCATCATAAACCTCCTTATATCTTTCTAAAAACAAACCACCATACCTACCAATCAAGGAATTTTCATAGCCTTTCCGAGATACATTGCCATGCAACATCCACCATCTCATGACTTGATCTTCATGTCATACATGATTTTGCTTGATCGAGGAGCCGCATGCTAGTTGGTCTTTGCCCTTATTATTGCTACCTAACGCGCTAGTATCATTGCATATCCTGCTACACTGGCAGAGGCATACATTTGCATACATCATGATAGTTTTCATCTTTCTTTACGTTGAGTACTTGTAAAGTGCGAAGATCTTCTATACTCCTGTAAGATATAGAGTGTTGCCCTTAAGTGAGGAAAAGATCCCAAAGAGGAAAACTTAAAAGATCCCAAAGAGGAAAAATGATAGATAAATAGAAAGAGCCAATGAGGCCACAAAAATAAAAATAAATAAATAAAGGAGAAAAATAAATAAAAAGAGAGAATGGGGCAACACTACTATACCTTTTTGAAAGATCCACACTCGTACTCCATTGTCATACATGTACTCCATAGAGATTATCATTCATGCATAACTATGTGGGGACCCTTACATTATAGAACTTGGCTTGCATATTCCAAGGATGAGCCTCCTCAAAAGAGCTCTAGGTCTTTATGAGCAAGCAAGTTGGATGCACCCCCACTAGTACCATTGGAGAGCTTAACTTAGCTCATATGTGCATTCGTTGCATGGCAATCCCTACTCCTCACATCATATCTATCATTTGGCTTTCTCTCACCAATGATTGTCCTCATTGATGTGAGCCTTTCACACCTTTTTGTCTTCCTTCCCCATTATTTCTCTCTTTGCCATCCTAAGTGCCAACGTATCGCGCTCATCCATTGCATAAGTGCTCCAAGTCGAAAGGGAGAGGATCAGTTTGACTTGTACCTGACTAGTGGTCTGGGGATGAGTCAAAATAATATCCCAAAGGATACTAAGTGTGAAACTTTAGTAGATTGAGTTATCAATTAAACTATATATTATTTTTTATTCTCTAAACACATCTCACATTGCTTGCACGCAAACACCATTTGGAGACATTTGAGTCACGGACAGCGGGGGCTCTTGCACCCTTATGTTCATGCTTTGCTAGTTTCAATACTAGATATAGACTCTTGCTTGTTATTATCTTGACTTGAATTTCACATCTTACTTGCTTTACTTTCAAGTTCTTATATGTGTGTTAGCATGTCACCACAGAAATTATCTGTGTTATCATTTAACTACTCGAGGACGAGAAGGAATTAAGCTTGGGGATGTTGATACGTCCCAAACGTATCTATAATTTATGCTTGTTCCGTGCACTTTTATGTGACATTGCTACATGTTTTGCTACACTTTCATAT
This sequence comes from Bromus sterilis, assembly GCA_950022295.1. Taxonomy (NCBI): domain Eukaryota; kingdom Viridiplantae; phylum Streptophyta; class Magnoliopsida; order Poales; family Poaceae; genus Bromus; species Bromus sterilis. The sequence continues at coordinate 161,252,922 of OX465600.1, forward strand.
CATTTTACACATATTTGGACTAACCTACTAACTCAGTGCACCCAGTGCCAGTTTTCGTCTGCTGATGTCTGTATGTTAGTAGGTTAGTAGGTTAGTCCATAATATGTTGTAAATGATATGAAAGTGTAGCAAAACATATAGAAATATCACCATAATGAGCATGGAACAAGCAGAAATTATAGATACGTTTGGGACGTATCAACATCCCCAAGCTTAATTCCTAATTGTCCTTGAGTAGATAAATGAAAACAAAGATAATTTTTGTTGTGATAGGTTGCCAACAAAGATTTGGACTGTAAAGTACAACAATCAAGATATGCAATTCAAGTCAAGACAATAACAAGAAAGGGTCTATATCTATATTCAAAGAGAAAGAGCAAGAGCTCTCGCTGTCCGTGACTATAATGTCTTCAATAGGTGTTTGCGTGCAGAAAGTGGGAGATGGGTTTACTGCATAAAAATAGTAGTAGTTGTTGAGAACTCAATGTACTAAAAATTCACACTTAGTCTCCTTTGGAATCTTATCATGACTCGACCCCAGACAACTAGTCCGGTACAAGTCAAAATGATCCTCTCCCTTTTGATTTCGAGCGCTCATTCAATGAATGAGCGCTGATGACCCTCAACTCTAGGGGATCTATTGTAGCGTTTTCGATAAGTAAGATTTTTGAACCAAACGAGGACCAGAAGGTATTGATAAGTAACTTTGGACAAGGAATAACTGCAAGCACTGAAAGATAACTTTTTAGGGGTTTTCGGTATAAGAAACGAGAAGGTAAAAACAAACAAAGTAAAAGGTACTGAGGAGCAACGAGTGGCCCAATCCTTTTGAGCAAATGATAATCCTAGCAACTGAACTTATAAAATCTTAAAGCGTTCTTGAGGACACACGGGAGAGGTAGTCACGTGCTTTCGCCATAATCCGTATCGATACTATGTTTTGTGTTGATAAGTGTTGAGTGGGTGGATCTATGCTAGTACACCTTCTAGACTAAGATAAGTGATCTCTTATGATTAAACACCTTGCAAGCATCCACAAATACAAAGTATAAATTAAGACAAAAGCCTAACCACATCAATAAGATCAAGGATCCATTATTCCCTTGTGCAGAAGTGTGCAAACCGCGGTTCAGGTTTCTGTAACTCCGGCAACCCACCGTAAGCATTCTTTATACACAATGTATTCCCCTAGGTCCATAATAAGGCAAAGTGTTGAGTGTTCGACTCACACAACACCACTAGGAAAATAACAACACAACTTAAATATCAAACAACGCACATTAATTCAACATCATATGACTACTAACAACTAGACTTCTCCCATGTCCTCAAGAACTAAAGTACCTACTCACAAGACATAAAAGAGATCATGATCAGTGGTGATAAATAGATGATAAACAATCTGAACATAACAATATTTCTCCAACAAAACTCAATAGCATTCACCACAAAGGAGTAATCAACACCGGTAGAGTAGAGAGGATAGATAGTACGGATTACAACACAAGTTGCTATTACGAGATGAGATAGGATGAAGATGGAGATGGTGCTGATGTTGGGGATGATGTTGATGATGATCTCGATGATGCCCGTGACGATGGTGATGACAATGGCGATAATCTCCACTTCCGGGAGGTGTTCTCCCGACAGAATCTGCCCGCCGGAGATGTCTTTTCTTCCCTATAGGTTTCCGCCACGGAGCGGTGGCGGAACTCGTGAAACTCCTCTCTATTTAGGGTTTTTTGATGACGATGAATATATATGCCAAAGGGGGGAGCCGGGAGTGGCCCCAGGGGTCCAGGCGGCCTCCAGGCGCGCCCTGGTGGGGGTCGCGCCTGGGCACCTGGTGGGACCCCTCTGGCCCCTTTTCGGCGAAGCTTCATTATTCTTCGGGAAAATATCCTCCGTCGATGTTCAGCACATTTCGAGATGATCTGTTTCAGCAACTCAATGTCCGCTTTTCTCCGCTAAATCCTGCGTCTGCTGTTTCGGCACCGGAAAGTGTAAAATTATGTAAATCAAGCCAAAACAACATAATAATATCATCATAATGTTAAATATATCAAAGAATAGGGGTGACTTACGATATAAAATAGTGATGCATTTTGGACGTATCAACTCCCCCAAACTTAGACCTCGCTTGTCCCCAAACGAATACTGAGCTCGGTACACCTGTGCACAAGTTTAGAGAGTGAAGTGTCTATAAATAGAATCCGGACAAGAAGCATCAAGGTTTCTTCATCAAACTCAAGCATCCTCAATAGCAACCTCAACTCATAAGGCCCCTATGAGAAAGTAATAACAATTATAATCAAAATTAGGGCTAAGGAAACACATCAAATCATGGCAAACATATCCTTGATCAAAGGACAAGTAATAACTTTTACTTTTTCTCTTTACTTTATAATGAAACATTTTGAAGTTTTTGAAAGAACATGTTATTAGTCATGAAGTGAAAATGCTAACACAAAGGAAGATGTTTGCTTGGTATAAGCTTTCGCAAACAACTTACTTATCAAATGATAATGTCAACAACAACAAGGATGTGGTATGACCCAACTTAATGCATCATTATATGAATGAATCCTTCTCAACATCAAATGTTTGTTCTCTTTATGAAAAGAAAGAAGTAGGAAGAACTGACTCAACATAAAAGTAAAAGACAAGCCCTTTTATAGGGAATTAGGGAAAACTCATGTGCTATCCTTAAATCAAACAGAATGAAAACAAGTTTTGGGAGGTGCATGGTTTGTCAACGAATTCTAATAGATAGCTCAATTACTTCTCAAGCTGGAAAAGTATCGAGGAACGGCTCCCAAGTGGTGACGATCACATCCCCTTAATCTCATTTGTTTATCACTGTCAAAGTTTTTGATTTCTCATAGACCAAGCGTGAAGGAGGGTTTGTTTGTTGTATTATCATACGAGCTGGGCACACTCATGCCAGTTCCTCCTCGTATTAAGGGTTTGCAGATTAGAAATGCAATCCCGGGGTAAACTTGTCTAACTTAAGAAGATCATGAATTACCTACTACTTCCTCATGAGCTAAACTAGAGGCACAAAACAGAAGATTTTGAACATTTAAGGATAACACATAAATTCTATACTTTTAGGAGTGATAGGGAAATACCACGAATAGGAAGGTATGGTGGACTCATATGGAAGATATTGGTTTCAGGGTATGGATCCACAAGCAGAAATCTGCTTAGTACAGAGTTTGGCTAGCAAAGGATTTGAGAGAACACACAATTGATGATGACTTGGATGCAAAGCATCTAAAGCATAAACATTAAAGTAAGAATAACACATCAAGTTGTCTTCCTTGTCAAGATAACACTTCAAGCATAATAACATAAAGGTTTTGGCTATGTCGCTACTTGAGAAAATCATGCATGTTGTTATGACCATAGCTATGTTTCCCAAAATTTAAAAAGTTTTCAAAGCCATACCTGATATAAGGTCAATACTCCCCATAAGAATCATCATATAAGGTCGATTGCGCGAAGAGAATACTGGGTGTAGCGAGGGAACCAATAGACTTCTCACTAATATTCTATCATAGACGACTCCACACTCACGGATACAAGACTCTCCACAAAGGAGTGATAGACCTCAACGCAAACACCTATTTCATAAGATAATTTCCCTGGACATGATATGACTCTACTTGACTCTAAAAGATAAAGATAAAGATACTGAGCACTCCCCCAAGCTTGGAACAAGCTAAGGGGATGCCATTCCCCAAGGAGACTCTACTCCTCATTCCTGTTCATGTTGATCAGGTAGTCCTTGGCGAAGCGCTTCCATGGAAGGGGTTCTCCAGTCTCATATGAGATGTAGGTATCCGGGATCCTGCACTCAGCACCCAAACCCATGCGCAGAAACTTTAGTTCATACTCACAGTTCTGGTTCTGGAGATCATAAATATGCCCTTGGAGCTCAATCAATTTTTCTTCCAGTTCGGTCACGCTTGACCACATCTCCTTCATCTCCTTCTTGTAGTGTGCCTTCAGATCATTGTTGATGTCGAAGTTGGCTTCAACACCACGCTCGACCATCTTCTTGTACTCGAAGACTTCTTGCTCCACTTGTTCCAGCCTAGCCTCAATGCTCCCCTCCTTGACGGGTCCCTTCAAATCTTCTTTGTGGAGGACACCATCCTCCACCCGAACGGTTTGAGGGAGCTTCTTCACCTCAGCGAGGTAAGGGTTGATGATGTTGACGATGAACTGTCCTTGGGGGAACTTGGGGAAGCCATGGCACCTAGGTCTAGATGAAAGATTTCTTGGCAAAAACAGCTCGAAAATAAAACACACGAAATCGCGAGATACGATGTTGGGACGATCCGGGAAAATATATAGCGAAAATTTCTGCAACAGAAGGATGGTAACAGGCCAAAGTGGGGTCGGAGACGGACTCTGGGGTGCCCAGGCGGCCTCCCGGCGCGGCCAGGGGGTAGGCCGCGCCAGGGGGGCGCCTGGGCCCCCTGGAGCTCCTCTCCGGCTCCACTTAGGCCTCGAATTTTCCTAATTTTGCAAAAACCCGTAATACGGAACTTTTATTGATGTTCGCGATGTTTCCTTACCGTAATACATAACTTTTCTTTTTCTGCTTCTGCTGGTGTCTGAAACAGGGCTGAATTCACATCAACATTGACAGGGTCTCCTGCCATGTAATGCTTGAGTCTTTGCCCATTCACAACTTGAGGTTTTGTGCCTTCAAAATTGTAAATCTTGATTGCACCGGACCGGTAGACTTCTTCGATATGAAATGTCCCTTCCCATCTGGAAAGTAGTTTACCTGGATAAAAATTGAAACGAGATCTAAAAAACAAAACTTTATCGCCGACATTAAATACTCGTTTCAAAATCCTTATATCATGCCACTTCTTTACCTTTTCCTTGAACATTTTAGCACTCTCGTAAGCTTCACTTCTCCACTCATCTAGAGAAGTCAAGTTCATGAGACGCTTTTCACCAGCTAATTTTGGGTCAGCATTAAGCTCTCTAACAGCCCAGAAAGCTTTGTGTTCTAACTCTAATGGAAAATGGAAAGCCTTGCCATAGACCATCTTATAGGGAGACATGCCCATGGGGTTTTTGTAAGCAGTTCTATACGCCCACAAAGCATCTCCTAACTTCTTTGACCAGTCCTTCCTAGAACTATTAACTGTCTTTTTCAAGATCAACTTGATCTCTCTATTGGTGAGCTCAACTTGCCCACTAGTTTGAGGATGGTACGGTGAAGCAATTCTATGATTGACATCGTACTTGGCTAAAGCTTTTCTAAAAGCACCATGTGTAAAGTGTTATCCTCCGTCAGTCATGAGGTACCTTGGTACGCCAAACCTAGGAAAAATTACATCCTTGAGCATTTTCAAAGATGTCTTGTGATCAGCACTCTCAGTGGGGATTGCCTCAACCCACTTGGTTACATAATCAACAGCTACTAAAATGTGAGTATACTTGTGTGAGGGAGGAAAAGTACCCATAAAATGAAAACACCAGCAATCAAAAGGCTCAATGACTAGAGAGTAATTCATAGGCATATCATTCCTCCTACTAATATTACCAACTCTCTGACACTTATCACAAGATAAGACATAATTTCTAGCATCCTTAAAGAGAGTAGGCCAATAAAAACCTGATTGGAGAACTTTATGTGCGGTCCTCTCACTTGCATGATGTCCTCCATAGGGTGACATTGTCTGAGAATGTCCTTTTGATCGTGCTCCGGTATGCATCTTCTCACGATCCCGTCCGGACCTTCTTTGAAAAGATGAGGGTCATCCCAAAAGTAGTGCCTCAAATCATGGAAGAACGTCTTCCTTTGCTGAAATGTTAAACCTGGAGGCAAATATTTTGCAACAATAAAATTAGCATAATATGCAAACCAAGGATCGGAGAGAGATTGTACTTTTATAATGGCAAGTTCTTCATCTGGAAAACTGTCGTTGACTGGGATGGGGTCATGCGGTATATCTTCCATCCTCGAAAGATTGTCCGCCACCGGATTATCGGATCCTTTTCTATCAACAATCTTTAAATCAAATTCTTGAACAAGGAGTACCCACCTTAAGAGTCTTGGTTTGGCATCCTTCTTCACCATAAGGTACTTAAGAGCAGCATGGTTAGTATGAATAACGACTTTTGAATCTACTATATAAGGACTAAACTTATCACAAGCAAACACTACTGCTAAGAATTCCTTCTAAGTAGTAGCATAATTCTTTTGGGCACTATCAAGGGTTTTGCTAGCATAATGTATAACATTCAATTTCTTATCAACCCTTGTACTAAAACAGCTCCAACAGTGTAACAGCCATGATTTCACAAAAATTATAAAATTTTGTTTTCGGTGAGAATTGTTTGATTGTCTGATTTGTTTGCGGTGTTTTCATCCCCCATTTATCGATCGGCGATTATTTTTCCCCCTGTTATCTCGTATCGGACGGAGACCGACCCTTTCCACCCCTACACTCGACCTTTGCGACACCGGGTTTCGCCCGATCACCGTCGCGAAAACCGCACGAGACCAGCCGCAGCCAATGGAACGAAAAACCTCGTTTAATAAGTAAACAGGGTATTTTTATAGTGTGCCGGAAAGTGTTCTCGAAACGGTTCCAGTGCGAGGTGAACGTCGTCGGCTCGATGCGCTGATCGCGCAGTTCGAAGTTTTACCCGAATCGGAGGTCCTGCGGACCCCCGGCGGTCAGAAACGTATACACCGCGCGCGAGAGAGAAAAACCGGGGATGTTTTTGCAAACTGTCAGCCACCTGGGCTATATAAAGACCACCACACTCCCACCTCTTTCTAGGGTTTCCCTAGCCACAAAATTGCAGCCACCCCCTCATATCTGCCTCCAAATTTGACCAATAGCCCCAATTTGCAAAAATCCTATCCAGATCAATCCTGGACCGTCAGATCTCGCGATCCGACGGCCCAGGGAGCTCCCCACCAACCCAGCCTCACCTCCTCTCTCTCCTCCAGCCCGTGGACGCCGCCGCCGTGCTCCTCGCGCCGGCACACCACCGCAGCAGCCGCCGGCCACCTCTCCTCCCTCCCTTCATCCTCTTTTCCATGTCCTCCCTCCTCTCCTCTAATCCCTCTCTTCTCCTTCACCGCGCAGGTCAGCAGGCCGCCCGCCATGGCCATGGCTCGGCCAGCCCGAGCTCACGGCGGGGCGCTCACTGCCGGCTCCTCCCACCGGCCGGGCCCGGTCTCCTCCGCCCGGATCCCGCCGCGCCCCCTCCTCAGCCTCGCCGGAGCCTGCCTGCTCGCCGGCAAGGCCGCCGCCAGCCGCCACCTAGTTCGGGATCGGGAGGCGCCCCGATCCGATCGGCCGAACCCAGCCGCCATGGGCTGGCCTCCTCCTCCCAGGCCCAGTCCGCCCCTGGTCCAGCGCAGCCTGCGGCCCAAGCCGGCCTCCTCCTGCCTATTGGGCTTGGCCCAGTGGTGAGGCCCGAGCCGCCCTCTGTTTTTTTTTCTCCTCAGTATTTTTTTCCTTTATTGTTTTTCTGCTAAGTCGTGTGCATATTGTTTACTGCTGATTCAATTTTGCGAGTAGATTTGCGGTAAATCTGTAGCCCGGATGACGTTGCGCCAAAAAGGAAAATTGCTTAGAATTGTGTGTACTTCAGTTCATCTATTGTGAGCATTTTGATTTGAGGCCGTCTTGATGTTGTTAATCTGTGTTTAAGTGGGCATCAGACTGTTAACTGCTACTAATTGTTGTTACGTGCTGCTATTGTTATTTTATTGCAACTTTGATTGATGATTGTGACACATCCATGAGGCCTATTGCATTGATTCTTTTTTAATACTGTTAAGCATCATGTATACTTCCATTACATGTATTGCATTGTCATGTTTGCATTCCTGGTCATAGTTATTTTGAGCTCCAAAGTTGCTATGCCACTTCTTTTGACAGCCACCTCTGTTTTTAAGTCTGTAACGTTCCGATGCCATGTTGCATGCTTAATATCTTTTGATTTGTTATGCCTATGACCTTGATTCTTGTTTGTACCTGATCACCATCATGTCTATCTAATGCTCATATATTTCTATGTCATGTTGCTACACTTTTTCATATAGTTTTGTTCCTGTTTGTACAGCATAAAAATAACAGTTTCTGCCCTGTTTTCCTGACTTTCACTAAGTCCTAGACCAGTAATGTTTTATTGCATTTTGCATGAGCTATAACTAGTTGTTCATGATGCCTTTTTGCATGATTCTTTTTGCCATGCCTTCCCTGCCATGTCTAATTTAGTTGCATATCATTTGTGAGCATGTTTTCATTCATTACCCTGTTTATGCATCGCTCTAAAGTGTGCTTCCCGATGTTGGCAGATTGTGTCCAAACTTGTATTGCTTGTATCTTTTTAACCGTAACTCCGTTTGGAGTGTTCTTTATATGTAACTTGATTAGTTTTTCGTGTACTTTGTGTTTATGATATTGTTTGCTGCTGTTAACCAACCTAAAATATGGTTTAGGGCAGAACAGTACCAAATCTTTTAATTGTCGTGGGGTACTTAGTGTTATGCCATGTATAGGTTTTACCCCCCCCCCACTTAAAGTGACTAGATTAGATAGTTTATTTTGCTTAACCTCTTGTCATGTTTGAGTGCTATGCCATGCTTGAGTGAGATGCCATGTCAACAACCTTGCTCACCTTTAGTAACTAAACAACTTGAACCAATATAAACGTGCGGTATCGTCGTGTGTGACGAGTACTCCACTTAACCTGTTAGTAATATCTCTCGATGGTAGGTGTGATGTCTCGTGTTACCTTCTTGTTGATGCTTTCTTGTGTTTGCTTCATAGTAATAGATGCTTGCTCGTCGATTGCTTTCCAGTGTTTACCGTCTTGTGTGCTTCCGCGGGTACCTCTCGGAGACGATGCGAGCTTGCGATCAACTACACCTTTGGAACCCGACTTATCAACAGGCAAGGACTATACATTACTTATGATCCATTCTATTTCAACCAGCGGTTTGCATGCTAGTCCAGGATAAGTTCAATGTTTGATCCGACCACATGTTTACAGCCTCTTTCAAACCGATACAGACATGTCCCCTCCCAGCAAACCATGTACTGCTATGTTACTATTGCTCGTTGCTCAGCCCCTGCTTAGTATGCATGCTTAGGATGCTATGATGTTACCCTGTTACTCCTTGGTTTGGGATATCACATTATTATATTGTTGTTGATGATATGATTATTATAAATGTTGACTATATTCGACGAAGGATGGAAGGTCTAGGCTATCCCGCCCCGACGCTTTGTTCCATTTGAGTCACCTAGGACCCGAGTTCCGGGTATTGGTTTTAAGACTAAGCATGCCTAACCGCGTGTGGGATTTTATGGGGTCCCCTCTTCTTACCTACCTAGCTCCAAACATTTCTAGAGGTGGCCCAAGCTGATTTACCATTTGAAACTGTGTGTGTGCTTGGTTGGGCCCCCAGCAGTTTTAAAACAACTCGGGCCAGCGGAGACAAAGTTCCTCTGCTGGTCCACACTGATGAGCTAGGGAAGTCCCCTGCTATTTAGGTGAGACTAAACCCGACCTTAGCCATACGGAAGAGTCCGATCCGAGGGCGCGGTCGGCTCTTTGATTGGGTGTCGACTCCCCGGGAGCCACCCGGATTTGTGCGTTGTTAGCTAGAGGGACCTGTCGTTTCGGATCTCTCGGAACTAAATCATAAAATGGTTGCCTATGATGGGTAGCAACTGAGAGAGATGGACGTGCGTGCGGAGCCTTGTAATGGGCAGTTGGTACACCCCTGCAGGGTTAAATCTTTTCGAGAAGCCGTGTCCACGTTTATGGACGACTTGAGACCTACTCCTTGTTCATAGACAACAACAACTGAGATAATCTTAATATAACTTGATCAACGTGTTTGTGCCTTGACTGCTTCTTCTTCGTCGGGATGCGAAGAGGAGGAAAAGGATAGGATAGGTGTTATGATTGCGAAAGTAGGTGGATAGCAAGACTTGATGGAGGTGATTTCTCATCGAATGCTTGGCTTCTTATCTTACTCTCTAGATCGTTAGCCACTTCATAAATGCTAGTGCGGAAGCAAACTCACCACTTACCCCATCCTTACCGTAAACTACTAGTTGTCCTAGAATGACGAGTGATGAAGTCTTTGCTGGGTCAGTTGACCACTACAGTTGGATGCTGAGTACTTCTGTACTCATGATACTACCTCCAAACTCTTTTCAGGGTTCTTGTTCGACAACAGGTATGGTGATTGGCGTTTCACGTGGAGACTCGACGACGACTAGTTAGGCGGATCCCGGCGGAGGGCCTGGACCCGTGTGGTTATGTGGATCGATGATTTTCTCTTTGTCAGTAGGCATTTGATTGTAGTCTGTACTCAGACATATATCTTCCGTTGTTGTATTGTATTAAGACAGTTGTATGCCGATTGTATGATATGTTGTATCCTTGTATCTGTAATGTTGTGATATCATGTTGGAAATCCGGGGCATATGGCATTGTCATACGTCGCGGTGGGACCGATATGTGCTTCGTCCCCGGATCTGGATGGAAACATCTAGATCTGGAACAGTACCGCATATCGGGCCTTACAAACAGCAAAATCACTAGCATCACACATAATTTCAAAGGGCAATTTCCAATCAGGCGGTAGTACTATAGGAGCGGTTATCAAAGCTTTCTTCCTTTGCTGAAATGTTAGACCTGGAGGCAAAGAAATTGCAACGATAAAATTAGCATAATCTGCAAACCAAGGGTCGGAGAGAGATTGTACCTTTACAACAGCTAGTTTTTCGTCTGGAAAACTGTCGTTGACTGGAATGGGGTCATGCGGTATATCTTCCTTCCTTGAAAGATTATCCGCCACCGGATTGTCTGCTCCTTTTGCTATCAACAATCTGCAAATCAAATTCTTGAAGAAGGAGTAACCACCTGATGAGCCTTGATTTTGCGTCCTTCTTCTCCATAAGATACTTAAGGGCAGCATGGTCAGTATGAATAATAACTTTAGAATCAACAATATACTGCGTAAATTTGTCACAAGCAAACACTACTGCCAAGAATTCCTTCTCGGTAGTAGCATAGTTTTTTGAGCACTATCAAGGGTTTTGCTAGCATAATGTATAACATTCAAATTTTGATAAACCCTTTGTCCTAAAACAGCTCCAACAGCAAAATCACTAGCATCAAACATAATTTCAAAGGGCAATTTCCAATCAGGTGCTTGTACTATAGGAGCGGTTATTAGAGCTTTCTTAAGAACTTTGAAGGCTTCCTTACAATCTTCATCAAATAAAAAAGGAACATCCTTCTGGAGAAGATTAGTGAGGGGTCTCGCAGTCTTAGAAAAGTCTTTAATAAATCTTCGATAGAAACCAGCATGACCGAGAAAAATACGAATACCTTTGATGTCCCTTGGATAGGGAATCCTTTCAATAGCTTCAATCTTCGCCTTGTCCACTTCAATTCCCCTCTCAGAAATCTTTTGACCAAGAACGATCCCTTCGTTAACCATGAAGTGGCACTTTTCCCAATTTAGCACCAAATTTGTTTCCTCGCACCTCTGTAAAACTTTATTAAGATTTTGGAGACAGTGGTCAAAGGAAGTTCCATAGACGGAGAAAACGTCCATGAAGACTTCCACAATCTCCTCACAGAAACCATGAAAAATAACAGACATGCATCTCTGAAAAGTAGTAGGGGCATTACATAGACTAAAAGGCATACGCCTATAAGCATAAGTACCCTAAGGACAAGTGAAAGTGGTCTTCTCTTGATCGGCAGTGGCGGTGGCGGAACTAATGAAACTCCTCTCTATTTAGGGTTTTCGGATGACGATAAATATATATGCCAATGGGGGGAGCCGGGAGTAGCCCCAGGGGTCCAGACGGACTCCCGCCGTGCCCCTGGTGGGGGCCGCGCCAGGGGGCGCCTGGGCACCTGGTGGCCGCCCTCTGGCCCCTTTTCGGCGAAGCTTCGTTATTCTTCTGGAAAATATCCTCCGTGGATTTTCAGCACATTTGGAGATGTTCTGTTTCAGCAACTCAATGTCCACTTTTCTCCACTGAATTCTGCGTCTACTGTTTCGGCACCAGAAAGTTGCAAACTGTGTAAAACAAGCCAAAACAATATAAGAATAGCATCATAATGTGAAATATATCAATGAATAGGGGTGAATTACGATATAAAATAGTAATGCATTTTGGACTTATCAAGCGCGAGCTAGATTAGTTGGCACTTAGGGTGGAAAATAGAATAATGATGGGGAAGGAAGACAAAAAGGTGTGAAAGGCTCACATCAATGAGGACAACCTTAGGCTAGGGTAGGCCTAATGGTAGATATAATATGAGGAGTAGGGATTGTCATGCAACGGATGCATATATGAGCTATCAGTATGAATCTCTGCAATGGAACTAGTGGGGGTAAATCCAACTCGCTTTCTCACGAAGACCTGGAGCTCTTTTGAGGAGGTTCGTCGTTGGAATATACAAGCCAACTTCTATAGTGTAAGGATCCCCACATAGTTATGCATGAATGATATGATAAATGTCTATGGAGTACAAATGCTACTTTGAACCATGAGTGTGGATCTTTCAAAAGGAATAGTAGTGTTGCCCCTTTCTCACTTTTTATTTCTGTTTTTATTTTTCTATTTTTTGTATTTTTTGTGGCATCATTGGCTCTTTCTATTTATCTCTCATTTGTCCCCTTTGGGATCTTTTCATGTGTCCTCTTTTGGGATCTTTTAATTGTGTCCTCTTTGGGATATTTCCTCACTTAAGGGCAACACTCTACATTTTACAAGGATGAAAATAAGATCACACACTTTAAAGGAAGTACTCAACATAAATAAAAATGAAACATTCACATAGCGTGATAAAACACGATATGTGAAAGATCCCGTTAGGGGTAAGATCATGGAGTTGCGTCTGATAGACGAACATCAACCCACGCGGAAAAGGATGAACGGGAAAAGAAAACTCGCGTCAAACAAAACTCTAGAAGCATACCCTCTCATCTTCTTGCTGCGTTGGCAGATCTTCATTGCCAGGAACACGAACAACGCCCTCCGCCACTAGGCATTCCAGTTACAATGTGGTCAGGTCAGCCGCCTTGAACGTCGACGACTCCCAACTGGCACTAGCCTTCTTCACCGGCTCCTTTTGGGCGCCTTTCCCCGCCTTCGAGCTCTCAGAAGCCCTCAACATGGCGGAGCAGCGACGAAAGGCGCAAAACTCAGAAGAAAGAACAGAGGAGGCAAGGAAGTAAGAACAGAGGAGGCAAGGGCGCAAGAACAGATGAGGCTAACATAGCAGAAAGGCTTGGGCAAGGTTAACACCCAGTTTACCGCTAGCCTCCTTTATATACACAACAGTACAAGCTCATCAATCCACTGTTCACATTGGTATCGAATCGCCGTGGGCACAATCTCCCACCTTCCACGCGGCATGGAAATATCAACCGGCGCAGTAACCTCACCGCCCATTACGCACGAAAAACGAGGCATCATCATCACGTCTCGCAAAAATACCGCAACATGACGCATCTCATCGACTCTGACCGTAGCACGCAACTATACACAATTGTCAAACATCCCCGCATCGTCCCATTTATGCGGAAACGTCGCTAGCACGCTACACAAAATAGAGTCATGTTGAGTGGCACTGGTATACTTTTCTTTCAAATAGCTGAGCCATTTTTCTATCACTAACCGTCTTTTCTTTTAATTGATTTCATCAAACAAACTCCCATCGGGAGCGCTTTACTTCTACTAAAGATTCAAAAGGCAACCAAAAGCACCCTACAAAGGCTCGAGTGCTCACTCGCCTTGTTGGATATATGCTCTAGAGGCAAATAATATATGATTATTCCAATATATCTAAGCAAGTTCATAACCAGTTTCATACCGTGCTAGAACTGCATCAGTGAAACAATGATGCAGGTGTGGTATAGAAACACCCAGAGTTCCTAGTTAGCCTCTACATTGATAACTAGTTCATGTTCAACATGATGATCGTGGTTTCGCGATCATGGACAATTAAGTCTCTTGACTATGAGGTCACCTCACTGGCTAAGTGACGTGATGAACATTACCCAAAGTAAGCATTACAGCATGATCAAATCTTGTGAAGGTTCAGTGTTGTAATTACAGAACGTGGTAGACCATTCCTTTGACCGTGAGTACGTGCATAATCACTATCTTCCCGGATGCTTTGACTTACATCCCACCACCTGACTGAAATATGCGGGTCATAACGGTTGTATCTTAGGTATTCCGTGGAGATACGTTGAGAAGTATTGTTTACAAGAGCGGGATTTGTCAATCCATATAATGGATAGATACTCGGGGCCCACTCGGTGAGATTCCATCCATGAAGCTGCGCAGCGTGTGACTAGGTCACGGGGATGAATATCACGGGAACGAGTGAATGAGGATTTAGTTCGGAACGAGATTGAACCAGACATAGGATGTCATTGATCGAATCTCAGAACAATCCAGTATCGCTGACAAAGGGAATGCTATACGGCGTAAGGTCCAATCGGTATTGATATCCGGAATGCACAGGGGTCATTATGGGCATCCAGGTCGCGCTGATGATCATTGATTGTTGCCTCTGCTCGGTCATGATTGGAGTGTTCTCGGACCGTAGGGTAACACACTTAAGGGCTCGATGAAATCGGAGACCTTTTCGGAACCATCGGAGCAACCAGAGAATAAGGGAGACAATATCGGAGGAGTACCGTATTGAACCGAAACAAGTTCGGAGTGAGCCGGAAGTGTTTCCGGAGCACCGGGAGATGAAATAATATGTTTTAGTTATTAATTAATTGAATTAATAATTAAAATCATTTTATTTCTAATTAATATGTGCTATGGGCCTTAGTGGAGAAAAAGGCCCATTAAGGAATTAAAGGGAAAAGAAAAAGAAAAGAAAAAGGGGGGGAGGCGCCATGGGCCCTAGGGCCCATGAGGGGTGCGCCCCCTCTCCCCCCTTGGCCGGCCACCCCCCTAGCAAGGGACTTTAGTCCCACATTGCTAGGGGAGGTGGGTTGACTCCCTTCCCCAGCCTATATAAAGACAGGCAGGGTGCACATAATTAATACACAGAAAATCGTGAGAAAATAAATATAACTCCGAATTGAGATCGGTTTTCTCCGGTCTCCTCCCCTCTCTGGTCTCTTCCACGGTGGGCTCCCTAGTGTGAGCCTGTAGTGGAATTGAGACCTCTCTGCTAGAATCGGAGGCCGTCGTGCTGCCGAAGCTCCGTCCGGAGGTCTGCTTCCGCCCCCTCCGCTGGATCGGAGAACGGAGGTCGTCATCGAGTCTCGTACGTGTGCGAGTACTACGAGGTGCTGCACGTGTGGCACTACACCCATCCGGGTGCTCAACACAGCCAGGGGGCTGTGAAACTTGATCGGCTACATCAACCACGTTTGCGGGAACGTTTCCCGCGCAACGGACTACACCCTGAGGTATGTTATTTCCGCACTACTATCTGTTACGGTAATACAGCTAGCTAGATCTTGGGTTAAGGGAACGCCAGTTAGGAAAAAATTTTGTTTTCTGCTGCGAACCCCAACAGTGGTATCATGAGCTAGGTCTATGCTTAGTATTACTGTACGGATAGAACACATCGGGGATGTGGGCGTTGATTGTATGATTGTTACCCTCTCATGTGCACTTGTTCATATCTGCGGCATTGTTTGATGAAGCGGCCCCCGACCGACTTTACGCGTACTCTTACGCGAGACTGGTTCCACGCTTGACATGCGGCTTGTACCGTATAAAGTGGCTAGGGGGGTGTCTGTCTCTCTACTTTAGCGGATGTGGCATTTGCAACGGAGGGCCCCGTGCGGGGTGTAATAGAGACAATCGTATGGTTGACGTTGTGGTTGACTCGTAGGTTAAAACCTGTTTAACTATGAAAGCCCTAGCAGCCACGTAAAACTTGCAATATACAACTAGATCGTCTAAACCTTGTATTGCAAAGTGGGGGCTATCGTTTTTTTGTTTGTGATGTAGTGATAGCTTTTGCTATGTGTTACTAATAAGTAGTAATCGTCATCATAAAACAAACTAAAATGGAGACACTGTAGACTTAGTGTTGCCATAGCCCAGACATCTTAAAACTTGCTAGTATAAGATACACGACGGTAGCATGTGATAAGATGATCCCTTAACAAAGCCAAACACAAGTATTCTACCGAAGTGTGCACCACCTGGAAGGTTCTCCCATATGGCTTGATGCTCCGTACATACCGGAGTTGTCCTACATATTCAATGGAGTTCGCATGAGGTTGGGTTCGGCAAGCCTGGCATATGCAAATATGGCCTTGCTGAGCAGCATATAACATGGAGGTTAATTTGGCGAGCCTAGCATATGCAGATATGGCCTCGGAATACTAGAGATCCAAAGATCGAGCATGAGTCACAGTATATATAAGATAATGTGATCGCACAAGTTGTTGTCTACCTTTGAAACTGACCCGTCGGCCGTGTGATATTCGAGGTCGGGCAGTGAATCTGGATCATGTAATCACTAAAACTTCCTAGGGATGAAATGTTTTAGTGCGAGCTCATATGATTATATGAACTCATTTGTTGTGAACTAGTCTTAATTGTGTTCCTTGCAATTATGTTTGTAGAAAATGAATGCACTAGAGCAACGTGAACTATCTTTCTTCATGGAAGGTGAAAGACTTAGAGAAAATGGGTCAAACTTTGCTTATTGGTATTCACGCCTTAGGACGTCGCTCAAGAGAGCAGACATCTTGTTTACAATAGAAATGCATGTGGAAGAACATCCGGACGATGATGTTGGCGATCAAGAGATACTTGATCATTATGCTCGCCGACAGAAATGCTCCGTAGTCAGGAATGTCATGTTCTTCAGCATGTCAGAGGAGTTGGGCATACAGTTACAGGACACTGGCCCATATGACATGATGGACACGCTAAAGACAATGTTCGTACGTGAGTTCAGAATTGCCAGATTTGAGTTAGAAAGCAAGTTTCTATCTACAAAGATGGAAGAACGCACAAGCCTTGATGATCACTTAGACAGGATGCATGAGATGTACCTGACCCTAGTGGAGGACTATGAATATTGGACAATGAACGAAAGCACCACGGAAGAGTTTGCAATAAATACGTTATTGCACTCACTCCCTCCGAGTTATGGTGATTATGTTCATAGCTATGTCGGAAGAGGAGCTAATATGAGTCTCCAGAACTTCATGACTGATCTCTTGACCACGGACATTGCTCCTTTCGAGGATGCAGAAGTCATCGATGGAGAAGGTATATACTTGATATACTTTATAAATGTTTACTCCCTTATACAACAGATGCAGTAAATGAGTATTTGATACTTATTCTGTTTTATGAAAACAGGACCTGCTGTTGCATGGACGGGAAGAGGTGAAATCGAGGATTGATGGATATCAAGTCAGTTGATGGCCAGCATGGATTCCACCGAGACATCTATCATAGGAGATACTTAGAGTATTAGATAAATCTTATGTAATCATTATAGTATGAACACTTAGTTGTGTGTCTTGCATCTCGCGAGACAAAGTTATTCATGTAATGAGACAAGTCAGTTGTTCCATCTCTATGAATAAAAGTGTGCTTATACTTTGATTACGTCTTGATTTATGATATGATAGAAAGCATTTATAATACTACTATTATTGTCAAGAAATATTCAATGTTTAATGATAAAGTTGTCTTGATTATAACAAGTCAAAGATCTGATTGCATGAGGTGACTTCATAACTGATGAATTCATTAAATGTATGATCTATTAACTTGTGAGTTCATTATCGAATGAAGAATCATAACTTGATTGCATGAGATGGATTAGATACACGATCTATGAACCTCTGCAATAAATATGATCATGACAAGGTTCTAGCAAGTAGAACTCGTGCCAATCATTATACATAAATGATGTAGAATGGGCATATGAGTTATCATTAAAAACTTCATATGATTAATTGAAAGTTGTATTCAATTGAGATCATAAAACTGAGATTCGGGAATCACAGTAAGAAGTGAGAATACAAGGATACATATCACTACGCTACGATCCGGAGTGAAAAGTATTGATATTGACATAATGGGAGACTTGTGGAAGTTGTACCACAAACTACGATGGAAGTTGAAAGTGCTGGACTACTTAAACCATTCGTAGTCATACTAAACCGTAGTATGGTCTAAACGTTCTTTCCCCTAGCACTATAGTTATTGTCGAATAAGTTGTTTAATTCATTAAGTTAAAACACCCACTTCATGAATAGGAAACCATCCTGGTTTTTAACGAGACATGATAGCTCCATAACTGATGGTGTTATAAGGTTTCTTAAAAGAAAGAATTTCTTTGTAATAGAACTACGAGCAATTGAAATTACATATTCTCCCCGAATAGCAAAATTTGTGTTGCTTAATTGGTAATACGAGAAAAGTCTCTCGACACGAATCCAATGGGAGATAATGGAAACTTTGACCGAGGTATTGGACCTTGCCTTCAGAATATCAGAGTATTGCAACGGAAGCATGTTCCGCTGTAATGACACTGCATAAGGAAGGATATGCCAAAGATGATTGATCTTGGTATATGAGTTGAAGCCATTGTTGAATTTAAAAGGTTGTCATGAATATGTTCTGTACAGAACAATAATCATGAGTCTTCTTAATAAAACAATAGGGAATAATATTGCTTGAAGACACAAAGGAATGATGGTAACCTAGAACACGAGGAGAAATGAAATAATATTGAATTACATTAAGGATGGCTCACGTCCTGTGAAATAAATCGGTTATTTCATATTCTCGACAAACTGGAGAGTTATTGAGAATAATGTAATGGACATAAAGCATTATTTGGTTATGACCAAAGTTCAATGGTGATTGACTACGGAAACGTAGGAATGCTTTAATCAATAAAATATTTCATTTACACTACGATGGACCATAGCCTGAAATTGCATCTCAGTCAAATTTGGATTTGAAAGGGAATTGTAATGGGCAAGACGAAGGTTACTTCGTTAAAAGGATGGACTATAGTACCTCAAGACAGGAACCCTCAAACTTGATTTGATCAAGTGATTTTGTGATGACCAAAATATTGAGTGGGCCTGCAGTTTCATGAAACTGAGTGGGAGCTTTGAAGACTTCCCTGAAACTTGGAATGCAGAGGGCATTTTCTGAGTGGGAGCTTTGGAAACTTTGTCATTATGTGAGACATAGTGAACAATAAAATGACTTGATGAAAGCTGAACCACAAATATATGAGTATAAGATGGATATATTTGAGTGGGAGCATGATCATTGTCTCAAACATATATGCATTGATATGTCTGAAGAATGATCTCATATGTATATATATGGATATGCATTGATTGTGTGTATAGAGAATCATCTCATATACATATGTGCATTATGATATATATAGAGCATAAGGCAAATAAAATACAAGATTGCAAGAATCTTCTTTTATGTGAAATACCAACACATTACACGTTGAAATCTATATGAGTAGATTAAGATACGGATAATGAAACGAAGTGAAGGTTGGAATAATCTTCTAGACAAGAAACAGGTTCTTGTCGCTAGAAATTATATAATGGATGAAATCCAAATATCACAAGCAATGTCTTGATGGAAGAATAGAGATGCACCATGTACTGGACATGTGATCTTATATGTTCTTGACATATGATTCTACCATATAACATGCGTTGTGAATCCAACAACAGAATGACTCAAAAGTTCTTGGAGAAGAACAGATTCCGATGTGCTTTAGGAGTAAAACACAGAATCTGAATAAAGTCCATGCATTCAGTATATGAGAGGCACACTGAGGACTATTCTCTAAAATATAGAAATGATAATAGACTTGAATGTAATGCAAGATTACAATTGCAAGCCATATTATGGGTCTATATGGAATTAGAGACATCACCAAAGACATGAAAGAAATGTGAGCAAAATTCACGGTACTACAAACATAATACTACTTAAGAAAGTAGACGTATGGATAAAAGTTTAGCGTTAGAAGTATTGGACTTCTGGATGAGTGTATTTCTCAGTATATATGACTATGGATGAGTCTTCTTAAAGACTGAACCAAGAGATCATTGGAGGATACTGTGAAATAATAGTCTCACTCTCCCGCGAAACTTATATCCAACCATTATATGATAATGAGTGATATGTCAAAAGAGCTTTTGACCTATACCAGTTGCAAAGGAAACATACGAATCTGAATTGGTGCAGTTCGTTGACGAACCCTCTTCCATGAGCGTGCATGATCAATGAAACACTTACGTGATAAGATGTTTATGATCGGAAAAATGCGGCTAGATTATTAGCACTCTAGTGCAAGTGGGAGACTGTTGGATATATGCTCTAGAGGCAAATAATATATGATTATTCCAATATATCTAAGCAAGTTCATAACCAGTTTCATACCGTGCTAGAACTGCATCAGTGAAACAATGATGCAGGTGTGGTATAGAAACACCCAGAGTTCCTAGTTAGCCTCTACATCGATAACTAGTTCATGGTCAACATGATGATCGTGGTTTCGCGATCATGGACAATTAAGTCTCTTGACTATGAGGTCACCTCACTGGCTAAGTGACGTGATGAACATTACCCAAAGTAAGCATTACAGCATGATCAAATCTTGTGAAGGTTCAGTGTTGTAATTACAGAACGTGGTAGACCGTTCCTTTGACCGTGAGTACGTGCATAATCACTATCTTCCCGGATGCTTTGACTTACATCCCACCACCTGACTGAAATATGCGGGTAATAACGGTTGTATCTTAGGTATTCCGTGGAGATACGTTGAGGAGTATTGTTTACAAGAGCGGGATTTGTCAATCCATATAATGGATAGATACTCGGGGCCCACTCGGTGAGATTCCATCCATGAAGCTGCGCAGCGTGTGACTAGGTCACGGGGATGAATATCACGGGAACGAGTGAATGAGGATTTAGTTCGGAACGAGATTGAACCAGACATAGGATGTCATTGATCGAATCTCGGAATAATCCAGTATCGCTGACAAAGGGAATGCTATACGGCGTAAGGTCCAATCGGTATTGATATCCGGAATGCACAGGGGTCATTATGGCATCCAGGTCCCGCTGATGATCATTGACTGTTGCCTCTGCTCGGTCATGACTGGAGTGTTCTCGGACCGTAGGGTAACACACTTAAGGGCTCGATGAAATCGGAGACCTTTTCGGAACCATCGGAGCAACCAGAGAATAAGGGAGACAATATCGGAGGAGTACCGTATTGAACCGAAACAAGTTCGGAGTGAGCCGGAAGTGTTTCCGGAGCACCGGGAGATGAAATAATATGTTTTAGTTATTAATTAATTGAATTAATAATTAAAATCATTTTATTTCTAATTAATATGTGCTATGGGCCTTAGTGGAGAAAAAGGCCCATTATGGAATTAAACGGAAAAGAAAAAGAAAAGAAAAAGGGGGGGAGGCGCCATAGGGCCCATGAGGGGTGCGCCCCCTCTCCCCCCTTGGCCGGCCACCCCCCTAGCAAGGGACTTTAGTCCCACATTGCTAGGGGAGGTGGGTTGACTCCCTTCCCCAGCCTATATAAAGACAGGCAGGGTGCACATAATTAATACACAGAAATTCGTGAGAAAATAAATATAACTCCGAATTGAGATCGGTTTTCTCCGGTCTCCTCTCCTCTCTGGTATCTTCCACGGTGGGATCCCTAGTGTGAGCCTGTAGTGGAATTGAGACCTCTCTGCTAGAATCGGAGGTCGTCGTGCTGCCGAAGCTCCGTCCGGAGGTCTGCTTCCGCCTCCTCCGCTGGATCGGAGAACGGAGGTCGTCATCGAGTCTCGTACGTGTGCGAGTACTACGAGGTGCTGCACGTGTGGCACTACACCCATCCGGGTGCTCAACACAGCCAGGGGGCTGTGAAACTTGATCGGCTACATCAACCACGTTTGCGGGAACGTTTCCCGCGCAACGGACTACACCCCGAGGTATGTTATTTCCGCACTACTTTCTGATACGGTAATACGGCTAGCTAGATCTTGGGTTAAGGGAACGCCAGTTAGGAAAAATTTGTGTTTTCTGCTGCGAACCCCAACACGCCTCGACTTATTCAGCAACAAGACTATCACTCGACGCTTGAGTACTGACTCGCAATATGAAACAAGAAAACAAGCTATAATAGCCACTCGACCATCTCGTCGAGTGATCACCCGAGCCTTTACTAGGCACCTGATCATACGAAAAGTTCACTCGATTGTTTTCCGAGTGGATGCATTCTATATGACACTCGCCCCAACTATGACCTAGGCTGCGAAGCAATGCATCCTAGAAGCCATGTCCGCGAAAGTGTCGGTAAGACCCCGCTGATCCGTCGGCCAGGCCGGGACTTGCCACAGCGTGATTTCACTCCCGTTGTTACCATGCCCAGGTGTGTGAAGAAAATCCTGACGGACGCTTTGGGTGAATTAAGCAGTATAACTGGCGGTATTAATTTTGTTAGCCCTCCGCAGCCTGAACCTTACTGATACTAGTCTCGCCAAGTTCGTATCGGGGGACTCGAGCTTGAATGGACTACTATGGTATTTGCCGCTAGAGAAATTCATCGAGGCTCGATCCGTCGAGTGCCTTGGGCCCTTTAGTTTAACATCCCTCTCCAACTTACAAAAAGACATCACAAGCGTCACATCAATCATAAGATGACACGCACTAAAAATCTAATGCAGATTGGAGTCCCTGCCCGACCCTTCGAGTCCCCCAGTCACTCGGGTGCTACTGACGAGGGGATACCCCCACGACTCCTCACCGTGAGGGTAACTGGTGCGTGTCAAGACTGGTGGCCCAATATCATCCCACCTGAAGCACTGAGGCCTGCGCCGACAAGGACTCCAATCCGACATAGAGTCCAAGACTTGGCGGGCAAGATTAGATAAGAATAGGAAAGTCTCCTTGTAAACCTAGACGGACTCCTGGAGACCTAGCCTATTATATAAAGGTTGGGAGAGGGGACGTCTAGGGAATCCAATATCCATCGCAATACATCTGGCCTAAGCAATCTCGCCAAAACTTCCACCGTAATCGCCTCCACCATATAATACATCGAGCAGGAAGTAGAGGTTTTATCGATCGAGGGCCCTGAACCTGGGAAAATACCTGTCTCCTGTTATCCAACGAGATCACCAATCTTGCACTCCTTCTACGATCAAAGCCAGGGTTCCTAACCATGGGATTTGCCGAGGCTAATCCTCGTCAATTGCGTTCTTTGAGCTCTACTTTCAGACGAAGATTGTCTTGGGTGATATCAGTCGACATGCGATGATAATCCATGTGTTCATCACGAGGGGCGTCACATGGTAGAGTTTTGCCATTATATACTTTGTTCCGAACTCTGTCCATTGCTTCTGATGATAGGATGATTTGCTCCTTGGAAGATTTCTTTGCGGCAGGTGCAGCTACTGTTGCAGGTTCTCTTGGCTTGGCGGGTGTCTTTCTACCTCCAGGATTGGTTGGTTTCGGGGGGCACTCGCGGGATTGCTTCCTCCTAGATTGATGGTTTTCCTGGGTAAGCTCTCGGGTATGCCGAGAGTGGCAATTTTCGGGGGTGCTCTTTCGGGGTTGCCAAGAGTGACGGTTTTCATCACAGTGCCTGCAGGTTCGCTGTTTCTGCCGATAATGACGGGAACGCTATGATTGTTGGGATCGACAGTTTTTCCCTTGTTGCTCGAGTCTTTGGCTGGTTCTCCAGGGTTAGTCATGTACACCTGGACTGGAGTGATGCATCGTGGCGGGGTCTCACTGCTTCCACAGCTTTCCCACCCGAGGTTGTCGTCGTCGTAGGTGGTGCGATTGGTGATGTCCACCTGGCGGCGGGAGGCGTAGTCGACGTCGTAGGTCGCTGCGAGGGCATGTGCCTTGATCAAAGAAGGTTCATTACCGAGTTGGATCGGTGGTGATATCGTTGTTGATGCCAATCTTGACCTGCGGGTGGTGATTGGGCTCGATCTGTAAGACGGAGAGTGCCCCATCGGTTGACGTAAATCCGGAAACCTCCGAAAGCCAGATCTGTCCCTAAGTGTAGATTTGAGAAGATCGACTGCGGGACGGGGAGATGCGCGATGAAGCCGAGGGAGCCGAACAGATCCGAATCTTCCTGAGTCTCCGACTTGACGAGTGATGTTGCCAAAATTGCCGGTTTGACGAGTGCTCATGAAGGGGTCGCCGAGACCGTAGATCCAACTTGCTTCTCTCCCACAGACGACGCCAATTGACGAGGATGGACCTCAGCAAATCCCATGGTTAGGTACCCTGGGTTGATTGAGAGGGGAAGGATGCGTCATTCGTGATCTCGTCAGCTAATAGGAACACAGATTTTACCCAGGTTCTGGGCCCTCGTGCGGTAAAACCCCTACTCCTACTTGATTTACTATATGGAAAAGGTGTTTACAGCGGTGGATTTGGCGAGATTCCTGAAGCAGGAGGTGTAGCGAGGTGGGATTGAGATGTCCCTAGACGTCCCCCTCCCAACCTTTATACACCAGGCTAGGTCCCGAGGAGTCAGTCTAGGGTTACAGGAGATTTCCTATACTACGTTGTCTTGTACGCGAAGTCTTGAATTCCATGTCGGTCTTGGACGCCAAGTCGGTTCAATCGACGGTGCTCGTCGGCGGTTGGCGGCGGTGGGTGCTCGTTGTCGGTTGGCCGGCGGTGGTTTGGTTGCTGGCTGGCAGCGTATATGCGCGGATTTGAGGTTCCTATCCCGGATCTGGTGCGTGTAGGGAGCTAGTCGGCGTCCTTGGAGTGCTCACGGCGGGATGCACAATAACAGTCTACTGGATCCTCCCGTGGTGGCGTAGCAAGTTGGTGCTTGAAGATGGTGCACCGGTGCTGACGGCGGCAGCGACGCAAGCGCAGCCATGGAGGCGGCGACGATGCGAAGCCTTGGGTGGGCAACGAGCGTCCGGTCACCGCCATGTGAGGCGTGCGGCGATGCCTCGGTGGTGTTGGTGACGGTGTGTGGTCGGAGGTGTGGGTCAGATCCAATCTAGTGGGAGTCCCATGGCGCGGTTGAAGGCCACTGTGGTGGATTTGAACCTTGCACCGCTCGGTGGTTGCTATGGTTCCTAGTCGATGTTGAAGGTGATGGCTTGAGGTGTGTCTCCTCGGCAGTGAGGCAGAGCTTCAACGGCATGTGGTTGTGGTCACGGCGGTGTGAGGTATCTTTTCGGGCCTGGTCGATCATGGAGGCGTGGAGTTGTGCAGCGCTACAGATGAAAATCTAGTTTGGTCTTGATCGGACCGACCACGATGGCACCCAAGGGTGTCATTCCTCTTCCTTGAGGCTTCGCCGAGTGTGTTGTCGTCTTCCTCGCTAGCTGGTGTCGACAGTTGTCTCCTGGGCGAAAGCCTTGATTCGTTGGATCGGCATGATGTCAGCGTCTTTGGCATTGTCCTCTGTTGAGAGCATTATGCTGGGAGACTTGAGGCCCCTAGTTGCGCTCCTCCGGCGTTCACCGTTGCCCGGATCGTTCTTCTTCGGCGCTATGTACGGCCATTGCTGGGTATTCCAAAGGAAGCTGAAGTTGCTGTTCTTTGGAGGTAGACACGGTGTAGTGATCGGTTTTAGGTAGGCTTTGTTGCGTCGTTGTTGTGTTGTCGTGTGTGACAGTGTTTGACTTGTACTACTCTCGTTGTTCGCAGCGAGTAGTAGATGTTGTATGCAGTATTTCTCTCCTTTTATAAAGTTTGGTGCGCAATTTGCTAACCCTCAAAAAAATCCTTGGACCCTTGCATGTGCAACAACCTGACCGTGCTCTCTGTTTCCGTATCAAAACTTTTGTTAAGAGTAATATGCTCAAGTTAGGGCACATACAGATAAAATAATTCAGAACTCAGTGTGAATTCAATGATAAAATTTATCCTCATGGATGACAAAGTTCATTTCATTTCTTTGTATTCAAAAGGTGACAGTGACCTGATCTGTTGTACTTGTACATCAACCTCAACGTAATCAACATTAACAAAACACTCTGGTAACTCATGCTTGATATCTATTTGAACAGTAGGTAAAAGGGTTATTGAGAAACAAAAACCAATGTGGAGAAGGTAACAAGGTTACCTGATACCAACAAAGCTGGCAACTTAAGTAACTATTTCACACGACCAACATGCTACACATCTACTGACAAGCATCCTATGTGATTGCCTCGGTGGGGAAAGGAATCACTTGGGCGTCTAGAATGTAAGGTCCTTGGGGTCCTCAATTATCTTGGAGAGAGTTTGCAGAAAAGCGGCAAGATCAGATCCATAAATGACCCGATGATCAGCAGTAACATTAACCTAGATTTATTGATCAGGTCAGATAAGCACAATGTCATCAAATTCAAATTAGTTTGTGCGAAACCAAAAGTGCCACAACTACAATAAATTTCACCTGCATTTGGCTCTTGATCCCAATTCTACCATCTTTTGTACCAACAACTGTCGGTTGTGATGCACCAACAGCCATGATTGCTCCCTGTTTTCAGATAAAACTTTATTAGCACAGGGGTGTGGTGCATTGCATGAAAGAAGTGGAAATGCGGAAAGTTAATCTTACAGTTCCAGGTGGCAAGATCGCATCAAATCTATCAACTCCAAACATACCAAGGTTTGAAAGAGTAAAGGTACCTGCAGATTGAACACTACGGTTATTAGCATACATGAGCATATGTGTACAGTTGGATCCTACATGTTTCTTGTGCCCAACATCTAAAGCACTACGAGTAAAGGGGATGGTGGTAGGAAATTTTGTAGCTTCGGTAAGTTGATACACGAACGGTCAATTTTTGGCTAAGATACTTTAGCCAGGAAGTACCATATGATTTTAACACAGTACATGCAAAACAGCAAATTGTGAACAAAAAATAATTCCATTGCTTTGTCGTGTGAATTTAATTAATTCAGTCAGATCACTTCAGTGCAAAAAACATGCAGTGTACAATCTACAGTTGGACGGAACTGAATCTTATGTTTTCAAAGCATAGGAACAAATGCCAAATTATTTTGCAAGCTCTGGTTTCTGTAGCAGATGTTTTTCTTTTTGACATAAACAAGAAACAAAGGAATCATATACGTGCAAACTAAAAACTATCATTGGCACGAAGCACATTATATTCTTTTTTTTTACTCTATACAAGGCATATACCAAGGAAGGAAGATTCAGAGAAGCTCGGTAAATACTCCTAGATCATAGGACAATATTAGTACAGTTTGGCACATATAACATGATGCCTCACCATGTCTTTTATTTCTTTCCTAATACAGGATAAATTCTGTAAAGCACATTCACATAGGTATTTTCTTCCACAGTAAACAATACAGCTGTTTCAGATAGCTCTTGTTTTTCAGCAACAGTCCGATAAGAAACATAGCAGTGCTGAACTGCTGGCAATGGTTTTGAGATGAAGCTCTGAATCAATGTGAGGTGTAAACCAGTGATATGATAACTCAAGCAATTTAAATTGCACAAATATGAGTTGAACTTTCAATCGGAATACAAAAATATTGGCAACAGAAAAAATAAAATATAAATTACTTCAATTCATCGAAGGAAACTTATACACACTGTGATCTGGAGGGTTTGCTAGCAAGAAATATTATTACTTTATTACTGAAGTCAATTTCAAATATTCAATATCATAAGAAGAATGGGGGACATGGTTAAAGCAAAATCTACCGGACACACATCTTCGGGAGCCACTGAAGATTTAGTAACAAACAAATTTTAGTTCCCTATAAGGCTATACCAGTATGAGTCTTCATACAGAGAACATGCATATCAATGCACTAGATATTCAAGTTTGTGTGTGAAAGAATCAAAGTACCAGAGTTGTACTCCTGGGGCTGCAGCTGCTTTGCACGAGCCTTATCAACCAGCTCCTTCCATTTCCTTGACAGTGAATAAATATCAAGCTGCACAAACCAACAGTTATTAATTTACTCAGACAAAAGCACCAGTGTAAAAACCAACCTTCAGCACAATCAAAAAAATGCACAAAGCATTCAACCTTATCAGCATCCTGGAGCACGGGGGTTATCAATCCACCATCGATGGCCACCGCCACAGCAATGTTGATGCTACTGTTGTAAGTAAAGCTCTGTCCATCCCTGCAGCTGGAGTTGACAACAGGATGCTGAACCAGGGCCATCGCTGTAGCCTTCGCCAGCAGCACTGTCATTGTCACCCCCTTTGCCTTAATCTGCAAAAAGTTCAATCAAGTATTCAGCCATCTCACAGCATACAACTAACAGAAGGGTGGTAAACACTGAAAAGAGCACCAAACGCTTACTTTCTTGTAGAGTTCATCGAGAGCATCAGTTGTGATGGTGTACCCAACCCTAAAGGCCGGCACGGCAAGGCTCTCCACCATGTTCTTGCTCACAGCGCCCTGCATTGTGGTGAATGGCAGCGTGGAACGCAATGGAACATCCGGTCGAGCAGCTGCCACTGGCGACGCCTTCTTGGGCGAAGCTGCAGCAGCCTCTACGTCCTTTGCCACAACTCTCCCCCCTGGGCCAGAGCCAATGACTGCGAAGAGATCAACGCTAAGCTCCTTTGCGAGCTTCTTGGCGTACGGCGAGGCAACCACGCGCGCCCCGCCTTGTGTGGCCGGTGAGGGCGGTGCTGGCGCAGAGACTGCTACCGGCGGCGGAGGAGGAGGCGGCGGCGGAGCAGGGGACTCTTCTTGGGCGACGGTTTCCTGGGGAGCCGGCGGCGAGGCGGCGGCGGAGGAGAAGTTGGCAGCCTGGGACCGGGCGAGCGGGATCTCCTCCTCGGACTCGGCGAGGAGCGCGATGGCGGAGCCGACGGGCGCAGACTCTCCCGCGGGGACGAGGACGGCGGCGAGGAACCCGTCGTGGAAGGTCTCGACGTCCATGTCGGCTTTATCAGACTCCACAACAACAACAGGGTCACCCTTGGCTAGGCGGTCCCCCTCGGCAGCGTTCCAGGCAACAATCTTGCCCTCCGTCATGGTGGAACTGAGGGCCGGCATGAAGATCTCCCGGATCTTGGCCTCCACCCGGCATGCGCGCCGGCGCCGGGGCGCGGCCTGCACACCGCCGCGTTGGCGGAGGAGGGACGGCAGCAATGTAGATTGGAGGTGGAGAAGACCGGCCATTGCGGGGGCGAGAGGGGCGAGCGAGGCAGGAGGATGGAAAAGAGGGTAGTGAGGCTTTGAGATAGTAGTTCGCCTTGCCTCCCTTAGCTGTTGTTGTTGCTGCCGCCGCCGCCGCCGCCTTGGGAGTATCGGAGGCGGGGCGGATTAACCGAGGACGATGCTGGAAGGCTTGGGCTGGTCGCTGATTTGGGTTCACCTCCAACACACACACACACAAAGGTGGCCAACGGGCCGGCCCGGCACGGCACGGGCACGCTATATGATAAACGGGCCAAGCACGGCACGACCCGTTAGGCACGTTTAATAAACGTGCCGTGCCGGGCCGGCCCGCATGGCTGACCTTCAGGCCCAAGCACGGCACATTTAATAAATGTGCCTAACGAATAGCCCGTTTAGCTGACCTTCAGGCCCAAGCACGGCACATTTAATAAAACGCATGAAGAAGCTCCATTCTAATGGACTTCTGGAGTCAATAGATTTTGGATCTCTTAACACGTGTGAGCCATGCCTTATGGGCAAAATGACAATGACTTCATTCAATGGAATAATGTAACGTGCGGCGGACTTATTGGGAATCATACATACAGATGTATGTGGACCAATGAATGTCTCCACACGCAATGGTCTTCGTTACTTTGTGACCTTCACTGATGATTTGAGTAGATACGAGTATATCTACTTAATGAAACACAATTCTAAAACCTTTAAAAAGTTCAAGGAATTTCAGAGTGAGGTTGAGAATCAACTCGGAAAGAAAATCAAGCACCTTCGATCCGATCGAGGAGGCGAGTATTTAAGTCACGAGTTTGGCACTCATCTGAAGACTTGTGGAATTGTACCACAACTTACGCCAGCTAGAACACCTCAGTGAAACGGTGTGTCCGAGCGACGTAATCGTACACTATTAGATAGCGTGCGATCAATGATGTCTCATACCGACTCACCTGTATCATTCTGGGGGTATGCTTTAGAAACTGTCGCTTATGTTCTTAATAGGCTACCGTCCAAATCTATAAAGACAACACCGTTTGAGAAATGGTATGGCAATAAAACAAAGTTGTCTCAACTGAAAATTTTGGGTTGTGAGGCTTATGTTAGGAAACTCCATCCTAGCAAACTTGAATCTAAGGCGGATAAGTGCATTTTTGTAGGATATCCAAAGGAAACTATTGGATACGCCTTCTACAACCAGTCTGAAGGCAAACCGTTTTTCGCCAAGACTGGACACTTCCTTGAGAAAGAGTTTCTCTCGAAAGGTGGAAGTGGGAGGAAAATAGACCTCGATGGGATTATTGATCCTTCACTCCAGATGAAAGACACGACAACGGAAATCGTTTCGGAACCATCTTCCCTAGTGGGAGCAGGAGAGAACAATGATCATGATATTCATTATGATCATGACATACACGATGATCATGATGATCATGACGAGGATCCTATTGTGCCTCGCAGGTCAGCAGGAGTCTGTTATACTACTCGGTTTTACGGACATCTTGTTAACGCAGTCATGTTAAATGAACTTGACGAACCTAGGAACTACAAAGAAGCAACGGAAGGACCTGAATCCGAGAAATGGCTCGAAGCCATGAGATCTGGGATAGACTCCATGTATGCCAACAAAGTATGGACTTTGGTGGATATTCCCGGGGACCGCAAGGCCGTCGAGAATAAATGAATCTTCAAGAAAAGACTGATCTAGACGGAAACGTATCTGTCTATAAGGCTCGACTCATCGCAAAAGGTTTTCGACAAGTTCAAGGAGTTAGCTACAAAGAGACTTTCTCTCTCGTAGCGATGTTGAAGTCTATCCGAATATTACTAGCAATTGTTGCCTATTACGATTATGAAATATGGCAGATGGATGTCAAAATCGCGTTCCTAAATGGAAACATTGAGGAAAAGTTGTACATGGTGCAACCCGAAGGTTCTGTGGATCCTAAGGATGTTGAGAAAGTATGCAAAATTCAACGGTCCATTTATGGGTTGAAGCAAGCATCTCGGGGCTGAAATCTTCGATTTGATGAAGTGATCAAAGCTTTTGGATTTGTCCAAAATGTCAAATAATTATGTGTCTACAATTTGTGGCATTCCTAGTACTATATGTGGATGACATACTGTTAATAGGGAATGATGTGAAATTTGTGGAGAGCGCAAAAGTATATTTGAATAGTCAATTTTCAATAAAGGACCTAGGTGAAGCTACATATATATTAGGCATTAAAATCTATAGAGATAGATCAAAACGCCTATTAGCACTGAGTCAGGAGAGTTACCTTGAGAAGGTATTGAAAAGGTTCAATATGGAGAACTCCAAGAAAGGGTTATTGCCTGTTCTTAGAGGTAGTCGATTGAGTGTGACTCAATGCCCGGCAACAACAACATACAGAGAGTGACAAGGATCGGCCTCAACAAATCCCATGGTTAGGAACCCTGGATTTAGATCGTAGAGAGAGGAGTGTAGGTTGGCGATGTGAGTCGGCTAACATGAGACAGGGATTTACCCAGTTTCAGGGCCCTCGATCGGTAAAACCCCTACTTCCTGCTCTGTTGTATTCTATGATGGAGGCAATTACAGCGAAGATCTCGGCAAAAGTGCTCTAGCCGAGGGTGGAGCTATGCGAGATTGGATGTCCTAGACGTCCCCTCTCCCAGCATTTATATACTAGGCTTGGACGCAAGGAGTTCGTCTAGGGTTACAGAGGAGATTGCCTAATCTAGCTAGTCTTGGCGGGCACGCCTTGGACTCCATGTAGGCGCAGCCGTCGGTGCTTCGGGTGGGCCGATCTTGGGCCAGTCGAAGATTCCAGTGGGCCTTCCGTCTAGACAGGCACCAGGTACCCTCATGTTGAGGAGTCGGGGGGGTATCCCCTCGTTAGTAGCCCCCGAGTGCCTGGGGACTCGAAGAGTCACGCAGGGACTCGAACCTAAAGTAGATGTAATAGTGCTTGTCGGTTGGCGAGCTGTAAGCCACATACGTTGTTCATGAGAAATAGTTTTGAGAGGGATGCTAAGCTTAAAGGGCCCAAGGCACTCGAGTGGTCGAGCCTTGGTGATTTGCGCTAGCGGAAAATACCACAGTAGCCTAATCAAGCTCGAGTCCCTTGACACGAGCTTGGAAACAACTGGTGTCAAGCAAGGTCCATGCCGCGGAGGGCTTATATGTCACAACCCCAACTTAGGAATGTGCTAGGGTTAGGTTGCCCCTTTGCATCATGTGAAAATTCCAAAAGAAATTTCAAATGGGGAAAAAGAAAATCCCTAAAGAATTTAATTAAATGGCCAGACAAAAATTACTTCCAAAAATTCCTCTGTTATTTTCGAAAAGTCTTATTAATATGCATGATCACATATAAAGTGAAGTGGGTCCCACTACATGCACCAAGAGTTTTCAAAAAAATCCAAACAGGGCCTTGGAAATTAAATTTAACCCTATTTGACTTGAAATTCAAATTATTTGAATTTCAAAAATTCCCAAAACTTGGGAGTGGCTAGTAGTATGTCACATAAGACCATATAAAAGTTCTGGGCATTTTATAAAATACTATGGTATTTATTTACCAGAGCAAAACAAAAAGACAGAAAAATAAAAAGAAGAATTAAAGAAAAGAAGGCCTACTTGGGAACTGGCCCAACTTATCCCCCCTGGCCCAGCACCACGGCCTAGCCCAACCCCTCTCCTTGTTGTCTTCCTCAAGCTCCTCGGTGGCGAGCCGAGAGCACGCGGCGACGCCACCGCGACGACGAGGCGCTTCCAGGCCCTCCCCCTCGCCTCCAAGCACGCCACGGAGACGCCACGAGTCCCGTGTGTCACTTCCCCCTCCTCCAGCTTGCTCTCCCTCCCCTGCGTTGCCATTTTTGTCGCCGCCAGAGAGCAGCCGCCGCTCGCCGTCGCGCGTTGACGCGGCCAACGTCCACAAGGAGCCGCGCCACCGTGTCTGTCTGCTCCGCCTTCGTCTTCTCCGTCGAGCTGCGCAGCCAAACGAGCAAGAGGAGCACCGTACACGAAGCCATCGACCCCAAAGAACTCCGGCCACCGAGAACTTCCGGCGATGATTCCGGCAACGCTGACCCCTCCCTGTCCCCGTCGACTTCACCGCCGACTTTCTCGTGAGCTCACGACCAAAATCCCTCAAACCCCGAGGCCTAACTCGCTCTCCTTCGCCGTTTGCCATGCTCGCCGCCGTTCACCGCCGCCTGCAAGCTCGTCGCCGTCGCCGTAGACCTCCTCTAGGTCGTCGGACTGCTCCACATGATGTGCGCGTGCATGGGCTGCCCCCAGGTGGTCTCGGCGCACCAAACCATCGA
Organism: Bromus sterilis; assembly: GCA_950022295.1. Lineage (NCBI taxonomy): Eukaryota > Viridiplantae > Streptophyta > Magnoliopsida > Poales > Poaceae > Bromus > Bromus sterilis. The sequence goes on from OX465600.1 coordinate 161,286,433, forward strand.
CGGAATCGCCCTCCCGAGTAGTGCCGCCGCGCACTGGAGCCACCGGCGACTCGCCGCCAGCAAGGCTGACATGGCCGTGCTTAATTAGCACTAACCAGCACCCCTAAATCTATGACAGTGGGCCCAGAGGCTGCTAATTAACCCCCTGTTAACTTAACCACGAGGAAAATTAGCGGAGCCACTGACACCTAGGCCCCACTGGTCAGCCCCCCCCTGCGTCATGTTGACGTCTTGATGACGCAGTAAACCCTTTTCCAATTAAAAGAAATCCAGAAAATTCCAGAAAATGCATTAAACTTTGGAAATTCATAATTAATTCATACTAACTCCAAATTGGGCATATAGTATATGTAAAATTATCAAAAAAATGCAAGGAATCTGAATATGGACTTTGTTTTCATGTTTGACAAATTTAAATTGGGTGAACAGAGACAAATGTGCATATGGAGTTCTCTTAAATTCAAATTTGGAGTGAATTTGCAAATGACTTTGCATTCCACTTCTTTTAAATGGAATTGTACCCACATTGAAACCATGAACATCACCATTACAATCTTATTCATGTGATTGTGCATTGTACATTATGTTATCCTATGATTGTCATGTTGCTAATAGAAGTGGAACCGGAACCGGAGGCCACCCCTTTCGTTGAAGACCCCGTGACTGAACCTCGTCAGCAAGGCAAGCAAACCCCCATTGATCATGTCGATAAAATCCCACTTACCTCTCAGTCTCGCTTATGAATTGTTTAGGATGATTACCATGATACGTTTCTACCGCATAGATGAACCCATTCCTTTGCATGACCTATAATTTTGTCACAGTAGTAAGCAAACCACAATCCTAGCAAATGTAGGAGTTGTTTGATATCATGTGGCCCCTGCAACTGTTACTTCTTATTGCATGCTTAGAGTTACAGTGAGGTTACTATTTTGTGAGTCGGGATGGTAGTGATCATGATGATGATGGTGGAAATGTGTTGGTGAATCTACCCTAATACGAGGTGAACGATGAGAGGCTGTGTAGGAGTACACAGTGGGTTGTCTCGTTGAACACCGCCCTAAGTCCGAGTTCTTGTGTGTTGATCCAAGATAAAGAGTACAACCAAACATTGGGCTCACTGACCCCTGTCAACCTACTAACTCATCCCTTTCTATGTCCAGATGTCGCAGTAGTTCGGAGTTCTGGTAGGTTTGTGGCCTGGCTGCTAAGTGAGAGAACAGCTCAACCGAGACCGGCTTATGCACCACGCACACATCATCTGGGTCCACTTCGGTAAACCGGCCGGGTTCACGATAGTGGAAACCAACCCAGGTAGGCGGCTTTCTTGGTCTAGATCGGCTATGAGGTAACAGTTGTGGTGAGCATCCTCGCCGGCACCCCTTGAATGGTGACGAGACCTGGCGGTAACTGATGGTCATGTGTGTGTAGCGGTACACCCCTGCAGGGTTAACAAAACTATTCGAATAGCCGCATCCGCGGTTATGGACTGCTTGGAAAGCTTAGCTTGATTATTAGACAACTTCAATGGATACTTATAAAACTTTCCAAGATAAGTGTGAGTGCTATGTCGTTCTTTCTCGTGGGGAGTCGAGGAAGGCACCATAGTGGTGTATTTGGTTGGAGACATGTAGTGGACTCGTGTACGCTTCTTACCTCAAGTCTGGTACTCGTAGTTCAGGACTAGCCAAGTCAAAGCTGACACTTCTGCTTTTGAACCCCACCTCCCGTTACCTTGATACATGCGCATGAGTAGTATAGCTCCTATGTAAGTCTTGCTGAGTATGACTTTGTACTCACGTTTGCTTATTCTATGTTTTAGATGAACCCACTGACCCCGAAGGTGGATTCTTCCTCGAGCTCGACGACTGATCGAGCTAGTGTAGTCCCAGTCAGACGACTGGTCCCTCGTGGAAGGGCTTGTTTATAAATAAGGCTTCTCTAAGCCATTTTTTTAACTTGTCTGTACTCAGACCTACTTTGCTTCCGCATGCTTGATGTAATGTTTGATCACGGTCTCGTGATCTCTGTGTGCACTCTGTAAGAGTTATCAATAAAGTTGTAAACTTTGTAGAGAATTGCAATGATACCTGCTGTTCATACTAGACATGTGTGCTGTGTGTATGATTATAACATGCATGTCTTAGTATGGGTTTTCGAGACCTTAGTTGTGATCTGGTTGGCGGTCTTTTATACACCAAGTGGCCCTTAGATGTGCGCAGCTTGGGGCATCGCGATGCGATTGCTCGTGACTCCGTCACATGCACACTTTGATGTATGATCGAGCCCGCCCTAGACCCCGACTAAGTGATCGGGCTAGAGTAAGTCTATGTAAGTGTTATAATACAATCGAGAGTATGGTTGAGGTGACTTGTCTATGAATATGGGAGGTCACCACCCATATCATTTAGACTTGTGTGTGAACGATGAGGACCCATCTTAGTTGATCATCCGGCCTGGATGGATGCCCCTCACGTTCGATGCTTTCCGAGAACATTTTGTGCTTGGCCTTGTCTGCTTAGACAAGTGGGTACGGTTCTCGGCTCTCCACATGATTGTGTTGTAGCGGGACTTGCATACGCTAACCCCGGGTCCCGACAGACTTGGTATCAGAGCAGGACTGACTGTAGGATTATCAGCCTTGGTCGAAGTTTAGTCTAGCCTTCTATAGTTATATAGTTACTCTGGGTATATAAGGGAACAACGTAAGGCTTCTTTTTTCTCCTTATCCTCATCGTTCTGAGTTCTGAGTCACCCTCATCTTTTCTATGGGAAGATTGTTGGGGTTCGCAGCAGAAAAAACAAAATTTTCTAACTAGCGTTCCCATAACCCAAGATCTAGCTAGCCGTATTACCATAACGGAAAGGAGTGCGGAAATAACATACCTCGGGGTGTAGTCCGTTGCGCAGGAAACGTTCCCGCAAACGTGGTTGATGTAGCCGATCAAGTTTCACAGCCCCCTGGCTGTGTTGAGCACCCGGATGGGTGTAGTGCCACACGTGTAGCACCTCATAGTACTCGCACACGTACGAGACTCGATGACGACCTCCGTTCTCCGATCCAGCGAAGGTGGCGGAAGCAGACCTCCGAACGGAGCTTCGGCAGCACGACGACCTCCGATTCTATCAGAGAAGCCTCAATTCCACTATAGGCTCACACTAGGGAGCCCACCGTGAAAGAGACGAGGGAGGGGAGAAGACCGAAGAAAACCGATCTCAATTCGGAGTAAATACTAATTTAATCTGATTTATTGTGTATTTGGCTTAATTAAATATGTGCACCATGGCCCTCTTTATATAGGGGTAGGGTAGGGAGTCAACCCCCTCCCTTAGCAATGTGGGACTATCCCACATGTTAGGGGGGCGTCGGCCAAGGGGGAGAGGGGGCTCCACCCTCATGGGCCCTAGGGCCCATGGCGCCTCCCCCACTCCCTTTTTTTTCTTTTTCTTTTTCCCTTTTATTTCTTCCCCTAATGGGCCTTTTTCTCCACTAAGGCCCATTGCACATATTAATTATAAATAAAATGATTTTAATTATTAATTCAATTAATTAATAACTAAAACATAATATTCCATCTCCCGGTGCTCCGGAACACCTTCCGGTTCACTCCGAACTTGTTCGGTTCAACACGGTACTTCTCCGATGTTGTTTCCTTTATTCTCTGGTTACTCCGATGGTTCCGAAAAGGTCTCCGATTTCATCGAGCCCTTAAGTGTGTTACCCTACGGTCTGAGAACACTCCAGTCATGACCGAGATGAGGCTACGGTCAATGATCATCAGCGGGACCTGGATGCCCATAATGACCCCTGTGCATTCCGGATATCAAACACCGATTGGACCTTACGCCATATAGCATTCCCTTTGTCCGCGATACTGGATTGTTCCGAGATTCGATCAATGACATCCTATGTCTGGTTCAACCTCGTTCTGAACTAATCCTCATTCACTCGTTCCCGTGATATTCATCCCCGTGACCTAGTCACACGCTGCAGCTTTATGGATGGAATCTCACCGAGTGGGCCTCAAGTATCTATCCATTATATGGATTGACAAATCCCGCTCTTGTAACAATATTCCTCAACATATCTCCACGGAATACCCAATATACAAACGTTATGACCCGCATATTTCAGTCAGGTGGTGGGATGTAGGTCAAAGCATCCGGGAAGATAGCAATTATGCACGTACTCACGGTCAAAGGAACGGTCTACCACGTTCTGTAATTACAACACTGAACCTTCACAAGATTTGATCATGCTGTAATGTTTACTTTGGGTAATGTTAATCACGTCACTTAACCAGTGAGGTGATCTCATAGTCAAGAGACTTAATTGTCCATGATCGCGAAACCACAACCATCATGTTGACCATGAACTAGTTATCGATGTAGAGGCTAACTAGGAACTCTGGGGGTTTCTATACCACACCTGCATCATTGTTTCACTGACACAGTTCTAGCACGGTATGGAACTGGTTATGAACTTGCTTAGATATATTGGAATAATCATATATTATTTGCCTCTAGAGCATATATCCAACAGTCTCCCACTTGCACTAGAGTGCTAATAATCTAGCCGCATTTTTCCAATCATAATCATCTTATCACATAAGTGTTCATTGATCATGCATGCTCATGGAAGAGTTTTCGTCAACGAACTGCACCAATTCAGATTCGTATGTTTCCTTTGCAACTGGTATAGGTCAAAAGCTCTTTTGACATACCACTCATTATCATATAATGGTTGGATATAAGTTTCGCGGGAGAGTGAGACTATTATTTCACAGTATCCTCCAATGATCTCTTGGTTCAGTCTTTAGAAGACTCATCCATAGTCATATATACTGGGAAATACACTCAACCAGAAGTCCAATACTTCTAACGCTAAACTTTTATCCATACGCCTACTTTCTTAAGTACTAATATGGCTTGCAATTGTAATATTGCATTACATTCAAGTCTATTATCCATTCTATATTTTAGAGAATAGTCCTCAGTATTCCTCATATACTGAATGCATGGACTTTATTCAGATTCTGTGTTTTACTCCTAAAGCACATCGGAATCTGTTCTTCTTCCAAGAACTTTTGAGTCATTCTGTTGTTGGATTCACAATGCATGTTATATGGTAGAATCATATGTCAAGAACATATAAGATCACATGTCCAGTACATGGTGCATCTCTATTCTTCCATCAAGACATTGCTTGTGATATTTGGATTTCATCCATTATATAATTTCTAGCCACAAGAACCTGTTTCTTGTCTTAGAAGATTATTCCAACCTTCACTTCGTTTCATTATCCGTATCTTAATCTACTCATATAGATTTCAACGTGTAATGTGTTGGTATTTCACATAAAAGAAGATTCTTGCAATCTTGTATTTTATTTGCCTTATGCTCTATATATATCATAATGCACATATGTATATAAGACGATTCTCTATATACACAATCAATGCATATCCATATATATACATATGAGATCATTCTTCACACATATCAATGCATATATGTTTGAGACAATGATCATGCTCCCACTCAAATATATCCATCATATACTCATATATTTGTGGTTCAACTTTCATCAAGTCATTTTATTGTTCACTATGTCTCACATAATGACAAAGCTTCCAAAGCTCCCACTCAGAAAATTCCCTCTCCATTCCAAGTTTCCGGGAAGTCTTCAAAGCTCCCAATCAGTTTCATGAAACTGCAGGCCCACTCAATATTTTGGTCATCACAAAATCACTTGATCAAATCAAGGTTGAGGGTTCCTGTCTTGAGGTACAATAGTCCGTCTTTTTAACGAAATAACCTTCGTCATGCCCATTGCAATTCTCTTTCAAATCCCAAATTTGGCTGAGATTCAATTTCAGGCTATGGTCCATCGTAGTGTAAATGAAATATTTTATTGATTAAAGCACTCCTACATTTCCGTAGTCAATCACCATTGAACTTTGGTCATAACCAAATAATGCCTTATGCCCATTACATTATTCTCAATAACTCTCCAGTTTGTCGAGAATATGAAATAACCGATTTATTTCACGGGACGTGAGCCATCCTATATGTAACTCAATATTATTTCATTTCTCCTCGTGTTCTAGGCTACCATCATTCCTTTGTGTCTCAAGCAATGTTATTCTTTATTGTTTTATTAAGAAGACTCATGATTATTGTTCTGTACAGAACGTATTCATGAAAACCTTCTAAATTCAACAATGGCTTCAATTCATATACCAAGATTAATCATCTATGGCATATCCTTCCTTATACAGTGTCATTACAGCGGAACATGCTTCCGTTCCAATACTCTGATATTCTGAAGGCAAGGTCCAATACCCCGGTCAAAGTTTCCATTATCTCCTATTGGATCCGTGTCGAGAGACTTCTTCTCGCATTATCAATCAAGCAACACACATTTTGCTATTCGGGGAGAATATGTAATTTCAATTGCTTGTAGTTTTATTACAAAGAAATTCTTTCTTTTAAGAAACCTTATAACACCATCAGTTATGGAGCTATCATGTCTCGTTAAAAACCAGGATGGTTTCCTATTCATGAAGTGGGTGTTTTAACTTAATGAATTAAACAACTTATTCGACAATAACTATAGTGCTAGGGGAAAGAACGTTTAGACCATACTACGGTTTAGTATGACTACGAATGGTTTAAGTAGTCCAGCACTTTCAACTTCCATCGTAGTTTGTGGTACAACTTCCACAAGTCTCCCATTATGTCAATATCAATACTTTTCACTCCGGATCGTAGCGTAGTGATATGTATCCTTGTATTCTCACTTCTTACTGTGATTCCCGAATCTCAGTTTTATGATCTCAATTGAATACAACTTTCAATTAATCATATGAAGTTTTTAATGATAACTCACATGCCCATTCTACATCATTTATGTATAATGATTGGCACGAGTTCTACTTGCTAGAACCTTGTCATGATCATATTTATTGCAGAGGTTCATAGATCGTGTATCTAATCCATCTCATGCAATCAAGTTATGACTTTCATTCGTTAATGAACTCACAAGTTAATAGATCATACATTTAATGAATTCATTAGTTATGAAGTCACCTCATGCAATCAAATCTTTGACTTGTTATAATCAAGACAACTTTATCATTAAACATTGAATATTTCTTGACAATAATAGCAGTATTATAAATGCTTTCTATCATATCATAAATCAAGACGTAATCAAAGTATAAGCACACTTTTATTCATAAAGATGGAACAACTGACTTGTCTCATTACATGAATAACTTTGTCTCGCGAGATGCAAGACACACAACTAAGTGTTCATACTATAATGATTACATAAGATTTATCTAATACTCTAAGTATCTCCTATGATAGATGTCTCGGCGGAATCCATGCTGGCCATCAACTGACTTGATATCCATCAATCCTCGATTTCACCTCTTCCCGTCCATGCAACGGCAGGTCCTGTTTTCATAAAACAGAATAAGTATCAGATTCTCATTTACTGCAAATGTTGTATAAGGGAATAAACATTTATAAAGTATATCAAGTATATACCTTCTCCATCAACAACTTCTCGTTCAATGGGTTCAACCTCTAGGTACTGAAGTCTATCCATGAAGTCAGAGAACTCGAGGCTTTCACCTCTGCCGACATAGCCATGGACATGGTCTGTATAGCTCGGCGGAAGCGAGTGGAACACCGTGTATATCGCAGACTCATCTGTGGTCCCATAGTCAAAGTCATCTACGAGGCTCAGATGTATCTCATGCATCTTGGCCAAGTGTGCCTTCAGGAAAGAGCCTTCTTCCATCTTTGTAGAGAGAAACTCACTTTCTAACTCAAATCTGGCAACTCTAAAGCGATGCAAGTTTGATGACTTTAGCTCATCGATCATATCATATGTATCCAAATCAGCATACTGCTCACGCAAAGGTTGCGGAACGCTGGTTTCTATGATACCCTTAGCTATGGCATATGTCCTTCGACGATACTGATAATCAATCGCCGCTTGTGCATCCATGTCGTTTGCTGGAGGGTTTCCCACATGCTCTTTAGTTAAGAATGAAAGGTTGATTCTCTTGAGCACGGCTCTAAGGCGTAAGTACCAACTAATGAAGTTTGACCCATTTTCTTTAAGTCTTTCACCATGTAAGAAGGAAACCATTTCAAGGTACTGGGTACTATCCATTTTCTACAAACATAATTGCAAGGAACACAATTAAGACTAGTTCACAACAATGAGTTCATATAATCATATTATAAATGAGCTCGCACTAAAACAATTCATCCCTAGGAAGTTTTAGTGATTACATGATCCAGATTCACTGCCCGACCTCGAATATCACACGACCGACGGGTCAGTTTCAGAGGTAGACAACAACTTGTGAGATCACATTATCTTATATGTATTGTGACTCATGCTCGGTCTTTCGATCTCTAGTATTCCGAGGCCACATCTGCATATGCTAGGCTCGCCAAATTAACCTCCATGTTATATGTTGCTCAGCAAGGCCATATCTGCATATGCCAGGCTTGCCGAACCCAACCTCATGCGAACTCCATTGAATATGTAGGACAACTCCGGTATGTACGGAGCATCAAGCCATATGGGAGAACCTTCCAGGCGGTGCACACTTCGGTAGAATACTTGTGTTTGGCTTTGTTAAGGGATCATCTTATCACATGCTACCGTCGTGTATCCTATACTAGCAAGTTTTAAGATGTCTGAGCTATGGCAACACTAAGTCTACAGTGTCTCCATTTTAGTTTTTTTTATGATGACGATTACTACTTACTAGTAACACATAGCAAAGCTATCGCTACATCACAAACAAACGAATGATAGCCCCCACTTAGCAATACAAGGTTTAGACGGTCTAGTTGTATATTGCAAGTTTTACGTGGCTGCTAGGGCTTTCATAGTTAAACAGGTTTTAACCTACGAGTCAACCAAAACGTCAACCATACGATTTTCTCTATTACACCCCGCACGGGGCCCTCCGTTGCAAATGCCACATCCGCTAAAGTAGAGAGATAGACACCCCCCAGCCACTTTATACGGTACAAGCCGTATGTCAAGCGTGGAACCAGTCTCGCCTAAGCGTACGCGTAAGGTCGGTCTGGGGCCGCTTCATCAAACAATGCCGCAGATGTGAACAAGTACACGTGGGAGGGTAGCAGTCATACAATCAACGCCCACATCCCCGATGTGTTCTATCCGTACAGTAATACTAAGCATAGACCTAGCTCATGATACCACTGTTGGGGTTCGCAGCAGAAAACACAAATTTTTCTAACTAGCGTTCCCATAACCCAAGATCTAGCTAGCCGTATTACCGTAACGGAAAGGAGTGCGGAAATAACATACCTCAGGGTGTAGTCCGTTGCGCGGGAAACATTCCCGCAAACGTGGTTGATGTAGCCGATCAAGTTTCACAGCCCCCTGGCTGTGTTGAGCACCCGGATGGGTGTAGTGCCACACGTGTAGCACCTCGTAGTACTCGCATACGTACGAGACTCGATGACGACCTCCGTTCTCCGATCCAGCGAAGGTGGCGGAAGCAGACCTCCGGACGGAGCTTCGGCAGCACGACGGCCTCCGATTCTAGCAGAGAAGCCTCAATTACACTATAGGCTCACACTAGGGAGCCCACCGTGAAAGAGACAAGGGAGGGGATAAGAACGGAGAAAACCAATCTCAATTCGGAGTAAATACTAATTTAATCCGATTTATTGTGTATTTCGCTTAATTAAATATGTGCACCATGGCCCTCTTTATATAGGGGTAGGGGAGGGAGTCAACCCCCCTCCCTTAGCAATGTGGGACTATCCCACATGCTACGGGGAGGGGGGGCGTCGGCCTAGGGGGGAGAGGGGGCGCCACCCTCATGGGCCCTAGGGCCCATGGCGCCTCCCCCACTCCCTTTTTCTTCTTCTTTTTTCCCTTTTATTTCTGCCCCTAATGGGCCTTTTTCTCCACTAAGGCCCATTGCACATATTAATTAGAAATAAAATGATTTTAATTATTAGTTCAATTAATTAATAACTAAAACTTAATATTCCATCTCCCGGTGCTCCGGAACACCTTCCGGTTCACTCCGAACTTGTTCGGTTCAACACTGTACTTCTCCGATGCTGTTTTTTCCGAAAAGGTCTCCGATTTCATCGAGCCCTTAAGTGTGTTACCCTACGGTCTGAGAACACTCCATTCATGACCGAGATGAGGCTACGGTCAATGATCATCAGCGGGACCTGGATGCCCATAATGACCCATGTGCATTCCGGATATCAAACACCGATTGGACCTTACGTCGTATAGCATTCCCTTTGTCCGCGATATTGGATTGTTCCGAGATTCGATCAATGACATCCTATGTCTGGTTCAACCTCGTTCTGAACTAATCCTCATTCACTCATTCCCGTGATATTCATCCCCGTGACCTAGTCACACGCTGCAGCTTTATGGATGGAATCTCACCGAGTGGGCCCCGAGTATCTATCCATTATATGGATTGACAAATCCCGCTCTTGTAACAATACTCCTCAACATATCTCCACGGAATACCCAAGATACAACCGGTATGACCCACATATTTCAGTCAGGTGGTGGGATGTAGGTCAAAGCATCCGGGAAGATAGCAATTATGCACGTACTCACGGTCAAAGGAACGGTCTACCACGTTCTGTAATTACAACACTGAACGTTCACAAGATTTGATCATGCTGTAATGCTTACTTTGGGTAATGTTCATCACGTCACTTAACCAGTGAGGTGATCTCATAGTCAAGAGACTTAATTGTCCATGATCGCGAAACCACGACCATCATGTTGACCATGAACTAGTTATCGATGTAGAGGCTAACTAGGAACTCTGGGGGTTTCTATACCACACCTGCATCATTGTTTCACTGACACAGTTCTAGCCCGGTATGAAACTGGTTATGAACTTGCTTAGATATATTGGAATAATCATATATTATTTGCCTCTAGAGCATATATCCAACAAAGATAGGACTAGGCTCATCTATGTCTTACTAGAACATCTCATTGTTTGCTTCCTTGTAGCCGTAGGAGAGTTGTGTTCGATTTTCTACAGTTGGTGTGCTTCCTGATTTCTTACATCGTATGTAAGTGTTGTTTCTATGTTGTAAGAAATTGTCTTTTCTTGCAATTACAGCCGTTATGCTATCCGATTAATTCCAAGTTTCTTCATAATCTGATGCATTTGCAAACTCCTTCTTTCTGTTTCAGATGGCGGATCTTCCCCCTCGGGAGATTGTTTGTTTGTCTAGGTGCCTCGATGTGCGTGGGCATCCAGCCATGCTCGCCGAGATGATGTCCTTCATTGGCTATCGATGGTATCCTGAGTACACCGTTGAGGAGAAGTTCCTTGACTTCAACCAGACTCAGTTCCACTGCACTGTCAGCATCTCTTACCCAAAATTTCATTTATTGGGTGCGTGACAGCGCTCCCAATGGGAGTAGCCCCCGATGCTTCGTGCAATCACTTGTGATTGGGCGGAGGCTCTATTGCGGTTTGTCTTAATGTTCCGACCGAGTCAACCCTTGTTGTTTCTGACGGGCATATCGCTTGGAATGTGCTCGGGCTTCGAGTGCTGGCGAAAGACGCCTCAAGGGGAAGGGTGAGGCCGCGCTCTAGCCCTCGAGTGTTAGTATGCAGGGGGGCGCGTAAGATAAAAATGCCTCGGGGGAGGGTGAACCCACACTCTAGCCCCCGAGTGTAAGTTAAGCAGTCGCGTAAGCGAAGAACGCCTCGGGGGAGAGGGTGAAGCCGCACTCTAGACCCCGAGTGTAAGTTAAGCAGTCACGTAAGCGAAGAACGCCTCGGGGGAGAGGGTGAAGCCATACTCTAGCCCCCCAAGTGTAAGTTAAGTAGTCGCGTAAGCGAAGAACGCCTCAAGGTAGAGGGTGAAGCCGCGCTCTAGCCCCCGAGTGTAAGTTAAGCAATCACGTAAGCGAAGAATGCCTCGGGGGAGAGGGTGAAGCCGCACTCTAGCCCCCGAGTGTAAGTTAAGCAGTCGCATAAGTGAAGAACGCCTCGGGGGAGAGGGTGAAGCCGCACTCTAGCCCCCGAGTGTAAAGAATTTATGTGATATGACGATGCATATATTTATTGATGTGTTCTTACATGAGTGGCATATGCATCCTCGAGCAATACTCTAATTTCTTAAGAGAGGTGCAAGGGGGATGTTGTGGGCTATCTATGGATAGAAGAGGCGTATGTTTTCCACATTCCAAGGATTGACCACGTCCTCATCAGTCTTTGGGTTCTTCAGCCTGTAGGCTCCTCCTCCGATCACTTCGGAGATTATGTAGGGCCCCTAGTGGGGCGAGTTTATGCACTTTTTCCTGCTTTATTCATAACACCAGGTCCCCGATGCTGAAGACCCTGGTGCGGAGTCAACTTCTTTGGTATGTGCGAAGTTTGTCTTGGTATCCTTTTGATCATGACAGGCGATGTCTCGCGCCTCATCTTCTGCGTCTTTGTCGTCCACGAGTGCTTCTTCTGCTTCTTCCTCTTCGTATCCTGTGATGCGCTGGGCGCCAAATCTCAAGTCATGAGGGAGCACTGCCTCTTCGCCGTACACCATGAAGAATGGAGTGTATTGAGTTGAGGTATTGGGTGTGGTCTGCAGGCTCCAGAGGACGGCTCGTAGCTCTTAAACCCAGTTACCCGCAACTTGCTGGAGTGGTGCGAGGAGCCATATTTTTATGCCGCCGCAGACTAGATCATTGGCTTTCTCGACCTGGTCGTTGGACTGCGGGTGTGCGACTGATGCGTAGTTGATTTTTATCCCTAGCTCTTTGCAGAAGTTCTGGAATTCGTCAGTTGTGAAGTTTGTACCGTTATCGGTGATAATGTTGTGCGATATGCCGAAGCGGAAGATGATGGACTTGACGAAGTTTACGGTTGTGAGAGCTGTCGAGCTGGTGATAGGTACTGCTTCGATCCACTTTGTGAACTTATCGACCGCCACGAGTAGGTGGGTGTGACCGCCCTTTGAGGATTTCTTCAGGGGTCCTACCATGTGGAGTCCCCAGGTTGCGAAAGGCCAGGCCAATGGTATTGTCTTGAGTTTTGATGCTGGTGCATGAGGTCTACTGACGAATATTTGGCAGGAAACACATCTTCGTACAATGTCTTCTGTGTTTCTCATGGCGGTTGGCCAGTAGAAACCTGCCCGAAAAGCTTTGGCTACCAGGGCGCGACTGCTCGCGTGGTGGCCACAGATTCCTTCATGGATCTCGAGTAGTAGAGCTTTGCCATCTTCTTCTTCAATACATCTTTCGAGCACCTGGGAAATCTTGCGCTTGTAGAGCTCCCCGTTGATAATGGCAAAGGATTTGGAGCGTCGAGTGATGCGACGTGCTTCTGTGACGTCCTGCGGTAGGATGTTGTGTATCAAGTAGTTTAGGAAAGGTATTGTCCACACTGGACCTTCGGGTGGTGGAGGCTCTTGCTCTTCGACTGCGTCACCCGCTTCTTCTTTGATGGTTGGATCCACTACTGCTACGTGCTCAGGCCCGGTGGCCTGGTCTGCTGTTGCACTTTTAGAATTTGCTCCCTTTGTCTCAATTGGCTCGAGTGTATGTGCCGCTTTGATGGAGTGAGGCTGGATGCTCTCGAGGAAGACTGGTTAGTATTGGTCCGCGGGTGGATCCAATGTTTGCGAGTTCGTCTGCTTCCGTGTTATTTGCTCTTGTGACGTAGTTGAGCTCGCATCCGTCGAAATCGGCTTCTAGGGTGTTGTAGAGTTTCTGGTACGCGGACATGTTGTTTGCGACTGCTTCACAGTCTCTCATTTTCTGCTGGACGACGAGGTTGGAGTCGTTGTAGATGAGTAAGTGGGTGGCACTGCAAGCTTTTGCCATACACATTCCGTGGAGGAGCGCTTCGTACTCTACTTCATTGTTAGATTCCTTCTCGAAGTTGATCTGCAATATGTATTTCAGCTTTTCTCCTTTGGGGGAGATAAGCATGTTGGAATTATGCCCTAGAGGCAATAATAAAATGTATTTTTATAATTCCAGGTTCATTATTAATGTTTATATGTCTGGGCTATAACTGCAATGGCCTATGCGGAGGTTTGCCAAGTGCATGTTAACTGCCTTCGGAGGAAACCCCATATGCAGGTGTGGAGTATAAACACAAAGTCTTCTTAGTCTGCCTCTAGGACTAACCTGCGTATTATGGATGTCATGTTTTCCTGACATAGGGCATTGAATATGCCGGTAATACATGGGAGCACATTGTTACCAGAACAAGGGTGCTGAACCGACCCAATTGTATGATTTGCATTGAGATTTCATCATCATTGTATTATGAGTTAAATCATCAGATAAGTTGACATTTGCATGTATCCTTATAGACCATGAGAATTTTACGTACCTACATACCGGAGGGTGGGTTTTGACTCTGTCCAAACACCACCCGTAACCGGCGTGGCTATAAAGGCTTTGCTCACTCACACTCGAAAGTATGTCTAGGGACTTGATGATTCAAGTTGGGATTTTCTCCTCCGATCCAGGAGAGATATTCTTTGGGACCTCTCGGTATTACGTATCCACCAACATCCGACCTGATATTTTGTGAATAGATCTCATGGGATACGGAATACGTGAACGAGAAAAATAACAAAACCGATATGAGGATAATTGGTATAATGATTAATGAGTTGATCATGATGTTTTGTAAAGTATCGCGAAGCAAAGGGATTGGCATGTCAACCAGAGGTTCACTCGAATTCATATTCGTGTAGGTGCGGGAACCATTATGGGTGTCCATGGCTCCGCTATTGGTTATTGATCCGAAGAAAGTCAGTTTCTGGTTCATGTCCGTATTCTACCGAACCTATGGGGTCACACACTTAAGGGTGGTAGATTTTTTGAGTACTATACTGATAGGAGCACGAGTATAACACACCGGAAAAGTTTTGGAGTGATTGAGACTTAATCGGAGAGAAAACCGGAATCGTTTCGGGGCACCGGTAAAGTACCAGGAAGAGTTTTGAGAAAACCGGATAAAACCGAAGGGCCGGAAAAAGTTCGGGAATGATCTAAATATGTTTAATATTGATTTCTTGTGAATTTTAGAATTGTTTTAGAATTCATAAAAGGGATTAATATCAATGGGCCCCCTCTCACTTGGAAGGCCCAAGTGGGGAGGGAGCACTTTGTAAGGCCCGCGATGCGGTACCATCTCGAGTTAGACGCGTTTGCATCCGACTAGAGATGGGACCTCATAACTAGCCACCGACGCACGAAACTCGCACTCGTTTCGCTGCCGGCTTCTCGACAACAGGTAATAAGTGCATGAACATAAACTAAGACATAAATATATAGATCCAAGTCATACAGTTGCCAATGGTATTATTACATCATTCAGAGACCTCATGGTCCAACAGTACATCACATCTTCATCTCAAAAGACACACATGTCCGAGTACGGACAAGATGCAAATTTCCCTAGAGAGGGCTACAACTAAACATGTCATCCGCCCACGGATCGTCGAAACCCAACTATAGGACTACTGAGCGAAGTCGTCGTCCTCCTCCTCCAGCGGAACCTCCACGAAGTACTTGCCGGTGCTCGTGTCGAAGTAGTAGTCTGAAGATCCAATCGTTTGTACATAACGTGAAAGAAAGATGCAAGGGGTCAGAATATATCAATACAGTATAACTAACTTCTCACGCTAAGGAAAGGATAGTGGTTGAGGTTGCAGCCGCACTAGCATATATGAGTGGCTAACGATCTATATTGGAGTAAGGAAAGATCCAAGAATCCGTTGATGATCGCATCATTAAGGCTATATTCACCTACTTACGCAAAACATAACACAACCTTGTCCCTACTTTGTCTCTCTAGACGAAGAAGAGCAATCAAGGCAACTCACACGTTGGCAATTTTTAAGCATGATTAAGTTGATGTCATTCTATGAACAAGATGAAGGTTCTGAGTCGTCCATAACCGCGTGCATGGCTTTTCGAAAAGATTTAACCCTGCAGGGGTGTACCAACTGCCCATTATAGGCTTCGCATGTACACCCGGTTTCCGCTTGGCGTGTGAAGGCGCCTGAAACTCCGGAACGTCAGAGTCTCTCTAACTATCAACGCACAATTCTGGGTAGCCCCCGGTGAGTCAACATCCAACTCAAAAGCCGGCCGCGCTCTCGAATCGGCCTCTACCGTATGAATCAGGTTTGGATTACCGGTTAATTCTCACATGAGGCCGGGTCCTCACCCGGCCAGGTTGGACCAACAAGGGAACCATGTCCCCGCTGGCCCAAGTTGTTTTAAAACTACTAGAGCGCAAACAAGACACACACATGGGTTCAAATGGTAAATCAGCTCGGGCCACCACTAGAATCGTTTGGAGCTAGGTAGGTAAGACAAGGGTACCCCATAGAATCCCACACACGATTAGGCATGCTCAATCAAAGAACCAATACCCGGAACTCGGATCCTAAGTGACTCGAATGAAACAAAACACCTGGCGGGAACAACCCCGTCTTTCATCCTTCGTCAAATATAAGTTAACATCATATTAATAAATATCAACCAATTTTCTGATAATAGCATGATAATCCACCAAGAAGCAATGGGTATAAGCAGCGTGTAAGGGCCTACACATACTAAGAAATGGTTAAGCAAGCGAGGTACATGGCAAAACAAGGTTTGCTAGCACGTGCGAATCATCGCTGTTTGGGTTTATTTGAAAGGCACAATTATATGGTGGTAGGATCAAACAACAGTTCTAAGTACAACTAGGCAAGCGAGCTGAAAGCTATAAGGAATGATATATAAACCCCCTTGCCTGGGTAGGTAGTCGACGGAGCAGACGTAGCAGGGTCCTCGGGCTCGGTGTCGGACAGCTCCACGTAAGTCTCCTCGGCAAGCTCAGGATCTAACGTACGGTACCGGCAAAGAGAAGCACCAAAAATAAGCATCGGGATCAAATATGCACAAGCATGATTGCATGTTCAAGTTTAAAGCATAGTGTGACCCTAGCTAGTCAAGTTTAAATGATGATCGTGACGACACGTCAACGATGCTCCATATGCAATTATTAATTTAATGGACTTGGTCATGACCTTAAGTTTAGGTGCAAGTGACATGGATTACATGACATGGCATAAACATAGGAATAAAAGAATGCATAACAACGTTGAAGTAAATCTATCGATTTTGGAGAAGGAAAAGGCTTCGACGAAGTTGACACCGGATAAGTTTCAAAGGAAGGAACCGAGACAAGTGTCAGGACCCGGGGTTTGCGTATGTAATTCCTGTTACAACACAATCATATGGAGAGCCGAGAGCCGTACCCACTTGTCTAAGAAGACAAGGCCAAGCACAGAACACTCTCGGAAAGTATCGAACGTGAGGGGCATCCCATCCATGCCGGATGATCAACTGAGATTGGTCCTCATCGTCCGCTCACAAGTCTAAATGGTTATGGGTGGTGAAATCCCATACTCATAGACAAGTCGCCTCAACCATATTATCGATTGAATCATAATGCTTACATAAATATACTCCAGCCCGATCTCTTAGTCGGGGTCTCGGGCAGGCTTAATCATACAACAAAGTGTGCCACGTGACAGAGTCACGAGCAATCGCATCGCGATGCCCCAAGCTGCGCACATCTAAGGGCCACTTGGTGTATAAATGACCGCCGAAAAGAACTCAACTAAGATATCGAACCCCACACTAAGACATGCACGTTATAATAATACACGCATCATACATGTCCAGTGTAAACAACAGGTAATCACAACATGAACTCTACAAACTCATAGTCTTTATAACTTCTGCTAAACAAAGCAGACATAGTAGTTTTATTACAAGTAGAGATCACATGACTCTGATCCAACATTACATCAAACATCAACGAAAGAAAATTATGTCTTAGTAAAGACAAGTTTAACAAATGGCTTAAGAAGCCTGAAAGAAAATACAACGACGCTCCAAATGCACAGGCTAATGTCTGGAACTATACGACTTGGTCCACGTCGAACTCAAGGTAGAGGCCACCATCAGGGTCAGTGGTCTCGTCTCTAAAACATAGAATACGCAAACGTGAGTACAAAGACGTACTCAGCAAGACTTACATAGGAACTATAGTACTCATGCTCAAGTATCAATGCAAAGGGAGGTGGGGTTTCAATGCAGAAGTGCCAACTTTGACTTGGCTAGTCCTGTACTACGAATACCAGAATGAGGTAAGGAGCGTACACGAGTCCAAGTATCAAGTCTCCAACCAATACACCACTATGAATCTGTCCTCGACTTCCCACGAGAAAGCACACCATAGCACTCACGCTTATCTTGGCAAGTTTTAAGAGTAACCATTGAAGTTGTCTATGATCAAGTAAAGGTCTCCAAGTAGTCCATAACCGTGAACACGGCTATTCGAATAGTTCATTAACCCTGCAGGGGTGTACTGCTACACACACGCACGCATCATTTACCACCTGGGAGTGGACCCTTCAAGCGAGTACCGGCGAGGATGTTGCCACGACACTTCACTCTCAACACCATCTCTAGTCCTAGGGAGTCGCCTATTTTAGTTGGGACCACGATCGGAATCCGGCCAATTTTTCTGATGTGGACTCAAACATTGTGTGTCCAGCCATCAAGCTCAACTCGATCATGATCACTTGATTCAACTAGGCCACAACCTACGCCCACCACTTACCTTGATGCACCTGCTTGAGATCGTTTAAAGTTCGAACTACTACCTGCTGGTACGCTTCAACCTTTTCCTATTCCAGAGTGGAAATGGGACAAAGTCAGTATGGATTTCATCACTGGCTTTCCAAAAACCCGGAAAGGAAATGATGCCATCTTCGTTGTGGTGGATAGACTTTCCAAAGTCGCACACTTCCTGCCTGTTCGCGAGTCTATAACTGCGAGCCAGTTAGCGGACTTGTATGTCTCTAGAATTGTGTCTCTTCATGGTGTTCCTTTGGAAATCAATTCTGATCGTGGTAGCCTTTTCACCTCTAGATTTTGGGGAAGCTTTCAGAATGCTATGGGAACTCATCTCTCCTTTAGTACAACTTTCCATCCTCAGTCTAGCGGTCAAGTCGAAAGGGTTAACCAAATTCTTGAACACATGCTCAGAGCTTGTGTTATCTCATTCGGAAAGAATTGGGAGAAGTCTCTTCCATTCGCCGAATTTTCTTATAACAACAGTTTCCAATCTAGTTTGAACATGGCTCCTTTTAAACTCCTATATGGACGAAGATGTCGAACACCTCTTAACTGGTCAGAAACCGGTGAAAGAAAATTCTTTGGACCGGATATGATCATGGAAGCAGAAGAGCAAGTTCGCATTGTTCGTGATCAATTGAAAGCAGCCCAGTCTCGTCAGAAAAGCTACTATGATCGTCATCATAGGCAAGAAAGCTACAATCTGGATGAGAAGGCTTACCTTCGGGTTACTCCTCTGAAGGGAACCCAAAATTTCGGTATCAAAGGCAAGTTGGCCCCATATTACATTGGACCTTTCCACATTCTTTCTAAACGTGGAGAAGTTGCCTACCAACTTGAACTACCCCCGCACCTTTCCCGAGTACATGATGTATTCCATGTGTCACAACTCAGGCGTTGCTTCAAGGACCCCATCCGCGAAGTCGACCATGAAACGCTTGATCTCCAAGATGACCTTTCTTATCGAGAATACCCCGTTCGTATTCTTGATTCAGCAGAGCGTGTCACTCGTCGTCAGAAGATTAAGTTTCTGAAAGTGCAATGGTCACACCACTCTGAAAGAGAAGCCGCGTGGGAAAGAGAAGACCGTCTCAGTGCCGAGTACCCCTCCTTCCTCCCGCAGACTTCTGAATCTCGGGATGAGATTCTTTTGAGTGGGGGCGAGTTGTCACAACCCCAAGTTAGGTATGTGCTAGGATCAAAGGCTCACTTGCATTCATCAAAGAAATAATATTCAAATTCCAAATGGGAGAGAGAACACCCCCAAGATGTAATTAATTCAAATGGCCAGAATAAAAGTTTCTCCAAAAATTCCTTTTGCATTTTTTAAAAGTCTTATAAATGAGTGTGATCACATATCAAGTGATGTGGGACCAACCCCATGCTCATGGATTTTTCAAATATTCAAACAGGACCTTGGAATTAATCAAATACCCCTATTTGAATTGAAATTCAAATATTTGGAATTTAAAAAATGTTCAAAAGTTGGGAATGACTAACTACTGGTCATGTAAGTCCAAATATAAATTTTGAGCATTTATAAAAATGCCTAACTATTTTATTGAATAGGCAACACAAATTACAGAAAAAGAAAAACATAAAGGAAAGATTAAACAGGAAAGAAAACAAAAAAAACCTTACCTGTCGCCTAGGCGAAGCCGGCCCAGCCGGCCCAAAGGGGCATAGGGGTCTTCTTCCCCGACCCCGCGCTCCCAAGCTTCTCGGTGGAATGCCACCGAGCCAGCCGAGCACGTTGCCGCTTCTCCAGACGCCACCTGCCCCTCCCACGCCTTCTAGCCACGCCACGGAGATGCTGGAGACGCCGTGCGTCCATTCCCCCCCTCCCCAGTGCCTATCCTCCTCTCTCTCGCTGAGCCCCACGAAGAACAGAACGCCGCCGTCGCCATGGATTGAAGCCCGCGTGGCCACCGACGTCCCCGAGCCGCGCCATCGTGTCCACCGTGCTCCCCGACATCGTCTTCGTCCCTGTGCAGAAGGAATCGACCCCGGAAGCCCTGTAGCCGCCGCCCCTCTCTTCGTCTCCGACGACGGCCGCCGCACGATTTCTTCGACTGCCTCGCCGTTGAAGCATCTCTGACCCTGCCGTCTCTTCCATTGCAACCAGGGTGAGGTCCTGCATCGATCCCCCTACTACCCCCTCCCCGTTCGCTCTCTGTTGCGATCCTCCATGAGAGCAGAGGAAGCTCGCCGCCTCGGTCGAGATAGCCCTCGCTCCCGTGCCCCTGGCGTTGCACCCGTGCGTGCGTTTGGCTCCTGGGTGTGCCAGCAATCGGACGTGCCAAAGATCACCTCAAGCCGTGCACCAAAACCCCGAACCCGACCTCGCCGTGGTTCTGTTCCCGCCGGAATCGTTGCCGCCGTCGCTCCAGCCTTTCCCTCGAGCCCCAGATGCTTCCATTCGACGCGGCAGGTCCTCAGCTATGCGATGGTGCCCTCCCCTTGGCCTCCCGTGTCCTAAACCGCCGTCCCGAGCAACTCCGTCGAGGCACAGTGCTCCCCGCCGATGAGCCCCTCCATTAGCCCCCTAACCACAGAGCTTAATCAACCATGGCCCACCCCCAGTGACACTGCCATGTGGGCCCTAGGCCAAGCTAATCCCCCTGTTAGTTTAAATCTTAATTAAAACGATTCATTTAACACTTGAGACACTGACATGTGGGTCCCAGTGGTCAGTGACCCCCTGACGTCAGCATGACCTCATGCTGATGCAGTAAAAGCTTTTCTAATTAAATCAATTCCAGAAAATCCAGAAAATGAATTAAACTTTGGAAATTCATAACTAATTCATTTTAACTCCAAATTAAACATATAATATATGTAAAATTATCAAAAAAATGCAAGGATTCTGAATATGCAATATGTTTACATGTTTGACCAAATAAAATTGGGTGAACAGTGGCAACATTGCATATTCATTCTTTTGAAATTCCAATTGGAGTTTGAATTTGCAATTCATTTGCAATACACTCCTTTTAAATGGAATTCCCTCACACATCAGAAGCATATACATAAAGTTTCAACTTTCAACCATGTGATTGTTCATTGTATTTATATTGCTTCCTTGTTTGTTGTTTGTCGAGTAGAAGTGGAACCGGAACAGGAGGGTGCCCCCTTCGTTGAAGACCCCGATACTGAACCTCGTCAGCAAGGCAAGCAAACCCCCATTGATCATGTCGATAAAATCCCACTTCCCTCTCAGTCTCGCTTATGCATTGTTTAGGATGATTACCATGCTACGTTTCTACCGCATAGATGAACCCATTCCTTTGCACGACCTATCATTTGTCACAGTAGTAAGCAAACCACAATCCTAGCAAATGTAGGAGTTGATTGATATCATGTGGCCCCCTGCAATTGTTACTGCTTATTGCATGCTTAGAGTGATACAATGTTGATACTGTTATGTGAGTCGGGATGGTAGCAATCATGATGATGATGGTGGAAATGTGTTGGTGAATCTACCGTAAGGCAAGGTGAACGATGAGAGGCTGTGTAGGAGTACACGGTGGGTTGTCTCGTTGAACACCGCCTTAAGTCTAAGTTCTTGTGTGGTGATCGAAGATGAAGAGTACAACCACACATTGGGCTCACTGACCCCTCTCAACCTACTAACTCATCCCTTTCGATGTCCAGATGTCGCAGTAGTTCGGAGTTCTGGTAGGTTTGTGGCCTGGCTGCTAAGTGAGAGAACGGCTCAGCCGAGACCGGCTTATGCACCACGGACACATCATCTGGGTCCACTTCGGTAAACCGGCCGGGTTCATGATAGTGGTAGCCAACCCAGATAGGCGGCTTTCTTGGACTAGATCGGTTATGAGGTAACAATTGTGGTGAGCATCCTCGCCGACACTTCTTGAACGGTGTCGAGTACAAAGGTGGTAACTGATGATCATGTGTGTGTAGCGGTACACCCCTGCAGGGTTAACAAAACTATACGAATAGCCGCGTCCGCGGTAAGGGACTGCTTGGAAAGCTTAGCTTGATTATTAGACAACTTGAACTGGATACTTATGAAACTTGCCAAGATAAGCGTGAGTTTTGTGGCGTGCTTTCTCGTGGGGAAGTCGAGGAAGGAACCATAGTGGTGTAATTGGTTGGAGATGTAGTGCACTAGTGTACGCTTCTTACCTCAAGTCTGGTACTCGTAGTTCAGGACTAGCCAAGTCAAAGATGGCACTTCTGCTTATGAACCCCACCTCCCTTTACCTTGATACATGTGCATGAGTAGTATAGCTCCTACGTAAGTCTTGCTGAGTACGACTTTGTACTCACGTTTGCTTATTCTATGTTTTAGATGAACCCACTGACCCCGAAGGTGGTTTCTTCCTCGAGCTCGACGATTGAAGACCAAGCTAGTGTAGTCCCAGTCAGCAGACTGGTTCCCTCGTGGAGGGCTTTGTGTTTAAATAAGGCTTCTTAAGCCATTTGTTAAGTTTGTCTGTACTCAGACCTACTCTGCTTCCGTTGAATGTTGTAATGTTGGATCACGGTCTCGTGATCTCTGTGTGCACTCTATGAGAGTTATCAATAAAATGTATACTTTGTAGAGAATTGCAATGATACCTGCTGTTCATACAAGGCATGTGTGTTGCGTGTATGTTTATAACATGCATGTCTTTGTATGGGTTTTCGAGACCTTAGTTGTGATCTGGCTGGCGGTCTTTTATACACCAAGTGGCCCTTAGATGTGCACAGCTTGGGGCATCGCGATGCGATTGCTCGAGACTCTGTCTCGTGCACACTTTGATGTATGATCGAGCCCGCCCTAGACCCCGACTAAGTAATCGGGCTGGAGTAAGTCTATGTAAGAGCTATGAGATAGTCGACAGTATGGTTCAGGCGACTTGTCTGTGAATATGGGAGTTCATCACCCATATCATTTAGACTTGTGTGCGGACGATGAGGACCCATCTCAGTTGATCATCCGGCTTGGATGGGATGCCCCCCACGTACGATGCTTTTCGAGAACGTTCTGTGCTTGGCCTTGTCTGCTTAGACAAGTGGGTATGGTTCTCGGATCTCCATATGACTATGTCGTAGCGGGACTGGCATACGCTAACCCCGGGTCCCGACAATGAACTCGATCTTCATGGAGTATTTGGACAAGTTCGTCGTGGTTTACCTCGATTACATCCTTATATACTCGAAGAAGGAAGAAGAACATGCCGAGCATCTTAGGCTGGTATTGATGAAACTTCGAGAGCATCACCTTTATGTCAAGTTCTCCAAGTGTGAATTTTGGATACCAGAAGTGACCTACTTAGGCCACGTGATTTCTGCAAAATGCATTGCTGTCAATCCCGAGAGAGTTCAGGCCGTCCTTGACTGGACTCCACCTGAATCGGTTAAGAAAGTTAGGAGTTTTCTTGGCTTAGCAAGCTATTGTCGCCGCTTCGTTGAGAACTTTTCCAAAGTTGAAAAGACTCTTACTGAACTCCTCAAGAAAGATAGGAAATTCGAATGGACCCCCAAGTGCGAGGAAAACTTTCAAGAGCTAAAAATAAGATTGAATTCTGCCCCGTACTTGCGCCTCCAGACACCAAAAAGGATTTCAAGATCTATTGTGATGCTTCACGGCAAGGGCTAGGATGCATACTTATGCAAGATCGACATGTGGTAGCATACGCTTCACGCCGGTTGCATACACATGAAGAGAACTATCCTACCCATGATCTTGAACTCGCTGCCGTAGTTCATGCCCTGAAGACTTGGCGACATTACCTCCTTGGTAATCGTTGTGAGATCTATTCTAATCACCAAAGCCTCAAATACATATTCACCCAGCCAGATCTTAATCTTAGGCAAAGACGCTGGATTGAGTTGATAAAAGATTATGACTTAGGAATTTCTTATACCCCAGGCAAAGCCAATGTCATGGCTGATGCACTAAGTCGTAAGTCGTATTGTAACAACCTCATGTTACAACAGTATCAACCACTTCTTCATGAGGAATATAGAAAGCTCAATCTCGAGATCGTTCCTCATGGATTTCTTTCTACCCTGGTGGCAAAACCAACCCTTGAGGATCAAATCATATCCGCCCAGAAACATGATAGTGGTATTCAAGAGATCAAGAAGAACATTGCTAGCGGAGATGCTAAATGTTTCTCTGCAAATGGTCAAGGAACGGTATTATTTGAGAATTGTTTAGTAGTTGCTGAGAATGAAGACCTAAGGCAGCTGATCCTTAATGAAGCTCATGACACTCCCCTCTCAATTCATCCCAGTAGCACAAAAATGTACCGAGATCTATGCCAGAGATTTTGGTGGACTAGGATGAAGAGAGACATTGCTCAATTTGTTGCCGAATGTGATGTTTGTCGTCGCATTAAGGCAGAACATCAAAGACCCGCTGGTACTCTTCAACCATTGTTTATTCCCGAGTGGAAATGGGACAAAGTCGGTATGGACTTCATCACCGGCTTTCCAAAAACCCAGAAAGGAAATGATGCCATCTTCGTGGTCATTGACCGACTCTCAAAAGTTGCTCACTTCCTTCCTGTTCGCGAGTCTATAACTGCTAGTCAGTTGGCGGACTTGTATGTCTCTAGAATTGTGTCTCTTCACGTTGTTCCTTTGGAAATCAATTCCGATCGTGGTAGCCATTTCACCTCTAGATTCTGGGAAAGTTTTCAAAATGCTATGGGAACTCATCTCTCCTTTAGTACAGCTTTCCACCCTCAATCTAGCGGTCAAGTCGAAAGGGTTAACCAAATCCTGGAAGACATGTTCAGAGATTGTGTTATATCTTTCGGAAAGAATTGGGAGAAGTCTCTTCCATTTGATGAATTTTCTTATAACAATAGTTTCCAATCTAGTCTGAGCATGGCTCCTTTTGAACTCCTATATGAACGACGATGTCGAACACCCCTAAACTGGTCAGAAACCGGTGAAAGACTATTCTTTGGACCGGATATGATCAAGGAAGCAGAAGAGCAAGTTCGCATTGTTCGTGATCGTTTGAGAACCGCCCAATCTCGTCAGAAAAGCTACTATGATCATCATCATAGGCAAGAAAGCTACAATCTAGATGAGAAGGCTTACCTTCGGGTTACTCCTCTGAAGGGAACTCAACGATTCGGTATCAAAGGCAAGTTGGCCCCACGTTACATTGGACCTTTCCGCATTCTTGCTAAACATGGAGAAGTTGCCTACCAACTTGAACTACCCCCGCATCTTTCCCGAGTACATGATGTATTCCATGTGTCACAACTCAGGCGTTGCTTCAAGGACCCCATCCGCGAAGTCGACCATGTAACGCTTGATCTCCAAGATGACCTTTCATATCAAGAGTACCCCGTTCGGATTCTTGATTCAGCAGAGCGTGTCACTCGTCGTCAGAAGATCAAGTTTCTCAAAGTGCAATGGCCACATCACTCCGAGAAAGAAGCAACATGGGAAAGAGAAGACCGCCTCCGTGCCGAGTACCCCACCTTCCTCCCGATGACTTCTGAATCTCGGGACGAGATTCTTTGAGTGGGGGCGAGTTGTCAGAACCCCAACTTGGGTAAGTGCTAGGGTTTGAGTGCCCCTTTGCATCATGTGAAAATTTCAAAAGAAATTCAAAAATGGGGAAAAGAAAATCCCTAGACAATTTGCATCATGAAAATTTCAAAAGGAAAATCAAAAATGGGGAAAAGAAAAGCCCTGAGAATTTAAAGAAATGGCCAGATAAAAATATTTTTCCAAAAATCATTTGAACATTTGGAAAATTCCTGTAAATGATGTTGATCATTAAAAAAGTGGTTTGGGTTCATTCCCATGCCTATGAAATTTTCTAAAATTCAAAAGGTGCTCTGGAAATTAAAGTTAACCCCTGATTGAATTGAAATTCAAATATTTTGAATTTCAAAAATGCTCAAATCCTAAAAGTGGATTTCCACTGGCTACTTAGGATTTTATAAATACTTTGGGCATTTTTATAAATTGCCTAGGTATTTAATTACTAGGGCAAAACAAAAAGACAGAAAACAAAAGAAAAAAAAACAAAGCAGCCCAACCCCGCAGGCCGTAGGCCCAACTAGGCGTACCCCTGGCCCAGCCCACCAGGGGCACCTTCGTCTTCTTCCCGGCGCCAGAGCAGGCAGCTCGCCGCCGTGGCGAGCATGCCGCGACGACCGAGCCTTCTAGGCCTCTTCCTTGCTCCTATACGCGCCACGTAACACGCTAGAGACCCCCACGCCATTTCCCTCTCTCGCTGGAACCCTTCCCCCCTAGACTCGTCGGATTTCTTGGCTACAGAGAGCCCGCCGGAGCACGCTGCAGTGGAGACTCGCGGCCACCGCGCGCCATAGCTCCCACGACCGTGTCCCTCTTCCTCAGCACCGTCGACTTTGTCATCGAGCCTCGGATCCAGAGCCCCATCGAGCTGGAGGCGCCGCAATCATCACTGCAACCTCGCCGGAACCCGTATGCTTTCCTCACCGATTTCGCCGCCACCATCCACCCCCGGCCTCCCCGTCGGCTCTGTTCGCATCAGGGTGAGATCGTGCTCCTTTCCCCTCTAACTCCGGCCTCTCCCGTGAACAGGAGCACTGCGCCGCCGCAAGCGGAGCCACGACCGCCGCTTTGCCTCGTCGACGACGTCCCTCCCGTGCTCTCCAACGGTGCCTGAGTAGTCCCCGAGACGCGCACGTCCACGGGCTACGTTTTAGTAGCCCTGGTGCTGCTTATAGCCGTCGTAATCGCCATCCCGTGCGTGCTCCTCCGTGCGGTTTGGTCGCCGCCGGCCAGACCCCGGCGAGCCCACGTGGCCGGTGATTAGGGGGGCTAACCCCTGGTCATTTGACCCATGGGTCAATGACAGGTGGGCCCTACCCCCCTAAACTAAGTTAACTTTTAATTAAAAGGGGATTAACCCCATGTGTCATTGACAGGTGGGGCCCCCTAGTCAGTTTGACTGGTCAGTCCCCCTGCTGACGCAATAATCAAATTAAAGATTAAATTTAATCTAGAAAATTACAGAAAATTGTTTTAAACTTCATAAATTCATAGAATATTCATTTTAACACCAAATTAAACAAATAATATATGAAAAATTATCAGAAAAATGCAAGGATTATGAATATGCAATTTGTTTTCATGTTTGGCCATTTTAAAATGGGTGAACAGTAGAAAATGTGCATATGTCTTAATTTGAATTTGAATTTGAAGTTTGAATTTTCAAATTCTTTGCAATATACTTCAATTAAATTGAATTTTCCACAAGTCAGTACCCTATACTTCATGTCACAACAATATCATGTGCTTGTGCATTTACTTTCGAAGTTGCCCCCTTTGTTGATGATTGCCTCCGATAACAGACTTTCCGAGACGGTGATCACCCCCGAAGAAGAAGTCCGTTAAACCCGTGTATCGTCAGCAAGGCAAGCAAACCCCATTGATCATGTCTATAGAATCCCACTTCCCTCTCAATCTCGCTTATGCATGTTTAGGAGATCACCATGACATGTTCTTTCGCATAGATGAACCCATTCCGATGCATGACCTATCATTTTGTCACCGTATTAATCAAACCACAATCCTAGCAGATCTAGGAGTTGAATGTTGAGCATGTGGCCCCTGCAACTATTACTGCTTATTCCTGCTTAGTGATACAATGAGGTTACTTTGATTGTGAGTCGGGATGGAATGTTCACAGTGTTGTTGTTGTTAACGTGTTGGTGAATCCACCCTAAACAAAGGTGAACGATGAGAGGCTGTGTAGGAGTACACAATGGGTTGTCTCGTTGAACACTTCCCTAGGCCCCGAGTTCCTGTTTTATGATCCAAGACAAAGAGTATGACCACATGTAGAGTATATGGGAGCCCCGTTTGGCCTCTTTACTTACCCGATCCAGTCCAGGAGTCACACTAGATTCGGGCTTTCCATTTGGCATGTGCATAGAAAAAGAATGAAGAAAAGGTTGCATCATATGGATATGTGGGTGGACCCGTGAGGCAGTAAAACCATCTGACAGAGGTGGCGTCTCGGTCCCTTGCATTACCTGAGTCCGTTTCGTTGAACCGGCCAGACTCTCGAGCGGTGTCAAACTCAGGTAGTCGACTCCTGGATTAGAGAAGGTGATGTGAGGGTAGTGCCTTGGTTTCATCCACGTCCGACACCCGCTTGAATGGTGACAAGAACGAGGCGATAAGTGATGACACACGTGTGAAGATGTACACCCCTGCAGGGTTAATAAACTATTTGAATAGCCGTGACCGCGGTTATGGACTACTTGGAGACCTCTACTTGATCATAGACCACTTTAATGGATACTCTAAAACTCGCAAGCTAATCTTGAGTGCTATGGCATGTTTTCTCGTGGGGAAGTCGAGGAAGTAACCATAGTGGTGTATTGGTAGGAGACTTGGTAGTGGACTTGTGTACGCTTCTTACCTCAAGTCTGGTACTCGTAGTACAGGAGTAGCCAAGTCAAAGCTGGCACTTCTGCATGTTGAACCCCACCTCCTTTACCTTGAAACTTGAGAATGAGTACCTTGGGGCATCGCGATGGGATTGCTCGTTACTCTGTCACGTGGCACACTTTGTTGTATGATTAAGCCCGCCCGAGACCCCGACTAAGTGATCGGGCTGGAGTCTGTTTATGTAAGTGTTATAATTCAATCGATAATATGGTTGAGGCGACTTGTCTATGAGTATGGGATTTCACCACCCATAATCATTTAGACTTGTGAGCGGGCGATGAGGACCCATCTCAGTTGATCATCCGGCCTGGATGGGATGCCCCTTACGTACGATGCTTTACGAGAGTGTTCTGTGCTTGGCCTTGTCTGCTTAGACAAATGGGTACGACTCTCGGCTCTCCATATGATTGAGTTGTGACTGGAATTACATACGCATATTCCGGGTCCCGACATGCGTCGCAAGCGTTCATCGGAATTGTGTGATTCCTATTGCATACTGTTAAGCATGATGTCAACTTCAGTTATATGCTTTCAAATGTCATATTGCCCTGCTGCATGTTGATTGTAACTTCACCCGAAGTAGCTACCCTGCTATTAGTGTGCTGCTGTTAACGTAAGATGCAAACTTTGCTGCATTGTATCTTTTCAACCGTGCATCCTATTGAGCATTGCAATATGTCATCTTGATCTATGCCATGTCTACTTCCATTATATATATTAAATTGTCATGTTTACATTCGTGGTCATAGTTATATTCAACTCCAAAGTTGCTATCCCGCTGTTTTTGACAGCCACCTCTGTTTTTCACTAAGTCTGTAACTTACCGAAGCCATGTTGCACGTTTAATATCTTTTGATCTGTGATGCATATGACCTTGATTCTTGTTTGTACCTGATCAACATCATGTCTACTTCAAGCCCATGTACTTCTATGTCATGTTTTTGCAAATTTACATATAGTTTTTCTCCTGTTTATACAGCATGAAAATAACAGTTTCTTCCCTGTTTTCGTGATTTTCACTAAGTCCTTGACCAGTAATGTTTTATAGCTTTTTGTGTTGCTTATAACTAGTGAACCATGATGCCTATTTGCATGATTCTTTTTGAAATGCCTTCCTTGTCATGCCTACTGCAATTCCATGTATTTTGGTGCATGTTTGCATTCATTAGCTTGTTGATGCATTGCTATAAAGTATGCTCCCTGATGTTAACATGTGTGCATAACTTGTTTTGCTTATATCTTTTTAACCGTAACTCCGTTTGGAGTGTTCTTTATATGAAACTTGATTAGAATTTCATGTAATTTGTGTTTATGCTATTGTTTTCTGTTGTTAACCAACCTAAAATAGGGTTTAGGGCAGAAAAGTACCAAATGCTTTAATCATCGTGGAGCACTTAGTGTTATGCCATGTTTAGGATTTTGCCTCACTTAAATTGACTAGCATAGATAGTTTATCTTATGCTTCACCTCTTGTCATGTTTGTGTGTTATGACATGCTTGAGTGAGATGCCATGTTGATATCCTTTGCTCATCTTGTGTAGCTAAACAACTTGAGCCCTTGTAAACATGCGGTATCGTCGTGTGTGACGATTACTCCACTTAACCTGTTAGTAACCGCACTCGACGGTAGGTGCGATGTCTCGTGTTGCCTTGCTGATGCTTGCTCATGTTTGCTTCATAGTAATAGATGCTTGTTTGTTGATTGCTTTCCAGTGTTTACCCTCTTGTGTGTTTCCGCGGATACTCTCGGAGACGATGCGAGCTTGCAATCAACTACATCTTCGGAATCCGACTTATCAACAGGCAAGGACTTTACATTACTTATGATCCATTCTATTATAACCAGTGGTTTGCATGATAGTCTAGGTTACGTTCGATGTTTGATCCTACCATATGTTTACAACCTCTTTCAAACCGATACAGCCATGTCCCCTCCCAGCAAACCATGTACTTCTATGTTACTATTGCTCGTTGCTCAGCCCCTGCTTAGTATGCATGCTTAGGATGCTACAAATGTTACCTCCTGTTACTCCTTGGTTTGGGATATCACATTATTATATTTTTTTGGATGATATGATTATTATAATGTTGATTATATTCGGCGAAGGATGGAAGGTCTAGGCTAGCCCGCCCCGACGCTTTGTTCCATTCGAGTCACCTAGGACCCGAGTTCCGGGTACATTAGTACAAAACAGGCCTTTGGATATGAGCAAAGGTCATGGTTCAAACACGAACCGGTTCCAATAGAACCGGTTCGTGGCTCCGGGCTTTAGAACCGGTTCGTGTGGTGGGCCCCCA
The DNA here is from genome assembly GCA_950022295.1 of Bromus sterilis. Taxonomy (NCBI): domain Eukaryota; kingdom Viridiplantae; phylum Streptophyta; class Magnoliopsida; order Poales; family Poaceae; genus Bromus; species Bromus sterilis. Next base: position 161,317,895 of record OX465600.1, read on the forward strand.
GCCCAGCGGTGCCCTGCCAGCGCCCCTTTAGAACCAGTTTGTACTACCAACCGGTTCTAAATATGTGGCGGCAGGTTGCCGTTCGGCATGCGGGCCACCTAGCAATATTAGAACCGGTTGGTAGTACAAACCGGTTCTAAAGGTGCACTAAGTTTAGTACCACCTCGCTATCCGAAGACGAGTTCGACCGGTTTATAAGCACGGGTCAGAGTGGACTTATCGTAGCATAACAAGTTCACTAAAGGCCGTACAGGGAGGAATTCCGGTACTCCGTCAGGGAGAAATGCGGACGGACATCGGTTGGTTGGCAGATTTTCCAGATGTGCCCACGAGGCGTGAACCGTCTGAGAACCCATATGGGACGAAAATCCCGTACGGGTATTTCAGACGGTTCACGCTTGGTTGGTAGACTTTCCGGATCTATCAACCAGGCGAGGACCGTCTGCAATTCGCCTTGATGGTGTACAGGATGTGGAGTATTCTTCCGTTGACGTCCTATAATGAATGGAATTGCTATAATTTTTTGTTTTTGTTTTCCAATAAAACAAAACACAAGGTTTCCCCCTGCATACAGCCCGACGGTGGCTCATGAGTGCAAGCATATCAAATGCACCGTCGGACGTATGCAGGGAATCCGAATGATTTGTATTTGGTCGATGAAGTGAAATATTTCTAACTAGATATATATAAGATCAACAAAACACATGGTTTCGCCTGGTTACAGCCTGACGGTGTGGCTCTCGTGAGTGCCCGCATATCAAAAGCACCGTCAGACCGCAACCAGGCGAATCCGAATGATTTGTATTCGGCCGATGAAATGAGTGTCGAACATGTCTGAGAGGTGGGATATATATAGGCATCGACAAGCCTGATCCAACGGCTGACAAGCCTGATTCAACGACTACAAAGCGCTTGAAAGAAAAACGCGATCCGTGTGCTTCTTCCTGATTGGTCGAGGTGAGCTGAAAGAAACAAAGCACTTGAAGTACCGGTTTGTGGTTGAAACCGGTGCTAAAGACCTTTCTTACTTCATTTGCTATTTTTTGAACTCATAAAAGGTTGAAACTTGGCATGGTATCATCATTTTACCATAACATGTGTGCAAAAGTTGAGAGGGTTACGACAAAAACTGGATGCACTATTAATGAAACTGCCTTTTGAGCCCGCATTGATCATAGCTTTCAAATTGTTGCTCTCGGACAAACTCTTCTGAGCACTACTTCCAGCATTATCACGAGCCTTCTTAAAAGATTACATCATTGTGCGTCCAGGCAGTCATTTGCGAAATATTAATGAAACTGCCTTTTGAGCCTCCAGTGATCATAGCTTTCCAATTGTTGCTCTCGGACAAACTCTTCTGAGCACTACTTCCAGCATTATCACGAGCTTTCAAATTGCTATACTTTTTTTTCAATCAAATAAAGTGGCTCTCAAATGCACCGTCGGACGTATGCAGGGAATCTAAATGATTTGTATTTGGTCGATATGAAGTGAAAGATTTCTAGCTAGATATATGTAAGATCAACAAAACATACGATTTCGCCTGCATACAGCCCGACGGTGGCTCTAGAGTGCAAGCATATCAAATGCACCGTCGAACGTATGCAGGCGAATCCGAATGGTTTGTATTTGGTCGATGAAGTGAAAGATTTCTAACTAGATATATATAAGATCAACAAAACAGACGGTTTCGCCTGGTTACAGCCCGACGGTGTGGCTCTCGTGAGTGCCCGCATATCAAAAGCACCTTCAGAACGCAACCAGGCTAATCCAAACGATTTGTATTCGGCCGATGAAATGAGTGTCGAACATGTCCGAGAGGTGGGATATATATAGGCAACGACAAGCCTGATCCAACGGCTGACAAGCCTGATCCAACGATCACAAAGCGCTTGAAAGAAAAACGCGATCTGTGTGCTTCTTCCTGATTGGTCGAGGTGAGCTGAAAGAAACAAAGCGTTTGAAGTACCTGTTTGTGGTTGAAACCGGTGCTAAAGACCTTTCTGACTTCATTTGAAAGAAACACGCAATCCGTGTGCTTCTTCCTGATTGGTTGGATCCAACGGCTCAGAAGCCTGATCCAACGACTCATAAGCGCTTGAAAGAAACACGCGATCCGTGTGCTTCATCCTGATTGGTTGGATTCAAAATCGTGTACGGTTAAAATCGCGTGGAAGAGGACTCCACGCAACGCCAGTCGCCACTAGTTCTTTTCTCGTGCACTCTTTCCCCTTCCGCGCCACCGCCACAATGCCGCCTCGACGCTGCCAACCAAGCTACCACGGCGTCCGCGAGCGCTCGGACGGCACATTCATGGCGGTGATCACTTGCGCCAACAATGAGCGTGTGTGTCTCGGCAGGTTCTGGCATGCATATTTAGCCGCCCGCGCGTATGACGTTGCGGCGTGGAGGCTCGGCTGCCCGCGCGCGGAGATGAATAACCGCCACTGTCGCAGCTTGGAAGAGGCGGACGACATGGCAGATCCGCCGCTCCTCCTCACTGAAAAGGACCACCGCCTCCATCATCGACGAGCGGTGCTCGGCATCACCTCGGAGAAGGACCAGCGTGCTGTGCAGGATTGGTACTCGAGCCATCCGCGTGAAGCCTCGGAGGAGGTGGAACACTTGACGAGGCTGGCGGCCGAGAGCGCCGAGCGGCGACAGGAGCGTCATGATTGGCGGGAGGAGAGGCGGGCGGGCAAGGCAATGGCGGAGGAGGAACTGACGGGAGGCTCCGCCAACTGGCCCCTCGGTGACCCCCGCTGGATAGCACTGGAGGATGACATCAGCTCCGACACCGAAGATGATTTCTCCGACGGCGAGGAGGAGTAGTTTTTTTATGTTCTAGGTTTGAGATGTTAAGTTTGTTGAATGTTTTAAGTTTTCCGCGTCGCCGCCACCATTTTATCTTTTTCATGCATTTAATGATTTATTTTGAGCTAAATGACCCTGAAATTGGACTAATGCTTGTGGGCGTGACTTTAGTCCCGGGTCGAGCCACAAACCGAAACTAATGCTTGTGGGCCAGGAGCGAGGTGCATTCGTCCCGGTTCTTGGCTGGAACCAGGACATATGCCCCCAGAAAAGGTTGAAACTTGGCAAGGTATCATCATTTGACCCACATAACATGTGTGCAAAAGTTGAGAGGATTACGGCAAAAACTGGATGCACTTCGTGTACAAACTGGACCATCTATTTCAAAGTATAAGGGTTTCAAACGAAAACTCATCTGTTACAAAGACATTTCATTTTTCTAAACTTATTTCAACTCAAGACTTTTTTTGCATTCAATATGCACCATTCAAAGCCACATACTAAAATTTCAACCCTTTCTGACTTCATTTGCTATTTTTCATGCATTTAATGATTTTTTTGACTATTTTAAAGTATTTCACAAACTAGTATTTCAAAAGAATTCAACTTGAAACTATTTAAATTTGAAAACCACTGCCACTAACAGAATATTTATAATTATGTTTTAACCTAAAATAAAAAGATTTATTAAAAAACTCCAACTATTCTAATAGCTAGTCATAATATAAAAACAAATATAAATCTGGTGTCAAAATATAAAGTATAGCAAATATAAAAACTCCAACTATTCTAATAGCTAGTCAAAATATAAAAACAAATATAAAAATAGCAAATGGAAAAAAGTATAGCAATTTCATTATAGGATGTCAACGGAAGATTACTCCACACTATGTACACCATAAAGGACAATTTCAGTTAAGCCCTGATTGGTTGGAAAATCTAGAAATCTTCCGACCAATCAAGGTTCAATAGAAATTGACTTTACAGTATACAGCGTATAGATGAATCACTCGTGGACAACCTTTATTAAACTTGCTATGCTACGATAAGTCCACACTGACCCGTGCTTATAAACCAGTCGAACTCGTCTTCGGTTAGCGAGGTGGGACTAAAAAATAAATGTTTAGAACCGGTTGGTAGTACAAACCGGTGCTAAAGGTCCCTCCCCTTCCCGCGCGTATTTTTGGCCGAAAAATGGATGAAATTGGTGACCTTTAGAACCGGTTTGTGGCTGAAACCGGTCCTAAAGGTCCATTAGCACCGGTTGCTGCTACAAACCGGTGCTAAAGCCCATGATATATATATACCAGCACTTAGCGTCAGTTCCACCCACCGCTTCAGATCGAACCGCGCCGCCAGGCTGCTGCGCAGCCTCGCCGTCGCCGTCCACGCCGCCAGGAGCCGCCCACTCTCCTCGCCGACGGCCGCCACCGGAGCCGCCCCCGCCCGCACCGTTCAAGCCGCCCCCGCCCCCGCCGTTCAAGCCATCGCCGCCGTCCAGCGCGTCCGGTGACCCCTCCCACTCCCCCCTCCCCTCCTCCTCTATGTTCATATTCTGCTCAGGAATTCTAGGATTGCCATGTGCAATTGATAGGTGGTGTGCAATAATCTATGCCGCCATGTGATTTTTTGAAGTGAAGTTTGTGTTGATTATATGTAGGATTATTGGTGTTGAGATTGTTGAAATTGCTAGGATTATTTTGTGTATTGCCAAAACAGAGAGATAGTTAGATGGTGCTTTGTTCTTTGAAGTGAAATTGGTCGTGGCTTTAGAGAGAATTTGATGGTGCAAGCTATAGTGTAAATTAGGGTTCCACAAGTTTGTATGTTTTCAGAGAACACAAGTAAAAAGAAAGTGGAGGATTTTTTTTGTTAAACCAAAAATTGATAGAACAGACATTCTTGATCTATTTTGTTACCAATGAGGCATAATTTGTATTACTTCTCATGTTATATTTTTATAATTTTCATTATATTTTTATTACTTTGAATTAATTTTATAATTATGAACACATAGTATGTCTCATCCCAAGTGCGAGATTTGTCAAGACGACTCGGGTCGATGCAACGATCCCGTGTTTGATGAAGCAGACACATACTTCTTCATCACGCTTAGGTCCTGGTTCCAAAATTTTACGGTATGTAACTTGCACGACATGTTCTTGTTATGGTGCATGCATGCATGACTTAAGTTTATGTTTATAACGTATCATTTTTTTTCTGATTCAACTAGTGCATCCCTTGCTTTGCAAGACGCCACGTTTGTGACAAGATCAATATTCAAGATTTCGGTGAAACTATTAGTAAAGAAGTTAACATTAAGACGAAACATTTCGTTCTTAAGGTTAAGATCTTTAATCAACCAAATGCCACATTCTTTGGCGGTTCAAAATGGGATGCATTATGCAAGACATATGCATTTCATGATAATATGAAAATAGCATTTGATCTTGGACGCCGCCGTCGAGGATCCAATGTTTTTCGTGATGATAAAATTTCGATGGAACTAGGCGACATGATTCCAGTTCGATGTTCATGTGAGTTTGTTAAACAACAATTTTGTTACTTCTAAAACTTATTTTTCTTTGCTCCAAATGTTTGACAACTCATTTATAATTGCCAGCTTATGTTCTTGCCACGGAAGAAGTACAAGATATTTTTGATTGTACCTTCTATAACAATGGCTTCGACCTAAGTAAGAGTGAACAACATGCATTTATCGAAGTTATTAAATTGGTACCTTCGTATGCGAACTATTTAAGGGTTGGCCGTCCTTTTGGAGCATATGTGCCATTTGTCCTTAAGTTGGAGGACTATATGCTTAAATGGCCTAGCCTGGTATGATTTTTATCATTCTCTCTCAGTAGCCTATATCTTCTTCAAAAATACATTTTATTAATTATACTCATTGCTAACTATGCTACTAATATGTATGTTCTTCAACAGAAGATACCGCAAACTTGTACGCCTAAATGGATGCTGAGATTTAAAGGCGAAGTTACAATTGTTTGTGCACGGCCTTGGACAGAACCTTTCCAACATGATTATTACACTGAAAGTGGATCAGATGGATGTGTCAAAATCAAAGCATGGTTGAAGATAGTGGTCCAGAAGAAGCTAAAACCTGGAGACAGGTTGTTCTCTATCCTCTATCGTGGAGAATATGGACGCCCTTTTTGGGTTTATTTCTTTTTACCTTCGCGTGTTTGATTAGGTCCTATATATTTAGTAGGAGTGAATTCGAAGAATTATGTCCTATATATATTTAGTAGTAGTGAATCTGAACAAATTAGGTTATCGAAGTTAAACTAGGAAAAATCTTTGTGTTGGATATAATGGCTTTCATACTTGTTCTTATTGAAGTTAAATTATATATTGTCCTATATATATGAGATGTGATCGATATATTTAGACTATATTGTTTGTGTGTATGAGATGTTGTGAAGCATATGTACCGAGATACACATCTTGTAAGTGTATGACACAGGAACCGCTTGATATATTCATATATTGATCATCTTCATTAAATAATAAGATTGCGGAGAACCTTTAATTAATAATCCAAAAACAAAACTATTAAACCCAAAATAAAATAACAAATAAACCCTTAAACCACGAAACCTTTAGAACCGGTTTATGTTACCAACCGGGGCTAAAGGTGCTCAAGCCCTCGCGCTGTCGTGCAACCACGTGACCTGGCTGCAGCTGGTTTAGAACTGGTTCGTGGGGAACCGGTTCTAAAGGCTTTACCCTTTAGCACCGAACCTTTAGAACCAGTTTCAAAAACCGGTTCTAAAGGCACCCTAGAACCGGTTCTAATGACCTGTTTTGTACTAGTGGTATTGTGTCTCTTGACGAGCGTGCCTAACCGTGTGTGGGATACTATGGGATCCCCTTTTCTTACCTACATAGCTTCAAACATTTCCAGAGCTGGCCCAAGCTGATTTACCATTTGAAACCGTGTGTGTGCTGGTCGGCCGCCAGTAGTTTTCAAACCAACCCGGACTAGTGACGACATGGTTCCTTGCTGGCCCATCATGACCGGTTGAGGACCCGGTCTCATGTGACATTAACCGGCAATCCAAACCTGGATTCATACGGTAGAGACCGACTCGAGAGCGCGGCCGACTTTTGAGTTGGATGTCGACTCACCGAGGGCGACCTGGATTTGTTCGTTGTTAGCTAGAGAGATTTGGGCGTGCGTGCGGAGCCTTGTAATGGGATGTTGGTACACCCCTGCAGGGTTAAATCTTTTCGAGAAGCCGTGTCCACGGCTATGGACGACTTGAGACCTACTCCTTGTTAATAGAAAACAACAACTGAGATAATTTTAATATAACTTGTTCAACGTGTGTGTGTGCCTTGAATGCTTCCTCTTCGTCGGGATGCGAAGAGGAGGATAAGGATAGGATAGGTGTTATGCTTGCGTAAGTAGGTGGATAGCAGACTTGTTGGAGACGATTCCTCATCGAATGCTTGGCTTCTTATCTTACTCTCTAGATCATTAGCCACTTCATAAATGCTAGTGCGGCAGCAACCTCACCACTTAACCCATCCTTACCGTAAACTACTAGTTATCCTAGAATGATGAGTGATGAAGTCCTTGCTGTGTCAGTTGACCACTACAGTTGGATGATGAGTACTTATGTACTCATGATACTACCCCCAAACTCTTTTCAGGGTTCTTGGTCGACAACAGGTATGGTGATCGACGTTTCATGTGGAGACTCGGCGACGACTAGTTAGACGGATCCCGGCGGAGGGCCTGGACCCGTGTGGTTATGGGAGTGATGTCTTTTTCTCTTCGCCACTAGGAAATTGATTGTAGTATGTACTCAGACATGTATCTTCCGCTGATGTATTGTATTAAGGCAGTTGTATGCCAACTTGTATGAGATGTTGTATTCTTGTATTTGTAATGTTGTGATATCATGTTGGAAATTCGAGGCATATGGCAGTGTCACATGTCGCGGTGGGACCGATATGTGCTTCGTCCCCGGATCTGGATGGAAACATTTAGATCTGGAAAAATACCACATATTGAGCCCTACAATTTGGTATCAGAGCCTTACCGACTGTAGGATCCCCTCTTTGGCCGAAGTCGAGTCTAGACAAAAACTATTTTGTAGTTGCTCAGTTAGTTATCGGAGAATAGGATTTATTTTACTCCTTACCCATGCTCTGGTCAGGAAAAGTGTCGTAAGTGTTTTAAATTCTCGCCTTATCCCCTTCAAACTCTAGGATCTCGAGTGTATTGAGTATCGGAACCGTTACAATGCCTTGCTTGTAGCTTATTGTTTCGATTCCGATCTCAGGTTGGGAAATCCTGTAGTACCTTTAGTTCTTCCGACTCTGGGTAAACATCTTGGTCGTCTGTTGACTTTTGTCCTCTTTCCCAGTATCCTCACGATTTTAGTGAGAATGCTTCCTTTGATCGTCACTTTGGGCTATCGTTCTTCCTTTTGGTCTCTCGATGGTCTCGTTCTTTGACATCGCCATCTCTCTGCGGAAAGTTTCTCGATGGAAGTTCGTCGTTCGGCATGGAGCAGAGTCCCTTGTTGGTGGTGTTGAAGATCGTCGACTCTTCTTTCTCTTCCCCCCTCTCCCCCGGATCGTCCTGGATCTCGGGACGAGATCCCTTGTTGGTGTTGTTGTATTGTAACAGCCCAGATTTCACAAAAATTGAAATTTTTGTTTTCGATGTGAATTGGTTGTTTTCCTGCTTTGTTTGCGGTGTTTGCATCCCTGATTTATCGATCGGTGATTGTTTTCCCCCTCTTATCTCGTAACGGACGGAGACCGACCCTTGCCACCCTGACACTCGACCTTTGCAACACCGGGATTCACCCGATCACCGTCGTGAAAACCCGCACAAGACCATCCGTAGCCAACGGAACGAAAAACCTCGTTTAATAAGTAAACGTGATATTTTATAGCGCACCGGAAAGTGTTCTCGAAACGGTTCCAGCGCGAGGTGAACGCCGCCGGCTCGACGCGTTGATCGCGTAGTTCGAAGTTTTACCCGAAACGGAGGTCCTGCGGACCCCCGGCGGTCAGAAACGTAAACACCGCGCGCGAGAGAGAAACCGGGGATGTTTTTGCAAACTGCCAGCCACCTGGGCTATATAAAGACCACCACTCTCCCACCCCTTTCTAGGGTTTCCCCTAACACAAAATTGCAGCCACCCCCTCAAAATTTGCCCCAAAAATAGTCTATTTTCACAGCAAACCCTAAATCTAGATCTGAGATCCATCCCAATGGGTTCTGGACCGTCAGATCGACCGATCTGACGGCCAGAGAGCCTGCCGCATCACCCTCCACCCATCCCTCTCTCTCCTGTCGACCACCGCGCCTCTGCCGTGCCGCGCCGCGCGCCGGTGTGACGCCGCCGGCAGCAACTCCGGCAAGCCGCCACGCCCAGGTCGCCTCCCGCGCCCCTCCTCTCTCCCTCTCCTCTTCCCTCACCTCCTCCTCCCCTTGCTGTAGGTCGCCGCACCGGACGTCGAGCCACCAGAGACGCCGCGGCCTCCTCGCCTCGCAGCCGGAGCTCGGCCTCCTCACGCCGCCCCAAGCACGCCTCCGTCCAGATCTCGTGAGCAACAGGCTGGATCCGCCGTCCCGCGCCATCCTCTAGCCTCCTCGCCCCACGCCGCCTCGCCACTTCGCCGGAGCCGTCCGGCCGGCCAGCAAGCCATCTGCCGCCGCTGCGGTCGGGACGGGGCACGGCCTCCAGCCGTGGCACCGAGCTGGGCCGGCCTCACCCCACCTCTCGGGCCAGTCCAGTGGCCCAGCCGCCAGCTTCGCAAGGCCCGGCCCAGGCTGCCTCTCGCCAAGTGCGAGGCCGCACTATCCAACGCCACCGCGACTGTTGGGCCGAGCCCGTTTGGGTGAGGCCCCCTTTTTTTCCCTTCTCAGTTTTTCCTTTTTTATAATTTCTGCTAAGTCCTTGAGATGTAGTATTTTATTCAGTTTAGCGATTAGCTTTGCGAGTAAACCGTAGCTCGGATGACGTTGCGCCAAAAAGGAAAACTGTTTAGAATTGTGTGTACTCCAATCCATCTTTTGTGAGCATTTTTTTTTGAGGTCATATTGATTGTGTAATTGTTGGTCAAACAGGGCCACCCATCGTTAATTGCAAACTGTTGTTAACTGCTGCTGAAAACTGTTGCTTGATTAAAACTTCGGGTGACGGTTTCGTCGCAACCGTTCATCGGAATTGAGTGATTCGTGTTGCATACTGTTAAGCATCATGTCTACTTCAGTTATATGCTTTCACTTGTCATATTTCCCTGCTGCATGTTGATTGTAACTTCACCCAAAAATAGCTACCCTGCTGTTAGTGTGCTGCTGTTAACGTAAGATGCAAACTTTGCTGCATTGTATCTTTTTAACCGTGCATCCTATTGAGAATTGCAATATGTCATCTTGATCTATGCAATGTCTACTTCCATTATATGTACTAGATGACCCGTTGCGCCAAATGGCGCAGAGTCCCAATTGACACCATGCAATCATAGAAAAAACTTGCATTTTTAAAACCCAATCATTATTATATTTATACACATTAAAATAAAAAATTATCAACCGAACCCACAAATTGTCAAGCTATATCATATGACCCATTGCGTCAGATAGCGCAAAGTCACATTTGAAACCATATTTGCGTTGGAAAAGCTTGCACTTTATAAACTAAATTTGTGCTAACTATACCCTTGAAGATGTGAAAGAAAGGGTAATTCTGCGTTCATACACTTTTGAAGGTACTAATTACAGTGCTCTCTTCCCATTGTTTTGTGTAATACTTAAAAGTGGAGATAAACCGAGTTTTGAACAGCTAGCATGGTTTTTTAGTGCTCAAAATAAAATAAAAATATTATACATCAAGCGAGTGAAAATCTAGCTCAAATCTTTTTTTTCATTCGGGCTTAAATTCTAAAGCTGCCTCGCATGGGGAAATCCCAAACTGCTCTCAAGAGCAAATGCTCCTGCATGCCAAAAATAATTTGCAAATGTCAAAAAATTTGAAAAAACTGGACATGCTCATTGTCACATACAATTGCTAAATGAAAAAATTCAGGTGAAAAGATTAAATATTTTGAACTGTATAAAAAAACAAGACAAACAACAAATGGTACAATTAATTTTGAGTTTTTCACCGACAAAGCATTGCAAATCCATTTCGCATGAAATTTGTCAATCACATTTGTTACACTAACGAAAACATCTACAATAAATTTCAGAAATTTTAAACTTCATTTACATATTTTTTGAATTTACCATTACTCCAGGAGCATGTTGCTCCTGAGGGCCAAAACACTATGTCCTCTCACATGGGTTTTACATGACAACATTAAACTCATAGCTTCAATGATCATTTCAATGGTTGTTCTTGTACTTCTCATGTCCAAGAAATCTCTACAATACGAATTACACTTCCAATATAACATCCACTTGAGGCTAAGAAATTATCATTCAGGTGGTGCAAGGAATTCATGATCATGTGTTTACAGCAAAGAAGAGACAGTCGCTTTTGATGAAGGGGCCTTCATAAAGGAAATGTCGGGCACATGCCATGACCAACCAACCAGCAAATAAATACCTACAAGACAAAAAATAACATGAAAAATAGAAAGAAATAGAATGATCCATGACAACACAATGACATTAGAAGTTATAGCCTTCAGTTCTTCGACGGCTTCATTGGGCATTGTCGTGGTTATTATGAGCTTGAGATTTAGTTCAAGAGGTGTTGATTATCTAACAGCCCTAAGTAGCACATTGTTTGGATAAGCATCAAAACATCCATATTTCTTAGATAACTATTACATGCATGTCATTTTTACACTGGGAATAAACTGGAAGGAAGCAACTTAATAATATTCAAACCAGTTAGGAGAAGCAAGGCACATACAAAAAAAGCATTGTAAGAGTTCACCCCGTCCAGCAAGAATCCAAAAAAACGTGATTCTGATTTTCCAAATGCACCAACAGGATACAACAAAATAAACATTAAAACTCTGCCACTAATCTACCATGAGATGATTTGGAAGCCCTCTTAAATATTAACACATAATATAACATAAGACATTCAAATAGTTGAGCACCAATAAACAAAAAACTGCTAGGGGTACTAATTTTTGGCAGAGAACTCAAAAGAACAAGCACTGCTACTGTTTAACCGACAAAGCAAAAAAAAAATAGGCTCATATTTGGATGCCCTGTAAGTAATAAAGCTCTGGACATTAATGGACCATGTCAAATTAAATACTTTTAGATTTGATCGTCGTGGTAGTTTATAAAGGATAGCATGGACCCAAATATGGCAATTTCTACTTCAGCTAGTTCACGATAGTTAACCATTGGCAGCATTGTAATATCCCCCACACAGTATTTTGATCATCAGCTCTAAACCATCCTTCCTTACACCAAAAGCGAAATAAATCTAGGCATGCAAGAGTAAGACACAACCTAAATATCAGTTAAATAAAATATCAAAACAGGGTTCAGATTAACTATATATTCTATAAAAATAAAAAGTACAGTTCTAGGTTTGATATTCTGATAGTACTGTCATTCACACGTGTACATTTGAAACCTGCAATAGAACAATGGGGAGAGAGTGTACATTTAGCAGTTCATTGAGAACGGTACAAAAGGTTAGTCGGGGATGGGGATACTAACAAATGTAGATATTTCCAATTTTGGTGCAATATAGAAACGAGGAAATTGTAGATCCAATGTGTTACAAATACATATTTTTAAGAGACCGTGTGAGAGTATATGCCATGGTGTTAGATATACGTTGTTGCAGGATTTTACCAATTAAATCAACCTGAAGTACGAATAGACCCACCAAGCTTTAGAAATTTCTGCAAAAAAGTAGGTAGTCATATGGAAATCCCCTAGAAAAACTGAAATCTTTTTCCTGAAGAAAATCAATATACATTTTGGTGTTCCGTTAATCCCCATGGAACGGATAAAAAATCTTATTTCTTTTCAATGCGTATTGATGAAACTATGAAATACTGCTCAAAGGTTAAACTTGCTGCATAATTCTCTATTGATAGTACTCCATTTGGATCTAAAAAATAATTTAAAAGGAGAAAGAACCAAGGCTAAAACACGGCAAACTGGAAATGTAGTACAGTACAAAAAAAATATGAAACTACCTCTCCCTGCAACGTGCAAAGTACCTCTGGTAACATACTATCTAACGATAATAAAGTTTGAAACAAGCAACATTCATTATTTTCATACTGTAAGCCATCTGAATTGCTCTTCCAAAATTTCAGTACAAAAGATACTCATATATATGATCACATAGCATCCACTAATTCTGCTATGTAGCCAAAAAACTCTAATAATATATAAATAAAGGAGATCAAATAAAAATAAAGAAATGGACTCTAAATAACACATGGGAGCAGTATGTCATATGATTGAACGAAGGCCTGAGGTACTGGAAGTCGCTCTTTGTACGATTTCTTATTTTGCTTTTGCTATTGCAGAACCTTGGAAAGACAAAACCCATTCTGCTCTAAGCAATGTATAGTTTTTAGTTTTCAAACAAATATACTATATTCCCCTAAGCATGGTATAATTCATAGATGGCATCACAATCAAGTTTGTAGGACCCAACTTATATCCTACATAGTACAGACCCAGCTTCAACTTTTATAGCAGTCCACATGCTGATCAGTGATATGCACCCACCTATTTTTTTCTAAATATTCCAATACTAAATGTGACATTAAGTATCAATCGACCGATATTAATTTGCATCTGCAAAACAGAAGCATGATAAAAGTGAAACCTTGTTTGGCGACCTCATATACTCCTTCTGTTCATTAGCATCAGCATTAAACCTCCTATACTCCTTCTCCTATTACTACTGTCCCTAACAATGATTACAAAGCACAAACTAAAGGCAACCCCTACCTTTGATGTTGTAGTACTTGAAAAACCAGCTTATTTGCATCGATCAACTTAGTACCCAATGGCCATCTGCAAAGCTGATCCAATGAGGCAAGAAAAACAATATAGCACATATGAAGGAATATGCAGACACAGAATCTGGCTCAAGCAAGAAAACACAAAAAACTATTAAGAGGAAACACAAACCTGAGAGTGTAAGGGATGTTCGCAGAAGCAACGCAAACAAAATCTCCACGTCGTATGAGAACCTGAGGCAAGCTAAAAATAGATATTAGACATCATATAGTATCAAACAACATCATAATTGAATAAAAATCTGAAAGAAAACAAACATACGGCCTCATGGATATTAAATTGTACAAAACTACAAATGCATCTAAACATACATATAGAAATTAGGCTATGAAGTTCACACAACCATCGTCACCAGGAAACCATGTTTGACGAACCATATCCTTTTCTTGAAATAATCAAGATATAATGCATCAAATCTGAGATATATAATGTCTACAGAGAAACAAAGACATGACTGTACATGCAAGGGCAGAAGATCTGGAACCAAATGCAGCTAAATTGAAACCTTAACCTCTTTGCTCCTGCTGCTCCAGCCAATGATGTGAAGCCTACATGGAGGAGAGGGGAAGAACGAGCAGCAGCACCATCTCCATGCGTTCCACTCTGGCCTCACTGGCGTTCCACACCTCTTCCTCTATTCGTCCCTCACCTCCATGATCTCCCTCTTTGAAGTATCCACAGCCGCTGGTGCCATTGGAGGCCTCCTCGAGCTCGGTGGAGAAGCTCCACCACCTCCGGTTGTCGCCATGGAAAGGCATCCTCCTCCCCCTTCCATGAATGCACTGTTGCGTGGTGCCGCGCGCCGGCTGGTCTGCGCCCAATACGGAGAGAGAACTGGGGCTACGGTGGCGGGGCACCGGGATTGGCGGATCGAGGAGCGGCGAGGCAAGCCCGGGACGGGCCTCCCATGGCGGCCTACTGGCGGCGGGGTTCATCTGCGGGAGAGATAGATAGATGAGGGAGCAGTGGATGAGAGGAGAGAGAGAGCGGCGGCGCGGGGCTCACCGGAGCGGCAACCGTCGTGGCCGCCGTTGTCATCAGGGAAGCTTGCGTCCCATGCGCCTCGGATCCTGGGGTGGGCATGGCTGAGCGGGAGGATGGAGGAGGAGGCCGGCAGCATATGATGAGGAGAGGCGGCTGCGAGTGAGGGGATAAGGAGGCTGCGTGCATGGTTAGGGTTCGTCTATGGCTAGGTTGGGAGAGACAAGGGGATTGGTTGGAGCGTGACGGCTGGTTTGAGGGCTAGGGTTCGTGCGGGTGGTAGTATGGAAGAGACGAGGGCACATTGTTAAATGATCCAACGGACCCCGTCGATTACCAGGCAGATCCGACGGTTCACGTAGAGTGGCCCTGAGGAGGGCTGGGAGCACACTTCGTTCCCTTGACCTTTATAAGTTAAATTGCATTGTCATGTTTACTTTCCTGTTCATAGTTACATTCAGCTCCATAGTTGATATCCTGCTGTTTTTGATAGCCACCTCTGTTTTTCACCAAGTCTATAATTTACTGAAGCCATGTTGCACGTTTAATATCTTTTAATCTGTGATGCATATGACCTTGATTCTTGTTTGTACCTGATCACCATCATGTCTACTTCATGCCCATGTATTGCTATGTCATTTTGCTGCACATTTACATATAGTTTTTCTCCTGTTTATACAGCATGAAAATAACAGTTTCTGCCCTGTTTTCCTGATTTTCACTAAGTCCTTGACCAGTAATGTTTTATAGTTTTTTTGTCTTGCTTATAACTAGTGAACCATGATGACTATTTGCATGATTCTTTTTGACATGCCTTCCTTGTCATGCCTACTACAGTTCCATGTCTTTTGGGGCATGTTTGCATTCAGTATCTTGTTGATGCATTGCTCTAAAGTATGCTCTCTGATGTTAACAACATGTGTGCATAACTTGTTTTGCTTATATCTTTTTAACCGTAACTCCGATTGGAGTGTTTTTTATATGTAACTTGATTAGAATTTCATGTACTTTGTGTTTATGCTAAAAAAATCTGTTGTTAACCAACCTAAAATAGGGTTTAGGGAAGAACAGTAACAAATGCTTTAATCATCGTGGCGCACTTAGTGTTATGCCATGTTTAGGATTGTGCCTCACTTGAATTGACTAGCATAGATAGTTTATCTTATGCTTCACCTCTTGTAATTTTTGTGTGTTATGTCATGCTTGAGTGAGATGCCATGTTAATAACCTTTGCTCATCTTGTGTAGCTAAACAACTTGAACCCTTGTAAACGTGCGGTATCATCGTGTGTGACGAGTACTCCACTTAACCTGTTAGTAACTGCTCTCGACGGTTGGTGCGATGTATCGTGTTGCCTTGTTGATGCTTTCTCGTGTTTGCTTCGTAGTAATATAGGCTTTCTCGTTGATTGCTTTTCAGTGTTTACCCTCTTGTGTGTTTCCGCGGATACTCTCGGAGACGATGCGAGCTTGCGATCAACTGCACCTTCGGAATCCGACTTATCAACAGGCAAGGACTATACATTACTTATGATCCATTCTATTATAACCAGCGGTTTGCATGCTAGTCTAGGTTAGGTTCGATGTTTGATCCTACCACATGTTTACAGCCTCTTTCAAACCGATACAGCCATGTCCCCTCCCAGCAAACCATGTACTGCTATGTTACTATTGCTCGTTGCTCAGCACCTGCTTAGTATGCATGCTTAGTATGCTACGAATGTTACTCCTGTTACTCCTTGATTTGGGATATCATATTATTATATTGCTTTGGATGATATGTTACGCCCCGGCCACAGCCACCGGTTCCCGGCGTATGCCTGGCGGGATCTAGACTGTCCCCACAGACCAACACTAGTCTTTACTGCGCACTTTGTCCTCACTCGTGCGCACCTGGGAGCTACTTCCCAGTCGGTCACCCATCCTCAAATTGCTCCAAGCCAAGCACGCTTAACTTTGGAGTTCTTTGAAGATGTGCTTCCGGAAAAGAAGGTGCACCTTGTTGATATGAGTAGTCTATCATTCCTATTAAGCCAGGATGTCACATACACCCCCACTCAAAGGAACCGATGTCCTCATCGGCCCACAGGAACGTTCCCCCTTGGCACACGTCTGTGTGTCCAGTGCCGACACATGTCCCACATGTTCGCGCAACTGACCCACACACGCCCGTGTAACCGCGAGGGTCGGCTCTGATACCATTTGTTACACCCCGGCCACAGCCACCGGTTCCCGGCGTACGCCTGGCGGGATCTAGACTGTCCCCACAGACCAACACTAGTCTTTATTGCGCACTTTGTCCTCACTCGTGCGCACCTGGGAGCTACTTTCCAGTCGATCACCCATCCTCAAATTGCTCCAAGCCAAGCACGCTTAACTTTGGAGTTCTTTGAAGATGTGCTTCCGGAAAAGAAGGTGCACCTTGTTGATATGAGTAGTCTATCATTCCTATTAAGCCAGGATGTCACATGATATGATTATTATAATGTTGATTATATTCGACGAAGTATGGAAGGTCTAGGCTATCCCTCCCCTACGCTTTGTTCCATTCGAGTCACCTAGGACCCGAGTCCCGGGTATTGTGTATCTTGACGAGCATGCCTAACCGCGTGTGGGATACTATGGGGTCCCCTTTTCTTACCTACCTAGCTTCAAAAATTTCCAGTGGTGGCCCAAGCTGATATACCATTTGAAACCGTGTGTGTGTTGGTCGGCCGCCAGTAGTTTTCAAACCAACACGGACCAGTGAGGACATGGTTCCTTTCTGGCCCATCATGACCGGCTGAGGACCCGGTCTCATGTGACATTAACCGGCAATCAAAACCTGGAGTCATACGGTAGAGACCAACTCGAGAGCGCGGTCGACTTTTGAGTTGGATGTCGACTCACCGGGGGCCACCCGGATTTGTTTGTTGTTAGCTAGAGGGACCTGTCGTTTCGGATCTTCCGAAACTAAATCATAAAATGGTTGCCTGTGATGGGTAGAAACTGAGAGATTTGGGCGTGCGTGCGGAGCCTTGTAATGGGCAGTTGGTACACCCCTGCAGGGTTAAATCTTTTCGAGAAGCCGTGTCCACGGTTATGGACGACTTGAGACCTACTCCTTGTTCATAGACAACAACAACTGAGATAATCTTAATATAACTTGATCAATGTGTGTGTGCCTTGACTACTTCTTCTTCGTCGGGATGCGAAGAGGAGGACAAGGATAGGATAGGTGTTATGCTTGCGTAAGTAGGTGGTTAGCAGACTTGATGGAGGCGGATCCTCATCGAATTCTTGGCTTCTTATCTTACTCTCTAGATCATTAGCCACTTCATAAATGCTAGTGCGGTAGCAACCTCACCACTTACCCCATCCTTACCGTAAACTACTAGTTATACTAGAATGATGAGTGATGAAGTCCTTGCTGGGTTAGTTGACCACTACAGTTGGATGCTGAGTACTTCTGTACTCATGATACTACCCCAAACTCTTTTCAGGGTTCTTGGTCGACAACAGGTATGGTGATCGACGTTTCACGTGGAGACTCGGCGACGACTAGTTAGGCGGATCCCGACAGAGGGCCTGGACCCGTGTGGTTATGGGAGCGATGTATTTTTCTCTTCGCCACACGGCAATTGATGGTAGTCTGTACTCAGACATGTATCTTCTGCTGATGTATTGTATTAAGGCAGTTGTATGCCGACTTGTATGAGATGTTGTATTCTTGTATATGTAATGTTGTGATATCATGTTGGAAATCCGGGGCATATGGAAGTGTCATATGTCGCGGTGGGACCGATATGTGCTTCGTCCCCGGATCTGGATAGAAACATCTAGATCTGGAACAGTACCGTATATCGAGCCTTACAATAATCATGTCCCAATGATGAATTGCTTGGAGGAGTCTCCTGGGACAAAGTCGACTTTCTTGGTATCTTTCGCCAGCTCGAACATAGGGTTGGAGTTGGGAGTCGGCCTTTTGAGTAATGTTGGGTCGGCCGGACCCGTTCCTTGTAGACTTCAAGTCCCAATTGCGCGCATGCTTGTTCTGCATACGTGGCGTCTTCTTTCTCGCAGGCCGAGACTATTTCCTGGCTTCTGTCGACGGTAATTATGACATAAGGACCCGACATCTTGAGCTTGAGGTACACGTAACATGGGCGTGGCATGACCTTGGCATAGGCTGGTTGAAAGGATCGAGATAGACCTAGAGGGGGGGGGGTGAATAGGTCTTATTACAATTTTAAAACTACTTAACAATTTTAGGCAATAATGCGGAAGATCAAGGTGTGCCTAACAATTGCAAGGTTTACCTAGTTGTGACAAGATAAACAATAAGCACACTATACTAAAGCAAGTGAGGGGCAAATAATACGATAGTACAAGTAATAAGGGAAAAGAGTAGGGATAATCGAATGACGCGAAGACAACGATGTATCCCGATGTTCACTTCCTTGGAGGGAAGCTACTCACCGTTCAGAGAGAGTGGGTGAAACCACGAAGGCACACCAACGCCACGAAGGCTCACTCTATTCCCCTTGAGATATCACCACGAAGGCGATTCCCAACCACTACCGGTTGACCTTAAAGGTGGTCAACAAACCCTCACAAACTCAACGGGGGTAATCACAATGGTTGATTCCTCTCCGAAGAACTCCTACCCGCCTAGGAGTCTCCAACCTCCAAGAGTAACAAGATCAATGGGGAAAGCTTAAGACTTGCTCAAAACGCGATTTGCTTTGGTTGAAAGATGGGGAAGGGGCTGATCTATCACGGGGTGAAAGATCCGTCAAGAACTCTCACGGGGCTCTCCGGGATCTAAGATTTGGTGAGGGAGAGTATGAGAGGGAGCACTTCTGTTCTTGGGCGTGTTGCAAATGAAGTGTTCGACCCTCTCATGTGGTGGAGAGGGCATATTTATAGCCCAAGGCCAGAAATGGCCGTTGGTGCCTGCATAAGTATCGGACGTCCGGTACGTGCATACCGTACGTCCGGTTTGCACCGGACACTCACTAATACACTGCATGCGCAGAAGAACACATCAGGTACCGGACGTCCGACGAATACCGGACATCCGGTGACCAGATGTCCGATGAGCGCCGGAATTCCGATAAAACTTTTGAAAAACGCTACTGACCCCTCGAATCCTTAGTCCGACGCCAACCGGACGTCCGACCACCAGACGTCCAATAGGGACCGGAAATCCGATGAAATGGGGCAAAAGCCCACTGACCTCTCGGACCCTTAGTCCGACGGTGACCGGACGTCCGAGAGCATCAGGTACCGGACGTCCGATGTGTGTATATTCAGCAGGCTTTTTTAAAAATGAGTGTGTGATAAGAAATTCATTTGTTTTGCGAGATGTTTGAGCAAGACTTAAATAGTACACCCACTGATCCCCTCTTAATAGTGCGGGGATCCCTATACTCAAGATAACCGGAAAAAGCTTACGCTTCAAATTAATTGGTTCCATCTCTTGAGCAATTGTAGATATCAACGGTCTATGATCCACCATCACAACGAACCGAGGACTAAAACCTGAGATAAACTGGACATACATTATTAGTCTTCTATATGTATATTGTCATCAACATCAAAATATGATTAAGGGCATGATTGCACTTTCAATCTCCCCCTTTTTGGTAGTTGATGACAACATACATATAGCACCCAAAGATGTACACATTTTAGTCTTAGTGGGAGCAAGTTTTGTTATGAACTCCCCCTCAATGTGTGCATGTAGGATTCTTGACTTTAAGCAAGATGCACACCTTGAGAGTAGTCCGATCACATGGTATTACACATTCAAAGGACATCTTATTGATGCTAGCAATACATGAGTATGACAATGATAATGTATATTGCAAGCACAATATATCAAAGATGACCAAAGAACCACCAACAATGCAAGCCAAGACATAAGACAACATGATAGAGGCGAAGGTGTCCCGATGTTTCGATGAGATGGTGGAGATCGATTATGGTGGAGTAGACTTTCACGACCCGACTACGAACGTGCGAAGACGTTGCGCCTTAGCGATCGCTAAACCAACTCCGAGAGGTTATTGATCCCGCGGATGCACGATCAACCTGACCACGAAGGTCTAATTCCTGCAAGCAATCGAAGAACAAGCAAGAACTAAGAATTGCAATCTGGATATTGCGAATATAAGATGAAAGATTACGAAAGTTGGGGTTCCAATGAGGTCTTGGCCTGGTCGGATGACACAAACGAAGAGCTCGAAGTTGCGGCTATGGCTAACTTAAATCTAATTAAAACCCAAGTCTAAACGACGCCCTAAGGGCTGTATATATGGGGGAACAGAGGGGATTTTCGTGACCCCTTGGAGGAGGGGTCCGAAAACAACCCTAACTCGGTTTCCCCACACATACGGACTCTAAAAACAGCCTATAAGGTGGTATTTCGAAATTACATGGGCCCAGCCCAATATATTAAGGTGACGCAGCACCTATAATTGCCCTTGGACGAAAATAATGAAGTGGCATCTCGCGTATTTCGTCCAAGACTTCATGCGCGCCTTATGGTGGCTTCAAAGTGCGATAATCACCACGGGAAGCTCCGCTGTCCTTTCCCGCGCGCGCACCTTCTTCTCCATGCTTGATCCCGCTCCAATGACCATCCTTCTTGTCCATGCTAGGTCCTTCATTCATAAGCAAAACAAAAGTATCTAATTTAGGCAGTATCATATGTTCATGAACAATAGAAGGATTCGCAAGAAACGAAAGTACCTGATAATTTAGTTGACGTGCACGAGCTCTAGTAACTGGTCCAATATGTGTAGTTGGTGAGGATATGGGTGTAACATTAGTAGGGATGTCCTCATCATCCTCCCCTTCTTGAATTGAAGTCGTCCTCGACGGAAGCTCATCATCTTCTCCCAAATACGGCTTCAAATCTGCAATATTAAATGTGGGACTAACCCCAAAGGCTGCAGGTAGCTCAAGTTTATATGCATTATCATTAATTTTCTGCAAAACCTTAAAGGGACCATCAGCTCAAGGCATTAACTTAGACTTGCACAAATCAGGAAACCTATCTTTACGTAGATGTAACCAAACAAGATCTCCGGGTTCAAACACAACATGCTTTCGACCCCTATCACCAGCAAGCTTGTATCTAGCATTCATGCGCTCAATGTTTTCTTTAGTTAACTCATGCAGTTTTAATATCAATTCAGCACGTTGCTTAGCATCAAAATTAACCTTCTCCGAAGATGGAAGAGGTAGCAAATCAATAGGTGCACGAGGTAGAAAACCATAAACAATCTCAAAAGGGCACATTTTAGTGGTAGAATGCAATGAACGATTATAAGCAAATTCAATATGAGGTAAACATTCTTCCCACAGTTTCAAGTTACTCTTTAAAACAGCCCTAAGCATAGTAGACAAAGTCCTATTGACTACTTCAGTTTGTCCATCAGTTTGGGGATGACATGTAGTACTAAAAAGTAGTTTAGTCCCCAACTTAGCCCATAAGCATCTCCAAAAATGGCTAAGAAACTTAGTATCACGATCCGAGACAATAGTATTGGGCACACCATGTAAGCGAATAATCTCACGAAAGAATAAATCAGCAACATTAGCAGCATCATCGCTTTTATGACATGGTATAAAATGTGCCATCTTAGAAAATCTATCCACGACAACAAATATGCTATCCCTCCCATTCTTTGTTCGAGGCAAGCCTAAAACAAAGTCCATGGATATGTCCTCCCACGGAACACTAGGTACAGGTAAAGGCATGTATAAACCATGAGGATTGAGTCGTGACTTAGCTTTTTGACATGTAGTGCAGCGAGCAACAAAACGCTCAACATCCCGTCTCATCTTTGGCCAAAAGAAATGTGTAGCAAGTACGTCCTCCGTCTTCTTCACGCCAAAGTGTCCCATTAATCCTCCTCCATGCGCCTCCTGCAACAACAAAAGACGAATAGAGCTAGCTGGAATGCATAGCTTGTTAGAACGGAACACAAATCCATCATTAAGCACAAACTTGTTCCATGTTCTACCCTCTCTACAATTCTGCAATACATCTTTAAATTCCGCATCATTTACGTATTGATCTTTGATTGTCTCTAAACCGAAAATCTTGAAGTCAAGTTGTGAAAGCATAGTATAACGACGAGACAAAGCATCAGCAATAATATTATCTTTCCCCTTCTTGTGTTTAATGACATAAGGGAAAGTCTCAATAAATTCAACCCACTTAGCATGTCTACGATTAAGTTTTGCTTGACTTCTTATGTGTTTCAAAGATTCATGATCAGAATGTATAACAAATTCTTTGGGCCATAAATAATGTTGCCAAGTTTCTAATGTCCGAACAAGAGCATATAATTCCTTATCATAAGTAGAATAGTTCAGACTAGGCCCACTCAATTTTTCAGAAAAGTAAGCAACAGGTTTAGCATCTTGTAATAACACACCTCCCAAACCAATCCCACTAGCATCGCATTCAAGCTCAAAAGTCTTATTAAAATCAGGAAGTTGGAGCAAAGGAGCATGTGTTAACTTATCTTTCAATACGGTGAAGGCTTCTTCCTGTGCGGTACCCCAAGTAAAAGGCACATCCTTGCGTGTAAGCTCATTGAGAGGTGCAGCAATGGTGCTGAAATCTCTCACAAAACGCCTATAGAATCCAGCGAGGCCAAGAAAACTCCTCACTTGTGTGACCGTTTTGGGCTGCGGCCAACTCTCAATCGCCTCGATCTTGGCTTTATCAACTTCAATTCCCTGCGGAGTAACAACATAGCCAAGAAACGATACTCGGTCGGTGCAAAAGGTGCACTTCCCAAGGTTACCAAACAAACGTGCATTACGTAGAGCAATAAAAACAGCACGTAAATGATCCAAATGTTCCTCCAAAGATTTGCTATAAATCAGTATATCATCAAAATAGACTACCACAAATCGTCCAATGAAAGCACGTAAAACCTCGTTCATTAATCTCATGAAAGTGCTAGGTGCATTAGTTAACCCAAAAGGCATGACTAACCACTCATATAATCCAAACTTAGTTTTAAATGCCGTTTTCCATTCATCTCCTAATTTCATGCGAATTTGATGGTATCCACTACGCAAATCAACTTTGGAAAACATGGTAGAGCCACTTAATTCATCAAGCATATCATCTAACCTAGGAATAGGATGACGATAACGAATAGTAATATTATTAATGGCTCGACAATCAACACACATACGCCATGTTCCATCCTTTTTAGGCACTAATATAACAGGAACAACACAAGGACTAAGGGATTCACGTATGTAACCTTTGTCGAGTAGCTCTTGTACTTGACGCTGAATCTCCTTTGTCTCCTCCGGATTGGTACGGTATGGCGCACGGTTGGGCAGTGAAGCACCGGGAATTAAGTCAATCTGATGCTCAATCCCTCGAATAGGTGGTAATCCCGGTGGTACGTCTTGTGGAAAGACGTCAATAAACTCCTGCAAAAGGTCAGTGACAACAGGAGGCAAAGAAGGAGGCAATTCCTCAAATGAAAACAAAGCTTCTTTGCACACAAAAGCATAGCACACATATTGACTAACATCCAAATCTGAAATATCAACTTTAGTAGCAAGCAAAGTTGGACTAGTCAATTTAATTTCATTAGACACAGCAGAAGAAGATTTGCTATTAGTCTTATGTTGTTGCTCAAATTCTTTGGCTGCTATCTCATTTTCACTCTTATTTTTCTCCTGTTTAGCTTTACTAGCTCTAGCAAGATCATCTTTCACAATTTGTTCAGGAGACATAGGAAGTAAAGCAATATTTTTATCCTGATGAACCAGAGTAAACTGATTTGTCCTACCATGGTGTACAACATTCCTATCAAATTGCCATGGTCTACCAAGTAAAAGAGAGCATGCTTGCATGGGTACCACATCACAATCAACATAATCAGCATATGCAGCAATGCTAAAGTGCACACGAACAGAACGCGTTACCTTAATCTTACCACTATTGTTAAACCACTGAATATAGTACGGATGGGGGTGTGGTCTTGTGGTGAGAGATAGCTTCTCCACCAACTCCATGCTAGCCAAGTTGTTGCAACTCCCTCCGTCAATGATGATGCGAACCGAACGTTCTTTCACCACTCCCTTTGTGTGGAACAAATTATGCCTCTGGTTTTGCTCAGCCTTCGTTACCTGCACACTTAACACACGTTGAGCAACCAAACTAGCATATTTATCTGCATCATCAGGAGCCATATACTCCATATCATGAGCATCATCATGGGCACCCTGTTCCTCATGAGCAATGAGAACTAAAGTCTCCTCATCATAGTCACTCGCTGACTCATACCCACCATCCGCCGTAATAATCATCACACGCTTGGAGGGACAGTCTTTTGCGAAGTGACCTCCACCTTGGCACCTGCGACATTTAATATCACGATCTCGTGTTTGCCCTGTGGAAGCCATGGATGAAGAAGAACTCGCCGCTGGACCACTCTGTGCACCCTTGAATGGTGGCGCTGACTGTTTTGGTGGCTCCCTGTAAGAATGAGCGGCTGAAGTAG
The DNA here is from genome assembly GCA_950022295.1 of Bromus sterilis. Classification (NCBI taxonomy): domain Eukaryota; kingdom Viridiplantae; phylum Streptophyta; class Magnoliopsida; order Poales; family Poaceae; genus Bromus; species Bromus sterilis. Next base: position 161,343,232 of record OX465600.1, read on the forward strand.
AGGGTGGAGCAGCAGGACGTGTGGATGTAGAAGGTCCACGCGATGTCCATGATGTATTTCGTCCTGCAGAAAAGTTAGGTCTCGTAGCGGCCTGTCGATCCTGCACTTCACGTTCAGCTTTACAAGCAAGATGAAACAAACGAGTAATAGTAGCATAGTCCTTGTATTCTAGAATAGTTTGTATCTCCCTGTTTAAGCCACCTATGAAACGTGCAAACATAGCTTCATTATCCTCTACTAGGCCACATCTAATCAATCCAGTTTGTAATTCTTGATAATATTCCTCTACAGAATTTTTTCCTTGTCTCAAACGCTGTAATTTTTGTAGCAATTCACGTTGATAATAAGGAGGAACCCAGCGAGTACGCATAGCATCTTTTAAAGCAGCCCAAGTAGCTGGAATATTATTAGCATGCAATCTACAATGTTCAGACCACCAAATAGATGCAAAACCCGTGAATTCACAAACAGCAGCAGTAACACGTCTATTCTCAGGATATTGTAAACATGTAAAGCGTTGTTCAGTTTCTAACTCCCAAGTAAGATAAGCATCAGGAATATATCTACCCTCAAACGGCTTAAGATTCAATTTAAGTTTAGGCACATGTTCATCATCGCGTACCTGAGGGGGTGGTTGGTGTCGACCGTGGCGAATGTTGGGACGTGGACGTCCAGCTGGCTGTTCATAGGCCGCTTCTTGTTCCACCTCCTCCTCGTAATCACCCTCGTAGTTGTCGTCCTGGCCGACGTCAGAGGCAGCAGCAGCAGTAACTGCAGGAGCAGCAGGAGCACCAGCAGCTTGTCCGCCCGGAAACAGAATACGTCGTGCACGTCGTGGTGGCGGTGGCTGTGCTGGAGCGGCCGCAGGTTGTATAGGTAAGCTTGCGAGCAACTCAGTAAACTTGGCGTCGAGCTTGGTGTCGATCATCTTCTCCACACCATCAATCGCCTCTGTAAATCTGTTCTCGATGTCATTCACCTGTTCAGACATCATTTGTGCAAATTTATCATGTAATGCTTTGTTTGTCATATTCTCCCAATCAGGTGCATCCCGCGCCACTTCATCATGGGATCCTGGCATGGTTAGCAGAAATAGAAAACACACAGAAGTATGATCCTACTTCGACTAATGGGATGTGGGGTGGTGGAAAGCACAAATCCGTCAAGCTTTTCTTCAGTTCTTACCGATTCTTACCTAGCAGCAGGTGGTGATGTACAACCAACGGGTCAAAACTCTCAGAGATGTGGTAGAGCGATGGCCAGGAGGTGTCAACCGCACGAAGTAGAATATATGTGGAGCTGTAGGTAGGCTTGACAAATATGGTAGCAAAAAGCTCAACAGTAATCAAAACAGAGATGCAAAGTTGAATAAACACTCAACGTCGGTACTGTGCTGATCCTAGGCTAGACCGTACTAGAGACGCGAGCCTAAAACACCAACGAAAGCACGGCGCGGCACGTAATCAACTGAGAAGCACACTCTGAATTTTTTTTTTCTCTTTTTTTTTTTTTTTTTTTTGCGATGCGGGACTGCGGTGGCTGAAAAAGTGCGAAAAAATTACTATGGTGGCGAACGTCTCAAAATGAGTTTCTGGACCTAAGGAACGTATGGGCACGAAATTTTTGGCCTAAAAACTGCTCTGAAAAGCGTGCCAGACTCTTTTTTTTTTTTTTTTTTTTTTTTTGGAAATCACCCCCTTCTCTGGACGGAAAAAGTTTGGTGAAATCCGACTCTAACAACTCAAAACTAATCTGGCTACAGAGAGATCAGGATCCTTACTGATGGTGGAACTCAACTCGGACTCGTGAGACGTGGTGGTGTATATGGACTCTGCTTGGCGGAACTTGGTGGTGTATCTGCACTTGGATTGGCGGAACGTGGTAGGATGACTACTGTGCGGCGGCGACGTGGCAAACTGTGATCAGAACTCGAAACTCTAAGGGAACTAGACGCTAAGATCAGCAACTTGACACAACGATGCAACCGTAAATTCAACAAAGCAAGTACTGAAAAGAAAACTGGACAAAGGCTAGGACTGTCTTGGGACGTGATGATCTAACCCTAATTTTTTTTTGTTGGCTTTTTCGTGGACTGTAGGTATGAAGAACAGAACCAATCTAGACTATGAAAACTGGTAAATCTCACCGAGCAACCTGGAAATCTGATACCACTTGATAGAGGCGAAGGTGTCCCGATGTTTCGATGAGATGGTGGAGATCGATTATGGTGGAGTAGACTTTCACGACCCGACTACGAACGTGCGAAGACGTTGCGCCTTAGCGATCGCTAAACCAACTCCGAGAGGTTATTGATCCCGCGGATGCACGATCAACCTGACCACGAAGGTCTAATTCCTGCAAGCAATCGAAGAACAAGCAAGAACTAAGAATTGCAATCTGGATATTGCGAATATAAGATGAAAGATTACGAAAGTTGGGGTTCCAATGAGGTCTTGGCCTGGTCGGATGACACAAACGAAGAGCTCGAAGTTGCGGCTATGGCTAACTTAAATCTAATTAAAACCCAAGTCTAAACGACGCCCTAAGGGCTGTATATATGGGGGAACAGAGGGGATTTTCGTGACCCCTTGGAGGTGGGGTCCGAAAACAACCCTAACTCGGTTTCCCCACACATACGGACTCTAAAAACAGCCTATAAGGTGGTATTTCGAAATTACATGGGCCCAGCCCAATATATTAAGGTGACGCAGCACCTATAATTGCCCTTGGACGAAAATAATGAAGTGGCATCTCGCGTATTTCGTCCAAGACTTCATGCGCGCCTTATGGTGGCTTCAAAGTGCGATAATCACCACGGGAAGCTCCGCTGTCCTTTCCCGCGCGCGCACCTTCTTCTCCATGCTTGATCCCGCTCCAATGACCATCCTTCTTGTCCATGCTAGGTCCTTCATTCATAAGCAAAACAAAAGTATCTAATTTAGGCAGTATCATATGTTCATGAACAATAGAAGGATTCGCAAGAAACGAAAGTACCTGATAATTTAGTTGACGTGCACGAGCTCTAGTAACTGGTCCAATATGTGTAGTTGGTGAGGATATGGGTGTAACATTAGTAGGGATGTCCTCATCACAACACCATGCATAGTACCGAAGGTTCACACGGTTCGCATAAGATCCTAGACACACACCAAGTTCAAACAACGACATAACAAAGTAGACCAAACACAAGACTTAAGATCAACTCCTAGCCACATAGATAAAACACATAGAACACATCTGTCTCTCCCCCTTTTGCATCAAGTACCAAAAAGGGCAACACCAGTAGGCACGATCTAGTGAGTGCCACTGCCACTAGCACCCGAAGCCTCCGGGAAGAAGTCCGCCCACTCCGGTTCTGTGGGTAAGTCGAAGCCGAGTCCAGTAGGAGGAGCCGCCGAAAGACGCTCATCATCGCTGACATCGGCCTCACCAGCTACACGAAGACGGGCCTTGAGCTTGTTCTTGGAGGAGATGAGCCTAGTGACCACATCGTGGTTGGAGGTGCAGTTGAACGTGATAGCCCTCATCATAGCGGACTGGGCCTTGCCCAAGAAGTGAGCAATCCTCCGCATGGGCGCCTGCTCAGAAGAGTGGCGCCGGAGAGTGCCAGTAACAGTAGCAGACTCCGGAACATTGCGAGTTGTGGGAGCAGAGGCGTCATAGTACATGTAGGTCGGAATGGTCCACATGGGGTGACCATGAGTGATCTCAATAGGGTGTGAGGCACGAGACTGAATGAGGGCCATGATGAACGGTGCATGAGGAAAACTGCGTTTAGTCTGAATGCTGGCAAGACGGATCTCATTCCAGATAAAGTGTGGTATATCAATAAGCTCCGTGGGGTGTGACTCCATGCGACACATCAGATCAATGGCATAGCTGCTACAAGTGGATTTGTCCCCAGACTTCGAATATAGAGTCCAAAGCACACACTCGAACAGAAAGTGAAACTGAGGTAGCCAGATGGATACATCATTGAGCTTCTTGTAGGCATCATCACCTTGTAGATCCGGCTTGATGAGACGAATGCAGTCTTCGTGAGTCATGGGATTGTGCTCCTTGTTGGCAGAGTGGATGCGAAAACCAGAGGCCCGAAAGCCAAGGGCCTTCACAAACTAAGCATATGTAGCAGAGAGACGCTCCTCACCGATCGATCGGACGTCCGATGGGCACTGGATTTCCGATAGGGCAGAATGGCTGTGTGAGGTCCAGGCGGTGGGTGTTCTAGGTACCGGACGTCCGGTGTGTACCGGATGTCCGATGCCTGGGTGAAGTCTGTGACAGAGACACATACCAAGGCCATACGGTAGATAGGGTCATAGTGGGTATGTATATTTATGTATAAGTAAAGCCAACCAATCAAGCACACAAGACACGACATTCCTTCTGAAAGGAAGGGCGGTGGCCTAAACCACCATATTTGAGTGTATGTTCTTTGACACCGCGAAGATGTATCTTGGGTCCAAAAACACGACTCCATCTTGAACCGCTACACATGGATTCACCGAACTGAGCATGCAGATTGTTTATCTTGGTTCTCTTTGTGCATTTCGTAGAGAGGAGAGAACTCATGAATTGAGTTTCTCCCCCTACATATATGCCTACATCTAGACAAGTTATATGCTATGTGCATGAATGAGAGCAATATATCCCTATGCAGAAAAGCTATAATGTTCCAAGATACCAAGTTCACCCCTTAGTTGGCAAAACCTTGCTTCATCCAACGGCTTCGTGAAAATATCGGCAAGTTGCTTGTGGGTACCCACATGTGCAAGAACAATATCACCCTTTTGAATATGATCCCGTATGAAGTGATGACGAATGTCAATATGCTTGGTGCGAGGATGTTGACACGGGTTGTTGGCAATCTTGATGTCACTTTCATTGTCACATAAGATGGGTACCTTTTTATAGGTGAGGCCATAATCCTTCAAAGTTTGCCTCATCCATAGAACTTGAGTGGAACAACTTGCGGCGGCCACATACTCGGGTTCGGCGGTGGAGAGGGAGACACAATTTTTCTTCTTGGAGTGCCAACTTACCAATGAGCGCCCAAGAAATTGGCAAGAACCGGATGTTGACTTCCGATCCACCTTGGCACCGGCCCAATCCGCATCGGTGTACCCCAAGAGATCAAACTTGGCTTCCTTGGGGTACCAGAGGCCGAACAGAGGAGTATGAACAAGGTATCTAAGAATGCGCTTAACCGCGAAATGATGACTCTCCATAGGAGAGGCTTGATATCTTGCACACATTCCTACGCTAAGCATGATATCCGGTCTAGATGCACAAAGGTAAAGCAATGACCCAATCAGTGAACGATAAAGAGTAGCATCAAACGGAATACCGAAAAGGTCTTGATCTAGATATCCCTTGGTTGGCATGGGTGTCTTACATGGCTTGGCATCCTTCATACCAAACTTCACGAGCATGTCTTGAATGTACTTTGTTTGGGAGATGAAGTGTCACAACCCTCTTTTAGGTATGTGCTAGGGTTTGAGTGCCCCTTTTCATCATGTGAAAATTTCAAAAGAAATTCAAAAAGGGGGAAAAGAAAAGCCCTAGAGAATTTAATTCAAAAGGCCAGATAAAAATTGCTTCCAAAAATTCCTCTGGTATTTTTGAAAAGTCTTATAAATATGCATGATCACATATAAAGTGAAGTGGGTTCCACTGCATGCACCAAGATTTCTCAAAAATTCCAAATAGGGCTTGGAAATTAAACAATACCACTATTTGATTTGGAATTCAAATTATTTGAATTTCAAAAATCCCCAAACTTTGTGTGTGGCTAGCTATATGCATTGAAAGGGCACATAAAAATTTGGAGGATTTATAAAAATGTCTAGCTATTTTATTTAGCAAGACAAAACAAATGGCAGAAAAGAAAACAGAAAGAATAAAGAAAAAGGGCTCACCTGGCTTCCAGCCCAACTCAGCCCCCACGGCCCAGGCCCACCTTCCCCGCATTGTCGTCTTCCCCACACTACTAGAGAAATGGCTTATGGTGGCGCCTTTTTTAGCCTTTAGTGGCGCATTATGGATGCGCCACTAAGGACAAGCCACTAATAAGGGCTTAGGGGTGGCGCATTCTGGATGCGCCACCCCTAAGACCCTTATGGGTGGCGAGAAATGGCTTATGGTGGCGCCCTTTTTTAGCCTTTAGTGGCGCATTATGGATGCGCCACTAAGGACAAGCCACTAATAAGGGCTTAGGGGGGGCGCATTCTGGATGCGCCACCCCTAAGACCTTATGGGTGGCGCATTCCAGAATGCGCCAACCATAAGGTTCCTTAGGGGTGGCGCATTTCAGATGCGCCACTAACTGTACAAGAGATGCGCCACCAAATATTTATTACAGAAAACAAAATACAGAAACAATTACATAAATGGAATCACAAAAATTATTACATAAATAGAAGCATTGCAGAACTAGATAAAGCATTACATGTTTTCGAGTATTGTTTACATGTATCGAATACAAATTATTACAAATGAAATAAAAGAAAACCCTAAAACTAATCTTCGAGTATTGTTTTCTTCACTCCATCTTGATAATGTTGATCATTTTGATCGATCTGTTGCAGAAAACAAGCGAGTGTGAATAACAATGACATCAATGACCACATTTGTCGTTTAAGCATATAGGAAGATACATACACACAACACAACTTTAATAAGAACTTTTCAGCTAAACTAGAAGCATAGCCAAAATAATGCATGATACATTTATACAAAGATGGAAAAGTGTTTGTGCAATAGAGATAAAGTTATTTAGAACACAAATCATCAATATTGTTCGGAACTAACAACGCTAAGCATTAAACAATGTAGCATGAAATTCACATCGATCGTCATCACTTGAGACCCCGCTCAGGGAATGGGCGGCATCCTTCTTTCGTCATGAAAGGCCTTGTGTCACACAAGGCCTTTAGACGGGCTTCTATCTCCCCATTGGATGGTGCAATGTTGCTGTGGAAGATCGACCCCTTCATCTGTACTTCATGACGGATGATAGTCGCCATCTCCCCTTGGATGTGAAAGAACTCCTGCCTAAGATTCTTCCTGTACTTGTGCTTCACAATCTTGCCTCCGGCTTCTTTGTAGCCGGCGAGAGCATCATCCAAAACTCTCATGATATACTTGTAATCTTTGTTCTTCACACTCCCCGAGTCTAAATACACGGCATGCGAGTGTTGCGGTGAAAAGCAGATGAGCACGCAGTCTTGATCCTCACTGCATAATTAAAACAATCCAATAGGAATTTTGGAAGAGGACAATGGCAGAAAGCTAAGAAAGCATATATGCTACGGCGGCGAGCGAATGACTTACTTGGGAGAGTAGGTCATGAGAAATGAATCATTGTCGGCATTCTGTAGCATGAATTCTCTGATGTACCCCGCCGCAAGAGTCGCGTCCCATCGTCCCTCAAGATGCTTTCATGCATGTAGAAGGGGTCCAATATCGCAACGCCCGGGGTCTTATCTCTCCTGATACTCATAGAAAGACTAAGCGAGAACATACGGATAAGGCTATGGTCCAACCGCTTCAGATGAAACAAATTGAAGATCTCTGAGAACCACAGGATTATCATATCCGCGGGGACATTGTTGATGAAACCCATGTTGAGTGGCACCTTGGCCATGAAAACTGGGTATGAGGGATTCTTCTCTCGAAGAAGCATCTTCTCTAATACCATAACAGTATGATGCACACTCTGCATATCCGAAGTTGCAAGGTCGAGCATGTCATTAGGTAGCATCGCTCTACCCGCCACATGGATTTCAAAAGAGAGATCATTGGGTCTCGGTGGCCCGTCCTGAGCCCTGATCGGCATCGGAGGTTGGCTGCTCGAAGCACCCTTCTTTCTTTTCCGTCCTTTCTTCTTTTCTGATTTCGAGCAGTCTGCACCGGCCTTTATCTGCTCAGTGGCCGCCTTATGGAGTGTGGACGGGCTGAGAATAGATCTCATTGTGGCATCTTCCTGAGGCTCGGTGAAGGCGCAAGCTGCTGGAGACATCTCCTGAGAAGCAGCGAAGAGACGCGTAGAGCAAGCAGGCTTCTCCGCGGGATCAGCTGGACCGCGAGCTTCCTGGTCATGCTGATAGGCTCCTTCAGCAGGAGGCATGAATAAGTCATCAGCATCATAGAAAGTATTGATGAACTGGTCGGCGCTGATATCAGCATCAAGATCGTCGTCTTCTTGTTGTGCGCCGATGGGATCATGTGGCGTCGGCACGACGACTACCGGCGTTGTCCTTGGTGTGGTGCCCCCTTCCCCCGTCATCAAACGCATTTGGGTCTTCGGCCAAAGGCATATTTGGCCGAAACAATCATTGAGGACTGCCGGCTCGTCCTCATCGTATCCAGGGGGGGTTGAATGGGATGTTCCACTCTCTCGTAGCCCGAAATCACGAGAGAGATTTTAAACCTATGCATCTCCGGTGCCATCGGCCTATTGTGCATCATTCTATTTTGGGGTTGAAGGATTTTACCTTTGGCAACATCCTTCAACTCGCCGTCCACGACTTGTAGTAGAATGCATGGAGTGTCCTCCTATGAAAGAGACATATGCATTTAGGGATCAGAGAGATGCCAGTAATAAAAGGCAAGGAGATGAAGTCCTCGTTTGAGTTGCAAACTCTTATAGTTACCTTGAGGGCGTCGAGGTCGGCCAATGAAGAGACCTCGCCGACGACGGCGGGCATGCAAGAGACGGAGGGTGCGCTGCCTCCCGTGGTGTCGGTCGCCCTTTTTTCACTACCGGCGGATGCATTATTATTATGCCCCGGTTGCTCGATCGTGGCTGGAGGAGTCACCATCACGTCCTGCGCCGGCGTCGCGGTGTTGGGGCCGGAGTCGATGCGGGAGCCGGAGTCGATGCGGGAGCCGGAGTCGGTGCGCGAGCCGGGACTGCGGCCGCCGCGGTGCCCGAGTTGCTGCCGACCATGCTCGGGACCGGTATGGGCCCTTGTCCACCACACGCTTGCCAATTCGCGAGTGATTGCATCATATCAGGAAGGAGGGCGCTCATCGTCTTCGCCACTTCGTCCTGGACAAGCTGCGGAAGCATGTTCACTTTCTCCTCCAGTCCACGAACATAAGCGGCGTCTTCTTCGGTCCTTCTCGCCTTGCGCCCCCTCGAACCCGACTGCTCCGCCGATTTCCCATAATATTCGGACCAATTTAGGTCCGCACCAAAGCCGACCACACGGCCGGCTGACGATGGCTTCGCCGCCACTTTCTCAACCTTCTTAACCTTGTTCATCGCCCTGTTAAAAGTGGTGTCCCATGGGCCGACCGGCTTAATAGACGAGCCCTGCGATGAGACCGCGGCGAATTCATCTTCCTGCACAAAGAATGTGAAACACTAAGAAGCTGAACTTCAGGAACTAGAATTCAATCGGCAATGAAGTCACGTGGTGAACTACTTACCACGGTAGCCGTGAACTCCTGAACCTTAGGATCGAGAATTATGTTCGATGTTTCTTTGTCCTTATGGCTCCGGGCCCTCACAAAGAATTCAGTCTGTGGATCAACTTTGTATTTGTCAAAGGGGTTAGGTAGGCCCGCAGCGGCATACTCGGCATCCTCCTTGTCCCATTTAGGCTTGGAATGTCTGTAACCACCGGCTCCGAGACAGTGGTTACCTATGACTTGCGCCCGCATCGCCTTGCCCTTTGCACTCGCGGCCTTGGCGTCCTCGGACTCACACCTAGCCTTGAAAAGGTCGTAGGTAGCTTCGTCGATCATCGGCTCTTTCTCCTTGAGCTCCTCCTAGGATTTGCCATGCTCCATAATTGCCTCCTTCACCCGGGTTTTCCAACTGGACAAGGCTTTGCTCATCTTCCTGAGGGCCCATTTGTTTACCTTGTTCCCTTTGAGGTTTTTGTTGTCGCACGGGTCCGAGAACTTGTATCGTCTGTGCAACTTGTCGAGAAGGAGATGGAAATTAATGAGTGTTGTCACGACTCCTTAGGTTTATTGTGGTGATCGGGACGGTGTTCCGGAGGATCGCCGCGACTTGACGGCCGTACCCTTCCGAGAAATGTTGGGGCTCGGTAGGAATCCCAACGGAGGTCACAACGGTAAACTTTTGCCTGATGGTGGCGACCTTGGTTGGTTTCCGATTCCGCTTCCTCGACTGGCTACCATCTGTGTTTGAGCCATCGGCATGATCATCCTCGTCGGCGGTGTTCCTCTCCCCTTCCTCCATGTCATCATCCTCCGATGAGTCAAACTCCGAATCTATCTCCTCCTCATACTCCTCCTCGACCGGAGGTACTTCCTCTTCTCTGTGTTCCTCAACCTCTTCCTGTGAGTATTCCCAAAATTCCTTCCTTTTTTTTCCCGGCCGAGAAGAAGGACCGGCGTCGGCTCCGGTCGACATGTTTGCACTAGTACAATATTAAGAAATGCAACTACTTAATTAATTATCACAATAAATAAATGCAACTAGTCTCATGTTAAAAAAAATAGCGAAGGTCATGCACGAATTCACGGAAAAATTCGGCATGACCTTTGCTATTTTTATTAACATGTGGGTGCCCCATTCTCAACAGAAACAGAAGTTAATCAACATTTCGGGAGAAAGGGGATAATGATTTGTACCTTCACAAAACAAATGCCTACATATAGGCACAAGCAACATATATATATTGTAGAACAATACATATTCTAGCGATGTACTAAGCAGTGCATAAAAATATTGATAAGAAAAGCATCTTGTCAATGCACTAAAAACATCATTTAAAAACAACGACAACATCAGTAGCAACTACTTGTCACTTTTCTTGATCATTTACAACAACAGCAGTAGCAACTACTTGTCTATAAAAATCCAAGATGTAGATTTTCTGCTCAGCAATAGAGAGGCATATAGCTAGCTAGAAGCCTAAAATTCTATTCCATTGTAAACACCTTGCCACACGCATTACCAACTGGTTTTCCTCCTCTCTCTTTTAATCCTGTTAAGAACAAATTCTACACTTGCTTGGGTTTTTCATATGGTAAATTTGCACTACAATATATAAAAAGATCAGTAGATCTTCCCAAAATTTCATATACATCCATTTATCTACAAAAGTTTTCATTAAGCTATAAACTTCATTTGATGGAAGTAACTTTACATTTTTTTCTAAAGCATATAAGAGTCAAACCATATTAGAAAATTTACCTTGGTTACAATATCTATTTGGACCTAGGAGTTCTATTTGTTCTCTTGTGCTAAAAATCCAAAACAGGGGCACACACACAAGTGAAGAACATGGGCACTAGCTCTGAATTTAGTACAAAAATTATGGCATGGCATTTCATTATCATGGGCACACACACAAGTGAAGAATAGGGGCACACACACAAGTGAAGAACATCACCATGGCATTTCATTATCATCACCATTATCATTAAACAAAAAATAGCAACAACAAGAACAAGGACCTGCCATTATCATCACCAATTATGTGCAGGGCATCATCAACAGCCAGAAAAAGAACAAGGCTAGGGTTGGGTAGGGGATCACCTGAGAGGATGCAGGGGTAGAGGGCGCTGCGGCTAGGGTTGGGGCGGCGGCTTAGGCGTCGAGGGCGGCGGATCCGGCGTCAAGGGAGGTGGTTCCGTCGTCGAGGGCGGCGGCTACGGCGTTGAGGTGGCGGCTCCGGCGTCGCCTAGGTCGGGTGGCGCCCGGGGACGTCGGAGACCGTGGATGGGGGCGCGGGGGAGGCTCCGGTGGCGGTGAGGGCAGCGGCCGGAGAGCGGGGGCACGACTAGGACTCCGGTGAGGGCGGCGGCCGAAGAGCGAGGTGAGGTGGCGGCTGAGAGGCGTCGAGGGGAGTGGGGGGGGGAATGGGTACTGTTCGGGCATGGAGGGGGTAGTTTTCGATAGGACAAGTCTTAGGGGTGGCGCTGTCACAACCCAAGTTTAGGTATGTGCTAGGGTTCAAGTTCTCTTTGCATCATGTGAAAATTTCAAAAGAAATTCAAAAATGGGGAAAAGAAAAGCCATAGAGAATTTAATTCAAAAGGCCAGATAAAAATTGCTTCCAAAAATTCCTCTGGTATTTTTGAAAAGTCTTATAAATATGCATGATCACATATAAAGTGAAGTGGGTTCCACTACATGCACCAAGATTTGTCAAAAGTTCCAAATAGGCTTGGAAATTAAATAATACCCCTATTTGATTTGAAATTCAAATTATTTGAATTTCAAAAATCCCCAAACTTTATAAGTGGCTAGCTATATGCATTACAAGTCCACATAAAAGTTTTGGGAATTTTATTAATTGCCTAGGTATTTAATTACTAGGGCAAAACAAATTAACAGAAAAGAAAAATAAGAGAAAAAGGGAAAAGGAGCCCACCCAACCGGGACCCCCGGCCCAACTTACCCTTTCCCAGCCCAACCCACCTCCACCGCTTGTCGCCTTCTTCAGGCGCGGCAAGCAGCTGGGTGGCATGCATGCCGACGCCGGCGAGGTGGCCCAAGCCACCTAGGCCCCCCTGGACCCCTCTGTGCGCCACGACGCACACCAGGAGCCCCCGCACCTTTTCCCCACGCCCCTGGTCACCATCCCCCTCTCCCTCTCGCGTTTTCGCCGCCACCGACGGGAACCGGAGTTCACCGCCGTGGAAAGCACGCGCCCACCAAGCCCCTCCGCCTCGCCGGCCGTGTCCTTCGAGCTCGCAGACGACGACTACGTCACCCCGGAGCGGATCGAGAGCATGGGCGCCTTCAATGCCTCGCAATCGTCGTCGTTTCCATCGCCGGAGCCGCCGCCCGCCATCAACGATTCCGCCGTCGGCAGAGCTTCCCCGACCGCGCTGTCACCTCCACTGTCTTCCTGGTGAGCCGGGGGTCATTTCCCCTCTTCTTGCGCATTTTTCGGTGCCCGGGGTAGCCATTTCCTTCGAGCCCGAGCTCCGACTGTCGCCGTTGAGGTTGCCGCCGTCGACCGTGGCTCCCCCGTGGTCTGCCGACTTGTCTTGGCGACGCGCGTGTGCGTGAGGCACCTCCTGGTGGCCACGGCGCGGCAAACCGTGCACCATGTGCCGTTCTAGCGTGGGCGCCGCTGTCCTCTGTGGTCGCCGCCGGTTAACCTCCGGTGGCAGATTAGCTTAGGGCTAACCACACCACTAATCCCCCCTAATAGACACAGACAGGTGGGGCTAGGCCCCCTAATAACCCCCTCTGTTTAATTAAACAGAGGGAATTAATCTACTGTGGCTGAAAGACATGGCCCACATGTCAGCCCTAGCTGATGTCATGCTTGCATCAGCATGATGCAATAAATCAATTTCTAGAATTTTCAAAGAATTAAAGAAAATCCAGAAATTACAGAAAAATAGCCAAAACTTCAATAAATCATAGAAAATTCATATTAACTCCAAATTGGACAAATAATATATGAAAAAATGATCAGCAGAAAATTATCTATCCAAATATACAACTTTCAACTTTGTTTGAGTTGATTTTAAAATGGGACCAGTAGCTTTTGGTATTTGGCTTAATTGGAATTAATTCAAATTAAATTCAAATGCTATTCCAATTTGAACCATTGCAATGCAAACATGATCACTTGTACATCAGAGACATATCACACACATGATAACATGGTTTACAAATATCAAACAATGGCAAATGCAATTTGGCTAAATTGAAAATCATATATGGAGTTTGAATTTTCATTTCAAATGCAATACACTTCATTTAAATCAAATTTGCCACAAAACAGTACCATCCACATCATGGACAACATGGTCGTGTGCTTGTGCATTTTATTTTGATGTTGCCTCCCTTTGTTGATGATTGTGCCGGTAACAGTGCCTCCGAGACGGTGATCAACCCCGAAGGAGAAGACCACTGTTAAGACCCGTGTATCGTCAACAAGGCAAGCAAACCCCATTGATCATGTCTATAAAATCCCAATTCCCTCTCAGTCTCGCTTATGCATGTTTAGGAGATCACCTTGTTATCGATTCTACCGCATAGTTGAACCCATATCCGATGCATGACCTATCATCTTGTCACAGTAGTAAGCAAACCACAATCCTAGCTGACATAGGAGTTGATTGATATCTTGTGGCCCCTACAACTGTTAAAGCTTATTGCATGCTTAGAGTTTACAATGAGGATGCTTTTGATGTGAGTCGGGATGATAGTGAATATGGTGTTGATGAAAGTGAAACTGTGTTGGTGAATCTACCCTAATACAAGGTGAACGATGAGAGGCTGTGTAGGAGTACACAGTGGGTTGTCTCGTTGAACATCGCCTTAAGCCCGAGTTCTTGTATGGTAATCCGAGACAAAGAGTACAACCACACATTGGGCTCACTGACCCCTCTCGACCTAGTAACTCACCCCGATCCAAGTCCAGGAGTCACACCTAGTTCGGGTTTTCCATTCGGCATATGCATAGAAAGATAAAGGAAATGAAATGTGGCATTCATGGTAGGGCTTGTGGAACATGGCTTGTCAAGCGGAGAACCATCCGTCGAGGTGGGCTTGTCAGTCGTTCCTACATGGTTTGAGTCCTAGCTGGAAGCTCGGCCGGAACTCCAGTTGGGTTTGGAACCCAGACAGTTGACTCCTTGGACTAGAACGGAGCTGTGGGCGAAGTGTTGTGGTGAACATCCTCGCCGACACCCCTTGAATGGTGCCGAGACCTGGCGGTAACCGATGGTCATGTGTGTGTAGCGGTACACCCCTGCAGGGTTAACAAAACTATTCGAATAGCCGCGTCCATGGTCATGGACTACTTGGAGAGTTGTGCTTAATTATTAGACAACTTGAATTGGTACTTCTAAAAATCGCAAGATAAGCGTGAGTGCTATGGTGTGCTTCCTCGTGGGGAAGTCGAGGAAGTATCCATAGTGGTGTATTGGTTGGAGACTTGGTAGTGGACTAGTGTACGCTTCTTACCTCAAGTCTGGTACTCGTAGTACAGGAATAGCCAAGTCAAAGCTGGCACTTCTACATGATGAAACTCCACCTCCCTTTACCTTGAAACTTGAGCATGAGTAGTATAGTTCTGATGTAAGTCTTGCTGAGTACAATTTTGTACTCACGTTTTCTTATTCTATGTTTTAGATGGAAACCCAGACCCCGATGGAGACACCTTCCTGAAGCTCGACATTGACTAAGTTAGCATAGTCCCAGACAGCAGTCTGGTCCCTCGTGGAAGGGCATGCATGTTTACAAGGCTTCTCTAAGCCATTTGTTAAACTTGTCTGTACTTAGACCTAATTTGCTTCCGTTGTATGATGTAATGTTGATCACAAACATTTGATCTTTGTATACTCTACGTGTAAGTCAATAAAGAAGTACTTTGTAGAGTTATGTAATGATACCTGCTGTTCATACTAGACATGTGTGCTGCATGTATGATTATAACATGCATGTCTTAGTATGGGTTTTCGAGACCTTATTTCTGATCTGGATGGCGGTCTTTTATACACCAAGTGGCCCTTAGATGTGCGCAGCTTGGGGTATCGCGATGCGATTGCTCGTGACTCTGTCACGTGCACACTTTGTTGTTTGATCGAGCTCGCCCTAGACCCCAACTAAGTGATCGGGCTGGAGTTTGTTTATGTAAGGGTTATGATTCAATCGACAACATGGTTGAGGCGACTTGTCTATGAGTATGGGATTTCACCACCCATAATCATTTAGACTTGTGAGCGGGCGATGAGGACCCATCTCAGTTGATCATCCGGCCTGGATGGGATGCCCCTCACGTACGATGCTTTCCGAGAGTGTTCTGTGCTTGGCCTTGTCTGCTTAGACAAGTGGGTACGACTCTCGGCTCTCCATGTGATTGGGTTGTGACTGGAATTACATACGCATACCCCGGGTCCCGACAGACTTGGTATCAATTTTGCAGAAATGCGCCACCAAGTGGATCCTTATGCGTGGCGCATATCTGCAGAATGCGCCACGCATAAGGATCTACTTGGTGGCGCATTTCTGCAAAATGCTCCACCCATAAGTTATTTCTATTTTGCCTACTTATTATTGCAATTTCAATTCTGCCATTTTTTTTCAAATTCCATTTTTCCATATGCAATTGTACTAGTATTTTGTACTAATTTTTTTAGATAAACAATGATTATTTGTTTGTTCCTCATACTTTTGTTTTTTAGAGTGATATATTTGATCTTGTGGGGAACCAAATACTTTGATAAATTATGAAGTGCATATTAATTCCATGCATACACAAAGTGATCATAAATTACAAAAGATTTTCTTAAATTTGGAGCTACATATCTAGCTAGCGTCTCCTCACGATCTTCTTCTTGCCCTTATTTGTCGTGGTTGAATAATTTAGGCCCGGGACGCCTTCACTTTTCCTCTTGAACGGGAGACCTTTCTTCGGTAGGGTTGTGGTGTATGTATCCTGAGCGGCGTAGTCATCTTCCATCTTCGGGTCGCCGTACTTGTCAAATTCTTGCTCGTTGGCGACTCCATCCATTCCGATGATGTTTCTTTTGCCTCTCCTCACTACAACGCGGCTCGGCTTTGATGGGTCAGTAATGAAGAAGCATTGGTCCACTTGGCTAGCCAGTACCCATGGCTCATTTTTCGCGGTGACGTTTACGCCCACAGACTTGGATTTGGCTTCGGGTATAACCATGGTGGTGAAGTACCGGTCTTCTTTTACGACGCTCTTGGCCCATCTCACACGGAACATCGACACCTTCTCTCCAGAGTAGTCGAGCTCCCATATGTCCTCGATCCTTCCGTAGAATCTTTACTTGACGTCATCGGTGTAGAATATCCCCGTTACCCCTGAGTTCTGGTAATCGCAGTTATTGTACTTTTCCTCCGTGTAGAATGTGTAGCCGTTGATATCATACGCTTGATAGGTCATCAGGTTGCGTGCGGCACCCTGTGGCAAGGTGAATATCATATTTTTGTCCTCGGAAGCGTTCCTTCGCGGGGGATTAGCACGAAGCTCGTCCCCGAACCAAGTCATGAAACCAGAGTTGTGCTCTTTGATTAGCCGTGGATCTCGGTCCGTTATCTGCAGGCCCTGGTCACTGTACTTCTTCCTGATTACATCCTTGTGCTTTATTATCCAAGGATCGACCATCTGGATGTGTTGTAGCGCGACTAGGCTTACTCTTTCAAATTCGATGCCTAGACCCTCGAAGTTGACATGCATTGAGCGGCTTCCGTCCTGGTGACCACACCCATCGATCCTCCCAAAGTGCTTGTTGACGGGCAGACCAACAGGGGTATCGGTGTTGAGATAATTCGTGCAAAAAGAGATGCACTCTTCGGTTAGAAATCCCTTCGCTATGCTTCCATCTGGACGGGACCTGTTACGAACGTACTTTTTGACGTGTCCATTCATCCTTCCGAACGACATCATGCTGCGCAGAAACGCAGAAGCGCAGAAACGCACCAGAATGTCGAAGAACGCGGGCGGGAAATAGATCTCAAGCTCACATAGTATGAGCACGATCTCCTCCTATAGCCTTTTGAGTTGTGTAGTGCAAATCGACTTCCGAGATATGACGTCAAAAAAGTTGCAAAGGCCAAACAACGTTTTACGGACGTGCTCGTCCATTATCCCTCGGATCGCAACTGGGAGAATCTGCGTCATCAACACGGCATAGTCGTGAGATTTCATCCCGCTGAAACGTTGCTTCGCCTCATCTAGGTATCTGCTTATCTTCCCCGCGTAGCGGTTCGGAAATTTTATATGACGGGGGGCAGTGATCAATACCGGTCTTCTTCTTGGTCGTCCTTTTGTTGGGATACGGGGCAGAAAACACAAAATTTTCCACACCTACGGTACCCGAACCCAAGATCTATGCTATGGCGATGTAAAGTAACGGAGGGAATCGGTGTTCATACCTTTGAAGACCGAAAGCGGGAAACGTTCTTACGAACGTGGTTGGCGTAGACTCAGAACTACGACCTCCCTGTCGTGTAGAAGACCACCACCGGCGAGGATGACTCCCGGTAAACCTCCAGCGATGAAGCAGCACCACAGGTGTAATGCCTCGAAGAGATTATACACGTACGGCACAATCGATGTTCCTCCCGGGCTCCGAACCAGGCGAGCAGCGGAAAGAAGACGGCTACGGATCCCGACTCCGGCAGAGCGACGGCCTGCCTTATGGTGGAGAACTCCAATCCTGGTGCAGACTCCAAACAAGGGGAGTCCACTTCCAGAAATGGAGAAGGAAGAAGAAGGAGATCAATTGTTGTATGGAAAAAGGGGGGTCTACCCCTCTATATAAAGGCCAAGGGGGGGTGTGATCCCTCTTCCCTCCCCCATGTGGGACTAAACCTCCAAGGGGGGAGGGGTGCGCCGGCCTAGGGGGGGTTGGGCCCCACCCCTTGGCGCCAAGCCCAAGGGGGGGAACCCCCTCCTCCCCTAATGGGCCTCTAAGGCCCATATAGCCTTTTTTCCATTATTTTAATTATTTAATAAGTTTTAAATATTTAATTCAGATAATTAAATAATAAAAACATTATTAAAACAATTAAACTTTATTTTGAACTATTCAAAATGTCCGGAAACCATTCCGTCCTCCTCCGGAACTGATAGAGGCGAAGGTGTCCCGATGTTTCGATGAGATGGTGTAGATCGATTATGGTGGAGACGACTTTCACGATCCGACTACGAACGTGCGAAGACGTTGCGCCTTAGCGATCGCTAAACCAACTCCGAGAGGTTATTGATCCCGCGGATGCACGATCAACCTGACCACGAAGGTCTAATTCCTGCAAGCAATCGAAGAACAAGCAAGAACTAAGAATTGCAATCTGGATATTGCGAATATAAGATGAATGATTACGAAAGTTGGGGTTCCAATGAGGTCTTGGCCTGGTCGGATGACACAAACGAAGAGCTCGAAGTTGCGGCTATGGCTAACTTATATCTAATTAAAACCCAAGTCTAAACGACGCCCTAAGGGCTGTATATATGGGGGAACAGAGGGGATTTTCGTGACCCCTTGGAGGTGGGGTCCGAAAACAACCCTAACTCGGTTTCCCCACACATACGGACTCTAAAAACAGCCTATAATGTGGTATTTCGAAATTACATGGGCCCAGCCCAATATTAAGGTGACGCAGCACCTATAATTGCTCTTGGACGAAAATAATGAAGTGGCATCTCGTGTATTCCGTCCAAGCCTTCATGCATGCCTTATGGTGGCTTCAACGTGCGAAAATCCCCACTGGAAGCTCCACTGTACTTTCGCCCACGCGCACCTTCTTCTCCATGCTTGATCCCGCTCCAATGACCATCCTTCTTGTCCATGCTAGGTCCTTCATTCATAAGCAAAACAAAAGTATCTAATTTAGGCAGCATCATATGTTCATGAACAATAGAAGGATTCGCAAGAAACGAAAGTACCTGATAATTTAGTTGACGTGCACGTGCTCTAGTAACTGGTCCAGTATGTGTAGTTGGTGAGGGTATGGGTGTAACATTAGTAGGGATGTCCTCATCAGGAACTATTCCGGTGATTTCTCCTATTTCACCGATTGATCCCGTAACTGTCCTATGCATCGATTGCCCTTAAGTGTAACACCCTAACAGTCCGGGAAACAGCAGACATGGTCGAGAGACTCTTCTCATGGACCAATGACTAGTCAGTTGGACCTGGTTACAGTCCTTGACAGCCCCTGCGCTTCCATCGAATGAGCTTCGATCGCTTTTGGAAACCGTTAACGATACGACGTAATCCCTTTGTTCTGCGGTACCTTGTTTGTCCGAGGTTTGATCGTCGGTATCCCACATACCGTGTTCACATCTCGTTCACGACAAACAACTTCTCTCGTCCATGATCATTGCATCTCTTTGTGACCTAGTCACGTCCTTGCAAGGGTTGATGCAATATCACCTAGTGGGCCCAGAGTACCTGTCCTGTCACAAGGACTGACAAATCCCGCTTTGATCTATTAACATACTCATCAACCATCTATTTCGGAATACCCAAAGTGCTCCGTTATAGCCAGCATATTTCAGTCAGGCGGTGGGATACAAATCAAAGTCTCCTCATAGATCGTGATTACGTATGATCATTACGGTCTAAGGACTAAGCCATACGTTACAAAGTCATAGCAACGCTGAACTATGTGACTCGATCACATTGCATTACTTTAGGTGGGTGTCTGTCCATCACATCATTCCCCTAATGATATGACCTCATTGTCAATGGACTTAAGTGTCGCCATGATCAGGAAAGCTTGATCAATCAATTGCCCAATGAGATAGTTTACCCGAGTTAAACTACGGACCATGTTTTATACTACACCTGTATTAGTATTTCCAAGTAATACAGTTATAGCACAGTATAAAACGTATTACGAACAAAACGGATATGTGAAAAATATCTTTATTAATTTGTCTCTAGGGCACATATCCAACACCTTTTTCGTTTGCGAGAGTTTTGCGTTCCCGTATTCTCTTCCTCCTCCGGCTCATCATCGTCGTCACTAGGGGGGGGTGAAATTCCCTCCTGATGCCCATAAATTTCAAGTCATTCCTTGCTTTTGGCCCGTCCTTTGTCTTCTCCGGCATGTTGAGCAGCGTGCCAAACAAGCCCTCGCACACGTTCTTTGTGATATGCATGAGATCAAGGCTATGAGGACTGCGGAGGAGACTCCAGTATTCCAAATCCCAGAAAACAGACCTCGCTTTCCATACCCCCATCAACGTCTGAGTCTTCTTTTTTTCTTTCCCGGTGCGGGTCACTCTTTCCAAGTTTTCAGCAAGTTGTCGATTTCTTTGCCGCTCCTTTGAGCTGGGGGTGCTCGGAGCTCCTCGCTTCCATTGAACAGATGTCCCTGTTTTCTCCACGCGTGTTTCTTGGGAAGCCACCTCTGAGACCCCTGGAACACGGTTTTTGAAGATCCGGGATCCATTGGTAACTCGCGGTACGTTGTATTATCCATGCACCTAACGCATGCACAGAATCCTTGGACCACCTGCCCTGAGAAATATCCGTATCCGAGATAGTCATGCAATGTCGTGATCACCGCGGCTTTCATTGGGAAATATTCTTTTGCCGCGACGTCCCACGTATTGACACCGTCTTTCCATAACGTTTCTAGCTCCTCTTTCAACAGCTGCAGATATATATTGAGGTCCGTACCTGGTTGTTTCGGCCCTTGAACTTGCATACACATTGATATGTACTTTTTCTTGATGCACTTCCAGGGGGGAAGGTTGTATATGCATACAAACACGGGCCAGGTACTGTGTGTGCTGCTCTGGCCGCCAAACGGATTGACTCCATCGGCGCTCACACCAATCCTGAGGTTCCTTGGTTCTTTCCCAAAATCTGGGTATTCGAGGTCCAACGCAGTCCATTGGCTACCATCTGAAGGGTGCCTCAACATGTCCTCCTTTTCCGGATCCGGGTTCAGGTCATCCTCTTTTAGCTTCTTTCTATCCGCGTGCCAGGTCATGAGCTTTGCTTCCTCGGGATCTACGAAATACCTCTGCAGACGAGGAGTGATCGGAAAGTACCATACCACTTTTGTAGGAACTTTCTTCCCTCTCTTGTATCGACTAACACCGCACACCGAACATGTGGTTTTATCTTCGTCCTCATCCCGATAGATCATGCAATCATTTATGCAGACGTGGTATTTAACGTGCGGAAGATCGAGAGGGCAAAGGACTTTCTTAGCCTCAGCGATACTAGTTAGGCACGTGTTGCCCTTTAGAAGACGATCGTGCCAGAATGCCATGTTATCATCGAAGCTTTCGTCGGTCCATTTGTGTTTTGCCTTCATCTCCATAGCCCCAAGTGTTACATTCAAGCGGGTATCCCCGTCGTTGCATTCTTCGTACAACTTCGTAATCGCATCTTTCTCGAGTTGCGTCATCTTGGCCTTCTCTCTAGCCGCACCTCTTGTGTTCACCGCCTCTTTGACAAGCAGCTCTTGAACATGAGGGTCCCGCACCCAGCTGGAATCCTCATGTCCGGCATCTCGATCTTCATGATCCGCTTCGGCATTTTCTTCATGATCATGTACGGGATGATCTTCGTCTTCTCGCCCGCCGTTGTTGTCTGGTTGCCCTTCCTAATTTACTGGCGCATTGACGTCCTCCTCCTCATCAGCTTCATCACTTATCCACCGTGTGTAGCCATCCATCAAACCATTACGCTTCAGGTGTCTTTCCAATATTCCGGAATCAGGCTCTGTCACGCACTGCAGTTTGCATCTCCGACACGGACATCTTATATCTGTCGTATTATTCCGTAGCATGTCGTTTGTCGCACATTGCATCCACCTAGTCACGGTGATATCGCTCAGCATCTCGCGGACCATGATTGCCTGCGTGCACAGAGAGCAACACAATTATATATCACGGTCTTCGCCGGAAAAATTTGGCATGAACTTCCCTAATAATGCATGGGAGCATGCGGAGAGTGCGCCAGAAATTTGCCGGAACGGAAATGAATCAACATTTCGGCAAAACATTGGCAACTCAAGATTCACATATATATCAAACCACCATAAGCTTCACATATACACTTCACATATACGTCAAACCACCATAAGCTTCACATATACATCAAACCACCTCAAGCTTTCACATATACATCAAACCACCTCACGCTTTCATATATACCTCAAACCACCACAAGCTTCACATATATACTTCACATATACATCAAACTCAAGATTCACATATACATGAAACCCCAAGCTAATAAAGGGAATTATGGGTGATCAATGGAAGAAAAGAGTTGGGGAGGAGGCCCACTTACTTTAATATGAAACAAAGTAGATTTCAAGCAAAGTATGGGATGGATAAATGGAAGAAATGAGGTGGGGAGGAGCCCAAAACCGAATAGAGCTAGGTGAGAAGAGTAGATCTAGTTTGAGAAGTGTGTGGAGTGAATGAGAGGTGGTAGGTGGGGTGGAGTAGATAAGGGTAGCTCCACACTTAGGGGTGGCGCATATCTCATGTCAGTGGTGGCGCATATAGGAAATGCACCACCTCTAAGATATTAGGGGTGGCGCATTTCCAGTATGCGCCACCCATAAGCTCTTAGGGGTGGCGCATTTCCAATATGCGCCACCCATAAGCTCTTAGGGGTTGCGCATCAGCACTATGCGCCACCTATAAGGTTCTTAG
Organism: Bromus sterilis; assembly: GCA_950022295.1. Taxonomy (NCBI): domain Eukaryota; kingdom Viridiplantae; phylum Streptophyta; class Magnoliopsida; order Poales; family Poaceae; genus Bromus; species Bromus sterilis. Next base: position 161,366,346 of record OX465600.1, read on the forward strand.
GGGTGGCGCATTTTGCCAAATGCGCCACATATAAGAGGATCCAGGGCTAGCCCACCCTTATGGGTGGCGCATTTTACAACATGCGCCACCTCTAAGATCTTAGAGATGGCGCATTTTTAACCAGTGTGCCACCCATTACACCCTAGTGGCGCATTACACTGAAGATGCGCCACCAATAAGATTTCCATGTATAGGCTTTTCTCTAGTAGTGCCAAGCACCTCGGCGGCGAGCCGAGGGCGCGCGGCGACGCCACCGCGACGACGAGGCGCTTCCAGGCCTCCCCCTGGCCTCTAAGCGCGCCATGAGTACGCCCCAGACCCCCGCATCCTTTCCCCCTCTCTCCGCTCAACCTCCTGCTCTCCCTGGCCCGATTTGATCGCCGCCCGAAGCACACCGGAGAACACCGCCGTGCGCCCACGTGGCCAACGGCCTCCAACCGTCGAGCAAACGTACAGCAGAACCAGAGCCCTTGTCTTCGTCGACTTGAAGCGGATCAGGAGCCCGAACGGCCCCGAGCCGCCGTATTCTCCATTGACGTCTCGCCGGAGCCGCGGGAGCTCGCCGTTGATTCCGTCATCGTCAGCCCTCCTCCGGCCTCCTCGACGGTTCCTTCACACTCAGGGTGAGCTCGCGCCCATTTCCCCTCTCTCCTCGACACATCCTGTGGCTTGGAGCACCGTGGCCATCGTACCAGAACTCCGGCAGCCGCTGCACCTCGTCGCCGGCGACGTTCCGGCGCCCCCTAGGCCTTCCCGTGGCCATGGGTCGACGCGGACGAGCACGGGCATCAGTTCGATGCCCTCCCCATGCCAAGCAGTGGCCTTCAGAGTCCCCCACACGTCAGCATGACCTCATGCTGACGCAATAAGTCCTTTTCTAATTAAATTTAAATCCAGAAAATAGAATAAACTTTGAAATTCAATAACTTTTTAATCCTAACTCCAAATTAAACAAATAATATATGAAAAATTATCAGAAAAATGCAAGGATTATGAATATGCAACTTGTTTCTATGTTTGACCATTTTAAAATGGGTGAACAGTAGCAAACATGCATATGGCATAATTTGAATTTGAACTTGAAGTTTGAATTTGCAATTCTTTTGCAATACACTTGAATTAAATGGAATTGTGAACACATCAGTACCATGTACATCATGTTTTCACAACTTATCATGTGATTGTGCGTTGTACATTATATTGATTGCAATGTTTGTGTTGTTTGCTCTAATAGAGGTGAAGCCGGAACCCGAGATCACCCCCTTCGTTGAAGATACCATGTGCGACCCTCGTCCGCAAGGCAAGCAAAACCCATTGATCATGTCTATAAAACCCATTTCCCTCTCAGTCTCGCTTATGCATGTTTAGGAGTTCACCATGATACGTTCTACCGCTAGTTGAACCCATTCCTTTGCATGACCTATCATTTCTGCCACAGTATTAAGCTAACCTCAACCTAGCAGATCTAGGAATTGCTTGTGATCATCATGCGGCCATTCATCCATGTTATGAATTATGCTATGCTTAGAGTTGTGGAAGAATTGGTCCATCTTGGGTGATGAATTGATGTTGGTGGCAGTCATGTTCATGCTACTTGTGATGAAAAGGGTGTGGTGAACTTGACTAAACAAGGTGAACGATGAGAGGCTGTGTAGGAGTACACAGTGGGTTGTCTCGTTGAACACTGCCCTAGGCCCCGAGTTCTTGTGTTGTTATCCAAGAAAAAGAGTGCTACCACATGTTCGGCAAACGGACCCCCGCTCAACCTACTAACTCACCCAGTTCAAGTCCAGGAGTCACTAGTTCGGGCTTTCCATTTGGCATATGCATAGAAAAAGAATGAATGAAAGTTTGCATCATTTAGATATGTGGGTGGACCTGTGAGACAGTAAAACCATCTGCTAAGGTGGCGTCTCGGTCTCCTGCATCGTCTGAGTCTGTATCTTTGACCCGGCCGGACTCTTGAGAGGTGAGCAACTCAGATGGTTGATTCCTGGATTAGAGTTGGCTGTGAGGTAAAAGTTGAGGAAATTATCCTCGCCGACACCCGCTTGAATGGTGTCGAGGCCAAGGCGGTAACTGATAGTTTCATGTGTGTAGCAGTACACCCCTGAAGGGTTAACAAATCTATTCGAATAGCCGCGTCCGCGGTAAGGGACTACTCGGGAAGCTGTGCTTGATTATTAGACAACTTGAATGGATACTCTAAAACTCACAAGATAAGCGTGAGTGCTATGGCGTGCTTCCTCGTGGGGAAGTCGAGGAAGTATCCATAGTGGTGTATTGGTTGGAGACTTTGTAGTGGACTCGTGTACGCTTCTTACCTCAAGTCTGGTACTCGTAGTATAGGACTAGCCAAGTCAAAGCTGGCACTTCTGCATGTTGAAACCCCACCTCCCTTTACCTTGAAACTTGAGCATGCGTAGTATAGTTCTGATGTAAGTCTTGCTGAGTACGACTTTGTACTCACGTTTGCTTATTCTATGTTTTAGATGGAAACCAGACCCCGGGGGAGTCACCTTCCTGAAGCTCAACGTTGACTAAGCTAGTATAGTTCCAGACAGCAGTCTTGTCCCTCGTGGAGGGGCATGTATGTTGAACAAGGCTTCTCTAAGACATTTGTTAAACTTGTCTGTACTCAGACCTAATTTGCTTCCGTTGTATGATGTAATGTTGATCATAGACATGTGATCTTTGTATGCTCTATGTGTAAGTCAATAAAGATATACTTTGTAGAGTTCATGCAATGAGTACCTGTTGTTTACACTAGACATATATGCTGCGTGTATGGTTATAACGTGCATGTCTTAGTGTGGGGTTCGATAGCTTAGTTGTGTTCTTGCCGGCGGTCTTTTATACACCAAGTGGTCCTTAGATGTGCGCAGCTTGGGGTATCGCGATGCGATTGCTCGTGACTCTGTCACGTGGCACACTTTGTTGTATGATTGAGCCCGCCCGAGATCCCGACTAAGTGATCGGGATTGAGTCTGTTTATGTAAGTGTTATAATTCAATCGATAATGTGGTTGAGGCGACTTGTCTATGAGTATGGGATTTCCCCACCCATAATCATTTAGACTTGTGAGCGGGCGATGAGGACCCATCTTAGTTGATCATCCGGCCTAGATGGGATGCCCCTCACATATGATGCTTTCCGAGAGTGTTTGTGCTTGGCCTTGTCTGCTTAGACAAGTGGGTACTACTCTCGGTTCTTCATATGATTGAGTTGTGACTGGAATTACATACACATATTCCGACACCCGACATACTTGGCATCAGAGCAGGACTATCTGTAGGATTATTCAACCCTTGGTCGCAGTCGAGTCTAGCATTCTATAGTTATATAGTTACTTGGGTATAAAGGGAACAACGTAAGGCTTCTTTTTCTCCTTACCCTCATCGATCTGAGTTCTGAGTCACCCTCATCTTTTCTACGGGAAGATAGGACTAGGCTCATCTATATCTTACTAGAACATCTCGTTGGTTGCTTCCTTATAGCTGTAGGACTGTTGTGGTTGTACAGAGTCTCCATGTTGTTGAGTTCCTTGGGGAAGTTCTATCCAAACTCCTCAAGGTTGTTTCATTTTCCATCTCGGTGTAGCCGTTATGCTGCCCGATTTATTCTGTGTTTCTAGGAATCTTTGCCTTTGCATTACAATCTTTTCCTCCTAATCATATCCTCTTATCTTTGATTCCATCGTACAAACTGTTCTGATTGTTGATTTTTATCACACAGGATGTTAGGTGGAACTCGTAGTGTTGTTCGTCGGAATCGAGACCGTGTTTGGAATCGAAATGATGATGAACCTCCACCACTGCCTTCTGCGGCGGAAATCATGATGGAAGCTAAGCGGAATCGACATGATCAAACATGCCTTCTGGAGCTCATCGAGCAGAATACCGCTCGTTAGCGCAATGTGGTTGTCGGCATTCAGGATTTCATCCTCCTCAAGCCACCAGTATTCCGATGTTCTTCTGAGCCCCTTGAAACTGATGATTGGCTCCGTTCCATCGAGCGTAAGCTTGATACGGCACATGTTGCTCCCGAAGATCGAGTTATATTCGCGGCATACTTTCTGGAAGATGCTGTTGCTGAATGGTGGGAGAACTATGTTGCGATGCAGCCTGAAGGTCACATAGTGACTTGGCAGGAGTTCTGTGATGCTTTTCGAGGGTACCACCTTCTAGATGAGTTATTGGAGCACAAGAAGGAAGAGTTCTGCAATTTGACTCAACGAGAGATGTCCATTCATGAGAATGTGAGAGAGTTCAACCGTCTTGCTCGTTATGCCCAAGATGAGATCACTACCGATGCCAGAAAGCAGGCAAGGTTCTGTAAGGGACTTAGCCCCATCCTTCGCCATGATCTCAACCTCCTTGAATTTTCCACCTTTGAAGATTTAGTCAACAGATCCTTCAGAGCTGAGCATGGCAATGAAGTGTTCGAAGAGTCCCACAAGCATGCTCTTGAGTTTCTCCTTCTTCAAGTTCAACCCCTTAGAAACGCCGAATATTGATTCCCACTAGTGCCATACCTCAAAACATTCTTCAAAGGCCACAATCCAATATATGCCATCCACCTCAATACATTGTTCCTCCCAGGAATGATGGTGTGCAAACAAGTAATCCTGCTCCGAGCAATTCAGGCAGGGTGTGTTTCAAGTGTGGTATGCCAGGCCTTTACCTCCGTTAGTGCCCTCAGGTTTTGATGAAACAATGTCATTCTCGACGTAGGCCTTCAAGGAAATCCACTTTCAAACCCTTGCAAGCAAAGCCTTCAGCCACTAGTAGTGGTTCTGTGAACCAAATCTCAGTTGAGAAAGATATTGAAACTTCTGACGTCATCCTTGGTACACTCCCAGTCAATCATGTTCCCGCCTCCGTTCTTTTCGATCCAGGAGCTTCTCATTCATTCATGTCGGAGAATTATGCACTTCGGCATGAATTCCCTTTTGAAGAAATGTTTTCTCCAATGATAATTCAAACTCCTGGTTCCAAATGGCAAACTAATAGAGTAAGCCATGGCAATTAAATTGCAATTGAGGGTTTAGTATTCCTTGCTTCTCTTATAGCCCTCAAGTCTTTAGACATTGATGTCATCCTAGGAATGGATTGGTTGTCAAGAAAGAATGCTTTTCTTGATTGTAAAGACAAGTCAGTTAGACTCACCCATCCTTCAGGCCAGACAATTGACTACACATCACCCAGCTCTAGAATCCAGATGCATACTTTGAATGTGCTTCCCCTTCCTGACCTTGAAGATATTCCGGTGGTTCGTGACTTCCCGGATGTCTTTCCTGAAGAGCTGTCGGGTATGCCACCCGACATATGTGTAGAATTCATAGTGGATCTTATACCAGGCACAACCCCAATTTCCAGACGCCCATATAGAATAGCCCCACATGAGTTAGCTGAGCTAAAAACCCAACTTGATGCTTCGTTGGCAAAAGGCTTCATCCTCCCTAGCTCATCGCCATGGGGTTGCCCCATTCTATTCGTAACGAAGAAAGATGGAACAGAAAGGATGTGCGTAGACTATCGCCCGCTAAATCTAGCAACGATAAAGAACAAGTACCCACTGCCCAGGATCAATGAGCTTTATGATCAACTTGTTGGATCCTCTGTCTTCTCCAAGATGGATTTGAGATTAGGCTATCATCAAATCAAAATCTAAAACGAGGACATTCCCAAGACGACTTTCACTACTCGATATGGTCTTTACGAGTACACCGTCATGTCCTTCGGTTTAACCAATGCCCCCGCCACATTCTCGCGCTTGATGAATTCGATCTTCATGGAGTACCTAGATAAATTTGTTGTTGTTTATCTTGATGACATTCTCATCTACTCAAAGAACGAAGAAGAGCACGCAGAACATCTTAGGTTGGTATTGATGAAACTTCGGGAGCATCGCCTTTATGCCAAGTTCTCTAAGTGCGAATATTGGCTACCAGAAGTGACCTACTTAGGCCACGTGATTTCTGCGAAAGGCATTGCTGTCAATCCCGGGAGAGTTCAGGCCATCCTTGACTGGACTCCACCTGAATCGGTTAAGCAAGTCAGGATTTTTCTTGGCTTAGCAAGCTATTGTCGCCTCTTCGTTGAGAACTTCTCCAAAGTTGCAAAGCCTCTAACTGAACTCCTCAAGAAAGAGAAGAAATTCGAATGGACCCCCAAGTGCGAGGAGAGATTTCAAGAGCTAAAAAGAAGATTGACTTCTGCCCCCGTACTTGCGCCTCCAGACACCAAAAAGGATTTCGAGATCTATTGTGATGCTTCAAGGCAAGGGTTAGGATGCATAGTTATGCAAGATAGACATGTGGTAGCTTATGCTTCACGCTAGTTGCGGCCACATGAAGAGAGCTATCCTACCCATGATCTTGAACTCGCTGCCGTAGTTCATGCCCAGAAGACTTGGCTAAATTACCTCCTTGGTAATCGTTGAGAGATCTATGCCGACCACCAAAGCCTCAAATACATATTCACCCAGCCAGATCTTAATCTCAGGCAAAGACGCTGGATTGAGTTGATAAAAGATTATGACTTAGGAATTTCTTACACCCCAGGCAAAGCCAATGTCATATCTTTCGGAAAGAAATGGGAGAAGTCTCTTCCATTTGCCGAATTTTCTTATAACAATAGTTTCAAATCTAGTCTGAACATGGCTCCTTTTGAACTCCTCTATGGACGAAGATGTCGAACACCCCTAAACTTGTCAGAAACCGGTGAAAGACAATTCTTTGGACCGGATACGATCAAGGAAGCAGAAGAGCAAGTTCTCATTGTTCGTGATCAATTGAAAGCCGCTCAATCTCGTCAGAAAAGCTACTATGATCGTCATCATAGGCAAGAAAGCTACAATCTGGATGTGAAGGGTTACCTTCGGGTTACTCCTCTTAAGGGAACCCAACGTGTCGATATCAAAGGCAAGTTGGCCCCACGTTACATTGGACCTTTCCGCATTCTTGCTAAACGTGGAGAAGTTGCCTACCAACTTGAAATACCCCTGCACCTTTCCCGAGTACATGATGTATTCCATGTGTCACAACTCAGGCGTTGCTTCAAGGACCCCATCCGCGAAGTCGACCATGAAACGCTTGATCTCCAAGATGACCTTTCTTATCCAGAGTATCCTGTTCGTATTCTTGATTCAGTAGAGCGTGTCACTCGTCGTCAGAAGATCAATTTTCTCAAAGTGCAATGGTCACACCACTCCGAGAAAGAAGCAACATGGGAAAGAGAAGACCGCCTTCGTGCCGAGTACCCCACCTTCCTCCCGACGACTTCTGAATCTCGGGATGAGATTCTTTTGAGTGGGTGCGAGTTGTCACAACCCTATTTTAGGTATGAGCTACGGTTTGAGTGCCCCTTTGCATCATGTGAAAATTTCAAAAGAAATTCAAAAATGGGGAAAAGAAAAGCCCTAGAGAATTTAATTCAAAACGCCAGATAAAAATTGCTTCCAAAATTCCTCTGGAATTTTTGAAAAGTCTTATAAATATGCATGATCACATATAAAGTGAAGTGGGTTCCACTACATGCACCAAGATTTCTCAAAAATTCCAAACAGGGCTTGGAAATTAAATAATACCCCTATTTGATTTGGAATTCAAATTATTTGAATTTCAAAAATCCCCAAACTTTGTGTGTGGCTAGATATATGCATTGAAAGGCCACATAAAAGTTGGAGGATTTATAAAAATTTCTAGCTATTTTCTTCAGCAAGACAAAACAAATGGAAGAAAAGAAAACAGAAAGAATAAAGAAAAATGGCTCACCTGGCTTCCAGCCCAACTCAGCCCCCCACGGCCAAGGCCCACCTTCCCCGCATTGTCGTCTTCCCCAAGCACCTCGGTGGCGAGCCGAGGGCGCGCGATGACGCCACCACGACGAAGCGCTTCCAGGCCTCCCCCTGGCCTCTAAGCGCGCCACGAGTATGCCCCAGACCCCCGCATCCTTTCCCCCCTCTCTCCGTTCAACCTCCCGCTCTCCCTGGCTCGATTTGGTCGCCGCCCGAAGCACACCGGAGAACACCGTCGTGCGCCCCGCGTGGCCAACGGCCACCAACCGCCGAGAAAGCGTGTCCAGCAGAACCAGAGCCCTCGTCTTCGTCGACCTGAATCGGATCAGGAGCCCGAACGGCCCCGAGCCGACGTATTCTCCATTGACGTCTCGCCGGAGCCGCGGGAGCTCGTCGTTGATTCCGTCACCGTCAGCCCTCCTCCGGCCTCCTCGACGGTTCCTTCACATTCAGGGTGATCTCGCGCCCATTTCCCCTCTCTCCTCATCACATCCCGTGGCTTGGAGCATCGTGGCCATCGCACCAGAACTCCGGCAGCCGCTGCACCTCAGTTCGATGCCCTCCCCGTGCCAAGCAAAGGCCGGGAAGCCACTCCGGCGAGCCCTCCGCCGCATCTGTGGTCGCCGCCGGCGAGCGGTGACGTGGCCGTTTGATTAGGGGATTAGTCACCCCCTAACCCCCCCTAAACTGAATGACAGGTGGCCCCCTGGCCCCTCTAACCCCTCTATTAGTTTAAACAAAGAGGGATTAATCCCCCTCTCACTGACCAGTGGGCTCCAACCGTCAAAGCCCCCACACGTTAGCCTGACCTCATGCTGACGCAATAAGTCCTTTTCTAATTAAATTTAAATCCAGAAAATCCCAGAAAATAGAATAAACTTTGAAATTCAATAACTTTTTAATCCTAACTCCAAATTGAACAAATAATATATGAAAAATTATAAGAAAAATGCAAGGATTATGAATATGCAACTTTTTCTATGTTTGACCATTTAAAATCGGTGAACAGTAGCAAACATGCATATGGCATAATTTGAATTTGAATTTGAAGTTTGAATTTGCAATTCTTTTGCAATACACTTGAATTAAATGGAATTGTGAACACATCAGTACCATGTACATCATGTTTTCACAACTTATCATGTGATTGTGCGTTGTACATTATATTTGTTGCAATGTTTGTGTTGTTTGCTCGAATAGAGGTGGAGCCGGGACCCGAGATCAACCCCCTTCGTTGAAGATACCGTGTGCGACCCTCGTCAGCAAGGCAAGCAAAACCCATTGATCATATATATAAAAACCCATTTCCCTCTCAGTCTCGCTTATGCATGTTTAGGAGTTCACCATGATACGTTCTACCGCTAGTTTAACCCATTCCTTTGCATGACCTATCATTTCTGCCATAGTATTAAGCTAACCTCAACCTAGCAGATATAGGAATTGCTTGTGATCATCATTTGGCCATTCATCCATGTTATGCTTATGCTATGCTTAGAGTTGTGGAAGCATTGGTCCATCTTGGGTGATGAATTGATGTTGGTGGCAGTCATGTTCATGCTACTTGTGATGAAAATGGTGTGGTGAACTTGACTAAACAAGGTAAACGATGAGAGGCTGTGTAGGAGTACACAGTGGGTTGTCTCGTTGAACACTGCCCTAGGCCCCGAGTTCTTGTGTTGTTATCGAAGACAAAGAGTAATACCACATGTTGGGAAAACGGACCCCCGCTCAACCTACTAACTCACCCAATTCAAGTCCAGGAGTCACTAGTTCGGGCTTTCCATTTGGCATATGCATAGAAAAAGAATGAATGAAAGTTTGCATCATTTAGATATGTGGGTGGACCTGTGAGACAGAAAAACCATCTGCTAAGGTGGCGTCTCGGTCGCCTGCATCGTCTCAGTCCGTATCGTTGACCCGGACGGACTCTTGAGCAGTGAGCAACTCAGATGGTTGTTTCCTGGACTAGAGTTGGCTGTGAGGTAAATGTTGTGGAAATTATCCTCGCCGACACCCGCTTGAATGGTGTCGAGGCCAAGGCGGTAACTGAAAGTTTCATGTGTGTAGCAGTACACCCCTGCAGGGTTAATAAAACTATTCGAATAGCCGCGTCCGCGGTAAGGTACTACTTGGGAAGCTGTGCTTGATTATTAGACAACTTGAATGGATACTCTAAAACTCGCAAGATAAGCATGAGTGCTATGGCGTGCTTCCTCGTGGGGAAGTTGAGAAAGTATCCATAGTGGTGTATTGGTTGGAGACTTGGTAGTGGACTCGTGTACGCTTCTTACCTCAAGTATGGTACTCGTAGTATAGGACTAGCCAAGTCAAAGCTAGCAATTCTGCATGTTGAAACCCCACCTCCCTTTACCTTGAAATTTGAGCATGAGTAGTATAGTTCTGATGTAAGTCTAGCTGAGTACGACTTTGTACTCACGTTTGCTTATTCTATGTTTTAGATGGAAACCCAGACCCCGGTGGAGTCACCTTCTTGAAGCTCGATGTTGATTAAGCTAGTATAGTTCCAGACAGTAGTCTGGTCCCTCATGGAGGGGCATGTATGTTGAACAAGGCTTCTCTAAGCCATTTGTTAAACTTGTCTGTACTCAGACCTAATTTGCTTCCTTTGTATGATGTAATATTGATCACATACATGTGATCTTTGTATGCTCTATGTGTAAGTCAATAAAGATATACTTTGTAGAGTTCATGCAATGAGTACCTGCTGTTTACACTAGACATGTATGTTGCGTGTATGGTTATAACGTGCATGTCTTAGTGTGGGGTTCGATAGCTTAGTTGTGCTCTTGCCGGCGGTATTTTATACACCAAGTGGTCCTTAGATGTGCGCAGCTTGGGGCATCACGATGCGATTGCTCGTGACTCTGTCACGTGGCACACTTTGTTGTATGATTGAGCCCGCCCGAGATCCCGACTAAGTGATCAGGCTGGGGTCTGTTTATGTAAGTGTTATAATTCAATCGATAATGTGGTTGAGGCGAGTTTTCTATGAGTATGGGATTTCACCACCCATAATCATTTAGATTTGTGAGCGGCCGATGAGGAGCCATCTTAGTTGATCATCCGGCCTGGATGGGATGCCCCTCACGTACGATGCTTTCTGAGAGTGTTATGTGCTTGGCCTTGTCTGCTCAGACAAGTGGGTACGACTCTCGGCTCTCCATATGATTGAGTTGTGACTAGAATTACATACGCATATTCCGGGTCCCGACATGAAGGTTCCTTCGGCAAATTGCTTGATTTGAAATCCAAGGAAGTACTTCAAGCTCCCCATCATGGACATCTCAAAGTTCTTGGTCATAGTTTCCGAGAACCACTTGCCCAAAGATGGGTTAGGTTAACCAAATATTATGTCATCCAAATAGATTTGGCATATGAGCAATTCACCATTGGTTCTCTTGGTAAAAAGAGTGGCATCAATGACACCCCTCACAAATCCTTCCACGAGTAAAAACTTCCTAAGATGGTCATACCAAGCCCTAGGGGCTTGCTTAAGACCATAGAATGCCTTATGAAGTTTGTACACGTGATCCTTGTGATGAGGGTCACAAAAGCCGGGTGGTTGTGCTACATATACATCCTCTTGTAGTGGACCATTAAGAAAATCACTTTTTACATCCATTTGAAATAATGGGAATCCATTGAATGCGGCATAAGCAAGAAACATGCGCATAGATTCAAGACGAGCAATGGGAGCAAAGGTCTCATCAAAAACCTAGCCTTAAACTTGGGAGTACCCTTGAGCCACTAGCCTTGCTTTATTTCGAATGATATTACCATATTCATCTTGCTTGTTTTTGAAGATCCACTTGGTTCCAATGATGTTATGATCTGGACCGGAAGGCCTCTCCACGAGAGACCATACTTCATTCCGGGTGAAACTAGTGAGCTCATCTTGCATTGCAATGAGCCAATCCGCATCCTCAAGTGCTTGTTCAACCCTAAGTGGTTCCATGCAAGATACAAACGAGAAGTGAGCGCAAAAGTTCATAAGTTGACGACGAGTAACTATACCTTGCCCCAATCCCATGAGAATCTTGTCAACATCAACACGTCTAGCCACCAATGGCATGATGGAAGTTGGAGTTTCAATAGGCTCCACCCATTCAGTCTCATGAACAACATTTGGTTCATCATCAAGGGCGGAGCTATCATCAATTTCATCATTTTCTCCAAATAAAATGCGGTCCAGCCGATCTCGTGGATCAACCGCATCATCAACTTGTGGTTGAGAAACCACTTTGGATTGAGGAGGGTCTTGTTCTTGTTCTTGGATAATGGGCTCATCATGAGCAATTGGATCTTGAGTGGTAGAAGGAGGTTCTTGTGGTGGTGGAATACTTGGCCCATCACACACCTCATCATCTCTAGGAACTTGGGCAATGGGCACATGATCTCCAATGCCCATAGCCAAGATGTCTTGAGAAGAATCTTCATTATTTCCTACATCACTTAGATCAACTTGCTCCCCATGGGAGCCATTAAATTCATCAAACTCTACGTCACAAGTTTCCACAACACATCCGGTGGATTTGTTGTAGACCCTATAGGCGTGAGAGTTTGATGCATACCCAACAAATATACCCTCAATTGTTTTGGATTGAAACTTAGCCAACCGGTCTTTCTTATTGAGAAAGAAACACTTACAACCTAATACTCGGAAGTATTTAACGTTTGGCTTGTGACCGGTTAGAAGGTCATAGGGGGTCTTCATCAAGATCTTGCGAAGGAAGAGTCGTTTGATGCATGACATGCGGTGTTGATGGCTTCGACCCAAAAACTATATGGTGACTTGTACTCAGCCAACATGGACCGGGCCATCTCCACAAGAGTACGGTTCTTCCTCTCGGCTACACCATTTTGTTGAGGGGTGTAAGGTGCGGAATATTGATGTTCTATCCCCTCATCACACAAGAATTCTTCCAAGGTGTAGTTATTGAATTCGAAGTCATTGTCACTTCGTATTGCCAAGATAGCCATGTTGTATTTCCTTTGTGCTTGCTTGGAAAAATCAATGAAGGTGGCATTCGTCTCGTCCTTGGACTTGAGAAAGAACACCCATGTGTATCTTGAATAATCATCAACTATTTCTTCCCACCAAGACTATCCCATGTTGGAGGACCAAAGAGATCCACATGAAGGAGCTCCAAAGGCCTTGAAGTTGACACGATATTCTTGGGGGTATGCTTTGCTTGATGTTGCTTCCCGGCTATGCATGCACTACACACACGATCTTTCTCAAACGAAATGTTTGTTAGTCCGAGGATGTGTTCAGCCTTTAGGAGATCTTTTAGATTTCTCATACCGACATGGGCTAGCCCGTGATGCCATAGCCACCCCTTGTCGGCCTTGGCCATTAGACAAGTTGCATGGTAATAACTCTCTTTCGAGAAATCAACTGCATAAAGGTTTCCATCCAACTCTCCAACAAAGGACACTTCGAGAGTATCTCTCCTAAAGACTTTCACACTTGTTAGACAAAATAGTGTATCATAACCAACGGAATCTAATTGACAAACAGAAAGAAAATAGTATTGAAGGGATTGGACAAGCATGACATTAGCAAGAGAAATGTCATTAGTGATAGCCACCTTGCCCAACCCAAGTACCTTTCCCTTGGAACCACCACCAAAGACAATGCTAATATATGGTTGAATTGCATCCATGAAGTCCTTGAGCAAACGGCTTTCTCCGGTCATATCATTGGTGCATCCACTATCAATCACCCATTTGACTCCACCGGAGATAGCATCCTACACATAGATTTAATCTTTGGTTAGAGGTGCCCATTTTCCAATGGGACCTCTAAGGTTAGCCACAAGGGTCTTTGGAACCCAAATGGTACAGAAACGGAAAGCATTACGGGGCCCAATGAATTTTGCAAACACCTCTCCATCCTTTGCCTTACGGAGCACATAGGATGGAGGCATCTTCTCCTTCTTCTTGTTAGAAGTGGGCTTGCCCCAAGTGGCCTTTCCATTTCCAACACCAACCTCATCAACAATTTTCTTACCTTTGTCCTTGTGCCCTTCACGAACAAAGATCACCTTTCGGGGAGTTTATTCCTTGCTAAGGGTGACATCCTTTGTCACACTCATACTTGGATCAAACCCAAGTCCTTCCTTAGCAAAAGACTCCTTGTGATGACTTAACACATCATTTAGGTTTTTCTCGCCTTAGGCACAAGTCATGAGGCCCTTCTTTAGTTGAGCATGAAGAGCTAAGTTCTCCTCAATGAGAGATGCTTGATCAAGGGGAGAGTTAGTAGCACAAGCATCAATATGCACAATAGTGGGAGGAGACATCTTAGTAAGCGTTTTTATATGAGAAAGTTTGTGAGCCTCACGATTTTTCTTAAGGGCGGTGAGTTCCTCATCTTTTGTCTTGAGAGACACGGTGAGTACCTCAACATCCTTAGAAAGAGAGGAGCTTAGCTCCACAAGCTTGATCATATCATTAGCAAGTTCCTTACATATTTCATTAGCCTTTTTCAAGGAGGCAACATGCTTGTCATTTAAGTCATTTGATGTGTGAACAACTTTGCACAAGTTATCATTTCGAGCTTTCTCAAAGTAATTTTTTCGCTCAAGGAGAGTGTAGTTCTCCTTTTCCTCGGTGAGGAGGATTTCAAGGTCCTTAATGGTTGTGGAGTGCTTACCCACCACATCCATAAGTAATTGAAACATTTTGAGCTTGTTGCCTTTGAGAGAGCTCATAATTTTGTTCACTTTAGCAAACAACAAATCTTCACAAATAGCATGTGAATCATTACTTTCCGCATCATGAAATTCATCATGAGATCCGGAAGAGAACATGAAGGACTCATCAATAGGAGTTACCTTGATCTTAGCCGAGGAGGAGGGAGTGTCGTCATCAACCAACTTGGCCATGAGGCACTTGTGTGCATTGCCGGTGTAGTCACTCATGTAGTTGTAGTTCACAACTTCACCTTCCTTGTTGAGGACCTTCAAGGTCTTTTGTGTATCTTGAGCAACTCCGACAACACCACCAACATCCTTGGGATCGGACCCTTCTAGAGCCAACAATGCTTTCTTCTTGAACTTGTTGTTGAGAGGGTTTGGGATCTTCTTGGCAACTTCCTTCCGAGGAAATCGAGGTTTGTCCTCTCTTTTCTCATACGGACAATCCTCCGCAAAGTGACCCGGTTTCTCACAGTTGTAGCAGTTTCTTGTCTTCTTATTTTGGAATCTTCCTTTGAAGTCCCCTTTGGTGAACCTCTTCACAAAGAGAGCAATATCATCATATGAGGGAGTATCATTAGAGTTATCATCATCTTCATACTCATCTTCTTCCTCATCATCATCAAACTCCTCGAGCCTAGCCTTGAGTGCAAGGTTTGAGGACGGACCACCATATGTGGCAAGAAGCCTCTTGGACTCCTTTAGATGCTCTTCATATTGCAAGAAGGTGGCAATCACATCATCCGGTGTCATCTTGAAGAAGTCGGGCATACGCCTCAATTCCCACACCATTTGATGAGAGTACACCATGAGAGCATTCAACATCTTGTCCACAAGGTAACGGTTGGTGATTTGATATCCATCCAAAGATTTCTCACATGTGAAGGACTGGACATGAGCAGAGAGAACTTTGAGACGCATATGAAGTTGTTGGGCGTCTCATCTTTCTTCATGTGAAGGTTGTGCAATGCATTCTTTGCGGTCTCATATCTTGTCATTTGAAGCGACCCGGTGCCAGACTTGGCAATGAGAAGAATATGCCACATTTCCTTGGCATTGGTGATATGAAGAAATGGTGCACGTGTCAACTCATCCATTCCTCTCTTCAAGAACCCAATAGCAACAAGGTTTAGATGTCGATCAAACACTTCACTTGGAGTAAGGTTGTTCGGATCAACGGGATAATAGCCTTTTCCGGAGTCGATGAGGTTCCAGATGGGTTCGCAGACAAACCTAAGATAATCTGCCATAAGACTTTTCCAATCCAAAAAGTTAGTGTTCTCGGTTAGTACCGGCGGATTTCCATTAAATTTATACTTAGGTTCCACAAGCTTAGGAGTAGGATAGCCTCGGAACCGGGGTGCACAAAGGTCGCTTGTGGGGACCTAGGGTCCGCACCACTTGACGTTTGTGACTACGATGCCGAAGCCTCCAATCTAGAAAAGGAGGCTTTCATTTCCTTCCTTTGATTGTCGAAAGCCTTTTGCAAGGCTTTTTCCATATCTCCGGAGGTGAACAACTTGGGATCCTCAATCTTATAACTAACATGCCCTGTGGAAGGAGGCAACACAGCTTGTGCGGCGGCCCTTTGTTCGGCAACCAATCTCTCGGCTTCCGAACTAGCGGCATCCGCAGCAATTGCGACCTCCTCCACATTGGCACCCGAACTTTCGGGGATGCCTTTCTTGTTCATCTCGCTCTAGGGCGGTTAATCCACAAGAATAGAGCACGAGGCTCTGATACCAATTGAAAGGATCGAGATAGACCTAGAGGGGGGGGGGTGAATAGGTATTATTACAATTTTAACACTACTTAACAATTTTAGGCAATAATGGGGAAGATCAAGGTGTGCCTAACAATTCCAAGGTTTACCTAGTTGTGACAAGATAAACAATAAGCACACTATACTAAAGCAAGTGAGGGGCAAATAATACGGTAGTACAAGTAATAAGGGAAAAGAGTAGGGATAACCGAATGACGCGAAGACAACGATGTATCCCGATGTTCACTTCCTTGGAGGGAAGCTACTCACCGTTCAGAGAGAGTGGGTGAAACCACGAAGGCACACCAACGCCACGAAGGCTCACTCTATTCCCCTTGAGATATCACCACGAAGGCGATTCCCAACCACTATCGGTTGACCTTAAAGGTGGTCACCAAACCCTCACAAACTCAACGGGGTAATCACAATGGTCGATTCCTCTCCGAAGAAATCCTACCCGCCTAGGAGTCTCCAACCTCCAAGAGTAACAAGATCAATGGGGAAAGCTCAAGACTTGCTCAAAACGCGATTTGCTTTGGATGAAAGATGGGGAAGGGGCGGATCTATAACGGGGTGAAAGATCCGTCAAGAACTCTCACGGGGCTCTCCGGGATCTGAGATTTGGTGAGGGAGAGTGTGAGAGGGAGCACTTGTGTTCTTGGGCGTGTTGCAAATGAAGTGTTCCACCCGGTCATGTGGTGGAGAGGGCATATTTATAGCCCAAGGCCAGAAATGGCCGTTGGAGCATTCTGCCTGCATAAGTATCGGACGTCCGGTTCGGACCGGACGTCCGGTACGTGCATTCCGGACGTCCGGTTTGCACCGGACACTCACTAATACACTACATGCGCAGAAGAACAGATCAGGTACCGGACGTCCGACGGATACCGGACATCCGGTGACCGGATGTCCGATGAGCGCCGGAATTCCGATAAAACATTTGAAAAACGCTACTGACCTCTCGGATCCTTAGTCCGACGCCAACCGGACGTCCGACCACCAGACGTCCGACAGGGACCGGAAATCCGATGAAATGGGGCAAAAGCCCACTGAACTCTCGGACCCTTAGTCCGACGGTGACCGGACGTCTGAGAACATCAGGTACCGGACGTTCGGTAGGGACCGGACGTCCGATGTGTGTATATTCAGCAGGCTTGTTTTAAAATGAGTGTGTGATAAGAAATTCATTTGTTTTGCGAGATGTTTGAGCAAGACTTAAACAGTACACCCACTGATCCCCTCTTAATAGTGTGGGGATCCCTATACTCAAGATAACCGGAAAAAGATTACGCTTCAAATTCATTGGTTCCATATCTTGAGCAATTGTAGATATCAACGGTCTATGATCCACCATCACAACGAACTGAGGACTAAAACCTGAGATAAACTTGACAAACAATATTAGTCCTCTATATGTATATTTTCATCAACATCAAAATATGATTAAGGCATGATTGCACTTTCATCGGTCTTCCGAACAACGCGTGGTAGGGGCTTTTGAAGTCCACAACCTCGAAAGGCAATATTTCCGATCTAAAGTTGTAGGTGCATCCGAACGCCACTTCAAGGTGTATTTTCCGTAAAGGATGATCCGAATTTCCTGGGACGATTCCATGGAAAACTGTAGAGGACGGCTGCAGTTGTTTCCGGGTCAGGCTCATCTCTTGGAAGGTTTTTAAGTAGAGTATGTTTATGCTGCTTCCTCCGTCCATGAGGACCTTCTCCAAGGTGTAGCCGTAGACCTGGGGTGCCACCCCGAGGGCTAGGCTTCCTGGAGAGTCGACTTGTGGGGGGTGGTTTCCTTCTACTCCAAGTGATTATTTGCTCGGAGCATTTAAGCCACCTGGGAACCACCGGGGTGTGAGAGACTGAGAGTGTTGCGGCACGCTGCGCGTTGTTCCTTTCCATTTGACAACTTCTGGTGGTAAAAACATGGTAGGAGGCGGCATGCGCAATTTTTTTGGGTCATCCTAGGTGACCACGGTCGGTCGGGGTCTTCTCGTGTTGACTTGAGCCGACGACGAGGAGTTTTTGTTGATTGGTGTTGCGTGGGATTTCTTGGGCGAAGCCGATACGAGCACGGGTGGTGTCGTCCGGGGATCGGTCCTCGTGGTTGATCATGCGGACCTGAGCCGGTACTGACACAGATCCATCGTCTTGGTTGATGGAGAGGAGGACCGACCCGACAGGGATGTCGTAAACGAAATCCATTCCCAAGTTTTTGACAGCGAGGTTGGTGTGGAGCTGATTACGTTGTCTTCCGGTTGTCCGATCGGCGGCGATCTCCATGTTGCGTCGAGTTCCCTCCTAGATCTTGACACCTTTGTGCGTAGGCCCCACGGTGGGTGCCAACTGTCATGGGAAAATCACGCCAGATGTCCTCATAGAGAACTTGATTGTGGGACTTAACTACGAGTGCGTGAGGAGGGAGAGTCGATCTGCGAGGAGTCGAAATGTAGATCGGAACGAGAGAAACACAGGGATTTTCCCAGGTTCGTCCCCTCGATGAGGTAAAGACCTACTCCTGGCTTTCATATATTATATGTGGGAGATCTCGATTATAATTGTGCTAGGTTTCGCCGTTGTCTCAAGAACTATGCTAGATTAATTCGCCTCTAGGACGTCCCAGGGTCTCGGCTTATATACACGCCAAGCCCTCAGGTTTCCATAATGAGACCGACTATCAAACAAGGTGGAGTCATATTCTATCCCTTCGATGACTTGTCTTGTCCTCCTAGGCACCTTGGACTCCTTCGTTCTGGCGCTCGTCCTTATCTCGCGCATCGGTCTTCATCTGGTGAGTCAGTTGGCTTACGGGCCGGACTTTCTTCTGGGCCTTCTTCTTGACGAGCCAGTCCATTGGCCGGCTCTCTTCATTCCATGGAAATCTTCTTGCTGATTCTGCCGGGTACATGAACTATTCCCCCGACATACCCACGGATACTTTCGATGACCATAGGGATCGACACCAAAGGCTTCGTTGGTATCGCTCCACACAAACTAGCAGAACCTCCAACATAAGTGGCGACTCCTTGCCCAGCTGGCAAAGATCCAATGAAAAAACAAGAGATCATGCCCCCCAAAACGGATGGCTCATGTAGTATGACCCGTCCCCTGCGCGTAAAACAGGAAGTCACTAAAAATACAGTGAACAAATAGGGAAAAGAAGGTAGAGGAAAGAAGGATTACCCGATGGCCACCTTGAAGTCATCAAAATCTTCATCTTCCAACTCATCGGCTGTCGGTGCAATAATTCGGCTGCCACCCCTATCCAGGGTAGAGTCATCATGACTCGATAAGCGCGAACGAACCTGCCTATCAATAGACTGGGGGCTCGTACCCGGTAAAGAAACCGAACTCGATTCGTGACGACGTTTCCTTCCTCCCATTTCCTACAAGGGTGTTAAGTTAGAGGAATATACAAAAAAAAACAAAGATGAAAACACAAAGAGAGTATTTATTGGTGTGAATACCTCCTCACCCAAAGGAGTTACATTCGACTCTTCGACATTTCCCATTGATTGGTCCACCCCGCCATCTTCTTGATCCTCCTGAAAAATATACTACACATGGTCATTTTCGTGATCCAAAGGAGAAGTCAGTAAAAAGAATAAGCGAAGAAGGAAAAAGAAAAAACGGTCTCTTTTCGAACCCTCCTCTTCGTCGTCATCATCCCCTCCAAACCTCAGTGGGAGTTGAAGGTTGATTGACTGACCACCACAAATCATCAACCTATGGAACGTGGGAAACAGTGAGAAGATTGCGTGTTATCAAAGTAGGAAATAACATGACATAGTACCTGCGGACCCGGTTACGTTCCCAGAAGGGATTCAAACCCACTTGAATGATCGCGGCGACTGACTCCCCAAGGAGCTTATTCACGGACTGAATCACTTCAGTCGGGTCTAGGGATACTTGGGTAAACCTCATATCATCTCCCGGACAAGAGTATTCACACATGAGTCGGGAGCGCACGCTTAAGGACTGGACTTGCCATCCGACCCAACACTACGTCAGATCAATAACACTTAATCCATGAGATAAAAGGGCGTTGACCTGCCGAAGGACCGGCTCAAGCTCCTTCTTGTCCTCTATGCTGGGCCAAGAATTCAGAATTGGAGAATATACAAGTCGATATTCACGGAAACCAGGTAGTGGAGGCTCATCCTCTGGGCTAGTATCCTTGGAATAGAAACAGGACCTCTGCCATTCCTTGACACGACTATGAAGCTTAGTCTTGGGGAAGTTTCGGCGGGTTCGTCGCTGGATAAATAAGGCTCCGCATTCCACGAGACGACTCCGCTTCATTTTGTCTGATTGTTCCCATAGAAAAGTTCCTGGAACAAAGGAATTGATGGTTCCATCTGGAGGTACACCTCACAGAAAACTGTGAAGTTGCTGATATTCAAAAACAGAGTTGGCTGATAAGTCTAGAGGATGCAACACGAAGACTTTCAGAAGATTTCTGAAGAAGTGGGACCAGGGAGGACGAGACCTGCGGGTTACATGATCCGCAAATACTACGACCTAATTCTCTTTAGGTTTAGGCCGAGTCTCGTTGAGAGGAATTCACCACCCAATGGACTCTTGGGAAGGGAGTAGCCCACCAGCGTGCAACTCGGTGAGCCAATCTAGGCCAACTGATGACCCGACCCAATCGGCGTTTAGAGTAGACTTGACCTTGGTCGTAATCCTCCCGACGACTCCTATATTTTTAGCTATTTCTACCTTCTTGGTAGTGGAAGCTCCGGACATTGTCAAATTGTCTCGAACAAATGCCAAATTGGCAGCAGAATAAGGGATTGAAAGAACTTACAATATAGCCCTAAAAAGGTAATAAGAACGTCACGAATTAGTCATGAATAAATATCACAGCTAGATCCGCCCAGAACTCCTAGGGATTTGGATGAAGAAAAGACAGAATCCGGAGATTGTTTGGCCAAATAAAAGATATGTTAAAAAGACTTGAAGCCTGTCAAAGAATACGTAGCAGATAGCCCAAGATTAGAAAAGAAATGGGCAGACAAGGGTTTAGATAAAAGGAAAACTTATGACTACGAAGACTGGCGCAAGGCTCTCGCCGATTAGAACGGAAGAGAATCGCCGTCCAATCGAGGAAACTCACAAAGTACGACGCCTTCAATTAGAAATCTCGAGAAAGCAGAGGAGGAAGACGAAAGATGAGAAGAGAATATGAAGGATGGAGGGGAAAATAGATCCTATTTATGAGGACCCCGATTCAACCAACAGTACAAAAAACATGCAATATGAATAAATTGAGGTTCCTCAGTTCTCGCGCATGATATGACGGGGCAGTGAGGGCGGTGCCTCGATCTTGGTGTGGGGAAAAAAATTGCATGCAAAATTTTATGGATATAACCGTTAGAAACCGGGTGACACGTGTACTCCCGAAAGGTGCTTTGACTCATTTGACCAGATCTATGAAGCGTTTCATTCATGAGAAGATGATTTCCCTAAAATCCGGCTTTTATGCCAATCTTGGGGGCTACTGTTGGGGGGATGATTCACAGAACCGGAAGTATTAGCAAGAAGGCCTCCATGATCAAGATGAAAAGAGAGTGGGCCTATGGGTCAACTCATTAAGGAGAAGGCCCAAAATAAGGTTCGACCTATGAGACGACCGACTTACAAGATGAAGACCGACACCAGAAGGAAGGACTCCAAGCTTCCTTGAAGGACAAGACAAGTCATCGAAGAGATAGAATAGGACTCCACCTCGTTTGATAGTTGGTCTCATTGTAAAACCCTAGGACCCGGTGTGTATATAAGCCGAGGCCTCAGGACGTCTTAAGGGAAAATCAATGTAGTCAAGTTCTTGAGGCACCAGCGACTTCTAGCGCCCTTGTAATCAAGAACTCCCACATATAATACAATAACGACAGGAAGTAGGTCTTTACCTCATCGAGGGGCCAAACCTGGGTAAATCCCTGTGTCTCTCTTGTCCCAATCATCGTTTCCGACTCCTTGCCGATCGACTCTCCCTCCTCGTACGCACTCGTAGAAAAGTCCCCGCAATCAAGTTCTCTATGAGGACATCTGGCGTGTTTTTCCCACGACAAGACCTGCTTTTGATAATGCGGGTATCTTTGCAGTGAGCACGTGAGTACTTTTTTGAGGTAGTAATTTGGTCTTTGGATGCCTTGTACCTTGCTCTCTTCAGTGCGCTTGATGACGAGTAATGTGCTTACCACACTGCTCCTGGCGGCGATGTAGAGGTATAGCGGTTTTTGTTCCTTGGGCACTGCAAGTATGGGGGGTTTTGATAGATGTGAGGTCGGCGAACGTTTCGTGCTTCTGTCAT
Source organism: Bromus sterilis (assembly GCA_950022295.1). Lineage (NCBI taxonomy): Eukaryota > Viridiplantae > Streptophyta > Magnoliopsida > Poales > Poaceae > Bromus > Bromus sterilis. The sequence goes on from OX465600.1 coordinate 161,388,952, forward strand.
CCACTCGAACTTTCCACCCTTCTTGAGTAGCTGATAGAATGTCAGGGTCCTTTCTCCTAGCCTGTTGATGAAGCCACTTAGTGCGGCGAGTCGTCCTATGAGTTCTTGTATGCCTTTGATGTTGACTAGCTCTTGCATTTTGGCGAGTGCTTAAACTTTTTCCGGGATGACTTCGACTCCTCGGGCACACAACATGTATCCTAGCAGCTTGCCGGCTGGTACGCCAAAAACACACTTTTTAGGGTTGAGTTTGATCCTGTAGTGGTTGATTGCTCCAAAAGTTTCTCGAAGGTCTTCGAGTAGTATGTCTGGCTTGTAGGTTTTGACCACGATGTCATCTACATAGACTTGGGCGTTCCTGCCTTTTTGGTCTTTCAGGCATGCTTGCATCATCCGTTGGTATGTTGCTCCGGTGTTCTTCAGCCCGAAAGGCATTGTATTGTAGCAGAATACGCCGTAGGGGGTGATGAACGAGGTGTGTTCTTTGTCTTCTTCCTTCATCCTTATCTGGTTGTACGCTGAGTATGCATCGACGAAGGAGAGGAGATCGCATCTTGCGGTGGAGTCGATTATCTGGTTGATCCTTGGGAGGGGGAAGTGATCCTTCGGGAAGTGCTTGTTGACTGGTCTATAGTCGATGCACATGCGTAGCACGCTGTTGTCCTTCTTAGGTACCAACACGGGGTTTGCAACCCACATGGCCTTCTTCGTCTCTTGGATGAATTTTGCATCAATTAGTCTATTGACTTCTTCCCCAATGGCCCTGTGTTTTGGCTTGGAGAATCGGCGCAACGCATGCTTCACTGGTTTATTGTTTGGTTATATCTGTAGCGCATGCTCCGCAAACTCCCGCGGTATTCCAGGAATGTTGGCTGGGCACCAGGAGAAGATGCTCCACTCTTCACAAAGAGATTCTATGAGGGTAGTAGCCTATTCTTCGGGTAGATGCGTGTAGATCCACAATGTCTTGTATGGGTCTATTGGATGCACTTGATGGGTTACCGTGTCGCCGTCGACGCTGAAGTCTCAAGTGATCTCATTGATCTCACTTCGACTGGCGAGTGGAAAGACGCTCCTATCCACCACCATGGCTATTTCCGCGAGCTCTTACTGTGCTCCAAGGGTGTCGAAGACTTGGTGGAAATCGCAGTCGCATTTTATTTGATTTGATGAAGCATCCATTGATTGTGATGACTCCTGTGGGTCCATGCATCTTGAGCTAGAGCTATGCGTAATGGGACACGACCATAAATTGGGCGAAGGCTGGTCAACCAAGTATAACGTGATATTGGGATTGCAAATCTACCACTTCAAATTCTAGGGCTTATCTTCTGAAATTTCTTCTGTTGCCGAAGATTATGCCAAGGTTTATCTTTCCCAGAGATGGGGTTGCTTTGTCAGGTTCGACACCGCAGAGGGTGGTATCTGAACCTTTTAGCGCTGAGGGTGGGATTAGCATCTTGCGCAATGTGCTAGAGAAGATGATGTTCAGACTGCTGCCCCCGTCCATGAATACTCGCGATACATCGTAACCTCCTATACGTGCTTCAAGGATTAGCGAAGCGTCTCCAGGTCTTGGTATTGCTGGCGGGTGGTATTTTTGTGAGAAAGTGATGCTGACTTCTTAATCGCATAGGTAGTAGGGTTCTTTTGCTATCAGTTCCGTGGCCATGTAAGCTTGGAGGGTGCATGCTTCTTGCTTCTTTTTTGATGGGCACCCCTCTTGGATCATGCATACTCGTCCGAGGGCTGGTGGATGATACGTCCAAAAAGCATCACTATTTTACATCATAATTTACCTCTATTCATTGATATATTTGATGTTATGATGATGTTCTTATAGTGTTTTGGCTTGTTTTACACAGTTTACAACTTTCCGGTGCCGAAACAACAGACACAGGAATCAACGGGGAAAAGTACACATCAAGTGGGAAACTCAGCACATCTCCAAATGACCTGAAATTCACGGGGCGTAACTTTTTGAAGAACTGAGGAAGACCAGCCCAAGGACACCCGGAGGGGGGCTAGCAGGCTCCCAGGCTCCCAGGCGCCTTTAGTTCTTGAGGAAATGGGAGAAGTCTAGTTGTTAGTAGTCATATGATGTTGAAGTAATATGTGTTGTTTGATATTTAAGTTGTGGTGTTATTCTTCTAGTGGTGTTATGTGAACGTCGACTACATAACACTTCGCCTTTTTAAGGACCGAGGGGAATGCATTGTGTATAAAGTATGCTTATGGTGGGTTGCCGGAGTGACAGAAACCTGAACCCCAGTTCGCACACTTTTTCACGAGGGAGTATTGGATCCTAAAGTTTATTGCTATGGTTAGGCTTTGCCTTAATTTCTCTCTTCTATTTGCAGATGCTTGCAAGGGGTTTAATCATAAGAGTGTACTTATCTTAGTCTAGAAAGTGCAGTAGCATAGGTTCACCCACACAACACTTATCAACACAAAACATAGTACAAAGACGGAATATGGCGAAAGCACATGACTATCTCTCCCGTGTTTCTTCAAGAACGATTTAACTTTAATAAGTTTGATCCTTTGGATTATCCTTTGAACAAAAGGATTGGGCCCTTGCTGCACCTTAGCATAATTTACTTTATTTTCTTTTATTTCCTTGTTGCTTATACCGGAAAACCCATGAAAAGTTACCTTTCAGTACTTGCAGTTATTCCTATCTCAAGATCACTTGTCAATACCTTATTCTCCTTGTTGGGTTCGACACTCTTACTTATCGAAAAGGCTACGATAGATCTGTCGTGGGAAAGTCACGGCAGATGTTCGAAGAGTCGAACTTGACATGGGACCTTTGCTGCGAGGTGGATACGAGGAGAGAGTCGACATGGAAAAGGGACTCAGCGATTGATACGCGAGAGAGGATAATTGCTTCTCGCCCTTCGTTGGTTACCCCAAGTGGAAGGTGAGTTGCAGCATAGCGGCAAGTTTCCCTTGGTGAATATACCAAGGTTTTAAGATTGTCTCCCGTAGGACTCCGGCAATGATAAGTAGGTGTCAGTGGCGCAACTGACGCATACCTGCACACGACACAAATAACTTTGCTCCCAACGAAGTTCAGAGAGGTTGTCAATCTCTCTGGTCTTGTTGTTTATAAAGGATAAAAAACACCGGATAATGATAATGATAGAAACTGAAAGTAAATACTGAAAAGGAAATAAACAGTGATGAGAATATGGACCGGGGTCCCGTGATGTTCACTAGTGATGTCTCTCTCCCAAAAGACGATAAGACTGCTATGCGAGGTAAACAAATTACAGATGGGAAATTGACAGGATTATAAACGCACCGCAATGCTAACTATGCTAAGAAAGAAAGTAAGAGGCTCATAAGCATGGGCAGTACACCAAAATAAGTAGACCGAAATCCATCTGCATCTACTACTAATCATCCACCTTGAGATATGTATCCAGAACATCTGTTTGTATGTTATTGCTCTGTATTTACTGTTTCCTCCCCCCTTAATCTCCGGTAGACCCCACTGCTACCGCCGACTACACCGCTGCCGGGTACGACTACTTCGTCGACGACCCGACCCCTACCGTCGAGCTTCCAGGCAAGCAGAGCCATTCTCTTCCGCAGATATCACCTATCTTTCCGTACATTTCTTGCACTAGGCATTGTTACTGCTGCTGCTACGATTACAATCCTATTCAATTGCATAGCCTGATTTTGTCGCCCCTTGATGTACCTCCTTTATCCTATGCTGCCTATTATATTTATGCATTATTCAGCAGTGAACCCTGCGCATTGTTAGCTAGGACTAGATAGCGGGCCGTGATCACTCAGGGGAGTGAACACAGATACAATATATACAACTGCACAGGTACGGAACAAAGCAGACACCGCCAACGGCCCCTATCCGGGTTATGCCTAGTCACCTCAAGTGTGAGCTATCAAGGAGTAATCCTTGTACTCCACTCGAGGCTGAATTTGTCTTGCCGCCATAGGGTCCTGAACAGCGGTTGTCCTTAAAGGTAAGAAAGTCGGGCGACCCAACGGTGCCCGCGAGCGGTATATCGTCGAGAACGACAGGGAGGGTACGACCGACGCTACTGGCGTGCTTGGCCCCTGCTCTTATCTCGCGAGAGTTACCAAACCACGAAAGTCGAGCTCTACCAAGAGCACACGCGAGACAAGGTAAGGAGACGGTTCACCTTGTTGGTAACCGCAGTGACTTGGTGGGACGACAGGGCAGGCACCGATGTACTGGTGGACCTGACTGCTGTCGTTGACCGCGGGTCGGTTAAGTCGAGGCAACGATAACGGTTGTCACGCAGGTTAATTAAAATGCTAAATGGTTCGGCGGATGTCTTGAGTAGCCTTTTGGCTTGTACGCACTACCTACACGTGGGATAAGGAGTGTGGGCTCCCCTGCATCGTAGTCTCATTCGAGGGTCTTCAGACGTCAGCAGTACCGCGGGCTGATTGCCGGGAAGTGGTGTTGTCTTCTCTTGCTCGAGCGGTGTATTTGTATTTGCTTTGATTTTGCTTCACCGGCCAGTCACGCACCGTGCAGGAGTACGTTCAGGTTAGGGTCCAAAGCCCGGCGTACATAGGATATAGTCCGACGGATGACCTCTCTATTGATTGCCGAAGGATGGGCTACTTTGTGTCGGATAGATTTGGTGGAGCGTTCCCTAACAAGGTTCCCGCCACCCTGGAGATCCGAGCGTCGTAGAGTCACGCCAGTGCACCCCTGCAGGGAAGATTAATCTATTCGAATAGCCGTGTCCACGGTAACAGGACGCTTTATGCTGAAGCTGGATCTTACCACTAGAAACTTTTACTATTAAACTGTATGGTTCCGGGTCTTCTTCCTCGCAGGGAGTCGAGGAAAGGAACTCGGAGGCATTATTATTATTGTTAATCATTACAACTTATATTATACAATGTTGCAGCAACTTCTGCTTCGTTGTTACTTTATGCTTTATATGAACTATTGGCTGATTCTTACCTCATGCTGCAAGACATCGTTGGAAGATGCTAGTCTTCGATAGGCCTAGCTTCTTACCCTTGCTCTGGATTTCGGTCTTTTAGTCCACTATATACAACCTCTTCTTTCCGTTGATACAATGCATAATGCTTAGTAGCGGACGTAAGACTCGTGGGTATAGTAGATACTCACCTGCTTTATTTCCTTTACTGTTTTTCCTGATCGGCCGCTGCAGTCGACGTTGGAGCCCAGGAGAAGGAGTACCCCGGAGGTGGATACTACTACGTCGAGACCCCCGCTGACCAGGACCAGGAGTAGTTTCGGAGGCTCCCAGGCAGGAGGCCTTGCCTTTTCGATCTGTATCTCTGATGTCATTTGTGCTTGCCTTCTTAAGGCATAACTTGACTAACTATGTGTGTACTCAGATATTATGGCTTGTATAACTTATGTATTCGGGTCCGCGTGAACCCCCTTTATTGTAACATATTGGTTTATCCTTTTGTATTTAGTGTTGTGCTGTGATATTCTCACCGTGGCACCCTAATCTCAGCCGTGTACCCTGCGTGTATGATTACTGTACACGGATTGATTTTGGGGGCGTCACAAGTTGGTATCAGAGCCGACTGCCTCTAGGAAGCCACCCCACCACTACTTGGTCGAAGTTGAGTCTAGACTTTGAAAAACTATTTTGCTAACTTAATATTTGGCTTACGGGCCCACATCGATGTCACTACGTGTGATATCTATGGTATTAGGATCCTTTTCTCCTTATCTATGCTCTGGGACTCTGCTCTCTTATCCTTGCTGGTAAAGTTTTAATAACTCTGACTTAGGTTCACGTACCTCCTTCCTCCCGGAGAGCTCTGCATTCTCGATGATCGCCTGATCCACCTGATGATTTCGACGATTACTCTCCGATGAATTCCCGAGATCCTACGTGTTCATCGCCTTTGCAATCCCATGCCACCGATAAGTCCGTGTGGATAATTGCATCCACCTCCCGATCTGGAAATCACAATTTCGGTGTACTTAAGCATCAAATTATCCCGATTCTTCGATCACCCGATGTCGTTGCATTTTTCCCCTTCTGGTTGAGTGCCGATACTCACATCGGATCCTTTGCGAACCATCCGACCTTTTTGTGGATTACTATCCGACTATTCTTACATGGCTTATTCCATGTGTCAATTGGATTCATCGTGTGAAATACCCTCCATGCCCCTCGATGATTTGCGTTATCGTCGACAACCTCCCTTGTCTCCGTGCCAATACAACTTGATCATATATATCGTTCTCTGCTTTCCTTGGGAAGGTTATACACGTGATACTTGTGTATCATCACTTTTTCCCGTCCATTGGTCTGCTGATCACACAATGACATTTACCTTTCCGTTGGTCTGTTTGATCAGACAACCATGTTTTACCTTCCATTGGTCTGTTTAATCTTTCTTGTGATATAAATTATCTGAGCAGCGATGATTCCCTACTTATGTAAACACCTCGGTGTACTACCTCGTCAGTAACCCTTGTTGCCATTGTTGACAACATCTCGGTAACCACCGGGACGAGAACTTTGCCAATTGGTCCGCCTCGTATTAACGAGCAGGAAAATGGTTCTCAATGTCCACTGCTCCTGGTACCGATGTTGTTGCTGATATAGCTGACAAACTATTTTCTGACAACCTTGCGTCGTGATCGCATAACATGTCGCCACCCTCCCTATTCTTGGTGGGCCCATGACCCTCAGTTCCACAGGATCGAAACCTGACTCTTGTCTCTACCTTGCGATATTCGGCCCGATATCGTGCTTATGCCTGGTAATCTGGGGCCCTTTCCATCACCCGTTATCGACATCGAATATATGCATATCCGCCTGATACTTCTCATGCGTTCTTTTATTCTCGCGATGTACTTCCCTGAGTTTAAACTCGGAAAGATACTTTGTACCCCATACCCTGGGCAACCTTGTTTGATTAACCTTGTACCAATATGACCCCCTTGAATTTACCGCCCCAACCTTTTCGTAAGTACGATGAAGACCCTTGCTGAAGAATGACAACTCGTCGAGATGCACCGATGCAGAGAAATGAAGACATCAATGAGAAGAATAAACTTCTTCGAGAAGGGAAACAACAACCAGAAGACTCGTTAGAATACGAAACCGAAACCTTACCCCTTGCCCTACTTTTAATTCTCGGGACGAGAATTCTTTGTAGTGGTGGAGATTTGTAACACCCTCACTGTCAGTGAACAGTAATCACTGTTATTGTTCATCACTACTGTTCAAAACTTTTGTTTGATCAGCTGGTTCAGTTCAAATTCAAATTCTCCTTTGATATTGTTGCAAGCAAATATGAACCATGGACCTTGATCATCATTGGCCAACTAAAGTCCAAGCCATTTGAAATAAAATTCAAACAAACCCTAAAATGCCTTTTGATGAATACTAAAAATATGGTGACAATAAATATTTTCCAAAAATCTTGGAACCACTTTTATAAAATCCCAAATAATCATTGTACCATGCCCATGTGGTCATTGGTATTTATGGTGCTATGGAAAATTCTAAACAAATCAAAACAGTATCCTAAAGTCCACTTTTGCCAATAACATAATTAAAACAAATACCAAATGAATTTATAAATGCCCCAAACTTTTTGTAGCACTGATATGGAGCATAACACTAATTATGGAGCCTATTACATATTTAACAAAAAAATACAAAAGTATATTAAATAAATAAAACAGACGAGCACTTTCACTGGCAGTCAGAAAATTGCAAAAATCTTATCTAACGCCCACCGCACTGCTCACCTGGCCCAGCCCATTTGTGCCCCCGGTTCCCTTCTTCTACACTGCTCATCCCCCGGTCGCCATGGCCTGGACCTGGTCGACGTCGACCAGCTCGCCCCTCGTCGCTCCCCGTAGACAGCGCAGCCCCCTCGCGGATAAGAACGAGCCGTGGACACGCTGGACGCCTCACAAGATCTTTCCCCCCCACACACTGCTCCTCCTCGTCCTCCTCACGCACAGCCCGACGTCGCCATGGACGCACCTTCGAGCTTGCGCGGCCACACTCGCTCCCAGCGCTAACCGAGTTGTCCACCGCGCTCTTTTGTGACGTCTTCGTCATCTCCCGCAAGTGCTTGGACCAAGGCGCCTCGTACGTGCGCAATCGGGTTGTCTTCCACCTCGGAACCGCCGGCGGATTCGTCTGATTCCGGCCACGTCGCGTCGTCTCCGAGCCCGCTGCCAGACTCGACGCGTTCCTGGTGAGCGTCTCCACCACCGCCAACCCCTAGTAGCCGCCCGATAAGCCCCTGTCGCCGGCCCCCCTTGTGTGTGCCCCGGCCGCCGCCATGTCCGACCGTGCACCTGCTCCAGGGCCGATCCGCGCGCGCCAGTGGCATGGTTGCGCTCCTGGTGAGCCGTGGAACCCGACCGGCTAGGTTGCGCTCACCAAAACCCACCGGTTTTGCGTTCCCGTCGACGACCCGAGAGTTCCTGCCGCCACCGTCGATGTCGTGCTCATCCCCGTCCGTCCCAGCCCTCGTGGATGGTACAGATCGACACGGATTTTTCTCCCGGTTCGATTGAGCCCCTCCGTGGCCGCTCTCATCGCCGGAGTCAAGCACAAGCTCGCCGCCGGCCTCCCTGTGATCTCACCGTCCACGATTCAGCCCCTGGCAGGTGGCCCCTCCCTGTCAGGTGGTTAATTAAACTGCTAAGGTGTCACTTACAGGTGGGCCAACCCCCTGCTAATTGCTACTGATTTAACTAAATGGGGATAACCCCTTTGTATCACTGACTGGTGGGCCCTAGACCTTAAACCACTTCTCTGGGTTAATTAAAATGCAATTTGAATAATGTCTCAATGACTTGTGGACCCCTCTGGAGATTTTCGATTAAACATAATGGATTATATAAAATCAGTGGCTGACATGTGGGGCCCCCCTGTTCTGTTAATTAAATAAAATTGTTTAACTGCCCCTCCCTATGACATGTAGGTCCCACTGGTCAGTTTGACCAGTCAAATGGACTTGTGGATAATGTTAGGATTATTAATAGAAATAAATTCCAGAAATTGTTTTAAAATGATTTAAAACTTTGAAATTCAATAACTTTTAAACCGTAAGTCAGATTCAAAAACTTTATACATGAAAATTGATCAGAAAAATATAACGAATACGGATACGCTATCCGTATGTCTACCCCACCCACCTAACACACCGATCATCGACATTCCCCCCTCCGGGCTGTCTGTCGATAATTCTCGGTGCCGGTAAAAATCAGTCGGATGAATTTATTCCGAACACGAAAGTTGTCTGGAATGGTTCAACTAACACGGATACACCCCCCTTATGTTTGTCCGGTACCCACGACACCTCCGGCATGAACCCTCCCCCCGGACACCCTGTCCGGTAATCACCCGGAGCCGGTAGTTCATCCCCAGATGAATTCCCGCTCCGAGCAACGTTCATTGCACTGCGTTAGAACACCGTTAACATTTCATCTGTCATGTCATGCATATGTTTGTATGTTATTGCTGTGTATTTACTGTTTCCTCCCCCCTTAATCTCCGGTAGACCCCGCTGCTACCGCCGACTACACCGCTGCCGGGTACGACTACTTCGTCGACGACCCGACCCCTACCGTCGAGCTTCCAGGCAAGCAGAGCCATTCTCTTCCCCAGATATCATCTATCTTTCCGTACATTTCTTGCACTAGGCATTGTTACTGCTGCTGCTACGGTTACAATCCTATTCAATTGCATAGCCTGATTTTGTCGCCCCTTGATGTACCTCCTTTATCCTATGCTGCCTATTATATTTATGCATTATTCAGCAGTGAACCCTGCGCATTGTTAGCTAGGACTAGATAGCGGGCCGTGATCACTCAGGGGAGTGAACACGGATACAATATATACAACTGCACTGGTACGGAACAAAGCAGACACCGCCAACGGCCCCTATCTGGGTTATGCCTAGTCACCTCAAGTGTCAGCTATCAAGGAGTAATCCTTGTACTCCACTCGAGGCTGACTTTGTCTTGCCGCCATAGGGTCCTGAACAGCGGTTGTCCTTAAAGGTAAGAAAGTTGGGCGACCCAACGGTGCCCGCGAGCGGTATATCGTCGGGAACGACAGGGAGGGTACGACCGACGCTACCGGCGTGCTTGGCCCCTGCTCGTATCTCGCGAGAGTTACCAAACCACGAAAGTCGAGCTCTACCAAGAGCACACGCGAGACAAGGTAAGGAGACGGTTCACCTTGTTGGTAACCGCAGTGACTTGGTGGGACGACAGGGCAGGCACCGATGTACTGGTGGACCTGACTGCTGTCGTTGACCGCGGGTCGGTTAAGTCGAGGCAACGATAACGGTTGTCACGCAGGTTAATTAAAATGCTAAATGGTTCGGCGGATGTCTTGAGTAGCCTTTCGGCTTGTACGCACTACCTACATGTGGGATAAGGAGTGTGGGCTCCCCTGCATCGTAGTCTCGTTCGAGGGTCTTCAGACGTCAGCAGTACCGCGGGCTGATTGCCGGGAAGTGGTGTTGTCTTCTCTTGCTCGAGCGGTGTATTTGTATTTGCTTTGATTTTGCTTCACCGGCCAGTCACGCACCGTGCAGGAGTACGTTCGGGTTAGGGTCCAAAGCCCGACGTACATAGGATATAGTCCGGCGGATGACCTCTCTGTTGATTGCCGAAGGATGGGCTACTTTGTGTCGGATAGCTTTGGTGGAGCGTTCCCTAACAAGGTTCCCGCCACCCTGGAGATCCGAGCGTCGTAGAGTCACGCCAGTGCACCCCTGCAGGGAAGATTAATCTATTCGAATAGCCGTGTCCACGGTAACAGGACGCTTTATGCTGAAGCTGGATCTTACCACTAGAAACTTTTACTATTAAACTGTATGGTTCCGGGTCTTCTTCCTCGCAGGGAGTCGAGGAAGGGAACTCGGAGGCATTATTATTATTGTTAATCATTACAACTTATATTATACAATGTTGCAGCAACTTCTGCTTCGTTGTTACTTTATGCTTTATATGAACTGTTGGCTGATTCTTACCTCATGCTGCAAGACATCGTCGGAAGATGCTAGTCTTCGATAGGCCTAGCTTCTTACCCTTTCTCTGGATTTCGGTCTTTCAGTCCACTATATACAACCTCTTCTTTCCGTTGATACAATGCATAATGCTTAGTAGCGGACGTAAGACTCGCGGGTATACTAGATACTCACCTGCTTTATTTCCTTTACTGTTTTTCCTGATCGGCCGCTGCAGTCGACGTTGGAGCCCAGGAGCAGGAGTACCCCGGAGGCGGATACTACTACGTCGAGAGCCCCGCTGACCAGGACCAGGAGTAGTTTCGGAGGCTCCCAGGCAGGAGGCCTTGCCTTTTCGATCTGTATCTCTGATGTCATTTGTGCTAGCCTTCTTAAGGCATAACTTGACTAACTATGTGTGTACTCAGATATTATGGCTTGTATAACTTATGTATTCGGGTCCGCGTGAACCCCCTTTATTGTAACATATTGGTTTATCCTTTTGTGTTTAGTGTTGTGCTGTGATATTCTCACCGTGGCACCCTAATCTCAGCCGTGTACCCTGCGTGTATGATTACTGTACACGGATTGATTTTGGGGGCGTCACACTAGAGCTCTTTTGAGGAGGCTCATCCTTGGAATATGCAAGCCAAGTTCTATAGTGTGAAGGTCCCCACATTGCTATATGCATGAATAATCATCTCTATGGAGTACAAGGATAAGAGGGAGTACCAGTGTGGATCTTTCAAAAGGATAGCAGTGTTCCCCCTTTCTCTCTTTTTATTTCCTTTTTCTCCTTTTTCTATTTTTTTGTATTTTTTTGGTGGCCTCAATGGCTCTTTCTATTTAACTCTCATTTGTCCTCTTTGGGATCTTTTATTTTGTCCACTTTGGGATCTTTTCCTCACTTAAGGGCAACACTCTAATTTACAAGAGGGTATGGAAGATCTTTCACACTTTACAAGGTACTCAAATCATAAAGAAGATGTAGCTATCATGATGTATGCAATGTATGCCGCTGCTAGTGTAGCAGGAACATGTATGACATGAAGATCAAGTCATGAAGAGGTGGATGTTGCATGGCAATATATCTCGGAAAGGCTATGGAAATGCCTTGGTAGGTAGGTATGGTGGCTGTTTTGAGGAAATATATAAGGAGGTTTATGATGACAGAGCGTATTATGCCAAGGGTTTGGATATACCGGCGAATGTGGATGCCAACTCTCGGAGTGAGAAGAAGGCAATGCACGGCACGGGAGAGGCTAGCAAATATGAGGAGGTGCAAGTGTCAACTTTCAATACTTACATTAGTCCGAAGAACTCATGCACTTATTATCGGTAACTCTCAATCTAATAAGGAGGTTCACAAAGAGACAAGTACCCCGAGGAGGAGTGTATGGGGGTTTGATTATCCTTGCGCATCCTCGACTCATGGTACGTGAGTGTACTCTAATATCTGATCCCTCCAAAGATTAGCGATCCATCTAGTAGCTAGAGTTCTCAACTAGTTTTGTAGGTTTTTGAAAATAAACACGGATTTCCCAAAATACGAAACCTATCACTAATAGGCTAGAGCTCTTGAAACCAAAAGTTCAAACATTACTCACACCAATACCTCAAAACTATTGCAATTTACTACTAGAATTAAATAGCAACCTCAATTACCTACTTTCAAGACAAGACACAACTCAGTGCAACAACCAACTCTCTTAACAAGATAAACATGAAAACTAAAGTGAGTTCCAACAACAAACTAAACAAAAGCCAAGGCTCTTGCTAAAGACAAACTAAAACTAAAACTAAACATGGCAGTAGCTACGAAAAGATAAAGAACACACAACAGCAAAAAGATAGGCATGAAAAATCCTATGATGTGTTCTAGATTTTGAAAGTGGAGCGTGTTTCTCTCCCACACAAAGAAAGACGAGGTCTAACTTTTTATGAACAGCAAGCAAAGCTAAAGAAAACTAAAAATAAAACCTAAGAGCGAGATGCTCCAAGCATACCACATAACACATGAAGTGATAAAAATATAGTGAGACGAAGGACGAACTGATGATTGTTGATGGAGAAGGGGATGCACGGGGGCATCCCCAAGCTTAGATGCTTGAGTCTCCTTGAATATTTATTAGGGATGCATGGGGGCATCCCCAAGCTTGAGCGCTTGAAACTCCCGAATCTTATTTCATCATCTTCCATCGCACACTTGAAAACTCCCTTCATACATAACTCATCATAAGCTGATTAGAGAGGTTAGTACCCTTAATAAGATAATTTTCCCCACTAAAGATATTCTTGAAGAGCTTCTGTTTCTCAAGAGTTCCGAAAGGTTTTTGCAAAGAAAAAGCAAGCTTAAGGTTTGCACAAGTAAGGAGAGACAAAACGTGGCAGAATCTGTGAAAAACATAACAACAGGTAGTAAAGAATTTTTTAGGGGTACTTCCACAAAATCAAATTGTCGGGACCCGGGGTTAGCGTATGCAAGTCCCGCTACGACATAGTCATATGGAGAGCCGAGAACCGTACCCACTTGTCTAAGCAGACAAGGCCAAGCACAGAACGTTCTCGGAAAGCATCGTACGTGAGGGGCATCCCATCCAGGCCGGATGATCAACTGAGATGGGTCCTCTTCGTCCGCACACAAGTCTAAATGATATGGGTGATGAACTCCCATATTCACAGACAAGTCGCCTCAACCATACTATCGACTATCTCATAGCTCTTACATAGACTTACTCCAGCCCGATCACTTAGTCGGGGTCTAGGGCGGGCTCGATCATACAACAAAGTGTGCACGAGACAGAGTCTCGAACAATCGCATCGCGATGCCCCAAGCTGCGCACATCTAAGGGCCACTTGGTGTATAAAACACCGCCAGCCAGATCACAACTAAGGTCTCGAAAACCCATACAAAGACATGCATGTTATAAACATACACGCAGCACGCATGCCTTGTATGAACAGCAGGTATCATTGCAATTCTCTACAAAGTATACATTTTATTGATAACTCTAACAGAGTGCACACAGAGATCACAAGCATGTGATCCAACATTACAACAACAAGCGGAAGCAAAGTAGGTCTGAGTACAGTCAAGTTTAACAAATGGCTTAAGAAGCCTTATTTAAACACAAGCCCTCCACGAGGGAACCAGTCTGCTAACTGGGACTACACTAGCTTGGTCTTCAGTCGTCGAGCTCGATGAAGAATCCACCTTTGGGGTCAGTGGGTTCATCTAAAACATAGAATAAGCAAACGTGAGTACAAAGTCGTACTCAACAAGACTTACGTAGGAGCTATACTACTCATGCACATGTATCAAGGTAAAGGGAGGTGGGGTTCAAATGCAGAAGTGCCAGCTTTGACTTGGCTAGTCCTGAACTACGAGTACCGGACTTTGAGGTAAGAAGCGTACACGAGTCCACTACATCTCCAAACAAATACACCACTATGGTGCCTCCCTCGACTTCCCCACGAGAAAGCACGCCATAGCACTCACGCTTATCTTGGCAAGTTTTATAAGTATCCAGTTCAAGTTGTCTAAGAATCAAGCTAACCTTTCCAAGCAGTCCTTAACCGCGGACGTGGCTATTCGAATAGTTATGTTAACCCTGCAGGGGTGTACCGCTACACACACATGATCATCAGTTACCGCCTTTGATCTCGACACCATTCAAGGGATGTCAGCGAGGATGCTCACCACAACTGTTACCTCATAGCCGATCTAGTCCAAGAAAGCCGCCTACCTGGGTTGGCTACCACTATCGTGAACCCGGCCGGTTTACTGAAGTGGACCCAGATGATGTGTGCATGGTGTATAAGCCGGTCTCGGTTGAGCCGTTCTCTCACTTAGCAGCCAGGCCACAAACCTACCAGAACTCCGAACTACTGCGACATCTGGACATCGAAAGGGACGAGTTAATAGGTTGAGAGGGGTCAGTGAGCCCAATGTGTGGTTGTACTCTTCATCTTGGATCACCACACAAGAACTCGGACTTAGGGCGGTGTTCAACGAGACAAACCACCGTGTACTCCTACACAGTCTCTCATCGTTCACCGTGTATTAGGGTAGATTCACCAAAAAATTTCCACCATCATCAACATGATTGCTACCATCCCGACTGACATAACAGTATCAACATTGTAACACTCTAAGCATGCAATAAGCAGTAACAATTGCAGGGGCCACATGATATCAGCCAACTCCTACATTTGCTAGGATTGTGGTTTGCTTACTACTGTGACAAAAGATAGGTCATGCAAAGGAATGGGTTCATCTATGCGGTAGAAACATAGCATGGTAATCATCATATACAATGCATAAGCGAGACATGAGAGGGAAGTGGGATTTTATCGACATGATCAATGGGGGTTTGCTTGCCTTGCTGACGAGGTTCAGTCTCGGGATCTTCAACGAAGGGGGCAGCCTCCTATTCTGGTTCCACCTCTACTCGACAAACAACAAGCAAGGGAGCATAATAAGTACAATGCACAATCACATGGTTGAAGGTTGAAACTTTATGTATATGCTTCTGATGTGTGAGGCAATTCCATTTAAATGGAGTATATTGCAAATGAATTGCAAATTCAAACTCCAATTTGAATTCAATTTAGCCAAGTTACAATTTGTTAATGTTTGATCAATGTAATTCATCTTGAAATGTGTATGATATGCCTCTGATGTTCAAGTGAAATGCGGCATGTTGCTAAGGTTCAAATTGCAGAAGCATTTGAATTTAATTTGATTAAATTCCATTTAAACCAAATAGCAAATGCTACTGGTCCCATTTTTAAATCAACTCAAACATAGTTTAAAATTGTATATTTGGATAGATTATTTTCTCCTGATCATTTTTCATATATTATATGTTAAATTTGGAGTTAATATGAATTTTCTATGATTTATTGAAGTTTAAGCTATTTTCTGGAATTTCTCTGATTTCTTTAAAAACAAATTATAATTACTGCGTCATGCTTGTGCAAGGATGACGTCAGGGGGGGGGTCTGACCTGTTGGTCCACCCTGTAAGTCTCACAAGGGTTAATCCCTCTGTTTAAAATAAACAGAGAGGGGATAGGGGGCTGGGGCCCCACCTGTCATAGGGGTTAGGGTTAGTTTAGTGGTTAATTAAGCTGGGGGGGTAGGGCTAATGGCGGGGTCGTCGCCGGCGTCACTGTTGTCGCCGGAGACTCACCGGAATGGAGATTCCGGGAACGGGGAGGGGAAAAGATGGTAGGGGTGTGCTCCTGGAGGTCGTCCGCGTCGAACGGTGCAGGTTAGGGTTCAAGGGGGTGGCTGGGGCGACGACGGCGACGACGTTGGCGGAAACAGAAGTCTGGCGACATTGGGATCGCGCTCTAGAGCGCCGTTTTGACCGGGGCTTGGCGCGTTGGATTTCTGCGAGCACCTGGAGCGTTGTAGGCTAGAAGGTGGACCCCTGGAGCACGGGAGCGAAGGTGACGTCGACCATGGCGGCGACCTTCCTCGGCTTCGATGGTGAAACCGGCTAGAGGGGTTGCGGGGGTGCTGGGAGCTTGGGGGAAAGCTCACCAGAGCTCTGGGAACACGACGAGGTGGTCGTTGGGGGCGGGGAGGTCACGGCGGCGAAGAAATCGACGGAGATTGCTTGCGGGTCCGGTGGTGATCCGATGAGCCTGGCGTCGCGTCTGGTCCAAATCGAGGTGCACCTTCTGCTAGTCGATGGAGTCGAGGACGGCGAACACGATGGACATCCTGGCTGGAGCTCTAGCTCACGGTGGCTATGTTTTCCGACGTCGGCGAACTGCGGTGGCGCGCTGTGTCGGTGGGGGAAGAGACACAGAGAGCTCGAGAGGGAGGGGAAAGGAGGGAAAGTGAGAGAGGACGAAACAGGCGTCTCCGTGGCGCCGTTTGGTGAGCTGGGGAGGCCTGGAAGGCCGTGGGCGTCGCGGTGGCGTCCAGCCCGCGCTCTGCTCGACAGCGAGCTGCTTCTGGGCGCGGGAGGAAGACGACAGAACAGGGGAGTTGGGCTGGGCCGGCTGGGCCTCGCCTAGGGCGCCAGGTAAGCTTCTCTCTCCTTTTCTATTTTTCTGTTTTACTTTTCTGCATTATGTTTTGGCACTGCTAAATAAATAGCAAACCATTTTCTAAAATGCTAGAACTTTTTATATGGCCTAATAATGTATATAGCTAGCCACTTATAAAGTTTGGGCACTTTTAAAATTCAAATAATTTGAACTTTAAATCAAATAGGGGTTTTTGATTAAATCGAAGGTCCTGTTTGAATATTTGAAAAATCGATGAGCATGGGGTGGGTCCCACATCACTTGATATGTGATCACACTCATTTATAAGACTTTTCAAAAATCAAACATGAAATTTTGGAGAAGATTTATTTCTGGTCTTTTGAATTAATTCATTTGGGGGGTGTTCCTCCTCCCATTTGAGTTTGAATTTGATTTCAATTAATTTCTTTTGAAATTTTTAGCATGATGCAAAGTGACTTGCTAACCCTAGCACATACCTAAGTTGGGGTTGTGACACAAATAAAAAAACTCAGAACACACGAAAGTTCCGCGATTGTATAGAGCACGCTGTGTAAAACATTTAGCATAAAAAGATGAACTGGTGATTTGTTCCGATTTTTCCCGTCACGAAGACATAATCTGTTTTCTGGATAGCATGTCATAACTTTCGCTTCCCTTGTCATATGAGGCTATAACTTGGCACAAATTTTGAAAATAAATATACAATGATGTTGCTACAGTAGTAAAAATCATCAAGACCACTAAAAACAAAAGTAAAAACATCTTGGGTTTCCTCTCAACAAGCGATTTCTTTTACGCCTTTAAGCTAGGCATAAGGCAAAAGAAGAATCAAGTTTTATCAAGTGAAAGAGAATAGCTAGCCCGTGTAACGGACTCAAAAGTTAACTTGACTTTCTTTCTAGGGAAGTGTTCCATCCCCTTTTTGAGAGGGAATTGAAATTTTATATTCCCCTCTTTCATGTCAATGATAACACAAACAGTGCGAAGAAAAGGACGTCCAAAAATAATTGGACATAAAGGTTCACACTCTATATCCATAATAATAAAATCAACGGGAACATAGTTGTCATTGAAAATGATAAGAACATCGTCGATCTTCCCCAAAGGTTTCTTTACGGAAGAATCGACAAGACGAACACCAAAAGAACAAGAATAAGAAGGTTTCAATTCAAACATATCATACATTCTTTTGGTAATGACGGAGGTACTAGCTCCAACGTCACATAAATCATAGCAAGAGAAGTTATTTAATATAATTTTGATCATAGGGTCCCAACCATCATACAGCTTCCTAGGTATGGAAGCTTCTTTCCTAAGCTTCTCCTCCCTAGCTTTGATGAGAGCATTTGTGATATGCTCCATGAAGGCAAGATTGAGTGTGCTAGTGTGGGGGTCTCTACACATTTTGTGTAGCAAGCTAATAACTTCTGAGAGGGTGCAACTATCAAAATCAATATCACTACTATCAAAGGTGGTAGTAGAGTCATATAGGCTCACTTTTTTGAAACCCTCTATGTTCATAGGAGTTTCTTCCTCTATGGGTGAGGTATTAGCATCACCATTAATAGGTCCAATGGGACCATGAGTGCATTGGGTGCTAATAGTTTCGGTATCCTCAACAATTTGGATAGTGGCAACTTTGTGGTGTGTAGGAATGCTCTTAATTTTATCCTCTTCCTCTTTTTCTCTAGCCCATCTTTCTTTAAGTTTAGCCATCATCCTAATATTTTCATTAATTTGTAACTGGATAGTATTAATAGGAGTGGCAATCCTCTCCTCAAGGAGAGAGGTTCTAATTTTTAACATCTCAACATCAAGGGCTAAGCTGTCTACCTTCAAACAAAGATTATCTAATTTAGCTAACTTTTCTTCTACATTCTTGTTGAAGTCTTTTTGGGTAGTGATAAAGTCTCTAAGCATACTTTCTAGTTCAGAAGTGGGGTTCTTGTTGCTAGGGTAAGTGTTGTTGTTCCCATAATTGGAGGGAAACGGTCTAGGATTGCTAGCAAAATTGCCCCTATAAGCATTGTTGTTGAAGTTGTTTCTAGCAATGAAGTTCACATCTACTTGTTCTTGAGCAACCAAAGAATTTAAAGGGACATCATGAGGATCAATAGAGGGTTGCTTGGTAAGTAGAGACATAAGTAAGTCAATTTTTTCATTGAGGGATGTAATCTCCTCGAGAGAGTTTACCTTCCTACCTGTTGGAGCGCGTTCGGCGTGCCATTGGGAATAGTTGGTCATCATCTCATCGAGAAGCTTTGTGGCAGCACCAAGTGTAGTTTACATAAAGGTTCCTCCCGCGAACGAATCTAATAGGTTCTGCGAGCTAAAGTTCAAGCCTGCATAAAAAGTCTGGATAACCATCCAGGTAGTCAAACCATGTGTAGGACATTTCTTAACAAGAGATTTCATACGTTCCCAAGCTTGGGAAACATGTTCATTATCCAATTGCTTAAAATTCATAATGTTACTCCTCAATTGGATAATTTTAGCAGGTGGGTAATACTTCCCAATAAAATCATATTTGCACTTATCCCAAGAATCTATGCTATTCCTAGGCAAAGATTGAAACCATATTTTAGCTCCTTCCCTCAAAGAGAAAGGAAAAAGCTTGAGCTTAACAACATCACCTTCTACTTCTTTATACTTTTGCAGATCACATAATTCAACAAAACTATTCAAGTGTAAAGCAGCATCATCTCCAGCACCAGAGAATTGATCTCTCATAACAAGGTTTAGCAAAGAAGGTTTAATTTCATAAGAGGTAGCTGAAGTGGCAGGTGTGGCAATAGGAGTGCAGATAAAGTCTTTGTTATTGTGACTAGTGAAGTCACACAACTTGGTGTTTTCAGATGAACCCATAGTAGCAGCAAGTGTGGCAGATTTTTTTGTAATTTTTGGTATGAGACACAAAGATAAAAACTGAAAGGTAAACTAACAAAACAAAAAAGTAAAGGTAAGAGGTAGTGGGAAACTCCCCTATCTTATCACTCGGAGTCCCAGGTAACGGCACCAGAAATTTGCTTGATACGCGAGAGAGGATAATTGCTTCTCGCCCTTTGTTGGTTACCCCAAGTGGAAGGTGAGATGAAGCATAGCGGCCAGTTTCCCTTGGTGAAGATACCAAGGTTTTAAGATTGTCACCCGTAGGACTCCATCAATGATAAGTAGGTGTCAGCGGCGCAACTGACGCGGACCTGCACACGACAAAAATAACTTTGCTCCCAACAAAGTTCAGAGAGGTTGTCAATCCCTCCGGTCTTGTTGTTTATAAAGTATAAAAAACACATGATAATGATAATGATAGCAACTGAAAGTAAATACTGAAAAGGAAATAAGCTTGTAAACAGTGATGAGAATATGGACCGGGGTCCCATGATGTTCACTAGTGATGTCTCTCTCCCAAAAGATGATAAGCCTGCTATGCGAGGTAAACAAATTACATATGGGCAATTGACATGATTATAAACACACCGCAATGCTAACTATGCTACAAAAGAAAGGAAGAGACTCATAAGCATGGGCAGTACGCCAAAATAAGTAGACCGAAATCCATCTGCATCTACTACTAATCACCCACCTTGAGATATCTATCACGAACATGTCGCTGGTATTAAGTTGCGAGCCCCACCCAAAGTGTAAACCCAAAGCAACATACGACTGCATTAAAAAGAACTTTGCGTAAAGTAAACAATACTTGCAACCGCGGTTACAAGCACCGTTGTTTTCCCCCTTGTTTCCACAAAACATCCCCTAGACTGATGCTTCTGTCACTCAAGCGTGTCATCAGGGGCATGTACCCACAATCGAGCATAATGTTCCCTCTTGGAGTCACTACCTACTACTTGGCCAAAGCAATAAACAGCAATGGAGAACATGCAAGAATTACTTAGGAACAAAAATATAAGAGATAAAAACCAAATATATTACTCTTATCACAATCTGAACATAATCTCATAATCCATCAAATCCCATCAAACTCATCATAGCAAAATAAGAAAGATTACATATGTGGCTCGATCATGTAGGGCAGCTCACGAGGTCTAAAACTTGAAGAACAAAGAGGGGAGGAGAACATCTCATAGCTACTGATCACGGACCCATGGTCCAAAGGAAACTACTCACGGCACATCCGGGAAGCATCCATGGTGGAGGGGAAGCTCCCGGAGGTCGATCCTCCCTCCGGCAAGGTGCCTGGAAAGGTCATGATGGTGCTCCCGATCTTGGAAGCGCGGCGGCGGCGGCACAGATGCGAGATTGTGAAATACGGTTCTATCTACGGAAGTTTCGCGTGGAGGAGAATAAATAGGCGAAGGGGGGAAGCCAGGGAGCCCACAAGGGGTCCAGGCGCCCCCCTGGCGCGGCCAGGCCCCCCTTCGGGACTCCGGAAGGTTCCTTCACGCTGATTTTTTATCTGATTTTCCCGAATTTTTGGAGCACTTTTTATATGGGGGAAAACTGAAATAGAAAAACAAAAGAAAACAGAAACTAACACTGGGGTGCACTGAGTTAATAGGTTAGTCCAAATATGATCAAAAGTGTATGAAAGTGTATCTAGATCATAGAAATATCACACAAAACATGCATGGATCAAGCAGAAATTATCGATAAGTTTGGGACGTATCAGCGATTTACCCAGGTTTCAGCCCCTCTTTGTCTCGAGGTAAAATCCTACTCCTGCTTCATGATATTATGGGTTCCGATTCCTCGATTAGAAGAGTCGGTGGATAAATTATAAGTGAGCCGGATCGCAACCTTAGTCTCGAGGAAATCTAGGTTACGTCGAAAGTGTCTAGTCCTATCTTTGATTGAGATTGTTCTGACTCTGGATCCTGTGGACCACGACTTATAAAGGCGCCGGGTCCCGGGCTTCCACGAGTCCGACTCCGGCACAAGGTGGAGTCCTATTCTACTTTAAAAATATGCTACATACTATACAAGGTAAGTCGAATTCCTTCTACGGCTTCAATCTTCATGCTTGGCACAGCTGTCTCGTGGTCGTGTTTTCTTTTATAGGCCTTCCTTAGGTGAGTCGGCCATGGATCCTAATGCAGGTTATGGGCTTGGTCCATCCCCCCGACATTAGCCCCCAGGATTGGTGTGATGCTTCAGTCTTCACAGTAATATTCTTGATTCCATCGTGGTCGCCGACTGTACAATTGGTCAGACCGACTCTCGCACCTTCGAGGTTAATAAGGAGTCGGCGCCAACTTTCTTGGTCTTTTCGTTTCACCTTCCAACCAGAAAATTTCTTTTGACTTTCTTAGTCAAATATTTGTTACTACATTTATGACTTTACTGCCTGAAGCGTCACTGTTGAAGGCATTGATATCGTGGTGAGAATCGAGGAGTCTTTCCATAATGTCACCTACCATGGGTAGTTTACCCACGCCTTTATGGCATTGATTGATCATCTCTTTCTGGCTATATAAACAACCACTCGGTACTTCAATTTTCTGAGTGCTTGTATCTTCTTCTTCGTCCTCTCGTCTCGCAACTCTCCATGGCTCCCAAGCTCAGCACCCGAGCTCCTGCGACTGCCGGCGATCCTGGTTCTAGTGCTGGTTCTCGCGGTGGTTGAGGCCATGGGAAAGGCCGTGGAAAGGGTGTGCGTACTGCTTCTCCATCTGTAGGTCCTGAATCTCCACCTTCTTCCCCCAAAAGGAGTGAGTTCTTGGTAAAAGTTCAGACGATCCGTCGTTGGGTTCGCCTTCCTGAATCTTTTGCCCAACTTATGATGGATTCCAAGCCTCCAGGTATGTGGCTTCGCTCTGAGGGGTGCCCTCATGGGCCCATCTGGGTAGCCTCTAGTTTCTCTAGTTAGGATTCCATGTTCCTGGAGAAAGGTTTGAAAAATTTCTTCGCTCCAGGAACATTCAAAGGGGTGACACCATCATCTTTAGATATGATGGTGATGAGACCTTGTGGGCCAGGATTTTCGACTCGGAAGGTGATCGAGCCGGCTGCTGCATGGAGATTTCCAACAGTAGCGATGAAGAATTCTACAACAATACAGAGGAGGCCTGAGTCTCTTCATCTGAGGACGAAGCCGACTCTGAAGACGACCACTGAAGCTATTGTTTTTACTTAGTAGTATTTGCCGACTTTGGTCTTGTTTTCTTTTGATGTAAGGCACTTCTTTTGATGTAAGACTTGGCCACTAATGAATGAAAATTTTAATTTCCCATCAGACTTGTAAGTCGGTTGGATACCTGACTTTGTATATTTACGAATGAGAGCCGATATTTTTTGTGATATCTGTATCTGTATCCCCTTCGGTAGATAAAAATGTTCTTGTACATTTGTCGGCTCATGAGTGAGATCAACTTGTAGCCCCATGAGTTGGTATGGTCACCTTGTGTGTCGAACCAGGCCATGTAAATAAACTTTGAAGTGATACTCCCCATGAATTTGTACGATCATTATGGCGTTGTGCCAAATCTTTAATAAGAAACTTTGAAGTGTTAATCCCCAAGAGTCGGTGTATGCATCTGGGTGCTGTACCGAGTCTTTTTGAGAAGAAAATTTGAAGTGTAGTCCCCATGAGTCGATATATGCATTTGGTTGATGTGCCGAGCCACATAGGTCTAACTTCTATTTAAAAAAGAAAAAAAATGTTATCAATAACTGAGAATGTAGGATGATGTTTGTATGCAATAAATTGTGAAGGCTAATAGAAGCCGACTCATGCCTCATATTCTCGCGTTGAGAGAGATTATTGGTTCAAGAGTCGGAACTCCTCTGTAAGCCGGCACATATGACTTAACGTGCCTGGTTTCTAGGACCAAACTCGATAGGCGTTTTTGTAAGCCCCCAAAGTTTAGACTAAGCCGGGTTCGCATTTAGTCACATGAGATTTATTCGGTTGAAGAGTCGATGGGTGCCATCGAACTCTCCTACTTCTTCTGAATAGGTCATACACATGTGGAGTTCTACATATATATGCCGGCTTCTCAGATAAGAGTCAATGAATATCATCGAGCTCCCCGATTCTCCTGACTAAGAAATATACATGCTCAGAGCCGGTAGAGGGTTGATCAAGCCCCCAGGTCTCTGAGAAAAGATGTAAAAAATATGCAATGTATGATGAAATATGAAAAATATTAGGATATTAAAGTAAAGAAAAAGTCAGTTATGATAAAATTCGTCTTTATGCATATATATGGCGAGAGCCGGTGCGACGAGAGTCGACTTTAGATATGGCGAAGGCCTAGTGCGATGAAGATCGACTTTGTATATTAAGCATGGCGAAAGCCTAGTGCGATGAAAATCGACTTTGTATATTTAGCATGGCGAAGCCTAGTGCGATGAAAATCGACTTATAGATTTAAGTATGGCGAAAGCCTAGTGCGATGAAAATCAACTTATATGTTAAATATGGCGAAAGCCTAGTTGCGACGAAAGTCGACTTATATTTATTTATTATGTGGCGAGAGCGGGTGCGACGAGTGTCGACTTTATATATATTATATGGCGAAAGCCGGTGCGACTATTGTCGACTTATGTAGATGTACAATAGTGTTCCTGTTCTACTCAAGTATAATATGGACTGAGTTGTGCTATGACGTTCCACGGCCTGGGAGTCACTTCCATGGATGTGCGTGACTTTTCCTTCTCGCATATATCAACCAGGTAGTAGGATCCATTGTACAGGTTCTTGCTGACCACAAACGGTCCTTCCCATGGAGAGGATAACTTGTGCATTCCATCCTTTTTCTGTATGAGGCGGAGCACTAAACCACCTTCCTGGAAAGTCCAACTTCTGATACGACGGCTCTGATATCATCGCAGATCTTGTTGGTAGATAGCCGACTGAGTTGCTGCCAGTTCTCGTTTCTCATCGAGAACGTCCAAGGCGTCCTGACTTGCTTTCTCATTATCGGCTTCCACATATGTTGTGACCCTTGTTGAGTCGTGACGGATGTCAGTTGGGAGAACGACTTCTGCTCCATAGACCTGGAAGAAGGATGTGTAGCCTATCAACCTGTTAGGAGTCGTTCTGATACTCCACACAACTGAGGGTAATTCTTCCTCCCAAAATCCAGGCATCCTTTCCAAAGGGACAAAAAGTCGGGGTTTGATGCCTCGGAGCAACTCTTGGTTGGCTCTCTCGACTTGTCCGTTTGTTTGCGGATGAGCTACCGATGCAAGGTCGAATCGGATATGCTCGTTTTGGCAGAATCGCTGCATTAACCCTTCTAATAGGTTAGATCCATTATCAGTGATGATATTGTGGGGATAGACGAATTTGTATATTATCTTTTTCAAGAATTTTAGTCTGCGTCACATTTGCTGACCGGCTCTACCTCAATCCATTTGGTGAATTTGTCGAATGCTACCAGTAAGTGTGTATTCTTGTTGGCTGTCCTTTTGAAAAGTCCCACCATATCAAGTGCCCACACTGCAAAGGGCCAAGTGATAGGGATCATCTTGAGTTCTTGAGCCGGCACATGAGCTTGCTTTGCACAACGCTGACATCCGCCACACCTCTTGACTATATCCTCTGCGTACGCATGTGTTGTGAGCCAGTAGAATCCATGTCTATAAGCTTTAGCCATCAGCAAGCGAGAGCCGGCGTGATGCCCACAATCTCCAGAGTGTATCTCATTGAGGATCTCTCTGCCTTCTTTTGGTGAGACGCATCTCTGAAAAAAAATCCGCGGGGCTTCGCCGGTGTAACTCACTGTTGATGAGTACAAAAGATTTGCTCCTCCTGACAATTTGTCTTGCCAGTACCTCATCTGTAGGTAGGATTCCCAGGGTCTTGTAATCCAAAGAAGGCACAACCCATGACGGGGTGGCGTGTATTGCAGCAACCAGAGCCGGTTCTGGATCCGGCTCTGTTATGTCTTTCTCTGTTGCTATTTTTACAAACGGCTTTGTTAGGACGTCCAGGAACACATTTGGTGGAACCGGCTTTCACCGAGAGCCGAGCCGGGACAAAGCGTCCGCTTCTTCGTTTAGCTTGCGTTGATGTGCGAGATGATGATAATGGATTCTCGCCCTTTGTTGGTTACCCCAAGTGGAAGGTGAGATGTAGGATAGCAGCAAATTTCCCCTACGTAGATGATAGGATTTGTCTCCCGTAGGACTCCGACAATGATAAGTAGGTGGCAAGGAAACAATGGCACCGTATAAGACAAAAGTTGCTTCCTTGACCTGGACCTGTACACAACACAAATAACTTTTCTCCCAATGAAGTTCAGAGAGGTTGTCAATCTCTCCGGTCTTGTTGTTTACAAAGGATAAAAAACACAAGGGATAATGATAATGATAGCAAATAGAAAGTAAAAACAGAAAAGTAAATGAGCGTGTAAACAGTGATGACAATATGGACCGTGGTCCCGTGATGTTCACTAGTGATGTCTCTCTCCCAAAAGACGATAAAACTTCTATGCGAGGTAAATTATTTACAGATGGGCAATTGACAGGATTATAAACGCACTGCAATGCTAACTATGCTACAAAGAAAGGAAGAGGCTCAAAAGCATGGGAAGTATGCCAAAATAAGTAGACCGAAATCCAACTGCATCTACTACTAATCATCCACCTTGAGATATATATGCAGAACATCTCGCTGGTATTAAGTTGTGAGTCCCACCAAAAGTGTAAACCGAAAGCAACAGAAAACTGCATTAAAAAGGACTTTGCGTAAAGTAAACAATCCTTGCAACCGCGGTTACAAGCACCATTGTTTTCCCCCTTGTGGCAACATCACATCCCCTAGACTCATGTTTCTGTCACTCAAGCGTGTCATCAGGGGGCATGAACCCACAATCGAGCATAACATTTCCTCTTGGAGTTACTACCTACTACTTGGCCAAAGCTATAAACAACAACGGAGAACATGCAAGAAATACTTAGGAACAAAAATATAAAAGATAAGAACCAAATATATTACTCTATCACAATATGAACATAATCTCATAATCCATCAGATCCCATCAAACTCAGCACAACAATAGCAGAAAGATTACATATGTGCCTCGATCATGTAGTGCAGCTAACGAGGTCTAAACCATGAAGAACAAAGAGGGGAGGAGAACATCACATAGCTACTGATCACGGACCCATGTTCCAAATGAAACTACTCACGGCACATCCGTGAAGCGTCCATGGTGAAGGGGAAGCTCCCGGAGGTCGATCCTCCCTCCGGCAGGGTGACGGGAAGAAGTCTCCATGCGCTCCCGATCTTGGAAGCGCGGCGGAGGCGGAACAGATGCGAGATCGCGAAAAGGGGTTATCTTCTCGGAAGTTTCACGTCATGGGGAATATATAGGCGAAGGGGGACATCCAGGGGGGGGGGTACTAGGAGTCCAGGCGCCCCCCTGGCGTGGCCAAGCCCTAGGCCGCGCCAGGTGGTCGCCTGGGCACCTGGTGGTGGCCCCCGTCCCTCCTTCGGGGTTCCGGAAGCTTACGATGCGCTGATTTTTTATCTGATTTTCCCGAATTTTTGGAGCACTTTTAATATGGGGGAAACCTGGAATAAAAAAAGAGAAGAAAACAGAAACTGGCACTGGGGTGCATGGAGTTAATATATTAGTCGAAATATGATCAAAAGTGTATGAAAGTGTATCTAGATCATAGCAATATCACACAAAACATGCATGGAGAAAGCAGAAATTATCAATACGTTTGGGACGTATCAACATCCCCAAGCTTAATTCTTGCTCGTCCTCGAGTAGGTAAATGATATCAGGCATAATTTCAGTGGTGACATGCTAGCAACCATATAAGAACTTTGAAAAGTAAATCAATCAAGGTATGTGATTCAATTCAAGTCATAACAAGCAAGAGTCTATATTAGTATTGAAACAAGCAACAAAAGAACATTAGGTTCAAAAGCTCTCGCTGTCCATGACTCGAATGTCTCCAAATGGTGTTTGCGTGCAAGAAGGGGGATAGGGAATATGAGAAAAAAATATTTTTGTTGAGAACTCAATCTACTAAAGTTTCACACTTGGTCTTCTTTGGAATCTTATCTTGACTCATCCCCATACCACTAGCCAGGTAAAAGTCAATTTGATCCACTCCTTTTCGATATTTTGAGCACTCATGCAATGGATGAGCGTAAGCACGAGAGTTGACACTTAGGATGGAAAAGAGAGAAATATGGTGGAGGAGGAAGACAAAAAGGTGAGAAAGGCTCACATCAATGAGGACAATCATAGGCGAGAAGGCCAAATGATAGATATGATGTGAGGAGTAGGGATTGCCATGCAATGGACGCACATATGAGCTAAAAAGCTCTCCTATGGAATTAGTGGGGGTGCATCTAACTTGCTTGCTCATGAAGACCTAGAGCTCTTTTGAGGAGGCTCATCCTTGGAATATGCAAGCCAAGTTCTATAGGTGAAGGTCCCCACATAGCTATATGCATGAATGATCATCTCTATGGAGTACAAGGATAAGAGGGAGTATTAGTATGGATCTTTCAAAAGGATAGTAGCGTTGCCCCTTTCTCTCTTTTTATTTCTTTTTCTCCTTTTTCTCTTTTTTGTATTTTTTGGTGGCCTCAATGGATCTTTCTATGTAACTCTCATTTGTCCTCTTTGGGATCATTTATTTTGTCCACTTTTGGGATCTTTTCCTCACTTAAGGGAAACACTCTAATTTACAAGAGGGTATATAAGATCTTTCACAATTTACAAGGTGCTCAAATCATAAAGAAGATGTAGCTATCATGATGTATGAAATGTATGCCGCTTCCAGTGTAGCAGGAACATGTATGACATGAAGATCAAGTCATGAAGAGGTGGATGTTACATGGCAATATATCTCGGAAAGGCTATGGAAATGCCTTGATAGGTAGGTATGATGGCTGTTTTGAGGAAGGATATTGATACGTCTCAAATGTATCGATAATTTCTGCTTGCTCCATGCATGTTTTGTGTGATATTTCTATGATCTAGATACACTTTCATAAACTTTTGATCATATTTGGACTAACCTGCTAACTCAGTGCACCCTAGTGCCAGTTCCTGTTTTTTGCTGTTTTCCTATTCCGGGTTTCCCCCATATTAAAAATGCTCCAAAAATTCGGGAAAAATAGGATAAAAAATCAGCGCAATGGAGTCTTCCAGAAGCACCCAAGTGGGGCCCAAGGGCAACCACCACGGGCCAGGGGGCGCCTGGACCCCTGGTTCCCCCCTGGCTGCCCTTCGCCTATTTATTCTCCATCACGGGGAAACTCCGAAGGCAGAACCCTATTTCACAAATTCTCCTCTTTTCCGCCGCCGCCGTGCTTCCAAGATCGGGAGCATCGTCAGGACCCTTCCCGGCACCCTGCTGGAGGGAGGATCGACCTCCGGGAGCTTCCCCTTCACCATGGACGCTTCACGGATGTGTCGTGAGTAGTTTCCTTTGGACCATGGGTCCATGATCAGTAGCTATGTGATGTTCTCCTCCCCTCTTTGTTCTTCGTGGTTTAGATCGAGGCACATATGTAATTCTTTCTTCTTTTGCTATGCTGAGATTGATGGGATCTGATGGATTATGAGATTATATTCAGATTTAGATAGAGTAATATAATTGGTTCTTATCTTTTGTATTTTGTTCTGAAGTAATTATTGCATGTTCTCCATTGCTATTTATTGCTTTGGCCAAGTGGTAGCTACTGACTCCAAGAGGGAAAGTTATGCTCGATTGTGGGTACATGCCCCTGATGACACACTTGAGTGACAGAAACATGAGTCTAGGGGATGTGCTATGGCCACAAGGGGGAAAACAACGGTGCTTGTAACCGCGGTTACAAGGATTGTTTACTTTACGCAAAGTTCTTTTAATGCAGTTGTCTGTTGCTTTGGGTGTACACTTTGGGTGGGGCTCGCAACTTAATACCAGCGAGATGTTCTGGATAGATATCTCAAGGTGGGTGATTAGTAGTAGATGCAGATGGATTTCGGTCTACTTATTTTGGCGTACTTCCCATGCTTTTGAACCTCTTCCTTTTTTGTAGCATAGTTAGCATTGCGGTGCGTTTATAATCCTGTCAATTGCCCTTCTGTAATTTGTTTACCTCGCATAGCAGTCTTATCGTCTTTCGGGAGAGAGACATCACTAGTGAACATCACGGGACCCCGTTCCATATTCTCATCACTTTTACACGCTCATTTACTTTCTTGCTTTTTACTTTCATTTGCTATCATTATCATTATCCTGTGTTTTTTATCCTTTGTAAACAACAAGACCGGAGAGATTGACAACCTCTCCGAAATTCGTTTGGACCAAAGTTAATTGTGTTGTGTGCAGGTCCGCGTCAGGTGCGCCGATGACACCTACTTATCATCGCTGGAGTCCTACTGGTCGATACTCAACCTCGGTATCTTCACCGAGGGAAACTTGCTGCTACGCTGCATTTTACCTTCCACTTGGGGTAACCAACGAAGGGCGAGAAGCAATCCTCTCTCGCGTATCAAGCGAATTTCTGGCGCCGTTGCCGGGGACTCCGAGTGATAAGATAGGGGAGTTGCCCACTACCTTTTACCTTTACTTTTTAGTCTTGTTAGTTTACCTTTCAGTTTTTATCTTCGTGTCCTTTATCAAAAATCAAAAAATATATATATATATATAGTATGTCTAGTTCCTTACTAGCCAATCAATGTCTGACTTCTTTGAAACCAGATCTTATTGGCATGGAGGATTCACCGAGGATCAACAAAAGTGGTACAAGGAACACCGCTTGTCTCAAAAGGGGATACACTTATGGAAACAAATACATTAGTTGTATGAGTATGCTAGAAACTTGTGCTGAATATATAATATATCTTTCTGCAGGGATGAATCTTATTGCGTTATGAGGCACAAACACCTTGCTTTCCAATGTGAGTACAATGATGATGAAACCTTAGCTTCTTATGCTAAGAGAAATTATGATTTTCATGACGCAGAGCAAATAGAAGAATTTGTAGCTTATAAGGTGCCTACGAAATTACTTCTCTTCTTAAAAATATTTATGATGCCCCTTACAAATCTGAGAGTCTTGCTATACTTAACTATTGTTTGGAAAATTACGATGCAAATTATTATATTACTGATCATCTTGACAGAATCTCTCCCCCAAAGGAAGAGACTAATGATTTGCAGGACTCTATGGAAGAAGAAATTGCTGAACCTGAAAGCTCCTTGGATGAAAAAGAGCAGGAGAGTGACGAACAAAAGGAGGAAGAATGGAGCCATCCACCTCTACCTTCTAATGAGAGTAACTTTTTGACTCTTACCTTATATGAGTGTTATGATCCCATGGATTCTTTTGAAATATCCCTTTTTGATGAAGTTGATGACTTCTATACTTTTGGCCAAGATGCCACTATGGATGATGCTTACGAAGATGAACTTCCTATAGTTCCTTAAGTTAAGCATGAAATTGTTGCTATTTCACCCACACTTGATTGTCCTATTATCCTTTTGAAATCTCCAACTCATATTCCGGAGAACTGTGCTCTTATTAAGGATCAATGTGATGGGATGCATTTATCTTATGTTCCTAAAGACCGTGTTTAAAACTATACACGTGTGCTTCTAGGTCATGAACAATATGAATTATGTAATTATATTGTTGATGTTGTTCATGATAGTACTGAAAATTACTTTGATAGAGGAAAGTTTGGTTATAGAAACTTCCATGTTACAAAAACACCTCTCTCTAAGTTGAAACTTTTGAAGTTGTTCTTGTTCCACCTTCCTATGCATTTTCTTACAAGATTCCTGTGCATAGGAAGTGGGTTAGGCATAAATGTGTTTCATATTTGCTTCTTGATGCTCTCTTTTGCTTCAAAATTCTTATTCTTGTGCGATCATCTTCTATAATCTTTATGCCTAGCTTAAAGGAGTTAAAGAAAGCGCTTGTTGGGAGGCAACCCAGGATGTTTTTACTTATGTTTTTAGTGGTCTTGATGATTGTTACTTCTGTAGCAACATCATTGTATCTTTATTTTTCAAGCTTTGTGCCAAGTATAGCCTCACATGACAAGGGAAGTGAAAGTTGTGACATGCTGTCCAGAAAACAGATTCTGTCCTCGTGATGGGAAAAATTAGAATAAATCACTAGTTCATCTTTTTGAGCTGAATTTTTTACACAGGATGCTCTATACAATCGCGGAACTTTAGTATGTTCTGAGTTTTTTTATTTGAGTTGCAGAAGTGGCCCTAAAAAATTCTTTACTACCAGCTGTTCTGTTTTTCACACATTCTGCCACGTTTTGTCTCTCCTAACATTTGCAAACCTTAAGCTTGATTTTTCTTTGCAAAAACCTTTTGTCAATATTGATAAACAATATCTCTTCAATAATATCTTTATATCCAGAGAGGAAAAATTATTTATTAATGGTACTAATCTCTCTAATCAGCTTATGATGAGTTGTGTATGAATGGAGTTTTCAAGTGTGCGATGGAAGATGATAAAAGAAGATTCGGGAGTGTCAAGCGCTCAAGCTTGGGGATGCCCCCGTGCATCCCCAACAAAAATTCAAGGAGACTGAAGCGTCTAAGATTGGGTATGCCCCCGTGCATCCCCTTCTCCATCAACAATCATCAGTTCGTCCTTCGTCTCACTCTATTTTTATCACTTCATGCGTTATGTGCTATGCTTGGAGCGTCTCGCTCTTAGGTTTTGTTTTTAGTTTTCTTTAGCTTTTGTTGCTTTGCATAACAAGTTATATCCCGTCTTACTTTGTGTGGGAGAGAAACATGCTACACTTTCAAAATCTAGAACACATCATAGGATTCTTCATGCCTATCTTTTTGTCGTTGTGTGTTCTTTATCTTTTCGTAGCTACTTCCATGTTTAGTTTTTTGTTTTAGTTTTATCAAGAGGCTTGGATTTTGTTTAGTTTATTGCTGGAACTCTCTTTATTTTTCATGTTTATCTTGTTAAGAGAGTTGGTCGTTGCACTGAGTTATCTCTTGTCTTGAGAGTAGGTAATTGAGGTTGCTATTTAATTTTAGTAGTAACTTGCAATAGTTTTGAGGTATTGATGTGAGTTATGTTCGAACTTTTGGTGTCAAGAGCTCTAGCCTATTAGTGATAGCTGTCGTATATTGGGAAATCCGTGTTTATTTTTCAAAAACCTACAAAACTAGTTGAGAACTCTAGCTACTAGATGGATCACTACTCTTCTGAGGGGTCGGATATTAGAGTACACTCACGTACCATGAGTCGAGGATGCGCAAGGATAAAAAAAACCCCATACACTCCTCCTCGGGGTACTTGTCTCTTTGTGAACCTCCTCATTAGATTGAGAGTTACCGATAATAAGTGCATGAGTTCTTCGGACTAATGTAAGTATTGAAAGTTGACACTTCCACCTTGCCATATTTGCTAGCCTCTCATGTGCCGTGCATTGCCTCCTTCTCACTCCGAGAGTTGGCGTCCACCTTCGCCGGTACATCCAAACCCTTGGCATGATACACTCTGTCATCATAAACCTCCTTATATCGTTCCTCAAAACAGCCACCATACCTACCTATCAAGGCATATCCATAGCCTTTCCGAGATATATTGCCATGCAACTTCCACCTCTTCATGACTTGATCTTCATGTCATACATGTTCCTGCTACACTGGAAGCGGCATACATTGCATACATCATGATAGCTACATCTTCTTTATGATTTGAGTACCTTGTAAAGTGTGAAAGATCTTCTATACCCTCTTGTAAATTAGAGTGTTGCCCTTAAGTGAGGAAAAGATCCCAAAGTGTACAAAATAAAAGATCCCAAAGAGGACAAATGAGAGTTAAATAGAAAGAGCCATTGAGGCCACAAAAAAATACAAAAAAATAGAAAAAGAGAAAAATAAATAAAAAGAGAGAAAGGGGCAACACTACTATCCCTTTGAAAGATCCACACTAGTACCCCCTCTTATCCTTGTACTCCATAGAGATGATCATGCATATAACTATGTGGGGTCCTTCAGACTATAGAACTTGGCTTGCATATTCTAAGGATGAGCCTCCTCAAAAGAGCTCTAGGTCTTCATGAGCGAGCAAGTTAGATGCACCCCCACTAGTTCCATTCAAGAGCTTTTCATCTCATATGTGCATCCGTTGCATGGCAATCCCTACTCCTCACATCATATCTATCATTTTGCCTTCTCGCCTATGATTGTCCTCATTGATGTGAGCCTTTCTCACCTTTTTGACTTCCGCCTCCACCATATTCTCTCTTTTCCATCCTATGTGTCAACTCTCGTGCTTACGCTCATCCATTGCATGAGTGCTCAAAATATCGAAAGGGAGTGGATCAAATTGACTTGTACCTGGCTAGTGGTCTGGGGATGAGTCAAGATAAGATTCCAAAGAAGACCAAGTGTGAAACTTTAGTAGATTGAGTTCTCAACAATAATACATTTTTTCTCGTATTCCCTATCCCCCTTCTTGCACGCAAACACCATTTCGGGACATTCGAGTCACGGACAGAGAGAGCTCTTGCACCTAATGTTCTTTTGTTGCTTGTTTCAATGCTAATATAGACTCTTGCATGTTATGACTTGAATTGAATTACATACCTTGATTACTTTAATTTTCAAAGTTCTTATATGGTTGCTAGCATGTCACCACAGAAATTATGCCTGTTATCATTTACCTACTCGAGGACGAGCAGGAATTAAGCTTGGGGATGTTGATAGGTCTCAAACATATCGATAATTTCTGCTTGCTCCATGCATGTTTTGTGTGATATTGCTATGATCTAGATACACTTTCATACACTTTTGATCATATTTGGACTAACCTACTAACTAAGTGCACCCAAGTGCCAGTTCCTATTTTTTGCTGTTTTTCTATTCCAGGTTTCCCCCATATTAAAAATGCTCCAAAAATTCGGGAAAATCGGATAAAAAATAAGCGCAACGGAGTCTTCCAGAAGTCTGGGCCCCTTGTGGCACCCCTAGCTGCCGCCCTTCGCGTATTTATTCTCCGTCACGGGGAAACTCCGAAGACAGAACTCTATTTTACAAATTCTCCTCTGTTCCACCGCCTTTTTCTGAAGTAATTCTTGCATGTTCTCCGTTGCTATTTATTGCTTTGGCCAAGTGGTAGGTAGTGACTCCAAGAGGGAACGTTATGCTCGATTGTGGGTACATGCCCCCTGATGACACGCTTGAGTGACAGAAACATGATTCTAGGGGATGTCCTATGGCCACAAGGCGGAAAACAACGGTGCTTGTAACCGCGGTTAAAAGGATTGTTTACTTTACACAAAGTTCTTTTAATGCACTTTTCTGTTGCTTTGGGTTTACACTTTGGGTGGGCTCGCAACTTAATACCAACGAGATGTTGTGGATAGATATCTCAAGGTGGATGATTAGTAGTAGATGCAAATGGATTTTGGTCTACTTATTTTGGCGTACTGCCCATGCTTTTGAGTCTCTTCCATTCTTTTGTAGAATATTTAGCATTGCGGAGCGTTTATAATCCTGTCAATTGCCCTTCTGTAATTTGTTTACCTCGCATAGCAGTCTTATTGTATTTTGGGAGAGAGACATCACTAGTGAACATAACGGGACCCTGGTCCATATTCTCATCACTGTTTACACGCTCATTTACTTTCTTGCTTTTACTTTCAGTTGCTATCATTATCATTATCCTGTGTTTTTTATCATTTGTAAACAACAAGGCCGGAGAGATTGACAACCTCTTTGAACTTCGTTGGGAGCAAAGTTAATTGTGTTGTGTGCAGGTCCATGTCAGATGCGCCGCTGACACCTACTTATCATCGCCGGATTTCTACTGGTCGATACTCAACCTCGGTATCTTAGCCGAGGGAAACTTGCTGCTACACTGCATCTTACCTTCCACTTGGGGTAACCAATGAAGGGCGAGAAGAAATCCTCTCTCGCGTATCAGATATAAGGGGGTTTATGATGATAGAGCGTATCATGCCAAGGGTTTGGATGTACCGGCGAAGGTGGACGCCAACTCTCGGAGTGAGAGGAAGGCAAAGCACGACACGGGAGAGGCTAGCAAATATGAGGAGGTGGGAGTGTCAACTTTCAATACTTACATTAGTCCGAAGAACTCATGCACTTATTATCAGTAACTCTCCATCTAATAAGGAGGTTCACAAAGAGACAAGTACCCCGAGGAGGAGTGTATGGGGGTTTGGTTATCCTTGCGCATCCTCGACTCATGGTACGTGAGTGTACTCTAATATCCGATCCCTCCAAAGATTAGCGATCCATCTACTAGCTAGAGTTCGCAACTAGTTTTGTAGGTTTTGAAAATACACACGGATTTCCCAAAATACGACACCTATCACTAATAGGCTAGAGCTCTTGACACCAAAAGTTCAAACATTACTCACATGAATGCCTCAAAACTATTGCAAGTTACTACTAAAATTAAATAGCAACCTCAATTACCTACTCTCAAGACAAGACACAACTCAGTGCAATAACCAACTCTCTTAATAAGATAAACATGAAAACTAAAGAGAGTTCCAGCAACAAACTAAACAAAAGCCAAGGCTCTTGCTAAAGAGAAGCTAAGACTAAAATTAAACATGGCGGTAGCTACAAAAATATAAAGAACACACAACAGCAAAAAGATAAGCATGCAAAATCCTAGATTGGAGTGGAGCGTGTTTTTCTCCCACAAAAATTAAGATGGGGTCTAACTTTTTATGAACAACAAGCAAAGCTAAAGAAAACTAAAAATAAAACCTAAGTGCGAGACGCTCCAAGCATAGCACATAACGCATGAAGTGATAAAAATATAGTGAGACAAAGGACGAACTGATGATTGTTGATGGAGAAGGGGATGCACGGGGCATCCCCAAGCTTAGACACTTGAGTCTCCTTGAATATTTATTGGGGATGCATGGGGGCATCCCCAAGCTTGAGCACTTTACACTCCCGGACCTTCTTTCATCATCTTCCATCGCACACTTGAAAACTCCCTTCATACATAACTCATCATAAGCTGATTAGAGAGGTTAGTACCGTTAATAAAATAATTTTTCCCCACTGAATATATAGATATTCTTTAAGATCTACTGTTTCTCAAGATTTCCAAAAGGTATTTGCAAAGAAAAGGCAAGCTTAAGATTTGCAAAAGTAAGGAGAGACAAAACGTGGCAGAATCTGTGAAAAACAGAACAACAGGTAGTAGAGAATTTTTGGGGGGCACTTATGCAACTCAAATAAAAAAAAATCAGAACATACGAAAGTTTCACAATTGTAGAGATCATGATGTGTAAAAAATTCAGCTCAAAAAGATGAACTGGTGATTTGTTCTGATTTTTTCCGTCAAGAAGACATAATCTGTTTTCTGGACAGCATGTCACAACTTTTGCTTCCCTTATCATAAGAGGCTATGACTTGGCACAAATCTTGAAAATAAAGATACAATGATGTTGCTACAGTAGTAACAATCATCAATACCATTATGAACAGAAGTAAAAACATCTTGGGTCGCCTCCCAACAAGCGCTTTCTTTTACGCCTTTAAGCTAGGAAAAAAGATTTTAAAAATGCTCTGATAAGAATAAGGATTTGAAGCAAAAGAGAGCATCAAGAAGCAAATATGAAATACATTTAAGCCTAACCCACTTCCTATGCATTGGCATCTTGTAAGAAAATAAATCAAAGAAGCACAAAATGACAAGCATAGGAAGGTGGGACAAGAACAACTTCAAAACTTTCAACATAAAGAGAGTAGTTTTTGTAATATGGAAGTTTCTACAACCAAACTTTCCTCTATCAAAATAATTTTCAGTAGTATCATGAACAACATAAAGAATATAGCTATCACATAAATCATATTGTTCATGACCTACAAGCACACGCGTATTGTTTTCAACACGGTTTTTAGGATCATAAGATAAATGCAACCCATCACATTGAGCTTTGATAAGAGGAAAATTCTCCGGAGTTGGAGATTTCAAAAGGATAATAGGGAAATCAAGTGTGGGTGCAATAGCAACAATTTCATGCTGGACGTAAGGAACTATGGCAAGTTCATCTTCGCAAGCATAATCCATATTGGCATCATGGCCATCAACAAAGCAAGTATCAAATTCTTCAGAAAGGGATGTATCAAGTGAGTCCTCGGAATCATGGGATTCCTCATCAAAGAAATCATTAGCCTCTTCTTGGGAAGAAAACATTTTATTTTTAAAATCCTCAATATAAGTATTGGAAGTATATTTATCGAAGCAATAAGCAAGATCTGCAAAGTTTTCGGACTTGTTAATAGTATCGTGATAGTTTTCAATCAAACAAGCAATCTCATAAGCACCTTTAAAAGAAACAAACTCTTCAATCTTTTCCACATCAAAGTAATCATAAACACCTTTAGCATAAGAAGATAAGATCTCATTTTCATTAAACTCACATTGGAAAGGGAGGTGTTTATGATCTATATTAGAACAGCAAGTAAAATCATAAATGTGGCACAAAAGTTTAGCATGGCAATAAGAAACATGTATTTGATCCCATAAGTGATTCCCTTTCTGAGATAGGCGGTGCCGCGTATAATGAGCATGCTCATCCAATGATTTTTCCTTAACCAAGTCGGTTGGGTTTTTAGCGCAAGCACAAATTGATCGAAGACGATCCAAGTGAAACATGTCCATCCTACCATATTTGGGTGGTTCAGCACCCATGGTGAGGATAGTATCACTAGGCAAAGCAAGACAATGGCAAAAGGTAGGAACTATTTTTTTTGGTTTTTCATATAAGGAACAAAAGAAAAAACAAAAACTAGAAAGCAAACTAACAAGACTAAAATGCAAAAGGTAAAAGGTAGTGGGCAACTCCCTTATCTTAGCACTCCGAGTCCCCGGCAACGGTGCCAGAAATTTGCTTGATGTGCGAGATGATGATAATGGATTCTCTCCCTTCGTTGGTTACCCCAAGTGGAAGGTGAGATGTAGGATAGCAGAAAATTTCACCTATGTAGAGGATAGGGTTTGTCTCCCGTAGGACTCCGGCAATGATTAGTAGGTGGCAAGGAAACAATGGCACCGAATAAGACAAAAGTTGCTGGCTTGACCTGGACCTGCACACAACACAAAAAACTTTTCTCACAACGAAGTTCAGAGAGGTTGTCAATCTCTCCAGTCTTGTTGTTTACAAAGGATAAAAAATACAAGGGATAATAATAATGATCGCAACTAGAAAGTAAAAACAGAAAAATAAATGAGCGTGTAAACAGTGATGAGAATATGGTCCGGGGTCCCGTGATGTTCACTCGTGATGTCTCTCTCCCAAAAGACGATAAAACTGCTATGCGAGGTAAACAAATTACAGATGGGAAATTGACAGGATTAGAAACACACCACAATGCTAACTATGCTAAAAAGAAAGGAAGAGGCTCAAAAGCATGGGTAGTACACCAAAATAAATAAACCGAAATCCAACTGCATCTACTACTAACATCCACCTTGAGATATTGTAACGACCCGATTTGCTAAGAATCCAAGTCTCTGTGCATTCTGTGCTAGTCCCTGGATCAATAGCTAGCACACACAACACAAGATGTAATATCAAGAATAAACCACATGTTACAAATATTACATCGAAAATCCAGTATTACAATTAATCATACCTGCATAGCTCAAGGCTAGCTTACAAATAGAATACAACGGAAAAACAATAAAGAGCTTTGTGGCGTCCATCAACTCCACCGGCACAGTTTAGTATAGACATCGTAACCCTACATCACATCACTTACTCGTCGTATACAATCCTGCAACACTGAAGGTTACAACCCGACAACGGGTCAGTACATCTGATTTGTACGGCAAGTCACACGAAAAAGGATATAACAGACCTATCGCTACATGCAAGAATAAGTCAAAGGAAAGGCTTATTGCTTTGTTTTGCAGAAAGATGATTTTTCCCAATCTACCTAGTCAAAATTTTAGTTTAACTTACTATTTAAGATTAAGCTAGCAACACCAGTCCCAATCCACACCCTTTATTAAATCTTTCCCACTAAGGTTTATTATGGTGATTCATCTGTCAAGATCCTCCAGTAACAGTAATGTCTAGTAGCTCAAAGATGTCTTTAACCGGGGACACGGCTAATCATTATTAGTTTTTTACTTTGTAGAGGTTAGTACACTTTTCCCCGCTGGACTCAACCCGAAGATTGGGACGAAGTCTTTCAGAAGAGGTCACCAACACCCAACGGCAATCCCGTACCACCTATCACATCTACATCTGCTACTTTGCACGGGAGAGGCTTCCTACATCGTACTCAGCTAAGCCAAATCCCGTATGGGTAGCGGTTGTAAATGGAAGCTCCTAGTCACCAAGTATGTCTGAACTTTTTGAGCCTGGACGGTGCCCACTTACGTTCAGAGGGTAGATACCATGACGTACTTTCG
This sequence comes from Bromus sterilis, assembly GCA_950022295.1. Lineage (NCBI taxonomy): Eukaryota > Viridiplantae > Streptophyta > Magnoliopsida > Poales > Poaceae > Bromus > Bromus sterilis. The sequence goes on from OX465600.1 coordinate 161,429,308, forward strand.
ACCACCAAAACCATCCATTAGGGGTACAACCTGGTCTCGCCTTAGATAAGGCACGAGCCCCCAGGAAGCACTCCCTGCCCGTCCAGAGATGTATTCTAATTAAAGGTTGCTATTCAAGTCATTAAATCCTCACATAGCTCAATGTAATCTCAAACCAATCCACGTCTACAAGCATAGAAAATATATAGAAAGCACGTGCTAGGTTGTCTAAGCAAACATGATGAGATCATATGGCTACTGTAAGGCCCGATATGCAGTACTTTTCCAGATCTAGATGTTTCCATCCAGATCCGGGGACAAAGCACATATCGGTCCCACCGCGACATATGACAAGCCATATGCCCCGGATTTCCAACATGATATCACAACATTACAACTACATGGATACAACATCTCATACAATCGGCATACAATTGCCTTAATACAATACATCAGCGGAAGATACATGTCTGGGTACAGACTACAATCAAATGCCTACTGGCAAAGAGAAAAACATCGATCCCCATAACCACACGGGTCCAGGCCCTCCGCCGGGATCCGCCTAACTAGTCGTCGTCGAGTCTCCACGTGAAACGTCGATCACCATACCTGTTGTCGATTAAGAACCCTGAAAAGAGTTTGGGGGTAGTATCATGAGTACAGAAGTACTCAGGATCCAACTTTAGTGGTCAACTGACCCAGCAAGGACTTCATCACTCGTCCTTCTAGGACAACTAGTAGTTTACGGTATGGATGGGGTAAGTGGGGAGGTTGCTGCCGCACTAGCATTTATGAAGTGCTAACGATCTAGAGAGTAAGATAAGAAGCTAAGAATTCGATGAGGAATCGCCTCCAACAAGTCTGCTATTCACCTACTTACGCAAGCATAACACCTATCCTATCCTTGTCCTCCTCTTCGCATCCCAACGAAGAAGAAGCAGTGAAGGCACACACACACGTTGATCAAGTTTATTAAGATTATCTCAGTTGTTGTTGTCTATGAACAAGGAGTAGGTCTCAAGTCATCCATAACCGTGGACACGGCTTCTCGAAAATAATTAACCCTGCAGGGGTGTACCAACTGCCCATTACAAGGCTCCGCACGCACGCCCATCTCTCTCAGTTTCTACCCATCACAGGCAGCCATTTTATGATTTAGTCCCGAGAGATCCGGAACGACAGGTCCCTCTAACTAACAACGCACAAATCCGGGTGGCCCCCGGTGAGTCGACATCCAACTCAAAAGGCGGCTGCGCTCTCGAATCGTCCTCTACCGTCTGGATGAGGTCGGGTTAGGTCCCCAAACAGATGTGGACAACCCCCTAGCTCCCTGGGGTGGACCAACCAGAGAAACCATGTCTCCGCTGGCCCAAGTTGTTTGAAATCTGCCGGCCGCGGACCAGTCACACACACGTTTCAAATGGTAAATCATCTTGGGCCACCACTAGAAATGCTTGAAGCTAGGTAGGTAAGAAGAGGGGACCCCATAGCATCCCACACGCGGTTAGGCACGCTTAGTCTTAAAACCAATACAAGGAACTCAGATCCTAGGTGACTCGAATGGAACAAAGGGTCGGGGCGGGATAGCCTAGACCTTCCATCCTTCGTCGAATATAGTCCACATTTATAATAATCATATCATCCATAACAATATAACAATGTGATATCCCAAACCAAGGAGTAACAGGAGGTAACATCGTAGCATTCTAAGCATGCATACTAAGCAGGGGCTGAGCAACGAGCAATAGTAACATAGCAGTACAAGGTTTGCTAGGAGGGGACATGGCTGTATCGTTTTGAAAGAGGCTGCAAACATGTGGTAGGATCAAACCTCGCACCTAACCTATACTAGCATGCAAACCGCTAGTTGAAATAGAATGGATCATAAGTAATGTATAGTCCTTGCCTGTTGATAAGTTGGGTTCCGAAGGTGTAGTTTATCGCAACTTCGCATCGTCTCCGAGAGTATCAGCGGGAGCACACAAGAAGTAAACACTGGAAAGCAATCAACGGAGATACCACTATCACTACGGAGCAATCACGAGCAAGCAATAAATAAGCAAGCACGATCAAGTATGATGCATGTCATTTTAATATCATGGCATGAACATAAGAATGAGCAAGTTTAAATGAAGCATCGGGAAGCAAGGGTGCAATGCTACCGACAACCTTCATATGCATTAGGTAGGTGATTAACGAATCCGAAGGATTCCTTATATTAAAGGTGGTATGATGCATGATCATGGCATATGCAAAAGACTAGAACATAATATAAGCAAGAATTTCCCACACATGAGAATAAATCTCGAGACGGGATTCCTCGAATTTAAATGGATGCAGATGACATGGCATAATATGATGCACCTAGTGCACTCTATTGCAAGCAATTAAATAAAGAGCGAGACTATGCTACCGGAGGCTACGGTCAACGGGGGAAACGGTTCAACATCGTGAGGGGTTACGTGCAAAAATACACCATCACCGAGATAATGCTAGCTCATATGAACAAATGAATAGCACCATCTTGTTCCTCACGGAATTCTGGTCCAATATCATATATAACATGATATATTTGAGGCAAGGACGCACAATGCACAAGCATTGCAAAAATGGGGCAAATTTGGATGGATTTGAAATAATCCAGAAAAGGAAAAGGAGGGAGATGCCCTATTGGGCTCCCTTCGGCTGTTCTGGCCCAACCAGGCGAGCAGTCCCGCGCCCACGGGCGAGGAACTGGAGCGGGCCGAGCCCAGGTGCTCGCTGCGCTGCAAAAAAAAGAGAAAAAAAGAGGCAAAACTTGTGATAAATCATTCCCAAGGGGGTTCGAACCCAGGACCTAAAGGAAGCATACCAGGGAGCCCTGCCACTAAACCACTTAAGAACTCACGTCAAGATATGACACTGAAACTTAAAGACACAGATACAGGCGTTAACTGGAAGTGGACACGATGCAAAAAAAGAAAAAATGGGCGCCTTGCGCTGAAGGCGATTCGAACCCACGCCATCTCCGTTGCAAACACGAGCGCGCTACCGCTGGGCTACTGCTAGTAGACTTGACAAAGGACTAGCGCTACATAAAATAAAATAAAACTCGCGGCGCTAACTGAACTGAAATCTATAGGGGGGCGTTCTGACGAATCTGAACCTGCTAGTCCGCCTGACGAACTGGAGCGAGGAGGGCGCTGATCGCGCACTAGGCACGCCATGGCCGGTCAAAAGGGAGCTTGAGGAGGTTCAAAACCAGGTGCACGCATGCGCTGCTCGCTTCCAAGCTACAGGACACCACCACCATCTCTGAAGAAATTGAGGGAATTTTTTTCCACGCCTTTCCTGTCGAGCAGAGCAGCGGCAGAGAGGCGGAGAAACGCACGGGGCGGCCATGAGAGCACAACGACGAACGGGGGAAAAACCGTGGCTACCTACGACGCCCTATTGCTACTCGCGAAGAAGGAAAGGGAGCAAGGGGCGAGGGTCACAGAGGGGCTGTTGGGGTCGTCGATCGGCTTGGAGAAGAGGACGCAGGGGAGGAAGGCGAGGCAGAGGAGCACCACGGGAAGAATACGTAGCTGCCTTGGCGACGATGGCTCCTTACTCCAAGGCGGAGATGATCGCCGGACAACGACTGGCTGCACGTGGCGGCGGCGACCATGGCCCTGGACCTCCCGTCCATGGCGGGCACAAGAATAGAGAGAAAAAAGAAGGGGAGAGGAGAGGCGGCGACGATGGGGAAAACGAAAAAGGGCTAGGGTTCTGGGGGCGTCTGGCTGGCTAGATAAAGGGGAGGGTGTGGGAGGCTGCAGGAGGGCTCCACCCCCTCCTCTCTGCCATGGACGCTAGCGAGAGAGAGGCGGGTCGAGGAGGAGATGAGGAAAAAGGAGAGGGGTACCGGTTCGGCTTGGGCTGGGGTTTCGTTTAGGTGGGCTGGGAGGAGAGAGGATGAGGCCCAAGTGGCTCTCTGGCATTTCCTGCATTTTATACATTAACAAAATGATAGCAGAGAAATATCTAGAGAATAAAATAGAAGATGAAGACATAAAATCATATAAAAAAATGATTTGACACCCATGAAAATAAAGTGATTTTATAAAAAGTGTGACAACCAATTTTATTAAAATAAATTCAAACTCATTCAAATTATTTCAAATGAAGTTTGAACCACAACCACGTGTTTCAAGAGGGATAAAATCTTGGGAGTTGGCATGGAGTTTTGGCTTGGAAAAAACACGACTATATCAATGAGAGCTTGCTCGAAGATCAAAGATGATCATCGGAGAAAATGGCAAAGCCTAGGAAAGGAAGAAAAAAGGAAATGAAAAATAAATCCTCTTACACAACATGAAAAATGCGTTGGCATTTTTATGTCACATGAATTATGGCAAAGATTAAATGTGCAAATTTTCATCCCCAATGGAAAAAGAAAAATGCAATTTTTTCTGAAATTTTGTTAGTTTTGGGCTGTTACAAGTCGCCACCACTAACAAAGGATCTCGTCCTGAGATCCGGCATAACCCGGGGGAAGGGACCGAGAAGTTGCAAAAGGAAGATCGAATGAACGAAGAAACTTCCCGACACCACCAACATAGGCTCTGCTCATCGTGACAACGATGTTTGCTTTTGTCAGGATCCAACCTAACTTGAGATGCCGATATTGGAGAAGAAACTTCCATATGTGCGGGAAACTGATTTAGAGCAAGCTCGGATCAAACGAGGGGATATCGCAACAAAACTGAATCCACTTGGGAAAAGAAACTCAAAGTCTCTGTAATAAGATTACCTAGGTGCTACTGGAAGCCACGAATATGAGAATCCGAATTGAAACAATACCATACCAACATTTCTACAATAACATCACTCAGGAAGGTGCGAAAACCTGGACAACGAGATGGGACAGAGGAGGATCCACACACATTGCCGACTACAGCGGACAAAGGGGGACAGACAAAGCGGGAGGTTCAGAATCCATTAGTTGGATAATAACCAGGCAATCCGGTCAGCTGTTTCACGTGGGCCACACATTTTTCGATGTAGAGCGACAAGCTCACGAGCCATGCTCAGCCAGTTCGAAGTACGCCGACCAACCCGCTGCTGATAAAGTATTGGTCCGACTGAAATCTCCTAAAAGAGAACCTAGATTTGGTTTTGAAGAGGATTAGTTGAAGGAGAAGATCATTACGTCGCACTTCCTTACCAAAGGGAGGGGATAAGGAGTAAAAAGAATCCTACTCTCCGATAACTAACTTAGTAACTAGAAAATAGTTTTTGGCTAGACTCAACTTCGACCAGTAAAGGGATCCTACGGTCGGTAAGGCTCTGATACCAAGTTGTAAGGCCCGATATGCGATACTGTTCCAGATCTAGATGTTTCCATCCAGATCCGGGGACGAAGCACATGTCAGTCCCACCGCGACATATGACAAGCCATATGCCCCGGATTTCCAACATGATATCACAACATTACAGCTACATGGATACAACATCTCATACAATCGGCATACAATTTCCTTAATACAATACATCAGCGGAAGATACATGTCTGGGTACAGACTACAATCAAATGCCTACTGGCAAAGTGAAAAACATCGATCCCCATAACCACACGGGTCCAGGCCCTCCGCTGGGATTCGCCTAACTAGTCGTCGTCGAGTCTCCACGTGAAACGTTGATCACCATACCTGTTGTCGATTAAGAACCCTGAAAAGTGTTTGGGGTTAGTATCATGAGTACAGAAGTACTCAGCATCCAACTGTAGTGGTCAACTGACCCAGCAAGGACTTCATCACTCGTCATTCTAGGACAACTAGTAGTTTACGGTAAGGATTGGGTAAGTGGTGAGGTTGCTGCCGCACTAGCATTTATGAAGTGGCTAACGATCTAGAGAGTAAGATAAGAAGCCAATAATTCGATGAGGAATCGCCTCGAACAAGTCTTCTATTCACCTACTTGCGCAAGCATAACACCTATCCTATACTTGTCCTCCTCTTCGCATCCCAACGAAGAAGAAGCAGTCAAGGCACACACACGTTGATCAAGTTTATTAAGATTATCTCAGTTGTTGTTGTCTATGAACAAGGAGTAGGTCTCAAGTCGTCCATAACCGTGGACACGGCTTCTCAAATTTTTTTAACCCTGCAGGGGTGTACCAACTGCCCATTACAAGGCTCCGCACGCACGCCCATCTCTCTCAGTTTCTACCCATCACAGGCAGCCATTTTATGATTTAGTCCCGAGAGATCCGGAACGACAGGTCCCTCTAACTAACAACGTACAAATCCGGGTGGCCCCCGGTGAGTCGACATCCAACTCAAAAGGCGGTCGCGCTCTCGAATCCGCCTCTACCGTCTGGATGAGGTCGGGTTAGGTCCCCAAACAGATGTGGACAACCCCCTAGCTCCCGGGGGTGGACCAACCAGAGAAACCATGTCTCCGATGGCCCAAGTTGTTTGAAATCTGCCGGCCGCGGACCAGTCACACACACGTTTCAAATGGTAAATCATCTTGGGCCACCACTAGAAATGCTTGAAGCTAGGTAGGTAAGAAGAGGGGACCCCATAGCATCCCACACGCGGTTAGGCACGCTCAGTCTTAAAACCAATGCAAGGAACTCAGATCCTAGGTGACTCGAATGGAACAAAGCGTCGAGGCGGGATAGCCTAGACCTTCCATCCTTCGTCGAATATAGTCCACATTTATAATAATCATATCATCCATAACAATATAACAATGTGATATCCCAAACCAAGGAGTAACAAGAGGTAACATCGTAGCATTCTAAGCATGCATACTAAGCAGGGGCTGAGCAACGAGCAATAGTAACATAGTAGTACAAGGTTTGCTGGGAGGGGACATGGCTGTATCGGTTTTAAAGAGGCTGCAAACATGTGGTAGGATCAAACCTCGCACCTAACCTATACTAGCATGCAAACCGCTAGTTGAAATAGAATGGATCATAAGTAATGTATAGTCCTTGCCTGTTGATAAGTCGGGTTCTGAAGGTGTAGTTTATCGCAACTTCGCATCGTCTCCGAGAGTATCAGCGGGAGCACACAAGAAGTAAACACTGGAAAGCAATCAACGGAGATACCACTATCACTACGGAGCAATCACGAGCAAGAAATAAATAAGCAAGCACGATCAAGTATGATGCATGTCATTTTAATATCATGGCATGAACATAAGAATGAGCAAGTTTAAATGAAGCATCGGGAAGCAAGGGTGCAATGCTACCGACAACCTTCATATGCATTAGGTAGGTGATTAACGAATCCGAAGGATTCCTTATATTAAAGGTGGTATGATGCATGATCATGGCATATGCAAAAGACTAGAACATAATATAAGCAAGAATTTCCCACACATGAGAATAAATCTCGAGACGGGATTCCTCGAATTTAAATGGATGCAGATGACATGGCATAATATGATGCACCTAGTGCACTCTATTGCAAGCAATTAAATAAAGAGCGAGACTATGCTACCGGAGGCTACGGTCAACGGGGGAAACGGTTCAACATCGTGAGGGGTTACGTGCAAAAATACACCATCACCGAGATAATGCTAGCTCATATGAACAAATGAATAGCACCATCTTGTTCCTCACGGAATTCTGGTCCAATATCATATATAACATGATATATTTGAGGCAAGGACGCACAATGCACAAGCATTGCAAAAATGGGGCAAATTTGGATGGATTTGAAATAATCCAGAAAAGGAAAAGGAGGGAGATGCCCTATTGGGCTCCCTTCGGCTGTTCTGGCCCAACCAGGCGAGCAGTCCCGCGCCCACGGGCGAGGAAGCATACCAGGGAGCCCTGCCACTGAAGAACTCACGTCAAGATATTACACTGAAATTTAAAGACTCAGATACAGGTGTTAACTGGAAGTGGACATGATGCAAAAACAGAAAAAGGGGGTGCCTTGCGCTGATGGGGATTCGAACCCATGCCATCTCCGTTGCAAATATGAGCGCGCTACCGCTAGGCTACTTCTAGTAGACTTGATAAAGGACTAGCGCTACATAAAATAAAACAAAGTCACAGCGATAACTGAACTGAAATTTGCAGGGGGGCGTTCTGACGAATCTGAGCTTGCTAGTCCGCCTGACGAACTGGAGTGAGGAGGGCGCTGATCGCGCACTAGGCACGCCATGGCCGGTCAAAATGGAGCTTGAGGAGGTTCAAAACCAGGTGCACGCATGCGCTGCTCGCTTACAATCTACAGGACACCACCACCATCTCTGAAGAAACTTAAGGAAAAAAATGCCACACCTTTCCTGTCGAGCAGAGCAGCGGCAGCGAGGCGGAGAAACTCACGGGGCGGCCACGAGAGCACAACGACGAACGGGGAACAACCGCGGCTACCTATGGCGCCCTATTGCTACTCGCGATGAAGGGAAGGGAGCAAGGGGCGAGGCTCACAGAGGGGTTATTGGGGTCGTCGATCGGCTTGGAGAAGAGGACGCACGGGAGGAAGGCGAGGCAGACGAGAACCACGGGAAGAAGACGTAGAGGCCTTGGCGATGATGGCTCCTTACTCCAGGGCGGAGATGATCGCGGGACGACGACTAGCTTCACGTGGCGGCGGCGACCATGGCCCTGGACCTCCCGTCCATGGCGGGCACAAGAACAAGAGAAAAAGGAAGGGGAGAGGAGAGGCGGCGGCGATGGGGAAAACGGAAAAGGGCTAGGGTTCTGGGGTGGGGGTCCGGCTGCTAGATAAAGGGAAGGGCGTGAGAGGCTGCAGGAGGGCTCCACCTCCTCCTCTCTGCCATGGACGCTAGCGAGAGAGAGGGGGGCCGAGGAGGAGATGAGGAAAAAGGAGAGGGGTACCAGTTCGGCTTGGGCTGAGGTTTCGTTTAGGTGGGATGGGAGGAGAGAGGATGAGGGCCAAGTGGCTCTCTGGAATTTCCTGCATTTTATACATTAACAAAATGATAGCTGAGAAATAGCAAGAGAATAAAATAGAAGATGAAGACCTAAAATCATATAAAATATGATTTGACACCCATGAAAATAAAGTGATTTTATAAAACTGGTGACAACCAATTTTATTAAAGTAAATTCAAACTCATTGAAATTATTTCAAATGAAGTTTGAACCACAACCACATGTTTCAAGAGGGATAAAATCTTGGGAGTTGGCATGGAGTTTTGGCTTGGAAAAAACATGACTATATCAATGAGGGCTTGCTCGAAGATCAAAGATGATCATCGGAGAAAATGGCAAAGCCTAGGAAAGGAAGAAAAAAGGAAATGAAAAATAAATCCTCTTACACAACATGAAAAATGCGTTGGCATTTTTATGTCACATGGATTATGTCAAAGATTAAATGTGCAAATTTTCAGCCCCAATGGAAAAATAAAATGCAAAATTTTCTGGAACTTTGTTAGTTTTGGGCTGTTACAGCTACCATACCAGGTTTGCATCAATAATAATATAAAACTTCCTACACATGCATAGGGTGATATTTGCTACATGCATAAGTAAAAATATAGGTTGTGAAATGGTCGAAGTATGACTAGCCTTGTACATTCGATGAAGTTCTTCGCTCTCACGATCCAGATAACTCTACTCGCCACACTCGGAACAATCTATCGTCAACGAAAGAACTCAAATAAGAAATCATGCCATCAATAAGAATCACAAGAACAATCAATCAAATACAACAAGGTTTAGCAACAAAAATAGCTAGGCTCGATACGGTACAAGTGTCGATGTGCTCGAGGTGGCAGGTGGAAGGTGAACTCGAGAGAGTCAAGAGATAAAGAACTATCGGTAAATATTTGTGACTATGGACATAGGAATTCAAGGTGAAAATCATGTCCACATGAAAAGTGTGTGAATCTTACCGATAACATGTCTCAAACGATCCGATATGCAAAAGGAATCACGTGAAACGGAATACTACAACATAGGTCATAGCGGGTTCAAATGTGAATTGAATTTGACTTTAAAAAGATCAATAAACACTAGAATTTTTTTGTACATAAGATATAGACGGAAAGTACATGACACAAGTGATCCAACACAAAAAGAATCACTCGATTTGGATCAACGGTTTAAAAGATACGGCCTCCGGAATGTGAATTTGAATTTGAATGAATTCAAATTCAAAAGTGTGCAAAGTTGATTCCATGCTAAACTACAGAACAAGATGAGCGTGTATGGAATATTTCACCTGATTCCGACACACGGATTAGGAGATATTGCAGACACGAGATCAGGGTCTTTTCTGCAAAAAAGAACTAACTCGCGAATAAAGGTTTTCAGAAAACGCGATCGGGTCCCTAGGGTTTTGACCGGCGGCGGCGGCGCGAACTCCGGCGGGGTCGGCCGGCGGGGAGGCAGCGCAGGCCAAGGGGCGGCGGCGCGGCGCACGGGGGCGCTGTGGCCGGCGCGTCCAGGGGACGGCGGCTCGTGGCGCGGCGGCGCGTCACGGCCGGGAGACGGCGACGGCTCCGGCGAGCGGGCCGCATCGCGGCGGTGCGTGGAAGGCACGGTGGAGGCGACCGGTGCGGTTGCCGGCGTGGGCTCGCCGGGCGGCGGGGCGTGGCAGCGTGGGGCGGAGATGGCGCGCGGGCGGCGCTCGCGGTGAGGCCGGTGGGGACGGCGGCGCGGTTCCTGCGGCGGCGATGCGGGACCCGCCGCCTAGGGTTTCTTTTCTTTTTTTAGAAGAAAAAAGGAAAAGAGAAAAAGAATTTTTTTGGATTTCTATTTATAGGCAGAGGAAAAAAAACAAAAATGGGTACGTCTTGGACTCAAATTGCGCCCGCGGCGAGAAAGGGCTACTGGGCCGGTTTGGTACGAGTTTTTTTTACAAAAATATGAAATAAATTTCTAAATTCCTGTAATAATCTAAAGAAATTATGAAATGAACATATTTTCCAACAAGATAAATAAAAATAAATTCATTTTTCAATGACTTTATTTAATTATAAAATATTTTAGAAATTCATAAAAATCTCAAATAATTATTTAAATAGTTTCCACTCAATTTTTCTGAAGAAGTCATTTTATCTTCTCTCATGTTATAATTATTTTTGAATGTAAAATTATTTAAATAACTCCAATAAAAAATTTATTTAAAACATTTCCAATTTTCTCTTATATTGAAGGACTCATATTACCTTCTCTCATTTTAATTTATTGGATTTGTTTTAAATAATAAATTCCAAAACACCTACAGTGAATATTAGGGAAAGTCATTTTATTCACTCTCATTTTAATATTCAATAAACTCCGGAAGTTTTAGATCCTAGTGAAAATCAAATGTATCAAGCAAAAAATAATTATTATATCTAATTTATTAACATTCCAAAATTTGGAAAATTTTGGGATGTTACCGAGTACCACCCTTAAAAGGAATCTCGTCCTCGAGATTCGAAAAGGCTAGGCAGAAAAAGGTTAGGGTTTGGGTCTTCATGACAGTCCATTGATCCTCCGATGAGCTAGGGTGCTACCACCCTTAAAAGGAATGCGACGTGGTCTTCAAATTTTTACTCCATCGATGACCTCCTTCAAAGAGATTCACCTTCTCCTACCAGGTCTTGAATCCTTAGCAAAAGAGGAGTCTTCCAAATACATTGGTCTTCAAGAGTGTTGCACCTTCGATTGCATCCTTAGAATATATCATATATTCCTTTATTGTCTTGAATCCTATATCCAAAAGTTTGGTCCTCCAAGTACTAAACCTTCATGGTCGACAAGTCAGGCGCCAATACTAAGCAACTATAGATTCCCTCATGGTGGTCATCAAGAATACTTTTATAGGATACCTGCAGGAAATGATATTGGTCTATTCTCCCCGTATAACTTACTATTATTAACGATAATCTTATATAGGGGTCAAACATCGTATCCGCCTATGGTTTAGGCTTAACATCGTCGTCTCTCTGCTATAGGTAAGTCACTCAAGATTTACTATCCCGCATAGCAGGAGAGAATAATAAGAGTAGTCGTCCTGGGGGCCAATCCATTCCGCACCCAAATCATTACCTTGTATATGGCTTAGCTAATCTCGCAATCTAACACTTGGTCATCCTCACAAGCATTTGCAGCAAGTTCCTCTTGTTCATGAACTGGGTTCAGATAAATCCATTGGTTCTGTAAGCCAAACAAAACATCTATCGTTTCTTCACAACACTCAGGTTTGCGCAAATTACTATAAAACGGGTACTGGTGAAGTACAAATTCCTCACGGGTTCTTCCTTCAGCAAGATTTTGCTTGCTTTTTCTCAGATCCTGGCATATTGGGTTACATTTGAACTCAACATTAAGTTGCATCCATCTTTATTCCAGTCTTGACATTAGCAACCATTGTAGTAGCTTCTTCAGTGTAGGGATTAGGATGAGGGAATAGGATGTAGAGAGAGAGATACCCATACAAACATCACACTAGTTTTGAAAATAAGTTTTAATGTGTAACTGTTGTTAAAAGCAAGAAATGATAACTCACGAAAACGATGTAACGGTAGAAACTTGAATCTTCCAGGTCTTCAAGTCTTCAATGACGGTAGCTTCAGTTTTGCAATGTCGAAGCAATCTTCATATCGTTGAGTTACTTGCCAACTTATTCTTCTTGTGGTTGTGTCTTATTCAGTCTTGAAGCATACTAAATAGATGGGGGTCTAATGAAACGTAAACTTATTCTACTCACGTAGAAGAAACACAAGGCACAACACACAACATCAATCAAGGACATATCAGGGTCAAGGACACAAGAAAAATCTAACAAAAAAACATTCCATAAAACATCTAGTTCATCCACATCTCCAACTAACATTAAAAGGTGACAACGTACACTCACTACCCAACTAAGAATGTATATCATCCAGTTGCCAAATATAAGCTTCAATATGTCGACATCCTTGTTCCCACATTCGCATCTTCTTCTTTCCTTTCAATCCTGGACACATGTTGGCGTAGTGTCCCTTGTTCCTGCACCGGTAACACTCAATTTGGCTAAGGTCCTTCTGTTTCTTCTTCACGGGTGCTTCCTTGAACTCCTGGATAATCTTCTTCATTCAATCCTTTTGTTGTTGAATCACTTGTTGGGTCATGGTGTAAAGGTGACACTGAACGGGATAATGATCACTTCCTTCGCACATAAAATATGTGACTTGAGCAGTAGGACATTTTTCTCTCGAGTGAGTTTCCTCACAATAGGGACATCCATCTTGGTGTCCTTCGTAGGAGTGTCCTACTTCCCCGCAAATTTTGCAGACACAGGGCCTCTTACGGGTTACCGTCCTTTGCATCGTAGTGACGAGGCGGGATCCCAACAAAATCTTTGTAAACTCCTTCCAAGTAATCTTCTTTCTTGGTTCGTTAACCGCCTGATGCATTTTCCACCAAGTAGCAGTCTCTTCTTCAAAGTGCTTGACAGCATAGCGGACCATGTGAAAACTTCCAACCTTGTTACTCTCCATGTGCTCCTCCATATTATGAATCCATTGCTCCACTTTTTGTCTAGTCATTGCCCTAGAAAAGGTGAGTCCTACTTCATACTCCATCTATTGAACCCAAACGACAAGGGTTAGGGCAACTAGGATACTGAGAAGAAACCAATCTAAAGCTAGCACCAAGCACATACACACAAACAAGAAAAGGGCAAAACACCTACATGCAAACAACATCACATAACATCACTCAATAAAGTCACACCGCACCAAACAACACCTAGGGTAAGGTCGTACGTGCAAGACATATGATCACATCATACTATGCGCAATTCGTTTATCTAACTTCACATAAAAGTGGTGGTCTAAATTTAAGCTTCATCCTTCTCGGCTAGGCTGATCTTAAAAGTCCGGAAATTCCATCTCTGGTAGTGGTAACCATAATTGATCCACAAGGTTGATGAGTTACTTCTCAAAAATCATATCTTCAGGGGCATAACCAAGTCAAAGGTGTCTTTCCATTAAAACAAGACACGGATTTTAGAAAATGAATAATAGATGAGATATACTAGTGGAGAGAGTAAGTAATCAAAGAGTGATAAAATATTCTTCTTCCTATGGCTTTTCCTATGCGTTTTCTAGGGTCACGACCTACAGTCAACATGGGCTCTGATACCATCTTTAACGACCCGATTCGCTAAGAATCCAAGTCTCTGTGCATTCTATGCTAGTCCCTGGATCAATAGCTAGCACACATAGTACAAGATGTAATATCAAGAATAAACCACATGTTACAAATATTACATCGAAGATCCAGTATTACAATTAATCATACCTGCATAGCTCAAGGCTAGCTTACAAATAGAATACAGCGGAAAAACAATAAAGAGCTTCGTGGCGTCCGTCAACTCCACCGACACAGTTTAGTATAGACATCTTAACCCTACATCGCATCACTTAATCGTCGTATACAATCCTGCAACACCGAAGGTTACAACCCGACAACGGGTCAATACATCTGATTTGTACGGCAAGTCACACGAAAAAGGATATAACAGACCTATTGCTACATGCAAGGATAAGTCAAAGGAAAGGCTTATGGCTTTGTTTTGCAGAAAGCTGATTTTTCCCAATTTACCTAGTCAAAATTTTAGTTTAACTTACTACTTAAGATTGAACTGGCAACACCAGTCCCAGTCCACACCCTTTATTAAATCTTGCCCACTCAAGTTTATTATGGTGATTCATCTGTCCTTAACCGGGGACACGGCTAATCATGATTAGTTTTTTACTCTGCAGAGGTTAGTACACTTTTCCCCACTGGACTCAACCCGAAGATTGAGACGAAGTCTTTCAGAAGAGGTGACCTACACCCAACGGCAAGCCGGTACCACCTATCACATCTACATCTGCTAGCTTTTCACGGGAGAGGCTTCCTACATCGTACTCAACTAAGCCAGAGCCCATATGGCCAGCGGCTGTACATGGAAGCTCCTAGTCACCAAGCATGTATGATCTTTTTGAGCCTGGACGGTGCCCACTTACGTTCAGAGGGTAGATACCATGACGTACTTTCGACCACCAAAACCATCCATTAGGGGTACAACCTGGTCTCGCCTTAGATATGGCATGAGCCCCCAAGAAGCACTCCCTTCCCGTCCAGAAGTGTATTCTAATTAAAGGTTGCTAGTTAAGTCATTAAATCCTCACATAGCTCAATGTAATATCAAACCAATCCACGTCTACAAGCATAGCAAATATATAGCAAGCACGTGCTAGGTTGTCTAACCAAACATGATGAGATCATATGGCTACCCTACCAGGTTTGTAGCAATAATAATATAAAACTTCCTACACATGTATAGGGTGATATTTGCTACATGCCTAAGTAAAAATATAGGTTGTGAAATGGTCAAAGTATGACTTGCCTTGTACATTCGATGAAGTTCTTCGCTCTCACGATCCAGATAACTCTACTCGTCACACTTGGAGCAATCTATCGTCAACGAAAGAACTCAAATAATAAGCAATCATTCCATCAATAAGAATCACAAGAACAATCAATCAAATACAACAAGGTTTAGCAACAAAAATAGCTAGGCTCGATATGGTACAAGTGTCGATGTGCTCAAGGTGGCAGGTGGAAGGTAAATTTGAGAGAGTCAACAGATAAAGAACTATCGGTAAAGACTTGTGACTATGGACTTATGAATTCAAGGTGAAAATTATGCCCACATGAAAAGTATGTGAATCTTACCGATAACATGTCTCAAACGATCCGATATGCAAAAGGAATCACGTCAAACGGAATACTACAACACATGTCATAGCGGGTTCAAATGTGAATTGAATTTGACTTTAAACACATCAATAAACATTTGAATTTTTTTGTACATAAGATATAGACGGAAAGTACGTGAATCGAGTGATCCAACGCAGAAAGAATCACTCGATTTGGATCAACGGTTCAAAAGATACGGCCTCCGGAATTTGAATTTGAATTTGAATGAATTTAAATTCAAAAGTGTGCAAAGGTGTGCAAAGTTGATTCCATGCTAAACTACAGAACAAGGCGAGCGCGTAGGGAAAAGTTTCACCTGATTCCGACACACGGATTAGGAGATATTGCGGACGCGAGATCAGGGTCTTTTCTGTCAAAAAGGACTAACTCGCGAATAAAGTTTTTCAGAAAATGTGATCGGGTCCCTAGGTTTTTGACTTGCGGCGGCGGCGCGAACTCTGGCGAGCTCCGGCGGGGTCGGCTAACGGGAAGGCGCCGCAGGCCGAGGGGCGCCGGTGCGGCGAACGGGGGCGCGGTGACCGGCGCGTCCAGGGGACGGCGGCTCGTGGCCCGGCGGCGCGTCAAGGCCGGGAGACGGAGACGGCTCCGGCGAGCGGGCCGCGTCGCGGCGGCGCAGTGGAGGCGGCCGGTGGGGTCGCCGGCGTGGGCTCACCCGGCGGCGGAGGTGGACGAGGGCGACGGGGCATGGCCGCGTGGGGGCAGATATGGCACGCGGGCAGCGCTAGGGGTGAGGCCGGCGGGGATGGCCGCGATGGCGCGGTTCCGGCGGCGGCGATGCGGGACCCGTTGCCTAGGGTTTCTTTTCTTTTTTTAGAAGAAAAAAGGAAAAGAGAAAAAGAAATTTTCTGGATTTATATTTATAGGCAGAGGAAAAAAATGGGTCTGTCTTGGACTCAAATTGCGCCCGCGGCGAGAAAGGGCTACTGGGCCGGCTGGGTACGAGTTTTTTTATTTTTATTTAAATGTGAAACTTCAAACAATTTTATAAAAATAAATACACATCAGAAAAATATGAAATAAATTTCTAAATTCCTGAAATAATCTAAAGAAAATTATGAAATGGTCATATTTTCCAACAAGATAAATAAAAATAAATACATTTTTCAATGACTTTATTTAATTATAAAATATTTTAGAAATTCAAAAAAATCTCAAATAATTATTTAAATAGTTTCCACTCAATTTTTCTGTAGAAGTCATTTTTATCTTCTCTCATGTTATAATTATTTTTGAATGGAAAATTATTTAAATAACTCCAATAAAAATAAAAAATATTTAAAACATTTCCAATTTTCTTTTATATTGAAGGAGTCATATTACCTTCTCTCATTTTAATTTATTGGATTTGTTTTAAATAATAAATTATAAAACACCAACGGTGAATATTAGGGAAAGTCATTTTATTCCCTCTCATTTTAATATTCAATAAACTCCGAAAGTTTTAGATCCTAGTGAAAATCAAACGTATCAAGCAAACAATCATTATTATATCTAATTTATTAACATTTCATAATTTGGAAAATTTTGGGATGTTACATATATCTATGCAGAACATCTCGCTGGTATTAAGTTGCGAGTCCCTCCCAAAGTGTAAACCCAAAGCAACAGACAACTGCATTAAAAACACTTTGCGTAAAGTAAACAATCCTTGCAACCGCGGTTACAAGCACCATTGTTTTCCCCCTTGTGGCAACAACACATCCCCTAGACTCATGTTTCTGTCACTCAAGCGTGTCATCAGGGGGCATGAACTCACAATCGAGCATAACGTTCCCTCTTGAAGTTACTACCTACTACTTGGCCAAAGCAATAAACAACAACGGAGAACATGCAAGAATTACTTAGGAAGAAAAATATAAAAGATAAGAACCAAATATATTAATCTATCACAATCTGAACATAATCTCATAATCCATCAGATCCCATCAAACTCAGCATAGCAATAGCAGAAAGATTACATATGTGCCTCGATCATGTAGGGCAGCTCACGAGGTCTAAACCATGAAGAACAAAGAGGGGAGGAGAACATCACATATCTACTGATCATGCACCCATGGTCCAAAGGAAACTACTCACGACACATCTGGGAGGCGTCCATGGTGAAGGGGAAGCTCCCGGAGTTCGATTCTCCCTCCGGCAGGGTGCCGGGAAGAAGTCTGCTGGCGCTCCCGATCTTGGAAGAGTGGCGACGGCGGAACAGAGGAGAGATCGCGAAAAGGGGTTCTCTTCTTGGAAGTTTCACGTCACGGGGAATATATAGGCGAAGTGGGGCAGCCAGGGGATCTACCAGGAGTCCAGGCGCCCCTTGGCGAGGCCAAGCCCTAGGCCGCGCCAGGTGGCCTCCTGGGAACCTGGTGGTGGCCCCCCGGCCCTCCTTCGGCGTTCCGGAAGCTTCCGACGTGCTGATGTTTTATCCGATTTTCCCGAATTTTTGGAGCACTTTTAATATGGGGGAAACCTGGAATAAAAAAACAGCAGAAAACTGAAACTGGCACTGGTGTGCAATGAGTTAATAGGTTAGTCCAAATCTGATCAAAAGTGTATGAAAGTGTAACTAGATCATAGCAATATCACACAACATGCATGGAGCAAGCAGAAATTATCGATACGTTTGGGACGTATCAGCGCTCCGCATAATCCACCTGGTACCCAACAAAGAAACTGGCTTGTCTTTCAACTTCTCGTCGATAAGCTGCCATGGTGGCATCTTTGGAATTCCATTTTCCTGACACTTTTTGAGAGACAAGGTCAAAGTCTCCATAGCATTGAATCCGACTTATGTTCATTTCAAGAGCCAGCCACAACCCAGGAAGAAAGGCTTCGTATTCTGCTGCATTATTGGTGCAAGTGAACTGTAGTTGTAGGACATAGCAGAATTTCTATCCTTTAGGTGAGGTAAGGACCATGCCGGCTCTTGATCCCTGGAGCTGCCGACTCCCATCGAAGTGCATTGTCCAGTATTTGGTACCTGGATTTTCTGGGGGTGCTTGCATCTCTGTCCAATCATCGATGAAGTCGACCAGCGCCGGAGACTTGATGGCCATACGTGGCTCATATTTTATATGATAAGCCCCCAACTCTATAGCCCACTTTGCAATCCTTCCCGTGGATTCCCGGTTCTGGTTGATATCTGCAAGCGGTGCTGAGCTAACTATGGTTATGGGGTGCTCTTGGAAATAGTGCTTGAGTTTCCGACTTGCCAGGAATACAACAAGGACCAATTTCTTCCAGTGAGGGTAGCGTTGCTTCGATGAAGTCAAGCCCTCACTAACATAATAGACTGGCCTCTGTAGGGGGTGCTCTTTACCAGCTTCCATGCGTTCAACCACAACCACATCACTGACTGCTTGATTGTTGGATAAAATATAGAGTAGCATCGACTCCTTTGGATTAGGAGCCGCCAGGATTGGGGCCTGGGACAACTGTTTCTTCAGCGACTCCAGGGCTTGATCAGCCTAATCATTTCAGATTATTTTTTCTGACTTCTGTAAGAGCCGGTACAGGGGGATTGCTTTCTCTCCAAGTCGGATTATAAACCGAGTTAGAGCAGCTACACACCCTATGAGTCGTTGGACTCCCTTGACTGAGGCTGGCTTTTGAAGGGTCATGATGGCATTGATCTTCTACGGGTTCGCCTCAATTCCTCTCTCAGATACTATGTATCCGAGGTGTTTTCCTGCAGGGACCCCAAAGGTGCACTTGACCGGGTTTAATTTCATCTGGTACTTTCGTAGATTCTTGAAGGTTTCCTGGTGGTCACTGATGAGTGAGTCGGCCAACTGATATTTGATAAATATGTCATTCATGTAAGCGTGCACATTGCGCCCAATTTGCTCCTTGACGCAGTTCTGCACTGTTCGCTGATATGTGGCTCCTGCATTCTTCAAGACGAAAGGCATAGAAGTGTAGCAGTATATCCCAAAAGGAGTGATGAAAGCTGTTTTCTCTTAGTCTTCAAGAACCATCTTGATTTGGTGATAGCCAAAGTAGGCGTCAAGAAAACACAGGAGCTCACATCCTGCAGTAGAGTCTATGATCTGATCAATGCGAGGCAGTGCGAAGGGATTCTTTGGGAAAGCCTTGTTTAATTCAGTGTAGTCAATGCACATATGCCCAGTCCCGTTCTTTTTCAAAACGAGGACCGGGTTTGCGAGCCAATCCGGATAGAAAACTTCCATAATGAACCCGGCGGCAAGGAGCCGGGCTATCTCTTCCCCAATGGCGTTCCTCCTTTCGTCATTAAAACGACGAAGGAATTGCTTGACCGGCTTCATTTTCGGATCAATATTTAGGTGGTGCTCAGCGAATTCCCTCGGGACACCTGGCATGTCAGAAGGCTTCGATGCGAAAATGTCCTGATGCCCACGGAGGAACTCGATGAGCGCGCTTTCCTATTTATCAGATAACCCTGTCCCAATGATGAACTGCTGGGAAGCGTCACCAGGGACAAAGTCGACTTTCTTTGCTTCCTGAGCCAGTTGGAACTTTGGGTTATTGTCAGGAGTCGGTTTCTTCACGATGGTGGAGTTTGCTGGATCTACCTTCTCCTAGTATGCTGTCAAGTCCTCCTTGGCGCATGCCGAGTCGACAAACTTGACATGTTGTTCATCGCATTCCATAGCCCTGGTCCGAATCGCATCTACCGTGATTAGCCCGTTAGGACCCGATATTTTTAGCTTTAAATAGACATAGCATGGCCGAGCCATGAACCTGGCGTAAGCCGGTCTGCCCAAGATGGCAGGACATGGGCTCTCGAATTTTACCACCTCATAGGGTAAGATCTCAGAGCGATTTTTCAGTAGTTCCATAGGTTGTTTCTAGGTAGATTTTGCCTATCGGGCGTGCCGACTTGCCTGGGACTATTCCATGGAAAACAGTTGATACGTCCCAAACGTATCTATAATTTGTGCTTGCTCCATGCATGTTTTTCTTGAACTTTCATACACTTTTGAACCTATTTGGACTAACCTATTAACTCAGTGCACCCAGTTGCCAGTTTCTGTTTTCTGCTATTTTTGTATTTCAGGTTTTCCGGCCATTAAAAGTGCTCCAAAAATTCCGGGAAAAATATATAAAAATCAGCGCAACAGAAGCTTACGGAATCACCAAGAGAGGGAAGGGGGCCCACCACCAGGCAGCCAGGAGGGCAGGTGGCGCGGCCCCACCCTGGGCCGCGCCAGGGACCCTCCTGACTGCCTCGTGGGTCCCCTCGACGCCCCCCTTCGCCTATATTTACCCCTCAGGGTGGAAACCCCTAAAACGGACTCCTCTTTCGCGATCTCGCCTCTGTTCCGCCGCCGCCGCCGTTGCAAGATCGGGGCTGCCTGGAGAAGCTGCTCCGGCACCCTGCCGGGAGAAGCTACCCCCTCCGGGAGACCCTTCATAGCCATGGACGCCTCCCGTATGTACCGTGAGTAGTTTCCCTCGGACCATGGGTCCGTGACCAGTAGCTATGTGATCTATCTCTCCCCCTTTTGTGCTTCCACATTCGATTCCTCGTGAGCTGCCTCACATGATCGAGGCATCTATGTAATTTCTGATGTTGCTATGCTGACTTTTTTGGGATCTGATGGATTATGAGACTATGTTCAGATTGTGATGAGTAATATATTTGGTTCTT
The DNA here is from genome assembly GCA_950022295.1 of Bromus sterilis. Lineage (NCBI taxonomy): Eukaryota > Viridiplantae > Streptophyta > Magnoliopsida > Poales > Poaceae > Bromus > Bromus sterilis. The sequence goes on from OX465600.1 coordinate 161,450,604, forward strand.
CTCTTTTATATTTTGTTCTTGAGTAAATTCTTGCATGTTCTCCGTTGCGGTATTTGCTTTGTCCAAGTATTTTATTTGAAACTCCAAGAGAGAGTGTTATGCTCGATTGTGGGTTCAGCCCCCTGATGTCTAGCTTGAGTGACAGAAACATGAGACTAGGGGATGTGCTGTTGCCACCAGGGATAAAACAAGGGTGCTTGTACCTGCAGGTGCAAGGATTTTTTTAATTTACGCAAAGTTCTTTTAATGCAGTTGTCTGTTGCTTTGAGTTTACACTTTTGGGTGGGATTCGCAACTTAATACCAGCGAGATGTTCTGGATGGATATCTCAAGGTGGATGATTCGTAGTAGATGCAGATGGATTTCGGTCTACTTACCTTGGCGTACTGCCCATTTCTTTTGAGCCCTTCCTTTCTTTGCAGCATAGTTAGCATTGCGGTGCCTTCATAATCCTGTCAATTGCCCAACTGTGATTTGTTTACCTCGCTAGCACTTTTATCGTCTTTTGGGAGAGAGACATCACTAGTGAAAATCACGGGACCCTGGTCCATCTTCACATTATTGTTCACACCCTCAATTTACTTTCAGTTTTTTTACTTTCCTTTGCACCTTTTATCTCTTGCGTTGATCCTTTGTAAATGACAAGGCCGGAGGAATTGACAACTCCTCTGTACTCGTTGGGAGCAAAGTTATTTGTTGTTGTGTGCAGGTCCACGACAACTCCCTAGTCAGGAAGCAATTTCTGGCGACGTTGCCACCTACTTGTATCTCCTGAGTCCTACTGGTTCGATAACCTTGGTATCTTCACCGATGGAAACTAGCTGCTGCACTGCATCTCAAACCTTCCACTTGGGGTAACCAACGAGGGGCGAGAAGCCATCAAGAAAGTTTCTGGCGCCGTTGCTGGGGACTCAAGTCTACAAGATAGGGGAGTTCCACACTATATTTTACCTTTTCTTTTTAGTCTTGTTAGTTTACCTTTCAGTTTTTACTTTTGTGTCCCTAATCAAAAATACCAAAAATACCTGCTGCTACTATGGGTTCCAATGAAAACACTAAGTTGTGTGACTTCACTAGTCACAACAACAGTGACTTTATCTGCACTCCTATTGCTCCACCTGCCACTTCAGCACCTTCTTATGAGATTAAACCTGCTCTGCTTAACCTTGTCATGAAAGATAAATTCTCAGGAGCAGGAGAAGATGCTGCCTTGCACCTAAACAACTTTATCGAGCTCTGCGACATGCAGAAGTACAAGGAAGTGGATGGAGACATCGTCAAGCTGAAGCTTTTTTCCTTTCTCTTTGAGAGGAAGAGCCAAGGATTGGCTACAATCTTTGCCCAAGAACAATATCGATTCTTGGAGTAAATGCAAAGATGCTTTCATAGGGAAGTACTATCCCCCTGCTAAAATTATTCAATTGCGGAGTAACATTATGAATTTCAGGCAATTGGATAATGAACACGTTGCCCAGGCTTGGGAACGTATGAAGACGCTTGTCAAGAACTGCCCCACACATGGACTGACTACCTGGATGGTTATCCAGACTTTTTTATGCAGGCTTGAACTTCACCTCGCGGAACCTGTTAGATTCGGCCGCGGGAGGAACTTTTATGTCAACCACGCTTGGTGCTGCCACAAAGCTACTTGATGAGATGATGCTGAACTACTCACAATGGCACACCGAGAGATCTCCAACCGGTAAGAAGGTAAACTCTGTCGAGGAGATCTCCTCTTTAAATGAAAAGGTTGACCTTATCATGTCTCTACTTACCAAGCAACCTTCTATTGATCCTCAAGATGTTCCTTTAAATTCTTTGGTTGCTCAGGAGCAAGTAGATGTCAATTTTGTCTCTAGAAACAACTTCAACAATAATGCTTATAGGAGTAACTTTGGTAGCAACAATCCTAGGCCTTTCCCATCCAACAACTATGGGAACAACACTAATCCTACCACCAGCAACTCCTACAGCCAGAACAATAGGGAAAAAGACCTGCCCAGCTATGAGAAACTTGTAGAAATAGAAAAGGCCACCAAAAGCTATATGCACACTCAGTTTGAACAAAACAAGGCCTTTTCTAGACAATTAGATGATCACTCCTCTATCCTGCAAAACATTAGCAAACAGCTTGAGAGCCTGAACGGTGACATTTCCAGTCTCCAAACTAGACTCACTGCCATCGAGACTTATGTTTCAAACATGTCTCATACCCAATCTACCTTGATAAACCAAATCGCAGCTAAACCCGAAGTTGTACCCAAGGAAGAAGAGAGAGTTAAGAGCCTTCCTACCTACCACACAGTAGCTACTATCCAAGTAGTTGAGGATGTCCAAACTGTTAGCACCCATCACACCCCTAGTCCCACTGGACCTATTAATGGTGATGCTACCACCTCAACCTTAGAAGAGGAAACCTCTATGAACGTAGAGGCTTTCAAACAAGTGAGCTTAAATGATATCACTACCTCCTTGATAGATAGTGGTGACCTAGACTTTGACAACTGCACTTTACCGGAAGTTATTGGTTTCGTACACAAGATGTCTAGAGACCCCCACACTAGCACACTCAATCTTGCCTTCACAGAGCATATCACCAATGCTCTAAACAAATTTAGGGAGGAGAAGCTTAGACTAGAAGCCGCCATACCTAGGAAGCTAGAAAATGGTTGGGATCCTATGATAAAAATTAAATTGAATAACTTCTCTTGTTATGCTCTTTGTGATGTTGGAGCAAGTACCTCTGTTATGCCCAAAAGAAATGTATGATATGCTTGAATTGAAACCTTTTGATCCCTGTTCTTTTGGTGTTCGTCTTGTTGATTCTTCCGTAAAGAAACCTTTGGGGAAGATCGACGATGTTCTTATCATTGTCAATGACAATTATGTTCCCGTTGATTTTACTATTATGGACATTGAATGTGAACCTTCTTGTCCAATTATTTTGGGACGTCCTTTTCTTCGCACAGTTGGTGCTAGCATTGACATGAAAGAGGGAACTATCAAATTCCAATTCCCTCTCAAGAAAGGGATGGAACATTTCCCTAGGAAAAAGATTAAGTTACCTTTTGAGTCCGTCACACGGGCTAGTTATTCTCTTGAAAAGACTTGGTCTTCTGCTTTAAGCCTAGCTAATGGCTCTAAAGAAGCGCCTTCGGGAGGCAGCCCGCAACGAATTTAGGTTTTTCTTTTTGTTTTGTTCTGTTATTAGTGGTCTTGATGATTTTTACTACTATAGCAACATCATTGTATCTTTACTTTTGAAGCTTTGTGCCAAGTTTAGCCTCATACGGCAAGGGAAGTAAAAGTTGTGACATGCTGTCCAGAAAACATATTCTTTCCTCGTGACTAGAAAAATCAGAGAAAAGTCCCATCTTTTTGAGCTGAAATTTATACACAGCTTCATCTATACAATTACAAAATTTCCGTTTGTTCTGAGTTTTTTGATTTGAGTTGCAGAAGTACCCCTAAAAAATTCGTTTCTATCTTCTGTTCTGTTTTTCACAGATTCTGCCACGTTTTGTCTCTCTTCACTTTTTTGCAAACCCTAAGCTTGCTTTTTCTTTGCAAAAACCTTTTGGCAATCTTGGGAAACAGTAGCTCTTCCTGGAAATCTTTATTTGCAGTACCGGAAAATTATTTTATTAGGATACTAACCTCTCTAATCAGCCTACAATGGGTTATGTATGAAGGGAGTTTTCAAGTTCGGGATGGAGGATGATGAAAGAAGATTAAACCCAAGCTTGGGGATGCTCATGTGCACCCCCAATAAATATTCAAGGAGACTCAAGCGTCTAAGCTTGGGGATGCTCATGTGCACCCCCAATAAATATTCAAGGAGACTCAAGCGTCTAAGCTTGGGGATGCCCCCGTGCATCCCCTTCTTCATCAACAATTATCAGTTCGTCTCTCATTCACTATATTTTTATCACTTCATGCGTGATGTGCTTTTCTTGGAGCGTCACGCTCTTAGGTTTTGTTTTTAGTTTTATTTTGCTTTTTTTGCTGTAGTAACATGTTAGACCCCAACTTACTCTTTTGTGTGGGAGAGATTCACGCTCCGCTTGAAATAGAACTCCTCATAGGATTTGCATGCTTATTCTTTTAGCTGTGAGCTGTTCTTTTTCTTTTCTTAGCTGCTGTTTTGTTTAGTTGTAGTGCTTTAGTTTTTTCTAGAGCTTTTCTTTTGTTTTAGGTTGAACTTTCTATAGGTTGCATGTTTTATCTTGTTAGAGAATTTGCCTGTTGCACTGAGTTCTGTGTCTTGACTGAAAGTAGGTAGTTAAAGTTGTTGTTCTCTTTGTAGTAGTAACTTGCAAAAGTTTTGAGGTATTGACTAGAGTAATGTTTGAACTTATGGTGTCAAGAGCTCTTGCCTATTAGTGATAGATGCCGTATTTTTGGCAATCCGTGTGTTTTTCGAAAACCAAAACCCCCTGTTGAGAACTCTAGCTACTAGATGGGTCACTAACCTCTGAAGGGTTCGAATATTAGAGTACACTCACGTACCATGAGTCGAGGATGCGCAAGGATAACCAAACCCCCATACACTCCTCCTCGGGGTACCTGTCTCTTTGTGAACCTCCTTATTAGATTGAGAGTTACCGATAATAAGTGCATGAGTTATTCGGACTAATGTGAGTATTCGAAAGTTGACACTTCCACCCACCTATACTTTTTCTAGCCTCTTCGGTACCGTGCATTGCCCTTTCTCACCTCGAGAGTTGGCGCATACTTCGCCGGTGCATCCAAAACCTTGGCACGATACGCTCTATCATCATAAGCCTCCTTATATCTTTCCTCAAAACAGCCACCATACCTACCTACAAGGCATTTCCATAGCCTTTCCGACATACATTGCCATGCAACATCCAGCTTCTCATGACTTGATCTTCATGTCATACATGCTACTTGCTTGATCGATGAGCCGCATGCTAGTTGGTCCTTTCCCTAATCATTGCTACATGACGCGCTAGTATCATTGCATATCCTTCTATCCTGGCAGAAGCATACATTTGCATCATGATAGTTACATTTTCTTTATGTGAGTACCTTTGTAAAGTGTGAAAGATCTCCTATATTCTTGTAAAATATAGAGTATTGCCCCTAAAGTGAGGAAAAGATCCCAAAGAGGACACAATCAAAAGATCTCAAAGAGGACAAATGAGAGTTAAATAGAAAGAGCCATTGAGGCCACCAAAAAAATAAAAAAAGGAGAAAAAGAGAAAAAAAAAGAGAGAAGGGGGCATACTACTATTCCTTTTGAGAGATCCACACTAGTACTTCATCTCCTATCCCTTGTACTCCATAGAGATCATCATCATGCATATAGCTATGTGGGGACCCTTCACACTATAGAACTTGGCTTGTATATTCCAACGATGAGCCTCCTCAAACGAGCTCTATGTATTCTTGAGCAAGCAAGTTAGATGCACCCCCACTAGTTCCCTTGGAGAGCTATTAGCTCACATGTGCATCCGTTGTATGGCAATCCCTACTCTTCACATCATATCTATCATATGGCCTTCTCTCGCCTATGATTGTCCTCATTGATGCGACCCTTTCACACCTTTTTGTCTTCCTCCTCCACCTTCTTTCTGTTTCGCCTTTTTGGTGTCAACTTTCTTGCTCACGCTCATCCATTGCATGAGTGCTCAAAATATCGAAAGGGAGTGGATCAGTTTGACTTGTACCTGGCTAGTGGTCTGGGGACGAGTCCAGATGAGAATCCAAAGGAGACCAAGTGTGAAACTTTAGTAGATAGTTGTTCTCAACAACCTTATTTTTTCTCTCGTATTTCCCTATCCCTTGCTTGCACGCAAACACCAGCTGGAGACATTCCAGCCACAGACAGCGAGAGCTCTTGCACCTTTTGTTCTTTTGTTGCTTGTGTCAATGCTAATATAGACTCTTGCTTGTTAAGACTTGAATTTAATTGCATGCTTTGATTGCTTTACTTAAAAGTTCGTTTATGGTTGTGTGGCATGTCACCACAGAAATTATGCTTGTTATCATTTACCTACTCGAGGACGAGCAGGAATTAAGCTTGGGGATGTTGATACGTCCCAAACGTAACTATAATTTCTGCTTGCTCCATGCATGTTTTGTGTGACTTTGCCATGTTTTTCTAGAAATTTCATACACTTTTGAACCTATTTGGACTAACCTATTAACTCAGTGCACCCAGTTGCCAGTTTCTGTTTTCTGCTGTTTTTGTATTTCAGGTTTTCCGGCCATTAAAAGTGCTCCAAAAATCCCGGGAAAAATATATAAAAAATAAGCGCAACAGAAGATTCTGGAATCACCAAGAGAGGGAAGGGGGGCCACCACCAGGCAGCCAGGAGGGCAGGTGGCGCGGACCCACCCTGGGCCGCGCCAGGGACCCTCCTGACTGCCTTGTGGGTCCCCTCGACGCCCCCCTTCGCCTATATTTACCCCTCGGGGTGGAAACCCCTAAAACGGACTGCTCTTTCGCGATCTCGCCTCTGTTCCGCCGCCGCCGCCGTTTCAAGATCGGGGCTGCCTGGAGAAGCTGCTCCGGCACCCTGTCGGGAGAAACTACCCCCTCCGGGAGACCCTCCATAGCCATGGACGCCTCCCATATGTACCGTGAGTAGTTTCCCTTGGACCATGGGTCCGTGACCATTAGCTATGTGATCTATCTCTCCCCCTTTTGTGCTTCCACTTTCGAGTCCTCATGAGCTGCCTCACATGATCGAGGCATCTATGTAATTTCTGTTGTTGCTATGCTGAGTTTGTTGGGATCTGATGGATTATGAGACTATGTTCAGATTGTGATGAGTAATATATTTGCTTCTTCTCTTTTATATTTTGTTCTTGAATAAATTCTTGCATGTTCTCCGTTGCGGTATTTTCTTTGGCCAAGTATTTTATTTGCAACTCCAAGAGAGAGCGTTATGCTCGATTGTGGGTTCAGCCCCTTGATGTCTAGCTTGAGTGACAGAAACATGAGACTAGGGGATGTGTTGTTGCCACCAGGGATAAAACAACGGTGCATGTACCTGCAGGTGCAAGGATTGTTTACTTTACGCAAAGTTCTTTTAATGTTGTCTATTGCTTTTAGTTTACACTTTGGGTGGGATTCGCAACTTAATACCAGCGAGATGTTCTGGATGGATATCTCAAGGTGGATGATTCGTAGTAGATGTAGATGGATTTCGGTCTACTTACCTTGGCGTACTGCCCATTGCTTTTGAGCCCTTCCTTTCTTTGCAGCATAGTTAGCATTGCGGTGCCTTCATAATCCTGTCAATTGCCCAACTGTGATTTGTTTACCTTGCTAGCACTTTTATCGTCTTTTGGGAGAGAGACATCACTAGTGAAAATCATGGGACTCTGGTCGATCTTCACATTATTGTTCACACCCTCAATTTACTTTCAGTTTTTACTTTCCTTTGCACCTTTTATCTCTTGCGTTGATCCTTTGTAAACGACAAGGCCGGAGGAATTGACAACTCCTCTGTACTCGTTGGGAGCAAAGTTATTTTTTGCTGTGTGTAGGTCCACGACAACACCCTAGTCAGGAAGCAATTTCTGGCGACGTTGCCACCTACTTGTATCTCCTGAGTCCTACTGGTTTGATAACCTTGGTATCTTCACCGAGGGAAACTTGCTGCTGCACTGCATCTCAAGCCTTCCACTTGGGGTAACCAACGAGGGGAGAGAAGCCATCAACAGTGTTGGAGGTTTGCAGTTGTTTATGAGTCAATCCCATCCTGCGGAAGGTCTCGTAGTAAAGGATGTTGATACTGCTTCCTCCGTCCATGAGCACTTTGTCAAGTGTGTAACACCCAATTTGTGGAGAAACTACTAGGGCTAGAGTGCCCGGGTTCTCTACCACTTGGGGGTGGTCATCCCTTGTTCAGGTGATCGGCTGTTCGGACAAATTAAGCCACCTGGGACAAGCCGTATCTGTGACCACGGCCATGGCAGCTATCTGCTGCAGCTTCCTGTCTCTCCGACAGCTACTGGTGGTGAGGACATGGTAGGAGGAGTGGTCTTTGAGCTGTTTTGGGCTTGCTTGTTATCCAGCAAACCCTGACTAGTTTTTCTGCCCTCCTCCTCTAGATTCTTGGGGTTGAGGTGCTGTGCCGGCTCCATGATGCCCAAAATCTTGGTTATTGTTGTTCTGGCCGGCCCCTCCACCTGATCCGGGGGGTCCCTGGCCTCCACGTCGTGCAAACTCTTCCATAAAGTTGCGATCTTCCCAGGTGTGGTTGGCTGGACGTTCGGGTTTACTATGTGTTGGGCAAGGCCTTTTCATAGCTTCTTCAAAGCTGTTGGGGGGTCGGAAGCCTCCTTCCGTCTTGCGGTAGTTGTTGCTCCCCTGCTTCTGCCTTTGGAAGCCGACGTTTGTGTTGGCAACTAAGTCGGAAGCAGTCTGATCGAGTCGACGCTTGGTCTGTTGATTCTGGCTCTGGGAGCCTTTTCCATTGTTATTTTTATTCTGGGCGGCTTTATCCTCTTCTGGACCAGCGTCCTTGGTTTTGTCAGACTCGGCATACTTGATGACCGCATTCATGAGCTCTCCCATGTTACTGGCCGTCCTCTTGAGTCGGCCGAGTTTATGTACCAAGGGCTCAAACTTGCAGTTTCTTTCCAAGACAATCACTGCTGTCTGGGCAGTAATATTTTTGAATGGACTATATCTGCGACTTGTCGGCCAAGCTTAAGGCCGACTCTCCTTCCTTCTGGACACAATGCCCCAAGTCGACGATTGTGGTGGCTCTTCGGCAAGTACCTTAGAAATTCTTGATGAACTTTTCCTTGAGGTTTGTCCAAGAGGTGATGGAATTCTTCGGGAGGTTTTTGAACCATGTACGAGCCAGTCCTTCCAACATCATTGTAAGGTAGCGGGCGGAAACCTCTTCGATGGCTAGCAGCATATCCATGGCGAGGTCGTAGCTTTCGATCCACCCCGTCGGGTCCATGTCAGCTGTATAGTTTGAAATCTGAGGGCAAGCGTGTGTTCCTCAAGGTCGACACCAGACACCGGTTACCTAAGGATCTGCTGATGAACTCAGTATTTTGATCTTGCAGGGGCAATTGGACCGCCGGCTCTATACGGCGGTTGGTGTTAGGAGCCGGTAGATCCAGGATTCTCAGTGCCCCCTGAGGGTTCAGAGGCGGCTGTGCTCCGTGATGGCGATGGCTACTCGAGGCCGCGGGAGACGGCGACCCTTCTTGTCGGCTCACACTTTGACATGGAGGCCCCTATATGTATGGGACCCCTTGTAAATATTGAGCTTAATGTGTGATCGACAGTCTTAAGAAAGTCGACAGCTTCTCAAGCAACGCGATCTGCTAGAGTGTCCCCCTGAATTGTCGCGTTGGTGAGGAAGCGAGTTGCCTCCATGACATTGTCCATGGGGTAATTGAAGTGATGAGAAGGTGTATGGAAACTATCTAGGCGTGGCGGAGGAGCCGACTTTCTAGATGGAGTGAATCCTGGGGGGTCATTGGGCCTCTATCAGCTCCGACTCTCCCCGGAGGCGTCTGGCTTCTTGAACGAGCCAGGCTTCTCTCTCGTCCATTTTCTCTTTTTCGGCATCGATCTCCCTCCGTAAGCTTGCTACCCGTGCCTTGAGTCCGTTGAGCTTTGTCCTCCAGGCCTCCTAATTCTCCGTTGTCACCGTCATGGCCAAGGCCTCGTCAAGAGAGTTCAAGGCATCCATGAGGGATTCTGCTCCGGTGGGGCTTTGTTCTGATGGGCGGGCAGTTGGCTCCCTATCTGGATTAGAGGCCGCACTGGCAGCCGGCTCTGCGCCTTGATTTTGGGCTGCCTGACTCCTCTGTCCTCCAATGTCAACCATGAACACCGTGCCGCAGTATGGAGGATCAAAGTGAGGATAATCCGGGTTGTATTCTGGCACACCGGTGCTAAGTTTATTACTCCCCACGGATCTGATGGACCCCTTGTCTGAGAAGCTTCCTTCACCAGGGTATGAGTTGCCATCAGTTAGCTCTTCTAAGGCGTCGTGCATTGGGTACTCGACGGAGCGCTCCGGCTCCGGAGACTCATCAATGAATCCGACAAAAGCGGGTTTGGAGCCCGCGTGTCACCGACTCGAGGTTTCGATGGGAACTTCAGGATCCGGCTCTGGATCAGATCCGTACATCCTGCCGATGAAGATGTGGATAGACCCGATCGGGACCCGATATCCAGATTCGACAGAATTGGCATCATGGCCCAAACTTGAGTTGTCGATTTAAAGCTTTCCGCGCCGGCTTCTGGTGATCCGTCCAGCGATGAATCCCTCACTGCCTTGCAGAGCTCCCTCCAGAATCTCAACGCCTTCATGCGCATGCCCCACGGTGGGCGCCAACTGTCATGGGAAAGTCACGGCAGATGTTCGAAGAGTCGAACTTGACATGGGACCTTTGCTGCGAGGTGGATACGTGGAGAGAGTTCACATGGACAAGGGACTCGGCGATTTAGCCAGGTTTCATCCCCTCTTTGTCTCGAGGTAAAAGCCTACTCCTTCTTCTTATTATTACGGGTTCCGATTCCTCGATTAGAAGAGTCGGTGGATCGATTACAAGTGAGCCGGATCGCAACCTTAGTCTCGAGGAGATCTAAATTACGCCGAAAGTGTCTAGTCCTATCTTGGATTGAGATGTTCTGACTATGGATCCCGTGGACCTCGACTTATAAAGGTGCCGGGTCCCAGGGTTTCGCGAGTCCAACTCCGACACGAGGTGGAGTCCAATTCTACTATAAAAATATGCTAAGTGCTATACAAGGTAAGTCGAATTCCTTCTACGGCTTCAATCTTCATGCTTGGCACAGCCGGCTCGTGGCTGGGTTTTCTTTTGTGGGCCTTCCTTAGTTGAGTTAGCCCATGGATCCTAATGCCGGGTTATGGGCTTGGTCCATCCCCCCGACAAGATCCCCTACAGTTGTGGGTCATCAAGACCATTTTCTCGCGCTGTTGCCGGGGAGTTTAGCGCTATTGATAAGTGAAATTGGTAAGGAAACCTTTATACTGAATTTGTTATTTTTATTTTACCGTTGTTACTTTTAGTCCCTATGGACCACTCTGCTTGCGGGGAACTGCCCCACCATTACTGTGGTGGAGAAGGCTCCCCCACCTACTGAAATTATGCCCCACCATTACTGTGGTGGAGAAGGCTCTCCCACACCAACTGGGATTGTTAATTATGTTTTGGCTAATCCATATGCAGGAGATAGACATCTAGGTGAACACTTTCTATATCTTTCACAACTATGCTCCTTATTTAAGCTTGCAGGTATATCGATGGATTTTTTGTGAGAAAGCTATTCTCTCTATCATTAAAAGATAAGGCTTCAGATTGGTATAGGCTTATTGATAACTCTCATTTACTAAATTGGCAAGAACTTATGCCTCTCTTTTATGCAAAGTTTTATCCTCTTCATGAAATACATCGAGACAGGAACTATATCTATAACTTTTGGTCTCATGACGGAGAAAGCATCGCTCAAGCTTGGGGGAGATTGAAGGCCCTAATGCTCAAATGCCCCAATCATGAGCTCCCCAAGGAAATTATTCTTACAAATTTTTATGCAAGACTTTCTCGTCAAGATAGAGAGATGCTCGATGCTTTCTCTAGTGGGGTATTCTGCACCAGAAGCATTGAAGAAAGGTGGAATCTTATTGAAAGGATCCAAAAGAACACTGAAGAATAGGGATCGATAAAGGTATTGAACCCTTTATAATTTATGAGCATGATTACATTGAGAGCTATGCAGAAACTGATTACTTCAATACCTTTTGTGCTAAGATTGGTCTTGATTCCCAACTTCTGATAGATTTTTGCAAATACTTTGCCTCTCATATTGATTCCTCTAAAAAGACGGAGGATCAGCATCATAAACCCTTTAAGGAATTACCTGTTGATATTCATGTTGCTGACCCTATTTTGTGTAACAGCCCAGATTTCACCAAAAAATTAAAAAAATTTTGTTTTCGATGTGAATTGGTTGATTGCCTGCTTTGTTTGCGGTGTTTGCATCCCCAATTTATCGATCGGCGATTATTTTCCCCCCTGTTATCTCATACCGGACGGAGACCGACCCTTTCCACGCTGACACTCGACCTTTGCGACACCGGGTTTCACCCGATCACCGTCGCGAAAACTCGCACAAGACCAGCCGTAGCCAACGGAATGAAAAACCCCCGTTTAATAAGTAAACGAGATATTTTATAGCGCGCCGGAAAGTGTTCTTGAATGGTTCCTATGCAAGGTGAACGCCGCTGGCTCGACGCGCTTATCGTGCAGTTTGAAGATTTACCCGAATAGGAGGTCCTGCGGACCCCCGGCCGTCAGGAACGTAAACACCACGCGCGAGAGAGAGAAAACGGGGATGTTTTTGCAAACTTCCAACCACCTAGGCTATAAAAAGACCACCATTCTCCCTCCCCTTTCTAGGGTTCCCCCTAGCAAAAATTGCAGCCACCCCTCCACTTTTCCCCAAAATTAGTCCCATTTCCGAAACCCTAGCCCTTGATACGGTGAGGATAGTTCTCTCACTTCTTGTTGGTTACCCCAAGTGGAATGTGAGATGTAGCGTAGCAGCGAATTTCCCTCGGTGAAGATACCAAGGTTTGTCTCCAGTAGGACTCACAGAAATACAAGAAGGTGACAACGGCGCCAGAAATTGGCTTCTGGCTAGGGAGTTGACAGGACCTGCACACAGAAACAAATAACTTTGCTCCCAACGAGTATAGAGGAGTTGTCAAGTCCTCCGGCCTTGCTGTTTACAAAGGATCAACGCAAGAGGTAATAATAGTGGCAACTGAAAGTAAAGACTGAAAGTAAATTGAGGGTGTAAAAAATGGTGTGAATATGGACCGGGGTCCCGTGATGTTCACTAGTGATGTCCCTCTCCCAAAAGATGATAAAAGTGCTAGCAAGGTAAAGAAATCACATCTGGGAAATTGACAGGATTATAAACGCACCGCAATGCTAACTCTGCTACAAAAGAAAGGAAGAGGCTCAAAAGAAATGGGCAGTACGCCAAGGTAAGTAGACCGAAATCCATCTCCATCTACTATGAATCATCCACCTTGAGATATCTATCCAGAACTTCTCGCTGGTATTAAGTTGCGAATCCCACCCAAAGTGTAAACTCAAAGCAACAGACAACTGCATTAAAAGAACTATGCGTAAAGTAAACAATCCTTGCACTCGCAGGTACAAACACCGTTGTTTTATCCCTGGTGGCAACAACACATCCCCTAGTTTCTGTCACTCAAGCTAGACATCAAGGGGCTGAACCGACAATCAAGCATAACGCTCCCTCTTGGAGTTGCAACAAATCACTTGGCCAAAGTAAAATACGACAACGGGGAACATGCAAGAATTTACTAAAGAACACAAATATAAAAGAGAATCAAATATATTACTCATCACAATCTGAACATATTCTCATAATACATCAGATCCCAGCAAACTCAGCATAGCAACACAGCAAATTACAAAAGTGCCTCGATCATGTGAGGAAGCTCACGAGGTCTCGAAAGTGAAAGCACAACGAGGGGATAGATACATCACATAGCTACTGGTCACGGACCCATGGTCCAAGGGGGACTACTCACGGCACATCCGGGAGGCGTCCTTGGCGATGGATGGTCTCCCGGAGGGGATTCCTCCTTCCAGCATGGTGCGGGGGCAGCTTCTCCTGGCAGCCCCGATCTTGAAACGGCGGCGGCGGCGGTACAGAGAGGAGAACGGGAATAGCAGATTGATATTAGGGGTTTCCGTCACGGGGGGTAAATATAGGCCAAAGGGGGCACCGAGAGGGGCCACATTGCAGCCAGGAGGCCTCCTGGCGCGGCCTAGGGTGGGGCCGCGCCAGGGACCCTCTTGGGGCCCTGGTGGGTCCACCCCCTTCCTTCCTTGGTGATTCGGGAAGCTTCCGGGTCGCTGATTTTTTATATAATTTTTCCGGGATTTATTTGGCACTTTTAATGGACGGAAAACATGAAATACAAAAACAGCAGAAAACAGGAACTGGCAACTGGGTGCGCTGAGTTAATAGGTTAGTCCAAATATGATAAAAATTGTATGAAAGTTCAGGAAAAACATGGAAAAGTCACACAAATCATGCATGGAGCAAGCAGAAATTATAGATCTGAGATCAGCCTCCCAGAACATCTGGATCGTCAGATCTCGCGATCCGACGGCCCAGAGGCCGCCACGTCATCCCCTGCCTCTCCACCTCTCTCTCCTCCCACCTCCTGCCCGTGGGGATCCGTCGCCGCCTCGGGAAAGCTAGGCCGGCCCCAGCGTAGCCCGCCGGCCTCCCAGGACCGCGGCCCAGCTCCTCCAGCGCAGCCTCCTGATGGGCCAGGCCCATGGGTGAGGCCCGAGCCGCCCTTTCTCTTTTTTTTCTGTTACTGGATCCATGATTTTTTTTCTAAGTCAGAGAGTTCCCGTGTGCTGTGCTGTTTCGCGACGTATTTTGAGAATGAACCGTAACTCGGATCACTTGTGAGCATTTTGATTTGAAGTCATCTTGATTGTGTAATGGTTGGTCAAATAGGGCCACCAATCGTTAATTGCAAACTGCTGTTAACTGTTGCTGAAAACTGTTGCTTGATTGAAACTTCGGGTGACGGTTGTGTTGCAACCGTTCATCGGAATTGAGTGATTCTTGTTGCATACTATAAATAATCATGTCTACTTAAGTTATATGGGCCTGCTGCATGTTGATTGTATCTTCACCCAAAGTAGCTACCCTGCTGTTAGTGTGCTCCTGTTAACGTAAGATTGAAACTTTGATGCACTGTATATTTTTAACCGTGCATCCTATTGAGCATTGCAATATGTCATTTTGATCTATTCCATGTCTACTTCTGTTATATGCATTGAATTTTCATGTTTACATTCCTGGTCATAGTTATATTCAGCTCCGAATTTGCTGTCCCGCTGTTTTTGACAGCCACCTTTGTTTTTCACAAAGTCTGTAACTTTCCGATGCCATGTTGCACGTTTAATATCTTTTTATCTGTGATGCCTATGAGCATGATTCTTGTTTGTAAATGATAACCATCATGTCTAATTGATGCTCATATATTTCTATCCCATGTTGCTGTACTTTTGCATATAGTTTTAACCCTGTTTATAAAACATGAAAATAACAGTTTCTGCCCTGTTTTTCTGATTTTCACTAAGTCCTTGACCAGTAATGCTCTATAGCTTCTTGTGTTGCTTATAACTAGTGAACCATGATGCCTATTTGCATGATTCTTTTTGCCATGACTTGCCTGCCATGTCTACTACATTTCATATCATTTTGGTGCATGTTTGCATTCAGTAGCTAATTGTTCCATTGCTCTCAAGTGTTCTCCCTGATGTTAACAACATGTGTGCATAACTTGTATTGTTTGTATCTTTTTAACCGTAACTCCGTTTGGAGTGTTATTTATATGTAACTTGATTAGAATTTCATGTAATTTGTGTTTATTATGTTGTTTTCTGTTGTTAACCAACCTGAAATATGGTTTAGGGCAGATCGGTACTAAATGTTTAAATCGTCGTGCGGCAAATAGTGTTATGCCATGTTTAGGATTGTGCCTCACTTAAATTGTCTAGCATAGATAGTTTATCTTATGCCTCACCTATTTTCATGTTTGTGTGCTATGCCATGCTTGAGTGAGATGCCATGTTAATGACCTTTGCTCATGTTGTGTAGCGAAACAACTTGAACCATTCTAAATGTGCGGTATCATCGTGTGTGACGAGTACTCCACTTAACCTGTTAGTAAACGCTCTCGACGGTAGGTGCGATGTCTCGTGTTTCCTTCTTGTTGATTCTTGCTCGTGTTTGATTCGTAGTAATAGATGCTTGCTCGTTGATTGCTTTCCCGTGTTACCGTCTTGAATGCTCACGGGGTTACCTTCGGAGACGATGCGAGCTTGCGATCAACTACACCTTCGGAACCCGACTTATCAACAGGCAAGGACTATACATTACTTATGATCCATTCTATTATAACTTGCGGTTTGCATGCTAGTCTAAGTTAGGTTCGATGTTTGATCCTACCACATGTTTACAGCTTCTTCCAAACCAATGCAGCCATGTCCCCCCCAGCAAACCTTGTACTGCTATGTTACTATTGCTCGTTGCTCAGCCCCTTCTTAGTATGCATGCTTACGATGTTACGAATGTTACCCCATGTTACTCCTTGTTTTGGGATATCACATTATTATATTGTTGTGTATGATGTGATTATTATAATGTTGACTATACTCTACGAAGGATGGAAGTTCTAGGCTATCCCGCCCCGACGCTTTGTTCCATTCGAGTCACCTAGGATCCGATTTCCAAGTATTGGTTCTAAGACTGAGCGTGCCTAACCGCGTGTGGGGTTTTATGGGGTCCCCTATTCTTACGTACCTAGCTCCAAACATTTCCAGTGGTGGCCCAAGATGATTTACCATTTATAAAGTGTGTGTTGGTCGGCCGCGACTAGTATTCAAACAAACCGGGCTAGTGGGGACATGGTTTCCCTATTGGTACAACCTGGCCGGCTGAGGACCCGGACTAATGTGAGAATTCACCGGTTATCCAAACGCGAGTCATACGATAGAGGCCGATCCGAGAGCGCGGCCGACTTTTGAGTAGGATGTCGACTCACCGGGGGCCACCCGGATTTGTTCGTTGTTAGCTAGAGGGCCCTTAACATTTCGGATCTCTCGGAACTAAATCATAAAATGGCCGCCTGTGATGGGTAGAAACTGAGAGAGATGGGTGTGCGTGCGGAGCCTTGTAATGGGCAGTTGGTACACCCCTGCAGGGTTAAATCTTTTCGAGAATCTGTGTCCACGGTTATGGACGACTTGAGACCTACTCCTTGTAAATAGACACCAACAACTGAGATAATCTTAATATAACTTGATCAACGTGTGTGTGCCTTGACTGCTTCTTCTTCGTCGGGATGCGAAGAGGAGAACAAGGATAGGATAGGTGTTATTCTTGCATAAGTAGGTGGATAGAAGACTTGTTGGAGGCGATTCCTCATCGAATGCTTGGCTTCTTATCTTACTCTCTAGATCGTTAGCCACTTCATAAATGCTAGTGCGGCAGCAACCTCACCACTTACCCCATCCTTACCATGAACTACTAGTTATCCTAGATTGACGAGTGATGAAGTCCTTGCTGGGTCAGTTGACCACTACAGTTGGATGCTGATTACTTCTGTACTCATGATACTACCCCCAAACTCTTTTCAGGGTTCTTGATCGACAACAGGTATGGTGATCGACGTTTCACGTGGGGACTCGACGACGACTAGTTAGGCGGATCCCGGCGGAGGGCCTGGACCCGTGTGGTTATGGGGATCGATGATTTTACCTTTGCCACTAGGCATTTGATTGTAGTATGTACTCACACATATATCTTCCGCTGATGTATTGTATTAAGGCAGTTGTATGCCGATTGTATGAGATGTTGTATCCTTGTATCTGTAATGTTGTGATATCATGTTGGAAATCCGGGGCATTGGACTTCGTCATATGTCGCGGTGGGACCGATATGTGCTTCGTCCCCGGACCTGGATGGAAACATCTAGATCTGGAACAGTACCGCGTATGGAGTTTCGGAACCGTTACAATGCCTTGCTTCCAACGTATTGTCTCGATTCCGATCTCAAGTTTGGGAAATCCTGTAGTACCTTTAGTTCTTCGAATTCGGGTTAAACATCCTTGTTGTCTGTTGACTTTACCCAGTATCCTCACGATTTCAGTGAGAATGCTTCCCTTGATCGTCACTCTGGACTATCGTTCTTCCTTTTGATCTCTTGATGGTCTCGTTCTTCGACGTCGCCATCTCCCTGCGGAAAGTTTCTCAACAAAAGGTCATCGTCGACATGCAGCAGAGTCCCTTGTTGGTGGTGCTGAAGATCGTTGACTCTATTTTCTCTCCCCCCTCTCTCTCGGATCGTCCAGGATCTCGGGACGAAATCCCTTGTTGGTGGTGTTGTATTGTAACAGCCCAGATTTCACACAAAAAATCAAAAAAATGTTTTCGGTGTGAATTGGTTGATTTCCTGCTTTGTTTGTGGTGTTTGCATCCCCGATTTATCGATCGGCGATTATTTCCCCCTGTTATCTCGTACCGGACGGAGACCGACCCTTGCCACCCTGACACTCGACCTTTTCAATACCGAGTTTCACCCGATCATCGTCGTGAAAACCCGCACAAGATCAGCCATAGCCAACGGAACGAAAAACCCCGTTTAATAAGTAAATGGGATATTTTATAGCGCGCCGGAAAGTGTTCTCGGAACGGTTCCAGCGCGAGGTGAACGCCGCCGGCTCGACGCGCTGATCGCGCAGTTCGAAGTTTTACCCGAATCGGAGGTCCTGCGGACCCCCGTCGGTCAGAAACGTAAACACCGCGCGCGGATGAGAGAAAACGGGGATGTTTTTGCAAACTGCCAGCTACCTGGGCTATAAAAAGACCACCACTCTCCCACCCCTTTCTAGGGTCCCCCCTAGCAAAAACTGCAGCCACCTCCTCCACTTTTCCCCAAAAATAGTCCCATTTCTGAAACCCTAGCTCTCCAGATCTGAGATCAGCCTCCCAGACCATCTGGACTGTCAGATCTCGTGATCCGACGACCCAGAGGCCGCCAGGTCAGCCCCTGCCTCTCCACCTCTCTCTCCTCCCACCGCCTGCCCGTGGGGATCTGTCGCCGCCTCGGCCATGCTAGGCCGGCCCCAGCGCGGCCCGCCGGCCTCCCAGCACCACGGCCTAGCTCCTCCAGCGCAGCCGCCTGATGGGCCAGGCCCATGGGTGGGGCCCGATCCGCCCTTTTTCTTTTTTTTCTGTTACTGGATCCCTGATTTTTTCTAAGTCAGAGAGTTCCTGTGTGATGTGCTATTTTGCGACGTAGTTTTCGAATGAACCGTAACTCAGATCACGATGCACCCAAAATGTTTTTTTGCTCAGAATTGTGTGCTCTAACTTTCATCTTTTGTGAGCATTTTGATTTGAAGTCATCTTGATTGTGCAATGGTTGGTCAAACAGGGCCACCCATCGTTAATTGCAAACTGCTGCTGAAAATTGTTGCTTGATTGAAACTTCGGGTGACGGTTGCGTCGCAATCGTTCATCGGAATTGAGTGATTCTTGTTTCATACTGTTAAGCATCATGTATACTTCAGTTCTATGCTTTCACTTGTCATATTGGCTTGCTCCATGTTGATTGTATCTTCACCCAAAATAGCTACCCTGCTGTTAGTGTGCTGCTATTAACGTAAGATTTAAACTTTGCTGCATTGTATCTTTTTGAGAGTGCATTCTATTGAGCATTGCAATATGTCTTTTTTATCTATGCTATGTCTACTTCCGATATATGTATTGCATTGTCATGTTTACATTCCTGGTCATATTTATATTCAGCTCCAAAGTTGTTGTCCCGCTGTTTTTCACAGCCACCTCTGTTTTTCACTAAGTGTGTAACTTTCCGATGCCATGTTGCACGTTTAATATCTTTTGATCTGTGATGCCTATGACCATGATTCTTGTTTGTGCCAGATCACAATCATGTCTAATTCATGTTCATATATTGCTATGTCATGTTGCTGCAGTTTTGCATATATTTTTACCCCTGTTTATACAGCATGAAAATAACAGTTTCTGCCCCGCTTTCCTGATTTTCACCAAGTCCTTGACTAGTAATGTTTTATAGCTTCTTGTGTTGCTTATAACTAGTGAACCATGATGCCTATTTGCATGATTCTTTTTGCCATGACTTGCTTGCCATGTCTACTACATTTCATATCATTTTGGTGCATGTTTGCATTCATTAGCTAATTGTTCCATCGCTCTAAAGTGTGCTCCCTGATGTTAATAGCATGTGTGCATAACTTGTATTGCTTGTATCTTTTTAACCGTAACTCCGTTTGGAGTGTTCTTTATATGTAACTTGATTAGAATTTCATGTAATTTGTGTTTATGCTATTGTTTGCTGTTGTTAACCAACCTAAAATATGGTTTAGGGCAGATCAGTACTAGATGTTTAAATCATCGTGCGGCAAATAGTGTTATGCCATGTTTAGGATTGTGCCTCACTTAAATTGGCTAGCATAGATAGTTTATCTTATGCTTCACCTCTTGTCATGTTTTTGTGCTATGCCATGCTTGAGTCAGATGCCATGTTAATAACCTTTGCTCATGTTGTGTAGCTAAACAACTTGAACCATTCTAAATGTGCGGTATCGTCGTGTGTGACGAGTACTCCACTTAATGTAAGGCCCGATATGCGGTACTGTTCCAGATCTAGATGTTTCCATCCAGATCCGGGGACGAAGCACATATCGGTCCCACCGCGACATATGACGGAGTCATATGCCCCGTATTTCCAACATGATATCACAACATTACAGATAAAAGGATACAACATCTCATACAATCAACATACAACTGCCTTAATACAATACAACAGCGGAAGATACATGTCTGGGTACAGACTACAAGCAAATGCCTACTGGCAAAGAGAAAAACATCGATTCCCATAACCACACGGGTCCAGGCCCTCCGCCGGGATCCGCCTAACTAGTCGTCGTCGAGTCTCCACGTGAAACGTCGACCACCATACCTGTTGTCGATCAAGAACCCGGAAAAGATTTTGGGGGTAGTATCATGAGTACAGAGGTACTCAGCATCCAACTGTAGTGGTCATCTGACCCAGCAAGGACTTCATCACTCGTCATTCTAGGACAACTAGTAGTTTATGGTAAGGATGGGGTAAGTGGTGAGGTTTCTGCCGCACTAGCATTTATGAAGTGGCTAACGATCTAGAGAGTAAGATAAGAAGCCAAGCATTCGATGAGGAATTGCCTCCAACAAGTCTTGCTATCAACTACTTACGCAAGCATAACACCTATCCTATCCTTGTCCTCCTCTTCGCATCCCAACGAAGAAGAAGCAGTCAAGGCACACACACACACGTTGATCAAGTTATATTAAGATTATCTCAGTTGTTGTTGTCTATGAACAAGGAGTAGGTCTCAAGTCGTCCATAACCGTGGACACGGCTTCTCGAAAAGATTTAACCTTGCAGGGGTGTACCAACTGCCCATTACAAGGCTCCGCACGCACGCCCATCTCTCTCAGTTGCTACCCATCACAGGCAACCATTTTATGATTTACTTCCAAGAGATCCTAAACGACAGGTCCCTCTAACTAACAACAAAAAAATCCGGGTGGCCCCCGGTGAGTCGACATCCAACTCAAAAGCCGGCCGCGCTCTCGAATCGGCTCTACCGTCTGTCTCGGGTTTGGATAGCCGGTTAATCACACATGGGAAACCGGGTCCTCAACCGAACAAGGTGGGACAGCAAGGGAACTATGTCCTCACTGGTCCGGGTTGGTTGGAAAACTACTGGCGTACGACCAGAACACACACGGTTTCAAATGGTAAATCAGCTTGGGCCACCACTAGAAATGTTTGAAGCTAGGTAGGTAAGAAAAGGGGACCCCATAAAATCCCACACGCGGTTAGGCACGCTCAGTCTTAAAACCAATACCCGGAACTCGGGTCCTAGGTGACTCGAATGGAACAAAGCGTCGGGGCGGGATAGCCAAGACCTTCCATCCTTCGTCGAATATAGTCAACATTATAATAATCATATCATCAACAACATTATAATAAGGTGATATCCCAACCAAGGAGTAACAGGGTAACATCGTAGCATCCTAAGCATTCATACTAAGCAGGGGCTGAGCAACGAGCAATAGTAACATAGCAGTACAAGGTTTGCTGGGAAGGGACATGGCTGTATCAGTTTGAAAGAGGTTGTTAACATGTGGTAGGATCAAACATCGAACCTAACCTAGACTAGCATGCAAACCGCTGGTTGAAATAGAATGGATCATAAGTAATGCATAGTACTAGCCTGTTGATAAGTCGGGTTCCGAAGGTGTAGTCGATCGCAAGCTCGCATCGTCTCCGAGAGGTACCCGCGGAAGCACACAAGAGGGTAAACACTGGAAAGCAATCAACGAGCAAGAATCTATTACTACGAGGCAACACAAGATCAAGAAGTCATCACATGACACGGCAACGCGATACGGATCTATCGTCAAGAATGGTTACTAACAGGTTAAGTGGAGTACTCGTCACACACGACGAATACCGCACGTTTACGGTGGTTCAAGTTGCTTAGCTACAGGTGATCAACCAACGGTTATTAACATGGAAACTCAAGAAAGCATGGCATAGCACATAAACATGACAAGAGGTGAAGCACAAAGTAAACTATCTATGCTAGTCAATTTAAGTGAGGCACAACCTAAACATGGCATAACACTAAGTGCCGCACGATGATTAAAAGATTTGGTACTGTTCTGTCCTAGACCATATTTTAGGTTGGTTAACAACAGCAAACAATAGCAAAACACAAAGTACACAAAAAACTAATCAAGTTACATATAAAGAACACCCCAAACGGAGTTACGGTTAAAAAGATACAAGCAAAACAAGTTACGGGCACAATCTGCCAACATCAGGAAGCACACTTTAGAGCCATGCTTAAACAGGTTAATCAATGCAAACATGCTCACAAATCATATGGAACTAAAGTAGACATGACATGGAAGGCATGGCAAAATTAATCATGCAAATAGGCATCATAGATCAAAAGATATTAAGCAAACAACATGACATCGCGAAGTAACAGACTTAGTGAAAAACAGAGGTGGCTGTCAACAACAGTGGCATAGCAACTTTGGAGCTAAATATCTATATGACCAGGAATGCTATAATGAAGATGCAATACATGTAATGAAAGTAGACATGATTCTTAACAATATGCAATTGGAATCATTCAATTCCGATAAACGGTCGCGACACACTCGTCGACCGAAGTTGCAACAAAATAACAGATTCAGCAACAACAGCACAATAACATATGGGTCACCACTTTGGAGCAAGATTTAATATAGCTAGAGCACCCAAATATGACAAGTTAAAGCATGGAAATGAAGTACACATGATGCTTAACACATAGGAGAAAGAACCAATGCAATAGGCCTCATGGATGAGTCACAATCATCATGCAAAATTGCAACAAAATAATAAAAGCAGCACTTAACAGGAAAAAGTAGTAGTTTAATGGCCTGATGCCCACTTCAACGCATAATTAAACTATCTAGACCGCCTCAAACGGAAAAACATTCTACATACGAACGCTAGAGCACGCAAAACTGAGCAACTTTTGTTTTGGGGGCACGTTCATCGGAGCTACGGTTTAATCGCTATTCGCAGCACAAAAATGAATCAACAGCAATTTTTATCCAGGACTTAGAAAATTTTACAGATCTCGGGGAGGGAAAAAAACTACCATGGGCTTCGGCCCACCAGGCGGCTAAGGAGGGGTGGCCTGGCGCTGGGCTGGCTGGGCCTTGGAGGGCGAGTGGGCCGGGGAGGCGCGGCTGGGCTGGCGGCCCACCTGGCTGCCCAAGCCAGCCCGCAGGGGCGCTGGAGGTCGGCCGACTCAGGGCTCCTCCCGAGCAGAACCGGCGGCGGCGGCGGAGGGGCTCGCCGGCCAGCGAGGGAGGTGCGCAGGGGCGCGGCGGCGCGGATCCCGGCCGGAGGAGGAGGGGCAGCGCCGGATCCTGGCGCTGGAGGGCCACCAGGGGCGTGGGCGAGCTCGGCCTTCGGGGCGGCCGCAGCCGTGGCCGGTGGCTTCGTGCTGCACTCCGGCGGCTTGCGAGACCTGCGAGAGAGGAAGCAGAGGGGAGTGAGGGGAGGAGAGGGAAGAGAGGGAAGAGAGGGAGGGAGAGATGGCCGTGGGGAGGTGGTGCCCGGCTGGCCGGCGTGCTGGCCGGAGGCGGCGGCGACTGCGTGCATCCACGGGCTTGGGATGGAGGAGAGAGGAGATCAGGGCGCTGACGTGGCGCGCTCTCGGCCCTCCGATCTCGCGATCGGACGGCTGCAAACGGATTTGGGTTAGATTTTTGATAAAATGGGCTAAATTGCGAAAATTGGGCTATTGTGAGGGGGGTGGCTGCAATTTTGTGGCTAGGGAAACCCTAAAAATGGGTGGGAGTGTGGTTGTCTTTATATAGCCCCGGTGGCTGGCAGTTTGCAAAAACATCCCCGGTTTTCTCTCGCGCGCGCGTTGCTCACGTTTCTGACCGCCGGGGGTCCGCAGTACCTCCGATTCGGGTAAAACTTCGAACTGGGCGATCAGCGCGTCGAGCCGGAGGCGTTCACCTAGCGCTGGAACCGTTCCGAAAACACTTTCCGGCGCGCTATAAAAATAACCCGTTTAATTATTAAACGGGGTTTTTCGTTCCGTTGGTTGCGGCTGGTCTCGTGCGGTTTTTGCGACGGTGATCGGGTTTCGTGAAACCCGGTGTCGCAAGGTCGAGTGTCAGGGTGGTAAGGGTCGGTCTCCGTACGATAAGAGATAATAGGGGGAACAATAATCGTCGATCGATAAATTGGGGATGCAAACACCGCAAACAAATCAGACAATCAAACAATTCACACCGAAAACAATTTTTTTATTTTTTGTGAAAACTGGCTGTTACAATACAACACCACCAACAAGGGACTCTGCTCCATGTCGACGTCGAACTTCCGTCGAGATATTTTCCGCAGAGAGACGACATCGTCGAAAATACGAAGTCGTCGGTGTCAAGAGGAGGAACGACAACGATAACCGGATCAAATGATAGTGTTTTCGACGCAAGTCGTGAAAACACCGGCAAAAGGATGGATGGCAATGGATGACCCAGATGATAACCGAAATCGAAGAAGCTAAAGGTACTACAAGAATTCCCACCTGAGCTCGGAATCGAGACAATACTTCCAAGAAAATTATTGTAACTATTTCGAAACTCCACACTCATCGAGATCCTAAAGTTTGAAGGGGATAAGACAAGAATTAAAACACTTATGATACTTGTCCTAACCAGAGCAAGGGTAAGGAGTAAAAAGAATCCTACTGTCCGATAACTAACTTATTAACTAAAAAATAGTTTTTGTCTAGACTCGACTTCGGCCAGAGAAGGGATCCTACGGTCGGTAAGGCTCTGATACCAAGTTGTAAGGCCTGATATGCGGTACTGTTCCAGATCTAGATGTTTCCATCCAGATCCGGGGACGAAGCACATATCGGTCCCACCGCGACATATGACGGAATCATATGCTCCGGATTTCCAACATGATATCACAACATTACAGATACAAGGATACAACATCTCATACAATCGGCATACAACTTCCTTAATACAATACAACAGCGGAAGATACATGTCTAGGTACAGACTACAAGCAAATGCCTACTAGCAAAGAGAAAAACATCGATTCACATAACCACACGGGTCCAGGCCCTCCGCTGGGATCCGCCTAACTAGTCGTCGTCGAGTCTCCATGTGAAGCGTCGACCACCATATGTGTTGTCGATCAAGAACCCTAAAAAGATTTTGGGGGTAGTATCATGAGTACAGAGGTACTCAGCATCTAACTGTAGTGGTCATCTGACCCAGAAGGACTTCATCACTCGTCATTCTAGGACAACTAGTAGTTTACGGTAAGGATGGGGTAAGTGGTGAGGTTGCTTCCGCACTAGCATTTATGAAGTGGCTAACAATCTAGAGAGTAAGATAAGAAGCCAAGCATTCGATGAGGAATCGCCTCCAACAAGTCTTGCTATCAACTACTTACGCAAGCAGAACACCTATCATATCCTTGTCCTCCTCTTCGCATCCCGACGAAGAAGAAGCAGTCAAGGCACACACACACGTTGATCAAGTTATATTAAGATTATCTCAGTTGTTGTTGTCTATGAACAAGGAGTAGGTCTCGAGTCGTCCATAACCGTGGACACGGCTTCTCGAAAGGATTTAACCCTGCAGGGGTGTACCAACTGCCCATTACAAGGCACCGCACGCACACCCATCTCTCTCACTTGCTACCCATCACAGGCAACCATTTTATGATTTAGTTCCTAGATATCCGAAACGACAGGTCCCTCTAACTAACAACGAACAAATCCGGGTGGCCCCCGGTGAGTCGACATCCAACTCAAAAGCCGGGCGCGCTCTCGAATCGGTCTCTACCGTCTGTCTCTGGTTTGGATAGCCGGTTAATCACACATGGGAAACCGGGTCCTCAGCCGAACAAGGTGGGTCAGCAAGGGAACTATGTCCTCACTGGTCCGGGTTGGTTGGAAAACTACTGGCGTACGAGCAGCACACACACGGTTTCAAATGGTAAATTAGCTTGGGCAACCACTAGAAATGCTTGAAGCTAGGTAGGTAAGAAAAGGGGACCCCATAAAATCCCACACGCGGTTAGGCACGCTCAGTCTTAAAACCAATACCCGGAACTCGGGTCCTAGGTGACTCGAATGGAACAAAGCATCTGGGCGGGATAGCCTAGACCTTCCATCCTTCGTCGAATATAGTCAACATTATAATAATCATATCATCAACAACAATGTAATAAGGTGATATCCCAACCAAGGAGTAACAGGGTAACATCGTAGCATCCTAAGCATGCATACTAAGCAGGGGCTGAGCAACGAGCAATAGTAACATAGCAGTACAAGGTTTTCTGGGAAGGGACATGGCTGTATTGGTTTGAAAGAGGTTGTAAACATGTGGTAGGATCAAACATCGAACCTAACCTAGACTAGCATGCAAACCGCTGGTTGAAATAGAATGGATCATAAGTAATGCATAGTACTTGCCTGTTGATAAGTCGGGTTCCGAAGGTGTAGTCGATCGCAAGCTCGCATCGTCGCCGAGAGGTACCCGCGGAAGCACACAAGAGGGTAAACACTGGAAAGCAATCAACGAGCAAGCATCTATTACTACGAGGCAACACAAGATCAAGAAGACATCACACGACACGGCAACGCGATACGGATCTATCGTCAAGAACGGTTACTAACAGGTTAAGTGGAGTACTCGTCACACACGACGAATACCGCACGTTTACGGTGGTTCAAGTTGCTTAGCTACAGGTGATCAACCAACGGTTATTAACATGGCAACTCAAGAAAGCATGGCATAGCACACAAACATGACAAGAGGTGAAGCACAAAGTAAACTATCTATGCTAGTCAATTTAAGTGAGGCACAACCTAAACATGGCATAACACTAAGTGCCGCACGATGATTAAAAGATTTGGTATTGTTCTGTCCTAAACCATATTTTAGGTTGGTTAACAACAGAAAACAATAGCATAAACACAAATTACACGAAAAAATAATCAAGTTACATATAAAGAATACCCCGAACGGAGTTACAGTTAAAAAATACAAGCAAAACAAGTTACGGGCACAATCTGCCAACATCAGGAAGCACACTTTAGAGCCATGCTTAAACATGTTAATCAACGCAAACATGCTCACAAATGATATGGAACTAAAGTAGACATGACAGGGAAGGCATGGCAAAAAGAATCATGCAAATAGGCATCATAGATCAAAAGATATTTAGCAAACAACATGACATCGCGAAGTAACAGAGGTGGCTGTCAACAACAGTGGCATAGCAACTTTGGAGCTAAATATCTATATGACCAGGAATGCTAACATGAAGATGCAATACATGTAATGAAAGTAGACATGATTCTTAACAATATGCAATTGGAATCATTCAATTCCGATAAACGGTCGCGACACACTCGTCGACCGAAGTTGCAACAAAATAACAGTTTTGGCAACAACCGCACAATAACATCAGGGTCACCACTTTGGAGCAAGATTTAATATAGCTAGAGCACCCAAATATGACAAGTTAAAGCATGGAAATGAAGTACACATGATTCTTAACACACAGGAGAGAGAATCAATGTAATAGGCCTCATGGATGAGTCACAATCATCATGCAAAGTTGCAACAAAATAATAACAGCAACACTTAACAGGAAAAAGTAGCAGTTTAACGGCCTGATGCCCACTTCAACGCATAATTAAACTATCTAGACGGACTCAAACGGAAAAACTTTCTACATACGAACGCTAGAGCACGCAAAACTGAGCAACTTTCGTTTTTGGGGCACGTTCATCGGAGCTACGGTTTAATCGCTATTCGCAGCACAAAAATGTATCAGCAGCAATTTTTATCCAGGACTTAGAAAATTTTACAGATCTCGGGGAGGGAAAAAAACTACCGTGGGCTTCGGCCCACCAGGTGGCTGAGGAGGGGTGGCCTGGCGCTGGGCTGGCTGGGCCTTGGAGGGCGAGTGGGCCGGGGGTGCGCTGGAGGTCGGCCGGCTTAGGGCTCCTCCAGAGCAGAACCGGCGGCGGTGGCGGAGGGGCTCGCCGGCCGGCAAGGGAGGCGCGCAGGGGCATGGCGTGCGGATCCCGGCCAGAGGAGGAGGGGCGGCGCCGGATCCTGGCCGAAGGAGGAGGGGCGGCGCCGGATACTGGCGCTGGACGGCCACCAGGGGCGCGGGCGAGCTCGGCCTTCGGGGCGGCCGCAGCCATGGCCGACGGCTTCGTGCTGCACTCCGGCGGCTTGCGAGACCTGCGGGAGAGGAAGCAGAGGGGAGTGAGGGGAGGAGAGGGAAGAGAGGGAAGAGAGGGAGGGAGAGATGGTCGTGGGGAGGTGGTGCCCGGCTGGCCGGCATGCTGGCCGGAGGCGCAGGCGGCTGCGTGCAGCCACGGGCGTGGGCTGGAGGAGAGAGGAGATCAGGGCGCTGACGTGGCGCACTCTCGGCCCTCCGATCTCGCTATCGGACGGCTGCAAACGGATCTGGGCTAGATTTTTGATAAAATGGGCTAAACTGCGAAAATTGGGCTATTATGAGGGGGGTTGCTGCAATTTTGCTGCTAGGGAAACCCTAAAAATGGGTGGGAGTGTGGTGGTATTTATATAGCCCCGATGGCTGGAAGATTGCAAAAACATCCCCGGTTTTCTCTCGCGCGCGCGTTTCTCACGTTTTTGACCGCCGGGGGTCCGCAGTACCTCCGATTCGGGTAAAACTTCGAACTGCGCGATCAGCGCGTCGAGTCGGAGGCGTTCACCTCACGCTAGAACCGTTCCGAAAACACTTTCCGGCGCGCTATAAAAATAACCCGTTTAATTATTAAACAGGGTTTTTCGTTCCGTTGGCTGCGGCTAGTCTCGTGCGGTTTTTGCGACGGTGATCGGGTGAAACCCGGTGTCGCAAGGTCGAGTGTCAGGGTGGCAAGGGTCGGTCTCCGTCCGATACGAGATAAGAGGGGGAACAATAATAGTCGATCGATAAATCGGGGATGCAAACACCGCAAACAAATCAGACAATCAAACAATTCACACCGAAAACAAATTTTTTAATTTTTGTGAAAACTGGGCTGTTACACTTAACCTGTTAGTAACCGCTCTTGACGGTAGGTGCGATGTCTCGTGTCGCCTTCTTGTTGATTCTTGCTCATGCTTGCTTCGTAGTAATATATGTTTGCTCATTGATTGCTTTCCATCGTTTATCGTCTTGAGTGCTCACGGGGTTACCTTCGGAGACGATGCGAGTTTGCGATCAACTACACCTTCGGAACCCGACTTATCAACAGGCAAGGACTATACATTACTTATGATCCATTCTATTATAACCAGCGGTTTGCATGCTAGTCTAGGTTAGGTTCGATGTTTGATCCTTCCACATGTTTACAGCCTCTTTCAAACCAATACAGCCATGTCCCCTCCCAGCAAACCTTGTATTGCTATGTTATTATTTCTCATTGCTCAGCCCCTCCTTAGTATGCATGCTTAGGATGTTACGAATTTTACCCCATGTTACTCCTTGGTTTGGGATATCACATTATTATATTTTTGTGGTTGAATAATTATTATAATGTTGACTATAATCGACGAAGGATGGAAGGTCTAGGCTATCCCGCCACGTCGCTTTGTTCCATTCGTGCCTAACCGCGTGTGGGTTTTTATGGGGTCCCCTATTCTTACCTACCTAGCACCAAACATTTCTAGTGGTGGCCCAAGCTGATTTACCATTTGAAACCGTGTGTGTGCTGGTCGGCCGCCAGTAGTTTTAAAACAAACCGGGCCAGTGGGGATATTGGTTCCCTATTGGTCCAACCTGGCCGGCTATGGACCCGGACTCATGTGAGAATTTACCGGTTATCCAAACCAGAGACATACGGTAGAGGCCGATTCGAGAGCGCGGCCGGCTTTTGAGTTGGATGTCGACTCACCGGGGGACACCCGATTTGTTCGTTGTTAGGTAGAGGGACCTGTCGTTTCAGATCTCTCAGAACTAAATCATAAAATGGCTGCCTGTGTCCACGGTAATGGGCGTGTGTGAAGAGCCTTGTAATGGGCAGTTGGTACACCCCTGCAGGGTTAAATCTTTTCGAGAAGTCGTGTCCACGGTTATGGACGACTCGAGACCTACTCCTTGTTCATAGACAACAACAACTGAGATAATCTTAATATAACTTGATCAACGTGTGTGTGACTTGACTGCTTCTTCTTCGTCGGGATGCGAAGAGGAGGACAAGGATAGAATAGGTGTTATGCTTGCATAAGTAGGTGGATAGCAGACCTGTTGGAGGCGATCCCTCATCGAATGCTTGGCTTCTTATCTTACTCTCTAGATCGTTAGCCACTTCATAAATGCTAGTGCGGCAGCAACGTCACCACTTACCCCATCCTTACTGTGAACTACTAGTTATCATAGAATGACGAGTTATGAAGTCCTTGATGGGTCAGTGGACCACTACAGTTGGATGCTGAGTACTTCTGTACTCATGATACTACTCCCAAACTCTTTTCAGTGTTCTTGATCGACAACAAGTATGGTGATCGACGTTTCACGTGGGGACTCAACGACGACTAGTTAGGAGGATCCCGACGGAGGGCCTGGACCCGTGTGGTTATGGGGATGGATGATTTTACATTTGCCACTAGAAATTTGATTGTAGTCTATACTCAGACATTTATCTTCCGCTGATGTATTGTATTAAGGCAGTTGTATGCCAATTGTATGAGATGTTGTATCCTTGTATCTGTAATGTTGTGATATCATGTTGGAAATCCGGGGCATATGACTTCGTCATATGTCGCGGTGGGACCGATATGTGCTTCATCCCCGGACCTGGATGGAAACATCTAGATCTGGAACAGTACCGCATATCGGGCCTTACATTTTTCCTGCAGTTATATATGAAAATCCCCCTTTTCCCGCAAGGATGAGGGAGCATTCTTTTGTGACAGGCATGTTAAATAAAAGTGAGAGAAGAACTGATGAGCCTGAGGACCAAATCAAGGTCGATCGTCAAGGTGCATTGGTTAAAGATCTTGTTACTAGTGATATTAGAGACACCACTATAAATTTTGGTGCTGTTTCCACTGATCTTGTCACTACCGAGAATAAAGGCCCAATTTGAGGTACTCCAGTGGTATCTGTTAAAATAGGAGATCACAATTATTATGGGCAATGCGATTTGGGATCCAATGCTAGTGCTATTCCTTATTCACTCTATCAGGAGATTATGAGTGAGATTTCACCTTGTGAACTCGAAGAGATTGATGTTACTATTCATCTTGCAAACAGAGAAACTATCTCTCCTATTGGAATTGTGAGAGATGTTGAAGTCTTATGTGGAAAGGTAAAATATCCTACCGACTTTTTAGTACTTGGTTCAGCGCAAGATAACTTTTGTCCTGTTATATTTGGTAGACCTTTTCTCAAGACTTGTGGAGCTATTATAGATTGCAGGAAAGGAAAAGTATCAGTTGCATTCAATGGTGATCCATATGAGTTTAACTTGTCTAAATTCTCCAAGCAAACTTGTGGTACTGATTTGTCTAGTAATGATAAAATTATTGAAGATATTGCCTCTATTGCTATTCCTCCCGATGATCCTTTGCAGCAATACATGGAGGACCACGAGAATGATATTTATATGCAGGAAAGAGATGAACTAGATGAAACCTTCTTGAGACAACCTGCTATCCTGAAGCACAACCTTCCGGTTGAACCTTTAGGAATTCTATCACAACCAAAAGAAGACCCGATGTTCGATCTAAAGCCTCTTCTCGATACACTCAAGTATGCTTATTTAGATGAAAAGAAAGTATATCCTGTTATTATCAATTCTAACCTTTTAGGATATGAAGAAGAGCGATTATAGGAAACCCTTCGTAGACACCGAGGCGCTATTGGATATACCATTGATGACCTCAAGGCAATTAGTCCATCTATTTGTTAACATACTATCAATCTTGAGCCCGATGCTAAACCGGTTGTTTATCATCAACGACGGTTGAACCCGAAGATAAAGGATGTTGTGAGGACATAGATCCTCAAGCTTCTAGCCGCAGGTATTATCTATCCTATAGCTGATAGTAAGTGGGTAAGCCCAGTACATTGTGTGCATAAGAAGGGAGGCACAACTGTTGTTCCTAATGATAAGAATGAACTAATCCCTCAAATAATTATTATTGTATATAGAATGTGTATTGATTACATGAAGTTGAACAAGGAGACGAAGAAGGATCACTATCCGTTGCCGTTCATCGACCAAATGCTTGAAAGTTTATCCAAAAACACCCACTTTTTCTATCTTGATGGATATTCTTCCTTCTCTCAAATTCATGTTAACACTATTGATCAAGAGAAGACCACTATTACTTGTCCTTTTGGTACTTATGCTTATAGACGTATGCCTTTCGGTTTATGCAATGCTCCTGATACTTTTCAAAGGTGTATGTCTGCTATCTTTCATGGGATTTCTGAGGAAATTTTTGAGGTATTCATGGACGATTTCTCCGTCTATGGAACCTCTTTTGACCATTGTCTCCACAACATTAATAAAGTTTTGCATAGATGTGAGGAGACAAATTTGGTGCTCAAGTAGGAGAAGTGACACTTTATGGTCAACGAAGGAATTGTTCTTGGCCACAAGATTTCTGAAAGAGGAATCGAGGTGGATAGGGCCAAGATCGAAGGAATTGAGAAGATGCCATATCCCAGGGACATCAAAGGTATTCGTAGTTTTCTTGATCATGCTGGTTTCTATAGAAGATTTATTAAAGAATTTTCTAAGACTTTGAGACCCCGCACTAATCTTCTTCAGAAGGATATCCCTTTTGTGTTTGATGAAGATTGTAAGGAATCCTTCGAAGTTCTTAAGAAAGCTTTGATAACTGCTCCTATAGTCCAACCGCCTGATTGGAATTTACCTTTTGAAATCATGTATGATGCTATCGACTTTGCTGTTTGAGCTGTGTTAGGACAAAGGATTGATAAGAAATTGAATGTTATACATTATGCTAGCAAAACCCTTGATAGTGCTCAAAATAATTATGCTACTACTGAAAAGGGATTTTTAGTAGTGTTTGCTTGTGATAAATTTAGACCTTATATTGTTTATCCAAAGTCATTATTCATAATAACCATGCTGCTATTAAGTATCTTATGGAGAAGAAGGATGCCAAACCAAGGCTTGTAAGATGGGTTCTTCTTCTTCAATAGTTTGATTTGCGGATTGTTGACAGGAAAGGAGCGGATAATCCTGTAGCGTAGAACCTCTCTAGGATAGAAAACATACCACGTGATCCTATTCCTGTTAATGATAGCTTTCCTGATGAACAATTAGCTGTTTTGAGAATACAATCTATTTCTGATCCCTGGTTTGAAGATTATGCTAACTTTGTTGTTACTAAGTTTTTACCTCCAGGTTTAACATTTCAACAAAGGAAGAAATTCTTCCACAATTTGAGGTATTACTTTTGGGATGACCCACACCTTTTCATAGAATGCGCAGATGGAATCATGAAAAGGTGCATACCAGAGCATGTGCAGAAAGATATCTTGAGGGATTGTCACGATAGTCCCTATGGACGACATCATGCTGGTGAGAGGACCGCACACAAGGTTCTCCAATAAGGTTTTTATTGGCCTACTCTCTTTGAATATGCTAGAAAATATGTTTTATCTTGTGATAAGTGTCAGAGAGTCGGTAATATTAGTAGGAGAAATGAGATGCCTATGAATTACTCTCGAGTTATTGAGCCTTTTGATTGCTAGGGTTTTGATTTTATGGGTCATTTTCCTCCCTCGCACAAGTACACTCACATATTAGTAGTTGTTGATTATGTAACCAAGTGGGTTGAGGCAATCCCCATTGAGAGTGCTGATCATAAGAAATCTTTGAAAATTCTTAAAGATGTGAACTTTCACAGGTTTGGTGTACCAAGGTACCTCCTGACCGACGGAGGATCACATTTTACACATGGTGCTTTTAGAAAAGCTTTAGCAAAGTATGATGTCAACCATATGATTGCTTCTCCTTACCACCCTCAAACGAGTTGCCAAGTTGAGCGCACAAATAGAGAGATCAAGTTGATCTTACAAAAGACAGTGAACAGTTCTAGAAAGGACTGTTCCAAGAAGTTAGGAGATGCCTTGTGGGTGTATAGAACTGCTTACAAAAATCCCATGGGCATGTCCCCTTATAAGATGGTATATGGCAAGGCTTGCCATTTTCCTTCAGAATTAGAGCACAAAGCTTTCTGGGCTGTTAGAGAGCTTAATGCTGACCCAAAACTTGCTGGTGAAAAGCGTCTCATGAACATGACTTCTCTAGATGAGTGGATAAGTGAAGCTTACGAGAGCACGAGAATGTGTGAGGAAAAGGTAAAGAAGTGGCGTGATAGGAGAATCTTAAAACGTGAATTTCATGTTGGTGATAAAGTTTTGCTGTTTAGATCTCGTTTCAGGTTTTCTTTAGGTAAATTACTTTCCAGATGGGAAGGACCTTTCCACATTGAAGAAGTCTACCACTCCGGTGCAATCAAGATTAACAATTTTGAAGGAACCAAACCTCAAGTTGTGAATAGACAAAGATTGAAGCATTACCTGGCAGGAGACCCGGTCGACGTTGATGTGGATACAATACGCACAACCACTCACGAAGAACATGTTGCAGCCCAAATTCAGACGCCAGTGGAAGCAGAATAAGAATAGGTATGTAATACGGTAAGAAAACTTCATGAACATCCATAAAAGTTCTGTATTACGTGTTTTTGGAAAATTACGAAAATTCGCAGCCGAAGTGGAGCCGGAGACGAGCTCCAGGGGTTCTAGGCGCCCTGGTGGGGCGGCCTGCTTCCTGGCCACGCCATGAGGCCGGATGGGCCACCCGGATTCCGTCTCTGACCCCACTTTGGCTTGTTACCTTCCTTTCGACGCAGAAATGTTTGCTATATATTTGCCCGAATCGTTCCGGCTCTGTATCTTGCGATTTTGTGCATTCTCTTTTCGATCTGTGATTGGCCGGAAAAATTTCAGCAAAAGCTAGGTGCCATGGCTTCCCCAAGTTCCCGCAAGGACAAGTTCCTCACCAACACCATCAACCCTTACCTCGCAGAGGTGAAGAGGCATCCTCAAATACTTTGGGTGGAGGATGATGCCCACACAAAGAAGATCTGAAGGGATCGGTCAAGGAGGGGAGCACCAAGGCCCGGCTGGAAGAAGTGGAGCAAGAAGTCTGCAAGTACAAGTTGATGATCGGGCGTGGTGTTGAGGCCAACATCGGCATCATCACCGAGCTGAAGAAGCAACATGAGGAGGGGTTGAAAGAAGTGCATTCAAGCATATCTTCACTAGAGACCAAAGTGTTCGAGATTCAATGACACATCTTTGACCTCCAAAACTAGAACTGTGCGTATGAACTAAAGGTTTTGCGCTTGGGCCTAGCTGCCGACTGCAGGATCCAGGAGACAATCATGTGTGGATGGATGACGTTTTCCATGGAAACGTTTTTTGAGACGTATCCAATGTACAAGAACAGAGATCAAGAGTGAAATATTCATGGGTAATTGCATCCCCTTAGCTTCTTCCAAGTTTGGGGGAGTGCCCGGTATCTTTATCTTTATCTTTGTCTTTTGTGGTCAAGTTTAGTGTTGTATCATGTCTAGGGAAGTTATCTTATAAAATAGGTGTATGCATTGAGGTCTATCACTCCTATCTGGAGAGTCTTGTATCCGTGAGTGTGTAGTGTCTATGATGGAATATTAATGAGAAGTCTATTGGTTTCTTCGCTGCACTCGGTATTCTCTTCACGCAATCGACCTTATGATGATTCTTATGGGAGTATTGATCTTATATATCAGGTATGGCTTTGAAAACTTTATTTAATCTTGGAAGACATAGCTTTGGTCATAACAACAAGCATGAGTTTTTCTAGTAGCGACATAGCAAAAACCTTTATGTTCTTATTCTTGAACTGTTATGTTTACAAGGAAGACAACTTGATGTTTCATGCCAATTCTTAATGTAGACTTTATATTGTTTTTCATCCAAGTCAAAATCATTTGTCTGCATTTAAAGGCCTTTGCCAGCCAAACCATGTACTAAGCGGGAACACTGCTTGTGCACCCATACCTTGAAAGCTTAACCTTCTAAAGAGTCCACCATACCTTTCCTATTCATGGTATTTCACCGCCGCTCCTAAAGTATATTATTCATGTGCTATCTTTAACCCTTCAAAATAGTATATTCCTCGTTTTGTGCCTCTGTTTTAGCTCATGGGGAAGTAGTAGGTAATTCATGATATTCTTATGCTGGACAAGTTTTACCTTGGGATTGCATGTCTAATCTGCAAACCCCTAATACAAGGAGGGACTGGCATGAGCGCGTGCATCTTGTACAAGATAATAGAAACAAACAAACCCTCCTTCGCGCTTTGTTCATGAGAAATAAGAAAATTTTGGAAGTGATAAACAAAGGAGATTAAGGGGATGTGCTCGTCCCCACCTCGGGATCCATTCCTCGAAACTTGTCTAGCATGAGAATTAATTGGGTACAAGCGAGGTCTAAGCTTGGGGGAGTTGATACATCCAAAATGCATCACTATTTTACATCATAATTTACCTCTATTCATTGATATATTACATGTTATGATGATGTTCTTATAGAGTGTTGGCTTGTTTTACACAGTTTACAACTTTTTGGTGCTGAAACATCAAACGCAGGAATCAGCGGGGAAAAGTGCACATCAAGTGGCCATATCAGCACATCTCCAAATGACCCGAAATTCACGGGGCATAACTTTCTGAAGAATTGACGAAGACCAACCGAAGGACACCCAGAGGGGCGCCACTAGGGCACCCGGCCGCGCCAGGTGGCCGCCTGAGAGGTGGGCCCCACTTCCGGAGCCCCCTTTGGCCTATATTTTCATCGTGACCTAAAAAACCCCAGAATACAGAGAGTTTACGGAGTTCCGCCGCCGCTTTGTGGCGGAAACCTAGAGATAAGAAAAAACCTTTTCGGCGGATAGATTCCGCCGGGGAGAACTCCTCCCGGAAGGGGAGATTGTCCTCATCGTCATCACCATCGTCACGAGCATCATCGAGATCATCATGACCATCATCCCCATCACCAGGACCATCTCCATCTTCATCTCATCTCATCTCACCATTGCAATCCAAGTTGTAACTTGCACTATGTATCCCCTGTACTCTACCGGTGTAGATTACTCTTTTGTGGTGAATGATGTTGAGTTTTGTTGGAGAATTATTGTTATGACCAGATTGTTTATCATATATTTATCATCTCTGATCATGATCTCTTTTATATCTTGTGAGTAGTTCCTTTAGTTCTTGAGGACATGGGAGAAGTCTAGTTGTTAGTAGTCATATGATGTTGAAGTAATATGTGGTGTTTGATATTTAAGTTGTGGTGCTATTCTTCTAGTGGTGTTATGTGAATGTCTACTACATAACACTTCACCTTTTTAAGGACCTAGGGGAATGCATTGTGTATAAAGTATGCTTATGGTGGGTTGCCGGAGTGACAGAAACCTGAACCCCAATTCGCACACTTTTGCACGAGGGAGTGTTGGATCCTAAAGTTTATTCCTATGGTTAGGCTTTGCCTTAATTTTCTCTTGTATTTGCAGATTCATGCAAGGGGTTTAATCATAAGAGTGTACTTATCTTAGTCTAGAAAGTGCACTAGCATAGGTTCACCCACACAACACTTATCAACACAAAACATAATACTAAGACGGAATATGGTGAAAGCACATGACTATCTCTCCCGTGTGTCCTCAAGAATGATTTAGCGTTTATAGGTTTGATCCTTCGGCTTATCCTTTTAAAAAAAGGACTGAGCCCTTGTGATACGTCCAAAACGTATCTATAATTTCTTCTTACTCCATGCATGTTTTGTGTGATATTGCTATGCTTTTGATACACTTCCATACACTTTTGATCATATTTGGACTAACCTATTAACTCAATGCACCCTAGTGCCAGTTTATGTTTTTTGCTATTTTTTTATTTCAGGTTTTCCCATTATTAAAAGTGCTTAGAAAATTCCGAGAAAAATATATAAAAATCAGCGTTCTAGAAGCGTCCTCCAGCCGTAGGATGGGGTCAAGGGGTGGCCCACAGCCCCCAGGCGCCCTCCTGGCTCGGCCTAGGGTGGGGCCGCGCCAGGAGGCCGCCTGGACTCCTGGTGGCCCCCTTTGGCTCTTATTTATACTCCTGTCGCGAAAATGCTGATTCTAGAACCCTTTTCTGTAGAAGCAATTCCGATCTCCGCCACCATCGCCAACAAGCTTTGGGGGACCAGAAATCCTGTGCCGGCACCCTGCCGGGATGGGGAAGTTCCCTCGGATTCATCTCCATCAACATTGCTTCCTCCCTCGATGAAGCGGGAGTAGTTCCTCATCAGGGCTAAGGTTTCTACCAGTAGCTATGTGATCAATTCTCTCTCCCATGATGTGATCTTGATTGTGATCATAGGCTATGTTAATCTAGGGTGATCCCATGATATGTCTCCTTCCTATATGTATTGGATTTGATGTACACAGTTGATCTTATCTAGTATAATCTCCGAGACCATGGTGACAGTGGTCTATTGGACATGGGTTAGAAGAAAAATTTCATGAGTGATTTCCTCTTTTGTGTGTTGATTGAAGATTGAGAGTCTATTGGTGCTTGTGTTGACTATCCTTGAGATATGTTGTGCTGATTGTGGTACTCTCTTTGGATGGCCGCAGTAAAAATGGGAAATCTTTAGATGAGAACTACGAACTCTAAGGTGTGCTTTTGTAGCCCTACACAATTCACGTCCTCTCTTGACCACAAAGGAATGACCTCTGAGTACGTCTCCAATCCATGTTTTTAGTGAAAATATCATGTGATTAGACTATGTTAATGTTGTTGGGAGTTGCCACTAGTGAAAGTATGAAGCCTAGGCCTTGTTTCCACCATTACAATACCGTTTGTGCTCACGTTTACCACTTGTTTGCTTGCTGCACTTTTTATTACAGATTTATATTAACTTGCTTTGCCACACCTATCACCCATATTTTACCATTTCTTCGCCGAACTAGTGCCCCTATACAATTTACCATTGTATTAGGTGTGTTGGGGAAACAAGAGACTTCTTGTATATTAATTGCAGGGTTGCTTGAGAGAGACCATCTTCAACCTGTACTTCCCTGAGTTCGATAAACCTTAGGTCATCCACTTGACGGAAATTGCTGCTGTCCTACAAACCTCTGCGCTTGGAGGCCCAACATAGTCTACAAGAATAGAAGCGTGCGTAGACATCAAGCTATTTATGGCGCCGTTGCCGGGGAGGTAAGGTTTGAAGGTATATCTTTAGATCTTGCCATTAAATCTTTTCGTTTCTTGTTTTTATTTTTCACTAGTTAGGCTTATGGAAAACAACAACAAAATTATGAGAGAGCTTTATGAGCTCTATCTTGAGTTCGGACATGAAGTGTTTGAAGAGAAAATCAAAAAGCCTATGGAGCTTTATTATTTGCAAAAAACTCATGATAGTAGCAATGTTATTAGTATGTCTTCTTTGAATACCTTAGATCCTAATGATATGCAAAGCTATAAGCTTGGGGATGCTACGTTTGATGAAGATGATCTTTTTAGCCCCCCAAGTTTTGATGATGAAATTTATTTTGATGATACTTTGCCACCTATCTGTGATGATTATTGTGATGAAACCTATGCTATAAAGAATAAATTTTTGCATGTGGATCATGATAATAAGGATTCATGTGATAGCTATTTTGTTGAGTTTTCTCCCAATATTACTAATGAGAAGGATTTTGCTTATGTGAGGAGTAATAAATTTTCTATGCTTGTGGATCATGATAAGAATTTTTTGTGTGATACTTATATTGTTGAGTTTATTCATGATCCCACTGAAAATTATTATGAGAGGGGAACATATGCTCATAGATATTTCAATAATATCAAGTTCCCTCTCTTTATGCTAAAAGTTTTGAAGTTGCACTTGTTTTGCCTTCCTATGCTTATTGCTTTGTGCTTCAATGAATTATTTTATTGCAATATTCCTATGCAAAGGAAGCATGCTAGACTTAAATGTGTTTGGTATTTTCTTCTTGATGCTCTCTTTTGTTCTTCAACTCTTATTCCTACGAGAGCATCATTAAAATCTTAAGCCTACCTTTATGTCTATAAAGAAACAACTCTAGGCAGACAACCCTTGTTATCTTTACTTTGAGTTTTACTTTCAGTTTTTAGTGGTCTTGATGATTTTTAATACTGTATAAACATCATTGTATCTTTATTTTCAAGCTTTGTGCCAAGTTCTAGCCTCTTCTTATAAAGGAAGCAAAAGTTGTGACATGTTGTCTAGAAAACAGATTCTGTCTGCTTGACGGAAAAAAATCAAAAAAAATCACCATTTCATATTTTTGAGCTGAAGTTTTTACACAGAATTCTGTATACAATTGTGAAACTTTCATATTTTCTGAGTTTTTTGATTTGAGTTGCAGAAGTTTCCTGAAAAAATTATTTACTACCTGCTGTTCTGTTTTTCACAGATTCTGCCACGTTTTGCCTTTCCTCACTTTTGCAAACCTTAAGCTGCTTTTTCTTTGCAAAAACTTTTTGGCAATCTTTAGAAACATTACATCTTCAAGAATATCTTTATTTCAAGTGGAGAAAAATATTTTATTAAGGGTACTAACCTCTCTAATCAGCTTATGATGAGTTATGTATGAAAGGAGTTTTCAAGTGTGCGAGGGAAGATGGTGAAAGAAGATCCGGGAGTGTCAATCGCTTAAGCTTGGGGATGCCCCCATGCATCCCCAATAAATATTCAAGGAGACTCAAGCGTCTAAGCTTGGGGATGCCCCCGTGCATCCCCTTCTCCATCAACAATCATCAGTTCGTCCTTCGTCTCACTATATTTTTATCACTTCATGCGTTATGTGCTATGCTTGAAGCGTCTCGCTCTTAGGTTTACTTTTTAGTTTTCTTTAGCATTGTTTGCTGTTCATAACAAGTTAGAACCCAGCTTACTTTGTGTGGGAGAGAAACACGCTCCACTTTAAACTAGAAGACATCATAGGATTTTTCATGCTTATCTTTCTGCTGTTGTGTGTTCTTTATCATTCGTAGCTACTGCCATGTTTAGTTTTAGTTTGTATTTTACAAGAGCTTTAGATTTTTTTAGTTTGTTCCTGGAACTCTCTTTAGTTTTCATGTTTATCTTGTTAAGAGAGTTGGTTGTTGCACTGAGTTGTGTCTTGTCTTGAAGTAGGTAATTGCGGTTGCTATTCAATTTTAGTAGTAACTTGCAACAGTTTTGAGGTATTGTTGTGAGTAATGTTTGAACTTTTACCTACAAAAACTAGTTGAGAAATCTAGCTACTAGATTGATCACCAATCTTTGAGGGATCGGATATTAGAGTACACTCATGTACCATGAGTCGAGGATGCGAAAGGATAACCAAAACCTCATACACTCCTCCTCGGGGTACTTGTCTCTTTGTGAACCTCCTTATTAGATTGAGAGTTACCGATAATAAGTGCATGAGTTCTTCGGACTAATATAATTATTGAAAGTTGACA
Organism: Bromus sterilis; assembly: GCA_950022295.1. Lineage (NCBI taxonomy): Eukaryota > Viridiplantae > Streptophyta > Magnoliopsida > Poales > Poaceae > Bromus > Bromus sterilis. Next base: position 161,492,437 of record OX465600.1, read on the forward strand.
GTTCCACCTCCTCATATTTGCTAGCCTCTTCGGTACCGTGCATTGCCGTCTTCTCACTCTAAGAGTTGGCATCCACCTCGCCGGTGCATCCAAAACCTTGGCATGAATTCGCTCTGTCATCATAAACCTCCTTATATCTTTCCTAAAAACAGCCACCATACCTACCTATCAAGGAATTTCCATAACCTTTCCGAGATATATTGGCATGCAACATCCACCTCTTCATGACTTGATCTTCATGTCATACATGTTCCTGCTACACTATCAGATGCATACATTTTCATACATCATGATCGCTACATCTTCTTTATTTTGAGTACCTAGTAAAGTGTGAAGATCTTCTATACTCCTTGTAAAATAGAGTGTTGCCCTTAAGTGAGGAAAATATCCCAAAGTGGACAAATTTAAAATACCCAAAGAGGACAAATGAGAGTTAAATATAAAGAGCCATTGAGGCGACCAAAAATACAAAAAATATAAAAAAAGAGAAAAAAGAAATAAAAAGAGAGAAAGGGGCAACACTACTATTCCTTTTTAAAGATCCACACTCGTACTCCCTCTTATCTTGTACTGCATAGAGATGATCATTTATGCATATAGCTATGTGGGGACCTTCACACTATAAAACTTGTCTTGCATATTCCAAGGATGAGCCTCCTCAAATGAGCTCTAGGTCTTCAAGAGCAAGCAAATTGGATGCACCCCCACTAGTTCCATTGGAGAGCTTTTCTTAGCTCATATGTGCATCCGTTGCATGGCAATCCCTACTCCTCACATCATATCTATCATTTGACCTTCTCTAGCCTATGATTGCCCTCATTGATGTGAGCCTTTCACACCTTTTTGTCTTCCTCCCCCATCATATCTCTCTCTTTGCCATCCTAAGTGTCAACTCTCTTGCTTACACTCATCTATTGCATGAGTGCTCAAAATATCGAAAGGGAGTGGATCAGTTTGATTTGTACCTGGCTAGTGGTCTGGGGACGAGTCAAGATAAGATTCCAAAGAAGACTAAGTGTAAAACTTTAGTAGATTGAGTTCTCAACAAATAAATATTTTTCTCGAATTCCCATCCCCCTTTATGCACGCAAACACCATTTGGAGACATTCGAGTCACGGACAGCGAGAGCTCTTGCATCTTAATGTTCTTATGTTGCTTGTTTCAATGCCAATATAGAATCTTGCATGTTATGACTTGAATTGAATTACATACCTTGATTTCTTTACTTTGAAAGTTCTTATATGGTTGGTAGCATGTCACCACAGAAATTATGCTTGTTATCATTTACCTACTCGAGGACGAGCAGGAATTAAGCTTGGGGATGTTGATACGTCTTAAACGTATCTATAATTTCTTCTTGCTCCATGCATGTTTTGTGTGATATCCATATGCTTTTGATAAACTTTCATACACTTTTGATCATATTTGGACTAACCTATTAACTCAGTGCACACCAGTGCCAGTTTCTGTTTTCTGTTGTTTTTGTATTTCAGGTTTTCCCATTATTAAAAGTGCTCAGAAAATTCTGGGAAAATATATAAAAATCAGCGTTCTAGAAGAGTCCTCCAGCCGGAGGATGGGGCTCAAGGGGTGGCCCACAGCCCCCAGGCTTCCTCCTGGAGCGGCGTAGGGTGGGGTCGCGCCAGGAGGCCACCTGGACTCCTGGTGCCCCCCCCCCCCGGTGCCCCCGTTGGCTCTTATTTATACTCTCATCGCGAAAACCCTGATTCCAGAACCATTTTCTCGAGAAGCAATTCCGATCTCCGCCGCCATCTCCAACAAGCTTCGGGGGACCATAATTCCTGTGTGGGCACCCTGCCGGGACGGGGAAGTGCCCTCGGATTCATCTCCATCAACGTCGCTTCCTCCCTCCATGAAGCGGGAGTAGTTCCTCCTCGGGGCTAAGGTTTCTACCGGTAGCTATGTGGTCAATTCTCTCTCCCATGATGTGATCTTGATTGGGATCATAGGTTATGTTAATCTATGGTGATCCCATGATATTTCCTCTTCCTCTATGTATTGGATTTGATGTACTCACTTGATCTTATCTAGTATAATCTCCGAGACCATGGTGACAGTGGTCTATTGGACATGGGTTAGAAGAATAATTTCATGAGTGATTTCCTCTTTTGTCTGTTGATTGAAGATTGAGAGTCTCTTGGTGCTTGTCTTTGACTATCCTTGAGATATGTTGTGGTGATTGTGGTACTCTCTTTGGATGGCCGCGGTGACATTAGCAAATCCGTAGATGAGAACTACGAAGTCTAAGGTGTGCTTTGTAGCGCTACACAATTCTCGTCCTCTCTTGACCACAAAGGAATGACCTCCGAGTACGTATCCAATCCCTGTTTTATTGGAAATATCATGTGATTAGACTATGTTAATGTTGTTTGGAGTTGCCAAAAGTGAAAGTATGAAGCATAGGCCTTGTTTCCACCATTGCAATACCGTTTGTGCTCACGTTTACCACTTGTTTGCTTTCTGCACTTTCTATTACAGATTTATATCACCTTGCTTTGCCACAACTATCACCTGTAACAACCCAGATTTCACAAAAATTAAAATTTTTGTTTTCGGTGTGAATTGTTTGATTGTCTGATTTGTTGCGGTGTTTGCATCCCCGATTTATGGATCAGCCATTATTTTTCCCCCTCTTATCTCGTATCGGACGGAGACCCACCCTTGCCACCCTGACACTCGACCTTTGCGACACCGGGTTTCACCCGATCACCGTCGCGCGAACCGCACGAGATCAGCCGTAGCCAACGGAACAAAACCCCGTTTAATAATTAAACAGGATATTTTTATAGCGCGCCAAAAGGTGTTCTCGGAACTGTTCCAGCATGGGGTAAACGCCTCCGTCTCGATGCGCTGATCGTGCAGTTCGAAGTTTTACCCGAATCGGAGGTCCTGCGGACCCCCAGCGGTCAGAAACGTAAACACCGCGCGCGCGAGAGAAAAACCGGGGATGTTTTTGCAAACTGCCAGCCACCTGGGCTATATAAAGACCACCACACTCCCACCTCTTTCTACGGTTTCCCTAGTCCAAAATTGCATCCACCCCCTCCACTTTGTCCAGATCTGATCCAAAAACACCCCATTTTCGTCAAAACCTAGATCCCAAACTCTCTCGGCCGTCGGATCGCGCGAACGGAGGGCTACGATGGTGCCACGTCACCCTATCCATCTCCTCTCTCCTCTCTCCCGTGGACGCGCCCGAGCGCCGCCGCCTCGTCCGGCCGCTGCCGCTGGCTAGCCGGAGCCACGCCTCCTCTCATCCTTCTCTTCCTCTCTCTCTCCTCCCGCTGATCTCCCTCCTCCCTCTCCCTGCAGGCCGCCCGCGCCGCTGACAGCCGCGACCGGAGCTCCGAGCTCCGCCTGGTCATGGAACTCGGGCCCGAGCTCGTCGGCTCCTCCGCCTTGAACAGCACCGCCTTCGGACGGCCGCCACCGCCAAGCACCTCGCTGTGAGCCTCCTGTTTTTCCCCAGCCCATGTAGTTCTCGTAGCTGCGTTGGTGCTCTGTTGCCCGCCGCCGCCGTGCATGGTCGCCGTGACCGACGTCGTCCGCCTCCGGTGTAGCGCGCACGTCAGGAGCGTGGCCCAACCCGCAGCGGCGCAGCGCACGGTCGTAGATGCCCGTGCACAACCCACTCCGCCATCGCGTGCCCGTGGTCTCCAGTTTTTTGTTCATGTTGTTTTGTTCGTCAGGCTTCAGTATTGATTTGTTCTTCGTTTCAGTTAGCGCCTCCCGTCCATTCTGATAATTTCAGTCTTCTATTTTGACACCAATCGCAGCAGTAGCGTAGTGGTTGGGCGCCTGCTCTTGCAACCGAGAGGTCTTGGGATCAAATCCCCTCCAGCGCCATTTTTATTTTTGTTTTGTACCTCCGTTCTTCAGGTTCAGATTTCTTCAGAGTTCGGTTACCTGCCGCTATCTGTTTATGTTCAGTAGCAGCGAGTCCCTAACGTGAGTAGCAACGTAGCCTAGTGGCGTGGGCGCCGTGCTTACAACCGCGAGACCCTGGGTTCGAGTTCCCTCTGGGATAATAAAACCCACCCCTTTTCTTATATTTTTACAGCGCAGTGGGCTCGGCCCATTCGTTTTACTCGCCCGTGGGCGCTCGATAGAGCAGCACCGCGAGGGTTTGGGCCAAATTGGCCGAAGCCAGCCCTGTGAAGATTTTTTTTCTCCATTTCTTTTTTTCTTTCTTTTTTTCCTTTCTGCCTTATTTTTGCAATGCTTGTGCTATGTGCATCCTTGCCCCAGACATATGATGTCATATATGATTTTGGGGTAGAAAAATGAGAGGAAGGTGATGGTGCTGCCCATCTTGTTAAATGGGCATGCTTTATTTTGGTGATATAGCATTTTGCACGTAAACCCCTCACATGTTGCACTTGGCTTCGCGTGTTTCGATCACCGTGGTTCCGCGATAACCGTACCTTGCCGGTAGAGTTTTCTCGCTCTTTCTTTCCTTGCTTGCAATAGAATTCATTCGGTGCATCATATTGTGCCATGCAATTTTTGCATCTCTTTAAGTTAAGGAATCCCATCTCGAGGTCTATCTTCGTGAGTGGGCGATTCTTGTTCATGTCTTGTTTAATTCTCCACACATGCCACGATCATGCATCATAATAATTATAACATAAGGATCCTTCGGATCCATAACTCACCTACAAAATGCATAGGAAGGTTTTCGGTAGCATTGCACACTTGCTTCCCGATGCTTCTTTTAAACTTTCCCGTTCTTATATTCATGCCATGATATTAAAATGACATGCATCATACTTGACCATGCTTGTTTTTTTAATGCTTGCTCGTGTTTTCCTCGTAGTAATAGATGCTTGCTCGTGTTCTCCTCGTAGTAATAGATGCTTGATCGTTGATTGATTTTCAGTGTTTATCGCCTTGTGAGCTTCCGCGGGTACCTTCGGAGACGATGCGAGCTTGCGATCAACTACACCTTCGGAACCCGACTTATCAACAGGCAAGGACTATACATTACTTATGATCAATTTTATTTCAACCAGTGGCTTGCATGCTAGTCTAGGTTAGGTTCGATGTTTGATCCTACCACATGTTTACAGCCTCTTTCAAACCGATACAGCCATGTCCCTTCCCAGCAAACCTATTACTGCTATGTTACTATTGCTCATTGCTCAGCCCCTGCTTAGGATGCTACGATGTTACCCTGTTACTCCTTGGTTTGGGCTATCACAATATTATATTGTTGTTGATGATATGATTATTATAATGTTGACTATATTCGACGAAGGATGGAAGGTCTAGGCTATCCCGCCCCGATGCTTTGTTCCATTCGAGTCACCTAGGGTCCGAGTTCCGGGTATTAGTTTTAAGACTAATCGTGCCTAACCGCGTGTGGCATTTTATGGGGTCCCCTTTATTTACCTACCTAGCTTCAAACATTTCTAGTGGTGGCCCAAGTTGATTTACCATTTGAAAACCGTGTGTGTGCTTGGTTGGCCCCCCAGTTGTTTTAAAAACAACTTGGGCCTGTGGAGACATGGTTTCTCTGTTGGTCCACCCGATCAGCTAGGACCCGGTTTCCCATGTGTGATTAACCGGCAATCCGACCTGCGTCATACAGAAGAGTCCGATCCGAGAGCGTGGCCGGCTTTTGGATTGGGTGTCGATTCCCCGGGGGCCACCCGGATTTGTTCGTTGTTAGCTAGAGGGACCTGTCGTTTCGGATCTCTTAGAACTAAATCATAAAATGGTTGCCTATGATGGGTAGCAACTGAGAGAGATGGGCGTGCGTGCGGAGCCTTGTAATGGGCAGTTGGTACACCCCTGCAGGGTTAAATCTTTTCGAGAAGTTGTGTCCACGGTTATGGATGACTTGAGACCTACTCCTTGTTCATAGACAACAACAACTGAGATAATATTAATATAACTTGATAACCGTGTGTGTGTGCCTTGATTGCTTCTTCTTCGTCGGGATGCAAAGAGGAGGACAAGGATAGGATAGGTGTTATCTTTGCGTAAGTAGTTGATAGCAAGACTTGTTGGAGGCGATTCCTCATCAAATGCTTGGCTTCTTACCTTACTCTCTAGATCGTTAGCCACTTCATAAATGCTAGTGCGGCAGCAACGTCACCACTTACCTGATCCTTACCGTAAACTACTAGTTGTCCTAGAATGACGAATGATGAAGTCCTTGCTGGGTCAGATGACCACTACAGTTGGATGCTGAGTACCTCTGTACTCATGATACTACCCCCAAACTCTTTTCAGGGTACTTGATCGACAACAGGTATGGTGATCAACGTTTCACGTGGAGACTCGACGACGACTAGTTAGGCGGATCCCGGCGGAGGGCCTAGACCCGTGTGGTTATGGGGATCGATGTTTTTCGCTTTGCTAGTAGGCATTTTGATTGTAGTCTGTACTCAGACATGTATCTTCCGCTGTTGTATCGTATTAAGGCAGTGATAACCCACAAGTGTAGGGGATCGCTATAGTCTTTGCGGGTAAGAATAACCCAATTTATCGATTCGACACAAGGGGAGCCAAAGAATACTTATAAGCCTTAGCAGTTGAGTTGTCAATTCAACCACACCTGAAAAAAACCACTAGACAAGATATAAGTAGCAATGGTGTGTTAAGGGTGTAGCCTTTAAGACTTCCCCAATCACCAACACCACAAAGTAGTAGGAGCAACAAAGAAAGTAAAAGTAACAACGAAGGCAATGAAGGTGAAAGATGGACCGGGGTTCAAGGTTTCACTAGTGGTACCTCTCAAGCAAAAGAACAAGGTGCTGGGTGAACAAATTACAGTTGCGCAATTGACAGAATTTCACCAACACTAGCCAAAGAACAAACTAGAGCATCCTAGTCTAAGAACCAAACGTAGGCATGTGTTCCGTATGTAGTTGTACGTGCTTGCAATAAGAACTTTGCACAACATCTTTTTTCCTACCATCCCGCTATGAACGGGGCCACTTAAGGAACTGATGGAGATTAAGGTGCTCCTGCGGCGGAGCACCGGAACAAAGTATTAACACTTCATGAACACATGTGATCCTCAAATTATAGCCCATCCCCTTTGGTGTCCCAAGTTGTCACCATTGGGATCGCCGGTTCCGGACTATAATAGGTTTATACAACCGTAGATAAGATCTAGAACAACAATTATAATCATGCAACCATAACGTGCTCAGATCTGAGATCATGCTACTCGTGCACTCGTAACAAGCATTAAGAACAACAAATTGCAGCAACAATAATTAATAAACCTCCTAGGACTGAACAAGGTAACAATTCATCGGATCGCAACAAACACAACATCAATTACATCATATGGATCTCAATCATGTAGGGCAGCTCATGAGAACATTGTATTGAGGATCTAGGGGGAGAGAATACTACATAGCTACTGCCAAGAACCCGTAGTCCAGGGAGGAACTACTCAAGAAGCATCATGGGGGAATAAGAGTCGATGAAGATGGCCCCGGGGGCCAAGGCCCTCCCCGGCAGGGTGCCGGAGCAGGATCCTGGTGACCCCCGAAGCTAGTTTTTGATGGAGGCGGAGATCGGAATCGCTTTTGGAAAAAGTATTTCCATATTAGGGGTTTCCTCCTTGGGGGTAAAAATAGGGGTCAAAGGGGGCACCGAGAGGGGCCACCAGGCAGCCAGGAGGGTACCTGGCGCGGCCTAGGGCTGGGCCGCGCCATGGACCCTTATGGAGTCCTGGTGGTGGCCCTCCCTTCCTTCCTTGGTGTTTCCGGAGGCTTCCAGGACGCTGATTTTTTATATAAATTTTCCGGAATTTTTGGAGCACTTTTAATGGCCGGAAAACAGCAGAAAACAGGAACTGTCAACTGGGTGCACTGAGTTAATAGGTTAGTCCAAATATGCTCAAAAGTGTATGAAAGTTCAAGCAAAACATGGAAAAGTCACATAAAACATGCATGGCACAAGAAGAAATTATAGATACATTTGGGACGTATCAAGAAGTTGTATGCCGATTGTATGAGATGTTGTACCTTGTATCTGTAATGTTGTGATATCATGTTGGAAATCCGGGGATATGCCTATGTCATATGTCGCGGTGGGACCGATATGTGCTTCGTCCCCGGATCTGGGTGGAAACACCTAGATCTGGAACAGTACCGCATATCGGGCCTTACAACTTGGAATCAGAGCCTTATCGACCGTAGGATTCCTTTTCTGGCCGAAGTTGAGTGTAGACAAAAACTATTTTGTAGTTATTAAGTTAGTTATCGGAGACTAGGATCTTTTTACTCCTTACCTTTGCTCTGGTCAGGACAAGTGTCGTAAGTGTTTTAATTCTCGTCTTATCCCTTTCAAACTTTAGGATCTCGAGTGTGTGGAGTTTCGGAATAGTTACAATGCCTTGCTTGCAGCGTATTGTCTCTATTCCGAGCTTAGGTGGGAATTCCTATAGTACCTTTAGCTTCTCCGGTTTCGGATATCATCTGGGTTGTCCTTTGCCCTCCCTCATTTTTCCCGGTGTTTTCACGACTTGCATCGAAAATCACTATCCCTTCGACCAGGCTTTAGCTGTCGTTCTTCCTCTTGACATTGACGGTTTCGTTTTTCCGACAATGTCGACTCTCTGCGGAAAGTTTCTCGATGGAAGTTCGGCGTCGACATGGAACAGATGTAACAGCCCACATGTAATAAGCTGCAAACATCATGTAATTTACTTTCTCTGTTGGACTTGTAACTTGGCATGGTGGATGTGTAGGTCATTTCATGTGGTGATTTTAATTGGCTTGAGGGTGGAGTCATGTTGAGTTGTTTTCCTTTGCATTCAAAGTGGCTCAAGAAGGGTATTGTTGGAATTTTCCTTGTCACATGCTCACTTCACTTGACCCCAAACTTGGCCTAACCATTTCATTTGCTATTTCAAGGGTTTTAAAACCCTCAAAGCATTTTTGCCACCACCAAAAACAGTAGCCCTAGTTCAAAGTGTTTTGAATTATAAACAGGGCTACATTTTTGTTGTTGCCAAAATTGGCCAAACCAATTTTGAAAAATCTAGAAAAATGCAAGGATTAGGAATTTCAGGCTCATGGAATTTTGAACCTTCTATTTTTCTCTCAAAAACTCTTCAAAGTCCTTTTCTATTTAATTTTAAATGGAAAAGGGTACTGTTTTGCTTTTGGAGATTTTTCACTGCATGCAAAATTGATCAAATCAATTTTGGGTGATCAAGCATCCATTTTAGGGGATTTTAAAAATATTTGGGATATTTTTATTTTCCCCTATCTTTTTCTTTTCCTTTTCTTTTCCTGCTGTTTTCTTGCCATGGAAAAAGAAAAGAAAGGGAAATCAAGAGCTGGGCTCCTTCTTTTCTTCTCCCAGGCCAGGCCCACCTGGGCCGTATTCCCCTCGGCCCGCGCTGGACGAAGGGGTACGCCCCTGTCTTCTTCCTCTTTCCAGCGCGGCGCCCTCCTTTTCCCCCTCCTCTCTCTCACAGAGCGCTGCCACGGCGGCAGTGGAGCCCCAGCTCCAGGGAGAGGCGCTCCCCTCCTTTTAAGCGCCGCGGGAGGAGCCCCAGGAAACCCTAGGATCCATTCCCTTCGCCCCCTTCTCCCGCCGCCGCCGCCATGACGATTTCGGAGCTCCCCTGTTCTTCAATGGCCGCCGGGTGGTTCCGGTGAATTCGCCGAGCTCCGACGCCGTCTTCGTTCAGGAGTTCGTGCTGCGCGCCTCCAGCATCATCTTCGTCCTCTCCGACCCGTGGATCCGCGAAGGAGCAAGGTGGCCCGCTTCTTCCTCCTCTGCTTCCACGGACCGCCTCCGTCCCCGACACCGCAGTTCGACTCCTTCCTCTCCCCGGACGCCGAGCTCGTCTCCGACCTCCCCGATGTGAGGATCCATGTCCTTCCGCCTCGTTTTCCTCCTCGCTAGTGGTTAGAATCGCCGTAGCAGAACGCCTCCGCGTGCGTGAGTGTCGTGCCCACGTGCGGACGCCGTGTCCCAATTCGCGTCGCCGTCGAGCAGGAGCTGCACCCCGCGCGCTATTCCACCCGTTCGAGAGTTCCCAGATGTCTTTCCAGAGGAGTTGCCAGGTATTCCACCCGTGCGTGCTATTGAGTTCGTGATTGAACTAGAACCTGGTACACAGCCGATTTCTCGGCAGCCTTACAAGATGTGTCCGGAAGAGCTGATTGAGTTGAAAGAGCAGTTGGTGAAGCTTGAGAAGGATGGGCTCATTCGTCCGAGCACTTCTCCTTGGGGTGCCCCGTGTCTTTTTGTGAAGAAGAAAGATGGTACTAGTCGGTTGGTTCAAGACTACCGTGGTATCAACAAGAAGACGATCAAAAACAAATACCCTTTGCCCAACATCAATGACTTGTTTGAACAGTTGCATGGAGCAAAGGTGTTTTCAAAGCTTGATCTAAAGATTTGGTACCACCAGATTCGTGTCCGTGAGGAGGACATCCCCAAGACAGCCTTCCGCACTCGTTATGGACTGTACGAGTTTACGGTCATGACGTTTGGCTTTTCAAACGCGCCTCCAATGTTCATGAGGGCCATGAACTATCTCTTCCAAGAGTGGCTAGATGTGTTCGTACTCCTCTACCTCGACGATATCCTTGTCTTTTCCAAGTCAGAGGCTGAGCATGAGGAGCATCTCAGATTGGTGTTGCAGAAGTTGAGAGATCACCAGTTTTATGCCAAATTCTCCAAGTGCGAGTTCTGGATGAATAAGGTCAACTTTCTTGGCCATGTCATTTCCTCAGAAGGCATTGCTGTTGACCCAGACAGAGTCCGGACGATTCAAGATTGGACTCCGCCGAAGAATGTCAAGCAGCTGAGGAGCTTTCTCGGACTTGCCAGCTATTGCAGGAAGTTTGTCGAGAATTTCTCCAAGATAGCAAAGCCGATGACGGAGTTGTTGTGCAAGGGCAAGAAGTACTCTTGGTCACAGGCTTGCCAGGCAGATTTTGATGAGTTGAAGCTAAGACTGACCACAGCTCCGATCCTTACGCCGCCAGACGAGTCACAGCCGTTTCAAGTGTTCTGTGACGCCTCATTGAATGGCCTTGGCGGAGTTTTGATGCAAGGAAAGAGTATTGTGGCATACACCTCCAGACAGTTGAAGCAGGCTGAGAGGAATTATCCGACCCATGATCTTGAGCTGGCTGCAGTGATTCATGCGTTGGTTACTTGGCGACACCTCCTCCTAGGGAGGAAGGTTGATGTGTTCACCGATCACAAAAGCTTAAAGTACTTGTTCACGCAGCCTAACCTGAACTTGAGGCAAAGGAGGTGGCTCGAGACTATTACTGAGTACTCCGTGGATATTCAGTATACGCCTGGAAAGGCGAATGTCATAGCGGATGCGTTGAGCCGCAAGGGTGATTGCAACAGTGTCCAGGTGCAGAGGATACACCCTGATTTGTGTGAGGCCTTTCGAAGGCTCAATCTTGAGCTAGTTCCAGCAGGCTATCTAGCCAACCTTGTGGTAGAGCCCACTATCCGTGAGAAGATTCGTGAAGCTCAGTCCGGTAGCTTGATGATTCAGAAAGTCAAGCAGGGTATCGCCGCCTCAGTTCCGAAGTACGGTTGCTTTTCAGTGCATAATGACGGCACCGTGATGTTCGAGGAGAGAGTTGTTGTTCCCAAAGAAGGAGGTCTTAGAGAGGTCATATTGAAAGAAGCCCATGACTCAAAGCTGTCTATCCACCCTGGTAGCACCAAGATGTATCAGGACCTCAAGAAGAGCTTTTGGTGGACTCGTATGAAGCGGGATGTTGCCCGTTTTGTCTCCCAGTGTGATGTGTGCAGGAGAGTGAAAGCACAGCATCAGAAGCCTGCAGGGTTACTTCAGCCAATTGAAATTCCAGAGTGGAAATGGGACCACATTGAGATGGATTTCATCACAGGTTTTCCTCTGTCACAGAAGAAGAACAATGCCATCTTTGTTGTCATTGACAATCTCTCCAAAGTTGCCCACTTCTTTCCAGTGAAGGACTCCATTTCAGCAGCTCAGTTGGCGGATTTGTATACCGCACGAGTTGTATCTTTGCATGGCATCCCCAAGAAGATCAGTTCTGATCGAGGCAGTCTTTTCACCTCAAAGTTCTGGCAGGCCTTCCAAAAGGCCATTGGTACGACAGTGTTGTTCAGTACCGCTTATCACCCTTAGACCAGTGGGCAGGTTGAGCGTGTGAATCAAATTCTTGAGGACATGTTGAGGGCATGTGTCATCTCGTTTGGCATGAAGTGGGAAGAGTGCTTGCCGTATGCTGAGTTCTCGTACAACAACAGCTATCAGGCAAGTCTGCAAGCAGCGCCGTTTGAAGTCTTGTATGGTCGCAAGTGCAGGACACCGTTAAACTGGTCCGAGACAGGCGAGAGGCAGCTGTTCGATCCAGATGTGATCCAAGAGGCAGAGGACAGAGTGAAGATTGTCCGAGAGAACCTAAAGGAAGCACAGTCTAGGCAGAAGGCCTATTATGACAAGAAGCACCGTGGTGTTGACTTCAAAGTTGGTGACTTCGCATACCTCAAAGTGTCTCCACTTCGGGGCACTCACCGCTTTGGGATCAAAGGCAAGTTGGCCCCCAGGTTCGTTGGTCCGTTCCGCATCCTCGAGACTCGGGGACCTCTTGCGTTCCGCCTCGAGCTCCCAGACAGTTTGGCTATGGTGCATGATGTGTTCCACCTATCTCAGTTGAAGAAGTGTTTCAAGCAGCCAGAGCAGGCAGTGGACTTGGGCGAGATCCAGCTCAGTGCGGATCTGTCTTACTCAGAGCGTCCAGTCCGTGTTCTTGACTCGTCCGAGCGAAGGACTCGCAATAAGACCGTCAAGTTCCTCAAGGTGCAGTGGGCACATCACTCGGAGAAGGAAGCAACGTGGGAGCGTGAAGATCATCTCCGTTCTGAGTATCCCGAGCTTTTTCTTGCTTAGATCTCGGGACGAGATCCTATGTTGGTAGGGGAGAGCTATAACAGCCCACATGTAATAAGCTGCAAACATCATGTAATTTACTTTCTCTGTTGGACTTGTAACTTGGCATGGTGGATGTGTAGGTCATTTCATGTGGTGATTTTAATTGGCTTGAGGGTGGAGTCATGTTGAGTTGTTTTCCTTTGCATTCAAAGTGGCTCAAGAAGGGTATTGTTGGAATTTTCCTTGTCACATGCTCACTTCACTTGACCCCAAACTTGGCCTAACCATTTCATTTGCTATTTCAAGGGTTTTAAAACCCTCAAAGCATTTTTGCCACCACCAAAAACAGTAGCCCTAGTTCAAAGTGTTTTGAATTCAAAACAGGGCCACATTTTTATTGTTGCCAAAATTGGCCAAACCAATTTTGAAAAATCTAGAAAAATGCAAGGATTAGGAATTTCAGGCTCATGGAATTTTGAACCTTCTATTTTTCTCTCAAAAACTCTTCAAAGTCCTTTTCTATTTAATTTTAAATGGAAAAGGGTACTGTTTTGCTTTTGGAGATTTTTCACTGCATGCAAAATTGATCAAATCAATTTTGGGTGATCAAGCATCCTTTTTAGGGGATTTTAAAAATATTTGGGATATTTTTATTTTCCCCTATCTTTTTCTTTTCCTTTTCTTTTCCTGCTGTTTTCTTGCCATGGGAAAAAAAAGAAAGGGAAATCAGGAGCTGGGCTCCTTCTTTTCTTCTCCCAGGCCAGGCCCACCTGGGCCGTTTTCCCCTCGGCCCGCGCTGGACGAAGGGGTACGCCCCTGTCTTCTTCCTCTTTCCAGCGCGGCGCCCTCCTTTTCCCCCTCCTCTCTCTCACAGAGCGCTGCCACGGCGGCAGTGGAGCCCCAGCTCCAGGGAGAGGCGCTCCCCTCCTTTTAAGCGCCACGGGAGGAGCCCCAGGAAACCCTAGGATCCATTCCCTTCGCCCCCTTCTCCCGCCGCCGCCACCATGACGATTTCGGAGCTCCCCTGTTCTTCAATGGCCGCCGGGTGGTTCCGGTGAATTCGCCGAGCTCCGACGCCGTCTTAGTTCAGGAGTTCGTGCTGCGCGCCTCCAGCATCATCTTCGTCCTCTCCGACCCGTGGATCCGCGAAGGAGCAAGGCGGCCCGCTTCTTCCTCCTCTGCTTCCACGGACCGCCTCCGTCCCCGACACCGCACTTCGACTCCTTCGTCTCCCCGGACGCCGAGCTCGTCTCCGACCTCCCCGATGTGAGGATCCATGTCCTTCCGCCTCGTTTTCCTCCTCGCTAGTGGTTAGAATCGTCGTAGCAGAACGCCTCCGCGTGCGTGAGTGCCGTGCCCGCGTGCGGACGTCGTGTCCCAATCCGCGTCGCCGTCGAGCAGGAGCTGCACCCCGCGCCCTCTGCGTGCGGCCAGTGCGTGCGCAGCGTCGCCGGGGGCCGTGCACGTCTCCAAAGTCGACGCCTTTTTCAGTTTCTGAGCAGTTGCACCGCCCCCTTTTCCGACGAGCCTAGCGTTGCCGCCGTAGAGCCCACGATCCGATGCCATGGTGATTTGGACTCCTGGATGTCCCGTCTAGAGAACCCCCGGCGTCAGTGGAGCGAATGCATGCCCGTAGCAGATGTGAGGGTCGCCGGAAGTTGCTGCCGCGCGAGCCTGACAGAGCTGCAGTTGCGGCTTCAGTGAACAGCTTCAGAGGCACTTGGTCTCTTTAACTTGTTTGCGAGCCCCCTTTGGACACGAGTCGAGCGGTAGCGGAGTGGCGTGCGAGTCGATCTGCGAGGGGGAGGTTGTGGGTTCGAACCCCGCCGGGCGCTAGCTCCCCCTCGGTTCTTTTTTTTGTTTTTGCCTGGCCGCGTGGGGGTGGCTCGGCCCACGGGGGCTGCTGAGCCAGCCCAGTAAGGCACCGAAGGAGGCAGCCCAAGTGGCCAAGCCCTCTTTCCTTTTTTATTTATTTATTTGTTTTCTCTTTTTTTGTTTTATTTCTTTTCTGATTTAAATTCAATTTGAATTTGAATTTCAAATTCAAATCTGAATTTGTCCAAGTTGTCAAACAGGGGCATCCCATATATGAAATGGGGGTAGTTTTACACAAGTAATTGCATGGTGATGATGATTTGTTCATCTGAACCTTTTCAAAATTCATGAGGTGCAATTTTGCACTCAGCCCCCTGAACATCAGCTGAATTTGCAACTGCCCTTGCAAATTCAAACTGAGACATGTCATATATGTTTTTGGGGTGCTTTCCTGCAAGGAGTTCAGTAGTGATGTTTTCATGATGTGTTGTGCAACTTTTGAGACAAGGTGTGATCACCTGGTTCAAAAGTTTTCTGATCTGTCTGTCTGCAACGTTTCAGCTTCAGTGCATCTGAAATGTTGTTCTTCTGATCTTTTCAAGACTGTTCCAAGTCATCTTCTTCTTCAAGTCAGCCCCTAGCATATTGTCATATGCCCAGTGGCTGGCCTCAACCTTGTTGCTCCTTCCTGTGTGTCAATTTCACCGACACTACTCCGTCTCCGGAATCATTGTTTTACTTTCATGTTATTTAAATTCTTGTAATGCTTGTTGATCATGTCATGCTATCATGCTATCTACACCTAAGTTAAGGCTCAGACCAAAGCCATTACGATGTAAATAAAATGCATATGAAAGTGATGACTTGTCGTAATCACCTTCATTTAAACTTGACTAGACAGGGTCATATCATGTAAATAAAACTTGAACATGCCATCCTTGTTTGAGTTGCTTCAGTTGCTTACTTGTGTGCCTTTTCCTGCCGGTACCTTACGTTAGCACCTGAGACCGCCGAGGAGACTTACGTGGAGCTGTCCGACACCGAGCCCGAGGGTACCGTGAGTGCTGCTTCGACTACCTTACCAGGCAAGGGGGAGATCTGTGTCATTACTTTATAACTTTCTGCTCATGCCTAGCTGTAGATCTAGAACGTTATTGCTTGATCCTATCTACATTATATGCCATGTTTAAACCCATACGGCCATGGTCCCCACATCCCAGCAACCCATTGTTCTGCTAAGTTACCGCTGCTCAGCCATTGCTTAGTATGGATAGAAAACTTGCTGCCTACCCTATACATTTATGGTTGGGATATCATGTTATACAAGAAGTTGGTTGATATTTATTATTGTTAAATGATGTTAAATTATATTCGACGAAAGGTGGAAGGCTGGACTACTCCCGTCTGGTGCTTTGTTCCATTTGAGTCACCTAGGACCCGAGTTCCGGGTATTGTGTTTCTTGACGAGCGTGCCTAATCGTGTGTGGGGTTTTATGGGGCCCCCTTGTCTTACCTACCTAGCCTCGTACATTCTAGTGGTGGCCCGAGCTGTTTTACATTTGCAATGTGTGTGTGCTGGTTGGATCCCCACTTGTTTCCAAACCAAACCAGGGCCAGGAGGACATAGTTTCTTGGCTGGCCCAAATAGACCGGCTGAGGACCCGGTCTCATAAGAGAACTAACCGGTAATCCAAACCTGGAGTCATACGGTAGAGTCCAATTAGAGAGCGTGGCCAGCTTTTGGGTTGGGTGTCGACTCACCGGGGGCCACCCGGATATGTGCGTTGTTAGTTAGAGGGACTCTGACGTTCCGGAGTTTCAGGCGCTTACCTAGCCAAGTGGAAACCGGGCGTACATGCGACGTCTATAATGGACAGTTGGTACACCCCTGCAGGGTAAATCTTTTCGAAAAGCCGCGTCCGCGGTTATGAACTACTTGAGACCTACTCCTTGTTCATAGGATAACCTCAATGTTAATCATGCTATAAAATTTGACAAACCGTGCGCGTGCTTTGGTTGTCTTTCTTCGTCCAGGGGGACCGAGAGAGAAACGAGGTTGTGTTATGTTTGCGTAAGTAGGTGAATAGCCGACCTATGACACGTTGTCAACGTAAATTCTTGGATCTCACCTCTATTCTGATAGAACGTGTAGCCACCATATATGCTAGTACGGCTGCAAACTGTCTATATCTTTACCTTACCTGTAGCGTTAGTTATTCCGTAATGACATGTTCTCACCCCCGTTTACTTTTCCGCCTTTACCGCTTTGCCTGATCGGCCGCTGCAGTGGACTACTACCTCGACCCCAGCACCAGACGATACTTCGTGGAGGTGCCCCCGGAGGATGACGACGAGTACGACTACACCGACCAGTAGGATCCTTTTAGTTGGGCTTAGACGTTCCCGTGGGTGGATTTATGTGTAGCCCTCTCTAGGGCAATTTGGATCTTGACCGTACTCGGTCCATACTTGCTTCCGCTTGATGTGTTGATGAGATGTACGCATGATATTGTTGTATTATTAGACAGTGGCGTTGTATGCCCTGCTCTATTATATCTTCTATATGTATTTCCCCTTTCTTGCAGTTATGCTTATATACCTGTTGTCGAGAATCCGGCAGCGACACGAGTGCGAGTGTCGTGCGCCGGTGGCATTTGATGCGCTTCTAACTCCGACCGGACGCGAAAGCGACTAGTTAGAGTTAGTACCGCATCAGGGGCCTTACAACAGAGTACCTTGTTGGTGGTGTTGAAAATCGTCGACTCTCTTCTTTCCCCCTTCCCCTCTCCCCCGGATCGTCCTGGATCTCGGGACGAGATCCCTTGTTGGTGGTGTTGTATTGTAACAGCCCAGATTTCACAAAAATTAAAATTTTTGTTTTCGGTGTGAATTGTTTGATTGTCTGATTTGTTGCGGTGTTTGCATCCCCGATTTATCGATCGCCGATTATTTTTCCCCCTCTTATCTCGTATCGGACGGAGACCGACCCTTGCCACCCTGACACTCGACCTTTGCGACACCGGGTTTCACCCGATCACCGTCGCGAAAACCGCACGAGACCAGCCGTAGCCAACGGAACAAAACCCCGTTTAATAATTAAACGGGATATTTTTATAGCGCGCCGGAAAGTGTTCTCGGAACGGTTCCAGCGCGGGGTGAACGCCTCCGGCTCGACGCACTAATCGCGCAGCTCGAAGTTTTACCCGAATCGGAGGTCCTGCGGACCCCCGGCGGTCAGAAACGTAAACACTGCGCGCGTGAGAGAAAAACCAGGGATGTTTTTGCAAACTTCCAACCACCTGGGCTATATAAAGACCACCACACTCCCACCTCTTTCTAGGTTTTCCCTAGTCCAAAATTGCACCCACACCCTCCACTTTGTCCAGATCTGACCCAAAAACACCCCATTTTCGTCAAAACCTAGATCCCAAACTCTCCCGGCCGTCAGATCGCGCGAACGGAGGGCTACGGTGGTGCCACGTCACACATATCCATCTCCTCTCTCCTCTCTCCCGTGGACGCGCCCGAGCACCGCCGCCTCGTCCGGCCGCTGCCGCCGGCTAGCCGGAGCCGCGCCTCCTCTCCTCCTTCTCTTCCTCCCTCTCTCCTCCCGCTGATCTCCCTCCTCCCTCTCCCTGCAGGCCGCCCGCGCCGCTGACAGCCGCGACCGGAGCTCCGAGCGCCGCTGCGCCATGGAACTCGGGCCTGAGCTCATCGGCTCCTCCGCCTTGAACAACACCGCCTTCGGACGGCCGCCACCGCCAAGCACCTCGCTATGAGCCTCCTGTTTTTCCCCAGCCCATGTAGTTCTCGTAGCTGCGCTGGTGCTCTGTTTCCCGCCGCCGCCGTGCATGGTCGCCGGGACCGACGTCGGCCGCCTCTGGTGTAGCGCGCACGTCGGATGCGTGTCCCAACCCGCAGCGGCGCAGCGCACACTCGTAGATGCCCGTGCACAACCCAGTCCGCCATCGCGTGCCCGTGGTCTCCAGTTTCTTGTTCGCGTTGTTTTCTTCGTCAGGCTTCAGTATTGATTAGTTCTTCGTTTCAGTTAGCGTCTCCCGTCCATTCTTATAATTTCAGTCTTTAATTTTGACACGAATCGCAGCAGTAGCATAGTGGTTGGGCGCCTGCTCTTGCAACCGAGAGGTCTTGGGATCAAATCCCCTCGAGCGCCCTTTCTATTTTTGTTTTTCACCTCCGTTCTTCAGGTTCAGGCCATCCCATTCGCTGCAAAACACTTAGCAATGCAATGAGGAACCACATGTTGATTTTTCAAACCATTTTCGTGCAATGTTTTAGTCGTTCGCAATGCTAATATGAATTTTAATCCATTTAATGCCTAGAAATGCATGTAATGCGTTAAAAATAACAAAATATCCAGCAAAAATTTCATATTGTAGCACGTGAGATGGTTGGGTCTATGGTCACTATAGAAAAAAAATTCAAGGTCAAAAGATGAAGCAAATGAGTACATTCATTCGAATATGATTCATTCCATCCTGTAAACCACAACTCTTCTTCGGGGATAGTTCGGTTTTTAAAGGGTGTACATCATACAAGTTATACAATCGTATCATATTTTTTCCCCGGCATACTGAAGTGATTCGATGACACCCTGCCAAGTTTCAAAATTTTCAGACCTAATAAAAAAATTTGGAATTTTTAAACGAATGAATGTCTCGTTCATGGTTGGATATCGCCGCTTAGATCTTTGAAATGCCATCCCATTCGCTGCAAAAAACATGGCAATGCACTGAGGAACCACATGTTGATTTTTCAAACTATTTTCGTGCACTGTTTAAGTCGTTCGCAATGCTAATCCGAATTTTAATCAGTTTAATGCCTAGAAATGCACATAATGCGTTAAAAATAGAAAACTAACCAGCAACAAATTCATATTGTAGAACGTGAGAAGTTTGGGTCTATGGTCACTGTAGAAAAAAACTCAAGGTCAAAATATGACGCAAATGAGAATATACATTCGAATATGATTCATTCCATCCTTGAAACCACGACTCTTCTTCGGGTATAGTTCGGTTTCTAAAGGGTGTACATCATACAAGTTGTACAATCGTATCATATTTTTCCCCGACATACTGACGTGATTTGATTGCAGCCTGCCAAGTTCCAAATTTTTCAGACCTAATAAAAATTTCTGAAATTTTTAAACGAATGAATGTCGCGTTCACGGTTGGATGTCACCGCTTAGATCTTTGAAATGCCATCACATTCGTTGCAAAACACTTACCAATGCACCGACGAACCACATGTTGATTTTTCAAACCATTTTCGTGCATTGTTTTAGTCATTCGCAATGCTAATCTGAATTTTAATCCATTTAATGCCTAGGTAATGCACATAATGTTTTGCGTGGATTACTCTATTCTTTGCATTGCCAACAGTTGTTCTTATTGAATCGTGGGGAATACATTCGAACCGCCTATATGTACTTCGCCAGGAGTGTTATCTCGAAACCCTTATTCGTTTTATTTCCTCCATCTCCAGCGAGCTATTTCCATGGCAAGTGGTGCGGGCGGTGTTGGGAGCCCTCGATGAAACGGGGCCATCTGCAGAGGGCACTAGATGCTCGGGCAGGTAGTTCCACCAGGTAGCTATTCATCCCCATCGGCGGCGCCGGCGACGACGGGGACTGTGGGGACCGCTCGTGGCTGGTCTTCCTCCAACTGAGCGAGCACGTTGCGCCTGCCGCCTCCAAGCTTCCTTCCACCGAGACGGCTCTCCAAGCCGCCAACACGGAGGTAGAAGGCACTGAAGAGGGTGGAGGATTTTGCTACACCAAGGCCAAGGCGGCGTACAGCCTCTCGTACGACGATTACAAGGCGGCGTCTGAGCAGTTCATCCCCAAGCCGTTGTAGCCGCCGCAGACGCCCGCCGCATATCGGCCTATGTAGTTTTATGCTAGTTTGTGGAAAAAAATAAAAATGTAGTGGAAGTGATGATGTAATCTGATGAACTCCGATACATGTGACATATCTTGTAGTCTAGAACTATCTTTAATGTTTACTTGCCCTACGCCCAGCCCCTCACCGCGTGCACATGCTCCAACCTGCAAGAATGGCGCCGCCGGTCAGCCTACGTTCAGCCATGCCTCCCGTCGCCACGCCCCCAAAACTGGAGGAGCTGTGGGCGAAGTACAATCGACACCTAGAAGAGATGGTGCTGCCGGAGGTAAAAGCCAAGCAGCTGGCCGAGAAGGAGGAGTCAGAGGCAAAGGAAGCCGAGCTCCAGGACAGAGTGCCTCGATGGGGGGAAGTGTAGTGGCGGAAGGTCGTCGAGCGTTCCGTCCGGGTGGAGGAGTAGGCCGTGTTTCTCTACAAGCCGGTAAAAGGCGCCAGATGCATCGCGGCCGCATGGAGGTACCAAGAAAAGGTGTACATTTCGACAGAGAGTGAGATCGAGTACGCTCCAACCAAATACGATAAGCTTGTGGCCGAGGAGCGTCGGCGCTTTGCTGATTCCCGTGTCAAGGATGCCGAGGCGGCGGAGGAGGCCCTCGCCCAGAGCGTTGGAAGGCCGCCGCGAAGCAAAGAGGAGTGGATTAAAAAGAGTCAGCGTAGGAGGATGAGATTTTAATTAGTAGTAGTTCTACACTACAGGAAACTTGAGTTTTGCTGTCAGTTGGCTGACGGCAAACATATGAAAAGCTGATGAAAAAGCCTTTGCCGTCAACTCCCGGACTACAATACTTTTGTCAGCTGTTCAGTCGAAAGTGAGCCGCTTTGCCGTCAGCCGGAAATCCACCGACAACAAAGTCGTTGCCGTCAGCCATTCTGTAGAGGCAGACGGCGACGTGGGTTGTACGGCCAGCCGATGACTTAATCCCGTAAAGGGGTTAACAACGCGCGTTTCCATCAGCCATAGCGTCAGCTGACGGCAAAGAAATAGCTCTGGGCCGCGTGTCAACCAAATGCCGTCAGCCCATGTGCCAGCCGACGGCAAAGAAATAGCTATGGGCCCGCGTTTCTACCCGATCTTTGCCGTCAGCTTGCGGCGCATGGACGACAGCTACCCTGGCTAGGACCCAATGTCATTCCTTTGGCAGCCGCTTGATGTCTAGCTGACGGCAAAGCAGTGACCATATGGTCACTTCAACAGCCCTAGGAAGCACAGTTGACAGCCACGTGTCCGCTTTGCTGTCAGCTTGTCGACGGCAAAGACGTTGCCGTCCGCAAGCTGACAGCAAAACGCTCTGTTTCTTTTTTTTGTTTTCCTTAATTCCCTGCATTTAAACAATAACATATATATACAACACTCTAACATGATATATCACAATAAGTTGGTCCAACACTTGCCCAACATCACAACAATATATCACAACATGATACATTAGAGTGCACATGTATCTACAAGTCATCTCCATACCCAAAAGTCCAATAGTGCATACAAAAAGTTTAAAACAACAACAATCATCATCTACATAACCACAAGAGTCTACGAAGGCAGCACTATGCAAAGAGTGCATACAAATAGTTTAAAAGTGCCCAACATCGCATAAGTGCATATATGAAGACTAACATCCTATATCTACAACAAAGAAGCATCCATCCATGCGTATAGGAAAATCTGCAAAATGAAAACATAATCATATGTCAGTTACGAAAAAGAAGAAATCCAAAATGATTATATAGGGAACTAGATAGGTATAAAATGAAGCTAAGTACATATCAGTTTTGGCCTTTACTACAAGCTACGTATAGAAAAGAAAAACAAGAAAAGAAGAAAAAGTAGAAAAAGAGTAAGGAGAAGAAGAGGAAGAATAAGAATAAGATGAAAAGAAGAAGAGAAGATGGAGAAAAAGAAAGAAGAGAAAAATGAAGAATAAGAAGATTTTTTCTTCTTTTTCTTTCTTTTTCAACTCTTTCTTCTTCACTTATTTCTTTTCTTCCTCTCCTTCTTCTTATTCTACTATACTTCTTCTTCTTAGACCTTAAGAGCTAAATATATCTCATTTTAGATCTAACTAAGTCATTAATTCATTTTGAGCTTTATATGCAAAGTATAAGTCATTTTTAAGGTTTGTAAGCCACTAAAGTAATTTTTTATCTAACTATGCTAGTAAATTCATTATTGAGATTTTATAAGACAAGTATAAGTCGTTGTTGACCTTAATAAGCTTATAAAATCAAATTTGAGATTTGCAAGCTTATAAAGCCAAGTTTGAGCTTTATAAGCTTATAAAGCCACTATTGAGCTTGTATAAGCCAAGTATAACTCAATTTTTTATGAAACTAAGCTATTAATACTATTTTTTAGCTTTATGAGCTTATGAAGTCATTGAGGAGCTATTATAAGCCAAGTATATGCCATTTTTGAGGTTTACAAGCTTATAAAGCCAAGTTTAAGCTTTATAATATTATAAAGTCATTTTTTATCTTTCATAAGCCAAGTATAAGTCAATATTTATGTAACTAAGCTATTAATACCATTATTAAGCTTTATGACCTTATAAAGTCATTGATGAGCTTTATGTAACTTACTGGAGGCCACGTCAAGGCTGAGAAGCGCCGCCACGTTGGTTTCTCGGGGATTCACTAGGAGATTCTTGTGGGTTGTGAGATGCAGCTCTAGAATTACACTGCAGGAAAGGATGAGTTGAAATATGGTAAGAATGACGACACTCGATGGTATAAGACGGGGCTATATTGATCATTGAAAGAAACTCATCGTTTCGGGAGGAGAAACGATAGGCGTCGGCATCGGTGGAGGGTTAAGACCTTGCTTTTCCCACATACTCTGCGAGTTAGTTTATGAGGACTCAAGCATATTAGCAAGTGAACCAAACATATGAATATGCATTCTTGGAGGATATATATGCAGAAGTAATAACTTACCGAGAAGAGGTCATAGATGGCCTTCGTCTGGGCATTGTAGCGTGCCCTCTCCTCCAACAACCTCTGGGTCCTCTCCTCCGCCCGCTGGTCCCTCTCCGCAAACTTCTTAGACAACATCTCTTGTGTCGCCTGTCTCTCCCTCTGAATGGCGTCGTGCAAGCACTCCGAAATATAGCAATTAATGTCTTCATCGCTACGCAATGTAAAGAACGGAAGGAAAAATTGAGACAAAGTTATACCTGGATAGCAATGTCAACTGGTGGAGGGCGAGGTCGTACAGCAGGAGCGGAGCTTGTTTTCCTCTCCTTGATCTGAGGTAGAGTCTCCGTGAAATGTACGAAGCCATTGCACATGGAGGTACTGCCATGATGCTTACCTTTTCCACTCAAACTGAGGACCGCGTAGCTCTTTCGCCACCTCAAAGGCCACCATCTTGTTGTAGGCTGCAGCGCTGGTTTACGCCTCAACCCCGTCGCCCTCGGAATATGCCTTCACCTTTTTTTACTTTCCCTTATGGGCCATGGCAAATGAGCGAAATCCCTTAGGCATAGGCTGATTATGGTATTTCGCCTACAATGAAAAGCAAAGTATCTAATCAGTACAAGAAAAACCATGAACAAAGCAATTGACTAATGATGAAAGGACATGAAACTTAATACAAGGCACATAGAAATTTTGGTGTGTACTCGTTGACGTTGAGATTTCCTTGGTGGTGCGCCATACCTACCATTTGTGCACGCCTAGCCTTGGCGCTTTTGTGGGACGACAGCCAGGCATCACTGAGCCATTTGTACACTATCACCTCAAAGCAATCCATCTTATTTGCACACCATCTCGGGGGCGCCTATGAATTAATAAGCTTATAAAGTCACTGAGGAGCTTCTATAAGCCAAGTATAAGTCAAGTTTTATCTAGCTAAGCTATTATTATCATTTTTGAGTTTTACAAGCTTATAAAGCCAAGTTTGACCTTTATAAGCTTATAAATCCAAGTTTGAGCTTCATAAGCTTATAAAGCAAAGTTGGAGCTAACTAGGCCTTACTTATAAGTATAGGTATTTGATTTAGTTAGTAATTTACGTCCAAGTATTGATCCTTCTTAACGAAAAAAATTCTACACTTCTTCTTGGCCTTCTTCATGCCCTTCTTAGCGTACCAATCTCGAACACACTGAACACGCATCTCGTGCCTTGTGTTCGTGAGTAACCTCACTATATCCTTCTCGATAATTATTCTGGGCCGCCGGCTCCATCCCCTCCTCAACCCTATAGTAGCACTAAAATTGCATCAAACACATGCTAATAAATGATTCCAACGCTGATAAATGATTCCAATGCTTAGAATACTTACCCAAAAAGTAGCCACCACCATGTCGTCTCTGGTATGGTATTAAACGTTGTTGATGCGTTCATCTGGCGGGGCCGGGCGGCTTTGTAGTGCGGCCAAGTGAGGCCGGGCTCAGGAACCCTACCCTCACCAGGCAACTAGACTAGCCCGGGGAACTGCTCCTTATGCACTACACCAAGGAGGCAGTTCGAATTCCGGGCACCTTCCGGGTAAGTCCACGCCCTGCAAAATGAGAACACAAAGACATTAGTTGTTGTTGGAACATATGTACATGTATGATATATAGAAAGAACACAAAAAACTCATCAACTTAGTTCTCCCGATTTGGCACAATCAACGACCTCTGCGCGGGGTCTGGTCGTGGTGGGAGCTGTGTCATACCACGCTGGTACACCGGCTTCTTGTAAGAGGAGTTCCCCTCACCGCTTTTGCGCGACCACCTCCTCGACCACCAGAGGGCTTAACTCTCTTTTGCCCTTTTTCCCGGCCTCTCCCACGAGGCTGCTCAGCACGCTCCGACGGCGAGGTGGCTACCATATCCGCCAGCAACCCTCTCCGTACAGGGAGAGGTTGTCGAGAATCCACCGGTGGGTGACTCGCCCTACAGCCCGCCATGTGTCAACACCTGTTACAGAGTAAAGATGAATTAGTATAGTGAATAAATAAATAATAAATAATCATATATACATAAAACAATAATATATGCAACAACAAAAGAAAGTTGGGATGCATACAACTAATGATAGTCGGGATCATCTGTATCTCCTTCGGGATCAATAAAAACATCATCGTCACTATCACGCGTATCATCATGAATGATATCTTCTCCGGGGATCGAGTTCAGAGGCAACAACATTTTGAAAGCCTTTTCGTAACCGGTCAAGCAATGATAGGTCATCCGTATCGGTAACCTGTTCGTGTTACACTTCTTCGTCCTCATCATCATCGGTAACCTCTTCATGTTCGACTTCTTCCTCCTCATCAACATCGGTTTCATTGTCATTCTCTACTTCCATGATCTGACCAAACGTAGAAGTGTTTCTGAATTTTTTTTGTTCCCACACGTGTTTCTTGGAAAAATTCTCCGTCATATGTGTCTGGGTCTATGTGAGGTTCATAATCCTCATCATCGGGGGGCAGATAGTTTACCATGTGGTGGCACGTCGTACACGACATACCAATCTTCGAGATGCTTTACACTTTGGCAGGCCCATGGAAGATAGAAAACTTGTGTGGCCTGTTGAGCCACAATATAAACATCGACAACATTTAAACGGTTCTTCTATTTAATTTCAACTAGCCCAACATGCTCATGATTTGGTCTAGTGTCCTTCGGATCGAACCAATGACATTTGAAGACAACGGCGTTCGGAGGATTTTCACCATAATATAGCAGTTCATATATTTCTTCAACTATTCCATAATACTCGACACCTCCATCTATAGCGAACACACCGGAATTTTTTGTTTTCCGATCGGGCATAGTTTGCTCTTTCCTACCAGTATGAAAGCGATACCTATTGATGTTGTATTTTCATATGTATGGACCTTAAATTCAAAACCATTTATGATTTGTCTCAATTCAGCGTCCATCGAATCTGAATTAGCCTACAACTTGAAATGGAAAGGCTTGTTGTATTAGTCAGAACTGAGACGACGAAGAAGTGAAAATGGCCTATATATTATATAAGAAGTACCGTTTGTGTAAACCAAGAGATGAAACCGGGATTGTCGCCTCCGCGCTTCTCAAGAAGATTGATCTCTTCGATGGAGTCTTTTTCGATCGCCACTCCATTCAAGAATTGCGCGACGAATCGACTATATCAAATAATTAAGAGAAGTTAGACACAAAACTCCTCAAGAAGTTGCGGAACAATTAATATGTACTGGGCACTTACTCGATGTACGGCCACACTTCTGTCAAGTTGGTCAAGATATACAATGTAATGATACCCCATTCCTCGAAGGTCAATATCCTTGTTTGCATAACCCCACAAAGTGCTAGGCTCCCTTTAAAGAGTTTGAAATTGGATTCACGTCGCTCGGGGTCACCAGTATCGTACCGAGGCCTTGGATTATGCAAACTGTGATTAGTGGCAGCATAGTGTGCTGTCACGAAGTTAGCCGCTTCCGCGACAATGAATGCCTCAGCCATTGATGCTTCAATTCTCCGTTTATTTTTACATTTTTTTCGAATCGTCTTCTGCATTCTCTTAGTTGCATAGCACCAATGGTTTTGCACAGGGCCATCCAATCTTGCCTCCATCGGTAGATGCAAAATCATATGCTACATCGGATTAAAGAAACCTGGTGGAAAGATCTTCTCTAATTTGCATATCAACTTCGGCGCCAGTTTTTCCATCTCTTCTATCACAATAGGTGATAGTTCTTTAGCACAAAGAACACGGAAGAAATTGTTGGGGTTCGCAGCAGAAAACACAAATTTTTCTAACTAGCGTTCCCTTAACCCAAGATCTAGCTAGCCGTATTACCGTAACAGATAGTAGTGCGGAAATAACATACCTCGGGGTGTAGTCCGTTGCGCGGGAAACGTTCCCGCAAACGTGGTTGATGTAGCCGATCAAGTTTCACAGCCCCCTGGCTGTGTTGAGCACCCGGATGGGTGTAGTGCCACACGTGCAGCACCTCGTAGTACTCGCACACATACGAGACTCGATGACGACCTCCGTTCTCCGATCCAGCGGAGGGGGCGGAAGCAGACCTCCGGACGGAGCTTCGGCAGCATGACGGCCTCCGATTCTAGCAGAGAGGTCTCAATTCCACTACAGGCTCACACTAGGGAGCCCACCATGGAAGAGACCAGAGAGGGGAGGAGACCGGAGAAAACCGATCTCAATTCGGAGTTATATTTATTTTCTCACGAATTTCTGTGTATTAATTATGTGCACCCTGCCTGTCTTTATATAGGCTGGGGAAGGGAGTCAACCCACCTCCCCTAGCAATGTGGGACTAAACCCTTTGCTAGGGGGGTGGCCGGCCAAGGGGGGAGAGGGGGCGCACCCCTCATGGGCCCTAGGGCCCATGGCGCCTCCCCCCCTTTTTCTTTTCTTTTTTCTTTTCCCTTTAATTCCTTAATGGGCCTTTTTCTCCACTAAGGCCCATAGCACATATTAATTAGAAATAAAATGATTTTAATTATTAATTCAATTAATTAATAACTAAAACATATTATTCCATCTCCCGGTGCTCCGGAAACACTTCCGGCTCACTCCGAACTTGTTTCGGTTCAATACGGTACTCCTCTGATATTGTCTCTCTTATTCTCTGGTTGCTCCGATGGTTCCGAAAAGGTCTCCGATTTCATCGAGCCCTTAAGTGTGTTACCCTACGGTCCAAGAACACTCCAGTCATGACCGAGCAGAGGCAACAGTCAATGATCATCAGCGGGACCTGGATGCCCATAATGACCCCTGTGCATTCCGGATATCAACACCGATTGGACCTTACGCCGTATAGCATTCCCTTTGTCAGCGATACTGGATTGTTCCGAGATTCGATCAATGACATCCTATGTCTGGTTCAACCTCGTTCCGAACTAATCCTCATTCACTCGTTCCCGTGATATTCATCCCCGTGACCCAGTCACACGCTGCGCAGCTTCATGGATGGAATCTCACCGAGTGGGCCCCGAGTATCTATCCATTATATGGATTGACAAATCCCGCTCTTGTAAACAATACTCCTCAACATATCTCCACGGAATACCTAAGATACAACCGTTATGACCCGCATATTTCAGTCAGGTGGTGGGATGTAAGTCAAAGCATCGGGGAAGATAGTGATTATGCACGTACTCACGGTCAAAGGAACGGTCTACCACGTTCTGTAATTACAACACTGAACCTTCACAAGATTTGATCATGCTGTAATGCTTACTTTGGGTAATGTTCATCACGTCACTTAACCCGTGAGGTGACCTCATAGTCAAGAGACTTAATTGTCCATGATCGTGAAACCACGACCGTCATGTTGACCATGAACTAGTTATCGATGTAGAGGCTAACTAGGAACTCTGGGGTTTCTATACCACACCTGCATCATTGTTTCACTGATGCAGTTCTAGCACGGTATGAAACTGGTTATGAACTTGCTTAGATATATTGGAATAATCATATATTATTTGCCTCTAGAGCATATATCCAACAGAAATAGTTCAAATTTTCCATTAATAGCCATTCCTTCTCGGGGATGTAGCCGCGCAACATCACCGGCATTATCCGCTCAAGACATATGTGCCAATCGTGACTCTTCAGCCCAAAGATTTTCAAATTTTCAAGACTTTCTCCCCTTTCTAGATTCCCTGCATACCCATCGGAGAACATCAACTTTTTTTAACCCACATGATGATTTCCCTAATGTGTTCCCTTTTAAGATTGAACCAGGCCTTTGGCTTCTCCCATTTCTTCTTCCCTTTCGGTTGTTGCATGTTCAGTGACTTCCTATTACATAGAATCTCCTGATCGACTCGAGCCTTAACATTATCTTTCCCCTTAGCAGTGCCGATAAA
The DNA here is from genome assembly GCA_950022295.1 of Bromus sterilis. Classification (NCBI taxonomy): domain Eukaryota; kingdom Viridiplantae; phylum Streptophyta; class Magnoliopsida; order Poales; family Poaceae; genus Bromus; species Bromus sterilis. The sequence goes on from OX465600.1 coordinate 161,521,874, forward strand.
TGTACCACAAAGGGCCTCACCCATATTTTTTTCAGTGTGCATCACGTCAATGTTGCGTGGAAAAGCAAGATCTTTGAAATAGGGGAGATCCCAGAAGCATGGCTTGTGGGTCCAGGCGTGTTCCGTATTATATCCCAAGAAATACCCTGGCCAGTCCGGATCAGGCTCCAATGAGTTCAACTGATCTATAATTTGTGTGCCCGTCATCATAGGTGGTGCCTCATGCTCGACAACTTTACCTTTGGTGAAATGCTTTTTGTCTTTTCTGAAGTCATGGTCCAGAGGTAGGAATTGTCTATGCAAGTCGAAGAAAGAATACTTGCGACCCTCCGGCAACGAATGAAACTTAAGAGCAGCCTTGCATTCCGGGCATGGGAACCTTCCGTGAACACACCTTGCAATGAAAAGTGCAAACATCGGAAGGTCATGCATCGAGTAGATCAATCAAGCATGCATTCGGAAGTTTGTTTGGCTAGCTGCATTGTATGTCCAGATCCCATTATCCCAGGCTTCTTTCAAGTCATCCATCAGCGGTTGCAAGTACACATTCATATTCTTGCCAGGATAGTTGGTCCCCGGAATTATCAACGTCAAGAAGATGTGCTTTCTTTGCATAAGGACTCCAGGGGGCAGATTGAGGGGCATGATGAATACGAGCCAACAACTATACTGGGTTGCCGTCATAGCGACAGGATTGAACCCATCGAGGAAAATGGCGAGTTTCCCATTCCTTGGGTCTTTTGCTTTACCTTCTTTATGTATTTCATTGAACATCTTCCACGCTTCACCATCAGAGGGGTGGGTCAACATCAAATTCTCATATTCATTTGTAGCACGTCTAATTCCATCTCTGTGCCATGTCATCTATTTTGTTGTTTCTTCAAGCATGTAAAGTCGTTGAAGTCTTGGTAAGATCGGTAGGTAACGAAGAATGTGTACGGGTATTTTGCTCTGTGTCTTCTCACCAAGACTGTTGTCTACGACAATATACCTAGAGGACTTGCAGCGTGGACAATAATTATCATCCTCATACTCATGCCTAAATAAGGCGTATCCTTTATCACAAGCATGTATCCGCTCGATGGGCATCTTCAGTGCACCGAATATTCTGTCTGAGTGGTATAGGTTTGCAGGCATAATATGACCGTCAGGTCGAAAGCGCCCGAATAAGGTCATCATCGCATCATAGCACTCTCTGTCCAAGTTGAATTGGGCCTGAAGAGCCATTGTTTGTGCGATGGCATCTAGCTGACAAAGCTTGGTGTGCGCATGTACACTACTAGGATAATGGCCTTCAGCAGCGCAGGGTACCCGCGTTGTAGATAATGCGCTGCTTCTAACTTCCATCTATAGCGCGGGGAGCCTGCGCTGTAGCCAACTGTACAGTTAGCAGCGCGTCTGGAGCACCCCGCGCTGCAGAACTGAACTTCCACTAGCATCACCTCTAGCCAGCCCGCGTCGCAGGTACATTTTTAGCATTTTTATTTATTCTGCAATATTATTTGTTTATACAGTTGTTTATAAATTTCCAGCATACACACATAACATTTATATACAAAGTAGAATTACACACATATAAACCACATCATATAATAGACATGCACTAGGCTCATCGATCATATATATATGTATATATATATATATATATCTCATAAGTATAATATCAAACACAAAGGTCAACTTTTCCTAGTTTAAATTCGCTAATATCCAACAACATAATGTTTCACAAAAACTACGAACCAACTTACTCATCACCACCACAAGGTGAAATGAAAAAAAAAACAAAAGACACCCCACATTCCATTATGTAATATGGAGAACAACTTGTCTCCATGTTTTATGTTCATCCGATTCACTATCCTTTTCCATCCTCTTATTCTTACGCAACCATCATCCCCAGTTTCAGTGGAGTAGTCAGTGCTGAAGAGGACATCCCATGCCCGTGCAGAAACAACTATAAGATTGCTTTAGGAGGCATCCACTTAGGCGTACATGCTGTCAGAATTCTCAGTTGAAAACATACGAGTAAAATACTTAGTAATACATTATACTTAATGTTAGATCAAAAGATTTCTGAAAATGAACTAGTGTGATAGAGTAGTAAAAAGTATTACCATGCTATAATCTTTTACATGTCCTAGAAACAACTTGAGAACAAATGGAACATATGGTGTATAAGGTTCGCCAATATTATTCAAGTTCACAAACGAAGGAACACCTTTAAGAAAATTGATGAAATCATATTGTTCGTCAATTGTCAGGTCAAAGCCACCATTATGAAAAGTATTATCAAACATCTTCCGAACTTCTTTTGGAGCATGGAGATAAACTAACAACATCTAGGAAATTCACTACTACATCTCCAAAAATCAAACTCGACGACGACCTAGAGCCAAGCCGCGGGCGGTAAACACCCAAAGATAAGGAAGTGCCACAGGAACATAGCTCAGGTGAGAACCGTGAAGAATCTGCAAGGTATTGGCCGCGGAGAACCCGGCATCCAATGCAACAAAGTAGCAACGGACGTGCTTGTCCTCCTCCCTGACCCGGCGACGTACCACCTCCTCTGGGGTCGGCTCCCTCTGCACCGACTGTGGCCCACGTGACCGCCACCAAAGAAGCTCCGGGTCGACGACAGGACCCGGAATCCTCGCCAAGCGGCGTGCCCCGGAAACCACCTCCCAGTGCCAGCTCGGGGGGAGCCCAGTCCCGGACATTGCGCATGCTATCAAGCAAATGCTCTCCGCCACCGCGATGGGGATGCGGGCCAGGCATCGTCGCCGAGAACTTATTTAATATACAAAGTTTTATTAGAATGAATGAGTGAAAAATTTATACTAACTAACACATTAACAAAATAAGACAAAAGTACTTTTAAATAATGCCTCATACTTTGATTGGACACATAAGCGATTCCCGGGAGAGTGTGACCGCAAACCCAAGCAGGATGCACAAGTTCCGTACTTGTACATATCACAAGGGTTTGCCTCACACTCTTCCCGATATCACATAGTCTCACAATATATTTGAATCATCGGCATTCTAAAAAAGGAGAAAGAGTGCCTCATATTTATATTGGACACATACGCGAATCAGGGAGGAGCGTAGCAGCTACCCAAGTAGGATGCACAAGTTCCATACTTGTACGTATCAGAAGGGTAGCTGCACTCTCTCCCCTGATGTCACATAATGTCACAATATATTTAAATCATCGGTATTCTAACAAAATAGCAAAAGTGATGATAAAAATAATTTGATGCTAAAACACCATTTAACTCCCGTTTCGACAAATCTGGCGCACTCGATATGTCCTACTTTTCTAGCACAAGTCACGCTGAAATCCACAAAATTTTTTGGCATGAAATTTGCTAAAAAATGGACATATCGAGCGCCAGAAATTTGCCGGATCTGAAATTAATCGACATTCCGGTAAAATATTGGTCACTCATAACCCTGCAAACAATTTCAACATTCCATATTTTTTGTAAACGCACATATACATAGTGAAAAATAGAAAATCTTTTATTGTCTCCTTCGCCTTTCCTTTTTCTTCTCTTCTTCTTTATAACTACAACTAACTATCTATACCACAAAATCATCTAATTTAGAATCTAATGTATACAACTAACTATCTATACCACTAACTAACCTAAATACCTACCATAAACATTAGGTAATAAAAAATCTAACTAAAAAAGTAGCCTAAATAACAAGTAATTTAAAAATAAAAAAAATAAAAAAATAACCATGTGAGGAGAAAACTCACCTGTGGGAGGTGGCGGGTGTGGGAGGGGTAGCAGCGGGGCGCCGGCAAGGAGGAGCAACGTCGCGGCCGGAGAAGATGGAGAAGCGTGGCGGCCAACGATGATGGAGGAGCGGGGCGGCCTGGGGAGGCCGACGGAGATGGAGGAGCGGGGCGGCGACGTGGAGGAGAGGGGTGTCGGCGTGGTGGAGCGTGGCGGTGTCGTGGAGGAGAGGGGCGCCGGCGTGGGAGTAGCGCGGTGGCGGCGTCGAGTGGAGAGGGAGAGAGTGATGGAGGAGAGGGATTTGCGTGGGGGGATGGTTTTAGGTATACAATCTGCAGCGCGGGTTTACCAGACCACGTTGTAGATGACAATGGCATCTGCAGCGCATGCACACAGGGGCGCGCCGCTGAGATGTGCGCCCAAAAAAACCCGGTCCGTGCTAAAATTTAGCAGCGCGTGTTTAAGGGACCGCGCTGCAGATGTCATATACATATGCAACGCTGGCCTTTAAACATGCGCCAGTAAAGTGGCTTGCCACGGGAACACAAATTGTGAACCCCTATTAGCAGCGCGGGTTACTCAGGGTCGCGCTGCTAATGGTCAATCACCTGAAGCGCGCCCCACTTGCCCGCGCTGCTAAAGTATACTTGTAGCGCGGCCCTTCTAGCACGCGCTGCTAATACCCATTATTGTATGGCCACAATCCTAGTAGTGGTAGTGGGAGTTTTGAAGACTCCAGCATGGCATATAAGGCCTTGGCAGTTTCCTCTGGTTCTTCGTCCTCATGACGAGCATCGTTGTAGTCATTGACCATGTCTTCGATCCCTGTACCACAATCCTCGATGCGCTGACGCCCGACCTCCTATCTGTCACGTTGGGACGACTCGCCATGAAATGAACACAACGTATAATCAGGCATGAAACCATGCATCTGCAGGTGTTTACCCATTACATCCTTTGTCTGCTGTGAATAGTTCTTAAGTCTAGTGCATGGGCACCATGTCCTTGGTTGGCCAGCACTAAATGCGACCTCTAGGAACTCTTCGGTCTTGGTCAACCATTCCTTAGTCATGTCTTTCTGACTAGGGTGACCAGTGTTCATCCACGCACGATCATTCATTCTGGCTAGCTAGCTAGTACAAACACAAGAAGGCATACAATTAATTACGGTGATACAGCATATGCACCTGCCAGCTAATAGGTAAAGATAGGTCCTAATCCCACCCGAGTATGTGAAGATTGGGTTCATTTCCCCATGCTCTCCTCCCGATCCGACACAAAATTTCGACAGCACCTCCCCGTTGTTCTCCTGATACACGTCTCGACATAAACCGAGAGGATGTGTACCCGGAGAACAACAAGGTGGCGCTGACAAAATCCTGCGTCTGATCGTGAGGAGACCATATATGGGGAAATGAACCCAATCTACACATACTCGGGCTGTCCATGGATAACGTTGGACAATTCGAAAGAATCCAATTATAAATATGCAAATGAATGCATATTTATAAATGGAATCTTTCGAATGGGAGACGCATATGGGTTACGTGACTTGCATGAGTTGAGAAGGAAAGAACTAGCTACGCCTATCTTCTAGTTAGGGTGAAACTAGGGGAGAGGGTGGAGCAACAACCCCGATTATCCCCGGGGCTTCTAACTAATAATTCTATACCATATATAAATAAAAAATAACAAATAATAGAAATAAATGCCTACAAACAAAAATGAAAGTAACATCTACAAAACTAACATCTTATTATACCTAAAATCTAATTATTAACATGTCAAAACTAACAACCTTTCATCTTTTCTTTCCTTACAAAATCCTAACAATTAAATCTTTATCTTGATAAGCCTTCTTATTCTGAACTTAGATGGCAGCAAGGGCAAGGCATCATTTTCAGTCCATTCTTTATTCAGAAAACTCCAAGTGGGGCTTGCTTAGTTGTGAGTTGTGACCCAGAACTCAAAATAAAAGCAACAAATTCCTAGTTTGGCAATAAACCATAAGTGACAACGGCAAACAGTAGGCAGACATGTTAACCGTGTAGTTAAAAAAAGTGATAAAAAACAAGTGTGGCAATAAACCACTCAAATCTCTAGTGTGGCAACACTCTTCATTTTTGTTAGGCTTAATTTTATCAAGTGACAGGGGCAAATAGTAGGCACATATTCATTTTTCTACTAATTAACCCTAGCTCTAATTTCTATTTCTATTTTCTTAACCAATATTGTGGCATGAATGGTTGAGATATGGCATGTATCTATTTCTATTTCTATTTCTATTTCTATTGTTGCATGTATCTAACAATAAATAGAAATTAATAAGAAAAAAAACAAGGGAAAGAGGGAGAGGGGGAGCTCACCTGCAGATCTGGTCGACGACGAGAATGCAGCTGGCGCTGTCCGAGCAGGGCGGAGGAGGTGGTGGCGGCTGCCGGCGAGGAGGGCACTGCCACCGGAGCCGAAGAGGAGGGGGCGGAGGCCGGCGAGGGAGGGGGATAGACCGGGGCCAGGGAAGAGGAGTTGCGGGGCCGCCGTCGTGCTCCTGCAGACATGCTGACCAAGGCAGGGCGGAGGAGGGGCGGCGGCAGCGAGGTCCTGCAGAGGTGCGGCGACGGCGAGGTCCTGCAGATGCGCGCAACGGCTGCGAGTGAGAGGGTAGAAGTAGAGGGAGAGCAGAGTGGAGAGAAAGAGTACTTGGACGGGGGCGGCTCACCGGCGCCGGGGACTTGCACGAGGCGAGCCGGACGGGGTGGTGGTGGCGGCGGCTGTGACGCGCGTCATCGTGGGAGAGAGGTGAGGTGGGCCAGGGTGGAGTGTGTGGTGGAGTCGGGGGTTAGGTCTGCCCACGAGCGGGGGTTAAGGCTCTGCATTGCCGTCAGTCGGCTAACAGCAACGTCTGTCGTTAGGCTATTCCTTCTTCCGGCTGAAGGCAAATCCGTGCGTCGTTATCGCATGCGAGTAAGAGACATGTGGCACAAGAGAGGCCGTCACACCCGCTTTGCCGTCTGCCTTTTGACATGTTGCCGTCAGCCAGCTGACGACTTAGACAAGGCTAACGGCAAACCTAACATATGTCATTAGCCCAAGCCTTGCCGTCATCATTTGCACCGGTTGACGACAAAGAATCCTTTGCCGTGAGCCCCAATAGAAAGTTGACGGCAAAGACATAAGCTGAAGGCAAAACTCCTGTTTCCAGTAGTGCTAGTAGTAGTAGTTAAATAAGTTATTTTATGTTGCATTTGTGTTTCTTTTTCAGGGTTGTAGTAGTTTGTAAGATTATAAGGGCATGTACAATGGTGCTATCTTAGTCTTATCATGCTGATGTATATCACCACAAATGGCATCATCCCACACTAGCTTTTTATCCGCTCTCAACTCATGCAGTACCTGGTTGGTCAGCCGAACTAGTGACGATGAGTCGGAATCACTGTCGACCATTCCGAGGAGGAGGCGGCGAGGAGAGGGAAGGAAAAGCAGGAGTTGGGTGCGCGATAGAGACGAGACTCTCCTGTAGTACTGCACCTGACTTTGGGTGATTGGCATGTGGGCCGGTGAGCAAACTGTCCCACATGGTAGTGACCCCAAAGTCAGGTGCAGTAAGTTAGAGGATTCGGTTCGGCGCGAGAGAGGTATACGCATGTATAGGGCAAGAAGCTGGCAATGAAACAGGGTACTCAATTATTTCTAGGGATGATCAAAGCAAACGGGGAGTCATGACGTTGTGTTTGCTAGCCGGTGGAGTATAGTAGTAGCAGAAGAAGCTTGTAATATATTTTTACAAGCTAGCTAGGACTAGACCTCTTGCAGTGCCTAGTGAGGAAGTGATGAAAAAATGCCATCCCACACGCAATATTGTGACGCTATAACACGTCCATCAGTATAAAATAACATCAGCACACACGACATGCAGCCAACACCCATATCCAACGATCGATGAACCAGGTGCTAGTGACGTGACGCCACCTGCCTTTGGGTGTGTGACATGTGGGCCGGGCACCATTTGGACCCACATGACATGCACCCAAACTCACCTGACCTCCAGTCCCGCATTGTATGCATGGCTCATACACATATCCGGCATCGCCCTCCCCACCCAAATCGTGTGTGTGTGTGTGTGGCGTCGTGTGTACATCAGGGTTGTTCTGTACTTCTTGACTTTACAATGGTGTGACAAATCCATCAGTGAATAACTTCTCCACCCGACACGTAATGCTTTACAGAGAGGGCGTGGGTTGGCTTCTCGTTCACCGCGACGATCAGGCATACGGACGGTCATGAGCACCCCTGGCTTCAATGCTGCGGTGGGAAGCCATCCCGTCGGCCTGCCACCCCATTGAATTTATCGCCACTTCGTTCCACATTTTCTTTCCATTACAATTTACCACGATTTCAGTGGGCTGGTTCCGAGGTATAGAGGAATGAGAGCCGGCGCAGTTCAATCTTTTCATCCGACCCCCAACCCCGTCCCTCCCTAGCTAGCTCCCCTTCCTCCCACGGCTCCCCTCCCTAGCTCCCAAAGTCCCAAGATGAATCCTGATGGCCCACTTGTGGCTCAACCTCCTGCATGACGGGAACCACCGACGCTGCGCCGGTCTCCGCGCCTTCTCCCACCGTCATCTCACCTCCGGGGATGACGCTTGACGCTGCGCCAGTTTTTATACCCACTCCGCCCGCCATCGGCTGCAAGAAAGTGGAGGAGAAGTTGGGCGCCATCCACTCAGACATCCACGCCGAGATAGACACAATGTACGACGATGCTGCCATCGACGACTTCGGAGACTATGAACGGGAGGTTGTCGTGTTTGCCGAGGAGGTCCGCGACGAGGACCCTAAGGTATATCTCGATTGTACATGCTTCTTTCTTTACATTGGGGTTTTCTACCTGTACCATATGGACAGTTGGTTCGAAAATCAAACTTACTTTCCATGCATGTCATTTGATTGGTCTTGTAATCTCGTGCTACCAAGGTGTAGGGTTTAGTTCCGGATAGTTCTTGTTTTAATGGGCATAGGGTACGTTTTACCTGTCTCTGGTTTCATACTCTCATTACGATCAGTGGCGGATCCAGGATTTCATTTCATTTTTTCTCGCATTGCAACATCTAAATAGTTCATGTAGATGAAACCCTAGCCCCCTTCATTAGAGCACCCACAGTGATATGTTTTGCTGCCTCAAACCCTAGTCAAAGCATCAACATGTTATAGCCATGATTCCATGAGTATACACAGTATTGCCTCCGAAGATAACATGCAAGTAGAATGCTAATTACGTAGTGGCGATGAGATGTGTGTAAGGTGCAGACAGTTGTGTAACTCATGCTGTAATATATAGATGGAAAAAAAATGTGTACTAAAAGTTTGGGTGTCTGTGAATATATGTACTCCATCCGCCATGACCAACTGTCGATCCGCCCTTAATTATGATATCTATCATGGTTTCTTCCCAACCCTTTATTTTGTAGGTTGTTGGTAGTTATCTTCTAAACATGATTGTTCTTATGTGTTTAATATTTCATAGGTAGTTTCTGACTATGTCGATTCTGACAAGGAAAGCACGGACAACTAGAGCCACCACATCCTCTGCAAGCTGTTGAATGGGGAGATCAGCTACCGCGATGATGGGCCGTATGGGATCATCCGATGCCCATTCTGTCATGGGAGGAAGGTTGCGAGAGACTTTGACAGCCTGATCATGCATTCCAAGAGCGCTGCCAAATCCCAGCAGAAAGGAGCGAACCCGGCAAAGAAGGCACATCATCCATCCTTCAGCGTCTTCCTCGAGAACTACGTGAGGGTCCATGTTCTATTCTTCATCCTGCGGCCTGCTCCTCTTCCTTAAGACGTCGAAGAAGTACCGACCGGGATGCGCTCTACTTGGCTGCACCTGTGCGCTGCCTCTGCCTCCCTCGGCTATATATAAGTTATGTCTTTTGGTTGTTGTTGGTGATGAAGACTGATGCCCCATATATGTAATAAAACTTATTCGCTGTGATCGTTACCCTGATACGCTATGATCGTTAATCTACCATTATGATCAAGTAGTTGCTATATATATATATTTGTTTTTGAAATATCTATTCAATCTTTTCAGTGATCATGCATATGTTGATCACTGATCAGGGTATATGATCAATCCTGAAACTAATGTTCCAACAATGGAAATCTGCATCAAAGCTGGTGATTCGCACTTTTGGAGAAGTTTGTTGGCTATTGAAAACCTCTTATATGACAATTGTAGGAAACCTGTAGGAGAAGGCTGCAATACCACATGTTTTGAGAGGGGTGGTGGGGTTCTAATAAACTCTTATAGTTGCCTACCCTAGATTATTTGATCTTTGATTCAACAAAAAACATGTTTGTTGCTAAGGCATTCAGCTTGAGCCTGTTGACACCGATTTTGACCAAAACAAAATGCGATATAAATGATTTAAATAAAAAAATATCCTCCTTGTGTAAAATAGAAAATATAATAAATCTCTATCAATGTGTGTTTCTTCACATGAAATAATAGCCATGTGACACATGATTTGTACCATCGACAAGGTGAAATATGGGTGCGACACATAAGATAAATCGCGCTAATAATGTTAATGAAATATATATGCGGTATAAATAAAATATATTGCACCGTTGAAAATATATGGGCGACATGAAATATCGGGCGCGATACATAGAAAATACATCATGCTAATAAAATATAAGCGTATTTTGTTAAATACTCTTATACTGGACCTAAAGTTGCATGCAAATTAATTAACGTGCAGACCCATACCAAAACGTCTTAAGGAGTTGTCCATAGCTAACCCAGGCTAACCATTAGCTATGTACGTAGTGCATGCATGTGCCGGTACCGAAACGCCTACACGGTGATTAAAGAAAAAGGAAGTCTAAACCGATCATGCCACGTGATTGGATAGCAGTCAGACTTGGGTCCATCAGCAGCTATTTAAGAAATTGAAGAAAGAGAAAGAAAAGCTTCCCTCGTCTCTACGTATCCACGATCCCACGATCTGAGCAAAGACGTGCGCACGTCCCAGCACTCAGCCGCTTACTGGCCCTTATAAATACTCCCTGCACGGCTGGTTCATTGCCTCCTGCTCATAGTTTCCAGCGCCAAAGCTCTGCCCATCTCGCCCGACCAGCATCCATCTGCGTATGAGCTGACGGTCTCTCGTCTCGCCGTCATCACCGCCGGCCGCTCGTCTCGCCGTCGTCCCCGTAGGACGCACGCTTTCTGCGTCGCTGCCGTCAGCTGCTGGACATCCACACTACCATCGTGTTGAGTTTTTAGCTGCTGCCTGTCGCTTGTTCGACGCCGTGAGCCGCTGCACGGTATCGGCCGTTCCATCCATCCATCCATCCATTAGCACACAAGGCAAAGTAAGACTATCGCTATCCTTGCTTTTCCTCTCATCTGACGTGTATCTCTCATGCTTTGGTGTTCTATATGTCTCATATATGCATCTTGATTTGGTCTTATGGTAATCTTTCATGTTGATACAACTCAGGAATAATACAAATAATAAGATATGCATCTTGATTGGTCTCATGGCGAGCTTCCATGTTGATACAATTCAAGATTGTAAAATAATTAAATATGCATCTTGATTGGTCTCATGATGATCTTCCATATTGATACAATTCAAGATTGTAAAAATAATTAAATATCATCTTGATTTGTCTCATAGTGATCTTCCATGTTGATACAATTCAATATTGTAAAAATAATTAAATATCGTCTTGATTGGTTTCATGGTAATCTTCCATGTTGATACAATTCAGGAATAGAAATAATATGTGTTGTCTTGATTGGTCTCATGGTAATCTTCCATGTTAATACAACTCAAGATTAGAAAATATGTTGTCTTGATTGGTCTCATGGTAATTTTGCCATGTTGATACAACTCAAGAATTGAATTAAAATATGTTGCCATGGTGGTCTTCCATGTTGATACAACTCAAGATTAGAAAATATGTTGTCTTGATTGGTCTCATGGTGATCTCCCATGTTGTTACAATTCAAGAATAAATATATGTTCATCTTGATTGGTCTCATGGTGATCTTCCATATTGATACAACTCAAGATTAGAAAATATGTTGTCTTGCTTGGTCTCATGTTGATCTCCCATGTTGATGCAATTCAGGAATAAATATATGTTCATCTTGATTGGTCTCATGGTGATTTTCCATGTTGATACAACTCAAGAATATAAAAAGAATGCATGTTATCTTGATTGGTCTCATGGCAATCTCCCATGTTGATACAACGCAAGAATAATACAAATAATCAAATATGTTATCTTGATTGGTCTCATGGTGATCTTCCATGTTGATACAACTCAAGAATATAAACAGAATGCATGTTATCTTGATTGGTCTCATGCCAATCTCCCATGTTGATACAACGCAAGAATAATACAAATAATCAAATATGTTATCTTGATTGGTCTCATGGTGATCTTCCATGTTGATACAACTCAAGAATATAAAAAGAATGCATGTTATCTTGATTGGTCTCATGGCAATCTCCCATGTTGATACAACGCAACAATAATACAAATAATCAAATATGTTATCTTGCTTGGTCTCATGGTGATCTTCCATGTTGATACAAATCAAGAATAGAAGTAGAAAAAACCTCACCATGTTGTGATCTCATAAAGTCCTACCTGATAGAAATTAGGACATATTTGCTCCATGCGAGATTATTGTTTAGGCTCCACATACATGAGATATTGCTGCACTAGGTGATGCTAGCCGTGGTGAGATTAAATGAAATAATACGTGCTTGGTTTGGTTATATATACACAAATCAAGCTGTTCCAAATATACACATCTCATTAAATCATCCCTCTAGTTTGATCATATTAACACGAATTAAACAGCGCATATATTTCGTGTCAGGAAAACTAGTGGCTTGAACCGATAAAAAGTAAATAAACGAAGAAAGTAGTGCTCATTAAATTGCACTCCCCACATAAAAAATAAACATGGCAATCAAATACTCATGTAAGATACTTACTCCATGCATTGTTTAGTATCATATAACTAAACTGAGTTGATAATCTACATCATGCTCATGAACCATACATGCTCTTGTTTGGCTACACTTCAAGCATACATTCTATGCTATGATAGTGATAGTACAAATAAAGAGAAATCACCGTGCTCCATTCGGTTATGCTACACGTAGGCATATTTCTACACGACGCTAGCCATGATATGAGTGAAGTGAAACTGCATTGAAATATGCTCATATAGTTATGTCACTAGTTTCTCATATAAGACTAGTTGATACCATATTAGACCATTAATCCTGTGCGGTTATGATCGTGTCATGCACTACCTATAGGTGTAGGCATATATAAACTGAACATGAGTTAACAAAATACAAATGCATGTAAACGTTGAATTCTCATGTCATAAGAAAATCTCCCATATAGATTAAAATCAAACCATGCATTCCCTCTCATGTAGGTCTGTGCATATACATAATTAAAAGATAACTAGGATCATAGCCTATGTTGTTTGCACTGAATATAACGTAGTGCATCCTTGACCTCTATATACATTATGGCCTTCCCATATCGGCTTAATGCAATGCTATATACGTTGCTACAAAATTAAACAAGATATTTTCTCCATTCTATGCATGCATATAGAAATCACATGCATGATAAACTTGGCTCACAAAATGAGTTATACCATATATTGCACACGTGTTTGCTAAATTAGCTTATTAAACATTTAAAATGCTCATTTAACATAAAACAATACTTATTGTCAAATTTTGAATGGTTAATTAACTAGGTAAAAATAGCCAAGTCATGTATGTGCTATAAAAAACCATACGATCAATATTAAAAATTACTCCAATACCTTAAGAGTATAAACTATGGTAAAATATTCAAAACATTACTTCGATGCCTTAAGAGTATAAACTAGGGTAAAATATCCAGAATATTACTCCGATGCCTTAAGAGTATAAACTACGGTAAAAGTATCAAAACAACTCCGATGCCTTAAGAGTATAAACTACGGTAAAATATTCAAAATATTACTCCATTGCCTTAAGAGTATAAACTACGGTAAAACAATCAAAATATACTCCATTGCCTTAAGAGTATAAACTACGGTAAAATATTCAAAATATACTCCATTGCCTTAAGAGTATAAACTATGGTAAAACCATCAAAATATTACTCCATTGCTTTAAGAGTATAAACTATGGTAAAACCATCAAAATGTTACTCCAATGCCTTAAGAGTATAAACTACAGTAAAATCATCAAAATATTACTCCAATACCCTAATAGTATAAACTATGGTCAAATATAAAATTACTCTAATACCTTAAAAGTATAAACTATGGTCAAATATCAAAATACTCCAATACCTTAAGAGTATAAACTATGGTCAAATATCAAAACTACTCCAATACCTTAAGGGTATAAACTATGGTCAAATATGGTAAAACATATAAATTACTCCAATGACTTAAGAGTATAAAATATGATCAAATATAAAATTACTCCAATACCTTAAGAGTATAAACTACGGTCCAATATCAAAACTACTCCAATACCTTAAGAGTATAAACTACGGTCCAATATCAAAACTACTCCAATAACTTAAGAGTATAAACTACGGTCCAATATAAAAAATACTCGAATACCTTAAGAGTATAAAATATGGTCAAATATAGAAAATACTCAAACACCTTATGAGTATAAACTATGGTACCAAATATAAGGAAAATCCTCCAAACTATAGATGATAACCTACATAAAACTATATAATAAAGAGATACATGCATTGACAACAACAAATATAAATAGGATCATAGCCTATGTCACTTGCACTAAACATACCATGGTGCAACTGAGTATCTCATCATAAAATTCCATATAGCCTCTTCATATGTGGGCTTGGTGCAATGCTATATACATTGCTACAAAGTGAACCAAATATTTCCCATGCATCCATATAGAAATCATATGCATGATCAAATTAACTCATAAAAAGTGTTATCCCCTATATGCACGTATGCTCATTGAACTGGCTAGTAAACCATTAAATGAATCAATATATGCAATACACTTCTTATTACTAATGAGTTAGGCATAAATGGCGAAAGTATCCACGTGCTATATATATGAACATCAAATGTCATATGATATGAATGAATCAAATCATGTATATTATGCTACCCATATATTAGCATAGACAAATTTAAGCCCCCCAAGCAAGCCGAAGTCGAGGACAACAAGGAGGAAGACTTTCCTTTTTATATTTTGTAGTCTTCTTTTATTTCTACATTTGTAATGATCATATGTTGTAAATGCCATGGAATAGATATGTTGGAATTCTTAATCAGGGGTTTTCTCTCCGCATATGTAATTAACAGTTCTTTTATGTATATGTAAGAGTTCTGTAAATAAAGTACCTGCAATGTTTGATCTCTCTGTTATGATATGCATTTATGCATTTAAATTATACTATCTGTCTCTATGACGTGGACGCGTTAGTATTATTTATTTCCGCCCCATTTTCCCGTCATCGGATTCTGGCACGCCCGGTGGGACATATTTCTCCCCTCATCTTTGACATTCCAACATGGCATACAACGTATGAGTTTCGAAAATATATCTGCCTCCCAAATATATGGTGATACGAGAAAAATAACATATGGTTTTTCTCCAAATGGTATGGAAGGGTAGGTGCCACAGTCCATGACACTCCGCATTGGAGACGTTTGGCTTGATGTGCCAATTGGTCCATGTGTGGGTTCAATACATCAACATATGCATACTATGAAAAGGAAGTTTGCTCTGCACCCAAGGATGGGTTCATGCTCCCACTTCCAAATTCAACCATGGGAAGTAAGAGATCATGCAAAAAGGCTATTGCTTCTGATTTTGTGACTTCAATTCAAAGTTTATAGGTGGAGGAAAATGTCATTGGAGTTGGATCGTCATCACATGAACAATGTAAATGCCAAGAAAAAGCAATAGTGCGGGAAAAAGATGGAATTCCTGCACACTACACCACGGGCAGAATCTAAGGGCGCCCCAACTGCCGGGACAAGACACTATAGAAGGCAATTGGACTGCCGGCAACCGTTCTTTGCCGGCAGGCCGGCCTGTCCGGAATACCCCTGTCGGGAAAAGTCTTTCCTGGCAGGCAAATCTTTCCCGGCAGTTCTATTGCCTTGTTTCCCTTATCATTCCCGGCAGACCGCCTGCCTGCATGGATAACTTTTGCCGGCAGTTGGACTGCCTTGGAAGTTTCTGAAGCTTCCCACCAGTACTTACATAGTAGGTTTTGTCGATTTCAAATTTTAAAATTCAAACTTCACAAATAACATCACACAGATAACAGATAGCATCATAGATAAGATACTTCATTGCATAAAGCCATAATTTGTTCATACATATAAGAAGTTCATCATGAGATGACCTCATCCAACAACAACAAAGTCATGAGATGACTTCACCAAGTGCACAAGTAAATCACCCACCAACAACAAAATGAAAAAAAAAATGTGTGCATAAGTATGTTTCTAAGACAATGATATTGCTCCTGTGCTCCCGTTGCTGATCCTCTGCCCTGCTCAAGCTCCCGCTGCTCCCGCTGGTGCTGGTCACCCGCTAGACCTGCTGCTTGTGTTGCTGCTGCTCCCGCCTCCGCCTTTGCCCTTGCTGCTGTCAACCTGCATGTAGTTCACCCAACAAGAGAAGTTATGACATGATTTAATGCATGGAAATAAAATGAAACCTTCATTTCCTTAACACATTTTGAGATGTTAGAATGCAAGAATACTTGGTGTTCATTCATTCAATTATAACTACATAATAACTAGCAAAAGGTGCATAAGACTTTATATACAATGCACTAATGCAAGTAGAGACTCCCAAATAAGTAGCATGCATTAAATATTATCCAATTCACCCCTTTTAATTAGCCTATATAGACAACACGTACGTATATAACAAGGGAACTTTGATTCCTTCAAAACTGTTTTTCTCCCAAATGCAAAAGTAGAAGTATAACTAGTTCATGCTGAAATCAGTTTTCACAAGTACTGCATGTACCAATGCAGAGCCAGCTCAGAGAATTACAATGCTTAAATCATGAAGTACAAATTTTGGAGACATTTCTATACTAACGTTCTTGATGAAGTCGTCGTCGATGATAGTGTCATTGATGCTCTTGAAGAGCTAGAACATGGCCTCCATCTCGCTCAGGCTGACTGCAAGAAGAGGAACAAAAAAAGTTAATATTTTACATTAAGTGTTAGAAGAAATTAAGAATTTATTTAATGCTTAAACCAGAACTGCAACAGGAGATATTTTTTATATGTTAGTTCGTTGTAATAAAATGGACCGAGACTTCTACCCTTTCGCCCAAATGAAGAGAGAATTTTACATGTTCATGTCCAGTGCTTAATCATGCCAAGTAGTTACTCGACATGTAGATGAGCTATAGTTATAGAGAATATTTTCACCACCAGAATATTCCCAAGGAAGTAGGATTCAGGAAATGCCCAAGCAAGCAAGCCTGGCATATGAACAAAATAAATAAACACTTGTATTTATGTTTTGTTTAAGCAGGGATGTAGCAAGCAGCCATCATTATGTGCAGTCAACAATTTGAGATCACTCATTGACTAGTCGATGACTAGTTGTTCGACTCGAACACCATGGATTACAGACAAAATCAAGATAGAAGCACTTAGGAGAAAAACAACAGAGATTATGAATGTTCTAACTGTTTTACTTGGTAACAAAATACTATGCAGAAATTAGAGAAAACCTTAAAAAAAATCAGTCATATGAAGTATATATACCCCTGTTCCTGAGCCAACGAGTAAGCTAGTGCAGCCTCTCTGGATCTTTTAGAGTACAATAATGCTACGGGTTTTTTCTCCTTAGCATGTCCTTGGCTAATTACTAAGCGATGAGATCGAATTCGATTACAACGGAGTATGAGTATAACCTTCTACCTTCTGCCAGCCATCAAGGCAGATTATGGCATTAAATCTAACTCTGTTATTCGTGAATACTAATCCATCAGAGGCGCAAAAATGTGCCCCCAAGAAACCTGCCACATAAAACTAGCTCGTATATATATCTTCACTGTACAAACAAGTTAAGATGAAGTAGGACACACTAAATGCACTAAACAAAACCAAAATTCGTACAAAATCTGATATGTTTTCTCGCCTTAGCTGAGCAGAGCGAACCTTTCTCTACCTTGCTCGTTCTTGTCGGTGTTCCACCTCATCTTGTGCAGCATCGACGGGTGGCCGCTCGACCACCGGAACTCCGATTCCTTGTCCAGCCTCCCTCTGTCTCCTTCCCCTTCCCAGAAGAGGTCGGGTCTGCAGCGCGAGTCTGACCAAGAAAGCAGCGGAACATCAGAGGAGGCTAGCTAACATTGCTACAAGCTACAAACTTGGCAGGATGGGGAAGGAAAGAGGAGGGCATACCTTGGTTGTCTACGTCCTGCAACACGTTGGGTGGTTGCTGCTGGAGCCTCCTAGTTAGCCATAGTCGAGGGCCACCGCAGCCGTCAGCACCCCCATGTGCCTCTGTGTATCAATTCGTGATCATTATCTAATCCAAATCTCATGTGAGTGGAGCTGGGCAATCAAGATTAGAATATAGTCCATATACTTTGTTGATCTGCAGCTTTTGGAAATCAAGGGTATGTATCTACCTTGAGCGACAGGAAAGAAGGGGACATAGCATCCACCTGTTGCTCCACCCTGGAGTTCTTCTCAATCACAACCTCATAATTCTCCTGCAAAACACATTCGGTATCAATAACCTGATGAACTCATCCTCAAATGCAGATGCATAGTGTTGTGCAGTGACAACAGTGACAACCACTGAAATTGTAACAGTAGCAACCTGAATTTCACTTGTAGATACTTTGGAAATCTTAGATAATTTGGAAATCTTAAGAAAATTACTATAGCTCTTTTATTATCACCAAGAGATGATTTGAGGTGTAACTAAGCTGAAAGGCATCATCATTTAAGAACCGCACAGATTACATGCAAAACATGACAGAGCATTTGTTAGTTCCATAACTCCTAAGCTGGCAAGCCTATGGTTATCTACATGCATAACAAATACTGCACGTGCAAGCCAAACAGCAGATACATATCTATATGCATTTATCATCTATGTTGTAAACATCTAACATATTTTTGCAATATATGTTGCTCCATGCAACTCCTACTCATCAACAAGCAATCATATTACTTAGAACAATTTATTAGAGATAAAGCATATGTGATTCTTGATTGAAGTGAGATGGAATCAGTGGCAGCAGAGAGAACAGAGGAGAGGAATACCTATGCAGGAGCAAGAGGTGTGGAGACAGTGAGCGTGGAGTGTAGGCCGATGGACTCGCTGGGCTAGAGATGTTCTCCCCCGCTGCAGCTGCGTGACAAAACAAGATCAGTG
Organism: Bromus sterilis; assembly: GCA_950022295.1. Lineage (NCBI taxonomy): Eukaryota > Viridiplantae > Streptophyta > Magnoliopsida > Poales > Poaceae > Bromus > Bromus sterilis. Next base: position 161,541,102 of record OX465600.1, read on the forward strand.
AAGAAGAGCAAACCAAATCTAATAGAGGAGAAGATTAGTGAGAGAGGGGAAGGAACCTTGAAGATCCCAGGGTTGTCGGCGCAGAGCTCCTCACGGTTGCGATACAGAGCGGGGGAGAAGGATTCCCCGTCGTCTGCCTCTTCTCCCAGCGCGCGAGCGTGGAGAAGGATCCGACCTCCATAGATCGGAACCCTTGATGGTGGCGCAGATCAGGAAGCATCCCACACCATTGACGTCTCCTTACAGATCTCGATCTGGGCCTAGGGTAGGGAGGGAAGATGGCGGAGAGAGGGTGGCCCTGCTTCCGGGGGGCAGAGCCATGCGGAGATGGCGGTGGCTTATGGCCGGGGGAGCGGTGTCCGTGGAGAGGGGAGGTGACGGCGGACAACACAGGGAGGGGAGAAGAGATTAGGGATTTGGAGAAGGGGGGAGGGGGCAGAGAGGCGCGAGATTGGGTATATTCCCACCCCCGATGCCTTTTTCCCTCCGTTTTTTTTACTCCCCGCGCAAAATTTTCGGATCCGGCGCCAAATATCTGTGCCGGCAGTTGACTGCCGGCATGATTAAATTTATGCCGGCAGTTAGATTGCCATCACCATTTGATAACGACTAATGGTACACATTTGCCGGCAGGTATCATTTAACGACACCCTAACTGCCGGCATAGGTCCACCTTTGCCGGCAGTCCTCTGCCGTTAGATCCTGCCCGTGGTGTAGTGGCACTTGCATACAAAGGAAAAAAAGAAGACAATGGATGAGCTTCACTTTGCGAAACATGTGAATGGGGGAAATGTGATATTGCCCTCCTCATCGTTTCCACTCGGAAGGGTAGTAGAGATGCAGAGTAGAGTACAAATAGGCACTCCAGATTCCATTCTTACACTGGTCCATAAATCCAGTGGAGAATGCTCTGAGGTAGTTCACAAGTTTCCCCTCGAATGCAAGAATGTGTACCCCAAATCCCTAGGCTATGAAATAGCTCATGTGAACCCAACAACAACCTTGAAAAATCCATTGTTGCGGCCAACACCCATTGCATGTGATTCCACCAATGGTTCATTTGATCCGGTGTGCCATCAACATTGGCAAAGAGTTCTCGTCCATGTCAAGCTTCGCAATATCAAAGTCGGCAGAGTCCCTGTCCAATTCCCCATGAGTGTGGACAAAAATCATCCAGATCGCCTTTTTCGTATCAACAAGGGCGGTATAAGAATTCATACTGTGGTGACGAGCAACCCTTCAACGGTTGTGGCCTTCATCCGACTCATCTGGAAGAAGCATCTTAATCATGCCAAGGTTCGTATTGTCGTCCTTGACTGTGAGTATACTAGATATGTCCACATCAAAGAGCGTAAGAAGCTTCCACCCGAGCAGAAAATTGCTCTCTTGAACCAAGAGCCACAACGCGCTACTGTTCTACAAGTTTGTGTGGGAAAGCACTGCCAGATTTACCAGCTACACCAAGCTTATGCCAGGAGTTTTATCCCCCCACTCCTCCGCAACTTCCTGAAAAATGACACAATAGAATTTGCGGGTGCCGCCATCAACAATGACATCAAAAAGCTTGAGTTCTATAACTTGGGTATTGGAAAAGCGATTGATGTGCAGGGACTGGGTATCAAGGTTCGTAATCAAAAAGAAGGAAAGTTGGCTTCATTGGAGAATCTAGCAAAGAAGGTTGCAAAAATAAATCTTAACAAAGAAAAAAGTATCACTACCAGTGAGTGGGAGAAGTTTGACCTGGACCATGACCAAATCAAGTATGCATGTATGGATGCCTATGCGAGCTTCGAGGTTTATAGGCGACATTCCAACATAACCGGTTATCTTAGAACCCGTTGAAACGATTTTTCCCTTAGTGAAATATGAGACAATAGGTTGTTGAGTCTTTATCAAAGGAAAATATGTACACGACCATTGTTTCTTTATAAGATGGTTATACCAAATTTAGCAGGATTTTTTTTCATACAATGTCTCAGGAAAATGAATGTATTTTTTTGTATCATCATACTTTGTCCTTGCTGGAATTGAGTGCTATTATCCAGATACATAAAGCGTAGATTTTGCACTAATACTTGCACTAGAAATGTTGCTACATTACTTGTTGGAATATACTATGCACTCATATTTTCTCTCTCTCTCTGAAGTGCGGCGTCACTAAATAAATGACCAAATTTACTCCTTGCTCTCACGAGTCTAAACTGAGACACCCAACACATAAATGTCATATTTCTCGCTAAGAATATAGGTTCTATAAAAACCATGTCAACATAAATAATGGCATAGTTTCCCAACACCACTATATTACGAAACGGGAAACATATACAAAATATCACTCCACACCCTCAAGCGTATAAACTGGGGGAAATATTAAAAAAATATCACTCCTTGCCCTCACGAGTCTAAACTGAGGCACCAAAAAAAATCACTCCCTTCCCTCAAGCGTATAAACTAGGGGAAATATTAAAAAAATATCACTCCTTGCCCTCACGAGTCTAAACTGAGGCACCAAAAAAAGGCACTCCCTTCCATCACGAGTCTAAACTGAGGCACCCAATTTTTTTTATTACTCCATTCCCTCACGAGTCTAAACTGAGGCACCCAAAATTATTATAACTTGCCCTCATGAGTCTAAACTGAGGCACCCAAATACACTCCATACCCTCATGAGTATAAACTGGGGCACATATAAACAAAAATATTACTCCACACCCTATGAGTCTAAACTGAGGCACCCAAAATATACTCTGCACCGAGTATAAACTGGAGCACAAAACATATTACTCCAACAAACTTACGAGTTTAAACTGTGTCATCTAAAATGAAATAAATAAAATATGAATGAAATAAACTTATGAGAGTAAAAAAACACTCCATACCCTCAAGAGTATAACTGGGGCACGGACAAAAAATACTCCAGAAATCTCACGAGTATAAACTGTGGCATAGCAAGATATATACTCCAAAAACTTATGAGTCTAAACTATTATGCAAAGGAAATAAAATCATCACGCATACTCCATACCTTCACGTGTATAAACTAAGAAAAAAATCCTACTCTAGAAACCTGATTAGTACAAATTGTGGCATATGTATGGAAATATACTCCAATGACTTACGAGTCTAAACTGCGGCATTACGTATACAAAGAGATTAATAAATAAAAATGGCTCAAGTACCTTACGAACTAAACTATGGTCCACATGAGCGAATATTTGTTGGTGAGTGTATGGTGTGATACGCTACGGAAATACGCACCATCCTTCAAAAACCCAACCACATAAAAACCCATATTTATTGCTAAGAATATAAGGGTTATAAAAAACTATGCCCAACATAAACACATAGTTTCCCATCACCACTATATTATGAAATGTGCAACAACATTAAGCACAAATATGAGTAAAGTCAACAATGCCGCATTCCCGTAAATTTGGTAGAAGGAATGTGAGAGAAGCTTATATTTGAAGAAAGCTCAATGCTTGACTATGGTTTCTTCCATGATGTACCCAATAGTGATAATAGGAGCAAGGATGTGGTGTCATGAAAGAGCGTCACCGTGCTAAAAAAAAGTTTTCAACAACCTCAAAAAGTATGCAAGTCCGCTAAAAGTAAACAACTATGCAAGCTTGTGGGAGGATATTTCAAAGAGTACAGATGAAAAGTTCTGGCCTAAAATATCCTATAAGACTAAGAGGTTGGAGGAATATTCAATCGGAACATGTCCTAATAAGAAACACTTGTGACCTACATGGAAAAAAAATCTGGGTACCTCATGGCACATGGGAAGGAAATCCATATGTATAGGTCCCCCATATAGATTTATACGATCTCATGGAAATTTCCCCCCGGGAGGCTAGGTGCAAAATCAAACTTGCCTTATCTAGCATTCTCAAGGATAATTCGCCCAAGGATATCCAATGAGATTAAAATATAAGAGGTATTAAGGTGAAATACATGTGGGAATATTGAATACACATCATATTTATAAAAGGAAATGTAATGGATCGCCTATCATCCATGTTTTATCCATGGTGCAAACAAACTAAGAGTGTAAAAAATTATACTCAAATATCAAATATGATTTCTTCCTGCAAGTTCTACTTAGCGGTCAATGCGACAACCACTATCGAGGAATACTTTGCTGAAGTTCATCAGCTCGCCTTTCAACAAAAGCGAGAAGAGATTGTTGCCTTTTGAAATCGTCTGGATAATAACATACACAATGGAAAAAATACTTCGTCGAGTCAAGACGACCATCCATCTGGAGGCTCAATATCTGTATATGTATATATAAACATGCAAACTGCATCACGGCGCCATGGTACATCAAAACCTACACCATGAGTGACATAAAAAGTTATACAATGAATCACACGAGTATATAGTAACATGTTCAAGGCAACATGAGTATAGCCTAATGCTAAATAAAATTGTTATAAAATCTATCTATACTCCAAACATCTTAAGAGTATAAAATGTGCTACAACAAGTTAACGGTGTCACGCATGTGCATATTGGAGTAAATACTCCCAACATCAAACATATCTCTAAAAATGCTCTAATGCTTCAAGAGCCAAAAGTGCAAGCATGAACTGAGTGATTACATTATTCCAAAGCTAGATTCGCCAGTTCAAATAGGAAGCTCAAGTACGCATGAAAAATCCAACGTCTCGTCGACCTCCATAATGTTTGATTTTAAGTTCAAAAGACTCTTTGTTTGAAAATAACATAAGCTCTCACTCTTAATTAAGTTGCAAGTCTCTTCGACCTCCATAATGGTTGATTTTAATTTCAAAAGAATCTTTGTTTGAAAATAACATAAGCTCTCACTCTTAATTAAGTTGCAAAAGCCCAACTATGAGTGTCATTGAAAGGAAAAGGTTGGAAATTACACTCCTTTGGTACTTTAGACTTAGATAAGCTTCCAACAAATAATACATTAAGCAATATGATTTTCAAAATCATGCAAGGTTAAATTGTGATTAACTTCCAACGTATGATCCGACGCTTTCAGCGCATAAATAATGGTTCTCTAAAAAACCCACTCCCAGGCTATACGAATATAAACTAGAAGCCTCAAGTAAAAAAACATGAAATACTTCAAGGATAGATAAGTATAAATTACTTTCCTTGCTAAACACCGAGCATTATGAGGTTATAATCTCATGTGTAAAAAAACACATAATACTCCAAGCTATATGCGTATAAAATATTAGCATCATGTTAAAAAGATCAAGTACTTCAAGGGCAGATGAGTATAAATTATCATCCTCATTGAATCATATATGAGCTAGTAGCCGCATGTATGAACAACATAACACTCCAAGCTATATGAGTATAAACTTCTAGCCTCATAAAAAATAGTACTCCATAATATATGAGTATAAACTACTAGCCTCATGTACAAAAAATCAAATACTTCAAGGTTATATGAGTATAAATTATCACCCTCATTGAACTCGTGAGATACATGAGCTAATAGCCTCATGTATAAAAATATATAATACCCCACGTTGTATGGGTATAAAACTACTAGCTTCATACATGAAAAATGCAATGCTGGTATAAACTGTAAGCATCGTGAGGATAAACTCCAACTGTATATTTCAAAAAGAATGCAATGCTCCAATGCTATATGAGCCTAAACTGTAATAAGCATCGTGTGAAATATTTTTACACTTATAAAAAATGCTCCAATATTCTACGAGCTTAAACTGTAATAAAATATTGCTCCAATCCTGCATGAGCCTAAACTATAAGCATTGTGTAAAATATGTTTACACATATTAAAATGCTCCAATATATTACGAGCCTAAATTGTCATCACAAAAAATTGCTCAAATGCTATATGAGCCTAAAATATAAGCGTCGTGTAAAATATTTTTACATACATTAAAATGCTCAAATATATTACGAGTCTAAACTATCATCACAAAAATTGCTCCAATGCTATATGAGCCTAAACTATAAGCCTCATGTGAAACATTTATATGCGCATAAAAAAATGTTGCAATGCTATACGAGCCTAAGCAGTAAGCATCTTTTAGGAAAATATAAAAAATAGATCCAACCTTTATGAGCTTAAACTGTCACGAGATAAGTTGAACTGTGCTCCAAAATATTTATTTCACTGTGAGCTATGTTAAAATAAAAATGCGCCAATTCTGCATGATCTCAAACCATGACCAACAGGTTGAAGATGTGACGATGATACATAACATCGTTCCAATCCTAAAAGAAAAAAGTTTCGAGCTCTAGGTGCAAAAGAAAATCCTCTCGCACCCAGACCTCGAGGGGCATCTGTTGACACCGATTTTGACCAAAACAAAATGCGATATAAATTATTTAAATAAAAAAATATCCTCCTTGTGTAAAATAGAAAATATAATAAATCTCTATCAGTGTGTGTTTCTTCACATGAAATAATAGCCATGTGACACATGATTTGTATCATCGACGAGGTGAAATATGGGTGTGACACATAAGTTAAATCGCGCTAATAATGTTAATGAAATATATACGCGGTATAAATAAAATATATTGCACCGTTGAAAATATATGGGCGACATGAAATATCGGCGCGATACATAAAAAATACATCATGCTAATAAAATATATACTGGCATATTTTGTTAAATACTCTTATACTGGATCTAAAGTTGCATGCAAATTAATTAACGTGCAGACCCATACCAAAAAGCCTTAAGGAGCTGTCCATAGCTAACCCAGGCTAACCATTAGCTATGTACGTAGTGCATGCATGTGCTGGTACCGAAACGCCTACACGGTGATTAAAGAAAAAAGAAGTCCAAACCGATCATGCCACGTGATTGGATAGCAGTCAAACTTGGGTCAATCAGAAGCTATTTAAGAAATTGAAGAAAGAGAAAGAAAAGGGTCCCTCGTCTCCACCTATCCACGATCCCACGATCTGAGCAAAGACGTGCGCACGTCCCAGCACTCAGCCGCTTACTGGCTCTTATAAATACTCCATGCACGGCTGGTTCATTGCCTTCCGCTCATAGTTTTCAGCGCCAAAGCTCTGCCCATCTCGCTCGACTCATTTTCTCTCGAGCGCCAAAGCTCCGCTCAAGCACTGCTCGCTAGCCAGCATCCATCTGCGTACGAGCTGACGGTCGCTCGTCTCGCCGTCGTCACTGCCGGCCGCTCGTCTCGTCGTCGTCACCGTCGGCCGCTCGCTGTCCGCGCCGCTGCCGTCAGCTACTGGACATCCACAGTACCATCGCGTTGAGTGTTTAGCTGCTGCCAGCCGCTCGTTCGACGTCGTGAGCCGTTGCACGGTACCGGCCGTTCCATCCATCCATCCATCAGCACACAAGGCAAAGTAAGACTATGGCTATCCTTGCTTTTCCTCTCATCTGACGTGTATCTCTCATGCTTTGGTGTTCTATATGCCTCATATATGCATCTTGATTGGTCTCATGGTAATCTTCCATGTTTATACAACTCAGAATAATACAAATAATCAGATATGCATCTTTATTGGTCTCATGGTGAGCTTCCATGTTGATACAATTCAAGATTTTAAAATAATTAAATATGCATCTTGATTGGTCTCATGGTGATCTTCCATATTGATACAATTCAAGATTGTAAAAATAATTAAAAATCATATTGATTGGTCTCATGGTGATCTTCCATGTTAATACAATTCAAGATTGTAAAAATAATTAAATATCATCTTGATAGGTTTCATGGTAATCTTCCATGTTGATACAATTCAAGAATAGAAATAATATGTGTTGTCTTGATTGGTCTCATGGTAATCTTCCATGTTGATACAACTCAAGATTAGAAAATATGTTGTCTTGATTGGTCTCATGGTAATTTTGCCATGTTGATACAACTCAAGAATAGAGTTAAAATATGTTTCCCTGGTGGTCTTCCATGTTGATACAACTCAAGATTAGAAAATATGCTGTCTTGATTGGTCTCATGGCGATCTCCCATGTTGATACATTTCAAGAATAAATATATGTTCATCTTGATTGGTGTCATGGTGATCTTCCATGTTGATACAACTCAAGATTAGAAAATATGTTGTCTTGATTGGTCTCATGGTGATCTCCCATGTTGATACAATTCAGGAATAAATATATGTTCATCTTGATTGGTCTCATGGTGATCTTCCATGTTGATACAACTCAAGGATATAAAAAGAATGCATGTTATCTTCAATTGTCTCATGGCAATCTCCCATGTTGATACAACGCAAGAATAATAAAAATAATCAAATATGTTATCTTGATTGGTCTCATGGTGATCTTCCATGTTGATACAACTCAAGAATATAAAAAAGAATGCATGTTATCTTGATTGGTCTCATGGCAATCTCCCATGTTGATACAACGCAAGAATAATACAAATAATCAAATATGTTATCTTGATTGGTCTCATGGTGATCTTCCATGTTGATACAACTCAAGAATATAAAAAGAATGCATGTTATCTTGATTGGTCTCATGGTGATCTTCCATGTTGATACAACTCAAGAATATAAAAAGAATGCATGTTATCTTGATTGGTCTCATGGTAATCTCCCATGTTGATACAACGCAAGAATAATACAAATAATCAAATATGTTATCTTGATTGGTCTCATGGTGATCTTCCATGTTGATACAAATCAAGAATAGAAGTAGAAAAAACCTCACCATGTCGTGATCTCATAAAGTCCTACCAGATAGAAATTAGGAATTATTTCCTCCATGTGAGATTATTGTTTAGGCTCCACATACATGAGATATTGCTGCACTAGGTGATGCTAGCCGTGGTGAGATTAAATGAAATAATACGTGCTTGGTTTGGTTATATCTACACAAATCAGGCCGTTCCAAATATACACATCTCATTAAATCATCCATCTAGTTTGATCATATTAACACGAATTAAAGAGTGCATGTATTTCGTGTCAGGAAAACTAGTGGCTTGAACCGATAAAAAGTAAATAAACGAAGAAAGTAGTGCTCATTAAATTGCACTCCCCACATACAAAATAAATATGGCAAGGAAATACTCATGTAAGATAATTACTCCATGCATTGTTTAGTCTCATATAACTAAACTGAGTTGATAATCTACATCATGCTCATGAAACATATAAACTGAAACATGCTCTTGTTTGGCTACACTACAAGCATACATTCTATGCTATGATAGTGATAGTACAAATAAAGAGAAATCACCGTGCTCCATTCGGTTATGCTACACGTAGGCATATTTCTACACGACGCTAGCCATAATATGAGTGAAGTGAAACTGCATTAAAATATGCTAATATAGTCATGTCACTAGTTTCTCATATAAGACTAGTTGATACCATATTAGACCATTAATCCTGTGCGGTTATGATCGTGTCATGCACTACATATAGGTGTAGGCATATATAAACTGAACATGAGTTAAAAAAATACAAATGCATGTAAACGTGGAATTCTCGTGTCATAAGAAAATCTTCCATATAGATTAAAATCAAACCATCCATTCCTCTCATGTAGGTGTGTGCATATACATAATTAAAAGATAACTAGGATCATAGCCTATGTTGTTTGCACTGAATATAACGTAGTGCATCCTTGACCTCTATATACATTATGGCCTGCCCATATTGGCTTAATGCAATGCTATATACGTTGCTACAAAATTAAACAATATATTTTTTCCATTCTATGCATGCATATAGAAATCACATGCATGATAAACTTGGCTCACAAAATGAGTTATACCATATATTGCACACGTGTTTTCTAAATTAGCTTATTAACCATTTAAAATGCTCATTTAACATAAAACAATACTTATTGTCAAATTTTGAATGGTTAATTAACTAGGTAAAAATGGCCAAGTCATGTATGTTCTATAAAAAATCATACGATCAATATTAAAAATTACTCCAATGCCTTAAGAGTATAAACTATGGTAAAATATTCAAAACATTACTCCAATGCCTTCAGAGTATAAACTAGGGTAAAATAACCAGAATATTACTCCAATGCCTTAAGAGTATAAACTGCGGTAAAAGTATCAAAACTACTCCGATGCCTTAAGAGTATAAACTACGGTAAAATATTCAAAATATTACTCCATTGCCTTAAGAGTATAAACTACGGTAAAACCATCAAAATATACTCCATTGCCTTAAGAGTATAAACTATGGTAAAACCATCAAAATATTACTCCTATGCCTTAAGAGTATAAACTACGGTAAAATATTCAAAATATACTCCATTGCCTTGAGAGTATAAACTATGGTAAAACCATCAAAATATTACTCCATTGCCTTAAGAGTATAAACTATGGTAAAACCATCAAAATGTTACTCCTATGCCTTAAGAGTGTAAACTACGGTAAAATCATCAAAAATATTACTCCAATACCCTAAGAGTATAAACTATGGTCAAATATGAAATTACTCCAATACCGTAAGAGTATAAACTATGGTCTAATATCAAAATACTCCAATACCTTAAGAGTATAAACTATGGTCAATTATAAAAACTACTCCAATACCTTAAGGGTATAAACTATTGGCAAATATAGTAAAACATATAAATTACTCCAATGACTTAAGAGTATAAAATATGCTCAAATATAAAATTACTCCAATACCTTAAGAGTATAAACTACGGTCCAATATCAAAACTACTCCAATAACTTAAGAGTATAAACTGCGGTCCAATATCAAAACTACTCCAATACCTTAAGAGTATAAAATATGGTCAAATATAGAAAAGAATCAAACACCTTATGAGTATAAACTATGGTTCCAAATATAAGGAAAATCCTCCAAACTATAGATGATAACCTACATAAAACTATATAATAAAGAGATACATGCATTGACAACAACAAATATAAATAGGATCATAGCCTATGTCACTTGCACTAAACATACCATGGTGCAACTGAGTATCTCATCATAAAATTCCATATAGCCTCTTCATATGTGGGCTTGGTGCAATGCTATATACATTGCTACAAAGTGGACCAAATATTTCCCATGCATCCATATAGAAATCATATGCATGATCAAATTAACTCATAAAAAGAGTTATCCCCTATATGCACGTATGATCACTGAACTGGCTAGTAAACCATTAAATAAATCAATATATGCAAAACACTTCTTATTACTAATGAGCTAGGCATAAATGGCGAAAGTATCCACGTGCTATATATATGAACATCAAATGTCATATGATATGAATGAATCAAATCATGTATATTATGCTACCCATATGTTGGCATAGACAAATTTAAGGCCCCCAAGCAAGTCGAAGTCGACGACAACAAGGAGTAAGACTTTTCTTTTTATATTTTGTAGTCTTCTTTTATTTCTACATTTGTAATGATCATATGTTGCAAATGCCATGTAATAGATAAGTTGGAATTCTTAATCAGGGGTTTTCTCTCCGGAGATGTAATTAACAGTTCTTTTATGTATATGTAAGAGTTCTGGAAATAAAGTACCTGCAATGTTTGATCTCTCTGTTATGATATGCATTTATGCATTTAAATTATACTATCTGTCTCTATGACGTGGACACGTTAGTATTATTTATTTCTGCCCCATTTTCCCGACATCAGAGCCTGAGTAACATCTCCTTTAGAAAAACCCTCTATAAGGATTCTCTGAGTTTGCGGGTGAGCCGCAATGACAAATGTGATGAGATTCATATTTTTGATCAATAAGAAGGAATCAAAAAATTGCAGTAATACACACACACATGACTGGAATTACTCATTAGTGGGCTAGAGATCGACCAGAGAAGTTCTTAGTTAAGAGCAACATAAGAAGAAGCACACGTCCTGATCTACATAAACATAGTCTTTTATTTTGATAACTAAAACGTATACAAAGTTATTCCATGGCTCCTTTTTCCTTGGCCCTCTGGACGATCCTCTACATCTCTGCATTCTTCTCCGTCAGGGCTTCCGCGCCAAGGACCAATGTTTCCCTACGCGCTCGGTTGAACTCCAGCTCCAAGCTCGCATTTTTATGCGCACGGTCGATGTTGACGTCCACAGTCTTCTTTAAATCCTCATGCAAGGTCCGAAGTGTTGCAAGCGAATCATCCTCTTCTTCAGCAGCTGCTCCCTGGTGGCAATGGCGTCATCCATGTTCTCTTCAGCCACCTTGATGGCAACCGTGACATTCACTGTACTCCTGTCCAACGCTTGGAAAAACTCATGGATGATATCCAGGTGATATTCCGGGCAATCAGATCCACCGGACCTGTATGTCGATGTGACTAAGAAAACGATGTGAAAAGAAAGATTAGAGCAGAAAAGAGAAAGATTTCCTCGCAAAGAAAAAGAGACAGAGTAATGGAATAGAACGGAGATGGAAACCACTATACCTAACACGCTTAGAGGGGGGCTTTGAAGAATCCATGGACTTGCGGTGACGAACTATGGATCGAGGTCTGGATGGCCGGGATGCGCAGAGAGAGAGAGAGAGAGAGAGGGAGAGAGGGAGGGAGAGAGAGAGAGTCTGTGAGAGCCGGAGTAGTGGAAGTGGAATGGGCAGATTGTGTAGAAGAGAGGAGGAACTTCTCAATAAATCACGATCGTCGGCCAACCGCACGCGTACTGTGTAGTGGGAATAGCAATGTGCGGCTCGCATAGAAGATAATGGAGTTGACCACGAAAATGACCGCATGACTCGGTGACTATTATACCCCACAGTTTACTGTACGAATTGTGTGCCCTGCATCACCAACCCTTAGATTTTCCGAAACGTTTCTGATATATTTTACTTCGCACACCATGTTTTAATTCAGAACGTTTGCTTTACTAAGGCAGCGATTGATTTTTTAGAACCGTTGGTGTTCTAAGGAGCAATCCCAAACACTTGATTTTAGGAACTGTGTGCCATGCATAACCAACACTAAGATTTACAGAAACGTGTCTGATAGATTACACATCCCACACGTTTCATTAAATACAAATGATTGTGCAGATGGGGATAGAGGTTCATTCTTTGCAACCGTGGGTGTTCTGGTTGGTCATGCGGACGGTTGTTTGAACTAATCATCAGTCCTTGTTTCACACACGAAAGGATTTGCAGTAGCGTGCCTGATAGATTAGGCATTCCAAACATTTCAGTTACTATGAACGATTGCGATAAAGTGCTAGCGGTCCATTCTTTGCAACCGTGGGCTTTCACCCTAAACATACCAGACCGATTTTCAAAGACCCGTCAGCCCTACATCACCCAGGCAATAATTTCTAGAATTGTGGCCTTTCGGGTATGTTTCCCAGACGGTTCAGTTTCGCCCAAACGGTTTTTTATTTATACCGTTTGCATTGATAGCATCACAAACAGTTTCGTACAAGGGACGGGGAAAGGAGTATCGTGTTAGCCCCTCTTTGCAGTAGTGGAGGATCACCGATCTAGAAGAAGACCAGGCAAGCACAAGACTGATCTCCAAAGGGCCGAGCTGATTAGGTCAGGGGCCGATTGCTCCAGGAGAGTGCAATCGGCCTCACCTAAGTTCATTTGGCCAAAGAAGACACAAGTCCATCCGAGCTAACACCAAGAGTTGACTTTGGCCCAAGTCGGACACCTGGTACAAGGTCATAAATGCGCAATCCCTGAAGATCTGGATGGCAGAGAAGCCATGCATGTCCGTTCGCCGGCCTGTCGATGACGTGTTGTCCCCTCCCGCGCAGTTTACGCGGATAGGCCGACAAGACCAAGCTTCTAGCTGCACTGTTCAGTACGCGAGGCCTACAAGTTAGCAGCATGGAGAGCCGCAAGTCTACTCCGGGTCAGCCAGAGAGCATACGTCATGGGGCCCCAGCCAGTTATCTGAGGCTTACAGTTGGGACCCCCTTTACTGTGTAATTACCTTAGCACCCTGGGCTCGGCCTATAAGAGCCCCGGGAACCCCTCCGGTGTGGGGGGACGGTCACACTTACTACACTTTACCCACCATAGAGAAAGTAATGAGAGAGTTGTGCCTAGAGCCCTCTTCTCCTTCCTCTCAAACACCTCACGGAGCATTCACTGTAGCCAGAGTTATTTCTTATAGCTAGCTCGGCAGGACTAGGGGTGTTATCTCTAAGGATATCCTCAAACCTAGGTACATCACGGTGTCTCACTGTGTTTTTTCCCACTCTCGATTCCGGCACCATAGACACTCACTTCAGTTTGTCCCCCTCGTTAGCCATCCCCATGGCATCTACCGTTACACAGCCAAGATAGTTGGCGCCCACCGTGGGGAAGGCTGAGGTGTCGACTAGAGTTCTGATCTCGAGGGGACCATCATCTACATCGAGCGCAGCTTAACATCCGACCTGGTTCTTAGGTACGGAGCATGGGACTACGTCATCGATAACTCCTCACGGTTTGGGACAGGAATGCACTTGCCGCGTGGCGTCCTTGTGCCATTCGGCAGCCACCGTGTTTTCGTCATGGCCCTTCCAGAGGTATATCCCAGGGAGATTCGGGTGTTCTCGGGTCTCACAGATCCGTTGCCGTTCGACGACGGCGCTGTGGAATCGGAGGGCACGACTTTGCACATCCGTGCGGAGGTTATGATGGCGGGAGCATCGAGTCATCACATGTCAGAACCCCAACTTGGGTAAGTGCTAGGGTTGTTTGTGTCCTTTGCATCATGAAGAAATTCAAATGGAATTCAAAATTGGGGAAAAGAAAAGCCCTAAAGAATTTAATTAAATGGCTAGATAAAAATCTTTTTCAAAAAATCATTTGAACATTTGGAAAATTCTAATAATTGATGGTGATCATTCCAAAAGTGGTTTGGGTTCATTCCCATGCTCATTGAATTTTCTAAAATTCAAACAGTGCTCTGGAAATTAAAGTTAACCCTTATTTGAATTGAAATTCAAATTATTTGAATTTCAAAAATGCCCAAAAGTTATAAGTGGCTAGCTACTTATATCCTAAACCCACATAAAAGATTTGAGTATTTTATAAAATGCTCTACTATTTATTTCAGAGCAAAACAAATATGAGTAAAAGAAAAACAGAAAGAAACAGAAAGAAAAAGGGAAAAGGTAAAAGCAGCCAACCTTGCAGGCCGCAGGCCCAACTAGGCGAACCCCCGGCCCAGCCCACCTCCACCGGTATCGTCTTCCTCCCCGCGCACCGAAGCTGCTCGGTGGCGGCCTGGGAGCGCGCCATCGCCACCTCGACGTCCAGAGACGTCTAGAGGCCCCCTCGAGCCTTCTCCTCGCACCACGCACATACCCAGACGCTCCGCAACCGTTCTCCCCCATCACTGCTTCCTCTAGGCCTCTCTCCCGCCCGAATCTCGCCGCGCCCGAGAGCTTCCTGTCGCCGCCGTGCGTGTGCCATCGTGGCCACTTAGCTGCACGGGACGCACTAACTTGTCCGACGCCTCCGCCGTGGATGGGTCCAACGGTCTGCATCTTCAATCGAGCCTTAACGGCTCCATCAGGGACGCCAGGGTCATCGCCTTCCCGTGAGCCGCCGAGATCTCCATCGCCGGAATACGCCACAACCCGGGCTCCTCCGGCCTCCTCGTCTTCACCTGATAGCTCTGGTGAGCTTCGGGCGTCCTTTCCACCTAGTTGTGCTTCTTCCCGACCCTCGTCGCCACTTCTCGCCGATGACAGTGGTTGGCCGCCGCCTTTGTCGACGTTGCCGTCGCACAGGACCTCCCCGTGAGCCCCAGGTGGTACCAACAGACGTGGGAGAGAGAGGGCTACGCCCCAGTGCTCTCCCTTCCTTCTCCCGTGCCCTCTATCCCGATTCCGGAGAAGTCCGGTGGCTACAGTGGCGTCGCCGGCGAGCCCGCCATTAGAGCCCCCTAACCCCTCCCCTAATTACCCCCTAATAGTGGCTGCCAGTTGGGTCCAGCCCCCCCCCCCCTTAACCACTGTTTAAATTTCATCTAAACTGAAATTAACAGTGGGCCACTAACAAGGTGGACCCACAAGTCAGACCCCCTGCTGATGTCATGCTGAGGTCATGATGATGCAATAAAAGAATTTCCAGAAATAAAATAATTCCAGAGAAATTACAGAAATTTCAGAAAATAGCTTAAACTTCTAAAATTCATAGAAAATTCATATTAACTCCAATTTGGATAAATAATATATGAAAAATGATCAGCAGAAAATGCTCTATCCAAATATCCAACTTTCAACCATGTTTGAGTGGATCTTAAATTGGGACCAGTAGCTTTTGCTATTTGGCTTAATTGGAATTAATTCAAATTAAATTCAAATGCTATTCTAATTGGAACCATTGCAATGCAAACCATTTCGCTTGAACATCAGAGGCATATCATACACATGTCAAGATGGTTTACAAAGAACAAACAATAGCAAATGCAACTTGGCTAATTTGAACAACATTTGGAGTTTGAATTTGAATTAACTTTTCAAATCAACTTCAATTAACATGTGAAAAATTGAACCTAGGTCACATCAATAACATTCACATCATGTGACAACATAAGCATGTGCTTGTGAATTTACATTCAATGTTGCCCCCCTTTGTTGATGTTTGTGCCGATAACAGTGCGTCTGAGACTATGATCACCCCCGAAGAAGAAGATCACCGTTAAGACCCGTGTATCGTCAGCAAGGAAAGAAAAACCCATTGATCATGTCTATAAAATCCCACTTCCCTCTCAGTCTCTCTTATGCATGTTTAGGAGATCACCGAGACACGTTCTTTCGCATAGTTGAACCCATTCCGATGCATGACCTATCATTTTGTCACCGTATTAAGCAAACCACAATCCTAGCAGATATAGGAGTTGAATGATGAGAATGTGGCCCCTGCAACTTTTACTTCTTATTGCATGCTTAGAGTTTACAATGAGGATACTTTTGATGAGAGTCGAGATGATAATGAACATTGTGTTGATGAAAGTGAAACTGTGTTGGTGAATCTACCCTAATACAAGGTGAACGATGAGAGGCTGTGTAGGAGTACATAGTGGGTTGTCTCGTTGAACATCGCCTTAAGCCAAAGAGTACAACCACACATTGGGCTCACTGACCCCTCTCGACCTATTAACTCACCCAGATCCAAGTCCAGGAGTCACACCTAGTTCGGGTTTTCCATTCGGCATATGCATAGAAAGATACAGGAAATGAAATGTGGCATTCATGGTAGGGCTTGTAGAACATGGCTTGTCAAGCGGAGAACCATCCGTCGAGGTGGGCTTGTCAGTCGTGCCTACATGGTTTGAGTCCTGACTGGAAGCTCGGCCGGAACTCCAGTTGGGTTTGGAACTCAGACAGTTGACTCATTGGACTAGAACGGTGCCGTGAGGTAAGTGTCGTGGTGAACATCCTCGCCGGCACCCCTTGAATGGTCACGATTACTTGGCGGTAACTGATGGTCATGTGTGTGTAGCGGTACACCCCTGCAGGGTTAACAAAACTATTCGAATAGCCGCGTCCGCGGTCATGGACTACTCGGAACCTGTACCTGATTGTTAGACAACTTGAATGGATACTCTAAAACTCGCAAGATAAGTGTGAGTGCTGTGTCATCCTTCCTCGTGGGGAAGTCGAGGAAGTAACCATAGTGGTGTATTGGTTGGAGACTTGGTAGTGGACTCGTGTACGCTTCTTACCTCAAGTCTGGTACTCGTAGTACAGGACTAGCCAAGTCAAAGCTGGCACTTCTGCATGTTGAACCCCGCCTCCCTTTAACTTGAAACTTGAGCATGTGTAGTATAGTTCTGATCTAAGTCTTGCTAAGTATGACTTTGTACTCACGTTTTCTTATTCTATGTTTTAGATGGAGACCTAGACCCCGATGGAGGCACCTTCCTGAAGCTCGACGTTGACTAAGATAGTATAGTTCCAGACAGCAGCCTGGTCCCTCGTGGAAGGGCATGTATGTTTACAAGGCTTCTCTAAGCCATTTGTTAAACTTGTCTGTACTCAGACCTAATTTGCTTCCGTTGTATGATGTAATGTTGATCACAGATATGTGATCTTTGTATGCTCTATGTGCAAGTCAATAAAGATATACTTTGTTGAGTTCATGCAATGTGTACCTGCTGTTTACACTGGACATGTATGTTGTGTGTATGATTATAACATGCATGTCTTAGTGTGGGGTTCGATAGCTTAGTTGTGTTCTTGCCGGCGGTCTTTTATACACCAAGTGGTCCTTAGATGTGCGCGTCTTGGGGCATCGCGATGCGATTACTCGTGACTCTGTCACGTGGCACACTTTGTTTTATGATTGAGCCCGCCCGAGATCCCGACTAGGTGATCGGGCTGGAGTATGTTTATGTAAGTGTTATGATTCAATCGATAATATGGTTGAGGCGACTTGTCTATGAGTATGGAATTTCACCACCCATAATCATTTAGACTTGTGAGCGAGCGATGAGGACCCATCTCAGTTGATCATCCGGCCTGGATGGGATGCCCCTCATGTACGATGCTTTCCGAGAGTGTTCTGTGCTTGGCCTTGTCTGCTTAGACAAGTGGGTACGACTCTCGGCTCTCCACATGATTGAGTTGTGACTGGAATTACATACGCATATTCCGGGTCCCGACATCACAGCTCCACCAGGACCGCAGCCCGAGCTGCGAAGGAAGCAGCCAACACTGCTACTGGTCCGAGCAATCCACAGGATGTGCTCTGCACTCCCGTAGGCCTTAACGTTTATCCAGCGGTATCTCATGCCGAACTGGAGAAAGCTCGCCAGGCCTTGGCCGAGCAACCAGATCGGATGGACGTTGAAAAACGTCATCTGGAAGCCACAATTCGGGAATACAATGCGGCGCAAGGCGTCATGCCGCGCGTCATCCCAGCACAAGTGTTCGAAGAGATACGAGTCGCTGGCAGAGAGGTCGGCAAAGAGCTGGCGAGAGCCCAGCAACCGGCAGCGTCCACCATCATTCCACAGCTCGCGTATATCTCTCCTGTGAAGAACGGGTCCGGCCTGTTTTGGACCGCGCATTCGGCAAGAGCAGTTACCCAAAGGTTTCACATTTCCCAGGGACACCCCCAAGTACAATGGATCAGTCAAGCCAGAGGATTGGCAGGTCGATTATATGACCGCACTCGGCATCGCTGGAGGCAGTCGGCGCGTGGCAGTTCGCTACGCACCCCTTATGCTAAAAGGTTCAGCTCGGTCTTGGTTGAACACTTTACCTAGCAACAACATCAGTTGTTGGAAGGACTTTGATGATGCATTTGTGCGCAACTTCACCAGCACGTATGAGCGACCAGGTCTGCCACGACACCTAGCGTTGTGTGTGCAAGGAAATGACGAGCCCCTTCGTGATTACCTTCAGCGGTGGATCAAGCTCAGAAACACTTGCAAGGGAGTTCATGAAATCCAAGCCATCCAGTACTTCACTAACGACTTCTTGGATGGGTCAATGCTGAAGCACAAGCTCCTGCGCAAGGAGATCACATATTTGGTCGATCTGATGAAGATAGCCAACTCATTCGCCACTTCCGATTCTGCAATGCGCCCGATTCAGTTGAGTGCCAACAACCTCATTCAGGGGAAGTCCTCTAGGAAGTAGCAACAATCGGCAGAGGCGGGAGGCACTGTTCCCAATCGGCGTGAGAGACGCGAGATGCACCGCAACAACAACTTCAACAACACCACCCCCAACTTCAACAATAACACCAGCAACACCACCACCAACAACAATACTGGCTTCAACAAAAGAAAGGATGAGAAGTCGAATGTGCAATATGGAAATTGGCAGGTGGCTGTACTCCAGCAGCAGGATGCACCAGGGGCTGCGGGAGGCAGTCGGAGGCAAAAACCTGAAGAAAGATCGCAAGGCCCAATTCGTCCCCCATACACCTTCAAGGACATGATGAACCAACCATGCAAGATGCACAGTGGAGTCGGCAAGCCCGCATCGCATACCACTCGGCAATGCATCTGGGTCAAGCATCTGTCAGAAGGAGGAGCAGTAGGAAACCACCCACCACCCCACCCCCACCTCCGGGTCCAACACCACCGAATGCGCGTGTTCAGTTCCCGCGCCAAGATGCATCCTACATGATCTTCACTAGTGAGTCAGACGACAAGGGTAGTCGAAGATCCCGAGAGCAGGCAGTCAATGCCACCATGCCAGCAGTCCCCTAGTACATGAACTGGTTGGACAATATCATCACATGGAGCATGGAGGACCACCCGGGCTTGATGCCGAATCCGGGAAGCTATGCACTAGTGGTAGATGCAGTTCTGGCAGCGCCAAAGTATTCATGCCGTTTCACTAGAACCCTCATTGACGGGGGAAGCTCCATCAACATTCTGTACCGCAACACCATGATCAAGCTCGGCATCAGCGAGAGTGGGTTGCAGCCAAGTCGGACCATCTTCCATGGAATTGTACCCGACCTTTCCTGCACTCCTTTGGGCCGCATTTAGATGGATGTCGTGTTCGGTTCGGAGGAAAATTTCCGTCACGAGCTGATCTTGTTCGAGCTGGCTGATCTGAGTAGTCTGTATCACCTTCTGCTCGGAGTGCCCGCAATCACCAAGTTCATGCTGAATGTTTTCTAGCCATATTTGAAGATGAAGCTCCCAGGTCCGAATGGTCCCATCACTGTGTGCGGAGACTACAAGAAGTCCCTCGAGTGTTCATCCGCTAGTTCCAAATTGGCTGATTCCCTGGTCATCGATGCAGAGCGGCGCCAGCTCGCCAAGGTCGTGGCAATGGCTCAGGCTCAGATGAAAGCACCCCTACTGAGTACAAAGACCAAGAGATCGGACGATGAGACAATATTTCAAGCATCCAAGGATAACAAGAGGGTCGCTCTAAACGCTTCCGACCCGAGAAAGTGCGTAATCATTGGAGCTGGACTGAGCAGCAAATAGGAAGGCGAGCTCGTCGAGTTCCTCCGTGAGAACCGGGATATCTTTGCATGGTCTCCACAAGACATGCCTGGAGTGCCGACGGAACTTGTCGAGCACAAGCTTCACATCCGACATGGATCCAAGCCGATCAAGCCGGCACTCCTACGTTTTTCAGAAGACAAGAGAAGAGAAATCGGCGAGGAGATCGCCAAGTTGCTCGCAGCTAGGTTCATCATGGAAGTGTTTTATCCGGACTGGTTAGCAAACCCAGTTCTGGTTATGAAGAAGAATGGAACTTGGTGCATGTGTATCGATTACACTTGCCTGAATAAGGCCTGCCCCAAGGATCCTTTTAGTTTGCCCCGTATCGATCAAGTAATTGAATCTACGGCTGGCTGTCAGTTTTATGTTTTCTGGATGCCACGAATGGCTATCACCAGATCAAACTTGCTGTAGAAGATCAAATAAAAACTGCATTTATCACAACTTTTGGGGCTTACTGCTATATCACCATGCCCTTTGGCCTGAAAAATGGCGGCGCCACTTATTAGCGTACTATGCAGCAATGTGTCCGACCTCGGCTCGTCCAGAACATTCATGTGTATGTATATGACCAAGTGGTCAAGTCAGTCCAAGGGTCAACCTTGTTGGAAGATCTCCGAGAAACATTGGCAATTTTGCGCACTTACAAGATCAAGCTCAATCCAGAGGAGTGTGTGTTCGGCGTTCCAGTCGGCAAATAGCTCGGATTCTTGGTATCTAAGAGAGGAATCTAGTGCAACCCCGAGAAGATTGCATCAATTGAGCGAATGAACAAGCCCAGAAATCTCAAGGACGTCCAAAAATTCACCGGATGCTTGGCATCCCTCAGCCGGTTTCTCAGTCGGCTGGGAGAGAAAGCAGTCCCCCTGTACCAACTGATGAAGAAGACGGACAAGTTCACTTGGACCTCGCAAGTGGACAAATCATTCAAAGAGCTCCAGCGTATGCTATCCACTGCTCCAGTGCTAGCAGCTCTAATTGAGAAAGAGCTAATGATGTTGTACATCGCAGCTACCACTCGGGTGATCAATAATGTCTTGGTGGTTGAACGTCCTGAAAAGAAAATACCGCAGCCGGTCCAAAGGCCATTATACTATTTCAGCAAAGTGCTCTCAACCTCCAAGCAAAACTACACCCACTACCAAAAGATGTGCTATGGTGTATGCATGGCGGAAAAGAGACTGAAGCCTTACTTCCAGGAACATCCGACTACAATTGTCAGCTCGGCACCTCTCGCAGAAATCATAGGCAATCGGGATGCATTGAGCCGAGTGGCAAAATGGGCCATTGAGATTGCAAACCATGGCATCAAGTATGAGCTTCGCACTTCAATCAAATCCCAAGCCCTGGCAGATTTCCTTGTTGATTGGGCAGAAACTCAGTATGAGCCCCCCTGTCCGGACTCCAATTTCTGGCAAATGCAATTTGATGGCTCCAAGATGAAGATCGGACTAGGGGCTGACATTTTCCTTACTTCTCCAAAGGGTGATCAGCTCAGATATGTGTTGCAGATCCATTTTGCATCAACGAACAACGTGGCCGAATACGAGGCACTGGTCCACGATATCCGATTGGCCAAAGAGATCGGCATTCGGCGGATTCTATTTTATGGAGATTCCGATCTGGTGGTGCAGCAATGCACTGGCAGCTGGGAGGCAAAGGATGCAAAGATGGAAAGCTACAGATTCCCTGTGCACCAACTTTGTGGTTTCTTTGAAGGATGTGAGTTCCATTATGTTCCCCGAGCTGAAAATGAAGCAGCAGATGCGTTGTAAAAATTGGGATCCACCAGAAAAGACATTCCAGCAGGCATTTCTTTTGGGAACATTCAAAAACCATCTATCAAGCCTTCCCCAGAATCAGAGTCCATCTTTATTCCGGTCGACCTGAAGATGGCAGAGATTGAAGCATAAAAATCAGCCAAGAAGCAAAAGGAGGCAGAGCATTCGGCCGCACCAGGGGCTATTGTCGTCAGCTCGGGGACTGATGGCGTCATGCAAGATGCAATTGCGGCTCCACCTTCTCCGAGATACCAGTAGTTGAAGCCAAAACACTAACACCAGTGGCAGTCGATGTAATGGTGATAGTCACTCCACCTTCATGGGAAGAACCTTTCCATGATTTCTTGGTCGATGGCATTTTACCAGTGGATGAAGTGGAAGCTCGGCAGGTCCAGCGCCGATCTGGAGCATATACCATCATCAACAATGATCTAGTGCATCGCAGTGTGACTGGAGTTCTCCAGCACTGCGTTGAAGAGGACAAGGGGCTGGAGCTGCTGCATGATATTCATCAAGGTGAATGTGGTCATCACGCATCAACGACAACAATAGTTGCCAAGGCTTTCCGCCATGGTTTCTACTGGACGACTGTGAAAGCAGCGGCACAGGAGCTAGTAAAGCACTGCAATGGGTGTCAAAGATTCAAAGCCAAGAGTCACCAACCGGCCTCAGCACTCAAATCAGTCCCGATCACCTAGCCCTTTGCAGTCTGTTGATTGGACATGGTCGGACAATTCAAAACAGCCAGGGGCGGCATGACACATTTTCTACTGGCAGTGGACAAGTTCACCAAGTGGATCAAGGCAAGGCTGATCAGTAAGCTAGATGGACCGACTGCAGTAAGGTTCATAGCGGATATTGCAACCAAATATGGACTGCCACAACGCATCATCACGGACAATGGCACAAACTTCGCAAAGGGGGCATTAGGTCGGTATGCATCCTAGTAGGGCATTCGGCTGGATGTGGCATCTGTAGCTCACCCATAATCAAATGGTCAAGCATAGCGAGCAAATGGTCTCATTCTGTCTGGGATCAAGCCAAGGTTGGTCGAGCCACTTGAGAGAGCACCCGAAGCATGGATTGACAAGCTGCCAACCGTGCTTTGGAGTCTGCGTACCACACCAAACCGATGAACTGGATTCACTCCCTTCTTCGTCGTATATGGCGCGGAGGCAATCATTCCCTCTGATATTGAGTTCGACTCACCTCGTCACGCCATGTACACGGAGGCAGAAGCCAAGGAAACTTGAGAGGACGGCGTTGATCTAAGAGAAGAAGCATGTCTCCTAGCCTTCTTCAGGTCGGCAGTATACCAGAAGAAGTTGCGCCACTACCACAGTAAGAAGAATCGTCCCCTGGCTTTTCGCGAGGGTGACTTGGTGCAACACCGAATCCAGATATCGGCGGGCCAGCACAAGTTATCCTCCCCTTGGAAGGTCCATTCATCGTCAGTCGGGCACTCAAGAACAATGCATACTACCTCATCGATTGCAGAAAGCCGACCCGATATGTGGACACTTCAGGAACAGAGACGGAGCGTCCTTGCAACGCTGACCTGTTATGTCCATTTTATAGTTGAGCGGTATCATTGTATTCTTACCTTGGAATATTATCAATGAGAATCAGCGTGCATCGATGAGACTGCATTTGGTGGGAGTGAAAAATAAGACATGTGCATTCATTCCTAGTCCTAAGGTCGAAAGAAGCGGACCCGGGGACTGGTCGGTTGCCCTGAAATGGGTATACTAAGACGAGTGGTAGGTCTGTTGGTAGGTCAGCTTGAACCGAATGCAGACCGCAGGTCGGCTGTAATGTCGGGGGAGTGTGGCCGATCAGAACCACCAATCAGAAAATTTCTATACTATAGTATACGTAGTTTGGGACTAGCGACAGCAGACGCAACCGACTACGACCAGACCGGCTGGCAAACAATCGACAAGTTGCAATCGGCCCGTTCGCAAACCCTTACCCTTGCGCAAGAGCACAAAGCCTAGAAGTATTTGTCCAATTCCTTCGAGGTGTATTCTTTGATCCAACTTCAGACAGCAGGTTGGCTGTATGGTGGGAAGGAATATTGACTAAGGAAGAAAAATGCAATCGGCTTGAAAACGCAAAGGCAAGAAAGCATTCATAAACCATCAAGAACCATGTTCACAAGAAAACCGGCCGATTGGCCGAATGTTGATTATTACATGAAAGTGGCCCTCAGCGGGCGCACTTGGATTTTAACCAAAGTGTTCAAAGTAAAAGCAGGTAATAAAAGAAGGCCCGATTCAAGAAGTCGGCGCATCTGGAGCAGTCGATGCACTGGAATAACGCACAGTTGCCTCTGGTCCAGGGGCATCTGAGGCATCTGGAGCCAGTGGCGTCTCCTGGAGTTGAGGTAGCGGTGGCTTCGGGATGAGGAACAATCGGAGGGTCTTGAGCAGCACTCTCTGATTTCTCGTCGGACGAACCCTCAATTTCGGAAGTGCGAGCATATTGTGAAGAAGTTGATGCAGAAGACCGCCGACGAGTAGGCGAAGCCTGAGTCACATCTTCTCTGCTGGTGTAGAGGAGCTCACTCAGCGAGAGCGCAGGGATCAGCACACCATCATCATCAAGATAAGGAGTGTGCTGCAGGGGATTGATGGCATTCACAAGCTCCTCGGCACGCTGGCAGATTCATGGCCAAACTGTGCCAACACTGTTCTCCGACACAGCCCGTAGAGCACCCAGCAAGTTTAGGTCCATAGTAGGATATCAGATCATCACAATGGAGAGGGAAGTCTGTATGCCAGATCGGACGGCAAATTCGAGAATCACTCCAACATGCCGAGGCGCGGCCTTCAGATTCCGAGCTATATCGTCAGTAGTCTCGCCATAAATTGTTTTTGTCCGCGTCGACTACAGAGTCTCGTTGAGCTTCTGGACACAAGTCTTGAAGGCACAAAGAGAACCCTTGATCAAAGGCACTCGGGCGTCTAGAGCTACAACCAGATCCTCTGGGCCCCAAGTAGCAGCAGCATCAGTAGCCTCCTCACGAGTTCTTCCACAGCTTCAGTGGCAGCAGTCTGGGAGTTGGGCCAGGCGTCTAGCACGAGAAAGTGGAAAAGAGGTTAGATCATAGCACAATAGAATTAGATCGGAGCATAAGAGAGTTAGATCGGAGGGTAAGAGATCAGCAAAAGAGGAAATACCAGTGATGGCAATATCAACTTTGTACAGACAAGTCAGCGCTAGCTCGGCCTGGCCTCGGGCAGCTTGGAGCTCTTTAAGATGGTGTACAGCTGCCTCCTAGGCGTGTTTCACCGCGGTATCTCTCTCCTTCTGCAGTTGTCCCTCTGTTTCAGTCCGACCATCCAGCAGCCTTTGCAAGTCACTGGCATGAGAAGCTTTCAGATTGGCGAGGTGGCTTGTCAGCTTTTGAGTTTTGGATTGCAGCTCGGTCTTAACAGCAATCAGTCGGTCGTGCTCTTTCTCAACATTGTCGAGCTGGGCATTTTTTCACTGAGCTGATTTTCCAGCTCGTTCATTCTCCTCTTGGTTGCCTCGAGCTCGGGAAAGTGGGCAGCAGCAGCTAAGTACAGAATGCAACAAAGTTAGAAAACTGTACCAATCGAAAGCAAGAAACGGAAACATAAGAAGATAAAGCAATCGACGGAAATTCACCTGTCAGCTCTTGAATTTGAGCAGCTTGGGCATCCGATTTCTTCTTCAAAGCGACAAAGAGTTTTCTAGCCCACTGAATAAGCGGCCAACAACTCATGAAAAACCTATTGACGCCTTTGGCAGACGACCTGAAAAATGGCGCAGTTAGATCCAAAGAGCAGAGAGTAAAAAAGTTTAGATCCGAGCCGATTGCAATAAATCGGCCTGAATTTTGGGGACTACACCCAGTGGGTGCCCTGGCGTGCCCCCACAGGATTATAAACTTCCCACACTGGAGTGCTTAGTGGCAAGGACCTGGGACAAAGCTCCCGTAGAAAAATCTTTGATTTGGGTGGCAAGGCCACCCAATCGGCGTTGAATATGGGCAGGAACGTGATCCTGGGACCCAGCAGGCTGAGGATTCTCGGAATCGGGGGTAGGAGGAGTAGGTGCAGCGTCAACGTTCCCAGTGTATGCTAATCGGAACTGATCGGCCCTCAAGAGCTTGATGACCGTGGCAGTCGGCTTGGGCATGATAGCGCTCGAGGACTAAGGAATATCAGTACTTACCTGAGCAGTGGTGATAGAGGCAAGCGGGTAGGTGACCTGCGGGCCTACCGGAGCATCAACAGTTGCATCATCGGTAGCAGCAGTAGCCCCCTCCGATCTGCCTGAAGTTGGCACATCAAGAACTACAGTGGCCCAGACTGGAGAAGCCCTGGGAGAATCGGTACCTGCACCAGTCAAATCCACTACCGGCACGTCGGAGTGCATGATCCCGGATTGATCAATCAGAATTGGACTAGTGGCAGGGGCGGTCGTGGCAGGAGCAGCTGATTGCGAGCCAGCAGTCGGACCTGTAGCAGCTGCAAAGATCGGAGGGGGATCGGGATTCTTCGCTTGCTTTGCAGTAGAAACTTTCTTTTTCTTCACATTCTCGGCCTTGCTGGTCTCAGCATCGACAACTCTTTTCCATGAGGCAACGGGTTTGGAGGAGGTAGCTGAGGCAACGGGGCGAACAGTCGAAGGAGCCCCGGGCACTGCGGCAGTGATGTCACGAGGAGCGCTGCAATTCAAAAAGAAAAATACAAGTCAACAAAGCAGTCGGACGGAGCAAGAAAAGTAAGAAGGAACATGAATAAGTTACGCGGCATCTCGGGGCAGATTGGCAGCGAAGCTTGGCATGGAAAAATCCAGAGGACGAATGTCCAAAGGCGCATCGTTCAGCACAGGGCCTGCTGGCCTCGGTGCAGTCGGCGGTGGAGTTTGTCCCCTCGGACGGTGAGAGCCCTTCTTCTTGGGGATCTTGGATGGGCCAGGAGCGGAGTCTGTCTGGGGGCGTTTTCCCTCGGCCACAGTCTGAGAAGTCGGGCGGGACTCTGCGCCATGATCACCAGGAGCATCATCAGCATCGCTATCACCCCAATCTTCCATGAAGCGTTTGATGGAGGAATCAGACCTACCCGGCTGATTGAGGCCAAGTCCCAACCTGGCGGTGCGGCCTTCAGTCTCAGGCTCCGACTCCACCACAATCTCCAAGTCCTTGGTGTCCTCGGAAGAACGGTCGGGGTAGTTTGTGGAGAGGGCTTGCCCATCTTGCATCACATTGGAGCTGATGAAGCGGTGCGAAAGCAGTCGGTCAGAGTTAAAAGAGAGAGAGAAAAAAATAGAAAAGCATGAGATCAGAAACAGAGTCATACCGCGGGAGAAGGGTTAGCCCAGTTGTAGGTTTTAAACCGAAATAGGAATGGATTGAGAAGGAGGGGAGAATCAATCTGCATGCGGATCCGCCGAATCAGTTTGACCTCTCCTAGGCGGAAGGTGGAGATCCGGGTCGGATCCCGCCGATTGCTCATATCACAGATCCCGTGGCACCATCGTTGCAGGGGGAGCACTCGGCAGCAGATCCAGGCCGCAACCAGATCGGCGGGGCACAGTCCTTCGTCCAACAGCTCAGCGATCCGAGCGACTTGGGCATCCAGATCGGTGTCTCCGTGCCCAGGCTTTTCACCCCACAGGAGTTTGGTCGGCGGGGGCAGAGAGAACTCTGGCAGGTTCAAGCAATCGGTTTCGCCTTCCGGCGTCGGAACATAGAAGAAACCCACCTGCCAGTTCTTGATTGACTGCGGTGGCTGAGGATTGGGATAAGTGACAGACCGGTTGCTGGGCCGTCACCTTGACCTCCTTTGTGGCATCATGTGCACTCTATGGATCTGGGACATACACTCCAGTGCCTACTCGTAAGGAGCGCAGGTGGAAGAACCGTCTCCACAATCCTATGCTCGGCCGCACGCCGAGGTAGCCCTCACACAGAGTGACGAAGGCGGAGAGCAGCATCACGGCGTTTGCGCCGAGGTGGTGCGGTTGCAATCGGAAGAAATCGAGGAAATCTCGGAAAAATTTGCTCACGGGGAGCCCGAAACCGCGCTCGAAATGAGTAAGGAAGACAACGCGCTCACCAGAAAGCGGTGTCGGCACCAGCTTAGGCCCGGGGACGCGGAAGTCGATGTTCATAAGGATCTTGCGGGCGCGGCGGAGAAGAAGAATGTCCATCTCGCGAACATTGGAGCCTTTCCAAGCGCCACACTTGGTGGAGGCGGGGAGAGCTTGGTCTCCCATGGAGTCGTCAGAATACGTGGCGGAAGGTGGCGGCGACCGCAACGGAGGTGGTGGCGGCGCTCGAGAGGCGCATCCACCAATGGCGGCGGAAACGAGCGGTGTCAGTGGCGGCGGCGATAAGTTCGTCCTTGCGGCAGCGGAGACAAAGGAGGAGAGAGCGCGAGGAAGAAGAGGAGGCAAAGTGGGCGGGGGCGAGCCACATCCCAACCACCTCGGCTATTTATTGGGCCAAGTGGTGGTGGTGGGATCCGGTGTGGCATCTCTGTAACCGGTGTGGCCTCGTGTATCGCCAGAACAACACAAGAGCAAGGCGTAGAAGATCCCGTAGATGTGAAGGGACGTGCGCCTGTGGACCGAGGAGGCCGTTATGTCACCTCAATCGTGGCATATCGCCCCGTATTCCGCAGAGAATTTGAAGCGGCAAGTTTCGGTCAACATTCTAGTCAAAACAACCGTTAGCCAGATCGGTTGAGCGGGAGGAGCAACCGGAAAAAGTGACAAGAGCAATCGGTCGAGCGTGGTTCGCAATCGGTCACTTGAGAAGCATCCGAACTAGACAAGAGAAATCGGCCAAGCAATCGGCCAATTGAGAGCAATCGTTCAGCAAAGCAAAGAAGATACAACATGCCTCGAGAGAAATATGGGAGGAACCTGTGCAGGCCCCGCTGTCATTCATTTCGGCGGGACCTCCGCAGCTTCAGGGGCTACTGTCGTGGGAATGACCACCGGGTAGGGTCACCTAGGAGAAATAACACTTCAAAACAAAGACCGCCGGCCTAATGACCGCGGATCTAAGGGAGGCCGCGCTGACCTGGGCCGACCTGAAGATCGTCATTCGGAGGAAGGCCGATCTAGTCAAGGCCGACCTGAAGATCACCGATCTAGAAGAAGACCAATCAAGCCGAAGAATGATCTCCACAGGACCGAGCTGATTAGGTCGGGGGCCGATTGCCCCAGGAGAGTGCAATCGGCCTCACCTAAGTTCATTCGGCCCAAGAAGACACAAATCCATCCAAGCTAACAGAAGGAGTTGACTTTGGCCCAGGTCGGACACCTGGTACAAGTTCATAAATGTGCAATACCTAAAGATCCGGATGGTAGAGAAGCCATGTCCATTCGCCAGCCTGTCGAGGACGTGATGTCCCCTCCCGCGCAGTTTACGCGGACAGGTCGACAAGACCAAGCTTCTAGCTACACTGTTCAGTATGTGAGGCCTTGGAGTTAGGAGCATGGAGAGCCGCAAGTCTACTCCGGGTCAGCCGGAGAGCATACGTCATGGGGCCCCAGCCAGTTATTTGAGGCTTACAGCTGGGTACCCCTTTCCTGTGGAATGACCTTATTACCCCGGGCTCGGCCTATATGAGCCCCGGGAACCCCTTCTGCGTGGGGGGGGGACGGCCGCACTTACTATACTTTACCCACCATAGAGAGAGTTGTGCCTAGAGCCCTCTTCTCCTTCATCTCAAACAGCTCACGGAGCATTCATTGTAGACAGAGTTATCGCTTATATCTAGCTCAGCAGGACTAGGGGTGTTATATCTACAGACAGCCCCAAATCTGGGTACATCGCGGTGTCTCACTGTTTTTGTCCCCACTCTCGATTCCGGCACCATTGATAGTCACCTCGGTGTGTCCCCCTCTTTAGCCATCCCCATGGCATCTGCTGGTACACATCGATGAAAATATTGTTTGACACATGTCTATTTGTGCATAATAAGTTTATATTGTTGATGCCCCACAAGTGTAGGGGATCGAGATCGTCTTCGTGGGTAAGGATAACCCAATTTATAGATTCGACACAAGGGGAGCCAAAGGATACTCACAAGCTTTAACAGCTGAGATGTCAATTCAACCGAACCTAAAATACACTTGCTTGCAACGAAGTATTAGTAGCAACGGTGATACGGAAGTGATGGTGGCAACGGAAATAGTGGCGGTGAAACAGCGAAAGTAAAACAACAAAAGTAAACAACTAGTAACCAACAGGATTGAAACACTGTAGGCTAGGGAGATGGATGGTTGGGCGCTACTTGGATGAGAGTGAACATGTAATAGATTTTAACACGGGACAAGGCACACAGAAAAGCAAGGATCATCTAGGCAATATCAAACTTTAGGCATGCAACCCAAGGTAGTTGTGCGTGCTTGCAATAAGAACTTTGCACAACATCTTTTGTCCTACCATCCAGCTACGAACGGGGCCAAAAGGAACTTATGGAGATTAAGGTGCTCCTGTAAAAGAGCACCGGAACAAAGCATTAACACTCAATGGATACATGAAATCCTCAAATTATAGTCCAACCACTTTGGTGTCCCAATCTGTCACCATTGGGATCGCCGGTTCCGGACTATAATAGGTGCATAAAACTCATAGATAGGATCAAGAACACAAATAAACTCATGAAAACATAAGTAGTTCAGAGCTGAAAACATGGCACTCGGGCCCAAAGTGGAAAGCATTAAGAGCAACAAGTTGTAGCAAGATGATAAACACTAAAGTAGATGACAGGCAACATGCCCCCAACAATCTGACGAACTATTACATGATCTAACTCATCCAATCCCTACCATTCCCTTTGCCTACAGCAGGGAATTACACAAACATGAAAGGAGAAGTCATGGAGGGATGATGGAGTGGCGATGTTGATGATGATGACGATGATCTCCCCTCACCAGATGCCAAAACAGCCTCCAGATTATCCCTCCCGGAGAAGAACAGAGGGTGGCGGCGGCTCCGCGACGAGAATTGGAAAATTGAATTTGTTCTGGGGTTTCCTCGCGACGGGTAAAAATAGGGGCTAAGGTAGGTCACCAGAGGGGGTGGGACCCACCCAGGCGGCCTCCCGGCGCGGCCAGGGGGGAGGCCGCGCTAGCAGGGCGCCTGGGGCCCCCCTGGCACCCCTCTGGCCCATCTTCTGGACCAGGACTCCTTCGGGTGGGTGGATTTTCTATAATTTTTCTGGGAATTTTCTGAAGTACCTACAAATCCATATTCCTGCAAACAAGAAAACCATACAGGCAACTCTGCTGAAAACAATGTCATTCCGGGTTAGTTTCCTTCAAATCATGCAAGAATGAGGCCAAAACAATAGCTAAAGTGTTTGGAAAAGTAGATACGTTTGAGACGTATCAACTCCCCAAGCTTAGCATATTGCTTGTCCTCAAGCAATTCAGTTCAACGAACTGGATGCGACAAATAAAACTTTCACAAACTCTTTTGCTTCATTAGATGTATATAAGCATGTACTACGAAAAGAGTTTAGCAAGTATTGGAACAATGCTACAAGGACAATGCACGAAGCAATCCTTCTTTCATGTGATCAATCACAAAAAATCTAGAGTAAATAATATGATGCTGAAAATCAAGACAAGATCACAATGCACATATCTTGAACATACTAGAGTGGTATCTTGCTAGCCTCCATGAGTGAAGCAAAACATAAATGCAGAAGCTCCTCTAGAGTTTTAAAGGAGACTAGAATTAAGAATTTCAGAAAATAAGTAATATCACAATCATGCTAAAGACAACGTGGTACTTTGGGACAATGCTCATTACATTCAGAATGACAATATGCTCTCAATAGTTGGTGCTTTGATGAAAGAAAGTGGAGACTCTCAAACCGTGGCTTTTGATGGCAAGGTTGAAAACCCGTGGCCGGAAGCAAAGACTAAACATGTACCAGAGCTCGTGGTTTTGAAAACAAAGATAATTTATTTTCGGGAAGTGCAATTTTCCATTCAACAGTAGACGGCAAAGGTTTCTCAATATCTTCCATACCAATCACATTAATGGAGGTTCCCATGCTTTTTTTGCTTACAGTTATGTTCCCTTATCCATCTATCATTTGACGACCTATGGTGCCTTTTATTTTGCCTCAATTACGGAAGGAAAGTTCTCGTTCCATCTATCATTAGCAGCATTTGACCCATTTCGTTCCATCATCAAGTATGGGGGAAGTGTAATATTTTATAAATTGTAAAACAAGTGAGAACTGTGCATTCTCCAGACCGGCCTCTGCCTCATAAATTTGACTAGTTAAAACTTTGTCAAGGAGTAAAACATTTTTGGCATGGAAGATATTGATTTTCCCTCACCGCACCATGTGTTTGTAGGGTTACAAAAAGGGAACTTTTGAATGCATTTTGATATGGTACATGAAAGTCTTCGTTAGGGATGGAAAGTAAATACCATAAATAGGAAGGTACGGTGGATTCATGTGGAATAACTGGTTTGAATTGATTCTAGATGCACAAGCAGAATTCCGCTTAGTACGAGCGAAGGCTAGCAAAAGACTGGGAAGCAACCAACTAGAGAGAAATAATGGTCATAATCATGCAGAGGGACAAAGCAACATTTAATCGGGCATGAAAGTGATATAACTATTCTTCTGTAAAAATATCATCAAGGCATGATAAACTTTTTAGTCATAAACATGTGTGAACATGTGCCAAGTCAATCCAAGAATTCTCCGAAGGGAAATACCACTTCAATATGCCAAACCATGAACAATGCAATGCATGTAAATCATTTCATCAACACATTATGCACTCTAGCTATTTGACACTAGCCACGAAGAAAGCATGAACTACTTGGAAAGCATTGTAAACATAGCAATATGTCGCTACAAGCTGGTCTCTAGATCATAAGTACATGCATATGTACAAAAGTAGAAACAAAAAGAGTTCATACCGGCTTTCCTTGTTGCATCCCTTCCGTCAATCTTCGTCACTACCGCCTTGTCTCTTGCAGAATTGAACGTAGGAAAATATAATCAAGTGCAAATGTTATCACGGACTCGAGCTAAACTCTTCAAACAAAGCAAACTAAAGAGAGAAAGGAAATATTTTTGGACTTTTTCAAAGGTTAAACGAAAGAAAAAGAAAGGATCATTTTGTTGTTTTTTCAAATTAAGAGAGAACAAAGAATAACAGGAAAAAACTTCGAAAAGATCAAAGTGAACAACTGCGGTCCCCAGGAGCCTCCAGCTCCGGGGTAGTATTGGTGCGTCCACGGGTCGTACGGGGCTTCAGGTGCGTAGACCGAAGTTCTGGGATCCTCCCATGAAGAAGGCTCCACGCTCCAAGCAGAAGAAGACCCTTCATCCCACTGGGTGACGAGATCCTCCTGGAAAGGCGGAAACTCCACGTGCTCCTCCTCATCGGGCACAACCCTCTCCACGGGGTTATGAAACTGTTGTTGGACCACGAACTCATCGAACTGGATAACGTTGAAGGACCATCCGTTCATGCGGGTATAATCAAACAAAAGAGGTGAATGTAGACGGATCTCCCGAATAGTGATCAGTCCAAACCTCAGAATATATTTAAGGTTGCCAAACTCGGAAGTCCTGGTAATAAACTCATGCCTTTTCAGGGCAGCAAGGTCAAAGCTCACAAAAGGAAAAGGCTCATCATCAGGTTGTGCGGTACGCTCAAGAGACTCAAGAATAAGTGTGGCATAAACGCCACCAAAGAGATCTCCCTTGTTGCCATTAGCATCAAGGCGGCAAGCAATCAAGGCACCCACATTATACTTACTCTCCCCTCAAAGGGCGTTCGCCAAGATAGCAACATCCGTCATAGAACTTTTGCTCTTTTTGTCGCGAGCTAACACCCCTCCAGCAATAAAATATGCAAAATACCTGCGATGGGGAAACAAGATGCTGGAAATTTTCGAACGTTGGATATCCTTTGTGTCCTGGCTTTAAAGAGAGTTGAAGAGAGTCCTCAGCTCGGTGGGCTGAGAGTTCATCTTTTCCGTCTTTCCAGCGTTTGGCACACCTATTATTTCACAAAATCTTGCCAAAGACATGGTCAAAAGATCATTGTAAATTCTAAACTCAACAGTAGCAGCATCATGATTATATCTAAAATTGTTAATAAACTAGGAGGTGATTCTGCGATACTGAGCCACACGGCATGTTGCAAGCTGTGTCAAACCTGCGTTAGCAAAAAGGTTGTCAAACTCCTCCTAGATACCTGCACCTTCAAGGAAAACTTGGCACAGATACATCATTGCACGTGTCAGACTTGTCTCTTCTAACAACTCTAGGGGAAAAACATCATCGTTGTAGCTCACCCTAGCAGTTGAGGATGAAGCTGCAGGTCTAGTAACTTTGTCAGTAGGCTCGGACCTCTTCTTCCCAAGCCATCCTTTTGACTTTCATAACAAGCTCATTTCTGAAAATTTTGACAAATTAAAAAAACAAAGATTTAAGAAAAATGAGTTGAGGCAAACTACTCTACTAACTTCCCCAAGGCACAAACTTGCATCAAACTTGGAAAAGAAATCTACACATGCATCTAAGCTCATAAGAACATCACCAAGAACTACTAAATACTCACTAATGAAGCCATCAATCAAAAATCTAATTGGAGAGCGGAGGAGTCACATACCAGGGAGTATTTGCTCAAAATTTTAGCTCAAACAATGGGCCGTAGAGAGAGATCGAAGTTCCGGGCAGAGAGCAGCAAAAACTCGGGTTCCAGCTGAAGAACTCGTGTTTTTGGGGAGAAAGAAGGAGAGATGAAGAAGACTTACATGGGTAGCTGGCCTGGCGGGCCATGCGCCCTGTGGGCACGGCCCGGGGCCAGGCTGCACCACCTGGCCGCCTGGACCAGGGGTGGGCCCCCCTGGTCAGCCCCAGGTGCCTCTGGGTCCATTTTTCTGTAGAAAAAATGATTTTTATTTTTGCAGATTTTTTCTGACAACTTCACCGTTGAATTTTTTTCGAACTTCCAAAAGATGCAAAATTTCCTGGAAACTTGAAACAGTGGTTACACTACAGCAAGGAGAACAAAAGATAAAGGAAATGAAAACATAACAAGTTCCACTTTTTACCCATATAAAACATGCTAGCTAGCAAGGTTGATCAAGTCTTACCAACAAACTGGTGATATATAGAGAAGAAAGTCTCACCTCTTATAACTTGATCAGTGTACCTTCACTTTAATCGACATTGTCCCCACCATAGTGATTTTTTATTTGTGGTGCACATGTAGAGGACAATCCCAATCTCCAATCTTCACGGTCTCGATATTCTCTATAGAGTTAAGGCCATGCCTTTTGTTGATCTTCTTCGGAAAATACACTGTGTGTTCCTTATCATTCACGTTGAAGGTAACCTTTACTTTATTGCAATCAACGATAGCACCTGCGTTGTTAAGAAAAGGTCTACCAAGAATAATAGACATGCTCCCATCCTCAGGCATGTGAAGCACAAAAAAAATCAGTAAGGATTAAGCAATTAGCAACTTCAACAGGAACATCTTCACAAATACCAATCGGGACGGCTGTTGACTTGTCAGCCATTTGGAGAGAGATATCTTTAGGGATTAGTTTCTCTAAACAAAGCCTCTTATAAAGAGAAAAATGCATAACACTCACTCCTGCACCAAGATCCCATAAAGAAGTTTTGACATAATTATTCTTATGGAGCAAGGAATGGTGGGTATACCTGGATCACTAAGCTTCTTAGGAATCTTGCCACTGAAAGAGTAGTTAGCAAGCATAGTAGATATTGCCTCATTAGGAACTTTTCTTTTAACAATAACAATATCTTTCGCATATCTCGAGTAAAGAGGTAACTTAATAGCATCAGTCAAAGGAATTTCAAGAAAAATAGGTTTAATACATTCAAAAAACTTATTGTAGTGATCTTCTTCTTTGGTTTTAAGAGACTTACCTGGAAAGGGCATGGGTTTCTGTACCCATGGTTCTCTTTCCTTCCCTTGTCTTCTAGCGATGAAGTTTTCTCTAGTGTATTTCTTGTGTTTGTCGGGTGCTTCTTCTTCTCGAATTTCAGGTGGATCAATCTTTTCATCATCTTTTTCTAGCTCAGCACCGTCTTCAGTTTCATCATCGGAGGTAGATATATTATTTGGATCAACAACAAGCTCTTCTCTTGCAATATGATCATTGGAATTCTCAGCTTCCTTGTGTTTCTTCTTCTTCGAAGAGCTAATAATTTCTTCTTCCTGCACTGGAGAATCTTGCTCGATCCTCTTGGGATGCCTCTCTGGATAGAGAGGGTCCTAGGTGCGTGTTCCACCCGAGTCTTTATACTATAAGCATATAAATCATCTTGTTTGGCATTGTTAGCAATAAAATCTTTTTGCACATTAGAAATTTGTTGAAGTTGAGTTTGAACCATATGAAAATGCATCAAAGACATTTAACATCATTAGCTATTCTACCTAGAACATCAAGCAAACTTTTGATAGCAAGGGAATTATCATGCAACTGACTTTGTATCCTCTCATTAAAGTGACTTTGCTTCATAATAAAATTATCAAGCTCATCTAAACATTGATCAGGAGATTTACCTTAAGGGATGTCACTTGCATTGAAATCTAAAAGAGAGTGTACCTCTACCATAGGAGGGTGAGTAGTGGGCTCACACAACTTGTCAATATGAGGTAGATTATTCACGTCTTCAGCTTTAATACCCTTCTATTTTATAGACTTCTTCGCTTATTGGATATCTTTCGGTCTTAGGACAAGCATGCCCCTCTTCTTTGGCGGTGGAGGTGTTTCAGGGACGGACCAATCTTCGTGGTTCTTGGTAATCTTGCCCATTAGTTCTTTAGCATTGTCCGGTGTTCTTTCCCTGAAAACACAACCAACACAACTATCCTAATAGGATCTAGATTCATCGGTTAGAGTAGCATAAAATATATCAAGTAATTCATTCTTAGGAACTCCATGTCCCGGTCTAGCCTTGATCAAACTTCAATACCTCCCCCAAGCTTTAGGTAGGTGCTCATCCTGCAACTGTTTAAAGTTATAAATTCTTTGTGAAGCCGCATGTTGTATGTGAGCAGGAAAGTACTTATCAACAAAAGATTGAGCCCAATATTGAGGACTCTTAATGGAACCATATGGTACTGCATCTTACCATGATTTAACATCTTCCTTCAAAGAGAAAGGAAGAAGCTTAGTCACATAAAAGTTTCATATCTTTTCATCGGTAGTAAACAAGCCACCCAACTAAGTGAGTTTTGTCAGATGTGCAATAGCATCATCATTTTCTCTGCCATAAAAGGGGTCAGCTTCAACTATAGATATAAGTGAAAGATCAACAGAGAAATCAAAATCAGGATCATTGATGCATATAGGAGATGTAGCAAATCCAGGATCACGAGCAAACTTGTTCTTCATAGAATGCTTTGCAAGCAATTTCTTCACATCACCGGGATTAGACTCATCACAATATCCGAGTTCCCTACATAAATCATCATCAAGCACAATATAATCATCCTCAAGGAGTCTTTCCTTGAGTCCACTCGGGTCAGGATAATCATAAGTTGCACAAATAGGGTAGCGAGTAACAGGAATTTCAATTCCAGATTGTTTGGTAGTAGCAGCGATCTATTTCTGAAGAGAGTAACCAAGTGAACCAATATCATAAAGGGTAGTAGTAGCATCATCAAAAGTGTCGGACATATTACCAGACTCTTCAGAAGTAGCATGTGGTGGTGGTGAAGCAAACTTACTTATAACTGAAGGTGAATCCAGTGTAGCACTAGTGCTCAGAACATTACCTTTTCTTGTAGTGGATGGTAAGATCGAAACCTTGGGGTCTCCTTTCTTACCCATAGTGGATAAAGTGCAGCAGGAAAAATACTTCAAGTAGACTTGTAAATAAAGCTATGCTCCCCGGCAGTGGCAACAGAAATTAGTTCTTGATGACCCACACGTGTAGGGGATCGAGATAGTCTTCACGGGTAAGAATAACCCAATTTATAGATTCGACAAAAGGGGAGCCAAAGGATACTCAAAAGATTTAACAGTTGAGTTGTCAATTCAACAACACCTGAGATACACTTGCTTGGAATGAAGTATTAGTAGCAACGGTGATATGGAAGTGATGGTGGCAACGGAAATAGTGGCGGTGAAACAGCCAAAGTAAAACAGCAAAAGTAAACAACTAGTAACCAGCAGGATTGAAACACTATAGGCTAGGGAGATGGATGGTTGGGCGCTTCTTGGATGAGAGTGAACATGTAATAGATTCTAACACGGGGCAAGGAACACATAAAAGCAAGGATCATATAGGCAATATCAAACATTAGGCATGCATCCCAATGTAGTTGTGCGTGCGTGCAATAAGAACTTTGCACAACATCCTTTGTCCTTCCATCCCGCTACGATCGGGGCCAAAAGGAGCTTATGGAGATTAAGGTGCTCCTGCCAAAGAGCACCGGAACAAAGCATTGACACACAATGGATACATGAAATCCTCAAATTATAGTCCATCCCTTTGGTGTCCCAAGCTGTCACCATTGGGATCGCCGGTTCCGGACTATAATAGGTGCATACAACTCATAGATAGGATCAAGAACACAAATAAACTCATTAAAACAAAAGTAGTTCAGATCTGAAAACATGGCACTCAGGCCCAAAGTGACAAGCATTAAGAGCAACAAGTTGTAGAAAAAATGATAAACACCAAAGTAGATGATAGGCAACATACCCCCAACAATCTGACAAACTATTACATGATCTAACTCATCCAATGTCTACCATCCCCTTTGCCTACAGCAGGGAATTACTCACACATGAAAGGAGAATTCATGGAGGGATGATGGAGTGGCGATGGTGATGACGATGGCGATGATCTCCCCTCACTGGAGGCCAAAACAGCCTCCAGATTAGCCCTCCCGGAGAAGAACCGAGGGTGGCGGCGGCTCCGCGACGAGAATTGGAAAAGCGACTTCTGTTCTGGGGTTTCCTCGAGACGGGTAAAAACAGGGGCCAAGTTAGGTCACCAGAGGGGGTGGGACCCACCCAGGCGGCCTCTCGGCACGACCAAGGGGGAGGCCACGCCAGCAGGGCACTTGGCCCCCCTGGCACCCCTTTGTCCCATCTTCTGGTCCGGGACTCCTTCGGGTGCGTGGATTTGCTGTAATTTTTCTGGGAATTTTCTGAAGTACCTAAAAATCTATATTGCTGCACACAAGAAAATAATATAGGCAGCTCTACTGAAAA
Source organism: Bromus sterilis (assembly GCA_950022295.1). NCBI lineage: Eukaryota > Viridiplantae > Streptophyta > Magnoliopsida > Poales > Poaceae > Bromus > Bromus sterilis. The sequence goes on from OX465600.1 coordinate 161,580,989, forward strand.
CAGCGTCAGTCCGGGTTAGTTTCGTTCAAATCATGCAATAATGAGGGGAAAACAATAGCAAAAGTGTTTGAACAAGTAGATACGTTTGAGACGTATCAACTGTGCTATAACTGTTTTAAGCGAAAACATTGCTACGCGTGTAGTATAAACAACCATGTCCCTAGTTAAACTAAGGTATACTAGTTCATGGTGCAATTGATGATCAAGGTTTCCTGATCATGGAGACACATACGTCCATTGACAATGTATTCATGGCATTAGGAGATTGATTTGATGGACGCACACCCACCTAATGTGTTGCAATGTGATCCAGTCACATAGTTCAACATTGTAATAACTTATTAACGTAGTGACCCGATCCTTAGACCGTAATGATCATATGTAATTGCTATCTCCGAAGTATGCTTTGAGTGTATCAACCGTTACACCATAATAGGGTAACCATAAAGGTGCATCTTGGGTATTCCGAAGTGGATATGTCGAGGAGTATGAATCAATCAGAATGTAATTTGTCAATCCAAGTGACGGATAGGTACTCTAGGCCCAGTCGATGATATTGCATCAAACAGCTTGCAAGCATGTGACTAGGACACGCACATGTAATACCACAGACGAGTAAATATGGTTGTTAGTAACAAGGATGAACTAGGTATAGCATACCGACGATCAAACCTCGGACGAAAAAAGTACCATAGAACAAAGGGATCACGAATCAACATTAGCGGTTCAAACGATGAAGTTAATTCAACGAAAGAACATGGTCCATCAAGGATTGTAACCAGATTGATAGAGGCGAAGGTGTCCCGATGTTTCGATGAGATGATGGGGATCGATTATGGTGGAGTAGACTTTCACGACCCGACTACGAACGTGCGAAGACGTTGCGCCTTAGCAATCGCTAAATCAACTCCGAGAGGTTCTTGATCCCGCGGATGCACGATCAACCTTACCACGAAGGTCTAATTCCTGCAAGCAATCGACAAGAACAAGCAAGAACTAAGAATTGCAATCTGGATATTGCGAATATAATAGGAATGATTAACAGAAGTTGGGGTTCCAATGCGGTCTTGGCCTGGTCGGATGACACAAACGAAGAGCTCGAAGTTGCGGCTATGGCTAACTTAAATCTAATTAAAACCCAAGTCTAAACGACGCCCTAAGGGCTGTATATATGTGGGAATAGAGGGGATTTTCGTGACCCCTTGGAGGTGGGGTCCTAAAACAACCCTAACTCGGTTTCCCCACACATACGGACTCTAAAAACAGCCTATAAAGTAGTATTTCGAAATTACATGGGCCCAGCCCAATATTAAGGTGACGCAGCACCTATAACTTCCCTTGGACGAAAATAATGAAGTGGCATCTTGTGTATTTTGTCCAAGCCTTCATGCATGCCTTATGGTGGCTTCAAAGTGCGAAAATCACCACTGGAAACTCCATTGTCCTTTCCCGCACGCGCACCATCTTCTCCATGCTTGATCCCGCTCCAATGCCCGTCCTTCTAGGTCCTTCATTCATAAGCAAAACAAATGTATCTAATTTAGGCAGCATCCTATGTTCATGAACATTAGAAGGATTCGCAAGAAACGAAAGTACCTGATAATTTAGCTGACGTGCGCGTGCTCTAGTAACCGGTCCAATATGTGTAGTTGGTGACGATGTGGGTGTAACATTAGTAGGGATGTTCTCATCATCCTCCCCTTATTGAATTGAAGTCGTCCTCGACGGAAGCTCATCATCTTCTCCCAAATAAGGCTTCAAATCTGCAATATTAAAAGTGGGACTAACCCCAAAATCTGCAGGTAGCTCAAGTTTATATGCATTATCATTAATTTTTTGCAAAACCTTAAAGGGACCATCGGCTCGTGGCATTAACTTAGACTTGCGCAAATCAGGAAATCTATCTTTACGTAGATGTAACCAAACAAGATCTGCGGGTTCAAACACAACATGCTTTCGACCCCTATCACCGGAAAGCTTGTATCTAGCATTCATTCGCTCAATGTTTACTTTAGTTAACTCATGCATTTTTAATATCAATTCAGCACGTTGCTTAGCATCAAAATTAACCTTCTCCGAAAATGGAAGAGGCAGCAAATCAAAAGGGCACATTTTAGTGGTAGAATGCAACGAACGATTATAAGCAAATTCAATATGAGGTAAACATTCTTCCCACAGTTTCAAGTTACTCTTTAAAACAGCCCTAAGCATAGTAGACAATGTCCTATTGACCACTTCAGTTTGTCCATCAGTTTGGGGATGACATGTAGTACTAAGTAGTAGTTTAGTCCCCAACTTAGCCCATAAACATCTCCAAAAATTGGTAAGAAACTTAGTATCACGATCCGAGACAATAGTATTGGGCACACCATGTAAGCGAATAATCTCACGAAAGAATAAATCAGCAACATTAGCAGCATCATCACTTTTATGACATGGTATAAAGTGTGCCATCTTAGAAAATCTATCCACGACAACAAAGATGCTATCCCTCCCCTTCTTTGTTCGAGGAAAGCCTAAAACAAAGTCCATGGATATGTTCTCTGACGGAACACTAGGTACAGGTAAAGGCATGTATAAACCATGAGGATTGAGTCGTGACTTAGCTTTTTGACATGTAGTGCAGCGAGCAACAAAACGCTCAACATCCCGTCTCATCTTTGACCAAAAGAAATGTGTAGCAAGTACATCCTCCGTCTTCTTCACGCCAAAGTGTCCCATTAATCCTCCTCCATGCGCCTCCTGCAACAACAAAAGACGAATAGAGCTAGCTGGAATGCATAGCTTGTTAGAACGGAACATGAATCCATCATTAAGCACAAACTTGTTCCATGTTCTACCTTCTCTACAATTCTGCAATACATCTTTAAATTCTGCATCATGTACATATTGATCTTTGATTGTCTCTATACCGAATATCTTAAAGTCAAGTTGTGAAAGCATAGTATAACGACGAGACAATGCATCAGCAATAATATTATCTTTCCCTTTCTTGTGTTTAATGACATAAGGGAAAGTCTCAACAAATTCAACCCACTTAGTATGTCTACGATTAAGTTTTGCTTGACTTCTTATGTGTTTCAAAGATTCAAGATCAGAATGTATAACAAATTCTTTGGGCCATAAATAATGTTGGCAAGTTTCAAATGTCCGAACAAGAGCATATAATTCCTTATCATAAGTAGAATAGTTCAGACTAGGCCCACTCAAATTTTCAGAAAAGTATGCAACAGGTTTAGCATCTTGTAATAACACACCTCCCAAACCAATCCCACTAGCATCGCATTCAAGCTCAAAAGTCTTATTAAAATCAGGAATTTGGAGCAAAGGAGCATGTGTTAACTTATCTTTCAATACCCTGAAGGCTTCTTCCTGTGCGGTACCCCAAGTAAAAGGCACATCCTTGCGTGTAAGCTCATTGAGAGGTGCAGCAATGGTGCTGAAATCTCTCACAAAACGCCTATAAAATCCAGCGAGGCCAAGAAAACTCCGCACTTGTGTGACCGTTTTGGGCTGCGGCCAACTCTCAATTTCGTCGATCTTGGCTTTATCAACTTCAATACCCTGTGGAGTAACAACATAGCCAAGAAACGATACTCGATCGGTGCAAAAGGTGCACTTCCCAAGGTTACCAAACAAACGTGCATTACGTAGAGCAATAAAAACAGCACGTAAATGATCCAAATGTTCTTCCAAAGATTTGCTATAAATCAGTATATCATCAAAATAGACTACCACAAATCCTCCAATGAAAGCACGTAAAACCTTGTTCATTAATCTCATGAAGGTGCTAGGTGCATTAGTTAACCCAAAAGTTATGACTAACCACTCATATAGTCCAAACTTAGTTTTAAATGCTGTTTTCCATTCATCTCCAAATTTCATGTGAATTTGATGGTATCCACTACGCAAATCAACTTTGGAAAAAATGGTAGAGCCACTTAATTCATCAAGCATATCATCTAACCTAGGAATAGGATGACGATAACGAATAGTAATATTATTAATGGCTCTAAAATCAACACACATACGCCATGTTCCATCCTTTTTTGGCACTAATATAACAGGAACAACACAAGGACTAAGGGATTCACGTATAAAACCTTTGTCGAGTAGCTCTTGTACTTGACGCTGAATCTCCTTCGTCTCCTCAGGATTGGTACGGTATGGCGCACGGTTGGGCAGCGAAGCACCGGGAATTAAGTCAATCTGATGCTCAATCCCTCGAATATGTGGTAATCCCGGTGGTACGTCTTGGGGAAAGACGTCTATAAACTCCTGCAAAAGGTCAGTGACAACAGGAGGCAAAGAAGGAGGCAATTCCTCAAATGAAAACAAATCTTCTTTGCACACAAAAGCATAGCACACATATTGACTAACATCCAAATCCGAAATATCAACCTTAGTAGCAAGCAAAGTTGGACTAGTCAATTTAATTTCATTAGAAACAGCAGACGAAGATTTGCTATTAGTCTTATGTTGTTGCTCAAATTCTTTAGCTGCTATCTCATTCTCACTCTTATTTTTCTCCTGTTTAGCTTTACTAGCTCTAGCAAGATCATCTTTCACAATTTTTTCAGAAGACATAGGAAGTATAGCAATATTTTTATCCTGATGAACCAGAGTAAACTGATTTGTCCTACCATGGTGTACAACATTCCTATCAAATTGCCATGGTCTACCAAGTAAAACAGAGCATGCTTGCATGGGTACCACATCACAATCAACATACTCAGCATATGCAGCAATGCTAAAGTGCACACGAACAGAACGCGTTACCTTAATCTTACCACTATTGTTAAACCACTGAATATAGTACGGATGGGGGTGTGGTCTTGTGGTGAGAGATAGCTTCTCCACCAACTCCATGCTAGCCAAGTTGTTGCAACTCCCTCCGTCAATAATGATGTGAACCGAGCGTTCTGTCACCACTCCCTTTGTGTGGAACAAATTATGCCTCTGGTTTTGCTCGGCCTTCGTTACCTGCACACTTAACACACATTGAGCAACCAAACTAGCATATTTACTCGCATCATCAGGAGCCATATACTCTATATCATGAGCATCATCATGGGCACCCTGTTCCTCATGAGCAATGAGAACTAAAGTCTCCTCATCATAGTCACTCGCTGACTCATACCCACCATCCGCCGTAATAGTCATCACACGCTTGGAAGGACAGTTTTTAGGCCAAAAATTTCAGGGGTGAAAAATTTCGTGCCCATACCTTCCTTAGGTCCAGAAACTCATTTTGAGACGTTCTCTACCATATTGATTTTTTCGCACTTTTTCAGCCACCGCAGTCCCGAATCGCAAAAAAAAAACAAAAAAAAAGAAAGAGAGAAAAATATTCAGAGTGTGCTTCTCAGTTGTTTACGTGCCGCGCCGTGCTTTCGTTGGTGCTTTAGGCTCGCGTCTCTAGTACGGTCTAGCCTAGGATCAGCACAGTACCGACGTTGAGTGTTTATTCAGCTTTGCATCTCTGTCTTGATTACTGTTGAGCTTTTGCTACCATACTTGTCAGCCTTCCTACAGCTCCACATATATTCTACATCGTGCGTTTTGACACCTCCTGGCCATCGCTCTACCACATCTCTGAGAGTTTTGACCCGTTGGTTGTACATCACCACCTGCTGCTAGGTAAGAAACGGTAAGAAAGAAAGAAAATCTTGATGGATTTGTGCTTTCCACCACCCCACATCCCATTAGTAGAAGCAGGATCATATTTCTTTGTATTTTCTATTTCTGCTAACCATGCCAGGATCACATGATGAAGTGGGGCGGGATGCACCCGATTGGGAGAACATGTCCAACAAGGAGCTACATGATAAATTTGCACAAATGATGTCTGAACAGGTGAATGACATCGAGAACAGATTTACAGAGGCGATTGATGGCGTGGAGAAGATGATCGACACCAAGCTCGACGCCAAGTTTACTGAGTTGATCGCACGCCTACCTACACAGCCTGCTGCCGCTCCGGCACAGCCACCGTTTCAACGACGTGCACGCCGTATTCTGTTTCCAGCCGGACAAGCTGCTGGTATTGGTGCTCCTCCTGCTACTGCAGTTGCTGCTGCTGCTTCTGACGTCGGCCAGGACGACGACTACGAGGGTGATTACGAGGAGGAGGTGGAACAGGAAGCGGCCTATGAACAGCCAGCTGGACGTCCACGTCCCAACATTCGCCACGGTCGACACCAACCACCCCCTCAGGTACGCGATGATGACCATGTGCCTAAACTCAAATTGAATCTTAAGCCGTTTGAGGGTAGATATATTCTGATGCTTATCTTACTTGGGAGTTAGAAACTAAACAATGCTTTACATGTTTACAATATCCTGAGAATAGACGTGTTACTGCTGCTGTTTGTGAATTCACGGGGTTTGCATCTATTTGGTGGTCTGAACATTGTAGATTGCATGGTAATAATATTCCAACTACTTGGGCTGCTTTAAAAGATGCTATGCGTACTTGCTGGGTTCCTCCTTATTGTCAACGTGAATTGCTACAAAAATTACAGCGTTTGAGACAAGGAAAAAATTATGTAGAGGAATATTATCAGGAATTAAAAACTGGATTGATTAGATGTGGCTAGTAGAGGATAATGAAGCTATGCTTGCACGTTTTATGGGTGGCTTAAACAAGGAGACACAAACTATTCTAGAATACAAGGACTATGCTACTATCACTCGTTTGTTTCATCTTGCTTTTAAAGCTGAACGTGAAGTGCAGGATCGACAGGCCACTACGAGACCTAACTTTTCTGCAGGACGAAATACAGCATGGACATCGCGTGGAGCTTCTACATCCACACGTCCTGCTGCACCACCATCTACTTCAGCCGCTCATTCTTACAGGGAGCCACCAAAACAGCCAGCGCCACCATTCAAGGGTGCACAGAGTGGTCCAGCGGTGAGTTCTTCGTCATCCATGGCTTCCACAGGGAAAACACGAGATCTTGATATTAAATGTCGCAGGTGCCAAGGTGTGGCTTCCACGGGTTTTTTTTGGCTTTTTCGTGGACTGTAGGTATGAAAACAGAAGTAATCTAGACTACGAAAAACTGGTAAATCTCACCGAGCAACCTGGAAATCTGATACCACTTGATAGAGGCGAAGGTGTCCCGATGTTTCAATGAGATGATGGGGATCGATTATGGTGGAGTAGACTTTCACGACCCAACTACGAACGTGCGAAGACATTGCGCCTTAGCAATCGCTAAACCAACTCCGAGAGGTTATTGATCCCGCGGATGCACGATCCAAGTCTAAACTTAAATCGAATTAAAACCCAAGTCTAAACGACGCCCTAAGGGCTGTATATATGGGAGAATAGAGGGGATTTTCGTGACCCCTTGGAGGTGGGGTCCGAAAACAACCCTAACTCGGTTTCCCCACACATACAGACTCTAAAAACAGGCTATAAAGTAGTATTTCGAAATTACATGGGCCCAACCCAATATTAAGGTGAAGCAACACCTATAATTGCCCTTGGAAGAAAATAATGAAGTGGCATCTTGTGTATTTCGTCCAAGCCTTCATGCACGCCTTATGGTGGCTTCAAAGTGCGAAAATCACCACTGGAAACTCCATTGTCCTTTCCCGCGCGCGCACCATCTTCTCCATGCTTGATCCCGCTCCAAGTCCCGTCCTTCTTGTCCATGCTAGGTCCTTCATTCATAAGCAAAACAAATTTATCTAATTTAGGCAGCATCATATGTTCATGAACATTAGAAGGATTTGCAAGAAACGAAAGTACCTGATAATTTAGCTGACGTGCGCGTGCTCTAGTAACTGGTACAATATGTGTAGTTGGTGAGGATGTGGGTGTAACATTAGTAGGGATGTCCTCATCACAGATCCCACATCTTGATCATTGGACAGAGAGTGTCTCAATCATGTCTATTTGTTTTCCCGAACCACAGGGTGTCACGCTTAAGGGTAATCGATGCATTAAGGATTGATTCGGGATCATCAGTGAAATAAGTGAGAACACCAGAATTGTTCTGGAGGATGCCATAAATAGTTCTAGAGATTTTGAATTGTTCAAACTATTAATTAAATATATTTTAGTATTTAATTAAAAGATATAAATATTTAAATATAATTGAAACAATTAAAAATGAATTAAAAGGCACATGGGCCATAAAAGGCCCATTAGGGGAAGGACTCACCTTTGGGCCATGCGCCAAGGAAGGGCCTCCTCTACCCCCTTGGCCGGCGCACTCCCTCCCTTGTGGGATTAGTCCCACATGGGGGAGTGAGGAAGGTTTTCTCCCCTCCTTAGCCTATATATGGAGTGGTAGGGTGCCCGTTTTCTTCATACAATTGAGTTCTTTCTCTCTCTATTTATCCTACCTTCATCAGGCTCCCATTGTTTGGAGCTTGCAGTAGGTTGGGAGTTTCTCCACCATACGCACATCGTCGTGCCGCCGTGATCGGGAAGAGAATCCGTCTTTCTTCCGCTGCTCGCTTAGTTTGGAGCCTTGAGGAACATCGATGTCGGAGATATTCCCTAGAGGCAATCATGTTATGATGTTATCTCCTTATGTATTCATGAGTTATTTGTATTGTCCTTGAACATCATCAATGATATGTATCAATAAGTATGTGACTTGTTTGTGAGACCATATATTCTATGATGATTGTTCTAATGGTCCCTAGTTGATAAGGTTATGCAGACACATATCCTTGACTAGTATATGATTCGATTGATGACTATGTTTCACAAGTCATGAGCATGGAGATGCTACCGATAGTATGGACTTAGTGATGGGATCACTGAGTTGGACAGAGACCCACTTTGAGACGCAGCGAGATATTGTCATCTGTTAGTCTCAATACAATGTATATTCCATGTCCTAGACCTGAGGTCCTCGCATGTTCTCGGGATGAGGAATGATTCACTTAGGAACTATCAAACGCTACACCGTAACTGGGTAGTTATAAAGGTAGCTTATGGGTGAGTCATGATACATGCCGCGAGACATGGTTGATCAAGATGGGATTTGCCCCTCCACTTTGGAGAGCTATTCTCTGGGCCCTCTCGAGTGATAAGATTCAGAAAGCATGGCCATGCGATATGGGTTAAGTATTAACCCGGTTCAGGAATCTGTATCACGGTTTCGAGAAGAGAGGTCAAGCAATCACAAGGGTGACAAGTACTCTCCTTGAGCTTGACAACATATATGGTGAGGCAAAAGGAATGTTGCATATGACACTTTGTAATGGTTCGTCTTATGACTTTACACATATATGTGAGTCGGCACGTTCTTCTAGGAACCGCTACCGACTATCGAACCAGATGTGATTCGGGACGTATCCATGTGTACGTGAACCTATAGGGTCGCGCGCTTAAGAGGAAAGGATCCCATTCGGATGTGATCCGAATGGAATATGGATGGAGGGTTCGGATTGCCTCAAGGGTTGAGGCCATTCCACGGGCGCCTATATAAGGGCTAGGGTGAACCCCGAAGGGATATAGGTCAGACCACAACCCTAGCCGCCACTCCACCTCCAGGTCGAGCCGCCGGACCTAGCAGTCCGCCGCCCGGCTCTCCTCCTTGTACGTGCGCATCCCTTGGAGGTGTTGCACCTGCGGCGCTTGGACGAACTGTTCGCGGGATCGGATCGCGGGACTCCGTTCGTGGGATCGGTTCGAGGGATTCGAGCAGCAGCCGCCGACGCGCATCACCAACTCTCCTTCCGTTGCCATGACTTCACGTCTAGTGGTAAACCCTAATCATGTAGTTCATCTCTAGTAGTAGTGATCTTGGTTGTGCGCGGTAGAAAATTTTGATTTAGCGCTAGCATTCGTAGAAAATTTCCCACTTTCAATCTTTAAAGGTATGAACACCGATTCCCTCTGTTACTTACATCAGCATAGCATAAGTCTTAGGTATTGGGTGTTGTAGGTAGAGAAATTATTCTTTTATGTACTGAAGCCCCAAAATAAAATTGGTAATTAAGATTAAATTTGTTAGTCACCTATTCACCCCCTCTAGTTAACCATATCGATCCTTTCAATAATCTTTCATTTGGGGTAACCAACAAGGAGATATTATCTACACCCTTCACACATAGATTGGGATCCTTGTCCGAAGGTGCAGGTGCCTGAGGGGGCGAATGTAGATGGTGACGGTGAGCGGTGGAGGGATGAGAATAGTGATGAGGGGGATGAGGTTGAGGTGGCTAAGGGGAGCATCCTACCACTTTTTACCAGCGTGGGGGTACATGGCTCCCGAACCAGTAGGTGACTCACTGATGGTGTGGATCACCCAAACTCATTGGGAACCTCAAGTGAGAAGGTGGCGATGTAGATAGTAGAAATTTTCCTCAGCAAAGATACCAAGGTTCACTAGTGCAAAGAGGTCGGTGCTATCACGACACACCTTTCGCAAACCATTGGTCAAAAACGTATGCGATAGAAGTTTCATATATGATAGAAACAAAAATCCGTGTGCCCAAAATTGAAACGAGTGGGATGCATAATCCATCAGGCACGTACCCTTCTGAAAATCACTTCATGGGTCATGCACGGCTGACGGTTCATCCAAACAACCGTCCGTGATACGGAGGGTGAAAGCCTAAGGTTGCAAACAATGGACCGCTAGCCCTTCGTCGCAATCGTTCATATTTACTGAAATGTGTGCGATAAGTACTCTATCAGGCACGCTTCTGAAAATCCTTTTGTGTGCGGAAGCAAGGGTGAAAATTCGTCCAAAAAAATGTCCGCTAGGAGTGAGAAAGCCCACTGTTGCAAATAATTAACCGCTAGTCTTGTTCGCAATCATTCATGATTAATGAAATGTGTGTGATGCGTATTCTATGAGGCATGCTTATGAAAATCAATCTGTGGGCCGCAACAAGGCAGACTGTTCATCCAAACAACTGTCTGCTAGAAGAGTGAGAAAGCACACGTTTGCAAACAATGAACATCTAGCATTGTTCGCAATTGTTATTTATTAATGAAATGTGTGCACTACTAGGATAATGGCCTCCAGCAATGCTGGATAAAGGCCCATCAGCAGCGCGGGGTACCCGCGCTATAGATAATGCGTTGGAGCTAACTTTCAACAGTAGTGCGGGCACTCGCGCTGTACCTAACTTTGCAATTAGCAGTGCGGGTGATACATCCCAAACGTATCTATAATTTCTGCTTGTTCCATGCTCTTCTAGGTGACATTGCTATGTGTTTTGCTACACTTTGATACCTTTTTACACATATTGGACTAACCTACTAACAGGGTGCACCCAGTGCCAGTTTGTGTCTGCTGATGTCTGTAAGTTGTAGGTTTTTACCCATATTTATAGAGCTCCAAAAATTCCAAAATAAACAGATAAAAAATAAGCGCAACAGAAGATTTGAGAATCACCGAAGAAGGGCCAGAGCGAGGACACCCCCTCCCAGAAGGCCAGGGCGCGCGACCCGACCCTAGGCCACGCCACCTGGGCGCTTGGAGGGAAGGGCCACCCCCCTGGTGCCCCCTTTGTCCTATATTTACTCCTCGCTCCAAAAACCCTCGGGAGGAGCCCCGCATCGTGATTTTCACCTCTGTTCCTCTGCCGCCTCGCTTCCTAAATCAGGAGAACTAGAAGACCTCTTCCCGGCACCCTGCCGGAGGGAGGATTGATTCTCTGCCACCATGAGCGCTTCCCGGATGTGCCGTGAGTAGTCCCCCTTGGACCATGGGTCCATGACCAGTAGCTATGTGATGTATTCTCTTCAATCTTGTGCTTCAATTCTTAGCCCTTGTGATCTGCCCTACATGATCAATGCATTTATGTAGTTTTTCCTGTTGTTTCTATGTTGAGTTTGTCGTGATCTGATGGATTATGAGATTATGTTCAGAATTTGATGAATTATATATTTGGTTCTCCTTTTATATTTTGTTCTTGAGTAATTCTTGCATGTTCTCTGTTTCTTTTTATTGCTTTGGCCAAGTAATATATAGTAACTCCAAGAGGGAGCGTTTATGCTTGATTGTGGGTTCATGCCCCCTGATGTCTAGCTTGAGTGACAGAAACATGAGACTATGGGATGTGCTGTTGAGAAACAACGGTGCATGTAACCGCGGTTGGAAGGATTGTTTACCTTACGCAAAGTTTGCTAATGCAGTTGTCTGTTGCGTTGGGTTTACACTTTGGGTGTGGCTCCCAACTTAATACTAGCGAGATGTTCTGGATAGATATCTCAAGGTGGATGATTAGTGAGTAGATGTGGTTGGATTTCGTTCTACTTGTCTTGACGTACTGCACATACTTTTGAGCATCTAACTTTCTTTGCAGCATAATTAGCATTGCGGTGCGTTTATAATTCTGTTAATTGACCGGCTGTAATTTGTTCACCCAGCTTAGCTATTTTATCGTATTTTGGGAGAGAGACATCACTAGTAAACATCATGGGAGCCCGGTCCATATTTGCACCACTTTTTACACCTCAACTCTTTATTGTTTTATTTCCTTTCAGTTCAATCACCACTATTTCCACCCTTGTGTTTGATCCTTTGTAAACAACAAGACCGGAGAGATTGACAACCTCTTTGTACTCGTTGGGAGCACAGTGTCACAACCCCAAGTTAGGTATGTGCTAGGATCAAGAACTACTTTGCATCATGTTAAAAATTTCAAAAGAAATTGAAATGGGAGAGAGAACACCCCCAGATGAATTTAATTCAAATGGCCAGAATAAAAGTTGCTCCAAAAATTCCTTTTGCATTTTTGAAAAGTCATATAAATGAGTGTGATCACATATCAAGTGATGTGGGACCAACCCCATGCTCATGGATTTTTCAAATATTCAAACAGGACCTTGGAATTAATCAAAACCCACTATTTGATTTAAAATTCAAATGATCTGAATTTTAAAAAGTCCCAAACTTTATAAATGGCTAGCCTAATATATTATGAGGCCATGTAAAAAGTTTTAGCATTTTATAAAATGGTTTGCTATTTATTTAGCAGTACCAAAACAAATAGCAGAAGAAAAACAGAAAAGAAATAAAAACAGAAAAGCTTACCTGGCCTCGGGCCCAACTAACCGTACCTGGCCCAGCAGCAGCCCAGCCCAGCCCAGGGGGGCACATGCGTCTTCTTCCCCACTCCAGACAGGCAAGCAGCTCGCCGGCGAGCGCTGTGGGCGTGCCAGGCAGCTGCCTGCCTCCCCAGGGGTTACGTCGACGCCTGGAGACGTCTGGGAGGTGCCCAGCTCCTTTCCCTTCCCTCCTATGCCATTTCCCCCCTCCTCCAGCGCTGGTTTTGACGAAGACAGTGAAGGTCACCGGAGCACGACGCCGCGCGCACGCGGCCACCGCAGACAAGAAGCTGAGCCATCTTGTCCATCCTCTTCGGCGACGTCGACTACGCCACCTAGCGAGAGGAATTGAAGCCGGAGCCACTGTAGCCGAGGAATCGCGTCGTCGTCTTCGTCTACGGCCGCCGCGCGCCTTCTTCAATTCCGGCCACGGTGAAGCTCCTCCGACCGCGCCACCGTCTCCATTGAGTTCACGGTGAGCTCCTAGTTCGCCCGAGCTATTCCGTTGTCTCCCTCCCGCACTCTATCGTCGATTTCCATGAGAGAAGAGGAGAACCGCCGCCATGAACGCCGTAGCCAAAGCTCCAGTGCACCTGTGTCTCTCCCATGATGTCCATCGTCTTCCTGGTGCTCCCAACGTCCCAAAACACTAGCGCTAGCTCAAGCTCTCCCTCCACAGTGACTTTTCCAACGAGCCCGAGCCACGGCCGCCGCTAGGACACGTCGCCGGCGTCGCTACGGTGCACCCCAGGACCCGTAGCTTGGTCCTTTCGAAGCGCGAGGTCAAGGGCTCCATTTTGGTACTCGCAGCGCGTCAAACGACCCCTGGAATCACCGTCCCCGCGGACTCCGCCGTGCTGGATGGTCGCCGGAGTCTCGCCAGCGGCGAGGTACACATGGCCAGGGCATTTAGCCCCTAATCCAACCCCCTCAGCCACTGCCAGGTGGGCCCCAGGCCCCCTAATCCCCTCTGTTAAGCTAATTTAAACCGGGTTTTAAACAGAGCCTATGACAGGTGGGTCCCCATGTCAGTTTGACCGGGGTCAAAACCCCCCTGACGTCATGCTGATGCAGTGCTGGCGCAATAAAAGCTTTTCTATTTAAATCAATTCAGAAAATGGCAAAAAATGCTTTAAACTTTGGAAATTCATAACTAATTCCTTTTAACTCCAAATTAAACATATAATATATATAAAATTATCAGAAAAATACAAGGATTCTGAATATGGACTTTGTTTTCATGTTTGACCAATTTAAATTGGGTTAACAGTGGCAAACATCCAGATGCATTTAATTTGAATTCAAATTTGGAGTGATTTTGCAAATGACTTTGCAACACACTTGTTTTAAATGGTTTCATCCACACATCAGATACTTTACCTCACCTTTACAACATCACTTCATGCTCAACTGTGACGCCCCCAAAATCAGACCATGTACACTAATCATACACACAGGGTACACGACTGAGATTAGGGTGCCACGGTGATAATATCACATCACAACACTAAACACAAAAGGATAAACAAATATATTACAATAGAGGGGGTCACGCGGACCCGAATACATAAGTCATACAAGCCATGATATCTGAGTACAGACATAGTTAGTCAAGTTTTGCCTTAAGAAGGCTAGCACAAATCACATCAGAGATACGGATCGAAAAGGCGAGGCCTCCTGCCTGGGATCCACCGAACTACTCCTGGTCAACGGGAAACTCGACGTCGTAGTAGGAGCCTCCGGGGTACTCCTGCTCCTGAGCTCCAACGTCGGCTGCAGCGGCCGATCAGGAAAAACAGTAAAGGAAGTAAAGCAGGTGAGTATCTAGCATACCCGCGAGTCTTACGTCCGCTACTAAGCATTATGCATTGTATCAACCGAAAGAAGAGGCTGTATATAGTGGACTGAAAGTCAGAAATTTAGAGCAATGGTAAGAAGCTAGGCCTATCAAAGACTAGCATCTTCCGACGATGTCTTGCAGCATGAGGTAAGAATCAGCCAACAGTTTATATAAAGCATTAAAGTAACAATGAAGCAGAAGTTGCTGCAACATTGAATAATAATAAGTTGTAATAATTAACAATGCCTCCGAGTCCACCTCCTCGACATCCCCGTGAGGAAGAAAACCCAGAACCATACAGTTTAATAATAGTTTCTAGTGGTAAGATCCAGCTTCAGCACAAAGCGTCCTGTTACCGTGGACACGGCTATCCGAATAGATTAATCTTCCCTGCAGGGGTGCACTTGTGTTACGCTACACGCACGGATCTCCAGGGTGGCGGGAACCTTGTCAGGGAACGCTCCACCGAGGCTATCCGACACTTCATAGCCCATTTTTCAAACTCAACAGAGAGGTCATCCGCCAGTCTAAATCCTAAGTACGCCGAGCCTTGGACCCCAACCCGAACGTACTCCTGCACGCTGCGTGGCTGGCCGGTGAAGTTGAAGCAAATCCAAATAAGACACCACCGCTCGAGCAAATAAGACAACACCACTTCCCGGCGCAGGCCGCGGTACTGCTAAGATCTGAAGAGTCCTCGGACGACACTAAGAAGCGGAGGAGCCCATAACTCGTAGTTCCCACGGGTAGGTAGTGCGTACATGGCATATAGCCAACTCAAGACATTCACTGAACCATTTAGCATTTTAATTAACCTGCGTGACAACCGTTATCGTTGCCTCGACTTAACCGACCCGCGGACAACGACAGCAGCCAGGACCACCAGTACATCGGTGCCTGCCCCGTCGTCCCACCAAGTCACTGCGGTTACCAACAAGGTGAACCGTCTCCTTACCTTGTCTCGCGTGTGCTCCGGGAGGAGCTCGACTTTCGGGGGTTGGTAACTCTCGCGGCCAACGATCAGGGGCCAAGCACACCGGTACACTGGTCGTACCCTCCCTGACGTCCCGTTGCAATACGTCTCGCGGGAACCGTTGGGTCGCCCGACTTCTTACCTGAAGGACAACCGTTTACAGGACCCTATGGCGGTAAGACAAAGTCAGCCTCGAGTGGAGTACAAGGATTACTCCTTGATAGCTCACACTTGAGGTGACTAGGCATAACCCAGATAGGGGCCTTTGGCGGTGTCTGCATTGTACCATACCTGTGCAGTTATAATATTTGTATCCGCGTTCACTCCCCTGAGTGATCACGACCCGCTATCTAATCCTAGCTAACAATGCGCAGGGCTCACTGCTGAATAATGCATAATAATAATAACAGGCAGCATAGGATAAAGGAAGGCACATCAAGGGGCGACAAAAATCAGGCTATCCAGTTGAATAGGATTGTAATCATAGCAGCAGCAGTAACAATGCCTAGTGCAAGAAATGTACGGAAAGATAGGCGATATCTGGGGAAGAGAATGGCTCTGCTTGCCTGTAAGCTCGACGGTAGAGGTACGGTCGTCGACGAAGTAGTCGTACTCAGCAGCGGTGTAGTCGACGGCAGCAGCGGGGTCTACCGGAGATTAAGGGGGGGGGGGGAAGAAACAGTAAATACACAACAAGCATATACAAACAGATGCATGACATGATAGATGAAATGTTAACGGTGTTCTAACGCAGTGCAATGCAATATGCTCGGACAGGGTGTCCGGAGGGGGAAGGATCAAGCCGGAGGTGTTGTGGTTACCGGAACAACATAAGGGGGGTGTATTCGTGCTAGTTGATCTATTCCGAGAAACATTCGTGTTCGGAATAAATTCATCCGGGCACTCTAACAGTACCGGACGATTTATCGGACAGTCGGTCCGGAGGGGGAATGTTCGATGTTCGTTGTGTTAGAGGGGTGTGATAGACATACGGATAGCGTATTCGTATTCGTTATATTTTTCTGATTAACTTTCATGTATAAAGTTTTTGAATCCGAGTTACGGTTTAAAAGTTATTGAATTTCAAAGTTTAAATCAATTTAAATGATTTTCTGGATTTCTTTTATTATTTATTAAACATTATCCAAAACATTATCCACAACAATATCCAGAACAGTGCTGACATGTGGGACCCACATGTCACCCTCGGTTATTTACAAAACATTTAATTAAATCAGAAAAGCCTCTGGACCCACCGGTCAGCCACTGGAATTTATTTAAATCTCTTAAATAATAAGCTGACAAAGGGGGCCCAGGTGTCATTGACCCAGCACTTAATTAAACCTTTTATTAATCCAGTGATTATCCTAATGACTACGGCCCACATGTCAGTGATTGAAAGTTATTTTCATTTTAATTAACCAGAGGGATAATTAACCGGGGTTGGGCCCACTGTCAGTCGCTCATTAGCCTCTAACAGCGAACCCGACAGGGAGGAAACACCGGTCAGCGACTCCGGTGAGCTCGTCGGAGGCTCGCCGGCGGCGAGGTCGAGCAATCTCGCAATTCCGAGCGCTGTTTGAGACGCCGCTTGCGGCAGTCGACGAAGAACTCGAAGCCGCGTCGATCTGTGCCGTCTGCATGAACCGGGGCGGCCGGAGGTGAGCGCTAGGTCGTCGATGGCGGAAACGACGTCGGGCTCCCATGGCAGAATGCAGCACGCGGTGTTTTCGTCCACTCCAAAGCGCGAGATCGAGCCTACGGTCTACCACTAACCCACGGGTGCCACTGGCGTGCGCTACGGTGCCCTGAGAGCTCAGCCACGCCATCAATGGCGGCGGCCAGAACTCACGCAATTGGGGGTAACGGCTACGGGCTAGGCGGGTGTCTATGGGGGGTTGGGGAAGGGGCGACTGCTCACCGGGGTGTTGTAGCCGAGAGAGTGGGCTCGATGGTGTCTCAGAGCGGCCGGAATCGGTTGGGGATCTCGCCGGAGCCGAGGTTGAAGACGAAGCAATCGCGCGCGCAGTGGTGGCTCCGGGCACGGGAGCTTCTGCGTGATGGCGAGGACGTCGTCTCCGAGCACTCCGGACACGGTTGCGGGGGTTAAGGTGGTCAGTAGCCACAGTGGTTCGTCGAGGTGGCCATGGCGGCGTCGGGCAGTTTTGCCCCATCGATGGCGAGCTACAGGGGGAGGGGGAAAAGGTGGTGGGCGTGTCCAGGAGGGAGGGGGTGTGGCCCTTATCGCGTCCGCGGCGGAAGGGAGCAGGTGGAGGCGGGGTCGGGCTGGCAGCGGCGTGGCCGACGGTCGCCACCGTACGGGGCAGGTGGGAGCAGTTGGGGGAGAAAGAAGACAAGGTGGGTGGGCTGGGTTGAGGTGGGCCTCGCCCTGGGCGGGTTTTAAGCCTTTTCCAAATTGTTTTGATTTGCTGCTTATTCAAATTCTTTTCTGTAATTGATTTGTTAACCCTAGCATTTTTGTAAAATATTATTGGTGTTTGTAAATTAGGTTTACATATTACTGAGGTGCCACAAAAGTTTTTGCAGCAGAATAAAATCATTAGATATTTACTTTAAATATTAAATGCCCAAAGTAAGGGTTTTAACCTACTGTTTGAATTGTTTGGAATTTTCTGCAACTTCAAAAATTACCAAAGTTGGTCCAACATGATTATAATGTTTTTAGGCAATTTACAAAAATAGTTCCATGATTTTTGGAACAACTTTATTTGAGCACTTTTGTTTTATTTTCCATTTAAAGTAGTTTCAACTAGGGTTTGGTTTCTTAATGAGCAAGATGCATTGGGCTTTGGGTTTTGATTACCAACCAGCATGGTTTGAAAAGAGCAGAAGCAAAGTTTGATTAAGGACAGGGAATAACAGTGATTAATAAACAGTGAGGGTCAACAGTGATGATGATTACTGTTACAGCAACTGAGGGTGTTACAAATCTCCCCCACTACAAGAATTCTCGTCCCGAGAATTTAAGTGGTAGCGAGGAAAAAATCGGGCTATTCATCGCGAAGGCGATCTTCGCGTTCCCAAGTGGCTTCATCTTCAGAATGATTCGACCACTGGACCTTGAGGAACTTGACGGTCTTGTTGCGGGTTCGACGCTCAGACTGATCGAGAATGCGGATCGGATGTTCTCGATAAGTCAAGTCTTGTTGCAGCTCGATCGTATCATGTTCCACTTCGCGGATAGGATCCTTGAAGCAGCGACGGAGTTGCGACACATGGAAGACATCATGGACTTGGGAGAGGTTCGGCGTCAATTCCAACCGGTATGCCACGGGTCCACTCCTGGAAAGGATACGGAACGGGCCAATGTAGCGAGGAGCCAACTTGCCCTTGATACCGAAGCGATGAGTGCCCCTCATGGGAGTGACACGGAGGTAAGCGTATTCAACAGGCTGATACTCCATTTCACGGTGTTTGCGGTCATAGTTGCTCTTCTGACGAGACTGTGCGGCCTTGAGATTTTCTTGCACAATGCGAACTTGTTCTTCAGCTTCTTGGACAAGATCCGGTCCGAAGTAGGGACGTTCCCCAGTTCCTGACCAATTCAGGGGGGTTCGACATTTACGTCCGTATAGAACTTCGAAGGGGGCCATCTTCAAGCTAGCCTGATAGCTATTGTTGTACGAGAATTCCGCGTATGGGAGGGCATCCTCCCATTTCATGCCGAAAGAAAGGACACAAGCGCGAAGCATGTCTTCCAGCACTTGATTAACTCGTTCAACTTGGCCTTGCGACTGGGGGTGATAAGCGGTGCTGAGATTCAGACGAGTCCCGAAAGCTTCCATGAAACTATTCCAGTATCGGGAGGTGAAAATGCTACCACGGTCTGAACTGATCTCCATCGGAATACCATGGAGTGACACAATTCGGGAGATATACAAGTGTGCTAATTGACTAGCAGTGATCGTCTCCTTGACCGGCAGGAAGTGTGCAATCTTGGAGAATCGGTCGATGACGACAAAGATGGCATCGTTACCTTTCCGTGACTTAGGAAAACCGGTGACGAAGTCCATTTCGACTTTGTCCCACTTCCAATCAGGAGGAGGGAGTGGTCGCAACCAACCAGCAGGCTTCTGATGTCCGGCTTTGACGCGACTGCAAACGTCACATTGAGAAACATAGCGGGCGATGTCTTGCTTCATGTAAGGCCACAAGTACCGTTGACGAAGGTCTTTATACATCTTGGTACTGCCAGGGTGGATTGACAAGGGAGAATTATGGGCTTCTTCCATGATATCCGGACCATAGTTAATGAGGGGCGGGCTCACAAGAACTACGAAGCGGCCCTTGAAGAACAAAGTATCACCATCATTAGCATCAATGGTAAAAGAGGAGGGCTTACCTTCGGCGATGTCCTGCTTGATCTTCACAATGTCCGGGGCCAAAGATTGTCTACTCTTGATGAGGGCGTCGAGTTTTGACTCGAGAACCAGGTTATTGACGTAACCTTGAGGAACAATCTCGAGATTCAACTTGCGAAACTCTTCATACAGAAGTGGTTGCTGCACCTGAACCTCAAGTTCAGAACAGTAAGCTTTGCGGCTCAAGGCATCGGCCATCACATTAGCCTTGCCCGGGGTATATGAAATATCCATGTTGAAGTCGGCTATTGTCTCGAGCCATCGTTGTTGATGAAGATTTAGGTCTGGCTGAGTAAACAGGTACTTCAGACTTTGGTGGTCGGTGTAGACCTCGCAACGATTACCGACGAGGTAATGTCGCCACAGCTTCAATGCATAAATTACTGCTGCCAATTCGAGATCATGTGTTGGGTATTTGTCTTCGTGAGCACGCAACTGTCGAGAGCCATAAGCAATCACCTTGCGCTCTTGCAATAGGACACAGCCTAATCCTTGATGAGACGCGTCGCAATATATCACAAAGTCCTTCTGAGTATCAGGGGGAGCGAGCACCGGGGGAGAAGTTAGCTTGTCCTTGAGTTCTTGAAAACTTCCTTGACATTTATCTGTCCACTCAAACTTGACGCCTTTGTGAAGCAGATTAGTCAGGGGCCTGGCAATTTTGGAGAAATTCTCGACGAAACGGCGGAAATAGCTAGCGAGCCCGAGAAAACTGCGGACTTTCTTGACGGTCTTGGGAGGAGTCTAGTCAAGAATAGCCTGGATACGTTCTGGGGTGACGGCAATGCCATCCTTGGAAATCACATGCCCAAGGTAGGTTACTTCGGGAAGCCAGAACTCACACTTAGAATACTTAGCGTAGAGTTTGTGTTCTCGAAGCTTCTCCAGTATGAGATGAAGATGTTCAGCATGTTCTTCTTCATTCTTGGAATATATCAATATATCATCCAGATAAACCACGACGAACTGGTCGAGGTACTCCATGAAAATATAATTCATCAATCTGGAGAAGGTGGCTGGCGCGTTGGTTAAGCCAAAGGACATGACGGTGTACTCGTATGAACCATAGCGAGTAATGAAGGCAGTCTTCGGAATGTCCTCATCACGGACTCGGATTTGGTGGTAACCCAACCTCAAGTCGAGCTTAGAAAACACCTTGGATCCGGCAAGTTGATCATACAGATCGTTGATCCGGGGAAGTGGGTATTTGTTCTGGATGGTGGCTTGGTTAATGGGCCGATAATCTTGGACCAATCGGTTTGTCCCATCGCTCTTCTTGACAAAGAGCGAAGGTGCTCCCCAAGCTGAGGAACTGGGGCGAATGAATCATTTCTGAAGTGCCTTGTCGATTTCCTCCTTAAGTTCAAGGAGTTCATGTGGCGGCATCTTGTAAGGACGCTTGGCAATAGGAACAGTGCCTAGCTTCAAGTCGGTGACGAATTCAACTTCTCTGATCGGGGTTATTCCCGGCAGTTCTTCTGGGAAGACGTTGGGAAAGTCGCGAACGACCGGAACGTTCTCGATGCCTTTCAAAGGTGAGACATTCAAAGCATTCATCACAAAGATCTGTGTTTCAGCATTACGGGTAACTCGGGTGGTGTGGTTAACAATCTCACCAGAGGGGTGAAAAAGTTGGACAGACTTGGTGCCACAATAGAGTGCGGCATCGTGAAATTTCAACCAGTCCATTCCCAGAATTAGGTCTATGGTGGAAGACATCAGGATTATGGGGGAAGCATGGAATTCAATTCCTTCAATTTCAACGATGGTTTCGGGCACGATCTTGGTGGTTCGGCATTGGCCTATCGGGGTGCGAACAACCATCGGTGGGTTCATCTTTTCCAATGCGAAGTTATGCGACAATGCAAATGCTTCCGACATAAATGAATGTGATGCTCCTGTATCAAATAAAACAGTAGCAGGTACGGAATTAACGAGAAGGGTACCCATCACGGTAGCGGGTTGTTGCTAAGCTTCTTCAACATTGACGTTGTTAGCATGACCACGAGCATAAGAGGCAGACCCAGTATTATAGTTGGGGGTTCGGTTGTTTCCACGACCATTTCCACGGCCAGCGGGGTGAACTACCAGTTGCTTCTGTTTATGAGGGCACTCTCTGGAAAAATGCCCAGGTTGGCGGCACGTGAAGCATAATCCATCCTGAGGACGAAGTGGGGTAGCATTGGGTGGTGCAGGCAGAGCTCTTGGCATCTGCGGTGGTGGAGGCAGACGGGGTGCAGCATAAGACAGCCTTGGAGCAGGGACAGCTGAATGAGTCACACTGGTAGGGAGCCAGATACGACGCTTCTGCGTTGCGCCCGAAGATGAGCCAACGTCACGATAACGCTTCAGAGAGTTCTTGTGCTCCATCTGGGCAGTCTCGACGGTGATAGCCTTGTTCACCATGGTGGCGAAGTTGGCGAAATCATGAACGGCAAGAGCGAGCCTGAGTTCTGGGTTGAGGCCACGACGGAACTTCTGCTGCCTGCGAGCATCAGTGGTGATCTCTCCTTCCGCATAGCGAGAGAGGTTGAGGAACTCACGCTGATAGGCTTCAACAGTCATGTCGCCCTGAGTGAGGTTACGGAATTCTTCCGCCTTACGATCCATGATCCCCTGAGGAATGTAGCGGGCGCGGAAGGCAGAATGAAATTCATCCCAAGTGATGACTTCTTCGACTGGCAGGGAACGCTTGTGGGTGCTCCACCACTGAGCAGCGGCGCCTTTCAGGTGATAAGACGCAAAGTTCACATAGTCGGCTGGATCGACATTAGCAGACTCCAGCTCGTGAGTGATGTCGCGAAGCCAGTCATCAGCATCCAGCGGCTGAACAGTGTTGCGGAACATAGTGGGGTTGAGGCGGGTGAAGTCGTGCAGAGTCACGGTGGCATGCTGATGGTGGTGCCCATTCTGATTCGGCTGGGGGAACTGAGCCATGATATTATGCATGAACTGACGATTCATCTCGAACTGCTGCATCATCGCGGCCATGTAATCAGGCGGCGGAGGTGGGTCGTTGGCAGCACGACCACGACCACGACCACCACGACCAGCCATCCTGCTAGAATTTAACAGGGGTATTTCAGCGATGAAAATTTAACGAGATACCGGAATCAAGCCGGAAGTAAAACGACAACGAAAAGGGGGCGCAGATAAATATAGGAGTAGTCATATAAGACATACACATTCGCACACAGAGTCAATCGAAAATCGGGCAGCGTAACGTCGTAGAAATTAAGGAAAAGGACTCACTAGGCGGCGCGCAGACCGCGGTAAGGATTACACGACGCGACATAGATTCCACTATGTCAATCACGCCGCAAGAAAACTGTTGGCCACAGGAGTTGATGCCAGAGAACGCGCGGCCTGCCCAGAGTGAGAATGGGATCTGCGGTCCGGGACCTGGGGTACGACTCCTGCGACCCGACTCAATCAATGGGGGAAGCACCAAAAACGCCGGGTGGAATCAAGAGAACGTGATCCTAATGTCAGCTTTTGTAAAACTTACCAGCAAGGATAAGAGAGCAGATTCCCAGAGCATAGGTAAGGAGAAAAGGATCCTAATACCATAGATATCACACGTAGTGACATCGATGTGGGCCCGTAAGCCAAATATTAAGTTAGCAAAATAGTTTTTCAAAGTCTAGACTCAACTTCGACCAAGTAGTGGTGGGGTGGTTTCCTACAGGCAGTCGGCTCTGATACCAACTTGTGACGCCCCCAAAATCAGACCGTGTACAGTAATCATACACACAGGGTACACGACTGAGATTAGGGTGCCACGGTGATAATATCACAGCACAACACTAAACACAAAAGGATAAACAAATATATTACAATAGAGGGGCTCACGCGGACCCGAATACATAAGTCATTCAAGCCATGATATCTGAGTACAGACATAGTTAGTCAAGTTTTGCCTTAAGAAGGCTAGCACAAATCACATCAGAGATACGGATCGAAAAGGAGAGGCCTCCTGCCTGGGATCCACCGAACTACTCCTGGTCAACGGGAAACTCGACGTCGTAGTAGGCGCCTCCGGGGTACTCCTGCTCCCGAGCTCCAACGTCGGCTGCAGCGGCCGATCAGGCAAAACAGTAAAGGAAGTAAAGCAGGTGAGTATCTAGCATACCTGCGAGTCTTACGTCCGCTACTAAGCATTATGCATTGTATCAACCGAAAGAAGAGGCTGTATATAGTAGACTGAAAGTCAGAAATTTAGAGCAAGGGTAAGAAGCTAGGCCTATCGAAGACTACCATCTTCCGACGATGTCTTGCAGCATGAGGTAAGAATCAGCCAACAGTTTATATAAAGCAATAAAGTAACAATGAAGCAGAAGTTGCTGCAACATTGAATAATAATAAGTTGTAATAATTAACAATGCCTCCGAGTCCACCTACTCGACATCCCCGCGAGGAAGAAAACCCGGAACCATACAGTTTAATAATAGTTTCTAGTGGTAAGATCCAGCTTCAGCATAAAGCGTCCTGTTACCGTTGACACGGCTATCCGAATAGATTAATCTTCCCTGCAGGGGTGCACTTGTGTTACGCTACACGCACGGATCTCCAGGGTGGCGGGAACCTTGTCAGGGAACGCTCCACCGAGGCTATCCGACACTTCATAGCCCATCTTTCAAACTCAACAGAGAGGTCATCCGCCGGTCTAAATCCTAAGTACGCCGAGCCTTGGACCCCAACCCGAACGTACTCCTGCACGGTGCGTGGATGGCCGGTGAAGTTGAAGCAAATCCAAATAAGACACCACCGCTCGAGCAAATAAGACAACACCACTTCCCGGCGCAGGCCGCGGTACTGCTGACGTCTTAAGAGTCCTCGAACGACACTAAGAAGCGGAGGAGCCCATAACTCGTAGTTCCCACGGGTAGGTAGTGCGTACATGGCATATAGCCAACTCAAGACATTCACTGAACCATTTAGCATTTTAATAAACCTGCGTGACAACCGTTATCGTTGCCTCGACTTAACCGACCCGCGGACAACGACAGCAGCCAGGACCACCAGTACATCGGTGCCTGCCCCGTCGTCCCACCAAGTCACTGCGGTTACCAACAAGGTGAACCGTCTCCTTACCTTGTCTCGCGTGTGCTCCGAGAGGAGCTCGACTTTCGGGGGTTGGTAACTCTCGCGGCCAACGATCAGGGGCCAAGCACACCGGTACACTGGTCGTACCCTCCCTGATGTCCCGTCGCAATACCTCTCGCGGGCACCGTTGGGTCGCCCGACTTCTTACCTGAAGGACAACCGTTTACTGGACCCTATGGCGGTAAGACAAAGTCAGCCTCGAGTGGAGTACAAGGATTACTCCTTGATAGCTCACACTTGAGGTGACTAGGCATAACCCAGATAGGGGCCTTTGGCGGTGTCTGCATTGTACCGTACCTGTGCAGTTATAATATTTGTATCCGCGTTCACTCCCCTGAGTGATCACGACCCGCTATCTAATCCTAGCTAACAATGCGCAGGGCTCACTGCTGAATAATGCATAATAATAATAACAGGCAGCATAGGATAAAGGAAGGCACATCAAGGGGCGACAAAAATCAGGCTATGCAGTTGAATAGGATTGTAATCGTAGCAGCAGCAGTAACAATGCCTAGTGCAAGAAATGTACGGAAAGATAGGCGATATCTGGGGAAGAGAATGGCTCTGCTTGCCTGTAAGCTCGACGGTAGAGGTACGATCGTCGACGAAGTAGTCGTACTCAGCAGCGGTGTAGTCGACGGCAGCAGCGGGGTCTACCGGAGATTAAGGGGGGGAAGAAACAGTAAATACACAGCAAGCATATACAAATAGATGCATGACATGATAGATGAAATGTTAACGGTGTTCTAAGGCAGTGCAATGCAATATGCTCGGAGCGGAAATTCATCTGGGGATGAACTACCGACTCCGGGTGATTACCGGACAGGGTGTCCGGAGGGGGAAGGATCAAGCCGGAGGTGTTGTGGTTACCGGAACAACATAAGGGGGGTGTATTCGTGCTAGTTGATCTATTCCGAGAAACATTCGTGTTCGGAATAAATTCATCCGGGCACTCTAATAGTACCGGACGATTTATCGGACAGTCGGTCCGGAGGGGGAATTTTCGATGTTCGTTGTGTTAGAAGGGTGTGATAGACATACGTATAGCGTATTCGTATTCGTTATATTTTTTTGATTAACTTTCATGTATAAAGTTTTTGAATCAGAGTTACGGTTAAAAAGTTATTGAATTTCAAAGTTTAAATCAATTTAAATGATTTTCTGGATTTCTTTTATTATTTATTAAACATTATCCAAAACATTATCCACAACATTATCCAGAACAGTGCTGACATGTGGGACCCACATGTCAGCCTCTGTTATTTACAAAACATTTAATTAAATCAGAAAAGCCTCTGGACCCACCTGTCAGCCACTGGAATTTATTTAAATCTCTTAAATAATAAGCTAACAAAGGGGGCCCAGGTGTCATTGACCCAGCACTTAATTAAACCTTTTATTAATCCAGTGATTATCCTAATGACTACGGCCCACATGTTAGTGACTGAAAGTTATTTTCATTTTAATTAACCAGAGGGATAATTAACCGGGGCTGGGCCCACTGTCAGTGGCTCATTAGCCTCTAATAGCGAACCCGACAGGGAGGACCCACCGGTCAGCGACTCCGGTGAGCTCGCCGGCGGCGAGGTCGAGAAATCTCGCGATTCCGAGCGCCGTTTGAGACGCCGCTTGCGGCAGTCGACGAAGAACTCGAAGCCGCGTCGATCTGTGCCGTCTGCATGAACCGGGGCGGCCGGAGGTGAGCGCTAGGTCGTCGATGGCGGAAACGACGTCGGGCTCCCATGGCAGAATGCAGCACGCGGTGTTTTCGTCCACTCCAAAGCGCGAGATCGAGCCTACGGTCTACCACTAACCCACGGGTGCCACTGGCGTGCGCTACGGTGCCCTGAGAGCTCGGCCACGCCATCAATGGCGGCGGCCAGAACTCACGCAATTGGGGGTAACGGCTACAGGCTAGGCGGGCGTCTATGGGGGGTTGGGGAAGGGGCGACTGCTCACCGGGGTGTTGTAGCCGAGAGAGTGGGCTCGATGGTGTCTCGAAGCGGCCGGAATCGGTCGGGGATCTCGCCGGAGCCGAGGTTGAAGACGAAGCAATCGCGCGCGCAGTGGTGGCTCCGGGCACGGGAGCTTCTGCGTGATGGCGAGGACGTCGTCTCCGAGCACTCCGGACACGGTTGCGGTGGTTAAGGTGGTCAATGGGCACGGTGGTTCGTCGAGGTGGCCATGGCGGCGTCGGGCAGTTTTGCCCCGTCGATGGCGAGCTGCAGGGGGAGCGGAAAAAGGTGGTGGGCGTGTCCAGGAGGGAGGGGGCGTCGCCCTTATCACGTCCGCGGCGGAAGGGAGCAGGTGGAGGCGGGGTCGGAATGGCAGCGGCGTGGCGACGGTCGCCGCCGTACGGGGCAGGTGGGAGCAGTTGGGGGAGGAAGAAGACAAGGTGGGGTGGGCTGGGCTGAGGTGGGCCTCGCCATGGGCGGGTTTTAAGCCTTTTCCAAATTGTTTTGATTTGCTGCTTATTCAAATTCTTTTTTGTAATTGATTTGTTAACCCTAGCATTTTTGTATTATATTATTGGTGTTTGTAAATTAGGTTTACATATTACTGAGGTGCCACAAAAGTTTTTGCAGCAGAATAAAATCATTAGATATTTACTTTAAATATTAAATGCCCAAAGTAAGGGTTTTAACCTACTGTTTGAATTGTTTGGAATTTTCTGCAACTTCAAAAATTACCAAAGTTGGTCCAACATGATTATAATGTTTTTAGGCAATTTACAAAAATAGTTTTATGATTTTTGGAACAACTTTATTTGAGCACTTTTGTTTTATTTTCCATTTAAAGTAGTTTCAACTAGGGTTTGGTTTCTTAATGAGCAAGATGCATTGGGCTTTGGGTTTTGATTACCAACCAGCATGGTTTGAAAAGAGCAGAAGCAAAGTTTGATTAAGGACAGGGAATAACAGTGATTAATAAACAGTGAGGGTCAACAGTGATGATGATTACTGTTACAACAACTGAGGGTGTTACATCAACCATTTCAAATGAACATTCAAGGATTCAAATGCATTTGAAATTCATCGATAAATCAAATGGAGTTTGAATTTGCATTTCAATTGCAATATACTCCTTTTAAATGGAATAACTCACACATCAGTGACACATACATCAAGTTTCAACCTTCAAATCTTGTGTTTGAGAATTGTCTTATTATTGTTTCGATGTTTGTGTTGTTTGTCGAATAGAGGTGGAGCCGGAACCCGAGATCAACCCCTTCGTTGAAGACCCCGATACTGAACCTCGTCAGCAAGGCAAGGAAACCCCCATTGATCATGTCGATAAAATCCCACTTCCCTCTCAGTCTCGCTTATGCATTTCTAGGATGATTACCATGCTACGTTTCTACCGCATAGATGAACCCATTCCGTTGCATGACCTATCTTTTGTCACAGTAGTAAGCAAACCACAATCCTAGCCAATGTAGGAGTTGATTGATATCATGTGGCCCCTGCAACTGTTACTGCTTATTGCATGCTTAGAGTGATACAATGTTGATACTGTTATGTGAGTCGGGATGGTAGCAATCATGTTGATGATGGTGGAAATGTGTTGGTGAATCTACCCTAATACAAGGTGAACGATGAGAGGCTGTGTAGGAGTAGACGGTGGGTTGTCTCGTTGAACACCGCCCTAAGTCCGAGTTCTTGTGTGGTGATCCAAGATGAAGAGTACAACCACACATTGCGCTCACTGACCCCTCTCAACCTACTAACTCATCCCTTTCGATGTCCAGATGTCGCAGTAGTTCGGAGTTCTGGTAGGTTTGTGGCCTGGCTGCTAAGTGAGAGAACGGCTCAACCGAGACCGGCTTATGCACCACGCACACATCATCTGGGTCCACTTCGGTAAACCGGCTGGGTTCACGATAGTGGTAGCCAACCCAGGTAGGCGGCTTTCTTGGACTAGATCGGCTATGAGGTAATAGTTGTGGTGAGCATCCTCGCAGGCACCTCTTGAACGGTGTCGAGTACAAAGGCGGTAACTGATGATCATGTGTGTGTAGCGGTACACCCCTGTAGGGTTAACAAAACTATTCGAATAGCCGCGTCCGCGGTAAGGGACTACTTGGAAAGCTTAGTTTGATTATTAGACAACTTGAATTGGATACTTATAAAACTTGCCAAGATAAGCGTGAGTGCTATGGCGTGCTTTCTCGTGGGAAGTCGAGGAAGGCACCATAGTGGTGTAATTGGTTGGAGACATGTAGTGGACTCGTGTACGCTTCTTACCTCAAGTCTGGTACTCGTAGTTCAGGACTAGCCAAGTCAAAGCTGGCACTTCTGCATTGAAACCCCACCTCCCTTTACCTTGATACATGTGCATGAGTAGTATAGTTCCTATGTAAGTCTTGCTGAGTACGACTTTGTACTCACGTTTGCTTATTCTATGTTTTAGATGAACCCACTGACCCCGAAGGTGGATTCTTCCTGGAGCTCGACGACTAATCAAGCTAGTGTAGTCCCAGTCAGACGACTGGTCCCTCGTGGAAGGGATTGTTTATAGATAAGGCTTCTTTAAGCCATTTGTTAAACTTGTCTGTACTCAGACCTACTTTGCTTCCGCATGTTTGATGTAATGTTGGATCATAGTTTCGTGATCTCTGTGTGCACTCTGTAAGAGTTATCAATAAAGTTGTATACTTTGTAGAGAATTGCAATGATACCTGTTGTTCATACTAGACATGTGTGCTGCGTGTATGATTATAACATGCATGTCTTCGTATGGGTTTTCGAGACCTTAGTTGTGATCTGGCTGGCGGTCTTTTATACACCATGTGGCCCTTAGATGTGCGCAGCTTGGGGCATCGCGATGCGATTGCTCGTGACTTCGTCACGTGCACACTTTGATGTATGATCGAGCCCGCCCTAGACCCCGACTAAGTGATCGGGCTGGAGTAAGTCTATGTAAGGGTTATAATACAATCGATAGTATGGTTGAGGAGACTTGTCTATGAGTATGGGAGTTCACCACCCATATCATTTAGACTTGTGTGTGGACGATGAGTACCCATTTCAGTTGATCATCCGGCCTGGATGGGTTGGCCCTCACGTTTGATGCTTTCCGAGAACGTTTTGTGCTTGGCCTTGTCTGCTTAGACAAGTGGGTACGGTTCTCGGCTCTCCATATGATTGTGTTGTAGCGAGTCTTGCATACGCTAACCCCGGGTCCCGACAGACTTGGTATCAGAGCAGGACTGACTATAGGATTATCAGCCTTGGCCGAAGTCGAGTCTATCTTGCTATAGTTATATAGTTACTCTAGGTATATAAGGGAACAACGTAAGGCTTCTTTTTTCTCCTTACCCTCATCGTTCTGAGTTCTGAGTCACCCTCATCTTGTTCTACGGGAAGATAGGACTAGGCTCATCTATGTCTTACTAGAACATCTCGTTGTTTGCTTCCTTGTAGCCGTAGGAAAGTTGTGTTCGGTTTTCTAGAGTTGTTATGCTTCCTGATTTCTTACATCATATGAAAGTGTTGTTTCTATGTTGTAAGAAAATTGTTTTCTCTTGCAATTACAGCCGTTATGATGTCCGAGTCATTCCTGGTTTCCTCATAATCTGATGCATTTGAAAAATCCTTCGCTCTTTTCGGTTGTCCTTCCAGAAGATTTGTTAGGTGGCATTCCCGACAGCTCCATAGTGTTTGATGTAGGTTTTATTCTAGAAACCTATACGGAATCATTTGCAGCTCTTCCTCCCACTTTAGATGTCTTCTAGAAAGGAGAACCACACTAACCGTCGTGTTGGGGTACTTTTCTACTCTGACATATCTATTGTAGCCCCTAGTAAAACTTGGTCATCCTCAGGAAAACCATCCAGTAACCCAACCCCTTAAAAATATCCACCCGACAGATGTGTAGAATTCTTTGTAGATCTTATGCCAGGAACCGCACCAATTTCCAGACGCCAATACAAAATTGCCCCACATGAGTTAGCTGAGCTTAAAATCAAACTTGAAGCTTTGTTGGCAAAAGGCTTCATCTTCCCTAGCTCATTGCCATGGGGTTTCCCCGTTCTGTTCGTAACCAAGAAAGATGGAACAGAAAGGATGTGCGTAGACTATCGCCCACTAAATCTAGCAACGATAAAGAACAAGTACCCACTGCCAAGGATAAATGATCTCTATGATCAACTTCCTGGATCCTCTGCCTTCTCCAAGATGGATTTGAGATTAGGTTATCATTAAATCAAAATCCGAAACGAGGACATTCCAAAATGGCTTTCACTACTCGTTATGGTCTTTACGAGTACACCGTCATGTCCTTTGGTTTAACCAATGCCTCTGCCACTTTCTCGCGCATGATGAATTCGATCTTCATGGAGTACTTGGATAAATTTGTTGTAGTTTATCTTGATGACATTCTCATCTACTCGAAGAACGAAGAAGAACATGTCGAACATTTCAGGCTGGTATTGATGAAACTACGAGAGCATCGCCTGTATGCTAAATTCTCCAAGTGTGAATTTTGGCTACCAGAAGTGACCTACTTAGGCCACGTGATTTCTGCAAAAGGCATTGCTGTGAATCCCGAGAGAGTTCAGGCCATCCTTGACTGGACTCCACCTGAATCGGTTAAGAAAGTTAGGAGTTTTCTTGGCCTAGCCAGCTATTGCCGTCGCTTCGTCAAGAACTTTCCTAAAGTTGCAAAGCCTCTAACTGAACTCCTCAAGAAAGATAAGAAATTCCAATGGACTCCCAAGTGCGAGGAAAGCTTTCAAGAGCTAAAATGAAGATTGACTTCTGCACCCGTACTTGCGCCTCCAAACACCAAAAAGGATTTCGAGATCTTTTGTGACGCCTCACGGCAAGGGTTAGGATGCATACTTATGCAAGATAGACATGTGGTAGCTTATGCTTCACGCCAGTTGCGTCAACATGAAGAGAACTATCCTACCCATGATCTTGAACTCGCTGCCGTAGTTCATGCCCTGACAACTTGGCGACATTACCTCCTTGGTAATCGTTGTGAGATCTATTCCGTCCACCAAAGCCTCAAATACATTTTCACCCAGCCAGATCTTAATCTCAGGCAAAGACGTTGGATTGAGTTGATAAAATATTACGACGTAGGAATTTCTTACACCCCAGGCAAAGCCAATGTCATGACTGATGCACTAAGTCGTAAGTCGTATTGTAACAACCTCATGTTACAACAGTGTCAACCCCTTCTTCATGAGGAATTTCGCAAGCTCAATCTTGAGATTGTTCCTCATGGCTATCTTTCTACCGAATGTGATGTTTGTCGTCGCATTAAGGCAGAACACCAAAGACATGCTGGTACACTTCAACCTTTGCCTATTCCAGAGTAGAAATGGGACAAAGTCAGTATGGATTTCATCACTGGCTTTCCAAAAACCCAGAAAGGAAATGATGCCCTCTTCGTTGTGGTGGATAGACTGTCTAAAGTCGCACACTTCCTGCCCGTTCGCGAGTCTATAACTGCTAGTCAGTTAGCGGACTTATATGTCTCTAGAATTGTGTCTCTTCATGGTGTTCCTTTGGAAATCAATTCTGATCGTGGTAGCCTTTTCACCTCTAGATTTTGGGGAAGCTTCCAGAATGCTATGGGAACTCATCTCTCCTTTAGTACAACATTCCATCCTCAGTCTAGCGGTCAAGTCGAAAGGGTTAACCAAATTCTTGAAGACATGCTCAGAGCTTGTGTTATCTCATTCGAAAATAATTGGGAGAAGTCTCTTCCATTTGCCGAATTTGCTTATAACAATAGTTTCCAATCTAGTCTGAACATGGCTCCTTTTGAACTCCTATATGGACGACGATGTCGAACACCTTTAAACTAGTCAGAAACCGGTGAAAGACAATTCTTTGGACCGGATATGATCATGAAAGCACAAGAGCAAGTTCGCATTGTTCGTGATCAATTGAAAGCAGCCCAGTCTCGTCAGAAAAGCTACTATGATCGTCATCATAGGCAAGAGAGCTACAATCTGGATGAGAAGGCTTACCTTCGGGTTACTCCTCTGAAGGGAACCCAACGATTCGGTATCAAAGGCAAGTTGGCCCCACGTTACATAGGACCTTTCCGCATTCTTCCTAAACGTGGAGAAGTTGCCTACCAACTTGAACTACCCCCGCACATTTCCCGAGTACATGATGTATTCCACGTGTCACAACTCAGGCATTGCTTCAAGGACCCCATCCGCAAAGTCAACCATGAAACGCTTGATCTCCAAGATGACCTTTCTTATCGAGAATACCCCGTTCGTATTCTTGATTCAGCAGAGCATGTCACTCGTCGTCAGAAGATTAAGTTTCTGAAAGTGCAATGGTCACACCACTCTGAGAGAGAAGCTACGTGGGAAAGAGAAGACCGTCTCAGTGCCGAGTACCCCTCCTTCCTCCCGCAGACTTCTGAATCTTGGGACGAGATTCTTTTGAGTGGGGGCGAGTTGTCACAACCCCAAGTTAGGTATCTGCTAGGATCAAGAGCTACTTTGCATCATGTTAAAAATTTCAAAAGAAATTGAAATGGGAGAGAGAACACCCCCCAGATGAATTTAATTCAAATGGCCAGAATAAAAGTTGCTCCAAAAAGTCCTTTTGCATTTTTGAAAAGTCCTATAAATGAGTGTGATCACATATCAAGTGATGTGGGACCAACCCCATGCTCATGGATTTTAAAAATATTCAAACAGGACCTTGGAATTAATCAAAACCCCCTATTTGATTTAAAATTCAAATAATCTGAATTTTAAAAAGTGCCAAACTTTATAAATGGCTAGCCTAATATATTATGAGGCCATGTAAAAAGTTTTAGCATTTTATAAAATGGTTTGCTATTTATTTAGCAGTACCAAAGCAAATAGCAGAACAAAAACAGAAAAGAAATAAAAACAGAAAAGCTTACCTGGCCTCGGGCCCAACTAACTGTACCTGGCCCAGCAGCAGCCCAACCCAGCCCAGGGGGGGCACATGCGTCTTCTTCCCCCCTCCAAGCAGGCAAACAGCTCGCCGGCGAGCGCTGTGGGCGCGCCAGGCAGCTGGGTTACGTCGACTCCCGGAGACGTCTGGGAGGTACCTAGCTCCTTCCCCCTCCCTCCTGTGCTATTTCCCCCTCCTCCAGCGCTGGTTTTGACGAAGACAGTGAAGGTCACCGGAGCACGACGCCGCGCGCATGCGGCCTCCGCCGACGAGAAGCCGAGCCAGCTTGTCCATCCTCTTCGGCGACGTCGACTACTCCACCCGGCGAGAGGAATTGAAGCCGGAGCCACTGTAGCCGAGGAATCGCGTCGTCGTCTTCGTCTACGGCCGCCGCGCGCCTTCTTCAATTCCAGCCACGGTGAAGCTCCTCCAACCGCGCCACCGTTTCCATTGAGTTCACGGTGAGCTCCTAGTTCGCCCGAGATATTATGTTGTCTCCCTCCCGCACTCTATCGCCGATTGCCATGAGAGCAGAGGAGCACCGTCGCCATGAACGCCGGCCAAAGCTCCAGTGCACCTCTGTCTCTCCCGTGATGTCCATCGTCTTCCTGGTGCTCCCAGCGTCCCAAAACACTAGCGCTAGCCCAAGCTCTCCCTCCACAGCGACCTTTCCAACGAGCCCGAGCCACGGCCGCCGCTAGGGCACGTCGCCGACGTCGCTACGATGCACCCCAGGACCCGTAGCTCGGTCCTTTCGAAGCGCGAGGTCAATGGCTCCATTTTGGTACTCGCAGCGCGTCAAACGACCCCTGGAATTGCTGTCCTCGCGGACTCCGCCGTGCTGGATGGTCACCGGAGTCTCGCCGGCGGCGAGGTACACGTGGCCAGGGCATTTAGCCCCTAATCCAACCCCCTCAGCCACTGCGAGGTGGGCCCCAGGCCCCCTAATCCCCTCTATTAAGCTAATTTAAACCGGGTTTTAAACAGAGCCTATGACAGGTGGTTCCCCATGTCAGTTTGACCGGGGTCAAAACCCCCCTGACGTCATGCTGATGCAGTGCTGGCACAAGAAAATCTTTTCTATTTAAATCAATTCAGAAAATGGCAGAAAATGTTTTAAACTTTGGAAATTCATAACTAATTCATTTTAACTCCAAATTAAACAGATAATATATGTAAAATTATTAGAAAAATACAAGGATTCTGAATATGGACTTTTTTTTCATGTTTGACCAATTTAAATTGGGTGAACAGTGGCAAACATACATATGCATTTCATTTGAATTCAAATTTGTAGTTATTTTGCAAATGACTTTGCAACACACTTATTTTAAATGGTTTCATCCACACATCAGAGACTTTACCTCACCTTTACAACATCACTTCATGCTCAACCATTTCAAATGAACATTCAAGGATTCAAATGCATTTGAAATTCATCGATAAAACAAATGGAGTTTGAATTTGCATTTCAATTGCAATATACTCCTTTTAAATGGAGTAACTCACACATCAGTGACACATACATCAAGTTGCAACCTTCAACTCATGTGTTTGAGCATTGTCTTGTTATTGTTTTGATGTTTGTGTTGTTTGTCGAATAGATGTGGAGCCGGAATCCGAGATCACCCCCTTTGTTGAAGACCCCGATACTGAACCTCGTCAGCAAGGCAAGCAAACCCCCATTGATCATGTCGACAAAATCCCACTTCCCTCTCAGTCTAGCTTATGCATTGTTTAGGATGATTACCATGCTACGTTTCTACCGCATAGATGAACCCATTCCGTTGCATGACCTATCTTTTGTCAAAGTAGTAAGCAAACCACAATCCCAGCAAATGTAGGAGTTGATTGATATCATGTGGCCCCTGCAACTGTTACTGCTTATTGCATGCTTAGAGTGATACAATGTTGATACTGTTATGTGAGTCGGGATGGTAGCAATCATGTTAATGATGGTGGAAATTTGTTGGTGAATCTACCCTAATACAAGGTGAACGATGAGAGGTCGTGTAGGAGTACACGGTGGGTTGTCTCGTTGAACACGGCCCTAATTCTGAGTTCTTGTGTGGTGATCCAAGATGAAGAGTACAACCACACATTAGGCTCACTGACCCCTCTCAACCTACTAACTCATCCCTTTCGATGTCCAGATGTCGAAGTAGTTCGTAGTTCTGGTAGGTTTGTGGCCTGGCTGCTAAGTGAGAGAACGGCTCAACCGAGACCGGCTTATGCACCACACACACATCATTTGGGTCCACTTCGGTAAACCGTCCGGGTTCACGATAGTGGTAGCCAACCCAGATAGGCGGCTTTCTTGGACTAGATCGGCTATGAGGTAACAGTTGTGGTAAGCATCCTCGCCTGCACCTCTTGAACGGTGTCGAGTACAAATGCGGTAACTGATGATCATGTGTGTGTAGCGGTACACCCCTGCAGGGTTAACAAAACTATTCGAATACCCGCGTCCGCAGTAAGGGACTACTTGGAAAGCTTAGCTTGATTATTAGACAACTTGAATTGGATACTTATAAAACTTGCCAAGATAAGCGTGAGTGCTATGGCGTGCTTTCTCGTGGGAAGTCGAGGAAGGCACCATAGTGGTGTAATTGGTTGGAGACATGTAGTGGACTCGTGTACGCTTCTTACCTCAAGTCTGGTACTCGTAGTTCAGGACTAGCCAAGTAAAAGCTGGCACTTCTGCATTGAAACCCCACCTCCCTTTACCTTGATACATGTGCATGAGTAGTATAGTTCCTACGTAAGTCTTGTTGAGTACCACTTTGTACTCACGTTTGGTTATTCTATGTTTTAGATGAACCCACTGACCCCGAAGGTGGATTCTTCCTGGAGCTCGACGACTGATCAAGTTAGTGTAGTCCCAGTCAGACGACTGGTCCCTCGTGGAAGGACTTGTTTATAAATAAGGCTTCTCTAAGCCATTTGTTAAACTTGTCTGTACTCAGACCTACTTTGCTTCCGCATGTTGGATGTACTCTTGGATCACAGTCTCGTGATCTCTGTGTGCACTCCGTAAGAGTTATCAATAAAGTTGTATACTTTGTAGAGAGTTGCAATGATACCTGCTGTTCATACTAGACATGTGTGCTGCGTGTATGATTATAACATGCATGTCTTGGTATGGGTTTTTGAGACCTTAGTTGTGATCTGGCTGGCGGTCTTTTATACACCAAGTGGCCCTTAGATGTGTGCATCTTGGGGAATCGTGATGCGATTGCTCGTGACTTCGTCACGTGCACACTTTGATGTATGATCGAGCCCGCCCTAGACCCCGACTAAGTGATCGGGCTGGAGTAAGTCTATGTAAGGGTTATAATACAATCGATAGTATTGTTGAGGCGACTTGTCTATGAGTATGGGAGTTCACCACCCATATCATTTAGACTTGTGTGTGGACGATGAGGACCCATTTCAGTTGATCATCCGACCTGGATGGGATGCCCCTCACGTTCGATGCTTTCCGAGAACGTTCTGTGCTTGGCCTTGTCTGCTTAGACAAGTGGGTACGGATCTCGGCTCTCCATATGATTGTGTGGTAGCGAGTCTTGCATACGCTAACCCCGGGTCCCGACACAAAGTTACTTGTTTTTGTGTGTAGGTCCACCACAACTCCTTAGCTAGAAGTAATTTGTAGCGCCGTTGTCACATACTTGCAGAATTTGGAGTCCTACTGGTTCGATAAACCTTGGTATCTTCACCGAGAGAAATTTGCTGCTGTCTACATCTCAACCTTCGACTTGGGGTAACCAACGAGAGCGAGAAGCCTTCACTCCTTAACTCTCTCGTCATCAAGAAAATTTCTGGCGCCGTTGCCGGGGACTCCAATCTTCAAGATACGGGAGTTGCACACTATCTTTTACCTTTGATTTTTAGTCTTGTTAGTTTACTTTCTAGTTTTTGTGTTAGAGTCTTTTACCAAAAATCACAAAAAAATAGTTGCTTTGTTCTTGCTGGCTGCTGTTACAATGACTTTGTGAGCACTCCTATTGCTCCACCTGCCACTTCAGCACCTTCATATGAAATTAAACCTTTTTTACTGAATCTTTTTATGAAAGAACAATTCTCCGGTGCTAGAGATGATGCTACTTTGCACTTAAATAATTTTGTTGAGCTTTGTGATATGCAAAAGTACAAAGAAGTAGATGGTGATATTGTTAAACTTAAGCTTTTTCCTTTCTTCTTGAGAGGAGGACCTAAAGTGTGGCTTCAATCCTTGCCTAGGAATAGCATAGATTCTTGGAACAAGTACAAGGATGCTTTTATTGGGAAATACTACCCACCTACTAAGATTATATAGTTCAGAAGTAACATTATTAATTTTAAACAACTGGATAATGAACACGTTTCCCAACCTTGGGAACAGATGAAATCTCTTGTTAAGAATTGCCCTAAACGTTGTTTGACTACTTGGATGGTTATCCATACTTTCTATGAAGGATTGAACTTTACCTCGCGGAATCTGGTGGACTAAGCAGCGGGAGGAACCTTTATGTCAACCACACTTGGTGCTACCACGAATCTATTGGACGAGGTGATGACAAACTATTCCCAATGGAACACCGAAAGAGCTCCAACGGGTAGGAAGGTAAACTCTATTGAGGAGATCTCCTCTTTAAATGAAAAGGTTGACATGATCATGTATTTACTTACCAAGAAAGCTCCTATTGATCCTCATGATGTTCCTTTAAATTGTTTGGTTGCTCAAGAAAGAGAGAAAGTTAAAGTTAATTTTATTTCTAGGAACAACTTTAATAATAATGCTTAAAGGATTAATTTTGGTAGCAACAATCCTATACCATTTCCATCCAATAATTATGGGAACAATAACTCTTATAATCACACTCCTAGGGATGGAGGAATGCCTAGTTATGAGAAACTTTTAGAAATAGAGAAGGCCACGAAGAATTACATGGATACTCAATATGAACAAAATAAGGCCTTCCCTAGAAAATTAGATGAGCATTCTTCTATTTTTGCAAAACATTGGGAGACAACTTGAGAGCCTGCACATTGAGATTTCTAATCTCCAGACTAGGCTCACCACCACGGAAACCCAAGTTTCCAATATGTCTCACATACATGCTACTTTGATAAATCAAATGGCAGCCAAACCTGAAGTGGTTTCGTCTCTAGAAGAGGAAGATAGGATTAAGAGCCTTCCTACACACACTACTATTGCTACTATACACGTTGAGGATCTCAAAAAATTTAGCACCCAACACATCCCTAGTGCCAATGGACTTATTAATGGTGATGCTAATACCTCAACTATAGGACAAGGTCCCATGAACTTAGAGACTACCAAGAGAATGATCTGAGATGACATCACCACCACTTTAATTAATGGTAGTGATCTTGATTTTGATAATTGTAGTCTTTCTGAATTTATCACATTTTTTGCAAAGAATGGCTAAATACCCCCACACTAGCACACTTAACATTTCCTTCACCGAGCATATTACCAATGCTCTTATCAAAGCTAGGGAGGAGAAGGTCAAGTTAGAGACTTCTATTCCTAGAAAGCTAGAAGATGGTTGGGATCCTATGGTCAAAATTAAATTGAATAATTTCTCTTGCTTTGCTTTATGTGATGTTGGAGCTACTCCCTCCGTTTTACCCAAAAGAATGTATGATATGCTTGATTTGAAACCTTTTGATCCATGTTATTTTGGTGTTCGTCTTGTTGATTATTCTGAAAAGAAAACTTTAGGGTGGATTGATAATATTCTTATTGTTTTCAATGATAATTATGTTCCCGTTGATTTTCTTGTCGACACTAGCTAAAGACGTGCGGAGAAAAGGACGTCTTTAGCCATTCTTAACACAATGAGGATCGTCGACACTAGGAAACGCTGGGGTTTACCCAGGTTCGGGACGTCCGGAGACTAAAAGCCCTGCTCCTATTTGTTTGGATTGATACGGTGGGTGCTACAAAAGTGGGGAGCTCTTCCGACATGGATACGAGCTCTTGGAGGTAGAGGGATGTTTGCCAATGATATGTCCTCTCTATCCAGCAGCTTGGGCCTCCCTTTTATAGCTCAAGGGTGTCACCACAAGTGGCCATGGGCAGTGTTGTTCTTCTAGAGCCGGGGGTGACGGGTGTCACCGGAACGTTCCTTCCGGGAAGGGTGTGGGCGAGGCGACGTCACCCCTCCTGAGTGGGCGCGCGGGGCCTCGGCACGTACGAGGAATAGAACTGGAGCGAAGGCACCGCTGTCGCCCTGTCCTCCAGACCAGGGGGCGGCGCATTTAATGCCCTTTGGAATGTTCTACGTGTGGTGGGACCGCCTTGTCCCATCCGCACCACTTAAGGGAGAGGGCGGCGTTGCTTCTTTCGGTTTCCTGCTGTGCGGAACTCCTTTCGGGCAATACTCTATAGGTACCAAGAGGTAACCTTTCTTGTCAAGCTGTTGCGGGCTTCCGGGATGGGAGAGAGAACTATTTCTCCCGACAGTAGCCCCCGGGCCTGGCTGTGGCGTAGATCCTTGGTACGAAAGCCACGTCAGGTCTGATGGTCCGGGAAGCTGAAACATCCGGGATGTAGTCTTGGTAGTGTGAAGGCGTGGGTTTTCGGGCCCTCCTGGCAGTGGAAACCGACATGTGTCGCTAGGAACCTGCATGGCAGGTACTTGATGGTGGCCGCGGAGGTCAAGAGTTGCCAAGATCCAGCGCCCGAGGTGGAGTAATTTGGGGTCGTTACCACGTAGCTTCTTCTTACAATCAACGGCGGTTGCACAGTCCATGGCTCCAAAACGTCGCGCTTACGAGGAGGCGGAAGATGATAGCCCCTGAGGCCTCCGCGGGGGAGGAGTTCGCGGTCTCCGTGGCCGAGGGGGGGTAGCCAAGGCGGATGGGTGGCGCCGTAGATTGGGACTTCGGTTGGAGTTCTTGTCCATGCCATGCGGGGGAGAAGGACTCGCGGGAAGCCAAGTCGTGGCCGCGGAATGGGAGGCCGTGGGGCAATGCCTCCGGCCAGGATCGACAATTCCCATGGAAAGTGCTTCGCCTTCGAGTTCGGCGTGGAGTTGACGTCGGCTTCTTGCAGGTGGCTCCCCCTTCCCAAGGTGTTCCGTGACACGGTGCGGGATGTCGATCCCCAGCACTTCCGCTTGCAGGTGGACGGATGTCCACACGGGGCGGTGAAGGTGAAGACTCACCGGGCGACCACAAGAGATCTTCTCTTGTCGCACGGGTGGAAGGTGTTCGCCCGTGGCTGCAAGCTAGAGTTTGGCGACTTCATCTTGTTCCGCTACGATGGCGAAGACCTCTTGACGCTGAAGTCCTTCGACATGCACGGCGGGCGGAAGGAGTGATGTCCAGAAAGCTCCAGCAGCTGCGCGACCTCGTCCGGGCATGAGGGTGACGACGCCTCCTCCGAGCAACACAAGGAGGATGACAACTCCAGCAGTGAAAGCAGCGAGAGGATCCCGGAGGAGATCAAGCAGGTGGTCCAGCTCGACTGGATACGTCCACCGCACCTTTTCTTCTTTTCTTCCTTCTTCTCTTTCTTCTTTTGTTGGTAATGGATCCGGAAAACCAAGAGGCTCCGGTTTGTGAACAGTTGTCGATAAAACGAGGTTGGCTCCTTATTTTGTGAACCGTTCTCGAGAAAACGAGGTTGGCTGCTTATTTTATGAACCATTCTCGAGAATAAGAGGTTGGTTGCTTATTTTGTTTGGGCGTCTTTTCCTGCAAAAAATGTCTCACCACGAGGGCGTAGACAAGAGAGAAATAAGCGCCGCATACTACCTGCTGCCATACGAGCTACAGGGAAGAACTTAGTCCGGCAGGATTTTGCGTGCCGGTTAGGTCACTTCCGAATAGCACGCCGGATGGTAGGGTTAGTACGAGCATCGTAAAGGTAAAACATGTTAACACACAACGATTTAGCCCCCATGGACTTAATTTGGTTGCATCCATAAACATGGATCCGGAGATCACAACTTACAAATGTGGCGCTTCCGGGAAATTGGTCATCCGGCAAATTTATAACCTCACGGATATAACTTACAGAGATGGTACTTCCGGAGGTGCTCGATGTTCCACGAGTTTCTCACAGGGACTCCATCCACGGTCTCCAAGCGGACGGATTCGGGCCTGGTGACTTGGAATACCCGATAAGGGCCTTCCCACTTTGGAGGCAGCTTGTTTAGACCCCTCCCGGACTGTAGCCGACGAAGGACAAGGTCGCCTTCCTCAAGTTCTCGGGAGCGGACGTGGAGGCTATGATAGCGGCGTAGTCCTTGCTGGTACTGTGCAGCGCGTGTAGCAGCCCGAGTACGTACTTCCTCGGAAACGACGGCATCTCCTTGCCGGAGTTGCTGTTGTTCGGCCTCATCGAAGGCTTGAACTCGGGGAGATCCGTATCTTTGTTCTGTTGGGAGCATCGCCTTTGCTCCGTAAACGAGAGCGAAGGGCTTCTCATTTGTGGCTCGGTTGGGTGTGGTCCGGATTGACCATAGAACTGTTGGGAGCACATCCACCCACCGCTTTCCACACTTTTTGAGCCGCTGGAATGTACGGGTCCGGAGACCCCGGAGTACTTCAGAATTGTCTCTCTCTCTTCCTGGTTGTTGCTCCTCGGGTGAGCCACTGAAGCGAAACACACTGCGGTGACCATTTGCTCGCCGTACTCGAGGAAGGCCTGGCTTGTGAACTGGGTGCAGTTGTCCGTGATGATCCGGTTGGGCACTCCGAAACGACACATCATGCTTCTGATAAACTTGATGGTGGACTGCGCCGTGACCTTGCGGACTGGTTCCACTTCTGTCCACTTGGTGACCTTTTCGATGGTGAAGTAGAGGAACTCGTAGTCCCCGGTAACACGGGGGAATGGGCCCAATATGTCCAATCCCAAGACCGCAAAGGGCCATGACAGAGGGATGGTCTGAAGTGCTTGTGTCGGTTGATGAACGGGCTTGGTGTGGAATTGGCATGCGTCGCAGGTGTTGACAAGCTCTGTGGCGTCGTTCAAGGCGATGGCCCATAGAACCCTTGCCAGAAAGCTTTGCCAACCAAAGCCCGGGAGCCGATGTGGGAACCGCATGTTCCTTCGTTGATGTCTCGGATCATCTCCTTGCCTTGATCTGTGTGGATGCACAATAGCTTCACGTTGTTGGGATGCCTGCGGTAGAGGGCTCCATTGAGTAAGAGATACATCGATGACTGGCATGCTGATGCACAGTAGGTTCACGCTGTTGGGTTGTCCTTCTGGCGGGAACCATGGCCCCGTGGGCTCCGGCTGCAGGAGATGATTCCTCGGATTTTCTTGTTGTGGGTGGGGCTCCACCATTTTCTTCTTCTAGGTCGTGCTCGATCACCAATGCTCCGCTTACAACCTGAGATGTTGCCGAGATGTACAACAGCAGGGGTTCACGAGGGCGAGGTGCCACTAAGGTTGGTGGTGATGCGAGATACTTCTCAAGGTCTTGAAAAGCGGCTTCAGCTTTAGGGGTCCATTCGAGGGGACCGGGTTTCTTCAGGAGCTTGAAGAACGGGAGTGCTCTTTCGGCTAATCGGGAGATGAATCTCCCAAGTGCCGTAATGCACCCGTTCAATCTTTGGATATCCTTGATGCATTTTGGGGTCGGCATTTGCTCGATCGCCTTGTTCTTGTCGGGGTTGACTTCAAAGCCACGGTGGGACACCAAAACCCCGAGAAGCTTGCCGGAAGGCACGCCGAAAACACACTTCTCGAGATTCAGCTTCAATTGCATCTTGTCGAGATTGTGGAATGTCTGACGCATGTCATCAACAAGAGCGTCTTCTTCTTTGGTCTTGACCACGATGGTGTCCATATAGGCCTCGACATTGCGGTGTAGTTGCGGCCTGAGGCCGGTGTGGATGGCTCTCTGGAAGGTGGAACCCGCATTCTTCAACCCAAAGGGCATACATATGTAGCAATATGTGCCGCAAGGGGTGATGAATGCATTTTTTTTCTTCGTCTTTGACTGCCATCTTGATCTAGTGGTTTCCGGCGTATGCATCCAGGAAAGACAACCGAGCACATTCCGCTGTTGAGTCCTTGATTTGATCAATATGAGGGAGAGGGAAATGATCTTTTGGGCAGGCGTCGTTGACGTCGCCGTAATCGATGCACAATCTCTTGTTCCCATTCGCCTTGGGGACGACAACAGGGTTGGCTAACCAGGTGGGGTGTCTGATCTTCCGGATGACCCCGACTTTGAGCAGCTTCTGGATCTCTTCTGCTATGAACTCTTGGCGATCCGGCGCTTGACGATGGACCTTTTGCTTCACAGGCTTGGCGCCTGCCTTGACTGCTACCTTGTGCTCGATCACCTCCCTGGGAACCTCATGAAGATCGGAGGGATCCCATGCCAAAACACTGGCGTGTTCACAGAGGAAGGCGGCGAGAGCGCTTTCCTATTTGGGGGAGAGGTCAGCACCGATGGACACGGTGCGACGTCTATCCTCCGAGATAGGAACTTTATTCGACACAGCTGCCGGAGCGAGCTGGCTGGGCTTTGGTTTCTTGGTCACTTGCCGAACGGAGTCTATCGCGGGGTGCACTACTAGGGAATGCCCTTTTAGTGGCGTCCTTTTTTTCTGTTTAGTGGCGCATCGCGCATTTAGGATGCGCCACTAACTACAAGCCACTAATAA
This sequence comes from Bromus sterilis, assembly GCA_950022295.1. Classification (NCBI taxonomy): domain Eukaryota; kingdom Viridiplantae; phylum Streptophyta; class Magnoliopsida; order Poales; family Poaceae; genus Bromus; species Bromus sterilis. Next base: position 161,625,870 of record OX465600.1, read on the forward strand.
GGGCTTATAGTTGGCGCATTCTGGAAATGCGCCACTATTAATTTTTTTAAATTTTAAATTTTGAATCTGGATCTGGAAAACATTTTTTTATTTTTATTTTTTTATTTTTTATTAATCTCAGGTTAGTATGCTTAATGCCCGGTCAATATGCTTAATCTCAGGTCAAACTTCCCCGAGGGTCACCAATCCTAGCACTACTCTAGCCCCAGCACGCTTAACTTCTCGGTTCTATTCAACTCTCAGTCCAGCTCACCTAGCAGGCACTTGTTGATATATCTAACATATAAATCCTATTAAACCATGTTGATGTCTAGGACCTTGTTAATGTTCATGGGTGTGCTAAAATTTTCAACATATTTTTGAAACTTTCTCGATGGGACCATTAGCATATTTTGAACTTTTTAATTTTTTTTTATTTTTTTTTAAAAATTTATATTTTTTAATGTTACTATCTAAAATTTTCAACTTTTTTTAACTTCCCGATTTGTCCTCTATCCTATTTTGAATTTAAAAAAAAACAATTTTTTTTCTGTTACTAGTGGCACATTTCATACAAAATGCGCCACTACTAAGTTCAAAAAAAATCAATTTTTTCTCATTTTTTGGGCCTTCAGATCTTCAAATGGCCGTAACTTTGAGATTTTGCAAAAAAAGTCGAAATTCATATTTGTAAATTTTCCTAACTAGACCACATATCATTTGGGAAACTTATTTTCTTTCATTTTTTTGACATTTCTATCATTTTCTTTTATTTTTTTTCAAATTGAAAAGGCGGTCCACGGGGGGGGGGGGGGGGGGGGTGGTGTATTTGGGAATTTTCCCGCGCAGTTTTTTCTTATTAGTGGCGCATATGGGAAATGCGCCACCCCTAAGAGCTTATGGGTGGCACATTCTAGATGCGGCACTAATAATTCCTTAGGGGTGGCGCATTTCCAGAATGCGCCACCTCTAAGCTCTTAGGGGTGGCGCATTTCCAAAATGCGCCACCTATAAGGTTCTTAGGGGTGGCGCATTTCTCCAAATGCGCCACGTATAAGGGGATCCAGGGCTGGCCCACTCCTAGGGGTGGCGCATTTTTAAAAATGCGCCACCTATAAGGGCTTATAGGTGGCACATTTTTTACCAGTGCGCCACCCCTTACAACATAGTGGCACATTACATATAAAATGCGCCACTAATAAGCTTTCCATGTATAGCTATTTCCCTAGTAGTGGTGGGGACGTCCTCCGGGATGCTTGTTGCCCGTTGGGGCAGCGGGAACCATGGGATCCATTCTTCTGTCTCCGTTGGCATGGCTTCCACGAAGCGGGGTGTTGTCCCCGAGAACATGCACGTCGCTCGGAAGCGGTGCCTTCCCGGCTGCCTTAGCGGCAGCGGCCTTCTTTGCCTCGCCTTGGACGCAACATAGGGCCTTTCGCGCGTTGCCCGCTAGGGTGATGACGACTTGGGCCCCCGGGATCTTGATGAGGTTGTACAGCCCGTGATGCACGGAGGCGAACTTTCCGATAAACGGCCGCCCGAGCAGTCTGTTATACAAGAGAGGAAAGTCCGTGACATCAAAGATGAGAATCTCCGTCCGGAAATTGGCGGGGTCCCCGAGGGTAATGGGAAGTGAAATCTGCATCCCACTGACCCCACGGAAGGCAGCGGACGGGAGGAGGTGGCTTCATGGAATCTGCATCTTCTCGAAGGCGTGAGAGGACAACAGGTTGATGCTGGACATGGTGTCATACATAATCTTGTTGACCTTGATGTTGCTGATCGTTGGGGAGAGGAGCGTGGGTGGAAAGCCATCGCTGTCATTCGGGAGAGTAGTGGGGTGGTTGCCGACGTCCACTACCAGAGGGATGTTGGCCAAACGGGAAACTCGGGGTCCCTCCGGCGGAGACTGGACCGCGAGGACCTGTCTCATGGCCATGTGGTACTGACGGTTGGTGGAGAGCGCGGACGCTCCCCCGTGGATGTAACCGATAAAATCCATAACGGCTTGGAAGTCGTCACCTGCGTCATCTTCGGATTCCTCTCCTCTAGAAATGCCGCCGCGGGAAGGCGGCCTCTTTGACTTTCCCTTGTTCTGGTAGCTGCCTCGGCCAACACGTTGGGAGCTCCCGCCTCGTTGGGCCTTCCTTTTGGCGACCTTCTTGGCGTAGAAGGTCGCCATGTCTTCCTGGAGCTTGGTGACGGAGCGGAATTCAGACAGGTCATGCTTGTAAGGCTTTTGTTAATTGCAGTATGGCGACGGGGTGGAGTCCGCGGCTGCAACCTCGATGTCGGTGGAGGGTGGTTGTGGAGCGGCCCCGTTTCCTTACGTGGTGAACACGGCTTGGTGTACGCGCTTGCGGGCCCTGGGCTCCCCGGAATGCTGGTTCTTCCTGGAGGGAGCTCGTGCTGTGGGGCATCTCCCGGCATCTCAATCAACAGGCAGGACCGCCTCTTCGACGCGGGCGACCTTGTCATCCAGCTCGAACAGGGCGGTAATAGTCTTGATGAACCGGGTGCTCATCTTCTCGAGCATGCGTGGGTTCTTGACGTTGGCATGCGAGGTGGCGATGATCGCGGCCTCATGCGCGTCAGGGATGCAATGCTGCATCTGAGTGAACCTCTGGACGAACTTCTGGAAGGGTTCGCCGTCCTTTTACACTACTCAGCGCAAGTCACTGACGGTTTTCGGAGGTTGAACACCCCCAGATAAAGCGCCAATGAACTTTCCACAGAGCTCTGCCCACGAGCTAATGGAGTTGGCGGCCAGATGCATCATCCATCGACAGACGTTGTCCTTGAGCTTCATGGGGATGTAGTTGGCTTTCGCCTTGTCGTCTCCCCCCGCGATCTCAACAGAAGTGATGTACATGCGGATGAACTCGCGAGGGTCCGTCTTCCCGTCATACGGAAGGGGACCATCTATCCGGATCTTCTTGGGCCACTTTACTCTACAGAGATTTTGGGTGAAGGCAACGCACATAGTGTTGTAGTCGCTCTCACCGGCAAGATTCCCCTCCCGGACATCATCGAGAGGAGGAACTCAGTTGTCAGAGCACCGGCGAGTTTCCTTCTGCCTAACGATGTGTAAGGGGTGATATGCGGTACTCTTCCAGATCTAGATGTTTCCATCCAGATCCGTGGACGAAGCACATATCGGTCCCACCGCGACATATGACATAGCCATATTCCCCGGATTTCCAACATGATATCACAACATTACAGATACAAGGATACAACATCTCATACAATCAACATACAACTCCCTTAAATACAATACAACAGCGGAGGATACATGTCTGAGTACAGACTACAATCAAATGCCTAGTGGCAAAGGTAAAATCATCGATCCCCATAACCACACGGGTCCAGGCCCTCCGCAAGGATCCGCCTAACTAGTCGTCGTCGAGTATCCACGTGAAACGTCGATCACCATACCTGTTGTCGATCAAGAACCGTGAAAAGAGTTTGGGCGTAGTATCATGAGTACATAAGTACTCAGCATCCAACTGTTAGTGGTCATCTGACCCAGCAAGGACTTCATCACTCATCATTCTAGGAAAACTAGTAGTTTATGGTAAGGATGGGGTAAGTGGTGAGGTTTCTGTCGCAGTAGCATTTATGAAGTGGCTAATGATCTAGAGAGTAAGATAAGAAGCCAAGCATTCGATGAGGAATCGCCTCCAACAAGTCTTGCTATCAACTACTTACGCAATCATAACACCTATCCTATCCTTTTCCTCCTCTTCGCATCCCGACGAAGAAGAAGCAGTCAAGGCACACACACGTTGATCAAGTTATATTAAGATTATCTCAGTTATTGTTGTCTATGAACAGGACGTAGGTCTCAAGTCGTCCATAACCGTGGACACGGCTTCTCGAAAAGAATTAACCCTGCAGGGGTGTACCATCTGCCCATTACAAGGCTCCGCACGCACGCCCATCTCTCTCAGTTGCTACCCATGATAGGCAACCATTTTATGATTTAGTCCCAAGAGATCTGGAACGACAGATCCCTCTAACTAACAACGCACAAATCCGGGTGGCCTCCGGTGAGTCGACATCCAACTCAAAAGCCGGCCGCGCTCTCGAATCGGCCTCTACCGGCTGGACGAGGTCGGGTTAGCTACCCAAACATATGTGGGTAGCCCCATAGCTTCTAGGTGTGGACCAACAAAGGAACTATGTCTCCGCTGGCCCGAGTTGTTTGAAAATCTGCGAGGTCGACACTCGCACACACATGTTTTGCAAAAGGAAAAACCAGCTTGGGCCACCACTAGAAATGTTTGAAGCTAGATAGATAAGAAGAGGGGACCCCATAAAATCCCACACGCGGTTAGGCACGCTCGGTCTTAAAACCAATACCCGGAACTCGGAATCTAGGTGACTCAAATGGAACAAAACGTCGGGGCGGAATAGCCTAGACCTTCCATCCTTCGTCGAATATAGTCAACATTATAATAATCATATCATCAACAACAATATAATAATATGATATCCCAAACAAAGAAGTAACAGGGTAACATCGTAGCATCCTAAGCATGCATACTAAGCAAGGGCTGAGCAACGAGCAATAGTAACATAGCAGTACAAGGTTTGCTGGGAGGGGACATGGTTGTATCGGTTTGAAAGAGGTTGTAAACATGTGGTAGGATCAAACATCAAACCTATCCTAGACTAGCATGCAAACTGCTGGTTGAAATATAATGGATCATAAGTAATGTATAGTCCTTGCCTGTTGATAAGTCGGGTTCAGAAGGTGTAGTTGATCGCAAGCTCACATCGTCTCTAAGAGGTACCCGCGGAAGCACACAAGACGGTAAACACTGGAAAGCAATCAAAGAGCAAGCATCTATTACTACGAAGCAAACACAAGCAAGCATCAACAAGTAGGAAACACGAGACATCGCCCCTAGCGTCGAGAGCGGTTACTAAAAGGTTAAGTGGAGTACTCGTCACACACGACGATAACACATATTTACAAGGGTTCAAGTTGTTTAGCTACAGGTGATCAACAAGGTTGTTAACATGGCATCTCACTCAAGCATGGCATAGCACACAAACATGACAAGAGGTGAAGCATAAAGGAAACTATCTACGCTAGTCAATTTAAGTGAGGCACAACCTAAACATGGCATATCACTAAGTGCACCATGACAATTAAAAGATTTTGTACTGTTCTGCCCTAAACCATATTTTAGGTTGGTTAACAACAGCAAACAATAGCATAAACACAATTTACAAGAAAAACTAATCAAGTTACATATAAAGAACACCCCAAACGGAGTTACGGTCAAAAAGATACAAGCAAAACAAGTTTGGAACACAATCTGCCAACATCACGAAGCACACTTTAGAGCCATGCATAAACAGATTAATGAATGCAAACATGCTCACAATTGATATGAAACTAAAGTAGACATGGCAGGGAAGGCATGGAAAAAAGGAATCATGCAAAAAGGCATCATAGATCAAAAGATATTAAGCATGCAACATGGCATCGGAACGTTACAGACTTAGAGAAAAACTGAGGTGGCTTTCAAAAACAACGGGATAGCAACTTTGGATCTCAATAACTATATGACCAGCAAGCATATCATGACAATGCAATACATATATTGAAAGTAGACATGATGCTTAACAATATGCAATTGGAATCACTCAATTCCGATAAACGGTTGCGACGCAACCGTCACCCGAAGTTGCAACAAATTAATAGTTTTCAGCACAACAGCACATTCACATCAGGGTCACCACTTTGGAGCAAGATTTAATATAGCTAAAGCACCCAAACATGACAATTTAAAGCATGGGAATGAAATACACATGATGCTTAACACATAGGAAAAAGAATCAATGCAATAGGCCTCATGGATTTGACACAAGCATCACCCAAAGTTTGAACAAAATAACGGCAGCAGTAGTTAACAGCAGATTTAGAAACTTAACGATCTGGTGCCCTGTTCAACACACAATTACATATTCAAGATGAACTCAAAATAAATAACTTCCTAAAGATGAACTCTAGAGCACGCAAAGCACAACCAAACAAAATAAGAATCACTTCATTCCGACCTACGAGTCAACGGGAAATCGATTTGCAAAACGGGATCAGTAGCACAAATAATAAAGACTTAGCAAAATTTACAAATCTTAGGGAAGGAAAAAAAACTACCATGGGCTTCGGCCCATCAGCAGCGGTGGGAGAGGCCGGTCGGGCTGGCAGGGAGCTGGGCCACGCTGGGCCGTGGGCTTGGAAGGCCGGCTGGTGCTGGGCCGGCTCACCCGGCCAATGGCGGCGGCGGACATGCCCGATCCCGACTGGATCGGGTCTTCGGAGGCGGCGGATCGGCGGCGCTCGACGCCGGCGGTGGGGCTCCGGCTGGCCCGTGGCGGCGAGGTGGGGAGGACTGGAGCGCGGCGGTGCTGGGGCGGACGCCGGCGGTGGCCCCCGGGGCGGTGCGGCGACGAGGCTCCTACGGCAGAGGGCGGCCTGGGCGCGAGCTCTGGCCCGGCCATCCATGGCGCTTGCCGGCGGCGGCTTGGGCTGCAAGAGAGGATGAGGAGGGGCTGAGAACAGGGTGTGACAAAGGGAGAGAGGGAGATGAGGCCGGACGCGGCGGCGGCCGTGGATTCCACGGGCTGGCGGCGGCGCAGTGCGGGAGGAGAGAGGAGGTGGAGGCTAGGGGGCGCATCGAGGGCCGTCGGATCTCAGATCTGACGCTCCTGAACAGTCTGGATCAAGGGTTTGGCTAGAAATTAGGTAAAGATGCGAAAATTGGGGTATTTCCAGATCTGGGAGGCTGGTGACTATAGTTTTTGGCTAGGGAAACCCTAGAAAGGGGTGGGAGTGTGGTGGTCTTTATATAGCCACGGTGGCTGGCAGTTTGCAAAAGAATCCCCGGTTTATCTCTCGCGCGCGTGGTGTTTACGTTTCTCACCGCTGGGGGTCCGCAGGACCTCCGATTCTGGTAAAACTTCGAACTGCCCGATCAGCGCGTCGAGCCGGCGGCGTTCACCTCGCGTTGAAACCGTTCCGAGAACACTTTCTGACGCGCTATAAAAATAACCAGTTTAATTATTAAATGGGGTTTTTTGTTTCGTTGGCTGCGGCTGGTCTCGTGAGGTTTTCGCAATGGTGATCGGGTGAAACCCGGTGTCGTAAAGGTCGAGTGTCAGGGTGGCAAGGGTCGATCGCCGTCCGATACGAGATAAGAGGGGGGAAAATAATCGTCGATCGATAAATCGGGGATGCAAACACCGCAAACAAATCAGGCAATCAAACAATTCACACCAAAAACAAAATTTTTAATTTTTGTGAAATCTGGGCTGTTACACGATGGTGGTTCGAGCGTCTTCATGTATGCGATCATCTAGGCGGGTACGTTAGTACGGGGACCCACAATGCCCAGAAGATGCCACAGAATCTGCGCCAGGAGATCCGGCCTATCGATGTGCGGTTGGGCGGACAACGGGGTCGCGACAGCGCTCATCTCGAGGGTGGTCTTGTCGAGGCCCATGCTGGGGGGAATGCACAGTGTGCTCCTGCCCACAGGCGGAAGCATTGGGGAGCATGGTCGGCCCCATGCGTTGCCAAGATGGCGCGGGATCACGACGATCGAGCTCCTGTTGCTTCAGCAAGGCCCACGCGGAGAGTTGGGCGATGGTGAGTCTCCAGGACTCCAGCCGATCACCGGAAGGGAGAAACTGGCTGATGGCCCTGACTTGTGCCAGCGCCTCCGCGGGGGTAAGTAATCTGTCGAGAGTGGGGATACGTGGAGTCCCACCGCTCCGTTCAGAGGCTCGGCCCGCCTCGACTCCGGTAATGCACCACCTGGCCGTGCAGGGGAGCGATGAGAGGGCCCTGCGCCGTTGGGTGAGGGATGGCCATTGTGAGGCGCCTTTTCTTCTTGTTCGTCAGGACGGGCAGTGTTCTCCTTGGCGGGAGCCTAAGAGTGGCATGTTGACGGGTCTTTTGGAGGTGGTGGGGATGCTACGAGGTCGCCTGCTCCGCGTTCCTCACCATTGCGCTCTGGGGGCTACGAGTCTCGGCTCCTCTCCGGCCACAGGGCGAGGGATCGCTCCGCTCCCGGTGACGGGAGAGCATTTCCAAGGTGGAAAGCCCTCCGTCGATGTCATCCTGAGGGTGAGCTCGCGTGTGTCGAGGGGTCGACATCGCGAGGCCGGTTTTGTGACTGTCGTGGGAAAGTCATGGCAGATGTCTGAAGAGTCGGACTTGACATGGGACCTTTTCTGCGAGGTGGATACGATGAGAGAGTCGACATTGACAAGTGACTCGACGGTTTACCCATGTTTCGGCCCCTCTTTGTCTCGAGGTAAAGATCTACTCCTTCTTGTTATTATTACGGGTATCGACTCTTCGATTAGAGGAGTCGACTTGTCGATTACAGTGGTGTCGATTCGCAACCTTAGTCTCAAGGAGATCTAGGTTGTATTGCGAGTTGTCTAGTCCTGACTTGAGTCATCTCTAGATCCCATGGGCCTCGGCTTATAAAGGTGTCTAGTCCCGGGATTCTGCGAGTACGACTCCTACACGAAGTGGAGTCCTATTCTACTTTACAAATATGCTACGTGCTATACAAGGTAAGTCGAATTCCTTCTATGGCTTCAATCTCAACGCTTGGCACGTCCGACTCTCGGCCGGGTCTTCTCCCGTGGGCTTTCCTTATAGAGTCGGCCCATAAGTCTAAATGCAGGGTCATGTGCTTTGTCCATCCCCCCAACATTAGCCCCCAGGATTGGTGTGATTCTTCAGTCTTCTCAGCAATCTTCTTGATTCCATCATTTTCGTCGAATCTTCAATGGGTCAAAGCCGATTTTATGCTTGGCATTCATTAGAAGTCGGAGCCGACTCTCTTCAACTTTGTTTCATCTTCCAACCTTTGAAATTTTCATTTTGACTTTTAGTCCAAGTGTCGTTACTGAAAGCTCAAGAATGATCAGAGGGGGGGTGAATGATCACTTCTAAAAATTCTAAGGAAGATAGAAGGAATTCATGCAAACTGCGAAGAACTATAGGCATCTCGAACGAAATACAGTATCGAAAGACATGCATGGCTCGAAAGGATTGGGAGCGATGGTAAACATCGAAGGCAAACAGGCAACGAGTAAATACTTAATGTAAATGCGAGAAGGAAAACGAGCCTGACACGACGATGTTTGGTAAACCAGTTCACACTCTGCAAAGTGCTATGTCTAGTTGGAGGGACTGGTGATTGAACACCTGGAGCAAAACTCTCTCCATCCTTTTCTCCACTGCAACAAACATCTCGAGCTTGTCCAGTTTTCCCTCGTGGTAGATGATTCAGGACATCTCCGAGACCTTTACAAACTTCCTTCAGCAGTGACAATTTCTCTTCGACTGCTTGACAGGTGACGCCTAACCGTCTAGGAGACTTGCAGTTCTCCAACATAAAAAGATCGGCTAATCTCGACCTAAGTCTCTGTGAATTGCTCAACCCAGTTCAGACTTTGGTTTTGGTTTTCTCTCGATGGATCTCACTTGGGATGCTCACAGTACTTTTGTCTTAGAATCTTCAGTGGAGCAGCCAACCCGAAATGGCGGGTAGGTGTGGGGTATTTATAGATGGTGATCCCGATGGGTAAAATGACTGAAGTGACCCGATGCGACCGCTTGACGCGTGTCGACAACGGTCGGATTCCAATCACTGCGCAACTTTACTTGAGCAACAAGTAAGCTGGCTTACCGAGCAAGTTCTCTCTTGAAGGCACGAAGTGCGATGACTTTGCCTTCGAGCTATTCACTCGACTCAGTAAGATTTCTCTCGGTAGGCTTTTGTAAGTTTAGGTTGAGCAGAGCAAATTCACTTCGACAAAGATCTCAACTAGCAAACCCCTCTTGATAGTACGGTTTTTCCTACGACTCAAGAAAGTAAAGAGAAACTAGCAAAAAAAACTAAGTCTTCGACCATCTTCAGCTTTCTCCTCGTGCGCTTTTACTCGAGAGAGTCTTCTTCTTCGACGAAATTTTTAGGGTCGTCTTCCTTCAAAGGTTTCGTTAGATGACTGCAGCTTAGCTGCAGTGAGTTGTCCTTCGACCTTCTCCTTGCAAACTCCATTCTTTCGGAACCTAAGAATCTGTTTATACTCGAAAACAATATTAGTTCCACTTTTGCTTTGTCCAACAATCTCCAAAACCTTCGGGGGCAAAACTTTCTCTTACAATCTCCCCCTTTTTGGACGATTGTTGACAAAACAGGCATCGATAAATAAATTGAAAGTTGTGAGTTTTCGATGATAAACCGGTGCTAAGATCGATGATAAACTCCCCATTGATGTATGCACGGAAGATAAGAGTTTCCTGTGAAGTTCATATTTGACAAGTAGAGTCGAGGGAAAAACATCAATAATCTTAGCGAGTGAAATTGCATTGCAGATAATATCCAATAAGAAAAATGCAATCTCCTCGAATGACCTGTGAACTTATACGAAAGGTAGCTTCCTGCAAAAGGATAAGTATCGCAAGCAGCAGATAGATATCTTACGATAGAAAAGTAGCAGTTCACAGACCTACTTAAGAGTTAGTTACAACCAGATCGAATATGAATCGAAAGTTTGTTGAGACTACTCAGAAACTTCAAAGTGCAAAAGTTCAACGAACGAAAAGCAAAGCCCTTAACCCCGTTGGCAAACTAATTTCTTCGATGCCACTACGTCTCCCCCTTTTTGTCACAACGTTCAAAAATTCGAGAGAATAGGGTCGAAAGAAATCCCTACTCGCTCGGGCGGCGCTGGCGACGTCGAGAAGATTCGGCGAGCGTTGGAGCACGACGAATGGGGCGAGCGCCTGGTGGAGTAATCTTCGTGCGGAAGGAGTGTTGATCTCCAGAAGATTCCAGCTGCGATTCCGGCGGGGTCCTAGGGCTTCAAGGAAGTGGAGAGTAAACTCTCGCTTGGCGTTGAGGCGCTTCATCTTTCTCGGAGTCGGAAGAAATGGTGTTCACGGTGATGTCATAGAAATCATCAACACTGAGCACGTCCCTGTTCTTCGGCAGAAGAGGAATATTGAAGTCCGGGCGATCTACTCGAGCATCATTGGTCCAGTTCCTGTTAAGATGGGGAGGATATTCTTCGAAGCCGCATCGCTGAACTTGACCGAGGGAATTGAATTTCCGCAGCCCTTTCCAATCGCGGCGAAGACATTCACGCAACATCTAATTGTTGTTCAAGGCAATGTTGCGCAAATGGTTTATCTCATCCATCATTGACTGCTTCTGAATGAAATCTTGGTCAATATGATGTTGAAGCATTTGCTGGGACCGAAGAGAAACCTCCATGTGGTGCACTGGCTTCATAAACTTCGACCGAATATTACGCTCAGTCATTTGGGCGCGGATGCCAGTGTACTCTGCAAACTGATCGTTGGGTCGAGTAACAATCTGCAACACTTCCCTAACTGGTGGAGTGAAAATCTTCGGGAATATTAATACGGGGAATGGCACGTCCCGAAAGTAATTGCAGATCGCCATTAACCAAGGTGCATATGGATTGTGGGAATTGTGATCATCAGCACAAGACACCAACGTGCGATTGAAGTAGTCTTTAAAATCGAAGGGATGACCGTGGACTAACTTCAATAGAGCAAGTTGTACATCATCAGGAATTGGAAAATCATCGTGCACATCGAGCATTGGCATCAAGGTCTTCGAAAGAATATAGAACCATGCCTTTGCTTCAAAAACCAAGTGTCTTGGCTTCGGCTCAGCTGGGTAGTGATCTCCTACGACATCTGGATTCATCAACGAGGAAAATTTAGCAGGAGTTGGAGCAGGTAAGTCATGAATCTTGTGTGGTAATCCTTCGAACCGAGGTAAATTGATGATGTCCATAAATTGATCGACAGTCATGTGAAATACTTGGCCTTGGATCATGTAATCAAATTTCCACGTCTTCGAATTCTCAGGATCACCAGTGACATACAGCGTGGCATAAAATTGCTTAATGAGCTCGGGATTGTAGCCACAATCGAGAGCAAACATTTTATGAGCATGCAGACAATCAATTGTTTCGGCAACATTCTCGAAACATGATGTTGCGTACACCGAAGGCATATCAAGACACCGATGCTGGAAAACTCTCGCCTTGTTGTACAGCACACGGGTGTAGTAGATGGCTTGCTCTTGGGTCCAAAACCAAAGATAATATGCATTTCTGGGCTTCTCGTAGGGATTGGTACCGAAGAAAAATGGCTTGTGTTCTTGTCTCTTGAAGATAGGACCTCCTCGAGGAACATCAGGGCAGAACAGGGGAAACATTTCTCTCGGATGGGCAGAATGAAGCAGCTCATCGACTGGAAAGACTTTAGCAGCATTATCTGGCATTGATATATTTTCTCAGCAGGACGAGGAATTGAAGATGGAACATTGACAATATCCTGAGTTGGGATGGCTGCAGGAGAATTTTCCTCGGCATGTGCTTCAACGGCAACTTCGTCGTCGGCAGGGGCATTTTGGGTGGCCTTCTCAGTCTCCATGGCCTCCATGTCTTCATTTAGTTGGGAAAAAACATCCAACATATCTTCGTCCGAAGAGTTTGATGAGGAGGAGGAAGAACTTCCACTCGAACTGGCATCGCCAGAACTTTGTCCTTCGGCAACATCTTGACGAGAAGAAACAGTAGTGATATCAACATCTGCATCTTCTCCTTCATGCAGAGTCTAGGCAGAGGAATAATCCTTCTGAGCAGAAGGAATGGGGGCCTGAGGTTCTTGCTCGACCTGAGCAAGTTGCTCGGTCTCAGCTTGAGCTTGGGTCTCGATGGCTGGGGTGGTCGATGGAATGACATGAGGTGGTGATGGAGGGTTGGGTGGTGGCGACAAAGCTTTTGGTGGTGATGGTTGACGAGGTGGTGGTGTTTGTTGTTGAGGTGGAGGAGTGGCTTGGCGAGGGGGTGGAGTGGTTTGGCGAGGGGGTGGAGTTTTCTTACGGGGAGGAGTGGGTTTCTTGGCGGGGAGTGGTGCAGTGTCCTGTCGTGTTGTTGCAGCAACGGCCTCGGTAGACTTTTGCTTCTTGGCATTCTTCTCGATCTCTAGCGTCCCACGCGGAGAGGTTGGGGTAGCAGACTTTCTCTTTCGAGATTGTCTCTTGGACAGGGCTTCATTGTGCTCCTTTCACATTGCAGATACAATTTGTCGAACCTTTTCATTAACAGCAGCGATGTTATCTTTCTGGGTCCTTCTGGACTCTTCAAGGGTTGCAATCTTGGTCTTGAAAAACTGTCGGGACGCAAGGTCCTCAGTTTCTTCTCGAAGCTACTGGGTGTAAAACCTCTCCTGTTCTCTGTCCTTTCGATCCTGGGTAAGATGTTCTTCCCAACGAATCATGTACCGAGCAACTCGCTCTTAGATTTCAGGAGGAACATCATCCTCACGAGTGACTTTGTGGGGAGTGGTGGCCATATTCCAGAGGATATGACAAATTTGAGCAGCATCCCAAAGGTCATTTGAAATAGATTCTCCTTCGTTGGAGTTTTCTTCATCGGCACGAGGGCCGGATACAACTTGTGCAACAGGGTCAGGAGCAGGGGCAACTTGAGGAACTGGAGGAGCCTGAGCCTTCTACCTAGCCTCTTTGGCTTTCTTTTCGGCCTCCTTGGTGGCCTTGGCAGCAGCAATGGGTTTTGTTATGGCACTAGGGGCCGCAGCTTTATCCTTCGAGGCACTAGGGGCCTCAGCATTTTTCTTCGCGGCGCTAGAGGCTGCATTATTTTCCTTCGTGACTGTGGGAGTCACCACTTTCTCGATGGCGCTAGGGGCGACGACCTTTTCTTTTGGAGCACTAGGAATAGTGCCTTCTGCAATCTGTCGTCGATACTTTTCACTAACCAGATGCAAGATGCCCAATTGTTGAGCAATCTTGGCCTTCTTGTGCTCGGGTTCACTGTGGAAGTTGAACAACTTTGCCTTTTCCAAGTCTTGTGCTTCAAGAGCTTGTTGCTTTGCCAGCCTTTCCTTTCGCTGGATCAGAGTTTCATCATCTTCAGCCACTTGGGCTTGCTTTCCCTTCGACCTGACCGAAGGTTTTTGTCTGCGAGTTTGAACTGGGGGAGCAGAGGAAATAGGCGGATCTGTGACCAAGTTGGTCATGTCAATTGTTGCTCGTGGAGCCTTAGCAGCTGGCTCCTGGATCCTGATGTCTTTATTGCTCGATCTTTTCTTCAGAGCAATATCCTCGATTTCAGCCTCTGTGCCAGGGTCTTGATCATCTGAATTGGCTTCTTCTTCAGAACTTGCCTCTGGTGGTGAGACAATAACTTCCTTTTTCTTTCGCTTGGCATATTTCTTGCCTGCCTTCGGTTTAGCACTAGTGCCAACTTCCTCGGCACCCTCAGCAGCAGCAGCCTCCTTTGTTGCTTTGGCTTCCTTACGGTTTTCTACTCGGGCAGCTCGAGCCTCAACCAACTCTTTAAAATCAGCAGGAGTTTTGAGAGAGGATGGGTGCACATCATCTGGAGGAGATGGGCGATTATCTTTCGTCCACTTGGGCCTTAAAGATTTGACATCAGACCAAGGATTTTTCAAGGCAAACAATCTCTCCCAACGAGGAATCAGAGACTTGTATTCATACCAATGAAGCGCTTGAAGCCTTCGAATTTCTTGCAGTCTGTATTCTCTCATACGTTCATCTTCTGAGCCTTCCGGCGTTCTCAATTTCTTCTCGATGATCAATTCCTCTGATAATCCTTCAGAGTTGTTAGTGATTCTTGTACGACCTACCACTCGCTTGGGTGCTCTGACATTTCCTTCGTTCCCAGACATTTTCCTGCGAAACAGATAGATACGAGGGAATATAGGAAAGTTGTGAACAAGTACCAGCTGTTTTTGAGGAAAAACATTTTGAATGCAGCAAACATATCAAGGAATTTGTCTTGAAGCAAGTTTTTCATGGAAGTGCTAGGCTAGATTTCCATCGAGTGTTAATCTAACGAAGAACTTGTATGAAAGAATTGCACAAGCGTAAAAAATCAATCGATATTCATCTGTGGGATATGCCTAAGTGAGAGAATCCGAGGGATTTCTTACCTAGAGCATATTGGAAATCGACAGAGAATCCTACAAACTGATTTCCCAAAGTTCAATGATCCAAACGGATCAAACAGACCTAAAAAAAATAAGGGAAAATCAAGAACAAATCCAGAGCACGATGAATAGATGAGAATGGAATCGCGTACAGAGCCTCACATACCCTAACTTGGTGATGTGTTGCGGCTACGGCGGCGCGGATGAAGTTCCTCGTCGACGGGAAGGTCTCCAGCGACTTTCTTCCAACAGCAAAGCGTCGAGAGAGTCGAATGCGACGAACAACACGGCGGCGCGCGAGAGAGAGCTTCGGGAGCAGAGAGATGAAGTCGAAGGAATTGCGTGGTCTGTGCCGGTGGGGTGGATCAGTATATATATAGGGGAGGGATCTGACATAACTGTCAGATCTGATCCAACGGCGCAGATTCCGCGTCTCTCCGCATTCAATAGACGGATTTTGTGGCGGTAATCGCGGGAAAATCCCAACGAACCGAAAGAAAGTTGCTCCACGTCCGAGACCAAACTCATCGAACATCGAGTATAAACGTAGATAAAGGTTCGATAGATTTTCCTTCGGAATCAATGACATTCGAAGGGAATTTTAATCGAGTACAAATATACATGTTCACGAGAGAAAAGCAAGGATGGGGTAGGGATAGAATAGAGGGAAAACAGTGATAAAAAACTCGGAGTGATAATTGTATAGGACAACACCAAACGAACAAAAACAAACGAAAAAGAAACACGATAGAAAATTAACGTAAGTAAACAACATAGAAAGAAAACATATAATACATAGTATCGATAGTTATGATCTTACTGCACATTGCGTGAGTCCAAAATGTTCAACTCACACCTTAGTGCACAAAACCTTTTCTCATCTAGGGGCTTCGTAAAGATATCATCCAATTGATCTTCGGTGCGAACATGGCTGATAACAATATCTTCTCGCTGAAGGTGATCTCGAAGAAAATGATGACGAATATCAATATGCTTCGTTCGAGAGTGTTGCACAGGATTATGGGAAATTTTGATAGCACTCTCGTTATCACATAGCAATGGAATTTTCTTCACAAGAATACCATAATCTTTCAGCGTTTGCTTGAGCCACAGAATTTGAGTGCAGCATGAACCGGAAGCAATATACTCGGCTTTAGCCGTAGAAATAGACACACAATTCTGTTTCTTCGAAGCCCAACAGACAAGAGATCTACCGAGAAAATGACATGTGCCTGAGGTAGATTTCCTGTCGACTCGATCACCAGCCCAGTCAGAATCAGAATATCCAACGAGATCAAACTGGGCACCCTTGGGATACCATAATCCCAAAGTTGGTGTATGAGCCAGATATCAAAGAATTCGCTTGACAGCAATATGATGAGATTCTTTCGGGTTTTCCTGAAAACGAGCACACATACAAACTGATAGCATAATGTCAGGTCTAGATGCACAAAGGTAAAGAAGCGAACCGATCATCGAGCGATATTTCTTCTGATCGAAAGGTTTGCCCTTCTCATCTGCATCTAGATGAACATTCGTAGGCATTGGAGTCTTGATAGTTTTGCAACTGACAAGATCAAACTTCTTCAGGAAATCTCTGAGATACTTCTCTTGAGAGATGAAAATCCCATTCTTCTGTTGACAGATTTGAAGCACGAGAAAGAACTTCAATTCACCCATCATAGAAATTTCATATTTCTTTGACATCATACGAGCAAATTCTTTGCTAGTATCAGGGTTAGTACAGCCAAATATAATATCATCGACATAAATTTGACACAAAAAAAGATCATTTTTGTATGCACGAGTAAATAGAGTCGGATCAGTTGTTCCTGGTTTGAAGCCCTTCTTCAGAAGAAAATCCTTCAGTGTTTCATACCAAGCACGAGGTGCTTGCTTTAACCCATATAGGGCCTTGTGCAACCTGTACACCTTGTCAGGATTCTTTGGGTCCTCAAAACCTGGTGGCTGCATAACATATACTTCTTCTTCGATTTCACCGTTAAGAAATGCACTTTTGACATCCATTTGATAGAGCAATATACCATTGTAATTGGCAAAAGCAATCATGACACGAATGGATTCAAGTCGAGCAACAGGAGCATAAGTCTCACCGAAATCAATACCTTCGATTTGGGTTTAGCCTTGTGTAACTAGTCGAGCTTTATTCCTTACAACAATGCCATCTTCATCTTGCTTGTTGTGAAAAATCCACTTCGTGCCAATGATATTATGCTTCTTGGGATCAGGTCTATTGACAAGGGACCAGACTTTATTTCTCTCGAACTGGTTAAGTTCTTCGATCATGGAAGTCATCCAGTCTGAGTCCTTCATGGCTTCATCGAATTTCGATGGTTCTAGCATGGATACAAACGAAAAATTTCCACAGAAGTTAGCTAAACGAGTACGAGAAAGAGTGGTGGGATGACCTGGTAAACGAATCTCTTCGAGTATTTAGTCGACGTCCACTCTTCTTTGAACACGAGGTAAAGCTTCTTTAGCTTGCGGATCCGGTTGATCTTCGGGGTCAGCTTGGCCTTCAGGTCCAGCATGTCCTTCGGGATCATTTCCTTCGGGTTGAGCATTTTCTTCGTTTATGCGTTCTCCTTCGACCTGTACATCATTAGCTTCAGGATGTTGATCTCGAGCGCCCCGGGCTATTTGTGGTAACATTGGACCATCATCATCCTTGTTGGCTTGATGTGCATTTACTTAACAGGCCGAATATCTCCAATAGCCATGTACCTGATAACTTCATCCCAGGGAGGTTCATCCCGGTTAAGAGGTAATTGCCCCTTTTGAGAGCCGTTAGTTTCATCAAATCGAACATTTATAGTTTCTACAACTTTGCCAAGACGAGAGTTGTAAACTCTGTAAGTGTGAGAATTTGAACCATAACCTAGGAGAAAACCTTTTCTTGAGCCTTTGGGGCAAACTTGGAGTTGTTATTCATATCTCTGATGTAACATGGAGCACCAAAAACCCTGAGATATGACACATTCGGCTTTTTACCAGTAATAAGCTCATGTGAAGTTTTCTTCAGAAATTTGTGCAGATAAACCTTGTTGATGATATGACATGCAGTATTAATTTCTTCGGCCCAGAACCTCATGGGAGTCTTGTATCCAGCAAGCATTGTTCTAGCCATTTCAATAAGTGTTCGATTCTTTCTCTCGGCCACACCTTTCTATTGCGGTGTATAAGCAGCCGAGAATTCATGAGTAAAGCCATATTCATCAAGAAAATCTTCGATATGAGTGTTTTTGAATTCTGTACCATTATCACTTCTGATATGCTTGAGAGATAATTCATATTTAGTCTGAGCTCTCTTTGCGAAAGTTTTGAAAATTTCAACAACCTTGCTCTTCTTATCTAGAAAGAAAACCCAAGTATATCAAGAGAAATCATCAACAATAACTAGACCATACTTGTTTCCTCCAAGGCTAGCATAATTTTGAGGACCGAATAAATCCATATGAAGCAATTCAAGAGGACGAGTAGTAGTCATTATAGTTTTTGCTGAGTGATGTTTCTTGGCAATCTTTCCTGCTTCACAGGCACTGCATAGACGATCTTTATCGAATTTCACATTCTCAATTCCAATGATATTCTTCTTCGAGATAAGAGTTTGAAGATTTTTCATTCCTGCATGACCAAGTCTTCGATGCCATAACCAACCAGAAGTGGCTTTAGCCATTAATCATGTGGACACTGCAGGCCCCGAAGAGAAATCAACAATATAAAGATCACCTTTGCGATATCCTTCGAACATGAAGGAATAATCATCCTGTGAAAAGACAACACAACGAGAAGCAGAAAACAGTACAAGCATACCCATATTAATATGCTTATCCTTCGATATAGCGACCTTACCCAAACCAAGTACTTTTCCTTTGTTGTTGTCACCGAAATTAATATATCTCTGTGAAGATTCAGTAAGTTTGTCTTCGGTGAACAAATCTTTGTCTCCGGTCATATGATTTGTACAACCACTATCCATGACCCATTCGGATCCACCGGAGACATAGCCCTGTAGAAGAATTAGTTCTTCTTAACCACCCACAAACGAGCAGGTGACTTTGAAGGCATGGAAGTGCTAGATGAGGCAGCGATATTATAGCGAACAGGATGATATTGTCGATCGGGACCATCAAGCACACCATAAATGTAATTCCTCGACGAGGGGTTAGAGTACTTGTAGGTAATAGAAGTTTTGGTATTATTGTCACGATGACGATAAATATTTCTATCAACTCGATAGTATTCCTTCTTGGGAACATTTGAAGCAGGCACCAAGGGTTCATTTCTATCCTCGAGAGAATAGTAGTGATTCGGTGGTACCGAGGATTTTCCCTGCATAGAATGGTTAGGGGGCAGTTTTTCTATGAGAGATTTGCGAACCCAAATCTGTCGCTTATAAAAACCATTCTTCGGCGGAGTACCAACGAATTCAGCCGACACCTTTCCTTCTTGATCTTTGACAAGCTTGTAGTCAGAATCAAGTGATTCATAAACAATAGCCTTATCAATTTTGCAACTGAA
Source organism: Bromus sterilis (assembly GCA_950022295.1). NCBI lineage: Eukaryota > Viridiplantae > Streptophyta > Magnoliopsida > Poales > Poaceae > Bromus > Bromus sterilis. Next base: position 161,645,449 of record OX465600.1, read on the forward strand.
ACCTAAAAGGTTAGCAATATCAATAGGCTTTTCCTTCGCCAGAACCCAGACAGTTTTAGGATATTGCTCGGGTTCCCAGTAGGTGCCATCAGGGTTGAGTTTCCTTACGAAACCAACTCCTTCGTTTCGAGGATTCCTATGAAGTAGAGCCTTCCTTAGGATATCACACAGGTATTGGTGTCCCTGCACACTTTTGAATATGCCTGTTTCAAATAAATTTCTCAAACTGAGGAGTTCCTCGGTAATGGTTTCCTCGTTCGAGGGATTAGCATCATCAATAACAATAGGTTGATTTCCTTTCGGTTTCTCAGAAATAGACTCAATTTTACTTTGTTCCAAACAGGTTAAGCAAGGTAAAGCAGATTCATTTTTAGCTCCTGAGCTCTGTTGAGCAATGAGCGTGAGGTTGACACTCTCCAACTCTTCATGAGCCTGTCTCAGTTTCTCGAGAGCCATTTTCCTTTGAAGGAATTCATAGGTTAGCTTCTCGTAGTCCACTGAGAGAAGATCATGCCGAGAGGAAAGTTCATCATACTTTTCCTTCAGAGCAGCATGCTCATTTGTCAAAGTTTGACCTTTCTCAATCTCATCGATCAACAGAGTCTCAGATTTTTGAATAGTTTCACTTAGTGAATCTAGTTCATCTTGTTGCATAGAAGCAATTTTGGCAAGTTTGGCATAGCTTATCCTAGAGTTACTCTCATAAGCAGATCCATCAGAAGTATCGTAGGAATTCTTAGATGAGGATACCTTAGCCTTGGCCATGAAGTAGTAAGCTGGAGATTCATCTTCACTGCTTTGGTTGGTGAAGAATGAACTTGAAGTCTTGTTTGAAGCAAATGCTAGACCAGCAACACCATCAGATTCAGAACCAGAACCAGAACCAGATCTTGAGTTTTATTCAGCTTCAGAACCGGATGCTTCATCTTCAGAGTTCATCTCTTTACCCAAATAGGCTTTGGCACGGTGAGAATTCTTTCGTCGAGAGGAATGTGATTTCGAGGAAGAACTCTCTCGATGCTTGTGGTACTTCTTTTTCTTGTCATCATCAGAACCATCTTTCTTGTCTTTTCTGGACTTTGAATCATATCTCTTCGATGCATAGTTTTTGCTCGATCTGTGTGACTTGCTCGAAGAGTTGCTGTGAGAATGCTTTGATCTATGTTCAATTTCACAGAGAGGACAATCAGCAATGAAGTGACCTGGCTTCTTGCACTTGTAGCAACAGTTATATTTTGCTGAATAGTTTCTGGATGATGATCGATACTGTGATGAATTGCTCGAATGTCTTGAAGAGTAGTTTTTCTTCGGTGAAGAGGAATTCCTTCTCTGGAAGCGGTTGAATCTTTTCATTATCAGTGCTAGATCTTTTCCAATATTCTTGGGGTCATCTGAAGCACAACCAGATTCAGAACTGGCTTCAGGACAGGAGTGATGTGAAGCTTTGGCCTTGAGTGCGTGAGATTTTCTTCGAGTCCCATTAACATCTCGTTTTTCATCTTCTTCCATCTCGAAAGTGTTGAGTCTCTCAAGAATATCAGCGGCAACAAGATCCTTGAAATCAGTCCTTTCCTTAATCATCAGGACAATGTGATCGAAGGGATCATCAAGGGAACGGCGCAAAGTTATGACAATAATCCAATTGGTAATGTCTTCGGCACCAAGGGAAATCAGTTCATTTGACAATGCCGTGAGTCTGCTGTATATGGAATTAACTTTTTCTCCCTCGTGCCTCTTGAAACGATAGAACTTGCTTCAAAGGGTGTCGATACGAGCATCTTTCTGAGTAGTGACACCTTCACCAATCTTCTCGAGATAGTCCAAAACACCTTTGGCCGAAGAAATATTCTTGACTTCATGATATTTCTCTGGAATCAGCTGATTTGTAATGAATACCCAGACTTCAGCATCGAGGTCCATCTTCTTTGCCTCTTCAGGAGTGATAGCATTTTTTCTTTGACAGTTACACCATTCTTGACAACTTCCCAAGCGGCAGAGTTGATGGCCATGATTTTCCTCTTCATTTTGTCCTTCCAATAGGGAGAGTCCTTCCCATTGTAAATAGGAATCGGTTCCCCTGAGCGAACAACTGCAAACGACATTCTTGACAACACTCCAGGTGGTTAGACCAAAATACGCAGAGCGTAGGGAGTGCCTAGCTCTGATACCAATTGAAAGATCAAGAATGATCAGAGGGGGAGGGGGTGAATGATCACTTCTAAAAATTCTAAGGAACTTAGAAGGAATTCATGCAAACTGCGAAGAACTATAGGCATCTCGAAGGAAATACAATATCAAAAGACATGGATGGCTCGAAAGGATTGGGAGCGAAGGTAAACATCGAAGGAAAACACGCAACGAGTAAATACTTAATGTAAATGCGAGAAGGAAAACGAGCCTGACACGATGATGTTTGGTAAACCATTTCACACTCTGCAAAGTGCTATGTCTGGTTGAAGGGACTGGTGATTGAACACCTGGAGCAAAACTCTCTCCGTCCTTTTCTCCACTGCAACAAACTCCTCGAGATTTTCCAGTTTTCACTCGTGGTAGATGATTCAGGACATCTCCGAGACCTTTAAAAACTTCCTTCAACAGTGACAAGTTCTCTTCGACTGCTTGACAGGCGACGCCTAACCGTCTAGGAGACTTGCAGTTCTCCAAGATAAAAAGGTCGGCTAATCTCGACCTAAGTCTCTGTGAATTGCTCAACTCAGTTTAGACTTGGGTTTTGGTTTTCTCTCGATGGATCTCACTTGGGATGCTCACAGTACTTCTGTCTTAGAATCTTCAGTGGAGCAGCCAACCCGAAATGGCAGGTAGGTGCAGGGTATTTATAGTTGGCGATCCCGATGGGTAAAATGACTGAAGTGACCCTATGTGACCGCTTGACGCGCGTCCACAACGGTCGGATTCCAATCACTGCGCAACTTTACTTAAGGAACAAGTAAGCTGACTTACCAAGCGAGTTCTCTCTTGAAGGCACGAAGTGCGATGACTTTGCCTTCGAGCTATTCACTCGACTCAGTGAGATTTCTCTCGGTAGGATTTCGTGGGTTTAGGTTGAGCGGAGCAAATTCACTTTGACAAAGATCTCAACTAGAAAACCCCTCTTAATAGTATGGTTTTTCCTACGACTCAAGAAAGTAAAGAGAAACTAGCAAAAACACTAAGTTTTCGACCAGCTTCAGCTTTCTCCTCGTTGCGCTTTTACTCGAGAGAGTCTTCTTCTTCGACGACATTTTTAGGGGTCTCTTCCTTCAAAGGTTTCGGTAGATGACTGCAGCTTAGCTGCACTGAGTTGTCCTTCGACCTTCTCCTTGCAAACTCCATTCTTTCGGAACCTAAGTATCTGTTTATACTCGAAAACAATATTAGGTCCACTTCTGCTTTGTCCAACAATCTCCAAAACCTTCGGGGGCAAAACTTGATCTTACAACATTTACGTCGTCGTGAGAATCGAAGAGTTTCATAAATGTCACCTGACATGGGTAATCTACCCTTGCTTTTATGGCATTGATTGATCAACCCCTTGTAACTATTTATATAGCCACTCAGTGGTATAATCTCTTGAGTACGTGTCTGTAACATCCCAAAATTCTCCGAATTTTGGAATGTTAATAAAATTAAATAGATGATGATTGTTTGCTTGATGTGTTTGATTTTCTCTGGGATTTAAAACTTTTGGTGTTGAAATGAATATTAAAGTGAGAGGGAATAAAATGACTTTCCCTAATATTCACCGTTGGTGTTTTGGAATTTATTATTTAAAACAAAACCAACAAAATAAAATGAGAGAAGGTAATATGACTCCTTCAAATTATTAAAAGTTTGGAAAAGTTTTGAAATCTTTATTGGAATTCTTTTGAATATTCAAAACATTTTTCGACTCAAGGAAATTCATTTGAGAGGATATAAAAGGATTTATCCCCATTTTAATTTGTTGAAAAATATTTTAAAATATTTTTGGGAAACTTTTTAATTTTACTTTGGAGTTATTAATATTTACTAAAGTTATTTTGGGAATTTATTTATGCTCCGGAAAAGTTTTTAAATAAATTTTCGGAGTTTTCAGTATTTTTAAAATATTTAAAAATAAGATTTAAAAATATTTTAAAATATTTAAAAATAAGATGCAAAGTTTTTATTTTATTTTAATATTTTGGTCAAGCCAAGAATTCAATTTTATTATTTAAAAATATTGGCGAAGACGTAATTTTAAAATAAATTTCCGTGATTTTTCTAATATTGTTTTGGGCCTAATGGGCCTGCTCTGGTTTTTTTTTCGCAGACCGGTTTTGTATTTATCTCTGATTTAAAAAAAGGGATTAGGGGCTGGCTATAAATAGCCCCGATTAGGGCTAAATTATTTTCGCTCAGCGTTTTAGGGTTAGCTCTAAACTAATCCGCGGGACCCGCCGCCGCCGACGTCATCGCCGGAGTTTCGCCGGAATCTCGTCGGAGTCTCGCCGGAGCATCGCCGGAGTTGTTTTTTTTCGTGTTTTTTCGAGGTAATTTTCGCGAGTCGCTGGAGTTGCGCTCTAGCCGTACCCCGCCGCACTAGCCGCGCCGCCCCCGGCTGCACCGCCGCCGCCGCCGCCGCAGGCCGGCGAGCCGGCCGCCGCCCGCCTCCATGGCCGGCTCACCCCGCGCCCGTGGCCACGCGCCCGTGCGCCCTGGCCGCCCCACCACCGGACCTCCGCCGCGCCCGGCCGCCGCTGCCCGCCGCTGCTGGCCGCGCCCGTCCCCGCCGGCCGGAGCCGAGCCCTAGCCCGAGGCCGAGCTCCAAGCTCCATGGCCATGGCCTGGTTCCTCACCCGTGCGCGTGCTGCCCGTGGAAGATGAGTTAGAGAAAAAAAAAAGAAAAAAAAAACGTTTCGAAAAAAGAAAAAAAAAATTCCAGATCTGGATCCAAACCGCCCGGGAACCCGATCGCGTTTTTCAGAAAACTTTTATTTACGTACGGGTCCTTTTTACAGTAGAGCACCCCGGTACCCCCGTTTTTCACCCGATACCGTTTTCGCGACCGTAGCTCGGAATCGAGTGATTCCAGTTGCGTTGCGACCGTGTAGAAATTTTCTAGCCAGTAGACCTAGTGTTACAGAAGTTTGAAGTTTTTAAATTTGGATCCCAAGCTGATCCAAATTTGAACTTCCGGCAGCCGTAACTTTTTACCGGTGCGCCCGTTTGCGCCGTTTCTTTTTGCGTTGGTTTTTATTTGACAAGTACTTTAAGTTTAGCTACTGTTAGGCAAGTTTTTCCACTGTTATTTGAATGTTTATTATTGTTTGATCATAATTGTATTGAATATATGATTGATTGGTGCTATGTTTGCTCGTATAGATTGTCCGGAGTGTGCCGCCTCGTATTGTGAGGATTGTGACTGTCAGGACCAGCAAGAAGGCAAGTGATGCTTTGACCATACTCATACCTATATTTTCTATATGCATTATGTTAGGAAATATCACTCTATTGCATGATAGGTAGTTTATTTTACTGTTGCTGCAAAACCAGTTAGGATAGCCACATGTTTTGACTTGTCTACCGTAGATCAACCTAGCCGTGTTGTTACTTTATTGCTATGCTTTGTAGAAGAGGTTGGGCTGTGAGAATTCATGGAGTGCATGTGAGCTATTTAATAAACCGTGTAGCAACTTTATAATAAATAGAAATCACTTCTGGACGGGCGGGTTGCATCCCGGTAGTTGTGCCTTGTCTAAGGACAGTGCCGGGGTTAAATGCACCCAATGATTGTTTTGGTGGTGAACCGGGAGCGTCATGGCGAGTACCCTCTGACGCAGTGGGCGCCGTCCAGGCTCAAAAAGATCAGACATGCAATATTACTAGTAGCTTCCGTGTACAGCCACTGGCTATATGGGCTCTGGCTTAGCACGAGTACGTTGTGGGGAACCTGACCCTGGTAGCTAGCTGATATAGATGTGTGGTTAGGTGTACCGGCTACCAAAGGGTGGAGGCAACCTCTTCAGAAAGTCTTTGTCTCAATCTTCGGGTTGAGTCCAGTGGGGAACGTGTACAACCTCTGCAGAGTGTATAAACTGATCATGATTAGCCGTGTCCACGGTTACGGACGAACTTTGAGAAACTAGTCAGTACTGTTGATGAATGATCTTGACAGAGGAACACTTAATAATAATTTGGTTGGGACAAGAGTAGCATGGGTTGCTGTGTGTTTCAGGTAGAATTCAACTTAAAACTTTGACTAGTTTAGTTCAGGAGAAAATTGGCTTTCTGCAAAACTAAACCATAAGCCTTTCCTTTGACTTACCTTGCATGTAGTTGTAGGTCCTTTATATAAACTTTTTCGTTTCACTTGCCGTACAAATCAGATGTACTGACCCGTTGTCGGGCTGTAACCTTCGGTGTTGCAGGTTTTTCAGACGATTAGTAAGGTGCGTTTAGGGGTTGCGAGTCTACACTCAGCATGTTCGCATGTGGCTGTTGATGGGACTCCACGTTACTTGATATTGCTTCCGCTATATTTATATTTATTAAGCTAGCCTTGAGCTATGCAACTTGTTATTTATTTACTCTGGATCATACGTTGTAATAATGATGCACTTGTACTTTGATATACATATATAATACTGTGTGTGCCAGCGAGTTCGATCCAGGGACTGGCACTTGAGCACAGAACTTCAATTCTGTGTGAATTGGGTCGCTACAGTGTCTTTCTTCGTCTCTTTCTTCCGTCAACAATTTTTCTCCATGGCTCCCAAGCTTAGCGTCTGTGTTCCTTTAGGTGCCAATGATCCTGGATCTAGTGCTGGTTCTCGTGGTGGTCGAGGCCGTGGACGAGGTAGAGGAAAAGGTGGGCGCGCTACTCGCCAACCCACAGATCTTGAAGATTCACCTCCTTCTCCTGAGAGGAATGAGTTTCTGGGGAAAGTTCCTACGATCCGTCGTTGGGTTAATCTTCCTGAATATTTTGCCCAAATCATGATGGCTTCCAAGCCTCCAAGGATGTGGCTCCTCTCTGAGGGGTGTCCTCGTGGACCCATCTGGGTGGACACGAGCTTCTCTGGTAACGATTCCATGTTTTTGGAGAAGGGTTGGAAAACCTTTCTTCGTTTCAGGAACGTCTCAAAGGGAGATACCTTCATCTTTAGGTATGATGGTGATGAGACCCTATGGGCCAGGTTTTTTGACTCGGATGGTGATTGAGTCGGCTGCTGCATGGAGAGCTCCAGCAGCAGTGATGAAGACTTCTACAACAATGTAGAGGAAGCCCAAGTTTCCTCATCTGATGATGAAGTCGACTCTGAGGACAACCACTGAAGTTTTAGTTTTATCAAGTAGATTGATTTATGTATTGCCGGCTTTTGTCCTGTTTTATTTTGATGTAAGACCCAGCCTCTGATGAATGAGAATTTTAATTTCCCATCAAATATGTAAGTCGGTTTTGTACCTGACTTTTGCTAAGATATATTTATGTATGGAAGTCGACACTCTTGATGATGTATGTAGCCCCCTAAATCGATTTGAACAATCTTGTGTCTTGTCGTCTCATAGGAAAAATCGGTCGGTCGCCCCCATGGTTGGTATGGTCTCTTTGTGTGCTGAACCAACTCATAAAATTTGAAGTGATACTCCCAAGAGTTGGTACGAACATCTTTGCGTTGTGCCGAGTCTTAGAAAAGTTTTGTGGTGTAGTCATCTTGGTGCTATGCTGAGTCACATAAGTCTTATTCTCATATTATCTCGGAAAAAGAAAACTTTTTAAAGAATTTTATGCATGATTTTATGACAATTGAACTAATAGAAAATGAAGTATGCTATGATGTTTATGTATGCAGAAAGTAAAGTGAAAAGGCTCATATAGAAGTTGGCTCCGGATAGAACATGCCTCATCTTCTCGCGTTGAGAGAGATTATTGGGTTATCCGTGAGTCGAAACCTCTCTGTAAGCCGACAGCATATGACTAGCATTCCCGGTACTTAAGACCAAACTCTGTAGCGTTTCTGAAAGCCCCCAAGGTTTAGACTAAGTCGGGTACACGTTGGTTATATGAGCTTTAGCTATACAGGCCAAGATTAAGCCGTGGTGGGCCAATTCTACATATATATGCCGAGTTCTCATATTAGAGTCGATGGATGTCATTGAGTCTCCCAATTCCTTCGAATAAGTCATATACATGCTCAATTATACATATATATGCCAATTTCTCATATTAGAGTCTATGCATGTCATCGAGCCCCCCGGTTCCTCTACATAAGTCATATACATGCTCAGCACCAATAGAGGGTTGATCAAGCCCCCAAGTCTATGAGATATAAAATGCAGAATATGAAACGTATGATGCAAGATGAAAATGATGAAACTAAAAAGTAAGGGAGGGTAAGTATGACAGCTTAGTATAACAAGAGCCGGTGCGACGGAGGTCGACTTATATCTTATATGGCGAAAGCCAAGGGAGAGTCAGTATGACAGCTTAGTATAACAAGAGCCGGTGCGACGGAGGTCGACTTATATATTATATGGCGAAAGCCAGTGCGACAAAAGTCGACTTATGTATATTATATGGCGAAAGGCACTGCGACAAATGTCGACTTATATGAATGTACAATAATGTTCCTGTTCTACTCAAGTATAATATGGACGGAGTTGTGCGACGTTCCATGGTCTGGGAGTCTCCTCCATACATGAGCGTGTGTCCGGCTTCTCGCGCATATCAACCAGGTAGTAGGATCCATGTTACAGGTTCTTGTTGATCACAAACGGTCCTTCCCATGGAGAGGATAACTGGTGCATTCCATCCTTTTTCTGTATAAGTTGGAGCACTAAACCACCTTCCTGGAAAGTCCGACTTTTCATGCGGCGGCTATGGTAGCGTCGCAGATATTGTTGGTAGATAGCCGACTGAGCTGCTACCAATTCTCGTTTTTCATCGAGAACGTCCAAGGAGTCTTGCCTTTCTTTCTCATTCTCGGCTTCCACATATGCGGTGACTCTTGGTGAATCGTTACTCTTGCATTGTTGTCACTTGGTAGGACAGCTTCCGCTCTGTATACTAGGAAGAAGGGTGTGTAGCATGTTGACCTATTAGGAGTCGTCCTGATGCTCCATAGTACTGAGGGTTACTCATCTTCCCAACAACCCAGCATCCTTTGCAAGGCGACACAGAGTCGGGGTTTGATGCCTCGGAGCAACTCTTGGTTGGCTCTCTCGTCTTGTCCGTTGGACTATGGGTGAGCTACCGATGCTAGGTCGAGTCGGATGTGCTCACGCTGCAGAATCGTTGCATAACCCCTTTTTATAGGTTAGTTCCATTATCAGTGATGATGCTGTGGGGCTAGCCGAATCTGTATATTATCTTTTTCAAGAAGTTCAGTGTTGTTGCAGCGTCACATTTACTGACCGGCTCTGCTTCGACCCATTTGGTGAATTTGTCCACTGCTACTAAGAGGTGGGTATTCTTGTTGGTTGACCTTTTGAAAGGCCCCACCATATCCAGCCCCCATACTGCAAAGGGCCAAGTGATAGGGATCATCCTGAGTTCTTGAGCCGGCATGTGATCTGCTTTGCGTAGCGCTGACATCCATCACACTTCTTGACTATATCTTCTGCATCCACATGTGCTGTGAGCCAGTAGAAAACGTGTCGATAGGCTTTAGCTACAAGCGAACGAGAGCCGGCATGATGTCCACAATCTCCAGAGTGTATTTCATTGAGGATGGATCTTCCTTCTCTGGTGAGACACGTCTCTGAAAAACATCTGCGGGACTTCGCCGACGTAACTCCCCGCTGATGAGTACAAAGGATTTGCTTCTCCTGGCAATCTGCCTAGCCAGTATTTCATTTGGAGGAAGGATTCCCTAGGTCCTGTAATCCAAATAAGGTACAAACCACGAGGGTGTGGCATGTATTGCAGCTACCAGAGCCGGCTCTGGATCCGGCTCTGCTATGTCTTGCGTTGTTGGTTGTTGCACAGACGTCTTTGTTAGAACGTCCAGGAATATGTTTGGAGGGACCGTCTTTTGTTGTGAGACGAGCCGGGACAAGGCGTCTGCTGCTTCGTTTAGCCGACGGTCCATGTAATCCACCTGGTAGCCAACAAAGAAGCCGACTTATCTTTCCAATTCTCGTCGACAAGCTGCCATCATGGGATCTTTGGAATTCCATTTCCCTGACACATGTTGAGAACCGAGATCAGAGTCGCTATAGAATTGAATCCGGCTTATGCTCATCTCATGATCCAGCCGCAGCCCATGAAGTAGGGCTTCATATTTTGCTGCGTTGTTAGTGCAATTGAACTGCAACTGCAAAACATAGCGGATTTTTTTCCTTTAGGTGAGGTAAGGGTCACGCAGGCTCCTGGTCCTTGGAGCTGCCGACTTCCATCAAAGTGCATCGTCCAGTACTTGGTAATCAGATTTTCTGGAGGTGCTTGGATTTCTGTCTAGTCGCTGATGAAGTCAACCAACTCCGGGGACATGATGGTCGTGCGTGGCTCATACTTGATGTGATAAGCCCCCAACCCTATAGCCCACTTTGCAATCCTTCCCGTGGCTTCCCTGTTTTGGATGATATCTGCAAGTGGTGCTGAACTGACTAAAGTTATGGGGTGCTCCTGGAAATAGTGCTTGAGCTTCTGACTCGCCATAAATACAACAAGGAACAATTTTTGCCAGTGAGGGTAGCGCTGCTTTGATGAAGTCATAACCTCACTAACATAATAAACTGGCCTCTGCAAGGGGTGCTCCTTATCGGCTTCCATACGCTCAACAACAACTATGGCACTGACCGCTCGATTGTTGGATGAGATATAGAGTAGCATAGGTTCTTTTGGCTTAGGAGCCGCTAGGATTGGAGCATGTGATAACTTCTTCTTCAGTGACTCCAGATCTTGATCAGCCTCATCATCCCAAACAAAATTTTCTGACTTCCGCAAAAGTCGGTGCAGGGGGATTGCCTTCTCTCCAAGCCGGTTCATAAACCGACTTAGGGCGGCTACGCATCCTGTGAGTCGTTGGACTCCTTTTACTGAGGCCGGCTTATAAAGAGCCTTGAAAGCTTTGATTTTCTCCAGGTTTGCCTCAATGCCTCTGTCAGATACTATGTATCCGAAGAGTTTACATGCGGGGACTCCAAAGGTTGATTTGGCCGGGTTTAACTTCATCTGGTAAGTACGCAAATTCTTAAAGGTCTCTTGTAAGTCACCGATAAGTGAGTCGGCCAGCTGAGACTTGACCTCTATATCGTCCACATAAGCATGCATGTTGCGCCCAATTTGCTCTTTGAGGCAACTCTACACTATTCGTTGGTAGGTGGCTCCCGCATTCTTCAAGCCGAAAGGCATGGAAGTATAACAATAGATCCCGAAGGGGGTGATGAAAGCCATTTTTTCTTGATCCTCAAGAGCCATCTTTATTTTGTCATAACCAGAGTAGGCGTCAAGGAAACACAAGAGCTCACATCCCACAGTCGAGTCTATGATCTAGTCAATACGAGGCAGCACAAAGGGATCCTTTGGGCAGGCCTCGTTTAAATCGGTGTAGTCAATACAGATACGCCAAGTCCCGTTCTTTTTCAACACGAGAACCGGGTTTGCGAGCCACTACGGATAAAAAACTTCGATGATGAACCCAGCGGCAAGGAGCCGGGCTATCTCTTCCTCAATGGTGTTTCTCCTTTTGTCGTTGAAACAGCGAAGGAATTTCTTGACAGACTTCAGTTTTGGATCGGTCTTTAGGTGGTGCTCAGCGAGTTCCCTCGGGACACCTGGCATGTCCGAAGGCTTCCATGCAAAGATGTCCCGATTGTCACGGAGGAACTCTATGAGCATGCTTTGCTATTTATTAGATAACCCTGTCCCAATGATGAACTGCTGAGAAGCGTCACTAGGGACAAGTCGACTTTATTTGTATCCCGATCCGGTTGGAACTTCGGGTTGGTATCTGGAGTCGGTTTCTTCAATATTGTGGAGTCTGCCGGGTCTACCTTTTCCTGGTATGCTGACAAGTCATATTTGGCGCATGCCGATTCGGCTAATTCGACGTGCTGTTCTTCACACTCCGAAGCACTGGATCGGCTCCCATCCACCGTGATCGGGCCATGAGGACCCGAAATTTTCATCTTTAGGTAGAAATAACATGGTCGGGCCATGAACCTAGCATAAGCCGGTCTTCCCAAAATGGCATGATATGGGCTCTCGAGCTTTACCACCTCAAAGGGTATGATCTTAGAGCGGAAATTTGCAGCGTTTCCAAAAGTCGTCTCTAGGTAGATATTGCCTATCGCACGTGCCGAATTGCCTGGGACTATTCCATGGAAAATAGTGTTGGAGGGTTGCAGTTGTTTTTTATTCAGTCACATCCTGCAGAAAGTCTCATAGTAAAGGATTTTGATACTGCTTCCTCCATCCATAAGTACTTTGTCAAGTGTATATACTCCAATTTGTGGAGAGACTACCAGAGCCAGAGTCCCCGGGTTATCCACCACTAGGGGATGGTCATCCCTTGTCTAGGTGATCGGCTGTTCTAACCAGTTGAGTCACCTGGTGACGAGGGGGTGACCCCACGACTCCTGCGTATGAGGACCCGGTGCATATGAAGACAGAAGGCCCGCTGGGAAGCCACAACAGGCACACGATTGGCCCGACCAAGCACCGACATAGGAGTCCGCGACTAGTATGGAAGGCACGACTTGGCGTACAAGACAAGACTAGACCGAGGAAACTATCTTTGTAACCTAGCACGGACTCCCCGAGACCTATCCTAATATATAAAGGCTGGGAGGGGAGACGCCGAAATCAAGACAATACACAATCTACTCCTGGTCTTGTGAGAACTCGCCTTGGCCTCCCCTGTAATCACCCCCTCATGCAATAATATCGAGAAGGAAGTGCTTCTCCTGTTAGCCGACGAGTATCGTCCAACCTGTCCCTTCTCTATGACTAAACTAGGGTCCCTGACTATGGGATTTGCCAGGGCTGATCCCCGTCAATTGGCGCCGTCTGTGGGAACAGGTTGGAATCACGATCTCGGTAGTCCCACCTTCAGCAAATCAAGACTCGAGGACTGGAACCAGATCTAGCCTGCTCGAGGAAATCAAGTTCACCACAAGAATCTCCATCGTCCTGTCAAGATCATCTAGCCTGCAGTCGAATCAAGTCCAGCACCCCAACGACCGTCAGATCCATCGCCGACGGAAAAGAACTCGACGACCCAGAAGACAAGCGCGAGGACTCTACACAGGAAGCCCACTCGAAGAGTTGCGTCGCGTGACAGAAGACTCGCCCGCCAGTCGACGACCCGCCGCTGCCCGAACTCCCGCCACGCGACAAGACAGCGACTCCGAAACCCAGACCGGAGAATACTACGACCCAGACCGAAGACCAGATGAATTCGCCAACTTCATCCGGAACCAATCACTCAGCGATGGGATAGAGCTTGACCCAAGATTCCACAACCGAACAGAAGAACACTCACAGATCTTCCAAATCTCAAGGAGAAGAAGGCACGCTGGCTCCAGTAAACTCACAGCCAAAGAGCAACTGGAAGTACCCTGCGCGATCCACTATTTCGAAGACAGTTGGGGAAACCTCAGAGCAAGCCACACCTTAGGAGATTGCCGCCCATTCAACGAAATCTCAAACAGCCTCAAGGAGGAAAAGCAGCGTGAAGCCAAGCGCACTTGAACAAGCGCGCACTCACAAGCACCAAGTACAGAAAGGCAACACCCCACGTCCCATGGACGAATCTGCATGATCCAAGAAGGAGGACCCAGAAAAGCAAAGCAAGACGCCTACACCCTGCATGCCGAAGCAGCCGAAGACCCAAAGATAGCAGAAATCTACCAACTGCATGGCGCTGAGACCAGCATCACCTTCTCTCAGAGCGACCACCTGCCAACAGTCCCAAGGCCGGGGCATGCACCCCTGGTTCTCAAAGCCCAGATCGGAGGTTACGACATGGACAGAGTCTTCATGGACAGAGGCAGCAACCTAAACATAATCTTTGCCAGCACCCTACGCAAGATGCTAATCCCACTACCAGTTTGGAAGAAGTCAGGCACAACAATATATGGCGTAGTCCCGGGCGAAGCAGCCGCCTCCATCGGAACAATCTAGCTTGATGTGATCTTTGGCAGCAAGCGCAACTTCGCAAAACAAGTCCTCGAGTTCGAATTGCTCGACTAGCAGTCGCAGTATCATGCCATACTCGGGCGACCAGCGTTCGCACAATTCATGGTGGTCCCGCACTATGCATATCTCAAGCTCAAGATGCCAGGACCTGCAGGAATCATCACAGTCAAGGGAAGCTTCACCAAATCAGACCAGTGCGACCGCGACTTCCACAAAGTCTCCGACACGTTTGGAGCCCAACAACAGCTCAAAGAAATAGCGATGGTAACGGACAAAAGAATATTTCCGCTGGCAAGCCGGAGCGAGTCAAAAGAATTCGGACGCGGCTTCAGCGTCGACAGCGACACAATCACACACCAAGTCCACCCAACAGACACAGAAAAGACAGTCCACGTATATGCCCACCTCCCAGAAGAACAAGCAACCACCCTCAGAACCTTCCTTCGTGAAGAGTGGAAATTTTTTTCCTGGTGCCCAGCCGACATGCCCGGAATACCGTGAGAATTTGCAGAACACGCGCTCCACATCAAGCGAAACACCAAGACAGTAAAGCAGGCGCTGCGACGATTCTCAGAGCCCAAACGCAGAGAAATTGGAGAAGAATTCAACTGACTACTCCACGCACAGTTCATCCGAGAGACAAAGAAAGCAACATGGATCGCAAACCCAGTCCTAGTCCCTAAAAAGGACACTGAGGTACTGAGGATGTGCGTTGACTATGGGCCTGTCAACAAACACTGCCCAAAGGACCACTTCCCCCTGCCGAGAATCGATCAAATAATCGACTCCACAGCAGGATGTGACCTCCTATCCTTCCTCGACGCATACTCAGGATACAATCAGATCAGGATGAAGGAAGAAGATGAAGAGCACACCTCGTTCATCACCCCCTACGGCGTATTCTGCTATCAAACAATGCCCTTTGGCCTAAAAAATGCAGGAGCCACGTACCAGCGAATGATGCAAGCATGCTTGAGAGACTAGATTGGCAGAAACATCCAGGTCTATGTAGACGACATTGTCATCAAAACCTACAGCGCCAACATGCTACTCGACGACCTCCGCGAAACATTCGCGGCCCTTAACAAGTACATAATCAAGATCAACCCAAAAAAGTGTGTGTTCGGCATCCCAGCCGGAAAACTACTCGGATACATGGTCTCTGCCCGAGGAATCGAAGAAAACCCCGAAAAGGTCCAAGCAATCGACAAGATGCAAAGGCCAACCAACATCAGAGGCGTGCAGCAACTCACAGGAAAACTCGCAGCATTGAGCCGTTTCATCAACAGGCTAGGAGAAAGGACCTTACCGTTCTACAAACTGCTGAGAAAAGGCGAAAAATTCGAGTGGACCGAGGAAGCCAACAATGCATTCGCAGACCTAAAGAAAACCCTCTCGACCCCACCAATCTTCGCGGTGCCTAAAGAACGGGAGAAGTTGTACCTCTACATAGCAGCGCGCAGCAGTGTCGTGAGCATGGTGCTCGTCGTCGAGCGCACAGAAGAAGGCAAAATCCAGAGCATACAAAGACCAATCTACTACCTCAGCATGCTGCTCACAAAGCCACAACAACGGTACCCGCATTACCAGAAGCTGTTGCTCGCCATTATCATGACCTCCAGGAAAGTATCGCACTACTTTGATGAACACTCCGTCACAATCGTGAGCAGCGCACCACTCGCGGACATCCTCAACAATCCCGGAGCAACCGACCGAGTCGCTGAGTGGAACATGGAGCTCATCCCGCGGGATCTGCAATTCAAACACCCAACAGCAATCAAAGCCCAAGTACTCCCAGACTTCCTGGTCGAGTGGGCAGAGGTCCAAACACCAGGCCCCCCAGACCTATCCAACTCATGGACGATGTATTTCAACGGATCCAAAAGACAGCAAGGAGCCGGAGAAGGCGTTGTACTAGTCTCCCCCAAAGGAGCGAAGCTCAAATACATCCTCCAGATCATCTTCAACAATGCCTCCAACAACGAAGCAGAATACGAGGCACTACTCCACGGCATGCGCATGGAAAAAACCTGCGGCGCGACTCGCCTCCTTGTCCAGCAGGCGATGAGAGACTGTAACGCAACCGCAGACAACATGACAACCTACCAGAATCTCTATAACACACTAGAGGAAGGATTCGACGACTGCGAACTCAACTACATCCCTAGAGCAAATAAAACAGAAGCCGACACACTTGCGAACATCGGATCAACTCGAGGATCAATACCACCAGGCATTTTCCTCGAGAGCTTCAACCAGAGATCAATCAAAGCAAAGCCAGAGGCACCCAAAGTAGTCGCAGAGGAAGATGACACAAATGAACAAGCACATGTGGCAGCGACGAGCACAGCCGACGGCACAAGCAGCCAAGCAACCAAAGCCGAAGAACCAGCAGCACTCGAAGGCCCAGCCTGGGAAAAACCATTCCTTCGATTCCTAATCGAGGGCACCCTACCACAAGACGTTGCAGAAGCCCGACGCATCAGTCGACGATCTAAAGCATTCACAGTAATCAACAGACAGCTCTATAAGCGCACCATTTCTCAGGTCCTCCAAAAGTACATAGATGAAGAAGACGGCAAAGCCCTACTGCTCAAGATTCACGAAGGCACCTGCGAACATCACGCGAGCAGTCGAGAACTCATTGCCAAGGCCTTTCGAGCAGGTTTCTACTGGTCGACCACTATGAGAAATGCAGAGGACATCGTACGGCGTTGCATCGCTTGCCAAAAGTTCACCAGCAGGCCACACGCCCCAACATCGGAACTCAAAACCATACCGTTGTCATGGCCATTTGCCACATGGGGACTCGACATGGTAGGCCCACTCAAGAAATCCTCAAAAGGAGGACGAACACACCTACTAGTCGCAGTTTACAAGTTCACCAAATGGATCGAAGCAGTACCAATCACTAGCTCAACAGCTCTCACGGCAGTTAACAGCATCAAGTCAATCATCTTCAGATTCGGAGTACCACACAATATCATCACAGACAATAGTACAAACTTCACAGCAGCAGAATTCCAAAACTTCTGTCAAGAGCTGGGCATCAAAATCAACTACACATCAGTCGCACACCCACAGTCCAACGGCCAAGTGGAGAAAGCAAACGGCCTAGTATGCGGAGGAATAAAGAAACGACTCCTAGCACCACTATAACAAGCCGCAGGCAACTGGGTAGAGGAACTCCCAGCAGTACTATGGAGCCTGCGCACCACCCCAAACAGCTCAACCCAGTATACACCTTTCTTCTTGGTATACGGGGCAGAAGCAGTACTGCCGCACGACTTAAAATTCAGAGCTCCCAGAATCTTAGGGTACGAAGAGGAAGAGGCAGAAGAAGCACTGCATAACGACAAAGACACATCAGACGAAGCACGGGACATAGCCATCACAAGATCTGAAGGTTACTAGGACAAACTGCGCACATATCAAAGCAGTCGCCTGCGAACCAGAACGTTCACCAAAGGAGATCTCGTGTTACGACTAATACAGGAAAAAGTGCACAAGCTTGCCCCACAATTGGACAGGCCGTTCATCATCTCGAAAGTCATAGGAGGAGGCGCATATAGGTTGAAGAACCCGAAGACCAATGAGGACGTGGTAAATCCATGGAACATAGCGAACCTACACCTGTTCTACCCATAGTCCTCTAGGCATTGTCAGAGACATCGGCAACAGCACCGATCGGCAACCCATGTAAACACTCGAAGAAATAAAATAATGCTGCCCAAACACCTTACTTCAAAGAACTCAGGGGCTCGAGCATAAAACTCCCCCCGAGAGACGCTATCCTCGCTCACGCGACCATGCTTAAAAGCACTCGGGGGCTCGAGCATAAAACTCCCCCCGAGAGACGCTATCCTCGCTCACGCGACCATACTTAAAAGCACTCGGGGGCTCGAGCATAAACTCCCTCCCGAGAGACGCTATCTTCGCCATGAGACTATACTTAAAATCACTCGGGGGATCGAGCATAAAACCCCCCGAGAGACGCTATCTTCGCTCATGCGACTACAGTCAAAAACATTCAGGGGCTCGAGCATAAAACTCCCCCCGAGAGATGCAACCTCTTCTGCAAACACCGGGAAGCCAGAACACAAGACCCCCTTCCACTCACCAAGAGTTTTCCGCAAAAAGAATCATATCGAAAAAACGCAAAATTTCTTTAAGTCTTCACCTGATCGCAAGCGATCACCTAAAGACTCGGGGGATACTCTCATCGGGAGCGCTGACGCGCACCCGATCAAAAACTTCGAATAAATAGCAATGGGAAAGGACAGCCCAGGTAGAAAAAAATCACAGCCTATACCTGATTCTACAAATCAAACGTAGCCTCGGTGGCTACTCCCATCGGGAGCGTTGCCGCGCACCCGAAGGACACTTTCATTACAAAGGAGTCGAAGAAATTTCTCCCTTACAAAGGAGTCGAGGCCAATTTTCATTACAAAGGAGTCGAAGACAGTTCTCCTTCACATAGGAGTCAAAGACAGTTTTCATTACAACGGAGTCAAAGACAGTTTTTCATTACAAAGGAGTCGAAAGCACTCTTCATTACAAAGGAGTTGAGCACAGTTTTTTCATTACAAAGGAGTCAGAAGACAGTTATCGCTATAGAAGGACCCGAGCAACTACAAGACGGGTTACAATTATCCCAAGGAATTATTACTTCTACATGTATACTCATGCTGAGATAATTGGCACTTTCGTACCACAACTTGACGAGCATCACCACAGACAAAGTAGCAACTCAGTCCGCGAAGAAGCAGGTCGCTGTCCTCCAGTTCTAAAAGGTGCCTCGCCTACTGACACAGCTGCTTGACGACCGGCTTGACATCCAGCTCATACTTAGAACTAGAAGAGCAAGCACCATCAGTCGAGGAATCAGTCAAAGACGAAGACACGGGAGAAGCAGGCGAACCACAACTCGATCCATTGGAATCACCGCTGCTTGTTTCCTCCTAGTATGGATCCAAACGATTGCCACCGGCATCAAATGCGTGGATAGTAGGAGTATCTTCGCCATCAAAACGACAGCAAAGGCTATCTCCGTCGCGCAGATTCAACCGACAAGAAAACGCCCTCCAGCCAGACCCAAGGAAAATCAAGGATGAATTATCAACTTCCAACTCCACCCAAGAAGAAGACCGAGCGCATCCGTGAAGACGGAGCCATAAACCCCTCAAATTACGCTCAGAAGCAATGGAGGCAAACGAGAATGGAAGAGGAATCCGGGCAGCGGTCCATCTAAGAACACGCAAAAGAAAGTCATAGGGCCAAAAACCCTCTTCCGTGGAAGAAGAAGAAGGCGTCGGCTCAACATCACGACATCCACCACGCGAAGAACGAGGCGTGCGCCCACCACGGCCGCGACGGCCATGACCTCGCCCAGTCACACCACCACCATGCTTGGGCGCCATATGAAGAAGAAGCAGGAGAGAAAGGCGAGAAGAATGGATGCCAAGGACAAGCAACCACAGGAGGTATTTATAACACAATCAAAGGGCAAACCAGGGAAAACACACAGAAACCCAGGCTGCGCCATCATTACTTCAAAGACCAAAAAAGCCGGGCGTTACAAATTCCAAGACAAGATGCCTTCACACGGTCAGCACTATTGAAAGTGCATTTACTCCTAAATGGTGTTTTGGTGTAATGACAATGTGGTTAGTGGGACTAATGACGGGTGTTAAAGATTTATCTCAGGTCATAGGTCCCGTGGTGGGTTATTAATTTTGGAGGATGATTGGCCCCGATTCAAAAAGATAAAAGGCGTGGTGTTCACCTGATGACTCGAAGGATTCTTTCGGTTTGATTTGAGTCGTAGGATCACCGCACTATAAAGAGGGGTCAACGAGATTGATT
This sequence comes from Bromus sterilis, assembly GCA_950022295.1. Lineage (NCBI taxonomy): Eukaryota > Viridiplantae > Streptophyta > Magnoliopsida > Poales > Poaceae > Bromus > Bromus sterilis. The sequence goes on from OX465600.1 coordinate 161,665,418, forward strand.
ATGTGTGGGAACACATTTTCCATGTCCAAATATTTCATCCCAAACCCATCTGGAAGAAATGCCGAAAAGTGTGCGATTGCATGGGCTCATTGTGAGGTGGACCAGTTTGTCTCTGGTCACCCCGTGTGCACGGGGTCTCTGACCCCCGTGCGCACGGGGTACCCAGAGGCTCACTGAGTAGCCCGTGTGCACGGGGTCTCTGACCCCCGTGCGCACGGGGTACCCCGAACCTCTCTGAGTAGCCCGTGCGCACGGGGTAGAGCATCCGGCTCTGAGTAGCCCGTGCGCACGGGGCTCACTTAGCCCGTGCGCACGGGGCTCACTTAGCCCGTGCGCACGGGCCTCCAACGGCTAGATGCCCCCTCACAGCTCTCTCCACTATATAAGCCCCCCCCCCTTCTTCTTCCTCCAGCCCTAATCCTTTTTCCCTTGCTTGAGCCTCCACTCCATGAACTCCATTTTGCTCAATACTCCCATCTCCTCCAACCAAACTTGTTGATACTTTGGGAGTTGGGAGAGCAAGGCCCGATCTACACTTCCACCAAACCGATTTGTGTTCCCCGCAAGATTTCTTCACCGTTGACTTGTTACTCTTGGAGCTTTGGCTCCTAGGCGGCTAGGTGTCCGTCCCGGAAGCTTCCTTGCTTGTGGTGTGCTCCTGGAAGTCTGTAAAGGTGTGGTGGTCGCCTTCAAGACCAACCCCGAGTGGATTCGAGGCTCATCCGTTGGGGTGACTCGAAAGGGGAGAATACGGTGATCTACGTTGTTGTAGCGTTCTCAATCTTGAGCACCGCTCCAACGGAGATTAGCACTCCCTCAAAAGAGTGTGAACTTCGGTCAAACAAATCACCGCGTCTCCTCTTCACTTGTGGTTTATCCTTTCCGCCCTTTACTTGTTCTAACCTTGTATGCTTGTTGGCTTGCTATCGTATTTGTTGCCTAGCATATTTGATTTAAGCTTGCTTGCCACCTAGGGTTATTTCATCTAGTTCACATCTAGAGAATTGTTTTAATCCGCCTAACCCTAAAATTTGGTAATAAAGCTTAAATTTGTTAGTCACCTATTCACCCCCCCCCCTCTAGTTGACCGTATCGATCCTTTCAATTGGTATCAGAGCCTTGGTCTCTTATTAAGGGCTTAACCGCCTAAGAGAATATGGTCAATCTAGGGGATCAAGGTGACACCCTTCCCACGGATGGGGGGGGTACCGAGTGCACATGGTGCACCCATTACTAACCCACCCGTCCCACAAACAACACACCAAGAGGGTGGTGGACCTAGCTCCGCCACCTCACTAACCATGACCGAATTCGCCTCTTTCATGGAGTCTTTCAAAAGCTCCATGGAAAATCCGATGAAGGCCTTGGTTCATGAAGAGGTCGATAAGAAGCTTGCTTCTATCTCACAAGCTCCCTCTACCTCATCAACATTTTGTCCAAAAACCACTTTGGATGTTGATGGAGTGAGGGAGACACCACCACCACCACGTCCTATTGCACCGTCATACAATGCTGCTGCTCCTTCATATGCTCGTCCTCATATTCCTATGCCGCATATTAATCATACTGGGGACCCCCCCTCTTGAATCCCGACTCGTTTGGTAAATGGAAGCTAGATATGGAGTACCATGTCCGGAGTGCCTCCACTCAATTGTGGTGGATCATCTTGAGAGGCTATCGTCCCGAGGATCCGTCAAGCTTATCTCCAAGAGAAGAGGTTGATGAACAACTCAATGACACTGCCTGTCACATGCTCCGGAAGGCCGTGCCGGATGACTACCGAGACTCCATTGCTCTATTGAAGTCGGCCAAGGAAATTTGGAATACCCTTGGGGAAATCTTTGAAGGAGACGCAAGTGTGCAGAGATCTTGTCTGGCCCTTCTCAAGACAGAGGTTAACATGTTCGTGAGGAAGGAAGGTGAGACTGCGGATCAAGCTTTCCGTAGGCTCAAATCCATTGTGTTGGATCTAAGGAACTATGGTTGCACATGGGCCGATGACAATTTCATCAAGGACAGATTCTTGTGCGCCATGATTCTCACCGATGAAACCATGGTCACCATGATTTACCAACGCATGGATTTTGACCAATTGACACCAAATCAAATTGTGTCATCCTTCACCACCAAGTCTTTGTTGAAGACCAAGTCCAAGCAAACCCATGACCTTGTCTATGGGATCAATAGCTCCAACAACCTCGCCTTGAAGGCCAAGAAGGTGGCTTCCCCCTCCAAGATGGTGGAGGTGGAAGAAGTGGAAGAATATTGTGAAGAAGAAGATGGTCCCTCGTGCCCGGCCGAAGACTTTGAAGAAGATGTGGCCCTCCTTGTCCGAAAATATGTGGGAACCATGGGGACTCCGGGAAACAAAGGAAGTAATCATCTCAAGGGCAAAACCTTTGGAAGAAGAAAGTGCTACAATTGCGATAGTCCAAAGCATTTTGTTGCGGACTATCCATATGAAAGAAGAGAAGAGAAATCCGAGAAGCTTATTCTCAAGAAGAAGAGGTTCAACAAGTTTGCCAAGAGGCGTGGCGACAAGGCTCTTGTTAATGAAGAGTACATCTCTGAGGATGAAGAAGACGGTGATGAAGATGAGCACAAGGGCATGGCCGCTATTGCCATGCACTCCAAGTCCTCCTCCACCTCATCAAGCCTCTTCGATCCCCCCAACGAGAACAAGACCATCGTCCACCGATGCCTCATGGCAAAAGAGGTAATATCAAAGTCTATCAACTCTACGCCATCATCTAACACTACCAACTCTTTGCAAGAAGAGTCGGATAACGAGTGTGATGATGAGGGTGTCGTTTATAGTGAGGAAGCCTCATTGGCTTTCATGAAGACACTTAAGGGAGAATCCCTTGCTCGTTTCCTCAACATGATGAGGTCACTCACCGAACGTGATGACTACATCGGAAATGTGGAAACCCTCTTAATGGAGGAAAAGGAGAGAAATGATCTCCTTGAGCAAAATCACCTTGAAGTAGAAAACATGAAAGCCTCACTTGAGGAAACCATCACTTCTAATGAGATAGATTTTGTTAAAGTCAATGATGCTCTAGAACTCTCTCTTGAAATTAAGCATGATCTCATGGATAAAATTGCTAAGCTTAAAGTTGATCATGGTGAACTCGGTGAGGAGTATAAACTCCTTGAAAAGAGCCACAAGCTCATAAAAGGGGAGCTTATAACTCTCACCGAGTCTTACAACCAACTTAAGGCTTCCACTCTTAAAACTCTTGCTACTTTCTCTCCTAATGATGCATGTGCTTCTAACTCCATTGATTATGCATCACTACTTGTTGAGAACAAAAAGTTGAAAGAGCAACTTGAGAAAGGTCTTGTGTCTTGTATCCAAGGCGAGAATAACTTGAATGAACTTTTGAGCAATCAAAAGGAATGTGTGGCCAAAGAGGGAATCGGTTTTGATCCCTCTCAAAAGAAGAAGAAGAACAAGCACAAGAAGAAGAAGAACAAGAAGAAGAAGCACCAAGAAACTCCTCCTCAACAACAAATCACATTTGTGCAAGAAGGGCACAAGGAGAAGGAGAAAGGGAAGGAGAAGGTTGGAGAGGAAGTCATTTCAAAGGAAGTGGCTCCCTCTTCTAATTATGCCGGCATGAACAACCCATCTTATGTCCTTATGAGAAGGAATGATGGATATACTTTTGCTAAATTTGTCGGCACTAATTATGATGATTATGCATGGACTATTTGGGTTCCTAAGACCCTTGTTGCTAACTCTCTAGGACCCATTGAAAAATGGGGACCTAAAAACAAAGCTTGATTGTTGCAGGACTATGCCTCCGGTGGGACACAATGGGTGATTGATAGTGGTTGCACCAATCATATGACCAGAGGCAAGGATATGCTCGTGGATTTCGTTGATTCGCTCAAGTCATCCTCGGACATCTCCTTTGGCGACAATAGCAAGGGAAAGGTATTGGGATTAGGGAAGTTTGTCATCTCGAGGGATTCTTCACTCAAGAATGTCATGCTTGTCGAATCCCTTCACTACAATCTACTTTCCACTATCCAATTGGCTCGTGCCGGATATGACTCGCTGTTTAGTGAATTTCATGTGACCGTCTTTAAAAGGGATACTCTCAAAGTGGTCTTTGTTGGGCATGTTGAAGGCAACCTTTACGTGGTTGATTTCTCGAAAGAGAGCACTCACCTAAAAACATGCCTAATGGCCAAGGCCGACGTGGGGTGGTTATGGCACCGTAGACTAGCCCACGTCGGTATGAGAAATCTACAATCCCTTATAAAGGGGGAGCACATTGTTGGACTAAGCGATGTTTCCTTTGCCAACGATCGTGTTTGTAGTGCTTGCATTGCTGGAAAGCAACATGAGAAGCAACACAAGATAAAGACTATCATCACATCGACGAGGCCTCTTGAGCTCCTTCATTTGGATCTCTTTGGGCCTCCATCCTATGATAGTTTGGGTGGGAGGAGGTATTGCCTTGTCATTGTCGACGACTATACTAGATATACATGGATTTTCTTTATAAAGAACAAAGATGAGACTCAAGAGACCTTTATATCATTTGCCAAAGAAGCTCAACGTCAACACCAATGTGAGATTATGGCTATTCGAAGTGACAATGGTACCGAGTTCAAAAATTATACAATGGATGAGTTTTTGAGTGATGAGGGGATCAAACATCAATATTCCGCGGCCTATACTCCTCAACAAAATGGTGTTGAGGAGAGGAAGAATAGGACTCTTATTGAGATGGCAAGGACAATGCTTGATGAGTACAAGTCTCCATACAAGCTTTGGGCCGAAGCCATCAACACCGCGTGTCATGCCTCTAATAGGCTATATCTCCGCAAGCTCAAGAACAAGACACCTTATGAACTCCTAATCGGGAAGAAGCCAAATGTCAAGTACTTCCGTGTTTTCGGTTGTAAGTGTTTCATTCTCAACAAGAAAACCTGATTAGCTAAATTCGAAGCAAAAACATATGAGGGAATATTTGTTGGATATGCCTCAAACTCCCATGCGTATCGTGTTCTCAATAAATCCACCGGATGTATTGAGGAGACATCGAATGTGGAGTTTGATGAGGATAACGGCTCCCAAGCCAAACCTATTGTTCCAAGTGTTGTAGGTGATGAGACTCCTTCTCAAGTTATAAGGACCATGGGGATAGGCCACATTCTTCCACAAGAAACACCCCAAGTCCATGTAATCGAAGAAGGGGTAAGAGCCCCTCTTGAGGTTTCTCCTCAAGGGAAGTCATCACCTCCACCACAAGAGCAAGACGTTTCGGGAGCACAAGCACCTATCCAAGAGCAAGAAGAGGTCCCTCAAGATACCGAGCAAGATCAAGGGCAAGCTCAATCAAATGATGATGAACCTATAATTGAGGCCCAAGATCAAGCTCATACAAGTGATCAAGATCAAGTTCAAGAAGTTGTCTCTCCACAAGCTAAGAAAAAGCAAGTTCGGGTTTCTCCACAAAGAATTCAACCAAGTGAAGAAGAACTTGAAAAGAAGAGACAAAAAGCGGCTTTGAGACTTCAAATGCTTCAACACTCCACCGACAACATCCTTGGAAGCATCTCAAAAGGGGTAACTACTCGTAAACGTTTGGCAAACTTTTGTGAACATCACTCGTTTGTCTCTTGTATTGAGCCCCTTAAGGTAGAAGAAGCGCTTGATGATCCGGATTGGGTAGAAGCTATGCATGAGGAACTCAACAATTTCTCCCGCAACAAGGTGTGGTCACTTGTTGCAAGGCCCAAGGAAAATTATAATGTCATTGGGACCAAATGGGTTTTCAAGAACAAGCAAGATGAGCATGGACAAGTCACTCGTAACAAGGCAAGATTAGTGGCACAAGGGTTCACCCAAATCGAAGGTTTGGATTTTGGTGAAACCTTTGCCCCCGTTGCCCGTCTTGAGTCCATTCGTATCTTACTTGCTTATGCTGCTCATCATGACTTTAAATTATATCAAATGGATGTTAAGAGTGCGTTTCTAAATGGTCCTTTAAGTGAATTGGTGTATGTTAAGCAACCTCCCGGTTTTGAAGACCCCGAACGCCCCAATCACGTTTACCAACTTCATAAGGCTTTGTATGGTCTTAAGCAAGCACCTCGTGCTTGGTATGATCACCTTACGACGTTTTTAAACGAGAAAGGGTTCGAGATGGGGTTGATAGATACCACTCTCTTTACCAAGAGAGTAAAAGGAGATTTTTTTGTATGCCAAATATATGTTGATGACATTATCTTTGGGTCTACTAATCATGCTTGCAATGTTGAGTTTCAAAATCTCATGACCAAGGAGTTTGCCATGTCTATGATGGGTGAGTTGAAGTTCTTCCTCGGATTTCAAGTCAAGCAATTAAGGGGAGGGACTTTCATTAACCAAGCAAAATATATTCAAGACATGCTCAAGCGTTTCGATATGGTGGATGCCAAGCCGATGAAGACTCCAATGCCAACCAATGGCCAACTCGATCTAGATCCCAATGGTAAAGATGTGGATCAAAAGGTATACCGCTCTATGATCAGTTCTTTGCTTTACCTTTGTGCATCTAGGCTGGATATTATGTTAAGTGTGTGTATGTGTGCAAGATTTCAATCCGCCCCCAAAGAAGGCCACTATATGGCAGTGAAACGGATCCTTCGATATTTGGTTCATACCCCAAACTTGGGACTTTGGTATCCCAAAGGATCTTCCTTCAAGCTAGTGGGATATTCGGATTCAGATTGGGCCGGTGACAAGGTGGATCGTAAGTCCACATCCGGCTCATGTCAATTCCTCGGGAGGTCCTTAGTGAGTTGGTCCTCCAAGAAGCAAAATTGTGTTTCTCTATCAACCGCCGAAGCCGAGTACATTGCGGCGGGAAGTTGTTGTGCCCAATTATTATGGATGAGGCAAACTTTGATGGATTATGGTGTCAAATTTGACAAAGTGCCTCTATTATGTGACAATGAAAGTGCAATCAAGATTGCGGATAATCCCGTGCAACATAGCCGAACCAAGCATATTGATATTCGTCATCATTTTCTTCGGGATCATGTGGCACGAGAAGACATTGAGCTCTTTCATGTGGGCACCGAGAAGCAACTTGCGGATATTTTCACGAAGCCACTTGATGAAGCAAGGTTCCGTGAGTTAAGGCATGAGCTAAATATCGTGGATCTTAGTAACATGGGTTGATGATCTTGCATACACACATTAACTTTTCTATATCTTGCCTAGATGTAGGCACATAAGTAGGGGGAGTAGAATTCTCTCAATGATTCCGACATAACCCTACTTGTGCATAAATTGATCAAAATCTTTCACATCCGCCATTTATAGATGGCACTTGTGCTTCAAAGATGAGTAGTGGAGACGGGCCCAAGGTTAAAATCTTCGCGGTTCCGTACCACAATTGCTCAAACATGGTGACTCTCGGGTCACCGCCTTTTTCCGCGTTACAACGTTGTTTGTTTTTCGAGTCGTTTAGACTCTTGGTGTCTTCCCCCGGATAGGAATAGTTTCCCTTGACTTTAGTTGCCCTATCCTATTCCACTCTTATCTCATAAGACATTCTCTGTTATCATTTCCGTGCAAATGCTCTCCACTCGCACCTCCATAGCACAGACGTTCTAGTGCAATGTTCCTCAATTTTGTGTTGGTTCATCTTGACATTTAGGGACGAGGTAAGGGGTCACCCCCAGCCCCTCCCCTCCTTGTCAAAACTGACGCAACCTTCTGAGGACCCCGTGTGCACGGGGTGTACCATGCGCACGGGGACCCCGTGCGCACGGGACATGACCCCCGTGCGCACGGGGTTATGCGGTTGGCACCCATATGACTAGGGCGCGGGGTGGAGAGGGAGTTACCCCTCCTCATTATCCCCCCACGCCTCTGTCTTCTTCAGGGTCGCCGCCGCCGTCGCCATCTTGCCTCCTCCGGCCATCTCCCGGCCAAAGGCACGGATTCCCCCCTTCATTGGACACCATGGATGACCCAGGTTGGTCACTCTTCCTCTCCTCCTTAGTTTTGGTCCTCAAAACCCTAGGAGAGGTGCTCTTCGTGCTCTATGTAGATGGGATCCGATTGTGTGTGGAGTAGATGCAGATCTAGGGTAGTCTCGGCCTAGGGGGAACCTCCCCAGCCCGCCCCTCCCCTCCTCGCGAGGTTTGAGCGGCGGCTGGGAGGACCCCGTGCCCATGGGATCAAGACCCCGTGCACACGGGCCCCCGTGCCCACGTGGTGTACCGTGCGCACGGGCCCTGTACCCCGTGCGCACGGGCCTTTCAGGGAGAGACAACCTTGATATGCATCTGATTCATCGTCCTAGTTTCATTTTCACTGAGCATTTGCACAACTTCTTGCCTGTCGTCTGTAGAGTCCCCGAACCGGCAGGTGTTCGTTCGTCGCAAGCGTCAAAAGGCAGGAGATGATGAGTTTCTGCCGCCAGCTGGTCAGGGCCAGGAGGAGGGTTCTCGTGGTGGTGGCCGTCCCCGCCGCCTCGCCACTGCCAGAGCACCCGTTGAGACTGATTCCAGCGATGAGGAGTCTGATTCTGAGGGTGCATATCAGCCTACTGCTCATGAGACCGCTGAGGCATTTCAGGAAACTGGGTTTGTTGAGGAAGATGAAGATGATGATGAGGAGAGCTCGAGTCCTGGTGAGCGTCCCCTTCCAGGTGGCCGGGATGTGTCTAACATACCGGTCAGTGAGTGGTCTCAGCCAGAGTACTGGGCTTTTCGTGACCAGAACCCCTATGTTGCTGCCACTGCGCTCGGAGCAGATCCAAGATTCCGCAATGTGTTTCAGGCCCGAATTTTCAATGAGTTGATGATGGCTAAGCAGAAGAAGTTTGCTCCCCACAAGCAGGTCGATGTGGAGCACTTGAGGGACAATGCTCATATTTATCCCGGTGTGTATGATGCTCTTGGGAGGCTTGGCCTTATACCGTTCTGTCAGTTCTCGTACAAGTACAATGAGGATCTTGTCATGCAGTTCTATGCCACTGTCTACTTCTATAATGATGATGCTCGTACTATGCGTTGGATGTCTGGCACTGCGGTCTGCTCTGCCCCGTTTGCCAAGTTTGCTGAGATCATTCCATACCAGTTCTACACTGAGCCTCATCCTGACTTTGAGAGGGTGTCTGAGTTTGGCCGCAATAAGGACGAGATTGCATTTGCTTATAAGAAGGAGAAGTCCTTTGTCACTGGCTCTATCAAGGATCTGCTTCCCACCTATGATACACTGCGTCACATCCTTCGGTACACTCTCACACCGAAGGCAGGTGACACTCATAACATGCGTGCCTCGATGCTTGATATTTTTCTGATGGTTAAGGACCGCAGGAAGGTGGATGTTCTGGATACTATGTTCCTGGAGATTCGTGAGTGTATCCGTCTGAGGAAGTCCCTGATTTATGCTCCCTTCATTCAGGCTCTGATTGAGTCTGTGTGCCCTGCTCGCCACATTCCTCAGCATGTGTACCCTGTCAGTGTTCTGAAGCGTGACCTCAACTGGAGGCCTCCTGCTCCGGCTCCGTATGTTGCTCCCAAGCTTGGGCGCAACCCAAGGCCCGAGGACCGTGCTACCTACACTCCCGGTGCCTCCTCCTCTGCTAGGGTTCCTCGTCAGAGGGGTCCTCCTGTTGGTCCCAATGCTCCTGCTGCCTTCATAGTTCGTGAGAAGAAGACACTCTTCAAGACTATCAGCAACATGTTCAAGATGTGTCAGTCTATCCAGAAGAAGCAGCTTAGAGACAGTAACCGCATCAAGGCGAAGCAGCGGGCCTACAAGGCAAAGAAGGCCCAGCAGTCAGGCATTCCAGCTCAGCCAGGTCCAGAGGACAAGGATAGTCAGCTCTCTGAATACTCCTTCCCTATGCAGAACTGGCGCTTTGATGATGAGGATGATGCCTCGAGCCACCCGCCGGTTGTTTAGTGACGTTAGCATCGCCTTTTCCCTTTTTGGCGTATTGATGCCAAAGGGGGAGAAGAGTTCTATCTAGGATATCGATTGTCTGGTTAGGTTGCAAGCCGTTGAGACCTTGTTCGTGTGTTTATGTTGACTTGCTGGTACTTTAACTTTATTTCCTTTCCAGTACTCGTGTGGATGTGAGCCACCTTATCGTTTATGTGTGAGACTATGTGAGTTTGCTATATCTTGTCATGATGTTTCATATGCCTTGCATGTTTTTTATGTCATGACATTATCATTCATAGTCTTGCATATCTATTTAGCTCACATTCACATTTTCCTCATGTGATCTATGCCTATCTTATATTATCTCTAAGAGATCACATAAGGTTCTTGTGCAATGATTATTTCAGTTCATATGCTTCTCTCATATCATTGCACTTGACTATTTACATAGGGGGAGACCTTGTTGTATGCGTATTGCATTCAAACGCAAAACATAAATATATGCATACATCTAGGGGAGCCTTCTATGTTAATAGTTGTTCATGGCATTGTTTATCTTGAGTATCTTAATGCCATGCTCTAACCATATTGTCATCAATTCACCAAAAAGGGGGAGATTGAAAGTGCATTTACTCCTAAATGGTGTTTTGGTGTAATGACAATGTGGTTAGTGGGACTAATGACGGGTGTTAAATATTTATCTCAGGTCATAGGTCCCGTGGTGGGTTATTAATTTTGGAGGATGATTGGCCCCGATTCAAAAAGATAAAAGGCGTGGTGTTCACCTGATGACTCGAAGGATTCTTTCGGTTTGATTTGAGTCGTAGGATCACTGCACTATAAAGAGGGGTCAACGAGATTGAGTATGTGTGGGAACACATTTTCCATGTCCAAATATTTCATCCCAAACCCATCTGGAAGAAGTGCCGAAAAGTGTGCGATTGCATGGGCTCATTGTGAGGTGGACCAGTTTGTCTCTGGTCACCCCGTGTGCACGGGGTCTCTGACCCCCGTGCGCACGGGGTACCCCGAACCTCTCTGAGTAGCCCATGCGCACGGGGTCCCAGACCCCCGTGCGCACGGGGTAGAGCATCCGGCTCTGAGTAGCCCGTGCGCACGGGCCTCCAACGGCTAGATGCCCCCTCACAGCTCTCTCCACTATATAAGCCCCCCCTTCTTCTTCCTCCAGCCCTAATCCTTTTTCCCTTGCTTGAGCCTCCACTCCATGAACTCCATTTTGCTCAATACTCCCATCTCCTCCAACCAAACTTGTTGATACTTTGGGAGTTGGGAGAGCAAGGCCCGATCTACACTTCCACCAAAACGATTTGTGTTCCCCGCAAGATTTCTTCACCGTTGACTTGTTACTCTTGGAGCTTTGGCTCCTAGGCGGCTAGGTGTCCGTCCCGGAAGCTTCCTTGCTTGTGGTGTGCTCCGGGAAGTCTGTAAAGGTGTGGTGGTTGCCTTCAAGACCAACCCCGAGTGGATTCGAGGCTCATTCGTTGGGGGTGACTCGAAAGGGGAGAATACGGTGAGCTACGTTGTTGTAGCGTTCTCAATCTTGAGCACCGCTCCAACGGAGATTAGCACTCCCTCAAAAGAGTGTGAACTTCGGTCAAACAAATCACCGCGTCTCCTCTTCACTTGTGGTTTATCCTTTCCGCCCTTTACTTGTTCTAACCTTGTATGCTTGTTGGCTTGCTATCGTATTTGTTGCCTAGCATATTTGATTTAAGCTTGCTTGCCACCTAGGGTTATTTCATCTAGTTCACATCTAGAGAATTGTTTTAATCCGCCTAACCCTAAAATTTGGTAATAAAGCTTAAATTTGTTAGTCACCTATTCACCCCCCCCTCTAGTTGACCGTATCGATCCTTTCAACTATTTAATGGATACATCAAATCTCGCATGTTTCCCATACAAGCCTTGGAAACCCAACAGGCACCATGCAACATGACGTCCAAATCGTAATTATGACGGGCCAGAAGACGCGACGGATCAAAAAAGCAAGCATCATCATAGGTCACCAAACAGCATGACAATGCATATCAGCGCGACATCTCAAGAGAGATGGATCAAGATAAAAGCAATTGGAAAAAAAACAAAAGACTCCAAAAGCCACCTATTTCTTGATGTGAAATTTTTTTGATTCTATAAAATCTCTTACTCCCATCGGGAGTACCTTTATTCGAGTTCGGGTACTCCCTCACCCAGAAGGCAAAGACGTGCTCGAGTGATCACTCGCACCAGCAGAAACAACGTACTTTCAGAGTTCGGGTGCTCCCTCACCCTAAAGTCAGTGAAACATTCAAGTGACTACTCGCCAAAAGACTCAGCAATTCAACAATATGATCTACTCGCGCACTCGACGACTTTCTGAGTGGGTGCCTTCTTATTTCCCTCGCCTGAGTTCACTACAAGCTCCGCGAGTGACTGCTAAATAACTCACTGGATTGTTTATTCCAAGTGGGTGCATCGCTAACCAGGCTCCGTGCCTCTACCAAAAACAATTATGCCTAGGCTACGAGACACTATACCCAGATGCCATGCAAGCTTAGCGTGTAGGTAAGACCCCGCTGCGTAGAACGGCCGGGCCAGGACTTTTCGCAGAGTGATTTCACTCCCGACCTTTTCCATGCGCTTGCATGATAGAAAGAGTCGAGCGGACGCGCTCAGGCTATTTTCTTAGACCTGAAGCAATTGATCCTATAATACCTGCAGCGGCATGACTTTTCTAGACACCGGTCGTTCCAAGTTCATGTCGAGGGACGTGAGCTTGATTGGGCTACTGCGGTATTTGACACTAGCGCAATTCACCAAGGCTCGACCAGTCGACTCCTTGGGCCCTTTTCAGCTTAGCAATCCCTCGAAACAGGTATTGTCATGGCTCAAAACTTCCAACGACCCGCGGCAATGCCGCGCCTACGAATAATAAAGCGCTGACGAATTCGAGTCCCTGCGCAACTCTTCGAGTCCCCCAGGCAGTCGGGGGCTACTGACGAGGGGGTGACCCCACGACTCCTGCGTATGAGGATACCCGGTGCATATGAAGACAGAAGGCCCTCTGGGAAGCCACGACAGACCCACGACTGGCCCGACCAAGCACCGACGTAGGAGTCCGCGACTAGTATGGAAGGAACGACTTGGCGTACAAGGCAAGACTAGACCTAGGAAACTATCTTTGTAACCTAGCACGGACTCCCCGAGACCTAGCCTAATATATAAAGGATGGGAGGGGAGACGCCGAAATCAAGACAATACACAATCTACTCCTGGTCTTGCGAGAACTCTCCTTGGCCTCCCCTGTAATCACCCCCTCACGCAATAATATCGAGCAGGAAGTGCTTCTCCTATTAGTCGACGAGTACCGTCCAACCTGTCCCTTCTCTATGACTAACCCAGGGTCCCTGTCCATGGGATTTGCCAGGGATGATCCCCGTTACCTTGGGCAAGTCGGCTCTGTAGCCACGACTATGGCGGTTCTCCGCTGCAGTTTCCTGTCCGTCTGGCAAGTGTTGGTGGAGTTTTTTGGGTTTGCTTGAAATCCAGCAAGCCCTGACTAGTTTTTCTTCCCTCATCCTCCGGGTCCTTGGTGCTGAGGTGCTGCGCCCGCTCCTTGATGACCAGAATTTTGGTTTCTACTATTCTCGCCGGCTCCCCCACCTGACCCGGGGGGTCCCTGGCTTCCTCATCGTTAAAACTCTTTCATGAAGTTACAATCTTCCCAAGAGTGATTGGCAGGACGACGGGGTTTACTATGTGATGGGAAAGGCCTTTTCATGGCTTCTTCATAGATGTTTGGGCGGTAACTTTCTTCCGACTTGCGGAAGTTTTTGCCCCCCCTACTTCTGTCTTTGGAAGCCGACATTTGTGTTGGCTACCAAGTCAGAAGTAGTCTTATCAAGTCTATTCTTGGTCTGTTGATTCTGACTCTGGGACCCTTTGCCTCCGTTCTTTTTATTCTGGCCAGATTTATCCTCTTCAGTGTCACCATCCTTGGTTTTATCACACTTGGCGTACTTGATAACCGCGTCGATGAGTTCTCCCATGTTCTTGACCATTCTCTTGAGTCGGCCGAGTTTGTGTACTAGGGGCTCAAACTTGCAGTTCCTTTCCAAAATGATCACAGCTGTTTGGGTAGTAATAGTGTCAGAGGAGTGGATTATTTCTACAACCCGTCGTGCCCAACTTAGGGTCGACTCTCCTTCCTTCTGGATACAATGCTCCAAGTCGACAATTGTGTTAGCTCGCTGGAAGTGCCTTGGAAATTCTTGATGAACTTTTCTTTGAGGTCCGCCCAAGAGTTGATGGAGTTCTCTGGGAGATTCTTGAACCATGTGCGATCCGGCCCTTCCAACATCATCGTGAGGTAACGTGCGCAGACTCCTTCTCTGGCTTTTGCAGCATATCAATGGCTAGATCATAACTTTCGATCCAAATTGCCGGGTCCATGTCAGCTGTATAGTTTGCAATCTTACGTGGTCCCTTGAAATCTGGTGGCAAGCGTGTGTTCTTCAAAGCCGGCACCAGGCATCGGTTACCCACGGATCTGCTGACAAAGTCGGTGTTTTCGTCCTGTGGGGGAAGTTGGATCACCGACCCTGCACGACGCTATGGTGTAGGGTTAGCCGGGTGGCTTAGAAGTCTTATGGATCTCTGAGGGTCCGGGGGTGGTAGTGCTCCACGCTGGCGATGACTGCTCGAGGCTGCGGGACCCGGCGAGTCTGCCTACCGGCTCACATTTGGTATGGAGTCGCATGTAAGTATGAGAGTCCTTGTGAATATTGAGCTTGATGTGTGATCGCAGTTTTGAGAAAATCGATAGCTTCTCGAGCGGCCTGGTCCACTGGAGTGCCTCCATGAACGGGTGCATTGGTGAGAAATCGGGTTGCCGCCATCACGTTTGCCATGGGGTTATTGTAGTCATTGGGAAGTGTATTGGACGTGGTGGAGTCGTCGATTGTCTCGGCGGCATGTATCCTAGAGGAGTCGCCTACTGAGGGCTCTTGAACAGTGCTCGTCGCTGGAAGTCAGCGGTGATCCGACTTGCAGGCCTTTCAGGGCGTTTGTTGGAAGGCTTAGTCTCTGAGCCTCTATCAGCTCCGACTCTTGCCCCAGGCGCTTGGCTTCCCGGGCAATCCGGGATTCTCTCTCCACCATTTGTTCGTTCTGGGCGTTGATTTCCCTTCGTATGCTCATCACCCGTGCTTTGAGTCATTCACCCTAGTCCTCCAGGATTCCTGGTTCTCCACTGTCACTGGCGTAGCCAAGGCTTCGTCGAGAGAGTTTAGGGCATCTAAAAGGTCTTCTGCTCCCGTGAGAACTTTCTTTGATGAGCGGGCCAGTTGTTCCCTATCTGGATTAGGGGCCGCGTTGGCAGCCGGCTCCACGTCCCGATTTTGGGTTGCGTTTTGGGTCCCCTAACTCCCCTGTTCTCCGGTGTCTGCCGTGAACATCGTGACACAGTATGGAGGCTTGAAGTGAGGAAAGTCCGGGTTGTATTCCGCTACCCCGAGGCCAAGTCTATCGCTCCCAACAGATCGGATGGACCCGGCATATGAGAGGCTTCCTTTGATGGGGTGTGAGTCAGCATCAAATGTTTCTTCTAAGGCGTCGTGCATCACGGACTCGACAGAACTCTCCGGCTCTGTAGGTTCACTGATGAATCCGACAAAGGCATGCCTAGAGTCGGCATGTCGCCGACTAAAGGTTTCCATGGGGACTTTGAGATCTGGTTCTAGCTCAGATCCATCTGTCCTGCCGATGAAGATGTGAATAGACCCGATCGGGACCCGATATCCAGATTCGACGAAATCGGCTTCAGGGCCCCAAGTTGAGTAGTCAATGTAGAGCTTCCCACGCCGGCTTCTAGTGATTTTTCCAGAGACAAATCCTTCCATACCTTGTAGAGCTCCCCCTAGAATCTCAACACCTGCATGCGCAGGCCCCACGGTGGGCGCCAACTATCGTGGGAAAGTCATGGAAGATGTCCGAAGAGTCGGACTTGACATGGGACCTTTGCTGCGAGGTGGATACGAGAAGAGAGTCGACATTGACAAGAGACTCGGCGGTTTACCCAGGTTTCGGCCCCTCTTTGTCTCAAAGTAAATACCTACTCCTGCTTCTTATTATTACGGGTATCGACTCTTCGATTCGAGGAGTCGACTTGTCGATTACAGTGGTGTCAATTCGCAAACTTAGTCTCGAGGAGATCTAGGTTGTATTGTGAGTTGTCTAGTCCTCACTTGAGTCGTCTCTACATCCCATGGGCCTCGGCTTATAAAGGTGCGGGGTCCCGGGATTCCGCGAGTCCGACTGCTACACGAAGTGGAGTCCTATTCTACTTTACAAATATGCTACATGCTATAAAAGGTAAGTCGAAATCCTTCTATCGCTTTAGTCTCCACGCTTGGCACGTCCGGCTCGTGGTCGGGTCTTCTCCTGTGGGCTTTCCTTATATTGTTGGCCCATAAGTCTAAATGTTGAGTTATGGGCTTGGTCCATCCCCCCGAAGTGACGAAGATCCCCAAGTGACGTACGTGTGGCGCCCTCCTTCTAGCGCCAAATGTCAGGGGTCGTATCCCCCGAGGGTGATATACTTCCGGGACGCACACACGAAACACAATGAGGATCGGCGACACTGGGACACGCTGGGGTTTACCCAGGTTCGGGCTGTCCGGAGACTAAAAGCCCTACTCCTGCTTGTCTGGATTGTTACGGTGGGTGATACAAAAGTGGGGAGCCCTTCCGAGATGGATACGAACTCTTGGCGGTAGAGGGATGTTTTCCAATTATGTGTCCTCTCTATCCAGCTGCTTGGGCCTCCCTTTCATAGCTCAAGGGGGTCACCACAAGTGGCCATGGGCGGTATTATCCTTCTAGAGTCGGGGGTGACGGGTGTCACTGAAATGTTCCTTCCGGTAAGGGTGTGTGGCGAGGCGGCGCCACCCCTCCTGATTGGGCGCGTGGGGCCTCGGCACGTACGAGGAATAGAACTTGAGAGAAGGCACCGATGTCGCCCTGTCCTCCAAACCAGGGGGGCGGCGCATTGAATGCCCTTTGGAATGTTCTGCGTGTGGTGGGACTGCCTTGTCCCCTCCCCACTGCTTAAGGGAGAGGGCGGCGTTGCTTCTTCTGGTTTCCTGATGTGCGGAACTCCTTTCCGGAAATACTCTGTTGGTACCAAGAGGTAATCTTTCTTGGCAAGCTGTTGCAGGCTTCCGGGACGGGAAAGAAAACTCCTACTCCCCGACACATATTCTGTCTGCTTGACGGAAAAATTCACGATAATCATAAGATCATATTTTTGATCTGAATTATTTTGACAGTATGCTCTATACAATTAGCTTTCTGGCGTCTGTTCTGAGTTTTTTTATTTGAGTTGCAGAAGTACCCCAAAACAATTATTAACTACCTGCTGGTCTATTTTTCATAGATTCTGCGACGTTTTGCGTTTTCATCATTTTGCAAATCTTAAGCTTGCTTTTTCTTTGCAAAAGTTTTTGCCAATAATGATAAACAGTAGATCTCCATGAAAATCTTTATTTCCAGTGGAGAAAAATTATTTTATTATGGGTACTAACCCCTCTAATCAGCTTATGATGAGTTTTGTACGAAGGGAGTTTTCAACTATGTGACGGAAGATGATGAAAGAAGATCCAGGAGTGTGAAACGCTCAAGCTTGGGGATGCCCCCATGCACCCCCAAGAAATATCCAAGAATACTCATGTGTCTAAGCTTGGGGATTCCCCCATGTATCCCCTTCTCCATCAACAATCATCAGTTCGTCGTTCTCCCTGCTATATTTTTATCTCTTCATGTGTTATGTGCTAAACTTGGAGCGTCTCGCTCTTTACTTATTGTTTTAGTTTTGCTTGTTATTCATAACAAGTTGGACCCTAGCCTTCATTTTTTTGGAGAGAAACACGCTCCACTCCACCCTAGAACACAACATAGGCTTGCATGCTTATCTTTATTTTTGTGTGTGTTCTTTATCTTTTCATAGTTCTTGTCATGCTTAGCTCTTAGTTTTCATGCATATATTTTTAAGCGCTTTTATTTAGGTTTCTTTTGGAACTCCCTTGAGTTATCATTCTTATCTTGTTTAGAGAGTTGGCGTGTTGCACTGAGTTGTGTGTCTTGCATGAGTAGGTAATTGAGGTTGATATTATAAGTGTAGTAGTAACTTGCAATATTTTTGAGGTATCGATTTGAGTCATCTTTGCACTTTTGGTACAAAGAGCT
The DNA here is from genome assembly GCA_950022295.1 of Bromus sterilis. Taxonomy (NCBI): domain Eukaryota; kingdom Viridiplantae; phylum Streptophyta; class Magnoliopsida; order Poales; family Poaceae; genus Bromus; species Bromus sterilis. Next base: position 161,683,572 of record OX465600.1, read on the forward strand.
TGAGACTGTTAGTGATAGGTGTCGTATTTTTGGCAATCTGTGTTTATTTTCAAAAACTACAAAAATTAGTTGACAACTCTAGCTACTAGATGGACCGCTAACCTCTGGAGGGGTTGGAATATATAGAGTACCCTCACGTACCATGGGTCGAGGACGCGCAAGGATAACCAAACCCCCATACACTCCTCACCGGGGTACTTGTCTCTTTGTGAACCTCTTAATTAGATAGAGAGTTACCGATAATAAGTGCATGAGTTCTTCAGACTAATGAGAGTATTCGATTGTTGGCACGTCCACCTCCCATATTTTGCTAGCCTCTTCCGTACCGTGCATTGCCCTTTCTCATCGTGAGAGTTGGTGCATAGTTTGCCGGTGCATCCAAACCCTTGGCATGATATGCACTGTCATCATAAACCTCCTTATATCTTCCTCAAAATAGCCACCATACCTACCTATCAAGTCATTTCCATAGCCTTTCCGAGATACATTGCCATGCAACATCCACCATCTCATGAATTTATCTTCATGTCATACATGATTTTTCTTGATCAAGGAGCCGCATGCTAGTTGGGCCTTGCCCTAATCATTGCTACATGACGCGCTAGTATCATTCAATATCCTGCTACACTGGCAGAGCAATACATTTGCATACATCATTATAGTTTTTAGTTTTCTTTACGTTGAGTACTTCTTGTAAAGTGTGAAGATCTTCTTTATATTTTTGTAAAATATATAGTGTTGCCCTTAAGTGAGAAAAATATCCCAAAGAGGACAAATGAGAGATAAATAGAAAGAGCCAATGAGTCCACAAAAATACAAAAAAAGAGAGGGGGGGAAACACTACTATTCCTTTTGAAAGATCCACACTCGTACTCCTTTATTATATTTGTACTCCATATAGATTATCATTCATGCATAACTATGTGGGGACCCTTACACTATAGAACTTAGCTTGCATATTCCAAGGATGAGCCTCCTCAAAAGCGTTCTAGGTCTTCATGAGCATGCAACTTGGATGCACCCCCACTAGTTCCATTGGAGAGCTTACCTTAGCTCATATGTGCATCCGTTGCATGGCAATCCCTACTCCTCACATCATATCTATCATTTGGCTTTCTCTCGCCTATGATTGTCCTCATTGATGTGAGCCTTTCACACCTTTTTTGTCTTCCTTCCCCATCATTTCTCTCTTTGCCATCCTAAGTGCCAACATATCTTGCACGCGCTCATCCATTTCATGAGTGCTCAAAGTCGAAAGGGAGAGGATCGGTTTGACTTGTACCTGACTAGTGGTCTGAGGATGAGTCAAAATAAGATTCCAAAGGAGATCGTGTGTGAAGTTTTAGTAGATTGAGTTCTCAATTAAACTATATGGTATTTTTATTCTCCAAACCCATCTCCCACTTCTTGCACGCAAACACCATTATGAGACATATGGGGATCCTTACACTATAGAACTTGGTTTGCATATTCCAAGGATGAGCCTCCTCAAAAGAGCTCTAGGTCTTCATGAGCAAGCAAGTTGGATGCACCCCCACTAGTTCCATTGGAGCTTAACTTAGCTCGTATGTGCATCCGTTGCATGGCAATCCCTACTCCTCACATCATATCTATCATTTGGATTTCTCTCGCCTATGGTTGTCCTCATTGATGTGATCCTTTCACACCTTTTTGTTTTCCTTCGCCATCATTTTTCTCTTTTCCATCCTAAGTACCAACATATCTTGCTTGCGCTCATCCATTGCAAGAGTGCTCAAAGTCGAAAGGGAGAAGATCAGTTTGACTTGTGCCTGATTAGTGGTCTGGGGACGAGTCAAAATAAGATTCCAAAGGAGATCGTGTGTGATGTTTTAGTAGATTGAGTTCTCAATTAAACTATATGGTATTTTTATTCTCCAAACCCATCTCCCACTTCTTGCACGCAAACACCATTATGAGACATTCGAGTCACGGACAGCGAGAGCTCTTGCACCTTTATGTTCAATCTTTTCTAGTTTCAATACTAGATATAGACCTTGCTTGTTATTATATTGACTTGAATTGCATATCTTACTTGCTTTACTTTGAAGTTCATATATGTGTGTTAGCATGTCACCACATAAATTATCTGTGTTATCATTTACCTATACGAGGACGACCAGGAATTAAGCTTGAGGATGTTGATACATCCCAAACGTATCTATAATTTATGTTTGTTCCATGCTCTTTTAGGTGACATTGCCATGTGTTTTGCTACACTTTCATGCCTTTTTACACATATTTGGACTAACCTATTAACTCAGTGGACCCACTATCAATTTCTGTCCGCTGATGTCTGTAAGTTGCAGGTTTTTACCCATATTACAGAGCTCCAAAAATTCCAAAAAAATCAGGTAAAAAATCAGCACAACAGAATCTTCGGGAATCACCGAAGGAGGGCCAAAGGGGATCCGCCCCCTCCCAGCCGGCCAGGGGGCGCGGACCCACCCAAGGTCGCGCCACCAGGGCACCTGGGGGAGGGGCCACCCCCTTGTGCCCCCCTTTGGCCTATATTTACTTCTCGCTTCGAAAATCCTCAGGAGGAGCCCCGCATCGCGATTTTCACCTATGTTCCTCCGCCGCCTTGATTCCAAGATCGGGAGAACGAGAAGACCTCTTCTCGGCACCCTGCCAGAGGGAGGATTGACCTCCGCGAGCTTCTCAGCCACAATGAGCGCTTCCCGGATGTGCCGCGAGTAGTACCGCTTGGACCATGGGTCCATGACCAGTAGCTAGGTGATGTCTTCTCTCCAATCTTGTGCTTCAATTCTTAGCCCTTGTGATCTGCCCTACATGATCAAGGCATCTATGTAATTTTTCCTGTTGTTTCTATGCTGAGTTTGCTTGGACCCGATGGATTATGAGATTATGTTCAGATTGTGATGAGTTATATATTTGGTTCTCCTTTTATATTTTGGTCTTGAGTAATTCTTGCATGTTCTCTGTTGCTTTTTATTGCTTTGGCCAAGTAGTAGATAGTAACTCCAAGAGGGAGTATTTATGCTTGATTGTGAGTTCATGCCCCTGATGTCTAGCTTGAGTGACAGAAACATGAGACTAGAGGATGTGTTGTTGCCACCAGGAAGAAAAGAACGGTGCTTGCAACCGCGGTTGCACGGATTGTTTACCTTGCGCAAAGTTTGTTAATGAAGTTGTCTGTTTCTTTGGGTTTACACTTTGGGTGGGGCTCGCAACTTAATACCAGCGAGATGTTCTGCATAGATATCTTTAGGTGGATGATTAGTGAGTAGATGTAGTTGGATTTTGGTCTACTTTTCTTGGCGTACTGCCCATACTTTTGAGCCTCTAACTTTCTTTGCAGCATAATTAACATTGAGGTGAGTTTAAAATTCTGTCAATTGCCCAGCTGTAATTTGTTCACCCAGCTTAGCTATTTTATCATCTTTTGGGAGAGAGACATCACTAGTGAACATCATGGGACCCCAGTCCATATTTCCACCTCAACTCTTTAATGTATTATTTCCTTTCAGTTCTAATCACCACTATTTCCACCCTTGTGTTTGATCCTTTGTAACCAACAAGACCGAAGAGATTGACATCCTCTCTGTACTCGTTCGGAGCAACGTCATTTGTTTCTGTGTGCAGGTCCACGAGAACTCCTTAGCTAGAAGTAATTTCTAGCGACGTTGTCACCTACTTACAGAATTTGGAGTCCTACTGGTTCGATAAACCTTGGTATCTTCACCGAGGGAAATTTGCTGCTATCTATATCTCAACCTTCCACTTGGGGTAACCAACGAAAGCGAGAAGCCTTCACCCGTTAACTCTCTCGTCAACAGCGGGCCTGCTAGGCCGTGTTGCAGAACTGTACTTTCACTAGCAGCGTCTCTAGCAAAGCCGCGTTGCAGGTACATTTCTAGCATTGTTTTTATTCTGAAATATTATTTGTTTATACAGTATTTTATAAATTTCCGGCATACACATATAAATTTTATATACACAGTAGAATCGCACACATATAAACCACATCATATCATAGACATGCAATAGGCTCATCGATCACCGTATATATATATCATCTCATGAGCATAATATCCAACTCAAAGGTCGACTTTTCCTAGTTTAACTTCGCTAATATCCAACACAAGTATGACTCCTCCAATAACATAATGTTTAACAACAACTACGAACAAACCTACTCCTCATCACCACCACAAAGTGAAATAAAAAACCATAAGGAATCCCACATTCCATTATGTAATATGGAGAACAAGTTGTCTCCATCTTTTATATTCATCCGATTCACTATCCTTTTCCATCCTTTTATTCTTACGCGGCCATCATCTCCACTTTCAGTGGAGTAGTCAGTCTTGAAGAGGACATCCATGGCCGTGCAGAAACAACTGCAAGCTCGCCTTGAGGAGGCATCCACCTAGGCATACATGGTTCCGGGATGCTCTGTTCAAAACATATGAGTAAAATACTTAGTAATGCATTATACTTAATGTTAGGTCAAAGGATTATGAAAATGGACTAGTGTGACAGAATAGTAAAAAATCTTACCATACTATAATATTTTATATGTCCTGGAAACAACTTGAGAACAAATGGCACATATGGTGTATAAGATTCGCCTACATTATTAAAGTTCACAAACGAAAGAACACCTTTAAGAACATCGATGAAATCATCTTGTTCGTCCATTGTTAGGTCAAAGCCACCATTATGAAAAGTATCATCAAACATCTTCTATACTTCCTTCGGAGCATGGAGATAAACTGGCAATTATAAATAAGTTGTCAACTTGGGAAGCAAGTAAATAAGGAAGGAAACAAGTCAAATATGTTTAAGAAACTCACGTGGAGATAGAACCAGGTTAATGTCGTCCACTAGCATCCAAATGTCCTCATTTCAAAATGTTATACCATCTCGACGACGAGGTCTAAGATCAAATGTTATTTTCATATCATCCTCTAATGCATATGCCTTGCATAGTGCATACCAATTTGGACAATCAAAATATGTGTTGTTTGGTTCATTAAAGACCTCGACCTTTAAAGTTATACCATGTTTCGTCTTAATTTTGACATCTTTTTTTTCATTCTCGCGCCAATCATTGATTTTGACAAAGTCGCAGACATGAGGTCTTGCATAGAAGGGGATGTGCTAGTTGATTATAAAAAAGTACACGTCAAAACAAAAACTAAGTGAATCATGCTTAAATAAGAAGATGCCGCAGAAGTTATATACCGTTTTGAAATTCGAAGCCCTCCCTAAGCATGATGGATAAGTATTTTTATCCATCCCCATCCAACTCTGGATACTTGTCGCACCGACCCGAGTCATCGTCACAATAGTCGCACGAGGGGATTCTATCATCGTCGTTAGCCATTTTCTGTGTTCATAATTCAAAAGATTAGTTCAAAGTCAATACACAATTATGAAAAGTACGAAAGTAATCATGAAAAGTTATATGATTTGTGCGTCATACTTAGATTGGACATATATACAAGAAACTACAGGGATGGAGCAAGCAAGCCAAGTAAGATGCACAAGTTCCATACTTGTGCATATCACAAGGCTCACTCGACCAACCCTGCTGTCACATGGTGGCATTCTTAAAAAGGAACACACATATCGGTTTTTTCCTCATACTTAGGTTTAACACACACAAGCAACTACAGGGATGGCGTTAGTGAGCCAAGTAGGATGCAAAAGATTCGTATTTGTGTATATCACAAGGCTCGGTAACTCATCCATGGTGTCACATTGTGTCACGACGGTTTTAATCATCGGCATTTAAAACAAAAGGAAAAATTGATGAACTCGAATAAAAATGAAATAATAATATTTTATCATATAATATCACTAATACATCTCGAATAATCCAGTCAATGCAATAATAATATCACCATACTACAAGGATACCCCCTATAAAGCAACGCATATTCTACACCACTTCGACTGTATGTTGCAAAATTCACAGTAGATACGGATATAAGTGGTGCAACATATGCGTTGTAGAATTATAGCACATGACCCTTTAGTACAACAGAACTTTTATGTTGCCATGTATTTGTTGCAAATTATATCTATACGACTTCAAATATACGATTTCAAAACTAAAAATTAATTCAATAAAAAAATAAAACTAGATTCTCACCGCTATAGTCATTACCCTCTCGGCGCCCAATTGACGTGAAGAAAGATCCATACCCAGATCTCGCAAATGCGCGTGGGCACATTGTGTCTCGTTCGTTGTCTCGAACGAAGAATCAAACTATATCCTCATAAACCTCACGCTCGCGAAGTCCAAGGCCATTGACCGGTCCAAGACCACCGTAGATTCTTTCGCCAGGACCGACCCCGCCTCAACGACCAACTTGGCAAGATCGGCGTGCTTGAGTCACTGCGCGCCACCTCCCTCGTCGCCAGCCAGGGCAAGGGGAGGGGCGGGTGAAATAGGGTGGTCTCCATGCCGACGTTGCCTTGTGCGCGATGGTGGAGGAAGCCAATCAGGTCTGAGCAATAGAAATCATTTTTACTTCACTCATCTTGCACTGAATTTGTACAAACATAGAAGAAGCATGTTCTGTTTACCACAAATATATGTACAAATATTTCGTGAAAAAAATTGAACAAATTCCATCACGAGCCAGATGATAATAATAACAAAAATTATACCTCATAAAAAAATTATTTCGCTTCAAATTTTTACTCCCTCCCACAGTTTTTTTTGGTTTAGCACCAAATTTTCCCGGTACATCCATTTTCTCCCGCCAATAAGAAATAATCTGGCCGAAACAAACAAATAAATTGTACGCGCTTCATTAGCATGGCCCCACATGTCATACTTATCAAGTACGGAGAATAAACATCAGATCTCACGGGGAGGTAACTGCGCCACCAAAATCGGAAACCTCCCACCGTCTCCCCCATATCAACACAGTTCCCTTCCTCATCTCGTACTGGTTCCATTGCGCGCCCGGCGGCCGATGGCGGTGGCATTACCACGAGCTGAGCAAGGTTAGTTCACTCTGCCACAATTCATCCTCTTTTGCTCCCTACTCTACCGATCTATTCTCTTAATCAATTCACATCTTCCTGACAGGTAAATCTCGATGGTAGATTCTTCAAATCCGGCTGGTAGGTCGTGTCAACAATCTTGCGAATTCATCTAGTCAGTACCCTGCTCCTTATCCCATCTCATTGCTGCAATTCATGCCCTCCGTATTGCTTATTTGCAGCTATTTTTTTTCACCAACCAATCGATATACAGAGGAATCACCATTGTAGTTTAATCTGACAGTGATTCATATGTTCGGTTTACTCATTGCAAATGTTACCTTTATTTATTACTGAGATAACAAAATTCTTATGTTATGTGTTGGGATTGCCCCTTCCCATTGATTCTATCCAAATTCTTTTGGTGTCTCTACCAGATTGAATTGTGTTTTTTCAAATCTGGGTCTACTATATACTGTACATCATGTTTGGATATCTTACGAAAAGGGTATGGGAATTAGTGGTGGGAGTTTACTGCAGGGTTAGGCTGGGCAAATAGACTTTGTGTCGTGTACTATTTGATTTGATTTGACTGGTGAGAATCGAGAGGGAGTTTGGGTACAGTAGACATGAAAAAAACAATAATATGTTGTTGCACTAAAACAGACTAATTAAATATGGAGTACAATAGTTCTGATCGTGTTTAAGCACATTCATACAACTAGTCAGTGAATTAGAAACCATTAAAACCAAATAGATCCCATGCAAATTTACATTTCAGAGTAATGGTTTCGTATCTTAGTTCATCGGTTTCATTTTTAAAACAAGTTATTCGGTGAACTTGCCATTTATTCATTATTGAGTTGCATATCACAGGTGCAGCAGACTTGACACTCTTATATTGATTCCACACTTAGATTTGTCCGATGGTATTCATCAGCATATTCATCACATCTTACACTATGGTCTATGCAGGAAGTATTACTACATGATAAAGAGAAAATTGTAGATATGTTTTGAAGGCAGGCTGGTCGTCGTTTGCTACCAGGATGTGGCCGATAGCACGTAATCGATGATAGGATGAGGAGGCTATGCAGATATGCAGTGTCTTGTAAGTGCTGGATGTGATCGACGGCTAACTACAACCTATATCACAAGACGCTGGCAAAAGGTATTCTGAACACTTGCTAAACTGGCCGGAGAATGTGATTACTATTCTGCTTTAGTTACAAGTACTGTTCTCCTATCCAATTGAATGATTCTCTCATGACATATGGCTGGGTGTTGGCTTCATATCAATTATCTACTATTTTAAATTGTCTACTCACCTTGATGTATCATTTCATATTGTTGCGGTGAAATCTGTTTGAGCGCTGCTTTCTAGAGTTTTATTTTGAGAAAATCTTTGAACTCCCAGGTGCAGCGAATGGTGGCATTATCTTCAGCTGAAAGTATCTCTCAATCTGATAGCATTAACGATAAAGTTAAAACATATAAGGTGTGTTGATGTTTAGTGTGTTGCTTTTAGACAATTTCATATGTATTGTATTCATGCCTTAATACATGTTTGGCAGTGTGGGCTGATCATGGCGGTGAGCGAAGCCTTGAATATGCTGGTTCTTGTGTTTTAGAGACCTTGTAAGGTAATTTCTAGCATACTACTACATCAATGTTTATGCCTGCCATTATATATCTACACATGCATTATTTCTGCAGTTTGGCGTTTGTGTCATTGCTCCAGTTTTTTTAATGTTAGTACATGCATTAGCATCAAGTAACTAACAGAAAGTTATATCATAGAAGGTATTATTTGTTAATGTCATACTTATAAGCGATCTAAATAATTCATAGTTGTAATGACTTTAAATTTCTCAATACATTCATTCTGAAGAGTTTTTAACAATCATGCATATTCTGCTTTCTTCTTTTTTGCTAGCATCATGTTGATATGGCACTTGTAAAAAATAAAGATTTGATACGGAGTCAGAAAAACTCCAATACTCTCGGTAATGCAGAAAAAACAAAGATTGCATGGCCTTCTATATATATATATATATATATATATATATACATACATATTCACATGCATTAGCATCAAGTAACTAACAGAAAGTTATATCATAGAAGGTATTATTTGTTAATGTCATACTTATAAGCGATCTAAATAATTCATAGTTGTAATGACTTTAAATTTCTCAATACATTCATTCTGAAGAGTTTTTAACAATCATGCATATTCTGCTTTCTTCTTTTTTGCTAGCATCATGTTGATATGGCACTTGTAAAAAATAAAGATTTGATACGGAGTCAGAAAAACTCCAATACTCTCGGTAATGCAGAAAAAACAAAGATTGCATGGCCTTCTATATATATATATATGTATATATATATATATATATATATACATATTCTGACAACATTCCGAACTGCATTCCGGTCTATTTATATCGTGAAAATACTGGTATTCATATTCTGTCTATATATACAGCCGGTCTATTTTGACAACATATCGTGAAAATACTGATATACATATTCTGTCTATATATACAGCCGGTCTATTTTGACATTGATGTCAGAATAACTATTCTGACAACATTCCGAACTGCAGTATTTTCGCAAAGAGAACCGCACTGCTGAATTCGGAGCACTGCAGCTCGGGTAAAAACGAACCGCATGTAGTATTTTCACGATAACTTTTTAACCATTGGTCGGAATTGAGCGTATGATACACCGTTGGATTCGTATGGAAAAGGAGCATCTTTCGTCTGTTGACCACTTCCCCCGATTCTTCACGGATTAAGAGCAGTTTCAAAAATGGTGCGGCGACCCACTTTCATAGCTGCAGTTTTTTTGCGATTTCTCTTAAACCGTTCATCGGAATGATGCAAATGATATACCGTTGGAAAGATATCGATCAGGCGCTCCATCCATATGTAGAACACTTTGTCTAATTCGCTACGGATTTGAGAGAAATCTAACCGCAAAAAAACGCGCATACTCTGTTTTTCGCCGGCGGATCTTGTAGAGAGTAGAACTTTTTAACCCCTTTTCCGATAGATGCGTATGATACACCGTTGGATTCGTCTGGAGTATTAGCTTAATCCATATGTTGAACACTTTTCCATATTCCACACGGTTTTGAAGTAATTTGAAAAAGGTGTTGCTGCCCTCTTTTGGACAGCGGGAGTTTTTGCTTAAATTCGTTTGATTCGTTCGTCCGATTGATGCAATTGATACACCATTGGATAGCTATCGCCGATGTGCTCCATTTGTATGTAAAACACATCCTCTAATTCCTTACGGTTTAAAAGTTGTGTCGATTTTAGTAAATCGCGGAACTCCGTTCTTCGCGGACCCAGAATCGACGACGTGAACTGCATTCGCCGGGCAACCGCACCGTATCCGATGGGCGAGCGCACTGCATTATCACCAAACAGAATTGCATGTGTTTTCCGTGGATCCGAAGTCGGCGAAGCGAACTGCATCCTTTCAGAGACCGGTTGCATTTATCGACTGACAGAACTGCACTTGTTTTTTTAACTTTTAACGTAATTTTTTTTATCAACGAGCGTGCACCGCAAAGACGATGTGAGTGAACTGCATTGAATGGCCAACGCTTGTGAACTGCATTTTCTCGAGGCGCAACTTTTTTTATTGCAAAGATAAAAAACCACACTGCAATGAAGTGAACTGCAACACAAATCGATTTGCTCTCAATAAATTTTATTCTCCCACATATTTTTTATCAAATGAGTATGCCGTGCGCTTTTCCTTTTTTATCAATTAAAGTGAACCACAAAATTCCTCAAAGCGAGCTGGATCAATATTTTTATAGATAATACATCATACTTCATATACAGATTAGATAAATTCAACACAAAAATCAAAAACAACAAAATAACAGCATGCTCGCTCGCATCCAAACTACCATGGCGGAACTTCAAAGCAACAGCCGGTGAACCTCATGTCAACGTCAACCGAACTACATAAAAATAATTAACAAACTTCATTAGAAACTGAATTCATCCAAATCAATTAAAAAAACTATAAAATAAACCGAATTTTTTAAAACTAATTTCAGTGAACTACACGCACAAGCAGAGCGTAATACAATCCGCTCGCTGGTGGACTACAGTTTCTGGCGCTCGCCGTGGTGACGAACCGAGTTGGAGGCGGATCCAGGCGAGAAGATTTCGACGGGAGACGGATCCCGATGGATCCGACGCCAGGACGGGGGGTGCGGTTGTGGCCGCCGGGGTGAGGAAGGGTGGAGTTGCAGAGGCATGAACCCAGTGGCTAAATCGGGCGGGCGTACATCTCGATCCGGAACAGGGAGGACAGATGCAGGGGAGGGGAGGGTGGGGAAAGATAGAAGGAGATGCACCTCATCGGATCTCAATGCGTGATGTGGCGGCGGCGAAGTCGCAGGGTCAGCCGGCGAGAACGTAGCAGGGGGCTGGCGCGGGGCGCATCGAGGTCGTTGCCGTGGGAGGCGGGGCGCACCGAGGCCATTGCCGTGGGAGGCCGCCTCCTCTATCTGGAGCACCGCCGCGAGCCCACTCGGCATGGATTGGAAGGAGCCAAGAGGTGGCGGCCGGAGCGCGGCGGGGCTCGTGGCGGTCGAAGCACGGCGGGGCTCGTGGAGGCCGGAGCGCGGTGCGGCCCGGGGCGTCCAGCGCGTGACGCGGTGGATCCAGGGCCGACGTGAGGTGGCCGGGGCCGGCCGATCCAGGGTTGCCGGCGTGCTGTGAGGACCGGGTTCGCTGGGAGGAAGGAGGTGGCTCGCCGGTGCCGGTGAGAGTGGGGCGGATCGGGGGGGTGCGTGGACTTGGTGGGTGCATCCTGTGTGGGAGGAGGTAGGGTCGGATCGAGGGGAGAGTGGGTGGTTGGTGGGGATTTTTTTTGTGAGGTGTGGTGTGGCTATGAGGTTTTTTTGTCCGGCTGTACGAGTGGTTTTGGAGGTTCGCATTGTGCGGGGTGTTGTCAGAATAAGAGATTTGTTGTTAGAATAAGGTCTTAAGGGGTGTTGTTAGAATAGACCCACCCTATATATATATATATATATATATCCTCCCTCTAGCATTACTTGCATCATATCGATGGATTGTTTGAATTAATTTTGTTATTTTATTTGTAGATTCAAAAGATACATGCATGATTATATGGGTGCATGGCGAGTATACGGCAATGACGATGATGATGTTCTAGTTCATGATGATGATGATGATGATGGATGATTTCACTTTTAGTTAAGTTGGAGGGATATTGTTCTTGTTGGATGATATTTCTTGGTTAAGTTTTAGTTAAGTCATAGGGATGTTGATGGATGCTTCCAGTTTAAGTTCCACTCTGAAGAAAATATTTAGATTATGCATCACATTGGATGATGTTCCTCCTGTAATATCCACTATTGTAATCCAACATTTGTATTCAATATATGATTTCTTCCTCATGAGTATATTCTTTTTTTTCCTCACTTGATATACATAATTATCACCATTATGTGGAGAATTAATTTAATTGATGCCAATAGATATAATAATAATAATATTTTCACATTACCTATGTACCAACACCTGACGCGTTGCTAAGCAATGAGATTAGGAATCCTCTACATTGAGCACCAACATATAAAAGTGTTGTAAAAGTCGGTGTTATGTGTTGTAGTCTTGCAACGGTTGCCTTTACCAACGGCAGTATAACCGTTGCATTATGCGCTAGCAACACCAGATAAGGCTACGCATCCTAAACCGTTGGTAAAGACACTAACAACGAATATATGAACTTTTAGATACGGAAAAATGCGTTGCTGTAGGGGGGGTCCTGTTGTAAATACATCTTGACTACTACATCTCGGAAATTCACTACTACTTTTAAATAATGCCTCATACTTAGATTGGACACATAAGCGAATCAGGGGGGCCGTGGCAGCCACCCAAGTAGGATGCACAAGTTTCATACTTATACATATTACTAAAGTAGTTGCACGCTCCCCCCCCCCCCATATCACATAATGTCACAATATATTTTAATCATCGGTATTCTAAAAAAGGTGGGAACTAATGATAAAAAGTACTCACTACTAGAAGAAAGGGCTCTAATGGAGCACCTAATTTGGCTACTAATGGCGCACATAAGGTGCGCCATTACTAGCACGCCATTAGTAAGTGATAGTAATGGCGCACATTTGGTGTGCAATTACTATCCTGGATACTAATGGCGCACTAGTAGTGCGCCATTACTGAAGCCACTGGTGCGCCACTGTTGTTACTGCTACCACCACATGTGTGTATTATTCTTTGAGTTACTAATGGCGCACTATCAGGAAGTTCGCCATTGCTGTGTTTCTGTACATGCGCCACTGATGTACCGTATGTGCGCCATTACTATGAATATTAGGATTTTTTTCTTTTTCTTTTCTTTATTTGCACAGGTTACAAACAGATATAAACAACAGATTTATAAACAACACAGATTTATCGAATACAATAGAAGATTAGTCTCCGAATACAACAGAAGATTAGTCTCCGATTAAAAATCAGCATATTAGTCTCCAAACTCAAAATACCGAACAAAGTTAGAACATTACAAGTCTCGAGTAGCGAGTTTGTCTTCACATTACAAGTTAAACTACCATGACATTGAAGAAGAGGGTGGCGCTCACGATGAGCATCATTGTGACCAAAGTGATCTTCATCCGGTTCCTCCTCCGCTGTCTCATCTCCCCCGCTAGATATCGCGTGTATCTAGCTTTCGCCTCCACCCTTGTGGGGTACCCTTTGTAACTGTTACCACTAAAAAGGTGAACTTGTCTCCATTAATCCTCCCAGTCGTCGTAGACTCCGGGAATCCTACCAATGTACACGACATACAACGGCATCTGCTTTATGCACTGGACAAAAAAAACGTTAAGAGCAACATACGTATACAACAAAATTAAGGACCAAAGGAAGAGAAAAGCAACACAAATTAATAGCACACGGTTCATGGTCGTAGTAATAAATAGCATCGACTACATATAAGTTGAATGACGACTGTTTAAACTAAGGAGACACACGTACATACAAGTTCATAAAAGTTTATACAACACACGAGCTCTCGTAGATAGAACAGAACTACATAGCTAGGCGCACGGGCATCAAAACTTTTGACTCTGCTGACGGGACGGAACGTTGGTGAAGACGCTGTCTTTCGTGATGGTCATGAATGAGCGATCACCGTCAGCCTGCAATCTTAGCACTGTATCTAATTCATGGTTGGACATTTGATTGTTGAGGTAGAACTCCCCCGTGTTACAAACAACATCTTCAGAGATGATTCCTGCCAACTCCGACTGGATGCAAAAGAATTCTTGTATGCGGTCAGCGTCTCTGATTTCCAACAAGCGTTCGGCCCAGTGCTTGAGATGAGATGGCAGCGTAAGCTGCTGCTGGTCCTGTACGAACGCCCGCATGTGTTGCAAGGCGTAGTAGGCATCCTTCTGACCGCCAGGCGGCTGCTTGACGTAGGCGAACTTTGTTACGTGAGTGAACACGTGCGCGCCGTACCTAACAACTTCCGTCTTGAAGGTGACTCCATATTTGGAGTAGCGCGAGAGAGCCTCATTGAGAACTTTATTGATATTTGTGTAGTCTTTGTTCGACTCATGGTCCGGGTCCAAATACGTGGCCATGGACCATTTCGGGCTTAGAGCAATGAGTGTGCACTTTGTTTCATCACTGCACACAACACGGATGTTAGGAGGAAAAGAACGACCGAAATCTAAGCAACCTCATGTACGTTACTGGGACGTGAGGGGATGACTTACTCGGGAAAGTAAGGCACGAGGAAGTTATCCTTATCCCTGTTCGCCAGAATGACGTCTTGGAGGTAATCACTAGCGAGTCGCCGGTCCCCGGGGCTGCACAAGAGCTTGGCACGCATGTAGAAGGGGTCGACTATAACGATGTCCGGGGTCTTGTCTCTAATGATCCGCATCTCCATACTGAGCGCAAATAGCCGAACGAATGTGTAGTGCAGCAGAAAGAGGTGAAACATAGCGAAGATGTCATCAAACCGCAGGAAGATCACACGTCCGATGTCGCAAGCAACAAAGCCCTTTCCCTCTGGCACCTTGGCGGTGAAAACCGGGTATGCCACATCATTCTCTCTGAGACGCCGCGTCTCTGTATTCAGAACAATGTCATGCAGACTCTTCATAGCACCGGTTGCAGCATCGAGCATTGCAGCAGATAGCATCGGCCTACCTGCCACATGCACCCTCGACATGATTCCGTCGGGTCTTGGTGGCCCGTCTTGAGCACGGATCGTCGGTCCCGGCTGGCTCGCAGTAGTGGGACCCTTCTTCATTCTTGCTCGTCCCTTCTTTGGCTTCTCCTGTAATGGGACCATTACATGCTCAGAGACCGCCTTCCTGAGTGTGTTGGGGCTGATAATATTTCGCGCCTCGGCCGTCTCAGCCGCGGTGAAGGCGACAGCTGGACGCATCTCCTGAGAACTGAACAGTCAACACTTATTGTTGCAATTTGTCTCTGTGCTACGAGATGGGCGGTGAGAGTCGTTTGCACCAAGGTTGGGTTCTTAAGAAGCAGGGGGAAAAGCTCGTCCATCTCACACCCACCATGTTCCTCGAAGAACTCATCGACACGGGCAAGTAGTGTGTTGGTGTTGGTGTTGCTCCGATCTTGTGCCACATCCAGGTCTATGGGGTGGTGGCCCGGATCAGCTGACGACGTTGCAGAGGTCTTGCCATGGCTTGGCGCCGTCACGATTAGCGGTGGGGTGGAGTAGTTCGCCACCCCCAAACGAATCTGGCACTTCGGCCAAAGCAAGTTCCAGGTCAAGCAGCCGCGGAGGTCCATCACGGCTCCAGGGGCTCGATAGGGAGGTAACAATTCATCGTAGCCATCCAGCACCCGAACCAGTTGAACCCTATACAAGGTGGTTGGCATCGAATTACCATGGAACACGCGGTTGCCCGGTTGAACGATTCTTCCCACGGCAACATCGACCAACTCCTCATCCACGAAGTGCAGGATAGTGCATGGAACGTTGGCGACACCCTGCGAAAACATGTAGGGCGTCAAGGATGCCCACTGAAAGGAAAAAGAAGATGAAGTCATTGGCCGTGGCTTAGTTACCGTGATGGCGTTGAGCTCGGCTAATGTCAATGGACCACCAACGGACGGCGGGCATGTGACGGAAGGGGCGCTTGCTCCTGAGGTGCCGGGCGTTGTTGTTTTACGCTCCAATACTGGCGCCGCTGCCGGGGTCACAAACGCATCTGCCGTCGGGGACACCAACGCGGCCACAGCCGGGGACACCGTCGTGGCCGCCGCCAGGGTCACAAATGCATCCGCCGCCGGGCACATCGCTGCGGCGGCCGCCGGAGACACCGCTGCGGCCGTTGCCGTCGCGTTGTGAGAGTTGCTGCCCGTGAAGCTGGGAATCGGGGGCATCCCCTGTTGACCACTCGCAAGACAGTCTCGCATGAACACAAACAAGGAAGGCATCATGTTGTTGAGCGCCTTTCCAACTTATTCTTCGACAATGCGTGGAATCTGCTCCATTTTTTCCTGGAGTTGTGCCACCGCCTGGTTCGCCAAGCCACTAGTGCTTTTATCCTTTCACCTAGTGTCATAGTAGTCCGACCATTTTGTGGAACAACCTTTGCCAGACACACGACCAGCTGACGACGGCTTACTAAACTTATCCTTTTTCTTGAGTGTGTTGAACGCCCTATTTAAAGAGTTATCCCAAGGGGCGATAGGCGGGGACCCCGCGCTGCTACTTTCAGTTTCCTGCACAAGGAACGTGAGGACCATTTAGAAATTTGGCTTCATTAATTTTAAAATGCAACCATATGAAGCTAATTAAACGGGGGGGGGGGGTATTCTTACCAGAACACGCTCAAGCTCCTGCACCTTTGGATCCGTCGTAAGCTCCCTTGTTACCGGGTTCCTCTTGTACCGGGCCCTGACATAGTTATCGGTAGGCTTATGTCCGTATTTTTTGAAGAGGGGCGGTAGGACTTGCGCGGCACGCTCTGCTTCCTCCTTGTCCCATTTCGGTTCCGCCACTCTGTAACCACCGGGACCGAGTCTGTTGACCCCTAAGTTCAATTCCCGCATACCTTTCCCCCACTGACTCGATTCACTGGTTGAGGTGTTCTCGCACTTGAGCTTGAACTCCTCGTAGTCAGTTTCGCTGATCGAAGGATTTGCCGCCTTGATCTTCTCGTAACTAACACCCTTACTAATCATTTTCTTCACATTGTTTCACCAAGTAGACAGGGATGTGCTCATCTTCGTGAGGGCGACACTGTTCACTTTATTCCCTAAGAGGTTTGTGTTTGTGAATTGAGCGGGGAACTTGTATCGATTGTGCAGCTTCGTGAAGAGGAGGTTGCACAAATTTGCTTGGTCGGGATGCCTTAGGTTCTCGGTGTTGATCGAGACGGTGCTCCAGAGAATGCACCCGAGTTGTTCGGATTACCCACGGACTAAATGTTCGGGCGCCGTTGGAAGCCCATTTCTAGACACTTCGGTAAATTCCTCCTTGACTGCCATCTGTGGGTTGGCTACCATCATCAGTGGCGGGATCGGCCTCGACAGCACCACAATCATCCCCGCTAGCGGTTGTGTACTCGTGATCGGTAGAGTCATCCATGATGCCGTCGTAGCGGGGTTGAGGTTGTGGATCATCGCCCATGCTCATCTCCCAATATTGCTTCTGGTGGTGCGAACCGGAGGCCTCATCGTTTTCGGCCATCTACACCCACTAATATAGGATAGGTAGGTTTAAAAAAAATTGGTCAAGTGAATGATGTGAAACCAGAAAATAACTAGTCAATATAAATAACAAGAAAAAGTGCATGCAAAGCACCTTCTAGGTCAAGAAAATTAACAAAGGTCATGCACGAAATCACGGAAAAATTCGGCATGACCTTTGCTAATTTTCTTGAGCTAGGACCCCATTCTCAACCGAAACGGAAATTAATCCACATTTCTGGAGAATGCGGTCATTATTTGTACCTGCACAAAAAGTCCTACATATAGGCACAACAATCATATATATAGGCGCAACCACGTGCAAAATGGAAAAGTGACAAAATCATACAATATATAAATAAAACTGTGAACAGAACTAAGCTATGGTTTCACCAAACACGCTTCTCATCACAAGTCTCACAATACAGTTTCTCCAAAAAAAATTAGTCCCTATTGCTGGTTGGTTACATCTCAGATTGGGGATAGTCCATGCAACTATAGAAGTATAAGAAGGCTTTTCAAAAGAGCAGTATGTTGTGCTTAATTCATATGAATAAAAACCAAAGAAAGGGCATGCACTTTGCTCTTGATAGTGAGGAAGATAAAAGTAGCACTTAGTTTTGGTTATGTGTGAAGCAACAATTTAAGGTTGAAATTAACCTTGAAATTTAAGGTTCCTCAATGACCATGCCAAAGGGATGAATATGTCACATACCTATCTTGCTTAGGGTAAAATCTCCTCAATGATCGAAGAATCGAGTGGTACCCAGCAAACCGAATACAAAGTCTTCTGATAAATAAAACGAGTTCAGAGCACCTGCATTGACACACAATAAATACATGTAAGTTTGAGATACTAAGAAGCGTTCTACAAATAAGTAGGAGCAGCAGGCAACATATTTTATAACAGAAGGAAAAATTGGATTGATTAAACAGCAGGTAATAAAAATACAAAATACTCTTCAGAAGCTAACGTGACCTATCTAGTGGATCTATAGGTGCCAATTCCTTCACTATAACACAGCTTACTTAACTTCACCACTTAAGCCTACAATCTGAAAATTACTAGGAACCATTACTATGCATGAGAAGCCTAGGAGTTGGTAACTATAGTATGCATGCAGCTAAGTTAGAAAATCCCAGCATGTGATCAAAACAATTACTTAAGGATCTGGGCTACCAAATTGATCATTAGACATCATAGTTTCTCAGTATTTATTGTGACAATTACTTAAGTAGTATTGGACTAGCAACTACCTAACAGAGAAAATTTTATAAAATTTTAACAGATGGTTTGGTAGTATTGGACTAGTAACTAGCTAGTATTTGCACATCACTATCAAGTTTACTGTGCAGAGTCCTAGCTTTCTAACGCAAGAGAACGGCGGCGGCGTCGAGCAACGGTACTATCAAGTTTACTTTTGTAATGTCTCAGTCTGGTGACTGGCTAAGTAATCAAATTTAATTCAAAAAATCTCATTATATGCTCTACTAAATCTGCTGACCATGGCCAATCCTGTGCATTACTCGAATGAACAAAAAGTTAGTTCTATCTATAGACCTCAAAGGCTCAAACAACTTAACACATAAGCTCGACCGCGCAAAAATCTCACTATGCACGTTGCACATAATGAAGTGTTAGTACTAAACATTGCGAACATTCAGTTAGGTGTCTAGTAGAGACATATGATAATTACGTCATCTACATGATCCACATGGATATGCACAATGCAATCATCAAGTAGACTTACACATATGAAGTACCTACAAACTATTTCGAGAGTAGCTATTTGAGTACTACTTTGCAACACATGTACCCATACATAGAATATCTCCTTTTAGGATCAATAGCAAGCATTATTAATTATTTGCAAACAAGGCATTGCATTCCTGGTTAAAGAAGATGTTCGATATCAACTGGAGCATTAAGAGTTGAACGCATGAACACCAAGGACATTATACTAATAAGATGAAAAATAAAAGTTGTGAGAAGAACTGATTAGGACTGGCAATATCTTTTGGTAACTGGACTTCCAATGCCATTAATTGCAAAAGGCAGCACAAGGTTCATCGAACTTCTGTATGAACAATCAACTCTACAGCTACTGCAAAGAGTGAGAGATCACCATGCTAAAAAATGATGCTCCTAGGCCTAACCCTAGACCTAGGTCGATGCCTTAGGGGGGGATGGGGATGAGCGGGAGAGAGACTCGCCAGGGGAGGGGTCGCCGGAGACGAGGAGGAAGCCCGCACCAGACAAGCGAAGCAGGGGCACGGGAGATGGCCACGGTACCGGCGCACCGGCGAGCTAGCGTTCGCTGAAGGGGGCGCGCGCGGGGGAGGGAGGCCGGGTCGGCGGTGGTAAATTTGTAGAGGAGGCCGAGGGGGGAGACAGGCCTGGGAGCGTCGACGCGGGAAGGCGATGGAGCTGGCCGGAATCGACTGGCGACGGCGGCGGCGGAGAGGGGATCGAGAGGAGCGTGCGGGAGAGGGGTTCGATTTAGGTTTTCACGAGAGTGTGTGGTGGGGTTAGTGGGGTCGGTAAGGTAAGGCGATAGCAACGGTGCACTTTTGAGGATGTGCGCCATTAACACGGGGATAACAATGGCGCACTTTTGAGGGGTGTGCCATTAACGTTAGTAGGAATAAGTTAAGTAAATTGCGTCTGGACTTATGGACAGAACCTATTACATAGCTTGCTGGTTGGTACCTGGATACATTAAGCAAGCCACCCAGGTTCGAATCCTGACAACCTACTTTAAAATTTTTTTAACCTTATAATAAACATCCAAACACTTTAAAATAAACCCATCACAATTTTAATAATCCATCCATTCCTAAATATAAAAATATCTCGTTTACTCCATTTCGAATTAAAAATATTTTTAATTAGACCACTTAAACCATCTCCTTTACTCAATCACAATAGAATCATTTACATGCTCATAAATGACATGGTTGAAATCAAGTGGCATGAAATAACAATAATCAAAGATTGAGCTTGGCACTGACAAACAAACACACACACGCGGCAGACACGTCGTAATTGGATCTTAGTTATCATCTTTTCACAATCTTTTTGCCCTTCTTTTTCGCGTTTGCATAATTTAGCCCCGGAACCCCTTGATTTCTTCTCTTGAACGGGCGAACGCCTTTAGGTAGGGTGGTCCTTCTTCTTCTTGATTTGTATGGTACTGCATCATCGTCGTCGTCATCTTCAATCTTCGGGTCGCCGTACTTTTCGAAGTCTTGCTCGTTGGCGGCTCCATCCATTCCTATGATGTTCCTTTTGCCTCTCCGCACGACAACATGGCTGGGCTTTGAAGGGTCGGTAATGAAGCATTGGTCCACTTGGCTAGCCAGTACCCATGGCTCATTTTTCGCGGTGACGTTTGCGCCCGCGGTCTTGGATTTGGCTTCGGGTATAACCATGGTGGTGAAATACCAGCTTTCTTTTATGATGCTCTTGGCCCATCTGACGTGGATCATCGGCACCTTCTCTCCATCATAGCTGAGCTCCCAGATCTCCTTGATCCTTCCGTAGTATCATTTCTTGACTTTACCGGTGTAGGCTTCCATCGTTACCCCGGAGTTCCGATAATCGCTCTTCATGTCCTTTTCCTCGGTGTAGAATGTGTAGCTGTTGATATCGTACGCCTGATATGTCATAAGGTTATGCTCGGCGCCCTGTGACACGGAGAATATGAGTTTTTTTTCCTCGGAAGAGTCCTCATGTGAAGGGTACGATAGGAGCTTGTCCTTGAACCAATGCGTGAAGCTTGAGTTGTGCTCTTTGAGTACATCTCCGTCAGTCCACTGTTGGCCTCGGTCATTATACGTCTTCTCAATTGAGGTTTTGTGTTGTACCACCCAAGGATCGACCAAGTCAATGTGTTGCAGCGCGACTAGGGATGCTCTTTCAAAGTCCTCAATTCGATCCTTGAAGTTGACATGCATTTTTTGAAGTCGACATGCATTTCGCGGCAACCCTCGCGTTGACCACATCCAGCGAGCCTGCCGAGGTGCCTGTTGACGGGCAGACCAACGGGGTTATCGATGCCTAGATAATTTGTGCAGAAAGAGATGCACTCCTCGGTCAGAAAGCCCTGGGCTATGCTTCCATCTGGACGAGCCCTGTTGTGAATGTATCCTTTGATCACACCATTCATCCTTTTGAACGGCATCATGCTGTGCAGGAACGCCGGCCCGAGTTGGATGATATCATCCACGATATGGATGAGGAGATGCACCATGACGTCAAAGAATGCGGGCGGGAAGTACATCTCGAGCTCGCATAGTATCACCACGATCTCTTCTTGTAGCCTTATGAGTTGCCTCACGCCAACCGATTTCTGAGGGATGACATCGAAAAAGTTGCATAGGCCAAATAGCGTTTCACGGACGTGGTCGTCCATGATCCCGCAGATTGCAACCGGAAGTAGCTGTGTCATCAGCACGTGACAGTCGTGAGACTTCATCCCGCTAAACCTCTGCTTCGCTGAGTCTAGGTATCTGCTGATCTTCCAGCGAAACCGTAAGGAAGTTTTATCCCTAGGAGGCAGTTGATTAGCTGTTGGATCTCCTTCTGACTTAAAGTGAAGCACGCAGGGGGGTAGTAATGTTCGCTCTGCTTCTTGGCGTTTTTGCCTTTGCGACGACTTTCTGTGTCCTCCGGTGGCTCATCATCATCATCATCATCATCATCATCATCGTCGTCGTCGTCGTCGTCGTCATCATCATCATTAGGGTGGTTTGCGTGAAGCTCCTCCCTGATGCCCATTGATAGCAAGTCTGCCCTTACTTTCGGCCCATCTTTGGTCTTTTCTGGCATGTTGAGCAGGGTAGAAAACATACTCTCGCACACATTCTTCATGATATGCATGACATAAAGGCTGTTCGGCACACCGAGGATGTTCCAGTAGGGAAAGTCTCAGAAAATAGACCTCGTTTTCCATTCCTTCAGCAGCGGCTCTGGCGCCTTTCTCTTAGAATTGATCTTTCCTGGCGGTGGGCACTCTTTCCAATTTTTCAAAATCATATCTATTTCGGTTCCGCTCCTCCTACGTGGGGCCTTTCGGGGTTCGGCTATTCCATCGAACAGATCCTTGCGTTTTCTCCATGGGTCATTGTGAGGAAGCCATCTTCGACCCATGAACACGGTTTTTGAAGACTCGGGATCCTTAGGTAGCTGCTGATACGTTGGGTCGTCCATGCACCTAGCGCATCCACAGTGTCCGTGGACCACCTGCCCCGCGACATATCCTAAACCGAGATAATCGTGCACCGTCGCGAGCAGTGCGACTTTCATAGGGAAATATGTTTCCTCTACAGCATCCCACGTATTGACTGGCGTTCTCCATAACATATCTAGCTCCTCTTTCAGGAGCCCCAGATACAGATTGAGGTTGTTTCCTGGTTGTTTTGGCCCTTCAATTAGCACACTGATGTGCATGTACTTCCTCTTCATGCACTCCCAGGGGGGATGTTGTACATGCCCACAAACACTGGCCAGGTGCTATGTGTGCTGCACTGGTTGCCGGAAGGATTGACTCCATTGGTGCTCGCGACCAACACTATGTTCTTGGATCCTTCCCAAAGTCCTCCTCGGAGTTCAACGCCTCCCACTGGGTCCCATCAGAAGCGTGACTCAATATCTTGTCTTTTTCTGGATCGTTTTTTCAGCTTCTTCCTTTTGTTGCATCCTTTCCTCATGCCAGCGCATGAGCTTAGCTTGCTTAGGGTCCGCGAAATAACGCTGCAGACGAGGAATGATCGGAAAGTACCACACCGTTTTTTGAGGAGATTTCTTCTTCTCGTATCGACTGGCGCCACACTTCGGACATACAGTGGACTCCGCGTACTCATGCCGATAAATGATTCAATCGTTAACGCAGACATGGTATCTAACATGCGGTAAATCCAGAGGACATACAATTTTCTTCGCCTCATTGAAACTGGTCGGGCACGTGTTCCCCTTGGGAAGACATTTTTTCCGGAATGACATGTTTTCGTCGAAGCATTTGTCGGTCATTTTGTGTTTTACTTTCATCTCCAGAGCTGTTAGAGGTACTTTCAGGCGGGTATCCTCGGGATTGCATCCTTCATACAGTGGATTAACCGCGTCCATCTCAAGTTGATTTAGCTTGGCTTTCTCTCGGGCGGCAGCTCTTGCGTTATTACTCGCCTCATTCAGAAGCAACTCTTGAAGATGAGGGTCCTACACCCACTCCATCGACGATGGTCCATCGCCGTCTTCTCCGGCATCTTCATCTTCATGATGATCACGCCCTTCGTTTTGGTCTTCCTCATGATCATGTCCGACATCTTCTACATGATGATTGTGTCTTGCATCGTGATCATGTCTAGGAGGGTCTTCGTCTTCTCGCCCGCCCTCGGCGCTACTTCTACTTACTGTTGCCCGGCTACCGTGGACGAATTCATAATCTTCTTCATCACCTTTCCACCTATAGTCATCCATCAAACCACGCGTGAGCAGGTGCCCCTTTATGGTTTTCGAAACTGGGTCCAAAAGGCACTTCAGCTTGAATATTCGACACAGACATCTTATCTCCGTCTCATTCTTTTGAATCATCTCGACCTTCGCGGAGCTCAAAAACCTATCCACGATGTCTTCGGTCATCCTGCGAACCATGGTCGCCTGCGGGGCATAGAGCAAAACGACATTTTAGAACGAAACAAAAATTTGGCATGACCTTGCCTAATTATTAGGACAAAAAAGAATGCAAAGTGTGCCAAATTTTCGCCGAAACGGGAATGAATCAACATTCCGGAAAAATATTGGCGACTATCGCATATGTGAGGTACCTGCAAACAACACGTACATACATGCATATCCCGCCATGATCATCACACACCCATACATATATATATATATACCCTATGATCATCACATCAGACATACATATATACCCCATGATCATCACATCACACCACACATATACACCGACAAAAGTGTGTTCGAGAGAGAAACAAACTAGATCTACACAACAATAAAGAGATATACCTTACTTACCAATGAAAAAAGGAGATACAACTACTTATTTTGGGTAGATCTATGGTGTAAATAAGGTGAGGAGAAGGAAGGAACCGAGAGAAGCTAGTTGGAGGTGGAGGTGGAGAAAGTGATTGTGGTGTATAGGCTGCCAAAACATCTAGCTAGCTCCTCCCAGACTTAGCAATGGCGCACCTTCACCAAAATGCGCCATTACTAAGTATGGGAGCTAATGGCGCACCATCCAGGGGTGCGCCATTACTAACTCTGCGAGAGGGGGACCAGGGCCAGAGGGGGGGACCAGGATTGTAATGGCGAACAATGTATAAATGTGCCATTACTGCTCCATACTTAGTAATGGCGCACCTGCACGACATGCGATATTGTTGTATCATCAGGCCTGGGCCCGCCCTTCCTCTAACTTAGCAATGGCGCACTTATCGTAAGTGTGCCATTAGCATCACTGGTGGGTAATGGAGAACTTCCGTGGAGTGCGCCATTGCTAAGTCAGGGGAGGGGGCCTGGTCCAGGAGCGAATTGGCGGTGGCGCACTACTGTTCACGTGCGCCATTACTAGCAAGGTCTCTAATGGCGCACCAGGACATGGTGCACCATAGCTATTTAGTAATGGCGCACTGGACATGTGGTGCGCCATTAGTGCCAATATTATCTATAGCTTTTTTAACAGTAGTGACTTTTAATTAGTGCCTCATACTTATATTTGACACATAAGCGATTCCATGGAGAGTGTGACCACAAACCCAAGTAGGATGGACAATTTTCGTACTTGTACATATCACAAGGGTTTGCTGCACACTCTCCCCGATGTCACATAGTGTCACAATATATTTTAATCATCGCCATTCTAAAAGAATAGAAAAAGTAATGATTAAAAGTAATTTGATGCCGAAACACCGTTTCATTCCCGTTTCGACAATCTGAGGCACTCGATATGTCCTACTTTCCTAGCACAAGTCCATGGAAAATTTTGGCATGAAATTTGCAAAAAATTGTTCATATCGAGCGCCTTAAATTTGTCAGAACGGAAATTAATCGACATTCCGACAAAACATAGGCCACTCATATCCCTGAAATTTTTTATATGACATTTCCTAATATAAGCTTGCTCAACAAAAATCGTAATTTTCTCAATATGCTAACAAAAATCCTAATTACCTCGATATGCTAACAAAAATCATAATGACCTCAATATGCTAACAAAAACTCTAATTTCCTAAGAAAAATCATAATTACCTCAATATGCTAACAAACACCCTAGGTGCCTAAAAAATTCCTAATTCCATAACAAAAATCCGAATTGCCTCAATATGGTAACAAAAATCCTAATTGCCTCAATATGAAACAAAAATCTTATTTTTGCAACTCTAATTGAGGAAGGGGGAGGGGGGCAACTCACTGTCCAAGGGGAGGCCTACGACAACGGTGAGACGGCGATGAGGGCGCGGGCAGGAGACGATGACGGCTACGGTGACGACGGCGACGAGGAGGGCTTTGGCGCGGGTGGGCGCATCGACGGCGAGGAGAGGGCGCGAGCGGGTGCGAGAGTGGGGAGGGCGCGGGCGGGTGCGAGAGTGAAGTGAGGAGTTGGATCCAGATGTAGTGCTATAGCACATTATCTGCAGCACGGGTCATGACGGGCGTGTTGTAGATGGAAATCCCATCTACAACACGAGCACACTGGTCCACTTTGTTGATATGTGGGCCCAAAATAACGGGCCGATTTCTATCCACATTAGCAGCGCGGGGTACGCGGGCCGTGCTGCAGATGTCCAGGACATCTGCAACGTGGCTTTCCTGTTACGAGCTTCTAAATTTGCCAGCCACGGGAATCACAGGTGTCACCACATACTTGCAGCGCGTGTTGTCAAATGTCGCGCTGCTAATGGTTAATCATCTGGAGCGCGCCTCGTCTACACACACTGTTAATATTTACCTGCAGCGCGACCCATTAGTCCCGCGCTGCTAATGTTCATTCTTGTATGGCCAAAATCCTAGTAGTGGTGGGATGCTTAATATACCAGGCGCGCTTTTAAAAAAACCTTTCGTGGGCGGAAGCATGGCTGATAGTTCAACCAAACAACGGTCCGCTATGAGGAGTGAGAAAGCCCACAGTTGCAAAGAATGAACTGCTAGCCTTATTCACAATCGGTCAATATTACTGAAATATGTGGGATGCTTAATATATCAGACACGCTTCTAAAAATCCTTTCGTTGGAAGAGAGGGGTGATACACCCAAAATTCATCACTATTTTGTAGCACAATCCACCACCATTCATTCATATATTTCACATTATGATGCTTTCCTTATGATGTTTTGGCTTGTTTTACACATTTTACAACTTTCCGGTGTCGAAACAGCAGAACCAGGCATCATCACGGAAAAGTGCACATAGAGTGGGCATGTCTACAGAACTCCAAATGACTTGAAAATTCCAGGGATTGATTTTCAGAAGGAATAAAGAAGACAAGCAGAACGGGCCTCGTAGGGGGCCACCAGGTAATGGCTTCTCGCCCCTCGGTGGTTACCCCAAGTGGAAAGTTAAGAAGTAGGCATCAATAAGTTTCACTTGGTGAAGATACCAAGGTTTATGTCTCTAGTAGGACTCCAAGTTCTGCAAGAAGGTGGCATGAAAACAATGGCGCCGTACACAACCTTAAGGTTCCTTACTTGACCTGGACATGCACACAAAAGAAAATAACTTTTCTCCCGACGTGTTCAGAGAGGTTGATAATCTCTCCGGTTGTCACAATCCTAAGTTAGGTATGTGCTAGGGTTAGCTTAGGCCTTTGCATCATGCCAAAAATTTCAAAAGAAATCCAGTTGGGGAAAAAGAAAATCCCTAAGGAATTTAATTCAAATGGCCATCCTAAAACTTTCTTCCAAAAATCCTCTGAACTTGTTGAAAATTCTTATAAATAGGCATGATCACATATAAAGTGAAGTGGGTCCCACTGCATGCTCCAAGATTTTTCAAAAATTCCAAACAGAGCTTGGAAATTAATAAATACCCCTATTTGAATTGAAATTCAAATAGTTTGAGTTTCAAAAATCTTCAAAACTTGGGAGTGGCTAGTTATATGCCATGTAAGTCCAAATTAAAATTTTGGGGATTTTATAAAATGCTCTGGTATTTATTTTTAGCAGAGAAAAAAAATGTCGGAAAAGAAACAGAAAGAAATAAAAAGGAAAGAGGCTTACCTGGCTCGGGCCCAACTAGCAAAAGCATGCCCGGGCCCACCGAGCCAAGCTGCTCGGTGGAGGAAGAGCACGTGGCCGGCTCCACGTCGACGCTGAGGAGCTTCCAAGCCTCCCCCTGCCATCTTCTCGAGCCACAGAGATGCCCAACTCACCCCGCATCACTTATGTAACAGCCCGGGATTTTGACCCAAATTAAAAAAATTGTGTATTGCTTTATTTTGATTGTTATAATTGTTTGTAGTATTTTCTTCGCCGATTTATTAATTGGTGAATATTCTCCCCCCTTTTTCTCGTATCGAAGGAGGTACCGAACCTTATTCCCAACGACACACGACCTTTGCGACACTGGGTTCACCCGAGCACCGTCGCAACCGGCACAAGAGCAGCCATCGCCATCGGAACGAAAAACCCCGTTTATTTAATAAACGGATTATTTTATTGGGCGCCAGAAAAAATGTTCTCGGAACGTTACCGAAGTGAGCTAGGACTGACGGGCTCGCCGCACTGAGCGCATGGTTCGAGATTTCACCCGAATCGGAGGTCGTATGGACTCCCAGCGGTCAGAAACATGGAGTATCGGACGCGGGCGAGAGAGACCAGGGGCATTTGCGTAAACCTACCATCCAACCACCCCTATATAAAGACCCCCACTCCCCCTAGTCCTTCTAGGGTTCCCCAAACAAAAATTGCAGCCACCCCCTCCTTCCAAATTGCCAGATCTTCCCCAAATTGCCACTAATTCCTGAAACCTAGCTCCCTGGCCATTTCTGACCGTCAGATATGCGGATCAACGGCCTAGAGGCCTGCACGTCGCCCACCAGCCCCTTCCAGCCGCGTTCGGGCCCCGCGGGCCCGATCCACGCTGATGTTGGGCCCATTTGGGCCTGGAAGCCCTCGGCCGCCCGAGCCGAGCTGCCGCACGCCGGCAGCCACCGCGTCCGCACCGCGCCGACCCGCGTCCCGGTGAGCCACCGCCGTGCCTCTCTCCTCCTCCCTCATCCTATCACCCCCTCTTTCTTCTCCCGCAGGCAGCCGCCATGGCCGGAGCACGAGCTCGGAGCTCCGTCGCCATGGAGCTCACTAGACCGCCCCGAACAGTACGCCGACACCGTCCTCGCGCCTGCCTCCGACCCTCCTCGCTCGAGCGCCGCTTGGCCTCCTCGCCGCCGGCAAGGTCGACGGGCGCCACCCCATGGGAGATCGGGACAACCCCGATCCAGGCGACCACCAACCGGCACGCCCAAGTGGGCCGGTCCGCAGCCGAGGCCCACCAAGCCGGCCCAACCGCGCTCCTTCGCCCGTGGGCGGAGCAGCGCTATTCCTCGCTCGCCCCGCAGCCCAGGCTTAGGCCAGCAAGTTGAGCGGCCCAGCCGCCCCTTCTGTTATTTTTTTTCTTTCCTTTTTTCTGTTGTTGGGCTCGGCCCGGTGCTATTTGACGCTCGAGTGCGCTGTTTAGTTATTCAGTGCTCACCCCGGCTAGACCCAATGGTAGAAGATTCTTCCCAGTAAACGTTTAGCTATTTTTGTCCATTTATAAATAAAATAAAACATAGGATTTTTGCAACAGTGATATCTTTTTAACGGTAGCTCGGATCGCGATGCTTTAAACATAAAACTTGCTTAGAATTTTGTGTATATTAATATACATGAAACTATACATTACTAGTCTAGGTTAGGTTCGATGTTTGATCCTACCACATGTTTACAGCCTCTGTCAAACTGATACAGCCATGTCCCCCTCCGAGCAAACCATGTACTGCTATGTTACTATTGCTTGTTGCTCAGCCCCTGCTTAGTATGCATGCTTAGGATGCTACGAATGTTATCCTATTACAACTTGGTTTGGGCTATCACATTATTATATTATTGTGGATAATATGATTATTATAATGTTGACTATATTCGACGAAGGATGGAAGGTCTAGGCTATCCCGCCCCGATGCTTTGTTCCATTCGAGTCACCTAGGACCCTAGTTCTGGGTATTGTGTCTCTTGATGAGCATACCTAACCGCGTGTGGGATACTATGGGGTCCCCTTTTCTTACCAACCTAGCTTCAAACATTTATATTGGTGGCCCAAGCTGATTTACCATTTGCAAACTATGCAAATATGTTTGTCGGGTCGCTCCTAGCAGACATCCTTTAAACCAACCAGGGCCAGCGGGGACATGGTTTCCCTGTTGGTCCAACCTGTCCGGCTGAGGACCCGGCCTCATGTGAGAATTTACCGGCAATCCAAACTCTGTAGAGACCAGATCGAGAGCGCGACGGCTCTGAACTGGATGTCGAATCACAGGGGGGCACCCGGATTTGTTCGTTGTTAGCTAGAGGGACCTATCGTTTCATATCTCTCGTAACTAAATCATAAAATGGTTGCCTGTGATGGGTAGAAACTGAGAGAGATGGGCGTGCGTGCAGGGCCTTGTAATGGGCAGTTGGTACCCCTACAGGGTTAAATCTTTTCGAGAAGCCGTGTCCACGGTTATGGACGACATGATACCTACTCCTTGTTCATAGACAACCACAACTGAGATACTCTTAATAACTTGATCAATGTGTGTGTGCCTTCATTGCTTCTTCTTCGTTGGGATGCGAAGGGGAGGATAAGGATAGGATAGGTGTTATGTTTGCGTAAATAGCTGATAGCAAGACTTGATTGAGATGATTCCTCATCGAATGCTTGGCTTCTTATCTTACTCTCTAGATCGTTAGCCACTTCATACATGCTAGTGTGGCAGCAACCTCACCACTTACCCCATCCTTACCGTGAACTACTAGTTATCCTAGAATGACGAGTTATGAAGTCCTTGATGGGTCAGTTGAGCACTATAGTTGGATGCTGAGTACTTCTGTACTCATGATACTACCTCCAAACTCTTTTCAGAGTTCTTGATCGATAAAAGGTATGGTGATCGACGTTTCACGTGGAGACTCGACGACGACGACTAGTTAGGCGGATCCCGACGGAGGGCCTGGACTCGTGTGGTTATGGGAGCGATGTCTTTTCTCTTTGCCACTAGGCATTTGATTGTAGTCTGTACTCAGACATGTATCATCCGCTGATGTAATGTATTTAAGGCAGTTGTATGCCGATTGTATGAGATGTTGTAACCATGTAGCTGTAATGTTGTGATATCATGTTGGAAATCCGGGGCATATGGCATTGTCATATGTCGCGGTGGGACCGATATGTGCTTCATCCCCGGATTTGGATGGAAACATCTAGATCTGAAACAGTACCGTATATCAGGCCTTACAACTTACCTCTCCTCTGGCTCGCCCTCCTCCTCTCCCCACGACATTTGCTTCGCCACTGAGAGCTCGACCTCGCCGCCGACGTGCACCAGCGTGTCCAACGGCCGTCAACCTCCGTGCCACCGTGTCCAGGAAGTTACTCCTCCTCGTCTTCGTTGGACTGCGCAAGGAATCGAACCCCGAAGGCCCCGGAGACGGTGCAAGGTTCAAAGTCTCGCCACCGGCCACAGCAAGCTCCGACGAGCTATTCCGGCAGCGCCAGCTCTTCCTCGACAGGGTCGTCTCCTCTACTCGAACCAGGGTGAGCTGCGCCACGTTTTTCCCCATCCCACGCTCCTCACCGTGGCCCGTGGCACATTCCCGTCGTTCAAGTGCCACGGCCGCCGCCTCGGCACACACCATCGTCGCCTCCAGCCACCGCGGTGATCCCTGTGTAGTGCACGTGATGCGGAAGAGCACGGGGAGCAGTTTGGTGCTCGCCCCGTGTCCTCCCGTGGCCGAAATCGAATTCCGGCGAGCCCCTCTGCCGTGACTGTGGTCGTCGGAGACGTCCTTTTGGCGGCCCGGTTAATTAAACCCTAATTAACCCCCTAACCCACCCTCAGTGCCACAGTCAGGTGGGGCCCCAACCCCCTAAACCCTCTCTGTTTATTTTAAACAAAGGGATTAACCCCCAGAGGTTGACCAGTGGGTCCCTCTGGTCAGAGGCCCCCCCACGTCAGCATGACCTCATGCTGACGCCCTAAGTCCTTTTTCTATTTAATTTAAATCTAGAGAAATCCAGAAAATATTTTAAACTTCAAACATTCATAGAAAAAATCATACTAACTCCAAATTAAACAAATAATATATGAACAATTGTCAGAAAAATGCAAGGATTATGAATATGCAATATGTTTTCATGTTTGACCATTTTAAAATGGGTGAACAGTGACGAAGGTGCATATGGTCCCTTTTGAAATTCAAATTTGGAGTTGTTTTGCAAATCTTTTTGCAATGCACTTCTTTTAAATGGAATTGTCAAGACATCAACACCCAGTACATCATATTATAACACCTTAATCATGTGCTTGAGCATCTCGCATGTATTGATTGCTACTTTGTACTTTCTTGCTGTCGATAGCCCGGAACCGGAGGTCACCCCCGCCCCCCCCGAAGAAGAAGAGTGTCAGTACGATCCATGTCAGCAAGGCAAGCAAACCCCATTGATCATGTCTATAAAAACCCAGTTCCCTCTCATTCTCGCTTATGTATGTTTAGGAGATCACCATGATACGTTCTACCGCATAGTTGAACCTATTCCGATGCATGACCTATCATTTTGTCACCGTATTAAGCAAACCACAATCCTAGCAGATTTAGGAGTTGTATGTTGATCATGTGGCCCCTGCAACTATTACTGCTTATTGCTGCTTAGTGTTATGATGAGGTTACTTTGATGTGAGTCGGGATGGTTTTGATCATGTTAATGTTGTTGTTAACGGGTTGGTGAACTTGACCTAAACAAGGTGAACGATGAGAGGCTATGTAGGAGTACACAGTGGGTTGTCTTGTTGAACACCGCCTTAAGCCCGAGTTCTTGTATGGTAATCCAAGACAAAGAGTACAACCACACATTGGGCTTACTGACCCCTCTCGGCCTATTACCTCAATCCGTGTTGATGTCCATGAGTCACATTAGTTCGGGTTTTCCATTTGGCATATGCATAGAAAAAGAATGGACGAAAGGTTGCATCATATAGATATGTGGGTGCACCTGT
Organism: Bromus sterilis; assembly: GCA_950022295.1. NCBI lineage: Eukaryota > Viridiplantae > Streptophyta > Magnoliopsida > Poales > Poaceae > Bromus > Bromus sterilis. Next base: position 161,716,573 of record OX465600.1, read on the forward strand.
GAGGCAGGAAAACCATCTTCTCGGGTGGAGTCTCGGTTGCCTACATGGTCTGAGTCTGTAACGTTGATCCGGCCGGACTTTCGAGCGGGATCTAACTCAGATAGTCGACTCCTGGAATAGACCGGTGTGAGCGTAGTGTCGTGGTGAACATCCTCGCCGTCACCCCTTGAATGGTGACGAGTACTTGGCGGTAACTGATGGTCATGTGTGTTTAGTTTACAGCCTTGCAAGGTTAACAAAACTATTCGAATAGCCGCGTCCGCGGTCATGGACTACTTGGAGACCTATTCTTGATTATTAGACAACTTCAACGAATACTCTAAAACTTGCCGAGATAAGTGTGAGTGCAATGGCGTGCTTTCTCGTGGGGAAGTCGAGGAAGTATCCATAGTGGTGTATTGTTTGGAGACTTGGTAGTGGACTCGAGTACGCTTCTTACATCATTCTGGTATTCGTAGTACAGGACTAGCCAAGTCAAAGCTGGCAATTCTGCATTGAAACCCCACATCCCTTTACCTTAAAACTTGAGCATGAGTAGTACAGTTCTTATGTAAGTCTTGTTGAGTACGACTTTGTACTCACATTTGCTTATTTTATGTTTTAGATGAAACCCCTTGACCCCGATGGATGCTTCTTCGTGGATCTCGACGTGGACTAAGCTAGTGTAGTCCCAGAAAGCAGTCTGGTCCCTCGTGGAAGGGCTTGTATGCTTTATAAGGCTTCTCTAAGCCATTTGTTAAGATTGTCTATACTCAGACCTAATTTTCTTCCGTTGTTTGATGTAATGTTGGATCACAGACTCTTGATCTCTTCGTGTACTCTATATAAGTCAATAAAGATTTACTTTGTAGAGTTCATGTGATGAGTACTTGCTGTTTACACTAGACATGTATATTTCGTGTATGGTTATAACGTGCATGTCTTAGTTTGGGGTTCAATAGCTTAGTTGTGTTCTTTTCGGCGGTCTTTTATACACCAAGTGGCCCTTAGATGTGAGCATCTTGGGTATCGCGATGCGATTGCTCGTGACTCTATCACGTGGCACACTTTGTTGTAAGATTGAGCCCGCCCGAGACCCCGACTAAGTGATCGGGCTGGAGTCTGTTTAGGTAAGTGTTATAATTCATACAATAATATGGTTGAGGTGACTTGTCTATGAGTATGGGATTTCACCACCCATAATCATTTAGACTTGTGAGAGGATGATAAGGACCCATCTCAGTTGATCATCCGGCCTGGATGTGATGCCCCTCATGTTCGAGCTTTCCGAGAGTGTTCTGTGTTTGGCCTTGTCTGCTTAGACAAGTGGGTAGGGCTCTCTGCTCTTCATATGATTGAGTTGCAACATGAATTTCATATGCATATTCCGGGTCCCGACAGACTTGGTATCAGAGCAGGACTGACTGTAGGATTATCATCCTTGGTCAAAGTCGAGTCTAGCCTTTTATAGTTATATAGTTTCTCTGGGTATATAAGGGAACAACGTAAGGCTTCTTTTTTCTCCTTACCCTCATCGTTCTGAGTTCTGAGTCACCCTCATCTTGTTCTACGAGAAGATAGGACTAGGCTCATCTATGTCTTACTAGAACATCTCGTTGTTTGCTTCCTTGTAGCCGTAGGAAAGTTGTGTTCGGTTGTCTAGAGTTATTGTGCTTCCATTTTTGAACTTCTTATGTAAGTGTTGTTTAAATGTTGTGAGGATTTCCATTTCTCTTGCAATTAAAGTCGTTATGTTGTCCGAGTCATCCCAGGTTTCTTCATAATCTGATGCATTTTCAAAATCCTTCCCTCTATTTCGGATGTCTTTCCAAAAGAATTGCTAGGCGGCATGCCTGACAGTTCCATAGAGTTAGGTTTTTACTCTAGAAACCTATATTGATGCATTTGCAGTTCTTACCCCCACTTTAGATATCTTCTAGCCAGAGTAACCACACTAACCATCGTGTTGGGGTAGTTTTCTACTCTGACATATCTGTTGTAGCCCCTAGTAAGCCATGGTCATTGTAAGGCCCGATATGCGGTACTGTTCCAGATCTAGATGTTTCCATCAAGATCCGGGGACGAAGCACATATCGGTCCCACCGCGACATATGACAATGCCATATGCCCCGGATTTCCAACATGATATCACAACATTTCAGCTACATGGATACAACATCTCATACAAGTCGGCATACAACTGCCTTAATAAACTACATCAGCGGAAGATACATGTCTGAGTACAGACTACAATCAAATGCCTAGCGTCAAAGGTAAAACACACCATTCCCGTAACCACACGGGTCCAGTATCTCTTCCGTGATCCGCCTAACTAGTCATCGTTGAGTCTCCACGAAGGCGTCCAGAAGAAGAGTCGAGGTAGTAATCAACTACAGCGGCCGATCAGGCAAAACATAAAAGGGAAAAGAAAAGCAAGGGGTGAGAATATATCAAAAGTCTTGTAACTAACTTCTCACGGGTAAGATGGGGGTAGTGGTGAGGTTGCAGATGCACTAGCAATATATGAGTGTCTAACGGTCTATTTTAGAGTAAGATGAGAACCAAGCATTCGATGAGGAATCGCCTCCAGCAAGTCTTGCTATAAACTACTTACGCAAGCATAACACCTATCCTGTCCTTATCCTCCTCTTCGCATCCCGACGAAGAAGAAGCAGTAAAGGAACACACACGTTGAATCAAGTTATTAAGATTATCTCAGTTTTTGTTGTCTATGAACAAGGTGTAGGTCTCAAGTCGTCCATAACCGTCGACACGGCTTCTCGAAAAGATTTAACCCTGCAGGGGTGTACCAACTGCCCATTACAAGGCTCTGCACACGCCCATCTCTCTCAGTTTCTACCCATCACAGGCAGCCATTTTATGATTTAGTCCCGAGAGATCCAAAACGACAGGTCCCTCTAGCTAACAACAAACAAATCCGGGTGGCCCCCGGGGAGTCGACACCCAATCCAAAAGCTGGCCACGCTCTCGGATCGGACTCTTCCGTCAGGCTAAGGTCGAGGTAACTGATCCCCTCACATGTGGGCAGCCCCCTAGCTCACCAGTGTGGACCAACAGAGAAACCATGTCTCCACTGGCCCAAGTTGTTTCAAAGGATATCTTCTAGGAGCGACCCGACAGACATATATGCATGGTTTGCAAATGGTAAATCAGCTTGGGCCACCTCTAGAAATGTTTGAAGCTAGGTAGGTAAGAAAAGGGGACCCCATAGTATCCCACACGCGGTTAGTCACGCTCGTCAAGAGACACAATACCCGGAACTCGGGTCCTAGGTGACTCGAATGGAACAAAGCATCGGGGCAGGATAGCAAAGACCTTCCATCCTTCATCGAATATAGTCAACATTATAATAATCATATCATCCACCACAATATAATAATGTGATATCCCAATCCAAGGAGTAACAGGAGGACAGTTGATAACATCCTAGCATGCATACTAAGCAGTGGCTGAGCAGCGAGAAGTAGTAACATAGCCGAACAAGGTTTGCTGGGATGTGGAGGACATGGCTGTTTGGGTTTATTTGAGAGGCATGAATATAAAATGGTAGGATCAAGCAATCGTTCTATCCTACACCTAGGCGCGAGTGAGCTTAAAGTTATAAGCATGATATATGCTCCCCCTTACCTGATGAGAAGACAAAGTCGAAGGTGTAGTCGATCGTAAGCTCTCATTGTCTCCGAGAGGTACCCGTGGAAGCACACAAGAAGGAAACACTGGAAAAGGAAATCGACGAGCAAGCATCTATTACTACGAAGCAATCACGAGCAAGCATCAACAAGAATGCAACACGAGACAACGCACTACGGTATCGCATCTATCATCGTGAGCGGTTACTAACAGGTTAATTAAGTGGAGTATTCGTCACACACGACAATACCGCACATTTAGAAAGGTTCAAGTTGTTTAGCTACACAACATGAGAAAAGGTTGTTAACATGGCATCTCACCCCATCATGGAATAGCACACAAACATGACAAGAGGTGAAGCATAAGATAAACTATCTATGCTAGTCAATTTAAGTGAGGCACAACCTAAACATGGCATATCACTAAGTACCCCACGTCAATTTAAGTAATTGGTACTGTTCTTCCCTAAACCATATTTTAGGTTGGTTAACAACAACAAAAAATAGCATAAACACAAAGTACATGAAATTCTAATCAAGTTGCATGTAAAGAACAGTCCAAACGGAGTTACGGTTAAAAAGATACAAGCAATACAAGTTACGGGCACAATCTGCCAACATCAGGTAGCAAACTTTAGAGCAACAAATAAACAAGAAAAAGGTTATAAACATGCACAAAAATGATATGCAACTAAAGTAGACATGGCAGGCATGTCATAGCAAAAATAATAATGCCAATAGGGATCATGGTTCACTAGTTACAAGCAACACAAAAAGCTATAAAACATTACTGGTCAAGGACTTAGTGAAAATCAGGAAAACAGGGAAGAAATTGTTATTTTCATGCTGTATAAACAGGAGAAAAATTATATGTAAATGTGCAGCAACATAACATAGCAATATATGAGCATGAAGTAGACATGATGGTGATCAGGTACAAACAAGAATCATGGTCATAGGCATCACATATCAAAAGATATTAAGCATGCAACATGGCATCGGAAAGTTACAGACTTAGTGAAAAACAGAGGTGGCTGTCAAAACAGCAGGATATCAACTTTGGAGCTAAACATATCTATGACCAGGAATTAAAACATGACAATGCAATACATATAATGGAAGTAGACATGGCATAGATCAAAATGACATGTTGCAATGCTCAATAGGATGCACGGTTAAAAAGATATAGGGCAGCAAAGTAGCAACTTTATATAAATAGCAGCACACTAACAGCAGGGTAGCTACTTTGGAGCAAGAAATAATATAGCTACAGCAAGAAAACATGAAAAGTGATTGCATAGGATTGAAGTAGACATGATGCTTAACAATATGCACCAAGAATTAATAGCATAGGCCTCATGGATGTGTCACAATCATCAATCAAACTTGCAATAAAATAATAACAGCACCACTTAATCAGGAAGTAACAACAGTTAACAGCCTGATGCCTACTTTAACACAGATTAACATCATCAAGATGGCCTCAAATCAAGATGCTCACAAAAGATGAACTGAAGTACACACAAAACTAAACAAATTTCCTTTTTTGCGCAACGTCATCCGGGGTACGGTTTGCTCACAAACTACGTCACAAAACAGCATCAGCAGCAAAAATTCTCAGGACTTCGCAAAATTCACAGGGTTCTCAGGAAAAAAAGGACATTTACATCTGTGCCCCTAACTTGAACCCACTACTCAGATTTGCCCCTAATTTTGGAGCATGCTCAAATTTCCCCCTCTTCCGTTAACTGCACTTATAGAAATGCCCTTCCGTACATTTTCCGTCCAGTCAAAGATCGTTGACCGTTAAATTTTTCTATAAGAGAACTTAACGGTCAAAGGCCTTTGACTGGATGGAAAATGTACGGATGGGCATTTCTATAAGTGCACTTAACAGAAGAGGGGCAAATTTGAGCACATGGATTTTTTAGGGGTAAATCTGAGTAGTGGGCTCAAGTTAGGGGCACAAATGTGAATGCCCAAAAAAAGGTTCAGGCCGATTCTCACCCGAGTGGGCTTTCGGCCCAACTGGCCCCGACCTGGCCTGGCGGCTGGATCGGGCCGCGAGACGCGCTGGGCCGCTGTGGCAGGCTGGCCCACAGCGGCGGTTGGAGGTGGCCGGCCCAGGAGCCCGTTCCCGACTGCGGCGGCGGCGGTCGACGCTGGTGGAGCTCCGGCGAGCGGCTGCTGGCGAGGAGGTGCGGGGCAAGGTGGAGGAGACCATGGCGGCTCGGATCCGGTCGCCGGCGGGATGGAGGCGGCGGCTTCGGGGGCGGGCGGCGGCTCGGCTCGGTTAGCTCGAGCTTGCCCCGGCCATGGTGCGGGCGGAGCTCCTGCACCTGCAAGGAAGAGGAGGAGAGGGTTAGGGGGCGAGAGGAGGAGCGCGGGGCGCGGCGGCGGCGCTCACCAGGGAGGTGGCGGCTCGCCGGCCTGCCTGCCGAAGCGCGGGCGGCGCGGCCGTGGTGCACCATGGGAGGCGGCGGTGTTCCAGGAGAGAGAGAGGAGAGAGGTTGGTGGGAGGCTGGCGTGGCGGCTTCCTGGCCGTCAGATCGCCAGACCTGACGGCCCAGATGCATTGGGCTGCCTGATCCAGATTTAACCTAGGGTTTGGACGAAAATGGGGCTAGTTTTGGGGCAAAGTGGAGGGGGTGGCTGCAATTTTTAGGCTAGGGAAACCCTCGAAAGGGGTGGGAGAGTGGTGGTATTTATATAGCCCAGGTGGCTGGCAGTTTGCAAAATCATCCCCGGTTTTTCTCATGTGCGCGCGGTGTTTACGTTCCTGACCGCCGAGGGTCCGCAAGACCTCCGATTCGGGTAAAACTTCGAACTGCGCGATCAGCGCGTCGAGCCGGCGGGTTCACCTCGCGCTGGAACCGTTCCGAGAACACTAACCGGCACGCTATAAAATAACCCATTTACTTATTAAACGGGGTTTTTTCGTTGGCTACGGCTGGTCTTGTGTGGCTTTTTGCGTCGGTGATCGGGTGAAACACGGTGTCGCAAAGGTCGAGTGTCAGGGTGGCCAGGGTCGGTCTTCGTCCAGTACGAGATAAGACGGGAAAAATAATCGCCGATCGATAGATCGGGGATGTAAACACCGCAAACAAATCAGACAATCAAACAATTCACACCGAAAACAAAAATTTTAATTTTTGTGAAATCTGGGTTGTTACAGTCATCCTCTAGGAAACTACCCAGTAATCCAACCCCTTAAATCTGCCACCCGACAGATGTGTAGAATTCATAGTTGATCTTATGCCAGGCATCGCCCCAATTTCCAAACGCCCATATAGAATGGCCCCACATGATTTAGCTGAGCTTAAAATCCAACTCGAAGCTTTGTTGGCAAAAGGCTTCATCCGCCCTAGCTCATCGCCATGGCGTTGCCCCGTTCTGTTCATAACGAAGAAAGATGGAACAGAAAGGATGTGCGTAGACTATCGCTCGCTAAATCTAGCAACGATAAAGAACAAGTACCCACTTCCCAGGATCAATGATCTTTATGATCGACTTGCTGGATCCTCGATCTTCTCCAAGATGGATTTGAGATTAGGCTATCATCAAATCAAAATAAGAAACGAGGATGTTCCCAAGACGGCTTTCACTACACGGTATGATCTTTACGAGTTCATCGTCATATTCTTCAGTCTAACCAATGCACCCGCCACTTTCTCGCGCTTGATGAATTCGATCTTCATGGAGTACTTGGATAAATTTGTTGTAGTTTATCTTGATGACATTCTCATCTACTCGAAGAATGAAGAAGAGCACGTAGAACATCTTAGGTTGGTATTGATGAAACTTTGAGAGCTTCGCCTTTATGCCAAGTTCTCTAAGTGCGAATTTTGGCTTCCAGAAGTGACCTACTTAGGCCACATGATTTCTGCAAAAGGCATTGATGTCAATCCCGAGAGAGTTCAGGCCGTCCTTGATTGGACTCCACCTGAATCGGTTAAGAAAGTTAGGAGTTTTCTTGGCTTAGCTATTGTCGCCGCTTCGTTGAGAACTTATCCAAAGTTTCAAAGCCTCTAACTGAACTCCTAAAGACAGATAAGATCAAGTGCGAGGAAAGATTTCAAGAGCTGAAAATAAGATTGACTTCTGCACCCGTACTTGCAACTCCAGACACCAAAAAGGATTTCGAGATCTATTGTGACGCTCCATGGCAAGGGTTAGGATGCATACTTATGCAAAATCTACATGTGGTAGCATACGCTTCACGCCAGTTGCGTCCACATGAAGATAACTATCCTACCCATGATCTTGAACTCGCTGCCGTAGTTCATGCCCTGAAGACTTGGCGTCGTTACCTTCTTTGTAATCGTTGTGAGATTTATTTTGATCACCAAAGCCTCAAATACATATTCACCGAGCCAGATCTTAATCTCAGGCAAAGACCCTGGATAGAGTTGATAAAAGATTATGACATAGGGATTTTTTCACCCCAGGCAAGGCCAATGTCATGGCTGATGCACTAAGTCATAAGTCGTATTCTAACAACCTCATGTTACAACAGTGTGATGACCCCAAAATCAATCTGTGTATAGTAATCATACACGCAGGGTAAACGGCTGAGATTAGGGTGCCACGGTGAGAATATCACAGCACAACACTAAACACAAATAAAATAAACCTGATATTACAAACCAGGGATCACGAGGATCCGAATACATAAGTTTTACAATCATAATATCTGAGTACATACATAGTTAGTCAAGTTCTGCCTTAAGAAGGCTAGCACAAATGACATCAAAGATACAGATCGAATAGGCGAGGCCTCCTGCCTGGGAATCCACCGAACTACTCCTGGTCAACGGGGAACTCGACGTCGTAGTATTCGCCTCCGGGGTACTCCTGCTCCTGGGCTCCAACGTTGATTGTAGCGGCCGATCAGGCAAAACAAAAAGGGGAAATAAAGCAAGGGTGAGTATCTAGCACACCCGCGAGTCTTACGTCCAGCTACTAAGCATTTATGCATTTGTATCAATGGAAAGGGGAGGCTATATATAGTGGACTGAGTTGTGGAAATCCAGAATAAGGAAGAGAAGCTAAGCCTAACGAAGACTAGCATCTTCCAACGAGTCTTGCAGCATGAGAAGAGAATATCCAACAGTTCAATGAAAGCATAAAGTAACAATGCAGCAGAAGTTGCTGCAGCATTGTATAATAGTAAGTTGTATTAGATAGAAATGAACAATGCCTCCAAGAATCCCTCCTCGACTTCCTTGCGAGGAAGAAAACCCGAAACCAACAGTTTAGTAATAGTATTTTGTAGTAGTAGAGTCTGGCTTCAGCATAAAGCGTCTTGTTACCGTGGACACGTCTATTCGAATAGATTATCTTCCCTGCAGGGGTGCACTAGTGTAATATCGCACGCTCAGATCTCCAGGGTGGCGTACACCTTGTTAGGGCATGCCCCACCGAGGCTATCTGATATGCTGAAGTCCATCCTTCAAGCTCAACAGAGCGACCATCCGCCGGTCTAAATCATAAGCACAAAGAGACTTTGGACCCCTGCCCTTTGTACTCCTGCATGGTACGCGGCTGGCCGGTGAATCAGACCCACCTACCACAACCGGAGTAGGCGGTCCAAGCCCGGCAATCAGCCCGAGGTAAAACTGATGTCTGAAGATCCCTCGAACGAGGCTACAAGGCAGAGGGCCCACACCGTAATCCCAAGTGGAGGCAGTACGTAAAGGCATATAGCCACTCAAGTCATCCGCCGAACCTATTAAGCATTTTATTAATTTTCTATCGGAACAACCGTTATCGTTGTCCTTATTTAGGTGAGTCGCGGACAACGACAGCAGTCAGGTCCACCCCCATAACCAGAGCCAGTGGCCACGTGCCCTGTCGTCCCACCAACTCGTGCGGCTACCAACAAGGTGAATCGTCTCCTTACCTTGTCTCGCGTTTTCTCTTGGAAGAGCTCGACTTTCATACAACAGAGTATCTCTCGGCCATCGAGAAAGTACCAGGCCCGCCGCACACCGGTGGAATACACCTGTCCTGTCGGTCCGATACGATACCCTGCGCGGGAACCATTGGGTCACCCGACTCCTTACCTTTAAGGAAACCCGTGGATCCATACCCTAGGCCGGCTATACAAAGTCATCCTCGAGTGGAGTACAAGGATTACTCCTCGATAGCTCACACTTGAGGTGGCTCGGCAGAGCCGGGGTAGGGGCATGTATCGGTGTCTTCTCTAAACCGTACCTATAGCAGTTTATAATGTATAGTTTCCACGATCCCTCACAGAGTGATCACGACCCTCTATCTAATCCTATTGACTAACAAGGCGCAGGGCTAACTCCTGATTACAAGATATACTAGATGACCCGTTGCGCCAAATGGCACAGAGTCCAACTGAAACCATGTAATCGTAGAAACAACTTGCATTTTCAAAACCCAATCATTCATGTAGTTATACCCATTCAAATATGGAACTGACAATTAAACTAACAAATGATCAAGCTAAATTAGGATCTGCAAGTGGAAATCGATTGTAGCAAATTCAGCAATTTCCAATGATATAGTCAAGCATTATATTAAGTATAATCCATGGAACATAAAACACAATACATAATATATATGGAGCAAAAAAAAACATAATGATTTACCAAAATCAAAAAAAGAATGGAATAGCCTATTGCGCCAAATGGCGCAAATTTCCATTTGAAACCTTGTTTTCATAGATATTTTTTTGCATTTTGAGAAAGAATCATAGCTCCAAAGTTTTTCAGTATGTGTAAAACTGAAGAAAAAAATTGATACATAAAGATGACCTATTTACAAACACACAGGTACCATAAGCAACATAGGTTTTAAACACTGAATTTTTTAGTTACAGAAATATGGTGTATTAACATTGATGACCTTAATTGCAATGTTCAAAGAACATAGATGGCATAAACAAAAAGGATTTTAAATAAAACCATTCGTCCTGTCATAGATTTTTTTTGGAAAGTAGCATAAAATTTTCAGCGGCACGAGTAAATTAGGCCAACCATTTAGGTTATACAAATTTTCTAAGCCCAATGGAAAATTGATCCCTACTAAGTAATGAAGAATCAGTGGAAATGACAATTTGTCAATATAAAATGATCAGGGGGGCAGCTCGGGGACAACAGACATCAACCCGTTGACTATCTTCAGCTTCTTCAGCCTCCCACGGTCGGCTCTTAGAGCCATCTCGAACATTTCTATGGAAAGTCATGAGAGGAGCACCATATTTACATCGTGGAGGCACCTCAAAGAGCTAAGCATGTCGCAAAAGTCTAACCCAGTAACTTGGCAGTATGATATAGTAAGCTACAGAATATGGAGAAGCTAATAAGGTTCCTGCCTCATCAGAACTTGTACAAGAAGAAGCTAAATTCTGCATACCATTTACATGTCTAAGGTTTTGATAATATGGGGCGAGTGCCCATAGGCCAGAATCATCGACAACAGCGCTTCAAGTCAAGTTCTATCAGTCTCTTAAAACAAATTAGAACGGAAGAAATTCAAATGCATGTAATGTGTACCAGGCTCTCATTCCAAGGATTGTGAGCTCCTCTAGAGCGCCTAGGTGGCTCAAATCACTATCAGTTATCTTGTTGCAGCAACGAAGGTTCATCATCTTAATTTTCTTACAACTGTTGGCTAAGGCTGAACCCATCATCGGTGATATAACTGCAGCTGAGGAAAGAAAGATAATTTGCATGTTATTATTGTAAGGGAAGTTGGCTGCAAGTCACTATAAAGAAAAAAGAGATCACATTACCATCAGAGGTCAAGTTCAATGAGGTTTCCACATTTTAAACTAATAAATCCAAGGCCTTTGTCCAAAATAGTTGAGCTCATGCCTAATTTCAATTCAGAGCACTTCGCGAGACAATGTAACACTGCAAGGGAGTTTTACATCTTATCATAATGCTCGAATCAGACATGCTTGGATGTAAATATAAGCGAAAAATGCAATATCTGGTATCACAAATCTTCATCATTCACTCAAAGGGTGGTTGAACCCAGGCCTCACAAAAATGCAAAGCATGACTAAAACCCAATGCAAATACAAAGAGAATCCAAGAGTAATTCAAGCACATTCTTCTAACTATTCCAAGTACATACATATCCAATATAAGGGAATATGGGAATCTAAAAATGATTGTGAGAATATCAGAGGGAAAATGGGAATCTATTTTAGTAACAACCGCTTCCTAATTATTTTTAATATTACATTCATATTCTTCAAGTTATACTTCAGCTTTTGTCCGTTTGCTATGTGTAATACAAGCATGATTGTCTTCTATTTAACCATCCAATTGGTTAAGTTATTTCAAGCAGGTAGATCCTTCTTAATTAACTAAAATCATTGATCTGCCCTCTTGGTATTCATAATTTTCCCCATTGGACACTCCTGTCTGAAATATTTGTCTTAACAATCTTATGTTGGTTCACATGCAGGTCAAAGAGTAGCCCATGTATCATGTACGATGACTATTGAGTGTTGATGATCTTTTTAATAGGAGACAATGCTTTTCAGTTTAATGACATATGTTCATTATCAAAAGGTAGTTATGTCCTTTGCGATATTTAGCATACCTCCTTTTTCGGAAAATAAGGGTAATTTTTTTTCTGTATGGTTCACTTGATACCATCGAGCGGGTTTTTATGAATGATTATATGGCTTGTTAAATAATGCCACATATATACATTTAGCATTTACCCATTCGTTTCCACTATGGTCAAGGGTTAGCTAATGGCCGGCTTTCATTTTCTGCTAGCAAATAACACTGACCTCATGCATCTACTGAAATCATATAGGACATGGACTAAACTGAAAGTATCTCAAGCTATCTATTTTGACCAATCGGTTATGCCTTTGAAAATATACTTGAGAGTGCAGCATTATATAAGTATCATTACATCTAATTGTAGCATGATTATCCCATTTGTCTAAAGTGTAAACCTTAGTTGATAGATAGGATGGGAAACAGCTAAAGATACGGGCAGCTAACACAATTAACTGAATATTTTAAACATCTTCTTGAAGCATGCAAGGCAAGGAAAATATGTAGAAGTCTACCTTTGCTTATCCAAGAAGCCAGGCATGAAAGGTTAAGCATAGAAAAATAAGGGATAAGAAGTTAAAAAACATATATACTGGCACCATGCTTGAAGGACAATAACAAATTGCACTTCCTATATTAGCTTTCTTAGTTTTGTTCATATGTAAAAAAGGAGGATTTATTCTTGTATGACCACCCATTTATACCTCTGAACAAATATTATAATTGGAATGTATAGTTGAGCACATCAAATAACTTGAAAATAAAATGCAGACTTCTAAAACCATTAAGGCATTTTCAAAATCTTTTACCAGTATTTTAGAGATTAATCTAACGCATATCATAATCTTGATAAATGCAGGCATATAGAAGTATAGACCTTAATGCCATTAACATTTTTATGCGAATATATTTAACTATGCTATGGCTCTCAGCTAAAAAAATGCATGTCACATCATTTCAGCAACACGAAGTGACGTTTGAACAAAATTCCTTGCCAATCTTACCTTTGGCACATCATCACACAAAAATGCAGTATCAGTAAAGTGTGCTAGAAATGAACGACAATCTGCAGTCACACACTCATAGCAGCCAATGGAATTTTCAGAGATTAGAGTAGCAAGGTGACAACATGAAAACATACAGCTAACCTAGGACAACTTCTTAAACAAGACGATTGGTTCTTTTTTGTTTCCTATGCAAGGAGTACTCTCTAGGCAGTAGGCATCAAGAAGATCCTATATGTCAATAGAAGTACCTTGCTAAACGATGGACACCTTCTGCAAAGAAAGCCATGGCTGTCATCCTCTGCAGCAATTAAAATAAATCCACGGTAAGCATACCAAATAAATGCAACTTCATGCTAAGTAAAATCAACATTACCTCATGCAGCAAGACGAATATAGAACTAATTAAAAAATGGCATAGAAAATAAGATATGCGCAGCTCATATTGTATGAGTATGATAGCTGATGACAAAACTTTTTACCTGCAGAATCTTTTACTTCTGAGGACTTCCTAGTTCCTACTTGCTTTTTCTTCCACTTCTCCTTCTATTACTACATGCTTATAGATGATTATAGTTAATTACTCCTTCCACATATGGAGGATTAGGCAGACCTATCATAACCATATGAGATATTAGCTGCTGCATGTCCCACATGTCATATATATTTACTAATGGCTCTACTTGTTTTATCATTTCCCTCAGATGAAGTAGTACATCAAACTCGGGTAGCAATTAAGTATGAACTGCAAATAGATCTCCAAAAAACTAAGAAAATGATTTGTGAATCATCAAGAATAACCTCTCACTATAGGAATCATGAAAAAAAATCCCGCTTTGAGTAACTTATTACAATACCACATACTGGTACATGCACACAACTCCCACCTCCACCCATGCTTAATCCTTCTCAGGAGAAGAAATTAAATTTAAGGGAAAAGAACAAAATCACTAAGGGAGTTGGTGATTGGTTACCTAGGCATCAGCCATCCTGAAACTGCAAGCCAACTTCACCACTAAGCCTGAACAAGAGGCAGAAGAATGAGTTAATGAGAGGAGGCAAGCAGTCAGGGAGGAACAAGGGGATGTGATCCTTTTTCTACCTAAGGAGCACGGATCTGCAGCTATTCTCTGCCTCGCCCGGCTGCCGCTGAGGGAGGACCACAAATAAATCTTTCAATCACCAGATCAATGGGAAGTTTACTTTTTATCGTAGTCTGAAAGCTCCCAAAATTATTTTTATCATTTCATCGTTATAAAAGATCAACTTGTATTTATGGATAGAATCTGCACAATCAGCAAAATAAATATCTATGTTATCGGATTCCTGCTCTCAAACAAGCAGTAGCACAAATAAATCTTTCGCTCCTCGCCGCTCTCTCACACAATATGTAAAAGCAATATCAAGCAGCAGTTACAGTAAAAAAAACAATGTGCAATAGCATATCTTAACGGAAGATGATCAGGGACCAGCAACAGAGTCAAACCAACACCATACAACCCTGAAAAAGTAACACACAGAGGAGTGAGAAAACATGTAGCATAACTGAATGAGAACAAGAAATCTCACGACAACAACGGCACAAAGAAAATTAACAGAACCAGGAAATCGCCGCCTATTTCAATTTAATCAAACACCCAAGAAAGCGCATAAGAAAAACTCAGCAAAACAAAATGAACAGGATATTAACGTAGCATCCAACCACTACCTATCACAAGAGGCAGAGACAAAACAGAATTCTATTCTAACCAAGCATGCAGCGTCCCTGATGCTAAACAACAGACAAATTTAGTAAGCGAACAAAACTGCATGTGTATTCTCCATGGACAAAACAAGTACAACCACAAGAGAAATCAACACACACAATCCTTTACTAACCAAACGCGCACCCTCCCCATCGGACAGAGTAACAACAAAAAACAACGACCCAAGCAGATTGCTTCTAGGCCCTACAAATTAATGCATCCTACGAAAACAACAATAACATGAAGAACTTACCAATGGATACGTGGGCACCAACCACGTCCGCCGAGACCGCCGAAGCTCGCCGGAATCGAGCGGCAACAAAGGGGATCACGAGAGAGAGCAGTCGAGCGAGAGAGGGAGGCAAGCACCCGCCCGTGGCCTCACCACGCACACTGGCCGCCGCGCCCCCGCCCATGGCCGCGTCATCGCCTCGCGTGGCCGCGCCGTCGCCTCCCGTGGTCGGCCATGGTCGCGCCCGGCAGCTCGTGGCCGCGCTGTCGCCAACACCGACGAGGAGAGGAGGCGAACACGAGGGGTGAGGGAGGAGGCGGCTGAGGGAGCTGGAGAGGAGGGGATGGGGGCTAGGGTTACAGGAGAGGAAGCGGGGGGAGAGAGGGGTGTGGAGCGGCGGCCAGTACTTATTCCTTTCCTCTGCCTGAGCATCCAACGGTGCAGAGCGCGTGGACAGTAAATCGAACGGAGACAAAGAGTGCCCCTTGAGGAGCGCCCTGGAGGCTCTCTCGCTAGGGTCTTTTAAGAGTTATATATATATATATATATAGCATAGGATAGCGGAAAGCTAATCAAGGGGCGACAAAGATAAGCTATGCAGTTGAATAGGATTTTAATGTAGCAGTAGCAGCAATGCCTAGTGCAAGAAATGTATGGAAAGATAGGCGATATATGGGGGAAGAGAATGGCTCTGCTTGCCTGGAAGCTCGACAGTAGGGGTAGGGTCGTCGACATAGTAGTCGTACTCAGCAGCGGGGTCTACCGGAGAATAAAGGGGGGAGAAACAGTAAATATAAAGCAAACATATGCAAAATGATGCATGACATGACAGTTGAAATGTTATCGGTGCTCTAACATAGTACGATGCAATATGCTCGGAGCGGGAATTCATCCATGGATGAACTGCCAGCTCCGGGTGATTACCGGACAGGGTGTCCGGAGGGGGAAGGTACCATGCCGGAGGTGTCGGGACATTGGACAAACATACGGAGGGTGTATCCGTGTTAGTTGATCCATTCTGAACAACTTTCGTGTTCGGAATAAATTCATCCGGAGAGTTTTACGGTATCGGGCAATTATCGGACAGATGACCCGGAGGCGGGTGTCGATGTTCGTTGCGCTAGGGGGGTGTGGTAGACAAAAAGATAGAGTATTCGTATTCTACGTATTTGATATACAAATTATTTTAATCCGACTTACGGTTTAAAAGATATTAATTTATTAAGTTTAAATCAATTTTAAATCATTTTCTATTTTCTATTATTATCTAAGTAAACAATATACAGATTTAATACTGACCAGTGGGTCCCACTACTCAGTGGCACAGCTAATTACAGTGGGGTCCCACATGTCAGTGAGTTTATTTAATTTATTTAATTAAACTAACTAACTACAGGTGGGCCCTAGGTGTCATAGTCACGTTTTACTAACTGGTTTTTAATTGGTTTTATTTAACTAATCTAACAGGGGGCCATATGTCATATGTGGGGGTGGGGTTATCTCTGTTTAATGAAAACAGAGAGGGTTAAAGGGGGGTGGCCCACTGTTAGAGGGAGATTAGTGCTAAGCTAATCTCTTGACAGGCGGCGCCCACTTGACAGTGGCCCTAGCCACGGCACGGCTACGCCAGCGGCGAGCAGGGGCACGCCGGCGACCAAATCGACCGCGGGGAGGCGGGAACGAGCGGGGGCCGAGCCGCGCATCTAGTGGAGCCAATGGTGAGGGCTAGCACGGACCCTAGCGACGGCAACGACGCGTGACAACGGCGGCCGGAGCACGTCCGTGGTGAAGACGGCGACGGCGTGCACCACCTCGAGCAGGGAGTGGGGGAAACCATATCCACGCTCACCGGGATTCGTAGCCGTTAGCGTGGGCTCGGGGAAGGGCGGGTGCAGCCGGAGTTTGGAGGAGCTCGCCGGTGGCAAAAGATTTGAAGACGGCGTCGATTGCGCGTGCACGCCGCGTCCAGGCTCGAAGGGAAGGGGGTTCGAAGCTGCGGAGCACGCCGGAGCTTCTGGACGTGGTGGCGCGGGCTGCCTCTGCCGTTGGCCGCGTCGGCGCCGGAGCCGTGGCCACGGTAGATTAGGTTTTCTCCTTTTCTTTATTCATTTCATGTCTTTTTCTGTTAAATTTTCTTTTTTATTTGTTTTAGTTACTTAGACATTTTTTAAAAAATCTAATATGTGTTCCATAATTAGTAACTAACATTACGAGAGGCCCACAAAAAGTGTTGTACAATAATAAATTCATTTAGCATTTGTATTAATTATTATTTTGATGAAAAGGTATTTTTGGCTACTGTTTATATTTGTTTGATTTATTTTAGAGCTCAATAAATTCCAAGGCACATATGGAAGTTATCCACTGAACATTTGGGATTTAACAAAAGTGGTTGCAATGTTTTTGGACCAAGTTTTATTTGTCACATAATTTTAATATTCAATAAAAGGGAAATTTGACTTTGCATTGGTCCAAGATTATCATGGTTGATCAAAGCAAGAATCATGGAACAGTAACCATAATTAGCAACAGTGATTATTGTTCACTGACAGTGAGCGCGTTACAAATCTCCCCCACTACAGGAATTCTCGTCCCAAGAATTTAAGTGGTAGAGGGGAAAAGATCGGGGTATTCTTCAAGAAGACGATCTTCGCGTTCCCAAGTGGCTTCATCTTCAGAATGATTTGACCACTGAACTTTGAGGAACTTGGTTGTCTTGTTGCAGGTTCGACGTTCAGACTGATCAAGAATGCGACTCGGATGCTCTTGATATGACAAGTCTTGCTGCATTTCTATCAGATCATGATCCACCTCACGGATAGGATCCTTGAAGCAGCGTCGGAGTTGCGACACGTGGAAGACATCGTGTACTTGGGAGAGGTTTGGCGGCAATTCCAATCGGTATGCCACTGGTCCACTCCTGGACAGGATACAGAACGACTCAATGTAGCGAGGAGCTAACTTTCCTTTGATTCCGAAACGATGAGTGCCTCTCATGGGAGGGACACGAAGGTAAGCTTGTTCGCCAAGCTGATAGACCATTTCCTTGTGCTTGCGGTCATAGTTTCTCTTCTGACGAGACTGAGCAGCCTTCAGATGTTCACGGATAACGCGAGCTTGATCTTCAGCATGTTGGATAATGTCCGGACCAACGAGTGCCCGTTCCCTAGTTTCTGACCAATTCAGAGGGGTTCGACATTTACGTCCATAAAGAACTTCAAAGGGGGCCATCTTCAGACTAGCTTGGTAGCTATTTTTATACGGGAATTCAGCAAACGGAAGAGATTCCTCTCATTTCTTGTCGAAGGAGATGACACAAGCCTGAAGCATATCTTCAAGCACTTGATTGACTCGTTCAAATTGGCTGTGCGACTGGGGGTGATAGGAAGTGCTGAAATTCAGGTGAGTGCCCATAGCTTCTTGGAAACTATCCCAAAATCTTGAGGTGAAAATGCTGCCACGGTCTGAACTGATCTCCAACGGAATACCATGGAGGGAAACAATTCTGGAAACATACAAGTATGCTAACTGACTAGCAGAGATCGTCTCCTTGACTGGCAAAAGTTGGGCAACCTTGGAGAAGCGGTCGATGAAGACAAAGATAGCATCATGACCCTTCTGTGATCTGGGAAAACCAGTGACGAAGTCCATCTCAATCTTGTTCCACTTCCATTTAGGAATAGAAAGCGGTTGCAGAGTTCCAGCAGGCCTTTGATGTTCGGCTTTGAAGCGACGGCAAACGTCACACTCGTCAACATAACGAGCGATGTCTTGCTTCATGTTAGACCACCAGTACCGCTGACGAATGTCTCGATACATCTTGGTACTACCAGGGTGAATCGACAAGGGTGTATCATGAGCTTCTTTCATGACATCAGTGCCGTAGTTCAGGTTGGCCTTGGCTACCGGAACCACTAAACGACCCTTGAAGTACACCGCATCATCATCATTTGCATCAATAGTGAAGAATGAGGGCCTTCCACTAGCGACAAAGCGCTTAATCTTCGCAATGTCAGAGTCATAATGCTGTACCGTCTTGATGCTGGAGTCGAGGTATGCTTTGAGAACCAGGAAGTTCACATATCCCTGCGGAACAATTTCGATGTTCAGCTTGCGGAGCTCTTCATAGAGGAGTCGCTGTTGTACTTGAACCTCAAGTTCACTACAGTAGGCTTTGCGGCTCAAGGCATCGACCGTCACATTATCTTTGCCAGGGGTATAATGAATATCCATGTTGAAATCGGCTATTGTCTCGAGACATCTTTGTTGGCGGAGATTCAGGTCTGGCTGAGTAAATAGGTACTTTAGGCTTTGGTGGTCGGTGTAGATCTCGCAACGATTACCGACGAGGTAATTTCGCCACAGCTTCAACACGTAAATTACTGCTGCCAATTCTAGATCATGTGTTGGATACTTGTCTTCTTGATCACGCAACTGACGAGAGCCATAAGCCATCACTTTTCGCTCTTGCATTAGGACACAGCCTAATCCTTGACGAGACGCGTCGCAGTATATCATGAAGTCCTTCCGAGAATCAGGGGGAGCAAGCACTGCGGGAGAAGTGAGCTTGTCCTTGAGAGCTTGGAAACTTTCCTGACATTTATCAGTCCACTCAAACTTGACGCCTTTGTGAAGCAGATTTGTCAGAGGCCTGGAAATCATTGAGAAGTTCTCGACGAAACGGCGGCAATAGCTGGCGAGTCCGAGGAATCTTCTGACTTGCTTGACAGTCTTGGGGGGAGTCCAATCCAGGATAGCCTGAATATGTCCTGGGTTTACGGCAATGTCATCCTTGAAAATCACATGACCAAGGTAGGTTACTTTAGGAAGCCAGAACTCACACTTAGAATACTTAGCGTAGAGTTTGTGTTCTCGAAGCTTTTCCAGTATAAGACGAAGATGTTCAGCATGCTCTTCTTCATTCTTGGAGTATATAAAGATATCATCCAGATAAACCACGACAAACTTGTCGAGGTATTCCATGAATATATAGTTCATCAATCGGTAAAAGGTGGCTGGGGAATTCGTCAAGCCAAAGGACATGACGGTGTACTCGTATGAACCATAGCGAGTAATGAAGGCGGTCTTCGGGATGTCCTCTTCACGGACCCGGTTCTGATGATAACCCAACCTCAAGTAGAGTTTCGAGAACACCGTGGATCTAGCAAGTTGATCATAAAGATCATTGATCCGAGGAAGTGGATATTTGTTCTGGATTGTGGCTTGGTTGATAGGTCGGTAATCTTGAACCAAACGGTTTGTACCATCACTTTTCTGGACAAAGAGCGAAGGTGCTCCCCAAGCTGAGGAACTTGGGCGAATGAAGCCATTCCGAAGTGCTTTGTCGATCTCCTTCTTAAGTTCAAGGAGTTCATGCGGCGGCATCTTGTAAGGATGCTTAGCAATAGGGGTAGTGTCGGGCTTCAAGTCGATGACGAATTCAACTTCTCTGGTCGGGGGTATTCCCGACAGTTCTTCTGGGAAGACGTCGAGGAAATCACAAACGACTGGAAATTTCTCAATGCCTTAAATAGGTGAGACATTCAAAGCATTCATCGTATAGATCTGTGCTTCAAAGTTTTGGGTTATCCGGGAGGTGTGGTTAACAATCTCGTCGGAGGGGTGGAAAAGTTGGACAGACTTTGTGCCACAATACAGTGCGGCATCGTGAACTTTCAACCAATCCATTCCAAGGATAAGGTCTATGGTGGAAGACTTCAAAAGAATGGGGAAAGCAAGGAAAATAATCCCTTAGATTTCAATGGTGGTACTGGGCACAAACTCGGATGTGTGGCAATGGCCTATCGGGGTGCGAACAACCATCGGTGGGGTCATCCTTTCAATCGTGAAGTTATGCGACGATGCAAATGCTTCTGACATGAATGAATGTGATGCTCCTATATCAAATAAAACAGTAGCAGGTACATAATTTACAAGAAGGGTACCCATCATGGTAGCGGGTTGTTCCTGAGCTTCCACAACATCAATGTTGTAAGCATGTCCACGAGCATGAGCAGCAGACCCAGCATTATAGTTGCGGGTCCTGTTGTTGCCACGGCCATTTCTGCAGCCAGCAGGGTGAACTACCAGTTGATTCTGAGCCTGGGGGTAGTCTCTGGCAATGTGACCGGGGAGACGACACTTGAAGCACAGTCCATCCTCAGGACGGAGGGGAGCAGCATTCGGTGGTGGGGGCAGAGCTCTTGGCCACGGTGGTGGCGGAGGCAGACGGGGTGCAGCATACGAAGGCATTGGAGCAGGGACAGGTGTCTGAGTCACACTATGAGGGAGCCATATGCGACGCTTCTACGTTGCGCCCGAAGATGAGCCAACGTCACGATAGCGCTTCAGCGAGTCCTTGTGCTCCATCTGGGCAGTCTCGACGGTGATAGCCTTGTTCACCATGGTGGCGAAGTTGGCAAAATCATGAACGGAAAGAGCAAGCCTGAGGTCTGAATTGAGGCCACGGCGGAACTTCTGCTGCTTGCGGGCATCAGTGGTGATCTCTTCTTCTGCATAGCGAGAGAGGTTGAGGAACTCGCGCTGATAGGCTTCAACATTCATGTTGCCCTGAGTGAGGTTGCAGAATTCTTCCCTCTTGCGATCCATGATCCCCTGAGGAATGTAGCGGCCGCGAAAAGCAGTCTGGAATTCATCCCAGGTGATGACTTCACCGACTGGAAGTGAACGCTTGTGAGTGCTCCACCACTGAGCAGCGGTGCCTTTCAGGTGATAGGACGCAAAGTTCACATAGTCGGCTGGATCGACATTTGCATACTACAGCTCGTGAGTGATGTTGCGAAGCCAGTCATCAGCATCCAATGGCTGAACAGAGTTGCGGAACATAGTGGGGTTGAGGCGGGTTAAGTCGTGCAGAGTCACGGTGGCATGCTGATGGTGGTGTCCATTCTGACTCGGCTGGGGGAACTGAGCCATGACATACCAGGGGTATTTCAGCGATGAAAATTTAACGAGATACCAGAATCAAGTATGAGGTAATGCGGCAACGAAGAGAAAGCGATGATATATAGGAGTAGTCATATAAGACATACACATCCACACACGGAATCAATCGAAAATCGGGCAGCATAACGTCGTATAAATTAAGGAAAAAGGACACACAAGGCGGCGCGCAGACCGCGGTAAGGAATAAACGACGCGACATAGCTTTCTGCTAAGTCAATCACGCAGCAAGAAAACTGTTGGCCACAGGAGTTTGTCCCAGAGAACGCGCGGCCTGCCCAGAATGAGAAGGGGATCCGCAGTCCGGGACGTGGGTCAGAACTCCCGCGACACGACTCAATCAAAGGGGAAGCACCGGAACGGCGGATGGAATCAAGAGAACGTGATCCTAATGTCAGAGTTTAGTAAAACTTACCATCAAGGATAAGAAAGCAGAGTCCTAGAGCATAGATAAGGAGAAAAGGATCCTAATACAATAGAGATCACACGTAGTGATATCGATGTGGGCCCGTAAGCCAAACATTAAGTTAGCAAAATATTTTTTCAAAGACTAGACTTAACTTCGACCAGGAAGTGGTTGGGTGGCTTCCTACAGGAAGTCGGCTCTGATACCAACTTGTGACGCCCCCAAAATCAATCCGTGTACAGTAATCATACACGCAGGGTACACGGCTGAGATTAGGGTGCCACGGTGAGAATATCACAGCACAACACTAAACACAAATAAAATAAACCTGATATTACAAACCAGGGATCAGGAGGATCCGAATACATAAGTTTTACAATCATAATATCTGAGTACAAACATAGTTAGTCAAGTTTTTCCTTAAGAAGGCTAGCACAAATGACATCAAAGATACAGATCGAACGGGCGAGGCCTCCTGCCTAGGAATCCACCGAACTACTCCTGGTCAACGGGGAACTCGATGTCGTAGTAGTCGCCTCCGGGGTACTCCTGCTCCTGGGCTCCAACGTCGACTAGAGCGGCCGATCAGGCAAAACAAAAAGGGGAAATAAAGCAAGGGTGAGTATCTAGCATACCCGCGAGTCTTACGTCCAGCTACTAAGCATTTATGCATTTGTATCAATGGAAAGGGGAGGCTATATATAGTGGACTGAGTTGCGGAAATCCAGAATAAGGAAGAGAAGCTAAGCCTAACGAAGACTAGCATCTTCCGATGAGTCTTGCAGCATTAGAAGAGAATAGCCAATAGTTCAACGAAATCATAAAGTAACAATGGAGCAGAAGTTGCTGGAGCATTGTATAATAGTAAGTTGTATTACGTAGCAATTAACAATGCCTCCAAGAATCCCTCCTCGACTTCCCTGCGAGGAAGAAAACCCGGAACCAACAGTTTAGTAATAGTAGTTTGTAGTAGTAGAGTCTGGCTTCAGCATAAAGCGTCATGTTACCGTGGACACGGCTATTCGAATAGATTATCCTCCCTGCAGGGGTGCACTAGTGTAATACCGGACCCTCGGATCTCTAGGGTGGCGTACACCTTGTTAGGGAATGCCCCACCGAGGCTATTCGATACGCCGAAGTCCATCCTTCGAGCTCAATAGAGAGGCCATCCGCCGGTCTAAATTCTAAGCACAAAGAGACGTTGGACCCTTGCTCTTTGTACTCCTGCACGGTACACGACTGGTCAGTGAAGCAGACCCACCTCCCACTACCAGAGTAGGCGGTCCAAGCCCGACAATCAGCCCGAGTCCCCGAATGTGCTACGCACATCTCGGGTATGACTGATCGTTGCCGATTGAGGCTAGCTCTTCGAATGAAATTATACAAAAGTACTCGAATGCTCATTTTCAGAGACATGATAACTTTTTACTGATTGTTTGCCGAATGGCTTACACAAATTTCGGCCGCTCAACTATAGAATGGACACAACAACTCGGCGTTCCACGGCCGCTCCGTCTCTACTCCTGACGTGTCCTTGTGCCGAGTGCCCTTGGTGCAGTCGATCAGATAATAGGAATTGTTCTTGAGCGCTCTGCTGACAACAAATGGCCCTTCCCATGGTGAGGATAACTTGTGCTGCCCCTCTGACTTCTGGATTCGGCGTAGCACCATATCTCCCTCTCGGAAAGCGAGAGGACGAATCTTCTTGCTGTGGTAGTGCCTCAACTTCTGCTGGTAGACTGCTAACCTAGACAAGGCCAACAGACAAGCTTCTTCTTTGAGGTCGATGCCGTCTTCTCTTGCCAATCTTGCTTCTTCTTCTGTGTACAGGGCGTGCCGAGGTGAATCAAACTCAATGTCGGAAGGGATGACTGCTTCTGAGCCATACACCAGGAAGAAAGGAGTGAATCCGGTCGACCTGTTTGGAGTGGTCCTCAAGCTGAACAGTACTCCTGGAAGTTCGTCAATCCATGCTCCGGGTGGCCTCTCAAGTGGCTCTACCAATCTGGGCCTAATACCCGATAGGATTAGTCCATTTGCCCTTTCGACTTGACCATTGGACTGTGGGTGTGCCACAGATGCTAGATCGAGCCGAATGCCTTGCTGAACCGCATATCGGGCCAGCGCCCCCTTTGCGAAGTTTGTGCCGTTGTCGGTGATGATGCTGTTAGGTACACCGTATCTGCATACGATGTCGGCCACAAACCGAACCGCAGTCGGCCCATCCAACTTTTTGATTGGTCTTGCTTCAATCCACTTGGTAAACTTGTCAACTGCCACTAGGAGATGTGTCATGCCACTCCGAGCTCTCTTGAATGGTCCGACCATGTCCAAACCCCAAACTGCAAACGGCCAAGCTATTGGGATGGTCTTCAGTGCCGATGCTGGCTGATGACTCTTTCCCTTGAATCGCTGACAACCCTTGCAGTGCTTCACCAGATTTTCAGCCGCTGCGAGTGCAGTTGGCCAGTACAAACCATGTCGGAAAGCCTTGTTGGCGATTGCCTTTGCTGACGCGTGATGACCACATTCACCTTGATGGATGTCTCTGAGCAGCTCCAAGCCTCTGTCCTCTTCAACACACCTCTGGAGGATACCAGTTGCACTCTTGCGCATCAGCTCATTGTTGATTATTGTATACGCCCAAGATCTGCGGCTGATCTGCCTGGACTCTGCTAAATCTGGTGTGAGGATCCCATCTGCTAAGAAATCTCTAATCGGTTGTGCCCATGACGGCGCACTGACCACCACCATTACGGCCGCATGCTGAGGTGGGACTTCCTCTTGGATCTCGGCCTCTTGACCACTGGGCTCCTCGATCTCGGCCACTTGGACGTCTGCCATTTCGATCTCTACTTCTGAACTGCTGACTGCGGCGTCTGGCACACATTCGGCAGCCCCTGGTGCTGACTTCTCGTCTGGAGCTGGAGATTCATCATTACACTCGGTAATTTCTGATGTCACTGGCTCTTCGGAGGTTGTGCCTTCTAGTGCGGCCTCCGCTTTCTTCCCTTTGCTCTTCTTCTTCTCCTCTGCAGCCCCTGGCTCGCAATCGGTAGCCCCTGGTGTTGTTGCCGAGACACCCTGGGCGCTGGACTGCTTCTTCATGGTTGCAGGTTTGGCCGGTTGAACTTCTTTTGCCTTTCTGAGTGCTTCAAGATCGGTCTCCGAGATAAAAATGGACTCGGACTCTGGGGATGGAATGATAGATGGCTTCTTGATATGCTCCAGAGATACGCCTGGTGGGATTGATTGCCTTGTGGAACCTAGCTTGGACAATGCATCTGCTGCTTCGTTGTTTGCTCTCGGCACATGATGGAACTCGCAACCTTCAAAATGTCCGCTGATCTGCTGCACTAGGAATCGATAGCTTGCCATGTTAGCATCTTTTGCATCCCAGGTGCCCGAGCACTGCTGTACCACCAGGTCGGAATCACCAAAGCACTCGATGTTCCGAATACCGATTTCCTTGGCAAGCTTGATACCATGCACAAGGGCTTCGTACTCGGCGACATTGTTTGATGCTGTGAAGTGAATCTGAAGCATGTACTGCAACTGATCTCCTCTTGGGGAAGTGAGTACCACCCCAGCCCCTAGGCCATTCTTCATCTTGGAGCCATCAAAGTGCATTCGCCAGCAATCCGACATTGGGAGCTGCGGCATGTACTGAGTTTCAGCCCAGTCCACCAGGAAATCAGCCAATGCTTGCGACTTGATTGCCGTCCTAGGTTCATACTGGATGCCGTGACTGGCGACTTCAATTGCCCATTTTGCCACCCTTCCGGTTGCATCTCTGCTTCCCATGATGTCGGCTAATGGAGCCGAACTGACAACTGTGATCAGGTGAGCTTGAAAGTATGGCTTCAATCTTTTGGCTGCCATGTACACTCCATAGCACATCTTCTGATAGTGAGGGTAGTTCTGCTTGGATGCCGAGAGTACTTCGCTGATGTAGTACACTGGGCGCTGGATTTGTTGTGCCTTGTCCTTCTCGGGCCGCTCCACCACCATGACTGCGCTGATCACCCGATTGGTTGCCGCAATGTATAACATCATTGACTCCTTCTCAATCGGGGCAGCCAGGATTGGTGCCGTGGAGAGCATGCGCTTGAGTTCTCGGAATGCTTCGTTTGCTTGAGGGGTCCATGTGAACTTCTCGGTCTTCTTCATCAGCTGGTATAATGGGATTGCCTTTTCACCCAGCCGACTGAGGAATCGGCTGAGAGATGCGAGGCAACCGGTGAATTTCTGCACCTGCTTCAGGGTCTTGGGCTGCTCCATGCGCTCTATTGCAGCTATCTTTTCGGGGTTGCATTCGATTCCTCTCTCGGAAACGAGAAACCCCAACAGCTTGCCGGCTTGGACTCCAAACACACACTTCTCCGGGTTGAGCTTGATCTGATAAGTTCTCAAATTCGCGAATGTTTCTCTGAGATCATCTAGCAATGTGATCCCCTTTGCGGACTTCACCACCAAATCGTCCACGTATACATGGAGATTCCTGCCGAGTTGGGAATGTGTGCACCTCTGAATCGTGCGCTGATAAGTGGCTCCTCCATTCTTCAGACCAAAAGGCATGGTGATATAACAATAGGCCCCAAAATGGGTTATGAATGCAGTTTTGATCTGATCTTCCACAGCCAACTTGATCTGGTGATATCCAGCAGTAGCATCCAGAAAGGACAACAGCTCGCAGCCGGCCGTAGAATCAATCACTTGATCAATACGGGGCAGAGCAAACGGATCTTTCGGGCATGCTTTGTTCAGACAAGTATAATCTATACACATACGCCAAGTCTTGTTCTTCTTCATGACGAGGACTGGATTTGCCAGCCACTCGGGGTAAAACACCTCCATGATGAAACCTGCCGCTTGCAGCTTCGCAATCTCTTCACCGATTGCCCTTCTCTTGTCCTCAGAAAAACGTCTCAGGGGTTGCTTGACCGGCTTCGAGCCTGGCCCAATGTGCAGCTTGTGCTCGGCGAGTTCTCTCGGAACACCAGGTATGTCTTGTGGAGACCATGCAAAGATGTCCCGATTCTCACGGAGGAACTCGACGAGCTCGCTTTCCTATTTATCGCTAAGTCCAGCTCCGACTACAACGAACTTGGTTGAGTCGGAGGGATCTAGAGCGATCTTCTTGCTGTCCTTGGCTGACTGAAAAGCCGATTCCTCATCTACTCTCTTTGCTGGGCCAACCGGAAGTGGATTCTTGCTTTGTGCTTGCGCCATTGCAATGACTTTGCCGAGATGGCACTTCTCCGTCTCCACCACTAGGGATTCAGCCAAACTGCTGCCAGCGGATGTGCACTCGAGGGACTTCCTGAAGTCTCCGGTGACTGTGATGACACCGTTTGGCCCCGGGATCTTCATCTTCAGGTATGTCTGCTGTGCATTGATCATGAACTTGGCAAATGCTGGTAACCCCAATAGGGCATGGTAAGGACTGCTGAGGTCGGCCACCTCAAACCAAATCGGCTCTCTCCTGAAATTTTCTTCCGTGCGAAATATGACATCCAGCCGAATGCGACCCATGGGGGTGCAAGACAGTCCAGGAACAATCCCATGGAATGTCGTCCGACTGCGCTCCAGGTCCCGCTCTGTGAGCCCTAGCTTGAGCATTGTATCTCTGTACAGAATGTTGATTGTGCTTCCTCCATCTACTAGCACTCGAGAAAACTTGCATGAAAATCTTGGTCCTGCAACCAGAGCGTCCACCACCAGCGGATAATTGCCTGGATTCGGCAAAATGGTGGGATGATCTGCTCTGTCCCAGGATATCGGACATTCGGACCAGTGCACAAATTGGGGAATCGGCGGCATAGTGGCATTGACTTCTTGGGCTCGGGCTCTCCGACTACCCTTGTCTGTGGACTCGCTGGTAAAAATCATGTAAGCCGCATCCTGCTGCGGGTACTGGTTCTGTTGCTGAGGTGGTCCTCTGTTCTGGGGTGGTGGTGGTGGTGGTGGTGGTAAAGCTTCTCCCTTTGCAATCCTTCTCACGAAGTCACACTGCCGAGTGGTGTGCGCAGACGGCCTCCCAGGCGTGCTGTGCAATTTGCATGGTGCGTCCAACATATCCTCGAATGTGTATTTGGGCTTCATCTACCCTGGGGGTCTCACATTTGGTCTCATCTTCCGACTGCCTCCTGCAGCCGCTGGATCTTCCTCATTTTGAACAGCGGCCACCTGCCGACTGCCATACTGGGAATCAGGCTGCTCGTCCTTGCGCTTGCCGTTGTTCTGCTGGTTGTTGTTGTTGTTGTTGTTGTTGCGATTGTTCTCTCTTCTTTCCTTCCGACTGAGGCCTTGGTTCCCTGTGTCCGACTGCGGAGCCCCTGGTGATTGGATCACACCTCCAACTCCGAGTTGGATAGGGCGCATCGCAGAATCGGACATAGCGAACGCATTTGCCACCTTCATAAGCTCAGCGAGCGACGTGAAGTCTTTGCGGAGCAGCTTGTGCTTCAACATTGAATCAGCCAGGCATCCATCAGTAAAATACTGAATGGCCTGGATCTCATGGACTCCTTCGCATGAATTCTTCAGCTTGATCCACCGAGATAGGTAATCTCGGAGGGGCTCGTCCTTGCCTTGCACACACAGAGCTAACTGCCGTGGGAGGTTGGGCCTCTCATACGTGCTTGTGAAGTTGTGAATGAATGCGGTTGTGAAATCCTCCCAGCAATTCACACTGTCCTTGGGCAAACTGTTCAACCACGTCCGCACTGAGCCTTGCAGCATGAGAGGTGCGTAGCGGACTGCTACACGCCGATTGCCTCCTGCAATGCGGACTGCCGTCAGGTAATCGGACAGCCAATCTTCCGGTTTCACCGAGCCATTGTACTTGGGAGTGTCTCTCGGTAATGTGAAACCTTTGGGGAATCTCTCCGTCCGAATGCGGTGACCAAAACATGATGGGCCAGCTTCTCCTTCTTCATCTTCCTGAGCTTCCTTCTCCAGGAGCTCAATGCGATGCCTTGCGTCGTTCTGGCCAATTTGGCGAGGGCCAAGTCGGGTGCTGATTGCTGGTCTTGGCGCCGATTGCTGCGACATGTCGTGGCGCCTACTGTTAACAGCTGGCTCTTCCATTCTTCTGCTTGCTGCTGGGGGTGGTCGATTGCTTCTGACCTTGCTGTCATGCCGAGACGGTGCAGGTTGATGCCTGTGCTGGCGCGATGCATTCGGTCGCTGGCTAGCTCCCGCATTCGGCCTCACAGTTCCTCTTGATGCCTCTGGCTCAGCATTCTGATTGCCCATTGCCACAAGCCTCTGCTCTTTTGCGGCCGCTATCAGCTCGCGCATTCGGCGCGACTGTTCGCGCCGCTCATCTCCTTCCAATTCTTCCAGCTCGAGCGCTATCTGCTCGGCGGCTCTCAAATTCTTGTCCGGTGT
The DNA here is from genome assembly GCA_950022295.1 of Bromus sterilis. NCBI lineage: Eukaryota > Viridiplantae > Streptophyta > Magnoliopsida > Poales > Poaceae > Bromus > Bromus sterilis. Next base: position 161,746,502 of record OX465600.1, read on the forward strand.
GCTATATGTTGGCCTCTGGATGAATGCTGACTGCGCTGGCTGCTCCGGTTGCACCGGCCTTCTCGGACGCTCCGGCTACTCAGCTCCTGATAGCTGCTGGTTGACTGCTCTTCCTCGGCTTCTCAGGTCTTCCAGGACTGAGGGCTCAATCGGCCGGCGCGGTCCTGCATGAGCTGCGTTGTACTCCCTTGTGATGGCTCCTAGCCGACGCTCTTCTGCCAACACTTGCTCAGCCTTGCGAGCCAGAGCGAGCCGTGCTGTTTCCAGCTCGGTGTGCACCTGCTCCGGATCACCATTCCGGTTCACAGGTGTGTATAACACATCACGCAACACACTGGTGCCGATTCGCTCTGCCGCATCAGCTACTTCCTTGGCCTTCCTTGCTGCGCTTGCCGGATCACGGTTGGTCGACGAAGATGCTCCCGCCATCATGACCGCGGCGTGCAGGCGGCCCTCCTCTCGGCCAGGTGCTGCGATGCAGCCCCTGGTCGAGAGCAGATCTGTAGCACACGAGAAGATGCGGATGTCTCTGGGATATGCCTCAGGGAAGCTGCCAATGAAGAGACGATGACTTCCCACTTGCAGCGACACTCCGGGCGGCAAGGGTGCTCCAGCCCTGTACCGCGCCGAGTAGTCCACTACATAATCGATTGCCCCACGCCTCAGAATCAGGCCGGAGGCGTGGCTACCGCCGGATGCAGAGGAAAATCCTGTCCGGATCTTGACTCCAGTCGACGCCTCGGTCTGCCCCATGGTGGGCGCCAACTTTCGTCGATATGTGACGGCAGATGCCATGGGGATGGCTAAAGTGAGGGGAAGACACGAGGGAGAAAATGTCGATGGTGCCGGAATCGGGTTGGGCACAAGCACAGTGAAGACACCACGATGTACCCAGGTTCGGGGCTCTCCGGAGAGATAACACCCCTACTCCTGCTTGTCTCTTGTATATCAATGAAGGGATTACAACAACTGCTCTTCTATCTTCTCAGGGGAAGGAGTACGCCGCCGCCGTGGGCAAGGTCCTCTCCTGCTTCCCTGAGGAGTGACTACGGGCGGTGAATGAACTAGAGGGGGAATGAGTTAATGAGTTCTCAGGTGTGGCGTCCCTCGCGCAGGAGGGGGTACCCTGGCTCTTATAGTGTGAGTCTAGGGTACTACGGTAACTTCATCGCCGAATGGACCCATCCGTCATCCTCTAATCGGCCTGGGCCCACCGACTGCTCCTCTCCGGGTGACCCGGAGCCTACGAGTGGCGGCCCATGCTGCTACCTCGTAGAACCTAGGAGTGAACAGTGGAGCTAGGGGGTGCGGTCTTGTCGGCCTGTCCGCGGAATCGGCGGGGAGGTCGACACCGTATCTCCAGCAAATCCTCGACACGACCTGGCCTTCCTGCCACCCAGATATCTCGGGATATGGCATTTATGACCTCGTAATCATACCCCCGACTGGGTGGTAGGTTGCTCCGATTGCGCCTGGACCGACTGGTGGTTCCTGGTGGGGTCGATTGCTCTGGGCAATCGGCCTTCTAGGAATCGGCCTCGGTCCAGCTGCGGACCAATCGGGTGATCATCTTTGGAGAAGGGTGGCCCGATTGCGCCTGGGCCAACTGTTGGCACTTGGTATGGTTGATTGCCTTGGAGCAATCGGCCGTACCTCTGCCCGGCTCGGCCCAGCTGCATCCCAATTGGTCCATCCTTGTCTTGAAAGCTTGCTTCCGCTTGGGTTAGCCTACCCGGGTACCAATCCCCCGACACCGAGGTAAAGCTGACGTCTGAAGAGCCCTCGAACGAGGCTACAACGCAGAGGGCCCACACCATAATCCCACGTGGAGGTCGTGCGTAAAGGCATATAGCCACTCAAGTCATCCGCCGAACCCATTAAGAATTTTATTAATTTTGTCCCGGAACAACTGTTATCGTTGTCCTTATTTAGGTGAGTCGCGGACAACGACAGCAGTCAGGTCCACCCCCATAACCAGAGCAAGTGGCCGCCTGTCCTATCGTCTCACCAACTCATGCGGCTACCAACAAGGTGAACCTTCTCCTTACCTTGTCTCGTGTTTTCTCTTGGAAGAGCTCGATTTTCGTACAACAGAGTATCTCTCGGCCATCGAGCAAGTACCAGGCCCGCCGCACACCGGTCGAATACACCTGTCCTGTCGGTCCGATATGATACCCTGTGCGGGCACCGTTGGGTCACCCGACTCCTTACCTTTAAGGACACCCGTGGATCAGTACCCTAGGCCGGCTATACAAAGTCAGCCTCGAGTGGAGTACAAGGATTACTCCTAGATAGCTCACACTTGAGGTGGCTCGGCTTAGCCGGGGTAGGGGCCTGTATCGGTGTCTGCTCTGAACCATACCTATAGCAGTTTATAATGTATCGTTTCCACGATCACTCCCAGAGTGATCACGGCCCGCTATCTAATCCTATTGACTAACAAGGCGCAGGGCTAACTGTTGATTATAAGATATATATATATATATATATATATATATATATAGGGCAACATAGGATAGCGGAAAGGTAATCAAGGGGCGACAAAGATAAGCTATGCAGTTGAATAGGATTGTAACGTAGCAGTAGCAGCAATGCCTAGTGCAAGAAATGTACGGAAAGATAGGCGATATCTGGGGAAGAGAATGGCTCTGCTTTCCTGGAAGCTCAACAGTAAGGGTAGGGTCGTCGACGTAGTAGTCGTACTCAGCGCCGATGTAGTCGGCGGCAGCAGCGGGGTCTACCGGAGAATAAAGGGGGGAGAAACAGTAAATATAAAGCAAACATATGCAAATAGATGCATGACATAACAGATGAAATGTTATCGGTGCTCTAACGTAGTACGATGCAATATGCTCGGAGCGGGAATTCATTCGTGGTTGAACTGCCAGCTCCGGGTGATTACCGGACAGGGTGTCCGGAGGGGGAAGGTACCATGACGGAGGTGTCGTGGGCATCAGACAAACATACAGAGGGTGTATCCGTGTTAGTTGATCCATTCTGAACAAGTTTCGTGTTCGGAATAAATTCATCCGAAGAGTTTTACGGTATCGAGCAATTATCGGACAGACGACCCGGAGGGGGGTGTCGATGTTCGTTGCGCTAGGGGGTGTGGTAGACAAACAGATAGTGTATTCGTATTCTACGTATTTTTCTGATCAACTTTGATATACAAATTATTTTAATCCGACTTACGGTTTAAAAGATATTAATTTATTAATTTTAAATCAATTTTTAATCATTTTCTATTTTCTATTATTATCTAAATAAACAATATACAGATTTAATACTGACCAGTGGAACCACTGGTCAGTGACACAATTAATGGACATTTTAATTAAATCTAATTATAGTGGGGTCCCACATGTCAGTGGGTTTATTTAATTTATTTAATTAAACTAACTAACTACAGGTGGGCCCTAGGTGTCATGGGCACATTTTACTAACATGTTTTTATTTGGTTTCATTAACTAATCTAACAGGGGGCCCACATGTCATATGTGGGGGGGGGGGTTATCTCTATTTAATTAAAACATAGAGGGTTTAAGGGGGTGGCCCACTGTCAGTGGGAGATTAGTGCTAAGCTAATCTCCTGACAGGCGGGCCCCGCTTGACAGTGGCCCTACACACGGCACGGCTACGCCGGCGGCGAGAAGGGGCACGCCGGCGAGCAGTTCGGCTAGCCCCGGCGACCAAATCGAGCGCGGGGAGGCGGGATCGAGCGGGGGGCGAGCCGCGCATCTAGTGGAGCCAATGGCGCGGGCTAGCGCAGACCCTAGCGACGGCAACGACGCGTGACAGCGGCGGCCGGAGCACGTCCGTGGTGAATAAGGCGACGGCGTGCACCACCTCGAGCGGGGAATGGGGGAAACCATAGCCACGCTCACCGGGATTCGTAGTCGTTAGCGTGGGCTCGGGGAAGGGCGGGTGCAGCCGGAGTTTGGAGGAGCTCGTCGACGGCAGAAGCTTTGAAGACGGCGTCGATTGCGCGTGCACGACGCGTCTCGGCTCGAAGGGAAGGGGGGGTTCGAAGCTGCGGAGCACACCGGAGCTTCTGGACGTGGTGGCACGGGCTGCCTCTGCCATTGGCCGCGTCGGCGCCGGAGCCGTGGCCACGGCGGAGCTCGGGCTCGCACAAATGGAGACGCGGGCAAGGGGGAGAGAGATCCAGGGGACGGGGAAGAACTGCGGGAGGGTTAGGGTTTTGCCGAGTGCTCGGGGCCTTATCCACCACCAGCAACCGTGGATGGCCGCCACGGCACAGCCGGTCGCCCTAGCAGGCGTGGATGAGCTCCACGGGGTGGGGGGTGAACAGGGGAGGTGCAGGGGAGGGGGGGATGGGCTTGGCCTGGTTGGCCCGGTGGGGGTAAGGTGGGATTGGGCCAAAGGGTAGATTAGGTTTTCTCCTTTTCTTTATTTGATTCATTTCTTTTTCTATTAAATTTTCTTTTGTATTTGTTTTAGTTACATAGACATTTTTGAAAAACCTAATATGTGTTCCATAATTAGTAACTAACATTACCAGAGGCCCACAAAAAGTGGTGTACAATAATAAATTCATTTAGCCTTTGTTTTAATTATTCTTTTGATGAAAAGGGATTTTTGGCTACTGTTTATATTTGTTTGATTTATTTTAGAGCTCAATAAATTCCAAGGCACATATGGAAGTGATCCACTGAATATTTCGGATTTAACAAAAGTGGTTGCAAAGTTTTTGGACCAAGTTTTATTTGTCACATAATTTTAATATTCAATAAAAGGGAAATTTGACTTTGCATTGGTCCAAGATTATCATGGTTGATCAAAGCAAGAGTCATGGAACAGTAACTATCATTAGCAACAGTGATTAGTGTTCACTGACAGTGAGGGGGTTACAAACAGTATCAACCACTTCTTCGTGAGGAATTTTGAAAGCTCAATCTTGAAATAGTTCCTTATGGTTTTCTTTCTGCCCTGGTGGCGAAACCAACTCTTGAGGATCAAATCATAGTTGCACAAAGGCGTGCACGAGGTGTTCGCCGGATCAAGGAGAACATTGCTAGCGGAGTTGCTAAATTTTTCTCCATAGATAGAAAAAGAAAAGTATTCTTTGAAAATCGTTTGGTAGTACCTAAAAATAGGGATATAAGGCAACTCATCCTTAAAGAAGCCCATGACACACCCCTCTTGATTCATCCCGGCAGCAAAAAAAATGTACCGAGATCTATGCCAGAGATTTTTGGTGGACTAGGATGAAGAGAGATATTGTTCGATATGTTGCCGAATGTGATGTTTGTCGTCGCATTAAGGCCGAACACCAAAGACCTGCTGGTACTCTTCAACCATTGCCTATTCCCAAGTGGAAATGGGACAAAGTCAGTATGGACTTCATCACTGGCTTTCCAAAAACCCAGAAAGGAAATGGTGCCATCTTCGTGGTCATTGATCGACTTTCTAAAGTTGCTCACTTCCTTCCAGTTCGCCAGTCTATAACTGCTAGCCAGTTAGAGGACTTGTATGTCTCTAGAATTGTGTCTCTTCATGGTGTTCCTTTGGAAATCAATTTTGATCGTGGTAGCCTTTTCACCTCTAGATTCTGTGGAAGCTTCCAAAATGCTATGGGAACTCATCTCTCCTTTAGCACAACTTTCCATCCTCAGTCTAGCGGTCAAGTTGAAAGGGTTAACCAAATTCTCGAAGACATGCTCAGAGCTTGTGTTATCTCTTTCGGAAAGAATTGGGAGAAATATTTTCCATTTGCCGAATTTTCTTATAACAATAGTTTCCAATCTAGTCTGAACATGGCTCCTTTTGAACTCCTCTATGGACGACGATGTCGAACACCCCTTAACTGGTCAGAAACCGGTGAAAGACAATTCTTTGGACCGGATATGATCAAGGAAGCAGAATAAAAGCTACTATGATCGTCATCATAGGCAAGAAAGCTACAATCTAGATGAGAAGGCTTACCTTCGGGTTACTCCTCTGAAGGGAACCAACGAGTCGGTATCAAAGGCAAGTTGTCCCCACATTACATTGGACCTTTCCACATTCTTGCTTAACGTGGAGAAGTTGCCTACCAACTTGAACTACCCACGCACCTTTCCCGAGTACATGATGTATTCCATGTGTCACAACTCAGGCGTTGCTTCAAGGACCCCATCCGCGAAGTCAACCATGAAACGCTTGATCTCCAAGATGACCTTTCTTATCGAGAGTACCCAGTTCGTATTCTTCATTCAGCAGAGTGCGTCACTCGTCGTCAGAAGATCAAGTTTCTGAAAGTGCAATGGTCGCACCACTCCGAGAAGGAAGCCACATGGGAAAGAGAAGACCGCCTCCGTGCCGAGTACCCCACCTTCCTCCCGACGACTTCTGAATCTCGGGACGAGATTCTTTTGAGTGGGGGCGAGTTGTTACAACCCCAAGTTAGGTATGTGCTAGGGTTAGCTTAGGCTTTTGCATCGTGCCAAAAATTTCAACAGAAATCCAATTGGGGAAAAAGAAAAGCCCTAAGGAATTTAATTCAAATGGCCATCCTAAAACTTTCTTCCAAAAATCCTCTAAACTTTTTGAAAAGTCATATAAATAGTCATGATCACATAAGTGGGTCCCACTGCATGCTCCAAGATTTTTCAAAAAGTCCAAACAGAGCTTGAAATTAATAAATACCCCTATTTGAATTGAAAATCAAATAGTTTCAATTTCAAAAATCTTTAAAACTTGGGAGTGGCTAGTTATATGCTATGTAAGTCCAAATTAAAATTTTGGGGATTTTATAAAATGCTCTGGTATTTATTTTTAGCAGAGCAAACAAATGTCAGAAAAGAAATAGAAAGAAATAAAAAGGAAAGAGGCTTTACCTGGCTCGGGCCCAACTAGCAAAAGCCGGCCCAGGCCCACCCCGACGCCCTTGTATTCTTCCTCCCCGCCGAGCCAAGCTTCTCGGTGAAGGCAGAGCACGTGGTCGGCTCCACGTCGACGCCGAGGAGCTTCCAAGCCTCCCCTGCCCTCTTCTCGCGCCACGGAGATGCCCAGCTCACCCCGCATCACTTACCACTCCTCTGGCTCGACCTCCTCCTCTCCCCACGCCATTTGCTTCGCCACCGAGAGATCGACCTCGCCGCCGACGTGCACCAGCGTGTCCAACGTCCCTCAACCTCCGTGCGGCCGTGTCCAGGAAGTTACCCATCCTCGTCTTCGCCGGACTGCGCAACGAATCGAACCCCGGAGGCCCCGGAGACGACGCAAGATTCAAAGTCTCGCCGCCGGCCACAGCATGCTCCGACGAGCTATTCCGGCAGCGCCAGCTCGTCCTCGACCGCACCTTCTCCTCTTCTCGAACCAGGGTGAGTTGCGCCACATTTTTCCCCATCCCACGCTCCTCCCCGTGGTCCGTAGCCCATTACCACCGTTCCAGTGCCACGGCCTCCTCCTCGCCACGCGCCGCCGTCACCTCCAGCCACCCCGGTGACCCCTGCGTAGTGCACGTGATGAGAAAGAGCACGGGGAGCAGTTTGGTGCTCGCCCCGTGTCCTCCCGTAGCCGAAATCGAATTCCGGCGAGCCCCTCCGCCATGACCGTGGTCGCCGGCGACGTCATTCCGGCGGCCCGGTTATTTAAACCCTAGTTAACCCCCTAACACACCCTCAGTGCCATAGACAGGTGGGGCCCCAGCCCCCTAACCCCCTCTCTGTTTATTTTAAACAGAGGGATTAACCCCCAGAGGCTGACCAGTGGGTCCCTCTAGTCAGAGGCCCCCCCGTCAGCATGACCTCATGCTGACGCCATAAGTCCTTTTTCTATTTAATTTAAATCTAGAGAAATCCAGAAAATCTTTTAAACTTCAAAAATTCATAGAAAATTCATACTAACTCCAAATTAAACAAAGAATATATTAAAAATTATCAGAAAAATGCAAGGATTATGAATATGCAATTTGTTTTCATGTTTGACCAATTTAAAATGGGTGAACAGTGACAAAGGTTCATATGGACCCTTTTGAAATTCAAATTTGGAGTTGTTTTGCAAATCTTTTTGCAATGCACTTATTTTAAATGAAATTCTCAAGACATCAGCACCCAGTACATCATATTAAAACACCTTAATCATGTGCTTGATCATGCACCTGAACCGGAACCGAAGATCACCCCCCCCCCCCCCGAAGAAGAAGAAGAGTGTCAGTACGATCCCCGTCAGCAAGGCAAGAAAACCCCGTTGATCATGTCTAGAAAAACCCAGTTCCCTCTCATTATCGCTTATGCATGTTTAGGAGACACCATTATACGTTCTACCGCATAGTTGAACCCATTCCGATGCATGACCTATCATTTTGTCACTTTATTAAGTATTAAGCAAACCATAATCCTAGCAGATTTAGGAGTTGTATGTTGATCATGTGGCCCCTGCAAATGTTACTGCTAATTGCTGTTTAGTGTTATGATGAGGTTACTTTGATGTGAATCGGGATGGTTGTGATCATGTTAATGTTGTTGTTAACGTGTTGGTGAACTTGACCTAAACAAGGTGAACGATGAGAGGATGTGTAGGAGTACACAGTGGGTTGTCCCGTTGAACACCGCCTTAAGCCCGAGTTCTTGTATGGTAATCCAAGACAAAGAGTACAACAACACATTGGGCTCACTGACCCCTCTCGGCCTATTACCTCAATCCGTGTTGACGTCCAGGAGTCACATTAGTTCGGGTTTTCCATTTGGCATATGCATAGAGAAAGAATGGATGAAAGGTTGCATCATATAGATATGTGGGTGCACCTGTGAGGCAGGAAAACCATCTTCTCGGGTGGCATCTCGGTTGCCTACATTGTCTGAGTCCGTAATGTTGATCTGGCCGGACTTTCGAGCGGGATCTAACTCAGATAGTCGACTCCTGGAATAGACCGGTTGTGAGCGAAGTGTCATGGTGAACATCCTCGCCGTCACCCCTTGAATGGTGACGAGTACTTGGCGGTAACTAATGGTCATGTATGTGTAGTTTACACCCTTGCAAGGTTAACAAAACTATTCGAATAGCCGTGTCCGCGGTCATGGACTACTTGGAGACCTATGCTTGATTATTGGACAACTTCAACGGAAACTCTAAAACTAGCCAAGAAAGGTGTGAGTGCTATGGCGTGCTTTCTCGTGGGGAAGTCGAGGAAGTATCCATAGTGGTATATTAGTTGGAGACTTGGTAGTGGACTCGAGTACGCTTCTTACGTCATTCTGGTATTCGTAGTACATGACTAGCCAAGTCAAAGCTGGCACTTCTGCATTGAAACCCCACCTCCCTTTACCTTAAAACTTGAGCATGAGTAGTACAGTTCTTCTGTAAGTCTTGTTGAGTACGACTTTGTACTGACATTTGCTTATTTTATGTTTTAGATGAAACCCCTTGACCCCGATGGAGGCTTCTTCGTGGATCTCGACGTGGACTAAGCTAGTGTACTCCCAGAAAGCGGTTTGGTCCCTCGTGGAAGCGCTTGTATGCTTTATAAGGCTTCTCTAAGCCATTTGTTAAGCTTGTCTGTACTCAGACCTAATTTTCTTCCGTTGTTTAATGTTATGTTGGATCACAGACTCGTGATCTCTTCGCGTACTCTATATAAGTCAATAAAGATTTACTTTGTAGAGTTCATGTGATGAGTACTTGCTATTTACACTAGACATGTATGTTGCGTGTATGGTTATAACGTGCATGTCTTAGTGTGGGGTTCGATAGCTTAGTTGTGTTCTTGCCGACGGTCTTTTATGCACCAAGTGGCCCTTATATGTGAGAATCTTGGGGCATCGCGATGCGATTGCTCGTGACTCTGCCACGTGGCACACTTTGTTGTATGATTGAGGCCGTCCGAGACCCCGACTAAGTGATCGGGCTGGAGTCTGTTTATGTAAGTGCTATAATTCAATCGATAATATGGTTGAGGTGACTTGTCTATGAGTATGGGATTTCACCACCCATAGTAATTTAGACTTGTGAGAGGACGATGAGGACCCATCTCAGTTGATCATCCGGCCTGGATGGGATGCCCCTCACGTTCGAGCTTTCCGAGAGTGTTCTGTTCTTGGACTTGTCTGCTTAGACAAGTGGGTACGGCTCTCGGCTCTTCATATGATTGAGTTGCAACAGGAATTACATATGCATATTCCGGGTCCCAACACTGGTCTTGTTGTTTACGAAGGCTAAAAATACGAGCGGGAATAGTAGTGATGATTGCAACGGAAAGGAAATAAAAGCACTAAATGATTGAGGTGTAATAAATGTTGGAAATATGGACCGGGATCCCATGATGTTCACTAGTGATGTATCTCTCCTAAAAGACGATAAATAACTATGTTCAGTGAACAAATTACAGCTGGGAAATTGACAGAATTATAAACGCACCGCAATGCTAATTATGCTACAAGAAAGCTAGAGGCTCAATTGTATGGGCAGTACGCCAAGACAAGTAGACCGTTTATTCATCAGCATCTACGCACTAATCATCCACCTTGAGATATCTATCCAGAACATCTCGTTGGTATTAAGTTGCGAGCCCAACCCAAAGTGTAGACTCAAAGCAACAGGCAACTGCATTAACAAAGTATGTGTAAGGTAAACAATCCTTGCAACCGCAGTTACAAGCACTGTTTTTTTCTCCCTGGTGGCAACAACACATCCCGTAGTCTCATGTTTCTGTCACTCAAGCTAGACATCGGGGGGCATGAACCCACAATTATTCATAACGCTCCCTCTTGGAGTTCCAATCTACTACTTGGCCAAAGCAATAAAAAGCATCGAAGAACATGCAAGAATACTCAAGAACTAAAACATAAAAGGTAAACCAAATATATTACTCATCACAATCTGAACATAACTCATAATCCACCGGTTCCCAGCAAACACAGCATATCAACAACAGAACTAATGCATAGATGCCTTGATCATGTAGGGCGGCTCACAAGTGCTAAGAATTGAGGCACAAGATTGGAGAGAAAACATCACATAGCTACTGGTCATGGACCCATGGTCCAAGGTGGACTACTCACGGCACATCTGGGAAGCGCTCATGATGGTGGAGAAGCTCCCGAAGATCAATCCTCCCTCCGTCAAGGTGCCGAGACAGATCCCGATCTCGAGATCACGGCGGCAGCGGAACAGTTTGGAAAATCGCCTAAAGGAGGACCTCTCGGGTGTTTTTACCCCGAGGGCTAAATATAGGCGGAAGGAGGGCACCGGGGGAGGCCTGGCCCCACTAGGCGGGTCCCTGGCGCGACCTCCCCCTGGCCGTGCCAGTTAGCCGCCTGGGAGGGGGGACACCCCCCTCCGGCTCTCCTTCGGGCTTCCGGAAGCTTCTGAACTGCTGATTTTATATATATATATATATTTCCTCGATTTTTCCGAGAACTTTAAATATTGGGAAATACCTGTTATGCACGGACAACAGCATACATAAACTAGCACTGGGGCACTGAGTTAGTAGGTTAGTCCAAATATGTTGAAAAAGGTATGAAATTGTAGCAAAACATGTAAAAAAGTTACCCATATCAGGATGGAATAAGCAAAAGTTATAGATACGTTTGGGATGTATCAACATCCCTGAGCTTAATTCCTGCTCGTCCTTGAGCAGGTAAATGATAACAAAGATAATTTCTGTGGTGACAGGCTACCAACACATATATGAACTTTAAAGTACAACACGTAAGGTATGTGATTCAAGTTAAGTCAATAACAAGCAAGAGTCTAGATCTAGTATTGAAACGAGCAAAGTAAGAACATAAAGGTGCAAGAGGTCTCGCTGTCCGTGACTCGAATGTCTCCAAATGGTGTTTGCGTGCAAGAAGTGGGAGATGGGTTTAGATTATAAAAATACTATATATTTTAATTGAGAACTCAATCTACTCAAACTTCACACTTGGTCTCCTCCCAAATCTTAATATGACTCGTCCCTAGACCACTAGTCAGGCACAAGTCAAACTGATCCTCTCCCTTTCGACTTTGAGCACTCATTCAATGAATGAGCGCAAGCAAGATATGTTGGCACTTAGGATGGCAAATAGAATAATGATGGGGAAGGAAGACAAAAAGGTGTGAAAGGCTCACATCAATGACGACAATCATAGGCGAGAGAAAGCCAAATGATAGATATGATGTGAGGAGTAGGGATTGCCATGCAACGGATGCACATGTGAGCTATGGAAAGCTCTCCAATGGAACTAGTGGGGGTGCATTCAACTCGCTTGCTCACGAAGACCTAGAGCTCATTTGAGGAGGATCGTCATTGGAATATACAGACAAGTTCTATAGTGTAAGGATCCCCACATAGTTATGCATGAATGATATGACACTCTCTATGTAGTACAAATATTACTTTGGAGTACGAGTGTGGATCTTTACTAAGGAATAGTAGTGTTGCCCCCTTCTCTCTTTTTATTTCTTTTTTTCTATTCTTTTTTTTTGCCTCATTGGCTCTTTCTATTTATCTTGCATTTGTCCTCTTTGGGATCTTTTAATTTGTCCTCTTTTGGAATCATCTATTTGTGTCCTCTTTGGGATCTTTTCCTCACTTTAAGGGAAATACTCTATATTTTACATGGATGTAGAAAGAAGATCACACACTTTACAAGAATTACTCAACATAAAGAAAACTTTAAACTATCATGATGAATGAAAATGTATGCCTCTGCCAGTGTAGAAGGATGTGCTATGATACTAGCGCATCATTTAGCAACTTTAAGGGCAAGGCCCAACTAACATGCGGCTCCTCGATCAAGCAAAAGCATGTATGACATGAAGATCAAGTCATGAGATGATGGATGTTGCATGGCAATGTATCTCGGAAAGGCTATGGAAATGCCTTGATAGATACGTATAGTGGGTGTTTTGAGGAAGGATATAATGAGGTTTATGATGACAGAGCATACCATGCCAAGGGTTTGGATGCACCGACGAAGTTTACGCCAACTCTCAAGATGAGAAAGGGCAATGCACGGAACCGAAGAGGCAAGCAAAATATGGATGGCGGAAGTGCCGACAATCGAATACTCACATTAGTCAAAGGAACTATTCACTTATTATTGGTAACTCTCTATCTATTTAGGAGGTTCACAAAGAGACAAGTACCCCGAGGAGGAGTGTATGGGGGTTAGGTTATCCTTGCACATCCTCGACCCACGGTACGTGAGGGTACTCTATACATTACAACCCCTCGAGAGTTTAGCGATCCATCTATTATTTAAAGTTCTCAACTAATTTTTATTTATTTTTCGAAAATAAACACATATTTCCAAAAATATGACACCTATCACTAATAGGCTTGAGCTCTTGACACACAGAAGTCCAAACATTACCTCAAAATGTTTACAAGTTACTACTATACTTAAATAGAAATCTCAATTACCTACTCAAATCAAGACACAAAACTCAATGCAACAAGCCAACTCTCTAAACAAGATAAGCATGCAAACTTGAGAGAGTTCCAAAAGAAACAACCTAAATAAAATCTCTAAAAAAGGTAAGAATGAAAACAAGAGCTAAACATGATAGCAGCTACAAAAAGATAAAGAACACACAACAAGGATAAGCATCAAAGCTATGTTGTGTTCTAGGGTGAAGTGGAGCGTGCTTTCTCTACCAAACAATGAAGGATAGGGTCCATCTTGTTATGATCAACAAGAAAAACTAAATGAACTAAAAAGTAAAGAGCGAGACGCTCCAGGCGTAGCACATAACATATGAAGTGATAAAAATATAGTGTGGTGAAGAACTAATTGATGATTGTTGATGGAGAAGGGGATGCATGGGGCATCCCCAAGCTTAGACACTTGAGTCTCCTTGCATATTTCTTAGGGGTTCATGGGGCATCCCCAAGCTTGAGCTCTTGACACTCCCGGATCTTCTTTCATCATCTCCCTTCGCACACTTGAAAACTCCCTTCATACGAAACTCATCATAAGCTGATTAGAGTGGTTAGTTCCCATAAATAAATAATTTTTCCTCTACTGGAAATAAAGATTTTCATGAAGAGATAATGCTTCTCAAGATTGCCAAAATGTTTTTGCAAAGAAAAAGCAAGCTTAAGATTTGCAAGATTTGCAAAGCTTGAGTCTCCTTGCATATTTCTTAGGGGTTCATGGGGCATCCCCAAGCTTGAGCTCTTGACACTCCCGGATCTTCTTTCATCATCTCCCTTCGCACACTTGAAAACTCCCTTCATACGAAACTCATCATAAGCTGATTAGAGTGGTTAGTTCCCATAAATAAATAATTTTTCCTCTACTGGAAATAAAGATTTTCATGAAGAGATAATGCTTCTCAAGATTGCCAAAATGTTTTTGCAAAGAAAAAGCAAGCTTAAGATTTGCAAAATGTTGAAAAAGCAAAACAGGGTAGAATCTGGGAAAAACAAACCAGCAGGTAGTAAATAATTTTTTAGGGGAAATTCTGCAACTCAAATATAAAAACTCAGAAAATATGGCAGAAAGTAAATTGTATAGAGCATACTGTCAAAAAAATCCAGGTCAAAAAGATGATCTGGTGATTTTAGGTGAATTTTTTTGTCAAGCAGACAAAATCTGTTTTCTGGACAACATGTCACAACTTTTGTTTTTTCTTGCAATCGGAGGCTAAACTTGGCACAAAGCTTGAAAATAAAGATATAATGATGTTGCTACAGCAGTAAAAACATCAAGACCACTAAAACTGAAAGTAAAAACATTTTGGTTTGCCTCCCAATAAGCTCTTTCCAATATGCCTTTGAGCTAGGCATCAAGATTTTAAGAGATGCTCACAAGGGAATAAGAGTTGAAGCAAAAGAGAGCATCAAGAAACAAATATGAATCACATTTAAGCCTAACCCACTTCCTATGCCTAGGAACCTTGTAAAGAAATAAATCATGAAAGCACAAAGTGACAAGCATAGGAAGGTGAAACAACAACAACTTCGACACTTTCAACAAAAAGAGAGGTGTTTTACTAACATGGAAGTTCCTACTACCAAACTTTCCTCCTTAAAATAATTTTCAGTAGCATCATGAACAACATCAAGAATATAACAATCACATAAAGCATGTTTTTCATGACCTACAAGCACATGTGTATATTCTTCAACACAATTTTTAAGAACATAAGATAAATGCAACCCATCACTAGGAGCCTTAATAAGAGCAAAATTCTCTGGAATATGAGTTGGAGATTTCAAAAGGATAATAGGACAAACAAGTGTGGGTGCATAGCAAAAAATTCATGCTTAACATAAGGAACTATAGCAAGTTGATCTTTGTAAGCATTATTCATAGTGGCATCCTGGCTATAAACACAGCAAGTATCAAGTTCTTCACAAAGGGATATTTCAAGTGAGTCCTCAGAATCCTAGGATTCCTCATCATAGTAATCATTGGCATCTTATTGGGCAGCAAATATTTTGTTTTTAAAATCCTCAATATAATCATTGCAAACATAATTCTCATAGCAATAAGAAAGAACTGCAAAGTTTTTAGACTTGTGAATAGTATCATAATACTTTTCAATCAAAGAAGCAATCTCATAAGCACCCTTGAAAGCAATAAACTCTTAAATCTTTTCAACATCAAAGTAATCATAAACACCTTTAGCATAAGAAGATATAATCTCATTGTCATTAAACTCACTTTGGAAAGGAAGGTGTTTTCTATCTCTTTTAGAGCAGCAAGTAAAATCATAAATGTAGCACAAGGACTCAGCATAGCAATAAGAAAGTTGCATTTTATCCCATAAGTGTTTCCCTTTCTGAGATAAGAGGTGTCGCATATAATAAGCATGCTCATCCAATGATTTTCCCTCAACCAAGTCGGTTGGGTTTTTAGCATGAGCAGAAATAGATCGGAGACGATCCAAGTGAAAAGTGTCCATCCTACCATATTTGGGTGGTTTCACACCCATGGTAACATAGCATCACTAGGCAAAAAGAAACAAATACAAAAGGTAGCAACTTATTTTTTGTGTTTTTGGATACAAGACTCAAAAGAAAAAGGAAAAACTGGAAAGTAAACTAACAAGACTAAAAAGAAAAGGTAAAAGATAGTGTGACTGGAGCCCCTGGCAACGGCGCTAGAAATTAGTTTGATGGATTCTCGTCCCTCGTTGGTTACCCCAAGTGGAAGGTTAAGAAGTAGACAACAACAAGTTTTTCTTGGTGAAGATACCAAGGTTTATGTCTCCAGTAGGACTCCAAGTTCTGCAAGAAGGTGGCAATAAAACAATGGTGCTGTTTACAACCTTGAGGTTGCTTACTATACCTAGACCGGCACACAACAGCAAATAACTTTGCTCCCAATGAGTTCAAAGAGATTGTCAATCTCTCCGGTCTGTTGTTTACAAATGATCAAAATATTAGCGTGCATGGTAGTGATGATTGAAACGGAAAGGAAATAAAAGTAGTAAATGATTGAGGTGTAAAAAATGGTGGAAATATGGACCTGTGTCCCATGATGTTCACTAGTGATGTCTCTCTCCCAAAATACGATAAATAACTATGTTGGGTGAACAAATTACAGCTAGGCAATTGACAGAATTTTAAACGCACCGCAATGCTAATTATGCTACAAGAAAGCTAGAGGCTCAATCGTATGGGAAGTACGCCAAGACAAGTACACCGTTTATTCATCAGCATCTACTCACTAATCATCCACCTTGATATATCTATCCAGAACATCTCGCTGGTATTAAGTTGTGAGCCCCACCAAAAGTGTAAACTCAAAGCAACATACAACTGCATTAACAAACTATGCGTAAGGTAAACAATCCTTGCAACCGCAGTTACAAGCACCGTTATTTTCTCCCTAGTGGCAACAACACATCCCCTAGTCTCATGTTTCTGTCACTCAAGCTAGACATCGGGGGGCATGAACCCACAATCATGCATAACGCTCCCTCTTGTAGTTCCAATCTACTACTTGGCCAAAGTTATAAAAAGCAATGGAGAACATGCAAGAATACTCAAGAACTAAAACATAAAAGGTAAACCAAATATATTACTAACCACAATCTGAACATAATCTCATAATCCATCGGATCCCAGCAAACACAGCATAGCAACAACAGAACTAATACATAGATGCCTTGATCATGTAGGGCAGCTCACAAGGCCTAAGAATTGAGGCACCAGATTGGATTGAAAACATCACATAGCTACTAGTGATGGACCCATGGTCTAGGGTGGACTACTCATGGCACATCCGGGAAGCGCTCGTGGTAGTGGAGAAGCTCCCGGAGATCAATCCTCCCTCCGGTGGGGTGCCGGGGCAAAGTCTTCTGGCGATCCCGGTCTCAAGATCGCGGCGACGGCGTCACATTGTGGAAAATCGCATTATGAAGGACCACTCGGGTTGTTATATCCCGAGGGCTAAATATAGGCGGAAGGAGGGCACCGAGAGAGGTCTGGCCCCACCAGGCGGGTCCCCGGTGTGGCCTCCCCCTTTCCGCGCTAGGTGGCCGCCTTGGAGGGGGCATACCCCCCTCCGGCTCTCCTTCGGACTTCCGGAAGCTTCTGAACTGTTGCTTTTTTATATATTTTTTCTAGATTTTTTTGAGCACTTTAAATATTGGGAAATACATGCAATCCACGGACAACAACCGAGAAAAAATGGCACTAGGGAACTGAATTAGTAGGTTAGTCCAAATATGTTGAAAAAGGTATCACAGGGTGGAAAAACATGTAGCAAAGTCACCCATATAAGCATGGAACAATCAGAAATTATAGATACGTTTGGGACGTATCACCAGGCACCCAGGCCCCCTGGTGGTGCGGCCTCCCCCCTGGCTGCGCCACCTGGCCGCCTAGGTGGGGGGTCCCACCCTGGCCTCTCCTTCCGCATACATACCCCTCGAGACCTTATTCTTCAAGGGGGCAGCTTAGACTTTACTCAAAGTGACATCCCTAAAGGTAAGGCTCCCGACCAATGCTTAGATGAGCTTGATAATATTTTTATTAAGCAAGACAATTTTAATAGGAGGATGCAAAGTCAGTTACATGATAATTCTCTTTCTATAAAAAGTTTACTTGGTGTTCTTGAAAGAATAGTTAATGATGTTAAATGACTTGTTAAGCATTTCCATATGGTTCAAACTCAGCTTGAACAAATTTCTAATGTGCAAAAAGATTTACTTGCTAACAATGCCAAACAGGACATACAAGCTTATGGCATCAAAACCAGGGGTCGAACACACACCCATGACCCGCTCTATCCTGAGGGGCATCCGAAGAGGATCGAGAAGGATTCTCAAGTTCAAGTGGAAGATGAGATTGTTAGCTCTCCTAAGAAGAGAAAGAAGAAGAAGAAACACAAGGAAGCTGACAACTCTAATTATCCTATTACGAGTGAAGAACATGCTGTTGATCCCAACAGCATATCTACCTTCGATGCTGAAAATGAGGACGGTGCTGAGCCCGAAGAAAATTATAAGGAGAAGAATGATCCTCCTTGGGTGCGAGAAGAAGAAGCACCCGATAAACGCAAGAAGTACACAAGAGAAGACTTCATAGCAAGAAGACATGGGAAGGAAAGAGAACCGTGGGTACAAAAACCCATGCCCTTTCCAGGTAAGTCTCTCAAATCTAAAGAAGAAGATCATTATAATAAATTTTGTGAATGGATGAAACCTCTTTTTCTGCAAATTCCTTTGACTGATGCTATCAAGTTACCTCCTTATTCCAAATACATGAAAGATATTGTTACTAATAAAAGAAAAGTTCCTAATGAGGCAATATCTACTATGCTTGCTAACTACTCTTTCAGTGGAAAGATTCCTGAGAAGCTTGGTGATCCAGCTATACCCACCATTCCTTGCTCCATAAAAAATAATTATGTCAAGACGGCCTTATGTGAACTCGGAACAGGGGTGAGTGTTATGCCTTTTTATCTTTACAAAAGGCTATGTTTAGATAAGCTAATCCCCATAGATATCTCTCTTCAGATGGCTCACAAATCAACAGCCGTCCCGATAGGTATTTGAGAGGATGTTCCAGTTGAAGTTGCTAATTGTTTAATTCTTACTGATTTTGTTGTGCTTGACATGCCCGAGGATTGGAGCATGTCCATTGTTCTTGGTAGACCTTTTCTAAACACCGCAGGTGCCATTATTTATTGCAATAAAGGAAAGGTCACCTTCAATGTAGATGATAAAGAACACACGGTGTATTTTCCAAAGAAGATCGAAAAAAGGCATGGCCTTAACTCAATAGATAATATCGAAACCGTGAAGATTGGAGAATGGGATTGTCCTCTACACGTGCACCACAAATACAAAACCATCATGGTGGGGACAATGTCCATTAAAGTAAAGGTGCAATGATCACTTCATAAGAGGTGAGACTTTTTGTTCTATATATCGCTGGTTTGTTGGTAAGACTTGATCAACCTTGCTAGTGAGCATGTTTTATATAGGCAAAAAGTGGAGCCTTTTATGTTTTCATTTTCTTTAGCTTTTATTCTCTTTGTTGTACCAAGTTTATATGTTTTCGAAACTTCACAATTCTAATCACTGCTTCAAGTTTTCAGAAAGTTTCGTAGCTTTTTGAACTCCGGAAAATTTTCAATAGTGAAGTTTTCAGAAAAAATCCAGAAAAATTACAATAAAAATTCCATGCCATGAGTGACCCAGAGGCACCTGGGGCTGACCAAGGGGGGCACCAGTGGCCCAGGCGGGCAGCTGGCGCGGCCAGCCCACTGGCCGCGTCCACAGGGCGCCTGGGGCCCAGAAGTCCCACCTCCAGGTAAGTCTTCTTCCTCCTCCTTCTTCTCTCTCCAAAAACACGAGTTTTGCACTTCTTCTTGCGTTCTTGCTGTTCTTGGAGGCGATTTTCGATCTTTCTCCAGAGCCAACCATTTGAGCTGAGATTTTGAGAAAATACTCCCTGGTATGCAACTCCTTGACCCCTCCAATTAGATTTTTGATTAGTGGCTTCATTTGTGAGTATTTAGTAGTTCTTTGTGCTGTTTAGATGAGCTTGCATGCATGTGTAGAAATTTATTTTCCAAGTTTTGATGCAAGTTTATGCCTTAGGTAAGTGAATAGAGTAGTTTGCCTCAACTCACTTTGTTTAAATCCTTGTTTTTGTGAATTTTCAAAAAAAAACAGAAATGAGTTTGCTAGGAAAAGCAAAGGGCTGGCTTGGGAAGAAGAAGCCCGAGCGCTCCGATCGAGTTACTAGAGCTGCAGCTTCACCCTCAGCAGTTAGGGTGAGCTACAATGAAGATCATGTGCCCCTGGAGTTGTTGGAAGATACAAGTCCAGCATGCGCAATGATGTATCCGTGCGATGATTTTCTTACAACTGCATGAATTAAGGAGGAATTTTATGGCCTTTCTGCCAATGCAGGTTTGACACGGCTAGCATTATGCCGTGTGGTACAATACAAGAATCTTACCTCCCTCTTTGTTAACAGTTTTCGTTATAACCATGATGCTGGAACCATCAATTTCAAACTTTATAATGATCTCATAACTATGTCTTTGGCACAGTTTTGTGATATAATAGGTGTGCCGAACGTTGGTCAGACAGGGAAAATGACTTCTCAGCCTTCCAAGTTGAGGACCCTCTTCAACTCCCTTTGTTCCCAGGAGGAGACTAACATTCGGCACACGGAGATTTTCAGCATTATGTTTCCACACCTCAGGTATTTTTCGTATTTTGTTGCTAGAGGGGTGTTGGCTCATCACAACACGAGCAGTGGTTCTGCACCATATTTCGCTATTTATGCGAACGACCTCTCTGATAAGAATGATTATAATGTGGGTGCCTTAATTGCTCAGTGCCTTGTTACGAACAGTAACAAGGGCGATTTACATGGTGGTGTTTACGCCACACTCATCCTTGAGTCTCTTGAGCGCACCCCACATCATGATGATGTTCCCTTTTCATACGCAAGTCTCGATCTTCCTGCTATGAAGAGGCATAAGTTTGTTACCATGACTTCCCATTTTGGTAACCTTGATTATATTTTGAGGTTTGAAAATACCATTACTCATGAGATCCCTCTACCTGCACCACTTTTTTTTTATAACACTCGCAGGAATGGATGGTCCTTCAACGATATTCAGTTCGATGAGTTCATGGATCATTACCAGCCGCATAACGCCATGGAGGGGGTTGTCCCCGACGAGGAGGAGCATGGTGAGTTCCCACCTTTCCAGGGGGAGACCTTCACCGAGCAAGGTGAGGGGTCTTCCTCTGCTTGGAGCGCAGGACCTTCCTCATGGGAGGACCCAAGAACTTCGGTGTACGCACCGGAGGGCTCATACGACTTCTGGACTTACCATTATCCCGGAGCAGGAGGCTCCTGGGGGCAGTAGCTGCTGCCAACTTAGGCCAAAAGCCTAAGCTTGGGGGAGTACGTGCCCTTCTCACCTTTCCATTGTATTATCCGTTTTTATTTGTTCGCTTTGATCTTTTCGAAGTTTTTGCCCGTTCTTCTTTGTTCTTCTATTTTGCAAAAACAACAAAAAGATTTCTCTTTTCTTTTTCGTTCGCTAAACCTCTAGAAAACCCAAAAAGATTTCCTTTCTCTCTTTAGTTTGATTGGTTTTCAGAATCCAGCTCGAGTCCGTGAGGGCATTTGATTATATATTTCCCACTTTCGGTCGTGCAAGTGACAAGGCAGTAATGACAAAGATTGACAAAAGGGAAGCAACAAGGAAAACCAGTATGAACTCTTCTTGTTTCTACTTTTGTACATATGCATGTACTTATGATCTAGAGACCAGCTTGTAGCGACATAGTGCTATGCTTACAATGATTTCCCCATGTTCATGCTTTCTTTGTGGCTGATCTCAAATAGCTAGAGTGCATAATATGTTGTTGGAATGATTTGCATGCATTGCATTGTTCATGGTTTGGCATATTGAAGTGGTATTTCCCTTCGGAGAATTCTTGGATTGACTTGGCACATGTTCACACATGTTTATGACTGATATGTCTATCATGCCTTGATGACCTTTTTTTTATTTCAGAATAGTTATATCACTTTCATGCCCGATTCAATGTTACTTTGTCGCTTCGCCTTATTATGACAATTATTGCTCTCTAGTTGGTCGCTTCCCTGTCTGTTGCTAGGATTCACTCGCACTAAGAGGAATTCCGCTTGTGTATCCAAACTCCTTTTCAACCCAGTTATTCCATTTGAGTCCACCATACCTACCTATATGTGGTATTTACCGGCGACTCCTAACTTAGACATTCTTGTGCCATCTCAAAATTTATTCAAAAGCTTCACTTTTGTAACCGTACAAGCTCATGGTGCGGTGAGGGAAAATCAGTATCTACCATGCCAAAAATATTTTTACGGAAGTTTTAACTAGTCAATAAAAAATGAATGGGAGTTACACCTCCCCCATACTTGATGATGGAATGAAATGGACCAAATGCTGCTAATGATGGGTGGAACGATACCCTCCTTCCATACTTGAGGGAAAATAAAAGGTTCCATAGACCATCAAGGGATTTATGGATAAGGGAACAAGTGTAAGCAAAAAAGCATTAATATGGTTGGCATGGGAGATATTGAGAGACCTTTACCTTTCACCGTTGACTGGAAAGTTGCATTTCTCAAAAGAATTTTATCTCTGCTTTCAAAACCAAGAGCTCTGGCACATGTTTAGTCTTTGCTTCCTTTCACGGGTTTTCAATCTTTCCATAAAAATCCACGGTTCGAGAGTCTCACCTTCTTTCCTCAAAGCACCAACTATTGAGAGCATAATTGTCATTCTTAGTGTAACATGCATTGTCCCAAAGTACTACATTGTCTTCTGCATGCTTGTGATATGGCTAGTCTGAAATTCTTAGTTCTAGTCTCCTTTAAAACTCCGGAGGAGTTTCTGCATTTATGTTTTGCTTCACTCATGGAGGTTAGAGAGATACCACTCTAATATGTTCAGGCTATGTGCATTGTGATCTTGTCTTGATTTTCGGCAGCATATTGTTTACTTTTGGTTGTTTGTGATTGATCACTTGAAAGAAGAATTGCTTCGTGCATTGTTCTCATAGCATTGTTTTGATACTTGCTAAACTCTTTTCGTAGTACCGGCTTATATACATCTTATGAAGCAAAATAGTTTGTCAAAGTTTTCTTTGTCGCACCCAGTTCGTTGAACTGAATTGCTTGAGGACAAGCAATAGGCTAAGCTTGGGGGAGTTGATACGTCTCAAACGTATCTACTTTTCCAAACACTTTTGCTATTGTTTTGCCCTCACTCTTCCATGATTTGAGCTAAACTAACCCGGACTGACGATGTTTTCAGCAGAGCTGCCTGTATGGTTTTATTGTGCGCAGGAAAATAGATTTTTGGACATCTCAGAAAATTCCCGGAAAAATACCAAAAAATCCACACACCCGACGGATCCCGGAGCCAGAAGGGAGGCTAGAGGGCAGCCAGGGGCCCCCAGGCGCACTGCTGGCGTGGCCAGGAGTGCGGCCGCGCTCTCTGGACGCCTGGGCGACTGCCCCCTCCCCTGGTGCCCTACTTAGTCTCCTATTTATTCCCGTTATGGGAAAACTCCGAAACAGAAGTCGCTTTTCCAGAACCCGTCGCAGAGCCGCCGCCAACCTCTGTACTTCCTCGGGAGGGCTAATCTGGAGGCTGATTTGGCCTCCGGAGAGGGGAGATCGTCGCCATCGTCATCACCATCACCACCCCATCCTCCCTCCATGACTTCTCTTCACATGTGTGAGTAATTCCATCCTGTAGGCAAAGTGGATGGTAGGGATTAGATGAGATTGATCATGTAATAGTTCGTCAGATTGTTGGGGGCATGTTGCCTATCATCTACTTTGGTGTTTATCATCTTTGCTACAACTTGTTGCTCTTAATGCTTGTCACTTTGGGCCCGAGTGCCATGTTTTCAGATCTGAACCACTTATGTTTTCATGAGTTTATCTATGTTCAAGATCCTATCTATGAGTTGTATGCACCTATTATGGTCCGGAACCGGCGATCCCAAAGGTGACAGCTTGGGACACCAAAAGGGATGGTCCATAATTTGAGGATTCCATGTATCCATTGAGTATATTGCTTTGTTCCGGTGCTCTTTGACAGGAGCACCTTAATCTCCATAAGTTCCTTTTGGCCCCGTTCATAGCGGGATGGTAGGACAAAAGATGTTGTGCAAGTTCTTATTACAAGTACGCATAACTACCTACGGGATACATGCCTGATGTTTGATATTTTCCTAGATGATCATTACTTCTCTGTGTGCCTTGCCCCGTGTTAGAATCTATTACATGTTCATTTTATTCATGCAGTGCCCAATCATCCATCTCCCTAGCCTACAGTGTTTTAATCCTGCTGGTTACTACTAGTTTACTTTTGTTGTTATCATTATCGCTATCATATCACAGTTGCTATTAATACTTTGTTGCAAGCAAGCATATTTCAGGTGCGGTTGAATTGACAACTCAACTGTCAAAGCTTATAAATACTCGTTGTGTCCCCTTGTGTTGAATCAATAAATTGGGTTAACTTACCCGTGAGAACACTACAATCGATCCCCTACAGTTGAGGGTCATCACACGGTACCGAAGAGGCTAGCAAAATATGGGAAGGTGGAAGTGCCAACAATCGAATACTCGCATTAGTCCGAGGTAACTCTCTATCTAATCGGGAGGTTCACAAAGAGACGAGTACCCCGAGGAGGAGTGTATGGGGGTTTGGTTATCCTTGCACATCATCGACCTATGGTACGTGAGGGTACTCTATATATTCCAACACTTCCAAAGGTAAGTGATCCATCTAGTAGCTAGAGTTCTAAACTAATTTTTGTAGTTTTTGAAAATAAGCACAGATTGCCCAAAATACGACACCTATCACTAATAGGCTCAAGTTCTTGGCACCTTGATTTCCAAACATTACTCTAATCAATACCTCAAAACTATTGCGTGTTACTAATACACTTGTAATAGCAACCTTAATTACCTACTCATGCAAGACACGCAACTCAGTGCAACAAGCCAACTCTCTAAACAAGATAAAGATGAAGATTCAAGAGAGTTCCTAGAACAACCTAAACAACAGCTCTTAAAAAGATAAGCATCATAACTAAGAGCTAAACATGGCAGTAGCTATGAAAATATATAGAACACACACAAAAAGAAAGATAAGCATGCAAGCCTATGTTGTGTTCTACGGTGGAGTGGAGCGTGTTTCTCTCCCAAACAATGTAGGCTAGGATCCAACTTGTTATAAACAGCAAACGAAACTAAAACAAACTAAAAGTAAAAGATTGAGACGCTCCAAGTCTAGCACATAACATATGAAGTGATAAAAATATAGTATGGAGAAGGACGAACTGATGATTCTTGATGGAGAAGGGGATGCACGGGGGCATCCCCAAGCTTAGACGCTTGAGTCTCCTTGGATATTTCTTGGGTTTGCATGCGGGCATCCCCAAGCTTGAGTGCTTGACACTCCCGAATCTTCTTTCATCATCTTCCTTCGTATACTTGAAAACTCCCTTCATACGAAACTCATCATAAGCTGATTAGAGTGGTTAGTACCCATGATAAAATATATTTTTCTCTACTGGAAATTAAGATATTCTTGAAGAGATACTGTTTCTCAAGATCGCAAAAAAGTTTTTGCAAAGAGAAAACAAGCTTAAGGTTTGCAAAATGAAGAAAACACAAAACATGGCAGAATCTGTGAAAAACAGACCAGCGGGTAGTAAATTATTTTTTCGGGGTACTTCTGCAACTCAAATAAAAAAACTCAAAACAGATGCACGAAAGACAATTGTATAGAGCACGCTGTCAAAACAATTAAGATCAAAAAGATGATCTGGTGATTTTAGCCGAATTTTTTCGTCAAGGGGACAGAATCTATTTCTAGACAACATGTCACAACTTTTGAACTATCTTGCAATCGGAGGCTAAAACTTGGCACAAAGATTGGAAAAAAAGACACAATGATGTTGCTACAGTAGTAACAAGCATCAAGACCACTAAAATTGAAAATAAAAATCTTGGGTTGCCTCCCAACAAGTGCTTTCTTTTATGCCTTTTAGCTAGGCATGATACAAGAAAATCAAGTTTTATCAATATCAAAAGAATTGATTTCCTGTGTAACGGACTCATAAGGTAACTTGATTTTATTTCGAGGGAAGTGTTCCATTCCCTTTTTGAGGGGGAACTGAAATCTAATTATCCCCTCTTTCATGTCAATGATAGCACCAACAGTGCGAAGAAAAGGACGTCCCAAAATAAAGGGACATGAAGGATCACATTCAATGTCCATAACAAGAAAATCAACGGGAACATAATTGTCATTAACAATAATGAGCACATCGTCAGTCCTTCCTAAAGGTTTCTTTACGGAAGATCAACAAGACGAACACCAAAAGAACAAGTATCAAAATATTTTAAATTAAGCATATCATACATTCTTTTGGGCATAACGGAGGCACTAGCTCTAACATCACATAAAGCATAGCAAGAGAAGTTATTTAATTTAATTTTGATTATGGGATCCCAACCATATTCTAGCTTCCTAGGGATATAAGTCTCAAGTTTAATATTCTCCTCCCTAGCTTTGATAAGAGCACTGGTAATATGCTCCGTAAAGGCAATGTTAAGTGTGCTAGTGTGGGGGTCTTTAGCCATTCTTTGTAAAAAGTTGATAACTTCTGAGAGACTACAATTATCAAAATCAAGATCACTACCATTAATTAAAGTGGTGGTGATGTCATCTAAGCTCATAGGTTTGGTAGCCTCTAGATTGATAGGAACTTCTTGTTCTAAAGTTCAGGTATTAACATCACCATTAATAGGTCCAGTGGGACTATGGATGTGTTGGGTGCTAAAAGTTTTGAGATCCTCAACATGTATAGTGGAGATAGTAGTGTGTGTAGGAAGGCTCTTAATTCTATCTTCCTCTTACATTTCTCTAGCCCGTCTATCCTTAAGTTTGGCTAGCTTTCTAATATTCTCATTAATTTGGACTTGGATAGCATTCATGGGTGTAGTTTTCCTCTCCTCAAGGGGAGAAGTTTTAATCTTAAGCAATTCTACCTCATGAGCTATATTGTCAACCTTCGAAGAGAGGCTATCTAGTTTTTCTAATTTCTCTTCTACACTCTTGTTGAAGGATTTTTGAGAAGTGATAAAGTCCTTAAGCATGCTCTCTATTTCAAAAGTGGAGTTTTTGGTGCTAGGATAAGTGTTGTTGTTCCCATAGGTGTTGGATGGGAACTGTCTATGATTTCTACCAAAATTACTCCTATAAGCATTATTATTAAATGTTACTAGAAATAAAATTAACATCAACTTGCTCTTGAGCAACCACAGAATTTAAAGGAACGTCATTAGGATCAATAGGAGCTTGCTTAGTAAGTAAAGACATGATCAAGTCAACTTTTTCATTTAGGGAGGAGATCTCCTCAAGAGTTTACCTTCCTACATGTTGGAGCTCTTTAGGTATGCCATTGGGAAGAGTTTGTCATCATCTCAACTAATAATTTTGTGGCAGCACCAAGTGTTGTTGACATAAAGGTTCCTCCCGTGGCTGAGTCTAACAGACTTCGCGAGGTAAAGTTCAAGCCTGCATAAAAAGTCTGGATAATCATCCAAGTAGTCAAACCATGTGTAGGGAAATTCTTAAAAAGAGATTTCATGTGCTCCCAAGCTTGGGCAATGTGTTCATTATCCAATTTCTTAAAATTCATAATGTTACTCCTCAATTGGATAATCTTAGCTGGTGGGTAGTACTTCCCAATAAAAGCATCCTTGCACTTATCCCAAGAATCTATGTTATTCCTAGGCAAGGATTGAAACCAAAATTTAGCTCCTCCTCTCAAGGAGAAAGGAAAAAAGCTTAAGATTAACAATATCACCTTCTACTTCTTTATACATTTGCATATCACATAGTTAAAAAAAGTTGTTCAAGTGTAAAGCAGCATCATCTCCAACACCAGAGAATTGTTCTTTCATAACAAGATTTAGTAAAGCAGGTTTAATTTCATAAGAAGATGCTGAAGTGGCAGGTATAGCAATAGGTGTGCAGATAAAGTCATTGTTGTTGTGACTAGTCAAGTCATACAACTTAGTGTTTTCAGTGGAACCCATAATAGCAGCAAGCAAGAACAAGATAAAAAAATTTGTGGTTTTTGATAAAGGACACTAAGATAAAAACGATAAAGTAAACTAATAAGACTAAAAAGAAAGGTAAAAGATAGTGTGCAACTCCCCTATCTTGAAGAGTGGAGTCCCCGGCAACGGCGCCAAAAATTTTCTTGATGCTAGCGAGGAGCTAATAGCTCTCTCCCTTCGTTGGTTACCCCAAGTGGAAGGTTGAGATGTAGCGTAGTGGAAAATTTCCCTTGGCAAAGATACCAAGGTTGAGAGTCAATCCAGTAGGACTCCAAGATCGACAAGTAGGTGGTAAAGTGAACAATGGAGTCGTTCACAACTTAAGGTTGCTTACTTTACCTGGACCTGCACACACACAGATAACTTTTCTCCCAACGAAGTTCAGAGAGGTTGTAAATCTCTCCGTCCTTGTTGTTTACAAGGGATTAAACGCAAGGGGATAATGATAGTGGTAATAGTGATAAATGCAACGGAAAGTAAAGCGATAAATAAAGTGGAGGTGTAAACAGTGGTGGAAATATGGACCGGTGTCCCATGATGTTCACTAGTGATATCTCTATCCCAAAAGACGATAAACAGCTAAGCTGGGTGAACAAATTACAGCTGGGCAATTGACAGAATTATAAACGCACCGCAATGCTAATTATGCTACTTGAAAGTAAGAGTGCTCAAAAGTATGGGCAGTACACCAAGAAAAGTAGACCGAAATCCATCTACATTTACTTCTAATCATCCACCTTGAGATATATATCCAGAACATCTCGTTGGTATTAAGTTGTGAGCCCCACCCAAAGTGTAAACTCAAAGCAACAGACAATTTCACTAACAATCTATGTGTAAGGTAAACAATCCTTGCAACCACGGTTACAAGCACCATTGTTTTCTCCCTGGTGGCAACAACACATCGCCTAGTCTCATGTTTCTATCACTCAAGCTAGACATCGGGGGTCATGAACCCACAATCATGCATAACGCTCCCTCTTGGATTCACTATCTACTACTTGGCCAAAGCAATAAAAAGCAACGGAGAACATGCAAGAATTACTAAGAACAAAATATAAAAGGTAAACCTAATATATAACTCATCACGATGTGAACATAATCTCATAATCCGTCGGATCCCAGCAAACACAGCATAGCAATAGCAGGAAAATTACATAGGTGCCTTGATCATGTAGGGCAGCTCACAAGGTCTAAACATTGAAGAACAAGGGTGGAGAGAAGACATCACATAGCTACTGATCATGGACCCATGGTCCAAGGTAGACTACTCACGGCACATCCGGGAGGCGTCCATGGTGGTGGAGAGGTCCTCGGAGGTCAATCGTCCCTCCGGCAGGGTGCCGGGAAAAGGTCTTCTGCCGCTACCGATCTTGGGAGCGCGGCGGCGAAACAGAGAGTTACATCGCGATGCAGGCTTCTCCTCGAGGGTTTCTACGACGAGGGGTAAAAATAGGCCGAAGGGGGCACCAGAGGTGGGGCCCACCTCCCAGGCGCCCTGGTGGCGCAGCTAGGGGTGGGCCGCGCCACCTGGCCGCCTAGGAGGGGTGGGCCCCTTCGACTCTCCTTTGGTGGCTCCGGAAGCTTCCTTGACGCTGATTTTTATTCAGATTTTTCCGGAATTTTTCTGGCATTTTATATTGGGGAAAAATCACTGCAACTAAAGACATCAGCAGTTAGGAACTGACACTGGGTGCAATGAGTTAGTAGGTTGGTCTAAATATGTACAAAATGATATAAAAGTGTAGCAAAACATGTAGCAATGTCACACAAAAGTGTGTGGAACAAGCATAAATTATAGATACGTTTGGGACGTATCAGTCGCGCACCCAATATATCAAAGACTAGTCTCCAGAAGAAAAATAAAGGCAAGGCGCTGATACGTCTCAAACGTATCGATAATTTCTTCTCACTCCATGCATGTTTTGTGTGATATTGCTATGATCTAGATACACTTTCATATACTTTTGATCATATTTGGACTAACCTACTAACTCAGTGCACCCTAGTGACAGTTCCTGTTTTCTGCTGTTTTTCTATTCCAGGTTTCCCCCATATTAAAAGTGCTCCAAAAATTCGGGAAGCGTAACGGAGTCTTCCAGAAGCACCCAAGTGGGGCCAGAGGGCCACCACCAGGGGCCCAGGAGGCCACCTGGCGCGGCTACGCCAGGGGGGCGCCTGGACCCCTGGTGGCCCCCCTGGCTGGCCCCCTTCGCCTATTTATTCTCCGTGACAGGGAAACTCCGAAGAGAGAACCCTATTTCTCAATCTCGCCTCTATTCCGCCGCCTCCGCGCTTCCAAGATCGGGAGCACCGTCAATACCCTTCCCGGCACCCTGCCAGAGGGAGGATCGACCTCCGGGAGCTTCTCCTCCACCATGGACGCTTCCCGGATGTGTCGTGATTAGTCTACCTTGGACCATGGGTTCGTGATCAGTAGCTATGTGATGTTCTCCTCCCCTCCCCTCTTTGTTCTTCATGCTTTAGACCTCGTGAGCTTCCCTACATTATCGAGGCACATATGTAATTCTTCTGATGTTGCTATGTTGAGTTTGATGGGATCCGATGGATTATGAGATTATGTTCAGATCGTGATAGAGTAATATATTTGGTTTTGATCTCTTATATTTTTGTTCCTAAGTGATTCTTGCATGTTCTCCGTTGATGTTTATTTCTTTGGCCAAGTGATGGATAGTAAATCCAAGAGGGAACGTTATGCTTGATTGTGGGTACATGCCCCCTGATGACACGCTTGAGTGACGGAAACATGAGTCTAGGGGATGTGTTGTTGCCACAAAGGGGAAAACAATGGTGCTTGTAACCGCGGTTGCAAGGATTGTTTACTTTACGAAAAGTTCTTTTAATACAGTTGTCTATTGCTTTGGGTTTACACTTTGGGTGGGACTCGCAACTTAATACCAGCGAGATGTTCTGGATAGATATCTCAAGGTGGATGATTAGTAGTAGATGTAGATGGATTTCGGTCTACTTATTTTGGCGTACTACCCATGCTTATGAGCCTATTCCTTTCTCTTATAACATAGTTAGCATTGCGGTGCGTTTATAATCCTGTCAATTTCCCATCTGTAATTTGTTTACCTCGCATAGCAGTTTTATCGTCTTTTGGGTGAGATACATCACTAGTGAACATCACGGGACCCCGGTCCATATTCTCATCATTGTTTACAAGGCTATTTCCTTTTCAATTATTTACTTTCAGTTGCTACCATTATCATTATCATTATCCCTTGTGTGTTTGATCCTTTGTAAACAACAAGACCGGAGAGATTGACAACCTCTCTGAACTTCGTTGGGAGCAAAGTTAATTGTATTGTGTGCAGGTCCAGGAGAAGCAAGTGATTCTTTTCAAACGGCGCATCACTTGCCGAACCACCTACTTATCATTGTCGGAGTCCTACTGGTCGAACTCAACCTCGGTATCTTCACCGAGGGAAATTTGCTGCTATCCTACATCTCACCTTCCACTTGGGGTAAACAATGAAGGGCGAGAAGCCATTACCACTTCCACGACATCACGCGCCACAGCAGTGCACTCAAGTTCAAAAGGCTCCTGATATATTGATTACATACAGGCTTACAAAGAGGACTCTTTACTATCGGGACTCGGGGTTAGCGTATGCAAGTCCCGCTACAACACAATCATATGGAGAGCCGAGAACCGTACCCACTTGTCTAAGCAGACAAGGCCAAGCACAGAACGTTCTCGCAAAGCATCGAACGTGAGGGGCATCCCATCCAGGCCGGATGATCAACTGAGATGGGTCCTCATCGTCCGCACACAAGTCTAAATGATATGGGTGATGAACTCCCATACTCGTAGACAAGTCGCCTCAACCATACTATCGATTGTATTATAACACTTACATAGACTTACTCCAGCCCGATCACTTAGTCGGGGTCTAGGGCGGGCTCGATCATACAACAAAGTGTGCACGTGACAGAGTCACGAGCAATCGCATCGCGATGCCCCAAGCTGCGCACATCTAAGGGCCACTTGGTGTATAAAAGACCGCCAGCCAGATCACAACTAAGGTCTCCAAAACCCATACCAAGACATGCATGTTATAATCATACACGCAGCACACATGTCTAGTATGAACAACAGGTATCATTGCAATTCTTTACAAAGTTTACATCTTTATTGATAACTCTTACAGAGTGCACACAGAGATCACAAGTCTGTGATCCAACATTACATCAAACATGCGGAAGCAAAGTAGGTCTGAGTACAGACAAGTTTAACAAATGGCTTAGAGAAGCCTTATTTATAAACAAGCCCTTCCATGAGGGAACCAGTCTGCAGACTGGGACTACACTAGCTTGATCAATCGTCGAGCTCCATGAAGAATCCACCTTCGGGGTAAGTGGGTTCATCTAAAACATAGAATAAGCAAACGTGAGTACAAAGTCGTACTCAGCAAGACTTACATAGGAGCTATACTACTCATGCACATGTATCAAGGTAAAGAGAGGTGGGGTTCAAAAGAAGAAGTGCTAGCTTTGACTTGGCTAGTCCTGAACTACGAGTACCAGACTTGAGGTAAGAAACGTACACGAGTCCACTACAATCTCCAACCAATTACACCACTATGTTGCCTTCCTCGGCTCCCCACGAGAAAGCACGCCATAGTACTCACGCTTATCTTGGCAAGTTTTACAAGTATCCGGTTCAAGTTGTATAATAATCAGGCACAGCTTTCCAAGTAGTCCCTTAAATCTATTCGAATATCCGTGTCCACGGTAACAGGACGCTTTATGCTGAAGCTGGACCTTACCACTACACACTACTACTATTAAACTGTATGGTTCCGGGTTTTTTTCCTCGAAGGGGAGTCAAGGAGGGGAACTCGGAAGCATTATTATTATTAATCATTACAACTTACTATTATACAATGCTGCAGCAACTTCTGCTTCATTGTTACTTTATGCTTTATATAAACTGTTGACTGTTCTCATCTTGTGCTGCAAGACTCGTCAGAAGATGCTAGTCTTCGATAGGCCTAGCTTCTTACCCTTATTCTGATTTCTACCTTGCAGTCCACTATATACAGCCTCCCCTTTCCATTTGATACAATGCCTAAATGCTTAGTAGCGGACGTAAGACTCGCGGGTATACTAGATACTCACCCTTGCTTTATTTCCCCCTTTATGTTTTGCCTGATCGGCCGCTGCATTCGACGTTGGAGCCCAGGAGCAGGAGTACCCCGGAGGCGCCTACTACTACGTCGAGCCCCCCTTTGACCAGGACCAGGAGTAGTTTCGGAGGCTCCCAGGCAGGAGGCCTTGCCTTTTCGATATGTATCTCTGATGTTATTTGTGCTAGCCTTCTTAAGGCAAAACTTGACTAACTATGTCTGTACTCAGATATTATGGCTTGTATAACTTATGTATTCGGGTCCGGGTGACCCCCCCCTTATATCGTAACATATTGGTTTATCCTTTTGTGTTTAGTGTTGTGCTGTGATATTCTCACCGTGGCACCCTAATCTCAGCCGTGTACCCTGCGTGTATGATTACTGTACATGGATTGATTTTAGGGCGTCAGAAGTTGGTATCAGAGCCGACTGCCTGTAGGAAGCCACCCAACCACTACCTGGTCGAAGTTGAGTCTAGACTTTGAAAAACTATTTTGCTAACTTAAAGTTTGGCTTACGGGCCCACATCGATGTCACTACGTGTGATATCTATGGTATTAGGATCCTTTTCTCCTTACCTATGCTCTGGGAATCTGCTCTCTTATCCTTGCTGGTAAGTTTTACAAACTCTGACATTAGGATCTTGTTCTCTTGATTCCATCCGGCGATTTGGTGTGTGCCCCTTTGATTGAGTCGTGTCGCAGGAGTTCTGACCCAGGTCCCGGACCGCGGATCCCATTCTCATTCTGGGCAGGCCGCGCGTTCTCTCGCACAAACTCCTGTGGCCAATAGTTTTCTTGCGGCGTGATTGACATAGTGGAATCTATGTCGCGTCGTGTAATCCTTACCGCGGTGTGCGCGCCGCCTAGTGTGTCCTTTTTCCTTAATTTCTACGACGTTACGCTGCCCGATTTTCGATTGATTCTATGTGTGGATGTGTATGTCTTATATGACTACTCCTATATATCCGCGCCTCCTCTTTGTTATTGCTTTACCTCTTACTCATTTCCGGCATCTCGTTAAAATACTCATCGTTGAAATACCCCTGTTAAATTCTAGCAGGATGGCTGGTCGTGGTGGTCGTGGTCATGGTCGTGGTGCCAACGATCCACCTCCGCCGCCGGACTACATGGCCGCGATGAAGCAGAAGTTTCAGATGAACCAAGTTTTTATGCAAGAACTCATAGATCAGCTCCAGAACCAGAACCAGAACCAGCACCAGAACCAACCGCCTGTGGTTACTCTGCGGGATTTCATGCGTCTCAATCCCCCTCTCTTCCACCAACCTGAACAACCGCTGGATGCCGATGATTGGCTCTGTGACATCAACCGTCAGTTGGAGTTCGCTAATGTGAGCGCTGCTGATTATGTCAACTTCGCGTCCTATTTCCTGCGTGGTCCCGCTGCTCAGTGGTGGGACACCTACAAGGGCTCGCTAGCTGAAGGGACTGTCGTCGCCTGGAATGACTTCAAGACTACCTTCCTTGCTCGTTATGTCCCCCAGGCGATTATGAACCGTATGAAGGCCGAGTTCCGCAACCTCGTTCAGGGCAACAAAACTATCGAGGCTTATCAGAGGGCATTCCTCCGCCTCTCCCACTATGCTGCAAGTGACCTCCCAAATGATGCAAGTAGGCAAGAGAAGTTCCGTGATGGACTCAACCCCGATCTCCAGCTTGCACTGGCTTTGCAAGTCTTCCCCGACTTCGCCACCATGGTGAACCAAACTATCACCCTTGAGACCGCTCAGCTTAAGTTCGGTGGTTTGCCGAAGCGCCCCCGTGATGCTGGCTCATCTTCAGGCACAGCACAGAAGCAACGTGTTTGGCTTCCACACAGTGTTATGCGTCGAATTGCCCCTGCACCAAGGCCGTTGTATGTTGCACCCCGTCTGCCTCTGCCCTCGCCGAGACAGCTGACGAGGGGGTGAGCCCACGACTCCTATGGATGGGCCTACCCGGTGTACCCGAAGACAGAAGGCCCACAAGGATGCCGCCTGAGCCCAGCCTTGGCCCGCTAGTAGCACCGACGTAGGAGTCCACGACTCATACGGAAGGTGCAAACCTGTCGTGCAGTACAAGCTTAGGGTTAGGAAACCTCATCTGTAATCCAAGACGGACTCCACGAGACCTGGCCGACTATATAAAGACCAGGAGGGGAGACGTCAAGATCATCCAATACGCAATCTGTAACCCTAGCCTTGTGCGCACTAGCCTTGGCCTTCCTGTAATCGTCATCTCCAAGCAATAATATCGAGCAGGAACGTCTCCTCCTGTTAGACGACGAGCTATCGTCCAACCTGTGCCTCTCATGACTAATCCAGGGTCCCTGACCATGTGATTTGACGGGGTACATCCCCGTCAATTGGCGCCGTCTGTGGGAACTACACAGGTTGGAATTACGATCTCGGTGGTCCCGTCTTCAGCAAGCCACAACTCAAGAGCAAGAACCAGATGCAATCCACCAGAAGAATTCAAGATCATGGCAAACATCTCTCCCGCCCCAGCAAGATCGCTCGGCCTGCAGCTGTGCCAGGATCAATACTATGGCGGCAACCGAGTCCATCGCCAGCGAAGGAGAACTCGACGACCCAAAAGAAAGGCACCAAGGTTCTACACAGAGATCCCGGTCGACGAACTATAGCACGAAGCAGAGGACCCGCCGACCACCCGACGTCACGACGCCACCCAGGCACCCGCCGCACGACAAGACACCGACTTCGAGCTCGAGATCAGCGATTGTCAAGATCATCGCCGACGAAGAAGGAATCGACGACCTAGAAGACAGGCGCGAGGATTCTACGAAGAGACCACACTCGACGAGTCGCACTATACATGTCGGGACCCGGGGTTAGCGTATGCAAGTCCCGCTACGACATAGTCATATGGAGAGCCGAGAACCGTACCCACTTGTCTAAGCAGACAAGGCCAAGCACAGAACGTTCTCGGAAAGCATCTTACGTGAGGGGCATCCCATCCAGGCCGGATGATCAACTGAGATGGGTCCTCATCGTCCGCACACAAGTCTAATGATATGGGTGATGAACTCCCATATTCAAAGACAAGTCGCCTCAACCATACTATCGACTATCTCATAACTCTTACATAGACTTACTCCAGCCCGATCACTTAGTCGGGGTCTAGGGCGGGCTCGATCATACCACAAAGTGTGCACGAGACGGAGTCTCGAGCAATTGCATCGCGATGCCCCAAGCTGCGCACATCTAAGGGCCACTTGGTGTATGAAAGACCGCCAGCCAGATCACAACTAAGGTCTCAAAAACCCATACAAAGACATGCATGTTATAAACAAACACGCACCACACATGCCTTGTATAAACAGCAGGTATCATTGCAATTCTCTACAAAGTATACATTTTATTGATAACTCTCACAGAGTGCACACAGAGATCACAAGCATGTGATCCAACATTACAACAAACAAGCGGAAACAAAGTAGGTCTGAGTACAGACAAGTTTAACAAATGGCTTAGAGAAGCCTTATCTAAAAACAAGCCCTCCACGAGGGAACCAATCATCTGACTGGGACTAGACTAGCTTGTTCTTCAGTCGTCGAGCTCGATGAAGAAGCCACCTTCGGGGTCAGTGGGTTCATCTAAAACATAGAATAAGAAAACGTGAGTACAAAGTCGTACTCAGCAAGACTTACATAGGAGCTATACTACTCATGCACATGTATCAAGGTAAAGGGAGGTGGGGTTCAGTTGCAGAAGTGTAAGATTTGACTTGGCTAGTCCTGAACTACGAGTAACAGACTTGAGGTAAGAAGCGTACACGAGTCCACTACTTTCTCCAATCAATTACACCACTATGGTGCCTTCCTCGACTTCCCCACGAGAAAGCACGCCATAGCACTCACACTTATCTTGGTGTATTTTAGAAGTATCCAGTTCAAGTTGTCTAATGATCAAGCTAAGCTTTCCAAGCAGTCCTTAACCGCGGACGCGGCTATTCGAATAGTTTTGTTAACCCTGCAGGGGTGTACCGCTACACACACATGACCATCAGTTACCGCCTTTGTACTCGACACCGTTCAAGAAGTGTCGGCGAGGATGCTCACCACAACTGTTACCTCATAGCCTATCTAGTCCAAGAAAGCCGCCTACCTGGGTCGGCTACCACTATCGTGAACCCGGCCGGTTTACCGAAGTGGACCCAGGTGATGTGTGCGTGGTGCATAAGCCGGTCTCGGTTGAGCCGTTCTCTCACTTAGCAGCCAGGCCACAAGCCTACCAGAACTCCGAACTACTGCGACATCTGGACATCGAAAGGGATGAGTTAATAGGTTGAGAGGGGTCAGTGAGCCCAATGTGTGGTTGTACTCTTCATCTTGGATCACCACACAAGAACTCGAACTTAGGGCGGTGTTCAACGAGACAACCCACCGTGTACTCCTACACAGCCTCTCATCGTGCACCTTGTATTAGAGAAGATTCACCAACACCTTTCCACCAACATCATCATGATCACTACCATCCCGACTCACATAACAGTAAGATCATGGTATCACTCTAAGCATGCAATAAGCAGTAACAATTGCAGGGGCCACATGATATCAACCAACTCCTACATTTGCTAGGATTGTGGTTTGCTTACTACTGTGACAAAAGATAGGTCATGCAAAGGAATGGGTTCATCTATGCGGTATAAACGTAGCATGGTAATCATCCTATACAATGCATAAGCGAGACATGAGAGGGAAGTGGGATTTTATTGACATGATCAATGGGGGTTTGCTTGCCTTGCTGACGAGGTTCGGGTTCAGGGTCTTCACCGAAGGGGGATGCCTCCTGTTCCGGTTCCACCTCTACTCGACAAACAACAAACAAGGTAGCAAAGTAAATACAATGCACAATCACATGGTTGAAGATTGAAACTTGCTGTATATGCTTTGATGTGTGAAGCAATTCCACTTAAATGGGGTATTTGCAATTGAATTTGCAAATTTAAACTCCACATATGATTTCCAATTTAGCCAAATTGCATATGACATTGTTTGATCAAGTTAAACCATTTTGAAATGTGTATGATATGCCTCTGATGTGCAATTGAAATGTGGTATGTTGCTATGGTTCAAATTGCAAAAGCATTTGAAATGAATTGGAATAAATTCCAATTAAATCAAATGGCAAATGCTACTGGTCCCTTTTTAAATTCAACTCAAACATAGTTTAAAATGGTATATTTGGATAGGTTATTTTCTCCTGATCATTTTTCATATATTATTTGTTAGATTTGGAGTTAATATGAATTTTCTATGAATTTCCAAAGTTTCAGCCTTTTCTACCTTTTCTAGAATTCTTTTAAAACTGGAAATTCAATTACTGCGTCACTGTTGCGTCATGCTGACGTGGGGGGGGGGGGGGGTCTGACCAGTGGGCCAGGGGTGTCAGTGAGAGGGGGTTTAATTAACCTCTGTTTAAACTTAACATAGGGGGTTAAGGCCTTGGGGCCCCACCTGTCATTGACTTGGGGTCAACTAACAGGGGGGTTTAGCCCCTAATTAGGTGGTCTCGCCGGCGGCTAGCCGCCGGTGGCACCAGTACACGGCGGCGCACACAGGGAAGGAGTTCCCGGCCACCATTTGGTGCGCCACTTGTACCAAAAAGAAGCCCGTGCAATCGCACGTCGCAGGGAAGGTCCAGGCGACCTCGGGGGCCACCGGAGTGACGCCGGTGACGAGCGAAGGCGGCGACAGTGGCACGGCCGTGAGGTGAAACTCGCTAGGAGGCGCGTCTGGGAGCGGGGCTGGATTGGTTCGACGCAGTGGAGCACCGTGAGTGCAACGGACATAGTCTCGGGTTCGATTGCGTAGCGGCTGCTCACCTACGACGACCGTGGCGGCACTGCTCTCCGGCGACCATGGAGATTCGAGCTAGAGGAGGCGAGCGGTGCCGTGGCTTGAGGGGGGAAAGCAGAGGCTCACCACGGATGCGACGGGGTGGCTAGCGGGCTCAGAGAAGCTTTGGTGGCGACGAATCGAAGAGCTCGAGCTCCGGCGGCCGGCGATGATCCGATGAACCTGGCGTCACTTCTAGTCCAAATTGGAGCTCCTGCTTCTGCTAGTCGACGAAGATGAGGACGGGGAGGAGGATGGACACACCATCTTGAGCCCTAGGTGATGTTGGCCGCGGGTTCCATGGCCATGGCCTGCGGCTGCTCTCGGTGAAGGAAGAAATCGGCGAGGGAGGAGGAAGGAGTCGCGCTGGAGGGGAGGAATGGAGGAGGCGTGCTCCAGGGTGTCTCCAGGCGAAGGAAGAGGGCACGGGGAGGCCTGGAAGGCCCTCGGCGTCGACGTGGCGTCCACGGCTGGCTCGATGGCTTTCCACCGAGCAGCTTGGGTGCACGGGACGGGGAAGAAGACCCTGCTGCCCCTGGTGGACCGGCTGGGCTGGCTGGGCTGCTCTCGCCTGGGGCGCCAGGTAAGTGTTCTCTGCCTTTTTCTTATTTTTCTTTTCTGTTTTCTTCTGACATTTGTTTTGGCTAGCTAAAAAAATTAGCAAACCATTTTATTAAATGATAAAACTTTTTATATGGCATTATAATAATATAGACTAGCCATTTATAAAGTTTGGCACTTTTTAAAATTCAAATTATTTGAACTTTAAATCAAATAGGGGTTTTGATTAATTCCAAGGCACTGTTTGAATATTTGAAAAATCCATGAGCATGGGATGGGTCCCACATCACTTGATATGTGATCACACTCATTTATAAGACTTTTCAAAAATCTAACATGAATTTTTGGAGAAGATTTTTATCTGGCCTTTTGAATTAATTCATCTGGGGGTGTTCCTTCTCCCATTTTGCTTTTGAAAATGATTTCAATGACTTCTTTTTGAAAATTTTAACATGATGCAAGATGACTTTGATCCTAGCACATTACCTAACAAAGGGTTCTGACAATACAGCTACGCGCTCGCCGACCACTTGACGACCCGCCGCCATGCGGACAGCTGTCGCCTGCCAGGACAGCGACTCTGAGACTCAGACCGACGAATACTACGACCCAGATCGAAGACTAGACGAATTTGCCAACCTTATCAAGAACCAGAATCTGAGCGAGGGGATTGAAATCGACCCGCAAGTCCACGAGCACCTGGCGGATCACGCGCTGTTCTTCTGAATCTCAAGGAGGAAACGACACGCCGGATCCAGCAAACTGACGGCCAGGGAGCAGCTAGAAGGACCCTGCACGATCCATTGCTTCGAAGACGACCGGGGATACATCAGATCGAGTCACACCCTGGGAGACTGCCGCCTGTTCAACGAACTCGCCGATAGCCTCAAGGAAGAAAAAAAACAAGAAGCAAAGCGCACCCGACGAACCGAGCAGTCGTCGACTCAAGGACAGGTGTACACGGTCCAAGAAGGCAGGATATCGCAGGCTCAACAGGACACCTACACCTTGCAAGCCAGAGCAGCCGAGAACCTAAACACAGTCGAAGTGTACCAGATACACAACGCAGAAACTAGTATCATGTTCTCCCAGAGTGATCACCCACCTGCCGTCCCAAGGCCGGGGCACGCGCCCCTGGTACTCGATGCTCAAATCGGAGGATACGACATGGACATAATCTTCATGGACGGAGGCAGCAACATGAACATAATCTTCGTCAGCACCCTACACAAGATGTTGATGCCACGATCAGTATGGAAGAAATCAAGCACCGTGTTATACGGAGTAGTCCCAGGAGAAGCAGCTACTTCCCTCGAAATAATCGAGATCGAAGTTTTCTTGGCAGCAGACACAATTTCGCAAGACGCATCCTCGAGTTCGAAGTACTCGATTGGCAGTCACAGTAACACGCCATACTGGAACGTCCCGCATTCGCGCAATTCATGGCGGTTCTGCACTACGCCTACCTCAAACTCAAGATGCCAGGATCCGTGGGCGTCATTACAGTCAAAGGGAGCTTCACCAAATCAGACCAATGTGATCGTGATTTTCAAAAAATTTCCGACAAATTTGGAGCCGAGCAAGAACTCAAAGAAATAGCCATGGCGACAGACAAAAGTACCTTTCCGCTAGCAAGTCGTAGCGAGTCAAAAGAGTATGGGCGGGACTTCAGAATCGACAGCGATACGGTCACCCACCAAGTGCACCCGACGGACCCAGAAAAAACACTCCGCGTGTACGCCCACCTCCCGGAAGAGCAAGCGGCTGCCCTCATCGCTTTTCTCCGTGAAGAACGGGAAATCTTTGCCTGGTGCCCAGCCGACATGCCAGGAGTACCACGCGAGTTCGCGGAACACGCGATGCCTATCAAGCCAAACACCAAGCCAGTGAAGCAGGCACTACGAAGATTCTCAGAACCCAAGCGCAGAGCAATCGGAGAGGAAGTCAACCGATTACTCGACGCCCAATTCATCCGAGAGACGAAGAAATCCACTTGGATCGCCAACCCCGTGCTGGTCCCCAAGAAAGAGGCAGACGTGCTACGAATGTGCGCCGACTATGGACCAGTCAACAAACAATGCCCAAAGGAACATTTTCCCCTGCCAAGAATCGATCAGATAATCGACTCGACAGCAGGATGCGATCTACTATCGTTCCTCGACGCCTACTCAGGATACAATCAGATCAGAATGAAGGAAGAAGACGAAGAGCACACATCATTCGTCACCCCTTACGACGTATTCTGCTACAGGACAATGCCCTTCAGACTCAAGAACGTCGGTGCCACATACCAGCGGATGATGCAAGCCTGCTTGAAAGAGAAAATCAGAAGAAACGTGCAAGTCTACGTGGACGACATCGCCATCAAAACTTACAATGCAAACAAGTTGCTCGACGACCTGCGCGAGACCTTCGCAGCACTCAACAAGTACAGAATCAAGATCAATCCGACGAAGTGCGCATTCGGCATCCCAGCCGGAAAGTTTCTCAGGTACATGGTTTCCGCCCGAGGAATCGAAGCGAACCCTGAGAAAGTTCGAGAAATCGCCAGGATGCAGGAGCCAACCGACATCACAGGCGTACAGCAGCTCACCGGAAGACTCGCAGCCTTGAGTCACTTCATCAGCAGATTGGGAGAGCGCACACTGCCATTCTACCAGCTGCTCAGAAAAGGGGAAAATTTTGAGTGGACCGAAGAAGCCCGCAAAGCATTCGCGGACCTGAAGCAGACACTCGCGACCCCACTGATCATAGCGGTACCCAAAGAAAGAGAAAAGTTGTACCTCTATGTGGCAGCACGCAACAGCGTGGTAAGCACAGCACTCATCGTCGAGCGCACAGAAGAAGGCAAGGTCCAGAGCATACAAAGGCCTATCTACTACCTCAGCATGCTCTTGACAAAATCCCAGTAGCGGTACCCGCACTACCAGAACCTACTACTCGCCATCATCACGACCTCAAGAAATGTGTCGCACTACTTCGAC
Organism: Bromus sterilis; assembly: GCA_950022295.1. Classification (NCBI taxonomy): domain Eukaryota; kingdom Viridiplantae; phylum Streptophyta; class Magnoliopsida; order Poales; family Poaceae; genus Bromus; species Bromus sterilis. Next base: position 161,789,128 of record OX465600.1, read on the forward strand.
GAACACCCTATCACAATCGTGAGCAGCGCACCACTCGCGGACATCCTCAACAACCCCGGAGCGACTGGGCGAGTCGCCGAGTGGAACATTGAGCTCAGCCCGCGGGACCTGCAGTTCAAGCACCCAACAGTAATCAAGGCCCCAAGTCCTCCCTGATTTTCTGGTCGAGTCGACGGAGGTCCAGACCCCAAGCCCCCGGACCTATAGAACTCATGGACAATGTTTTTCGATGGGTCTAAAAGACAGCAATGAGCCGGAGCAGGAGTTGTTCTGGTCTCCGCCAAAGGAACGAAGCTCAAGTACGTCCTCCAGATCAACTTCAGCCACGCCTCCAACAACGAAGCCGAATACGAGGCACTACTCTATGGCATGCGCATGGCCAAAACATGCGGTGCCACTCGCCTCGTAATCTACGGAGACTCCAACTTTGTCGTCCAGTAGGCGATGAAAGACTGCAACGCAGTAGCCGACAACATGGCGACCTATCAGAAGATCTACAACACGCTCGAAGGAAGTTTTGACGGTTGCGAGCTCAATTATATCCCCAGAACAAACAACACAGAAGCCGACGAACTTGCAAACATCCGCTCGACTCGAGGACCAGTACCACCCGGCGTCTTCCTCGAAAGCATCAGCCAGAGATCCATTAAGGTAAAAATAGCAGCACCCGAGGCATCTGTAGATGACGACACCACTGAGCCAGCACAGGTGCCATCAGCGAGTCTATCCGACGGCAGCAGCAGCCAAGCGGTCGAACCTGCAGATTCAATAGCACTCGAAGGACCAGCGTGGACAAAACCATTCCTCCGATTCCTAATCGAAGGCACCTTACCGCAAGACGTCTCAGAAGCTCGGCGCATCAGTCGTCGATCCAAGGCATTCACAGTGATCAACAGACAGCTATACAAGCGCAGCATCACCCAGATACTCCAAAAGTGCATCGACGAAGAAGACAGCAAAGCCCTACTGATCGAAATCCACGAGGGTACCTGCGGGCACCACGCGAGCAGTCGAGTGCTCATGTCCAAAGCATTCCGAGCAGGGTTTTATTGGCCCACTGCGATGAAAAACGCAGAAGACATTGTGCGGCGTTGCATTGCCTGCCAAAAATTCGCCAGCAGACCGCATGCTCCAGCCTCAGAACTCAAGACCATACCACTATCATGGTCGTTCGCCACCTGGGGACTCGACATGGTGGGCCCGCTCAAGAAATCATCAAAGGGAGGAAGAACACACCTGCTAGTAGCAGTTGACAAGATCAGCAAATGGATCGAAGCAGTCCCCATCACCACCTCCACAGGCCTCACGGCAGTAAATTTTATCAAATCAATCATCTTTAGGTTCAGAGTACCACACAACATCATCACGGACAATGGTACGAATTTCACAGCGGCAGAATTCCAGAACTTCTGTGAAGAACTGGGTATCAAAATCAACTACGCATCAGTCGCGCACCCACAGTCCAACGGCCAGGTGGAAAAAGCAAATGGCCTAGTATGCCGAGGAATCAAAAAACGGCTCCTCGCACCACTCGAGCAAGCCACAGGCAACTGGGTAGAAGAACTTCCTGCAGTACTATGGATCCTGCGCACTACCCCAAATACCGCAACCCAGTACAAACCTTTCTTCATGGTGTACGGGTCGGAGGCAGTGCTTCCACATGACCTCAAATTTGGGGCACCCCGGATCTCGGGGTACGACGAAGAGGAAGCAGAAGAAGCACTACAAGATGACAAGGACACAGCAGACGAAGCAAGAGACACAGCCCTAGCAAGGTTAGAGGGGTACCAGGACAAGCTGCGCACTTACCAAAGCAGCCGCCTGCGCACCTGAACCTTCAACAAAGGAGACCTCGTCTTGCGACTGGTACAAGAGAAAGTCCACAAGTTTGCCCCCCAATGGGAAGGACCATTCATAGTCTCAGAAGTCATAGGAGGAGGCGCCTATAGACTGAAGAACCCGAAGACTGACGAGGACGTGGGAAATCCATGGAACGTAGCGAACCTACGCCTGTTCTACCCATAGTCTCCACCAGTCATGTTCAAACTGGCAGCTCATGTAACCCTTCGACGCAATAAAATGATGTTTCCCAAATACTACCACCTCAAAGCACTCGGGGGCTCGAGTACAAAACTCCCCCCGAGAGACGCTATCGTCGCTCACACGATCTTTACCCAAAGCACTCGGGGGCTCGAGTACAAAACTCCCCCCGAGAGACGCTATCATCGCTCACGCGATCTTTACCCAAAGCACTCGGGGGCTCGAGTACAAAACTCCCCCCGAGAGACGCTATCGTCGCTCACGCGATCTTTACCCAAAGCACTCGGGGGCTCGAGTACAACCACCCCCCCCCCCGAGAGACGCTATCATCGCTCACGCGATCTTTACCCAAAGCACTCGGGGGCTCGAGTACAAAACTCCCCCCGAGAGACGCTACCGTCGCTCACGCGATCTTTACCCAAAGCACTCGGGGGCTTGAGTACAAAACTCCCCACGAGAGACGCTAACGTCTCTCACGCAATCTTTACCCAAAGAACTCAGGGGCTCGAGTACAAAACTCCCCCCGAGAGACGCTATCGTCGCTCACGCGATCTTTACCCAAAGCACTTGGGGGCTCGAGTACAAAACTCCCCCCGAGAGACGCTATCGTCGCTCACGCGATCTTTAACCAAAGAACTCGGGGGCTCGAGTACAAAACTCCCCCCGAGAGACGATATCATCGCTCACGCGATCTTTACCCAAATCACTCGGGGGCTCGAGTACAAAACTCCCCCCAAGAGACGCTATCATCGCTCACGCGATCTTTACCCAAAGCACTCGGGGGATCAACTCCCCCCGAGAGATGCCACCATCGCCCGCACGATCTTTACCACAAAAGCCCGGGGACTCGAGCACACCTCCCCCGGAGAAACACTACCATCTCCCGCGCGGCCCGTAACTTAAAAATAAGGGTCCAAGAAAAAAACCCTGACAGGCTCCACCAGCTGACAACCGTTCGGAATCAAAGGGAAGACACGGCTATAACCAGATGGAACACCAAGTACTCTGGAGAAAAATGGAGGGAGCACAAGACACAGACAATCCCTTAAGTCTTCACCTGATCGCCAACGATCACCGAAAGACTCGGGGGCTACTCCCATCGGGACCGCTGTCGCGCACCACGATAAAAGACGGCAGTTAACAGAAGAACGAGGAAGGAAACAAATCTCAGCCTACGTTCGACTCTACAACTCGAACGTAGCCTCGGGGGCTACTCCCATCGGGAGGGCTGTCGCGCACCCAATAAAATCCACAGTACAAGAACTTGACGGACTCGAAGACAGCTCTCGTTGAAAGACCTAAAGACAGATCACATCGCAAAGGACTCGAAGACAGATTCCATTACATAGACTCAAACACAGCTCGCGTTACAAGGACCCAAGAATCATTCTCGGTATAAAAAGACTCGAAGTACATTGGATAGAAGGCAGCTCTGATTACTCGAAGGCAACCCTCATTACATGGAGAACTAACCTAGTTACAAAAAGACACAAGCAGCCGATAAGCTTACAGCATCAATCACCCAAGGAATTACGACTTCTACATGTGTGCCCATGCTGGGATGATTGTCACCAAGACAACGAGCATCATCACAGACAAAGGAGGTGTCGAAGCAGCCAGCTCATGATGTCAATGACATAACAAATGGTGAAGCTCGACTTATGTGCAGAGCAACGAGGACGATGCTCCACCAGCTTCTTCTCCTGCTCCACCAGCTTCTTCTCCTGCTCCACAAGCTTCTTCTCCAGCTCCACCTGAGCTGCCGGCGAAGATGACGCCGCTGCCTCCAGTTCTACAAGGTCGCATGGCGTGCCCGCTTGACGACTGGCTTGATGTCGAGGTCCTCTCCAGAGCCGGAGGGCACAGCATCACCACCCGAGGAGTCGCCAGATGACGAAGCCGTTGAAGACACAGGCGTAGGACTCCCCGACCTGTCGGAATTGTCGCTGCTTGTCTCCTGCCAGTACGGATCCATGTGATTCCCGCTCGGGTCAAAAATACGGATGGTGAGAGTATTTTTGCCATCGAAACGGCAACAAAGAATGTCACCGTCACGCAAGTTCAAACGCCGAGAAAACGACTTCCATCCAAAACCAAGGAAAATCAAGCGAGAGTTGTCGGTCTCCAACTCAACATAAGAAGGAGACCGAGTGCACCCCTGAAGACGAAGCAGCAAGCCATCAAGACTACGCTCAGAAACAAGGGCAAAAAATGAAGGAGGAAGAAGAATGCGAGCGGAGCTCCGACCACGGACGCGCAGGAGGAAATCATAGCGCCAAAAACCCTCATCCGAGGAAGAGGAGGAAGGCGTCGACGACGCACCACGACGGCCGCCGCGAGAGGAGCGCGGAGTACGACTACTGCGGCCACGGCGAACACGACCGCGGCTAGTCATACGTGCACCTCGCTTTTGCCCCATGAGAAGATGCAGAAGAGGAGCAAGATGGGCAGAGGACGAACATTGCCGTCAGGTGAACAAGATGGGCCTATTTATAGTACAAACTCAAGGGCAGGCAGAAGCCCAGACGATGGCAGAATTTAATTCAAAGACCAAGCGTGCCGGGCGATTCGAATTCCGAGACAAAGAGGCCTTCACACGGGAGGCACAGTGCGCTGGACGCGTCAAATCTCGCGCGTTTTCAATGCGCGCATCGGTAACCCAACAGGCGGCTGCAACACGTCACAAGGGCCATCATCATGACCGGTCATGAAGACATGACAGTTCGCAGACAGAGCATCTTTGACGGTCCTCCAGCAAGGAGATCATTATCTTTACCAACACGAGGTAAACTAACATGGCAGCGCAAAAGAAAAGGAAGCCTGCAAGCACCATTTTTACTGACTCAAATACATTTCTCAAATATATTTAACTCCCATCGGGAGCATATCCACCCATGAGAGTCTCGGGTGCTCCCTCACCTAGAAGAAAAAGACGTGCTCGAGTGATTACTCGCACCCATGAGAGTTTCGGGTGCTCCCTCACCTAAAGAATAAATACGTGCTCGAGTAGTCACTCGCACTCACAGAGTCCCGAGTGCTCCCTCACTCGAAAGGAAAGAAAAACGCATTAGGGCATTCTATCACCCAAAAGGCAAAAGACGTGCTCGAGTGATTGCTCGCACCCATGAGAGTCTCGGGTGCGCCCTCACCCAGCAGAAAAGATATGCTCGGGAGATTACTCGCACAAATGGAAGTTTCGGGTGCTCCCTCACCACGACACAAGATAAGCCAACCTGCATTCGCCAGATCGTATGGTCCCAGAGTATCGGGTGCTCCCTCACCCCGAGAGCGAAGGCGATTCTCGAGTGATTACTCGCAGAACTTTGAGTACCCGAGCACTCGAAGACCTCCTGAGCAAGTACTCCTTTACATTCTCCCTCGCTCGAGCGCTCGACAAAGCTCCGCGAGTGACCGCTAAAACAGCTCACTTGATTGTTTATTCCAAGTGGGTGCATCACTAATTAGGCTCCGTGCCTCGATAAAAAAATACATATTCCTGGAACACGATACACTCTGCCTAGATGCCACGCAAGCTTAGCGTGTAGGTAAGACCCCGCTGCGCAGATCGGCCGGGCTGGGACTTGCCGCAGAGCGATTTCACTCCCAATCTTTTCCATGCGCTTTCATGATAGAAAAAGCCGGGCGGACGCGCCTAGGATACGAACCTTACTGGCGGCAATTGATCTCTGTAAGACCTGCAGCGGCATGACTTTTGCTCGACACCAGTGTTCCAAGCTCATGTCGAGGGACGTGAGCTTGATTGGGCTACTGCGGTTTTTTCCACTAGCGCAATTCACCAAGGCTCGACCAGTCGACTCTTGGGCCCTTTCAACTTAGCAATCCCTCGAAACAGGTTTTGTCATGGCCCTAGACTTCCAGCGACCCGCGGTTGAACCGTGCATACCTCAAAACGACGCAAGAACGGACTCGAGTCCCTGCGCGACTTTTCGAGTCCCCCAGGCACTCGGGGGCTACTGACGAGGGGTGACCCCACGACTCCTATGGATGGGCCTACCCGGTGTACCCGAAGACAGAAGGCCCACAAGGATGCCGCCTGAGCCCAGCCTTGGCCCGCTAGTAGCACCGACGTAGGAGTCCACGACGCATACGGAAGGTGCAACCCTGCCGTGCAGTACAAGCTTAGGGTTAGGAAACCTCATCTGTAATCCAAGACGGACTCCCCGAGACCTGGCCGACTATATAAAGGCCAGGAGGGGAGACGTCAAGATCATCCAATACGCAATCTGTAACCCTAGCCTTGTGCGCACTAGCGTTGGCCTTTCTGTAATCGCCATCTCCAAGCAATAATATCGAGCAGGAACGTCTCCTCCTGTTAGCCGACGAGCTATCGTCCAACCTATGCCTCTCATGACTAACTCAGGGTCCCTAACCATGGGATTTTTCGGGGTACATCCCCGTCAACGGCCGAAGACTGAGACTGCACCCCTCCGTCCTCAAGATGGCATGTGTTTCAAGTGCCGTCAGCCAGGCCATATTTCCAGAGACTGCCCCCGGTGACAGAATCAACTGGTAGTTCACCCTGCTGGCCGCGAAAATGGCCTTGGCAACAATGGGACCCTCAACTATAATACTGGGTCCAACCCTGACGGGGATCAACCCCGGCAAATCCCATGGTCAGGGACTTGGGTTAGTCATGAGAGGCACAGGTTGGACGATAGCTCGTCGGCAAACAGGAGGACACGTTCCTGCTCGATATTATTGATGAGGGAGATGCGATTACAGTGGATGCCAAGGCTGGAGCGCTCAAGGCTAGGGTTACAGATGATATTAGATGCCTTTGGCGTCGCCCCTCCTAGCCCTTATATACTGGGCTAGGTCCCGGGGAGTTCATCTACGTTTACAGGTAAGCCTTCCTAACCCTAGCTTGCTCCGTCCGACAGGTCTTTACACCTTCCTTGTGAGTCGCAGACTCCTATGTCCGTGCCAATTAGCGGGCCAAGGCGGGTCTAGGCGGGTCTTCATGGGCCTTCTATATTCAGGGACACCGGGTAGGCCTATCCTTAGGAGTCGTGGGCTCACCCCCTCGTCAGTAGCCCCCGAGTGCCTGGGGGACTCGAAGAGTCGCGCAGGGACTCGAGTACATCCGTTTGTCGGTCGTTTGTATGCGCGGTACAACCGCGAGTCGCTGGTAGTCTGGTGGCCATGACAAAACCTGTTTCGAGGGATGCTAAGCTGAAAGGGCCCAAGGAGTCGGCTGGTCGAGCCTTGGTGAATTGCGCTAGTGGCAAATATCGTAGTAGCCCAATCAAACCCACGTCCCTCGACGTGAGCTTGGAACACTGGTGTCGAGCAAAAGTCCTGCCGCTTCAGGTCTTACGGTGTTCATTTGCCGCCAGTAATGTGCATAGCCTAAGGCGCGTCTGCCCGGCTTTTTCTATCATGCGCAGCGCATGGAAAAGGTTGGGAGTGAAATCGCTCTTCGGCAAGTCCCAGCCCGGCCGAACTTCGCAGCGGGGTCTTACCTACACGCTAATCTTGCGTGGCATCTGGGCACAGTTTATCGTGTTCCAGGAATGTGTGTTTTTGAGGCGCGGAGCCTAATAGTATTGCACCCGCTTGGAACAAAACATCAAGCGAGTTGTTCACTCATTCACCCGCGGAGCTTGTTTCGAGTGCTCAGACGGGGGGTTCTTCGCGAGTGGTCACTCGAATGCCGTTTTGGCTCTTGAGGTGAGGGAGCACCTGAGACTCTAGCGCCGTATGATCTTGGCGAGTGAATGTTTGTCTTGCGTCGGGTTGAGGGAGCACCCGAGACTCTCGTGAGTACGAGTGATCACTCGAGCACATTGCTGACCTTTGGGTGAGGGAGCACCTGGGACTCTTATGATGTGCTCTCCCGATGGGAGTAAGATGTTTTTCTTTATCGGGAAAAATATCTGAAAGATAGAATCTTTGAGCCTTGATGGCGTACTCAGTACGCCTTGCTGTGATATGACGTTGGCGTGGTCTTCTGGTGTTTTGACCATTGTATCCTGCCGAAGGGAATGACTTGGCGTTGTCCCGCCGAAATTTTCGCGTCGCGCGATCATGGCCCTCTTCTTGCGCGCGCGTAGTGGGCGGTGCTGTTACTGCGCCGGTTGGATTTTCCATACTTTTCGCCTGTTTATGGGATCGTGCCACATTTGTTGGTCGATAAGGTTGGACGGTGGCCCTTCTTGCTAGGCTCTTGGGTTAAATACCTTGCGGCTGGGTAAATTGTAGGTTTTACCCAGCCATTGCCTTCCTCCTCTTTCTCTGTTTCCTTCTTTGTTCTTGAGCCTTCATCTTTTCTCCTCTGCGGGCTACTGCGAGATCTATGACCAAGCGCCCCCTTACTGCTGCAGAGTCGGCCAAGATGTCCGGCAAGTGGGAGCGGTCCACGTTCGGGGCCGGAGATCTGGATGCGCTGGTTGCTGACGGCGTGGTGGTGGAAGGTGATGTGCGTCTCCCTGGTGATGAGTCGATTCCAGCGCCGACGGCGGACGAGCGGGTGTGTTTCCAGGCTTTCTTCCACCGCGGGTTTGCTCTTCCGCTGCATCCTTTCGTTCGCGGCTTGCTGTATTCCTATCGGCTCCAGTTGCATGACCTGACTCCCAACGGAATTTTGCACATTGCTTGTTTCATCACTCTTTGTGAGGCCTTCCTGGGGATTTACCCCCATTGGGGACTTTGGAGGCGCCTTTTTAGTATAAAAAGGACGAACTCTGAGTACGCCGTGGGTCGGGTGGGTATCTCCATTGGGGATAAACATTCGTATTTTGACTTGGAGAAAATCGATTCCGTTAGCAGTTGGCGAAAAGGCTGGTTTTATCTGAAGGATCGCTGCGTTGCTGGTCAACAATTTGGTCTTGCTTCTTTCAATCCGGGAACGCAGGTGGTCAGACAGCCTTTGTGGTCTCATTCCTTGACCGAGGCGGAGTCGTCCGAGCTGACTCCGTTTTTGGAGAGGATTGTTGTGTTGAAGGATAACTTGACTGGTGGTCAGCTCATCTCTGTTTTTGTGGGGAGGCGAGTTCAACCGTTGCAGCATCGAACTCGTCCTATGTGGCAGTACGAGGGACTTGGTGACTCTACGAGATGCTCGCCTCAAGAGCTTGAACCTGACGCCCTGCTGACTCGCATCCAACATGTGACCAAGTGCTCGAGTATTTCGGAAATGCGGCTTGCCCTTCCGTATGCTTCTGATCATTCTCCGCCGCCGGTTGGTGTCTGTGTTCATTCGTTTGTTTGGACAAGTACCTAGTTTTGCTCTCTTGTTGACAATGCTTGCCTTGCAGGGCCATGCTCCGGCGCTGTGTAATCCTCCGCAGCCGGAGGACGCCGATATTCTTGAAGAACCTGGTGCTTCCGCAGCTGATGATGCTGCGCCAACTGTTGATGTTGAAGCTGTGCTGGTAGAAACTGGAGATAGTGAAGATTCGAGTCCCTTCCGCGTGAAGCGGTCGCGTCCCTTGAGCGCTGAAGATCATGATGCATTAGGTGATGCTGTCCCACCATCTGCTCCGTTTGCTGGGCCTTCCCCTTCGGCTGCTACTCCGGCTGCTGCTCCGAAGAGGGTCAGGCTTGGGAGACTGGGGCGCCCTCGTGCTGCGCGTGTCGGGTAATTATCTGCTGGATTTTTTCCCGTTCCCTTTTCCTTGTTCCTGCGTCTGATAATGCTTGTCTTGTAGTGCTGCGACTGCTCCGTCTGCTTCGTGCACCAGCGCAGCTACTACTGACTTGAAGTCGACAGACTCTGGGGCGGCAGCCAAGCATCTTGAGGACCCCTCGGCTGCTGCTGGTCAATCTGGGCCGTCGGCGATTCCTGTCGTTCCGACTGTGGGTGTAGTTCCTGGTGTGCCCTCTTCTGAGGCGCCTAATGCTGTTTCTCCTGAGTCCAAGCTTACTGAACTTGGTCCCCCGTACTTTGGCCGGCTTGATCTGGCGATTGAAGACAAGGCTCGTGCTTTTGACCACGTCTCCAAGCTGGTAAGTTGATTTGTGCCTGTGCGACTTTATCATTGGGGGCACGGCAGTGCTCCTGATGGGAGTAGCACCCGAGGCTACAAGTAACTTCTTGCAGTTGCTTGTAGTCTTGTCTTTCCTTATCATCTGATTGTCTGGACTTTGCGGCCTGTTTTCCAACACTGTGAGCGTTTGGTGATTGATGCTGAGCGTTGGCAACGGGCCCATGATTCTTCCCGGGATGCTTTGTCTGTTATGGGTGGTGAGTTTTCATTCTTGCGCTGCTGAGTTTTAGCCACTGCGTCTTTTGTTCTGAGTACTGTCTTGCCTCGCAGACCGTCGCCAGGCTGCCGAGAAGCAAGCCGAGAAGGCGGGGAGGACGGTTTCCATTCTTAAGGCTACCTTGGCTTCCAAGGAGGCAGAGTTTCATGGTCATCACGAGGAGCTGGTTCGCCTTCGTCAAGCTGAGGATGTGCGTGCGCGGGTGGAAGCAGTCGAGGGGAAACGTCTTCGCGCCTTGGCGGACTCGCTTGTGTGTAAGTTTGGCATTCATTCATTGGTCTTGTTGTTCCCACTGTCTTCCCGTGCTGACGTTTCTTTGCTTGAGGCAGCTGCTATAGGTGCGAAACCAATGGAAGCTGCTGCGTCAGGGTCTGAAATTCTTCAAGGTGTTGTAGATGCTGTTGCAGGTGTTGTTGCAGTGGTTGGGGACGTCTACACCCGGGCTTACAATCTTGTGGGTCTTGCGCACGAACACCTTATGTCGGAGGGTTCAAAGGTGCCTGATGGCCTGGGCGCTCGGGTGGCTGCATTCGGCCCGGATGGGGGCGTATGGTGGAGCTAGTTGCGGAGAGCGTGGTGAGTGGTTCTTCCACGGCCCTTGTCGTCCTTATGGGGCATTGGATTTCCATTGATGATTCCTTAGTTGAGACCATCCCGGACTATTCTGATGAGCAGAACGACCGAGCCGATAAACTGGCTCATCGCCTGCAACCGGTTGTAGATGCTCAGGATCCCCCTGTCGTGGGTGAGGGGGAGGCACAGTAGTGTTGCGTCGCTGTGAAAGTTTGTCTATAATTCATGACTCCGTTGTGATGGTTTATCTTTTGCTACCTTTATCTGAGTGACTGCTTGGCTGTTCCTCTTGCTGCTTTTTGATTTCTTTGTTTTGTTCATCCTGCGGTAGGCCACTCTGGGCGTTCTTCGTCCTTGGAATTCGCTGAAGGATGACGCTCGCGAGGGTGCCTACGAGTCCGTTTGCTTGCGACTGAAGAACGTTGAGCGGGAGATTGTTCGACTGAAGGGATCCGTAGCCGTTCAGCGTACTCGGCGCGAGCGTGCCGAGGCCGTGGTTGAGAACCTTGCTTCGTGGGTGGTGAAGTTGCCCGACCTCCTGCGGGGTGAGTTTCGCCTCTGCTTGGTTGCTCGATTCCGTTTAGTAGGTTTTGCTGTCTCTGTCTTGATCGTGGTTTTTGACTTTCGAAGTGCTGGCAGGGCGATCTCGGGATGAAGAGAGAGCCGTTCAGTCGGAGATGTCACGGCTTGATGATCCCAGAGTGCAAGCGAGCAATCCCTTTTGGGCGGATGGGGCTCGTGCTCGAGCGTTTTCTTTGCTTCGTCTCCGGGTTGAGCGGGTGTCGGATGCTCTCAAATACTGCCAGCGGGTATTGGGTGGTATCCATGCTGAGTTCTATCCGCTGGAGGTGGTTCCTTCGTCCCTTGAGAGGCTCTGTCGCGTATTTTCTCAGCCTGCCGAGTTACGTCGGGTGATGGATCATCAGATTCGTGCTGGAGCCCGAGCTGCTTTGGGTTTGGTCCATAGTCATTGGCCGGGGGTGGACTTTGCTCAGGTGGTGGCGGGTCCTCCAGGCGGTAGGGATCATCCGATGAATGAGCACTATATGGCTGTAGATAAACCTGCGCGCCAGGTTGTGAGGTGAGTTTGTGAAGAGAACGACCGCCATCTGGGTGCACTTATTAAGGCGAAGTTGGAGCCTAAAGATTAAGTTCTTCCCTTTGTTGTATATGCTTCTTCTTGGTTGGTATATATTCCATGCTGTCTTGGTTTTGTCGCGGGGGGTCGTCTGTGTTGTAGTGGCGGGGGACGTTCCAGAGGGTTGCCGCGGCAATCCCCCGAGTGTAAAAGTTTTTTATGTGGCACGGTTGCGAAGAGCGCCCCGGGGGGTGGCTTCTTCGGCGAGCCCCCTAGTGCCAAGTTTAATGTGCCGCGATTGCGGAGGACGCCTCGGGGGGTGGCTGCTTCGGCGAGCCCCCGAGTGCCAAGTTAATGTGCCGCGATTGCGGAAGACGCCTCAGGGTGTGGCTTCTTCGGCGAGCCCCCGAGTGCCAAGTTTAATGTGCCGCAATTGCGGAGGACGCCTCGGGGGGTGGCTGCTTCGGCGAGCCCCCGAGTGCCAAGTTAATGTGCCGCGATTGCGGAGGACGCCTCGGGGGGTGGCTGCTTCGGCGAGCCCCCAAGTGCCAAGTTAATGTGCCGCGATTGCGGAGGACGCCTCGGGGGGTGGCTGCTTTGGCGAGCTCCTAGTGCCAAGTTAATGTGCCGCAATTGCGGAGGACGCCTCGGAGGTGGCTGCTTCGGTGAGCCCCCGAGTGCTAACAGATTTTGGGGACAAATATTTATGTAATACTTTCCCTGATGTCTCTTACAAAGAGTAAGGGGGGTTCTAATGAAGACAGATCCCTTTTGCTTAGAACAATGATGTAGTGGCCTTAAAGGCCTGGTAGCTTTGTCTCCGAGTGCCTGGGTTCTTCGGGCGATGTTCCTTTCCTTCTACGGGAGCGCGTCTTCTGCGAGTCCCGTGGTCCTGCTGCCTTGGTGGGCTACGAAGGCTTCTGCTATCTTGTGGAATTCCTTGCCGCAGCGGTCGGATCTGACGAAACTGCCGCTGATTGTGATGACCCCGTGTGGGCCTGGCATCTTCAGCTTGAGGTAAGCGTAATGGGGTACGGCCATGAAGCGAGCGAAAGTTGGTCGCCCGAGGATTGCGTGGTATTGCGACTTCCAGTCAACCACTTCAAAGTCCAGTGTTTCCTTGCGGAAGTTTTTCGCGTTCCCGAAGACTACCTCTAGGCTTATCCTTCCGAGGGGGTAGACTGCTTTTCCTGGTACGATCCCGTGGAAGGTTGTGCCTGAGGACTTGAGTGCGTTGTTTTGGATGAGCATGTCGTCGAGTGTTCGGGTGAAGATGATGTTGATCCCACTGCCGCCGTCCATGAATACTCGCGACATGTCGTAATTTCCGATTCTGGCCTCGAGTACTAGCGCGGCGAGCCCTGGTTGGGGCACGACTGGCGGGTGGTCGTCCCGGGAGAAGGCGATTTCTGTCTCCGACCCGCGCAGGTACTCTGGGACGGCCGGGTGTGCGGAGGTTGCCAGGAAGACTTGTCTGGTGACTTGTTTTTGCTGCCTGTTGGAAGGCCTACCTTCTTGTATCATGTAGATCCTCCCGTGGGCTTCTGGGTACTGGTCTTCTTCTTCTGGTGTCCTTTGTCGTTCCTGGATGGCGGCCACCTGTCTTGTTGGCAGAGGAGGGGTTGGTGGCGCGTTGTGGGCGACTGGCCCAACTGCTATGCTTGCGAGTGGTCGTACTGTTGCGGCAGCGGAGCGGCTTTTCTCCTCGGCCAACTCGTTGAAGCTTCTGCAATTCCTGAGGGTGTGGGACGGTCTGAGCTCTCCTCGCTCGTTTCTGAATCCGTGTATAGAACACGGTCCGTCGAGTTGTTCTTTGGCGGAGCGGAATGCGCGAGTGCCATCGCGTGGCTTCCTTGTCCTCCATTCTCGTTTCTGAGCCTGGGGCTCGTCTTCTGGGTTGTCTCTTCGTTGTGGTCTGTTGTCGTCGTGGTGCCTGCCGTTCCGATCGTCCGAGAAACCGGCGGCGACCATGTCAGGTCCTCTGTCGCCGTAGAAGTTCCGTCTGGGTCGCTTCCTTCTTCTGTCGGCTCCTCTATCTCCGTTGTAGTCGTAGTCGTACTCTGATCGTGTAGTGTGGGTTTATGTTTCATTACGAACAGAATCTTCTCCGTCCGCCCAGCTGCTGGCTAGTTCTAACAGCCGTGCGAGTGTTCGTACTTTCATCTGTCTGAGCTGCTCCTTGAATTCAACGCGTTGTAGGCCTCGCCTGAACGCGTCGATTGCACTTTCGTCTGAGATGTCTTCCGCTGTATTCTTGAGTATCGTCCATCGCTGGATGTATGCTCGCAGGGTCTCCCTCGTTCCTTGTTTGCATGCCCGCAGTTCCTCGAGTGAGGCTGGTCGCTTGTATGTTGATTTGAAGTTTTCTATGAAGGCTCCTCGGAATTGGCTTCAGGAGCTGATGGATCCTCGCCGGAGATTCTTCAGCCAATGCCGAGCGGAGCTCTCGAGCATGAGCTGCATGTACTGCATTGCTGTGACGTTGGTTCCTCTCTGAAACTTGACTGTTGTTAGGTAGTCATTGAGCCATGCCTCCGGCTCCTCGAGTCCGTTGTACTTTAGTGTCGTGGAGTTCAGTTTTAACCCGTTTGGCATTCGCGTCTCACTTATGGCACGTGTGAAGCATAGTGCTTCACATGGCTCGATTTCCTCGTCGGAAGCCTCTTCGTCCGAGTACTCCTCGTGTGCTGCGCGTCTTCGCCTGCTGCGGTTGACTCTGTTCTGTGTGATGTCATCTCGCGCATCTCGTCGAGTGATGCGGCGCCTGTTGTTGTCGTCGCTGTCGTGCTTTTTGTTCCTGTTGGAGCGTCTGCGCCTGTCGTCGTTACTGTTGTCGTCGTCGTCGTCGTCTGGTGAACTGGGGTCCCTGTCCGGTGTCCGCTCGCGAGTCTGTCGTTTTGTGCTGGATTTCTTAGGCTCCGAGGCATCGATGGCGTCCTTCATTATCTGCAAAGCAATGGAAGTGTAGCGCTCTGACTTGCCCTTTCTGCTTTCCTAGGCACGGGACAGGTAGTCCTGGGCGCTTATGAGTGCTTCTGCCGGAGTGAGGGGCTCTTCTTCGTCGTCGTCTTCCTCTGATCTGAAGTCGTCTTCGAGTTCCGCACCACTCTCGCCCTTTCTGTCTTCCGCAGATTGTTGAGTTTCGATCTGTTTTGGGTGGGGGAGTCGCAGCCTGGTGAGTCACTTCTGGGAGGCTGTATGCGACTGCTTTTCTTTTCGAGTTCCGCCTTCTCTTGCTTCTCCATGGCTAGGCGCCACTGTCTCGTCTGCTGGGTTAGCTCGCCCGCTAGCTTGTTGTATGCCCTTAGCTCGTCCCTTGAGGCATCCGGTGGTAGTAGCCTGCCGCGGACAACTGCTTCCTTTACCATTGCCATTGATTCCTTGGACACGTATATTTTTTCTCTGGGTGGTTCATCTGCCGCTGCAACCGGGGTTTGCTGCTTGCTGCGTGATGGCTGGCCGCCTTGGTCGGGTGCTTGCTGCTTGCTGCTTGGCGGCTGACTGCTTTTTTGATTGTTGGGTTCTTGTCCCATCGGGACTTTCGTTGGTATGGATCCCGGTTCTCCTAGCTTTATGACCATCTGACTGGTGTTGCCGGGCCCTGCCGCCCTACCGGTGGTTGGGGTGTCTTGACGAGTGCCCCGGTCGTCGACTCGTCCGTTGTTTCTTGACGCTGGTGCGCCAATTTCTGCCATGAACACCTGCGATGGTGTCCTTGCCGCCTCCTTGCTGATACGTGTGATGGTGCTTCTCCATGTTGGGGCTCCACTCGAGCGGTCGTGAGTGGCGTGGGGCCTTGAGTTGGGTGGGTAGCTACGGCTGCCAGATGGGTTGGCCGTGTGGGCGGCGTACGCTCCGGTTATTGTTGCAGGTGTTGCCGTGGGTGCGCGGGTGCCGTCGGTGAGGCGAAGATTCCCCCAATGGTTGATGTAGATCTGATACGCTCCGAAGATCAGATTGACGCCGGAGTGTAGATTGGTAAAGACTGGCTGGAGGGCCGGGAGGTGGGTCGTGAATCCGAGGGACTCAAACAGATTAGATCTTGCTGGAGCCGCCGAGTCGATGAGTGCCGATGATGATGAGGCCGCCGAGATCGCGTTCCCAACCTGCGCGGTTCCCACAGATGGCGCTAATTGACGGGGATTAACACCGGAAAATCCCATGGTCAGGGACCCTGGGTTAGTCATGAGAGGCACAGGTTGGACGATAGCTCATCGGCAAACAGGAGGACACGTTCCTGCTCGATATTATTGATGAGGGAGATGCGATTACAGTGGATGCCAAGGCTGGAGCGCTCAAGGCTAGGGTTACAGATGATATTAGATGCCTTTGGCGTCGCCCCTCCTAGCCCTTATATACTGGGCTAGGTCCCGGGGAGTTCATCTACGTTTACAGGTAAGCCTTCCTAACCCTAGCTTGCTCCGTACGACAGGTCTTTACACCTTCCTTGTGAGTCGCAGACTCCTATGTCGGTGCCAATTAGCGGGCCAAGGCGGGTCCAGGCAGGTCTTCATGGGCCTTCTATCTTCAGGGACACCGGGTAGGCCTATCCGTAGGAGTCGTTGGGTCACCCCCTCGTCAAACACTCATGCTCGTGGTCATGCTTACAACATTGACGTTGAAGCAACTCAGGAACAACCCGCTACTGTTATGGGTACCCTCCTCGTTAACTCAATACCTGCTAATGTTTTATTTGATACCGGAGCATCGCATTCATTTATGTCTGGAGCATTTGCATCTAAGCATGGCATATACCACGAAAACATGCATACCCCCTTAATAGTCCGGACTCCCGGTACCCAGTGTCGTGTTGACATGGTTGCACCTAACCTCACCGTCGAGATCGAAGGATTCGAATTCATGGTTTCTCCACACATTCTGAAAACCTCCACCATCGACCTTATCCTTGGCATGGATTGGCTGAAAACCCCACGATGCCGCACTTTATTGTGGCACCAAGGTCATCCAACTTTTTCATCCTTCTGGCGCGATTTTGAGTCATACTGCCATTGTGTCGATGAATGCCAAAGCTCGTATATGTGCTCTGAATGCCTTGAATGTCGCACCTCTCGAAGGGATTGAGAAAGTCCCAATCGTTTGTGATTTTACCGACGTATTCCCAGAAGAGCTGCCAGGGATACCCCCGATTAGGGAAGTTGAATTCGTCATCGACTTGAAGCCCGGCACCGTCCCTATTGCCAAGCGCCCATATAAGATGCCACCTCACCACCTCCTTGAATTGAAGAAGGAGATTGACACGGCCCTCGAGAAAGGCTTCATCCGTCCAAGTTCCTCTGCTTGGGGAGCACCTTTGCTCTTTGTCAAGAAGAGTGATGGCACGAACCGTTTGGTCCAAGATTACCGACCTATCAACCAGGCCACGATACAGAACAAGTACCCTCTCCCTCGGATAAATGATCTTTATGATCAACTTGTTGGATCCACGATCTTTTCAAAACTCGACTTAAGGTTGGGTTGCCATCAGATCCGGGTCCGTGATGAGGACATCCCGAAGACCGCATTCATTACTCGCTATGGTTCATACGAGTACACTGTCATGTCAATTGGCTTGACCAATGCACCAGCCACCTTCTCCCGATTGATGAACTATATATTCATGGAATACCTCGACAAGTTTTTCATTGTTTATTTGGATGATATATTGATTTACTCCAAGACCGATGCAGAACATGTTGAACATCTTCGCCTTGTGTTGGAGAAGCTTCGAGAACACAAATTCTATGCTAAGTACTCTAAGTGTGAGTTCTGGCTTCCCGAAGTAACTTACCTTGGTAATGTGATTTCCAAGGATGGCGTTGCCATCAACCCCGAACGTATCCAGGCTATTCTTGACTGGACTCCGCCCAGGACTGTCAAGAAAGTCCGAAGTTTCCTCGGCCTTGCCAGCTATTACCGCCGTTTCGTTGAGAACTTCTCCAAGATTGCCAAGCCTCTGACTAATCTTCTTCACAAAGGCGTCAAGTTTGAGTGGACTGGTAAATGTCAAGAAAGTTTCCAAGCTCTCAAGGACAAGCTCACTTCACCCCCAGTGCTTTCTCCCCCTGATACTCAGAAGGACTTCGTGATATATTGCGACGCGTCTCGTCAAGGATTAGGCTGTGTCCTAATGCAAGAGCGCAAAGTGATTGCTTATGGCTCTCGTCAGTTGCGTGCTCACGAAGATAAGTATCCAACTCATGATCTCGAATTGGCAGCGGTAATTTATGCATTGAAGTTGTGGCGACATTACCTGGTCGGTAACCGTTCCGAGATCTACACCGACCACCAAAGCCTCAAGTACCTGTTTCCTCAACCCGACCTGAATCTCCTGTTGGGAATGTGCCCTAGAGGCAAATAAAATATGTTTTATCGAGCATATTCCATTAGTTCATAATACGTTTGATACTATGCTAGAACTGTATTAAGCGGAAACATTAATACAGGTGTGGTATACAAACAACCAGGTCCCTAGTTAACCCTAGTATACTAGTCCATTGGGCGATTGATGATCAAGGTTTCCTGATCATGAGACAATGGCGTCTGTTGACAATGGAGTCGTATCATTGGATAATGATATGATGGACATACACCCACCAGAAGTGTTGCGATGTGATCAAGTCACATAGTTCGACATTGCGATAACTATAACGTAGTGACCAGATCCTTTGACCGTAATGATCATACGTAATTGTCATCTATAAGGAGACTTTGATTTGTATCCCACCGCCTGACTGAAATATGCTGGCCATAACGGTGCACTTTGGGTATTCCGAAATAGATGGTTGATGAGTATGCAAATAGATCAAAGCGGGATTTGTCAATCCGTGTGACGGATAGGTACTCTGGGCCCACTCGGTGATATTGCATCATAAAGTTTGCAAACGTGTGACTAGGTCACGGAGTTGTAATATCACGGGAACGAGTAAACTTGTTTGTTGAGAACGAGGACGAACTAGGTATAGTGGATACTGATGATCAAACCTCGGACAAGCAAAGTACCATGGGACAAAGGGAACAGGCACACGGTTAACGGATCCAACAGCGATTGAAGTTCATTCGATGGAAGCGCATGGGCTATCAAGGATTGTAACCAGGTCCAATTGATTAGTCATTGATCAATGAGAATTGTCTCGATCATGTCTGCTGTTTCCCGGACTGTAGGGTGTTACACTTAAGGGTACTCGACGCAGTAAGGATTGATTCGGGATCACCGGAGAAATTGGAGAGAACACCGGAATTGTTCCGGTGATGATCGGAATTGTTCCGATGAAGGCCGAAAGTTGTTCTGGGTATTTTGAAAGGTTCAAAATATATTTAATAATGTTTAATATATGTTTTATTATTTAATTATCTGAATTAAATATTAAAATGTATTTAAATATAATTAAAAATGAATTAAAAGGCATATGGGCCTCATAGGGCCCATTAGGGGGAGAGGGAGTCCTCCCCCATGGGCCATGGCGCCATGAGGGGGCCCACCCCCCTTATTGGTGCGCCACCCCCCTCCCCTTGGGATTAGTCCCACATGGGAAGTTGAGGGGAGGTGGCACCCCTCCTTGGCCTATATAAGGAGGGGTAGGGGTGCCCTTTTAATCATGAATTTTTGAGAAAAGTTTCTCATCTCTCTCCCTCCTTTCTCCTTCCTTTTGAGCGGACTCCCCTTGTTTGGAGGCTGCTCTGGGTTGGGGATTTCTCCACTATACGCACGCCGTCGTGCTACTGGAATCGGGATCCGAATCCATCTTCTTTCCGCTGCTCTACTAGTTCGGAGCCCGGAGGGACGTCGGGTATACTGTATGTGTATAATCCCGCGAGGCACTACACTTGTGGTGCTACTTCATCGTCGTGGTCGTATCGCGAGGTCTTCATCAGCAACGTTCCGACGGGGACGTAATCCCGTCATCGGTCCGCAAGGATCGGGTGGCTACAGGAGTCATCGTGGATATGCGCGGCATCGGGGATTGCCGGTACGACTACACCAACCACGTTCATGCGGGAACGTTTCCCGCTTAACGGACTACATACTGGTATGTGATCTATTTCTGTCCGTTACTTGCATCAGCATAGCATAGGTCTTGGGATTGGGTATCGTAGGTCAAGGAAAAATTTGTGTTTTCTGCCACGAACCCCAACAGTGGTATCATGAGCAAGGCTATGCGTAGATGTAATGTACGGATAGAACACATCTAGTATGTGGGCATAAATTCTCAATTGTTACCCTCTCACGTGTACTCATTTAGCGTTGCGGCAATGTTTGATGAAGCGGCCCCCGACCGACCTTACGCGTTTACGCGAGACTGGTTCCACGCTTGACATATGGCTTGTACCATATAAAGTGGCTGGGGGGTGTCTGTCTCTCTGCATTAGCGATGCGAAGATGTTTGCAACGGAGGGCCCCGACAGGGGTGTAATAGAGATAATTGCGGGATTGGTGTTGTGGCTTGTTTTCGCAGGATAGAAAGCGGTTCTTTTCTCGAAACCCCTAGCAGCCATGTAAAACTTGCAAAAGATAAAGTAGAAAGGCGTTTTCAACTTTAATTTGCATGTCAGGGGGGAATCATAGCATGTATGATTTATGTTGCATCCTGTTTTGCTAATATGTTAGATATACGACGGTAGCATAATAGGATGATCCCTCACTAATCCAACAAAGTGTCCTTCCTTAGTGAAGCACCATCTGGAAAGTTCTTCATTATGGAGGCATCACGTGTCACACGGGTGTCAAACATTTTTACGTTCACAAGAGATGGGTGGAGCAAGCCTAGCATGTCCAGAAACATGGCCTTGCATACGCAGCATATACTCACTAAGGTTATTGTGGCGAGCCTGGCATGTGCAGACATGGCCTCGGGACACAAGAGACCGAAAGGTCGAGCATGAGTCACATAGATGATGTGATTGGCATGATGGCCTACCTTGAACAACATACTGATGGTCGTGTCACACGGGGGAGGTATGTTCTTCAAGGATCGTGTAATCACTTAGAACAAACTATGAGGGATGTTTGTCTGAGTGGGAGTTCCAGAATTGTTTTTGAAACATGAACTCCATATTATGAACCTAATCTTCATGTCTTTGCAAATATCATTGTAGATAACGTCATACCAATGTTTAGAACTATGGCTCTTTTAGTATGATAGAACTTAAGGTAAATGGGTCTTACTTCATTGATGTGTACCAACACCATTAGAGACATACTCGTTAGTAATGACTTGCTAAACATAATACGAAAACTGCTAGGAGATACACCTGTTAACTCCGTATTCAAGGAAGATGATGATGAGTATCGTACTCACCGTCACTTATGAATGACTGTCCAATACACCATACTTCATTCTATGAGTCTGAATTGTGAATGCATGTTAACCAACACGTATGACGTGCTAGGTGAACTTGAAAAGCACTTGGTCACAAATCAGAGTAATGGAATATGAGTATATGGACGGGATTTCTTTCAACTATGGTGGAAGGAACAGCCTGCTGAGAAAGTCACTTGGAAAATGTATAAGATACATGGAACACCTTGTGTATAACTTGGACTACTGAATGACTGGTTACTTTGCGATAACTAGGGAGTTACATCCGCTTCCTCCTAGTTACAAAGACCATGTCTGGACTATGTCATGAAGGAGAATCGTTCACCTGTCATGAGGTCATGGTTAAAGTTAAGAACTTTAAGAGTAGAACCAATGCAGGAATGGTCATTAACGGAGAAGGTATATTTGATATACGAGTTATAAATATCTTTCCCACGAAACACTAATTGCGGTTGATTAAGTATTCGATGCTTGAACTTACTGCTTGAGAGTGGCTTGGAAGGGATGAGGTGACAATGTGTGCTGACGGTAATCAAGATAGTTGATGGTCGACAACACTCTCCCTCTACATCTATCAATTGATTAATATATGAATAAATTTTATGATCGTTTGAATGAGGACTTTATTAGTGTGTCTTGCATCTCGCGAAGACGATTATTCATATTAGTGAGAAACAAGTCAGTTGTTCTCCTTTTATGAATGATATCTATTATGGTCACATTACGATTATGAATGAGTTATTCTTATGTTGATGATAGTTGTTTGATCATTTATAAGAAATATTCTAATGCCAAGAAATATCCAGGCTTAACAATGACACTACAGTTTAAGTCATGAATGGTATGATGATGTCTTAAGATACTTGATCTCTTGACATATACAAACCATGCCTTTGAGGTGAGATGACTAAAACCTCGCATTCTGGTAAAACAGATTGTGTACTGATTGTTGAGTATCATACATTGTGATGTATCGTATGTCAGCATGTGGTGAATTTCATTATTTTGTGAACTTCATATGTGGACTTAGATGAATATATGTATTCACTAATGAAACATGGGTCTGAAATGGTTTGATATGATCAAAAGGGATTTCAGAGTAAAGATGGATATTAAATTAACAAGAAAGACAAGTCTCTACGATTTGATCAAAGTGACAAATGTTTTGAGTTAGTCTTGGGCATAAAGACTTGTGTGAAAGTTGTTCCACAAATTGCAATGTTTTGAGACATTTCAATATTGATTGTCGTGCCTGAACATTGTGATCATATTCTATGAAAAAGTGTATGGTCTAAGTTATCTCTTACCAAGTTACGTTATTATTGTTTAGAGTTATTAATTTAATATGCAAACACTCACTTCAGCATAGGGAACCATCTGAGTTCGTGGAAACCAACACTATATATGTCATGGTGTATTATGGTTTCTAGGAAGCTTGATTTATGTAAGATAAATTATCTTTGTAGTGTATCCTTAGACAACTATGGATGCATCTTCCACAACTAGAACCAAAAGGAGCAAAACTTGTATTGCTGTGTTTGGTGTTTGTCAAGAATTGTTCTTGATAAATGTGGTAATGGAAGAAAAGTGAAAGTTCAACCAAGGTAATTGACCTTGCCTCCAAATGTCAGAGTAGTGCAACGGAATATGTTCTGGAAGCAAAGCTCTACAATAAGAGGAAAAACTAATGATAATGATCATGATTTTTCTGATGGGAGCTTTTACTGAGAAAGGTAGGATTCAAGAATATATATTTGCCCTTGATGCAAAATGATATTCATGATTCACTTGTCATGTTAATGGAACAAGACATTCCTACGAACTACAAAGAAGCGATGGTGGACCTAAGTACGAGATATGACTATGAGTCATAAAATCCTATGTTGAGTTACATTTAAGATTGCTTGAATCTTATCAAGTAAGGAGGTTACTTGATATTCACAATAACTTCAGAGTTATGAGGAATAAATGTGAACATCAAAGGGACGTCAAGATTGGTTTGTCACAAAGATTGTTTCTGACAAATTCAATGGGTTGACTACAATGTGTAGCAATGCTTGAGTCAAAGGGATATTCACTACGATTGATCCAGGATTGTTATCAATACCGTGACTTCCTCAAATCCTGTATTTGAAGAAGTGTTGTAATTGGTACAACCAGAAGGTTTTGGAAAAACATATGGATACTAGTGTCTCGTAAACTGAATTCTCGATTTGATGAATGATCAAAGGATTTTGGACTTAGCCAAAATATCGAGGAAACATGCATTTGCATGAAACTGAGTGGGAGCTGAATAGTTTCCTGAAACTTGATATATGTAGACGACATATTTTGAGTGGGAGCTATGGGAGTATTATCCTAGCCTTATATGTAAATGACATATTTGAGTAGGAGCCATGTGGATAGTATCCTAAACTTAATATGTGTCTGACATATCTAAGTGGGAGCCATGTGGATGTTATCCTTGTCTTATATGTGGCTGACATATTTGAGTGGGAGCAATATGAGTGTTATCCTATAACTTAATATGTGCATGACATATTTGAGTGGGAGCATGATAACATTCTCATATATGGATAACATATTATGAATGGTGCAGTTTGTGTTAATGATTATTTGAATCATTCATAAATGAAGATGAATAAAGTATTAAGCATTGAAGATCTATTAAGATAGATATGTGTTTAATAACATTGAGTCGTAATACTTTCCTGGATAAGATTCTGAAGGAGTTCAGAATGGGACAAGTCAAGAAGTGGTCCTTACTTGTATATCCAAGAGAAGTATTGAGTTAATCTCAGTACAAGAACAATGGTTAATGGTTAATGAAAGAAATGGATGTGCTGGATCCTCTATGCCTTTGTCATAGGTTCTTTCATATAAAACCAGAGTTATGTACTCGACGTAATGTGACCCAAGTTCTTAGTAGTAAGAACATGTTGTGATATGATTTATGAGTAAATCATTGAACAAAGAGTTAAGTTTATCCTTCAGTGTCTGGAGAGAACTGAGGATACATCTCAAATTTGTAAAGGATAGTGGACTTGACCATAAATGTTATGCTGGTTCAAGTTTTGACACTAACCTAGAAAATTGAGATATCATACTAATGAATGCCTAAGTTGAAAGAAACATGGTTAGACATCAAAGTTGCATACAATGCACTAAGGATTGAATCTACATTGATGTGGCTGCTTTAGAAGTAGCAGGAGTTATATTATGGCTTAAGAAGTTAGACTTCTGATTGAGTGAGTTTCAAGTGTGCATGACTATGGGAAAGTCCGCGTGACCCACCGGATGTCATTGTTATGACACAGCAAACGAAGTCTCACTTCACCGCCAAATATATATACCTCATCATTATAGTGGATAATGAAGGAATGTCAAATTAGGTGACATTATGATTTGCAAAAGGACATACGGTTCTGAATGGTACCCAGACCGTTGATACAACCTCTTCCACGGGCAAGCATGATCAATAAGGAGTTATGATCCAGAGAAAATGCAACTAGTTTATTTGTACTCTAGTGCAAGTGGGAGACTGTTGGGAATGAGCCCTAGAGGCAAATAAAATATGTTTTATCGAGCATATTCCATTAGTTCATAATACGTTTGATACTATGCTAGAACTGTATTAAGCGGAAACATTAATACAGGTGTGGTATACAAACAACCAGGTCCCTAGTTAACCCTAGTATACTAGTCCATTGGGCGATTGATGATCAAGGTTTCCTGATCATGAGACAATGGCGTCTGTTGACAATGGAGTCGTATCATTGGATAATGATATGATGGACATACACCCACCAGAAGTGTTGCGATGTGATCAAGTCACATAGTTCGACATTGCGATAACTATAACGTAGTGACCAGATCCTTTGACCGTAATGATCATACGTAATTGTCATCTATAAGGAGACTTTGATTTGTATCCCACCGCCTGACTGAAATATGCTGGCCATAACGGTGCACTTTGGGTATTCCGAAATAGATGGTTGATGAGTATGCAAATAGATCAAAGCGGGATTTGTCAATGCGTGTGACGGATAGGTACTCTGGGCCCACTCGGTGATATTGCATCATAAAGTTTGCAAACGTGTGACTAGGTCACGGAGTTGTAATATCACGGGAACGAGTAAACTTGTTTGTTGAGAACGAGGACGAACTAGGTATAGTGGATACCGATGATCAAACCTCGGACAAGCAAAGTACCATGGGACAAAGGGAACAGGCACACGGTTAACGGATCCAACAGCGATTGAAGTTCATTCGATGGAAGCGCAGGGGCTATCAAGGATCGTAACCAGGTCCAATTGATTAGTCATTGATCAATGAGAATTGTCTCGATCATGTCTGCTGTTTCCCGGACCGTAGGGTGTTACACTTAAGGGTACTCAACGCAGTAAGGATTGATTCGGGATCACCGGAGAAATTGGAGAGAACACCGGAATTGTTCCGGTGATGACCGGAATTGTTCCGATGAAGGCCGGAAGTTGTTCTGGGTATTTTGAAAGGTTCAAAATATATTTAATAATGTTTAATATATGTTTTATTATTTAATTATCTGAATTAAATATTAAAATGTATTTAAATATAATTAAAAATGAATTAAAAGGCATATGGGCCTCATAGGGCCCATTAGGGGGAGAGGGAGTCCTCCCCCATGGGCCATGGCGCCATGAGGGGGCCCACCCCCCTTATTGTTGCTCCACCCCCCTCCCCTTGGGATTAGTCCCACATGGGAAGTTGAGGGGAGGTGGCACCCCTCCTTGGCCTATATAAGGAGGGGTAGGGGTGCCCTTTTAATCATGAATTTTTGAGAAAAGTTTCTCATCTCTCTCCCTCCTTTCTCCTTCCTTTTGAGCGGACTCCCCTTGTTTGGAGGCTGCTCTGGGTTGGGGATTTCTCCACTATACGCACGCCGTCGTGCTGCTGGAATCGGGATCCGAATCCATCTTCTTTCCGCTGCTCTACTGGTTCGGAGCCCGGAGGGACGTCGGGTATACTGTATGTGTATAATCCCGCGAGGCACTACACTTGTGGTGCTACTTCATCGTCGTGGTCGTATCGCGAGGTCTTCATCAGCAACGTTCCGACGGGGACGTAATCCCGTCATCGGTCCGCAAGGATCGGGTGGCTACAGGAGTCATCGTGGATCTGCGCGGCATCGGGGATTGCCGGTACGACTACACCAACCACGTTCATGCGGGAACGTTTCCCGCTTAACGGACTACATACTGGTATGTGATCTATTTCTGTCCGTTACTTGCATGAGCATAGCATAGGTCTTGGGATTGGGTATCGTAGGTCAAGGAAAAATTTGTGTTTTCTGCCACGAACCCCAACATCTCCGCCAGCAGAGATGGCTCGAGACAATAGCCGACTACAACATGGGAATTTCTTACACCCCTGGCAAAGCTAATGTGGTGGCCGATGCCTTAAGCCGCAAAGCCTATTGTAGTGAACTGGAAGTTCAAGTAGAGCAGCCACGTCTGTATGAAGAGCTCCGCAAGCTGAACATCGAAATTGTTCCGCAGGGATATGTGAACTCCCTGGTGGTCAAACCAGACCTCGACACCCGCATCAAGAAGGTACAACATTATGACTCTGACATTTGGAAGATTAAGCGTCGTGTCGCCAACGGAGAGCCCTCATTCACTATTGATGCAAATGATGATAATGCGGTGTACTTCAAGGGTCGTTTACTGGTTCCGGTAGCCAAGGCCAACCTGAATTACGCCTCTGATGTCATGAAAGAAGCTCATGATACACGTTTGTCGATCCACCCTGGTAGTACCAAGATGTACCAAGACATTCGTCAGCGGTACTGGTGGTCTAACATGAAACAAGACATTGCTCGTTATGTTGATGAGTGTGACGTTTTCCGTCGCGTGAAAGCCGAACATCAACGACCCGCTAGAACTCTGCAACCACTCTCTATTCCAGAATGGAAATGGGACAACATTGAAATGGACTTCGTCACCGGATTTCCCCGATCACAGAAAGGTCATGATGCTATCTTTGTCGTCATCGACCGATTCTCCAAGGTTTCCCACTTTCTGCCAGTCAAGGAGACGATCTTTGCTAGTCAGTTAGCAGACTTATATGTTTCAAGAATTTTTTCCCTCCACGGTATTCCGTTGGAGATCATTTCAGATCGTGGCAGCATTTTCACCTCGAAGTTCTGGGATAGTTTCCAAGAAGCTATGGGCACTCACCTAAGCTTCAGTACTGCTTATCACCCACAGTCACAAGGCCAAGTTGAATGAGTCAACCAAGTGCTTGAAGATATGCTTCGAGCTTGTGTGATCTCATTCGGTAAGAAATGGGAGGAATCTCTTCCATTTGCTGAATTCTCGTACAACAACAATACCAAGCTAGTCTAAAGATGGCCCCCTTCGAAGTTCTTTATGGACGTAAGTGTCGAACCCCTCTGAATTGGTCAGAAACTGGAGAACGAACTCTCATTGGTCCGGACATTATTCAGCATGCCGAAGATCAGGTTCGCGTTATCCATGAACACTTGAAGGCTGCTCAGTCCCGCCGGAAAAGCAACTATGACCGCAAACACAAGGAAATGGTCTATCAGCCCGGCGAACAAGCTTACCTTCGTGTCACTCCCATGAGAGGCACTCATCGTTTCGGGATCAAAGGCAAGTTAGCTCCTTGCTACATTGGACCGTTCCGTATCCTTTCCAGAAGTGGACCGATGGCATACCGTTTGGAGTTGCCGTCAAACCTCTCCCAAGTCCACGATGTATTCCACGTGTCCAAACTCCGTCGCTGCTTCAAGGACCCCATTCATGAAGTGGAACATGATCTGATTGAATTGCAGCAGGACTTGACTTATCAAGAACATCCGAGCCGCATTCTCGATCAGTCTGAACACAAAACCCGCAACAAGACAACCAAGTTCCTTAAAGTTCAGTGGTCGAATCATTCTGAAGATGAAGCCACTTGGGAACGCGAAGATCGCCTTCGTGAAGAATACCCCGATCTTTTCCCCTCTACCGCTTAGATTTTCGGGACGAGAATTCCTGTAGTGGGGGAGATTTGTAACACCCTCAGGTCTTGTAATAGTAATCACTACGGTGATCCTTTTGTTAATTCTAATCACTGTTGTTAATCATGCCTTGATCACCTGGGATCAACTCAAACTCAAAATTCCTTTTGATGAATATTAAAAATAAGTGATGAATTAAACTTTGTCCAAAAATTATGCAACCACTTTTGTTAAATCATAAATATTCCGTGGACCATGTCCATGTGGGTACGGGAATTTATCAAGCAATAAAATAAACCCAACAAATAAAAACAGTAGCCTAAAGCCCCTTTTTTAATGGCATAGTTAAAACAAATATCAAATGAATTTATTTAGTCACCAAACTTTTTGTAGCATTGCTACATAAGGCAATACAAATGATGGGGCAAGTATCATAATTTACAAAAATGCTAAAGCAACTAAAATAAATATAAACAGAAAAGAACAAAAAGCTGAAAAGACATAAAAAGAATAAAAAGGATTTCAGCCCATACCCCCAGTGCAACAAGTGCACAGTGCAGCCCAACTGGCCCACCTGGCCCACCCCGGGGCGTCTCCCTCCCCTGTTCATGCCGAGCCGTGCGTGGCACCATCTCCATGGTGCTCGACGGCTACCGCTGCCCGATGGACGCCACCGAGGTGCTACAGCGCCACCGTCGCGCTAATATACGTCGCACAGAACCCCCTGGCGAAACCCTAGCCCTTTTCTCCCTCTCCTCGTGCCGCTCTCGTCGGGGGAAAGTTCGCCCGAGCCGTCGCCGGCCGCCGTCGCGCCCACGCGCGGCCACTGACCACCATAGCCCGAGCCACCATGTCCGTCCACCTCGCCGTCGTCGTCCTCATCGTCACGCATGAGGAATCAAGCTGAGCCGTATCGTGGATGCCGCCCCCTTCGTTTTCCTCGTCGCCGGCCATCGCCTCGTCTACGTCCGATTCGCCGCCTCCGGTGCTCCATCGCGCCCGCTGCCTGGCCCTACCTGCTCCTGGTGAGCTTCCCCGTCGTCCCCGTGTCTCCCCTAGACCTCCCTGTCGCCGTAGCCCGTGTCGCCATTGGAGCCGAGCTCCGTCGCCGCCGTGCTTCGCGTAGCCGTGGGCCCAGTGCGCGCGTTTTGCACCTGTGCGTGTCATTGTACTCCACGAACGCCCAAGAATCGAACGCACCAAAGAACGGGCGGGGTTGCGCTTCGAGACGTTGTCGCCTTCATCGCCGATCTCGGTCCGCCGCGCGAACGCTCATCGTCGTCGCTCCGGCCCGTTTCCGGCGAGCCCACCACCACCATTTGGCGCAGAGCACGTCTAGGAACCCGTAGGACTCAACGACGCCCCCAATGGTGCTCTGTACCGTGCGCTAGCCCGACCTTGCCGGAGTCAAGTCGTCAGCGAGCCTCCGACAAGCTCCCCGTGTCGCCGACAAGGGGGACACCCATGTCAGTGTGTTAGTTAGCAACTAATCACCCCCTGTGTGCCACTGACTTTGGGCCCTTGCGCCTGCTAATTGTCCTGTTAATCAATCTAAGTTTAAAACAAAATAAAACTGTTAGTTTACCCCACTGTCTATGACAGGTGGGACCTAGGCATCAGTTAGTTTAAATAACTGTCTATTAGTACTGTTAGACTTACACATGGGCCCCATTGGGTTATTAGTCTAAATAAAATGAATTATAAAAATGTGCCTATGACATGTGGGACCCCACTGTTCTTTTAATTATTAAGATTGTTTTATTATAATGTGGATAATGTTAGGATTTATTAATAAAAGAAAATCCAGAAGTTGATTTAAAATGATTTAAACTTTAAAATTCAATATCTTTTAAACCGTAAGTCAGATTCAAAAACTTTATACATGAAAAATGATCAGAAAAATATAACGAATACGGATACGCTATCCGTATACCAACCACACCCCTCTAACACAACGAACATCGAACCGTTCCCCTCCGGACCGTCTGTCCGATGATTTGTCCGGTACTGTTAAAGTATCCGGATGAATTTATTCTGAACACGAAAGTTGTTCGGAATGTTTCAACTAGCACGGTTACACCATCCACACATTTGTCGGATGTCCACGACACCTCCGACATGAACCCTTCCCCCTCCGGACGCCCTGTCCGGTAATCACCCGGAGCTGGGATTTCATCCCTGGATGAATTCCCGCTCCGAGCAACGTGCATTGCACTGCGTTAGAGCACCGTTAACATTGCATACGTCATGTCATTCATCTGTTTGCTATGATTGCTTTATATTTACTGTTTCTCCCCCCCCCCTTTATTCTCCGGTAGACCCTGCTGCTACCGCCGACTACACCGCTGCTGGGTACGATTACTTCGTCGACGACCCTACCCCTACCGTCGAGCTACCAGGCAAGCAGAGCCATTCTCTTCCCTAGATATCGCCTACCTTTCCGTACTTTCTTGCACTAGGCATTGTTACTACTGCTGCTACATTGCAATCCTATTCAATTGCCTATCCTGATTTTGTCGCTCCTTGATGTACCTTCCTTATCCTATGCTGCCTGCTATATCTATACATTATATTCAGCAGTGAGCCCTGCGCATTGTTAGCTAGGATTAGATAGCGGGCCGTGGCCACTCAGGGGAGTGACGCGGATACAAAATATATACAACTGCAACAGGTACGGATCAATGCAGATGCCCTAGGGAACCTACAAAGGCGAAACTCTGCCGAGTCGATTCGAGTTTGACTTATGAGTGGACGAACTCGTATTTCACTCTCGTCGGCTCAGTAGCGTAGTATCACTGGGATGATACGAGGGTATTCCTCTTTAGTTCATTCCGCTGGTGTCTCGGCACCACCGGGGTGATACGAGAATATTCCTCTTTAATTCATTCCGCTGATGTCTCTGTCGAACCTCTTTAAGTGTGCCATCGAGGGTGATACCTCCTGATTTCACTTAATGGTAGGCACTCGAATCAACTGGTGTCCTTAAAGGTAAGAGTCGGGCGACCCAACGGTGCCCGCGAGCGGTATATTGTCGAGAGCGACAGTGAGGGTACGACCGACGTTACTGGCGTGCTTGGCCCCTGCTCGTATCTCGCGAGAGTTACCAAACCTCGAAAAGTCGAGCTCTACCAAGAGCACACGCGAGACAAGGTAAGGAGACGGTTCACCTTGTTGGTAACTGCAGAGACTTGGTGGGACGACAGGGCAGGCACCGATGTACTGGTGGCCCTGACTGGTGTCGTTGTCCGCGGGTCAGTTAAGTCGAGGCAACGATAACGGTTGTCACGCAGGTTAATTAAAATGCTAAATGGTTCGGCGGATGACTTGAGAGACCCGTTGGTCTGTACGCACTACCTACACGTGGGATTACGGTGTGGGCCCTCCGCGTCGTAGTTCGTCCAAAAGCTCTTCAGACGACAGCAGTACTGCGGCCTAATCGCCGGGAAGCCGTGTTGTCTTATTTGCTGCAGCAGGTGTGTTTGGATTTGATTTTGCTTCACCGGCCAGACTCGCACCGTGCAGGAGCGTGCAAGGGTGAGGGACCTAGACCCCTTGGAGCACAGGATATAGTCCGTCGGATGGCCTCTCTACTGAGCCTAGGATGAACTGCGATGTGTCGGATAGCCTCAGTGGGGCATTCCCTAACAAGGTGTACGCCACCCTGGAGATCCGAGCGTGCAGGCTGAACAGTAGTGCACCCCTCCAGGGAGTTTAATCTATTCGAATAGCCGTGTCCATGGTAACAGGACGCTTTATGCTGAAGCTGGACCTTACCACTACACACTACTACTATTAAACTGTATGGTTCCAGGTTTTCTTCCTCGAAGGGGAGTCGAGGAGGGGAACTCGGAGGCATTATTATTATTAATCATTACAACTTACTATTATACAATGCTGCAGGAACTTCTGCTTCATTGTTACTTTATGCTTTACATAAACTGTTGGTTGTTCTCATCTTGTGCTGCAAGACTCGTCAGAAGATGCTAGTCTTCGATAGGCCTAGCTTCTTACCCTTATTCTGATTTCTACCTTGCAGTCCACTATATACAGCCTCCCCTTTCCATTTGATACAATGCATAAATGCTTAGTAGCGGACGTAAGACTTGCGGGTATACTAGATACTCACCCTTGCTTTATTTCCCCCTTTATGTTTTGCCTGATCGGCCGCTGCAGTCGACGTTGGAGCCCAGGAGCAGGAGTACCCCGAAGGCGCCTACTACTACGTCGAGCCCTCTTTGACGAGGACCAGGAGTAGTTTCGGAGGCTCCCAGGCAGGAGGCCTTGCCTTTTCGATCTGTATCTCTGATGTTATTTGTGCTAGCCTTCTTAAGGCAAAACTTGACTAACTATGTCTGTACTCAGATATTATGGCTTTTATAACTTATGTATTCGGGTCTGGGTGACTCCCCCTTATATTGTAACATATTGGTTTATCCTTTTGTGTTTAGTGTTGTGATGTGATATTCTCACCGTGGCACCCTAATCTCAGCCGTGTACCCTGCGTGTATGATTACTGTACATGGATTGATTTTAGGGGCGTCACACAAAGCCTTTGCTAGCTAAACGCCTGTACTAAGCGGAATTCTGCTTGTACATCCATACCCTGAAACCAGTACCTTCCAGATGAGTCCACTATACCTTCCTATTCGTGGTATTCCACTACCACTCCTAAAGCATAGAATTTTTGGGTTATCCTTGGATGTTCAAAATCTTCTGGTTTGTGCCCCTGTTTTAGCTCATGAGGAAGTAGTAGTTAACTCATGACCTTCTTAAGTTGGACAAGTTTTACCCCGGGATTGCATGTCTAATCTGCAAACCCCCAATACAAGGAGGAACTGTCATGAGTGCGCCCAACTCACAAAAGATAATCACAACCAACAACCCTCCTTCACGCTTTGTTCATGAGAAATCAGAAAACTTTGGCAGTGATAAATAAAGGAGATTGCGGGGATGTGATCGTCCCCGTTTGGGAGACATTCCTCGAAACTTGTCCAATCTGAGAAGCAATTGAGTTATCTATTAGCATTCGTTGACAAATCATGCACCTCTGAAAACTTGTTTTCATTCTGTTTGATCTAAGGATAACACTTGAGTTTTACTTGCTTCCCTTTAACAAGGTTGTTAGTTCCTTTACTTTTATGTTGAGTCGGTTTTCCCTACTTCCTCCTTTCCCAAAGAGAACAGACACTTGATGCTGATGAAGATTCATCAATATAATGCAGCATTAAAAGTTTTTCCATGCCATATCATTGTTGACATTATCTCTTGATAAGTAAGTTGTTTGCAAAAGCCTTTGTCAAGCAAACATCTTCCTTTGTGTTAACATTTGCACTTCATGACTAATAGCTTGTTCTTTCAAAAAGTTCCAAATTTACTTTTCAAAATATAAAGAGAAAGAGCAAAGGTAAAAGCTTTTAGTTGTCCCTTGGCCAAAGGACTTGTTTGCCATGATTTGATGAGTTTCCTTAGCCCTACTTTTGTTTATAATTGTTATTACTCTTTCGTGAGGGCTTTATGAGTTGGAGATTGCTGACTAGGATGTTTGAGTTTGGTGAAAAGATCATGATGCTTCTTGTCCGTATTTTATT
This sequence comes from Bromus sterilis, assembly GCA_950022295.1. Classification (NCBI taxonomy): domain Eukaryota; kingdom Viridiplantae; phylum Streptophyta; class Magnoliopsida; order Poales; family Poaceae; genus Bromus; species Bromus sterilis. Next base: position 161,822,953 of record OX465600.1, read on the forward strand.
TATCGACACTTCACTCTCTAAACTTGTGGACAGGTTTACCGAGCTCAGTTTTCGCTTGGGGACAAGCGAGGTCTAAGCTTGGGGGAGTTGATACGTCCAAAATGCATCACTATTTTATATCGTAATTCATCCTTATTCATTGATATATTTCATGTTACGTTGATGTTCTTATGTTGTTTTGGCCTATTTTACACAGTTTGTAACTTTCCGGTCCGAAGCAGCAGACGCAGGATTCAGCGGTAAAAAGTAGACGCTGAGTTGCTGAAGAAGAATACCTCCAAATTACCTGAAAATCGTCGGGGGGTATTTTCCAGAAGAATAACGAATACTCGTCGAAGAGGGGCCACAGGGGCCCTAGGCGGCCACCTGGCATGGCCCCACCCCTGGCCGCGCCGGGAGGGCGCCTGGAGCCCTGGGGCCACTCCCGGCTCCCCCCTCTGACCTATATACTCCTCGTTACGCGAAAACCCTAAAGAGAGAGGCCATCACGGATTTCCGCCGCCGCTCCGTGGAGGAAACCTACAGAGAAGAAAAGGGCTCTCCGGCGGGAAGATTCCGCCGAGGAGATCACCTCCCGGAAGGGGAGATCATCGCCATCGTCATCACCATCGTCACGGGCATCATCGAGATCATCATCAACATCATACCCAACATCAGCACCATCTCCACCACCATCTCCACCACCATCCAATCTCACCTCACAAGTTTATCTTGTGTTGTAATCCGTACTATCTATCTTCTCTACTCTACCGGTGTTGATTACTACTTTGTGGTGAATGCTATTGAGTTTTGTTGGAGAAATACCATTATGTCCAGATTGTTTATCATATATTTATCACCTCTGATCATGATCTCTTTTATGTCTTGTGAGTAGTTACTTTAGTTCTTGAGGACATGGGAGAAGTCTAGTTGCTAGTAGTCATATAATGTTGAAGTAATTTGTGTTGTTTGATATTTAAGTTGTGTTATTATTTTCCTAGTGGTGTTGTGTGAGTCTAACACTCAACACTTTGCCTTCTTAAGGACCTAGGGGAATGCATTGTGTATTAAGAATGCTTACGGTGGGTTGCCGGAGTGACAGAAACCTGAACCCCAGTTTGCACACTTTTGCGCAAGGGAGTAATGGATCCTTGATCTTATTGATGTGGTTAGGCGTTGCCTTAATTTCTATCTTGTATTTGCGGATGCTTGCAAGATGTTTAATCATGAGAGTGCACTTATCTTAGTCTAGAAGGTGTGCTAGCATAGATCCACCCACTCAACACTTATAAGCACAACACTCGTTATCGATACGGAGTATGGCGAAAGCACGTGACTACCTCTCCATGTGTCCTCAAGAACGCTTTAGTCTTTATAAGTTCAGTTGTCAAGCTTATCCTTTGCACAAAAGGATTGGGCTACTTGCTGCTCCTCAGTGTTTTTTACTTTGCTTGCTTTTATCTTATCATTGCTTATATCGAAAACACCTAAAAAGTTACCTTTCAGTGTTTGCAGTTATTCCTTGCCTACTATCACCTATCAATACCTTTCGCTCCTCGTTGGGTTCGACACTCTTACTTATCGAAAACGCTACAATAGATCTATTTACGTTGAGGGTCATCACCACTAGGCATTTGATTGTAGTCTGTACTCAGACATGTATCTTCCGCTGACACTACTGGAATTCACCTATTTGCCGTCTGCCTCGGCGGACGGCAAACACCTATATGGCGGATGGCAAAGTCCGTTGCCGTCTGCCCCCGCACGGCAAAGCACCCATCAGCTATTTCTTCGGCAAAGAGGTGCTTTGCCGTCTGCAGGAAATCGACGGACGGCAAACCACCTTTGCCGTGCGCATTTGTGCAAGAAGACGGCAGAGCGGGCGTGACGGCGAACCTTTACCAGCCGGCTCCGTCAGGCCGTTAACGGCGGGGTTTGCCGTCTACTGACAGACGGCAAACTTTGCCGTCTGCCTCAAAACTAGCCGGCTGGCCGGCCGGCTCCGTCAGTCCGTTAATGCCGTCTATTGACAGACGGCAAACCTCCCAACTTTGTCGTCTGTCTTGCCGGAGGCAGACGGTATAATGACCAAATGGTCACCCAGCTGTTGCCAGATTGCACATCTGGGCGCCACGTGTCCTCTTTGCCAACTACAAGCAGACGGCAAAGGCCTTTGCCGACAGCCAGCAGACGGCAAAGTGGATGCATTCCTTCTGTTTTATCTGTTTTCTTTTAAATCCCTGCATTTGACAAAAACTACCAATATATATAGCAATATGTTTCTCCAACAACATAGTGTAGGCACCCACACACATGTTGATCAACCAAATATTAATCAAAATCCATATATACACAAGTTTTCATACATATATAGGAAACACAAGTGACCAAATAGCAAGTTCTCATACATAGTAAACAAGTACACACAAGTGACCAAACAGTTTATAAACAAAGCTACAAGTCCAATTGCAACTCTCCATCATAACATTACTCCCATTAAGCAAATCTGCAAAATGAAGAAAAGAAAATTATAAGAAGATGAAGTAGAAGAAGAAGAAGAATGAGAAGAGAAGAAGAATGAGAAGAGAAGAAGAAGAAGAAGAGAACTCTTCTTCTTCTCCTTCTTCTTGTCTTCTTCTCTTTACAAGTGAAAATGCAGCAACTCCAAAAATGCATTACTTTAGTCATTTTTAGGCAATAAAGCTAATTTTACCATTTTTTTAGAAAATTAAGCTAACTTTGGCAACTTTGAATAAAGGAAGCTAACTTTAGCATTTTTTTGAGCCAATTAAGGTAACTTTAGCATTTTGTGAGCAAATTAAGCTAACTTTGGCAACTTTGAACAAATGAAGCTAACTTTAGCATTTTTTTAGCCAATTAAGGTAACTTTACCATTTTGTGAGCAAATTAAGCTAACTTTGGCAACTTTGAACAAATGAAGCTAACTTTAATTTTTTTTGATCCAATTAAGGTAACTTTAGCATTTTGTGAGCAAATCAAGCTAACTTCATCATATTGTGAGCAAATCTGGCTAATCATGCTATTATTGAGCTAACTTAGCTATATTTAAGAATTTCATAATATTTCAGAAGCTAAATATGCATTTTCAAACTAACTAAGCATTTTCAAACTTACCGGAGTGTAGCCCTCAAGGCTGAGGTGGCTGAGAAGCATCCGTCGGGTTGGCCGATGTTGACGGTGGAGAAGGGTCATGGGACGCAGCCCGAGAGTTATGCTGCACGAAAAGATCAACTAGAGGTTAGCACGACGCCACTCAATATGGTATTGATGATCATCGAAAGATACTCACCGTCCCCACAGGAGAAATGATCGACATCGGTAGAGCGGCCTGACCAGTCTTCTCGCACATAGTCTGCACATTTGTTTTTCATGAGTCAATCATATTAGTTACTAATATAAACAAAAATTATAACATGCATTCTTTCGGTGAATATGAACAAGTGACTTACCACGAAGAGCTCATACAAGGCCCGGTTCGATGCATCGTGTCGTACCGCGGCCTCCTCGAGAGCCTTCGCCGTCCTCTCCTCCGCCAGCCGCTCTCTCTCCGCTGCCTTCTCCTCTACCAACCGCTCCTTCTCCTCCAGTAGCCGCTGGGTGTTCTGTCGCTCTTTCTCAAGAGCTTCCTGCAACCCCACTCATCTAGTTAGCATTGTAATATTCGATGAGAGAAAACAAGAATGCAAGAGTCCTTATGGATAACCTGGATAGCAAGGTCGACTGGCCGTGGACGAGTCCTTATAGCAGGAGAAGAACTCGTTTGGCGCGCCTTGATCTCAGGAAGAGTCTTGTCACACCTAATCAACTTATCTCCAATGGCCATGGCGCCATGGCGCCTTCCGCCACTAGAGATCGTCACCAGCTCCGGGTCAATAGGCTTCCCAATCGGGGTGTAAGCCTCCCCGTTCTTCTCCTTCGCCACCTCAGTATAAGCCTTGAGCTTACTATAGGCGGCAATGTTGGTGAAAGTCGAAGGAGTGGCGAGATCCGACTCTGAGAGCGCCTTGGCCTTCTTGTACGACGTTGTATGGGATATGCCATACATGTCGAACACCTGAGGCACCTCCGTTTTATTATGCTCCGCCTAAAAGACAAACAAAAGCATGATATTAGTACGTGGGTGCCTAAAAGACAAAGCAAAGAAGAATTTGCACATACCCATTTATGCTCGTAACCAGCTAAGTTACGGCTGCCTTGATGGTATGGCACACCAACCATTTGGGTGCGCCGGTCCTTGGCATTGTTGTGGACGGCAAACCAGGCATCTGAGCACCAGTGTTCCACAATGCCTCCCAACAATCCATCTTGTCCGCACACCATCTCGGCGGCACCTAAGTTAGTAAACAAGGAAACTAATAAGTAGCCTAGATAGGAATCAAATCAAGCAAACTATTCAAGACTTAAGAAGGGTTACCGTCATGTACTGGGCCCTGGTCAGAAACTTCTTGCGGCAGTCCTTCTTGCTACGCTTGCGCCCTTGCTTGGCGTAGTAGTCACGGACCGCCTGCACTCGCATCTCGTGCCTTGTGTTCTGCAAGAGGCGCGTGGCCTCTGCAACTATCACGTCCTCCGCCTCCTGCTCCTTGGACTCATCGACCTTGTAGTAGACCTGCAATAGCACGAGACAACACTGATGAGTGCACCAACTAGCTATTGTCAAGATTTTATTGTGTGAAACAGAAATTACCCAAAAGCCGTTGATCACCATGTCAGCTCTGGTGTGGCATTCGACCCCGTTTTTGGTCGTATCCGGCGGGGCCGGGGCAGCACAATAGTGCTCCCATTTGAGTCCAGGCTGCGGAACCTCATCAGGTCCGGGCAATTGAACCAGCCCTGGGAAGTTCTCCCTGACGAGCACACCAAGGATGGAGTTGGGATTGCGGACACCATTGCCGTATATCCAACCCCTGTAGTATAAAAAGACAAAGCCATCAGATAGACATAAGTATAGAAGGTACCGGAAGAGAGTATAAGTGCACTTACGTCTCTCCATCAGGCGTAATCAACCACTTATGGGCGGGAGTCACCGGCACGGACGGGAGCCGTGTACCCCCACGCTGGTACACGGTGGTACCCTGATCCACCTCCTCCTCATCCATAGTGTCCAGCTCGGCACCAGCCTCCCCCTCAGGCGTGTGCTGCTCTGGCTGGTCCGGACAGGGACTCCAGGTCGTGCGGGTGGACGTAGCCTCCTCCTCCACCTCAGGCTGGTGGATCGGAGTGTCCGAGGAGGGATCCACCCTGCAGTGCTCTGGTGAATCAGCCGGAGGTGGCGGCGAGGAAGCAGCAGCAGGTGTCCGTCTCCCTTTCCCGCGACCACCGCCTGCTTTGCCTCTCCCGGTCTTCTTCCGACCTCCTCTCCCCCTGGGAACCTCATCAGTAGAAGGAGGAGGCGAGGAAATACTCTCGAGCAAAGACCTCCGTAGAGCCACATGTGGGAGCGCATGACCCCTCCCTCGCGAGCCTGAGGTATCGCCCTCCATATCTGTCACGAACCTGCCAAGAATTAAAATAAAATAATTAGTACAATGAGAAAAAGAATTAATAATACAAAAGTAATTACTGCAATAATGAGAATATATACATATATATAATTAAAGTTGAGATGCATACAACTAACAATAGTCGGGATCATCGGTATCTTCTCCGCGATCAATTGAAGGATCGTCATCACTATCACGCGTGTCGTCGATAATGAAGGCCTCATCAGGTTCAACAACACCAACATTTGGAAGGCCTTTATGTAAACGGTCAAGCATGGACAGGTCATCTGGAGCAGTAACCTCTTCTTCTTCAGGCTCTTCAACATCATCGTTAGCGGCTTCACTCTCATTGTCTTCTTCCATGTTCTGGGGTTGCGTAGAGCGGTTTCGGAAACGTTTTTTTATCACGCGTGTTTCTTGGAAGAATTCTCCTTCATATGTCTCTGGGTCAATGTGGGGTACATAATCCTCTTCATTGGGGGGAAGTGGTCTAATATGAGGTGGCACATCATAAACGACATCCCAACCTTTCAGGTTTTCAACCGTTTGGCAGGGGTAGGATAGATAGAAAACCTGGGTGGCCTGTTGAACCGTAATATAGACATCGGGGACATTAAAATGGGTGTCTTGTCGAATTTCGACTAGACCTACATGTTCATGAGTTCGTCTAGTCCTCGACCGGAGAAACCAATGACATTTTAAGACAACGGCGTTGGGAGGATTTTCACCATAGAATAGAAGTTCGTATATTGTTTCAACTCTTCCATAATACTCAATACCTCCGTCGCCGATAGCAGAGACACCCGAATTTGTACTTTTTCGATCGGCCATTTTTCGCTCTTTATCAACGGTACGAAAGCGATACTTGTTGATGTCGTATTTCTCAAATACACGGACCTTATTGTCAAAACCATTAGCGACTTGTCTCAATTCGGCGTCCATAGGCTCCTCATTTGCCTATAAGTTTTATAGGAAAGGATTGGTATATTAGTGAAAAATAGGTCGAACCAACAAATGAAACCCTATATATGAATGATAGTTACCGTTCGTTTGAACCAAGAGATGAAACCAGGATTGCCGTCTCCTTGATTGGCAAGAAGCTCATACTCTGCGATGGAATCACTTTCAATAACCACTCCATTCGAGAATTTGGCGACGTATCGACTGTATGAATTCGTGAGAATTAATAAGAAACAAGAATTATTAGAAGTTGCGAAACAATGTACGTACCGAGCACTTACTCGATGTACGGTCGCACTTCTGTTAGGTTGGTGAAGATATACAGTGTAAGAGTCCGCCATTCTTTGATATCCAAAATCTTATTTCTCGAAGCACCAACAGGTCCGAGCTTCCCTTTGAATAGGCTGAGGTTGGATTGACGCCGTTGGGGGTCGCCAGTATTGTACCGAGGCTTTGGATTATGCAAATGGCGATTTTTGGCTTCATAATTGGCTGTCACGAAGTTTGCCGCCTCCTCGGTAATGAAAGCCTCGGCCATCGAAGCTTCAATTCTACGTTTATTTTTACATTTTGCTCGAAGCGTCTTCTGCATTCTCTCCGTTGAATAGCACCAACGATTTTGCACAGGGCCCCCTAATCTTGCCTCGGTCGGGAGATGCAATATCAAATGTTGCATCGGATTAAAAAAACCCGGTGGAAAGATCTTCTCTAACTTGCAGAGCATCTCCGGCGCCATATCTTCCATGTCTTCTAGCACGCCATCGGATAGTTCTTTAGCACAAAGAACACGAAAGAAATAGCTCAGTTCTGCCAGTACTAGCCACTCTTCCTCGCGGATATAGCCGCGCAACATCACCGGCATTACCCGCTCAAGCCATATGTGCCAATCATGACTCTTCAGCCCAAATATTTTATGTTTTTCAGGACTCGCTCCCCTCCTCAGATTCGCTGCATACCCATCGGGGAACATCAAACTGTTTTGTACCCACAAGAGAATTTCCCTGATGTGCCCCCTTTCAAGATTGAACCAGGCCCTTGGCTTGGACCAATTCTTCTTTCCTTTCGGCTTTCGCATGTTCTGTGAGGGTCTATCACATAGAGTCTCCTGGTCGACTCTAGCTTTAGGATTATCCTTTGACTTCCCATCTATGCCGAAAAATGTACCAAACAGGGCCTCGCCGATATTTTTTTTCAGTGTGCATCACGTCAATATTGTGTGGAAGTTCGAGGTCTTGGAAGTAGGGGAGATCCCAGAAGCATGTCTTGTGAATCCAGGCGTGTTCCGAATTATATCCCTTAAAATACCCGGGACGTTCTGGATCAGGCTCGAGAGAGTTCAACTGTGCCAAGACATGTTCGCCCGTCATCGTAGGTGCTGCCAGGTTTTTGACAACTTTGCCTTTGATGAAGTTCTTCTTGTCTTTTCTAAAAGGATGCTTAGGAGGCAGAAACTGTCTATGCAAGTCGATGCAGGAATACTTGCCACCCGCCTTCAGCCAATGAAACTGAAGAGCAGCCTTGCATGTTGGGCACCCGAACTTTCCATGAACACAGGAGCCAGCGAAAAGCGCCTACACCGGCAGGTCATGCATCGAGTACTGGTACCAAACATGCATTTTTAAGGTCTTTTTGCTAGCTGCATCGTATTTCTTGAACCCTTCGTCCCAAGCTTGTTGCAATTCCTCCTTAAGCGGTTGCATGTACACATCCATATTCTTCCCCGGATGTTTGGGCCCTGGTATTATCAACATCAGGAAAATGTTCTTCCTTTTCATAATCTCTGAGGGGGGAGATTGAGTGGCATGAAAAATATAGGCCAACAACTGTATGAGGCTGCCATCAGACCGAAAGGATTGAACCCATCTGTGCCGACGGCGATTCGGCAATGCCTTGGCTCCTTAGCTTTTTCCGAATGTTTTTCATCAAAGTGCTTCCATGCTGAACCATCCGATGGGTGAGTCAACATCGGCTTCCCATCTGCATCAAATTTTGTTCTCTTCCCATGTTTGTGCCATGTCATCGGTCTGGCTGTCTCTTCCATCATGTAAAGGCGTTGAATTCTTGGTATCACTTGAAGATACCGAAGAACATTTACGGGTATTTTGGTCTGCGTCTTCTCACCTTGACCATTGTCTACCACAACATACCTGGATGACTTGCATTTGGGACAATAGTCTTCGTCTGCATACTCTTTCCTAAATAAAGCACATCCATTTTCACAAGCATGTATCTGCTCATAGGGCATCTTAAGTACCTTGAGGATTTTATCCGATTGGTACAGGTTTGCAGGCATAACATGATCTTTTGGTAGAAACCGCCCAATTAGGGTCGTGATCGCATTGTAGCAATCTGTGCCCAAATTGAATTGTGCCTTCAAAGCCATCAACTGTGCGATGACATCGAGCTGACAAAGCTCAGTGTGAGCGTGCAGCGGACGTTTCGAAGACTCCAACATCTCATAGAAGGCCTTCGCAGATTCCTCCATCTCATCGTCCTCATCCCGCGCATCGTCAAAGTCCTGCACCATGTCTTCGATCCCGGTTCCGTACTCATCCATGCGCTGACGGACCACCTCCTCTCTCCGTCGTCCGCCAGACTCGCCATGGAAGCTCCACACCGTATAACCAGGCTTATAACCCCACTTCTGCAAGTGTTTACCCATATCCACCTCTGTCGCCTGTTTATAATTGTCGCACCTAACGCAGGGGCACCAGGTTTTTCTCTGCCCATTTGCAAACGCCGCTCTTAGAAACTCCTTGGTTTTCATTGCCCATTCATTGCTGATCTCTTTCTGATTAGGGCGACCAGCGTACATCCACGCACGATCATCGCTCATCTTGTCGCTACAGCTAGCTACTAAACAACAAATATACCATTTTATTACGTCCACTTTTTATTGCTTTTATCATACATAGCTACGGCATATGCAATTAACCTACACACTAATAGGTAAAGATAGGTCCTAATCCCACCCGAGTATGTATGTAGATTGGGTCGGTTTCCCATGATTTGGTCCCGATCCGATGCGGTATTTCGGCAGCACCTCCCCGATGTTCTCCTAATACACATCTCGACAACAAGCCGAGAGGTTGTGTATCCGGAGAGCAACAGGGAGGCGCTGACGAAATACCGCGTCGGATCGGGACCAAAGCATGGGAAACCGACCCAATCTACATACATACTCGGGCTGTCCATCGATAACGTTGGACAATTCAAAAGAATCACTATTATAAATATGCAAATTAATGCATATTTATAACTGTAACCTTTTCGAACGGGAGATGCATACTGGTTACGCGACTGTATTTACCTAGCTACTAGTGTCATCGACACGAAGGCCGGAACAAAGCAAATGAAGGGGGGGGGATGATAGAGGACATTTTTTACTCACCCTCGGACGTAGGGGCGATCGTCGACACGAGACCCTCGTCGACGGCGATGCTCGAGGTAAAGGGGAAACAACTGCACATTTAATTTTAGAAAATCAACACAAACACTACTACTGGTAATTGAGCTATGTAACAGTAACATCTAATTACTTTTTCTCTTCTTTCTCTTTTTCCTCTTCTTTTAATTATTAATTTTCTTCTAACCTAACTAACTATTTATTTTCTTTTCCTTTTCTAAATCTTCCTTCTCCTCTTCTTCTTATTGTTCTTTCTCCTATTCTTCTTCTTCTTCTTCTTCCTTCTCCTCTTCTTCTTATTCTTCTTTCTCCTCTTCTTCTTTTTCTTCCTCTTCTATTTCTCCTATTCTTCTTCTCTTCTTCTTCTTCTTCTTCCTTCTCCTTTTCTAATTACTTTTCTTTTCTAATTCTTTTCCTCTTCTTATTAAATTTAACTAAAAAAACTAACTACAACTAATAAGTAAAACTAAATAAAACTAACTAACTACAATAGAATAACTGAATACAATACAAAAATTTACTAATCTAAAATCTATTAAAAACAGTAGCAATTAAAAACTAACTAACTTATATTAAAAACAGTAGCAATTAAAAACAACAAGAATACGAACCTAACTAAATTTACTAATCTAAAATATGACTAACCTAACAATAAACTATAATGTGAACAACACTAATACTAACAAATCTAACAATGCATAACAGTAATACTATATATAACAGAGAAAACAAAAAAACAAAAAAAAACAAAGAGGGAGAGGAGGGGGCTCACCGGCCGGAGTGGGGGTGGAGGTGGAGGAGGTGGGCGGCGGCTTGACGGCGGGTGGTGGAGGAGGGCAGCGACGCCGGAGCCGGAGACGACGGCCGTGGGGCGAGGGAGGGGTGGGCCGAGGAGGGTGGGGCGGGTGGGGGTGGGGCGGGCCGGGGCGGGTGGGATCCGGCGACGGCGACGGTGAGGGCGCGGCGGCGGCGGCGTACGTGGGGGCGAGAGAAGAGAGGGCACGGGAGAGAGTAGTGGAGAGAGTGGAGAGATAGGAGAGACGACGGGCAGTGAACGGTCCCCGTGCTATGCCGTCTGCCAGCAAACGGCATAGCACCCTTTGCCGTCTGCTGGCAGACGGCATAACACGGGGCCGTTAGCCAGGCTGGTCGGAAGGGCCTGGTGGGCCTCCCAGCTCCTTTGCCATCTGCCCTTAGACGGCAAAGTTCTGTTTGCCGTCCGGCTATGTGGAAGCTGACGGCAAACCACATGGTTGCCATGAGTTATTTAGTTGCCGTTTGTATTTAGGTTACCAGACGGCATACAGCCTCTTTGCCGTCCGCCCCGATGAAAAACAGACGGCAAAGAGGTTCACCCATGGCAAACTGATGAATTCCAGTAGTGTGATGTATTGTAATTAAGGCAGTTGTATGCCGATTGTATGAGATGTTGTATCCTTGTAGCTGTAATGTTGTGATATCATGTTGGAAATCCGGGGCATATGGCATTGTCATATGTCGCGGTGGGACCGATATGTGCTTCATCCCCGGATCAGGATGGAAACATCTAGATCTGGAACAGTACCGCATATCGGGCCTTACACGACGCAAGACAAAAAGTAAAGACAGGGAAAGGCAACGCTGCAGATTCCAAGACAGAGGCGTCTCTTCGTATACACAATCCATTAAAACATGGCAGTAAATTGCACGTTTCCAAACAACCTTGGAAACCGAACAGGCGGAATAAGCGCAGTAATCAAATCCACACGCACATTGAAGCGTCATCATAACCATAGGCGGAAGTGACAATTCACAACTGACTGTTTTCATCTTTAATACGTCATCAGTATCAAACAAGCATCATTGCGTCTCCGCAGAATGGATGGGACAACTCAATACTGCTGCAGACGCACCAAACAAATAGAGATGCCCTTGTTCACATATATTTTATTTAGTAATCTTGTCTTCTGATTTGATTTCATCAAATAAACTCCCATCGGGAGCACCTTGCTACTCTCAGCAGAGAAATGGCTACATGAAGCACCTTACAAGGGTTCGAGTGATCCTTCCCGTCAATGTATTCAGAAAAAACACCTCTTTAAGGTTTGAGTGCTCACTCGCCTCTAAAATAAACGCTTGAGTGCTTACTCGCAAGATTACACAATAACAAAAGCGCTTGAGTGATCACTCGCAAGAAGATACAAGGAAAAACTACGAGAAACAAGCAATTGGCTCATCGAGCGGGCACCCGAAACCTCATCGGGTTCTCATACTGTAAGTCCACTCGATTGTTTTCCGAGTGGGTGCACTCTATATGGGAAACTCGCCCCTACTAAGACCTGGGACGCGATAAACTATACCCCAGAAGTCACGCAAGCTTGCGTATAGGTAAGACCCCGCTGATCCGCCGGCCGGGCCGGGACTTGCCACAACGCCACTTCACTCCCGACCGTTCCATGCCCAGGTGCATGATAGAGATAACAACTAACGGACGCTTTAGGGTCGTATACAACACTTTAACTGGCGGCATAGATCCTGTAAGCCCTCCGCGGCCTGGACCTTGTTTGACACTAGTCGTTCCCAAGTTTGTGTCGAGGGACTCGAGCTTGATTGGGCTACTCTGGTATTTGCTGCGAGCGCAATTTACTGAGGCTCGACCCGTCGAGTGTTGGATATGTGCCCTAGAGACAAATTAATAAAGATATTTGTCACATATCCGTTTTGTTCATAATACGTTTTATACTGTGCTATAACTGTATTACTTGGAAATACTAATACAGGTGTAGTATAAAACATGGTCTGTAGTTTAACTCGGGTAAACTATCTCATTGGGCAATTGATTGATCAAGCTTTCCTGATCATGGCGACAATTAAGTCCATTGACAATGAGGTCATATCATTAGGGGAATGATGTGATGGACAGACACCCACCTAAAGTAATGCAATGTGATCGAGTCACATAGTTCAGCATTGCTACGACTTTGTAACGTATGGCTTAGTCCTTAGACCGCAATGATCATACGTAATTGTCATCTATGAGGAGACTTTGATTTGTATCCCACCGCCTGACTGAAATATGCTGGCTATAACGGTGCACTTTGGGTATTCCGAAATAGATGGTTGATGAGTATGTTAATAGATCAGAGCGGGATTTGTCAGTCCTTGTGACAGGACAGGTACTCTGGGCCCACTCGGTGATATTGCATCAACAGCTTGCAAGCAGGTGACTAGGTCACAAGAGATGCAATGATCATGGACGAGTAAACTTGTTTGTTGTGAACGAGATGTGAACACGGTATGTAGGATACCGACGATCAAACCTCGGACAAACAAAGTACCGCAGCACAAAGGGATTGCGTCGTATCGTTAACGGTTTCCAAAAGTGATCGAAGTTCATTCGATGGAAGCGCAGGGGCTGTCAAGGATTGTAACCAGGTCCAACTGACTAGTCATTGGTCAATGAGAAGAGTCTCGACCATGTCTGCTGTTTCCCGGACCGTTAGGGTGTCACACTTAAGGGGCAATCGATGCTAGGACAGATTCGGGATCATCGGTGAAATAGGAGAAAGCACCGGAATAGTTCCGGGAGAGAACGGAAGTTGTTCCGGACATTTTGAATAGTTCAAAATAAATTTTAATTGTTTTAATAATGTTTTTATTATTTAATTATTTGAATTAAATATTTAAAACTTATTAAATAATTAAAATTAATGGAAAAAGGCTATATGGGCCCTTGGGGCCCATTAGGGGAGGAGGGGGTTCCCCCCCTTGGGCTTGGCGCCAAGGGTGGGGCCCATCCCCCCCCCCTTGGGGGTTTAGTCCCACATGGGGGAGGGAAGAGGGATCACACCCCCCCTTGGCCTTTATAAGGAGGGGTAGACCCCCCTTTTTCCATCATCTCATTGAGTTCTCTCTCTCTCTTTCTCCATTTCTGGAAGTGGACTCCCCTTGTTAGGAGTCTGCACCAGGATTGGAGTTCTCCACCATAAGGCAGGCCGTCGCTTTGCCGGAGTCGGGATCCGAATCCGTCTTCTTTCCGCTGCTCGCCTGGTTCGGAGCCCGGAGGGAACATCGGTTGCACTGTACGTGTGTAATCTCTTCGAGGCACTACACCTGTGGTGCTACTTCGTCGCTGGAGGTTTACCGGGAGTCATCCTCGCCGGTGGTGGTCTTCTACACGACAGGGAGGTCGTAGTTCTGAGTCTACGCCAACCACGTTCGCAAGAACGTTTCCCTCTTTCGGTCTTCAAAGGTATGAACACCGATTCCCTCCGTTACATTACATCGCCATAGCATAGATCTTGGGTTCGGGTACCGTAGGTATGAAAAATTTGTGTTTTCTGCCCCGTATCCCAACAGTGGTATCATGAGCTAGCTATGCGTAGATTTATTGTACGGGTAGAACACATCTAGGATGTGGGCATCGAATCTTCATTCGTTACCCTCCCATGTGTACTCATTTAGCATTGCGGCAATGTTTGATGAAGCGGCCCCCGACCGACCTTACGCGTTTACGCGAGACTGGTTCCACGCTTGACATATGGCTTGTACCATATAAAGTGGCTGGGGGGGTGTCTGTCTCTCTGCATTAGCGATGCGAAGATGTTTGCAACGGAGGGCCCCGACAGGGGTGTAATAGAGACGATTGGGGATCGGTGTTGTGGCATGTTTTCGCAGGATAGAAATCGGTTCTCTCTCTCGAAACCCCTAGCAGCCACGTAAAAAACTTACATAAGCTAAAGTAGAAAGGCGTTTGACTTTGCTTTGCATGAAGGGGGATCATAGCTTGTATGATTTACATCCTGTTTTGCTAATATGCTTGATATAACGACGGTAGCATTATAGGATGATCTCTCACTAAAACCAACACAGTGTCCTTACCCTAGTGAGCACCACCTGGAAAGTTCTACATTATGGAGGCATCACGTGTCACACGGGTGTCAAACATTTTTTCGTTCACAAAAGGTGGGTGTAGCAAGCCTGGCATATGTATATGATATGGCCTTGCATGACACAGCAATAAATCACATAGGGTGTGATGGCGAGCCTGGCATATGTATATGATATGGCCTCGGGACACAAGAGACCGAAAGGTCGAGCATGAGTCACATAGATGATGTGATTGGCATGATGGCCTACCTTGAACACATACTGATGGCCGTGATGATCGGGGGAGGTATGGTGTTCTAAGGATCGTGTAATCACTTAGCAAAATTGAGAGATGTTTTCCTAAGTGGGAGTTTTAGAATTAATTGTAATTGAACTCCACATTATGAACAAAAGTCTAAATATGTATCTTTGTGAATCAACCTTGTAGATGAGAGCACCACGCCCCTCGTTCAACTTAGGATCATTCCTAGAGAAAGATAAACTGAAAACTAATGGGTCAAACTTCACCTCCTGGTTCCGCACCCTGAGGATTCTCCTCGTTCCCCTCAAAATGTCCTACGTACTTGAGACTGCATTAGGAGATGCACCAGCAACTACCGCTACTCTGACTGAGAAGAAAGTCTATCTCATTAAGTCGGATGATTCCTCCCTTGTCAAGAAGGGTATGCTCCATGCCATGGAGGCTGAACTGCAGAAACGGTTCGAGAGCTTCAGTGCTTATGAGATAATCACTGACCTCAAGACCGTCTTTGCACCTCAAGCCAAGGTTGAGAGAAATGAAGTTTGTGAAGCTTTCTTCTCTGCAAAGATGGAAGAGCACACCAGCATGACTGAGCACGTAGTCAAAATGTCTGACTACGTTCAATGCCTAAATGATCTAGAATTTAAGATTCCAGATGAAGTGGCGATTGATAGGGTGTTGCGGTCGCTACCCCCTAGCTATGAGAGTTTTGTGTTGAAGTACAACATGCAAGGAATGGTTGAGACCCTTTCTGAATTGTTCACAATACTCAAAATTGCTGAGATGGAAATCAAGAAGGAGCACAGCTGCACCAAGTACCTAGAAGATAAGAAGGCCGGCAAGGTTGCCGGAAGAGACATGGATATATGTGATATACATGTTATTGATGTTTTCCTGACAAGTGCTCGGAGCAATGTCTGGATATTTGATACCGGATCAGTTGCTCACATCTGTAACTCCCAAGAGGGGATGCAGAATAAACGACTCTTGCGGAAGGATGAAGTGACGATGCGCGTTGGGAACGGTGCCAAGGTTGAAGTAATGTCAATTGGCACGCTTCGTCTTAGTCTCCCTTCGGGATTGATTCTTGTCTTGAATAATTGCTATTATGTACCCGCGTTGAGTATGAACATTGTGAGTGGCTCTTGCTTGATGCGGGACCAGTATTCTTTTAAATCCGTAACAACTGGTTGTTCGATTTATAAGAATAATGTCTTCTATGTTCATGCACCGGTGCGTAATGGTTTATTCTTAATGGATCTCGAATATAATGACTCCCACATCAATAACGTAGAGGCCAAAAGATTAAAGCCTAGTAACGAAGAACACATGACGATGTGGCATTGTCGACTTGGTCATATTGGTGTAAAACGCATGGAGGAACTCCATAAAGATGGACTTCTGGAGTCATTGGATTTTGGATCCCTTGACACATGTGAACCATGCCTAATGGGCAAAATGACAAGGACTCCATTCAATGGAAAAATGGAGCGCGCGGAGGACTTATTAGGGATCATACATACTGATGTATGCGGACCAATGAATGTCACCGCACGCAATGGTTTTCGTTACTTCGTGACCTTCACGGATGACTTAAGTAGATACGGGTATATCTATTTAATGAAACACAAGTCTGAAACCTTTGAAAAGTTCAAGGAATTTCAGAGTGAGGTCGAGAATCAACTCGGGAAGAAAATCAAGCACCTTCGATCTGATCGAGGAGGCGAGTATTTAAGTCACGAGTTTGGCACTCATCTGAAGACTTGTGGTATTGTACCACAACTTACGCCAGCTGGAACACCTCAGCGAAACGGTGTGTCCGAGCGACGTAATCGAACACTATTGGATAGTGTACGGTCAATGATGTCTCATACCGACTTACCTACATCATTCTGGGGGTATGCATTAGAAACTGCCGCTTACGTTCTTAATAGGGTACCATCCAAATCCGTAGAGACAACGCCAATTGAGAAATGGTGTGGCAAGAAGCCAAAGTTGTCTCACCTGAAGATTTGGGGTTGTGAGGCTTATGTTAGGAAACTTCAGCCTGACAAACTCGAATCTAAGGCGGAGAAATGCATCTTTGTAGGATATCCAAAGGAAACAGTTGGATACACCTTCTACAACCAATCTGAGGGCAAAACGTTTGTCGCTAAGACTGGACACTTTCTTGAGAAAGAGTTTCTCTCGAAAGAATTGAGTGGGAGGAAAATAGACCTCGATGAAGTGACTGACCAATCACTCCAAATGGAAGAACCGGCAACAGAAATTGTTCTGGAACCTTCTTCCACAGTGGGAGCTGAAGAGAATGGCCAGGAAGACATTCATAACGATCATGACATACATGATGATCATGATGAGAATGAAGAGGAACCTATTTTGCCCCGTAGGTCATCAAGAGTCCGTCAACCTACCGAGTTTTAAGGACAGCTTGTGAATGCAATCTCGGCTGATGAGTCGGATGAACCTACGAGTTACAAAGAAGCAATGGAGGGACCCGAGTCCGAGAAATGGCTGGAAGCCATGAAATCCGAAATAGACTCCATGTACACCAACAAAGTTTGGACTTTGGTGGATATTCCCGAGGACCGCAAGGCCGTCGAGAATAAATGGATTTTCAAGAAAAAGACTGACGCAGACGGAAACGTATCTGTCTACAAAGCTCGACTTGTCGCGAAGGGGTTCCGACAAATTCAAGGAGTTGACTACGAGGAGACGTTCTCTCCTGTAGCGATGATAAAGTCTATTCGGATCCTACTAGCAATAGCTGCCTATCATGATTACGAGATATGGCAGATGGATGTGAAAACTGCGTTCCTTAATGGCAACATTGAGGAAGAGTTGTATATGATGAAACCAGAGGGGTTTATCGATCCAAGGAATGCTGGTAAGGTGTGGAAGCTCCAACGGTCCATCTATGGGTTGAAGCAAGCATCTCGGAGCTGGAATCTTCGATTTGATGAGGTCATTAAAGATTTTGGATTTGTCCAAAACGTCGAAGAGTTCTGCGTCTATAAGAAATTGAGTGGGAGCTCTGTAGCATTCCTTGTGTTATATGTGGATGACATATTACTAATAGGGAACGATAAGAAATTCTTAGAGGGAGTAAAGGAATATCTGAATGGACAATTTTCCATGAAGGACCTAGGTGAAGCTGCGTACATATTGGGGATTAAGATCTATAGAGATAGACCTAATCGACGGTTGGCCTTGAGTCAGAACACTTATATTGACAAGATATTGAAAAGGTTCAGTAGGGATAACTCCAAGAGAGGCCTCTTGCCAGTTATAAAAGGTGTCAAATTAAGCGTGACTCAATGCCCAACCACAGCAAAAGAGAAGGAGGAAATGTCCTCAAAGCCCTATGCCTCAGCCATAGGTTCTCTCATGTATGCTATGTTATGTACCAGACCGGATTTAGCGCTGGCCATTAGTATGACTAATCGCTACCAGAGTAACCCGGGAATGGCTCACTGGACAGCAGTAAAGAATATCCTAAAGTACTTAAGAAGAACAAAGGATCTCTTTCTCGTTTATGGAGGAGTTGATGAGGAGCTCACCGTAAAGGGTTACTTTGACGCAAGCCTCGGCTCAGATCTAGATGACTCGAAATCCCAGACGCGATATGTTTTCATGTTGAAAGGTGGCGCGATTAGCTGGAGGAGCGGCAAACAGTCAGTCGTCGCTCAATCTACAATGGAGTCGGAGTATATTGCCGCTTGCGAAGCGTCAAACGAGGCGTTGTGGCTGAAGAAGTTCGTAATCGAGCTTGGCGTTTTTCCCAGCTGCACTGACCCCGTGGGAATCTTCTGCGATAACACGGGTGCCATTGCTAACGCGAAGGAGCCAAGAACTCACTCTACAGCCAAGCACATCCTCCGAAAGTTCCATGTGACGCGAGACTACGTCAGGGATGGACACACTAGGATTCACAAGATACATACGGATCTGAACGCAGCAGACCCGATGACTAAACCTCTTCCACAGGGCAAGTTTGAAGAACACCGAGAGACCATTGGTGTTAGATACATACCTGATGTAAACTAGTGTAATTTGTACTCTAGTGCAAGTGGGAGACTGTTGGATATGTGCCCTAGAGACAAATTAATAAAGATATTTGTCACATATCCGTTTTGTTCATAATACGTTTTATACTGTGCTATAACTGTATTACTTGGAAATACTAATACAGGTGTAGTATAAAACATGGTCCGTAGTTTAACTCGGGTAAACTATCTCATTGGGCAATTGATTGATCAAGCTTTCCTGATCATGGCGACAATTAAGTCCATTGACAATGAGGTCATATCATTAGGGGAATGATGTGATGGACAGACACCCACCTAAAGTAATGCAATGTGATCGAGTCACATAGTTCAGCATTGCTACGACTTTGTAACGTATGGCTTAGTCCTTAGACCGCAATGATCATACGTAATTGTCATCTATGAGGAGACTTTGATTTGTATCCCACCGCCTGACTGAAATATGCTGGCTATAACGGTGCACTTTGGGTATTCCGAAATAGATGGTTGATGAGTATGTTAATAGATCAGAGCGGGATTTGTCAGTCCTTGTGACAGGACAGGTACTCTGGGCCCACTCGGTGATATTGCATCAACAGCTTGCAAGCAGGTGACTAGGTCACAAGAGATGCAATGATCATGGACGAGTAAACTTGTTTGTTGTGAACGAGATGTGAACACGGTATGTAGGATACCGACGATCAAACCTCGGACAAACAAAGTACCGCAGCACAAAGGGATTGCGTCGTATCGTTAACGGTTTCCAAAAGTGATCGAAGTTCATTCGATGGAAGCGCAGGGGCTGTCAAGGATTGTAACCAGGTCCAACTGACTAGTCATTGGTCAATGAGAAGAGTCTCGACCATGTCTGCTGTTTCCCGGACCGTTAGGGTGTCACACTTAAGGGGCAATCGATGCTAGGACAGATTCGGGATCATCGGTGAAATAGGAGAAAGCACCGGAATAGTTCCGGGAGAGAACGGAAGTTGTTCCGGACATTTTGAATAGTTCAAAATAAAGTTTAATTGTTTTAATAATGTTTTTATTATTTAATTATCTGAATTAAATATTTAAAACTTATTAAATAATTAAAATTAATGGAAAAAGGCTATATGTGCCCTTGGGGCCCATTAGGGGAGGAGGGGGTTCCCCCCCTTGGGCTTGGCGCCAAGGGTGAGGCCCATCCCCCCCCTATGGCCGGCGCCCTCCCCCCCCTTGGGGGTTTAGTCCCACATGGGGGAGGGAAGAGGGATCACACGCCCCCTTGGCCTTTATAAGGAGGGGTAGACCCCCCTTTTTCCATCATCTCATTGAGTTCTCTCTCTCTCTTTCTCCATTTCTGGAAGTGGACTCCCCTTGTTAGGAGTCTGCACTAGGATTGGAGTTCTCCACCATAAGGCAGGCCGTCGCTCTGCCGGAGTCGGGATCCGAATCCGTCTTCTTTCCGCTGCTCGCCTGGTTCGGAGCCCGGAGGGAACATCGGTTGCACTGTACGTGTGTAATCTCTTCGAGGCACTACACCTGTGGTGCTACTTCGTCGCTGGAGGTTTACCGGGAGTCATCCTCGCCGGTGGTGGTCTTCTACACGACAGGGAGGTCGTAGTTCTGAGTCTACGCCAACCACGTTCGCAAGAACGTTTCCCTCTTTCGGTCTTCAAAGGTATGAACATCGATTCCCTCCGTTACATTACATCGCCATAGCATAGATCTTGGGTTCGGGTACCGTAGGTATGAAAAATTTGTGTTTTCTGCCCCGTATCCCAACATCGAGTGCCTCGGGCCCTTTAGCTTAGCACCCCTCTCAAAATTTACAAAATTATATCTTATGAATAAGCTTACAACTCATAAAAGCAACTAGCACTACGACAGCTAATGTTGATTGGAGTCTCTGTGCGACTCTTCGAGTCCCCAGGCACTCGGGAGCTACTGATGAGGGGATACCCCCACGACTCCTCTATGTGAGGGTACATGTTGCATGTCAAGACCGGTGGCCCACTAGAAGCTTCGGAAGGCCGAAGATCAGCCCACCTGAAGCATAGACGGTTGCGCCGACAAGGAGTCAAAAGCGTGGCAGCCAAGACTAGTTAGATTAGGAAACTCTCTATGTAAACCTAGATGGACTCCTCGAGACCTAGCCTTGTATATAAAGGCTGGGAGAGGGGACCTCTAGGGCACTCAATAATCTCCTCGCAATACTTTTGGCGCAGAGCTATCTCACCCGGAACCTCCATTGTAATCGCTTCCATCATATAATACATCAAGCAGGAAGTAGGGGTTTTACCGATCGAGAGACCTGAACCTGGGTAAATCCCTGTCTCCTATTAGCCGACGAGATCTCCAACCTTGCACTCCTTCTCTTACGATCAAACCCAGGGTTCCTAACCATGGGATTTGCCGTGGATAATCCTCGTCAGTTGTAGTTTTTGAACATGGTCTCGGCTCTATAACCTTAATCATGCCACCATCAACAACCGCTTTATGGGAAAGGCTAAGGTCACAAAACAATGATATCCGGTGATCTCGGACGGTGATTTTTTTGTAACACTCGGCTTCTTTCACCATGAATCCATCCTCATCCATTCATTCTCTGGACCATCATCATTTGAGTCATGGGCTTAGTACCATTGATAGAAGATGTCATGGTTCATGTCCTCATGACTCACTTGAGCCACTATGTCACCAAGATCATTGTTGTGCCTATCATCATCTTGCTCCAAGTTATCATGATCATCTTCTTCATTGTCATGTTCTTGTTCAATAATTTGGCTAATAGGAGGTTGACTCATTGCATTTATGGTCTTGAAGGGTGTAGATAACACCTCCTTGTTGGTTACCCCAAGTGGAAGGTTATGATGTAGATAGCAGCAAATTCCCCTCAGTGAAGATACCAAGGTTATCATACCAGGAGGACTCCAAATTCTGCAAGTATGTGGCAAGGAAACAATGGCGCTGTTTACAACCTTGAGGTTGCTTACTTGACCTGGACATGCACACGACACAAGTAACTTTTCTCCCAACGAGTTCAGAGAGGTTGTCAATATCTCCGGTCTTGTTGTTTACAAAGGATCAAACGCATGGTGGAAATAGTGATGGTGATTGCAACTGAAAGGAAATAAAGCAGTAAATGATTTGAGGTGTAAACAATGGTGGAAATATGGACCGGGGTCCCATGATTTTCACTAGTGATGTCTCTCTCCCAAAAGACAATAAAATAGCTAAGCTGGGTGAACAAATTACAGCGGGGCAATTGACAGAATTATTAACGCACCGCAATGCTAATTATGCTGCAAGAAAGTTAGAGGCTCAAAAGTATGGGCAGTACGCCAAGACAAGTAGACCGTAATCCAACAACATCTACTCACTAATCATCCACCTTGAGATATCTATCCAGAACATCTCGCTGGTATTAAGTTGCGAGCCCCACCCAAAGTGTAAGCCCAAAGCAACAGACAGCTGCATTAACAAACTTTTCGTAAGGTAAACAATCCTTGCAACCGCAATTACAAGCACCATTGTTTTATCCCTGGTGGCAACAGCACATCCCCTAGTCTCATGTTTATGTCACTTAAGCTAGACATCGGGGGCATGAACCCACAATCAAGCATAAACGCTCCCTCTTGGAGTTAGTATCTACTACTTGGCCAAATCAATAAAAAGCAACAAAGAACATGCAAGAATTACTCAAGAACAAAATATAAAAGGAGAACCAAATATATAAATCATCACAATCTGAACATAATCTCATAATCCATCGGATCCCAGCAAACACAGCATAGCAACAACAGGAAAATTACATAGATGCCTTGATCATGTAGGGCAGCTCACAAGGGCTAAGAATAGAAGCACAAGATTGGAGAGAATACATCACATAGCTACTGGTCATGGACCCATGGTCCAAGGGGGACTACTCACAGCACATCTGGTAAGCGCTCAGGGTGGTGGAGAAGCTCCCGGAGGTCAATTCTCCCTCTGGCAGGGTGTCGGGAAGAGGTATTCTAGTGCTCCCGATTTTGGAAGTGCGGCGGCGGCGGGACAGAGGTGAAAATCGCGATGCGGGGTTCCTCTGGAGGGTTTCTGGAATGGGGTGTAAATATAGGCCGAAGGGGGAACCAGGGGAGGTGGCCCCCGCCCAGGAGCCCTCCTGGCGCGGCCAAGGGTGAGTCCGCGCCACCTGGCCGCCTGGGTTGGCCCTGGCCCTCCTTCGGTACTCTGGAAGCTTCCGACACGCTGATTTATATATATATTTTGGGATTTTTTGGGCTCTGTAAATATGGGTAAAAACCTGCAATTCAGAGACATCAGCAGACAGAAACTAGCACTCGGTGCACTGATTTAGTAGGTTAGTCCAAATATGTGTAAAAAGGTATGAAAGTGTAGCAAAACACATAGCAATGTCACCCAAAAGAGCATGGAACAAGCAGAAATTATAGATACGTTTGGGACATATCAACATCCCCAAGCTTAATTCTTGCTCGTCCTCAAGTAGGTAAATGATAACACAGATAATTTCTATGGTGACATGCTAACACACATATAAGAACTTTAAAGTAAAGCAAGTAAGATATTCAATTCAAGTCAACACAATAATAAGCAAGAGTCTATATCTAGTATTGAAACTAGCAAAGTAGGAACATAAAGGTGCAAGATCTCTGGCTGTCCGTGACTCGAATGTCTCCAAATGGTATTTGTGTGCAAGAAGTAGGAGATGGGTTTAGAGCATAAAAATACTATATAGTTTAATTGAGAACTCAATCTACTAAAACTTCACACTTGGTCTTTTTCGGAATCTTATTTTGACTCGTCCCCAGACCACTAGTCAGGCACAAGTCAAACTGATCCTCTCCCTTTCGACTTTGAACACTCATGCAATGGATGAGCGTGAGCAAGATATGTTGCCACCTAGGATGGCAAAGAGAAAAATGATGGGGAAGAAAGAAAAAAAAGGTGTGAAAGGCTCACATCAATGAGGACAATCATATGCGAGAGAAAGCCAAATGATAGATATGATGTGAGGAGCACATATGAGCTAAGGTAAGCTCTCCAATGGAGCTAGTGGGGGTGCATCCAACTTGCTTGCTCATGAAGACCTAGAGCTCATTTGAGGAGGATCATCCTTGGAATATGCAAGCCAAGTTTTCTAGTGTAACGATCCCCACATAGTTATGCATGAATGATATGAATATCTCTATGGAGTACAAACATGACAATGGAGTACGAGTGTGGATCTTTCCAAAGGAATAGTATTGTTGCCCCCTTCTCTCTTCTTTTTCCTTTTTTCTAATTTTGTGGCCTCATTGGCTCTTTCTATTTATCTCTCATTTGTCCTCTTTGGGATCTTTTATTTTGTCCTCCTTGGGATCTTTTCCTCTCTTAAGGGCAACACTCTATGTCTTACAATAATATAAAGAAGATCTTTACACTTTACAAGAAGTACTTAACATAAAGAAAACTGAAAAACTATCATGATGTATGCAAATGTATGCCTCTGCCAGTGTAGCAGGATATGCAATGATACTAGCGCGTCATGTAGCAATTATTAGGGCAATGCCCAACTAACATGCGGCTCCTCGATCAAGCAAAACCATGTATTACATGAAGATCAAGTCATGAGATGATGGATATTGCATGGCAATGTATCTCGGAAAGGCTATGGAAATGCCTTGATATGTAGGTATAGTGGCCGTTTTGAGGAATATATAAGGAGGTTTATGATGACATAGCGTATCATGCCAAGGGTTTGGATGCACCGGCGAAGTTTGCACCAACTCTCAAGATGAGAAAGAGCAATGCACGGTACCGAAGAGGCTAGCAAAATATGGAAGGTGGAAGTGTCAATAATCGAATACTCGCATTAGTCCGAAGAACTCATGCACTTATTATCGGCAACTCTCTATCTAATCAGGCGGTTCACAAAGAGACAACTATCCCGAGGAGGAGTATATGGGGGTTTGGTTATCCTTGCGCATCCTCGACCCATGGTACGTGAGGGTACTCTATATATTCCAACCCCTCCATAGGTTAGCAATCCATCTAGTAGCTAGAGTTCACAACTAATTTTTTGTAGTTTTCGAAAATAAACACGGATTGCCCAAAATACGAAACCTATAACTAA
Organism: Bromus sterilis; assembly: GCA_950022295.1. NCBI lineage: Eukaryota > Viridiplantae > Streptophyta > Magnoliopsida > Poales > Poaceae > Bromus > Bromus sterilis. The sequence goes on from OX465600.1 coordinate 161,848,049, forward strand.
TAGGCTCAAGCTCTTGGCACCAAAAGTACAAACATTACTCAAATCAATACCTCAAAACTATTGCAAGTTACTACTACACTTATAATAGCAACCTCAATTACCTACTCATGCAAGACACACAACACAGTGCAACAAGCCAACTCTCTAAACAAGATAAGCATGAACACTCAAGAGATTTCCAAAAGCAACCTAAATAAATCTCTTTAAAAAGAATGAGCATGAAAAAGAAGAGCTAAGCATGACAACAGTTATGAAAAGATAAAGAACACACAAAAAGAATAAGCATGCAAACCTATGTTGTGTTTTAGGGTGGAGTGGAGCGCGTTTCTCTCCCAAACAATGAAGGCTAGGGTCCAACTTGTTATGAACAGCAAGCAAAACTAAAAAAAACTAAAAAGTAAAGAGCGAGACACTCCAAGTTTAGCACATAACACATGAAGAGATAAAAATATAGCATGGACAAGGACGAAGTGATGTTATTGATGGAGAAGGGGATGCACGGGGGCATCCCCAAGCTTAGATGCTTGAGTATCCTTGGATATTTCTTGGGGGTGCATGGGGGCATCCCCAAGCTAGAGCTTTTGACACTCCCGAATCTTCTTTCATCATTTTCGATCGCATACTTAAAAACTCCCTTCATATGAAACTCATCATAAGCTGATTAGAGTGGTTAGTACCCCTAAATAAATATTTTTTCTCAACTGGAAATAAAGATTTTCATGAAGAGTTGTTTTTTCTCATGATTGCCAAAAAGTTTTTGCAAAGAAAAAGCAAGCTTAATATTTTCTCTTTTGGTTTTTTCGGAAACCACAGAGGAACCAAAAGAAAAGAAAGATAATAAGAATTCTCGTACAAAATAACAGAAAGTACGGCGACTTCGCCAACTGGCATTACCTGCACTTTCGTGTCTCTCAGTGTGGTCAGCACTGGGTGTTTCCGAGCAGCGTAAAACGGTGAAAACGCAAAACGTGGCAGAATCTGTGAAAAATAGACCATCAGGTAGTAAATAATTTTTTGGGTACTTCTGCAACTCAAATCAAAAAACTCAGAACAGTCATCAGAAAGCCAATTGTATAGAGCATGGAAATAGTGATGGTGATTGCAACTGAAAGGAAATAAAGCAGTAAATAGCGATGGTGATTGCAACTGAAAGGAAATAAAGCAGCAAATGATTTGAGGTGTAAACAATGGTGGAAATATGGACCGGGATCCCATGATGTTCACTAGTGATGTCTCTCTCCCAAAAGACAATAAAATAGCTAAGCTGGGTGAACAAACTACAGCTGGGCAATTGACAGAACTATAAACGCACTGCAATGCTATTTATGCTGCAAGAAAGTTAGAGGCTCAAAAGTATGGGCAGTACGCCAAGACAAGTAGACCATAATCCAACATCATCTACTCACTAATCATCCACCTTGAGATATCTATCCAGAACATCTCGCTGGTATTAAGTTGCGAGCCCCATCCAAAGTGTAAACCCAAAGCAACATAAAGCTGCATTAACAAACTTTGCGTAAGTTAAACAATCCTTGCAACCGCAGTTACAAGCACCGTTGTTTTCTCCCTGGTGGCAACAACACATCCCCTAGTCTCATGTTTCTGTCACTCAAGCTAGATATCGGGGGACATGAACCCACAATCAAGCATAAACGCTCCCTCTTGGAGTTAGTATCTACAACTTGGCCAAATCAATAAAAAGCAACGGAGAACATGCAAGAATTACTCAAGAACAAAATATAAGAGGAGAACCAAATATATAACTCATCACAATCTGAACATAATCTCATAATCCATCGGATCCCAGCAAACACATTATAGGAACAGTAGGAAAATTACATAGATGCCTTGATCATGTAGGGCAACTCACTAGTGCTAAGAATTGAAGCACAAGATTGGAGAGAATACATCACATAGCTACTGTTCATGGACCCATGGTCCAAGGGGGACTACTCACGGCACATCCGGGAAGCGCTCATGGTGGTGGAGAAGCTCCCAGAGGTCAATCCTCCCTCTGGCAGGGTGCCGGGAAGAGGTCTTCTGGTGCTCCCGATCTTGGAAGCGCGTCGACGGCGGAACAGATGTGAAAATCACGATGCGGGGTTCCTCCCAAGGGTTTCTGGAACGGGGTGTAAATATAGGACAAAGGGGGGCACCAGGGGAGGTGGCCCCCGCCCAGGCACCCTCCTGGCGCGGCCAGAGGTGGCCCCCGCCCAGGCACCCTCCTGGTGTGGCCAGAGGTGGGTCTGCGCCACCTGGCCACCTGGGTGGGGCCTGGCCCCCCTCTGGCCCTCCTTCAGTACTCTGGAAGCTTCCGTCACACTGATTTTTTATATATTTTTGTTGGAATTTTTTGGGCTCTGTAAATATGGGTAAAAACCTGCAATTCACAGACATCAGCAGACAGAAACTGGCACTGAGTTAGTAGGTTAGTCCAAATATGTGTAAAAATGTATGAAAGTGTATCAAAACACATAGCAATGTCACCCAAAAGAGCATGGAATAAGCAGACATTATAGATACGTTTGGGACGTATCAAGTCTCCAATTCAACTATTTCCTCAACAATTGGCACACTTCTAATAGGGCTAATATCATTTATTGAGGTTCGGCTCAAGTCAAAATGAAAAAGAGAATCCTTGACCTTGGTGCCAAATATTTCAAGAGACTTTACTTTCGATGAAGCAACAATCTCCTTGTATGCGCCCCATTGCAAATCCGACTTGATAGACATCTTTTTCATTAAATACTTTTGACCCGATCCAACATCATATATTCCTAAGAGTTCAACTTGGTCACTAGGATCCATCCAATTTAGCACTATCCTAATTTGTTCAACAGCCTTCTCATAACTAGGCTTGCACCAAATGTCAACACTTCTTCCTCATTGTCAACAATCTCGGCATTCATAAATGATGTCTTGTCAACAAAATGGACATTGACAATTCTTGCCATCTAAAACAAGTAACATAAATACTTATAATACATAACCACAATATAGAATAAAAAAATCATATAACACATAACCCTAGTTCATTCACTTCACTACATCAACCAAATCTAGCAGATGAACTTAACCCTAGTTCATCCACTTCACTACATCAACAAATCTAACATTTAAGCTTATCCCTAGCTCATACACTTAACTAAATCTAACAAATCTAGCATATATACTTAACCCTAGTCAACAACCTAACTAAATCAAACAAATCTCACTTACTAACTTAACCCTAGTTCATCCATATCACATTCAAATCAAAAAAATCTAGCATATTAGTGAATCTAGGCAAAAGTTAGGGTTAAGAAGCAAATCAACGATGCCAATAAAATAGACAAGCTCAACTAATCAAATTTTGAAAGATGAAGGGATTACCTCAAGCAATCTAAAGCACACCAACTCCAAAGGGGAATGCCACCAACTTGAATAGATTTGAGAGGGATTTGAGTGGGGAAGAAATAATGGAGAGAGGTGTGAGCTCGGGTGAGAGGTAGGTGTGAGGAGGAAGAGAGTGTGGGGTTGTGTGGGTGGGTGGGGCACCATCTAAATTATCCAGGGTAAGACACGCCGAGGTCCCCGGATAACTTACCTGCCATGTCATCGATCCAGGGCTTTTAGACAGAAAGTGGGGTTAGGCTACACACGCTGAGGTTCTAAGACACGTAATAATGATTAGCGTGTCTAAAAAATATTAGATCGTGTTGATTTTTTTGAAGAGGGTTAAAACATGCTATTTTTTTAAAAGGGGTCAAAACATTAAAAAAAGTTATCTCTTCGCGGCCCAGATGAGGCTGGTCACAGTGGGAGTAACTTCAGGGGCTCCCCCAATGCATTGTTTCTTAGCACAATATCATAGGAGCAATAAAAACTTCAAATACAATCCTCACAATGCATTGTTTCTTAAATGTTGTATCTTATTTAATGATTTTGGCTCCATGCATAAATGTGATTGGTCTAACCATGTTTTTTGCATATGGCCATGTGCAAGGGTTGTATCTTAGCTAAGATACAACCTCCCTCTCTTTCTTCATTAAATACCATGCCACATAAGAAAAATGCCTATGATTACGTGCTAAGATACTAGCATGGGAGTGCCTTCAGTAGTAACATAGATGCCACCTAAGCAAAAAAGATGATGTGGCAGCTAATTAATGAGGAGAGAGGAAGATAGAGTAACTTAGCTAGTTACCATCACATCACTCTTCTCAAGATAGAATGAGTCTATAAGCCAATAAATAAGGTCATTTATGTTTCTACCTTAAAGTTATTTTGCATTGTAGAGGTAGTAACATAGACTAGTAACTTAAGCATGTTAGAGCATCTCCAGCCGTTCGGGCCCCCAAGCTGGGTTTTGACGCTATTTTAGCGCTGCTTGGGGGCGCTCGGGCGGCGAAACCGGCTTCGAGCGGCCGGCCCCGCAGCCGCTGCCCCAAGGCGGCCCCCAAGTCGGGTGGTGCCGACGCAGTTTCAGTCCAGATTCGACCCAGAAACGATGCAAATTGATCTTTTGAACGCAAATTCAACGCAGCTTGGCACAATTCGGCGCAAATTCAACACGAAAACATGAAATATCGGCATAGTTCGGCGCACAGCGTGGAATGCAAACACATAGTTCGGCACAAATACAAATACAAATCAAACTAGGCATTGCCTTTGCGCATCCATAGATGATCCACTAGACCTTCCTGCAGTTGACGATGCACGTGTGGGTCTCGGATCTCCTAGCGCATGTTCAGATAGGCTGTCCAATCTGGTGGTATCTGGTGATCAACAATTGCAAGAGGCCCCTGGTTGAGATATGGTTCAGTGTCATACACTGAATCCTCTTTCTCGCTCTCAATGATCATGTTGTGCAAAATGACACAACAATTCATCACCTCCCACATTTGATCTTTCGACCAAGTCTGAGCGGGTTACCGGACAACGACAAATCGAGATTGGAGCACCCCAAATGCCCGCTCGACATCCTTCCTGCAACTCCTGGCACTTGACAAAGTGGGCGTACTTCCCTCCTGACACAGGGTTTGAGATAGTCTTCACAAATATTGGCCATCTTGGATAGATGCCATCTGCTAGGTAGTATCCCTTGTTGTACCGGTGCCCATTGACCTCGAAGTTCACCGGAGGAGCATGACCTTCGACAAGCCTGACAAAGACATTTGAGCACTGCAGGACGTTGATGTCATTGTGTGTTCTTGGCATGCCAAAGAAGGAGCGCCAAATCCAAAGATCATGTGTAGCAACTGCCTCAAGTACCACACTGCAGTGACCTTTTGCGCCCTTGTACATCCCCTGCCAAGAAAACAGACCATTCTTCCATTCCCAATGCATGCAATCAATGCTTCCAAGCATCCCAGGAAATCCCCTTGCTTCATTCTCTGCTAGGATCCGAGCAGTGTCTTCAGCATTGGGTGCTCGCAAGTATTATCCTCCAAAGCAGCCCACCACTGCTCTGCAAAACTTGTACATACACTCAAGGGCGGTGGACTCGGCCATGCGTGCATAGTCTTCCCGTTGATCACTAGGAGCTCCGTATGCAAGAATCATCATGGCCGTTGTGCACTTCTGAAGTAAGGAGAATCCAACTGTGCCGGTGGAATCTTTCTTGCAAGCGAAGTAGTTGTCGTACTCTCGAAGTGAATTGACAATGCGAAGAAAGAGCTTTCGGCCCATGCGGTACCGGCGCCGGAATGTCTTCTCGCCGTGTAGGGAAACATCGACAAAGTAGTCGGAGTAGAGCAAGCAGTAGCCCTTCGAACGACGCCTCTCCTTTGCCTTCCGACGACCCATCTTGGAGCCGCCCCGCTGCGGCGCCGTGTTGGCGTCGAACAGGTCGGCCAAGGCGGCGAGCATCATGAGGTGCTCGTCGTCCTCGGAGCCGGCGGCAGACTCTTCCTCCTCCATCAGCGCGACAAAGAGCGCCTCGTCGTCGGAGTCCATCTCGGTGCGGCAATTCGCCGAACACCTGGGGCGCGGGGTGGTCGCGACCAGCCGCCGGTGGTCTCGGCTGGTCGCGACGCGCCGACCAACCACCGCCGGTACTAGGCAAGCTTGGAAGGGGGGCGGTGGGGTGGAGCAGCGGCGTGTTTGGAGGCGGCGCAACGGCTACCTTGCAGCGGCGCGACACCGGCGGCGACAAGGGTGGTGGGGGAGAGACGGTCGATTTTTGGGTGGTTTGCTCTGCTAGTGGGCCAGCCGGCTCTTTTCGCTTCGTCCTGCGCCCCCAAACGACCCCAGCGCGCCAGGTCGGTTTAGAATTGCCGGACTCAAAATTTACCCGATTCGACGTTATTTGAACCCTTGGGAACGCTACTAGGCTTTCATCCGTTCGGCGCAAATAGCGCCGGCTTAGGCCTCGATGCTCTTACTACTTTACTCTCCAATTGAACAGCGTGAAACGGACTAGCCTCTCACTGCGAATAAAATATCTGCTCCTTTTTCTAGAACTTGCGTACCTCGTGTGCCCTCCTTCCTCCCCCGGGCCTCTCATCCCCTACCGCCCTCGTCCGCATCTTCCGGCGCCGCTCCTAGGGTAGGGCTCAGATGGGGAATATCATCGGGAGGATCGGGTCTGAGGCGAAGTAGATTGGATCGATCGACCTATCTGATCGAGGCGTCTGGCCACCATGTTCTCGCGATCGTACACCAACCTGCTCGATCTCGCCAACGGGAATCTATCGGCGCTCGACTATGGGGGCTCCGGCGAGGGAAGCGGCGGCCGACCGCCACGGCCGAGGCGGATGCAGAGGACGATGACGACACCGGGTACGCTGGCGGAACTCGACGAGGAGCGCGCGGGGAGCGTAGCCTCGGACGTGCAGTCGTCGCTCGCGAACGACCGCATCATCGTTGTCGCCAATACGCTCCCCGTGCGCTGCGAGCGCCGACCCGACGGGCGCGGCTGGAGCTTCTGCTGGGACGAGGACTCTCTCCTGCTGCACCTCCGCGACGGCCTTCCCGAGGACATGGAGGTCCTCTACGTCGGCTCCCTCCGCGCCGACGTGCCAGCCGCGGAGCAGGACGACGTCGCGCAGGCGCTCCTCGACAGGTTCCGTTGCGTCCCGGCCTTCCTCCCCAAGGACCTCTCCGACCGCTTCTACCACGGCTTCTGCAAGCAGACTCTATGGCCGCTCTTCCACTACATGCTCCCCTTCACCTCCGACCACGGTGGCCGCTTCGACCGCTCCAATTGGGAGGCCTACGTCCTCGCCAACAAACTATTCTCGCAGCGCGTCATCGAGGTCCTCAACCCGGAGGACGACTACATCTGGATCCACGACTACCACCTCCTGGCGCTCCCCTCTTTCCTGCGCCGCCGATTCAACCGCCTCCGCATCGGATTCTTCCTGCACAGCCCATTCCCATCATCCGAGCTCTACCGTAGCCTGCCCGTCCGCGACGAGATCCTCAAATCGTTGCTCAACTGCGATCTCATTGGCTTCCACACATTTGATTACGCCCGCCATTTCCTGTCTTGCTGCAGCCGCATGCTCGGAATAGAGTACCAATCCAAGAGAGGCTACATTGGGCTCGATTACTTTGGCCGCACAGTGGGGATAAAGATCATGCCTGTTGGGATTAACATGGTGCAGCTTAAATCGCAGCTCCAGCTTCCTGATCTGGAGTGCCGTGTCGCAGAGCTCCGGAAGCAGTTTAACGGGAAGACTGTCTTGCTTGGTGTGGATGATCTGGACATATTCAAGGGGATTAACCTCAAGATCCTTGCATTCGAGCATATGCTGAAGACACACCCAAAATGGCAGGGCCGAGCAGTGTTAGTGCAGATTGCAAACCCAAGGGGTGCTAGTGGAAAGGACATTGAAGGATTAAAAGCTGAGATCGAGGAAAGTTGCACGAGGATCAATGGACAGTTTGGGCGGTCGGGGTATAGTCCTGTGGAGCTTGTTAATAGGACTCTGTCGAGTGTGGAAAGAATGGCATATCACACTGTGGCGGAATGTGTCGTTGTTACTGCAGTGAGGGATGGGATGAACCTCACACCATATGAGTACATTGTGTGTAGACAGGGGATTCCAGGTTTGGATGGTATTGATGCACCAAAGAGGAAGAGTATGCTAGTCGTGTCTGAATTCATAGGTTGCTCGCCATCATTGAGTGGAGCAATCCGGGTGAACCCTTGGAACATTGATACAACAGCAGAGGCAATGAATGAGTCCATTGCTTTGTCAGAGAATGAAAAGCAATTGCGCCATGAGAAGCATTATCGATATGTCAGCACACATGATGTTGCCTATTGGTCTAAAAGTTACATACATGATTTGGAGAGAAGCTGCAGGGACCATTTTAGGAGGAGGTGCTGGGGTATTGGACTTGGATTTGGATTTAGAGTGGTTGCTCTAGACCGCAACTTCAAAAAGCTTACTGTGGATTCTATTGTGGCTGATTACAAGAAGTCGAACAGCAGGGTTATACTTCTGGACTACGATGGAACACTAGTACCACAGACTACTATCAATCGAACTCCAAATGAAACTGTTGTTAACATCATGAATGCTCTGTGTGCTGATAAGAAGAATGTTGTTTTTATTGTAAGTGGAAGAGGTAGGAGTAGCCTCGAGAAGTGGTTCAACTCTTGCCCTGAGCTTGGCATTGCGGCTGAACATGGCTACTTTATCAGGTATGCTCTACTTAATTTTCTGGGTTTTCAATTACAATTTACTATTGTTAACATATCTTGCATTGACTTTGCGCGGTTGCGCCTTCTGATACTTCACCGGTACATGTTTCCAACTTCCAACATAAACAAATGCAATATCAACTATTTTGCTGATACTCACAAACAAAGGAAAATATGATTTTGTGTTTTCTGTAAGTATTAACAATTTTATAGCATATATTTAACATGTCTTGCATTGTCTTTGCGCCTTCTGATACTTCACAAGATAAACAAATGCAAAATCAACGATTTCTCAGATACTCACAAACGAAAGGAAAATAGGGTTTTGTGTTTGATGCAAGTATTAATAATAATATGGCATGTGATGTGGTGACATCATAGAACAATCATGTGAACAACCATTTAACTTATTGAATCTATGTCGTGGGGTACAAGATCATACTTCCGTTGGTGTTTCAGGAACATCATATATCAACCCGTCATTATGTCTAGACACGTTTTGTTAGTTAATCTTGTCATATACTCCCGCAGTCCCGCCGTCCCATAATTCTTGTCATGGTTTTGGTTCAAATTTGAACTAAAACCATGACAAGAATTATGGGACGGAGGGAGTACCAAACATATGCATGCATGTAAGCACAAGAAGTCAATTTGGGTTTGGCAAAATGTATTAGGATATTTTGGTCTCAGGTGACTTAGTAGTTAACGATGGTGAGCTGTAATAGCTAGCTGTAGTTTCCAGGTAGACAGCTAGGGCGTGTACTGTATCAGGTTGGTTACTGTAGCAGGACGGCAACTGTGGCACCTCCCCTAAAACCTTAAAAGTAGAGGCGCCCCATATGTAATATGCAAGCTTGTAGCAATTGGGACATCTAATAAAGCTTCCCACTAGTAGTAGCTCTTTGTGTGTCTGAATCACATCTCTTTAGATTGAGTACTGGGCAACAACTAAGAGCTAGTGATTTTAGAACTTAGCAGTTCTAACAATTGGCATCAGAGCCTTGTGTATTAGCTTGAGTGAGATATGCAGACATGAGAGATTGTTTCCCTTAGATATCCTATGCTCACAAAGAGCAATTGCTTGGCATGGTCCATCAAGATGAAGGTATCCATGCGTGCCTAAGGGTTTTGGCATGCTGTTGAGCCAAAAGATCCTAAGGTGCCTAGCAGGGGATTCAACACTACCATTAGCGTCACGTACGTTCTTGAGGACTAGATGTGGGAAATATGGTGCTACGTCGCGGCCAATCCCGAGAAGGGAAGAACAAGCTCTCTTTCATGTGGGAAGGCCCTCTCATGGTGGCTCACATCTCTTGACCATGGTGCATACACTTGAAGATCGAAACAGTTGTACAAGTGTTGAACCCGTGGAACATTGAGCACGGCACTTAGAAGGGGGATCTTGGTTTCACTCCCAAGAAGAGCATCTCAGGCCGTGAGATCTGGCACTCCCCACGCTCCCCGTTCTCTCTCTCCCCCCCCCCCCCCCCCCCCCTTTATCATAGTTGGTTCCAACATTTAATTCATGGAGCACGGCCTTAGCGTTTTAGAATCAAGACTTGCGCCCTTATGTATGCATGTTTCAAGGAATCGATGAAATGCACCATTGCCGGCCAAACCACGTTTTTGTCTATCTTCCTGTTCGTTTTCAGCATACGAGAAAAAGGAGACCGCTGGCGGTCCATTCAATGGGACATAAGGGAAGCGCAAGGCCCCAACAAGCCTCGGAGGAACGTAAAACGACTCCAGCGCGTTTCACCGCGGTTCATTTTCATTATAAGGTTCCCACACATACCTGCTTACTCTCTTCGTCCTCAAACAAGTGGATGTTTAGCCTTCAAAATTTGTCCACAAAAGAGTGTACTTCTATCTTCCCAATGCACTTTAATGTAGGAAAAAAATGCTTCTTTCTCATCACACGGGAATCAAGACCAATGACACTCAACACATGGTCTCCTCATTTTCTACATGCACTTAGCTCGTTGGAGGTGGGGTGATTAAAGAGCAGAGAGATGGTGGCTTGCACCTTCCCAATGCATTTTCTACCGACTAGATAATCATGTCTTAAAATTCATATATCCACTTATTTGAGGACGGTCGAAGTATATCACTAACCTCTCCCAGGGAGCGAAAGAGTAAAACAAAACAAAGAAGATGACATAAATAAGCAGGTCATTGGTTCCAAACGAGTCCTTGGGTGCAAAAGACCTTACAAACGCAGGAGCATTACAATACTTAAACTGTAGGCAATGGACATACTGAAACCAAAAGTAAGGGAACAAGGAGGGACCCCTCCTCTTTTCTTTGTCCTCATCGCTGTTATGATAATATGATGCAACTTGTCTATATTGAAGAGCCCATGGGGCATATATATAGTACACATGACTTGGGGGACAAGGGAGATAGACCTAGACCTATAAGGACTCCTAGACCTATACTAATACTCCTTAACACCCCCCCCCCCCCTCAAATGCAAAGCGTATGCAATAGCATTGCATTTGAAGAAGCGTATCACTAGAAAATAAAAAACTGATAATCGAAATCTGGTCTTGAGCATGTCTTCATAGCATGGAGAAACTTCACAACCTGTCGAATCTAGCCAAAGGGGATACAGAAAGAGATGGCACATCAGGGGAACTCACCACATCAGTATAAGATGGGCTGCAGAAGATGGCACATCAAAAGAATGAAGCATTGCTTAAAAATCATGGCCCGGGGATAACCGTCTGCGAGAGAAGCTCGACGGCAAGAGAAAGGGCTTAGATTCGGCAAATGCAAAGAGGGGTCATGAAAATCTATGACCAGAAAAAGGCTGACGGACATGATCTAGTGGACATGTATGCATGAGAGGACACGATCAAGAGACCAACGGATTTGGTGGACGCAGCGGAAAACATGGACTAGATATAATGGCAGCGGAAGAAAAGCAGACACTGCAGGAACTTCAAGTTAAGCTTGGCCTGCAGGGATGAACTTAGCCAGCGAGAATGAAGGAGCTTGGCCTGCAGGGATGAACTAGAGTGGTGATGTCGATGAGATAGGAGCCACAAGAAGAAGCGGACATGGCCGATAGGAGACCTCACTTCAATCAACACCTCGGAAGCGGACATGGCGGACCTCGCCAGAAACAATGCTCCGGAAGGGAACATGGCGGATGATAGACCTCGCCAGAAACAATGCTTCATGTAGAAGCAGACCACATAGCAACGTAGACACGTACAAATAGCACACCGAATCCAATCTGGCCAACCACCATGTAGCAACCAACAACACCTTTTTTTTCTTCTTTAGACCGTGTAGCACTTCCAACCAGGAAGACTGGGCAGCAACCGAACACAGCAATGATGAGGGCAGCAGGCGTCGACGACTGGCAGGAGCAATGCCCGGCGGCCTACACAGCAGGGAGCGGCAGCTTCCGGCAGATCGGGAGGGCAAGTTGCAGTGCTTGAAAAAATTGCTAAACCTAAGCTCGATACCATGTTATGATAATATGATGCAACTTGTCTATATTGAAGAGCCCATGGGGCATATATATAGTACACATGACTTGACAAGGGAGATAGACCTAGACCTATAAGGACTCCTAGACCTATACTAATACTCCTTAACAACCGCCAACATTCCTTCCCCTGACCTCCGCATGATCTAGGTACGCCGGGATGTGCAAGGGCCTGTCAACGACAACGGAGTAATGATGGGCATGACCTCGAAGAGGCATGCCTAGTGACTCCCTCAATCGGGGTTTGGGGCGTGTGCTTCCTCGAACGCCTAGGTTAGGATTTCCCATGGCTTCGTTGGAATTGTTGTGGGCCGCATCGCCTCGCGCTTCGCTAGAGTAGAGTCGTGGATGATGCGCATGGCATGGATAAAAGACAGGCTCGCCTCCCTGTGCCGTACCGTTGGGCGATGAGGCAAGGCATCATCATTTCTCTTCGGTAAATGAAGCGACCTGCCGGCCAGAGCTGATGCTTCAGGTACCGCGTCCGACAGTTTGACGCATCGCTGACCCTTCATGGCCCGTTCACTGACCCAGCGGGCCGCTCGGGGGCTGCTGCCAGCGATACGAGGATCGGGGGCTCCCTTTTATCGGATGGATCAAATCATGATGGCGGCCTAATGACAGTTCTTTGCTATTGGGGTCCCAAGCACCAAGGACCCCGAGCACACCCCTCATACGGACCTCGCGAAGGACATGTGGTCCCCGGTGGCCGGTACGATCTCATCAACCAGACATGAGGGATTACAATGATGATGGTTATGATCTATTCTCCCCTCGCTCCTTCCAGTCATACTTGTCATGCATGGATGGGACACATGAGGAGCAGGTGGGATAGGCTTAAAATATGGTAAAGTACAGCGTGCCTTGTCCGAACCAGCTGAGGTCATGTGACTTCCAAGGCATGACGATTCGACTACACATGAGGCTTCTACCTACTACAGCCCATCCCGCCATGCTGGGAAGGTCAACTTAGCATGTGTGAATGGGAGAAGAGGGGCAATGGTTTTTCTCCTTGCTCTATAAGGAAGAGGGGGTGTGGATGTGAGAAGGCTGGAGACCACTTTGTAAACCGAACATATCACTTTGAAGAACACACGATATGAGTAGAGTATTACACCTCCATTAGTGGCCTGAACCTGGGTAAATTGCCTCGAGTCTCTTGTGTGATTGGAGTGATTTAGCCCCTGGCCGAACAATCTAGGAGTTGCATTCGTAGCTCCGATCTCGACGATCACCCGTCAACACATCAGTTGGTAGACATTATTTTTGCAGCAATCATTGGGTATACGGTATATTTCTCATGGCCCAGTCAAGCAGTATAACACAATGAAAGTCGGAACTATATTACAGTTGGAGGGAACAAGTAGGGAATCAGTTTGTCATCCTGCATACAATAAAGACATTTTTCTTTTGACTATTGAATCCGGATATGTCTCTTGACTGGTAATTTTCAATTTGTGCCTTGTTTGATGTTATTCTTTTTATTCGTTGTTTTGACCTGAAATGTTCAGGTCTTTAGCAAGTTTCATCTCAACAGCTCTTCTTTTCAGGCGAACCAGAGATGAGCAATGGCAGATAAATAACCAGTGCTCAGAGTTCGGATGGATGCAAATTGCTGAGCCAGTAATGAATCTGTATACAGAAGCCACTGACGGATCATATATCGAAACCAAAGAGAGTGCTTTGGTCTGGCACCACCAAGATGCTGACCCTGGTTTTGGATCTGCACAAGCAAAAGAAATGTTAGATCATTTGGAGAGTGTTCTTGCCAACGAGCCAGTCTCTGTGAAGAGTGGCCAACACATTGTAGAAGTTAAACCTCAGGTACTACTTTTCTCCATTATCACCCATCTAGTATTTTGTTGTCCCTCAGAAGCAAAATACTAAACCCAGTAATGTGGAGATGAACAATCCATTGTTTGTCAGTAGATGCTGATTTTCAGAGCAATATTATCTACTGTGATTTCTAGGCCACATCAATATAGAGTCTAATGTCTCATCTTTATGTGTTGTGCTCCTCCGCCTGCGATAGTGAATTTTTGCATATGTCTAACATGCGAGGGGCCTATATAAGTTATATTAACAGTGAATAATAACTAGTTCATGAAATAACTCCTGGATTCTTTTCTGGAACTGATTTGTTCGTCTGCCAACCATTTAATTGTTGCCTTCCCAGAATTCATAGAATGCTTCTGTTGGATTGCAGAGTGTCAGCAAGGGATTTGTTGCTGAGAAGATCCTATCCATGCTGACAGAGAACAAAAGACAAGCAGATTTTGTCCTCTGTATAGGCGATGATCGATCAGATGAGGATATGTTTGAAGGAATAGCTGATATTATGAAGCGGAGCATTGTTGATCCCCAAACCTCACTGTATGCCTGCACAGTCGGCCAGAAACCAAGCAAGGCCAAGTATTATTTGGATGATACTAATGATGTTTTGAACATGCTCGAGGCACTTGCAGATGCATCAGAGGAGGTTGATTCACCAGAAGAATCGGAAATAGTATCTCTATCGGAGGAGGCATGTCCTGGACCCGTAGTGCATTGCAACCAGCAATCTTCTGTCTAAATTGAAGCCAAGTTCTGCTATCTGGAAAGCAACTTTAGTGACACAGATAGTCAGATCAATGTCAATAACCTAGTGTTGGTCTAGTTTTCATTTCTTTTACAGTTTTGCCTTGCCGCGATTTTTTGGAGTAATTTTCACTTTCTATCTAGATAGAGAAATGGCCTGGAGGGAAGAGGCCATGGACGGTATCTTTTCTAGACTTCTTTTTTCTAGATTATAGTATTTCTGGAAGTTTATAGACTATAAGTCAGAAATTAATAGATGATCATTTGGGTCATTTTACTGAAAAATCGTTTCTGATCCTGAGTTCAGATGAACCTGTAATCCTCTTTGTCGGTCTGCTTTGGGATCTCTATTTTCTTGTATTTCGTGGCGTATGCTCTCCGTGTATTTTTTTTTGAATCTTAAAACACCTCCCTTACTCCCCCACCAGCAAGCATGATATCGTTTACAAGAGCTTGAGCTAAGAAGCCCGGTGGGGAGTCCAGCCATGACTTGATTTGAAAATCTAGCACATCTTGCTAGTTCATGGGCAGCTACATTACTCTCTCTATTACAATGATCAAAGACTACTTGGTTAAAGTCCATGGCCATGTGATAATAGTCATTAAATATAGCGCTTGCTGCTGAAGATGATCTCCCTTCTTTCAGAGCCTCCACCACCTTCATATTGTCCGATTCAATATGAATTTTTCCACACCCTGCTGCTCTAGCCAAGTTAAGCCCGAACCTGACGGCCATTGCTTCCGCTATAAAGACATCAGTACAAATCTCAATCTTCTCATTTGCTGCTGCCACAAACATACCCTTATGATCTCGGATGATAGCTCCCACCGTCCCTTGTAACTGATTCTGATCAAAGCTTGCATCCACATTTAATTTCAGATATCCTTTCTTCGGTTTCCTCCATATATTCTTGCGGATTTTTGCTTTGTGAGAGCATGCGATAACAAAGTTTGCCGTTAGTGTCCGCACAGCCGCTGCTATCTGATCTGGCGTTTGGGTCTCTTCATTATGAGTCAACTTTCTCCTCTCAAACCAAAGGTACCAAGCAGTAGTAGCTATGGTCTCCCTCAATTTCGGTTGTCCCAGGATTGTTACCTCTTCATGGGGCATGCATAACAAGTATTCAAACACCGCTTCTCCCGCTCTGTCATACAAGCATGCGTGTTTGATAATATCCCGCAGTCCCAACTTCTTCCACACTTCCGTTGCCGCTTTACACTCAAAAAGCAAGTGTTTTATTGTGTCCACTCCCTTGTTACACTGAGGGCAATGACTTGGAGTCTTCAAGTGCCTGTCAGCCAATATCGCTCTACATGGTATAGCGCCATGTAGGGTTCTCGAGATAAACACCTTGATCTTGCCATGCAGTTAATCTTCCAGATAGATTCCCATGTATTTGTACCGGAGCTTCTGTTATCCTATGATTGCACCTTGTTTCCATATTGATTATTCCACTCCTCCTGATACGCCGACCAAACTGAAAACAGGCCTGTTTTAGACGGGCTCCAAGCGATAAAGTCTTCAGTGTCATGAATCGGGAGGGGGATCGCCAGGATCCTTCTGGCATCGACAGGTCAGAACAGTTGCTCAATCAAGTCACTGTCCCAGTCACCAGAAACAGGGTCAATGAGGTCCGATACCTTCGACAAAATATTGTGTCCTCTTGGTGTCAGAACTCTCCGCGAGTTTGAGCTAGGAATCCATGGATCATTCCAGATCTGCACCTTCTCTCCCGTGCCAATGCGCCATATATATCCAGAACGAATAGTTAGCAGACCCGCAAATATGCTCTGCCATGTATACGCAGATTTTTGTTTCCAAGTTGCTTGTAATAGATCCCCCTCTGGAAAATATTTAGCCTTTAGAATCGTCGCACATAGTGAATCCGGGTTATCAATAAGCCTCCAAGCCTGTTTAGCTAGCAAAGCCAAGTTGAAGGAATGGATGTCTCTAAACCCCATACCTCCTTGTTTCTTCGGTATACACATTTTCCACCATTTGAACCAGTGCATTTTCCTCTTGGTTGAGTCATCACCCCACCAATAACGTGACATCGCATCCGTAATTCCTTTGCAAGTTTTCTTAGGAATTTTGAAGACCGACATCGCATAAGTTGGTATGGCTTGCACAACTGATTTCAAAAGCACTTCTTTGCCTCCTGCCGACAGACATTTCTCCTTCCACCCCGCAAGCTTCATAATTATGCGATCAATTAGGTACTGGAAGCACTCTCCTTTATCTTGCCCCACCATGGAGGGGAGACCAAGATACTTATCGTTGAGGCTTTCATTCGTGATGTTTAATATAGAACACACCACCTCCTTCTCTTCATCCCTTGTGCCCGGGCTGAAAAAGATACTTGATTTACTTTCACTCACAAGTTGGCCTGAAGCCGAGCAGTAGAGATCAAGGGCTGTTTTAAGAGCGGTTGCATTTGCAGAATTGGCCTTCAATAAGATCAGTGAGTCATCTGCAAACAAAATATTTGTGACAGCCGGAACATCTCTACAAACTTTCACCCCCTCCAAAGAGCCTGAGTTTTCAGCATGTTATAAAAGGGTTGTCAACCCTTCGGTGCACAACAGGAACAAATACGTACGGGGAAAAAGGATCCACTTGTCGGAGGCCTCTAGATGGCCTGATCTGTTCAGTTTCACTCGAGTTGAACCGGACTCTGTATGCCACTGACTTGACACACTCCATGATTAGCTTTACCCATTCAACATCGAACCCGAGCTTAATTAAAATGGCTTCCAAAAACACCCACTCTACCCTATCATATGCCTTATGCATGTCCAATTTGACCGCACACCAGCCATCCTTCCCTCTCTTATTCTGTTTAATTGCATGCATTCTTTCATAGGCAATAAGAACATTGTCTGTGATTAATCTCCCAGGAATAAAAGCACTCTGCGTGGGGCTGATAATATCTGGGAGAAGGTTCTTCAGTCTTGCTGCAATCATCTTTGAAATTACTTTATACTCACATTACAGAGGCTGATTGGTCTGTATTGTGCTAAACTCTCAGGCGAATTATTCTTTGGAATGAGCACAATAGCCGTATTATTCCAACCCTCCGGAATGGATTTTGCGTTGACAGCCTGGAGGACCTCTCTACATAAATCCTCCCCTAGCATCGGCCAGAACCTCTTATAAAAGATTGAATGAAGGCCATCAGGCCCGGGTGCCTTAAAATCACCAATAGAGAACAAAGCCTTCCTGACCTCTTCTTCCGTGTAGGGCGCTAGCAAGATAGAGTTCATCTCTTGTGTCACTTTGCGGGGAACACAATTTAGGACTGACACATTAGGTTCATTCACTTGAGACGAGAACAACTCTTCGAAGTAGCCTCGGATAATATTGCTCAAGTCAGCCTGGTCTTCCTTCCACACCCGAGTAGAGTCAAGGAGTTTCTTGATACAATTCCTCTTCTTTCTCGCCGAGGCTGCTCTATGGAAGAACGTAGTATTTTTGTCCCCATGCAATAACCAATTCGCTCTACCACGTTGGAGCCAAACTAGCTCCTCTTGATCCAAGAGATTCTCAATCACCAGCTGAGCCTCTTTCATCTCTCTTCTAGCCTCTGGAGTAAGCTGTCCACAACAGATCTTTTCTATCCGTTTTCTCAGCTTGTTTATCCTTTTCTTCGGCCCCTTAAGCGTCTCTTTATCCCACAAGAAGAGGTCTTCCAAGACTGCTTTGGACCAGGCAGCAAGGTTTGGACCCATACCTCTCTCAGTTGCCTTCTGCCATGCCGTCCTAACCACCTCCTCAACTGCTTCCTCTTGCAGCCATCTCCCCTCGAATCTTCTCACTTTAGAAGTTTGTGACAGAGCCTTCTCAAAGTATCTCGTATCAATCACTAGGGGTCTATGATCCGAATGCACGTGGTGTTCATGGGCAACCGCAACACCCGAATATTTATCCGCCCAGGCATCATTACTGACCGCCCGATCCAATCTCTCCTTTATCACCCCTCGGCTCCACGTGAACGGATCCCCTATGAACATGATTTCATGCAGCCCACAATCTTCCAAACACTCCCTGAAGTCTTGCATGAAATGAGTTGGTCTCGGATCCCCCCTTCTTTCTCACTGGCGACTAGGATCTCATTAAAGTCGCCTATCACCATCCACGGTGATGAGGAGTTATTAAACACCCGTATGTAAGTCCACACTTTGTGTTTCTGATCCCAGCCTGGCTCTCCGTAGAATCCTGTCAACCGAAACGCCACCTCATTCCCTTCCATGAAGAAACAATCAAGATAGTTGGGTGTAGCAAAGTTTAACACCACCTCATTACACAAGTTGTAGAAAAGAACTAGTCCTCCTGATCTACCATCACTTTCAACTATATGGAATCTGTCAAAACCCAGTTTTCTGTTGATTTCTTCTGCCTTTACTTTCTTTAGATGCGATTCAGACAGAAAAACCACATCCTCTTTCACCCTCCCGTGGAGATCCACGAGTTCACGAACTGCTGTAGCCGAAAGCAAACCACGAAAATTCCAGGCTAAGGTTTTCATTGCTCCCGGCGGTCGTCCTCACCGGAGGCCGCCGATATCTCCTGGTTTTGGGTCTCAAACTCTGCACCTTCATTTCCCTTCAACTTCTTCTTATCTAGACTTTTTTGTGGTGTCCCTAGTGTTTCTTTTGTCTGATCATCAGCCACACTATCAAATCTGTCCACCATATTTGATGTATTCCCCACTGGCACTAGATCATGTGTCATATTGATCACTAGGTCTGTGGAGGATTCCTTCGCCATGGAATCATCAGCTAGCCTTTTTTTCCATCATTCGGATCCTCCATCAACACATCATTGGATTGGTTCACTAGGGGGTCTTTATCAGCATGTTTTTCCTTCGTTCCATCTTTTCCTTCGCCCTCCCCAGCCACTTGATTATTTTGCATATTATAGGAACTATTCCAGCGCCAATCAATGTACCTCTGGTCATCAATTCCTGGGCTTCCTCTATCTCTTCCAAAACCTCACTGACGACCAAATCCTCCTCTTCCCCGGCCAAACGCGTCGGGCTGAGCCCCACCTCGTTCTGGGGCATTCCCATAATCAAAGTTTTCTTGTCCTGCTCCTCTTCCTGTACTTCTCCCACGCCCCCTACCTCTGCCTCCATCAGCCAATATGAAGTTTACCAATTCAAGAGTTACAGTATCATAGACTCCTTCCACACACTCCTCGTGCCAATGCCCCAATAGCCCGCAATGGCCATAGAATATTGGGAGCTTCTCATACTTGACTTGGTACCACTCCTTATTTGCATTCTTTGTGATAGACACAAATCTGACCAATCTCTTATTGAAATTGAGCTCCACTCTAATCCAAACGAACTCTCCTGTAAATCCAGCCGAAAGGGTTGTTTGTACCTCTGAGATTTTACCCATCGGTCTACACATCCCTCTAATTATAGGTTCTTTGAGGAACATGTCAGGCAGCTTCATGATTCTAGCCCACACTTCGATTTTATCCAGGATCATATAACTCGGGTTAGTGAACCCGTCATATTCAACTAGCAGCACCGCTTGACTCCTAAAAAGCCATGGACCTTGATTCATCGCCTTGTTCCAATCCGCCAGACACTGGAACTGCACCGTAAATAGGTTTTCTTCAACCCTTCTCCACTTGACCTCATGGGCGGGATTCCATGCCGCTCTCATATCAGCGTATAGGGCACTGGGGCTGAACCCTTTCAACGTGAGAACCCTAGCCATAGCCAGCCAACGTGCTTTCTCTTGATCATTCACCACTTCGTCCTCCCAAACAAACTCCTCTTCGATCTCCTCATGGAGCGTGAGTCTCCCCAACAGATCATCAACCCGATCTGTGTTGCCCTTCTTGCTGCTTTCCTGACGTTGGTCCATCGTATTCAAAGGCGAAACCCTAGATGTCCGGACCCTCTCTGATCGTCTCTGCTTTCTTTCGATCTGGATCCTTCAAGAAAACTGACTCTCGGCGACGGCACGCCGCAGGAGGAAGGAGAAACCCTAGGTTTTTCGCTAGGAGAGTTTTTTTCTTTTGGAACTGCATATGACAGAGCCTACGACATAATTACATAGGTTTCTATGCGTATGCTCTCCGTGTATTTTTTTTGCGAATACGCAAGGATGCGTATCATTTCATTGATAGGTAGAATAGAGTTTTACAGAGTTACGCTCGCCACACCACGTACGCTTAGAGGCGTGGAGGGGAGCGGTGGAGCAGCTAGAAGTAGGGGGTGCTCAGCCCAACACACACCAGGTTTAACTCTCTAACAACATGGTAAGCCCCTTGGCTCCAGCTCTAGCCCATTGGTGGGCCTCTTCCTTGATGGAGTGTACGAGATGACTGAACGAGGGCGCCAACCCGTCAAAGACACACCCGTTACGGTGCTTCCAGATGCACCAAGCCACGAGGAGAATGGTTGAAGAGATACCTCTCCGCAGGGAGGAAGCGCAACGCTCCCGCGATATAGACCACCAGACAATGAAACTCGTGCCCGGTCCGGGGGGGTCAACCGTGATCGGCCCCAAGAGAGGATCTCATGCCAAACCTGGCGAGAGAAGGAGCACCCAACGAGGAGGTGTTTCATATATTCCGGCTCTTGCTCACAAAGAGGGCACACACTCGGGTGAGGGAGGCCTCTACGGGTGAGCCTATCCGCCGTCCAGCATCGGTTCCGAAGAGCAAGCCACATGAATATCTTGATGCGCAGGGGCGCCCAGGTCTTTCAGATGAGCTTCCAATGGGGCTCCTGCGTGGAACCCAAGAACATTGCCTCGTAGCAAGATTTGGCTGAGTACATACCAGAGGCGGTCCATTTCCACGCGATGGTGTCCGGGGAGGCCATGAGGGTAACGTGGCGCACGCGACGCCACAACTCCACATATTGGACAAGGGCGGCGGGGCCGAGGGCACCGGCAATGTCCTGCACCTAAGAACGAAGGTGCAGGCCATCTCGTACCAGTCGGGTCTTCCGGATCCGGTGAGGCACTCGCTCAAAGATGAGGGTAGCTAGCTCGGCGACGGATTGACCATCAATCCAATGATCAAGCCAAAACCGGCAAAGGGCGCCATCGTCAATCATCCATGAAGTGGAGGCTCTGAAGATCGCCACGACCTCCTGGTCAGTGGGGATATGGAGGTGAGCCCAAGGACGTGAGGCATCCGTCTTCTGGAGCCACAACCACCGGGTGCGGAGGGCGACACCTGAGCGGTGGAGATCAGGCAGTCCTAGACCCGCAAGAGAGACTGGCCGGCAGACATCTTGCCAGGCAACTAGACACTGGCCGCCCCGAGCCCCTTTGCGTCCAATCCAGAGGAAGCTGCGAATGATGCTGTTGACCTGCCGGAGCACCGATTTATTGAGGGTGATGGCGATGAGATAGTGCACCGGGATGGCGCTAAGCACGTGACGCGCGAGCGCCAGGCGATCGCCACGAGAGAGCATAGAGCCCCACCAAGTGGATAGCTTCTTCTCAAGCTTGTGCACCAAATGAAGGAGCGCCGATGTGGGGGGTTTTCGAATGGAGAGGGGCAAGCCGAGGTAAGTCAAGGGAAAGGCGGCAAGGGGTTAACCCATCACCGTCGTAACACGCTGCGAGGTCTCCTCCGAGCAGCGGATGGGTGTGGCCGAGCATTTCTCAAAGTTAGTGCGTAGCCCCGAAGCGGTCCCAAAGATGCGGAGAATCTCCCGAATCGCAGCCAGGTCACGATCCTCCGGGTGACAGAAGATGACCACATCATCGGCATATAGGGAGACGCTCGAAGCCGCGTGCCGAGTCGTGAGCCTCCGAAGGATGCCGGAGTCCACCGCCTTCACGATCAGGGAATTCAGCACATCAATGTCCAAGGTGAATATCATCGGGGATAAAGGATCGCCCTGCCGGAGGCCTCGGGCGTGGGCGATCGGGGGCCCGGGTATCCCATTGACCAACACTCTAGTAGAGGCGGTAGCGAGGAGCATCGAAATCCACTCTCTCCAACGGCGACCAAATCCAAGGTGCTGGAGCACCTCAAGGAGAAAGGGCCAAGACACGGAGTCGAAGGCACGAGCAATGTCCAGCTTTAGCAGCACCCTGGGCATCTTGAGGTTATGTAGAATACGCGCTGTCTGTTGCACGAGGAGGAACTTATCGTGAATACTGTGCCCGGCGATGAAGGCGCTCTGGTTGGTGGAGACTAGCGCACCCAACCGAGGAGCCAGCCGAAGGGAGAGGGCCTTCGCGAAAAGCTTCGCGAGGAGGTGGATGAGGCTAATGGGGCGATAGTCCATGAGAGTATCCGCCTCCACTTTCTTCATGAGCAGCGTGATGAAGGCTTCATTCAATCTTTGGAATGAGCGTCCATTCATGGCAAATAGCTTGCCGAAGGCCTCGATGATGTCAGCCTTAATGACATCCCAGCTCACACGAAGAAACTCAGAGGTAAAACCATACGAACCCGGTGCCTTGCCTCCCGGCAGGGCCTTGATAGCAGTCCAAATCTCCTCCTCAGAGAAGGGGGTGTCGAGCGTAGATAGGTCAAAACCTCCAGGGTGCACCGCC
Organism: Bromus sterilis; assembly: GCA_950022295.1. Classification (NCBI taxonomy): domain Eukaryota; kingdom Viridiplantae; phylum Streptophyta; class Magnoliopsida; order Poales; family Poaceae; genus Bromus; species Bromus sterilis. The sequence continues at coordinate 161,871,301 of OX465600.1, forward strand.
TCAAGGTTGATCGAGAAGTCTCGCTCCTCAGAGTCGCCAAGGATGGAGGAGAAGTGATCGAAAGCAGCCTTCGCCATGTCCTCATGGGAGGAGACCCGAGCAGATCCAACCCGAAGATGGAGGATCCGGTTCTTCTGCTTTCTGTGGGAGGAGTGCAACCGGAAGAACGCGACGCTGGTCTCCCAATTCTTAATCCCCAAGAAACGTGCCCGCTGGTGCGCAATAGATCAATCTAGAGAGGCAAGGCCCATGTAGGCCTTCTTAAGCCTCGCGCGTAACCACCGCTCTGAAGGGGTAAGAGCGGCGTCGAACCTGGCGATGAGCTCTCTAGCCAGGGAGAGCTGCCGACCCACGTCGCCAACCGAGCGGGCTCCCCAGCTTTGGAGCTTATGAGCCGTCGCCTTCAGCCTCGCAAAGATCCGTTTGAAAGGATCAGGGTCCGGCGCAACCGAGCTCCACGCCTCTGCCACAACCTGATCGTAACCCTCCAGGTGAGGCCAAAACCTCTCAAAGTGAAAGCGTCGGGATCCCGAAGGACGCGGGGAGCAGTCGAGGAAGAGCGGGCAATGATCTGAGGCTGCCGAGGAGAGGCAGCTGAGCATGCAATGGGGGTGCCAATCCTCCCATGATGCAGTGCAAAGGACCCTATCAATGCGAACCAAGGTGGGGGAGTCCCTCTCGTTCGACCAGGTGTATCGCCGCCCATGCAGATAAATATCATGGAGCTCCTCATCCGCGAGGAAGCGCCGGAATCGGCTCATCACGCGGTGATTAATCCGCGGGTTGTTTTTGTCAGCAGAGGAGGTGATCATGTTGAAATAGCCTCCCACCATCCAGGGACCGATGCGGGATTCACTCACATCATGGAGGTCCGAAAGGAAGGTGATCTTGGCATCATCATCCTGGGGGCCATATACCCCAGTGATACACCAATGATCCGTGCCCCCGGGAGGCATGACAAGAGCGGTTAGATGATTGTCGCCGTAGTACGGGTTGGAGAGAGAGATCTCCGAATTACGCCAAGCTAGGAGGATGCCTCCTCTCGTGCCAATAGCAGGGACAAAATAAAAATCCACAAACTCTGGTCCGAGGGTCTCCCGAACCATGGACGGCGAGATCAATTCCAGCTTAGTTTCCTAGAGACATATAATAGAAGGAGAAACAGTGGATAACACACTGCGAACTGCCGCGCGCTTAGCCCCACAGTTTAGGCCACGCACGTTCCAAAAAACTACTCTGAGGCTGTGCTCCATAAGAATAGGTTGGAGCCGAGGGGGTTCGGAGTGAACACACTAGGCGTCCACTAAAGTGGCCCGAGCAGTAGCAACACAAGGCATCGCCAAGCTCTCGAGAGGGGGAACTTTCCACCCAAACAGATCGGCGAAGGCCTGCAGGACGTCCTCGGCAAGGGGGCGCTCAAATAGGTGAGCATACTTGGCGAGAGTCTCGGCCGTGATGGGAGCATCGTCATCCTCGATCAAGCCCAGGCGTAGCAACAGAACCCGCTTTGCCTTGAGATCAGTGCTAAGCCCACGATCATTCTTCACAATCCTGCCACTACAGCACGGGGTGAAGTCCGGAGGCAGCTCTTTACCACGACGCCGAGAGGGGGCAGGGAGCAGCACCGGTGTACGCGTGGTAGCCGAGCACACAAAGCTAGCCATGGAGGCCTGGTCCTCTCCAGCCTGAGTAGTCGAGCCAGCTGCAGGGGTCAGAAGATGCGGTGCAGCGGGCCCGGACGGGGCAACATTGGCCCAATCGACACGAGGCGCAACTGGTTCCAGCGTTATCTCGGGATCGAGGCCAACAGAAGACTCGCTCGGCAGCATGTGGGCCGGGCGTGCGCATGCAAGTGCGGACAACAGAGAAGAGGTAGCGGCGCACTCATCCCCGGGATCGGGCCGACAACTGTCCCGGGCGCCCTCCGTGCTGATCACGGCAGGAACCAGCCGGTCTTGAGAGGAGACCACAGGAGATGTCTCAGTAGCGTGCGGGGCCAGCATGCACGGATCCGCCATGTGCCGGGTGGCCAACTCACGCACCACGACAGGGGCATGGACCTCGGGATCCTCCGCCTGACGATCACCAACGGCTGGAAGGATCGGTGGGGGGTCCGTGAGCCGACTTTGCAGATCAGGGACAGGAGGGGCAGGCGGACTGACCGTCTCGCTGACCGGGTCACCTCCGTTCAAATTCGATCCGGCCTCCGCGGACTGCTGGGCCCCGGCAGTCAGAGAGCCCTCTTGGGCGGGAATCCCGTCCACCGCGCGCGCGGATTCGAGGCGCGGGCCAGCGGAGGGCCCACCCTCCTGCGTGATCCTCAGGTGCGCAGGGATCCTTTGCACGTCACCTGCCAGGGGGTAGGGGCCCAGGAGACCTAGCCGTCCATGGCATGGAACACCCAGCCGCCGCCGCTGACCGCCGCCCTGGCCCGCCGCGGCGCGGCGCTGCTGACCGCCGCCGCCACCATTGCCATGGCCCGAAGGGGAGCGGCGTTGCCGGCCGTCCTGGGCAGGGCGGGGCGGGAAGTCATGCCTCCGCGGCTAAGGAGGGGGGCACGGCGGAGATGAGGATGGAGACGCGTCGTCAGAGCCTGGCGAGGAAGGGCGCGGCGAGGAAGGAGCCGGCAGCCGGTAGTCGTCATAGCGAGCCAGCCCCAGGCGTTGGCGGCGAGGTGGGCGCAGTCGTTGGCGAGGACGTCCTCCCAGTCGCCCTGCGACTGCGCGGGGCCTTCCTCGGACACGGCCTGGTTCACCACCACCACCTCGGATCTGAGGATGCGCCTAGCGGGGGCGGACGGCTCGACGATAGCGGCAGGGTGCGGGCTGGCCGGTGCAGCAGGCGAACCAACGAGCGCCTGCCGGAAGGAGGCCGGCCTGGCACGGGATGAGTCGCCGGACGACGGGCTGGATTCTTGCCAGTGGACCTCACGAGGGCGGCCAGCGGCAGGGGGGGACGCCATGTGGGCACGAGGAGAGGGGACAGGCAGGAACTGGGCGCCGGCACCGGAGCGGTGGCCGGCGAGGCGGGGCTAGGTGGTCGCCGGGGCCGGAGTGGCCACCGGCGAGAGGGGGGAGGGCGGGTTGCTACAGCGGAGAGTTGGGCGTACAATCTTTATGCTTGGTCATATGCATAATGAAAGCGTCTCCGTGTATATTGGCCGTATTTTTACTGAACCCCACACATTAAGGTCCTGTTCAGAATGCTTTCGCTCGGCTCCACTCCGAGAAAGCACGGAGCAGAATTTTACCGCTCCAGCAAATTTAAACGTTGAGACCCCCGCTTCGGGAGCGAAGGACATGCGAAGAGCTCCTAACTTTCATCTCCAACTTCTCAAGTCATCCCGCTGTAGGACGCTCGCCGGCGGACCAGAATATTTTCTTGCCAACCTGGACCACACTACTCTCTCAAATAACGGAAAGAAACTTCAATGGATAAGGGCATCTCCAATGCATCAACACATCCTTCAAACGGACACCGTGATCAGTTTAAGGATAGATGAATCAATCCGTATTGATGCGAAAGTAAATATTTTAATTAAAATTAAGTAAAATTGCATAAATTTATACAAATTAGACAAATTTCATTTAAATTTACATATGCCATTTCATCTAATTAACTATTCAAACTAAAAAATATATTAATAACTTCGAACGGTGACCTTGTATGCATGTTCGGGTTACCCCACAACACATCCTGCCTGGCCACCCCCTATCGCTCGCTACAAAACCACTCGTACTCATTCGACGCGCGAAGGGTCGCGTCGGCACTGGACAACCGTGGCATCAACGGTCTCGCGGCCCGACCCTTGCCATTGCATTGGCACTGTAGGAGGGGACAACGTCGTTGAGACACCACTCCCCACCCATCTTGTCAAGTTGTTGGTCAACTGGTAGAGGCACCACCTGGACGTCTTTGTCGTGGTGAGCGAACGATCACGGACCCAAACCTCCACGAGGTTCTCATCGGTGAAGACCCACGTGGGCACCTTGTCAGACTTGGCAAAGGCTGAGCGACACGCCTTGTTGCACTGCTCGTTCCACGCCTCCTCCTTGGCCACCCCTCCTCCGCGAAGGCGAGGGCCGACGGCGAAGAGTGGTTGTCGTGGCCGAGGTAGTGTAGGAGGCGACTGCACGCCTTCACGATCGGCGCTGGTAACTCCTTGATGGTCTTTGAAAGGATCGATATGGGCCTAGAGGGGGGGGGGGTTAATAGCTACAAATACTAATTTTTAATTACTACTCCATCTGTTCCAAAATAACTGTCTTAGCGTTAGTTCAACTTTGTACTAGAGCTAGTACAAAGTTGAGACAGTTATTTTGGAATGGAGGGAATACTTAGCGATTTTAGGCAATCTCGCAGAATAGAAATGTGAGCCTAACAATTGCAAAGGTGAGTCTAGCTAGTCATAGGGAGCAAACAACACAATATATAGTTGCAAGAGAGGAAATGAATAATAAGGTAAATGCTAGTAAGAGGAAAGGGTGAGGGATAACCGAATAACACGAAGAAAACAATGTATCCCGATGTTCACTTCCTTGGAGGGAAGCTACTCACCATTTGGAGGGGTGATGTTACCACGAAGGCACACCATGCCACTGTAAGGCCCGATATGCGGTACTGTTCCAAATCTAGGTGTTTCCACCCAGATCCGGGGACGAAGCACATATCGGTCCCACCGCGACATATGCCCCGGATTTCCAACATGATATCACAACATTACAGATACAGGATACAACATCTCATACAATCGGCATACAACTGCCTCAAATACAATACAACAACGGAAGATATATGTCTGAGTACAGACTACAAGAAAAAGCCTAGTGGCAAAGAGAAAAACATCGATCCCATAACCACACGGGTCCAGGCCCTCCGTCGGGATCCGCCTATCTAGTCGTCGTCGAGTCCACGTGAAACGTCGATCACCATACCTGTTGTCGATCAAGAACCCTGAAAAGAGTTTGGGGGTAGTATCATGAGTACAGAGGTACTCAGCATTCAACTGTAGTGGTCATCTGACCCAGCAAGGACTTCATCACTCGTCATTCTAGGACAACTAGTAGTTTACGGTAAGGAAGGGGTAAGTGGTGAGGTTGCTGCCGCACTAGCATTTATGAAGTGGCTAACGATCTAGAGAGTAAGATAAGAAGCCAAGCATTCGACGAGGAATCGCCTCCAAGAAGTCTTGCTATCCACCTACTACGCAAACATAACACCTATCCTATCCTTGTCCTCCTCTTCGCATCCCAACGAAGAAGAAGCAGTCAAGGCACACACACGTTGATCAAGTTATATTAAGATTATCTCAGTTGTTGTTGTCTATGAACAGGACGTAGGTCTCAAGTCGTCCATAACCGTGGACATGGCTTCTCGAAAAGATTTAACCCTGCAGGGGTGTACCAACTGCCCATTACAAGGCTCCGCACGCACGTCCATCACTCTCAGTTACTACCCATTACAGGCAACCATTTTATGATTTAGTTCCAAGAGATCCAAAACGACAGGTCCCTCTAACTAACAACGAACAAATCCGGGTGGCCCCCGGTGAGTCGACATCCATCTCAGGAGCCGGCCGCTCTCTCGATCTGGTCTCTACCGTCTGTCGCAGGTTTGGATACCCGATTAATCACACATTGGGAAACCGGGTCCTCAGCCGGACAAAATGGGCCAGCAAGGGAACTATGTCCTCACTGGTCCGGGTTGTTTTAAATAATATCTGCCAGGAGCGACCCAACAGACACACACACGGTTTACAAATGGTAAATCAGCTTGGGCCACCACTAGAAATGTTTGAAGCTAGGTAGGTAAGAGAAGGGGACCCCATAAAATCCCACACGCAGTTAGGCACGCTCAGTATTAAAACCAATACCCGGAACTCGGATCCTAGGTGACTCGAATGGAACAAAGCGTCGGGACGGGATAGCCTAGACCTTCCACCCTTCGTCGAATATAGTCAACATTTATTATAATCATATCATCAACAATAATATAGTAATCAGGTGATATCCTAACCCAAAGAGTAACAGGGTAACATCGTAGCATCCTAAGCATGCATACTAGGCAGGGGCTGAGCAACGAGCAATAGTAACATAGCAGTACAAGGTTTGCTGGGAAGGGACATGGCTGTATCGGTTTAAAAGAGGCTGTAAACATGTGGTAGGATCAAACATCGAGCGTAACCTATACTAGCATGCAAACCTCTGGTTGAAATAGAATGGATCATAAGTAATGCAAGTCCTTGCCTGTTGATAAGTCGGATTCCGAAGGTGTAGTTGATCGCAAGCTCGCATCGTCTCCGAGAGGTACCCGCGGAAGCACACAAGAGGGTAAACACTGGAAAGCAATCAACGGTGCACCACTATTACTACGGAGCAAACACGAGCAAGCATCAACAAGAAGTAACACGAGACATCGCACCTACCATCGAGAGCGGTTACTAACGATTTAAGTGGAGTACTCGTCACACACGACGATACCGCACGTTTACGGTGGTTCAAGTTGTTTAGCTACAGGTGACCAAACAACGGTTATTAACATGGCAACTCAAGCAAGCATGGCATAGTACACAAACATGGCAAGAGGTGAAGCACAAAGTAAACTATCTATGCTAGTCAATTTAAGTGAGGCACAACCTAAACATGGCATAGCACTAAGTGCCGCACGATGATTAAAATATTTGGTACTGTTCTGCCCTAAACCATATTTTAGGTTCGTTAACAACAGAAAACAATAGCATAAACACAAAGAACACGAAAAACTAATCAAGTTACATATAAAGAACACTCCAAACGGAGTTACGGTTAAAAAGATATAAGAAAGACAAGCTATGCACACATGCTGTATAAACAGGGGTAAGTCTATATGCAAAAGTGCAGCAACATGACATAGAAATACATGGGATGAAAGTAGACATGATGCTTAACAATATGCAACTGGAATCACTCAATTCCGATGAACGGTTGCGAAGCAATCGTCATCCGAAGTTGCAACAAAATAACAGTTTCAGCAATAGCAGCACAATAACATCAGGATAGCTACTTTGAAGCAAGATATAAACATGATGCAGCAAGCAAATATGGCATGTGAATGCATGAAACTGAAGTAGAAACATTGCTTAACGCAACGCAAAAGGAATCAATGCAATAGGCCTCATGGATTTGTTACAATCATCATGCAAAGTTGCAACAAAATAATAACAGCAGCACAATAACAGGAAATAAATGCAATTAACGACCTGATGCCCTGTTCAGCACACAATTACACAATCAACATGAGCTCAAATTCAAATGCTCACAAAAGATGAATTAAAGTACACACAATTCTGAGCAACTTTCGTTTTGGGGGCACGTTCATCGGAGCTACGGATCACTCGCAAACTTCAACGCAATATCGAATCGGCAGCTAAATTACTCCAGACTTAGCAAAAATAAACAGCAGCAGAACAAAATAGAAAAAAAAGGAAAAGGGGACCTCACCCCACATGGGCTCGGCCCAAGTGGCCTAGGAGGCTGCCTGGGCTCCAGAGGCTGGCTGGGCCGTGGCGCGCTGGAGTGGGCCGCGAGGCCGGCTGGCCCAGCTGGCAGGGTGGAGGCGGCCAGATCGGGATCGATCCCGATCCCGTCTGCCCGACGGCGGCGGCGTCCCTGGCCGGCGACGAGCGGCGCTCCAAGGGGCTCCCGGCGAGGAGGGAGGCGAGCCGGCGCGGGGATGGGCGGATCCGGGGCGGAGCAGCGTGGGTCCGGCGTGGAGGGTCGCCGGCGTCGTGGTTTCCGGGCGCGGAGGCAGAGCTCGAGCTCGCCGGGTTCCATGGCGGCTCGGACGACGGCGTGGTGGCACGGCCACCTGCGAGGAGAGGAGAAGGAGGTGAGCGCGGGAGGAAGGAGGAGAGGGAAAGGGGAGGCACGGCGTGGAGGAGGCGGCCGGCGGCTCGCCGTGGCGTGGCGCTCGATGGAGTTGGAGGCGCGGGCGGCGGCTCGGGAGCGGGGGCGCCCACACGGGCCTGAGAGGGCCGCGGCGGCGCTGAGGGGGCCCTGCGGGGCCCGGTTGCTGGGAGCTGCGGCTGGGGAGGCTGAGGGGCATTGGGATCCCTCCGGTCTGGATCTATCGGTCCAGATCGAGGGTTTGGGCTAGGGTTTCGGAGAGAGTGGGTTTGGGGGGTAAATTTTGAGGCAGAGTAGGGGGGTGGCTGCAATTTTCCATGGGGGAAACCCTAGAAGGCCTAGGGGAGTGTGGTGGTCTTTATATAGGCAGGTTGGCTGGCCAGTTGACGCAAACGCCCTCGGTACCCCTCTCGCGTGTCCGGTGATCGCGTTCTTGACCACCGAGACTCCGTACGGACTCCGATTCCGACGAAATCTTGAACCACGCGCTCAGCGCGTCGAGCTCTTCGATCGTACCTCACTGCGGTGACATTCCGACAACATTTTTCGGCGCGCTATAAAAATAACCCGTTTAATTATTGAACGGGGTTTTTCGTTCCGTTGGCTGCGGCTGGTCTCGTGCGGTTTTCGCGACGGGGTGATCAGGTGAAACCCGGTGTCGCAAAGGTCGAGTGTCAGGGTGGCAAGGGTCGGTCTCCGTCCGATACGAGAATAAGGGGGAGAAATATTCACCGATTATTATTTCGGTGAAGCAAACACTGCAAACAACTCAGAAAATCAAACAATTCACAACGAAAACAAAAATTTTAATTTTTGTGAAAACTGGGCTGTTACAGACAACACCACCAACAAGGGATCTCGTCCCGAGATCCAGGACGATCCGGGGGAGAGGGAGGAGAAAGGAGAGTCGACGATCTTCAACACCACCAACAAGGGACTCTGCTCCATGTCGAACGTCGAAGCTCCGTCGAGATAATTTTCCGCAGAGAGACGACATCGTCGGAATAACGAAGACGTCAGTGACAAGAGGAAGAACGATCGCGAAAACCAGATCAAGGGATAGTGATTTTCGACGCAAGTCGTAAAAACACCGGTAAAAGGAGGGATGGCAATGGATGACCCAGATGATATCCAGAATCGGAGAAGCTAAAGGTACTACATGAATTCCCACCTGAGCTCGGAATCGAGACAATACGCTGCAAGCAAGGCATTGTAACTATTCCGATACTCCACACACTCGAGATCCTAAAGTTTTGAAGGGGGTAAGACAAGAATAAAAACACTTACGGCACTTGTCCTGACCAGAGCAAGGGTAAGGAGTAAAAAGATTCCTACTCTCCGATAACTAACTTAATAGCTACAAAATAGTTTTTGTCTAGACTCGACTTCGTCCAGAGAGGGGATCCTACAGTCGGTAAGTCTCTGATACCAAGTTGTAAGGCCCGATATGCGGTACTGTTCCAAATCTAGGTGTTTCCACCCAGATCCGGGGACGAAGCACATATCGGTCCCACCGCGACATATGACAAAGCCATCTGCCCCGGATTTCCAACATGATATCACAACATTACAGATACAAGATACAACATCTCATACAATCGGCATACAACTGCCTCAAATACAATACAACAGCGGAAGATATATGTCTGAGTACAGACTACAAGCAAAAGCCTAGTGGCAAAGAGAAAAACATCGATCCCATAACCACACGGGTCCAGGCCCTCCGTCGGGATCCGCCTATCTAGTCGTCGTCGAGTCCACGTGAAACGTCGATCACCATACCTGTTGTCGATCAAGAACCCTGAAAAGAGTTTGGGGGTAGTATCATGAGTACAGAGGTACTCAGCATCCAACTGTAGTGGTCATCTGACCCAGCAAGGACTTCATCACTCGTCATTCTAGGACAACTAGTAGTTTACGGTAAGGAAGGGGTAAGTGGTGAGGTTGCTGCCGCACTAGCATTTATGAAGTGGCTAACGATCTAGAGAGTAAGATAAGAAGCCAAGCATTCGATGAGGAATCGCCTCCAACAAGTCTTGCTATCCACCTACTACGCAAACATAACACCTATCCTATCCTTGTCCTCCTCTTCGCATCCCAACGAAGAAGAAGCAGTCAAGGCACACACACGTTGATCAAGTTATATTAAGATTATCTCAGTTGTTGTTGTCTATGAACAGGACGTAGGTCTCAAGTCGTCCATAACCGTGGACATGGCTTCTCGAAAAGATTTAACCCTGCAGGGGTGTACCAACTGCCCATTACAAGGCTCCGCACGCACGTCCATCACTCTCAGTTACTACCCATTACAGGCAACCATTTTATGATTTAGTTCCAAGAGATCCAAAACGACAGGTCCCTCTAACTAACAACGAACAAATCCGGGTGGCCCCCGGTGAGTCGACATCCATCTCAGGAGCCGGCCGCTCTCTCGATCTGGTCTCTACCGTCTGTCGCAGGTTTGGATACCCGATTAATCACACATTGGGAAACCGGGTCCTCAGCCGGACAAAGTGGGCCAGCAAGGGAACTATGTCCTCACTGGTCCGGGTTGTTTTAAATAATATCTGCCAGGAGCGACCCAACAGACACACACACGGTTTGCAAATGGTAAATCAGCTTGGGCCACCACTAGAAATGTTTGAAGCTAGGTAGGTAAGAGAAGGGGACCCCATAAAATTCCACACGCGGTTAGGCACGCTCAGTCTTAAAACCAATACCCGGAACTCGGATCCTAGGTGACTCGAATGGAACAAAGCGTCGGGGCGGGATAGCCTAGACCTTCCACCCTTCCTCGAATATAGTCAACATTTATTATAATCATATCATCAACAATAATATAGTAATCAGGTGATATCCCAACCCAAAGAGTAACAGGGTAACGTCGTAGCATCCTAAGCATGCATACTAGGCAGGGGCTGAGCAACAAGCAATAGTAACATAGCAGTACAAGGTTTGCTGGGAAGGGACATGGCTGTATCGCTTTAAAAGAGGCTGTAAACATGTGGTAGGATCAAACATCGAGCCTAACCTATACTAGCATGCAAACCGCTGGTTGAAATAGAATGGATCATAAGTAATGCAAGTCCTTGCCTGTTGATAAGTCGGATTCCGAAGGTGTAGTTGATCGCAAGCTCACATCGTCTCCGAGAGGTACCCGCGGAAGCACACAAGAGGGTAAACACTGGAAAGCAATCAACGGTGCACCACTATTACTATGGAGCAAACACGAGCAAGCATCAACAAGAAGTAACACGAGACATCACACCTACCGTCGAGAGCGGTTACTAACGATTTAAGTGGAGTACTCGTCACACACGACGATACCGCACGTTTACGGTGGTTCAAGTTGTTTAGCTACAGGTGACCAAACAACGGTTATTAACATGGCAACTCAAGCAAGCATGGCATAGCACACAAACATGGCAAGAGGTGAAGCACAAAGTAAACTATCTATGCTAGTCAATTTAAGTGAGGCACAACCTAAACATGGCATAGCACTAAGTGCCGCACGATGATTAAAATATTTGGTACTGTTCTGCCCTAAACCATATTTTAGGTTCGTTAACAACAGCAAACAATAGCATAAACACAAAGAACACGAAAAACTAATCAAGTTACATATAAAGTACACTCCAAACGGAGTTACGGTTAAAAAGATATAAGAAAGACAAGCTATGCACACATGCTGTATAAACAGGGGTAAGTCTATATGCAAAATTGCAGCAACATGACATAGAAATACATGGGATGAAAGTAGACATGATGCTTAACAATATGCAACTGGAATCACTCAATTCCGATGAACGGTTGCGAAGCAATCGTCATCCGAAGTTGCAACAAAATAACAGTTTCAGCAATAGCAGCACAATAACACCAGGATAGCTACTTTGAAGCAAGATATAAACATGATGCAGCAAGCAAATATGGCATGTGAATGCATGAAACTGAAGTAGAAACATTGCTTAACGCAACGCAAAAGGAATCAATGCAATAGGCCTCATGGATTTGTTACAATCATCATGCAAAGTTGCAACAAAATAATAACAGCAGCACAATAACAGGAAATAAATGCAATTAACGGCCTGATGCCCTGTTCAGCACACAATTACACAATCAAGATGAGCTCAAATGCAAATGCTCACAAAAGATGAATTAAAGTACACACAATTCTGAGCAACTTTCGTTTTGGGGGCACGTTCATCGGAGCTACGGATCACTCGCAAACTTCAACGCAATATCGAATCAGCAGCTAAATTACTCCAGACTTAGCAAAAATAAACAGCAGCAGAACAAAATAGAAAAAAAAGGAAAAGGGGGCCTCACCCCACATGGGCTCGGCCCAAGTGGCCTGGGAGGCTGCCTGGGCTCCAGAGGCTGGCTGGGCCGTGGCGCGCTGGAGTGGGCCGCGAGGCCGGCTGGCCCAGCTGGCAGGGTGGAGGCGGCCAGATCGGGATCGATCCCGATCCCGTCTGCCCGACGGCGGCGGCGTCCTTGGCCGGCGACGAGCGACGCTCCAAGGGGCTCCCGGCGAGGAGGGAGGCGAGCCGGCGCGGGGATGGGAGGATCCGGGGCGGAGCAGCGTGGGTCCGGCGTGGAGGGTCGCCGGCGTCGTGGTTTCCGGGCGCGGGGGCAGAGCTCGAGCTCGCCGGGTTCCATGGAGGCTCGGACGACGGCGTGGTGGCACGGCCACCTGCGAGGAGAGGAGAAGGAGGTGAGCGCGGGAGGAAGGAGGAGAGGGAAAGGGGAGGCACGGCGTGGAGGAGGCGGCCGGCGGCTCGCCGTGGCGTGGCGCTCGCCGGAGTTGGAGGCGCGGGCGGCGGCTCGGGAGCGGGGGCGCCCACACGGGCCTGAGCGGGCCGCGGCGGCGCTGAGGGGGCCCTGCGGGGCCCGGTTGCTGGGAGCTGCGGCTGGGGAGGCTGAGGGGCATTGGGATCCCTCTGATCTGGATCTAACGGTCCAGATCGAGGGTTTGGGCTAGGGTTTCGGGGAGAGTGGGTTTGGGGGGTAAATTTTGAGGCAGAGTAGGGGGGTGGCTGCAATTTTCCATGGGGGAAACCCTAGAAGGCCTAGGGGAGTGTGGTGGTCTTTATATAGGCAGGTTGGCTGGCCAGTTGACGCAAACGCCCTCGGTACCCCTCTCGCGTGTCCGGTGATCCCGTTCGTGACCGCCGAGACTCCGTACGGACTCCGATTCCGACGAAATCTCGAACCACGCGCTCAGCGCGTCGAGCTCTTCGATCGTACCTCACTGCGGTGACATTCCGACAACATTTTCCGGCGCGCTATAAAAATAACCCGTTTAATTATTAAACGGGTTTTTTCGTTTCGTTGGCTGCGGCTAGTCTCGTGCGGTTTTCGCGACGGTGATCGGGTGAAACCCGGTGTCGCAAAGGTCGAGTGTCAGGGTGGAAAGGGTCGGTCTCCGTCCGATACGAGAATAAGGGGGAGAAATATTCACCGATTATTATTTCGGTGAAGCAAACACTGCAAACAACTCAGACAATCAAACAATTCACAACGAAAACAAAATTTTTAATTTTTGTGAAAACTGGGCTGTTACAGCCACGAAGGCTCATCCTATTCTCCCCTTGAGATATCACCACGAAGGTGATTCCCAAACACTAGCGGCTGACCTTAAAGGTGGTTACCAAACCCTACAAAATGCAATGGGGGTAATCACTATGGATGATTCCTCTCCGAAGAACTCTTACCCACCTAGGAGCCTCCAACCTCCAAGAGTAACAAGATCAATGGGGAAAAGATCAACACTTTCTCAAATCACGATATGCTTTGGTCGAAAGAAGGGAAAGGGACGGATATATCACGGGGTGAGATCCACTAAGAACTCTCACAAATTTGGCCGAATCTTTGATTGAGTGTAGGAGATGTGGGTCAACCCTCTCCCGGGGTGGGAGAGGGGTATATATAGTGCTCCCCAAAATCTGCTTGTTGCCACTTGAGTGGACCTACCCGGATGATCCGGAAAGACATCCGAATGATCACGACAGTGCATGGATGATCCGTGTAGCTACCCGGATGATCCGGACAGGTCAACACAAAGGCAACAGGGCAGGCCTTCGGAAGACCGACTACCATCCCGAAAGACAGAAGAGCACTAGGATCCCAGACGACGGGACAAGCGTCCGGATGGCACGACCCTGGCACCAAAGTTTCTGCGAGGGAGGCACGATTGCCCGGACAGTCCTGGGGACCAGTCGGATGATCCGGGCAATGCCTAGATGATCCAGTGACCGGGAGGTCCGACCGCCGATGAAGAACTTCCGTGATGAAATGGAGATAATACGGATGATCCAGGGGACTAGCCAGGCGATCAAAGCAATTCTTAGATGGTACGACCAGCGACCCAGATGGTTCGACCGTGAGTGATTTTCTTTCTATGATGAAGTGGAGATAGTCTAGATGATCGCGGGACTAGTCGGACGATCTTGGCAAAGCCCGGATGATCCGGGTGGGGACCAGATGGTCCGTCCATGTGTATATCATACTCCATTTGTGCCATTTGATATTGCCAACTCAACTAAGTGACTTAGGCCAAGTTCGGTTTCCCTTCCCTCCAGTGATACGTCCCAAACGTATCTATAATTTCTGCTTGTGCCATGCTCATTTGGGTGACTTTGTATAATTTCTGCTTGTGCCATGCTCATTTGGGTGACTTTGCTATGTGTCTTGCTACACTTTCATACCTTTTTACACATATTTGGAATAACCTACTAACTCAGTGCACCCAGTGCCAGTTTCTGTCTGCTGATGTCTGTGAATTGCAGATTTTTACCCATATTTACAGTGCCCCAAAAATTCCAAGAAAAATATGTAAAAAATCAGGGTAATGAAAGCTTCCAGAACACCGAAGGGCAGACGGAGAGGGGCCACCCCCTCCTAGGCGGCCACCTGGCGTGGCCAGGGGAGGCCACGCCCAAAGGTCGCCAGGGAGGTGGGGCCCTCCCCTGGTGCCCCCTTTGGCCTATATTACCTCCTCAATGCAGAAACCCTAAAAAAGACCCAGCATCGCGATTTTCACCTCTGTTCCGCCGCTGCCGTGATCCCGAGATCGAGACCGCCAGAAGACCTCGTCCCGGCACCCTGCCGGAGGGAGGATTGATCTCCGGGAGCTTATCCACCACCATGAGCGCTTCCCGGATGTGCCATGAGTAGTCCCCCTTGGACCATGGGTCCATGACCAGTAGCTATGTGATGTCTTCCCTCCAATCTTATGCTTCAATTCTTAGCCCTTGTGAGCTGCCCTACATGATCAAGGCACTTATGTAATTTTCCTGTTGTTGATATGCTGTGTTTTCTAGCATCCGATGGATTATGAGATTATGTTTAGATTGTGATGAGTTATATATTTGATTCTTCTCTTGTATTTTGTTCTTGAGTAATTCTAGCATGTTCTCCGTTGCTTTTTATTGCTTTGGCCAAGTAGTAGATAGTAACTCCAAGAGGGAGCGTTTATGCTTGATTGTTGGTTCATGCCCCCGATGTCTAGCTTGAGTGACAGAAACATGAGACTAGGGGATGTGTTGTTGCCACCAGGGAGAAAACAACACTGCTTGTAACCACGGTTGCAAGGATTGTTTACCTTACACAAAGTTGTTAATGCAGTTGTCTGTTGCTTTGGGTTTGGGTGGGGCTCGCAACTTAATACCAACGAGATGGTCTGGATAGATATCTCAAGGTGGTTGATTAGTGAGTAGATGCTGATGGATAAACGGTCTACTTGTCTTGGCATACTGCCCATACTTTTGAGCCTCTAACTTTCTTGTGGCATAGATAGCATTGCGGTGCGTTCATAATTCTGTCAATTTCCTAGCTGTAATTTGTTCTCCCAGCTTAGACATTTTTGTCACAACCCTTTGTTAGGTAATGTGCTAGGGTTAGCAAGTCTCTTGCATCATGTAAAAAATTTCAAAAGAAATCATTGAAATCAAATTCAAAAGCAAAATGGGAGAAGAAACCCCCCAGATGAATTAATTCAAAAGGCCAGATAAAAATCTTCTCCAAAAATTCATGTTAGATTTTTGAAAAGTCTTATAAATGAGTCTGATCACATATCAAGTGATGTGGGACCCACCCCATGCTCATGGATTTTTCAAATATTCAAACAGTGCCTTGGAATTAATATAAAACCCCTATTTGAGGTAAGATTCAAATTATTTGAATTTTAAAAAGTGCCAAACTTTATAAGTGGCCAGTCTATATTATTATGTGGCCATGTAAAAAGTTTCAGCATTTTAGAAAATGGCTAGGTATTTATTTTTGCTAGCCAAAACAAATGTCAAAAAAGAAAAACAGAAAAGGAAAATGAAAAGCTTACCTGGCGCCCAAGCGAGAGAAGCCCACCCAGCCCAGCCGGCCCACCAGGGGCAGCAGGGTCTTCTTCCCCGTCCCGCGCCTCCAAGCTGCTCGGTGGAATGCCACCGAGCCAGCCGTGGACGCAAGGTCGCCGCCGAGAGCCTTCCAGGCCTCCCCGTGCCTTCTAGCCACGCCTGGAGACGTCTCTCGCCCGTCCCGATCCATTCCCCCCCTCCAGAGCTTCCTCCTCCTCCTCCTGTGCTCGTTTTCGTCGCCGCCCGAGGACTCGCCGGAGCACTGAAGCGCCCCCGCATGGCCATCGACGCCGAGGAGCCCGTCCAAGCTGTCCAGCGTGATCGCCATCCTCGACTTCGACGACTAGCAGCAGGAGGCGCATCAATTCGGGCCAGACGAGACGCAAGCTTCGCCGAGAACTTGCTGGACCCGCGAGCTCGCCGTCGTCGATTCGCCGTCATTGAAGCCTCCCCGAGCTTGCTGTTGCTCCCGTTCGATCCGCGGTGAGCTTCTGAGTTTTTCCCCCAAGCTCCCAGCACCCCGTAGCCCCTCTAGCCAATTCCGCCATGAGAACCCGAGCTCCTCGCCGCCATGGGTGAGCTCGAGGTCGCCCCTGTGCTCCTCCGTCTCAGCCAGGGTGCGCGTCGTGTTCCCCTCCACCCCAGCGTTGCAACGCACCGCTTCCCGTTCGTTTTGGTGCACAGAGTCGACTACTTCTTCTAAGCCGAGCCACGGCCGCCGCCAAACCTCGACGCCGGCGAGGCTCCGGCCACCCCCTTGCCCCCCCGTGTGCACCACTAGACGCGGACGAGCGCGAGGTGCGTCCCCATGACCTCCCCGTGCCAAGCCGTGGCCGGGAGCCCATTCCGGCAAGACGCCGCCGTCCCCAGTGGTCGCCGCCGGTTAGCCGCGGGTGGGTTAATCCCCTAAACCATTCTTAACCCCCCCAGAGCCGATGACATGTGGGCCCAGCCCCCTGGCTAATCCCTGGATTAAGTTTAAACCGTTTTAAATCGTTTTAATTAACACAATGACACTGACAGGTGGGACCCCCTTGTCAGTGGCCCCCTGACGCCAGCATGAGGTCATGCTGACGCAGTAAATGAATTTCCAGAATTAAAAGAATTCAAGAAATTACAGAAATTCCAGAAAAAGGCTGAAACTTTGGAAATTCATAGAAAATTCATATCAACTCCAAATTTAACAAATAATATATGAAAAATGATCAGGAGAAAATAAGATATCCAAATATCCAACTTTCAACCATGTTTGAGTTGAATTTAAAATGTGATCAGTAGCATTTTCTATTTGATTTAAATGGAATTAATTCAAATTCCTTTCAAATGCTTTTGCATTTTGAACCATATCAACATACTACATTTCAAACACACATCAGAGGCATATCATACACATTTCAAAATGTTTAAACTTGATCAAACAATGTCATATGCAACTTGACTAAATGGAATTTAAATTGGAGTTTGAATTTGCAATTCAATTTGCAATATACTCCATTTAAATGGAATTGCTTCACACATCAAAGCATATACATCAAGTTTCAACCTTCAACCATGTGATTGTGCATTGTTTTTACTTTGCTACCTTGTTTGTTGTTTGTCGAGTAGAGGTGGAACCGGAACAGGAGGCAGCCCCCTTCGTTGAAGACCCCGAACCCGAACCTCGTCAGCAAGGCAAGAAAACCCCCCATTGATCATGTCGATAAAATCCCACTTCCCTCTCATGTCTCGCTTATGCATTGTATAGGATGATTACCATGCTATGTTTCTACCGCATAGATGAACCCATTCCTTTGCATGACCTATCATTTGTCACAGTAGTAGGCAAACCACAATCCTAGCAACTGTAGGAGTTGATTGATATCATGTGGCCCCTGCAACTGTTACTGCTTATTGCATGCTTAGAATGATACCATGTTGATACTGTTATGTGAGTCGGGATGATAGTGATCATGATGATGATGGTAGAAAGGTGTTGGTGAATCTACCCTAATACAAGGTGAACGATGAGAGGCTGTGTAGGAGTACACGGTGGGTTGTCTTGTTGAACACCGCCCCAAGTCCGAGTTCTTGTGTGGTGATCCAAGATGAAGAGTACAACCACACATTGGGCTCACTGACCCCTCTCAACTTATTAACTCATCCCTTTCGATGTCCAGATGTCGCAATAGTTCGGAGTTCTGGTAGGTCTGTGGCCTGGCTGCTAAGTGAGAGAACGACTCACCCGAGACTGGCTTATGCACCACGCACACATCATCTGGGTCCACTTCGGTAAACCGGCCGGGTTCACGATAGTGGTAGCCAACCCAGGTAGGCGGCTTTCTCGGACTAGATCGGCTATGAGGTAACAGTTGTGGTGAGCATCCTCGCTGGCACCCCTTGAATGGTGTCGAGATCAAAGGCGGTAAATGATGATCATGTGTGTGTAGCGGTACACCCCTGCAGGGTTAACAAAACTATTCGAATAGCCGCGTCCGCGGTTATGGACTGCTTGGAAATCTTAGCTTGATTATTAGACAACTTGAACTGGATACTTCTAAAACACACCAAGATAAGTGTGAGTGCTATGGCGTGCTTTCTCGTGGGGAAGTCGAGGAAGGCACCATAGTGGTGTAATTGGTTGGAGAAAGTAGTGGAATCGTGTACGCTTCTTACCTCAAGTCTGGTACTCGTAGTTCGTGACTAGCCAAGTCAAAGCTGGCACTTCTGCAAGTGGAACCCCACCTCCCTTTACCTTGATACATGTGCATGAGTAGTATAGCTCCTATGTAAGTCTTGCTGAGTACGACTTTGTACTCACGTTTGCTTAATCTATGTTTTAGATGAACCCACTGACCCCGAAGGTGGCTTCTTCATCGAGCTGGACGACTGAAGATCAAGCTAGTCTAGTCCCAGTCAGACGACTGGTTCCCTCGTGGAGGGCATGTGTTTAAATAAGGCTTCTTAAGCCATTTGTTAAACTTGTCTGTACTCAGACATACTTTGCTTCCGCTTGTGTTGTAATGTTGGATCACATACTTGTGATCTCTGTGTGCACTCTGTAAGAGTTATCAATAAAATGTATAATTTGTAGAGAATTGCAATGATACCTAGTGTTCATACAAGGCATGTGCGCTGCGTGTATGTTTATAACATGCATGTATTTGTATGGGTTTTCGAGACCTTAGTTGTGATCTGGCTGGCGGTCTTTCATACACCAAGTGGCCCTTAGATGTGCGCAGCTTGGGGCATCGCGATGTGATTGCTCGAGACTCTGTCTCGTGCACACTTTGTGGTATGATCGAGCCCGCCCTAGACCCCGACTAATTGATCGGGCTGGAGTAAGTCTATGTAAGAGTTATGAGATAGTCGATAGTATGGTTGAGGCGACTTGTCTGTGAATATGGGGGTTCATCACCCATATCATTAGACTTGTGTGCGGACGATGAGGACCCATCTCAGTTGATCATCCGGCCTGGATGGGATGCCCCTCACGTACAATGCTTTCCGAGAACGTTCTGTGCTTGGCCTTGTCTGCTTAGACAAGTGGGTACGGTTCTCGGCTCTCCATATGACTATGTCGTAGCGGGACTTGCATACACTAACCCCGGGTCCCGACAATTTTATTGTCTTTTGGGAGAGAGACATCACTAGTGAACATCATGGGACCCCGGTCCATATTCCCACCATCGTTGACACCTTAACTTTACTTTCAGCTTGTAGTTTCAGTTGCTATCAATTATCACTACTATCTACCTTTGAATTTTATCCTTTGTAAACAACAAGACCGGAGGGATTGACAATCCCTTTGTACTCGTTGGGAGAAAACCTATCTGTTGTGTGTGCAGGTCCAGGCTAAGCAAGTGAATTGAGTAAAGGGCGCCTCACTTGCCGAACCACCTACTTGTCGAGCTTGGAGTCCTACTGGATCGACTCTCAACCTTGGTATATTTGCCAAGGGAAATTTACTGATGTGCTACATCTAAACCTTACGCTTGGGGTAACCAACGAGGGGCGAGAAGCCATCAAGAAAATTTTCTGCGCCATTGCCGGGGACTCCACTCTTCAAGATATGGAAGTTGCACACTATCTTTTACCTTTCCTTTTTAGTCTTGTTAGTTTACCTTTCAGTTTTTGATTTTGCTTTTGTGTCTTTATGAAAAACCAAATTTTTTTTGTTACTCCCTCCGATCCAAATTAATTGACGCACACCTAGTATAACTTTGTACCAGAGTTATACTAAGTGTGGGTCAATTAATATGGATCGGAGGGAGTACCTGTTTTCTTGGTCTTTCTTTGCCTAGTGATGCTATCCGGTAACAGCCAAGTTTTCACAAAAATTAAAATTTTTGTCTTTGGTGTGAATTGTTTGATTGTCTGATTTGTTTGCGGTGTTTGCATTCCCGATTTATCGATCGGCGATTATTTCCCCCCTCTTATCTCGTATCGGACGGAGACCGCCCCTTGCTACCCTGACACTCGACCTTTGCGACACCGGGTTTCACCCGATCACCGTCGCAAAAACCGCACGAGACCAACCGCAGCTAACGGAACAAAATCCCCATTTAATAATTAAATGGGGTATTTTTATAGCGCACCGGAAAGTGTTCTCGGAACAATTCTAGCGCAAGGTGAACGCCGCCGGCTCGACGCGTTGATCGCGCAGTTTGAAGTTTTACCCGAATCGGAGGTACTGCGGACCCCCGGCGGTCAGAAACGTGAGCACCGCACGCGAGAGAAAAACCGGGGATGTTTTTGCAAACTGCCAGCCACCTGGGCTATATAAAAACCACCACACACCCCCACTCCTCTCTAGGGTTTCCCTAGCCACAAAATTGCAGCCACCCCCTCCACTTTGCCCCAAAAATACCCCAATTTTCGTCCAATTTTCTGCCCAATGAGTTCTGGACCGTCAGATCGTCAGATCCGACGGCCCTGGATGCGCCACGTCGCCCTAGCCTCCACCAACCCCTCCTCTTTCCTCCCGCACGCCAGCCCGTGGGCATCTCCGCCGCGCCGCCGGCGCCGGCCACCGGAGCAGCCGCCGCGGCCTCCCAGGGTGAGCCCGCCCCGCAGCTCCCTTCTCCTCCCCTTCATCCTCTCCCTCTCACCCCCTCCGCCTCCTCTCTGCAGAGCCCGCGCCGGAGCGCCGCTCGGCCGCTCGCCGCCCGTGCCATGGCCTCCACGAGCCCGAGCTCGCCGCCGGTGCCCCCTGCTCGCCTCCGCCTCCCCTGCACCAGATCCGGCGGTCCCACGCTCGTCGCGCCCGGATCCGCCGTCTCCCGGCCTGTCCTGCCCTTGCCAGACCTCCTCACCGGCACCGTGCGCCGTCGCGTCGCTCCAGACGGGAACGAGCCCCCGTGCGCTCGCCAGCGCGTGGACGCAGAGGTGGGCCGGCCAGCCTAGCGTGGCCCAGCGCCAAGCCAGGCCGCCAGGCCAACTTGGGCCGAGCCCATGTGGGTGAGGCCCGACCTCCTTTTTTCTTCTTTTCTGCTTTCTGTTTTTTTTCTCCTTAGTCTAATTTCTGCTAAGTCTGGAAAATCTGTTATCTGTTTACTGTTCTGCAATGTAATTTCCCGTTGATCCGGAGCTCCGATGAACGTGCCCCCAAAACGAATATTGCTCAGAATTGTGTGCACTTTAATTCATCTTTTGTGAGCATTTGCATTTGAGGTCATCTTGATTGTGTAATTGTGTGCTAAACAGGGCATCAGATCGTTAATTGCAACTGCTGCTGTTAAACTTAATGAAACTGTTAATTTGTTGAAACTTCGGGCGACGGTTGCTTCGCAACCGTACGTCGGAATTGAGTGATTCCTTTGCGTTGCGTTAAGCAATGTTTATACTTCAGTTTCATACATTCACATGCCATATTTGCTTGCTGCATGTTGATTATATCTTCAACCAAAGTAGCTAACCTGCTGTGATTGTGCTGCTGTTTATATTTTGTTGCAACTTCGATCGACGAGTGTGTCGCGACCGTTTATCGGAATTGAGTTATTCCAATTGCATATTGTTAAGCATCATGTCTACTTCCATTATATGTATTGCATTGTCATGATATGCTTGCTGGTCATATAGTTATAGAGCTCCAAAGTTGCTATCCCGCTGTTTTTGACAGCCACCTCTGTTTTTCTCCAAGTCTGTAAAGTTCCGATGCCATGTTGTTTGCTTAATATCTTTTGATCTGTGATTCCTTTTCGCATGATTCTTTTTGCCATGCCTTCCCTGTCATGTCTACTTTCATTCCATATCATTTGTGAACATGTTTGCATTGATTATCCTGTTTATGCATTGCTCTAAAGTGTGCTTCGTGTTGTTGGCAGATTGTGCCCGTAACTTGTTTTGCTTATATCTTTTTAACCGTAACTCCGTTTGGAGTGTGCCTTATATGTAACTTGATTATTTTTTCGTGTACTTTCTGTTTATGCTATTGTTTTCATTTGTTAACCAACCTAAAATATGGTTTCGGACAAAACAGTACCAAATCCTTTAATTGTCGTGCGACACTTAGTGTATGCCATGTTTAGGTTGTGCCTCACTTAAATTGACTAGCATAGATAGTTTACTTTGTGCTTCACCTCTTGACATGTTTGTGTGCTATGCCATGCTTGCTTGAGTTGCCATGTTAACAACCTTTGTTGATCACCTGTAGCTAAACAACTTGAACCCTTGTAAATGTGCGGTATCGTCGTGTGTGACGAGTACTCCACTTAACCTGTTAGTAACCGCTCTCGACGGTAGGTGCGATGTTTCGTGTTGCTGTTGGTGCTTGCTCGTGTTTGCCTCGTAGTAATAGAAGCTTGCTCGTTGATTTCTTTCCAATGTTTATCGTCTTGTGTGCTTCCGCGGGTACCTCTCGGAGACGACGCGAGCTTGCGATCGACTACACCTTCGGAACCCGACTTATCAACATGCAAGGACTATACATTACTTATGATCCATTCTATTTCAACCAGCGGTTTGCATGCTAGTCTAGGTTAGGTTCGATGTTTGATCCTACCACATGTTTACAGCCTCTTTCAAACCGATACAGCCATGTCCCTTCCCAGCAAACCTTGTACTGCTATGTTACTATTGCTCGTTGCTCAGCCCCTGCTTAGTATGCATGCTTAGGATGCTACGATGTTACCCTGTTACTCCTTGGTTTGGGATATCACATTATTATATTGTTGTTGATGATGTGATTATTATAATGTTGACTATATTCGACGAAGGATGGAAGGTCTAGGCTATCCCGCCCCGACGCTTTGTTCCATTCGAGTCACCTAGGATCCGAGTTCCTGGTATTGGTCTTAAGACTGAGCGTGCCTAACCGCGTGTGGGATTTTATGGGGTGCCCTTTTCTTACCTACCTAGCTTCAAACATGTCTAGTGGTGGCCAAAGGTGATTTACCATTTGAAACCGTGTGTGTGCTGGTCAGCTGCCAGTAGTTTTTAAACCAACCCGGACCAGTGAGGACATAGTTCCCTTGCTGGCCCATCATGACCGGCTGAGGACTCGGTTTCCCATGTGTGATTAACCGGCACTCCAAACCTGGAGTCATACGGTAGAGACCAGATCGAGAGCGCGGCCGGCTCCTGAGCTGGATGTCGACTCACAGGGGGCCACCCGGATTTGTTCATTGTTAGCTAGAGGGACCTGTCGTTTCGGATCTCTTGGAACTAAATCATAAAATGGTTGCCTGTGATGGGTAGCAACTGAGAGAGATGTGCGTGCGTGCGGAGCCTTGTAATGGGCAGTTGGTACACCCCTGCAGGGTTAAATCTTTTCGAGAAGCCGTGTCCACGGTTATGGACGACTTGAGACCTACTCCTTGTTCATAGACAACAACAGCTGAGATAATCTTAATATAATTTGATCAACGTGTGTGTGCCTTGACAGCTTCTTCTTCGTCGGGATGCGAAGAGGAGGACAAGGATAGGATAGGTGTTATGTTTGCATAAGTAGCTGATAGCAAGATTTGTTGGAGGCGATTCCTCATCGAATGCTTGGCTTCTTATCTTACTCTCTAGATCGTGAGCCACTTCATAAATGCTAGTGCGGCAGAAACGTCACCACTTACCCCATCCTTACCGTAAATTACTAGTTGTCCTAGAATGACGCGTGATGAAGTCCTTGCTGGGTCAGATGACCACTACAGTTGGATGCTGAGTACTTCTGTACTCATGATACTACACCAAACTCTTTTCAGGCTTCTTGATCGACAACAGATACGGTGATCGACGTTTCACGTGGAGACTCGACGACGACTAGTTAGGCGGATCCTGGCGAAGGGCCTGGAACCGTGTGGTTATGGGATCGATGATTTTATCTTTGCCAGTAGGCATTTGATTGTAGTCTGTACTCAGACATGTACCTTCCGCTGTTGTATTGTATTAAGGCAGTTGTATGCCGATTGTATGAGATGTTGTAGCCTTGTATCTGTATTGTTGTGATATCATGTTGGAAATCCGGGGCATATGGCTATGTCATATGTCGCGATGGGACCGATATGTGCTTCGTCCCCGAATTTGGATGGACACATATAGATCTGGAACAGTACCGCATATCGGGCCTTACAACTTGTTATCAGAGCCTTACCGGCCGTAGGATCCCTTTTCTGGCCGAAGTCGAGTCTAGATAAAAACTATTTTGTAGTTATTAAGTTAGTTACCGGAGAGTAGGAATCTTTTTACTTCTTACCCTTGCTCTGGTCAGGACAACTGTCGTAAGTGTTTTACTCTCGCCTTATCCCTTTCAAACTTTAGGATCTCGAGAGAGTGGAGTATCGGAACCGTTACAATGCCTTGCTTGTAGCGTATTGTCTCGACTCCGATCTCAGGTTTGGGAATTCCTGTAGTACCTTTAGCTTCTCCAGTTTCGGATATCATCCGAGTCGTCCTTTGCCCTCGCTCCTTTTGCCCGGTGTTTTCACGACTTACGTCGAAAAGCACTATCCCTTTGACCAGGTTTTAGCTGTCGTTCTTCCTCTTGTCACTGATGTTTTCGTTATTCCGACGATGTCGTCTCTCTGCGGAAAATATCTCGATGGAGCTTCAACGTTCGACATGGAGCAGAGTCCATTGTTGGTGGTGTTGAAGATCGTCGACTCTCTTTTCTCTTCACCCTCTCCCCCGGATCGTCCAGGATCTGGGACGAGATCCCTTGTTGGTGGTGTTGTATTGTAACAGCCCAGTTTTCACAAAAATTAAAATTTTTGTCTTTGGTGTGAATTGTTTGATTGTCTGATTTGTTTGCGGTGTTTGCATCCCCGATTTATCGATCGGCGATTATTTCCCCCCTCTTATCTCGTATCGGACGGAGACCGCCCCTTGCCACCTTGACACTCGACCTTTGCGACACCGGGTTTCACCCGATCACCGTCGGAAAAACCGCACGAGATCAGCCGCAGCCAACGGAACAAAAATCCCATTTAATAATTGAACGGGGTATTTTTATAGCGCGCTGGAAAGTATTCTCGGAACGGTTCCAGCGCGATGTGAACGCCACCGGCTCGACGTGTTGATCGCGCAGTTCGAAGTTTTACCCGAATCGGAGGTACTGCGGACCCCCGGCGGTCAGAAACGTGAGCACCGCGCGCGCGAGAGAAAAACCGGGGATGTTTTTGCAAACTGCCAGCCACCTGAGCTATATAAAGACCACCACACTGCCCCACCCCTCTCTAGGCTTTCCCTAGCCACAAAATTGCAGCCACCCCCTCCACTTTGCCCCAAAAATACCCCAATTTTCGTCCAATTTTCTGCCCAAAGAGTTCTGGACCGTCAGATCGTCAGATCCGACGGCCCTGGATGCGCCACGTCGCCCTGGCCTCCACCAACCCCTCCTCTCTCCTCCCGCACGCCAGCCCGTGGGCATCCCCGCCGCGCCGTCGGAGACGGCCACCGGAGCAGCCACCGCGGCCTCCCAGGGTGAGCCCGCCCCGCAGCTCCCTTCTCCTCCCCTTCCTCCTCTCCCTCTCACCCCCTCCGCCTCCTCTCCGCAGAGCCCGCGTCGGAGCGCCGCCAGGCCAGCCGCCGCCCGTGCCATGGCCGCCACGAGCCCGAGCTCGCCGCCGGTGCCCCCTGCTCGCCTCCGCCTCCCCTGCACCAGATCCGGCGGCCCCACGCTCGTCGCGCCCGGATCCGCCGTCTCCCGGCCTTTCCTACCCTCGCCGGACCTCCTCACCGGCACCGTGCGCCGTCGCGTCGCTCCAGACGGGAACGAGCCCCCGTGCGCTTGCCAGCGCGTGGACGCAGAGGTGGGCCGGCCAGCCCAGCGTGGCCCAGCGCCATGCCAGGCCGCCAGGCCACCTCCAGGCCAACTTGGGCCGAGCCCATGTGGGTGAGGCCCGACCTCCTTTTTTTTCTTTTCTGCTTTCTGTTTTTTTCTCCTTAGTCTAATTTCTGCCAAGTCTGGAAAATCTGTTATCTGTTTACTGTTCTGCAATGTAATTTCCCGTTGATCCGTAGCTCCGATGAACGAGCCCCCGAAACGAATATTGCTCAGAATTGTGTGCACTTTAATTCATCTTTTGTGAGCATTTGGATTTGAGGTCATCTTGATTGTGTAATTGTGTGCTAAACAGGGCATCAGATCGTTAATTGCAACTGCTGCTGTTAAACTTGCTGAAACTGTTAATTTGTTGAAACTTCGGGCAACGGTTGCTTCGTAACCGTACGTCGGAATTGAGTGATTCCTTTTGCGTTGCGTTAAGCAATGTTTATACTTCAGTTTCATACATTCACATGCCATATTTGCTTGCTGCATGTTGATTATATCTTCAACCAAAGTAGCTAACCTGCTGTGATTGTGCTGCTGTTTATATTTTGTTGCAACTTCGATCGACGAGTGTGTCGCGACCGTTTATCGGAATTGAGTGATTCCAATTGCATATTGTTAAGCATCATGTCTACTTCCATTATATGTATTGCATTGTCATGATATGCTTGCTGGTCATATAGTTATAGAGCTCCAAAGTTGCTATCCCGCTGTTTTTGACAGCCACCTCTGTTTTTCTCCAAGTCTGTAATGTTCCGATGCCATGTTGTTTGCTTAATATCTTTTGATCTGTGATTCCTTTTTGCATGATTCTTTTTGCCATGCCTTCCCTGTAATGTCTACTTTAATTCCATATCATTTGTGAACATGTTTGCATTGATTATCCTGTTTATGCATTGCTCTAAAGTGTGCTTCGTGTTGTTGGCAGATTGTGCCCGTAACTTGTTTTGCTTATATCTTTTTAACCGTAACTCCGTTTGGAGTGTGCCTTATATGTAACTTGATTAGTTTTTCGTGTACTTTGTGTTTATGCTATTGTTTTCTTTTTTTAACCAACCTAAAATATGGTTTAGGACAAAACAGTACCAAATCCTTTAATTGTCGTGCGACACTTAGTGTATGCCATGTTTAGGTTGTGCCTCACTTAAATTGACTAGCATAGATAGTTTACTTTGTGCTTCACCTCTTGACATGTTTGTGTGCTATGCCATGCTTGCTTGAGTTGCCATGTTAACAACCTTTGTTGATCACCTGTAGCTAAACAACTTGAACCCTTGTAAATGTGCGGTATCGTCGTGTGTGACGAGTACTCCACTTAACCTGTTAGTAACCGCTCTCGACGGTAGGTGCGATGTTTCGTGTTGCTGTTGATGCTTGCTCGTGTTTGCCTCGTAGTAATAGATGCTTGCTCGTTGATTGCTTTCCAGTGTTTATCGTCTTGTGTGCTTCCGCGGGTACCTCTCGGAGACGACGCGAGCTTGCGATCGACTACACCTTCGGAACCCGACTTATCAACATGCAAGGACTATACATTACTTAAGATCCATTCTATTTCAACCAGCGGTTTGCATGCTAGTCTAGGGTAGGTTCGATGTTTGATCCTACCACATGTTTACAGCCTCTTTCAAACCGATACAGCCATGTCCCTTCCCAGCAAACCTTGTACTGCTATCTTACTATTGCTCGTTGCTCAGCCCCTGCTTAGTATGCATGCTTAGGATGCTACGATGTTACCCCGTTACTCCTTGGTTTGGGATATCACATTATTATATTGTTGTTGATGATATGATTATTATAATGTTGACTATATTCGACGAAGGATTGAAGGTCTAGGCTATCCCGCCCCAACGCTTTGTTCCATTCGAGTCACCTAGGATCCGAGTTCCTGGTATTGGTTTTAAGACTGAGCGTTCCTAACCGTGTGTGGGATTTTATTGGGTCCCCTTTTCTTACCTACCTAGCTTCAAACATGTCTAGTGGTGGCCCAAGCTGATTTACCATTTGAAACTGTGTGTGTGTGCTGGTCAGCTGCCAGTAGGTTTTAAACCAACCCGGACTAGTGAGGACATAGTTCCCTTGCTGGCCCATCATGACCGGCTGAGGACCCGGTTTCCCATGTGTGATTAACCGGCAATCCAAACCTGGAGTCATATGGTAGAGACCAGATCGAGAGCGCGGCCGACTCCTGAGCTGGATGTCGACTCACCGGGGGCCACCCGGATTTGTTCGTTGTTAGCTAGAGGGACCTGTCGTTTCGGATCTATTGGAACTAAATCATAAAATGGTTGCCTGTGATGGGTAGCAACTGAGAGAGATGTGCGTGCGTGCGGAGCCTTGTAATGGGTAGTTGGTACACCCCTGCAGGGTTAAATCTTTTCGAGAAGCCGTGTCCACGGTTATGGACGACTTGAGACCTACTCCTTGTTGATAGACAACAACAGCTGAGATAATCTTAATATAATTTGATCAACGTGTGTGTGCCTTGACTGCTTCTTCTTCGTCGGGATGCGAAGATGAGGACAAGGATAGGATAGGTGTTATGTTTGCGTAAGTAGCTGATAGCAAGACTTGTTGGAGGCGATTCCTCATTGAATGCTTGGCTTCTTATCTTACTCTCTAGATCGTTAGCCACTTCATAAATGATAGTGCGGAAGAAACCTCACCACTTACCCCATCCTTACCGTAAACTACTTGTTGTCCTAGAATGACGAGTGATGAAGTCCTTGCTGGGTTAGATGACCACTATAGTTGGATGCTGAGTACTTCTGTACTCATGATACTACCCCCAAACTCTTTTCAGGCTTCTTGATCGACAACAGGTACGGTGATCGACGTTTCACGTGGAGACTCGACGACGACTAGTTAGGCGGATCCCGGCGGAGGGCCTAGAACCGTGTGGTTATGGGATTGATGATTTTCTCTTTGCCAGTAGGCATTTGATTGTAGTCTGTACTCAGACATGTACCTTCCGCTGTTGTATTGTATTAAGGCAGTTGTATGCCGATTGTATGAGATGTTGTAGCCTTGTATCTGTAATGTTGTGATATCATGTTGGAAATCCTGGGCATATGGCTATGTCATATGTCGCGGTGGGACCGATATGTGCTTCGTCCCTGGATTTGGATGGAAACATCTAGATCTGGAATAGTACCGCATATCGGGCCTTACATATCCTCACCATGGGTGCGAAACCACCCAAATATGGAAGGATGTACACTTTTCACTTGGATCGTCTCGGTCAATTTGTTCTCGCGCTAAAAACCCAACCGACTTGGGTGAGGGAAAATCATTGGATGAACATGCTCATTATACGCGGCACCGCCTATATCAGAAAGGGAAACACTTGTGGGATCAAATACAAGTTTTTTATTGCCATCCTGAATCTTTGTGCCATATTTATGATTTCACTTGCTGTTCTTAAATAGATTGTAAACAACTTCTTATGCTAAACGTGTTTATGATTACTTTGTTGTTGAAAAAATTGAGGAGTTTGTTGATTTTAAGGGTGCTTATGAGATTGCTACTTTGATTGAAAAGTATTACGATACTATTCACAAATCTGAAAACTTTGCTGCCGTTTCTTATTGCCTTGAGAATTATATTTGCAATGATTATATTGAGGATTTTAAAAACAAAATGTTTGCTGTCCAAGAAGAGGCTAAAGATTTCTATGATGAGGAATCCTATGATTCCGAGGACTGACTTGATACATCCCTTCCTGAAGATCTTGATACTTGCTTTGTTGATGGCCATGATGCCACTATGGATGATGCTTACGAAGATGAACTTGCTATAGTTCCTTATTTTAAGCATGAAATTGTTGCTATTGCACCCAAACTTGATTTTCCTATTATCCTTTTGAAATCTCCAACTAATATTCCGGAGAATTTGGCTCTTATTAAGGCTCAATGTGATGGGTTGCATCTATCTTATGATCCTAAAAACCATGTTGAAAATAATACACGTGTGCTTGTAGGTCATGAACAACATGCTTTATGTGATAGTTATATTCTTTATGTTGTTCATAATACTACTGAAAATTACTTTGAGAGAGGAAAGTTTGGTTATAAAAATTTCCATGTTACAAAAACACCTCTCTCTAAGTTGAAACATTTGAAGTTGTTCTTATTCCACCTTCCTATGCATGTCACTTTGTGCTTCCTTGATTTATTTGCTTACAAGACGCCTATGCATAGGAAGTGGGTTAGACTTAAATGTGTTTGGTATTTGCTTCTTGATGTTCTCTTTTGTTCTTCAACTCTTATTCTTACGAGAGCATCTTTTATAATCTTCATGCCTAGCTAAGAGGCATAAAAGAAAGCGCTTATTGGGAGGCAACCCAAAATGTTTTTTACTTTCAGTTTTAGTGGTTTTGATGCTTGTTACTACTGTTGAAACATCATTGTATCTTTATTTTCAAGATTTGTGCCAAGTTTTAGCCTCCGATTGCAAGAAAGTTCAAAAGTTGTGACATGCTGTCCAGAAACAGATTATTTCCCCTTGACGGAAAAATTCGGCTAAAATCACCAGATCATATTTGTGATCTGTATATTTTTGACAGCGTGCTCCATACAATTGGCTTTCGTACACCTGTTCTGAGTTTTTTGATTTCAGTTGCAGAAGTACCCCGGAAAAATTATTTACTACCTGCTGGTCAGTTTTTCACAGATTCTGCCACGTTTTGCGTGTCCTTCATTTTGCAAACCTTAAGCTTGCTTTTTGTTTTCAAAAACTATTTGGAAATCTTGATAAATAGTAGCTCTTGAAGAATATCTTTATTTCCAGTAGAGAAAATATATTTTATCATGGGTACTAACCAGTCTAATCAGCTTATGATGAGTTTCGTATGAAGGAAGTTTTCAAGTATGCGAAGGAATATGATGAAAGAAGATTCAGGAGTTTCAAGCGATCAAGCTTGGGGATGCCCCCATGCACCCCCAATAAACATCCAAGGAGACTCAAGCATCTAATCTTGGGGATGCCCCCGTGCATCCCCTTCTCCATCAACAATCATCACTTCGTCCTTCTCCATGCTATATTTTTATTGCTTCATATGTTATGTGCTAGACTTGGAGCGTCTCGCTCTTTAATTTTTAGTTTGCTTTAGTTTCGTTTGCTTCTCATAACAAGTTGGATCCTAGCCTTCATTGTTTGGGAGAGAAACACGCTCCACTCCACCGTAGAACACAAAATAGGCTTGCATGCTTATCTTTCTGTTTGTGTGTGTTCTATATCTTTTCATAGCTGCTGTCATGCTTAGCTCTTAGTTTTCATCCTTATCTTTTTAAGAGATTTTGTTTAGGATGTTCTAGGAACTCTCTTAGCCTTCATGTTTATCTTGTTTAGAGAGTTGTCTTGTTGCACCGAGTTGTATGTCTTGCATGAGTAGGTAATGAAGGTTGCTATTACAAGTGTAGTAGTAATATGCAATAGTTTTGAGGTATTGATTAGAGTAATGTTTGGACATAAAGGTGCCAAGAGCTTGAGCCTATTAGTGATATGTGTCGTATTTTGGGAAATCCGTGCTTATTTTCAAAAACTACAAAAATTAGTTGAGAACTCTAGCTACTAGATGGATCATTAACCTCTGGAAGGGTTGGGATATATAGAGTACCCTCACATACCATGGGTCGAGGATGCGCAAGGATAACCAAATCCCCATACACTCCTCCTCGGGGTAATCATCTCTTTGTGAACCTCCCGATTAGATAGAGAGTTACCGATAATAAGTGCATGAGTTCTTCGCACTAATGCAAGTATTCGATTGTTGGCACTTCCACCTTCCCATATTTTGCTAGCCTCTTCGGTACATTGCATTGCCCTTTCTCACCATGAGAGTTAGCGCATACTTAGCCGGTGCATCCAAACCCTTTGCACGATATGCTCTGTCATCATAAACCTCCTTATATCTTCCTCAAAACAGCCACCATACCTACCTATCAAGGCATTTCCATAGCCTTTCCGAGATACATTGCCATGCAACATCCACCATCTCATGACTTGATCTTCATGTCATACATGATTTTGCTTCATCAAGGAGCCGCATGATAGTTGGGCTTTGTCCTAATTATTGCTACATGACGCACTAGTATCATTGCATATCCCGCTACACTGGCAGAGGCATACATTTGCATACATCATTGATAGTTTTCATTCTTCTTTATGTTTGAGTACTTCTTGTAAAGTGTGAAGATATTCTATATTCTTGTAAAATATAGAGTGTTTCCCTTAAGTGAGGAAAAGATCCCAAAGAGGACAAATTAAAAGATCCTAAAGAGGAAAAATGAGATATAAATAGAAAGAGCCAAAGAGGCCACAAAAATACAAAAAAATATAGAAAAAATAAATAAAAAGAGAGAAGGGGCAACACTACTATTCCTTTTGAAATATCCACACTCATACTGCATTGTTATACTTGTATTCCATAGATATTATCATTCATGCATAGCTATGTGGGAACCTTTTCACTATAGAACTTGGCTTGCATATTCCAAGGACGAGCCTCCTCAAATGAGCTCTAGATCTTAATGAGCAAGCAAGTTGGATGCACCCCCTCTAGTTACATTGGAGAACTTACCTTAGCTCATATGTGCATCCGTTTCATGGCAATCCCTACTCCTCACATCATATCTATCATTTGGACTTCTCTCGCCTATGACTGTCCTCATTGATGTGAGCCTTTCACACCTTTTTGTCTTCCTTCCCCATCATTTCTCTCTTTTCCATCCTAAGTGCTATTGTATCTTGCTCATGCTCATCCAATGCATGAGTACTCAAAGTCGAAAGGGAGAGGATCAGTTTGACTTTTACCTGACTAGTGGTCCGGGGATGAGTCAAAATAAGATCCCGAAGGAGACCAAGTGTGAAACTTTAGTAGATTGAGTTCTCAATTAAACTATCTATATATTTTACTCCCTTAATCCCATCTCCCACTGCTTGCACGCAAACACCATTTGGAGACATTCGAGTCACAGACAACGAGAGCTCTTGCACCTTTATGTTTATACTTTGCTAGAATTAATTCTAAGACTCTTGCTTGTTATTATCTTGAATTTGAAGTTCTTATATGTGTGTTAGCATGTCACCACAGAAATTATCTGTGTTATCATTTACCTACTTGAGGACGAGTAGGAATTAAGCTTGGGGATGTTGATACGTCCCAAACGTATCTATAATTTCTGCTTGTTCCATGCACTTTTATGTGACATTGCTACATGTTTTTCTACACTTTTATATCATTTTACACATATTTGGACTAACCTACTAACTCAGTGCACCCAGTGCCACTTCCAGTCTACTGATGTCTTTAGGTGAAGTGATTTTTTTGCCAATTTAAAATGCAAGAAAAATTCCGGAAAAATAAAAAAAATCAGCATCAAGGAGGCTTCCGGAACCACTGAAGAAGAGCCGGAGGGGGGGGGGGGGGGCGGTGGGCCCCACCTCTGGTGCCCCCCTTCGACTTATTTTTACCCCTTGTCGCAGAAACCCTCGAGGAGAATCCCGCATCATGAATTACCTCTCTGTTCCGCCGCCACAACGCTTCCAAGATCGGGAGCGCCAGAAGACCTCTTCCCGGCACCCTGCCGGAGGGAGGATTGACCTTCGGGGACCTCTTCACCACCATGGATGCCTCCCGGATGTGCCGTGAGTAGTCTACCTTGGACCATGGGTCCATGACCAATAGCTATGTGATGTCCTCTCTCCATCCTTGTTCTTCAATGTTTAGACCTTGTGATCTGCCCTACATGATCAAGGCACCTATGTAATTTTCCTGCTATTCCTATGCTGTGTTTGCTGGGATCCGATGGATTATGAGATTATGTTCAGATCCTGATGAGTTATATATTTGGTTTACCTTTTATATTTTATTTTTGAGTAATTCTTTCATGTTCTTCGGTGCTTTTTATTGCTTTGTCCAAGTAGTAGATAGTAACTCCAAGAGAGAGCGTTATGCATGACTGTGGGTTCATGCCCCCCGATGTCTAGCTTGAGTGACAGAAACATGATACTAGGGGATGTTTTGTTGCCATCAGGGAGAAACAACGGTGCTTGTAACCGTGGTTGCAAGGATTGTTTACCTTACGCATAGATTGTTAATGCAATTGTCTGTTGCTTTGAGTTTACACTTTGGGTGGGGCTCGCAACTTAATACCAGCGAGATGTTCTGGATAGATATCTCAAGGTGTATGATTAGTAGTAGATGAAGATGGATTTTGGTCTACTTGTCTTGGCGTACTGCCCATACTTTTGAGCATTCTTACTTTCAAGTAGCATAATTAGCATTGCGGCACGTTTATAATTCTGTCAATTGCCCGGCTATAATTTGTTCACCCAACTTAGCTGTTTATCGTCTTTTGGGAGAGAGACATCACTAGTGAACATCATGGGACCCAGGTCCATATTTCCACCATTTATTACACCTTCACTTTACTTTTAGCTTTTACTTTCAGTTTCTATCAATTATCACTACTATCTACCCTTGCATTTCATCCTTTGTAAACAACAAGGCCGGAGGGATTGACAAACCCTTTGTACTCATTGGGAGCAAAGATATTTGTTATGTCTGCAGGTCCAGGCTAAGAAAGTGAATTGAGTAAACGACACATCACTTGCCGAACCACCTACTTGTCGATCTTGGAGTCCTACTGGATTGACTCTCAACCTTGGTATCTTTGCCAAGGGAAATTTACTGATGTGCTACATCTCAACCTTCCACTTGGGGTAACCAACGAGGGACGAGATGACATCAGCAAACTGAAAAGTAAAGAGCGAGACGCTCCAAGCATAGCACATAATGCATGAAGTGATAAAAATATAGCATGGGGAAGGACGAACTGATGATTGTTGATGGATAAGGGGATGCTCGGGGGCATCCCCAAGCTTAGACGCTTGAGTCTCCTCGAATATTTCTTGGGGGTGCATGGGGGCATCCCCAAGCTTGAGCTTTTGACACTCCCAGATCTTCTTTCATCATCTTCCTTCGCATACTTGAAAAGTCCCTTCATACGAAACTCATCATAAGCTGATTAGAGTAGTTATTACCCATAATATAATAATTTTCCTCTGCTGGAAATAAAGATTTTCAACAAGGGATACTGTTTCTCAAGATTCCCAAAAATATTTTGCAAAGAAATAGCACGCGCAAGATTTTCAAAACTGGGAAAACATAACATAGGGCAGGATCTGGGAAAAACAGACCAGCAGGTAGTAAATAATTTTTTGGGGGTACTTATGCAACTCAAATAAAAAAACTCAGAACAGGAGGTAGCTTGACAATTGTATAGAGCATACCGTCAAAACAATTCAGCTAAAAAATATGATCCGGTGATTTCTAAAGATTTTTGCAATGAAGCAACATAATCTGTTTTCTGGACAGCATGTCACAACTATTGATCTACTTGCCACCGGAGGCTGAAACTTGGCACAAAGCTTGAAAATAAAGATACAATGATGTTGCTACAGTAGTAACAAGCATCAAGACCACTAAAACTGAAAGTAATTTTTTTTGGGTTCCCTCCCAATAAGCGCTTTCTTTTATGCCTTAGCATAAGGAAACAAGATCAAGTTTTGTCAATATCAAAAGCATAACTTGTCCGTATAACAGACTCAAATGGTAACTTAATATTTTTTCTAGGGAAATGTTCCATGCCTTTCTTGAGGGGAAATTGGAATCTTATATTCCCTTATTCCATGTCAATGATATCACCAACGGTGCGAAGAAAAGGTCGTCCCAAAATAATTGGACAGGAGGGATCACACTCACTGTCCATAACAAGAAAATCAACGGGAATATAATTATCATTGACAACAATAAGCACATCATCAATCCTTCCTAAAGGTTTATTTACGAAAGAATCAACAAGACGAACACCAAAAGAACAAGGATCAAAAGGTTTCAATTCAAGCATATCATACATTCTTTTGGGTAAAACGGAGGCACTAGCTCCAACATCACATAAAGCTAAGCAAGAAAAATTGTTCAATTTAATATTTACCATAGGATCCCAACCATCTTCTAGTTTCTTAGGAATAGAGACTTCTTGTTTAAGTTTCTCCTCCCTAGCTTTGATAAGAGCATTAGTGATATGCTCGGTGAAGGCAATGTTAAGTGAACTAGTGTGGGGGTCTTTGGCATTCTTTGCAAAAACTGTATAACTTCAGAAAGACTACAATTTTCAAAATCAAGTGCACTAAAGAAAAATTCTATCAAAATAGAATTCCTGCAAATATCCCAAGTGTATTTCTTGTGGGATGATAAGGAAAGGAACCACTTCTTTGCCTTCCTACGAAGGAATAGTCAAAGAATTTAAGTTTGAAGTGGTCACTATCCATCCCATGAGGTTTTTGTTCATCAGACACCCTCTCATAATTACTTAAGTGAGGAAGGGCATTTTCTCCCTTCTCCCAAAATTGTTCTTTTAGATCATACTTGAGGGTAGGTCTACTAATTGGATTGCAAATGTAGTAGCTGTTGTGGTGTCAGAACCCTCTGTTTGGTATGTGGTAGGATCAAGCCTCACATTGCATCATGTCAAAAATTTCAAATGAAATTAAAATGGGAGAGAGAGCACCCCCCAGATGAATTTAATTCAAATGTCCACAATAAAATTTGCTCGAAAATTTCCTTTTGCAATTTTGAAAAGTCATATAAATGAGTGTGATCACATATCAAGTGATGTGGTTTCAAATACATGCTCATGGATTTTTCAAATATTCAAACATGAGCATGGCATTTATCAAATACCCCTATATGAATTTGAATTCAAATATTTTGAATTAAAAAAATGCTCAAACTTTGGATGTGACTAGCCACTGGTCATGTAAAGCCATATATAAATTTTTGGCATTTTATAAATTGTCTAGCTATTTTATTTTAGCAAGACAAAACAAATAGCAGAAAAGAAAACAGAAAGAAAAAGGAAAAGGAAAACTTACCTATGCTTCTGGCCCAACTCATCGCACCCCGGCCCAAGCCCACCTCCCAGCCTTGTCGTCTTCCCCAGGCCAGCAGGCAGGGAGCTGCGTGGCGACCATGCTGTGGCCGCCGACGAGCCCCTGGCCACGCAGCTGCCTCCTAGGCCTGAAGCCTCCCCGATCGATTCCCCCCTCCAGATCTTCTTCCTCCTCCTCCCTCGCAGTTTCCATTGACGCCCGAGAAGAACACCGGAGCACCGCCGTGCGCACACGCAGCCAGCGAGCCCCTCAAGCCGCGCCACCTTGTCCATCAAGCTTGCCATCGTCGGCTTCGTGCCATGCCGAAGGAATCGAGCCCGGAGCCCACATAGACGCCGGAATCACCGCCAAGATCTCGCCGGGTCCGCAGCTCGTCGTCGTCAAATACTCCGGCCACACTTCATCACCGCCTCCATCGACTGCTCCGTCGTGTTCCTTGAAGCATGGTGAGCATTTCCCCTCAATCCATGGCGCACCGCTTTTCTTCTAGCCCTAGCGGCCATGAACGCCGGAGTACCGAGCCGCCGCAGCTCTCATCGGCGAGCACCCGCGAAGCAACCGAACCCGAGGCCATGTCCATCGTATTCGCCGTGCTCCTAGGCGTCGATTGCACCTGCTCCTGAGCCCTCTAGTGCCTCGTAGCGTCATCCTCATCGCCGCCGTGCTGGAAGGTCGCCGACGACTCGCCGCCAGCGAGGCTAACGTGGTGGATTAGATTAACCAATAGTCCCCCCAGCAGTCACTTACAGGTGGGCCCAAGGCCCCCTCTAAAATCTCTATTAATTTAATTAACAGGTATTAAACCCAGAGAGGCTGATAACCCTGGCCCATAGGTCAGTTTGACCAGAGTCAATGTAAGGCCCGATATGCAGTACTGTTCCAGATCTAGAAGTTTTCATCCAGATCCGGGGACGAAGCATATATCGGTCCCACCGTGACATATGACAATGCCATATGCCCCGGATTTCCAACATGATATCACAACATTACAGCTACAAGGATACAACATCTCATACAATCGGCATACAACTGCCTTAAATACAATACATCAGCAGAAGATATATGTCTGAGTACAGACTACAATAAAATGCCTACTGGCAAAGAGAAAAACATCGATTCCCATAACCACACGGGTCCAGGCCCTCCGCCGGGATCCGCCTAACTAGTCGTTTTCGAGTCTCCACGTGATACGTCGATCACCATACCTGTTGTCGACCAAGAACCCTGAAAAGAGTTTGAGGGTAGTATCATGAGTATAGAAGTACTCATCATCCAACTGTAGTGGTCAACTGACCCAGCAAGGACTTCATCACTCGTCATTCTAGGACAACTAGTAGTTTACGGTAAGGATGGGGTAAGTGGTGAGGTTGCTGCCGCACTAGCATTTATGAAGTGGATAAAAATCTAGAGAGTAAGATAAGAAGCCAAGCATTCGATGAGGAATCGCCTCCAACAAGTCTTGCTATCAGCTACTTACGCAAACATAACACCTATCCTATCCTTGTCCTCCCCTTCGCATCCCGACGAAGAAGAAGCAGTCAAGGCACACACACGTTGATCAAGTTATTAATATTATATCAGTTGTTGTTGTCTATGAACAAGGAGTAGATCTCAAGTCGTCCATAACTGTGGACACGGCTTCTCGAAAAGATTTAACCCTGCAGGGGTGTACCAACAACCCATTACAAGGCTCCGCACGCACGCCAAGCTCTCTCAGTCAGGCCCGTTAAAGACACTCATTGAAGAGTTTTTCCGAGAGGTCCGGACGTCACAGTCCCTCTAACTAACAATGCACAAATCCGGGTGGCCCCCGGTGAGTCGACATCCAACTCAAAAGACAACCGCGCTCTCGAATTGGTCTCTACCATCTGGACGAGGTCGGGATAACCTACCCTCGCCCAGGCAGTCTCCCTAGCTTCCAGGTGTGGACCAATAGGATATACCATCCCACTGACCCGATTTGTTTTAAATCCACTAGCTGCAGACCAGTTACGCACACGGTTTCTCAAATGGTAAAATCAGCTTGGGCCACCACTAGAAATGTTTGAAGCTAGGTAGGTAAGACAAGGGGACCCCATAGCATCCCACACGCGGTTAGGAACGCTCGTCAAGAGACACAATACCCGGAACTCGGGTCCTAGGTGACTCGAATGGAACGAAGCGTCGGGGAGGGATAGCCTAGACCTTCCATTCTTCGTCGAATATAGTCAACATTATAATAATCATATCATCCACAACAATATAATAATGTGATAGCCCAATCGAAGGAGTAACAGGAGGTAACATTCGTAGCATCCTAAACATGCATACTAAGAAGGGGCTGAGCAACGAGCAATAGTAACGTAGCAGTACATGGTTTGCTGGGAGAGGACATGGATGTATCGGTTTGAAAGAGGCTGTAAACATGTGGTAGGATCAAACATCGAACCTATACTAGACTAGCATGCAAACCGCTGGTTGAAATAGAATGGATCATAAGTAATGTATAGTCCTTGCCTGTTGATAAGTCGGGTTCCTAAGGTGTAGTTGACCGCAAGCTCGCATCGTCTCCGAGAGTATCCGCGGGAGCACACAAGAAGTAAACACTGGAAAAGGCAATCGACGATCAAGCATCTAATACTACGAAGCAATCACCAGAAAACAACATCAAGAAGGCAACACGAGACAACGCACTATGATACAGATCTACCGTCGAGAGCGGTTACTAGCAGGTTAAGTGGGGTATCCGTCACACTCGACGATACCGCACATTTAGAATGATTCAAGTTGTTTAGCTACACAACATGAGCAAAGGTTGTTAACATGGCATCTCACCCAAGCATGGCATGTCACACAATCATGGCAAGAGGTTAAGCAAAATAAACTATCTAATCTAGTCACTTTAAGTGGGGCGGGGGGTAAAACCTATACATGGCAGCTATTACGAACCTTACGATAATTATTGTATTTGTTATTTTTCTGTCTTAAACCATATTTTATTATTTTTATTAACAAGCAAGAATAGCATAAACACAATCTACACGAAATTCTAGTCAAGTTACATATAAAGAACATTTTAAACAGAGCAACGGTTAAAAAGTTATAGCATTAACATTTTACGATGGCATGCGATGTAATTAGCTGTGAAACAACATGTAAAAAAAGTCAAACATGGAAAAAAGAAACATTTTATTAATATACAAACAATTCTAAGCAAGTTTCATGTTTAACGCGTTGCGATCCGAGCTACGGTTGCAAAGATACGGGCCTCAGAAAAAAATAACACAATCTGCCATATTAATAAACAGAAAAAGAAAAAAAACTAACGTCTCCTGGGCCGTATAGCACCTAC
This sequence comes from Bromus sterilis, assembly GCA_950022295.1. NCBI lineage: Eukaryota > Viridiplantae > Streptophyta > Magnoliopsida > Poales > Poaceae > Bromus > Bromus sterilis. Next base: position 161,912,056 of record OX465600.1, read on the forward strand.
TAGGCGCTAAATAGAGATGGGCCAAGCCCAACTTGGTGCAGAGAAAAAATAAATAAATAAAAAGGACATGCAACCTCACCATGTTGGGCCAAGCCCAGCTGCAGGGGTGTGGATGGGCCGCGCGGAGATCCGAGATGGGCCGCCAGGGGCGCGCCATGCTGGGCCAAGGCGAGGGCGTTGGCCCACCACGAGCATACGGGCGAGCGGGCGTGCTCGTCCCGATCCCGTTCGTTCCTGAACAGGGGATGGCAGCGGTGAAGTTCCAGCGAGCTGCGGCTTCCAGCGAGGCGAGGAGGCGCGGAGAGGCCAGAGGAAGGGGCGGCGCGGCGGATCCGGACGGCGGCTGACGGGATCTAGACGCCGATGGCAGTTCGAGCGATGAGCTCCATCCTTGGATCGGCGACCGAGGGCTTCCGAGCTCGGCGGCCATGGCCGCATCCTTGCGCGCAGAGAAGAGAGGGAGGGGAGAGATTAGATGGAGAAGAGGGGAAAGGGAAGAGAGGGCGCGGAGAAGGAGATGACCTGCATGGGCTCGCGGCTGCCGGCGGCTCGGATCGCCGACAGGAGCGGAGGCGAGGTGGCGGCGGGGCTCGGGGCTTGGGTGCAACAGGAAGAGAGGCTCGAGAGGAGGAGCTCCACTTGAGTCTCCACGGGGCGACGTGGCACATTCCTAGCCCTCTGATCTCAGATCCGAGGGCTGGGTACGCCCCTGATCTAGGGTTTTGTGGATGTGAGGACTTGGGGGCAAATTTGGGGGAAAATAGGGGGTGGCTGCAATTTTTGGCTAGGGAAAACCTAGAAAGGGGTGGGAGAGTGGTGGTCTTTATATAGTTCAGGTGGCTGGCAGTTTGCAAAAACATCCCCGGTTTTTCTCTCTCGCGCGCGGTGTTTACGTTTCTGACCGCTGGCGGTCCGCAGGACCTCCGATTCGGGTAAAACTTCGAACTGCGCGATCAACGCGTCGAGCCGGCGGTCTTCACCCCGCGCTGGAACCGTTTCGAGAACACTTTCCGGCGCGCTATAAAAATATCCCGTTTACTTATTAAACGGGGTTTTTTGTTTCGTTGGCTGCGGCTGGTCTTGTGCGGGTTTTCGCGACGGTGATCGGGTGAAACCCGGTGTCGCAAAGGTCGAGTGTCAGGGTGGCAAGGGTCAGTCTCCGCCCGGTACGAGATAAGAGGGGGTAAAATAATCGCCGATCGATAAATCGGGGATGCAAACACCGTAAAAAAATCGGACAATTAAACAATCCACACCGAAAACAAATTTTTTTATTTATATGAAATCTGGGCTTTTACAATACAACACCACCAACAAGGGATCTCGTCTCGAGATCCTGGACGATCCGGGGGAGAGGGGGGGGGGGAAGAAAAGAGAGTTGACAAATCCTCAACACCACCAACAACGGACCCTGCTCCATGTCGACGTCAAACTTCCGTCGAGATAAATTTCCACAGAGAGATGGCAACGTCGGAGAACGAAACCATCGGGAGATCAAAAGGAAGAACAATAGTTGAAAGCGACGATCAAGGGAAGAATTCTCACTGAAATCGTGAGGATACTGGGCAAGAGGACCGAAGTCAACAGATGACCAAGATGTAAACCAGAGTCGGATAGACTAAAGGTACTACAGGATTTCCCAAACCTGAGATCTGAATCGAGACAATATGCTGCAAGCAAGGCATTGTAACGATTCCGAAACTCCACACCTCGAGATCCTAAAGTTTGAAGGGGATAAGACGAGAAGTAAAACATTTACGACACTTGTCCTGACCAGAGTAAGGGTAAGGAGTAAAAAGAATCCTACTCTCCGATAACTATCTTAGTAACTACAAAATAGTTTTTGTCTAGACTCGACTTCGGCCAGAAAAGGGATCCTACGGTCGATAAGGCTCTGATACCAAGTTGTAAGGCCCGATATGCGGTATTGTTCCAGATCTAGATGTTTCCATCCAGATCCGACGAAGCACATATCGGTCCCACCTCGACATATGACAATGCCATATGCCCCGGATTTCCAACATGATATCACAACATTACAGATACAAGGATACAACATCTCATTCAATTGGCATACAACTGCCTTAAATACAATACATCAGCGGAAGATATATGTTTGAGTACAAACTACAATAAAATGCCTACTGGCAAAGAGAAAAACATCGATTCCCATAACCACACGGGTCCAGGCCCTCAGCCGGGATCCGCCTAACTAGTCGCCGTCGAGTTGTCAGAACCCTCTGTTAGGTATGTGCTAGGATCAAGCCTCACATTGCATCATGTCAAAAATTTCAAATGAAATTGAAATGGGAGAGAGAGAACACCCCCCAGATGAATTTAATTCAAATGGCCACAATAAAAGTTGCTCCAAAAATTCCTTTTGCAATTTTGTAAAGTCATATAAATGAGTGTGATCACATATCAAGTGATGTGGTTTCAAATACATGCTCATGGATTTTTCAAATATTCAAACAGGTGCATGGAATTAATAAAATACCCCCTATTTAAATTTGAATTCAAATATTTTGAATTTAAAAAATGCTCAAACTTTGTATGTGACTAGCCACTGGTCATGTAAAGCCATATATAAATTTTGGGCATTTTATAATTTGTCTAGCTATTTTATTTTAGCAAGACAAAACAAATAGCAGAAAAGAAAACAGAAAGAAAAAGGAAAACTTACCTGTGCTTCTGGCCCAACTCATCGCACCCCGACCCAAGCCCACCTCCCAGCCTTGTCGTCTTTCCAAGGCCAGCACACAGGGAGCTGCGTGGCGACCATGCCGTGGCCGCCGACGAGCCCCTAGCCACGCAGCTGCCTCCTAGGCCTTCTCCTCGCGCCTGGAGATGCCCCAAGCCTCCCCGATCCATTCCCCCCCTCCATAGATTCTTCCTCCTCCTCCCTCGCCGTTTCCATTGACGCTCGAGAAGAACGCCGGAGCACGACCGTGCGCACACGCGACCAGCGAGCCTCTCAAGCCGCGCCACCTTATCCATCAAGCTTGCCATCGTCGGCTTCGTCGCCATGCCGAAAGAATCGAGCCCGGAGACCAAGTAGACACCGGAATCACCGCCAAGATCTGGCCGGATCTGCAGTTCATCGCCGTCAAATACTCCGGGCACACTTCATCCCCGCCTCCATCGACTGCTCCGTCGTGTTCCTTGAAGCACGGTGAGAATTTCTCCTCAAGCCATGGCGCCCCGCTCTTCTTCTAGCCCTAGCTACCATGAACACCGGAGTACCGAACCACAGCAGGTCTCATCGGCGAGCACCGGCGAAGCAACCGAACCCGAGGCCATGTCCATCGTCTTCGCTGTGTTCCTAGGCGTCGATTGCACCTGCTCCCGAGCCCTCTAGTGCCCCGTAGCGTCATCCTCGTCGCCGCCGTGCTGGAAGGTCGCCGACGACTCGCCGCCGGCGAGGCTGACGTGGTGGATTAGATGAACCACTAATCCCCCCCAACAATCACTTATAGGTGGGCCCATGCCCCCCTCCAATCTATCTGTTAATTTAATTAACAGGGATTAAACCCAAAGATGCTGACAACCCTGGCCCATAGGTCAGTTTGACCAGAGTCAAACCCCCTGATGTCATGCTGACATCATAGTGACGCAATAAACTGAATTTCCATTTAAAGAATAATTCAGAAAATTCCAGAAAATGAATTAAACTTTGAAAATTCATAACTAATTCATTTTAACTCCAAATTGGACATATAATATATGTAAAATTATCAGAAAAATGGAAGGATTCTGAATATGGACTTTGTTTTCATGTTTGACCAATTTAAATTGGGTGGACAGAGGCATATGTGCATATGGACCCCTTTTAAATTCAAATTTGAAGTGAATTTGCAAATTCCTTTGCAACACACTTTTTTTAAATGGATTGATTAACACATTGCAACCATGAACATCACATTATACGATTGATCATGTGAGTGTGCATTGTCTTTATATTGATTACTTTGATTGCTTTGTTTGCTCAAATAGAAGTGGAGACGGAACCCGAGATCACCCCCTCCGTTGAAGATACCGTGTACGACCCTCGTCAGCAAGGCAAGCAAACCCTCATTGATCATGTCTATAAAATCCCACTTCCTTCTCAGTCTCGCTTATGCATGTTTAGGATGATTACCATGATAACGTTTCTACTGCATAGATGAACCCATTCCTGTGCATGACCTATCATTTTGTCACAGTAGTAAGCAAACCACAATCCTAGCAGATGTGGGAGTTGATTGATATCATGTGGCCCCTGCAACTGTTACAGCTTATTGCATGCTTAGAGTGATACAATGTTGATACTGTTGTGTGAGTCGGGATGGTAGTGATCATGATGATTGTGGAAATGTGTTGGTGAATCTACCCTAAACAAGGTGAATGATGAGAGGCTGTTTAGGAGTACACAGTGGATTGTCTCGTTGAACACCGCCTTAAGCCCGAGTTCTTGTGGGGTGATCCAAGACGAAGAGTACTACCGCATGTTGGGCACATGGTCCCCCGCTGAAACTAATAACTCACCCCTTCTTAGTTCAATGAGTCGCAGTAGTTCAAAGTTCTGGTAGGTCTGTGGCCTGGCTGCTAAGTGAGAGAATGGCTCAACCGAGACCAGCTTATGCACCACGCACACATCTTCTGGGACCACTTCGGTAAACCGGCCGGGTTACGAATTTGGAAACCATGCCAGATAGGCGTCTTCATTGAACTTGAGTTGGCTCTGAGGTAATAGTTGTGGAAATTATCCTCGCCGACACCCTCTTGAAGGGTGACGAGATCCTGGCGGTAACTGATAGTTTCATGTGTGTAGCAGTACACCTTTGCAGGGTTAATAAACTATTCGAATAGCCGCGTCCGCGGTAATGGACTAATTGGAAAGTTGTGCTTGATTCTTAGATAACTTCAACGGAAACTCTAAAACTTGCCAAGATAAGCGTGTGTGCTATGGTGTGCTTTCTCGTGGGAAGTCGAGGAAGGATCCATAGAGGTGTATTGATTAAGAGACTTGGATAGATGGACTCGTGTACGCTTCTTACCTCATTCTGATATTCGTAGTACAGGACTAGCCAAGTCAAAGCTGGCACTTCTGCATTGAAACCCCACCTTCTTTGCCTTGATACTTGAGCATGAGTAGTATAGTTCCTACGTAAGTCTTGCTGAGTACGACTTTGTACTCACATTTGCTTATTTATGTTTTTAGATGAATCCACTGACCCCGATGGTGGCTTCTTCTTGGAGCTCGACGATTGATCAAGCTAGTGTAGTCCCAGACAGAGTTCTGGTTCCCTCGTGGAGGGCTTGTGTTTAAATAAGGCTTCTCTAAGCCATTTGTTAAACTTGTCTGTACTCAGACCTAAGTTGCTTCCGCTTGAATGTTGTAATGTTGGATCACAGTCTTGTGATCTCTATATATAATCTATAAGAGTTAAATAAAGTTGTACACTTTGTAGAGAAATGTGATGATACCTGCTGTTCATACTGGACATGTATGTTGTGTGTATGGTTATAACGTGCATGTCTTAGTGTTGGTTTTCGAGAGCTTGGTTGTGATCTTGCTGGCGGTCTTTTATACACCAAGTGGCCCTTAGATGTGCGAAGATTGGGGCATCACGATGTGATTGCTCGTGACTCTGTCACGTGGCACACTTTGTTGTATGATCGAGCCCGCCCGAGACCCCGACTAAGTGATCGGGCTGGAGTATGTTTATGTAAGTTTTAGAATACAATCGATAGTATGGTTGAGGCGACTTGTCTATGAGTATGGGAGTTAACCACCCATGTCATTTAGACTTGTGTGCAGACGATGAGGACCCATCTCAGTTGATCATCCGGCTTGGATGGGATGCCCCTCATGTTCGATGCTTTCTGAGAGTGTTCTGTGCTTGGCCTTGTCTGCTTACAAAAGTGGGTATGGCTCTCGGCTCTCCATACGATTGTGTTGTGACAGGACTTGCATACGCAAACCCCGGGTACGAACACGTGGTGACAAACATAACTGCAAAGCTTGAGATCATTAGAAGTATCCCAACTAGGAGTTCCATGCCTAGGGAAAGTTTCAAGATTAGTGGAACTCATAGTAACAGCAGCAAGAAAGAACAAAGTAATTAAATTTTTGGGTTTTTGGAAAAAGAGTCTAAATCAAAATATGAAATTTAAATTAACAAGACTCTAAAGAAAAGGTAAAAGATAGTGTGCAACTCCGCTATCTTGTAGACTGGAGTCCCCGACAACTGCGCCAGAAATTCGCTTGATGGTACCGGTTAGTGCTCCTCGTTGGTTACCCCAAGTGGAAGGTTTAGGATGTAGTAGCAATAAATTTCCCTTACATGAGGACTGTAAGATTTATCGAATCCAGGAGGACTCCAAGGATCAACAAGAAGGTGTCTACGGCTCTCGCGCAGACAGAAAACGTGGACCTGCATACAAAGCAAATAACTTTGCTCCCAACGAGTCAGAGAGGTTGTCAATCTCTCCGGTCTTGTTGTTACAGAGGATCAAACACAAGGGTGGAAATAGTAGTGGTGATTGCAACGAAAAGGATATAAAAGCAGTAAAGGTGAATGCTCTAAACTATGGTGGAAATATGGACCGGGGTCCCATGACATTCACTAGTGATGTCTCTCTCCCAAAAGACAATACACAACTATGCTGGGTGAACAAATTACAGCTAGGCAATTGACAGAATTATAAATGCACCGCAATGCTAATAATTCTACAAGAAAGCTAGAGGCTCAATCGTGCGGGCATTACACCAAAACAAGTAGATTGTTTATTCATCAGCATCTACTCACTAAACATCCACCTTGAGATATCTATCCAGAACATCTCGCTGGTATTAAGTTGCGAATACCAGCCAAATGTAGGCTCAAAGCAATAGACAACTGCATTATCACTCTACGCGTAATGTAAACAATCCTTGCAACCGCAGTTATAAGCACCGTAATTTTCTCCGTAGTGGCAACAACACATCCCTTAGTCTCATGTTTCTGTCACTCAAGCTAGACATCGGGGGGGGGCATGAACTCACAATCAAGCATAACACTCCCTCTTGGAGTTACAATCTACTACTTTGCCAACGCAACAAACGTAACGGGGAACGTGAAAGAGTATTGAAGAACTAAACATAAAAGGTAAACCAAATATATTACTCATCACAATCTGAATATAATCTCATAATCCATCGGATCCCAGCAAATACAACATAGCAACACATAAACTAATACATAAGTGCCTTGATCATGTAGGGCAGCTCACAAGGTCTAAGAATTGAGGCACACGATTGGAGAGAAGACATCACATAGCTACTGATCATGGACCCATGGTCCAAGGGGGACTACTCACGGCTCATCCCGGCGGCGAGCATGGTGGTGGAGAGGTCAATGGAACTGAATCCTCCCTCCTGCAGGGTGCCGGGACAACTTCTCCCGACGATCCCGAGATCGGAATCGCTTCGGCGGCGGAACAGTGGACAAAACCGCGTAACCGGGGGTCTCTCTAAGGGTTTTCTGAGGAAGACAAATATATAGGCGAAAGAGGGGCACCAGGGGAGGTCCCACCTGACCAGGAGGCCAGGTGGCGCGACCTCCCCCCTGGACGCTCAAGGTAGCCTCCTGGCCAGGAAGTGGGGGCCCTCTGGCCCCCCTTCGGGCTTCTGTAGTCTTCTATTCTGCTGATTTTTTATATGATTATTCTGGATTTTTCCGTGCACTTTAACATTTGACATTTTCCTGCAATGCACGGACAACAACAGACATAAACTGGCACTGGCACTGAGTTAATAGGTTAGTCCAAATAATGTTGTAAAAGGTATGAAAGTGTAGAAAAACACATACAATATCACAAATATAAGCATGGAACAATCAGAAATTATAGATACGTTTGGGACGTATCATGAGTCCATAATCTTTTAAAGTTTCATCCACAATTTTTGAGTAGCACAACTTGCAGTGGCGACATACTCCACTTCGGCGGTGGAGAGGGAGACACAATTTTTCTTCTTCGAGGATCAACATACCAACAAACGTCTAAGAAATTGACAGGATCTGGAGGCTAACTTCTGATCCACCTTATTTTTGGCCCAATCCGCATCGATATACCCCATAAGATAAAACTTGGCTTCCTTGCGATACCAAAGGCCATATAGTGGAGTGTGAACAAGGTATCTAAGAATGCGCTTAACCGCCATATGATGGCTCTCCATAGGAGAGGCATGATATCATGCACACATTCCTACAGTAAGCATGATACCCTGTCTAGATGCACAAAGATAAAGCAATGACCCAATCATAGAATGATAAAGAGTGGCATAAAAAGGAATACCGGAAATTTCTTGATCAAGGTAACCTTTGGTTGGCATGGGTGTCTTGCATGGCTTGGAATCCTTCATACCAAGTTTTGCTAGCATGTCTTGAATGTACCTGGTTTGGGAGAGGAAGGTTCCTTCTTCAAATTTCTCTATTTGAAATCCAAGGTAGAACTTCATGCTCCCCAATATAGACATCTCAAACTCCTTGGTCATAGTGGCCGCAAATTTCTTGCACAAGGAGGGGTTATGACGAGGGTTGACCTCGGCAAATCCCATGGTTAGGAACCCTCAGTTAGATCGTAGAGGAGATGTGTAGGTTGGCGATACTCGTCGGCTAACAGGAGACAGGGATTTACCCAGGTTTAGGGCCCTCGATCGGTGAAACCCCTACTTCCTGCTCGATTGTATTATGATGGAGGCATTTACAGTGGAGGTCGAGGCGAGTTAGCTCGGGACCAGAGGTGTTGCTATGAGATTGGATGCCCTAGACGTCCCCTCTCCAAGCCTTTATATACTAGGCTGGGTCGCAAGGAGTACATCTAGGTTTACAGATAGAGTTTCCTAATCTAGTTTTTGTCTTGAAGGCCAAGTCGTAGCTTCCATAGTCGCTAAGGACTCCTATGACGGTGCCTCGAGTGGGCCAGTCATGGGACGGCCGAGGCTTCTAGCGGGTCTTCTGTCTTGATACGCACCAGGTACCCTCATCTGGAGGAGTCGTGGGGTCACCCCCTCCTCAGTAGCCCCGAGTGCCTGGGGGACTCGTAGAGTCGCGCAGGGACTCAAATCCGTAATCGCATGTCCTCATGTATACAACGATGCCGCGAGTCGTTGGTTGTTAGCCACAAAAGATAGTTTATTCGAGGGATGATAGGCTGAAAGGGCCCAAGGTAGTCGACTGGTCGAGTCTTGGTGAATTGCGCTAGTGGAAAATACCTTAGTAGCCCTGATCAAGCCCGTGTCCCTCGACACGAACTTGGAAAACAACCGGTGTCTAGAAAAGTCCATGCTGCTGCAGGTCTTATAGGATCAATGCCGCCGGTCTCAGCAAATAGCCTTAACGCGTTCGTCATTAGCTCAACTTTCTTCATGCATTGCGCATGGAAAACATCAGGAGTGAAGTCCCAGCTGTGGAAAGTCTCGGCCCGACCGAATGCAAAGAAGGGTCTTACCTACGCGCTAAGCTTGCGTGGCATCTGGGGTGCATTGTGTCGCTACCCAGGCATCATTTTTTATAGAGACACGGAGCCTAATTAGAAGTGCACCCACTTGGAAAAAACAAATCAAGTGAACTAATAGTTGTCACTCGCGGAGCATTTGCGAGATCGGGCGAGGAGTCGATAAGAAATGCACCCATAGAGCACTCGAGTGCTGATGCCGTGGAAGTGATAATGGCTTCTCGCCCTTCGTTGGTTACCACAAGTGGAAGGTGAGATGTAGGATAGCAACAAATTTCCCCTATGTAGAGGATAGGGTTTGTCTCCCGTAGGACTCCGACAATGATAAGTAGGTGTCAGCGGCGCACCTGACGCGGACCTGCACACAATACAATTAACTTTTCTCCCAACGAAGTTCAGAGAGGTTGTCAATCTCTCCGGTCTTGTTGTTTACAAAGGGTCAAACACACAAGGGATAATGATAATGATAGCAACCGAAAGTAAATACTGAAGAGGAAATAGCTTGTAAACAATGATGAGAATATGGACCGTGGTCCCGCGATGTTCACTAGTGATGTCTCTCTCCCAAAAGACGATAAAACTGCTATGCGAGGTAAACAAATTACAGATGGGCAATTGATAGGATTATAAAAGCACCGCAATGCTAACTATGCTACAAAAGAAAGGAAGAGGCTCATAAGCATGGGCAGTACGCCAAAATAAGTAGACCGAAATCCATCTTCATCTACTACTAATCATCCACCTTGAGATATCTATCCAGAACATCTTGCTGGTATTAAGTTGCGAGTCCCACCCAAAGTGTAAACCCACCACGGTTACAGGCATGTACCCACAATCGAGCATAACGTTCCCTCTTGGAGTTACTACCTACCACATGGCCAAAGCAATAAAAAACAATGGAGAACATGCAACAATTACTTAGGAACAAAAATATAAGAGATAAAACCCAAATATATTACTCTATCACGATCTGAACATAATCTCATAATCCATCAGATCCCATCAAACTCAGCATAGCAACAATAGAAGAATTACATATGTGCCTCGATCATGTAGGGCAGCTCACGAGGTCTAAACAATGAAGAACAAAGAGGGGAGGAGAACATCACATAGATACTGATCACGGACCCATGGTCCAAGGTAGAATACTCACGTCACATCCAGGAAGCGTCCATGGTGGAGGAGAAGCTCGCGGAGGTCGATCCTCCCTTCGGCAGGGTTCCGGGAAGGGTCCTGACGGTGCTCCCGATCTTGGAAGCGCGGAGGCGGCGGAACAGAGGCGAGATTGCGAAATAGGGTTCTGTTTTCGGGAGTTTCCTGTGATGGAGAATAAACAGGCAAAGGGGGGCAGCCAGGGGGGCCACCAGGGGTCTAGGCGCCCCCTTGGCGCGGCCAGGACCCTGGCCGCCTGGTGGTGGCCCCTGGCCCTCCTTCGGTCTTCGGGAAGCTTACGACACGCTGATTTTTTATCAGATTTTCCCGGATTTTTGGAGCACTTTTTATATGGGGGAAAACTGAAATAAAAAACAGCAAAAAACAGGAACTGGCACTGGGGTGCACTGAGTTAGTAAGTTAGTCCAAATATGATCAAAAGTGTATAAAAGTGTATCTAGATCATAGCAATATCACACAAAACATGCATGGAACGAGCAAAAATTATCGATACGTTTGAGACTTATCAACATCCCCAAGCTTAATTCCTGCTCGTCCTCGAGTAGGTAAATGATAATAGGCATAATTTATGTGGTGGTATGATAGCAACCATGTAAGAACTTTGAAAAGTAAAGCAATCAAGGTATGTGATTCAATTCAAGTCATAACATGCAAGAGTCTATATTATCATTGAAACAAGCAACAAAAGAACATTAGGTGCAAGAGCTCTCGCTGTCTGTGACTCGAATGTCTCCAAATGGTGTTTGTGTGCAAGAAGGGGGATAGGGAATACGAGAAGAAAAAGTATTTTTTGTTGAGAACTCAATCTACTAAACTTTCACATTTGGTCTCCTTTGGAATCTTATCTTGACTCTTCCCTAGACCACTAGCCAGGTACAAGTCAATTTGATTAACTCCTTTTCGATATTTTGAGCACTCATGCAATGGATGAGCGTAAGCACGAGAGTTGACACTTAGGATGGAAAAGAGAGAATATAGTGGAGGAGGAAGACAAAAAAGGGTGAGAAAGGCTCACATCAATGAGGACAATCATATGCGAGAAGGCCAAATGATAGATATGATGTGAGGAGTAGGGATTGCCATGCAACGGATGCACATATGAGCTGAAAAGCTCTCCAATGGAACTAGTGGGGGTGCATCTAACTTGCTCGCTCATGAAGACCTAGAGCTCTTTTGAGGAGGCTCATCCTTGGAATATGCAAGCCAAGTTCTATAGTGTGAAGGTCCCCACGTATCTATATGCATGATCATCTCCATGGAGTACAAGGATAAGAGGGAGTACTAGTGTGGATCTTTCAAAAGGATAGTACTGTTGCCCCTTTCTCTGTTTTTATTTCTTTTTCTCTTTTTTTATTTTGTTTTTATTTTTTTGTGGCCTCAATGGTTCTTTCTATTTAACTCTCATTTTTCCTCTTTGGGATCTTTTATTTTGTCCACTTTGGGATCTTTTCCTCACTTAAGGGCAACACTCTAATTTTTACAAGAGGGTATAGAAGATCTTTCACACTTTACAAGGTACTCAAATCATAAATAATATGTAGCTATCATGATGTATGCAATGTATGCCGCTGCCAGTGTAGCAGGAACATGTATGAAATGAAGATCAAGTCATGAAGAGGTGGATGTTGCATGGAAATATATCTCGGAAAGGCTATGGAAATGCCTTGATAGGTAGGTATGGTGGCTGTTTTGAGGAAAGATATAAGGAGGTTTATGATGACAAAGAGTATCATTCCAAGGGTTTGGATGTACCGGTGAAGGTGGACGCGAACTCTCGGAGTGAGACGAAGGCAATGCACGGCACAGGAGAGGCTAGAAAATATGAGGAGGTGGAAGTGTCAACTTTCAATACTTACATTAGTCCGAAGAACTCATGCACTTATTATCGGTAACTCTCAATCTAATAAGGAGGTTCACAAAGAGACAAGTACCCCGAGGAGGAGTGTATGGGGGTTTGGTTATCCTTGCGCATCCTCGACCCATGGTACGTGAGTGTACTCTAATATTCGATCCCTTCAAAGATTAGCGAGCCATCTAGTAGCTAGAGTTCTCAACTAGTTTTGTAGGTTTTGAAAATAAACACAGATTGCCCAGAATACGAAACCTATCACTAATAGGCTAGAGCTCTTGACACCAAAATTTCAAACATTACTCACATCAATACCTCACAACTATTGCAAGTTACTACTAAAATTAAATAGCAACCTCAATTACCTACTCTGAAAAGAAGACACAACTCAGTGCAACAACCAACTCTCTTAACAAGATAAACATCAAAACTAAAGAGAGTTCCGGCAACAAACTAAACAAAAGACAAGGCTCTTGCTAAAGACAAACTAAGACTAAAACTAAACATGGCAGTAGCTACGAAAAGTTAAAGAACACACAACAACAAAAAGATAGGTATGAAGAATCCTATGATGTGTTCTAGATTTTGAAAGTGGAGCGTGTTTCTCTCCCACACAAAGTAAGACGGGTCTAACTTGTTATGAACAGGAAGCAAAGCTAAAGAAAACTAAAAATAAAACCTAAGAGCGAGACGCTCCAAGCATAGCACATAACGCATGAAGTGATAAAAATATAGTGAGACGAAGGACGAATTGATGATTGTTGATGGAGAAGGGGATGCACGGGGCATCCCCAAGCTTAGATGCTTGAGTGTCCTTGAATATTTGTTAGGGATGCATGGGGGCATCCCGAAGCTTGAGCGCTTGACACTCCCGAATCTTCTTTCATCATCTTCCATCGCACGCTTGAAAACTCCCTTCATACATAACTCATCATAAGCTGATTAGAGAGGTTAGTACCCTTAGTAAATAATTTTTCCCCACTGTATATAAAGATATTCTTGAAGAGCTACTGTTTCTCAAGATTTCCAAAAGGTTTTTCCGAAGAAAAAGAAATCTTAAGAAATCCAAAGTTAGGAGAGACAAAACGTGGAAGAATCTGTGAAAAACAGAACAACAGGTAGTAAAGAATTTTTTAGGGGTACTTCTGCAACTTAAATCTAAAAACTCAGAACATACGAAAGTTCCATGATTGTATAGAGCACGCTTTGTAAAACATTCAACTAAAAAATATGAACTGGTGATTTGATCTGATTTTTCCCTTCACAAGGTCAGAATCTGTTTTCTGGACAACATGTCACAACTTTCACTTCCCTTGTCATATGAGGCTATAACTTGACACAAAGCTTGAAAATAAAGATACAATGATGTTGCTAAAGTAGTAACAATCATCAAGACCAATAAAAACAGAAGTATAAACATCTTGGGTTGCCTCCCAACAAGCGCTTTCTTTTACGCCTTTAAGCTAGGCATAAGGAAAAAGAATAATCAAGTTTTATCAAGAGAAAGAGAATAGCTAGCCCGTGTAACGGACTCAAAAGGTAACTTGATTTTCTTTCTAGGGAAGTGTTCCATCCCCTTTTTAAGAGGGAATTGAAATTTTATATTCCCCTCTTTCATGTCAATGATAGCACCAACGGTGCGGAGGAACGGACGTCTCAAAATAATTGGAATAAAGGTTCACACTCTATATCCATAATAATAATATCAACGAAAACATAGTTGTCATTGACAATGATAAGAACATTGTAGATCTTCCCCAAAGGTTTCTTTACGGAAGAATCGACAAGACGAACACCAAAAGAACAAGAATCAAAAGGTTTCAATTCAAACATATCATACATTCTTTTGGGCATGACGAAGGTACTTGCTCCAACATCACAAAAAGCATAGCAAGACAAGTTATTTAATTTAATTTTGATCATAGGGTCCCAACCATCATCTAGCTTCCTAGGTATGGAGGCTTCTATCCTAAGCTTCTCCTCCCTAGCTTTGATGAGAGAATTTGTGATATGCTTCGTGAAGGCAAGATTAAGTGTGCTAGTGTGGGGGTCTCTAGACATTTTGTGTAATAAGCTAATAACTTCTGAGAGAGTGCAACTATCAATATCAATATCACTACTATCAAAGGTGGTAGTAGTGTCATCTGGGCTCACTTGTTTGAAACCCTCTATGTTCATAGGAGTTTCTTCTTCTACGGTTGAGGTATTAGCATCACCATTAATAGGTCCAATGGGACCAGGAGTTCATTGGGTGCTAATAGTTTCGGTGTCCTCAACAATTTGGACAGTGGCAACTATGTGGTGTGTAGGAAGGCTCTTAATTCTATCCTCTTCCTCTTTTTCTCTAGCCCATCTTTCTTTAAGTTTAGCCATCATCCGAATATTTTCATTAATTTGTAACTGGATAGAATTAATAGGAGTGGCCTTGCTCTCCTCAAGGGGAGATGTTCTAATTTTTAACATCTGAACATCAAGGGCTAAGCTGTCTACCTTCAAATAAAGATTATCTAATTTAGCTAGATTTTCTTCCACATTATTATTGAAGGCTTTTTGGGTAGTGATAAAGTCTCTAATCATGTTCTCTAATTCAGAAGTGGGGTTCTTGTTGCTAGGGTAAGTGTTGTTTTTCCCATAAGTGGATGGAAACGGTCTAGGATTACTAGCAAAGTTGCCCCTATAAGAATTATTATTAAAGTTGTTTCTAGCAATGAAGTTCACATCTGCTTGTTCCTGAGCAACCAAAGAATTTAAAGGAACATCATGAGGATCAATAGAGGGTTGCTTGGTGAGTAGAGACATAATTAAATCAACTTTATCATTTAGGGAGGTAATTTCCTCGACAGAATTTACCTTCCTACCTGTTGGAGCATGTTCGGTGTGCCATTAGGAATACTTGGTCATCATCTCATCGAGGAGTTTTGTGGCAGCACCGAGTGTAGTTGACATAAAGGTTCCTCCTGCGGCCGAATCTAACAGGTTCCGCGAGGTAAAGTTCAAGCCTGCATAAAAAGTCTCGATAACCATCCAGGTAGTCAAACCATGTGTAGGGAATTTCTTAACAAGAGATTTCATACGTTCCCAAGCTTGGGCAACGTGTTCATTATCCAATTGCCTAAAATTCATAATGTTACTCCTCAATTGGATAATTTTTCCAGGTGGTTAATACTTCCCAATAAAAGCATCTTTGCACTTATCCCAAGAATCTATGCTATTCCTAGGCAAAGATTGAAACCAGATTTTAGCTCTGTCCCTAAAAGAGAAAGGAAAGAGCTTGAGCTTAACAACATCACCTTCTAATTCTTTATACTTTTGCATATCACATAATTCAACAAAATTATTCAAGTGTAAAGCAGCATCATCTCCAGCGCCAGAGAATTGGTCTCTCATAACAAGGTTCAGCAAAGCAGGTTTAATTTCATAAGAGGTAGCTGAAGTGGCAGGTGTGGCAATAGGAGTGCAGATAAAGTCTTTGTTGTTGTGACTAGTGAAGTCACACAACTTGGTGATTTCAGAGGAACCCATAGTAGCAACAAGTGTGGCAGATTTTTTTGTAATTTTCGATATAAGACACAAAGATAAAAACAGAAAGGTAAACTAACAAGACTAAAAAGTAAAGGTAAAAGATAGTGGGCAACTCCCCTATCTTATCACTCGGAGTTCCCGGCAACGGCGCCAGAAATTTGCTTGATGGCGTGGAAGTGGTAATGGCTTCTCGCCCTTCGTTGGTTACCCCAAGTGGAAGGTGAGATGTAGGATTGCAACAAATTTCCCTCGGTGATAATGATAGCAACTGAAAGTAAATACTAAAAAGGAAATAACTTGTAAACAATGATGAGAATATGGACCTGGGTCTCGTGATGTTCACTAGTGATGTCTCTCTCCCAAAAGACGATAAAACTGCTATGCGAGTTAAACAAATTACACATGGGAAATTGAGAGGATTATAAACGCACTGCAATGCTAACTATGCTACAAAAGAAAGGAAGAGGCTCATAAGCATGGGCAGTACGCCAAAATAAGTAGACCGAAATCCATCTGCATCTACTACTAATCATCCATGTTGAGATATCTATCCAGAACATCTCGCTGGTATTAAGTTGCGAGCCCCACCCAAAGTGTAAACCCAAAGCAACAAACAACTGCATTAAAAAGAACTTTGCGTAAAGTAAACAATCCTTGCAACCGCGGTTACAAGCAACGTTGTTTTCCCCCTTGTGGCCACAGCACATCCCTAGACTTATGTTTCTGTCACTCAAGCGTGTCATAAGGGGGCATGTACCCACAATCGAGCATAACGTTCCCTCTTGGAGTTACTACCTACCACTTGGCCAAAGAAATAAACAACAACGGAGAACATGCAAGAATTACTTAGGAACAAAACTATAAGAGATAAAAACCAAATATATTACTCTATCACGATCTGAACATAATCTCATAATCCATCAGATCCCATCAAACTCAGCATAGAAACATCAGAAGAATTACATATGTGCCTCGATCATGTAGGGAAGCTCACGAGGTCTAAACCATGAAGAACAAAGAGGGGAGGAGAACATCACATAGCTACTGATCACAGACCCATGGTCCAAGGTAGACTACTCACGGCACATACGGGAAGCGTCCATGGTGGAGGAGAAGCTAGCGGAGGTCGATCCTCCCATCGGCAGGGTGCCGGGAAGGGTCCTAACGGTGCTCCCGATCTTGGAAGCGCGGCGGCGGCGGAACAGAGGCGAGATTGCGAAATAGGGTTTTGTTTTCCGGAGTTTCCCGTGACGGAGAATAAACAGGCAAAGGGGGGAAGCCAGGGGGCCCACCAGGGGTCCAGGTGCCCCCTGGTCGCCTGGTGGTGGCCCCCTGGCCCTCCTTCGGGCTTCGGGAATCTTCCGACATGCTGATTTTTTATCTGATTTTTCCCGGATTTTTGGAGAACTTTTTATATGGGGGAAAACTGAAATAAAAAATAGAAGAAAACATGAACTGACACTGGGGTGCACTGAGTTAATAAGTTAGTCCAAATATGATCAAAAGTGTATAAAAGTGTATCTAGATCATAGCAATATCACACAAAAAATGCATGGAACGAGCAGAAATTATCGATACGTTTGAGACGTATCAAGTGACTGAGTGAATTGTTCTTCTGAACGCCGATCAGGTCTTACTGTCTAGTGCGAGTAGCTACTCGAGCATTTCATCATCTTCTGGGTGAGGGAGCTCCCAAACTCTGTAGATGTATTTAGTCCTTGCTGGTGCGAGTGATCACTCGGGCATGCCATAATCTGCTGGGTGAGGGAGCAACCGAACTCTGTAGATGCATTTGTTTTTGCTGGAGGGGAATGGCCACTCGCGTCCTCGAGGCTTAGTCCATGCTCTGTTTTTAGCAAAGATAAGGCGCTCCCGATGGGAGTAAAATTTTGAAACATGGTAAAATGTTTGGGGAAGAGAGCTGGGGAATCTTCCCACTGTTCAATTTTTTCAGTGACTTGTCCTCAATCAATCCTGTCTGAGCTGCCATGATGTCAGGTGTTGTGATTATGCCCTTGGTGACATGCTTGATGACGGAGGCTGGTTTGTGAACCGTCACATCCTCTGCTTGGCCATAATGACGTTATGCGTTGCTGCGGCCCTTTGGGTTTCTGATGCATGTATGGAAAACACTCGAGATTTGATGTCTCCTTTAAATATTTGTTAGATGCAAAGAGGCATCTTTTCTTGGACTCTGTATCGTCATGCGTTCCGGTCTTGATTTAATGATGGCGCCGTTTGGAATTATGCGTGTTTTCCTTGCTTTCCCCTAGCCTGCGCAACAAATACTTGTTGTTTGCTTTGGCTCGGCACTTGCTCTTCTCTCATCTTTCTTCTCCCTTTTTCTCTTGGCATGGCACCAAAGCGTAGTGTTCCTTTAGCTAATCCTTCTCGTGGCATGACCAGCCGAGGTCGTGGCCGGCGTGGTCGTGGTGGCCACACGCCTCGCTCTTCCCGTTGTAGACGTGGTGGGGCTGTGATGGCACCTCCCTCTTCCTCTGTGGAGGAGGGTGTCTGGCGCTACGACTTTCTGTTGCGTGTTCTTAGCCGGACTGCTACCCGAATCCCTCTTCCATTTTCTTTTGTTTATTATTTCTGAGCTCAATTTGAGGGGTCTTTGGCTCTGGCTTCAAGGGTTCTCTCGATCTCCTCTATGGATAAGCTTGAGGTTGATAGCTCTTTCTTGATTTTCTTGGGGCCTGGTTGGAGGTCATTTTCTCGCCGACTGAATTTGCGCGCTGGAGATAGCCTTTGCTGTCGGTTTGATGGTGAAGATACTCTCACCGTTCGTGCTTTTGATGCCTGTGGCAATCTTCTAGACCCGTACTGGGAGGATTCAAGCAGTGGCAGCTCTGGCGGGTCGAGGAGTACTTCGGCTTGTTCTCCTGTGGCTTCATCTTCTGCCGACTCCTCGACTGGCGGCGCTTGCTCTTCTAGTTCTAACGAGGACTCGGATGTCAAGCCACCAACCAAGCAGGTGCGTCGATAGGCAAGGTCGCCAGGCTCAGGAAGGCGGCGGGTCATTCCTTGCAGATTTAGGCTTACTTTGTTTGTAATGATGCTCGTCAAGATGTGGACCAAAGTGCCAATTGTCTCAGCATATGCACACATGTAGAAGTCATAATTCCTTGTGATGATTGGTCTCGTATTCTCTTGATGTTTGGTAGCTTCTCGAGTGCACGGTCCTGTAATCCTTAGTGTGTAGCGAAGAGTTTGTGCTGAACCGTGTATCTCTCTTGTATGTAATGGAAATTGTCTTCGGGTTCTTGACCTTGAAACTGCCTTCGAGTGCTTAACCTTGATATGTGATGAAACTGTCTTTTGAGTCCTTGGCTATGATATCTAATGGAACTGTCTTCAGAGGCTTTGTCTTGCGATTTTTGCCTTCTTTCAATAATATCAGGTGCGCAATAGCGCTCCCGATGGGAGTAGCCCCCGAGGCTATGTTCGATTTGTAGAGTCGGACATAGGCTTAAGACATCCTTCAATGCTTGACGAGGGGGTGACCCCACGACTCCTGCGTGTGAGATACCTGGTGCATACGAAGACAAGAGGCCCGCTGGAAGCTTCGATAGGCCCACGATTGGCCCGCTCTAGGCACCGACGTAGGAGTCCGCGACCAATACGGAAGTCAAGACTTGGCGTTTAAGACAAGGCTAGAATTAGGCAATCGTCCCTGTAACCTGAGACGGACTCCCCGAGACCCGACCTGGTATATAAAGGCTGGGAGGGGGGACGCCTCAGGACATCCAATCTACAATCAACACCTCTGGTCTTGTGCAAACTCGCCTAGACTTCCACTGTAATCGCCCCCTCGCTTAATACAATCAAGAAGGAAGTGCTTCTCCTATTAGTTGAAGAGTATCGCCAACCTGTTCCTTCTCTACGATCTAACACATGGTCCCTGACCATGGGATTTGCCGAGCCTGATCCTCGTCAATTGGTGCCATCTGTGGGAACTACACAGGTTGGAATCACGATCTCGGTGGTCCAATCTCCAGCAAGTCGCAACTCAAGGGCTCGAACAAGATCCAACCCACTCGAGGAATTCAAGTTCATCGCAAACCTCTCCATCACACCACGAAGATCGCTTGGCCCGCAGTTGGACCAAGTCCAATACTTTGGCGACTACCAAAGTCGTCATCGACGGACAAGAACTCGACGACCCAGAAAGCGAGCACAAACCACGACTGCGAAGCCGACCAGGACGCCGGAACAAGAACAAGAACTCTTCACAGAAATCCGACTTGAAGAGTCGCAACGTGTGACAGAAGCCTTGCCAGCCACACGAGGAACCGCCGCCACCCGGACACCTGCCGCAGGGCAGGACAGCGACTCCGAAACTCAGACCGGCGAGTACTACGACCCAGATCGAAGACCAGACGAATTCGCCAAATTTACCCGGAACCAGTCGATCAACGATGGGATATAACTCGACCCAAGATTCCACTCCCGCTCAGAAGACCACTCGCAGTCGTTCCAGGTCATGCGAAGAAGAAGGCACGCCGGCTCAAGCAAGCTCTCAGCCAAAGAACAACTAGATGGACCATGTACAATCCACTGTTTCGAGGATGACTGGGGACGCCTTAGAGCAAGCCACACCCTTAGAGATTTTCGCCTGTTTGCTGAACTCTCCAACAGCCTCAAGGAGGAGAAGCAACGCGAAGCCAAACGGGACCGATGAACCTAGCAGTCGCCAGCACCAAATACATAAGAGCAATACCCTATGTCCCACGGACGAGTTTGCATGATCCAAGAAGGCGACCATCAAAAGCAAAACAGAACGCCCACACACTGCAAGCCCGAGCAGCCGAGGGCCTCCAAACAGCAGAAACCTACCAACTGCACGACGCAGAAACCAACATCACCTTTTCACAAAATGATCACCTTCCCGCAATTCAAGGCCAGGGCACGCACCACTGGTCCGTAATGCTCAGATTGGCGGCTACGACATGGACAAAATCTTCATGGACGGAGGCATCAGCCTAAACATAATCTTCACCAGCACCTTACGCAAGATGTTGATTCCACGATCAGTCCGGAAAAGGTCAGGAGTCACAATCTACGGCGTAGTTTTAGGCGAAGCAGCTGAATCCCTCGGAACAATCGATCTCGATGTCATCTTCGGCAGCAAGGGCAACTTCGCAAGGAAAGTCCTCGAATTCGAAGTGCTCGACTGGCAGTCCCAATACCACGCCATACTAGGACGACCCGCATTTGCGCAATTCATGGAGGTCCCGCACTATGCGTACATCAAGCTCAAGATGCCATGCCCCTCAGTAGTCATCACGGTCAATGGGAGCTTTATAAAATCATACCAGTGCAACCGTGACTTTCATGAAGTTTGTGACAAGTTCGGAGCTCAGCAAAAGCTCGAAGAAATAGCCATGGTAACAGACAAGAGCGTCTTTCACTAGCAAGCAGAAGCGAGTCAAAGGAATTCAATCGCGACTTCAGCGTCGACAGCGACACATTCACCCATCAAGTTCACCCAACGGACCCAGACAAGACGGTCCGAATCTACGCCCACCTCCCAGAAGAACAAGCAGCTGCCCTCATGTCCTTCGTCCGCGAAGAGTGGAAATTTTTCGCCTGGTGCCCGGCCGATATGCTCGGAATACCGCGAGAGTTTGCAGAACACGCGCTGCACATACATCCAAACACCAAACCAGTAAGGCAGGCGCTACGACGATTCTCAGAACCCAAGCGTAGAGCCATCGGAGAAGAGATCAACAGACTACTCGACGCGCAATTCATTAGGGAGACGAAGAAGGCCACCTGGATCGCAAACCCAGTCTTGGTACCTAAGAAGGACAACGACGTACTACGAATGTGCGGCGACTACGGACCCGTCAATAAGCATTGCCCGAAGGACCACTTTCCCTTGCCGAGGATAGACCAGATAATCGACTCTACAGCAGGATGCGACCTCCTATCCTTCCTCGACGCCTACTCAGGATACAACCAAATAAGGATGAAAGAAGAAGACGAAGAACACACCTCGTTCATCACCCCCCATGGCATATTCTGCTACAGAACAATGCCCTTCGGATTGAAAAACGCCGGAGCCACGTGCCAACGGATGATGCAAGCGTGCCTGAGAGATCAAATCGGAAGAAACGTCCAAGTCTACGTCGACGACATCAAAACCTACAGCGCAGGCACGCTACTCAACGACCTCCGCTAAACCTTCGCCGCTCTCAACAAATACAGAATCAAGCTTAACCCAAAAAAGTGCGTATTCGGCGTCCTAGCCAGAAAAATGCTCGGGTACATGGTCTCTTCTCGAGGAGTAGAAGCAAACCCTTAAAAAGTCCAAGCAATCGCCAAGATGCAAGAACCATTTAACATCCAGGGTGTACAACAACTCACAGGAAAAATCGCAGCACTGAGTCGCTTCATCAGCAGGCTGGGAGAAAGGACCCTACCATTCTACCAGTTGCTTAGAAAAGGAGAAAAAATCGAGTGGACTGAGGAATCCCGCAACGCATTCGCAGACCTAAAGAAGACCCTCTCGACGCCACCAATCCTGGCGGTGCCCAAGGAGCGAGAACCCCTCTACCTCTACATAGCGGCACGCATCAGCGTAGTCAGCAGGGCGCTCGTCGTCGAGCGCATGGAAGAAGGAAAAATCCAGAGCATTCAAAGGTCAATCTACTACCTAAGCATGCTCCTCACAAAATCTCAGCAGCGGTACCCGCACTACCAGAAGATCGTATACGCCATCGTCATGACTTCAAGGAAAGTAACACATTACTTCGACGAGCACCGCATCACGATCGTGAGCAGCGCACCACTCGCGGACATCCTCATCAATCCCGGAGCAACCGACAGAGTCGCCGAATGGAACATCGAGCTCAGTCCCCGCGACCTACAATTCAAACACCCAACAACGAGAAAATCCCAAGTACTCACAGACTTTCTGGTCGAGAGGACAGAATTGCAAACACCCGGCCCCCTAGACCTGTCCAACTCTTGGACAATGTTCTTCGACGGGTCAAAAAGACAGCAATGAGCCGGAGCAGGCGTCGTACTAATCTCCCCCAAAGGAGCCAAACTCAGATACTTACTCCAGATCAACTTCAGCAATGCCTCAAACAATGAAGCTGAATACGAGGCGCTACTCCATGGCGTGCGCATGGAAAAAGCTTGCGGCGCCACTCGTCTCTCAATCTACGACGACTCCAACCTCGTCGTCTAGCAGGCAATGAGAGACTGTGAGGCAGTCGCAGAAAACATGATGGCTTACCAGAAGCTCTACAACACCCTGGAAGGAGGATTCGACGGTTGCGAGCTAAATTACATCACCAGAGCAAATAACACAGAAGCAGATGAACTCGCAAACATTGGTACAACCCGAGGACCAATCCCTCCAGGTGTCTTCCTCGAAAGAATCATCCAAAGGTTGATAAAAACCAAACGACTCGTACCGGAGGCAGTCGTAGAGAACGATGACCCAGGCGAGCCAGCACAAGTGGCAGTGGAAAACCCAACAGATGGCACATGCAACGAAGTAGTCGAAGACGCAGAACCAGCCGCACTTGAAGGCCCAGCTTGCACAAAACCATTCCTTCAGTTCCTAATCGAAGGTACCTTACCCCAAGATGTCGCAGAAGCCCGATGCATCAGTCGACGATCTAAAAGCATTCACAATAATCAACGGACAGCTCTACAAGCGCATCATCTCCCAGGTCCTCCAAAAGTGCATCGAGGAAGAAGACGGCAAAGCACTGCTGCTCGAGATCCACGAAGGCACTTGCGGGCATCACGCGAGAAGTCGCGCACTTATGGCCAAAGCTTTTCGAGCAGGGTTCTACTGGCCAACCGCAATGAGAAACGCGGAAGACATCGTACGACGCTGCATCGCCTGCCAAAAATTCGCCAGCAGGCCACATGCCCCAACATCAGAACTCAAAACCATTCCGCTTTCCTTGCCGTTCGCCACTTGGGGATTCGACATGGTGGGTCCACTCAAGAAATCTTCAAAAGGAGGCCGAACACATCTACTAGTAGAAGTAGAAAAGTTCACCAAGTGGATCGAGGCAGTACCAATCACCAGCTCAAAAGCCATCACGACAGTCAACTACATCAAGTCCATCATCTTCAGATTCGGCGTACCCCATAATATCATCACAGATAACGGCACAAACTTCACAGCGACAAAATTTCAGAATTTCTGCCAAGATTTGGGCATCAAAATAAACTACGCGTCAGTCGCGCACCCACAATCTAACGGCTAGGTGGAGAAAGCAAACGGTTTAGTGTGCGGAGTAATAAAAAGCGGCTCCTCGCACCACTCGAACAAGCTGCATGCAACTGGGTAGAAGAACTCCCCGCAGTCCTGTGGAGCTTGCGCACTACCCCCAACACTTCAACCCAGTACACACCCTTTTTCATGGTGTATGGAGAAGAAGCGGTACTACCACACGACCTAAAGTTTGGAGCTCCCCGAATCTTGGGATACGAAGAAGAAGAGGCAGAAGAAGCACTCCAGGATGATAAAGACACTGCAGATGAAGCAAGGGACACAACCAGAGCAAGATCAGAAGGATACCAGGACAAACTACGCACGTACCAAAGCAGTCGCCTGCAGACCAGAACTTTCCGCAAAGAGATCTCGTCCTGCGACTAGTACAAGAAAAAGTGCACAAACTTGCCCCGCAGTGGGAAGGACCCTTCATAATCTTCGAGGTCATAGGAGGAGGTGCATACAGGCTGAATAATCCGAAGACCGCCGAAGACGTGGGAAACCCGTGGAACGTGGCAAACTTGCGCCTATTCTACCCATAGCCTACCCATAGGCACGATCGGGAGTATCGGTAGTAGCACCGACCGACAGCTCATGTAAAAACTCGAAGCAATAAAAGGTGTTGTCCAAATAATACCACTAAAGCACTCGGGGGCTCGAGCACAAACTCCCCCCGAGAGACACTATCCTCGCTTGCGCGACGCTACCTTAAAGCACTCGGGGGCTCGAGCACAAACTCCCCCCGAGAGACGCTATCTTCGCTTACGCGACGTTACCTAAAAGCACTCGTGGGCTCGAGCACAAACTCCCCCCGAGAGACTTTATCTTCGCTTACACGACGTTACCTAAAAACACTCGGGGGCTCGAGCACAAACTCCCCCCGAGAGACGCTATCTTCGCTTACGCGATGCCACCTAAAAGCACTCGGGGGCTCGAGCACAAACTACCCCCCCGAGAGACGCTATCCTCGCCCAAGCGTCGCCCCTTAAAGAAATCGAGGGCTAGAACGCATACTCCCCCCAACGGACGACATTTTCTATTTACACAGCCACAAAAGCAAAGACTCAGGGGCTCGAGCACCAACTTCCCGTGAAAAAGGAATCACTTCGCTCAAATAAACCCCACTCAGAACTTTTGTTCAACATCAAGCGCATTTTAAGATAAGGACAAAGCAGACAGAGAAATTCCTTAGTCTTCACCTGATCACAAATGATCACCTAAAGACTCGGGGGCTACTCCCATCGGGAGTGCTGCCGCGCACCCGATGAAGATTTGGAACAACTAAGCAGCTAAAAGAAAGGACGGTTCGGGTGAATAAAAACTCGCAGCGTACATCTGATTCTAAAATCAAACGTAGCCTCGGGGGCTACTCCCATCGAGAGCGCTGCTGCGCACCCGAAAAATCCTCATTACAAAGGTGTCGAAGACAACTTATCATTACAATGGAGCCGAAGACAATTTCTCATTACGATGGAGTCGAAGACAATTTCTCATTACAATGGACTATAGGAGCGGACTCATTACAAAGTACTCGAAGACAGTAATCATTACAAAGGACTCGAAAAACTACCAGAAGGATTACAATACCAATCATCCCAAGGAATTATGACTTCTACATGTGTGCTCATGCTGAGATAATTGGCACTTTAGTCCCATAACTTGACGAGCATCACCACAGACAAAGTAAAAACTGAGCCTGCGAAGAAGCAAGTCGCTGCCCTCCAAATCTACAAGGTGCCTTGCCTACTGACGCACCCGCTTGACGACTGGCTTGACATCAAGCTCACCCCTAGAACTAGAAGAGCAAGCACCACCAGGCGAGGAGTCGGCAGAAGATGAAGCCATAGGAGAAGCAGGCGAAACACCCCTCGATCCACCAGAACTATCACTGCTTGTTTCCTCCCAGTATGAATCCAGACGATTGCCACCGGCATAAAATGCACAAACAATGAGAATATCTTCACCATAAAAACGACAACAAAGATTATCCCCATCACGCAAGTCCAGCCGCCACGAAAACGACCTCCATCCAGAATCAAGAAAAATCAGGAAGGAGCTATCAACAGAAAGCTCCACCCAAGCAGGAGATCGAGCACACCCTTGAAGATGGAGCCACAGACCCCTCAATTTAAGCTCAGATATCATGGAGACAAATGAGAAGGGAAGAGGTATCCGAATAGCGGTATGGCTAAGAACACGCAGAAGGAAGTCGTAGCGCCAGACACCTTCTTCCGCGCAAGAGGAAGAGGGCGTCATCGCAGCCCCACGACGACCACCACGTGAAGAG
This sequence comes from Bromus sterilis, assembly GCA_950022295.1. Classification (NCBI taxonomy): domain Eukaryota; kingdom Viridiplantae; phylum Streptophyta; class Magnoliopsida; order Poales; family Poaceae; genus Bromus; species Bromus sterilis. The sequence continues at coordinate 161,938,615 of OX465600.1, forward strand.
CAAGGCGTACGATCACCACGACCACGCCGGCCACGACCTCGACCAGCCGGAACAGCACCACGCTTTGGAGCCATAGGAAGAAGAAGAAGAAATGAAAGATAGGATAAGAATGGATGCCAAAGCCTAGGCAAACTGCAACAGGTATTTATAGCACAGCCCAGGGGCAAACCAGGAAAACAGTAAAAATCCCAGGCGGCGCCATCATTAATTCAAAGACCAAACCTGCTAGACGTTACGAATTCCAAGACAAGATGCCTTCACACGGTCAGCACTATTTAAAGGACACGTCAAGTCTTGCAGGTTTCCCATACGCGCCTCGAAAACCCAACATGCAGCAGCAGCACAACATCCAAGCTGTCATTATTAACGGTCAGGGGATGCGACGGATCGAAGACCAGGCGTCGTCATCTCAACAGTCACCAAAAATAATTATCATGATGTTTATCCCCGCATCATCTCAACAAGGACAGATCAAGATAAAAGCATTTGGGAAAAATTAGACCGGCAAAAAGGCCACGTGTCTATTGGTGCTAAAATATTCTGATTTTCGATCCAATTTTTTTACTCCCATCGGGAGCGCCTTTCCTTCGATGAAAACAAGGTTCAAAATCTACAGAGTTTCGGGTGCTCCCTCACCCAGAAGACAAAGACGTGCTCGAGTGGCCACTCGCGCTAGTTGTAATCACAACATCTACAGAGTTTCGGGTGCTCCCTCACCCAGAAGGCAAACACGTGCTCGAGTGATCACTCGCACTAGCAGAGACGACGCACCTTCAGAGTTCGGGTGCTCCCTCACCCTGAAGACAACAAAGCATTCGAGTGACTACTCGCAAAGACTCAACTAATATTTGGCAATTTAATCTACTCATCCACTCGACGACTTTCCGAGTGGGCGTCTTTGATTAGGCTCCGCGCCTCTACAAAAGCTCACTTGATCGTTTATTCCAAGTGGGTGCATCTCTGATTAGGCTCCGCGTCTCTACAAAGAATATGCCTGGGCTGCGACTTTCTGTACCCAGATGCCACGCAAGCTTAGCGTGTAGGTAGGACCCCGCTGCGCAGACGGCCGGGCCGGGACTTGCCACAGCGCGACTTCATTCCCGATGTTTTCCATGCGCTCGCATGATAGAGAGATGAGCCAATAACGGACGCGTTAAGGCTATTTACTGGGACCGACAACATTGATCCTATAAGACCTGCAGCGGCATGAACTTTGCTAGACACCGGTCGTTCCCAAGTTCGTGTCGAGGGACACGGGCTTGATTGGGCTACTGAGGTATTTGCCACTAGCGCAATTCACCAAGGCTCGACCAGTCGACCACCTTCGACCCTTTTAGCTTAGCATCCCTCGAAATAAACATTTGTCATGGCTGAAGCTGCCAGCGAATCGCAGCCGCGCTGCGCATATGAAAGAAAACGAGGATGAATTCGAGTCCCTGCGCGACTCTTCGAGTCCCCCAGGCACTCGGGGGCTACTGACGAGGGGGTGACCCCACGACTCCTGCGTGTGAGGATACTTGGTGCATACGAAGACAATAGGCCCGCTGGAAGCTTCGACATGCCCACGATTGGCCCGCTCTAGGCACCGACGTAGGAGTCCGCGACCAATACGGAAGTCAAGACTTGGCGTTCAAGGCAAGGCTAGAGTTAGGCAATCGTCCCTGTAACCTGAGACGGACTCCCCGAGAACCGGCCTGGTATATAAAGGTTGGGAGGGGGGACGCCTCAGGACATCCAATCTACAATCAACACCTCTGGTCTTGTGCGAACTCGCCTAGACTTCCACTATAATCGCCCCCTCGCTTAATACAATAGAGCAGGAAGTGCTTCTCCTGTTAGCCGACGAGTATCGCCAACCTGTTCCTTCCTTACGATCTAACCCAGGGTCCCTGACCATGGGATTTGCCGAGGATGATCCTCGTGAATGCTGGTCCATCTTGTATTTGTACCAAAATCCTAACATTCGTCCGGTGCGCGACAACGCTCCCGATGGAAGTAGCGCCCGAGTATTTAGATGATCACTCGTGATCGGGTGAAGACTTATAGAGTTTTTCCTGATAGCTGTTTTATCCTTAATGTCAAACTCGATTGGGAGTTTCTTCACATAGCGAAGCGAGCCTGTGCTTGAATTTCCATGTGTAAGGGATGGTTTTGTCATCATGATGTAGAAGCTTTGGAGTTGGTAGGTTAGCGGTGTCGTGTAAACGGAGAGCGCCTTGAGGGGGGAAAGTCTGCGCTCAAGCCCCCCGAGTGTCAGCGCAATGTCATTGCATAAGCAAAAGCGTCTCTTGGGGGGAATGTGCGCTCGATCCCCCGAGTGCTGAGGTGTTGTCGCGTAAGCGAAAAAGCTTCTCTCGGGGGGAGTCTGCGCTCGAGCCCCCCGAGTTCTTAACTGGTGTCGTCGCGTAAGCGAAAAATCGTCTCTCGGGGGGAGTCTGCGCTCGAGCCCCCGAGTGCTGAAGTGGTGTCGTCTCGTAAGCGAAAAAGCGTCTCTCGGGGGGAGTCTGCGCTCGAGCCCCCGGGTGCTTAATTGTTCTCATCGCGTAAGAGAAAAAGCGTCTCTCGGGGGGAGACTACGCTCGAGCCCCCGAATGCTTGAGTAGTGTTATTCAGGAAACACATCATTTATTGCTTCAAGTTTTTACATGAGTTGCCGATCGGTGCTGCTGTCGATATTGTATTGCTGAGAGAAAATGCCTATGAGTAGTCTATGGGTAGAAGAGGCGCAAGTTTGCCATGTTCCAAGGATTTCCCACGGCTTCGTTGGTCTTCGGGTTATTCAGCCTGTATGCTCCTCCTCCTATGACCTCCGAGATTATAAATGGTCCTTCTCACAGCGGGGCAGGTTTGTGGACCTTTTCTTGTATTAGTCGTAGGACGAGGTCTCCTACATGGAAAGTTCTTGTTCGCAAGCGGCTGCTTTGGTACGTGTGCAACTTTTCTTGGTATCCTTCTTTCCTTGCTAGGGCTGTGTCCCTTGCCTCATCTGCGACGTATTTTTCGTCTTAGAGTGCTTCTTCAGCTTCTTCCTCTTCGTATTTCGTGATTCAAGGGGCTCCAAATTTGAGGTCATGGGGTAGTACGGCCTCCGCCCTGTACACCATAAAGAATGGCGTGTATTGGGTTGATGCGTTGGGAGTGGTTCGCGGGCTCCATAGGACCGCGAGGAGTTCTTCGACCCAGTTGCCTACGACTTGCTCGAGTGGTGCAACGAGCCGCTTTTTGATTCCACCACATACTAGACCGTTTTCTTTCTCCACTTTCCCGTTGGACTGCGGGTGCGCGACTAAAGCGTAGTTAATCTTGATGCCCAGCTCCTGGCAAAAGTTTATGAATTCTGCTGCTGTAAAGTTTGTTCCGTTGTCAGCGATGATGTTGTGTGGTACGCCGAATCACAAGATGATTGATTTGATGAAGTTGACTGCTGCGAGGGTTGTCGAGCTGGTGATTGGCATTGCTTCAATCCACTTGGTGAACTTGTCGACTGCTACTAGAAGGTGCGTTCTGCCACCGTTTATGGATTTCTTTAGTGGGCCAACCATGTCGAGTCCCTAGGTGGCGAAAGGCCAGGATAACAGTATATTTTTGAGTTCTGATGCTAGTACGTGAGGCCTGCTGGCGAATTTTTGACAGGCGATGCAGCGTCGCACGATGTCTTCCACGTTTTGCATTGCGGTTGGCCAATAAAACCGTGCTAAAAAGCTTTGGCGACTAGAGCGCAACTGCTCGCGTGGTGTCCGCAAGTGCCTTCGTGGATCTCGAGCAGTAGGGCCTTGCCGCCTTCCTCCTTGATGCACTTTTGGAGTACTTGAGAGATGCTGCGCTAGTAAAGATGTTCATTGATTATGGTGAAAGCCTTGGATCGTCGATTGATGCGTCGGGCTTCCACGACGTCTTGCAGCAAGGTGCCTTGTATCATAAATCGAAGGAAAGGTCTTGTCAAGGTTGGGCCTTCGAGTGCCTCTGGTTCGGCCTCCTCGACTGCGTTGTTGGCTTCGTCATCAGCTGCTGGGCTCGCTCCTCCTACTTGAGATGGTTTGCTTGTGTTGCCGGCTTCTGCGACTGGTTTGGACGCGAGTGTCTTGGTTTTGATCGATCTCTGACTGATGCTCTCGAGGAAAACTCCTGGGGGGAACTGGTCCTCGAGTTGAACCGATGTTTGCGAGCTCGTCCGCTTCTGTGTTGTTTTCCTTAGCGATTTAGTTGAGCTCGCATCCGTCGAATTCTCCTTCGAGGGTGTTGTAGAGCTTCTGGTATGCTGACATGTTGTCTGCGACTGCTTCGCAGTCCTTCATTGCTTGTTGCACGACGAGGTTGGAGTCGCTGTAGATTACGAGGCGAGTGGCGCCGCAATCCTTGGCCATGCACATTCCATGGAGTAGTGCCTTGTATTCTGCTTCGTTGTTTTGTGCCTTGCTGAAGTTGAACTAGAGCACGTATCTGAGCCTATCTCCTTTGGGTGAGATTAGCACGACGCCTGCTCCAGCCCCTTGATGCCTTTTAGACCCGTCAAAGAACTTCTTCCAAGAGTTGGAAAGGTCCGGAGGTCCGGGTGTTGTCACTTCCATCCACTCGATCAGAAAATCTTGGAGTACTTGGGCTTTGATCGCTGTTGGGTTCCTGAACTGCAGGTCGCGAGGGCTGAGTTCGATGTTCCAGTCGGCGACTCGACCTGTTGCTCCTGGGTTGTGGAGGATGTTGGCGAGTGGTGCGCTGATCACGACCGTGATGAGGTGCTCCTCGAAGTAATGCGTTACTTTCTATGATGTCATGGCGATGGCATACACGAGCTTTTGGTAATGCGGATACCGTTGCTAAGATTTTGTGAGAACCTCTCTGAGGTAATAGATAGGCCTTTGTATGCTTTGCACTTTGCCTTCTTCCGTGCGCTCGATTACAAGCGCGGTACTGACCACGCTGCTGCGCGCCGCTATATAGAGGTATAAGGTCTCTCTCTCCTTTGGTACTGCTAGAATTGGTGGGGTCGAGAGGGTCTTCTTTAGGTCCGTGAATGCATTCCGGGCTTCTTCGGTCCACTCAAATTTTCCTCCTTTTTTGAGTAGCTGGTAGAATGGCAAGGTCCTCTCTTCCAGCCTTCTGATGAAGCGACATAAAGCTGCGAGCCTTCCGGTGAGCTACTGGACGCCTTTGATGTCAACCGGTTCTTGCATCCTTGCGAGTGCATGGAACTTTTCTTGGTTGGCTTCGAATCCTCGGGCAGAGACCATGTACCCGAGCAACTTTACGATTGGGACGCTGAACATGCACTTTTTTGGGTTGAGCTTGATCCTGTATCTGTTGAGTGCTACGAAAGTCTCTCGAAGGTCATCGAGTAGTGTGTTCGTGTTGTATGTTTTGACGACGATGTCGTTGACGTAGACTTGGACGTTTCTGCCGATTTGGTCCCTTAGGCATGCTTTCATCATCCGCTGGTATGTTGCTCCAGCGTTTTTCAATCTGAAAGGCATTGTCTTGTAGCAGAATACACCATAAGGGGTGATGAATGAGGTATGCTCATCCTCTTCTTCCTTCATCCTTATTTGGTTGTATCCCGAGTGTAACAGCCCAGTTTTCACAAAAATCAAAAATTTTGTTTTCGGTGTGAATTGTTTGATTGTCTGATTTGTTTGCGGTGTTTGCATCCCCGATTTATCAATCGACGATTATTTTCCCCCCCTCTTATCTCGTACCGGACGAAGACCGACCCTTGCCACCCTGACACTCGACCTTTGCGACACCGGGTTTCACCCGATCACCGTCACGAAAACCACACGAAACCAGCCGCAACCAACGGAACGAAAAACCCCGTTTAATAATTAAACGGGTTATTTTTATAGCGCGCCGGAAAATGTTGTCGGAATGTCACCGCAGTGAGGTACGATCGACGGGTTCGACGCGCTGAGCGCGTGGTTCGAGATTTCGTCGGAATCAGATTCCGTATGCACCTTCGGCGGTCACGAACGCGATCACCGGACACGCGAGAGGGGTACCGAGGGCGTTTGCGTCAACTGGCTAGCCAACCAGCCCTATATAAAGACCACCAGCCTCCCACGCCCAATTAGGGTTTCCCTATGTGAAATTTGCAGCCACCCCCCTCTAAAAGTACCCAAATCTTCCCAATAGCCCTCCACCAACCGAAACCCTAGCACCCATCAGATCCAGACCGTCAGATCTGGGATCTGACGGCCCAGATCTGCCCAACCGCAGCACAGCCAGCCTCCCAGCCGCCCGGGCCTCGCGGGCCCGCTCCTCCGCCGCCAGGGCCCGATCTGGGCCGCGCCTCGCCCGCCACCCGAGCTCCCGTGGAGGAGCCACGACCACGCCTCCACTCCGGCCGCCGGAGCGCGCCGCCGGCCAGCGAGAGCCGCCAGCCCAGGCCGCCGGAGCACGCCGCCGGCCAGCGAGAGCCGCCAGCCCAGGCCGCGCACCTCCTCTCCTCTGCCGGTTCTTTCCTCTCCTCCCCGGCCCTCTCACCTCGCCGTTCTTCTTCCTGGACGCAGATCGCGCCGCCGGCCGCCATGGGAGGCTCGAGCCCGAGCTCGTCCTAGCCGGAGCCGCCGCCTGGGACCTCGCCACCACCTGGATCTGCGCCGCCCCTGCCTTGGCCTGCGCCGCCGCGCGCCTCTTCGCCGGAGCCAGGCCGGCTGGAGCCGCCGCTCGCCGGCGGGAAGCAGCCGCCGCCGCCCCTCGGTGCGCTTGGGAGAGCCGAGCCGGCTGGCCGCTCCAACCGTCCAGGCCAGGCGGGCCCGATCCGCCAGCTGGGCCCAGCTCGCCCCAGCGGCCTCCAGCAGCCCAGCGCAGCCAGGCCACCCCTCTGCCAGTTGGGCCTAGCCCAGTGGGTGAGGGCCCGAATCCTTTCTTTTTATTTTTTTCCTGAGCCTGCTGGAAATTTTGCTAAGTCCTTTATGTTTTGCTGCTGATTCAATTCTGTACTGTAATTTCCCGTTAAACGGTAGCTCCGATGAACGTGCCCCCAAAACGAAAGTTGCTCAGAATTGCGTGTACTTTAATTCATCTTTTGTGAGCATTTTTTCATTGATTGTCCTGTTTATGCATTGCTCTAAACTGTGCTTCGTGATGTTGGCAGTTTGTGCCCGAAACTTGTTTTGCTTATATCTTTTTAGCCGTAACTCCGTTTGGAGTGTGCCTTATATGTAACTTGATTAGTTTTTCGTGTTCTTTGTGTTTATGCTATTGTTTGTTGTTGTTAACCAAGATAAAATATGGTTTAGGACAGAACAGTACCAAATCTTTTAACCATCGTGCGACACTTAGTGCTATGCCATGTTTAGGTTGTGCCTCACTTAAATTGACTAGCATAGATAGTTTACTTTGTGCTTCACCAATTGCCATGTTTGTGTGCTATGCCATGCTTGCTTGAGTTGCCATGTTAATAACCGTTTTTTGGTCACCTGTAGCTAAACAACTTGAACCACCGTAAACGTGCGGTATCGTCGTGTGTGACGAGTACTCCACTTAAATCGTTAGTAACCGCTCTCGACGGTAAGTGCGATGTCTCGTGTTACTTCTTGTTGATGCTTGCTCGTGTTTGCTCCGTAGTAATAGTGGTGCACCGTTGATTGCTTTCCAGTGTTTATCCTCTTGTGTGCTTCCGCGGGTACCTCTCGGAGACGATGCGAGCTTGCGATCAACTACACCTTCGGAATCCGACTTATCAACAGGCAAGGACTTGCATTACTTATGATCCATTCTATTTCAACCAGAGGTTTGCATGCTAGTCTAGGTTAGGCTCGATGTTTGATCCTACCACATGTTTACAGCCTCTTTCAAACCGATACAGCCATGTCCCCTCCCAGCAAACCTTGTACTGCTATGTTACTATTGCTCGTTGCTCAGCCCCTGCTTAGTATGCATGCTTAGGATGCTGCGATGTTACCCTGTTACTCTTTGGGTTGGGATATCACATTATTATTATATTATTGTTGATGATATGATTATTATTATAAATTTTGACTATATTCGACGAAGGGTGGAAGGTCTAGGCTATCCCGCCCCGACGCTTTGTTCCATTCGAGTCACCTAGGATCCGAGTTTCGGGTATTGGTTTTAAGACTGAGCGTACCTAACCGCGTGTGGGATTTTATGGGGTCCCCTTCTCTTACCTACCTAGCTTCAAACATTTCTAGTGGTGGACCAAGCTGATTTACCATTTGCAAACCGTGTGTGTGTCTGTTGGGTCGCTCCTGGCAGATATTATTTAAAACAACCCGGACCAGTGAGGACATAGTTCCCTTGCTGGCCCACTTTGTCCGGCTGAGGACCCGGTTTCCCAATGTGTGATTAATCGGGTATCCAAACCTGCGACAGACGGTAGAGACCAGATCGAGAGAGCGGCCGGCTCCTGAGATGGATGTCGACTCACCGGGGGCCACCCGGATTTGTTCGTTCTTAGTTAGAGGGACCTGTCGTTTCGGATCTCTTGGAACTAAATCGTAAAATGGTTGCCTGTAATGGGTAGTAACCGAGAGTGATGGACGTGCGTGCGGAGCCTTGTAATGGGCAGTTGGTACACCCCTGCAGGGTTAAATCTTTTCGAGAAGCCGTGTCCACGGTTATGGACGACTTGAGACCTACGTCCTGTTCATAGACAACAACAACTGAGATAATCTTATTATAAACTTGATCAACGTGTGTGTGCCTTGACTGCTTCTTCTTCGTCGGGATGCGAAGAGGAGGACAAGGATAGGATAGGTGTTATGTTTGCGTAGTAGGTGGATAGCAAGACTTGTTGGAGGCGATTCCTCATCGAATGCTTGGGTTCTTATCTTACTCTCTAGATCGTTAGCCACTTCATAAATGCTAGTGCGGCAGCAACCTCACCACTTACCCCTTCCTTACCGTAAACTACTAGTTGTCCTAGAATGACGAGTGATGAAGTCCTTGCTGGGTCAGTGGACCACTACAGTTGGATGCTGAGTACCTCTGTACTCATGATACTACCCCCAAACTCTTTTCAGGGTTCTGAACGACGACAGGTATGGTGATCGACGTTTCACGTGGAGACTCGACGACGACTAGTTAGGCGGATCCCGGCGGAGGGCCTGGACCCGTGTGGTTATGGGATCGTTGTTTTTCTCTTTGCCACTAGGCATTTGCTTGTAGTCTGTACACAGATATGTATCTTCCGCTGTTGTATTGTATTTGAGGCAGTTGTATGCCGATTGTATGAGATGTTGTATCCTTGTATCTGTAATGTTGTGATATCATGTTGGAAATCCGGGCATATGACTTCGTCATGTGTCGCGGTGGGACCGATATGTGCTTCGTCCCCGGATCAGGATGGAAACATCTAGATCTGGAACAGTACCGCATGTCGGGCCTTACAACTTGGTATCAGAGCCTTACCGACCGTAGGATCCCCTCTCTGGCCGAAGTCGAGTCTAGATAAAAACTATTTTGTAGCTATTAAGTTAGTTATCAGAGAGTAGGAATCTTTTTACTCCTTACCCTTGATCTGGTCAGGAAAAGTGCCGTAAGTGTTTTAATTCTCGCCTTATCCCCTTCAAACTTTAGGATCTCGAGTGTGTCGAGTTTCGGAACCGTTACAATGCCTTGCTTGCAGCGTATTGTCTCGATTCCGAGCTCAGGTGGGAATTCCTGTAGCACCTTTAGCTTCTCCGACTTCGGGAATCATCTGGGTCATTCATTGCCATCCATTCTTTTGCCCGGTGTTTTTACGACTTGCGTCGAAAATCACTATCCCTTGATCTGGTTTTCATGATCGTTCTTCCTCTTGTCACTGACATTTTCGTTATTCCGACGATGTCGTCTCTCTGCGGAAATTTATCTCAACCGAAGTTCGAAGTCGACATGGAGCAGAGTCCCTTGTTAGTGGTGTTGAAGATCGTCGACTCTCCTTTCTCCCCCCCCTTTCCCCGGATCGTACTGGATCTCGGGACGAGATCCCTTGTTGGTGGTGTTGTCTGTAACAGCCCAGTTTTCACAAAAATCAAAATTTTTGTTTTTGGTGTGAATTGTTTGATTGTATGATTTGTTTGCGGTGTTTGCATCCCCGATTTATCAATCGGCGATTATTTTCCCCCCCTCTTATCTCGTACCGGACGAAGACCGACCCTTGCCACCCTGACACTCGACCTTTGCGACACCGGGTTTCACCCGATCACCGTCGCGAAAACCGCACGAAACCAGCCGCAGCCAACGGAACGAAAGACCCCGTTTAATAATTAAACGGGTTATTTTTATAGCGCGCCGGAAAATGTTGTCGGAATGTCACCGCAGTGAGGTACGATCGACGGGCTCGACGCGCTGAGCGCGTGGTTCGAGATTTCGTCGGAATCAGAGTCCGTATGCACCTTCGGCGGTCACGAACGCGATCACCGGACACGCGAGAGGGGTACCGAGGGCGTTTGCGTCAACTAGCCAGCCAACCAGCCCTATATAAAGACCACCAGCCTCCCACACCCAATTAGGGTTTCCCTATGTGAAATTTGCAGCCACCCCCCTCTAAAAGTCCCCAAATCTTCCCAATAGCCCTCCACCAACCGAAACCCTAGCCCCCATCAGATCCAGACCGTCAGATCTGGGATCTGACGGCCCAGATCTGCCCAACCGCAGCACAGCCAGCCTCCCAGCCGCCCGAGCCTCGCGGGCCCGCTCCTCCGCCGCCAGGGCCCGATCTGGGGCGCGCCTCGCCCGCCACCCGAGCTCCCGTGGAGGAGCCACGGCCACGCCTCCACTCCGGCCGCCGGAGCGCGCCGCCGGCCAGCGAGAGCCGCCAGCCCAGGCCGCGCACCTCCTCTCCTCTGCCGGCCCCTTCTTACCTCTCCTCCCCGGCCCTCTCACCTCGCCGTTCTTCTTCCTGGATGCAGATTGCACCGCCTGCCGCCATGGGAGGCTCGAGCCCGAGCTCGTCCTAGCCGGAGCCGCCGCCTGGGACCTCGCCACCACTTGGATCCGCGCCACCCCTGCCTTGGCCTGCGCCGCCGCGCGCCTCTTCGCCGGATCCAGGCCGGCAGGAGCCGCCGCTCGCCGGCGGGAAGCAGCCGCCGCCGCCGCTCGGTGCGCTCGGGAGAGCCGAGCCGGCTGGCCGCTCCAACCGTCCAGGCCAGGCGGGCCCGATCCGCCAGCTGGGCCCAGCTCGCCCCAGCGGCCTCCAGCAGCCCAGCGCAGCCAGGCCACCCCTCTGCCAGTTGGGCCTAGCCCAGTGGGTGAGGGCCCGAATCCTTTTTTTTTTCCTGAGCCTGCTGGAAATTTTGCTAAGTCCTTTATGTTTTGCTGCTGATTCAATTCTGTACTGTAATGTCCCGTTAAACGGTAGCTCCGATGAACGTGCCCCCAAAACGAAAGTTGCTCAGAATTGCGTGTACTTTAATTCATCTTTTGTGAGCATGTTTGCATTGATTGTCCTGTTTATGCATTGCTCTAAACTGTGCTTCGTGATGTTGGCAGTTTGTGCCCGAAACTTGTTTTTCTTATATCTTTTTAGCCGTAACTCCGTTTGGAGTGTGCCTTATATGTAACTTAATTAGTTTTTCGTGTTCTTTGTGTTTATGATATTGTTTGCTGTTGTTAACCAAGATAAAATATGGTTTAGGACAGAACAGTACCAAATCTTTTAACCATCGTGCGACACTTAGTGCTATGCCATGTTTAGGTTGTGCCTCACTTAAATTGACTAGCATAGATAGTTTACTTTGTGCTTCACCTCTTGCCATGTTTGTGTGCTATGCCATGCTTGCTTGAGTTGCCATGTTAATAACCGTTGTTTGGTCACCTGTAGCTAAACAACTTCAACCACCGTAAACGTGCGGTATCGTCGTGTGTGACGAGTACTCCACTTAAATCGTTAGTAACCGCTCTCGACGGTAAGTGCGATGTCTCGTGTTACTTCTTGTTGATGCTTGCTCGTGTTTGCTCCGTAGTAATAGTGGTGCACCGTTGATTGCTTTCCAGTGTTTATCCTCTTGTGTGCTTCCGCGGGTACCTCTCGGAGACGATGCGAGCTTGCGATCAACTACACCTTCGGAATCCGACTTATCAACAGGCAAGGACTTGCATTACTTATGATCCATTCTATTTCAACCAGCGGTTTGCATGCTAGTCTAGGTTAGGCTCGATGTTTGATCCTACCACATGTTTATAGCCTCTTTCAAACCGATACAGCCATGTCCCCTCCCAGCAAACCTTGTACTGCTATGTTACTATTGCTCGTTGCTCAGCCCCTGCTTAGTATGCATGCTTAGGATGCTGCGATGTTACCCTGTTACTCTTTGGGTTGGGATATCACATTATTATTATATTATTGTTGATGATATGATTATTATTATAAATGTTGACTATATTCGACGAAGGGTGGAAGGTCTAGGCTATCCCGCCCCGACGCTTTGTTCCATTCGAGTCACCTAGGATCCGAGTTTCGGGTATTGGTTTTAAGACTGAGCGTGCCTAACCGCATGTGGAAGTTTATGGGGTCCCCTTCTCTTACCTACCTAGCTTCAAACATTTCTAGTGGTGGCCCAAGCTGATTTACCATTTGCAAACCGTGTGTGTGTCTGTTGGGTCGCTCCTGGCAGATATTATTTAAAACAACCCGAACTAGTGAGGACATAGTTCCCTTGCTGGCCCACTATGTCCGGCTGAGGACCCGGTTTCCCAATATGTGATTAATCGGGTATCCAAACCTGCGAGAGACGGTAGAGACCAGATCGAGAGAGCGGCCGGCTCCTTAGATGGATGTCGACTCACCGGGGGCCACCCGGATTTGTTCGTTGTTAGTTAGAGGGACCTGTCGTTTCGGATCTCTTGGAACTAAATCATAAAATGATTGCCTGCAATGGGTAGTAACTGAGAGTGATGGACGTGCGTGCGGAGCCTTGTAATGGGCAGTTGGTACACCCCTGCAGGGTTAAATCTTTTCGAGAAGCCGTGTCCACGGTTATGGACGACTTGAGACCTACGTCCTGTTCATAGACAACAACAACTGAGATAATCTTATTATAAACTTGATCAATGTGTGTGTGCCTTGACTGCTTCTTCTTCGTCGGGATGCGAAGAGGAGGACAAGGATAGGATAGGTGTTATGTTTGCGTAGTAGGAGGATAGCAAGACTTGTTGGAGGCGATTCCTCATCGAATGCTTGGGTTCTTATCTTACTCTCTAGATCGTTAGCCACTTCATAAATGCTAGTGCGGCAGCAACCTCACCACTTACCCCTTCCTTACCGTAAACTACTAGTTGTCCTAGAATGACGAGTGATGAAGTCCTTGCTGGGTCAGTGGACCACTACAGTTGGATGCTGAGTACCTCTGTACTCATGATACTACCCCCAAACTCTTTTCAGGGTTCTGATCGAGGACAGGTATGGTGATCGACGTTTCACGTGGAGACTCGACGACGACTAGTTAGGCGGATCCCGGCGGAGGGCCTGGACCCGTGTGGTTATGGGATCGTTGTTTTTCTCTTTGCCACTAGGCATTTGCTTGTAGTCTGTACACAGACATGTATCTCCCGCTGTTGTATTGTATTTGAGGCAGTTGTATGCCGATTGTATGAGATGTTGGATCCTTGTATCTGTAATGTTGTGATATCATGTTGGAAATCCGGGGCATATGACTTCGTCATGTGTCGCGGTGGGACCAATATGTGCTTCGTCCCCGGATCAGGATGGAAACATCTAGATCTGGAACAGTACCGCATATCGGGCCTTACACCGAGTAGGCATCGAGAAACGATAGGAGGTCGCATCCTGCGGTAGAGTCGATGATCTGGTCTATCCTCAGGAGAGGGAAGTGGTCCTTCGGGTAGTGCTTGTTGACAGGCCCATAGTCGACGCACATGCTGTAAGGCCCGATATGCGGTACTGTTCCAGATCTAGATGTTTCCATTCATATCCGGGGACGAAGCACATAACGGTCCCACCGCGACATATGACATAGCCATATGCCCCGGATTTCCAACATGATATCACAACATTACAGATACAGGATACAACATCTCATACAATCGGCATACAACTGCCTTAATACATTACAACAGCGGAAGATATATGTCTGAGTACAGACTACAAGCAAATGCCTAGTGGCAAAGAGAAAAACGTCGGTCCCATAACCACACGGGTCCAGGCCCTCCGCCGGGATCCGCCTAACTAGTCGTCGTCGAGTCTCCACGTGAAACGTCGATCACCATACCTGTTGTTGATCAAGAACCCTGAAAAGAGTTTGGGGGTAGTATCATGAGTACAGAGGTACTCAGCATCCAACTGTAGTGATCATCTGACCCAGCAAGGACTTCATCACTCGTCATTCTAGGACAACTAGTAGTTTACGGTAAGGAAGGGGTAAGTGGTGAGGTTGCTGCCGCACTAGCATTTATACAGTGGATAACGATCTAGAGAGTAAGATAAGAAGCCAAGCATTCGATGAGGAATCGCCTCCAACAAGTCTTGCTATCAACTACTACGCAAACATAACACCTATCCTATCCTTGTCCTCCTCTTCGCATCCCGACGAAGAAGAAGCAGTCAAGGCACACACACACGTTGATCAAGTTATATTAAGATTATCTCAGTTGTTGTTGTCTATGAACAAGGAGTAGGTCTCAAGTCTTCCATAACCGTGGACACGGCTTCTCGAAAAGATTTAACCCTGCAGGGGTGTACCAACTGCCCATTACGAGGCGTCGCATGCTCGCCCATCTCTCTCAGTTGCTACCCATTATAGGCAACCATTTTATGATTTAGTTCCAAGAGATCCGAAACGACAGGTCCCTCTAACTAACAACGAACAAATCCGGGTGGCCCCCGGGGAGTCGACACCCAATCCAAAAGCTAGCCACGCTCTCGGATCAGACTCTTCCGTATGGCCAAGGTCGGGTTTAGTCTCCCCTATATAACAGGGGACTTCCCTAGCTCACCAGTGTGGACCAACAAAGGAACTATGTCTCCGCTGGCCCGAGTTGTTTCAAAACCACTGGCTGCAGACCAGTTACGCACACGGTTTCAAATGGTAAATCAACTTGGGCCACCTCTAGAAATGTTTGAAGCTAGGTAGGTAAGAAAAGGGGACCCCATAAAATCCCACACGCGATTAGGCACGCTCAGTCTTAAAACCAATACCCGGAACTCGGATCCTAGGTGACTCGAATGGAACAAAGCGTCGGGGCGGGATAGCCTAGACCTTCCATCCTTCGTCGAGTATAGTCAACATTATAATAATCATATCATCAAAAACAATATAATAATGTGATATCCCAAACCAAGGAGTAACAGGGTAACATCGTAGCATCCTAAGCATGCATACTAAGCAGGGGCTGAGCAACGAGAAAAAGTAACATAGCAGTACAAGGTTTGCTGGGAGGGGACATGGCTGTATCGGTTTGAAAGAGGCTGTAAACATGTGGTAGGATCAAACATCGAACCTAACCTAGACTAGCATGCAAACCGCTGGTTGAAATAGAATGGATCATAAGTAATGTATAGTCCTTGCCTGTTGATAAGTCGGGTTCCGAAGGTGTAGTGGATCGCAAGCTCGCATCGTCTCCGAGAGGTACCCGCGGGAGCACACAAGAAGTAAACACTGGAAAGCAATCAACGGTGCACCACTATTACTACGGAGCAAACACAAGCATGCAATAAATAAGCAAGCAAGATCAAGTATGATGCATGTCATTTTAATATCATGGCATGAACATAAGAATAGGGAAGTTTAAATGAAGCATCGGGAAGCAAGGGTGCAATGCTACCGACAACCTTCTTATGCATTATGTAGGTGAATTACGGATCCGAAGGATCCTTATGTTATAGTTGTTAAAATGCATGATCATGGCAAGAGCAAGGAATATAGAACATGGCATGAACATAGAATTGCCCACTCACGAAGGTAGACCTCGACGTGGGGTTCCTTAAATTAAATACATGCAAATGACATGGCATGGTATGATGGACCTAATGAATGCAATCTATTACAAGCAATAAAATAAAGATCGTGACAAAGCTAACGGCAAGCTACGGTCATCGCGGAACTACGGCGATCGAAACAAGCGAAGCCAAGTGCAACATGTGAGGGGTTTACGTGCAAAATGCACCATCACCAAAATAATGCATGCCCATTTAATAAAATGAACAGCACCACCATCTTCCTCACATTTTTCTACCCCAAAACAATATATGACATGATATAGTTGGGGTAAGAATGCACATAGCACAAGCAGGCGAAAAGACGGCAAAAATAAATCAATTCAAAAAGATTTAAATCAAAATGCATAAAAAATAAAAGGAGGGAAGCCTCCCTTGGGCTGGCTTCGGCCAAAACTAGCCCAAACCCTCGCGGTTCAGCTCTCTATTGAGCGCCCACGGGCGAGACAAACAGCTGGGCCGAGCCCACCTCCAACGTGGAGCAAAACAGTGAAAAAGAATAACAAAACAATGCAAAAGGTGGAGGTTTAATTCGCTCCAGTGGGGGATCGAACCAGGGACCTCCTAGATGCAAACCACGGACACAAACCACTGCGCTAGCTGCTGGGATCTGTACAGGGTCTAGGCGCGTACCAACTTAAACCACAAGGTAGCGCTAACTGAATCAAGAACTGAAGAAAAAAAACGACAGGGTCGAACTGACGAACAACACAACAGAAAAATAAATGCACGGCAAAAGCGAGCGCATTGCACTGCCAGGGATTCGATCCCTCGACCACATGTTCCAGCAACATGTGCGCTGCCACTACACCACTTGAAGCTAACCGATATGAAGAAGATCTGCACCAACAAGACCTACAGATTGCCGTAACTGAAACCAAGCAAAACTGAAGAAAAACAACACTGAAGAAAATTAGAGGAGACAAAAAAGGGGGTCCTGGGATTTGATCCCGTGACCTCACGGATCAAACTAAAGACTAGAACCACTGCGCTACGCTGAGCTGCTCGACAAAGATGATCTTCGACATGAGATAAACTAGATGCACAACGAAACTAAATCTGAAGAAAAGAACACTGACGAAACTGAAGAACACCTGCAGCAGCGAGGGGCTGCGCGGGACACGCACGGGAAGCCAAGGCACGACCTTGGGGCGAGCACTAGGCGGCCACGGTTCTTGACAACAACTACAACGGACCAGGGGAACGGGAGGAGCAGCGGCTCACCACGGGGGATGCATGGAGGAGTCGAACGCCTTGGGGAAGCTGCAGGCTGGACGGAGGGTCAGTCCACGGCGGCTGCGGTCCTGGCCGACTCGGCGAAGCGGCGAGGTCGAGGTGGCCTGTGGCCATGGCGCGGAGGAAGGAGGAGATCGGCTCCATGGCACGGCGCGGTGGGGTGGATACGAAGGCGGCGTGCTCCAGGGGGGGGCGCGGCCGTCAGAGCCGAGGGAGGAGGCGGCCGGTCGCGGCTCGGGCGAGCTCCGGCTCGGGCTTCCAATGGTGCGGCTGGTTCCTGTTGAGAGAGAGAGACGCGAGGTAAGAGGAGAGGACGGAAGAGAGGGAGAGAGGAGGGAAGGAAGGAAGGGCGCGGGGAGAAGGGAGCCGGCGGCGGGCTGCGGCCTGGCCGGAGGCGCGGCTGCGCGGTGCGAACCGAGGAGCTCCACGGGCTGGAGGTTGGTGGAGATGGCTGGGTATCCAACGGTCCAGATCGCAGGGAGCCAGGTTTTTGGGGAAAATTGGGCAAAAAGCGAAATTGGGGGCATTGCTAGGGGGGTGGCTGGAAATTTGTGGCTAGGGAAACCCTAAAAATGGGTGGGAGTGTGGTGGTCTTTATATAGCCCCGGTGTCTGGCAGTTTGCGAAAACATCTCCGGTTTTTCTCTCACGCGCGCGGTGCTCACGTTTCTGACCGCCAGGGGTCCACAGTACCTCCGATTCGGGTAAAACTTCGAACTGCGCGATCAGTGTGTCGAGCCGGCGGCGTTCACCTCGCGCTGGAACCGTTCCGAAAACACTTTCCGGCGCGCTATAAAAATAACCCGTTTAATTATTAAACAGGGGTTTTCGTTCTGTTGGCTGCGGCTGGTCTCGTGCGGTTTTTGCGACGGTGATCGGGGCGAAACCCGGTGTCGCAAGGTCGAGTGTCAGGGTGGCAAGGGGCGGTCTCCGTCCGGTATGAGATAAGAGGGGGGAAAATAATCGTCGATCAATAGATCGGGGATGCAAACACCGCAAATAAATCAGGCAATCAAACAATTCACACCTGTAAGGCCTGATATGCGGTACTGTTCCAGATCTAGATGTTTCCATGCTGATCCGGGGACGAAGCACATATCGGTCCCACCGCGACACATGACGAAGTCATATGCCCTGGATTTCCAACATGATATCACAACATTACAGATACAAGGATACAACATCTCATACAATCGGCATACAACTGCCTCAAATACAATACAATAGCGGAAGATACATGTCTGAGTACAGACTACAAGAAAATGCCTAGTGGCAAAGAGAGAAACAACGATCCCATCACACGGGTCCAGGCCCTCCGCCGGGATCCACCTAACTAGTCGTCGTCGAATCTCCACGTGAAACGTCGATCACCATACCTGTCGTCGATCAGAACCCTGAAAAGAGTTTGGGGGTAGTATCATGAGTACAGAGGTACTCAGCATCCAACTGTAGTGGTCCACTGACCCAGCAAGGACTTCATCACTCGTCATTCTAGGACAACTAGTAGTTTATGGTAACGATGGGGTAAGTGGTGAGGTTGCTGCCGCACTAGCATTTATGAAGTGGCTAACGATCTAGAGAGTAAGATAAGAAGCCAAGCATTCGATGAGGAATCGCCTCCAACAAGTCTTGCTATCCACCTACATACGGAAACATAACACCTATCCTATCCTTGTCCTCCTCTTCGCATCCCGACGAAGAAGAATCAGTCAAGGCACACGCACACGTTGATCAAGTTATATTAAGATTATCTCAGTTGTTTTTGTCTATGAATAGGACGTAGGTCTCAAGTCGTCCATAACCGTGGACACGGCTTCTCGAAAAGATTTAACCCTGCAGGGGTGTACCAACTGCCCATTACGAGGCTCCGCACGCACTTCCATCACTCTCAGTTGCTACCCATCACAGGCAACCATTTTATGATTTAGTTCCAAGAAATCCGAAACGACAGGTTCCTCTAACTAACAACGAACAAATCCGGGTGGCCCCCGGTGAGTCGACATCCATCTCAGGAGCCGGCCGTTCTCTCGATATGGTCTCTACCGTCTGTCGCAGGTTTGGATACCCGATTAATCACACATTGGGAAACCGGGTCCTCAGCCCGACAAAGTGTGCCAGCAAGGGAACTATGTCCTCACTGGTCCGGGTTGTTTTAAATAATATCTTCCAGGAGCGACCCAACAGACACACACACGGTTTGCAAATGGTAAATCAACTTGGGCCACCATTAGAAATGTTTGAAGCTAGGTAGGTAAGAGAAGGGGACCCCATAAAATCCCACACGCGGTTAGGCACGCTCATTCTTAAAACCAATACCCAGAACTCGGATCCTAGGTGACTCGAATGGAACAAAGCGTCGGGGCGGGATAGCCTAGACCTTCCATCCTTCGTCGAATATAGTCAACATTATAATAATAATCATATCATCAACAATAATATAATAATAATGTGATATCCCAACCCAAAGAGTAACAGGGTAACATCGCAGCATCCTAAGCATGCATACTAAGCAGGGGCTGAGCAACGAGCAATAGTAACATAGCAGTACAAGGTTTGCTGGGAGGGGACATGGCTGTATCGGTTTGAAAGAGGCTGTAAACATGTGGTAGGATCAAACATCGAGCCTAACCTATACTAGCATGCAAACCGCTGGTTGAAATAGAATGGATCATAAGTAATGCAAGTCCTTGCCTGTTGATAAGTCGGGTTCCGAAGGTGTAGTCGATCGCACGCTCGCATCGTCTCCGAGAGGTACCCGCGGGAGCACACAAGAAGTAAACACTGGAAAGCAATCAACGGTGCACCACTATTACTACGGAGCAAACATGAGCAAGCATCAACAAGAAGCAACACGACACATCGCACCTACCTTCGAGAGCGGTTACTAACAATTTAAGTGGAGTACTCGTCACACACGACGATACCGCACTTTTACGGTGGTTCAAGTTGATTAGCTACAGGTGACCAGACAACGGTTATTAACATGGCAACTCAAGCAAGTATGGCATAGCACAAAAACATTTCAAGAGGTGAAGCACAAAATAAACTATCTATGCTAGTCAATTTAAGTGAGGCACAACCTAAACATGGCATAGCACTAAGTGCCGCACGATGATTAAAAGATTTGGTACTGTTCTGCCCTAAACCATATTTTAGGTTCGTTAACAACAGAAAACAATAGCATAAACACAAAGAACACGAAAAACTAATCAAGTTACATATAAAGAACACCCCAAACGGAGTTACGATTAAAAAGATATAAGCAAAACAATTTATGCACACATGCTGTATAAACAGGGGTAAATCTATATGCAAAAGTGCATCAACATGACATAGCAATACATGGGATGAAAGTAGACATGATGCTTAACAATATGCAATTGGAATCACTCAATTCCGATAAACGGTTGCGAAGCAATCGTCGACCGAAGTTGCAACAAAATAACAATTTCAGCAATAGCAGCACAATAACATCAGGATAGCTACTTTGGAGCAAGATATAAACATGATGCAGCAGGAATTTATGGCATGTGAATGCATGAAACTGAAGTAGAAACATTTCTTAACGCAACACAAAAGGAATCAATGCAATAGGCATCATGGATTACTCACAATCATCATGCAAAGTTGCAACAAAATAATAACAGCAGCACATAACAGGAAAAGTAGCAGTTTAACGGCCTGATGCCCTGTTCAGCACACAATTACATAATCAAGATGAGCTCAAATGAAAAAGCTCACAAAAGATGAATTAAAGTACACGCAAATCTGAGCAACTTTTGTTTTGGGGGCACGTTCATCGGAGCTACCGTTTAACGAGAAATTACAGTATTGAATTGAATCAGCAGCAAAAATAACAGCATTTGGCAAAATTCCAGCAGGCTCGGGGAAAAAAATAAAAAAAAGGGATTCGGGCCCTCACCCCAAACGGGCTCGGCCCATCTGGCGCTGGAGGCCGCTGCTGGGCTGGAGGCCTGGCTTGGCGGATCTGGGCCGGCCCAGGTCGTGGCCCACGTGGGCGTCCTTGCTGGTGGAGGCGACCGGCCGTGCGTCCCGACGAGACCTCATCCAGGCGGCGGCGGCACCATGGGACGCCGGCGAGGCGGCCGAGAGGCGGGGGCATGGAGGAGGGAGGTCCGCTGCGGCTCGGGGCGACGGAGCCGGGCGCGCAGCACCGGAGTCGGTCGGAGGAGGTGGCGCGGCGAGCTCCGAGCTCGGGCTCGGCCGGCCATGGAGAACGGCGGAGGGAGGCGGCGCGCGGCGCGTCCTGCAGCAGAGAGGAGGAGAGGGAGGTCAGGGGAGAGCGCAGGACGGAGAGGGAAGGAGAGGAGAGAGGAGACGGGGGCGGCCGGGCTGCTGCTGCGGCTCGCCGGCGGCGGCCGCGGGTCTCCACGGGCACGGGAGGAGGGAGGCGGCTGGAGACGGAGGAGCACGGGCGTGGGCTTCCAGGGCGCTGACGTGGTGCAACGAGGGCCGTCGGATCTCAGATCCGAGGGCTGGGAACGCCCTTCTAGGGTTTCGGGATTTGGGGCTTTTGGAGGCAGATCTGAGTTTTGTGAGGGGGTGGCTGCAAATTTCCAGAGGGGGAACCCTAGAAATGGGTGGGAGTGTGGTGGTCTTTATATAGCATGGGTGGCTGGCAGTTTGCAAAAACATCCCCGGTTTGTACCTCGCGCGCACGATGCTCACGATTCTGACCGCCGGGGGTCCGCAGTACCTCCGATTCGGGTAAAACTTCGAACTGCGCGATCAGTGCGTCGAGCCGGAGGCTTTCACCTCGCGCTGGAACCGTTCCGAAAACACTTTCCGGCGCGCTATAAAAATATCCCGTTTAATTATTAAACGGGGTTTTTCGTTCCGTTGGCTGCGGCTGGTCTCGTGCGGTTTTTGCGACGGTGATCGGGTGAAACCCGGTGTCGCAAAGGTCGAGTGTCAGGGTGGCAAGGGTCGGTCTCCGTCCGATACGAGATAAGAGGGGGAAAATAATCGCCGATCGATAAATCGGGGATGCAAACACCGCAAACAAATCAGACAATCAAACAATTCACACCGAAAACAAAAATTTTAATTTTTTTGAAATCTGGGCTGTTACAGACAACACCACGAACAAGGGATCTCGTCCCGAGATCCAGGACGATCCGGGGGAGAGGGAGGAGAGAAAAGATAGTCGACGATCTTCAACACCACCAACAAGGGACTCTGCTCCATGTCGACGTCGAACTTCGGTCGAGATAAATTTCCGCAGAGAGACGACATCGTCGGAATAACGAAAACGTCAGTGACAAGAGGAAGAACGATCGCGTAAACCAGATCAAGGGATAGTGATTTTCGACGCAAGTCGTAAAAACACCGGGCAAAAGGATGGATGGCAATGGATGACCCAGATGATAACCGAAACCGGAGAAGCTAAAGGTACTACAGGAATTCCCACCTGAGCTCGGAATCGAGACAATACGCTGCAAGCAAGGCATTGTAACGGTTCCGAAACTCGACACACTCGAGATCCTAGAGTTTGAAAGGGGATAAGTCATGAATAAAACACTTAGGACACTTGTCCTGACCAGAGCAAGGGTAAGGAGTAAAAAGATTCCTACCCTCCGATAACTAACTTAGTAACTACAAAATAGTTTTTGTCTAGACTCGACTTCGGCCAGAGAGGGGATCCTACGGTCGGTAAGGCTCTGATACAAAGTTGTAAGGCCCGATATGCGGTACTGTTCCAGATCTAGATGTTTCCATCCTGATCCGGGGACGAAGCACATATCGGTCCCACCGCGACACATGACGAAGTCATATGCCCCGGATTTCCAACATGATATCACAACATTACAGATACAAGGATACAACATCTCATACAATCGGCATACAACTGCCTCAAATACAATACAACAACGGTGAGGGCCGCTGCTTGATCTTCTGGTAGGTGCGCGTAGATTCAAACCATCTTATCCGGGTCTGTTGGATGCACCTGGTGGGTGACCGTGTCGCTGTCGACGCTGAAGTCGCGAGTTAATTCCTTTGTTTCGCTTCTGCTTGCTAATGGGAAAACGCTTTTGTCCACCACCATGGCTATCTCTTCGAGCTGCTACAGTGCTTCGAAAGTGTCGGAGACTTGATGAAAGTCTCGGTCACACTGGTCTGATTTGGTGAAGCTTCCGTTGACCGTGATGACCCCTGAGGGCCCTGACATCTTGAGCTTGAGATATGCGTAGTGTGGGACCGCCATAAATTGCGCGAATGCCGGCCGGCTGAGTATGAAGTGGTAGTGAGACGGCTAGTCGAGCACCTCGAACTCGAGGATTTTTCTTGCGAAGTTTCTTTTCCTGCCAAAGATGACATCGAGCTCAACTGATCCTAGGAAGGGGGCTGCTTCGCCTGGTACTACGCCGTAGAGCGTGATGCCTGAGTGTTTCCAGACTGGTCGTGGGATCAGCATCTTGTGCAAGGTGCTAGTGAAGATGATGTTTAAACTGCTGCCTCCATCCATGAATACTCTTTCCATGTCATAACCGCCGATCTGAGCTTCGGGGACCAACAGTGCATGTCCTAGTCTTGGAATCGCGGGTGGATGGTCTTCTTGCGAGAAGGTGATGTTGGTTTCTGAACCGTATAGGTGATATGTTTCTTCTGTGAATATGTCTTCGGCTGCTCGAGCTTCCAGGGTGTGCACCTCCTGCTTTGCGTTTGATGGACGTCCTTCTTGGATCATGCAGACTCGCCCGTGGGACGGAGGGTATTGTTCTTCTGTGTTAGATGTTAACGGTTGCGCGGCTCACCGAGCCCGCTTGGCTGTGCGTTGCTTCTCTTAATGGAGCCTGTTCAAGAGTTTGGTGAATAGATGACAGCTTCTCAGGGTGTGGCCTCCTTGAAGGCGTCGCCAATCGTCTTCGAACCAGTGGATTGTGCATGGTCCATCCAGCTGCTCTTTAGCTATGAGCTTGCTAGAACCGGTGTGCCTTCTTCTTCTTGTGATGCGGAACGACTGGGAGTGATCTCCTGTACGGGAGTGGAATCTCGGGTCGAGCTCCATTCCTTCGTTGATCGATTGGTTCCGAATCATCTTGGCAAACTCGTAGTGAGACTTCCATGTAGACTTCTTGCACTTGCTCTGCGATGTGGCTGGCTTCATGGCTTCAGTTTACGTTCGCCTCTTGGGTTGTCGAGTTCTTTTCCGCCAGGCACGACTTTGGTAGTCGCCGAAATATTGGTCTTGGCTCAGTTGCCAGCCGAGCGATCTCGGTGGTGCAATGGAGAGGCTTGCGATGAATTTGAGTTCTTCGATTGGGTTGGGTCTTGCTCGAGTCCTCGAGTTGCGACTTGCTGATGACGGGACTGCCGAGATCATGATTCCAACATGCGTCTTCCCCACGTTCGGCGCCAATTGACGAGGGTTGCCTCAGAAAATCCCATGGTTAGGAACTCTGGGTTAGATCGTAGAGGAGATGTGCAGGTTGGCGATACTCGTCGGCTAACAGGAGACAGGGATTTACCCAGGTTCAGGGCCCTCGATAGGTGAAACCCCTACTTCCTTCTCGATTGTATTATGATGGAGGCGATTACAGTGGAGGTCGAGGCGAGTTCGCTCGGGACCAGAGGTGTTGCTATGAGATTGGATGCCCTAGACGTCCCCTCTCCCAGCCTTTATATACTAGGTTGGGTCGCAAGGAGTCCATCTTGGTTTACAGAGAGAGTTGCCTAATCTAGTTTTTGTCTTGAACGCCAAGTCATACCTTCCATAGTCATCAAGGACTCCTATGACAGTGCCTCGAGTGGGCCAGTCGTGGGTCAGCCGAGGCTTCCAGCGGGCCTTCTGTCTTGATACGCACCAGGTACTCTCATCTGTAGGAGTCGTGGGGTCATCCCCTTGTTAGGTTAGGTGAACCAAATATTATGTCATCTACATAGATTTAGCATATGAGCAACTCATCATTAGTTATCTTAACAAAAAGATTGGCATCAATGAATCCCCTCACAAATCCTTCCTCGAGTAGAAACTTCCTAAGATGGTCATACCAATCTCTTGGAACTTGCTTAAGACCATAGAGTGCTTTATGAAGTTTATACACCTTGTCCTTGTGATGGAGATCAACGAAACCGGGTGGTTGTGCAACATATACATCCTCTTGTAGGGGACCGTTAAGGAAAGCACTTTTCACATCCATTTGAAATAATGGAAAGCCCTCAAATGCCACATATGAAATAAATATGCATATTGACTCAAGACAGGCAACATGGGAAAAGGTCCCATCAAAGTCTAAGCCTTCAACTTGGGAGTACCCTTGTGCCACTAATGTTGCCTTGTTACGGATGATAGTACCATTTTCTGCTGCTAGTTCTTGAAAATTCACTTAATTCCAATAATGTTATGATCATGCCCGAAAGGCCTCTCCACAAGAGACCACACCTTGTTTCGGTGAAACTAGTGAGCTCATCTTGCATTGCAATGAGCCAATTTGCATCCAATAAATCTTGATATACCTTGAGTCGCTCTATGGTAGACACAAACATGAAGTGAGCACAAAATTGTACTAATTGACTATGGGTAATTATACCTTGTGACAATACCATGAGTATCTTGTCCACTTCAACACGTCTAGCCACTAAAGGCATGGTAGATGATGGAATTTCAAGTAGTTCATTCAATGAATTTTCTTCATTCATTCGCATCATTATCAAGGAGCGAACCATCCATGATAGTGTCATCATCTCCAAAGGGAATGCGGTCAAGGTTGTCTTCGTGTTGCTCAACCACATCATCTACTTGTTGTTCAACCACACTAAGTTGAGGAGGGTCTTGCACTTGATCTTGGATCGAGTGCTCCACTTGAGAAATTGGATATTGAGGTGGTGTAGGAGGGTGATCTTGAGGTGGAGTAGCACTTGGTCCACCACCATCATCATCATCATCATCATCATCATCATAATCATCATCATCATCATCATCATCATCATCATCATCGCAGGTACTTGATCAATAGGAAAGAGATCCCCAAGCACATGACCAAGATGTCTTGAGATGAGTCTTCATTCCCTACATCACTTAGATCAAGTTGCTCCGCATGGGAGCCATTAAATTCATCAAACTCCACGTCACAAGTTTCCACACCACATCCGGTGGATTTGTTGTTGACCCTATAGGCGTGAGAGTTTGAAGCATATCCAACAAATATACACTCAACGGTTTTGGATTGACACTTAGCTAACCGACCTTTCTTAATTATAAAGAAACAATTACAACCGAGTACTCAGAAGTATTTGATGTTTGGCGTGTTCCCGGTTAGGACTTCATAGGGGGTCTTCTCCAAGATCTTGCGAAAAAGAGCCAGTTTGAAGCATAACATGCGGTGTGGATGGCTTCGGTCCAAATACTATATGGTGATTTTTACTCATCAACATGGACTGGGCCATCTCCACAAGTTTACGATTCTTGTCTCGGCTACACCATTCTGTTGAGGGGTGTATGGTGCGTAATATTGGTGCTCAATCCGCTCATCACTCTAGAATTCTTCCAAGGTGTGGTTCTTTGTTGCCAAGATTTCTTTGTTGAATTTTTTATGAGCTTGCATGGAAAAATCAATGAAGGTGACCTTCGTCGTCCTTGGACTTGAGGTAGAACACCCACGTGTATCTTGAATAATCATCATCAATAACAAGACCATATTTCTTCCACCCAGACTATCCCATGATGTAGGACCGAAGAGATCCACATGAAGGAGGTCCAAAGGCCTTGAGGCCGACACAATATTCTTGGGGGAATGCTTTGCTTGATGCTGCTTCCCAGCTTGCATGCACTACACAGACGATCTTTCTTAAAAGTAACACTTGTTAGTCCTAAAATGTGCTCACCCTTTAGGAGATCCTTGAGATTTCTCATGCCGACATGGGCTAGCCCGCAATGCCATACCACCCCTTATCGGCCTTGGCCATTAGACAAGTTGCCTGGTAGGAGTTCTCTTGCAAGAAATAAACCATGTAAAGGTTGCCATCCAACTTTCCACACAAAGGCCACTTCAAGAGTATCTCTCCTAAATACTTTCACACTTGTTAGACCAAATAGTTTATCATAACCAATGGAAGCTAATTGATTAACGAAAAGCAAATTGTATTGAAGGGATTGGACAACATGACATTAGAAAGTGACATGCTATTAGTGATAGCCACGTTGCCAAACCCAAGTACCTTTCCCTTGGAACCATCACTGAAAGTGCAATCATGCCCTTAATCATATTTTGATGTTGATGACAATATACATATAGGGGACTAATAATGTTTGCCAAGTATATCTCAGGTATTACTCCTCGGTTCGTTGTGGTGGTGGATCAAGGACCATTTGATTTCATCAAATTCCTCAAGATATGGAACCAATGAAGTTGAAGAGTAAGCTTTTCAGTTATTCTTGAGTATAGGTATCCCCGCACTATTAAGAGGGGATCAGTGGGTTGAGTTTAAGATTTGCTCAAATCTCTTTAAAACATTCCAACGCAGAATTAAAACTTATTGCCCCAACGACCATTTCGTCCCTTGGGCTATAAATACCCCCTCACACCCACTTGTGAGGGTTGACCACTTCATTTTCAAACACACAAGAACACAAGTTCTCCCTCTCACTCTCTCCCTCACCAAATCTCAGATCCCGGAGAGATCCTTGAGAGTTATTGTCGGATCTTTCACCCCGTGATAGATCCGTCCCTTCCCCATATTTCAACCAAAGCAAATCGCAATTTGAGAAAGTCTTGAGCTTTCCCCATTGATCTTGTTACTCTTGGAGGTTGGAGACTCCTAGGCGGGTAGGAGTTCTTCAGAGAGGAATCGACCATTGTGATTACCCCCGTTGCGTTTGTGAGGGTTTGGTGACCACCTTTAAGGTCAACTGGTAGTGCTTGGAAATCGCCTTCGTGGTGATATCTCAAGGGGAATAGAGTGAGCCTTCGTGGCGTTGGTGTGCCTTCGTGGTTACACCCACTCTCTCCGAACGGTGAGTAGCTTCCCTCCAATGAAGTGAACATCGGGATAGATCGTTGTCTTCGCGTCATTCGGTTATCCCTACTCTTTTCCCTTATTACTTGTGCTACCTTATTAATTATCCCTCTCTTACTTTAGTATGTTGTGCTTGTTGTTTATCTTGTCATATTTAGGTCACCCTTGAAATTGTTAGGCACTCTTTATCTTCTGCATTATTGCCTAAAATTGCTAAGTAGTGTTAAAAATTTTTATAAGACCAATTGTAACAACCCAGATTTTGCAAAATTTAAAAATTTTGTTTTCGGTGTGAATTGTTTGATTGTCTGATTTGTTTGCGGTGTTTGCATCCCCGATTTATCGATCGACGATTATTTTTTCCCCTCTTATCTCGTATCGGACGGAGAGCGACCCCTTCCCACCACGGCACACGACCTGTGCGACACCGGGTTTCACCCGAGCACCATCGCGAAAACCGCACGAGACCAGCCGCAGCCAACGGAACAAAAAACCCCGTTTAATAAGTAAACGTGATATTTTTTATAGCGCGCCGGAAAGTGTTTTCGGAACGGTTCCAGCGCGAGGTGAACGCCTCCGGGTCGACGCGCTGATCGTGCAGTTCGAAGTTTTACCCGAATCGGAGGTACTGCGGACCCCCGGCGGTCAGAAACGTGAGCACCGCGCGCGCGAGAGAAAAACCGGGGATGTTTTTGCAAACTGCCAGCCACCGGGGCTATATAAAGACCAGCCACCAGCCCCCAGATCTGAGATATTTTACCCCATTTTCGCACAATTTAGCCCCAAATTTTAGCAAACCCTAGCCCCTGTCGATCTGGACCGTCGGATCTGCGGATCCAACAGCCCAGATGCGCCCCTAGCCTCCTCTCTCCTCTGCACGTGGAGTTCCACGCGCGCCGCGAGCCGAGGGCAGCCGCCGCGACACCCGACTCCAGCCGCCGGAGCAGCAGGCCGCCGGCTCCCCTTTCCTCTCCTCCCCCGCGCCTGACCTCCCTTCTCCTCACCTCTCTCGTCTGCGTGCAGATCACGCCGGCCGCCGCCACCATGGGTGCAGCTCACCTGAGCCCGAGCAGGAGCCCGCCGGCCTCCGCGTCCAAGTCCCCCGCGGCCCGAAGGCCCTCGTCGCGCCGCCCCTCTGCCGGATCCCCGCCGCCAGACGCCCTCTCCGCCGAGTGGCAGCCGCGCCGCCCGCCGTCGGTGGCCGGCAAGCCACCAGCCGCCGCGCCCCTCCATGGCTCGGGACGAGCAGCCAGCCGGCTGCCTCCCCTCCATCCAGGTGGGCCGGCCTGCGTGCACGCGGCCCAGGCCGCCAGCAGGGCCCGGCTCGTCCAGCACCCCCCCTCACAGCCGCAGTTGGGCCGGCCCAGTGAGAGGCGCCCCTTTCTTTTATTTCCCTGGGTATTTTCCCCTAAGCCTGTTTTTTTCCTAAGTCCTTAAAATTCTGCTGCTGATTCAATTTCGTGTTGCGATTTCCCGTTAAAACGTAGCTCCGATGAACGTGCCCCCAAAATAAAAGTTGCTCAGTTTTGCGTTCTCTAGCGTTCGAATGTAGAAAGTTTTTCCGTTTGAGCTCATCTTGATTGTGTAATTGTGTGCTAAAGTGGGAATTAGGCTGTTAAACTGCTACTAATTCCTGTTTAGTGCTGCTGTTAATATTTTGTTGCTACTTTGCATGATGATTGTGACTCATCCATGAGGCCTATTGCATTGATTCTTTTTCCTATGTGTTAAGCATCATGTGTACTTCAGTTCCATGCTTTAACTTACCATGTTTGGGTGCTTTAGAAGTATTAAATCTTGCTCTAAAGTAGCTACCCTGCCGTTAGTGTGCTGTTGTTTATATTTTGTTGCAACTTCGGTCGACGAGTGTGTCGCGACCGTTTATCGTAATTGAGTGATTCCAATTGCATATTGTTAAGCATCATGTCTACTTTCATTATATGTATTGCATTGCCATGATACACTTTCTGGTCATATAGTTATTGAGCTGCAAAGTTGCTATGCTGCTGTTGTTGACCGCCACCTCTGTTTTTCTCTAAGTCTGTTACTTTGCGATGCCATGTTGTTTGCTTAATATCTTTTGATCTATGATGCCTATTTGCATGATTCTTTTTGCCATGCCTTACCTGCCATGTCTACTTTAGTTCCATATCATTTGTGATCATGTTTGCATTCATTATCCTTTTTATGCAATGCTCTAAGGTGTGCTTCGTGATGTTGACAGATTGTGCCCGTAACTTGTTTTGCTTATATCTTTTTAACCGTAACTCCGTTTGGGGTGTTCTTTATATGTAAGTTGATTAGTTTTTCGTGTACTTTGTGTTTATGCTATTGTTTTCTGTTGTTAACCAACCTAAAATATGGTTTAGGACAGAACAGTACCAAATCCTTTAATCATCGTGCGACACTTAGTGTTATGCCATGTTTAGGTTGTGCCTCACTTAAATTGACTAGCATAGATAGTTTACTTTGTGCTTCACCTCTTTCCATGTTTGTGTGCTATGCCATGCTTGCTTGAGTTGCCATGTTAACAACCTTTGTTGATCAACTGTAGCTAAGCAACTTGAACCACCGTAAACGTGCGGTATTCGTCGTGTGTGACCGATACCCCACTTAAACTGTTAGTAACCGCTCTCGACGGTAGGCGCGATGTCTCGTGTTTCCTTTTGTTGATGCTTGATCGTGTTTGCCTCGTATTAATAGATGCCTTCTCATTGATTTCTTTCCAGTGTTTATCGTCTTGTGTGCTTCCGAGGGTACCTCTCGGAGACGATGCGAGCTTGCGATCCACTACACCTTCGGAACCCGAGTTATCAACAGGCAAGGACTATACATTACTAATGATCCATTCTATTTCAACCAGCGGTTTGCATGCTAGTCTAGGTTAGGTTCGATGTTTGATCCTACCACATGTTTACAGCCTCTTTCAAACCGATACAGCCATGTCCCTTCCCAGCAAACCTTGTACTGCTATGTTACTATTGCTCGTTGCTCAGCCCCTGCTTAGTATGCATGCTTAGGATGCTACGATGTTACCCTGTTACTCCTTGGTTTGGGATATCATTATTATATTGTTTTTGATGATATGATTATTATAATGTTGACTATATTCGACGAAGGATGGAAGGTCCAGGCTATCCCGCCCCGACGCTTTGTTCCATTCGAGTCACTTAGGATCCGAGTTCCGGGTATTGGTTTTAAGACTGAGCGTGCCTAACCGCGTGTGGGATTTTATGGGGTCCCCTTTTCTTACCTACCTAGCTTCAAGCATTTCTAGTGGTGGCGCAAGCTGATTTACCATTTGAAACCGTGTGTGTGCTGGTCAGCTGCCAGTAGTTTTTAAACCAACCCGGACCAGCGGAGACATGGTTTCCCTGTTGGTCCACCTTTGAACGGCGAGGGCCCGAGGCCTCACGTGAGGCGTCTCGGTAACCCAAACCCTGTTGAGACGGAAGAGTTCGATCCGAGAGCGTGGCCAGCTTTTGGATTGGTTGTCGACTTCCCGGGGGCCACACGGATTTGTTCGTTGTTAGTTAGAGAGACCTGTCGTTTCGGATCTCTTGGAACTAAATCATAAAATGGTTGCCTTTGATGGGTAGCAACTGAGAGAGATGGACGTGCGTGCGGAGCCATGTAATGGGCAGTTGGTACACCCCTGCAGGGTTAAATCTTTTCGAGAATCCGTGTCCACGGTTATGGACGACTTGAGACCTACTCCTTGTTCATAGACAACAACAACAGAGATAATCTTAATATAACTTGATCAACGTGTGTGTGCCTTGACTGCTTCTTCTTCGTCGGGATGCGAAGAGGAGGACAAGGATAGGATAGGTGTTATGTTTGCGTAGTAGGTGGATAGCAGACTTGTTGGAGGCGATTCCTCATCGAATGCTTGGCTTCTTATCTTACTCTCTAGATCGTTAGCCACTTCTTAAATGCTAGTGCGGCAGCAACCTCACCACTTACCCCTTCCTTACCGTAAACTACTAGTTGTCCTAGAATGATGAGTGATGAAGTCCTTGCTGGGTCAGATGACCACTACAGTTGGATGCTGAGTACTTCTGTACTCATGATACTACCCCCAAACTCTTTTCAGGGTTCTTGATCGACAACAGGTATGGTGATCGACGTTTCACGTGGAGACTCGACGACGACTAGTTAGGCGGATCCCGGCGGAGGGCCTGGACCCATGTGGTTATGGGATCGATGTTTTTATCTTTGCCAGTGGGCATTTGATCGTAGTCTGTACCCAGACATGTATCTTCCGCTGTTGTATTGTATTTGAGTCAGTTGTGTGCCGATTGTATGAGATGTTGTATCCTTGTATCCGGAATGTTGTGATATCATGTTGGAAATCCGGGGCATATGACTTCGTCATATGTCGCGGTGGGACCGATATGTGCTTCGTCCCCGGATCTGGATGGAAACATCTAGATCTGGAACAGTACCGCATATCGGGCCTTACACCTATTCACCCCCCCTCTAGGTCTATCTCGATCCTTTCAATTGGTATCAGAGCCTCGTGCTCTAATCTTGTGGCTTAACCGCCCTAGAGCGAGATGACCAAGGATGGCATTCCCGAAAGTTCGTGTGCCGATGTGGAGGAGGTCGCAATTGCTGCGGATGCCGCTCGTTCAAAAGCCAAGAGATTGGCGGCCGAACGAAGAGCCTCCGCACAAGTTGCGGTTCCCCCTCCACGGGGAATGTTACTTATGAGATTGAGGATCCTAAGTTGTTCACCTCCGGTGATATGGAAAAAGTTTTGCAAAAGGCTTTAGAAAATCAACGAAAGGAAATGGAAGCCTCCTTTGCAAGAATGAAGGCTCCGGCATCGGAGTCACAAACGTCAAGTGGTACGGCCCCAAGGTCCCCACAAGTGACCTTTGTGCACCCGGTTCCGAAGCTCCCTTGCAAAGAGGTGGTCCCTACCAATGGGAATATCCGGCTCCGAAGCTTGTGGAACCTAAGTATAATTTCAATGGAAATCCGCCGGTACTAACCGAGAACACTAACTTTTTGGATTGGAAAAGTCTTATGGCAGATTATCTTAGGTTTGTGTGTGAACCCATGTGGAACCTCATCGATTCCGGGAAAGACTACTATCCCATTGATCCAAACAACCTGACGCCAAGTGAAGTGTTTGATAGACACCTTAACCTTGCTGCTATTGGGTTCTTGAAAAGAGGAATGGATGAGTTGACACGAGCACCATTTCTTCATATCACCAATGCCAAGGAGATGTGGGATACTCTTCTCATTGCCAAGTCCGGCACCGGTTCTCTTCAGATGAAAATATATGAGACCGCCAAGAATGCATTGCACAACCTTCGCATGAAGAAAGATGAGACGCCCACACAACTCCATATGTGTCTCAGAGTTCTCTCTGCTCATGTACAATCCTTCACATGTGAGAAATCCTTGGATGGATATCAAATCACCAACCGTTATCTTGTGGACAAGATGTTGAATGCTCTCATGGTATACTCACATCAAATGGTGTGGGAATTGAGGCGTATGCCCAACTTCTTCAAGATGACACCGGATGATGTGATTGCCACCTTCTTGCAATATGAAGAGCACCTAAAGGAGTCCAAAAGACTACTTGCCACATATGGTGGTCCATCCTCAAACCTTGCCCTCAAGGCTAGGCTCGAGGAGTTTCATGATGATGAGGAAGAAGATGAGTATGAAGATGATCATAATTCCGATGATACTCCCTCATATGATGATATGACTCTCTTTTTGAAGAAGTTCACCAAAGGGGAATTCAAGGGAAGATTCCAAAAGAAGAAGACAAGAAACTGCTACAACTGTCAGAGACCGGGACATTTTGCGGAGGATTGTCCGTATGAGAAGAGAGAGGACAAACCTTGATTTCCTCGGAAGGAGGTTGCCAAGAAGCTCCCAAATCCTCTCAACAACAAGTTCAAGAAGAAAGCATTGTTGGCTCTATAAGGGTCCGATCCTGAGGATGTTGGTGGTGTGGCCGGAGTTTCTCAAGACACACAAAAGACCTTGAAGCTTCTCAACAAGGAAGGTGAAGTTGTAAACTACAACTACATGAGTGACTACACCGGCAAAGCACACAAGTGTCTCATCGCCAAGTTGGTTGATGATGATACTCCCTCCTCCTCGGCAAAGATCAAGGTAACCCCTATTGATGAGTATTCCATGTTCTCTTCCGAACCTCATGATGCGGAAAGCGATGATGCACATGCCACTTGTGAAGATTTGTTGTTTTCCAAAGTGACCAAAATGACGAGCTCTCTCAAAGGCAACAAGCTCAAAATGTTTCAATTACTTATGGATGTGGTGGGTAAGCACTCCACAACCAATAAGGATCTTGAAATCCTCCTCACCGAGGAAAAGGAGAACTATGCTCTCCTTGAGCGAAAGGTTGAATTTGAGGAGGCTCGAAATAATAACTTGTGCAAAGTTGACCACACGTCAAATGACTTAATGACAAGCATGTTGCCTCCTTGAAAAAGTCTAATGAAATTTGTAAGGAACTTGCTAATGATATGAGCAAGCTTGTTGAGCTGAATACCTCCCTTTCTAAGGATGTTGAGGTCCTCACCTTGTCTCTCAAAATAAAACATGATGAACTCACCACCATTAAGAATAATCTTGAGGCTCACAAACTTGCTCACATAAAAACACTTACTAAGATGTCTCCTCCTACTATTATACATGTTGATGCTTGTGCTACTAACTCTACTCGTGATCAAGCATCACTCATTGAGGTGAACTTAGCTCTTCATGCTCAACTAAAGAAGGGCCTCTTGACTTGTTCCCAAGGCGAAAAGAACCTAAATGATGTACTAAGTCATCACAAGGAGTCTGTTGCTAAGGACGGACTTGGGTTTGATCCAAGTACGAGTGTGACAAAGGATGTCACCCTTAGCAAGGGATCAACTCCTCAAAAGGTGATCTTTGTTCGTGAAGGGCACAAAGACAAAGGTAAGAAAAAGGTTGATGAGGTTGGTGTTGGGAGTGGGAAGGTCACTAGGGGCAAGTCCATTCACAACAAGAAGAAGGAGAAGATGCCTCCATCCTATGTGCTCCGTAAGACAAAGGATGGAGATGTGTTTGCAAAATCCATTGGGCCCCGTAATGCTTTTCGTTCTATGCTATTTGGGTTCCAAAGACCCTTGTTACTAACCTTAAAGGTCCCATTGCAAAATGGGAACCTCTCACCAAAGCCTAAATCTGTGTGTAGGGTGCTCTCTCCGGTGGAGTCAAATGGGTGATTGATAGTGGATGCACCAATCATATGACCGAAGAAATTCATTTGCTCAAGGACTTCATGGATGCAATTCAACCATATATGAGCATTGTCTTTGGTGGTGGTTCCAAGGGAAAGGTACTTGGGTTGGGTAAGGTAGCTATTACTAATGACATGTCTCTTACAAATGTCATGCTTGTCCAATCCATTCAATACAATTTGCTTTCCGTTCGTCAATTAGCTTCCATTGGTTATGATACACTATTTGGCCTACCAAGTGTGAAAGTCTTTAGGAGAGATACTCTCGATGTGGCCTTTGTTGGAGAGTTGGATGGCAACCTTTACACGGTTGATTTCTCGAAAGAGAGTACTTACCATGCAACTTGTCTAATGGCCAAGGCCGGCAAGGGGTGGCTATGGCATCGCCGGCTAGCCCATGTTGGAATGAGAAATCTAAAAGATCTCCTAAAGGGTGAACAAATCCTCGGACTAACAAACGTGTCTTTTGAGAAAGATCGTTTGTGTAGTGCATGCATAGCCGGGAAGAAACATCAAGCAAAGTATGCCCCCAAGAATATCGTGTCAACTTCAAGGCCTTTGGAGCTCCTTCATGTCGATCTCTTTGGTCCCCCATCATGGGATAGTATTGGTGGGAAGAAATATGGTCTTTTCATTGTTGATGATTATTCAAGATACACGTGGGTGTTCTACCTCAAGTCCAAGGACGAGATGAAGGCCACCTTCATTGGTTTTGCCAAGAAAGCCCAAAGCAAATACAACATGGCTATCTTGGCAATACGAAGTGACAATGTCACCGAATTCAAGAACTACACCTTGGAAGAATTCTCGAGTGATGAGGGGATTGAGCATCAATATTCCTGTAACAGCCCAGATTTCACAAAAATTAAAATTTTTGTTTTAGGTGTGAATTGTTTGATTGTCTGATTTGTTTGCGGTGTTTGCATCCCCGATTGATCGACGATTATTTTCCCCCTCTTATCTCGTATCGTACGGATACCGACCCTTGCCACCCTGACACTCGACATTTGCGACACCGGGTTTCGCCCGATCACCGTCGTGAAAACCGCATGAGGCCAGCCACAACCAATGGAACGAAAAACCCCGTTTAATAATTAAGCGGGTTATTTTTATAGCGTGCCGGAAAGTGTTCTCAGAACGGTTCCAGCGCTAGGTGAACACCACCGGCTCGACGCGATGATCGCGCAGTTCGAAGTTTTACCCGAATCGGAGGTCCTGCGGACCCCCGACGGTCAGAAACGTAAACACCGCGCGCGCGAGAGAAAAACCGGGGATGTTTTTGCAAACTGCCAGCCACCTGGGCTATATAAAGACCACCACACTCCCACCTTTTTCTAGGGTTTCCCTAGCCACAAAGTTGCAGTCACCCCCTCCACTTTGCCCCAAAAATGGCCCCATTTTCGCAGTTTTATCCCCAAAATCTGAAACCCTAGATCCAAACCTCTCTCAGCCCTCCGATCTGGGAAACCAGCGGCCATGATCCAAACCTCTCTCTCCATCCCGAGCCGCCTCACTGTGGAGCACCACCGGCCGCCTCCAAATCCGGCTGCGGCCGCCGCCGCGCGCGCCCCCTCTGGTGAGTCGCCCTTTCTGCGCGCCCCTTCTCCTCCCTCTCACCTCCCCTCTTCTCTCCTCTCTGCAGGGTCGCCGGAACAGCGCCTCCACGCCCTGGATCAAGGCCGGCCGCGCCATGGCCGAGGTAGCTCGAGCCCGCGCCACCTCGAACCTCGCCGGCGACCGCCCCGGCATGGCCTCCTTCGGATCCGCCCGCGCCGCCCCTGCATGTGCTCGCCCCGCGCCGCCTCGGTAGCTCGCCGGAGCTGGCCGGCTGCCGCCTCTCCGCCGCGGGAACGGGACGGGAACGGCTGCCCGAGCCGCCACCAGCCGCCTCCAGCTGGGCCGGCCCCGCCGCGGCCCACCAGTGCCTCCCCGGCCCACTGCTCCCTCCCACCTAGGCGCGCTCGGCGCTATGCGACGCCCAGTCTTCGTCTTGGGCCCGGCCCATGTGGTGAGGGCTCCTTTCCCTTTTTTTTTCTTTTCCTGCGCAGAGTGGGCTCGGCCCAGTTCCTTTTTTCACCATTGTGCAACAGATAGTTAAGCAGCGCCCCCCTGGTTAGGCCCAGCAGTTGTAGTTTCGGCCCAGTAATGTTTTGTTTGTTACCTAGGCTTTTTAATTTGCAGTTTCTGCTAGTATTTTTGCGAGGGCGATAACTTTTCAACCGTAGCTCGGATCGCAACGCGTTAAATATGAAACTTGCTTAGTTTTCTGTGTAGATTAATAAATTGTTGTTGTTTTCCATGTTTGAGATTGTTTACATGTTTTTACCTGCTAATTACACTGCCTCCCACTGTAACTGTAATTGCCATAACTTTTTAACCGTTGCTCCGATAAAAATGTTTCTTATATGTAACTTGACTAGAATTGTGTGTAGGTTGTGTTTATGTTGTTCTTGCTTGCTAATAAAAATAATAAAATTATGTTTAGTGCAAAACAATACCAAATGCAATAATTATCGTGGGGTCCGTAATAGTTGCCATGTATAGGTTTTACCCCCACTTAAAATGACTAGATTAGATAGTTTATTTATGCTTCACCTCTTATAATGTTTGTGTGCTATACCATGCTTCAGTG
Organism: Bromus sterilis; assembly: GCA_950022295.1. Classification (NCBI taxonomy): domain Eukaryota; kingdom Viridiplantae; phylum Streptophyta; class Magnoliopsida; order Poales; family Poaceae; genus Bromus; species Bromus sterilis. Next base: position 161,976,615 of record OX465600.1, read on the forward strand.
AGATGCCATGTTAAGAACCTTTGTTGATCACCTGTAGCTAAACAACTTGAACCTTTCCAAATGTGCGGTATCGTCGTGTGTGACGAGTACTCCACTTAACCTGTTAGTAACCGCTCTCGACGGTAGGTGCGATGTCTCGTGTTGACTTCTTGTTGATGCTTGCTCGTGTTTGCCTCGTAGTAATAGAGTGCTTGATCGTCTACTGATTTCAAGTGTTTATCGTCTTGTGTGCTTCTGCGGGTACCTCTCAGAGACGATGCGAGCTTGCGATCAACTACACCTTTGGAACCCGACTTATCAACAGGCAAGGACTATACATTACTTATGATCCATTCTATTTCAACCAGCGGTTTGCATGCTAGTCTAGGATAGGTTCGATGTTTGATCCTACCACATGTTTACAACCTCTTTCAAACCGATACAGCCATGTCCCCTCCCAGCAAACCTTGTACTGCTATGTTACTATTGCTCGTTGCTCAGCCCCTGCTTAGTATGCATGCTTAGGATGCTACGATGTTACCCCCTGTTACTCCTTGGTTTGGGCTATCATATTATTATATTATATTGTTGATGATGATATGATTATTATAATGTTGACTATATTCGACGAAGGATGGAAGGTCTAGGCTATCCCGCCCCGACGCTTTGTTCCATTCGAGTCACCTAGGACCCGATTTCCGGGTATTGGTTTTAAGACTGAGCGTGCCTAACCGCGTGTGGGATTTTATGGGGTCCCCTCTTCTTACCTACCTAGATCCAAACATTTCTAGAGGTGGCCCAAGATGATTAACCATTTGAAATCGTGTGTGTGCTTGGTTGGGCCCCCAGCAGTTTTAAAACAACTCAGGCCAGCGGAGACAGAGTTCCTCTACTGGTCCACACTGGTGAGCTAGGGAAGTCCCCTGATATATGGTGAGACTAAACCTGACCTTAGCCATACGGAAGAGTCCGATCCAAGGGCGTGGCCGGCTCTTGGATTGGGTGTCAACTCCCCGGGGGCCACCCAGATTTGTGCGTTGTTAGTTAGAGGGACCTGTCGTTTCGTATCTCTCGGAACTAAATCATAAAATGTTTGCCTATGATGGATAGTAACTGAGAGAGATGGGCGTGCGTGCGGAGCCTTGTAATGGGCAGTTGGTACACCCTACAGGGTTAAAGCTTTTCGAGAAGCCGTGTCCACAGTTATGGACGACTTGAGACCTACGTCCTGTTCAAAGACAACAACAACTGAGATAATCTTAATATAACTTCATCAACGTGTGTGTGCCTTGACTGCTTCTTCTTCGTCGGATTGCGAAGAGGAGGACAAGGATAGGATAAGTGTTATGATTGCGTAAGTAGTGGATAGCAAGACTTGTTGGAGGCTATTCCTCATCGAATGCTTGGCTTCTTACCTTACTCTCTAGATCGTTAGCCACTTCATAAATGCTAGTGCGGCAGCAACCTCACCACTTACGCCATCCTTACCGTAAACTACTAGTTGTCCTAGAATGACGAGTGATGAAGTCCTTGCTGGGTTAGATGACCACTACAGTTGGATGCTGAGTACCTTTGTACTCATGATACTACCCCCAAACTCTTTTCAGGGTTCTTGATCGACAACAGGTACGGTGATCGACGTTTCGCGTGGAGACTCGACGACGACTAGTTAGGCGGATCCCGGCGGAGGGCCTGGACCCGTGTGGTTATGGGGATCGATGATTTTCTCTTTGCCACTAGGCATTTGATTGTAGTCTGTACTCAGACATGTACCTTCCGCTGATGTATTGTATTTAAGGCAGCTGTATGCCGATTGTATGAGATGTTGTATCCTTGTATCTGTAATGTTGTGATATCATGTTGGAAATCCGGGGCATATGGCTTTGTCATATGTCGCGGTGGGACCGATATGTGCTTCGTCCCCGGATCTGGGTGGAAACACCTAGATCTGTAACAGTACCGCATATCGGGACTTACTACTTGGTATCAGAGCCTTACCGACCGTAGGATCCCTTTTTTGGACGAAGTCGAGTCTAGAAAAAAACTATTTTGTAGTTATTAAGATAGTTATCGGAGAGTAGGATTTTTTTACTCCTTACCCTTACTCTGGTGTGGACTAGTGTCGTAAGTGTTTTTAAATTCTCATCTTATCCCCTTCAAACCTCTAGGATCTCGAGTGTGTATGGAGTATCGGAACCGTTACAATGCCTTGCTTGCAGCGTATTGTTTCGATTCCGATCTTGGGTTTAGGATATCCGGTAGTACCTTTAGACTTCCAACTCTCGTGTACATCTGGGTTATCCATTGCCATCCATCCTTTTGCCGGTGTTTTTACGACTTGCATTGAAAACACTATCCTTTGATCCGGTTATCGTTGACGTTCCTCCTCTTGACACCGATAGTTTCATATTTTCAACGATGTCGTCTCCCTGCGGAAAGTTTTCTCGACGGAGTTCGTCGTTCGACATGGAGCAGAGTCCCTTGTTGGTGGTGTTGAAGAATGGTCGACTCTCTTTTCTTTCCCCCTTCCCCTCTCCCCCGGATCGTCCTGGATCTCGGGACGAGATCCCTTGTTGGTGGTGTTGTATTGTAACAGCCCAGATTTCACAAAAAATTTAATTTTTGTTTTCGGTGTGAATTGTTTGTTTGTCTGATTTGTTTGCGGTATTTGCATCCCCGATTTATCGATCGGCGATTATTTTCCCCCTCTTATCTCGTATCGGACGGAGACCGACCCTTTCCACACTGACACTCGACATTTGCGACACCGAGTTTCGCCTGATCACCGTCGTGAAAACCGCACGAGGCCAGCCACAACCAATGGAACGAAAAACCTCGTTTAATAATTAAGCGGGTTATTTTTATAGCGTGCCGGAAAGTGTTCTCAGAACGGTTCCAGCGCTAGGTGAACACCACCGGCTCGACGCGCTGATCGCGCAGTTCGAAGTTTTACCCGAATCGGAGGTCCTGCGGACCCCTGGCGGTCAGAAACGTAAACACCGCGCGTGAGAGAGAAAAACCAGGGATGTTTTTGAAAACTGCCAGCCACCTAGGCTATATAAAGACCACCACACTCCCACCTCTTTCTAGGGTTTCCCTAGCCACAAAATTGCAGCCACCCCCTCCACTTTGCCCCAAAAATGGCCCCATTTTCGCAGTTTTATCCCCAAAATCTGAAACCCTAGATCCAAACCTCTCTGAGCCCTCCGATCTGGGCAACCGGCGGCCAGGATTGCGCCACGTCAGCACCCAACTCCACCTTCTCTCTCCTCTCTCTCCATCCCGAGCCGCCTCACTGTGGAGCACCACCGGCCGCCTCCAAATCAGGCTGCGGCCGCCGCCGTGCGCGCCCCCTCTGGTGAGCCGCCCCTGCTGCGTGCCCCTTCTCCTCCCTCTCACCTCCCCTCTTCTCTCCTCTCTGCAGGGTCGCCGGAACAGCGCCGCCACGCCCTGGATCAAGGACGGCCGCGCCATGGCCGAGGTAGCTCGAGCCCGCGCCGCCTCGGACCTCGCCGGTGACCGCCCCGGCATGGCCTCCTCCGGATCCGCCCGCGCCGCCCCTGCATGTGCTCGCCCCGCGCCGCCTCGGTAGCTCGCCGGAGCTGGCTGGCTGCCTCCTCTCCGCCGCGGGAACGGGACGGGAACGGCTGCCCGAGCCGCCTCCAGCTGGGCCGGCCCCGCCGCGGCCCACTGCTCCCTCCCACCTAGGCGCGCTCGGCGCTATGCGACGCCCAGTCTGCCTCTTGGGCCCGGCCTATGTGGTGAGGGCTCCTTTCCCTTTTTATTCTTTTCCTGCGCAGAGTGGGCTCGGCCCAATTCCTTTTTTCGCCCTTGTGCAACATTTAGTTAAGCAGCGCCCCCCTGGTTAGGCCCAGTAGTTGTAGTTTCGGCCCAGTAATGTTTTTTTGTTTCCTAGGCTTTTTAATTTGCAGTTTGTGCTAGTATTTTTGCGAGGGCGATAACTTTTCAACCGTAGCTCGGATCGCAACGCGTTAAATATGAAACTTGCTCAGTTTTCTGTGTAGATTAATAAAATGTTGTTGTTTGCCATGTTTGAGATTGTTTACATGTTTTTACCTGCTAATTACACTGCCTGCCACTGTAACTGTAATTTCCATAACTTTTTAACCGTTGTTCCGATAAAAATGTTTCTTATATGTAACTTGACTAGAATTGCGTGTAGGTTGTGTTTATCTTGTTCTTTCTTGCTAATAGAAATAATCAAATTATGTTTAGGGCAAAACAATACCAAATGCAATAATTATCGTGGGGTCCGTAATAGTTGCCATGTATAGGTTTTACCCCCACTTAAAATGACTAGATTAGATAGTTTATTTATGCTTCACCACTTATAATGTTTGTGTGCTATGCCATGCTTAAGTGAGATGCCATGTTACTAACTTTTGTTGATCACCTGTAGCTAAACAACTTGAACCTTTCCAAATGTGCGGCATCGTCGTGTGTGACGAGTACTCCACTTAACCTGTTAGTAACCGGTCTCGACGGTAAGTGCGATGTCTCGTGTTGCCTTCTTGTTGATGCTTGCTCGTGTTTGCCTCGTAGTAATAGAGTGCTTGATCGTTGATTGATTTCCAGTTTTTATCGTCTTGTGTGCTTCCGCGGGTACCTGTCGGAGGCGATGCGAGCTTGCGATCAACTACACCTTCGGAACCCGACTTATACCCAGGCAAGGACTATACATTACTTATGATCCATTCTATCTCAACCAGTGGTTTTCATGCTAGTCTAGGATAGGTTCGATGTTTGATCCTACCACATGTTTACAACCTCTTTCAAACCGATACAGCCATGTCCCCTCCCAGCAAACCTTGTACTGCTATGTTACTATTGCTCGTTGCTCAGCCCCTGCTTAGTATGCATGCTTAGGATGCTACGATGTTACCCCCTGTTACTCCTTGTTTTGGGCTATCACATTATTATATTATATTGTTGTTGATGATATGATTATTATAATGTTGACTATATTCGACGAAGGATGGAAGGTCTAGGCTATCCCGCCCCGACGCTTTGTTCCATTCCAGTCACCTAGGACCCGAATTCCGGGTATTGGTTTTTAGACTGAGCGTTCCTAACTGCGTGTGGGATTTTATGGGATCCCCTCTTCTTACCTACCTAGCTCCAAACATTTCTAGAGGTGGCCCAAGCTGATTTACCATTTGAAACCGTGTGTGTGCTTGGTTGGGCCCCCAGCAGTTTTAAAACAACTCAAGCCAGCGGAGACAGAGTTCCTCTACTGGTCCACACTGGTGAGCTAGGGAAGTCCCCTCCTATTTAGGTCAGACTAAACCCGACCTTAGCCATACGGAAGAGTCCGATCCAAGGGCGTGGCCGACTCTTGGATTGGGTGTCGACTCCCCGGGGGCCACCCGGATTTGTGCGTTGTTAGTTAGAGGGACCTGTCGTTTCGGATCTCTCGGAACCAAATCATAAAATGGTTGCCTATGATGGGTAGCAACTGAGAGAGATGGGCGTGCGTGCGGAGCCTTGTAATGGGAAGTTGGTACACCCCTGCAGGGTTAAATCTTTTCGAGAAGCCGTGTCCACGGTTATGGACGACTTGAGACCTACGTCCTGTTCACAGACAACAACAACTGAGATAATCTTAATATAACATGATCAACGTGTGTGTGCCTTGACTGCTTCTTCTTCGTCGGGATGCGAAGAAGAGGACAAGGATAGGATAGGTGTTATGATTGCGTAAGTATCTGACAGCAAGACTTGTTGGAGGCGATTCCTCATCGAATGCTTGGCTTCTTACCTTACTCTCTAGATCGTTAGCCACTTCATAAATGCTAGTGCGGCAGCAACCTCACCACTTACCCCATCCTTACCGTAAACTACTAGTTGTCCTAGAATGACGAGTGATGAAGTCCTTGTTGGGTCAGATGACCACTACAGTTGGATGCTGAGTACCTTTGTACTCATGATACTACCCCCAAACTCTTTTCAGGGTTCTGGATCGACAACAGGTACGATGATCGACGTTTCGCTTGGAGACTCGACGACGACTAGTTAGGCGGATCCCGGCGGAGGGCCTGGACCCGTGTGGTTATGGGGATCGATGATTTTCTCTGTGCCACTAGGCATTTGATTGTAGTTTGTACTCAGACATGTACCTTCCGCTGATGTATTGTATTTAAGGCAGCTGTATGCTGATTGTATGAGATGTTGTATCCTTGTATCTGTAATGTTGTGATATCATGTTGGAAATCCGAGGCGTATGGCTTTGTCATATGTCGCGGTGGGACCGATATGTGCTTCGTCCACGGATCTGGGTGGAAACACCTAGATCTGGAACAGTACCGCATATCGGGCCTCACAATTCCGCACCATACACCCCTCAACAAAATGGTGTAGCCGAGAGGAAGAACCGCACTCTTGTGGAGATGGACCGGTCCATGTTGGATGAGTACAAGTCACCATATAGCTTTTGGGCCGAAGCCATCAACACCGCATGTCATGCATCAAACCGGATCTTCCTTCGCAAGATCTTGATGAAGACCCCCTATGAGCTTCTAATCGGTCACAAGCCAAACTTCAAATACTTTCGAGTATTCGGTTGTAAGTGTTTCTTCCTCAATAAGAAAGACTGGTTAGCTAAGTTTCAATCCAAAACAGTTGAGGTTATATTTGTTGGGTATGCCTCAAACTCTCACGCCTATAGGGTCTACAAAAAATCCACCAGATGTGTTGTGGAAACTTGTGACGTGGATTTTGATGAATTTAATGGCTCCCATGGGGAGCGAGTTGATCTAAGTGATGTAGATAATAATGAAGATTCCTCTCAAGACATTTTGACTATGGGCATTGGAGATCTTGTGCCCATTGCTCAAGTTCCTAGAGATGATGAGGTGGGCGATGGGCCAAGGGTTCCACCACCACAAGCACCTCCTCCTACCACTCAAGATCCAATTGTTCATGATGAGCCCATTATCCAAGAACAAGAACAAGACCCTCCACAATCCGATGTGGTTGCTCAACCACAAGTTGATGATGCGGTTGATCCACGTGATCGGCTTGACCGCATTTGCTTTGGAGAAAATAATGTTATTGAAGATGGCTCCACCCTTGATGATGAACCAAATTAATATCATGAACCTGAATGGGTGGATCCTATTGAAACTCCAACTTCTACCATGCCATTGGTGGCTAGACGGGTTGATGTTGATAAAATCCTCACGGGATTGGGGCAAGGTATAGTTACTCGTCGCCAACTTATGAACTTTTGCGCTCACTTCACGTTTGTGTGTAGAATTGAACCACTTAGGGTTGAACAAGAACTTGAGGATGCAGATTGGCCCATTGCAATGAAAGATGAGCTCACTAGTTTCACCTGTAATGAGGTGTGGTCTCTCGTGGAGAGGCCTTCCGTTCAAGATCATAACGTCATTGGAACTAAGTGGATCTTCAAGAACAAGCAAGATGAATATGGTAATATCATTTGCAACAAGGCAAGGCTAGTGGCTCAAGGATACTCCCAAGTTTAAGGCTTGGATTTTGATCAGACCTTTGCACCCGTTGCCTGTCCTGAATCTATACGCATGCTTCTTGCTTATGCCGCATTCAATGGATTTCCATTATTTCAAATGGATGTAAAAACTGATTTTCTTAATGGTCCGCTACAAGAGGATGTATATGTAGCACAACCACCCGGATTTTATGACCCTCATCACAAGGACAAACTTCATAAGGCATTATATGGTCTTAAGCAAGCCCCTCGGGCTTGGTATGACCATCTTAGGAAGTTTTTACTCGAGGAAGGATTTGTGAGTGGTGTCATTGATGCCACTCTTTTTACCAAGAGAACCAATGATGAGTTCCTCATATGCCAAATCTATGTAGATGACATAATATTTGGTTATCCTAATCCATCTTTGTGCAAGTGGTTCTCGGAAACTATGACCAAGAACTTTGAGATGTCCATGATGGGAATTTTGAAGTATTTCCTTGGATTTCAAATCCAGAAATTTGCCGAAGGAACCTTCATCTCCCAAACAAAGTACATTCAAGACATGCTCGTGAAGTTTGGTATGAAGGATGCCAAGCCATGCAAGACACCCATGCCAACCAAGGGATATCTAGATCAAGACCTTTCCGGTATTCCATTTGATGCCACTCTTTATCGTTCTATGATAGGGTCATTGCTTTACCTTTGTGCATCTAGACCGGATATTATGCTTAGCATAGGAATGCGTGCAAGATATCAAGCCTCTCCTATGGAGAGTCATCATTTGGCGGTTAAGCACATTCTTAGATACCTTGTTCATACTACTTTGTTGGGCCTTTAGTACCCCAAGGAAGCCAAGTTTGACCTCTTGGGGTACACCGATGCGGATTGGGCCGGAGACAAGGTGGATCAGAAGTCAACATCTTGTTCATGCCAATTTCTTGGGCGTTCATTGGTAAGTTGGCTCTTCAAGAAGAAAAATTGTGTCTCCCTCTCCACCGCCGAAGCCGAGTATGTGGCCGCCGCAAGTTGTGCCACTCAAATCCTATGGATGAGGCAGACTTTGAAGGATTATGGACTCACATATCAGAAGGTACCCATCTTATGTGACAATGAAAGTGCTATCAAGATTGCCAACAACCCTTGTCAACATCCTCGCACCAAGAATATTGACATTCGTCACCACTTCATACGGGATCATATTCAAAAGGGAGATATTGTTCTTGCACATGTGGGCAACAACAAGCAACTTGCATATATCTTCACCAAGCCATTGGATAAAGCAAGGTTTTGCCAACTAAGGGGTGAACTTGGTATCTTGGAATGTCATAGCTTCTCGGCCTAGTGGTATCTTGCTCTCATTCATGCACATAGCGAATACCTTGTCCAGATGTAGGCATGTATGTAGGGGGAGAAACTCAATCAATGAGTTCTCAACTCTCTACGTGATGCATAAATGGACTCACACATCAACAATCCGCGTGCTCACCACGATGAAACCACGTGTAGCGGTTACCGATGGAGTAAGTGTCTTTGGACCCAAGGTACATCTTCGCGATGTCAAAGCACAATACACTAAAAAACGGTGGCCTCAGCCACCGCTTCTCCTTTGTGAAAGGCTTGTTTGCTCATCCATGTGTGCCTATGTGTTCACGATTCTGTGTGTTTTTCTATCTTTGGACCCTACCATATCTATGCGTATATATCTATATATCATCTATGGTCAAATTGAACTTTTCTAGTGAAATTATTCTCAAAAAATTTGGACGTCCGAATTTTTTCAGAATTCCGATTCAACTATCCAAAGGCCTGTCCAAAACGACGAACATCCGTTCGCTTTCGGACGTCCGACACATCGGACGTCTGAAACTCGTCGGACGTCCGAACATTCCTGTTTTCCCTTTTCTAGGTAGCCCAGCCTAGTGTGTTCCTCACGACTCAGTCATCTTCGGAAATCCGACGTGTTTCGGACGTCCGACCCGTCGGACGTCCGAAGTTGGATGCAGTATAAAAATTGACCGTCGGGCCGAGGGGAGCATTTCCTTCCTCTCGGCCGTTTCCCCCCAGACTTCCTCCTGCGCAGCCGCCGCCTGGACCCGCCGCCGGCCGCCCCGGCCGCCTCGGCCTCCCCGGTGCCCCTCCCCTCTGGATCTTCTCACCTGGGTACTTCTAATCCCGATCTACCCTTCCATACAATTTGTTTCGCCATGGGTGCACGGATTTTTCCTCATTCTCGCCTCTACTTGCTCTAGGGTTTCGAGATGGTGAGGACAAAGAAATCCGCTCACAAGAATGGTGGTGCCTCTGGTTCCCGTGGTATGCTCATGCTACCTTCTCCTTCCCGTGTGTGCCTCCATTATTTCTCATTGGGTGGTTGGGTTTCGTTGCTCATATGCATCTCATGTGGCTAGGTGGTTCAGGGGACTCGGATGAACCGCCTTGTCTTCGTCGCCATATGAAGCAGCCTCTGTATGACCCACCGTCAAACAGTGAGCACACTCCTAGCGCAGATGACCTCAACTCTGAGGCGGAAATTGAGGAAGAGGAGGAGGAGGATGTGTTTACTGCAGAAGATCCTCCGGAGGTTGTGACTCGTCCCTCCAAGCTTGGAATTCGTCGGACGGTTCGGGGCTCCTCTTCGGAGTCCGGGGCTCGTGATGCTGAGGCCCCTGATGTTGCTCCTCCTGTGCCTCCGGTGCACATCTCCTCTGAGCCTGTTGTCAGTACTGTCCGTCTGATGTCCGACTACTCCAAGATTTCACTTGATGCGTACCGCAAACTTCGCCGTGTCAATCAGTTTGTGGCTCCTCTGGATTGTCTGGATGGCAGGTTCCGGACCAATGTGCAGGCAGATATTTTCACTTCCATGGCAGTTCGTCAGGAACTTGCAAACTCTCATGCCTGTATTCACCTTGACTTCATCCGAGCCAATCAGTACAAGTTTCCCGGTGTGATGGATCTCATAGCCTCTGTGGGGCTCGGTCCAGTCTTCGGCTTTCGGAGTGATTGGAACACTGCTGCGATTATCCAGTTTTATGCCACTTGCTTCTTCCATACCTCTAACAGAGAGATCTAATGGTTGACTGGTGAGCAATAGTGCACTACCTCGTTTTCTCAGTTTCAGAAGGCTCTGGGTTTTCGTTCCTCTGGAATCCGGATTCATGCGACTAACAAGAAGGAGAATTCTAAGGGGATCTATGAATTCCTTTGCTTTGTTAAGTCTGGGATTCAGGGTGATGACTACTCGAGGAAGCCAAATGACATATCCATCTGGAAGCAGCCCTATCAGTTCCTGTACCAGTGCGTGCTCAGGACTCTGTATCCTAAGTCTGGGGATAAGACTCATTGCAACAGTTCTGCTATCACCTTGATGTGCCATATTCATGACACCCCCGACAAGCGTCTTGATGTGCCACACTATCTTTGGCATGAGATTCGAATGGCGAGCCTTCAGCAGCATCGTCACTATCCTCATGCTCCTTTCATCATGGCGCTCATTCAGTCCATAGTCTCTTCTCCATTGGAGATCACCCAGACCCACACTGTATGCACCATTCCGGAGCACATGTACTTCACTGCTCCTGTTGTTCCCCTGACTCGCCCTATTCCGGGATACTCCACTGTTCATGGCACTCTTCACCGTCAATCTTCGGAGCAGGCTCCTATGCGTCGTATGGCATAGTTTTTGGGCAAGGCCCAAGCTGCTATGATGAGGGCCATCTCGTTCAACTGCCACTCCAACCACACGGTGGTCTCCGGTCTAATCAAGTCCAAGAACTCTCTGAAGGCCCGTCTTCGTGCAGCTGGTGAGACCAACGTTAGTGATGACGGGCATCTTCCCGATGCTCCTCCTGCCGATCTTGGTTTCGATTTTCCTACGGGTCCGGAGTGGGTTGATTTCTTCCCTGGAGACCCTGGAGCGAGCGGCAGTGGAACTCACTAGTGTCCTTCAGTTCGGTTGCCCCTTTTTGGTACTTGGTGCCAAAGGGGAAGAGTCATATGTACCGTTTTATTTATGTTGTCTAGGTGTTGTTTATGATATCGTGTCTTGATTATATCGTCTATATGAACTTGGTGTTATGTGAACCTTGTGACCTTTGGTGTTATGCATGGTGTCGTTCTTGCGTCTTGTCTTAAAACTAATTGGCATATGATTTCCTTGTCATATCTGGTTATCTTATGCATGCAATCCACTTTGGCATCTCCATAATCAATGATTGCTAGCCTCAATATTATGACAAACGATTAATAATCTTGCCTTAATATCATGTGTTGCGACTAACCCCAATGTGTGCATCTTGCTTAATGTCAAGTATCTTATATGCACACATTGAGGGTGAGTTCATAATAAAACTTGCTCCCACTAAAGCTAAAATCTGAATAATTTTGGGAGCTATATGTATGTTGTCATCAACTACCAAAAAGGGGGAGCTTGAAACTGCAATCATGCCCTTAATCATATTTTGATGTTGATGACAATATACATATAGGGGACTAATAATGTTTGCCAAGTATATCTCAGGTATTAGTCCTCGGTTCGTTGTGGTGGTGGATCAAGGACCATTTGATTTCATTAAATTGCTCAAGATATGGAACCAATGAAGTTGAAGCGTAAGATTTTCGGTTATTCTTGAGTATAGGGATCCCCGCACTATTAATAGGGGATCGGTGGGTTGAGTTTAAGATTTGCTCAAATCTATTTAAAACATTCCAACACAGAATTAAAACTAAGATTTAAAGTCAAATCCCTATTTAAAACATTCCAACACATGTTTTGGACGTCCGACATATCAAAGTTTCGGACGTCCGACATCTCACCTGCAGGTTTATGTTTGGAGAGGTCAGTGGGTTTGCATTTTCAACGGACGTCCGACGAGTTTCTTGAGAGTTATTTTCGGATCTTGCACCCCGTGGTAGATCCGTCCCTTCCCCATCTTTCAACCAAAGCAAATCGCATTTTGAGAAAGTCTTGAGCTTTCCCCATTGATCTTGTTACTCTTGGAGGTTGGAGACTCCTAGGCAGGTAGGAGTTCTTCGGAGAGGAATCGACCATTGTGATTACCCTCGTTGTGTTTGTGAGGGTTTGGTGAGCACCTTTAAGGTCAACCGGTAGTGGTTGGGAATTGCCTTCGTGGTGATATCTCAAGGGGAATAGAGTGAGCCTTTGTGGCGTTCGTGTGCCTTTGTGGTTTCACCCACTCTCTTTGAACGGTGAGTAGCTTCCCTCCAAGGAAGTGAACATCGGGATACATCGTTGTCTTCGCGTCATTCGGTTATCACTACTCTTTTCCCTTATTACTTGTGCTACCTTATTAATTGTCCCTCTCTTACTTTAGTATATTGTTCTTGTTGTTTATCTTGTCATATTTAGGTCACCCTTGCAATTGTTAGGAACATCTTTATCTTCCGCATTATTGCCTAAAATTTCTAAGTAGTGTTAAAATTTGTAATAAGACCTATTCACCCCCCCCTCTATGTCTATCTCGATCCTTTCAATCACCAAAGACAATGCTCATATATCGTTTGATAACATCCATGAATTCAATGAGAAACTGGCTTTCCCCGGTATATGATTGGTGCATCCACTATCAATCACCCATTTGACTCCATTGGACAACGCACCTACACATAATTTAGGCTTTGGTGAGAGGTTCCCATTTTGCAATGGGACCTCTAAGTTTAGTAACAAGGGTCTTTGTAACCCAAATAGCATAAAACTGAAAAGCATCACGGGGGCTAACAAATTTAGCATAAACATCTTCATTCTTTGCCTTATGAATCACATATGATGGAGGATCTTCTCCTTCTTACTTTTGGGAGTGGGCTTTCCCCTAGTGGCCTACCCAATCACAACGACCTCATCAACCTTATCCTTTCCTTTGTCCTTGTGCCCTTCACGCATAAATATAAACTTTTGAGGAGTTAATCCCTTGCTAAGAGTGACATCCTTGTCCACACTTGTACTTGGATCAAATTCAGGTCCTTCCTTAGCTATGGTCTCCTTCTGATGACTCAACACCTCATTTAGGTTCTTTTCTCCATGGGAACATGTGATGAGCCCCTTATTTAATTGAGCATGAAGGGGGATGTTCTCCTCAATGAGATATGCTTGATCACAAGTAGAGTTAGTACCACCAGCATCAACATTTATAAAGGTTGGAGGAGTGATCTTAGTAAGAGTCTTTATGTGAGAAAACTTGAGGGCCTCATGAATCTTCTTAATAATGATGAGCTCATCCACTTTTTCTTGAGAGACAAGGTGAATTGATTAACATCTTTAGAAAGAGAAGCATTTGACACTTCAAGCTTGCTGATGGGTGGGAATAACACCTCCTCGTTGGTTACCCCAAGTGGAAGGTTATGATGCAAATAGTAGCAAATTTTCGTCACACATGAGAGCATAAAGTTATCGAATCCAGGAGGATTCCGAAGATGACAAGAAGGTGTTTGCGCTTGTCTGAACATACATGGACATACATACAAGAACACAAGTAATTTTCTCTCAACGAGTACAGAGAGGATGTCAATCTCTCTGTCCTTGCTGTTCAAAAAGGTTAAAATGCAAGAGATAGTAAAAGTGCGGCCGAAAGGAAAAGTAAAGCAGTAAATAGTACAAGTGTAAACTTATGATGAGAATATGGACCAGGCGTCATGGCGCTCACTAGTGATGTCTCTCTCCCAAAAGACGGTAAAAAGCTATGTTGGGTGAACAAATTACATCTGGGAAATTGACTAGATTATAAACCCACCGCAATGCTAATTATGCTAACAGAGAGTGCAAGGTACAATTGTATGGGCATTACAACAAGTCAAGTAGATCGTTTATTCATCAGCATCTACTTACAAATCATCCACCTTGAGATATATAATCCAGAACATCTCGCTGGTATTAAGTTGCGAGCCACAACTAATGTTACAAACTCAAAGCAATGGATGATTGCCTTAACACTCTATGATGAATCTAAAAAACCCTTGTGGCACGCAGTCACAAGCCCCGATGTTTTACCACTAATGTTAACAACATATTCCCTAGTCCCATGTTTCTATCACTCAAGTTGGACATCAAGAGGCATGAACCATTATCTACCATAATGCTCCCTCTTAGAGTTACAACCTATTACTTGGCCACACCAATAAATTACAATGGATAATATGCATGACTACTCATGAACATAATATAAAAGAGATCAAAATACATTACTTCCACAATCTGAACATAATCTCATAATCCATCGGATCCCAGCAAACACAACATAACAACATAGAAACTATAACAAATATGCCTTGATCATGATAGATAGCTCACAAGGACTAATCAATGAAGCACAAGATTGGAGAGAATACATCAACTAGCTTTCTGACATGCACCCTAGGTCCAAGTTGGAACTACTCATGAAGCATCTCAGAGGAAAGCATGGTGGTGGAGGAGCCTGCGGAGATCAATCCTCCCTCCGGCAGGGTGCCGGGACAGGAACATCTATTGATCTCAATCTTGGAATCGCGTTGGTGGCAGAACAGTGGCGTAGATGGCGAAAAAAGATTCTTCCTGAGGGTTTTCGGAATGAGGGGGTAAATATATCCGAAAGAGGGGCACCAGGGGGTGGCCCACCTGACCAGGCGGCCAGGGGACGTGGCTATGCCCTGACCGCAACAGGTGGACGCATGGCTAGTGGGTGGCTGCCCACTGCCCCCCCTCCGGGTTTCTGGAGTCTCCCGACAAATAAGAATTTTTAGAAGTTTTTGGGATTTTTACGACTATATTGATTTTTCACCTTTTTCTGCGATGCATTGACAAAAACTGGCACTCGACACTAGGTTAATAGGTTAGTCCCAAATATGTCGCAAATGATATGAAAGTGCATTAAAACATAGCAAAGTCACCAAAACAAGCATGGAACAAGCAAAAATTACAGATACCTTTGGGATGTATCACTTTCTCTTATCATTAGCAAGCTCCTTAAACAGTTTATCAGGCTTTTTCAAGGAGGCAACATGCTTTTCATTAAGATCATTGGTTGATTGAACGGTTTTGCACAATTAATCAGTTAGTGACTCCTCAAAGTCAACCTTCTGCTCAAGGAGAACTATGTTGTTCTCCTTTTCCTCGGCAATGAGGATTTCAAGGTCCTTAATGGTTGTGAAGGACTTACTCACGACATTCATAAGAAATTGAAACATTTTGAGCTTATTGCCTTTGATTGTACTCATGATTTTGTTCACCTTTCCAAACAACACATCATTACATGCACCATTTCCATCATCATCTTCCGCATCATGAAATTCATCATTGGGGCATCGAAAGAGATGAGAAAGGAGACACCCATTGGGTTTACCTTAATCTGAGGAGGAGGGTGTATCTTCAACCAACTTGGCCATGAGACACTTGTGTGCATTGTTGGTGTAGTCGTTCATGTAGTTGTAGTTAACAACCTCATTATCTTTGTTGAGTAGCTTCAAGGTCTTTGAGTATTTTGAGCCACTCCGACTATACCACCAACATCCTCGGGATCGGGTTCCTCTTGACCAAGCATAGCTCCCCCAAACCTCTTATTGGGCTTGGTGTTGATATGGTTTGGCAACTTCTTAGCAACATCTTTCTTTGGTAATCTTGGTTTGTCCTCTCTCTTTCTCATAGGGTCAAGCTTCGACGAAGTGCCTCGACTCTTCACAATTGTAACAAGCTCTTGTTTTGTTCTTTTGAAATCTTCCTTAGAAATCACCCTTGTAGAATATCTTGACAAAGAGATCCATATCATCATAGGAGGGACTTTCATTGGAGTCATTCTCTTCATTATAAACGCGATCATCATCATCATCATCATCTTCTTCAGAGAAAGATTTGAGGAGGATGAACCACCATGTATGGAAACCAATCTCTTGGCATCCTTATTGTGCTCTTCATATTTCAAGAAGGTGGAAATCACATCATTCGGTGTTATCTGATAGAAGTCGAGAGTGGGCCTTATGTCCCACACGATTTGATGAGAATACACAAAGATATTGGTCAACAACTTGTCCAAAAGATAGCGTTTGTGATTTGATAGCCATCCAATGACTTCTCACACCTGAAGCACTCAATGTATGAAGTAAGAACCTTGAGACTCTCATGAAGATGTTGTGGCGTCTCATCCTTCTTCATATAAAACTTATGCAAGGAATTCTTAGCTTGCTAATATCTTGATTGTTGAATAGAGATGGTACCGGTCTTGGTCGTGATGATACTTTCCCAAAGATCCTTGGCATTTATGAGGTGAAGGAACTAAGCACGAGTTAACTCATCCATTCCCTTTCTTATAAATCCAATTACCGAGAGGTTGAGATGTTGTTCAAACTCTTCTTGGGGAGTGACATTGTTTGGATTGACAGTGTGATACGTCCCAAACGTATCTACTTTTCCAAACAAGTTTGCTATTGTTTTGCCTCTAACTTGCATGATTTGAGTGGAACTAACTCGAATTGATGTTGTTTTCTGCAGAGTTGCCTGTATGTCTGGCTTTGTGCAGAAAAAGGTGAAAAAATCAAGTTACTCCAAAAATTCAAGAAAAATTCCAGCAATTCTATTTCACCGAGGTACCCAGGATCCAGAAGGGCTACCGAAGGGTGGGGGGGCTGCACCTGGACCAGGCGTCCAGGTGATGCAGCCAGGGGAAGGCCACGCGCCAACCAGCTTGCACAGGCTCCACCCCCAGGCCCCCCTCTGGCCTATATTTTTCCTCGTCGCGTGAAAACTCAAGAACATCAGATCAGATATCCAATTTTCATCGTGGAGCCACCGCCACCTCTGTTCTTCTTTGGGATAGATAATTTGGAGGTTGTTTCCAGCCTTCGAAGAGGGGAAATCATCATCATCACCATCATCTGTCCATCAACAAACCATGTTTCCCCATCCATGTGGGAGTAATTCCCTGATGTAGGCAAAGGGGATGGTAGGAATTGGATGAGATTGTTCATGTAATAGTTCATTAGATTGTTGGGGGCATGTTGCCTAGCATCCACTATTGTGCTTATCATCTTTGTTGCATATTTTTGATCTTAATGCTTGACACTAGGGCCCGAGTGCCATGATTTGAGATCTAAACATTTTATATTTTCATGTTCTTGATCCTATCTACAAGTTGTATGCACCTATTATAGTCCGGAACCGGCGACCCCAGTGGTGACAACTTTTGATATCAAAGGGATGGGCTATAATTTTAGGAGTTCATGTATCCATAGAGTTTTAATGCTTTGTTCCGGTACTTTGTGAAAGGAGTACCTTGATTATCATAAGTTCCATGTTCGGCCCCATAGCAACGGGGTGGTTGGACAAAAGATGTTGTGCAAGTTATTATGGCAAGCACGTACAACTTCCTTTGGGATACATGTCTAATGTTTGATATATGCTTGGATGCTCATTTACTTCATGTGTGTCGTGCCCCTTGTTATGTATACTACATGAACTATCTTATCCATGAAGCGCCCGTTCATCCGTCCCTAAGCCTACAATGTATATAATCCTGTTGGTTACTAGTTTATTTTGTTGCTTTTTTCGTTCTTGTTCCATTTGTTACCCTTCTACCGTTGTTTCCATCACCACTACTTCCATCATATCATCTCCACTAATAAATTGTGCCAATTGAGTATCTTTATAGGTGTGGTTGAATTGACAATTCAACTACTAAGCCTTATAAATATATATTTTTGGCTCCCCTTGTGTCGAATCTAAAAGGACGTGGATGTCGCCTAGAAGGGGGTGAATAGGCGCTTAAAATAATTACTGTTTAGGCTTGAACAAATGCGAAATAAAACTTAACATTTAATTTGCCAAGCAAGAAACCTAAATAATTTAGGCTCAACTATGTTGATACGTCTGAAACGTATCGATAATTTCTGCTCGCTCCATGCATATTTTGTGTGATATTGCTATGATCTAGATACACTTTCATATACTTTTGATCATATTTCGACTAACCTACTAACTCAGTGCACCCCGGTGCCAGTTTCTGTTTTCTGCTGTTTTTCTATTCCACGTTTCCCCCATATTAAAAGTGCTCCAAAAATTCGGGAAAAATAAGATAAAATATCAGCATCACGGAGTCTTCCAGAAGCACCCAAGTGGGGCCAGAGGGCCACCACCACCAGGGGCCCAGGTGGCCACCTGCGCGACCAGGGGCCTGGCGGTGCCAGGGGGCGCCTGGACCCCATGTGGCCCCTCTGGCTGCCCTCCTTCGCCTATTTATTTCTCGTGACGGGGAAACTCCAAAGGCAGAACCCTAATTCGCAAATTCTCCTATGTTCCGCCGACGCCGCCGCACTTCCAAGATCGGGAGAACCGTCAGGACCCTTCCCGGCACCCTCTGGAGGGAGGATCGACCTCCGCGATCTTCTCCTCCACCATGGACGCTTCCCGGATGTGCCATGAGTAGTCTACCTTGGACTATGGGTCCGTGATCAGTAGCTATGTGATGTTCTCTTCCCCTCTTTCTTCTTCATGGTTTAGACCTCGTGAGCTGCCCTACATGATCGAGGCACATATGTAATTCTTCTACTGTTGCTATGTTGAGTTTGATGGGATCCGATGGATTATGAAATTATGTTCAGATCGTGATAGAGTAATATATTTTGTTTTGATCTCTTATATTTTTGTTCCTAAGTAATTCTTGCATGTTCTCCGTTGCTGTTTATTGCTTTGGCCAAGTGGTGGATAGTAACTCCAAGAGGGAACGTTATGCTCGATTGTGGGTACATGCCCCCTGATGACACGCTTGAGTGGCAGAAACATGAGTCTAGGGGATGTGCTGTGGCCACAAGGGGGGAAACAACGGTGCTTGTAACCGCGGTTGCAAGGATTGATTACTTTACGCAAAGTTCTTTTAATGCAGTTGTCTGTTGCTTTGGGTTTACACTTTGGGTGGGACTCGCAACTTAATACCAGCGAGATGTTCTGGATAGATATCTCAAGGTGGATGATTAGTATAGATGTAGATGGATTTAGGTTTACTTATTTTGCCGTACCGCCCATGCTTTTGAGCCTCTTCCTTTCTTTTGTAACATAGTTAGCATTGTGGTGCGTTTATAATCCTATCAATTGCCCATCTGTAATTTGTTTGCCCATCGTCTTTTGGGAGAGAGACATCACTAGTGAACATCACGGGACCCCGGTCCATATCCTCATCATTGTTTACAAGCCTATTTCCTTTTCAGTATTTACTTTCAGTTGCTATCATTATCATTATCCCTTGTGTGTTTGACCCTTTGTAAACAACAAGACAGGAGAGATTGAAAACCTCTCCGAACTTCGTTGGGAGAAAAGTTAATTGTATCGTGTGCAGGTTCAGGTGAAGTAAGCAATCCTGAGTTGTGAACGGCGTCATTGTTCTCTTCACCACCTAGTTATCATTGCCGGAGTCCTTCTGGACGATACACAACCTCGGTATCTTCACCGAGGGAAATTTGCTTCTATCCTACATCTAACCTTCCACTTGGGGTAACCAACGAAGGGCGAGAATCCATTACCACTTCCACGACATCAAGCTAATTTCTGGCGCCGTTGCCGGGGACTCCGAGTGATAAGATAGGGGAGTTTCCCACTACCTTTTACCTTTACTTTTTAGTCTTGTTAGTTTACCTTTCAGTTTTTATCTTTAGTGTCCTTTATCAAAAATCGAAAAAAAATATTATGTCTAGTTCCTTACTTGCCAATCAATTTCTGACTTCTTTGAAACCAGATCTTATTGGCATGGAGGATTGACGAGGATCAACAAAAGTGGTACAAGGAACACCGCTTGTCTCAAAAGGGGATACACTTATGGAAACAAATACATCAGTTGTATGAGTATGCTAGAAAGTTGTGCTCAATATATAATATATCTTTCTACAGGGATGAATCTTCTTGCTTTATGAGGCACAAACACCTTGCTTTCCAATGTGAGTACAATGATGATGAAACCTTAGCTTCTTATGCTAAGAGAAACTATGATTTTTGTGATGCAGAGGAAATAGAAGAATTTGTTGCTTATAAGGGTGCCTATGAAATTACTTCTCTTCTTAAAAATATTGATGATGCCCCTCACAAATCTGAGATTCTTGCTATACTTAACTATCGTTTAGAAAATTACGATGCAAATTATTATATTACTGATCACCTTGAGAGAATCTCTCCCCCAAAGGAAGAGACTAATGATTTGCAGGACTCTATGGAAGAAGAAATTTTTGAACCTGAAAGCTCCTTGGATGAAAAAGAGGAGGAGAGTGACGAACAAAATGAGGAAGAATGGAGCCATCCACGTCTACCTTCTAATGAGAGTAACTCTTTGACTCTTACCTTATATGAGTGTTATGATCCCATGTATTCTTTTGAAATATCCCTTTTTGATGAAGTTGATGCCTTCTATGCTTATGGCCGTGATGCCACTATGGATGATGCTTAGGGAGATGAACTTGCTATAGTTCCTCATGTTAAGCATGAAATTTTTTCTATTGCACCCACACTTGATTGTCCTATTATCTTTTTGAAATATCCAACTCATATTCCGGAGAATTGTTCTCTTATCAAGGCTCAATATGATGGGTTGCATTTATCTTATAATCCTAAAGACCGTGTTGAAAACTATACACGTGTGCTTGTAGGTCATGAACAACGTGATTTGTGTGATAGTTATATTCTTGATGTTGTTCATGATACTACTAAAAAATATTTCCAGAGAGGGAAGTTTGGTTGTAGAAACTTCCATATTACTAAAACACCTCTCTTCATGTTGAAAGTTTTGAAGTTGTTCTTTTTCCACCTTCCTATGCATGTCACTTTGTGCTTCTTTGATTTATTTTCTTACAAGATGCCTATTCATAGGAAGTGGGTTAGTCTTAAATGTGTTTCATATTTTCTTCTTGATGCTCTCTTTTGCTTCAAAATTCTTATTCTTGTGAGAACATCTTCTATAATCTTTTTGCCTAGCTTAAAGGCGTAAAAGAAAGCACTTGTTGGGAGGAAACCCAAGATGTTTTTACTTCTGTTTGTAGTGGTCTTGATGATTGTTAATACTGTAGCAACATCATTGTATCTTTATTTTCAAGCTTTGTGCCAAGTATAGCCTCATATGACAAGGGAAGTGAAAGTTGTGACATGCCGTCCAGAAAACAGATTCTGTCCTCGTGACGGGAAAAATCAGAATAAATTACCAGTTCATATTTTTTAGCTTATTTTTTACTCAGCGTGCTCTCTAGAATCACGGAACTTTCATATGTTCTGAGTTTTTTGATTTTAGTTGTAGAAGTACCCTTAAAAAATTCTTTACTACCTGCTGTTCTGTTTTTCACAGATTCTGCCACGTTTTGTCTCTCCTAACTTTTGCAAACCTTAAGCTTGCTTTTTCTTTTCAAAAACCTTTTGGCAATCTTGAGAAACAGTAGCTCTTCAAGAATATCTTGATATCCAGTGGGGAAAAATTATTTATTAAGGGTACTAACCTCTCTAATCAGCTTATGATGAGTTGTGTATGAAGGGAGTTTTCAAGTGTGCGATGGAAGATGATGAAAGAAGATTCGGGAGTGTCAAGCGCTCAAGCTTGGGGATGCCCCCGTGCATCCCCAACAAATATTCAAGGAGACTCAAGTGTCTAAGCTTGGGGATGCCCCCGAGCATCCCCTTCTCCATCAACAATCATCAGTTCGTCCTTCGTCTCACTATATTTTTATCACTTTATGCGTTATGTGCTATGCTTGGAGCGTCTCACTCTTAGGTTTTATTTTTAGTTTTCTCTAGCTTTTCTTGTTGTTCATAACAAGTTAGATCCCGTCTTACTTTGTGTGGGAGATAAACACGCTCCACTTTCAAAATCTAGAACACATCATAGGACTCTTCATGCCTATCTTTTTGCTGTTGTGTGTTCTTTATCTTTTCATAGCTACTGCCATGTCTAGTTTTAGTCTTAGTTTGTCTTAGCAAGAGCCTTGGATTTTGTTTAGTTTGTCGCTGGAACTCTCTTTAGTTTTCATGTTTATCTTGTTAAGAGAGTTGGTTGTTGCACTGAGTTATGTCTTGTTTTTGAGAAGTAGGTAATTGAGGTTGCTATTTAATTTCAGTAGTAACTTGCAATAGTTTTGATGTATTGATGTGAGTAATGTTTGAAATTTTGGTGTCAAGAGCTCTAGCCTATTAGTGATATGTGTCGTATTTTGGGCAATCCGTGTGTTATTTTCAAAAACCTACAAAACTAGTTGAGAACTCTAGCTACTAGATGGATCACTACTCTTCTGAGGGGTCGAATATTAGAGTACACTCACGTACCATGAGTCGAGGATGCGCAAGGATAACCAAACCCCCATACACTCCTCCTCGGGGTACTTGTCTCTTTGTGAACCTCCTTATTAGATTGAGAGTTATCAATAATAAGTGCATGAGTTCTTCAGACTAATGTAAGTATTGAAAGTTGACACTTCCACCTCCTCATATTTGCTAGCCTCTCATGTGCCGTGCATTGCCTACTTCTCACTCCGAGAGTTGGCCACCTTCGCCGGTACATCCAAACCATTGGCATCATATGCTCTGTCATCATAAACCTCCTTATATCTTTCCTCAAAACAGCCACCATACCTACCTATCAAGGCATTTCCATAGCCTTTCCGAGATATATTGCCATGCAACTTCCACCTCTTCATGACTTGATCTTCATGTCATACATGTTCCTGCTACACTGGCAGCGGCATACATTGCATACATCATGATAGCTACATCTTCTTTATGATTTGAGTACCTTGTAAAGTGTGAAAGATCTTCTACACCCTCTTGTAAATTAGAGTGTTGCCCTTAAGTGAGGAAAAGATCCCAAAGTGGACAAAATAAAAGATCCCAAAGAGGACAAATGAGAGTTAAATAGAAAGAGCCATTGAGGCCACCAAAAAAATAAAAAATAAATAGAAAAGAGAGAAAAAGAAATAAAAAGAGAGAAAGGGGCAACATTACTATCCTTTTGAAAGATCCACACTAGTACTCCCTCTTATCCTTGTACTCCATAGAGATGATCATGCATATAGCTATGAGGAGACCTTGACACTATAGAACTTGGCTTGCATATTCCAAGGGCGAGCCTCCTCAAAAGAGCTCTAGGTCTTCATAAGCGAGCAAGTTAGGTGCACCCCTACTAGTTCCATTGGAGAGCTTTTCAACTCATATGTGCATCCATTGCATGGCAATCCCTACTCCTCACATCATATCTATCATTTGGCCTTCTCGCCTATGATTGTCCTCATCGATGTGAGCCTTTCTCATCCTTTTTTTCTTCCTCCTCCACCATATTCTCTCCTTGTCATCCTAAGTGTCAACTCTCGTGCTTACGCTCATCCATTGCATGAGTTCTCAAAATAACGAAAAGGTGTGGATCAAATTGACTTGTACCAGGCTAGTGGTCTGGGGATGAGTCAAGATAAGATTCCAAAGAAGACCAAGTGTGAAACTTTAGTAGATTAAGTTCTCAACACAAAAATAATTTTTTCTCGTATTCCCTATCCCACTTCTTGCACGCAAACACCATTTGGAGACATTCGAGTCATAGATAGCGAGAGCTCTTGCACCTAATGTTCCTTCGTTGCTTGTTTCAATGCTAATATATACTCTTGCATGTTATGACTTGAATTGAATTACATATCTTGGTTAGTTTACTTTTCAAAGTCCTTATATGGTTGCTAGCATGTCACCACAGAAATTATGCATGTTATCATTTAGCTACTCGAGGAAAAGCAAGAATTAAGCTTGGGGATGTTGATACGTCTCAAACGTATCGATAATTTCTGCTCGCTCCATGTAGATTTTGTGTGATATTGCTATGATCTAGATATACTTTCATATAATTTTGATCATATTTGGACTAACCTACTAACTCAGTGCACCCAAGTGTCAGTTTATGTTTTCTTCTGTTTTTCTATTCCAGGTTTCCCCCATATGAAAAGTGCTCCAAAAATTCGGGAAAAATCGGATAAAAATCAGCGTAACGGAGTCTTCCAGAAGCACCCAAGTGGGGCCAGAGGGCCACCACCAGAGGCCCAGGCGGCCACCTGGCGCGGCCTGGGCCTGGCCGCGCCAGGGGGGCGCCTGGACCCCTGGTGCCCCCCTGGCTGCCCCCCTTTGCCTATTTATTTCTCGTGACGGGGAAACTCCGAAGACAGATCCCTAATTTTCAAATTCTCCTCTGTTCCCCCGCTGCGCTTCCAAGATCGGGAACACCGTCAGGACCCTTCCCGGCACCCTGTCGGAGGGAGGATCGACCTCCGGGAGCTTCTCCTCCACCATGGACGCTTCCCGGATGTGTCGTGAGTAGTCTACCTTGGACCATCGGTCCATGATCAGTAGCTATGTGATGTTCTCCTCCCCTATTTGTTATTCATGGTTTAGACCTCGTGAGTTGCCCTACATGATCGAGGCACATATGTAATTCTTCTTCTGTTGCTATGTTGAGTTTGATGGGATCCGATGGATTTTAAGATTATGTTCAGATCGTGATAGACTAATATATTTGGTTTTGATCTCTTATATTTTTGTTCCTAAGTAATTCTTGCATGTTCTGCGTTGTTGTTTATTGCTTTGGCCAAGTGGTGGATAGTAACTCCAAGAGGGAACGTTATGCTCGATTGTGTGTACATGCCCCCTGATGACACGCTTGAGTGACAGAAACATGAGTCTGGGGGATGTGTTGTGGCCACAAGGGGGAAAACAACGGTGCTTGTAACCGCGGTTGCAAGGATTGTTTACTTTACGCAAAGTTCTTTTAACGCAGTTGTCTGTTGCTTTGGGTTTACACTTTGGGTGGGACTCGCAACTTAATGCCAGCGAGATTTTCTGGATAGTTATCTCAAGGTGGATGATTAGTAGTAGATGTAGATGGATTTCGGTCTACTTATTTTGGCGTACTGTCCATGCTTTTGAGCCTCTTCCTTTATTTTGTAACATAGTTAGCATTGCGGTAAGTTTATAATCCTGTCAATTGCCCATCTATAATTTGTTTACCTCGCATAGCAGTTTTATCGTCTTTTGGGAGAGAGACATCACTAGTGAACATCACGGGACCCCAGTCCATATCCTCATCATTGTTTACAAGCCTATTTCCTTTTTAGTATTTACTTTCAGTTGCTATCATTATCATTATCCCTTGTGTGTTTGACCCTTTGTAAACAACAAGACCGGAGTGATTGACAACCTCTCTGAACTTCGTTGGGAGCAAAGTTAATTGTATCGTGTCCAGGTGAAGTAAGCAACCCTGAGTTGTGAACGGCGCCATTGTTCACTTCACCACCTACTTATCATTGCCGGAGTCCTTCTGGATGATACTCAACCTCGGTATCTTCACCGAGGGAAATTTGCTGCTATCCTACATCTCACCTTCCACTTGGTGTAACCAACGAAGGGAGAGAAGCCATTACCACTTCCACGCCATCATATGTGCACCAACAACTTATACTAAGCAAGATAAACAACTATGTGATAGAAAGATATATAACAAGGGCACTATGGCTATCACAAAGTAAGTGCACAAGTAAATATGTTGACTAGATGTGCAACAATGTGAACAACTTATGGGACAAGCAATGCAACAATAATATGAGCAAGCACAAGATAAACAAGGTAATAAGCTTGCTCAAAGTAAAGGTAGAGATAACCCCAAGTGGAGCCGATGGAGACAAATATTTTTTACCGAAGTTCCTTCTCTTGTGAGAAGTACGTCTCCGTTTGGAGAGGGTGTGGAACACAACGCTCACACGAAGCCAAAGAGGGCCACCCTATTTACCCTCACGCTCTCACCAATGCAAGATGTCGTGATTCCACTATAGGAAACTTGAGGGTGGTCACCAAACCTGTACAAATGGCGACCCTTGGGGGCGGTCACCAAACCCGTACAAATGCTCGGGCTATTTTCACAACCGAGTTGGAGGCTCCCGTAGCGTCCCGCAGCTCTACACCACAATGATTGAGCTCTGCAACAACAAGCCTCTAGGGCCAATGCACCCAAGAGTAACAAGCTCTAGAGTGTCAATGCACTCAAGAGTACAAGCTCTAGAGTGCCAATGCACTCAAGAGTAACAATCTTCTCAACTTCACTTACTACAACGAATCCTCAGAGAGAACTCAAACCGATGCACCAAAGCAATGGGAAGAGCACATGAAGTGCTCAAGTCCCCCACTCTCAAATCCCACCAAAGCAACAAAAGCTATGGAGGAATATGAGAGGAAGAACAAGGAGAATGCCAAGAACACCAAGATCTAGATCCACAAGGTTCCCCTCACTTAGAGGAGAGATGACCTGGTGGAGAATGTAGATCTAGATCTCCTCTCTCTTTTCCCTCAAAAAGGAGGAAGAATCATGGAAGGAATAGAGAATCTCAAGCTTGAAGAGGTCAACAATGGAGGTAAAAAATAAGCTCAAAAACGTTGGGGACAATAGGAAAGAATACCCCCTTTTATAGGTCCCCACGAATCCAACCGTTATGTGCAGTTTTCTGCGTCCCGAGCGGTACTACCGCTCAAGAGGTACTACCGGACATTAAATACCGTGCTACTATCGCTCTGAACAGAAGGTCGGTAGTAGCAAGCGGTACTACCGCTCTTCCGGGAGGTACTACCGCTCGGGCGGTAGTACCTCTCATCCGGGCGGTACTACCAAACAACACGGCCAAAACAAGCATAATTGTGCCATACGAACTCCAATTTTGATGATCTTGGGCTCGTTTTAAAGCTATGGAGAAGCTCAAGATCCTCACATAGAGAACCACCCAAGATAAAAAAAAGAAATGTTTCAAATAATGGAAAGGTTAAAATTCCAACAGGGTAGAAGGTGAAACCTTCAGAAGATAAGAACCGACAAAAACACCAACATCGAAAACATAAAACTAGATGTATATGAAATCCGTTTTTGATGAAGAAGAGCCTGTAATGAATACGAACTAAAGCTCCAAAACTCACAAATAGAAAAGCCAAACAAGAACCAATAAAGATGATGCCAAGCATGAAAAGGTTTGAGCTCTCCACAAACGATGCAGCCTAGCATATAACCCGGTCTCCTAACTACCACCATGAGACCGATAAACTAGAAACCTATAAAGGTCAAACCTTTATATTGCGCATAATCCACTTGAGCTTGATGATGATCATCATGTCCGCCTCATGTTGGAACACCTTTGTTGGTTGCGCCGGCTTGATGAAGACTAGTAGATTGCTTCCCCATACTCCATTATGGATGAGCCTGTTTTAGGCACATCTTCACAAGACCATTATCACCTAATGGTCGGCAAGCTCCAAGCATATGATATCTTCATGATGATCCTGTTGAACTTGCACACAACAACCTTGATAGCCATCACCACTTGATGACATCCTCTCTCTCGGGCTATATGAAATCTTCCTTTTGATGCAAGCCCATGGAAAGATTCCTAACCGCTCATACAAACACCACACTCACGGATAATGGGTTAGTACACAAAGCATAATGGACAATGCTTACCATACCGTGAGATCACATGATCCCACAAGGTACATCTTCTATGCTTTGTGTGGGGATCAACTTGATTCCATTCTTCGAACTTTGTCTTGATCAAACATGAGTCTTTACAACACTCCTCATTAAGATGATGTCTTGAAGGTAAACACAAATGTTCACACAACCTCCTTCTTCAAGACATGCTTGTAATATGCTCAACTCTCACATGACCAATCTTTGGATAACTCCACGAATAACACCTTGGTCATCACATGATCTTCTCCTTTCAACCTTGAAGCCAACATATATCTTCAAGCACTGCCTATGGGCAAACCTTAAGGTATAACTCAAGCAAACCATTAGTCCATAGGGGTTGTCATCAATTACCAAAACCAAACATGAGGGCACATGCCCTTTCAATCTCCCCCATTTTGGTAATTGATGACAATCACATTAAGAGGGTTTATATAATGAATGAAGCAAATCATGCAAAGGAAATATGCATGAGCAAGAAGGCAAATGCTTAAGAACAAAACCAAAGCATAAACCTCCCAAACTAAACCCTCTAAACTTCTCCCCCATTGCATCTATTGCCAAAATGGGCGGGAAAATTTAGAAGGCCAATATAGCATGTGTTCCTCCAAAAAAGGGTGTATTTCTCAAGATATGAGTGAAATAAAATACACATATCCAAAGATACATGGTGGGAGGAAAAAGAAAACTATATTGAGGATCCAAATATGGCAAAAAGGTGATATGGCACAAGGGCATAAAAATTCAGGCAATCAAAAGATCCAACAGACCAAAAGACTACAAGATATTATGATATGAGCATAGGAGTGTGCTAAAGAAAATAGAGAAGTTCCCCAAAAAATTGCACTATTTAGAATCTTTTTATTAGAATACAAAATGAAAAAAATTGGATCATTACTCCCCCAAAATCGATAGAAACACAACACAAATTCTAGCACTTGCAACAAACAAATGGTTAAGCAACAAGCGAAGGGATAAAAAAAGAAATTGGCTCAACCAAAAAGATGTGTGTGAGTCATGGCAAGGCACTTGATAAGGACTAATATAAGGATGATCAATAATCCTCAACATAGTCTTGAAGAAATGAGACTCAAGGTGCTATACATGTCCTTCCAACATAAGTTAAGAAGGTCACACACACAAACAACAAATGGGTTCACAAGCTTAGTAAGATGCAAAGTAAGATCAAGGCTTGTGGCAACCCCATGGTGAAGATAGAAAAAAATACGCTCATCAAGACAAGCATGAGGACAACAATCTTCACCACCAAAAGAGTGCACTAATATGAATAGAATTAAGACAAACACTCAAACACACATGCTTTCATGTAACCACCGAAGAATGAATCACTAAAAATTTAGGGTGGACATTAAAGAAAGAGGATATCCACTAGATGTAACTTCTCTCAAGTGTATAAGATTCTAGGTAGATTATATCCACAAAGAAGCATGTACACACGCAATAGTTACAAAAGGAGAGAACAAGATATCCAAATGGAAGTCATAAATATACGAATAAGATCTTTGCTTGAAAGCATAGTCAATGGCTTAAGATTATCTTATTGTATAAAAATGAAATCCACACACAAAACCATCAAAATCATCACAACTAGCAACAAGGTACCAAGAGATAGTTGGGATGCTTTGAACAAGGAAACAAGTATCGCAACAAAGAATATATCTTGCAATTATAGAACAATTCAAGAACCGCAACAATTGCAAATGAAGAATGTCATGTCATGATGCAACCTACACATGGTTGAATGCAAGAAATGTATGCATGAGGTAGATATTTGTTACCGAGATATCATGGGAATGATGTAGTAGATAAAGCTTCATTGATCGTCCAAGTTGACTCCAAAAGGCACATGGTGACAACACCTTCCTTAAATGAGACGATCCTCCAATGCATCTCCAAAGTTCCCAGATCAACGTTAACAAACAAAATGGTACCCTAACTCATTGGAACCCAAGAGTTAGAGGAACTAAAATACATAGGACAAACTCCACAAGCACAAGTGCATATGGACATGAGATTGAATTTGATGCACATACTAGCCAATAAGGAAGTGGATGGAGTTTAACCTATATAAAGGATCAACAAAAGAAATCATGCATCGGAACTACACATATAGCAAATATGCATGCACAAGACTTTCAAGAACCAAAAGGATATACTATTTGGACAAAGATCAAGTAAACCAAGAAGGCACACCAAAGGGTGACACAACAGAAGATTGTCCGAATTATATCAAAGATCCAAATCAACACATGATAGGAGACAAGTAGCAATCAACACATGATCAATTGATACACTCACCAACAAATGAGAAGAAATACCAATTGAATCCCAACCCAATCAACACATGATTAAATAGGAATTGTTTTGAAAAGGATACCAAGTGAACATGAGATTCCAAAATAAGATTCCAATTGAAAATAAGATTCCAAAATAAACTTGTCACTTGAAGTATACCAAATAAAAGATACATCAAGTAATGAGGTATCAATTGACACACCAATTAATAGAGAGCATGATACCAAATAAAAGATATCAAAGAAAGATATATCAAACTCTCAAAAGGAGAGCACAATTCCAAAGAAACTATGCTCTCAACAACTTTATGATGACACGAAGCACCAAAGAGAATATGCCTTCCAATAACACACACTTGATATGGACCATAAGATGCTATCTCCCCCAAGAGATGTGAATTACATGGAATTTTCATTTTAATACAAAATGCACAAGATGGGATCACCACTTTCACTATATCTAGAGAAACACTAGACAAGATCACGAAAACAAATGATCCACAAGTGGCAAGGAAGACAATGAGAGTTAAAACCACAATAAATTCTTGGCAAGTAATAAGGCAATTATAAACAAGACAAAGTAAAGATGATCAATAATTTCTACCACATATAAGAGTACCAATTGTTAAAGACAAGAGGTATATGTAATTATTTCCCGGTGGTAGATTGCAATAATATATATAATCATGTTCACAACAACAACCGTAAGCATTTGTCAAAAGATACAAATTGAGCACAATGCTTACAAAGAGATTCTTGATAGCTTCAAATATGCATCCAATCATGCAAGCAATGACTAGAATAACTTGGAGCAAACGGTTCCCACATAGGAAATCAAGAAAATCTCATAGATTCAAGAACCATAAGATGGGAAATAAATTCAATAAAAGCAAATTGGAACTTGAGGAGAAACCATGGCACCTAGGAACTAGATAACTTACAATATCAACTCTAAGTGGAAAAACCCCAAATGTACTCATTTTATAGGCGTGTAATATGCACAAAGCATATTACTCCCTGATAATGTGATATCCCAAAATTTACAACTAGAAGCAAACAAATACCAACAAGAAATAATTAATGGATACTTTAGAATTTGAATTTCTCATGAGTACGTCATACCACATAGAGACTAGACAATTTTGTAATATCAATACCAGGTGGTATTCCTCATGTATACACATTTTTCAGAATCGTGAAGTGCACAAGGCACATCACTCCCCCAAAATGGGATGATCCATTAATCACTCACAAGAGCCAACTAAGATGCAAAAAAGATGAAAAATAGGCTCAACACAACACTCACGCATACATGGTGTGCAAACCAATATACACAAAGTTAATTACTCAAGATACGTAGATTTGAAGCACAACATATACAAACACATGCAAGGTACAAAACCAAAACATGTAAAGGGGAAAGCAACTTTCAATGTAAACAATTGAAGTACAAGTTACCGTAAGGAGGCACATTGGATATACGATAGACACATGACAGTCCAAATGACTTGGCTTGAGACAATGTGATTAATGAAGGTCCCTTAATTCTTCATAATGTAGCCAAGTCTCCAATGCCCTCCATCACCACCTATTGATCAAGTTGGAGTTTGTTGGTCCCCAACCAAGTTGGGTCCTAAGAGGTTAGTCACAATAGGCTTGGAAACCCAAATGGTGTTTTTCTTGTCACCACGTTGAGTGCCAACAAATTTGTCAAACACATTGCCAAACTTATCCTTCCGAAGAGAATAAACATCATCAACTATAATAAAGTTGGATAAGGTACCGTTAGTGGATGAAGAAGCAAGATGACCCTTCTCACGACATAAGTAGCAAGATCTACTCTTTCCTTATCTCTTAGTTGATTTCTCAACATGAAGATCATTGGCTTGAGTCTTCTTGGGAAGTGGCCTCTCTTCACCTTGCGGTTGAACTTGAGGTCTCTTCCTGTAACAGCCCGGGATTTTCACCCAAATTAAAAAAAAATGTTTGTTGCCTCATTTTATTGTTTACCCGTATTGTTTGCAGTGTTTGCTTCGCCGATTTATTAATCGGTGAATATTTCCTCCTCCTTATCGTATCGGCATGCGTGACCAACTCATTTCCACCATGGCACATGACCTTGCGACACCGGGTTTCACCCGAGCACCATCGCGATAGCCGGCACAAGACCAGCCATCACCATCGGAACAAAAAACCCATTTAATAATTAAATGGATTATTTTATTGGGCGCCGGAAAATGTTCTCGGAAAGATATCGAAGTGAGGTAGAATCTGTCGGCTCGTGGTTCGAGATTTTGTCCGAATCGGAGGTCGTATGGACTCCCGGCAGTCAGAAACGCGGAGTACCGGACGTGAGGGAGAAAACCCGAGGGCGTTTGCGTAAACTTGCCATCCAGGCCAGCCTATAAATAGACCACCACTCTCCCCTAGCCCTTCTAGGGTTTCCCCTAAGCAAAATTCGCAGCCACCCCCTCCAAAATATCCCCAAATCATACCCTAAATCCCTCCACCATCGAAACCCTAGATCTCAGCGATTTCTGGCCGTCAGATCTGAAGATCAACGGTCTGAGAGCGCGCCATGTAACCCCCGGAGCCAGCACAGCGTCACCTCCGCGGCCGGGCCCTGCGGGGCCCTGGATCCGCTGCCCCTAGTTGCTTGTCACTAAGGGGATTCTTCTTCAAAGGGAAAGATCTAACATGATGCCCTTCAACCTTGCACTTAAAACAAATAATCTTGGCCGAATTCTTGACTTGTGATTGGCCCTTATTCTTGTTTAACATGGACTTCTTATTGTTGGAGTTGAATCCAAGTCCGCCCTTGTCATTGGGGAATTTTTGAACACACAAAACCTGAAAGCTCAAGAATGATCAGAGTGGGAGGGGGTGAATGATCACTTCTAAAAATTCTACGGAACTTCGAAGGAAAACACTCAAGTAGCGAAGGACTAAGAGTAGATCGAAGGAATTGTGGTACCGAAAGACTTTCCTAAGTCGAAAGAAAGTGAGACGAGATAAACATCGAAGGCAAACATGCAATCGAGTGAATATAGAATGAAAATACGAGTAAGAGAACGAGCCTGACACTGCGATATTTGGTAAACCAGTTCAAACTCTACAAACTGCTACGTCTGGTTGGAGGGACTGTGATTGAACACCTAGAGCAAAACTCTCTCCGTCCTTTTCTCCAGTGCAACAAACTCCTCGAGCTTGTCCAGTTCTTACTCGGGGTAGATGATTTAGGACATCTCCAAAACCTTTACAGACTTCCTTCAGCAGGGATATTTTTCTTCGACTGCTTGAAAGGCGACGCCTAACCGTCTAGGAGACTTGCAGATCTCCAAGATAAAAATATCGGCTAATATCAACCTAAGTCTCTGCGAATTGCTGATAACCCTCAACTGTAGGGGATCGAGATAGTCTTCGCGGGCAAAATAACCCAATTTATTGATTCGACACTTGGGGACACAAAGAATACATACAGGCTTTGACAATTGAGTTTTCAGTTCAACCGCACCTGAAATAAACACTTGCTTGCACAAAAGTATTAGTAGCAACGGTAATATGGTAGTGGTAGTGTAGGTGATAATAGGTGTGATAGTGGTGGTGAAACAGCAAAAGAAACAGCGAAAGTAAACAACTAGTAACCAGCGGAAAGAAACACTATAGGCTAGGGAGATGAATGGTTGGGCGCTGCTTGGATGAGAACAAACATATAATAGATTCTAACACGGGCAAGGCTCACAGAAAAGAAAGGATCATCTAGGAAAATATGAAACATCAGGCATGTATCCCAAGGTAGTTGTACGTGCTTGCAATAAGAACTTTGCACAACATCTTTTGTCCTACCCTCCCGCTACGAACAAGGCCAAAAGGAACTTAGGGAGAATAAGGTAATCCTGTCAAAGAGCACCGGAGAAAAGCATTAACACTTCATGCATACACGGAATCCTCAAATTATAGTCCATCCCCTTTGGTGTCCCAAGCTGTCACCATTGGGATCGCCGGTTCCGGACTATAATAGGTGCATACAACTCATAGATAAGATCAAGAAAACCTCAAACTCAAGAATAAAAAGGGCGATCAGATCTGAAATCATGGCATTCAGGCCCAAAGTGACAAGCATTAAGAGCAACAAGTTGTAACAGAGATGATAAACACTAAGTAGATGATAGGCAACATGCCCCCAACAATCTGATAAACTATTACATGATCTAACTCATCCAATCCCTACCATCCCCTTTGCCTACAGCAGGGAATTACTCACACATGAGAGAAGAAGTCATGGAGGGGTGATGGAGAGGCGATGATGATGACGATGGCGATGATTTCCCCTCACCGAAGGCCAAAGCAGCCTCCAGATTCGCTCTCCCGGAGAAGAACAGAGGGTGGCGGCGGCTCCGCGACGTAGATTGGAAAAGCGACTTCTGTTTCGGAGTTTCCACGCCGAGGGAATAAATATGGCCAAGGTAGGGCACCAGGGGGTTTGGGACCCACCCAGGAGGGCAGGTGGCGCGGCCAGGGGCTGGGCCGCGCCCCACACCCTTTTGGGTGCCCCCTAGCTGCTCTATGGCCCCCCTTTGGCCTTGTCGAAGCTTTGGGCACGCTGATTTTTTATATAATTTTTGTGGATTTTTCTAGCGTACCTAAATGTCCAGAAACCTGCACAAAAGAAAACAACACTGGTAGCTCTGCTGAAAACGGCGTCAGTCCGGGTTAGTTTCGTCCAAATCATGCAACAATGAAGCCAAAACAATAGCAAAAGTGTTTGGAAAAGTAGATACGTTTGAGACATATCAACTCCCCCAAGCTTAGCTATTGCTTGTCCTCAAGCAATTCAGTTCAACGAACTGGATGCGACAAAGAAAACTTTGACAAACTCTTTTGCTTCATTAGATGTATATAAGCATGTACTACGAAAGAGTTTAGCAGGTTTTGACACCATGCTACAAGGACAATGCACGAAGCAATCCTTCTTTCATGTGATCAGTCACAAACAAACAAAAGTAAATAATATGTGCTGAAAATCAATTCAAGATCACAATGCACATAGCATGAACATACTGGAGTAGTATCTCGCTAGCCTCCATGAGTGAAGCAAAACATAAATTCAGAAGCTCCTCCGGAGTTTTAAAGGAGACTAGAACTAAGAACTTCAGACTAGCAATATAACAAGCATGCAGAAGACAATGTAGTACTTTGGGACAATGCATGTTACACTAAGAATGACAATTATGCTCTCAATAGTTGGTGCTTTGAAGAAAGAAGGTGAGACTCTCGAACCGTGGATTTTGATGGCAAGGTTGAAAACCCGTGAAAGGAAGCAAAGAC
This sequence comes from Bromus sterilis, assembly GCA_950022295.1. Lineage (NCBI taxonomy): Eukaryota > Viridiplantae > Streptophyta > Magnoliopsida > Poales > Poaceae > Bromus > Bromus sterilis. The sequence goes on from OX465600.1 coordinate 162,012,179, forward strand.
TAAACATGTGCCAGAGCTCTTGGTTTTGAAAACAGAGATAAAAATCTTTTGGGAAGTGCAACTTTCCAGTCAACGGTAAACGGTAAAGGTCTCTCAATATCTCCCATGCCAACCATATTCACGCTTTTTTGCTTACACATGTTCCCTTATCCATGAATCTTTGATGGTCTACGGAACCTTTTATTTTTTCTCAAGGATGGAAGGAGGTTATCGTTCCACCTATCATTAGAAGTATTTGGTCCATTTCATTCCATCATCAAGTATGGGGGAGGTGTAACTCTCATATCTTTTTTATTGAATAGTTAAAACTTCCGTCAAATTATTTTTGGCATGAAAGACACTGATTTTCCCTCACCGCACCATGAGCTTGTACGGTTACAAAAGGGAAGCTTTTGAATAAATTTCGAGATGGCACAAGAAAGTCTAAGTTAGGATTGGCCGGTAAATACCTCATATAGGTAGGTATTGTGGACTCAAATGGAACAACTGGGTTGAAAAGGAGTTTGGATGCACAAGCAGAATTCCTCTTAGTGCGAGTGAAGGCTAGCAAAAGACTGGGAAGCGACCAACTAGAGAGCAATAATTGTCGTAATCATGCAAAGCGACAAAGTAACATTGAATCGGGCATGAAAGTGATATAACTATTCCGAAATAAAAAGGTCATCAAGGCATGATAGACATATCAGTCATAAAAATGTGTGAACATGTGCCAAGTCAATCCAAGAATCCTCCGAAGGGAAATACCACTTCAATATGCCGAACCATGAACAATGCAATGCATGTCAATCATTTCCAGCAACACATTATGAACTCTAGCTATTTGAGACTAACCACAAAGAAAGCATGAACCACTGGGAAAGCATTGTAACCATAGCACTATGTCGCTACAAGTTGGTCTCTAATCATAAGTACATGCATATGTACAAAAGTAGAAACAAAAAGATTTCATACCGGCTTTCCTTGTTGCATCCCTTCCGTCGATCTTCGTCATTACTGCCTTGTCACTTGCACGACCAAACGTAGGAAATATATAATCAAATGCCTTGAGCTGAACTTTGAAAACAAAGCAAACTAAAGAGAGAAAGAAAATCTTTTTGGGGTTTTTCAAAGGATAAATAAAAGAAAAAGAAAAGAGAAATCTTTTTGTTGTTTTTGCAAGATAAAAGAACAAAGAAGAATAGGCAAAGACTTCAAAAAGATCAAAGCGAACAAAACAGAAGATACAATGGAAGGGGAGGAGAGTACGTACTCCCCCAAGCTTAGGCTTTTGGCCTAAGTTGGGCTCGTCTACTGCGGTCCCAAGGAGCCTCCTGCTCCGGGGTAATGGTAAGAACAAGGGTACAATTTCGTCGTTGTAGCTAACCCTCGTAGCCGAAGGTGAAGCTGTGGACCGCGTAACACGGCTACAGCGCTCATGTTTCTTCTTCCCAAGCCACCTTCCCAGCCTATCCATTTCTGAAATTTTTGACAAATCACAAAAACTAAGGTTTAAGCAAAACTAATTTGGGAAAAACATACTACTTACTTTACCAAGGCTCAAATTAGCCACCAAACTTGGAAAATAAATTTCTACGTGTACATTTAAGCTCAACTAAACAGCACCAAGAACTACTAAATACTCAATAATGAAGCCACCAACTAGAAAACTAATTGGAGGGGTGAGGGAGTCACATACCAAGGAGTATTTGTTCCAAATTTCAGCTCAAACGCGTGATTTTAGAGGAAGATCGAAGTTTCGTGCTCAAGAACAGCAAGAACACGAAACCAGAGCAAGAACATGAGTTTTTGGGAAGAAAGAGAGAGAGTGGAAGAAGAGATGCCAGGAGGGGGTGCTTGTGGACCCCAGGAGGGTGTGTGGCGCGACCAGGGGCTGGGCCGAGCCACCTGGCCTCCTGGTCCAGGGGTGGACCCCCCTGGTCAGCCTCAGGTACCCCCCCCGATGGCTTTTTACCTGGAAAATTTTATTTTTGAATTTTCTGGAATTTTCTGGGCAACTTCGCTGTAGAGAATTTTTCAAAGTCCAAAAAGCTGCAAAAACTTTCGTGAACTTGAGACAAAAGTTAGAACAATTGAAGCTTTAAAAAAAAAACTTTGGGTACAACAAGGAGAATAAAAGCTAAAGGAAATGAAAACATAACAGGCTCATCTTTTTACCTATATAAAACATGCTAGTTAGCAAGGTTGATCAAGTCTTACCAACAAACCGGCGATATATAGAGCAGAAAGTCTCGCCTCTTATGAAGTGATCATTGCACTCTCACTTTAATTGACATTGTCCCCACCATAATTGTTTTTTATTTCTGGTATACATGTAGTGGACAATCCCATTCTCCAATCTTCACGGTCTCGATATTCTCGATGAAGTTAAGGCCATCCCTTTTGTCGATCTTTTTTGGAAAATACACCGTGTGTTCTTTGTCCTTTACGTTGAAGGTAACCTTCCCTTTATTGCAATCAATAATGGCACATGCGGTGTTAAGAAAAGTTCCACCAAGAATAATGGACATGCTCCCATCCTTGGGCATGTCAAGAACAACAAAATTAGTAATTATTAAGCAATTGGCAACTTCAACGGGAACATCCTCACAAATACCGATCGGGACGGCCGTGGACTTGTCGGCCATCTGAAGAGAGATATCTGTAGGAATTAGTTTCTCTAAACAAAGCCTTTTGTAGAGCTAAAAGGGCATAACACTCACTCCTGCACCAAGATCACATAAGGCGGTTCTAACATAATTAATCTTTATGGAACAAGGAAATGGTGGGTATACCTGGATCACCGAGCTTCTCAGGAATCTTGCCACTGAAAGAGTAGTTACCAAGCATAGTAGATATTGCCTCATTAGGAACTTTTATTTTATTGGTAACAATATCTTTCATATATTTAGAGTAAGGAGGTAACTTAATAGCATCATTCAAAATAATTTCAATAAAAAGAGGTTTCATCCACTCACAAAACTTGTTGTAGTGCTCTTCTTCTTTGGTTTTGACGGACTTACCTGGAAAGGGCATGGATTTCTGTACCCATGGTTCTCGTTCCTTCCCATGTCTTCTTGCGATGAAGTTTTCTCTAGTGTTCTTCTTGCTCTTATCAGGTGCTTCTTCTTCTCGAACCTCAGGTGGATCATTCTTTTCAGCATCTTTTTCGGGTTCAGCACCGTCTTCAGTCTCAGCATCGGAGGTAGATATGATGTTTGGATCCACAACATGTTCTTCTTCTTCTATAGGATCGTTGGAATTGTCAGCTTCCTTGTGTTTCTTTTTCTTCTTATTCTTCTTCGGAGAGCTAACAATTTCTTCTTCCTGCACTTTAGAATCTTGCTCGATCCTCTTCGGATGTCCTTCTGGATAGAGAGGGTCCTGGGTGTGTGTTCCACCCCGGGTCTTTATACCATAAGCATGTAAATTGTCCTGTTTGGCACTGTTAGCAAGCAAATCTTTTTGCACATAAGAAATTTGTTCAAGCTGAGTTTGAACCATATGAAAATGCTTCACAAGACATTTAACATCATTAATTGTTCTTCCTAGAACATCAAGCAAACTTTTGATAGCAAGAGTATTATCATGCAACTGACCTTGTATCTTTTCATTGAAGTGACTTTGCTTCATAATAAAATTATCAAGCTCATCTAAACATTGGTCAGGAGGCTTACCTTTAAGAATATCACTTGCATTGAAGTCTAAAAGAGAATGTACCTCTACCATAGGTGAGTGAGTGGTAGGCTCACACAGCTTCTCAATTGGAGGTAGATTCTTCACGTCTTTAGCTTTAATACCTTTCTCTTTTATAGACTTCTTTGCTTCTTGCATATCTTCGGGGCTTAGTACAAGCATGCCCCTCTTCTTTGGTGGTGGAGGTGGTTCAGGGACGGACCAATCTTCGTGGTTTTTGGCAATCTTGCCCATCAATTCTTCTGCATCGTCCGGTGTTCTTTGCCTAAAAACACAACCAGCACAACTTTCTAGATAGGATTTAGATTTATCGGTTAGACCAGCATAAAATATATCAAGTAATTCATTCTTAGGGATCTCATGTCCCGGTCTAGCCTTCAGCAAACTGCAAAATCTCCCACAAGCTTTAGGGAGATGCTCATCCTGCAACTGTTTAAAGTTATAAATTATTTGTAAAGCAGCATGTTGCATATGAGTAGGAAAATACTTATCAACGAAAGATATAGCCATATCTTGAGGACTTTGAATGGAACCACATGGTAGTGCATCATACCATGCTCTAGCATCTCCTTTCAAAGAAAAAGGAAGAAGCTTGGTCACATAAAAGTTCCGGATCCTTTCATCAGTAGTAAACAAGCTACCCAACTCAGTGCTCGATAGCGTCATCATTTTCTCTACCATAAAAGGGATCAGCTTCAACTGTGGATATAAGTGAAAGGTCAACAGAGAAATCATAATCAGGATTAGTGATGCATATAGGATACGTAGCAAAAGTGGGATCAGGAGTAAACTTGTTCTTCAAGGAGTGCTTTGCTAGCAACTTCTTTATAGCAGCAGGGTCGGAATCATCAAATTCATTAACCTCCCTGCAAAAATCATCATCAAGTATAACATAATCTTCCTCCTTGAGGCCAACAAAATCATGAGTTTTTCCAATAGGGGTTTTGGTAACAGGAATTTCAACTCCCGAGAATCGGGCAGCAGCAGCAATTTGTTCTTCAATAAAAGAACCAAGTGAAACAGTAGTTTCAAGGGTAGTAGAAGCATCATCAAAAGCGTCCGACATATTGCCAGATTCAGCAGAAGTAGCATGTAACTGAGGTGAATCAAACTTACTCATAACTGAAGGTGAATCAAGTTTAGCACTAGTGCTAAGAGTAGTACCTCGTCTTGTACGGGATGGTAAGATCGGAACCTTGGGGTCTCCTTTCTTACCCATAGTGGATAACGTGCAACAGGCAGGATACTTCAAGTAGACCTGTAAATAAAGCTATGGTCCCCGGCAACGGTGCCAGAAAACAGTACTTGATAACCCTCAACTGTAGGGGATCGAGATAGTCTTCGCGGGCAAGATAACCCAATTTATTGATTCGACACTTGGGGACACAAAGAATATGTACAGGCTTTGACAATTGAGTTGTCAGTTCAACCGCACCTGAAATAAAAACTTGCTTGCACAAAAGTATTAGTAGAAACGGTAATATGGTAGTGGTAGTGTAGGTGATAATAGGTGTGATAGTGGTGGTCAAACAGCAAAAGCAAAACAGCGAAAGTAAACAACTAGTAACCAGCGGAAAGAAACACTATAGGCTAGGGAGATGGATGGTTGGGTGCTGCTTGGATGAGAACAAACATGTAATAGATTCTAACACGGGCAAGGCTCACAGAAAAGAAAGGATCATCTAGGCAAATATCAAACATCAGGCATGTATCCCAAGGTAGTTGTACGTGCTTGCAATAAGAACTTTGCACAACATATTTTGTCCTACCCTCCCTCTACGAGCGGGGCCAAAAGGAACTTAGGGAGATTAAGGTACTCCTGTCAAAGAGCACCGGAAAAAAGCATTAACACTTCATGGATACACGGAATCCTCAAATTATAGTCCATCCCCTTTGGTGTCCATAGCTGTCACCATTGGGATCGCCGGTTCCGGACTATAATAGGTGCATACAACTCATAGATAAGATCAAGAACACCTCAAACTCAAGAAACAAAAGGGTGATTAGATCTGAAATGATGGCACTCGGGCCCAAAGTGACAAGAATTAAGAGCAACAAGTTGTAACAGAGATGATAAACACCAAGTAGATGATAGGCAACATGCCCCCAACAATCTGATAAACTATTACATGATCTAACTCATCCAATCCCTACCATCCCCTTTGCCTACAGCAGGGAATTACTCACACATGAGAGAAGTAGTCATGGAGGGGTGATGGAGAGGCGATGATGATGACGATGGCGATGATTTCCCCTCACCGGAGTCCAAAGCAGCCTCCAAATTATCTCTCCCGGAGAAGAACAGAGGGTGGCGGCGGCTCCGCGACGTAGATTGGAAAAGCGACTTATGTTTCGGAGTTTCCACGCCGAGGGAATAGATAGGGCCAAGGTAGGGCACCAGGGGGTGTGGGACCCACCCAGGAGGGCAGGTGGCACAGCCAGGGGTTGGGTCGTGCCCCACACCCTTCTAGGTGCCCCCTGGCTGCTCTGTGGCCTCCCTTTTGCCTTGTCGAAGCTTCGGGAATGCTCATTTTTTATATAATTTTTGTGGATTTTTCCAGCATACCTAAATATCCAGAAACCTGCACAAAAGAAAACAGCACTGGTAGCTCTGCTGAAAACAGCGTCAGTCCGGGTTAGTTTTGTCCAAATCATGCAAGAATGGAGCTAAAAGAATAGCAAAAGTGTTTGGAAAAGTAGATACGTTTGAGACATATCAATTGCTCAACTCAGTTTGGGACTTGGGTTTAGTTTTCTCTCGAAATTTTTCTCGGCGTGCTCACAGCTCTTCTGTCTCAGAATATTCAATGGAGCAACCAACCGCAAATGGAGGGTGGATGCGGGGTATTTATAGGTGGCGATCCCGATGGTGAAATGACTGAAGTGACCCGATGCAACCGCTTGACGCGTGTCCAGAACGGTTGGATTTTCAATCACTGTGCAACTTTTCTTGCAGAGCAAGAAAGATGACTTACCGAACGAGTTCTCTCTCAAAGGCACAAAGTGCGATGACTTTGCCTTCGAGCTATTACTCGACTCAGTTAGATTTCTCTCAGTAGGCTATCTTTGGGTTTTAATTTGAGTAGAGAAAATTCACTTCGACTAAGATTTCAACTAGCAAACCCCTCTTGATAGTACGGTTTTCCCTACGACTCAGGAAAGTAAAAGAGAAACTAGTAAAAGACTAAGTCTTCGTCTAGCTTCAGCTTTCTCCTCGTTGTGATTCTACTCAAGAGCATCTTCTTTCTCGACGACATTTTTAGGGTTCGTCTTTCTTCAACCACTGCGGTAATGAACTTCGACCTTCTACATGCAAACTCCATTCTTCAGAAACCTAAGTATCTGTTTATACTCAAAACAGTATTAGTTCCTCTACTGCTTTGTCCAACAATCTCCAAAACCTTCGGGGGCAAACTTGCTCTTACAATATCCCCCTTTTTGGACGATTGTTGACAAAACAAGCATCGATAAATAATTGAAAAGATTTGAGTTTTCGATGATAAGCCAGAGATAAGATCGATGATATAACCCCCCCCCCCCTTGATGTATGCACGGAAGATGAATTTTCAGTGAAGTGCATATTTGATAAGAAATGAGTCGAGAGAAAAACATCATAATCTTAGCGAGCAAGATTGCAGTCCAAAAGATATCCAACGAGAGATATGCAATCTCCTCGATTAACCTATCAACTTATGTGATAAATAAATTCCTGCAAGAATGGTTATGTATCGCAGGCATAACAGATAGATATCTTACAATAAAAATAGTAGTTCACAGACCTACTTAGAGTTAGTTACAACCAGATCGAATAGGAATCGAATGTTTGTTGAAACTACTCGGAAACTCAAAGTTCACAGTTCAACGACCAAAAATCAAAGCCTTTAACCCCGTTTGCCAACTATTTCTTCGATGCAGCACATTCTCCCCCTTTTTGTCAATAATTGAACAAAAAGTGTGAGAAGGGGTCGAAATAATTCCTACTTGCTGGAGCGCCAGCGACGTCGAGAAGATTCCGCGAGTGAAGCGCGTGCCTTGGTCGACGGAAGACGTATGATGGGGCAACCACCACGAGGAGTAATCTTCGTGCGGAAGGAGTGTTGATCACCAGAAGAATCGAGCTGTGATTCTAGAGGAGTCTTGGGGCTTCGAGGAAGCGGAGAATAAAATCTCGTTGTGCGCCGTTCTTGTTCGGGATCAGAGTCAGAGGATACGGTATCCATGGTGATGTGATAATAGTCATCAACGCAAAGCACATATCCGTTCTTCGGGAGCATCGGAATGTTGGAATCTGGTCGATCAACCCAATCATCATTTGTCTAGTGCCTTTGCAGATGCGGAGGATTTTCTTAGAAACCGCAGCGCTGCAGCTGACCGAGAGAATTGAATTTGCAAAGTCCCTTCCATTCACTGCGAAGAAATTCACAAAGAAGTTGGTTGTTGTTCATGGTAATGTTGCGCATGTGATTGATTTTGTCATCATCTTTTGCTTCTGCACGAGATCTTGGTCGATGTGGTGCTGAAACATTTGTTGTGTACGAAGGGAAATCTCCATATGATGAACTGGCTTGATAAACTTCGAGCGAATGTTCCTTTCAGTCATATGGGCCCTTATTCCTGTGTGCTCAGTAAATGCATCATTGGGTCAAGAAATAACCTGCAATACTTCCCAAACAGGTGGAGAGAATATCTTGGGTAAAATGGTTGCGCGGAATAGCACGTCCCGAGAGTAATTGCAGATCGCCATGATCCATGGTGCATAGGGTTTGAGAGCAATGCGATCATCTGCACAGGAAAGCATGGTGCGAATGAAGTATTCCTCAAAATCGAAGGGAAGTCCATTGACTAGCTTCATTATGGCATGTTACACATCGTTGGGAATGACAAAATCATCATGGACATCCAGCATGGGCATCAATGTCTTCGACAGAATATAGAACCAAGCTTTAGCTTCGAAGATTAAATTCTTCAGCTTCGGTTCTGCAGGCTAATGATCTCCTACGACATCTTGATCCATCAGCATAGAGAATTTCGAGGGTGTAAGTGCGAGCGGATCATGCAGCTTGTGAGGTAATCCTTCGAATCGAGACAAATTGATCACTGCCACAAATACATCAACAGTCATGTGAAAAACTTGGCCTTGCATCATGAAGTCAAATTTCCAAGTGCTCGGCTTGGTATGATCTCCAATGACAAATAGAGTTGCATAGAATTGTTTGATAAGTCAGGGTTGACTCCATTGTCGAGAGCAAACACTTTGTGTGCATGAAGCCCATCAATTGGTTCGGCAACATTCTCAAAACAAGTTGTGGCATACACCGAAGGCATATCCATATACTCATGTTGGAAGATCATGGCCTTGTTGTAAATCACATGAGTGTATAAACTGCTTGTTTTTTGGTCCAAAACCGAAGAGAGTAGGATTTTCTTGGTTTATCGTAGGGATTGGGCCCGAAGAAAAATGGTTTGTGTTCACGCCTCTTGAAGATGGGGCCTCCTTGAGGAGCATCAGAGTGGAACAAGGGAAGCATTTCTCTTGGATGTGCTTAATGCAGGAAGTCAGCGACTAGAAGCACTTCTGGGGTGTTCTCTGGTAGTTGCAGGTTGGGGGCATCAGCTCGAGGTTGTGAGGATGGAACATTGACAACATCCTGTTCAGAGACAACAGCAGGAGCATTTTCCTAAGTTTGATCTTCGACAGCTTCTCTGTAAGGCCCGACATGCGGTACTGTTCCAGATCTAGATGTTTCCATCCAGATCCGGGGACGAGGAACATATCGGTCCCACCGCGACGTATGACAATGCCATATTGTCGGGACCCGGGGTTAGCGTATGCAAGTCCCGCTACGACATAGTCATATGGAGAGCCGAGAACCGTACCCACTTGTCTAAGCAGACAAGGCCAAGCACAGAACGTTCTCGGAAAGTATCGTACGTGAGGGGCATCCCATCCGGGCCGGATGATCAACTGAGATGGGTCCTCATCGTCCGCACACAAGTCTAATGATATGGGTGATGAACTCCCATATTATAGACAAGTCGCCTCAACCATACTATCGACTATCTCATAACTCTTACATAGACTTACTCCAGCCCGATCACTTAGTCGGGGTCTAGGGCGGGCTCGATCATACCACAAAGTGTGCGATAGCTGCGATAGCTAGGGTGAACCAGAAGCTCACCGTGAGTCGAACTGAGGCGGTGGCGTGGTCGGAGGAGCTCCGCAGTGGCCGGAATTAAAGACGACGCGCGGCGGCTCCGGCGAGAAGAAAGCTTCGATTGCGGCGGCTCCAGTGGCTCCTAGGTCACCATCTTCGAGCTCTTAGCATGGACGACGACGTACCGCGAGGGGTACACGGTCTCCGGGCTTCTCTCCAGCGTTGGCTGTGGGTTCTTGCGACGGTGAACGGCGGATGCTCTCGGGGAAGAAGGGGAAAACGAGGGGTGGGCTCTGGGTGAAGCGGCGATGGGGGGGGAAGTGGTTCACGGTGCCACGGCGTCTCTCTGGCGCAAGGAGAAGGCATGGGAGGGCCTCCAGGCAGGCAAGCAGGTGGCGCCGGCGTCGGCATGCGCTCCAGCGAGCTGCTTGCCGCGCCGGGGAAGAAGACAAACGGGGGGGCAGCGGGCTGGGCTGGCTTGCTGGGCCGCGGGCGATGAGTTGGGCCGAATGGCCAGGTAAGTCCTTTTCCCTTTTTCTTTTCTGTTTTCTTTCTGTCTTTTTGTTTTGCTGTGCTAAATAAATAGCTAGGCATTTTAATAAAAGCTGAAACTTTTTATGTGGCATCACAATATACTAGGCTAGCCACTTGTAAAGTTTGAACATTTTTAAAATTCAAATAATTTGAACTTTAAATCAAAAAGGAGTTTTTGATTAATTCCAAGGCACTGTTTGAATATTTGAAAAATCCATGAGCATGGGGTGGGTCCCACATCACTTGAAATGTGATCACACTCATTTATAAGACTTTTCAAAAATCTAACATGAATTTTTGGAGAAGATTTTTATCTGGCCTTTTGAATTAATTCATCTGGGGGGGTTCCTTCTCCCATTTTGCTTTTGAATTTGATTTCAAAGATTTATTTTGAAATTTTTAACATGATGCAAGAAGACTTGCTAACCCTAGCACATTACCTAACAGAGGGTTTTGACACATATGACCCGGATTTCCAACATGATATCACAACATTAGAGCTACAAGGATACAACATCTCATACATCCGGCATACAATTGCCTTAATACATTACATCAGCGGAAGATACATGTCTGAGTACAAACTACAATCAAATGCCTAGTGGCAAAGTTAAAACACACCATTCCCACGTCCACACTCGTCCAGGCTCTCCACCGGGATCCACCTAACTAGTCGTCGTCAAGTCTCCGCGAAGGCGTCCAGAAGAAGGGTCGTTGAGCTCCTATGAAGTCCAACATTGTTTGCATAACGTGCGTAAAAGAGAAAATAAGAGGTGAGCTATATCAACAAGTCTTGTAACTAACTTCTCACGGTAAGATGGGGTAGTGGTTGAGGTTACAGACGCACTAGCAATATATAAGTGGCTAACGATCTATTTAGAGTAAGATGAGAACCAAGCATTCGATGAGGAATCGCCTCCAACAAGTCTTGCTATCAGCTACTTACGCAAACATAACACATATCATATCCTTGTCCTCCCCTTCGCATCCCAACGAAGAAGAACCAGTCAAGGCACACACACATTGATCAAGTTATTAAGATTATCTCAGTTGTTGTTGTCTATGAACATGGAGTAGGTCTCAAGTCGCCCAAAACCGTGGACACGGCTTCTCGAAAAGATTTAACCCTGCAGGGGTGTAACAACTACCCATTACAAGGCTCTGCACGCCCATCTCTCTCAGTTGCTACCCATCACACGCAACCATTTTATGATTTAGTTCTGAGAGATCCAGTACGACAGCTCTCTCTAACTAACAACGAACAAATCCGGGTGGCCCCAGGTGAGTCGACATCCAGTTCAGGAGCAGGCTGCGCTCTCGTTCTGGTATCTACCATATGCCTCGGGTTTGGATTTCCGGTAAAGTCTCACATGAGGCCGGGTCCTTAGCCGGACAGGTTGGACCAACAGGAAAACCATGTCCCCACTGGCCCAGGTTGTTTTAAAGAATATCTGCCAGGAGCTACCCGGCAGACACACACACGGTTTTCAAATGGTAAATCAACTTGGGCCACCACTAGAAATGTTTGAAGCTAGGTAGGTAAGAAAAGGGGACCCCATAGCATCCCACACGCGGTTAGGCACGCTCGTCAAGAGACACAGTACCCGGAACTCGGGTTCTAGGTGACTCGAATGGAACAAAGCGTCGGGGCGGGATAGCCTAGACCTTCCATCCTTCGTCGAATATAGTCAATATTATAATAATCATATCATCCACAACAATATAATAATGTGATAGCCCAATCCAAGGAGTAACAGGATAATAGTTGATAGCATCCTAGCATGCATACTAAGCAGTGGATGAGCAGCGAGAAAAAGTAACATAGCCGAACAAGGTTTGCTGGGTTGTGGAGGACATGGTTGTTTGGGTTTATTTGAGAGGCATGAATATGAGGTGGTAGGATCAAGCAATCGTTCTATCCTACACCTAGTCGCGAGTGAGCTGAAATTTATAAGCATGATATATGCTCCCCCTTAACTGATGAGAAGATGAAACCGAAGGTGTAGTCGATCTCAAGCTCGCATCGTCTCCGAGAGGTACCCGCGGAAGAACACAAGAAGGAAACACTGGAAAAGGCAATCGATGAGCAAGCATCTATTACTAAGAAGCAATCACCAGCAAACAACATCAAGAAGGGAACACGAGACAACGCAATACGATATCGCATCTATCGTCGAGAGTAGTTAATAACAGGTTAAGTGGAGTAATCGTCACACACGACGATACCTCACATTTACAATGGTTCAAGTTGTTTAGCTACACAACATGAGAAAAGGTCGTTAACATGGCATCTCACTCAAGCATGGCATATCACACAATCATGGCAAGAGGTGAAGCATAAAGTAAACTATCTATGCTAGTCAATTTAAATGAGGTAAAATCCTAGAGATGGCATACCACTAAGTACCCCACGATGATTAAAGCATTTGGTACTTTTCTGCCCTAAACTATATTTTAGGTTGGTTAACAACAACAAACAATAACATAAACACAAAGTACATGAAATTCTAGTCAAGTTACATGTAAAGAACACTCCAAACAGAGTTACGGTTCAAAAGATACAAGCATCACAAGTTACGGGACATGTTGTTAACATCAGGTAGCACACTTTAGAGCAATGGAATAATTAGCTACAGAATGCAAACATGCATCAAAATGATGTGGATCAACAGTAGACATGACAAGGAAGGCATGTCAACAAAGTTTCATGTATATGAGCATCGGGAACAAGTAATTGTAACCCATGCAAAATGCAAGAAAATACTACCGGTCTAGAGACTTAGTGAAAATCAGGGCATGTGACAGCAAACATCAGGGTTGCATTTTGGGAGCTCAATAACTATATGACCAGCAAGCAGTGTTCCAAATGTCGGCCGATATTCCGATATATCGGCCGATATATCGCTTATCGGGGTCCTACCGATAGGATAACCACTTATCTTCATGATTTATCGCTCTGGCTGATATATCGGCTGTCAGACCGATTTTTACCGATTTTTTACCGATTTTTACCAATTTTTCCGAGTTTTACCGATTTTTACAGATTAGCAGCACCACGGTAGAATTTATCTTCCCCCTAATTTTATTTCTCTAGTCAGCAAATTTTGAGATGATATTAGGCAGTGCAACGGGTGATGCATGATTTTATCATCTCAAATTTATTAGCTGGTCCATTAGATGGAAGATTGTATTAGGCGGATTTTAATTATATTAGTTAATCATTGGTAAACTATGTAGATGGCTGATATGGTTGTTTCCTTTTATTTATGTAGATGTCTGCTTTAGATTGCTCGCGCTTGTACACGGATATAGCATATTTTGAATGCTGAGAGCACTTATTTGGCATGTGTGTAATAGTTAATATAGCATATTTTATATTATTTCTCTTAGGAAAACACAAGTTTTGAAAAAACTTGCCGATAAATGATCGACTGATATAACCGATAAATCGGCTGATAAGCCGATTTATCCCTTATCGGGGCTCGACCGATAAGTTAACGATAAGAGATATCTTGAACATTGCCAGCAAGGATATCATAGCAAAGAAAAGCATGGCATCAAAGTACACATAACAAGGAGCAATTAATTACATTGTAGCTACCGCATATGAAGCATGGATCACTAACTATAAGGCATCAAAGTTGCAACTAAACATAAACAGCAGCACATGCTATCCAGGTCACCACATTGGAGCAAGAATTAATGTAGCTACAGCAGGAAAACATGATAAGGGAAAGCATAGAATTGAAGTACACATAATTCTTAACACATACAAGAAAGAATCAATAGCATAGGACTCATGGATGTGACACAATCATCAACCGAAGTTGCAAGAAAAATAACAGCAACAACAATTAACAGAAAGTAGCAGCAGTTAACGATCTGGTACCCACTTCAACACAGATTAACAACATCTAGATGACCTCAAATGGATTAACTCCCAAAAGCATTATGGTAGAGCACATGATGTCGCGAGAGTTGCTCGCCCCTCGTTGGTTACCCAAAGTGGAAGGTTTGAGATGTAGACAGCAGCAAATTTCCATCGGTGAAGATACCAAGTTTTGTCTCCAGTAGGACTCCAACAACGACAGGAAGGTGACAACAGCGCAAGTAATTAGGCGGTTGACGTGGACCTGCACACACACAACAGATAACTTTGCTCCCAACGAGTTCAGAGAGGTTGTCAATCCCTCCGACCTTGTTGTTTACAAAGGATAAAACGTACGGGATAATAATGATAGTGATAGAAACGGAAAAGTAAATAAAGCAGAAAATAAATAGTGGGTGTAAACAATATTGTAAATATGGACCGGGATCTCATGATGTTCACTAGTGATGTCTCTCTCCCAAAAGATGATAACATAGCCATGCGAGGTAGACAAATTACAGTTGGGCAATTGACAGGATTATGTGCGCAAACCAATGCTAACTATGCTAAAGAAAGGATGAGGCTCAAAAGCTTGGGTGGTACACCAAGACAAGTATACCGAAATTCATCTGCATCTATCTACTAATCATCCACCTTGAGATATCTATCCAGAACATCTCGCTGGTATTAAGTTGTGAATCCCACCCAAAGTGTAAACTCAAAGCAACAGACAACTGCATTAAAGAACTTTGCGTAAAGTAAACAATCCTTGCACTCGCAAGTACAAGCACCATTGTTTTCTCCCTTGTGGCAACAACACATCCCCTAGACTCATGTTTCTGTCACTCAAGCTAGTCATCAGGGGGCATGAACCTATAATCATGCATAACGCTCCCTCTTGGAGTCACTACCTACTACTTGGCCAAAGCAATAAACAGCAACGGAGAACATGCAAGAATTACTCAAGAACATAAATATAAAAGAGGAGAATCAAATATATTACTCAAACAGAATCTGAACATAGTCTCATAATCCATCAGATCCCAGCAAACTCAGCATAGCAACAGCAGAAAGATTACATATGTGCCTCGATCATGTAGGGAAGCTCACGAGGTCTAAACCATGAAGAACAAAGATGGGAGGAGAACATCACATAGCTACTGATCATGGACCCATGGTCCAAGGGGGACTACTCACGGTTCATCCGGGAAGCATCCATGGTGGTGGAGAAGCTCCCAGAGGTGGTTCCTCCCTCCGGCAGGGTGCCGAGAAGAGGTCTCCTGGTGCTCCCGATCTTGGAAGCGCGGCGGCGGAGGAACAGAGGAGAGATCGCGACAAAGGGTTCTGTCTTAGGGGGTTTCGCGTCACGGATAATATATGGGCGAAGGGGGGCAGCTAGGGAGGCCACCAGGGGTCCAGGCGGCCCCCTGGCGCGGCCCCACCCTAGGGCGCGCCGGGAGGGCGCCTGGGGCCCTGGTGGGTCCCCTCTGGCCCCTCCTTGGTGATTCCCGAAGCTTTCGAAGCGCTGATTTTTTATTGGATTTTTCCCGAATTTTTGGAGCACTTTTAATATGGGGGAAAACTAAAATAGAAAAACAGCAGAAAACAAGAACTGGCACTGGGGTGCACTGAGTTAATAGGTTAGTCCAAATATGATCAAAAGTGTATGGTAGTGCATCAATATCATAGCAATATCACTCAAAAGAAGCATGGAGCAAGCAGAAATTATAGATATGTTTTGGACGTATCAACATCCCCAAACTTAATTCCTGCTCGTCCTCGAGTAGGTAAATGATAACAAGCATAATTTCTATGGTGACATGATACCAACCATATAAGAACTTTTAAGTAAAGAAATCAAGGCATGTAATTCAATTCAATTCATAACAGGCAAGAGTCTATATTAGAATTGAAACAAGCAACATAAGAACATAAAGGTGCAAGAGCTCTCGTTGTCCGTGACTCGAATGTCTCCAAATGGTGTTTGCGTGCAATAAAGGGGATAGGGATATACGAGAAAAAAGTATTTTTGTGTTGAGAACTCAATCTACTAAAGTTTCACACTTGGTCTTCTTTAGAATCTTATCTTGACTCATCCCTAGACCAGTAGCCAGGTACAAGTCAAAATGATCCACTCCTTTTCGATATTTTGAGCACTCATGCAATGGATGAGCGTAAGCAAGAAAGTTGACACTTAGGATGGCAAAGAGAGAATATGGTGGAGGAGGAAGACAAAAAAGTGAGAAAGGCTCACATCAATGAGGACAATCATAGGCGAGAGAAAGCCAAATGATATATATGATGTGAGGAGTAGGGATTTCCATGCAACGTATGCACATATGAGCTAAGGTAAGCTCTCCAATGAAACTAGTGGGGGTGCATCAAACTTTCTTGCTCAAGAAGACCTAGAGCTCATTTGAGGAGGCTCGTCATTGGAATATACAAGCCAAGTTCTATAGTGTGAAGGTCCCACATAGCTATATGCATGAATGATAATCTCTATGGAGTACAATGTTGGAAATATGCCCTAGAGGCAATAATAAAATTGTTATTATCATATTTCCGTGTTCATGATATATGTTTATTTTCCATGCTATAATTGTATTAACCGGAAACATAATGCATGTGTGGTTGCATAAACAACACCGCGTCCCTAGTAAGCCTCTACTATACTATCTCGTTAATTAATGATGGTTATGGTTTCCTAACCATGAAACTGAGTTGTTTATTAATTAATGGGATCATGTCATTAGAAGAATGACGTGATGGACAGACCCAACTAAGCATAACAATATTGATCGTTTCATTAAGTTTATATTGTCATGCCTTTTATTGTCAAGTATCATGTTTCTTAGACCATGAGATTATGTTATTCCCGGGTACCGGAAGAATACTTTGGGGACATCAACCATCACATCGTGACAGGGTGATCATAAAAATGTCTTACGGGTATCTCCGAAAGTACTTGTTGAATTACATGAATCAAGACTGGTATTTGTCCCTTCGTCTGACGGTGAGATATACTCTGGGCCCACTCGGTAATGCACATTCGGTAACGCTTGCAAGCACGTGACTAATGAGTTAGTCACAGAGAATGTTGTATTACAGAACGAGTAAAGAGTACTTACCGGTAACGAGATTGAACTAGGTATAGCGATACCGACGATCGAATCACGGGTAAGTAAAATATCGTGTGACAAAGGAAATTGTGTACGGATTATAGTAGTCCACGACATAGTGGTTCAATCGATAAAGATTTTCGTTGAATGTGTGGGAGTCATTACGGATATCCTGGTCCCTCTAATGGTTATTGATCAGAGAGATGTCTCGATCATGTCTGCACGTTCTCCAACCCCTAGGGTCACACACTTAACGCTCGGTAACGCTAGAATAGCTCTGGGATAATTTTATTAATGGTGTTCGAATATTTTTCGGAGTCTCGGATGAGATCCTAGACATCACGAGGAGCTCCGGAAGAGTCCGGAGGTAAAGATTTATATAAGGCAAGTTGATTTCAGGGTTCCGGAAAAGTTCGGGATTTTTTCGGCAGTGTCGGAATGTTCTAGAAGGTTCCGGAGGGTCCCACTATGGGCCCTGCCTGTTTTGGACGACCAAGGGTGGTCCAATAGACCATGTGACCAGCCCTCCTTGGTTTATTATGCCAATAAATGGGAAGCCCTTCAATGGGAGGGTTACCACTCTTAAAAGAAAGGTGTTACCATCTTTTTAATGAGAGAAGGGGGTTTCACTTGGGAATTGAAGTGGCTACAACCTCCTTGCCTATATAAGAGAGGGGAGAGGCTCACCATGCATACCCAAGTCCTTCCACACCTCCTCCTCCCTCACGTGCATCGCTTGGCGAAGCCCTGCCCGCGGGAAACTCTTCACCATATCCACCACCACGCCGTTGTGCTGCTGGAATCGATCCCATCTATTTCTCCTTCTTGCTTGCTGGATCAAGAAGAAGGAGACGTCATCGAGCTGTACGTGTGCAAGCCTCCGGAGGTACTGCTCGTTTGCAGTGCTGATCGGATCAAACTTCACCAACAACTTCACCAAGCTGCGTTGAAATAAACGTTCAACGCGCGCGTTCTTCGAGGGTATGATGACCTACTCTCCCCGTTACTAGCATCTTCTAGATTGGATCTTGGATGTTGCTTCCGCATGTGAGAGAATTTTTTTTGTTTTCTATCGCGAAATCTCCTACAGTGGTATCAGAGTTAGTTCTATGCGTAGATGCTTTGTACGGTTAGAACACAATGAGTTGTGGGCGTTGATCTTCTTGTTGCTACCCTTCCATGTGTATTTTGGTTTTGCGGTATGGTTCGATGCAGCGGCCCGGACCAACTTTACAATCTTTGGATTGAGACCGGTTCCGCACTTGACGTGCAACTTGTATTGCACATGCGGCCTGCGGGTGTCAGTCGCTCTTACCATAGTATTAACCACATTTACAAAGGAGGGCTCTTATGAGATTAAGAAGCAATTTGTTATATCAACGTTGTGTTTTTTTTCCGAGGGTAAGAACGGTTCTTATGCAAAACCCTAGAAGCCACGTAAAATTGAAAAATAATAAGGGAGAGGCGTCTAACTTGTTTTTGCAGGGGTGCTTGTGATGTGGTATAGCCCAAACTGTTCATATGATATATTTGTAATGTATGAGATGATCATGTTTTGTAATGTTTCACGACTTGCATGTCGATGAGTACGGCAACTGGCAGGAGCCATATGGTTGTCTTAATTATTTATTGTATGGCATGCATGTCAACTTCAAACGCCATGTAATTGCATTACTTTATCGCTATGAGTTAGCAATAGTTGTAGATGCAACATGGTGTAGACAACCAAGATGCCATAAGGTGGAGACCAAGATGGTGCCATAATGGAGATCTTGTCGGTGCTTTCAAGATGGAGATCAAGGCGCAATAAAAGGGCTATACCATGTCAACATATTTTATGCATGGGATGTTTATCCTTTTATGCATCTTATTTTGCGTGTGCACAACGGTAGAATTATAAGATGATCCCTCACACTAAATATCAAGATAAACGTGTTCTCCCTAAGTATGCACCGTCGCAAAAGTTCGTCGTTTTGAAGCATCTCGTGATGATCGGATGTGGTAAACTCTACGTTCACATACGACGGGTGTAAGCCAGTTTTACACATGCAAAAATACTTTGGTTAACTTGACGAGACTAGCATGTACAGACATGGCCTAGGAACGCAACGAACCGAATGGTTATACACGAGTCATATGAATGATATGATCAACATTTTGATGTTCACCATTGAAACTACATCTTCTCTCGTGAAGATCGGACTTGGTGTAGTGGATTTGGATCGTGTACCACTAGACAACTATGAGGGATGTTGATTTGAGTGGGAGTTTGTTAGTAATTTGATTAAACTGAACTCATTATCATGAACATAGTCTAAAATTTTATTTTGCTAAAATGTTGTAGATCATGGCCCGCATAGCTCAATTCAACTTCAGCGCATTCCTTGAGAAATAAAAACTAAAATCATCTGGTTCAAACTTCACTGACTGGCACCGCAATCTGAGGATTATCCTCACTGGGTGTAAGAAGCAATATGTGCTCGATGCTGCGCTAGGTGACCCACCTGCAGACGATGCTCCAGAAGCAGAACATAACGTCTTTAAGACACGCAAAGATGACCACATTATAGTTTCTTGTGCCATCCTTACATCTTTGGATACTGATCTCCAGAAACGTTTTGAACATCACGGCGCCTATGAGATGGTTGAAGAGCTGAAAACCACGTTTCAGACTCAGACCCGCGCTGAGAGATATGAGATCTCTGATAAGTTATATAAATGTAAGATGGAGGAGCACAGCTCTGTCAGTGAACATGTTGTAACAATGGGAGGCTATATACAGCGCCTAATTCAGCTGGGATGTGTGATCCCAGATGAGTTAATCAATGACAGGGTGCTGCAGTCGCTCCCTCCGAGCTACAAAGTCTTTGTGCTGAACTATAACATGCAAGGCATGAATAAGACTCTCAATGAGCTTTTCGCGATGCTGAAAGCTGCAGAAGTGGACATCAAGAAAGAACATCAAGTGTTGATGGTCAATAAGACCACAAGTTTCAAGAAGGCTAAAGCCAAAAAGGGACACTTCAAGAAGAGTGGCAAGTCAGCTGCTGCTCAGGGCGGCAAGCCTGTTGTCACTCCTGTGAAGCCCAAGGCTAGCCCTAAGCCGGACACTCTGTGTTTCTACTACAAGGGAGAAGGTCATTGGAAGCGCAACTGCCCCAAGTACTTGGCGGATAAGAAGGCTGGCAATGTCAAAGGTATATTTGATATACATGTTATTGATGTGTACCTTACTAGTTCTCGTAGTAGTGCCTGGGTATTTGATACTGGTTCAGTTGCTTATATTTGCAATTCGAAACAGGAGCTTCAGAATAAACGGAGACTGGCGAGGGATGAGGTGACGATGCGCGTCGGGAATGGATCGAAGGTCGATGTCATCGCCGTCGGGATGTTACCTCTTCATCTACCTTCGGGATTAGTTTTAAACCTTAATAATTGTTATTTGGTGCCTGCGTTAAGCATGAACATTATATCTGGATCTTGTTTATTGCGAGACGGTTACTCGTTTAAATCACAGAATAAAGGTTGTTCTATTTTTATGAGTAATATCTTTTATGGTCATGCACCCGACGTAAATGGTTTATTCTTGTTGGATCTCGATAGTAGTACTTCACACATCCATAACATTGATGCTAAAAGATGCAAAATGAATAATGATAATTCCACATACTTGTGGCACTACCGTTTCGGTCATATTGGTGTAAAATGCATGAAGAAACTCCATTCTGATGGACTTTTCCAGTCACTTGACTTTGAATCATTTGACACATGTGAACCATGCCTCATGGGTAAGATGACTAAGACCCCGTTTTCTGGTACGATGGAACGGGTGAGTGACTTGTTGGAAATCATACATACTGATGTGTGTGGACCAATGAGCATTTCGACACGTGGTGGATATCGTTACTTCCTAACTTTCACTGATGATTTAAGTAGATATGGGTATATTTACTTAATGAAACACAAGTCTGAAACATTTGAAAAGTTCAAAGAATTTCAGAGTGAAGTAGAAAATCATTGTAACAAGAAGATCAAATTTCTATGATCTGATCGCGGAGGGGAATATCTGAGTTACGAGTTTGGCATTCACTTGAAAAACTGTGGAATTGTTTCCCAACTCACGCCACCTGGAACACCACAACGTAATGGTGTGTCTGAGCGTCGTAATCGTACTTTATTAGATATGGTGCGCTCTATGATGTATCTATCCGATCTACCAATGTCATTTTGG
Organism: Bromus sterilis; assembly: GCA_950022295.1. Lineage (NCBI taxonomy): Eukaryota > Viridiplantae > Streptophyta > Magnoliopsida > Poales > Poaceae > Bromus > Bromus sterilis. Next base: position 162,033,758 of record OX465600.1, read on the forward strand.
GGCTATGCATTAGAGACAGCTGCATTCACTTTAAATAGGGCACCATCTAAATCCGTTGAGACGACACCATATGAGTTGTTGTTTGGCAAGAAGCCTAAATTATCGTTTCTTAAAATTTGGGGGTGTGAGGCTTATGTCAAACGGTTACAACCTGATAAGCTCGAACCCAAAGCGGAAAAATGCGTCTTCATAGGATACCCTAAGGAAACTATAGGGTATACCTTCTATCACAGATCCGAAGGAAAAGTCTTTGTTGCTAAGAACGGATCCTTTCTTGAGAACGAGTTTCTTTCAAAACGAGTGAGTGGGAGGAAAATAGAACTAGACGAGGTTATTGAACCTTCTCCCGAATTGGAGAGTAGCGCAACGCAAGAAGATTTGGATCTTTTGGTGCCGCCTTCACCAGCTAGAGAGGAAGAAGCTGATGATAATGATCATGAAGCTTCGGTCGAAGTTCTCGTTCGTAGGTCGACTAGGTTATGTACTACTCCTGAGTGGTACGGTAATCCTGTCATGAATGTTTTATTGTTAGACAATGATGAACCTACGAACTATGAGGAAACGATGATGAGCCCAGACTCTTGAAAATGGCAAGACGCCATGAACTCTGAAATGGAATCCATGAAAGAAAACCAAGTGTGGACTTTGGTTGACCTTCCTGATAGCCGCAAGGCTGTTGAATGTAAATGGATTTTCAAGAAGAAAACAGACGTTGACAGTAATGTTACTGTACATAAAGCTCGAATTGTCACAAAAGGTTTTCGACAAATTCAAGGAGTTGACTACGATGAGACCTTCTCACCCGTAGCGATGCTTAAGTCTGTTAGGGTTCTGCTAGCAATTGCTGCTTATTTCGATTATGAAATTTGGCAGATGGATGTCAAAACTGCATTCCTCAATGGAAACATTGAAGAAGAGTTGTACATGGTACAACCCCAAGGTTTTGTCAATCCTAAGGATGCTCGTAAAGTGTGCAAGCTTCAGCGTTCCATCTATGGACTAAAGCAAGCATCCCGGAGTTGGAATCTTCGATTTGATGAGGTTATCAAAGGTTTTGGATTTGTCCAAAATTATAAAGAAGCTTGTGTTTACAAGAAAGTGAGTGGGAGATCGGTTGCATTTCTGAGTTTATATGTAGATGACATCTTACTAATTGGGAATGACGTGGAGCTGCTTAACAGTGTGAAAGATTATTTGAATAATAGTTTTTCAATGAAAGATCTTGGTGAAGCTGCATACATATTAGGCATTAAGATCTATAGAGATAGATCGAGACGCTTAATAGCACTTAGTCAAAGTACATACCTTGAGAAGATAGTGAAGAAATTCAATATGCAGGATGCAAAGAAAGGTTCTTTGCCCATGTTACAAGGTAAGCCATTGAGTAAGACTCAGTGTCCAACTACGGCAACAGAAATGGAAAGAATGAATAAAATCCCCTATGCCTCGGCCATAGGTTCTGTTATGTATGCCATGTTGTGTACTAGACCAGATGTGTCCCATGCTTTTAGTTTGACGAGCAGGTACCAGAGTGATCCTAGAAAGGCTCACTGGACAGCAGTTAAAAATATCCTTAAGTACCTAAAGAGGACTAAGGACATGTTTCTTGTCTATGGTGGTGATGAAGAGCTCTTCGTAAAAGGTTACGTTGATGCTAGCTTCAATACTGATCCAGATGACTCAAAATCTCAAACAGGGTATGTCTTTATTTTGAACGGAGCTGCGGTTAGCTGGAGGATTTGCAAGCAGAGCGTCATTGCAAGATCTACATTAGAGGCGGAGTATATGGCCGCTTCTGAAGCAGCGAAAGAAGGGATATGGCTAAAGGAATTTGTCACTGAACTCGGCGTTGTTTCGAGTGCACTCGATCCCATGGAGATCTTTTGTGACAACACTGGTGCCATTGCTCTAGCCAAGGAACCAAGATGTCACAAGATCTCCAAGCATATCAAACGTCGGTTTCATCAAATTCGTGAGCATGTCATTGAAGGAGATATTACCATTAGCAAAGTACATACGGATCAGAATATCGCGGATCCATTGACTAAAGTTCTTCCACAAAATGACATGGGTGTTAGATTTCTGCCAATGTAAACTAGATTATTGACTCTAGTGCAAGTGGGAGACTGTTGGAAATATGCCCTAGAGGCAATAATAAAATTGTTATTATCATATTTCCGTGTTCATGATATATGTTTATTTTCCATGCTATAATTGTATTAACCGGAAACATAATGCATGTGTGGTTGCATAAACAACACCGCGTCCCTAGTAAGCCTCTACTATACTATCTCGTTAATTAATGATGGTTATGGTTTCCTAACCATGAAACTGAGTTGTTTATTAATTAATGGGATCATGTCATTAGAAGAATGACGTGATGGACAGACCCAACTAAGCATAACAATATTGATCGTTTCATTAAGTTTATATTGTCATGCCTTTTATTGTCAAGTATCATGTTTCTTAGACCATGAGATTATGTTATTCCCGGGTACCGGAAGAATACTTTGGGGACATCAACCATCACATCGTGACAGGGTGATCATAAAAATGTCTTACGGGTATCTCCGAAAGTACTTGTTGAATTACATGAATCAAGACTGGTATTTGTCCCTTCGTCTGACGGTGAGATATACTCTGGGCCCACTCGGTAATGCACATTCGGTAACGCTTGCAAGCACGTGACTAATGAGTTAGTCACAGAGAATGTTGTATTACAGAACGAGTAAAGAGTACTTACCGGTAACGAGATTGAACTAGGTATAGCGATACCGACGATCGAATCACGGGTAAGTAAAATATCGTGTGACAAAGGAAATTGTGTACGGATTATAGTAGTCCACGACATAGTGGTTCAATCGATAAAGATTTTCGTTGAATGTGTGGGAGTCATTACGGATATCCTGGTCCCTCTAATGGTTATTGATCAGAGAGATGTCTCGATCATGTCTGCACGTTCTCCAACCCCTAGGGTCACACACTTAACGCTCGGTAACGCTAGAATAGCTCTGGGATAATTTTATTAATGGTGTTCGAATATTGTTCGGAGTCTCGGATGAGATCCTAGACATCACGAGGAGCTCCGGAAGAGTCCGGAGGTAAAGATTTATATAAGGCAAGTTGATTTCAGGGTTCCGGAAAAGTTCGGGATTTTTTCGGCAGTGTCGGAATGTTCTAGAAGGTTCCGGAGGGTCCCACTATGGGCCCTGCCTGTTTTGGACGACCAAGGGTGGTCCAATAGACCATGTGACCAGCCCTCCTTGGTTTATTATGCCAATAAATGGGAAGCCCTTCAATGGGAGGGTTACCACTCTTAAAAGAAAGGTGTTACCATCTTTTTAATGAGAGAAGGGGGTTTCACTTGGGAATTGAAGTGGCTACAACCTCATTGCCTATATAAGAGAGGGGAGAGGCTCACCAAGCATACCCAAGTCCTTCCACACCTCCTCCTCCCTCACGTGCATCGCTTGCCGAAGCCCTGCCCGCGGGAAACTCTTCACCATATCCACCACCACGCCGTTCTGCTGCTGGAATCGATCCCATCTATTTCTCCTTCTTGCTTGCTGGATCAAGAAGAAGGATACGTCATCGAGCTGTACGTGTGCAAGCCTCCGGAGGTACTGCTCGTTTGCAGTGCTGATCGGATCGAACTTCACCAACAACTTCACCAAGCTGCGTTGAAATAAACGTTCAACGCGTGTGTTCTTCGAGGGTATGATGACCTACTCTCCCCGTTACTAGCATCTTCTAGATTGGATCTTGGATGTTGCTTCCGCATGTGAGAGAAAAAAATTTGTTTTCTATTGCGAAATCTCCTACATACAAGATATAAGAGCGAGTACCAGTGTGGATCTCTCAAAAGGAATAGTAGTGTGCCCCCTTCTCTCTTTTTATTTCTTTTTCTCTTTTTTCTATATTTTTTTATTTTTTTGGTGGCCTCAATGGCTCTTTCTATTTATCTTATTTGTCCTCTTTGGGATCTTTTGATTTTGTCCTATTTGGGATCTTTTCCTCACTTTAGGGGCACCACTCTATATATTACGAGAAGTATAGAAGATCTTTCACACTTTACAAGGTACTAAAATCATAAGAAAATGAAACTATCATGAAGTATGCAAATGTATGCCTCTGCCAGTGTAGAAGGATATGCAATGATACTAGTGCGTCATGTAGCAATGATTAGGGAAAGGCCCAACTAGCATGCGGCTCATCGATCAAGCAAGTAGCATGTATGACATGAAGATCAAGTCATGAGAAGGTGGATATTGCATGGCAATGTATCTCGGAAAGGCTATGGAAATGCCTTGATAGGTAGGTATGGTGGCTGTTTTGAGGAAGGATATAAGGAGGTTTATGATGACAGAGCGTATCATGCCAAGGGTTTGGATGTACCGGCGAAGGTGGACGCCAACTCTCAGAGTGAGAAGAAAGCAATGCACGGCACAGGAGAGGCTAGAAAAATATGGGCAGGTGGAAGTGTCAACTTTCGAATACTCACATTAGTCCGAAGAACTCGTGCACTTATTATCGGTAACTTTCAATCTAATAAGGAGTTTCACAAAGAGACAAGTACCCCGAGGAGGATCTTATGGGGGTTTGGTTATCCTTGCGCATCCTCGACTCATGTTACGTGAGTGTACTCTAATATTCGATCCCTCCGAAGAGTAGTGATCCAACTAGTAGCTAAAGTTCTCAACTAATTTTGTAAGTTTTGAAAATAAACATGCATTGCCCAAAATACGACATCTATCACTAATAGGCTAAAGCTCTTGAAACCAAAAGTCCAAACATTACTCAAAGCAATACCTCAAAACTATTGCAAGCTACTACTACAATTGAATAGCAACCTCAACTACCTACTTCAAATCAAGATACATAACTCAGTGCAACAGGAAAACTCTCCAAACAAGGTAAACATGAAAAATCAAGAGAGTTCCAGCAAGAAATTTAACAAAATCTCTTAAAAAGATAAGCATGAAAACTAAGAGCTAAACATGACAGCAGCTATGAAAAAGATAAAGAACAAACACATCAAAGATAAGCATGAAAAATCCTATGATTTGTTCTAGATTTTGAAAGTGGAGCGTGTTTCCCTCCCACACAAAGAAATCTGGGTTCTAACTTGTTATGAACAGCAAGAAAAGCTAAAGAAAACTAAAAAGGAAATAAAGAGCAAGACGCTCCAAGCATAGCACATAACGCATGAAGTGATAAAAATATAGTGGAACAAAAGACGAACTGATAATTGTTGATGAAGAAGGGGATGCATGGGGGCATCCCCAAGCTTAGACCCTTGAGTATTCTTGAATATATCTTCGGGTGCACGGGGGCATCCCCAAGCTTGAGCGTTTGACACTCCTGAATCTTCTTGTATCATCTTCCCTCGCACACCTGAAATCTCTCTTCATACATAACTCATCATAATCTGATTAGCGAGGTTAGTACCCACAATAAATTAATTTTTCTCTACTGGAAATAAGTATATTCTTGAAGAGATATTGTTTCTTAAGATTGCCAAAAAGTTTTTGCAAAGAAAAAGCAAGCTTAAGGTTTGCAAAATGAAGAAAAGGAAAAACAGGACAGAATTTGTGAAAAACAGACCAGCAGGTAGTAAAGAATTTTTTAGGGATACTTCTGCAACTCAAATAAAAAAACTCAGAACATACGAAAGTTCCGAGATTGTATAGAGAATGTTCTGTAAAAAATTCAGCTCAAAAATATGAATTGGGATTTTTTTTGTGACTTTTCCCGTCATGAGGACAAAATCTGTTTTCTGGACAGCATGTCACAACTTTCACCTCCCTTGTCATATGAGGCTATAAATGGCACAAAGCTTGAAAAGTAAAGATACAATGATGTTGCTACAGTATTAACAAACATCAAGACCACTAAAAACAGAAGAAAAACAAAAAGGGAAACCTAAATTCGTTGCGGGCTGCCTCCCGAAAGCGCTTCTTTAAAGCCATTAGATAGGCATAATGCAATAGATCAAGTCTTTTCAAGAAAATAACTAGCCCGTGTGACAGACTCAGAAGGAAACTTAATCTTTTTCCTAGGGAAGTGTTCCATCCCTTTCTTGAGAGGGAATTGGAATTTGTTAATCCCTTCTTTCATGTCAATAACAGCACCCACGGTGCGAAGAAAAGGACGTCCCAAAATAATTGGACAAGAAGGTTCACATTCAATGTCCATAATAGTAAAATCAACAGGAACGTAATTTTCATTGACAATGATAAGAGCATCATCAATCTTCCCCAAAGGTTTCCGTACGGAAGAGTCGACAAGACGAACACCAAAAGAACAAGAATCAAATGGTTTTAATTCAAATATATCATACATTATTTTGGGCATAACGGAGGTACTAGCTCCAACATCACATAAAGCATAGCAAGAAAAGTTATTCAACTTAATTTTAATCATAGGATCCCAACCATCTTCTAGCTTTCTAGGTATGGAGGCTTCTACCCTAAGCTTCTCCCCCCTAGCTTTAATGAGAGCATTAGTGATATACTCCGTGAAGGCAAGACTAAGTGTGCTAGTGTGGGGGTCTCTAGACATCTTGTGAAGGAAACTAATAACTTTAGAAAGGGTGAAATTATCAAAATCAAGGTCACTACTATCCAGTAAAGTGGTAGTGGTGTCCTTTAGGCTCACTTTTTGGGTAGCTTCTATAGTCATAGGAATTTCTTCTTCTACGGTTGAGTTCATGGCATCACCATTAATAGGTACTATGGGACTAGGGGTGCATTGGGTGCTAAGAGTTTGGATATCCTCAACAACTTGGATAGTAGCAATGGTATGGTGTGTAGGAAGGCTTTAATTCTATCTTCTTCCTCCTTTTCTCTAGCCCATCTCTCTTTAAGTTTAGCCATCATCCTAATGTTTTCATTAATTTTCACTTGGATAGCGTTCATAGGAGTGACCTTCCTCTCCTCAGGAGGAGAAGTCTAATTTGAAGAAATTCTACTTCATGGGCTAAATTGTCTACCTTCGACGAGAGATTATCTAATTTTTCTAGTTTTTCCTCTACACTCTTGTTGAAGGCTCTTTGGGTAGTGATGAAGTCTTTAAGCATACTTTCTAATTCAGAAGTGGAGTTCTTGGTGCTAGGATAAGTGTTGTTGTTCCCATAGTTGTTGGAGGGGAACGGTCTAGGATTGCTACCAAAATTACTCCTATAAGCATTGTTATTGAAGTTGTTTCTAGAGATAAAGTTCACATCTACTTGATCTTGAGCAATCAAAGAATTTAAAGGAACATCATGAAGATCAATAGGAGATTGCTTGGTAAGTAGAGACACAATCAAGTCAAACTTTCCATTTAGGGAGGAGATCTCCTCGACAGAGTTTACCTTCCTACCTGTTGGAGCTCTTTCGGTGTGCCATTGGGAATAGTTGGTCATCATCTCATCGAGTAGTTTTGTGGCAGCACCAAGCGTTGTTGACATAAAGGTTCCTCCCGCGGCCTAATCTAGCAAGTTTCGCGAGGTAAAATTATGTCCTGCATAAAAAGTTTGGATAACCATCCAAGTAGTCAAACCATGCGTAGGGCAATTATTAACAAGAGATTTCATGCATTCCCAAGCTTGGGCAACGTGTTCATTATCCAATTGCTTAAAATTCATAATATTACTCCTTAATTGGATAATCTTAGCTGGGGGTAGTACTTCCCAATAAAAGCATCCTTGCACTTATCCCAAGAATCTATGCTATTCCTAGGCAAGGATTGAAACCAGACTTTAGCTCCTCCTCTCAAGGAGAAAGGAAAAATCTTAAGCTTAACAATATCACCATCTACTTCTTTGTACTTTTGCATATCACAGAGCTCAACAAAATTATTTAAGTGCAAAGCAGCAGCATCTCTAGCACCGGAGAATTGATCTTTCATAACAAGGTTCAACAAAGAAGGTTTAATCTCATAAGAAGGTGCTGAAGTGGCAGGTGTAGCAATAGGAGTGCAGATAAAGTCACTGTTGTTATGACTAGTGAAGTCACACAACTTGGTGTTCTCGGAGGAACCCATAGCAGCAGCAAGCAAGATAACTATTTTTTTATTTTTGATAAAAGACACTAAAGCAAAAACTGAAAGGTAAACTAACAACACTAAAAAGCAAAGATAAAAGGTAGTGTGCAACTCCCCTATCTTGAAGAGTGGAGTCCCCGGCAACAGCGCCAGAAATTGCTTTGATGTCGTGAGAGTTGCTCGCCCCTCGTTAGTTACCCAAAGTGGAAGGTTTGAGATGTAGACAGCAGCAAATTTCCCTCGGTGAAGATACCAAGGTTTGTCTCCAGTAGGACTCCAACAACGACAGGAAGGTGACAACGGCGCTAGTAATTAGGCGGTTGACGTGGACCTGCATACACACAACAGATAACTTTCCTCCCAACGAGTTCAAAGAGGTTGTCAATCCCTCCGGCCTTGTTGTTTAGAAAGGATAAAACGTACGGGATAATTATGATAGTGATAGCAACGGAAAAGTAAATAAAGCAGAAAATAAATAGTGGTTGTAAACAGTATTGGAAATATGGACCGGGATCTGATGATGTTCACTAGTGATGTCTCTCTCCCAAAAGACGATAAAATAGTCATGCGAGGTAAACAAATTACAGTTGGGCAATTGACAAGATTATGTGCGCAAACCAATGCTAACTATGCTATAAAGAAAGGAAGAGGCTCAAAAGCATGGGCGGTACGCCAACACAAGTAGACCGAAATCCATATGCATCTACCTACTAATCATCCACCTTGAGATATCTATCCAGAACATCTCGCTGGTATTAAGTTGCGAATCCCACCCAAAGTGTAAACTCAATGCAACAGACAACCGCATTAAAGAACTTTGCATAAAGTAAACAATCCTTGCACCCGCAAGTACAAGCACCGTTGTTTTCTCCCTTGTGGCAACAACACATCTCCTAGACTCATATTTTTGTCACTCAAGCTAGTCATCAGGGGGCATGAACCCACAATCATGCATAACGCTCCCTCTTGGAGTCACTACCTACTACTTGGCCAAAGCAATAAACAGCAACGGAGAACATGCAAGAATTAATCAAGTACATAAATATAAAAGAGGAGAATCAAATATATTACTCAAATACAATATGAACATAGTCTCACAATCCATCAGATCCCAGCAAACTCAGCATAGCAACAACAGAAAGATTACATATGTGCCTCGATCATGTAGGGAAGCTCACGAGGTCTAAACCATGAAGAACAAAGAGGGGAGGAGAACATCACATAGCTACTGATCATGGACCCATGGTTCAAGGGGGACTACTCACGGTTCATCCGGGAAGCATCCATGGTGGTGGAGAAGCTCCCGGAGGTGGTTCCTCCCTCCGGCAGGGTGCCGGGAAGAGGTCTCCTAGTGCTCCCGATCTTGGAAGCGCGGCGGCGATAGAACAGAGGACAGATCGCGAAAAAGGGTTATGTCTTCGGGGGTTTCGCGTCACGGAGAATATATGTGCGAAGGGGGCAGCCAGGGGGGCCACCAGGGGTCCAGGCGGCCCCCTAGCGCGGCCCCATCCTAGGGCGCGCCGGGAGGGCGCCTGGGGCCCTGGTGGGTCCCCTCTGGCCCCTTCTTCGTGATTCCCGAAGCTTCCGAAGCGCTGATTTTATTGGATTTTCCCGAATTTTTATAGCACTTTTAATATGGGGGAAAACTGAAATAGAAAAATAGCAGAAAACAGGAACTGGCACTAGGTGTACTGAGTTCATAGGTTAGTCCAAATATGATCAGAAGTGTATGAAAGTGCATCAATATCATAGCAATATCACTCAAAAGAAGCATGGAGCAAGCAGAAATTATAGATACGTTTCGGACGTATCAGCACACAATTGTGAGCAATTTTCATTTTGGGGGCAACGTCATTCGAGCTACGGTTTGATCGCAAAACTATGCGCGAAAATGAATACAGCAGAAGTTTTATTCTCATACTTAGAAAAAAAAATAACAGCCAGGAAAAAAATAAAACAGCAAAAAAGAGAAAAGTCCTCACCTAGTGGGTCGAGGCCCACTGGCGGCTGGAGAGGCCTGGCGGTTGGGCTGGGGCGCCTGGGCCGTGGAAGCCGGCTGGGCCTCGATGCGGTGGCTGGCTGGGCCGGTCCACAACGGCGGCAACGGCTGTCCAGGACGGATCGGGCGGCGGTTGCGGTGGCCGGCCGGCTCAAGGCCGCGGCGGCGGCGCCGTTCACCGGAGCGGGGCGGAGCCAGGGAACACAGGAGGCGGTGGAGGCGTCCGGATCCGGTCGACTGGCCGTGGCAAGGTCCAAGGGGGCGACGGCGCAGCGGCGGCACGGCAGCTCCTGCACAGCGGAGGTGAGCGGGGTGAGGAGGAGATGGAAGGGAGGCGCGCAAGGAAGGAGGAAGGAGGCTGGCCGGCGGGCTACCTTGGCGCACGGCGGCGACGTGGCGGCACGACGGCGACCGGCTCGGGCGCGAATGCAGCGGCTCCAGATGGGCTCTAGCGGGCCTGGCTGCGGAGGGGCGGTCTTGTGCGGCCCGATTCGGCTGGAAGGGGGCTGGGAGGCTACGTGGCCTCTCGAGGGCCCTCAGATCTGATGGTCCTGGATGCCCTGGACGCTAGGGTTTCATGGATGTGGGGACTTGGGGGCAAATTTGGGCAATTTTTCAGGGGGGTGGCTACAAGTTTGTGTTACGGAAACCCTAGAAGGGCTAGGGAGAGTGGAGGACTTTATATAGGCTGGCCTGGATGGAAGTTTTACGCAAACGCCCTTGAGTCTTCTCTCTCGCGTCCGGTACTCCACGTTTCTGACCGTCGGGAGTCCATATGACCTTCGATTCAGACGAAATCTCGAATCACGCGCTCAGCGCGTCGAGACCGTCAATCGTACCTCACTTCGATACCGTTCCGAGAATATTTTCCAGCTCCCAATAAAATAATCCATTTACTTATTAAATGGGGTTTTTTCGTTCTGATGGTGATGGCTGGTCTCGTGCCGGAAGTTGCGACGATGCTCGGGTAAACCCAGTGTCGCAAAAGTCGTGTGCCGTTTGGGAAAAAGGTTTACTCACGCATCCGATACAAGAAGGAGGGGGGAATATAATCAGCGACTAATAAATCGGCGAAGCAAATACTGCAAAAAATTCTAGCAATCAACAAAATAATGCAACAAACAAAAAAATTAATTTGGGTGAAAATCCCAGGTTGTTACAATCTCCTTCGACGGGGTACTGAGGTTGTTCGTCCTCTTCAGTTTCCATGGCCTCGAGGTCCGCATCAAGTTGCTCGGCAACATCCATCATCTCTTTGTTTAATGAAGAAGATGAGGATGAGGAGATTCCTGCACAGCTCTCGTCTCCAGAGCCATCTTGTCCGGCATCGCCTTCATCTGTGGCAGGTGGTTCATCTTGACGAGAGGAAACTGTGGTAATAATACGTCCCAAATGTATCTATAATTTCTTCTTGCTCCGTGCATGTTTTGGGTGATATTATGTAAGGCCCGATATGCGGTATTGTTCCAGATCTAGATGTTTCCATCCAGATCCGGGGACGAAGCACATATCGGTCCCACCGCGACATATGACATAACCATATGCCCCGGATTTCCAACATGATATCACAACATTACAGATACAAGGATACAACATCTCATACAATCGGCATACAACTGCCTTAATACAATACAACAGCGGAAGATATATGTCTGAGTACAGACTACAATCAAATGCCTAGTGGAAAAGAGAGAAAAATCGATCCCCATAACCACACGGGTCCAGGCCCTACGCCGGGATCCGCCTAACTAGTCGTCGTCGAGTCTCCACGTGAAACGTCGATCACCATACCTGTTGTCGATCAAGAACCCTGAAAAGAGTTTGGGGGTAGTATCATCAGTACAGAGGTACTCAGCATCCAACTGTAGTGGTCAACTGACCCAGCAAGGACTTCATCACTCGTAATTCTAGGACAACTAGTAGTTTACGGTAAGGAAGGGGTAAGTGGTGAGGTTGCTGCCGCACTAGCATTTATGAAGTGGTTAACGATCTAGAGAGTAAGGTAAGAAGCCAAGCATTCGATGAGGAATCGCCTCCAACCAGTCTTGCTATCAACTACTTACGCAAACATAACACCTATCCTATCCTTTTCCTCCTCTTCGCATCCCGACGAAGAAGAAGCAGTCAAGGCACACACACGTTGACCAAGTTATATTAAGATTATCTCAGTTGTTGTTGTCTATGAACGAGGAGTAGGTCTCAAGTCGTCCATAACCGTGGACACGACTTCTCGAAAAGATTTAACCCTGCAGGGGTGTACCAACTGCCCATTACAAGGCTCCACATGCACGCCCATCTCTGTCAGTTGCTACCCATTATAGGCAACCATTTTATGATTTAGTTCCAAGAGATCTGAAACGACAGGTCCCTCTAGCTAACAACGAACAAATCCGGGTGGCCCCCGGTGAGTCGACATCCAGCACAAGACCCGGCCGCGCTCTCGATCTGGACTGTATCGTATGTCGCAGGTTTGGATAGTCGGTTAATCACACATGGGAAACCGGGTCCTCAGCCAGACAAGGTGGGCCAGCAAGGGAACTATGTCCTCACTAGTCCAGGGTGGTTTGTAAACAACTGGTGGCCGACTAGCACACACACGGTTTCAAATGGTAAATCAGCTTGGGCCACCACTGGAAATGTTTGAAGCTAGGTAGGTAAGAAAAGGGGACCCCATAAAATCCCATACGCGGTTAGGCACGCTCAGTCTTAAAACCAATACCCGGAACTCGGGTCCTAGGTGACTCGAATGGAACAAAGCGTCGGGGCGGGATAGCCTAGACCTTCCATCCTTCGTCGAATATAGTCAACATTATAATAATCATATCATCAACAATAATAATAATAATGTGATAGCCCAAACCAAGGAGTAACAGGGTAACATCGTAGCAACCTAAGCATGCATACTAAGCAGGGGCTGAGCAACGAGCAATAGTAACATAGCAGTACATGGTTTGCTGGGAGGGGACATGGCTGTATCGGTTTGTAAGAGGCTATAAACATGTGGTAGGATCAAACATCGAACCTATCCTAGACTAGCATGCAAACCGCTGGTTGAAATAGAATGGATCATAAGTAATGTATAGTCCTTGCCTGTTGATAAGTCGGGTTCCGAAGGTGTAGTTGATCGCAAGCTCGCATCGTCTCCGAGAGGTACCCGCGGAAGCACACAAGACGGTAAACACTGGAAATCAATCAACGAGCAAGCATCTATTACTACGAAGCAAACACGAGCAAGCATCAAAAAGAAGGCAACAAGAGACATCGCACCTACCATCGAGAGCGGTTACTAACAGGTTAAGTGGAGTACTCGTCACACACAACGATACTGCACATTTAGAAAGGTTCAAGTTGTTTAGCTACAGGTGATCAACAAAGGTTTTTAACATGGCATCTCACTCAAGCATCGCATGGCACACAAACATGACAAGAGGTTAAGCATAAGATAAACTATCTATGCTAGTCAATTTAAGTGAGGCACAACCTAAACATGGCATAACACTAAGTGCCACACAACAATTAAAGGATTTGGTACTGCTCTGTCCTAAACCATATTTTAGGTTGGTTAACAACAGCAAAAAATAGCATAAACACAAAGTACATAAAAACTAATCAAGTTACATATAAAGAACACCCCAAACGGAGTTACGGTTAAAAAGATACAAGCAAAATAAGTTACGGGCACAATCTGCCAACATCAGGAAGCACACTTTATAGCAATGCATAAAAAGGATAATGAGTGCAAACATGGTCACAAATGATATGAAACTAAAGTAGAAATGGCAGGGAAGGCATAGCAAAAGCAATCATGCAAATAGGCATCATGAACAACTAGTTATAGCCCAAGCAAAATGCAATAAAATATTACTAGTCTAGGACTTAGTGAAAATAATGAAAACAGGGAAGAAACTGTTATTTTTATGTTGTATAAACAGGGGTAAAACTATATGCAAAAGTGCAGAAACATGACATATCAATACATGGGCATGAAGTAGACATGATGATGATCAGGTACAAAAAAGAATCAAGGTCATAGGCATAACAGATCAAAAGATATTAAGCATGCAACATGACATCGGAACGTTACAGACTTAGTGAAAAACAGAGGTGGCTGTCAAAAACAGCAGCATAGCAACTTTGGAGCTCAATAACTATGTGACCAGCAAGCATATCATGACAATTCAAGACATATAACGGAAGTAGACATGATGCTTAAAAGTATGAAAAAAGAATCAATGCAATAGGCCTCATGGATGAGTCACAATCATCAACCAAAGTTGCAACAAAATAATAACAGCAGCACTTAACAGGAATTAGTAACAGTTAACGGTCTGATGCCCACTTCAACGCAGATTAACAACATCAGAATGGCCTCAAATCAAAATGCTCACAAAAGTTGGATTGAAGTACACACAATTCTAAGCAAATTTCCTTTTGGGCGCAACGCGATCCGGGCTACGGTTCTGTCGCTATCGTCACCGCGAAATCGAATCAGCAGCAGAAATTAAAGGACTTAGCAGAAATAACAAAAAAAAGGCCTGGTCTCTCACCCCAACTGGGCCGAGCCCACGAGGCAGCTGACGGCCTGGCTGGCGAGGCGGGCTGGGGAGGCCGCTGGGCCTCTGGCCGAGCCGGGCTGGCTCGGTGGCTGGGCCGCCCATGATAGCGGCGGTTGGAGGGATCGGGGCGGCCGACCCCGTCCGCGGCGGCGGCAGCGCCCGCCGTGGAGCAGAGGCGCGGCGAGGTGGCATGCAGATCGGCCGGGAGCAGGCGGAGTGGCTCGTGGCGGCGGATCCGGAGGCAGGGGCGACGGGGTCGTGGCCGGAGCCTGACGCGGCGGCGACATGAGCTCTCGGGCTCGTCCCGTCCAGGGCGCGACGGCTCTCCAGGGCGCCCGGCGACGCGAACCTGCAGAGGAGAGGGAGAAGGGAGCCGTGAGGAGGAGGAGAAGGAGGAAGCTGAGCGCGGGAGGAGAGGAGAGGTGGTGCGGCGGCTCCGGAGGCTGGAGGAGCACGGCGGCGCGGCGGCCTCGGGTGCGGCGGTGGGGTGCTGCGTGAGGAGAGAGGAGGGTAGGTGGGGAGCTCCCTGGGCCGTTGGATCGGCCGATCCAACGGTCCAGATCACAGGGAGGCTAGATTTTGGGCAAAAATGGGCTAATTGCGAAAATTGGGGCTATGTTTGAGGGGGTGGCTGCAATTTTGTGGCTAGGGAAACCCTAGAAAGGGGTGGGAGTGTGGTGGTCTTTATATAGCCCAGGTGGTTGGCAGTTGCCAAAAACATCTCTGGTTTTTCTGTCGCGCGCGCGGTGCTTACGTTTCTGACCGCCGGGGGTCCGCAGGACCTCCGATTCGGGTAAAACTTCGAACTGCGCGATCAGCGCGTCGAGCTGGCGGCATTCACCTAGCGCTGGAACCATTCCGAGAACACTTTCCGGCGTGCTATAAAAATAACCCGTTTAATTATTAAACGGGGTTTTCGTTCCGTTGGCTGCGGCTGGTCTCGTGCAATTTTCGCGACGGTGATCGGGGGAAACCCGGTGTCACAAAGGTCGAGTGTCAGGGTGGAAAGGGTCGGTCTCCATGCGATATGAGATAAGAGGGGGGTAAAATAATCGCCGATCGATAAATCGGGGATGCAAACACCGCAAACAAATCAGACAATCAAGCAATTCACACCGAAAAAAAAATTTAATTTTTGTGAAATCTGGGCTGTTACATATTACTATGCTTTTGATACACTTTCATGCACTTTTGATCATATTTGGACTAACCTATTAACTCAGTGTACCCCAGTGCCAGTTTCTGTTTTTTGCTGTCTTTTTATTTCAAGTTTTCCCATTACCTAAAGTGCCAGGAAAATTCCAGGGAAAATATATAAAACATCAGTGACTCGGAAGCTTCCAGAGTCTCGAAGGGGGACCATAGGGGACCCACCTAGAGTCCAGGCGGCCAGGGGGTGCGGCCTAGGGTTGGGCCGCGCCGGGAGGCCGCCTGCACTCCTTGGTGGCCCCCTGTGATAGAGGCGAAGGTGTCCCGATGTTTCGATGAGATGGTGGAGGTCGATTATGGTGGAGACGACTTTCACGATCCGACTACGAACGTGCGAAGACGTTGCGCCTTAGCGATCGCTAAACCAACTCCGAGAGGTTATTGATCCCGCGGATGCACGATCAACCTGACCACGAAGGTCTAATTCCTGCAAGCAATCGAAGAACAAGCAAGAACTAAGAATTGCAATCTGGATATTGCGAATATAAGATGAATGATTACGAAAGTTGGGGTTCCAATGAGGTCTTGGCCTGGTCGGATGACACAAACGAAGAGCTCGAAGTTGCGGCTATGGCTAACTTAAATCTAATTAAAACCCAAGTCTAAACGACGCCCTAAGGGCTGTATATATGGGGGAACAGAGGGGAATTTCGTGGCCCCTTGGAGGAGGGATCCGAAAACAACCCTAACTCGGTTTCCCCACACATACGGACTCTAAAAAATAGCCTATTAAGTGTATTTCGAAATTACATGGGCCTGGCCCAATAATAAGGTGACGCATCACCTATAATAACCCTTGGACGAAAATATTAATGTGGCGTCTTGTGTCTCTCGTCCAAGTCTTCATGCACGCCTTATGTTGGCCTCAAAGTGCGAAAATCACCACTGGAAGCTCCATGCTTGATCCCGCTCCAATGACCATCCTTCTTATCCATGCTAGGTCCTTCATTCATAAGACAAACAAAAGTATCTAATTTAGGCAGCATCATATGTTCCTGAACATTAGAAGGATTCGCAAGAAACGAAAGTACCTGATAATTTAGTTGACGTGCGCGTGCTCTAGTAACTGGTCCAGTATGTGTAGTTGGTGAAGATGTGGGTGTAACATTAGTAGAGATGTCCTCATCATCCTCCCCTTCTTGAATTGAAGTCGTCCTCGACGGAAGCTCATCACCTTCTCCCAAATAAGGTTTCAAATCTGCAATGTTAAATGTGGGACTAACCCCAAAATCTGCAGGTAGCTCAAGTTTATATGCATTATCATTAATTTTCTGTAAAACCTTAAAGGGACCATCAGCTCGTGGCATTAATTTAGACTTGCGCAAATCAGGAAACCTATCTTTACGTAGATGTAACCAAACAAGATCTCCTGGTTCAAACACAACATGCTTTCTACCCTTATCACCAGCAAGCTTGTATCTAGCATTCATTTTCTCAATGTTTTCTTTAGTTAACTCATGCATTTTTAATATCAATTCAGCACGTTGCTTAGCATCAAAATTAACCTTCTCCGAAGATGGAAGAGGCAGCAAATCAATAGGTGCACGAGGTAGAAAACCATAAACAATCTCAAAAGGGCACATTTTAGTGGTAGAATGAAATGAACGATTATAAGCAAATTCAATATGAGGTAAACATTCTTCCCACATTTTCAAGTTACTCTTTAAAACAGCCCTAAGCATAGTAGACAAAGTCCTATTGACTACTTCAGTTTGTCCATCAGTTTGGGGATGACAAGTAGTACTAAAAAGTAGTTTAGTCCCCAACTTAGCCCATAAGCATCTCCAAAAATGGCTAAGAAACTTAGTATCACGATCCGAGACAATAGTATTGGGCACACCATGTAAGCGAATAATCTCACGAAAGAATAAATCAGCAACATTAGCAGCATCATCGCTTTTATGACATGGTATAAAATGTGCCATCTTAGAAAATCTATCCACGACAACAAATATGCTATCCCTCCCCTTATTAGTTCGAGGCAAGCCTAAAACAAAGTCCATGGATATGTCCTCCCACGGAACACTAGGTACAGGTAAAGGCATGTATAAACCATGAGGATTGAGTCGTGACTTAGCTTTTTGACATGTAGTGCAGCGAGCAACAAAACGCTCAACATCCCGTCTCATCTTTGGCCAAAAGAAATGTGTAGCAAGTATGTCCTCCGTCTTCTTCACGCCAAAGTGTCCCATTAATCCTCCTCCATGCGCCTCCTGCAACAACAAAAGACGAATAGAGCTAGCTGGAATGCATAGCTTGTTAGAACGGAACACAAAACCATCATTAAGCACAAACTTGTTCCATGTTCTACCCTCTCTACAATTCTGCAATACATCTTTAAATTCCGCATCATGTACATATTGATCTTTGAGTGTCTCTAAACCGAATATCTTAAAGTCAAGTTGTGAAAGCATAGTATAACGACGAGACAAAGCATCAGCAATAATATTATCTTTCCCCTTCTTGTGTTTAATGACATAAGGGAAAGTCTCAATAAATTCAACCCACTTAGCATGTCTACGATTAAGTTTTGCTTGGCTTCTTATGTGTTTCAAAGATTCATGATCAGAATGTATAACAAATTCTTTGGGCCATAAATAATGTTGCCAAGTTTCTAATGTCCGAACAAGAGCATATAATTCCTTATCATAAGTAGAATAGTTCAGACTAGGCCCACTCAATTTTTCAGAAAAGTATGCAACAGGTTTAGCATCTTGTAATAACACACCTCCCAAACCAATCCCACTAGCATCGCATTCAAGCTCAAAAGTCTTATTAAAATCAGGAAGTTGGAGCAAAGGAGCATGTGTTAACTTATCTTTCAATACCGTGAAGGCTTCTTCCTGTGCGGTACCCCAAGTAAAAGGCACATCCTTGCGTGTAAGCTCATTGAGAGGTGCAGCAATGGTGCTGAAATCTCTCACAAAACGCCTATAGAATCCAGCGAGGCCAAGAAAACTTCTCACTTGTGTGACCGTTTTGGGCTGCGGCCAACTCTCAATCGCCTCGATCTTGGCTTTATCAACTTCAATTCCCTGTGGAGTAACAACATAGCCAAGAAACGATACACGGTCGGTGCAAAAGGTGCACTTCCGAAGGTTACCAAACAAACGTGCAGTACGTAGAGCAATAAAAACAGCACGTAAATGATCCAAATGTTCCTCCAAAGATTTGCTATAAATCAGTATATCATCAAAATAGACTACCACAAATCGTCCAATGAAAGCACGTAAAACCTCGTTCATTAATCTCATGAAAGTGCTAGGTGCATTAGTTAACCCAAAAGGCATGACTAACCACTCATATAATCCAAACTTAGTTTTAAATGCCGTTTTCCATTCATCCCCTAATTTCATGCGAATTTGATGGTATCCACTACGCAAATCAACTTTGGAAAACATGGTAGAGCCACTTAATTCATCAAGCATATCATCTAACCTAGGAATAGGATGACGATAACGAATAGTAATATTATTAATGGCTCTACAATCAACACACATACGCCAAGTTCCATCCTTTTTAGGCACTAATATAACAGGAACAGCACAAGGACTAAGGGATTCACGTATGTAACCTTTGTCGAGTAGCTCTTGTACTTGACGCTGAATCTCCTTCGTCTCCGCCGGATTGGTACGGTATGGCGCACGGTTGGGCAGCGAAGCACCAGGAATTAAGTCAATCTGATGCTCAATCCCTCGAATAGGTGGTAATCCCGGTGATACGTCTTGTGGAAAGACGTCAATAAACTCCTGCAAAAGGTCAGTGACAACAGGAGGCAAAGAAGGAGGCAATTCCTCAAATGAAAACAAAGCTTATTTGCACACAAAAGCATAGCACACATATTGACTAACATCCAAATCCGAAATATCAACCTTAGTAGCAAGCAAAGTTGGACTAGTCAATTTAATTTCATTAGAAACAGCAGAAGAAGATTTGCTAGTAGTCTTATGTTGTTGCTCAAATTCTTTAGCTGCTATCTCATTTTCACTCTTATTTTTCTCCTGTTTAGCTTTACTAGCTCTAGCAAGATCATCTTTCACAATTTGTTCAGGAGACATAGGAAGTAAAGCAATAGTTTTATCCTGATGAACCAGAGTAAACTGATTTGTCCTACCATGGTGTACAACATTCCTATCAAATTGCCATTATCTACCAAGTAAAAGAGAGCATGCTTGCATGGGTACCACATCACAATCAACATAATCAACATATGCAGCAATGCTAAAGTGCACACGAACAGAACGCGTTACCTTAATCTTACCACTATTGTTAAACCACTGAATATAGTACGGATGGGGGTGTGGTCTTGTGGTGAGAGATAGCTTCTCCACCAACTCCATGCTCGCCAAGTTGTTGCAACTCCCTCCGTCAATGATGATGCGAACCGAACGTTCTTTCACCACTCCCTTTGTGTGGAACAAATTATGCCTCTGGTTTTGCTCGGCCTTCGATACCTGCACACTTAACACACGTTGAGCAACCAAACTAGCATATTTATCTGCATCATCAGGAGCCATATACTCTATATCATGAGCATCATCATGGGCACCCTGTTCCTCATGAGCAATGAGAACTAAAGTCTCCTCATCATAGTCACTCGCTGACTCATACCCACCATCCGCCGTAATAGTCATCACACGCTTGGAGGGAGAGTCTTTTGCGAAGTGACCTCCACCTTGGCACCTGCGACATTTAATATCACGATCTCGTGTTTGCCCTGTGGAAGCCATGGATGAAGAAGAACTCGCCGCTGGACCACTTTGTGCACCCTTGAATGGTGGCGCTGGCTGTTTTGGTGGCTCCCTGTAAGAATGAGCGGCTGAAGTAGATGGTGGTGCAGCAGGACGTGTGGATGTAGAAGCTCCACGCGATGTCCATGATGTATTTCGTCCTGCAGAAAAGTTAGGTCTCTAGCGGCCTGTCGATCCTGCACTTCACGTTCATCTTTACAAGCAAGATGAAACAAACGAGTGATAGTAGCAAAGTCCTTGTATTCTAGAATAGTTTGTATCTCCCTGTTTAAACCACCCATAAAACGTGCAAGCATAGCTTCATTATCCTCTACTAGGCCACATCTAATCAATCCAGTTTGTAATTCTTGATAATATTCCTCTACAGAATTGTTTCCTTGTCTCAAACGCTGTAATTTTTGTAACAATTCACGTTGATAATAAGGAGGAACCCAGCGAGTACGCATAGCATCTTTTAAAGCAGCCCAAGTAGTTGGAATATTATTAGCATGCAATCTACAATGTTCAGACCACCAAATAGATGTAAATCCCGTGAATTCACAAACAGCAGCAGTAACATGTCTATTCTCAGGATATTGTAAACATGTAAAGCGTTGTTCAGTTTCTAACTCTCAAGTAAGATAAGCATCAGGAATATATCTACCCTCAAACGGCTTAAGATTCAATTTCAGTTTAGGCACATATTCATCATCGCGTACCTGAGGGGGTGGTTGGTGTCGACCGTGGCGAATGTTGGGACGTGGACGTCCAGCTGGCTGTTCATAGGCCGCTTCCTGTTCCACCTCCTCCTCGTAATCACCCTCGTAGTTGTCGTCCTGGCCGACGTCAGAAGCAGCAGCAGCAGGTACTGCAACAGCAGGAGGAGCACCAATACCAGCAGCTTGTCCTCTCGGAAACAGAATCCGTCGTGCACGTGGTAGTGGCGGTGGTTGTGGCTGTGCTGGAGCGGCAGCAGGCTGTGTAGGTAGGCGTGCGATCAACTCAGTAAACTTGGCGTCGAGCTTGGTGTCGATCATCTTTTCCACGCCATCAATTGCCTCTGTAAATCTGGTCTCGATGTCATTCACCTGTTCAGACATCATTTGTGCAAATTTATCATGTAGCTCCTTGTTTGTCATGTTCTCCCAATTGGGTGCATCCCGCGCCACTTCATCATGTGATCCTGGCATGGTTAGCAGAAATAGAAAACACACAGGAATATGATCCTACTTCTACTAATGGGATGTGGGATGGTGGAAAGCACAAATCCGTCAAGCTTTTCTTTCGTTCTTACTGATTCTTACCTAGCAGCAGGTGGTGATGTACAACCAACGGGTCAAAACTCTCAGAGATGTGGTAGAGCGATGGACATGAGGTGTCAACCGCACGAAGTAGAATATATGTGGAGTTGTAGGTAGGCTTGACAAATATGGTAGCAAAAAGCTCAACAGTAATCAAAACAGAGATGCAAAGTTGAATAAACACTCAACGTCGGTACTGTGCTGATCCTAGGCTAGACCGTACTAGAGACGCGAGCCTAAAACACCAACGAAAGCACGGCGCGGCACGTAAATAACTGAGAAGCACACTCTGAATTTTTTTTCTCTCTCTCTTTTTTTTTTTGCGATGCGGGACTGCGGTGGCTGAAAAAGTGCGAAAAAATCACTATGGTGGCGAACGTCTCAAAATGAGTTTCTGGACCTAAGGAACGTATGGGCACGAAATTTTTTTACCCCTGAAAATTTTGGCCTAAAAACTGCTCTGGAAAGCGTGCCAGACTTTTTTTTTTTCCTAATCACCCCCCTTCTCTGGACGGAAAAAGTTTGATGAAATCCGACTCTAACAACTGAAAACTAATCTGGCTACAGAGAGATCAGGAACCGTACTGATGGTGGAACTCAACTCGGACTCGTGAGACGTGGTGGTGTATATGAACTCTGCTTGGCGGAACGTGGTGGTGTATCTGGACTCGGATTAGCGGAACGTGGTAGGATGACTACTGGTGCGGCGGCGACGTGGCAAACTGTGATCAGAACTCGAAACTCTAAGGAACTAGACGCTAAGATCAGCAACTTGACACAACGATGCAACCGTAAATTCAACAAAGCAAGTACTGAAAAGAAAACTGGACAAAGGCTAGGACTGTCTTGGGACGTGATGATCTAACCCTAATTTTTTTTTGTTGGCTTTTTCGTGGACTGTAGGTATGAAGAACAGAACCAATCTAGACTATGAAAACTGGTAAATCTCACCGAGCAACCTAGAAATCTGATACCACTTGATAGAGGCGAAGGTGTCCCGATGTTTCGATGAGATGGTGGAGGTCGATTATGGTGGAGACGACTTTCACGATCCGACTACGAACGTGCGAAGACGTTGCGCCTTAGCGATCGCTAAACCAACTCCGAGAGGTTATTGATCCCGCGGATGCACGATCAACCTGACCACGAAGGTCTAATTCCTGCAAGCAATCGAAGAACAAGCAAGAACTAAGAATTGCAATCTGGATATTGCGAATATAAGATGAATGATTACGAAAGTTGGGGTTCCAATGAGGTCTTGGCCTGGTCGGATGACACAAACGAAGAGCTCGAAGTTGCGGCTATGGCTAACTTAAATCTAATTAAAACCCAAGTCTAAACGACGCCCTAAGGGCTGTATATATGGGGGAACAGAGGGGAATTTCGTGGCCCCTTGGAGGAGGTATCCGAAAACAACCCTAACTCGGTTTCCCCACACATACGGACTCTAAAAAATATCCTATTAAGTGTATTTCGAAATTACATGGGCCTGGCCCAATAATAAGGTGACGCAGCACCTATAATAACCCTTGGACGAAAATATTAATGTGGCGTCTTGTGTCTCTCGTCCAAGTCTTCATGCACGCCTTATGGTGGCCTCAAAGTGCGAAAATCACCACTGGAAGCTCCATTGTCCTTTCCCGCGCGCACACCTCCTTCTCCATGCTTGATCCCGCTCCAATGACCATCCTTCTTATCCATGATAGGTCCTTCATTCATAAGACAAACAAAAGTATCTAATTTAGGCAGCATCATATGTTCCTGAACATTAGAAGGATTCGCAAGAAATAAAAGTACCTAATAATTTAGTTGACGTGCGCGTGCTCTAGTAACTGGTCCAGTATGTGTAGTTGGTGAAGATGTGGGTGTAACATTAGTAGAGATGTCCTCATCACCCTGGCTGCCCCCCTTGGCCTATATTTACCTCTTGCCCCGAAACCCCCGATGACATAACCCTTTTTCGCGATCTCGCCTCTGTTCCGCCGCCACCGCGCCTCCAAGATCGAGAGCACCAGAAGACCTCTTCTCGGCACCCTGTCGGAGGAAGGATTGACCCCCGGGAGCTTCTCTACCACCATGGACGCTTCCCGGATGAGCGGTGAGTATTCCACCTTGGACCATGGGTCCATGATCAGTAGCTATGTGATGTCCTCTCCCCCTCTTTGTTCTTCATTGATTAGACCTTGTGAGCTGCCCTACATGATCAAGGGACATATGTAATTCTTTCTGCTGTTGCTATGTTCATTTTGCTGGGATCTGATTGATTAAGAGATTATGTTCAGATTGTGATGAGTAATTTATTTGGTTCTTCTCCTTTTATATTTATGTTCTTGAGTAATTCTTGCATGTTCTCCGTTGCTGTTTATTGCTTTGGCCAAGAAGTTGGTAGCAACTCCAAGAGGGGGCGTTATGCATGATTGTGGGTTCATGCCCCCTGATGACTAGCTTGAGTGACAGAAACATGAGTCTAGGGGATGTGTTATTTCCACAAGGGGGGAAACAACGGTGTTTGTAACTGTGATTGCAAGGATTGTTTACTTTACGCAAAGTTCTTTTAATGCAGTTGTCTGTTGCTTTGGGTTTAGACTTTGGGTGGGGCTCCCAACTTAATACATGTGAGATGTTCTGGATAGATATCTCAAGGTGGATGATTAGTGAGTAGATGCAGATGGATTTTGGTCTACTTCTTTTGGCGTACTTCCCATGCTTTTGAGCCTCTTCTTTCTTTTGTAGCATAGTTAGCATTGCGGTGCGTTTTTAATCCTGTCAATTGCCCAGCTATAATTTGTTCACCTCGCATAGCTGTTTATCGTCTTTTGGGAGAGAGACGTCACTCGTGAACATCATGGGACCCCGGTCCATACTTTCACCACTGTTTACACCCTCAATTTACTTCATGTTTTACTTTCTAGTTGCAATTATCACTACTATCTACCCTTGCGTTTGACCCTTTGTGAACAACAAGGCCAGAAAGATTGACAACCTCTCGGTACTCGTTCGGAGAAAATTTATCTGTTGAAGTGTGCAGGTCCACGTCAACTCTCGTGCTATCAATTTCTAGCGCCGTTGTGACCTACTTGTCGTTGTCGGAGTCCTACTGGAACAGAAACCTTGGTATCTTCACTGAGGGAAACTTGCTATTCTGCATGTTCAGCTTCAACATCAGCATCAGTACATTGGTCATTTCTCTCGATGTTGGTCTCATCTTCATCATCGGATGTTGCTTCCGGAGGATAAATGATGTCAGCCCTTTTCTATCGCTTGGAAGATTTCTTGCCAGCCTTCGATTGAGTGATAGGACCAACTTCTTTGGCAACTCCCTCGTTGCCAGCAGCAGCAATAGCTTTTCGGGCTTTGGCCTGCTTCCTCTTTTCTGCTCGTTCGGCTCGAGTAGCAACGATCTCCTTGAAGTCTTCGGGAGTCTTTAGAGTGGATGGGTGAGCATTAGGTGGTGTACGAGGTCTTGCAACTCTGGTCCACTTTAGCTTGAGGGCAGTGACATATTTCCAAGGGTTTTTCAGTGCAAACAGCATCTCCCAACGAGGAATAATTTCCTTGTACTCATACCATTGAAGGGCTTGCAGTCTCCTGATTTCCTGCAATATGTTATCTCTCATCTTTGCATCTTCGATGGAGTTCTCTGGAGTTCTAAGCTTTTTCTCGATAATCAGCACCTCAGACAACCCTTCTGAGTTATTGGTGATCTTTGTGCGGACTCCTACACGCTTGGGTTGCCTAAAGTTTCCAGCGTTCTCGGACATTTTCCTGTGAAAAATAGAGGTGCGAGGGAAAAATAGACAAGATAAGAACATATACCAGACATTTTCGAAGGAAATCATTTTGAGCACAGCAAACATATAGAGAGATTTATCGATGATGCAGATTTTCATACGGGTACTAAGCTAGATTTCCATCGGGTGCAAATCTAACGAAGGACTTGTATGAATAAGGTGCACAAAGAGTAAGTCTATCGATATGAATCTGAGAGATTTTCCTAAGTTAGAAATTCCAACGGACGAGGGATTTCTTACCTAGATCAGATGGGAATCGAAGGAAACGCTAGAAACCGATTTCCCTAGGTTCAAAGATCCAAACGGATCAAACAAACCTAAAAAAAATAAAAGAAAATCAAGAAAAAATCTGGACTTCGATGAACCGACCGGGAAGAATCGAGTCCAGCACCTCACATACCCTAATTTGGTGATGTGCGGCGACTACGGCGGCACGAATGAAGATCTGCGTCGACGGGAATGCCTCCGGTGACTTCCTTCCGGTAGAGAAGCGGCGAGGAGATCGGCGGCGACGGAGTAGCACGGCGGCGCAAGAACTCGGGGGCGAGAGCGAGAGAGGCAAAGTCGAGGGAATGTGAGGGCTGCACCGGTCGGGTGGATCGGTATTTATAAGGGCATGTCTGACATAACTGTCAAATCCGATCCAACGGTGCAGATCTCGCGTGAGGAGGGGGTGACCCCATGACTCCTGCATATGAGGATACCCGGTGCATATGAAGACAAAGGGCCCGTTGGGAAGCCACGACTGGCCCAACCAAGCACCGACGTAGGAGTCCGCGGAAAGTATGGAAAGGCATGACTTGGCGTACAAGGCAAGACTAGAACTAGGAAACTATCTTTGTAACCTAGTACGGACTCCCCGAGACCTAGCCTAGTATATAAAGGCTGGGAGGGGAGACGTCGATATCAATCCAATACGCATCTACTCTCCTGGTCTTGCGAGAACTCGCCTTGGCCTCCACTGTAATCGCCCCCTCACGCAATAATATCGAGCAGTAAGTGCTTCTCCTGTTAGCCGACGAGTATCGTCCTACTTGTGCCTTCTCTATGACTAACCCAGGGTCCTTGACCATGGGATTTGCCGGGGCCGATCCCCGTCAATTGGCGCCGTCTGTGGGAACTTCACAGGTTGGAATCGCGATCTCGGCGGCCTCATCACCAACAGCCATCGAAGCAGCGACTCCGACAGCACTCATCGACTCCACGACTCGAGCAGACTCCGATCTGTTCAGATCCCTCGGCTTCATGGCTCACCTTCCGGCTTTTCGTCCGACCTTCGCCGATATGCGCACCGGTGTCAACCTGACCTTCGGATCATACCAGATCTACATAAACCACTGGGGAGTTCTCCGCCTCACGGACAGCACTCGAACACCCGCAGCAACAGATCCTACACCAGCGACCGAAGCAGCACCCGCCCGCGTGGCGACCGTGCAAGTCAGCCACGACTCCCAACCCGAATACTCGAGTGGCCCATGGAAGAAGCACAACATGCGCGCAAGCAAGACGACAGTCAAGACATTGTCCCAAGTGTTCATGGAAGACGTCCACGAGCCAACCGCAGATGACAAAGGCCAAGACGACGACCCGAGCAGTTGCCGAGACACTCGCTCAAACAGTAAAAACAGTGATCCCGACAACACCGGCCAGGTCACCGTCGCACTGGGAGAACCAGGAACCATACCAAAGAAAATATACAAGGAACGGATCATAGCAATCACAGGAGCAACGAGCCAGAAAGCAGCAAGCACCAGATCCCGAGCATGGCGATAGAGGACCATTACGTAGAAAAAATCTACCTGTCCAAAGAAGCTATCGCCAGAGTAAGAGATGCAGTAAACGCGGCAAACTACTCCCGGAAAAAGCAACACGAGACGAGCTCAGAGCATACAACAAGTTGGCGAGTGGCGTCACCAAGAAAAAAAGTCACCAACGCTTAGAACTAGAGAAGCAAGGAAAAACCGCCATCGACCCAAGGAACAAATGCAGGCCATCTCCCAGAAGCGACTCCTCTGACTACGACTCACCCGTCCGAGCCAGATCCAGATTCAGCAATCTGAAACGCACGGACAAAAAGAAGGTAGCCCGCAAGCTAGATGACGACTTCAAGCTATAAGAGGACGACGACGAGGAAGAACAACTCACGCCAGCCGAAGCCCTTATAACTGCCCAAGAATACCTGTCTCGCGCTCGGAAAGGCAAGAAGGGCAGCTTGGATCGCAACACGACGATGGCACTCAAAATAATGGAAGACGCCATCACTGCCTCAGCCCCCAAAAAATCAGGCGCGAGACGAGTCCCCCTCGAGCAGACCCCGGACAGGGACCCCGGTTCACCCGACGACGACAGCAGTGATGACTGGCACAAGCTCCCAAATAAAAACAAAAACCATGACAGCGACGACAACATCAACAGACGCAACAGCAATCGGCGAGACGCACGCGACGACATAACACAAAACAAGGTCAATCGTGGAAGGCGAAGGCGAGCATCCCGGGAAGAATACTCGGACGAGCAAGCCTCCGACGAGGACATAGAACCATGCGGAGCACTGTGCTTCACGCGATCCATACGAGAAACAAGGATGCCGAAAGGTTTCACGCTAAACTCCACAACACACAAGTATGACGGGCTGGAAGAGCCAGAAGCATGGCTCGACGACTACCTAACGGTCTTCAAATTCCAGCGTGGAACCAACATCACAGCAATGCAGTACGTACAACTGATGCTCGAGAGCTCCGCACGACACTGGCTGAAGAACCTACCGCGAGGATCAATCAGTTCCTGGAAGCAGTTCCGCAGCGCCTTAATCGAGAACTTCAAGTCCACCTACAAACGACCGGTATCACTCGAGGAGCTGAGGGCCTGCAAACAAGGATCCAGAGAATCTCTGCGAGCATACATCCAGCGATGGACCATACTCAAAAACTCAGCCGAGGACATATCCGACGAAAGCGCAATCGACGTATTCAGGAGAGGCTTGCAACGCATCGACTTCAAGGAGCAACTCGGACAGTTGAAGGTCCGAACACTTGCACGACTGCTAGAGAAAGCCAACAACTGGGCAGACGGAGAAGACTCTGTACGGAACGAAACAGAGATCCAGATAGCGCGCTCAGAACGCGACTACGACTACCACACCAGCGAGCGACAGAGGATTCGACAAAAGAATAAAACGCCTGAGGCGTAACTTCTACGACGACAGAGGACCCAAGGCGTCTCTTCGGATTCAACGGACGGATTTTGTGGCGGAGAACATGGGAAAATCCCAACGAACCGAAAGAAAGTTGCTCCACGTCCGAGAACAAACTCATCGAACATCGAGTGAAAAACTAGATAAAAGTTTTACAGATTTTCCTTCTGAATCAATGACATTCGAAGGGAATCTAATCGAGTAAAATTATACACGTTCACGAGAGAAAAGCATAGAAAGGGTAGGGATAGAATAGAGGGAAAACAGGGTCCAATACTTGATCAATCCGAGGGAAAAACAACCGATAGAAAACTCGGAATGACAAGTGTATAGGACAAACACCAAACGAATAAAAACAAATACGAATAGTAATAAAGAAGAAAACACAACGAAAGTAAACTACTACTAGTAAGTTTACACATATAGTACATAGGATAGATGGGTTAGATCTTACTACATGTTGCATGAGTCCAATATGATTAACTCACACCTTAGTGCACAAAAAATTTTCTCGTCGAGTGGCTTCTAAAGATATCAGCCAATTGATCTTCGATACGAACATGGCTGATAACAATATCTTCTCGCTGAACGTGATCTCGAAGAAAATGATGACGAATATCAATATCCTTCGTTGGAGAGTTTTGCACAAGATTATGAGTAATTTTGATAGCACTCTCGTTATCACGTAGCAGAGGAATTTTCTTCACGAGAATATCATAGTCTTTCAGCGTTTGCTTAAGCCAAAGAATTTGTGTGCAGCATGAACCAGCAGCAATACACTTGGCTTCAGCCGCAGAAATTGATACACAATTCTGTTTCTTCGAAGCCCAACAGACAAGAGATCTACCGAGAAAATGACATGTGCCTGAGGTAGATTTACGGTCGACATGATCACCAGCCCAGTCAGAATCAGAATATCCAATAAGATCAAACTGAGCACCCTTGGGATACCAAAGTCCCAAGGTAGGTGTATGAGCAAAATATCGAAGAATTCGCTTGACAGCAATATGATGTGATTCTTTTGGATTTTCCTGAAAATGAGCACACATACATACTGATAGCATAATGTCAGGTCTAGATGCACAAAGGTAAAGAAGTGAACCAATCATCGAGCGATATTTCTTCTGGTCGAATGGTTTTCCCTTCTCATCTGCATCTAAGTGCACGTTCTTAGGCATTGGTGTCTTGATAATTTCGCAATTGACGAGATCAAACTTCTTACGGCAATCCCTGAGATACTTATCTTGAGAGATAAATGTATCATTCTTATTTTGACAGATTTGAAGTCCGAGAAAGAACTTCAATTCACCCATCATAGACATTTCATATTTCTTCGACATCATTCAAGCAAACTCTTCGCTGATATCAGGGTTAGTACAGCCAAAGATAATAATCGACATAAATTTGACACACAAAAAGGTCATTTCTGTATGCACGTGTGAAAAGAGTAGGGTCACTAGTTCCTGGTTTGAAGCCCTTATTTAGAAGAAAATCCTTGAGTGTATCATACCAAGCAACCAGTACACCATGTCTGGATTCTTCGGGTCTTCAAAACCTGGTGGTTGCGTAACATGCACTTCCTCTTCGATTTCACCGTTAAGAAATGCACTTTTGACATCCATTTGATATATCAATATACCATTGAAATTTTCAAAAGCAAGCATGACATGAATGAATTCAAGTCGAGCAAGCAATATTTCTCTTGACTTAATTAAGTTCTTCGAGCATAGCAGTCATCCAGTCTGAGTCCTTCATGGCTTCATCAAATTTTGACGGTTCTAGCATGGAGAAAAACGAGAAATTTCCACAAAAGTTAGCCAAACGAGTACGAGAGCGAATGGTGGGACGACCTGGTTGACGAATTTCTTCGAGTATTGAGACGACGTCCACTCTTCTTCGAACTCAAGATAGTGCCACTTCATTTGCTTGTGGCTCAGGTTCTCCTTCGGGGTCATCTTGACCTTCAGGGTTAGAATCTCCTTCGGGATCAGCTTGTCCTTTGGGTTCAGCTTGTCCTTCGGGTCGTACATTTTCTTCGTTCATAGGTTCTTCTTCGTCCTGTTCTTCGTTGTCTTCAGGATGTTGATCTCTAGTGGCCCGGGCTAGGTGTGGGAACATTGGATCATCACCATCCCTGTTGACATGATGTGCATTTCCTTCGACAGGACGAATATCTCCAATACCCATGGACCTGATTACTTCATCCAAAGGTGGCTCATCTAGATTAAGAGGAAAATACTATTTTTGAGAGCCGTTAGTTTCATCAAATCTAACATTTACAGTTTCTACAAATTTACCAAGATGAGAGTTGTACACTCTGTAAGTGGGAGAATTCGAACCATAACCTAGAAGAAAACTTTCGTGAGCCTTAGGGGAAAATTTGGAGCTATGATTCATATCTCTGATATAGCATGGTGCACCAAATACCCTAAGATATGATACATTTGGATTTTTACCAGTGATAAGCTCATGTGAAGTTTTCTTCAGTAACTTGTGTATATAAACCTTGTTGATGATATGACATGCAGTGTTAATTGCCTCAGCCCAAAACCTGGTAGGAGTCTTGTATTCAACAAGCATTATTCTGGCCATTTCGATAAGAGTTCGGTTCTTTCTCTCGACCACACCATTTTGTTGCAGTGTATAAGCAACAGAGAATTCATGAGTAAATCCATATTCATCAATAAATTCTTCAATATGAGTATTCTTGAATTCAGTACCATTATCACTTCTGATATGCTTGAGAGATAGTTCATATTCGGTCTACGCTCTCTTAGCGAAAGTTTTGAAGATCTCGACAACTTTTCTCTTGTCATCTAGAAAGAAAACCCAAGTATATCGAGAGAAATCATCAACAATAAAGAGACCATACTTGTTACCTCCAAGACTAGCATAATTTTGAGGACCAAGTAAATCCATATGAAGCAATTCAAGAGGACGACTAGTAGTCAAGATAGTCTTTGTTGAATGATGTTTCTTGGTAATCTTTCCAGCTTCACGGGCACTGGATAGAAGTTCTTTTTTGAATTTCACATTGTCAATACCAATGATATTCTTCTTCGAGATAAGAGTTTGAAGATTTTTCATCCCTGCATGACCAAGTCTTCTATACCACATCCATCCAGAAGTGGCCTTAGCCATTAAACATGTGGAAACAGTAGGTCCCGAAGAGAAATCAATAATATAAAGATCACCTTTGCGATATCCTTCAAAAATGAAAGTATAATCATCCTGTGAAAACACAACACAACGAGAAGCAGAGAACAATACAAGCATACCCATATCACAAAGTTTCGATATAGACATAAGATTATATCCGAGAGATTGAACAAGCATAACTTTTTCAATATGCTTATCCTTCGATATAGCAACCTTACCCAAACCGAGTACTTTTCCTTTGTTGTTGTCACCGAAGGTAATATATCTATGTGAAGATTGAGTAAGATTTTATTCGGTGAACAACTCTTTGTCTCCGGTCATATGATTAGTGAAACCACTGTTCATGACCCATTCGGATCCACCGGAGACATAGCCCTGTAGAAGAATTAGTTCTTCTTAACCACCCACAAACTAGCAGGTGACTAAGAAGGCATGGAAGTGCTAGATGAATCAGCGGTATTAAAGCGAACATGATCATATTGGCGAGGGGGCCATCAAGCACACCATAAATATAATTCCTCGGAGAGGGGTTAGAGTACTGGTAGGTAAAAGCAATTTTGTCATTGTTATCACGATGGCGATAAACATTTCTATCAACTCGATAGTATTCCTTCTGGGGAACATTTGATGCAGACACCAGAGGTTCATTTCTATCCTCGAGAGAATAGTAGTGTCTCGGTGGTACCATAGATTTTCCCTGCATAGAATGGTTCGGGGGCAGTTTTTCTACGAGAGATTTGCGAACCCAAATATGTCGCTTATAGAAACCAATCTTTGGACGAGTACCAACGAATTCAGCGGAAACCTTCCCTTCCTAATCTTTGATAAGCTTGTAGTCAGAATCAAGTGATTCATCAACAATAGCCTTATCAATTTTGTAGTTGAAACCTGAAAGGTTAGGAATGTCAATAGGTTTTTCTTTCGCTAGAACCCAAACAGTTTTAGGATACTGCTCGGGCTCCCAGTACGGGCCATCAGGGTTTAGTTTCCTTTCGAAACCAACACCTTCCTTTCGAGGATTCCTATGAAGAAGAGCCTTTTTTAAGATATCACATAGGTACTGGTGTCCCTGAACACTTTTGAACATGCCTGTATCAAATAAATCTTTCAACCTGAGGAGTTCCTCGGTAACAGCAGAATTTCCTCGACCGAGGGGTTAGTATCATCAATGATAATAGGTTCCTGTCCTTTCGATTTCTTAGAAGTAGACTCAATTTTAATTCGTTCCAAACAATTTAAGCAAGGTGTAGCAGATTCATTTTTAGATTTTGAGCCCTGTTGAGCAATGAGAGTGAGATTGAAATTTTCCAACTCTTCATGAGCCTCTCTCAGTTTCTCGAGTGCCATTTTCCTTTGAAGGAATTCGTAGGTTAGATTCTCGTAGTCCACTGAGAGAAGATCATGCCGAGAGCAAAGTTCATCATACTTTTCCTTTAAAGCAGCATGCTCATTTGTCAAAGTTTGACCGTTCTCAATCTCATCGATCAACAAAGTCTCAGATTTTTGAATAGTTTCACTCAGAGAATCTAGTTCATCTTGTTGGATAGAAGCAATTTTAGAAAGTTTGGCGTAGCTTATCATAGAGTGACTTCCATAAGCAGATCCATCAGAAGTATTGTAGGAATTCTTAGAAGAGGATACATTTTCCTTGGCCATGAAGCAGTAAGCTGGAGTTTCATCTTCACTACTTTGGTCGGTGAATAATGAACTCGATGCCTTGTTCGAAGCAAATGCTAGACTAGCAACACCATCAGACTCTGAACCAGAACCAGATCTTGAGTTTGATTCAGCTTTGTTCCCAGAGGCTTCGTCTTCAGAGTTCATCTCTTTACCCAGATAGGCCTTGGCACGGTAAGAATTCTTACGTCGAGAGGATGTGATTTCAAGGAAGAACTCTCTCGATTCTTGTGATAATTCTTCTTCTTATCATCATCAGAATCATCTTTCTTGTCTTTTCTGGTCTTTGAATCATACCTCTTCGACTCATAGTTTTTTCTCGATCAGTGCCACTTTCTCGACGAGTTGTTGTGTGAATGCTTGGATCTATGTTCAATTTCCCAAAGAGGACAATCAGCGATGAAATGACCTGGCTTCTTGCACTTGTAACAGCAATTTTCCTTCGCTGAAGAGTTTCTGGATGATGATCGCTGCTGTGATGAGTTGCTTGAATGTCTGGAAGAGTAACTTTTATTTCGGTGAAGAGGAATTCTTTCTCTGGAAGAGGTTGAACCGTTTCATTATCAGTGCCAGATATTTTCCAATATTTTCAGGATCATCTGAGGCACCTTTAGAGTCAGAACTAGCTTCATGAGAGGAGTGGTGTGAGGCTTTGGCCTTGAGAGCATGAGATATCCTTCGAGTTCCGTTGACATCGCGTTTTTCTTCTTCTTACATTTCAAAGGTGGTAAGTCTCTCAAGAATATCAGCAGCGAAAGATTTCTGAAATCAGTCCTTTCCTTGATCATTAGCACAATGTGATCGAAGGAATCATCAAGAGAGCAAAGAAAAGTCCTAAATATTATGTGACTGGTGATACCTTCAGCATCGAGGGAAATCGTCTCATTTGACAAAGTGGTGAGTCTGCTGTAGATGGAGTTGACCTTTTCTCCCTTGTGTCGCTTGAATCGGTAGAATTTTCTTCGGAGAGTGTCAATGCGAGCATCTTTCTGAGTAGAGACACCTTCACCAATCTTCTCGAGATAATCCCAGACACCTTTGGCCGTAGGAATATTCTTGACCTCATGGTATTTTTCTGGAGTCAGATGATTCATGATGAATACCCAGACTTCAGAGTCAAGAACCATGTTCTTTGCCTCATCAGGAGTGATAGCCTTTTCATCCTTGACTTGAACTCCATGCTTGACAATTTACCAGGCAACAGAGTTGATGGCCATGATGTTCCTCTTCAGTTTGTCCTTCCAATAAGGATAGTACTTCCCATTGTAAATAGGAATCGGTTTGCCCGAGCGAACAGTTGCAAACGACATTCTTGACAACACTCCAGGCGGTTAGACCAAAATATGCAGAGCGTAAGGAGTGCCTAGCTCTGATACCAATTAAAAGCTCAAATGACCAGAGGGGGAGGGGTGAATGATCACTTGTAAAAATTCTATAAAACTTAGAAGGAAAACACTCAAGTAGCGAAGGACTAAGAGTAGATCGAAGGAATTGTGGTACCGAAAGACTTGCCTAAGTCGAAAGAAAGAGAGACGAGGGGAAACATCGAAGGCAAACAGGCAATCGAGTGAATACAGAATGTAAATATGAGTAAGAGAACGATTCTGACACTGTGATGTTTGGTAAACCAGTTCACATTATGCAAAGTGCTACGTCTGGTTGGAGGGACTGGTGACTGAACACCTAGAGAAAAACTCTCTCCGTCCTTTTCTCCACTGCAACAAACTCCTCGATCTTGTCTAGTTCTTACTCGGGGTAGATGATTAAGTATATCTCCGAAACCTTTACAGACTTCCTTCAGCAGTGACAATTTCTCTTCGACTGCTTGACAGGCGACACCTAACTGTCTAGGAGACTTGCAGATCTCCAAGATAAAAATATCGTCTAATATCAACCTAAGTCTCTGTGAATTTCTCAACTTAGTTTGGGACTTGGGTTTAGTTTTCTCTCAAAATCTTTCTTAGGATGCTCACAGCTCTTCTGTCTTAGAATATTCAGTGGAGCAACCAACCGCAAATGGTGGGCAGGTGCAGGGTATTTATAGGCGGCGATCCCGATGGTGAAATGACTGAAGTGACCCGATGCAACCGCTTGATGTGTGTCCACAATGGTCAGATTTTCAATCACTGCGCAACTTTTCTTGCGGAGCAAGTAAGCTGACTTACCGAACGAGTTCTCTCTCGAAGGCAGCAAGTGCGATGACTTTTCCTTCGAGCTATTACCGAACGAGTGAATGAATTACAAGGACTAGCACATGGCAATATAGCATATTGAGTAGAAGTAGTGCTAATGTCCACATGAGGAACTAACTTAGCAACCTTAGCCTCATGAGCTAACTTTAGCACATTATGGGAGACTAGAAGATCCTCATGAGAGCTTGAGAGCTTTTCATGATTTTCTTCCAATTTCCAATACTTGCTAGTTAGCAACTCAAGTTGAGCCTTTAGCTCAATATTCTCCTTTAGGATGGATGCTTCACAAGAAATACAGTTCGTAGCACAAGATCAAGAATAACGGAAGGAGAAGACAACATAGCAAACTCTTTTAAATATGAAGCTTTTAGTTGAGCATGTGACTCGGTGAGTTTGATGAGCTCACCCTTAATGACCCGTGAGCCATTATCGAGGTGCTCAAAATCCTCAAGTTGTTTAGCATGCACAACTTCAAGCTTATCATTTTTAGTTTTGACAGAATTAGCCACCTCAAGGGTTCTATCAAGAGATTCTTTTACTTTAGATAACTCTAGAGAAAAAGTCTCCTCAAGAGATTCCTTAGTGGTTTATTCAAACTCAAGATCTTGAGATAACTCTGCAATCTCATTAGCGTAATCACGCTCATGGCTTTCCAGTTTTTTCAAAGGTTACCTCATTCTCCTCGAGATGAGCTTCCAACTCCTCAATGTATTTCTTACCCTCAATGGAAATAGACATGATTTCCATGAAGTTGGAACAAGCAATTTTATTCTTATGAAGAGCTTTAAAAATCAATTCTCCCTTAATTTTTAAGGAAGCAACATTATCATCCTCTTCAACATTGTCTACAATAACTTTATTTACATCATCACCATCACTAGATATGGGGGTCAAAGTAGGAGATACCTTTAACTCCTTAGCCATAAGGCAAAAATTAATAGCAAGAGATGATGATGTACTATCTCCTGAGGCACCTTTCAAGGCCACATCTTGTTCCATGGATTGTTGGTTTTCCTCTACATTGTTAGCACAATAACTTGAGGAAATAGAGGCATGGTTATCATGGCAACAAGATATAACAAGCATATCATCATGAGATTTACTCAAGTGATTTGCAAGGACTATCAACATGAGCATGTAAGACATTTAGGGTGCTCGAAGTGTTGAGGTCCAAAAAGGAAGCATTGCGATAAGATAGTGATAAAGGATTATCAACAATAAGTTCATTATCATCATTGCAATGACTCACACTACTCACAGTTTCATTACCTTGTGGAAAACCACATGTTGGTGAAGTAGAAGAAGTTGAGAATGCATCGCGACCGGAGGTGGAGGGAGAACAATCATCCCCACAAATCTTGGACACGCCATATTTATCTTGAAACTTTGTCCACAACTCATGAGAATCCCAAAATGGCATGAGTTGAGATATGTCTACATTACTCAAAGCATCAACAAGAACATTAGAAGCTTGAGCATTGAGATAAGAGTTTTTCTAATCCTCTAAGGATAGGTTTTGAGTATCCTTTGGAGGAGAAAAACCCATATCTACAATTCGCTCCATACACGGGTCAATGACCCAGAAATAATTAAGCATGCAAATTTTCCAAGCAACATAATTTGTGCCATCGAAACTGAGAGTGTCAATGAATCCTAATCCCCTAGTCGACATATTTACTCTCAAGGCGGTGAAGCCCTATAAATAGAGAAAAGGCTTTGATACCAATTGAAAGGACATGAATGTCGCCTAGAGGGGGGGTGAATAGGCGCTTAAAATAATTATGGTTTAGGCTTCAACAAATGCGAAATAAAACTTAACGTTTAATTTTCCAAGAAATAAACCTAAATAAGCTAGGCTCAACTATGTGCACCAACAACTTATGCTAAGCAAGATAAAAAACTATGTGATAGCAAGATATATAACAAGAGCACTATGGCTATCACAAAATAAGTGCACAAGTAAATAGGTTGACTAGATGTGCAACAAGGTGAACAACCTATGGGCCAAGCAACGCAACAATAATATGAGTAAGCACAAGATAAACAAGGTAATAAGCTTCCTCAAAGTAAAGGTAGAGATAACCGCAAGTGGAGCCGATGGAGACAAGGATTTGTTACCAAAGTTCCTTCTCTTGCGAGAAGTACGTCTCTGTTTGGAGAGGGTGTGGAACACAATGCTCACACGAAGCCAACGAGGGCCACTCTATTTCTCCTCACACTCTCACCAATGCAGGATGTCATGATTCCACTATAGGCAACTTGAGGGCGGTCACCGAACCCGTACAGATGGCGACCCTAGGGGGCGGTCACCGAACCCGTACAAATGCTCGGGGCTATGTCCACAACCCACTTGGAGGCTCCCGTAGCATCCCGAAGCTTTACACCACAATGATTGATATCCGCAACAACAAGCCTCTAGGGGCTAACACACCCAAGAGGAACAAGCGCTAGAGTGCCAATGCAATCAAGAGTACAAGCTCTAGAGTGTCAGTGCACTCAAGAGTAACAATTTTCTCAACTTCACTTACTACAAAGAATCCTCAGAGAGAACTCAAACCGATGGACCAAAGCTATGGCAAGAGCACACGAATTGCTCAAGTCCCCCACTTTCAAATCCCACCAAAGAAACAAAAGCTATGGAGGAATATGAGAGGAAGAACAAGAAGAACACCAAGAACTCCAAGATCTAGATCCACAAGGTTCCCCTCACTTAGAGGAGAGATGACTTGGTGGATAATGAAGATCTAGATCTCCTCCCTCTTTTCCCTCAAAAAGGAGCAAGAATCATGGAAGGAATAGAGAGATCTCAAGCTTCAAGATGTCAACAATGGAGGTGAAAAAAGAGCTCAAGAACGTTGGGGACAATGGGGAAGAAGACCCCCTTTTATAGGTCCCCACGAATCCAACCATTATATGTAGCTTTTTGCGTCCCGAGCGGTAGTACCGCTCCCGGAGCGGTGCTACCGGACATTAAATACCGCGCTACTACCGCTCGGAACAGAAGGTTAGCGGTAGTAGCAAGAGTTACTACCGCTGGAGCGATACTACCGCTCTTCCGGGCGATACTACTGCTCAGGCGGTACTACCTCTCGTCCGGGCGGTACTACCTCTCAGGCAAAAAACAGCACGACCAAAACAAGCATAACTTTGCCATACAAACTCTGATTTTGATGATCTTGGGATTGTTTTAAAGCTATGGAGAAGCTCAAGGTCCTCACATAGAGAACCACCCAATATCAACAAAAAGAAATGTTGCAAATCATGGAAAGGTATAAATGCCAACAAGGTAGAAGGTGAAACCTTCACACGATAAGAACCGACAAAAACACCAACATCGAAAACATAAAAGTAGATGTATATGAAATCCATTTTCGATGAAGAAGAGCTTATAATGAATATGAACTCAAGCTCCAAAACTCACAAAGAGAAAAGCCAAACACGAACCAATAAAGATGATTTCAAGCATGCAAAGGTTTGAGCTCTCCACAAACGATGCGGCCTATCCTATAACCCGGTCTCCTAACTGACATCATGATACTGGTAAACTAGAAACCTATAAAGGTCAAACCTTTGTCTTGCGCATAATCCACTTGAGCTTGATGATGACGATCATGTACGCCTCAAGTTGGAACATCTTTCTTGGTTCCGCCGGCTCGATGAAGACTAGTAGATTGCTCCCCCATACTCCATTATGGGTCAGCCTCTTTTAGGCACATCTTCACAAGACCATTATGACCTAATGGTCGGCAACCTCCAATCATATGATATCTTCATCATGATCCTCTTGAACTTGCACACAACAACCTTGATGGCCATCACCACTTGATGACATCCTCTCTCTTGGGCTATATGAAATCTTCCTTTTGATGCAAGCCCATGGAAAGATTCCTAACCCCTCATAGAAACACCACACGCATGGATCATGGGTTAATACACAAAGAATAATGGACAATGCTTACCATACCGTGAGATCACATGATCCCACAAGGTACATCTTCTATACTTTGTGTGTTGATCAACTTGATTCCATTCTTAGCACTTTGTCTTGATCAAACATGAGTCTTTCCAACACTCGTCATTAAGATGATGTCTTGAAGGTAAACACGAATGTTCACACAACCTCCTTCTTCAAGACATGCTTGCAATATGCTGACCAATCTTTGGATAACTCCATCAGTAATACCTTGGTCTTCACATGATCTTCTCCTTTCAACCTTGAAGCCAACATATGATCTTCAAGCACCGCCTATGGACAAACCTTAAAGTATAACTCAAGCAAACCATTAGTCCATAGGGATTATCATCAATTACCAAGGCCAAACATGAGGGCACATGCCCTTTCAGAAACAATAAATTGGGCGGCACATGCCCTTCCAGAAACAATAAATTGGGTTATACTACCCGTGAAGCTGTTGCGATCCCCTACACTTGTGGGTCATCATGGGTATTAGCCTTTCCCCATGTCGATGACATCACAAATCTCTTCAAAAACAAACCCGAGATAATCTGCCATACCAACTCTCCGTTTTAAAAAGTTTGCATCCTTGGTTAGTACAAGAGGATTACCATTGAAGTCGCACTTGGGTTTCTCAAGCTTAGGAGAGGGATAGGTCCATTGGTAGGACCCACACCAATTTTTGAGGTAGGACCGAAAGCGATGATTGTAGAGGCCATTAGTGGAGGCATTTGTGTAGCACCACTTGGCCTATGCATTGTCGCCCTCGATGCCACTTCCTTAGCAAAGTTGGCTTCCATGTCAACTTTTTTGCTTAGCTAAAGCTCGTACCAAATCTTCTGAAGTAAAGATATTATGATTATCCACTTATTCGAAAGTGGTCCCCGAGGAGGAGGTTGCCGCTTTCGCAGCGACGGACGTGAAGCGGCCTATGCAACGGTCGCGGGATCCCCCAACTCTATGGCACCCAAATTTTCAGGAAGACCATCTTGATTCATCTCACTCTAGGGAGGTTAAGCCACAAGATTAGAGCATGAGGCTCTGATACAAAATGAAAAGATCGAGATGGACCTAGAGGGGGTGAATAGGTATAATTACAAAATTTTAAATACTACTTACCAATTTCAGGCAATCTTGCGGAATAGAAAAGCGAGCCTAACAATTGCAAAGGTGAGCCTAGCTAGCAATAGAGAGCAAACTGTTGGGAATGTGCCCTAGAGGCAAATAAAATATGTTTATTGGCGTATTCCATTAGTTCATAATAAGTTTTATAGTGTGCTATAACTGTATTAAGCGGAAACATTAATACACGTGTGTTTACAAACAACCAGGTCCCTAGTTAACTCTAGTAAACTAGTCCATTGGGCAATTGATGATCAAGGTTTCCTGATCATGAGATGTGAACAGTCTATTGACAATGGGGTCATGTCATTGGGAGAATGACATGATGGACACACACCCACCAGAAGTGTTACAATGTGATCCAGTCACATAGTTCAACATTGCGATAACTATAAACGTAGTGACCCGATCCTTAAGACCGTGATGATCATACATAATTGCTATCTACCAGGATGCTTTGAGTGCATTAACCGTTACACTGAAACATGGTAACCATAAAGGTGTATCTTGGGTATTCCGAAGTAGATATTTTGATGAGTATGCAAATAGATCAAAACGGGAATTGTCCATCCGAGTGACGGATAGGTACTCTGGGCCCACTCGGTGATATTACATTATAAAGATTGCGCAATCATGTGACTAGGTCACGGGGTTGTAATATCACGGGAACGAGTAAACATGTTTGTCGGTAACGAGAATGAACTAGGAATATTGGATACGGACGATCATACCTCGGACAAACAAAGTACTGTATGACAAAGGGATCAGGACTCAACGTTAACGGTTCAAACGATGAAGTTAATTCGATGGAAGCACAGGGGCTCATCAAGGATTGTAACCAGATCCCACATGATGGTCATTTGTCAGAGAGTGTCTGATCATGTCTGTTGTTTCCCTAACCGTAGGTGATGAGGACATCTCTACTAATGTTACACCCACATCTTCACCAACTACACATACTGGACCAGTTACTAGAGCACGCGCACGTCAACTAAATTATCAGGTACTTTCGTTTCTTGCGAATCCTTCTAATGTTCAGGAACATATGATGCTGCCTAAATTAGATACTTTTGTTTGTCTTATGAATGAAGGACCTAGCATGGATAAGAAGGATGGTCATTGGAGCGGGATCAACCATGGAGAAGGAGGTGCGCACGCGGGAAGGGACAATGGAGCTTCCAGTGGTGATTTTCGCACTTTGAGGCCACCATAAGGCATGCATGAAGACTTCGACGAGAGACACAAGATGGCACATTAATATTTTCGTCCAAGGGTTATTATAGGTGCTGCGTCACCTTATTATTGGGCCAGGCCCATGTAATTTCGAAATAGACTTAATAGGCTTTTTTTAGAGTCTGTATGTGTGGGGAAACCGAGTTAGGGTTGTTTTCGGATCCCTCCTCCAAGGGGCCACGAAATTCCCGTCTGTTCCCCCATATATACAGCCCTTAGGGCGTCGTTTAGACTTGGGTTTTAATTAGATTTAAGTTAGCCATAGCCTCAACTTTGAGCTCTTCGTTTGTGTCATCCGACCAGGCCAAGACCGCATTGGAACCCCAACTTTCGTAATCATTCATCTTATATTCGCAATATCCAGATTGCAATTCATAGTTCCTGCTTGTTCTTCGATTGCTTGCAGGAATTAGACCTTCGTGGTCAGGTTGATCGTGCATCCGCGGGATCAATAACCTCTCGGAGTTGGTTTAGCGATCGCTAAGGCGCAACGTCTTCGCACGTTCGTAGTCGGATCGTGAAAGTCGTCTCTACCATAATCGATCTCCACCATCTCATTGAAACATCGGGACACCTTCGCCTCTATCAAGTGGTATCAGATTTCCAGGTTGATCGGTGAGATT
Organism: Bromus sterilis; assembly: GCA_950022295.1. Classification (NCBI taxonomy): domain Eukaryota; kingdom Viridiplantae; phylum Streptophyta; class Magnoliopsida; order Poales; family Poaceae; genus Bromus; species Bromus sterilis. Next base: position 162,076,523 of record OX465600.1, read on the forward strand.
TACCAGTTTTTCGTAGTCTAGATTGGTTCTGTTCTTCATACCTACAGTCCACGAAAAAGCCAAAAAAATTAGGGTTAGATCATCACGTCCCAAAACAGTCCGAGTCTTTGTCCAGTTTTCTTTACAGTAGTTTGCTTTGTTGAATTTGCGGTTGCATCGTTGTGTCGAGTTGCTGATCTTAGCGTCTAGTTCCTTAGAGTTTCGAGTTCTGATCACAGTTTGTCACGCCGCCGCCGCACTAGTTCCATCCGTCCGCTGCCACCAATCCGAGTCCAGAAACACCACCACGTTCCGCCAACCCGAGTCCATATACACCACCACGACCTACCAATCCGAGTTGAGTTCCATCACCCATTCGGTTTGAGATATCCCCGTAGCCAGAATAGTTTTGAGTTGATTAGAGTCGGATTTCACCAATCTTTTGTCGTACGTAGAAGGAGGTGATTTCCAAAACAAAAAAAACAAAAAAAAGAGTCTTGCACGCTTTCCAGAGCAGTTTTTAGGCCAAAAAATTCAGGGGTAAAAAAATTTCGTGCCCATACCTTCCTTAGGTCCAGAAACTCATTTTGAGACGTTCGCCACAATAGTGATTTTTTCGCACTTTTTCAGCCACCGCAGTCCCGCATCGCAAAAAAAAGCAAGAAAAAAAAAGAGCGAAAAAAAATTCAGAGTGTGCTTCTCAGTTGTTTACGTGTCGCGCCGTGCTTTCGTTGGTGTTTTAGGCTCACGTCTCTAGTACGGTCTAGCCTAGGATCAGCACAGTACCGACGTTGAGTGTTTATTCAGCTTTGCATCTCTGTCTTGATTACTGTTGAGCTTTTACTACCATACTTGTCAGCCTTCCTACAGCTCCACATATATTCTACATCGTGCGTTTTGACACCTCCTGGCCATCGCTCTACCACATCTCTGAGAGTTTTGACCCGTTGGTTGTACATAACCACCTGCTGCTAGGTAAGAATCGGTAAGAACGAAAGAAAAGCTTGACGGATTTGTGCTTTCCACCACCCCACATCCCATTAGTAGAAGTAGGATCATATTTCTGTGTGTTTTCTATTTCTTCTAACCATGCCAGGATCCCATGATGAAGTGGCGCGGGATGCGCCCAATTGGGAGAACATGACAAACAAGGAGCTACATGATAAATTTGCACAAATGATGTCTGAACAGGTGAATGACATCGAGAACAGATTTACAGAGGCGATTGATGGCGTGGAGAAGATGATCGACACCAAGCTCGACGCCAAGTTTAGTGAGTTGATCGCACGCCTACCTACACAGCCTGCCACCGCTCCAGCACAGCCACCGCCACCACGACGTGTGTTGTGGTTATAGACCTAACAATAGATATGAGGGTAGTGATAGAGCTATGAAGATCTGTACGCAAAGATGGTGACACCAGGAAAATTTATACAGGTTAGGCCTCTCCTTGGAGATAACAACCTTAATCCTGTCCCAAATAGTTTGGGGTGTTCTTTCTCTAGATGTCCAAGTCATCATGCTGGGGTGAAAGGATGGGCTTATATAGAGTGCGCCATGTCCCTTCATTGCCCAGTAATGGGTTTTAATTACAGAGTTTTAAGGATGGCTATTATTATAATGGGAAACGTATCCCCATTATTGCTATTTAAGTAGGGGTAACGCCTATGGCTTTAATGTCTTGTAACAGCAGCCCTTCTTCCTCTTATCCGAGTACCATGCAGCTCGGCTTCTTCTTCTTCCGAGTAACCACCTTATTCGGATGGTAGTGCTTCGCTCCGAGTGACGCCTTACTCGAGAAAGGGCCTCTTCTGAATAAGGTTGCTCCTGTATTAATGGTGTCGCTTGAGTAAACTAGCTACTCGGAAGAGTTTGATTTGATCCGAGCAGTATCTTACTCGGATAGAAAAGAAACAAGAGGTTTTTGTTTATCTTTTGATTTACAAGTATTTTCCAAGAGGTGGTAGAACTAAGGGTATCCCCTGATATAAGGAACACGGGGGTATACCTTAGGTATTACCACGACAGTAGCCCCCAAGTGCTTCTGCGTGGTCGCGTGAATTCATGAGGTGTGTGGAGATCAAATGCGATAAGAGGCCCGGAAGGACTTTATCAATATTTACACTGTCCCCTCGATTATGTGTAGGGTGAGTCGTTTTTGGAAGGATTTGGCGACACTCAAGCGTCTCTCGGAAGAGGTAGACTGAGGCCTCGGAAGGCGTGTCTTGGGGTAAAAGGCCTTAAACCCCATATGTAACCAAATCTGTAAAGTTTGATATTTAAAGCATCAGCTGACGAGCTTTAAATCGTATCCCATGGGATATCAATTCTTTACCCCTCACACAAGATCGTGCTAATAATCTGGCGATCTACGTCAGAGACGGATTATCAGCGAATTAGTTATTCGGAACTTCCTCTGTAATGCTTACCGAAACTAGTTCGGGATTCTCTGAAAGTGATTGCCTATTTTAGCTGTTTCGAGTGATGACTTACTCTGATTGTTTTTAATGATCCTTTCTGAGTGATGACTTATTCAGAATGAATCAGAAAAATGACATTTTTGTCCGAGTTGGGGCTTGTCTGGAAAAGTTATTTGTTTAACTTTCTTCCGAGTAAGGTTTTTACTCGGAGAAATTGTCTGAGGGTTTTTTTACTTCCGAGTTGTGCTAACTTGGAGAAATTTTGTATGTCTTGCTCCCGGGCCGCTTTTCCAAGGGAGCGAACCTTTTTCTGTCAGGGGATCTTTTCTGTCAGAGCGGTTCCTCAATTTCCGCGATGGTCAGTTATTTTATCATTAACTGCGCGCCTTTTAAGGAGGCTGGATTTGGGGGACCGTAACGGGCGCCCTCATTAAATGCCTTGATAACTGTGTGGGCTTCCCTCTTGTATCCTATAAATACAGCTTCCTCTTTTCCTCTTTCTTCTCAGTACAGCGCTTGCTCCTTCCTCTTTTCCGCTGGTGACCTTCTAGATCGAGGGTTTCTTCTCCCATTGGTGATCTTCCAGGCGCTCTTCATACCAGCGGGGCTCCTATCCGTTTGCTCCCTTGGCGTCATGTCTGCGGGGGAATGGTTGCCTTCCATCGTCACGGTGGAGAACATCCGATGCTACCAGGACGAGGGGCTACTCCCTCGCCATGGCTGCCGCCTTCCTGGCCCAGGTGAGGTTGAACCTCACCCTAGGGAGCACGAGCGGGTTCTGCTCCTTTCTCATGTGGATAGGGGATTTTCTCTTCCTCCTCATCCTTTCTTGCTTGATTTTCTTGCTTTCACTGGATCTCAGCTGCATCACATCGTTCCCAATTCTATCACGCTTCTGTCTAGCTTTTTCTCTTTGTGTGAGGGTTTTCTTGGTATCGATCCTCATTGGAACCTTTTCCGCACCATTTACACCATAAAGCCCCAAAAGATAAAGAACTTTGGGGAGGCAGAGATAAATCATCTTTGCAGGGGGCTGTTTTTGGCGAAGAGGCAGGGTATCCAGTATTTCGCTTCTAGCTTGCCCGATTCTGTGAAGAACTGGCAAAATAGCTGGTTTTATTGTAAGGTGGAAACTGCCCCTGGTACTCGGACGTTGCCTCCTTACTCGGATGTCAGGCTGGCCGACTCCCGAGGCTGGAATCCCCGGTTGCTCGCTTCCGAGAAACAGCGGGTTTTACCACTGATGAGAGAAGTAGTGAGGATGAAGAAGGCAGGGTTAGACGCCATGGATCTTATTGCTCTTTTCGTCAGTCGGAGAATTCAACCTCTCCAAGCCCGAGCTAGGAGGATGTGGGAGTACACGGGAGTTGATGATAACACCCGCTATAACAACTCGGCGATGTCTCAGAAAGAATTTGAGCAACTCATGAATATCATTACCAGCGTGACTCATGGTGCGCAGATGTCTGGCCGAGTCAGGCCTCTTGATATTAACCGTCCTCCGACTCTGGTGATTTACTTTTCCCTGGCTAGTCTTTTGGACGTTGCGATAAGCCCTGAATTTTAACTTGGTTATTCTGTCCATCTTTTAGACGAATGTCGCTCCATCCCCGATCCCTTTGGCGCCGCAAAATCCTGAAGATGAGGACGAGGACAGCAACAACGACGCAGGGCTCGGGATTGAAGAGGACGAAGAGACGGAGTCTGATGCAGTGCCTCCTCGTACTACTGCCGAGCAGCGCTCCAATAATAATCATGACCGTGAAGCAGCTCGGGAAGGATCCGTACGGGGGATGAAGCGTCCCATGTCTCCGAGTAAAGGGGAGAATAGCAACAAGGCCGGCGCCCTTAGCCCGAGTCATGGGAAGGTGGCTCCCATGAAACAGCGGAAGACGCTTTCTACCCTTGGCGGGAGGAAAGTTAGTGCTTCGACAGATGCCGCCAAAATCCCCAAGAAGGTTTCCGAGTCGGGAGCTGCTCAGGATGCTCCTGTCGTTGTTGCTCCCCCAAGACGGGCTCTTAAGACAGCTCGGAAGTAAAATCCGACAACTTTTTATTTATCCTCAGTGATCTTTGTCGATCCTAACATTCTTTATGTTGCAGTGTTCCTCCGAGTGGTTCCGAGACGCTTCCTGGCGTTGAGGCTCTTGATGCTGCAGCTTATGAAGATGTTAGCAACTGTGTTGTTACTGATTTTCAGGTGTTGGATTCTATTCCTGAACGAACTTCAATCGATGGTGAGTATACATTCTTTGGCTCTGAATTTCATCTTTGCTCAAGGCTTTGCTTATAAATTTCTTTTGTTAGACATGGACATTGATCGTGACGCAGATCCGATCCCAACTGTGAATGAGACGATCTTCCCTGCTCCCAGCACGCAGACTGCTCCGGAAGGTTCTACCAATCAGGAGGTTATTACCCATGCGGCAGCGGTTCCTCCTACTACCTCGGGGGTGAAGAATGCCGAGAAGAGCTCTACTGTTCCTGTTGCTGCCCCAGGAGAAGTTCAAGCTTCTCCCACATTAGTCTCAGTTGATACCTTGCTTGAGGGTGCTGTTCTGGACGGATTGAAGGGGTCTTTGGCGAAGGCCTCGGAAATCGAGCTGCGGCTACGTGAGATGGCTTCCGATGCTGGAGTGATAAAGGCCAGAATGCATGTAAGTACATGTGCAAGTTTTCTACCCACTGGGTGTACATATTTCCGAGTTGTTTTGAGAATTTACTTGTGGGGGTACTACTTAGTGCATCTCGTAGGTGTAGCCCCCAAGGCTCCGATTAACTTCTTGGAGTTACTCAGAGTCTTATGTAGAGATTATTAATTTAGTGATTTTCCAGTGGGGGCACTTCTTAGTGCACCCACTGGGTGTAGCCCCCAAGGTTCCGAGTAACTTCTTGGAGTTATTCGGAGTCTTATGTTGTAGAGACTAGTGGTTAGGTGATCTTCCAGTGGGGGCACTTCTTAGTGCACCCATTGGGTGTAGCCCCCAAGGCTCCGAGTAACTTCTTGGAGTAATTCGGAGTCTTATGTTGTAGAGACTAGTGGTTTTGTGATCTTCCAGTGGGGGCACTTCTTAGTGCACCCATTGGGTGTAGCCCCCAAGGCTCCGAGTAACTTCTTGGAGTTATTCGGAGTCTTATGTTGTAGAGACTAGTGGTTTGGTGATCTTCCAGTGGGGGCACTTCTTAGTGCACCCACTGGGTGTAGCCCCCAAGGCTCCGAGTAACTTCTTGGAGTTATTCGGAGTCTTATGTTGTAGAGACTGGGTCTTGAATAATTTTTCCTGTGCCAGGAGGCTTGTGAACTAGGCATTGCTTTTGTAAAACTGCAGGGAGAGCATGAAGTCTTGAAGAAAAAACATGCTGAGGATAATGGTAAGGCTCTGCTTCTTGTATCTTAAGAGGAATTCAAGATTTTTCACCGCGTGATATTTCCGATTATTAAATCTGCAGAGGCTGCAAAGAAGGCGTTTGATGCGAAGGTGAAAGAAAGTGATGAATTTGTGAGCAAAATGAAGAAAGAGATTGAACAAGCTGAGAAACATGCGAAGGAAAAGAAAATCCTGGAAAAGCAAGTGGCCAGCCACAAGAATGCTCTTGAGGAAAAGGAAGCTGCCATCTCCAAACTTCAGTCCGACCTGCAGAAACTCTCCGAGCTGCGGTCCAAAGATAAGGAAGAGCATGAAGCTGAACTGGCCGCAACTCGGGAGTCTGTCAAAAATGCTGAAGAATATTGTGCCGGGAGGTTTTCTTCATTTAGCGAGATGCTATCTAGTAAGATGCCGTTCTTTGTTGTGCGTCCGACTTGTTTCTGTCTTGTTAATTTGGTTTGATTTATACGCCATTATTGTCTTTGCAGTTTATTCCACCAATCCTGAAGCGGAACAGGCTCATATGGCACAGTTTGCCGAGTTGATGAAGAAAGATAATTATACTCCCAGGACGACGGAATTTTCCTTGTCCAGAGGTCTGCTAACCATGAGGTGCGCCAAGGCGAAGAAATATGCTGAAGAGACCATGGGTGCCACCTTAGGGTTGAAGAATTACATCTCGCCTAATGAGGAAAATCGTGTTCATCTGGATACGGTTGTTCCTGTGCTTCAGGCTGCTCCGCAGCAGATTGCTCGTTGGAAGAGGTCTTCAGCACGAAGTGGTGCCAATTATGCTCTGGCTCTGACTAAAGCTCACTTTTCAGAAAAGGTTCACAATCTGGAATGAGTCGGAGAAGGTGATCCTGAGCATGGTCCGAGCTGTACGGCCTTATTGTCACGGTATGCTGAGACTGCGAGTCGAATTGCAAAGATCCCAGATCTTGATTTCTTCGTGGAATCTACTGGAGTTACCAGTGAATCTGATGAGGCAAGTGATGCCTGATCGAGTTGAGGGAAAAACAGTTAAATTTGCCTCGGAATGTCGAGTGGTTTTGTAATAAACAGTTTATGTCTTGTTGATGTGCCCTGGGTACACAGTTTGTCCTTTAAAACTACTGCCCTTTATTAAGAAGGCCTGACTCTGAGGTGTTGATTTGTTTTGCTATAACCAGTTATCTGCAAGGACATAGAACTATGTTTTTGAAATCATCGTTTCTCTTTTTTTGGGTTTTCGAAGTTGAGCAACTTAGGTAAAATCGGCTTAAGCTTTCATCCGAGCTGCGTGCAGCTCGGAAAAAACTTGAATTTTTTCGCAACCTTAAGTAGCCCCCAGGTTTGAAAAGAAACTTGGCAGGTCACTTAGTGAAAGTTAGCTTAAGCTCTCGTCCGAGCTGCATGCAATTCGGATAGAAACTTGAATAGTTCGTAACACTAAGTAGCCCCCAAGTTTGAATAGGGCTTGGAAGGTCACTTAGTGAAAATTAGCTTAAGCTCTCGTCCGAGCTGCGTGCAGCTTGGATGAAGAACTTGAATAGTTCGTAACATTAAGTAGCCCCCAAGTTTGGAAAGAGCTTGGTGGGTCACTTAGTGAAAATTGGCTTAAGCTTTCGTCCGAGCTGCTTGCAGCTCGGATGAAGAACTTGAATAGTTCGTAACGTTAAGTATCCCCCAAGGCTGGAAAGAGCTTGGTGGGTCACTTAGTGAAAATTGGCTTAAGCTCTCGTCCGAGCTGCGTGCGGCTCGGATGAAGAACTTGAATAGTTCGTAACGTTAAGTAGCCCCCAAGGCTGGAAAGAGCTTGGTGGGTCACTTAGTGAAAATTAGCTGAAGCTCTCGTCCGAGCTGCGTGCAGCTCGGATGAAGACCTTAAACAGTTCATAACGTTAAGTAGCCCCCAAGTTTGGAAAGAGCTTGGTGGGTCACTTAGTGAAAATTAGCTTAAGCTCTCGTCTGAGCTGCGTGCAGCTCGGATGAAGAACTTAAACAGTTCGTAACGTTAAGTAGCCCCCAAGTTTGGAAAGAGCTTGGCGGGTCACTTAGTGAAAATTAGCTTAAGCTCTCATTCGAGCTGCGTGCAGCTCGGATGAAGAACTTAAACAGTTCGTAACGTTAAGTAGCCCCCAAGTTTGGAAAGAGCTTGGCGGGTCACTTAGTGAAAATTAGCTTAATCTCTCGTCCGAGCTGCGTGCAGCTCGGATGAAGAACTTAAACAGTTCGTAACGTTAAGTAGCCCCCAAGTTTGGAAAGAGCTTGGCGGGTCACTTAGTGAAAATTAGCTTAAGCTCTCGTCCGAGCTGTGTGCAGCTCGGATGAAGAACTTAAACAGTTCGTAACGTTAAGTAGCCCCCAAGTTTGGAAAGAGCTTGGCGGGTCACTTAGTGAAAATGCGGCTTAAGCTTTCATCCGAGCTGCGTGCAGCTCGGATGAGGAACTTGGATTTTAAATAATGCAATTTATGAAGGCAGAATCTCTTTATTGAATCAATTCGCAAGAATCTTATGCATAAAAGCGCCGCAACATTTGGGCGTTCCATGCATGTGGTTCTTCTATATTATTCGTTACATCATATAGACGATTGGCTCCATTACCTAAAACTCGGGTTACAATGTAAGGGCCTTCCCAGGGAGGGGCTAGCTTGTGATCAAAGGCTTGTCTGACACGCAAAACCATGTCACCTTCCTGAAAAGAGCGAGCTCGGATATGACGCTCGTGATATCGTCGAAGATCTTGCTGATAAAATGTTGAGCGTGTTAGGGCTAAGTTTCTTTCTTCTTCTAGAAGGTCAACACCATCATGTCGAGCTGTCTCGGCTTCTTCTTCGGTATACTGAGTTATTCGGGGGGCACTGTGCTTGAGGTCACTCGGTAGGACAGCTTCTGAACCATACACCAGAAAAAAAGGGAGTTGCTCGAGTTGATCGGTTTGGATTTGTTCTCAATCCCCATAATACTGAGGGGAGCTCTTCAACCCAGGCTCCCGCTGCTTCCTTCAGTTCCCGCATAAGACGTCGTTTGATTCCTTTCAAGATTAACCCATTTGCTTGCTCCACCTGTCCATTGGATTGAGGATGTGCTAGTGAAGCGAAGTTTACTCTGTTACCCATGTTCCAGCAAAACTGCTTGAATTCGGTTGAATTGAAATTCGACCCGTTGTCAGTGATGATGTCATGGGGGACGCCAAAACGATGTATGATGCCTTGGATGAAGCTAACTACAGTGGCTGAGTTCAAACTTTTTATTGGTTTTGCCTCTATCCACTTTGTGAACTTGTCCACAGCTACTAGGATATGAGTGAACCCGGATGTGCCTGTTTTCAAGGGCCCTATCATGTCCAACCCCCATGTAGCAAAAGGCCAAGCTAAGGGTATTGTCTTCAGCTCGGAAGCTGGCTTGTGCGGCTGATTCGCGTAAAACTGGCATCCTCTGCAATGATCCACAATATTCTTGGCATCCCTTAAAGCACTCGGCCAGAAGAATCCTGCTCGGAAGGCTTTGGCTACTATTGTCCGACTTGATGCATGGTGACCACATTCACCGGAGTGTATGTCTTGTAAGATGAGTCAACCTTCTTCTTTCGAAATGCATCGCTGGGGAAGCTTTGTGACACTGTTTCTGTACAACTCGTTGTTGATCATCGAATAGGATTTTTCTTTTCGCACTACTTGCTTGGCTTCTACTTCATCTTCTGGCAGCTCTTGTTTTTGCAAGTATCTCAGAATGGGCAAGGACCACTCGGGGGGAATTACCTCTATGTCAAAGACAAGATCTACAACCGCGGGAATATCTTCTTTGTCTGGAATATTCCCATCTGGTAGCATGCTTGGGTCGGCTTCCGAGTAAGGATCTTCCTTCACAGTTGGTGCATGTATGTGTTCCAGATAAATTCCTGAGGGGATTTGACCCCGAGTGGATCCTAACTTGGCTAAGTCATCTGCTGCTTGGTTTTGAGCTCTCGGGATGTGATGGAGCTCCAGCCCATCAAATTATTTCTCCAGTTTTCTGACTGCTACACAGTAGGTTGTCATTGCTGCGCTCCGTATATCCCATTCTTTCATGACCTGATTGATCACTAGATCGGAGTCTCCAAAAATCATCAACCTTCTGATCCCGAGTGAAATGGCCATTCGTAATCCATACAAGAGGGCCTCATACTTGGCTTCATTATTTGTTGCGGGGAAATGGATTTGGAGGACAAATCTCATTTCATCCTTTCTAGGGGAAACCAACACTACTCCTGCTCCTGCCCCATTTAACATCTTTGATCCATCAAAAAACATAGTCCAGTGCTCAGGGATTGGTTGTGGGATGCTTTGTGCTTCTGTCCATTCGGCCAAAAAATCTACCAGAGCCTGTGATTTGATTGCCTTCTTGGGATGATACTGGATATCATATGGTAAGAGGTCTAATCCCCATTTCGCAATTCTGCCCGTGGCATATCTGTTGTTCATTATCTCGGCCAAAGGATCTTCTAAGACTACCATGACCGAGTGGTCTTCAAAGTAGTGAACCAGCTTTTGAGATGCCATGTGAATTCCCATTGCCAACTTCTGGTAATGAGGATATCGCTGCTTGGATGGCGTGAGGACCTCGGAGATGAAATACACAGGACTTTGAATATTCTGTGTTTTTCCTTCCTCTTCTCTTTCCACCACTATAGCTATGCTGACGACTTGGCTTGTGGCTGCGCTGTACAGCAAGAGTGGCTCCTTTTCTTTCGGTGCTACGAGAACTGGCCGAGTTGACAACTGTTTTTTCAATTCTTCGACGGCCACCTGAGCTTCTTCGGTCCACTTGAAGTCTGACGACTTTTTCATTAGCTGATAGAGGGGGAGTGCCTTCTCTCCAAGTCGGGAAATGAATCGACTGAGTGCTGCAAGACACCCTATCAATTTTTGAACATCTCGGAGTTTCTGAGGGGGCTTCATGTTCTGGATTGCTGCTATCTTCTCAGGGTTAGCTTCAATCCCTCTTTCAGAAACCATGAAACCGAGTAGTTTTCCTGCTGGCACACCAAATACACACTTTTCTGGATTCAATTTGGTGCTATAAGATCGCAGACTCTGAAAGGTTTCAGCCAGGTCGGCCAACAAGTTACTTCCTTCAGTTGATTTGATTACAATGTCATCAACATATACCTCAACATTTTTGCCAATCTGCCAGATCAAACAATTCTGCATCATGCGTTGATATGTAGCCCCTGCATTTTTATGTCCGAATGGCATGGTGACATAGCAAAAACAGCCAAAAGGAGTTATAAATGCGGTTAGTATTTCATCTCGTTCATATAATCGGATTTGATGATAGCCCGAGTATGCATCGAGGAAACATAGTCTTTCACACCCAGATGTGGAATCCACAATCTGATCAATGCGAGGAAGAGGAAAGTGATCCTTTGGACAAACTTTATTGAGATGACGGAAATCAACACAAGTTCTCCAAGTTTTATCTTTCTTTGGAACCATCACAGGATTTGCTAACCACTCGGAGTGGAAAATTTCCCTGATGAATCCAGCTGCTAGCAATCTTGCTATTTCTTGTCCGATAGCTTTTCTCTTTTCCGAAGAAAAACGCCTAAGGGACTCTTTTACTGGTCTTGCCTTTGGATCAACCCATTATTTGTGCTCAGCCAACTCCCTTGGGACTCCAGGCATGTCAGATGGCTTCCACGCAAAAATGTCCCAATTCTCACGGAGGAAGTTGATGAGCTCGAGTTCCTATTTAGGGTCCAGATCGGTGGCGATGTTGGTGTACTTGTTCTCATCGGAAGGATGTATCCGCACCTTTTTGGTCTCTCCTGCCGACTCAAATGAAGATGATTTCTTAGGTTGTAATAACTCGGACGTGTCAACTGTTTTCTTCAACTCGGCAAACTCAACCTCTGCCATTTGCTGGTCGGCTATAAGTGATCCTTTTTGCAGCAGCTCTTCTGCTTGTTTATAGTTTCCGGATACAGTGATCACACCTTTAGGACCTGCCATCTTTAGCTTCAAATAGACATAGCAAGGAATTGCCATGAACTTTGCATAAGCGGGCCGTCCGAGTAGCGCGTGATAAGCACTCGAAAAGTCGACTACTTCAAAGGTAATCCTTTCTTTCCGAAAATTATCAGGTGTGCCGAAAACTACATTCAGAGTAATCATACCTAGTGAAAATTCTTTCTTTCCTGGGATGATCCCATGAAATTCCAAGTAACTGTTACTGAGTTTGGACATCGGAATGTTCATGTCTTTTAAGGAACTAGCATATAAAAGGTTTATGCCACTGCCTCCATCCATCAAGACATTCCTTAGCCTAAAATTACCGTTTCCTGTTTCCACCAATGGGTCAACTATCAAAGCATGTCTTCCAGGGTGAGGGATATGAGGAGGGTGGTCTGATTGATCGAACGTAATCGGAACATTTTCCCATTTCATATAATTCGGAACAGCTGGAGCCATCGTGTTAATTTCCCTGAATCTCAATTTTTCCACTCTTTTTGATTCCTGTCCTGCAAAAATGACCAGTATTCCATCTTCCCGGGGAAAACCTTCACTATCCAAATCTGGACTTCCTTCCTTTTTCTTCCCCTTATCTTGCTGGGGCCCGGTCTCCGCATTTTGCGCAGCTCTCTTGATTAGTCGGCACTGCCTGGCTGTGTGCTTCGGGAGAACTGTCTTTCCTTCAGCGTCTTGGGTGGTATGAAGAGGACAAGGCTGATTCAGGATATCATCATCATTTGAAGCCTTCTTCTGACGAGGTTGCCATTCCTTCCTTTGTTGATTTTTTCTGTGGATACCTACTGCATTTGCAGCCGCCACCAATTCGGCATCTGTTGGTGCCCCTTCTGCCTTTCGCTTACCAGTCCCGCCTCCATTCTTTTGCTTGGGATTAGAAGCCGAGCTGTTATTTCGATACTGCTGGGATTTTTGCCGAATTTCCTCTTCCCCATTAGCATACTTGTTTGCAATTTCCATCAATCTGCCCAGTGAAGTGACATCGGGAGACCTTGCGAGCTTCAAGCTTAACTCTTTGTACTTGACACCTTGCTTAAAGGCATGAATCTCCTGGAACTCGGAGACTCCCTCTACCGAATTGTGGAGAGTAATCCATCTCTGAATGTATTCTCGAGTAGGCTCGTTGTGACCTTGGATGCACAACTTTAATTCGGTCAGCCCTCCTGGTCTCTTGTAGGTTCCTTCATAATTCTTGACGAAAACCCTGACTAAATCCTCCCATGTCCAAATGTTGTTTGGTGGGAGCTGGTTTAGCCATGTCCGAGCTGAACCTTCCAGCATCAGGGGAAGGTGCATCATGGCTATCTCGTCTCCACCACCTCTTATCTGGACTGCTATTCTGTAGTCATCCAACCACGTCTGCGGCTTGGCATCACTCCGGTACTTCTCCACTCCTTGCGCTATCCTGAAGCGAGGAGGAATTGAGGTTGATCTGATTCTCTCGCTGAAACAGACAGGACCTGTAGCCATCGGATAACTAACTTGGTCTTGTCGATACATCCTCGCACGATCTACTCGATTCTGTACCAAATAACTTCGAGCATCATCTTCAATATCTCGATATCTTTCCTCTTGATGATCCACTCGGCGCCGCTCTTGGTCCCTCCTCTGAGCTGCGAACTCTTGTTCCCTCCTCTGAGCTGCGAACTCTTGGTCCCTCCTCTGAGCTGCGAACTCTTCGTCTCTCCTCCGAGCTGTGAACTCTTCGTCTCTCCTCCGAGCTTCAAAATCTTCGTCTCTCCCCCGAGCTACAAAATCTTCGTCTCTCCCCCGAGCTGTGTATTCATCACCTCTTCGGAACTCCGGGTTTCGAAACTGCTCATGGCGATATTTATCATGTGGATTTCCCTTGTTCCGAGGTGAATGATTTATGTTTCTTCGAGGAGTATAAACGGACTGAGAGGTGCCCGTGAGGGGCGGCTGAGAATGAACTCGCTGTAGTGATTGACTGACTTCAGCGTTCTGCTCCACTGCCTTTTGTAACAAGAATGCTAAGTGTTCTATTCCTTCGGCAGCCGAGCCGCTCGGCTGCAAGGAATTTGCAATCCGAGTAGCTGCTATTAAATTCTCCATTGGGGTATCCAGAGCTCGGAAGGGTTGATTTTCACCAATCCCCCGCAGTTGCCGACTGGTTCTACTCTGCTTGAGGCGAGCTACCTCACGAGCCTGGTGCTCCAATGTATTTTGTAGCTCGGTTAAACGTTGTCGCTCAGCTAAATTGGTTAACCTAGCTGCTTCTAAATGTTGCCCTTCCGGAGTTGAGGTATCTATGGGGGTTTGTAACACTCGCTCTGCTGCCTCTTCCGTCCCTTGTCCTTCCCGAGTAAGGGGTCGCCGACTTGAACCTCCGAGCTCTAGACGTTTGAAAGCAGATGTTCGTCGACGTTCTCTTTCTCCGAGTGGAATCTCTTCATTGCCCCGAGTTGCTTCATTAGTCTGATCTCCCCCCTCTCTGGCCGATGACGCCTGAGGTGGTGGAGTTCCGGCCATACAAACTTCTGCCATGGTGACGGGAGAACCATTGCTCCCTTCTTGTTTGGCTTCTGGTTCCGAATCAGACATCAAAAGGTCTTCATCATCTCCAGAGTTGAAGATGTGTATTAGAGATGCCGTCGGACCTTCCTTCGCGATCAGCTCGCTGATGGCCTGCTGAGCTGATTCCATTGAGTCGATGACCGCCACCTGCTGGATCGGGCGGGGCTTGTTCTGGTAAGGAATACGCGGGAGGCCTGATCTCTTCTTCTTGCGGTGAACAGGCAAGGGGGCCTGGGCTTGAGGACGAGCTGGTAATTGGAGGCGAAGAGCCCCCGATTTGTCGGCTCGAAAGTGCACGCTGCCTCTTAAAGGAAACAGCTGCGCTTGGAGCGGCGCATCCGCCAGCCAAGCAGAATCGTCAGCCACAAAGGCTAACGATGCAAAGGAAAACATCTCACCGCGGATGAGTTGGGGACCGCAGGACGACGAGGAAGACGAAAAGAATCCCATCTCTACGGTTGCTGATCAGCTAAGCCCCACGGTGGGCGCCAATTGTTGTGGTTATACACCTAACAATAGATATGAGGGTAGTGATAGAGCTAGAAGATCTGTACGCAAAGATGGTGACACCAGGAAAAGTTATACAGGTTAGGCCTCTCCTTGGAGATAACAACCTTAATCCTGTCCCAAATAATTTGGGGTGTTCTTTCTCTAGATGTCCAAGTCGTCATGCTGGGGTGAAAGGATGGGCTTATATAGAGTGCGCCATGTCGCTTCATTGCCCAGTAATGGGTTTTAATTACAGAGTTTAAAGGATGGCTATTATTACAATGGGAAACGTCTCCCCATTATTGCTATTTAAGTAGGGGTAACGCCTATGGCTTTAATGTCTTGTAACAGCAGCCCTTCTTCCTCTTATCTGAGTACCATGCAGCTCGGCTTCTTCTTCTTCCGAGTAACCACCTTATTCGGATGGTAGTGCTTCGCTCCGAGTGACGCCTTACTCGAGAAAGGGCCTCTTCTGAATAAGGTTGCTCCTGTATTAATGGTGTCGCTTGAGGAAACTAGCTACTCGGAAGAGTTTGATTTGATCCGAGCAGTTTCTTACTCGGATAGAAAAGAAACAAGAGGTTTTTGTTTATGTTTTGATTTACAAGTATTTTCCAAGAGGTGGTAGAACTAAGGGTATCCCCTGATACAAGGAACACGGGGGTATACCTTAGGTATTACCACGACAACGTGCACGACGTATTCTGTTTCCGGGCGGACAAGCTGTTGGTGCTCCTCCTGCAGCTGCAGTTGCTGCTACTGCTGCTGCTTCTGACGTCGGCCAGGACGACAACTACGAGGGTGATTACGAGGAGGAGGTGGAACAGGAAGCGGCCTGTGAGCAGCCAGCTGGACGTCCACGTCCCAACATTCCCCACGGTCAACACCAACCACCCCCTCAGGTACGCGATGATGAACATGTGCCTAAACTTAAATTGAATCTTAAGCCGTTTGAGGGTAGATATATTCCTGATGCTTATCTTACTTGGGAGTTAGAAACTGAACAACGCTTTACATGTTTACAATATCCTAAGAATAGACATCTTACTGCTGTTGTTTGTGAATTCACGGGGTTTGCATCTATTTGGTGGTCTGAACATTGTAGATTGCATGCTAATAATATTCCAACTACTTGGGTTGCTTTAAAAGATGCTATGCGTACTCGCTGGGTTCCTCCTTATTATCAACGTGAATTGCTACAAAAATTACAGTGTTTGAGACAAGGAAAAAATTCTGTAGAGGAATATTATCAAGAATTACAAACTGGATTGATTAGATGTGGCCTAGTAGAGGATAATGAAGCTATGCTTGCACGTTTTATGGGTGGCTTAAACAGGGAGATACAAACTATTCTAGAATACAAGGACTATGCTACTATCACTCGTTTGTTTCATCTTGCTTGTAAAGCTGAACGTGAAGTGCAGGATCGATAGGCCGCTACGAGACCTAACTTTTCTGCAGGATGAAATACATCATGGACATCGCGTGGAGCTTCTACATCCACACGTCCTACTGCACCACCATCTACTTCAGCCGCTCATTCTTACAGGGAGCCACCAAAACAGCCAGCGCCACCATTCAAGGGTGCACAGAGTGGTCCAGCGGCGAGTTATTCTTCATCCACGGCTTCCACAGGGCAAACACGAGATCATGATATTAAATGTCGCAGGTGCCAAGGTGGAGGTCACTTCGCAAAAGACTGTCCCTCCAAGCGTGTGATGACTATTACGGCGGATGGTGGGTATGAGTCAGCGAGTGACTATGATGAGGAGACTTTAGTTCTCATTGCTCATGAGGAACAGGGTGCCCATGATGATGCTCATGATATAGAGTATATGGCTCCTGATGATGCAGATAAATATGCTAGTTTGGTTGCTCAATGTGTGTTAAGTGTGCAGGTAACGAAGGCCGAGCAAAACTAGAGGCATAATTTGTTCCACACAAAGGGAGTGGTGAAAGAACGTTCGGTTCGCATCATCATTGACAGAGGGAGTTGCAACAACTTGGCTAGCATGGAGTTGGTGGAGAAGCTATCTCTCACCACAAGACCACACCCCCATCCGTACTATATTCAGTGGTTTAACAATAGTGGTAAGATTAAGGTAACACGTTCTGTTCGTGTGCACTTTAGCATTGCTGCATATGCTGATTATGTTGATTGTGATGTGGTACCCATGCAAGCATGCTCTCTTTTACTTGGTAGACCATGGTAATTTGATAGGAATGTTGTACACCATGGTAGGACAAATCAGTTTACTCTGGTTCATCAGGATAAAAATATTGATTTACTTCCTATGTCTCCTGAACAAATTGTGAAAGATGATCTTGCTAGAGCTAGTAAAGCTAAACAGGAGAAAAATAAGAGTGAAAATGAGATAGCAGCTAAAGAATTTGAGCAACAACATAAGACTAATAGCAAATCTTCTTCTGTTGTTTCTAATGAAATTAAATTGACTAGTCCAACTTTGCTTGCTACTAAGGTTGATATTTCGGATTTGGATGTTAGTCAATATATGTGTTATGCTTTTGTGTGCAAAGAAGCTTTGTTTTCATTTGAGGAATTGATCCTTCTTTGCCTCCTGTTGTCATTGACCTTTTGAAGGAGTTTATTGACGTCTTTCCACAAGACGTACCACCGGGATTACCACCTATTCGAGGGATTGAGCATCCGATTGACTTAATTCCCTATGCTTCGCTGCCCAACCGTGCGCCATACCGTACCAATCTGGAGGAGACGAAGGAGATTCAGCGTCAAGTACAAGAGCTACTCGACAAAGGTTACATACGTGAATCCCTTAGTCCTTGTGCTGTTCCTGTTATATTAGTGCCTAAAAAGGATGGAACATGGCGTATGTGTGTTGATTGTCGAGCCATTAATAATATTACTATTCGTTATCGTCATCCTATTCCTAGGTTAGATGATATGCTTGATGAATTAAGTGGCTCTACCATGTTTTCCAAAGTTGATTTGCGTAGTGGATACCATCAAATTCGCATGAAATTAGGAGATGAATGGAAAACGGCATTTAAAACTAAGTTTGGATTATATGAGTGGTTAGTCATGCTTTTTGGGTTAACTAATGCACCTAGCACTTTCATGAGATTAATGAACGAGGTTTTACGTGCTTTCATTGGACGATTTGTGGTAGTCTATTTTGATGATATACTGATTTATAGCAAATCTTTGGAGGAACATTTGGATCATTTACGTGTTGTTTTTATTGCTCTACGTAATGCACGTTTGTTTGGTAACCTTGGGAAGTGCACCTTTTGCACCAACCGAGTATCGTTTCTTGTCTATGTTGTTACTCCGCAGGGAATTGAAGTTTATAAAGCCAAGATCGAGGCGATTGAGAGTTGGCCGCAGCCCAAAACGGTCACACAAGTGAGGAGTTTTCTTGGCCTCGTTGGGTTCTATAGGCGTTTTGTGAGAGATTTCAGCACCATTGCTGCACCTCTCAATGAGCTTACACGCAAGGATGTGCCATTTACTTGGGGTACCGCACAAGAAGAAGCCTTCACGGTATTGAAAGATAAGTTAACACATGCTCCTTTGCTCCAACTTCCTGATTTTAATAAGACTTTTGAGCTTGAATGCGATGCTAGTGGGATTGGTTTGGGAGGTGTGTTATTACAAGATGCTAAACCTGTTGCATACTTTTCTGAAAAATTGAGTGGGCCTAGTCTGAACTATTCTACTTATGATAAGGAATTATATGCTCTTGTTCGGACATTAGAAACTTGGCAACATTATTTATGGCCCAAAGAATTTGTTATACATTCTGATCATGAATCTTTGAAACACATAAGAAGTCAAGCAAAACTTAATCGTAGACATGCTAAGTGGGTTGAATTTATTGAGACTTTCCCTTATGTCATTAAACACAAGAAAGGGAAAGATAATATTATTGCTGATGCATTGTCTCGTCGTTATACTATGCTTTCACAACTTGACTTCAAGATATTCGGTTTACAGACAATCAAAGATCAATATGTAAATGATGCGGAATTTAAAGATGTATTGCAGAATTGTAGAGAGGGTAGAACATGGAACAAGTTTGTGCTTAATGATGGATTTGTGTTCCGTTCTATCAAGCTATGCATTCCAGCTAGCTCTATTCGTCTTTTGTTGTTGCAGGAGGCGCATGGAGGAGGATTAATGGGACACTTTGGCGTGAAGAAGACGGAGGACGTACTTGCTACACATTTCTTTTGGCCAAAGATGAGACGGGATGTTGAACGTTTTGTTGCTCGCTGCTGCACTACATGTCAAAAAGCTAAGTCACGACTCAATCCTCATGGTTTATACATGCCTTTACCTGTACCTAGTGTTCCGTGGGAGGACATATCCATGGACTTTGTTTTAGGCTTGCCTCGAACAAACAAGGGGAGGGATAGCATATTTGTTGTCGTGGATAGATTTTCTAAGATGGCACATTTTATACCATGTCATAAAAGCGATGATGCTGCTAATGTTGCTGATTTATTCTTTCGTGAGATTATTCGCTTGCATGGTGTGCCCAATACTATTGTCTCGGATCGTGATACTAAGTTTCTTAGCCATTTTTGGAGATGCTTATGGGCTAAGTTGGGGACTAAACTACTTTTTAGTATTACATGTCATCCCCAAACTGATGGACAAACTGAAGTAGTCAATAGGACTTTGTCTACTATGCTTTGGGCTGTTTTAAAGAGTAACTTGAAAATGTGGGAAGAATGTTTACCTCATATTGAATTTGCTTATAATCGTTCATTTCATTCTACCACTAAAATGTGCCCTTTTGAGATTGTTTATGGTTTTCTACCTCGTGCACCTATTGATTTGCTGCCTCTTCCATCTTCGGAGAAGGTTAATTTTGATGCTAAGCAACGTGTTGAATTGATATTAAAAATGCATGAGTTAACTAAAGAAAACATTGAGAAAATGAATGCTAGGTACAAGCTTGCTGGTGATAAGGGTAGAAAGCATGTTGTGTTTGAACCAGGAGATCTTGTTTGGTTATCTACGTAAAGATAGATTTCCTGATTTGCGCAAGTCTAAGTTAATGCCACGAGCTAATGGTCCCTTTAAGGTTTTACAGAAAATTAATGATAATGCATATAAACTTGAGCTACCTGCAGATTTTGGTGTTAGTCCCACATTTAACATTGCAGATTTGAAAACTTATTTGGGAGAAGATGATGAGTTTCCTTCGAGGACGACTTCAATTCAAGAAGGGGAGGATGATGAGGACATCTCTACTAATGTTACACCCACATCTTCACCAACTACACATACTGGACCAGTTACTAGAGCACGCGCACGTCAACTAAATTATCAGGTACTTTCGTTTCTTGCGAATCCTTCTAATGTTCAGGAACATATGATGCTGCATAAATTAGATACTTTTGTTTGTCTTATGAATGAAGGACCTAGCATGGATAAGAAGGATGGTCATTGGAGCGGGATCAAGCATGGAGAAGGAGGAGCGCGCGCGGGAAGGGACAATGGAGCTTCCAGTGGTGATTTTCGCACTTTGACGCCACCATAAGGCGTGCATGAAGACTTGGACGAGAGACACAAGATGCCACATTAATATTTTCGTCCAAGGGTTATTATAGGTGCTGCGTCACCTTATTATTGGGCCAGGCCCATGTAATTTCGAAATACACTTAATAGGCTTTTTTTTAGAGTCCGTATGTGTGGGGAAACCGAGTTAGGGTTGTTTTCGGACCCATCCTCCAAGGGGCCACGAAATTCCCCTCTGTTCCCCCATATATACAGCCCTTAGGGCGTCGTTTAGACTTGGGTTTTAATTAGATTTAAGTTAGCCATAGCCGCAACTTTGAGCTCTTCGTTTGTGTCATCCGACCAGGCCAAGACCGCATTGGAACCCCAACTTTCGTAATCATTCATCTTATATTCGCAATATCCAGATTGCAATTCTTAGTTATTTCTTGTTCTTCGATTGCTTGCAGGAATTAGACCTTCGTGGTCAGGTTGATCGTGCATCCGCGGGATCAATAACCTCTCGGAGTTGGTTTAGCGATCGCTAAGGCGCAACGTCTTCGCACGTTCGTAGTCGGATCGTGAAAGTCGTCTCTACCATAATCGATCTCCACCATCTCATCGAAACATCGGGACACCTTCGCCTCTATCAGTAGGGTGTCATGCTTAAGGGTATTCGACGCAATAAGGATTGATTCGGGATCATCGGTGAAATAAGAGAGAACACCAGAATTGTTCCGGGAGGTGCCGGAAGTTGTTCTGGATATTTTGAAAGGTTCAAAATAATGTTTAATAATGTTGAAATATGTTTTATTATTTAGTTAACAGAATTAAATATTAAAATGTGATTAAATATAAATAAAAATGAATTAAAAGGCATATGGGCCTAAAGAGGCCCATTAGGGGAAGGAGGGAGCTCCCCCTTGGGCCAAGGCGCCAAGGGAGGGAGCCCACCTCCCCTAGCCGCACCAAACCCCCCCTCCCTCGGGTTTAGTCCCACATGGGAAGGGGAGGGTGGGTGGAACCCCTCCTTGGCCTATATAAGGAGGGGTGGGGTGCCTTTTTTCTACACACAATTTGATTTGAGACAAGTTTCTCAGATCTCTCTTCTCTCTCTTTCTCCCTCCTCGAGTGGACTCCCCTTGTTTGGAGTCTGTATTTGGTTGGGGTTTCTCCACCATACGCACGTCGTCGTGCTACTGGAATCGGGATCCGAATCCATCTTCTTTCCGTTGATGTTCTGGTTCGGAGCCTGGAGGGAACGTTGGGTACACCGTATGCGTGTAATCCCGCAAGGCGGTACACTTGTGGTGCTCCTTCATCGTTGAGGCCGTGTCGCGACGTCTTCACCGACAACGTTCCGACGGGGACGTAATCCCGTCATCGGTCTTCAAGGACCGGGTGGCCTCAGGAGTCATCATGGATCTGCGCGGCATCGGAGATTGCCGGTACGACTACATCAACCACGTTCACGCGGGAATGTTTCCCACTTAACGGACTACATACTGGTATGTGACCAATTCCCTCTGTTATTTGCATCGCCATTGCATAGGTCTTGGGTTCGGGATGCGTAGGTCATGAAAAATTATTGTTTTCTGCCCCGTTCCCCAACACAAACAACATAATATATAGTTGCAAGAGAGGTAATGAATAACAAGGTAAATGCTAGTAAGAGAAAAGACTAAGCGATAACCGAATGACGCGAAGACAACGATGTATCCCGATGCTCACTACCTTGGAGGGAAGCTACTCACTATTTATAGGGGTGGATGTTACCACGAAGTCACACCATGACACAAAGTCTCACCCTATTCTCCCCTTGAGATATCACTACGAAGATGATTCCCATCCACTAGCGGTTGACCTTAAAGGTGCACACCAAACCCTCGCAAAAACAATGGGGATAATCACAATGGTTGATTCCTCTCTGACACTCCTACCCGCCTAGGAGTATTTAACCTCCAAGAGTAACAAGCAATGGGGAAAAGCTCAAGACTTTCTCAAATCACGATTTTCTTTGGTCGGAAGATGGGGAATGGACGGACTTGTGACGAGGTGAAAGATCCGCCAAGAACTCTCACAAATCTCTTCGGGATCTTTGATTGAGTGTAGGAGATGAGGAAAGGGAGCACTTAGTGTTCTTGTGTGTTTTTTTGAGTGAAGTGGTCAACCCTCTCCCGGGGTGGGAGATGGGTATATATAGTTCTCCCCAAAATATGTCTGTTGCCACTTGATTTGAACTACCCTAATGATCCGGGCAAGTCAACACAAAGCCAACATGGGAGGCCTCTGAAAGACCGGCTACCATTACGGAATACAAAAGTTCATTAGGATCTTGGACGATCGGACAAGCGTTCGGATGGTCCATCCCCGACACCAAAGTTTATGAGAGGGGTGCATGATAGCCCACACGGTTCGAGGGAGCAATCAGACGATCCGGGCAATGCTTAGATGGCTCAGCCGCCGGTGAAACTTTTGTGATGAAATGGATATAGTACGAATCATCCTGGGGACTAGCCAGACAATCCAGGCAATGCCGGATGGTACGTCTGTGAGTGATTTTATTTCTGCGATGAAGTGGAGATAGTCCAGATGAACCGGGGGACTAGCCGACGATCCGGGCAAAGCACGAATGATCTGGCTAGGGACCGAGATGGTCCGGCCATGTGTATATCATACTCCATTTATTCCATTTGATATTTCCAACACAACTAAGTGACTTATAGTGTTAGTGTAGAGTTGTGTATTTTAAATTTTTTTATGTTTAGGAATTGAATAAGTCAAATAACTAAACCCTATGATCCCCTCTTAATAGTGCGGGAATCCCTATGACTCAAGATGTAACATACAATAAGACTTAGCATCATCTTCCATCGTATGTTGTATTCTTGAGTTCCACGAGTATGTTTAGCACATGATCCCTACACGATGATGTCAAGAGGACTAAACTTCATGTGTATACACTTAGCAAACATAGTTAATCCCCTATATATATTGTCATCAACATTAAAATATGCTTAAGGGCATGATTGTACTTTCAGTCTTGTCGTGCTAGTTCTGCTGTGGCGACAGCGACGCCCCACGGTTGAACACCACGTGTACACTATCCGGAGGCAACACCGACTCAGACTTGACACGACCTTCAATCTGAACGTCGCGGTTGCAACGGATCAGGGGCGGCGATGTCGGCTCGGGATTCACCTTCACCCGATGTAGAGGTGGTGAGGCACGCATCACCTTCACCCGACGGAGAGGCGGTGAGGTGATGCGCTCTGTCTTGACGGGTAGGAGATGCGGCCGCGACAGGCGCTCCTCCTTGATGAGGAATCAGAGAGTAAATGGTGGCGCTGGTCCACTGTTGTAGAGGAGTGAGCGTGGGATCACGTAGTCCATATGCGGTGTGAACTCCTCGTTCGTTTGGGCGGCCTCGGCAAGCAGACTATGTTGCATAGGCTATTGCGTCGACTTCTGCAACAATAGCTACTTCGCGTGATCCTCCTGAGGATCTCCTTGCCGGAGGACCCGGACGCCGTGGAGGAGGAAGGGCCCGAAGATCTACAGCACCACCTCCAGGATCATGATGGAGATCTGTCTCCATAGCAACCGCCGACCGACATAGAGAAGTAGGACTTAGTCATGGTTTTCAGGGGTGGTGGATAGAGCGGAGAAGGAGAGACAAGAGCGGAGAGAGGCGTGGTTTTGGGGTGTGAATGATGCCTAAACCGTATTTAAATACACACGAGCGACTGCAATGCGACTGGAGTGGACTCATCAAGACCCTTTCCAACATTGAACGAACACGGGGAGTGGACGCGCCGCTTCAGTGATCAGTCACATCGCTCTGACCAATATCAATACCGTTGAGTCACGTCCGCTCTGGAGAAACCTGATCGGCATTAATACGCGTCAACCTTTTACCGTTTCGTGCACGGAGAGGGTTTTTTTATTTGAATGGTTTTGGGGTGGGCTGGAGGTGTCATATGAGGACATTTCGGTGGTTCGGATATCGGCAAAGCCCCCTTCCCCCGATTAGGGTTAGGTTTGCCGGGAAACGACATGAGGATCGTACCGTAGATGGATACAATGTTGCGTCGAATGAGAAAAGTTGTTTGGATAGTACAATGTGAACGAATGCGAAAGATTTCAGGATTGACGTTGAAGATACCCTAAGCACATTGTGACCCCTCGTCTCCCTTCGTCTGACCTATCTCTTCTTGAGTTCAAATCATTTTCGCCGCCTCCCCAAATCTCAAGCCATATCAATCTCCCGTTCTTTCTCCTCGTTGGTCCAATAACATGAGCTTACCCCTTGTCACTTCTGTGGCGAGGATCTAGTGACATCCAACCGGATCTTTGATGGACAGGGTTGTCCCATCAAAACGAGTTTCCCAGATCCCCATAGCCATACAAACACGCAAGATTTCAGGTGCAAATAGTCCTTATATGATACGCACGCTTGTGCGTATTCGAGAAAAAAAAGGTGCAGATAGTCCTGAGAACATAAACACCGCTCTCCCATTTAGCTTTACTTGTTCGAATATGCGATCTGGCATGCTTGACCCGTATTTTGTTATAGAAGCATACTAGTGGCACATTTGGTTCCATATATTGAGGGGATAACTCGAGAGGCAACAAATGAATCAACTCTATCTCTTTCATTAGATGATGGGATATATATACAGATGGAAGGACACCATGAAGAGGTGTCTCTTCATGAAGGGCTGGAAGTTACAAGGGTAGATTTACCCCATAATTAACACATGTTAATTAATTCTAACACTCCCCCTAATCTACACTTGTCCATCCAAAATCATCATCTTGATTAGAGGCTCCTCCAAAAACCCAGTGGGAAAAATATGAGGAGTATAGTGTTTGATATGTTGCCAAAAGTCCTTCAAACCCAGTGGGAAAAATAAGGAGAAAATGCCTGTAACAGCCCAGTTTTCACAAAAATTAAAAAAATTGTTTTCGGTGTGAATTGTTTGATTGTATGATTTGTTTGCGGTGTTTGCATCCCCAATTTATCGATCGGCGATTATTTTCCCCCTCTTATCTCGTACCGGACGGAGACCGACCCTTGCCAACCTGACACTCGACCTTTGCGACACCGGGTTTCAACCGATCACCGTCGCGAAAACCGCACGAGACCAGCCGCAGCCAACGGAACGAAAACCCTGTTTAATAATTAAACGGGTTATTTTTATAGCGCGCCGGAAAGTGTTCTCAGAACGGTTCCAGCGCTAGGTGAACGCCGCCGGCTCGACGCGCTAGTCACGCAGTTCGAAGTTTTACCCGAATCGGAGGTACTGCGGACCCCCGGCGGTCAGAAACGTAAATACCGCGCGCGTGAGAGAAAAACGGGGATGTTTTTGCAAACTGCCAGCCACCAGGGCTATATAAAGACCACCACTCCACCACCCCACTTAGGGTTTCCCCTAAGCCAAAATTACAGCCATCCCCTCCACTTTGTCCAGATCTGACCCAAAAAAACCCCATTTTTGTCAAAACCTAGATCCCAAACTCTCCCGGCCGTCGGATCACGCAAATGGAGGTCTACGGTGGTGCCAACTCACCCTTCTCTCTCCTCTCTCTCCAACCCACAGCCGTCAGCGCCCGAGGGGCCTCGCCGCTCCGCCGCAGTCCTCCGGCCACCGGAACCGCGCCGCTGCGCGCCCCAGGTCGCCCGCTCCCCCGTGCCTCCCTTCCCCTCTCCTCCCTCACCCTCTCTTCTCTCTCCCACAGGTCAGGCGGCCGCCGCCGCCATGGATGGGCTCGGCCCCGAGCTCGGGACATGCCGCGCCGCCCCTCGCTCGGATCCGGCGAGATCTGGCGAGCACCGCCTCCACACGCCGCCCCGCACCCGTTCCAAGACGCCCCGTCGCCGTCCGCCTCCCTGCCGGAGTCCGGCCGCCGGCGCCGCCAGCCACCACGGCTGCCTCGTCGGGAACGAGGAGAGGTCGATCCAGCCAGCCACCAACCGCCGATGCTGTGGGCCGGCGCAGCCCCAGCGGCCCACTGCCAAGCCAGGCGGCCCAGCCACTCCGCGGCCTCTTGGGCCGGCCCAGCTGGGTGAGGCCCGGCTTCTTTTTTATTTTTATTTTTCTGTTTTTTTTCCTTTTTTCCAGATTTTGCTAAGTCTGAGATGTAATTGATGCTGATGCTGTTTTGCAACGTAATTTCCCGTTGACTCGTAGCTCCGAATGAAGTGATTCTTTTTTTTGTTTGGTTGTGCTTTGTGTGCTCTAGAGTTCATCTTTAGGAAGTTATTTATTTTGAGGTCATATTGATGGTGCAAATCACTGTTGAAGTGGGCATCAGACCGTAAACTACTTTTAAGTTCTGTCAACTACTGCTGCTGTTATTTTGTTCAAATTTTGGGTGATGCTTGTGTCAAATCCATGAGGCCTATTGCATTGATTCTTTTTCCTATGTGTTAAGCATCATGTGTACTTAATTTCCATGCTTTAACTTGTCATGTTTGGGTGCTTTAGCTATGTTAAATCTTGCTCCAAAGTGGTGATCCTAATGTTAATGTGTTGTTGTGCTGAAAACTGTTAATTTGTTGCAACTTCGGGTGACGGTTGCGTCGCAATCGTTTATCGGAATTGAGTGATTCCAATTGAATATTGTTAAGCATCATGTCTACTTCCATTATATGTATTGCGTTTTCATGATATGCTTTCTGGTCATATATATTTTTAGCTCCAAAGTTGCTATGCTGCTGTTTTTGACAGCCACCTCTGTTTTTCTCCAAGTCTGTAACGTTCTGATGCCATGTTGTTTGCTTAATATCTTTTGATCTATGATGCCTATTTGCATGATTCTTTTTGCCATGCCTTCCCTGTCATGTCTACTTTAGTTCCATGTCATTTGTGAGCATGTTTGCATTGATTATCCTGTTTATACACTGCTCTAAAGTGTGCTTCCTGATGTTGGCAGATTGTGCCCGTAACTTGTTTTGCTTGTATCTTTTTAACCGTAACTCCGTTTGGGGTGTTCTTTATATGTAACTTGATTAGTTTTTCGTGTACTTTGTGTTTATGCTATTGTTTGCTGTTGTTAACCAACCTAAAATATGGTTTAGGGCAGATCAGTACCAAATCCTTTAATTGTTGTGGGGCAAGTAGTGCTATGCATGTTTAGGGGTTGCCTCACTTCAAATGACTAGCCTAGGTAATTTACTTGGTGCTTAACCTTTTTCCATGTTTGTGTGCTATGCCATGCTTGCTTGAGTTTCCATGTTAACAACCTTTGTTGATCACCTGTAGCTATACAACTTGAACCTTTCTAAATGTGCGGTATCGTCGTGTGTGACGATTACTCCACTTAACCTGTTAGTAACCGCTCTCGGCGGTAGGTGCGATGCCTCGTGTTGCCTTCTTGTTGATGCTTGCTCGTGATTGATTCGTAGTAATAGATGCTTGCTCGTTGATTACTTTCCAGTGTTTATCGTCTTGTGTGCTTCCGCAGGTACCTCTCAGAGACGATGCGAGCTTGCGATCAACTGCACCTTCGGAACCCGACTTATCAACAGGCAAGGACTATGCATTACTTATGATCCATTCTATTTCAACCAGCGGTTTGCATGCTAGTCTAGGTTAGGTTCGATGTTTGATCCTACCACATGTTTACAACCTCTTTCAAACCGATACAGCCATGTCCCCTCCCAGCAAACCATGTACTGCTATGTTACTATTGCTCTTTGCTCAGCCCCTGCTTAGTATGCATGCTTAGAATGCTACGATGTTACCCTGTTATTCCTTGGTTTTGGGATATCACATTATTATATTGTTGTTGATGATATGATTATTATAATGTTGACTATATTTGACGAAGGATGGAAGGTCTAGGCTATCCCGCCCCGACACTTTGTTCCATTCGAGTCACCTAGGATCCGAGTTCCGGGTATTGGTTTTACGACTGAGCGTGCCTAACCGCGTGTGGGATTTTATGGGGTCCCCTTTTCTTACCTACCTAGCTTCAAACATTTCTAGTGGTGGCCCAAGATGATTTACCATTTGAAACTGTGTGTGTGCTGGTCAGCTCCCAGTAGTTTTGAAACCAACCTGGACCAGTGAGGACATAGTTCCCTTGCTGGCCCATCATGACCGGCTGAGGACCCGGTTTCCCATGTGTGATTAACCGGCAATCCAAACCTGGAGTCATACGGTAGAGACCAGATCGAGAGCGCGGCCGGCTTTTGAGTTGGATGTCGACTCACCGGGGGCCACCCGGATTTGTTCGTTGTTAGCTAGAGGGACCTGTCATTTCGGATCTCTTGGAACTAAATCATAAAATGGTTGCCTATAATGGGTAGCAACTGAGAGTGATGGGCGTGCATGCGGAGCCTTGTAATGGGCAGTTGGTACACCCCTGCAGGGTTAAATCTTTTCGAGAAGCCGTGTCCACGGTTATGGACGACTTGAGACCTACTCCTTGTTCATAGACAACAGCAACTGAGATAATCTTAATATAATTTGATCAACGTGTGTGTGCCTTGACTTCTTCTTCTTCGTCGGGATGCGAAGAGGAGGACAAGGATAGGATAGGTGTTATGTTTGCGTAAGTAGTTGATAGCAAGACTTGTTGGAGGCGATTCCTCATCGAATGCTTGGCTTCTTATCTTACTCTCTAGATCGTTACACACTTCATAACTGCTAGTGCGGTAGCAACCTCACCACATACCCCTTCCTTACCGTAAACTACTAGTTGTCCTAGAATGACGAGTGATGAAGTCCTTGCTGGGTCAGTTGACCACTACAGTTGGATGCTGAGTACTTCTGTACTCATGATACTAACCCCAAACTCTTTTCAGGGTTCTTGATCGACAACAGGTATGGTGATCGACGTTTCACGTGGAGACTCGACGACGACTAGTTAGGCGGATCCCGGCGGAGGGCCTGGACCCGTGTGGTTATGGGATCGATGTTTTCTCTTTGCCAGTAGGCATTTGATTGTAGTCTGTACTCAGACATATATCTTCCGCTGTTGTATTGTATTAAGGCAGTTGTATGCCGATTGTATGAGATGTTGTATCCTTGTATCTGTAATGTTGTGATATCATGTTGGAAATCCGGGGCATATGACTTCGTCATATGTCGCGGTGGGACCGGTATGTGCTTCGTCCCCGGATCTGGATGGAAACATCTAGATCTGGAACAGTACCGCATATCGGGCCTTACAACTTGGTATCATAGCCTTACCGACCGTAGGATCCCTTCCCTGGCCGAAGTCGAGTCTAGACAAAAACTATTTTGTAGTTACTAAGTTAGTTGTCGGAGAGTAGTAATCTTTTTACTCCTTACCCTTGCTCTTGTCAGGACAAGTGTCGCAAGTGAGTTTTATTCTTGCCTTATCCCCTTTCAAACTTTAGGATCTCGAGTGTGTGGAGCTCGGACTCGTTACAATGCCTTGCTTGCAGCGTATTGTCTCGATTCCGATCTCAGGTTGGGAAATCTTGTAGTACCTTTAGACTTCCAACTCTGGTGTACATCTGGGTCGTTCTTTGCCCTCCCTCCTTTTGCCCGGTGCTTTCAAGACTTGCGTCGAAAACACTATCCTTTGATCCAGTTATCGTCGTCGTTCCTCCTCTTGACACCGATGGTTTTGTTTTTCCGACGATGTCGTCTCTATGCGGAAAATTATCTCGACGGAAGCTCGACATCGACATGGAGCAGAGTCCCTTGTTGGTGGTGTTGAAGATCGTCGTCTTTCTTTTCTCCCCCCTCTCCCCCGGATCGTCTAGTATCTCGGGACGAGATCCCTTGTTGGTGGTGTTGTATTGTAACAGCCCAGTTTTCACAAAAATTAAAAAATTTGTTTTCGGTGTGAATTGTTTGATTGTCTAATTTGTTTGCGGTGTTTGCATCCCCGATTTATCGATTGGCGATTATTTTTCCCCCTCTTATCTCGTACCGGACAGAGACCGACCCTTTCCAACCTGACACTCGACCTTTACGACATCAGGTTTCACCCGATCACTGTCGCGAAAACCGCACGAGACCAGCCGCAGTCAACGGAACGAAAACCCCATTTAATAATTAAACGGGTTATTTTTATAGCGCGTCGGAAAGTGTTCTCGGAACGGTTCCAGCGCTAGGTGAACGCCGCCGGCTCGATGCGCTGGTCACGCAGTTTGAAGTTTTACCCGAATCGGAGGTACTGCGGACCCCCCCCCCCCCCCGTGGTCAGAAACGTAAACACCGCGCGCGCGCGAGAAAAACCGTGGATGTTTTTGCAAACGGCCATCCACCTAGGCTATATAAAGACCACCACCCCACTTAGGGTTTCCCATAAGCCAAAATTGCAGCCACCCCCTCCCCTTTGTCCAGATCTGACCCAAAAACACCCCATTTTTTGTCAAAACCTAGATCCCAAACTCTCCCGGCCGTCGGATCGCGCAAACGGAGGGCTACGGTGGTACCATGTCACCCTTCTCTCTCCTCTCTCTCCAACCCACGGCCGCCAGCGCCCGAGGGGCCTCGTCGCTCCGCCGCTGTCCTCCGGCCACCGGAGCCGCGCCGCTACGTGCCCCAGGTCGCCCGCTCCCCCATGCCTCCCTTCCCCTCTCCTCCCTCACCCTCTCTTCTCTCTCCCACAGGTCAGGCGGCCGCCGTCGCCATGGATGGGCTCGGCCCCGAGCTCGGAGCATCCGCCTCGGGACATGCCGCACCGCCCCTCGCCCGGATCCGGCGAGCACCGCCTCCACACGCCGCCCCGCGGCCGTTCCAGGCCGCCCCGTCGTTGTCCGCCTCCCTTCCGGATTCCGGCCGCCAGCGCCGACAGCCAGCACGGCTGCCTCGTCGGGAACGAGGAGAGGCCGATCCAGCCAGCCACCAACCTCCGCTGATGTGGGCCAGCGCAGCCCCAGCGGCCCACTGCCAAGCCAGGCGGCCCAGCCACTCCGCGGCCTCTTGGGCCGGCCCAGCTGGGTGAGGCCCGACTCCTTTTTTATTTTTATTTTTCTGTTTGTTTTTCCTTTTTCCAGATTTTGCTAAGTCTGAGATGTAATTGTTGCTGATGTTGTTTTGCAACGTAATTTCCCGTTGACTCGTAGCTCCGAATGAAGTGATTCTTTTTTTGTTTGGTTGTGCTTTGTGTGCTCTAGAGTTCATCTTTAGGAAGTTGTTTATTTTGAGGTCATATTGATGGTGCAAATCACTGTTGAAGTGGGCATCAGACCGTAAACTACTTTTAAGTTCTGTCAACTACTGCTGCTGTTATTTTGTTCAAACTTTGGGTGATGCTTGTGTCAAATCCATGAGGCCTATTGCATTGATTCTTTTTCCTATGTGTTAAGCATCATGTGTACTTAATTTCCATGCTTTAACTTGTCATGTTTGGGTTCTTTAGCTATGTTAAATCTTGCTCCAAAGTGGTGATCCTAATGTTAATGTGATGTTGTGCTGAAAACTGTTAATTTGTTGCAACTTCGGGTGACGGTTGCGTCGCAATCGTTTATCGGAATTGAGTGATTCCAATTGCATATTGTTAAGCATCATGTCTACTTCCATTATATGTATTGAATTTTCATGATATGCTTTCTGGTCATATATATTTTTAGCTCCAAAGTTGCTATGCTGCTGTTTTTGACAGCCACCTCTGTTTTTCTCTAAGTCTGTAACGTTCTGATGCCATGTTGTTTGCTTAATATCTTTTGATCTATGATGCCTATTTGCATGATTCTTTTTGCCATGCCTTCCCTGTCATGTCTACTTTAGTTCCATGTCATTTGTTAGCATGTTTGCATTGATTATCCTGTTTATACACTGCTCTAAAGTGTGCTTCCTGATGTTGGCAGATTGTGCCCGTAACTTGTTTTGCTTGTATCTTTTTAACCGTAACTCCGTTTGGGGTGTTCTTTATATGTAACTTGATTAGTTTTTCGTGTACTTTGTGTTTATGCTATTGTTTGCTGTTGTTAACCAACCTAAAATATGGTTTAGGGAAGATCAGTACCAAATCCTTTAATTGTTGTGGGGCAAGTAGTGCTATGCATGTTTAGGGGTTGCCTCACTTAAAATGACTAGCCTAGGTAATTTACTTGGTGCTTAACCTTTTGCCATGTTTGTGTGCTATGCCATGCTTGCTTGAGTTGCCATGTTAACAACCTTTGTTGATCACCTTTAGCTATACAACTTGAACCTTTCTAAATGTGCGGTATCGTCGTGTGTGACGAGTACTCCACTTAACCTGTTATTAACCGCTCTAGACGGTAGGTGCGATGTCTCGTGTTGCCTTATTGTTGATGCTTGATCGTGATTGCTTCGTAGTAATAGATGCTTGCTCGTTGATTGCTTTCCAGTGTTTATCGTCTTGTGTGCTTCAGCGGGTACCTCTCGGAGACGATGCGAGCTTGCGATCAACTACACCTTCGGAACCAGACTTATCAACAGGCAAGGACTATGCATTACTTATGATCCATTCTATTTCAACCAGCGGTTTGCATGCTAGTCTAGGTTAGGTTCGATGTTTGATCCTACCACATGTTTACAACCTCTTTCAAACCGATACAGCCATGTCCCCTCCCAGCAAACCATGTACTGCTATGTTACTATTGCTCTTTGCTCAGCCCCTTCTTAGTATGCATGCTTAGAATGCTACGATGTTACCCTGTTATTCCTTGGTTTTGTGATATCACATTATTATATTGTTGTTGATGATATGATTATTATAATGATGACTATATTTGACGAAGGATGGAAGGTCTAGGCTATCCCGCCCCGACGCTTTGTTCCATTCGAGTCAACTAGGATCCGAGTTCTGGGTATTGGTTTTAATACTGAGCGTGCCTAACCGCGTGTGGGATTTTATGTGGTCCCCTTTTCTTACCTACCTAGCTTCAAACATTTCTAGTGGTGGCCCAAGCTGATTTACCATTTGAAACCGTGTGTGTGCTGGTCAGCTGTCAGTAGTTTTTAAACCAACCCGGACCAGTGAGGACATAGTTCCCTTGCTGGCCCATCATGACCGGCTGAGGACCCGGTTTCCCATGTTTGATTAACCGGCAATCCAAACCTGGAGTCATACGGTAGAGACCAGATCGAGGGCGCGGCAGGCTTTTGAATTGGATGTCGACTCACCGGGGGCCACCCGGATTTGTTCGTTGTTAGCTAGAGGGACCTTTCGTTTCAGATCTCTTGGAAATAAATCATAAAATGGTTTCCTATAATGGGTAGCAACTGAGAGTGATGGGCGTGCGTGCGGAGCCTTGTAATGGGTAGTTCGTACACCCCTGCAGGGTTAAATCTTTTCGAGAAGACGTGTCCACGGTTATGGACGACTTGAGACCTACTCCTTTTTCATAGACAACAACAACTGAGATAATCTTAATATAATTTGATCAACGTGTATGTGCCTTGACTGCTTCTTCTTCGTCGGGATGCGAAGAGGAGGACAAGGATAGGATAGGTGTTATGTTTGCGTAAGTAGTTGATAGCAAGACTTGTTGGAGGCGATTCCTCATCGAATGCTTGGCTTCTTATCTTACTCTCTAGATCTTTAGCCACTTCATAAACGCTAGTGCGGCAGCAACCTCACCACTTACCCCTTCCTTACCGTAAACTACTAGTTGTCCTAGAATGACGAGTGATGAAGTCCTTGCTGGGTCAGTTGACCACTACAGTTGGATGCTGAGTACTTCTGTACTCATGATACTACCCCCAAACTCTTTTCAGGGTTCTTGATCGACAACAGGTATGGTGATGGACGTTTCACGTGGAGACTCGACGACGACTACTTAGGTGGATCCCGGCGGAGGGCCTGGACCCATGTGGTTATGGGATCGATGTTTTCTCTTTGCTAGTAGGCATTTGATTGTAGTCTGTACTCAGACATATATCTTCCGTTGTTGTATTGTATTAAGGCAGTTGTATGCCGATTTTATAAGATGTTGTATCCTTGTATCTGTAATGTTGTGATATCATGTTGGAAATCCGGGGCATATGACTTCGTCATATGTCGTGGTGGGACCGATATGTGCTTCGTCCCCGGATCTGGATGGAAACATCTAGATCTGGAACAGTACCGCATATCGGGCCTTACAATGCCGCAACATATAAAGCTTATTGTCTGTTTTAACTCGATATGAGGAAAACTCATAGAATTAATGTTGGATATATGCCCTAGAGGCAATAATAAAGTGTGTTATTATTTATATATTCATATTCATAATTAATGTTTATATTTCTGTGCTATAATTGCAATGATCCTGACTGTGAGATTCAGAAGAAAACTCATATGCATGTGTGGAAATGTAAACAACAAGAGTTCCTGGTTTTTGCCTCTAAGACCAGCCCATGTGCTTATTGATGATTATGTTTTCTTAATCATGGGCATTGTTCTTGTAACAAGGATGTCAATAGCAATGAGAGCATATTGTTAGCAGAACAATGATGTTGAACCGACCCCAGTGTTAAATGATATACTGAGAGAACTCATCGTAAAACAAACGTTATAAGTCATATCATAAAATGTTATTATATACATAGTTCCTTAGACCATGAGAATGTCAAGTCACTTCACACAAGAAGATGTGCTTTGGTTCTTAGATGAATCTTCCCGTAAATGGGAAGTAGTAAAATAAGTTCTGGGTACATTGGACAGTGTGTCTAGTAACAGTGATAGTTCGAGAATGGGATTTGCTCCTTCACGATGAAGAGATATAGACTCAGGGCCCACTCGGTATAACGGTATCTATTCTCGTCTGGCCAGACACTTTGTGATTCGATCACGGAGATACCGGTATACGTAACGGGGAATGAAGACAAACGAGCAATGAGGATAACTAATGGCTTGTGATCAAAAGGTTGTTTCACATGGGTGCCAAAACTTCTCTCCTCTAACTTTGTCATATATCGCGAAGCAAAGGGAATAGTATACGATAAACATAAAGGTTCACTCAAAGTCTTTTCGTGTATGTGTGGGAGTCAACATGGGTGTCCATGGCTCCGCTGTTGATTATTAACAAATGACTATGAGTCTTGAAAGTGTTCTAAGTCATGTCCACATAATACCGAACCTATTGGGTCACACACTTAAAGTGCAGTAATCTGTTAGAATACTAGGATGATTGAAGGTTTAGTGGAAGCAAGTAAAGAGCAAAGAATATGACTAAGATATTTTGGAATTCTTTCAGATAACTTTAGTTCATATGAAAATTGTAATGGGAATAGTTTCGGTGATCGGTGGACATCTTAAACAATATGTTGTGTTCACCGGACATATTAACCTAAACCCGGATTGTTCCGAAACCTATTTAGATGGCTCCGGAACATTCGTTAGAGGTCCCGGAAGGTATTGAAAGTGCTCCAGAAGTGTCCGGAATGTCCCAAAACGGTCCCGGTATGTCCCGGAAGGTCCTGGAAGCTTCTAGAAGGTCATGGAAGGTTCCGGAAGGTTCTGGGCAGTACCACCCACTCCCCTGCGCCCCTAGCCTTGGGGGGCAAGCCACCTAGGCTGCCCTGGCCGGCCAAGGGGTGGGGGCGCACCAAGGGGAAGGAATCCCCCTCCAGGTGGGATTTCCAAATCCCATTATGGAAGGTTTTCGGTGGGAAGGTATGGGTAGGTTTGGAAGGCTTGGGAGTCCAAGTTGGACTCCCAAACCCTCTTGGCCGGCGCCCTAGGCCCCTTGGCCACCTATATAAGGTGAGCCAAGGGGGGGGGAGTTTAGACAAGCCCCTGCGCCTCCCCCCCTTGCCCTAGTTGCTAGTTGCTCCACTTTTAGACCCCGGTTTAGATTCTAATCTATATCGGAACTCGCTAGGGTTTTCTCTCTCTAGTTTTCTCGGAGGCGTTCTTCTCTGGACGGCGGAGCGCTGCCGGATTGCTGTGCCGGACGTGTGGATACCGGTGGAGAGATCATAACTTTGATCTTGCTTCGAGGACCATCTTCTTCTCGGAGATCTGTTCGAGGGATTGTTCGTGGGAGATCTGCTTCGATTACTTCCACTACGTCCACACCGCTTCATCAACTATTCTTCCGCTGCAACTGTTGGTGAGCAAAAGCCTAAACCTTGTATGTGATCTATCTTGGATGATCTTGGGTTCTCGTTACGTAGGCACGAAATTTTTGAATTCTACTACGTTCCCCAACAGTGGTATCAGAGCGATCCTTGATTAGATGCATGTTTAGGTAGATCATATGTTGATATGAGGCATTGATTTTCTTGTTTGCTTCCCTATCATGTGATTTGTTCTTTGCTCGACGGCATGATGTGATTTTGCTACAAGGTTTGAGTTTTGCCATGATCCCTCTATGTTGCTCTTAGTATGCTGGTTGCCTTGATCATGGACTACATCAAATTCCTTGGATCTCATCCTAGTCTTGCTATAGAAAATTTTACATGAGAGGGCTTGTG
The DNA here is from genome assembly GCA_950022295.1 of Bromus sterilis. Lineage (NCBI taxonomy): Eukaryota > Viridiplantae > Streptophyta > Magnoliopsida > Poales > Poaceae > Bromus > Bromus sterilis. The sequence continues at coordinate 162,113,152 of OX465600.1, forward strand.
GATTTTATGAACTCAAATCCACACGGGGGTCACGCGTTTAACGAAGTTTGGCTTGTGGCATTAGTTGCTACATGCACCCCGTATGTTAAACTAGCAACAAAAGAAGTATCGTGTTTTTGTTTTGTCTAGGGTTTCTCGTTTGCCTTGTAAACCTGCTTAACAACCACGATAAAATTTGCAACAACCCGTATAGATAGCGATCTAACTCATTTTTGCAGAGAATGCATGTGATGTGGTATAGCCTTCAAGATTTGCAATGTGTTTTGTATGAGATGCTATATGATGTAATATTTTTGCGGCCTGCGAGCCGTAGTACGGCATGATGACTGGAGTCATATGATTGTCATTTAATTATGGCCTGCGTGACAGAACTATTTAGTAGCTTGAGGCAAGGCTATAGATGGAGATGCGGTGATGATCAATGATGTGAAGGTGGACCCCAACACACATGCCGAAGCCGTGAGGAGGTCCCGGCGCCAAGGACAAAAGGTTGTGGGTGGAGACTTCAACCACGGAGTCATGAAGGCAACGAAAACTTCAAGACACAAAGGGCTATATCATGTCACATATTTTATGAATTTCCTGTGATGTTAATCCTTTGATGCACCCTTGTTTGATGCGCGGTAGTCGTGTTTTATTAGGGTGATCTCTCGCAAAATAATATCAAGTTGATAGTGTTCTCCCAATTGTAGCACCGTCTATACTATGTTTCACACCGGAGCAGGTCATGTCACATGGGTGCACACGGTGTGACGCATAAAAGATGGGTGTGTTAAAAGAACACACAGCACATTACACTTGGTTATCTTGACGGTTTGGATAAAAGTTTTCTACCGGAACACGCCCATCGAAAGATGAACAAGAATCACCTTGCGTGATTGGCAAGTTGGCCTACCAGTTCAGTCTAAGTCATCAGTGATGTCACATCAATGGCGGACGACTAAACTTGGATCTTGAATCACTTAGAATCAACTACGAGAGATGTTGGTCTGAGTGGGAGCACTTATTAAATTAATAGTATGATTAATTAGTGCAACTTAATTATGAACATTGTCTAAAGTGAAACTTGTGTTTATGTTGTAGATTGAAATGGCCCGTGTCAATCCCCAGTTTAACTTAGGTCCATTGATTGAGAAAGAAAAATTGAAAGCTGATGGAAGCAACTATGCGGACTGGGTTCGTTCCCTGAGAATTGTACTCAGGAGTGCTAAGAAGGACTATGTCCTGACGACACCTCTCCCAGCAGCACCAGGGCCTGAAGCCACGGTAGCTGAGCAGAATGTGCATCAGACTAAGCTTGATGATAGCACCGCAGTTCAGTGTCTTATGACTGCGTGTATGGAATCAGAGTTACAAGGGAGGTTTGAAAACACCGATCCCCACTTAATTGTTAAGGAGTTAGACGCTCTGTATGCCAAACACGCTAGAACTGAACGGTATGAGGTAACTCATGCCATGTGGAATTGCAAGATGAAAGAAGGAACACCTGTCAGTGAGCATGTGATAAAGATCATGCGCCTTGGGCAAAGGTTGACTGAGCTGGGATTTCCGGTCCCGGAATCACTGGGTACAGATATTGTTCTCATGTCACTCCCGCCAAGTTTCAAAGGCTTTGTTCAGAACTATCACATGAACGGGATGGATAAGTCAGTTAATGAACTGCTTGCAATGCTGAAAAATGCGGAGACTACCATGCAGGCTGACCCCAACTACACGTTGGTGGTTAGCAAGACCACCAGTTTCAAGAAAAAGGGCAAGTCCAAGGGAAAGGGCGCCGGCAAGCCTGGCGCCAAGACCAAGAAACCCTCTGGTACTGGCCCTAACAAAGATACTGAGTGCTTCTACTGCAAAGCTAAAGGTCACTGGAAGAGGAACTGCAAGAAGTATCTGGCAGATAGAAAGAAGCCTGGTTTTACCAGCGAAGGTATAAAAGTTATATATGTCATAGATGTTTTTCTCTCCGGCCCTCACTCTAAGTCGTGGGTATTTGATACTGGAGTTGTTGCTCATATCTGTAATTCATTACAGGGACTAAGGAGAATAAGGAAGCTGGAAAGGAATGAAGTGACGATGCGTGTCGGAAATGGAGCTACGATCTCTGCTAAAGCCGTGGGCGTCTACACTTTACATCTACCTTCAGGATTTACCATAGAATTAGATAATTGTTATTTCGTTCCTGCTATTTGTAAGAACATTATGTCCGGATCATGTTTAGTCCACGACGGTTATAATTCTAAGTCTGAGAACAATGGTTGCTCTATTTACTTGAAGAATATGTTCTATGGTTTTGCACCTATTAAGAATGGGCTGTTTTATTTAGATCTTGATTGTAGTAACGACATCTTAAACACTAGCTCTAAACGTCTCAAGCAGACTGATAATACCACTTACATGTGGCACTGCCGTCTAGGTCACATCGGAGAGAAACGCATGCAGAAACTTCATAAAGATGGAATTTTGCAATCTTTTGATTTCGAATCATTTGATAAATGTGAGGCTTGTCTGATGGGAAAATTGACTCGGACGCCGTTCACAGGTCATGTAGAACGGGCGACTGACTTATTGGAAATAATACATAGTGATGTGTGTGGTCCGATGAGTAAACCAGCACGCGGTGGATATCTCTACTTCGTAACTTTTACTGACGATTTGAGTAGACATGGCTATATTTACTTAATGAAGCAAAAGTCTGAAACTTTCGAAAAGTTCAAAGAATTTCAGAATGAAGTTGAGAATCATCGTGACAAGAAAATCAAATTTCTACGATCCGATCGTGGTGGTGAATATCTTAGTCATGAGTTTAGAGAACACCTCATAGAGCGTGGAATCGTTTCACAGCTGACGCCACCTGGAACTCCACAGAGAAATGGAGTGTCTGAGAGGCGTAACCGAACTTTGTTAGACATGGTAAGGTCTATGATGTCATTAACTGATCTGCCACTATATTTTTGGGGTTACGCGTTAGAGACTGCTGATTTTACTTTAAATAGGGCGCCGTCAAAGTCTGTGGAAACGACACCATACGAGTTATGGAATGGGAGCAAGCCAAATATATCGTTCCTGAAAATTTGGGGTTGTGATGTTTATGTAAAACGTTTACAACCGAACAAACTCGACCCTAAAGCAGACAAGTGCTACTTTGTAGGTTATGCCAAAGACACCGTAGGCTATTCCTTTTACCACCTCTCCGATGGCAAAGTGTTTATTGCTAAAGGAGGAACTTTTCTTGAGAAAGAATTTCTTAGCAAAGAGGTGAGTGGGAGGACAGTACAGCTTGATGAGGTTATTGAACCTTCGGAACCAAGGAATGAAACGACGGAAGTTGTTCCGGCAGTCATTCCGATGAAGGAACCGGAAGCTCCTGCAAGAGATGTAGGAACTTCTGAGAAGCTGGAGACTGAACCAAGGAGATCAGGCAGAGTGCGTCAGCTACCCGAGTGGTACGCTAACGAAGTATTCATCTTGGAAGATGATGAGCCTGTGAACTACAAAGAAGCGATGATGAGCCCCAACTCCACTGAATGGCTGAAAGCCATGAAATCCGAAATGGAATCCATGTACGAAAACCAAGTATGGGACTTGGTGATCCCTCCAGAGGGTGTGAAACCAATTGAATGTAAATGGATTTTCAAAAGAAAGACAGACGCGGATGGTAATATCACTATTCATAAAGCTAGACTTGTTGCGAAAGGGTTCCGACAAGTTCAAGGAGTTGACTACGACGAGACTTTCTCGCCAGTAGCAATGCTTAAGTCTGTGCGGATTTTACTAGTAATTGCTGCATATTTCGACTATGAGATATGGCAGATGGACGTCAAAACAGCTTTCCTGAATGGGAACCTCGAGGAGAATGTATACATGATACAACCTGAGGGTTTTGTCGCACCAAAGGATGTTTGAAAGGTGTGCAAGCTTAAAAGATCCATCTATGGACTAAAGCAAGCATCACGGAGTTGGAATCTTCGTTTTGATGAAGTGGTCAAAGGTTTTGGCTTCATCCAGAATGGCGAAGAAGCTTGTGTTTACAAGAAAGTAAGTGGGAGCGCAATATCTTTTCTAATACTGTATGTAGACGACATATTGTTGATTGGAAATGATAAAGAATTTCTTAACACTATAAAGGAGTCATTGAAAAGCAGTTTTTCGATGAAAGACTTAGGTGAAGCCGCTTACATATTAGGCATTAAGATTTATAGAGATAGATCCCGGCGCCTGATAGGGCTGAGCCAGAGCACGTATATAGACAAGGTTCTGAATAGGTTCAGAATGGAGAAATCTAAGAAGGGATTCCTCCCAATGTCACATGGTGTGGTACTCTGCAAGAGTCAGTGTCCTAAGAACATTGAGGAGCAGGTAGAGATGAGCACAGTTCCATATGCTTCGGCAATTGGATCTGTTATGTATGCTATGATATGTACAAGACCAGATGTTTCCTATGCTCTGAGTATATGTAGCAAATACCAGAGCAACCCAGGTAGTGCACACTGGGTAGCAGTCAAAAATATTTTGAAGTATCTAAACAGAACTAAGAATATGTTCTTGGTATTCGGACGTGATGAAGAACTTGTAGTAAAGGGTTACACTGATTCAAGCTTCATGACAGATCCGAATGATTTCAAATCTCAATCAGGATATGTTTTCACACTCAACGGGGGTGCCGTGAGCTGGAAAAGTTCTAAGCAAAACACGGTCGCGGATTCTACAACGGAGGCGGAGTACATCGCAGCTTCAGAAGCTACGAAGGAGGGATATTGGATTAAGAAGTTCGTCACTGAGCTTGGTGTGGTTCCTAGCGCTGAAGATCCCATGGAGATCTATTGTGACAATAGTGGAGCCGTGGCGCAAGCTAGAGAACCAAGGTCCCACCAGAAGTCCAAACACATTGAACGCCGTTATCACAAAATCCGAGAGTTCGTTGACAAAGGATATGTGAAAGTATGCAAGATTCACACGGACCTGAACGTGTCAGATCCGATGACAAAGCCTCTTCCACGAGCAAAAATGAGCAACACCGAACAGCCATTGGTGTGACAGAACTTATGTAACTAGTATTATTGTATCTAGTGCAAGTGGGAGACTGTTGGATATATGCCCTAGAGGCAATAATAAAGTGTGTTATTATTTATATATTCATATTCATAATTAATGTTTATATTTCTGTGCTATAATTGCAATGATCCTGACTGTGAGATTCAGAAGAAAACTCATATGCATGTGTGGAAATGTAAACAACAAGAGTTCCTGGTTTTTGCCTCTAAGACCAGCCCATGTGCTTATTGATGATTATGTTTTCTTAATCATGGGCATTGTTCTTGTAACAAGGATGTCAATAGCAATGAGAGCATATTGTTAGCAGAACAATGATGTTGAACCGACCCCAGTGTTAAATGATATACTTAGAGAACTCATCGTAAAACAAACGTTATAAGTCATATCATAAAATGTTATTATATACATAGTTCCTTAGACCATGAGAATGTCAAGTCACTTCACACAAGAAGATGTGCTTTGGTTCTTAGATGAATCTTCCCATAAATGGGAAATAGTAAAATAAGTTCTGGGTACATTGGACAGTGTGTCTAGTAACAGTGATAGTTCGAGAATGGGATTTGCTCCTTCACGATGAAGAGATATAGACTCAGGGCCCACTCGGTATAACGGTATCTATTCTCGTCTGGCCAGACACTTTGTGATTCGATCACGGAGATACCGGTATACGTAACGAGGAATGAAGACAAACGAGCAATGAGGATAACTAATGGCTTGTGATCAAAAGGTTGTTTCACATGGGTGCCAAAACTTCTCTCCTCTAACTTTGTCATATATCGCGAAGCAAAGGGAATAGTATACGATAAACATAAAGGTTCACTCGAAGTATTTTCGTGTATGTGTGGGAGTCAACATGGGTGTCCATGGCTCCGCTGTTGATTATTGACAAATGACTATGAGTCTTGAAAGTGTTCTAAGTCATGTCCACATAATACCGAACCTATTGGGTCACACACTTAAAGTGCAGTAATCTGTTAGAATACTAGGATGATTGAAGGTTTAGTGGAAGCAAGTAAAGAGCAAAGAATATGACTAAGATATTTTGGAATTGTTTCAGATAACTTTAGTTCATATGAAAATTGTAATGGGAATAGTTTCGGTGATCGGTGGACATCTTAAACAATATGTTGTGTTCACCGGACATATTAACCTAAACCCGGATTGTTCCGAAAACTATTTAGATGGCTCCGGAACATTCGTTAGAGGTCCCGGAAGGTATTGGAAGTGCTCCAGAAGTGTCCGGAATGTCCCGAAACGGTCCCGGTATGTCCCGGAAGGTCCTGGAAGCTTCTAGAAGGTCATGGAAGGTTCCGGAAGGTTCCGGGCAGTACCACCCACTCCCCTGCGCCCCTAGCCTTGGGGGGCAAGCCACCTAGGCTGCCCTGGCCGGCCAAGGGGTGGGGGGCGCACCAAGGGGAAGGAATCCCCCTCGGTGGGATTTCCAAATCCCATTATGGAAGGTTTTCGTTGGGAAGGTATGGGTAGGTTTGGAAGGCTTGGGAGTCCAAGTTGGACTCCCAAACCCTCTTGGCCGGCGCCCTAGGCCCCTTGGCCACCTATATAAGGTGATCCAAGGGGGGAGGAGTTTAGACAAGCCCCTGCGCCTCCCCCCTTGCCCTAGTTGCTAGTTGCTCCACTTTTAGACCCCGGTTTAGATTCTAATCTAGATCGGAACTCGCTAGGGTTTTCTCTCTCTAGTTTTCTCGGAGGCGTTCTTCTCTGGACGGCGGAGCGCTGCCGGATTGCTGTGCCGGACGTGTGGATACCGGTGGAGAGATCATAACTTTGATCTTGCTTCGAGGACCATCTTCTTCTCGGAGATCTGTTCGAGGGATTGTTCGTGGGAGATCTGCTTCGATTACTTCCACTACGTCCACACCGCTTCATCAACTATTCTTCCGCTGCAACTGTTGGTGAGCAAAAGCCTAAACCTTGTATGTGATCTATCTTGGATGATCTTGGGTTCTCGTTACGTAGGCACGAAATTTTTGAATTCTACTACGTTCCCCAACAATTAAAAGGACAATAAACATGTCGTATATACTTTCTTAAAAACCCCGGTGGGGAAAACAGAAAGTATGACATATGATCTTATGTTGATATTACCTCATTAAAAACCCTTATGAGAACCTGTGAAATAAACTCATAAAGGGAAAAAGAGTATAATATGATGCATTGAACAGGAGTAATTCAAGAAGATACTCCCCCTGATTCTTGCATATCTCAAAGTCGTCGAATACTAATTCCAGGAACATTTTCTGGATGTCGAAGTTGGTAGAGACTTTGTGAAAAAACGTATGAGTTTGTTGTATGATTTGACTTGCAAGATGAGCAATATAGTGATATTGCTTGTTACGTAACCTGTTTACATCCTGGCAACAGAAGCAACATTATCTTTGAGATAATGGTTGGTGGATGTAGCCACTAAGGTCTGTTTGAAAGACATTCATGGAATGGCTATCACACATAGTATGAATACTAAGCTTGTCTATGATCTGACATAGTGGGGATCTAATCAATGTATCCAATGATATTGGTATTCATATTTCCTTGAAACTGGAAATCAGGACAATATGTTTGATGCCTTGGAGATATCGAAAAATATTCTTGAGTCCCACCCAATTGTGTTTGGTGGATCCAATGGCATTATGGAACGCTGAGTCCCAATATCTCATTTCCATCATCTCTTGGACTAAATAGATCTTTCTCTACGTCTAGAGAATGAAATTCCATGAGAGTTATGGATGTATAAGATTTGTCCACAATGAATTTCTCCAATATATTTTTGATATAGACAATATAGTATACCATAATGAATGAATGAAGGTGCTCAAGTTGTAGTAACGAGCGGTATTTTGGTTTTACCCAAATCCTTCATATTAAACTCCATCATTTAGATGATTACATGTGTAGTCATTGCAGGAGTAGTCACTGTGTATGACACACAAACATGGATAATCATCATTGTAGGAGTAATCCTTGTGTATAAGGAACTTACTACGTCGGTTGTACCATATGTACCGACTACAATAAGTCTTATGGTGACTTACTGATTTTTACACAATGTATGTTGCATTTTGTAATTCGATTCACAATTGAGATTCCATCGGAAGTCAATCATATAGGTCTGAATCTAGTGAGCCACACGGATATGTGATCACTACATCTATCAACTGCATAGATAGATGATTTTATACTGCCAATGATATAAGTTATCGGAAAGAGATTCCATTTCTGGAGAATAATTGGGTATCTGCGTAAACCCTTGTGCTACAATACTTGCTCTATGTTTCACCACCTCGGTGTTCTCATTTTGTTTCCATAAGAAAACAAGTGTAGGTATTGCTTATGTGAATACCTTCCCTTATTGAGCAAGATTATTTCTTCTTAGAATTGCATCATTTGCTTGAGTTCAGTCCGAGTGTTTTTAACACTTTGCCATGGCCATGGTCTTTGGACATGAATCATTTGACAGGTTTTTGCAATCTAGTTGCGAAATATATGTCGATAATTGTAGACTTCCGGTTAAATGTTTCTCCAGAATATATATGTTTATATATATTTGGTGGAAATATCGTTACCCATGGTGACTGCTCGCGATTTCCCAATGCGGTTGAGTCGGGCATTCCGATGTCACGGTCATTGTGTGCACTATGACCTGGGTTGGTGGAGGTTTCACATCCACTGGGTGTATACTACCCATTAGGTATCTATCAACATAAAGTTGACTTTCATTTACTGATTCAATGGCCATAATATCCTTGCTTGCGAGAAGCTCAATCCTGATGTACTGTTGCCATGCTTCTCCCCCTGTTGCTTTGAACGGGGAGTGGAGTGATTTTTGTTGGTACCTTCACTCTTTCAGGCATATTTTTGCAGGATTGAAGGATTGTGTGACACCTTTATATTCAGTAAATGAATCTGGCAGGTTATTTGCAATGTGTTGCAAATCTTCCGAACGCATGGTCCAGATCTTTGAGTACGTGAATTTGAGGTAGAAATGTGTTGAACATTCCAATAATTTCCTGGCATTATGCATGGTACTTGAATTCTCCCCCTAATGCCTGGAAATGTTCCTCGGTGTAGCAGCATACTGGCCTAGAATAACTCCCCATGAGAGGGGCTTGAGGTATTGATGGAAATACAGTTATTCCTCACATAGATCACATATATGTTGAGGGGCCAATGATGTATGTTGTGGTGGTGATATCGTGTATAACCGAATTACCGCAGATGGGAAATGCTTGATAGATTTCCACGTATCAAAGATAAAGGAGAATAATATTGTGCAGTTTGTCATGAGCGTGTAAAACTGCATGACTCCAACGTAAATTTGGTAAGTTACAATTTTAAAGTAAAGATCATGTAATGAGCTTAATTATTTGGATAAAAGATTCTACCAAACCATATTGAATCTAGACACATAGGACAAAGTGCTAAAATTCAATTCTAGGGCCATATTAAAGGCACACAAGAAGAATTTTGGTGACATTGTTTATTCGATTTGCTTGAAATCGATGTTCAGGATAATGAGCCAATGGTTTAGTGTGGCTAAATGCACACATAAGACATCATGTAGCTGTGTCTTTTAGAACCATGGGATACCTGAATGGTCTAGTCAATGGTTGGGAAGAGCCACTTACCTCAACTTGATGAATTCAAGGTGTTTGAGTGGTTCAGCGTAAACTTTAAGGAGTGTGAGTCTTAAAGTTAGCTTCCCTTCATCGCATGTAATGCACATAAAATCCAAATATTGTTAGAATGTAGCAACATTTTAACCATGATCAATAAAATTGCAGATAGTTTCTGTTTCAACCCAATGTCGAAATAACCAAGGCGGGTATGCCAAGTTTGTCATGTAGAAGACATTTTGGAAGCTATCATGTATGCAACAAATGCTACGGGTTTTGTAGTATGTATAGTGCAATTCAGACGATAAGAAGATAATGGGATTGACATATCCGTATTGGGTGAAGAGATGATTTTCTCTTTGTTGTCATCAAAAGTTTCGCTATGGAAACTATTTTGACGGATATCTCTATAGTAGTATGGTACGAGTTATATCGAGATACAGTGGAGCATCTTTGATAATACTCGAGTACCCATAGGGATATTAATATGACTTGAGTTGAGTCAACAATTACATCATCGCGTCCAGCGATTATTGAAATATTTCCTGGCCTCTTAGTAAGAGTGGAAACATTATATTTCCCTGGATGCAGAGTTTATGGTGCATATGTCCGCAAGGCACATATCATCTTTCATATGATTGACCGCCGTATAAATCTATATATAGACTTAGAGATTTCAAGTATGAAAATCTCTATCATATATATAGAATACATACAAATGTATTTGTATCAAAGTGTTGATACAATATATTACGGTATACAATATATGATGACAACAATAATCATGTTCTTATTTGAACATCATAAATGGACATAGATACATAGATCACTAAGGAGACTAAGGGACTAAATGTAGTCTCCAAACATCTTGGTTGATGCATGTTCAACCATCATGTTCTCCGTGCTCATAGGGTCCCATGACAGCTTAATGGTGTCAGGTTGAGGGTTTGAAGTGAGTTTCAAACCATTACCCTTGAGGTCTTTTGCGTTCCGGAGGCGTGGCTTGGATTGCACGTGCTATCCCATGGGATGCAAGACTGATCTTGATGTCCATAACCCGCTTAAATAAGTTGTGGCCATTGAGGGCAAGAGCCTCAAAATACTTAGCCATCGATTACTTATAGGGGCAAACCAGAGATAATTATTTTACCAGTAGTAAATTAAAAACCATCATGGTTTGTAATAAGAGTGCAATATTTTTGACTCAAGTGTACAACTTGAAAATTCTCAACCTCAATTGTGGGAACATAACACGTTGAAGAACATATAGATCTCACAGTAATAGACTGCATAATCTGACAATGTCAATAGATGTGCATGGTTCTATTACCTTGTGTATGGCACAATTTAAATATAAGGAAAAACACGTTGGAGGTAATCGTTTGTCGAGATTGACAAAACGTAGGCCTCTCCGTAAGAGTGGTAGTCTGCACATGGGCAGTAGATCGAACTCATTACCTCGTGTTTTCCTAATATAATGAGGAAGATGTGATTGTCCAAAATTTACAAGTCTGTTGTGTGGGAGAAATCAATCTCGACCGCTAAGACATGTTCATGAAAAATGGCAATGTGGTAAACACATAGAACATATCATCTGTTGTGTGGGAGAAATAAATTCTCGACCGCTAAGACATGTTCATGAAAAATGGCAATGTGGTAAACACATAGAACATATCATCTCCGGCGAAAAACCGGTAATTTATTTATATTACAGATTGCGTAATATAAATACATCTTTATGTTGCAAAATTAATAGATTTCAAAAAGGTGACTTGAAATCATTAGTGTGAATCTCAAATTGCTAAGGATGACACCTTGAAGATAATCTCCAAAATGGAGTAGATCTTGCAGCACTAGGAGGTATAATCTGATGAAATCAGTAGATACTCACTCATAATGCCTTATGTCATGACTTAGTAAAATGTGTGGGAAAACACTTTGTAAAGCAATTATAATGTCGAGGCGACAAAATATAGACTTTATCAGTAGTCATCGATAATCTGCGTAGGCAGTAGATCCATATGACTAACTTGTGATCCCAAGCATCAATTTGAAGAAAATCACTTCGAATTTTACATATGTATTTGCAAGTTGATAATGTCAATTGCAAATAGACGTATTAATCTCGACATGTGTATAACATGGATTTAGATACATCATAGAAATATCCAAAATAAATTATACTCAACGGAGAAACAGTACTGTAGAAGTACTTAATTTATCTTTGCAAGAGATTGAAAATCTCAATTGCAAATAATAGACATAAATATTTTCAACATGTAGTACACATAAAAATAATTTATGTCACAAAATTCCAGAGAATATTCCAGAATAATGATTAGCACGCAAAGTTCCTCGTATTATTTACAAGGACTCATGGCGTAAATCTGTAACTTTGTAGACTAAAGTTAAAAATAAAAACAGCCAAAAGATAAGGCTGTCTCCTTGTGGGGTTATTACAATCGGGAGATTGGTTTTGCTCCACCGCATTTGCACGAGGATGGGCTGCCATGGGTTCTTCCACGAGTGGAACAGGAACGGCCGGGCGCAGGGCGACCACGGCTGGGCAGCCAAGGGCGCGGCCGGTCGAGGCATGCGGGCGGCTGGGCGCGGGCCGGGCATGGCGTCGACGGCTAGGCGAAGCGCGACCAACTGGCGGAGACCGGCGGCCGGGCAGACGGGGCGCGGACGCGTCCGGCGCTAGAGCGCATCCGGGCGAACGGGCGCGGAGGCTGGATGAGGGGCAAGGCCGAGGGCCGGGCGCGGCTGGACTGTGGCCGGGCGGTGGCCGGACGCAGGGCAACGGCCGAGCGGCCGTGCCAGGCCAGGAGGACGGGCGCGGCCCAGAGGCCGTGGCTTTGGGCGCAAAGACGCTGCGGCAAGTGGTGCGGACGGCTGGGCGGAGGATATGGTGCGGCCGGCGGCGCGGAGGCCATGGTGCGGCAGCGGGCGGAGCGCCGGGCGCGGCCACGGCCGGCACACGGAGCCCAGCGAATTGCTTGGCCTTTTCGCTGTTCGGAGAGCAAAGTGTTGATAACGTATTGAGAGGATAACTCGAGAGGCAACAAGATTCATTCTATCTTCAATACCATACAGGTACTGTTTTGAGATTTGTATTAGGCTGGGGATTGACTGATGATTGAGTGATCAAGGGATACTCAATTCAGTGTCAGGAAAAGAAGGGAGAAGAGAAAGTCCCTACTGACATAGCTACCCGCGATAGGAGGGATGTCCAACTGGCGTTGCAGCTTGCGACGAAGGAGGAAGTCTATCCAGCAGGAAAAGAAGCACATATCAGCCCGTGGTATTATCTTTGATGCTAGATTATTACCATCCCAACACTTCGTTCGATTGTCCCTAACCCCTTCAGGATTGGGACAAAGCCTTGTCAGGGATCAGCAATATCCGGCGCTAGCATTTTTATTAGTTCTTGCATACTAACATCTTAGGGCGCCATCAACACAACGTGCATATCTACGCACCCTCGCTATGAAGGTCGAATTAGTCGATATAATTACACAAATCCAAGAATAAAGTCCACAACTACAATATACTGGCTAAGTGTTCATATCTTGCAATGAAGGCATGCATATTTTAATGGTTCAACACAATTCGTGTGCGACATATAACTTACTCCCATCATATTGTAGATTTTGATGAGATTTGGTTATGGGTAGGAAAGGCAAGGGAATTTTTAATTTGTTCGAGGTTTTGGTATGATTATGGGTAGGGGGGTAAGACTCACCTTGATCTATGCTATTTATACACATGTCTCAAATGAAGGAAAGTGGTTTAGCTGTGCAAGCACTAAATATTATACAAAGACACACTACAACCGTGTCTATTAGAGATAAGTAAACAAATCTTAAGAACCAACTACTCCCATGTTGTGCCACACAACACCTTCAGTTGCATCCAGTTTGAGTTACCCACGAAGAATCCTCAAGGAACTCAATTGTTCGAAAGTTTTATTTACTAGATGATGCCCTTCGCATTGCTGCGGAACTGTAATATAAGTTCTTACTGCGGCGAAGCGTAATAATGGTCAAAATAATTATTTTTATTGAGAGTAGAGAACAGAGACAAAACACAGAGATGTAAAATTGAATGGTTATCTTTATTGATGATTGAGTACAAGCATATAGAGCCCTGAGGGGATACATCCAACAGACGCGATGGTCCGGAGAGACACGAGCGAACAGTTCTGTCCCTCGTACATGGCGGTTAGGGATAGTGGAGATTCTTCATAATTAACACATCGGTTAATTAAACTCAACACTCCCCCTAATCTACGATATCCTTGTAGACATCATCAACTTAAATGAAAGCACCTTAAAAACTCTGTGGGAAAAATGTATGGAGTATAGTGTTTGATATGTTGCCAAAACTCCTTCAAACCCAGTGGGAAAAATAAGGAGAAAATGCCGCAACATATAAAGCTTATTGTCTGTTTTAATTCGATATGAGGAAAACTCATAGAATTAAAATGACAATAAATATGACGTATATACTTTCTTAAAAACCCCGGTGGGGAAAACAGAAAGTATGACATATGATCTTGTGTTATATTACCTCATTAAAAACCTTGATGAGAACCCGTGAAGTAAACTCATAAAGGGAAAAAGAGTATAATATGATGTATTGAACAGGAGTAATCCAGGAAGATACTCCCCCTGATTCTTGCATATCTCAAAGTCTTCGAATACCAATTCCAGGAACATTTTTTGGATGTCGAAGTTGGTAGAGACTTTGTGAACAAACGTATGAGTTTGATGTATATTTGACTTGCAAGATGAGCAATATATTGCTCCTTACATAACCTGTTTACAACCGGGAAACACAAGCAACATTATCTTTGAGATAATGGTTGGTGGATATAGCCACTAAGGTCTGTTTGAAAGACATTCATGGTATGGCTATCACACATAGTATGAATACTAAGCTTATATATGATCTGACATAGTGGGGATCTGATCAATGTATCCAATGATATTGGTATTCATATTTCCTTGAAACTGGAAATCAGGACAAGATGTTTGATGCCTTGGAGATATCAAAAGATACTCTTGAGTCCCAACCAATTGTTTATGGTGGATCCAATGGTATTATGGAACGTTGAGTCCCAATATCTCATTTCCATCATCTCTTAGTGTAAATAGATCTTTCTCTATGTCTAGAAAATTTAATACCATTAGAGTTATGGATGGATAAGATTTGTCCACAATGAATTTCTCCAATATATTCTGGATATAGACAATATAGTATACCATAATGAATGAATGAAGGTGCTCAAGTTGTAGTAACGAGCGGTATTTTGGTTTTACCCAAATCCTTCATATTAAACTCCATCAATTAGATGATTACATGTGTAGTCATTGTAGAAGTAGTCATTGTGTATGACACACAAACATGGATAATCATCATAGTAGGAGTAATCCTTGTATAAGGAACTTACTACGTCGGTTGTACCATATGTACCGACAACAATAAGTCTTATGGTGACTTACTGATTTTTACACAATGTATGTTGCATTTTGTAATTCGATTCAGAATTGAGATTCCATCGGAAGTCAATCATATAGGTCTGAATCTAGTGAGCCACACGGATATGTGATCACTACATCTATCAACTGCATAGATAGATGATTTTATACTGCCAATGATATAAGTTATCGGAAAGAGATTCCATTTCTGGAGAATAATTGGGTATCTGCGTAAACCCTTGTGCTACAATACTTGCTCTATGTTTCACCACCTCGTTGTTCTCATTTTGTTTCCATAAGAAAACAAGTGTAGGTATTGCTTATGTGAATACCTTCCCTTATTGAGCAAGATTATTTCTTCTTAGAATTGCATCATTTGCTTGAGTTCAGTCCGAGTGTTTTTAACACTTTGCCATGGCCATGGTCTTTGGACATGAATCATTTGACAGGTTTTTGCAATCTAGTTGCGAAATATATGTCGACAATTGTAGACTTCCGGTTAAATATTTCTCCACAATATATATGTTTATATATATTTGGTGGAAATATCGTTACCCATGGTGACTGCTCGCGATTTCCCAATGCGGTTGAGTCGGGCATTCCGATGTCACGGTCATTGTGTGCACTATGACCTGGGTTGGTGGAGGTTTCACATCCACTGGGTGTATACTACCCATTAGGTATCTATCAACATAAAGTTGACTTGCATTTACTGATTCAATGGCCATAATATCCTTGCTTGCGAGAAGCTCAATCCTGATGTACTGTTGCCATGCTTCTCCCCCTGTTGCTTTGAACGGGGAGTGGAGTGATTTTTGTTGGTACCTTCACTCTTTCAGGCATATTTTTGCAGGATTGAAGGATTGTGTGACACCTTTATATTCAGTAAATGAATCTGGCAGGTTATTTGCAATGTGTTGCAAATCTTCCGAACGCATGGTCCAGATCTTTGAGTACGTGAATTTGAGGTAGAAATGTGTTGAACATTCCAATAATTTCCTGGCATTATGCATGGTACTTGAATTCTCCCCCTAATGCCTGGAAATGTTCCTCGGTGTAGCAGCATACTGGCCTAGAATAACTCCCCATGAGAGGGGCTTGAGGTATTGATGGAAATACAGTTATTCCTCACATAGATCCCACATATATGTTGAGGGGCCAATGATGTATGTTCTGGTGGTGATATCGTGTATAACCGAATTACCGCAGATGGGAAATGCTTGATAGATTTCCACGTATCAAAGATAAAGGGGAATAAAATTGTGCAGTTTGTCATGAGCGTGTAAAACTGCATGACTCCAACGTAAAGTTGGTAAGTTACAATTTTAAAGTAAAGATCATGTAATGAGCTTAATTATTTGGATAAAGGATTCTACCAAACCATATTGAATCTAGACACATAGGACAAAGTGCTAAAATTCAATTCTAGGGCCATATTAAAGGCACACAAGAAGAATTTTGGTGACATTGTTTATTCGATTTGCTTGAAATCGATGTTCAGGATAATGAGCCAATGGTTTAGTGTGGCTAAATGCACACATAAGACATCATGTAGCTGTGTCTTTTAGAACCATGGGATACCTGAATGGTCTAGTCAATGGTTGGGAAGAGCCACTTACCTCAACTTGATGAATTCAAGGTGTTTGAGTGGTTCAGCGTAGACTTTAAGGAGTGTGAGTCTTAAAGTTAGCTTCCCTTCATCGCATGTAATGCACATAAAATCCAAATATTGTTAGAATGTAGCAACATTTTAACCATGATCAATAAAATTGCAGATAGTTTCTGTTTCAACCCAATGTCGAAATAACCAAGGCGGGTATGCCAAGTTTGTCATGTAGAAGACATTTTGGAAGCTATCATGTATGCAACAAATGCTACGGGTTTTGTAGTATGTATAGTGCAATTCAGACGATAAGAAGATAATGGGATTGACATATCCGTATTGGGTGAAGAGATGATTTTCTCTTTGTTGTCATCAAAAGTTTCGCTATGGAAACTATTTTGATGGATATCTCTATAGTAGTATGGTACGAGTTATATCGAGATACAGTGGAGCATCTTTGATAATACTCGAGTACCCATAGGGATATTAATATGACTTGAGTTGAGTCAACAATTACATCATCGCGTCCAGCGATTATTGAAATATTTCCTGGCCTCTTAGTAAGAGTGGAAACATTATATTTCCCTGGATGCAGAGTTTGTGGTGCATATGTCCGCAAGGCACATATCATCTTTCATATGATTGACCGCCGTATAAATCTATATATAGACTTAGAGATTTCAAGTATGAAAATCTCTATCATATATATAGAATACATACAAATGTATTTGTATCAAAGTGTTGATACAATATATTGCGATATACAATATATGATGACAACAATAATCATGTTCTTATTTGAACATCATAAATGGACATAGATACATAGATCACTAAGGAGACTAAGGGACTAAATGTAGTCTCCAAACATCTTGGTTGATGCATGTTCAACCATCATGTTCTCCGTGCTCATAGGGTCCCGTGACAGCTTAATGGTGTCAGGTTGAGGGTTTGAAGTGAGTTTCAAACCATTACCCTTGAGGTCTTTTGCGTTCCGGAGGCGTGGCTTGGATTGCACGTGCTATCCCATGGGATGCAAGACTGATCTTGATGTCCATAACCCGCTTAAATAAGTTGTGGCCATTGAGGGCAAGAGCCTCAAAATACTTAGCCATCGATTACTTATAGGGGCAAACCAGAGATAATTATTTTACCAGTAGTAAATTAAAAACCATCATGGTTTGTAATAAGAGTGCAATATTTTTGACTCAAGTGTACAACTTGAAAATTCTCAACCTCAATTGTGGGAACATAACACGTTGAAGAACATATAGATCTCACAGTAATAGACTGCATAATCTGACAATGTCAATAGATGTGCATGGTTCTATTACCTTGTGTATGGCACAATTTAAATATAAGGAAAAACACGTTGGAGGTAATCGTTTGTCGAGATTGACAAAACGTAGGCCTCTCCGTAAGAGTGGTAGTCTGCACATGGGCAGTAGATCGAACTCATTACCTAGTGTTTTCCTAATATAATGAGGAAGATGTGATTGTCAAAAATTTACAAGTCTGTTGTGTGGGAGAAATCAATCTCGACCGCTAAGACATGTTCATGAAAAATGGCAATGTGGTAAACACATAGAACATATCATCTGTTGTGTGGGAGAAATAAATTCTCGACCGCTAAGACATGTTCATGAAAAATGGCAATGTGGTAAACACATAGAACATATCATCTCCGGCGAAAAACCGGTAATTTATTTATATTACCGATTGCGTAATATAAATACATCTTTATGTTGCAAAATTAATAGATTTCAAAAAGGTGGCTTGAAATCATTAGTGTGAATCTCAAATTGCTAAGGATGACACCTTGAAGATAATCTCCAAAATGGAGTAGATCTTGCAGCACTAGGAAGTATAATCTGATGAAATCAGTAGATACTCACTCATAATGCCTTATGTCATGACTTAGTAAAATGTGTGGGAAAACACTTTGTAAAGCAATTATAATGTCGAGGCGACAAAATATAGACTTTATCAGTAGTCATCGATAATCTGCGTAGGCAGTAGATCCATATGACTAACTTGTGATCCCAAGCATCAATTTGAAGAAAATCACTTCGAATTTTACATATGTATTTGCAAGTTGATAATGTCAATTGCAATTAGACGTATTAATCTCGACATGTGTATAACATGGATTTAGATACATCATAGAAATATCCAAAATAAATTATACTCAACGGAGAAACAGTACTGTAGAAGTACTTAATTTATCTTTGCAAGAGATTGAAAATCTCAATTGCAAATAATAGACATAAATATTTTCAACATGTAGTACACATAAAAATAATTTATGTCACAAAATTCCAGAGAATATTCCAGAATAATGATTAGCACGCAAAGTTCCTCGTATTATTTACAAGGACTCATGGCGTAAATCTGTAACTTTGTAGACTAAAGTTAAAAATAAAAACAGCCAAAAGATAAGGCTGTCTCCTTGTGCGGTTATTACCAATCGGGAGATTGGTTTTGCTCCACCGCATTTGCACGAGGATGGGCTGCCATGGGTTCTTCCACAAGTGGAACAGGAACGGCCGGGCGCAGGTCGACCACGGATGGGCAGCCAAGGGCGCGACCGGTCGAGGCATGCGGGCGGCTGGGCGCGGGCCGGGCATGGCGTCGACGGCTAGGCGAAGCGCGACCAACTGGCGGAGACCGGCGGCCGGGCAGACGGGGCGCGGACGCGTCCGGCGCTAGAGCGCATCCGGGCGAACGGGCGCGGAGGCCGGATGAGGGGCAAGGCCGAGGGCCGGGCGCGGCTGGACTGTGGCCGGGCGGTGGCCGGACGCAGGGCAACGGCCGAGCGGCTGTGCCAGGCCAGGAGGACGGGCGCGGCCCAGAGGCCGTGGCTTTGGGTGCAAAGACGCTGCGGCAAGTGGTGCGGACGGCTGGGCGGAGGCCATGGTGCGGCAGCGGGCGGAGCGCCGGGCGCGGCCACGGCCGGCACGCGGAGCCCAGCGAATTGCTTGGCCTTTTCGCTGTTCGGAGAGCAAAGTGCTGATAACGTATTGAGAGGATAACTCGAGAGGCAACAAGATTCATTCTATCTTCAATACCATACAGGTACTGTTTTGAGATTTGTATTAGGCTGGGGATTGACTAATGATTGAGTGATCAAGGGATACTCAATTCAGTGTCAGGGAAAGAAGGGATAAGAGAAAGTCCCTACTGACATAGCTACCCGCGATAGGAGGGATGTCCAACTGGCGTTGCAGCTTGCGACGGAGGAGGAAGTCTATCTAGCAGGAAAAGCAGCACATATCAGCCCGTGGTATTATCTTTGATGCTAGATTATTACCATCCCAACACTTCGTTCGATTGTCCCTAACCCCTTCAGGATTGGGACAAAGCCTTGTCAGGGATCAGCAATATCCGGCGCTAGCATTTTTTTTAGTTCTTGCATACTAACATCTTAGGGCGCCATCAACACAACGTGCATATCTAAGCACCCTCGCTATGAAGGTCGAATTAGTCGATATAATTACACAAATCCAAGAATAAAGTCCACAACTACAATATACTGGCTAAGTGTTCATATGTTGCAATGAAGGCATGCATATTTTAATGGTTCAACACAATTCGTGTGCGACATATATCTTACTCCCATCATATTGTAGATTTTGATGAGATTTGGTTATGGGTAGGAAAGGCAAGGGAATTTTTAATTTGTTCGAGGTTTTGGTATGATTATGGGTAGGGGAGGTAAGACTCACCTTGATCTATGCTATTTATACACATGTCTCAAATGAAGGAAAGTGGTTTAGCTGTGCAAGCACTAAATATTATACAAAGACACACTACAACCGTGTCTATTAGAGATAAGTAAACAAATCTTAAGAACCAACTACTCCCATGTTGTGCCACACAACACCTTCAGTTGCATCCAGTTTGAGTTACCCACGAAGAATCCTCAAGGAACTCAATTGTTCGAAAGTTTTATTTACTAGATGATGCCCTTCGCATTGCTGCGGAACTGTAATATAAGTTCTTACTGCAGCGAAGCGTAATAATGGTCAAAATAATTATTTTTATTGAGAGTAGAGAACAGAGACAAAACACAGAGATGTAAAATTGAATGGTTATCTTTATTGATGATTGAGTACAAGCATATAGAGCCCCGAGGGGATACATCCAACAGACGCGATGGTCCGGAGAGACACGAGCGAACAGTCGTGTCCCTCGTACATGGCGGTTAGGGATAGTGGAGATTCTTCATAATTAACACATCGGTTAATTAAACTCAACACTCCCCCTAATCTACGATATCCTTGTAGACATCATCAACTTAAATAAAAGCACCTTAAAAACTCTGTGGGAAAAATGTAAGGAGTATAGTGTTTGATATGTTGCCAAAACTCCTTCAAACCCAGTGGGAAAAATAAGGAGAAAATGCCGCAACATATAAAGCTTATTGTCTGTTTTAATTCGATATGAGGAAAACTCATAGAATTAAAATGACAATAAATATGACGTATATACTTTCTTAAAAACCCCGGTGGGGAAAACAGAAAGTATGACATATGATCTTGTGTTGATATTACCTCATTAGAAACCTTGATGAGAACCCGTGAAGTAAACTCATAAAGGGAAAAAGAGTATAATATGATGTATTGAACAGGAGTAATCCAGGAAGATACTCCCCCTGATTCTTGCATATCTCAAAGTCTTCGAATACCAATTCCAGGAACATTTTTTGGATGTCGAAGTTGGTAGAGACTTTGTGAACAAACGTATGAGTTTGATGTATATTTGACTTGCAAGATGAGCAATATATTGCTCCTTACATAACCTGTTTACAACCGGGAAACACAAGCAACATTATCTTTGAGATAATGGTTGGTGGATATAGCCACTAAGGTCTGTTTGAAAGACATTCATGGTATGGCTATCACACATAGTATGAATACTAAGCTTATATATGATCTGACATAGTGGGGATCTGATCAATGTATCCAATGATATTGGTATTCATATTTCCTTGAAACTGGAAATCAGGACAAGATGTTTGATGCCTTGGAGATATCAAAAGATACTCTTGAGTCCCAACCAATTGTTTATGGTGGATCCAATGGTATTATGGAACGTTGAGTCCCAATATCTCATTTCCATCATCTCTTAGTGTAAATAGATCTTTCTCTATGTCTAGAAAATTTAATACCATTAGAGTTATGGATGGATAAGATTTGTCCACAATGAATTTCTCCAATATATTCTGGATATAGACAATATAGTATACCATAATGAATGAATGAAGGTGCTCAAGTTGTAGTAACGAACGGTATTTTGGTTTTACCCAAATCCTTCATATTAAACTCCATCAATTAGATGATTACATGTGTAGTCATTGTAGCAGTAGTCATTGTGTATGACACACAAACATGGATAATCATCATAGTAGGAGTAATCCTTGTATAAGGAACTTACTACGTCGGTTGTACCATATGTACCGACAACAATAAGTCTTATGGTGACTTACTGATTTTTACACAATGTATGTTGCATTTTGTAATTCGATTCAGAATTGAGATTCCATCGGAAGTCAATCATATAGGTCTGAATCTAGTGAGCCACACGGATATGTGATCACTACATCTATCAACTGCATAGATAGATGATTTTATACTGCCAATGATATAAGTTATCGGAAAGAGATTCCATTTCTGGAGAATAATTGGGTATCTGCGTAAACCCTTGTGCTACAATACTTGCTCTATGTTTCACCACCTCGTTGTTCTCATTTTGTTTCCATAAGAAAACAAGTGTAGGTATTGCTTATGTGAATACCTTCCCTTATTGAGCAAGATTATTTCTTCTTAGAATTGCATCATTTGCTTGAGTTCAGTCCGAGTGTTTTTAACACTTTGCCATGGCCATGGTCTTTGGACATGAATCATTTGACAGGTTTTTGCAATCTAGTTGCGAAATATATGTCGACAATTGTAGACTTCCGGTTAAATATTTCTCCACAATATATATGTTTATATATATTTGGTGGAAATATCGTTACCCATGGTGACTGCTCGCGATTTCCCAATGCGGTTGAGTCGGGCATTCCGATGTCACGGTCATTGTGTGCACTATGACCTGGGTTGGTGGAGGTTTCACATCCACTGGGTGTATACTACCCATTAGGTATCTATCAACATAAAGTTGACTTGCATTTACTGATTCAATGGCCATAATATCCTTGCTTGCGAGAAGCTCAATCCTGATGTACTGTTGCCATGCTTCTCCCCCTGTTGCTTTGAACGGGGAGTGGAGTGATTTTTGTTGGTACCTTCACTCTTTCAGGCATATTTTTGCAGGATTGAAGGATTGTGTGACACCTTTATATTCAGTAAATGAATCTGGCAGGTTATTTGCAATGTGTTGCAAATCTTCCGAACGCATGGTCCAGATCTTTGAGTACGTGAATTTGAGGTAGAAATGTGTTGAACATTCCAATAATTTCCTGGCATTATGCATGGTACTTGAATTCTCCCCCTAATGCCTGGAAATGTTCCTCGGTGTAGCAGCATACTGGCCTAGAATAACTCCCCATGAGAGGGGCTTGAGGTATTGATGGAAATACAGTTATTCCTCACATAGATCCCACATATATGTTGAGGGGCCAATGATGTATGTTCTGGTGGTGATATCGTGTATAACCGAATTACCGCAGATGGGAAATGCTTGATAGATTTCCACGTATCAAAGATAAAGGGGAATAAAATTGTGCAGTTTGTCATGAGCGTGTAAAACTGCATGACTCCAACGTAAAGTTGGTAAGTTACAATTTTAAAGTAAAGATCATGTAATGAGCTTAATTATTTGGATAAAGGATTCTACCAAACCATATTGAATCTAGACACATAGGACAAAGTGCTAAAATTCAATTCTAGGGCCATATTAAAGGCACACAAGAAGAATTTTGGTGACATTGTTTATTCGATTTGCTTGAAATCGATGTTCAGGATAATGAGCCAATGGTTTAGTGTGGCTAAATGCACACATAAGACATCATGTAGCTGTGTCTTTTAGAACCATGGGATACCTGAATGGTCTAGTCAATGGTTGGGAAGAGCCACTTACCTCAACTTGATGAATTCAAGGTGTTTGAGTGGTTCAGCGTAGACTTTAAGGAGTGTGAGTCTTAAAGTTAGCTTCCCTTCATCGCATGTAATGCACATAAAATCCAAATATTGTTAGAATGTAGCAACATTTTAACCATGATCAATAAAATTGCAGATAGTTTCTGTTTCAACCCAATGTCGAAATAACCAAGGCGGGTATGCCAAGTTTGTCATGTAGAAGACATTTTGGAAGCTATCATGTATGCAACAAATGCTACGGGTTTTGTAGTATGTATAGTGCAATTCAGACGATAAGAAGATAATGGGATTGACATATCCGTATTGGGTGAAGAGATGATTTTCTCTTTGTTGTCATCAAAAGTTTCGCTATGGAAACTATTTTGATGGATATCTCTATAGTAGTATGGTACGAGTTATATCGAGATACAGTGGAGCATCTTTGATAATACTCGAGTACCCATAGGGATATTAATATGACTTGAGTTGAGTCAACAATTACATCATCGCGTCCAGCGATTATTGAAATATTTCCTGGCCTCTTAGTAAGAGTGGAAACATTATATTTCCCTGGATGCAGAGTTTGTGGTGCATATGTCCGCAAGGCACATATCATCTTTCATATGATTGGCCGCCGTATAAATCTATATATAGACTTAGAGATTTCAAGTATGAAAATCTCTATCATATATATAGAATACATACAAATGTATTTGTATCAAAGTGTTGATACAATATATTGCGATATACAATATATGATGACAACAATAATCATGTTCTTATTTGAACATCTTAAATGGACATAGATACATAGATCACTAAGGAGACTAAGGGACTAAATGTAGTCTCCAAACATCTTGGTTGATGCATGTTCAACCATCATGTTCTCCGTGCTCATAGGGTCCCGTGACAGCTTAATGGTGTCAGGTTGAGGGTTTGAAGTGAGTTTCAAACCATTACCCTTGAGGTCTTTTGCGTTCCGGAGGCGTGGCTTGGATTGCACGTGCTATCCCATGGGATGCAAGACTGATCTTGATGTCCATAACCCGCTTAAATAAGTTGTGGCCATTGAGGGCAAGAGCCTCAAAATACTTAGCCATCGATTACTTATAGGGGCAAACCAGAGATAATTATTTTACCAGTAGTAAATTAAAAACCATCATGGTTTGTAATAAGAGTGCAATATTTTTGACTCAAGTGTACAACTTGAAAATTCTCAACCTCAATTGTGGGAACATAACACGTTGAAGAACATATAGATCTCACAGTAATAGACTGCATAATCTGACAATGTCAATAGATGTGCATGGTTCTATTACCTTGTGTATGGCACAATTTAAATATAAGGAAAAACACGTTGGAGGTAAACGTTTGTCGAGATTGACAAAACGTAGGCCTCTCCGTAAGAGTGGTAGTCTGCACATGGGCAGTAGATCGAACTCATTACCTAGTGTTTTCCTAATATAATGAGGAAGATGTGATTGTCAAAAATTTACAAGTCTGTTGTGTGGGAGAAATCAATCTCGACCGCTAAGACATGTTCATGAAAAATGGCAATGTGGTAAACACATAGAACATATCATCTGTTGTGTGGGAGAAATAAATTCTCGACCGCTAAGACATGTTCATGAAAAATGGCAATGTGGTAAACACATAGAACATATCATCTCCGGCGAAAAACCGGTAATTTATTTATATTACCGATTGCGTAATATAAATACATCTTTATGTTGCAAAATTAATAGATTTCAAAAAGGTGGCTTGAAATCATTAGTGTGAATCTCAAATTGCTAAGGATGACACCTTGAAGATAATCTCCAAAATGGAGTAGATCTTGCAGCACTAGGAAGTATAATCTGATGAAATCAGTAGATACTCACTCATAATGCCTTATGTCATGACTTAGTAAAATGTGTGGGAAAACACTTTGTAAAGCAATTATAATGTCGAGGCGACAAAATATAGACTTTATCAGTAGTCATCGATAATCTGCGTAGGCAGTAGATCCATATGACTAACTTGTGATCCCAAGCATCAATTTGAAGAAAATCACTTCGAATTTTACATATGTATTTGCAAGTTGATAATGTCAATTGCAATTAGACGTATTAATCTCGACATGTGTATAACATGGATTTAGATACATCATAGAAATATCCAAAATAAATTATACTCAACGGAGAAACAGTACTGTAGAAGTACTTAATTTATCTTTGCAAGAGATTGAAAATCTCAATTGCAAATAATAGACATAAATATTTTCAACATGTAGTACACATAAAAATAATTTATGTCACAAAATTCCAGAGAATATTCCAGAATAATGATTAGCACGCAAAGTTCCTCGTATTATTTACAAGGACTCATGGCGTAAATCTGTAACTTTGTAGACTAAAGTTAAAAATAAAAACAGCCAAAAGATAAGGCTGTCTCCTTGTGCGGTTATTACCAATCGGGAGATTGGTTTTGCTCCACCGCATTTGCACGAGGATGGGCTGCCATGGGTTCTTCCACAAGTGGAACAGGAACGGCCGGGCGCAGGTCGACCACGGATGGGCAGCCAAGGGCGCGGCCGGTCGAGGCATGCGGGCGGCTGGGCGCGGGCCGGGCATGGCGTCGACGGCTAGGCGAAGCGCGACCAACTGGCGGAGACCGGCGGCCGGGCAGACGGGGCGCGGACGCGTCCGGCGCTAGAGCGCATCCGGGCGAACGGGCGCGGAGGCCGGATGAGGGGCAAGGCCGAGGGCCGGGCGCGGCTGGACTGTGGCCGGGCGGTGGCCGGACGCAGGGCAACGGCCGAGCGGCCGTGCCAGGCCAGGAGGACGGGCGCGGCCCAGAGGCCGTGGCTTTGGGCGCAAAGACGCTGCGGCAAGTGGTGCGGACGGCTGGGCGGAGGCCATGGTGCGGCAGCGGGCGGAGCGCCGGGCGCGGCCACGGCCGGCACGCGGAGCCCAGCGAATTGCTTGGCCTTTTCGCTGTTCGGAGAGCAAAGTGCTGATAACGTATTGAGAGGATAACTCGAGAGGCAACAAGATTCATTCTATCTTCAATACCATACAGGTACTGTTTTGAGATTTGTATTAGGCTGGGGATTGACTAATGATTGAGTGATCAAGGGATACTCAATTCAGTGTCAGGGAAAGAAGGGAGAAGAGAAAGTCCCTACTGACATAGCTACCCGCGATAGGAGGGATGTCCAACTGGCGTTGCAGCTTGCGACGGAGGAGGAAGTCTATCCAGCAGGAAAAGCAGCACATATCAGCCCGTGGTATTATCTTTGATGCTAGATTATTACCATCCCAACACTTCGTTCGATTGTCCCTAACCCCTTCAGGATTGGGACAAAGCCTTGTCAGGGATCAGCAATATCCGGCGCTAGCATTTTTTTTAGTTCTTGCATACTAACATCTTAGGGCGCCATCAACACAACGTGCATATCTAAGCACCCTCGCTATGAAGGTCGAATTAGTCGATATAATTACACAAATCCAAGAATAAAGTCCACAACTACAATATACTGGCTAAGTGTTCATATGTTGCAATGAAGGCATGCATATTTTAATGGTTCAACACAATTCGTGTGCGACATATATCTTACTCCCATCATATTGTAGATTTTGATGAGATTTGGTTATGGGTAGGAAAGGCAAGGGAATTTTTAATTTGTTCGAGGTTTTGGTATGATTATGGGTAGGGGAGGTAAGACTCACCTTGATCTATGCTATTTATACACATGTCTCAAATGAAGGAAAGTGGTTTAGCTGTGCAAGCACTAAATATTATACAAAGACACACTACAACCGTGTCTATTAGAGATAAGTAAACAAATCTTAAGAACCAACTACTCCCATGTTGTGCCACACAACACCTTCAGTTGCATCCAGTTTGAGTTACCCACGAAGAATCCTCAAGGAACTCAATTGTTCGAAAGTTTTATTTACTAGATGATGCCCTTCGCATTGCTGCGGAACTGTAATATAAGTTCTTACTGCAGCGAAGCGTAATAATGGTCAAAATAATTATTTTTATTGAGAGTAGAGAACAGAGACAAAACACAGAGATGTAAAATTGAATGGTTATCTTTATTGATGATTGAGTACAAGCATATAGAGCCCCGAGGGGATACATCCAACAGACGCGATGGTCCGGAGAGACACGAGCGAACAGTCGTGTCCCTCGTACATGGCGGTTAGGGATAGTGGAGATTCTTCATAATTAACACATCGGTTAATTAAACTCAACACTCCCCCTAATCTACGATATCCTTGTAGACATCATCAACTTAAATAAAAGCACCTTAAAAACTCTGTGGGAAAAATGTAAGGAGTATAGTGTTTGATATGTTGCCAAAACTCCTTCAAACCCAGTGGGAAAAATAAGGAGAAAATGCCGCAACATATAAAGCTTATTGTCTGTTTTAATTCGATATGAGGAAAACTCATAGAATTAAAATGACAATAAATATGACGTATATACTTTCTTAAAAACCCCGGTGGGGAAAACAGAAAGTATGACATATGATCTTGTGTTGATATTACCTCATTAAAAACCTTGATGAGAACCCGTGAAGTAAACTCATAAAGGGAAAAAGAGTATAATATGATGTATTGAACAGGAGTAATCCAGGAAGATACTCCCCCTGATTCTTGCATATCTCAAAGTCTTCGAATACCAATTCCAGGAACATTTTTTGGATGTCGAAGTTGGTAGAGACTTTGTGAACAAACGTATGAGTTTGATGTATATTTGACTTGCAAGATGAGCAATATATTGCTCCTTACATAACCTGTTTACAACCGGGAAACACAAGCAACATTATCTTTGAGATAATGGTTGGTGGATATAGCCACTAAGGTCTGTTTGAAAGACATTCATGGTATGGCTATCACACATAGTATGAATACTAAGCTTATATATGATCTGACATAGTGGGGATCTGATCAATGTATCCAATGATATTGGTATTCATATTTCCTTGAAACTGGAAATCAGGACAAGATGTTTGATGCCTTGGAGATATCAAAAGATACTCTTGAGTCCCAACCAATTGTTTATGGTGGATCCAATGGTATTATGGAACGTTGAGTCCCAATATCTCATTTCCATCATCTCTTAGTGTAAATAGATCTTTCTCTATGTCTAGAAAATTTAATACCATTAGAGTTATGGATGGATAAGATTTGTCCACAATGAATTTCTCCAATATATTCTGGATATAGACAATATAGTATACCATAATGAATGAATGAAGGTGCTCAAGTTGTAGTAACGAACGGTATTTTGGTTTTACCCAAATCCTTCATATTAAACTCCATCAATTAGATGATTACATGTGTAGTCATTGTAGCAGTAGTCATTGTGTATGACACACAAACATGGATAATCATCATAGTAGGAGTAATCCTTGTATAAGGAACTTACTACGTCGGTTGTACCATATGTACCGACAACAATAAGTCTTATGGTGACTTACTGATTTTTACACAATGTATGTTGCATTTTGTAATTCGATTCAGAATTGAGATTCCATCGGAAGTCAATCATATAGGTCTGAATCTAGTGAGCCACACGGATATGTGATCACTACATCTATCAACTGCATAGATAGATGATTTTATACTGCCAATGATATAAGTTATCGGAAAGAGATTCCATTTCTGGAGAATAATTGGGTATCTGCGTAAACCCTTGTGCTACAATACTTGCTCTATGTTTCACCACCTCGTTGTTCTCATTTTGTTTCCATAAGAAAACAAGTGTAGGTATTGCTTATGTGAATACCTTCCCTTATTGAGCAAGATTATTTCTTCTTAGAATTGCATCATTTGCTTGAGTTCAGTCCGAGTGTTTTTAACACTTTGCCATGGCCATGGTCTTTGGACATGAATCATTTGACAGGTTTTTGCAATCTAGTTGCGAAATATATGTCGACAATTGTAGACTTCCGGTTAAATATTTCTCCACAATATATATGTTTATATATATTTGGTGGAAATATCGTTACCCATGGTGACTGCTCGCGATTTCCCAATGCGGTTGAGTCGGGCATTCCGATGTCACGGTCATTGTGTGCACTATGACCTGGGTTGGTGGAGGTTTCACATCCACTGGGTGTATACTACCCATTAGGTATCTATCAACATAAAGTTGACTTGCATTTACTGATTCAATGGCCATAATATCCTTGCTTGCGAGAAGCTCAATCCTGATGTACTGTTGCCATGCTTCTCCCCCTGTTGCTTTGAACGGGGAGTGGAGTGATTTTTGTTGGTACCTTCACTCTTTCAGGCATATTTTTGCAGGATTGAAGGATTGTGTGACACCTTTATATTCAGTAAATGAATCTGGCAGGTTATTTGCAATGTGTTGCAAATCTTCCGAACGCATGGTCCAGATCTTTGAGTACGTGAATTTGAGGTAGAAATGTGTTGAACATTCCAATAATTTCCTGGCATTATGCATGGTACTTGAATTCTCCCCCTAATGCCTGGAAATGTTCCTCGGTGTAGCAGCATACTGGCCTAGAATAACTCCCCATGAGAGGGGCTTGAGGTATTGATGGAAATACAGTTATTCCTCACATAGATCCCACATATATGTTGAGGGGCCAATGATGTATGTTCTGGTGGTGATATCGTGTATAACCGAATTACCGCAGATGGGAAATGCTTGATAGATTTCCACGTATCAAAGATAAAGGGGAATAAAATTGTGCAGTTTGTCATGAGCGTGTAAAACTGCATGACTCCAACGTAAAGTTGGTAAGTTACAATTTTAAAGTAAAGATCATGTAATGAGCTTAATTATTTGGATAAAGGATTCTACCAAACCATATTGAATCTAGACACATAGGACAAAGTGCTAAAATTCAATTCTAGGGCCATATTAAAGGCACACAAGAAGAATTTTGGTGACATTGTTTATTCGATTTGCTTGAAATCGATGTTCAGGATAATGAGCCAATGGTTTAGTGTGGCTAAATGCACACATAAGACATCATGTAGCTGTGTCTTTTAGAACCATGGGATACCTGAATGGTCTAGTCAATGGTTGGGAAGAGCCACTTACCTCAACTTGATGAATTCAAGGTGTTTGAGTGGTTCAGCGTAGACTTTAAGGAGTGTGAGTCTTAAAGTTAGCTTCCCTTCATCGCATGTAATGCACATAAAATCCAAATATTGTTAGAATGTAGCAACATTTTAACCATGATCAATAAAATTGCAGATAGTTTCTGTTTCAACCCAATGTCGAAATAACCAAGGCGGGTATGCCAAGTTTGTCATGTAGAAGACATTTTGGAAGCTATCATGTATGCAACAAATGCTACGGGTTTTGTAGTATGTATAGTGCAATTCAGACGATAAGAAGATAATGGGATTGACATATCCGTATTGGGTGAAGAGATGATTTTCTCTTTGTTGTCATCAAAAGTTTCGCTATGGAAACTATTTTGATGGATATCTCTATAGTAGTATGGTACGAGTTATATCGAGATACAGTGGAGCATCTTTGATAATACTCGAGTACCCATAGGGATATTAATATGACTTGAGTTGAGTCAACAATTACATCATCGCGTCCAGCGATTATTGAAATATTTCCTGGCCTCTTAGTAAGAGTGGAAACATTATATTTCCCTGGATGCAGAGTTTGTGGTGCATATGTCCGCAAGGCACATATCATCTTTCATATGATTGACCGCCGTATAAATCTATATATAGACTTAGAGATTTCAAGTATGAAAATCTCTATCATATATATAGAATACATACAAATGTATTTGTATCAAAGTGTTGATACAATATATTGCGATATACAATATATGATGACAACAATAATCATGTTCTTATTTGAACATCATAAATGGACATAGATACATAGATCACTAAGGAGACTAAGGGACTAAATGTAGTCTCCAAACATCTTGGTTGATGCATGTTCAACCATCATGTTCTCCGTGCTCATAGGGTCCCGTGACAGCTTAATGGTGTCAGGTTGAGGGTTTGAAGTGAGTTTCAAACCATTACCCTTGAGGTCTTTTGCGTTCCGGAGGCGTGGCTTGGATTGCACGTGCTATCCCATGGGATGCAAGACTGATCTTGATGTCCATAACCCGCTTAAATAAGTTGTGGCCATTAAGGGCAAGAGCCTCAAAATACTTAGCCATCGATTACTTATAGGGGCAAACCAGAGATAATTATTTTACCAGTAGTAAATTAAAAACCATCATGGTTTGTAATAAGAGTGCAATATTTTTGACTCAAGTGTACAACTTGAAAATTCTCAACCTCAATTGTGGGAACATAACACGTTGAAGAACATATAGATCTCACAGTAATAGACTGCATAATCTGACAATGTCAATAGATGTGCATGGTTCTATTACCTTGTGTATGGCACAATTTAAATATAAGGAAAAACACGTTGGAGGTAATCGTTTGTCGAGATTGACAAAACGTAGGCCTCTCCGTAAGAGTGGTAGTCTGCACATGGGCAGTAGATCGAACTCATTACCTAGTGTTTTCCTAATATAATGAGGAAGATGTGATTGTCAAAAATTTACAAGTCTGTTGTGTGGGAGAAATCAATCTCGACCGCTAAGACATGTTCATGAAAAATGGCAATGTGGTAAACACATAGAACATATCATCTGTTGTGTGGGAGAAATAAATTCTCGACCGCTAAGACATGTTCATGAAAAATGGCAATGTGGTAAACACATAGAACATATCATCTCCGGCGAAAAACCGGTAATTTATTTATATTACCGATTGCGTAATATAAATACATCTTTATGTTGCAAAATTAATAGATTTCAAAAAGGTGGCTTGAAATCATTAGTGTGAATCTCAAATTGCTAAGGATGACACCTTGAAGATAATCTCCAAAATGGAGTAGATCTTGCAGCACTAGGAAGTATAATCTGATGAAATCAGTAGATACTCACTCATAATGCCTTATGTCATGACTTAGTAAAATGTGTGGGAAAACACTTTGTAAAGCAATTATAATGTCGAGGCGACAAAATATAGACTTTATCAGTAGTCATCGATAATCTGCGTAGGCAGTAGATCCATATGACTAACTTGTGATCCCAAGCATCAATTTGAAGAAAATCACTTCGAATTTTACATATGTATTTGCAAGTTGATAATGTCAATTGCAATTAGACGTATTAATCTCGACATGTGTATAACATGGATTTAGATACATCATAGAAATATCCAAAATAAATTATACTCAACGGAGAAACAGTACTGTAGAAGTACTTAATTTATCTTTGCAAGAGATTGAAAATCTCAATTGCAAATAATAGACATAAATATTTTCAACATGTAGTACACATAAAAATAATTTATGTCACAAAATTCCAGAGAATATTCCAGAATAATGATTAGCACGCAAAGTTCCTCGTATTATTTACAAGGACTCATGGCGTAAATCTGTAACTTTGTAGACTAAAGTTAAAAATAAAAACAGCCAAAAGATAAGGCTGTCTCCTTGTGCGGTTATTACCAATCGGGAGATTGGTTTTGCTCCACCGCATTTGCACGAGGATGGGCTGCCATGGGTTCTTCCACAAGTGGAACAGGAACGGCCGGGCGCAGGTCGACCACGGATGGGCAGCCAAGGGCGCGGCCGGTCGAGGCATGCGGGCGGCTGGGCGCGGGCCGGGCATGGCGTCGACGGCTAGGCGAAGCGCGACCAACTGGCGGAGACCGGCGGCCGGGCAGACGGGGCGCGGACGCGTCCGGCGCTAGAGCGCATCCGGGCGAACGGGCGCGGAGGCCGGATGAGGGGCAAGGCCGAGGGCCGGGCGCGGCTGGACTGTGGCCGGGCGGTGGCCGGACGCAGGGCAACGGCCGAGCGGCCGTGCCAGGCCAGGAGGACGGGCGCGGCCCAGAGGCCGTGGCTTTGGGCGCAAAGACGCTGCGGCAAGTGGTGCGGACGGCTGGGCGGAGGCCATGGTGCGGCAGCGGGCGGAGCGCCGGGCGCGGCCACGGCCGGCACGCGGAGCCCAGCGAATTGCTTGGCCTTTTCGCTGTTCGGAGAGCAAAGTGCTGATAACGTATTGAGAGGATAACTCGAGAGGCAACAAGATTCATTCTATCTTCAATACCATACAGGTACTGTTTTGAGATTTGTATTAGGCTGGGGATTGACTAATGATTGAGTGATCAAGGGATACTCAATTCAGTGTCAGGGAAAGAAGGGAGAAGAGAAAGTCCCTACTGACATAGCTACCCGCGATAGGAGGGATGTCCAACTGGCGTTGCAGCTTGCGACGGAGGAGGAAGTCTATCCAGCAGGAAAAGCAGCACATATCAGCCCGTGGTATTATCTTTGATGCTAGATTATTACCATCCCAACACTTCGTTCGATTGTCCCTAACCCCTTCAGGATTGGGACAAAGCCTTGTCAGGGATCAGCAATATCCGGCGCTAGCATTTTTTTTAGTTCTTGCATACTAACATCTTAGGGCGCCATCAACACAACGTGCATATCTAAGCACCCTC
The DNA here is from genome assembly GCA_950022295.1 of Bromus sterilis. Taxonomy (NCBI): domain Eukaryota; kingdom Viridiplantae; phylum Streptophyta; class Magnoliopsida; order Poales; family Poaceae; genus Bromus; species Bromus sterilis. The sequence goes on from OX465600.1 coordinate 162,147,517, forward strand.
GCTATGAAGGTCGAATTAGTCGATATAATTACACAAATCCAAGAATAAAGTCCACAACTACAATATACTGGCTAAGTGTTCATATGTTGCAATGAAGGCATGCATATTTTAATGGTTCAACACAATTCGTGTGCGACATATATCTTACTCCCATCATATTGTAGATTTTGATGAGATTTGGTTATGGGTAGGAAAGGCAAGGGAATTTTTAATTTGTTCGAGGTTTTGGTATGATTATGGGTAGGGGAGGTAAGACTCACCTTGATCTATGCTATTTATACACATGTCTCAAATGAAGGAAAGTGGTTTAGCTGTGCAAGCACTAAATATTATACAAAGACACACTACAACCGTGTCTATTAGAGATAAGTAAACAAATCTTAAGAACCAACTACTCCCATGTTGTGCCACACAACACCTTCAGTTGCATCCAGTTTGAGTTACCCACGAAGAATCCTCAAGGAACTCAATTGTTCGAAAGTTTTATTTACTAGATGATGCCCTTCGCATTGCTGCGGAACTGTAATATAAGTTCTTACTGCAGCGAAGCGTAATAATGGTCAAAATAATTATTTTTATTGAGAGTAGAGAACAGAGACAAAACACAGAGATGTAAAATTGAATGGTTATCTTTATTGATGATTGAGTACAAGCATATAGAGCCCCGAGGGGATACATCCAACAGACGCGATGGTCCGGAGAGACACGAGCGAACAGTCGTGTCCCTCGTACATGGCGGTTAGGGATAGTGGAGATTCTTCATAATTAACACATCGGTTAATTAAACTCAACACTCCCCCTAATCTACGATATCCTTGTAGACATCATCAACTTAAATAAAAGCACCTTAAAAACTCTGTGGGAAAAATGTAAGGAGTATAGTGTTTGATATGTTGCCAAAACTCCTTCAAACCCAGTGGGAAAAATAAGGAGAAAATGCCGCAACATATAAAGCTTATTGTCTGTTTTAATTCGATATGAGGAAAACTCATAGAATTAAAATGACAATAAATATGACGTATATACTTTCTTAAAAACCCCGGTGGGGAAAACAGAAAGTATGACATATGATCTTGTGTTGATATTACCTCATTAAAAACCTTGATGAGAACCCGTGAAGTAAACTCATAAAGGGAAAAAGAGTATAATATGATGTATTGAACAGGAGTAATCCAGGAAGATACTCCCCCTGATTCTTGCATATCTCAAAGTCTTCGAATACCAATTCCAGGAACATTTTTTGGATGTCGAAGTTGGTAGAGACTTTGTGAACAAACGTATGAGTTTGATGTATGATTTGACTTGCAAGATGAGCAATATATTGCTCCTTACATAACCTGTTTACAACCGGGCAACACAAGCAACATTATCTTTGAGATAATGGTTGGTGGATGTAGTCACTAAGGTCTGTTTGAAAGACATTCATGGTATGGCTATCACACATAGTATGAATACTAAGCTTATATATGATCTGACATAGTGGGGATCTGATCAATGTATCCAATGATATTGGTATTCATATTTCCTTGAAACTGGAAATCAGGACAAGATGTTTGATGCCTTGGAGATATCGAAAGATACTCTTTAGTCCCAACCAATTGTTCATGGTGGATCCAATGGCATTATGGAACGTTGAGTCCCAATATCCCATTTCATCATCTCTTGGTGTAAATAGATCTTTCTCTATGTCTAGAAAATTTAATACCATTAGAGTTATGGATGGATAAGATTTGTCCACAATGAATTTCTCCAATATATTCTGGATATAGACAATATAGTATACCATAATGAATGAATGAAGGTGCTCAAGTTGTAGTAACGAGCGGTATTTTGGTTTTACCCAAATCCTTCATATTAAACTCCATCAATTAGATGATTACATGTGTAGTCATTGCAGCAGTAGTCACTGTGTATGACACACAAACATGGATAATCATCATTGTAGGAGTAATCCTTGTATAAGGAACTCACTACGTCAGTTGTACCATATGTACCGACAACAATAAGTCGAATGGTGACTTACTGATTTTTACACAATGTATGTTGCATTTTGTATTTCGATTCAGAATTGAAATTCCATTGGAAATCAATCATATATGTCTGAATCTAGTGAACCACATGGATATGTGATCACTACATCTATCAACTGCATAGATAGATGATTTTATACTGCCAATGAAATAAGTTATCGGAAAGAGATTCCACCTCTGGAGATTAGTTGGGTATCTGTGTAAACCCTTGTGTTACAATACTTGCTCTATGTTTCACCACCTCGGTGTTATCATTCTGTTTCCAGAAGAAAACAGGTGTAGGTATTGCTTATGTGAATACCTTCCCTTATTGAGCAAGATTATTTCTAATTAGAATTGCATCCTTTGCTTGAGTTCAGTCCGAGTGTTGTTCACACTTTGCCATAGCCATGGTCTTTGGACGTGAATCATTTGAAAGGTTTTGCAATCTAGTTGAGAAATGTATGTCGACAATTGTAGACTTCCGGTTAAATGTTTCTCCAGAATATATATGTTTATATATAGTTGATGAAAATATCGTTACCCATGATGACTGCTCGCGATTTCCCAATGCGGTTGAGTCGGGTATTCCGATGTCTCGGTTATTGTGTGCACTATGACCTGTGTTGGTGGAGGTTTCTCATCCACTGGGCGTATACTACCCATTAGGTGTCTATCAACGTGAAGTTGACGTGCATTTACTGATTCAATGGCCATAATATCCTTTCTTGCGAGAAGCTGAATCCTGATGTACTGTTGCCATGCTTCTCCCCCTGTTGCTTTGAACAGGGAGTGGAGTGATTTTTGTTGGTACCTTCACTCTTTCAGGCATATTTTTGCAGGATTGTAGGATTGTGTGACACCTTTATATCCAGTAAATGAATTTGACAGGTTATTTGCAATGTGTTGCAAATCTTCTGAACACATGGTCCAGATCTTTGAGTACGAGGATTTGAGGTAGAAATGTGTTGAACATTCTAATGATTTCTTGGCATTATGCATGGTACTAGAATTCTCCCCCTAATGGGTGGAAATATTCCTCGATGTAGTAGCATACTGGCCTAGGATAACTCCCCATGAGATGGGCTTGAGGTATTGATGGAAATACAGTTATTCCTCACATAGATCCCGCATATATGTTGAGGGGCCAATGATGTATGCCGTGGTGGTGATATCGGTGTATAACCGAATTATCGCAGATGGGAAATGCTTGAAAGATTTCCATGTATCAAAGATAAAGGGGAATAATATTATGCAGTTTGTCATGAGCATGTAAAACTGCATGACTACAACGTAAAGTTGATAAGTTGCAATTTTAAAGTAAATATTATGCAATGAGCTTAATTATTTGGATAAAGGATTCTACCAAACCATATTGAATCTAGACACATAGGACAAAGTGCTAAAATTCAATTATAGGGCCATATTAAAGGCACACAAGAAGAATTTTGTGACATTTTGTCTATTCGATTTGCTTGAAACGATGTTCAGGATAATGAGCCAATGGTTTAGTATGGCAAAATGCACACATGAGACATCATGTAAATGTGTCTTTTAGAACCATGGAATTCCTGAATAGTCTAGTCAATGGTTGGGAAGAGCCACGTACCTCGACTATGCGCCTTATAGTTAGCTTCCTTGCATTGCATGTAATGCACATAAAATCCAAATATGTTAGAATGTAGCATCATTTTAGTCATGATCAATAAAAATTGCTAATAGTTTCTGTTTCAACCCAATGTCGAAATGACCAAGGCGAGTATGCCAAGTTTGTCATGTAGAAGACATTATGGAAGCTATCATGTATGCAACAAATGCTACGGGTTTTGTAGTATGTATAGTGCAATCCAGATGATAAGAAAATAATGGGTTTGCCATATCCGTATATGGTGAAGAGAATTTCTTTCTCTTTGTTGTCATCACAAGTTTCTTTATGGAAACTATTTTGACGGATATCTCTATAGTAGTAGGGTACGAGTTATATCGAGACACAATAAAGTATCTTTTATAACACTCGAGAGTACCCATAGGGATAGTAAATATGACTCGAGTTGAGTCGCTAGTTACATCATCGCGTCCAGCGATTATTGAAATATTTCCAGAACTCTTAGTAAGAGTGGAAACATTATAATTCCCCGAATATAGAGTTTGTGGTGCATATGTCCACAAGGCACATATCATATTTCATCTGATTGACCCCCGTAGATAAATATATATAGACTTGAAGATTTCCAGTATGAAAACCTCTATCATATACATAGAATACATACAAATGTATTTGTATCAAAGTGCTGATACAATATATTGTGATATACAATATATGATGACAACAATACGTATGTTCTTATTAGAACAACATTAGTTGACATAGATAAATAGATCACTAAGAAGACTAAGGGACTAAATGTAGTCTCCAAACATCTCGGTTGATGAAAGTTCAACCATCATGTTCTTCGTGCTCATAGGGTCCCGTGACAGTTGGATAATCATTTTATTGTTTGGTTCTAGAAGAACATCATGCAAAACAACTGACTTCCTTGATGGTGTGTCAGGTTGAAGGTTTGAAGTGAGTTTCAAACCTTTACCCTTGAGGTCGTTTCCGTCCCGGTGGCGTGGCTTGGATTGCATGCGCTATCCCATGGAACACAAGACTGATCTTGATGTCCATGACCCTCTTAAGTAAGTTGTGGCCATTAAGGGCTAGAGCCTCAAAGTACTTAGCCATCGATTACTTATAGGGGCAAACTAGAGATAATTAATTTACCTGGAGTAAGTTAACAACTATCATGGTTTTGTAATAAGAATGCAAAATTTTAACCCAAGTGTATAACTTGAAAATGCTCAACCTCAATTGTGGGAACATAACACGTTGAAGATCATATAGATCTCACAGTAATAGACTGCATAATATGACAATGTCAGTAGATGCGCATGGTTTCATTACCTTGTGTATGTCATAATTTAAATATAAGGAAAACACGTTAGAGGTAATCGTTTGTCGAGATTGACAAAACGTAGGCTTCTCCGTAAGAGTGATAGTCTGCACATGGGCAGTAGATCAAACTCATTACCTAGTGTTTTCCTAATATAATAAGGGAGATGTAATTGTCAAAAAATTTCAAGTCTATAGTGCGGGAGAAATCAATCTCGACCGTTATGACATGTTCGAGAAAAATGACAATGTGGTAAACACATAGAACATATCATATGTAGTGTGAGAGAAATAAATCTCGACCGCTAAGACATGTTCTTGAAAAATGGCAATGTGGTAAACACATAGAACATATCATCTCCGATGAAAAATCGGTAATTTATTTATATTACATATTGTGTAATATAAATACATCTCAATGCTGCAAAATTAATAGATTTCAAGAAGGTGACTTGAAATCATTAGTGTGAATCTCAAATTGCTAAGGATGACACCTTGAAGATGATCTCCAAAATGGAGTAGATCTCGCAGCACTAGGAAATATAATCTGATGAAATCAGTAGATACTATCTCCTAATGCCTTATGTCATGACTTAGTAAAATGTGTGGGAAAGCACTTTGTAAAGCAATGATAATGTCGAGATGAAAAAATGTAGGCTTTATCAATAGTCATCGATGATCTGCATATGCAGTAGATCCATATAACTACCTTGTGATCCCAAGCATCAATTTGAAGAACCCACTTTGAATTTTGCATCTATATTTGCAAGAAATTGAAAAAGCTCAATTGCAAATAGACGTATTATTCTCCACATGTGTTTAACTTATCATTGCAAGAGAATAAAAATCTCAATTGCAAATAATAAATATAAATTAATCTATTTATATCATAATTTTATTCTGAAGAACAATACTCAACAGAAAAATGAGTAGTAAATAGCATAAAATCATCTTGCAAAATACCATAAGTATTCTTGCAAAATACTATTGTTATCGTCCTTTCTTGATAATTCCTATAAGTGCAGGGACTTTATTGCAAGGAACACACGAAGGGATAAGGTTACCCCTATCCTCCATCTCTCTCGTGCGGTTACTAATTGGGATTTCTCCCGTAACCACTGATGTGGCCGCCGCAAGGCCATGTGCGCCGACTAGGGCCACAGGCACAGGGCGCAGCGTTGCGCGGGCGCGGACTGGCGTTGGACGGCCGGACGGCAGCCCTGCAGACGTACACGGTGCGGGCGCGGCCAGGTCACGGCCTGGCCCTGCCGGCGACGGCGCGGGCGAGCGCGACCACAGGCAGGGCCGTGCGCGGGCGAATGGGAGGAGCGCGGCCACGGACTGCCGCGATGCGACGGGCAGAGCCGGTCGCGGGGGGTGCGCGGCCCAGGCAGACGGGCACGGACGGACTCGATGGGCGCTGGAGCGCAGTCGGGCGGACGGGCGCGGCCGGCAGGTGCCCACGATCACGAGCGACGAGGATGCGCGGGGTGCGGCGCGGAGGCCGTGGCGCCGCCGCGGGCGAGACACAGAGGCCGCTGATACGGCGCGGCAGGGAGGCCGAGCGCGAGTCTGGCGGCGCGGACGGGCGCGTCGCAGGCCACGAAAGGAGCGCAGGGACGCGCGGCCACAGGAGGAGCGCGGGGCGTCCGGTGGCGCGGAGGTCGTGAGGCGTCCGGTGGCGCATGGCCGGGCGCGCTGCGGAGGCCGGGCAGACGCCGCTGTTTTTGTGCCACAGAATTTCTTCAGCGGATGCATGCATACCTCATTCTTCTCGTTCGCTATCGCCGGCAACGTTGGCCTTTTTCGGTAGAGTGTATGTGCTTAACTCCTTTTCCTTCTTTCCGATTCTTTGTTTTCCTGGAAAAACAATTCTGCATCAGGATCGCACAGGAGATGTGGCATCGTCGTTGTTGAAAACCCCAAGCGGCGGGACTCCGTGGGCTGCCCCCGCCGTTGTTGATGCCGAATGGCATCAGGCATGGCCTTTTTCTCTCAACGGAGAGCAGAGCGCTGATAACGTATTGAGAGTAGAGAACAGAGACAAAAGACCGAGATGTAAAATTGAATGGTTATCTTTATTGATGATTGAGTACAAGCATATATAGCCCCGAGGGATACATCCAACAGACGCGATGGTCTGAAGAGACACGAGCGAACAGTCATGTCCCTCGTACATGGCGGTTAGGGATAGTGGAGATTCTTCATAATTAACACATGGGTTAATTAAACTCAACAATTTTCAACATAGTTCTCGACTCAACATCTTTTCTAAAATGAAATCTTTTGAGTGCACACTAATGGTAGTATTGCAGAACTACTGCATTGTATTACTGTTACACAAATCAATTCTTGTCCAACAATCCGGAAGCACAAGAAAGATTTCCTAAAGCAGGCTCTCCCTAGAGGTAGTGTTATTTAAACTTCTGAAGGTCACCCGGTGTGGATGATATGTTGATCCCTTAACTCCAATTATCAGTCTCTCTACACGTACAAAAGCCTTAATAATTTAGAGAAAAAATGTCAATTGGTAAATAGTACTAAAGAAGAGCTACATGAAAACACAGACTGCAGCCTGAAGTTTTAAACAAAATGCATATTTGTTTTCTTAGTCAACTTGGATCATACATCCTTTTTTTAACTCATGCATCATACATCCTTTTTTTTAACTCATGCATCATACATCCTTGAGTATACAGTCATAGATTCATGCAAAGAGGAACCGGATGTGAGCATAGCAAAAATTATACACACAATTGATGCACACCTATTGACTCCAAGCCCCAATGCCAAGTGTAGTAGCCGAATTATACTGTGATCTTATTTTTCTATGAAATCAGGTAAAAGGGAAGTAACAAACCAATGCAATCACACGTCTCTGAATGTCATACTATCTACAAAATTGCACAGGAAAACATGTCAACAAAAAAGAGCTCTTAAGATAGCCTTTAGATAACGACTCAAAGGTTAAGAAGAATTAATTTGAAAAGAAGCAGGAATGTCGCTTGGCTCAGAGTGTAGCGTAAGTAGTGAAAGAATAAAACCTCTGCCTGATAGCTCCTTCAGTGATGTTAGCAGCGGTGCTTGATGACGTTGGCAACAATTGAGGAAGAGGCGAGTGCCCCACACATTGCTACGGGATATTTTTTGCTAAATAGTTCAATGTGCAGAAATAAATTTTGTAAAGAAAAATAGTGACTTGATGTGCATCAAAACATTTCCCTTTTTGTGGGGAAAGCTTATCTTTAAAATGATGTGTATACAAAAGAATTACTTGCATAGAATGTAAATAGTAGTGTTAATACGAAGATTTGAAACGAAGAAGCCTTTCATTGATAAAACTTACATGTATCAGCATAGTATAGCTGAATATAAAATAAATAAATTTGAATGTCGGATCCATGTATGTGCAGTTATCTTGTTGGCTGAGCTAAACAACTATTCTTATTTTTAGAGTATCATAAAAATGAAGGTATTTGTTAACTATCTTCTAGAACAAAATAAGTATGGGAGATCAAAAAATGTTGCCACATAGATGTAAACTTGTAGAGAAAGGTCACCTTGTTTAACTGAATTTAAATCGACCAATGCGGCAAAGCCATAAATCACAAACCTGCAAGTCTCAAACACAACCAAATTACCATTACTAAGATATGAACTAATGGAAAACAATATATTACAAATGAAAAGCCGGACGAACGGAAAATCATTCAACCAGGAACTATCTATGTGTCGAATGTGAAGTGAAGCATAAATAAGCAGACCTAAAACACGTTGTCAAGTAAAAAGAAAACTGACTGATGCACTTATGTGAACTAAAGGAGTATTTAACCTGCTAGTATCTACTACATAGATGATACTATACTGGAATTCTAACATGAAGGTTTGTTTTAAATTTGCAAGGAACAAAAAAAAATCGACAAAGGATCTGATTATGTGTTATTATCTACCCAGATCAGATGATGGTGAGATTATTCGCAGCAAGTAAGACAACTCAACTTCGCCATCCACCTGTATCAATAAAAATACGAAAATGCAAAAACAGAAACACAATCAGCTTCACCTGGACTCGTTGGACCAGAAAACCAACACTGTCACATACACGCACGAAATAGGGAATAATCTGTACCGACAACACGCATGTATGTATCGGCGAGAGCAGGCGAATCATCTCACCATAGATCGGATTTACTCTTCAAAAGAGAGAAACATGAGGGCAGAAACCCTATATCAACAACAGATCAGATCGAATCAGAAGTCTAGGCATGTAAGGAGGGAGGCGGGGATGAAGGCGACTTACGTGTACAACATCATGTAGTCCTCACGTTCTCCGGCTCTAGCTTGCCCTCGAGGATGTTGATGACCTTGTTGATGCTCCTTTGCATGATTAAAGTTCCATCTATCCTTCAGATCGATGGGTTGCAATCCTGCCCTTGTCCCGCAAACCGCCATCATAGCTGTCGATTCTCTTCCCGATGGCGGCCGCAAACCCTAGAGGAGGCTGGGGCGCTGGACTCAGTTGCATACATCACGCCATGAGGTTTGTGTCGTTTGGGGTGAGAAAGATGTCCGAGAAAGATGGGGGATAGGAGCCGAGTCCGAGAAAGGGATTTCGTCAAAGACGTTTCGGCTGGAGAAAAGGGTTCGCTTCCACTTCTACCGGTCAAGGGTTTTTTTTTGTGAGACGCGTTGTAACGGGCCTCTCCCCGATCTAGATGGGAGACGGCGGATCTGGGAGAGGAGGAGGAAGAGAAGGAGCGGGAAAGGGGAATCGATAGCAGAGGAGATCAGCTCCTTCCAGTTAGGGTTTCTACAAATGACTCGATAATTCCCACACGCACACCACTCCAGCAAATATAATCGGCGGCACGCAGGCCGCACACTGGGCCGCAGCCCACTCACACACACACGCAGGCTCACACGGTTGGGTCGTGCCCCTCTTCATCCATGCTGTCAGGTAGGGCCTCCAGGTCAGCCTTGACAATCCCCGCCACTTGCGAGCCGACTTGACCCCAAGGCGGTGTAGCAGGAAAACGACGCTGGAGTGATGATGGATCCTCCCATGTCGCCAGAGATGGCGGTAACTGACTCCGCTTGATGCTGAGTCGACTTTGCGGAGTACCCACCACCAGCACTGTCTTCATGGCGAGCACGGCTCCCGGAACATGCTCAGCCTGGAGGATGGAATTGTCAGGAGGTAAATCGGTACTTACCGGCATTGCAGCCCCTTCCACTTTCTTCAGTTGTGAGACATGCACCGCAGGATGGATGCGGCTCGATTCCGGCAACTCCAGCTTGTAGGCGGTTGCACCCACGCGAGCCAAAACGCGGTATGGACCATAGTAACGAAAAGCCAGCTTTTGGTGAGGGCGCTGGGCCACCGAAGATTGGATGAACGGCTGGAGTTTCAGAAGCACAGAGTCCCCCACCTCAAACTCCTGAGCTGTACGATGGCGATCAGCCTGGGTCTTCATCCTGTCCTGAGCGCGCTTCAGCTGCTGTTGAAGATGAGTGAGCATGACGTCCCGTTCCTGAAGCCAAGCGGCGAGGTCGGGCACTGAGCTCTCACTGACCTGAGCTACGCCGAATTCGCGCGGGAGATGACCATAAACCACTTCAAAAGGGGCGCGACTCAGTGATGAGTGGAAGGATGTATTGTACCAGTACTCGGCAAGAGAAAGCCAGTGAGCCCAGTTCTTCGGGCACGAATACACAGCACACCGCACATATCCCTCCACGCATTGATTGACGCGCTCAGTCTGCTCATCTGTATGCGGGTGGTAGGATGAGCTCATGCGAAGCTCTGTGCGGCTCAACTTGAACAGTTCCTGCCAGACATTGCTGGTGAAGATGTGATCCCGGTCGGAGATGATCGCCAGCGGTATCCCATGCAGACGGAAGATCTCTTTCATGAATGCCTTCGCGACTTGCAATGCGGTGAATGGGTGTGTCAGGGGCACAAAATGGGCATATTTCGAGAACTTGTCAACCAGCACTAGCACTGTGTCATATCCCGCTGAGCGTGGCAACCCTTCGATGAAATCCATCGACACCACCGCCCATGGCTTGTGCGGAATGGGCAAGGGATGTAACAGGCCGACGGGGGAGATGCGTTCTATTTTTGCTTGTTGACAGACCAAGCATTCCCGGACGGCGCCCTTGATCTGTTGCTTCATCCCAGTCCAAGAAAATAGCCTCTTGACTCTGTTGTACGTAGCGTGGAACCCCGAATGCCCTCCCGCTGCACTTGCATGGAGAGCATGGACCAAATGCATTTGAATCTCCTTGTCGTTGCCCACCCAGACGTGGCCTTTGTAATGCAAAATGCCATCCTGGAGCTGGAAGTCAGGTTCACTGGGAGGATCAACTGCCATTCTTGCCATCCGTTGAGCGACGGTGTCATCCTTCTGGTAACTGCGCTGAATAGCTTCGTGCCAAGTGGGCTTGCAGACCGAGAGCGCGGTGAGCTCCGCAGGCTCATGCGTACGCCGAGAGAGAGCGTCCGCGGCACGGTTGGTAACCCCAGCCTTGTACTGGATGATGAATTGCAGTCCAATCAGTTTAGTGGACTCTCGCTGTTGGATGGGAGTATTGAGGCGTTGATCTTTAAGGTTAAGCAAGCTCTTCTGATCAGTGCGAACGATGAATTCGGAATGTTGTAGATAGGGTCGCCAATGATCGACAGCCAGCAACAGCGCCAGACATTCCTTCTCGTAAGCTAAGAGTCCCAAGTTTCTAGGTGCCAGCGCCTTTCTTAGATAAGCCACTGGATGCCCATTTTGCATTAAAACGGCGCCGATCCCGGACGCGCTGGCATCGATCTCGATGGCGAGCTGTTTGGAGAAATCTGGCAAAGCAAGCACCGGGGCCTCGCTAAGAGCCTGCTTCAGAGCTCGAAATGCCGCATCTGCTGTGGGCGTCCAGATGAAGAGGACTCCCTTTTTGAGCAACTCAGTCAATGGCTTGCTCAAAACTCCAAAGAATCAGATGAACTTCCTGTAATAGCCGGCCAACCCGAGGAATCCGCGCAGTTGCTTCACTGATTAAGGAACCGGTCACTGCTGAACTGCATTAACTTTGCTGGGATCGGTGGAAACCCCGTGAGCGTTGATCACGTGATGAGGACATCCCTACTAATGTTACACCCACATCCTCACCAACTACACATATTGGACCAGTTACTAGAGCATGCGCACGTCAACTAAATTATCAGGTACTTTCGTTTCTTGCGAATCCTTCTAAAGTTCATGAACATATGATGCTGCCTAAATTAGATACTTTTGTTTTTCTTATGAATGAAGGACCTAGCATGGACAAGAAGGATGGTCATTGGAGCGGGATCAAGCATGGAGAAGAAGGTGCGCGTGCAGGAAAGGACAATGGAGCTTTCAGTGGGGATTTTCGCACTTTGAAGCCACCATAAGGCGTGCATGAAGGCTTGGACGAAATACGCGAGATGCCACTTCATTATTTTCGTCCAAGGGCAATTATAGGTGTTGCGTCACCTTAATATTGGGCTGGGCCCATGTAATTTCGAAATAATACCTTATAGCCTGTTTTTATAGTCCGTATGTGTGGGGAAACCGAGTTAGGGTTGTTTTCGGACCCCTCCTCCAAGGGGTCACGAAAATCCCCTCTGTTCCCCCATATATACATCCCTTAGGGTGTCGATTAGACTTGGGTTTTAATTAGATTTAAGTTAGCCATAGCAGCAACTTCGAGTTCTTCGTTTGTGTCGTCCGACCAGGCCAAGACCGCATTGGAACCCCAACTTTCGTCAATCATTCATCTTATATTCGCAATATCCAGATTGCAACTCTTAGTTCTTTCTTGTTCTTTCGATTGCTTGCAGGAATTAGACCTTCGTGGTCAGGTTGATCGTGCATCCGCGGGATCAATAACCTCTCGGAGTTGGTTTAGCGATCGCTAAGGCGCAACGTCTTCGCACGTTCGTAGTCGGGTCGTGAAAGTCGTCTCCACCATAATCGATCTCCATCATCTCATCAAAACATTGGGACACCTTCGCCTCTATCATCGTGTGCCCCAGGTAATGGATGGATTGCTGGGCAAATGAGCACTTGGACCTCTTCGCGTAGAACTCGTTGTCCTTGAGGAGCTGCAGCACTTCAGCCAGCAGGGCCTGATGACTTTCCAAGTCATGTGTGTGGACGAGGATGTCATCCACAAAAACCAGGACCCCGCGACGGAGAACAGGGGACAGGATAGTGGTCACAGTTCCTTGGAATCTAGCCGGAGCATAGGCCAAACCATAAGGCATCCCTTTGAACTGAAAGTGGCCTTGATGCGTCTGGAAGGCCGTCTTGTGTTCATCTTCAGGAGCCAACCGGATTTGATGATATCTGACGTGGAGATCCAGTTTGGAGAACCTCCGAGAGTGTAACAGCCCAGTTTTCATAAAAATTAAAAATTTAGTTTTCTGCGTGAATTGTTTGATTGTCTGATTTGTTTGCGGTGTTTGCATCCCCGATTTATCGATCGGCGATTATTTTTCCCCCTCTTATCTCGTATCGGATGGAGACCGACCCATGCCACCCTGACACTCGACCTTTGCGACACCGGGTTACACCCGATCACCGTCGCGGAAACCGCACGAGACCAGCCGCAGCAAACGGAACAAAAAACCCGTTTAATAATTAAATGGGTTATTTTTATAGCGCGCCTGAAAGTGTTCTCGGAACGGTTCCAGCGCCAGGTGAACGCCTCCGGCTCGACTCGCTGATCGCGCAGTTCGAAGTTTTACCCGAATCGGAGGTACTGCTGACCCCCGGCGGTCAAAAACGTGAGCACCGGACGCGCGAGAGAAAAACCGAGGATGTTTTTGCAAACTGCCAGCCACCGGGGCTATATAAAGACCACCACACTCCCACCCATTTCTAGGGTTTCCCTAGCACAAATTTGCAGCCACCCCCTCCACTTTCCCAATTTTTCCTCCCAGATCCCAGATTTTTTGGACCGTCGAATCGCGCGATCGGGTGTCCGGGATTGTGCCACGTCAGCCCAGCCAGATCTTCTCTCTCCTCCAACTCCTCTCCCGCGCCGCAGCCAGCCCGTGGAGGGCACCTCACCGCCGCCGGCCTGCTCCGGCCAGGGAGGCCGCTGCCCGCCCCCTTCCTCCTCTCCCTTCTCCTCCTCCCGGTCTCTCTCTCACCCCTGCTTCCCCTTCTCTTCGTAGGTGCACCAGGGCGTTGCCGCCATGGCCGGCCGGCCCAAGCTCCCCGCCGCCACAAGGTCCACCGCCGGCCTCGGTCTCCAGCGGCCGCCCACCGCGCTGCACCTGCGGGATTTGGCCGCCCCCATCACCTAGCCCGGCCTCGCGCCGCCAACTGCCGCCGGCCGGCGAGCAGGGGGCCGCCGGCGTCGAGAGCTTCTGGAGAAGCCCGACCGGCCAGTCGGCCGCCCCACCCCGTGGGCCTGCCAGGCCTCCAAGGCCGCCAGCCTCTCCAGCCGCCGCAGATGGGCTTGGCCCATGGTGAGCCGGCCCGAAACCTTTTTTTCTTTTTACGTTTTCCTTTTTATTTTCTGTTAAGTCAGTTTTTTTGCTAAGTCCCTGAATTTGTGTTGTTGTTTCAATTTTGCGCCGTAGTTAGCGGTTAAACCGTAGCTCCGATGAACGTGCCCGCAAAACGAAAGTTGCTCAGTTTTGCGTGCTCTAGCATTCGTATGTAGAAAGTTTTTGAATTTGAGCTCGTCTTGATTGTGTAATTGTGTGCTGAAGTGGGCATCAGGGCCGTTAAACTGCTACTTTTTCCTGTTATGTGTTGCTGTTATTATTTTGTTGCAACTTTGCATGATGATTGTAACAAATCCATGAGACCTATTACATTGATTCCTTTTGCGTTGCGTTAAGCAATGTTTCTACTTCAGTTTCATGCATTCACATGCCATATTTTCTTGCTGCATCATGTTTATATCTTGCTCCAAAGTAGCTATCCTGATGTTATTGTGCTGCTGTTGCTGAAACTGTTATTTTGTTGCAACTTCGGTCGACGAGTGTGTCGCGACCGTTTATCGGAATTGAGTGATTCCAATTGCATATTGTTAAACATGATTCCTACTTTCATTACATTTATTGCATCTTCATGTTAGCATTACTGGTCATATAGTTATTTGGCTCCAAAGTTGCTATGCTGCTGTTGTTGACAACCACCTCAGTTTTTCACTAAGTCTGTTACTTTGCGATGCCATGTTGTTTGCTTAATATCTTTTGATCTATGATGTATTTTTGCATGATTATTTTTGTGTAACACCCTCACTGTCAGTGAACAGTAATCACTGTTACTGTTCATCTGTACTGTTCAAAAACTTTTGTTTGATCAACTGGTTCAGTTCAAAATTTCAAATTCCACTTTGATGTTCTTGAATGCATGGTGATCATGGACCTTGATCATCTGGAATCAAAACAAGTACAAGCCATTTGAATTGAAATGCAAACAAACCCTAAAATGCCTTTGATGAATGTTAAAAAAATAGGGTGACAATAAATCTTTTCCAAAAATCTTGGAACCACTTTTATAAAATCCCAAATAATCACTGGACCAAATCCATATGGGTTTGAGTATTTATTGAGTTATAGAAAATTCCAAACAAATCGAAACAGTAGCTGAAAACCCCAATTTAATAATTTAATATTTAAATCAAATATTAAATGAGTTTATTTTGACCCCAAATCTTTTGTGGCACTAGCCTAGGGTATAAAAACAATTATGGGTCACATGCCACATTTTATAAAAATGCCAAGGTATATAAAATAATTACAAAAAGAAAATTACAGAAAAGAAAAAGAAGAAAAAGAAAGCTAAACCTAGCTAAACCCCCCTCACCCCCCTGGGCCAGAACCCAGCCCACCTAGCAACTAGCCCGACTAAACCCAGCCCAGCCCACCACCCCCTGTCATCCCCCTCCTCCCGTACGTGACCATGGCGTGGCATCCATCCGCCATGGCCACGGCGACGAGCCCCCTCGTGGAGGCCATCCGGCAACGAGCCGGCGGGGATAAGTGCCCCAAGCCTCCCCCGAACCCTAACCCTAGCCCATCCCCTCCAGATCCCCCTCACGCCTCGCCCCTCGTCGTTTCCCGCCGCTCGGACCGAGCCGCCCGTGGGCTCCCCGTCGCCGCTGTCGAGCGCCACCGCGGCCAACGACGACCAGGAGCCGCGCCATCGTGTCCCCCAGCACCCTCTGCCTCGTCTACGTCACCCCACGCTCGCAATCGACACCGGGAGCCTCCACGCGACGCGAATCGCGAGTTTCTTCCTCCTCCAGCCGCCCCGCCATTAACGACCGTGGAGCTCCCGCCCTACCACCTCCGGCCACGAGACCACTCCCCTTCGCTCCCTGGTGAGCCGCCGCACCCGTTCCACCCCTCCCCCGTCTCGATCCGCCGCCGTAGCTCCTCCCCGTCGCCCTCCAGTCGCCGCCGTGTCTCCATGGTCGCGGCACGCGCCCACCGCGCCTCTGCCCCGCGCCCGGCGTGCTCTGGACGCCCGTGGCCACGCCTGGAGCACCCCCCCACCTTCGCCGCGCCCCTCTGCTCCCCGCCGTTCGCCACGCCGTGGCCTCGCCGTGCTCTGCCCCGGCACGGGAACGGGCGCAGGCACGGGCTCGGTTTAGACCGGGGGCAACCCCCCCTAATAGCCCCCCAGCCACTGACCTCTGGATCCCACCCAGAGGATTAGAGCTAATCCCCTAATTAAACTTTGATTAAACTGCTAGGACACTGACAGGTGGGCCCTAGGCCTTTTTAAATAAATTAAAACTGTTTAATTAGTACTGTTCCACTTACAGATGGGTCCCACTTGTTAGTATTTACAGAAAATGAATTTGTACCAATATCAGTGTATGACATGTGGGCCCTGGCATTATTCTAATTAAATTAAAATGATTTATCACATGTGAGGCTGACCAGTGGGTCCCACTGGTCAGGTTTGACCAGTCAAACTGCACTGTTCTGGATAATGTTGATTTTAATAATAAAAGAAATTCCAGAAATTCCAAAAAATCATTTAAATATTAGAAATTCAATATCTTTTAAACCGTAACTCGGATCGAAAAACTTTATACATGAAAATTGATCAAAAAAATATAACGAATACAGATACGCTATCCGTATGTCTACCACCCCCCTCTAACACAACAAACACCGACATCCCCCCCTCCGGGCTGTCTGTTGATAATTCCCGGTACCGATAAAAAGTACCCGGATGAATTTATTTCGAACACGAAAGTTGTCCGGAATGGTTCAACTAACACGGATACGCCCCCCTTATGTTTGTCGGATGTCCACGACACCTCCGGCATGAACCCTTCCCCCTCCGGACACCCTGTCCGGTAATCACCCGGAGCCGGTAGTTCATCCCCGGATGAATTCCCGCTCCGAGCAACGTGCATTGCACTGCGTTAGAACACCGTTAACATTTCATCTGTCATGTCATGCATATGTTTTTATATTATTGTTGTGTATTTACTGTTTCCTCCCCCCCTTAATCTCCGGTAGACCCCGCTGCTACCGCCGACTACACCGCTGCCGGGTACGACTACTTCGTCGACGACCCTACCCCTACCGTCGAGCTTGCAGGCAAGCAGAGCCATTCTCTTCCCCAGATATCGCCTACCTTTCCGTACATTTCTTGCACTAGGCATTGTTACTGCTGCTGCTACGTTATACTCCTATTCAATTGCATAGCCTGATTTTGTCGCCCCTTGATGTACCTTTCCTTTATCCTATGCTGCCTAATATTACTTATGCATTATTCAGCAGTGAGCCCTGCGCATTGTTAGCTAGGACTAGATAGCGGGGCGTGATCACTCAGGGGAGTGAACACGGATACAATATATACAACTGCACAGGTACGGTACAAAGCAGACACCGCCAAAGGCCCCTATCTGGGTTATGCCTAGTCACCTCAAGTGTGAGCTATCCAGGAGTAATCCTTGTACTCCACTCGAGGCTGACTTTGTCTTGCCGCCATAGGGTCCTGAACAGCGGTTGTCCTTAAAGGTAAGAAAGTCGGGCGACCCAACGGTGCCCGCGAGAGGTATATCGTCGGGAACGACAGGGAGGGTACGACCGACGTTACTGGCGTGCTTGGCCCCTGCTCGTATCTGGCGAGAGTTACCAAACCACGAAAGTAGAGCTCTACCAAGGGCACACGTGAGACAAGGTAAGGAGACGGTTCACCTTGTTGGTAACCGCAGTGACTTGGTGGGACGACAGGGCAGGCACCGATGTACTGGTGGTCCTGACTGCTGTCGTTGACCGCGGGTCGGTTAAGTCGAGGCAACGATAACGGTTGTCACGCAGGCTAATTAAAATGCTAAATGGTTCGGCGGATGTCTTGAGTAGCCTTTTGGCTTGTACGCACTACCTACACGTGGGATAAGGAGTGTGGGCTCCCCTGCATCGTAGTCTCGTTCGAGGGTCTTCAGACGTCAGCAGTACCGCGGGCTGATTGCCGGGAAGTGGTGTTGTCTTCTCTTTGCTGCAGTAGGTGTGTTTGTATTTGCTTTGATTTTGCTTCACCGGCCAGTCACGCACCGTGCAGGAGTACGTTCGGGTTAGGGTCCAAAGCCCGGCGTACATAGGATATAGTCCGGCGGATGACCTCTCTGTTGATTGCCGAAGGATGGGCTATAATGTGTCGGATAGCTTTGGTGGAGCGTTCCCTGACAAGGTTCCCGCCACCCTAGAGATCCGAGCGTCGTAGAGTCACGCCAGTGCACCCCTGCAGGGAAGATTAATCTATCGATAGCCGTGTCCACGGTAACATGACGCTTTATGCTGAAGCTGGATCTTACCACTAGAAACTATTATTATTAAACTGTATGGTTCCGGGTCTTCTTCCTCGCAGGGATGTCGAGGAGGGGAACTCGGAGGCATTATTATTATTGTTAATCATTACAACTTATATTATACAATGTTGCAGCAACTTCTGCTTCGTTGTTACTTTATGCTTTATATGAACTGTTGGCTGATTCTTACCTCATGCTGCAAGACATCGTCGGAAGATGCTAGTCTTCGATAGGCCTAGCTTCTTACCCTTATTCTGATTTCTTTCTTGCAGTCCACTATATACAGCCTCTTCTTTCCGTTGATACAATGCATAATGCTTAGTAGCGGACGTAAGACTCGCGGGTATACTAGATACTCACCTGCTTTATTTCCTTTACTGTTTTGCCTGATCGGCCGCTGCAGTCGACGTTGGAGCCCAGGAGAAGAAGTACCCCGGAGGGGGATACTACTACGTCGAGACCCCAGCTGACCAGGACCAGGAGTAGTTTCGGAGGCTCCCAGGCAGGAGGCCTTGCCTTCTCGATCTGTATCTCTGATGTTATTTGTGCTAGCCTTCTTAAGGCAAAACTTGACTAACTATGTCTGTACTCAAATATTATGGCTTGTATAACTTATGTATTCGGGTCCACGTGACCCCCCTTTTATTGTAACATATTGGTTTATCCTTTTGTGTTTAGTGTTGTGCTGTGATATTCTCACCGTGGCACCCTAATCTCAGTCGTGTACCCTGCGTGTATGATTACTGTACACGGATTGATTTTGGGGGCATCATAAGTTGGTATCAGAGCCGACTGCCTGTAGGAAGCCACCCCACCACTACCTGGTCGAAGTTGAGTCTAGACTTTGAAAAACTATTTTGCTAACTTAATATTTGGCTTACGGTCCCACATCGATGTCACTACGTGTGATATCTATGGTGTTAGGATCCTTTTCTCCTTACCTATGCTCTGGGAATCTGCTCTCTTATCCTTGCTGGTAAGTTTTACAGAAGCTGACATTAGGATCACGTTCTCTTGATTCCACCCGGCGTTTTTGGTGATTCCTCCATTGATTGAGTCGTGTCGCAGGCGTCGTACGCCAGATCCCAGACCGCGGATCCCATTCTCATTCTGGGCAGGCCGCGTGTTCTCTGGCATCAACTCCTGTGGCCAACAGTTTTCTTGCGGCGTGATTGACATAGTGGAATCTATGTCGCGTCGTGTAATCCTAACCGCGGTCTGCGCGCCGCCTAGTGTGTCCTTTTTCCTTAATTTTTACGACGTTACGCTGCCCGATTTCGATCGATTCTATGTGTGGATGTGTATGTCTGATATGACTACTCCTATATATCCGCGCCTCCTCTTTGTTGTCGCTTTACCTCTTACTCGTTTCCGGTATATCGTTAAAATGTTCATCGCTGAAATACCCCTGTTAAATTCTAGCAGGATGGCTGGTCGTGGTGGTCGTGGTCGTGGACGTGGTGCCAACGATCCACCTCCGCCGCCGGACTACATGGCCGCGATGATGCAGCAGTTTCAGATGAACCAAGTGTTTATGCAAGGAGTCATAGATCAGCTCCAGAACCAGAATCAGAACCAGAACCAGCACCAGCATCAGCCCCCTGTGGTTACTCTGCGGGATTTCATGCGCCTCAATCCCCCTCTCTTCCACCAGCCTGAACAGCCGCTGGATGCTGATGATTGGCTTCGTGACATCACTCGACAGCTGGGGTTCGCTAATGTGAGCGCTGCTGATTACGTCAACTTTGCGTCCTATTTCCTGCGTGGCCCCGCTGCTCAGTGGTGGGACACTTACAAGGGCTCGCTAGCTGAAGGGACTGTCGTCACCTGGAATGACTTCAAGGCTACCTTCCGTGCTCGTTATGTCCCCCAGGCGATTATGAACCGTATGAAGGACGAGTTCCGCAACCTCGTTCAGGGCAACAAAACTGTCGAGGCATACCAGAGGGAATTCCTCCGCCTCTCCCGCTATGCTGCAAGTGACCTCCCCAATGATGCAAGTAGGCAAGAGAAGTTCCGTGATGGACTCAACGCAGATCTCCAGCTTGCACTGGCTCTGCACGTCTTCCCCGACTTCACCACCATGGTGAATTAGACTATCACCCTTGAGACCGCTCAGCTTAAGTTCGGTGGTTCGGCGAAGCGCCCCCGTGATGCTGGCTCATCATCGGGCACATCACAGAAGCAACGCGTTTGGCTTCCACACAGTGTGTATCGTCCAAATGCCCCTGTACCAAGGACGTCGTATGTTGCACCTCGTCTGCCTCCGCCCCCGCCGAGACAGCCGAAGACTGAGACTGCACCCCTCCGTCCTCAGGATGGCCTGTGCTTCAAGTGCCATCAGCCAGGTCACTTTTCCAGAGACTGCCCCCAGCGACAGAGTCAACTGGTAGTTCACCCTGCTGGCTGTGGAAATGGCCGTGGCAACAACAGGACCCCCAACTATAACACTGGGTCTTCTTCTCACACTCGCGGACATGCTTACAACATTAATGTCGAAGAAGCTCAGGAGCAACCTGCTACCGTGATGGGTACCCTTCTTGTTAATTCAGTACCTGCTACTGTTTTATTTGATACAGGAGCATCGCATTCATTCATGTCGGAAGCATTTGCATTGTCGCATAACTTCATGGTAGAAAAGATGGATCCACCGATGGTTGTCCGCACTCCGATAGGCCATTGCCACACCTCCAAGATAGTGCCCAAAACCATCGTCGAAATTGAAGGAATTGAGTTCCTTGCTTCTCCCATCCTCCTGAAGTCTTCCACTATAGACCTCATTCTGGGCATGGATTGGTTGAAAGTCCACGATGCCGCACTTTATTGTGGCACCAGTTCTGTCCAACTTGTTCACCCCTCCGGCGAGATTGTTAACCACACCACCCGGATTACCCGTGATGCTGAAACGCATATCTATATGATGAATGCTCTGAATGTCTCACCTCTTGACGGGATTGAGAACGTTCCAGTCGTTCGTGATTTTCCCGACGTCTTCCCAGAAGAACTCCCGGGAATACCCCCGATCCGAGAGGTTGAATTTGTCATCGACCTGAAGCCTGGCACCGTCCCTATTGCCAAGCGTCCCTATAAGATGCCACCTCACCACCTCCTTGAACTGAAGAAGGAGATCGACGAAGCACTTCAAAAAGGATTCATTCGCCCAAGTTCATCTTCTTGGGGAGCACCTTCGCTCTTTGTCAAGAAGAGCGATGGGACAAATCGTTTGGTCCAAGATTACCGACCCATCAACCAGGCCACGATCCAGAACAAATATCCGCTTCCCCGGATCAACGATCTGTATGATCAACTTGCTGGATCCACGGTGTTTTCGAAACTCGACTTGAGGTTGGGTTACCATCAGATCCGAGTCCGTGAAGAGGACATTCCGAAGACCGCTTTCATTACTCGCTATGGTTCATACGAGTACACTGTCATGTCCTTTGGCTTGACGACTGTCATGTCCTTTGGCTTGACGAATGCTCCAGCCACTTTCTCCCGATTGGTGAACTATATATTCATGGAATACCTCGACAAGTTTGTCGTGGTTTACCTGGATGATATCTTAATATACTCCAAGAATAAAGAGGAGCATGCTGAACATCTTCGACGTATACTGGAAAAGCTTCAAGAACACAAACTCTACGCTAAGTACTCTAAGTGTGAGTTCTGGCTTCCTGAAGTGACCTACCTTGGTCACGTGATTTCCAAGGATGGCATTGCCGTCAACCCAGAACGTATCCAGGCTATTCTTGACTGGACTCCTCCCAAGACTGTCAAGCAAGTCCGAAGTTTCCTCGGCCTTGCCAGCTATTGCCGCCGTTTTGTTGAGAATTTCTCCACGATTGCCAAGCCTCTGACTAACCTGCTGCACAAAGGCGTCAAGTTTGAGTGGACTGATAAATGTCAAGAAAGTTTTCAAGCTCTGAAGGACAAGCTCACTTCACCCCCAGTGCTTGCTCCGCCTGATACCCAGAAGGACTTCGTGATTTATTGCGACGCGTCTCGTCAAGGATTAGGCTGTGTCCTAATGCAAGAGCGCAAAGTGATTGCTTATGGCTCTCGTCAATTGCGTGCTCACGAAGATAAGTATCCAACACATGACCTTGAATTGGCAGCAGTAATTTATGCATTGAAGCTGTGGCGACATTACCTCGTCGGTAATCGTTGCGAGATCTTCACCGACTACCAAAGCCTGAAGTACCTGTTTACTCAGCCCGACCTGAATCTCCGCCAGCAGAGATGGCTCGAGACAATAGCCGACTACAACATGGGAATTTCTTACACCCCTGGCAAAGCTAATGTGGTGGCCGATGCTTTAAGCCGTAAATCTTACTGTAGTGAACTTGAAGTTCAAGTACAACAACCACTTCTGTATGAAGACTTTCAAAAGTTAAACCTCAAGATTGTTCCTCAAGGTTATGCAAATAACCTGGTTATCGAACCGGATCTCGTCAAATCCGTCAAGGGTATACAGTTTTATGATGATTTCGTACACAAGATTAAGCGCGATATCGCCAATGGGAGACCCTCACCTTTCACCATTGATAGCAAAGGTGCGGCGTTCTACCAGAACCGTTTAGTGGTTACTCATAGCAAGGGCAGGCATGAGAACCTGGATATGACCCCGAAGGTCATGAAAGCGGCTCACGATACCCCGTTGTCCATTCATCCTGGAAGCACCAAGATGTACCAAGACATTCGTCAGCAATTCTGGTGGCCTAACATGAAGCAAGACATTGCCCGATATGTTTCTGAATGTGACGTTTGCCGTCGCGTCAAGGCAGAACATCAAAGACCTGCTGGAACTCTGCAACCACTCTCTATCCCTGAATGGAAATGGGACAAGATTGAAATGGACTTTGTCACCGGTTTTCCGCGATCATAAAAGGGTCATGATGCGATCTTTGTCGTCATCGACCGATTCTCCAAGGTTGCCCATTTTCTGCCTGTCAAGGAGACGATCTCTGCTAGTCAGTTGGCAGACTTATATGTTTCCAGAATTGTGTCGCTCCACGGTATTCCGTTGGAGATTAGTTCAGACCGTGGCAGTATTTTCACCTCAAGATTTTGGGATAGTTTCCAAGAAGCTATGGGAACTCATCTAAATTTCAGCACTGCTTATCACCCCCAGTCGCAAGGCCAAGTCGAACGAGTTAACCAAGTGCTTGAAGACATGCTTCGACCTTGTGTCATTTCATTTGGTAAGAAATGGGAGGAATCTCTTCCATTTGCTGAATTCTCGTACAACAATAGCTATCAAGCTAGTCTGAAGATGGCACCCTTTGAAGTTCTCTATGGGCGTAAGTGTCGAACCCCTCTGAATTGGTCAGAAACTGGGGAACGAACTCTCATTGGTCCGGACATCATACAACACGCTGAAGATCAGGTTCGCGTTATTCGTGAACACTTGAAAGCTGCTCAGTCTCGCCAGAAAAGAAACTATGATCGCAAGCACAAGGAAATGGTCTATCAACCTGGAGAATATGCTTACTTTCGTGTCACTCCCATGAGGGGCACTCATCGTTTCGGAATCAAAGGCAAGTTAGCTCCTCGCTACATTGGCCTGTTCTGTATCCTTTCCAGGAGTGGACCAGTGGCATACCGATTGGAATTGCCGCCAAACCTCTCTCAAGTCCACGATGTCTTCCACGTGTCGCAACTCCGACGCTGCTTCAAAGACCCTATTCGTGAAGTGGAGCATGATATGATTGAATTGCAACAGGACTTGACTTATCAAGAACATTCGAGCCGCATTCTCGATCAGTCTGAACGTCGAACCCGCAACAAGACCGTCAAGTTCCTCAAAGTTCAGTGGTCGAATCATTTTGAAGATGAAGCCACTTGGGAACGTGAAGATCGTCTTCGTGAAGAATACCCCGATCTTTTCACCTCTACCACTTAAATTCTCGAGACGAGAATTCTTGTAGTGGGGGAGATTTGTAACACCCTCACTGTCAGTGAACAGTAATCATTGTTACTGTTCATCTGTACTGTTCAAAAACTTTTCTTTGATCAACTGGTTCAGTTCAAAATTTCAAATTCCACTTTGATGTTCTTGAATGCATGGTGATCATGGACCTTGATCATCTGGAATCAAAACAAGTACAAGCCATTTGAATTGAAATGCAAACAAACCCTAAAATGCCTTTGATGAATGTTAAAAAAAATAGGGTGACAATAAATCATTTCCAAAAATCTTGGAACCACTTTTATAAAATCCCAAATAATCACTGGACCAAATCCATATGGGTTTGAGTATTTATTGAGTTATAGAAAATTCCAAACAAATCGAAACAGTAGCTGAAAACCCCAATTTAATCATTTAATATTTAAATCAAATATTAAATGATTTTCTTTTGACCCCAAATCTTTTGTGGCACTAGCCTAGGGTATAAAAACAATTATGGGTCACATGCCACATTTTATAAAAATGCCAAGGTATATAAAATAATTACAAAAAGAAAATTACAGAAAAGAAAAAGAAGAAAAAGAAAGCTAAACCTAGCTAAACCCCCCTCACCCCCCTGGGCCAGAACCCAGCCCACCTAGCAACTAGCCCGACTAAACCCAGCCCAGCCCACCACCCCCTGTCATCCCCCTCCTCCCGTACGTGACCATGGCGTGGCGTCCATCCGCCATGGCCACGGCGACCAGCCCCCTCGTGGAGGGCATCCGGCAACGAGCCGGCGGGGATAAGTGCCCCAAGCCTCCCCCGAACCCTAACCCTAGCCCATCCCCTCCAGATCCCCCTCACGCCTCGCCCCTCGTCGTTTCCCCCCGCTCGGACCGAGCCGCCCGTGGGCTCCCCGTCGCCGCTGTCGAGCGCCACCGCGGCCAACGACGACCAGGAGCCGCGCCATCGTGTCCCCCAGCACCCTCTGCCTCGTCTACGTCACCCCACGCTCGCAATCGACAACGGGAGCCTCCACGCGACGCGAATCGCGAGTTTCTTCCTCCTCCAGCCGCCCCGCCATTAACGACCGTGGAGCTCCCGCCCTACCACCTCCGGCCACGAGACCACTCCCCTTCGCTCCCTGGTGAGCCGCCGCACCTGTTGCACCCCTCCCCCGTCTCGTTCCGCCGCCGTAGCTCCTCCCCGTCGCCCTCCAGTCGCCGCCGTGTCTCCATGGTCGCGGCACGCGCCCACCGCGCCTCTGCCCCGCGCCCGGCGTCCTCTGGACGCCCGTGGACACGCCTGGAGCACCCCCCCACCTTCGCCGCGCACCTCTGCTCCCCGCCGTTCGCCACGCCGTGGCTTCGCCGTGCTCTGCCCCGGCACGGGAACGGGCGCAGGCACGGGCTCGGTTTAGACCGGGGGCAACCCCCCCTAATAGCCCCCCCAGCCACTGACCTCTGGGTCCCACCCAGAGGATTAGAGCTAATCCCCTAATTAAACTTTGATTAAACTGCTAGGACACTGACAGGTGGGCCCTAGGCCTTTTTAAATAAATTAAAACTGTTTAATTAGTACTGTGCCACTTACAGATGGGTCCCACTTGTTAGTATTTACAGAAAATGAATTTGTACCAATATCAGTGTATGACATGTGGGCCCTGGCATTATTCTAATTAAATTAAAATGATTTATCACATGTGAGGCTGACCAGTGGGTCCCACTGGTCAGGTTTGACCAGTCAAACTGCACTGTTCTGGATAATGTTGATTTTAATAATAAAAGAAATTCCAGAAATTCCAAAAAATCATTTAAATATTAGAAATTCAATATCTTTTAAACCGTAACTCGGATCGAAAAACTTTATACATGAAAATTGATTAGAAAAATATAACAAATACAGATACTCTATCCGTATGTCTACCACCCCCCTCTCACACAACGAACACCGACATCCCCCCCCTCCGGGCTGTCTGTCGATAATTCCCGGTACCGATAAAAAGTACCCGGATGAATTTATTTTGAACACGAAAGTTGTCCGGAATGGTTCAACTAACACGGATACGCCCCCCTTATGTTTGTCGGATGTCCACGACACCTCCGGCATGAACCCTTCCCCCTCCGGACACCCTGTCCGGTAATCACCCGGAGCCGGTAGTTCATCCCCGGATGAATTCCCGCTCCGAGCAACGTGCATTGCACTGCGTTAGAACACCGTTAACATTTCATCTGTCATGTCATGCATATGTTTGTATATTATTGTTGTGTATTTACTGTTTCCTCCCCCCCTTAATCTCAGGTAGACCCCGCTGCTACCGCCGACTACACCGCTGCCGGGTACGACTACTTCGTCGACGACCCTACCCCTACCGTCGAGCTTGCAGGCAAGCAGAGCCATTCTCTTCCCCAGATATCGCCTACCTTTCCGTACATTTCTTGCACTAGGCATTGTTACTGCTGCTGCTACGTTATACTCCTATTCAATTGGATAGCCTGATTTTGTCGCCCCTTGATGTACCTTTCCTTTATCCTATGCTGCCTAATATTACTTATGCATTATTCAGCAGTGAGCCCTGCGCATTGTTAGCTAGGACTAGATAGCGGGACGTGATCACTCAGGGGAGTGAACACGGATACAATATATACAACTGCACAGGTACGGTACAAAGCAGACACCGCCAAAGGCCCCTATCTGGGTTATGCCTAGTCACCTCAAGTGTGAGCTATCCGGGAGTAATCCTTGTACTCCACTCGAGGCTGACTTTGTCTTGCCGCCATAGGGTCCTGAACAGCGGTTGTCCTTAAAGGTAAGAAAGTCGGGCGACCCAACGGTGCCCGCGAGAGGTATATCGTCGGGAACGACAGGGAGGGTACGACCGACGTTACTGGCGTGCTTGGCCCCTGCTCGTATCTGGCGAGAGTTACCAAACCACGAAAGTCGAGCTCTACCAAGGGCACACGTGAGACAAGGTAAGGAGACGGTTCACCTTGTTGGTAACCGCAGTGACTTGGTGGGACGACAGGGCAGGCACCGATGTACTGGTGGTCCTGACTGCTGTCGTTGACCGCGGGTCGGTTAAGTCGAGGCAACGATAACGGTTGTCACGCAGGCTAATTAAAATGCTAAATGGTTCGGCGGATGTCTTGAGTAGCCTGTTGGCTTGTACGCACTACCTACACGTGGGATAAGGAGTGTGGGCTCCCCTGCATCGTAGTCTCGTTCGAGGGTCTTCAGACGTCAGCAGTACCGCGGGCTGATTGCCGGGAAGTGGTGTTGTCTTCTCTTTGCTGCAGCAGGTGTGTTTGTATTTGCTTTGATTTTGCTTCACCGGCCAGTCACGCACCGTGCAGGAGTACGTTCGGGTTAGGGTCCAAAGCCCGGCGTACATAGGATATAGTCCAGCGGATGACCTCTCTGTTGATTGCCGAAGGATGGGCTACTTTGTGTCGGATAGCTTTGGTGGAGCGTTCCCTGACAAGGTTCCCGCCACCCTGGAGATCCGAGCGTCGTAGAGTCACGCCAGTGCACCCCTGCAGGGAAGATTAATCTATCGATAGCCGTGTCCACGGTAACAGGACGCTTTATGCTGAAGCTGGATCTTACCACTAGAAACTATTATTATTAAACTGTATGGTTCCGGGTCTTCTTCCTCGCAGGGATGTCGAGGAGGGGAACTCGGAGGCATTATTATTATTGTTAATCATTACAACTTATATTATACAATGTTGCAGCAACTTCTGCTTCGTTGTTACTTTATGCTTTATATGAACTGTTGGCTGATTCTTACCTCATGCTGCAAGACATCGTCGGAAGATGCTAGTCTTCGATAGGCCTAGCTTCTTACCCTTATTCTGATTTCTATCTTGCAGTCCACTATATACAGCCTCTTCTTTCCGTTGATACAATGCATAATGCTTAGTAGCGGACGTAAGACTCGCGGGTATACTAGATACTCACCTGCTTTATTTCCTTTACTGTTTTGCCTGATCGGCCGCTGCAGTCGACGTTGGAGCCCAGGAGAAGGAGTACCCCGGAGGGGGATACTACTACGTCGAGACCCCCGCTGACCAGGACCAGGAGTAGTTTCGGAGGCTCCCAGGCAGGAGGCCTTGCCTTTTCGATCTGTATCTCTGATGTTATTTGTGCTAGCCTTCTTAAGGCAAAACTTGACTAACTATGTCTGTACTCAGATATTATGGCTTGTATAACTTATGTATTCGGGTCCACGTGACCCCCCTTTTATTGTAACATATTGGTTTATCCTTTTGTGTTTAGTGTTGTGCTGTGATATTCTCACCGTGGCACCCTAATCTCAGTCGTGTACCCTGCGTGTATGATTACTGTACACGGATTGATTTTGGGGGCGTCATATTTTGCCATGCCTTCCATGTCATGTCTAGTTTAATTTCATATCATTTGTGAGCATGTTTGCATTGTTTAACCTGTTTATGCATTGCTCTAAAGTGTGCTAGCTGATGTTGGCAGTTTGTGCCCGTAACTTGTTTTGCTTATATCTTTTTAACCGTAACTCCGTTTGGGGTGTTCTTTATATGTAACTTGATTAGTTTTTCGTGTTCTTTGTGTTTATGCTATTGTTTGCTGTTGTTAACCAACATAAAATATGGTTTAGGACAGAACAGTACCGAATGTTTTAATCATCGTGCGGCACTTAGTGTTATGCCATGTTTAGGTTGTGCCTCACTTAAATTGACTAGCATAGATAGTTTACTTTGTGCTTCACCTCTTGACCTGTTTGTGTGCTATTCCATGCTTGCTTGAATTGCCATGTTAATAACCGTTGATTGATCACCTGTAGCTAAGCAACTTGAACCACCGTAAACGTGCGGTATTCGTCGTGTGTGACCGATACCCCACTTAAACTGTTAGTAACCATTCTCGACGATAGATCCGTATTGCGTTGTCGTGTATTGTGTTGTCTCTTTGATCTTGTGTTGCTCCGTAGTAATATTGGTGCACCGTTGATTGCTTTCCAGTGTTTACCGTCTTGTGTGCTTCCGCGGGTACCTCTCGGAGACGATGCGAGCTTGCGATCGGCTACACCTTCGGAACCCGACTTATCAACAGGCAAGGACTATACATTACTTATGATCCATTCTATTTCAACCAGCGGTTTGCATGCTAGTCTAGGTTAGGTTCGATGTTAGATCCTACCACATGTTTACAGCCTCTTTCAAACCGATACAGCCATGTCCCCTCCCAGCAAACCTTGTACTGCTATGTTACTGTTGCTCGTTGCTCAGCCCCTGCTTAGTATGCATGCTTAGGATGCTACGATGTTACCCTGTTACTCTTTGGGTTGGGATATCACATTATTATATTGTTGTTGATGATATGATTATTATAATGTTGACTATATTCGACGAAGGATGGAAGGTCTAGGCTATCCCGCCCCGACGCTTTGTTCCATTCGAGTCACCTAGGACCCGAGTTCCGGGTATTGGTTTTAAGACTGAGCGTGCCTAACCGCGTGTGGGATTTTATGGGGTCCCCTTTTCTTACCTACCTAGCTTCAAGCATTTCTAGTGGTGGCCCAAGCTGATTTTACCATTTGAAACCGTGTGTGTGCTGGTCGTACGCCAGTAGTTTTTAAACAAACCCGGACCAGTGAGGACATAGTTCCCTTGCTGGCCCATCATGACCGGCTGAGGACCCGGTTGTCCCATGTGTGACAAACCGGCAATCCAAACCTGGAGTCATACGGTAGAGACCAGATCGAGAGAGCGGCCGGCTCCTGAGCTGGATGTCGTCTCACCGGGGGCCACCCGGATTTGTTCGTTGTTAGCTAGAGGGACTTGTCGTTTCGGATCTCTTGGAACTAAATCATAAAATGGTTGCCTGTGATGGGTAGCAACTGAGAGAGATGGGCGTGCGTGCGGAGCCTCGTAATGGGCAGTTGGTACACCCCTGCAGGGTTAAATCTTTTCGAGAAGCCGTGTCCACAGTTATGGACGACTTGAGACCTACTCCTTGTTCATAGACAACAACAACTGAGATAATCTTAATATAACTTGATCAATGTGTGTGTGTGCCTTGACTGCTTCTTCTTCGTCGGGATGCGAAGAGGAGGACAAGGATAGGATAGGTGTTATGTTTGCGTATGTAGTTGATAGCAAGACTTGTTGGAGGCGATTCCTCATCGAATGCTTGGCTTCTTACCTTACTCTCTAGATCGTTAGACACTTCATAAATGCTAGTGCGGCAGCAACCTCACCACTTACCCCTTCCTTATCGTAAACTACTAGTTGTCCTAGAATGACGAGTGATGAAGTCCTTGCTGGGTCAGATGACCACTACAGTTGGATGCTGAGTACCTTTGTACTCATGATACTACCCCCAAACTCTTTTCAGGGTTCTGATCGACAACAGGTATGGTGACCAAAGTTTCACGTGGAGACTCGACGACGACTAGTTAGGCGGATCCCGGCGGATGTGGTTATCGGGATCGAGGTTTTCTCTTTGCCAGTAGGCATTTGCTTGTAGTCTGTACTCAGACATGTACCTTCCGCTGTTGTATTGTATTAAGGAAGTTGTATGCCGATTGTATGAGATGTTGTAACCTTGTATCTGTAATGTTGTGATATCATGTTGGAAATCCGGGGCATATGACTTCGTCATATGTTGCGGTGGGACCGATATGTGCTTCGTCCCCGGATCTGGATGGAAACATCTAGATCTGGAACAGTACCGCATATCGGGCCTTACAGAGAGCCTGCTAGTTCATCCAACAATTCATCGATTATGGGCATGGGGTAATATTTCTTCAGAGAAATGGCATTGAGATGGCGAAAATCCACACAGAACCGCCAGGTCTTATCTTTCTTCTTGACGAGCAACACAGGAGACGAAAACGGACTAGTGCTGGGTGTAATGAGTCCCAGACGGAGCATTTCGTGCACCCGAGTCTCAATTTCAGTCTTCTGTTCAGGTGTATACCGATACAGACGGATATTGATCGTTTTGGTTCCAGCGAGCAAAGGAATAGTGTGATCCCACGCTCGACTGGCCGGAAACTCGGTGGGCGCCTCGAACACTGACTGTAAACTATCCAAGACGCCCTGAATAACTGGCGGAATCTCTTCAGCACCTGCACCATGTTCCACTTGGTACAGAGCAACCACATGAGCGACAGCTTTGTTTTGTTCCATCTCCATAAGCTGGGCGAGGGTGGCCGGTTGCACTTGAGTCGTTGCTGGTTGTAGTCCTTGCAAAGTAATGGGCTGCCCTTGATGTTCAAACTGCAGTGTCTTGGCTGTCCAATCCACCCGCATCGGTCCACAGCTCTCCAGCCAACCCATGCCCACAACCATGTCATAGCAGCCCAACGAGATCACACGCACATCAGTGGCGAAGGAGTGGTCTTCAGTCGTCCAGATACAGGCGGGGATGAGGCTGGAGCAAATCATATGCCCCCTGACGGGGATGTACCCCGGCAAATCCCATGGTCAGGGGCCCTGGGTTAGTCATGAGAGGCACATGTTGGACGATAAGCTCGTCGGCTAACAGGTGGATACGTTCCTGCTCGATATTATTGATTGGAGATGGCGATTACAGGGAAGTCGAGGCTAGGGCGCAAGAGGCTAGGTTACAGATTGTGTATTGCTTGATCTCGACGTCTCCCCTCCTAGCCCTTATATACTAGGCTAGTTCTTGGGGAGTCTCTCCTGATTACAGATGAGGTTTCCTAACCATGATCTTGTTCCGTACGGCAAGTTTGCACCTTCCTTATGACCCGCGGACTCCTACGTCGGTGCCACTAGTGGGCCAAGGCTGGGCCCAGGCGGTATCTTTGTGGGCCTTCTGTCTTCTGGTACACCGGGTAGGCTCATCCATAGGAGTCGTGGGGTCACCCCCCTCGTCAGTAGCCCCCGAGTGCCTGGGGGACTCGAAGAGGCGCGCAGGGACTCGAATCCACTCTAGCGTCGTTTTGATGTATGCACGGTTCAACCGCGGGTCGCTGGCAGTCTGGGGCCATGAAAAAACCTGTTTCGAGGGATTCTAAGCTGAAAGGGCCCAAGGTGTCGACTAATCGAGCCTTGGTGAATTGCACTAGTGGCAAAAACCGCAGTAGCCCAATCAAACCCATGTCCCTCGACATGAGATTGGAACACTGGTGTCTAGAAAAAGTCATGCCGCTGCAGGTCTTACAGTGATCAATTGCCGCCAGTAAAGTTCGTAGCCTAGGCGCGTCCGGCCGGCTTTTTCTACCATGCATGCGCATGGAAAAGGTTGGGAGTGAAATCGCTCTTCGGCAAGTCCCAGCCCGGCCGATCTTCGCAGCGGGGTCTTACCTACACGCTAAGCTTGCGTGGCATCTGGGCACAGTGTATCGTGTTCCAGGAACATGTATTATTATTTAGGAGGGGAGCCTAGTAGATAATGCACCCACTTGGAATAAACAATCAAGTGGACGGTTTTAGAGGTCACTCGTGGAGCTTCTTCGAGTGCTCGGGTGTAGAGGGATATTTTCTCGGGAGGTCGTCGAGTGCTTGAGTATATAGAGTTTTGCGAGTAATCACTCGAATATCCCTTTTGCTCTAGGGGTGAGGGAGCACCCGATACTCCAGGACCGCTCGATCTGGCGAGTGCAGGTCTGCTCATCTTGCGTCATGGTGAGGGAGCACCCGAAACTCTCATGGGTGCGAGTGATCACTCGAGCATGTTTTTACTTCTGGGTGAGGGAGCACCCGAAACTCTCATGGGTGCGAGTAATCACTCGAGCACGTTTTTACTTCTGGGTGAGGGAGCACCCAAAAACTCTCATGGATAGATACGCTCCCGATGGGAGTTAGATATATTTGAAAAATATATTTAAATTATGCAAAAAACGGTGCTTGCAAGGTGCCTCTTCTGCTAACTGCCTCTTTAATTCACCTCTTGTTTGGTGAAGATAACTATCTCCTTCCTGGAGGACCGTCAAAAGATGCTCTGGCTGCTAACCGTCATGTCTGCATGACCAGTCATAATGATGGCTTTTGGTGGCGTGCTGCAGCCGCCTGTTGAGTTATCGACGCACGCATTGAAACCACGCCAGATTTGACGCGTCCAGCGCACTATGCCGCCCGTGTGAAGGCATCTTTGCCTCGGAATTCGACTCGCCCGGCGTGTTTGGTCTTTGATTTAATGGCTCCCGTCGTCTGAGCTTCTATGTGGGGTTTGTGCTATAAATAGGCCCCTCTTTTTCTTCTAGCAGCGGTATTCGTCCTCTGCTCATCTTGCTTCTCTTTCTCTTCCTCTTCTCATGGCACCCAAGCGTGGAGCTGGTATGACTGTTCTTGGTCGTGCTCGCCGCGGCCGTGGTGGTCGTACTCCGCGCTCTTCTCGCGGTGGTCGTCATGGTGCAGCGTTGCTGCCTTCCTCCTCTTCCTCGGAGGAGGGTGTTTGGTGTTATGAATTTCTTCTGCACGTCCGTGGCCGGGGCGCTCCTCGTATTCTTCTTCCTTCTGCATTTGCTTCCATTGTTTCTGTGCGTGGCCTTGATGGCTTGCTGCTTCGTCTTCAGGGGTGCGCTCGATCTCCTTCTTATGTTAAGTTGGAGATCGATAGTTCCCGCTTGATTTTTCTTGGCTTTGGCTGGAAATCCTTTGCTCGTCGGTTGAACCTACGTGATGGTGACACTCTTTGTTGCCGTTTTGATGGTAAAGATACTCTTGTCATCCGCGCTTTTGACCCGAGCGGCAACCGCATGGATCTGTACTGGCCGGAGACAGGCAGTGATGGTTCTGACAGGTCGAGGAGCCCTTCGCCTGCTGACGGGGATCAACCCCGGCAAATCCCATGGTCAGGGACCCTAGATTTTGTGTGGGAGGAAAGACAGCGACGTGGCCTGCGCATTGGTAGGATTCGGAGGTGACAAGCGACACATGGGGAACGATTTACCCAGCTTCAGGCCCCCGGAGGGAAAACCCTACATGCTGCTTGTCTGATCTTGTATTGATGATGATGTACAGGCGTGCCGCGAGGGCTTTGGTGGAGAGAGATCTGTCTAGTCCTATGCGTGGGGATTGAGAGCTTGTGTTCCGATGATCTAGAGAGGTGCCCCTGCCTCGCTTTATATAGATAGCCAGGTAGGGGTTTACAAGAGTCCTAGTCGACTACAAGTAGGAGTCCTTGTCTTGCGCCTCAAGTCTTCGGCTTCACGTCTTATTCCATCATGTCGGTGTCCACGAGTGGGCCCCTGGTGGGCCGCCAGCCATGACACGCACTAGGTACCCTCTCGTAGAGGAGTCGTGGGGTCACCCCCTCGTCAGTAGCCCCCGAGTGCTTGGGGGACTCGAAGAGTCGCGCAGGGACTCGAATCTGCAGTAGCCGCCGTAGTGCGCGTCGGTCATTTGCTGATGAGCAGTCGAAGATGTCGTGAGTATGCTCCCGATGGGAGTATTTGGATGAAGCATCGAAATTGCAGTCCGGTTCGTCTTCTTGTTTCATCGTCCGGTGGGGAGAAGTTGCCCAGTCGAGCGGTCGTCGGGTGCGCATCAGCGC
This sequence comes from Bromus sterilis, assembly GCA_950022295.1. Lineage (NCBI taxonomy): Eukaryota > Viridiplantae > Streptophyta > Magnoliopsida > Poales > Poaceae > Bromus > Bromus sterilis. The sequence continues at coordinate 162,182,660 of OX465600.1, forward strand.
TACCGATGGGAGTAGCCCCCGAGGCTACGTGCGACTCGTAGAGTCACGCATAGGCTGAAGTTGTTTTTAAGCTAACCCCGTCGTTCTTGTCAGCTGCGTGAGTAGTGTTCGTCGGGTGCGCGTCAGGGCTCCGATGGGAGTAGCCCCCGAGGCTATGTTCGACTGCTTGCAGTCGACCATAGACTCAAGATTTCTTCGTCGTCGAGAAATTTTCATCCGAGGAGGTGCTCGACTCAGGTCTTGCGTCGTAGGCGTGAGTTGTTGTAGGGATCAGTCGTGGACGAGGAGGTTGGCGTCGCCGCGTCATGAGGGCGCCCAACCCCCGAGCATCTGCTGAGAAGGAGAAAAAGGTGTAACTGTATTAAGGTGTACTTGTGCGAAGAACAATTGTAAGGCACGTGATTTGTAGACACTGCACTTTTGTCGAGAGGATAATGTAACGGCATATAAAGTTTATGCATGTTTTTTCATTAGTAGGCCCTCCAGCAGCATACTCTTGCCGGGTAACAGGGACGCTATGCCAGACTTGTTGAACCCTGAGACAAGAGCGTCCTTTTGGTACCCAGCCTCGCTATAAACGCGAATAAACACATATAAAACTGAGCATGATCCAAAGAATGATTTTGTAGCCTTCAGAAGTTTGTGCGCGACAGCATAGCCAGCTTTGGCGACTGATCGAGAATGTATAAAGGTTTTGGAATCATAGCATAAGAATGTAGAGAAAACTTAGCTGTAGGATCGACGCGGCGGGGGATGTCGAAGATGAGCAGTCGACGATGAGCAGTCGACGAGGCGAGAACGGAGTCGATGTGACGGCGATTGCGACGTTCAGCCCCCGAGTCCGCGAGCCCCCGTGTGTTGAGGCGGCGAAGTTGCGTGGCGAAGTCATCGTGATGAAGTTGTTCGGCGAGCGACGAGAGGACTCGATGTGGCGATTCCTGCGCGATGGAGCTCGGTACGGGAGAGCCCATACAAAGGAGCTCGGCGCAGGATGACTTGTGTGCTTGGAGTTGATGGTGCGGCGAGTGACCGAGAAGGACTCGACGCGTCGGGCGGGATCCTTCGATTTCTCGTTGGGTGATGTCGTTGTAGCGGCGCGAGTCGATGTAGAAACATTGGCAAGTCATCCATGGCATGTCGAGTTGGAGTAGAAGCCTTGCGGGTCAAGATTGAACCCGAATTCGCGATTGGAAATTCGCGATCTTGCGTAGATCCAAAAACGCATTGAAGTGCGAGAGCCACCGACGGAGATCTAACCGTTCGAATTTTCTGAAAGTTTTTGTGCTGATGAAGGATTGAATTACGCAACTTTTCACCGGAGGGATCTTCGAGTTGATGTCCGAGCTAATGTCTGGCATTTTTTTGCTGGAGTCGCGCGCAGTTCCATCAGATTTCGAGTGTACTTCAGTGCGGGAGTCGCCGACGGAGATCAAGCCGTTGGAATTTGCTGAAATTTTCAAAGATTTCCGAACATTGGATTTTGCATCTTTCCACCGAAGTGATCGTCGAGATGAGCTCCGAGTCGCCACCGCGAGTGCCCGCAACACAGACGTTTTTCTGTCCTGTAGGCTGCATGTGAGCGCTTTTGTTGATGTCGATCTTCGAGTGCCGCGCTTGAAAAATTTCTTGTTTTCTCCGTGAGCTTGATGTAGATCTTGATGTAGTTGTTGTTGAAGAAGTCGATATTGAGATGAACCCAACTTGAATAGATCCTTCTGAAGTCGACGGATCGTCGATTGTCGATGTAGGTATGAGCCGCCGATCCGTGATTCCAACGCGCATGTCTTTCCCACAGACGGCGCCAATTGACGGGGATCAACCCCGGCAAATCCCATGGTCAGGGACCCTTGGTTTTGTGTGGGAGGAAAGACAGCGACGTGGCCTGCGCGTTGGTAGGATTCGGAGGTGACAAGCGACACATGGGGCACGATTTACCCAGCTTCAGGCCCCCGGAGGGAAAACCCTACATGCTGCTTGTCTGATCTTGTATTGATGATGATGTACAGGCGTGCCGCGAGGGATTTGGTGGAGAGAGATCTGTCTAGTCCTATGAGTGGGGATTGAGAGCTTGTGTTCCGATGATCTAGAGAGGTGCCCCTGCCTCGCTTTATATAGATAGCCAGGTAGGGGTTTACAAGAGTCCTAGTCGACTACAAGTAGGAGTCCTTGTCTTGCGCCTCAAGTCTTCGGCTTCACGTCTTATTCCATCATGTCGGTGTCCACGAGTGGGCCCCTGGTGGGCCGCCAGCCATGACACGCACCAGGTACCCTCTCGTAGAGGAGTCGTGGGGTCACCCCCTCGTCACCTACGTCTTCAACTGCTTCCTCCTTCGGTGACTCTTCGGGTGCTGATGCGGAGCCGTCTTCAACTGCTTCCCCCTCCGGTTCTGAAGGGGATCTCGACGCCAAACCACCAGTCAAGCGGGCGCGCCAGGCGACCTTGTAGAACTGGAGGTGGCAGCGTCATCTTCGCCGGCAGCTCGAGTGGAGCTGGAGAAGAAGCTGGTGGAGCAAGAGAAGAAGCTGGTGGAGCATCGTCTTCAACTGTTCTGCAAATAAGTCGAGCTTCACCTTTTGTTATGTCATTGACATCATGAGCCTGCTGCTTCGACTCCTCCTTTGTCTGTGATGATGCTCGCTGTCTTGGTGCCAATCATCCCAGCATGGGCGCTCATGTAGAAGTCATAATTCCTTGGGTGACTGATGATGTAGGCTTATTTGTGCCTTTTGTAACTAGGTTAGTTCTCCATGTAATGAGGATTTCCCTCGAGCAATCAGAGCTGCCTTCTATCCAATGTACTTTCGAATCTTTTGTACTAAGAATGATCTTCAGGCCCTTGTAATGCGAACTATGCTTGAGTCTTTGTAATGGAATCTGTCTTCGAGTCCTTTGCAAACGAGAGTTGTCTTCGAGTCCTTGGCGATCAAAAGTTGTCTTCAAGTCCATTAGAACTTCGCTTTGTGGGTTCTATCGGGTGCGCGACAGCGCTCCCGATGGGAGTATCCCCCAAGGCTACGTTTGAGTCGAAGAGTCGAACGTAGGCTGAGATCTGTTTTCCTTTGTCATTCTTCCATTATTTCCTGTCTTTTATCGGGTGCGCGGCAGCACTCCCGATGGGAGTAGCCCCCGATTCTTTAGGTAATCGTTGGCGATTGGGTAAAGACTTAAATATTTGTCTGCGTCCTGCGCTCCGTCCGTATTTCTTCAGAGTATAGGGTGTTCCATCTAGTTGTAGCCGTGTCTTTCCCTTTGATTCCAGACAGAGTTCAACGGGTAGCGCTTGTCGATGGGTTTTTGCTTGGTCCCTTTTGAGCTTTGGACTGCATGAGCTACGACGATGTCTCTCGGGAGGAGATTTTGCAACCGAGCCCCCGAGTGCTTTTGAGAAAGATCGCGATTGCGACGATAGCGTCTCTCGGGGGGAGTTTTTGTGCTCGAGCCCCTGAGTGCTTTTTTTGAGAGGTCGCGATTGCGACGATAGCGTCTCTCGGGGGGAGTCTTTGTGCTTAGCCCCCGAGTGCTTTGGTAATAGATCGCGATTGCGACGATAGCGTCTCTTGGGGGGAGTTTTTGTGCTCGAGCCCCCGAGTGCTTTTGTGAGAGATCGCGATTGCGATGATAGCGTCTCTCGGGGGGAGTCTTTGTGCTCGAGCCCCCGAGTGCTTTGGTAATAGATCGCGATTGCGAAGATAGCGTCTCTCGGGGGGAGTCTTTGTGCTCGAGCCCCCGAGTGTTTTGGTAATAGATCGCGATTGCGACGATAGCGTCTCTCGGGGGGAGTTTTTGTGCTCGAGCCCCCGAGTGCTTTGTTGTGGTAGGATTTGGGCAACATCATTTTATTGCATCGAATGTTTACAAGAGCTGCCAGATGAGCATGACTGGTGGAGACTATGGGTAGAACAGGCGTAGGTTCGCTACGTTCCATGGATTTCCCACGTCCCCGCCAGTCTTCGGGTTCTTCAATCTATAGGCGCCTCCTCCTATGACTTCTGTGATTATGAACGGTCCTTCCCATTGGGGGGCGAGTTTGTGAACTTTCGCTTGTATGAGCCGTAGGACAAGGTCGCCTTTATTGAAGGTTCTGGTGCGTAGGCGATTGCTTTGGTAAGTGCGCAGTTTGTCCTGGTATCCCTCTGACTTTGCTAGGGCTGTGTCCCTTGCTTCGTCTGCTGTGTCTTTGTCATCTTGCAGCGCTTCTTCTGCTTCCTCTTCTTCGTACCCTGAGATCCGGGGTGCCCCAAATTTGAGGTCATGTGGTAGCACCGCCTCCGACCCGTACACCATAAAGAAAGGTGTGTACTGGGTTGAAGTATTCGGGGTGGTGCGTAGGCTCCATAGTACGTCAGGGAGCTCTTCTACCCAGTTGCCCGCGGCCTTCTCGAGTGGTGCGAGGAGCCGCTTTTTGAGTCCTCCGCATACTAGGCCGTTTACTTTTTCCACCTGGCCGTTGGATTGTAGGTGTGCAACTGATGCATAGTTGATTTTGATGCCCAGTTCTACGCAGAAGTTCTGGAATTCTGCTGCTGTGAAGTTTGTGCCATTGTCCGTGATGATGTTGTGTGGCACCCCGAACCTGAAGATGATTGATTTGATGAAGTTCACCGCCGTGAGGGCTGTGGAGCTGGTGATGGGCACTGCTTCGATCCATTTGGTGAACTTGTCGACTGCTACTAGCATGTTAGTTCTTCCTCCCTTTGATGATTTCTTCAGTGAGCCCACCATATCGAGTCCCCAGGTGGCGAAGGGCCATGATAGTGGTATGGTCTTGAGTTCTGAGGCTGGGCGTGCGGCCTGCTGGCGAATTTTTGACAGGCGATGCAGCGTCGTACGATGTCTTCTGCGTTTTTCATCACAGTGGGCCAGTAGAACCCTGCTCGAAACGCTTTAGATACGAGCGCTCGGCTGCTCGCGTGGTGCCTGCAGGTGCCCTCGTGGATTTCGAGTAGTAGGGCTTTGTCGTCTTCTTCATCGATGCACTTCTAGAGTATCTGGGTGATGCTTCGCTTGTATAACTGTCTGTTGATGACTGTGAATGCCTTGGATCGGCGGCTGATGCGTCGGTATTCTGAGACGTCTTGCGGTAGTGTGCCGTCGATTAGGAATCGGAGGAATGGTCTTGTCCATGCTGGTCCTTCAAGTGCTGTTGAATCCGTAGGTTCGACCTCTTGGCTGATGTTGCCTTCAGATGGACTTGCTGATGCTACTTGTGCTGGCTCTGTGGTGTCGTCATCTACAGCTGCCTCTGGTGCTGCTGGTTTCTCCTTGATGGATCGTTGGCTGATGCTTTCAAGGAAGACGCTGGGTGGTACTGGTCCTCGAGTCGAGCCGATGTTTGCGAGTTCGTCGGCTTCTGTGTTGTTTGCCCTGGGGAAATAATTGAGCTCGCAGTCGTCGAAACTTCCTTCGAGTGCGTTGTAGAGCTTCTGATAGGCCGCCATGTTGTCAGCTACTGCATTGCAGTCTTTCATCGCCTGCTGGACGACGAGGTTGGAGTCTCCGTAGATTACGAGGCGAGTGGCACCACATGTTTTGGCCATACGCATGCCATAGAGCAGTGTCTCGTATTCGGCTTCGTTGTTGGAGGCGTGGCTGAAGTTGATCTGGAGGATGTATTTGAGTTTGGTTCCTTTGTGGGAGACCAGAACGACTCCTGCTCCGGCTCCTTGCTGTCTTTTGGACCCGTCGAAGAACATTGTCCATGAGTTCGACAGGTCTGGGGGGCCTGGTGTCTGGACCTCCGTCCACTCGACCAGAAAATCTGGGAGTACATGGGCCTTGATTGCTGTCGGGTGCTTGAATTGTAGGTCCCGCGGACTGAGCTCAATGTTCCACTCGGCGACTCGCCAAGTCGCTCCAGGGTTGTTGAGAATGTCTGCGAATGGTGCACTACTCACGATTGTGATGGGGTGCTCGTCGAAATAGTGGGACACCTTTCTTGAGGTCGTGATGATGGCCAGTAGTAGCTTCTGGTAGTGCGGGTACCGCTGCTGGGATTTTGTCAAGAGCATGCTGAGGTAGTAGATCGGCCTCTATACGCTCTGGATATTGCCTTCCTCTGTGCGCTCGATGACGAGTACTGTGCTTACCACGCTGTTGCGTGCTGCTACGTAGAGGTATAGTTGTTCCTTTTCTTTGGGTACCGCCAGGGTCGGTGGGGTCGACAGTGTCTTCTTCAGGTCCGCGAACGCTTTGCGGGCTTCTTTAGTCCACTCGAATTTCTCTCCTTTTCTCAGCAACTGGTAGAATGGCAACGTGCGCTCTTCCAATCTGCTGATGAAACGACTCAGGGCTGCGAGTCTTCCGGTGAGCTGTTGCACGCCTGTGATGTTGGTTGGTTCCTGCATCCTGGCGATTGCTTGAACTTTCTTGGGGTTCGCTTCGATTCCTCGAGCAGAGACCATGTACCCGAGCAGCTTCCTGGCTGGGACGCCGAACACGCACTTCTTCGGGTTGAGTTTGATTATGTATTTGTTGAGTGCTGCGAAGGTCTCGCGCAGGTCGTCGAGTAGTGTGTTTGCGCTGTAGGTTTTGATGACGATGTCATCCACGTAGACCTGTACATTTCTTCCGATTTGCTCTTTTAAGCATGCTTTCATCATTCGCTGGTATGTAGCACCTGTGTTCTTGAGTCCGAAAGGCATTGTCCTGTAGCAGAATACGCCGTAAGGGGTGATGAATGACGTATGCTCTTCGTCTTCTTCCTTCATCCTGATATGATTGTATGTTGAGTAAGCGTCGAGGAACGATAGTAGATCGCATCCTGCTGTCGAGTCGATTATCTGGTCGATTCTTGGCAGGGGAAAGTGATCCTTTGGGCAGTGTTTGTTGATTGGCCCGTAGTCGACGCACATTCGCAGTACGTCTGTGTCTTTCTTGGGGACCAGCACAGGGTTGGCAACCCAAGTGGCTTTCTTCGTCTCTCGAATGAATTGGGCGTCGAGTAGTCGGTTGACTTCCTCCCCGATTGCTCTGCGTTTGGGTTCTGAGAATCTTCGTAGCGCCTGCTTCACTGGCTTGGTGTTTGTCTTGATGCGCAGCGCGTGCTCTGCGAACTCGCGCGGTACTCCTGGCATGTCGGCTGGGCACCAGGCAAAGATTTCCCATTCTTCGCGGAGGAAACTGATGAGGGTCGTCGCTTGCTCTTCCGAGAGGTGGGCGTACACGCGGACTTTTTTTGCTGGGTCTGTCGGGTGTACTTGGTGGGTGACCGTGTCGCTGTCGATCTTGAAGTCCCTTCCATACTCTTTTGACTCTCTTCGGCTTGCTAGCGGAAAGATACTCTTGTCTGTCGCCATGGCTATTTCTGTGAGTTCTTGCTCGGCTTCGAAGGTGTCAGAGACTTTGTGGAAATCACGGTCACATTTGTCTGACTTGATGAAGCTCCCGTTGATTGTGATGACGCCCGCGGATCCTGGCATCTTGAGTTTAAGGTAGGCGTAGTGCGGAATCGCCATGAATTGTGCGAACGCTGGACGCCCCAATATGGCGTGGTACTGTGATTGCCAATCGAGTACTTCGAACTCGAGGGTGCGTCTTGCGAAATTGCGTCTGTTGCCGAAGACGACTTCGAGCTCGATTAATCCAAGGGAAATAGTTTCTTCTCCTGGGACTACTCCGTATAACACGGTGCTTGATTTCTTCCATACTGATCGAGGGATCAACATCTTGCGCAGGGTGCTGACGAAGATTATGTTCATGCCGCTGCCTCCGTCCATGAAGATTTTGTCCATGTCGTACCCTCCAATTTGAGCGTCGAGGACCAGGGGCACGTGCCCCGGCCTTGGGACTGCAGGCGGGTGGTCGCTCTGGGAGAACGTGATGCTGGTTTCTGCATCGTGTAGCTGATAGACTTCGACTGCGTTAAGATTCTCGGCTGCTCTAGCCTGCATGGTGTAGGCGTCCTATTGGGCTTGCGATACCTTGCCTTCTTGGATCGTGTACACCTGTCCTTGAGTGGATGACTGCTCGGCTCGTCGGGCGCGCTTGGCTTCTTTCCGTTTTTCCTCCTTGAGGCTATCGGCGAGTTCATTGAACAGACGGCAGTCTCCCAGAGTGTGGCTCAATCTGATGTTTCCCCAGTTGTCTTCGAAGCAGTGGATCATGCATGGTCCTTCTAGTTGTTCCCTGACCGTGAGCTTGCCAGACCCGGCGTGTCGTTTCCTCCTTGAGATTCAGAAGAATAGCGCGTGGTCCGCTGGGTGCTCGTGAGCTCGCGGGTCGACTTCGATCCCTGCACTTAGATTCTGGTTCCTTATGAGATTGGCAAATTCATCTGGCCTTCGATCTGGGTCGTAGTATTCGCCGGTCCGAGTCTCGGAGTCGCTATCCTGGCGGGTGGTGGCTGTCCGCGCGGCGGCGGGTCGTCGAGTGGTCGGTGATCGTGCGGCTGTATAGTTCGACTCGTCGGGTGGAATCTCTCCGTAGGATCCTCGCGCCTGCCTTCTGGGTTGTCGATTTCTTCCTTGTTGGAGATGGTCTTGGCGGTCGCTGATCTCGAGCTCGGATTCAGTGTCTTGTTGTGCGGCGGGTGCCCGGGTGGCGGTGGGTCGTTGAGTGGCCGGCAGGTCCTCTTCTTCATGTTGTAGTTCGTCGATCGGGGTCTCCGTGTAGAACCCTCGCGCCTTTCTTTTGGACCGTCGAGTTCTCCTTCGCTGGCGGTGGGCTCGGTTGCCTCTGTAGTATTGGTCTTGGCACGGCTGCTGGCCGAGCGATCTTGTCGGGGCGGCAGAGATGTTCTTCGTGATCTTGAGTTCCTCGGGTAGATTGCATCTGGTTCTTGCCCTTGAGTTACGGCTTGCTGGAGACAGAACCCCCGAGATCGTAATTCCAACCTGTGTAGTTCCCACAGACGGCGCCAATTGATGGGGATGTACCCCGGCAAATCCCATGGTCAGGGACCCTGGGTTAGTCATGAGAGGCACAGGTTGGACGATAAGCTCGTCGGCTAACAGGGGGATACGTTCCTGCTCGATATTATTGATTGGATATGGCGATTACAGGGAAGTCGAGGCTAGGGCGCACGAGGCTAGGTTACAGATTGTGTATTGCTTGATCTCGACGTCTCCCCTCCTAGCCCTTATATACTAGGATAGGTCTCGGGGATTCCGTCCTGATTACAGATGAGGTTTCCTAACCATGATCTTATTCCGTACGGCAATTTTGCACCTTCCTTATGACTCGCGGACTCCTACGTCGGTGCCACTAGTGGGCCAAGGCTGGGCCCAGGCGGTATCTTTGTGGGCCTTCTGTCTTCTGGTACACCGGGTAGGCTCATCCATAGGAGTCGTGGGGTCACCCCCTCGTCACCCCCCGTCCGCAATCTTCACCGTGATTGGTTGGATTGCTCAAACCTTGGGTTGAAGAGCCACATCAATGTCATCGCTGACGAAGCCGTGGGAGCTGCCAGAGTCCACTAACACCAACACTTCTCGGCCGCCAATCTTGCCCAAGAGCCGCACCGTGCGAGGCGTAGTCGCGCCTGTTGTAGCCAACTTGGATATCGACATGAGTTTCTCATCTTCTGAATCGGACTGCGGATCAGGGCCTGGGTCGGCTGCTTGTAAGAGGTCCAGCAATTCTTCCACCACATGAATGTGCACCGTGGAGGCGCACTGATGTCCTTGCGCCCAGTGTTCTCCACAGGTGAAACAGAGGCCTGATAACCCACAACTGCAGGGGATCGAGATGGTCTTCGCGGGTAAGAATAACCCAATTTATAGATTCGACTCAAGGGGAGCCAAAGAATATCCACAAGCTTTAACAGTGGAGTTGTCAATTCCACCGCACCTGAGATATACTTACTTGCAACAACATATTAGTATTAACTGTGATATGAAATTGATGATAGCAACGGAAATAGTGGTGGTGAAATAGCGACAATAAAACAGCAAAAGTAAACAACTAGTAACCAGCAGAATTAAAAACACTGTAGGCTAGGTAGATGGATGGTTGGGCGCTGCATGGATAAGGCGCATCATGTATTTAACTTGGGGCAAGGCACACAGAAAAGAAATGATCATCTAGGAATAAATCAAACATCAGGCATGCACCCCACAGGTAGTTGTACGTGATTGCAATAAGAACTTGCACAACATCTTTTGTCCTACCATCCCGCTACGAACGGGGCCAAAAGGAACTTATGAAGATTAAGGTGCTCCTGTCAAAGAGCACCGGAACAAAGCATTAACAGTCAATGGATACATGGAATCCTCAAACTATAGTCCATCCCCTTTGGTGTCCGAAGCTGTCACCTTTCGGATCGCCGGTTCCGGACTATAACAGGTGCATACAACTCATAGATAGGATCAAGAACACAAATATATTCATGCAAACACATAGTGTTCAGATCTGAAATCATGGCACTCGGGCCCAAAGTGACAAGCATTAAGAGCAACAAGTTGAAGCAGAGATGATAAACAACAATCTAGATGATAGGCAACATGCCCCCAACAATCTGATAAACTATTACATGATCTAACTCATCCAATCCCTACCATCCCCTTTGCCTACATCAGGGAATTACTCACACATGGATGGAGAAGTCATGGAGGGAGGATGGAGTGGTGATGATGATGACGATGACGATGATCTCCTCTCACCGGAGGCCAAAACAACCTCCAGATTAGCCCTCCCGGAGAAGAACAGAGGGTGGCGGCGGCTCCGTGACGCGAATTGGGAAAACGACTTCTGTTTCGGGGTTTCTCCGTCACAGGAATAAATAGGAGCCTCAGTAGGCACCATAGGAGGGGGGAGGCCCCCATGCGGCCAGAGGGCGCGGACCCACCCCTGGCCGCGCCAGGGGGGGCGCCTGGGGGCCCCTTGGCTGCCCTCTGGTCCCACTTCTGGCATAGTGGCCCTTCGGGTGCGTGGATTTTTTGTGTTTTTTTCTAGAATTTTCTGAGACGCCTAAAAATCCATTTTGCTGCACACAATAAAACCACACAGGCAGCTCTGCTGAAAACAGCGTTAGTCCGGGTTAGTTTCGTCCAAATCATGCAAGAATGAGGGCAAAACAATAGCAAAAGTGTTTGGAAAAGTAGATACGTTTGAGACGTATCAAGGCCCCGGGCATGCCTGTAGTTACGAAGAGCCGCCACCCGATCACCACCACGATCACGGTCAGGACGGAGTTCCACGGGTATGGGCGCTGGTAGAAGAGCGCGAGCAAGCGGCACCCCCAAAGCCAACATTTGGCGAGGAGGTTGTCGTGGATGCTCTTGTCGAACATACTCACGACGCGGTAGCTGCCCGAGAAGCTCCTCCTGCAAGAGAGCCAAGGAAAAGGTGGAGTCCAAGCCTCGAGGTTGATGTAATGCAACACCAATTCTAACATCATGCTTAAGACCATCTAAAAATTGTGTGGTGAAAAATAAAGGATCGAATGTTGGATTGTGTGCTAACAGGTGGTGCATCAGTTCTTCAAACTGAATCATATATTCAGTCACCATGCCTACTTGCTTCAGTGTGTTGAACTGACGGAGTATATTTTGGTATTGCTCGCGTCCGAATTTCTCACTAATGGCAGAACACAGGGTTGCCCATGTGAACGTGGTGTTGTGAGCTTCGTTGATCTGAAGCCAACGTGCGGCATTTCCCTCAAAGTGAAGAGTGGCGACCCGCACCCATAAATCCGGATGCACACCATAAACATCAAAGTATTTCTCACACTTTGCCTTCCAAAACTGGGGATTTTCACCGCGGAAGGCCGGGAAATCTAGTCTAGGCAAAGTCCAGCCACTATGTGCTTGTGGTGAGGGTGGGTGAAATTCACCCGTGCGACGCTGCTCAAAACTCATGGAAGCCAGTTCAAGTGAAGAAGGAGACACGCCCTTGACCGGAGGCGGCGTCAAGGTGGTGACCACCACGTGTGCCTAGCCCCCGGAGTCGACGGTCTCGCCGTGGCCTCGAGTCCCGTGGTGCCCCAGGCTCGATGATGGATCCGACGCCGTGTGCACCATGATGGCTTCTCGCCCCTCGTTGGTTACCCCAAGTGGAAGGTTTGAGATGCAGTGCAACAACAAGTTTCCCTCGGTGAAGATACCAAGGTTATCGAACCAGTAGGACTCAGGAGATACAAGTAGGTGGCAACGTCGCCAGAAATTGCTTCCTGACTAGGGTGTTGTCGTGGACCTGCACACGGCAACAAATAACTTTGCTCCCAACGAGTACAAAGGAGTTGTCAATTCCTACGGCCTTGTCGTTTACAAAGGATCAACGCAAGAGATAAAAGCTGCAAAGGAAAGTAAAAACTGAAAGTAAATTGAGGGTGTGAACAATAATGTGAAGATGGACCAGGGTCCCGTTATTTTCACTAGTGATGTCTCTCTCCAAAAAGACGATAAAGTGCTAGCGAGGTAAACAAATCACAGTTGGGAAATTGACAGGATTATGAAGGCACCGCAATGCTAACTATGCTGCAAAGAAAGGAAGGGCTCAAAAGCAATGGGCAGTACGCCAAGGTAAGTAGACCGAAATCCATCTGCATCTACTAAGAATCATCCACCTTGAGATATCTATCCAGAACATCTCGCTGGTATTAAGTTGCGAATCCCACCCAAAGTGTAAACTCAAAGCAACAAACAACTGCATTAAAATAACTTTGCGTAAAGTAAACAATCATTGCACCCGCAGGTACAAGCACTGTTGTGGCAACAACACATCCCCTAGTCTCATGTTTCTGTCACTCAAGCTAGACATCAAGGGGCTGAACCCACAATCGAGCATAACGCTCTCTCTTGGAGTTGCAAATAAAATACTTGGCCAAAGCAAATACCGCAACGGAGAACATGCAAGAATTTACTCAAGAACAAAATATAAAAGAGAAGAACCAAATATATTACTCATCAAAATCTGAACATAGTCTCATAATCCATCAGATCCCAACAAACTCAGCATAGCAACAGCAGAAATTACATACATGCCTCGATCATGTGAGGCAGCTCACGAGGACTCGAAAGTGGAAGCACAAAAGGGGGAGAGATAGATCACATAGCTACTGGTCACGGACCCATGGTCCAAGGGAAACTACTCACGGTACATACGGGAGGCGTCCATGGCTATGGAGGGTATCCCGGAGGGGGTAGCATCTCTCGGCAAGGTGCCGGAGCAGCTTCTCCAGGAAGATCTTGAAACAGCGGCGGCGGCGGAACAGAGGCGAGATCGCGAAAGAGGGGTCCGTATTAGGGGTTTCCACCCCGAGGGGTAAATATAGGAGAAGGGGAGTCGAGGGGACCCACGAGGCAGTCAGGAGGGTCCCTGGCGCGGCCCAGGGTGGGGCCGCGCCACCTGCCCTCCTGGCTTCCTGGTGGTGGCCCCCTTCCCTCTCTTGGTGATTCCGTAAGGTTCTGTTGCGCTGATTTTTTATATATTATTCCCGGAATTTTTGGAGCACTTTTAATTGCCGGAAAACCTGAAATACAAAAACAACAGAAAACAGAAACTGGCAACTGGGTGCACTGAGTTAATAGGTTAGTCTAAATAGGTTCAAAAGTGTATGGAAGTTCAAGCAAAACATGGCAAAGTCACACAAAACATGCATGGAGCAAGAAGAAATTATAGATATGTTTGGGACGTATCAACATCCCCAAGCTTAATTCCGGCTCGTCCTCGAGTAGGTCAATGACAACAAGCATAATTTCTGTGGTGACATGCCACACAACCATAAAAGGACTTTTAAGTAAAGCAATCAAATCATGCAATTCAATTCAAGTCTTAACAAGCAAGAGTCTATATTAGCATTGACACAAGCAACAAAAGAACAAAAGGTGCAAGAGCTCTCGCTGTCCGTGACTCGAATGTCTCCAGATGGTGTTTGCGTGCAAGCAAGGGATAGGGAAATACGAGAGAAAAAATAAGGTTGTCGAGAACAACTATCTACTAAAGTTTCACACTTGGTCTACTTTGGATTCTTATCTGGACTCGTCCCCAGACCACTAGCTAGGTACAAGTCAAACTGATCCACTCCCTTTCGATATTTTGAGCACTCATGCAATGGATGAGCGTGAGCAATAAAGTTGACACCTAAAAGGCGAAACAGAAAGAAGGTGGAGGAGGAAGACAAAAAAGCTGTGAAAGGCTCACATCAATGAGGACAATCATACTCGAGAGAAGGCCATATGATAGATATGATGTGAGGAGTAGGGATTGCCATACAACGGATGCACATGTGAGCTAAAAGATCTCCAAGGGAACTAGTGGGGGTGCATCTAACTTGCTTGCTCAAGAAGACCTAGAGCTCGTTTGAGGAGGCTCATCATTGGAATATACAAGCCAAGTTCTATAGTGTGAAGGGTCCCCACATAGCTATATGCATGATGATGATCTCTATGGACTACAAGGGATAGGAGATGAAGTACTAGTGTGGACCTCTCAAAAGGAATAGTAGTATGCCCCCTTCTCTCTTTTTATTTTTTTTCTCTTTTTCTCTTTTATTTTTTATTTTTTTGGTGGCCTCAATGGATCTTTCTATTTAACTCTCATTTGTCCTCTTTGGGATCTTTTGATTTTGTCCTCTTTGGGATCTTTTCCTCACTTTAGGGGCAATACTCTATATTTTACAAGAATATAGGAGATCTTTCACACTTTACAAAGGTACTCACATAAACAAAATGTAACTATCATGATGCAAATGTATGCTTCTGCCAGGATAGCAGGATATGCAATGATACTAGCGCGTCATGTAGCAATGATTAGGGCAAGGCCCAACTAGCATGCGGCTCATCGATCAAGCAAGTAGCATGTATGACATGAAGATCAAGTCATGAGAAGGTGGATGTTGCATGGCAATGTATATCGGAAAGGCTATGGCAATGCCTTGTAGGTAGGTATGGTGGCTGTTTTGAGGAAAGATATAAGGAGACTTATGATGACAGAGCGTATCGTGCCAAGGGTTTGGATGCACCGGCGAAGTATGCGCCAACTCTCGAGGTGAGAAAGGGCAATGCACGGTACCGAAGAGGCTAGAAAAAGTATAGGTGGGTGGAAGTGTCAACTTTCGAATACTCACATTAGTCCGAAGAACTCATGCACTTATTATCGGCAACTCTCAATCTAATCAGGAGGTTCACAAAGAGACAGGTACCCCGAGGAGGAGTGTATGGGGGTTTGGTTATCCTTGCGCATCCTCGACTCATGGTACGTGAGTGTACTCTAATATTCGAACCCTCCAGAGGTTAGTGATCCATCTAGTAGCTAGAGTTCTCAACATGGGTTTTTGTTTTTCGAAAAACATACGGATTTCCCAAAATACGACATCTATCACTAATAGGTAAGAGCTCTTGACACCATAAGTTCAAACATTACTCTAGTCAATACCTCAAAACTATTACAAGTTACTACTACAAAGAGAACATCAACTTTAACTACCTACTTTCAGTCAAGACACAGAACTCAGTGCAACAGGAAAACTCTCTAACAAGATAAAACATGCAACCTATAGAAAGTTCAACCTAAGACAAAAGAAAAGCTCTAGAAAAACTAAAGCACTACAACTAAACAGAACAGCAGCTAAGAAAAGAAAAAGAACAACTCACAGCTAAAAGAATAAGCATGAAAATCCTATGAGGAGTTCTAGTTCAAGCGGAGCGTGAATCTCTCCCACACAAAAGAGTAAGTTGGGGTCTAACTTGTTACTACAGCAAACAAAGCAAAAGAAAACTAAAAACAAAACCTAAGAGCGAGACGCTCCAAGCAAAGCACATAACGCATGAAGTGATAAAAATATAGTGCAACGAGAGGCGAACTAATAATTGTTGATGAAGAAGGGGATGCACGGGGGCATCCCCAAGATTAGACGCTTGAGTCTCCTTGAATATTTATTGGGGGTGCACATAGGCATCCCCAAGCTCGAGCGTTTGACACTCCAAGATCTTCTTTCATCATCTTCCATCGCACACTTGAAAATTCCCTTCATACATAACTCATTGTAGACTGATTAGAGAGGTTAGTACCCTATTAAAATAATTTTTCCTCTACTGAAAATAAAGATAATCTTGAAGATCTACTGTTTCTCAAGATTTCCAAAAAGTTTTTGCAAAGAAAAAGCAAGCTTAAGGTTTGCAAAAGTGAAGAGAGACAAAACGTGGCAGAATCTGTGAAAAACAGAACAGCAGATAGAAACGAATTTTTTAGGGGTACTTCTGCAACTCAAATAAAAAAACTCAGTACATACGAAAGTTCCATAATTGTATAGAGCACGCTGTGTAAAAACTTCAGATCAAAAATATGAACTGGGATTTTTCTCTGATTTTTCTAGTCACGAGGACAGAATCTGTTTTCTGGACAGCATGTCACAACTTTTACTTCCCTTGCCGTATGAGGCTAAACTTGGCACAAAGCTTGAAAAGTAAAGATACAATGATGTTGCTACAGTAGTAACAATCATCAAGACCACTAAGAACAGAACAAAAGCAAAAAGAAAAACCTAAATTCGTTGCGGGCTGCCTCCCGGAAGCGTTTCTTTAGAGCCATTAGCTAGGCTTAAAGCAGAAGATCAAGGTGCATCTATTGAACCATCATCATGATCATCAAAAAGCTCTTCAATAGTACAACTAGTCTTAATGGGTTTCTCAAAAAGAAGGACGAATGAAAATGCTTCTTGGAATAAAATCAAAAGGAGGGAAATCAATTGGAGTTTCATTAAAGTTAAAGATAGGTGTCTTCTCCAAAGTTTTCACCGTTTCAACTCTCTTGGCACTGGGTGTGCTAGCTTTAGCTCGGGGAACCTTGGTTACGTAAACAGACTTAGGTTCCTTCTTTGCTGGAGTTTCATCCTTTTTGGTTTTGATTGAGGAAAAGGTAGTTCCTAAAGTTTCAATAACTTCCTCAATCTTTTCTATCCTAGAAGACTTTTCATCAAAGGATTTGATAGTCTCCAAAGTTTTGACAATTTTCTGCATGGAATTATCTAGCCTATTAAAATTCCCTTGAATCTTACGATCCAACTCATTCACCCTATCTATACTTGGCATCTCTAGCTCTATCTTTTCAAGTTTTCTCATAATGTGAGCTAAAGTAATGTCCTCCTTAATACTAACAATGGGGAGACTTCCAACAAGATTTTCAATAACAATAAGGGCTTCCCAAACTGGGGCCTCTATGAAGTTCCCATTGATAGCAGTGTCTAAAAGAAACCTATTCCAAGAAGTAATCCCAACATAAAAATTTCTAAGCAGGATAGTAGTGGATTGCTTCTTGGTGGCTCTTTTTTGAGAATCATTAATTCTATACCAAGCATCTTTCAAACTTTCACCACCTCTTTGAGTAAAGATAAGCACTTCTGTCTCACCAAAGGCAAAAGGACCAGCCATAGTGGTAACTACTGACAAGGTAACATGTGTTTTTGGTATTTTTGATTAAGGACACAAAAGTAAAAACTGAAAGGTAAACTAACAAGACTAAAAAGCAAAGGTAAAAGATAGTGTGCAACTCCCCTATCTTGTAGACTTGAGTCCCCGGCAACGGCGCCAGAAATTTGCTTGATAGCTTCTCGCCCCTCGTTGGTTACCCTAAGTGGAAGGTTTGAGATGCAGTGCAGCAGAAAGTTTCCCTAGGTGAAGATACCAAGGTTATCAAACCAGTAGGACTCAGGAGATACAAGTAGGTGGCAACGTCGCCAGAAATTTCTTCCTGACTAGGGTGTTGTCGTGGACCTGCACACAGCAACAAATAACTTTGCTCCCAACGAGTACAGAGGAGTTGTCAATTCCTCCGGCCTTGTCGTTTACAAAGGATCAACGCAAGAGATAAAAGGTGCAAAGGAAAGTAAAAACTGAAAGTAAATTGAGGGTGTGAACAATAATGTGAAGATGGACCAGGGTCCCGTGATTTTCACTAGTGATGTCTCTCTCCCAAAAGACGATAAAAGTGCTAGCGAGGTAAACAAATCACAGTTGGGCAATTGACAGGATTATGAAGGCACCGCAATGCTAACTATGCTGCAAAGAAAGGAAGGGCTCAAAAGCAATGGGCAGTACGCCAAGGTAAGTAGACCGAAATCCATCTGCATCTACTACGAATCATCCACCTTGAGATATCTATCCAGAACATCTCGCTGGTATTAAGTTGTGAATCCCACCCAAAGTGTAAACTCAAAGAAATAGACAACTGCATTAAAAGAACTTTGCGTAAAGTAAAAAATCCTTGCACCCGCAGGTACAAGCAACGTTGTTTTATCCCTGGTGGCAACAGCACATCCCCTAGTCTCATGTTTCTGTCACTCAAGCTAGACATCAAGGGGCTGAACCCACAATCGAGCATAACGCTTTCTCTTGGAGTTATAAATAAAATACTTGGCCAAAGCAAATACCGCAACGAAGAACATGCAAGAATTTACTCAAGAACAAAATATAAAATAGAAGAACCAAATATATTACTCATCACAATCTGAACATAGTCTCATAATCCATCAGATCCCAACAAACTCAGCATAGCAACAGCAGAAATTACATAGATGTCTCGATCATGTGAGGCAGCTCACGAGGACTCGAAAGTGGAAGCGCAAAAGGGGGAGAGATAGATCACATAGCTACTGGTCACGGACCCATGGTCCAAGGGAAACTACTCACGGTACATACGGAAGGCGTCCATGGCTATGGAGGGTCTCCCGGAGGGGGTAGCTTCTCCCGGCAGGGTGCCGGAGCAGCTTCTCCAAGCAGCCCCGATCTTGAAACGGCGGCGGCGGCGGAACAGAGGCGAGATCGCGAAAGAGGAGTCCGTATTAGGGGTTTCCACCCCGAGGGGTAAATATAGGTGAAGGGGGGCGTCGAGGGGACCCACGAGGCAGTCAGGAGGGTCCCTAGCGCGGCCCAGGGTGGGGCCGCGCCACCTGCCCTCCTGGCTTCCTGGTGGTGGCCCCCTTCCCTCTCTTGGTGATTCCGGAAGCTTCTGTTGCGCTGATTTTTTATATATTATTCCCGGAATTTTTGGAGCACTTTTAATGGCCGGAAAACCTGAAATACAAAAACAGCATAAAACAGAAACTGGCAACTGGGTGCACTGAGTTAATAGGTTAGTCCAAATAGGTTCAAAAGTGTATGAAAGTTCAAAAAAAACATGGCAAAGTCACACAAAACATGCATGGAGCAAGCAGAAATTATAGATACGTTTGGGACGTATCACACCACCGCACCGTCTGGATCTGGTGCCCTGGAGTAGGCCAGCGCGGGATGAAGCGCGATGCGGCCCACCTGCGACCGGAGCTCGTCGACTTGCTGCTGGATGTGGACGACGGCGGGGCGCCAAAGCTCCAGAGTGGCCTGGATGGCCTCCATCTTGGCGTCGTTCGCCTCACGCCGCTCGGTGACCGACTTGAGCAGCGCGGCGAGCTCCTCCTCCATCGCCGCCGCTTGGAGGGCTTGCTTGGTCTGGTAGCAGGGTTTGGGATAAGCAGTAGCCAAGATCACTGACCTCTGATACCAATTGTAACGGGCCTCGCCCCGATCTAGATGGGAGACGGCGGATCTGGGAGAGGAGGAGGAAGAGAAGGAGCAGGAAAGGGGAATCGATAGCAGAGGAGATCAGCTCCTTCCAGTTAGGGTTTCTACAAATGACTCGATAATCCCCACACGCACACCACTCCAGCAAATATAACCAGTGGCACGCAGGCCGCACACTGGGCTGCAGCCCACTCACACACACACGCAGGCTCACACGGTTGGGTTGTGCCCCTCTTCATCCATGCTGTCAGGTAGGGCCTCCAGGTCAGCCGTGACACGCGTCCATGTACATCCCATCCCAAGCAGATTGTTGGGAGGGAGGGAGCGATCGAGATCATGGCCGAGAAATAGAGGGTGACCTGGACTCCTGGAGAATGAATGAATCGTTATTTTAAGCTTAGCGGTGGAAACTCTCTGTAATTTCACGAACTCCTGATCTGACGGCCATAGATTGTTGAGCTGAACTGCATCCACGGTTACAATAATTCAGATGACGTGGCTCATTGTGGTGCCAGAAAAATCAGCTAGTGGGGTTCTCCTATTTAGATAGAGAAGATTAGTTGAAGTAGTTAAGCATCAAAATTATGGATGGATTTTTGTTAGCAATTGTAGTTGAAGTTGTTCATCGAATCAACAGGATTCAACTCGTTAGAAGTTAGCCTATATCTTTATATGTGAATTTAGATCACAACTTCAACAATCGATCTTTTTTATCTGAAGTGTATAACTTTTCCCTTGAAGAAAAAGTGTCGGAATTCTAGACGGACATCCAATTCGACACCTGATGGAGGTCGCAGCTCATGGTCTGTCATCTGGAAATGCAAACGGTTCATAATTTTGCATGGAGGCTAGTTGTGGACTCCTTACCGACATGGTGTAATAAAAACAAGAGGCAACTTGAAGTTAACTACCATCCCTTCCTTCGTTGTCCATTGGCTAGATTATTGTGCTTTGCCATGTCTGATGTTTGGGGTCTCCCTGACATTGCTACGGTGGAGCATACAGGCAAGGAATGGTCGCTCCATCTTCTATTCTCAGAGTCTGAAAACCCATGCTATGTTGAGAACATGACATGTTAGGAATGAGATAGTTCATGACAAAAGGCCAACCCCAATAAAAGCATCTATGAGATTTCTCGTCAGCTATCTCGAGTCTCGTATGTTTTCTCCTAAGAATTCAGTTGATGATATTATAAGATAGGAATGAGAGTCCATGACAGTAGGCACCTACGCGCGGAGTTATGGTTCGGGCATTATTCTCAGAAATCCTTCAGGAGAAATTATCTTCTCTTCGGGACGACACCTATATGTTTGCTCTTCACCACTTGATGGAGAAATTGCAGCCTGTATGGGAGATCTCTCGTTTGCTCTTCAATGGTGTTCCACCCCAATAGCCTTTCGAGTCAGATTGTTTAGAGCTCATCAACATGTTAAAATAGTAGAGATATAGATCGATCAACTTATGGAGAGTGGAATTACGGTTCGGAAAAAAACCGCATAGAAATACGGTTGTGCCACGGTTCAGCATACGGATGACATACCTGCTTGTGCAGGCTTGTTGATTCAAGGGAGCACAAGGTGACGTGATACCGAGTTAAATATTGGGTCATCAGGTTGCTGTGTAATAAATGAGTTCATTACATCTTTTTTTGTGTGGGTGAGTTAATTACATCTGTTCCTAGAACACACTATACCTCTCTGAAAATGAAAATTTTAGTACAAGGGTTATGTAACGGCGAAGAACCAAGCGTTGATTGCTTGCTCTGAAGTATTGTCTGTATATAAAAAAAAATATGCTTTGCTGTGCAATACAAAGCAATGAAAATGGAAATACAACCTATCCATTATAATTCTATGTCAGCTGTAAGTAAGTGAGGGAGTGGAGAAAATTATTGAAGTTGAGATGTAAAGAAAGCAAATGAATCAACTCTATGTTATTCCATTGAAGATCACAGTATATATACAAGGGAACAGACGTGAACGAAGAGATGTGTCTGTTCGCAGGGTGTGAGGAAGAGTCGCGATGGTTGCCAACACAACCATACGAGATATTACATAGGGAGGATTATCCCTTTAATTAAGAGAATTAATTAAATCCTAACACTCCCCCTAATCCTTCCTTGTGCTTGCAATCAATCATCCATGGAATAATCTCCTCCAAAAACCCTGTGGGAAAAATGTGAGGAGTATAGTGTTTGATATGTTGCCAAAACTCCTTCAAACCCAGTGGGAAAAAATAAGGAGAAAATGCCGCAACATATAAAGCTTATTGTCTGTTTTAACTCGATATTAGGAAAACCCATAGAATTAAAAGGACAATAAATATGTCGTATATACTTTCTTAAAAACCCCTGTGGGGAAAACAGAAAGTAAGACATATGATCTTGTGTTGATATTACCTCATTAAAAACCTTGATGAGAACCTGTGAAGTAAACTCATAAAGGGAAAAAGAGTATAATATGATGCATTGAACAGTAGTAATTCAGGAAAATACTCCCCCTGATTCTTGCATATCTCAAAGTCGTCGAATACCAATTCTAGAGACATTTTCTGGATGTCGAAGTTGGTAGAGACTTTGTGAACAAACGTATGAGTTTGTTGTATGATTTGATTTGCAAGATGAGCAATATAGTGATATTGCTTGTTAAGTAACCTGTTTACATCCGGGCAACACAAGCAACATTATCTTTATAGATAATAGTTGGTGATTCGATAGAACCAATTCCACATATATGTTGAGGGGCCAATGATGTATGCCAGGGTGGTGATATCGAATCACCAACGTGGATTTGAGGTAGAAATGTGTTGAACATTCCAATAATTTCCTGGCATTATGCATGGTACTTGAATTCTCCCCCTAATGCCTGGAAATATTCCTCGGTGTAGCAGCATACTGGCCTAGAATAACTCCCCATGAGAGGGGCTTGAGGTATTGATGGAAATACAGTTATTCCTCACATAGATCCCACATATATGTTGAGGGGCCAATGATGTATGCCAGGGTGGTGATATCGATGTATAACCGAATTACTGCAGATGGGAAATGCTCGAGAGATTTCCACGTATCAAAGATAAAGGGGAATAATATTATGCAGTTTGTCATGAGCGTGTAAACTGCATGACTCCAACGGAAAGTTGGTAAGTTACAATTTTAAAGTAAAGATCATGTAATGAGCTTAATAATTTGGATAAAGGATTCTACCAAACCATATTGAGTCTAGACTCATAGGACAAAGTACTAAAATTCAAATCTAGGGCCATAGAGGCATGCAAGAAGAATTTTGTGACATTGTCCATTCGATTTGCTTGAAATCAATGTTCAGGATAATGAGCCAATGGTTTAGTGTGGCTAAATGCACACATGAGACATCATGTAAATGTGTATTTTAAAACCATGGAATACCTGAATGGTCTAGTCAATGGTTGGGAAGAGCCTTTTACCTCGACTTGATGAATTCAAGGAGTTTGAGTGGTTCAGCGTAGACTTTAAGGTGTACGAACCTTAAAGTTAGCTTCCTTGCATTGCACGTAATGCACATAAAATCCAAATATGTTAGAATGTAGCATCATTTTAGTCATGATCAATACAAATTGCTGATAGTTTCTGTTTCAACCCAATGTCGAAATGATCAAGGCGAGTATGCCAAGTTTGTCATGTAGAAGACATTTTGAAAGCTATCATGTATGCAACAAATGCTACGGGTTTTGTAGTATGTATAGTGCAATCCAGAAAATAAGAAGATAATGGTTTACCATATCCGTATAGGGTGAAGAGAAGATTTTCTCTTTGTTGTCATCACAAGTTTCTCTATGAAAACTATTTTGACGGATATCTCTATAGTAGTAGGGTACGAGTTATATCGAGACACAATAAAGTATCTTTTATAACACTCGAGAGTGCCCATAGGGATAGTAAATACGACTCGAGCTGAGTCGATAGTTACATCATCGCGTCCAGCGATTATTAAAATATTTCCAGACCTCTTAGTAAGAGTGGAAACATTATATTTCCCCGAATATAGAGTTTGTGGTGCATATGTCCACAAAGCACATATCATATTTCATCTGATTGACCCCGTAGAAATCTATATATAGACCTGAAGATTTCTAGTATGAAAATCTCTATCATATATATAGAATACATACAAATGTATTTGTAACAAAGTGCTGATACAATATATTGTGATATACAATATATGATGACAACAATAATCATGTCCTTATTGGAACATCATAAATGGACAAATAAGAAGATCACTAAGGAGACTAAGAGACTAAATGTATAGTCTCCAAACATGTCAGTTGAAGCATATTCAACCATCAAGCTCTCCATGCTCATAGGGTCCCGTGACAGCTTGATGGTGTTAGGTTGACGGTTTGAAGTGAGTTTCAAACCATTACCCTTGAGGTCCATTGCGTCCCGAAGGCGTGGCTTGGATCACATGCGCTAGTCCATTGGATGCAAGATTGATCTTGATGTCTATGACCCGCTTAAGTAAGTTGTGGCCATTGAGGGCAAGAGCCTCAAAATACTTAGCCATCGATTACTTATAGGAGCAAACCAGAGATAATTAATTTACCAGGAGTAAATTAAAACCATCGTGGTTTGTAATAAGAATGCATAAAAAATCGACTCAAGTGTATAACCTGAAAATGCTCAACCTCAATTGTGGTAACATAGCACATTGAAGATCATCTAGATCTCATGGTAATAGGCTGCATAATCTGACAATTTCAGTAGATGCGCATGGTTCTATTACCTTGTGTATGGCACAATTTAAATATAAGAAAACACGTAGGAGGTAATCGTTTTGTCGTGATTGACAAAACGTAGGCCTCTCCGTAAGAGTTGATAATCTGCACATGGGCAGTACATCGAACTCATTACCTAGTGTTTTCCTAATATGGTGAGGGAAAATGTAGTTGTCAAAATTTTGCAAGTCTGTTGTGCGAGAGAAATTAATCTCGATCGTGATGACATGTTCATGATAATAATGTGGTAAACACATGGAATTCATCATATCCGGTGTCAAACCGGTAATTTATTTATATTACACAGGTATATAATATAAATACATGTAGTTGTGAACAGTACTAAAACAGAAATAAATTACTGAATTAATACTAGAAATAAACAGAGAGAGAAAGGAAAAAAAACTGTAAATCGGCCTGGACGGCCTTTCGGCCCACTGGCTGGCAGGGTTGGGAAGGCCTGGCGCGCCTGGCGCCTTGGGCCTGGCCGCCAGGGCCCTTTGGCCGGCCCACAGCGGGTAACCGCTTAAGAGGGGAGGGGGTGGAGCGGTTCCAGAAGGAACCAGTGCCCGACCGCCCTCCATCTCCCCCGTACGGCGGCGCCGCCCGCCCCCCTCGACGCCGGCGCTCACCGGCGGCCACGGCGTGGGGCATTGCAGTCCTCCTCGGAGGAGGAGGTGGAGGCGAGGGGCACAGTCGACGGCGCGAAGGCCATAGCACGGCCGACGCAGAGGCCGGGCTGCCGGGCGCGTAGGCCGGGCTGCCGGCGCGAAGGCCGGGCGGAGGTCACGGCGCGGACAGGAGGGCGCGCGGGGCGCATCTGAGCGCGGGAGTGCAGCGCGGCGCCGACCGGCGGCGGCCACGAGCAGGGCACGACCCTGGCCTGGAGCGGTCGTGGGCGGGGCCGACCACGGCTTGGCACGGGCTGCACGCAGGGCGCGGCCGCAGAGGCCGGTGAGTGGCGCGGAGGCCGCTGGAGCGCGGCACGACGCTTGGCCGGGCATGGCGCGGAGGCCGGGCCGCCAGCGCGTCGTGGCGCACGGTCGGGCGCGGCGCGGGAGGCAGGGCGCGCGTCGAGGCCGTGGCCAGGGCGTGGCCGGGCGCAGGCGCGGACGAGCCGACGACGCACAGTCGGGCGCGAGGCGCGGCGCGGGCGGGCCCGAGACCGGCGGCGCAGACGGAGGCGGCGCGGTAGGCCGGCGAGTCCACGGCGCGGGGCGGACGGGCGGGGTCGCGGTGCGGAGGCCGGAGCCTGGGCCGCGGCGCACGGCCGGGCTCGGCCGCGGGGGCCCGGAGGCCGGTCAGCGGCGCGGACGCGGGCGGGTGAGGCCACGGCCTGTTGCGGCCGGCGATGACGGCACGAGGGCTACATCGCGCACTTCGGTCGTCGAAGACGCCAACTCCTGTTGCTTTCTCTCTCGGCCAAATCGCTCTCGGCGGAGCGTGCTGATAACGTATTGAAGTTGAGATGTAAAGAAAGCAAATGAATCAACTCTATGTTATTCCATTGAAGATCACAGTATATATACAAGGGAACAGACGTGAACGAAGAGATGTGTCTGTTCGCAGGGTGTGAGGAAGAGTCGCGATGGTTGCCAACACAACCATACGAGATATTACATAGGGAGGATTATCCCTTTAATTAAGAGAATTAATTAAATCCTAACAAAAATAACAGCTGCATGCTTTCTCTCTCACTCCAAAAACGAGTTGTATTTTATTTCATTGTGGCATTTTGAATGAATAATAACTTCTGAATCAAATATCTATTTTTTAAACATTTTATATACTCCCTCCGATCCATATTAATGGACTTAAATTTGTCTAGATACACATGCATTTAGTCTAAATACTTAACTAGATACATTCGAATCTAGACAAAGTTGAGTCCATTAATATGGATCGAAGGTAATATTTGAATTCAGAGTGATAAAAACTTTAAAACAAGACCGATCTCAGATACATTTTAACTAATTGAATTTACTGTTTCAATCATATTTCAATTTCAATGTATCTTGCCCACTGCAAAATTAATTTCACATTTTATGTAACCAGTTGCATGGCACATATTTCACTCGTGAAAAAGCAATACCAATGTGGATTCATCCTCAATTCACATACATATTCCAATCAATTCAAAAATACTCCATCCGTAATCTTTTGTAAGATGTTTTAGATTACTATTTTAATTATCTAAAACGTCTTATAAAAGTTTACAGAGGTAGTATAATTTTACTCATTTCATAAAAAGAGATTTCGATCATTTGAAAAACTTGTTTCATTCATTTGAAAACAATGATTTCACTAATTTCAAAACTTATTTCACAAAAAAATATTTCACTCAGTTGAAAACACTGATTTCACCAGTTTTGAAACAAGATTTTACTTAATTCAGAAAATAATCTTTAGGGTGTAACATCTGTAACAAGATTTCACTCATCTGTTCCTAGAACACAACCTCTCTGAAAATATAAGATACAAGGAAATACAACAGGACACCACCAAATAATACAGACAGCACATGACCGCATTTTGTTGATCACAACGGGGACGAGCGCGTGGGATAACGGGCTCCCTGCCCCTCGAGCACCGTTAGGCATTTACGTAATACAAGCACCTATTCACGCAAAAAAAAATGAAGTTCTGAACTGTTTACAGAATGATCTCCAGCTACTTGTATGTCTCACCTATGTTTTTCCCTCATAATTGAGTTCTCCAAACACTGTAAATGTTCAGCTTACGCTTGGTACAGCTAGACTTCCCATCTGAAGTACTCTGGGCAGTATCTGAAAAGATGGTGATTGTGATGCAACAAACGTATGTCACCTGCTGCGGTAAAGAAAAGGCTAAAGTACAAGATAACAAACCTCCCCACATCTCGCATTGATTTTCAAAGATATAATGCTATCAGCCCTCGTGCCCCCAATGTTAATCGCAGCTATTGGAGCATTTGATTCATGTGCAAGCCTGGGATTGGGATTTATAATCAATTTGATGTTGCGATAACCAATAAGAAGACAAACTGATCCAGTTTAAAAGATTAAATCCAAAGCAAGAAATATCGGCAAACAAGATAGCTAAGCTATCGACAATAATATGGAAATGATTAAACAATGTTTTCTACTGATACCTTGCCAGCCTAAAAGCAGACATTGTCATTACAGCCGAACCAACCACCAGAAGAGCATCACAGTTTCTTGCAGCCTCTTTAGCGTCATCAGCTCTCTCTCTTGGAACATTATCACCAAACATCACAACCTTCAAAGAACAGGATAAGACATTCAAAACCTTATTAGAACTTACATGGACTAGGGAAAGAAAGCCCTTCACTGGAATGACATATTGACATTGAATCTTGCATTTCAGTTATACAAATTGCTAAAGAGATCACATGTTAGTAATGGGCTCATCAGATGCAATAAGAGTCAGTGTGTTTTTTTAGAAAGAAGGATAACCCCCAGCCTCTGCATCAAGCGATACACACATCCATCTTTATTACTCCCTCCGTTCCTAGATATAGGGCGTATAGTTTTTGGCACGGAAATTAAAGAACACACATGGAGGAAAAATACACCGGATTTGGAAGGGATTATTCATAGGCAATTGATGTGAGAAAATAGAGGGGTTTGCAAGAAATAAAGAAACATGATCAAAAAAATTTAAAAATATATTCAAACGAGTGTTGTAACACAACACACCCTGTATTTTGAACTTTTTCTCAAAAAACTATGTGCCCTATATCTAGTACCGGAGGGAGTATTATTCAACAGAGTCTGACAAAAAGAATTTTCCTGAATCCACCTTTCTGGTGAACAAGTCGCTACACCTACAACCTTGATAATGTGCCTGGACCACACCACGCACGCTATCTAAACCAGTGGCCTCACTCAGCCACCCGCCGGCGGGCTGAGAGCACCACCCGGTCTGGCAGACCCGCATCGCACACCGCATGCGCACGCTCTGGATCCGTCGCCGCCATGTTCCACAATCCCAGCTTTAGGAGGGACCATCGCATTGGCCTTGTCAGGCCCAACAACAGTCGACGCCGCCACGACTCCAGACAACTCCACTGGCCTGTGCGTGTCCATCGACCCACGTCCAACGCTGAGACTCCATTGTGCCACACCATCGAGACCCGCCGTCTTCGATGCGGCAGAAGCAACATCACTACGCCTTTTGGCCCCTTCAGTAAGTATTTGCTCCAAAACGATGCCCCCAAAAGGGAAAACGACGCCGAAGTCTTCGTCATCATCCGATCCGGGGATATCCGGATCTAGGGTTTCTGTTGTCGATATGTGACGGTAGATGCCGTGGGGATGGCTAAAGAGAGGGACAAACCGAGGTGAGTGTCGATGGTGCCGAAATCGAGAGTGGGGACAAACACAGTGAGACACCGCGATGTACCCAGGTTCGGGGCTCTCTGTAGAGATAACACCCCTAGTCTTGCCGAGCTAGCTCTGTGAGCTGTATGAGAGGAAGGAGAAGAGGGCTCTAAACACAACTCTCTCCTTGCTCTCTTTCTGGTGGGTGAAGTGTAGTAAATGTGGTCGTCCCCTACGCATGAGGGGTTCCCGGGGCTCTTATAGGCCGAGCCTAGGGTAGTACAGTAATATCCAATTAGTCCAGGGCCTAGCTGTAAGCCTCTGGAGAACTACCGGGTCCCGCCGAGTGCGCCCTTTACAGGCGCCAGGCGGTAAGCTGTAGCCCTACTTTGTCGTGGAATGTCTCTATGTAGGTCTGAAGTGCTCTACGCCTAGCCTCGCGGCTGCCTCAGCGCCTTGTCTCCTCCGCCGCCCTGTCAGCTGATGTGTCGAGGGAACATCATGTGTCTGACAGGTCGGCATGGTACTGTTCTTTCTGCCATGTGGATCTCTTGGGATCGCCTATTGATGACCTCGGTCCGGGTGCGCCCATCCGGCCCAAGGTCAATTCTCGTGGATAGCTCGGATGGAGTTGTATCTTCTTGGGCCGAATGAACTTAGGTGGGGCCGCTTGCACTCTCCTGGGGCAATCGGCCTCCGACCTAATCAGCTCGGCCCTTTGGAAATCGACCTTGTGCTTGCTCGGTCTTCTTCGAGATCGGTGAGCCTCAGATCAGCGGTCTTCAGGTCGGCCTTGACTAGATCGGCATTCCTCCGAATGAAGATCTTCAGGTCGGCCTGGATCAGCCTGGCCTCACTTAGATCGGCGATCTTCGTCTTGAAATGTTATTTCGCTTGGGTGACCCTACCCGGTGGTCATTCCCACGACAGTAGCCCCTGAAGCTGCGGAGGTCCCGCGGAGAGTAATGATAGCGGGCCTGCACAGGTTCCTCCCATATTTGCCTTGAGTCTTGTTGTATCTGCTCT
Organism: Bromus sterilis; assembly: GCA_950022295.1. Classification (NCBI taxonomy): domain Eukaryota; kingdom Viridiplantae; phylum Streptophyta; class Magnoliopsida; order Poales; family Poaceae; genus Bromus; species Bromus sterilis. Next base: position 162,212,194 of record OX465600.1, read on the forward strand.
GCTTTTCTGACCGATTGCTCTCAATTGACCGATTGCTTCTTCAATCTGCCGATTGCTCTAGTTTAGTTCGAACGCTTCCCCACCGACCGATTGCACCTTGTTCGGCCGATTGCTCTTGTCATTTCTGTCGACTGCTTCTTCAGCTCCGCCAATCTACCCAATGGTTGCTTTGACCGGAATATTGACCGACCCACGTGCTTCGAATTCGCGACGGAATACGGGGCGACGAGCCACGATTGATGAGACATAACGCCGCCTCGGGCCACGCGCGCACGTCCCCTCCCATTCGCGGGATCTTCTGCGCCTTGGCCCTGTGTTGCTTCTGCGATACACGAGGCCACACCGGCCACACGGATGTAGCACCGGATCCCACCACCGTCCCCCAGCCCAATAAATAGCCAAGGGGTTGGAGATGCGGCTCGCCCCCGCCAACTTTGCCTCGTCTTCCTCCTCGCGCACGCATCTCCTCTGCCTCCGCCGCTGCAGCGACGAACACCTCGCCGTCGCCGCTACCGCCGCCGAGAGCTTGGATCTGCCCCAAAAACCTCCGCGCTCTGCTTCTTAACTCTCACCGCCACCGTCGCCACCGCTCGTCGCCATTGGTGGACGCGGTTCTCGAGCGCAGCCACCACCGTCGCCGCTGTCCGCCATAGATTCCGACGTCTCCATGGGAGACCAGGACCTTCTCGCCTCCGCCACGCGTGGCGCTTGGAAGGGCTCCATCGTCAGGGAGATGGACATTCTTCTCCTCCTCCGCGCGCGCAAGATTCCGGCGAACATTGAGTTCCGCGTCCCCGGACCCGAGGCGGTGCCAGAGCCGCTCGCCTGCGAGCGCGTTGTCTTCCTCGCGCACTGTCGGTGAAGTACTGGATGGCTTGGATTTCATGAACTCCCTCGCAAGCGTTTCTGACCTTGATTCACCGCTGAAGGTAATCGCGAAGGGGCTCGTCCTTTCCTTGCACACATAACGCCAGATGCCAAGGCAGACCTGGCCGCTCGTACGTGCCGGTGAAATTACGCACGAATGCATCATCAAAATCCGCCCAACAGTTGATTATGTTGCTGGGCAAGTTGTTCAACCAAGACTGAGCTAAACCTTGAAGCATGAGGGGTGCATAGCTGAACCTTCGGCTGTGTGCAGCCCCTTGATTCCTCCGACTGCGAAGTTGACTCCCATGCGGCGGAGATGCTTGCCTTTGTTGCCGAGGTGGCGCATTCTGCTGGTTTGCACCCGCAGTCGGCCGAACTAACCTTGACGCCACGGGCCCTTGGGGTTGCTCGATGGCTGCCTTCTGCTGCTGACTTGCTGCCGCAAGAAGATCGCACATTCGACGCGTCTTCTCTCGCAACTTCTCTCCCTCCAAGTGCTCTAGCTCTTGGGCAATCTTCTCGGCAGCCCTCATGTTCTTCACAGGAGAGCTATACGCGAGCTGTGGGACGATGGTGGACGCTGCTAGTTGCTGGGCTCTTGCCAGCTCCCTGCCGACCTCTCGGCCGGGACCCGCAGGTCCTCTAGCACAGGTGGTGGAATTACTCGCGGCACAATACCGCGTGCCGCATTGTACTCCCGAACCGTGGCTTCCAGACGACGTTTTTCAACGTCCATCCGATCTGACTGCTCGTCCAAGGCTTGGCGAACTTTTTCCAGCCCGGCATGAGCTACCGCTGGATCTGCGTTAAGGCCCACGGGAGTGCGGAGCACATCCTGTGGATTGCTCGGACCTGTAGCAGCGTTGGCTGCATCTCTCGCAGTTCAAGCTGCCGTGCTGGTAGAGCTATGACGACTCAATGCTCCTGCCATCATAACCTCCGCACGGACGTGCGAAGTCGTGTTCTCCGATTCCACAGCATCCTCACTGCGCGGCAGCGGGTCTGTGAGACCGGAGAACATCCGTACCTCCCTGGGATATACCTCTGGAAGGGCCGCGATGAAAACGCGGTGAATGCCGAATGGCACAATGACACCACGCGGCAGGGGCATTCCTGTCCCAAACCGCGAGGCGTTGTCGATGACGTAGTCCCATGCCCCGTACCTGAGAACCAGGTCGGAAGCAAAGCGTGCGCTCGACGCAGAGGATGGTCCCTTCCGGATGAGAACTTCAGTCGACGCCTCGGCCTGCCCCACGGTAGGCGCCAACTGTCGTCGATATGTGACGGCAGATGCAATGGGGATGGCTAAAGAGAGGAACAAACCAAGGTGAGTGTCGATGGTGCCGGAATTGAGAGTGGGGACAAACAAAGTGAGACACCGCGATGTACCCAGGTTCGGGGCTCTCCGTAGAGATTACACCCCTAGTCCCGCCGAGCTAGCTATAAGCAATAACTCGAGCTATAATGAATGCTCCGTGAGCTGTATGAGAGAAAGGAGAAGAGGGCTCTAAACACAACTCTTTCATTGCTCTCTCTCTGGTGGGTGAAGTGTAGTAAATGTGGCCGTCCCCCCATGCGGGAGGGGTTCCCGGGGCTCTTATAGGCCGAGCCCGGCGTAGTACAGTAATATCAATTAGTCCAGGGCCCAGCTGTAAGCCTCTGGAGAACTGCTGGGTCCCATCGACCTGCGCCCTTTACGGGTGCTAGGCGGCGAAAAGTTGTAGCCCTACTTTGTCGTGGAATCTCTCTATGTAGGTCTGGAGTGCTCTACGTCTAGCCTCGCGGTTGCCTCAGCACCTTGTCTCTTCCGCCGCTGTCAGCTGATGTGTCGAGGGAACATCATGCGTCTGACAGGTCGGCATGGTACTGTTCTGTCTGCCACGCGGATCTCTCGGGATCGCCTATTGATGACCTCGGTCTAGGTGCGCCCATCCGGCCCAAGGTCAACTCTCGTGGATAGCTCGGATGGAGTTGTATCTTCTTGGGCCGAATGAACTTAGGTGGGGCTGATTGCACTCTCCTGGGGCAATCGGCCTCCGATCTAATCAGCTCGGCCCTTTGGAAATCGACCTTGTGCTTGCTCAGTCTTCTTTGAGATCGGTGATCCTAAGGTCGACGGTCTTCAGGTCGGCCTTGACTAGATCGGCCTTCCTCCGAATGACGATCTTCAGGTCGGCCTGGATCAGCCCGGCCTCACTTAGATCGGCGATCATCGGATCGGCGATCTTCGTCTTGAAATGTTATTTCGCCTGAGTGACCCTACCCAGGGGTCATTCCCACGACAGTTTCCCTCAAAGCGAATGACACCGGAGGGAGAAGGACATGCCATCTGCAGCTGCCAACGAGCCCAAACAATGCTCACCACCACAATGCTCTCACGGGGATGCCTTCAAGAAGGACACGGCATCATGAGCGCCGCCGCCGCCCACCGCAGTTAGGATTTTCACCCGAGAAGCAGTGAGGTGGGAAGAGGTAGGGAGACCCGACCGATGTTTCCAAGAAGAAAACCGGCGGCCTCGGGCCTGTCATAGCCGACTAGGGAGTTATCCCGATCTGGACCCCACCCGCTCCGCCCATAGCCCTGTGATCGGCTAGGCGCGAGCGCGGCCAAGCCGACCGGGGTGGAGCACACAAAGCAGGGAAGATAACCAGCGGCCCAATCCGACGTAGTCGGTCGCCGGGGCATTAAAGCTCCGGTCCCAACAGGAGTCAGTGTCTACTTATACCAAATGTTCCTAGCTACAAACCTTAATGGGTTGATTTGTCTACTATTATCTTTCCAATACCTCAAATGACAAATCTATAGTTTTACATCTGTACTCAAAGAAAGATGAAGAAAAATCTCACATCAGGTTTTAGCACTCCACCACATTGACTGCAACTAGGAATGTCAAAATCTTGCTCCCAGAACTTCTCATCAATCTCAATATCACCATCAGGCCGCTGTTGCATACCAAAACTTTTGCTCGAGCCAGATTGTCCCTCTTCCAAACTGTCAATAGCTAGAGCCCACTGCAACACAACAATATACCACTCCATCCCCTGAGATTACCGAAATCATATATCCAAAATAGATCCTTAGGAAGCACACACAAAACATGACTGGAAAAGCAGGAGCTCTGCCATAACTCTATGGACAGTAAAGTATTTACAAGACTTAATAACTGAGTGACAAAGGCCAAATCGGAAAAAAATAGAATGAATATATAATCAAGACTGATATACACACAATGTGGTTCAAGAGGCACCACTCCTAGACATGCATGATAACATGAATGGATTGTCGGTCTCAAACTTGATATTTTTAACAATATTTAACATCTAAATGAGATTGGTTGGTAAGATGATGAGGATCCTCACCAACTACACATATTGGACCAGTTACTAGAGCTCGTGCACGTCAACTAAATTATCAGGTACTTTCGTTTCTTGCGAATCCTTCTATTGTTCATGAACATATGATACTGCCTAAATTAGATACTTTTGTTTTGCTTATGAATGAAGGACCTAGCATGGACAAGAAGGATGGTCATTGGAGCGGGATCAAGCATGGAGAAGAAGGTGCGCGCGCGGGAAAGGACAGCGGAGCTTCCCGTGGTGATTATCGCACTTTGAAGCCACCATAAGGCGCATGAAGTCTTGGACGAAATACGCGAGATGCCACTTCATTATTTTCGTCCAAGGGCAATTATAGGTGCTGCGTCACCTTAATATTGGGCTGGGCCCATGTAATTTCGAAATACCACCTTATAGGCTGTTTTTAGAGTCCGTATGTGTGGGGAAACCGAGTTAGGGTTGTTTTCGGACCCCACCTCCAAGGGGTCACGAAAATCCCCTCTGTTCCCCCATATATACAGCCCTTAGGGCGTCGTTTAGACTTGGGTTTTAATTAGATTTAAGTTAGCCATAGCCGCAACTTCGAGCTCTTCGTTTGTGTCATCCGACCAGGCGAAGACCTCATTGGAACCCCAACTTTCGTAATCTTTCATCTTATATTCGCAATATCCAGATTGCAATTCTTAGTTCTTGCTTGTTCTTCGATTGCTTGCAGGAATTAGACCTTCGTGGTCAGGTTGATCGTGCATCCGCGGGATCAATAACCTCTCGGAGTTGGTTTAGCGATCGCTAAGGCGCAACGTCTTCGCACGTTCGTAGTCGGGTCGTGAAAGTCTACTCCACCATAATCGATCTCCACCATCTCATCGAAACATCGGGACACCTTCGCCTCTATCATAAGAACTATGATAAAACTATTTAATTGAAATTTTATGTTATAAAATATCAAATGATTACAATAGGTCAAAAAACTTCAGAAGCTCTGACAATCACTCCTTTATACTTTTCCTTGTTATACCTTAAGCACTTCCCACTTATATGAGGAACCAGTCTTAAGGGGGAAATATAACCAGTATCAAATGGGCAAACCTTTGGGTTGAGGTCCTTCACTTGTTCTTGGAATGACTCCCGGCCGATGGATGTACCACAATCTAAGCAAATTACCTCATATACACTTCCGTGCAACTCAATTGGCTTACTACCAGCACGATGATGCAACCTACAATACTCATACACAAAGTGATGGTGAAATATAAGCTGCATAGTCATTCCCAATTAATAATAACACAGATACAGGTCACTACCTATCCACATTCTGAGTAACCATCGAGTGCCCATGATGATGCTCATGATATGGAGTATATGGCTCCTGATGATGCAGATAAATATGCTAGTTTGGTTGCTCAACGTGTGTTAAGTGTGCAGGTAACGAAGGCTGAGCAAAACCAGAGGCATAATTTGTTCCACACAAAGGGAGTGGTGAAAGAACGTTCGGTTCGCATCATCATTGACGGAGGGAGTTGCAACAACTTGGCTAGCATGGAGTTGGTGGAGAAGCTATCTCTCACCACAAGACCACACCCCCATCCGTACTATATTCAGTGGTTTAACAATAGTGGTAAGATTAAGGTAACGCGTTCTGTTCGTGTGCACTTTAGCATTGCTGCATATGCTGATTATGTTGATTGTGATGTGGTACCCATGCAAGCATGCTCTCTTTTACTTGGTAGACCATGGCAATTTGATAGGAATGTTGTACACCATGGTAGGACAAATCAGTTTACTCTGGTTCATCAGGATAAAAATATTGCTTTACTTCCTATGTCTCCTGAACAAATTGTGAAAGATGATCTTGCTAGAGCTAGTAAAGCTAAACAGGAGAAAAATAAGAGTGAAAATGAGATAGCAGCCAAAGAATTTGAGCAACAACATAAGACTAATAGCAAATCTTCTTCTGCTGTGTCTAATGAAATTAAATTGACTAGTCCAACTTTGCTTGCTACTAAAGTTGATATTTCAGATTTGGATGTTAGTCAATATGTGTGCTATGCTTTTGTGTGCAAAGAAGCTTTGTTTTCATTTGAGGAATTGCCTCCTTCTTTGCCTCCTGTTGTCACTGACCTTTTGCAGGAGTTTATTGACGTCTTTCCACAAGACGTACCACCGGGATTACCACCTATTCGAGGGATTGAGCATCAGATTGACTTAATTCCCGGTGCTTCACTGCCCAACCGTGCGCCATACCGTACCAATCCGGAGGAGACAAAGGAGATTCAGCGTCAAGTACAAGAGCTACTCGACAAAGGTTACATACGTGAATCCCTTAGTCCTTGTGCTGTTCCTGTTATATTAGTGCCTAAAAAGGATGGAACATGGCGTATGTGTGTTGATTGTCGAGCCATTAATAATATTACTATTCGTTATCGTCATCCTATTCGTAGGTTAGATGATATGCTTGATGAATTAAGTGGCTCTACCATGTTTTCCAAAGTTGATTTGCGTAGTGGATACCATCAAATTCGCATGAAATTAGGAGATGAATGGAAAACGGCATTTAAAACTAAGTTTGGATTATATGAGTGGTTAGTCATGCCTTTTGGGTTAACTAATGCACCTAGCACTTTCATGAGATTAATGAACGAGGTTTTACGTGCTTTCATTGGACGATTTGTGGTAGTCTATTTTGATGATATACTGATTCATAGCAAATCTTTGGAGGAACATTTGGATCATTTACGTGCTGTTTTTATTGCTCTACGTAATGCACGTTTGTTTGGTAACCTTGGGAAGTGCACCTTTTGCACCGACCGAGTATCGTTTCTTGGCTATGTTGTTACTCCGCAGGGAATTGAAGTTGATAAAGCCAAGATCGAGGCGATTGAGAGTTGGCCGCAGCCCAAAACGGTCACACAAGTGAGGAGTTTTCTTGGCCTCGCTGGATTCTATAGGCGTTTTGTGAGAGATTTCAGCACCATTGCTGCACCTCTCAATGAGCTTACACGCAAGGATGTGCCTTTTACTTGGGGTACCGCACAGGAAGAAGCCTTCACCGTATTGAAAGATAAGTTAACACATGCTCCTTTGCTCCAACTTCCTGATTTTAATAAGACTTTTGAGCTTGAATGCGATGCTAGTGGGATTGGTTTGGGAGGTGTGTTATTACAAGATGCTAAACCTGTTGCTTACTTTTCTGAAAAATTGAGTGGGCCTAGTCTGAACTATTCTACTTATGATAAGGAATTATATGCTCTTGTTCGGACATTAGAAACTTGGCAACATTATTTATGGCCCAAAGAATTTGTTATACATTCTGATCATGAATCTTTGAAACACATAAGAAGTCAAGCAAAACTTAATCGTAGACATGCTAAGTGGGTTGAATTTATTGAGACTTTCCCTTATGTCATTAAACACAAGAAGGGGAAAGATAATATTATTGCTGATGCTTTGTCTCGTCGTTATACTATGCTTTCACAACTTGACTTCAAGATTTTCGGTTTAGAGACAATCAAAGATCAATACGTAAATGATGCGGAATTTAAAGATGTATTGCAGAATTATAGAGAGGGTAGAACATGGAACAAGTTTGTGCTTAATGATGGATTTGTGTTCCGTTCTAACAAGCTATGCATTCCAGCTAGCTCTATTCGTCTTTTGTTGTTACAGGAGGCGCATGGAGGAGGATTAATGGGACACTTTGGCGTGAAGAAGACGGAGGACGTACTTGCTACACATTTCTTTTGGCCAAAGATGAGACGGGATGTTGAGCGTTTTGTTGCTCGCTGCACTACATGTCAAAAAGCTAAGTCACGACTCAATCCTCATGGTTTATACATGCCTTTACCTGTACCTAGTGTTCCGTGGGAGGACATATCCATGGACTTTGTTTTAGGCTTGCCTCGAACAAAGAATGGGAGGGATAGCATATTTGTTGTCGTGGATAGATTTTCTAAGATGGCACATTTTATACCATGTCATAAAAGCGATGATGCTGCTAATGTTGCTGATTTATTTTTTCGTGAGATTATTTGCTTACATGGTGTGCCCAATACTATTGTCTCGGATCGTGATACTAAGTTTCTTAGCCATTTTTGGAGATGCTTATGGGCTAAGTTGGGGACTAAACTACTTTTTAGTACTACATGTCATCCCCAAACTGATGGACAAACTGAAGTAGTCAATAGGACTTTGTCTACTATGCTTAGGGCTGTTTTAAAGAGTAACTTGAAACTGTGGGAAGAATGTTTACCTCATATTGAATTTGCTTATAATCGTTCATTGCATTCTACCACTAAAATGTGCCCTTTTGAGATTGTTTATGGTTTTCTACCTCGTGCACCTATTGATTTGCTTCCTCTTCCATCTTCGGAGAAGGTTAATTTTGATGCTAAGCAACGTGCTGAATTGATATTAAAACTGCATGAGTTAACTAAAGAAAACATTGAGCGCATGAATGCTAGATACAAGCTTGCTGGTGATAGGGGTCGAAAGCATGTTGTGTTTGAACCCGGAGATCTTGTTTGGTTACATCTACGTAAAGATAGGTTTCCTGATTTGCGCAAGTCTAAGTTAATGCCTCGAGCTGATGGTCCCTTTAAGGTTTTGCAGAAAATTAATGATAATGCATATAAACTTGAGCTACCTGCAGCCTTTGGGGTTAGTCCCACATTTAATATTGCAGATTTGAAGCCTTATTTGGGAGAAGATGATGAGCTTCCGTCGAGGACGACTTCAATTCAAGAAGGGGAGGATGATGAGGACATCCCTACTAATGTTACACCCATATCCTCACCAACTACACATATTGGACCAGTTACTAGAGCTCGTGCACGTCAACTAAATTATCAGGTACTTTCGTTTCTTGCGAATCCTTCTATTGTTCATGAACATATGATACTGCCTAAATTAGATACTTTTGTTTTGCTTATGAATGAAGGACCTAGAATGGACAAGAAGGATGGTCATTGGAGCGGGATCAAGCATGGAGAAGAAGGTGCGCGCGCGGGAAAGGACAGCGGAGCTTCCCGTGGTGATTATCGCACTTTGAAGCCACCATAAGGCGCGCATGAAGTCTTGGACGAAATACGCGAGATGCCACTTCATTATTTTCGTCCAAGGGCAATTATAGGTGCTGCGTCACCTTAATATTGGGCTGGGCCCATGTAATTTCGAAATACCACCTTATAGGCTGTTTTTAGAGTCCGTATGTGTGGGGAAACCGAGTTAGGGTTGTTTTCGGACCCCACCTCCAAGGGGTCACGAAAATCCCCTCTGTTCCCCCATATATACAGCCCTTAGGGCGTCGTTTAGACTTGGGTTTTAATTAGATTTAAGTTAGCCATAGCCGCAACTTCGAGCTCTTCGTTTGTGTCATCCGACCAGGCGAAGACCTCATTGGAACCCCAACTTTCGTAATCTTTCATCTTATATTCGCAATATCCAGATTGCAATTCTTAGTTCTTGCTTGTTCTTCGATTGCTTGCAGGAATTAGACCTTCGTGGTCAGGTTGATCGTGCATCCGCGGGATCAATAACCTCTCGGAGTTGGTTTAGCGATCGCTAAGGCGCAACGTCTTCGCACGTTCGTAGTCGGGTCGTGAAAGTCTACTCCACCATAATCGATCTCCACCATCTCATCGAAACATCGGGACACCTTCGCCTCTATCATAAGAACTATGATAAAACTATTTAATTGAAATTTTATGTTATAAAATATCAAATGATTACAATAGGTCAAAAAACTTCAGAAGCTCTGACAATCACTCCTTTATACTTTTCCTTGTTATACCTTAAGCACTTCCCACTTATATGAGGAACCAGTCTTAAGGGGGAAATATAACCAGTATCAAATGGGCAAACCTTTGGGTTGAGGTCCTTCACTTGTTCTTGGAATGACTCCCGGCCGATGGATGTACCACAATCTAAGCAAATTACCTCATATACACTTCCGTGCAACTCAATTGGCTTACTACCAGCACGATGATGCAACCTACAATACTCATACACAAAGTGATGGTGAAATATAAGCTGCATAGTCATTCCCAATTAATAATAACACAGATACAGGTCACTACCTATCCACATTCTGAGTAACCATCGAGTGAACACGGCCGATTCTTTCTAGTGAAGCAAGAGCATAGTGAGCTGTATTTGGTTGTGCTCTCGTGAACCTTCTCCATCCAGCATAACTCCTAGCCCAGTAGCGCCGCCGGGCTCGAATAGAGCGAACAAACTCCTATTTTCAAATGGAAAATAGGGAAGATGACATAATTATTGGTATGATGTGGACAAATGAAAGGGCAATAAGAAGTATTAGAATATTTCCTAATGGAAATTACTAATAAAGATGACCATCAGAAAGGCAAAATCCAGGGTAAGTTGAGAAAAACTGAAATAAAAAAATGTAAAAAAGGACTGTGCAGTTACAGCTGTGAGACGAAAGAACCATTACTATCGCGCCTAATTTGAACTCCCCATTGCAGCTCCAAGAATTCATTGATATCTGGCATCTGCTTCAGGACTTGAGCGGTCAAGACTACACTGTAATCAATCGGACTCCATCCACTAGAGTGAAGCACTTCCGGTGATTACACAGTCCAATTTCTTGGTAACCAACCTAGGTTCCAGATGGGAAAGATTCAGACCGCATATGCTGAGGAAATAAAAGGCTTTCTCCTTGCTGGTGCTCCAGGGTTGTATATTAATGGTGGAGGTTCTAGCAGTGAGGGTCGTCTGCATAGCCCAACGTAACAGTTATTCCGCCGCAATGCAGAGATCATCACCACTTGTTGAAGGAACCATTGGTGAACTATTGGCTAGGCAAGTAGGTCACACCCTTAGTTTCTGGTTTCCCATCCATGGAGGAATAGTGTGGGGGTTTTCCTGTGTCGGCTCAGGCATGACAACTGGCAAGCCTGTAGGGAACATCTAAGATATGCCGACTGGAACTAATGAAAGGAGATGTACCGCCACATCATCTTGAATGCAGAAAGGCTAACTAAACTGCTGCTGGGTTGCGTCGATCCCCTTTGAAGACATCATATTTTTTGAAGTATGACTAGTGTGACCTCTTCAGAGTAGTTCAAGTGCAGAACCTCAGGCTTTTCTGACTTCCTCCTCATAAAAACAACTCCATCTGTAATTTGTAACTAATACTCTATTTTGTCCTTAATTGAATGCACCACTTGATGCGGAGCATCCCACAGGCATCACCATGGCAGGTGATCCATCGTCAAGAAACACAAGCATCTCCCACATCATACACACAAAGGTGAATCTTCTCTTTTACACGAGTTTTCCTGGATCTTTCAAGGATGGTATATTACTTGACACTCCTACCTTATGCACCTTTAGGTTTGAGCCAAACATCATGCATGGAATGGAGGAGGTCAAGCACAAGACAACGACTAGGTCATCCAATAGGCAAGCCTGAAAGGGAAGGAACCACGAGGACAAACGCACGCCGCGCGAAGACGGCAACCGGAGGACCAGGGCAACCAAAAGAAATCCTGCCAAGTCGGACTGTCCGATCTAGGGTCCATCCTATGTCCGACTTGCAAAATGCTCTCTGGATCATGTCGGACTGTCCGACTTATGTCGGAATGTCCAACATGTGCCTGTGTGCACCGATTTGGGCCCAGCTCATGTATCTTTCCTTTACCACATGAAAAACAAAAGGAAGCACATGAGACCATTTCATAAGCTCCTTCATGGTAAAGGACGAAGCAAACAATGCCGGTGGCATTCTTGATGTCACATGGATAATATATGTCTAAGCCGTCAACAAATACAGAACGTACATTGTTAACTTTATAGGACTCAAAAGTCATGATCATAACTCAAAAGATCAGGCTAGACAATGACAACAATATATGCCCACCTACATCAGCATGAAAAACCTATAAGGCACGAAAAAGAGTTGTCATTGACAGACGAATAGTAGAGAGTAGGGCACAGACACCTGATGAGTAAGTGGTTTGAAACCAGAACTGTATGCTCCATTGGGACTGCCATAAAATCAAAATGCTGGTTAAGATACAAGGAGACTGGTATGACTTCTGATACGCTCCATGAGACATTTACATATATATCATGTAGGTACCTCCGATAATCTGGAATTCCTGACTCGGTGCTCATTCCAGCTCCAGTTAATACCATGAGATTGTTACTGAGATAAGTAACAGATAATTAAGATTTCTATTCAAATATAGCCCAAGAACTTGATAAGCAAGTTCAATACAGACTTTTACCTCTTATCTATAAACTGGTACAGTAGGTCCACATCCTTAGAGCTTGGAGGATCTGAATCAGGAACTATCATTTTGTCTCTCAAAAACTGGATGCAAGTTTCACAATAATCTTTAGGTACAACAGCTGATTTGTGGTTATTTCTTGCTTGAATGGAGCGAAAAGAGCATCTCAACGGAAGAGAATTTTTCCTCCTACGAACAAGTCCATTATATATTGATGCTTGGATAGTGTAAAAATGAGGACAAAATCCTGAAATGAATGCAAAAGGTACATTAGCCTAACTGCCCCGGAAGAAGTAATTCTCTTGACGAAGTTGCCTTTCGGTATTCCTCTCAGAGCACTTCCAAAACCTGCAATGATCTGAATTCCATTATACATGTAAGTTGTATACTCGGTATTGAACGCTAGAAAGAGAGTACATTTAAACATAGCCAACTTATCGCATTGGTATGTGACCAAGAAGTATTATAACATGAAAATGTTTCGAACAGATTTAAATTTTGGCACCACAATGAGAAAAAATGTTTTGCTTTCCTACAATTGTTAACACACAGAAGAGATTTTAGGTTTGCAAGTCTTTAGCGGCACCTTGACGATTTCAGACCCATACCATTTTTGTGTGTGTAAGAGAACCTTTTTCTTTCCGCGGGCAGTGTGTAATCCTGTAAGGGAACCGGAGGTATCAATCCTCACTTCCCCGAAACTATAAGTTGTCAAACTTTAACTTCTTTTGCATTTGCATTAGAATAGGACGTGTTCCTAAATTTTTGACCCCCAAAAGGTTGTTAATGCTACTTCGGTTTGTCCCCAACTTTGATGATTCCCATGTTACGGCTGGCATGTACTCCGGGGTAGTCCATTTAAGCATTTTAACCTAGAAATATGTCCAACAACACAGAAGGATAATCTCGTCCCAATTTCCAAGTCCTAAGATGGAACCTAACTCGTCAAACTCTGCCCTGCACACATCAGCCTTCACAAAACTACTAGAATCGTGGCCAGCAGCAGTGAGTCTCAGCAAACGCGGATAGACAAAGCCGACATCCACACACTAGAGCAAACAAAAGCCGAGGACACGGAACAAGAGGGGACGGTGATTCTATGCTGGGGTGGGAACAGATAGTAAAATGGAAGGACGAAAATGGAGCAGGGGAGTGATTACCGAAGCCGAAACGACGGAGACGTGCGCCGCAAACATCGCCACCATCGGATGCTGCTGGCGGCGGCCGAGACGGAGGCGGACGGCAATAGAATAGAGGCGACGTGGAGGCGAGATCGCCGCGGGTGTTGGGGAGGGCGCGGGGCGGACCGCGGCGGAGGCTGCCGACCGCTTGGGCTCCCAGTGGTACCTACTATACATTTTTTTCCTATAGGCCGTGTTTGTTTCGGCTTTTGGTTTCGCAGCTTTTAAGTTTGGACGTAGCTACAAATCCCATGTGAGCTAGAGTTCAAATCCTAAATTTGACATTAGTGCTCGCATTTTCCTGAATATATTTCAAGCTTTCCGGTGATGCGCTTTCAGAGGAGACGTTTCCGTCGAAAACGCGGGTGTTGGGGAGGGCGCGGGGCGGACCGTGGCGGAGGCTGCCGACCGCTTGGCTCCCAGTGGTACCTACTATACATTTTTTTCCTATAGGCTGTGTTTGTTTCGGCTTTTGGTTTCGCAGCTTTTAAGTTTGGACGTAGCTACAGATCGCGTGTGAGCTAGAGTTCAAATCCTAAATTTGACATTGGTGCTCGCATTTTTCTGAATATATTTCAAGCTTTCCGGTGATGCGCTTTCAGTGAGAGGAGACGTTTCCGTCGAAGACGAGGTGGTGACTTCGTTAATCTCAAGATGATGTGCCGGCTCAGTATTGCGAAGATGCTCATAGGGGTAGGGTGTGCGTGTGTGCGTTCATAGGGGTGAGTGTATACTCGTGTATGTGAGTGTCTGCGTTGTATTGTGTTTCCTCAAAAAAAAATCGGGTGTGAGCTATGAGGTGGAAACGAGCAGACCTTCCGTAACATGTAATTAACAGTTTGCGTTGAGACGTATTTGAGTAGTCTTCTCATAAAAGGTAATTAAAAGCCTGCAAAATCTGACATACTTCTTAATAAGAAAATTCTTGTGTCAGCTAGCGACAATCTTATAAATATGAAATGATTTTAAAATGGACATGCATTTATTTGAGGTTTGAAATTTTTAAAAATCTATAACTTTTAATTCGTTTGCCGAAATTTAGATCTGTTTTCACCGTTGGGTTTCTAGCGCCGAGTTCTTCAAAACTAGATCCCATATGGGTATGTTTCGACAAACTTTTTTGTTTTGAGCAACTTTAGTGCTAACACTTCTTAGTTTGCTTAGTATGAACATCCCATCCCTAGACACCGTCGCCATTTTCCCTCCACCTCGCCTCCCCTTCCTCGTCGTCGCAATAGGGCACAGCGGCGCGGCCTGTGGGCTATGGAAAAGGGTGACGCGGTAGGGTCTCGTCGTCTTCCATGCCATACTCTTCCTTGTTGGAGCCCATAAACTATATGTTGCCAGCCGATGTGAGGTCGATGGTGTATCTGTTGGGTTCAAAGCCCGACACTTCCATCACAATGCAGTTGTAGCGCAAGGGTCTTCGATCACCCATAACGACGTTGCGACATGCAACTCCGCCTAGCCGGCATCTATTGCGAGGGCGTCCGTGACCTCTAGCGCCCTCTACCTCGCACAGTGAGCATGTCACGTCGTTACATCCACATCAACCGAGTCATAAGTGCAGCGTTATTACAAAATCCACACCATCATTCTAGAAAGATCCAAAGCAACAATTCAAGCAACTGTATTGCCAAAACACAATGCAAAACTATCCTAACAAAACTAATAAACTATCCTAATAAAGCCAAGCAACTTTCCTAGCAAATTGAAACAACTTCGTTATAAAAAATTCAATGAAAGTTATCCTAGCAAAAACCAAAAAACTGTCCTAATAAATCAAGCAACTATACTAACCAAAAGCAAGCAAATGCATTATGTGCAACTAGGGCTGATGCGTGTCTCATCCAAGCTCTACAAACACCACACATGCACAAATCATTAGGATACATGTATCTTCATGAAAAACTGACTAGGAGCATGGTTTTTGAGCAACTCCTGGATGTCATTTATGCAACTACCTAGTGAACGAAGAACTCCCATCTGAATAAATGGTAATTGCGGACGCGCGTTTTGAGAACCTCCCTCATAAAATAAAAGTCATATTCGAACAAAGAGCAACTGTGTACATGCATTTTGGGCAACTCTTAGCTGATATCTATGCAACCCCCTGTTGAACGAAAAAACTTTTATCCGAACAAATAACAACTATGGAGGTGCGTTTTGAGCAAATTTCCATCGAACAGAAAACACATATCCAAAAAAAGAGAAACCATGGGTGTGTGTTCTGAGAAACTACTAGCAAACATTAATGCAACTCCCTATCGAATGAAAAACTTCTATCTTAAATAATAGAAATTGAAGACGTGTGTTTTGAAAAACTCCCTATCGAATAAAAAACTCATATCCAAACAGAGAGCAATTGTGGACGTGTGTTTTGAGCAACTCCTAGCCGACATCTATGCAACTCCCGTCGAAAGAAAAACTATTAACCAGATAAATAGTAAGTTCAAATGTGTGTTCTGAGAAACTCTTCGTCGAATGAAGAACTCCTATTCGAATAAAGAGCAACTACAAGTATCCGTTTTAAACAACTTCTAAATGAAATTTGTGCAACTCCCCTATCGAACGGAAAACTACTACCCAAACTTGTAGCAACTAATGACGTGTATTTTGAGAAACACTTCGCTAGACGAAAAACTCACATCCAAACAAAGAGAAATTGCGGACGTGTGTTTTGAGCAAGTCCTAGTCGGTGTTAATGCAACTCCTCGTTGAACGAAAAACTCATACACGAATAAATAGCAACTGCGACCGTGAGCTCGTTCGATCCATCATCATGTCCATGTAAGGCAGTCATCTTAGCCTTTAAAAGTGAAGGTCTGGTCGCCGGCGAGGTAGAGTAGGACATGAGACAAACATCAACTTGTGTGACTTGAGGCATCACCGTCTCTTATGCCCTATTTTCCTTGTCAGAGCCCATGGAACGCATGTCTCCTGTCGATGTGAGGTCAACGATGGATCCGTCGTGGTCGAAGCCCTACACCCCCATCACGACGCGGGTGCAAGACCAACATAACAGCACCGCGGTGTGTGGCTATGCCTTGCCAACGTTTGTTGTATGGGAAACCGTGACCATTCATGACCTCTACCTCACATGACGGGCACACCACAACATCAACTCCCCATCGATCGGGCTATAGTGCAGGATTATTACAAAATCAACTACTACTGCTCCCTTGAAAAATCCACACAACTGTATTAGCAACATGCAAAGCAACTTTCTCGAGAAGAAAAAAAATCCAAGCAACTTTCTAGCCAAATCCAAACAACTGTATGACCAAAACATAACGCATTACTATTTTAGCAAAACTAAGCAACTCTTCTATCAAAAGCAAGGAACTATCTTAGCAAAATTCAACCAACTATGTTATAAAATATAAAATGCAAAACTGGCCGAATCATATGTGCGGGTTTATTACAATATCAACTGCTAATGCCCCTTATAAAAATTCACACAACTGTTCTACAAAAAAGATCCGAATCAAAATTTTCCTAGAAAAAATCCAAGCAAATTCAAGAAATTACATTACCAAAATACAGTGCAAAACTAAGCAACCGCCGTAGCAAAACAAAGCCACTTTCCTAAAATATCAAGCAACTACATTATAAAAAACAAAATACAAAATTGTCATAGCGAAACAAAGCTACTGTCCTAAAAAATCCAAGCAACTTTCATAACAAAAGGTAGCAACTACATTATGACAAGATGCAAATAGGAACGATGCGCGCCTCATACAAGCTATTGTCCTACAAAATCCATCCAACTTTCCTTGAAAAACTAAGAAACTTTATTATCAACACACAATGCAAAATTATTCTAGTAAAATTAAGCAACCATGCTATTCTAGTTGTGGCGCCAGGGGTTGTTGGTCACCCGTAGCGCCACCGCAACGTGTGACTCTTCCTTACCGTTGTTTGTTGTGGGGGCAAACGCGACCTCCCATGCTCTACAACTCACACAGCGAGCACGCTGCACCATCACCTCCCATTGGTCGGGTCATAAGTACATGCTTATTACAAAATCAACTGCAACTGTCATTCTAGGAATATCCCACATTCTAGAAAGATTCAAAGCAACCGTCCCTAACAAATCCAAGCAACTGTATTAAAAAAACATAATGAAAAACTATAATAGCAAACTAAGCAAGTCTCCTATCAAAACAAAGCAATTGTCCTAGAAAATTCAAGAAACCGTGTTATACAAAAAATAATGCAAAATTGTAATAGAAAAAACAGTGCAACTGTCCCAACAAAACCAAACAACTATCCTAACGAAAGAAAGAAGTTGTCTTAACAAAAGCAAGCAACTCTATTATGACACGGTGCAACTAGGGCTGATGCATGCCTCATCCAAGCTCTGCAACCACCACATGTAGATGAATCGTGAGGATACATATCAATTCGTGAAAACATGTCGATGGGAAAGCAAGACACACCCCTCCCTTCGGACGGGCAACTACCAAATCCAAAATCCAGTCCCTTAATCGTCCGTGGGCGCACTCGGTCTGACCTTATATTTTCGTTTTCACAACGAAATAACTCAATTATGAAACCTCAAATCCATACAATTACATACACAAATTATAATCTAAATCTACGGCGACGCTCATCCGCCTCCACCGACATGTCAAAGCAACCTTCCTATCAAATCCAAGCAACTGTATTATCAAACTACAATATAAACTAAGCAACTCTCCTATTAAAACCAAGCAACGGTCCTAGAAAATGTAAACAATTGCATTACCACAATAGAATGTAAAACTGTTCTAGCAAAACTAAACAACTCTTCTATTGAAATTAAGCAACTGTCTTAGCAAATTCAAGTAACTGTATTATAGAAAATACAACCGCAAAATTATCCTAGCAAAAGCCAAGCAACTATATTATAATATGATGTAACTAGAACTAATGTGCGCCTCGTCCAAACTCGACAACCACCACACAAGTACAAATCTCATAATGATACACATAGCTCGACTCCCTCACCAAGGAACAAGGTGAAGGAGCAGGCGATGACGCTGTTGCTCCAGCTCCACAATCAGGGTCTCCCATGTTGGTATTTGCTAGATTAAGAAGGGAACCTCATGTGTTTTGAGCAACTCCTAGCTGACATCTATGCATCTCTCATCGGAAAAAAAATCCTAACCGGACAAATAGTAACTTTGAATGTGCGTTTTGAGAGACTCTCCGTCGAATGAAAACTCATAACTGAATAAAGAGCAATTGCAAGAGTGCACTTTGAGCAACTCCTATATAAAATTTGAGTAACTCCCAACCAAACAAAAAAATCATATCTGAACTAATAGCAACTACGAACGTGTGTTTTCAGCAACACTTCAGCGGATGAAAAACTCATATCTGAGCAAAGAGCAATTGCGAACGTGTGTTTTAAGCTACTGCATACATGAATTTTGAGCCACTCCTAGTTGGCATTTATGCAACGCCGTGTTGAACGAAAAACTTCTATTCGAACAAATAGAAATTATGGAATTGCGTTTTGAATAACTTTTCATAGAACGAAAAACAAATATCCAAACAAAAGAGCAACTGCGGAGGTGTGTTTTGAGATACTACTAGCCAAAAATTATGCAACTCCCTATCGAACAAAAAACTCCAATTTTAAATAATAAAAATTACGGACATGCATTTTGAGCAACTCCCCGTTGAACAAAAAAGTCATATCCGAACAAAGAGCTATTGTGGACGTGTGTTTTGAGCAACTCTTAGCTGACATCTATGCAACTCTCAGCGAAAAAAACTACTAACCGAACAAATAGTAACTTTGAATATGCGTTTTGAGAAACTCTCCATTGAATGACAAGCTCCTAACCGGATAAAAAGCAATTGCAAGCATGCATTTTTATCAACTCCTAAATAAAATTTGACTAACTCCCTACCAAACAAAAAACTCCTACCGAACTAATATCAACTAGGTACATGTGTTTCCAGCAACACTCCGTCGGATGAAAAACTCATATTCGAACAAAGAGAAATTGCGTATGTGTGTTTTGAGCAACTCCTAGCCGATAATTATGCAAATCTCCGTTGAATGAAAAACTCAATTTTGAATAGATAGCAACTGCGACCGTGTGCTCGTTCGACTCCATCGGCATGTCCTTGTACGATATCCGTTTGGCCTTTGGGAGTGAAGGTACGATCACCAGCGAGGTAGAGTAGGACATGAGACATGCACCAACTCGCATGACTTAAGGTGTCTCCATCTCCCATGCCATATTTTTCCTCGTCGAAGCCCATGGATTGCATGCCTCAAGTTGATGTGAGGTCGACGATGGATCTGTCATTATCGAAGCCTTACACCTCCACCACAATGCGGGTGTGGCAGCAGCAGTTGCCAGTCACACATAGCACCACGGCGAGTGACTACGCCTTGCCAGCGTCAGTTGCATGGGAAACCGCGACCACCCATGCCCTCTACCTCACACGCCGAGCACATCCCATCATCACCTTTCACATCGGTCGGGTTATAAGTGCGGGCTTATTACAAAATCAAGTACAAATGCTCTTCTAAAAAAATCCAAGCGACTCTTCTATAAAAAACAAGCAACTATCCTAGCAAATTCAACCAACCGTATTATAAAATGTAAAATGAAAAATTGGCCAGATTATAGGTGCGGATTTATTACAATATCAACTGCCAATGCCCCCCTACGAACATTCACACAACTATTCTTAAAAGATCCAAAGTAATTTTCCCTAGTAATAAATCCAAGCAACTTGACTAAACAATTCAAGGAACTGCATTACCAAAAACAAGCAACCGTCCTAGAAAAATTCAAGCAACTACGTTATAAGAAACAAAATGCAAAATGCAAAATTGTTTTATCGAAACTAAGCAACTATCCTATTATTTCAAGCAACCATGCTAACAAATTCAAGCAACTCTTCCTCGTGAGAGCCTATAGACTACGCGTCCGAATAGGAATAAAATTCGATCGACAAGCTCCTTTGATCTCCAATGGTTGGCGTCCGCAGGCATCATATGTGCAAGACCAAAAGCACCACTGCCACCTCCGTCGCGCCCTTCATGGCCCTCTCCTCCGCCAGCACCTGAACCACCACCACCCACGGCCACCGCTCGCCCCGCACCCTCCATGGCCCACCGCCTACATCATGAATGTATATTTATACAAACTACTCCCAACGTCTCCAAACAGATTTGTTAAAAAACACACCACACCCTCATGTCAGTCGGACGCGTCGAGCATGTCGATAAACGGGGGGAAGGAGGAGGTGAGGCGTCCCAACACCAAACCCGGCCCCTCAAACGCCCACAAACGCACTCGACGAGACCTAAATTTTTGTTTCCATAACTCGGTACCTCAATTGTGATACTTCAAATTCATACAATTACATGCAACGTAAAACATAATTTAAATCTTCGATGGTGCTTGTCCATTTTCACGGTTATATCCATGTCCAGTATTCGGCTCAGCCTCTAGAAGTGAAGGTCCGTTCATTGGTGAGGTAGAGTAGGACATCAGACATGCACCTGCTCACATGACTTGAGGCGTGGATGTCTCCCATGCCCTACACTTCCTCGTGGGAGCCCATGAACTACACATCGTTGGTTGATGTGAGGTTGACGATGGATCCGTCATGGTCGGAGCCCGACACCTCCACCACGATGCAGTTGCATTGTAAGGGGTTGCCAGTCTCCCATAGCGGTGGCGTGGTGTGCGACTCGGCCTCGTCGGCGTCTACTGCGAGGACGATAGTGGCCTCCCACACCATGTGACTCACACAACGGGCATGTCGCATCATCACCTCCTCATCGGACGGTTCATAAGTGAGGGCTTATTACAGTATCAAATGTTACTTCCCCTCTAGGAAAATCTACACAATTGTTCTAACAAGATCCAAAGCAAGTGTCCGTAACAAAAGATGTAATTAACTTTCCTAGTAAATCCAAGAAACTTTCCTAGTAAATCCAAGCAACACTATTCTAGCAAAAAAAGTAAGCAACTCTCATATCAAAACCGAGCCACTGCCATAAGAAATCCAACATACCACATTATAAAAAGAACAACACAAAATTTGTCATAACAAAACCAAACAATAGTCTTAAAAAAACCAAGCAACTGCCCTAACAAAAGCAAACAACCGCATTATGAGATGATGCAACTAGGGTTGATGTGCACCGCATCCAAGCTCTACAACCACCACACATGCACGAATCATAAGGATACCTATTAACTCGTGAAAACAGACGACTAACCGTGGTAGATCATGACTAAAGATCTGCTAGAACAAGCCAATTGAAATTGATGAACCACCTACTTCTAAATTTTGGCAGAACTACATTAGCATGTGTACCAGCGCAATCCCTAGCTTCTGTAGTTCTACAAAATAAGCACAAATAATAACCTAGAAAAAAAGCATAAGTAATGTAGTTGCAGTGAACAAGCTAATTAAGAAGTGTACGAACCAACAAAACTAAGCAACTCTTCTATCAAAACAAAGCAACTAGCCTAGAAAATTCAAGAAATTGCATCATGTAAAAAATAATGCAAATTTTTTCTAGAAAAACCTTGCGATTGTCTTGACAAAATTAAGCAATTATCCTAAGAAAAAAAGCAATTGCCCTAACCAAATAGGAATACAATAGATGAACCAGATGGCCAGTACAAGAGATGAACCGTCGGCAAGTGTTTGTTTTTTGGTAGTGAGCTCCGCCTCGCATGGTGGATCATATAGTATACAACATATACAACCTCCTACTAGTCAAGTCCATACGGTATATTATGCAACTCTTCACACTTGTTAGGAAACTCTTTCTGCGGTGTATGAAATTCTCCACACACACACACACACACCCCTCACCATGTGTTGTCTCTCGCAGCTCGTTCCCGCATCACCCACAAATCGCGTCTGCCGGTGTTTCGCCGTTGCTGCAAACCGAGGGTTCATGAAACAAATCAATCGTCATAGCCAAAAAATCATAGCCAAGTGGATGTTGATGTAAATAATTATCTCACATGGTGAAACCGTGAACAGTCTATGGAGAAGGGACGGGACAAAACCTATCTGAATGTGTGATTACCTGATCATGCATGGGATTCCATCGACCATTGTATGGTGGTATTCAGTACTGGAAGTGGTGGAGGCTGGTAGGGATGTAGGTGAAGATTCCATCAACGTCAATGTTGTTGAGCAAATAGTCATAGTACTCTGGCTACTGGCCGTAGGAGTCCAGGAGGAGATGGCCCTGCTGCTCCTTCAGTTCGAGGAGGCCAATGTGTTCACCGTGACCTCCCCATCGCGCACCTCCGGTCTTCTGCATCTCCCTCCGATCTGCCGGAGTATAATCGGGCATGCTCCTCTGCATCTTCGTCCTGTCCATGGTCCGTGCCGAGTGGATATGGTGAAGGGAATTTTGATGTAACAAACGAAGGGAAGGACAATAGATGGGGCAAGATTTCTATGGATATATAGTGAAAGGGGTGGAGGAGCGCGAGAATTGAAGGTGAGATGAACCTTGAGCGACGTCGTCGTGGTAGGTGGCGACGGGGCCCTGCGAGGCAGCGGCGGCAATGGTGGTGGTCTTCGGGTCGGAGCGCAGGAGCAGAGGTGGCCCTGGAGGTCGTAGGAGGAGAGGGCGGAGAGGAGGAGACGGACGAGGAGCACGGAAGAGGACAACAGGAGGAGGAGCCGCCGCTCGACGGGAGCACCATCCCCGTGAAGAGGATCAGAGATGGGGCGATGGTGCGGGGGATTCGCTCGTCCTTTTTTTTCTAGAAACGTTGGGTCGTTCGTCGTGTAGCGGGTGCGCTCGCTGAAACGTACAAGCGCAGCTGTGCCATGAAGTCTTTGGGTTTAAGTTTTGGCTAAGAAGTCATAAACGCTTCAAAAACATTTATTTAGGAGCTTTTATGGCTTTTGATGAATCAATATGACAATATTTAGCTTCAAAAGCCATAAAAACTCGAAAATCACATATTTAGGAGCTTCTATGGCTTCTTGGCCAAAATGGAAAAGCTGTAAAAGCAGAAGCGAAAGCCCAAACAAACAGGGCCTATATTGTGCACTATGCACAGTCGTGTTCGGTGTTCGGTGTTCCGTGTTCCCGTGCGGCGGATTCATGTGCATCAGATTTCTGTGATGGTGAGGTGTATAGTTAGGATAAAATCATTGTCGGGGGAATGACTCCCGGGTAGGGTCATCCAGGAGAAACATTTCATCAAGGCAAATATCCCGACCTGATGGTCGTCGATCTAAACAAGGCTGAGCTAATCAAGACTTAGGACACAGTGGGCCAAATTGATCAGGTCGGAGGCCGATTGCCCCAAGAGAGCGCAATCGGCCTCACCTACGATCATTCGGCCGAAGAGAACAAGGCAACATCCGAGCAGAATCCCAGGTCGGACACCTGATACAAGTTCATTCAATGCGCAATCCCAGAGGATTCGGGCTGTCAGAGGTGTGCGGTCTCCTCCAGCGTCGATCACGCGGACAGGCGGACGGGTCTAGGAGCCTAGTTTCACTGTTCAATAGCAAGGTCTACAAGGTAGCGGCATGGTGACCCGTAAGTCTACACCGGGTCATCCGGGAGAGCACGATGTGAGGATCCTAGCTTGTTTGAGACTGGCAGCTGGGTCCTACCCTTTGTACATTTACTTTTGTACCTCGGGCTCGGCCTATAAGAGCCCCGGGTACCCCCTCCTGCGTGAGGGACGATGGAGCACTTATTTCAACCTCACCCACCAGAGAGAGAGAGAGCAATGAGAGAGTTGTGCCTAGAGCCCTCTTCTCCTTCATCTCATACAACTCAAGGAGCAACCATTGTAGCCAGAGTTATTGCATATAACTAGCCGGCAGGACTAGGGGTGTTATCTCTACGGAGAGCCCCGAACCCGGGTACATCGCGGTGTCTCACTGTGCGTTACCATTCTCGATTCCAGTACCAGCGACACTAACCTCGGTTTGTCACCCTCTTTAGCCATCCCCATGGCATCTGCCGTTACATATCGACGACAGTTGGCGCCCACCGTGAGGCAGGCCGAGGCGTCGACTGGAGTTCTGATCCGGACGGGACCATCATCTGCATCGCGCCTGCGCTTCGCCTCCGGCCTGGTTCTCAGGAGCGGAGCGTGGGATTATGTCATCGACAACGCCTCGCGGTTTAGGGAAGGAATGCCTCTGCCGCGCGGCGTCATCATTCCTTTCGGCGGTCATCGCATTTTCGTCGCAACACTTCCTGAGGTTTTCCCAAGGGAGGTACGGGTATTTTCTGAGCTCACAGATCCGCTGCCAGGCGGGCCGGATGGTGTGGGAACAGAGGGTACGACTGCGCACATTCATGCGGAGGTTATGATGGCGGGAGCATCTAGTCGCCACTGTTCCATTTCAGCGACCCAAGCCGCGAGGGAAGAAGCTACTGCACCAGCGGGCCCAAACAACCCACCGAATGTGCTCTGCACTCCCGTGGATCTCCACGCCGATCCAGCCGTGGCTCACGCTGAGCTGGAGAAGGCGCGTCAGGCTCTGAAGGAGCAATCAAATCGGATAGACGCTGAAAAGCGTCGTATGGAAGCAACAGTTCGGGAGTATAACGCAGCGCATGGCATCAAGCAGCGCATCATCCCACCCCCGGTGATCGATGAGCTTCGTGCTGCAGGCCGAGAGGTCTGCAGAGAGCTGGGAGGAGCCCAGCAACCGGCAGCGTCCACCATCGTCGCTCCACAGATCTCATATAGTTCTCCTGTGAAGAACAAGAGAGCCGCCGAGGAGATCGCCATCGAGCTGGAGCACCTGGAAGGAGAGGAGTTGCGAGAGAGGACGCGCCGAATGCGTGACCTCTTAGTAGCGGCGAACCAGCAGAAAAAGGCGGCCACCGAGAAGCAAGGGCCAGTACCATTGAAATCAGCTCGGGCAGCTGCGGGCGCAAACCATCCGAATGCTCCACCTCGGCAGCATAGGCAGACGTCTTCGCCACATGGCAGTTTGCACCGAAGTCCGAGGAATCAAGGGGCTATAGGAGGCAGTCCGAAGGATGAGACAGGAGTCAACAACAGGCACAATGAGCAATCGGCGGCATCAGCTCGGCCGGCGATGAGCCATCGTCTAGGTCCCCGAGCAATCGCGGACAATGATGCAAGGCACCATATTGAGCAGTTGTAGCAAGACAAGCAGCCAGAAGACGATGCACGAGCGGGTCCAGCATGCTTTGGCCCGCGCATTTGGCAAGAGCAGTTCCCCAAAGGCTTCACATTGCCCAGGGACAACCCCAAGTACAATGGATCAGTCAAGCCAGAGGATTGACTGGTCGATTATATGACCGCAGTCGGCATCGCAGGAGGCAGTCGGCGTGTTGCAGTTCGCTATGCACCACTCATGCTTCAAGGTTCATCTCGGTCCTGGTTGAACAACTTGCCCAGCAATAGCATCAACTGCTGGAAGGATTTTGATGATTCGTTTGTTCGGAACTTCACCGACACGTATGAGCGCCCAGGTCTGCCCCGGCACCTGGCGTTGTGTGTACATGGAAAGGACGATCCCCTTCGCGATTACCTTCAGTGGTGGATCGAGCTCAGAAACACTTGCGAGGGAGTTCATGAAATCCAAGCCATCCAGTACTTCACTGACAGCTGCTTGGATGGGTCACTGTTGAAGCACAAGCTCCTACGCAAGGAGATTACATCTTTCGTCGATCTGATGAGGATAGAAAATTCATTCGCTGTGTTTGACGTTGCAATGCGTCCGATCCAGCTGAGTCCCAGCGGTTTCATCCAAGGGCGGTCCTCTGGACAGCAGCAACAATTGGCTGAAGCAGGAGGTCCGAATGGTCCCAATCGGCGCAAGAGGCGCGAGATCCAGTGCAACAACAACTTCAACAACAACAACAACCCCAACAACTTCAACAACAACAACAACAACAACACAGGCTTCAACAAGAGGAAGGATGAGCAGCCGGATGCCCAGTATGGCAATCGGCAGGTGGCAGTAGTTCAGCACCAAGAAGAACAAGGGGATGCGGGAGGCAGTCGGAGGCAAAAACCTGCAGAAAGACCGCAGGGCCCGATCAGGCCCCCTTACACCTTCAAGGACATGATGAACCATCCCTGCAAAATGCACAGTGGACTCGGCAAGCCCGCATCCCATACCACTCAGCAATGCATCTAGGTAGAGCGTCCGAAGAAAGGAGGAGCAGGAAAACTTCCCCGACCCCCAACCCCACCCCCAGGTCCACCACCACCAAATGCACGTCAGCAGTTCTCGCGCCAGGACGCGGCGTATATGATCTTCACCAGCGAGTCGGATGACAAGGGAAGTCGGAGAGCCCGAGAGCAGGCAGTCAATGCCACTATGCCAGCAGTTCCCCAAAGGATGAACTGGTTGGACAACGTCATAGCATGGGGTCCAGAAGACCACCCGAGCGTAATGCCCAACCCAGGAAGCTATGCGCTCGTGGTGGATGCAATTGTGGCAGCACCGTTGTATTCATGCAAGTTCACCAGAACCCTCATTGATGGAGGCAACGCCATCAACATTCTATACCGAGACACAATGATCAAGCTCGACATCAGTGAGAGCGAATTGGAGCCCAGCAGGACCGTGTTTCACGGTATAGTGCCCGGCCTTTCATGCACTCCTCTAGGCCACATTCGGCTGGAGGTAGTGTTTGGTTCTGAAGACAATTTCCGCCGAGAGCCGATATGGTTCGAGGTGGCCGATCTGAACAACCCATATCACATTCTGCTCGGATCGCCTGCGATCGCCAAGTTCATGTTTAACATATTCTAGCCATACCTGAAGATGAAGCTTCCAGGGCCGAATGGTCCAGTTACTGTGTGCGGTGACTACAAGAAGTCGCTAGAATTTTCTTCCGCCGGCTCCAAGCTGGCCGATTCCCTGGTCATTGATGCAGAACGACGCCAGCTCGACAAGGTCGTAGCAATGGCCCAAGCTCAGATGAAGGCACCCATGCCGAGCACAAAGACCAAGAGATCGGATGATGAGACTAAGCAACCAAGGACAGCAAGAGGATCGCTCTGGACCCCTCCGACCCGAGCAAGTGCGTCATCATTGGGGCCATCTCAGCAGCAAATAGGAAAGCGAGCTCGTCGAGTTCCTCCGTGAGAATCGGGACATCTTTGCATGGTCCCCGCAGGACATGCCTGGAGTACCGAGGGAACTTTCCGAGCACAAGCTTCACATCCGACCTGGATCCAAGCCGATCAAGCAGCCACTTCGGCGCTTTTCAGAGGACAAGAGAAGAGCAATCGGCGAAGAGATCGCCAAGTTGCTCGTAGAAGGATTTATCAAAGAAGTGTTCTACCCAGACTGGTTAGCAAATCCAGTTCTGGTTCCGAAGAAGAATGGAACTTGGCTCATGTGTATAGATTACACTTGCCTGAATAAGGCCTGCCCCAAGGATCCTTTTGCATTGCCCCGTATTGATCAAGTGATTGATTCTACGGCTGGATGTCATCTCTTATGCTTTCTGGATGCCACAGCTGGCTATCACCAGATTAAGCTTGATGTAAACGATCAAATAAAGACATCATTTATCACCCCTTTCGGGGCTTATTGCTATGTCACCATGCCCTTTGGCCTGAAAAACGGCGGCGCGACCTATCAACATACTATGCAACGGTGTGCCCGATCTCAATTGGGTCGGAACATTCATGTATATTTAGATGACCTCGTGGTCAAGTCGGTGCAAGGGTCAACCCTGCTGGATGATCTCAGAGAAACATTTGCAAACTTGCGGGTATACAAGATCAAGCTCAACCCAGAAAAGTGTGTGTTCGGCGTGCCAGCCGGCAAACTTCTCGGATTTTTGGTTTCCGAGAGAGAAATCGAGTGCAACCCCGAGAAGAGTGCAGCAATCGAGCAGATGAACAAGCCCAGAAATCTTAAAGACGTGGAGAAGTTCACTGCATGCTTGGCATCGCTCAGCCGATTCCTCAGTTGGCTGGGTGAGAAGGAAATTCCTTTATATCAAGTGATGAAGAATACATACAAGTTCACCTAGACTCCACAAGCAGACGAGGCATTCAAGCAGCTCAAGCGCATGTTTCCCACTGCTCTAGTGCTAGCAGCTCCGATTGAGAAAGAGCCAATGATGTTATACATCGCAGCAACCACTCGGGTGATTAGTATTGTCATGGTGGTCGAGCGTCCTGAGAAGGACAAGGCACAGTTGGTCCAGAGGCCGGTATACTATGTCAGTGAAGTGCTTTCGACCTCCAAGCAAAACTACCCCCATTACCAGAAGCAAAACTACCCCCATTACCAGAAATTGCAACTCATGGAATCAAGTATGAGCCTCGCACTCCAGTCAAATCCGAAGCTCTGGCAGATTTCCTTGTTGATTGGGAAGAAACCCAGTATGAGCCCCCCTGTCCGGCATCTCAGTTCTGGAAAATGCATTTTGATGGCTCCAAGATGATGACCGGACTAGGGGCTGGCATTATTCTCACTTCTTCAAAAGGTGACAAGCTCAAGTATGTACTCCAGATCCATTTTGCAGCATCAAACAACGTGGCTGAGTATGAAGCATTGGTGCACGACATCTGATTGGCCAAGGAGATTGGCATTCGATGGACTTTGTGTTATGGCAATTCCGATCTAGTGGTGTAGCAATGCACTGGCAGTTGGGACGCAAAATGTGAAAATATGGCAAGCTACAGATTCCTGGTGCAGCATCTATCTAGTTTCTTTGAGGGGTTTGAATTCCATCATGTTCCCCGAGATGAAAATGAAGCAGCAGATGCACTGTCCAAACTGGGGTCCACCAGAAAGGAAATCCCACCAGGAGTGTCTTTAGAAAACATCCAGAATCCATCTATCAAGCCTTCCCCAGAATCAAAGTCAATCTTTATTCCGGACGACCTGAAGATGGCAGAGCTCGAAGCAAAAAAACTGGCCAAAAAGCAAAAATTGGAGAAGCATTTAGCCGCACCAGGGGCTGCCGATTGCGAACTAGGGGATGCTGTCGTCGGCTCGGGGACTGAGGTGGTCATGCAAGATGCAATCGGCTCCTCCTCCTCCGAACTGCCAGTAGTAGAAGCCGAACAACCAGAACCAGAAGCAGTTGCTGTAATGGTAATTGTTGTTGCACCATCATGGGAAGAACCGATCAGAATTTTTTTGGTGGACGGCACACTCCCCCAAGATGAGGTAGAAGCTCGGCAAATTCAGCGCCGATTTGGAGGGTACACCATCATCAACAACGAGCTAGTACATCGCAGTGCGACTGGAGTCCTCCAACGTTGTGTTGAAGAAGACAAGGGGCTGGAGCTGCTGCGAGACATCCACCAAGGAGTGTTATCACCATGCATCAGCTACAACAATAGTTGCCAAGGCTTTTCGCCATGGTTTCTATTGGCCGACTGCGAGAGCAGCGGCAGAATATCTAGTCAAGCACTGCAATGGGTGTCAAAGATTCAAAGCCAAGATCCATTACCAGCCTCAGCACTCAAGACCATTCCGATCACATGGTCGTTCGCAGTCTGGGGACTGGATATGGTCGGACCGTTCAAAACAGCTAGAGGTGGAATAACACATTTGTTGGTAGCAGTGGATAAGTTTACCAAGTGGATTGAGGCAAGGCCGATCAAGAAGCTAGATGGGCCGACTACGGTCAAGTTTATTGTGGACATCACAATGAGGTATGGAGTGCCAAACAACATCATCACTGACAATGGAACAAACTTCCCAGAAGGGGCGCTAGCTCGGTACACTTCCCAGCAAGGCATTCGGTTGGACGTGGCGTCTGTAGCTCACCCCCAGTCAAATAGTCAAGCAGAGCGGGAAAACGGCCTCATTCTGTCCGGAATCAAGCCAAAATTGGTGGAACCACTGGAGAGAGCACCCGGTGCATGGATCGATGAGCTGCCCACGGTACTTTGGAGTTTGCGCACCACACCGAACCGTTCAACTGGATTCACTCCCTTCTTCCTCGTATATGGCGCGAAGGCAATTCTTCCTTGTGATATTGAGTTCGACTCACCTCGTCACGTCATGTACACGGCGGCAGAAGCCAAGGAAGCTCGAGAGGACGGTGTTGATCTGAGAGAAGAAGCATGTCTCCTGGCCTTGTCCAGGTCGACAATATACCAGCAGAAGTTGCGTCACTACCACATGAAGAAGGTCCGTCCCCTATCTTTTCATGAGGGTGACTTGGTGCTGCGCCGAATCCAGAAATCGGATGGCCAACACAAGTTGTCCTCTCCTTGGGAAGGTCCATTCGTCGTCAGTCGGGCGCTCAAGAACAATGCATACTACCTCATCGATTGCAGAAAGCCGACCCGATATGTGGATACTTCAGGACAAGAAACGGAGCGTCCGTGGAACGCCTAGCAGTTGTGCCCGTTTTACAGTTGAGCGGTATCGTTGTATTCCCCTTTTTAAAAGTGTTATCAATGAGAATAGTCGTGCGTCCATGAGACCGCATTCGGAAGGAGTTACAAAAATTTGTGCATTCATTCCCCAGTCCTAAGATCGGCGAAAGCGGACCCGAGGACTGGTCGGTTACCCCGAAACGGGTATACTTAAGAGGAAGATCAAAAAGAGAGATGGGTTTGTGAATGTCAGTTCGAACCGAATGCAGACCGCAGGTCGGCTGTAATGTCGGGTGGATGTGGCCAAGCAGAACCATCAATCAGAAAATTCCTACTCTAAAAGTATATTCAGTTCGGACTCAGCCGACGGCAGACACAACCGATTGTGACCAGACCGGCTGGCCAACAGTCGGCAGGTTGCAATCGACCCGACCGCACGACCTTACCTTTACGCGAAAACTGAGAACCTAGAAGTACTTGTCAAAATTTCCGTCGAGGTTTGTTCCCTGGTCCGATCACAGACCAGAGGTCGGCTGTAGGATTGGCAGGAATATCGACCAAGGAAGAAAAGAGACAAAGAAAAAGGCAATCAGTTTGAAAATGCAAAGGCAAGATGGCATGTATAACTAAGCAAGAACAAAGTTCACAAGCAAGCATGGCCGATCGGCGGGTGCACTTGAAGTTTGACCAAAGTGTTTGTGAAGCAAAAACAGGTAAATAAAGGTGCGCCGATCTCAGGCAGTCGGCGCATCGGCAGCAGCTGAAGCAATGGTGTCATCCGGAGCAGGCGGAGCTGAAGTAGTCAGAGTCGTGTTGGTGGCACCTCCTGGAGATGAAGTAGCGGTGGCGTCGGGCTGAGTGTTCGGTGGGTCTCGAGCGGCGCTCGCCGAGTGCCCTTCGGAGGAATCCTCGCCTTCGTCCTCGCCTTCTTCCTCGCCTTCTTCCTCGCCTGTTTCCTCGCCCTCTTCGTCATCATTAGCGTATTCAGAGGAGTGGGAGACCACACTTCTTGCGCGTCGAGAAGGCCGAGACGGCGCGACGTTTTCGCTAGTGGTGTACAGGAGCTCACTGAGTGATAGTTGTTCGATCTGAACACCTTCATCATCAACGAAATGAATGAACTCAAAAGGATTCATGGTCTCAGAAAGCTCATCAGCAAGATGGCATATTTGCGTCCAAACTGGAGCAAGACTATCCTCCGACCTGGCGCGCAGAGCCTTCAGCAGACTCAAGTCCACATCAGGGTACTGATACGTCCAAAACGTATCTATAATTTCTGTTTTCTCCATGCCTCTTTTGTGTGATATTGCTATGATATTGATGAACTTCCATACAATTTTGATCATATTTGGACTAACCTATTAAATCAGTGCACCCCAGTGCCAGTTCCTGTTTTTCTATTTCAGGTTTCCCCCATATTAAATGTTCTCCAAAAATTCGGGAAAAATACAATAAAAAATCAGCGCAGAAGAAGCTTCGGGAATCACCGAGGGGGGGCCAGAGGGGACCCACCAGGGCCCCAGGCGCCCTCCCGGCGCGCCCTAGGGTGGGGCTGCACCAGGGGGCCGCCTGGACCCCGGGTGGCCCCCTGGCTGCCCCCCTTTGCCTATATATCCCTCGTGACGTGAAACCCCCGTGACGGGAACCCTTTTTCGCGATCTCTCCTCTGTTCCGCCGCCGCCGCGCTTCCAAGATCGGGAGCACCAGAAGACCTCTTCCTGGCACCCTGCCGGAGGGAGGAATCACCTCCGGGAGCTTCTCCACCACCATGGATGCTTCCCGGATGAACCGTGAGTAGTACACCTTGGACCATGGGTCTATGATCAGTAGCTATGTGATGTTCTCCTACCCTCTTTGTTCTTCATGGATTAGACCTCGTGAGCTGCCCTACATGATTGAGGCACATATGTAATCTTTCTGCTGTTGCTATGCTGAGTTTGCTGGGATCCGATGGATTATGAGACTATGTTCAGATTGTGTTTGAGTAATATATTTGATTCTCCTCTTTTATATTTATGTTCTTGAGTAATTCTTGCATGTTCTCCGTTGCTGTTTATTGCTTTGGCCAAGTAGTAGGTAGTGACTCCAAGAGGGAGAGTTATGCTTGATTGTGGGTTCATGCCCCCTGATGACTAGCTTGAGTGACAGAAACATGAGTCTAGGGGATGTGTTGTTGCCACAAGGGGGAAAACAACGGTGCTTGTACTTGCGGGTGAAAGGATTGTTTACTTTACGCAAAGTTCTTTAATGCAGTTGTCCGTTGCTTTGAGTTTACACTTTGGGTGGGATTCTCAACTTAATACCAGCGAGATGTTCTGGATAGATATCTCAAGGTGGATGATTAGTAGGTAGATGGAGATGGATTTCGGTCTACTTGTCTTGGCGTACCGCCCATGCTTTTGAGCCTCTTCCTTTCTTTATAGCATAGTTATCATTGGTTTGCGCACATAATCCTGTCAATTGCCTAGCTGTAATTTGTTTACCTCGCATGGCTATTTTATCGTCTTTTGGGAGAGAGACATCACTAGTGAACATCATAGGACCCTGGTCCATATTTCCAACACTGTCTACACCCGCTATCAATTTACTTCTTTATTTTCTTTTCCGTTGCTATCACTATCATTATTATCCCGTGCGTTTTATCCTTTGTAAACAACAAGTCCGGAGGAATTGACAACTCCTCTGTACTCGTTGGGAAGCAAAGTTACTTGCTGTGTGTGCAGGTCCAGGTGAAGTAAGCAACCTTAGGTTGTGAACGACACCATTGTTCACTTCACCACCTTCTTGTCGATCTTGGAGTCCTACTGGTTTGATACTCAACCTTAGCATCTTGCTAAGGGAAATTGCTGCTATTTACATCTCAACCTTCCACTTTGGGTAACCAACGAGGGGGCGTTAAATCGTACCATCAAAAGCTATTTCTGGCGCCGTTGCCGGGGACTCCACTCTTCAAGATAGGGGAGTTTCACACTATCTTTTATCTTTGCTTTTTAGTCTTGTTAGTTTACCTTTCAGTTTTTGCTTTAGTTCTCTTTATCAGAAATCAAAAAAATAGTTATGTTGCTTTCTACTACCATGGGTTCCTCCGAGAACACCAAGTTGTGTGACTTCACTAGTCACAACAACAGTGACTTTATCTGCACTCCTATTGCTACACCTGCTACTTCAACACCTTCTTATGAGATTAAACCTTCTTTGCTGAACCTTGTTATGAAAGATCAATTCTCCGGTGTTGGAGATGATGCTACTTTGCACTTAAATAATTTTATTGAGCTTTGTGATATGCAAAAGTACAAATAAGTAGATGGTGATATTTTTAAGCTTAAGCCTTTTCCTTTCTCTTTGAGGGACGGAGCTAAAATATGGTTTCAATCCTTGCCTAAGAATATCATAGACTCTTGGGACAAGTGCAAGGATGATTTTATTGGGAAGTACTACCCCCTGCTAAGATTATCCAATTGAGGAGCTATATTATGAATTTTAGGCAATTAGATAATGAACACGTTGACCAAGCTTGGGAACGCATGAAATCTCTTGTTAAGAATTGCCCTACGCATGGTTTGACTACTTGGATGGTTATCCAAACTTTTTATGCAGGCTTGAACTTTACCTCGCGGAACTTGCTAGATTCGGCCGCGGGAGGAACCTTTATGTCAACTACACTTGGTGCTGCCACAAAACTACTCGATGAGATGATGACCAACTATTCCCAATGGCACACCAAAAGATCTCCAACAGGTAGGAAGGTAAACTCTGTCGAGGAGATCTCCTCCCTAAATGAAAAAGTTGACTTGATTATGTCTCTACTTACCAAGCAATCTCCTATTGATCCTCATGACGTTCCTTTAAATTCTATGATTGCTCAAGACCAAGTAGATGTGAACTTTATCTCTAGAAACAACTTCAATAACAATGCTTATAGGAGTAATTTTGGTAGAAATCCTAGACCGTTCCCCCCCAACAACTATGGGAACAACAACACTTATCCTAGCACCAAAAACTTCACTTCTGAATTAGAGAGTATGCTTAAAGACTTTATCACTACTCAAAAAGCCTTCAACAAGAGTGTAGAGGAAAAACTAGAAAAATTAGATAACCTCTCGTCGAAGGTAGAAAATTTAGCCCATGAAGTAGAATTGCTTAAAATTAGAACTTATCCCCTTGAGGAGAGGAAGGTCACTCCTATGAATGCTATCCAAGTGCAAATTAATGAAAACATTAGGATGCTGGCTAAACTTAAAGAGAGATGGGCTAGAGAAAAGGAGGAAGAAGATAGAATTAAGAGCCTTCCTACACACCATACCATTGCTACTATCCAAGTTGTTGAGGATATCCAAACTCTTAGCACCCAATGCACCCCTAGTCCCATAGGACCTATTAATGGTGATGCTATGACCTCAACCGTAGAAGAAGAAATTCCTATGACTATAGAAGCTACCAAAAAAGTGAGCCTAAAGGACACCACTACCACTTTACTGGATAGTAGTGACCTTGATTTTGATAATTGCACCCTTTCTGAAGTTATTCGTTTCCTTCACAAGATGTCTAGAGACCCCCACACTAGCACACTTAATCTTGCCTTCACGGAGCATATCACTAATGCTCTCATTAAAGCTAGGGAGGAGAAGCTTAGGGTAGAAGCCTCCATACCTAGAAAGCTAGAAGATGGTTGGGATCCTATGATTAAAATTAAGTTGAATAACTTTTCTTGCTATGCTTTATGTGATGTTGGAGCTAGTACCTCCGTTATGCCCAAAAGAATGTATGATATATTTGAATTAAAACCTTTTGATTCTTGTTCTTTTGGTGTTCGTCTTGTCGACTCTTCTGTAAAGAAACCTTTGGGGAAGATCGATGATGTTCTTATCATTGTCAATGACAATTACGTTCCCGTTGATTTTACTATTATGGACATTGAATGTGAACCTTCTTGTCCAATTATTTTGGGACGTCCTTTTCTTTGCACCGTGGGTGCTATTATTGATATGAAAGAAGGGATTATAAAATTCCAATTCCCTCTCAAGAAAGGGATGGAAAACTTCCCTAGGAAAAAGATTAAGTTGCCTTTTGAGTCCGTCACACGGGCTAGTTATTTTCTTGAAAAGACTTGATCTATTGCATTAAGCCTAGCTAATGGCTTTAAAGAAGCGCTTTAGGGAGGCAGCCCACAACGTATTTAGGATTTCCTTTTTGTTTTTCTTCTGTTTTTAGTGGTCTTGATGATTTTTACTACTGTAGCAACATCATTGTATCTTTACTTTTCAAGATTTGTGCCATTTATAGCCTCATATGATAAGGGAAGTGAAAGTTGTGACATGCTGTCCAAAAAACAGATTATGTCCTCGTGACTAGAAAAATCATAGAAAACTCCCAGTTCATCTTTTTGAGCTGAAATTTTTACACAGCGTGCTCTATAGAATTATGAAACTTTCGTATGTTGTGAGTTTTTTGATTTGAGTTGCAGAAGTATCCCTAAAAAATTCTTTACTACCTGCTGGTCTGTTTTTCACAGATTCTGTCCTGTTTTGCCTTTTCTTCGTTTTTCAAACCTGAAGCTTGCTTTTTCTTTGCAAAAACTTTTTGGCAATCTTGAGAAACAGTAGCTCTTCAATATATCCTTATTTCCAGTAGAGGAAAAAATATTTTATTATGGTTACTAACCTCGCTAATCAGATTATGATGAGTTATGTATGAAGGGAGTTTTCAAGTGTGCGAGGGAAGATGATGAAAGAAGATTCAGGAGTGTCAAGCGCTGAAGCTTGGGGATGCCCCCTTGCATCCCCAATAAATATTCAAGGAGACTCAAGCGTCTAAGCTTGGGGATTCCCCCGTGCATCCCCTTCTCCATCAACATTTATCAGTTAGCCTCTCGTCTCACTATATTTTTATCACTTCATGCGTTATGTGCTATGCTTGGAGCGTCTCGCTCTTAGGTTTTATTTTTAGTTTTCTTTATCTTTGCTTGCTGTTCATAACAAGTTATAACCCAACTTTCTCTGTGTGGGAGAGAAACACGCTCCACTTTCAAAATCTAGAACACAACATAGGATTTTTCATGCCTATTTCTTTGCTGTGTGTGTTCTTTATCTTTTTCATAGCTATTGTCATGTTTAGCTCTTAGTTTTCATGCTTATCTTTTTAAGAGCTTTTGTTTAATTTTTTGTTGGAACTCTCTTGAGTTTTTATGTTTAGAGAGTTTGCCTGTTGCACTGAGTTGTGTGTCTTGACTTGAAGTAGGTAATTCATGTTGCTATTCTTTTGTAGTAGTAACTTGCAATAGTTTTGAGGTATTGTTTTGAGTAATGTTTGGAATTTTGGTATCAAGAGCTTTAGCCTATTAGTGATAGATGTCGTATTTTGGGCAATCCGTGTTTATTTTCAAAACTTACAAAATTAGTTGAGAACTTTAGCTACTAGATGGATCACTACTCTTCTGAGGGGTCGAATATTAGAGTACACTCACGTACCTTGAGTCAAGGATGCGCAAGGATAACCAAACCCCCATACACTCCTCCTCGGGGTACCTGTCTCTTTGTGAAACCTCCTTATTAGATTGAGAGTTACCGCTAATAAGTGCATGAGTTCTTCGGACTAATGTGAGTATTCGAAAGTTGACACTTCCACCTTCCCATATTTTTCTAGCCTCTCCTGTCCCTGCATTGCTTTCTTCTCACTCCGAGAGTTAGCGTCCACCTTAGCCGGTACATCCAAACCCTTGGCATGATACGCTATGTCATCATAATCCTCCTTATATCCTTCCTCAAAACAGCCACCATACCTACCTATCAAGGCATTTCCATAGCCTTTCCGAGATACATTGCCATGCAACATCCACCTTCTCATGACTTGATCTTGATGTCATACATGCTACTTGCTTGATTGATGAGCCGCATGCTAGTTGGGCCTTGCCCTAATCATTGCTACATGACGCGCTAGTATCATTGCATATCCTGCTACCCTGGCAGAGTCATACATTTGCATACATCATGATAGTTACATCTTCTTTATGATTTGAGTACTTTTGTAAAGTGTGAAAGATCTTCTATACTTTTTGTAATATATAGAGTGTTGCCCCTAAAGTGAGGAAAAGGTCCCAAAGTGGACAAATTAAAAGACCCTAAAGAGGACAAATTAAAAGATCCCAAAGAGGACAAATTAAAAGATCCCAAAGAGGACAAATGAGAGAAATATAAAGAGCCATTGAGGCCACCAAAAAATACAAAAAAATACAAAAAAGAGAAAAAGAAATAAAAAGAGAGAAGGGGGCACACTACTATTCCTTTTGAGAGATCCACACTCGTACTCCCTCTTATATCTTGTACTCCATAGAGATTATCATTTATGCATATAGCTACGTGGGGACCTTCACACTATAGAACTTGGCTTGTATATTCCAATGATGAGCCTCCTCAAATGAGCTCTAGGTCTTCTTGAGCAAGCAAGTTGGATGCACTCCCACTAGTTCCATTGGAGAGCTTACCTTAGCTCATATGTGCATCCGTTGCATGGCAATCCCTACTCCTCACATCATATCTATCATTTAGCTTTCTCTCTCCTATGATTGTCCTCATTGATGTGAGCCTTTCACACCTTTTTGTCTTCCTCCTCCACCATATTCTCTCTTTGCCATCCTAAGTGTCAACTTTCTTGCTTACGCTCATCCATTGCATGAGTGCTCAAAATGTCGAAAAGAAGTGGATCATTTTGACTTGTACCTGGCTAGTGGTCTGGGGACGAGTCAAGATAAGATTCCAAAGAAGACCAAGTGTGAAACTTTAGTAGATTGAGTTCTCAACACAAAAAATACTTTTTTCTCGTATATCCCTATCCCCCTTCTTGCACGCAAACACCATTACGAGACATTCGAGTCACGGACAGCGAGAGCTCTTGCACCTTTATGTTCTTATGTTGCTTGTTTCAATGCTAAATATAGACTCTTGCCTGGTATGACTTGAATTGAATTACATGCCATGATTGCTTTACTTAAAAGTTCTTATATGGTTGTTATCATGTCACCACAGAAATTATGCTTTTATCATTTACCTACTCAAGGATGAGCAGGAATTAAGCTTGGGGATGTTGATACGTCCAAAACGTATCTATATTTTCTGTTTGCTCCATGCCTCGTTTGTGTGATATTGCTATGATATTGATGAACTTCCATACACTTTTGATCATATTTGGACTAACCTATTAACTCAGTGCACCCCAGTGGCAGTTCCTGTTTTCTG
Organism: Bromus sterilis; assembly: GCA_950022295.1. Lineage (NCBI taxonomy): Eukaryota > Viridiplantae > Streptophyta > Magnoliopsida > Poales > Poaceae > Bromus > Bromus sterilis. Next base: position 162,251,376 of record OX465600.1, read on the forward strand.
CTGTTTTTCTATTTCAGGTTTCCCCCATATTATAAGTGCTCCAAAAATTCGGGAAAAATACAATAAAAAATCAGCGCAAAAGAAGCTTCAGGAATCACCGAGGGGGGGGGGGCAGAGGGGACCCACCAGGGCCCCAGGCGCCCTCCCGGCGCGCCCTAGGGTGGGGCCGCGCCAGGGGGCCGCCTGGACCCCTGGTGGCCCCCCTGGCTGCCCCCTTCGCCTATATATCCCTCATGACGTGAAACCCCCATGAAGGGAACCCTTTTTAGCGATCTCTCCTCTGTTCCTCCGCCGTCGCGCTTCCAAGATCGGGAGCACCAGAAGACCTCTTCCTGGCACCCTGCCGGAGGGAGGAATCACCTCAGGGAGCTTCTCCACCACCATGGATGCTTCCCGGATGAACCGTGACTAGTACACCTTGGACCATGGGTCTATGATCAGTAGCTATGTGATGTTCTCCTCCCCTCTTTGTTCTTCATGGATTAGACCTCGTGAGATTATGTTCAGATTGTGATTGAGTTATATATTTGATTCTCTTCTTTTATATTTATGTTCTTGAGTAATTCTTGTATGTTCTCCCTTGCTGTTTATTGCTTTGGCCAAGTAGTAGGTAGTGACTCCAAGAGGGAGCGTTATGCTTGATTGTGGGTTCATGCCCCCTGATGACTAGCTTGAGTGACAGAAACATGAGTCTAGGGGATGTGTTGTTGTCACAAGGGGGAAAACAACGGTGCTTGTACTTGCGGGTGCAAGAATTGTTTACTTTACGCAAAGTTCTTTAATGCAGTTGTCGATTGCTTTGAGTTTACACTTTGGGTGGGATTCGCAACTTAATACCAGCAAGATGTTCTGGATAGATATCTCAAGGTGGATGATTAGTAGGTAGATGCAGATGGATTTCGGTGTACTTGTCTTGGCGTACCGCCCAGGCTTTTGAGCTTCTTTCTTTCTTTATAGCATAGTTAGCATTGGTTCGCGCACATAATCCTGTCAATTGCCCAGCTGTAATTTGTTTACCTCGCATGGCTATTTTATCGTCTTTTGGGAGAGAGACATCACTAGTGAACATCATAGGACCCTGGTCCATATTTCCGTTGCTATCAATTTACTGCTTTATTTTCTTTTCCGTTGCTATCACTATCATTATTATCCTGTGCGTTTTATCCTTTGTAAACAACAAGGCCGGAGCAATTGACAACTCCTCTGTACTCGTTGGGAAGCAAAGTTACTTGCTGTGTGTGCAGGTCCAGGTGAAGTAAGCAACCTTAGGTTGTGAACAACGCCATTGTTCACTTCACCACCTTCTTGTCGATCTTGGAGTCCTACTGATTCGATACTCAACCTTAGCATCTTCGCTAAGGGAAATTGCTGCTATCTACATCTCAACCTTCCACTTTGGGTAACCAACGAGGGGCGTTAAATCGTACCATCAGCTACCAACTCTTGATGATGGACATTGCAGCTTGAATCCCAACGCGAATGCCAGTCTAGCATGATTTCGAGTTGGGGAGGTGCAGCCTTGAGGTTTCGAGCCACATCATCAGCCGTCTCGCCAGCAATCGGCCTAGTCCGTGACTTGAAGAGTTTGTCATTCAGCTTCTGGATCCCAGCTTTGTAGATGCAGAGAGCACGTTTTACATGGGGCAATCGGGCATCCAGGGCCACAGCGAATTCCTCAGCACTCCAGCCGGCATCAGCATCAACCACCACGCACCTGTCGCGGCGAGCTTCCTCCACAACGGCAGTAGCAGCAATGGTGGAGTTGGGCCAGGCATGTGATGGAAAAAGCAATCGGAGAAAGACTGAGATCGGAGGTTAACAATATCAGATCGGAGGGCAACAATGTCAAATCGGAATGCAAGAACAAGCGGAAAGGAGAAAATAATAGCAAGGGCGAGGTCAACTCTGTGGAGGCAAGCAAGGGCAAGGTCGGCATTTGTCTGGGTAGCTCGGAGTTCGTTCTGATGCTGGACAGCCATGTCTTCGACACGTTTGACGGCCAAGTCTTTTTTCTTTCAAGAGCTGACCTTCCACTTCATGGCGAGCATCGACAAGCATCTGAATTTCACCATAATGAGCAATTTTTGCGGCGGCAAAGTCACTGGTCATCTTCTGGATCTTGGCATGCAGCTCGGTCTCAACAGCAGTCAGATATTGACATTCCTTTTCAGCCCTCATGAGCTGACCATCCTTTTCACCGAGCTGATTCTCCAGCTCGGCGATTGTAAGGCCCAATATGCGGTACTGTTCCAGATCTAGATGTTTCCATCCAGATTCTGGGACGAAGCACATATCGGTCCCACCGCGACATATGACGAAGTCATATACCCCGGATTTCCAACATGATATCACAACATTAATGATACAAGGATACAACATCTCATACAATCGGCATACAACCGGCTTAATACAATACAACAGCGGAAGATAAATGTCCGAGTACAGACTACAAGCAAGTGCCTACTGGCAAAGAGAAAAACATCGATCCCCATAACCACACGGGTCCAGGCCCTCCGCCGGGATCCGCCTAACTAGTCGTCGTCGAGTCTCCACGTGAAACGTCGATCATCGTACCTGTTGTCGATCAAGAACCCTGAAAAGAATTTGGGGGGTAGTATCATGAGTACAGAAGTACTCAACATCCAACTGTAGTGGTCATCTGACCCAGCAAGGACTTCATCACTCGTCATTCTAGGACAACTAGTAGTTTACGGTAAGGAAGGGGTAAGTGGTAAGGTTGCTGCCGCACTAGCATTTATGAAGTGGCTAACGATATAGAGAGTAAGGTAAGAAGCCAAGCATTCGATGAGGAATCGCCTCCAACAAGTCTTGCTATCAACTACTTACGCAAACATAACACATGTCCTATCCTTATCCTCCTCTTCGCGTCCCGACGAAGAAGAAGCAGTCAAGGCACACACACACGTTGATCAAGTTATATTAAGATTATCTCAGTTGTTGTTGTCTATGAACAAGGAGTAGGTCTCAAGTCGTCCATAACCGTGGACACGGCTTCTCGAAAAGATTTAACCCTGCAGGGGTGTACCAACTGCCCATTACAAGGCTCCGCACGCACGCCCATCTCTCTCAGTTGCTACCCATCACAGGCAACCATTTTATGATTTAGTTCCAAGAGATCCGAGACGACAAGTCCCTCTAGCTAACAACGAACAAATCCGGGTGGCCCCCGGTGAGACGACATCCAGCTCAGGAGCCGGCCGCGCTCTCGATCTGGTCTCTACCGTATGACTCCAGGTTTGGATTGCCGGTTAATCACACATGGGATACCGGGTCCTCAGCCGGTCATGATGGGTCAGCAAGGGAACTATGTCCTCACTGGTCCGGGTTGGTTTAAAAACTACTGGCGTACGACCAGCACACACACGGTTTTAAAAGGTAAAATCAGCTTGGGCCACCACTAGAAATGCTTGAAGCTAGGTAGGTAAGAAAAGGGGACCCCATAAAATCCCACACGCGGTTAGGCACGCTCAGTCTTAAAACCAATACCCCGAACTCGGGTCCTAGGTGACTCTAATGGAACAAAGCGTCGGGGCGGGATATCCTAGACCTTCCATCCTTCGTCGAATATAGTCAACATTTATAATAATCATATCATCAACAGCAATATAATAATGTGATATACCAAAACCCAGGAGTAACATGGTAACATCGTAGCATCCTAAGCATGCATACTAAGAAGGGGCTGAGCAACGAGCAATAGTAACTAGCAGTACAAGGATTGCTGGGAAGGGACATGGCTGTATCAGTTTGAAAGAGGCTGTAAACATGTGGTAGGATCAAACATCGAACCTAACCTAGACTAGCATGCAAACCGCTGGTTGAAATAGAATGGATCATAAGTAATGCATAGTCCTTGCCTGTTGATAAGTCGGGTTCCGAAGGTGTAGTTGATCGCAAGCTCGCATCGTGTCCGAAGGTATCCGCGGGAGCACACAAGAAGTAAACACTGGAAAGCAATCAACGAGCAAGCACTCTATTACTACGGGGCAACACAAGATCAATAAGACATCACACGACACGGCAACGCGATACGGATCTATCGTCGAGAACGGTTACTAACAATTTAAGTGGGGTATCGGTCACACACGACGAATACCGCACGTTTACGGTGGTTCAAGTTGCTTAGCTACATGTGATCAACGAAATATTATTAACATGGAAACATAAGCAAGCATGGAATAGCACACAAACATGTCAAGAGGTGAAGCATAAAATAAACTATCTATGTTAGACAATTTAAGTGAGGCACAATCCTAAACATGGCATAACACTAAGTGCCGCACGATGATTAAAATATTTGGTACTGTTCTGTCCTAGACCATATTTTATGTTGGTTAACAACAACAAACAATAGCATATACACAAAGTACACGAAAAACTAATCAAGTTACATATAAAGAACACCCCAAACAGAGTTACGGTTAAAAAGATATAAGCAAAACAAGTTACGGGCACAATCTGCCAACATCACGAAGCACACTTTAGAGCAATGCTTAAACAGGATAATAAATACAAACATGCTCACAAATGATAAGGAACTAAAGTAGACATGACAGGGAAGGCATGGCAAAAAGAATCATGCAAAAAGACATCATAGATCAAAAGATATTAAGCATGCAACATGCCATCGGAACGTTACAAACTTAGAGAAAAACATAGGTGGCTGTCAATAACAGCAGCATAGCAACTTTGGAGCTCAATAAATATATGAACAGCAAGCATATCATAGCAATTCAATACATGGGATGAAAGTAGACATGATGCTTAACAATATGCAATTGGAATCACTCAATTCCGATAAACGGTCGCGACACACTCGTCGACCGAAGTTGCAACAAAATATAAACAGCAGCACACTAACAGCAGGGTAGCTACGTTGGAGCAAGATACAATCATGATGCAGAAAGCAATTATGGCATGTTAATGCATGAAACTGAAGTAGAAACAATGCTTAACGCAACGCAAAAGGAATCACTCAATTCCGACGCACGGTTGCGAAGCAACCGTCGCCCGAAGTTTCAATCAAGCAACAGTTCCAGCAGCAGTTAATCAACAGTTTGCAATTAACGACTAGTGGCCCTGTTTGACCAGCAAAAACACAATCAAGTTGAGCTCAAACGCAAATTCTCACAAAAGATGGATTGAAGTACACGCAATTCTAAGCAACTTTCATTCTGGGCGCACGTTCATCGGAGCTACGGATTAATCGCTATCATCGTTGCAAAATTGAAACAGTAGCAGTAATAAAAAGACTTAGTGAAATTAGCAGAAAATGGAAAAAAAGGAAAATCACAGAAAGAAAAAAAGGGGCACGCGCCTCACCCATCGGGCAGGCCCAAGAGGTTGGCGGCGGCCTGGCCGGCTGGCCTAGCCAGATCTGGGCCGCAGGACTGGGCCCTGGGACGCTGGAGGCCGGCCCACCTGGCACGTCAGCGCGTGGTGGCTCGCCGGCCAGCGGCGGCTCGACGCGGCGGGCGGCCAGGAGGAGGTCCGGCGAGAGGGAGGCGTGGGGGCGCTCGGTTCTGGTGGGGGAGGACGCCGGCGTCGTGGGTGGCGGCGGCCGGCCGTGGCGAGCTCCGGCCCGAGCTCGGCCATGGCGCGCGCCGGCGCGGTCTCCTCTGTCCAGCGGGATCCTGCGAGAGGGAGAGGAGGAGAGAGGTGAGAGGGGAACCGAGGGAGGAGAGGGGCGCGTGAGGAGGAGAAGGCTGGCCGGTGCGGTGCCCGTCGGCGACCGAAGTGGAGGCGACGGCGGCGTGTGGGACTCCACGGGAAGGAGGCGCGTGTGGTGGCTTGAAGGTGAGAGAGGGAGAGAGGTGGGTGGATATGGGCCGTCGGATCGCCAGATCTGACGGTCCAGATCGCTTGGGGGCTAGGGTTTGCTAGAAAATTGGCAAAATTGTTAAATTGGGGCATTGTGAGGGGGTGGCTGCAAATTTTGTGGCTAGGGAAACGCTAGAAAGGGGTGGGAGTGTGGTGGTCTTTATATAGCCCCGGTGGCTGGCAGTTTGCAAAAACATACCCGGTTTTTCTCTCGCGCGTGCGGTGCTCACGTTTCTGACCGCCGGGGGTCCGCAGGACCTCTGATCCGGTTAAAACTTCGAACTGCGCGATCAGCGCATCGAGCCGGTGGCGTTTACCTCGCGTTGGAACCGTTCCGAGAACACTTTCTAGCGCGCTATAAAAATATCCCGTTTACTTATTAAACGGAGTTTTTCGTTCCGTTGGCTGCGGCTGGTCTCGTGCGGTTTTTGCGACGGTGATCGGGTGAAACCCTGTGTCGCAAAGGTCGAGTGTCAGGGTGGCAAGGGACGGTCTCCGTCCGATACGAGATAAGAGGGGGAAAAATAATCGCCGATCGATAAATCGGGGATGCAAACACCGCAAACAAATCAGACAATCAAACAATTCACACCGAAAACAAAAATTTTAATTTTTGTGAAATCTAGGCTATTACAATACAACACCACCAACAAGGGATCTCGTCCCGAGATCCAGGACGATCCGGGGGAGAGGAAAGAGAGACGACGATCTTCAACACCACCAACAAGGGACTCTGCTCCATGTCGACGTCGAACTTCTGTCGAGTTAAATTTCCTAAGAGAGACGACATCGTCAAAAATACGAAACCGTCGGTGTCAAGAGGAGGAACGACAACGATAACCGGATCAAAGGATAGTGTTTGCGACGCAAGTCGCGAAAACACCGGCAAAAGGATGGATGGCAATGGATGACCCAGATGATTCCCGAAGTCGGAGAAGCTAAAGGTACTACAAGAATTTCCACCTGAGATCGGAATCGAGACAATACGCTGCAAGCAAGGCATTGTAGCGGTTCCGAAACTCCACACTCTCGAGATCCTAAAGTTTGAAAGAGATAAGACGAGAATAAAACACTTACGACACTTGTCCTGGCCAGAGCAAGGGTAAGGAGTAGAAAGATTCCTACTCTCTGATAACTAACTTAGTAACTACAAAATAGTTTTGTCTAGACTCGACTTCGGCCAGAGAGGGGATCCTATGGTCGTTAAGGCTCTGATACCAAGTTGTAAGGCCCGATATGTGGTACTGTTCCAGATCTAGATGTTTCCATCCAGATTGGGGGACGAAGCACATATCGGTCCCACCGCGACATATGACGAAGTCATATGCCCCGGATTTCCAACATGATATCACAACATTACAGATACGAGGATACAACATCTCATACAATCGACATACAACTGCCTTAATACAATACAACCGCAGAAGATAAATGTCTGAGTACAGACTACAAGCAAGAGCCTACTGGCAAAGAGAAAAACATCGATCCCCATAACCACACGGGTCCAGGCCCTCCGCCGGGATCCGCCTAATTAGTCGTCTTTGAGTCTCCACGTGAAACGTCGATCACCGTACCTGTTGTCGATCAAGAACCCTGAAAAGAGTTTGGGGGGTAGTATCATGAGTACAGAAGTACTCATCATCCAACTGTAGTGGTCATCTGACCCAGCAAGGACTTCATCACTCGTCATTCTAGGACAACTAGTAGTTTACGGTAAGGAAGGAGTAAGTGGTAAGTTTGCTGCCGCACTAGCATTTATGAAGTGGCTAACGATCTAGAGAGTAAGGTAAGAAGCCAAGCATTCGATGAGGAATCGCCTCCAACAAGTCTTGCTATCAACTACTTACGCAAACATAACACATGTCCTATCCTTGTCCTCCTCTTCGCGTCCCGACGAAGAAGAAGCAGTCAAGGCACACACACACGTTGATCAAGTTATATTAAGATTATCTCAGTTGTTGTTGTCTATGAACAAGGAGTAGGTCTCAAGTCGTCCATAACCGTGGACACGGCTTCTCGAAAATATTTAACCCTGCAGGGGTGTACCAACTGCCCATTACAAGGCTCCGCACGCACGCCCATCTCTCTCAGTTGCTACCCATCACAGGCAACCATTTTATGATTTAGTTCCAAGAGATTCGGGACGACAAGTCCCTCTAGCTAACAACGAACAAATTCGGGTGGCCCCCGGTGAGACGACATCCAGCTCAGGAGCCGGCCGCGCTCTCGATCTGGTCTCTACCGTATGACTCCAGGTTTGGATTGCCGGTTAATCACACATGGGACACCGCGTCCTCAGCCGGTCATGATGGGCCAGCAAGGGAACTATGTCCTCACTGGTCCGGGTTGGTTTAAAAACTATTGGCGTACGACCAGCACACACACGGTTTCAAAAGGTAAAATCAGCTTGGGCCACCACTAGAAATGCTTGAAGCTAGGTAGGTAAGAAAAGGGGAACCCATAAAATCCCACACGCGGTTAGGCACGCTCAGTCTTAAAACCAATACCCGGAACTCGGGTCCTAGGTGACTCGAATGGAACAAAGCGTCGGGGCGGGATAGCCTAGACCTTCCATCCTTCGTCGAATATAGTCAACATTTATAATAATCATATCATCAACAGCAATATAATAATGTGATATACCAAAACCCAGGAGTAATATGGTAACATCGTAGCATCCTAAGCATGCATACTAAGAAGGGGCTGAGCTACGAGCAATAGTAACATAGCAGTACAAGGTTTGCTGGGAAGGGACATGGCTGTATCGGTTTGAAAGAGGCTGTAAACATGTGGTAGGATCAAACATCGAACCTAACCTAGACTAGCATGCAAACCGCTGGTTGAAATAGAATGGATCATAAGTAATGCATAGTCCTTGCCTGTTGATAAGTCGGGTTCCGAAGGTGTAGTTGATCGCAAGCTCGCATCGTGTCCGAAGGTATCCGCGGGAGCACACAAGAAGTAAACACTGGAAAGCAATCAACGAGCAAGCACTCTATTACTACGGGGCAACACAAGATCAATAATACATCACACGACACGGCAACGCGATACGGATCTATCGTCGAGAACGGTTACTAACAGTTTAAGTGGGGTATCGGTCACACACGACGAATACCACACGTTTACGGTGGTTCAAGTTGCTTAGCTACAGGTGATCAACCAACGGTTATTAACATGGCAACTCAAGCAAGCATGGCATATCACACAAACATGTCAAGAGGTGAAGCATAAAATAAACTATCTATGCTAGACAATTTAAGTGAGGCACAATCCTAAACATGGCATAACACTAAGTGCCGCACGATGATTAAAACATTTGGTACTGTTCTGTCCTAAACCATATTTTATGTTGGTTAACAACAGCAAACAATAGCATAAACAGAAAGTACATGAAAAACTAATCAAGTTACATATAAAGAACACCCCAAACGGAGTTACGGTTAAAAAGATATAAGAAAAACAAGTTACGGGCACAATCTGCCAACATCACGAAGCACACTTTAGAGCAATGCTTAAACAGGATAATCAATGCAAACATGCTCACAAATGATAAGGAACTAAAGTAGAGATGACAGGGAAGGCATGGCAAAAAGAATCATGCAAAAAGACATCATAGATCAAAAGATATTAAGCATGCAACATGGCATCGGAACGTTACAGACTTATAGAAAAACAGAGGTGGCTGTCAATAACAGCAACATAGAAACTTTGGAGCTCAATAACTATATGACCAGCAAGAATATCATGGAAATGCAATACATGGGGTGAAAGTAGACATGATGCTTAACAATATGCAATTGGAATCACTCAATTCCGATAAACGGTCGCGACACACGCGTCGACCGAAGTTGCAACAAAATATAAACAGCAGCACACTAACAGCAGGGTAGCTACGTTGGAGCAAGATACAATCATGATGCAGCAAGAAATTATGGCATATGAATGCATGAAACTGAAGTAGAAACAATGCTTAACGCAACGCAAAAGGAATCACTCAATTCCGACGCACGGTTGCGAAGCAACCGTCGCCCGAAGTTTCAATCAAGCAACAGTTCCAGCAGCAGTTAATCAACAGTTTGCAATTAACGACCAGTGGCCCTGTTTGACCAGCAAACACACAATCAATTTGAGATCAAACGCAAATGCGCACAAAATACGGATTGAAGTTCACGCAATTCTAAGCAACTTTCATTTTGGGCGCACGTTCATCGGAGCTACGGATTAATCGCTATCATCGTTGCAAAATTGAAAAAGCAGCAGTAATAAAAATACTTAGTGAAATTAGCAGAAAATGGAAAAAAGGAAAATCACAGAAACAAAAAATAGGGGCACGGGCCACACCCATTGGGTCGGCCTGGCCGGCTGGCCTAGCCAGATCTGGGCCGCGGGACTGGGCCCTGGGACGCTGGAGGCCGACCCACCTGGCACGAAAGCGCGTGGTGGCTCGCCGGCCAGCGGCGACTCGACGTGGCGGGCGGCCAGGAGGAGGTCCGGCGAGAGGGATGCGTGGGGGCGCGCGGTTCTGGTGGGGGAGGACGCCGTCGTCGTGGGTGGCGGCGGCCGGCCGTGGCGAGCTCCGGCCCGAGATCGGCCATGGCGCGCGCCGGCGCGGTCTCCTCTGTCCAGCGGGATCCTGCGAGAGGGAGAGGAGGAGACAGGTGAGAGGGGAACCGAGGGAGGAGAGGGGCACATGAGGAGGAGAAGGCTGGCCGGTGCGGTGCCCGCCGGCGACCGAAGTGGAGGCGACGGCGGCGTGCGGGACTCCACGGGCAGGAGGCGCGTGTGGTGGCTTGGAGGAGAGAGAGGGAGAGAGGTGGGTGGATCTGGTCGTCGGATCGCCAGATCTGACGGTCCAGATCGCTTGGGGGCTAGGGTTTGCTAGAAAATTGGCAAAATTGTGAAATTGGGTTATTGTGAGGGGGTGGCTGCAAATTTTGTGGCTAGGGAAACCCTATAAAGGGGTGGGAGTGTGGTGGTCTTTATACAGCCCCGGTGGCTGACAGTTTGCAATAACATCCCCGGTTTTTCTCTCGCGCGCGCGGTGCTCACGTTTCTGACCGCCAGGGGTAAAACTTTGAACTGCGCGATCAGCGCGTCGAGACGGTGGCGTTCACCTCGCGTTGGAACCGTTCCGAGAACACTTTCCGGCGCGCTATAAAAATATCCCGTTTAGTTATTAAATGGGGTTTTTCGTTCCGTTGGCTGCGGCTGGTCTCGAGCGGTTTTCGCGACGGTGATCGGGTGAAACCCTGTGTCGCAAAGGTCAAGTGTTAGGGTGGCAAGGGTCGGTCTCCGTCCGATACGAGATAAGAGGGGGGGAAATAATCGCCGATCGAAAAATCGTGGATGCAAACACCGCAAACAAATCAGACAATCAAACAATTCACACCGAAGACAAAATTTTCAACTTTTGTGAAATCTGGGCTGTTACAGCGATTCTCTTTTGAGCAGCCTCCAGCTTGGGGGCGTGAGCAGCAACAACTAAAGCAAGAGATGCGGCTAAGTTATTTAAGCATTGGCAATTAGAAACAAGCAAGTAACAAGCATAAGTATACCTGAAATCTCTTGAATCTTCACAGCCTGAGCGTCAGTATTCTTCTTTAGAGCATCAATAGATTTTTGGCCCGCTGAATAAGCGGCCAATAGCTCATCAAAGACAACTTGACCTCTTTCGCAAATGGCCTGAAAAATTGGTCGGTCAGATCTAAAATAAGCAACTGATAAAATAAAGTAAGATCCGAGATGATTGCAACAAATCGACCCGAATCTCGGGGGCTACACCCAGTGGGTGCGCTGGCGCGCCCCCACAGGAAGTGAAACTTACAGAGGTAGAGTGCTCGGAGGTGAGGATTTAGCCCAGAGCTTGATGGCTTCTCGCCCTTCATTGGTTACCCTAAGTGGAAGGTTAAGATGTAGCGCAGCAACAAGTTTCCCTCAGTGAAGATACTAAGGTTTGTCTCCAGTAGGACTCCGGAGATGATAAGTAGGTGTCAGCGCGCAACTGACGTGGACCTGCACACAGACACAGATAACTTTGTTCCCAACGAAGTTCAGAGATATCTATCCAGAACATCTCGCTGGTATTAATTTGCGAGCCCCACCCAATGTGTAAACCCAAAGCAACAGACAACTGCATTAAAAAGAACTTTGCGTAAAGTAAACAATCCTTGCAACCGCGGTTACAAGCACCGTTGTTTTCCCCCTTGTGGCAACAACACATCCCCTAGACTCATGTTTCTGTCACTCAAGCGTGTCATCGGGGGGCATGAACCCACAATCGAGCATAACGTTCCCTCTTGGAGTCACTACCTACTACTTGGCCAAAGCAATAAACAGCAACGGAGAACATGCAAGAATTACTTAGGAACAAAAATATAAGAGATAAAAACCAAATATATTACTCTATCACAATCTGAACATAATCTCATAATCCATCAGATCCCATCAAACTCAGCATAGCAATAGCAGAAAGATTACAAAAGTGCCTCGATCATGTAGGGCAGCTCACGAGGTCTAAACCATGAATAACAAAGAGGGGAGGAGAACATCACATAGCTACTGATCACGGACCCATGGTCCAAGGAAAACTACTCACGAGACATCCGGGGAGCATCCATGGTGGAGAGGAGACTCCCGGAGGTCGACCCTCCCTCCGGCAGGGTGCCGGGAAGAGGTCTTCTGGTGCTCCCGATCTCGGAAGCGCGGCGGCGGCAAAACAAAGGCGACTTTGCGAAATAGGGTTCTGTCTTCGGAGTTTCCCCGTGACGGAGAATAAATAGGCGAAGCGGGGCAGCCGGAGGTGGACCAGGCCCCCCAGGCGCCCCCCTGGCGCGGCCAGGGGTGGGGCCGCGCCGGGTTGCCGCCTGGCCCCCCTGGCTCCCCTATGGCCCCTCTCGGGCTCTTCGCGAAGCTTCCTGTACGCTGATTTTTCCTGTATTTTTCCCGGAATTTTTCTGGCACTTTTTATATGAGGGAAAACTGAAATAGAAAAAAAGCAGAAAACAGGAACTGGCACTGGGGTGCACTGAGTTAATAGGTTAGTCCAAATATGATCAAAAGTGTATGAAAGTGTATCTAGATCATAGCAATATCACACAAAACATGCATGGAGAAGCAGAAATTATAGATACGTTTTGGACGTATCAACATCCCCAAGCTTAATTCCTGCTCGTCCTCGAGTAGGTAAATGAGAACAACATAATTTCCGTGGTGACATGCTAGCAACCATAAAAGAACTTTGAAAAGTAAAGCAATCAAGGTTAGAGATTCAATTCAAGTCATAACATGCAAGAGTCTATATTAGCATTGAAATAAGTAACAAAAGAACATTAGGTGCAAGAGCTCTCGCTGTCCGTGACTCGAATGTCTCCAAATGGTGTTTGCGTGCAAGAAGGGGGATAGGGAATACGAGAAAAAAGTATTTTTGTGTTGAGAACTCAATCTACTAAAGTTTCACACTTGGTCCTCTTTGGAATCTTATCTTGACTCGTCCCCAGACCACTAGCCAGGTACAAGTCAATTTGATCCACTCCTTTTCGATATTTTGAGCACTCATGCAATGGATGAGCGTAAGCACGAGAGTTGACACTTAGGATGGCAAAGAGAGAAGTGCGGAGGAGGAAGACAAAAAGGATGAGAAAGGCTCACATCAATGAGGACAATCATAGGCAAGAGATGCCAAATGATAGATATGATGTGAGGAGTAGGGATTGCCATGCAACGGATGCACATACGAGCTAAGAAGCTCTCCAAAGGAACTAGTGGGGGTGCATCTAACTTGCTCGCTCATGAAGACCTAGAGCTCATTTGAGGAGGCTCATCCTTGGAATATGCAAGCCAAGTTCTATAGTGTGAAGGTCCCCACATAGCTATATGCATAATGATCATCTCTATGGAGTACAAGGATATAAAGGGAGTACTAGTGTGGATCTCTCAAAAGGATAGTAGTGTTGCCCCTTTCTCTCTTTTTATTTATTTTTCTCTTTTTTTTCTATTTTTTTGTATTTTTTTGTGGCCTCAATGGCTCTTTCTATTTAACTCTCATTTGTCCTCTTTGGGATCTTTTATTGTGTCCACTTCGGGATCTTTTCCTCACTTAAGGGCAACACTCTATTTTACAAGATGGTAAAGGAGATCTTTCACACTTTACAAGGTACTCAAAATCATAAAGAAGATGTAACTATCATGATGTATGCAATGTATGTCGCTGCCAGTGTAGCAGGAACATGTATGACATGAAGATCAAGTCATGAAGAGGTGGAAGTTGCATGGCAATGTAACTCGGAAAGGCTATGGAAATGCCTTGATAGGTAGGTATGGTGGCTGTTTTGAGGAAAGATATAAGGAGGCTTATGATGACAGAGCATATCATGCCAAGGGTTTGGATGTACCGGCGAAGGTGGACACCAACTCTCGGAATGAGAAGAAGGCAATGCACGGCACGGGAGAGGCTAGCAAAATATGGGAGGTAGAAGTGTCAACTTTCAATACTTACATTAGTCCGAAGAACTCATGTACTTATTATCGGTAACTCTCAATCTAATAAGGTGGTTCACAAAGAGACAAGTACCCCGAGGAGGAGTGTAAGGGGGTTTGGTTATCCTTGCGCATCCTCGACTCATGTATGTGAGTGTTCTCTGATATTCGACCCCTCCAAAGATTAGTGATCCATCTAGTAGCTAGAGTTCTCAACTAGTATTGTAGGTTTTGAAAATACACACGGATTGCCCAAAATACGACACCTATCACTAATAGGATAGAGCTCTTGACACCAAAAGTTCAAACATTACTCACATCAATACCTCAAAACTATTGCAAGTTACTAATAGAAGAAAATAGCAACCTCAATTACCTACTCTCAAGACAAGACACAACTCAGTGCAACAACCAACTCTCTTTAACAAGATAAGCATGAAAACTAAAAAGAGTTCCAGCAACAAACTAAACAAAAGCCAAGGCTCTTGCTAAAGACAAACTAAGACTAAAACTAAACATGGCAGTAGCTATGAAAAGATAAAGAACACACAACAGCAAAAAGATAAACAGGAAAAATCCTATGATGTGTTCTAAATTTTGAAAGTGGAGCGTGTTTCTCTCCCACACAAAGTAAGATGGGATCTAACTTGTTATGAACAGCAAGCAAAGCTAAAGAAAACTAAAAATAAAACCTAAGAGCGAGACGCTCCAAGCATAGCACATAACGCATGAAGTGATACAAATATAGTGAGACGAAGGACGAACTGATGATTGTTGATGGAGAAGGGGATGCACGGGGGCATCCCCAAGCTTAGACTCTTGAGTCTCCTTGAACATTTGTTGGGGATGCATGGGGGCATCCCCAACTTGAGCGCTTGACACTCCTGGATCTTCTTTCATCATCTTCCATCGCACACTTGAAAACTCCCTTCATACATAACTCATCATAAGCTGATTAGAGAGGTTAGTACCCTTAATAAAATAATTTTTCCCAACTGGATATAAAGGTATTTTTGAAGAGCTACTTTTTCTCAAGAGTGCCAAAAAGTTTTTTGCAAAGAAAAAGCAAGCTTAAGGTTTGCAAAAGTTAGGAGAGACAAAACGTGGCAGAATCTGTGAAAAACAGAACAGCAGGTAGTAAAGAATTTTTTAGGGGCACTTCTGCAACTCAAATAAAAAAACTCAGAGCATACGGAAGTTTCGTAATTGTATAGAGCATACTGTGTAAAAAATTCATCTCAAAAAGATGAACTGGGATTTTTCTGGAATTTTTCTGGTCACGAGGACAGAATCTGTTTTCTGGACAGCATGTCACAACTTTTACTTCCCTTGCCGTAAGAGGCTATAACTTGGCACAAAGCTGAAAAATAAAGATACAATGATGTTGCTACAGTAGTAACAATCATCAAGACACAACAAAAGCAAAAAGAAAAACCTAAATTCGTTGCGGGCTGCCTCCCGAAAGCGCTTTCTTTTATGCCTTTAAGCTAGGCATGATGCAAAAAGAAGAATCAAGTTTTATCAAGAGAAAGAGAATAACTAGCCCGTGTAACGGACTCAAAAGGTAACTTGATTTTCTTTCTAGGGAAGTGTTCCATCCCCTTTTTGAATGGGAATTGGAATTTTATATTCCCCTCTTTCATGTCAATAACCGCACCAACGGTGCGAAGAAAAGGACGTCCCAAAATAATCGGACACAAAGGTGCACACTCTATGTCCATAACAATAAAATCAACGGGAACATAGTTGTCATTGACAATGATAAGAACATCGTTGATCTTCCCCAAAGGTTTCTTTACGGAAGAATCAACAAGACGAATACCAAAAGAACAAGGCTCAAAGGGCTTCAATTCAAACATATCAAATATTCTTTTGGGCATAACGGAGGTACTAGCTCCAACATCACATAAAGCATAGCAAGAGAAGTTATTTAATTTAATTTTGACCATAGGGTCCCAACCATCATCTAGCTTCCTAGGTATGGAGGCTTCTACTCTAAGCTTATCCTCCCTAGCTTTGATGAGAGCATTTGTGATATGCTCCGTGAAGGCAATATTAAGTGTGCTAGTGTGGGGGTCTCTAGACATTTTGTGTAACAAGCTAATAACTTCTGAGAGGGTACAACTATCAAAATCAATATCACTACTATCAAAGGTGGTAGTAGTGTCATCTAAGCTCACTTGTTTGAAACCCTCTATGTTCATAGGAGTTCTTTATCTTCGGTTGAGGTATTAGCATCACCATTAATAGGTCCAACGGGACTAGGAGTGCATTGGGTGCTAATAGTTTGGGTGTCCTCAACAATTTGGATAGTGGCAACTATGTGGTGTGTAGGAAGGCTCTTAATTCTAT
This sequence comes from Bromus sterilis, assembly GCA_950022295.1. NCBI lineage: Eukaryota > Viridiplantae > Streptophyta > Magnoliopsida > Poales > Poaceae > Bromus > Bromus sterilis. The sequence goes on from OX465600.1 coordinate 162,268,047, forward strand.
CCTCTTCCATAGGGATGACTTCCGGTTTGGCTGCCATTTGATTTATCAAAGTAGATTGGGTGTGGGACATATTCGAAACATGGGTTTCGGTGGTAGTAAGTCTAGCCTGGAGATTAGAAATCTCACTGTTCAGGCTATCAAGCTGTTCACTAATGTTTTGCAGAATGGCAGTATGCTCACCTATTTGCTTAGAGAAGGCTTTGTTTTGTTCAAACTGGGTGTGCATATAGTTCTTAGTAGATTTCTCTATTTCTACCAATTTCTCATAGCTAGGTAGGTCTCTTTTTGTATAAGCAGGATTATAGGAGTTGTTGGTAGGGTAGGTATTGTTGTTCCCATAGTTGGATGGAAACGGTCTAGGATTGCTAGAAAAATTTCCCCTATAAGCATTGTTGTTGAAGTTGTTTCTAGCAATAAAGTTCATATCTACTTGTTCTTGAGCAACCAAATAATTTAAAGGGACATCATGAGGATCAATAGAGGGTTGCTTGGTAAGTAGAGACATAATTAAATCAACTTTTTCATTGAGGGAGGTAATTTCCTCGACAGAATTTACCTTCCTACCTGTTGGAGCGCGTTCGGTGTGCCATTGGGAATAATTGGTCATCATCTCATCCAGAAGCTTCGTGGCAGCACCAAGTGTAGTTGACATAAAGGTTCCTCCCGCGGCCGAATCTAACAGGTTCCGCGAGGTAAAGTTCAAGCCTGCATAAAAAGTCTGGATAACCATCCAGGTAGTCAAACCATGTGTAGGGCATTTCTTAACAAGAGATTTCATTCGTTCCCAAGCTTGTGCAACGTGTTCATTATCCAATTGCTTAAAATTCATAATGTTACTCCTCAATTGGATAATTTTAGCAGGTGGGTAGTACTTCCCTATAAAAGCATCTTTGCACTTATCCCAAGAATCTATGCTATTCCTAGGAAAAGATTGAAAACAGATTTTAGCGTCTCCCCTTAAAGAGAAAGGAAAGAGCTTGAGCTTAACAAGATCACCTTCTACTTCTTTATACTTTTGCATATCATATAACTCAACAAAATTGTTCAAGTGTAAAGCAGCATCATCTCCAGCACCAGAGAATTGATCTCTCATAACAAGGTTTAGCAAAGCAGGTTTAATTTCATAAGAGGTAGCTGAAGTGGCAGGTGTGGCAATGGGAGTGCAGATAAAGTCTTGGTTGTTGTGACTAGTGAAGTCACACAATTTGGTGTTTTCAGTGGAACCAATAGTAGCAGCAAGTGTGGCAGATTTTTTTGTAATTTTTGATAAAAGACACAAAGATAAAAACTGAAAGGTAAATTAACAAGACTAAAAAAACAAAGGTAAAGTGTAGTGTGCAACTCCCCTATCTTAGCACTCGGAGTCCTCGGCAACGGCGCCAGAAATTCCCTTGATGGCTTCCCGCCCTTCGTTGGTTACCCCAAATGGAAGGTTAAGATGTAGCGCAGCAGCAAGTTTCCCTCAGTGAAGATACCAAGGTTTGTCTCCAGTAGGACTCCAGAGATGATAAGTAGGTGTCAGCGGCGCAACTGACGTGGACCTGCACACAGACACAAATAACTTTGTTCCCAACGAAGTTCAGAGAGGTTGTCAATCTCTCCGGTCTTGTTGTTCACAAAGGGTAAAACACAAAGGATAATGATAGCAACTAAAAGTAAAAGGCAGGAAAGTAAATATAGCATGGAAACAGTAATAAGGATATGGACCGGGATACGTGATGTTCGCTAGTGATGTCTCTCTCCCAAAAGACGATAAAACTGCTATGCGAGGTAAACAAATTACAGAAGGGCAATTGACAGGATTATGAACGCACCACAATGCTAACTATGCTACGAAAGAAAGGAAGAGGCTCAAAAGCACGGGCAGTACGCCAAAATAAGTAGACCGTAATCCAACTGCATCTACTACTAATCATCCACCTTGAGATATCTATCCAGAACATCTCGCTGGTATTAAGTTGCGAGACCCACCCAAAGTGTAAACCCAAAGCAACAGACAACTGCATTAAAAAGCACTTTGCGTAAAGTAAACAATCCTTGCAACCGCGGTTACAAGCACCGTTGTTTTCCCCCTTGTGGCAACAGCACATCCCCTAGACTCATGTTTCTGTCACTCAAGCGTGTCATCGGGGGGCATGAACCCACAATCGAGCATAACGTTCCCTCTTGGAGTCACTACCTACTACTTGGCCAAAGCAATAAACAACAACGAAGAACATGCAAGAATTACTTAGGAACACAAATATAAGAGATAAAAACCAAATATATTACTCTATCACAATCTGAACATAATCTCATAATCCATCAGATCCCATCAAACTCAGCATAGCAATAGCAGAAAGATTACAAAAGTGCCTCTATCATGTAGGGCAGCTCACGAGGTCTAAACCATGAAGAACAAAGAGGGGAGGAGAACATCACATAGCTACTGAGCACAGACCCATGGTCCAAGGAAAACTACTCACAAGACATCCGGGGAGCATCCATGGTGGAGAGGAGACTCCCGGAGGTCGGCCCTCCCTCCGGCAGGGTGCCGGGAAGAGGTCTTCTGGTGCTCCCGATCTCGGAAGCGCGGCGGCGGCGGAACAGAGGCGAGTTTGCGAAATAGGGTTCTGTCTTCGGAGTTTCCCCGTGACGGAGAATAAATAGGCGAAGGGGGGCAGCCAGAGGTGGACCAGGGCCCCCAGGCGCCCCCTGGAGCGGCCAGGGGTGGGGCCGCGCTGGGTGGCCGCCTGGGCCCCCTGGCTCCCCTCTGGCCCCTCTCGGGCTCTTCACGAAGCTTCCTGTATGCTTATTTTTCCTGTATTTTGCCCGGAATTTTTCTGGCACTTTTTATATTGGGGAAAACTGAAATAGAAAAACATCAGAAAACAGGAACTGGCACTGGGGTGCACTGAGTTAATAGGTTAGTCCAAATATGATCAAAAGTGTATGAAAGTGTATCTAGATCATAGCAGTATCAGACAAAACATGCATGGAGCAAGAAGAAATTATAGATACGTTTTGGACGTATCAGAGCTCCAGTGGCAAAACTCCTAATGTGGGTGGCAAGCCCACCCAATCGAAGCAGCAGATGGGCTGGGATCTGATCCTCAGACCCAACAGGAGGAGGAGTGGCGGAGTCGACAGCAGGTCGGATCGGTGAGACGTCGAGTGTGCCGGTGTACGCCTGACAGAACAGATCAGCTCGCGAAAGCTTGCGGGTCATGGTCGGCGGCGGGCGCACGATGATGCTGGAAGATGGAGGCACGACACTACTGGTCCCAGCGGGGACTTGAGAGGCAATAGGGAAAGTTACCCGAGGAGCGGCAGGTGGAGGAGCAGTCGGGTTGATGGGGGCGGCGGAGGCGCTCCCCGATCCGGCTGAAGAAGAGGGATCGGCATGAATAGTGGCCTGGGCTGAAGAAGCCTCAGGCTGAGCAGCATCTGCGCTGGTCAGGTCCACGGTCGGCGCAGTGGGGTGCACGACCCCAGACTGATCGATGAGGAGCGGAGCAGCAGTGACGGTGGTTGAAGGAGTGGCTGTTTGCATGCCAGCAATCAGATCTGTGGCGGTCACGGAGGTCGGAGGAGGAGCAGTTGATACGTCCAAAACGTATCTATAATTTCTGCTTGCTCCATACATCTTTTGTGTGATATTTCTATGATATTGATGCACTTCTATACACTTTTGATCATATTTGGACTAACCTATTAACTCAGTGCACCCTAGTGCCAGTTCCTGTTTTCTGTTGTTTTTGTATTTCAGGTTTTCCCATTACTTAAAGTGCGAGAAAAATTCCGGGAAAAATATAGGAAATATCAGTGTACAGGAAGCTTCGGGAAGAGCCAAAGTGGGGCCAGAGGGGAGCCAGGGGTGGTCCAGGCGGCCACCTGGCGTGGCCACCCCCTAGGCCGCGCCAGGGGGCGCCTGGTGATACGTCTCAAAGGTATCTACTTTTCCAAACATTTTTGCTATTGTTTTGCCCTCATTCTTGCATGATTTGGACGAAACTAACCCGGACTAACGATGTTTTCAGCAGAGCTGTCTGTATGGTTTTATTGTGTGCAGGAAAATGGATTTTTAGGCGTCCCAGAAAATTCTAGGAAAAATCACAAAAAATCCACGCACCCGAAGGACCATTGTGCCAGAAGTGGGGCCAGAGGGCCCCCAGGCGCCCTGCTGGCGCGGCCCCACCCCTGGCCGCGCCAGGAGGCCGCCTGGGAGGGTCCACCCCCTCTGGTGCCCTACTTAGACTCCTATTTATTCCCGTGGCGAGAAAACCCCAGAACAGAAGTCGTTTTCCCAATTCTCGTCGCGGAGTCGCAGCCACCCTCTATTCTTCTCCGGGAGGGCTAATCTGGAGGCTGGTTGGCCTCCAGTGAGGGGAGATCATCGCCATCGTCATCATCATCACCACTCCATCCTCCCTCCATGACTTCTCCTTTCATGTGTGAGTAATTCCCTGCTGTAGGCAAAGGGGATGCTAGGGATTGGATGAGCTAGATCATGTAATAGTTTATCAGATTGTTGGGGGCATGTTGCCTATCATCTAGATTGGTGTTTATCATCTTTGCTTCAACTTGTTGCTCTTAATGCTTGTCACTTTGGGCCCGAGTGCCATGTTTTCAGATCTGAACCCTATGTGTTTGCATGAATATTTGTGTGTTCTTGATCTTATCTACAAGTTGTATGCACCTATTATAGTCTGAAACCGGCGATCCCAAAGGTGACAGCTTGGGACACCAAAGGGGACGGACTATAGTTTGAGGATTTTGTGTATCCATTGATTGTTAATGCTTTGTTCCGGTGCTCTTTGACAGGAGCACCTTAATCTCCATAAGTTCCTTTTGGCCCCGTTCGTAGCGGGATGGTAGGACAAAAGATGTTGTGCAAGTTCTTACTGCAAGCACGTACAACTACCTGTGGGTTACATGCCTGATGTTTGATTTATGCCTAGATGATCATTGCTTTTCTGTGTGCCTTGCCCCAAGTTAAATACATGATGTGTCTTATCCATGCAGCACCCAACCATCCATATCCCTAGCCTACAACGTTTTTAATTCTGTTGGTTACTAGTTGTTTGCTTTCGCTGTTTTACTGTCGCTGTTTCACCCCCACTATTTCCGTTGCTACCATCACTTCCATATTGCAGTTACTATTAACATCTTGTTGCAAGTAAGTGTATCTCAGGTGCGGTGGAATTGACAACTCCATTGTCAAAGCTTGTGGGTATTCTTTGGCTCCCCTTGAGTCAAATCTATAAATTGGGTTATTCTTACCCGCGAAGACTATCTCGATCCCCTGTAGTTGTGGGTTATCAAGCCTGTTTTCTAGCACCGTTGCCGGGGATCATAGCTTTATTCACAAGTCTACTTGAAGTATTTTCCCTGCTGCAATTTATCCGCTATGGGTAAGAAAGAAGACCCCAAGGTCCCGATCTTACCATCCCGTACGAGAAAAGGTACTGTTCTGAACACTAGTGCTACACTTGATTCACCTTCAGTTATGAGTAAGTTTGCTTCACCTCCACCACATGATGCTTCTACTGAATCTGTTACTATGTCCGATACTTTTGATGATGCTTCTACTACTCTTGATGATATTGATTCACTTAGTCACGCTCTTGAGAAACAGATCGCTGCTGCAAAAAAATTCTGGAATTGAAATTCCCGAAACTTGCTACCCTTTTGATGGAACTTACAATTATCCTGATTTGAGTAAACTCAAGGAGAGACTCCTTGAGGATGATTATATTATACTTGATGATGATTTATGCAGGGAGCTAATAGAGTTTGTCGACTCTCAGCCTGATGCTATTAAGAAGCTTCTCGAAAAACACTCCCTGAGGAACAAGACCGTTCCTGATCCTAAATTTTCTACATCTCCTATATGCATCAATGATCCTGATTATAATTTCTCTGTTGATCTTTCACTTATATCTATGGTTGAAGCTGACCCCTTTTATGGCAGAGAAAATGACGATGCTATTGCACACCTGACCAAACTCACTGAGTTGGGTGGCTTGTTTACTACGGATGAAAAGATACGAAACTTCTATGTTACTAAGCTTCTTCCTTTCTCTTTAAAGGAAGGTGCCAAAGCATGGTATGATGCACTACCATGTGGTTCCATTAGGAGTCCTCAAGACTTAGCTCACTCTTTTGTTGATAAGTACTTTCCTGCTCATATGCAACATGCTGCTTCACGAAGAATTTATAACTTTAAACAGTTGCAGGATGAGAACCTCCCTAAAGCTTGGGGGAGGTATTGCAGTCTGATCCAGGCTAGACCGGGACATGGAGTCCCTACGAATGAATTAATTGATATATTTTATGCTGGTCTAACTGATGAATCTAGATCCTATTTGGAAAGTTGTGCTGGTTGTGTTTTCAGGAAAAGAACACCGGACGATGCAGAAGAATTAATGGGCAAGATTGCCAAGAACCACGAAGATTGGTCCGTCCCTGAACCACCTCCACCACCGAAAAAATGGGCATGCTTGTCCTAAGCCCCGAAGATATGCAAGAAGCAAAGAAGTCTATTAAAGAGAAGGGGATTAAAACTGAAGACGTAAAGAATCTACCCCCTATTGAGAAGTTGTTTGAGCCTACCACTCACCCTCCTATGGTAGAGGTACACTCTCTTTTAGATTTCTATGCAAGTGACATTCCTCATGGTAAGCCTCCTGATAAATGTTTAGACGAGCTTGATAATTTCATTATGAAGCAAAATCACTTTAATGAGAGGATACAAAGTCAGTTGCATGATAATTCCCTTGCTATTAAAATCTTGCTTGATGTTCTAGGTAGAACAATTAATGATGTTAAATTTCTTGTGAAGCATTTTCATATGGTTCAAACTCAGCTTGATCAAATTTCTAATGTGCAAAAAGATTTGCTTGCTAATAATGCCAAACAGGATATACATGCCTTCGGGATTAAAACCCGAGGAGGAACTAGCACTCAAGATCCTCTCTATCCGGAGGGGCATCCGAAGAGGATCGAGCAAGATTCTCAAATGCAGGAAGAAGAAATTGTTATTGAAGCACAAACAAGATGACAATTCCAATGATCCAATTTCAAGTGAAGATATTGTTATTGAACCAAATAGTATATCTACCTCCGATGCTGAGACTGAAGACGGTGCTGAGCCTGAGAAGGATGGTGAAAAGAATGATCCACCCGAAGTTCGAGAAGAAGAAGCACCCGACAAACGCAAGAAATACACTAGAGAAGACTTCATCGCGAGAAGACATGGGAAGTAAAGAGAACCATGGGTACAGAAACCCATGCCCTTTCCAGGCAAGTCTCTCAAAACTAAAGAAGAAGAGCATTACAATAAGTTTTGTGAGTGGATGAAACCTCTTTTTCTTCAAATCCCTTTGACTGATGCTATTAAGTTACCTCCCTATTCGAGATATATGAAAGATATTGTTACTAATAAAAGAAAAGTTCCTAATGAAGCAATATATACTATGCTTGCTAACTACTCTTTTAGTGGAAAGATTCCTAAGAAGCTCGGTGATCCAGGTATACCCACCATTCCTTGCTCCATAAAGAATAATTATGTCAAGACTGCTTTGTGTGATCTTGGAGCAGGAGTGAGTGTTATGCCTTTCTCTCTTTACAAGAGGCTTTGTTTAGAGAAACTAATCCCTACGGATATCTCTCTTAAGATGGCTGACAAGTCAACAACCGTACCCATTGGTATTTGTGAGGATGTTCCCGTTGAAGTTGCGAATTGTTTGATCCTTACTGATTTTGTTGTGCTTGACATGCCCGAGGATGGGAGCATGTCTATTATTCTTGGTAGACCTTTTCTTAACACCACATGTGCTATTATTGATTGCAATAAAGGAAAGGTTACTTTTAATGTGAATGATAAAGAACACACGGTGTATTTTCCGAAGAAGATGGACAAAAGGCATGGCCTCAACTCTATAGAGAATATCGAGACCGTGAAGATTGGTGATTGGGATTGTCCTCTACATGTGCACCACAAATATAAAACCATTATGGTGGGGATAATATCCATTAAAGTAAAGGTACCATGAATGCTTCATAGTAAGTGGAACTTTTTGCTCTATGTATTGCTAGTTTGGTAGTAGGACTTGATCAACCTTGCTATTAAATGAGTTTTATAAAAGTAAAAAGTAGAGGTTGTTATGTTTGCATTTATTTTAGCTTTATCTTTCTTGCTGGTCCAAAGTTTTATATTTTTGAAGCTTCACGTAGCTAACCACTATTGCAAGTCTTCAGAAAGTTTTGCAGCTTTTTGAACCTCGAAATTTTTTCAACAGTGAAGTTGTCAGAAAATTCCAGAAAAATAAAAATCAAAATTTCTATGCCGGGAGTGACCCAGAGGCACCTGGGGCTGACCAGGGGGGCCCACCAGTGGCCCAGGCGGCCAGTTGGCGCGGACTGCCCGCTGGCCACGCCCACAGGGCGCCTGGGGCCCACAGGCCCCACCTGCAGGTATTTCTTCTTCCTCTCTCTCTTTCTCTCCAAAAACACGAGTTCTGCACGTGTTCTTGCGTTCTTGCTGTTCTTGGAGGCGATTTTCGATCTCTCGCTTCAGCCCATCGTCCGAGCTCAGGTATTTTGCATATTATATTGCTAGAGGGGTATTAGCTCGTGACAACACGAGCAACATTTCTGCACCGAATATTGCTATCCTGGCAAATGCCCTCTCAGGGGAAACTACGTATAATGTGGGTGCCTTGATTTCTCGCCGACTTTCCCTTAATGGCAACAAGGGAGATCTCTTTGGTGGCGTTTATGCCACACTTATTCTTGAGTCTCTTGAGCGCACCCCGCATCCTGATGATGAGCCTTTTCCTTTTATAAGCTTTGACCTTGCTGCTATGAAGAGGCATGAGTTTGTTACCAGGACTTCCGAGTTTGGTAACCCTATTTATATTCTGAGATTTGGACTAATCTATATTCGGGAGATCCGTCTACCTGCTCCTTTTTGGTTTGATTCTGTTCGCGGGAACGGATGGTCCTTCAACGTCATCCAGTTCGATGAGTTTGTGGCCCAGAAGCAGTTCCATAACCCCATGGAGGGGGGTTGTGCATGATGAGGAGGAAGAGCCCGTTACCCAGTGGGATGAAGGATCTTCTTCCGCTTGGAGTCCAGAGCCTTCTTCGTGGGAGGACCCCAGGACTTCAGTCTATGCACCTGAAGCCGCGTACGAACGATGGACACACTACCCTGGAGCTGGAGGCTCCTGGGGACCACAGTAGCAGATACCAACTTATGCCAAAAGCCTAAGCTTGGGGGAGTACGCGTCCTTCTCACTTTTCCCATTGTATTATCCGTTTTATGATTGTTCGTTTTGATCTTTTTGAAGTTTTTGCTTGTTCTTCTTTGATTCTTTCTTTGCAAAAACAACAAAAAGATTTCTCTTTCTTTTTCTTTCGTTTAACCTTTGAAAAATCCAAAAAGATTTATTTTCTCTCTTTAGTTTGCTTTGTTGCAGAGCTCAGCTCGAGTCCGTGATGGCATTTGCACTTGATTATATTTCCCTACGTTCAATCGTGCAAGCAACAAGGCAGTGATGACGAAGATCGACGAAAGGGATGCAACAAGGAAAACCGGTATGAACTCTTTTTGTTTCTACTTTTGTACATATGCTTGTACTTATGATTTAGAGACAAGCTTGTAGCGACATAGTGCTATGTTTACAATGCTTTCCCAGTGGTTCATGCTTTCTTTGTGGCTAATCTCAAATAGCTAGAGTTCATAATGTGTTGCTTGAAATGATTTACATGTATTGCATTGTTCATGGTTTGGCATACTGAAGTGGTATTTCCCTTTGGGGAATTCTTGGATTGACTTGGCACATGCTTACACATGTTAAAGACTAAAAAGTCTGCTATGCCTTGATGATCTTTGAATTTCAGAATAGTTATATCATTTTCATGCCCAATTCAATGTTACTTTGTCGCTCTGCATGATTATGACTGCTATTGCTCTCTCGTTGGTCGCTTCCCCGTCTTTTGCTAGCCTTCGCTCACACTAAGCGGAATTCTGCGTGTGCATCCAAAATCCTTGAAACCAGTTATTCCATATGAGTCCACCATACCTTCCTATGTGGTATTTACCGGCCATCTTAACGAGGACTTTCTTGTACCATCTCGAACTTATTCAAAAACAGTCATGTGTTGTGCCTCTGCTTTAGCTCAAGAGGAATTAGTAGGTAATTCATGACCTTCTTATGTTAGACATGTTTTATTCCGGGATTGCATGTCTAATCTGAAAACCCCTAATACGAGGAGGGACTGGCATGAGTGCGCCCATCTCACAAAAGATAATCACAACCAACAAACCCTCCTTCACGCTTTGTTTATGAGAAATCAGAAAACTTTGGTAGTGATAAACAAAGGAGATTAAGGGGATGTGATCGTACATATCTTGGGAGCCGTTCCTCGAAACATGTCTAGCGTAAGAGGTGATTGAGTTGTCTACTAGCATTCATTGAAGAATCATGCACCTCCCAAAAACTTTTTACCTCTATTTTCAAAACCAAGAGCTCTGGTACATGTTTAGTCTTTGCTTCCAACCACGGGTTTCCAACCTTGCCATCAAAATCCACGGTTCGAGAGTCTCCACCTTCTTTCTTCAAAGCACCAACTATGAGAGCATAATTTTCATTCTGAGTGTAATGTGCATTGTCCCAAAGTACTACATTGTCTTCTGCATGATTGTGGTATTACTTATCCTGAAGTTCTTAGTTCTAGTCTCCTTTAAAACTCCAGAGGAGTTTCTGCATTTATGTTTTGCTTCACTCATGGAGGCTAACGAGATACCACTCTGATATGATCAAGCTATGTGCATTGTAGTCTCGGCTTGATTTTCAGTAGCATATTATTTACTTTTAGTTGTTTGTGATTGTTCACATGAAAGAAGGATTGCTTCTTGCATTGTCCTTATAGCATTGTTTCAATACCTTCTAGACTCTTTTCATAGTTGTCACAACCCAAGTTTAGGTATGTGCTAGGATCAAGACTCAACTTGCATCATGTTAAAAAATTCAAAAGATATTGAAATGGGAGAAGAAACCCCCCCAGATGAATTTAATTCAAATGGCCAGAATAAAAGTTGCTCCAAAAATTCCTTTTGCATTTTTGAAAACTCTCATAAATGAGTGTGATCACATATCAAGTGATGTGGTAGCAATCCCATGCTCATGGATTTTTCAAATATTCAAATAGTAGCTTGGAATTAAATTTAAACCCCTATTTGAATTAAAGTTCAAATTATTTGAATTTTAAAAATGCCCAAACTTTATAAGTGGCTAGCTATATGCATTACAAGTCCACATAAAAATTTGGAGCGTTTAATAAAATGCCTAGCTATTTTTTTAGCACAGCAAAACAAATAACAGAAAAATAAAACAGAGAGAAAAGAAAAGAAAACGGCTTACCAGGCAAAGTATCCCAACTTACCGAGGTAGCCCAGCCCAGGGGCAGGCTGGTCTTCTTTCTCGCACCAGCCAGAATGCTGCCGCCGTGGCGAGCATGCCGGCGACGCCCTAGCCACCTCCTGCTTCCCCCTGCCTTATCCCGTTGCCGTGGACGTCCTGGAAGGCTCCCGAAGCAGTTCCCCCTCTCCCTGGATCTCTCTCTCCCTCCCACGGCGAAAATCCGTGCAGCCCGAGCCCTAGCCGGAGCACGCCGCCGAGAACCGACGCGGCCACCGGCCGAGCTAGCCCAAGCCGCCATGTCCATCGTCTTCCTCGACCCCGTCTTCGTTGATCTGCGCTACTGATTCAAGTCCAGCACCCACGGAGGCGACGCTCGCATCGACTTCTTCTCACCGGCCGCAGCAACTCTGGCGAGGAATTCCTCAACGGACAACCCCTCCCCGTCCACGCTGTGTTCGTCTTCGAGTTCAGGGTGAGCAGCTGGTCCACTTCCCCCTCTCTGTTGCTCTCCTCGTGCCCTGGACGACGAGCTCGTCGATCCAGTGGCTCCGGCCGCCGCCACCGTTGAAGTCGCCGTGCTCTGAAGCGTCCCCAAGACCCTCTGATGGCTCCACTTGACGCGGGAGCGCGTGAGGCACACTCCAGTTCCCTCCCCGTAGTCTTTCGTGTCCCGTAGCACTGTTCCGGCGAGGCACCGCCGTCGGGAGAGGTCGCCGGCGACGAGGCCCCCCATTAGAGCTTAACCCTCTCGCTAATCACCCCCCCCAGAGGCTGACAATGGGCCTCATGACAATGAGACCACTAACTAACCACTGTTAGTTTAAACAGAGAGGGATTAATCCCCCTCTCATTGACCAGTGGGACCCAGCCATCAGAGCGCCCCCCCCCCCCACGTCAGCATGACCTCATGCTGACGCAATAAGTTTTATTCTATTTAAATTTAAATCCAGAAAATTCCGGAAAATAGATTAAACTTTGAAATTCAATAACTTTTTAATCCTAACTCCATATTATTAATCCTAACTCCAAATTAAACTTTGAAATTCAATAACTAAAGAAATTGAAATGGGAGAGAAACCCCCGAGATGAATTTAATTCAAATGGCCAGAATAAAAGTTGCTCCAAAAATTCCTTTTGCATTTTTTAAAACTCACATAAATGAGTGTGATCACATATCAAGTGATGTGGTAGCAATCCCATGCTCATGGATTTTGTCAAATATCCGTCGGATCTGGATCGGGTGGCTCCTGGTGAGCCACGTCACTAGATGGAGAGCCCGCAACCGAGCCGCCCCGACTGCCTCCTCCCATGCTCCTCCGCGCCCGTCCTCCCCAAGCAACCCCGCCGCACTGCCCGTGCTCCGGCGAGCGGCAACGAGTCCTGGCCGCCGCGTCTTCCGCAGGTCAACCCGCTCCGCGGCCCCTCCTCCTCTCCCCTACGCTCTCATCCACCTCTCTCTTGTCCGCGCTCAGGAGGAAGCCCCCATGGAGCCGCCGCCAGGAAGCTCGGTGCGGCCGCCCCTAGACCTCGCCGGCAACCCCAACGGCCAGATCCGGCGAGTCTTCGGCCGGCTCCGCCCCTCCGCCCTTCGTCCCAGTTCCCCCAAGACGTCGCCTTTGCTCGCCACCGGAAGGACCCGCCGCCACCTGAAGCCGATGGTGTTGTTCCCACGGGAACGATGAGTTCCCTCGCTCGAACCGACTGCCCGCTCGTCCAGCGAGCCGGCCAGGTGGGCCACGCCCCTCCCGCGGCCCAGCTCGCGCCTCCAGCGGCCTGCGCGCCCCCCACGGCCCAGCACGAGGCGCCCCAGCGCCCTAGCCCACCATGCGTCCTGGGCTCGGCCCATGCGGTGAGGCGCCCCCCTTTTTTTCTTCTGTTATTTATTTATTTTTGCTGCTGTGCACTGTTGGGCCGGCCCAGTAGCTTTCGGCCCGTTTAGGTTTTTTTTTCCTGCTAGCTTTTTTTTATATATAATTGGAAGATTGTGTTATATTTTGCGGTGCTCGTACCTTTTCAACCGTAGCTCGGATCGCAACGCATAAAACGTGAAAGTTGCTTAGAATTTTGTGTAGATTAATAAAATGTGCTTGTTTGCCATGTTTGACTTTGTTTACATGTTGTTTGACTGCTAATTACAACTGCTTGCCACTGTAAAATTGTTTCTTTAATAACTTTTTATTCATTGCTCTGTTTAAAATGTTTCTTATATGTAACTTGACTAGAATTGCATGTAGATTGTGTTTATGCTGTTCTTTCTTGCTAATAAAAATAATAAAATATTGTTTAGGGAAAAACAATACCAAATGCAATATTTATCGTGGGGTCCGCAATAGCTGCCATGTATAGGTTTTACCCCCCACTTAAATTGACTAGCATAGATAGTTTACTTCGTGCTTCACCTTTTCCATGTTTGTGTGCTATTCCATGTTAACAACCTTTGCTGATCACCTGTAGCTAAGCAACTTGAACCTCCGTAAACGTGCGGTATTCGTCGTGTGTGACCGATACCCCACTTAAACTCTTAGTAACCGTTCTCGACGATAGATCCGTATCGCGTTGCCGTGTCGTGTGCTGTCTTCTTGATCTTGTGTTGCCCCGTAGTAATAGATTTCTTGCTCGTTGATTTCTTTCCAGTGTTTACCTCTTGTGTGCTTCCGTGGGTACCTCTCGGAGACGTTGCGAGCTTGCGATCACCTACACCTTCGAAACCCGACTTATCAACAGGCAAGGACTATACATTACTTATGATCCATTCTATTTCAACCAGCGGTTTGCATGCTAGTCTAGGTTAGGTTCGATGTTTGATCCTACCACATGTTTACAGCCCCTTTCAAACCGATACAGCCATGTCCCCTCCCAGCAAACCTTGTACTGCTATGTTACTATTGCTCGTTGCTCAGCCCCTGCTTATTATGCATGCTTAGGATGCTACGATGTTACCCTGTTACTCCTTGGTTTGGGATATCATATTATTATTATTGTTGTGGATGATATGATTATTATAATGTTGACTATATTTGACGAAGGGTGGAAGGTCTAGGTTATCCCGCCCCGACGCTTTGTTCCATTCGAGTCACCTAGTATCTGAGTTCCGGGTATTGGTTTTAAGACTGAGCATGCCTAACCGCGTGTGGGATGCTATGGGGTCCCCTTTTCTTACCTACCTAGCTTCAAACATTTCTAGAGGTGGCCCAAGCTGATCTACCATTTGAAACCGTGTGCGTAATTGGTCTGCAGCCAGTGGTTTTAAAACAACTCGGGCCAGCGGAGACAGAGTTCCTTTGTTGGTCCACACTGGTGAGCTAGGGAAGTCCCCTGTTATATAGGTGAGACTAAACCCGACCTTGGCCATACGGAAGGGTCCGATCCGAGAGCGTGGCCAGCTTTTAAATTTGGTGTCGACTCCCCGGGGGCCACCCGGATTTGTTCGTTGTTAGCTAGAGGGACCTGTCGTTTCGGATCTCTCGGAACTAAATCATAAAATGGTTGCCTGTGATGGGTAGCAATTGAGAGAGATGGGCATGCGTGCGGAGCCTTGTAATGGGCAGTTGGTACACCCCTGCAGGGTTAAATCTTTTCGAGAAGCCGTGTCCACGGTTATGGACGACTTGAGACCTACTCCTTGTTCATAGATAACAACTAAGATAATCTTAATATAACTTGATCAACGTGTGTGTGTGCCTTGACTGCTTCTTCTTCGTCGGGATGCGAAGAGGAGGACAAGGACAGGATAGGTGTTATGTTTGCGTATGTAGATGGATAGCAGACTTGTTGGAGGCGATTCCTCATCGAATGCTTGGCTTCTTATCTTACTCTCTAGATCGTTAGCCACTTCATAAATGCTAGTGCGGCAGCAACCTCACCACTTACCCCATCCTTACCGTAAACTACTAGTTGTCCTAGAATGACGAGTGATGAAGTCCTTGCTGGGTCAGTTGACCACTACAGTTGGATGTTGAGTACCTCTGTACTCATGATACTACCCCCAAACTCTTTTCAGGGTTCTTGATCGACAACAGGTATGGTGATCGACGTTTCATGTTGAGACTCGACGACGACTAGTTAGGCGGATCCCGACGGAGGGCCTGGACCCGTGTGGTTATGGGGATCGATGTTTTCTCTTTGCCAGTAGGCATTTGATTGTAGTCTGTACCCAGACATGTATCTTTTGCTGTTGTATTGTAATTGAGGCAGTTGTATGCCGATTGTATGAGATGTTGTATCCTTGTATCTGTAATGTTGTGATATCATGTTGGAAATCCGGGGCATATGACTTCGTCATATGTCGCGGTGGGACCGATATGTGCTTCGTCCCCGGATCTGGATGGAAAAATATAAATCTGGAACAGTACCGCATATCGGGCCTTACAGAGGGCGTTCGCATAAATAGCAAAGTCTGGTGCAGAACCATTGCTCGTGTTGTCACGAGCTAACACCCCTCTCGCAACAAAATACGCAAAATACCTGGGGTGTGGAAACAAGATGCTGGAAATCTTCGTGCGCCGAATGTCGGTCTCCTCCTGGCAGCAAAGGGAGTTGAAGAGGGTCCTCAACCCAGAGGGCTGCATGGTCATCCTAGCCGTCTGACCAACGTTCGGCACACCTATTATATCACAAAACTGCTCCAAAGACATGCTTATGAGATCATTATAAAGTTTGAACTCGACGGTTCCAGCATCATGGTTATAGCGAAAACTGTTAACAAAACATGAGGTAAGTTTTTTGTATTGTACCACACGGCATAGAGCTAGCCGTGTCAAACCTGCATTGGCACAAAGGCCATAAAATTCCTCCTTAATTCCTGCAGCTGTAAGAAAATCATCGCACGGATACATCATTGCGCATGCTGGATTTGTTTCTTCGAACAGCTCCAGGGGCACATGATCTTCATTGTAGCTCACCAAACTGCTGAGGGTGAAGCTGCAGCTCTAGTGACTCGATCGGAGCGCTCGGGCTTCTTCTTGCCAAGACACCCCTTTGCTTTTCCAAAGAAACTCATTTCTGAAAATTTTTACAATTCACAAAAACAAGGATTTAAACAAAGTGAGTTGAGGTAAACTACTCTACTCACTTACCTAAGGCATAAACTTGCATCAAAACTTGGAAAATAAATTTCTACACAAGCATGCAAGCTCATAATAACAGCACCAAGAGTTACTAAATACTCACTAATGAAGCCACCAATCAAAAATCTAATTGTAGGGGTCTAGGAGTTACATACCAGGGAGTATTTGCCCAAAATCTCAGCTCAAATGATGGGTCATAGAGAGAGATCGAAATTCTGGACGGAGAGCAGCAAGAACGCAAGAACAAAGTGCAGAACTCGTGTTTTTGGAGAGAGAAGAAGGAGGAGGAAGAAGACATACCTGGAGGTGGGGCCTGTGGGCCCCAGGCGCACTGTGGGCGCGACCAGCGGCCAGGCCGCGCCAGCTGGCCGCCTGGGCCACTGGTGCCCCCCTGGTTAGCCCCAGGTGCCTCTGGGTCACTCCCAGAATGGAAAATTTTAAAATATTTTTTCTGGAATTTTTCTGACAACTTCACTGTTGAAAATTTCTCAAAGTTCAAAAAGCTGTGAAACTCTCTGAAAACTTGAAGCAGTGATTAGAGTTCTGAAGCTTCAAAAACATATAAACTTGGTACAGCAAGGAGAACAAAAGATAAGGCAAATAAAAATATAACAAGCTCCACTTTTTACCTATATAAAACATGCTTACTAGCAAGGTTGATCAAGTCTTACCAACAAACCGGCGATATATAAAGCAAAAAGTCTCACCTCTTATGAAGTGATCATTGCACCTTTACTTTAATGGACATTGTCCCCACCATGATGGTTTTGTATTTTTGGTGCACATGTAAAGGACAATCCCATTCTCCAATCTTCACGGTCTCGATATTCTCTATAGAGTTGAGGCCATGCCTCTTGTCAATCTTCTTCGTACAATAGAATACACCGTGTGTTCTTTGTCATTCACGTTGAACGTAACCTTTCCTTTATTGCAATCAATAATAGCACCTGCGGTGTTAAGAAAAGGCCTACCAAGAATAATAGACATGCTCCCATCCTCGGGCATGTGATAACCCTCAACTGTAGGGGATCGAGATAGTCTTCGCGCGCAAGATAACCCAATTTATTGATTCAACACTTGGGGACACAAAGAATACGTACAGGCTTTGACAATTGAGTTGTCAATTCAACCGCACCTGAAATAAACACTTGCTTGCACGAAAGTATTAGGAGCAACTGTGATACGGTGGTAGTAGTGGTGGTGATAATAGTGGTAATAGTGATAGTGGAACAGCAAAAGTAAAACAGCGAAAGTAAATAACTAGTAACCAGCAGAAAGAAAACATTGTAGGCTAGGGAGATGGATGGTTGGGCGTTGCTTGGATGAGAACGAACATGCAACAGATTCTAACTTGGGCAAGTCTCACAGAAAACAAAGGATCATCTAAGAAAATATCAAACATCAGGCATGTATCCCAGGGTAGTTGTACGTGCTTGCAATAAGAACTTTGCACAACATCTTTTGTCCTTCCCTCCCGCTACGAACGGGGCCAAAAGGAACTTAGGGAAATTAAGGTCTCCTACAGCGGAGAACCGGAACAAAGCATTAACACTTCATGGATACACGGAATCCTCAAATTATAGTCCATCCCCTTTGGTGTCCCAGGCTGTCACCACTGGGATCGCCGGTTCCGGACTCTAATAGGTGCATACAACTCATAGATAGGATCAAGAACACCACAAACTCAAGAAACAACAGGGTGATCAGATCTGAAATCATGGCACTCGGGCCCAAAGTGACAAGCAATAAGAGCAACAAGTTGTAACCGAGATGATAAACACCAAGTAGATGATAGGCAACATGCCCACAACAAATCTGATTGAACTATTACATGATCTAACTCATCCAATCCCTACCATCCCCTTTGCCTACAGCAGGGAATTACTCAAACATGAAAGGAGAAGTCGTGGATGGGTGATGGAGAGGTGATGACGATGACGATGGCGATGATTTCCCCCTCACCGGAGGCCAATTCAGCCTCCAGATTAGCTCTCCGGAGAAGAACAGAGGGTTGCGGCGGCTCCGCAGCGTAGATCGAAAAAGCGACTCCTATTTCGACGTTTCCTCGATGGGAGAATAAATAGGGGCCAAGGTAGGTCACCAGGGGGTGTGGGACCCACCCAAGAGGGCAGGTGGCGCGGCCAGGGGGTGGGGCCGCGCCAGGCACCCTCCTGGCTGCCCCCTGGCTGCCCTGTGGCCCCCCTTTGGCCTGACGGAAGCTTCCGGAACGCTGATTTTTAATATAATTTTTTGGGATTTTTCCAGCGTACCTAAATATCCAGAAACCTGCACAAAAGAAAAATAGCACTGGTAGCTCTGCTGAAAACAGCGTCAGTCCGGGTTAGTTTCGTCCAAATTATGCAAGAATGAAGTCAAAACAATAGCAAAAGTGTTTGGAAAAGTAGATACGTTTGAGACGTATCAACTCCCCCAAGCTTAGCTATTGCTTGTCCTCAAGCAATTCAGTTCAACGAACTGGCCGCGACAAAGAAAACTTTGACAAACTCTTTTGCTTCACTAGATGTATATAAGCATGTACTACGAAAGAGTTCAGCAAGTTTTGACACCATGCTACAAGGACAATGCACGAAGCAATCCTTCTTTCATGTAATCAGTCACAAACAAACGTAAAGTAAATAATAAGCTGCTGAAAGTCAATTCAAGATCACGCTGCACATAGCATGAACATATCAGAGTGGTATCTCGCTAGCCTCCATGAGTGAAGCAAAACATAAATGCAGAAGCTCCTCCGGAGTTTTAAAGGAGACTAGAACTCAGAACTCAGAATAAGAAACATCACAATCATGCAGAAGACAATGTAGTACTTTGGGACAATGCATGTTACACTAAGAATGACAATTATGCTCTCATAGTTGGTGCTTTGGAGAAAGGAAGGTGGAGACTCTCGAACCGTGGCTTTTGATGGCAAGTTGAAAACCCGTGAAAGGAAGCAAAGACTAAACATGTACTAGAGCTCGCAGCTTTAAAAAAGAGATCAATTTATTTTTGAGAGTGCAACTTTCCAGTCAACGGTGAACGGTAAAGATCTCCCAATATCTTCCATGCCAACTGTATCTTTTTACTCTTTTTCTCTCTCTTTTTTTTGCTTACACTTTTGTTTCTAACCCCATCTATCCTTTGATGGTCAATGATGCCTTTTATTTTTGCCTCAAGTATGGAAGGAGTTTGTTTCTCGTTCCATCTATCCTTAGCAGCATTTGGCTCATTTCATTCCATCATCAAGTATGGGGGAAGTGCAACTTTTCTCTTTTGCATTTGACTAGTTAAAACTTCCGTCAAATCTTTTTGGCATGAAAGATACTGATTTCCCTTTACTGCACCATGAGCTTGTACGGTTACAAAAAGGAAACTTTTGAATAAGGTTTTGAGATGGTACATGAAAGTCTTCGTTAGGGATGGCACGTAAATACCATATATAGGTAGGTATGGTGGACTCAAATGGAACAACTGGGTTTAGAAAGGTGATTGTGGAAGCACAAGCAGAATTCCGCTTGGTGCTGGAGGAAGGCTAGCAAAAGACTGGTAAACGACCAACCAGAGAGCATAACGGTCATAATCATGCAGAGCGACAAAGTAACATTGAATCGGGCATGAAAGTGATATAACTACTCTGAAGTAAAAAGATCATCGAGGCAGAACAGACTTTTTAGTCTTAACATGCGTGAACATGTGCCAAGTCAATCCAAGAATCCCCCGGAGGGAAATACCACTTCAATATGCCACACCATGAACAATGCAATGCATGTCAATCATTTCAAGAAACACATTATAAACTCTAGCTATTTGAGACTAACCACAAAGAAAGCATGAATCACTGGGAAAGCATTGTAAACATAGCACTATGTCGCTACAAGCTGGTCTCTAATCATAAGTACATGCATATGTACAAAAGTAGAAACAAGAAGAGTTCATACCGGCTTTCCTTGTTGCATCCCTCCGTCGATCTCGTCATTACTGCCTTGTCACTTGCACAATCGAACATAGGAAATTATAATCATCACAGACTCGATCTGAACTCTGAAAACAAAGCAAGCTAAAGAGCAAAGGAAACATATTTTTGGGTTTTTTAAGGTTTAACGAAAACAAAAGAAAGAAGAAATCTTTTTGGGTTTTTGCAAACTAAAAGAACAAAGAAGAACAGGCAAAAACTACAAAAAGATAAAAGCGAACCAACGGGAGATACAAATGGAAGGAGGAGAAGAGCACGTACTCCCCCAAGCTTAGGCTTTTGGCCTAAGTTGGGCTCTTCTACTGCTGTCCCGAGGAGCCTCCTGCTCCCGGGTAGTACTGGTGCATCCATGGGTCGTAGGGGAAGTCGGGGGCGTACACCGACACCCTGGGATTATCCCACCCTGAGGTGGGAGGTCCCGACTCCCATCCAGAGGAATATCCTTCACCGTAGGGGGTGACGGTTTCCTCCTGGACTGGCGAGTGCACCTCGTGCTCCTCCTGAGCGGGTGGATACATGACGCGCTCCCCCTCATCTGGGTCGACCCCCTCCGTGGGGTCGTGGTACTGGTATCTCCCCATGATCTCATCGAACTCGGCCACCGAAAACCGAAATCCGTTCCTGCTAGAAAAATCAAACACAAGTGGTGCAGGTAGACGGACATGGCGTTCCACATTATCTTTGAACCGCAAGATATAATAAAGTGCAAAGCGGTCAGAGGCCTTAGTAACAAAGAAATGCGTCTTCATGGCAGCCAAGTCAAGACTAGTAAAAGGAAGGATAGCATCATCTGGGCGCGGCACTCCCTGAACGGAGTGCAAAAGAAGTGTGGCATAAACCCCACCGTAGACGTCTCCCTTGGTACTATTAGTAGAAAGGCGCTTCGCAATGAGCGTACCCACATGATGCTCATGCTTACCTGAAAGAGCATTTACCATAATAGCTTTATCGGGCGTGGAAGTGTTGCTCGTGTTGTCTCGAGCTAACACTCCTCTCGCAACATAATAGGCAAAGTACCTGAGATGAGGAAACATAATGTTAGAAATCTTCTGCCTATTGGACCTCCTCACTTCAGTGTTGCAGAAGGAGTCGAGGAGGGTGTTGATCTCAACAGTTGGAATATTCTTCCTCTTCTTCTTCTCAACCAAGCCTGGTAAACCTAAAACTTCACAAAATCTGTTCATAGGCATGGTTAGCAACTGATCATAAAGTCGAAACACCACAGTATCATTGTCAGAATAAAATCTGAAACTGTTAACAAAAACGGCTGTGAGTGTTTCATACTGAGGAACACGGCTCATAACAAGCCGTGTCAAACCTGCATTCTCGCAAAGAGCATAAAACTCTTCCTTAATGCCGGCGTATTCCATGAAATCGTCGCATGGAAATTCCATGGGCTTCGAGGGAAACACGTCCAACAATTCCACGGGTACGATATCTTCATTGTAACTAGCTCTCATGGACGAAGGTGCAGCTGCGGAACGTGTTATACGGCTTGACTGATCAGGCTTCTTCTTCCCAAGCCACCTCCCTAACTTCTCCATTTCTGAAATTTTTAGCAATTCACAAAAACGAAGATTTAAGCAAAACTAGTTTGGACAAAACATTCTTCTCACTTAACCAAGGCTCAAACTAGCTGCAAAACTGGAAAAATAAATTTCTACTTAAACTTTTAAGCTTAACTGAACAGCACCAAGAACCACTAAATACTCACTAAAGAAGCCACCAACTAGAAAACTAATTGGAGGGATGAGGGAGTTACATACCAGGGAGCACTTGTTCAAGAAATCAGCTCAAACAAGTGGCTAGAAAAGGAGATCGAAGGTACGAGCTCAAGAACAGCAAGAACGAGAAAACCAGAGGAAGAACTCGAGTTTTCGGGCAGAAAGAGAGAGAGTGAGAGGAGAGATGCCACCAGGGGGCATGGGGCCCACCCAGGAGGGTGGGTGGCGCGGCCAGGGGGCTGGGCCGCGCCACCTGGCCTTCTGGCTTGGTGGTGGCCCCCCTGGTCAGCCACAGGTGCCCTCTGGTGGCCTTTTACCTGCAAACTTCAAATATAATTTTTTTGTAATTTTCTGGGCAACTTCACTGTAGAAAAAATTTCAAAGTTCAAAAAGCTGCAAAAACTTTCGTGAACTTGAGAGAGAAGTTAGTGCAAGTGAAGCTTTAAACATAGAAACTTTGGTACAACAAGGAGAATAAAAGCTAGAGGAAATGAAGACATAACAAGCTCAACTTTTTACCTATATAAAATTTGCTAGCTAGCAAGGTTGATCAAGTCTTACCAACAAACCGGTGGCATATAGAGCAAAAGGTCTCGCCTCTTATGAAGTGGTCATTGCACTCTCACTTTAATGGACATTGTCCCCACCATAAATGTTTTGTATTTGTGGTATACATGTAGTGGACAATCCCATTCTCCAATCTTCACGGTCTCGATATTCTCGATGGAGTTAAGGCCATGCCTTTTGTCGATCTTCTTTGGAAAATACACCGTGTGTTCTTTATCGTTTACGTTGAAGGTGACCTTCCCTTTATTGCAATCAATAACGGCACCTGCGGTATTAAGAAAAGGTCTACCAAGAATAATGGACATGCTCCCATCCTCGGGCATTTCAAGCACAACAAAATCAGTAAGTATTAAGCAATTGGCAACTTCAACAGGAACATCCTCACAAATACCGATAGGGACGGCCGTAGAATTGTCGGCCATCTGAAGGGAGATATCTGTAGGAATTAGTTTCTCTAAACAAAGTCTTTTGTACAGAGAAAATGGCATAACACTCACTCCTGCACCAAGATCACATAAAGCAGTTCTAACATAATTATTTTTTATGGAGCAAGGAATGGTGGGTATACCTGGATCACCGAGCTTCTCAGGAATCTTGCCACTAAAAGAGTAGTTAGCAAGCATAGTAGATATTGCCTCATTAGGGACTTTTCTTTTATTAGTGACAATATCTTTCATATATTTAGAGTAAGGAGGTAATTTAATAGCATCAGTCAAAGGGATTTGAAGAAAAAGAGGTTTCATCCACTCACAAAACTTGTTGTAGTGCTCTTCTTCTTTGGTTTGACGGACTTGCTTGGGAAAGGCATGGGTTTCTGCACCCATGGTTCTCGTTCCTTACCGTGTCTTCTTGCTAGGAATTCTTCTCTTGTATAATTTTTGCGCTTATCGGGTGCTTCTTCTTCACGAACCTCGGGTGGATCATTCTTCTCAGCATCTTTTTCAGGTTCAACACCATCTTCAGTCTCAGCATCGGAGGTAGATATACTGTTTGGGTCAACAGCTGGTTCTTCTTCTTCTATAGGATCATTGGAATTGTCAGCTTCCTTGTGTTTCTTTTTCTTCTTCTTCTTCTTTGGAGAGCTAACAATTTCTTCTTCCTGTAATTGAGAATCTTGCTCGATCCTCTTCGGGTGCCCTTCTGGATAAAGAGGGTCCTGGGTGTGTGTTCCACCCCGGGTATTTATACCGTAAGCTTGTAAATTGTCCTGTTTGGCATTATTAGCAAGCAAATCTTTTTGCACATTAGAAATTTGTTCAAGCTGAGTTTGAACCATATGAAAATGCTTCACAAGACATTTAACATCATTAACTGTTCTACCTAGAACATCAAGCAATCTTTTGATAGTAAGAGTGTTTTCATTCAACTGACCTTGTATCTTTTCATTGAAGTGATTCTGCTTCATAATAAAATTATCAAGCTCATCTAAACATTGGTCAGGAGGTTTACCTTTAGGGATGTCACTTGCATTGAAGTCTAAAAGAGAATGTACTTCTACCATAGGTGGGTGAGTGGTAGGCTCACACAGCTTCTCGATCGGAGGTAGATTCTTTACATCTTGAGTTTTAATACCTTTTTCTCTTATGGACTTCTTTGCTTCTTGCATATCTTCGGGGCTTAAGACCAGCATGCCCCTCTTCTTTGGTGGTGGAGGTGGTTCAGGCACGGACCAATCTTCATGGTTTTTGGCAATCTTGCCCATCAGTTCTTCGGCATCGTCCGGTGTTCTTTGCCTGAAAACACAACCAGCACAACTATCGAGATAGGATTTAGACCCATCGGTTAGACCAGCATAAAAGATATCAACTAATTCATTCTTAGGAATTTTGGGTCCCGGTCTAGCCTTCAGCAAACTGCAAAATCTCCCCCAAGCTTGAGGGAGATGCTCATCCTGCAACTGTTCAAAATTATAAATTCTTTGTAAAGCAGCATGTTGCATATGAGCAGGAAAATACTTATCAACGAAAGATATAGCCATGTCTTGAGGGCTTTGGATGGATCCACATGGTAGTGCATCATACCATGCTCTAGCATCTCCTTTTAAATAAAAAGGAAGGAGCTTGGTCACATAAAAGTTCCGGATCCTTTCATCAGTAGTAAACAAGCTACCTAACTCAGTGAGTTCGGTCAGGTGCTCGATAGCATCGTCATTTTCTCTGCCATAAAAAGGATCAGCTTCAACTGTGGATATAAGTGAAAGGTCAACAGAGAAATCATAATCAGGATCTGAGATGCATATAGGTGACGTAGCAAAAGTAGGATCAGGAGTAAACTTGTTCTTCAGGGAGTGTTTTCCTAGCAACTTATTTATAGTGGCAGGGTCGGACTCAGCACATTCATTGAGTTCCCTGCAAAGATCATCATCAAGTATAATATAATCATCCTCAAGGAGCTTTTCCTTAAGGCCTATAAAGTTATGAGTTTTTCCAATAGGAGTTTGGGTAACAGGAATTTCATCACCCGAAAGTCGGGCAGCTGCAGCAATCTGTTCATCTATAAAAGAACCAAGTGAACCTGTAGTCTCAAAGGTAGTAGAAGCATCATCAAAAGTATCTGACATATTGCCAGACTCAGCAGAAGTAGCATGTAATCGTGGTGAATCAAACTGACTCATAACTGAAGGTGAATCAAGTTTAGCACTAGTGCTAAGAGCAGTACCTCGTCTCGTACGGGATGGTAGGATCGGAACCTTGGGGTCTCCTTTCTTACCCATAATGGATAACGTGCAGCAGGTAGGATACTTAGAGTAGATCTGTAAATAAAGCTATGGTCCCCGGCAACGGCGCCAGAAAACAATACTTGATAACCCTCAACTGTAGGGGATCGAGATAGTCTTCGCGGGCAAGATAACCCAATTTATTGATTCGACACTTGGGGACACAAAGAATACGTACAGGCTTTGACAATTGAGTTGTCAATTCAACCGCACCTGAAATAAACACTTTCTTGCACGAAAGTATTAGGAGCAACTGTGATACGGTGGTAGTAGTGGTGGTGATAATAGTGGTAATAGTGATAGTGGAACAGCAAAAGTAAGACAGCGAAAGTAAACAACTAGTAACCAGCAGAAAGAAAACACTGTAGGCTAGGGAGATGGATGGTTGGGTGTTGCTTGGATGAGAACGAACATGCAACAGATTCTAACTTGGGCAAGGCTCACAGAAAACAAAGGATCATCTAAGCAAATATCAAACATCAGGCATGTATCCCAGGGTAGTTGTACGTGCTTGCAATAAGAACTTTGCACAACATCTTTTGTCCTTCCCTCCCGCTACGAACGGGGCCAAAAGGAACTTAGGGAAATTAAGGTCTCCTACAGCGGAGAACCGGAACAAAGCATTAACACTTCATGGATACACGGAATCCTCAAATTATAGTCCATCCCCTTTGGTGTCCCAGGCTGTCACCACTGGGATCGCCGGTTCCGGACTCTAATAGGTGCATACAACTCATAGATAGGATCAAGAACACCACAAACTCAAGAAACAAAAGGGTGATCAGATCTGAAATCATGGCACTCGGGCCCAAAGTGACAAGCAATAAGAGCAACAAGTTGTAACAGAGATGATAAACACCAAGTAGATGATAGGCAACATGCCCACAACAAATCTGATTGAACTATTACATGATCTAACTCATCCAATCCCTACCATCCCCTTTGCCTACAGCAGGGAATTACTCACACATGAAAGGAGAAGTCATGGATGGGTGATGGAGAGGTGATGACGATGACGATGGCGATGATTTCCCCCTCACCGGAGGCCAATTCAGCCTCCAGATTAGCTCTCCGGAGAAGAACAGAGGGTTGCGGCGGCTCCGCAGCGTAGATCGAAAAAGCGACTCCTGTTTCGACGTTTCCTCGACGGGAGAATAAATAGGGGCCAAGGTAGGTCACCAGGGGGTGTGGGACCCACCCAGGAGGGCAGGTGGCGCGGCCAGGGGGTGGCGCCGCGCCAGGCATCCTCCTGGCTGCCCCCTGGTTGCCCTGTGGCCCCCCTTTGGCCTGACGGAAGCTTCCGGAACGCTGATTTTTAATATAATTTTTTGGGATTTTTCCAGCGTACCTAAATATCCAGAAACCTGCACAAAAGAAAAACAGCACTGGTAGCTCTGCTGAAAACAACGTCAGTCCGGGTTAGTTTCGTCCAAATTATGCAAGAATGAAGTCAAAACAATAGAAAAGTGTTTGGAAAAGTAGATACGTTTGAGACGTATCAGCATGTCAAGCACAACAAAATCAGTAAGGATTAAACAATTAGCAACTTCAACGAGAACATCCTCACAGATACCTATGGGAACGGCTGTTGACTTATCAGCCATCTGAAGAGAGATATCTGTAGGGATTAGTTTTTCTAAACATAATCTCTTGTAAAGATAAAAGGGCATAACACTCACTCCTGCTCCAAGATCACATAAAGCAGTCCTAACATAATTATTCTTTATGGAACAAGGAATGGTGGGTATACCTAGATCACCAAGCTTCTCAGGAATCTTGCCGCTAAAAGAGTAGTTAGCAAGCATAGTAGATATTGCTTCATTAGGAACTTTTCTTTTATTAGTAACAATATCTTTCATATATTTCGAATAAGAGGTAACTTAATAGCATCAGTCAAAGGAATTTGAAGAAAAAGAGGTTTCATCCACTCACAAAATTTATTGCAATGCTCTTCTTCTTTAGTTTTGATAGACTTACTTGGAAAGGGCATAGGTTTCTGTACCCATGGTTCTCGTTCCTTCCCATGTCTTCTTGCGACGAAGTCTTCTCTAGTGTATTTCTTGCATTTGTCGGGTGCTTCCTCTTCTCGAGCCTCGGGTGGATCATTCTTTTCACCATCTTTTTCAGGCTCAGCACCGTCTTCAGTCTCAGCATCGGAAGTAGATATACTAGTTGGATCA
Organism: Bromus sterilis; assembly: GCA_950022295.1. NCBI lineage: Eukaryota > Viridiplantae > Streptophyta > Magnoliopsida > Poales > Poaceae > Bromus > Bromus sterilis. The sequence continues at coordinate 162,295,681 of OX465600.1, forward strand.
TTGGAATTGTCAGTTTCTTTGTGCTTTTTCATTTTCTTCGGAGAGCTAACAATTTCTTCGTCCTGTATTTGAGAATCTTGCTCGGTCCTCTTAGGATGCCCCTCCGGATAGAGAGGATCTTGAGTGCTAGTTCCCCCTCGGGTTTTAATCCCGAAGGCCTGTATATCCTGTTTGGCATTATTAGCAAGCAAATCTTTTTGCACATTAGAAATTTGATCAAGCTGAGTTTGAACCATATGAAAATGCTTCACAAGACATTTAACATAATTAACTGTTCTACCTAGAACATCAAGCAAACTTTTGATAGCAAGGGAATTATCATGCAACTGACTTTGTATACTCTCATTAAAGTGATTCTGCTTCATAATAAAATTATCAAGCTCATCTAAACATTGATCAGGAGGCTTACCATGAGGAATGTCACTTGCATTGAAATCTAAAAGAGGGTGTACCTCTACCATAGGAGGGTGAGTGGTAGGCTCACACAACTTCTCAATGGGGGGTAGATTCTTCACGTCTTTAGTTTTAATACCCTTCTATTTAATGGACTTCTTAGCTTCTTGCATATCTTCGGGGCTTAGGACAAGCATGCCCCTTTTATTTGGTGGTGGAGGTGGTTCAGGGACGGACCAATCTTCGTGGTTCTTGGCAATCTTTCCCATCAATTCTTCTGCATCGTCCGGTGTTCTTTTCCTGTAAACACAACCACCACAACTGTCCAAGTAGGATCTAGATTCATCAGTTAGACCGGCATAAAATATATCAATTAATTCATTCTTAGGGACTCCATGTCCCGGTCTAGCCTGGGTCAGACTGCAATACCTCCCCCAAGCTTTAGCAAGGTTCTCATCCTGCAACTGTGTAAAGTTATAAATTTTTCGTAAAGAAGCATGTTGCATGTGAGCAGGAAAATACTTATCAACAAAAGACTGAGCTAAGTCTTGAGGACTCCTAATGGAACCACATGGTAGTGCATCGTACCATGCTTTAGCACTTTCCTTTAAAGAGAAAGGAAAAAGCTTAGTAACATAGAAGTTTCGTATCTTCTCATCAGTAGTAAACAAACCACCCAACTCAGTGAGTTTGGTCAGGTGTGCAATAGCATCATCATTTTATCTGCCATAAAAGGGGTCAGCTTCAACCATAGATATAAGTGAAAGATCAAAAGAGAAATTATAATCAGGATCATTGATGCATATAGGAGACGTATCAAAAGTAGGATTAGGTACAGTCTTGTTCTTCAAAGAATGTTTCTTTAGCAGCTTCTTAATAGCATCAGGGTCAGAGTTGTTAAACTCTGTTAGCTCCCTGCATAAATCATCATCAAGTATAATATAATCATCATCAAGGAGTCTCTCCTTGAGTTTACTCAAATCGGGATAAGTGTAAGTTCCATCAAAAGGATAGCAAGTTTCGGGAATTTCAATCCCAGATTTCTTGGCAGCAGCAGCAATCTGTTTCTCAAGAGCGTGACTAAGTGAACCAATATCATCAAGAGTAGTAGAAGCATCATCAAAAGTATCGGACATAGTGACGGATTCAGTAGAAGCATCATGTGGTGGAGGTGAAGCAAACTTACTCATAACTGAAGGTGAATCAAGTGTAGCACTAGTGTTCAGAACAGTACCTTTTCTCGTACGTGATGGCAAGATCGGGACCTTGGGGTCTTCTTTCTTACCCATAGCGGATAAATTGCAGCAGGTAAAATACTTCAGGTAGACTTGTGAATAAAGCTATGCTCGACAAGCAGAGGATCGAGATAGTCTTCGCGGGTAAGATAACCCAATTTATTGATTCGACTCAAGGGGAGCCAAAGAATATCCACAAGCTTTAACAGTGGAGTTGTCAGTTCCACCGCACCTGAGATACACTTACTTGCAACAAGATATTAATAGCGACTGCGATAATAGTAGTAGTGATGATAGCAACGGTAATAGTAATAACAAAGGTAAACAACTAGTAACCAGAAGAATTGAAACACTATAGGCTAGGGAGATGGATGGTTGGGCGTTGCATGGATAAGACATATCATGTAATCAACTTGGGGCAAGGAACACAGAAAAGCAATGATCATCTAGGCATAAATCAAACATCGAGCATGTATCCCACAAGTAGTTGTACGTGCTTGCAATAAGAACTTGCACAACATCTTTAGTCCTACCATCCGGCTACGAACGGGGCCAAAAGGAACTTATGGAGATTAAGGTGCTCCTGTCAAAGAGCGCCAGAACAAAGCATTAACAATCAATGGATACATGGAATCCCCAAATTATAATCCATCCCCTTAGGTGTCCCAAGCTGTCACCTTTGGGATCGCCGGTTCCGGACCATAACAGGTGCAAACAACTCATAGATAGGATCCAGAACACGAATATATTCATGAAAACACATAGGGTTCAGATTTGAAATCATGGCACTCGGCCCAAAGTGACAAGCATTAAGAACAACAAGTTGAAGCAAAGATGATAAACACCAATCTAGATGATAGGAAACATGCCCCCAACAATCTGATAAAATATTACATGATATAACTCATCCAATCTCTACCATCACCTTTTCCTACAACAGGAAATTACTCACTGATGGCTTCTCGCCCTTCGTTGGTTACCCCAAGTGGAAGGTTAAGATGTAGCGCAGCAGCAAGTTTCCCTCAGTAAAGATACCAAGGTTTGTCTCCAGTAGGACACCAGAGATGATAAGTAGGTGTCAGCGGCGCAACTGACGTGGACCTGCACACAGACACAGATAACTTTGTTCCCAACGAAGTTCAGAGAGGTTGTCAATCTCTCCGGTCTTGTTGTTCACAAAGGGTAAAACACAAAGGATAATGATAGCAACTAAAAGTAAAAAGCAGGAAAGTAAATATAGCGTGGGAACAGTAATAAGGATATGGACCGGGATACGTGATGTTCGCTAGTGATGCCTCTCTCCCAAAAGACGATAAAACTGCTATGCGAGGTAAACAAATTACAGAAGGGCAATTGACAGGATTATGAACGCACCGCAATGCTAACTATGCTACAAAAGAAAGGAAGAGGCTCAAAAGCACGGGCAGTATGCCAAAATAAGTAGATCGTAATCCAACTGCATCTACTACTAATCATCCACCTGGATATATCTATCCAGAACATCTCGCTGGTATTAAGTTGCGAGCCTCACCCAAAGTGTAAACCCAAAGCAACAGACAACTGCATTAAAAAGCACTTTGCGTAAGGTAAACAATCCTTGCAACCGTGGTTACAAGCACCGTTGTTTTCCCCCTTGTGGCAATAGCACATCCCCTAGACTCATGTTTCTGTCACTCAAGCGTGTCATCGGGGGGCATGGACCCACAATCGAGCATAACGTTCCCTCTTGGAGTCACTACCTACTACTTGGCCAAAGCAATAAACAACAACGGAGAACATGCAAGAATTACTTACGAACAAAAATATAAGAGATAAAAACCACATATATTACTCTATCACAATCTGAACATAATCTCATAATCCATCAGATCCCATCAAACTCAGCATAGCAATAGCAGAAAGATTACAAAGGTGCCTCGATCATGTAGGGAAGATCACGAGGTCTAAACCATGAAGAACAAAGAGGGGAGGAGAACATCACATAGCTACTGATCACGGACCCATGGTCCAAGGAAAACTACTCACGAGACATCCGGGGAGCATCCATGGTGGAGAGGAGACTCCCGGAGGTCGGCCCTCCCTCCGGCAGGGTGCCGGGAAGAGGTCTTCTGGTGCTCCCGATCTCGGAAGCGCGGTGGCGGCGGAACAGAGGCGAGTTTGCGAAATAGGGTTCTGTCCTCGGAGTTTCCCCGCGACGGAGAATAAATAGGCGAAGGGGAGCAGCGAGAGGTGGACCAGGCGGCCCCCTGGCGCGGCCATGGGTGGGGCCACACCGGTTGGCCGCCTGGCCCCCCCTGGCTCCCCTCTGGCCCCTCTCGGGCTCTTCGCGAAGCTTCCTGTACGCTGATTTTTCCTGTATTTTTCCCGGAATTTTTCTGGCACTTTTTATATGGGGGGAAACTGAAATAGAAAAACAGCAGAAAACAGGAACTGGCACTGGGGTGCACTGAGTTAATAGGTTAGTCCAAATATGATCAAAAGTGTATGAAAGTGTATCTAGATCATAGCAATATCACACAAAACATGCATGGAGCAAGCAGAAATTATAGATACGTTTTGGAGGTATCACTCACACATGGATGGAGAAGTCATAGAGGAAGGATGGAGTGGTGATAGCGATGACGATGGCTATGATCTCCCCTCTCCGGAGGCCAAAACAACCTCCAGATTAGCCCTCCCGGAGAAGAACAGAGGGTGGCGACGGCTCCGCGACGAGGATTGGGAAAAGACTTATGTTTTGGGGTTTTCGCGTCACGGGAATAAATAGGAGCGTCGATAGGGCACCAGAGGAGGGGTGAGACCCCCAGGCGGCCAGAGGGTGCGGCCCCACCCCTGGCCGCGCCAGGGCTCCCCTCTGGTCCCACTTCTGGCATCTGGCTCCTTCGGCTGCGTGGATTTTCTGGTATTTTTCTGGGAATTTTCTGGGACGTCCAAAAATCCATTTTCATGCGCACAATAAAACCATACAGACAGCTCCGCTGAAAACAGCGTTAGTCTAGGTTAGTTTCGTCCAAATCATGCAAGAATGAGAGCAAAACAATAGCAGAAGTGTTCGGAAAAGTAGATACATTTGAGACGTATCATGGACTCGTGTACGCTTCTTACCTCAAGTCTAGTACTCGTAGTACAGGACTAGCCAAGTCAAAGCTGGCACTTGTGCATGTTGAAACCCCACCTCCCTTTACCTTGAAACTTGAGCATGAGTAGTATAGTTCTGATGTATGTCTTGCTGAGTACGACTTTGTACTCACGTTTTCTTATTCTATTTTTTAGATGAGAACCCAGCCCCCGATGGAGTCACCTTCCTAAAGCTCGACGTTGACTAAGATAGTATAGTTCCAGACAGCATTCTGGTCCCTCGTGGAAGGGCATATATGTTGAACAAGGCTTCTCTAAGCCATTTGTTAATCTTGTCTGTACTCAGACCTAATTTGCTTCCGTTGTTTGATGTAATCATGGATCATAGTCATATGATCTTTGTGTACTTTCTGTGTAAGTCAATAAAGATATACTTAGTAGAGTTCATGAAATGTGTACCTGCTGTTTACACTGGACATGTATGCTGCGTGTATGATTATAACATGCATGTCTTAGTGTGGGGTTCGATAGCTTAGTTGAGTTCTTGTCGGCGGTCTTTTATACACCAAGTGGCCCTTAGATGTGCGCAGCTTGGGGCATCGCGATGCGATTGCTCGTGACTCTGTCACGTGGCACACTTTGTTGTATGATTGAGCCCGTCCGAGACCCCGACTAAGTGATCGGGCTGGAGTCTGTTTATGTAAGTGTTATAAATCAATCGATAATATGGTTGAGGCGACTTGTCTATGAGTACGGGATTTCATCATTTAGACTTGTGAGCGGGCGATGAGGACCCATCTCAGTTGATCATCCGGCCTGGATGGGATGCCCCTCACGTTCGATGCTTTCCGAGAACGTTCTGTGCTTGGCCTTGTCTGCTTAGACAAGTGGGTACGATTCTCGGCTCTCCATATGATTGAGTTGTGACTGGAATTACATATGCATATTACGGGTCCCGACAATAGTACATGCTTATATACATCTAATGAAGCAAAAGAGTTTGTCAAAGTTTTCTTTGTCGCGTTCAGTTCGTTGAACTGAATTGCTTGAGGACAAGGAATATGCTAAGCTTGGGGGAGTTGATACGTCTCAAACGTATCTAATTTTCCAAACACTTTTGCTATCGTTCCACCCTCATTCTTGCATGATTTGGACGAAACTAACCCGGACTAACGATGTTTTCAGTAGAGTTGTCTGTATGGTTTTATTGTGTGCAGGAAAATGGATTTTTAGGCGTCTCAGAAAATTCCAGAAAAAATCACAGAAAATTCACGCACCCGAAGGACCATTGTGCCAGAAGTGGGGCCAGAGGGCAGCCAGGGGGGCCTAGGCGCCCTCCTGGCGCAGCCCCACCCCTGGCCGCGCCAGGAGGCCTCCTGGGAGGGTCCACCCCCCTCTGGTGCCCTACTTCGACTCCTATTTATTCCCGTGGCGAGAAAACCCCATAACAGAGGTCGTTTTCCCAATTCTCATCGCGGAGCCGCCGCCACCCTCTGTTCTTCTCCGGGAGGGCTAATCTGGAGGCTGTTTTGACCTCCGGTGAGGGGAGATCATCGCCATCTTCATCATCACCACCACTCCATCCTCCCTCCATGACTTCTCCTTTCATGTGTGAGTAATTCCCTGCTGTAGGCAAAGGGGATGGTAGGGATTGGATGAGCTACATCATGTAATAGTTTATCAGATTGTTGGGGGCATGTTGCCTATCATCTAGATTGGTGTTTATCATGTTTGCTTCAACTTGTTGCTCTTAATGCTTGTCACTTTGGGCCCGAGTGCCATGTTTTCAGATCTGAACCCTATGTGTTTTCATGAATATATTTGTGTTCTTGATCTTATCTACAAGTTGTATGCACCTGTTATAGTCCGAAACCGGCGATCCCAAAGGTGACAGCTTGGGACACCAAAGGGGACGGACTATAGTTTGAGGATTCCGTGTATCCATTGATTGTTAATGCTTTGTTCCGGTGCTCTTTGACATGAGCACCTTAATCTCCATAAGTTCCTTTTGGCCCCGTTCGTAGCGGGATGGTAGGACAAAAGATGTTGCGCAAGTTCTTATTGCAAGCACGTACAACTACCTATGTGGTACATGCCTGATGTTTGATTTATGCCTAGATGATCATTGCTTTTCTGTGTGCCTTTCCCCAAGTTAAATACATGATGTGTCTTATCCATGCATCACCAAACCATCCATCTCCCTAGCCTACAGTGTTTTAAATTATGTTGGTTACTAGTTGTTTGCTTTCGCTGTTTTACTGTCGCTGTTTCACCACCACTATTTCCGTTGCTACCATCAATTCCATATCGCAGCTACTATTAACATCTTGTTGCAAGTAAGTGTATCTCAGGTGCGGTGGAATTGACAACTCCATTTTCAAAGCTTGTGAGTATTCTTTGGCTCCCCTTGAGTCGAATCTATAAATTGGGTTATTCTTACCCGCGAAGACTATCTTGATCCCCTGCAGTTGTGGGTTATCACCTGGGGTCCCTGGTCCACCTCTGGCTGACCCCTTCGCCTATATATCTCTCTTGTCCCGAAACCCTCGAGGAAAGAACCCTTTTTCGCGATCTCTCCTCTGTTCCGCCGCCGCAACGCTTCCAAGATCGGGAGCACCAGGAGCCCTCTTCCCGGCACCCTACCGGAGGGATGAACCACCTCCGGGAGCTTCTCCACCACCATGGATGCTCCCCGGATGAACCGTGAGTAGTCCACCTTGGACCATGGGTCCATGATCAATAGCTATGTGATGTTCTCCTCCCCTCTTTGTTCTTCATTGTTTAGACCTCGTGAGCTGCCCTACATGATCGAGGCACATATGTAATCTTTCTGCTGTTCCTATGCTGAGTTTGCTGGGATCTGATGGATTATGAGACTATGTTCAGATTGTGTTTGAGTAATATATTTGATTCTCCTCTTTCATATTTATGTTCTTGAGTAATTCGTGCATGTTCTCCGTTGTTGTTTATTGCGTTGGCCAAGTAGTAGGTAGTGACTCCAAGAGGGAGCGTTATGCATGATTGCGGGTTCATGACCCCTGATGACTAGCTTGAGTGACAGAAACATGAGTCTAGGAGATGTGATGTTGCCACAAGGGAGAAAACAACGGTGCTTGTACTTGCGGGTGCAAGGATTGTTTACTTTACACAAAGTTCTTTAATGCAGTTGTCTGTTGCTTTGAGTTTACACTTTGGGTGGGATTCGCAACTTAATACCAGCGAGATGTTCTGGATAGATATCTCAAGGTGGATGATTAGTAGGTAGATGCAGATGGATTTCGGTCTACTTGTCTTGGCGTACCGCCCAAGCTTTTGAGTCTCTTCCTTTCTTTGTAGCATAGTTAGCATTGGTTTGTGCACATAATTCTGTCAATTGCCCAGCTGTAATTTGTTTACCTCACATGGCTATTTTATCGTCTTTTGGGAGAGAGACATCACTAGTGAACATCATGGGACCCCGGGCCATATTTCCACCACTGTTTACACCCGCTATTTATTTTCCGCTTTATTTCCTTTTCTGTTGCTATCGCTATCATTATCCCGTGTGTTTGATCCTTTGTAAACAACAAGGCCGGAGGGATTGACAACCTCTCTGTACTCGTTGGGAGCAAAGTTATCTGTTGTGTGTGCAGGTCCACGTCAACCGCCTAATTGCTGGCGCCGTTGTCACCTTCCTGTCGTTGTCGGAGTCCTACTGGAGACAAACCTTGGTATCTTCACCGAGGGAAATTTGCTGCTGTCTACATATCAACCTTCCACTTTGGGTAGCCAACGAGGGGCGAGAAGCCATCAGCAGTCGGTTGCGTTGGCTTGGTAGCTGTGGCAACTTTCTGTTTCTTGAGGCGCTCGGCCTTGGAGGTGTCGGTGGCAGCTCTCTTGCGCGAAGGCGCAGGGGGAACAATGGAGGTAGTGGAGGTCGCGGGGCGCGCACTCGGAGGAACCTCGGGTACTGCGGGGGGCACAATCGGAGGAGCCTCGGGCGCCACGGGGGCAATAGTTCGGGAAACCCTGCGTCACAAAAAGGCAAGGTGGAAAAAATATCGGATACAAATAGAAGCACATAAAGGAAGAGCAAAGAAGAATACCCGGCAGCTCAGGGCAGACTCGCAGCAAATTTTGCCATAGAAAATCTCGGAGGAGCAATGTTCAGAGGCGCAGGAGAGAGCATGGGACCGGAGGGCCTAGGGGCATTTGGAGGAAGAGCTCGGCGCCCTGGTCTCTTGTTAGTCTTCTTCTGGGGGACCTTGGAGGGGCCAGCGGCGTCGTCTGTTCGGGGGCGTTTTCCTGCAGCCACCGTCTGCAGAGCCGGCTGGGACTCTGCGGCGTAGTCACCAAGGGAATCAACATCACTGCTCCATTCGGCCATGAAGAGTTTGATGGAGGAATCAGACTCCCTGGCTGGTTGAAGCCAAGGCCGAGGGAGGCAGTGCGGCTTCAGTTTCGGAGTCTGATTCTTCTTCGAGCTCCATGTCCTCGGCGTCCTCTTCTGTGCGGTCGGGGTGGTAGCCAGAAGAGGCCTGCCCATCATGCATGGTCTTGGAACCAAGAAAGTCAGATGGAAGAGTAATCGATCAGAATTAACAAAAGGCAAAGAAAAATCAGCGCAAGAGTGGAAGCAGAGGCATACCACGGGGCAAAGTCGGAGTCGGTTGTACACCCTCTTTCCAAATGCAAAAGGTTCGGTAGCTTTAACATCGGCGAGCAAGTTCAATCGACGAACGAGTTTGGTTTCTGACACATTGAAGGTGGAGATCCGAGTGGGGTCTAGCAGTCGGCTCATGTCGCAGACGCGATGGCATCGGCGCTGCAGTGGGAGCACTCGGCGGCCGATCCAGGTAGCAACCAGGTCGGCAGGTTGTAGCCCTTCGACCATCAACACTTGGATATGAGCCATTTGATGATCCAGATCGGTGTCCCCTTCCCCTGGCTTCTGGGACCAGTTGTGCCTGGCGGTCGGGGGTGGCAGGGAGAACTCGGGCAGGTTCAGCAGATCCTTACCCTCTGGAGAGGAGACGTAGAAGAACCCCATTTTCCAGTCTTTGATAGACTGTAGTGGATGGGGATGAGGATACAGTCCGGCCTTGCGGATGTTGATGACGGTGGCTCCGCACTCGGCCATCACCTTCACCTCTTCTTTCTTCCGAGTCTTCGGATCGGTGCCCACTCGGAAGCTGTGGGGATAGAAGAGCCGGGACCAGAGGCCGACGATGGGTCGCACTCCGAGGTAGCCCTCGCACAGTGTCACAAAGGTAGAGAGCAGCATGACGACATTCGCCCCGAGGTGGTGCGGCTGCAGTCGAAAGAAATCCAAGAACTCGCGGAAGAATCGGCTCACCGGGAGCCCGAAGGCGCGAGCAAAATGAGCAAGGAACACCACGTGCTCGCCGGCCTTGGGTGTGGGTGCGAGCTCGGGGCCGGGAACGCGGGTGTAGAGGTCCGCCGGAATCTTGCGCGCCCGGTGGAGGAGAGCAATGGGCATCTCAGTGACAGAGGAACCTTTCCATGAACCCTTCAGGCGGGCGGCGGCGGCGTCCCCCGTGGAAGCGTCGGAATTCGTGGTGGGTGAGGAGGAAGAAGACGAGGACGAAGACGGTGGTGGCCGAAACCGGGATCCGCGACCACCAACCGTGACGGAGGAGAGTGGCGGCGTGGGCGGCGGAGAACAACAGGGAGTATGTCGGCAGAGAAGATCTGTATTCCGGCGGCAGCACCGGTGGCACCGGAGCGCAAGGCGTGGCGACGACGGAGGCAGAGAAGGGCGCGAGGAAGAATATGGAGTGGGCGGTATTTGCCGCATCCCCACCCCTGGGCTATTTAAAGAGTCAGCAGGGCGGTAGTGGGATCCGGTGCGCCGACTCGGTGGCCGGTGTGGCCGCGTGTATTTCCAGTACATCCCCAGCTCGGTGCGCAGAGAATCCGGCGGACGAGACGGGACGTGTGCGCGTGGCTCGAGGTGGCGGTTATGACATGTCAAATCATGGCACGTCCTTCCGCATTCCACGAAGAATTCGAAGCGGCAAGTTTCGGTCAACATTCCAATCAAACTAACCGTTGGCCAGATCGGCTGAGAAGATCAAGAGGAATCGGCAGATCGCGAGCAATCATCCAGTTGAGAGAAATTGGCTGAGAAGATCAAGAGCAATCGGCAGATCGCGAGCAATCGGCCAGTTGAGAGAAATCGGTCAGAAGATCAAGAGCAATCGGCCAGTTGAGAGCAATCGGTCAGAAGATCAAGAGCAATCGACAGATCGCGAGCAATCGGCCAATTGAGAGAAACCGGTTAGAGAAGAAGATTCAAGATTCAAGAAGCATGGAAGGAACCTATGCAGGCCCCGCTGTCTCTTAGGTCGGCGGGACCTCCGTAGCTTCAGGGGCTACTGTCGGGGGAATGACCCCCGGGTAGGGTCATCTAGGGGAAACATTTCATCAAGGAAAAGATCACCAACCTGATGGTCGCCGATCTAATCAAGGCCGAGGTGATCAAGACTTAGCACACAGTGGGCCAAACTAATCAGGTCGGAGGCCGATTGCCCCAAGAGAGCGCAATCGACCTCACCTACGATCATTCGGCCGAAGAGAACAAGGAAACCTCTGAGCAGAATCCCAGGTCGTACACCTGGTACAAGTTCATTCAATGCGCAATCCCAGAGGATCCGCGCTGTCAGAGGCGTGCGGTCTCCTCCAGCGCCGATCATGCGGACATGCCAAAAGGTCTAGGCGCCTAGCTTCACTGTTCAATAGCAAGGTCTACAAGGTAGCGACATGGCGAGCCGCAAGTCTACACCGGGTCATCCGGGAGAGCACAATGTGAGGATCGTAGCTTGTCTGAGACTGGCAGCTGGGTCCTACCCTTTGTACATTTACCTTTGTACCCCGGGCTCAGCCTATAAGAGCCCGGGTACCCCTCTTGCGTGAGGGACGACGGAGCACTTATTGCAACTTCACCCACCAGAGAGAGAGAGCAAGGAGAGAGTTGTGCCTAGAGCCCTATTCTCCTTCATCTCATATAGCTCAAGGAGCAACCATTGTAGCCAGAGTTATTGCATATAGCTAGCTCGGCAGGACTAGGAGGTTATCTCTACGGAGATCCCCAAACCTGGGTCTATTGCGGTGTCTCACTGTGTGTTCCCATTCTCGATTCCGCTACCAGCGACACTAACCTCGGTTTGTCCCCCTCTTTAGCCATCGACGACAATCATTGTCTAAATCTTAATGTTAAAGATTTTTCTGATTTAACATCATTTTCAAAAATAATAATTTGATCTGACTTTTACCGAAAACACCAACATCCCTGACGTCTCGACGTCATGGTTTTCGACGTTTACCCTAGCTCAGTTTCGATCCACAACTAGAAGTGCAATGCGCGCTTTACCGCGTTGTTTACGCTTTTGAATTGTATATGATTTATTTTTATGTGTTAGTTTTTTCAGTTTTTAATTTCTATGTGGTTTGGATGGATCCTTCTTATCGTTTGATCGGAAGATAATTTTTAATGTGTACACACGATGAAGTTTACTATATTGTTGATCATGTGTCTTATGAGTTATGATGGTACTAAATTTAACGTAGGCATCACTTTCTTCTTGTCAACCAAGACTCACGCCACTCATTTTTTAATAAAAGAGCACATCCATCGAAATATTTCATCATAAAGCCTAAGGTAACAATTTAATAAAATTTTGTATCCAATTTTAAACTAACGACCTCAACTGAACGAGGAGACTTCAAAATTAGAAAGTTTAGTAAAGTTAAAGATATATTAGTCTAAAACGCCAAGTAACGTTAAAAAAGAGTATCAAATAATTGCGTCTATCATAATTAAAAAAATTTGAACGACATCTATTTCATGAACTAAATTGTTTGATCGTGAAATAGATAATTATTTACTATAGCACCGTCGTACAAAACATAAAAAAATGTTAATTATTTTTTATAGAAAAAACAAATGTTAATAATGTTCATGTAAAAATAGGAAAATTCTAATGAAAAAATAAAAGGAAAAAATAATAGTCCTTAAATTCACTATGCTCCCTAAGTTTGGTGGCATGAGAGTTAATTGAGCAGTCCATTTACGATCCAATTTTGACTTGGTCCAATTCTGGTATGTGGACCGTCTTTTAAGCGGCAGCACGAGTCGTATGGGCTGGCATCTCGCTGGGCGCTAGGACCTCGGTGGGCGTTGTGGCGGCTGGACGGCTCGCGCTGGCCACACTTCCTATTGTTTGTGCCCGTGGAGACCGCCGCCGCTCCTCCTTCCCTAAATCAGTCCTCTCCCGATCGGATCTCGTGCGACGGGGAACCAGGGCGGCGCCGGGAAGAGATCCTGCTGCGGCCGACGGCTAGCGATGTGTACGTATTTATTCCCCCGATAATGTTATCCAGTTTTTTCTTCGTTGTGTTGGGCTATGGTGGCGTTGTTGCGGCGGCTGGAACCTGCCCATCCGGTTCTAGCGTTCTCCCTGCCGCCACCATCATCTTTGTTTGCGTACTTACCATCGGTATCCCGCTCCTCCCCCAAACAGGTTGCATCCTCCGACATTGCCAAGATCCAAAGATCTCTTGTGAGTTGGTACTTGGGCTGGTGGATTTAGACTCGCTGGAGGTTGTTTGCCGTTGGGAAATTAAATGAGGACATCGGCCGGTGACAGACATGCTCAAGGGCCATGGCATAGGATTTCAAGAATAGTAGACATGATAAAGGTAAGAACTTGCTGCTACTAGCACACATTGTGGTCTGATATTTGGAATTTCACTATAAATTTTGTTGGTGTGTGTCAGCTGTTATATGATTTCAGTTTTGTATAGTTCCATAAGCTGTTCTTCGTCGTCTCACACATATTCATGTCGATTTTCTTCTCCCAAACGTAGGATATACGGGTGTTTTAATTCACCGGTATTTATAGTGCACTCTAGAGCACACCTATAACTACTTATGGGTTCATACCCAGGATGGGTTTCTGTTTTTGAGCCAAAGACGGCCTTATCAAAATATTATCGCTCCCACGAATTTTGGCTATGTTTTTGTTGGACACTAAATATTCGGCTTACCCATCCCAGCCGGTGCTTGCTCCAGGCAGTTCTCGCCGATACGCAGGCGAGCCACGGGCAATGAAATTGTCCTCCAAAATATTGGCTGGTAGCCTTTCTAGCGCTTCGCGTATTATGCTTGCTCGTTACATGATCTAGAAAATCAATTGGCTAGCTTGTATACTTGCTCTTCTCCTCTGATTGTATTGATGAAGCTGGCTTGTACGGGGTGTGTCACTCGGCCAAAAGCATATACATGTTGCTTCATTCTGAAAATTTTATTGTCTTTTTCTGAATGTTTAATAATGAAGATTTATGGACTATTTATGTAATTTTTACTGGCTTGTACGGGGTGTTTCACTCGGCCAAAAGCATATACATGTTGCTTCATTCTGAAAATTTTGTTGTCTTTTTCGAAATGTTTAATAATGAATATTTGTGGACTCTTTATGTAATTTTTACTCACTCCGTTCCATATCAACTCTCGCATGAATAGATGTATCTAGATGTATTTTAGTACTAAATACATCCATTTTAGTGACAATTAATACGGAATTGAGAGAGTATTAATTCAAGACCTCAATTAGTTGCGCTGACATGTGGCATGTTAATTGGCTGCAAACCAAATTGTGACCCAACCATTTTGCCTCATAACTGGTAGTTGCTATGGCTATAGTCCAAATAACACTAACACAAATTTTTTGGTCATGCCCTTGCTTTGGCTATACCAAAATTCAGGAAAGGCAAGATGGGAGACAAACCAAGCAACCCCCAAATTTCCAAGACAAGTCATGTATACGTGAACACTTCAATGTTCTAGTGATTGCTATTGAAATTTGTAGGAGGTAAAATAAGCATGTTCAATTTTTAATATGGATTGAATATTTTAGGGAAATGAGTATTTATATTGAGCAAGATGTTGCGTGGTGCCAACGTTGACTCTTTGAATCCATTTTATGTCGTGTTGTTCGAAATTTTGGCCCCTCCTTGAGTTGTGATGTGGGCATTAGAGCGTCTCAACAGATCCCATAAAAAACTTCTCATAAAAATGGCTTTATGGCAGTGTCCATATAATTTAAGGGAAGTTCACAGGTGAGGTGCTTTAGAAAATCCCGTAAACATCTTCTCCCAATTTCCCCTAGACCAGTTTTTTTTGAGATACGGGGTATGTGGGAGATTATGTATCTTCTGCCCACGGAGACGAGCCGGTGCGTCGGGACCTTACTCTTGGGGAAGGGTTTGGCGTTGCTGGAAGCTCCGCAGCATCACCTCTACCTAGATCGACAACGACATCGGCTCCACCTTCTCGGAGGCAACCAGGTCCCGGAGGTGCCGGTGGATACCAGCGAGGAGGAGGGGAGCATCGCACAGCCATCCGAGGAGGCATGCGGGCTGAGCACGCGCGCCGGCGGCGCCGTCACTTCATTGTAAGGTGGGTCCGGGAGCAACTTTGGGGTCTCCGGCCTGCCGAGTGAGAGAGGAGGCCATGCCACAAGAGCAAGGGGAGGGGCAAGGGTAGTTTTGATTGCCGCAGTGAGCTATGTGTTTCTTGGTAAGTTTTCCATATTGTTTGGTTGCAATTTTTATTGTAGGAAATTTGCTTGAGTTGAAACAGAATGGAATTCATGAGGAAACTGCAGGATGCTGAGTGTGACGCGACCGAAGAGACCAAATCGTTGAGTCAATAGGTGTTGAAGCGGGGGAGTAGGCCAGCTGATGTTCATAATCAGTAAGAGAGGGTGAGATAAAAATCAGATGCTACTTGTGTTGTAATTTTATAATTGAGCAAGGTGGCTTGTTATTGAATTGTTTCTTATGGTATTGTTTGATGCATCATTTATGATCAGGTGCAAGTCTTTGGTTTGATTCATCTTTGTTGATGAAAGGTGACATATCTGATTTATCATTTACATTTGCTCCCTTTTCCTTCCAAACTTTGTTATTTACTTTCAGGCCAACGAAGCAGGAAGCATCAATATTTGATGAGGCGATTGAGTACTTAAAGTCCTCCAAATGAAATTTAAGGTTAGGAGTTTGTTGTCTCCTCTACCTGAAGTCTTGACCTCACATAACCCCATATGGCACCAAATTGTTTAAAGAGAAAATTATGACATCAATTATTATTACCTAATCGAAACTGAAATCTACCTCATATTATGTGGATGACCACCGGGATGTCTCCAATGATGTTTCTTGGTTCTCACCAGTTCATGCCATCGATGGTTGTTGGCATGGATTTGGCATGCATGCCTGTGGCACATGGTCTAAATCAGATGGCAAGAGTGCCATCTTATAAACCGGGCTGGGGTGTACTGCGCCTTGTTGGTGTGGCTACCGTTCGAGGGGGGCGGTCGGTGCAGCCATCCTGCATCCTATTCTTCTTATTTGGTTGTTCAGTGTACACACAGTTATGTAAGTTTCTTTCCTATTGCTTCATGTTGTGTTGTTTCAGTTTTGGATCTATTCTGTTGGTGGTGCTTTGCCGCCCATTTGCACTCGATTTTGGGGTTGGGTTGCTAGAGTTGCGGTAGCTGTGCTCTTTCGATGTGCATAGCATTGTTGGATGTAGGCCATACCGGGTGTGCTCCTTTGGCATTCTTGGTGATGGGGGATGTTAGATTTCGTGCACTGTAGTTGGAGATGGTCGGTTGTTTCCTTGAAAGGGAGTCGGTGGTTTTGTTGTTCAACTTTGTAGCTTGCTATTGTAGTGGGGTACTGCAACTTATAAGTTGGGAATTTTGCTACGATTTTCCACTTTGTTTTTATCTTTCAGTTTCTTCTATCTCTGGTAGAGAATCCCATATATATATTTTTCAAAAAGAACTCTAAAATTAAAATTGTTTTCCTCTCTTTACTCGAATTGTGGTCAAATAAACGAATTTTAATGGCTGGTATAAATTATTTATATTATTCATTTGATTTAAGGATATTAAGGTATGTTTCAAAGAGTTCAGATTATTACTGTGGGTTTACCTCATACTTCTTTTGTAGAGTTGGTGCCTTGTGAATTTTGTCATTTATATTATAGCTGCACTTTTCATGTTCCTTACTGACTACTGAGACTACCACTAGACCAACATTGGTGTCCTGTGGATTTTGTCATTTATACCCCCCCCCCTTTTGCTAACAAGCAAGTTTTACCATGAGAGTGAAACATAGATAAGAATTAAGCTCATAATGCGTTTTGGTAGTAACTTTTTCTTATGAAATCTGCTTCCCTGTGATGAATTGGATCGAGAATAACTTATCATATTACAGATGTTTACCTTTTCATTTTCCTGTCGTATAGAAAGATTTAATTTTCATGGAATGTTGTGATTGTCGGAAATGAATTCAACACATAAAGAAGACGAAAAGTAGGGCTACTTGATTTTGATGTCTTTTAACTGAATTATTATTGTATCAGCTCATCTGTGGTTCTTGGTAGGAACCAACTTGGCATTATTCAAAAAACAAAACTGAACGAACTGTATCAGCTCATATGTGGTTCTTTATTTAAGTAAAATATCACTTCTTTTAGTATGGTGCTAATATGTGGAGAAACAAAATGGTGAAAGGTTATTTTCATATTCTTTCATGCTTATCGCTTGTGTGACTGCCCTGGACATTTTGATACACGGAATAAACATAAGCCATCCCTTATGTGAGACAACTAAGAGCATCTCCAGCCGCGCCCCCAAGAGGCCCCCAAGACGGCGCTATTTGCGTCGGACGGATGAAAATCGCCCAGCCGCGCCCCCAAGAGCCCAAATAGCGCCGGATTGGGCCGAAATTGAGTCCGACGATCCCAAGCCAAACCCGTCGCGCTGGGGGTCGCTTGGGGTCGCCGGATGAAAGGAAAGCGCGCGCGATTTCGCGCGCGCCTCGCGCCGCAACCCACCTGTCGGCGTGTGAACACGCGTCGTCGTCATCCGCTCGCCTCGGCTTCCCCGCACCTGCCGCCGCCGCAGCGAATCAATGCGGCGCCGGTGACGAGTCCAATCGGCGCAGAGAGCATCAATGCGGCGCGTTGAGATACCCAACGGTCCGTCGACCGCGCCGCCGCGTGTCCCGCCGTCTATTCGCGTTCTTCCCCCACTATAAAAAAGGGGCTCGCCGGGGCGCTCTAGCCGCGCATCCTCTTCTTGAGCTCTCCTCTCTTCCTCGCCTTCTCTTCTCGAGCTCTCCTCTCGATCGCCATGGCCGACGACAACCTCGCCCGCAACGGCTTTAGGAGCCGCAACCTGTCGCAGATGGAGGCGCTTCTCCTCGCGCAGGCCGGCTACCCATGCCCGCCGGACACCAGGCCACCCCATGGGTGGGTGCTGTCCGCCGGCGGGGTGCTGGTGCCTCCAGTGCCTCTGGTGGGCTCCAGCGCGTTTCGCCGGGAGGTGGACGCCGTCCGCGCTACGATGACGGCGGCAGAGCGCGCCGACCCCGACAACGCGCCGAACAACACGCCGGCCTGGGAGGCATACTTCGCCGCCCGGCGAGCCCAGGCCGTCGCCTCCACCAACGGCCTGACGCCGGTGGTTGGTCGCAACAACCGCGACGGCCAACTCCGGTGGTGGAGCGCGCAGGGCCGCACGCTGGAGTACGTGATGCGGTACATCGAGAACGGCAACGCGCCGCGTCTCGATTACCCACCGCTGGGCTACGGGGCTGCCCGCCGCTCCTACAGCCGCGCCACGCCGATGTGGGCGACGCTGCCGCGCGACGACGGCGGCTCTTCTTCCTCCTCCTGCGGGCGACCTTCGCGCTCCACCTGCTCCCATTCATCGGGGCCGACATTCTCGTCGTCGCAGTTCTTCACCCCGGTGAAGCTGGAGGTGAAGAAGGAGCCGACCCCGGCGCCTTCCGGTCGCCTCAGCCGCGGCGTCACCATCGGCACCCCGTCGGCGCAGAAAAAGCGTCGTGGCTTCCTGGGCTCCATTCTCGGGAAGAAGGGCAAGGAAGTCACCCCGCCTCCGCCTCCGCCGACGCCCGACGACGACGAGGAGGAGCTCGCCGCCCAGCTGGCGTGGGCGAGGAATGATTACTTCGTCGAGCAGATGCGCCTCCAGCAGGAGGCGTTTGACCTCGCCGAGGCGAAGAAGTGCGCCGAGGCGGCGAAGAAGAAGTTGTCACGCGGCGCGGGCAGCAGCAGCTGCAGCAAGTGGGTGCCTCCACCGCCACCATTAATCGTGCTGGACGCCACAGATGAGGAGGAGGAGGAGGTGCCGCTGCGGGTGCGCAGGAGAAGGGGGCCACTCGGCGGCGGGACCTGTGGCGCGCAGGCCGGCATCAAGCCGGAGCCAAAGGATGGCGGCGACGACGACGACGATGGCGCCGCCGGCGGCACTGCTGGAGGAGGCGCCCAGGAGACGTCCATGGACGCCCTCCACGCCTTCTTGTTTCAGCCGTAGACTAGTTTTCTTTTTTTTTGTCGTTTATGTAAAATATTCCCGAATTTTTTTTTTGTCGTTTATGTAAAATCGCTCAAAGTTGGTCTAATTTACTTAGAATTGGTCGAAATTTGGCCGAACTTGGGGGGCATCTTGGGGCCGCGGCTGGGTAGCCCCCCCCCCTCCCCAAGTCGTTTTCGCCGCCCAAGCGCCCCCAAGCGGCGCTAAAATAGCGCCGAAAATCGGCTTGGGGGCGAACGGCTGGAGATGCTCTAATGAACATGATGGGAGAGTACCTTGCTAGAAGAAAGAGCAATCAATTAGTTTGGCGATGCTGCATACCAACTGGATGAAAGGTCTACAGAGAATAGTTTCTGAGAATGACCTCGATCAATTTCTTTTGCTTTAGGGAAAGGTTCAGGGTCTTGCAAGCTAGCTACCTCTGCTCTAGGGGAATTAAAATTGAAGGAAAAGTGGAATTTCACATTTGGTTACTGCTTCAAAACAGGTTTTGGACTGCTCATAGACTAAGTGTTCTAAACTGGCTCACAACGAGAAGTGTATTTTTTGTGATTAAGAGCCTGTTGCGCATCTCACTCTTTTGTGTCCCTTCTCTAAGGAGGTTTGGTGCAAGGCTAATTTTTGCTGCCAAAGTAGGTTCGATGAAGTATTTTAGTGCAAAATTTGCAGAGGAAAGAAGAGTGTGCGAATGACTAAGGAAAAAACAACAACTGTGTACATCGCTTGGTGCCTATGGAAAGAAAGGAACAACCATATTTTTGAAGGCAGCAACAATCAGGATCATGTGCATTGATTTTATTGAAAGATGATTTTGGGTAGCAGAGTTGTAGCCTGTAGAACTTGTACAGCCAGGCTGGTGTGTTAAGTACTGGGCTCTCCTGTTCCCTTGTTTGCTCTTTATATTCCCACTTTTGTAAAATAAGTCACGAAGTACAAATCAAAGTCAACGAAATGAGAGATTGTAGCGGCTGAGCCTACTGCTAAAGTTTTGTGGAGGAAAAGTTTCAGTTATGAATTATTGGTCTTATTTGTGCAATTAAAAATCTCCTCGGATTCTAGCCAATCGTCATTTATCATGAGTTATACATATGTATAGAAGTTTGATTTGTGTCTGCTTAATCAATACTTCAGTTGCTTGCTACAATTCGTGATCTTAACAACAATCATAGCTAATGTTTCAATCATTTGAATCACTTATTATTAACATTTTAAGCCTTTATTTCCTTCTACTAAGTGAGATATATAATCTATTTTTAAATATTGCGAAAAAGGTATTGTGGTGTTCATAAAGTAGTTCAGGTTGGGTTGCTTTGGTGGTCATACAAGATGGGGATTTTGGTACACACACATACATACTTTTGTGATATATCCATAGAAAATGCTCTAGGGTTGAGCATTATTTTTTGAACGGACAGTTCAGGAATGCAATCTGTTTGTCATCCTCAACACAACCTGCCAATTGACACTCTAAATTAGCTGCAAGGAAGTTGTCTAGTGAGTATATATTGGTAATATTTACATATAAGATGCTCTCTTTAGACAAATCAGTTCCTTCTGATTTACAACTTATTTTAGTATAAACAATGCTCTGAATTGCTCACTAGTGGACTCCTATAATTCTACCTTTCTTATTACGAGACATGGTTGCGAATTTGTAGGTTGTATCCCTAAAATGAATTAACTGTGAACATTTACTAACACAATAGTGCAGTTCCTAAGAAGCAAAACTAACTAACACAATCAATGTTCAAGATATCGCTTCTTGTTATCTTATCGGTCGATCCAATATAAGAGATAAATCGGCTTATCGGAAGATTTTGTTTGTAGACCATTGATCGGGATTTTTTTAGAAAATCTTAGGTTTTCCTAATCCAAATAATCTAAAATATGCTATGTTAATATTATGCACAAAAATATATTGTAAATAAATACCAACTTGATTTTTTGCACCTGGTCTAGCTCGGACCGTCCGAGGGGACCATGGTGTCGGCGGCTAAATTAATAGTGTGTGAGGGATGGCTGCGCTCAAACCCTTTTGCGGGTGAATTGGGGGTTCGGGGATCGAGCGCGTGCATAGCGTAGGGACAACTAGGTGGAATCATGTGGAATACGGGCCAAAATATCGGTCGATAAGCTAATAACTTGGTTGTCAGAGTAAAATACACCTAAAAAGAGAAACCTAGCCGATATTCACTTATCTTATCGGTTGGAGGATGATAAGCGATAAATCAGCCGATTTATCGGCTTATCGGCCGATATTTTGAACAATGAATACAATAGTGCAAATCATAAACGAATGAGCTGTAAATATTTACTAAATCACTGTCCCTTTCTCATGGTTTATTACCTAGACTTTCCTGCCGCTGAGTCTAGGTGACATCTATACAACAAAGTTTACTGTTTAGGAGCATTGTGCAGATCTAATCAACTAGGTTTTCTTCTTATCAGTGCACATTACCAATGACCTGATTGAACCAGATGTTTCTTTTATTTGTTGTGAGTGCATGTGCGGAAAAAAAAGAAATTATGGTGTTGATTGGTATGTCTCGCGGTTTTCATTTGATTGAATGTGAGGTACAAGCATTCAAAATTTAGTAAAATGTGATTCATATCTGCATGGTCAAATGCAAAGAAAACAAACGATGCAGCAAAGCGCGCGATCCGCTTCTAGTTTACATACATGACCAAGGGTTATGACCAAGTCAAAATTGAGTTCTCAATTGACTCCCATGACATCCACCCCTAGGAAGCTAAAACAACATCAACAAAATAGTTTACATACATCACCAAGGGGTATGACCAAGTCAAAATTGAATCCTTAATTGATTCTCATGACTTCTACCCCTAGGGGGTTTAGTATATTAGAAGAGTTTTTTGATCTAGTCATTGACGTAGCAAAGAAAAAGACGTCACACTTCTCAACGTTTTGATCAAGATGCCGAGATTTCTGACATCTTCGCTTGCAAGTGGGAGGGTTAAGTTACCCTCTAGAGAATGGTTGGTGCAGTATTCACTCGCTGTCCCTACCTAACCCAAGTTAAGAATTGCCGCTGCCGCCCCTTCTCTCTTTTACCTTCAATTCACCCAACATGCCTCAAGTTCAATCAAAGATAAAAACTATTGATGTTTCCTCTTTCTCCCTCCCATCTCAAGTACACCCCACATACCTCAAGTTCAGTCCGAGCTAAGGACCGTTGATGTTGTTGATACGACCCAAACGTATCTATAATTTCTGCTTGTTTCATGCCCTTTTAGGTGACATTGCTATATGTTTTGCTACACTTTTATATATTTTTACACATATTTGGACTAACCTACTAACTCGGTGCACCCAGTGTTAGTTCCGGTCTGCTGATATGTAAGTTGCAGGTTTTTACCCATATTTATAGAGCTCCAAAAATTCCAAGAAAATCAAATAAAAATCAGCGTACAGGAAGCTTCCGGAATCGCCGAAGGATAGCCGGAGGGGGGCCACCCCCCTCCCAGGCGGCCAGGTGGCGCGGCCCACCTCCTGGCATTGCCACCAGGGCACCTGGGAGGTGGGGCCACCCCCTGGTGCTCCCCTACGACCTATTTTTACACCTCGCACCGAAAACCTTCGGAGAGAACCCCGCATCGTGAATTTACTCTCTGTTCCACTGATACGTCCCAAACGTATTTATAATTTCTGCTTGCTCCATGCATATGATGTGTGATATTGCTATGTTTTAGATACACTTTCGTACACTTCTGGTCATATTTGGACTAACCTATTAACTCAGTGCACCCTAGTGTCAGTTCCTTTTTTTCTGTTGTTTTCCTATTTCAGGTTTCCCCCGTATTAAAAATGCTCCGATAATTCTGAGAAAATCCAATAAAAAATCAGCACTTTGGAAACTTCTAGAGTCCCAAAGGGGGGCCGGAGGGGACCCACCAAGGCCCCAGGCGCCCTCCCGGCGCGGCCAGGAGTGGGGCCGCGCCAGGGGGCCACCTGGACCCCTGGTGCTCCCCCTAGCTGCCCCCCTTTGCCTATATTTATTTCCCTTCGCGGAAACCCTGAAGAGAGATCCCTTTTTTGTGATCTCGCCTCTGTTCCGCCGCAGCCACGCTTCCAAGACCGGGAGCACCAGAAGACCCCTTCCCGGCACCCTGTCGGAGGGAGGATTGACCTCCGGGAGCTTCTCCACCACCATGGACACTTCTCGGATGATCCGTGAGTAGTCCACCTTGGACCATGGGTCCATGATCAGTAGCTATGTGATGTTCTCCTCCCCTCTTAGTTCTTCATGAATTAGACCTTGTGAGCTGCCCTACATGATCAAGGCACATATGTAATTCTTTCTGTTGTTGCTATGCTGAGTTTGCTGGGATCTGATGGAGTATGAGACTATGTTCATATTGTGATTGAGTAATATATTTGGTTCTTATCTTTTATATTTTTGTTCTTGAGTAATTCTTGCATGTTCTCCGTTGCAGTTTATTGCTTTGGCCAAGTAGTAGGTAGTGACTCCAAGAGGGAGCGTTATGCATGATTGTGGGTTCATGCCCCCTGATGACTAGCATGAGTGACAGAAACATGAGTCTATGGAATGTGTTTGTGCCACAAGGGGGAACAACGGAGCTTGTAACCGCGGTTGCAAGGATTGTTTACTTTACGCAAAGATATTTTAATGAAGTTGTCTATTGCTTTGGTTTTACACTTTGGGTGGGGCTCGCAACTTAATACCAGCGAGATGTTCTGGATAGATATCTCAAGGTGGATGATTGGTAGTTAATGCAGATGGATTTCGGTCTACTTATTTTTGCGTACCGCCCATACTTTTGAGCCTCTTCCTTTCTTTGTAGCATAGTTAGCATTGGTTTGCACCCGTAATCATGTCAATTGCCCAGATGTGATTTGTTTACCTCGCATAGAAGTTTTATCGTCTTTTGGGGGAGAGACATCACTAGTGAACATCATGGCACCCCGGTCCATATTTCCATCACTGTTTACACCCTCAATTTACTTTCTGTTTTACTTTTCAACTGCAGTTATCATTAGCTATTATCTCTCGTGTTTGATCCTTTGTAAACAACAAGAACGGAGAGATTGACAACCTCTCTGAACTTTGTTGGGAGAAAAGTTACTTGTTGTGTGTGCAGGGCCAGTTAAAGTAAGCAACCTCAGTTGTGAATGGCGTCATTGTTCACTTTACCACCAACTTGTAGACCTTGGAGTCCTACTGGCTCGATCTTAACCTTGGTATCTTTGCCAAGGGAAATTTGTTGCTATCCTACATCTCACCTTCCACTTGGGGTAACCAACGAAGTGAGAGAAGCCATTATCATCTCTCGCGCATCAAGCAAATTTCTGGCACCGTTGCCGGGGACTCCAATCTTCAAGATAGGGGAGTTGCACGCTATCTTTTATCTTTGCTTTTTAGTCTTGTTAGTTTACCTTTCAGTTTTTATCTTAGTGTCCTTTATCAAAAATCACAAAAAAATTATTTACCTTGCTAGTAGTTGTCATCATGTCTGGTCCTTTTGCCTTTGTTCATACAGAAGTTCTCACCTATCAATGGGAATTTCCTAGAAGCCCCAATATGGGAATCTCTTAATTTTATTGAAAATCTTGTTGGAAATCTCCATGTTGCTAGCATTCAAGAGGATATCACTCTAGTTCACATTATGAAAAAACTTGAAAAGATAGAATTAGAAATACTAAGCATGATTAAGATAAATGAGTTGGATCGTAAGATTCAAGGGAATTTGAATAGACTTGATAGCTCCATGCATGAAATTATCAAAACTTTGGAGACCCTAAAATCCCATGATTTGGATCCTTCTAGGATAGAAAAGATTGAGGAAATCATTGACACTTTAGGAACTACTTTCTCCTCAATCAAACAAAAAAGGGTAGAAACTCCGGCAAGGAAGGAACCTAAGTTCAATTATGTCCCTAAGGTTCCCCGACCCAAAAATAATCCACTCATAGCCAAGGGAGTTGAAACCGTGAACCCTTTGGAAGAAATACCTCTCTTAGATAAATTTATAAATGAAACTCCAATTAATTTTCCGCCTTTTGGTTTTATCCCTAGAAGTATCTTCATTATGCGTTTATTTGAAAGACCTCTTAAAACTAGTTGTACAATTGAAGAGCTTTTTGTTGATCTTGATGATGGTTCGATTGATACAACGTGATTCTTCTTTTTTGCTTCTTGCCTAGCTTAAAGGCGTAAAAGAAAGCGCTTGTTGGGAGGCAACCCAAGATGTTTTTACTTCTGTTTTTAGTGGTCTTGAAGATTGTTACTACTGTAGCAACATCATTGTATCTTTATTTTCAAGCTTTGTGTCAAGTTTAGCCGCCGATTGCAAGAAAGTTCAAGAGTTGCGACATGCTGTCGGGAAAATAGATTCTGTCATTGGACAGAAAAAATCGCCTAAAATCACCAGATCATGTTTTTTATCTGATTTTTTGACAGCATGCTCTATACAATTAGCTTTCGAGCGTCTGTTCTGAGTTTTTTGATTTGAGTTGCAGAAGTACCCCGAAAAAATTATTGAGTTCAATCGGCAACATTTTTTTTATACCCACCAAAAGGCATCTGGAATCATCTTTGAGTTCAAAGATGATCATGGCATGATTAGCATAGTGATTAGCAACAGTAATAGGCAACAGTAAAAGTGATTACTGTAGGTGATTACTGTAGCTTGACACCCGGGGTGTTACAATCTCCCCCACTACAGGAATTCTCGTCCCGAGAATTTGAATGGTAGAAGAAAAAAATTCCGTATTTTTCGCAAAGGCGAACTTCACGTTTAGGAGTGGCTTCATGCTCAACATGATTTGACCACCGAACCTTAACGAACTCGACGGCGTTTCAGAGGTTATGGTGCAGTTCACCATCTCACCGAAGGGTGAAAAGTTGAACAACTTTAGTGCGACAATAGATTGCAGCCGCGGGGGTTTTCAACCAAACCATCACCAAAACAAGGTTCATGGTGACAAGCTTGAGAAAGTGTGGGGGGGTGGGGGTAGTAAGGAGCCCAACTCCTTCAACTTCGACGGTGATGTTAGAAGCCAGCAAGCCAACATGACACTGGCATCCGAGGGTTACGACGGATTATCGGGGTATGCGTAGCACATCGAGAGAATAAAAGAACGCATGAGAAGTCTCAGGCGGATAGGCATGAATTCGATCTCGATGACGGATTATGAAAAGGGGTACAGAGCATCAGGCATAAGCACAACATCTGATATCGGGTTGAATACCCCAAGGCAAATGACTTCGTGAATTACATACGAGGTCAAGCAAGAGGAATAACCCTTGGGGACAGAAATGTACAAAAGAGTCAGGTTTCGATCCTGTGGAACTGTGGGTTATGGGCCCACAGGGGGTGGTGACATTTTATGCGATCACGACGCAAGGTTTGTTAAAGAATAGCTTGTCAACAATTTTGGCAACAATGTCGATACCAAGGGCGAGGGACAATGAGAACCATTTCTCCGCTCGTTAAAACGAGGCAGACCAATTGGCAAGGTTCTCGTCCATAGGTGGTTATTGAAGTGCCATCAACAATAGCAACAGGTTATACTGGCTGAGTAGCGCATCGATGTGTTTTCATAAGCAGGGAATTATCATTGCTCTGATATGTTATATTACAAGGGAGGTTAAACAGACCAATGGAAAGGAAAATGTGATGATACGCAAGTATCAGGTGTATATCTTTCCCAAGGGAAAGCAAAGCACGATATACTCGACCAAGTTGTAATGGCAAAGAGTCAAGGGAGGTTGTCGATGATAACACAAATCATCGAGGGCAAGGATGGTATTTCACACGATGAATCCAATTGACACATGGAAGAAGCCATGTAAGATTAGTCGAATAATAATCCACCAATGGTCGGGTGGTTCGCAAAGAATCTGATGTGAGTATCGGCACTCAACCAGAAGGAGAAAGAATGCAAAGGTATCGGGTGATAGAAGCATCGGAATAATCCGATGCTTAAGTACACGGAAATTATGATGTCCATATCGGGAAGTGGATGTAATTATCCATATAGACTTATCAGTGGCAGGGGATTGCAAGGCGATGAACACGTAGGTTCTCGGGAGTTTATCAGAGAGTATCGTCGAAATCTTCAGGTGAAGCAAGCGATCATCTTGGGTGAAGGGCTCTCCGGGTAGATGCGACCACGAGATCCTAATGTCAGAGTTAGCAAAATTTCCCGAAAGGATAAGAGAGTAGAATCCCAGAGTAAAGGTACGGAGAAAAGGATCCTAATACCACCCAATTTGCGACGTGGACCGATAAGCCACACGACACTGTTAGCAAAGTAGTTTTGCAAAGAATAGACTCGACTTCGACCAAGGAGTTGGAAGGGGGTGTCCTACAGGCAGTCGACTCTGATACCAACTTGTTACGCCCCCAAAATCAGACCGTGTACAGTAATCATACACGCAAGGTACACGATCGAGATCAGGGACTCACGGTGAGATATCACAACACAACTCTACAAATAAAGTAATACAAGCTGTTTAATACAAGCCAGGGGCCATGAGGGATCGAATACAACAGCTCAAGAGCACAAAGTCAGCGGAAGCAATAGTATCTGAGTATAGACACAAGGATACAAGGTTGCCTTACGAAGGCTAGCACAAATATCAACAACGATCGAAAAGGCGAGGCCTCCTGCCTGGGAACCTCCAAACTACTCCTGGTCAAAGGGGAACTCGACGTCGTAGAAGGCATCTGGGATCTTCACGTTGCGGTGGTCGGCATCGGGGATCTCCTGCTCCTGGGCTCCTGGGCTCCAAGGCTCCAACGTCGACTGCAGCGGCCGATCAGGCAAAACAAAAAGGGGGGAAATAAAGCAGGTGAGTATCTAGCATACCCGCGAGTCTTACGCCCGCTACTAAGCATTTATGCATTTGTATCAAATGGAAAGGGGATGCTGTATATAGTGGACTGCAAGATAGAAATCAGAATAAGGGTAAGAAGCTAGGCCTATCGAAGACTAGCATCTTCCGACGAGTCTTGCAGCATGAGGTAAGAATCAGCCAACAGTTCAATAGCATGAATGTAATAACAATGCAGCAGAAGTTGCTGCAGCATTGTATAATAGTAAGTTGTAATGATTAATAATAATACTGCCTCCGAGTTCCCCTCCTCGACTTCCCTACGAGGAAGAGAAACCGGAACCAACAATTTAATAGTAGTAGTTTGTAGTAGTAGGCTCTGGCTTCAGCATAAAGCGTCATGTTACCGTGGACACGGCTATCCGAATAGATTATCATCCCTGCAGGGGTTGCACTACTGTTACCCTACACGCTCGGATCTCCAGGGTGGCGTACACCTTGTTAGGGAATGCCCCACCGAGGCTATCCGACACGCCGAGGCCCATCCTACGGCTCATCAGAGAGGTCCCCTCCGGTCTATAGTCCTACGCGCAAGGGGGTCTTAGACCGTCGCCCCTCGCCCTCCGGGTCGTTGTGTGCCAAGTGGATCCAGTGCCGCAGCATGATCCGACCCAACCACAATGCTGAAAATGGACGTCTTTCAGAGCTTTCGAACGAGACCACAACGCGGAGGGCCCACACCGTAATACCAAGTGGAGGTAGTGCGTATAGGGCACGTCGACCCACTCAAGTCATCCACCTGAACCGTTAAGTCATTTTATTATTTTCTATCGGGACAACCGTTATCGTTGCCCCTATCCGGGTGAGTCGTGGACAACGACAACAGCCAGGACCACCAGTAACGTTGGTGCCTGCCCTGACATCCCACCAACTCGTGCGGTTACCAACAAGGCGAACCGTCTCCTTACCTTGTCTCGTGTGTGCTCTTGGTAGAGCTCAACTTTCGTACAACAGGAAATCCTTCGGCCACGAACAGTACCAGGCCCGCCGCACACCGGTGGAATACACCTGACCTGTCGTTCCGCTAAGATACCCTGCGCGGGCACCGTTGGGTCACCCGACTCCTTACCTGTAAGGACACCAGTTGATTCGAGTGCCTACCATCAAGTGAAACCAGGAGGAATCACCCTCGATGGTACACTTGAAGAGGTTCGACAGAGACATCAGCGGAATGAACTAAAGAGGAATATTCTCGTATCACCCCGGTGGTGCCGAGACACCAGCGGAATGAACTAAAGAGGAATACCCTCGTATCATCCCAGTGATGCTACGCTATTGAGCCAACGAGAGTGAAATACGAGTCCATCCACTCGTAAGTCATACTCGAAGCGACTCGGCAGAGTCTCGCCGTCCTAGGTTCCCTAGGGCGTCTGCATTGATCCGTACCTGTTGCAGTTATAATATTAGGAAATCCGCGTTCACTCACCAGAGTGATCACGGCCCGCTATTCTAAACCTAGCTAACAATGCGAAGGGTTTACTGCTGAATATTTTATATATTTATAAGGTAGCATAGGACAAGCAAAGGTACATCAAGGGGCGACAAAAACATGCTATGCAATTGAATAGGATTGTAACGTAGCAGCAGCAGTAACCATGCCTAGTGCAAGAAAAGTACGGAAAAGATAGGTGATATCTAGGGAAGGAAAATGGCTCTGCTTGCCTGGAAGCTCGGTAGTAGGGGTACGGTCGTCGACGATGTAGTCGTACTCGGCAACGATGTAGTCGGCGGCAGCAACGAGGTCTATCGGAGAATGAAGGGGGAAGAAACAATAAATACACAACAATAATAGCAATACAATTGTATGACATAGCAGATATAAAGCAACGGGGCTCTAACGCAGTGTTAAGTGATTTGCTCGGAGCAGGAATTTATCCGGGGATGACTCATCAGTACCGGTTGATTACCGGATCGATGATCCGGAGGGTGAAGGTTCCATGTCTACAGTGTTAGAGACATCTGACAGACATGTGGATAGTGTAACCGTGTTCGTTGAACCATTCTGAACAACTTTCATGTTCAGAACATTTTCATCCGGAAAGTTTTACCCGCTCCGGTCGTCTAACAGACAGATGAACCGGAGGAGAAATGTTCCATGTTCGGTAGGTTAGAGGGGTGCGGTGGGTACACGGGTAGCGTATTCTTATTCATTGTATTTTTCTGAGTAACTTTCATGTATAAAGTATTTTGATCTGACTTACGAATTAAAAGAAATTGATTTTTAAAGATTTAATTATTTTAACCATATTCTGGAAATTCTTTATTATTATTAATTCAACATTATCCACAACCTTATCCAAAACAGTACACTGACTGGTGGGACCTACATGTCATAGACAGTAGCATTTAAATAGAATTTTATTTAATAAATTAGTCCAGAGGGCCCACATGTCATAGAGACATTGTATTGAAACCCTCCGAATTTTGCGAAGTATGGGAAACTCCGGTTTTAACATCCATTAGGCGTGTTCGGGAGGCTACGTTCTAGGGTTCCACTCCGATGAATTTGTGTCCTATACCAATCTTTATCAGTTCTCGGTGATCTCGAAGCCGGTACGGATGGAATTTAGGTTAGGGTTCATCTACTCGTCTGATTATTGCCGTTGATCTGTAGCTCAGACGGAGAGGCATCCAACACGTGTTTTGCGCT
This sequence comes from Bromus sterilis, assembly GCA_950022295.1. Taxonomy (NCBI): domain Eukaryota; kingdom Viridiplantae; phylum Streptophyta; class Magnoliopsida; order Poales; family Poaceae; genus Bromus; species Bromus sterilis. The sequence goes on from OX465600.1 coordinate 162,326,327, forward strand.
ATAACATCTGTACAATCATGCCATGCCCTCAGATGGCATAACGGATGTCTGTATCATGTTCAACCACTGCGCTAAGGTAGCCATCGGGGCAACTCCTATATGTTGTTAGTAGAAATCCGTGTTTTTCAATTTTATTGGATTTAGTCTGTGCCTTATCTGGAGACAGTCCAATGGAACCAAACGAAGTCGGTTATGTACACTACATGCACATATAATTCTTAGATATTTTACTTTTCGTTTTCTATTACGTGTTGCTGTCCAAAGTTAGCATCTAGCAGCATCATTTTTCAGTTCTTCAGGTTCAGTGTCAGTAGCGCAACAGCGGCAACGATGGGGCTGCACGCATGATGACGAGCGTGCTCGAGCTCGAATCCGAGATCGGGAATAAGCGGAGGAGCAATGAAGCTCACATTGATGTTGAGGGCGAGCTCGACAGAGGCGGGGAGGCGGCGGTGTTAGCAGATCGACGACGAGTATGCGCCGTGTCAGTGGGCACTAGGGCGGCCGAAGCCGACGAGCACGAGAGCGGCGCTGGGCATGAGGAGATGGCGTGGCCACGCAGAGCAGCAAGACTACCGGGCCACGACGGCCACCACGGCGGAGCCAAACGCCGGCAAGCCATGGCGGCTAGGGTTCTCCCGTTCCCGCTGGAGTAGAGGCCGAAGGCCATCAGAGGCGCGGCGGCACCAGAGGGCGGCGGGGACGAGCACCGGGGCTGCCCCGGAGCCACGACAGCATCCATGGCGGGCATCGTGCACTTGGGAACCTCCGCGGCTAGGGGTGGCCGAAGTCGTGCGAGGAGGAGGCGTTTGTCAGATCCGCGTGGTGGAGGAGGTGCACCGCCGCAAGCGGCTTCCGAGGCGGTGCAGCCGGTGGCCGGGCATGCTGACGGTAGCCGAAATCGGCCGGAGCCGCCGGACCATGAGCAGGACACGTGCCAGGATGGGATCGGGGGAGAGGGAAGATCGAGTCAAGGGAGGGGCGGCTCGGGCTGCCTCCTCTGCTTAGGTCTAGGGGGAGGCCAGGTGGGATGGGGTGGGGGCAGTGGGGTTGGGATGGGTGGGCTGGGGGGAGGGGGAAAGGTTTGCCAGGGCGATTTTTAGTTTAGTTTTCTTTTTCTTTCTTTTTTATATTATTTCTGTTTGTAATTATTTAATGCCTTGGGCATTTTTGTAAAATACAATCCTTGCACCATAATTAGTATAGCACCATACCAGAGGCCCACAAAAAGATTTGGACTTTTATAAAATCATTTGCTATTTGTTTGGAATTTGCAATTATAAAATGGTGTTGTTTTGCTGCTGGTAAGAATTGTTTGCAATTTTCCATAGCTTGATAAATAACCACAACCATAATAGCATGGTCCAGTGATTATTAGCGATTTTACAAAAGTGGTTGCATAATTTTTGGGCAAGTTTCAATCGGCAACATTTTTTTATACCCACCAAAAGGCATCTGGAATCATCTTTGAGTTCAAAGATGATCATGGCATGATTAGCATAGTGATTAGCAACAGTAATAGGCAACAGTAAAAGTGATTACTGTAGGTGATTACTGTAGCTTGACACCCGGGGTGTTACATTTTTACTTCTGTTTTAGTGGTCTCGAAGATTGTTACTACTGTAGCAACATCATTGTATCTTTATTTTCAAGCTTTGTGTCAAGTTTAGCCGCCGATTGAAAGAAAGTTCAAGAGTTGCGACATGCTGTCGGGAAAATAGATTCTGTCATTGGACAGAAAAATTCGCCTAAAATCACCAGATCATGTTTTTTATCTGATTTTTTGACAGCATGCTCTATACAATTAGCTTTCGAGCGTTTGTTCTGAGTTTTTTGATTTGAGTTGCAGAAGTACCCCGAAAAAATTATTTACTACCTGCTGGTCTGTTTTTCATAGATTGTGCCATGTTTTGCCTTTCCTCACTTTTGCAAGTCTTGCGCTAGCTTTTTCTTTGCAATTTTTTCTGGCGGTCTTTAGAAACAGTAGCCCTTCAAGAAAATCCTTATTTCCAGTAGAGGCAAATTGTTTTATTAAGGAACCTCTCTAATCAGCTTATGATGAGTTATGTATGAAGGGAGTTTTCAAGTGTGCGAGGGAAGATGATGAAAGAAGACCCGGGAGTGTCAAACGCTCAAGCTTGGGGATGCCCCCATGCACCCAGAAGAAATATTCAAGGAGACTCAAGCGTCGAAGCTGGGGGATGCCCCCGTGCATCCCCTTCTCCATCAACAATCATTAATTCATCCTTCGTTCCACTATATTTTTATCACTTCATGCGTTATGTGCTATGCTTGGAGCGTCTCACTCTTTACTTTCTAGTTTTCTTTAGCTTTGTTTGCTGTTAGTAACAAGTTAGAACCCAGATTTCTTTTGCGTGGGAGAGAAACACACTCCACTTTAAACTAGAACACATCATAGGATTTTCATGCTTATCTTTCTTTTGTTGTGTGTTCTATTTCTTTTCTTAGATGCTGTCATGTTTAGCTCTTAGTTTTCATGTTTATCTTTTTAAATAGATTTTGTTTAGTTTGTTGCTGGAACTCTCTTTAGTTTTCATGTTTATCTTGTTAAGAGAGTTGGTTGTTGCACTGAGTTGTGTCTTGACTTTAAGTAGGTAATTAAGGTTGCTATTCAATTGTAGTAGTAACTTGTAATAGTTTTGAGGTATTGTTATAAGTAATGTTTGAACTTTTGGTGTCAAGAGGTCTAGCCTATTAGTGATAGGTGTCGTATTTTTGGCAATCCGTGTTTATTTTCAAAAACTACAAAAACTAGTTGAGAACTGTAGCTACTAGATGGATCACTAATCTTTGGATGGATCGGATATTAGAGTACACTCACGTACCATGATTCGAGGATGCGCAAGGATAAACAAACCCCCATACACTCCTCTTCGGGGTACTTGTCTCTTTGTGAACCTCCTCATTAGATTGAGAGTTCCCGATAATAAGTGCATGAGTTCTTCGGACGAATGTAAGTATTGAAAGTTTACACTTCCACCTCCTCATATTTTCTAGCCACTTAGGCACCGCTCATTTCCCTCTTCTCATTCGAGAGTTGGCGTCCACCTCGCCGGTGCATCCAAACCCTTGGCATGATACGCTCTGTCATCATAAACCTCCTTATATCTTTCCTCAAAACAGCCACCATACCTACCTATCAAGTCATTTTCATAGCCTTTCCGAGATATATTGTCATACAACTTCCACCTTCTCATGACTTGATCTTCATGACATACATGTTCCTGCTACACTGGCAGAGGCATACATTTGCATACATCATGATAGCTACATCTTCTTTATGTTGAGTACTTTGTAAAGTGTGAAATATCTTCTATACTTCTTGTAAAATAGAGTGTTGCCCTTAAGTGAGGAAAAAATCCCAAAGAGGACAAATTTAAAAGATCCCATAGAGGACAAATGAGAGTTAATTAGAAAGAGCCATGGAGGCCACCAAAAAATACAAAAAAATAGAAAAAATAAAAAGGAAAATAATAAGAGAGAAGGAGGCAACACTAGTATTCCTTTTGAGAGATCCACACTTGTAATCCCTCTTACACCTTGTACACCATAGAGATGATCATATATGCATATAGCTATGTGGGGACCTTCACACTTTAGAACTTGGCTTGTATATTCCAATTATGAGCCTCCTCAAATGAGCTCTAGGTCTTCTTGAGCGAGCAAGTTGGATGCACCCCCACTAGTTCCATTGGAGAGCTTTTCTTAGCTCATATGTGCATCCGTTACATGGCAATCCCTACTCCTTACATCATATCTATCGTTTGGCCCTCTCGCCTATGATTTTCCTCATTGATGTGAGCCTTTCACACCTTTTTTGTCTTCCTCCTCCACCATCTCTCTCTCTCTTTGCCATCCTAAGTGTCAACTCTCGTGCTTACGCTCATCCATTGCATGCGTGCTCAAAATATTGAAAGGGAGTGGATCAAATTGACTTGTACCTGGCTAGTGGTCTGCGGATGAGTCAAGATAAGAGTCCAAAGAAGACTAAGTGTGAAACTTTAGTAGATTGAGTTCTCAACAAATAAATATTTTTCTCTCTCGTATTCCCATCCCCCACTTCTTTCACGCAAACACCATCTGGAGACATTCGAGTCACGGACAGAAAGAGCTCTTGCACCTTAAAGTTCTTTTGTTGCTTGTTTCAATGCTAGTATAGACTTTTGCTTGTTATGACTTGAATTGAATTACATGACTTGATTGCTTTACTTAAAAGTTCTTATATGGTTGTTAGCATGTCACCACAGAAATTATGCTTGTTATCATTACCTATTCGAGGACGAGCATGAACTAAGCTTGGGGATTTTGATACGTCCCAAACATATCTATAATTTCTGCTTGGTCCATGCATGTTTTGTGTGATATTGCTATATTTTAGATACATTTTCATACACTTTTGATCATATTTGGACTAACCTATTAACTCAGTGCACCCCAGTGCCAGTTCCTGTTTTCTACTGTTTTTCAATTTCAGGTTTCCCCCGTACTGAAAATGCTCCAAAAATTCTAGGAAATCCGAATAAAAAAATCAGCGCTTCGAAAACTTCCAGAGTCCCGAAGGGGGGGGCTGAGGGGACCCACCAGGCCCCCAGGCGCCCTCCCGGCGCGACCGGGAGTGGGGCCTCGCCAGGGGCCGCCTGGACCCCCTAGTGGCCCCCCTGGCTGCCTCCCTTTGCCTATATTTATCTCCCGTCACGAAAACCCTGAGGAGAGAACCATTTTTCGCGATCTCGCCTCTTTTCCTCCGCCGCCGCGCTTCCAAGATCGGGAGCACCAGAAGACCCCTTCCAGGCACTCTGCCGGAGGGAGGATTGACCTTCGGGAGCTTCTCCCCCACCATGGACGCTTCCCGGATAATCCTTGAGTAGACCACCTTGGACCATGGGTCCATGAACATTAGTTATGTGATGTTCTTCTCCCCTCTTTGTTCTTTATGAATTAGACCTTGTGAGCTGCCCTACATGATCAGATCACATATGTAATTCTTTCTATTGTTGCTATGCTGAGTTTTCTGGGATCTGATGGATTATGAGACTATGTTCAGATTGTGATTGAGTAATATATTTGGTTCTTATCTTTTATATTTTTGTTCTTGAGTAATTATTGCATGTTCTCCGTTGCTGTTTATTGCTTTGGCCAAGTAGTAGGTAGTGACTCCAAGAGGGAGCGTTATGCATGATTGTGGGTTCATGCCCCCTGATGACTAGCTTGAGTGACAGAAACATGAGTCTAGGGGATGTGTTGTTGCCACAAGGGGGAAAACAACGGTGCTTATAACCGCGATTGCAATGATCGTTTACTTTACAGAAAGATCTTTTAATGCAGTTGTCTATTGCTTTGGGTTTACACTTTGGGTGGGGCTCGCAACTTAATACCAGCGAGATGTTCTGGATAGATATCTCAAGGTGGATGATTAGTAGTAGATGTAGATGGATTTCGTTCTACTTATTTTGGCGTACCGCCCGTGCTTTTGAGCCTCTTCCTCTCTTTGTAGCATAGTTAGCATTGGTTTGCGCCCGTAATCCTGTCAATTGCCCAACTGTGATTTGTTTGCCTCGCATAACACTTTTATCGTCTTTTTGGAGAGAGAAACATCACTAGTGAACATCATGGGATCCCGGTCCATATTTCCATCACTGTTTACACCATCAATTTACTTTCCAGCTTCAGTTATCATTACCTATTATCTCTTGTGTTTGATCCTTTGTAAACAACAAGACCGGAGAGATTGACAACCTCTCTGAACTTTGTTGGGAGAAAAGTTACTTTTTGTGTGTGCAGGGCCAGTAAAAGTAAGCAGCCTCAGTTGTGAATGGCACCATTGTTCTCTTTACTACCTACTTGTAGACCTTGGGGTCCTACTGGTTCGATCCCAACGTTGGTATCTTTGCCAACGGAAATTTGCTGCTATCCTACATCTCACCTTCCACTTGGGGTAACCAACGAAGGGCGAGAAGCCATTATCATCACTCGCGCATCATCCGCCACCGCCGCGCTTCCAAGATCGAGAGCACCAGAAGACCTCTTCCCGGCACCCTGCCGGAGGGAGGATTGACCTCCGGGAGCTTCTCCACCACCATGGACGCTTCCCGGATGTGCCGTGAGTAGTTCCCCTTGGACCATGGGTCCATGACCAGTAGCTATGTCATGTCTTCTCTCCAATCTTGTGCTTCAATTCTTAGCCATTGTGAGCTGCCCTACATGATCAAGGCATCTATGTAAATTTCCTGCTGTTGCTATGCTGTGTTTGCTGGGATCCGATGGATTATGAGATTATGTTCAGATTGTGATGAGTTGTATATTTGGATTACCTTTTATATTTTGTTCTTGATTAATTCTTGCATGTTCTCCGTTACTTTTTATTGTTTTGGCCAAGTAGTAGATAGTAACTCCAAGAGGGAACATTTATGCATGATTGTGGGTTCATGCCCCCCCCCTGGTGTCTAGCTTGAGTGACAGAAACATGAGGCTAGGGGATGAGTTTTTGCCACTAGGGAGAAAACAACGGTGCTTGTAACCACGGTTGCAAGTATTGTTTACCTTACACAAAGTTTGTTAATGAAGTTGTCTGTTGCTTTGAGCTTACACTTTGGGTGGGGCTCGCAACTTAATACCAGCGAAATGTTCTGGATAGATATATCAAGATGGATGATTAGTGAGTAGATGCAAATGGATTTCAGTCTACTTTTTTGGCGTACTACCCATACTTTTGAGCCTCTAGCTTTCCAGTAGCATAATTAGCATTGCAGTGCGTTTATAATCATGTCAATTGCCCAGCTGTAATTTGTCTACCCAGCTTAGCTATTTTGTCATCTTTTGGAAGAGAGACATCACTAGTGAACATCATGGGACCTCGGTCCATATTTCCACCACTGTTACACCTTCACTTTATTTCCTGCTTTTACTTTCCATTGCATTTATCACCACTATCATTATCGTCTTGCGTTTGATCCTTTGTAAACGACAAGGCCGGAGGGATTGACAACCCCTCTGTACTCGTTGGGAGCAAAGTTACTTGTTGTGTGTGCAGGTCCGGGTAAAGTAAGCAACCATCGGTTGTGAACGACGCCATTGTTCACTTTACAACCTACTTGTCGACCTTGGAGTCCTACTGGTCGATCTCAACCTTGTTATCTTCACCAAGGGGAATTTGCCGCTATCTACATCTCAACATTCTACTTGGGGTAACCAACGAAGGGCGAGAAGCTTATCATCTCTCGTACCATCAAGCAAGTTTTTGGCGCCGTTGCTGGGGACTCCAATCTTCAAGATAGGAGAGTTGCACACTATCTTTTATCTTTGCTTTTTAGTCTTGTTAGTTTACCTTCTAGTTTTTATCTTAGTGTCATTTATCAAAAATCACAAAAAATTGCTTGCTTTGTTCTTGCTTGCTGCTGTTACTATGAGTTCCACTGAAAACAATAAGTTGTGTGATTTCACTAGTCACAACAACAATGACTTTATCAGCACTCTTATTGCTCCACCTGCCACTTCAGCACCTTCTTATGAAATTAAACCCGCTTTGCTGAATCTTGTTATGAAAGATCAATTCTCTAGTGCTGGAGATGCTGCTGCTTTGCACTTGAATAATTTTGTTGAGCTTTGTGATATGCAAAAGTACAAAGAAGTAGATGGTGATATTGTTAAGCTTAAGCTTTTTCCTTTCTCCTTGAGAGGAGGAGCTCAAGTGTGGCTTCAATCCTTGCCTAGAAATAGCATAGATCTTTGGATAAGTGCAAGGATGCTTTTATTGGGAAGTACTACCCACCTGCTAAGATTATCTAGTTGAGTAGTAACATTATGAATTTTAAGAAATTGGATAATGAACATGTTTCCCAAGCTTGGGAACACATGAAATCTCTTGTTAAGAATTTCCCTACACATGGTTTGACTACTAGGATGGTTATTCAGACTTTCTATGCAGGTTTGAACTTTACCTCGCGGAATCTATTAGACTCAGTTGCGGGAGGAACCATTATGTCAACTACACTTGGTGCTGCCACAAAGCTATTGGACGAGATGATGACAAACTACTCTCAATGGCATACCGAAAGAGCTCCAACAGGTAGGAAGCTGAACTCTGTTGAGGAGATCTCCTCTTTAAATGAAAAGGTTGACATGATCATGTCTTTACGTACTAAGCAAGCTCCTATTGATCCTCATGATGTTCCTTTGAATTCTCTGGTTTCTCTAGAGCAAGTTGATGTTAATTTTATTTCTAGGAACAACTTTAATTATAATGCTTATAGGAGAAATTTTGGTAGCAATAATCCTAGACCGTTCCCATCCAACAACTATGGGAACAACAACACTTATCCTAGCACCAAAAACTCCACTTCTAAATTAGAGAGCATGCTTAAGAACTTTATCACTTCTCAAAAAGCCTTCAACAAGAGTGTAGAAGATAAATTAGAAAAACTGGATAGCCTCTCTTCGAAGGTAGACAATATAGCTCATGAGGTAGAAATGCTTAAAATTAGAACCTCTCCTCTTGAGGAAAGAAAAACTACACCCATGAATGCTACCAAGTCCAAATTAATGAGAACATTAGAATGCTAGCCAAACTTACGGATAGATGGGCTAGAGAAAAGGAAGAGGAAGATAGGATTAAGAGCCTTCCTACACACACTACTATCTCCACTATACAAGTTGTTGAGGATCTAAAAACTTTTAGCACCCAACACACCCCTAGTCCCATTGGACCTATTAATGGTGATGCTAATACCTCAACTTTAGGACAAGAAGATCTCATCAATCTAGAGACTACCAAGAGAATGAGCTTAGGTGACATCACCACTTTAATTAATGGTAGTGATCTTTATTTTGATAATTGTAGTCTTTCTGAAGTTATCACCTTTTTGCAAAGAATGACTAAAAAATCCCACACTAGCACACTCAACATTGCCTTCACTGAGCATATTACCAATGCTCTTATCAAAGCTAGGGAGGAGAAGCTCAAGCTAGAGAATTCTATCCCTAGGAAGCTAGAAGATGGTTGGGATCCCATAGTCAAAATTAAATTGAATAATTTATCTTATTTTTCTTTATGTGATGTTGGAGCTAGTGCCTCCGTTATGCCCAAAAGAATGTATGATATGCTCAATTTGAAACCTTTTGATACATGTTCTTTTGGTGTTCGTCTTGTTGATTCTTTTGGTATTCGTCAATGATAATTATGTTCCCGTTGATTTTATTGTCTTGGACATTGAGTGTGATCCCACATGTCCAATTATTTTGGGACGTCCTTTTCTTCGCACCGTTGGTGCTATCATTGATATGAAAGAAGGGATTATTAGATTCCAGTTTCCCCTCAAGAAGGGCATGGAACATTTCCCTAGAAAGAAGATGAAGTTACCTTTTGAGTGCGTTACACGGGTAAGTTATTTTTTTGAAATTGATAAACTTGATCTTCTTGTATCATGCCTAGCTAAAAGGCATAAAAGAAAGCACTTGTTGGGAGTCAACCCAAGTTGTTTTTACTTCCAGTTTTAGTGGTATTGATGCTTATTACTACTGTAGCAATATTATTGTATCTTTATTTTCAAGCTTTGTGCCAAGTTTTAGCCTCCGACTGCAAGAAAGTTCAAAAGTTGTGACATTCTGTCCAGAAACAGATTCTATCCCCTTGACGAAACAATTAGCCAAAAATCACCTGATCATCTTTTTGATCTGAATTTTTTGACAGTATGCTCTATACAATTAGCTTTCATGCGTCTGTTCTGAGTTTTTTATTTGAGTTCTAGAAGTACCTCGAAAAAATTATTTACTACCTGCTGGTCTGTTTTTCACAGATTCTGTCACGTTTTGCATTTTCAACGTTTTGCAAATCTTAAGCTTTCTTTTTCTTTGCAAATACTTTCAGGCAATCATGAGAAACAGTAACTCTTCGTGAGAATCTTTATTTCCAGTGGAGAAATATTATTTTATCATGGGTACTAACCACTCTAATCAGCTTATGGTGAGTTTCGTATGAAAGAAGTTTTCAAGTATGCGAAGAAAGATGATGAAAGAAGATTCAGGAGTGTCAAGCGCTCAAGCTTGGGGATGCCCCCATGCACCCTCAAGAAATATACAAGGAGACTCAAGCGTCTAAGCTTGGGGATGTCCCCGTGCATCCCCTTCTCCATCAACAATCACCAGTTCGTCCTTCTCCATGCTATATTTTTATCACTTCATATGTTATGTGCTAAACTTGGAGCGTCCCGCTCTTTACCTTTTAGTTTGTTTAGTTTTTCTTGTTGTTCATAACAAGTTGGATCCTAGCCTTCATTGTTTGGGAGATAAACATGCTCCACTACACCCTAGAACACAACATAGGCTTGCATGCTTATATTTTTGTGTGTTCTTTATCTTTTCATAGCTGCTATCATGCTTAGCTCTTAGTTTTCATGCTTATCTTTTTAAGATATTTTATTTAGGTTGATTTAGGAACTCTCTTGAGTTTTCATGCTTATCTTGTTTAGAGAGTGATCTTGTTGCACTGAGTTGTGTGTCTTGCATGAGTAGGTAATTAAGGTTGCTATTACAAGTGTAGTGGTAACTTGCAATAGTTTTGAGGTATTGATTTGAGTAATGTTTGGACTTTTGGTGTCAAGAGCTTGAGCCTATTAGTGATAGGTGTCGTATTTTGGGCAATTCGTGCTTATTTTCGAAAACTGCAAAACTTAGTTGAGAACTCTAACTACTAGATGAATCGCTAACCTTTGGAGGGGTTGGAATATATAGAGTGCCCTCACGTACCATGGGTCGAGGATGCGCAAGGATAACCAAACCCCCATACACTACTCCTCGGGGTACTTGTCTCTTTGTGAACCTCCTGATTAGATAGAAAATTACCGATAATAAGTGCATGAGTTCTTCGGACTAATGTGAGTATTTGATTGTTGGCACTTCCACCTTCCATATTTTGCTAGCCTCTTCGGTACCGTGCATTGCCCTTTCTCATCTTGAGAGTTGGTGCAAACTTTGCCGGTGCATCCAAACCCTTGGCATGATACACTCTGTCATCATAAACCTCCTTATATCTTCCTGAAAACAGCCATCATACCTACCTATCAAGGATTTTCCATAGCCTTTCCGAGATACATTTCCATGCAACATCCACCATCTCATGACTTGATCTTCATGTCGTACATGCTTTTTCTTGATCGATGAGCCGCATGATAGTTGGGCTTTGCCCTTATTATTGCTACATGACGCGCTAGTATCATTGCATATCCTGCTACACTGGCAGAGACATACATTTGCATTCATCATGATAGTGTTCATCTTTCTTTATGTTGAGTACTTCTTATAAAGTGTGAAGATCTTCTATATTCTTGTAAAATATAGAGTGTTGCCCTTAAGTGAGGAAAAGATTCCAAAGAGGACAAAGTTATTAGATCCTAAAGAGGACAAATGAGAGATAAATAGAAAGAGCCAATGAGGCCACAAAATACAAAAAAATAGTCCCTCCGATCCATAATAAGTGTTGCTCATGTAATACAAAGTTTGTACTAGCTTAGTACAAAATATGCGACACTTATTATGGATCGGAGGGAGTAGATAAAAGAAATAAAAAGAGAGAAGGGGCAACAATGCTATTCCTTTTGAAAGATCCACACTCGTACTCCATTGTCATATTTGTACTTCGTAGAGATTATCATTCATGCATAACTATGTGGGGATCCTTAAACTATAGAACTTGGCTTGCATATTCCAAGGATGAGCCTCCTCAAAAGATCTCTAGGTCTTCATGAAAAAGCAACTTGGATGCACCCCCACTAGTTCCATTGGAGAGCTTACCTTAGTTCTTATGTGCATCTGTTGCATGGCAATCCCTACTCCTCACATCATATATCTTTCATTTGGCTTTCTCTCGCCTATGATTATCCTCATTGATGTGAGCCTTTCACACATTTTTTGTCTCCCTTTCCTATCATTTCTCTCTTTGCCGTCCTAAGTGCCAACATATCTTGCTCGCGCTCATTCATTGCATGAGTGCTCAAAGTCGAAAGGAAGAGGATCAGTTTGACTTGTGCCTGACTAGTGGTATAAGGACGAGTTAAAATAAGATCCCGAAGGAGACCTAGTGTGAAGTTTAGTAGATTGAGTTCTCAATTAAATTATATAGTATTTTTCATTTTCTAAATCCATCTCCCACTTCTTGCACGAAAACATCATTTGGAGACATTCGAGTCACGGATAGCGAGAGATCTTGCACCTTTATGTTCATACGTTGCTAGTTTCAATACTAGACATAGACTCTTGCTTGTTATTATCTTGACTTGAATTGCATATCTTACTTTCTTTACTTTGAAGTTCTTATATGTGTGTTAGCATGTCACTACAAAAATTATTTGTGTTATAATTTACCTACTCGAGGACGAGCAGGAATTAAGCTTGGGGATGTTGATACGTCCCAAACGTATATATAATTTCTGCTTGTTCCATGCCCTTTTAGGTGACATTGCTATGTGTTTTACTACACTTTTATATCTTTTTACACATATTTGGACTAACCTATTAACTCATTGCACTCAGTGCCAATCCTGTCTGCTGATGTCTCACTACAAAAAATCTACTTATACATGACGGATTTTCGATTACATTTTAAATAACTGCAGCCCCGCAAGCCCGTTGAAGGCCCGCAAAAACCCGCTGAAGCCCGGCAAACCGGTCCTGGTATAAAATGCTAACCGTAATCCCTCCTCGGCGCCCTCTCCCTCCATCGCATCCCCTCCCAATCCCCCATCGTCTCCGACACATCGCAGCCACCCTCCACCTCTTTGCTTCCCTCCTCCCACATCTCACCGTCGGCCCTCTCCCTGTCCTACTCACCTCGCAGCTTCGGCATCCGCCAGATCTGCCGGATCCCACATCCATCCCTATCTGAATCCTTCTCTCTCTCTTGTGGGACCCCGCGTGCTGCGACCAACACCCGACGATTCTGGCAACGTCCGCTACCGCGCAACACACTCACGAGCTGGTCTTCGACCCCTATGTCGTCCAGACCGGCTGGATTCGCCGCTCCCGCTCTCCGGCGCTTGACCGCGCTAGGGTTTTGGCTGCGACGTCGTGTCCATCACAGGTGGGTTTCCGGCGACTCCTCTCCGTTGCACACCATACCACACTCTCCCTCTCCACCTCCAGGATGGCGCCCATAGCTCGGTGCGCTCACGCGCAGTTGGCTGGATGGCAGCGACCCCGACCTCCTCTACCACGTCTCGGGCGTGGTCGTCCTCGACCAGCAGGCAGCAGAGCAGCTCCCCCTAGCGACCCCTCATCTAGCTTCAATGGGAAAAGCTCAAGACCCCCACGGTCCAAGGTAATCTCTTATCTCTCTCTCTAATTTTCAGTTTTGTCAGGCACTATTGCCTGCAGCTGTTGACATGTATCGCACAATTTTTTGGTAGGAATATGAGAGGAAGAAGGTACTACATTTTTTTTCCTGTTGGCAATCATGTGTATGCAATTGAGATACCATGCATGTTGATGTTTCTTGCAAACATTTACATATTCTCTCCATTTTACAAATCAATACAAAACCGATGGTAGTTGCTAGCCCTTGTGAAATGTATGCGTTTTTGTGCACAAAAGGTGTTTGTGTATTTGTCCAAACTGTTATGAAGAGATAGAGACCAATTAACGTGTGGTTTTGAAGCTTCATATAAGAACCAAATGTTTAAGTCAATATTTCCACCGAGTAGTACATTTGATACTTTTCTTCTAAGTAACTAAGTTGCAGGAAAGGAAGGGCTATGAGCTATTTGACCGATCCTCCCGTCGTGGCCGTGTCGTAATTTTAGTTAATCTTGAGCCTGTATTTTTTTCTTGTTCTCAATACTAGATTTTTGGTTCTTTCCATGCATTGCTATAAAATATGTTCATTCATATGCAGGTTAATCTAAACATGCCATTCATCAGCATGCCATTGCTCATGTTGATGTTTCGTACTGTATTGATATTCTGTTTCTCTCTGTTCATAGAACAGGGCGGTATGAAGGTCCTCCCTCAGGATGTGTTGACATGACTCTCCTCCCCGAGGTGAACTACGCGGACGCCTGCGCCGAGGTATCCAGCTCTTCTCCCTGCCCCTTGCTTAATATGTACGTGATAAGCTTTTCGGGAACAAGTTTGATAAATGCGCCGGTGAATCTTTGCATACAAAACTTTTTTATTTCGTCCTTTGCGTAGCTAATTTGCCTTTTGCTCATAATGTAACCGCAAGTACATCCTGTTGTGGAACTGAAGATGATGTTTACTTCACATTTTTATTTGTTGAAATGTCCCAGATTATGTCCATTTAGTACGAACAAGAATCAAAGTAATTAATTTGACTTTTGCTCCATTTTCTATTTCGTTCCTTGCCTAGCTAATTTTACTTTTGCTATGAGGTAACAACTGATTTTATCTACCTTTTTTTATTGAACTTCGTTTTATCCATCTTTTGATGTGAGATAGCAACTAATTTGCTTTTTTTCTTGCTGTTTTTACTTCCTAGTGATGCTTATATTGTAACTGCTAGTGCAGCCTGTTGTAGAACCAGATTATGTAAATTTATTATGAACTAGTAAAAATAACAAGTGTATGGTATCCTGATACTGAAATTTCATGCCAACTACGTCTGTAGAATCTCTAAAAGAAAGATGTAATATTGTCCATACTGTAATCAATTGAATTTGATATTTTCTTCACAAGTAAGGTTTGTTTTCAATTGTTAGTTAGCAGAAGATAGTGAGAGGGGGAAGGTTTGTCAATGTCATCATTAACATAGGAGCTCCAGACTGTAATTTCTCCTATTATGTAACAAAACTTCATCCTATTAATCTATTTCTTCTGTAGGTGGTCTCCTAGAAGATGAAGTGGCGACATCTACTTAGCAGGAGGTGGACTGATTTCCATGAAAGCTAGGTTGGAGGCAGCAACTAAAGCTCAGAAGTTAGAATCACAATTTGATACTAAAATTCCATCCTTCATGAAAAGGATGTTACATTAACATGTAGGATTTTGTAAGCTTCTATGTTGTAGATAAGAGTTGATGGTTGGATAAACACTATGTGATCTATGTATTGTATGGCACTTTGGAAATATTTTGTCTTGAAACAAAATTGTCAAATTGATATGTGTAATGTATTTTGTTAGAAAAATGTACTGGCTCAAAATTGCATCGAAAGCAAAAGTCCTAATTTGCTACTCCCTCCGTCCCATAATGCAGTTACGTTTTTTGAGCTAGTCTAACTCAAAAAATGTTAATATATTATGTGACGGAGGGAGTAGGTGAAATCAACGACAATTTTTTTGGTGAAAAAAAAGCCACGTCCAGTCTGCCAATTCAGAATCCTACGTGGCATCAATCGATGACAGTTTGTTTTGTCACAACGGGCTGGGGCCTAGTTTGGGCTCGGCTGGCTTGGGGTAGACCTGTGATAGCCAAGAACCGTCATGAAAGGTATGATGTCAAATTATGACGCGTGATACATGATGGATTCCAAATTCGTCATGATCGTAAACCCATGACGGTGTTTCACTGACTGATGATGGATTGAAACTGTCATGCATAAGCACGTCTCTTGTAGTGTGTATAACTTGCAGGTTTTTACCCATATTTATAGAGCTCCAAAAATCCCAAGAAAATCAGATAGAAAATCAGCATACAGGAAGCTTCCGGAATCACCGAAGGAGAGCCGAAGAGGGGCCAACCCCCGCCCAGGCGGCTAGGTGGCGCGACCCACCTCCTGGCCGCGCCACCAGGGCACCTGGGAGGTGGGGCCAGACCCTGTTGCCCCCATTCGGCCTATTTTTACCCCTCGCTCCGAAAACCCTCGGAGAGACCCCCACATCGCGAATTTCCTCTCTGTTCCGTCGCCGCCGCGCTTCCAAGATCGGGAACACCAGAAGACCTCTTCCCGGCACCCTGTCGGAGGGAGGAATGACCTCCGTGAGCTTCTCCGCCACCATGGACGCTTCCCGGATGTGCCGTGAGTAGTCCCCCTTGGACCATGGGTCCATGACCAGTAGCTATGTCATGTCTTCTCTCCAATCTTGTGCTTCAATTCTTAGCCCTTGTGAGCTGCCCTACTTGACCAAGGCATCTATGTAATTTTCCTGCTGTTGCTATGCTCTGTTTGCTGGGATCCGATGGATTATGAGATTATGTTCAGATTGTAATGAGTTATATATTTGGTTTACCTTTTATATTTTGTTCTTGAGTAATACTTGCATGTTCTCCGTTACTTTTTATTTCTTTGGCCAAGAAGTAGATAGTAACTCCAAGAGGGAGAGTTTATGCATGATTGTGGGTTCATGCCCCCCCGGTGTCTAACTTGAGTGACAGAAACATGAGGCTAGGGGATGAGTTTTTTCCACTAGGGAGAAAACAACGGTGCTTGTAACCGCGGTTGCAAGTATTGTTTACCTTACGCAAAGTTTGTTAATGCAGTTGTCTGTTGCTTTGAGCTTACACTTTGGGTGGGGCTCGCAACTTAATACCAGCGAAATGTTCTGGATAGATATATCAAGATGGATGATTAGTGAGTAGATGCAAATGGATTTCAGTCTACTTTTTTGGCGTACTACCCATACTTTTGAGCCTCTAGCTTTCCAGTAGCATAATTAGCATTGCGGTGCGTTTATAATTCTGTGAATTGCCCAGCTGTAATTTGTTTACCCAACTTAGCTATTTTATCGTCTTTTAGGAGAGAGACATCACTAGTGAACATCATGGGACTCTAGTCCATATTTCCACCACTGTTTACACCTTCACTTTATTTCCTGCTTTTACTTTCCGTTGCAATTATCACCCCTATTATTATCCTCTTACGTTTGATACTTTGTAAACGACAAAGCCGAAGATTGACAACCCCTCTGTACTCGTTGGGAGCAAAGTTACTTGTTGTGTGTGCAGGTCCAGGTAAAGTAAGCAACCATCGGTTGTGAACGACGCCATTGTTCACTTTACCACCTACTTGTCGACCTTGGAGTCCTACTGGTTGATCTCAACCTTGGTATCTTCACCAAGGGAAATTTACTGCTGTCTACATCTCAACCCTCCACTTGGGGTAACCAACGAAGGTCGAGAAGCCGTTATCATCTCTCGTACCATCAGTTGCCTCTCTCTCCCATCCTCAATCCACCTCAAATTCACTCCACATTCCCCAACCGAACCAAAGCTAAGAACTAGTGAAGATCTCTCTGTTTCTCTCTTTCTCTTCAACCTCAATCCACCTCAAATCCACTTCACATAGTAGTTGTTTCAGGTGAATCTTGACCACCCCCTTTTGCTTGAGTTAATATCCCTTGAATCACCCTTTTTTATTTAGAAAAAAATGTACAATACTTATTTTGATGGAACTATTTACATTAAGGTGGAACCCCCTAGTTCATCTTTTTTCCTCAAATCCTTGTGTATTTTTTAAATCACTCGGGAGTGAAATTGCCAAAAATCACCACATATCAGTCATCATTTGCGGAAAACCACCAAAACACTAACAGTTTGCAAAAACCATCGAATATTTAGTAACAGTTGTGCAAAAAACACTAACTGGTCGGTTGAGCGCATTTTGACAAAGAAACTGGCAAGGGGAACCCGCATATGAGGACAAATGTCAAATTCGTAACGCTGACGACGGGGATGGCCGTTATTCACTAGTATTGACCTGGCTGGACCAAACCAGGTCACATATGAGTCCAACAGTCTCCCCACTCTCTCCCGCCTCCCTTTTACCCCCGCAACCTAGATCTACAATGGCGACCAACGACGACAGCGGCGCTTGATGGCACTGAAGTAGTGCTCCTCGTTGGCTACCCCAAGTGGAAGGTTGAGATATATCGTGGCAGTAATTTCCCTCGACGAAGATACCAAGGTTTGTCTCCAGTAGGACTCCGACAACGACAAGTAGGTGACAACGACACTAGAAGTTACTAGCACGAGTTGACGTGAACCTGCACACAGATACAAATAACTTTGCTCCCAACGACTTCAGAGAGGTTGTCAATCTCTCCGGCCTTGTTGTTTACAAAGGGTCAAACGCAAAAGATAAAAGGTAATGATAACTGCAACTAGAAAGTAAAACAGGAAGTAAATTGAGGGTGTAAACAATGGTGGTAATATGGACCGGGGTCCCATGAAGTTCACTGGTGATGTCTCTCTCCCAAAAGACGATAAACAACTATGCAAGGTGAACAAATTACAACTGGGCAATTGACAGGATTACGAACACAAACCAATGCTAACTATGCTACAAAAGAAAGGAAGAGGCTCAAAAGCATGGGCGATACGCTGATATTAAGTTGCGAGACCCACCCAAAGTGTAAACCCAAAGCAACAGACAACTGCATTAAAAGAACTCTACTTAAAGTAAACAATCCTTGCAATCGCGGTTACAAGCACCGTTGTTTTTCCCCCTTGTGGCAACATCACAACCCCTACACTCATGTTTCTGTCACTCAAGCTAGTCATCAGGGGGCATGAACCCACAATCATGCATAACACTCCCTCTTGGAGTTACTACCTACTACTTGGCTAAAGCAATAAACAACAATGGAGAACATGCAAGAATTACTCAAGAACAAAAATATAAAAGAGATGAACCAAATATTTTACTCATCACAATCTGAACATAGTCTTGTAATCCATCAGATCCCAGCAAAGTCAACATAGCAACAGCAGGAAGAATTACATATGTGCCTTGATCATGTAGGGCATCTCATAAGGTCTAATCCATGAAGAACAAAGAGGGGGAGAGGACATCACATAGCCACTGATCATGGACCAATGGTCCAAGGTGGACTACTCACGGATCATCCGGGAAGCGTCCATGGTGGTGGAGAAGCTCCTGGAGGTCAATCCTCCCTCCGGCAAGGTGCCAGGAAGAGGTCTCCTGGCGCTCCTGATCTTGGAAGCGCGGCGGTGGAGGAACAGAGGTGAGATCGCGAAAAAGCATTTTGTCCTCGGGGGTTTCGGAGTACGAGGTAAATATAGGCGAAGGGGGGGGGCATCCAGGGGGCCATCAGGGAGTCCAGGCGGCCCCCTAGCGCGGTCCCACCCTGGGCCGCGCCCACAGGGCGTATGGCCCCCTGGTGGGTCCCCTCTGGCCCCCCTTCGGGACTCTGGAAGCTTCCGGTACGCTGATTTTATATATATTTTTCCCGAAATTTCTCTGGCATTTTACGTAATGGGAAAACCTGAAATAAAAAGACAGCAGAAAACAGAAACTGGCACTGGGGTGCACTGAGTTAATAGGTTAGTCCAAATATGATCAAAAGTGTATGAAAGTGTATCAAAAGCATAGCAATATCACCCAAAACATGCATGGAGCAAGCAGAAATTATAGATACGTTTGGGACATATCAACATCTCCAAGCTTAATTCCTGCTTGTCCTCGAGTAGGTAAATGATAACAAGCATAATTTCTATGGTGACATGCTACCAACCATAAAAGAACTTTTAAGTAAAGCAATCAAGGCATGCAATTGAATTGAAGTTATAACAAGCAAGAGTCTATATTAGCATTGAAACAAGCAACATAAGAACATAAAGGTGCAAGAGCTCTCGCTATCCGTGACTCGAATGTCTCCAAATGGTGTTTGCGTGTAAGAAGTGGGGGATGGGAATACGAGAGAGAAAAATATTTATTTGTTGAGAACTCAATCTACTAAAGTTCCACACTTGGTCTCCTTTGGAATCTTATCTTGACTCGTTCCTAGACCACTAGCTAGGTACAAGTCAAACTGATTCACTCCATTTCGATATTTTGAGCACACATGCAATGGATGAGCGTAAGCAAGAAATTTGAAACTTACGATGGCAAAGAGAGAGAGAGAGGCTGGAGGAGAAGACAAAAGGGTGTGAAAGGCTCACATCAACGAGTACAATCATAGGCGAGAGAAAGCCAAATGATAGATATGATATGAGGAGTAGGGATTGCCATGCAACGGATGCACATGTGAGCTAAGGAAAGCTCTCCAATGGAACTAGTGGGGGTGCATCCAACTTGCTTGCTCAAGAAGACCTAGAGCTCATTTGAGGAGGCTCATCATTGCAATATACAAGCCAAGTTCTATAGTGTAAAGGTCCCCACAAAACTATATGCATATATGATCATCTCTATGGAGTACAAGATACAAGAGGGAGTACGAGTGTGGATCTCTCAAAAGGAATAGTAGTGTGCCCCCTTCTCTCTTTTTATTTTCTTTTTCTCCTTTTTCTAATTTTTTTGTATTTTTTTGGCCTCAATGGCTCTTTCTATTTAACTCTCATTTGTCCTCTTTGGGATCTTTTAATTTGTCCTCTTTGGGATCTTTTCCTCACTTAGAGGCAACACTCTATTTTACAAGGAGTATAGAAGATCTTCCAGACTTTACAAAAGTACTCAGCATAAAGAAGATGAAGGTATCACGATGCATGCAAATGTATGCCTCTACCAGTGTAGCAGGAACATGTATGAAATGAAGATCAAGTAATGAGAGGATGGATGTTGCATGGCAATATATCTCGGAAAGGCTATGGAAATTCCTTGATAGGTAGGTATGGTGGCTTTTTTGAGGAAGGATATAAGGAGGTTTATGATGATAGTGCGTATCATGCCAAGGGTTTGGATGCACCGGCGAGGTAGACACAAACTCTCGGAGTGAGCAGAGGGCAATGCATGGTACTGAAGAGGCTAACAAATATGGGAAGTTGGAAGTGTCAACTTTCGAAAACTTACATTAGTCCGAAGAACTCATGCACTTATTATCGGTAACTCTCAATCTAATCAGAAGGTTCACAAAGAGACGAGTACCCCGAGGAGGAGTGTATGGGGGTTTGGTTATCCTTGCGCATCCTCGACTCATGGTATGTGAGTGTACTCTAATATCCGATCCCTTCAAAGATTGTGATCCATCTAGTAGCTAGAGTTCTCAACTAGTTTCGTAGTTTTTCGAAAATAAACACGGATTGCCCGAAATACGACATCTATCACTAATAGGCTAGAGCTCTTGACACCAAAAGTTCCAACATTACTCACAACAATACCTCAAAACTATTGCAAGTTACTACTACAATCGAATAGCAACCTTAATTACCTACTTCAAGTGAAGACACACAACTCGGTGCAACAGACCAACTCTCTAAACAAGATAAACATGAAAACTCAAGAGAGTTACAGAAACAAACTAAACAAAATATCTTACAAACATAAGCATGAAAACTAAGTGCTAAACATAACAGCAGCTACGAAAAGATAAAGAACACACAACAAAAGAAAGACAAGCATGAAAATCCTATGATGTGTTATAGTTTAAAGTGGAGCGTGTTTCTCTCGCACACAAAGAAAGCTGGGTTCTAACTTGGTATGAACATCAAGAAAAGCTAAAGAAAACTAAAAAGTAAAAAGCAAGACGCTCCAAGCATAGCACATAATGCATGAAGTGATAAAAAATAGTGTAACGAAGGACGAACTGATAATTGTCGATGGAGAAGGGGATTGATACGTCCCAAACGTATCGATAATTTCTGCTTGCTCCATGCATGTTTTGTGTGATATTATTATGATCTAGATACACTTTCATACACTTTTGATCATATTTGGACTAACCTCTTAACTCAGTGCACCCCAGTGCCAGTTTCTGTTTTCTGCTGTTTTTTTGTTCCACGTTTCCCCCATATTAAAAGTGCTCCAAAAATTCGGGAAAAATCGGATAAAAAATCAGCGCATCGGAAGCCTCCAGAACCCCGAAGGAGGACCGGGGGCCACCACCAGGTTCCCAGGCGGCCACCTGGCGCGGCCTAGGGCTTGGCCGCGCCAGGGGGGGGGGGGGCGCCTGGACTCCTGGTGGCCCCCTGGCTGCCCCCTTCGCCTATATATTCCCCGTGACGTGAAACTTCCGAAAAGAGAACCCTTTTTCGCGATCTCACCTCTGTTCCACCGCCTCCGCGCTCCCAAGATCGGGAGCGCTAGTAGACTTCTTCTCGGCACCCTGCCGGAGGGAGGATCGACCTTCGGGAGCTTCCCCTTCACCATGGATGCTTCCCGGATGTGTCGTGAGTAGTTTCCTTTGGACCATGGGTCTGTGATCAGTAGCTATGTGATGTTCTCCTCCCATCTTTATTCTTCATGGTTTAGACCTCGTGAGCTGCCCTACATGATCGAGGCACATATGTAATCTTTCTGCTGTTGCTATGCTGAGTTTGATGGGATCTGATGGATTATGAGATTATGTTCAGATTGTGATAGAGTAATATATTTGGTTCTATCTTTTATATTTTTGTTCCTAAGTAATTCT
Organism: Bromus sterilis; assembly: GCA_950022295.1. NCBI lineage: Eukaryota > Viridiplantae > Streptophyta > Magnoliopsida > Poales > Poaceae > Bromus > Bromus sterilis. The sequence continues at coordinate 162,348,593 of OX465600.1, forward strand.
TGCATGTTCTCCGTTGCTATTTATTGCTTTGGCCAAGTAGTAGGTAGTAACTCCAAGAGGGAACGTTATGCTCGATTGTGGGTTAATGCCCCCTCATGACACGCTTGAGTGACAGAAACATGAGTCTAGGGGATGTGTTGTTGCCACAAGGGGGAAAACAATGGTGCTTGTAACCGCGGTTGCAAGGATTGTTTACTTTACGCAAAGTGCTTTTTAATACAGTTGTCTGTTGCTTTTGGTTTACACTTTGAGTGGGGCTCACAACTTAATACCAGAGAGATGTTCTGGATAGATATCTCAAGGTGGATGATTAGTTGTAGATGCAGTTGGATTTTGGTCTACTTATTTTGGCGTACTTCCCATGCTTTTGAACCTCTTCCTTTCTTTTGTAGCATAGTTAGCATTGCGGTGCGTTTATAATCCTATCAATTGCCCATCTGTAATTTGTTTACCTCGCATAGCAGTTTTATCGTCTTTTGGGAGAGAGTCATCAGTAGTGAACATCACAGGACCCCGGTCCATATTCTCATCATTGTTTACATGCTTATTTACTTTTCAGCTTTTACTTTCAGTTGCTATCATTATCATTATCCCTTGTGTTTTTGATCCTTTGTAAACAACAAGACCGTTGAGATTGACAACCTCTCTGAACTTCGTTGGGAGCAAAGTTATTAGTGTATGTGTGCAGGTCCACGTCAGTTGAGCCGCTGACACCGACTTATCATTGCCGGAGTCCTACGAGAGACAATCTTAAAACCTCGGTATCTTCTCCGAGGGAAACTTGCCGCTACGCTGCATCTCACCTTCCACTTGCGGTAACCAATGAAGGCGAGAAGCAATTATCCTCTCTCGCGTATCAAGCAAATTTCTGGCGCCGTTGCCGGGGACTCCGAGTGATAAGATAGGGGAGTTTCCCACTACCTTTTACCTTTACTTTTTAGTCTTGTTAGTTTACCTTTCAATTTTTATGTTTGTGTCCTATATCAAAAATTACAAAAAAAAATCTGCCACACTTGCTGCTACTATGGGTTCCACTGAAAACACCATGTTATGTGACTTCACTAGTCACAACAACAAAGACTTTATCTGCACTCCTATTGCCACACCTGCCACTTCAGCTACCTCTTATGAAATTAAACCTCTTTGCTAAACCTTGTTATGAGAGATCAATTCTCTGGTGCTGGAGATGATGCTGCTTTACACTTGAATAATTTTGTTGAATTATGTGATATGCAAAAGTATAAAGAAGTAGAAGGTGATGTTGTTAAGCTCAAGCTATTTTCCTTTCTCTTTGAGGGAAGAAGGTAAAATCTGGTTTCAATCTTTGCCTAGGAATAGCATAGATTCTTGGGATAAGTGCAAAGATGCTTTTATTGGGAAGTATTACCCCACCTACTAAAATTATCCAATTGAGAAGTAACATTATTAATTTTAAGCAATTGGATAATGAAAACGTTGCCCAAGCTTGGGAACGTATCAAATCTCTTGTTAAATGCCCTACACATGGTTTGACTACTTGGATGGTTATCCAGACTTTTTATGCATGCTTGAACTTTACCTCGCGGAACCTGTTAGATTCGGCCGCGGGAGGAACCTTTATGTCAACTACACTTGGTGTTTCCACAAAGCTTCTCGATGAGATGACGATCAATTATTCCCAATGGCACACCGAACGCGCTCCAACAGGTAGGAAGGTAAACTCTGTCGAGGAGATTACCTCCCTAAATGAAAAGTTGACTTAATTATGTCTCTACTTAGCAAGCAACCCTCTATTGACCTCATGATGTTCCTTTAAATTCTTTGGTTGCTCAGGAACAAGTAGATGTGAACTTTATTTCTAGAAACAACTTCAACAACAATGCTTATAGGGGCAATTTTGCTAGCAATCCTAGACCGTTTCCATCCAACTATGGGAACAACAACGCTCATCCTAGCAACAAGAATCCCACTTCTGAACTAGAAAGTATGCTTAGAGACTTTATCACTACCCAAAAATCCTTCAACAAAAATGTAGAAGAGAAATTAGATAAGTTGGATAATCTCTCTTTGAAGGTAGATACCTTAGCCCTTGATGTTGAGATATTGAAAATTAGAACCTCTCCCCTTGAAGAGAGGAAGGCCACTCCTATTAATGCTGTCGAGTTAAAAATTAATGACAATATTAGGATGATGGCTAAACTTAAAGAAAGATGGGCTAGAGAAAAAGAGGAAGAGGATAGAATTAATAGCCTTCCTACACACCACACAGTTGCCACTATCCAAATTGTTGAGGATACCGAAACTATTTGCACCCAATGCACTCCTGGTCCCATTGGACCTATTAATGGTGATGCTAATACCTCAACCATAGAAGAAGAAACTCCTATGAACATAGAGGGTTTCAAACAAGTGAGCCTAGATGACACTACTACCACCTTTGATAGTAGTGATATTGATTTTGATAGTTGCACCCTCTCATAAGTTATTAGCTTGCTACACCAAATGTCTAGATACCCCCACACTATATCACTCAATCTTGCCTTCACGGAGCATATCACAAATGCTCTCATCAAATCTAGGGAGGAGAAGCTTAGGATAGAAGCCTCCATACCTAGGAAGCTAGATGATGGTTGGGACCCTATGATAAAAATTAAATTAAATAACTTCTCTTGCTATGCTTTATGTGACGTTGGAGCTAGTACTTCCTTCATGCCCAGAAGAATGTATGATATGTTTGAATTGAAACCTTTTGATTCTTGTTCTTTTGGTGTTCGTCTCATCGATTCTTCCGTAAAGAAACCTTTGGGGAAGATCGATGATGTTCTTATCATTGTCAATGGCAACTATGTTCCCGTTGATTTTATTATTATGGATATAGAGTGTGAACCATTATGTCCAATTATTTTGGGACGTCCTTTTCTTTGCAGCGTTTGTGCCGTTATTGACATGAAAGAGGGAAATATAAAATTTCAATTCCCTCTCAAAAAGGGAATGGAACACTTCCCTAGAAAGAAATCAAGTTGCCATTTGAGTCCGTTACACGGGCTAGCTATTCTCTTTCTCTTGATAAAACTTGATTCTTCTTTTGCCTTATGCCTAGCTTAAAGGCGTAAAAGAAAGTGCTTGTTGGGAGGCAACCCAAGATGTTTTTACTTCTGTTTTTAGTGGTCTTGATGATTGTTACTACTGTAGCAACATCATTGTTTCTTTATTTTCAAGCTTTGTGCCAAGTTATAGCCTCTTATGATAAGGGAAGCAAAAGTTGTGACATGCTGTCCAGAAAACAGATTATGTCTTCTTGACGGAAAAAATTGGATCAAATCACCTATTCATCTTTTTGAGCTGATTTGATTACACAGCATGCTCTATACAATTTTTAAACTTTCGTATGTTCTGAGTTTTTTGATTTGAGTTGCAGAAGTACCTTGAAAAAATTCTCTACTACCTCATGTCCTGTTTTTCACAGATTCTACCACGTTTTGTCTCTCCTTAGTTTTGCAAACCTTAAGCTTGATTTTTCTTCGCAAAAAACTTTTGGCAATCTTGAGAAACAGTAGCTCTTCAAGAATATCCTTATATCCAGTGGGGAAAATTTATTTTATGAAGGGTACTAACCTCTCTAATCAGCTTATGATGAGTTATGTATGACGGGAGTTTTCAACTGTGCGATGGAAGATGATGAAAGAAAATTCGGGAGTGTCAAGCGCTTGTGATGCCCCCAAAATCAAACCGTGTACATTAATCATACACACAGGATACACGGCTGAGATTAGGGTGCCACGGTGAGATATCACAACACAACTCTACAAATAATAAAATACAAGATGTTTAATACAAGCCAGGGGCCACGAGGGCTCGAATACAACCGCTCGAAAGCACAAAGTTAGCGGAAGCAATATAATCTGAGTACAGACACAAGGTACACATGATCCGCCTTAAGAAGGCTAGCAAAAAAATAACAACGATCGAAAAGGCGAGGCCTCCTGCCTGGGGACCTCCAAACTACTCCTAGTCAACGGGGAACTCAACATCGTAGAAGGTATCGGGCTTCATGTTGCGGTGGTCAGCATCGGGGATCTCCTGCTCCTGGACTCCAACGCTCCAACGTCGACTGCAGCGGCCGATCAGGAAAAACATAAAGGGGGAAAATAAAGCAAGGGTGAGTATCCAACATACCCGCGAGTCTTACGTCCTCTACTAAGCATTTATGCATTTGTATCAAGTGGAAAGGGGAGGCTGTATATAGTGGACTGCAAGGTAGAAATCAGAATAAGGGTAAGAAGCTAGGCCTATCGAAGACTAGCATCTTCTGACGAGTCTTGCAGCACAAGAAGAGAACAACCAACAGTTTATATAAAGCATAAACTAACAATGGAGCAGAAGTTGCTGCATCATTGTATAATAGTAAGTTGTAATGATTAATAATAATATATGCCTCCGAGTTCCCCTCGTCGACTTCCCTGCGAGGAAGAAAACCCGGAACCAACAGATTAATAGTAGTAGTTTGTAGTGATAAGATCCGGCTTCAGCATAAAGCGTCCTGTTACCGTGGACACGTCTATTCGAATAGATTAAACTCCCTGCAGGGGTGCACTCTCGTGCTTACATCAATGAGGACAATCATAGGCGAGAAGGCCAAATGATAGATATGATGTGAGGAGTAGGGATTGCCATGCAACGGATGCACATATGAGCTGAAAAGCTCTCCAATGGAACTAGTGGGGGTGCATCTAACATGCTCGCTCATGAAGACCTAGAGCTCTTTTGAGGAGGCTCATCCTTGGAATATGCAAGCCAAGTTCTATAGTGTGCAGGTCCCCACATAGCTATATGCATGATCATCTCTATGGAGTACAAGGATAAGAGGGAGCACTCGTGTGGATCTTTCAAAAGGATAGTAGTGTTGCCCCTTTCTCTCTTTTTATTTTCTTTTTCTCTTTTTCTATTTTTTGTATTTTTTTGGTGGCATCAATGGCTCTTTCTATTTAACTCTCATTTGTCCTCTTTGAGATCTTTTCCTCACTTAAGGGAAACACTCTAATTTACAAGAGGTTATAGAAGATCTTTCACACTTTACAAGGTACTCAAATCATGAAGAAGATGTAGCTATCATGATGTATGCAATGTATGCCGCTGCCAGTGTAGCAGGAACATGTATGACATGAAGATCAAGTCATGAAGAGGTGGATGTTGCATGGCAATATATCTCGGAAAGGCTATGGAAATGCCTTGATAGGTAGGTATGGTGGCTGATTTGAGGAAAGATATAAGGAGGTTTATGATGATAGAGCGTATTATTCCAAGGGTTTGGATGTACCGGCGAAGGTGGACGCCAACTCTTGGAGTGAGAAGGAGGCAATGCACGGCACGGGAGAGGCTAGAAAATATGAGGAGGTGGAAGTGTCAACTTTCAATACTTACATTAGTCCGAAGAACTCATGCACTTATTATCGGTAACCCTCAATCTAATAGGGAGGTTCACAAAGATACAAGTAACCCGAGGATGAGTGTATGGGGGTTTCGTTATCCTTGCGCATCCTCGACTCATGGTACGTGAGTGTACTCTAATATTCGATCCCTCCAAAGATTAGCGATCCATCTAATAGCTCGAGTTCTCAACTAGTTTTGTAGGTTTTGAAAATACACACGGATTGCCCAAAATACGAAACCTATCACTAATAGGCTTGAGCTCTTGACACCAAAAGTTCAAACATTACTCACATCAATACCTTAAAACTATTGCAAGTTACTACTAAAATTAAATAGCAACCTCAATTACCTACTCTCAAGACAAGACACAACTCAGTGCAACAACCAACTCTCTTAACAAGATAAACATGAAAACTAAAGAGAGTTCCAGCAACAAACTAAACAAAATCCAAGGCTCTTGCTAAAGACAAACTAAGACTAAAACTAAACATGGCAGTAGCTATGAAAAGATAAAGAACACACAACAGTAAAAAGATAGGCATAAAAAATCCTATGATGTGTTCTAGATTTTGAAAGTGGAGCGTGTTTCTCTCCCACTCAAAGTAAGACGTGTTCTAACTTGTTATGAAAAGCAAACAAATCTAAATAAAACTAAAAATAAAACCTTAGAGCGAGACGCTCTAAGCATAGCACATAACACATGAAGTGATAAAAATATAGTGAGACAAAGGACGAACTGATTATTGTTGATGGAGAAGGGAATGCACGGGGGCATCCCCAAGCTTAGATGCTTGAGTTTTATTGAATATTTGTTGTGGATGCATGGGTGCATCCCCAAGCTTGAGCGCTTGACACTCCCGAATCTTCTATCATCATCGTCCATCGCACACTTAAAAACTCCCTTCATACATAACTCATCATAAACTGATTAGAGAGGTTAATACACTTAATAAATAATTTTTCCCCACTAGATATAAAGATATTATTGAAGAGATACTGTTTCTCAAGATTGCCAAAAGGTTTTTGCAAAGAAATAGGAAGCTTAAGGTTTGCAAAAGTAAGGAGGGACAAAAAGTGGCAGAATCTGTGAAAAACAGAATATCAGGTATGGTACTTCTGCAACTCAAATGAAAAAACTCAGAACATACGAATGTTCCGTGATTTTATAGAGCACGCTGTGTAAAAAATTCAGCTCAAAAAGATGAACTGGTGATTTAATCTGATTTTTCCCATCACGAGGAAAGAATCTGTTTTCTGGACAGCATATCACAACTTTCACTTCCCTTGTCATATGAGGCTATAACTTGGCACAAAGCTTGAAAATAAAGATACAATGATGTTGATACAGTAGTAAAAATCATCAAGACCACTAAAAAAGAAGAAGTAAAAACTCAAACTAAAGATAACAAGGGTTGTCTCCCTAGAGCTCTTTCTTTATAGCCATAAAGATAGGCTTAAGATTTTAATGATGCTCTTGTAGGAATAAGAGTTGAAGAACAAAAGAGAGCATCAAGAAGAAAATACCAAAAACATTTAAGCCTAACGTGCTTCCTATGCAAAGGGATCTTGTAGAGAAATAATGTAACACCCCAAAAATTGGGTTATCGATTTTTGTGCTGTTATTCGTTCCTAGCTTTTTCTCCCGATCTTTTTCCCCTGGAGTCTGGTTTATGACCAGATAAATCCGGACCATCCTTGACCTTGCAACCCTTTTCTCTGCCCCTTTGCAAGGAAAGATCCCTCCCCAGACCCTCGGGCCCGGATATGCAAGGATATTGCCACGTCAGGTGCAATGTTCTTCATATCGTCTTAATTCCATTTGTGCTAATCGATGGAATTAAATCCCGGAAAATACCTGGACATCTCTAAAGGTTGTGTAAACTTGTGGAGATGATCTTGGTTATGCTCTTGACCTCTCCCAATGATATTGGCTATGATTGAATAAAGGAAATTGTGATTTTCTTTATAAAGCCAATAATTACCTTTTAGCCCATTTGCAAAGGAGCTACCATTTTGGTTGCCCAATTTGTGCTCAAATGAATTGTGGAGCTCCTAGTATCCAACCCATGGCCATTTCTATCAAAGCATCGGGTTCCATAGTTCAAAGTTGGAGCATAGCTTCCATTTCCAAATTTAGGGCCGAATAGCACTTACCAAAGGAAGTGATATTTATGTTTGCCCATTGCCTCCCAAACTTTTTGTGCCATTTTCCCTACCCATGTCATAGTGTTGTGCCAAATTTTAGCTATAATGGCGAAGCCATTAATTCACACTAAGTTCCCAAAGTTTTTGTCCAGCAGGAAACTTTGTGAAGGAAGTGAAAGCTAGCCTTGCCCATTTGAGATGAAACTTTGTGCACATACTTATCCTAGTGTATGATTAAGCTCTGCCAAATTTCAAGCCAAGGGGACCAGTGTTATAACCCCACCACAGCACAAACACCTTCTGCCTAGTTGGTGCATTTGTAAAGGAAGTGGTATGTACATCGGTCCATTTGTGCTCAAACTTGGCAGAGGTAATCATCTATGGATAAGATTGAGCTGACCCAAGTTCCAGACCATTTCACCAGGTGTGCCTCCCCTAGTTCAGCACAAACACCTTGCTGCTTGGACCAAGTCATGTCACTTTCAGCCACTCCATGCCAAGCAGGTCAGCCCACCTCGGTTATTGCACCCCCTGAGGAGTCACCTCACCCAGTGGACATGGTCCCTGGTCATAAGCATGCGCGGGACACGTGTTGGCCTTGGTGACCACGCTTGTGGCATGTCCAGCTCGTGTCCAGCTAAGTGCTTGTACTGGAGCCTTATCCACATTGTCCCTGTCCTCGTGTCCAAGCATGTCTTTCGTGATCCTCACTCCACGCCTGACCACCGCGCGCGCTCCCACCATCGACTGGTAGCCCCTGGACGCCATGCCGACCCGATGTTCTCCATGGGGTGACCGCCGCGTGGCATGGCACGAGTTCCTTCGAGTTCACTCTCCAGTGCGCCTCCCAAGGCTATTTAAGGAGCAGCCGTAGCCTTCCCCGCAGCACCAGCACCACCTGAGCCCACTACCCCTCGAGCTATGCATCGCCCCGGCCCCGCCATGGCCGAGAGCTAGCAATGGCCGAGCCCCGCTAGGGCCACGGCTCTAGCCCCGTGCCTTCCACCCCGACGCCTCCCGACCCGCGCCCCGCCGACACGCTCCATTCGGCCAAGGGCCGCCCAGCCAGCCGCCGGACCGAGCCCGCGCAGGCCACCCGCGGCCGTGCCCGCCATGGCTTCGGCCCCGGCTCCGCTCCGGCCACCCCGCGCCGTTCCGCGACCACGGAGGCTCCGCCCAGTGCGCCGCAGCCGTTGGCCCCGCCGTCGAGCCCTCTGTAACATCCCAATTTTCTAAATTCGGATGTTAATAGGTCATCATATGCATCTCATGCCGTTTCCGCATTTTTCTGGAGTTTTAAAATCCTTTTAAACATTTTTCAACACATGGCAGTTCGCTGGAGAGGATATAAAAGGACTTATCCCCATTTTTAATTCGTTGAAAAATAGTTTAAAATATTTTGGGAGACTTTTTAAATTTACTTTGGAGTTATAAATATTTTCTAAAAATATTTTTGGAATTTATCTATGCTTCGGTAAAGTTTTTAAATCAACTTTCAGAGTTTTCGGTATTTTTAAAATGCCAGAAAAGTATTTTAAAATATTTAAAAATAAGTTGCACAGTTTTTCTTTTTATTTAATATTTTGGTCAAGCCAAAAATTCAGTTTTATTATTTTAAAAATATTGGCAAAGACGGAATTTTAAAATAAATTTCCGTGATTTTTCTAATATTGTTTTGGGCCTAATGGGCCTATTCTGTTTTTTTTCCGCACACCGATTTTGTATTTATCTCGGATTTAAAAAAAAGAGGATTAGGGGCTGGCTATAAATAGCCCCGATTAGGGCTAGATTATTTTTCGCTTAGCGTTTTTAGGTTAGCCTAAACTAATCCGCGGGACCCGCCGCCGCCGACATCATCGACGACGTCATCGCCGGAAAATTCGCCGGACCACCGCGAAAGTTCGCCGGAGTTCGTTTTTGACGCCGTTTCGAGGTGAGCTCGCCGTGTAGCGCCGTCCCCGTGCCCTAGCTGCCGTCCCCACGCCCTACCCGCGCCGCGCCCGACCCCGCTGCCGCCGGCCCGGCCGCCGCACCACCCCGGTGCCCCGCGCCCCACAGCCGCCCCGCCGCCGCCGCCTCTGGCCGCCCGGCCCGCCTCGGCCGGAGCCGCCGCCGGCCCTCGGTCGGAGTAGCCGCCGAGCCGAGCTCGGCCAAGCCATGGCCATGGCCGCTGGCCCTGTGCCCGTGCGTGAGGAAGAGGAGCTGAAAAAGAAAGGATTAGATGCGTTTTGAAAAAAAAATCCAGATCTAGATCCAAACCGCCCGAGGACCCGATCGCGTTTTTCAGAATTTTTTTATTTACGTCCAGGTCCTTTTTACAGTAGAGCATCCCGGTACCCCCCGGTGTCACCCCGATACCGTTTTCACGACTACTTTTTAACCGTAACTCGAAATTGGGCGATTCCAGTTGCGTTGCGACCGGGTAGAAATTTTCTAGCCAGTCGACGAAGTGTTAGAGAAGTTTGAAGTTTTCAAATTTGAATCCCAAGCTGATCCAAATTTAAACTTCCGACAGCCGTAACTTTTTACCGGTGCGCCCGTTTGCGCCGTTTCTTTTTGCGTTGGTTTTATTTTGACAAGCACTTTAAGTTTAGCTACTGTTAGGAAAGTTTTTCTACTGTTCTTTGAATGGTTATTATTGTTTGAGCATGTTTGTGTATGAATATATGTTGATTGGTGCTATGTTTGCTCGTATAGATTGTCTGGAGTGTGCCGCCTCGTATTGTGAGGATTGTGACCGTCAGGACCAGCAAGAAGGCAAGTGATGCTTTGACCATACTCATACCTATATTTTCTATATGCATTATGTTAAGAAATATCACCCTATTGCATGATAGGTAGTTTATTTTACTGTTGCTGCAAAACCAGTTAGGATAGCCACATGTCTTGACTTGTCTACCGTAGATCAACCTAGACTAGTTGTTTCTTTATTGCTATGCTTTGTAGACGTGGTTTGGGTTGTGTAAATTCATGGAGTGCATGTGAGCTATTTAATAACTTGTGTAGCAACTGTTTAATAAATAGAAATCACCTCTGGACGGGCAGGGAGTGATTCCTGGGGGCTCGTGCCTTATCTAAGGTCGAGACCAGGTTGTACCCCTAATGGTTGGTTTGGTGGTTGACAGTACGTCATGGTGCTACCCTCTGAACGTAAGTGGGCACCGTCCAGGCTCAAAAAGATCAGACATACTTGGTGACTAGGAGCTTACATGTATAGCCGCTGGCCATATGGGCTCTGGCTTAGTTGAGTATGATGTAGGAAGCCTCTCCCATGCAAAGCTAGCAGATGTAGATGTGATAGGTGGTACCGGCTTGCCGTTGGGTGTAGGTGACCTCTTCTGAAAGACTTCGTCTCAATCTTCGGGTTGAGTCCAGCGGGGAAAGTGTACTAACCTCTGCAGAGCAAAAAAAACTAATCATGATTAGCCGTGTCCCCGGTTATGGACATCCTTGAGCTACTAGACATTTTTGTTACTGGAGGATCTTGACATATGAATCACCATAATAATTTGAGTGGGCAAGATTAAATAAGGGTGTGGTGTTGGAACTGGTGTGCCCAGTTCGTTCTTAAGTAGTAAGTTCAACTTAAAATTTTGACTAGTTTAGTTCAGGAGAAAATTGGCTTTCTGCAAGACAAAACCATAAGCCTTTCCTTTGACTTACCTTGCATGTAGCTGTAGGTCCTTTATTTAAACTTTTCCGTGTCACTTGCCGTACAAATCAAATGTACTGACCCGTTGTCGGGCTGTAGCCTTCGGTGTTGCAGGTTTTTCAGACGACCAGTAAGGTGCGTTTAGGGGTTGCGAGTCTACACTCAGCATGTTCGCATGTGGCTGTTGATGGAATCCACGTTACTTGCTTTTGCTTCCTCTATATTTATATTGAATAAGCTAGCCTTGAGCTATGCAACTTGTTATTTATTTTACTCTGGATCATACATTGTATTAATGATGCACTTATACTTTGATATAGATCTATGATACTGTGTGTGCCAGCGATTTTGATCCAGGGACTAGCACTTGAGCACAAAGACTTCAATTTGGTGTGAATTGGGTCGTTACAGATGGTATCAGAGCAGTGTGTTGACTGTAGGACGTGACCCTAGAAAATGGACTAGAAAAGCATAGGAATCAAAATATTACTTTATGTCACTCTGTCTTGTACTTACTTACCTTCTCTATCTCGTATTCATACCTATTCTAATCTTGCCTTACCTCTCTTTGATTATAGATGACCCCTATATCATACTGTGCAATGGCGTTTGGACCTGAGCTCAGGGGGATTTGCCACTACCTGAACATCTACGCGCCAGTCTTTCAGCCGGACATCATGGAGACAAGGGGAGCTGATGACTACTGGCAAGTGGAGACTTTCATCCTTGGAAGCATGGAGAATGAAGAAAGGGTGATTACGGAGTCCTTCGAGGTGCATGCCCAGGAGAAGGAGTGGTGTGTGCGCATGGCCGCTCACATAGCTCTTGGACGCATTGTGGAGACGTATTCTTCCCGACTAAAGGGTACGGTGTACGCGGAGATGGCCAAGGTTCTCCCATCGGGGAACATAATACCAAAGAGGTTCAGGTATGTGCCTGGGGCCATTTGGCCAGGTACAACCAGCTACATCATCCAAAGCCTGGAGAAGCACATCCATTGCCTGGAGAAGTGCACTCAGTCAGACCTCTACACCATTACTGAGTTGCCGCAGAAGAACACCAGGCTCAAGAGGGACAACAACAAGCTGAAGAAGGAGAAGTTGGAGATGCAAGCAGAGATGACAAGGCTGAAGGAGAAGATGAAGAACAATGGGATTGAAGAACCAGAAGAGGAGCCAGAAGTAGACACCTCGGCAGAAGAAGAAGAGCCGAGTCCCAAAAGGCGCAACCGCATTAGCGGGCGCGAATACCGCATGTTGTTTAGCAAAGACAACATTAAGAATTACTTCACCGGCTATTAGTGCTCTACCGTTATCGTGTTAGCGTATTTGACCATGTCGACTTATTCGGTGTGGCAATACTAGGTTGCTTGATATACTCTTATGTTATTCGTGATTGTGTTGAGGATCTTATATTACCCGAGGTTGTTATGAGGATCTTACATCAGTTATAAAAGATATTTTAAACTATATGGTGTGATATGTGATGGTTTTCCGTATGAGTGCATTGGTTGATGATTGTCATATGCTTGATGCTATGGTGATATTGATTGGTGATATATGTATTGTATATATAATGCTTGCCATGATCATCATAAGCATATGGGTAGGAGTATATTTCCCTAGCTACTTTCTGTCTAAATCTTACCTATTCTTGCCCATCAGATGCCGCCGAGATGTGATCCCACGGGAAATGAGAACAACAACAATGGAGTGCCAGCTTATATGCAGCAGTTACTTCAAAGACAAGCTCAGCTGATCTAGTTGCTCACTCAGAACATGGGCAACAACAACAATGCGCCACCACCACCACCTGTGGACACGCTTGCAAGGTTCCTGAGGTTGAATCCTTAGAGGTTCTCTAGCACTCCTGAGACCATAGTGGCGGATGACTGGCTTCGTTCAATGGGCCGGAACATGGAGACAGTTGGCTGCACGGAGGAAGAGAGAGTGAGGTTTGCCTCACATTTGCTGGAGGGTCCTGCCGCTGCTTGGTGGGACAACTACTTGCTGACGCACCCCATCGACACCATCACTTGGGCGCAGTTCCAGTCTGCTTTTCGCGCCGCACATGTTTCAGCAGGCGCCATGAGCTTGAAGAAGAAGGAGTTTCGCAGTTTGCGTCAGGGAGGCCGTTCAGTGGTCGAGTATGTTGAGGTGTTTAACAAGCTTGCCCGATATGCTCCAGATGATGTCAGGAATGATGCTGCAAGGCATGAGAAGTTCTTAGAGGGGCTAAATGATGAGTTGGGAGTCCAGTTGACAGTGGCTACTTTTGCTAACTGCCAGACGCTCATAGACAAAGCTATTGTGTTGGAAGGCAAGCAGCAAGCCATTGAGAACCGCAAGAGGAAGTACAACAACAACAATGGTGGCAAGTATAACTCTGGACCGCATCAGAAGCCACGCAATTCTTATGGTGGCAATGGAGGACATAACCACAATGGTGGGAATGGCCATGTTCACAGTGGAGGACACAACCATCATGGTGGGAATGGTCACAACCATAATGGCCACAACCACCACAATGGTAACAAGAATGGAAATGGCAATGGCAATGGGAAAGGAAATGGAAATGGAGAGAACTACAACCAGAACCGTCAAGTGGTGAATGCTCAGAAGGACCTTAGTCGAGTTCAGTGTTTCAAGTGCAGGAAGATGGGACACTACTCCAACATGTGCCCGGAGAACAAGGACAACAATGGGAATTCTGGAGTCAGCAAGCCCAATCCTTTCAACAAGGGGCATGTGAACCATGTCAACGTGGAGGAGATCTATGATGAGCCTGATGCTGTGATTGGTAAGTTCTTTATCAATCCAGTACCCGCACTTGTTCTTTTTGATTCTGGTGCATTGCATTCTTTCATATCGAGGGTATTTGTGGATAAGCATGAGTTACCTACCGTAGTTCTTAAGTCATCTATGCTCATAATTTCACCGGGAGAGGAGATGTCAGCTAGTTTGGGATGCTATCAGTTGAGCCTAGCCATAGGGAAGCATGTTTTTCCTACAGATTTGATTGTGTTGAAGTCACAAGGTTTGGATATTATTTTGGGCATGGATTGGTTAGCCAAATACCAAGGTGTTATTGATTGTGCCAGTCGGTCTATCACTCTCAGTACACCGAGTGGATAGAAGATCAGATATGTGTCCAAGTATAAGCATCAGCACGCCCAGGTGAATTCTCTTAAGGGGGGTAGCCTGGATGATGTGCGTGTTGTGAGGGAGTATCCGGATGTGTTTCCGGAGGAGTTGCCAGGTATGCCACCGGATAGGGAGATTGAGTTCCTTATTGATTTAATACCAGGCACTGGGCCTATTGCTAAGAGACCGTATAGGATGCCCGCTAATGAACTTGCAGAGTTGAAGGAACATATCAGAGAGTTGCAAGAAAAGGGGTTCATTCGCCCAAGCTCGTCACCTTGGGGATCTCCAGTGTTGTTTGTTGAGAAGAAGGATGGAACCCAGAGGATGTGTGTTGACTACCGGTCTCTGAATGATGTTACTATCAAGAACAAGTATCCTTTACCGGTGATTAATGATCTATTTGACCAGTTGGAGGGAGCTTGTGTATTCTCTAAGATTGATCTTCGTTCTGGTTATCATCAAGTCAAGATTCGGGAGAAGGATATTCCGAAGACTGCTTTTACTACAAGGTATGGGTTGTATGAGTATACTGTTATGTCATTTGGATTGACTAATGCTCCGGCATACTTCATGAATATGATGAACAAGGTGTTTATGTAGTTCTTGGATAAATTTGTTGTGGTGTTCATTGATGATATATTGGTGTATTGCAAGAATGAGCAAGATCATGAGGCACATTTGCGTTTGGTATTGGAGAAGCTCAGGGAGCACAAGTTTTATGCCAAGTTCAGCAAGTGTGAGTTTTCGTTGAAGGAGGTCGGATTCCTTGGACATGTTGTGTCAGGAGAAGGAGTAGCTGTGGACCCATCCAAGGTTTCAACAGTTACAGAATGGGAGACACCCGCGTCAGTTGGAGACATTCGCAGTTTCTTGGGTCTTGCAGGTTATTATAGGAGGTTCATTGAGAATTTCTCCAAACTTGCAAAACCAATGACTGAGATGTTGAAGAAAGAGAATAAGTTTGTTTGGAGTGAGGCATGTGAAGCCAGCTTTCAGGAATTGAAGAAACGGTTAGTAACTGCACCTGTTTTATGTTTGCTTGATATACATAAGGATTTCCAAGTATGTTGTGATGCATCTCGTCGAGGACTTGGTTGTGTTTTGATGCAAGGAGGTAGAGTTGTTGCTTATGCTTCACGTCAGCTTAAGAACCATGAGCAGAACTATCCTACACATGATTTGGAGTTAGCTGCAGTTGTTCATGCATTGAAAACATGGAGGCAATATCTTGTTGGTAATCATTGTGATGTTTTTACTGATCATAAGAGTTTGAAGTATATCTTTACTCAGAAGGATTTGAATCTCAGGCAGAGTAGATGGCTGGAGCTTATTAAGGATTATGATTTGAATGTGCAGTATCCTCCTGGTAAAGCGAATGTGGTTGCTGATGCATTGAGCCGTAAGAGTCATATCAATGTTGCTAATGTTGAGGATATGCCACGTGAGTTATGTGAGCAGTTCAAGAGTCTCAGGTTGGAGATAGTTCCTAAGGGATATGTGGCAACATTGCAAGTAAAGCCAAATCTGTCGGAAAGGATCAGAGAAGCCCAGAAGGGTGATGCAGAAATTGATGAGATCAAAGTGAATATGACCAAGGGAAAAGCAGAGGGTTTCCGTGAGGATGAGCATGGAGCCATTTGGTTTGAGAAGCGCATTTGTGTACCGCAGGATGCAGAGATCAGGAAGTTGATTCTTCAGGAGGCACATGATTCACCTTATTCTATTCACCCCAGGAATACCAAGATGTATTCGGACTTGAGGGAGAGATTTTGGTGGCCTAGCCTGAAGCGAGAGATAGCGCAGTTTATTGCTGTGTGTGATGTTTGCCAGAGAGTCAAGGCTGAGCATCAGAAGCCAGCAGGATTGTTGCAGCCTTTGCCTATACCAGATTGGAAGTGGGATCAGATAGGTATGGACTTCATTACTGGTTTACCCAAGACTCGGTCAGGTTATGATTCTATTTGGGTGATCGTTGATCGTTTGACCAAGGTTGCTCACTTCATTCCAGTGAAGAAAACTTATAACAGTGCCAAGCTAGCCAAGATTTATATGTCCAGGGTCGTGTGTTTGCATGGAGTTCCAAGAAAGGTTGTGTCTGATAGAGGTACTCAGTTTACTTCGAAGTTTTGGCGTCAGTTGCATGAGACCTTGGGCACTAGGATGGAGTTCAGTCCAGCGTTCCATCCTCAGACAGATGGGCAGACCGAGAGAGTCAATCAGATCTTGGAGGATATGTTGGGGGCTTGTGCGTTGGATTATGGTTCGAGTTGGGATGATAACTTACCGTATGCTGAGTTCTCGTATAACAACAGTTACCAGGCTAGTCTCCAGATGGCACCATTTGAGTTACTGTATGGCAGGAAGTGTAGGACTCCGTTGATGTGGGATGAGGTAGGAGAACGTCAGTTGTTTGGACCAGACCTGATCAGAGATGCCGAGGAGAAAGTCAAGTTGATCCGTGATAGACTTAAGATAGCACAGTCCAGGCAGAAGAGTTATGCAGATGCTAAGCGCAAGGATGTAACCTATGAGGTTGGAGACCGTGCATATCTCAGAGTTTCACCAATTCGAGGAATCAAGAGGTTTGGAATCAAGGGCAAGTTAACACCACGTTTTGTGGGGCCTTACAAGATCTTGGAGCGCAGAGGAGAGGTAGCTTATCAGTTGGAGTTGCCAGAAGCTTTGTCAGGAGTTCATGATGTGTTTCACGTATCCCAGCTGAAGAAGTGTCATGCAGAGATGGCGGATATTCCTTTGAGAGATACCGTGCCACTTGAGGCGATTCAGTTGGAGAGTGACCTGACTTATGAGGAGAAACCTGTGAAGATTCTGGAGACTGCAGAAAGAGTTACCCGCACCAAGACGATCAGACTATGCAAGGTTCAGTGGGATCATCATACCGAAGAGGAAGCAACTTGGGAGCGTGAAGAAGATCTGAAGCAAGACCACCCGCATCTCTTTGCTAGCAAGCCCGAATCTCGAGGACGAGATTCATCTTAAGGGGGGTAGGTTTGTAACATCCCAATTTTCTAAATTCGGATGTTAATAGATCATCATATGCATCTCATGCTGTTTCCGCATTTTTCTGGAGTTTTAAAATCCTTTTAAACATTTTTTAACACATGGCAGTTCGCTGGAGAGGATATAAAAGGACTTATCCCCATTTTTAATTCGTTGAAAAATAGTTTAAAATATTTCTGGGAGACTTTTTAAATTTACTTTGGAGTTATAAATATTTTCTAAAAATATTTTTGGAATTTATCTATGCTTCGGTAAAGTTTTTAAATCAATTTTCGGAGTTTTCGGTATTTTTAAAATGCCACAAAAGTATTTTAAAATATTTAAAAATAAGTTGCAAAGTTTTTATTTTTATTTAATATTTTGGTCAAGCCAAAAATTCAGTTTTATTATTTTAAAAATATTGGTGAAGACGAAATTTTAAAATAAATTTCCGTGATTTTTCTAATATTGTTTTGGGCCTAATGGGCCTGTTCTGTTTTTTTTTCGCAGACCGATTTTGTATTTATCTCGGATTTAAGAAAAAAAGAGGATTAGGGGCTGGCTATAAATAGCCCCGATTAGGGCTAGATTATTTTTCGCTAAGCGTTTTTAGGTTAGCCTAAACTAATCCGCGGGACCCGCCGCCGCCGACATCATCGACGACGTCATCGCCGGAAGTTCGCCGGACCACCGCGAAAGTTCGCCGGAGTTCATTTTTGACGCCGTCCCCGTTCCCTAGCCGCCGTCCCCACGCCCTACCCGCGCCGCGCCCGACCCCGCCGCCTTGCTCGCCGCCGCCGCGCCGCCACGCCGGCAGCCGCGCCGCCGCCGGCCGCGTGTTGCCAGGCCGCCGCCCCGGCCGCCGCACCGCCCCGGTGCCCCGCGCCCCACGGCCGCCCTGCCGCCGCCGCCTCTGGCCGCCCCCGGCCCGCCTCGGCCGGAGTAGCCGCCGAGCCGAGCTCGGCCAAGCCATGGCCGCTGGCCCTGTGCCCGTGCGTGAGGAAGAGGAGCTGGAAAAAAGGATTAGATGCGTTTTGAAAAAAAATTCAGATCTGGTCCAAACCGCCCGAAGACCCGATCGCGTTTTTCAGAATTTTTTTATTTACGTCCGGGTCCTTTTTATAGTAGAGCACCCCGGTACCCCCCGGTGTCACCCCGATACCGTTTTCGCGACTACTTTTTAACCGTAACTCGGAATTGGGCGATTCCAGTTGCGTTGCGACCGTGTAGAAATTTTCTAGCCAGTAGACAAAGTGTTACAGAAGTTTGAAGTTTTCAAATTTGAATCCCAAGATGATCCAAATTTGAACTTCCGACAGTCGTAACTTTTTACCGGTGCACCCGTTTGCGCCGTTTCTTTTTGCGTTGGTTTTATTTTGACAAGCACTTTAAGTTTAGCTACTGTTAGGCAAGTTTTGCTACTGTTATTTGAATGTTTATTATTGTTTGAGCATGTTTGTGTATGAATATATGTTGATTGGTGCTATGTTTGCTCGTATAGATTGTCCGGAGTGTGCCGCCTCGTATTGTGAGGATTGTGACCGTCAGGACCAACAAGAAGGCAAGTGATGCTTTTACCATACTCATACATATATTTTCTATATGCATTATGTTAAGAAATATCACCCTATTGCATGATAGGTAGTTTATTTTACTGTGCTGCAAAACCAGTTAGGATAGCCACATGTCTTGACTTGTCTACCGTAGATCAACCTAGCCGTGTTGTTGCTTTATTGCTATGCTTTGTAGACGTGGTTTGGGTTGTGTAAATTCATGGAGTGCATGTGAGCTATTTAATAACTTGTGTAGCAACTGTTTAATAAATAGAAATCACCTCTGGACGGGCAGGGAGTGCTTCTTGGGGGCTCGTGCCTTATCTATGGTCGAGACCAGGTTGTACCCCTAATAGTTGGTTTGGTGGTTGACAGTACGTCATGGTTCTACCCTCTGAACGTAAGTGGGCGCCGTCCAGGCTCAAAAAGATCAGACATACTTGGTGACTAGGAGCTTACATGTACAGCCGCTGGCCATATGGGCTCTGGCTTAGTTGAGTATGATGTAGGAAGCCTCTCCCGTGCAAAGCTAGCAGATGTAGATGTGATAGGTGGTACCGGCTTGCCGTTGGGTGTAGGTGACCTCTTCTGAAAGACTTCGTCTCAATCTTCGGGTTGAGTCCAGCGGGGAAAGTGTACTAACCTCTGCAGAGCAAAAAAAACTAATCATGATTAGCCGTGTCCCTGGTTATGGACATCCTTGAGCTACTAGACATTTTTGTTACTGGAGGATCTTGACATATGAATCACCATAATAATTTGAGTGGGCAAGATTAAATAATGGTGTGGTGTTGGAACTGGTGTGCCCAGTTCGTTCTTAAGTAGTAAGTTCAACTTAAA
Source organism: Bromus sterilis (assembly GCA_950022295.1). NCBI lineage: Eukaryota > Viridiplantae > Streptophyta > Magnoliopsida > Poales > Poaceae > Bromus > Bromus sterilis. The sequence goes on from OX465600.1 coordinate 162,368,338, forward strand.
AGTTTGACTAGTTTAGTTCAGGAGAAAATTGGCTTTCTGCAAAACAAAACCATAAGCCTTTCCTTTGAGTTACCTTGCATGTAGTTGTAGGTCCTTCATATAAACTTTTCCGTGTCACTTGCCGTACAAATCAGATGTACAGACACGTTGTCGGGCTGTAACCTTCGGTGTTGCAGGTTTTTCAGACGACCAGTAAGGTGCGTTTAGGGGTTGCGAGTCTACACTCAGCATGTTCGCATGTGGCTGTTGATGAACTCCACGTTACTTGCTTTTGCTTCCGCTATATTTATATTGAATAAGCTAGCCTTGAGCTATGCAACTTGTTATTTATTTTACTCTGGATCATACGTTGTATTAATGATGCACTTGTACTTTGATATACATCTATGATACTGTGTGTGCCAGCGAGTTCGATCCAGGGACAGGCACTCGTTACACCCTCCCGCGCCGCCCGTCGATGGCAGCGGCGAGCTGGCCAGGCGCCGGCCGTCCTCTGCCCCGCGTCGCGATCTGAAGAGGAAACAGAGGAGAACAGAGGAGGTTGAGGAGAGAAGACCCTGACGCGTGGGGCTCGCAAGTCAGCGGCCAGCCCCGGGCCCGCGAGATCCAGCGAAGCGCATTTCCTGGAAATACGTTTTCTGTTTCGCAAAGCGTATTCTCAGACGGCTTTAGAGGGAAATACACTTCCCCTTCAGTGGAAGCATACTTTGATCTTCTGCGGGCCAGAATACATCTTCTCTGCGTCGAAAGCGTAAACTTCCAGAAGACGCTTTCTCTCTCCAGATCCGAATCTGCTAAAGTGTGGACGTTCACCCGATAAGCCCCATTTGTTGCTTATCGAACGAACGGCCGTATCTCCGCGACCGTAACTCCGATTGCGGTGATTCAAGCTCCCAGGTTCACAGTTTTCCGAGACCGTCCTGTTGGTGCAACTTTCATAATGTTTTGACATTGTGAAATTGACACTTTTTCCCTGGATGTCGTTAGGCTTTCCCGGAGAATCATCGATCCCGTCGGATCTCTTTTGAAGGTGATCGCACGTCCGTCCGCTGGATTCATCAACCCCCCTCCCAGGCAAGCTACCCATCTGATATATGCTCTAAAGCATCGTGTTGTGTGTTCTTGTGTGGTTTAAAATGTGATGTTGCTTAACTGATGAATTAAACCCTGATATGTTAATTTAACTGGACATGCTTATGCCATGCTTGCGTGATATGCTTATATTAATCATGCCATGTTCACTTGTGATTATCATGCTTATGTTCTCTTGACAAGCCTACTTGATATGATAAGTTAGAAATGATCATGCCATGTCTACTGGTTTGTATCATGCCCATGTTGTTCATGTTATGTTCATGCTATCATCCCCGTTCATGTTGATCATATCCATGTTCATTTGTATGGATCATCTGCCTTCACCATGCTTATATGATATCGTGTTGTAATAGTATTGCTATGGTATTTTTTGTTGCTATGCTTGATCATATGTTGCCCAGTTGATACTGTTGACGGGATTGGACTGGAGTAACCGTTGATCAAGTGCCACCGAACTGAGCTTTACTAGTGCAACCACACTCTCCTGTATGGGAAGGCCTTGATTCGGTCTATCGGTGGGTTCTCTTATGCGTATCACCAAGGTGGGAAGGCTATGCGCGGCAGTTACCCTGATCAGGTAAACAACGATAGTCTTTAGAGTCAGTTTGTTGGGCGCGCAGTCCCTGTGGGGGGGGGACAAAGTTTATGGACCATGCGATGGTTAGGGCCATGTGATGGTTAGTGTCGGGAGGACACAGGGCTACCCAAGGCATGACTTGCGAAGTATGTCGGTGATACGGTAAGGGAGACACGCGGTAGGACGGTCTGTTGGAGAAGTCCTAGTCCACTTCTACGGTACGAGTTCCAAGGATCATGTGGGACAAGTTCCGAGGTACTAGATGGGGGAAGAACTCCATAGTGTGGGTAAAGTGCACAAACTCTGTAGAGTCACAATCTATTCGAATAGCCGAGTCCTCGGTCATGGGACACAGTTCGTACTAGGTCACACTTGGATCAACATAAGTTCGGTGGATGGTTGCATTAAGTGGATGGTCATGCGATGACCGAATTGGTTGGGTGGTAACGGAGGACACCTAACCCGTTGAATGGTCATCCGATGACCGAATTGGTTGGGTGGTAACGAAGGACACCTAACCCGTTGAATAGTCATGCGGTGACCGATTTGGTTGGGTGGTAACGAAGGACACATAACCCGTTGAATGGTCATGAGTTGACCCGATGTGGAGTCGGTAAGGACTCCGAGGTAAGCTGCATGATCATGCGATGGTCATGAGTGCCCATGTGTTGATTGTTATTGCACTAAACTTATTCATGATAATATGATAGATTCATCATGTTAATATTGTTCAGATTCATCACGTTAATAGTGCTTATGCCATGATTATTAATATTGTTTAACCCGGTATGCCATGATAACTAATATACTCTAATAACTTGTGCATGCTTGAATGCCATGGATTGCTTTGCTTGGTGTATATGTTACTTGGTTTCCTTGTTTGCGAGTACATTCAAACGTACTCACATGGCTTTCATCCCTGGCTATTCGCGTAGCCAGATTTTCAGGTTTATGTAAGGATCCACTTTCCCTACGAGGAGTCGAGCGTTCGCGAGCTAGGAAGAGTAACCCACTCAGATCCCTGTGGATTGGAGCCGCTCCAAGTCCGTGCTGCCATAGACAGTTATTATTCCGCTGCCCCCATCTCTGTAATGAACCATCTATGGTGGTAATATATTGATTCAAGCCACTTTGGCTTATGAATCCTTTTACAGTTGTTCCTATGTTCTTGGTACGTGTTGTAAACGCGCACACCAGAGTGATTCCTGGGCTGGTGTGTGGGTGACACTCATCTGTGTACAGTGGTATTCAGCCGGGGTGTCACAAATAACTCATTGAAGCATAAATATATTAGCATAGGAAGGCAAAATAAGTGCAACTTCAAAACCTTCAACATAAAGAGAGGGAACTTGATATTATTGAAATATTTATAAGAATATGTTCCCCTCTCATAATAATTTTCAGTGGGATCATGAATAAACTCAACAATATAAGTATCACATAAAAAATTCTTATCATGATGCACATGCAAAAGGGTACTCTTACTCTCCACATAAGCATAATCTTTCTCATTGGTAATAGGGGGATTAGGACTATCATAAACAACTTGAACACTATAGATTAATTGTGTATTAGGAAGATGGTGTTCAACAAGGGAATAATTCCCTCCATGATTATGACAATTTTCATAAGGATAATTTCTCCTTATGTCATAGGTACCTTTATAATCACTATAGATAGGAGTTATAACATCATCATAGTAGAGAAGAGCATTATCATTGCTAGCAACTATATTTGTAAACATGTTGTGTTTATTCTTACTAGCAAAAGAATTATCAATCACCACATCACTAATGGGTAAAGGACTTGCAATCCTATCATCCCCAAGCTTAGAGCTTTCCATATCATCACTCTCAGAGTTGGTACCAAAAAGATTTTCAAGATCATAAGTAGCATTATCATCATTTTCCCAATCACAAAAAGTAACATGCATATCATAATCAAAATCATATTCAATAGTGCCTACGGACTTAACATCAGGATAATAATGAATGCAATCAAGCTCACCGTCCTCCAAAATTTTATGTCCGTTAGGATAAAAATTGATGCGAGGAATATGCTTAGGCAAGGTTGATACCCATTCTTCTTCCTTCTTGCTCCTCTTCCTCCTCCTCCTCTTATTTTTCTTCTTCTGCACCTTAGGAGGGAGTGGTTGGAGATGATGTTTCTCCACATATCCTAGTTTATCATTAGAAATAATAGGGGAGACTTGGCAGAAAGTCTCCTTTTTATTAGTAGAGTTATAAGAGACATTTTTATACTTTGGTAAAGTTCCCTCCTTTCTAATCTTACTTATGTAATCATTTTCAAGGCAATTAACAACACAATAGAGATGGAAATTTTGCAAAGTGTTGCTAATTCCTAAGGCATTAACATCTAGCCAAGAAGTCTTTTATGATAACTCTTCACACATAAGAAATACATAAGTTCATCATAAAGATCAGAAGTGATCATGTTATCACACAACTGTTTAACAGTTATGTTTTGAAAGTTCATGCATTAAAAATTGAACTGACCCTCTATACAACGAAGTTCACAAGTAAAAGGATAAAGGTCACGCAATTCTCTAGAAATTTCATTTAAATCTTTGACCCAAGTGATTGTTCTTTCATGCTTATGTTGCTTACAATACTTCTCTTCTTAAATCCTAGGACTTTCACAAGGTCTATCCACTCCACAAAAATGAACATGCTTATATAAAACTTCATTTTCAGGAATTGGATCATGCATGTTGCAATCATCATGAACAATTTCATTTTCTTTGCAAATCTATTTAAAAGGTTCACGATGCTTGATCCAATTCTCCTTAGGCATATTAAGATGTGAAGCAAAAGATTTGAGGAAATCAACAAGAAGTAGAGAATCAAGCCCAAACTTAGCACTAAACTTATTAAAACTTTCATGTTTCAACAAAGGACTTTATGCAATCATACTCATAATTTATACCTGACTCTTTACCTTTGTCGATCTCCCAATCTTCAGTATTGCGTTGAATTCTTTCAAGGAGTTCCCATTTAGCATCAATCTTTCCATTTGTGAAAGAACCCATAGAGGAAGCATCGAGAAAGTCTTTATCCCGTCGAGAGAGCCTCGCATAAAAATTAGTAATAATTATATCTTTGGGGAGCCCATGGTTAGGAAAATTTAGCATTAAAGTTTTCAGTCTCCCACAAGCTTGAGATATGCTCTCTCCGTCATGAGGATAGAAATTATAAACATAATTCCTATTCTCATGAACTTCATGAAGAGGGTAAAACTTGGAGTAGAAGAGAGACTGGATCTCATCCCAATCTCGTAGGTGAGAATCATCTAGTAGCCTATACCATTCTAATGCTTTTCCTTTCAGTGTCAAGACAAATAATTTCCTCATGACTCCATCTCTTGTCAAACCTGAAATCTTAAACAATTCACAAAGTTCTGTAAGTTTCAACAAATGAGTACTAGGATGGACTGTTCCATCCCCTGCATAACAATCATTAATAATTATTTCAACTATCCCAAGTGGTATTTTGAACGGGATACATTCAGTAGGTGGAGGAGACTTCTCTACCACGGGTGTGGTAAAGCGGCCTTCCCCAAACAACGAACTAAGAGTGCAGTTTTCCATAAGCATAACTAGTGAAAAAAAAACAAGAAACAAAAATATTTAATTGCAAGATCTAAAGATATACCTTCAACGCTTACCTCTCCGGCAACGGCGTCAGAAATAGCTTGATGTCTACGAACGGTTCTATTCTGGTAGACTATGTTGGGCCTCCAAGCGCAGAAGTTTGTAGGACAGCAGCAATTTCCCTCAAGTGGATGACCTAAGGTTTATCGAACTCAGGGAAGTAGAGGTTGAAGATGCTCTCTCTGAAGAAACCCTGCAATTAAGATACAAGAAGTCTCTTGTGTCTCCAACACACCTAATACAACTAGGAGTTGTATAGGTGCACTAGTTCGGCGAAGAGATGGTAAAATATGGGTGATAGGTGTGGCAAAGCAAGGTAATATAAATCTGTAATAAAAAATGCAGAAAGAAAACATGTGACAAAAGTGAGCACAAACGGTGTAACAATGATGGAAACAAGGCCTAGGCTTCATACTTTCACTTGTGGCAACTCCCAACAACATTAACATAGTATAATCACATGATATTTCCCATAAAACATGCAATGGAGACGTACTCGGAGGTCATTACTTTGATGGTCAAGAGAGGACGAGAATTATGTAGGGCTACAAAAGCACACCTCAAAGTTCGTAGTTCTCAATCTATGGATTTCGCAATGTCACCGCGGCCATCAAAAGAGAGTACCACAATCACCACAACATATCTCAAGGATAGTCAAAGAAAAGCACCAAGAGACTCTCAATCTTCAATCAACACACAAAAGAGGAAATCACTCATGAAAATATTCTTCTAACCCATGTCGAATAGACCGCTGTCACCATGGTCTCGGGGATTATACTAGATAAGATCAAGTGAGTACATCAATCCAATACATAGAGGAAGGGGAAATACCATGGGATCACCCTAGATTAACATAGCCTATGATCACAATGAAGATCACATCATGGGAGAGAGAATTGACCACATAGCTACTGGTAGAAACCTCAGCAACGAGGAGGGACTACTCCCGCATCATGGAGGGAGGAAGAAATGTCGATGGAGATGAATCCGGTGGCACTTCCCCGTCCCGGCAGGGTGCCGACACAAGAATTATGGTCCCCCGAAGCTTGTCAGCGATGGCGGCGGAGATCGGAATTGCTTCTGGAGAAAAGGGGTCTAGAATCAGGGTTTTCGCGTCGCGAGTACAAATAAGGGCCAAGGGGGGCAGCCAGGGGCCCCACCAGGAGTCTAGGCAGCCTCCCGGCGCGGCCATTCTCTAGGCCGCGCCCACTGGCCGCCAAGGCACCAGGTGGGGCCCCTCTGGCCCCCTTCAGGCGTAAGGAAGCTTCTGGAACGCTGAGTTTTTATATATTTTCCCGGAATTTCTGAGCACTTTTAATAATAGGAAAACCTGAAATACAAAAATAGCAGAAAACAGAAACTGGCACTGAGGTGCACTGAGTTAATAGGTTAGTCCAAATATGATCAAAAGTGTATGAAAGTGTATCTAAAACATAGCAATATCACACAAAACATGCATGGAACGAGAAGAAATTATCGATACGTTTGAGGCGTATCACGCTCATCTATTGCATGAGTGCTCAAAATATCGAAAAGGAGTGGATCAAATTGACTTGTACCTGGCTAGTGGTCTGGGGACGAGTCAAGATAAGATTCAAAGAAGACAAAATATGAAACTTTAGTAGATTGAGTTCTCAACAAAAACATTTTTTTCTCGTATTCCCTATCCCCCCTTCTTGCATGCAAACACCATTTGGAGACATTCGAGACACGGACAGCGATAGATCTTGCTCCTAAATGTTCTTTTGTTACTTGTTTCAATGCTAATATAGACTCTTGCATGTTATGACTTGAATTGAATCACATACCTTGATTGATTTACTTTTCAAAGTTCTTATATGGTTGCTAGCATGCCACCACAGAAATTATGCGTGTTATCATTTACCTACTCGAGGACGAGCAGGAATTAAGCTTGCGGATGTTGATACGTCCCAAACATATCGATAATTTCTGCTTGCTCCATGCATGTTTTGTGTGATATTGCTATGATCTAGATACACTTTCATACACTTTTGATCATATTTCGTCTAACCTATTAACTCAGTACACCCCAGTGCCAGTTTTTGTTTTCTGCTGTTTTTGTGTTCCAGGTTTCCTCCGTATTAAAAGTGCTCCAAAAATTCAGGGAAAAACGGATAAAAAATCAGCACATCGGAAGCCTCCAGAACCCCGAAGGAGGGCCGGGGGGCCACCACCAGGTGCCCAGGCGGCCACCTGGCGCGGCCTAGGGCTTGGCCGCGCCAGGGGTGTGTGTGTGTGGGGGGGGGCCCTGGACTCCTGGTGCCCCCCTGGCTGCCCCCCTTCGCCAATATATTCCCTGTGACGTGAGACTTCCGAAAAGAGAACCGTTTTTCGTGATCCCGCCTTTTTTCCGCCGCCGCCACGCTCCCAAGATCAGGAGCGCCAGCAGACTTCTTCCCGGCACCCTGCCGGAGGGAGGATCGACCTCCGGGAGCTCCCCCTTCACCATGGACGCTTCCGGGATGTGCTGTGAGTAGTTTGCTTTGGACCATGGGTCCATGATCAGTAGCTATGTGATGTTCTCCTGCCCTCTTTGTTCTTCATGGTTTAGACCTCGTGAGCTGCCCTACATGATCGAGGAAAATATGTAATCTTTCTGCTGTTGCTATGCTGAGTTTGATGGGATCTGATGGATTATGAGATTATGTTCAGATTGTGATAGAGTAATATATTTCGTTCTTATCTTTTATATTTTTGTTCCTAAGTAATTATTGCATGTTGTTCGTTGCTGTTTATTGCTTTGGCCAAGTAGTAGGTAGTAACTTCAAGAGGGAATGTTATGCTCGATTGTGGGTTCATGCCCCCTGATGACATGCTCGAGTAACAGAAACATGAGTCTAGGGTATGTCCTGTTGCCACAAGGGGGAAAACAACGATGCTTGTAACCGCGGTTTCAAGGATTGTTTACTTTAAGCAAAGTGCTTTTTAATGCAGTTGTCTGTTGCTTTGGTTTTACACTTTGGGTGGGGCTCGCAACTTAATACCAACGAGATGTACTGGATAGATATCTCAAGGTGGATGATTAGTAGTAGAAGTAGTTGGATTTGGGTCTACTTATTTTGGCGTACTGCCCATGCTTTTGAGCCTCTTCCTTTCTTTTGTAGAATAGTTAGCATTGCGGTGCGTTTAAAATCCTGTCAATTGCCCATATGTAATTTTTTTACCTCGCATAGCAGTTTTATCGTCTTTTGGTTGAGAGACATCACTAGTGAACATCACGGGACCCCGGTCCATATTCTCATCATTGTTTCCACGCTTATTTACTTTTCATCTTTTATTTTCAGTTGATATCATTATCATTATCCCTTGTGTTTTAGATCCTTTGTAAACAACAAGACCGGAGAGATTGACAACTTCTTTGAACTTCGTTGGGAGAAAAGTTATTAGTGTCTTTGTGCAGGTCCACGTCAGTTGCGCCGCTAACACCTACTTATCATTTCCGGAGTCCTACGGGAGTCAATCTTAAAACCTCAGTATCTTCATCGATGGTAACTTGCCGCTACACTGCATCTCACCTTCCACTTGGGGTAACCAATGAAGGGCGAGAAGCAATTATCCCCTCTCGCGTATCAGAGATGCACGGGGTCATTCCCAACCTTAGACGCTTGAGTCTCCTTGAATATTTCTTGGGGATGCATGGGGGCATCCCCAAGCTTGAGCGTTTGACACTCCCAGATCTTCTTTCACCATCTTCCTTCGCACACTTGAAAACTCCGTTCATACATAAATCATCATAAACTGATTAGAGAGGTTAGTTCCCATAATAAAACAATTTCCCTCTACTGGAAATAAATATTTCCTTGAAGGGCTAATATTTCTCAAGACTGTCAATAAGTTTTTGCAAAGAAAAAGCCAGCGCAAGACTTGCAAAACTGGCAAAAGGCAAAACGTGGCAGAAACTGTGAAAAACAGACCATCATGTAGTAAATAATTTTTTTGGGGTACTTCTGCAACTCAAATCAAAAAACTCAGAACAGGCGCTTGAAGGCTAATTGTTTAGAGCACGCTGTCAAAACAATTCAGATAAAAAAGATCATCTGGTGACTTATCGTGAATTTTTCCGTCCAAGGACAGAATCTTTTTTCTGGACAGGTCCCAACTTTTGAACTTTCTTGCAATCGGCGGCTAAACTTGGCACAAAGCTTGAAAATAAAGATACAATGATGTTGCTACATTAGTAACTATCATCAAGACCACTAAAAACAGAAGTAAAAACATCTTGGGTTGCCTCCCAACAAGCGCTTTCTTTTACGCCTTTGAGCTAGGCACAAAGCAAAAAGAAGAATCAAGTTTTATCAAGGGAAAGCGAATAGCTAGCCCGTGTAACGGACTCAAAAGGTAACTTGATTTTCTTTCGAGGGAAGTGTTCCATCCCCTTCTTGAGAGGGAATTGGAAATTTATATTCCCCTCTTTCATGTCAATGACTGCACCAATGGTGCAAAGAAAAGGACGTCCCAGAATAATTGGACATAAGGGTTCACACTCAATGTCCATAATAGTAAAATCACCGGGAACATAATTGTCATTGAAAATGATAAGAACATCGTCAATCTTCCCCAAAGGTTTCTTTATGGAAGAATCAATGAGACGAACATCAAAAGAACAAGGATCAAAAGGTTTCAATTCTAACATATCATACATTCTTTTCGGCATAACAGAGGTACTAGCTCCAACATCATATAAAGCATAGCAAGAGAAGTTATTCAACTTAATTTTAATCATAGGATCCCAACCATCTTTTAGCTTTCTAGGTATGAAGGCTTCTACCCTAAGCTTCTCCTCCCTAGATTTAACGGGAGCATTGGTGATATGCTCCGTGAAGGCAAGATTTAGTGTGCTAGTGTGGGGGTCTCTAGACATTTTGTGTAGTAAGATAATAACTTGAGAAAGGGTGCAACTATAAAAATGAATGTCACTACTATCAATGTTGGTAGTGGTGTCATCTAGCCTCACTTGTTTGAAGGACTCTATGTTCATATGAGTTTCTTCTTCTACGGTTGAGGTAATAGCATCACCATTAATAGGTCCAATGGGAATACGAGTGTGTTGGGTGCTAAAAGTTTGGGTATCCTCAACAACTTGGATAGTAGCAATGGTGTGGTGTGTAGGAAGGCTCTTAATTCTATCTTCTTCCTCATTTTCTCTTGCCCATCTTTCTTTAAGTTTAGCCATCATCCTAATATTTTCATTAATTTGTACTTGAATAACATTAATAGGAGTGGTCTTCCTCTCCTCGAGGGGAGAAGTTCTAATTTTAAGCATCTCAACATCAAGGGATATGGTGTCTACCTTCAAAGAGAGATTATCTAATTTGTCTAATTTTTCTTCTACACTCTTGTTGAAGGCTTTTTAGGTAGTGATAAATTCCTTAAGCATGCTCTCTAATTCAGAAGTGGAGTTCTTGGTGCTAGGATAAGTGTTGTTGTTCCCATAGTTGTTGGATGGGAATGGACTAGGATTGCTACCAAAGTTACTCCTATAAGCATTATTGTTGAAGTTGTTTCTAGAGATAAAGTTCACATCTACTTGTTCTTGAGCAACCAAGGAATTTAAAGGAACATCATGAGGATCAATAGGAGCTTGCTTGGTAAGTAAAGACATGACCAAGTCAACTTTTTCATTTAGGGAGGAGATCTCCTCGACAGAGTTTACCTTCCTACCTGTTGGAGCTCTTTCGATGTGCCATTAGGAATAGTTGGTCATCATATCATCTAGGATTTTTGTGCCAACACCAAGTGTTGTTGACATAAAGGTTCCTCCCGCGGCTGAATCTAACATGTTCCACGAGGTAAAGTTTAAGCATGCATAAAAAGTCTGGATAACCATCCAAGTAGTCAAACCATGTGTAGGGCATTTCTTCACAAGAAATTTCATACGTTCCCAAGCTTGGGTAACATGTTCATTATCCAATTGCTTAAAATTCATACTATTACTCCTCAATTGGATAATCTTAGCAGGTGGGTAGTACTTCCGGATAAAATCATCCTTGAACTAATCCCAAGAATCTATGCTATTCCTAAGCAAGGATTGAAACCAAATTTTAGCTCCTTCCCTCATGGAGAAAGGAAAAAGCTTAAGCTTAACAATATCACCTTCTACTTCTTTATACTTTTGCATATCACAAAGTTCAACAAAATTATTTAAGTGTAAAGCAGCATCATCTCTAGCACCGGAGAATTGATCGCTCATAACAAGGTTCATCAAAGAAGGTTTAATTTCATAAGAGGTTGCTGAAGTAGTAGGTGTAGCAATAGGAGTGCAGATAAAATCATTGTTGTTGTGACCTATGAAGTCACACAACTTAGTGTTTTCAGTGGTACCCATAGTAGTAGCAAGCAGGACAAGCAATTTTTTTGTGATTTTTGATAAAGGGCACTAAAGCAAAAACTGAAAGGTAGACTAACAAGACTAAAAATCAAAGATAAAAGATATCATGCAACTCCCCTATCTTGAAGAGCGGAGTCCCTGGTAACGACCCCCGAAATTACTCTTGATGGAACTGAAGTAGTGCTCCTCATTGGCTACCCCAAGTGGAAGGTTGAGATGTACCGTAGCAGTAATTTCCCTCAGTGAAGATACCAAGGTTTGTCTCCAGTAGGACTCCGGCAACGACAAGTAGGTGACAACGACGCTAGAAGTTACTAGCACGAGTTGACGTGAATCTGCACACAAATACAAATACATTTTCTCCCAACGAGTTCAGAGAGGTTGTCAATCTCTCCGGTCTTGTTGTTTACAAAGGGTCAAACACAAGAGATAAAAGGTAATGATAACTGCAACAAGAAAGTAATACAAGAAATAACTTGAGGGTGTAAACAGTGGTGGTAATATGGACCGGGGTCCCATGAAGTTCACTAGTGATGTCTCTCTCCCAAAAGACGATAAACAGCTATGCAAGGTGAACAAATTACAGCTGGGCAATTGACAAGATTATGGACGCAAACCAATGCTAAATATGCTACAAAATAAAGGAAGAGGCTCAAAAGCATGGGCGGTACGCCAAGATAAGTAGACCGAAATCCATCTGCATCTACTAATAATCATCCACCTTGAGATATCTATCCAGAACATCTCGCTGGTATTAAGTTGCGAGCCCCACCCAAAGTGTAAATCCAAAGCAACAGAGAACTACAATAAAAGAACTCAGCGTAAAGTAAACAATCCTTGTAACCACAGTTACAAGAATCGTTGTTTTCCCCCTTGTGGAAACAACACATCCCCTAGAATCATGTTTCTGTCACTCAAGCTAGTCATTGGGGGGCATGAACCCACAATCATGCATAACACTCCCTCTTGGAGTTACTACTTACTACTTGGCCAAAGAAATAAATAACAACGGAGAACATGCAAGAATTACTCAAGAACAAAAATATAAAAGAGAAGAACCAAATATATTACTCACCACAATCTGAACATAGTCTCGTAATCCATCAGATCCCAGCAAACTCAACATAGCAACAGCAGGAAGAATTACATATGTGCCTTGATCATGTAGGGCAGCTCACAAGGTCTAATCCATGAAGAACAAAGAAGGGGAGAGGACATCACATAGCTACTGATCATGGACCCATGGTCCAAGGTGTACTACTCATGGATCATCCGGGAAGCGTCCATGGTGGTGGAGAAGCTTTCGAAGGTCAATCCTCCCTCCGACAGGGTGCATGGAAGAGGTCTTCTGGCGCTCCTGATCTTGGAAGCGTGGCGGCGGCGAAACAGAGTTCTGTCCTCAGGGTTTTTGTCGGAGGGGGGGGGATGGATCAAGCCCGTAGACCCGGAATTACAAACCTCTGGGATGACTCACATAAGGAAGGCCTACAAAAGAAGACCCGGCTCCGAGCCAGCCGCGCCAAGCATGAAGATCAAAGCCGCAGAAGGAATTTGACTTACCTTGTATAGCGCGTAGCGTATTTATAAAGTAGAATAGAACTCCACTTCGTGTAGGAGTCGGACTCGCGGAACCCCAGGACCTGGCACCTTTATAAGTCGAGGTCCACGGGGCCCAGAGTCAGAACTCAATCTCAATCCAAGATAGGACTAGATACTTTCGGTGTAACCTAGATCTCCTCAAGACTAAGGTTGCGATCTGACTCTCTTGTAATCAATCCATCGACTCCTCTATTCGAGAAGTCGATCCGCGCAAAAATAAGAAGCAGGAGTAGGTCTTTACCTCGAGACAAAGAGGGGCCGAAACCTGGGTAAATCGCCGAGTCTCTTGTCCATGTCGACTCTCTCCTCGTATCCACCTCGCAGCAAAGGTCCCATGTCAAGTTCGACTCTTCGAACATCTTCCATGACTTTCCCACGACAGTTGGAGCCCACCGTGGGGCCTACGCATGCATGCGTTGAGATTTTTGAGGGATCTCCACAAGGCATGGAAGGATTCGTCGCCACGAGAAACCGGCACGGGAAGCCCCGCATTGACGACTAAACTTGGGGTCATGAAGCCGATTCCGTCGAGTCAGGGAACCAGGTCCCAATCGGGACTATCCACATCTTCATCGGCGGGACAACTGGATCCGAGCCAGAACCAGATCCTGAAGTTCCCATGGAAACCGCGAGTCGGCAACCTTCCATGCCCTATGGTCTGAAAAACTCAGGAGCCATCTACCAGCAAACAGGAAATTTACAAGAAATCCCTCTTAAAAAGGCGAGCAGGCCAAACACCAATCTTCGTCATACCTTCATGGGGTTTATCGGAGAGTCTCCAGAGCCGGAACGTTCTGCTGAGGCCCCAACCCATAGCGACAGGGAGAATTTCTCTGATGCCGACTCGTACCAAGAAGAAGATAAGGATGAAGATACTAGGTCGATTCGATCCTTTAAAAAAGCTGGACTCGGATCCGACCCAGAGGAATACAATCCGGATTCTCCTTACCTCGAATCCCCCTGGGAAGAAGTTTTCTACACAGCAGATTCCCGAAGACGACGACACTCTTCAGAAGACAAGAGTCCGGATTATGAGAACCACGATGACATCGATACCATCCAGAATCCATCAGAAATTAAAAACGGATCAGACGCATGAGCCACCAATGTGTGGCAACGACTGAGTCGAAACAGAGATGAGTCTGACCAGGAGCTAGAAGAATACCAGAAAAAAGCCATGCTGATGCAAGAAGAGATAGCTTGGGAGCATCAAAACCTCATAGAAGCACAGGACCGGCTCTCACAGAAATTACAACACGATAGGATCCAGGAGTCGATAGGCCAGCAACTTATGCCTATAACCAATGCGCTAAAGCGCATAAAGGAAGTAGCTGAAGACCTGAGGGGACTTGTGGATGTTGTCTTCAGGTATGCCGAGTCTACTGAAGCCAGATGTGAGGGAATCCCAAATCAAAATCGGACGCGCAATAAAAAGCGTAGGCGCAACCAGACCCCGCAAAAACGCGGTAGTGACTGCTCCCAGAGCCACGAACAACCACCAACACAAGACGTAAGATACTGGGACTGTGAGAAAGCCATGCAAAAAACTTGCCCAAGGCACTCCAAACCAGGCCGCCCTGCTAATCATACCTAGGACCAATGCTACTTTATGCAAGACTACAGACGCCTAGTCGAGGAAAACTTCTTAAGGGGGAGTCAGTACGACAACGGCCCAACTGGCTCATATAGTTACAAGCGGTCAAGAACATGGACTCGTCCGCAGTAAGAGTTGGTCCCTCCTACCGGCTCTCGCCATATATAATATAAGTCGACTTTCGTCGCACTTGGCTCTCGTCATACATGTATACCATTTGACTTTCGTCACACTAGGCTTTCGCCATACATATATACAAGTCGACTTTCGTCGTACTAGGCTCTCGCCATATAATATATATAAGTCAACTTTCGTCGCACTAGGCTTTCGCCATATCCAATATATAAATAGATTTTGTCGCACCGGCTCTTGCCACATCTAGCTGTCATATTGACTTTATTTTACTTTACTTTAATTTTTCATCTTGCATCATACATTGCACATTTTTTACATTTTATATCTCAGAGACCTGGGGGCTTGATCAACCCTCTATCGGCTCTGAGCATGTATATTGCTTATTCAGGGGAAATAGGGGAGTTCGATGGCACCCATCGACTCTTATCCGAAGAAAACCCGACATATATATATGTAAAACTCCACATGTGTATGACCTATTCAGGGGAAATAGAGGAGCTCGATGACATCCATTGATTCTTATCCGAAGAAAACTCGACATACAGATGAATTGGCCAACCACGCCTCAAATTTGGCCTGTATAGCTCAAGCACATGCGACGTGAACCCGATTTAGTCTAAACTTTGGGGGCTGACAGAAACGCCTATCGAGTTTGGTTCTAGGCACCGGGAACGCTACTCATATGTGTCGGCTTGCAGAGGAGTTCCGACTCATGAACCAATAATCTCTCTCAACGCAAGAAGATGAGGCATGAGCCGGCTTCTATATGAGCCTTCAAAATTTTCCATACAACATCATAACATACTTCATTTTCAATCATGCATAAACAAATATTTCTCTACAGATAAAGTAAGAAGTTAGACCTATGTAACTCGGCACAGCATATACCGACTCATGGGGACTACACCTCAAAATTTTCTATCAAGATTTAGCATCTTAGCATTTCTTCTTTTTTTTGTCATGCGACGACTTCTAGAGGTTTTCCCTGTTAAAACCTTATGGCATATACGCTGACTTAAGAGAGGATTATACACTCTCCTACTTACAACATTCAAATATATGACTCGGCTGTAACCGTGGCAAGCTAATACGGAAACCGGATTTCTTCAAGGCGCTTCAAACACTAGACTTTCCAACGGAAACACCTGCATAATTAAGAATGGAGCCCCTTCAAAGAACCACAACTATAAGTCGACAAATCAAAGGGGCCAACACCCAAAATTAAAGCCGACTTGCATCAAAAGATTGGTATTCAAAAGCCGGAAGGAAAATTCAAGGCGAAACATCATAAGAGTATCTGACCATACACTGGTCACAGACCACGGGACATGTCTCCCAATATTACAAACTCGGCGCTATGGCCGCATCAAATGAATCACAAGTTTTTTAAAAGTCGGTCGCATAAAGCCTACGCTTGATCACCGGCTTTGCTCTGCGACGATGACCCGACACCACCTGCAGATGACATAAGTTCATTACACATTTCGTCCAAGTCTACATCGGAGATGTCATCCATCTTCAGTTCATCTTCTTCCCCACATGGAGTCGGCTGAACAGATCCTGCCGGATCCGAGACCTTCTTTGGTGATGGAAGAAGGGAAAACCTGATTGGAGAAGGTAGGTCAACCCGACGTCTCTTGTTGGTTCCATCGTATCCGGCTTCCAGATAAGACAGATCCATTCCATTAGCTATCATCGTGGCAGCAGAGCGAGTCTCCTTGCGAATTTTTCTATGGTCATCCTTGGAAAATTTGGACCCGTCGGCCTTGAATTCCGGAAAGCCGGCAGCCAGAAGTTCCGGATTTAAACCAGGATGATAAGCCTTGGCAAGCTCCAAACCTCGCATAACTCGCAGCAAGCCGATCGCTTGCCGAGTCTCACCCATTTAGAGACAACTGAGAATGGTCCCACCACATCAGTGACCCTCTTCATAGTTGGGGCCTTCGGCTGAGTCGCACCTATAGCCTTACAGACACCCTCAAACAATTTATTAACAAGAGCAAATGTGCAGCTCAGCTTCATGGCGGGTGACTCGCTCAAAACATCATATTCTTTGCGCGAAACACCACAAGTTGAAAACACAAAGTCAACAAGAACAATGAAAATTAGAGAGCCAAAAGATGCATAAATTTTTATGGACCTACCAAAGATCGCTGATGCAAGCCGGTGAATACTACCCTCCAGTGCCTCCAGCTTCTTCTCAGCCAATTCCAATTTCTTATCGGCCGCATTACGCTGAGCCGTTACATCATCACAAGCCTTTGTCAAGGCACTCTGAACTTCAGTCATGTCGGTATTCATTTGACCCAGTTTGTCATCTTTTTTCTTCAACTCCTCTAGGAGTCCGTTAACCTCTTCATCGGCTTGTTTGCGCTTTGCCTACTCAGCCTTGAACCTTTCTTCCAGCTGACAAGCATTTTGACCAGCTTCCAAAGCCAGAGCCTGCAAAACAAAAAATCACAAAGTATCTAATTAGACAAACTGTCTAACCATCTACTTGGGGGCTACACTTTAAAAAAACCAATAACCCGGAGAGATATAATCAAATGCCGCCGACTCATGGGGGCTACAGCTCAAAAAGTTTTATGACTTAGCATACTACAAGAGTAAGATAGCGACTCATTATTTTCTACATAACCCAACATGGACTTCAATAACCATGCCGGCTTATGGGGGCTACAGATGCATAAACATAAAGGACAGTACATTGAGAAATAAATAAAAATACCTCATGACATTGCCGGAGCTGGAGGACTATGCTATGCTGCTCAGTAGAGCAGGCCAGTGATTGCTTGTAGAAGTCTTCAAGAGAAGTATTCTCAGATATCAACTCATAAGGTCCACTCACCACCTGTTTCTTGCCATCCAATGTCTTCATCAAAACCGTACGAGCAGGTGGGTCACCTTGGTGAGTCCCAGTGATCACCACATCCTCATCAATAATCACGTTCTCTGTAGAAGGAGTGGGCACAGAGCTTGGAGCAACTTCAATCTCTTCGGTATGATTCTCCGACTTCTTAGCAGGAGAAGTATCCTTGTAAATATCTGAAGGGCTTGACTCATCCAAGACGGCCCCCTTCAGGCTCTCATAAACCAGAGTCCCTGGCAATTTCTCAGATAAAAATGCAGACTCTTTCACCATTACAGAGTATGCCAAGTATTTGGGGTCAATTCGAGCACTGCTCAATGAAAAGAATGAATCGTCAGAAAACATACATATACAGGCGAGTCAGCATTATAATGAAAGCACTTACCCACGATTGATAGGGAAAGATGCTTGGACAGAAGACCCCTCAGAAGAAGGGGTCCCAGATCCAGAGTTACCGGCTTGAGGCTGTTCATCGACAAAACCTTCCGACTTGCGGGAAGGAGTCGAGATGTCGGTAGTCTTGTTTCGGACGCGTCGAGGCAGATCCTTCATAATCACGAGAGGGTCCCCCGAGTCGGTACTACAGGTATGCCTCTTCTGACCTTGTGCCTGTGAGAAAAATGAAACATAAGGACACAAAAATCCTACCAACAATATCATAAGGAGTCGGCAAGACATATACCGGCGGATCCACATTTTGACTCTCTTTTTGAGAGTCGGCTTCAACATATGAACCTTATCCTGTTCCTCCTCCTCATCCTCTTCTTCATCCTCATGATCACCCGAATCCTCCTACAAGGACAAAAGAGGTGAGAAGAAAAAGTACATCACAAAGGAAAAGGAACCGACTCTTACCGTATGACTCGGGATCCTAGCATTGGCCTCTTTTCCAACAAGGAGATCCTGACTCACATTCCACCATGGATCATCCGCATGGAAACAAATATCATATCAAGGGAATACGTGATGAAGACATACCAGTGGAGCCGGATTAGTTTGACAGGATGGCGAAGGCCGACTTTCTTGAGATCTTTAATGCGTTCAGCGAGAAATATCTTGCAAGCCATCACCAAAGCGCTTGAAGTAAATTCATTATGGGAAAAGCACATAGGGTCACCTTTCGTAGTGTATTCACACATAAGTCGGTCCATTACGCTGAGGGGTTGGATTTGCCAACCCACCCAGAGCCTGTGAGCCAGTAGGGCCAAAATCCAAGCAAGAATTGGTTCATTCCTCTTTGGATGAACGTCCATGGGGAAAAGGTTCAAACTGCCATGAAACTCAAACCGGCTCTCACAAAAGCCGGGCAGAGGATGCTCACCTTTGATATCCTCCACAGTACAGTAGAAGAAAGACTTTTTCCAATCCTTCCCTTTGCTCATCAGCTTGGGTGCGGGAAAGATTGATTTAGCCCTCTTCTGGATAGTAACTCCACCACACTCCAAAGATGGACCGCCACTATACTCGGTTTTCTTATTGCAGTAATAGGATTCGGCAAACAAACTGAGTGTCGGCTTGATCTGCAGGTAAGCTTCGCAGAATACTTGAAAATGATATGTTGAGAACTGAGTTGGCACTCAAGTCCTGAGGGTGCAACTTGTAGCAATGTAGCACACTCCTGAAAATTTTGGACCAGGAGGACGAAACCCTCGTGTCACATGGTTAGCGAAGATAACGACTTCGCCTTCATTAGGCTTCTGCTGGGTCTCCTCTCCAGGAACCCGCCACTTGATTACGGTTTGGGGACGAAGGATCCCTTCTGTCACCATCTCATTCATCTGCTCCCGAGTAACTAGGCTTTTCACCTAGTTGGCCTCCAAAGTCGGCCTTTGGACTGGTGGCTTTGGGGTTGGCGGCTTCTTGCCTGCCGTCTTCTTGATGGCACCGGCTTTCTTGCCCATGGTGCAAGAGTCGGACCTACCGGGAAAAGAATATAAGTTGAGCCGACTAAGAAACTAGGTAAAGACAAGCGAGGGATGGCTTTAGATAAAACTCTGTGGATTCGGACCAAATCCGACTCTACGACGACTACACAAACATATTTCACAAATCATGGTGAAACAGATGGATCTACCGGACCAAAGAAAATAGGCGAAAAATACGAAACTGATCCAGAACTTACGAAAAACCCGAAGCAGTTGGGAACTATGGATCTATAATATTTTTTGAGCGAACAAATTGACGTGGAATAGTCTCTAGGAAATATTAACCTATCTACCAACATGCATGGTGAGATCTTCCGCTGAACTACCTCAATCTACCGAAAGGTCACGCTTGAAGCTCTACAACAATGGCGATGAACAAGAAACCGTAACGTGAGGTAGAATATGAGAACTTACTTGAATGGCATGCGGGAGTGACACGGTCCCAGTACGTTTCTCGCGAGCGCTGAGAGGAGCGATGCTCGAAGCACCGATGAGGATGAAGCTCACGATTTTCAGCATGCGAGGATGAAGATGAGGAGAAGACGCAGACGGGGTGAAATAAACAGATGGGTATGAGAGGCCTATTTATAAGGGACCTGAACCCGAAATCCAAGGCGTTGCATGATGATGGCTAACGGCAGGAAATCCCTCGATTTTCGCGAACGAATCTAATTGGCATTGATTGCGCAGCCAGAATCGGGATACACCGTTCAAAAGTTCAAAGAAACACTGAAGAGTCAGATCCATTTTTAAAACAACAGAATGGAGTCGGCGTCAGTCCTCTGGAAACATGAGTCAGCTCAGCTAAAAGAGTCGGCCCTATGAAGACAAATGGAATAAAACAGATTGCTGTGAAGATTGAAGCATCACACCAATCCTGGGGGCTAATGTCGGGGGATGGATCAAGCCCGTAGATCCGGCATTCCAAACCTCTGGGCCGACTCACATAAGGAAGGCCCAAAAAAGAAGATCCGACTTTGAGCCGGCCTCGCCAAGCATGAAGATCGAAGCCGCATAAGGAATTCGACTAATCTTGTATAGCGTGTAGCGTATTTATAAAGTAGAATAGAACTCAACTTCGTGTATGAGCCGGACTCGCGGAACCCCGGGACCCGGCGCCTTGATAAGTCGAGGTCCTCTGGGCCCAGAGTCAGAACTCAATCTCAATCCAAGATAGGACTAGATACTTTCGGCGTAACCTAGATCTCCTCCAGACTAAGGTTGCGATCCAACTCTCTTGTAATCAATCCATCGACTCCTCTATTCGAGAAGTCGATCCCCGCAATAATAAGAAGCAGGAGTAGGTCTTTACCTCGAGAGAAAGAGGGGCCAAAACCTGGGTAAATCATTGAGTCTCTTGTCCATGTCGACTCTCTCCTCGTATCCACCTCGTAGCAAATGTCCCATGTCAAGTTCGACTCTTCGAACATCTCCCGTGACTTTCCCAAGACAGGTTTCGGAGGACGAGGTAAATATAGGCGAAGGGGGAAGCCAGGGGGCCACCAGGGCGTCCAGGCGCCCCCCCGACGCAGCCCCACCCTAGGTCGCGCACACATGGCGCCTGGACCCCTGGTGGGTCCCCTCTGCCCCCCTTCGGGACTCTGGAAGCTTCCGGTACGTTGATTTTTTATATATATTTTCCCGGAATTTTTCTGGCATTTTACGTAATGGGAAAACCTGAAATAAAAAGACAGCAGAAAACAGAAACTGGCACTGGGGTGCATTAAGTTAATACGTTAGTCCAAATATGATCAAAAGTGTCTGAAAGTGTATCAAATGCATAGAAATATCACACAAAACAAGCATGGAGCAACCAGAAATGATGAGGACATCTCTACTAATATTACACCCACAGCTTCACCAACTACACATACTGGACCAGTTACTAGAGCACGCGCACGTCAACTAAATTATCAGGTACTTTCGTTTCTTGTGAATCCTTCTAATGTTCATGAACATATGATGCTGCCTAACTTAGATACTTTTGTTTGTCTTATGAATGAAGGACCTAGCATGGATAAGAAGGATGCTCATTGGAGCGGGATCAAGCATGGAGAAGGAGGTGCGCGCGCGGGAAAGGACAATGGAGCTTCCAGTGGTGATTTTCGCACTTTGAGGCCACCATAAGGCGTGCATGAAGACTTGGACGAGAGACACAAGATGCCACATTAATATTTCCGTCCAAGGGTTATTATAGGTGCTGCGTCACCTTATTATTGGGCCAGGCCCATGTAATTTCGAAATACACTTAATAGGCTATTTTTTAGAGTCCGTATGTGTGGGGAAACCGAGTTAGGGTTGTTTTCGGACCTCTCCTCCAAGGGGCCACAAAATTCCCCTCTGTTCCCCCATATATACAGCCCTTAGGGCGTCGTTTAGACTTGGGTTTTAATTAGATTTAAGTTAGCCATAGCCGCAACTTCGAGCTCTTCGTTTGTGTCATCCGACCAGGCCAAGACCGCATTGGAACCCCAACTTTCGTTAATCATTCATCTTATATTCGCAATATCCAGATTGCAATTCTTAGTTCTTGCTTGTTCTTTCGATTGCTTGCAGGAATTAGACCTTCGTGGTCAGGTTGATCGTGCATCCGCGGGATCAATAACCTCTCCGAGTTGGTTTAGCGATTGCTAAGGCGCAACGTCTTCGCACGTTCGTAGTCGGGTCGTGAAAGTCTACTCCACCATAATCGATCTCCATCATCTCATTGAAACATCGGGACACCTTCGCCTCTATCAAGTGGTATCAGATTCCTAGGTTGATCGGTGAGATTTACCACTTTTTCGTAGTCTAGATTGGTTCTGTTCTTCATACCTACAGTCCACGAAAAAGCCAAACAAAAATTAGGGTTAGATCATCACGTCCCAAAACAGTCCGAGCCTTTGTCCAGTTTTCTTTTCAGTACTTGCTTTGCTGAATTTGCGGTTGCATCGTTGTGTCAAGTTGCTGATCTTAGCGTCTAGTTCCCTTAGAGTTTCGAGTTCTGATCACAGTTTGTCACACCGCCGCCGTACAGTAGTACACACCACCACGTTCCGCCAATCCGAGTCCATATACTTCATCACGTTCCACCAATCCGAGTCCATATACACCACCACGTTCCGCCACTCCGAGTCCATATACATCACCACGGTCTGAGTTGTTAGAGTCGGATTTCACCAATCTTTCGTCGTACGTAGAAGGGGGTGATTTCCAAAAAAAAAGAGTCTGGCACGCTTTCCAGAGCAGTTTTTAGGCCAAAAATTTTAGGGGTAAATTTTTTTCGTGCCCATACCTTTCTTAGGTCCAGAAACTCATTTTGAGACGTTCGCCACCATAGTGATTTTTTCGCACTTTTTCAGCCACCGCAGTCCCGCATCGCAAAAAAAAAAGATCGATTTTTTTTTCAGAGTGTGCTTCTCAGTTGTTTACGTGCCGCGCCGTGCTTTCGTTGGTGTTTTAGGCTCGCGTCTCTAGTACGGCTAGCCTAGGATCAGCACAGTACCGACGTTGAGTGTTTATTCAGCTTTGCATCTCTGTTTTGATTACTGTTGAGCTTTTTCTACCATACTTGTCAGCCTTCCTACAGCTCCACATATATTCTACATCGTGCGTTTTGACACCTCCTGGCCATTGCTCTGCCATATCTCTGAGAGTTTTGACCCGTTGGTTGTACATCACCACCTGCTGCTAGGTAAGAATCGGTAAGAACGAAAGAAAAGCTTGAAGGATTTGTGCTTTCCACCACCCCACATCCCATTAGTAGAAGTAGGATCATATTTCTGTGTGTTTTCTATTTCTTCTAACCATGCCAGGATCCCATGATGAAGTGGCGCAGGATGCACCCGATTGGGAGAATATGACAAACAAAGCGTTACCTGATAAATTTGCACAAATGATGTCTGAACAGGTGAATGACATCGAGAACAGATTTACAGAGGCGATTGATGGCGTGGAGAAGATGATCGACACCAAGCTCGACGCCAAGTTTACTGAGTTGATCGCACGCCTACCTACACAGCTTGCTGCCGCTCCAGCACAGCCACCGCCACCACGACGTGCACGATGTATTCTGTTTCCGGGCGGACAAGCTGCTGGTGCTCCTCCTGCTGCTGCAGTTGCTGCTACTGCTGCTTCTTCTGACGTCGGCCAGGACGACAACTACGAGGGTGATTACGAGGAGAAGGTGGAACAGGAAGCGGCCTATGAGCAGCCAGCTGGACGTCCACGTCCCAACATTCGCCATGGTCGACAGCAACCACCCCCTCAGGTACGCGATGATGAACATGTGCCTAAACTTAAATTGAATCTTAAGCCGTTTGAGGGTAGATATATTCCTGATGCTTATCTTACTTGGGAGTTAGAAACTGAACAACGCTTTACATGTTTACAATATCCTGAGAATAGACGTGTTACTGCTGTTGTTTGTGAATTCACGGGGTTTGCATCTATTTGGTGGTCTGAACATTGTAGATTACATGCTAATAATATTCCAACTACTTGGGCTGCTTAAAAAGATGCTATGCGTACTCGCTGGGTTCCTCCTTATTATCAACGTGAATTGCTAAAAAAATTACAGCGTTTGAGACAAGGAAAAAATTCTGTAGAGGAATATTATCAAGAATTACAAACTGGATTGATTAGATGTGGCCTAGTATAGGATAATGAAACTATGCTTGCACGTTTTATGGGTGGCTTAAACAGGGAGATACAAACTATTCTAGAATACAAGGACTATGCTACTATCACTCGTTTGCTTCATCTTGCTTGTAAAGCTGAACGTGAAGTGCATGATCGACAGGCCGCTACGAGACCTAACTTTTCTGCAGGACGAAATACATCTTGGACATCGCGTGGAGCTTCTACATCCACACGTCCTGCTGCACCACCATCTACTTCAGCCGCTCATTCTTACAGGGAGCCACCAAAACAGCCAGCGCCACCATTCAAGGGTGCACAGAGTGGTCCAGCGGCGAGTTCTTCTTTATCCATGGCCTCCACAGGGCAAACACGAGATTGTGATATTAAATGTCGCAGGTGCCAAGGTGGAGGTCACTTCGCAAAAGACTGTCCCTCCAAGCGTGTGATGACTATTACGGCGGATTGTGGGTATGAGTCAGCGAGTGACTATGACGAGGAGACTTTAGTTCTCATTGCTCATGAGGAACAGGGTGCCCATGATGATGCTTGTGATCTAGAGTATATGGCTCCTGATGATGCAGATAAATATGCTAGTTTGTTTGCTCAACGTGTGTTAAGTGTGCAGGTAACGAAGGCCGAGCAAAACCAGAGGCATAATTTGTTCCACACAAAGGGAGTGGTGAAAGAACGTTCGGTTCGCATCATTATTGACGGAGGGAGTTGCAACAACTTGGCTAGCATGGAGTTGGTGGAGAAGCTATCTCTCACCACAAGACCACACCCCCATCCGTACTATATTCAGTGGTTTAACAATAGTGGTAAGATTAAGGTAACGCGTTCTGTTCGTGTGCACTTTAGCATTGCTGCATATGCTGATTATGTTGATTGTGATGTGGTACCCATGCAAGCATGCTCTCTTTTACTTGGTAGACCATGGCAATTTGATAGGAATGTTGTACACCATGGTAGGACAAATCAATTTACTATGGTTCATCGGGATAAAAATATTGCTTTACTTCCTATGTCTCCTGAACAAATTGTGAAAGATGATCTTGCTAGAGCTAGTAAAGCTAAACAGGAGAAAAATAAGAGTGAAAATGAGATAGCAGCTAAAGAATTTGAGCAACAACATAGGACTAATAGCAAATCTTCTTCTGCTGTTTCTAATGAAATTAAATTGACTAGTCCAACTTTGCTTGCTACTAAGGTTGATATTTCGGATTTGGATGTTAGTCAATATGTGTGCTATGCTTTTGTGTGCAAAGAAGCTTTATTTTCATTTGAGGAATTGCCTCCTTCTTTGCCTCCTGTTGTCAATGACCTTTTGCAGGAGTTTATTGACGTCTTTCCACAAGACGTGCCACCGGGATTATCACCTATTCGAGGGTTTGAGCATCAGCTTGACTTAATTCCCGGTGCTTCGCTGCCTAACCGTGCGCCATACCGTACCAATCCGGAGGAGACGAAGAGATTCAGCGTCAAGTACAAGAGCTACTCGACAAAGTCTACATACGTGAATCCCTTAGTCCTTGTGCTGTTCCTGTTATATTAGTGCCTAAAAAGGATGGAACATGGCGTATGTGTGTTGATTGTAGAGCCATTAATAATATTACTATTCGTTATCGTCATCCTATTCCTAGGTTAGATGATATGCTTGATGAATTAAGTGGCTCTACCATGTTTTCCAAAGTTGATTTGCGTAGTGGATACCATCAAATTCGCATGGAATTAGGAGATGAATGGAAAACGACATTTAAAACTAAGTTTGGATTATATGAGTGGTTAGTCATGCCTTTTGGGTTAACTAATGCACCTGGCATTTTCATGAGATTAATGAACGAGGTTTTACGTGCTTTCATTGGACGATTTGTGGTAGTCTATTTTGATGATATACTGATTTATAGAAAATCTTTGGAAGAACATTTGGATCATTTACGTGCTGTTTTTATTGCTCTACGTAATGAACGTTTGTTTGGTAACCTTGGGAAGTGCACCTTTTGCACCGACCGAGTATCTTTTCTTGGCTATGTTGTTACTCCGCAGGGAATTGAAGTTGATAAAGCCAAGATCGAGGCGATTGAGAGTTGGCCGCAGCCCAAAACGGTCACACAAGTGAGGAGTTTTCTTGGCCTCGCTGGATTCTATAGGCGTTTTGTGAGAGATTTCAGAACCATTGCTGCACCTCTCAATGAGCTTACACGCAAGGATGTGCCTTTTACTTGGGGTACCGCACAGGAAGAAGCCTTCACGGTATTGAAAGATAAGTTAACACATGCTCCTTTGCTCCAACTTCCTGATTTTAATAAGACTTTTGAGCTTGAATGCGATGCTAGTGGGATTGGTTTGGGAGGTGTGTTATTACAAGATGCTAAACCTGTTGCGTACTTCTCTGAAATATTGAGTGGGCCTAGTCTGAACTATTCTACTTATGATAAGGAATTATATGCTCTTGTTCGGACTTTAGAAACTTGGCAAAATTATTTATGGCCCAAAGAATTTGTTATACATTCTGATCATGAATCTTTGAAACACATAAGAAGTCAAGCAAAACTTAATCGTAGACATGCTAAGTGGGTTGAATTTATTGAGACTTTCCCTTATGTCATTAAACACAAGAAGAGGAAAGATAATATTATTGCTGATGCTTTGTCTCGTCGTTATACTATGCTTTCACAACTTGACTTCAAGATATTCGGTTTAGAGACAATCAAAGATCAATATGTACATGATGCGGAATTTAAAGATGTATTGCAGAATTGTAGAGAGGGTAGAACATGGAACAAGTTTGTGCTTAATGATGGATTTGTGTTCCGTTCTGACAAGCTATGCATTCCAGCTAGCTCTATTCGTCTTTTGTTGTTGCAGGAGGCGCATGGAGGAGGATTAATGGGACACTTTGGCGTCAAGAAGACAGAAGACGTACTTGCTACACATTTCTTTTGGCCAAAGGTGAGACGGGATGTTGAGCGTTTTGTTGCTCGCTGCACTACATGTCAAAAAGCTAAGTCACGACTCAATCCTCATGGTTTATACATGCCTTTACCTGTACCTAGTGTTCCGTGAGAGGACATATCCATGGACTTTGTTTTAGGCTTGCCTCGAACAAAGAAGGGGAGGGATAGCATATTTGTTGTCGTGGATAGATTTTCTAAGATGGCACATTTTATACCATGTCATAAAAGCGATGCTGCTGCTAATGTTGCTGATTTATTCTTTCGTGAGATTATTCGCTTACATGGTGTGCCCAATACTATTGTCTCGGATCGTGATACTAAGTTTCTTAGTCATTTTTGGAGATGCTTATGGGCTAAGTTGGGGACTAAACTACTTTTTAGTACTACATGTCATCCCCAAACTGATGGAAAAACTGAAGTGGTCAATAGGACATTGTCTACTATGCTTAGGGCTGTTTTAAAGAGTAACTTGAAAATGTGGGAAGAATGTTTACCTCATATTAAATTTTCTTATAATCGTTCATTGCATTCTACCACTAAAATGTGCCCGTTTGAGATTGTTTATGGTTTTCTACCTCGTGCACCTATTGATTTGCTGCCTCTTCCATCTTCGGAGAAGGTTAATTTTGATGCTAAGGTGCTGAATTGATATTAAAAATGCATGAGTTAACTAAAGAAAACATTGAGAGAATGAATGCTAGATACAAGCTTGCTGGTGATAAGGGTAGAAAGCATTTTGTGTTTGAACCATGCGATCTTGTTTGGTTACATATACGTAAAGATATGTTTCCTGATTTGCGCAAGTCTAAGTTAATGCCACGAGCTGATGGTCCCTTTAAGGTTTTACAAAAAATTAATGACAATGCATATAAACTTGAACTACCTGCAGATTTTGGGGTTAGTCCCACATTTAACATTGCAGATTTGAAACCTTATTTGGGAGAAGATGATGAGCTTCCGTCGAGGACGACTTCAATTCAAGAAGGGGAGGATGATGAGGACATCTCTACTAATATTACACCCACAACTTCACCAACTACACATACTGGACCAGTTACTAGAGCACGCGCACGTCAACTAAATTATCAGGTACTTTCGTTTCTTGCGAATCCTTCTAATGTTCATGAACATATGATGCTGCCTAAATTAGATACTTTTGTTTGTCTTATGAATGAAGGACCTAGCATGGATAAGAAGGATGTTCATTGGAGCGGGATCAAGCATGGAGAAGGAGGTGCACGCGCGGGAAAGGACAATGGAGCTTCCAGTGGTGATTTTCGCACTTTGAGGCCACCATAAGGCGTGCATGAAGACTTGGACGAGAGACACAAGATGCCACATTAATATTTTCGTCCAAGGGTTATTATAGGTGCTGCGTCACCTTATTATTGGGCCAGGCCCATGTAATTTCGAAATACACTTAATAGGCTATTTTTTTAGAGTCCGTATGTGTGGGGAAACCGAGTTAGGGTTGTTTTCGGACCTCTCCTCCAAGGGGCCACGAAATTCCCCTCTGTTCCCCCATGTATACAGCCCTTAGGGCGTCGTTTAGACTTGGGTTTTAATTAGATTTAAGTTAGCCATAGCCGCAACTTCGAGCTCTTCGTTTGTGTCATCCGACCAGGCCAAGACCGCATTGGAACCCCAACTTTCGTTAATCATTCATCTTATATTCGCAATATCCAGATTGCAATTCTTAGTTCTTGCTTGTTCTTTCGATTGCTTGCAGGAATTAGACCTTCGTGGTCAGGTTGATCGTGCATCCGCGGGATCAATAACCTCTCGGAGTTGGTTTAGCGATTGCTAAGGCACAACGTCTTCGCACGTTCGTAGTCGGGTCGTGAAAGTCTACTCCACCATAATCGATCTCCATCATCTCATCGAAACATCGGGACACCTTCGCCTCTATCAAGAAATTATAGTTACGTTTGGGACGTATCAGCGCCGCCCTTGCCGTCGATGAGACTACGGAGCAGGCGGGCGACGGCTTGAATCCAACCTCCGGCGGTGAAATGAACTGGTCTTTTGGTCCTAGGAAGTACGACCTCGAAGCGAGTTCGGCGCGACTGATATGTCTCAAACGTATCTATAACTTTTGCTGGCTCCATGCTTGTTTCATGACATTGCTACAAGCTTTTATCATACTTTTCTATCACTTTAGGGCATTTTATTGAACTAACCTATTAATGGTTTCTTTTATACTTTATGTGTAGGAATTACTTGGATAAAGGAAAAATCACAAAAGGAGCCTTGTTGGAGTTGGACTCAACTTTCCCGAAATCTTTCCCCACCAGATAGTTTTTAGAGATCGCGCCCGAAACGCTAGAAGACGACCTCAAATGGAAATACTTAAAACAAGAAAGTTGTAGAAAAATATCGGTACATGGTTATGGACATATTAAGCGGCCCAACCCGAGTTCGTATGCACCCTGGAGCCATGTTCTACCAAAGACGTAATCTGGATTATGAAAAGTCAAGAGTCTATATAAAGAGAGAAAACCTAGGTCATTGGGCACCACAAAATTTCCCGTCCCTAGGTAGCCGTCTTGAGGGGGATATCAATCTCCAAAGCAGCAATATCTCCAAGGAAGAAGAAGGGGGCCAAGGGTCATGGTCGCTGCCGCCGTGGGCATCGCTTCCTCCATCTCCTCTGGGCTGCACCTCTTCATCAACAAACTCTCTTTCTCACCTGTCCATGTGTGAGTAGTTCCTCTCCAGAGCTAAGGCTTGTACCTATAGCTATGTGGTTATCTTTCTCTCCCAATATGTGATCTTTGATGTGATCACTGGCTATGTTAATCTAGTTGAATCCCATGATGTGTTCCCCTCTTGATTTTTTTGTGTATTGGATATGATGTCCTCCTATGTTAAAGTGATGTATACAATACAACCATTGCATTTTAACACCAAACAAATTCAGAACCACACGACGGTACGCCCAACAGGCGACATGTTTAATATACTACCACTGCTTTCAGGCGATATGTACATACAAAGGAATCTAGCGATGTATCAAAACGGGAAAAGAAACGATGGTTTCAGTCAGCACCACCAATGGCGGCATGTGCTGACCTATCATCCTGCCAACACCACCAGCGATGGCACGTGCTGATCTACCGCCAGACTGTATCAATCTGACTAGCAACACATGTATATAAATAAAGGTTGTTGAAGCAACTGTGCCGTGTGAAAGGACGTGGATGTCGCCTAGAGGGGGGGGGGGTCAATAGACGCTTAAAAAAATTACGGTTTCTTCTTGAACAAATGCGGAATAAAACTTAACATTTAAATAGCCAAGCAAGAAACCTAAATAAGCTAGGCTCAACTATGTGCACCAACAACTTATACTAAGCAAGATAAACAACTATGTGATAGCAAGATATATAACAAGAGCACTAAGGCTATCACAAAGTAGGTGCACAAGTAAATAGGTTGACTAGATGAACAACCTATGGGACAAGCAATGCACAATAATATGAGCAAGCACAAGATAAAAATGTAATAAGCTTGCTCAAAGTAAGGGTAGAGATAACCGAAGTGGAGCCGATGGAGACAAGGATTTGTTACCAAAGTTCCTTCTCCTGCGAGAAGTACCTCACCGTTTGGAGAGGGTGTGGAGCACAATGCTCACACGAAGCCAACGAGGGCCACCCTATTTCTCCTCACGCTCTTACCAATCCAAGATGTCGTGATTCTACTATTAGGACACTTGAGGGCGGTCAGCGAACCCGTACAAATCGCAACCCTTGGGGGCGGTCACCGAACCCGTACAAATGCTCGGGGCCATCTCCACAACCGAATTGGAGGCTCCCGTAGCGTCCTGAAGCTTTCCACCACAATGATTGAGCTCCGCAACAACAAACCTCTAGGTTCCAACGCACCCAAGAGGTACAAGCTCTAGAGTGCCAATGCACTTAAGATTAGCTATCTTCTCAACTTCACTTACTACAACGAATCCTCTGAGAGAACTCAAACCGATGCACCAAATGTAATGGCAAGAGCACACGAAGTGCTCAAGCCCCCCACTCTCAAATCCCACCAAAGCAAAGCTATGGAGGAATATGAGCGGATGAACAAGAAGAAACACCAAGAACTCCAAGATCTAGATTCACAAGGTTCCCCTCACAAAGAGGAGAGTTGACTTGATGGAGAATGTAGATCGAGATCTCCTCTCTCTTTTCCCTTCAAAAGGAGGAAGAATCATGGGAGGAATAGAGAGATCTCAAGCTTTAAGAGGTCAACAATGGAGGTAAAAAACGAGCTCAAGAACGTTGGGGACAATGGGGAAGAAGACCCCCTTTTATAGGTCTCCACGAATCCAACCGTTAGGTGTAGTTTTCTGCGTTCCGAGCGGTACTACCGCTCCCGGAGCGGTACTACCCCTCAAACGGTACTACCGGACATTAAAAATAGCTTTACTACCATCCAGAACAGAGGAGTTGCGGTAGTAGCTAGCGGTACTACCTCTCGAGCGGTACTACCGCTCTTCCGGTCGGTACTACCGCTCTACCTCTCAGGCAAAAAACAGCACGGCCAAAACAAGCATAACTTTGCCATACGAACTCCGATTTTGATGATCTTGGGCTTGTTTGAAAGCTATGGAAAAGCTCTAGGTTCTCACATAGAGAACCACCCAAGATCAACGAAAAGAAATGATGAAAATCATGGAAAGATTAAAAGTCCAACAAGGTAGAAGTAGAAATCTTCACAAGATAAGAGCCGACAAAAACACCAACATCGAAAACACAAAAGTAAATGTATATGAAATCCGTTTTCGATGAAGAAGAGCTTGTAATGAACACGAACTCGAGATCCAACACTCACAAAGAAAAAAACCAAACAAAAACCAATAAAGATGATGCCAAGAATGCAAAGGTTTGAGCTCTCCACGAACGATGCGGCCTACCCTATAACCCGGTCTCCTAACTACCACCATGAGACCGGTAAACTAGAAACCTATAAAGGTCAAACCTTTGTCTTGCGCATAGTCCAATTGAGGTTGATGATGACGATCATGTCCTCCTAAAGTTGGAATACCTTTCTTGGTTGCGCCGGCTCGATGAAGACTAGTAAATTGCTCCCCCATACGCCATTATGGGAGAGGCTCTTTTAGGCATATCTTCAAAAGACCGTTATCACCAAATCGTCGGCAAGCTACAAGAATATGATATCTTTGTGATTCTCCCCTTGACCTTGCACAGATCAACTTGACCAATCTTTGGATAGCTCCATGAAGAACACCTTGGTCAACACGTAATCTTCATCTTACAACCTTGAAGCCACCATATGATCTTCAAGCGTTGCCTATGGACAAACCTTAAAGTATAACTCAAGGAAACCATTAGTCCATAAAGATTGTCATCAATTACCAAAACCAAACATAAGGGCACATGCCCTTTCAATCTCCCCCATTTTGGTAATTGATGACAAACACATTAAGAGGGTTTATATGATGAATTACGCTAATCATGCAAAGCAAGTATGCAAGAACAAGAAGGCAAATGCTTAAGAACAAAACCAATGCATGAACCTCCTCAAACAAAACCCTCTAAACTTCTCCCCCTTTGGCATCGATTGCCAAAATGGGCGTAAAAGCATAGAAGGCCGATATAGAATGTTTTCCTCCAAAAAGGGTGTATTTCACAAGAAATGAGTGGAATAAAATACACATATACAAAGATACATGGTGGGAGGAAAAGAAAACTATATAGAAGATCCAAAGATGGCAAAAAGATGAGATGGCACAAAGGCATAAGAAAATGCATGCAATCAAACAATCCAACATGCCAAAAGATTACAAGATATTATGATTTGAGTATAGGAGTGTTCTAAAGAAAATAGAGAAGTTCCCCAAGATTTGTGCACTATTTAGGATCTTTGTATTATAGTAAAAAGTTCACAAAAATTGGATCATCACTCCCCCAAAATAGATAGAAACACAACACAAGTGCAAGTGTGCAAAAATATGAGACAAAGTCTAGCACCCTCAACAAACCAATGGTTGAGCAAATAGCAAAAGAGATTATCATATGAACAGGCTCAACCAACAAGATGTGTGTGAGTCATTGCAAAGCACTTGATACGACTAGTATAAGGATGACTATTTAAGCATCAACATGGTCTTCAAGAAATGAGACTCAAGGTGCTAGACATGTCCTTCTAACATAAGTTAAGAAGGTCACACACCCAATCAAATGGGTTCACAAGCGAAAAAAATGCAAGGTAAAAACAATGCTTGTGACAACCCCATGGTGAAGATAGATAATAAAAGGCTCATCAAGACAAGCATGAGGACAACAATCTTCACCACCAAAGGAGTGCACCAATAAGAATAGAATTAAGACACGCACTCAACCACACCCGCTTTCATGTAACCACCAAAGAATTTAACATTGAAAGTAAAAGGTGGACATGAAAGAACAAGGATATCCACTAAAAGTGTAACTTCTCTCAAGTGTATAAGATTCTAGGTAGATTATATCCACAAAGAAGCATGTACACCCTAAATAGTTACAAAAGGAGAGAACACGATATCCAAATGGAAGTCATAAATATACGAATAATATCTTCGCTTGAAAGCATAGACAATGGCTTAATATTATCTTATTGTATAAGGATGAAATCCACACAAACAACCATCAAAGTCATCACAACTAGCAACAAGGTATCAAGAGATAGTTGAGATTCTTTGAACAAACAAACAAGTATCGCAACCAATAATATATCTTGCAATTCTAGAACAAATCAAGAACCGCAACAATTGCAAATGAAGAATGTCATGCCATGATGCAACCTACAGAAGGTTGGAAGGAAGAAAAGTATGCATGAGGTAGATACTTGTTACCGAGATAGCATGGGAATGATGTAGTAGATAAAGTCTTCAATGATTGTCCTAGCATGACTCCAAAAGGCTCATGGTGACACCACCTTCCTTAAATGAGATGATCCTCCAATGCATCTCCAAAGTTCCTATAACAACATTAACACACAAAATGGTACCCAAACTCATTGGGACCCAAGAGTTAGAGGAACAAAAATACATAGGACAAACTCCACGAGAATAAGTGCATATGGACATGAAGATGAATTCCTGCACATATTAGCCAATAATGAAGTGGATGGAGTTTAACCAAAGTATAGGATCAAAGAAATAAATCGTGCATCGGAACTACACATAGAAACTATGCATGCACAAGACTTTCAAGAACCAAAAGGAAACACAATTTGGACAAAACACCAAGTAAACCAAGATGACACACCAAGGGTGACACAACATAAGGTTGTCCAAATTATATCAAAGGTCCAAATCAACACATGATAGGAGACAAGTAGAGATTAACACATGGTCAATTGCTACACTCACCAACAAATGAGAAGAAATACCAATTGAATCCCAAACCAACCAACACATGATTGAATAGTAAAACAATTGAAAAGAATATCAAGTGACCATTAGATTCCAAAATAAGATTCCAATTGAACATAAGATTTCAAAATAAACTTTTCACTTGGATTATACCAAATAAAAGATTCATCAAGGAATGGGGTATCAATTGAAACATCAATTGATAAAGAGCATGATACCAAAATAAAAGATATCAAACTCTCAACAAGAGAGCACAATTCCAAACAAACTATGCCCTCAACAACTTTATGATGACACAAAGCACCAAAGAGAATATGCCTTCCAATAACACACACTTGATATGGATCATAAGATGCTAGCTCCCCCAAGAGATGTGCATTATATAGAATTTTCATTTGAATACAAACTGCACAAGATGGGATCACCACTTTCAGTATATCTAGAGAAACACTAGACAAGATCATGAAAACAAATGATCCACAAGTGGCAAGGAAGACAATGAGATTTAAAACTACAATAAAATCTTGGAAAGTAATAAGGAAATTATAAGCAAGCCAATGTAAGGATGATCACTAATTTCTACCACATCTGAGAGTACCAATTGTTAGGGACAAGAGGTATATGGAATTACTTCCCGGTGGTAGATAGCAATAATATATATATTATCATCTTCACAACAACAACCATAAGCATGTGGCAAAAGATAAGAATTGAGCACAATGCTTATAAAGAGATTCTTGATAGCTTCAAGTATGCATCCAATCATGCAAGAAATGACTAGAAAATCTTGGAGCAAACGGTTCCCACAAGAAATACAAGTACATGTTGAAGGGAAACCGTACCAAGAAAGTCTCACACACTCAAGATCCATAAGATGAGAAACAAGGTCAATTTAAGAAAATTGTAACTTGAGGAGCAAACATGCCACCTAGGAACTAGATAATTTACATTATCAATTCTAAGTGGAAAAAGCCCAAATGTACACATTTTATAGGCGTGTAATATGCACAAAGCACATTACTCCCCCATAATGTGATATACCAAAATTTACAACAAGGGGCAAACAAATACCAACAAGAGATAATTAATGGATAT
This sequence comes from Bromus sterilis, assembly GCA_950022295.1. Classification (NCBI taxonomy): domain Eukaryota; kingdom Viridiplantae; phylum Streptophyta; class Magnoliopsida; order Poales; family Poaceae; genus Bromus; species Bromus sterilis. The sequence continues at coordinate 162,404,186 of OX465600.1, forward strand.
TTTAGAATTTGAATTTCTCATGAGTACGACATACCACATAGAGACTAGATAATCTTATAATATCAATACTATGTGGTATTCCTCATGTATACACATTTTAGGACCGTGAGGTGCACAAGGCACATCACTCCCCCAAAATGGGATGATCCATTAATCTCTCACAAGAGCCAACTAAGATAGAACCAATATGAAAATTAGGCTCAACACAACACTCACACATACATGGTGTGCAAACCAATATACAAAAAATTGATTACTCAACATATGTAGATTGGAAACACAACATACACAAACACATGCAAGGTACAAAACCAAAACATGCAAAGGGGCAAGTAACTTTCAATGTAAACAATTTAAGTACAAGTTACCGTAAGAAGGCACATTGGATATACGATAGACACATGATATTCCAAATGACTTGGCTTGAGAAAATGTGATTAATGAAGGTCCCTTAATTCTTCATAATGTAGCCAAGTCTCCAATGCCCTCCATCACCACCGATTGATCAAGTTGGAGCATGTTGGTCCCCAACCAAGTTGGGTCCTAAGAGGTTAGTCACAATAGGCTTGGTAACCCAAATGGTGCCTTTTCTTGTTACCACTTTGAGTGCCAACAAATTTTGCAACCACATTGCCAACCTTATCCTTCCGAAGAGAATAAACATCATCAATTATAATAGGGTTGGATAAGGTACCGTTCGTGCATGAAGAAGCAAGATGACCCTTCTCACGACATAAGTAGCAACATCTACTCATTCCTTTCTTCATGGTTGATTTCTCAACATGAAGATCATTTACTTGAGTCTTCTTGGGAAGTGGCTTCACTTCACCTTACGGTTGAACTTGAGGCCTCTTCCCTAGTTTCTTGTCACTAATGGGCTTCTTCTTCAAAGGGCAAGATCTAACATGGTGCCCTTCAACCTTGCACTTGAAGCAAATATTCTTGGCCGAATTCTTGACTTGTGATTGGCCCTTCTTCTTGTTTAACATGGACTTCTTATTGATGGAGTTGAATCCAAGTCCACCCTTGTCATTGGGGGATTTTTGTCCACACAAAACCTTGTCAAGTGTAGACTTCCCTTCATGACCCTTTCCCAAGTCTTTCTTCAAATAAGTGACTTGGTCCTTGAGCTATTTGATTTCCTCTACATGGTTAGTCACAATACAAGTACTAGAGGAAGTAGAAGCTTCATTGTTAGAGAAACATGGCAAGGAAGGTAATTGATCACATGATGTAGAAATATTATGAGTGGATGAATTACAAGGACTAGCACAAGGCAATATAGCATATTGACTAGAAGTAGTGCTAATGTCCACATGAGGAACTAATTTAGAAACCTTAGCCTCATGAGCTAACGTTATGGGATACTAGAAGATCCTCATGAGAGCTTGAGAGATTTTCATGATTTTCTTCCAATTTCCCATACTTGCTAGTTAGAAACTCAAGTTGAGCCTTTAGCTCAACATTCTCCTTTATGATGGAAAACCACATGTTGGTCAAGTAGAAGAAGTTGAGAATGCATCGCGACCGGAGGTGGAGGGAGAACAATCATCCCCACGAATCTTGGACACACCATATTTATCTTGAAGCTTTGTCCACAACTCATGAGCATCCCGAAACGGCATGAGTTGAAATATGTCTACATTACTCAAAGCATCAACAAGCACATTAGAAGCTTAAGCATTGAGATAAGATTTTTCTCATCCTCTAAGGATAGGTGAGTATCCTTTGGAGGAGAAAAACCCATATCTACAATTCGCTCCATACACGGGTGAAACCCATATCTACAAGTATGCGATTTTTCCAAGCATCATAATTTGTGCCATCGAAACTAAGAGTGTCAATGAATTCTAATCCCCTAGTCGACATCTTTACTCTCAAGGAGGTGAAGCCCTATAAAGAGAGACGAGGCTCTGATACCAATTGAAAGGACGTGTATGAAGATGATATGGTGAGGATAGTTCTCTCACTTCTCGTTGGTTACCCCAAGTGGAATGTGAGTTGTAGCGTAGCAGAAAATTTCCCTCGATGAAGATACCAAGGTTTGTCTCCAGTAGGACTCGCAGAAATACAAGAAGGTGACAACGGCGCCAGAAATTGGCTTCTGGCTAGGGAGTTGACAGGACCTGCACACAGAAACAAATAAATTTGCTCGCAACGAGTACATAGGAGTTGTCAATTCCTCCGGCCTTGCTGTTTACAAATGATCAACGCAAGAGATAATAATAGTGGCAACTGAAAGTAAAGACTGAAAGTAAATTGAGGCTGTAAACAATGGTGTGAATATGGACTGTGGTCCAGTGATGTTCACTAGTGATGTCTCTCTCCCAAAAGACGATAAAAGTACTAGCGAGGTAAACAAATCACAGCTGGGCAATTGACATGATTATAAACGCACCGCAATGCTAACTATGCTACAAAAGAGAGGAAGAGCCTCAAAAGCAATGGGCAGTACGCCAAGGTAAGTAGACCGAAATCCATCTGCATCTACTACGAATCATCCACCTTGAGATATCTATAAAGAACATCTCGCTGGTATTAAGTTGTGAATGCCACCCAAAGTGTAAACTCAAAGCAACAGACAACTGCATTAAAAGAACTATGCGTAAAGTAAACAATCCTTGCACCCGCAGGTGCAAGCACCGTTGTTTTATCCCTGGTGGCAACAACACATCCCCTAGTCTCATGTTTCTGTCACTCAAGCTAGACATCAAGGGGCTGCACCCACAATCAAGCATAACGCTCCCTCTTGGAGTTGCAAAAAATCACTTGGCCAAAGTAAAATACGGCAACGGAGAACATGCAAGAATTTACTAAAGAACACAAATATAAAAGAGAACCAAATATATTACTCGTCACAATCTGAACATAATCTCATAATCCATCAGATACCAGCAAACTCAGCATAGCAACACAGCAAATTACAAAAATGCCTCGATCATGTGAGGCAGCTCACGAGGTCTCGAAAGTGAAAGCACAAAGAGGGGAGAGGTACATCACATAGCTACTGGTCACGGACCCATGGTCCAAGGGGGACTACTCACGACACATCCGGGAGGCGTCCATGGCGATGGATGGTTTCCCGGAGGGGGTTCCTCCTTCCGGCAGGGTGCCGGGGCAGCTTCTCCTGGCAGCCCCGATCTTGAAACGGCGCCGGCGGCGGCGGTACAGAGAGGAGAACGGGAATAGCAGATCGATATTAGGGGTTTCCGTCACAGGGGGTAAATATAGGCCAAAGGGGGCACCGAGAGGGGCCACAGGGCAGCCAAAAGGCCCCCTGGCGCAGCGTGGGTCCGTGCCAGGGACCCTCCTGGGGCCCTGGTGGGTCCACCCCTTCCTTTCTTGGTGATTCGGGAAGCTTCCGGGTCGCTGATTTTTTATATAATTTTTCCGGGATTTATTTGGCACTTTTAATGGCCGGAAAACCTGAAATACAAAAACAGTAGAAAACATGAACTGGCAACTGGGTGCACTGAGTTAATAGGTTAGTCCAAATATGATAAAAAGTGTATGAAAGTTCAAGAAAAACATGGCAAAGTCACACAAAACATGCATGGAGCAAGCATAAATTATAGATACGTTTGGGACGTATCAACATCCCCAAGCTTAATTCCTGCTCGTCCTCGAGTAGCGAAATGATAACAAGCATAATTTATGTGGCGACATGCCACACAACCATATAAGGACTTTTAAGTAAAGCAATCAAAGCACGCAATTCAATTCAAGTCTTAGCAAGCAAGAGTCTATATTAGCATTGACACAAGTAACAAAAGAAAAAAAGGTGCAAGAGCTCTCGCTGTCCGTGACTCGAATGTCTCCAAATGGTGTTTGCATGCAAGAAAGGGGATAGGGAATACGAGATAAAAAATTAGTTGTTGAGAACTACTATCTACTAAAGTTTCACACTAAGTCTCCTTTGGATTCTTATCTGGACTCATCCCCAGACCACTAGTCAGGTACAAGTCAAACTGATCCACTCCCTTTCGATATTTTGAGCACTCATGCAATGGATGAGCGTGAGCAAGAAAGTTGACACTTAAAAGGCGAAATAGAAAGAAGGTGGAGTAGGAAGACAAAAAAGGTGTGAAAGGCTCACATCAATGAGGACAACCATAGGCGAGAGAAGGCCATATGATAGATATGATGTGAGGAGTAGGGATTGCCATGCAACGGATGCACATGTGAGCTAAAAGCTCTCCAAGGGAACTAGTGGGGGTGCATCTAACTTGCTTGCTCATGAAGACCTAGAGCTCTTTTCAGGAGGCTCATCATTGGAATATACAAGCCAAGTTAAATAGTGTGAAGGGTCCCCACATAGCTATATGCATGTATGATGATCTCTATGGAGTACAAGGGGTAGAGGATGAATACTAGTGTGGATCTCTCAAAAGGAATAGTAGTGTGCCCCTTCTCTCTTTTTATTTTTATTTTTCTGTTTTTTCTATTTTTTTCTATTTTTGGTGGCCTCAATGGCTCTTTCTATTTCTCTCATTTGTCCTCTTTGGGATCTTTTGATTTTGTCCTCTTTGGGTTCTTTTCCTCACTTTAGGGAAAACACTCTATATTTTACAAGAATATAGGAGATCTTTCACACTTTAAAAAGGTACTCACATAAAGAAGATGTAACTATCATGATGCAAATGTATGCCTCTGCCAGGGTAGCAGGATATGCAATGATACTAGCGCGTCATGTAGCAATGATTAGGGCAAGGACCAACTAGCATGCGGCTCATCGATCAAGCAAGTAGCATGTATGACATGAAGATCAAGTCATGAGAATGTGGATGTTGCATGGCAATGTATCTCGGAAAGGCTATGGAAATGCCTTGGTAGGTAGGTATGGTGTCTGTTTTGAGGAAAGATATAAGGAGGTTTATGATGACAGAGTGTATCGTGCCAAGGGTTTGGATGTACTGGCGAAGGTGGAAGCCAAATCTCGGAGTGAGAAGGAGGCAATGCACGGCACAGGAGAGGCTAGAAAAATATGGGAAGGTGGAAGTGTCAACTTTCGAATACTCACATTAGTCCGAAGAACTCATGCACTTATTATCGGTAACTCTCAATCTAATCAGGAGGTTTAGAAAGTGACAAGTACCCCGAGGAGGAGTGTATGGGGTTTTTGTTATCCTTGCGCATCCTCGACTCATGGTACGTGAGTGTACTCTAATATTCGAACCGTCCAGAGGTTAGTGATCCATCTAGTAGCTAGAGTTCTCAACAGGGGTTTTGGTTTTCGAAAATCACACGGATTGCCCAAAATACGACATCTATCACAAATAGGCTCGAGCTCTTGGCACCAAAAGTTCAAACATTACTCTAGTAAATACCTCAAAACTATTGCAAGTTAGTACTACAAAGAGAATAGCAACTTCAACTACCTACTTTCTAGTCAAGACACAAAACTTAGTGCAATAGGCAAACTCTCTAACAAGATAAAACATGCAACCTATAGAAAGTTCAATCTAAGACAAAAGAAAGGATCTAGAAGAAGACTAAAGAACTATAACTAAACAGGGCAGCAGCTAATAAAAGAAAAAGAACAACTCACAGCTAAGAGAATAAGCATGCAAATCCTATGAGGAGTTCTAGTTCAAGCGGAGCGTGTTTCTCTCCCGCACAAAAGAAAGCTGAGATCTAACTTGTTACTACAGCAAACAAAGCGAAAACAAACCTAAGAAAAGTAAAGAGCGAGACTCTCCAAGCATAGCACATAACGCATGAAGTGATAAAAATATAGTGAAACGAGGGACGAACTGATAATTTTTGATGAAGAAAGGGATGCACGGGGGCATCCCCAAGATTAGACGCTTGAGTCTCCTTGAATATTTATTGGGGGTCCACATGGGCATCCGCAAGCTTGAGCGTTTGACACACCAAGATCTTCTTTCATCATCTTCCATCGCACACTTGAAAACTCCCTTCATACATAACTCATTGTAAACTGATTAGATAAGTTAGTACCCTATTAAAATAATATTCCTTTACTGCAAATAAAGATATTCTTGAAGAGCTACTGTTTCTCAAGATTGACAAAAAGTTTTTGCAAATAAAAAGAAAGTTTAAGGTTTGCAAAAGTTAGGAGAGACAAAACGTGGAAGAATCTGTGAAAAACAGAATAGCAGGTAGTAAATAATTTTTTAGGGTCACTTCTGCAACTCAAATAAAAAAACTCAAAACATACAAAAGTTCCGTGATTGTATAGAGCACTCTGTGTAAACAATTCAGCTAAAAAATATCAACTGGTAATTTTCTATGATTTTTCCCGTCACGAGGACAGAATATGTTTTCTGGACAACATGTCACAACTTTCACTTCCCTTCTCATATGAGGCTATATTTGGCACAAAGCTTGAAAAGTAAAGATACAATGATGTTGGTACAGTAGTAACAATCATCAAAACCACTAAGAACAGAAGAAAAACAAAAATTAAAACCTAAATTCGTTGCGGGCTGCCTCCCGAAAGCGCTTCTTTAAAGCCATTAGCTAGGCTTAAAGCAAAAGGTCAAGTTGTATCAATTGAACCATCATCAAGATCATCAAAAAGCTCTTCAATAGTACAACTAGTCTTAAGAGGTTTCTCAAATAAAGGCCGAATAAAAATGCTTCTAGGGATAAAATCAAAAGGAGGAAAATTAATTGGCGTTTCAAAATTAAAGATAGGTATCTCCTCCAACGTCTTCACTGTTTCAACTCTTTTGGCAATAGGTGCGCGAACTTTAGCTCGAGGAACCTTAGGGACGTAAACGAACTTGGGTTCCTTTCTTGCTGGATTTTCATCCTTTTGGTCTTGATTAAGGAAAAGGTAGTTCCTAGAGTTTCAATAACTTCCTCAATCTTTTCTATCCTACAAGACTTCTCATCAAGGGATTTGATAGTCTCCAAAGTTTTGATAATTTTTTGCATGGAGCTATTTAGCCTATTCAAATTCCCTTGAATCTTACGATCCAACTCATTTACCTTATCGATACTTGGCATCTCTAACTCTATTTTTCGAGTTTTCTCATAATGTGAGCTAGAGTAATGTCCTCCTTAATACTAGCAATGGGGAGACTTCCAACAAGATTTTCAATAATATTAAGGGCTTCCCAAACTGGAGCCTCTATAAAGTTCCCATTGATAGCAGTGTCTAAAACAAACCTATTCCAAGAAGTAATCCCAACATAAAAATTTCTAAGAAGGATAGTAGTTGATTGCTTCTTGGTGGCTCTCTTTTGAGAATCATTAATTCTATACCAAGCTTCTTTCAAACTTTCTCCACCTCTTTGAGTAAAGGTAAGTACTTCTGCCTCACCAAAGGAAGAAGGACTAGCCATAGTGGTAACTACTAACAAGGTAACAGGTATTTTTTGTATTTTTGATAAGGGACACAAAAGTAAAAACTAAAAGGTAAACTACCAATACTAAAAAGCAAAGATAAAAGATAGTGTGCAAATCCCCTATCTTGTAGACTGGAGTCCCCGGCAACGGTGCCAGAAATTAGCTTGATACAGTGAGGATAGTGCTCTCACTTCTCGTTGGTTACCCCAAGTGGAAGGTGAGATGTAGCGTAGCAGCAAATTTCCCTCGGTGAAGATACCAAGGTTTGTCTCCAGTCGGACTGGCAGAAATACAAGAAGGTGACAACGGCGCCAGAAATTGGTTCTGGCTAGGGAGTTAACAGGACCTGCAGACAGAAACAAATAACTTTGCTCCCAACGAGTACAGAGGATTTGTCAATTCCTCCGGCCTTGTTGTTTACAAAGGATCAACGCAAGAGATAATGATAGTGGCAACTGAAAGTAAATTGAGGGTGTAAACAATGGTGTGAATATGGACCGGGGTCCCGTGATGTTCACTAGTGATGTCTCTCTCCCAAAAGACGATAAAAGTTCTAGCGAGGTAAACAAATCACAGCTGGGCAAATGACAGGATTATAAACGCACCGCAATGCTAACTATGCTACAAAAGAAAGGAAGAGGCTCAAAAGCAATGGGCAGTACGCCAAGGTAAGTAGACCGAAATCCATCTGCATCTACTACAAATCATCCACCTTGAGATATCTATCCAGAACATATCACTGGTATTAAGTTGCGAATCGCACCCAAACTGTAAACTCAAAGCAACAAATAACTTCATTAAAATAACTATGCGTAAAGTAAACAATACTTGCACTCGCAGGTACAAGCAACGTTGTTTTATCCCTGGTGGCAACAACACATCCCCTAGTCTCATGTTTCTGTCACTCAAGCTAGACATCAAGGGGCTGAACCCATAATCAAGCATAACGCTCTCTCTTGGACTTGCAACAAATCACTTGGCGAAAGTGAAATAAGGCAACGGAGAACATGCAATAATTTACTAAAGAACACAAATATAAAAGAGAACCAAATATATTACTCATCACAATCTGAACATAATCTCATAATCCATCAGATACCAGCAAACTCAGCATAGCAACACAACAAATTACAAAAGTGCCTCGATCATGTGAGGCAGCTCACGAGGTCTCGAAAGTGAAAGCACAAGGAGGGGAGAGGTACATCACATAGATACTAGTCACGGACCCATGTTCCAAGGGGTACTACTCACGGAACATCCGGGAGGCGTCCATGGCGATGGATGGTCTCCCGGAGGGGGTTCCTCCTTCTGGCAGGGTGCAGGGGCAGCTTCTCCTGGAAGCCCCGATCTTGAAACGACATTGGCGGCGGTACAGAGAGGAGAACGGGAATAGCAGATCGATATTGGGGGTTTCCGTCATGGGGGGTAAATATAGGCCAAAGGGGGCACCGAGAGAGGACACAGGGCAGCCAGGAGGCCTCCTGGCGTGGCCTAGGGTGCGCCGCGCAAGGGACCCTCCTGGGGCCCTGGTGGGTCCACCCCTTCCTTCCTTGGTGATTCGGGAAGCTTCCGGGTCGCTGATTTTTTATATAATTTTTTCGGGATTTATTTGGCAATTTTAATGGCCGGAAAACCTGAAATACAAAAACAGCAGAAAACTGGAACTGGCAACTAGGGTGGGGTGAATAGGCGCTTAAAACAATTACGGTTTTGGATTGAACAAATGCGGAATAAAACTTAACGTTTAAATTTCCAAGCAAGAAACCTAAATAAGCTAGGCTCAACTATGTGCACCAAGAACTTATACTAAGCAAGATAAACAACTATGTGATAGCAAGATATATAACAAGAGCACTAAGGCTGTCACAAAGTAGGTGCACAAGTAAATAGGTTGACTAGATGAACAACCTATGGGACAAGCAATGCACAATAATATGAGCAATCACAAGATAAACAATGTAATACGCTTGCTCAAAGTAAGGGTAGAGATAACCGCAAGTGGAGCCGATGGAGACAAGGATTTGTTACCGAAGTTCCTTCTCTTGCGAGACGTACGTCTCCGTTTGGAGAAGGTGTGGAGCACAATGCTCACACGAAGCCAACGAGGGACACCATATTTCTCCTCACGCTCTTACCAATGCAAGATGCCGTGATCCCACTATTAGGGCACTTGAGGGCAGTCACCGAACCTACAAATGGCAACCCTTGGGGGCGGTCACGGAACCCGTACAAATGCTCGGGGCTATCTCCACAACCGAATTGGAGGCTCCCGTAGCGTCCCGAAGATTTCCACCACAATGATTGAGCTCCGCCACAAAAAACCTCTAGGTGCCAACGCACCCAAGAGGTACAAGCTCTAGAGTGCCAATGCACTCAAGAGTAGCTATCTTCTCAGCTTCACTTAGTACAACGAATCCTCGAAGAGAACTCAAACCGATGCACCAAATGCAATAACAAGAGCACACGAAGTGATCAAGTCCCCCACTCTCAAATCCCACCAAAGCAACAAAAGCTATGGAGGAATATGAGAGGATGAACAAGGAGAAACACCAAGAACTCCAAGATCTAGATCTACAAGGTTCCCCTCACAACGAGGAGAGTTGACTTGGTGGAGAATCATGGGAGGAATAAAGAGATCTCAAGATTGAAGAGGTCAACAATGGAGGTGAAAAACGAGCTCGAGAACGTTGGGGACAATGGGGAAGAAGATCCCCTTTTATAGGTCCCCACGAATCCAACCGTTATGTGCAGTTTTCTGCGTTCCGAGCGGTACTACCGCTCCCAGAGCGGTACTACCGCTCAAACGGTACTACCGGACATTAAAAATAGCTCTATTAATGCCTAGAACAGAGGAGTTGCGGTAGTAGCAAGCGGTACTACCGCTCGAGCGGTACTACCGCTCTTCCGGGTGGTACTACCGCTCTACCTCTCAGGCAAAAAACTACACGGCCAAAACAAGCATAACTTTGTCATACGAACTCCGATTTTGATGATCTTGGGCTTGTTTTAAAGCTATGGAAAAGCTCTAGGTCCTCACATAGAGAACCACTCAAGATAAGGAAAAAGAAATTATGCAAATCATGGAAAGGTTAAAAGTCCAACAAGGTAGAAGATGAAACCTTCACAAGATAAGAGCCGACAAAAACACCAACATCGAAAACACAAAAGTAAATGTATATGAAATCCGTTTTCGATGAAGAAGAGATTGTAATGAATACGAACTCGATCTACAACACTCATAAAGAGAAAAACAAAACAAAAACCAATAAAGATGATGCCAAGAATGCAAATGTTTGAGCTCTCCACGAACGATGCGGCCTAGCCTATAACCCGGTCTCCTAACTACCACCATGAGACCCGTAACGAATCCAACCGTTATGTGCAGTTTTCTGCGTTCCGAGCGGTACTACCGCTCCCAGAGCGGTACTACCGCTCAAACGATACTACCGGACATTAAAAATAGCTCTATTAATGCCTAGAACAGAGGAGTTGCGGTAGTAGCAAGCGGTACTACCGCTCGAGCGGTACTACCGCTCGAGCGGTACTACCGCTCTTCCGGGTGGTACTACCGCTCTACCTCTCAGGCAAAAAACTACACGGCCAAAACAAGCATAACTTTGTCATACGAACTCCGATTTTGATGATCTTGGGCTTGTTTTAAAGCTATGGAAAAGCTCTAGGTCCTCACATAGAGAACCACTCAAGATAAGGAAAAAGAAATTATGCAAATCATGGAAAGGTTAAAAGTCCAACAAGGTAGAAGATGAAACCTTCACAAGATAAGAGCCGACAAAAACACCAACATCGAAAACACAAAAGTAAATGTATATGAAATCCGTTTTCGATGAAGAAGAGATTGTAATGAATACGAACCCGATCTACAACACTCATAAAGAGAAAAACAAAACAAAAACCAATAAAGATGATGCCAAGAATGCAAATGTTTGAGCTCTCCACGAACGATGCGGCCTAGCCTATAACCCGGTCTCCTAACTACCACCATGAGACCCGTAAACTAGAAACCTATAAAGGTCAAACCTTTTTCTTGCGCATAATCCACTTGAGCTTGATGATGACGATCATGTCTGCCTCAAGTTGGAATACCTTTCTTGGTTGCGCTGGCTCGATGAAGACTAGTAAATTGCTCCCCCATACTCAATTATGGGAAAGGCTCTTTTAGGCATATCTTCACAAGATCATTATCACCAAATGGTCGGAAAGCTCCAAGAATATGATATCTTCGTGATGCTCCTCTTGACCTTGCACACATCAAATTGACCAATCTATGGATAGCTCCATGAAGAACACCTTGGTCAACACGTAATCTTCATCTTACAACCTTGAAGCCACCATATGATCTTCAAGCGTTGCCTATGGACAAACCATAAAGTATACCTCAAGGAAACCATTAGTCCATAAATATTGTCATCAATTACCAAAACCAAACATAAGGGCACATGCCATTTCACCGTGCTTTGACCCCAAGTCATTAGGAAAAAATTGATCATGCATGCCGCATGTGCTAATGTACTGCACTGGTCTAACTTTTTGGCAAAGGGTGGCACCGAATTCCAAAGTTACTCGATGTGCTAATGACTCGTACTCCGGCAGAACATTGTGCCATCTACGCACATGTCGCCGCTGATGGTAGTGACAGACTCGTACGTTAGGACGTGCCTCCACTGGTGCGGCAGGCTGCTAGGTTAGCACGTGCCTCCATTGGTGTCGACGGCAGGACCCACTGCTCCGTTTTTCTGTTTCGGTCCAATGCCAAATTCTGTTGTATGTACATAACGTTGGCGACAGTGAGACATGTTACACATGTCACCCGTCGGGTGTTCCACTAATAGTTTTGATAATATTTTCCGTAGGTGTTTTTTAACATTGTAACGGTGATAGTCATTATTTTGGATTAAGTTTCCAACAACTGTAGGCGAAGACGAAACGGAGTTGTTCGATCACCACACCTGAACACAACTAGGCGTGTCGACAAACGTATAAACGATCGAATTAGTTGAGTCCAATTGTAGATGCTTAAAAAATAGATGTTGTTAAAATAGATTTTAAGGTTGTGACCTAGTGGGACATGGCGCTCGGATCCATAGGAGTAGCAGCCGTGATTAGCGTTGTGTGTCTCAATCACTAGTTTAGGGGTACCCCTCGCGGAGGTCACTCGCGCGCGCTACGAGTGCGCCAAATGTCGCATTCTTCTGCGTTTCGAGGATTCCCTATAGCCCTCCCGTGTTCGACATGTGGCACCATCCAAACGTACAGCCGTAGTCACAGCCACACGCACAACCATAGGCCCAGCTATAGCTACAGACGCAGTCATAACCCCAGTCACAACTCCATCCACAGTCCGAGCCAAAGCCACAGGTGCAACCACACATAGCAACATGTGCAGCCACAGGTACAACCACAGTCTGCACGCTGCCATAGTTGTTAATTCGCGCGGGATAATCAAAACTCGATATATGGGAGCTGTAGAGAACACCAAAAGTGACCTCTGTGGGGGGGGGCGAGAGTGTATGATACGTCCCAAACATATCTATAATTTATTCTTGCTCCATGCATGTTTTGTGATATTGCTATGATCTAGATACACTTTCATACACTTTTGATCATATTTGGACTAACTTATTAACTTAGTGCACCACAGTGCCAATTCCTGTTTTCTGTTGTTTTTCTATTTCAGGTTTCCCCCATATTAAAAGTGCTCCAAAAATTCAGGAAAAATCAGATAAAAAATCAGCGTGAAGGAACTTCCGAAATCACATGGGTGGGGCCAGAGGGCCACCACCAGGGACCTAGGCGGCCACCTTGCGCGACCTAGGGTCTGGCGGTGCCGTGGGGAGGGGGGCACCTCGACCCTTGGTGCCCCCCTGGCTGCCCCCATTCGCCTATTTATTCTCCATGTCGCGAAACCCCCGAAGACAGAACCCTTTTTGCGATCTCGCCTTTATTCCGCCGCCGCCGTGCTTCCAAGATCGGGAGCGCCAGCAGCCCTCTTCCCGACACCTTTCCGGAGGGAGGATTGACCTCCGGGAGCTTCCCCTCCACCATGGACGCTTCCCGGATGTGCCGTGAGTAGTCTCCCTTGGACCATGGGTCCGTGATCAGTAGCTATGTGATGTTATCCTCCCCTATATGTTCTTCATGGTTTAGACCTCGTGAGCTGCCCTACATGATCAAGGCACATATGTAATTTTCTGTTGTTGCTATGCTGAGTTTGCTGGGATCTGATGGATTATGAGACTATGTTCAGATTTTGATTGAGTAATATATTTGGTTCTTATCTTTTATATTTTTGTTCCTAAGTAATTCTTGCATGTTCTCCGTTGCTGTTTATTGCTTTGGCCAAGTAGTAGGTAGTGAATCCAAGAGGGAACATTATGCTCGATTGTCGGTTCATTCCCCCCGATGACACGCTTGAGTGACAGCAACATGAGTCTAGGGGATGTGCTGTTGACACAAGGGGGGAAAACAACGGTGCTTGTAACCACGGTTGCAAGGATTGTTTACTTTACGCAAAGTGGTTTTTAATGTAGTTGTCTGTTGCTTTGGGTTTACACTTTGGGTGGGGCTCGCAACTTAATACCAGCGAGATGTTCTGGATAGATATCTCAAGGTGGATGATTAGTAGTAGATGCAGTTGGATTTCGGTTTACTTATTTTGGCTTACCGCCCATGCTTTTGAGCCTCTTCTTTTCTTTGTAGCATAGTTAGCATTGCAGTGCGTTTTTTATCCTGTCAATTGCTTAGCTGTAATTTGTTTACCTCGCATAGCAGTTTTATCGTCTTTTGGGAGAGAGAAATCACTAGTGAACATCACAAGACCCCGGTCCATATTCTCATCACTGTTTACACGCTCATTTATTTTCCTGCTTTTACTTTCTAGCTGCCATCACCATTATCATTATCCCTTGCGTTTGATCCTTTGTAAACAAAAAGACCGGAGAGATTGACAACCTCTCAGAACTTCGTTGGGAGCAAAGTTATTTGTTTCTGTGTGCAGGTCCAGGAGAAGAAAGTGATTTTCAACGGCGCATCACTTGCCGAACTACCTACTTATCATTATCGGAGTCCTACTGGTTCCATACTCAACCTTGGTATCTTCACCAAGGGAAATTTGCTGCTATCCTACATCTCACCTTCCACTTGGGGTAACCAACGAAGGACGAGAAACCATTATCACCATCTCGACCATCAAGAAAATTTCTGGCGTCGTTGTCGGGGACTCCGAGTGCTAAGATAGGGGAGTTGCACACTATCTTTTACCTATGCTTTTTAGTCTTGTTAGTTTAACTTTCAGTTTTTATCTTTGTGTCCTATATCAAAAATCACAAATTTTTTATTTATCTTGCTTTTAGTAGTCCTCCTTGTTTAGATGAACATGTTAGGACTTGGTGCTTTGAGGGAATCGAAAGTTCTAGATTTCCGTCAAAGGGATGGAGAAAATATGAAGAAGGCTTGGGACAGAATTTCTGAAGCACATAAAAGAATTATACCTTGCATACCTACAAAAATTGTTCTTAATTTTTTTACCATGGTCTATTTAAGTGGTGTAAGCACTCTCTTGATATTATAGCTGAAGGAGACTTTCTAGAGTGTGATGAAGCTAGAGCTCTTGATATTTTTCATGGTCTATCTAGTTATTTTTTTATGACCGTAGTATTGATACTATTGTAGATAGACTTGCCACTATTGAAAAGAGGATGGATGCTCTAGAGTTGAGGAAGGTAGAGGAACCTAAATCCAGCAAAAAAGAAATGTTGGAGATAGATGATGATTGGGAGCCCTTTGTTAGCATTAGCATCTCTAACCCAGACTTCCTTCCTTTTTGTGATCTTGTGTAGCGACCAGATCCAAAGGGACCAAGTCTCTGTGATTAACGTGCTAGTCCCTGGATCGGCTTGCTAGCACACACAGTACTCGATGAAATAACAGAAGTAAACATGTCTTTATTACATCAAATGAAGTACTTATTACAATAATACTATGGCTTAAGGCCATCTGATCAAATACTTGAGGAAGCTATAATAGTAGTAGTAGCGAGTCCATCCGACTCCATAGCAAAAGTTGAGTATAAGACAGCGACCTATTCGCACCTTACTCCTCGTCAGAATAATCTGCAACATAAGTAAGTTACAGCCCCAAGAGGGGTCAGTACTTTGATAGTACGGCAAGCCATATCACAGAAAGAAGTAAAAGCCCTACAATACATGCAATTTGGCTGGTGGAGCTTCTACATTTATTTTTGCAAAAAAGCTAATTTTCCCTATAGAATAATAATAACTAAGTTCTACAATAGCATATGATCAAGATGGAAACTCCACTCAATCTATCCCAAAGTGATTAAACCAATCAATTAATTAAAGATGATGAGACAAATCAATATTACCACAACTAGTCGCTCAAATTGTCCATAACCGGGGACACGTCTAATCGATTAGTTTTACACTCTGCAGAGGTTTGTGCACTTTTCCCCACAAGACTCGATCGCCTCCTTTGTAGTTCGTCACACTGCATGGTCTATGACAACTAGAAGATCGAGACATGATCTTTCAGAAGTGTTTCCGCTTAACCGCTGGATAAACTGGTACACCTATAAAAATCTACATCTGCTAGTCTATCCCGGAAAGAGGGCACACAACTTACTCAACTAAGCCAGAGCCCATAATAGCTTGTTGCTGCACATGTAAGCTTCTAGGTATGAAAACATAATTAGTACCTTTGAGCCTGGGTGGCTTTCCGAAGTCATCATTGGCCATCTCCAAGATACTCGCAACCGTCCCACCCAGGTATTTCATTAACTTTGTCTTAGTCCTATTTACTACATTATCAGTCATACCTCATAATGATTCACTTCCCAATCCACGTCTACTTAGCATAGCAACATAGTAGTATACGATGCTGACAATGATATAAGGATCAGACCTACCTCGGTGAACTACTGGGTGTAATAGCATAGCATAACCTATCATGCAATCTAAAGAAGAAGAACTAATGCATTGAAAACATAGGTAATAGGGAGTATGACCAAAGATATGACTTGCCTTCCTGTTAATTGCAGAACTCTAAAGACTGGTGGTACTCTGCTTCGCACTCCGGACAATCTATCGTGAGCAAACAAAGATACACACAATCAATACACAACCAAAGGAAAAACAAGGTTCAAGAAATCCAAAATAAAAACCAAATAAAAGGTTTTGTAAAACAGATCATGATTGAGTTCAAAAGTGAGTTGCAAGGTGTCTAGAATATAGGGTTTAGTTAGGGTTTTCGTTTGCAAAAAGAATCAATCAAAACCGAGTTGTAGAACAAAAGATACGATCAACTAAAGTTGAATTTGAATCTGATCAGATTTGAATAATTAGAAAATCAAAATAAAATTTTATAGTTGTACTGGATAGAAGATTTCGAAAGAAAACCGTGGGCTTTGGAATCACGCAAAACGGATCCACGACCAAAAAGATATTACAAGAACGAATCTACATAAGGTTTAGAAATCTTTTTGATCAAACAAAAAATAATTTTCTCAAAACTTGGATCTACAGTACCTAATGTGTAGAGGGCTTAGAAACAATCAATTGACCGTTAGTTTCATCTAAAACGGAGCAACGGTTAAAACATTATGACATTTTTACTAACTACGGCGGGTAGACTTTGACGCGACGAAGACGACGGTTCCGGCGATCTTCGGTGACAAAGAAGTCGTCTAGGGTGTAGAGCTTGACTAGGAGATCACAACAGTGGTGGTGATGATCCCCATCGTCGTCCGTACGGGCGTAGAGATGCGATGAATCGAGCGCGCTCCGATGAACTCTTGTGGTGCGCGCAAAACTTGGAGATCAATCTTGCGCAAGAAAATAAAGAGGGAAAAGATGTCCATTAGATGCACAACGAAGAAAGAAGTCGGTATGCAACATTTGGGGTCAAGGGGAGGCTCACCGGAGACGGGATCTACCGGCAAAGTCAAAAATTTCCTGCGAGATCTACCTCGAAATTGGCTTGATTTGGGGAGAAATTTTGTGAGGAATCAGTGGACGGGGTCGTGGGGTATTTATGGGACAAGATTTCGTGGGCAGAGGACAATCGGATTGGAGTCCGGGCGGACATGACCGCCCGCGATGCACCGAGTCCGTTTTGGACTCTTGGTCGTTTTCGTGCTGGAGAAGACGAATGGGCACATGTGTGTTTGGCTAGGCCACGCTGGCCGCTGGCCTGCTGCCGCTAGCCCGCTCGGTCGGCCTGGCCACGCGCCTGGCTTGGCGGCTGGCTCGGCCGGTGCCATTTTTATTTTTTATTTTTTCACGAGATATAAATAGCCCGAAAAAAATAACACATTAGTTTAAAAAAATAAAATAATAATAATAATAATAATATAACAGAATTATTTTTATATAACTATTTACTCGTTTTTCCTGAACTTCGGAGAGTTTTATAAAATAAACTATAAGTCAGAAAAATGCAAAATAAATTTCTAAAATCTAAGAAAAATGTAAGTAAAATATTCAATTAGTTTAGATCTAAGAAAAGTAAAATCTTATTTCAAATAAATCCAATAAATCTCAAATAAGATCCAAATGCACAAAAACATAATATGCATACGATAACTAGTAAATCATCCGAAATAGGAAATTTGGGATGTTACAAAACCTACCCCCTTAAGATGAATCTCACCCTCGAGATTCGGGTTGGTCAGCAAAAAGGTGTGGGTAATCCTGCTTGAGATCCTCTTCTCGTTCCCAAGTAGCTTCTTCCTCGGTGTGGTGACTCCATTGAACTTTGCAAAATTTAATAACCTTGGTACGAGTGACTCTGTCTGCCGTATTGAGAATCTTGACAGGCTTCTCCTCATATGTCAAATGACCCTCCAGATGAATTGCCTCCAATGGCACGGTGTCTCTCAACGAAATATCCGCCATCTCTGCATGACACTTCTTCAACTGGGACACATGAAACACATCGTGAACTCTAGACAAACCTTCTGACAATTCCAACTTGTAAGCAACCTCTCCTTTGCGTTCCAAGACTTTATATGGCCCCACAAATTGTGGTGCTAACTTTCCTTTAACTCAAAATCTCTTAATACCACGAAGCGGAGACACTCGAAGGTAGCTCTATCTCCCACTTCATACGTTACTTCCTTGCGTTTAGCATCGGCATAACTCTCCTGTCTATACCGAGCTATCTTCAGCCTATCACGGATCAACTTGACCTTCTCTTCTGAATCCTTGATCAAATCTGGTGAGAATAGCTTGCGGTCTCCAACTTCATCCCACATCAACGGTGTTCTACACTGTAACAGCCCATGTGGAATAAATTGGAAACACCATGAGATTGTACTTTGTCTGTTGACTATGTAACTTGGCATGATGTTAAACTTTATAATTTCATGTGGTGATTTAATTTTGCATGGGGATTGGAACCCATTGGGGTTGTTTGTTCTGACATCCAATGTGGCTCAAGAAGGGTGTTGGAGGATTTTTCCTTGTTGGGTGCTTGCTCTACTTGACCCCAGACCTAGCCTAGCCATTTCTCTTGATGTGGCAAGGGTTTTAAAATCCTCAAGGTATTTTTGCCATCATCAAAAATCGAAGCTCTAGTTCAAAGTGATTTTGAATTCAAAATGAGCTCACATTTTTGTTGTTGCAAAAATGCCCAAACCACTTTTAAAAATTGAGGATTAATTCAAGGTTCAAGATTATCAAGTTTATGGAATTTTTACACCTTGTGTTTTCCTCCTAAATTCCAACATCACCTTTTCTATTTAATTTTTAAATAAGAAAAGGTACTGTTTTGCTGTGGCAATTTTTTTCCTTGCATTAAAATTGCCCAACCCATTTTTGGGTGACCAAGTGTGCCTCAAGGGTTTAAATATATATTTTTATATATTTTCTCCCTTTTTCTTCTATCCTTTTTCTTTTTCTTTTCCTGCTGTTTTCTTTTTTGCTCTGGAAAAACAAGAACTGGGCCTCCTTCCTTCTTCCTCCCATCCAGGCCAGGCCAGATCACGCCCATCTAGGCCAGTTCGCCTCAGCCCGCCTGGACGAAGGGGTACGAACCCCTTTCTTCCTCCTCTTTCCAGCGCGGCACCTCCTTTTTCCCCTCCTCTCTCTCACAGCACCTGCCACGGCGACGGCATGGAGCCCCATGGCCAGCGAGTGCGTTCCCCCTCCTTTTAAGAGCATCCAGGGCTCCCCCATGGAACCCTAGGTTCATTCCCTCCCCAGTTTTTCTCCGCCGCCACCTCGTTTCTTCCCCTCCAAGTCTCCCTGTTCGCCATGGCCGCCGGCGACTGAACCTCGAATTGGCCGCCGCCCCTCTGTGTCTCTGGTCAGGGACTCGCGAGGACCTTCGTCGTCGACATCCGCGTCTTCCCCGACCTGCAGCCGTGCCGCGGAAGCCAAGGAGCAGGCCGAGACCTCCACGCTCCCGCAGGTCGTCTCCGTCACCGTTGTCAGCTCCGGCGTCTCCCTCGCTTGCGGCGTGGTCAGGGCCGTCCACGAGCACCCCTAGGTGAGAAAATGGGGCCTTCCCCTCCTCCCTAGCGCCACAGGAGCGGGTCATCGCGGCGAGCACCCGGCCTGTGTGATGTCTGTTCTGAACCTGCATGTCGTGCGCCGCCGCCATCTTCCCGGAGCGCTCGCGCCGCCGTCGTGGACTCACCGGAGAGGGCCTGGGCAAAAATGGATGCGCAAATGTCCCGTCTTTACGCAGCACCGCTCCGTTAGGTCGCTAGTGCAGCAGGATCCTCACGGTCGTCGCCGGCGTTTGCTCCGACGCTGCCAACGCGTCCGGTTCAGTCCGTCAGGAAAATTCAGAGTTGGATTCAGTTATCGCGCAGAAGAAGGATAACTTGGTTGCGACCTCAGTGCTAACGTGTCCTCGCTAGTAGATCAGCTGGTTGGCTCGCTGGCTCTCGACCCTGAGGTCGTGGGATCGATTCCTCCCAGGGACCGTGCGGGGAGCATTTTTTTTGGTTTTTCCTTCGCTCGGGCGTGAGGCTGGCTAGCGCCTGCCGTGTGGATGTGGGCTGGCCCAGTAGGCGTCCAGACCAAGCCGAGAGCAGCCCAGAGGGGGTTTTCCCCTCTTCTTTTTTTCACAGATCCCTTTTCTTTTTTTGTTTTATCTCAAAAACCAAAATTTGTATCTTTTGATGCTAGCTCAACTTGTAACATGTTATACATGTTTCCTAGGTAGAAATGCAAGGGATAAATGGTGGCACCTATTTTGTATCTTGGACAAATACAAAATAGAATGTGGTGCATTTCTTTTTCATGTGCCACCACGTTATCTTCGTCTTCAAATCCTTTGGCACTAGTCCCAATATAGCCATGCCATATATCTTTTTGAGGTAGAAAAATCTTCGGGTCAGCATGGTCACCTCTGTTTTTATGTTTGAGCAACATAAAAATTGTGAACAATGTGGAGGGAAGTTGCACCCACATGTGACCATGCCATGCTTGATTTTTTTTCCTTAGTCATCCTTTGATCTTGTTTGGGTCCCACAAGTTGGCACACCCATGCATCCTTTCCATGCTTAATCTTTGCCACATGATCAACCACATCTTCCACCCCAGGTGGCCTTCCTTTGATACTCCCTTGGTGTCAATTTCACCGACACTACTCCGTCTCCGGAATCGTTGTTTTACTTTCACGTTGTTTAAATTCTTGCATCTGTTTTGTTGTTCATGTCATGCTAGCATGCTACTTACACCTAAATTAAGGCTTAGACCAAAGCCATTGCAATGTAAATAAATGCATATGAAGTTGATGACTTGTCGTCATCACCTTCATTTAAATTTGACTAGACAGGGTCATACCATATCAATAAAACTTGAACATGCCATCCTTGTATGAGTTTACATCCATTGCTTACTTATGTGTTTTCCTTGCCGGTATTCTTACGTTAGCACCCGAGACTGACGAGGAGACTTACGTGGAGCTGTCCGACACCGAGCCCGAGGGTACCGTGGGTGCTGCTTCGACTACCTTACCAGGCAAGGGGGAGAAACTGTGTCATTACTTTATAACTTTCTGCTCGTGCCTAGCTGTAGATCTAGAACGTTGTTCCTTGATCCTATCTACCCTATATGCCATGTTTAAACCCATACAGCCATGATCCCTACATCCCAGCAAACCATTGCACTGCTAAGTTACCACTGCTCAGCCATTGCTTAGTATGGATAGAAAACTTGCTGCTTACCTTATATATTTATGGTTGGGATATCATGCTATAAAAGAAGTTGGTTGATATTTATTATTGTTAAATGATGTTAAATTATATTCGACGAAAGGTGGAAGGCTGGACTATTCCGTCTGGTGCTTTGTTCCATTTGAGTCACCTAGGACCCGAGTTCCTGGTATTGGTTCTTTGATCGAGCGTGCCTAATCGTGTGTGGGGTTTTATGGGGCCCCTTTGTCTTACCTACCTAGCTTCATACATTTTAGTGGTGGCCCAAGCTGATTTACATTTGCAACGTGTGTGTGCTGGTTGGATCCACAGTTGTTTCCAAACCAAACCAGGGCCAGGAGGACATAGTTTCTTGGCTGGCCCAAATAGACCGGCTGAGGACCCGGTCTCATAGGAGAACTAACCGGTAATCCAAACCCGAGTTATACGGTAGAGTCTGATTCGAGAGCGTGGCCAGCTTTTGAGTTGGGTGTCGACTCCCCGGGGGCCACCCGGATATGTGTGTTGTTAGTTAGAGGGACTCTGACGTTCCGGAGTTTCAGGCGCTTACTTAGCCAAGTGGAAACCGGGCGTACATGCGACGTCTATAATGGACAGTTGGTACACCCCTGCAGGGTAAATCTTTTCGGAAAGCCGTGTCCGCGGTTATGGACAACTTTGAGCCTACGTCCTGTTCATAGAATAACATCAATTATAATCATGCTATAAAACTTGACAAACCGTGTGCGTGCCTTGGTTGTCTTTCTTCGTCCAGGGGGACCGAGAGAGAAACGGGGTTGTGTTATGTTTGCGTAAGTAGGTGGTTAGCCGACTTATGACACGTTGTCAACGTAACTTCTTGGATCTCATCTCTAATTCTGATAGAACGAGTAGCCACCATATATGCTAGTACAGCTGCAACCTGTCTATGTCTTTACCTTTCCTGTAGCGTTAGTTATTCCGTAATGACATGTTCTCACCCCCGTTTACATTTCTGTCTTTACCGCTTTGCCTGATCGGCCGCTGCAGTGGACTACTACCTCGACCCGAGTACCGGACGTTACTTCGTGGAGGTGCCCCCGGAGGATGACGACGAGTACGAGTACCTCGACCCGTAGGATCTTATAGTTGGGTTCAGACGTTCCCGTGGGTGGATATTCATGTATAGCCCTCTCTAGGGAAATTTGGATCTTGACCGTACTCGGTCCCTATTATGCTTCCGCTTGATGTATTGATGAGTTGTACTCAGATGATGTTGTATTTTAGACAGTGGCGTTGTATGCCCTGCTCTACTTATCTAGCTATATGTATTTCTGTCTTGTAGAGTTATGCTTTATATACCTGTTGTCGAGAATCCGGCAGCGACACGAGTGCGAGTGTCGTGCGCCGGTGGCGTTTGATGCGCTTCTAATTCCGACCGGACGCGAAAGCGACTAGTTAGAGTTAGTACCGCATCAGGGGCCTTACAACTTGGTATCAGAGCAGGACTGACTGTAGGACCCTTTACTGGTCGAAGTTGAGTCTAGAAACTATTTTGGTAGTTATATAGGAAAAATTTCGGAGAGTAGGACCTCTTTCTGTTTTCTCCTTATCCCACCCTCCCACCCCTTTTTCCGTGAGGAAGTGAAACGATGTTTTGTCTCTGCAACTTATCCCCTTTCAAAACAATCTAGGTTCTCGTTTACATGAGGCTCCGATTCCTCTATAATTTTTTCTAGCGACGAGATGTGTTGGCGTCTTTGAGACCACTGAGCCGCCACTTGGGGTTGACTGCTCTACCTCGCTTACGGCGTACGCCAGGTGAAACGTCCATACAGGATTGGCGGG
Organism: Bromus sterilis; assembly: GCA_950022295.1. Classification (NCBI taxonomy): domain Eukaryota; kingdom Viridiplantae; phylum Streptophyta; class Magnoliopsida; order Poales; family Poaceae; genus Bromus; species Bromus sterilis. The sequence continues at coordinate 162,427,509 of OX465600.1, forward strand.
CATCCTATGGTAATATGGATGTGGTGTCTTTCCCCTATGGACGACCGTGATGGCGGGCCTCTCAGGGCAGATGTCTCATTGTTCAGGTTTCCAACCGCTCGTATATATTGTTGTGTGCTCGCTAGCAGATTATTATCTTGGATTCAGATGATCTTGGTTTGGGAATTCCAGTAGCACCTAGCTATCGACTTTCCGGGTTAACCTTGGTGGAATTTCAGCCTTCGGCTTTCTCATACCTCGTGAGGAAGTGTTGTTGTCAATATTGCTTTAACTTCTGGTTACTTCAATGATTCGACTATGTTCTCATAAGTGTTCCTGTTTACAGGATGCCAAGAGCGAACATGCCGCCGCCAGAGAACCCTATCCTTGGGGTGGCTGTAGTCGCAGTGGCTCAGGGCACAGCTGCGATCCTTCAGATGCTGCAGAACCAGAGTGCTCAGAGGAATGATCGACCACAGTACACCACACTGCAGCAGTTTCTCGCGATCATCCCCCAGGTTCTCCGAGGCTCGAGACCCGCTGGAGGCGGATGACTGGATCGCAGAGATCAAGAAGCATTTCAATGCCAACACCGTCAGACCCGTCGACTACGTCACCTTCACCTCCTTCCAGCTTCAGGGTGCCGCAGGCAGTTGGTTCTCGACGTACAAGGCCAACAAGGGTGATGCAGAGATCACTTGGGAGGACTTTGTCAGGGATTTCAGAGCTGCTCATATTCCCAGTGGACTGATCGAGAGGAAGCACGAGGAGTTCCTAGCTCTGAGGCAGGGGGACAGGTCTGTGCAGGAGTATAACCTGGCCTTCGTCAGGCTTGCCAGGTACGCTCCAGAGGAGGTCTCGACAGAGGCCAAGCGCATTGCCAGGTTCCGCGGTGGTCTTGCCACGGACATCAAGTATGCGCTCACCTTGTCCACGCCACGCCTGTTCTCAGAGTTCGTCGACCAGGCTATCAGACAGGAGTCAGCTGAGGCGGAGCGTTCCGCAGAGAAGAGGAAGCAGAGAGAGCACAGTTCAGCAGTGATGGTCCATAAGAAGGCAAAGTCCTGGGTTGCAGAGCCACAGTCTCAGCCACAGCGTCAGCAGTTTCAGCCGAGGGGGGAAGTTATCCGCACTTTTGCCCGCCCTCCCGTCCCAGTGCAGCACGGACCTCGCTCTACTCCACCCTCCGCGAGGCCGCCTGCTCCACAGGGCCAGCCCAGGCCAGAGATCACGTGCTTCAAGTGTGGCAAGCCGGGGCACAAGTCTCCGCAGTGCACCGACCCTCGTTACGCCCGGCTGCCTCCGCCCCCACCTCGCTCTACACCGAGCAATGCGATGGTGCGGGCCCAGCCACGAGCGCTCCGGGTGAACAACGTGACCGTCGCAGAGGCCCAGCAGTCGTCTGAGATTGTGCTTGGTAGGTTGCTTGTATGTTCAGTTCCAGCGACAGTTTTGTTTGATTCCGGAGCTTCCCATTCCTTCATGTCCGATGCTTTTGCCAGTTCACTTGACCTTCCGCGTGAGAGGTTGCCTATAACTCTAGCAATTGCTTCTCCAGGTTCGAGGATGCAGTCAGCGGGCAGCATCCCAGATGTGTAGATTTGTATCCAAGGAGCCATCTTTTCCTCGTCTCTGATTATCTTGCCCCGTTCAGACATTGATGTCATTTTGGGCATGGATTGGCTTGTCAAGTACAAGGCCAAGATTGATTGTCCGTCCAAGACCGTGTTGCTGACGCACGATTCAGGCGCAGAGATTTGGTACACTTGTGGCTCGACAGTGGGATCAGCACAGTTGTACGCTCTGAACGCTGGAGTTGCTCCATTGATCGAGGAGGTCAGAGTTGTTCGAGAGTTCCCAGATGTCTTTCCGGAGGAGTTGCCAGGTATTCCACCCGTGCGTGCTATTGAGTTCGTGATCGAGCTAGAACCTGGTACACAGCCGATATCTCGGCAGCCTTACAAAATGTGTCCGGAAGAGCTGATTGAGTTGAAGGAGCAGCTTGTTAAGCTTGAGAATGATGGGCTCATTCGTCCGAGCACTTCCCCTTGGGGTGCCCCGTGTCTTTTTGTGAAGAAGAAAGATGGTACTAGCCGGTTGGTCCAGGACTACCGTGGCATCAATAAGAAGACCATCAAAAACAAGTACCCTTTGCCCAACATCAATGACTTATTTGAGCAGTTGCATGGAGCAAAGGTGTTTTCAAAGCTTGATTTAAAGATGGGGTACCACCAGATTCGTGTCCGTGAGGAGGACATCCCCAAGACAGCATTCCGCACTCGTTATGGACTGTACGAGTTTACGGTCATGACGTTTGGCTTTTCAAACGCACCTCCGACGTTCATGAGGGCCATGAACTATCTGTTCCAAGAGTGGCTAGACGTGTTCGTACTCCTCTACCTCGACGACATCCTTGTCTTTTCCAAGTCAGAGGCTGAACATGAAGAGCATCTCAGATTGGTGTTGCAGAAGTTGAGAGATCACCAGTTTTATGCCAAGTTCTCCAAGTGTGAGTTTTGGCTCAATAAGGTCAACTTCCTTGGCCATGTCATTTCCTCAGAGGGCATTGCCGTTGACCCAGACAGAGTCTGGGCGATTCAGGATTGGAGCCCGCCGAAGAATGTCAAGCAGCTGAGGAGTTTTCCCGGACTTGCCAGCTATTGCAGGAAGTTTGTCGAGAATTTCTCCAAGATAGCAAAGCCGATGACGGAGTTGTTGTGCAAAGGCAAGAGGTACAGTTGGTCACAGGCTTGCCAGGCAGCTTTTGATGAGTTGAAGCTAAGGCTGACCACAGCTCCGATCCTTACACCGCCAGACGAGTCACAGCCGTTTTAAGTTTTCTGTGACGCCTCGTTGAATGGTCTTGGCGGAGTGTTGATGCAGGGAAGGAATATTGTGGCTTACACCTCGAGGCAGTTGAACCAGGCTGTGAGGAATTATCCAACCCACGATCTTGAGCTGGCTGCAGTGATTCACACGTTGGTTACTTGGCAACACCTCCTCCTAGGGAGGAAGGTCGATGTGTTCACCGATCACAAAAGCTTAAAGTACTTGTTCACCCAGCCTAACCTGAACTTGAGGAAAAGGAGATGGCTCGAGACTATTACTGAGTACTCCGTGGATATTCAGTATACGCCGGGTAAGGCGAATGTCATAGCCGATGTGTTGAGCCGCAAGGGCGATTGCAACAGTGTCCAGGTGCAGAAGATCCACCCTGATTTGTGTGAGTCCTTTCGAAGGCTCAATCTCGAGCTAGTTCCAGCAGGCTATCTAGCCAACCTTGTGGTAGAGCCCAATATCCGTGAGAAGATTCGTGAAGCTCAGACTGGTAGCTCAATGATTTAGAAGGTCAAACAGGGTATTGCCGCCTCAGTCCCGAAATACGGTTGCTTTTCAGTGCATAATGACGGCACCGTGATGTTCGAGGAACGAATTGTTGTTCCCAAAGAAGGAGGTCTCAGAGAGGTCATCTTAAAAGAAGCCCATGATTCCAAACTGTCCATCCACCCTGGTAGCACCAAGATGTATCAAGACCTCAAGCAGAGTTTTTGGTGGACTCGTATGAAGCGGGATGTTGCCCGTTTTGTCTCCCAGTGTGATGTGTGCAGGAGAGTAAAAGCACAGCATCAGAAGCCTGCAGGGCTACTTCATCCACTTGAAATTCCGGAATGGAAGTGGGACCACATAGAGATGGACTTTGTCACGGGTTTTCCGAGGTCTCATCTTTGTTGTCATTGATAACTTGTCCAAGGTTGCCCATTTTCTGCCTGTCAAGGAGACTGTCTCAGCTAGCCAGTTGGCAGAGCTGTACACCGCAAGAATTGTTTCGTTGCACGGCATCCGCAAGCAGATAAGTTCTGATCGTGGAAGCATCTTCACATCAAACTTCTGGAAGGCCTTTCAAGAGGCATTGGGTACGAAGATTCTCTTCAGTACCGCGTATCACCCTCAGACCAGTGGGTAGGTTGAGCGTGTGAATCAAATTCTCGAGGACATTGAGGGCATGTGTGATCTCGTTTGGTATGAAGTGGGAAGAGTGCTTGCCGTATGCTGAGTTCTCTTACAACAACAGCTATCAGGCAAGTCTGCAAGCAGCGCCATTTGAAGTCTTGTATGGCCGCAAGTGCAGGACACCTTTGAACTGGTCCGAGATAGGTGAGAGGCAGCTGTTCGGTCCAGATGTGATCCAAGAGGCAGAGGACAGAGTGAAGATTGTCCGGGAGCACCTAAAGGCAGCACAGTCTAGGCAGAAGGCTTATTATGACAAGAAGCACCGTGGTGTCGACTTCAAAGTTGGTGACTTCGCATACCTCAAAGTGTCTCCACTTCGGGGCACTCACCGCTTTGGGATCAAAGGCAAGTTGGCTCCCAGGTCCGTTGGTCCGTTTTGCATCCTTGAGACTAGGGGACCTCTCGCGTTCCGCCTCGAGCTTCCAGACAGCTTGGCTATGGTGCATGATGTGTTCCACCTGTCTCAGTTGAAGAAGTGTTTCAAGCAGCCAGAGCAGACAGTGGACTTGGGTGAGATTCAGCTCAGTGAGGACCTTTCCTACTCAGAGCGTCCAATCCGTGTTCTTGACTCGTCCGAGCGAAAGACTCGCAACAAGACCGTCAAGTTCCTTAAGGTACAGTGGGCACATCACTCGGAGAAGGAGGCAACGTGGGAGCGTGAAGATCATCTCCGTTCTGAGTATCCCGAGCTTTTTCATGCTTAGATCTCGGGACGAAATCCTGTGTTGGTAGGGGAGAGCTGTAACAGCCCATGTGCAATAAATTGGAAACACCATGAGATTGTACTTTGTCTGTTGACTATGTAACTTGGCATGATGTTAAACTTTATAATTTCATGTGGTGATTTAATTTTGCATGGGGATTGGAACCCATTGGGGTTGTTTGTTCTGACATCCAAAGTGGCTCAAGAAGGGTGTTGGAGGATTTTTCCTTGTTGGGTGCTTGCTCTACTTGACCCCAAACCTGGCCTAGCCATTTCTCTTGATGTGGCAAGGGTTTTAAAATCCTCAAGGTATTTTTTCCATCATCAAAAACAGAAGCTCTAGTTCAAAGTGATTTTGAATTCAAAATGAGCTATCATTTTTGTTGTTTCCAAAAATGCCCTAACCACTTTTAAAAATTGAGGATTAATTCAAGGTTCGAGATTATCAAGTTTATGGAATTTTTACACCTTGTGTTTTCCTCCTAAATTCCAACATCACCTTTTCTATTTAATTTTTAAATAAGAAAAGGTACTGTTTTGCTGTGGCAATTTTTTTCCTTGCATTAAAATTGCCCAACCCATTTTTGGGTGACCAAGTGTGCCTCAAGGGTTTAAATATATATTTTTATATATTTTCTCCCTTTTTCTTCTATCCTTTTTCTTTTTCTTTTCCTGCTGTTTTCTTTTTTTCTCTGGAAAAACAAGAACTGGGCCTCCTTCCTTCTTCCTCCCAGCCAGGCCAGGCCAGATCAGGCCCATCTAGGCCAGTTCGCCTCAGCCCGCCTGGACGAAGGGGTACAAACCCCTTTCTTCCTCCTCTTTCCAGCGCGACACCTCCTTTTTCCCCTCCTCTCTCTCACAGCACCTGCCACGGCGACGGCATGGAGCCCCATGGCCAGCGAGTGCGTTCCCCCTCCTTTTAAGAGCATCCAGGGCTCCCCCATGGAACCCTAGGTTCATTCCCTCCCCAGTTTTTCTCCGCCGCCACCTCGTTTCTTCCCCTCCAAGTCTCCCTGTTCGCCATGGCCGCCGGCGACTGAACCTCGAATTGGCCGCCGCCCCTCTGTGTCTCTGGTCAGGGACTTGCGAGGACCTTCGTCGTCGACATCCGCGTCTTCCCCGACCTGCAGCCGTGCCGCGGAAGCCAAGGAGCAGGCCGACACCTCCACACGCTCCCGCAGGTCGTCTCCGTCACCGTCGTCAGCTCCGGCGTCTCCCTCGCTTGCGGCGTGGTCAGGGCCGTCCACGAGCACCCCTAGGTGAGAAAATGGGGCCTTCCCCTCCTCCCTAGCGCCACAGGAGCGGGTCATCGCGGCGAGCACCCGGCCTGTGTAATGTCTGTTCTGAATCTGCATGTCGTGCGCCGCCGCCATCTTCCCGGAGCGCTCGCGCCGCCGTCGTGGACTCACCGGAGAGGGTCTGGGCAAAAATGGATGCGCAAAGGTCCCGTCTTTACACGGCACCGCTCCGTTAGGTCGCTAGTGCAGCAGGATACTCACGGTCGTCGCCGGCGTTTGCTCCGACGCTGCCAACGCGTTCGGTTCAGTCCGTCAGGAAAATTCAGAGTTGGATTCAGTTATCGCGCAGAAGAAGGTTAACTTGGTTGCGACCTCAGTGCTAACTGTCCTTGCTAGTAGATCAGCTGGTTGGCTCGCTGGCTCTCGACCCTGAGGTCGTGGGATCGATTCCTCCCAGGGACCGTGCGGGGAGCATTTTTTTTGGTTTTTCCTTCGCTCGGGCGTGAGGCTGGCTAGCGCCTGCCGTGTGGATGTGGGTTGGCCCAGTAGGCGTCCAGACCAATCCGAGAGCAGCCCAGAGGGGGTTTTCCCCTCTTTTTTTTTTCACAGATCCCTTTTCTTTTTTTGTTTTATCTCAAAAACCAAAATTTGTATCTTTTGATGCTAGCTCAACTTGTAACATGTTATACATGTTTCCTAGGCAGAAATGCAAGGGATAAATGGTGGCACCTATTTTGTATCTTGGACAAATACAAAATAGAATGTGGTGCATTTCTTTTTCATGTGCCACCACGTTATCTTCGTCTTCAAATCCTTTGGCACTAGTCCCAATATAGCCATGCCATATATCTTTTTGAGGTAGAAAAATCTTCGGGTCAGCATGGTCACCTCTGTTTTTATGTTTGAGCAACATAAAAATTGTGAACAATGTGGAGGGAAGTTGCACCCACATGTGACCATGCCATGCTTGATTTTTTTTCCTTAGTCATCCTTTGATCTTGTTTGGGTCCCACAAGTTGGCACACCCATGCATCCTTTCCATGCTTAATCTTTGCCACATGATCAACCACATCTTGCACCCCAGGTGTCCTTCCTTTGATACTCCCTTGGTGTCAATTTCACCGACACTACTCCGTCTCCGGAATCGTTGTTTTACTTTCACGTTGTTTAAATTCTTGCATCTGTTTTGTTGTTCATGTCATGCTAGCATGCTACTTACACCTAAATTAAGGCTTAGACCAAAGCCATTGCAATGTAAATAAATGCATATGAAGTTGATGACTTGTCGTCATCACCTTCATTTAAATTTGACTAGACAGGGTCATACCATATCAATAAAACTTGAACATGCCATCCTTGTATGAGTTTACATCCATTGCTTACTTATGTGTTTTCCTTGCCGGTATTCTTGAAGGGTTCGTTGCATAGAAAACAAAATTTTTCCTACGAATGCAACTGCCAAGATCACATCTAGGAGATAACTTGTAACGGTTTGAGAAGGACTCACCCTCGAAGACCAAAAAGCTTTAACGAGAACGATTCTCGTGGGTGATGTAGTCGATCACTTGCCGACCTCAAGGTCGTGATGAAGATGGGCGCCACAAACGGGCAGCGCCTCCGTAATCGGTCACACGTACGGATCAGCGACGACCTCCGCCCCTTGCTCCAGTTGGGCAGCGGAAGAAGTGGATCCTCGGGAACTCCAGCAGCACTACAACATAGTGGTGGTGGTGGTAGAGAAGATCTTGAGCAGGGCTTCGCCTAAGCACCGTACTCGTGAAACTGGATCGGCTAGCAAGGGGAGGAAGATGCCAACCAAAGGGCATATGAGAGATGGAGGAATTGGTGTGTAGAGGGGTCTCCACCCATCTATATATAGGAGGGGGAGGCAGCCCCCAAGGGGTAGCACGCCCCAAGAGGTGCCCCCACCTCTCCCCTCATCATGTGGGTGGACTCCCCACTCACAAAAACAAAGGGTCACACATTATTCCATAACTTCCATAATTCTCCACTCAAAATTCCAAGAGTTTATCACATTAAAACACTTTTAATTATCTTGTTTAATGTCACTCAAATTAATGAACACTTCATTCAATGAGTACTTCATTGATGAACACTTCATTCAATGAACACATTAACAATTATCCCCTTGCACTATTTTGATATACCGAAACTATTCCAGCAGTTTTATCAAAACAGTCCATGTGCTGTCCAGTATATTCTCTGGCGTTCCGTATCCACTCAAACGCGTCAACGAATCCTTAAGTGTGTCACCCTACGGTTCGTGAATAAAATGGACATGACAGAGACTCTTCTCCGATCAATAATCATCAGAGGGATCTGGAGATCCATGATGACTCCCACTTACTCAACGATGAACTAGTGATCGTGTGAACCATTACTCCGTAACCAATTCCTTTTGTCTCGCGATATTTTACTTGTCCGAGATCCGATCATTTGGTATCTTCCATACCTAGTTCGATCTCGTTACCGACAAGTACTCTTTACTCGTTCCGTGATATAACATCCTCGTGAGCCAGTCACGTGCTTGCAAGCGATGTCAATGTGATATCACCGAGAGGGCCCAGAGTATATCTATCCGTCATCTGGATGGACAAATCCCACTCTTGATCCACGAGCCTCAACTAACACTTTCCAAGTACCCAACGACACCTTTATAATCACCCTGTTACGGTGTGACGTTTGATGGAATCAAAGTACTCTTCCGGTGTCAGTGATTGACGTGATCTCATGGTCTAAGGATTAGGGTTACTTCGTGAAAGTTTGATACAGCAATAGAAACTTTGATGACATGATCGTATTGCTATAACTACTGTGGGTGTATGTTCATCACATCATTCTCCAATGATATGACCTTGTTATTAACGACATCCAATGTTCATGATCAGGAAACCTTGATCATCCGTTAATCAACAAGCTAGTATAAAGAGAGGCATTACTAGGAACCTTTTCTCTGTTTATTAAACACACATGTATTAACGTTTCCGGTTAACACAATTATAGCATGAAAATAAACATTTATCATAAACATGGAATAAGATAATAACCACTTTATTATTGCCTCTCGGGCATATTCCCTTCAGTCTCCCACTTGCACTAGAGTCAATAATCTAGTTTGGTACTTGCGCATCCAACACCTATGGCATTCAGTTGTTATCCATACGCATTGCTAGTGGTAAACCTAATCTCCAGATCTGACACTTCAGGTCCGTGTGTATTTGCATTTCTTTGCGTCTCTACGCATCACTCATTCACTAATGAGATGGCATTGCATAAATTTGGTCCTCCGGTGAGACCTTAGTCCCTTGAGCTCAAAACATGTTGAATCTATTGTCGTACAATAGATCTTCATAGTATTAGCTCGCTTGGAACTACACCTAGTTTGTCAAACAAACTTCTTGACACAAATGCCCTCCTTTGCTGCTGCTAGAGCAGTCATATACTTAGCCTTTCCTTGTAGTATTCGTTATAATGTCTTAACTTTGGAACTCATCCAAATCCATTTGGAACTATTCCAAATCTATCATGGAACTTTCTTCCATTACATTTTGCCACCTTAACATACCGCCAAAATTGAGATAAATTTAGATTGTATCTTGCGACAAAACTAGTATCAATGTAACACTTTACAATGAACTATTGTACAACATACATAATATATATTCTTAGTCCTTCCAAAGCACGTAAGGATATCTTTACTATTGTCCAATGATCATCTTATGAATCATTCTGGTATATGCTCATAACATTTAGAGCATAGGACATTCTTGGAATTGTACATATCATGGTGTACATGATTGATCAAATCATTCATGTGATTTTACTCACCAAGTGTCAAAACACTTGAATCTCGCTTCAACCTTTTCCATGCGGCAAGAACTTTTCTCGTCGTTTCCATATTGAACTTATTCAATATTTCATATATGTACTTCGGCCCAACCATATTAGCACCTCAATCTATCTATATAGACCATATTAGCCCAATATACTGGTTTTGCCCAAATCTTCCATTAAAATCAAATTTTCAATGAAACTTCACCCGTGTCAATAAAATATACATCATTTCCAATCAACAATATGTCTTAGAAATATGTCTCAGCGCTCCCACTTAATTTCTTGCAAAATCAAGCATCTTCACCGTCTCTGATGAAACTAAACGTTTTAACAATTTCATCATGATGAAGATTCCAACTCCGTGAATTCTTATTTCAACCATTGAAATTTGCATGCTATTTTAGCATCCTTTGAATTAACAGAACCCATTGGACCGTGTCCTGTACACGTCTTAGGTAACCATTCTATTAGAAGAACGTTGTTCTGT